>CM046663.1:133212326-139202528 GCA_025594165.1 Tamias sibiricus | reverse complement strand
TATGAGTGTGCCTTTTTCCCCACATCCTTGCCAACACTTATTATTATTTGTATTATTTATAACTGCTGTTCTGACTGATGTGAGATAAAATCTCAGAGTAGTTTTGATTTGCATTTCTCTAATTACTAGAGATGTTGAACATTTTTTCATGTATTTGTTGATCAATTGTATTTCTTCTTCTGAGAAGTGTCTGTTTAGTTCCTTAGCTCATTTATTGATTGGCTTGTTTGTTTTTCTGGTGCTAAGTTATTTGAGTTCTTTATATATCCTGGAGATTAGTGCTCTATCTGACATGTGTGTGGCAAAAATTTGCTCCCAAAATGTAGGCACTCTCTTTACTTCATTGATCTTTTCTTTTGCTGAGAAGATGCTTTTTAGTTTGTGAAGGAGCCCTAATTAGGAAGGGCTGTTGTAGCTAGCTGGAAGCCATAAGTTCCACCTGATATGTATGTGACGCACCTGTAGGCACCCGCAAACCTGAAGGTATATAACCGGGTGAAAGCTGTCCGAGTTATGAGAACGGAGAATTCAGTCAGCCGGGCAGTCACTCGGTCGGTCAGAAGAATCAGAGCGGCCAGAACGTAGGCAGAGCGGTTACAGAAGAGAAACCAGATAGAAGACAGAAGAGAAAACAGATAGAAGAAGTAATGACTGGTCAGAGTTAGGCCGAGGCTCCTGAGGAAGACAGAAGACAGAAGAAAGAAGAAGGAAGAAAGAAGAGAGAAGAAAGAAGCTCTAATCTTTCTCTAAGCTAAGCTCTATCTTTCTTTCTCTCTAAGACTCTAAGCTAAGACTCTAAGCTAAGAAGACAAGAAGAAAAGCTCGCTTTAATCTTTCTCTCTAAAAATCTTTCTTTCCCTCTCTAAGCTCTAAGAAAGTAGAAGTAAAAGTAGTAAAAGCTATACTCTGCCTCCGAGTTTTCCTCCCGGGTTTCGGTACCAGGTAGCTTACAAGTTTGAGTTCATCCCATTTATTAATTCTTGATGTTTTTCTTGCACTGTAGGAGTTTCATTAAGGAAGTCAGGGCCTAATCTGATGTGATAAAGATTTGGGCCCACTTTTTCCTCTATTAGGCACAGGTTCTCTTGTTTAATTCCTAGGTCTTTTATCCACTTTGATTTGAGTTTTGTGCTTAGCGAGAGAGAGAGAGAGAGAGAGAGAGAGAGAGAGAGAGAGAGGTTTATTTTCATTTTGCATATGGATTTCCAGTTTTCCTAGCACCATTTGTTGAAGAGGCTATATTTTCTTCAATGTATATTTTTAGGTCCTTTGTCTAGTATGAAATAGCTGTATTTATGTGGATTTTTCTCTGTGTCCTCTATTCTGTACCATTGGTCTTCATGTCTATTTTGGTGCCAGTACCATGCTGCTTTTGTTACTGTAGCTTTGTAGTATAGTTTGGGGTCTGGTATTGTGATGCCTCCTGCTTCACTCTTCTTGCTAAGGATTGTTAGCAATTCTGGGTCTCTTATTTTTCAAAATGAATTTCAATATTGCTTTTTCTATTTCTGTAAGGAATGATGATGGGATTTTTATTGGAATCACATTGAATCTGTATAGTTCTTTGGGTAGTAGGGCCATTTTGACAATATTAATTTTCCCTATCCAAGAGCATGGGGAATCTTTTCATTTTCTAAGGTCTTCTTCAATTTCTTTTTTTAGTGTTTTGTAGTTTTCATTGTAGAGTTTCTTCACTTCTTTTGTTGATTCCCGAGAATTTTATTTTTTTGAGGCTATTGTGAATGGGGTAGTTTTTCTAACTTCTCTTTCAGAGGATTCATCACTGATATATAGAAATGTCTTTGATTTATGGGTATTGATTTTATATGCTGCTATTTTCCAAATTAATTAATTAATTCTACGTGTTTTCTGGTGGAGTTTTTTGGATCCTCTAAGAATCATGTTGTCAGCAAATAATGAGAGTTTGAGTTCTCCTTTTCCTATTTGTATCCTTTTAATTTCTTTCATATTTCTAACTGCTCTGGCTAAATTTTCAAGGACTATGTTGAATAGAAGTGGTGAAAGAGGGCATCCCTATCTTGTTACAGTTTTTAGAGGGAATGCTTTCTTTTTTTTTTTTTTTTTTCCATTTAGAATGATGTTGGCCTTGGGTTTAGCATAGATAGCTTTTACAATGTTAAGGTATATCCCTACTATCCCTAGTTTTTCTAGTGTTTGAACATGGAAGAGTTCTGTATTTTGTCAAATGCTTTCTCTGCATCAATTGATATAATCATGATTTTTCTCTTTAAGTCTATTGATGTGATGAATTTTATTTATTGATTTCTGTATGTTGAATCAACCTTGCATCCCTAGAATGAACCTCACTCGATCTTGGTGCAATATTTTTAAAAATACGTTTTTTATGAGATTTGCCAGAATTTTATTGAGAATTTTTGCATCTATGTTCATCAGGGATATTGTTCTGAAATTTTTTTCCCTTGATATGTCTGCCTGGTTTTGGTATCAGAATGATACTAGCTTAATAGAATGAGTTTGATCTAGAAATTTGTTGGTGTCTTCAAGGTTTTCAATTTTACTGGAGTATAAAAGTTCAAAATAGTTTCTAAATGTCTTCTGCATTTCAATAGTGTCTGTCATGATATTTCCTTTTCATTACAAATTTTAGTAATTTGTGTTTTCTTCCTCTTTCTTTTCATCAGTGTGGCTAGGGGTTTGTCAATTTTTATGTTTTCAAAGAACCAGGTTTCTGTTTTGCCATTTTCTTCAATTGTTTCTTTGTTTCAGTTTCACTGATTTCCACCCTGATTTTAATTATTCCTGTCTTCTACTACTTTGGTGTTGGTTTGTTCTTCTTTTTCTATGGCTTTGAGATGTAATGTCAGGTTGTTTATTTGTTGACTTTTTTTTTTCTTTTAATGAATGAGCTTAATGCAATGAACTTTCCTTTTAGCACTGCCTTCATAGTGTCCCAGAGATTTTGATATGTTTTATTGGAGTTCTCATTTACCCCTAGGAAGTTTTTTATCTCCTCCCTGATATCTTCTATTATCCATACCTCATTCAATAGTGTATTGTTTAGTCTGTAGGTATTGGAGTAGCTTCTCTTTTTACTTTTATCACTGATTTATAATTTCATCCTATTATGATCAGATAAAATGCAGGGTAGTATCTATTTTTTTTTTTTTTTTTTGTATTTGCTAACACTTGCTTTGTGGCATAACATATGGTCTATTTTGGAGAAGGATCCATGTGTTGCTGAGAAGAATGTATATTTGCTTGTTGATGGATGGAATATACTATATATGTCTGTTAAGTCCAAATTATTGAGCTCTATAGTTTATTTTTTTTTTAGTTTTTGTTTGGAAGATGTATCCAATGGTGAGAGAGGTGTATTAACATCACTCACTATTATCGTATTGTGGTCTATTTGGTTCTTGTATTCGAGAAGGGTTTGTTTAACATACATAGATGCTGCATTGTTTGGGCTACAGATATTTATGATTGTTATGTCTTGTTGATGTATGAATCCCTTAAGCAGTGTAAAATGTCCTTCTTTATCCCTTTTCACTAGCTTTAGTTTGAAGTCCACTTTATCTGATATGAGGATGAAAACCTCTGCTTCTTTATGTGGTCCATGTGAGTAGTACATTTTTTCCCACCCTTTCACCTTCAGTCTGTGGACATGTTTTCCTGTGAGATGAGACTCCTGAAGTGCTGGGGGCCAGCCCCAGTCAGGGGGTACAATGCGAGCGCTCAGCGAAGTACGGAGGCAGAGGAGCAGCGACGGGGAAAATAACACACCAAAACGCGAGTCAGGCTGTGGAATCTTCTATATTTACTTTTCACTTTCTTTTAGGTTTTAAGCACAGATTGTTTACACTTTCTTTGGTGATTACATTACAGACATGACTTAATTTTTAGACATATTAAATTTCTTATTTTATATATTTCAAGGTTTTGAGGTCACTTGCACCTTTTCAAGGCCCTGTATGTGACTGAAACTGTTTTCTCTGCATACTATTTAGGTTGTCTGATAAAAGTCAACCTTCTTTGTCTGGGAATCCACAGCACTATTATTTTTCTTTTATAGCAGTTGTTTATAAAATCTAGAAGCAGGGCAAGGCTGTATGTTAGCTCATGGGAGACTTTTTACTCTAAGGGATTTATATCTACTTTAAAAGTAAGAGAAACTTATTTTTAATCACAAAAAGACTCTTAAAGCTTATTTACTAGAAATTAAGTACTTATAGAAAAAGGTTTGTGTTACTCTTTTCAAGAAAAGATAAATGTACAGAGTTAGTCTGGATCTAAATAATTGAAATAGGTATACCTGATGGCCATATATGTGAATAAAGAACTGAACAGCAGCAAGTAGAAGTCAAAGTTAACTCTTTCAACACCATATCTTTCATGAAAAAGGAGAGGGCTTTATAGAAAATGCCACAACACTGAAGGCAGCATATTGTTGAGCCTTTTTGTAAAATCCAATTTGTCAGTCTATGTCTTTTAATTGATGAGTTTAGGCCATTCACATTCAGGGTTATTATTGAAATATGACATTTTGTTTCATTTTTGGTTTTGATCTTGACTTGGTTTCTCCTTTTGTTGGCCTTTCCTTTAATGTAGTCCCTCCCTTTGGTGATTTTCATTGTTGTTTTTCATTTCCTCCTCTTGGAATATTTTGCTGAGAATGCTATGTAGTGCAGGCTTTCTTGCTGTAAATTCCTTTAACTTTTGTTTATCATGAAAAGTTTTTATTTAATCATCAAATTTAAAGATTAATTTTGCTGGATATAAAATTCTTGGTTGGCATACATTTCCTATCAAAGCTGGTTATCTCAGGATTGCCTGGCTTTGAGGGTCTGGGTTGAAAAATCTGCTGAGCTATGAATGGGTCTCCCCTTTTATGTCATCTGATTCCTCTCTCTTGCAACTTCTAAGATTCTATCCTTATTCTGTACGCTAGGCATTTTGATTATAATGTGCCTTGGTGTAGATCTGTTATTATTTTCTAAGTTTGGTGTCCTGTAAGCCTCTTGTAATTGATTCTCCAATTCATTCTTCATGTTTGGGAATTTTTCTGATATTATTTCATTAAAGAGATTGTGAATTCCTTTGGTTTGAACCTCAGTGCCTTCCTCTATCCCGATAATTCTGAGGTTTGGTTTTTTGATAATATCCCATAATTTTTGGATGTTCTGCTCATGGTTTCTTACCATCTGCACTGTGTGGTCAATTCTTTTTTCAAGATTGTATACTTTTGCTTCATTATCTGACATTCTGATTTCCATGTGATCTAGTCTGTTGGTGATACTTTCTATTGAGTTTTTAATTTGGTTTATTGTTTCCTTCATTTCAATGATTTCAGATTTTTTTCAGAATCTCTCTTTCTTGAAGTAATCTTTTGCTACCTGTATTTGCTCCCTTATCTCTTTGTTGGTGTGTTCAATGGCTACCTGAATTTGCTCTCTCTTTGTTTTTATTTTAGATTATTTATTTACTAATTCATAATGCACAAGTATACCATCTTTTTTACATACAACTGCTTGTATACAAAGTATATAAGTACCATTCAGATCTTTAATCATGCATTTAGGATAGTGATATCCATCTCATTCAACCACCATTTTTCCCCCTTTCCCCCCCCGCTCCCTCCTTTGCCCTCCCTTTCCTTTGACCATTCTAGTGTTCCTCTAATCCTATGTACCCCTATCCAATCACACTGTGAACTAACCTCCTTATATCAGAGAAAACATTTGGTGTTTGGATTTTTGAGATTGACTAATTTCACTTAGCATTATATTCTCCAACTTCATCCATTTACCTGCAAATGCCATTATTTTATTCTCTCTTATTGCTGAGTAATATTCCATTTTGTATATATACCACATTTTCTTTATCCACTCATCTACTGAGGGACATCTAGGTTGGTTCCACAACCTAGCTATTATGAATTGTGCTGCTATAAACATTGAAGTGACTGTGTCACTGTAATATGCTGTTTTTAAGTCTTTTGGGAACAGACCCAGGAGTAGGATGGCTGGGTCATAGGGTGTTTCCATTCCCATTTTCGCAAGAAATCACCATACTGCTTTCCATAGCAGTTGCACCATTTTGCAGTCCCACCAGCAATGTATGAGTGTGCCTTTTTCCCCACATCCTCTCCAACATTTATTGTTGTTTGTGTTCTGGATGGCTGCCATTCTGACTGGGGTGAAATGAAACCTTAGAGTAGTTTTTATTTGCATTTCTCTAATTGCCAGAGAGGTTGAGCATTTTTTCATGTATTTGTTGATTGATTGTATATCTTCTTCTGAGAAGTGTCTTTTCAGTTCCTTAGCCCATTTATTGATTGGGTTATTTTCTTTTTTGGTGTAAATTTTTTTTAGTTCTTTATATATTCTAGAAATTAGTGCTCTATCCGAAGTGCATGTATTAAATATTTGTTCCCGATTAGTTGGCTCTCTATTCACCTCACTGTTTCTTTTGCTGAGAAGAAGCTTTTTAGCTTAAATCTATCCCATTCATTAATTCTTGGTAATAGTTCTTGTGCTACAGGATTCTTATTAAGGAAATTGGGGCCTAATCCGACATGTTGGAAATTGGAGCTTACTTTTTCTATTAGGCGTATTGTCTCAGATCTAATTCCTAAGTCCTTGATCCACTTTGAATTGAGTTTTGTGCATGGTGAGAGATACAAGTTCAATTTAATTTTGTTGCATATGGATTTCCAGTTTTCGCAGCACCATTTGTTGAAGAGGCTATCCTTTCTCCACTGTACATTTTTTGCAACTTTGTCTAATATAAGATAACTGAAATTATATGTATTATTCTCTGTGTCCTCAATTCTGTACCATTGGTCCACCCGTCTGTTTTGGTGCCAATACCATGCTGTTTTAGTTACTATTGCTCTATAGTATAATTTAAAGTCCGGTATGGTGATGCCCCCTGCTTCACTTTTCTTGCTCAGGATTGCTTTGGCTATTCTGGGTCTCTTATTTTTCCAGATGAATTTCATGATTGCTTTTTCTATTTCTTTGAAAAATGACATTGGAATTTTGATTGGAATTGCATTAAATCTGTATAATGCCTTTGGTAGTATGGACATTTTGACAATATTGACTCTACCTATCCAAGAGCAAGGTAGGTCTTTCCATCTTCTGAGTTCTTCTATGATTTCTTTCTTTAGTGTTCTATAATTTTCTTTATAGAGGTCTTTCATCTCTTTTGTTAAGTTGATTCCCAGGTATTTTATTTTTTTTGATGCTATTGTAAATGGGGTCGTTTTCATCATTTCCCTTTCAGAGGCTTTGTCACTGATGTATAAAAATGCCTTTGACTTATGGGTATTGATTTTGTATCCTGCTACTTTGCCGAATTCATTTACTAGTTGTAAAAGTTTTCTGGTAGAGTTTTTTGGGTCTTCTATGTATATTATCATGTCATCAGCAAATAGTGCTAATTTGAGCTCTTCTTTTCCTATGTGGATCCCTTTAATTTCTTTCGTCTGTCTAATTGCTCTGGCCAGAGTTTCGAGTACTATGTTAAATAGCAGTGGTGAAAGGAGGCATCCCTGTTTTGTTCCAGTTTTTAGAGGAAATGCTTTCAATTTTTCTCCATTTAAGATAATGTTAGCTCTGGGCCTTGCATAAATAGCTTTTATAATGTTGAGATATGTTCCTGATATTCCTAGTTTTTCTAGTGTTTTGAACATAAAGGGGTGCTGTATTTTGTCAAATGCTTTTTTGCATCTATTGAGACAATCATATGATTTTTATCTTTAAGTCTATTGATGTGATGTATTATGTTTATTTATTTCCGAATATTGAACCAGCCTTGCATCCCTGGAATAAACCCCACTTGATCGTGGTGCACTATCTTTTTGATATGTTTTTGTATCCGATTTGCCAGAATTTTGTTGAGGATTTTTGCATCTATGTTCATTAAAGATATTGGCCTGAAGTTTTCTTTTTTGGATGTGTCTTTGCTTGGCTTTGGAATTAATGTAATATTGGCCTCATAGAAAGAGTCTGGAAGAGCTCTCTCTTTTTCTATTTCTTGAAATATTTGAAGACCATTGGTATTAATTCTTCTTTGAAAGTCTTGTAGAACTCAGCTGTAAACCCATCAGGTCCTGGACTTTTCCTTGTTGGTAGCTTTTTGATGACATCTTCTATTTCTTCGCTTGTAATTGATCTTTTTAAATTGTGTATAGCCTCCAGATCCATTTTAGGCAAATCATATGACTCTAGAAATCTGTCAATACATTCAGTATTTTCTATTTTGTTAGAGTACAAGTTTTCAAAGTAACTTCTAATTATATTCTGTATATCTGAGGTGTTTGTTGTGATATTCCCTTTTTCATCACGAACACTAGTAATTTGAGTTTTTTCTCTTCTTCTTTTTGTTAGCATCGCTAAGGGTCTTTCAATTTTGTTTATTTTTTCAAAGAACCAACTTTTAGTTTTGTCAATTCTTTGAATTGCTTCCTTAGTCTCAATTTCATTAATTTCTGCTCTGATTTTAATTATTTCCTGTCTTCTGCTACTCTTGGTGTTGATTTGTTCTTCTTTTTCTAGTGCTTTGAGGTGTGATGTTAAGTCATTTATTTGTTGGTTTTTTTTCCTTTTAAGGAATGAACTCAGTGCAATGAATTTTCCTCTTACTACTGCCTTCATAATGTCCCATAGATTTCTATATGATCTATCTGTGTTCTCATTTACCTCTTGAAATTTTTTTGATCTCCTCTTTGATGTCTTCTTCAACCCCTTGTTCATTCAGTAGCATGTTATTTAGCTTCCAGTTGATGGAGTAGTTTTTCTTATTCCTTGTTTTGTCATTGATTTCCAATTTCATTCCTTTATGGTCCGATAGCATGCAGGGTAGTATCTCTATTTTTTTATATTTGCTGAGAGTTTCCTTGTGACATAATATATGGTCTATTTTGGAGAAGGAGCCATGTGCTGCTGAGAAAAAAAGTGTATTCTCTTACTGGGGGATGAAATATTCTATATATGTCCGTTAAGTCTAAGTTATTAATTGTTTTAAGGAGGCCTACGGTTTCTTTGTTTAGCTTTTGTTTGGATGATCTATCTATTGGTGAGAGAGGTGTGTTGAAATCCCCTAGAATAACTGTGTTGTGGTCAATTTTACTCTTGAATTTGAGAAGAGTTTGTTTGATGAATGTAGGTGTTTCATTATTTGGGGTATATAGATTTATGATTGTTATATTTATGATTGTTCCTTTAAGTAGTAAGAAATATCCATCTTTGTCCCTTTTGATTAGTTTTGGCTTGAAGTCTACCTTATTTGAAATGAGAATGGAAACCCCTGCTTGCTTCCGCAGGCCATGTGAGTGATAAGACTTTTCCCAGCCTTTCACCTTCAGTCTATTGATGTCTTTTTCTATGAGGTGTGTTTCTTGGAGACAGAAAATTGTTGGGTCATTTCTTTTAATCCATTCAGATAATCTGTGTCTTTTGAATGGTGAGTTTAGGCCGTTAACATTCAGGGTTATTATTGAAATGTGATTTTTATTCCCATCCATTTTTATTTGTATTATGATCTTTAGCTTGATTTGGTTTCTCTTCTGGTTGGTATTTCCCTTAGTTTAATATCTCCCTTTGTTGATTTTCATTGTTATTTTTCTCTTCTTCTTCATGAAAAATTTTGCCCAGGATGTTCAGAAGTGCTGGCTTTCGAGCTGCAAAATCTTTTAACTTTTGCTTGTCGTGGAAGGTTTTTCTTTCATCTTTGAATCTAAAGCTCAGTTTTGCTGGATATAAGATTCTTGGTTGACATCCCTTTTCTTTCAGAACTTGAAATATGCTATTCCAGGATCTTCTTGCTTTTACGGTCTGGGTAGAAAAGTCTGAACATATTCTGATTGGTTTCCCCCTATATGTAATCTGCTTCCTTTCTCTTGTGGCTTTTAATATTCTCTCCTTGATCAGTATATTAGGCATTTTCATTATAATGTGTCTTGGTGTGGATCTGTTGTGATTTTGTATGTTTGGTGTTCGGTAAGCCTCTTGAACTTGGTTTTCACATTCATTCCTCAAGTTTGGAAAATTTTCTGTAATTATTTCATTAAATAAATTGTTCATTCCTTTGGCTTGAAACTCTGCCCCCTCCTCTACCCCAATCACTCTTATGTTTGGTCTTTTTATGTTGTCCCATAATTCTTGGATGTTCTTTTCTTGGTTTCTTACCATTTTTGCTGTGTAATCTAGATTTTTCTCTAGGGTATATATTTTGTCCTCATTGTCTGAGGTTCTTTCTTCCAAGTGATCTACTCTGTTGGTGATATTTTCGATTGAGCTTTTATTTTGGTTTATTGTTTCTTTCATTTCCAGAATTTCTGTTTGGATTCTCTTTAGAGCCTCTATCTCCCTATTGAAGTAATCTTTTACTTCCTGTATTTGTTTATGGAGTTCTTTGTCAAAATGATCTTTTGCCATCTGTACTTGCTCCCTCATCTCATTTTTTAGTTCATTCTTAAGTTCTGCAAGCATTTGCCAAATGTAATTTCTAAATTCCATCTCTGTCATTTCACCAACTGTGCATGCCATGGAATCTACTGAGGAGGTATATTGATTTGTTTGTGCCACTTTCTTTCCTTGTTTCTTCATCTTGCTTTTATGTCTATTCTTCTTGCACTATGGGACCTTGACTATTTTGATTTTACCTTAGAACCTTACGTTGCTCCGGTAGTACAATGCTATCAGATCCCCTTATATTTCCTTTACACTTTAAAATCAGATACTTTCTATTCAGAGAATCCAAGTTTGATCACAATGTACAGATTTAGTTAACCTAGATAGTGTTTCCAATTTAGTCTGTAAGCTTCTAATGGGGCTTTATAGATTCAAGTAATGGACACAGAGGTGATATGTTTAGTAAGAGGGAAGTGAGTGAGCTGACTTGTTCTTTCTTGGAAAGTATGAAAAGAGAGTTCTATGGAAGTGGTTTAGTATCAGCAGATGAGAGAGGAAATAGTGAATGATTAGGTGGAAAGACCAATTTATATATAAACCTAATTTATGCATCGGTTGAGCGAAGAAATAAAAAAAGATGGAGAAAAAGGAGAAAGAAAGAAAGGAAAAAAAAAAAAAAAGGAAGAAAAAGAAAAAAGTGACCAAGGAGTAGAAATTAGTATGAGAGAGAGTGAGTCTAGAAAATAGAGAATACACTATATATAACACCACTTTGCTATATATTTCAATTGTACTCGTTCAAAAAATCCCAGTTTCTGCGTATAACTTGTTTTTGCCTTTGTTGAGTATGCAATGGCAGGGTGTAAATAGGAAAGATGAAGGAAGAAGAAAAAATATTAAAGTAAGAAGGAAGAAAAGAAAGGAAGCAAAGAGGAGCAGAAACAAGCAAACACACTGTCAATCAAAACAAAACAAAACAAAAAAAAACAGAAACTAACAAACACCCCCCCCAAGAAACAACAAAACAAACAAACAAACAAACAAACAAAAACGTTGAAACCAGGAATAAGTCCCAAGCCAAATAGACCCTTGGAAGCCCTTCTTATTTCCCTTTCAGATTAAGCCAATTGACCCGGAACATATCCAGTCAGCAATCCTGTTAGTGGAGTCGAGGCTGCACCTTTGGCCCTTTGCAGAATGGCACAGTGGAAGAGTGGAGGGGGCTTATCCTCAGGATGAGCCCTGCGTTCAGCAGCAGGGAGCTGCCACTCTGGGCCCTGCAGTCCAGGCAAACTGGAGGATGGATCTCTCCTTCTGGCCGGTGGGCGGATGCCTACCTCTTGCTCTGGTCACTGCTGGGCGGGTCGCAGGGAGTGGATGTGGTGCTTCCCCAGGTCTGGCCCTGCGTGTAGCAGCAGGGAGCTGCCACTCTGGGCCCTGCAGGCCAGGCAATCTGGAGGCTGGATCTCTCCTTCCGGCAGGCGGATGCCTACCTCTTGCTCTGGTCACTGCTGGGCAGGTCGCGGGGAGTGGAAGTGGTGCTTCCCCAGGTCTGGCCCTGCGTGTAGCATCAGGGAGCTACCACTCTGGGCCCTGCAGGCCAGGCAATCTGGAGGCTGGATCTCTGTATACCTTGGTTTTTGTTGTAAGGATTCTGTCTGTGGAAATGTACAAGGCAGTGTTCCTTTGGTGAGCAAACTCCAGGGGGTAACAGCTGCCCTGTTTCCCACAGTTGGAATATTCTGCAGTTTCTCCAAGGAACTAGTAAGATGACTAATACATGCTCAGTGCCTGGCTGCTATGGTAATGACTTTTGTGAAGAGGCTATGTGCTAGAGTCTTACCAGCCTCGACCTTAATCTCAGACACTCAGATCTGGGAATAAAGAAAGGAACTCTCTTAGACAACACCAATGTGTCACTGTGCCTAAACCTTCCCACATAACAGTAACTTTATACAATGAACAATATGTACTAATGATGCCAATGACCTAATATAACCTATGGATATAAATAAAGCTGGCAGCTCAGACGAGCAGCCCTTTTACTTTGCCTCTGCACCTTGAATCTGTCTCTTTTTCTTTACATTTTGTCCCTTTTATTGCCTCTTCATCACTCTCTTCTCCCACTAACAGTCCAATTTTCTGTTTTCCTCTTCTTCTTTGTAATTTGTAAATTACTTACTGTTAAGTTTCTATTCCTCTATCTTTAGAGTCTACACTTGTGATCTCTTTTCTGTCTCTCCTATCTTCACTTTTTATAACATTTCAAATTTCTCTTGCCTCTATACCTTATTTTATCTGCACATAAGAAGTCATAATTTCATCATATATAGAATAATACAGTCTATGCAAATTGTGCCTCATTCATGTTGTAATGATTATTAACACAGCTGGCAGTGTAGTAGGCCCCCGAAGTCTAATAAATGATTTGAACATTTTCCCCAAGGCTGTACATCTGTTGATAACAATAGTGCTATTCCTGGTTCACCACTTCCTTTAAGTGGGGTTGAAAAGTGAGTGAGTCACTTCAGTTTCCCAGACATCCTTCTCCCAAGAAATACTCACAACTCAGCTCTGTTACAGTGAATCTAACCACACACATATTGTAGCCCCACCTTAGCCGCAATGTTACTTCAACATACAGACTTCAGGAGACATAAACCTCACACCAGCAATCAGGCCCCAAGGTGGATCAATCAGATGGAGACCTCAGGTCATACCCCTGGACCTATACATATATAAAAAACACAGAGAGGTCCAAAAACAAAGAAGATAACTACACACAAAAGGACATAAGTATAAAAGAGAAAAGGGAACTCATCTCAATAGATGTGCAAGATGAAGACCGCTGAAAATAAGGAAACAAATCTTTTCCCCAAATTCACAATCTCCCAACAAAGAATCCCACTGATGTGAAAGTGGGTGAAATTCCAGAGAAAGGTGATAAAACACTGATTACTAAAAAAGTTCAATATTAAAAAGTTCAATAAAAGAAGACCTAAGGAACAAATGAAGAGAAAACTCAGGGGTTGAAAGACCATTTCAATAAAGAAATAGAGATATTGAAAAGAAACTAGTCACAACTTCTGGAAATGAAAGACACTAACAGAAATTTACTCAAAGCATCCCTAGCAGGTTAGATTCTGCAGAGAATAGTAAATCACAACAAATGGCCATGAAACAATGAAGGGCATTTCCAAATTTCTTTCTGTGACAATCTAGTTCAGCCACTCTGGGATAGATCACAGGGGTAGATATTTTAAAACAAACAAATAAACAAGCATACCATGTCTAATGATTCCACAGTGTAGTTAGAATTAAGAAAAAATGAAGCATTTGATCCAAAACATTGCTCAACATGCAGCATTTTCAGACTGACGACTGGTTGAAAATTCATGACTCGGGGGAAATAAGTGTATCTCTGACTTCTATATAAAATTATGGAACGTGTAATGAGAGAGTTTGTCTTTGAAAATCATGTTTTTCAAATATTTTAAAATGCTGAAAATCAGTATTGCCTAAGCATGAGCTAGGTAACACAACTTAAACATTTTGAAATACCAAACATACATCATCATGTAACTAAGTAAATGTATATAGCATTTGCAATTTAGTGCCCCAATGTCCCAAATCCTGGGAGGCTGAGGGCAGAGATTGTTATTATTACTTTTTTTGACAAATGAAGAAACAGTGATTTTTTGAGCATGGGAGACCTCATTCACACAGCTCACAGGGGTCAGAACTGGAATTTGAATGAGCTCCAATGCCCATAATTGTGTGTTATGGCTTACATCAGAGCTGCATCCAAAGCCACATTAGAAGAGTAAAGCAAACACCACACTGGCTCTGTTCTAGACCAACAAATTAGTACCCATTATTTTACTCCAAAGATAAATGTGTGATAGATTCTGCAAGAGGAAGATGCAAAGAAGAGCTTCTCCTCCACTCCAGAGTACAGAGGTTAAATTTATTGAGAAGAACTGAGGAAGAGACAATCTCAGAGAATTGAAGGTAGAGCCTTGAGAAACTATGGCTCTACCAATCTCTCACCTTTTCCAGATAGGTCTCCTTCTATCGCTACTTAGTATGTCCTTGTCAGATGTAATAGAATAAAAAATATTGAACTACAAGCAATGATATTGCAGACAGAAACACAGGCTTGCACTTTAGAGGTTGATGGGAGGCAGGGACTACAGAAGACTCCCAGGAGAGTAGAAAAAAATATGCAAATTGGAATATGAGACTTTATTTGGTAGTTGTGAATTAATATGTCATTGGATTGATGGACGCTACTAGATCACTAAGCTAATGCTGTACAAATGTGTGTCCTATGATGATTTAATTGTATTTGTTTTAAATTAACAGGCATTGCTATTTACAATCAATTAAGTAAGGAGAATTGCTGTCAAGACCCCAGTTACACAATGTTCAATGTTCATATATACAGGTATTCTCAAAATTAACATGCAATTTCTCACATATCAGATCACTTTTGATTTTCTTAATTACCTTAACTAAAGTGAAATTATTCCCATGTTAGAAATGAGGAAGCTAGGCCGCAGAGATGCAATGCCTTGCCCAAGGGCATACAGACTGCATGTGGTAGAGGTGAGAGTAGAAAACAAATTTTTGTCATAGAGTTTCCACAAAGTATAAATACAGTTGAAACAAGTTCAGTATTAGAGGGTACTAGAAAGATCAATGGGGAGGGAGGGGAAGAAAGGGAAAAGGGATAAAAAAAAAAAGAAAAAAAGATGATAGAATGAGATGGATATCATTACTCTAAGTGTAAGTTTGAAGACATGAATGGTATGAATATACTTTGTACGCAACCAGAGATATGTAAAAATGTGCTCTATATGTGTATTACAAAGTGTAATGCATTCTACTGTCATACAACAACTTTGAATAAATAAATAAATGAATGAAATAAAGTAAAGTAAAATAAAATAAAGTAAAATAAAATTCAGTATTTACTGAAGGTGCCTTATTTTACAGTAATGCCTGATTACACTAATCATTGAATTTCAAAACAATTACTTACTATAATTGCAACATTTATTGCTTAAAAGGAGGTCAAAAGAATTTGACTTTTTAACCTTTATAATTTTCCATATTTCAGGACTTGATGAACTTTTAATTCATGTGAAGAGAAGCAGTACTTTGCCATCTGATTCACAGAATGGTGATCTCTAAACTAACCATCTCAGACCCTAAATACTGAGAGAACCACACATTTTAATTTTTGATAAAATAAAGTTGGTGATTCTCTTTAGATTATTAGCTTCATTTTCCATGATACAATTTTATCTTCTGTCCTTCTTAATTCCGTGAACCTGCTGCCTTACCCATTCTCTTTTTATAGAGATAATCACATACCATATCAAAATTATGGGACATAGCAAAAGCTACTAAGAAGGAAGGTTATAGCAATGAATGCCTACATAAAGAAATCAATTTCAAACATAATCTAATGATGCATATTTGGGACCTAGTAAAGCAAGAGGAAACTAAACCCACCCAAAATTAATAGAAGTAAAGAAATAAGAAAGAGCATAGTAGATATAAGTGAAGTAGAGATATAAAAATACAAAAAGATCAGTGAACAATGTTAAAGATAAAATCAACAAACACTTAGACAAATAATAAAAAGGAAAACATGAATAAATAAAATTAAAAAGTGAAAAATGTAGACAATACAATTTATATTACAGAAACACAAAGCTCATTCAAGAATATTATAAAAAAGTATAAGATGACAAATGGAACCCCAATGGAAATGGTTAAATTTCTGAATGGTTAAATTGCTTACACAAATTGAACCATGATTTATGAAATCCACAAACAGATCAATAATTGGCAGTGAAATTGATGTAATAAAACATTTCCCAATAAATAAAAGTCCAAGGTAGAATGACTTCACTATGGAATTCTATGAAACTCTCACAGAAGAACTAACAACATTTTTTTTTTTTTTTTTTGGTTAAACAATTGAAAGGGAGGGTACTCTTTCAAACTAATTTTACAAGGCCAGCCTCATACTTGTTAAAATCAGGGTAAAAAAGTTTTTTTTTTTTTTTTTAATTTTAGAATTTGTATAAACCCAGGTTACAATGAACTCTTTTTTTCAGGGTGAGCAGAAACTAACTTGCTTTCTGATCCACAGAGATCTGAAGTCCAAACCAACCAAGTCAGGCTCTAATCTCTGATAGAACCACACTGACTTATTTTAAATTAAAAAAATCTGATTGATCTCTTTGCATCATTAATTTTATTCCATATGAGAAGTGTGTTTGTACTCTCCTCCCACAGAAGCTCTTGCCTGAACGTTTCCTCTTTTTAAAAAGAAAAAAAAAATCACACAACATATCAAAAGTTATGTAATAAAGGGTAACACTAAGAAGGAATAGCAATAAATGCCTGCCATCAAAAAATTTAAAGAATCAAGCAAATAACCTAAAGATGCATCTCAAGGACAGAATAAAGCAAAAGAAAACTAAAACCAATAGAAGAAATAAATTAACAAATGTCAGATCATAAAAAGATGAAACAAAAAAGAAAAATCAGTGAAACAAAGTTAGTTTTTGAAAAGATAGACAAAATCAACAAACCTCTTGCAAGACTAAAAAAATTAAATGAAATAAATAAGTAAAATTAGGGGTAATAAAAGACACATTACAACTGATACTACAAAAGTACAATAAAATACTAGAAATTTTTAGAGGGACTATGTTCTAAAATAGGGGAAAACCTAGAAGAAATAGTTAAGTTTCTGGATACACCAACTACCAAAATTGACATATATGAAGATATAAAAACACAAACAGACCCTAATTGATAGTGAAATTGAACCAGTGATCTAATATTTCTCATCAAATAAAGGTCCAAGAAAGAATGGTTTCACTGCTAAATTCTACTAAACTCACAGAGATCTAATGACCTTGTGTTTTGTCAAACAATTCCAAACAATTTTAAGGAAGGAAACTCAAACTCATTTTTCAAGTCCAGCATCCTTTTGATGCAAAAATCATAGAAGAATACAACAGAAAACTGTACATCAATATCTCTGACATATAGCAAAAATTCTCATAAAGCACTAGCATATAAAATCCAACAATACATCCAAAAGATCGTTCACCATGACGAAGTTGGATTTTTCCAAGTGGTCCGTCCATAGATGCCTAGACATAGGTCAATGGTGATAGTTTGAGTTCTTCATTTCCTGTCTAATTGCTCTGGCTAGCGTTTCAAGAACTATGTTTAATAGTAGTGGTGAAAGAGGACATTCTTGTCTTATTCCAGTTTTTAGAGGGAATGCTTTCAATTTTTCTTCATTTAGAATGATGTTGGCCTGGGGATTACCATAGATAGCTTTCACGATGTTTAGATATGTTTCTATTATCCCCAGTTTTTCTAGTGTTTCAAACTTGAAGGTGTGCTGTATTTTGCCAAATGCTTTTGCTGCATCTATTGAGATGATTATGATTCTTATCTTTAAGTCTGTTGATGTGATGAATTACATTAATTGATTTCCATATGTTGAACCATCCTTGCATACCTGGGATGAGGTCAATTAACATAAAAGATCATATCAATTCAGTGAAGAATAAAAAAATATTTTTAAAAATTCAACATCAGTTCATGATAAAAACTGTGAATAAAACCACTACAGAAGGATTGAACCTTAACAGAATTAAGGCTATATATGGCAAAAGCACAGTCAACATAAAATAGATGGAGAAAACCATAAAACATTCCCCCTAAATCTAGTACTCACTACTCTTATTAAATGTAAAAGTTTAAGTTTTAGGCAGAGCAATACACTAGAGAAATAAATAAAAACTGTAAATAGGAAGGAGAGACTTCAAAATTTTTCTTATTTGCAGATTAAATGATTAAAAAATCAATTTAAAGACTCCTCCAAAAGACTACTAGAATTGGTTAAGAAATTTGCATTATACAATATCAATAATAAAATCAGTAGAATATTTATATACTAATAATAGGATATCTGAGAAAAAAAATCATAAAAGGAATTTCATTCTTAAAAGCTACCACAAAAAATTAAACATCTAGGAAATCATTTAACGAAGGAAGTGAAATATATCTACATCTTTACAAAGCATTGATGAAAGAAATTAAAGACAACACACACACACAAGCACACACAAAAAATGCACAAATGTATTACATAAAATTAAAGTGATCCTACACAACAAAGCAAACAATCAATAGAGTGAAGAGTCAGCATACAGGTTGGGATGAAATATTTGCCATCTGTTCATGTGACAAAAGTTTAACATCCAAAATGTATAAAAAAAGTTTTTTTAAAGCAAACTGATTTAATGAAAGAAGGGGCAAATGAACTTTCAAATATTTTTTGCTGTATATTTTTTCATATTTTATTGGTGTATTATAGTTGTACATAATGGTGGAATTTGTTGTTACATATGTGTACATACACAAAATAGACCAGTGTATATGTGTGAGAGAAAATGTTGTGGATATGGAATCAATTTAGGTGTCCATAAACAAATGGATGGATAGAGACAATGTAGTATATGTACACAATGGGATACTATTCATTCATAAAGAGGAATGAAATCCAATAATTGCAGCAAAGTGGATGGAGCCACAAGCCATTATTTTAAGTGACATATGCCAGACATAGAAAGACAAGAACTGTCATATATTGAATCTAGAAAAGGTCAACTTGACTTTACATAGTAATTACTAAATATTGGGTTACAGTGGGAAGGAAGAAGGGTAATACAGGGAAGTTGGACTTGATTAATATATTATGTAAAGTGACAAGACCTGAGCCATGATAATATGTAGAATTAATGAATGTTAAAATTTACAAACAGAATCGCAAACAAAGATAGTAGTAATTTCAGAGATCCTCTGGTATAGTACCTTAATTTATGGTTAGTAATAGGGTATTGGTGACATAGCAAGGTGAAATGCCACCAAGGATTCAGTTCAAAGTCTTTTTGTTTAATACAGGTCTTATGGATTCTAAAAATCTCACTTCAGTTATTCTCACATCAAGGGGATTTCTCATCAATGCCCAAATGAATAGAAAGGAGGCCTTATATGAGGCCCCTCACAAATCCAAATTCATCAAACTATTGGCTAGAGCTGTTTGCTTTTATGTAAACATTTTCATTACATAATGACTTCAAAATAACTACAAATAAAGGGTTTGAAGGTTTCCAACACATGAAAGTGATAAATGTTTGAGGAAGTGGAAATGATAATCACTATGATGATCATTATACATTTTATACATATTGAATTATCATAATGTACCTTGTAAATACTAACAGATATTATGTGTCAATTAAAAATAAATTTAAAGAAAGAAAAAGGAAGCAGTGTAAACACTATTTCTCAGCAAGATCAGGGACTGAAGGAATTCACTGAAATTTAATATTGGACTGTCAGAGACTTCAAAATTATGGAGTTTTGAGCAGAGGATAAGAAAGGGTATATTGGACCCAAATTACGGGCAGTAGTAGTATCAGGTCAGCATAGAGGGGAGGGTTTGCACAAAGAGAAAGAAAGAAAAACAAATGGAAAAAATTTAGCACAGGAACATAGGTAAAACAGAAAGGCATTCTGAATTAAGCTAAATAAGTGGTGATATAATGAGCTGGTATTTGAAGAGTGTTCATGTTTCTCAAAATTTAAACAGAGAGTTGTGGTGGGGACTCATCATAAATAGGACACATTGAAGCTTTCTGTTACAGGAACCTGAGAGATCATAGCAAATATTGCCACATCATACTAGTGTACACATACCATGTGTCCTGTGCTCCTGACAGAACACAATTGAAATAGGCACAGAGAAAATTGAACCAAGGGGTATCAAGTCAGAGATAAAGAGGTGAGTACAACTCACTTTTCTTTTATCTACTGGCTCTTGAGACCATTTGAAGAAGAGGGTTAAACTGAATACAAAGGCATAATTGCATTTGGGGACTGTGCCTTAGGAGGCTATAACTGTGGGTGGTGGAGTGTGTGAGACTTGCTATGCCCTATCCACACAATGCTGTTTGTTACCCTGCCCTGTGAGTCCAATCTTCAAAAGACTCCTGAAAATCAGATGCCCAATATGGATCAGTATATGCTTATCCTAGAGATGTGTTGATCTAATCTCTCCACCTGAATAAATATATACCACCTGAATAAATTTCTGTGTTTAGATAAGTACTAGACCCCAACCACAGAAACATTCCATTTATAATTCTGCATCATCCCTGACCTGTGAGTACATCAATCTTTTCTCTCTATACAAACTTCCAATACACAGTGTTTCCTACTCTATCTCACCTTGTACTGGTGAGCAGAGAAATTGTGGATCATTTCAACCTGTTTTATTTCTGGGCTTTTCCAGTAGATAGTTTGGTAAGCAACACAAAAGGAGAGAGTTTAATAAACCCCAGCCTTTGGTCTGTTTAAGGGATACATATACCAAAAAGAAATGGAAAAAGTGAAGTCTGCAATAGGAAATGAATATCCATCCTAATCCATAGTTTCAACCATCTCCACTGTAGATAATTCTTTCATTTTTCATTAAGAATTCTTTGTCATTCTTCTTATATTTGCTGGTTGGGACATGTATATACATATATCAACACATATTTGTTCTTTCTTTTTTATCATTTTTTCTTAAAATTATCATCTGTTATCTTGCTTTGGTTTGTTTATTGAGGATTAGTGTTTTTTATTTTATTTTTCTTGCTACACTTTCTCTTTTTTCTTATCTCTCTCTCTCATAACCAGATTCTCTTGCTGGCTTTATGCATTTCTATTTTGTTTCTTTTACTTATTTTTTCTCCTTCTTTATGAACCTCACTTGCTACTTCTGTTTTGCTTTTACTTCTTTACATCTTGAGTATTCAAAACTTGCTATTACCTTTCTAATTCATTTTCTTGTTTCTTAAGGAATTTTGTTTTTAAGATCTTATAAATTAGGTTATGTGAATTCTCTCTTTTATTGTTTGGTTGTGAGTCCCCCCCCAAAATATTCATGTGTGACAAAGTGCAAGAAGTTTTAGAGGAGAAATGATTGAGTTGTGAGAGTATTAATTCCATCAGTGATTTAATACTCTTGTAGGGATTTGCTGAGTGGTAACTAAAGTGGTAGGGTTTGGCTGAAGGACATGGGAAATGGGAATTGGATTTGGGGTATATATTTGTAGCTGGAAAGTGGATTTTCTGTCTCTGCTCACCATGATATGAGCTGTTTCCCTCCACCATGATGTTCAGCTTCACCTTGAGCCACTGGAAATGGAGCCAGCCTTCTATGTACTAAAACCTCTCAAACTGTGAGCCCTCAAATAAACATTTTCTCTTCTACAATTGTGCTGGTGGGGTCATTTAGGCACATGAGATAAAAAGCTGACTAAAATCCTCTCCCCACCATATATGTTATCACACTTATTAACACTGTGGATTCCATAATTATAATCTGGGATTTATTTTAATGCTGTATCTAGTTTACAGTTGTTTGACATTGCTATTATTAATAGTTGACTCCACTTTTCCTGTTTTTGTGGTTACTAGTGTCATAGATATTATAGTAGGCATCTGGTTTTTAAATGCTTAATATTGTTTGTTGCTCTTTTTTATTCCCCTCTTTTCTTTGTGGTGGTGAAAATCTATTGTGATACCACAAATTCCAAGAGTAGGTACTCTGCTTCCGAGATAAGCCTTCAACCAAGTAAGACAGTGCACCTTTGTGCACACACAACCTAATCCCAGTTGAACTTTAGCAAAATTTTAACAAAAGGAACAGGGAGAGACAAATCCACAACTGATAACCAGGTCCCAAGTAAAAATGGCTATGATGAGCCTCAGGTTCCACTAACGGATATCTGCTCCCAGAGCAATAGCAGAGAAAAATAACAAAAGACCATGGATACCACACCCACAAAAGGTCTGTACTTAGATTAGGCCCATATTCCTTTAGAGCATACAGAGTTTTCAAGTCTAAAAAAGCAATCACAGAAAGTGTACCCTATAATCCAACCTGCACAGAAAACAATTTTCTGACCTACTACAAAGACACTGCTCTTGTGAGATGTAAAGAGAAAGTGGGATCCTAATGGTCCAACAAAATACATATTATATTGAATTACATTAACCTACCGAAGAACAGGCAGAAAGATATAACACCATGAAATGGACTTATAAATACATTCAGCATTTCAAAAACACCTGATATTTTTGAACACTTTTCCAAAGAAGACCCTAAAAACATCTGGAAATATTCTTAAATAAAAGTGGAAGAAAGGTTTTGGCTTGCCGGCCCTGCAACCTGCGGGCAGAGCTCCCAGTTGGGACTGCCAATGTGCAATCTCAGTTCGGCCTGCTGGCCGTGTGACCAGAGCTCTCAGTTCAGACTGCCAGCATGAGATCCCAGTTCAGCCTGCCAGCCCTGCGGCCTGCCAGCATGAAATCCCAGTTTGGCCTGCCGGCTTTACAGCCTATGGGCAGAGCTACCCCCAGTTCGGATTGCCAGTGGTGAGTTCCCAGTTCAGACTACCAGCCCTGTGGCCTGAGGGCAGAGCTCCCAGTTTGGCCTGGTAGCCTGCGTTCCCAGTTCAGCCTGCCTGCATGAGTTCCCAATTTGGCCTGCCGGCTTGCATTCCCAGTTCGGCCAGCCCCGGGGGAGCTATAGTTAGGCCTGCTGGCGTGGGTTCCCAGTTGGCCTGCTGGCAGAAGTTCCTGGCTGGATCTCCCAGAGTGAGGTCCAGCTGGGCCCACCTGCAGGCTTTCCAGCTCTGCCCACCCACCTCAGAGAGCCCATTTCCGCTGAGGACAGCCAGGGAACAAGCCGCACCCTCCACATCCATTATAGCTCAGCCCACCTACTAAAGAGCCACAGCAACAAAACTGTAAATATAAAAATAGAAACTAACTGATATATGGACACACATTTGGGTACATTGAAAGCTCTAATATTGATATCTCCCTAAAAAATTGATGTTTTGGGTAACCTATAGGGACCTTATAAGATAAAAGGGCATAAGCTGTAATATCTCAGGCTTACCTTGCAAGAGAGAGAAATACATAGTAATCATGAAAAAACAAGGGAGGAAAATGCACCCCCAAAATCAAGATACTACAACAATAGAAGCCATAAAAAGCACAGTAGGTGAAATGTCAGAGAAGGAGTTCCAGATGTACATAACTAAAATGATAAAAGATTTGAAAAATGACCTAAGTGAACAGATATATAAAGGAGCCCCAATTAGGAAGGGCTATTGCGGCTAGCTGGAAGCCATAAGTTCCACCTGATATGTATGTGATGCACCTGTAAATGCACGTGAGGCACCCGCAAAGCTAAAGGTATATAACCGGGTGAAAGCGGTCGGAGTTAGGAGAACGAAGAATGAATTCATTCAGTCAGTCGTGCAGTTGCTCGGTCGGTCAGAAGAAGAGTTCGGGTCGGAGAAGAAGAAACGTAGGCAGAGCGGTTAC
Organism: Tamias sibiricus; assembly: GCA_025594165.1. Lineage (NCBI taxonomy): Eukaryota > Metazoa > Chordata > Mammalia > Rodentia > Sciuridae > Tamias > Tamias sibiricus. Next base: position 139,178,637 of record CM046663.1, on the reverse strand, counting down.
AGAAGAGAAACCAGATAGAAGAAGTAATTGCTGGTCAGAGTTAGGCCGAGGCTCCCGAGGAAGAAAGAAGAAAAAAGAAAGAAGAAAGAAGCTCTAAAAAATAATCTTTCTCTAAGCTAAGCTCTCTCTATCTTTCTTTCTCTCTAAGCTAAGAAGAAAAGTAGAAAGAAGAAAGAAGAAAGCTCTCTCTAATCTTTCTCTCTAAGCTCTTTCTAAGAAGAAGAAAAATCTTTCTCTCTCTAAGCTCTCTCTAAGAAAGTAGAACTAAAAGTAGTAATAGCTTTACTCTGCCTCTGAGTTTTTCTCCCGCGGTGCTGTGGCTGGCCATGACAGGCAGCTTACAGATATAGGCAAAAATTGATCTCTCCAACAAAGAGATTAGAAATCAAATACAGGCAACCATTGATCACACCAATAAAGAGATAAGAGAACAAATATGCTAGCAAAAGATTACTTCAAGAAAGAGATAGAGAGTTTGAGAAAAAACCAAACAGAAATCCTTGAAATGAAAGAAACAGTAAGCCACTTAAAAAATTCAATAGAAAGCATCACCAACAGATTAGACCACTTGGAAGACAGGACCTCAGACAATGAGGACAAAATATATAATCTTGAAAATATAGTTGACCTCAGTGAAGATGGTAAAAAATCATGAACAGAATATCCAAGAATTATGGGATACCATCAAAAGACCAAATTTAAGATTTATTGGAATAGAGGAAGGTGCAGAGGTTCAAACCAAAGAAATGCACAATATCTTCAATGAAATAATATCAGAAAACTTCCCAAGAAGGAAGAATGAATTTGAAAATCAAATACAAGAGGCCTATAGGATGCCAAATGTTCAAAATTACAACAGACCCACACCAAGGCACATTATAATGAAAATGCCCAGCATACAAATAAAGATAGAATTTTAAAGGCTGCAAGAGAGAAAAGTCAGATTACCTACAAGGGAAAACCAATTTGCATCTCAGCAGATTTTTCAACCCAGACCCTCAAAGCCAGGAGAGCCTGGAATAACATATACCAGGCTCTAAAAGATAAGGGATGCCAACCAAGAATTTTATATCCAGCAAAATTAAGCTTTAGATTTGAGGATGAACTAAAAACCTTCCATAATAAACAAAAGCTAAAAGAATTTACAACAAGAAAGCATGTTCTACAGAACATTCTTGGTAAAATATTCCACGAGGAGGAAATGAAAAATAATAATGAAAATCTGCAAAGGGAAGAACTACAATAAAGGAACAAATCAACCAAAGGAGAAACCAAGTCAAACTAAATACCAAAAATAACAACAACAACAATAACAAATATATATATAAATATAAATATATATATATATATATATATTTAAATATGTAATATATATATAAATGATTGATAATACAAATTATGTCTCAATAATAACCCTGAATGTTAATGGCCTAAACTCACCAATTAAAAGACATAGGCTAATAGATTGGATTAAAAAAACAGATCCAACAATATGTTGCCTTCAAGAGACACATCTCATAGGAAAAGATGCTCACAGACTGAAGGTGAAAGGATGGGATAAAATATATCACTCACATGGTCTACATAAACAAGCAGGGGTCTCTATCCTCATATCAAATAAAGTAGACTTCAAGCCAAAGTTAATCAAAAGAGATAAAGACGGACATTTCATACGGCTTAAAGGAATCATATATCAACAAGATATAACTGTTATAAATATATATGCCCCAATTAATGGAGCATCTACATTCATTAATCAAATTCTTCTCAAGTTCAAGAATCAAAGAGACCACAACACCATAATTTAGGTGATTTTAACATACCTCTTTCACCAATGGATAGATCTTCCAAACAAAAGTTAAACAAAGAAACTATAAAACTCAATAATACAATTAATAACTTAGATTTAACTGACATATATAGAGTGTATCATCCATCAATGAGCCAATACACTTTCTTCTCAGCAGCACATGGATACTTCTCTAAAATAGACCATATACTATGCCACAAAGCAACTCTAGGCAAATATAAAAAAAGTAGAAATAGTACCCTGCATTCTATCAGATCATAATGGAATGATATTAGAAATCAAGGATAAAAAAAGAAAGAAAAGCTACTGTAACACCTGGAGACTAAACAATATGCTATTGAATGATCAGTGGGTTGCAGAAGATATCAAGAAGGAGATTAAGAAATTCTTAGAGGTAAATGAGAACAAGAATACAACATATCAAAATCTCTGAGACACTCTGAAGGCAGTACTAATAGGAAAGTTCATTACATGGAGTTCATTCTTTCAAAAAGGAAAAAGCCAACAAATAAAACAACTAACATTACATCTCAAAGCCATAGAAAAAGAACAAACCAACTTCCAAAGAAGTAGAAGACAGGAAACAATTAAAATCAGAGCTGAAATTAATAAAATTGAAACAAACAAACAAAAAAATTGACAGAAAAAAGTTGGTTCTTTGAAAAAATAAATAAAATTGATAAACCATTAGCTATGCTAACGAAGAAAAAAAGAGAGAAAACACAAACTACCAATATCTATGATGAAAAAGAAATATCACGATGGACACTATAGAAATACAGAAGATAGTTATAAATTATTTTGAAAATTTACACTTAAATAAAATAGAAAATAATGAAGGCATTGACAAATTTCTTGAGACATATGATATACACAAACTAAATCAGGTTGATATACACAATTTAAATAGATCAATTTCAAGCAAAGAAATAGAGGATGCCATCAAAAACCTACCAAACAAGAAAATCCCAGGACCAAATGGATACACAGCCAAGTTCTACAAGACCTTTAAAGAAGAACTAACACCAACACTTCTCAAACTATTTCATGAAATAGAAAAAGAGGGAACACTCCCAGACTCATTCTATGAAGCCAATACCACCCTGATTCCAAAACCAGACAGAGACAAATCAAAGAAAGAAAATTTCAGACCAATATCTCTAATTAATATAGATGCAAAAATTCTTAATAAAATTCTGGCAAATTGAATACAAAGACACATCAAAAAGATAGTACACCACGATCAAGTGGGCTTCATTCCAAGGATGCAAGGTTGGTTCAATATAAGGAAATCAATAAATATAATTTATCACATCAACAGGCTTAAAGATAAAAATCATATGATCATCTCAAAAGATGCAGAGAAAGCATTTGACAAAATACAACACACCCATTCATATTCAAAATGCTATAAAAAATAGGGATAACAGAAACATACCTCAACATCATAAAGGTAATTTATGCTAAGCCCCAGACCAACATAATCTTAAATGGAGAAAAATTGAAAGCCTTCACTCTAAAAACTGGAACAATACAGGGATGTCCACTTTCACCACTCCTATTTAACATAGTTCTTGAAGCCCTAGCAAGAGAAATTAGACAGATGAAAGAAATTAAAGGGATACGGATAGGAAAATAAGAACTCAAATTATCACTATTTGCAGATGATATGATTCTATACATAGAAGATTCAAAAAATTCCACCAGAAATCTTCTAGATTTAATAAATTAATTCAGCAAAGTAGCTGGATATAAAATCAATACCCATAAATCAAAGGCATTTTTGTACATCAGTGACAAATCCTCACAAAGAGAAACTAGGAAATCCACCCCATTTACTATAGCCTCAAAAAAAATTTTTTTTGGAATCAACATAACAAAATAAGTGAAAGACCTCTACAATGAAAACTACGGCACAGTAAAGAAAGAAATTAATGAAGACCTAGAAGATGAAAAGGCCAACCTTGTTCATGGATAAGTAGAACTAACATTGTCAAAATGACCATTCTCCCAAAAGCACTGTACAGATTCAATGCAATCCCAATCAAAATCCCAATATCGTTCCTCATAGAAATAGAAAAAGCAATCATGAAATTCATCTGGAAAAATAAAAGACCCAGAATAGCCAAAGCGATTCTTAGCAAGAAGAATGAAGCTGGTGCCATTACTATTCCAGATCTTAAATTGTACTACAAAGCAATAGTAACAAAAACTGCATGGCATTGGCACCAAAATAGACCAGTTGACCAATGGTACAGAATAGAAGACACAGAGACAAACCCACACATCTATAGTTATCTTATATTAGACAAAGGTGCCAAAAACGTTCACTGGAATAAAGACAGCCTCTTCAACAAATGGTGTTGGGAAAACTGGAAATCCTCATGTAATAAAATGAAATTAAACCTCTTTCTCTCACCATGCACAAAACCCAACTCAAAGTGGATCAAGGACCTAGGAATTAAACCGGAGACCTTGCACCTAATAGAAGTAAATGTAGGCCCAAATCTCCATCATGTTGGTTTAGGCCCCAGCTTCCTCAATAAGACCCTTATAGTGCAAGAACTAAAACAAAGAATCAATAAATGGGATTGATTCAAACTAAAAAGCTTCTTCTCAGCAAAATAAACAATTAGTCAGGTGAATAGAGAACCTAAAGAATGGAGCAAATCTTTACCACAAGCACATCAGATAGAACACTAACCTCAAGGATTTATAAAGCTCTTAAAAGTCTTAACACCAAAAAAAAAAAAAAAAAAAAAAAAAAAAAAAAAAAAATCAATAAATGGGCCAAGGAACTAAACAGACGCTTCTCAGAAGATGATATGCAAACAATCAACAAATATATGAAAAAATGTTCAACATCTCTAGCAATTAGAGAAATGCAAATCAAAACTACTCTAAGATTTCATTTTACTCCAGTCAGAATGGCAGCTATCAAAAAAACAAACATCAATAAATGCTGGCGAGGATGTGGGGATAAAGGCACACTCTTACATTGCTGGTGGAACTGCAAATTGGTGAAGCCAATCTGGAAAGCAGTATGGAGATTCCCAGGAAAACTTGGAATGGAACCACCATTTGGCCCAGCTATCCCACTCCTTGGTCTATTCCCAAAGGACTTAAAAACAGCTTACTACAGGGACACAGCCACATCAATGTTTATAGCAGCACAATTCACAATAGCTAGATTGTGGAACCAACCCAAATGCCCATGAGCAGATGAATGGATAGGGAAACTTTGGTATATATACACAATGGAACACTACTCAGCAATCAAAGATAATAAAATCATGCATTTGCAGGTAAATGGATGGAGTTGAAGAAAATAATGCTGAGTGAAGTTAGACAACCCCCCAAAAACCAAAGGTCCAATGATCTCTTTGATATGAAGATACTAACTTATAAAGACAAGGGAGTGGGGATGAGAGGAATGAAAGAACTTTAAATAGAAGAAAGAGGGGTGAGGGGGGATGGGGCAAGGGGATAGGAATAATAGCAGGCTGAGTTATCCATGACTACCCTAAATACATGTATGAAGAAACATGTAAAAATACTTTATATATAACCAGCAACTTGAAAAATTGTCCTCTTTATATGTAATATGAACTGAAATGTACTCTGCAAACATGTATAACAAATTAGAAGAAAAAAAAAGTGGAAGAAAATCCATTCCAAATCTCTTTTTTTTCAAATTTATTTTTTATTCTAAGTTGTTAGAAATGACAGCAGAATGTATTACATTTCATATTATACTTGTAGAGCAGATTTTTACATATCTCTGGTTGTATACAAAGTATATTCACACCATTCATGACTTCATACATGCACTTAGGGTAATGATATCCATCTCATTCTACCATCTTTTTTTTCTTGAACATTTTGCTCCCTCCCTTCCCCTCACCCCCCATTGGCCATTCTAGTGTTCCTCTAATCCTACTATGCTCCCCATCCCAACCCAACTGTGAATCAGCCTCCTTATGTCAGAGAAAACATTTGGCATTTGGCTTTTTGGGATTGGCTAACTTCACTTAGCATTATATTCTCTAACTCCATCCATTTACCTGTGAATGCTATGATTTTATTCTCTCTTATTGTTGAGTAATATTCCATTGTGTGTATATAGCACATTTTCTTTATCCATTCATCTACTGAAGGGCATCTGGGTTGGTTCCACTGTTTATCTATTAATTGTGCTGCTATAAACATTGATGTGGCTGTGTCCCTGTAGTATGCTGTTTTTAAGACCTTTGGGTAAAGACCAAGGAGTGGGATAGTGTGGCATCTCTCACACTATGTTGGAATTGAGCCCAGGTTCCCCCCCCCCCCCCGTTAGCTTGGGGGGCTCGAAGCCGAATTCTTCCTCATTTATGCGAATGAGTTTAGCCCAAGTTTCTTCCCATTAATTTGGGGAGTCGAACTTGGTTCCTCTTTGCTTGAGAAATGCTACTCTTGTGCAGCGCTATAGGAGTTAACTTTGTATATGTTCTTGCCACTCCTTATTCTTACTGTTTCACCTTTTGTTCTCACATGTGGCCACCAAATGTTGCTATCTTAATAGAATGAAACTGATTTGGAAACTTAAAGCCTTGTGGAATCCGTGGCTGGAATTTTATTAATACTCCTTATTATTATTATTATTATTATTATTATTATTATTATTATTATTACTAATATTAATTACTATAGAGAAGCAGCTTAATCAATGCCAATTATTTTAACCTCTTTTGCTGTAATAATTATGCACCAAAAAGAGGTTATTAGAGCCTCTTTGTAATTGAAAGGGACTTCTTTTGTTTTCAGGATAACTTAGAATAGTTACTTAAAAGTTAATTAAGACAAAGTCCTTCAGGACTAGCATCTGGCTTGCCTCCCTTTTTTTCCCTGCCCCTAGACTGTAAACAGGACTATGATAGAAAGCGCTTTGTATTCCAGGCAGTTGTGCAGGTGTGCAGGGGAATGGCTAAAAGGAATTCTTAAGAAAGACAAATTTGAACCCAGACTACTGCAGATAAACATAACGAAATCACAGAAGATTCAAAACGGTATGTTTGTACAAAACCTTGAGAAGTTTGGGAAAATGATAAGAATGTTGCTGCTTCCTGGTTCTTGTGACTGTATGTAAAAAAAATATATAGAATGTGTGCTGCCTGGAAGTGTGTTTTATATACTTGCAAGAGAGAAACATAAAACAGAGGGATTTTTGCAACCTGACTCGTGTGTGTCCCTTTCATCCTATCGGCTGACTCTCCCCACAGCATCGTTCGGGACTCACCCTTTCCCTGCTGCTGAAGCCAGCCTTCAGCAGGATAGCTGGGTCATAAGGTGGATCCATTCAAAGTTTTCCAATGTATCTCCATACTGCTTTCCATATTGGCTGCACCATTTTGCAGTCTCATCAACAATGTAAGAGTGTGTCTTTATCCCCACATCCTCGCCAACATTTATTGTTGTTTGTGTTCTTAATAACTGCCATTTTGATGGGTTTGAGATGAAATCAGAGTAGTTTTGATTTGCATTTCTCTAATTGCCAGAGATGTTGAACATTTTTTCATGTATTTGTTGATTGATTGTATATCTTCTTCTGAGAAGTGTCTTTTCAGTTCCTTGGCCCATTTATTGATTGGGTTATTTGGGTTTTTTTTTTTTTTTTTTTTTTTTGGTTTTAAGATACAAAAACATATCAAAATATAATACACCATGATCAAGTGGGGTTCATTCCAGGGATGCAAGGATGGTTCAACATATGGAAATCAATAAATGTAATTCATCACATCAATAGACTCAAAGATAAGAACCATATGATTATCTCAATAGATGCAGAAAAAGCATTTGACAAAATGCAGCACCCATTCATGTTCAAAACACTAGAAGAACTAGGGATAATAAAAACATATATCTTCATTGTAAAAGCTATATATGCTAATATCCAGGCCAACATTATTCTAAATGGGGAAAAACTGAAAGCATTCCCTCTGAAAACTGGAACAAGACAGGGATGCCCTCTTTCACCATTTCTATTCAACATAGTAATTGAAATGCTGGCCAAAGTAATAAGACAGACAAAAGAAATTAAAGGGAAACAGGTATGTAAAGTAGAACTCAAATTATCTTTATTTGCTGATGATATGATTTTATATGTAGAAGACCCAAAAAATTCCACCAGAAAACTTCTAGAACTCATAAATGAATTCAGCAAAGTAGCAGGTTACAAAATCAACCCCCATAAATCTAAGGCATTTCTATATATCAGTGACAAATCCTTTGAAAGGAAATGAGGAAAACTACCCCGTTTACAATAGCATAAAAAAATAAAATAAAATACTTGGGAATCAACTTAACCAAAGATGTGAAAGACCTCTATAATGAAAACTACAGAACACTAAAGAAAGAAATTATGGAAGACCTTAGAAGATGGAAAGATCTACCCTGCTCTTGGATAGGCAGAACTAATATTGTCAAAATGACCTTACTACCAAAAGCACTATACAGATTTAACCCAATACCAATCAAAATCCCAATGACATTCCTCATAGAAATAGAAAAAGCAGTCATGAAATTCATCTGGAAAAATAAGAGACCCAGAATAGCTAAAGCAATCCTTAGCAAGAGGAGTGAAGCAGGTAGCATCACTATACCAGACCTTAAATTATACTACAGAGCAATAGTAACAAAAACAGCATGGTATTGGCATCAAAATAGAATAGGCTGGTAGACCAATAGTACAGAATAGCGGACACAGAGACTAACACATATAATTTTAGTTATCTTATATTAGACAAAGGTGCCAAAAATGTACATTGGAGAAAAGATAGCGTCTTCAACAAATGGTGTTGTGAAAACTGGAAATCCATATGCAAGAAAATGAAATTAAACCTCTATCTCTCACCATGCACAAAATTCAACTCAAAGTGGATCAAGGATCTAGGAATTAGACCAGAGACACTACACCTAATAGAAGAAAAAGTAAGCTCTAATTTCCAGGATGTTGGATTAGGCCCCAAGTTCCTTAATAAGACTCCTGTAGCACAAGAATTAATATCAAGAATCAATAAATGGGATATATTTAAATTACAAAGCTTCTTCTCAGCAAAATAAACAATCAGTGAGGTGAATAGAGAGCCTAATAATTGGGAACAAATTTTTACCACATGCACGTCAGATAGAGCCCTAATCTCTAGAATATATAAAGAACTCCATTCCAAATCTCAACACAAGAACAGAAGAAATATGAAAAAACAAGGTAATATGACCCATTAAGTCGTTCACAATTTACCAGAATCTGACTGTACAGATATAGAAGTGGATAAGGGTAAATAATTCAAAATATGATTACAAAAATGACCAATGAATTCTAAGATAACACAGAAAAAACATGAATGAATTAAGAAAGTCAGAACAGGATTTGAATGAGAAATTCAATGAAAAGATACAGATTATGAAAAAGAATCATACAAAAATTTGGAAATGAAAGACTCAATGAATGAAAAATTCAGTTAAATGCCTCGCCAATCACATAGAAGACAAAATTTCATGTACCTAAGACAAAGTATGTAAACTTGAATATTTTGTTAACAAATCAAAAGAAAGAAAATAATGAAATATTATCAGGACTTATAAAATATCTGGGACCTCATTCAGTGGTGAAACTTAAGAATAATTGGGGTGGAAGAAGGAAGTGAGACACAAGTCAAGGACAGGGTAAACCTTTCAGTGAAATAATTTCAGAATAATTTCCAAATAATGGAATGAGATGGACATTCGTATACAGGATCATTCAGAACTCAAAATAGATAAGACAAAATATAACCTCTTTATGACACAGTATAATTAAAATGCTAACCACACATAGGGAATAAGTATAATTTGAGGAACCTCCAGAGGAAAATGTCAGGTTATATTTACAGGTAAGCCAATCAGAATTGCTTTTGGTTTCTCAACACAAACTCTAAAATCCATGTAGCCATCATTTCAAAAACTGAAGAAGAAGAATTATCAATTAAATTTGATATATCAGCCTAAACTGTCCTTCAGAGTTGAAGGAAATATAAAAATCTTTCAAAATGTGAATAAATCCAAATAGTTCATGAGTACTAATCCAGCATGACAGAAAAGAATTAAAGCAAACAGAAGTTATTATATATAAACTTTAGAACCAGTGAATGGATAAATATCATTAGAAAAGTAGCTAATCAAATGAGAAACAGTACAGAATTAAACATTAGAAATGTAACAAAATGGCTGGAATTAATAAACTTTTCTGTATAATAACACTGGACGTAAATGGTTTTAATTCTTCAAATAAAAAAATGAATTAAAGAACAGCTATGTTGTTTGCAAGGCACTCACTTCATAGTGAATGAGAGCCACAGGCTAAAATTGAAAGGATGGAAAATAATATTTCATGCAAATGGAGGCCCTAAACAAGCAAGAGAATCTACTACCATACATGATAAAACAAACATCAATTCCAAATTAATAAGAAGAGTCAAAGAATGTCAATTTATACTAGTAAGGAACAATCCAAAAAGAAGATACAATAATTGCAATGTTGATTCTTCCAAATGTCAGTCCACCTTGTTATGTACAACAAACTACTTGACTTAAAGACACTGATACACCCCAATACAATATTAGGGATGATATCAACAAATCTCTCTTACCAGTAGATTAGTCACCCAGACATAAACTCCTTAAGGGCTCTTCAGACCTAAAATATATTATAAATAAAATGCATGAGAAGATATGTATAAAATATGTCATCCAGCTAAAGGAATTTTTCTCTATCTGCTAATGAAATCTTCTCCAAAAACACACCATATACTTGGATACTTGGGTAGTCTTAGAAAATACAAGAAATTACATAATTTCTCGAATTCAAGATGGAATAAAATTGGAACTCAACAACAAGATCATAATGAGATGAAATTCGAAATCAACAGCAAGAAAAACTGCAGAAACATAAATATATGATTATTGAACAATACATTTTTGAATGATAAATGGGAGATAAAATAAGTCAGGGTAGAAATATAAAATTCCTTTTATGTAAACATGAATTAATATACAGCATATCATAATCACTGAGATACTTTTATTTTTTAGACATTGTAGAGGAAAGTCTATATTTATCATAGTCTACATTAAAAAATCAGAAAATTTCAAATGAATTACAAGGACCTAGAAAAACAGGAACCATTCATTTCCAAAACCATAGACTAAGAGAAATCATTAAGGACAGATCTGAAATTATTGAAATAGATAATAAATAATACAAAATATTGATGTAATAAAGAGTTTGTTCTTTAAACACATAAACAAGATAAACAAACCTTAGTGATTCTAGAGAGAGAGGACCCAAATTAATAAAATTAGCGAAGAAAATGGTGATGTCCTCATAGTTTTGTTGAAGTCCAGATGATCATTAGAAACTACTGTGAAACTTATATTCCAATAAGTTGCAAAATGTAGAATAAGTGAACAAATTTGTAGACACAGATGACCTACCAACATTGATCCAAGAGGATCTAGATACATGAACAGATCAATAACAATCAAGAAAATGAAGTAGAAATAAAAAGCTTTCCAACAAAGATAACCCAAGTATCACATGGATTCTCAGGTGAATTCTACAAAACCTTTAAAGAGCATCTAATGCCAATGCTCTTCAAATCACTTCATGAAATTGAAAAGGGTGAAATTCTTTCAAGTTCATTCTATGAAGCCAGAATCATGCTAATACTAAAACCAGATAAGCATACATATAGGAAAGAAATCTAGAGATGAACATCTCTGATGAACATAGGTGTAAATTTCCTTAATAAAATATTAGCAAATTATATTCAAAAACACTTTAAAAAGTTTGTAAATCATGATTGATTTGGTTTCTTTCTAGGGATGTAAGATGGTTCAACATATGCTAATAAATACATACAATTAATCATCACCAATAAAATTAAGGAACAAAATCACAGGAACATCTCAATATATGCAGATGAGTATTTAAAAAAAATTAGTACTCATTCATAATAAAAATCTGAAGAAACTAGAAGCCAGAGCATGAAATAGAGCCTACAGAACTGTAGAAAATCTTTGCCAACTACTCTTTTATAAAAGTTTATGTAGGAGCCCTAATTAAGAAGATAGCTAAGATTGAGGTTAGCTGAGAGCCATAAAAGATGTTCAAGTTTCACCTGATATTCATGCATTTATCAAAGAATCTTTTTTTTTCTTTTTAATTTTTTTTAATTTTTATAATTTTTAATATGTACAACTCATAGTGCATATATATCAAAGAATCTTTTTACGCCTGTGAACACTGTGTGACACACCTGTAAGCTCAAGCTGTAAGCACTTGTCCTTGTTAAAGCAAAATGTATTTAACTGGGTGAGGTTAGTTAGAGGGGGTTGGTATGGTTGGAGGGAGTGTGGTTGGAGTTAGAGGAGAGTTGGAGTTGTGGTTGGAGTTTGAGAGGTTGTTGGAGCCGGAGAGAGAAGTTAGAAGAGAGAAGAATAAAAGAACTTTTTCATTTCCATCCTGCCTCTGAATTTTCTCCCGTGGCGTTGTAGCTGCAAGTGGCAGCAGCAGGCAGCTACAAGTTTATTTTTATTTTAAAAGAATTTTTAGTTGTAGATGACACAGTACCTTTATTTTATTTATTTATGTGTGGTGGCAAGCACTTCAAACCCAGTGCCCCACACATGTGAGGCAAGTGCTCCTCCACTTAGCCACAACCCCATCTTGGAATTTTTAAAATTGTTCTTTTTAGAAATATATGACAGTAGAGAGTACTTACCAAATATATACATTAAGTTTTTTTTATTTAATTAATTTAATTTGTTAAACATGCTTTTAGAGTGCAATTTCTTTCATATTACATATAAAGAGCACAGTTTTCAAAGTCATTGGTTTTACACAAAATATTTTCATACCGTTTGAGTTTTTATACAAGCACTTAGTATATTGATGTCAAACTCCTTCTGCCATTGTTTCTATCCCCTTGTCCCTTCCTCTCCCCTCCCCTCTTTTTTTCTATTTAACATTCCTTCATTCCTCTCATGCCCCCTCACTTGCCACTATAATTCAGTATCATCCTAGCAAAGGAATTAATCAACCTTTGGTTTTCTGGGATTGGCTGACTTCACTTAGCATTATTTTCTCCAAGTCCATCCATTTACCTGCAAATGCCATAATTTTATTCTCTTTTAGTGCTGAGTAGTGTTCCATTGTGTATATATACCAAAGTTTCCCTATCCATTCATCTACTGGTGGGCATCGGGGTTGTTTCCACAATCTAGCTATTGTGAATTGTGTAGCTATGAACATTGATGTGGCTGTATCCCTGTAGTATGTTTTTTTAAAGTCCTTTGGGTATAGACCGAGGAGTGGGATAGCTGGGTCATATGGTGGTTCCATTCCAAGTTTTTCTAGGAATCTCCATACTGCTTTCCAAATTGGCTGCATCAATTTGCGGCTCCACCAGTAATGTAAGAGTGTGCTCCTTTCCCCACATCCTTGCCAGCTTTTATTGTTTGTGTTTTTGATAGCTGCCATTCTGACTGGCGTGAGATGAAATCTTAGAGTAGTTTTGATTTGCATTTCTCTAATTGCTAGAGATATTGAACATTTTTTCATATATTTGTTTATTGATTTTATATCATCTTCTGAGAAGTGTCTGTTCAGTTCCTTAGCCCATTTATTGATTGGGTTGTTTGTTTTTTGGTGTAAAGGTTTTTTTTGAGAGATTTATATATCCTTGAAGTTAATGTTCTGTCTGATGTGCATGTGGTAAATATTTGCTCCCATTCTGTAGGTTTTCTATTCACCTTACTGATTGTTTCTTTTGCTGAGAAGAAGCTTTTTAGTTTGAATCCATCACATTTATTAATGTTTGGTTTTAGTTCTTGTGCTATAGAGGCCTTATTGAGGAAGTTGGGGCCTAATTCAATATGTTGGAGATTTGGGCCTACTTTTTCCTCTATTAGGTGCAAGGTCTCTGGTTTAATTCCTAGGTCCTTGATCCATTTTGGGTTGAGATTTGTGCATGGAGAGAGATAGAGGTTTAATTTTATTTTATTACTTTAGGATTTCCAGTTTTCCCAGCACCATTTGTTGAAGAGGCTGTCTTTTCTCCAATGTACATTTTTGGCACCTTTGTCTAATATAAGATAAGTGTAGATGTGTGGGTTAGTCTCTGTGTCTTCTATTCTGTATCTTTGGTCTACTGGTCTATTTTGGTGCCAATACCATGCTGTTTTAGTTACTATTGCTTTGTGATACAATTTAAGGTCTGGAATACTAATGCCACCAGCTTCATTCTTCTTGCTAAGAATTGCATTGGCTATTCTGGGTCTCTTATTTTTCCAAATGAATTTCATGATTTCTATTTCTATTTCTATGAGGAATGACATGGGGATTTTGATTGTGATTGCATTGAAATTATATAGTGCTTTTGGTAGAGTAGTCATTTTGACAATATTAGTTCTGCCTATTCATGAACAAGGTAAATCTTTCCGTCTTCTTAATTTCTTTCTTTAGTGTGCTGTAGTTTTCATTGAATAGGTCTTCCACTTCTTTTGTTTGGTTGATTCCTGAGTATTTTATATTTTTTGACATTATAATAAATGGCTTGGATTTCCTAGTTTCTTTTTCTGAGGATTTGTTGCTGATGTACAGAAATGCCTTAGATTTATGGTATTGATTTTATATGCAGCTACTTTGCTGAATTCATTTATTAGATCTAGAAGATTTCTGATGGAGTTTTTTGGATCTTCTATGTATAGAATCATATTGTCTGCAAATAGTGATAGTTTGAGTTCTTCTTTTCCTATCCGTATCCCTTTTATTTCTTTCATCTGTCTAATCACATTGGCTAGGGTTTCAAGAACTATGTTAAATAATAGTGGTGAAAGAGGACATCCCTGTCTCGTTCCAGTTTTTAGAGGGAATGTTTTCAGCTTTTCTCCTTTTAGGATGATGTTGGCCTGGGGCTTAGCATAGATGGACTTTACAATGTTGAGGTATGTGATGTTTGCTTTTTCATCACATATATTGGTAATTTGAGTTTTTTCTCTTTTTTTCTTAGCATAGCTAATGGTTTATCAATTTTATTTATTTTTTCAAAAAGACAACTTTTGGTTCTGTCGATTTTTTCAGTTGTGTTTTTTTGTTTCAATTTCATTGATTTTGGCTCTGATTTTAATTATTTCGTGTCTTCTACTGCTTTGGGGGTTAATTTGTTCTTCTTTTTCTAGGGCTTTGAGGTGTAATGTTAATTCATTTATTTGTTGACCTTTTATTTTTTGAAGGAATGAACTCCATGCAATGAATTTGCCTCTTAGTACTGCCTTCACATTGTCCCAGAGATTTAATATGTTGCATCGGTGTTCTCATTTACCTCTAGGAATTTTTTAATCTCCTTCTTGATGTCTTCTGCAACCCATTGTTCATTCAATACCATATTATTTAGTCTCTAGGTGTTGGAGTAGGTTTTTTTTCTTATTTTATTATTGATTTATAGTTTCATTCCATTATGATCTGAGTGTATGGAGGGTAGTATCTCTACTTTTTAATATTCGATTAGAGTTGCTTTATGGCATAATATATGATCTATTTTAGAGAATGATTATGTGCTGCTGAGAAGAAAGTGTACTGACTCGTTGATGGATAATATACTCTCTATATATCAGTTAAATTTATGCTATTGATTGTGTTATTGAGTTCTACAGTTTCTTTGTTCAGCTTTTGTTTGGAAGGTCTATCCAGTGGTGAAAGTAGTGTGTTAAAGTCACCTATAATTATCAAGTTGTGGTCTATGTGGTTCTTGAACTTGAGAAGGGTTTGTTTGATGAACGTGGATGCTCCATTATTTGGGGCATATATATTTATGACAGTTATTTCTTGTTGATGTATGATTCCCTTAAGTAGTATGAAATGTCCATCTTTATCTCTTATAATTAACTTTGGCTTGAAGTCTACTTAATTTGATATGAGGATAGAGACCCCTGCTTGTTTACATAGACCATGTGAGTGATATATTTTATCCCATCCTTTCACCTTCAGTCTGTGGGTGTCTTTTCCTATGAGATGTGTCTCTTGAAGGCAGCATATTGTTTGGTTTTTTTTTTTTTTTTTTTTTTTTTTTTTTTTTTTTTTTTTTATCCATTCTATCAGCCTATGTCTTTTAATTGGTGAGTTTGGGCCATTAATGTTCAGGGTTATTATTAAGATATGATTTGTATTACCAGTCATTTTAAATTTTATTTGATTCTATTTTACTTTTGGTATTTAGTTTGACTAGATTTCTCCTATGGTTAGTTTTCCTTTATTGTTGTTCTTCCCTTTGAAGGTTTTCATTGTTGTTTTTCAATTCCTCCTTGTGGAATATTTTGCTAAGTATGTTCTGTAGTGCTGGCTTTCTTGTTGTAAATTCTTTTAGCTTTTGTTTATCATGGAAGGTTTTTATTTCATCATGAAATCTAAAGCTTAATTTTGCTGGATATAAGATTCTTGGTTGACATCCCGTATCTTTTAGAGCCTGGTATATGTTGTTCCAGGCTCTCCTGGCTTTGAGGGTCTGGGTTGAAAAATCTGCTGTGATGCAAATTGATTTTCCCTTGTAGGTAATCTGACTTTTCTTTCTTGCAGCCTTTAAAATTCTATCTTTATTTTGTATGCTAGGGATTTTCATTATAATGTGCTTTGGTGTGGGTCTGTTGTAATTGTGTACATTTGGCATCCTATAGGACTCTTGTATTTGATTTTCAAAATCATTCTTCCTTCTTGGGAAGTTTTCTGATATTATTTCATTGAAGAGATTGTGCATTCCTTTGCTTTGAATCTCTGCACTTTCCTCTATTCCAATAAATCTCATATTTGGTCTTTTAATGGTATCCCATATTTCTTGGATATTTTGTTCATGATTTCTTACTGTCTTCACTGTGTGGTCAACTTTATTTTCAATATTATATATTTTGTCCTCATTTCTGATGTCCTATCTTCCAAGTGATCCAAACTATTGTTGATACTATCTATTGAGTTTTTAAAATGGTCTATTGTTTCTTTCATTTCAAGTATTTCTGTTTGTTTTTTTCTCAGACTCTCTATCTCTTTCTTGAAGTAATCTTTTGCTACCTGTATTTGTTCTCTTATCTTTTTGTTGGTGTGATTGATGGTTGCCTGTATTTGATCTCTTAAGTCTTTGTTGAAAACATCAATTTTTGCCTGTATCTGCTCACTTAGGTCATTTTTTAAATCCCGAATCATTTTCATTATGTATATTTTGGAACTCATTTTCTGACATTTCACCTACTGTGATTTCTATGGATTCTATTGCTGTAGTATCTTGGTTTGTTTGGGGCATTTTCCTCCCTTGTTTCTTCATGATATCTATGTGTTTTCCCCTCTTGCAGTGTAAGTCTGAGGTATTACTGTATCTGTCCTATTGTCTTATATCTTCCCTACTGGTTACCCGATGCCTCACTTTTAATGGAAAGATCAATATTACAGCATTCAAAGTACTCAACGTATTGTCATATATTAGTTAGTTTCTAGTTTTATATTTACAATTTTGACACTTTAACCATTAATGATGAAATCAATTATCTTTTACCATTTAGTCAGTATTTTTGTGGGGTGGTTCACAGTATCTAATGGTAGAAGGGGGACTTATGGGTTGGCTAAAACATTTGTGAGTTAGGATGTGAGAAGATAGTGGTATTAGATTATTTGACTAGTGAGAGGGTAATAATGGTAATTAGGGCATTAGTAGGAGAAACAAAAGATGGGTATCCCCATGTAATATTTCCTGTTCCTGGGCCCAGGGCCTGTTCCCTGACCTGTAGGCAGAGGCAGAGAATACCCGTGGCTCTTGAATGAGTGAGCCGAGCTGGGAAAACATGCCAGAAGGCCTACCTGGAACTCTTGCAGGTCGGGGCTTGTTCTCTTGCCATTTGGAGCCCAGATGGCATCTCCAAGGTGGGTGGGCCTAGCTGAAGCTCTTGCAGGCCAGGGCTTGTTCCCCTGCTGACCCGAGCAGGGATGGTGTCTCTGAGGTGGCTGGACCTAGCTGGGAAAGCATGCTGTGGGGCCTACCTTTAACTCTTGCAGGCCGGGTCTCGTTCCCCTGCCATCTGCATCTTGGATGGCATCTTTGTGGTGGGTGGGACAAGATGGAACTCTCGCAGGCTGGGGCTTGTTCCCCTGAGGACCAGAGTCAGGATGGAGTCTCTGAGGTGGGCAGGACAAGCTGAGAAAGCATGCCTGGAGGGCCTATCTGGAACTCTCGCAGGCTGGGGCTTGTTCCCCTGTCATCCGGAGCTGGGATCTACATTAACTTTAACTTAATACAATTGGGATCCTATTCTTGTGGTTGTACATGTGCACTCTTTCAATAGGATTAATATCTAGAATATATAAAGAACTCAAAAACTTTACAGTATGAGCAACAATAAGAGCAAACAAACAAACAAAACTCAAGAAATGAAAAGATATTTTTTAAAAGAATAAATGCAAATAA
This sequence comes from Tamias sibiricus, assembly GCA_025594165.1. NCBI lineage: Eukaryota > Metazoa > Chordata > Mammalia > Rodentia > Sciuridae > Tamias > Tamias sibiricus. The sequence goes on along the minus strand of CM046663.1, from coordinate 139,160,310 downwards.
TCTGGCTAACAACTATATAAAAAAATGTATCCAAGATGGCAGGCTAGAGAGAGAGGCTGCATTCTGTGTTGCTCTGGGACTGGGATTCAGGTAGTGGGAATACTGTTTCTCTTTGAGTTATTAGAGGACCCCTGGCAGCTGATTCCACACAGGAAACTTGGCCACTGTGCTGCACAGATCTCCAGACCCGTGTCAGCAAAGAACTCCTGGCCACTCATCCACACAAGTCCTCCAGGTGCCTGAGTAGGACCACCAGCATTAGCACCAACCCAGGACTCCTGGCTTCCCACCTGTGAAGGAAATTTTGCCACTGCTGATGTGTAGGAACTCTGGCCACCACTCCTATACGGACCCTTATCTACCAACATGTAGTTTACCTGGTCACTTCCATCTTGGGACACTGTAACTACTGCCATAGTCCCCTATACATGGTAGCCTGCATCTGGGGATACCACACAGTGTCTGGAGATAGCCACCAGCCACAACACTGCATGCCACAGGGCTGCATGTCTGAACATACTGCCCAATGCTAGGGCCTGGCCTCACCCAACCTGATACCCCATCACTGAAAGCAGCCACCTCCATCTTGGGACACATTTATTGCCATCTTTAGTTGGGGAAACTCCCAGCTTGGGACACTGGCTGGGGCCTAGATGCAAAATAAAGGTACCTATAGTTCCCAACTCCCCCCAACTCCCTGTCCTGGCAGCTGCTAACCTGCCATAGTACTTGTGGCTATGTGCCAGACTTTAACTCATAAAACCTGGTCCTGAACTTCCCAATTCAAAATATCTCTCTGCAACAGGTGTGCAGCCCCAAGAGCAAAACCATCAAGACCTCCAGAGAGAAAGGTTTCTAGTTGGGAAGAAGAAAGGGAGGGCGTTAGTGAGATACAGTTTAGCAACAAAATTAGAGACCTGGAATTGTGAGGTACACAGGCAATGTAAGGAGATAAGACCAGGTGCCCATATCACAAAAGTGGGCCCCAAAGGAGATACTTGGGGTGTAGTCTCCCATCAGGGACTGGCAAGTGCTATGGCCCACCTCCAGGAGCTCTGCCCCCAAGAGCAACCCTCCTACCCTAATAACTTTCTCCATCATGAGGGTGGACATACGAGCAAAAATCAGACAACCCCACCAATTGGATGAGAAGGAATATTTAATCACCAATAGAATTAAGAAACAAAATCACAGGAACATCTCAATACATGTGGATGAGTATTTTAAAAAATTTAGATACTGATCTCTAGCAAAAACGATTCTTTTGTATCTCTCTTCCTTCAAGATTTTTTTCTCTCGTCTATCTCTCCTCTCCCACCCTCATATCCCCAACATTTGTGAAACCAAGTACTTTTCATGAATTATGCTACTGCTACTGAGAACTGGAATGTCTGAATAGTACATTACAGTGGTGTTGTATAATTCTTTTGTCTCCTTATTTTTACATTTTTAATTTTACTTAATATTTATGTTTATTTTTTGTAATCTCATTCTATTGTCTTCCCACTTACTTGTCTCCCCCAAATCACTCTCTCTCTTTCCTCCTGCCACTAACACATTTCTTTAGATTTCTCTTTTATGCTTCCTAACATCTAAGAACTCAATATCCTTACTTCCTACCTCCTCAATGTCTCAACCTACTCCTCACTCCTGGTTCATTGTCCACTATCAGAAACTCTAGACCCTTTTGCAAACCTACTGTTTATATCGTAGATAATAATTGAACTCTCCATTTTTGTATATTTTGACAAAACTGTAAACATCTTAATAGCAGCTATTTGGTTTAAGGCTGTATATTGTGTATATTGGGATCTATTAATATTGTTTTCCCCCTTAAAGGAGAGGTATTGGAATCCTGCAGGAATACTATAAGCCTATATGGTAAATACTATAATTCCACAGATTCACAGTGCTAGAAGGGAAGACACATGAACAACATGAAAAAACAAAACAAAACAAAAAAACAAGGAAAGAAAGTGCCCCAAATAAAACAAGATACTATATTATTAGGATCCAATGCCAGCATAAAAGAAAAAATGACAGAGAAGGAGTTCAGTGTGTACATAATTAAAATGTTTTGTGAATTAAAGGATGATATAAGAGAGCAAATACATGCAGCAAAATATCATTTCTATAAAGAGCTACATAAGCAAATACAGGAAGCAAAAGTTTACTTCAATAAGGAGATAGAGGTTCTGAAACACACACACACACACACACACACACATACACACACACACAGAAATCCTTGAGATGAAAGAAATAATAAAATTAAAAATTAAACAATAAAATTAAAAACACAATAGAAAGAACTATCAACAGATTAGATCACTTGGAAGACAGGACTTCAGACAATGAAAACAAAATACATAATCATGAAAAGAGTGTTGACCATACAGTAAAGATGTTAAGAAACCATGAACAGAACATTAAAGAATTATGAGATAAAATAAAAGTTCAAATTTAAGAATTATTGGAGGGCTTGGGTTGTGGCTCAGCAGCAGAGTGCTCGCCTCGCATGTGCACGGCCCAGGTTCGATCCTCAGCACCACATAAACATAAATACATTGCATTGTGTACAACTAAAGTAAATAAACAAATATTAAAAAAAAAAGAATTATTGGAATAGAGGAAGGCATGGAGTACCAAACCAAAAGAATGAGCAATTTATTCAATGAAATATCATAAAATTTTCCAATCATGAAGAATGACTTGGAAAATCAAATACAAGAGGATTATGGGACACCAAATGTACAAAATCACAACAGATCCAAACCAAATCACATTATAATGAAAATGCCTAGCATAAAGAATAAGGATAGAATTTTAAAAGCCACAAGAGAAAGGAATAAGATTACCTATAGAGGGAAAACAATTAAGATATCTGCAGATTTTTCAACCGAGACCCTGAAAGCTAGAAATTCCTAGAACAACATATACCAAGCTCTGAAAGAAAGTGGATACCAACCAAGAATCTTATATACAGCAAAAAAAAAAAAAAAAAAAAAAAAAAAAAAATATATATATATATATATATATATATATATATATATGTATATATATGTTTATATATATATTGTTTAATTTGTTTTGTTCATTTCTTTCTAAAATATTTTAAAATTCTAATTTGTTATACATGCTTTCATAATGCAATTTATTTCATATAATATATAAAGAGAAAGTTTTTCAAGTCACTGGTTTTACACAAATTATTTTTACACCATTTCTGTCTTCATACATGCACTTAGCGTAATGATGTCTAACTCATTCTGCCATTATTTCCTATTCCTATCTCCTTGCCTTCTCCCTTCCCTCCCCTTTCTTCTATTTAAAGTTTTCTTCATTCCTCTCATCCCCCCTTCCTTACCATTATAAGTCAGTACCTTCATAACAAAGAAATCACTCGACCTTAAGGTTTTTGGGATTAGCTAACTTCACTTAGCATTATTTTCTCCAATTCCATCCATTTTCCTGCAAAGGCCATAATTTTATTCTCTTTTAGTGCTGAGTAGTGTTCCATTGTGTATATATATCAAAGTTTCCCTATCCATTAATCTACTGAAGGGCATCAGGGTTGATTCCACAATTTAGCTATTGTGAATTGTGCTGCTATAAATATTGATGTGGCTGTGTCCCTGTAATATGCTGTTTTTAAGTCCTTTGGGTATAGATTGAGGAGTGGGATAGTTGGGTCAGATGGTGGTTCCATTCCCAGTTTTTCTAAGAATCTCCATACTACTTTCCAGATTGGCTGCACCAATTTGTAGTCCCACCAGCAATGTATGAATGTGCCTTTACCCCACATTCTCACCAGCATTTGTTGTTTTTTGTATTTTTGATGGCTGCCATTCTGACTGGAGGAAGATGAAATCTTAGATTTGTTTTGATTTGCATTACTCTAATTGCTAGAGACATGGAACATTTTCTCCATATATTTGTTTATTTATTGTAAACCATCTTCTGAGAAGTATCTGTTTAGGTCCTTGGCCCATTTATTGACTGGATTGTTTTTGGTTTTTTTTTTTTTTTTTTTTTTTTTTTTTTTTTTTTTTTTTTTTTTTTTTTGGTGTTAAGGTTTTGAGGGCTTTATATATCCTTGAGATTAGTGCTCTGATGAGCTGTGGTAAAGACTTGCCTTCAATCTGTAGGTTCTATATTCACCTCACTGATTGTTTCTTTTGCTGAGAAGAAGCTATTTAGTTTGAATCCATCCCATTTATTGTCTCTTGGTTTTAATTCTTGCACTATAAGGGTCTTATTGAGGAAGTTGGGGCCTCTTCCAACATGATAGAGATTTGGGCATAGTTTTTATTCTATTAGGTGCAAGGTCTCCGGTTTAATTCCTAGGTCTTTGATCCACTTTGAGTTGAGTTTTGTGCATGGTGAGAGATAGAGGTTTAATTTCATTTTGTTACATGTGGACTTCCAGTTTTCCCAACACTATTTGTTGAAGAGGCTGTCTTTTCTCCAATGTACATTTTTGGCACCATTGTCTAATATAAGATAATTGTAGGTGTGTGGGTTAGTCTCTATGTCCTCTATTCTGTACCATTGGTCTACTGGTCTATTTTGGTGCCAATACCATGGTGTTTTAGTTACTATTTCTTTGTAATACAATTCTAGGTGTGGAATAGTAATGCCACCAGCTTCACTCTTCTTGCTAAGAATTGCTTTGGCTATTCTGGGTATCTTATTTTTTCAGATGAATTTCATGATTGCTTTTTCTATTTCTATTAGGAATGATATTGGGATATTGATTGGGATAGCATTGAATCTGTATAGTGCTTTTGGTAGAATGGTCATTTTGACAATATTAATTCTACCTATCCAAGAACAAGGTAGATCTTTCCATCTTCTAAGATTTTCTTTAATTTCTTTCTTTAGCATGCTGTAGTTTTCTTTGTAGAGGTATTTCACTTCTTTTGTTAAGTTGATTTACAAGTATTTCATTTTGGGGGGGGGGGTGCTATAGTAAATGGGGTGGATTTCCTAGTTTCTCTTTCTGAGGATTTGTCACTGAAATGCCTTTGATTTATGGATGTTGATTTTATATTCAGCTACTTTCCTGAATTCATTTATTAGTTCTAGAAGATTTCTGGTGGAATATTTTGTATCTTCTGGGTATAGTAGCATATCATCTGCAAATAGTGATAATTTGAGTTTTTCTTTTTCTATCTGTATCCATTTAATTTCTTTTGTCTGTCTAATTACTCTGGCTAGGGTTTCAAGAACTATTTTAATAGGAGTGGTGAAATGGGCATCCACATCTTGTTCCAGTTTTTAGAGGGAATGCTTTCAATTTTTCTCCATTTAGGATGATGTTGGTCTGGGCCTTTACAATACTGAGGTATGTTCCTGTTATCTCTAGTTTTTCTAGCATTTTGAACATGAAGAGTTGCTTTATTTTGTCAAATTCTTACTCTGAGTCAGTTGAGATGAATCATATGATTTTTATCTTTGAGTCTATTGATGTGGTGAATTACATTTATTGATTTTCTTATTTGAACCAAGCTTGCATAGCTGGAATAAACACCACTTGATCATGGTGCACTATCTTTTTGATATGTTTTTGTATTCAATTTGCCAAAATTTTATTGAGAATATTAGCATCTATATTCATTAGAGATATTGGTCTGTATTTTTTTTTCCTTTATGTGTCTTTGCCTGGTTTTGGAATCAGGATGATATTGGCCTCATAGAATGAGTCTGGGAGTGTTCCCTCTTTTTCTATTTCATGAAATAGTTTGAGAAGTATTGGTGTTAGTTCTTCTTTAAAGGTCTTGTAGAACTTGGCTGTGTATCCATTCGGTCCTGGGATTTTCTTGTTTGGTAGGTTTCTGATGGCATCCTCTATTTCTTTGCTTGAAATTGATCTATTTAAATTGTGTATATCAACCTGATTTAGTTTGGGCATATCATATGTTGCTAGATATTTGTTGATGCCTTTGATGTTTTCTATTTTATTTGAGTATAAATTTTCAAAATAATTTCTAATTATCTTCTGTATTTCTGTAGTGTCCATCACAATATTTCCTTTTTAATCACAGGTGTTGGTAATTTGAGCTTTTTCTCTCCTTTTCTTCATTAATGGTTTATAAATTTTATTTATTTTTTCAAAGAATCAACTTTATGTTCTGTCAATTTTTTCAATTTTTTTGTTTTGTTTGTTTCAATTTCATTGATTTCAGCTCTGATTTTAATTATTTCCTGTCTTCTACTGCTTTGGGGGTTGATTTGTTCTTCTTTTTCTATGGCTTTGAGATGTAATGTTAGTTCATTTATTTGTTGACTTTTTCTTCATTTAAAGAATGAACTCCATGCAATGAATGTTTCTCTTAGTACTGCCTTCATAGCGTCCCAGAGATTTTGATACGTTGTATCGGTGTTCTCATTTACCTCTAAGAATTTTTTAATCTCCTTCTTGATGTTTTATGCAACCCATTGATCATTCAGTAGCATATGATTTAATCTCCATTTGTTGGAGTAGCTTTTGTTTCTTATTTTATCATTGATTTCCAATTTTATTCATTATGATCTGATAAAATACAGGATAGTATCCCTACATTTTACATTTGCTTATAGTTGCTTTATGGCATAATATATGGTCTATTTTTGAGAAGGATCCATGTGCTGCTGAGAAGAAAGTGTATTGGCTCATTGATGGACGATATACTCTCTATATGTTAGTTAAGTCTAAGTTATTAATTGTATTATTGAGTTCTATAGTTTCTTTGTTTAACTTTTGTTTGGAAGATCTATCCAGTGGTGAAAGTGGTGTGTTAAAATTACCCAGAATTTTTGTGGTGTGGTCTATTTGACTCTTGAACTTGAGAAGAGTTTGGTTGATGAATGTAGATGCTCCATGAATTGGGGCATATATAACAGTTATGTCTTGTTAATGTATAATTCCCTTAAGCAGTATGAAATGTCCATCTTTATCTCTTTTGATTAAATTTGGCTTGAAGTCTACTTCAAGGATGATATGAGGATGATATGAGGATGGAAAACCTTGCTTGCTTATGTAGACCGTGTGAATGGTATATTTTATCCCATCCTTTCACCTTCAGCCTGTGCTCATCTTTTCCTATGAGATGTGTCTCTTGAATGCAGCATATTGTTGGGTCTTTGTTTTAATCCAATCTATCAGCCTATGTCTTTTAATTGGTGAGTTTAGGCCATTAACATTCAGGGCTATTATTGAGACATGATTTGTATTACCAGTTTTTTTTTTTTTTTTTTAATTTTTGGTATTTTGTTTGACTTGTTTTCTCCTTTTTTTTTTTTAATTGTAGTTCTTCCATTTGCAGATTTTCATTGTTGTTTTTCATTTTCTCCTCATGAAATATTTTTCCAAGAATGTTCTGTAGTGCAGGCTTTCTTGTTGTGAATTCTTTTGGCTTTCATTTATCATGGAAGGTTTTTATTTCATCATCAAATCTAAAGCTTAATTTTGCTGGATATAAGATTCTTGGTTGGCATCCCTTATCTTTTAGAGCCTGGTATATGTTGTTACTGGCTCTCCTGGCTTTGAGGGTCTGGGTTGAAAAATCTGCTGAGATGCAAATTGGTTTTCCCTTATAGGTAATCTGATTTTTGTCTCTTGTGGCCTTTAAAGTTGTATCTTTATCTTGCATGCTAGGCATTTTCATTATAATGTGCCTTAGTGTAGATCTGTTGTGATTTTGTGCATTTGGCATCCTATAGACCTCTTGTATTTGATTTTCAAATTCATTCTTCATGCTTGGGAAATTTTCTGATATTATTTCATTGAAGAGATTGTGCATTCCTTTGGTTTGAATCTCTGCACTTTCTTCTATTCCAATAAATCTTATATTTGGTCTTTTGATAGTATCCCATAATTCTTGGATATTCTGTTTATGGTTTCTTACCATCTTCACTGTGAAGTCAATTTTATTTTCAAGATTATATATTTTGTCCCCACTGTCAGAGGTCCTGTCTTCCAAGTGATACAATCAGTTGGTGAGGCTATCTACTGAGTTTTTAAAAAATGGTTTATTTTTTCCTTCACTTCAAGGATTTCTGTTTTTGTTTTTTTTCTCAGACTCTATCTATTTCTTGAAGTAATCTTTTGCTACCTGTTTGTTTTCTTATCTCTTTGTTGGTGTGATCAATGGTTGCTTGTATTTGATCTCTTATCTCTTTGCTGGAGAGATTGATGTTTGCCTGTATCTGCTCAATTAGGTCATTTTTTAATTCCCAAATCATTTTAGTTATGTATATTATAAACTCCTTCTCTGACATTTCACCTACTGTGCTATCTCTGGATTCTATTATTGTTGTTGTTGTTGTTTGTTTGTTTTGGTTTTATTCTATTTTGTTATTTTGGGCATTTTCTGTCCTTGCTTTTTCATAATGTCTATGTGTTTTCCTCTCTTGCAGTGTAATTCTTAGGTATCATGACTTCTGCCCTATTGTGTCATAGTGTCCCTATAGGTTACCCGATACCTCACTTTTAAGGGAAAGATCAATATTACAGCATTCAATATCTCTAATAAACATAGATGCAAAATTTCTCAATAAAATTCTGGAAAATCAAATATAAAAATGCAACAAAAAAATTCTGCACCACGATCAAGTGGGGTTCACCCTGGGAATGTAAGTTTGGTTAAACATACAGAAATCAATAAGTGTAATTCATCACATCAATAGACTTAAAGATAAGAATTCTATGATTATTTCAATAGATGCATAAAAAGCATTCAACAAAATACAATACCCTTTCATGTTCAAAACACTAGAAAAACTAGGGATAAAAGGAACATATTTCAATATTGTAAAAGCATATATGCTAAAATGCAGGCAAATATTATTCTATATGGGGAACAGTTAAAAGTATTTCCTATAAAAACTGGAACAAGACAGGGATGCCCTCTTTTACCACTTCTATATAGCATACTTGAAACTCTAGCCAGAGCAATTAGACAGACAAAAGAAATGAAAGGGATAAGGATAGGAAAAGAAGAACTCAAGTTGTTACTATTTGGTGACTATATGATTCTTTAACGAGAAGATCCAAAAACTTCCACAAAAAAAACTTCTAGAACTAGTAAATGAATTTATAAGGATATAAAATCAGCAAGCATAAATCAAAGGCCTTTCTCTACATTGGTGACAAATCATCTGAAAAAGAAAGTAGGAAAACTACTGCATTTACAATAGCTTTAAAAAATAAAATACTTGAGAATAAACAATAAAAGTGGTGAAAGTCCTTTACAATGAAAATTACAGAATTATAAGAAAGAAATTGAAGAAGACTTTAGAAGATGGAAAAATCTCACATGTGTTACAAGTTAAAAGTATTACATTGATTGAAGGTTGCAGTTGTCTCAGTAAAAGAAGAAGGCTTCAGTGCATCCAGTTTGGGTCCTGATGATCAGTCTGTCCTGTACACTTCTCCTCTCACTATGCAGACAGAGAAATTAGACAGACTTTCTGGGAAAGGGAAACTTTGTCCAGGACCCATACCTTTCCTGATTCTTGGGAATATCCTGCAGATCAATGCTAAAAACATCATCAAATCCTTAACTAATATAAGTATGTTGATGCATCTCCAGTGGCTTGTAAAGGGTAAATAAATTAATCCTTCATTTTTAATTAAATATATACACAAAGCTAATTATTAACAAAGCTAATTATTAACAGAGATTATTGCATAGAAAATACTCTCTGTGGATATCGATGTTTATATTGTTTTGGTAATTTTTCATTGTTAGAGTTAACATAATGAGACAATGCACCTGAGATAAAATAAACATTTAAGCTGAGTATTTTGATGGCAATATTAAAATGTCCAAAGTCTGAAATACTCTTGCTTTTCACTGTTTCATAGTCATTTGGTATGATTTTCTATTTTCTAAACAATCTTATTCGTTCATGATTCATTGGAGTGAATAATTATTTGTTTCTGTGTGTCTTTCATTTCCAGTTCTGACTAGTTTTGCTTCATATGTCTATTTTCTTTTTTTAAAACATATTGTTAGTTGTGGGTGGGCACAATACCTTTATTTTATTTATTTTTTTAATGTGGTACTGAGGATCTAACTCAGTGCCTCACACATGTGAGGCAAGTGCTCCACCATTGAGCTACAACCCTAGCCTATCAATATTTCTATTTCATTATTGAAATTATCTTTCAAACCCTTATTTATTTTTTTTTTTTTTTTTTTTGTGGTACTGGGGATTGAACTTAGGGGCACTCGACCACTGGGTCACATCCCCAGACCTTTTTTGTATTTTTTATTAGAGACAGGGTCTCACTGAGTTGCTAAGTGCCTTGCCATTGCTGATGGCTGGCTTTGAACTCGCGATCCTCCTGCCTCAGCCTCCCAAAGTGCTGGGATTACAGGCGTGCGCCACCGCGCCCGGCTTCAAACCCTTATTTTGTCTCTTAATCCATTCCTTAGGATTTCTTTTAGTTTACTGAATATTTTAATAATCACTTTTCTATCATTTTTCTCTGGAATTTCATGCAATTTTCATCTGTGGAATCTTTTGTGGGGGAATTGTGAATTTGTGGGAAGATTTGCTTGTCTGTTTCCTCAAGTTTTCATAGGTCTCGAACTTGCACTTCAATTGAGACAGATTCCCTTTTTTCTTTTATACCTATGTCCTTTTGTGTGTAGTTATCTCCTTTGTTTTGGGATGGATATGTCTCTTTTTTCAACCTGAGGTCCCCCTGTAGTTGATACTCCTTAGGGCCTGGTTGTTGATTTGAGAATTTTGTCTCCTCAAATCTATGTGTTGAAGTAATATTGAGGCTGAGGTTGGGCTAGAACATGTGTTGAGTGTGATTTGTTGTTACTAGGCTGAGTTGTGTGTCTTGCTTGGGAGCAGGATGTCTGTGAACTTGAAGTGACACACTCACTTTCCAATCCCACTTCGAGGAAGCAGTGAGCCATGAATAGCACTATTGTTATCAACAGATGTACAATCATAAGACATATGTTCAGTATCTATTTTGACATCTGTTACACTAATTGCCACCTATGGAGGAATGGTTGGACCAACAATTAAAAAAATGTGAGCAAGATCAGTTACTAGACAGCCAGACAGTACGTTGCCAGCATAAACTATATAATTCTTTTATTTAGTGAAACCACAGTTTCTTATGTGAGGAGAAAATAGGGTAGAAAGGCAAAAGAAAGTTTGAAATGTTTTAAAAAGTGAAGAAAGGAGAGGCAGGAAATAGATCACAAATGTTGATTATAAAAAACAATAAAAAATTAAGTATAAATAATTTACCATTTAAAAAGAGGAAGAGGAACAGGAAAATTTGACTGGAGAGAAGAGAGTGACAAGGGGCAATAAGGATGATAAAAAACAAGTAATAGCCGGGCACGGTGGCACACGCCTGTAATCCCAGCACTTTGGGAGGCTGAGGCAGGAGGATCGCGAGTTCAAAGCCAGCCTCAGCAATGGCGAGGCACTTAGCAACTCAGTGAGACCCTGTCTCTAAATAAAATACAAAAAAGGGCTGGGGATGTGGCCCAGTGGTCGAGTGCCCCTGAGTTCAATCCCCGGTACCAAAAAAAAAAAAAAAAAAAAAAAAAAAAAAAAAAAAAAAACAAGTAATATAAGATCAAAACAATTCAAATCCATGTATGAATACATCTCTTCTCTGTGAAACCAAGGCTAAATAATAAAAGGCGCAGAAGAAAGCAGTTAAAGTGAGAGCAAACTTATATTAATATATACAAATATTGAACCTATTCATGCTTTGAGAACATGCACATGCACACACAAACACACATACTCAAAAATGTTGCACAATAGACAGAAATATAAAATAATGAAATACAATGAAATATTTGAAAAAAAATTTAAAGTTTAAAAATTTTTAAAAATATACATGATAGTAGAGTGTATTTTGATATATGATACATAGGTGAAGTACATTCTATTTTAACTCGAATCTTATTCTTGTGGTTGTACCTAATGTGGAATTACACAGGTCATGTACTCATTTATGAGCAAAGGAATGTTATGTCTTATTCATTCTACTTTTTTTTAATGTTCCCATCCAACTTCTCTTACTTTCATTCCCCTTTCTCTAATCCAATAAACCTCTATTTTTTCCCTCCCTACCCTTCCTTGTTGTGGGTTAGTATCCACATATCAGAGAGAAGATTTGACCTTTGAATTTTTGGTACTAGCTTATTTCACATAGCATGATATTTTCTAGTTCCATCCATTTACTGACAAATGCCACAATTTCATTCTTCTTTATGGCTGAGTAATATTTGAATCATTGTGTATATATAACACTTTTAAATTCAGTGGTCTGTTGAAGGACACCTATATTGGTTCCATAGCTTGGCTATTGAGTTGAGCTTCTATAAACACTGATGTGGATGTCTCACTGTAGTATGCTGATTTTAAGAGTTTTGGTGATGAAGTGAGGAGATAGATAACTGGCTTAAATGATGGTTCCATTCCAAGTTTTCTAAAGAAAACTGCTTTCCATAATGGTTTCTCCAATATGCAGTATCACTAGAAATGTAATTGTGAACATTTCCCCCCACACTTATTGTTACTTGTTTTCTTACTAAATGCCATTTGACTGGAATGGGATGGAATAGGAGTGTAGTTTTAATTTATATTTCTCTAATTGCTGGAGACATTGAACTCTTTTTCCCCCCTGTATATTGAACATTTGTATTTCTTCTGTGAAGTACCCATTCAGTTCCTTTGCACATTTACTGATTGGGTTATTTATTTATTTATGTGTGTGTGTGTGTGTGTGTGTGTGTGTGTTAAGTTTTTTGAATTCTTTAATTTTAAAACATAAAGAAGACAATATATTTTAAGTGGGGTGTACATGGAGGAAAAAAAATAAAAATATCAATGAGAAGTGAAGGATGTTTTTCCACTGAGGTGGTCTAAATTGTTGGTAGGGATAGATTTTCACTCTTCACATTTAATTTTTGCTGTGTAACCATAGGGTCAAGATTTGGGCACTGTCAAGCCAAACATCTTTGCATTCCTCACTTAGCTAACTGCTAGACATTGTGGGTAGGAGCCTGTTTGTTGTAGTAGCTCTTAGCTTCCACTTTTCCAGTGTAGTGTGGAGTCCACTGAGAAGTGCTGACAAATTGTAAATTCCTGTAGTGGAAGTGCTGCAGAATTATAAATTGAACCTCCTACTACTTACCACACATGGAATAAGTCTGGAGGACTTCATGATGAGGGAACTAGCCACACAAAAATACCTTCTTCTAAGTTTGTCCAAGTTGGTGGTGGCAACTCCAAGGAGTGTGCCCACTTCCATAGCCAGACTCTTTTTACTTGAGATCAGGGAGTCACTCTGGGAGTACACCTGAGCTGAGACCTGAGTGAAGTTGGGAGACATAGTGATATTTGGGAAGAACATTCCAGGCAGAGAGAGCTGTAAATGCAAAGGCTTTGAGGCTGGAGTGTTCCAGGCATGGGAAGAAGGCTAGCATTCTTGGAGCAGACTCAACAAGGTGAGAGTGATAGGGGATGCTTGTGGAGAGGGACCAGGGCCCTGGAATTGCCTTGTAGATGTGTTGCCCCCATCTGCCTTCAGACAGAATGGGGATCACCCTGAACCTGTAGATTGCTTTTGGTAATATGGCCATTTGGCCATCTAAGAACATGAGAGATATTTTCAGCTCATGAACTCTTCTTCACTTATTTCTTTCTTCAGTGTTCTATATTTTTCATTGTAGAGGCCTCTCATCTTTTTGGTTAGATTTATTACCAAGTATTTGTTGAAGGCATTACCACAAATAATTATGTTAGTTATCTGTGAATATTTCTTATGAAAGTTATTGGAATGACATCATCTCATGTCTATGGATTATAAGAGAAGCATATACACAAGATGCATTTGCCACTTCACAAGAGTATACTTGTATTGCCAGATAGAGATTTGATTGTTTATCTCTAGATTTGTGCCTTAGCCATCAGTCTAATCGTAGGACTTTTAGTGGAATTAGTTGTCAAGTACCTTTCAAGTGTGGTCTCTCTTACTGTTGTGCTAAATATAGTTTAAGGAGAGAGAGAACAGTTCTGGAATACCCACAAATACCAGGATAGAAATAGGTCACAATCACAGCTTCCCTTTATTCACTGTCAATAATTTGGTTTCTATTATCAGGATTATTTATCTTAAACAAATTCATAATGGATAATGGGTTGAAACTTTGGTGGTACCTAAACTTCATTTGCTGGGAGCCATCAGTGAAGTGTGCATAAATTAAAATTGGCATGGAAGCCATTAGGTGAAAAAATATGATACCTGGGAACTCACAGTGGCACTCCTGTTGGTGAGATTGCCCAGTACATGTGAATTCCTACCCAGCTCTCTCAGGTTCAGCACTGCACTGGAGTTGGGGTGACTCAACACACACACACACAGCCTCTCATAGATGGGCGTGGCTTGCCAAGATGCCAATCAACCTATTTGCTCCATTTCCCCTGCCACACCAAGAAGCAAAACTCCTTCCCCTGAAACTTTATCCCTGCCTTTGATGTACCTATTGAAATAAAGGACCAGAGTTATTTTCTAGTTATTTGGTTCTATCTCCTACCAGGGCTGGAGAATTTATCAGGTACTCCGTTTCCCATAAAACCTATTTTCTGGCTCTGTCTCTTAATTCTTCACTAATTACTTCAGACTTAATTTTTCTCAAGTGTCTCATCACCTCCTGAAGAGTAAACTTCGCAGGCAGGGTGCTGGCAGCCCTGTGATACCCACTTGCACATCTGACTTATATGGTGCTTGCTTCGACAAGGGATTCACATGATGACTCTTGAGTGTCATCTTACTTTTCCAACTGTCTCTTTACAGTATTTTAGGCCTTTAAAAAAATCTAAATGAATGCAGCAATCAAGTGAAAAAATTGGTTTTCAGCCTGACAGTCATAATAGTCTATTTTATATATACAAGTATCGAAAATGGATTTTCTTGTTCCTAACAAACTTATCTTTAAAAGAAAAATGTGAGCTAAATTATGGTCAAATTTGGGCACATAGGAAAACTCACATCTCTGTGTGACAATATGCTATGATTCCACAAGATGACCTGCCTTCCCTTATGAAAGCACAACTTTGAACCTGAGTTGGCGAGACTTTCTAGAAAGCACACTTGCTTTTTGCTTTATTGAAAGGAGGAAATAAGATCTTTCCCATCTTCATTCTTTACACATGCTCACAGTTTGAAAAACTTGTTTTCTTTTGAAGAAAAATGTGAAAAACAAACTTGCTCTTTGTAACTTTTATTCATTTGTTTTAGTTTTTCTTCTGGAGAAATATGGACAATTTTTCTTACCTGTAATCTTCAAATATCTGGATGGCATTTCTTTCACTTTCCACCTGCATCCAGTTATCAATCTTCCATTGTATAAAAAGGTTTATTATTCTGAATTCTCACATTCTTTCCTATATCAGTGCTTAATAACCTCAAGGATTTGTATGCCACTAATCTGAGCTGATTGCTGTAATTGTCATGTATAATGCTTTATTTAAAAGAGTGACCTCTTTTCATGTTTTTTTTTTTTTTTTTTGTCCTTACTGAAAGTTTCTAGTTCCACAATAGTGTAAACATACAGAGTGTGTGAGTGGGCATTTGGAAAACCATTTGTAAATGAGTCAGAATAAAACTATTAATTCAGGTTTGAGGGAAATGTGATTAATGAAGACATGTTAATTTTTTGGTAATATGGTACTTTTTAAATTTCTTCAGAGCTTTTACAAGTTAACATCAATCTCAAAGACATGTGCTTTATTTTTTTTTAATATTTATTTATTTGCTTTAGTTGTACACAGTGCAAATGCATTTATGTTTACGTGGTGCTGAGGATCGAACCCAGGCCGCGCCCATGCTAGGCGAGCGCTCTATCTCTGAGCCACAACCCCAGCCCTACTTTATTGTTTTTAAAAATGATTTCCTACTATGGGCATACTTTAGAAATATTGTTGATTCAGTTTCAGACATCTTCAGTAAAGTAAGTCACATGAACATTTTTGTTTCCCAAATCATATAAAAGTTATGTTTGTCCTATATTGGAGTCAATATATTAAGTGTGCAATAGCATTATACCTAACAATGTACATATATATATATATATATATATATATTTTTTTTTTTTTTTTTTTTTGGTACCGGGGATTGAACTCAGTGGCACTAGACCACTGGGCCACATCCCCAGCCCTTTTTTGTATTTTATTAGAGATAGGGTCTCACTGAGTTGCTAAGTGCCTCGCCATTGCTGAGGCTGGCTTTGAACTCGTGATCCTCCTGCCTCAGCCTCCCAAAGTGCTGGGATTACAGGCGTGCGCCACCGCGCCTGGCTGTACATATCTTAATTAAGAATACTTCATTGTAGATCACCAAGCAACTCTTAGCAAGTACAAAAATATTGATATAATTTCTTGCATTTTACCAGGTCATAATGGAATGAAATTAGAAATCAATACCAAAAAACTCTACAGAAAATTTATGAACAAATAGAGATTGAACAACACTCTCGAATGATGAATTGGTGATAAAAGAAATCAGGGGAGAAATTTTAAAAATCCTTAGTCTCAAAAGAAGATAGTGATACAATATAACAGAACCTCTGGAACACTATGAAGGTGGTTTAGGAGAAAAGTCTATAGCTTATGAGTGCCTACATTAAAAAGTCAGAAAAATCCCAAACAAACAACCTAATGATGCATCTCAGGGCTCTTGAAAAGAAGGATCAATTCCAAAATAAGTAGAAGGAAGGGAATGATTAAGATCAGAGCCAAAATCAATGAAACTGAGAGTAAAAAATTCAATACAAAGAATCAATGAAACAATTGATTTTTTGAAATGATAAAGAAGATTGATAAGTCCTTGGCCAAACTAATCAAAATAAAGAGAAGAACCAATTTAATAAGATTAGTGGTGAAAAGGTTAAATCACCAAAGACATCACAGAAATCACAGAAATTAGAAACTCTTTTGAAAACTTATACTCCAATAAATTGGAAAACTTAGAATAAATGGATACATTTCTAGACACACACAATCTAACAACATTGAATCAAGAGGACATTGAAAACTTAAATAGACCAATAACTAGTAGTGAGAAATAAGCAGTAATTAAAAAACCCTCCCAATAAAGAAACGGTTAGGACCAGATGGGTTCTCAACTGAATTATACCAAGACTTTTTTTTTTTTTTTTTTTTTTTTTGTGGTGCTGGAGATTGAACCAGGGCATTTTGCAGGTGAGGCAAGCACTCTACCAACTGAGCTATATCCTCAGCCTTTACCAAACCTTTAAAGAAGAACTAATGATACTTCTTTCTCAAATTATTAACATTAAATAGAGAGGAAGGGAGCAGTTCAAAATTTATTCTATGAAGTTGGTATAACACTCATACCAAATCCAGATAAGAGCAAATCAAGGAAAGAGAATGATAAATGAAATAGCCCTGGTTAACTTACATGAAAAGTCCTCAATAAAATATTAGACTGAATAATAATAACACTTTCTTTAATGTTCACTCATCTTATGAGTTGCACCCTTATGAACACATGTAAGCCTAATTAATTCTCTGTGCCTTACTTTCAAATACCACTATTCTGAAATTAGAACTTCAATATATGAATTCCAGGGAGACACATGATTCATCCCATAACACCTAGATATGCATCTCAAGGTGCTGAGGAACTTTGAGTTTCCTAAGGTCTTCCAGGGAAGGATATTTTCCAAGGCACTTTGTATTACAGTGAGTATTGGCCAATAGGTCTCTAGTTATTTGCCTTAATATTACTAATATAATACTAAGATAATATAACAATATAATACTATGGCTAAGCTAAAGGTGTCTCTCAGGGCCCCAGACCACATGTTGCATTTCTCTCTTTGAATCCTTAAAAAGCACAGCATGAGTTAGGGAGTCTGAGGTCACTACCCAAGATCACTTGTGGGCAAATTGTGACTGTAAATATGCTCTTTTATTTCATGAACCAACTCAGTTTATGCTTTACCTCCTCACCATTGGCCTACTACCCCTTCTATAGGAATTACTACTGACCTTGTATATATACTGTGGACTTGTATATGCTCAGGTATAATTTCAATTACCTTTTCTCTTATTCCCAAAGTATACTAGAATCACCAAAGGAAAAATAAAATTTAAACAAAGCACTGACACATTTTATTAAAGAAAAATTTTGCAGGATTTACTTTTCACCAGTTTGTTCTGGCACACTTCTCATGATATCAAAATCACATTAATCAATGATAGAGTGCATACTCTATAGTATTTTTCTCAGGCTGTGCTTAATTCAATAGCATTGCCACTGTAGTGATGGATGTCTGTTTTGGCCAACATGGGTCAAGTACTCTCTTTCATATTTCCTCAGAACTGCACTTATCATTGGTGAGAATGATAAGTTTTGCTGTTCCCTCTCTATCTTCAGGGTCTGCTTGCACAAAAGTACATACTTTCCACCTTTTGTAACAAGCTGGAGCCTAGAGATAATTGACTTTAGAGAGTTTTTTGTCTTTTTTTCAGCCACCATCTTCCTGCTTTAAGTGCAGGATGGCCCCCAACCAAGAGCAGCTGCCAAGATGGTTGGAGAGGTAGAAAGACTATAGGAAATTTAAATAAACAAATATGAAACATTAGTACAGGTAATCACCCTGCTCAAATATAACCATTTCACACTTAATATATAATCTTCCAGTATGTATGTATGCGTATCTTTTTAGGAAGGAGACTATATTTTACATGGTATTTTCTAATTTTCTTTGCTTCCTTCCTTCCTTCCTTCCTTCTTTTTTTTTTTTTTTTTAAGTTACATCACAAGTATACTTTCTACAATTAAATACTTAAAGAAAATTAAAAAAAAAAAACACAAGCTACTGTAGATGCATTTCTAGAAATGTCACTTAGGCAGAGCCAGGATGCATGCCCCTTAGGCAAAGGGACTGATTTGAAGACAGTGACTTGTGTGTGTGTAAAGAATATATGTAATATAAATATGCTATTTATTATATGATAACTGTAATATAATAATCATATATAATTTATGGGCATATATATTGATAGATACATCTATGCATGTGATTGTTTTAAAATCTTCTCTTTTTTAAGAACCAGACATATTTTGGGGCAGTATATGGTGTTGCACAGCTAATAACTGCATTTTCTTGGAAGTTTTTGATTTTTGTTTTTCAAAATTTCTAAAGATTACAAAAGAACAACTTCTTCAAGCTCTCACTTTATTTAATCACGGGGAAATTATTGATCTGGCAACTGTTTAATTTCATAAGGTATTAAGATCCTAAGACATTGTTGATACATAATAATTAATATTTGTGAAATGTTTTTGAATTGAAATGATTTCCAATGCAGAATTCACAAGTTTTAAAACATGTTTGGGAATTTTACTTTGCCTTAGCACTAGAAGTGAATTCTTTCAGTTCTACTTTTCATTTTTCTTATTGTAATATAGTGGATAACATATCTACCAGTTTCATGGGTTGATTATGAGACCAAGTAATAATTACAGAAGTCATTCCTAAGTTTCATAGAGTCTACAAACAAGAATTATTTTTAATTTGGAAAAACAATTTATTTTCTTTTATAAAACGCTTTAAAAACGTTATATACTTAAAAATCTAATAGTAGCATAGCAGAAGACTGTTTTTAAATTAGGAAAACTAGATATCCCCATGTAGACAAGTGAAACAAGATCCTCTATATAACCAGTTACAAACATCAACTCAAAATTGCTTAACGACTTAAATGTAGATGGGCACAGTGCCATAAGCCTGTAATCCAGGTGCCTTAGGAGGCTGAAGCAGGAGGATCACAAATTCAAAGCCAGCCCCAGCAACTTAGCAAGGCCCTAAGCAACCTAACGAGACTCTATCTCAAAATAAAAAATAAAAGTGCTGGAGACTACTGTTATGTATAAATAAAATGAAACAAAACAACAAACAGGACTGGAGATGTGGCTTAGTGGTTAAGTGCCCCTGGGTTCAACTCTTGTCCCCCTCCCACCCCACACACACACCTCAGAAAAAAGAAAAAGACTTACATGTAATCCTGAAATTTTCTAATCTAATTAAATAAAAAGGACAAATGCTTTAGGACATGGGCCTGGGCAAAGAACTTTGGATACGAACCTGAATGCATAGCAAATGAAAATAAAAATTGACAAATGGATTATATCAAAGTAAAAAGCTTCTGTGTAGCAAAGGAAACAATCAACCGAACAGTAGATGATATTTGTAAGCTATACATCTGATAAGTGGGTTAAAATCTAGAATGGATAAAGAACTGAAAAATTCAACAGCAAAAATCAACCAACATAACCCAATTTAAAAATGGGCTAAATATTTGAACAGACATTTCTCAAAGGAAGACATACAAACTGCCACCAAATGTATGAAAAAAAAGTCAGTATCATTAATCATCAGGCATATACAAAAGAAAACCACACCTCATCACAGTTAAAAAGGTCTTTATCAAAAAGGAAAAAAAATAACAAATGCTAGTAAAGATGTGGAGAAAGAAGAACTGTCAGAACACTGTTAGTAGAAATGTAAATTAGTACAGCCATGTGGAAAGTAGTGTGGAGGTACTTCAATAAACTAAAAATGGATGACAGGATCCAGCCATTTCACTACTGGGTATATCCCCAAAGGAAGCTCAATCAACATATCACAAACATGTGTACTCTCATGTTTATTGCAGTACTGTTTACAAGAGCCAGGATATGGAATCAATGTCCATCAAGGGATGACTGCATAAAGAAAATACAGATATATACACAATAGAACACTATTAAGCCATAAAACCATGAAATTCTGCCATTTTCAACAGCATGGATGGACCTGAAGGATTATTAAGTGAAATAAGTCAACATAGAAAGGTAAACATGGGATGATCTACTTGTAAGTGAAATCTAAAAAAAAAAATTGAATTCATTGAAATCCAGAGTAGAATAGTAGTTACCAGAGACTGGGAAGAATAAAGGGATTGGGGAACAGGAAGAAATCAGTCATTGGGTACAATATTATATTTTGATAGGAAGAATAAGTTCAGGTGTTTGGTGGCACAGAAAGATGAACATAATTGTCAGTAAAGCATTATATATATCAATATTGTTAGAGAAAATTTGAACATGTTCACCATAAAGAGATGATACAAATTAAAGTAATGGATATGCTAATTACCCTGAGGTGATCACTACCCAATGTATACATGAATGAAAACATCACACTATAATTCAGAAATATGTACAAATATGTGTTTAAAAATATAAAGATATTAGGTTCCTTTACAGAAGTGTTTTGAGTGGCATTCTGGTTTTATTTCATTTAGATCCTGATCTAATCTATATCATGTTCTTATCTGTGGAATCTGGATATGGTGGTCTTTCTAGAGGAAGGCATTTTGATCTTGTGAGGTCCCCACTGTCCTCTGTAAGCTCACACACCTGGTGACTGCTTATTAGCCTTGTTTTTCCGTGGGTACTGAAGCTATGGGGAAAGGTCTTGACTCTCAGGGCTTCCCTGCCACCTTCCTTTGACATTGACCAACCTGATGTAGGACTGAGCAGAGCTCATCACCAGCAGTGTAGAAGATGACCTAGCAATACTTGCAGTCCTGTATGGGGCTCTGTATGTTCATGGCCCCTTCTGCATCTTTCACCTCTTTGGGCTGCTTCTTTTCTTAAATTATAACTGGCAGATGTGATGTGTCAGTGCAGTCCTCCTTAGTTCAAATTAAATGATCATTCTTGGTGTATCTTGGCAAAAACATTGCTATTACAAAGTGACTTGTTTGTTTAGTACTGGGGATTAAACAAAGGACCTCTTGCATTCTAGAAAAGCACTCTACCACTAAGCTACAGACCCAACCTTTTAAAAAATATTTATTTTGCAGTCCCACCAACAATGTATGAGTGTGCCTTTTTCTCCACATCCTCGCCAACATTTATTGATGTTTGTGTTCTTAATAGCTGTCATTCTGATGGGTGTGAGATGAAATCTTAGAGTGGTTTTGATTTGCATTTCTCTAATTGCCAGAGATGTTGAACATTTTTTCATGTATTTGTTGATTGATTGTATATCTTCTTCTGAGAACTGTTTGTTCAGTTCCTTGGCCCGTTTATTGATTGGGTTTTTTTTTTTTTTTTTTTTTTTTTTTTTTTTTTTTTTTTTTTTTTTTTTTTTTTAGTGTTAAGATTTTTGAGTTCTTTATATATTCTAGAGATTAGTGCTCTATCTGACGTACATGTGGTAAAAATTTGTTCCCAATTAGTAGGCTCTCTATTTACCTCACTGATTGTTTCTTTTGCTGAGAAGAAACTTTGTAATTTAAATCTATCCCATTTATTGATTCTTGATATTAATTCTTGTGCTACCTTATGACCCAGCTATTCCACTCCTTGGTCTTTACCCAAAGGTCTTAAAAACAGCATACTACAGAGACATAGCCACATCAATGTTTATAGCAGCACAATTAACAATAGATAAACTGTGAAACCAACCCAGATGCCCTTTAGTAGATGAATGGATAAAGAAAATGTGGCATATACACACAATGGAGTATTACTCAGCAATAAGAGAGAATAAAATCATGGCATTCGCAGGTAAATAGATGAAGTTAGAGAATATAATGCTAAGTGAAATTAGCCAATCCCAAAAAGCCAAATGCCAAATATTTTCTCTGATATAAGGAGGCTGATTCACAGTGGGGTTGGGATGGGGAGCATAGAAGGATTAGAGGAACACTAGAATGGCCAATGGGGAGGGAGGGGAAGGGAGGGGGCAAAAGGGTCAAGGAAAAAAAAAAGATGGTAGAATGAGATGGATATCATTACCCTAAGTGCATATATGAAGTCACGAATGGTGTGAATATACTTTGTATACAACCAGAGATATGTAAAAATGTGCTCTACAAGTATAATATGAAATGTAATACATTCTGCTGTCATTTCTAACAACTTAGAATAAAAAATAAATTTGAAAAAAAAATATTTATTTTAAGACAGGGTATCTTGCTAAAATGCCCAGGTTGACCGCATACTAGAAATCCTCTTGCATCAGTGTTCGGAGTAGCCAGAATTACAGGAATATACCACTGCATGGGGACACAAAGTGCCTTTTGAAGAGTAAATGATCTAATCAGATGGAAAATATCTGGCATGGAAGATCCACTGACAGCTGCGTTCCTATTCTAGTCTGGACTTTTTTCCTGGTATCCTCTGGTAAAAGTCACTGAGAGAATGTTTGTTTCTTCTGCTTGTGTGATGATGACTTTTAACAGAAGGGGTATTATTTTTCCCTCTTGTGATACCTGGGATTCAGCCCAGAAGCATTCTCCCTCTGAGTTCCATGCCTTTCCCTTTTAAAAAGTTTATTTTTAGAGAGGGTCTTGCTAAGTTGCCCAGGTGGATCTAAAACTTGTGATCCTCCTGCCTTAGCCTCTGAAGTGCCTGGGATTATAGGTGTATCCCACTGTGTCTGCAGGGATATTCTTATAAATCTTTTGTCAAGTTCATATGAAGCCAGCCCTTTGAAAATCTGATAGTTTTCAGCTTTAATTGTTTTACTTGGAATGACAGTTTATGTTTGTTCTCATTTCTACCAGCTGGCCAAAGTGTACTGAAGATAAACAAAATTTATCAAAAGTTCAAACGTCATACGATTTTGATGACAACACATTATATTTATAGAATGATTGAAGTCTAAGCTTTCAGTTGCATTTACGCAGCTTACCAATGGCTCTCTTCAGTGTCTTGGTGATTTGTCTTTCTTCTCTGATTCTTTTTTGTCTATGGAATCAAAGGCATGCCAAGGGGAAGCTCCCACCTGGCCCCACTCCTCTTCCAATTATTGGAAATATTCTACAATTAGATATTAAGAATGTTGCCAAATCCTTCAGCATCGTAAGTATGACTGATTTTCTATCAACTGTTTGCAATGAGTGAATAACATAGCCTTAGACTAAATAAAACATGGTCCTGGTTGCCACACTTTAAAGGGAAGGGTCCACAGACCACCTGGATGGATTTTTGAATGTATATAGCTAGAAGAAAATAGGATGGATCAATGGGATAAATTTTGAAATTTTCAAAGCAGGAATTCTCTATCTTTATTGTGACTTAGTTCTCTATTTTAGTAATTATTTTTTTTGTGAACTTTAATGGAAATGAAACTCTTTTCAGTTTTAGCAAAATCTACTGGCTTAAAGAGCTACAACACTACATTTTCCTGAAGCACATATTAACTTAAGTCAAGGAAGTAACTAGGGGTTCAGGAATTTTGACAGCTCATATCACATTTACTGACTTAAGAAATCAACAATTTCTCTGCTCCAAGTTTACTTATTGCTAACTCTCTAAAGAATTATCTGAAATATGTTTTTCCCCAGAGACAGCTTAGTTGCTGTAGCACTACCCTGGAAGCTCCTTCTTCCTGTGCCTTGGGTTCTGGATCAAGATTGTGTCAGCACTTGGTTTATCCACTTGTAAATTCATAGCTTTAGGCAGGTTTTAAGATTTCTCTTAGCTTTGAGCTCCATTTCCTTAAAATATAAACAATAATGATTTTGTATGGCTTACTTGAGTATGTCATACATTCAGCAACAATTAATGTCTACTTTGCATTAGGCACCATTGTAGGTGAATATAGGGGATTTTTAATGGTAAATAAAAATGTTTAAAAGAGTAGTATTACAGAACTTACAGTCTGGAGAGTAGGCAGATACTATGACTTCGCTGCCAAGTTTGCATGTATTAGTAAAGTGTAGAGATCTTTGGTACTAAAAGGATGATATTGAGAATGAATAACAGGGAAGATTATCAGTTATCCATGGGGCAATTTGGAGGGACTTCCTTAAACAGGAGGAGAAACAAATCATTTTATTATCAGTATAGTCAGGAAAGAGAAATTGATGCAATTCTAGGTTTGGCAGGAAAAGTTTAATAAGACATATGAACAGATGCATAATATAGTCTCTTTCACATAATTGGAGCTAAATAATAACAATAGCAATCATACTAATAATATCATGATAAATACCATTTAAATGTATTTTCTTATTTGAGTACTGGTTCTAAAAGTTGATTTTGTTAATAATTTCTTTATAATCTTACTGAAGAGACAGACTGATTTAAAATATTTCTTTCACTTATTTGCATTTGAGTATTAAAATTCTCATTTTTGTTGCATCTCCTGCTTCTTTTCCAGCTAGCAAAAGAGTATGGCCCTGTATTCACCGTGCATTTTGGCATGAAGCCCACTGTGGTGTTGTATGGATATGAAGCTGTGAAGGAAGCTCTGATTGATCGGGCAGAGGAGTTTTCTGCCAGAGGGAGTTTCCCAGTGGTTGACAAAGTCTCCCAAGGATTAGGTACATTTCTTTTTGGGGGAATGTCCCTGGGTTGATAAGTTGCAAGAATCCAAACAGGTAAAGAAATTGAGAAATTAGAAGCACTTGAAAAAAATTTCAGAAACTCACATTTCATAATTCTAAAAGAAGCCTATGAGTAATTTTCTTTAAAGTTTTGTTAAATTTTGGATTAACATATATTAATTTTACATATTAATGGGGTTTGGTGTGGTATTTCAAAATACGCATGCAATCTGGACTGATGAAATCCATCCTTTATCCACCCTCCTCTGCTCCTTCCTGACTTCTAGTAATCATTAATGAATAAATTTTCACTAAGGATTGTCAACTCATTTTCAAACTCTATGAATGTGAGAGAATGTCCACATGAAATATTAAGTTAAGTGAAAGTAAACCATTTGACTACTAATGAGCTATGAATTATTGATTAAGGCACATTTAGTTTAATTATGGTCAATTGATATTATTAGCAAGTGATTGAAAGAGAACAGGGGAGGTAATGACTGTAGCATTCTATTCACCAAATATTTTGCTTTCTAGACTGAAGCATAAATCCAGGAGTCTCTTTTAGAAGTCTGGTTAGTAGTCATGTAATCAATATGGGTTTGGAATATTTCCAGACCTGTCATTAATCTTTTATTCTTCAAAAAAACCCAAGAAGTATGTCAATCCAAAAGAATACAAAGCATAAAGCCCAGATATGCTCTGATAAGAGGATCAAGGAAAAATGAATAGGCATTATATATTGGATTGAGATTATAAAAGCTTTTTAAAAATTTTAAGTACAGATGCTCCATGATTTATGATGTGGTTACATCCCTGTAAACCCATCTAAGCTGAAAACATTCTAAGTCAAAATACATTTAATACACTACCATCATAGTCTAGCATCGACTGTTTAACTCCATAATTGCATATCTGACTGGGAGCCCTGGCCTGTAAGCTGCCTGGTACCGAAAACCGGGAGGAAAACTCTCGGAGGCAGAGTAAAGCTTTTACTACTTTTACTTCTACTTTCTTAGAGAGAGCTTAGAGAGGGAAAGAAAGATTTTTAGAGAGAAAGATTAAAGCGAGCTTTTCTTCTTGTCTTCTTAGCTTAGAGTCTTAGAGAGAAAGAAAGATAGAGCTTCTTCTTAGAGTCTTAGAGAGAAAGAAAGATAGAGCAGAGCTTAGCTTAGAGAAAGATTAAAGCTTCTTTCTTCTCTCTTCTTTCTTCCTTCTTCTTTCTTCTGTCTTCTGTCTTCCTCAGGAGCCTCGGCCTAACTCTGACCAGTCATTACTTCTTCTATCTGTTTTCTCTTCTGTCTTCTATCTGGTTTCTCTTCTGTAACCGCTCTGCCTACGTTCTGGCCGCTCTGATTCTTCTGACCGACCGAGTGACTGCCCGACTGACTGAATTCTCCGTTCTCCTAACTCGGACCGCTTTCACCCGGTTATATACCTTCAGGTTTGCGGGTGCCTACAGGTGCGTTACATACATATCAGGTGGAATTTATGGCTTCCAGCTAGCTGCAATAGCCCTTCCTAATTAGGGCTCCTTCACTGGCCCACTGGTGCTGCTGAGGATCAGGACTGCACACATGTTGATAACCTGGGGAAAAATAAATATTCAAAATTTGAAGTGTGGTTTCTAGTGAATATGTATCCCTTTTGCACAATTATAAATGAAGGAAAAAAAAAAAAGAATTCAGAGATTGAAACCCTGTAAAATGGGGACCATCTATACTTGACCTGTCCAGTTTTGGAGCTGATGTTAAACTATTCAGCTTTCTGGTGGATCACTAGGTTCTGGAAAAATGCAGATAAAGGATCCTTTTCTTCTCCACATTGTTTTCTAAGAGCTTCCTATGCACATTTCCTATGATCTTGTCGTCCCTCAACTCTGTATCTTGTCTTGAGTTTTGAAGTCTGATTTTGAACTTCTCTGATGCTAAGACCACTTTACATGGAAGAGATTAAACAAGGAGAAGGGAGTACTCAGATGAAAAGAGCTATCTGTCCATGACTATTTCCTTTATGTGAGGAACAGATTACCATGAGATTCCTTCAAATGCAGAAGAGTTGTCTCACATTCTCTTGAGAATTGCCTCCTCTTGATGATTCTTCTAAAATTCATTTACAATCACAAAAGTCACCCCTGAAGAGTTTACCTGTGTTTTGGACTCATTATGCTTTATTAACTGTGTGATCATACATCCAGCATTTTATTCCTATAAACATAAACATTCCATTCAGCAAAATGGGGCCAGAACACTGGTTCACAGAAATGTTCTGAGGTTCTGAGGAGGTGGTGGGCGAAGAAGAGCTTAATAATATGTAAAATCAAGTGTCCTGACATTAAAATGATAGGTTTGTTGAAGAGAGGTTGCAGGTGAGGTGAGGCTTTATGGGAATTTCTGAAGCTGCTGCCACTATACTAACATCCCTGGTTATGTGACACTATCATTTCCTGAGAAAGACCTAGATGAGTACTCCACTAAAAACTCATGACCATGGAGCATATTCATCTGTGTGCTCTTTCTTTTTGTCTTGGTAGGAATTGTTTTCAGCAATGGTGAAAACTGGAAGCAAACTCGGCATTTCTCCCTCAATGTTTTGCGAAAAATGGGGATGGGGAAGAAAACTATTGAAAATCGAATTCAAGAAGAAGCCGTGTGTGTCTGATAGAAGCATTAAAAAAAACCAATGGTGTATATAATTATTTGTATAATGAACAGTAATAGGGTAGACTACATGTTATTACAAGTAGAATTAAAAAAAAGGATATGGAGTATCAGAAATTTACTTTTTGCTCAGGTGACAGTAGTAAGAAGTGAAGTCGTGGGTGGCATAGCCACTTTTAGGACAAGTTAACGGGTCATTAATATCATTACCATTTAGCTTTCAATGTCAAGCATGGTTAATTTCCTTGTGTGGTAGTGGAAGAAGAAAAGACCAAAGAAAACAATAAATAACATTTAGGTCAGGCTTGGAAGTGTCACAGAATATTTCTTTTATATATATATATATATACATATATGCATACATATATGTATATATATGCATTCATATGTTTGACTTTTAACGTACTCTCAAGAACATTAACTGAATTTTCTTATTTCTGATGTACCATAATTTAATTAGTCAGTCCTCTACTTTGGGTCAGATGAATTATTGCTGGTCTTTGGTATTATTAATATAAAATATGAAATTCATAAAAATCATTGCAGATCTCTTACTACTTCCTTAGAATAAAATTTTGGAAATAGAATTAGCAAAGCAATTTAAATTTTAATGAATATTATCCAAGAAGTGATTTTATTTACTTAATTTGTATTTCTTTTCTTTGTCTTTTGTGATACTGGGGATGGAGTGCAGGGGTGCTTTACCACTGAGCTAGATCCCAGGCCAATTTTACTCTATCTTGAGAAAGTGTCTCATTAAATTGCATGGGCTGCCCTTGAACTTATGATCCTCCTTCTTCAGACTCTGGAGTAGCTGGGATTTATAGGCAGTTACCACCTTGCCTGGCCTTACTTTATATTTTAAGTAGAATTCACATTGATGGGTTCAACTTTCCCATAGTGACCTTCTTTCAGTTTTCAGACCTATGTTCACTGGCATTCTGCCTCATTCCACCTACTAATGGGGACCTTAGTCTCTTGTGGATAACCAATTTATAACTGGATGACTCTAACTATGAAATTTCTTCCATAGATTGAGAAAAACCATTTGTCCTTGAAACTTTTATTTTTTGATTCAGCTAGTTGTTTTCTCCAGGAGTTATAAGACTGTGATTGTCACTGTGCAGAGGCAGGGCACAGATACTGAGATCATGTCACACAGGCCAATAGGATAAGAAAAGTTTTATTAATCATGTCATTATGCTTTATGGGAAGATAGTGATTCCCAAGCAGGTCAGAAAATGGTGTGAGAAAGAAGTTAAGTGTTCTGGCTTGAGAGTTTCATGGTGTTTTGGAACGGGGTCCAGGAGAGGTTCCCTGTGCAGGGCAGGGCTTGCATGGATTAAAATTCCTGCTTGTGCCAAAAAAGTACTCACTTGGGCTTTTTAATCCACTTGTCTATATGTGGGTAGAAAGGAAAGACAAAGGAATAAAGTTTAATAGCTATGGACTATCAAACTTAAAAAATAGGAGAATGGTATGTGCCATGGCAAAAGCCTATAATTCCAGTGGCTCAGGAGGGTGAGATAGGAGGATTGCAGGTTCAAGGTCAGCCTCAACAATTTGACAATGCCCTAAGCAACTTACTTAGACCCTGTCTCAAAAAACAAACAAACAAAAAAAAAAAAAACAAAAAACAAACAAAAAACAAACACAAAGGGCTGGGGATGTGGCTCAGTTGCTAAGCACACCTGACTGAATTCCTTAGCGCATACACATACAAAAAAATTATACTTTTTATTATATGTAGGAAAACTGCTTTCAAAATTATAGTAGATTTTTTTCAAATATATGAATATGAATCTATTTTTTTCTCATTAAAACATTTTTTTCTTTTTCTTTTCAGTTGTAGATGGACATAATACCTTTGTTTTATTTATTTTTATGTGGTGCTGAGGATGGAACCCAATGTCTCACGTGTGCTAGGCAAGTGCTCTACCATTGGACTACAATCCCAGCCCTGCTTACTTTCTTCATTTTCTTATTAGGTTGCTCAGTTTTCTACAGGCAGCATGAGAAAGTGGCTACACAAATGTCCAAATTGCACACATTTAAAAAAATTTTTACATACCTGATTTTCATGCATTTTCCTTTTTGTGAATGAGGACATTTGAAAAATAATGAAAAGAGTAAGATACTTGGGGACAGAAATTAAGAACTAACCTGAAACTAATCTGGAGTCAGTTTTGTTTGTGGAAAAACAATGAATTGTTTTATATGCATGTGGAGTTTGTAGTGATGATGGCCTGTCTAGGAAGTTCACCCTTCCAAGTTATTAAATAGTTATTTAAATAGTTCATTTAAGATTTGTGTGAGAATTGTGTACTAACCTCTAAGTTCCATTGTTCTTAGGATCTCCATGTGATCCTACTTTCCTTCTGTCATGTGTTCCCAGCAATGTGATTGCCTCTATCATTTTCCAGAATAGTTTTGACTATAGTGATGAGACATTTCATACCTTGATTAAGCTTTCTCATGAAAACATCAAACTTCTAAGCAGTCCCTGGATACAGGTAAGGTCTAGTTCTATTTAAATATAAAATTATCATTGGACCCAAGTCCATCTGCTCACTGCTTAAAAGCAAATACTTGGGAGATAAGATTTGATGGGAAAGAAGTCAGGTTTACTCAAGGGATGGCGCCCTGAGAAAATGAAGGTGGAAGGGTGTGATCCGTCCTTAGCCCCTCCCCCCAAAAAAATAAAAGCAAACTTCATCATATTGAACTCTGGTGCAAAAAGACTTTCATGAGCAGGAGAAGGGATCGTAGACATGAAGGCTACATGCCGAGTCACATATGCAGGTTCATTAACCATCTCCATCCCTTAGGGGGTGTTTTCCTTTCTCTTTTACTGGAACATCTTTGTGATAATAACCAACTTCATCTCCTAGGCCAGTCCTTATAATTCTTTAGACAGACATTTTATTTTCCTACAAATTAATAGTCTACTTTTAATTAAAGATCTCAATTAGCAAATCCTTGGACCATACATTGATTTTATCTGTAAACCATCAGATGTTCCAGATTCTGAAAAACTAAAGAAAAGAGAACTGATTAGGAGGTTTTGGAACTTGTGTTTTTTTTTTTTTTTTTTTTTTTTTTTTTTTTTTTTTTTTTCTATTTCTTCCCACAGTTGACTACAGCAGTTCAGTCAGTTACTAAAAGATGCTTTTGTTTAGAATTTATAATGCTGGGCAAGGGGAAAAACACAGAACAAATTTACAAGGGAAAATTTTTAAGATAAGGTGAAATATAACAAAATAACCAAACTGTGTATCCATTATTGCTGTTACAGTTCCACTGTAGTCAATCATTCAGTCATTAAGATACTGAACAGGGGAGAAAAGCAAAAAAAACAACTTTTGCAGACCAGTTTTAACCTATTAAGTGACTTCAGTTTAGGAACCATCTACGTCACTGCTAGTGAGAGATGAATGATATGTTGTTCACCTACATGACCTCCAGAATTCACAATTTTTAAAGTTGACTATAAGTATGTGGAGCTAGAGTATTTATTTAGATTTTTTTCTCAGTCACAAAATGATTTTCAAGCTAATATTTTGTTCATACCTACCTCATCCATCTGCCCTATTAAAAAATGGCCAAAGTGATGTTTATAAAACTACCATTTGCAACCCATTTGTGAGGTATAAAATCAGTTTAATGGCTTGAATGAAATTTATAACACAAAATAAAGTAGAACAGAAAAAAATACAATATTAGAGTTATTCATTTATAGTAGGGCATTCTTTTGAAAAAAATTTTTTTTTTTTTTTTTTTTAATCTACAAGTATAGAGCTTGATGATGTAAAAGGTATTTCATACTATGTTACACTGTCACAAAATGCTAGTAGGGGCTGGGGTTGTGGCTTAGTGGTAGAGCACTTTCCTAGCACACAAGAGGCACTGGGTTTGATACCCAGACCATATAAAAAAAGAAAAAGAAAAGAAAATGCTAGTAGCTTTTGTCATACAATCATTAGCAACTGAAATTCTGTGTGAATTCATAAGGTCATCATGTGCTCTTTCTGGGTAAGTTCTCAGAGGACAAGTAGCCTACCCCTTCATTTAACACCCAGAGGTATTAAGCATTTTTGAAAGCAGCTTAGGAAAGACAACCAGGGTACTAGATCTGGAATCTAAATTTCTGTGCATTTGATAATCACACAGATTTTATTTGTGTTCTCTCCTTCAAATTCCCTGTATGTTTTAGTGCAGGAAGTGGGTCTTACTCATCTGCTGTACTCAGCACATAGTGAAGTGGGTGACACGTAGTAAGAGCCTATAAATGTTTTTTGAGTTAATGAAGGATTTTTTTTTTCTCTTTCAGCTCTACAATTATTTCCCCAGTTTACATTATTTCCCAGGAAGTCATAATAAGCTCTTTAAAAATGTTGCTGACCAAAAAAAGTTTATTTTGGAGAAAGTAAAAGAGCATCAAGAATCTTCGGACCTCAATAACCCTCAGGACTTTATTGATTATTTCCTGATTAAAATGGAAAAGGTATTCTTTCTATCTCATGCTTGTGGGTTATGTCACTCAAAGATGAGCTTTGTTTTTCCTATTGCTCATGCAACTTACTGCTGATGCAAATCAATGTGTGTCTCAGGATATTTTTAAGTTGTCAGTGGAAAAATAACTGGAAAGTATTTATAGTTACCATGATAGAGGTAGTTCTTTATTTGTGGGTGAACTGATACATACATACACTCACACATTCACAACTGATGTAATATATCACTGTTCATAAAATAATATCCACTAGCCAGGGTTGGTGGTGCATGCCTAGAATTCCAGCAGCTTGAGAGGCTGAGGTAGGAGGATCACAAGTTCAAGCCTAGCCTCAGTATCTTATTGAGGCCCTAAGCAACTTAGCAAGATCTTGTCTCAAAACTAAAAAAAAAAAAAAAAAAAAAAAAAGGCTGGGGGGTGTAGCTCAGTTGTAAAGCACCCGTGGATTCCATCCCCAACACCACAAAACAAAACAAAACAAAACAAACAAAAAATCCATGAATGGAAAAATCTAACACAAGAATAGATAGAAATCTGGAGAGGCTTACCTTCGGAGAGATTCTAAGAGATCTTCACAGTTGAGGTAGGTTTTGAGAAAACTCTAGCTTAGATTAACAGGGAACATAAAATAGTTCCAGGAAATGATAATTGTAGTGGTTAAGTATGTGGAAATTTTGAGCAGATTAACTTAATTTGATTTTAATTGAGGAATGGTGGTGGATATGGTGACTGATGAAATTGGGAATAGTGAAGTAGTTTGGGGTTGTGTACTACTGGAGGTTTGAATGATAGATTTAGACATGATGAAACAGACAGTGGATGCTAGAACAAACAGGGAGTAGCAATGAATGACATAATAAAAATTATGTTTGCAAGAAATTACAGGGGTAACTGATTTACTCTAGTGGTTGGGAAAGTGAGGACTTAGAAGTTTGTAACTGGTTTTATTTTAACAGTTTAAAGGAGTTGTAATATTCCACTAACTCCACCTTCATCTATAGCATTAATGCCTGTCTTAATTTACCAAATACTTACGTTACATTGAATTTTGTTATGCCACCTGTAAGACTTTTTATTTACCAAGTAATTATCACACACTATTTTTAGGAAAAACATAATAAACAGTCTACATTTACCATGGACAACTTGATCGTCACCATATGGGATATTTTTGGTGCAGGAACAGAGACAATAAGTACCACAATGATATATGGACTCTTGCTCCTGTTGAAGCATCCTGAGGTCTCAGGTATGAGCACAGATGACAGGCAGTGTTAAAGTCCAGGTAGACATTAGTAGAAAACACTGATAACCATTCGACCATTTACCATACAAGAAATATCTTCATCATTTGTACTTTTACCTACCATTGAATGAATTCAATTCAAATCAGATCACTGTAAAAAGAATGAAATGTTTATACAACACAGATCAGAAGGGCCATGGTTGTTATTCTTGTTCTGGTGCAGAATCCTTGATTTTGGTTTGAGACAGATGCAGTAACAGTTGTCCTAGGATCTGGACATCCTATAAGTAGTTCCTGAACACTTTATTTATTTTTATTTTTATTTTTATTTTTTTGTGTGGTACCGGGGATTGAACTCAGGGGTACTCGACCACTGGGTCACATCCCTAGCCCTTTTTTGTATTTTATTAGAGACAGGGTCTCACTGAGTTGCTAAGTGCCTCGCCATTGCTGAGGCTGGCTTTGAACTCGTGATCCTCCTGTCTCAGCCTCCCAAAGTGCTGGGATTACAGGCGTGCGCCACCGCGCCCGGCTCCTGAACACTTTATATGACCTCTTTGTTCTAGATAAAATTCCAGCCTCAAAATCCAAGAGACTCTCTTTCTTGCAAAGATCTCTCTTGATATGCCTTCCATGTCCAGATAAATATCTCTTTGTCAAAAGATATTTATTTTCAAATGCATTAACAAAGTAGGGATTTGCTCAAGAACCTTAACAATATCTCTCAATCAGAAACAGTGACTCTCCAACTAAAAAAGAATTTTACCCCAATTTAAAAAAAACCCTTTCTTTGCCCTTTTAGATAAATAAAAATTTCCTCACAAACATAACTTCTCTTGCAAATGAAACTTTCTCATTTTCCCACCTTTTTAGTGTTGTATCCTCATCTACTAGGACATTTCCTTCATGCTACATCATGAGTTTGATCTCATGCATTGCGACACGTTCAGTAGAAATAAACCTCGTGAGTTTTACCTCCATGATATCGGCACCTAACTTCTCTACTTTGTTTTAGGTCCTTCTACCTTCCCAATATAAATAGGAAATATAGAAACTTAATCTTACTATTCCTTTACTAGTTTGCATTGTGAAATACAGTGCTCCTGTGTTTCTTTCACACGACATACACTCTCTCAGCAAAATAACTTCATTAGTTTTTGCATAGTGCACAAGTTCTTGTGTCATGTTTCCCCATTACTTCAATTTGGATTTCCTTTGCATCATGTTTGTATATATTTTCCTTTCCTTTCTTCCCATCATAGCTCTTACTGTGCCATTCTATGAGCATTCTGAATTTATAAGTAGTTCCTGACCACTTTATATGATTCCTTTCTTCCAGATAAAACTTCCACCCCTAACCAAACAAAGTGAAATTCCTTGTCCGACATTTTTTTTCCTCCTTTACAGCTATCAAAGTGAAGAATTTTCACATGCTCCATTACAAAGTTGCATTCTCCAGATGGCAGATAAATGATACCTGACCAAAGTGGCAACAGGGCATTGTTAACTCTGGAAAATGGGCTATAGACTCTAATAGTGCTGGCTTCGCGTTCTGACTGCACTTGTGAGCAGCTTTGTAACCTCAGCCTCCTCACTACCTTTCCATGTCCCTGGTCTCTTATCTATTTCACAGGGATGATATGGGAAAGACCACATATTACCTGGGTGTCTTTAGGAAATACATTTACTTCTCTGGCCTGGTTTCTTTGTAGACTAAACAAAATACTATCCAAGACACAGTGCTACTTTGAGGAATTATAATATAATGAATTGTGCAATATATCTGCCATATATTGCATTCTAAGTAAATGTTAATTTTCTTCCTGTTCCCTTGTGCTGAATTAACCAAATATGTTATTCTGTTCTTCTGTTAATTAAGCATTTACTGCATTGAGTACTTCTTCTTGGAATTTACATATTTATAATAAAAACTGGCATACATAAATGGTAAATTATATCATCTTTAGTGACTTTTCAAGATTACAGATCTTGGGTCTATCAATCCAAAATACACAAAATAGAAAATCAGAGTTGAAAATTGAACTTTGTTGGACAATTATGTTTTATATGTGCATGTATTTAAGTGTCTAATTCATTCTAATTTGCCCAGGAAGTTGAAACTCTTATTTTTCCCTTATGAAGGCAGTGATCCATAGTTTTACGATTTCCCACCACAATCAACAATGATTAAGAAATCAAACAAAATATACTTCATGTCTTTGCTATTTCATAAAAATGATAATTCCTTCCTTTTCAGCTAAAGTCCAGGAAGAGATTGAACGAGTGATTGGAAGAGACCGCAGTCCCTGCATACAGGACAGGAGCCGCATGCCCTACACGAATGCTGTGCTGCATGAGATCCAGAGATACGTTAATGTCCTACCCATCAACCTGCCTGGTCTTATGACTCAGGACATTGAGTTCAGAGGATACCTTATTCCAAAGGTCAGATAATTCATCTATGATTCTCCTTAGGAATCTTAGACTGTTGATGATCACAATGTGATTTGCCTAAACTTCTACAGGGAACTCAGGCATTTCACCCTCTGACCACGTGCTCCTTTCCTTCTCATTTGTTGACATAATTTTCTAAATAAAATAATGGCTGCAATCCCAGAATATTAACAGCCATATTCTGCCTGGTTGTTAGTGCAATATCTTGTCTTCTTCCTTGCTTTCCTATGTATGATTTATTACTCTTGCCGATTAACCCTTGTCTTATAATTCCATCTCCCTCACTCCTCCCTGTTTTCTGTTTCACTTAATTATGAAGAGTCTGATTCAACAATCCACTTCCTCCCACCCTGACTTGAACAATTGAACCCAGTCCAATGGAACAGACTGCAAGCCAGCAGGTTGATCTTATAATCATGAACCCACAATTTGTTGGCATAATTTTCTCTGACTGCAAATGTGTCTCAAAGGTACTCAGAAACTCTGCTTTATAACTTTACTCATCTTGTGTCACCGTGTCCACAATCACTCTTTCAACCTTGAAATCTCCTCAAACCTCCAACTCTCTACCAGCTCCTTTCTTTTAGGTGACTTGGTCTTCCATCTGACAGAGGAAATCAGAGATTGGAAGGAACTCCCTCAATCCCCTTCCTCTAGATGTACACACTTAGCTGCATCTACACAATTCTTTCTCATGTCTGTCACTGTGAGAGAAATCCCCTTTTATCTAAAGTAAACCTTTCTACTGCTGCATAGTCCCCTTTGTTCTCACTTTTTTCAAAGATATTCCTTAAATAATAGTTCCTTCTTGCTTAGTCTTCATCTTTCCCCTCCCTTCTGGCTCCTGTCAGCTAGAACATATTCAATTCTCTGACATCTTAAAGACCTATGCTTAAACTCTAATCCCTCTTGCTCAAACTTTTCTCAACCATTTTCCCAAATTCAAAATTCCCAGAAAAATTAGTTGGATATAGCCACGCAATCATTTCCCATTTGATCTTTTTTTCATCAACACATTTAAAATCATCTTCCATGGGGTTGGGATTGTGGCTCAGCAGTAGAGTGCTTGCATAGCACGCGCACGGCCGGGTTCCATCCTCAGTACCACGTAAAAATAAAGGCATTGTGTACAACTAAAGCAAATAAATAAATATTAAAAAAAAAAAACACACACAAAAAAAACTTGGCCTCTGTGTTCCATGTGTCCTCAGTGACACAACTAGATCTAATTTTTTTAAAAAAATCATCTTTCATTCCAGTGATGCTGTGTTCATCCAGGTCATAGATGACTGCCATGTTATTGAATTTAACAAATGCTTCTCAGACCTAATTTTACTTGGTTATGACAGTGCCTAATAATCTTCTGGATATATTGTGATTTACCCACTTTCCACAACAGTGGCACAAACTCACTTTCTCATGCTGTCTCTATTGGTATTTATTTTTAATATTCTTTACCTTATAGAATATTGGATAAGATTTGTTGAATTCTAAGTTTGTTGAAGATAAAGTGTTATATATGGTGACTCCCCCGGCCCAGACCCCCCGCCCCGATTTTGGAGTTTGGCCACCAAGAATCTAATTTAAGAGTGATCCAGAGATTCTGTAGAGTTCGCATACAGAATTTAGGGTTCTTCTTCCTCTGGCCTTCTCTTTTCTGGGATTCAGCCCCTTCTTTTCACCTTCTGTGTGGACAGCATAGCTAAAGTTTGTCACTGGTTCTTCAAGACAGTGAGATTGATTTTTATAGTCATCCAATTTTGTCCCCCCACCCTCAGGTTTACCCCAGATGTAAAATCATAGAAATCTAAAACTCATTCACCACCAGTCTTTTTTTCAAGTGTCTTGTGCTCCAGTTCCTTTACATTTGGGGTCACCCTCCAATATATGCATGTGTG
Organism: Tamias sibiricus; assembly: GCA_025594165.1. NCBI lineage: Eukaryota > Metazoa > Chordata > Mammalia > Rodentia > Sciuridae > Tamias > Tamias sibiricus. The sequence goes on along the minus strand of CM046663.1, from coordinate 139,122,144 downwards.
TGCATTTTTATCAGAAATCATTTAATAGAAGTCTTTCAGCTTTTCCCTATTAACATGTCTCTACCTTCACTTTTTCTTTTACAGTCTCCTTGATATTAACACCATCCAATACATTTTAATTTCTGCTCTTTTAACTTCATAATTTTTATAGTTTTAATTTATTTGTTATCATTCCTTTATAGTACTTAGTAGCATATCTAAATTTTATAGATATATAATAATTACTATTTATTCCTTTATAATTATTCACTTAAATACCTTGGCATATTCATAATATCCATCTATTTGAAAGTTCTTGTGTGATAATTCTAACTTCTAGGATATCATGTGGTCTGTTTTTATTGACATTTTATTCATTAATTATGGGTCATATTTAGATACCAAAATATTGTGAAAACTTATCATTATCGTGATGATAATAAAATCTCTCCCTTTGAGCATTTTAACAAGTGGCAATATGTGTGTAAAAAGTTTTTTGGGCTGTGGGTGTAGCACAGTTGCACAGTCCTCAAACCCATTATCAAGACCCAGAGTTCAACACCCTCCCCAATGTCTTTCACATATTATTCTATTTACAATTTTACATTCATAATAAACTAATGCAAATGTTGTTTATATTTTACTAGAGATGAAAATGAAGTGTTAAATTGTTAAACAACTTAAATTTGGTCACAGAACTTAATTAGATAGAGGCAAAGATTCATTTGACTCTGAAAAATCAACTCTGTAACTCATTATATTACACTTTATCTCCAAGTTTCAGAAAAATTTAGAAATTGGAAATTCTCTCTCCATAAGAATATGTTGCAATTCAGTTAAAAGACCATATCAACAGGAGGACATCTGTTTTAGTCAGCTGTTTGGCTGCTGTGACCAAAATACTCAACAAGAACAATTTTAGTGGAGAAGAAGTTTATTTGGGGGCTCATGGTTTCAGAGGTCTCAGTTTACATGGGGTCAACTCCATTGCTCTGTGCCCAAGGTGAGGCAGAACATCAAGGCAGAAGGGTGTGATGGAGCAGGACAGCTCAGGATTAGACAATCAGGAAACAGAGAGAGATACTAAGATCAGCTGATCAGGGACAAAATATATACCCTAAAGGCATTTCCCCAATGACCTACCTTCTTGAGCCACAACCTACCTGCCTATAGTTACCACCCAGTTAATCCATGTACTGATTAGGTTATAATGTTCTTAAAACCCCACTCATTTTACCTCTAAACTTTCTTGCATTGCTTCACACATGAACTTTTGTGGTGCTTCATATCTAAACCATCACAGCACCCTTACCAGTTTCTCATCTTGATGGGAAATTGAAAGTTTTGCAAGAATATGGACATTCAAGCTACTGAAGTTCAAAGAAGACTTGAACTTGGTTCTCAGGAAATGACCTGGATTTTCAGTGACATCAACTGTATTAGGCAATATTGCAATTTATTTGTCCAGAGCAATGCACTTCAGGGAGTTTCCTTGATCTTCTGCACAGGAAGTACTGGTGTTAGTCTACAGCCTGGTGAGGATGGCCTTGCAGGCAATGAACAGTGCCCTGCACCAGGCACTACATGGTTTAAGACCTATTTGGTTTGGCTGCTAATTTGTTATGTGACATTGAGCAAATAAATTCTGCTTCTTGTGCCTTCCTCTCCTCATCTACAAAACAAGAGGATTGGGTAAGGGATGTCTAATTTGTTCAAGCTCCACTACTCATTTATAAACTAGTTAAACTCTTTCTCTTTCTATAAGGGCACAGAAATAATGGTGTGTCTTACTTCTGTCCTGTATGATGAAAAAGAGTTTCCCAACCCAGAGAAGTTTGACCCTGGCCACTTTCTGGATAAAAGTGGCAACTTTAAGAAGAGTGACTACTTCATGGCTTTCTCAGCAGGCAAGCAAGCTTTGTTTTTATCTGTACATCAGGGATCAAGTGAGGAGAAGGGAGACTTCTCTGGCCTGTAGAATTGCTATTTCTATGAGGCCAGAGGCACCAATACCAATGTCCAAGTTGTTAAGTGTCTCTCATTAGATTGGAGGTTCTGACTATTGATTCTGCTTCCCGATCCAGCAGAGATTTTCAAGAGCTCCTAGAAGTCCAATTCAACCAGGAATTTTCTCAGTTACCCTGCAAAGTCAGTTCAATCAATAACATTACTGAGCACCTTATGGGTAGCAATCCCACACTGAGATCCAGGGATACAAAAGTGCATAAGAAATAGATCTTCCTCCTAAGAGAGAGAGGAAGATGAATTAACAGGCAATGAAACTGCAGTGTGACAAATGCTGCATTAGAGGTTGCTATGGGAGCCTAATGAGAAGAGCTCCTGACTGGTCTTTTTGAGTCAGGCGAAAAGCAGTTAGAACACAATGGAAATTTTTTCAGGAAGTAACATTTGAGTATTTTCTCTTAATTTGTAAGGGTCTTTTTTGGAAACAGGTGGCACACACTCAAAACTGTTAATTGAAAAGTTTAATGAGGGGGCTGTTTTCAGAGGACAAGGTGTGCAAGCCCAAGTGTGCTGAAGAATTCAGGACTAGCATCAGCAGGAAGATGTTATCATTCCAGGTTGGAAGGTGCAAGGGAAGGAGCGTGTCCCTGGAAACCAAATAGACCTTCAGCCAAGATACAGTGGATGCCTAAATTGGAAATGCGTGTATTGGTAGATGAATACAGTCACTGCCAGAAGTGGGACCTGAAGGGTGGGACGGAAGCACTAAGGACTCTAAACTCTTTAACACCTAGTACTCTGAATTGAAAAGAACTGACTCCTGGCTTAATGTAGTCCCTATAAGTCACTTTCCAGGAAATATGAAGATACAATGTAAGGAAGGAAATGAAGGAAGGAAATCAGGTTTGTGCATGAACAGAAGTCAAGGGTTAATTAGTCATTGATTAATATATTCATCAATTTCACATTATTTAATCCTCCTCATGTGATAACTCAGAAATAGAAATCAATGATGAATTGATTTATATGTCATTTTTAGGAAGAAGAGTTTGTGTTGGAGAAGGCCTGGCCCGCATGGAACTGTTTTTAATTCTGACCAGCATTTTACAGCATTTTACCTTGAAACCTCTTATTGATCCAAAAGACATTGACACCACCCCATCTGCAACTGGGCTAAACTCTATGCCGCCCTTCTATGAGGTCTGTTTCATTCCAGTCTGAAGTAGGGGCAGGTTACCAAATTTGCAAAATAGACCCTACAGCCTCATCTGAACAAGCAGTTTTTTTTTTTTTTTTTTTTTTGACTGGCATGTAAATAATTCTGCACCCCTTAAGTGGAGGAATATCATCCATGAGCTGTTTCTTTTCTAATTTTCCCCATCCTTCAAGATTCAGTTCAAATTTTCCTGCATGAGAGAAATCTCACTGTTGAATATCTAATAAAATTCTTGTAATGCAGTTCTGAAATCATAAGCTACAGTGCATCTTCAATGTATACCAAACAGAAAAAAATCTCACAAATTTAGTATTTTATTTTAGTAAAACTTTTCAATAAGAAATTAGTATATGATTTTTAAAATATTTTAAAAGAAAATATGCAATTTTATGCATCTCTCACTCCTATGTAAATTTCTAGGGGAATAATCTCTTGACAGTTTATTGTGCATACTTTTTGTTTTTCCAGTGGTTATTAAAATGTAATTATGTGTGTACATGTACATGTGCATGATGTACATGTTTGTTTATGTATGTGTATTAATACAGGGAGAAAGCATGTGAAGATTGTTCTAGTCAGGGGGAATAAATAGTATGAGGTAAAAACTGAATTTGTGAATTTGTCCAAGGATACCTTTTGTCTTTCCCTCTAGTGGCTAAACACTACCCTCCCATGCACAAGAACAAATAAACATAAGACAAGTTAAGGCAAATGTGAGGGGAATATCTATATATGGTGATATTTGAACACACAGGGAAGTACTTATGTATGTGTGTGTATATATGATCAGGTAGCTATGATTTGGAGGTGACATTTATATACTGTTATATATAATTTTACAGGCAGTATAAATAAATGTAACACATAATGCTCCATTGTTTGGCTATTCTATAATTGCCAAAATTATTTCCCTATTCAAATCTATATAACTATTTAATATTTAGATTATTTTTGAACTGTTAATATAAAAATGCTGTGTGCACATATACTTTTATTCCTGTACTTCTTCAAGATGGTTTCCTGGATATTAAATGGCTGCACCATAGTGTATATGAGCTTTTATTTCAGAGATAGTGAAACATAGTGCATTAAGTATTATGTAAATATTTACTTTTCTATTATTCATGTAATTAAGGACTATGTTCTTGTAAATCTTGAGGATTAATTTTTTTCATGGAATCAGTAATTTTAAATTTTAATCCATCCCATTTATTGATTCTTGATTTTACTTCTTGTGCTTTTGGAGTCTTGTTAAGGAAGAGAGATCTTAGGCCGATGTGGTGCAGATTTGGGCCCATTTTTACTTCTGTTAGGCACAGGGTCTCTGTTCTAGATTTTAATCAAAGACTAGTGCCTAAGTCTTTGATTCACTTAGAGTTGATTTTTGTGCAGGGTGAGAAAGAGAGGTTTAATTTCATTTTGCTACATATGGATTTCCAGTGTTGCCAGCACCATTTGTTGAATAGGCTATCTTTTTTCCAGTAAATGTTTTTGGCACTCTTGTCTAGTATGAGATAGCCCTATTTACGTGGGTTTCTCTCTGTGTCTTCTATTCTGTACCATTGGTACAAGTCTATTTTGGTGCCAGTACTATGCTGTCTTTGTTACTATAGCTCTGTAGTATAGTTTAAGGTATGGTATTGTGATGCCTCCTGCTTCACTTTTCTTGCTTAGGATTGCTCTTTAGCTATTCTTGGTCTCCTATTTTTCCAAGTAAATTTCATGATTGCTTTTTCTATTTCTATGAAGAATGTCATTGGGATTTTAATAGGAATTGCATTAAATCTGTATAATGCTTTTGGAAGTGTGGCCATATTGACAATATTAATTCTGCTTATCCAAGAACATGGGAGATCTTTCCATCTCCTGAAGTTTTATTTAATTTCTTTCTTTAGTGTTCTGTAGTTTTCATTTTAAAGGTCTTTAACCTTTTTTTTTTTTTTTTTGGTACTGGGGATTGAACTCAGGGGCACTCGTCCACTGGGTCACATCCCCAGCCCTTTTTTGTATTTTATTTAGAGGCAGGGTCTCACTGAGTTGCTAAGTGCCTCGCCTTTGCTGAGGCTGGTTTTGAACTCACGATCCTCCTGCCTCAGCCTCCCAAAGTGCTGAGATTACAGGCGTGCGCCACCGCGCCCGGCTTCTTTAACCTTTTTTGTTAGATTGATTCCCAGGTATTTTATTTTATTTTTTTGAGGCTATTGTGAATGGAATAGTCTTCCTAATTTCTCTTTCAGTGGATTCATCACTGATGTATAGGAATGCATTTGATTTATGGATGTTGATTTTATATCCTGCTACTTTGCTGAATTCATTTATTAGTTCTAGAATTTTTCTTTTGGAATTTGTTGGATCATCTAGATATAGAATCATGTCATGAGCAAATAGTGAGATTTTGAGTTCTTCTTTACCTATTTGTATTCCTTTAATTTATTTCTTTTGTCTAATTGTTCTGGGTATAGTTTCCAGGATGATGTTGAATAGAAGTGGTGAAAGAGGCTACATATTGGGAGAAAATCTTTGCCACACGTACCCTCAATAAAACATTAATCCCTAGGATATATAACCACACAAACACACAGGCTAGTGTAGAATGCTGCCAAGTTTATTGAGTTCACATACCGTTTTTATACATTTCTTAAAGTATAACATACCAAGAATGTGGTTAAGACAGAAATTTCCCATAAAGTTCTCCGTACAGACTTACTAGAAAATGTAATCGCATGAGATAATAATATCTGCTGGGGGCCAGCCCCAGTCAGGGGGTACAACGCGAGCGCTCAGCGAAGTACGGAGGCAGAGAAGCAGCGATGGGGAAAATAACACACCGACACACGAGTCAGGCTGTGGAATCTTCTGCTGGTTTATTTTCAGTTTGTACAAGTATATAAGCAATATTTCTTGGCATTACACATTCTTTTACATCATAAAACTTAGGAAAGAGGCTGAATCATTTACTGATTACATATCAGACATACATGTTTTCGTACAGATGGAAAGTTTACAAGAACTGTACGTAACTATCTGCGTATGTTATAATTTTTACACCATATCTCTAACTTAGTCATTCTTTCTGTATACTGTTTGAACTTGTTTGATAAAAGTCAACTCTTTCTATCAGGGATTCCAAAGCACTATTGTTTTTCTTTCATAGCAGTTGTTTATAAAATCTAGAAGCAGGGCAAGGCTGCATGTTAGCTCATGGGAGACTTTTTACTCTAAGGGATTTATATCTACTTTAAAAGTAAGAGAAATTTATTTTAATCACAAAAAGACTCTTAAAGCTTATTAACTAGAAATTAAGTACTTATAGAAAAAGGTTTGTGTTACTCTTTTCAAGAAAAGATAAATGTACAGAGTTAGTCTGGATCTAAATAATTGAAATAGGGATACCTGGTGGCCATATATATGAATAAAGAACTGAACAGCAGCAAGTAGAAGTCAAAGTTAACTCTTTCAACACCATATCTTTCATGAAAAAGGAGAGGGCTTTATAGAAAATGCCACAACAAATATCCCTTGCTACATTTCTAATTTTAATGTCTAAACTTATGAACTTAACCAATACTAAAATCAGCAAAGTTAATCTTAAGTTTCTATTTCTTCATATAAGCCCGTAACTTATCACCTAGTGCTTAACCGTGGTAAACGTGCTAGACTCTTAACTCTATTCTTATCTAAAATAACCTAAGTTAATCTTTAAGTTAAGTTCAGGCATGCAAGAGGGCAGTGATTTCAGTAGTTCTCATGGCCAATTTTTATTGTAAATATCTGTTATATTGTTTAGCAAAGCTAATCTTACTAAAGCAAGATCGTAGGCACCAAAGTCTGAGAGCTGGATGATTTATGTAAGCAAGTTAATCGATATCATATAACTTATGCCTATGAATCTTTTTTCCCCTCCACCAAATCAATACATTTCCTAATTCTAGATCTAGCCAACCCGTGGGAGACAAGGGGGAATCTGTGGGAGATAAGAGAGGACCTGAATCTAAATTCTTGTGAGGTTTATACTGAGGAGGAAACCAGGGGCGTCCACCAATCAGAAGAGCTTTTCCCATGGGGTCTCTGTAGTAGGAAGCGCTTTAATTTTATTCTGTTCCTGATTACTAACAGTGGGACTATGTGCTTTTTGCTTACTCATGACTGGAGAAACAGGCGGCTCTGTGACTGTTCTCACATATTGCAATACATGTACATAACAATCACCCCAGGAAGAAGACACATCACACGGTGGCAGAAGATTATTTACTGTTTGTGGTAGGGAAAGGGGTCGTGATTTCTAATGTTTTATAAATTTTCTCAGAAAATGCCATAGCATTCCTTCCACCCTTAGTAATCATCACCAGAGAATAGTATGAGTAATATATTATTAGGAAAATAGTGTAGAAAAGGCACCAGAGCCCAGAGGCATACATCTGGCAATTCCTGAGATGATGAGTCCTTGCAAACATCATTCTCCCGGTGGATCCTTGTCAAACACTGGTTGGGTTGCCAGGCGCCCCTGCAAGTTCTATCACCTACTATCTGTGTGCCCTTGGCTAAGGCATTGCATCTCTGAGGCTCTGCTTTCTCATTTCTAAAAGGGAATAATTTTACTTTAGTTAAAGGTAACTAAGAAAATAAAAAGTCATCTAATATGTGATAAATCACGTTAATTTTGAGAATACCTGTATACATGAGCATTAAACATTATGTAATTGGTATTTAAAAAAATTATTTATTTGCTTTAGTTGTACACAATGCGTTTATGTGGTGCTGAGGATCGAACCCGGGCCACACACGTGCTAGGTGAGCACTCTACCGCTGAACCACAACTCCAGCCTGTAATTGGGTTTTTGACTGCAATTTTCTTACTAAATAGGTTGTAAATAACAATGGTTGCCAATTTAAAATAATACAATGATATCTTTATAAAACACATCTTTGTACAGCATTACCATTAGTGATCTAGTAGTGTGCTTCAATCTAATGACATGCAATTCCTGACTATCAAATAAAATCTCATATTCCAATTTGCATATTTTTTCTCCTGTGCTGGGAGTCTGTTTTGGTATTCTCTCTGCCTCCTATCCATCTCTAAACCTGTTTTTCTCTCTAATATTATTGCTTATGCTCCAGTATTTTTTTCATTTCATTGCATCTGACAAGGACATACTAAACAGCAACAGAAGCAGTCCCATCTGGAAGAGAAGAGAGCTTGGAAGAGCCAGAGTTTCTCAAGCCTCCCCTTTCATTCTCTGATATTGTCTCTTTCTTAGTTCTTCTGAATTAATTTCACCTTTATACTTATGGAAAGGGGAGAATCCGTTCTTCACCTCTTCCTTTTGTAGAATCTATGATCCAGTTATCCTTGGAGTGAAATAATGGGTACTGATTTGAGGGAAAGCTTGTTGGTCTACAAACAGAATTAGTGTAGTGTTTGCTTTACTCTCCTAATGTGCCTTTGGAGGCAGCTCTGTTGTAAGCCCTAGCACACCATTCCAGTTCTGACCCCTGTGAGCTGTGTGAATGAAGGTCTCCCATGCTCAGAGAATTTCTGTTTCCTCATTTGTCAAATAAAAAGTAATAATCTCTGCAGTCTGCCTCCCAGGACTTGGGGCTTTGGGGGTACTCAATAGCAAATGCTATGTACATTTCCTTAGTCCCACAATGATGTATGTTTCAAAATGTTTAAGTTGTTTTAGCGAGTTTATGTTTAGGCAGTTGTAGTGTAAGTTCAGCATTTTAAATGTTTAAGAATTGATTTTCAGAGACTAACTATCTTATTGTTTAATGAAATATTATGCATTCAATATTTTTATATAAATTCCAGATACTTAATTCCCCCTAGTGATGAATTTCCAATCAGTCATCAGTCTGAGAATCCAGCATGTTGAGGAATATTTTGGATCAAATATTTCATTTTTCTTAATCCTAGCTGCTCATTGGTATCAGCAGAGGTCATGTGCTTGTGTGCTTGTTTACTTGCTTGTTTGTTTTATGCCTATTCCTGCGATCTCTTCCACATTGGCTGAAGTAGATTGTCATGGATAGAGGTTTGGAAAGGTGAGCAAGAGTAAACAACAGTTCATTTTTATCCTTATCAGGTGAGCACTGTACAATCAGAAGGTTTTGGAACATAGGTAGTTGATTGGCTCAGCCCTTTATATCAACAGGACACACTTTGAACTAGCAGGGAACACCATAAAAGCTTTCATTGATTGAAGATCGCAGTTGTCTCAGAAAAAGAAGAAGATTTCAATGCATCCAGTTTTGGTCGTGGTGTTCAGTCTCTCATGTACACTTCTCTCACTATGAAGACAAAGATCTGGGAGAGGAAGACTTTCACCAGGACCCATGCCTATCCCAATTCTTGGGAATATCTTGCAGATTGATGCTAAAAACAGCAGCAAATCCTTAGCTAATGTAAGTATGTTGATGCTTCTCCAGTGGCTTGTAAATGGTAAGTAAGTTAATCCTTCATTTTTCAAATTAAATACATGCACAAAGCTAATTATTAACAGAAATTAATTCATAGAAAATACTCTCTGTGGATATTGAAGTTTATATTGTTTTTGTAATTTTTCATAGTTAGAGTTAACGTAATGAAACAATCCACCTGAGATAAAAGAAACATTTAAGTTGAATATTTTGATGACAATATTAAAAATGTCCAAAGTCTGGAGTACTCTTGCTCTTCATTGTTTCATAGTCATTTGGTATGATTTTCTATTTTCTGCACAATCTTATTTGTTCATGATTTGTTGGAGCGAATAATTATTTGTTTAAATGTGTCTTTCATTTCCAGTTCTGATTAGTTTCGTTTCAATGTGTCTAGTTTTTTTTAATGAAAATAAAGATGTCTTTAACATTAATAAAAACTTTTCCAGCTGATTAAATAGCTTAAAAAGTTAGTAATTCATGTGATATTTAAAATTTATATCCATTTGCTTTGAATAATTTTCTTCAACAGAAAAAACATAACTAATATTTACATTTACTTGATGCCCTGACTTCTATAGTTAAAGATAAATAAATTAAATTTAAGGTAAACGGAATTTATTATATAAATCTTTATTACAGGAGATACTTATTGACTTACAAAGTTAAGATGCTAACTGTTAGACATACCATCAACTAACTGCAACTCCTTGAATTCTGTGGGGTAACACACTTAAACATTATTGATATTTTTAGAAATAGACAAGAAAGAGACAAAAATTAACAGTTGTTTTATGTTATCACTAAAAACAAGGTTACTGAGAGTTAAGTCCCAACAGGTATAATTCTATATACAAAGTGGTCCAAAATTTTTGACTGCATTTCAATTAAAGTACTATTTATAAAAAAAGTATTTCTTCTTATTAAAATGGAATGATTTGTGTAGATTCAGAGATTTGCAGGGTTTTTTCCAGAATGCAAACAAAAGATACAGATAGGAAAGAGGAATTGGAGAGTTCTAGAAGGGAAGAAGGAAATGTTTCTGGGTAGAAAAGTGTTTGTGTGATGGAGACTTTAATGGAAGGAAAGAAAAGATGTTTCTGAATGGGAAAATCTTTGTAAGGTAAAGTACAAGAAGGTGTAAAGTAAGTGACAAAGAACGTCTGTGCAGGAAGGGAGCAAGTTTGTATGTAACTACATTTGTTATAAATATGTGGACAATCAATTAAAAATATTTGAGGCTTTTCCCTGACACCAAATATTGGTATACTAATATAAACCAAAGTTTAATCTATATATTGAAATGATAAGGACTTCTTAAAATATTAATCTGCTGTCATTCCAATAGAATAATTTCTTATATCTAGTGAGTTTTACATTAAAAAAAACTAATTCTAAAGAAATTAAGATTTATACAATTTAGATTAAACAATAATTGTTATTTTTAAGTGCTGCACTACATTCCCAACTTCAAATTCTTCTTTAAAAACTAAACTTGATTAATATGAAAACATCAATGTATATATTGTAATTATTACTAACTTTTTATATACCAATTGTATGTTTCCTAAATATATAAGTCTTTGAAATATAAGATTTAAGAAAACATTTTAGCAAGTTGATGCTCTCTAAACAAAAGTTTTCTACAGTGGTTTCTTACAAACTTATATAATAATGATAAATTAATTGAAAATTTAATTATATCATTTAATACATTATAATTCAATACATATGTTATAAAATTTTTATGCTACTCTCTTCACTGAGAAGTAAACTTAACTATATTTCAAAAAGACTACTAAGAGACATTAGCTTATTTAAAGGGTAGCAACATCAGCTATATAAATGTTTTAACACCTTTCTTCAAGAGAGGGTTAACAGTTCTCTTCACTTGTCTGTTTCATTTTTCAGATATAGTATTAAATTATATCAACTGATTTATATTAATCCAGAAATTATCTATGAAAATTTATAAAGTAATATTCAAATAAGAAAGTAAGATTGATTTCAAAATTAAAACACATTAGTTAACTTTTGCCAAGAGACCCATCTTTACAAAAATTAAGAAGTATACATAAGAATCTCTTAAAATTCTATTATCTATAGATAACTACTATTAACATCTCATACATAGCCTTCTAAACCCTTTTCTATACATATTCACATTCTATAAGTATAAAATCATATTAATATTTTAAAAACAAAATTATTTTAAATTACACATAATTAATATTATTTCACAATATTATTTTCAATGCCAAAATTTTTATCATATTGTTTATCTAAAACCTTATATTGGACATTTAAATTATTCTTACTACCTTAAAAACAAAATTATTAAAAATATGCATACAGCTACATCTTAATATATATAAATTATTTTGACAGAAAAACCCTTAAGATATCAATGCTAAATCAATATCTTATAAAATTTTGTTTCTAAAATAACTTATTAAACCACTCTCTTAAAATATACTGCCAATTCACTTCTACCCAACAGTATTTGAAAGTACTAATCCCTCATTCTTGCATCAATATTAGATTTGATAATAATAAAAAATTTCCTAAATTTGTAGGTAAAAAGCTATTTGTTCTTCTGTTTTATTTTTTTATTAGTAATAAATAAAAGATTTTTTCCTATGGTCATTAAACATATGTATTTTTTATTTTGGAAAGGTGTCTATTAGTGTCTTCTGTACCTTTGTAGAGGCCACCTCTCCTAAGTTAAAAATTCTGCCTCACACCTCATTCCAAGTTAAGGTAATTGTTCAAATTCATTTAAAGTTAAGTTCAAAAAATAAATTTTTATTATGCAAATTACTATATTCTTAAAAAATATTATGTGTATAGAGGTCAATTGTACAAAGTAATATTCCTTAATTTACAACTATTATAATAAATAAGTATGTTTTTTCTTTTGGTAATTTCATATTGTGTATCCCTTGCAAACTTTACAACTATTTCCTGTTAGTGCATTCTACAAGTATCAATTCTAATATAACAACTTAAGTTAATTTGAGATATTATGGCTAATACCTATAGAACAAACAAGTTATAAAACTGACTTTTAACATCTATACTGACTCCACTTTAAAATTTTGTTGCTTAGCCTTTACTAGAGACAAAATCAAATCATACATTTGGTAAAATCTAGGCTTTCTATTACTGTAATGCCCTTTTCCTCTCAATAACATTGACTTTTTAAATAATCTTCACATGCCTAACTAAAACTTTTGCCAATTTTCTTGGCCAAATAAAAATGTTTATTAAGTCATCTTTTTTATTGTTTAAATACTTGTTCAATACTAGGTATGTTTCCAACTTATATTAACTTTTTTCTTCAACTTTAAATAATCAAAGAGGGGGGAAAACAGAACCCTACATAACCCCACTAAATCTCACAAAATTATTTTTAAAAATTCATTTAAATTGTGATATTAAAAGTCTCCATACATGTATTTAGGGTAATCATGGATAACTCAGTCTGCCATTATTCCTACCCCCTTGCCCCTTCCCCACCCTCCCCCCTCTTTGTTCTATTTAAAGCTCTTTCATTCCTCTCATCCCCTCTCTCTTGCCTTTATAAGTTAGTATCTTCCTATCAAAGAGATCATTCGACCTTTGGTTTTTTGGGATTGACTAACTTCACTTAGCATTATTTTCTCCAACTCCATCCATTTACCTGCAAATTCCACACAATTGTTGTAAAAATACTTTATATAAAACAAGCAAATTGAAAAATTGTGCTCTTTATATGTAATATGAAATGAAATGTAATCTGCAAACATGTGTAACAAATTAGAATAATAAAAAATTCAAAAAAAAAGTCTTGCCAGTCGTGGTGGCGCACACCTGTAATCCCAGCACTTGGGAGGTTGAGGCAGGAGGATCATGAGTTCAAAGCCAGCCTCAGAAATGGTGAGGCACTTAGCAACTCAGTGAGACCCTGTCTCTAATAAAATACAAAAAAGGGCTGGGGATGTGGTCCAGTGTCTGAGTGCCCCTGAGTTCAATCCCTGGTACCAAAAAAAAAAAAAAAAAAAAAAAAAGTCTCACTTGCTGATGAGCAACACATGGAGCAATAAAATAAACCAGATTCCATATAGTAGTGCCTATACTTGTCTATTTCCAGAAAAATAAAAAATAAAAACCTTTTAGCATGAAGACAATTAAAGAACCTGACACTTCAGGCTGAACAGCTAGCTCAACATGAGAGACATAATAAGACAGACACCAACCACAATGTTTATAGCCATGCTGGCTTTGTTGAATTATTGGTAAGGAGAGTCCATGGAGAGACTCATAGGACCCACTTCCCAAGTCCACCTTTAATGCACCTAGATATGTGGACTGGAAAATCCAACTCAGTATGTACTAATGATACTTTCATGATGGGAGATTTTACAGATAAACATTACACTTATTCATGCTGGATTTAATTATACTGGCTACAGTGGGAACCTACGTATATGTTGGTCCCATAATGAACCTGCTATGTTTGTTTGTTTGTTTGTTTGTTTGTTTTTGTGGTACTAGGGACTGAACTCAGAGGCACTTGACCACTGGGCCACATGCCCAGCCCTATTTTTGTGTTTTATATAGAGACAGGGTCTCACTGAGTAGCTAAGTGCCTTGCCATTGCTGAGGCTGGCTTTGAACTCATGATCCTCCTGCCTCAGCCTCCCAAGTGCTGGGATTACAGGTGTGCGCCACTGCACCCAGCTCATGCTGACTATTTATTGGTAACTTTTGAGGAAAAGACAACATAGGAAGCACCTAAAGATACTGGCCTTTGGAACTTAAGATTCTATTTCTGGACACTTATTACTAAAATGGAACTTTCTTATTAAAAAAGCCAGTTACTTCCATGGAATATCCACCAATATCTTGCTGCCCTGACCATACTGCAATAAAATTTTGTCATCTTTCTAAATGAATGAAATATACAAATACCTTGCCAGTGCAACATATAATCTCTAGAAGTGATTGATATGTTTTGGATTGTTCTCACAAAAAAGATGCCACTTCCTACAAAAAGTCTAAAGCCAAGAAGGCTTAACATGGCAGCACATCTACTAAATGTGTTTTGCTTTTACTTTCTCTTAAAAAGAATTTGCAGGCAACCATGTTTAATTTGATATTTTAATATAATAAAAGATCTAAAAAAGTAGAAAAACAGTTGGCTTAGCTAGAACTCTTTTCAGAATAAAAAAATAAAATTAGACATACAATCATTCTGCTTTATTCAAAATCCATGTGATTTAGATTACTACCTATTGTTTGGGTATTACTTTGCAATCATGTAATGAAGGCCAAATTAGAGCCCAAAAAACTGATTGATGTTACACTAGAAAGATCAGTAATTCACATTTGGGCTTATAGCAGTCATTTTTTATTTTATGATAATTTGGGTCCTATATATATTAATGTATTCTTTCAGGCTTTTATCTGTTCCCATATTCACTATATCTATGGAAATAATCCATTCTGTCATGACACTATGGCCCCTGGAAGTTTCATTGTTAATATTCTGACTTTTGAGGAGGATGATATTCAAAAAGATCTCTGGCATTTAATTGTTGTCTCAGATTTTCTCCATGTAACAGATGGCCCATACCTAACTTTATAGGCAGGAACTACAGGAGGCTTCCTGCTATGGCCTGCGAGCCTATATTCAATTTGCTTACGCTTTAACTACTGGAAATGTTAAGAATAAGGAAAAAAGATGATAGATATCCTGTAAATCATAAGAAATGTAATCTGACTAAGCCCATTTTCTTATAATTTGGCTCAAAATATTTTCTAAGCTCTAACAACTAGGTAAGTATAATAAAAAAGATTGAAACCAAATTAAATGCTTTCAAAGCTATTGTTTCAAAACAAAACAAAACAAAACAAAACAAAATATTGATGATGAGCTTTCCACTCTTAAATTACAGCAAAAACTTAAATGGTGTGCTGACTATAAGTATATCTGTGTTACTGCAGCCCAATATCATACTTCCCAATGGAATCTGGAAAAAAATTAGAAATCCTCTAATGCAAGTTTTCCATAACAATAATGATGGCTTGAACCTCATAAAGATATAATCATAACACCCAGGACATTCATCAAAATCAGGATCAATCTCATGGACCCTACATTTCTACCTGATTAAATATTTCATGAATTAATTGGCTTCAGTCCTGGAAACATTTTGAAAGATTCTTTATGGTATATTATTTACACGATTTTTTTTGCTACCAATTGTTTTCATATCATAATAGGTTGTCATATCCTCAGAACAAGGATCTAGAAAGTTGAATTAATTGCCCACACTTGCATTTCAAAATTAATAAAGGGGAGATGCCAGAAGCCATCTGTGAACTGTGTTGTGAATTAAAATTAATATGGAAGCCATTAAGTGGGATAGTCTTATGTCTGGGAACTCACACCAGCATTTCTGCTGACGAGATCACCCAATACGTGTGAATTCCTACCTAGTTCTGCCAGGTTTAGCACTGCACTGGAGTTGGGGTGACCCTCTGGAGCCATGCCTCTCAGAGATGGGTGTGGCTTGCCAAGATGCCAATCAACCTGTTTGCTGCATGTCCCCTGCCACACCAAGAAGCAAGACTCCTCCCCCTGAAACCTTATCCTAGCCTTTGATGTACTCCCGGAAATAAAGGACCAGACCCATTTTCAAATTGTTTGGTTCCAGCTCCTACCAGGGCTGGAAAACCTATCAGGCACTCCACTTCACTTAAAACCTACTTTCTGTCTCTGTTTCTTAATTCTTCACTAATTATTTCAGACTTTATTTTTCTCTGGTGGCTCATCACCTGCTGAAGAGTAAGCTGCTCAGGCAGGGTGCTGGCAGCCTCAGAATACCCACTTGCATATCCAGTGGCTTATATGGTGCTTGCTTGCACAAGGGATTCACATGATGACTCTGATTGTTATCTCACATTTCCAATAGTCTCTTCACAATAGTTTAGGCCTTCAAAAATCTAAATGAATGCAGAAATCAAGTGAAAAATTGGATTTTAGCCTGACAATCATAATAGCCTATTTGGTAGATGCACTTATCCAAAAAGAATTTTCTGTTCCTAATAAACTTATCTTTAAAATAAAAATTTGACCTAAATTATGGTGAAACTCGGGAACATAGGAAAACTCACAGCTTTATGTGACAATATGCTACCGATCCACAAGATGGCCTACCTTCTCTTATGAAAGCAGAATATGAACATGAGTGGGCGAGACTTTCTAGAAAGCATACTTGTTTTTTGTTTCATTGAAAAGAGAATATGAGATCTTTCCCACATTCATTCTTTACACATGCTCGCAGTTTGAAAAGCTAGTTTTCTTTTGGGGAAAATGTGAAAAACAAACTTGCTCTTAGTAACTTCTATTCATTTTTTTTTTTTTTTTAATCTGGAGCAGCAATATGGACAATTTTTCTTAACTGTAATCTTCAAATATCTGGACTGCATTTTTTCTTTCCCCGTATTCTCACTACACCTGCATACAGTTATCAATTTTGCAGTGTATACAAGGGTGTATGATTCTGAATTGTGTTCTTTCCTATATCAGTGGCCTCATGTCATGTTTTATTTATTTTTTTTCTCCTTGCTGAAAGTTTCTGGTTCCAGAATAGTGTAAATATGCAGGGTATTTGAATGGGCATTTGGAAAACCATTTGTAAATGAATCAGAATGAAACCATTAATTCAGGTTTCAGGGAAAGATGATTGATGAATACATTTTAAGTTTTTGGTAATAAGGCATGCCTTTAATTTTTTCAGAGCTTTTACAAGTTAACATTGAACTCAAAGATATGTTACTGTAGATGCTTTATTGTTTTAAAAATGATTTCCTACTATGGGCATACTTCAGGAAATATTGTTGATTCAGTTTCAGGCCTCTGCAATAAAGTGAGTCACATGAACATTTTTGTTTCCCAAATCATATAAAAGTTATATTTGCCCTATATTGGAGTCAATATATTAAGTGTGCAATAGCACTATACCTAACAATGTGCGTGTCTTAATTAAGATTACTTTAATGTAGATAAAGATAAAGCAACTCTTGGCAAGTACAAAAATATTGATATAATTTCTTGCATTTTATCAGATCCTAATGGAATGAAGTTAGAAATCAATACCAAAAACCCTACAGAAAATATATGAAGACATGGAGATTAAACAATACTCTTGAATGATGAATGGGTGATAAAAGAAATCAGGGAAGAAATATTCTTAGACTCAAAAGAAGATAGTGATACAACATTCCAGAACCTCTGGAACACTATGAAGGTGGTTTAAGAGAAAAGTTTATAGCTTATGAGTGCCTACATAAAAAAGTCAAAAAAATCCCAAACAACCGAATAATATGTCTCAGGGCTCTTGAGAAGAAGGATCAACTCCAAAACCAGTACAAGAAAGGAAACAATTAAGATCAGAGCCAAAATCAATGAAATTGAGAATAAAAAGTTCAACAAAAAGGATCAATAAAACAATTTTTTGAAATGATAAAGATTTATAAACCCTTAGCCAAATAACCAAAAGAAAGAGAAGACCCAATTTAACAAGATTACTGATAAAAAGGAGAAATCACCACAGACCAGACATTACAGAAATCCAGAGGATCATTAGAAATTATTTTGAAAACTTATACTCTAATAAATCGCTAAACCTAGAAGAAATGTATATTTCTAGACATATACAACCTGCCAAAATTGAATCAAGAGGACATTAAAAACCTAAACAGACCAATAACTAGTAGTGAGATATAAGCAGTAATTAAAAAAAAATTCCCAATAAAGAAAAGCTTAGGACCAGATCGGTTCTCAACTAAATTATACCGAGCCTTTTTTTTTTTTTTTTTTTTTTTTTTTTTTTGTGGTGCTGGAGATTGAACTGAGGGCCTTGTGCAGGTAAGGCAAGCACTCTACCAACTGAGATATATCCTCTTAAATAGAATTGAGAATAACTAAAGCCACTTCTTCTCTAATTATTTCATGAATAGAGAGGAATGTAACAGTTTGAAATTCATTCAATGAAGCAGATATAACACTCATACTAAATCTAGATAAGGGCACATCAAGGAAAGAAAATGATAAATGAAATAGCCCTGATGAACTTACATGCACAAATCCTCAATAAAATATCAGCAATTCATATTTGACAACATATTAAGAAGATGTACATCGTGATCAGATTGGTTTTATCCCAGAGATGCAAGAATGTTTTAACTGACGCAAGGCAATAAATAGAATTCATCACGGAAATAGAATTAAGGACAAAAAAACACTTAGTCATCTCAATAGATGCAGTAAGACCTTTGACAAAATTCAGCACCCATTCATGATAAATACAATGAAGAAACTAGGAATATGGGGAACCTACCTCAACAACATAAAGACTATCTATGAAAGCCCCAAAGCCAACATCATGGTAAATATGGAAGAACTGAAATAATTTCCTTTAAAATCAGAAACAAGGATATTCAATCTCACCATTCCTATTTCATGTAGTGATAGAAATTCTAGCAAGAGCATTAGGCAAGAGAAAAAAAATAAAAGAGATAAAAATAGTAAAGGAAGAAGTCAAATTATCACTGTTTGCAGATGATATTATCTTACACTTAGAATATCCAAATCTTTACCAACAGTATTCAAGAATCAACAAAAATATTCAGGAAAGTAGCAGGTGAAAAAACCAACATACAAAATTGAATAGCTTTTCAATATACCAAAAATGAATCTACTGAAGAAAAAAGAACCATCCTATTCACAATAGCTTCCAAGAAAATAAACAAAAACAACCACAAAACACCTATAAATAGACCTAAACTTGGAGGTGGAAGACCTCTACAATGAAAAAAATAGAACACTGGAGGAAATTGAAGAAGTCACTAGAAGATAGAAAGACTTATTATGGCTAGGCAGAATTAATATTGTTAAAATTGCTGAACTATGAAAAGCAATATACAGATTTATTGCAAAATTCCAATGACAATCTTCGTATACCTAGATAACAATATCCTGAAGTCATATGACTCAAGGAATTTGTTGATGCCTTTAATATTATCTATTTTATTGGAGTACAAGTTTTCAAAATAATTTTTTATCATCTGCATTTCTGTAGTGTCTATTGTGATATTACCTTTTTCATCACATATATTAATAATTTGAGTTTTCTCTCTCCTTCTCTTCTTAGCATAGCTAAGGATCTGTCAGTTTTATTTATTTCTTCAAGGAACCAGCTTTTTGTTTTGTCACTTTTCCCAATTGTTTATTTTGTTTGGATTTCATTGATTTCAGCCCTGATTTTAATTATTTCCTGTCTCCTGCTACTTTTGGTGTTAACTTGTTCTTCTTTTTCTAGGGCTTTGAAATGTAATGTTAGGTCATTCATTTGTTGACTTTTTCTTCTTTTAAGAAATGAACTTTATGTAATGAAGTCAGTACTGCCTTTATAGTGTCTCAGAGATTTTGATATGTTGTGTCAGTGTTCTCATTTACCTCTAAGAATGTTGTAATCTCCTACTTGATGTCATTTGCAAATTTCTTGATTTAATAACATGTTATTTAGTCTCCAGGTATTGGAGTAGTCTTTATTCTTTATTTTGTCATTGATTTCTAATTTCAATCCATTATGATCTGATAAAATGTATGGTAGTATCTCTACTTTGTTGTATTTGCTTAGAGTTGCTTTGTGGCATAATATATGGTCTATTTTAGAGAAGGATCCATGTGCTGCTGAGAAGAAAGTATATTTGCTTGTTGAAGGATGGAATTTTCTGTATATGTCAGTTAAGCTGAAGTTATTAATTGTGTTACTGAGCTCTATAGTTTCTTTGCTCAGCTTTTGATTGGAAGATCTATCCAGTGTTGAAAGAGTTGTGTTAAGGTCACCCAAGATTATTGTATTGTGGTCAATTTGACCTTTTAATTTGAGAAGAATTTGTTTGGTGAACATAGATGCCCCTTTGTTTGGGGCATATATATTTATAATTGTTATGTCTTATTGGTGTATGGTTCCCTTGAGCAGTATAAAATGTTCTTCTTCATCCCTTTTTATTAACTTTGACTTGAAGTCTACTTTATTTGATATGAGGATGGAAAGCCCTGCTTGCTTCTGCAGTCCATGTGAGAGATATGTTTTTGCCTAACCTTTCACCTTCAGTCTGTGTATGTTATTTCCTAAGAGATAAGTCTTCTTGAGGCAGCATATTCTTGGGTCATTTTTTAAAATCCAGTCTGCTAGCCTATGTCGTTTGGTGAATTTAGGTCATTAATACTCAGGGTTATTATTGAGACATGATCTGTATTCCCAAGCATTTTTGTTTATTTTTGTTATTTAACTTGACTTGGCTTCTCCTTTGATTAAGTTTTCCTTTAGTGTAATAACTCCATCTGCTGATTTTCATTGTTGTTTTTTCTTTCCTCTTCATGGAATATTTTGCCAAGGATGTTTTGTAGTGCAGGTTTTCTAGCTGTAAATTCTTTTAACTTTTGTTTATCATGCAAGGTTTTATTTCATCATCAAAACTAAAGTGTGATTTTGCTGGATACAAGATTCTTGGTTGGCATCCATTTTCTTTCAGAGCTTGATATATGTTGTTCCAGGATCTTCTAGCTTTTAAGATCTGGGATGAAAAATCTGCAGTTTTCCTAATTGGTTTCCCCTCTAGGTAATCTGATTTCTTTCTCTTGTGGCTTTTAATATTCTCTCCTTATTCTGTATGTTAGGCATTTCCATTATAAAGTGCCTTGGTGTGGATCTCGTGTGATATTGTACATTTGGTGTCATAAAAGTTTCTTGCGTTTGATTTTCCAATTTATTCTTCATGTTTGGAAAATTGTTTGATATTATTTCATTGAATAATTTGTTTTTTATTTTTTGATTGTAACTCTATGACTTCATCTATCCAAATAACTTATAAAATTGGGCTTTTTATGCTATCCCATATTTCTTGAGTATTTTGCTCATGGTTTCTTACCATTTTCACTGTGTGGTCTACATTATTTTCAAGATTATATATTTTGTCTTCATTGTCTGAGGTCCTGTCTTCCAGGTGGTCTACTCTGTTGGTGCTGCTTTCAATTGAACTTTTAATTTGGCTTATTGCTTTTTTCATTTCAAGGGTTTCTGTTTGTTGAATCAGGATGACATATACAATTCAAACAGACCAATATCAAGTGATGAAATAGAGGATACCGTCAGAAGTCTACCAACCAAGAAAAGCCCAGAACTGGATGAATACACAGCCGAGTTCTACAAGACCTTTAAAGAACTAATACTAATACTCTTTAATTTTTTTTCCAGGAAATATAAAAAGTGGGATCACTTCCAAACTCATTATATTTGGCTAATATCACCCCGATCAAGCCAAGACACATCAAAGAAAAAAACTTGAGACCAATATCCGTGATGAAAATAAATGCAAAAATTCTTAATAAAATTCTGGCAAATTGAATACAAAAACATAGTGCAATATGATCAAGTGGGATTCATCCCAGGGATGTAAGCATGGTTCAACATATGGAAATCAATAAATGTAATTCATCACATCAATAGACTTAAAGAATCATATGATCATTTCAAAAGATGCAGAAAAAGCATTGACAAAATACAGCATCCCCTCATGTTCAAAACATTAGAAAAATTAGGGATAACAGGAACATATTTGAACATTGCAAAAACTATCTATGCTAAGCCCAAGGCCAACATTGTTCTAAATGGAGAAAAATTAAAAGTATTCCCTGTAAAAACTGGAACAACACAGGGATGCCCTCTTTCACCAATTCTATTTAACATAATTCTTGAAACACTGGCCAGAGCTATTAGAGAGATGAAAGAAATTTTTTATAAAATGGGTAGGAAAGAAGAATTCAAAATAGCACTATTTGCTGATGATATGATTCTATACCTAAGAAGACCCCAAAAGTTCCACAAGAATACTTCTAGAACTAGTAAATAAATTCATCAAATTAGCTGAGTATTAAATCAATACCCATAAATCAAATGCATTTCTGCATATTAGTGACAAAACCTCTGAAAGAGAAACAAGGAAAACTACCCCATTTACAATAGCATAAATAAAATACTTGGGAATCAACTTAACAAAAGAGGTGAAAGACTTATACAATGAAAACTATAGAACCCTAAAGAAAGAAATCAAAGAAGACCTCAGAAGACAGAAAGATTTACCTTGCTCTTGAATAGTTAGAATTAATATTATCAAAATGACCATACTACCAAAATCACTACACAGATTTAATGCAATTCGAATCAAAATCTCAATGGCATTCCTCACAGAAATAGAAAAATCAGTCCTGAAATTCATATGGAAAAATAAGAGACCCAGAAAAGCTAAAGCAATCCTTGGCAATAAGAGTGAAGCAAGTGGCATCACTATACCAGACCTTAAACTATACTACAGAGCAATAGTAACAAAAACAGTATGGTATTGGCACCAACATAGACTTGTAGATAAATGGCACAGAATAGAGAACACAGAGACTAATCCCACAAAATTACAATTATCTTGTATTACACAAAGGTGCCAAAAACATACATTGGAGAAAAGACAGCCTCTTCTTTTGGTGCTGGGAAAACTGGAAATCCATATGCAACAAAATGAAATTAAACCCCTATCTCTCACCATGCACAAAACTCAACCCAAAGTGCATCAATATCCTAGAAATTAAACCAGAGACCCTGTATCTAATAGAAAAAAAAGTAGGCCCAAATCTCCATCATGTAGGATTAGGCCATACTTCCTTAATA
Source organism: Tamias sibiricus (assembly GCA_025594165.1). Lineage (NCBI taxonomy): Eukaryota > Metazoa > Chordata > Mammalia > Rodentia > Sciuridae > Tamias > Tamias sibiricus. The sequence continues at coordinate 139,098,783 of CM046663.1, read as the reverse complement.
AGAATCCTATAAGTGCAAGAATTAAAATTAAGAATCTTTAAACAGGATGGATTCACACTAAAAAGTTTCTTCTCAGCAAAAGAAATAATCAGTGAGATGCATAAAGAGGCTACATTTTGGCCGGAAATTTTTACCCCTCACACATCAGATAGAGCACTAATTTCTAGGGTATATAAAGAACTCAAAAAGCTAAACACCAAAGGAACTGAACAGAAACTTCTCAAATGATGATATACAATCAATCAACAAATATATATAAAAAATGTTCAACATCTCTAGCAGTTAGAGAAATGGGAATAAAAAATACTCTAAGATTTCATCTCACTCCAGTCAGAATGGCAGCTATTAAGAATACAAACAACAGTAAGTGTTGGTGAAGATGTGGGGGAAAAGGCACACTCATACATTGCTGGTAATAGTGCAAATTTGTGCAGCCAATATGGAAAGCAGTGTGGGGATTCCTTGGAAAACTGGGAATGGAATCACCATTTGACCCAGTTATCCCCCTCCTCGGTCAATACCCAAAGGACTTAAAAACAGCGCACTAAAGGGACACAGTCACATCAATTTTTATAGCAGCACAATTCACAATAGCTAAATTGTGGAACAAACCTAGATGACCTTCCATAGATGAATGGATAAAAAAAATGTGGTGAATATACACAATGGAATATTACTCAGCAATAAAAGTGAATAAAATCATGGCATTTGCAGGTAAATGCATGGAGTTGGAGAATATAATGCTAAGTGCATTTGCCCAATCCTAAAAAAACAAATGCTGAATGTTTTCTCTGATAAAAGGAAGGTGATTCATGGTGGGGTAAGGAGGGGGATCATGGGAGGAATAGACGAACTCTAGATAGGACAAAGGGATGGAAGGGGAAGGGTGTGGGCAGGGGGTTAGAAATGCTGGTGTAATGAGATGGACAACATTATCCAAAGTACATGTATGAAGACACAAGTGGTGTGAATATACTTTGCATACAACCAGAGATATGAAAAATTGTGCCATATATTTGTAGTATGAATTGTAATGCATTCCACTGTCTTATATAACAAATTAGAATTATAAATATGTCCTGAAGTTCATTTGAAAGAAAAGAAGTTCCAGAATAGCCAGTAACAATTCTAAGCCAAAAAAGCAATGCTGGAAACCCTGACTCAAATCATACTACAGAGCTATAGTAGCAAAAACCGCATGGTACTGGCATAAGGACAGATACATAATACAGAATAGAAGATACAGAGATAAATACACACATGTAGTTATCTGATCCTTGACAAAGGTGCCAAAAATATACATTGGAGAATAAAGAGCCTTTTAAACAAATGGAGCTGATTATACACATGTAGAAAAATGAGAGTAGGTCCATATCTCTAAGGGTCTAATGCACCATTAACAATGTGGAAAAGATAATTTAATTACTAAAAACTGCTAATGAGCACATGAACCTTTGGCAAATCATAATCTTTCTTTGCAGACAGAGGGTTCTGTTACACTGTTGTTGGCTGCTGATTGTTGCTGAAAATTAGGGTAGAAATGGTGGAAATTTCTTAAAATATCAGGGAAGTTTGATGCATCAATTGACTCTTCCTTTCACTAAAATTTGTCTATGTGGCATGTATGTTGTTTGATAGCATTTTATTCACATCAGAAATTTTTTTTAAATTGGAAAAATCCTTGTAAACACTTCCACTGCTTTTTCAAGTAAATTCGTGTAATATTCTAAATGCTTTGATGTCATTTTGTAACTGAGGGAAAGTCCAAATAAAACTCTCTAGTTTCACTTGCTTTTAGTTGTCTTTAAAAATCACTAATTCTGGAGGTGTAGTAACTGAACTATGTACCTTAATCCTTGGGTCAAATTTCTGTTCAATTCTACATGTAGATATGTCAGTTATTTAAGAACTGCTTGTCTAAAACTGTTGATATGTGATTGATTAACCCTTAAATTACCTAATCTCTCTCCTCCTCTTCTAGGCTAGAGATGCTAAAGTAACTAAAATGTTTTCAAGATTCATAGGAACATCATTAGCAACAGATTCCCAACTATGAAGTCTCAAAACATCCTGTTCCAGACCACCAGAGCAGCAGTAGAAGTCTCTAGTCATCAATCCTTTCCTAATCTAACTCCACCCTCCCTTTTCCCCTCTCCTCAGGATAAAAGAAACTGATTTAAGATGCTTTGAGGATGCTGAAAACTACAAAATATTGATGATAATTAAAGAAGATGTAAATAACGGAGGACATACCATGTTCAAGGATTGGACAACCCAACAAAGCAAATGTCCATTTCTTCTAAATTGATATGCAGGTTTAATACAATACCTGCCAAAATGCCATCATTATCATTTTTTATAGATACAGAAAAGATTATTCCAAAATTTATGTGGAAAATAAAAGGAACTAGGATATGTAAAACATTTTGAAAAATTAATAAGGGGGAAATCTAATATTGCCTCAGTTTTCAATATAAAGGTGTCAATAATAGATAGGCATGAGGTGTCAATAATAGATAGGACAGAATAAAGATGTCAATAATAGATAGGACAGAATAGAGTAGATCAAACAAATATGCCCAACTGCTTTTTGAGAAATGGTAGATACAATTTTTTAAAGACTGAATAATAATAACACTTTTCTTTAATGTTCACTCATTTTATATGTTGTACCCTCATGAACACAGGTAAGCCTAATTAATTCCCAGTGCCTGACTTTCCAATGCCAAAATTTTGGAATTAGGGCTTCAAAATATGAATTCCAGGGAGACACAATGATTCATTCCATAACACCTAGATATGCATCTGTAGGTGCTGAGGAAGTTTAATCTTCCTAAAGCTTTCCATGGAAGGATACTATCCAAGGCACTTTGTATTACAGTGAGTATTGGCCAATAAGTCTCCAATTATTTGCCTTAATAATACTAATATAATACTAAGATAATGTAACTTAATATAATACTAAGGCTAAGCTGAAGGTGGCTCTCAGGGCCCTGACCACATGTTGCATTTCTCCCTTGGAATCCTTAAAAACCACAGCACAAGTGAGGGAGCTTGAGGTCATTACCCAGGATCACTGTGGGCAAATAGTGACAGAAAATACCCTCTTTAATTTCATGAACCAACGCAGTGTATGCTTTACCCTCCTCACCATTGACTTACCCTTTCTATGGGAATTACTGTTGACCTTGAGGCTTACTGTGGATTTGTGTATGTGCTCAGGTATAATTTCCATTACCTTTTCTCTTGTCTCCAAAGTATACTAGAATCACCAAAGGAAACATAAAATTTAAACAAGCTCTGACAAGTTTTATTAAAGAAACATTTTGCATGATTTATTTTTCACCAGTTTGTTCTGGCAACTTCTCATGATATCAAAATCACCTGGATCAGTGATAGACAGTGTGTACACTCTATAGTATTTTTCTCATGCTGTGCCCAATTCAATAACATTGCCACTGTAGTGATGGATGCCTTTTTTGGCCAACAAGGGCCAAGTACTTTCTTTCTGATTTCCTCAAAACTGCACATTATTGCTGAGAATGACCAGTTTTACTTTTCACTCTCTGATTGTCTTCAAAGTCTGCTTGCACAACAGTATATACTTTCCACCTTTTATAACAAGCAGGAGCCTAGATTTAATTGACTTTAGAGAGTTATTTTGTCTTCTTTTCAGCCACCATCTTCCTGCTTTAGGTGCAGGATGGTCCCCAACCAAGAGCAGCTGCCAAGATGGTTGGAGAGCCAGAAAGCCTATAGGAAATTTAAATAAACAAATATAAAACATCAGCATGGGTAATCACCTTGCTCAAATATAACCAGTTCACGCTTAATATATAATCTTTCAGTATGTTTTATATGCATATATATATACATATATATATATACACATATATATATAGTCTTTTGGAATGAGACTATATTTTATATGGTGTTTTCTAATTTTCTTTTCTTTCTTTTTTTTTTTTTGCTTAAAATTGCACCACAAGTATACTTTTTATAATTTAATATTCTTAAAAAAAACCCACAAGCTACTATAGATGCATTTCTAGAAATGTCACTTAGGCAGAGCCAGGATGCATGCCCCTTCTACAAAGGGACTTATTTGAAGACAGTGACTTGTGTGTGTTTAAAAAATATATGTAATATAAATATGCTATTTATTATGTGATAACTGTAATATAATAATCATATATAATTTATAGGTGTATTATTTATATTGATAGATACATATAGGCATGTGATTGTTTTAAAATCTGCTCTTTTTCCAGAACTAGACATGTGCAGAGGCTAAATATGGTGTTGAACACGTAATAATTGCATTTTCTTGGAAGTTTTTGAATTTTGTTGTTCAAAAGTGCTAAAGATTACAAAAGACAAACTTCTTTGAACTTTCATTTTTATTTATTCATGGGGAAATTATTGATCTGACAGCTGTTTAATTTTGCAAAGCAATAAGATCCTAAGTGATTGTTGATATATAATAATTAACTAGCATTTGTGAAATGTCTTCGAATTGAAATTCTTTCCAATGCAGAATTCACAAAGTTATAAAAACAGGTGTGGGAATTTTACCTTGCCTCAGCAGTGGAAGTGAATTCTTTCAGTTACAATTTTCATTTTTCTTATATGTAATACAGTGGATAAACTACCTGTCTCATGGTTTGATTATCAGTTAAGTAATAAACTAATTACAAAAGTCCTTCATAAGTTTCACAGACTCTACTAAAAAGAATTATTTTTGGATTTGGAAAAACAATTTATTTTCTTTTAAAAACACTTTAAATTTTTTAAGCACTTTATTTAAAAATATAATAGTAGAATTGCAGAAGACTATTTTTAAATTAGGAAACTAGATATCCATGTGCAGAGAAATGAAACAAGATCCTCTATCTCACCAGTTACAAATATCAACTCAAAATGGTTTAAAGACTTAAATGTAGGTAAGCACAGCGACTCCAGCCTGTAATCCAGGTGGCTTAGGATGCTGAAGCAAGAGGATTACAAATTCAAAGCCAGCTTAAGCAATTTAGGGAGGCCCAAGGCAACCTAGTGAGACTCTGTCTCAAAAAAATAAACAAATAAATAAATAAAAAGGGCTGGGGACTACTTTCATGTATAATGAAAAGGGACAAAAATAACAAGAACAAGAACAACAAGAAGAACAACAACAACAAAAACAGGACTGGAGATGTGGCTTAGTGGTTAAGTGCCCCTGGGTTCAATCCCTGTTTCATAAACACACTCAGACAAACACACACAAACATACACATACACACAAAGTAAGAAAAAAGAAAAAGACTTACATGTAAGCCCTTAAATTTTCTAATATAATTAAATAAAAAAAGGACAAATGCTTTACGACATGGGCCTGTGCAAAGAATTTTGGATATGACCCTGAATGCAAGGGAAGAAAAAAAAAAAAAATTGACAAATGGATTATATCAAAGTAAAAAGCTTCTGTGTAGCAAAGGAAAAAAATCAACAGAACAGTAGATGGTATTTGTAATCTATACATCTGATAAGTGGTTAAAATTTAGAAGAGATAAAGAACTGAAAAACTCAATAGCAAAAAATTCCAACATAACCCAATTAAAAAATGGCCTAATATTTAACAGACATTTCTCAAAAGAAGACAAATTGCCACCAGATATGTGAAAAAAAGCTCAATATCATTAATCATCAGGAATATACAAATGAAAACCATACCTCACCCCAGTTAAAAAGGTCATAATCAAAAAGGCAAAAATAACAAATGCTAGTAAAGATGTGGAGAAAGAAGAACTGTCAGAACAGTGTTGGTAGAAATGTAAATAAGTACAGCCATGTGGAAAGCAATATGGAGGTCCTTCAATGAACTGAAAATGGATGACAGGATCCAGCCATTTCATTACAATAAACATGTCAAAATGATATCTGCACTCTCATGTTTATTGCAGTAATATTTACAAGAGCCAGGATATGGACTCAGTGTCTCAATGGATGACTGCAGAAAGAAAATACAGATATATACATAATGGAACACTATTCACCCATAAAAACATGAAATCCTGCCATTTTAAATAGCATGGGTGGACCAGAAGGAATTTTAAGTGAAATAAGTCAGGCACAGAAAGGCAAACTTGGGATGATCTCACTTATAAGTGAAATCTTAAAAAAAAAAAAAAAAAAAAAAAATGAACTCATAGAAATCCAGGATAAAGTGGTAGTTACCAGAGACTGGGGAGAATAAAGAGAAACTGCATGGGGAGAAGTCAGCCATTGGGTACAATGTTATAGTTTGATAGGAGGAATAAGTTCAGGTGTTTTGTGGCACAGAAAGATGAACATAATTCACAGTAAAGCATTATATATCTCCATATTGTTAGAGAAAATTTGAACATGTTCACCATAAAGAGATGATACAACTTTAAGGTAATGGATATGCAAATTACCTTGAGTTGATCACTACCCAACGTATACATGAATCAAAACATCATGCTATAACTCAGAAATATGTACAAAATATGTGTTTAAAAAATATAAAAATATTAGTTTCCTTTACAGAAGTGGTATGAGTGGCATTTTGATTTTTATTTCATTTAGATCCTGATCTAATCTATATCATGTTCTTATCTGTGGAATCTGGATATGGTGGTCTTTGATGTGAGGTCCCCACTTCCCTCTGTAAGCTCACACACCTGGTGATTGCTTATTAGCCTTGTTTTTCCGTGGGTGCTGAAGATATGGGGAAAGGTCTTGACTCTCAGGGCTTCCCTGCCACCTTCCTCTGACATTGACCAACCTGATGTAGGACTGAGCAGTGTAGAAGATGACCTAGCAATACTTGCAGTCCTGTATGGGGCTCTGTGTGTTCATGGCCCCTTCTGCATCTTTCTTCTCTTTGGGCTGCTTCTTTTCTTAAATTATAACTGGCAGATGTGATGTGTCAGTGCACCCCTCCTTAGTTCAAATTAAATGATCATTTTTGGTGTATCTTGGCAAAAACATTACTATTACAATGTGACTTGTTTGTTTGGTACTGAGGATTGAACCAAGGACCTCTTGCATTCTAGGAAAGCACACTACCACTAAGCTATAGACTCAACCTTTTAAAAAATATTTATTTTAACACAGGATATCTTGCTAAATTGCCCAGGTTGGCCTCAGACTAGCAATCCTCTTGCATCAGCCTCCAGAGTAGGTGGGATTACAGGTCGACACCACTGCATGGGGACATAAAGTGTTTCTTGAAGATTGAATGATCTAATCAGATGGAAAATATCTGGCACAGAAGAAGATCCACTGAAAGCCACTTTAATTTTATGGTGTTGATTATATGCTTATTATATATTGATGTAGCTGTGCTGTGAATTTAAGCTACTCAAACATTTCAAAAACTTATTTTGGATTAATAGATGATCAATGTTTTCTAGCAGTATAGAAATTTCTAGAATGTTACCCATAGTAACAACTTTTTAGTTTGCATCATTATCATTTTGAACTTCATTTTAGATATCCAGAATTCACATTTACTTTTTGTATATATTTGGTCCATAGTGAGAATTGAACAGAAAGGGCACACTGTATGTACATGCTTTGAAATATATAGGATTTTTATCATTAACAATAAATGCATGTTAATCAAAAATAAAATATTTAAAGAAATTCTTTGGGTCTTAAGGCTTTTTTATATCTGAAAGATTCTAGACACTTTTAAATATTTGCAGGGTTGAATAACTGGAGTGTATTTCTTTCTCAGGGAAGAGCAGGCAATGCAGACTGTGACTACAGGACCATCATGGGAATGGATGTTTAATGAAGCTGAAGGAGGGGCACAGCCAGGCGGCTATCCTCTGTTGTGTTCAGGCAGTTTCTTTCCATTACAAGGTGGATTCCCGTCAATTGTCTATTGACACCATAGACCCTTTGGGAGTATTTTTATAAAATTCTGCCTGATGGAGTATGACTCTGCTGAGAGAATGGAGATATTTTCAAAATTTTCTAATACAAGACCGGCTCCTTATCCTATAATACCTCTAGTCTGGACTTTTCCCTGGTATTCTCTGGTAAAAGTCACTGAGAGAATTTGTCTTTCTTCTGTGTGTATGATGATGTCTTTTAACAGAAGGGGTCTTATTTTTTTCGTCTTGTGGTACTGGGGATTGAGCCCAGGAGCATTCTCTCTCTGAGCTCTAGGCGCTTCCCATTTAAATAGTTTATTTTGAGACAGGGTCTTGCTAAGAAGCCAAGGTGCATCTAGAATTTGTGATCCTCCTGCTTCAACCTCTGAAGTGTCTGGGATTATAGGTGTATCCCACTGTGCCTGCAGGGATATTCTTATAAATCTTTTGTCAAGTTCATAGGCTGATGCCAGCCCTTTGAATATCTGATAGTTTTCAACTTTAAATGGAATGACAGCTAAAACAGGAATTTACCAGTACTTAGTGTATTATGTCTGTTTTCATTTCTACCAGCAGGCCAAAGTATACTGAAGATAAACATCATTTATCAATAGTTCAAGCTGCGTAAAGTTTGGTGATAAGAACACACTATATTTATAGAATCATTGGAGTCTAAGCTTTCATTTGCATTTACGCAGCTTACCAATGGCTATCTTCAGTGTCTTGGTGATCTGTCTTTTTTGTTTGATTCTTTTTTCTCTGTGGAAACAAAGGCATGCCAAAGGGAAGTTCCCACCTGGTCCCACTCCTCTTCCAATTATTGGAAATATTCTACAGTTAGATATTAAGAATGTTGCCAAATCCTTAAGCATTGCAAGTATGATTGATTTTCTTTCAATTGTTTGCAATGAGTGAATAACGTAGCCTTACAGCTAAATAAAATATGGTCCTGGGTGCTAAGTTTTAAAGGGAAGGGTCCACTGGCCACCTGGATGTGATTTTTGAATGTATATAGCTAGAAGAAAATGGGATCTATGAGGTGATTGTTGAAATTGTCAAAAATAGGAATTCTCTACCTTATCATGACCTAGGTCTCTATTTTATTAATTATTGTTTGGTGAGCTCAAATGGAAATGAAACTGTTTTCAGTTTTAGCAAAATCTACTGACTTAAAAGAGCTAAAACACTAAATTTTCCTGAAGCACATATTAACTTAAAGTCAAGGAAGTAACTAAGGGTTCAGGAATTTTGACAGTTCATGTCACATTAACTGATTCTTTTTAAAGAATCAACAATTTCTCTGCTTCAAGTTTACTTAGTGCTAGCTCTCCAAAGAATTATCTGAAATCTGTCTTTCCCCAGAGATAGCTTAGTTGCTGTAGCACTACCCTGGAAGCTAATTCTTCCTGTGCCTTGGATTCTGGATCAAGATTGTGTCAGCACCTGGTTTACCCATTTGTTATTTCATGGCTTTAGGCAGGTTTTAAGATTTCTCTGAGCTTTGAGCTTCAATTTCCTTAAGATGTACACAATAATGATGTTATATGGCTTACCTGAGTATATCATACATTCAGCATTATTTAGTGTCTACTTTGCATTAGGCACCATTGTAGGTGAATATAGGGGATTTTTAATGGTAAATGAAAATGTTTAAAGAGTAGCATTACAGAATTTACAGTCTGGAGAGTAGGCAGATACTATGACTCGGCTGCCAAGTTTGCATGTATTAGTAAAGTGTAGAGATCTTTGGTACTAAAAGGATGATATTGAGAATGAATAACAGGGAAGATTATCAGTTATCCATGGGGCAATTTGGAGGGACTTCCTTAAACAGGAGGAGAAACAAATCATTTTATTATCAGTAGTCAGGAAAGAGAAATTGATGCAATTCTAGGTTTGGCAGGAAAAGTTTATTAAGTCACATGAACAGATGCATAATATAGTCTCTTTCACATAATTGGAGCTACATAATAACAATAGCAATCATACTAATAATATCATGATAAGTTCCATTTAAATGTATTTTCTTATTCAATTACTGGTTCTAAAAGTTGATTTTGTAATAATTCCTTTATAATCCTGCTGAAGAGACAGACTGATTTAAAATATTTCTTTCATTTATTTACATTTGAGCATTGAAATTCTCATTTTTGTTGCGTCTCCTGCTTCTTTTCCAGCTAGCAAAAGATTATGGCCCTGTATTCACCGTGCATTTTGGCATGACGCCACTGTGGTTTTTGTATGGATAGGAAACTCTGAAGGAAGCTCCGATTGATTGGGCAGAGGAGTTTTCTGGCAGAGGGAGTTTTCCAGTGATTGGCAATGTCTCCCAAGGTTTTCAGTATGATTCTTTTTTTGGGACTGTCCTTGGTTTGATAAGTTGCAAGAATTCAAAAAAGTGAAGAAATTAGAAGCACTTGGAAAAAATTATGAAACATATATTTCATAATTCTAAAAGAAGCCTATGTATGAATTTTTAAAGTTTTTTTAAATTTTGGATTAACATATTAATTGTACATATTAATGGTGTTTGATATGATATTTCAAAGTATGCATAGGGACTAATGAAATCCATCCTCCTTTTATTGACCCTCTTCTGCTCATTTCTGACCTCTACTAATCACTAATGAATAAATTTTCTCTAAGGAATTTTTAACTCATTTTCAAAGTCTATGAATGTGACAGAATGTCCACAAGAAATATTAAGTTAAGTGAATGTAAACCATCTGACCACTAATGCTCTATGGATTTGTGATAAGACACATTTAATTTAATGATGGTCAGTTGATATTATGATCAAGTGACTGAAAGAGAACAGGGGAGGTAATGACTGTAGCATTCTATGCCCCAAATATTTTGCTTCCTGGACTGAAGCATGGACAGGAGGCTCTGTTAGAAGCCTGGTTAGTACTCATGGAATCAGTATAGGTTTGGAATATTTCCAAACCTGTCTTCAATCTTTTAGTCTTCTACAAAACCCAAGAAGTATTTGAATCCAATGGAATACAAAGCTTAAAGCATGAATATGCCCTGATAAGAGGATTAAGGAGAAATGCATAGTAATTATTATACATTGGTTTAAGATTATAAAAGCTTTTTTTTTTAATTTAAGCACAGATGCTCCTTGGTTTATGATATGGTTACATCCTTATAAACCCATCTAAGCTGAAAATATTCTAAGTCAAAATGCATTTAATACACTACCATCATAGTCTAGCATTGATTGTTCTCCATGATTACATATCTTACTGGGAGCCCTGGACCACTGGTGCTGCTGAGGATCAGGACTGCATGTTGATAACCTGGGGAAAAATAAACATTCAAAATTTGAAGTGTGGTTTCTAATGAATATGAATTTCTTTTGTACAATTATAAACTAAAAAAAAAAAAAAAGAATTCAGAGATCAAAACACTGTAAATAGGAGACCATCTATACTTGACCTGTCCAGTTTTGGAGCTGACTTTAAACTATTCAGCTTGCTAGTGGGTCACTGGGTGTGGCATCTTCCAAAGCGACAGAGCCTGGGCAAAAGACCCTCATCATGAGAAAAAAGAAAAAGGAAGGGGGCTCGAGGCGAAAGCCCCCCCCCATTCTTCACCGATAGATGTTCACACAAAGATGGCGCTAAAAAATAGTTAATCCTGTCTGTTTATGTTTTCACTATCTCCTGTCCATCCTCAACGTTCTGTTTTCTGTTCATATATATGGCCGCCAGATGTTGCTATTTCAATCAATTAGAATAAGACTAATTCTGGAAATATATAATTTTATTGGAATCTAAGCTAGAAACACAATAATATTTTCTAAATTTGTGCTTATATAGATAACTTTTAGTTAAAAAGCAGCTTGATAAATGCTTGCCATTTAACCTCCTTTGTTATAATTACTTGCAGCAAGAAAAAAAACTTTAAGAGCCCTTTTGTGACTGAAAAAGGCTTCTTTTACTTTCAGGGTAATTTGGAATAGATGAAAAGAAACCCCTTAGGGTAAACGTCCTTCAGAGCTAACATTTGGCTATGTTTTTTTTTTTTTTTTTTTTTTTCTCTGCCCTTGGGTTCAAAAAGGGACTATTAGAAAGAGACAATGGTGCTTTGAAACCAGGCAGAAAAAAACTAACTTCTATCAGCTAGCTTAGCCGGTGCGCAGAGGAATGGTTTTAAGAGATTCATAAGTTTGAGTCAGACCCAGGCTGGGTCAGAAAGCATGAAAATATGGTAAAGAATTCAAAACAATATATATGTATGGAACCTTGAGATGTTAGGGAAGAGATTAGGATGTCTGAAATGTAGTCCACAGATGTTGCTATTTCCCGGGGTCTTATGACTGTATTGTAACCACAAAAGAATGTGTACTGCCAAGAAAAGGGCATATATACTTGCTAAAATGTGAAAGTAAAGAGAGGATTTCAGCAGCCTGACTCGTGTTGATTTCTTCTGCGTTCTCCAACTCTCTTCACTAGCACTGTTGTGATTCAACCTTTCATCACCCTTCCGTAACTGGGTTCTGGAAAAACACAGGTAAAGGTTCCTTTTCTTCCTCCACATTGATTTCTAAGAGCTTCCTATGCAAATTTCCTATGATCTTGTTGCCCCTCAACCCTGTATCTTGTCCTGAGTTTGAAAGTCTGATTTTGAACTTCCCTGATGCAAAGACCACATTACATGGAAGAGATTAAACAAGTAGAGGGGCGTACTCAGATGCAAAGAACTATCTGTCCATGACTATTTCCTTTATGTGAGGAACAGATTACCATGAGATTCCTTCAAATTTAGGAGAGTTGTCTCACATTCTTTTGAAAATTGCCTCCTCTTGATGGTTCTCCTAAAATCCACTTACAATCATAAAAGTCACTATGATTTATTAAGTGTGTGATCATACAGCAAGCATTTTACTCCCATAATCATCAACATTCTTTTCAGTAAAATGGGACCAGAACACTACTTTACAGAAATGTTCTGAGGTTTTGAGGAGGTGATAGGTGAAGAAGAGCTTAATAATATGTAAAATCAAGTGTCTTGACACAAAAATGCTAGGTTAGGTGAAGAGAGGTGGCAGGTGAGGTGGGGCTTAATGGGAATTTCTTAAGCTGCCATCACTATATTTACATTCCTGGTTATGTGTCACTATCATTTCCTGAGATGACTGAGATGAGTACTCTTCTAAAACTCAAGACCATGCAGGATATTCTTCTGTGCTTTTTTTTTTCTTTTTTCTTTTTGTCTTGATAGGAATTGTTTTCAGCAATGGTGAAAAATGGAAACAAACTTGGCAGTTCTCCCTCATGGTTTTGTGGAATATGGGATGGAGAAGAAAACTATTGAAGACCAATTTCAAGAGGAAGGCTTGTTTCTGATAGAAGCATTAAAAATAAGCAAACAAAAACAAAACAAACAAACAAACAAAACCCCCAAAACAAAGGTATGTGAAATTATTTGTGTAATTAACAGCAATAGGGTAGACTAAATGCTGTTACATGTAGAATTTTAATAAAAGGATATGGAGCATCAAGTACGACAGAAATTTACTTTTTGCTCAGGTGAGAGTGGTAAGAAGAGGAATGGTGGGTGGCATAGCGACTTTTAGGACCAGTTGACTGGTCTTTAATATTATTGCCATTTTGTTTTCAGTGTCAAGCATGATTCATCTCTTTGTGTGGTAGTGGAAGAAGAAAAGACCAAAGCCAACAATAAAGAACATTTAGGTCAGGCATGGAAGTGTCACAGAAAATTTCTCTCATATTCCATGGGCTCTGCCTTAGGGAAAAACAGGGCCACACCTAACTGTAAGGGAAACTGAACAATGTGATTAACTATGTACACAGAAAGAAGAGAACGTGCATTTTGGGATTCAGCTAGTAGTCTTGGCCATATTAACTTGAACAACTTAGTATCTTTTCTGGTAACTTTCTGAGAAAACTTAAAAGGTCTACCTAATTCTTCCAATGTTCAGGGTGTCTTCTGTCTCATGTGGAAGAGTATGGGAGAGAAGGAAGAAGCAGCCACTGTACAAATCTCAGTGTGTGAATGTGTGTATGCACATATAAGCCTGGAGGACAGGAGAAAGGAGGAGAAAGAGTGGGCAGGAGACCAGGCAGTAAGGGGTAAGGTCAGGATCATAAGGCATAAATTATTTTAGAACCTCAATATTTAAATATTTTAATGCATGTATTCTCTATGGTGTTTTATAACCAATGTTATAAAATTGTCAGACAGGTTGTTCTACCTTCTTCTATTTTGCTGCTATATATAAATATATTTACATATATGCTGCTAGAATTCTTCAAATAAATTTCTGTAAATGGATTAAGAGTTCCAATAAATATTATTTGATACCTATTACTCAGGAAGAAAAGGAATGAGACCATGGGGCATATACTTACTGTGCATATTGTTTTGTAAACTTATTTTTAGATATAATATATCAAGTTGATAATCTCACATGTTTGCATTTTAAAGTACTCTCAAAAATATTAATTGAAATCTCTTATTTTGGATGTCATAACTTAATTAACCAGTCCTCTACTTTTGGCCAGTTGAGTTATTGCTGGTCTTTGGTGCTATTAATATAAAAAATGAAATTCATACAAATCATTGCAGATCTCTGACTACTTCCTTAGAATAAAATTTTGGAAATAAAATTAGTAAAGCAATTTGGATTTTAATGCATATTATACAATAAGTGATTTTGTGTACTTAATTTGTAAATTTTTGTCTTTTGTGCTACTGGGGGTGGAATGCAGGGGTGCTTTACCACTGAGCTATATCCCCAGCCCATTTTACTCTTTATTTTGAGACAGTGTCTTGTCAAGTTGCATGGACTGGCCTTGAACCTGTGATCCTCTTTCTTCAGCCTCTGGAGTAGCTGGGATTTATAGGCGGGTACCACCATGCCTGGCCTTACTTTATATTTCAAATAGAACTTACATTGAAGGGTTCAACTTTCGCATAGTGACCATGACCTTCTCTCAGCTTTCAGACCTATGTTCACTGGCATTCTGCCTTATTCCACATACTAATGGGGACTTTAGTCTCTTGTGGATACCCATTTCATCACTGGATGACCCTAACTTTGGACATTTCTTCCATAGATTGAGAAAAACCGTTTGTCCTTGAAACTTTTATTTTCCGATTCAGCTAGTTGTTTCTTTCTGGAGTTATAGGACTGTGGTTTTTGCTGCACAGAGGCAGGACACAGATACTGAGACTAATCATGTCACATAGGCTGATAGGATACAAAAATTTTATTACTCATGTCATGATGCTTTCTGGGAAGACAGTGATTCCCAAGCAGGTCTGAAAACAGTGTGAGAACAAGTTAAGTGATATTGGCTTGAGGGTTTCACAGTGTTTTGGAGCTGGGGCCAGGATGGGGTTCCCTGTGCAGGGCAGGGCTTACATGGATTAAACTTCCTGCTTGTGCCAAAGAAGTGAGCACTTGGACTTTTTAATCCACTTGTCTAGATGTGGGTAGAGAGCAAAGACAAAGGAATAAAGCTTAGTAGCTATGGACTGTCAAACTTAAAAAAAAGGGGGGAGAATGCTGTGTGTTGGTGGCAAAAGTCTGTAATCTGATTGTGTAGGGAGGATCATACAGGAGGATTGCAGATTCAAGGTCAGCCTCAGCAATTAGGCAATGCCCTAAGCAACTTAGTGAGACCCTGTCCCAAAATAAAAAATAAAAATGGCTCAGTTGCTAAGCACACATGGCTTAATTCCTTAGTACAAAATAAAAATTATACTTTTTATTACATGTGGGAAACATAATTTCAAAATTATGGTGGATTTTTCAAATATCTGAATATGACTCTATATTTTGCTCATTAATCTCCCTTCTATAATAAAAGTATACCTGAATTTCTGAATTATGTTTTGTAAAATAAAATTTTGAGTTTCTTTACTCTTATTTTTTTAACTTTAATATATTTTTTTCTTTTTAGATATAGATGAACATAATACCTTTGTTTTATTTATTTATTTTTGTGGTGGTGAGGATGGAACCCTATGCCTCACATGTGCTAGGTAAGTGCTCTACCACTGGGCTACAACCACAGCCCTGCTTACTTTCTTCATTGTCTTATTAGGATGCTGAGTTTTCTACAGGCAGCATGAGAAAGTGTCCAGACTAAGACCCAAATTGCACACATTTAAATAAATTTTTAATACATGTTTTTCATGCATTTTCCTTTTTGTGAATTAGGACTTTTGGAAAATAATGAAAAGAGTAGGGTACCTTGGGACAGAAATTAATAACTAAACTGGAACATATTAGTTAGGTTTTTTTTTTTTGTTTTGTTTTGTTTTGTTTGTTTTTTGTTCTTCATTTTCTTTTCTTTTCTTTTTTGTGGAAAAAAAATGAATTGTTTTATAGGCATGTGGAGTTTGTAATGATGATGGCCTATCTAGGAAGTTCACCCTTCCAAGTTATTTTAAATAGTTCATTTAAGATTTGTATGAGAATCATGTACTAACCTCTAACTTCCATTGTTCTTATGCTTTCCATGTGATCCTACCTTTCTTCTGTCCTGTGTTCCCTGCAATGTGATTGCCTCAGTTGTTTTCCAGAATCATTTTGATTATAATGTTGAGAAATTTCATATCTTGATTAAACATTTTCTTGAAAATGAAAAGCACTCCCTGGATAAAGCTAAGGTCCAATTCTATTTAAATATGAGATTATCATTGGATTCAAATCCTATTGCTCAGACTTTCCCAGCCAGCCAACCACAGAGAGGCAATCCCAGCGCGAGACCCCAGCAAAAAAAGCCCTGGCCTGCAAGCTTTCCAGCTAGGCCCCCCAGAGGACTTTCCCAGCCTGCCCACTGTGGAGACGCAATCCCAGTGCTGGACCCCAGTAGAAAAAGCCCTGGCCTGCAAGCTTCCCAGGTAGGCCCCCACCGGCAGACTTTCCCAGCCTGCCAACTGCACAAAGGCGATCCCACAACAGGACAGCAGGAGAACATGCCCAGGTCTGCAAGGTTCCCAGGTTCTCTGGAACTGCCTGGATGTGATCCGGGACAACTGACTTAAACTGGAAGGGAAAAAAAGAAGGACTTCACAGGGTGCTGTTTGACTGAGATCTGTTCCTGAGGTTTGTTCCTGGGTTCGACTTTCTTTCTTTTTTTATTGTTGTTGTTTGATTGTGTGTTTATTTGTTTGTTTGCTTTTATTCCTCTTTTCTTTCTTTCTTTTCTTCCTTCTCACTTTGGTCTCCTTTCTTTTTCTCTCATCTTTCCTATTTACACCATGCCATTGCATTCTCAACAGAGGTGAAAACAAGTTATATGCAGAAATTGGGATTTCTAGAACTGGGGCAACTAAATTATACAGCAAAGTGGTGTTACATATAATTTATTCTCTTTTTTTTCTCACTTTCTCTTTCCTCCCTTTTACACTAATCCCTGCTTCTTTGTCATCTCTCTCTCTTTTTTTCTTTCTTATTCTTTTCTGTTTTTCTTCTCCATCTTTCTTTTTTTCTTCTCTCAACAGTTGCATAAGTTTGGCGTATATATAAATCGGTCTTTCCACTAAATTATTCACTCTCTTTCCTCCCTTGTCTGCTGATATTAAACTACTTCCATTGAATTCTTGTTCCAAATTTCCTAAGACAGATCAACCCAATACCCTTACTTCCTTCTTCCTAAACTTATCACCTCTGTGTCCAACATTTGAAACTATAAAACCCATCAAAAACATACAGAGTAAATTGGAGACAATAGCTGAGTTAACTAAATCTGTACAATGTGATCAAACTGTGCTTAACTGAATAGAAAATGTCTGGATTTAAAGTGTAAAGTTTTTATAAGGGGAACTGATAGCATTGTACTACAGGAGCATTATAAGGATTGAAGTTAAAAATGAAATAGTCGAGGCTCCACAGTGCTAGAAAAAAAATCACACAAGCAATATGAAGAAACAAGGGAAGAAAGTGACTCAAACAAATCAACATATCTCCTCAGAAGATTTCATGGTAAGCACAGTTGGTCAATGCAAGGGATGGAATTCAGAAATTACATAATCCAAATGTTTATGAAACTTGGGAATGAACTAAAAAATGATATAAGGGAGCAAATACAGGTGGTAAAAGATCATTTTGAAAAAGAACTCGAAAAACAAATGCAGGAAGCAAAAGATTACTTGAATAGGGAGATAGAGGTTCTAAAGAGAAACCAAAGAGAAATTCTGGAAATGAAAGAAGCAATAAACCAAACTAAATGTTCAATTGAAAGCATCACCAACAGATTAGACCACTTGGAAGAAAGGACCTCAGATAACGAAGACAAAATATATATCCTGGAGAAAAATGTAGATTACACAGCAAAAGATGGTAAGAAATCAAGAACAGAACATTCAAGAAATATGGGAAAACATAATAAGACCAAATTTAAGAGTGATTGGGGTGGAGGAAGGTGCAGAGTTCCAAGCCAAAGCAATGGGTAATGTATTCAATGAAATAATAGCAGAAAATTTTCCAAACTTGAGGAATAAATGGGGGAAAACCAAGTGCAAGAGGCTTACCGAACACCAAATGTACAAAATCACAACACATCCACACCAAGGCACATTATAATGAAAATAATGCCTAATATACTGAGCAAGGAGAGAATATTAAAAGCCACAAGAGAAAGGAATCAGATTACATATAGGGGGAAGACAATCAGACTATGTTCAGATTTTTCAACTCAGACTTTAAAAGCTAGAAGATCCTGGAATAGCATATTTCAAGCTCTGAAAGAAAAGGGATGTCAACCAAGAAATTTATACAAAGCAAAACTGAGCTTTAGATTTGAAGATGAAACAAAAACCTTCCACAACAAACAAAAGTTAAAAGATTTCACAACTCAAAAGCCAGCACTTCTGAACATCCTAGGCAAAATATTCCATGAAGAAGAAAAGAAAAATAACAATGAAAATCAACAAAGGGAGATAATAAACTAAAGGAAATGCCAACCAGAGGAGAAAATAAATCAATTTAAATACCGTAAACAAATAAAAATGGATGGGAATAAGAATCACATCTCAGTAATAACCCTGAATATTAATGGCCTAAACTCACCATTCAAAAGACACAGATTGTCAGACTGGATTTAAAAAAATGACTTGACAATTTGCTGTCTCCAAGAAACCCACCTCATAGAAAAAGACATCAATAGACTGAAGGTGAACAGATGGGAAAAGTCTTATCACTCATATGGGCTTCAGAAGCAAGCAAGGGTTTCCATTCTCATATCAAATAAGGTAGCCTTCCTCAAGCCAAAGCTAATCAAAAGGGACAAAGATGGATATTTGTTACTACTTAAGGGAACCATTCATCAACAATATATAACAATTATAAATCTATATGCCCCAAATAATGGGGCACTTACATTCATCAAACAAACTCTTCTCAAGTTCAAGAGTAAAACAGACCACAACACAATTATTCTAGGGGACTTCAACACACCTCTCTTACCAATGGATAGATCATCTAAACAAAAGCTAAATAAAGAAAACTGTAGGACTCATTAAAATAATAACTTAGACCTAATGGACATATTTAGAATATTTCATTCCTCAGTGAGTGAATACACTTTCTTCTCAGCAGCACATGGCTCCTTCTCCAAAGTAGACCATATATTATGCCACAGGGTAAATCTCAGCAATATAAAAAAGTAGAGATACTACCCTGCATTCTATCAGACCATAATGGGATGAAATTGGAAATTAATGACAAAACAAAAACAAGAAAAAAAAAAAAAAAAAAAAAAAAAAAAAAAACAACAACAACAACAACCAAAAAAAAAAAAAAAAATGATTCTTACAACTGGAAGCTAAACAACATGCTACTGAAAGAAGAAGGGGTTGAAGAAAACATAAAGAAGGAGATTAAAAAATTCCTAGAGGTAAATGAAAACACAGATATGTCTTATAGAAATATCTGTGACACTATGAAGGCAGTAGTAAGAGGAAAATTCATTGTACTGAGTTCATTCCTTAAAAGAAAAAACAACAGCAACAACAAATAAATGACAACATCACACCTCAAAGCACTAGAAAAAGAGGAACAAATCAACACTAAGAGTAGTAGAAGAAGAAAATAATTAAAATTAGAGCTGAAATTAATAAAATTGAGACTAAAGAAATAATTCAAAGAATTGATGAAACTAAAAGTTGGTTCTTTGAAAAAATAAATAAAATTGATAGACCCTTAGCAATGCTAACAAAAAGAAGAAAAGAAAAAACTCAAATTACTAACATCCATGATGAAAAAGGAAATATCACAACTAACACCTCAGATATACAGAAGATAATTACAAGTTACTTTGAAAACTTGTACTCTATAAAATAGAAAATACTGAATGCATCGACAGATTTCTAGAATCATACGAATTGCCCAAACTAGTACGGGAGGCTATACACAATTTAAACAGATCAATTTCAATCGAGGAAATAGAAGACGCCATCAAAAAGCTACCATCAAGAAAAATTCCAGGTCCTGATGGGTTTACAGCCGAGTTCTACAAGACATTCAAAGAAGAACTGATACCAATGCTCTTCAACTTATTTAAAGAAATAGACAAAGAGGGAGCTCTCCCAGACTCTTTCTATGAGGCCAATATTACATTAATTCCAAAGCCAGG
The DNA here is from genome assembly GCA_025594165.1 of Tamias sibiricus. Taxonomy (NCBI): domain Eukaryota; kingdom Metazoa; phylum Chordata; class Mammalia; order Rodentia; family Sciuridae; genus Tamias; species Tamias sibiricus. Next base: position 139,078,283 of record CM046663.1, on the reverse strand, counting down.
CAAAGACACAGCCAAAAAAGAAAACTTTAGGCCCATATCTTTAATGAACATAGATGCAAAAATCCTCAACAAAATTCTGGCAAATCGAATACAAAAACATATCAAAAAGAAAGTGTACCATGATCAAGTGAGGTTTATCCCAGGGATGCAAGGTTGGTTCAACATTTGGAAATCAATAAACATAATACATCACATGAATAGACTTAAAGATAAGAACCATATGATCATCTCAATAGACGCAGAAAAAGCATTCAACAAAAATACAACACCCCTTTGTGTTCAAAATGCTAGAAAAAATAGGAATAACAGGAACATATCTCAACATCATAAAAGCTATTTATGCAAAGACCCAAGCTAACATTATCTTAAATGGAGAAAAATTGAAAGCATTCCCTCTAAAAACTGGAACAAGACAGAAATGCCCCCTTTCACCACTGCTATTTAACATAGAACTTGAAACTCTGGCTAGAGTAATTAGACATATGAAAGAAATTAAAGGGATCCAGATAGGAAAAGAAGAGCTCAAATTAGCACTATTTGCTGATGACATGATTATATACCTAGAAGACCCAAAAAACTCTACCAGAAAACTTTTACAACTGGTAAATGAATTTGGCAAAGTAGCAGGATACAAAATCAATACCCATAAGTCAAAGGCATTTTTGTACATTAGTGACAAATCTTCTGAAAGGGAAATGATGAAAACTACCCCATTTACAATAGCATAAAGAAAATAAAATATCTGGGAATCAACTTAATGAAAGAGTTGAAAGGACCTCTATAATGAAAACTATAGAACAATAAAAAACGAAATTATAGAAGACCTCAGAAGATGGAAAGACCTATCTTGTTCTTGAATAGGTAGAACTAATATTGTCAAAATGTCCATACTACCAAAAGCATTATACAGATTTAATACAATTCCAATTGAAATCCCAATGACATTCCTCAAAGAAATACAAAAAGCAGCTGTGAAATTCATCTGGAAAAATAAGAGACCCAGAATAACCAAAGCAATCCTTAGCAAGAAAAGTGAAGCAGATTTTAAATTATACTATAGAGCAATAGTAACAAAAACAGCATGGTATTGGCACCAAAACAGACTGGTAGACCAATGGTACAGAATTGAGGACACAGAGACTAATACATATAATTTCAGCTATCTTATATTAGACAAAGGTGCCAAAAATGTACAGTGGAGAAAGGATAGCCTCTTCAACAAATGGTGCTCTTCAACAAATGGATTTCCAGTTTTCCAACAAATGGAAAACTGGAAATCCATATGCAACAAAATGAAATTAAACCTTTATCTTTCACCATGCACAAAACTCAATTCAAAGTGGATCAAGGACCTAGGAATTAGACCAGAGACAATACACCTAATAGAAAAAAGTAAGCTCCAACTTCCAACATGTCGGATTAGGCCCCAAGTTCCTTAATAAAAATCCTGTAGTGCAAGAATTACTATCAAGAATCAATGAATGGGATAGATTCAAACTAAAAAGCTTCTTCTCAGCAAAAGAAACAGTGAGGTAAATAGAGAGCCAACTATTTGGGAACAAATATTTAATACATGCACATCAGATAGAGCACTAATTTCTAGAATATTTAAAGAACTCAAAAAACTTAACTCCAACAAAACAAATAATCCAATCAATATATGGGCTAAGGAATTGAAAAGCGACTTCTCAGAAGAAGATACACAATTAATCAACAAATACATGAAAAAATGCTCAACATCACTGGCAATTAGAGAAATGCAAATCAAAACTACTCAAAGATTTCATTTTACTCCAGTCAGAATGGCAGTTATTAAGAACACAAACAACAATAAATGTTGGAGAGGATGTGGGAACAAAGGCACACTCATACATTGCTGGTGGGACTGCAAAATTGTGCAACCGTTGTGGAAGGCAGTATGGAGATTTCTTGGAAAACTGGGAATGGAACCACCCTATGACCCAGATACCCCACTCCTGGGTCTATTCCCAAAGGCCTTAAAAACAGCATATTACAGTGACACAGCCACTTCAGTGTTTATAGCAGCATAATTCACAATAGCTAGATTGTGAAACCAACCTAGATGTCCCTCAGTAGATGAATGGATACAGAAAATGTGGTACATATACACAATGGAATTTTACTCAGAAATAAAAGAAAATAAAATAATGGCATTCACAGGTAAATGGATGAAGTTGGAGAATATAATGCTAAGTGAAGTTAGTCAATCTCAAAAATACAAATATCAAATGTTTTCTCTGATATAGGGAGGCTGATTCACAGTGGTGTTGAGTCAGGGTACATAGGAGGATTAGAGGAACACTAGAATGGTCAAAGGGGAGGAAGGGGAAGGAAGGGAGCAAGGGGGGACGAAGGGGAAAAAAGAAAAGGTGGTTGAATAAGATGGATGTCATTATCCTAAATGCATGATTGAAGATTTGAATGGTACAAATATACATTGTATACAAACAGTGTTTTGTAAAAAGATGTTCTAGCCGGGCGCGGTGGCGCACGCCTGTAACCCCAGCACTTTGGGAGGCTGAGGCAGGAGGATCGCGAGTTCAAAGCCAGCCTCAGCAAAGGCAAGGCACTTAGCAACTCAGTGAGACCCTGTCTCTAAATAAAATACAAAAAAGGGCTGGGGATGTGACCCAGTGGTCGAGTGCCCCTGAGTTCAACCCCCAGTACCACAAATAAAAAATAAATAAATAAATAAAATAAAAAGATGCTCTATATGTTTATTATGAATTATAATGCATACTACTATTATAAATACAACACCCTTGAATAAAAAAAAATCCTATTGCTCACTGCCAAAAACCCAATACTTGGGCGATAAGAGTTGATGGGAAGGAAATCCAGTTTATTCAATGAATGGCACCCTGAGAAAATACAGGTGGGAGGCTGTGATTCCCGACGGGGGGGACAAATTTTCCATCAGTTACAAAATAATTTTATAGCTAATTTATTGCTAATACCTACCTCATCTCTATGCCCTATATCAAAATTGCCAAAGTGATATTTATAAAACTAACACTTGTAACCCATTTGTGAGATACAAAATCATTGTAATGGTTTGAATGAAATTTATAACACAAAATAAAGTAGAAGAGAAAGAAAAATACAATATTGGAGTTATTCTTTTGTAGTAGGACATTTTTGGAGAAAATTTTTGTTTTTGTAAGTATAAATTTTTGTTTTAGTAAGTATAAATTTTGTAAGTTTAAATTTTTGTTTTTGTAAGTATAAAATATAATTTTTGTTTTTGTAAGTATAAAGCTTGATGATGTAAAATGTATTTCTTAAACTATGGTACACTGTCACAAAATGCTAGTAGGGGCTGGGGTTGTGGCTTAGTGGTAGAGCCCTCGCCTAACACACAAGAGGCAGTGCGTTTTATCCTCAGCACCACACGAAAGAAAGAAATATAGAATGAAGAAATGAAGGAAGGTAGAAAGGAAAGAAAGAAAGTGAGGATGGGAGTAAGGAAGAAAGAAAGGGAGAGAGAAAGAAAGTTTTAATCGCTTGTGTTGTAAAATCATTAGCAACTAAAATTCTGTGTAAATTCATAAAGTCATCAATTGCTCTCTCTGGGAAAGATTTCAGATAACAAATAGCTTACTCCTTCATTTAACACCCAGAGGTATTATGCATTTTGAAATTAGCTTAGGCAAGACCATCAGTGTGCTAGATCTGGAATCTAAATTTCTGTGTATTTGATAGCCACAGACACTTTTTTTGTGTTCTCTCTTTCAAATTCCATGTATGTTTTAGTATAGGAAGTGGATCTTACTCATCTGTACTCAGCACATAGTGAAGTGGGTGACACCTAGTAAGGGCCTGTAAATATTTCTCAAGTTAATGTATTATTTTTTTCCTCTTTTAGCTCTATAATTCTTTCCCCAGTTTACACTATTTCCCAAGAAGTCATAATAAGCTCTTTAAAAACATTGCTGACCAAAAGAAGTTTATTTTGGAGAAAGTAAAAGAGCATCAAGATTCTCTGGACCTCAATAACCTTCAAGACTTTATTGACAATTTCCTGATTAAAATAGAAAAGTTATAATGTGACTCTGTCAATCTCATGTTTGTGGGTAATGTCACTCAAAGATGAACTTTGTTTTTCCCATTGCTTGTGCAATCTACTGTTGATGCAAATCATTGTGTGTCTCGGGATATTTTAAAACTCTCATGGAAAAATGACTTGAAAGGATTTATATTTACCATTATAAAGGTAGTTCTTTATTTGGGGGAGAATTGATACACATATACACTCACACATTCAAGACTGTTGATTAACATATCACTCTTCATCAAATAACATCCACAAGCCAGGGTAGTGGTGCATGCCTGTAATTCCAGCAGCTTGGGAGGCTGAGGCAGGAGGATCACAAGTTCAAGGCCAGCCTTAGAATTTTAGTGAGGCCTTAAGCAACTTAGCAATATCCTGTATCAAAATTAAAAAAAAAAAAAAAAATGGAAAGAACTGGGGGTACAGCTCAGCGGTAAAGCACCCTTGGATTCAATCTCCAATACCAAAAAACAGAACAAAACAAATAACCAAAAAAACTTCCATGAATGGAAAGTCTAACAAATAATTGAATACAGGAATAGATAGAAATCTGGAGAGGCTTACCTTTGGAGAGATTCTAGGAGATCTACACAGTTGAGGTAGGTTTTGAGGAAACTCTAGCTTAGATTAACAGGGAGGGTAAAATAATTCTAGGGAATGATAGTTGTAGTGGTTCAGTGTGTGAACATTTTGAGGAGGTTAACTTGATTTTAATTGAGGAATGATGGTGGGTGTGATGACTGATGAAACTGGGAATAGTGATGCAGTTTGAGGGTGTGTACTACTGGAGGTTTGAGTGATAGATTTAGACATGATGAAACAGACAGTGGATGTTAGAAATGACAGGGAGTAGCAGTGAATGACATAATAAAAATTGTTTGCACGAAATTACAGGGTAACTGATTTGCTCTAGTGGGTGGGAAAGCAAGGACTTAGAAGTTTATAACTGGTTTTATTTTAACAGCTTAAAGGAATTCTAATATTCCTCTAACTCTACCTTCGCATATAGCATTAATGCCTGTCTTAATTTACCAAATACTTATGTTATATTGAATTTTGTTATGCCATCTTTAAGACTTTTTTTTTTTAACCAAGTAATTATCACATACCATTTCTAGGAAAAACATAATAAACCATGTGCATTTACCATGGACAACCTAATCATCATTATATGGGATGTGTTTTGTGCAGGAACAGAGACAACAAGTACCACAACGATTTATGGACTCTTGCTCCTGTTGAAACATCCTGAGGTCTCAGGTATGACCACAGATGACAGGCAGAATTAAAGTCCTGTTAGATGTTAGCAGACGACACTGATAATCATCCTACAATTTACTTGTATAGATAATTTACAAGAAATATTTTCACTATTTGTACTTTTACCTACCATTGGATGAATTCAATTCAAATTAGATTACTGTAAAAAAATTAAATGTTTAAACAACACAGATCAGAAGGGCCATGGTTGTTATTCTTGTTATGGTGCTGCATCCTTGATATGGTTTGTGACAGATGTGATAATAGTTGTTGTGGGATCAGGACAAAAATAGACTCTGTCTTTCTCTGCAAAGATCTCTTTTGATATGCCTTCCATGTCCAGATAAATATATCTTTGCCAAAAGATATTTATGCTCAATTGCACTAGCAATATAGAGATTGCTCAAGAAGCTTACAATATTTCTCAATCAGAAAGGCTGACTCTCCAACTAAAAAAGAATCATACCCAATTTAAAAAAAAAAAAACCAAAATGTTTCTTTGCCCTTTTATATAAATAAAAATTTCCTCACAAACATAACTTTTCTTGAAATGTAACTTTTTCATTTTCCCACCTCTTTCATGTTGTATCCTCATCTATGAGGACATTTCCTTCATTATTATATCATGATTTTGATCTCATGTATTGTGGCACACTCAGTAGAAATAAACCTCATGAGACTTATTACATCCATGATATCAGCACCAAACTTGTCTGCTTTGTTTTATGTCTTTCTACACTCCCATTGTTTATAGGGAATATAGAAGCCTAAACTTAATATTCCTTTACTAGTGTGCATTGTGAAATATGATGCTCCTGTGTTTCTTTCACATGACCTACACTTTCTCAACAAAATAACTTCATTAGCTTTTGCAAGACCTATGCTGTTATGAACATAAACAGTATGTATCATTTTACAAACCTTTAAATCTTGTGCATACTGCAAAGATTTTATTGTGTCATGTTTCTCCATCAATTCCATTTGGATTTTTTTTTTTGCATCATGTTTGTACATATTTTCCTTGTTTTTTCTTCCCATCACAACACTTACTGTGCCATTCTATGGAGCATTCTGATTTTATAAGTAGTTCATGACCAATTTATATGAGCCCTTTCTTCTAGATAAAACCCCAGGCTCTAAACCCTAGAAAAATTCTTGAAATTCCTTGTCTGAAATTCCTTTTTTCTTCTTTGCAGATACCAAAGTGCAGAATTTTCACATGCTCCATGACAAAATGGCATTCTCCAGGTGGCAGATAAATGCTACCTGATCAAAGTGTCAACATGCATTGTTGCTCTGGAAAACGGGTTATAGACTCTAATAGTGGTGGCTTCACATTCTGGCTGTATTTGTGAACAGCTGCGTAACCTTAGCCTCCTCACTACCTCTCCATGTTCCTGGTCTCTTATCTATTTCACAGAGATGATGCAGAAAAACCATGTATTACCTGGGTGTCTTTAGGAAATGCATTTATTTCTCTGGCCTGGTTTCTTTGTAGATTACACAAAATAATATCCAACACAGAAGTGCTATTTTTACGAACTATAATAACGAATTGTGCAATATGTCTGTCATATATTACATTCTAAATAAATGTTAACTTTCTTCCTGTTCCCAAGCAATTATCTTATTATCTTCTTCTGTTTACTACACACTTACTGCACTGATTGCTTCTTAATGTCTTGGAATATTATTACATATTTATAATAAAAACTGGCACATACAAAGTTGTAAACTACATGGTTTTTAGTAACTGTTCAAGATTCCAGACCTTTGCCTCTACCAATCAAAAATATACAAAATAGAGAATCAGAGTTGAAAAATGAAATTTGTTGGATAATTAGGTTTTATATGTGCATGTATTTAAGTGTCTTGTGGGTGTTGAATTGCCCAGGAAACTGAAACTCGCATTTTTCCCTTATGGAGGTAGTTACCTGTAATTTCCCTATCTCCCACCACAATGTGACAATGAATAAGAAATTAAATAAAAGTTAAGTCAAGTCTTTTTGATTTCATAAAAATTATTATTCCTTTCTTTCTATCTAAAGTCCAGGAAGAGACTGAATGATTAATTGGAAGAGACCGCTGCCCCTGCATGCAGGACAGGAGCCACACGCTGTACATGGATACTGTGCTACATGAGATCCAGAGTTACATTAACATTTTTCCCATCATCTTGCCTCATGTGGTGACTCAGGGCATTAAGTTCAGAGAACACCTTATTCCAAAGGTGAGTGATAATTCCTCTAAGCTTCTCCTTAGCAACCTTAGGCTGTCAACGATCACAATGTAAATTGCCTAAACTTCTACAGAGAACTCAGGCATCTCACCCTCTGACCATGTGCTCCTTTTTTCCTTATTTGTTGATGCAATTTTCTACATAGAATAATGGGAGCAACCTCAGTATATTAATAGTGCCACAATCTGCCTGGTTGTTAGTGCTATCTGCTGTTTACTTCCTTGCTTTCCAAGGTATGCTTTATTACCCATGTCTTATATTCCCATCTCCCTCACTTCCTCCCTGATTTCTGATTCACTTACTTATGAAGAGTTGATCCAATAATCTCCTTCCTCCTACCTGTCTTGAACCATTGGGCCCAGTCTGGCAGAAAAGACTCTGCAGGCCAGCAGGTTGGTCTTATAATCACGAACCCACAATACATGGGTATAATTTTCACCAACTCTGAATGTGTCTCAAAGGTACTCAGAAACCCTGCTTTATAACTTTACTCTTCTTGTGTCACCATGTGCCACAATCACTCTTTTAACCTTGAACTCTCCTCAAACCTCCACATCTCTACCAGCTCCTTTCTTTCAGGTGACTTGGTCTTCCACCTGACAGAGGAAATCAGAGCACTGGAAGGAACTCCCTCAATTCCCTTCCTCTAGATGCACACACTTAGCTGCATCCACACAATTCTCTTTCATGTCTGTCACTGTGAAGGATATCCCTTTTTATCTAAAGTAAACCGTTCTACTGCTGCATAGTCCCCTTTGTTCTCACTTTTTTCAAGAATCTTCTTTAAATAATAGTTTCTTCTTGCTTCTGAATCTTCGTCTTTTCCCTCCCAGCTGGCTCCTTTTTATCAGCAGTTGAACATACTCAGTTCTCTTTCAACTTAAGAAAGATCGATGTTTGAACTTTAATCTGTCTTGCTCAAACTTTTCTCAACTAATTCCTCAAATTCAAAATTCCCAGAATAAGTACTTGGCTATAGCCATGCAAACATTTCCCAATTGATCTTTTGTTTATCAACCCATTGAAAATAATCTTCTATGCTGTGTTCATCCAGGTCATAGATGACTGCCATGTTATTAAATTTAACAGATGCGTCCCAGGCCTAATTTTACTTGGCTTATGGCATTGCCTAATACTCTTCTGAATGTCTTCTTACATTGTGATCCACCCAACTTTCCACAACAGTGGCACAATCTCTATTTCTCATGCTGTCTCTCTAGGTATTTATTTTCAATATTCTTTACCTTGTAGAATGTTGGATAACATTTGTTCGATTTTAAATTTGCTGAAGATAAAATATTATATAGTTTTGTTGGCCTGAAAATGTCATTATATTAGCTGTTAGTCTGTAATTTTGTGGGGTAGGAAGGTGATCCCCCCTCCCTCAGATTTTGGAGTTTGGCCAACAAGTGTCTAATTTGAGAGTGATCCAGAGAAGAGATTCTGTAGAGTTCACATATGGTATTCAGGACTTTTCTTTTCTGGCCTTCTCTGTTCTGGGATTCAGCCCCCTTTTTTTCATCTTCTGTGTGCACAGGATAACTGAAGTTTGTCACTGGTTCTTTAAGACAGTCAAAAGTGATTATTATAGTCACCCAATATTTTGCCCCTGCTGGGGTCTAACCTAGATATAAAACCATGGAAATCTAAAACTCAGTTCACCATCAATCTTTTTTTTTTAAGGTCTTCTGTGCTCCAGTTCCTTTGTATTTGGGATTAACCTCCCATATATATGTGTGTGTGTATTTATATCATAAATCATCTAATAGAACTCTCTCAGGCTTTTCCCTATTAACATGTCTCTAAGTTCACTAACTTTTTCTTTTGTGGTCTCCTTGATATTAACACCATCCAATAAATTTTAATTTATGCTCTTTTTAATTGTATAATTATTATAGTTTTTATTTACTTATTATTATTCCCTTATTGTACTTAATAGCATGTCTAATTTTACATATATATATATATGTATATATATATATATGTATATATATATACATACTACATACAATAGCTACTATTTATTCCTTTAAATACTTGGGCATATTCATAATATCCATCTATTTTGAAGTTCTTGTGTGATAATTCTTCTAGGATATCATGGGGTCTGGTTTTATTGGCATTTTTTTCTTTAATTATGCATCACATTTGCATACCAAAAATGTGAAATGAGTTGGTTTTATCATTATTATCATTATCATGATATTAATAAAATATCTCTCCTTTTGTCTTTTTGATATCCTGGAGCATTTTAATGTGTGGCAATATGTGTGTAAAAAATATTTTTTGGGTGCAGCTCAGTGGTAGAGTCCTCACTTCTATTAATAAGAGCCTGAGTTCAACTTCCCCTCCAATATCTTTCACATATTATCCTATTTTAACATTTTGCTTCTACAACAAACTAATGTAAGTGTGTTGTTTACATTATATTAGTGATGGAAATGAAGTATTGAAATGTTAAATGACTTATAAGGTGGTCATAGAGCTTACTTAGATATAGGCAAAGATTCAATTGAGAAATGATTTCTTACTCATTACACTTCATCTCTGGGTTTCAGAAAAGTCTAGAAGTTGGAAATTCTCTTTCTTTTCCAAAAGAATAAGTCACAGTTCAATTAAAAGAACATATCAACAGGAGGACATCTGCTTTAGTCAGCTGTTTTGTTACTGTGACCAAAAGATCCAACAAGAACAATTTTAGAGGAGGAAAAGTTTATTTGTGGGCTCATGGTTTCAGAGGTTTCAGTCCATATATGGTCAACTCCATCATTCTGTGCCAGAGGTGAGGCAGAACATCAAGGCAGAAGGGTGTGATGGAGGAGGGCAGATCAGGACTCATCAGACAAGAAACAAGGGAGAGACTAAGATCAGCTTATGAGAGACAAAATATATATTCCAGAGGAATTCCCCCAATGACCCACCTCCTTCAGCCACACCTTACCTGCCTATAGTTACCACCAAGTTAATCCATGTACTAATGAGGCTAATGTTCTCATAACCTACACATTTTACCTCTAATCTTTCTCTCATTGTCTCACACATTAACTTTTTTAGTGCCTCATATCTAAACCACCACAACATTCTTACCATTTTCTCATCTTGATGGGAAATTGAAAGTTTTGCAAGAATATGAACATTCAAGCTACTGAGGTTCAAAGAAGACTTCATCCTTGGTTCTCAAGAAAAATGAGTTGGATTTTCAGAGACATCAACTCTGTTAAACAATATTGTAATTTATTTGTCCAGAGCAATGCACTTCAGGGAACTTTATTGATCTTTTGCACAGGAAGTGCTGGTGTCAGACACCCTGGTGAGGAAGGCCTTGTAGGTAATGAACAGTGCCCTGGACCAGGCATTACATGGTTAAGACCTGTTGGGCTTGGCTGTTAATTTCTTATGTGAATTCTGCTTTTTGTGCCTCCCTCTCCTCATCTACAAAATAAGGTGATTAGGTGAGGGAATTCTAATTTTTTTTCAAGTTCCATGACTCATTTACAAACTAGTTCATCTGTTTCTCTTTCTATAAGGGCACAGAAATAATGGTGTCTCTGATTTCTGTTCTGCATGATGAAAAAGAATTCCCCAACCCAGAGAAGTTTGACCCTGGCCACTTTCTGGATAAAAGTGGCAACTCTTCGAGTGACTACTTCATGGCTTTATCAGCAGGCAAACAAGCTTTGTCTTCATCTGTGCATCAGGGGTCAAGTGAGAAGGAGGAAGACTTATCTGGCCTGTATGAATTTCTATGAGGCCTGAACATTGGGTTAATGCCTCTGGCCTTTTATTTTATTTTATTTTTCTTTGGTTGGTATGCCATCATTCTGCACACCTTAACAGGAGGAATACCATCAATGGGCTCTATCTCTTCTAATTTTCCCCACTCTTCAAGATTCAGTTAAATTTTCCTGCATGAGAGAAATCTCACTGTTGAAGTAAATTTCTTGTCGTAATAACAGTTCTGATATTATAAAAATCATAAGCTACAGTGCATCTTCAGTGTATAACAAACAGAAAGAACCTTAGAAGTTTAGTATTTTATTTTAGTAAAACTTAACAATCAAAACTTATTCCATTAATCTAAAAGTATTTTAACAGAAAATACAGAATTTATGCATCTCTGTCTCCTATGTAACTCTCTAAGGGAATAATCTCTTGACAGTTTGTTGTATATGCTTTTTGTCTTTTTCCATGGTTATTAAAATATAATTATGTGTGTACATGTATATGTGTGTGATGTACATGTTTATTTATGTATGTGTATGCATACAGGCAGAAAACGTGAAGATTGTTCTAGTCCGAGGGAACATATCGCATGAAATAAAATCTGAATTTTCCAGTTTGTCCAAGAACAACTTTTCTTTTTCTCTCTAGTGGCTAAGCACTACCCTCCCATGCATGTAAACAAATAGACATAAGACAATTTAAGGCAAATGGGATATATATATATATATATATATATATATATATATATATATATTTACTTAGTATATATATGTATTATGATACATGATAGGATATCATGTACTCTAGTATACATATATATGTATATGTTTTATAATATATATGATATTTCAACAGAGAAATACTTATGTATGTATATGACATTTATATACTGTTATAGATATTTTTACAGGCAGTATAAATAAATGTAAGTTATAATGCCCCATTGATGGCCATTCCATAATTGCCAAAATTATTTCCCTATTCAAATTGGTATAGCTTATTTGATATTTAGATTATTTTTGAAACATTAATATAAAAATACTATGTGCATATATATTTTTATTCCTGTACTTTTTCAGGATAGTTTCCTAGATATTAAATGGCTGCACCATAGTGTATATGAGCTTTTATTTCAGAGATAGTGAAACATAGTTTATTAAATATTATATGTGTTTACTTTTATATTATGCATGTAACTAAGGACTATGTTGTTGTAAATTGTGAGGACTGAATTATTTGGTAGAATTAGTAATTTTTTGTTTCCTTTCATTAATTTTTCAGGTAGAAAGTTTTATCATCTAAAAACAATATTTCATTAAAATGATCAGAAATTTCTAGAAATAATGTCTATATTTATACTTATATCTGTTTCTGTATTTCTGTCCATGTCTTGCTCCCTCAGTGACTACATATACCCATGCATACAAACATATACATGCACACATAAATGAACATTTTTTGGGGGGTCCAGAGATTGAACTCAGGGGCAATCAACCACTGAGCCACATCACCAGCCCTATTTTGTATTTTATTTAAAGACATTGTCTCACTGATTTGTTTTGCTGAAGCAGCCTTTGAACTGGCAATCCTCCTCCAGAGCCACTGGTATTACAGGGAGGTATGACTATGCCCAGCCATAAATGAACATTTTTTGTGACATATGTAAGGCTTTGTAGGAATAAGATAACATAGAGATTAGGATATCCATATGGGTAAGCCTGATATTTTAAGTGATTTTACCCTTGAAATGATTGTGGGTTTGAAACCAGGATGCAAAAGATGGAAAGGCTGACTCTAAAATGTCACTTAGGAGATGTAGAACTGGAAAAGAACTTTTGCCAGATTTTCAGGGATACAAGAAAAAAAAATGGAGTTTAGAGATCATCAAATAGGAAATATAAATATCTTGACTTCAGTTGAATCCTGAAAGTTAGTATGAAGGTCTGTATCTAATGATTAAGTGTAGGCCTGAAGTTGAAGAGTCTTAACACCAGAGTTGTGGTTTAAATAATTTTATTCACTGACTATATTGATCCACTTCTAAACATGCTTCCTATACACATACTCTTGGCTAAACAAAGATAAAGTCATTCTGAGTCTCAGATATATCATTACATAAATTGTTGTTCAGTGTGTATCAATAATTGAAGAACTCCAAACATGTGATCATGTTATATCTGATGTGAGGCATAGACCTCTTCTGTAGTTTCAAATTTTGAAGATTTTTGTTCATCAGACCAACCCAAATTTTCTATAATTGTATATCTATAAGTTTGAATTTGAAATTAATAATTTTCTAATTCAGTACCACTTTCAAATTTTAAAAAAATTTGGTTAACTAAGAGACTTAGGTTTAAATATTGTTTTCATGCATAAGAATACAGACTGGAAATACTGCAGTACAACAGACTGCCATGAAAGGTACTTGCATCCCCAGTTTGCTCCCATCCAACATGGATCTCACCACCTAAGGGAAGACACAGGACTGACTCCTTTCAGAGATAGAGTTTGTGGGCTGGGTGCTGTAGCACAGGCCTGTAATTCCAGTGGCCGGGGAGGCTAAAGCACGAGGATCAAGAGTTCAAAGCTAGTCTCAGCAAATCGAGGCACTAAGCAACTAAGTGAAACTGTGTCTCTAAATAAAATACAATGTAGGGCTGGTGATGTGGTTCAGTGGTTGAGTGCCCCTGAGTTCAATCCCTGGTATCCCCCCCTCCCCTGAAAAAAGATGGCATTTATGTTCTCCAGGCATATTGAACCCTCACCATCCTCTAGTGCACCAGGCATGGATATTCTACTCCAGCTCAATACTATGGAATTTATTTCATGAGAAGAGTCTAGATAATTATCATTAACTCAACTCTAAACCCTCTGAATTATGAAACTCAACAATGACACAATCAAATCCATTACATAGTCTACTGATACATAGTCTACCGGTTTTACCTTTTGGAGAGTGGTGGAGCAGAGAAAGGGAATTGAGGGGGAAAGAGGAGGAATGGGAAAAGGGAGGAACTGCAGAATGCAATTGGGTAATATATGCTATGTAGATATATGAATATGTCAAAGTGAATTTCATGTTTGTGTATATCTATAAAGCACTAATTAAGTAAAAAAAAAAAAAAAAAAAAAAAAAAAATCCGTGAATTAACAGGAGGAAGACCCAAAGAGTAGAAGAAGGGGAACAGGGGAGGGAGGATGTTTGGCAAAGAAGATGTACTAGGAACTGAAGTGGAGCAAATTACATTGCATCCATATGATTATGTCAAGATGAATATTAATGTACTCAGAAAGCATAAAAAATCATGTGAATAAAAAATAATAATAGATAGCTTTCCAAGCTTCTGAGGGCTCATATTGCTCAGGAGGCCTGGAGCTTAGCTTTTCTGTTATGAGCCCTACCTTTTAGGTTGTCTGAGGTTTGCCCCTTACCCTTCTTCTTGGACTTTCTTTGTGTGTATTCAGCTTCTCTTTTGTCTTGTTTTTCTCTTTTTGACAGACCCCCCCCACACACACACACCTAAAAAAGGTGCATGGGAGATGTCATGGTTAATTTTGGGTGTCCACTGGATTAAGGGATACCCAGATAGCTGATAAGGCATTATTTCTGGGTATGTCTGTGAGGGTGTTTTCAGAAGGGATGGGCATTTAAACCAGTGGACTTAATCAGGAAGATTTCCCCTCAACCAACATGAATGGGCACCATCCAGTAGACTGAGGGCTTGGAGACCACAAAAATGCAGAGGAAATGCAAATTCCTGTTTGCCTTCTCATCTCAAACCAGGACATCTTTCTTCTGCCCTTGGACAATAGAACTCCCAGTTCTCCAGATATGGATTTTTAGACTTGCATCAGTGGTCCCCCAGTTTCTTAGGTGTTTGACCTGAAACAGAATATCACACCATCAGCTCTGTCAATGCTCATGCCTTTGGATTTGGACTGAGTTACATCATCTGTATCCAGACTGCATATGGTCTATTAGGGGACTCCTCAGTCTTCTCAGTCTGCAAAGTCACTTGAGAGAGACAATTCCTATAATAATTGCTTTTCCCTATCTATCTGTCTATCTATCTATCTATCTATCTATCTATCTATCTATCTATCTATCATAATTATGGTTCTCCCTGAATAAGAGCAAATCAATTTTATGATATTTCATTACTTAGTTGAGAATTGTCTGGACATAGGTTTTGGGATTTTTATTAGTTTTTTTTTTTTTTTTTTTTTTAATAATTCTTATCTTTAGTGAATTCTAGTGTGCTGTACTGGTTTTGGGAAATTGTATTTCCTCCTGAATATTGATCCTTCATATGAAACTTTTTTTTGAAATCTGGAAATATCTTCTTTCTGCATTTAATAATAACAAATATTGAATATGTATCAATTGCTGGCAAACAAACCTTTAAAACTATAAAAGTTAAAAAAAAATAAAAGTTTAAAAACAATAAAAGTTAAAAGCAAATGATTCAAAACCTCTTTTTTCTAGCCAGTTGGCCTTGGTTCACCTCCTGTCTCTGCCTAGTGATCTTGAACAAGATATTTAACAAAGCTTTGTCTCAGTCATTTTGGTAGTAATAAGGTATAATAATATTGTCATAGGCTGAATATATGATACTTGAAACCCACTAATTGTTTGTTTGTTTTTTACTTTACAAGATAAAACTGACCTTGCAGATGTGATTGTGTCAAGGATCATGTCAAGGATAGAGTCTACTGAATGATCCATGTAGATCTAATAAATATAATCCCTATATCTTTATAAAAGAAAGATGACAGGATATGAGCAGATATGATGACTGAGGTGGATTGACATGATAAAGGACTTACAAACCAATGGATCCTTGCAGCCTCTACAAGTTGAATAAGACAAAAAAAAAAAAAAAAAAAATGGATTCTGCCTTGGAGCATCCAAAAGTAACTGTCCCAGATGACAGAATCATCTTATCCCAGAGGAGATAATATTAGATCTTTGAACACCAAAACTATAAAATTCTTAATCTGTGTTTAGTTAGTTGTTATTTTTGTGACAATTTGATAGGGTAGCAATGGTGACTAGTAAGTAAAGCAGAAAGAAAGAAAGAACGAAAGAAAGAAAGAGGAAGAGAGAGAGAGAGCGCGAGCAGAGGGCCAAAAGCAGGGTCAGGGGCATCAGAAGTTAAATTATGGGGAAGATGGTGGTGAAGGGAAGATTGTAAATTTTAGAGTTAACAGCACTGACAAATTGACCTTCCATTGGGACATAAGGCTGCCTGTTGTTCTACACCCTTTATATATATATTTCATTTACCAATTAGGAGAGTTAAAAAGAAATACAATGTAATTTTGATTTTTACTCAATCAATTTCTTATGCTTTTTAGTTGACTAGTAGTAATCATATGTACTTATGGGATTATTGTGATACTGTGATACACAAATACATGGAAGGATGATTAAATCAGGCTAATTAACATGGTCTTTTCTTAAATACTTGCCCTTTCTCTGTGAGGAAGATATTTAAAACTCCTTTTTTAATAATTTTGAAATATGCAATCCATAATTGTTACATGTATTCACCATGTTATTTATTAGATTATTAGAACTCACTCCTTCTGTCTACCCCCAACTTTGTACTTTTAACTAACTTCTATTTCCCCATCCACTCACACTGTCATCTCTTCCCAAGTTCTGGTAACCATTATCACTACTCTAAGAGTTTCACTTTTTTAACATTACATATAAAAGTGAAATCATGTGTTTTTTATCTTTCTGTGCCTGAATTATTTCACTTCATGTAATTTCCCCCAGGTTTTCCTTGGTTTAAAAGTGATATCACAATAGTAACTCACAAACAAATTAAAATATACAGTGGCTAATGCAAATGTTACTGTATATAAAGAGAAAGCAGTTTTTTTTTTTTTTTTTTTTTTTTTTTTTTTTTTTTTTGAAAACTAGGATAGGTCCAATGGGTGTTGGGTGTTTACTAGATTTCAAAGACATAGGTGATTAGGAGAGGTCAGAGAAGGCATGCCTGATAGGGGAAGGAGGTGGGTGATGCCTCAGGGAGGGGGTTAGAGATGACAACACAGCAGACTGACAGATTTCTGCTCTTTTCAGACAGGAATGAAGCAGACCTGGTATGAGGGAGGCACAGAGATACATTCATTGATGACTGGGATGATATCAAGTTCCTTTGGGTCAACCAGAGATTTCAGGTGAACGTTCTGTAAAATGGTGGTCAGGAATAAAAAACAGCTCCATGTAGGTCAGACCTTCCCCTGCACACACCTATTTTGCTGAAAATAACAAAGAGAGAGAGTGTTTAGTATCTGATGAATGATTGGATGAATGACTGACAGATGGACAGCAAATAAGAAGGCTGGATGATTAGACAGTGAGTGAGGGTCACTTCAGTTTCAAAGAGTAGACATACCGCTCCCAAGATATACTCACAACTCAGCCCAGTAACAATGAATCTCACCCCACACTTGTTCTAGCCCCACCTCAGCTTCCACATTACTTCAACACATAGAATTGAAGAGACAAATACCTCAAACCAACAAGCAGGCCCCAAGGAGAATCAACTACAAAGGGACTTCTGGTCATACCCCTGGACCTACTCATATATCAAAAATAGAGAGCACTCCCAAAACAAAAGGGATAACTACTCACAAAAGGACTTAGGTCTAAAACATAAAGGGGAATCCATCTCAATTGATGTACAAGTTGTAGACCTCTGAAAACAAGGAAACAAAGAAATCTACCCCCTCAAATTCACAATTCACCAAAAAGAATCCACTTATATGAAAGTGGGTGAAATTCCAGAGAAAAATGATAAAAGACTTATGACCTAAAATGTTCAATAAAGTAAAAGAAGACCTAAGGAATGAATTAAGAGAGAAAACTTAGGGGTTGAAATACTATTTCAATAAAGAAATAGTGATATTGAAAAGAAGCTAGTCAGAACTTCTGGAAAGGAAAGACACACTGGAACAACCACAAAAAATCACTTAAAGCATCACAACAGATTAGATTGTACAGAAAATAGAAAATAAAAGCAAATTTCCATGAAACAATAAAGGGCAGGGTACTCCAGACTTTTGCTATTTTAAAATTGTGATTGAAATATTAAACTTATTATTTCCTTTATCCCAGATGCATTGTCTTATTACACCACCTCTAATAATGAAAAACCTTAAAATGCAATAGAAGCATCAAAATTCACCATATTCTGTTTAACAATCTCTTTTAATAATTTGTCTCATTCATAAATTTAATTAAAAATTAAGGATTAATATATTTAGCCTTACAAGCCACTCTCAATTTATTAACCCTTAACAAGCTATGAGGATTGACATATTAGTTAAGGATTTGCTGATATTTTGAACATATTTCTGCAGGATATTCCCAACAATATTGAGAATCATATATCCTGGATTCCAGATCTCTGTCTCTATAGTGAGAAGAGAAGTGTACAGGAGATACTCATCACCAGGACAACAACTGGATCCATTGAAGCCTTCTCCTTTTACTGAGACAACTGTGAGCTTGCAATCTATGTAAAGCTTTTATGGATTTCCCTGCTAGTTCAGAATGTGTCTTATTGACATAAAGTGCTGAGCCAATTGACTAGATAAGTTCCATCAACTTTGGAGTGTACATTGGTCACCTGGTAAAGATAAAAATACACTGTGGTTTAGTGTTGCTCTCCTTTCCAAACCGCTATCCATAACAATCTAGTTTATCCAATCTGGGATAGATTAAAGGAGTAGATATTCTAAAACAAACAAAGAAACAAACAAATAAATAAACAAGCACAAGACCTCTAATGGTACCAGAGTGTAGTTAAAATTAAGAAAAAAATAAAGCATTTGGTCCAAAACATTGTTCAACATGTTGGATTCTCAGACTGATGACTGTTCAGAAATTCATGGCTTTGAGTTTTATATAAAAATATTAAACTTGTGGTATTTCATTAAACAATAAGATAGTTTGTCTTTGAATATAAAAATTTTCAAATATTTTAAAATGCTGACCTAACATCACAAGTGCCTAAGCATAAACTAGGTAGTACAACTTAAACATTTTAAAATAACAAACATATTTCTTCATGTAACTAAGTAAATATATATAGCATTTCCTATTTAGTACCCCAATCCCCCAAATTTTGGGAAGAAGAGGGCACGATTATTATATTTTATTTGACAAATGGGGGAACAAAGATTCTGTAAGCATGGAGAAATCATTCACACAGTTCACAAGGGGTCAGAACTGGAATTTGAATGAGCTCTACTGCCCATATGGTGTGCTATGACTTACATCAGAGCTGCCTCCAAAGCCCTCTTAGAAGAGTAAAGCAAACACCACACTGACTGTTCATAGACCAACAAGCTTTCCCTCAAATCAGTACCCATTATTTCACTGCAAGGATAAGTGGGTCACAGATTCTACAAAAGGAAGAGGCACAGAAGATCTTCTCCCCTGTTCATCAGTACAGAGGTGAAATTTATTCAACAGAATTGAGTAAGATACATCCTCAGAGTATTAAAGGAGGCTTGAGAAACAATGGTTTTACAAACCTTGCACCTCTTGTAGATGTGACTGCTTCAGTTGCTAGTTAGTATGTCCTTGTCAGATGTGATAGAATGAAAACTATTGAACCCCAAGCAATGATATCAGAGACAGAAACACAGGCTTACACTTCAGAGGCAGATGGCAGGCAGAGACTACACCAGACTCCCAGCACAGAAGAAACAATATGCAAGTTGGAATATGAGACTTTATTTTTCAGTTGTGAATTAATCTGACATTGGATTGATGTACACTACTAGATCACTAAGGTAATTCTGTACAAAGATGTGCAGTATAAAGATACCACTTCGTTTAGTTTTAATTGGCAAGCATTGTTATTTACAATCTATTTAGTAAGAAAATTGCTTTCAAGACACCAGTCATATAATTTTTAATGCTCATATTTACAGATACTCTAAAAATTAATATGCAACTTTGCACATATTATATCACTTTTGATTTTCTTACTTACCTTTATCTAAAGTGAAATTATTTCCATTTTAGAAATGAGGAACCTGGGCTTCAAAGGTAAAATGCCTTGGCCAAGAGCATACACACTGCATGTAGTAGAGATGAGACTGGAAAACATATGCCCTAGTATCATAGAATTTCCTCAAAGTAGAAACACAGTTCAAACAAGTTTAATGTTTACTGAAGGTGTCTTATTTTTCAGTGCTGCCTGATTACACTAATCATTGACTTTTGGAAGAGTCACTGAGCAATAATTGCAACATTCATTGTTTAAAAGGATGTCACAAGAGTTTGAGTTTTTAATCTTCAGAATTTGCCTTAACTCAGGCCTTGTGAGGGTGAAGCGGTAATTTGCTATGTGACTAACTGTGACATCTCCATGTGATGCAGTTTGAACAAAGGTTCCACGTCGCAGAAGGAAAGTCGAGGCAAAAGCCCCTCCTTCACGGATAGATGCCACTCAAAAACGGTGCTGAAGAAGTTAATTTTGTCTGTGTCTGTTTTCACTGTCGTCTATTCACTGTTCTGTTCCTATATATGGCCACAAGATGTCGCTATTTCAACTATTTAGATAGAGACTAATTCTGGAAATTAACCTTTTGGAATCTAGCTAAAAACATAAAAAAAAAATAAGAACCTTTTTCTATAATTTTATTTAAGTACTTAATTCCTAGTTAATAAGCTTTAAGAGTCTTTTTTGATTGAAAATAGATATAATTTTCTTAGAACAAAAGTCCTTCAGAGCTAACATTCAGCTTTGCCCCCCCACCCTTTCCCTGCTTCTAGGTTTTATAAATAACTGCTATAAAAGAAAAACAATAGTGCTTTGAAATTCCAGACAGAGAAAATTAACTTTTTATCAGATAGTCTGAGTGGTATGTAGAGAAAATGACTTCAGGGAATCCATGAGAAATAAACTTTACCCAAACTAGTAAGATAAGTATAACAGAATTATAGGATGCCCAGACAGTCACGTATAACCTCCGTCTATATAGGACCTTGGAAAGGTATAAGTGACCTCAAAACCTTGAAATGTGTAGGATAAAGAATTTAATGTGTCTAAGAATTAATCTGTAGATGTTGCTGTTTTCCTAAGTCTTATAACCGTGATCTAACCACAAAAGAATGTGTACTGCCAAGAAAAACGCATATATACTTGTACAAAGTGAAAGTAAAGAGATAGAAGATTCCACAGCCTGACTCGTGTATCCGTGTGCTAATTTTCTTGCCTCGTCTCTGTTGCTACTCCTTTGCTTTTCGTGCTGCGTTTTGAGCTCATGTCACACCCACTGTGCTTTTCTTAGCACCCCTGGCCCATAACCTGACTTTGTCAGTTGCCCTGTGCTGCTCTGCACCCCCTGCTGAGAATCCAGACCTCAGCAACTAACAGAACTATAAGCTCTAAACTAACCATCTCAGGTCCTAAACAATGAAAAAACCACACTCTTATATTTTTGATAAAATAAACTTGATGACTCTCTTTAGATCATTAGCTTCGTTTTCTATGAGATTAATTTCTCTCCTCTCCTTAATTCCATGAAACGCCAGCTTTACCCATTCACTTTTTATAGAGATAATGACATATCATATCAAAATTATGGGACATAGTAAAAGTAGTACCAAGAAGGAAGTTTATAGCAATGCATGCTACATAATGAATTCAGGTTCAAATATATAATCTAATGATGCATCTCAGGGACCTAGTGAACAAAGAGGAAAATAAGCCAAAAATTAATAGAAGGAAAGAAATAACAAAGACCAGAGTAGAAATAAATGAAATAGTGATACAAAAAATAAAATACAAAAAAATCAATGAACAATGTCAAAGATAAAATCAACAAACCTTTAGCTTGACTAATAATAAGAAGGAGAAAATATAAAAAAATAAAATTAAAGATGAAAAATGTAGACATTACAATTTATGTCACAGAAATAAAAAGCTCATTCAAGAATATTTTAAAAATGTGTAAGATGATAAATGGAACCCCAATGGAAATGGTTTAAATTTCTGAGTGGTTAAATTGCCTACCCAAATTGAACTATGATTCATGAAATCCACAAACAAATCAATAATTTGCAGTGAAATTGAAGTAATAAAACATTTCCCAATAAATAAAAGTCCAAGGTGGAATGACTTCACTATGGAATTCTATCAAACTCTCACAGAAGAACTAACAACATTTTTTTTATTTTTTGTCAGACAATTAAGAGGGGAGGGTACTCTTTCAAACTCATTCTATAAAGCTAGCCTCATACTTGTTAAAATCGGGGTGAAAAAAGTTTGATTTAAAAAAAAAAAAAAATTTTTTTTTGAATTTACATAAACTCAGGACACAATGAACTCTTTTTCCAAGCAGAAACTAACTTGCTTTCTGATCCACAGAGATCTAAGTTCAAAGCAACCAAGACAGGCTCTCATCTCTGATAGAACCACATTGACTTATTTTAAATTAAAAAATCTGATTGTTCTCTTTGCATCATTAATTTTATTATATATGAGATGACTGTTTCTATTCTCCTCCTACAGAGGTTCTTCCTGAACTTTTCTCTATTTTAAAAAAATTAAAAAATCACACAATATATAAAAAGTTATGGAAGAAAGGGTAACACTAAGAAGGAATAGCAATAAATGCCTGCCATCAAAAAATTAAAGAATCAAACAAATAACCAAAAGATGCATCTCAAGGACTGAGTAAAGCAATAGAATACTAAAACCAATAGAAGAAATAAATTAACAACTATCAGATCATCAGAAGTTGAAACAATAAAAAAATCAATGAAACAAAGTTAGTTTTGGAAAGATAGACAAAATCAACAAAACTTTTTGCAACACTAAAAAAAAAAAAAAAAAGAAATGAAAGGAATAAGTAAAATTTGAGGTAATAAAGCCACATTACAACTGATATTACAAAAAATATAATAAAATATTAGAAATTTTTAGAGGGACTATGTTCTAAAAGAGAGGAAAGACCCCTGTCTCATTTTCATGCATTGGAAAAATCAGTACTGTTAGAATGCTTATAAAATCTGAAGAAACTTACAGATTAAATAATATCTCCATGAAAACACCAATGAATTGTTTTATGACTAGAAAAAATTGTACTAAAATTTATAGGGAAGCCTAAGAAAACACAAATAGCCAATATCATCTTGAACAAAAAGAACAAAACTGAAGGCATTTTGATTCCTAATTTCCAGACACAAGACAGAGGCATAGTAAGCACACTAGCATGGTGCTGGCATAAAAACAGACACATAGACCAATGAAAAAAATAGAGGTCTCAGAAATGAATTCATGCATCGATGAAAATGGTTCTGAAAAAAAGGAGCCAAAAGCATGCATTAGAGAACGTTGTTTTTTTCAGTAGAGCTATGAGAATTATAAATCCATATGCAAAGGATTGAAAGATGACTCTATCTCTCATTTGCACTGAATCAATTCAAAGACATTAAAGTAGGACAAGAAGCTCTAAAACTGCTGAAGTAGATACAGGGGAAATTCTGCATTACGTTCATAGAGGCAATATTATTTTTTTTATATGATCCCAAAGTACAGAAAACAAAAGCAAAAATGCACAAATGCACAAATAATATCTTCATGAAAACACCAATGAATTTTTTATAACATTAAATTAAAATGATTCTACACAACAAAGTAAACAATCACTAGAGTGAAGAGTCAACATATAGGTTGGAATAAAATATTTGCCATCTATTCATATGACAAAAGATTTACATCCAAAATATATAAAAATTAAAAAAAAAAATCTAAAAAGCAAAGTGATTCAATTAAAGAAGGGGGGCAAAAGAATTTGCAAATTTTTCTTTATTTCTCTCATATTTTATTGGTGTATTATAGTTATACATAATAGTGGAATTTGTTGTCACATATGTGTACATACACAAAACAGAACAGTATAATTTGACCAATATTATTTACAAGATTTTCTCCTTTCCATCATCTCCTACCTCCCCGTGGTTCTTTTCCTCTACTGATCTTCCTTTGATTTTCATGATATTCCCCACATCTTTCTTTTCCTTTTTCCTCTCTGGCTTATACATATGACAGAAAACATATAATCATCAATTGTTTGGCTTAATATGCTTAATATAATGGTTTCAAGTTCCATTCATTTTCCTGCAAATGACATAATTTCACTTTCCTTTATGGCTGAATGTTTGTATATATACACCATAATTTATTTATCCTTTCATCCATGGACAGACACCTAGGTTGGGGGAAGTATGTGATGAAGGGAAGCTGCTCCTATCATGGCATCAATGGAGGGGATGGGGAGATGTTGGGGGAGAGAGAGAGAGAGAAAGAGACAGAGAGAGAGGGAGGGAGAGAGAGATATGCCACAGGGAATAGACACCCTTCCAAGGAACACACCCAGTGACCTCCAGCTATGCACCACCTGCCTACATCTACTTACAATTACCACCCAGTCCATTTAAATTGGATGGACCAATTAAGTTAGAACTCTCACAATCAAATATTTCACATAATGGCATTAATACAGGGAAATTGTATTTTAGAAAATTTAGGGGATTTTAGAGGGAAAACAGCTCATATTTAAGTTGTAACAATAGGTGTCACTTCTCTGTAAATATATATTTTAAAAAAGGGGATATAGCATACCAGGGAAATTCCTGCATGTTCATGTTTAATCTGACACTATTCACAATAGCTAGGATGTGGAATCAATTTAGGTGCCCATAAACAAATGAGTGCGTAGAGACAATGTGGTATACATACACAATGGATACTGTTCATTCATAACCAGGAAAAAATTTATGATTGCAGCAAAGTGGATGAAACCACAATCCATTATTTTAAGTTAAATATGCCAGACATAGATAGAAAAGAACTGTCATATTTTAAATTTAGAAAAGGTCAACTTGAATTTACATAGTGAATACTAAATGTTGCGTTACAGTGGGAAGAAAGAAGGATAAAAAGGGAAGTTGGATTTGATTAATATATGATGTAAAGTGACAAAATATCACTCAAGCCATGCTAATATGTAGAATTAATGCATGTTAAAATTTATAAACAGAATTGCAAATGAAGACAGTAGTAATTCCAGAGATCCACTGGTGTAGTACCTTAATTTATGGTTAATAATAAGGTATTGGTGACATAGCAAGGTGAAATGCCACCAAGGATTCAGTTCAATATCATTTTGTTGAATCCAGGTCTTATGGATTCTAAAATCCCACTTCAGTTATTTTCACATCAAGGAGATTTCTCATCACTGCCCAAATGAATAGACAGGAGGCCTTAACATGAGGCCCCTCAAAAATCCAAATGTGTCAATCTCTATTGGCTAGAGCTGTTTGCTTTTATATAAACATTTTCATCACATAATAACTTCAAAATATATACAAAAAAAGAGTCTGAAGGTTTCCAACACATGAAAGTGATAAATGTTTAAGGAAGTGGAAATGATAATCACTGTGACGATCATTATACATTTTAAATATATTGAATTATCATAATGTAACTTGTAAATATTAAAAGATATTATGCATCAATTCAAAATGAATTTAATGAAACAAAAAGGAAGCAGTGGGAATTCGATTTCTCAGCAAGATCAGAGAGGGAAGGAATTCACCGAAAGACTCCAAAATTCTGGAGTTTTGAACAGAGGATAAGAAAGGGTACATTGGACCCAAATTACTGGCAGTAGCAGTATCAGGTCAGCACAGAGGGGAGGGTTTGCACAAACAGAAAGAGAGAAAAACAAATGAAACAAATTTGGCACAGGAACATTGGTGAAACAGAAAGGCAGTCTGAATTTAGCTAAACCAGAGGTAGTATAGTAAGTTGGTGTTTGAAGAGTGTTCATGTTTCTCAAAATTTAAGCTGAGAGTTGTGGTAGGGACTCATCATACATAGGACACCTTATTGTTACAGGAACCTGGGAGATCATAGCAAATATTGTCACATCATGCTAGTGTATCCCTACCATGTGTCCTGGGTACTCCTGACAGAACACTGTTATGCCCAGAGTATGGACCCCAAAGACCACCAAGGAATCCAGATTGCAAAGGAATCCAGAATGCAAAAACAAAGAGCCTTTATTTGGGCTTAAGTTCAGACTCTCAGACCTCACCAACACATGTACTGTACTGAGAGCCTTGAACTAAGGAAAGACTGAGTTTTTTATAGGGTTAGAAGCAAGGAGAGGGAAGGGGTTCACCTGATTGGCCAGGGGAGCCCATGTGTGACTAAGGAGGTTTTTTTGGCCTTTTAAATTTAACTTATAGTCTTGATCTTAAACATCTAGCAAATTAGTCTCACCAGTCTTAAATTAAGAGCACTGGGATTTACTTTAATGTTTATAACCTTACAGTCATTTACCTTTTTATTAACCAGGATCTTTATTATCCTATCTGTCCTGTCAGTTATGGCTTAAATTAACCAGGTTGTGTTTTTGAAGCAGAAGTTACTCTGCAAAACATTAATAGGCAAACTTTAGATGGTTTGTAAGGAAAATGCAAAATAAAATTTAGGTAAGGTGGGGCTCTTTATAAACCTAGGTCAAGTGTTCTAGTTCTGAAGCTGATCTTTGCTTCTTAAATAGAATTTTACAGATTTTACATACATTGTTGCTCAAGTTTACATGAACATTAGCTAACACAATATATTATATTTAAAAATTAAAGAAAGCTTTTAACCTTTTGTGGAAAAGTAGCAAAATGTTTTTGTGTTTTACAATATTAACCTTTATATAGATTAGGCTCTCATTAACTTAAAAAATATATTTAAATTGTACCCCAGTGTAAAAAGTAACATAAAACCTTATATTCTTATTGACAGGTCTAGTTGTAGAACATATTTTAAGTGATATAAATAAATCTTCAATGTGTTATCTTTATAAGCCTAAAATTACCATGCAACTCTAGTTTGGAGAATACCAACTTGATATAATGTTCTTTTAAAGCTTCTACCTTAAGTCTTGTATACCTGAAAGATATGCACACATTTAATATACAAAAAAGAGTATTACTCCGCCATAATTACATTGATGTTTTTACATTAATCAAGTTTAGCTCTTAAAGAAATAACATTACAATATTTCAAAATAATAGTTGTTGTTTAACCACAGTTGCATAATTTTTAATTTTTTTCAGATTACTTGCTCAAAAAAACAAAATTAATAAACACAATGTTATGGATAAATCAATGTTTTAAGACATCTTTGTCCTTTTACCACATAGATTAAACCTTGGTTTATATCAGTACATTAACATTTGACCTTGTGGGGGGGAACCCCTCAAATAGCTTTTCCTAATTGTTTTATATACTTGTTTTACCAACTTACACAGACCTTTTACATCACTTACATAAACTCTCTTATTTATTTCATCATATAAAGACTTTCTTATCTTGAAACATTTTCTTTATTTTCTATTAAATATGGTTTTTATATTTATAACTTTCTAATTTCTCTCATGTGTTAACCCCCTTTTTCTGTTTACCTTTTGAAACAATCTTTATAATAATTTGAATTTAGACAAATTATTTTATCTTAATAAAAATATTTTGTTACTTATCGTACCTTTAATTGGAACAGTTGAAACTTTTGAGCCTTTGTATATAGATAAATCTTTTATAACCTTTGTATATAGAATCATACACATCTGTTAACCATTTCATGAGAACACAATGTTTAAGTATATAGAATTATACCTGTTGGAACTTTAACTTCTTTCAGTGATGACAAAGCAATTTTAAAACCTCTTTTTTTTTTTTTAATTTATCAATTTATGAAAACAATCAATAATGTTACCCAATGGAATTCAAGGAGTTACTTGATGGCATATTTAACAGCATTTTAACCTTGTAAATTAATCAGATGTTTAACAAACAAAGTTACTCACAAATGAGTAATCCCATGTCAAATCTACTTTATTTATTTTATCAAAATATCAGACAAGTGTATTGAACACTATTACCCATTTCTTCCTTTTTGAAGAGAAGTTCTAGAACCAAGGGATATTAAGGCATCAACATTTTAGTTTTTTGACCACCTAGAGAGACTCATGATTTAAGTTTAATTTAAAGGCAACTTTGTTTTCATTTGTTTACCCAATTTAAATTGAACCTTTTTAAATCACGTGAATTAAAGGTATTTGGATCCATTTATAATTTTTTTTTTAAACGAGCACTCATTTTCTACTTGCCAACCTTTATATCATGTACATGATATATGGACATACACATATATAGACATACAAGCTTGCTTGCTTCTCCATTTGCATTTCAATGCAAGTCCTGGCTGAGGTCTGGAAGGTTGGGAGAAAAACTGCAGTTCTGAGCAGAAACCTCATGTTTAAGGCATGTTAACCAATTTTTAGTTGGTAACCAGACAGGTTTAGATGGAAATTATGATACCTTAGTTTTTGACTGCTAAAACTCCTTATTAATTATTTTATCTCTGACAAATCAACTTTCAACTGCAAGATTGTATATATATATATATATATTTTTTTTTAGGAAACCATTTAAAGAACAGATTGTTATAGTAAAAACATCATTTTTTTAGACACGTTTACATCTACAGGTGACATATTTAGCCAAGATCATTTCCAAGAAACAATCTATAAAATCAGTATATTATTGCCCATGTCTTAAAGGGCCAGGAACAGATACAAACAAAAAAACACAATGACAGACAAACAGACAGACAAACTATGGTGACAGATGGGAACCTTTAAAACAGACCGGATAGGGGAAAATTTTTCTAAGTTCCCAATTCCCACTTAATCATGGCTCCTAATACAGTTGTGTCATAGAGGTCCCCACAAAGAGACCAGATGCTCTCACAAATGGGAACCAGAAGTATAAAATCAAGGGTCTCTGTGTGGTGACTTTTCTGCATTTAGTTTTCTTTTTCTCAAAGTAGACAAAGGTGGAGCAATCTTTGCAGTGCAGGGAAGGAAGGTGGGAGTTCCCTGAAGCAAAAGGGGCTTCAGCAGCTGATGGAAGTCCCTCAGTCCCTCTCCTTACTTACAGGAATAGCTCCTCTGGTTCGGTTGGACCTTAGGCACATTTACCAGTCTCTTAACTTTCCAGTAGTCTGTTTTCAAAAAGTTCACCTTACATCTCAGCATGGGAGTACAATTGCTTGGAGTGCCAGGCCTGCCCAAGAAAGTGGTGTGGGGGCTGTTCTGGGGTGCCCTGATGGCTGTTAGGATTCACTTGTTAATTTGGGACATATTCATTTCCCAGATCCCCACCAGGCATCTCCCTCCTGCAGTGGGTGTGCTCAAGGCAGCCAACTAGGAAGAAAAAGATAACATTGTCTCCCTAATCCTGCTTAGTAAATGGGGGTAAGTTTTGTCAAAGTTCTTTAAAACACAGCTCAAAGAGTATCAGGCTTACTTGTCTCATTACCCATTTTGTTGTTTAATTTTCTTACATTTACAGCAGAGAAGACACACACACAGACAAACAAGACTGATTGGCACCTCAAATCAAAAATAAGACCACGAACTCTCGCCATTCTGCGGGTGCAACCTGCTCGGTCTCCCCAAGTTTACAGATGAGACCTAATCCCTGTCAGGTGTTTGCAGAGGGGATCTAATCCCTGTCAGGTGGGCCTGGGACATCTCCCTGTCCCACAGCCTGGGTCCTTCTAGCGTGTCTGCCAAGGCCACCAACAGGCAGTTATAGAACTGGGCCTGAAACCAGGAGAGTGCAACCAACAGAGACATAAAGACACTTACCGATCAGATGATGCTCCATGCTCCAGGGTCCTATGGGGGCTTTGGGGATCCCAGATGAGCCCCCAAATGTTATGCCCAGAGTATGGACCCCCAAAGGCCACCAAGGAATCTGGAGTGCATGTAAAAACAAAGAGCCTTTATTTGGGCTTAAGTTCAGACTCTCAGACCTCACCAACACAGTGGATCTGTACTGAGAGCCTCGAACTAAGGAAAGACTGAGTTTTTTATAGGACTAGAAGCAAGGAGAGGGAGGGTATTCACCTGATTGGCCAGGGGAGCCCATATGTGACTAAGGAGGTTTTCATTGGTGGAGGCTATCTCCAGAGCTTTGGAATGTGCTGACTGTTCATTGCAGGGCCCTGGGTCCTGCTATTGCCTTATATTATTGTGCATGGGCTGGCTTATCATACCCGGGCTTATTCTTGCCTTGTGATAGAAGACTTGCAACAGTTTGAGGCAGCTGATAACAAAATGGAGTTACAGCAGTTTGGCTTCTATTATCTTTAAGCCAAGCATTTTACAGAAGCAAAAAGAAGTGGTTAAACTGAAAAGAGGCTTGGGGCTGAAAAGGGGGGTTCTACAAACACAACTGAAACAGGCATAGAGAACATTCTACCCAGGAATTATCAAGTCAGAGATATGGAGGAGAGTACAGCTCACTTTTCCTTTATCTACTGGCTCTTGAGACTGGTTGAAGAAGAAGGTTAAACTGAACACAAAGGCATAATTGTATTTGAGAACTGTACCTTAGGAGGCCATATTTGTGGGTGGCGGAATGTGTGAGACCTGCAACACCCCATCCACCCAATGCCGTTTGTTACCCTGTCCTATGAGTACAATCCTCAAAAGACCCCTGAAAGTCAGATGCCCAATAGAGATCAGTATATGCCTGACCCTAGAGATGTGTTGATCTACCCTCTCCAAAGTATATACCACCTGAATAAATTTCCGTGTTTAGATAAGTACTAGACCCCAACCACAGAAATATTTTATTTGTAACTCTCATCATCCCTGCCCTGGGAGTGCATCAATCTTGTCTCTCTAGAAAAATGTCTAATACACAGTGCTTCCTACTCTATCTTACCTTGTACTGGTGAGCACAGAAACTGCAGATCATTTCAACCTGTTTTGTTTCCAGGCCTTTCTGGTAAATAGTTTGGTATGCAACACAAATGCAGAGTGGTTAATAATTCCAGCCCTTAGTCTGTTTAAGGGGTACATAGGACATAAAGAAATGGAAAAAAGTGCAATAGGAAATGAATATCCTCCTTATCCATAGTTTCAACCATCTCCACTGTAGATAAACCTTTCATTTTTCATTAAGAACTTTTTATTGTTCTTCTTATATTTGTTGGTTGGTACATGTATATTGATATAGCAATACATATTTGTTCTTTTTTATCATTTTTTCTTTCAATTATCATCTGTTATTTTGCTTTGGTTTGTTTATGAAGGATTAGTATTTTTTATTTTATTTTGTTTTTACTTCTCTTGCTACACTTTCTCTTTTTTCTTATCCCTCTAGTAACTGTTCATCCAAGAAGCAAAGAAAAGACCACCAACTCCAATTTTAAATTAAAGCAAGCTTATATTGTATGCACACAAAGAGAACTGTCCAGTGGCTGCCCCTCCCAAACACTGGGCTTGGGGTCAGCCCTGCTCTCAGGGAAGACAAGGTTTTTATAGTTCAAAGAGTTACAAAAAATCTTGGGAAATTACAGCTAACAAGGTCAGACATGTGTAATTCAAAAGCACATAGCAAACTAATAATCTACATGGCATTGCATTTCAAGGGAGGGGTATAGTCAAACCCCACATCAAAAGTTTTAGAGAGAGAGAATTGTTATCTGGTCAAGGAAAGCCAGGCCTGAGTGAGCTCAAGGCCGGGGCATGAATGCCAGACAATTTAAAACATTAAAATAAGCTCAAGCCAAATAGGAATCCTAGCATTTCATAGAAAACTGAAGTGGGCTTTTCATAACTTTTTGACAGGATGGCTCTCAGTCTTAAGATGAAATCAGGCTGGTTTATCAGTAACCAGATTCTCTTGCTGGTTTTATGTATTTCTATTTTGTTTCTTTTATTATTTCTCAATCTTTATGAATTTTACTTGCTACTTCTGTTTTGGGTACTTTACCTCTTGAGTATTCAAAACTTTTTGTGCTTTCCTAATCCATTTTTTTTTCATTAATGAATTATGTTTTCAAAATCTTATAAATTAGTTTATGTAATTTCTCTCTTTTATTGTTTGGTTGTGACTTTTTCCCCAAAAGCTCATGTGTGGCACCATGCAAGAAAGTTTAGAGGAACAATGATTAGGTTGTGAGAGTATTAACTCCATCAGTGATTTAATCCTCTTATAGGGATTAACTGAATGGTAACTAAAGTGTTAGGGTATGCCTGGAGAAGGTGAGAATTGGGGCATGGCTTTGGGGTATATATTTGTAACTGGCAAGTGGATTTTCTCTGTTTCCTGCTCACCACAATGTGATCTATTTCCCTTCAACACCTTCTCCTGCCATGATGTTCAGCCTCACCTAGAGCCACTGGAAATGGAGCCAGCCTCCTCCTATGGATTAAGACCTCTCAACCTAGCAGCACTCAAGTAAACCTTTTCTTTTATATAATTGTGCTGGTTGGGTCATTTAGTCGCATGAGAGAAAAAGCTGACTAAAACCCTCTCCCAACCATATATGTTATCACAGTTATTAATACTGTGGGTTCCATAATTCCCACCTGGGATTTATTTTAATGCTATATCTAGTTTACAGTTGTTGACATTGCTATCATTAAAAGTTGACTCCACTTTTCCTGTTTTTGTAGTTATTGGTGTCATAGATGTTATAGTAGGCATCTGTTTCTTGAAATGCGTAGCATTATTTGTTGCTCTTGTTTATCCCCTCTTTTCTTTGTGTTTGTGGAATTTGATTGTGAAACCACAAATTCCCAGAGTAGGTACTCTGCTGCAGAGATAAGCCCCCAACCAAATAAGCGATTGCACTTTTGTGCACACACAACCTAAACCCACTTGAACTTTAGCAAAATTTTAACTAAAAGAATAAGGAGAGAAAAATCCCCAACTGAATTGGTATTCGGGTCCCAAGTAGAAATGGCTAGGATGAGCCTCAGGTTCCACTAATGGACACCTGCACCTGGAACAACAGCAGAAAAAAAATAGCAAAAGTACCATGGACACCATACCCACATAGGGTCTCTACTTAGATTATGCTCATATCCTTTCAGAGCATATAGAGTTTTCAAGTATAAAAAAGAAAATAATCACAGGAAGTGTACCCCATATGCCCAGCTGCACACAAAACAATTGTTTGACCTACTAGAAAAACCTGCTTTTGTGAGATGTAAAGAGAAAGTGGGATCATCATGTTCCAACAAAATACATACTATATTGAAGTACATTAATCATTACCAAAGAACTAGCAGAGATATAACACTATGAAACACACTTAGAAATATATTCAGCAATTCACAAAAACCTGATACTCCTGAACACTTCACCAAAAGAAGGTCCTAAAAAGATTTGGACCTAAAAAAGTTTGAAAATTTCTTAAATAAAACTGGAAGAAAATCCACTCCAAAGCTCAACA
Organism: Tamias sibiricus; assembly: GCA_025594165.1. NCBI lineage: Eukaryota > Metazoa > Chordata > Mammalia > Rodentia > Sciuridae > Tamias > Tamias sibiricus. The sequence goes on along the minus strand of CM046663.1, from coordinate 139,044,627 downwards.
AAAGAACACAAGAAAAATGGAAAACAAGGTAGTGTGACACCTTAAAACATACATAATTCACCAGAAACTGACTCCAAAGACATTGATAATGGGTAAATAATTCAAAGTAATGATTATAAAAATGATCAGTGAATTCTAAGAGATCACAGAAATAACATGAATGAATTAAAGAAGTCAGAACAGGTTATGAATGATAAATTCAAGGAAGAGATACAGATTATGAAAAAGAATCACACAAAAAGTCTGGGAATGAAAGAGTCAATCAATTAAAAAAATTCAGTTAAATGTCTCACCAATATACTAGATCATATAGAAGACAACATTTTAGGTATTGAAGACAAAGTATATGAACTTGAAAATTGAGTCAACAGTTTAAAAGAAAGAAAATAAAGAAACATGATCAGGATATACAAAAAATCGGGGACAACATTAATTGACCAAGCTTAAGAATAATTGGGATTGAAGAAGAAGTGAGATACAAGTCAAGGACATGGTAAACCTTTTCAGTGAAATAATTTCAGAATAATTTCCTAATCTTAGGAATGAGATGGACATTCACGTACAGGATCATTCAGAACTCCAAATAGACAAGACAAAAAAGAAACTTTGCATGACACTGTATAATTAAAATGCTAAAACTATATAGAGAATATATATAATTTCAAGAGCCTCAGAGAAAAATATCAGGTCATATTTAGAGGTAAGCCAAAAAAAATTGGTTGCAGTTTCTCAATACAAACTCTAAAATCCACGTAGTCATCATTCAAAAACTGAAGGAGAAGAATTGTGAATTACAATTGATATATCAGGCAAAACTATTCCTTCAAAATTGAAGGAGATATAAAAATCTTTCATAAGGATCAGAAACCAAAAAAATTCATGAGTACTAAGCCAGCATGACAAGAAATACTTAAAGCAAACAGAAGCCATTATATACAAACTTTAGAACCAGTAAATAGATGAATCGCATTAGAAGAATAGCTACTCAAGTGAGAAACAGGATAAAATTAAACACTAGAAACATCAAAATGGCAGGAATTAATAAACATTTTTCTACAATAACATTGAATGTAAATTGTTTTAATTTTCCAAATATTAAAAAGAATGGATTAAAGAACAGCTATATGTTGTTTGCAAGACACTCAACTTAAAGTGAATGAGAGCCACAACCTAAAATTGAAAGGTTGGAAAATAATATTTCATGCAAATGGAGGCCCCAAACAAGCAAGCAAGAGCATCTATTCTCATATCTGACAAAACAAACTTCAATTCCAAATTTATCAGAAGAGACAAAGAACGTCAATTTATACTAGTAGGGAATAATCCAAAAAGAAGATAAAATAATTGCAAATGATTATTCCTCCAAATATCAGTCCACCTAGATATCTACCACAAACTACTTCACTTGAAGACACCAATAGACCCCAATACAATATTAGGGATGGTTTCAACAAATCTCTCTTACCAATAGATAAGTCACCCAGTCGTAACCTCCTTAAGGTTACGTCTTCAGACCTGAAAATATTATAAATCAAATGGCCTGAGAATATATCTATAAAATATGTCATCCAGCTAAAGTAACTTTTTCTCCATCTGCTAATGGAAGCTTCTCCAAGAGATACCATATATTTGGATACTTGGGAATTCCTAGCAAATACAAGAAATTATATATAAATTCTCAAATCCAAGATGGAATGACAGAAAATACTTAAAGCAATGGAATGAAATTGCAAATCAATGGCAAGATCATAATGGGATGAAATTAGAAATCAACGGCAGGAAAAACTGCAGAAACATAAATATATGATGACTGAACAATATATTTTTGAATGATAAATGGGAGATGGAAGTAGTCAGGTAAAAATCTATAATTTTATTTAAACAGGGATTGAGATATAGCATATCATAATCTCTGAGACACTTTGATTTTTAAGACTTTTTATAGAGGAAAGTCTATATTTTTTTACTGTCTATATAAAAAATTCAGAAAATTAAAAATGAATTACAAGGACCTAAAAAACCAGGAACAATTCATTTCCAAAACCAGTAGAATAACAGAAATCATTTTGGACAGAGCAGAAATTGTTGAAATAGACAATAAAAAATACAAATTATCTATGTAATGAAGAGTTAGTATTTTGAACACGTAAACAAGATAAACAAAACCTTAGTGTTTCTAGAGAGAGAAGACCCAAATTAATAAAAGTAGTGATGAACATGATGATGTCCTCACAGATATTACTGAAATCCAGAGGGTCATTAGGAACTGCTATGAAATTTATATTCCAATAAATTGGAAAATCTAGAAGAAAGGGATGAATTTGTAGGCACAGATTATTTTTATCAACATTGATCCAAGAGGATCTAGTTTACTGAAACAGTACAATAACAACCAAGGAAATGAAGCCATAACAAAAAGTCTTCCAATGAAGATAATCCCAGTATCAGATGGATTCTCAGCTGAATTCTACCATTAAAAAGGATCTAATGCCAATTCTCCTCAAATTACTATAGAAATAGAAAGGGGTGAAATATTTCCAAACTCACTCTGTGAAACCAGAAATAATACTAAAACCAGATAAGGGTACGTCTAGGAAAAAAAAATAGAGATGAACATCTGTGATGAACACAAGTGCAAACTTCCTTAATAAAATATTAGCAAATTAATATTTAAGAACACCTTAAAAAGTTCGTAAATCATGATTGATTTGGTTTCTTTCTAGGGATGTAAGATGGTTCAAGATAAGCAAATTAGTACACATAATTAATCACCAATAGAATTAAGGAACAAAATCACAGGAATATCTCAATACTTGCAGACAAGTATCTTTACAGAACTGTAGAAAATCTTTGCCAGCTACTCTTTTCTAAAATTTTATTTTTTTCCAATTTTTAGTTTTAGATGATACAACACCTTTATTTTATTTATTTATGTAGGGCTGAGGTTTGAACCCAGTGCCCCATGCATGTGAGGCAAGTGTCTACCACTCAGCCACAACCTCAGCCTGTAATATTTAAAACTGTTCCTTTTAGATATACATGAGAGTAGAGTGTACTTCAACATATTTATACATGAAGTTTAACTGATTATAATTGGGATCCCATTCTTGTGGCTGTACATTTGCACTCTTTCAACAGGATTAATATCTATAATATATAAAGAACTCAAAACTTAACAGCATGAACAATAATAAGAGCAAACAAACAGAACTCAAGAACTAAACAGATATTTTTAAAAAGAAGAAATGCAAATAGTTTGCCAACAAGTATGTAAGAAAATTTTCAACATCTTTTACAATTAGGAAAATGCACATCAAAATGACACTGAAATTTTCTCTCTTCCAAGTTAGTGTGGCAATAATTAAGAATACAAATAATAAATGTTAGTAAGGATGTGGGGAGAAAGGAACACTTATACAATGTATGTCAGTGGGACTGCAAATTGCTACACCTGCTATGGAAATCAGTATGGAGATTCCTCAAAATACCAGGGATGGACAGCCCTATGACCCAGGTATTTCATACCTTACCATTTATTCTAAACAACTAGTATTAGCATGCTACAGCAGTACATACACTGCCATATTTAAGGGAGTGTAATTCATAATAGCCAAGCTAGGTAACCAGCCTAGATTTCTGTCAGCACCTGAATGGATAAATAAAATGTGATTTTATATATATATATATATGTATGATATGTGCATATATGAATACAGCATAACGAATCCCACTTTTTTGTATAATTATAATGCAGCAGTCAAGAAAAAAAATTAAGCATGCATACAACAACAACAACAAAAAGCAAAAGGGAGTCCAGTAAAGAAAGGGAAAAGGGAAGAACTGGGAATGAAAAGAAGCAAATTATGTTATGTGAATGTTTGAATATGTCAAAATGAACCCCACTATTATGTATAATTATAATATAATTATAATAATATTATTATTATTATATAATAAAAAAGGAACCAGGGATAGAAGGAACTTTACCTAAATACCATAAATGCTGTATACAACAAACCCAAATCTAACATCATAGCAAATGGGGAAAGACTGAAAGCATTTCCTCTAAAATCAGTAACAATGTAAGAATGTTCTCTCTCACCACTCCTACTCAATATGATACTTAAAATTTTAGCCAGAGTACTTAGGCAAGGGAAGGAAATTAGAGAATATGAAAAGAAGAAGAAGAAGTCAAATTATCATTGTTTTCAGATGATAAGGCTGTCTGTCTAGAAGGACCAGTCCCCCACCAAAAAAAAAAAAAAAAAATCCACCAGAGAAATTAGAGTTGATAATGAAAATCAGCAAAGTAGCAGAATATAAAATCAACACACAAATTAATAGCTTTATCTATACTAATAATTAATCTTATTAAAAAATCAGGAAAATGATTCCATTTGCACAGGACACACACACACACATGTACACACACGTGCACATGCGCACATACACAGACACATCCATATTAATAAACAACCGTGGAGGTGAGAGATCTCTACAATAAATATGACAGAACAGTAAAGAAAGAAATTGAAGAAGACACTAGAGGATGGAAAGACCACCTAAGTTCATGGATGACCATATTGTCAGAAACAATCTATAGATTCAAGGCAATTCCCATCAAAATAACAATGACATTCTTCATTGAACTAGAAAATAAAAGTCACATGGAAAAATAAAAAAATTCAGAAAATTCAAAGCAATTCTAACCAAAATAAAAGCAATTCTGGAGGTATCAAAACACCCAATTTTAAATTATACTACTGAGCTATAGTAAAAACAAACAGCATGGTACTGGCATAAAAACAGATACATAGTTCAATGTAACAGAAAAAAAGACATAGAAAATGTAGTCATCTGATACTTGACAAAGACACCAAAATTGTGTTGGAAAAAATATAACCTATTTGACAAATGTGCTGGAAGCCTGGATGGGCATATTTAGGAGAATGAAACTAGATATTTATCTCTCAACTTGCTCAAAAAGTCATCTCAAAATGACTCAAATTATGGATTTAATTTAATTGCCCATTATCAGTCTGTTTGGGTTTTTCATGATTTCATATAGTCCAAATGTGGTAGTTATATATATCCAGACACCTATTCTTTTTAAGTTTTCTCCTATGTTGGCACAATGATCTTATAAAAATCTCAAATATTATATTGTACTTACGTGGTATCAGTTGTAATGTGTCTTTTGTTATCTCTAATTTTACTTATTTGTTTTCTTTCTTATTTTATGGTCTAGCTAGAGATTTGTTGAGTTTGTACATGTTTTCAAAAAATAACATTGTTTTACTAATTTTTCTTAGATTACCATATCATCTTTTTCTGTTCTGATATTTGTTATTTTATTTCTTCTATTAATTTTAGTTTCCTATTACTTTACTAGGTCCTTGAGTTGCATCTTTAGGTTATTTGTTTGAATTTTTAATGTTTTGATTCAGGCATACCTTCTTAGTGTTACACTTTCTTTATCCCATAACTTTTGATATGTTGTGTGATTTGTTCTTTCTATAAAAAAAGAAAAGATCAGTCAAGAGCCATTGTAGGAGATTAGAAACACTCATTCATAAGGAATAAAGTTAATGATGCCAAGAGAGCCAACAGGTTTCTTTTATTTAAAATTAGGCAGTGTGGTTCTCTCAGATATTACAGCCTGACTTAATATTACTATGCAGTTTTGGTCTGCTTATGGTTTTTATTTCTCATAGATCATGTATGGTAGGGTATATGTTTCCATAAGCTTAACCATTTTTATTAGGTTTTCCATTGGTTGATTTATAATTTTTTTGTAATATTAATGATCTTTGTATTTCTGTGATATCAATTGCAATGTCTCTTTTTATTCTAGTTATGTTTACTTTTTTAAAAATCTCTTTTTTGTGCTTAGCCTGGCTAAAATTTTTTTTATGTCTTTTTTTGAAAATCTTTCATTGAGCTGGGAACAGTGGCACATGCCTGCAATCCCAGAGGCTCAGAAGGCTGAGACAGCCTCAAAGCCAGCCTCAGCAATGACGAAGCACTAAGAAAATCAGTGAGACCCTGTCTCTAAATACAAGTTTTAGGACCCACCATTTTAACCAATGAATGCTGCAATTATTAACTCAATGACTATTTCCAAAGTCACTGCTTAGTATAATCATGGAAGACTGCAAAATAATATATACTCAGTAAATACTGAACTTGTTTGAGCTGTGTGTTTTGCTTGAGGGAAGACTTTGAGACTCAAGGCATATGAGTTCCTGCTTCAGTTCTACCACCTATTATCTGTGTGCCTTTGGCCAAAGCATTGCATTTCTGAGGCCCAGCTTCCTCATTTCTAAAATGGGAAGAATTTTACTTTACTTAAAGGTAATTAAGAAAATCAAAAGTGACCTAATATGTGAGAAATCACATGTTAATTTTGGGAATACCTATATACAGGAACATTAAACGTTATGTAATTGGGATCTTGAAAGCAATTTTCCTTACTAAATAGATTGTAAATAAAAATGCTTCCAATTTAAAATAACACAATAGTATCTTTATAAAACACATCTTTGTACAGCATTACCATTGGTGATCTAGTAGTGTACATCAGTTTAATGGCATGCAAGTCACTACTACCAAATAAAGTCTTATATACTAATTTGCATATTGTTTCTTCTGTGCTGGAGTCTGTTCGTTATACTCTCTGCCTTCTATCCACCTCTCACTTCTAATGTGGCTTTGGAGGCCGCTCTGATGTAAGCCATAGCATACCATTATGGGCATTAGTGCTCATTCAAATTCCAGTCTGACCCCTGTGAGCTGTGTGAATGAAGGTCTCCCATGCTCAGAGAATTTCTGTTTCCTCATTTGTCAAAAAAAAACAAACAAAAATACAAAAAACAAAACAAAAAAACAATAATCTCTGCCCTTTGCCTCCCAGGATTTGGGGCTTTGGGATACTCAATAGCAAATGCTATGTACATTTCCTCAGTCACACAATGATGTATGTTTGGTATTTCAAAATGTTTAAGTCATTCTAGCTAGCTTATGTTTAGGCAGTTTTGGTGTAATTTCAGCATTTTAAAATATTTAAAAGATTTGATTTTCAGAGACAAACTATCTTTTTTTTTAATGAAATGTTACACATTCAATATTTTTATATAAATGTCAGAGATACTTATTTTCCCCTAGTCATGACTTTTCAATCAGTTGTCAGGCTGAGAATCCAGTATGTTGAGAAACATTTTGGATGAAATATTTCATTTTTCTTAATCCTAGTTGCATTGCTTGTTTGTTTTATGCCTAGTCCTGTGATCTCTTCCAGAGTGGCTGAACTAGATAGATTGCCATGGATAGAGGTTTGTAAAGTACAGCAAGAGTTAACAACAGTTTGTTTTTATTCTCATCAGGTGACCACTGTGTAATCAGAGGGATTGGAAAATATGTAGTTGATTGGCTCAGGCTTTTATGTCAATAGGACACATTCTGAACTAGCAGGGAACACCATAAAAGCTTTACTTGATTGAAGGTCACAGTTCAGAAAAAGAGGAAGGTTTCAATGCATCCAGTTTTGGTCCTGGTGATCAGTCTCTCCTGTATCCTCTCACTATGGAAACAGAGATCTGGGAGAGGGAAACTTTCACCAGGACCTATGCCTCACCAAATTCTTGGGAATATCCTGCACATGGATGTTAAAAACTTCAATAAATCCATACCTAATGTAAGTATATCGATGCTTCTCCAATGGCTTATAAAAGGTAAATAAATTAATCCTCCATTTTTCATTAAATATATGCTCAAAGCAAATTATTAACAGAGATACTTACATAGGAAATACTCTTTGTGGATATTGATGTTTACATTGCTTTTTTTTTATAATTTTTCCTTGTTCGAGGCAATGTAATGAAACAATGTACATGAGATAAAGGAAACATTTAAGTTGAATATTTTGATGGCAGTATTAAAATGTGCAAAGTCTGGAGTACTCCTGCTCTTCATTGTTTCATAGTCATTTGGTATAATTTTTCTATTTTCTGCATAATCCTATTTATTCATGATGCTTTGGAGTGAATTTTTATTTGTTTTTAGTGGGTCTTTCATTTCCAATTCTGACTAATTTCTTTTTAATATCTCTATTTTTTTTTTTTTTTTTTTGGTACCAGGGATTGAACTCAGAGTCACTGGACCACTGGGCCACATCCCCAGCCCTATTTTGTATTTTATTAGAGACAGGGTCTCACTGAGTTGCTAAGTGCCTTGCCATTGCTGATGCTGGCTTTGAACTCATGATCCTCCTGCCTCAGCTTCCCAAGTTGCTGGGATTACAGGCGTGCACCACCACGCCCGGCTAATATCTCTATTTCTTAAAAAAATTTTTTTTAGTTGTAGATAGGCACAAGCCTTTTTATGTGGTGCTAAATATTTAACTCAGTGCTTCACACATGTGAGGCAAGTGCTCTACCACTGAGCTACAAGCCCTGCCTATCAATATGTTTATTTCTTTATTGAAATGGTATTTCGACTACTGATTTTTCTCTCAATTCATTCTTTTGTGCTTCCTTTAGTTTATGAATATTTTAATTATCAGTTTTATATCATTTTTCTCTAGAATTTCATGCACTTCCTATCTGTGGAATCCTTTGTAGGGGGATTGTGAATTTGTGGGAAGATTTGTTTGTTTCCTCAAGTTTTCAGAGGACTTGGACTTGCACTCAATTGAGATGGATTCCCTTTTCCCTTTTATACCTATGTCTTTTTGTGTGTAGTTATCTCCTTTGTTTTGGGATTTGTCTCTCTTTTCATTATATGAGTAGATTCAGGGTGTGACCTGAGGTCTCCCTCTAGTTTATTCTCCTTTGGGCAGGGTTGCTGGTTTGAGATTTTTGTCTCCTCAATTCTATGTGTTGAAGTAACACTGAGGCTGAGGTGGGGCTAGAACACGTGTGGGTTGAGATTCTTTCTACTGGGCTGAGTTGTGAGTCTTGCTTAGACTCACTCACTTTCCCACCCCACTTAGAGGAAATTGTGAGCCATGAAAGGCACTATTGTTATCAACAGATGTACAACCTTAAGCAACTGTCCAGTATCTATTTTGACATCTGTTACACAAATTGCTACCTATACTGCAATGGTGGGATCAACAATAAAAAACTGTGAGCAAGATCAGTCATTAGACAATAAAGGTCTAATACATTGCCAGCTGTGTTAAAAATCATAACAAAATAAATGAGGTATGAATTTCATTAACCATATAATTCTCTTATTTATGAAATCACACTTTCATGTGAAGAGAAAATAGGGTAGAAAGGCAAAAGAAAATTAGAAATGTTTTAAAAAGTGAAGAAAGGAGAGGCAGAAGATAGATCACAAATGTTGATTATAAAAAAGGATTCAAAAATTAACAGTAAATAGTTTACTAAAACTAAAAAAAAAAGTAAGTAGTTTACTAAAACTAAAAAGAGGAAGTGGGAACAGGAAAATTTGATTGTTTTTGGGAGAAGAGAGTGACAAGGGGAAATAAGAGGGACAAAAAAACAGGTACAGCAAACAAGCAAATGTAAGATCAAAACAATTCAAACCCTTGTATGAATACATCCCTTCTATGTGAAACCAAGGCTAAATGATAAACAGGTGCAGAAGAAAGCAGTTAAAATGAGAGCAAAATTATATGAATATGTACAGATATTGAACCTATTTATGCTGAGAGAACCTACACATGCACACACAAACACACATACACAAAAATCTTACACAATGGACAAAAATAACAAATAATATAATAAAATGATATTTGAAAAATTTAAAGTTTTTATTTATTGTTTTTAAATACACATGACAGTAGGGTGATTTATTATACATACATGGAGTACATCCTATTTTAACTTGGATTCCATTCTTGTGGTTTTTACATAATGTGGGATTATACTGTTCATGTATTCATTTATGAGCAAAGGAATGTTATGTCTGATTAATTCTACTGTGTTTTCTATTCCCATCCAACCTCTCTTCTTTTGATTCCCCTTTGTCTAATCCAGTGAATTTCTTTTTTTTTAATTTTATTTTTATAATTTTTAATATGTACAACTCATAGTGCATATATTTAGTATCTTTTTACATACAACTGTTTGTATACAAAGTATATTCGTACAATTCAGGTCTTCAATCATGCATTAAGGAAAATGATATCCGTCTCATTCAAACACCTTTTTTTTTTTCTCCCCCTCCCTCCCCTCTTGCTCCCTCCCTTACCCTCCCTTCCCTTGACCATTCTAGTGTTCCTCTAATCCTTCTATGTACACCCATCCAACTATACTTTGAAATAGCCTCCTTATATAAGAGAGAACATTTGGTACTTGGATTTTTGAGACTGACTAACTTCACTTAGCATTATGTCTTCCAACTTCATCCATTTACCTGCAAATGCCATTAATTTGTTTTCTTTTATTGCTGAGTAAAATTCCATTGTGCGTATATACCACATTTTCTTAATCCACTCATTTACTGAGGGACATCTAGGTTGGTTCCACAACCTAGCTATTGTGAATTGTGCAGCTATAAACATTGAGATAGCTGTGTCACTGTAATATGCTGTTTTTAGGTCCTTTGGGAATAGACCCAGGAGTGGGATGGCTGGGTCATAGGATGGTTCCATTCCCAGTTTTCCAAGAAATCTCCATACTGCTTTCCATAACGGTTGCACCATTTTGCAGTCCCACCAGCAATGTAAGAGTGTGTGCCTTTTTCCCCACATCCTCTCCAACATTTATTGTTGCTTGTGATCTTGATGGCTGCCATTCTGACTGGAGTGAAGTGAAATCTTAGAGTAGTTTTGATTTGCATTTCTCTAATTGCCAGCGATGTTGAACATTTTTTCATGTATTTGTTGATTAATCGTGTATCTTCTTCTGAGAGGTGTCTTCTCAATTCCTTAGCCCATTTATTGATTGGGTTATTTGTTTTTTTAGTATAAAGTTTTTTGAGTTCTTTATATATTCTAGAGATTAGTGCTCTATCTGATGTGCATGTATTAAATATTTGTTCCCAATTAGTTGGCTCTCTATTCACCTCACTGATTGTTTCTTTTGCTGAAAAGAAGCTTTTTAGTTTAAATCTATCCCATTCATTAATTCTTGGTAGTAAATCTTGCGCTACAGGATTCTTATTAAGGAACTTGGGGCCTAATCCAACATGTTGGAAATTGGAGCTTACTTTTTCTATTAGGCGTATTGTCTCTGGTCTAATTCCTAGGTCCTTGATCCACTTTGAATTGAGTTTTGTGCATGGTGAGAGATAAAGGTTTAATTTCATTTTGTTGCATATGGATTTCCAGTTTTCCCAGCACCATTTGTTGAAGAGGCTATCCTTTCTCCATTGTACATTTTTGGCACCTTTGTCTAATATAAGATAGCTGTAATTATATGTATTAGTCTCTGTATCCTCAATTCTGTACCATTGGTCCACCAGTCTATTTTGGTGCCAATACCATGCTGTTTTTGTTACTATTGCTCTATAGTATAATTTAAAGTCTGGTATGGTGATGCCCCCTGCTTCACTTTTCTTGCTCAGGATTGCTTTGGCTATTCTGGGTCTCTTATTTTTCCAGATGAATTTCATGACTGCTATTTCTATTTCTTTGAAGAATGACATTGGGATTTTGATTGGAATTGCATTAAATCTGTATAATGCTTTTGGTAGTATGGACATTTTGACAATATTAATTCTACCTATCCAAGAGCAAGGTAGGTCTTTCCATCTTCTGAGTTCATCTATAATTTCTTTCTTTAGTGTTCTATAATTTTCGTTATAGAGGTCTTTCACCTCTTTTGTTAGGTTGATTCCCAGGTATTTTATTTTTTTTTGATGCTATTGTAAATGGGGTATTTTTCATCATTTCCCTTTCAGAGTCTTTGTCACTAATGTACACAAATGCCTTTGACTTATGTGTGTTGATTTTGTATCCTGCAACTTTGCCAAATTCGTTTACTAGTTGTAAAAGTTTTCTGGTAGAGTTTTTTGGGTCTTCTAGGTAGATTATCATGTCATCAGCAAATAGTGCTAATTTGAGCTCTTCTTTTCCTATCTTGATCCCTTTAATTTCTTTTGTCTGTCTAATTGCTCTGGCCAGAGTTTCCAGTACTATGTTAAATAGCAGTGGTGAAAGGGGGCATCCCTGTCTTGTTCCAGTTTTTTAGAGGGAATGCTTTCAATTTTTCTCCATTTAAGATAATGTTAGCTCTGGGCCTTGCATAAATAGCTTTTATAATGTTAAGATATGTTCCTGATATTCCTAGTTTTTCCAGTGTTTTGAACATAAAGGGGTGTTGTATTTTGTCAAATGCTTTTTCTGCATCAATTGAGATGATCATATGACTTTTGTCTTTAAGTCTATTGATGTGATGTATTATGTTTATTGATTTCCGAATGTTGAACCAGCCTTGCATCCCTGGGATAAACCCCACTTGATCGTGGTGCACTATCTTTTTGATATGTTTTTGTATCCGATTTGCCAGGATTTTGTTGAGGATTTTTGCATCTATGTTCATTAAAGATATGGGCCTGAAGTTTTCTTTTTTGGATGTGTCTTTGCCTGGCTTTGGAATTAAGGTAATATTGGCCTCATAGAAAGAGTCTGGAAGAGCTCCCTCTTTTTCTATTTCTTGAAATAGTTTGAAGAGCATTGGTATTAGTTCTTCTTTGAAAGTCTTATAGAACTCGGCAGTAAACCATCAGGTCCTGGACTTTTCCTTGTTGGTAGCTTTTTGATGACATCTTCTATTTCTTCGCTTGTAATTGATCTGTTTAAATTATGTATATCCTCCACATCCAGTTTAGGCAAATCATATAACTCTAGAAATCTGTCAATGCATTCAGTATTTTCTATTTTATTAGAGTACAAGTTTTCAAAGTAATTTCTAATTATATTCTGTATATCTGAGGTGTTTGTTGTGATATTCCCTTTTTCATCACAAATGTTAGTAATTTGAGTTTTTTCTCTTCTTCTTTTCATTAGCAGCGCTACGGGTCTGTCAATTTTGTTTATTTTTTCAAAGAACCAACTTTTAGTGTTGTCAATTCTTTGAATGGTTTCCTTAGTCTCAATTTCATTAATTTCTGCTCTGATTTTAATTATTTCCTGTCTTCTACTGCTCTTGGTGTTGGTCTGTTCTTCTTTTTCTAATGCTTTGAGGTGTGATGTTAAGTCATTTATTTGTTGGTTTTTTTTTCCTCTTAAGGAATGAACTCAGTGCAATGAATTTTCCTCTTACTACTGCCTTCATAGTGTCCCAGAGATTTCTATACGATGTATCTGTGTTCTCATTTACCTCTAGGAATTTTTTGATCTCCTCTTTGATGTCTTCTTCAACCCCTTGTTCATTCAGTAGCATGTTGTTTAGCTTCCAGTTGATGGAGTAGTTTTTCTTATTCCTTGTTTTGTCGTTGATTTCCAATTTCATCCCTTTATGGTCCGATAGCATGCAGGGTAGTATCTCTATTTTTTTATATTTGCTGAGAGTTGCCTTGTGACACAATATATGGTCTATTTTGGAGAAAAAGCCATGTGCTGCTGAGAAAAATGTGTATTCGTTTACTGAGGGATGAAATATTCTATATATGTCCGTTAGGTCTAAATTGTTAATTGTTTTGAGGAGGCTTAAAGTTTCTTTGTTTAGCTTTTGTTTGGATGATCTATCCATTGGTGAGAGAGGTGTGTTGAAGTCCCCTAGGATAACTGTGTTGTGGTCTATTTTACTCTTGAACTTAAGAAGCGTTTGTTTGATGAATGTAGGTGCTCCATTATTTGGGGCGTACAGATTTATGATTGTTATATCCTGTTGATGGATGGTTCCCTTGAGTAATAAGAAATATCCATCTTTGTCCCTCTTGATTAGTTTTGGTTTGAAGTCTACCTTATTTGATATGAGAATGGAAACTCCTGCTTGCTTCCGCTGGCCATGTGAGTGATAAGACTTTTCCCACCCTTTCACTTTCGGTCTGTTGATGTCTTTTTCTATGAGGTGTGTTTCTTGGAGACAGCAAATTGTTGGGTCATTTCTTTTAATCAATTCTGTTAATCTGTGTCTTTTGATTGGCGAGTTTAGGCCATTAACATTCAGGGTTATTATTGAGATGTGATTTTTATTCCCATCCATTTTTATTTGAATTATGGTCTTTAGCTTGATTTGGTTTCTCTTCTGATTGGTATTTCCTTTAGTTTAATATCTCCCTTTGGTGATTTTCGTTATCATCTTTCTCTTCTTCTTCATGAAAAATGTTGCCCAGGATGCTCTGAAGTGCTGGCTTTCGAGTTGTGAAATCATTTAACTTTTGCTTGTCGTGGAAGGTTTTTATTTCATCTTCGAATCTAAAGCTTAATTTTGCTGGATATAAGATTCTTGGTTGACATCCCTTTTCTTTCAGAGCTTGAAATATGCTATTCCAGGATCTTCTTGCTTTTAAGGTCTGGGTTGAAAAATCTGAACATAGCCTGATTGGTTTCCCCCTATATGTAATTTGCTTCCTTTCTCTTGTGGCTTTTAGTATTCTCTCCTTGCTCAGTGTATTAGGCATTTTCATTGTAATGTGTCTAGGTGTGGATCTGTTGAGATTTTGTTTGTTTGGTGTTCAGTATGCCTCTTGAACTTGGTTTTCCATTTCATTCCTCAAGCTTGGAAAATTTCCTGTAATTATTTCGTTAAATAGATTACTCATTCCTTTGGCTTGAAACTCTGCCCCTTCCTCTACGCCGATCACTCTTAAGTTTGGTCTTTTTATGCTGTCCCATAATTCTTGGATGTTATATCCTTGATTTTTAACAAGTTTTGCTGTATGTTCTAAATTCTTCTGTAGTACATATATTTTGTCTTCATTGTCTGAGGTTCTTTCCTCCAATTGCTCTACTCTGTTGGAGATGCTTTCAATTGAACTTTTATTTTGGTTTATTGCTTCTTTCATTTCTGGAATTTCTATTTGGTTTCGCTTTAGAGCCTCTATTTCCCTATTGAAGTAATCTTTTACTTCCTGTATTTGTTTTTGGAGTTCTTTGTCAAAATGATCTTTTGCCTCCTGTACCTTCTCCCTCATCTCATTTTTGAGTTCATTCTTAAGTTCCATAAACATTTGGCATATGTAATTTCTAAATTCCATCTCTGGCATTTCACCAACTCTGCTTGCCATGACATCTACTGATGAGGTATCTTGATTTGTTTGTGTCATTTTCTTTCCTTGTTTTTTCATGTTGCTTGTGTGTCTATTCTTCCTGCTCTGTGGGACCTTGTCTATTTTGATTTTACCTTAAAGCCTTATGTTGTTCCTGTAGTACAATGCTATCAGATCACCTTATAATTCCTTTACACTTTTAAAACCTAACACTTTCTATTCAGAAAATCCAAGTTTGATCACAATGTACAGATTTTGTTAACCCAGATATTATTTCCAATTTACTCTGTACGCTTCTGTTAGGGTTTTATAGCTTCAAGTATTGGATACAGAGGTGTTATGTTTAGGAAGAAGGAAGTGTCTTGAATTGTTCTTTCTTGGAAAGTATGAAAGGAGATATCTATTGAAGTGGTTTAGTGGAAGTGGTTTAGTATCAGTAGATGATGGAAGAAAGAGAATGGGGTTGACAATTAGGTGAAAAGATTAATTTATATATAAAGTAAGTTGGAAAAGAAAAAAAATGATAAAAGAGTAGGATTTGGTGTAAGAGAGAGGAGAGAGAGAATCAAGGAAATAGAGAGTAAACTATATATAACACCACTTTGCTACCCAGTTCAATTGCGCCGGTTCTAGAAATCCCAAGTTCTGCGTATCACTTGTTTTTGCCTCTGTTTAGTATGCACTGGCAGGATGTAAACATGAAAGATGAAGGAGGAAGAAAAGATACAAGAGTGGGAAGGAAGAAAAGAAGGAAAGAAAAAAGGAGCAGAAGCAAACAAACACACTAACAATCAATGCGGAAGGAAAAAAAAAAAAAAAAAGCAGAACAAAACAAAGCCAAAAAAAAAAAAAAAAAAGAAAAAGAAACAGACAAACAGACAAACAAACAAACAAAAAAACTTCCCTGCAATCCAACAAGACAAGCAAACCAACATAAAGAAAAGGAAAAAAAAATAAAATTAAAAAAAAAAAAAAAAAAAAAGTCGAACCCCAAGTCTCAGACAAAACGGGCCCTGGGAAGCCCCCCTCTTTTTTTCCTTTCCAGTTCAAACCAATTGCCATTGGACCACATCCAGACAGTCTGCGATCCTGTCAGTGAAATCAAGGCTGCATTGTAGGCCAGTGGCTGCACGGTTCAGTGAAGGAGTGGCCCAGGGGTGTTGCGTGTGTCAGCAGATGAATGGCACCGGGAAGGGGACCCTCCAGAAGGCACCCCCATGCCCACCCACAGTTGCAGCCTCTTGTTGCTGCTGCACTAGCCTCAGAAACGCCTTCACCTGCTGACCACCTGAGTCTCACCCAATTGTGCATTGTCTTCAGAGAGCTGGATAGTCCCTGGATGGCTGAAGCCGTTGCTCTCCGTCTCCTCCCCTTTGTCTGGAGCTTTCAAAGATGGCGGTGCTCTCCTTCCAGTCAGCAGCAGCTCCGCAGACTCCCGTATCCTCGCCGATGGATTTCAAGACTGTTGGGTAGATGTCTCCCTGCCGAAGTAGCACCGGGAAGCCACACTGTGACTGTGGTGCAGACAGCGCTGCTTCAGACTGTGGCCGGCTCCACTCTGCCCCTGTTTGCTGATCGCTGATCTCTGCGCCGCTCTGTCCGGGGCCCCACTAGTGAGGGTCGAGTCAGGTGGAGTGTGGATTCGAACTGGCGATGTGGGCCCGCGGTCTCCCGTGGTTCCCCAGCACCAATCCCACTGGCTATTATCGCTGGTTTTTATCGCCGGTTTCACGCTGGTGTGCTGTGAGTTTGGCTGGGGTTGCAGTAGTAGCGCGGTCTCCCCACACTGACTTTGTTCCGGACGGCCTGTGCACCACCCAGGCGGTTTTGCAGGAGCCCTGCGGCTCCAGCCGCTGCAGACAGCTTGTCTCTTTCTCTCTCTGGTAGTGGTAATCAAACCATCCAGGAGATCGGTATTTTCAGCCTATATATATATATGAAGAAAGGCAATTTATCTGCTTTGTTGGATTCTTTCCCCAGAGCTGTCCTGAAGTGTGTCTTCCTCTAATCCGCCATCTTGGATCCGCTTCAGTGAATTTCTACTGTTTCCCTCCCTACCCTTACATGTTGTGGGTTAATATCCACATATCAGAGAGAACATTCAGTCTTTTTTTTTTTTTTTTTTTTTTTTGGTACTGGCTTATTTCACATAGCATAATACTTTCTAGTTCCATCCACTTACTGGCAAATGCCACAATTTCATTCTTCTTTATGGCTGAGTAATTCACCACAAATGTTGATTATAAAAAAAATGATTCAAAAATTAACTGTAAATAGTTTACCAAAACTAAAAAAAAGAAAAGAAAATAAAAGTAAGTAGTTTACTAAAACTAAAAAGAGGAAAATTTGATTTACTGATTGGGGTGTGTGTGTGTGTGTGTGTGTGTGTGTGTGTATTAAAGTCAATTAAATATTAAAGTTATTATATAAAATACAGCCTTTACCTACTCACTAATTACTGTTGTGCTAAACATAGTTTAAGGAGAGATATAACAGAATAGTTCTTGAATGCCCACAAACTGCAGGATATAAATAGAAATAGGTAACAATCACTGCTTCCCTTTATTCATTGTCAATAATTTGGTTTCTATTTTCAGGATTTCTTATCTTAAATAAATTCATAATGGATAATGGATGGAAACTTTGGTGGTACCTAACTCCATGTGCTGGGAGCCATCAGTGAACTGTGCATAACATAAAATTGGCATAGAAGCCATTAGGTGGGAAAATCTGATACCTGGTAACTCAAGAGTAACAGTCCTGTTGGTGAGATCGCCCAGTAGGAATGTGAACTCTTACCTATCTCTGTCAGGTTCAGCAATGTACTGGAGTTGGGGCAACCCTCTGGAGCCATGCAGACACACAGCCTCTCAGAGTTGGGTGTGGCTTGCCAATCAACCTGTTTGCTGTATGTCCCCTGCCACACCCTGAAACCTTATCCCTGCCTTTGATGTACTCTCTTGAAATAAAAGACTAGAGCTATTTTCTAGTTCTTTGGGTCTAGTTCCTACCAGGGCTGGAGAAACTATCATTGACTCCATTTCCCTTAAAACCTATTTTTTGGCTCTGTCTCTTAATTCTTCACTAATTATTTCAGACTTTTCTCAGGTGGCTCATCACCTGCTGGACAGGAAATTCCTCAGGCAGGGTGCTTGCAGCCTTGTGATAGCTGGTGCCTGAAAGTAGAGCAGCTCAGGAGGAAACTCAAAAGAAGGAGGAACTCAAGTGAGCCATCACCTCCTCAAATTAGAGGGTGCATCCCAATTTAGAAAGATAAGGTGGAGGGGAGAAGACAGATTTTTACATAGCCTGGTATTAAACTAGCATGAACTCTAAAAGAGAAAATTCTAACTCTATTTGAAATCCTTATCAGAATAGAAATTCAGAGAGAACAATTCAGCTGTTCCATTCCACTGTTTTTTTTTTTTTTTTTTTTTTTTGTTTGTTTTTTTTTAGTTTACGAGTGATCACACTGGAGACTACTGTGCAGCCAAGAGATTTATTCACCAACTGTTAAGGATGGTCAGAGGTAGAAGAGGTGTGGGTAGAGAGAATGAGTGCTCCAGATGAGTGGGGTTTAAGTAGTGACTTCTGGTGGAGATTTTACCAGAGTGACCTTTTAATCTATTGGCTCCTGCCTGGGGAAAATGTAACAAGTATCATTCGAGCCCACCCTGGGTGATTTCCTGCCTGGGGAAAATGAAACAAGTTTGCTCAGGTAACAGAAACTTCCTGGGGTGTGGCCTGTCAGTCCAAGCCCACTATCATTCCTCTTCTTCTTTTTTTTTTTTTTTTTTTTTTTTTTTTTTTTTAGGGAGTGGGACATTGTGTGTTGGTCTGGATGCTTCCCGCTGAAATGGGGGCGATGTGGGGTGCTATGGGGGGATATGGACATCTCGAGGGAGAAAAGGATTTCCAGGAGGAAGGCACCAAAAGATGAATTTCTGCAGGTGTGGATGAAGGTTCCCTGAAGCCATAGGTCATCAAGGGTGTCCTCCTGAAGAGAGGAATTGTAGGCATCGCTAGTTTACAGGCAGCATCTTACAACAAAGAGAAAGAAGGAGAGACGGATTATTATCTGCCGGCCTGTATTCCACCAGGTGGGACTTAGAGTGAAGAGGACATTGGAGAGCAGGAGGCCCGTGAACAAGGTCATCATCCTGGGTGTAGTTGATTCCTCTAGAGACTGGTCTGCCCTGAGGTGATGAGAAGTCATCCATGGTTGAAAAGTAACAGTTGGTCCCTAAGGAGAAGCTGGTTTTGATTAGAAATTATGACACAAGGGGCTAACATCAGGATGAGACATGATTCAGAACAAGAAAGATGGGAAAGATCACATTGAGTTGGTATAGAAAGATGGGAAAGATCACATTGAGTTGGTATCGGAGACATGAGAGAAGCAAATTTTTAGGGGATAGGCCAAGAGTGGCTAGGTAAGAGGAATTTTAGAGGGGAGTCAGCGGGAGAGATGAAGAAGTTTACTGGGGTAGATGTCTGTTGTCCTTCTGTGGATCCTCAGCTGGTTGGGCAGCTGGCTTATAAATCCAAGATGTCAAGATCCCTGAGGTCTACCCAGGTCAGGATTTTAGAGGGGAGTTGGCTGGGAGGGATGAAGAAGCCCCCATATAGTGCTAATATATTATCTTGAGGAGAATCCCCCTCAAGACAAATATCAGAGAGATTCAAGTCCGTGAGACCCAGTTGTCACAGAAGTCAGGTGGACAAGGGGTTCAGGGGACCAGAGGACAATGGGCCACCCTGTGCAGGGTTTTTTTTTTTTTTCTGTTTTAAATGGGAGAGATGACACCCAAGTTCGGACTAGGCCAGAGGCTGGAAAAAGCTTTCCTTCAACCGCTCCCAGCCACGAACCTGGGAGACAGAGGCTTTCTTGTGATTAGGTAGAGAATGGCATAAGGATTTGGGACCTTAGTATGTATGGGCCTGACAGCCTCATTGATGAGACGAAGATCTTGGACTAACCAGTATGACCCAGTGGACTCATTGACCACCAATATGGGAGTATTATAAGGGGAATGAGTGGGTCAGAGAAAGCGTTTCTGCAGGAGGTCTAAGATAATAGGTTGGAGACCCTTGAGGCTAGTGACTGGGAGTGGGTACTTGGCTTTGTTGGGGAAACACTGGGGATATGGAGTTGCAGTGAGCAAGGGAGGGAGTCTGAGTGTCCCAAACTTTAGGGTCTATCAGATGTGTGGGGGAAGGGGAATGGGAGATTTCTGCACAGGTAGGGAGTTCTTTTCAGGGCTATCAACCTCTAAGATGGCGAGGAGAAAGATGGAGGAGGAGACAGAGTGAGACAAGTCAGAAAGCGCAACTGAGGCCTGAAATTTGGCTAGTATGTCTCAGCCCAACAAAGGCACAGGACATTGAGGGATTACTAGGAACTGGTGGGTGAAAGGATGGAGGTAGAGGTGGTAAGACAGCATGGGAGTCTTGTGGGGATAAATGGTGTGTCCCTCTACCCTGAAAATAGGGGATAATGATATGGTGATAGGCCCCCAATACTCCCTCAAGACCGAGAAGGTGGCTCCAGTGCCTAGTAGAAAATTTATGGGGAAGCCATCAACAAGAAGGGTGACCATGGGCTCCTTCAAGGCGATGTCAATAGTCAGGAGAGGAACCCCAGGGCCCCATCAATCTACCACAGCCAGTCCCAGCAGGCCAGGTTTCACGACTGGTCCCCCTGCAAGAACTGGGGCAGTCGACACCCTAGTGGCCCATTTTGGAGCATTTAGGACGTGGGTGCGTAGGGGGTCTGGGGTTGGGGCAAGCTCTAGCCCAGTGTCCATCATTCCCACACCTGAAACAGGGCCCTGGAGGTCCCCTTTGTATGGGGTCATGGCCACCTGTTTGTGAGGCCTGGACCAGCATTTGAAATTTTGTTCGTTTGGCCTTTTCATATTTCTGAAACTTAGGGTGCTTGGCATCCTCATCTCTGTTATGGTGGACCTTAAAGGCCATGGACAAGATCTCGGTCTGAGGTATCACAGGCCCTTGCTCTAATTTTCTTGCTCTAATTTTCTTAATTTAGCCCATATGTTGGAGTAACTCTGGGACAGAAAGTAAGTCATAAGAGCCTGACGTCCCCCTGGAGATTCAGGATCTAAATTGGTGTATTGTTGGAGAGCTTTTGTCAGCTGATCAAGAAATTTGGAGGGGGGTCTCTTCCCTTTTTTGTATCATTTTCTGTAGCTTGTCGAAATTGATGGCCTTTTGTGCTGCACACTTAAGACCAACTACTATACAAGTGGAAAATTGATCTCTCAAGGCCACGGCCCCTGGGGAGTTATAGTTCCAGTTAGGGTCCCCCCCCCTTTTTCTTTTTTTTTTTTTTTGCCTGAGGTCCAATAGGATGGTTAGGGTTAGTTGTATGGTTCTCATTAGCATAGCCCTTGCCTGAGGAAAAAATATTTGAGGCTTTCCCCTGAGATCAGTTATTGATGTGCTCATATAAACCTAAGTTTAATCTATGCATGGAGAGGATAAAGATGTCTTAAAACATTAGTCAGCTCTCATTCCAATAAATAATTTCTTATACTTAGTGATTTTTACTTTAAAAAGAACTAATTCTAAAGAAATTAAGATTCATACAATTTGGATTAAAAAATAACTTTTATTTTATTTTATTTTATTTTTTTGGTACCGGGGATTGAACTCAGGGGCACTTGACCACTGGGCCACATCCCCAGCCCTTTTTGTATTTTATTAGAAGCAAGGTCTCACTGAGTTACTAAGTGCCTCACCATTGCTGAGGCTGGCTTTGAACTCGTGATCCTCCTGCCTCAGCCTCCCAAAGTGCTGGGATTACAGGCATGCGCCACCGCGCCCGGCAAAAAATAACTATTATTTTTAAGTACTGTCCTACATTCCTAATTTCAAATTATTCTTTAAAATCTAAACTTGATTAATATGAAAACATCAACATGCTTATTATAATTATTACTTTTTATATATTAATTGTATATGTTTCCTAAATATATAATTCTTTAAAATATAAGATTTAAGAAAACATTTTTTTAAGCTGATGCTCTCCAAACAAAAGTTTTCTACAATGGTCTCTTACAAACTTATGTAATAATAGCAAATTAATTGGAAATTTAATTATATTATTTAATACTTTATAATTAAATACATTTGTTATGAAATTTTTATGATATTCTCTTCACTGAGAAGTAAACTGAACTATACTTCAAAAAGACTATTAAGAGACACTAGCTTATTTAGAGGGTAACAATATGAGCTATAAAAATGTTTTAACACCTTTCCTCTAGAGGCGGTAACAGTTCTCTTCACTAGTCTGTTTTGTGTTTCAGATATAGTATTAAATTATATCAATTGATTTATATTGATCCAAAAGTTTATCTACAAAAATTTATAAAGTAATACTCAAATAAGAAGCTCAGATTAATTTCAAAATTAAAACACCTTACCTAACTTTTTCTAAGAGACCCATCTTAACAAAAATAAAGAAATATAATTAAGAATCTCTTAAGGGATGGGGTTGTGGCTCAGCGGTAGAGCGCTCGCCTAGCACGTGCGCGGCCCAGGTTCTATCCTCAGCACCACATAAAAATAAATGCCTTGTGTACAACTAAAGCAAATAAATAAATATTAAAAAAAAGAATCTCTTAAAATTCTATACATAGATAACTACTATTAACATCCAGTACATAGCCTTCTAAACTCTTTCTTATACATATACATATTTTATAAATATAAAATCATATTAATATTTTAAAAACATTATTTTAAATTACACATCATTAATACTCTTTTACAATAGTACAATAATATTTTTATGCCAAAATGTTTATATGATTTTATATTTATAAAACTACAACTAAAAAATATTTTTAAAAAAGTGTAAACAAGATCAGTCATTAAGAAGCAGGGGTCTAGTACACTGCCAGCTGTGTTACTAATCATAACAAGATAAATAGGGTGCAAATTGCATTAACTATATAATTCTATATTTAATTAAATTACAGTTTCTTACGTGAAGAGAAAATAGTGTAGAAAGGCAAGAAAAAGTTTGAAATGTTTTTAAAAGTGAAGACAGGGAGGCAGAAGATGGATCACAAGTGTTGATTATAAAGAAAGAGAAATTAAAAATTTAAGTGTAAGTGGTTTACAAATTTAAAAAGAGGAAGAGGGAATAGGAAATATTTTGGGAAAGTGTTTTTGGGGGAGAAGAGAGTGAAGAAGGGGTAACAAGAGGGACAAAATCCAAGGAACAGCAAACAAACAAATGTAAGATCAAAACAATTCAAACTTATGTATGAATACAACCCTCCTATGTGAGACCGAGGCTAAATACAATCTATGGTTTTACATTCATTTGAATATCTCCTGGAAATTCTCATTAATCTTGCTTACGGTAATCACTTACTTCTCCCCATCTTCTCTATTAACCCATGAAGTGTTTTTCACATTGTCTCTGATTTTCAGCTTGGATCTTGATTGCTCTGTTTTTAAATTTATCTTCCAATTAACAAAAAAAGGAAAGAGTAAAAATCAGACTTAACTAGTGAGTGAAACGACACACACAAATAAATTCACAGGCTTCCCTAATTACCCTCTAACTCCATAGCTAAAATAAACCTTTGTTCTCAAAGCTTAGATCACTGGAACATTTACAGAGCCTGGTGGAGAAGTAGATAACTTGAAAGCGCTGCTCTTACCCAATGCTCTATGCTTTCTTTGCATCATATTTTCATTTGTTTATTTAAAAATTTTTCTATTGTATTTTTTATTGACATGTAATCTGCCTATATAAACGAGGGTCACTATGATATTTCCACACATGTGTGCAGCATATGCTGTTTAAAATCCATCCTCTGTATCTCTCTACCCTTTTTACCACTCTATCTCCTGTAATCATTTTTCTATCTTCAGGTTCACATTCATTTTAGCTTCCACACATGAGAGACACCAAGCAATACTTGACTCTCTGTTTCTGACTTCTTACCATAAGGTCCCCCAGTTCTCTCCTTTGCAGCAAATGACAAGATACCATTCTTCTTTATGTCTGAATGTGAAAACGTTGTGTATATATAACAGATTTTCTTTATCCACTCATCTGTTTATAAGCACATAAATATGATAGCTATTGTGGATAGTGTCATAGTTATCCTGAACATGCAGGAATCTATGTTGTATGTTGATTTTATTTCTTTCATATATGTACCAGAAGCAGGACACCTGGATCTTACGGAAGATCTCTTTATGTTTCAGGAAACTGCATACTTTTTTCCATAATGGCTATCTGAATGTACATTCCCACCAACGGGTATAAGGTGTCCTTTTTTTGTTACACCTCTTCAATATTTGTTAATTGTTGTGGTAATGATAATACTTTGTATCTCTTATTTTTTGTTTTTGTGTTTTTATGATAGCCATTTTAACCCAAGCAAAATAACATCTCTTGTTAGTTTTGATTTTCATTTGCCTGATAGCTAATGATATTGAGAATTTAAAAAATGTATTTATTGGTCAGTTATATTTCTTCTTTTGAGAAGTGCCTATTAGGATTATTTGGCCATTTTAAATTGTATTACTTGTGGTTTGTTGTTAAGTTTTTTTGTTCTTTATGCATTGTTGATTTTAATAATCTGTAAGATGAATAATTGGCAAATATTATCTTTTATTCTGTAGAATGTCTTTTTATTCTATTGACTGTTGTGTAAGAGCTTTTCAGTTTGATGTAATTTTTGCTTTTAGGGTCATATAGAAAAAATCATTACTTGTATTCATCTTGAGGTGTTTTCCCCGTGTTTTTTCCTAGTTCATTTAGTGTTTCAGATCTTACAGTAAGGTCTGTGAGCCATTTTGAGTTGAATTTTGTACAGGGTGAGATATAAGGTTCAAGTCACAATCTTCTGCATGCTCCATTTATTAAAGATGGTCTCCTTTTTCCACCATAAGTTTTAGTAACTTTGTTTAGAATCAGTGGACTGTAGGTGCATTTTCCCCTCCTCCAGGATCTCCTTTCTCTGCGATTGTTCTATTTTCCTATTTTTATGCCAGTGGCATGCTGTTTTGCTTGCTGTGGCTGTGTTGTATGGCTTAAAGTCAGGAACTGTCTTGCCTCCCGCTTTGCCCCTTTGCTTAAAGTGATCTTGACTATACACACACACACACATACACAACTACATACATATATATACATATATGTGCGTAGTCAAATCAATATATATATACATACATATATACATATATACTATATATAGACATATATAGTGAAATCAATATATATGTACACACACACACACACACACACACATATATATATATATAAATATATTTGTGCTTTCACATGAATTTTGGGATGGTTTTTTCTAGTTCTGTGAAGAATGTCTTTGGTATTATCATGGGAATTAAATTGAGCCTGAAAATTGATTTGGATAGTATGATACCTTTAACAATGTTAATCCTCCATTTATTCCTATATTCTTCAATTTCTTTCATCAGTATTTTGTAATTTTTATTGTAGATGCCTTCACTTCCTTGATTAATTTTTAGTGAAGTAAAATTTTAATTAAATATAAAATTTACTTGTTTTATCAAGTAAACTGTAATTAAAAATATAGTTGTGACTTTGGAAACTTTTTTTACAAATGATATTTATTGATCACCTAATTGTAACTTCATTTTTATAGATTCCTACAAAAATCAAAACCTTATTGTGTGTTAATTTCTGTACCTATAAAATGACACAATTGACTATAGTGATGGCCAGGATTCATATTTACTAAAATAACTGGTGATTGTATGATTCAGAGAAATGTTCCAGAAGTTCACAAGAAGGCAGCGTTGCCTAATAGATTAAATAATAAGGCATTTGAAGATGATGGGGTCTATTTCCTAAAGTGGGAATATTTCCCTTAGTCAGTTTTTCTCTTTCTCTTTATTCTCTTCTCTCACTTTCTCTCTCTCGCTTTCTGCCTAATGAAGAAACAAACAGATTCCGTTTATGAACTTAATCTTTGTGTTACTTAGAATTTACTTTAAAATACAATTTTCTTACCTTTATTTTGGTAAACATATGTCATTATGTGTTTACCTTTCTTCCTCATAAAACGTGAATGTTTTCTGCTTCTTTTCATTTGTTCCACAAATATATAAATCTGTGCATAGTTACTTTCTATTTATTCTTTACCTCTGCAGTTTTTACACATACATCTTTCAGTGATATGAAATGAATGTCCTTAACTTCTTTTTCTTTCTACATAATTTTTAATTATCTACAGGTTTGAAGACAAATTTGATTCAGCACTGAATTGAATTAACAGGTGTTTTTAAAGAGATCTTTTAAAATGTTTTCCAAAATAAATGTCACTTTGGGTTAGAATGGCTTAAAAAGGCAGTGGATTTGAATGAAGCATTAGGAAAACCACTATTAAACTGGCTAGAAGGTAAAACTCAATTTGAGTTTAAGGTAAAAGTGATACTGCTTTTTAGCAGGCTGAATATTTTTCATGTCAAGGGAATTTCTAGAGAGATATTTCTTAGAGTTTCTACAATTGCCTTTTCCTGTTATCTCAAAGAGAAATACATTTGTATGCATTTTTTAATGTTTAATGTTAATTTTTTAATGTTTCCACTTCTTCAGCCTCACCCTGTGATCCTACTTTTCTGCTGGGCTGTGCTCCCTGCAATGTTATCTGCTCCATTATCTTCCATAATTGTTTTGATTATAAAGATCAGCATTTTCTAAACTTTATGGGGAAATTAAATGAAAATGTGAAGATTCTGAGTTCCCCATGGATCCAGGTGAGACAAAATCCCACCCCCTTATCTTGAGAAAACATACAATCTTTACTATGACATGTAAAAGCTTCTAGTGATCCAAGCAGTCAAGTGAGTCTAAACACCACAGTCTAGCCCAGAGTTGGATGTCATGGAGTGAGTATCAGGAAATATGACTGAGTCTTTTACTTTATGCACAGAAATATGAATGCCTTGATGTAGAGATGACAGGAAAGCCCATTGTCTCTCTGGCCAGTGCTTTTCCCAGTAACCCCCAAAGCCTAATATTTATAAAGTACTTTGGTAACTGCATTTGAGCAAGGTCATGTCACTTAGTGGGCATCCAGGGCCCTGTGGAGGACTCATCATTCACAAGGGCTGCACACCAATCACCACTAAGATATTTTCATCATTTTACTTGTCAGAAATACAGTTACCTAGTATTTGACAAAGTTTTCAAAAAACATATGTTGGAGAAAATATAGCCTTTTAAAATGGTGCTGGGAAACAGGAATTCTGTATGTGGTGGAATGAAATTGAACCCCTATCTCTTACCCTGCACAAAATTCAACTCAAAGAGGATCAAAGAACTAGGAACTAGTCCAGAAAATGCACCTGCTAGAAGAAAATGTAGGTTCACACTCCAACATATCAGCTCAGGAACTGACTTCCTCAAGAAGACTCTAAAAGTGCAAGTAAGAACATTAAAAAAAATAATAATAATAAATGGGATGACATCCAATTAAAAATCTCTTCACAGCAAAGGAAACAACCAAGAGTGGAAAGAGAGAGCCTACAGGATGATAGAAAATCTTTGCCACTTGTTCCTCAGATAGGGCATCTATATCCAGGATATATAATGAACTCATAAAACTTAACAACCAAAAAACATATAACCCAATCTCTAAATGGCAAAGGAACTAAAGAGACAATTCTCAAAGGAAGAAATACAAATGGTCAACAAACGTATGGAAAAAAAATTTCAGCATCTCTAGCATTTAGAGAAAGGTAAATTAAAACTACACTGAGATTCCATCTCACTGCAGTCAAGGGCAATTATCAAGAATACAAGTAACAGGGGCTGGGGCTATGGCTCAGAGGTAGAGCGCTCATCTCACATGTGTGAGGATCAGGGTTCGATCTTTAGCACCACATAAATAAAATAAAGGTATTGTGTCCACCTATAACTAAAAAAAAATTTTTAAAGATTTAAAAAAATCAATAAAAAAAATACAAGTAACAATACATTTTGGCCAAAATATGGGGGAAAATGTATACATTGTTCGTGGAACTGCAAATTAGTGCAATTACTCTGGAAAGTAGTATGGAGATTCCTCAAAAACTATGACTAAAGCCACCATTGGTCCCAGTTATTTCACTCTTTAGAATACATCCAAAGGATTTAAATTCAGCATACTACAGAGATGCAGGCACATCTATATTTATAATGGCACAATTTACAATAACTAAGCTGTGGAGACAACCTAGGTGCCCTTCAACAAATGAATGGATAAAGAAAACGTGACATAAATACACAGTGGAGTATTTCTCAGCCATAAAGAAGAGTGACATTATGGCATTTTTCAGTAAACGGATGCATTTGGAGAATATCATGCTAAATGAAATAGGCCAGTCCCACAAAATCAAAGTTTGAATGTTTTCTTTGATATGTAGAATCTAATCCAAAAATAAGGTGGCACACATAAAAAGAAAAAAAGAATAGAAGAAAGATCAGTGAAATAGACAAAGGAGAATGAAGAAAAGGGAGTAGAGAAGGGATAGGGAAAGAGAATGGATTGAATTTGTTTAACATTCCTACTTATGCATATAAATATATCACAGTGAATCTCACCATCATGTATGCACACAGAACACTTATCTTAAAAAAAAAAAAACTATAAGTAAATAGCAGAAAGATCATAGGGAAGAAATAGTAGAGGGAAGGGAAAATCAACACAGGACATAGGACCAGGAAGCAGAGAGACTCCACTCACCATGGACAGAATATGTATACCAAAGACAGCCCCCAATGACCCACTTCTAGCCACAACCTGACTAGAGTTACCATCAACTTAATTCCTATCAGTGGATTAATTAACTGATTAGGATAAGGCTCTCATAAGTTAATAATTTGACCTCTAAACCCTCTTGCATTTTCTCACACATGAGCTCTTAAGGGACACCTCTCATCCAAACCATAACAGTGCTTCGGATGTCATCCTGCTTGACAAGATTGTAGGGTTAGGCTAACGAAATGATTGCATTTCAGTGTGTACAACCCTGAACAAATAGTTTTACCCTATGTTCAGTTGGCAGTTTCTGTGGTCTTCATAAAAGTCAACTGTGATATCTTCAGACATCTCCCAACTATTCTTGTGCACAGTTACTTCTCCATAGGATCCCCAAATACATTTCATGTATTTTGAAAACCTCCCCTATTCTATAGTAACTACTCTATTTATGAGGATGCTTCTTATAAGGAAAAGCAGCAAACAACATTGTGCTTTCTTTTTCAATTTAAAAAAATTATTAGTTCTGGGCTGGGGTTGTGGCTCAGCGGCAGAGCACTCGCCTTGCATGTGCACGGCCCGGGTTCGATCCTCAGCACCACGTAAACATCAATGCATTGCATTGTGTACAACTAAAGTAAATAAATAAATATTTTTTTTAAAAATTATTAGTTCTTTTTAGTTATACATAAAAATCCATTCATTTTGAAATAATTATACAAACATGTGGTATAATATGTTCTAATTCAGTGTCCATCACTCCCCCATTCCCCCCCTCTTTCCTCCCCCTCTTCTCTTCTTTCTACTCTACTGAGCATAATTCACTATTACCAAGTGTTGTGCTCTTTCTCTGATTACCCAAACTCTCTTAAACTCTGTTCTTATCTACAGAGCATCAATCATGGTAATTCATGTCAACTATATTTCCAGATTGTAAGGAATAATTGGTTTGAAAAAGAAGAGAACTTACATAAATTTATTTTTATCTCTGAAGATGACATATGAGTATACAAAATGGTTATCATTTCTGATAACCTCTGGTCATAGTTCTCTCCCACAAATCTTCCTATAAGCTTAGGAATTATGATATATGTACAGTAAAAACTTCTCCATCAAGATAGACACCAATTTTTTAAAGGTATATTTCTAAGAAGGACTACTTACAATATTCATGTCTTTATTACCTGTTTCTAGTTAATAAACATTTTTATTTTGTAGGTCTGCAACAATTTTCCTGCTCTCATTGATTATTTACCAGGGAGTCATAGAAAACTTCTTAAGAATGTTGCTGATATGAAACAGTACTTTTTGGAGAAAGTAAAAGAACACCAAGAATCCCTGGATATGAACAATCCTCGGGACTTTATCGACTGCTTCCTGATTAAAATGGAAGAGGTAGAATGTGAACAGCTCAGTTATCTGATTGCCTCTGCATTTTGTGTTTCACTGATTAATTCTATGGTTCCTAGTGATAGTTAAGTAGTTGGGCAAGAAATTTTTAACAGGCATTTCAAGCACATCTTTTCTTTATGGGTCTGCATAAATTGTCATAGAAGAAATAAAATTGAATTATTAAATAGATAGAATACATGGATCCTTTCTATAGATAATAATAATCTACCTGAGGAATAGACAAAATCCACACCTCAGATGGGAATAATTATAAAGAAGCTAAAATATATATATAATTGGAGCCACAAGTGCAAATTGAAATGATTGTTTGGACTCAGTGTACAGGAGAATGGAAAACTATATCCAATGGCCATCCTGTGTAATGGCTCCTCAGTGATCAAGATCAAGTGACCAAAACATACAACACTGAGTTTTGTAGGACAGGATACCTGTCGTCCATTCTGAGACCAACAAAATGCAACAGGAATGTAGACCACTGTCCTCATAGGTGCCTGAAGTGGGTGCTGATCTATGGAGAATAGTAACTGGTACATGAGATAGTGAGATTTATCAGAACTTTATCAAATATTTCCCTGGATTCTATAGTGTTTAACTAGATTCCAGAATTACAAAGCAGTTGCTTCAGACAGTTCATACTAGGTCAATAGTTGCTTCTCAGGAAGGACTGATACCTGGAACTTCTTATTCTACCATCTTTGAGTCATTACTCCTGTACTGTCATCTTTCTTATTGATACATAAGAATTATCCATAAGAGTGGGATTTATTGTGAAATTTTTATACATGCACATAGCACAAATTTGTCAATTTCTTTCCCCCATATTTCCCCTTTCCTTCTTTTTCTTTTTTTCCCATTCCCTTTGCCTACTGTCCTTGTCCTTTTTGATGAGGTCCCTTTACTTTTTCGTATCTCTCTAGCAGCTATATATGAGAGAAAACATGTGACCCTTGACTTTCTGGGTCTGGATTATCTCACTTAGCATTATCTTCTCCAGTTCCATTTGTTTCCTTAGAAATTATATTTTATTCTTTAAGATTGAGTAAAACTCCATTATGTATTACATACCACATTATATTTACTTATCCATCTGTTGAGGATACCTACATGGGTTTCATAACTTGGCTATTGTGAACTGTGCTGCTTTAAATGGGTATGCATAAATTGCTAGAGTATGTGACTTTAATTCGTTTGGATAAATACCAAGGAATGTAATAGCTTGGTAATTTTGTGGTTCTATTTCTTCTCTTTTGAAGAATCTCCATAGTGATTTTTCATAGTGATTATACTAACTTCAATCCTACCAACAGTGTAAAAGTGTTCAGTTTTATCCAGAGTCTTTCAAATATTTACTATTGTTTCTTTTTTTTTTTTTTTCCCATATTTTTATTGTTGGATTACAGTTGTAAATAATGGTAAGATTTGTTGTTACTTATTCATACATGCACACAATGTAACAATGTAATTCAGCCAAAATTATTCTCCAGTATATCCCCTTTCTCTCACCTCCTCTCTTTTGATGGTCCCTTTCTTCTACTCTACTGATTTCCCATTGATTTTCAAGGGATTTGCCCCAACTTTCTTTTCCATATTTAATTCCTTAGTATAATTACTGAGGAGTGGTATACCTGGGTCATATGGTGGTTCCAGTCCTAGTATTTGAGGAAAGTTTATAATGATTTCCATAGTATTTGTACTAATTTTAAACCCCACTAACAATGTAAAAGTGTATTTTTTTTTCTCCACACCATCTAGGGCATTTGATTATTGTTTGTGTTCTTGATGACTGCCATTCTAATTGGAGTGAGATGAAATCTCAGTGTTGTTTTAATTTGAATTTCCCTAATTGCTAACACTGCTGACTTTTTTATA
This sequence comes from Tamias sibiricus, assembly GCA_025594165.1. Taxonomy (NCBI): domain Eukaryota; kingdom Metazoa; phylum Chordata; class Mammalia; order Rodentia; family Sciuridae; genus Tamias; species Tamias sibiricus. The sequence goes on along the minus strand of CM046663.1, from coordinate 139,012,441 downwards.
TACTTGTTGATCATCTGTATTTATTCATTTGAGAAGTGTATGTTTAGTTTATTTGTATACTTATTAATTGCGTCATGGTTTTTGGTATTAAGGTTTTGGGGGTTCATTATGTATTGTGGATATTAATCCTCTGCCAGAAGAGTAGATAGCAAAGATTTCTCTCCCATTCTGTTGGTTGTTTCTTCACATTCTTAACTATTTCCTTTGATTCCATCCCATTTATTTTTTTATTTTATTTCTTGAGTTTGGGGAATCTTTCTGTAGAAGTCAATGCCTATACCTATAAGTGTTGTCCTTCTGTTTTTTTCTTTTTTTCCCCCCAGCAATTTCATTGTTTCTGGTCTAATTCCTAGGTCTTAGATTTACTTTGAATTGACCTATGAGGAGGATGAGAGAGAGAGAGAGCAATGTAGTTTCATTCATTTACACACGGATATCCAGTTTTCTCAGCACCGCTTGTTAAAATAATTCAAAACAAAACAAAGGACCTTTTCTCCAATGTATGTGTTTGGCACTTTTTTCAAGGATCAGATCTCTGTATCCACAAAGGTTTATCTTTATGATTTTTTTCCCCCATTAGTCTACATGACAGAACCATGTAGTTTTTGTAGCCAGGGCACTATAGTGAAATTTGAGATCAGGTATTGTGATGCCTCTGGCGTTGCTTTTATTGATCGATATGGCTTAAACTATTTTGGGTCTTTTATTTTTCCAAATGATTTTTAGGACCTTTTCTTCCAGTTCTGTGAAGAATGGCATTGTTCTCTTGATCAGGATTTCATTGAATCTATAGATTGCTGTGGTCATATGGTCATTTTGATGTTAATTCTGCCTATTTAAGAATATGGGAAGTGTTACCTTTTTCTAAATTCTGCATCAGTTTCTTTCTTCAGTGTTCTACAATTTTAATCATAGAGATTTTTCACCACCTTCTTATATTCATTCCTAGGATTTTAAGATTTGGGTTTCTTTGTTTTTAGGCTATTGTGAATGGAATGTATTCCTGATATGTTTTTCAGTGGATTTATTATTGCTGTTAAAAGCTACTGATTATTTTATTTTGATCTTATATCCTGCTACTTTTCTGAACTTGTTTTCTGAATCAACCCTTGAATTCTTCTGGTGACGTTTATTACAGAAGCATATCACTTGCCAACAGTGATAAGTTCACCTTTATTGCCTTCTCTTGCCTAACTGCTCTGACTAAAATATCAAGTACTCTGTCGAGTAGAAGCAGTGACAGTGTATATTCTTGTCTTTTTCCTCAGTGAAGAGAAAAATATTATCAGTTTTTCCCCCACTCACTATACGTTGACTGGAGGTTTTTTATATATACCTCTTATGATATTTGGGGAGGTTCTTTCTATCCTTTCTTTCTCTGGCATTTTTAACACGAATATGTGCTAGATTTTGCCACAGGATTTTTCTGCATCTATTGAATCTACCATGTGATTATTATTCTTTGATTCTATTTATGTAATGAATTATTTTATTGATTTGTAGGTATTGAACTATCCATCCTTGCATCACTGGAATGAAACAAACTTGATCATAATGTACAATTTCTTTTATTTGTTCTTTTTTAGATGTACAGTCTTATTGTGCTTTCAAGCATAATTTGCCAATATTTGATTAAGAAATTTTGCATTTATGTTCATATGGCTTATTGGATTCTAGTTTTTTTTCCCAAGATGTGTTCTTATATGTTTTGAAGGTCATAATGATACTGGCTTCACGAAACAAATTGGGAGTTACCCCACTCCCCCACACACTTTTTCTTTATTTTTATTTTTTTATTATTATTTTTTTTTGTACTGGGGATTGAACTCAGGGGCACTAGACCACCGAGCCACATCCCCAGCCCTTTTTTTTTTTTTTTTTTTGGTATTTTATTAGAGACAGGATCTCACTGAGTTGCTAAGTGCCTCACCATTGCTGAGGCTGGCTTTGAACTCTTGATCCTCCTGCCTCAGCATCCCAAGTGCTGGGATTACAGGAGTGTACCACCGCGCCTGGCTCCCCACACACTTTCTGTTTCATGAAATAATATGAGAAAGAGCTGCACTCATTCTTCTTTAAAGGTCTGATAGAATTCTGATAAAAACAGATCTGTTTCTTGGTTTTTCTTTTCTGGAAGGTTTTTATTTTTATCACTCTTTCAGTCTTGTTGTTTATAATTGTTATAATTAAGTTTTCTATGTCATCTTGGTTCAATTTTTGTAGGTAGTATCTGTGTATAAATTTGCCCAATTCTTCTATATTTTCTGATTTATTGCAATTGGAATTTTCAAGGTACTCCATAATAATCCTTTGCATTTTAGAGATATTTCTGGCAATAGCTCCTTTTCCTTTTTTCTTTTTTTTTATTATTAAATTATTTATTCTTTCTAATTTGTTATACATGATGGCGGAACACAATTCATTTCATATTACACATATAGAGCACAATGTTTCAGGTCACTAGTTGTACACAAAGTATTTTCACACTATTCCTGTCTTCATACATGTACTTAGGATAATGATGTCTAACTCATTCCACTGTAATTCCTACCCCCTTGTCCCCTCCTTTTCCCTCCCTCCCCTTTGATCTATCTAAAGTTCCTCCATTCCTCCCATCATCCTCACCATCACCATTATGAGTCTGCATCCTCATATCAAAGAAAACATTTGGCCTTTGTTTTTTTGGGATTGGCTTACTTCATTTAGCATTATTCCTCCAACTTCATCCATTTACCTGAAAATGCCAAGATTTTATTCTCTTTTAATACTGAGTAATGCTCCATTGTGTATGTATACCAAAGTTTCTCTATCCATTCATCAACTGAAGGGCATCTAGTTTGATTCCACAATTTAGCTATTGTGAATTGTGCTGCTATAAACATCGATATGGCTGTGTCCCTGTAGTATTCTGTTTTTAAGTCCTTTGGATATAGACTGAGGAGTAGGATAGCTGGGTCAAATGGTGGGTCCATTCCAAGTTTTCCAAAGAATCTCCATCCTGTTTTCCAGATTAGCTGAACCAATTTGCAGTCCCACCAACAGTGTATGCGTGTGCCTTTTCCCCCACAGTCTCACCAACATTTATTGTTGCTTGTATTCTTAATAGCTGCCATTCTGACTAGAGTGAGATGAAATCTGAGTTTTGATTTGCATTTCTCTAATTGCTAGAGATGTTGAACATTTTTTTTCATATAATTGTTGATTGTTCCAATATCCTCTTCTGAGAAGTGTCTGTTCAATTCCTTGGCCCATTTATTGATTGGGTTATTTGCTTTTTTGGTATTAAGGTTTTTGGGTGCTTTATATGTCCTAGAGATTAGTGCTCTATCTGACGTACTTGTGGTAAAGATTTGCTCCCATTCTGTAGGTTTTCTGTTCACCTCACTGATTGTTTCTTTTGCTGAGAAGATTCTTAGTTCCAATCCATCCCATTTATTGATTCTTGGTTTTAATTCTTGCATTATAGTAGTCTTATTAAGGAAGTTGGGGCCTAATTGGACATGATGGAATTTAGGCCTACTTTTTCTTCCATTAGGAGCAAAGTCTCCAGTTTAATTCCTAGGTCCTTGATCCACTTTGAGTTGAGTTTTGTGCATGGTAAGAGATAGAGGCTTAATTTCATTTTGTTACATGTGGATTTCCAGTTTTGCCTTTTTCATTTCTAAATTTGTTAATTTGTGTCTCTTCTCTTTTCTTAGTTTAGCTAAATTTACCAGTCTGGCTTAACCTTTTCAAAAAACCAAGTCTTTGTTTCATTGATCTTTTGTACTTTTTTATTCTCTCATTAATTTCAGTTTGCATCTTAATTATTTCCTTCTTTCTACAATATTTGGGATTGTTCTTAATTTTCTAAGGCCTGGAGATACATTATTAGGTTATTTGGGATGGTTCTGATTTTTTAAGGTATCCATTCATAGTTTGTAAACTCTTTGTCTTAGAACTGCCTTCCTAGTGTTTCAGAGATTTTGGCATGTTGGATATCTGTTGTTTTTTGATTCTAGAAATTTTAAATTGCTTCTCTCATTCTCTCAATGATCTAGTCATCATTCAAAATTGTGTTATTGAATCTCTGTGTCCTTATGTAATTTCTCTGGTTATTTTCTTGCTGTTGATTTCTAATTTTGTTTCATTATGACCTGATATGATGGAATCAAGGGATTATACTAATTTTAAAAGAATATTTTCTAAGACTTATTACTTTGTGTCCTAAAATATAGTCAATTTGGAGACAGTTCCATGGTCAACTGAGAAGAAGTTGAATTTAGCTGTTGTTAGATGAAATATTCTATTAATTTATGCTAAATTCATTTAATCCATAATGCTTTTAAATCTGAAAAGTCTTTAGTGATTTTTTTTGTATGGATGACCTATCTCACGGGGACAGAGTTCTGTTTAAATTACCCAGTATTATTTTATTGCGGCCTATTTGAATTTCTACACTGAATAGTATCCGCTTGATGTAATTAGGTGCACGGATGTTTAGGGGTATAAACACTATCACTACCTTTTCGCTGGATTGTTTTTCTACCAGTGTGAATTGCCTTTTCCTTGCCTCTTCTGATTAATTTTGGCCTGAAATCAGCTTTGTTTGTTCTGAGAGTACCTACTCCTTCTTGTTTTGGTTTTCTGTTTTTATGGAATATCTTTTTCCATCCTTTCACTTTTAGCCTATGGATGTCTTTGCCTGTAAGATGAGTTTCCTGCAAACAGTATATGGTTGTGTCCTATTTTTAAATTCATTCTGCCAGTCTATGAAATTTTTAATGTGCAAGTTGAGACCATTTACCTTCATGACTTTTAGCCAGATCAGATTTGTTGTTGTTGTTGTTGTTGCTGTAATCAAAAACCTGACGAGAACAAGATAGAAGAGGAAATGCTTATGTTGGCCCAAGGTTTTAGACCATAGTTGGTTGAATCCAAAGCTCTGGGAGCAAGATAAGGCAGAACATCATGGCAGAAATGCATAATGGCAGAAACCAGATCAAGACATGGCAACCAGGAAGCAGAGAGTGCTCTGCTCACCAAGGACAAAATATAAATCCCAAAGGCATGCCCCCAATAACCTACTTCCTCCAGCCACACCTAGCCTGACTAGTTACTGCTTAGTTAGTCCATATCAGTGGTTAATGAACTGGTTATGTTATTCCCCTCATAATTGAATCATTTCATCTCTGAAAATTCTTGCATTGTCATATACATGACCTTTTGGGGAGTTCCTCAGTTTTAAATCATAATATTCCACAACTGTTCCCCCAAATCTCATGCCCTTTCACAGTGAAAAATACATAATCTCCAATTCCATGAATTCCACAGTTTTACAACTTTCAGAATTATCTAAAAGTCCAAGTTCAGTTTATCTAAAAGTCCACCTCAGTTTACCTCTGTAGAACTGATGTTTTAATTCATGCTCAGGAGCTGGTCTTCCACTTTTCTTATTTTCAGTACTTCCATCTTAAGTATACTAAATGTTTTACTCTATATCATGGAAATATGCTCCTATTTGGGGCTTCCTTGAAATTTTGATTGGACAATCTTAGAAAACTAGATAAAGTCAATGTTGCTTTGTCCAGGAAATATGCCTATTGTGATAGCTGTCTCTCTAAATGTTGATTACATTTTATTGAAGATCCTATAGTCTACCTGAAGATTATACAAACCCCACAAAATGAATTCTTGCCTATGGATTGGTTAAAAAAAATACCTAATTTATATGTAATTCATGTGTTAGGGTTATTTTATATTTTCAAATCTCTACTTTAGTCAATATTTAAAATTAACTCTTGTTGATGTCAAGTCTGTGTCAAATAATGCCCTCAGTTCTAAAACAACATTAGTTGTTCTTATCAAGTACTTTCTATTTCTTAATTGCCAATGTATGAGAGCTCTTTGAGTCAGCTCCTTATCCTCAGAAGCTGCATTATCCTTACTCTCTCCTTAATTCTAAATGAACAATTAAGTCCTAAACTCCATGTCTTCATGTTTGTGGTGTCTTTTTCAATTTGTGTCTTAAGAGCAGGGTAAATTTCATGGTGAATTTATTCTCGTACTTTATTCCTAAGTTACCTGTTGTCTCACATCTGGAATACATTCTGTCTTTATAATTCACTCACTTTTTGTTTACTCTATTTTAGACTGTGCTGCCACATTATCTTTTGCATATTTTCTGGTTTCTAATGAGTGTAGGAAGACATAAGAAATCCTATGTCCAAGTAAATTCTTTATCAGAGAAGAAAACTGCATATTATTGATTTAAGTTATTTTGTCTTCCATGATATGGTCCTAATTTACCTATTTTTATCAGTTACAAACATGTTTTTCTTCAAATCATGGAAAACCCAATGATCAGAGCTTAAAGGATTTAGTCATTTACATACAAGGAGAACTCATGGTGGGCTTGACTAGGTTTTGTACAATAACCCAGAAACATTAGGGGCTCAGGTGCCTTCCATTTTCCTTCACCATATTTTATGGGTTGCATGTACTTTATTCCCTCCAAAACTTATGCTGAAAGTTGTTCCCCAATGTAACAGTGTGAGAGTTGCTGGGACAACTATTCTTTATGAATCACCCAGTTTCTTGTGTGTTATAGCAACAGAAAATGAACTAAAACATTGTAATTAATATACTAGCTTTTATCTTCATGATTAAATATTGCAATCTCAAAACAATTTCTGTCTTCTCTACACTATGTGACTATATTTTTAGTAGAAAGAAAGAGAAGTGGCAGCATCAGAGTTTTGCTTGTATTTTATTGATAAGAAATATATTGCAGGTCTTTCCTAGGTGCAAAAAGGATGGTGAACAGAATTTTTAGGCAACAAGGGGTAAGAGAGTAGGAAATGGAGATTTGGTCAATTAATCTGTGGTTTACCATACCACACAGTATCTATTTATAATACTGTATTCTTTTGTTTCTATGTTGGCTTAACTTTATAACCACCTGATTTATTTTGAAATTATTATAATTAAACACTAAATTAATTGTGAAATAAGTGCATTGATTTATTCCTAGGAAAAGGGCAATCAGCAGACTGAATTTACCACAGAAGCCTTAATAAACATTGTGAGTGATCTTTTTGGAGCTGGGTCAGAGACAAGAAGCACTACTCTGAGAAATGGACTCCTGCTCCTGTTGAAGCACCCAGAGGTCACAGGTATGACTGTATATGGTGAGCGGGGTGAATTTTACAACAAAAACTTGGCAAGATACTGCTAGTGACATCCATCTTATTTCTCTTGAGGATAATCTTTATTGAAATTTCTGTGTTGCCAGTTATGATTTGTCCACATTAAATGAAGGGATAAAAATAAGGAAACATTGCACAGTAGGTGACAGTGACTGAGAGAAGTAAAGGACAGCATGGGCAGTAGCAAAGCAGTGGAGCTCTGGTCATGTCTGGATTCCACTGGGAAGTGTCTTGTAGCATGCGACAGCCAGCATGTGTTGGCCTAATACTGCATGCTGGACTTCCTAAGGAGACGATACTTGGATTATTAGGTATATTCTTGCAAGATTTCTTTGGAAATCTCTCCTTATTCTGAAAATTTTAATGCCAGATAGGAAAAATCAAAACTCTTAATTGGAACATAAATAGAAACTTTAGAAATTTAGGTGGCAGGGATTTTACTAGCATCTGAGAAGTTTTCTAAAAGGTTATAGTCATAAGGAAGGTATTGCTACATAGAAGATTTTCCTAAAGGAATTTGTTATTCCAGAAGTATGTTTCCATTAATTTCATTTTTTATGAACAACTCTGTTTAGAAATTACCTTTAAAGAGTTTCGGTAATGCAACTCTGATTAGAAGCCAACACTGTCTTTTCCTGTTTCAGAACCCCATAAAAACTATCATAAAGTAATCACAAATGAGGATTACTTCTTTTAAACTGGGAGAAGATGAGTACACGAAACAACCAACAAACCTTCAACAAATTTCTTTTAAGCTGGGAGAAGATGCATACAGGAAATAGCTAACAAACCTTCAACAAATTTCTGAAACACAGAGAGCTGAAGGAAGGGGCATAACTCAGCAGAGAGGATCAAGCTGTGGTTTATATGGGCTTATGTGTCAGAAGAAGTTGTTTCAGTGTGAAAAATCCAAACTGTGTCCCTAAAATGTTCTTAAGGGTCAGCATTTAGAAGTACCACACATCAAACAAATCGGGGGAAACTGAGGCAGAAAATAGGGGTCCTTCTATTCCCAGGTGCCCTCTGCAATCTCTTTGAGCAGATAAGTGTTTTCATCTCATAGGAAGAGAAGTTTACTCTCTAAAGAAACTGAAGCTAAGGGGTGCTGTAATCATTTTTAGAACATCAAAGTAAAGTTAAAAATCACATATACTTTCAGAAATAAACCAGGTCTTGTATAAAGAATTAGGAATCAGAAGGGCATCAGAGTTCTAAAGAGCAACTGTTTATTGTGTGGGTGATAGAAAATGTAAGAGCCAGTTTGGTGGTGCAAACCTATAGTGCTAGCTATTCTGAGGTTAAAGCAGGAAGTTAAGGCAGATTCAAGGCTAGCCTGGGCCAGCCTGTCTCAAAACAAAAGGGCTATGGGTGTGGCTCAGAGGTAGAAGGTCTTTGGGTCAATCTCCAGGACAAACAAAACAATAAAAAACCACGCCAAAAACAAACAAACAGAAAACCAAACTCCAAAAAACAACACAAAACCAGAAAATCAACTAAATGAAAGATGTTATTAGATCCATGCTTTCTACAAAATTTATTCCCCTTTTTCACTTTCACAGAAAGATACTAGAGTATATGCTGCGTCCAAATATTCAAAATCAAGGCTGAGGCACTCACGGGTTCCAGGAATCAGAAGACCTTATGTATAAGAATGGGAATTTAAGAAAGGGTCCTGGGTACCAGGTCTAGGGGAAAAAAAAACAAAAAACAAAACAAAACAAAACAAAAAAAAAACAATGATCCATATTAAGTAGACAAAGCAGGTGTAATGGAACACAAGAAAAATGATAGAATCTAAAGTTTAAGTATTTAGAAAATTATTACAAGGAGTTTGAGACATCAACCTAAGCATTTTGTTACAATATAAGATAAGCAACTAGAGAATTAGGAATTGGTATAAGTTGCTCAAATATAAGTTAAACATATGCAATGAATATAACATACACTTACCAGTGAACAATAGTTATGTGGTCATAATGATGTAAACAAAGTATATTGACATAATCAAAAATTGTGATCAAAATAAATAGCAGTGGATAGGGGAAAGTATATGAGGGATGTGGGTGTGCATATTTTTTGTGGTATGTATTTTACATGGGTAGAGATGGATCTTAGTCTTCCTGAAAAGGAATTCATTAGAAATTTTCTAAAATAAATCAAGAAACCAAAATAGATCATTATTTAGAAATGTAAACATTTCAGAAGAAAATATTAGCATGATTCAAAAAGTCTACGTTTAAGGAATGAGAGATTGGAAAGGATCACACTAAAAACCACACATACACTAACACACATACACACACATGCATACATATATCCATTAGAATTTAATTTTATGTCATATATTATTTCAGTATAAATTTAATGTTTATTCCTATTTTTCTTTCTGCAATAATAATTCTTTATGTGACAACTTCTCATTTGAAACATTTTATCATTTATATTTATATTTGATATCATATATGTTAACATGTTAGACATATAAGTTTGTAGATATATTTTAATAACAAGCTTATAGGACAGTTATAAATGTATATGACTCGTGGTATATCTATGTATGTATTTATATAAGTCTATCAACATTTGTTGATAGATATAGATAGATATAGATAATATCATGGTTATCTTTTCATGTGTCCAGAAGTATTTGTTGCACATAAGTCATGTTTCCAATACCTTTTGGCTGCACTCACAATGCTTTATTATTATTTCAAGAAATACACTATTATTCTTTTTTTCATTGGTCCTTATTTGTATCTTATCAGTTAAAGTCCACGAAGAGATTGACCGTGTCATTGGCAGACACCGCAGCCCCTGCTACAGGACAACAGCAGCATGCCTTATACAGAGGCTGTCCTGCATGAGATCCATTGACCCCATTCCAATCAATCTGCCCCATGAAGTGACCTTGTGATATTAAATTCAGAAATTACTTGATTCCCAAGGTAAGATTATTTCTCCCACATTGCACTTCAGTGTTCTTGGTTTGGTTCCAATCCTCTGTCAACACAAGATTGGAAAAGTACAAAACTCATCCATGTAGCACCCTGACGGACTCAGTGCTGGACCAGACTAGGTCATGAAGCCTCATAACTGTTCCTGATATCCAGCAGTGTGAACTTTCACAATTTCTTCTGCTCCTTCAAGTGTATTGTGTCTACTCTCAACTGTTTGCATTTCCAAACAAATTTTAGAATCAGTTTGTCAATTTCCTAAAACACTCTCCTGGGATATTTTTCAGCATGATATTAAATCTACAGAATTGACATCTTAACATGTTGAATATTTCAGTTGATGAACATTGTATATGTTCTCATTCTATTTTGGTTTTCTTTATTTTTTCCAATAAGAATTTGTTTTCAATGGAGTGGTTTCCACACTTTTTGATTTTTTAATTAAATAATTAACTTTTTGTGGGGAGTACTAGGAATTGAACCCAGGGACATGTGACCTCTGAGAAACACCCCCAGCCATATTTTGTATATTTAGGGATAGGATCTCACTAATTTGTTTAGCATCTCACTTTTGCTGCAGCTGGCTTTGAACTTTTTATCTTCCTGCTTCTGCCTCTTGAGCTGCTGGGATTACAGGTATGTGCCACTGCACCTGGCTAGCAATTCATATTTTGAAAGCTAATATAAATTGTAAAATTTAAATAATGCCTTTCTACTGGTTGTTTTCTGCATATGGACATATAGTTAGTTTTATTTTAATGACTTTGTATCTAGTATTCTTATTAATTTTATTAATCATGGGTAATAATTTGTTTAGATTTATTTGGAATTTCTTATGTACATTACCCTGCCATCTGGTTAGTATTTTATTTTATTTATTATTTTCCAATCCTAGTGACCTTAATTTCTCTTTCTTACATTATTGCCCTGGCTTGGATTTCCAACACAGTGTTGAACAGAAGTGGTATGTTGAGCATGCTTTTAATTTTTTATTTTACTCTTATAGGAAGTGAAGTTTTAACATCACACTACTGAGTATGATGTTTTATACACATTATGGCAGATATTCTTGATCAGATGAGGGAAGTTTTCTTTTTTCTTTTTTGTGTTTGATGTTTTCTTATAATGCATCATTTTGTTTGATACTAAGGTACAATATTATTCAAATGGATTCTCTGTGTCCATTGATCATGTGTTAATGGTCTGTATTTTGGTCTCTTTCTCCACTAAATATGAATATTTTAAGTACAGACACACAGCAGAATTTGATCTTCTAATGTTTGTTAAATACTTTTTCTCTCTTCCCACATTTTTTATTGTTGCATTATTGTTGTACATGTTGATGGGATTTGTTGTTACATATCCATGCCAGCACACAATATAACAGTATAATTTGGCTAATATCTGTCCCCACCAACTTTATTCATATTTTGAAAGATTATTCTCCAATTTTTCTTTTTGAAATTTTTTGTCATATTTCTGTCAAAGTAATGCTGACCTCATGAAATAAGGGAGATCATATTTCCCATTTGGGGACTATTTTATTGCTTTTCTATCTTTGAACTCTTATTTATGTGGCCTTTTAGTTGTGTCTTTGAATGCCTAATTATATTTGCCTAAGTACAGTTATATAGAAATACTGCAGTTTCAAATGATGTTCATCTTCTTCCAGAAATAATTCTTCCCTTTCCTACAGGATACTCAGCATACAACACCACCTCCTACTCTGATTCAGAGTTGTTGACTTACACACTTGAACATTGACCAAAGTCAACCTCTGATGTTCCCCAAGTGTGCCATATTTGAACCAATTTTTAACTTAGCAGCTTTCTAATGAGTCTAACATAAAGTTTCTATATTTATTTAGATGTTCTGGTCAGTATGCTCAAGCTACTCCATTTCACTTAAAGCAGGAACATCTTACTAATGAAATTTACAAATCATAGAACTAAAAGTTATGTTTTCATGGTGGAGGAAAGAATTATGATTTTAGGAAGTTAGAAATACCATCTTCATCTTCTGGAGATGAAGGAATGGAGGACTTTCCTGAGAGGTGATGGGCTTTGACCTGGTGATTACAACTTTCATACATGGGTTAGATTTCTTTCAATTCACTGTTTTCAGCAGAGAATACAAGCAGAAATCATCTTATGCTTGGTTTCTCTTGAGGGAAGAGGGCCCAGAACTAAAGGGAATGAGATGTTCCTTTCTGCATGGTACAGTCTAAGGAAGGAAGTTGAGATGCTGCATAACTTATTCTAATGACCCCCTTATAAATTATAAAAGTAAGTTCTGTAATCCCAGGATTGAGCCACTCAGTGAGGTGGACATAATGGTCTAAGTTAAGTTGGCAAACTACTATAAAGGCCCAGATAGTAAAATTTTATTATTTTAAGCAAAAGGGTCTCTCTTGTCACTTCTTGTCTCTGCCATAGTTACACAAAAGCCCCCATAGATTATATGTAAATGAGTGAAAAAGGTCTATTCCAATACTTATGGACAGTGATTTTTATAATTTGCACATCACAAAATACATATATTTTTCAATATAAGAATTACTAAATAAAAGGCTATACATGGACAGATGACAGACTGGATTTGAATGGGTTGTGATTTACTAATTACTGGTCTGAGCCCTTTCTATAGAACTTTCTGAATGATAGAAATATTCTATATCTCTGTTGCCCAATACAGTAGTTGCTAGCCATACACACCTGTTCAGTGCTTATAATAGGATCAATGCAAGTAAGAAACTGAATGTAATTGAATTATTTTAAATTATGTTAATTCACTTTAAATTAATTTAAATTTAAATTTGATTTAGTTTTTAACTAATTTAAATTTAAATGGGTGGCATGAGGTCTTTGTGTTGGATAGCACATATTGTAGGCTTTTTCCAAAGAGGATTAAATAACTTTCATTATGTTTGCATGAGGGGCAACAAAATACAGCCAGATAGTGGCAATAAATCCTAGTGTTCTACAGCACACTAGGATAACTTTAGTTTACAGCCATTTATTTTGTATCTTATAAATGACCAGAAGACAGCAGGTCAAATGTTACCAAAGAAACAATTAGTTGATGAAAATGCTACTTACACTGATTTGATCATTACACATGTATACATCACACCATAAATAAGTATATTGAAAAAAATTTTTTTTCCACCACCCAAGTCCCTGAAACAAACAAACAAAACAGCATTTTGGTGGTGTCCCACTGAGTCACCAAAATTGAATTGCACTAGAGTAAATAATTTACATTCTCTTTTATTCCTCTTTCTATGAAATATTTATTTATTTTTCTAAAAATATACATGCATTTGATTCTATGACTTCATCTTACTTTACACTATTGGGTGTGTCATAAATATCCACAGTGCACACATCATAATGCCTTTCAAAAATGTTCAACAGTCTGACAATGGAGCAATTTCACCTTTAAAACCACTGTTCATACTGAAGGACTGAATCAGAAAGGTATGACACAATAAAACTGCCCCCTCCCCAACACACACACACACACACACAATTTTGAAATTTTCATAAAACAATTTTGAGAAGGATGATTTCTTCTGAGATGTACAGTGTCCATGGCCATTATTGCGTTAAGAGTGTGACTTTTTTTGTGGTTGGAAGTTCTTATTTCTCAGCCAGGAAAATGCAGAATCAGGATCACAGTTGCATACATAGGGAAGAGGGTGAAAGAAATGTCACTTGTGTGAAAGAGTATTTCCCCTTTGTCTCTTCTAAATGAATTTGGTACTGCCTTCTGTCAACTGTATGCAGAAAATGGAAAAGTCAGGCAGCTACTTAGAAATGCAAGTTACCTACATCTAAGAATTTATCTTATCCAAGGGTCGGATGTCCTCAGTATCAACTCTGGTTCTGCAACTCTTAACTGTCATCTTGGGTAGATTTCTGATCCCTTTGAGGCTTGGCTTTCTCATTTGCACACTGTTGATAATGCCTTATTTGCCTCAATATGATATCATCAGAATTAAACCAGGTAATATCTGCAAAATAAAAGCTAATACTATGAGAGATATCATTTTCACCTACATCATTGCTGCTGTCAGGGGCTAAAAAAAACATTGTGTTAGTGAAGATATGTATTAATTAGTACTTTCTTGTGCTGCTGCTGGCAGGATTCTAAACTGGTACTTTCATTTTGGAGAACAATTTGGCAGTACACATTAAAATAAAAGGTAAGCCAGATGCAGTGGCACACACCTATAATTGCAGAAGCTTGGGAGACTGAGATAGGAAGATTGAGAATTCAAAGGCAGCCTCAACAGCTTAGTGAGGCCTGAGTAACTTAGCAAGACTCTGTCTCAATAAAAAATAAAAAGAGCTGGGGCTGGGGATGTGGCTCAGTTGTTTAGCACCCTTTATTTCAATCCCTGGTACATAAAGTGGAAAAGAAAATATAAAATGTATATTCTATGATGTGGAGATTCTAATTTTTGGTATGTACCCCATGTGCAAACAGGAATGTCCAATATGTTCTCATTACATAGTTGCTTGTCACAAAGAAATTTTGCAAACTGCCTAAAGCTTATCAGCATTGTAATAGTGCATTCATATTATATAGCATGTATAATGTGAATGTATATGTAGAATGTAGGGCAATATCTGAATTGTTTTATTAATAAAAAATCAAAATGCAGAAGAATGCCTGTAATTTGGGAGGAAAATAAAGAGCAGAATAAGAAGTTGCATAAACCTGTTGTGTATGGGTTTATTTGCTTTACATGCATAGAGTAATTATGAAGGATCATGTTTCCTGGAAAGATATATTACTAATTGGTGGTGGCAGTTGTTTCCGAAAAGTCCAGATTGTATTTTTGGTAAAGTGAGAGGGGAACTTACTTCTCCCTACATATTCATTTTGATAAAATACCTTGTTATTTTTTTCTTTATTTGTGCTTTTTAGTATACATGATAGAAAGTGTTTTGGGTGCCCTTCAACAGATGAATGAATAAAGAAAATGTGGCATATATACACAATGGAATATTACTCACCTTTGTTCTATTTTTAATGGAGTTCTAAGTGATGTAATGTAAAATAAAACTCTCCCCCCCAATTTTCTTTTTCTTTCTTTTTTTTTTTTTTTTGGCAGTGTGGTGATCAAACCCAGGGTCTTGGGCATTGCACTACATTTACAACTGACACTTTTTATGTGTATAGTTCAATGAGTTGTGACAAATATATGCAATGATGTATCACACACAAATCAAGACATAAAATATTTCTGGGCATGATGGTGTACAACTGTAAGCCCTGCTATTCAGAAGGCTGAGGCAGTAGGATTGCTTGTGCCCACAAGTTTGAAATCAGCCTAAGCAACATAATGAGATATTCCGTCTATATATACAATATTTCTATCGCTTCATGAAGTTTTTTCAACCTCCTATTATAACCAATCATACTTCCTTACTTTTAGGCCCTGGTGACCACAGATTTGCTTTCTGTACCTATACTTTTGATTTATCAAGAAAATCATACAAAAGAATATGACATAGAATACAGAATCATCTCTTTCATCTCTGTTTTACCTTAATTTATTCTTCCTCTAACACTTTTCTTATATAGATCTAAGTTTCTTTTTAAAAAAATTTATTGGCATGTAATAATTATAAAGAATAGTATGTTTTATTATGACCAATTCACAAATGCACATAACATAATTTGATTAATTTTATTCCCAAATATCTTCCTTTGCTCTCTTCTTTTTCTCCTGATACCTCCCTATGCCCTACTGGTCTCCCATATATTTTCATATATCTCTGTTTTTTTAATGTAGAAGAACATGTTTTAGATTCATTTTCATTTGCATGTATTAGTAGTTCATTCCCTTTTATTACTGAATAGTATTCCATCACAAAAAAAGACCATCAATTCTTTCTCCACTCATAAGGAGATGGAAAATTTTAATTTTTTTCTAGGATTTGGCTATTTAAATATAAGTACTATGATCATTTGTGTAAAAATTTGAGGTGAACTACATTTTCTTTTCTATTACGTAAATACCTAAGACCAAGAAATTGCACAATTCTGTATGCTAAACTTACAGAATTAATTTAATATTTTCTTTTATAATTTATGCTTTATTTCCTATGTAAAAAATATTTTCCAGTACAAGATTGCACAATTTTCCCTTATAATTTTCTAGAACTTTTATAGTTTTAGCTCCTATAATGAAATTGGTGATTCATTTCAAGTTAATTATTTGTGATATGAAATAATGGTCATGCAATTGGTTCCTCTGTTTTCTTTTCATTTTCTTGAGACAAGATCTCTCTATGTTTCACAGGCTGGCTCCAAACTCCTAGGTTCAAACAATCTTAATGCCTTAGTCTCCTTAGTAGCTAGGGCTACAAGCACATGCCACCATGCCCAGCCTTTGTTTCTCTATGAGGAATGTCTAGTTATTCACATACAATTTTTGAAGATATACATGCCTTTGTATCTTCAAGTGACATTTGCATTTTCAGGAACAGCCATATGACCCAATAAACCACTCCTCTGCATTTGTTCTAAAGACTTAAATTCAGTATAATAAAGTGATACATGCATAGCCATGTCTGTAGCAGCATAAATCACAATAGTCCATATATGGAACCAGCTTGGATACCCATCAACAGATGAATAAATAAAGAAAATGTGGTATATACACACAATGAAATTTTATTCAACCATAAAAAATGAAATAATGCCATTTTCAGGAAAAGAGATGGCAGTTGTATTATGTTAAGCAAAATAAGTCAAAATCAGAAAGTCAAGGGACATATTTTACTGCTACATGTAGAAGTTAGAGGACAAAAAAGGGGAAAAAATCAGTGGGGGTTCTCATATAAATGGAAGAAAGACCAGTGAAGAAGACAAAAGGGACCAGAAGAGTTTGGAAAGGAGGAAAGGGGAAGATACTAGAAAATGATACTGACCAAATTATAGTTTTATACTGTGTGCAAGTATGAATGTAAAATAAAAAATCCCACCATTATGTATAATTGTAATATACCAATAAAATGTGAAAAAATATAAAGATTTTCACAAACTGATTTAAAACAAAAACGGAATGTTTAAAAAACTTTAGCATTAATTTAAAATCATCACAAAATTGTTGAAAATTATATATATATACACACACATATATATGTATATATATATTTAAATTATCCCTTTTTATGGGGGGGACTTAGAATTCACCTGAAAAAAAGAAGAAAAAACAGCTTCTCCACATTTCTATGGAGAATCAAATTTTGTCACATATGTTAAACATTCAGTTAGTTTTTATTGTACTTTTTATTACTCATAAGAGTCTTATAAGTAATATACTGGACTTTTCAAGACCAACAAAGAACCATTTTAAAGCAGAAACCTATACTAGATGTGTGAAAATTGAAGTGATAAAATAGAATATTGAGTAGGGGCAGACACCAGCATCCAAGCTTGATGATAAGAACAGAAGGTTTGGTACTCAAGTACTCAAGTAGTCACTACTTCAGATGTTTTTAGAGGCACTTTAGGAAGGTCATAGGCACTGGCCTTAAACTCGTGAATTTTATTTCTTGTTTGGCTAACTAAAAACATCACTGCTTTTCTTTGAATAAGGTTTTCTTGTCAAAACATTTGGACTATGTAAATCCCAACATTTCCACTAGCTCCATGACTTCTTTACAATTTGGATTATCTGTGTCTATTTATTGTAGGACACAATCATCATAACATCACTGACATCTGTGCTGCATGACAGCAAAGAATTCCCCAACCCAGAGAAGTTTGACCCTGGCCATTTCCTGGATAAGAGTGGCAAATTCAGAAAGAGTGACTACTTTGTACCTTTCTCAACAGGTAATAAAAATTTATTTCCATTGGTCCTTTAGAAGAAAAAAACACCTTCATGGGATCATTTAAACTTAAAAATGCTAGAAATGTTCTTTGCCCATGTCAGCAGCAACACTCCCAGTGCCCATGCACTCTCTAAGATCAGGCCACAACATGGATACTGGGTCTAATTACTAGGGCATTGGGGAAGTTGACGTAGTCCTGGCAAAGTAAGAAAGCTACAGGGAAAGTAGATTGAGTCATACCTAAAAATACAACACTGAATTCCCAGAATGGTTTTTAGAAGATTAAATTCATCTCCACTGTTCTCATCTGTCCTGTGAAAAGTATCTAATTCCACACCTTTGTTGAGTATCTTCCATGTGGTGCCTCTCATTCCTCTGCTGAGCTCTGGGTATGATAAGTATCCACATTACAGAATGGCCCACCAATGGGGGTGTGATGAAGGAGCCCTAATTAGGAAGGGCTGTTGCAGCTAGCTGGAAGCCATAAGTTCCACCTGATATGTATGTGACGCACCTGTAGGCACCCGCAAAGCTGAAGGTATATAACCGGGTGAAAGCGGTCCGAGTTAGGAGAACGGAGAAATTCATTCAGTCAGTTGTGCAGTCGCTTGGTCGGTCAGAAGAAGAGTCCGGGTTGGAGAAAAGAATCAGAGCGGCCAGAACGTAGGCAGAGCGGTTACAGAAGAGAAACCAGATAGAAGAAGTAATGGCTGGTCAGAGTTAGGCCGAGGCTCCCGAGGAAGAAAGAAGAAAGAAGCAAGAAGAAAGAAGAAGCTCTAAAAAATAATCTTTCTCAAAGCTAAGCTCTCTCTATCTTTCTTTCTGTCTCTCTAAGCTAAGAAGACAAGAAGAAAAGAAGACAAGAAGCTAAGCTCTAAAAAATAATCTTTCTCTAACAAGAAGACAAGAAGCTAAGCTCTATCTTTCTTTCTCTCTAAGAAAGCTCTCTTTAATCTTTCTCTCTAAAAATCTTTCTTTCCCTCTCTAAGCTCTCTCTAAGAAAGTAGAAGTAAAAGTAGTAATAGCTTTACTTTGCCTCCGAGTTTTCCTCCCGGGTTACGGTACCAGGTAGCTTACAGTGTGACACCCCAGTTAGCCAAGCAGATGAATAGATTGTTGTATCCAATGTGACTAGTCCTGTGGGACAGGGAAGAAAGGATTGGCTGCTCATGAAGGCAGAGGGAGAAAATACCTCCTACCTGTCCTCTCATACCACATGGTGAGGCATAATGGATTGAGTGGCATTCAAATAGAAGAAACTACATTAGAACCGCCTGGTAAGAGGCAAAGAAAAAGGATTGAAGAAAGGAAGGGCATTTTAAGAGAGACAATGAACCATAGGAGGAGGATGTTTGTTCCTGATCAAGGATACCAGAGCCTTCTGACTGATCAATGAGGGTCAGCAAACCTTGGGAGTCACGCAGATTATCTGCAGATTATCTGTTAAGGAGAAGAGAGTCTCTTGATCTCCCTATATCTAGTTCCTCCTTGGGGCACGGGTCACTTCACACCTGAAGTGTATACTGAGTCTTTGGCATATTATTGCCTAAATTTATTCTTTTTCTCTTCAGGCTTACTTTTAGGTTTTGCACTGTAGATACTAATATGACAGGAACTAAGCTCTGCCTTAATGGAACTATGTTTTAGAAGACTAGAAAAATAGAGAATAATGATTAAAATAATTTGTGCTTCATTGTTGATTAAAGCCAAAGAAGATGAGAATCTATAGCTTGGAAAAATCACAAAGAGTGTAACAGAGAAATGACAATTGATCTAGGATCTGATATGAGTATGAGGTCCATCCTAGTCAAAAGGAACAGCATGAGATAAAGCTTGAAACTGCATAGTATATTTAAGCCTGATGAAACTAAACAGATTTGATGAATAGAAAGAAAGATCATGGCACATCCGGCTGGGAACAGGGAACACAAGTAATCAGTGTGTGTTTCTGGGCAAAGATTGATGGAAACATGAAATGTCAAAAAACAGTTTTAATATGGACATGGTTAATAAAGTTCTTGGCATAGAGCTGATAATCAATATTGATTGAATGACGAGTGCTGATAAATTATTTGGTGGATAACAGTTGTGTCCATCCTTCTGTCTCATCAGCCATAATTTACACTTACTCTTTTCAAAAAAAAAATTGTGGATGGAAACAATATTTTTATTGCATTTATTTATTTATTTTGGGACTCAGGATCAAACGCAGTGCCTCGCACATGCTAGGCAAGTGCCTACCATTGAGATAGAACACCAGCCCCATATTTACTCTTTGTCCATCCACCAATACATCAAATAATGACTCTGCATTCTTCTCGTGCTAGTTGGAAATGTACTGTTCAAGGAATATTTACCCTCTCTCTCTTGGTTATTTCAGGAAAACAAATTTGTGCAGGAGAAGGTCTGGCCCGCATGGAACTATTCTTATTCCTGACCACAATTTTATAGAATTTTCATCTGAAATCTGTGGTTGATCCAAAGGATCTTGATATCACCCCGGTTTTCAATGGATTTTTCTCTTTGACACCTGCATACCAGCTCTGCTTCATTCCTGTCTGAAGAAGAGCAGTCTGACTGCTGCTGTGCCGTCATCTGGAATCTTCTCCTTGAGGCATGCTCTATCTCCTTCCCTATCAGGCATGTCTTCTCTGACCTGCTTCTCACCAGCCTATTTCTTTGAAATCCGTGACCACCCAACCCCCAATAGAGAGAGTTTCCTCAGTTTTCACTAATTCATGCTTCCTATTCATATACTATAACACTTGCATTAACCACTCTGTATTTTAACACTGTTGTGAGATTTTACTATGGCATCTCTGTTAAATTGAGGAAAACCTGGGGGTAATCATAGGAAGTGAAATAAGTCAGGCAGAGCAAGATAAATCCACATGGTTTCACTTTTATGTGTAATATTAAAAAGTCACACTTTTAAGAGTAGTGATAAATAATTGTTATCAGAACTTGGGACAGGGTGACAGTGGGGGTGAACGGGCAAAAAGATCAGTTAGTTAAAGGTTCAAAGTTTTAGGTAGACAGGAAAAGTGAGTTCTGATGATCTAATGCAGAACATGATTCCTGTTGTTAACAACAATGTGTTACATACTTCAAAATTCCTTAAAAGGGAGATATTAAATATCCTGCCCACATATAAAGGACAAGTATTTGAGATAATGACCATATTAATTATCCTGATTGAATCATTCTATCATGATTACATATATCACAATGTACCCCATACCCCACAAATACATATGATTACTACTTGTCAACCAAAAAAAAACACATGGAAGTAGATTAAAAATAAAAACTGTGAATTGAAACTACATTGTATGCATTTTAACACTCTTGGTTAGTAAAAGAAGATATATTAATCAGGTGTTGACAGAAGGGTGGAATAACAGTCAGCCTTATATCCTGATAGGATGACAATTTCTCAATAATGTTACTTTAAGTATCTTACCAAAATTTATAATCTTACCTTCAACCCCACCTTCTCCATCATTCAACTTCTGATTCCCATACCCTGGTTTTGTACTTTGTTCTTTTTTTTTTTTTTTCCACTTACTCTTTCTCATAAACCTATGAGATAAATAGTATTTGTATTTGTCACCATTATTGCCTTAACAAATACCAAAAATATAATGAATGAAAACAACACACATTGATTATCTTATTCGTTGGGGGTTTGATGATCTAATGGCATCTCCCCTGGGCTAAGATGATTCTGTCACCTGGGATGGTTCCTTTTGGAGACTCTAGGGGAGATCATTTTCCTAATTTTTTCATCTTGTAGAGACTGCCAGCATCCTTTGGCTTCTGAGTCCTTTGTCACATCAATTCAACCTCATGGTCACATCTGCTTTCTCCTTATGTCCTCTCACTTTTCTTTTACACAAACTTTGCTGAATCCAGGTGTGGTGGCATACACCTGTGATCCCATTGCCTCAGGAGTCTGAGATTGAATGATTGCAAGTTCACAGCCAGCCTAGCAATTTAGGAAGGCCCTAAACATCTTGTCTCAAAATAATAACTGAAAAGGGCTGGGGATGTGGCTCAATGGTTAAGAGCCCTTAGGTTCCACATCTGGTATCAACCCCCCAAAACACAAGCAATCAAACAAACAAACACACACCTTCACACCTTGGTGATTCATTGAACACACCTGCATAATATAGTAGAATTTACCCATGTTGTGACCTTTGACATAATCACATCTACAATGTCCCTATTATTATGTAAATTAACAAATTCATAGGTTTATGAGTTTCAAGCATTAAGATGTAGATGTTATAGGGTGTGAAGTCACTATTCTACAGTCTATAATGTTAGTATTATATTCTATTACGACCAAGATAATTCAGACAATGCGTTAAGTTCTTGTTCAGAGTCTCAAGGAGGTGAATCCTGGGAACATCTGACTTTAAAAAAAAGTTTCTAATAAGTTGATTTTAATTCCTATTAGGCTCAGTATATTTTAGTTTTATAGCTTTATTGGCAGGTAATTGATATACATTTAATATTTAATGGAGAGGGAAGATATTTTTATATTTACAATAAAAAAGCAGTTTTGTATCAAGGATCAAGATTCATGAAAGAATGTAATTTCTCAAAAGCAGCACAGTACTCAAGAAATTTACTAGAGATAGGCCTTGAGAATTTTTTGTACATTTGTTTGTTTTTTGGTACCAGGCATTGAACCAAGGGGTGCGTAAACACTGAGCCACTTGCATAGCCCTTTTAAAAATATTTTATTTAGAGACAGGGTCTTGCTGAGTTGCCTAAGGCCTCAGTAAGTTGCTGAAGCTGTCTTTGAACTCATGATCCTCCTGCTTTAGCCTCCAAAGGCACTGGTATTATAGGCATGCAACACTGTGCCCAGCTGCCTTGAGATTCTAAGAGAAACTATTTAAAATCTAGACACCTAAGCTCAGACAACTTTCAAATAATTGATAAGAAACTATCAGGAAATTGATTTCCTGTATTAGGGGTCTTCAGAGAGAGAGCAATAGAGGATCAAAGTGATAGATATAGATACATGATAAATAGACGACAAGGAATGTATTATAGGAATTAGTGCACATGGTTGTGGAGACTAAAAAGTTCCATGCAGGTGAACTGCAGTCTGGAGAATAAGGAAAACCAGTGGTGTAATTCAGTTGAAGTCTAAGGGCATGAGCATTGGCAGAGAATTGGTGTTTTGAAAACACCCTCACAGACATACCCAGAATTTATGCTATTGATTATCACCTAATCCAGTCAAGTAGAAATCTAAAGTTAATCATCACATCTCCTATGCACTCCCCCCCCAGGGGGTGTTCTTGCAAATGGGAGATAAAAACAAGACAAAGGAGAAGAGGGATGTAGACACCGAAGGTCCAAGAAGATGGTCAAAGGGAAAATCTCAGAGCATGTTAAAGTTTGGTCTTAAGAGCAGAGATGGGCTCTAGACTTCCAGACCAACTAGAGAGAGAGAGAAAGTGAAAGAACTGGAAGTTGTTAACCCCTTTCTCTCTTTGTGTTGGTCACTGACCTGCCAATTAGAGTAGCCTAAAACTGAAGCTGTTGAGGTAGCTCTCAACTTCCCTTCTCACCAGTACAAGGTAGGATGGAATGGAAAGTACTGGTGATTGAAGTGTTGTCTGGACAGACAAGATTGAGGCATTCCCAGGGTAGAGCTGCTACAAAGTTTTTTGAAGGGGATTCCAGCAGTTGGGGCTTAAGTCTAATAAGGCCTCAGGGGTTTTGTTGGGTGGTATCTGCTCTGGAGAGATTAGACCAACAAGCCATGAAGACATGGCAAATGCTGATTTCTGCTGGATGCCAGGGGGCTCCCAGGCGTTCCACTTGTATGCAGCAGAGGAGACAATCCACACACTTCTACTACCCACAAACACGGATTTTTCAGGCTTAGTCCCTGAATGTATACACACCCTCCTGTTCAGTTTCCCATCTCCCTTCAGTTGGTCATGTGAACTGCCAGATTTAAAAGAAAAATAAGTTGGCTTCACCTTTGTTTTTTGACTTAAATCCCCCTAGGTACAATCCTTGCATTTGTTTTACTCATGCTCTGCTAGGTACACTCTAGCCCAAACCTAGGTACTTGTGGGAACAGTATGGCCTTAGCTTTCCATCGCCAGTTAAGAAATACAGAGAATTTTTCAAACATCAGTACAACTATGTAGGTTCTGGAACAGCAAAGTTTAATCTCCTTTTATGATCTCTAGCATTTTCCAAGCCAATTCTGTCCACTGTGTTTCTGTCTCTGTTATCCTTCCTTTTTGTGGAGACTCCTGCTGCTGCAGTACAATATGAGTTAGCTCTGATGTACTCTTTCTTGTTCTAAATTCTATTACTCTACGTTTCTAAGTCTCTAAGACACTCAGACCAATATTGACTTTAGTGAAATCCCTCTGTTATGATTTAGATTTTAGGTGTCCTCCCAAAACTCATGTGTCAGACAATGCAAGAGGGTTTAGAGGTATGATGATTGGGTTATGAGAGCCTTTCCTCCACCACACTCTTTCTCATCTTAGGCCCCTAGGAATGGAATTGGCCATTTATGGACTGAGAACCATGGAACTATGAGCCCCAAAATAAATTTTTTTCTCCTATAAAATTATTCTTTTCAGGTATTTTGGTGACAGTGATGGAAAAGCTGACTAAAATACCCT
The DNA here is from genome assembly GCA_025594165.1 of Tamias sibiricus. Taxonomy (NCBI): domain Eukaryota; kingdom Metazoa; phylum Chordata; class Mammalia; order Rodentia; family Sciuridae; genus Tamias; species Tamias sibiricus. The sequence goes on along the minus strand of CM046663.1, from coordinate 138,987,770 downwards.
CATTCACTCACTGGGAAGGAGTACTCCTGCTGCTTGAATCCTGAGCCACAGAACAACTGGAAATGCAGGCTTCCTCTAGTCTATCATCTCAAATTTGGGTTGATTTTTATATTTTTATGTATCAGTTAAAATACTATGAAAATAAATAATTTTTCCTATATATTTAAGTTCCTACCAAGTACTTATCATTTTTAATAAAGATGAAACAACACTATGTTTATATTCTTTATCAGTCTTCATTATATCCTGCATATCTGAACTAGAATGTCATACTGTTTTTGTGGTATCTTAGTGGCATCTTCCTTAAGGACAGGACCAAATTGGTGCAGCTTATGGTGGTCCGCCAACAATATGCTGCCCTCAGCAATGCTGATTGGGAGCCCTATGAACTAGGCCATGGTCCTTGACAGGATGTGGAAGTCTACATCATCCATGGGAAGCCTTCCCAAAGGCGACTGTTCTGTCCCATGTCTTCCCCTCACTGCGGCTTGCTGGCCTTGGGTAAGTCTGCCCAAAGTGCTAGGGTGGTAGTGAATGACGGGTAAGATCCCCAGAGGGGGACAACCTAAAACAGGCACACCCTCAAGTAAGATGGGCTTCCATCAATAAAACAAAAATGGGAAAAAATGTTGGGGACATTAAGAACACATCAGCCAAAAACATAACTCTCTGGCTGTCTCTCACTTCCTGATACTTGGACTTGACCTAGCCCAGGGGTGTTGCCCTGACATATGACGAAAAATCAAACCACCACAAGGATAGGCTAGTGGCTGTTCCTCCAATGTGATCTGCTCGTTTTCCCTATGCTCCCCTATAACCTTTCTGCTGATAAAACCCTCTCTTTTTTCATGAAAGATATCATGGTGCTGAAAGAGTTAACTTTGACTGTGTAGGTTCCCCCATTTACTTGCTGTTCTGTTCTTTATTCATACATGTGGCCACCAGATATCACTATTTCAATTACTTATAATGAGATTAATTCTATAAATTAATTTGGAATCTAAACATAAAAAACCTTTTCTATAAATTATACTAAAATAATAGCTTCCTAATTAAATAGCTTTAAGAGTCTTTTTTTGTGATTGAAAATAAATCCCTCTTATTTTCAGAGTAATTTAATGTAGTAATACAAATCTTTAGAACAAAAGTCCTTCAAAGCTGCCTCTCCCTTTCCCTGCTTCTTGTTATAAAAAACAATAAGTGCCTTGAAATTCCAGTCAGACAAAATTAATTTTTATCAGGCAAGTTTAAATAGTATGCAGAAAAAATGACTAAGAAATACGAGGTAAAAATTGTAACATACGCAGATAGTTACGTACAGTTCATGTAACTCTCCATCTGTATGAAGCCTTCATATGTATGTCTGATATGTAATCAGTAGATGATTCAGCCTCTTTCCTAAGTTTTATGATGTAAAAGAATGTGTACTGCCAAGACATGTTGCTTATATACTTGTACAAACTGAAAATAAACCAGCAGAAGATTCCACAGCCTAACTCATGTTTGAGAGCTGATTTCTTCCACCACCGACTGACTCCTTTACTTTGTGCTGCGTTGAGCACTGGTGTAGTACCCCCCAGCTGTCAACCCACTTTGGCAGTCCCCCTATAGATCGTGCTACTCTGCACCTCTGGCGGAGACCACCACAGACCTCCGTGTGTTTTCTTTCTTTATTATAAAGGATGGTGATATCTCTTAAGATTTTTCCTTCTGAAAATGTCTTTGCTTTTAAAGTTTTTATTTATAGCTTTAAAATAGAAAAAAAAAAAAGTTTATTTTCACTCCATTCTAGAGGCCAGAAATCTCAAATCCATTTCACTGAGCCAAAATCAAGATGTGGGAAGGGTTGTTCTCTCTCCTATGGAGAATCTATTTCTTTCCTCTCCATTTTTCTGGTGATTGTTAGAACTCCTCAGCTTGTGATTACATCACACTCTAGTTCAAATGCCTTTACTAATTGTGCTTATTATAGCTAATTTAATCATAAACACAAACTTTTTGAGATTTACCTCCCTCAAATCTTCTGTGACTTAAACGTTCACAATCTCTTTACATCCTTAGCTTTGTCCTCTTTTATCTTGGACTTTAGCATAAGAATATTACTTTACCAGAAAAAAATACTTTCTTATCCAGAAACATTTCTTTTACATTCTGATTTTTTGTACTAAAATATATTTCCATACCTATAACTTTCTTTTATCTTTTCTAGTTTTGGACCCTTTCTTAAATTCATATTCTGAAACAAACCTTATGAATGTGTGTGTGCATTTAATGTACACAACAAATTTCATCTCAGGAGAGGGTTGGACAATCCAACATATACAAAAACTGTGCCTTAATCTTTTTTTCTCCCAGTTTGCATTTAAGGTGTTGGAGCACAGGATATTTTTGAGCCTGACCTGTATCTGTTATCATTATAACAATTCCATCAACTTTAAGTTCTCCACTGTCAATTGTACCCACAGATTCCTTTTGGGACTTTTTCTCATACTAGGCATATTGATATGCAATGGAGGAGGTACTTTTATTCCCTTTTTTAGGCTTCCTTGAAGATTCCTTTGCAGAGGCTGCCTACAAAACACAGGTTGGTCTTAGTTTCTGCCTTTTTCTTTTCTGGGTGCAGTTATTTATTCTTCTAGTCTCTTCAGGCATTTGGTGTCATGGGATACTATTATGAAAGAATTGCTTTGCCACAGTGATGAATATCTCCTAGCCAAATGGGGCGCCCTGTCAGATCTTAAAAGGGAATACTATCCCTGTCCCAAGGCTATAAAATAATAGTGCTACAATCTACTGCCACATCTTCTGTGGTCAGCATCCTCCACTACCCAGGGGCAAAAGGGGCTGGAAGGCAGGGCAAAGGCCAGCTTCTCTTTGGCCATTTTTTCTATAGCCCACACAGCTTTTCTAGGATCTTTCCCTCTAGTTTGGGGCTGGTGTCTTTGACCCACAGTGAGATGATCTGCAGTGAGATGACCTACAGTGAGATGCCTGGGGCCATGCTGAAATTGCCAGCACTGGGTTTAAAAGATTTAAATCTTTTAAATCCTTAATTCTGGTGTCCTGCTACCTTATACACCATGGGCAGTACCTTTTGACACCTTCAAATTAGATCCTAATGTTTCAGACTCCTTATCATGCAAATGCATAAATGCCTGCACATACAGAATTTTTTTCATATACTTTACCCCTGACCAAATAACTTCAACTTCAGATGTATAATAGTCCAGAAAAGCCATTCCAAGACCAGATTGTGTTCCAGTAAACCCCTTTTCTCTCAGACAGCCTTATACCTATATATGGCCCATCAATCCAAGATCTCTCTACTCAAGAGACTACCAGTAAGATCAGTGCAGAATGGCCCATGTATTAGAGGTCCTAGAACAGATTAAAACAAACAAACAAAAACCAACCAACCAAATGACAACAACAATAATAAAAGAACAGACAGACAGACAAGAAAGGATCCCTGAATCCAGAACTACACATAGGAACCTTTAAAAAAGACAGATCTGCATGTTCAAATTTCTTCCACTTACATCACCTTTGACAGTCCAACTCAAACTGCCAGATTATACGATAATCAAGAATGCTATTTAAAAATCAAAAGATTACAGTAAAACATTGTTTTGGACAAAGTTGTACCTATAGATGGCTTTTTCTCAACTTACCTTATCTCTGATAGACCAACTCTGACTGCAATATTGTACAACAAAGAAAGACAGAGAGAGAAAACCAAAGAGAAGCCCCAGAACTATGACTGACAAGTCAGAACTTTTAAACTTAACATCCAAGATCTTTCCTGAGAGACTAAATATAGAATCAATGCAGTAGTGGCCAGGTCTTAAAGGGGGCAATAACAAATACAAACAAAAAAGACAAGCAGAGGGAGTTCCCCAATCCAAAGCCAACAAACAGGTGAGAACATAGAACAGATCAAAAGGGAGTATATATTCCTAGGTTCTCCAGTCCCTTTTGACCATGACTCCTATACCAGTAGCACCACAGATATCCCCAGACATATGAATCAGATATTTCCACAAAGAGGAACCAGATGTGTGGAATTGAGGGTCTCAGCATACACACTGAGGGACTTACTAAATGGCCAATGTTGTTGAGTTCTGTTTCCTTTTTCTCAAAATGGGCCATGATGGACCAACCTGTACCTTTCAGAGTTCTCTGAAGAAAAAGGAGTTTCATGCCGGGCGCGGTGGCGCACGCCTGTAATCCCAGCACTTTGGGAGGCTGAGGCAGGAGGATCGCGAGTTCAAAGCCAGCCTCAGCAATGGTGAGGCACTTAGCAACTCAGTGAGACCCTGTCTCTAATAAAATACAGAAAAGGGCTGAGGATGTGGCCCAGTGGTCAAGTGCCCCTGAGTTCAATCCCTGGTACCAAAAAAAAAAAAAAAAAAAAAAAAAAAAAGGAGTTTCAGCTGCTATTATTGTCCCACAGTCCTTTCCTTAACTCACAGGAATATCTCCTCTTATTTGACCCAAGGTAAACTCACCCCATCTCCTAACTCCAGCAGTTGACTCTCAACAACTTTGCCATCCATCTTGCATCCTCTGTTTGGAAGTGGGATTCCCTGGAAAGCCAAGCCTGCCCACGAAAGCTGGAGCAGGGGATGCTCTCAGGTCCCACATGGGTCACCAAATTTATTGTTGGTTCTTGTCCCCAGTGACAATCCAATAATGAGGACACAGTTTTGAGAAAAAGAAAAAGGAAGTTTTATTGCTTTGCTAGCAAAAGAGAAATACAGGGGACTCCTGTCTCAAAGGCTGTTATTTTGCCCATCAATAGGAACAGGGGACATTTAAGGAGGGGATTCAAAGACTATATTCCAAGTATTCTCTTCTGGAGTTGTAATTCATTGGTTAATTTGGGAGACAGTCATTTCTGCAATGTTCTGTTACCATCCCCAAAGTCTAAATTACTTTGTTCTTATGGTGGGTGTGTACTTGGGGACAGATAATTGTGCCTATGATGGGAAAGAAAGGTAATCCTGTTTACCCTGAGATTAGGAAGTGGTGGAGAATAGGGAGGAACAGGGAGAGAGGAAGAGAAAGAAGCATGTCCATCTAAAAGATAAGTTGCAGTTGCAGAGCAGCAAGGGTTATATTCAAAACAAAGTGGACCACTGTTACACTGCTAACATGTAAATTATCCATATATATTAATTTGTTGTAAATGTAAAATAGTAAAACAGAATAATATGTGAAAGACATTGTATGTTTGGAGTGTTGAAACCAGGGTCTTACATAGGACTTAAAAACTCCACCACTGAAATATGCTTCAAGCCCACCCCCCACGGGAAAAAAAAAAAAAAAAAAAGTTTTGCAAAAAGAATACCACATGTAAGCAACTCTGAAGAGAGAAGATTTTCTAGTGTTATGATTAATCATGTTTGAATATTCAAAGCTTGCCCCTTTGTATTTCAGCTCTGAGATTCACTCTTTTTCATGGTCTACTCTGTTAAGGAGATGTCTAATAAACTTTTTAAAATTTTTGTGTTATCTTTCATTTCCAGTATATGTCCTCAGATTCTTTTCAATATGTCTCTACCCTTATTGAATTTCCCATTAACATCCTTACTGACTTTTATGATTCATTCTATTGTTTTCCCATGTTTCCTTGTATCTGGGCCATTTTTTGTAATCATGTTTTTTAAATTGTCTATCTGCTGTTTCACCCACTGTAATATATTTGAAGTCAGTTACTGGTGAATTTTGAACTTTAGGAGGCATCATATTACCTTGAACTTTCATATTTTTCTATTACTCTGTTGTATTACATATTTTTGTATTACTCAGTTCTATGCAACTGTTAGTATGAATTTCTCTACCACTTTTAGGCATTGGATTCTTTAGGGATCAGCTTTCTCTTGGTAAAGTGTTCTGGGATATCAAATTGTTGTGAGAATTTCAATATGTTTCCAAGAAGGTTTTATACTATAGTTTCAACTAGTTCTTCAGTGATGATCAGTGTATTTTGGTTATAGTGTGCAGTGTGTTAAAGCTTGGATATTTCACTTCCTATGTCAGTCTCAAAAGAGTAGGTCATTCTTGTAGATACAATAATTGTGTTGTATATCCATCAGGTTATGTGAGGCACACCCTCTGTGATAGCTCTTCTTCACTTCAAAGTATATTGTCAAGGTATAGGGAATAATCTAGATTGAGACACCTTGTGGGTCTTATTTCCTCAGTCTGTGTTATTTTTTTCTATTTTTGTTCTAATAATGAATATACATGTTGTTATCTGGGGGTACTCCCCTTGGGCATTCCTTCTTGCTTCCTGGTTATTGGTTTAGAGTTTTTGTCTCTGCTACACATACTAGAGTGCAATTGAAGTTTGAAAATGGTTAGATTGTGTGTGTGGAGCATGGTGTGATCTCCCTTGGCTGGATTTATCCAGTAGCAGTCTTTACCATGTGAACACACAGTGTCACAGTAGATTCCCAGCACCTCACAGAAAAAGGGTAAATAAATAAGAGCATCAAACAATTGACAGAAAACAATATACAGTGTTTAAGTACCTGGTGTTGCCATGATAGCTAATACACTAATTACCACAAAAGTAGGAATGGTGGGTTCAGCAATTGTGAACCACAGCCATGATAAAAAGCTGTGAACTAGATCTGGCATAAAAGTAAACAGCACATGTCAACCATGCCATTCCCTATATGAATAGCAGCAACAATATGAAAGGTGGGGCAGAAATTATATAAACCAAACAGTTCTATAACATAATAAAATTATTGTTTATCAAAAGAAAAGAATAATGAAATCAGAAGGTAAAAGAAAGTTTAGAATTTTCAAAATTTGAACAGAGAGAAAGCAGAAGAGATATAGCAACTGGTGACCATAAAGGAGGAGAAAAATAAGAGAAGAAAACAAAATAACTGAAGAGATAGAGAAAGAGAAAACAAGAGAATTTCTCTATTAGATGAAGAACAGAAAGAAAGTGAAATGAGAGAAACAAATGGTACCTGCCTTGAAAGTCAAGATTATGTCCTTGTAATCCCAGTGTTGAAGATTACATACCTGAGAAATGCTGAGATAAGAAAAGAAGTTTTCATTTAAGGGATAGAACAGAAACAGAGGGGTGAAGGGGTCCCAGAGCTGGCACCCATGGGAAGGGTATGTCTTGCCCTTTTATAGATTTCAGGTTTCCTTTCTTCTTATGCCTCCTCCTCCTCTTATGTTGCCTGTGTGACCAAAAGGCAGAAGAGGAGCCTGCACAGGGGTACCTTTCCTTATTTTCCACAGGGTACTCAATTGCAACTCCTTGCATGGGGAGGAGCAATTTCCTGGAGGTGCAGGTAACATGGGTAAATGGTTGTGGGGAAGGGGGACTGCACTGGAGGTATTAGCATTTCATTTCCTTTTGAATTAGGCCCCACCTTCCTGGCTGGATCATCTATCATCTATGCTGACTGCCTTCTCTTTGTTACTATCTCACAAAGGAAAACATTACAAACTAAAATCCGTAAACCTCAAAAAGACAAGACAAAGAAAGTGACAAACATAAAAGATGTAGCAAAAATAAGAAAAAAGAAACAATTAGACACATACACATGTACACACACACACACACACACACACACACACACACCAATCAGCACAGAAAAAAAAAAAAAGAAAAAATTTCTCAATGAAGAATGGAAAAATTTTTCCACTCTGGTGGTCAAAACTGTTGACAAGGAAGGATGTTCCCTGCCTATGTCTGAATGACCTTTCAATTTCTTCTTGAGCTATGTACCCCTTAGAATGAGTAAGGACTGGCAATTGTAAAACCATTTCAATTAGTTTCAAATAGTTTTAGTATAATCCCCAAATTGGAGTTCTGAATCATATGGTAAGTTATATTTAATTTTTTTTTTAGTTGGCTTGTACAGAAACATGAAGTTGGCCCAAGGTGAAAACTTAGGACCTTCTTAGTTCTTTCATAAGCATATATGGCCTTCTACCACACCAGGAGTGTGTCAGACTTCCTTGATATCTTTTATGAACAGCTCTGTTATGGTTTGGATATGAGAAGTCCCCCAAATGATCATCATGTGTGAGACAATACAGGAAGGTTTACCCTGTCTCTAAAAAAAAAATGATTGGGTGAATTAACCACCTGATGGGATCAACTGATGGGGGTGAGAACTGAAGGCAGGTAGGTCTGGCTGGAGGAGGTGGGCACTGGGGGAATACCTTTGGGGTATATATTTGTATCTGGCAAGTAGAAATCTCTCTCTGCTGCCTGATCATCATGTGAGCTGCTTCCCTCCACCATATTCTTCCATAATGATATTCAGCCTTAACTTTAGCCTCAAGGAAAGGAGCTAGCTGTCTATGGACTGAGACCTCAGAAACTGTGAGCCTTCAAATAAACTTTTCCTCTTCTAAAATTGTTCTTGTCAGGTCTTTTAGCCACATCAGTAAAAATACTGACAAGCTCATTTACCATCTTTTTCTTTTAAGCTTTCTAGTGATCTTATTCATTTCTTCAACTGTTATTCATGACTCCAGGTATCCATGATGCTCAAAAATTGCCTCCAATTGTCTTCCACATATGGCTTTGGTACTGGGAAAGCTCAGAGTCCAGGCAAATACAAATAGCTCTACATGTGAGATCTTCCAGAGTTCCACAACACGAGTCAAATTATGAGAAGGCTCTGGAATAGAACTTTGAGAGAGCTCCAACTCCATGCTGCCATCTCCAGTGTCTGTTAGATTTCTGCTTTCACCCGGGATCACAGGCTCTCTCTTTTCAGTGCTCCACTTCAGTGCTGTGGAGATGTAGGGAGGGAATGAGACAACAAGAGAACAAGACAATATCACCATTCTAACTAAGATTTATACACTTAGGTTTAATTAACACTTGAAATGTTTCTGAGAACTTTGACTAATTTCCAAAAGTCTGAAAAAAAAATGTTCATAAAATTTTCACTGTGTTCTCATTGTTTCATGTTGGAGGAAATTTTCAGGAGCCTGTACCACTTTTTACTGACATCCTCCAGCATACTATTAAATAGAAGTAATATAGTGGATACCCTTTCTTTATCTCAAGTTTATGGGAAAAGATTTCAATATTTCATCATTAATTAAGATATTTTCTGTAAGATTTTGAAAATATCTTTTAGAGGATCTTTTCTTGTTCCCACATATGCTTATATTTGACATTGTCTCATGTTTACAAATAAATGTTCATTTATGAATGTATGTGTAATCACTGAGACAGCAAGACATAGAAATATAGAAAGAGATACATAGATATAGACATTATTTTCAGGAATTTCTGATCATTGTAATGAAATAATCTTTGCAGATAATAAGACTTTTTACTTCAGGAATCCATGAGAGTCAACCCATGGATCTACCCCAAATAGTAGCAAATAGTTTGTAGTTATCCTCATGCTCACAGTAGAAAAGTAAACACTTAGTATTTAATGCACTGTTTTACTATTTCTGAAAAGAAAAGCTCACATATACTATAGTGCATCCATTCCATATCTAGAAAACCATCCTGAAGAAATACACAAGTAATAATATACATGCACATAGCCTTTTTATATTAACAGTTCAAAAATAACCTAAATATCATCAAAGAGGTCTATAGATTTAAATAGGAAAATATTTTGGCCATTATTAAATGGCCAAACAATGGGGTATTTTGAGTTACATTAATTTATACTGCTTGTAAAAATACCTATGGCATGTTATTATACAAATGTCACTTCCAAATCATAAGTATTTTTATACACACATATGCATTTCTGTTTCTGTGTGTTCAAATATCACTATATGCATATATTCTCCTCTTCTTTGACTTAATTTGTCTTAGATTTATTTGTCTCCCTCTCTGTGTGTTTGGGATGTTTAACCACTCAAGGGAGAAAGAAAGGGTATCCTTGGATAACCTGGCATGTCAAGTTGTACCTCGTGGTATTTCCTCTAACTGGATTCATCTTTCCATATTTTCTCCATGTACGTATACACATATCCATACATTCACCCATAAATACATAAATAGAGTGCATGTCACACACCCAAGTATATTTTAATAACCCCTGGAAAAGACAAAAATCATATATGACAAACTGTCAAGTGATCCTATTTCTGGAAATTTACATATGAGTATGAGATGAACTAATTTCATATTTTCTTTTAAATATCTTTGAAGCCATATAATAAGCTCTGATTGTTAATTTTGGCTAAAAATATCAAATTTATCAGGATTGTGTTATAAGAAGAATTTTACTGGATATACAGCAATGAGATTTCATTCATGCAGAGAAATTTGAATTGGATCTTGAACAGGGGGATAATTAGTAGAGACAGAGCTCATGGATGGTATTCTTGCTGTTAAGGGGTGCAAAATGGTGCAAAATGATTGACCCTAGTCAGAAAAATCCAGCAACAACAACAACAACAAAACACTTGTTCAGATGACTGTAGGGTCTCATTCAGAATATATGAATTGATTATTCATTTAATTCTACTTCTGAGTTATCAAATGGGATGGATTAAATTAATGTGGAACTGATAAATAGATTAATGAATGACTAATTAACCAGTGCACAAACTGGGTTTCCTTCCTTCCCTTCCTTCCTTTCCTTATTTCTATCTGTTTCCTGGAAACTGACTTGCAGGGACTACATTAAGCCAGAAACCAGTTCCTCTGAATTCAGGAACTGGGTGTTAAAAAAATCGTTCTTTCAGTCTCACCCTCCCAGGTCACAGTCCTGGTAATACACACATTTGCAGTTTAGGAATCCACTGTATCTTAGCTAAATGTCTATTTGGTTTCCAAGGACACTCTCCTTCTCTTGCATCTTCCAACCTGGGATGGAAATATCTTCCCGCTCATGCTAATGCCAAATCCTTTAGCAGATTTTGCCACTTCCCTTGTCTTCATTAAACACTTCAACTCACATTTTTTAGTGTATGCCGCCTGTTTCTTTCAAAGACCCTTACAAATTAAAAGAAAAGAATTACTTCCTGATAAAGATTTCCCTTACCCTCTGACTGCTCTTCCCCTGCCTCAAAAAGACCAGTCAGCAGCTGGGCTCCCACAGGGCTCCCACAGCATCTCTAGTGTAGCACTGGTCACCCTGCAGTTTCATTGTGTGTGAATTCATCTTCCTCTCTCTTAGAGGGAAGATCTGTTTCTTATTCTCATTTGTATCCTTGGATCTCAGCATGGGATTGCTACACATAAGGTGCTCAGTAATTTCATTAATTGAATTTGCTTTTCAGGGTAAAGGAAAGGTTTCTTAATGGAATTGGATTTCTAGAAGCTCCTGAAAATCTCTGCAGGATCCTGAAACAGGTGGAGTCTCTAACCCAGTGAGAAAGAAACTAACAACCTGGAAATTGTGAACAGTAAGTTATTCTAATTAGGATCCCATTCTTGTGGTTGTACATGACATGGAGTTACACTAGTTTTGTATTCATATATAAACACAGGAAAGTTATGTCTGATTCATTCTTATGTCTTTCCTTTTCCCATTCCACCTCTCTTCCCTTCATTCCCCTTTGTCTAATCCTATGAATTTCTATTTCCCATCTCTCCCACCTTATTGTGTTTAGCAACTGCATATCAGAAAGAACATTCAGTCTTTAAACAAATTATATATATATATATATATATATATATATATATATATATATATATATATATAGTGTGTGTGTGTGATATTAATATGCCATCCCCCTATTTGGTTACTAATTGCTTGTGAAATTGTCCATTTTTAAATTTTCAACATATTTTTGTTTGGTGTAAGTGAGTCTCTTAAAGACTGTATATTCCTTATATATTTGTATTTTAAATGTTGTGCCTCATAATTTTACAATTCACGAGATTAATCATATTGACAATCTTTGTTCTACTATAATGCTATCTCATTCTGTATGCCTTATATATTTTTGTTCTTCATTTCTCCTATTGACTTAAGTTTTATTTGATCATCTTTGTTTGTATTGAACTTTTTGATTCACTCTTGATTTTTATGTATTTTAAAGTTTTTTTTATAGTTACCATGGGGATTGCTGTTAACAGCCTAAATTTACAAATATATAATTTGAAGTAATTTTTAGTTCACTTTCATGTGCATACAGCTAATTCTAATCTGATCCACTACATTCTCCTTTGTCTTCTTCTGGTCACAAATCACACCTTCCTATATTGTGTTCCTACAGCATATATTTATGATTATTTTATTATAAATTTTTTAAAAAATGATATAGAAATCAAAAGAAGGTTAAATACAAACATAGAATTCTATTGACATTTATATTCATTGGTAGAATTATACTTCATCAGAAATATTTCTTAAGTTTGAAGTGACTTATTTTCCAATATCCTTTTTTTCCTTTTCTTTCTCATTTTATTGGTTGTTTTTAGTTATACATGAGAGAAGAATGCATTTTAATATAATTGTACAAGCATTATATGTATCTTATTCTAATCAGGCTCCCATTTTTGTGGATGTACATGATGGTGGGATTTGCTGTGGTGTATTCCTATATTACATAGGAAAATTGTGTCAGATTCCTTCTGTTCTAGCTAGGAAGCTGAGTTGTTTTAGCACTTCTTATATGACAAATGTACTCTGAAGAATTCCCTTACCTTTTGGTTTTATCTTGAAATATCTTAATTTCCCACATATTGTGAAAACATAGTGTTGTCAGGCAGAAAATTCTTCATTGACATGTTTCCTATCACATAATGCTACAGATTAATGCCTTCCATAGTTTCTGAGGAAAAGCCAACAGTTAATTTCATGGAAGATACTTTATGTGATGAGTCACTTCTGTCTTTGTTTTCCAACAGTCTGTCTTTGGTTTTGAAGTTTGTTTAAAATATGCTGTGATATGTATTTCTTAGGTTTTATTCCACTTGGAGTTTATTTTCCACCATGGGTAGAGTCAGGACTTTCCTTAAATTTTAAAGTTTTCAACCATTATTTCTTCAGACATGATTTGCTTTTTTCATCTCTCTTCTCTTTCTGAGACTTCCATCAAGGGTACCTTGTCATAATAGATGGAATTCCATAAACCCCTTGGTTCTATTCATTTTCTTTTGTTCCTTTCTCTTCATGATATTCAAACGGGGATATTTCTGTTGTTCTGTCCTCATGTTTGCTAATATTTTTCTTTCATTCATTGAATTCTGGTGTTGAATTTATGTGCTGAATCTATTGTATTTTTAGTTCTGGAATATCTATTGGTTTCCCTTTTTGCTTTCTTTTCTCCAAATTGATATTTTTGGCTTTTTCACATACTGATTTTCAGTATTTTTCGTAAACTTGAAAAAGATAAAAGATTTTATTGAGGAAGTTTGATATCTGGCCTCCTCAGAGGTAGTTTTGTCAAATCCTTATTACTGATTTTTTTATACTGATAGTTTTTATTGTTGTTGTTGAAAATGGATATTTAAAATATTGTAATTTGTTACATGAAGAAATAAAATGTTTACCCTTCTAGCAATGCTATTATTATAATTTTTCAAACACTGTATTTCTTGTCATCTGTGATCAACTGAATCTCTATCCCTTTATGTCTGTAGCCAGTCAGTGACCTGATAGAGGTTGCCTTACATTCCTGGATACAAGAAGAAAATAAGCTTGTTTCATTTTTTTTAATTCTTCATTTAATGACTCTCAGGAAGTTTCTTGACAATGAATGATGTCTATGTCAGTTCAATAGCAACCAAAAGTCACAATTTAGCAGGGCATGATGGCTCATACCTATAATCCCAGTGATTCAAGAGGTGTAATCCCAGTGACTTAGGCAGACCCTATTTCAAAATAAAATGTAAAAAGGTGTTGGAGATGCAGTTCAGTGGTAAAATGCCTTGGGTTCAATCCCCAGTACTACAAAAGAAAAAGAAGACACAACATTGATGTTTGAAGGGAAAAGTCCCCATTGCTTAGTTGGAGGGCACCAACCTGCACAGAAACATAGTACACTACTCCCCACACTGCCTCCTGTGTAGCTGGGTATGGGTGTTGGATTCCAGGCAGGAGGCTGCGCCTCCCAGGCAGAAGGCCACACCTCCCCAGGTGCTTTTTGAAAAACTACATTTCCCAAGATCCTCAGCATGGCCAGCAAACCTGGCCAGCAGGTGCCCTGGCCATCACCTCCCGACCTCTGTTAGACTATAGGGCAAGGACTCATCCCAGGGGGGCTTTCTGACCCCCACTCTATTTAAGCCAGCCCCGGACTGAAATCACTCTCTGTTCACGCTTGCCCCGGTTCCCGTCCATCCCCTATTTTCCTTTTTTTCTCCCCCTTCCACGCGTGGCCCCTAATAAACTTCCCTTTTATTAAAATGGCATTCCCAGCGTAAGAAACTCTGCCCAAATTCTAACATTTTGGCACCTTCAAAGCGGGGCAATTCTTCATTGAAAAGGCAAAATTTCTTGGGAATTGCTATTTTTTCTTTCTCTGCTGACGCTCTGCTCTCGGACACCGCCGGTCACTGCTCTCAGGATGGGTAAGAGTTGCAAAATTTTCTCCCTCTCTCTCCCTCTCTCTCTTTTTCTCTTCCTCTCCCTTCTCTGGGAACCTCAGCTTTCAGATCTAAAACCTACAGTTCTCCAGTCCATCGACTCCCACCGTGCGTGCGTGCCCCGAGCTCCTCAGTCTATCCTCAACTCTGCGCACCTTCCCCCTTCCCCGCCAGCGAACAGCGACCATGTGTTCGCCATTTGTCCATGCCACAGAAATTTCGCTTTTGCTTAGTCTATGCGCCTGGGTACATTCTCTCAGCACGTTTGCGCGGGTTCGTCTCTTTCCCCTTCTGCCGCCACTACAGCGGCGCACTCCCTGTCTGCACTCCCAGCCCGCTGCTGCTACAGCGGCAGCGTGCTCCATGCCCGCCTCCTCTGCTAGACATCTGACATCCGGAAACCCGTTCCACCCTGCCTCCTCTGATCTATTTTAGCAGAGCGTTTCTTCGCGCACAGGCCAGATCCCCCCACGGCCGACAACATGGGCACACTTCTTCCTTTGTTTCAAAGTTTCTCCTCTGACTTAAGCCAACCTATTTTACTTCTTAGCCTCCCGGCCAGCCTCTTTCCCCCATTCCAATCAACCTGCTCTGCTACTTAGCTCCGCCCCCCTCTCAGATCCGCCATGTTCTTGCGTCCAAATCTGTCTCCACTTCTGCTCCACTTCCGCCCTTCCTTGATCTGCCATCTTCTATCCCAACCCACGTGGTTCCCTTCACTGCCTTCCAAGCACAGTCTTACTGCACGCCTTCGCTGCTGCACCCAGCGGGACAGCCCATGCCCTGCCTTATGGCAGCAGCAGCGGCGGCAACCGCGGGACTCTTCCATCCCTCTTGCCTGCACTGGTGGCGACCCTCCCTCCCTCAGTTCTCCCTAAAATCTCTTCAGGCCTTGTGCCTAGTCCAGACTTGAGTCTCTTTTTTCCCATTCACACGGGACACAGCGCAAAGAGCCCCTGTCCTCCCATTACGACTTCATGTCTACCTGGCTCTGGTGAGCCAGACTCCGCCACAGCCAGGGAGACTGAAAGTCTTTGTTCCTAGCAGCCACTGGCTTGCGCGACCCTCCCTCCCTCAGTTCTCCCTAAAATCTCTTCAGGCCTTGTGCCTAATCCAGACTTGAGTCTCTTTTTCCTGTTCACACGGGACACGACACATAGAGCCCCTGTCCTCCCCTTAAAACTTCATATCTACCTGGCTCCGGTGAGCCAGACTCTGCCAAAGCCCGGGAGACTGAAAGTCTTCATTCCTAGCAGCCACTGGCTTGCATGACCCTCCCTCCAACTTCCTGCCCTAATGCAGCTGGCCTTTTCCTTCAACAAACTCGCTCTATCCTCTGCTCTCTCTCTCTCTTTCTCATTCATGTGGGACACAGTCCCTCAGTTCCCATTCAGAATGGGAAAATCAATCAGTGCACCTGCGCAAGTCTCTTTTCAGCCCCTGCTGACCTCACCTTTGCCTCTTCAGCTCCTCACTTCCCCTCCCAAAGTGTGCACAATTATTTTTTTTATGTTTTTATGTCCATGCATCTGTCCAAATTTCATGTAACTGTGATGTCACAGATAACAAACCAAGCGCTCATAAAAATTAAAATAATGGATCCAAATATCTTTAATTCATTTAAGTCAAAAATGTTCAATTCAAAGTGGGTAAACAAATAAGTAAAGGTACCTTCAAACTTCAAACTTAATTCGCAAGTTTCTCCAGGACTTCTCTTCAGCAAAGAAAATGACTAATACTGTTCAACCTCATATTTTGGTATTTGACATGAGATTATTCATTTATAACTAACTTTGTTTGTTAAACAGCTAATTAATTTACAAGGTTAAATTGCACACTGTTAAATATGCCATCAGATATTGATTGTTTTCATAAATTAGTCTTTGTCATCAGTAAAACAGGTCAAAGTTCCAATAGGTATAAACAGGTGTATGAAATTCCTAGAAGACCTATGCAACAATGTCTTGAAGACTGAATCTTCACTCCTACTGTCTCACCAGTCTACAGCATGGTAACACAAGTAACAAGACAGCCGGAACCTCCCAACCCCCTACCGATACATCGTCCCCTGGACTCTCTCAAATAATATAAAAAAAATTGTTGGGTATGCAAAAGCTCAAAAGTTCCAATTGCTCTAATTAAGAGTACTATAAACAAAATATTTTTCCTAAATTCAAGTTATTACTTTTCCACAAAAAGTTAAATGCTCTCAGCCTTTCTTTAATCTGTTCTAAATGTGATATTTTGTCAGCTAATGTTCATGGAAGCTCAAACAACAATATATGTTAACAGAGATCAACTTCAGAACTAAAACACCTGACCTTCAAGAACCATCAAGACAGATAGGTACCACAGACCCCGGCTACTGTAAGTTTATAAACATTAAAGTTAAAGCCCAGTGTTCTCAATTTAAGATTAGTTTACTGGATGTCTAAGATCAAAACTTTAAATTAATCAAGAAGGGCCAAGAAAACCAGTATTTGGTTCTTGTCCCAGAGTCTGCCTGTGAGGGAAGAGGAAACATCTCTACAGAGCTTTGCATCTCTGGGTCACATGATCTCCCGATAAGAGAGATAAATGAGACTGGCAGAGAAAAAAGCCAATCAGTGCACTTGCTAAAAGGAGGGTCCATAAAAAGGGAGAAACATCCCTAATGTTTCTGAGGGAAGCCACAAGGTCAAGCAAGACCTGGACCCATCCTTACAGAAGGCACCGAGCAGAAAAACTGCTCTCAAGTTTCCTCAAGATTCCCATCAGAAACAGCTGACTCTTAGCAATAGTCAAAAGCAAAAGTCAGTTTGACAAACTTCATCCTAAACATCCAGTAAACAGTTGAAACAGATACACAATCATTTCTGGGCATTTTAGAAGTAAAGGTAACTTCAGCCCTAAGTATACATTGACATGTTCCAGATGCTGCAACATTTATTCAATACTCATGTTTTTCATGTTCGCTCATAAAAGCTCTCATCCCTGTTGATTTTATAACCTTCCCCAGACTTCAAAGTAAAGTCTATCCTTCATCAGACATCAGCTATGGACGTGCCAAGATTACATCCTACCTGACCCAAGTAGACTCACTGCTTCATTTCCATTGACACCCAGTTCTTGGGTATATTTCTCCCCTCCCCAGGACACAGGAACAGTCTCCCTTGTCCCAAAGTGGACAGGACCTTTCCAGGTTGTGCTGTGCACACCCACGGCTGCTAAGCTTTGTGAAACCTCAGAGAATTTGACTTCTTGGATTCATATTTCCAGACTAAAACCAGCTGCTCAACCAACTGAAGATCCACAAAAAATTGACAAACAACTACCTCAATATACTTGCTCTTCCAGTCCCACTGATCCCTTAAAAATTTGTTTCTCTCGTGTCCCTGATACCAACTCAAAATAATCTTCTCTGTTTTTCTTGTTTTAAACCTTTAACCAGTTTTCCTCAGGGACTATCAACTGTTAAAAAAACCAATGAATGACTTTCCAACCAGAGAGCCCTGCTGAGTCCTGCCCTTATGCTGCCACCTGATGCTCATTAAGATGTGCTTCGCACTCTCCATTGGCCTCTTCACCGTAAGTCCCACCTGGTGGAATGCAGGCCTGCAGACAATAATCCATCTCACCTTCTTTCCCTTTGTTTCTTCCATAATAGTGTTACCTGCAAACTCACAAGACCCACAATTTCTACATGCTCTTTGAGAGGATAGCCAGCTGACTCCCTCAGTGACTTTCTGCAGAAGGCTGGTTTGACACCCTCACCGACCTATGGCTTCAAGGAAACTTCATCCATCCCATACCTGGACAGATTCATCTTTTCCACGCCTACCTCCTGGGAATTTTTTTCACCCTCCAGCTGGACCTGCCTGCCCACATCTCCTCCCCTCATAGCACCCCACATCACCCCACTTCAGCTCTGAACCAGTCAGATTGAAACACGATGCCCTGCTTCCTAAGAAAACAAAAAGGGGGAAATGTTGGATTCCAGGCAGGAGGCTGTGCCTCCCAGGCAGAAGGCCACACCTCCCCAGGTGCTTTGTGAAAAACTACATTTCCCAAGATACTCAGCATGGCCAGCAAACCTGGCCAGCAGGTGCGCTGGCCATCACCTCCTGACCTCTGGTAGCCTATAGGGCAAGGACTCATCCCAGGGGGGCTTTCTGACCCCCACTCTATTTAAGCCAGCCCTGGACTGAAATCACTCTCTGTTAGCGCTTGTTCCTGTCCCTGTCCTCCCTCTCCCTTTCCCCTTTACCTTCCCTGCCCTCCATGCCATTTTGTCCCCTACCACGCCATGTGGTACCCCAATAAACCATCCCTTTCTACCATGGCATTCTGGAGTAACTTCTTGTCCTAATAAATTCTAACAATGGGGAATGTTAACTTCTCTGTGAGATGCCTGATTTATTGACATTTGTCAGACACTTTCTTCATCACGTACTGCCCAGGAGGCTGCACATGTTTGTCTATATTTCAGAGTCCTAATATAATTTCTTCAGATTGATAACACAAAGTCAATGGTTGATATGGTAAAAGACAAATTCCTAAACATCTGGATCTACCACCTTTGTGACATTACTCTAGTAATACCACCAAATGATATTAATATTTCAATCTCTGGCATGGAATACATTTCTACATATTTAAGTTTTCTTTATTTTCTTTCAACAAATTTCATTTAACCTAACAACTATGATAAGCTACATGTCTGTAATTGCTCAATTTCCCAATGTTGTGGCATTTTCTATAAAGCCCTCTCCTTTTTCATGAAAGATATCATGGTGTTGAAAGAGTTAACTTTGACTTCTACTTGCTGTTTAGTTCTTTATTCACATATATGGCCACCAGGTATTGCTATTTCAATTATTTAGATCCAGACTAACTCTGTACATTTATCTTTTCTTGAAAAGAGTAACACAAAACTTTTTCTATAAGTACTTAATTTCTAGTTAATAAGCTTTAAGGGTCTTTTTGTGATTAAAAATAAGTTTCTCTTACTTTTAAATTAAATATAAATCCCTTAGAGTAAAAAGTCTCCCATGAGCTAACATGCAGCCATGCCCTGCTTCTAGATTTTATAAACAACTGTTATATAAAAGAAAAAAAACAATAGTGCTGTGGAATCCCAGACAAAGAAGGTTGACTTTTATCAGACAGCCTAAATAGTATGCAGAGAAAATAGTTTCAGTCATGTACGGGGCCTTGAAAAGTTGCAAGTGACCTCAAAACCTTGAAATATGTATATAATAAGAAATTTAATATGTCTAAAATGTAATCTAAAAATTAAGTCATGTCTGTAATGAAATCACCAAAGAAAGTGTAAACATTCTGTGCTGCAAAAAAAAAAAAAAAAAAAAAATTATGCTTAAAACCTATAACAAAAAAAAAGTAAAGAGAGAAGATTCCACAGCCTGACTCGCGTGTTGGTGTGTTATTTTCCCATCGCTGCTTCTCTGCCTTCGCTGAGCACTGGCATTGTACCCCCTGACTGGGGCTGGCCCCCAGCATCCCAACATCATTTCAACAGACAAAATATTAAGTTCAGGTTATTAATGTACTGCTTGAAGTAATTTTAAGTTGACCTGAGTCATGATCTCAGAAAATTTCCTGAGGTTGATATTACCATGGGAGATGACTGTCTCTCTCTAGTTAGTACACATATTGAGAGGGTTCAGTTATTGCTAATGGTGTTGATTTATCAAACATTGGACACACTATAGGTGATCTGGAGGTTATAAAAGCATTATCAATTTAATGCTAGCCAAGGAATTTATTTAAAAAAATATGTGTTTTATTTTTTGTGTTAATCATCCCCTATACTAAGTATTTGAAATAGCAGCCTTGTTGACAATACTGTGTCACATCACCATCTCAGTACAAAACCTAGGACTTAGCTAAGTTAAATAAGCCAATCCCAATAAACCAAAGGCTAAAATTCTGCCCAAATCCATTTTCCTGAATATACTCAAGAAAGAGAGGGTAAATTCTTCTTGAACAGTGTATTTCTGACTGGCACAAGAAGAATAAAGAGTCACTATTTAATGAATGATTGGATGGATGGATGGATGTTTGATGAATGGCTGAAAAGACAGAGTAAATGTAGGCCTTCAGTTGAAGCCCAGTGATAGAGCAATTGCCTAGCATGTGTGAGTAACTGAGTTCAATCCACAGCACCACATAAAAATAAATAAATAAAGGTATTGTGTCCATCTACAACTAAAAAAAGTTACAAAAAAAGAGTAACTATAAATGACAGCTCATTAGACTGAAGGATGAACACACCTGTTATTTAATAATTTATCAGCAGACATCATTCAATTGATATTTATTGAGCATCAGCTCTATGACAAGAATTTAACCATGTCCATGTTAAATGTTCTTTGACATTTCATGTTTCCATTAATCTTTTTTTCCAGAAAACACACACTGACTATTGTGTTCTCTGTACCCAGTCTGATGTTCCAATTTTTTTCCTCCCATTCATCAATCCATTTAGTCTCATCAGCCTTAGACATACAATGCAGTTTCAAGCTTAATCTTGTGCTGTTCCTTTTGACTAGGATGAACTTCATGCTTCTCTCAGGTCCTAGATCAAATATTAGTTTTCTATTACACCCTTTCTGATTTTTCCAGGCTGTAGATTCTCATCCTCTTTGGCTTTAATCAGCAATGAAGCACAGATTATTTGAATCCTTATTCTCTCTTTATATAGCCTTCTGAAATAGGATTTCCATTAAGGCAGAGCTCAGTTCTTGTCATATTAGTATCTACAGTGCCAGACCTAAATGCAAGCCTGAAGAAACAGAGAAAAAATTTAGTCAATAATATGCCAGACATTCAGAACAACTTCAGGTGTGAAGGGCCCTGTGTCACAAAGAGGAACTATATGTATGGAGATCAAGCTGCTCTGGTGTCCTAAAGGGTAATCTGCACTCTTCCCAAGGTTTGCTGACCCTCATTTACCAGTCAGAATGCTTTGATATTTTTGATCAAAGCAAACATCCTAGAACTATGTTTCATTGTCTATCTTGAAATGCCCTGCCTCTTATCAGTCCTTTTCCTTTGCCTCTAATGAGGCAGTTCTAATGTACTTTCTTCTATTTGAATGCCACTCAATCAATTTTATGCCTCACTGTGTGGTATGAGAGAACAGGCAGGAGGCATTTTCTCCCTCTGCCATCATGAACAGTCAATCCTTTCTTCCTTCTCTCACAGAACTAGACACGTTGGATTATAACAATCTATTTATATCTGCTTAGCTAACTGTGGTGTGGGATCCTTTTGGTGGCCCATTCTGTGCTGTGGATACTTACCTTACCCAGAGCTCAGCAGAGGAATGAGAGGCACTCTATGGAGGACCATTTATTGGATTTTATTTAATGCTAGCCAAGGAATTTATTTCAAAAAAAATATGTATTTTAATTTTTGTGTTATTCATCCCCTGTACGTGTATCTTATTCTAATCAGGCCCCCATTTTTGTGGATGTACATGAGGTGGGATCTGCTGTGGTGTATTCCTATATTACATAGGCATACATTTGTACACCATCATGCCCAGCAATGTTTTATGTCTTAATTGTTGTGTGGTTACATCATTGCATATACTTGTCTGCAGGAGCCCTGATTGGGGAGATGGCTGAGATTGTGGTTGGCTGCGGGCCATAGAGATATTCAGACATTGCCGCCTTCTGTGGTCTCATGGGACTTGGCCCGGGATCTCACGGGACTTGGCCCAGGATCTCAGGAGACTTGAGCTGAGATCGGATTGGGTCGGCGCCATTTTGTTTTGTGGGTTTTTTGGTGGTGCATGTTAGAGTCGTTGTTAGAGCCAGAGAGAGAAGTTATCAGAATAAAAAGCCTGTTGGTTTCCAGTTTGCCTCTGAACTTCTTCCCACGGCTTCGTTGCTCCAAGCAGCAATCGCTTCAGGCAGCGACACTTGTCACAACTCATTGTACTATACACATAAGAGTCAGTTGTATGGCTGGAAATGTAGCTCAATGGAAGAGTGCTTGCCTAGCATGTGCAAGACCCTGGGTTTGATAGATAGCATTGCCAAAAACAAAAAAAAGAAAAGCGAGGGAATTTTATTTCAAATTATATTACTTAGAACTCCATTAAAAATAGAACAAGGTATTGTATCAAAATGAATATATGGGGAAAAGTAAGCCTTCCTATCACTTTACCACAGAACCCAAGTTGGACTTTTCATAAACAACTTCCACCACCAATTAAAAATATATCTCTCCAGGGAACATGATCCTTCAAAATTATTTTATGCATATAAGGCAAAGAAACCTGTATCAACAGGTTTATGCAACTTCTTACTTTGCTCTTTTAGTTCACCCAAATTAAAGGTATTCTACTGGATTTTGATTTAGTATTTAATAAAAAAATTCAGATATTGCCCTATGTTCACATACACATTCACATTATACATGCTAAATAATATAAATGCATTATTTCACTGCTGATAAGCTTTAGGCAATTTGCAAAATTTCTTTGTGACAAGCAACTCTATAATGAAAACATATTGGACATTCCTATTTGCACATGGGGTATATACCAGTAATTAGAATTTTCACATCATAAAATATACATTTTATATTTTTCTGTTCTTATTTTAGATGCCTGTAACTGAACTGAGGACTGCTTAACAACTGAGCCACATCCCCAGCCCCAGCTCTTTTTATTTCTTCTTATTTGAGAGAGAGTCTTGCTAAATTGCTAGAGACTCACTAAGCTGTTGAGTCTGGCTTTTTAAAATTTTTTTTAAAATTTAATTTAATTTGTTATACATGCTTTTAGAGTGCAATTCCTTTCATATTACATATAAAGAGCACAGTTTTCTAAGTCACTAGTTTTACACAAAGTATTTTCATACCATTTGAGTTTTTATACATGCACTTAGTATGTTGATGTCCAACTCCTTCTGCCATTGTTTTTATCCCCTTGCCCATTTCCCTCCCCTCCCCCCATTTTTCTATCTAATATTCCTTCATTCCTCTCATCCCCCCTCACTTGCCACTATAATTCAGTATCATCAAAGCAAAGAAATTAATTGACCTTTGGTTTTCTGGGATTGGCTGACTTCACTTAGCATTATTTTTTCCAACTCCATCCATTTACCTGCAAATGCCATGATTTTATTCTCTTTTAGTGCTGAGCAGTGTTCCATCATGTATATATACTAAAGTTTCCCTATCCATTCATCTATTGGTGGGCATCAGGTTTATTCCCACAATCTAGCTATTGTGAATTGTGCTGCTATGAACATTGATGTGGCTGTGTTCCTGTAGTATTCTATTTTTTAAGTCTTTTGGGTATAGGCTGAGGAGTGGGATAGCTGGGTCAAATGGTGGTTCCATTCCAAGTTTTCTTAGGAATCTCCATACTGCTTTCCAGATTGACTGCAATGTAAGAATGTGCCCTTTTCCTCACATCCTTGCCAGCATTTATTGTAGTTTGTGTTTTTGATAGCTGCCATTCTGACTGGAGTAAGATGAAATCTTAGTTTTGATTTGCATTTCTCTAGTTGCTAGAGATGTTGAACATTTTTTTCATATATTTGTTAATTGATTGTATAGCTTCTTCTGAAAAGTGTCTGTTCAGTTCTTTAGCCAATTTATTGTTTGGGTTGTTTGTTTTTTTGGTGTAAAGGTTTTTGAGAGCTTTACATATCCAGAAGTTAATGTTCTGTGTGATGTGCATGTGGTAAAGATTTGCTCCCATTCTATAGGTTCTCTGTTCACCTCACTGATTGTTTCTTTTGCTGAGAAGAAGCTTTTTAGTTTGAGTCCATCCCATTTATTAATGATTGGCTTTAGTTCTTGCACTATAGGGGTCTTATTGAGGAAGTTGGGGCCTAATCCAACATGTTGAAGATTTGGGCCTACTTTTTCTTCTATTAGGTGCAAGGTCTCTGGTTTAATTCCCAGGTCCCTGATCCACTTTGAGTTGAGTTTTGTGCATGGAGAGACATAGAAATTTAATTTCATTTTATTACATAAGGATTTCCAGTTTTCCCAACACCATTTGTTGAAGAGGCTGTCTTTTCTCCAGTGCACCTTTGTCTAATATAAGATAACTGTAGATGTGTGGGTTAGTCTCTGTGTCTTCTATTCTGTACCATTGGTCTACTGGTCTATTTTGGTGACAATACCATGCTGTTTTAGTTACTATTGCTTTGTAATACAATTTAAGGTCTGGAATAATAATGCCACAATCTTCATTCTTCTTGCTAAGAATTGCTTTGGCTATTCTGGGTATCTTATTTTTCCAGATGAATTTCATGATTTTCTTTTTCTATTTCTATGAGGAATGACATTGGGACTTTGATTAGGATTGCATTGAAATTGTATAGTGCTTTTGGTAGAATAGTCATTTTGACAATATTAGTTCTACCTATCCATGAACAAGGTAAATCTTTTCATCTTCTAAGATCTTCTTTAATTTCTTTCTTTAGTATGCTGTAGTTTTCATTGTAGAGGTCTTTCGCTTCTTTTGTTAGGTTGATTCCCAAGTATTTTATTTTAATTTTTTACATTATAGTAAATGGGGTGGATTTCTTAGTTTCTCTTTCTGAGGATTTGTTGCTGATGTACAGAAATGCCTTAGATTTATGGGTATTGATTTTATATCCAGCCACTTTGCTGAATTCATTTATTATATCTAGAAGATTTCTGGTAGAGTTTTTTGGATATTCTCTGTATAGAATCATATCGTTTGCAAATTGTGATAATTTGAGTTCTTCTTTTCCTATTTGTATACTTTTTGTTTCTTTTGTCTGTCTAATTGCATTTGCTAGGGTTTCAAGAACTATGTTAAATAATAGTGGTGAAAGAGGACATTCCTGTCTTGTTCCAGTTTTAAGAGGGAATGCTTTCAGCTTTTCTCCGTTTTGGATTATGTTGGCCTTGGGCTTAGCATAGATGACCTTTATGATGTTGAGGTATGTTCCTGTTATCCCTATTTTTTTCTAGCGTTTTGAAGGTATACTGTATCTTGTCAAATGCTTTCTTTGTGTCAGTTGAGATGATCATATGATTTTTCTCTTTGAGTCTATTGATGTGGAGAATTACATTTATTGATTTCCTTATGTTGAACCAACCTTGCATTCCTGGAATGAACCCCCTTTGATCATGATGTACTATTTTTTTTATGTGTTTTTGTATTCAATTTGCAAGAATTTTATTGAGGATTTTTATATCTATATTCATTAGTAATATTGGTCTGAAGTTTTCATTCTTTGATTTGTCTATGCCTGGTTTTGGAATCAGGGTAATATTGGCCTCATAGAATGAGTCTGGAAGGGTTCCCTCTTTTTCTATTTTATGAAATTATTTGAGAAGTATTGGTGTTAGTTTTTCTTTAAAGGTCTTGTAGAATTTGGTTGTGTAACCATCTGGACGTGGGCTTTTCTTGGTTGGTAGGTTGATGGTATCCTCTATTTCTTTGCTTGAAATTGTTCTATTTAAGTTGTGTATGTCATCCTGATTTAGTTTGGGCATATCATATATTTCTAGAAATTTGATGATGTCTTCATTTTTTCTATTTTGTTGGAGTATAGATTTTCAAAATAATTTCTAATTATCTTCTGTATTTCTGTAGTGTCTGTCGTGATGTTTCCTTTTTCATCACATATAGTGGTAATTTGAGTTTTTTCTCTCCTTTTCTTATTTAACATAGCTAATGGTTTATCAATTTTATTTATTTATTCAAAGAGCCAACTTTTGGATCTGTCGATTTCTTCAATTGTGTTTTTGTTTCAATTTCATTGATTTTTGACTCTGATTTTAATTATTTCCTGTCTTCTACTGCTTTGGGGGCTAGTTTTCTTTTTTTTTTTTTTTTTTCCTAGGGCTTTGAGGTGTAATGTTAATTCATTTATTTGTTGACCTTTTCTTCTTTGAAGGAATGAACTCCTTGCAATGAATTTTCCTCTTAGTACTGCCTTCATAGTGTCCCAGAGATTTTGATATGTTGTATTGGTGTTCTCATTAACCTCTAAGAATTTTTTAATCTCCTTTTTGATTTCTTCTGCAACCCATTGTTCATCCAATAGCATATTATTTAGTCTCCAGGTGTTAGAGTAGGTTTTGTTTCTTATTTTATCATTGATTTCTAGTTTCATTCCATTATGATTTGATAGTATGCAGTGTAGTATCTCTCCTTTTTTATATTTGCTTAGAGTTGCTTTATGGCATAATATGTGATCTATTTTAGAGAATGATCCAGATGCTGCTGAGAAGAAAGTGTACTGACTCGTTAATGGATAATATGCTTTCTATATATCAGTTAAATCTAAGCTATTGATTGTATTATTGAGTTCTACAGTTTCTTTGTTTAGCTTTTGTTTGGAAGATATATCCAGTGGTGAAAGCGGATATTATCGTGTTGAGGTCTATTTGATTCTTGAACTTGAGAAGGGTTTGTTTGATGAACGTGGATGCTCAGTTATTTGGGGCATATATATTTATGACAGTTATTTCTTGATGATGTATGATCCCCTTAAATAGTATAAAATGTCCATCCTCATCTCTTTTGACTACCTTTGGCTTGAAGTCTACTTTGATATGAGGATGGAAAACCCTGCTTGCTTACATAGTCTGTGTGAGTGATATATATATATATATATATATATATATATATTTTTTTTTTTTTTTTTTTTTTTTTTTTTTTTTTTTTTGGTACCGGGGATTGAACTCAGGGGCACTTGACTACTGGGCCACATGCCCAGCCCTTTTTTGTATTTTATTAGAAGCAGGGTCTCACTGACTTACTAAGTGCCTCGCCATTGCTGAGGCTGGCTTTGAACTTGCAATCCTCCTGCCTCAGCCTCCCAAAGTGCTGGGATTACAGGCGTGCGCCACCGCGCCCGGCATGAGTGGTATATTTTATCCCATCTTTTCACCTTCAGTCTGTGGGCATCTTTTCCTATGAGATGTATCTCTTGAAGGCAGCATATTATTGGGTATTATTTTTTTTTTTTAATCCAATCTATCAGCCTATGTCTTTGAATTGGTGAGTTTAGCCCATTAACATTCAGGATTATTATTGAGATATGATTTGTGTTACCAATCATTTTAAATTTTATTTAATTCTATTTTATTTTTGGTATTTAGCTTGAGTTGATTTCTCCTATGGTTAGTTTTCTTTTATTGTTGTTCTTCCTTTTGAAAGTTTTAATTGTTGTTTTTCAATTCCTCCTCATGGAATATTTTGCCAAGGATCTTCTGTAGTGCTGGCTTTCTTGTAAATTCTTTTAGCTTTTGTTTATCATGGAAGGTTTTTTATTTTATCATCAAATCTAAAGTTAATTTTGCTGGATATAAGATTCTTGGTTGACATTCCTTGTCTTTTAGAGAGCCTGGTATATGTTGTTCCAGGCTCTACTTGCTTTGAGGGTCTGGGTTGAAAAATCTACTGTGGTGTGAATTGGTTTTCCTCTATAGGTTATCTGATTTTTCTCTCTTATGGCCTTTAAAATTCTATCCTTATTTTGTGTGCTAGTCATTTTTATTATAATGTGACTTGTAGATCTGTTGTAATTTTGTACATTAGGCATCCTATCTGCTTCTTGTATTTGGTTTTCAAATTCGTTCTTCTTGTTTGGGAAATTTTCTGATATTATTTCATTAAAGAGATTTTGCATTCCTTTGGATTTATTCTCTGCACCTTCCTTAATTCCAATAAATCTTATATTTAGTCTTTTGATGGTATTTCATAATTCTTGGATATTTTGTTCATGGTTTCTTACTGTCTTCACTGTGTGGTCAACTTTATTTTCAATATTATATATTTTGTCCTCATTTCTGATGTCCTATCTTCCAAGTTATCCAATCTATTGGTGATAATATCTATTGAGTTTTTTTTTTTTTTTTATGGCCTATTGTTTCTCTCATTTCAAGTATTTCTGTTTTTTTTTTTTTTTTTTTTTTTTCCCTCAGACTCTCTCTCTCTTTCTTGAAGTAATCTTTTGCTACCTGGATTTGTTCTCTTATCTCTTTGTTGGTGTGATTGATTGTTGCCTGTATTTGATCTCTTATCTCTTTCTTGGAGAGATCAATTTTTGCCTGTATCTGCTCACTTAGGTCATTTTTAAAATCCTGAATCATTTTAATTATGTATACTTGGAACTCCTTTTCTGACATTTCACCTACTGTGCTTTATATGGATTCTATTGCTGTAGTATCTTGGTTTGTTTGGGGCATTTTCCTCCCTTGTTTTTTCATGATATCTATGTGTTTTCTCCTCTTGCAGTGTATGTCTGAGGTATTCCTGTTTCTGTCTTATCTGTCTTATTGTCTTATATCATCCCTACAGGTTACCTGATGCATAACTTTTAAGGGAAAGATCAATATTACAGCATTCAAAGTACCCAACATATTGCCATATATCAGTTAGTTTCTATTTTTATATTTACAACTTTGACACTTTAACTATAAATGATGAGATCAATTATCTTCTACCATTTTGTCAGTATTTTGTGTGGTGGTCCACAGTATCTAATGGTAGAAGTGGGGACTTATGGGTTGGCTAAAACATTTGTGAGGTAGGATGCGAGAAGATAGAGGTATTAGATTATTTGACTAGTGAGAGGGCAATCATGGAAATTAGGGTGTTAGTAGGAAAAACAAAGATAGATGTCTCCATGTAATATTCCCTGTTCCTGGGCCTGGGGCCTGTTACCTGACCTGTAGGCAGAGGTGGAGAATACTTGTGGTTCCTGAGTGGGTGGGCAGAGCTGGGAAAACACGCTTTCAGGCCTATCTGGAACGTTTGCAGGCCGGGGCTTGTTCCCCTGCTGTCCTCAGCCAGGATGGTGTCTCTGAGATGGGCGGGCTGATCTGGAACACTTGCAGGCCGGGCTTGTTCTTGAGTCTGCCTTTGAAGTTGTAATCCTCCTACTTCAGCTTCCCAAACTGCTGTCATTACAGGTGTGTGTCTGCTCCAGACTTACATTTTTTATTTTAATAGCTACTGCCAAATTGTTCTTCAAATTGGATGTACCAGTTTAGAATCCTGCAAGCAACACATGAAAGTAGTAATTTATACATATATGTGTGTGTGTGTGTGTGTGTGTGTATCTCCTTAATCTCCTTATCAACAAAATGTTTACTCAGCCTTTGACTACAGCATGATATGTGTGAAAATGACATCTTCTAGTATTACTTTTTTTTTTTTTTTTCAGATATTACCTGGTTGAATTCTTAAAGCATCATAATGAGGCAAATAATGTATTATCAACAGTGTGCAAATGAGAAAGGCAAGGCTCAAAGGAACCTGAACCTGACATCTACCCAAGATGACGGTCAATCATTTTAGTGCCAGAGTTGATACTGAAGTCTTCCCAAACTTTGGATAAGATATACTCTTAGATTATGGTAACTTGTATTTCTAAGTAGGTCTCTTACTTTTTCAATTTTTGGATATTTTTGACAGAAGGCAATACTCTATTCATTTAGAAGAGACAAAGTGGAAAAAACCTCTTTTTTACCCACTTCCCTATTTATGTAACTGGGATCCAGATTCTGCATTTTCCTGGCTGAGAAAGAAAAACTCCCGAACACAAAAGTGGCATGCTCTTAATGTAGCAATTACCACTGACTTTTCTACATTTCAGAGGAAGTAATCCTTCTCAAAATTGTTTCATGAAAATTTCAAAGGTGTGTGTGTGTGTGTGTGTGTTGGGAGGGGGCAGTTCTATTGTCTCCTTTCTGATTCAATCATTAAGTATGAACATCTGTCTTAGAGGTGCAATTCTCCATTGTCAGATTGTGTAACATTTTTGAAAGGCATTATGATGTGTGCACTGTAGATATTTATGACACAATTGGGAAATGTGGGTTAAGATCATGGAATCATATGAATTACTGTTTTTAGAAAAATAGATGAGTGTTTGATAGAAAGTGGAATAAAAAGAATATAAATGATTCATTCCAATTCAATTCTATTTTGGCCACTTATTAAGACAGCACCAAAATGCATTTTTTGTTTTTAGGGATTTTGGTAGTGGGGAATTTCTTTTTTAAAAATGTACTTATTTATAGTGTGGTGCCTATATGTGTAATAATCAAATCAGGGTAAGTAGCATTTTCATGACCTTATTTTTTCTTTGATAACATCTGAATTTCTGCCTTCTGATCATTTATAAAATAGATACATAATAAATGGTTGCAAACTAATGATATCTTAGTTTGCTTTAGAACTCTAGGATTTATTGTCACTATCTAACTGTATTTTTTTTGCCCCTCATTCACCCATGATGAAAAATACTGACTCCTATTTGGAAATAGCCTAAAGTGTGTGCTGTCCAACACAAAGACGTCATGCCACACATTTAAATTTAAATTAGTTAAAACTTAAATTAAAATTTAGATAAATTTAAAATGAATTAATGTAATTTAAAATAATTCAAATCAATTCATTTTCTTACATGCACTAATCATATTACAAGCACTGAACAGGCACATGTGGCTAGTAACTGCTGTATTGGGCAGCAGAGATATAGAACATTTCTATCATTCAGAAAGTTCTATGGAAAGGGCTCAGACCAGTAATTAGGAAATCACAACCCATTCAAATCCATTATGTCATCTGTTCATATACAGCCTTTTATCTGGTCATTTTAAAATTGAAAAAAATGTATATTTATGCCATGGAAATTATAAAAATCACTTATCATAAATATTGGAATCAACCTTGTTCATTTATTTACATATCATCTATGAGGGTTTTTGTATAACTACGGCAGAGACAAGAAGTGACAAGAGAAACCCTATTGCCCAAAAGACTAAAATATTCTATATATGTCCATTAAGTCTAAGTTATTAATTGTATTAATGAGATCTAAAATTTATTTATTTAGCTTTTGTTTGGATGATCTATCCAGTGGTGAAAGAAATGTGTTGAAGTCTCCTAAAATAATTGTGTTGTGGTCTATTTGACTCTTGAACTTGAGAAGAGTTTTTTTGATGCATGTAGGTGCTCCATTATTTGGGGCATATAGATTTATAATTGCTATGTCTTGTTGATGAATGGTTCCCTTAAGCAGTAAGAAATATCCTTCTTTGACCCTTTTGATTAACTTTGGCTTGATGTCTACCTTATTTGATATGAAGATGGAAACCCTTGTTTGCTTCCATAGCCCATGGGAGTGATGAGATTTTTTCCCCAGCCTTTCACCTTTAGTCTGCTGATGACTTTTTCTATGAGGTGAGTTTGTTGGAGACAGTATATTGTTGGATCTTTTCTTTTAATCCAGTCTGTCATTCTGTGTCTTTTGAATGGTGAGCTGATGCCATTAACATTCAGGGTTATTATTGAGACATGATTTATATTCCCAGCCATTTTGTTTATTTTTCTATTTAACTTGATTTGGTTTATCTTCTGGTTAGTGTTTCCTTTAGTTTAATATCTCCCTTTGCTGATTTTCATTGTTGTTTTGCTTTTCTTCTTCATGGTATATTTTTTCCCAAGGATGTTCTATAGTGCAGGCTTTCGAGTTGTGAATTCTTTTAATTTTTGTTTATCATGAAAGGTTTTGATTTAATCTTCAAATCTAAAGCGTAATTTTGCCGGGTATAAGACTCTTAGTTGGCATCCATTTTCTTTCAGAGTTTGGTATATATTGTTCTAGTATCGTCTAGCTTTTAAAGTCTGGGTTGAAAAATCTGCACATAATCTAATTGGTTTTCCCTATATGTAATCTGATTCCTTTCTCTCATAGCTTTTAATATTCTCTAATTATTCTCTATGTTAGGCATTTTCATTATAATGTGACTTGGTGTGGATCTGTTGTGATTTTGTACATTTGGTGTTCAGTAAGCCCCTTGAATTTGGATTTTCCATTCATTCCTCATGTTTGGAAAATTTTCTGCTATTATTTTATTGAATAAATTACTCATTCCTTTGGTTTGGAACTCTATGTCTTCCTCTATCCCAATAACTTTTAAAGTTGGTCTTTTAAAGCTAATCCATATTTCTTGAATGTTCTGATCATGATTTCTTACAATTTTCACTGTGTGATCTACATTTTTTTTTTTTAATTTTGTCTTCATTATCTCAGTTCTTGTCTTCCAAGTGGTCTAATCTTTTGGTGATGCTTTCAATTGAACATTTAATTTGGTTTATTTCTTTTTTCATTTCCAGAATTTCTGTTTGGTTTCTTTTTAGAACCTTTATCTCCCTATTGAAGTAATCTGTTGCTTCTTGTATTTGTTTATGAAGTTCTTTGTCAAATTGATCTTTTACTACCTGTATTTGTTCTCGTATATAATTCTTCAGATCACTGAACATTTTAATTATGTAGATCCTGAATGCCTTCTTTCTCATTTTATCTGCTTTGCTTGCCATGGAATCTACTAAGGAGGTATGTTGATTTGTTTGGGACACTTTCTTCCCTTGTCTTTTCATATTGCTTGTCTGACTTCTAGCACTGTGGAACCATGACTTTTTAATTTTTACCTTAAAGCCCTAAAATGCCCCTGTAGCACAATGTAAACAGATCCCCATATAAACATTTTACACTCTAAAACCAGACATTTTCTATTCAGATGTTCACAATTTGGTCACAATGTACAGAATTAGTGAATTCAAATATTGTCCCAAATATACTCTGTAGGTTTGTAAAGGGGTTTATAATTTCTGATATTGGACACAGATATGATATGCTGAGGAGGAAGGAGGTGAGGATATGGATTTATTATTTCTTAGGAAGTGTGAAAAGGGAATCTATGGATGTGGCTTTATATCAGCAGAAGAGAGGAAATGAATTGGGGTGAATAAGTTAGTGGGAAGATCAAGGTGTACATAAAACAAACTCATGTATATGTTAAGAGAAATAAAAATGTCAAAGTAGTAGAAATTGGTGAAAAGAGAAGAAAAAGAAAGTGAGTTGAAAAGAGAAAAGAAACTATATATAACATAACTTTGATATACTATTCCGTTGCCCCAGTTCTCAAAATCCTAATTCATGTATAATATTTGGTTTCACATATGTTGAGAATGTGAGGGCAGGGGAGTAAATAGGGACATGAAAGAAAAAAAAAAAAAAAGAAAACACACACACACACACACACACACACACACACAAACCCACAAAGACAAACACACAAACAAATCACACACAAGAAATATTGAAGGAAGATGTCTTGCTTTCCTTCACATCCAGTAGAAGTGGTCATCTGTTGTCAGTTGTCAGGCTTTATTGCCATGCTCCAGATGTCGAAGGTAACCAAGTAGTCACAGAACCAGCCGTAGCTGCTGCTGAGGAGTTGGGCTGGAGTACCTGGTCAGCGTACCTGGTCAGCCGGAGTTCCAAGCTGGAGTCCCCCCACCACACCTTAAATGGCGCTGAAAGGTGACTCAAGATGTAGGCGTCTCCTTTCCACATCACAATATAGTTGCAGAGTTATGGGGCCATTACACTGGGTTCGGATACGAGCTCCACCACTGTCTGTGTGTGGCGTGTGTAGATGTTGCCTATCTTCAGAGCCTGGGTAAATTTCTCCGATGTGTGCAGGCTACTGCTTGTAGGTGATTCTTTTTTTTTTTTTTTTTTTTTTTTTCCTTCTTTCTCCCTTTGCTGCAGCCAATTTCAAAAATGGCGGTGATCAATACCCCTGGAAGTAATGGAAACACACAGGACCCGACTGGTGTTCCTGTGCATGGGAATTTGCCAGGTGACTTGTGTGAAAGCAAGGTGAGTAGCTGAATGATCTGCACCTAATGTTCTGCATCGTTCCCTGCCTGTACTGCTGCAGGTGTCCTTGTTCTTCTGTGCTGTTCCCCACCTGTACCGCTGTAGATATCCTTGTGCGCTGTTTCTCTCCCTGCAGGAGACCCGTGCAAGTGAGCAATCTGGAGACTCACCCACACTATAGGCTGTTGTCCTAGTGCTCCACAGGGGTACAATGGCCTTGGCTCCTTTGTGGGTACAGGAGTATCACTAGTAACTAAGCAGTATTCTCACTACTGAACCTCAATTTACCGACTGACACTTAATGTCGCCTCTCTCCTGTCCACCATCTTCCAAAGCTAGGTGCAACATATATTCTTGCATGTTCATAATAATTATGACCCTACTCATAATAACTAAGATATCACATTACATTGTGTTTATATCAACAAATGAGTGGATAAAGGAAATTTGTTACATACACACAATGTATATTTATTCAGTCATAAAGAAGAAAGAAATCTTGTCATTTGCAGCTAAGAAGAGAGAACTGGGGGACCTAATGGTAAGTAAGAGGTCAGAAACAGAAAGTCAAGTATTGCATGTCTCTCATGTGTGGAAGCTAAAATAAATGTGAACCTAAAACTAGAAGAGTAATTGCTGGAGCTGGGGAAGTGTGTGTGCTGGTGACAAGGAGGGTAGAGAGATGAGAGGATGGATTTTAACAGTATATGCTGTATACATGTGTGCAAATACCATAGTGACTTTCATTAATGTAGATTGATTATATGTCAATAAAAATACAATAGAATAATTTAAAAATTAAAAAAATGATGCAAAGAAAGCATAGAGCATTGGGTAAGAGTAAAACTTTCAAGTTATCTACTCCTCTGACAGGCTCTATAAATATTCCAGCATTCTAAGCTTTGAGAACAAAAGTTTATTTTAGCTATGGAGTTAAATGGTAATTTAGGAAGCCTGGGAATTTCTATGTCATTCTCATGTAAAGTCTGATTTTTGGTCTTTTGTTGGTGTTGTTGTTGATTTGAAAGAGAAATTTAAAAATGAAGCAATCAAGATCCAAGCTGAAAATCAGAGACACTGTGAAAAACACTTCATGGGTTAGTAGAAAAGACAGAGGAGGTGATTACCATAAGCATGATTGATGAGACATTCCAGGAGAAATGCAAATGAATGGAAAACCATAGATTAGTATAATTACTGGTGGAAATTGTAGGCACTGGCCTTGGAAGAAACCCTGTGAGCTGTGAGACAGCAAAAGTGACTGGACATCCACAGTCCAATTCAGTGAAAGCACACATCACTTGCTTCAGCTCCACAGGGTCTAAGGCAGATACTTCCACTGTGTCCAACAGACAATAGTGAAGCTGTAGAATGGAAAACTCAAATATATGCCATGGGTATACCCTGCTCTTCAAATCTTTAATAAATAAAATGGATCTCTAACCTTTGTGTCTTCATGATGCAATTATTTGAAAACAGCAATAAAGCTGGTCAGAATAAGATTATATGACCTTTTACACCCACCATGCATATGCACTCAGGCCAGTGCACAGGCAGCAAAGATAAACAAACTCTGGCTCTCTGCTTCAAATCATCCCTTTTCCATAAGGACTAAAAGGATCCATAATTAAAGGTCTGGCTATTCCTGAAATGTATCCTCTAGGCAAAGAAAAGAGCACTTTGTTAAGGATGGTGACATGATGAATCATTCATATTTGATTTTCCTCAACTCCTCTACAAGGCAGCAACTCCTCTATGGGCTTCCTCTTGAACTCAGTCTTTATTTTTCCTCTTCACTATCCCAAAATTCCACAGAGTCATGACTGAGAAATGTATATTCTCTTTCATAAATGAAGGGGAACTGAATCTTGGAGGGATATCCTAGTAGCGATAGAGGAAGTTGATGAGTGGCAGCTTCATAGAAGTTCAAGCTCAACCTGGCTTCCTCTTTTTCATTCTCCTCATCCCCATGACCACTTCTCACCCACCTCACATGCATGCACACTTGCCAGATCTTTTAGTAGCTCTATCACCCACTGGGAAACTGCCTCTTCCAGAAAATACTTCCCCATGATTAATCAGGGCTTCCTTCACAGGAACAACACCACAGGGGGTCTCTTTCCCAAATATACAGTGAACACAGGGCCACAGACTTTTGACAACTGGAAATGAGAAAGAAAATTCAAATATTAGTGGAAGAAGATCAGCATTTCATCTACTCCCTTGGAATGATTCAGACGGTTATTCAGTTTATTCTCATTATATTTGTTACATATTACAGTGCCATAAGAATCTTCAAATGTTTTTGAATTGTGTTCACAAACTGATGGCAATCATAGCTGTTATGTATGTGCCATGCCTGGATCAGGCAATTGATCCCTATGCTATAATTAATCCTCACATTGATGTATTTAGGGGACTTATTTGTCCTGTCTTACATGTCAAGGAAATAAAGTCAGAGAGTTTCAAACTCATTTGTAGTGTACCATGTCTAATAAACAGAAGAACTAAATCTGAACATTAATCTTTCAACTTATAAGTTTAACATTTTATCAGTTTCTAGTGCTTATCCACATCTGCACCAAGACACAGCTGATTGCTTCTGGGTCATTAGCAGGGCTTTTGGCATGGAGATTTTCATTGAGTAAGACCGTGATGAGTACTGGAAGTCTGTATTTTTAAAAGTGACCCCAGATTATCTTAAGACTCATAGGTTGAGACCACAGCTATCACTAACACAGCAAGAGAGTGAGTACCAGGGAGGCAGCACCAGGCCATGAGGCATATCATGGAAGAACAATTTCTCTTGTCCAGCAACAATGAATAAGGTATAGACTGAACCTTTGTGCAAAACCCACAAAGATTCTGTTACTACCCAGACCCTGAGTGGTTAATTCTTTCCTTTACTCTTTTATGCTCACTGCTAGCCCATAGTTTTCTTATTATTAATCAATTTACTGAGGTACAATGAGAAATGAAAAGTATATATATTTAGGATGTAAAACGTAATATTTTGATTTATGGGGACATTGCAAATTGATTACCACAGCCAAGCTAATTAATATGTACATCACCTCAGTGTTAATATTTTTATGTGTGTGTGGTACAAATTGTCGGGCCTTTCGAACACTGTCGGCTGACAGGATGGAAACCTCTGGCCTTTTGGCTGCTTGCTACGCCCTGTTATGAACCTAGGCTAAGCAGGAGGTGTGTGGCTGTGATGTATCATGAGAACCGAAACTGCCCTACTGTTTACTGATTGGCTGTTATCCGCTATAAAGTGTTGTCCACTTTTTCAATAAATGAGTTTTTGGCACCATATCTGACTGAACTCCCTAACTCAGCTCTGAGTCCTTTTGAAGGCAGTGGAGGAGGCATTAGCGACTCCTATCTTCTCAGCTTTGTCCCTGCTGAGATAGGCTCTCCTGATCATTCTTTGCTGGACAAAGAAAGATCCACCTTGGGCCCACGGGGTGGGGGGTGCTAAAGACCTTGGCCAATTACCGTAATATGGCTACATTTGGCGCAGAGTATGGGGCAAATTATTGGCAGGCTGAGCTAATAGCTTGAGCTGGAGGGCTTATCTGATAGGAGTACCCTCTGAAATGGGGCAGGCTTTAACTTTTGCTAGATCTCAGGATCCAGCCCTCAAGGCATGGAGGAATATACTTAGAAAGCAAGGTTTACAAATTTCTGATGCTCAAGCAGAAAAAATTTGGAGCACTTTAATGTGACCATCTCCATGGCTTCCTAAAGCTGATTTTAATAAATGGAAGACATGGCATCACACAGAACAGCTCCTGAGAGAAAGAGAAAATGAGTGTGGGGAGATCCCTCCGCTGGGAGTCTACCCCACCCTTTACGCCCTTAAGGCGTGTTCCTTTATGCAGCCCACAAAAAAATCCCCAGAGGCCACAGACCAGGTGCCTCCACCCATAAGGATAGAGGTAACAAAGACTGAATCTCAGCTCTCCTGCTCCGCGGAAAAAAAGCTGGCAATCACCTACAGTCTCAGGGGCCTACAGCCCCTCCCCTCAAATTTCCTGAGAGGTTCTCAGAGGGTGAAGTCCACCCACCATGCGGTCCTTCTTCTTACACGCGGGATCCGCCATTTTACGTGGCTGAAACACCATTACAAGCATCTGCGCCGCCTTGTGCGGCCAGAGCGCAGCAGCTGCCGCTGCTCCCTGGGAAAACTTTTCCATCTGTAATGGCAATCCCAATAAATCTAGACCCCAGAGGGAACAGGCCAGATCTTTGGTATCCCTGGGAGACTCCAGACTTAAAAGAGTTAAAAAAGGCAGTCTCAGAGGAGGGACCTAACTTGCTGTGGGCCAAAACTATCTTGCAGAGCCTAGCCCACCAACAATGTACAACACAAGACGGGAAGAACCTGACTAAAGCTGTTCTTCCAGGTCCCCTATTTATAAAGTGGTGTGCCTTTTTTAATGATGAATGCCACATGCAGGCAGAGAGAAACCGATCTGCAGATCCCCCGATAGCAATAACTTATGGAATGCTATCGGGAGTTAATGACCAATATTGTATGGGCATTCAACAGGTCGCTATCCCTGCGCCTTACCGAGAGCAGGTGCGAGCCTTAGGGCTAGCAGCCTGGAGAAGCTATAGGAAGGACTTTCAGAGCCTCCTATAGCTGGAATCACTCAAAAGGCTAATGAGGACCTGGCCACATTCATTGAGAGAGTGGAAAAAAGCCTTCAAAGGAAATTTCCACCTGGTCCTCTGAGGGATCAATTTGCTAAAATGTTGATTTGGGAGGGGACGACTATCGATCATAAGCTGGCATGTGCAGGGTTAAAAGAGAGATCCATGGGGAGAGGGATCGTAGCAATTAAAGATACAGGCACCCACACCCATCAATTTCAGTACTTGGCTGCTGCTCTCCAAACACAAGCTGCACAACAAACCCAATCCTTAACAGCAGCTCTTAGTGCTTAAACTGAGGTCCTAGCAGCAGCCTTGAAGGGAAAAGGGACCTGTTTTAAGTGTTGAAGACAGGGCCATTTTAAAAGGGACTGTCCCAATGGCTTTACTTGGCCTCCAGAATGCTCCCCTGGCCAAGCCCAGAGCCCAACTACCCCTAAAACACCTTGTCCTAGATGTAAGAAAGGGTTTCATTGGAGAAGGGATTGAAAATCTAGATTTGATATTCAGGGGAAACCTTTAAACTCCTAAAGGGGCATCCTCCAGCTCCGTTACACCAAGGAGGTTCCCCTGCTCACAGTCCCCCTAAGGTGCACTAGACAGTTCCTATTGTCCCAGAGATTAGACCAAAGATGGATATCTATATAGAAGGAAAAAAATTTTGCTGCCAGATCGATACTGGGGCACATCGCACTATACTAAGGAAGGAAGAGATCCCACCTCAGTGGAAACTAATTCTAGGGCCCCAACTACTCGGGGTAGGAGGAAACACTAAATCAGAGGAAACCAAAGATTGGCTTAGATGGAGAGATATAGACAGAAATCAAGGGGAAGTTCGCCCCCTTGTGGCCCCTGGATTAACCTCTAATTTGTTAGGGCAGGATGTCTTAGGAGAGGCTGATGCCTACATTACTACTAGCCATAGAGAGCTTCAAGATGATATATTAGTTGAAGATACAGGGAGGGAAACTTCCAACCCCCAAGTAGGGCCTCACCCCCAATCCTAAGGGCCACTGCTCCCCAAGTTCCCGCTATTCAATGGTGAGATGACCCTCCAGTCTGGGTAGAGCAGTGGCCACTTCCTACTGATAAACTGAAACATTTGAGGGCAATTATCCAAGAACAGTTAGCTCTAGGACACATTAGACCCTCTCTTAGTCAATGGAACAGACCTGTTTTTGTTATACAGAAGGCCACAGGGAAATGGAGGATGTTACAAGATCTCTGAAAAATTAATAATAGGATTATCCTTGTTGGCACTTCTCTACGTGGCCTCCCCTGGATTCCCTCTATTTCAAGAAACTTAACCTTAATTGTGATTGACATCAAAGATTATTTTTTCTCTATTCCCCTGCATCCGGATGATTGTGAGAAATTTGCTTTTTCTGTCCCTTCCATCAATTTCCAAAGGCCAGATGATTTGTACGAATGGGTAGTCCTCCCTCAAGGTATGGCTAATAGTCCAGCTTTTTGTCAACATTATGTCTCATGTCTGTTGTCACCCTTAATGGAGGAATCACAGATCACCCTATATGTTTATATAGATGACATCATCCTGGGGGCTCCTGATGTCCAACAACTGGGTCCAGCTTACCTGGCCCTTCGAGAGCTCCTAGAAAAGGGAGGATTACATATATCCAGTGACAAGGTGCAAACTGTACTTCCCTTCAAAATATTGGGGACAAAACTTAGTCTGGACTCCGTTTGTCCTCTCAAACCTCAATTGGTCATTCAAAAATCTTATTTCTTGGCAGAGTTACAGAAGCTGCTAGGAGAGTTAAACTGTTTAAGACCATGGCTTCATATCTCCACCGAGGATTTATTACCTCTTTTTGAGTTGCTACAGGGAAAATCCCCCTCTGATGTAGTTACACTAGAAGAAGGTCATCAGTTAATATTACAAAAAGTCCAAGATGCCCTCAATGCAGCCCAATTGGCTCGGTACCAGCCAAAGCAACCTCTTTATTTATGGATCTTCTCAGGTGCTAAACTCCTTATAGCTGTTCTCACTCAGATGGGTAATCCAATACAATGGATACATTTCTCTGTGGGAGGAGCACCTCGAGTATATTCTCAATTAGACCAATTGGCAGATCTTATAATAAAGGGAAGAGATACATCATTGAGGCATTATGGTAAAGACCCAGATGTTTTAACAATTCCTTACTGTTTGTCAGACTTTGAGTGGATACAAAGAAACAATCCTAGAGTCTCCTATGCTTTGGAAGTGTTTTTAGGAAAGGTTGACTGTCACTA
Organism: Tamias sibiricus; assembly: GCA_025594165.1. Taxonomy (NCBI): domain Eukaryota; kingdom Metazoa; phylum Chordata; class Mammalia; order Rodentia; family Sciuridae; genus Tamias; species Tamias sibiricus. Next base: position 138,946,649 of record CM046663.1, on the reverse strand, counting down.
CAGGTCAACCAAATGGACCTCTTTCTTTCCCAAGCTGGAGTGGACTTCCCCTGTCCTATTTTCCCTCAAGCCATTCCCCAAGGTAGTAAATGTCTTTATGGATGGGGGAAAATAAGGGTCAGCAGTCGTAGTTTTTCACCCATCCTCAGGCAAAAGGACACAATACTTTGAAGCAGTTGCTGGCTCTGCCCAATTTAAGGAATTATATGCTGTTGCATTGGCTTTAACTCATGTCCAAGAGCCTATGAATCTTTTTTCAGATAGTTTATATGTAATTAACCTATTACCTACTCTAAATACATCATATATCAGGATAGATAGTAATCCTATAACTCCTTTAATGATTCAAATATGGTCCTTGTTAAAGGGACATAATGGGCCCATTTTCCTCCAACATCTCAGGGGACATCAAGGCTTATTTGGGCCCCTCTCTGAGGGAAATCAAGCCGCCGACCGTTTGGCCACCACAGGTGTATTAACAGTTACAGTCCCATATCAGCAAGACCTTCAGTTATCCCAAGGTCTTCATGACCTCACTCATCTAAATTGGAAAGGACTACATCATAAATTTCCTTTGGTTCCTATAAAAGATTTTAAAAAGATTGTAAGAACATGTAAGTCCTGTTTGCCCTTCATACAGGTCCCACCTCTCCAGTCCCCTGGGGTAAATCCCAGAGGCCTATGGCCTAATGATGTCTGGCAAACTGATGTAACACATTATGCGCCATTTGTAAAATTAAAGTACATATTTGTGTCCATAGATACCTGCTCACATGCTTGTTGGGCCACTGCCCATTCTGGTGAAAGGGCCAAACATGCTGAAAGCCATTTTTTACAATGCTTTGCTAACTTAGGATTACCAGAACAGGTTAAAACAGATAATGGACCCTGTTTTGTGAGCAAATCCTTACAAAAATTTTTCCAAAGATGGCATATTAAATATACCACAGGGATCCCATATAACCCAAAAGGACAAGCTATCATAGAGAGACACAATAAAATTCTAAAGGACAAATTAATAAAACAAAATGGGGTTAGCAGCCCCCATGATCAGTTAAAAACAGCTATGCTTACTTTAAATATTTTAAATTTTTCCAAGCAGCAGCCTCTGTCTGCATTTCAAAGACACTGGTCTAGCCAAATGCCTTACATAAAGGTTAAGGTCCGATGGAAGGACCCACTAACTGGGTGCTGGCGGGGCCCTGACCCACTAATGAGTGATGGCAGAGGTTTTGGATGTGTCTTTCCAATTGGAGAGCCAAGTCCTATTTGAATACCTGCCAGAGACCTCAAATACTGCCAATCTGACCAAAATGACTACCCAAGAGCACATGCTCTTGAGGGGTGATTTTTTCCTTTTTTCCACAGAAATGAAAAAACGTGACGGATCTCCTGTCCTGTTGTGATTGAACTTCTCCTCACATCCATTCCAAGATTCATCAGGAACACTGTATTGAACTCCTCTTTTGTCAGTATTTCAACTCTCTGCAGCAAGAGAAGAGGGACTATGCCTACTCCTGAGAGAAGAGTGTTATTCCTGTGCCAACTGTCTGGACTTTGTCCTAGACAGCTTCCTTTGGACCGGACTAAATGGGTGGCTTCCCTACCTTCTCCCTTTCTGTGTGATCCCTGACTGTCATTGTCTTTGTGTTCACTTTTGGTCTCTATGTAACCAACAAGTTTGATCAACTCATTCATGACAGGACCAAATTGGTACAGCTTGATAGTTTGCCAATAATATGCTGCCTTCAGTGATGCTGAGTGAGAGCCCTGTAAACTTGGCCATGGTCCTTAACAGGATGTGGAGGTCTAAACCAACAATTCTTAAAAAGCTTTTCCAAAGGCGACTGTTCTGTCCCATGTCCTTCCCCTGGCCACCTGCTGGCCCTGGGTGTGTCCACCTGAAGTGCTAGGGTGGTAGCCAGAGATGGGTAAGATTTTCCAGAGGGAAAATGACCTAAGACAGGCACACTCTCGAATAAGGTGGACCCCCCATTTTTTGAATAAAACAAAACGGGGAAATGTCAGGCCTTTTGAACACTCTTGGCCGACAGGATGGAAAGCTCTGGCCTTTTGGCTGCTTGCTATGCCCTGTTACGAACCTAGGCTAAGCAGGGGGTGTGACTGTGATGTATCGTGAGAACCGAAACCGCCCTACTGTTTCCTGATTGGCTGTTGTCCACTATAAAGCGTTGTCCACCTTTTCAATAAACGAGTTTTCGGCACCATATCTGACTGAACTCCCTATCGTGGCTCTGAGTCCTTTTGAAGGCAGCGGGAGAGGCATTAGCGACTCCTACCTTCTGAGCTTTGTCCCTGCCGAGGTAGGCTCTCCCGATCGCTCTTTGCTGGACAAATAAAGATCCATCTTGGGCCCACGGGAGGGGGGGCAGGGCTAAAGACCTCGGCCCATTACCATAATATCGTTACATAAAATATGTCAGCAAAACTTCAGATGTAAGATACATTGTTATTTACTCTAGTCATCCTGTTGTACCTTTGGTCTCCAGTGGTTATTCTCCTAGCAACTGAAGGTTTGTACCTTTGAACCAACATCTCGCCTTTTCTCTCACCTCCCAGCCCCCAATTAAACACAATTATAGTCTCTAGTACTATGAGTTTGAGGCTTTTTGCTTTGTTTTGTAAGATTCCACATATAAGTGAGATCATGTAGTGAAGGACTTTCTGTGTGGCTACTTCCTTCATCATAAAGTCCTCTAGCCTCATTCCATATTGTGGTAAGTAGTAGGATGTCCTTTCTGATTTTTTTTTTCTTTTATTAAGAATGAACAAGATTCTATTTTTATATATAAATCACATTTGATTTATGCATTCAGCCACCAGTAGATGTTTAGGTTGGAATCATTACTTGACTATTGCAGATAATGCTGTAATGAATGTGGACATATTGATTTCATCTCTTTGGATATATACTAAGAAATAGGGCTACTGAATCATATGGTAAGTCTATTTTTTAATATTTTAACCTTTTGGACATATTGATTTCATCTCTTTGGATATATACTAAGAAGTAGGGCTACTGAATCATATGGTAAGTCTATTTTTTAATATTTTAAGGAAGCTCAAAATATAGTCATTTCTGTAATGGCTATAGCCATTTACGTTTCCATCACCACTGAATGAGATTTCCTCGTCTCTACATTTTTGCCAACACCTGCTATGTTTTGACTTTGATAACAACAATCTTAACAGGTGGAAGGTGATATCTAATTGTGATTTTGAATTGTATTTATATACCTGTTGACCATTTGCATGGTTTTTGGAAAAATATCTACTCATAATTTTTGTCCATTTTTTATTAGTTGAATTTAGTTATACATAATATTTGGGCTCATTTTGACATAATTCACAAGCATGGAATACAATGTGCTCTAATTCAGTCCCCTGTGCTTCCCTTTTTCCTCCTTCCTGCCTCTTCTTTTCCCCTTCTACTCTACCAAATTTCTTCTATTATTCATAAGTAATTTTTTTTTTCAAATTAGAGTCTTATGGATATACCCAAAGGTAGGTTCAAAGTAGTATATTTATATAGGTACATAGGAAAGTTTGGTCAGATTTATTCCAGGGTTCTTGGTTTTTCCCACTTATTCAATCTCCACTCAATCTCTTTCCTCCACTTATTTCTTCTATTTTTGTGGAATTGCCTTTTTAATTTTTTCCCCTTAGTTTGGTCTTGAATCTGCATATCAGAGAATACATTCCATCCTCAACTTTCTGGATCTGGCTTATTATATTTAGCATGATGGTCTCTAGTTTTATCTATTTTTCACCTTGCCCATTTTAATAAGATTTTATAGTTTTGGTTAGTTTACTTTGGGTTTTGTGTTAATATTTATTTGTTTTGAGTTTCTATATATTTTGGATACTAATCCCTTATTGGGAAGTTGGTTTACAAATATTTTCTTCCCTTCAATAAGTGTGTTTTTTAAAAATTTTCTAGATGGTTTCATATGGAGTGCAGAAATTTTTTAGAATGATGTAATCTTACCAGTTTATTCATTTACTTTTTTTCATTGGTGTCCAATACAAAGAAGAAAGAAGGAGCGAAAGAGAAAGGAGGGAGGATGAATAAGGGTCATAAGCATGCCAGATACTGTTGATTGTAGGCTCAAGAAGGTGGGTTGGAAGACTTTCCCAGCTGGCTAAGGGCAGAGAGGCGGCTCCAGCGCGAGACCACAGTGGAAAGAGTCTGGGCCCGCAACCTCCCCAGGTAGGCCCCCGCTGGCAGACTTTCCTGGCTGGTCAAGTGCAGAGATGACATGATAATCTACCTAGAAGACCCAAAAATCTCTACCAGAAAACTTTTACAACTAGTAAATGAATTTGGCAAAGTAGCAGGATACAAAATCAATACCCATAAGTCAAAGGCATTTTTGTACATCAGTGATAAATCCTCTGAAAGGGAAATGATGAAAACTACCCCATTTACCATAGCATAAAAAAAAAAAAAAATCTGGGAATCAACTTAATGAAAGAGGTGAAGGACCTCTATAATGAAAACTAAGGAACACTAAAAAAAGAAATTATAGAAGACCCCAGAAGATGAAAAGACCTACCTTGTTCTTGGATAGGTAGAACTTAAATTGGCAAAATGTCCATACTACCAAAAGCATTATACAGATTCAATGCAATTCCAATCAAAATCCCAATGACATTCCTCAAAGAAATATAAAAAGCAGTCATGAAGTTCACCTGGAAAAATAAGAGACCCAGAATAGCCAAAGCAATCCTTAGCAAGAAAAGTGAAGCAGGTGGCATCACCATACCAGACTTTAAATTATACTATAGAGCAATAGTAACAAAAACAGCATGGTATCGGAACCAAAACAGACGGGTAGACCAATGGTACAGAATTGAGGACACAGAGACTAATACATATAATTTCAGCTATTTTATATTAGACAAAGGTGCCAAATATGTACAGTGGAGAAAGGATAGACTCTTCAACAAATGGTGCTGGGAAAACTGGAAATCCATATACAACAAATTGAAATTAAACCTTTATCTTTCACCATGCACAAAATTCAATTCAAGGTGGATCAAGGACCTAGGAATTAGGCCAGAGACAATAGGCCTAATAGAAGAAAAAGTAAGCTCCAATCTCCAACATGTCGGATTAGGCCCCATGTTCCTTAATAAGAATCCTGTAGCGGAAGAATTAATACCAAGAATCAATTAATGGGATAGATTCAAACTAAAAAGCTTCTTCTCAGCAAAAGAAACAATCAGTGAGTTGAATAGAGAGCCAACTATTTGGGAACAAATATTTAATACATGCACATCAGATAGAGCACTAATTTTTAGAATATATAAAGAACTCAAAAAACTTAATTAAAAAACAAAAAACAAAAACAAATAACCCAATCAACAAATGGGCTAAGCATTGAAAATACACTTCTCAGAAGAAGATATATAATTAATTAACAAATACATAAAAAAATGCTCAACATTGCTGGCAATTAGAGAAATGCAAATCAAAACAACTCTAAGATTTCATTTCACTCCAGTCAGAATGGCAGCTATTAAGAACACAAACAACAATAAATGTTGGAGAGGATGTGGGGAAAAAGGCACACTCCTACATTGCTGGTGGGACTGCAAAATGGTGCAACTGTTATGGAAGGCCATATGGAGATTCTTGGAAAACTGGGAATGGAACCACCCTATGACGCAGCCATCCTACTCCTGGGTCTATTCCCAAAGGACTTAAAAACAGCATATTACAGTGACACAGCCACCTCAATGTTTGTAGCAGCACAATTCACAATAGCTAGATTGTGGAACCAACCTAGATGTCCCTCAGTTGATCAATGGATAAAGAAAATGTGGTACATATACACAATGGAATTTTACTCCTCAATGAAATAAAATAAAATAATGGCATTCAGAGGTAAATGGATGAAGTTGGAGAATATAATGCTAAGTGAAGTTAGTCAATCTAAAATATCCAAATACCAAATGTTTTCTCTGATATAAGGAGGCTGACTCACAGTGGTGTTGGGCGGGGTACATAGGAAGATTAGAGGAATGCTAGATAGGTCAAAGGGGAGGGAGGGGATGGGAGAAAGCAAGGAGGGTAGGAGGGGTAAAAAGAAAGGTGGTTGAATAAGATGGATATCATTATCCTAAATGCATGATTGAAGTTTGAATGTTACGAATATACATTATATACAGTGTTTTGTAAAAAGATGCTCTATATGTTTATTATGAATTATAATGCATACTACTATTATAAATACAACTTTGAATAAAAAATAAATTAAAAAACAAAACAAAAAAAAAAGAAAAGAAGGTGGGTTGGAGCAAATTTGATTTATGGGTACTAAGATATATATTGGATAATGGAATTATGTTGTTAAATTAAGTTGTGCAGTAGGGTGATGATAGATAATCTACTTCTGATTTCAAAACAGCTAGAAGAATGGACATTCAATATTTTCATCACTAATAAATGAGAAATGTTTGAGGAGATAGGTATTTTTACCTGGATTTGAACATTACACAAAATACACAGGTATCAAAACATGAAATGGTGCCCCATGAATATGTTTGATTCTTAGGTGTGAATTAAAAAGGAAATATAAACAAAGCATTTCTAGATCAAGGTTAGGGAACATCTTCCCCATGTTTTCCTCCAGTGGTTTTATGGTTTCAGGTCTTCCATTTGTCTTGAATCTATGTTGAATTGATTTTTGTGTGTAGTGTTAGAAATGAGTCTCATTTTATTTATTTATTTATTTATTTGCATGTGGATGTACAGTTTTCCAAATGTCATTCAGCAAAGAAAATATCCTTCCCTCACACTGTATTCCTGGCTCTTTTGTAGATAATTTGTCAAGTGTCTGTGGGTAGGTGTATTTCCTGGATTCTCCATGGGATCCATGGCTTTATGTGTCTGCTCTATGCCTGCATTTTCATGTTTTGTTTACTGTAGCTGTGTACATAGTTTGAAGTCTCCAGATTTCTTGCATAAGATATCATTTGTTTCTTAGTGTCTTTTGAGGTTGTATGCAAATTTCATAAATCGAAAAATTTTTGTAAAAGGTACCATTGGATTTTTCAGAGGGATTGCACTGAAACTGTGCATCACCTCAAGTGGTGACAATAATAATTCTTCCAATACATGAACATGGATTATTTTTCTATGTCTTCTACAAATTCTTTAATTGACACTTTTTATATTTCAGATTTTTCACCTTGTTTAAATCCATTGCTAAATATTTTATTCTTTCTCATGGTGTTGTAAATGAAATACTTTTTTGATTCTTTATTAGTTTGTTGTTAAAATGCTGCTGAATGGGGCTGGGGTTGTGGCTCAGTGGTAGAGCACTCGCCTAGCACATGCGCAGCCCGGGTTCGATCCTCAGCACCACGTAAAAATAAAGGCACTGTGTACAACTAAAACAAATAAATATTTTTTAAAAATGCTGCTGAAGTTTGTATGTTATTTGTGTATTCTGCATATTTAGAATTCATTTATTAATTCTAATTGTTTTCAGATGAAGTTCAGAGTTTTGCATAACAGAGACTATTTTGCTTCTTTCTGTGTGATGTCTATACCTTTCAGGTCTCTTTATTGCTTAGTTGTTTTGGTTGGACTTCAGTTCTCTGCTGAGTAAAGGTGGCAGAGTGGGCCATCATTTCTGTCTTTTCATAATTTTTCTGGAAAACCTTCCAACTTTCACCATGAAGCATGATTTTAGATATTGGTTAGTCACGCATGGTCATTAGTATTGTGTAAAAAGTTCCTTCTGTATCATGTGTATTTGGCAACTTCATTATGATAGGACTTGAAATCTTTCAAGTGCTTTTTCTATACCCATGAACTGCTCCTATGATTTTGTTCTTCATTCTGTTAGCATGATATATCACATTTTTTGATTTATGCATGTTGAATCATCCTTGATCATGGTGGATGATCATTTTAATGAGATGGAGCACAGAAAGCTGTAGGTAAAATGGAAGTGTTCTTCCTAGCATTGGAGAAGATATTTTTGATCTTTTACACCACAGTGTTGCTGTGGTGGTCTCCTGTGTCTCCTGGAACTTTTTTCATTTTTAGATATTTCTCTTATTTTTGTTCTTGAGAAAAAGGAAATGAAGAATATTGTACGTCACCATCTGACTGACAGTCTATGTCATAGGTATTTCTTAACATGAGATACAGTTTTATCTTCAGAGAAAATTAATTTTGATTGCTATAAAAATACTTACAATTCATGCATCAGATCACTCCCGTAATGAACTAATTGCACTTTCAGTATAGTTAAACTTCAGGCAAAAAATAACAGCAGGGCCAGGGTTGTGGCTCAGCGGTTGAGGGCTTGCCTAGCATGCGTGAGGCACTGAGTTCATTCCCCGGCACCTCATAAAAATAAAAAATAAATAAATAAAATAAAAGTATTGTGCCCATCTACAATTTAAAAATATTAAAAAGAGAAAAGCAGCAAATGACCAAAACTAAGCCACAAGTACTGAAACTTCCAATTTAGAAGTCTGCACGGCTCCTACTACAGGAATTTACAATTTGCCAGCACTCCTCACTGTATCCCAACCTACACTGAGAAAATGGAAGCTGAGAGCTACTACAACCAGATTGGGCTCCTATTCACAATATCTGGCAGCTAGATAAGGGAAGAATGCAAAGGAGATTGGCTTAGCAATGCTTGAAACTTAACTGTAGGTTTATGAAGCAAAAAATAAATATGAAGAATGAAAATCCATCCCTGCCAACAGTTTCCTCAGAGGAAAAAAGCCTTTTATTTTTCATGACTATTTTTCTTTTTTTAATCCATGGTCACTCCATTAAAATATATTGTTTGCTTTATGTTTTTAAAATTAAAGAACTCAAGAAACACACAAAATAATAATAATAATCCAATCAATAAATGGGCAAAGGATGTGTACTTCACAGAAAATTGATGCTCTAAAAATATGAAATATCTTCCACATATCTAGAAATTAGAGAAGTACGAACTAAAACTACACTATTCTATCTATCTCACTCCAGTCAGAATGGCAATTAGTAAGAACACAAGTAACAATAAATGTTGGTGAGGATGTGGGGGAAAATGTTCTCTCATATATTGGTGTTGGTACTGCAAATGAGTTCAACCACTCTGGAAAGCAGTTTTCCTTAGAAAACTTGAAGTGGAACCACCATTGAACTCAGTTATCCCACTCCTCATGTTATACCCAAAGCACTTAAAATCTGCATACTACAGTGACACAGCCACATCAACGTGTATAGCAGCTCAATTTACAATAGCCAAGCTATGGAACCAACATAGGTGTCTTTCAACAGACAACTGAATAAAGAAAATGTGGGATATATACACAATGATTCAAGTTAGTAAGCCATAAAGTAGAATAAATTAATGGCATTTGCCAGTAATTGGGTGGAATTGGAAAATAACTAAGTGAAATAAGATAGTACCAAATACCCATTGGCCAAATATTCTCTCTGATATACATACTAACCCACAACAACGAAGGGTAGGGAGGAGAAGAGTAGAAGTTCATTGGATAAAACAAAGGGGAATGAAGGGAAGGGATGGGGATAGGCATAAAAAAGACAGTAGAATGAATCAGACATAACTTTACTTTGTTTATAAATGAACATAAAACCAGTGTAACTCCACATTATGCACAACCACATGAATGTGGCCCTAACAGGAATGGGTTGTACTCCATATATGTATAATAAATCAAAATACACTCTACTGTCATGTATTTAAAAACAGTAAATAAAAAAAAAACTTTTTTCAAAACTTTTTTCAAATATTTTATTATTTTTAAAATTCTTTCCATTGTGCAAGATTTGTGTGTGTATGCATATGAGTGTTCTCACAGCACAAATAATTTCAATATATGTATATATTCATGTATTTTTTTTTTTTTTTTAACTTTAACTGTTTTCTTCAGTATCAGTTTATTATTTAGCCTTGGTTTCACATAGGAAGGATGTATTCATACATGGATTTGAATTGTTTTGATCTTACATTTTCTTGTTTGCTATGCCTTGGATTTTATTCCTCTTATTTTCCCTTCATCACTGTCTTCTCCAAATAACAATAAAATTTACCTGTTCTCTCTTCCTCTTTTTAATTGGTAAACTACTTTCAGTTAATTTTTTATTCCTTTCTTATACTCAACATTTGTGATCTATCTTCTGCCTCTCCTGTCTTCACATTTTAAAACATTTTTCTTTAGCCTTTCTACACTATTTTCTTTTTCTTTTTTTTTTTGGTACCGGGGATTGAACTCAGGGGCACTCAACCACTGGGCCACATCCCCAGCCCTTTTTTGTATTTTATTAGAGACAGGGTCTCACTGAGTTGCTAAGTGCCTCGCCATTGCTGAGGCTGGCTTTGAACTCGCGATCCTCCTGCCTCAGCCTCCCAAGTACTGGGATTACAGGCGTGCGCCACCGCGCCTGGCTTACACTATTTTCTTTTCACATAAGCAACTGTAATTTTATTAAACACAGAGTTATTCAGTTTATGAAATTTGTACCTCATTCATGTTGTTATGATTATTAACACAGCTGGAAATGTAGTAGACCCCTGCTCTCTAATAAGTGATTTGAATATTTGCCTTAAGGCTGTACAACTGTTGATAACAATAGTGCTGTTCCTGGCTCACGGCTTCCTGGAAGTGGGGTTGGAAACTGAGTGGGTCACTTAAGATTCACAGACATCCTGCTCCCAAGAAATTCTCACAGGTCAGCCCAGTAAGAACAAATCTCATCTCATACATGTACTAGCCACAGCTCAGCCTCAACATTACTTCAACACATAGAAATGAGGAGAAAAATACTCAAACCAACCACCAAGCCCCAAAGAAGATCAACCAGTGGTGGACTTTAGGTCACACTCCTGGATCTACTCATATAGGAAAAATAGAGAGAAATCCCAAAACATAAAAGATAACTACACACCAAAAAAAAAAAAAAAATAGAGGTATAAAACAGAAAGGGGAATCCATCTAAATTGTGTGAGCTGAAAATGAGAAAACAAACAAATCTTCCTCCCAAATTCACAATCCCCCAGCAAAGAATCCCAGACAAGCACACAACATTTGGTGGTACCCATGTGCAGCATAGATTAAGAAAAAATGAAGCATTTCATCCAAAACTTTGCTCAATATGCTGGATTCTCAGACTGATGACTGGATGGAAATTCATGACTTAGGCAAAATAAGTGTATTTCTGACTTTTGTATAAAATCATTAAACTTGTGATATTTCCTGAAACAATAAGATAGTTTGTCTTTGAAAATTAAGCCTCTTAAATATTTTAAAATATTGACCTAACATCACAAATGCCTAAACACAAACTAGGGAGTACAATACATTAGAAATACCAAACATACATCATGCCATAACTAAATAAAAAGACATGATATTTGCTATTTAACACCTCAAGCCACCCTACCCCCCAATCCTGGAGAGCAGAGTGCAGAGATTATTATGTTTTGTTTGTCAAATGGGGAAACAGAGATTCTGTGAGTATGGGAAATCTTCATTCACACAGCTCACAGGGGTCTGAACTAGAATTTAAATGAGCTCTAGTGAGCTCTAATGCCCATAATGTTGTGCTATGGCTTTATATCAGAGCTGCCTCCAAAGCCACCTTACAAAAGTAAAGCAAATACCACACTGACTCAATTTATAGACCAACAAGCTTCACCTCAAATCAGTATCCATTTTTTCACTCCAAGGATAACTGGGTCATACATTCCACAAAAGAAAGAGGCACAGAAGAGCTTTTCTCCCTCTATCAGTACAGAAGTAAACCTTATTCAGCAGAACTGAGGAAGAGACAATCTCAGAGAATTGCAGAGGGAGGTTGAGAAACTATGGCTCTGCCAATCTCTCACCTCATCCAGAAGGGACTGCTTCTGTTGCTGTTTAGTATGTGCTTGTCACATGTAATGGAATGAAAAATCTTAGACCATAAACAATAATATTGGGGACACAAAGACAGGCAGGTGTTTTAGGGTAGATAGGAGGCAGACAGTATACCAAACAGACCCCAGCATATAAGAAATAATATGCAAACTGGTATATGAGACTGTATTTGGTAGTTGTGAACTGCATATCTTTGGATTGATATAAACTATTAAATCACTAATGGTAATGCTATACAAATAAATATGTGTCCTATAAAAATATCATGGTATTTGTTTTAAATTTGAGAGAATTGTTATTTACAATCTATTTAGTAAGGAAAACTGCAGTCAAGATCCCAGATATATAATATTTAATGCTCATGTGTACAGGTATTCTCAAAATTAACATGCAATTTCATTAATATCACTTTTGATTTTCTTAATTGCCTTTAGCTACAGTGAAATTATTCCCATTTAAGAAATGAGGAAGCTGGGCCTCAGAGATGCAATGACTTGGCTAAGGGCACACAGACTGCACGTGGTAGAAGTAAGACTAGGTACCATATGCCCTAGTGTCCTAGAGTTTCCTAGAAGTAGAAATACAGTTCAGTGTTTACTGAAGGTGCCTTATTTTGCAGTATTGCCTAGTTATACTGATAAGTGACGTTCAAAACAGTTACTGACAATAATTGCAACATTCATTGCTTAAACTGGGGTCAGAAGTGTTTGATTTTTTTTAACCTTTAGAATTTGCCTTAACTCAGGCCTTGATGAACTTTTTATCCATGTGAAAGTGAAGCAGTAATTTGCCATGTGACTCAGAACTGTGACCTCTAAACTAACAATCTCAGGCCCTAAACACTGAGAAAAACCACACTTTTTTTTTTTTTTTTTTTTGGTGAAATAAACTTGATGACTTAAAATTTAAGCAGACAGCTGTGGTAGAGAGCCATCATAAACATGTGACATTGGAGCTTGATGTTATAGGAAGCTGGGAGATCATAACAAATACTGCCACAACATCCTAGTCAATACCTACAATGTGGCATGGATACTCTGAGAGAACACAGTTATAACAGGCACAGAGAAAATTGTACCCAAGGGATCAAGACAGAGACATGGAGGTGAGTGAAATTCACTTTCTTGAAGAAATGGACAAATTTGTAGGCACAAATGACCTACCTAAATTGATCCAAGAGGATCTAGAAAGCAAAATAGAGAATAACAAGTAATGAAATGAAGCAGGAATAAAAAGACTTTCAACAAGGATAATCCCAGTTTCAGATGGATGCTCTGCTGAATTCTACCATATCTTTAAAGAAGATCTAATGCCAATGCTCTTCAAATGACTCTATAAAATAAAAAGGGGTGAAATATTTCCAAATTCACTCTGTGAAGCCTGAATGATACTAATACTAAAACCAGGTAAGGATACATTTAGGAAATAAAACTAGAGACCAATATTCTGATGAATATAGATGCAAATTTCCTAAATAAAATATTAGCTAATTATATTCCTAAACACATTAAGAATTTGTACATCATGATTGATTTGTTTTATTTTTCCTAGAGATAAAGATGGTCCAACATAAGCAAATCAATAGATATAACTAATCACAAATAGAATTAAGAAACAAAATCACATGAACATCTCAATAGATGCAGAAAAATTCTTTTAAAAATTTAGCACCCATTCCTAACAAAGATTGAAGAAAGTAGAAAGAATTAAGAGCAGGCAACGAGAGCCTACAGAACTGTAGAAAATCTTTGACAGGTACTCTTTTTTTTTAAGTACTATTTTTGTTAAATTATTTTTGTAATTTTACTTGTTCGTTTTAGATATACATGACAGTAGATTGCATTTTGTATTTTGCATTATGACAAAGTCTATTTTGAACTATTGAACTATTATACATACATAAAGTGTACCTTATTATAACTGGGATCCAATTCTTGTTGTACATAGTACTCTTAAACAGGATTCATATCTAGAATATATAAAGGATTCAAAAACTTAACACCAAAAACAAGAGTAAACAAACAACCCAAACTCAAGAACTAAACATATATATTTCAAAGGAAGTAATGAAAATAACTTGGCCAACAAATATACAAAAAATGTCCAACATTGTTAGCAATCAGGAAAATGCATATCAAAACTCCACTGAGATTTCATCTCTCCCAAGGCAGAGTGGCCATAAGCAAGAATATAAACAATAAATGCTAGCAAGTTTGTGGGGAGAAAGGAACATTGTCAGTGGGACTGTAAGTTATAAAACTGCTGTGCAAATCAGTATGTGGATTACTCAGAAGACCAGGGTTGGACAGCCTTATGACATAACTATTCCACCCTTACACTTTATCCTAAAGAACTAGTACAAGCATGCTATAGTCATACATGCACTGCAATGTTTAAGGAAGTGCAATTCACAATAGCCAGGTCATGTCAACAGCCTAGGTATCTGCCAAAACCTAAATGGCTAAGAAAATGTGGCTTAGATATACAATGTGTATGCTATGTGCATATATGAATACAGCATAATGAATCCCAAATTTTATATAATTATAATGCACCAGATAAGAAACAAAGCAAAATAAAACCTACAACAGCAGCAGCAACAACAACAAAAAGGGAACCAGTAAAGAAATTAAAGGGGGAGTACTGGGGAATGAAAAGGAGCAAATTATGTGCACGTGTGAATATGTCACAACAAACCCTACAATTATATAAATTATCATACACTAATAAAAGCATAATAACATAATAATAATTAAAAAGAAAACAGGGATAAAAGAAAACTTACCTGAATACCACAAAGGTTATGTACAACAAACACAAATTTAACAACATAGTAAATGGGGAAAAACTGAAAGCATTTCCTATAAAATCAGTAACAATGCAAGGATGTTCACTTCCACCACTCCTACTCAATATAATATTTAAAATTTTAGCCAGAGTGATTAGGTAGGAAAGGAAATTAAAGGATATGAATAGGAAAATAAGTCAAATGATTGTTTTCAAATGATAAGATATATCTAGATGATCCAAAAAGTCTACCAGAGAACTTATAGAGCTAATAATGAAATTCAGCAAAGTAGCAGGATACAAAATCAACATATAAATCAATAGTTTTCCTATATACCAATAATCAATCTTATGAAAATGAAATAATAAAATTAATTCCATTTGCACTGGACACACACACACAAACACACAGGCACACCCATAGTAATAATAATAAACACAACAATGGAGGTAAGAGATCTCTACAATAAATATGATAGAACATTGAAGAATGAAATTAAAGAATACACTAGAAGATGTAAAGACTACCTAAGTTCATGGATAGGTAGAAATAATATTGTTAAAATGAAAATATTATCAAAAATAATCTACAGATTCAAGGCAATCCCATCAAAACACCAATGACATTCTTTAGAGAACTAGAAATAAACAGTCCTAAAATTCATATGGAAAAATAAAACATTGAAAAGAGTCAAAGCAATTCTAACCAAACAAAAGCAATGCTGGAGGTATCACAATACCCAGTTTTACATATACTAGAGTTATAGTTACACAAATAGCATGGTACTGGCATAAGAACAGATACACAGTCCAATGTAATGGGAAAAAAAGTCACAGAGAAAAATTCACAAAGATGAAGTCATCTGATTCTTGACAAAGACACCAAAAGCATGTTGGAGAAAAGATAACATCTTCAGGTGTGCTGGGGAAGCTGGATAAGCATATGTAGAAGAATGAAACTAGATACTTCTACCTTGCACAAATGTCATTTCAAAAATGACTCAAACTATGGATTTAAATTTATTACCCATTATTAGTCCATTTGGGTTTTTAATGATTTCATATAGTTTAAATTTGGTAGTTATACATATCCAGACACATTTATTTCAAGATTTTTTTCTAGTTGGCAGGTTTTACTTTGTTTTTTTTTTTTTTTTTTTTTTTTGTTTTGTTTTGTTTTTGTGCTTTGGGATTTGAACCCAGGGCCTTATGCATCCCAGTATGCACATTACCACTGAGCCATATCCTCAGCCTGGCACAAAGTTTTATAAAAGTCTCTAATGTTAGTTTGTATTTATGGAGTATCAGTTGTAATGTGTCTTTTATTTTCTCTAATTTTATTTATATATTTTCTTTCTGTTTTTCTAGTCTAACTAAACTTAGTTTCATTGATTTTGTCCATGTTATCAAAATTAAATTCCTCCAATTTTTCTTAGACTATTGTATATTTTTCTGATTTGATATTTGTTAATTTATTTCTTCCATTACTTTTACTTTTCCATTGTCTTACTAGGTCCTTGAGATGCATCTTTAGGTTTTTTGTTTGAATTTTTTGATGCAGGCATTTATTGCTATTCCTTCTTAGTGTTACCCTGACTTTAACCCATACTTTTTGATACATCATGTGATTCTTTCTTTCTATAAAAATAAAAAAGTTCATGCAAGTTCCTCTGTAGTAGAAAAGTAGAAACACTCATGTCGTAAGGAATAAAGTTAATGGTGCAAAGAGAGCCATCAGGTTTCTTTTATTTAAAATAAATTGGTGTGATTCTCTCAGAGATTAGAGCCTGACTTGACTGACTTTGGACTTTAGATCTCTGTGAGTCAGAAAGCAAGTTATTTTCTGCTTGCCCTGGAAAAAGAGTTCATTGTGTCCTGGGTTTATGCAAATTCTAAAGGTTAAAAAAAAATCTGTTTTCTGACCCCAATTTTCACCAGTATGATGTTGGCCTTTTTGAATGAGTTTGGAAAAGTACCCTCCCTTTCAATTATTTGTAAAATTTTTTGAAAAAAAAATGTTTTCAGTTTTTCTATGACAGTTTAATAGAATTCAGCAGTGAAGCCATTCTATCCTTGCCATATAATGGGAAAATATTTTATTGCTGATTTTTTTTTAACACTACTACTGACTGTTGGTCTGTTTATGGTTTTCATATCTCATAGATCACTTATGGTAGGCTATATGTGTTCAAAAACTTAACCATTTCTATTAGATTTTCAATTGGTTCCTTAATAATTTTAATAATTTAAATTATGTTTGTGTTCCTGTGATATCAATTATAATGTCTACTTTTATCTCAATTTTTATTTACTTGTTTATTCTATTTTTTATTCTTAGTCTAGCTGAAGGTTTTTTTTTATTTCTTCTCATAAAAACCTTCACTGGCTTTTTGTAGTTTTTAATTCTCTCACTTATTTCTGCTCTAATATTTGTTATTTTTTTCCTTCTGTTAGTTTCAGGTTTACTTTCCTCTTGTTGTACTTAGTCCTTTAGATGCATCATTAGATACGTGTTTGAAATTGATTTTTTAGCATAGTAGTTCATTGTTATAAACTTCCTTCTTAGTATTACTGTTGCTATATTCCATATTTTGATATGTGGTGTGCTTCTCTCTTCCTATAAAAAGAGAAAAGTTCAGGCAGGGATATCATGGAATGAAGGAAGAGAGTAGAAAAGTTTATCTCATAGAAAATAAAGCTAATGATCTGAAAAAAAAATCATCAAATTAATTTTGTCCAAAAAACTAAGTGTGGGTCTATCAGTGGTTAGAGTATGATAGTCATGTTGGATTACATGTTACATCACTGTGAGTCACACAACAAATTGCTGCCTCAACTTAACATGGATAGAGTTCATCAAGGTTTGAGTACATGAATGTTTTAAAGGTTAAAAAATAAAACTTTTATGTCCCAATACTTTAAACAATGAATGTTGCCATTACTAAGTCACTGACTATTTGAAGTCACTATTCAGTATAATGATGGAAGATGGCAAAATAATATGTACTCAGTAAATATTGAACTTTGTTGAACTGTAAATTTTGCTTTAGGGAATACTTTGAGACTGGAGACATGTGAGTTCCAGCCTCAGTTCTACCACCTACCATCTGTGCACCCTTGGCCAAGGCATTGCATCTCTGACCCAGCTTCCTCATTTTTAAATGGGACTAATTTTACCTTAGTTGAAAGTAATTAAAGCTACTTCCCGTTTGGAGGCATGTGGCTTTTCTCTGCCTTGTGCTGCCACCATGTTGTGGTGCTGTGCCTCAGGCTCAAAGCCAAGGTCATTTCAAAACCTCTAAAATAATTTTTCAGGTGCTCAAGTAAAACCACCAGCATTAGCACCCATGCAGGACACCTTGCCTCCATTCAGGAACTCCAAACACCATGCCCATGTGGAACCTTATCTACATGGTGCTCCTCTGGTTGCCTTCATCTTGAGGCACTACTATACCACTGTCACAGTCCCTTATATGCAATAGCTTACACCTGGGGATATTGCACTGGGTACGGAGACAGCCACCAGCCACAATACTGCATGCCATAGAGCTGTATCTCTGAACATGCAGCTCAACACCACTGCCTGGCCATACCCGACCCAACACCCCATCACTGAAAGCAGCTGCTTCCATCTTGGGACACTTTCATAGCCATCTTTATTTGGGGCAACTCCCAGCTTGAAACACTGGCTGGGGCTTAGAAGCAATATCAAGGTACCAAAAATCCCCAACTCCCCTTTCTTCCTGGCAGCTTCTAACCTAGCACCATGCTTGTGGCTACATGGCTGGTTGGTAGCTTGCAAAACAAGGTCAGTCAACTGGGTCCTGAACTACCCAATATAAAACAGCTCCCCATGACAGGTGCACAGCCCCCAGAGCACAGTCCACAACACTTCTGGAGAGAAAAGTTTCTGATTGGGAAGTAGAAAGGGAGAGGGTGATTGAGATACAATATAGAGACTAAATTAGAGACCAGGAATTGTGAGACCTACAGGCAATATAAGGAGATAACACCAGGTACCCACATCACACTAGTGAGTCCCAAAGGAGATCCTTGGACCAACCCTCCCACCCTAATAACCTTCAGCATTTTGTGGATGTAGACACCAGCAAACAATGAACAATCCCACCTATTGGGTGAGAAAGAAAGCCGGGAAGATACTGATCTCTAACAAAAACAATCCTTGTATCTTCCTTCAAGATTTTGTTTCTTTTTTCTTTTTCTTTCTCTCTATCTTCTCCCACCCTCACATCTCCAACATTTTTGAAACCAAGTGCTTTACATGAATTAGGCTACTGAGACTGAGATGTCTCATACAGTGGTGTTGTATATACTTTTATCTCCTGTTTTTACATTTTTACTTTTCTTAATATTCATGTTTGTTTTCTGTACTCTACTGTCTTCCCACTTACTTTTCACCCCAAAATCACTTTTTCTATCTTCTCCTGGTACTAACCAACTTCTTTAGATTGCTCTTTCACGTTTCATAAGATCTAATAACTCTATATCCTCATCTCCTACCCCCTCAACATCTCATCCTACACATCACCCCTGTTTCTTTGTCCACCATCAGAAACTATAGAAACTTTTGCAAACCTACTGTTTATATTGTAGATAATAATTGAACTTGCCATTTCTGTATACTAAGCAAAACTGTAAATGTCTTAAGAGTAGCTATTTGGATGAAAGTTGTATATTGTTTGTTTTGGTATCTGTTTACATTGTTCTGTCCCTTAAAGGAGAGGTATTGGAAACCTGCAGGGACACAATAAGCCTATAGGGTAAAAAAAAACTATAATGCCTTGGATCCACAGAGCGAGAAGGGAAGACACATGAGCAACATAAAATAACAAGGGAAGACAGTGCCCCAACAAACCAAGATATTACATTATTAGAATCCATGGCCAGCACAACAGAAGAAATGACAGAGAAGGAGTTTAGGATGTACATAATTAAAAAATGTTCTGTGAATTTAAAATGATATAAGAGAAAAAATACAGGCAACAAAAGGTCATTTCAATAAAGAGCTACATAAGCAAATACAGGAAGCAAAAGATTACTCAATAAGGAGATAGAGGTGCTGAAACACACACACACACACACACACACACACACACACACACACAGAAATTCTTGAAATGAAAGAAATAAACCAAATGAAAAGCTCAATAGAAAGTATCACCAACAGATTTAATCACTTGGATGACAGGACCTCAAACAATGATAATCTTAAGGAGAATATTGATCACACAGTGAAGATGGTAAGAAACCATGAGCAGAACATTCAAAAATTATAGGGTAACATTAAAAGACCAAATTTAAGAATTTTGGGGATAGAAGAAGGCATAGAGTTACAAAACAAAGCAGTGAACAATCTATTCAATGAAATAATACCAGAAAAATTTCCAAACATGAAGAATGAATTGGAAAATCAAATACAAGGGGCTTGAGGGATGCTAAATGTACAAAATTACAACAAATCCACACCAATTCACATTATATGAAAATGACTAGCATACTGAATAAGGAGAGGATATAAAAAACCCACAAGAAAAGGAATCAGATTACATATAGGGGAAAAACAATTAGGATATTGGCATTTATTTCAAGCCAGAGGCAGAAAAGCAGAAGATCCAGGAACAAAATATACCAAACTCTGAAAGAAAATGGATGCCAACCAAGAATCTAATTTCCAGCAAAACTGGGCTTTAGATTTGATGACAAAATAAAAACCTTCATGCTAAACAGAAGTTAAAAGAATGTACAACTAGAAATCCTGCACTACAGAATATCCTTGGCAAAACATTCCATGAGGAGGAAACAAGAAACAACAATGAAAATCAGCAAAGGGAGATATTACACAAACGGAAATACCAAACAAAGGAGAAATCAAGTCAAGTTGAATACCAAAAATAAAGAAATATTTCTGTGAATACAAATAATGTCTCAAAAATAACCCTGAATGTCAATGGTCTAAACTCACCAATCAAATGACATAGACTTGCAGATTGGATTAAAAAATAAAAAAGACCCAATAATATGCTGCCTTTATGAAACTCATCTCATAGGAAAAGACATCCATAGACTTAAAGTGAAAGGTTGGGAAATATATACCATTCACATGGACTGTGGCAACAAGCAGGGATTTCCACCCTCATATCAGATAATGTGGACTTCAAGCCAAAGTTAATCAAAAGGTTTAGGGAAGAACATTTTATACTGCTTAAGGAAACCAACATCAACAAGAGATAACAATTATAAATATACACACCCCAAATAATGAAGCATTTAAATTCATCAAGAAAACTTTTGTCAAATTCAAGAGTCAAATAGACCACAGCACTATAATTCTGGGTGACTTTAACACACCTCTTTCACCACTGAATAGACCTTCCAAACAAAACCTAAATAAGAAAACTATAGAATTCAATAATGCGATCAATTACTAAGACTTAACAGACATATACAGAATATTTCATCCATCAACAAGGGAATACACTTTCTTCTCAGCAGCACATGGATCCTTCTCTAAAATAGACTATATATTACACCACAAAGCAATTCTTAGCAAATACAAAAAAAAAAAAAAAAAAGAGAGAGAGAGATATTACCCTGCATTCCATCAGATCATAATATAATGAAATTAGAAATCAATGATAAAATAAAAAAAAAAAAAAAGCTACTCCAACACCTGGCTGGGGATTAAATATTATGCTATAAAATGAACAATGGGTTGCAAACACAGAAGGAGGATATTAAAAATTCTTAGAGATAAATGAGAACACTAATATAACATATTAAAATCTCTGGGACACTATGAAGGCAGTTCCAAGAGGAAAGTTCATTGCATGGAGTTTATTCCTTCAAAGAAAAAAAGTCAACAAATAAATGACCTAACATTACATCTCAAGGCCCTTGTTGATATTGGATCCCTTAAGCACTATAAAATGACCTAATATTACATCTCAAAGCCCTAGAAAAAGAGGAACAAACAACACCAAAAGCAGAAGACAGGGAATGTTTAAAATCAGAGCAGATATCAATGAAATTGAAACAAAAGAAACAATCGAAAAAACTGACAAAACAAAAAGTTGGTTCTTTGAAAAGAAAAAAAAAACAAATAACATTGATAAAATCCTTACCTATGCTAATGAAGAGAAAGAGAGGGAAAATTCAAATTACTAACATTCATGATGAAAAAGGAAATATCACAGTGGACACTACAGAAACACAGAAGGTAATTAGAAATTATTTTGAAAATTTATACTCCAATAAAATAGAAAATATCAAAGGCATCAACAAATTTCTAGAGTCATATGATTTGCCCAAACTGTCAGGATGATATATACAAGTTAAACAGATCAATTTCAAGCAAGGAAATAGAAAATGCCATCAGAAACTTACCCACTAAGAAAAGCCCAAGACCAGATGGATACACAGCTGAGTTCAACAAGACCTTCAAAGAACTAACACCAATACTCCTCAAATTATTTCATGAAATAAAAAAAGAGACAACACTTCCATACTTATTTTATGGGGCCAATATCACTGTTTCCAAAACCAGGCAAAGACACATCAAAGAAAGAAAATTGCAGACTAATATCTCTAATGAATACAAATGCAAAAATTCTCAATGAAATTCTGGCAAATCAAATACAAAAACATATCAAAAAATAGTGCACCACAATAACTGGCATTCATCCCATGGATGTAAGGTTGGCTCAACATAAGAAAATCAATAAATGTAATCCATTACATCAACAGACTTAAACATAAGAATCATATGATCAACTCAATAGATGTGGAAAAAGCATTCAACAAAATATAGCACCCCTTCATGTTCAAAACACTAAAAAACTAGGAATAACAGGAACATATCTCAACATTGTAAAAGCTATCTATGATAAGCCCCAGGAGAAAAACTGAAAGTATTCCCTCTAATAACTGGACAAGAAAGGGATGCCCTCTTTCATCATTTCTATTTAACATAGTTCTTGAAACTCTAGCCAGAGCAATTAGACAGAAAAATGAAATTAAAGGAATATGGATAGAAAAGAAGAAATCAAGTTACCACTATATGCCACTGATATGATTCTATACCTGAAGATCAAAACAATTCCACCAGAAAATTTCTAGAACTAATAAATGAATTCAGCAAAATAGCAGGATATAAAATCAACACCCATAAATCAAAAGCATTTCTGTACATCAATGACAAATCATCATAAAGAGAAACTAGTAAAAGTATTCCACTTACAATAGCCTCAAGAAAAAAAATCAAAAACAAAAAAAATAACCTTGGGAATCAGGAAAGAGGTGAAAGACCTCTACAATGAAAATTATGAAACACTCAAGAAAGCAACTAAAGAAGTTCTTAGAAGATGGAAAAATCTTTCTTGTTTTGGGATAGGCAGAATTAATTTTCTCAAAATGACCATACTACCAAAAGCGCTATACAGATTTAATGCACTCCCAAAGTTCCAATAACATTCCTCATAGAAATAGACCATACTAAAAAGCAGTCATGACAGTTTCATTCCTCATAGAAATAGGAAAAATAAGAAGCCCAGAATAGCCAAAGAAATCCTTAGCAAGAAGAGTGAAGCAGGTGGCATCACTATACCAGATCTTAAAGTATACTACAGAGCAATTGTAACAAAAACAGTATGGTATTGGCACCAAAATAGACTTGTTGACCAATGATACATAATAGAAGACACAGAGACAAACCCACACTGATACAGTTATCTCATATTAGACAAAGACGCCAAAAACATATACATCTATTGGAGAAAAGATAAACTCTTCAACAAATGGTGCTGGGGAAAAGTGGAAATTTACATGCAACAAAATAAAATTGAGCCCCAATCTCTCACATCAATTCAAAGTGTATCAAGGACTTAGGAATTAAACAAGAGACCCTGTGGCCTAATAGAAGAAAAAGTAGGCTGAAATCTTCATCATGTCAGATTAGGCCCTGACTTCCATAATAAGACTCCTATAGCACTAGAAATAAATGGGATGGATTCAAACTTAAAAGTTTCTTCTCAGCAAAAGAAACAATCAGTGAGGTGAGTAGAGAGCCTACAGAATGGGAGCGAATCCTTACCACAAGCACATCAGATAAAGCACTAATCTAGGGTATATAACGAACTCAAAAAGCCCAAAACAAACAGACAAACAAACAAACAAACAAAAAACAAAACCCCCATAAATAACCCAATCAATAAATGGGTCAAGGACCTGAACAGACACTTCTCAAAAGATGATGTACAATCAATCAACAGATATGAAAAAAAGTTCAACATTTCTAGCAATTAGAGAAATGCAAATCAAAACTACTCTAAGATTTCATCTCACTCCAGTCAGAATGGCAGCTATTAAGAATACAATCAACAATAAGTGTTGATGAGCATGTGGGAGAAAAGGTACACTCATTTTGCTCAATTTGCTGGTGGAACTGCAAATTGGTATAACCACTGTGGAAAGCTGTATGGAGATTCCTTGAAAAACTGGGAATGGAACCACCATTTGACTCAGCTATCCCACTCCTCAGTCTATAACCAAAGGACTTAAAAACAGCATACTATATTAATGCAGCCACATCAATGTTTATAGCAGCACAATTCACAGCAGCTAAAGCATGGAACCAACCTAGATGCCCTTCAGTAGAAGAATGGATAAAAAAAACTGAGGTATATATATGCAATGGAATATTACTCAGCATTAACAGAGAATAAAATCATGGCATTTGAAGGTAAATGGATAAAGTTGGAAAATATTATGCTTAGTGAAGTAAGCCAATCCCCCAAACCAAATGCCAAATGTTTTCTCTTATATGAGGATGCTGATCCGTAATGCAGTATCATGGTGGGGAAGCATGGGAGGAATGGAGGAACTTCAGATAGGGTAAATGGGAGGGAGGGAAAAGGAGGGGGCAGGGGGTAGAGGGCAGGGGTGGAATGAGATGGACATTATTACCCCAAGTACCTGTATGAAGACAAAATGTTGTGACTCTACTTTGTGTACAACCACAGACATGAAAAATGTGCTCTATATATGTACTATGAATTGAAATGCACTCTGCTCTATTTGTGTACTATGAATTGAAATGCATTCTGCTGTCATAAATAAATTAGAATGAATGAATGAATAAATAAAGTAATTTTAAAAATCAAAAGTGATATATGTGAGAAATTGCATGTGAATTTTGACAATACTTGTATACATAAGCATTAAATATTATGTAATGGGGGTCTTCACAGCAATTTTCCTTACTAATTAGATTGTAAATAACACCAATTTAAATCAAATACAATAGTATCTTTATAGGACATATATTTATTTATACAGCATTACCATTATTGATCTAATTATAGACTTGTTGATCAATGGTACATAACAGAAGACACAGAGACAAACCCACACTAATACAACTATCTCATATTAGACAAAGGCACCAAAAACATATGTTGGCGAAAAGATAGCCTATTCAACAAATGGTGCTGGGAAAACTGGAAATTCGTGTGCAACAAAGTAAAATTAAGACCCTATCTCTCACCATGCATAAATCTCAACTCTAAGTGGATCAAGGACCAATGATATGCAGTTCACAACTACCAAATAAAGTCTCATATTCCAATTTGCATATTGTTTCTTGTGTGCTGGGAGTCTGTTTAGTATAGTCTGCCTCTTATCCACCCCTAAAATAATGCCTGTTATTCTGTCCCCAATAATATTGTTTATGGTCTGATATTTTTCATTGCATTACATCTGAAAAACACATACTAAACAGCAACAGAAGCAGTCCCATCTGGAGGAGGTGAGAGATTGGCAGAGCCATAGTTTCTCAAGCCTCCCCCTTCAATTGTCTCTTCCTCAGTTCTGCTGAATAAGTTTTACCTCTGTACTGATAAAGGAGAGAAAAGTTCTGTGCCTCGTTATTTTGTAGAGTATATGACCCAATTATCCTTGGATGAAATAATGGGTACTGATATGAGTGGAAGCCTGTTGGTTTATGAACTGAGTCAGTGTGGTGTTTGCTTTACTTTTCTAAGGTGGCTTTGGAGGCAGCTCTGATGTAAGCCATAGCACAACATTATGGGCATTAGAGCTCATTCAAATTCCAGTTCTGACCCCTGTGTGCTGTGTAAATGAAGGTCTTCCATGCTCACAGAATCTCTCTTTTCCCATTTGCCAAACAAAAAATAATAATCTCTGCCATCTGCTCCCCAGGATTTGGGTGGGTGGGGGTTGCAGTGGTAAATAACAAATGTTTTGTCCTTTTATTTAGTTATGACATGATGTATGTTTGGTATTTCAAAATGTTTAAATTATACTACCCATTTTATGCTTAAGCATTTATGGTGTTAGGTCAACGTTTTAAAATATTTAAGAGGCTTGATTTTCAGAGACAAACTATCTTATTGTTTGATGAACTATCACAAGTCAATAATTTTATAGAAAATTCAGATACACTGATTTACACCACCAAGTCATAAATTTTCATCCAGTCATTAGTCTGAGAATCCAGCATGTTGAGCAATATTTTAGAAGAAATGCTTCCTTTTTTCTTATTCCTAGCTGCACATGGGTACCACCAGAGGTACCGTCCTTGTGTGTTTTTTAGTGTGTGTATTTGTTTGTTTTAAAATGCCTATTCCTATGATCTCAGAGTGGCTGAATTAGGTTTTCATGGATAGAGGTTTGGAAAGGAGAGCAAATAATAGTGTTTTTATCCTTATCAGGTGACCTATGTACACTCAGAAGGGATTGCAGCTTATCTAGTTTAGATAGACTTAGCAGTTTGTCAGTAGGACACATTCTAATTAACAGAAAGCACTATAAAATCTTTACATTGATTGCAAGTTTACCGTTTTCTCAATAAAAGAAGGAGGCTTCGATGGATATAGTTGTGGCCCTGGTGATCACTCTTTCCTGTGTTTTTCTCCTCTCACTATGGAGACAGAGATCTGGGAGAGGGAAACTCCCACCAGGACCCATGCCTCTCCCAATTCTTGGGAATATCCTGCAGGTAGATGCTAAAAATATCAGCAAATCCTTAACTAATGTAAGTATGTCAATGCTTATCCAGTGGCTTGTGAATTGTAAATAAATGTTTTAGAAGAAATCCTTAATTTTTAATAAATACATGCACTGGCAAATTATTAAAAGAGATTATTGCAACACAAATACTCTCTGTGGATTTGATGTTTCCATTGCTTTTTATAGTTTTTCATTGTTAGAGGTAATGTAAAGAATCAATGCTTCTGGGATAAAAAATAAATAAACATTTACATTTAATATTTTGATGGCAATATTTAAATGGGAAAAGTTTATAGTACCCCTTCCCTTCATTGTTTCATAGTTAATTGCTGTGATTTTATATTTTCTGCATGATCTAATTTGTTCATGATGATTTTGAGTGAATTTTTACTTTTTTTCTTTCCTTTACGTTCTGACTAGTTTCTTTTCAATATCTCTATTTCTTTATGGAAATGTTCTTTCAACCCTGAATTTTCTCTCATTAATTCCTCAGGTCTTCCTTTAGTTTATTGAACATTTTAATCATCAGTTTTCTATTTTTTCTCTGGAATTTCACCTTCTTATTTTTCAGTGGGATTCTTTGCTAAGGGATTGTGAATTAAGGGGGAAGTTTTTTTATTGTTGTTGTGTTGTTTGTTTTTGTCTCTTCCATCAAGTTTTCAGAGTTCTTGGACTTTTATTTCAATTGAGATGGATTCTGCCTTCTATTTTATACCTATGTCCTTTTGTGTATACTTATTTTTTGTTGTTGTTTTGGGATTTCTCTTTGTTTTTGATACATGAGTAGGTTCAGGGTGTGACCTGAGGTCCTCCTCTGCTTGATCCTCCTTGGGACCTGGTTGTTCGTTTGAGTTTTTTCCTCCTCATTTCTATGTGTTGAAGTAATGGTTTGACTAGAACATGTGTTGGGGGAGATTCGTTGTTACTGGGCTGAGTTGTGATTATTGCTTGGGAGCAAGATGTCTACTCTGTGAACCTGAAGTGACCCACTCACTTTGCAACTCCACTTAGAGGAAGCACTGAGCAAGAAATAGCACTATCATTATCAATAGGTGTGTACACCTTAGGGCAAATGTTCAGTATCAATTTTGACATCTGTAACACTGATTGCCACCTATAGTTCATTAAAAAAGTGATCTGATGCATGACTTGTAGGTATTTTTGTATCCATCAAAATTCAGTTTCTCTGAAGAAGAAAACTGTACCTCATGTTAAGAAATACCTATGAAATAGATTGTCAGTAAAATGGTGAAGTACAATATTTTTTCTTTTCCTATTTCTTAAGAACAACAATAAGAGAAATATCTAGAAATGAAAAAAGTTCTAAGAAACTTAGGAGTCCACCACAGCAACGCCATGGTGTAAAAGCTCAAACATAACTTCTCCAATGCTAGGCCATTTTACTAACAGTTTTCTGTGCTCCAGCTTGTTAAAGGGATCTATTTACTGTGATCAAGGAGGATTCATCCTTGACATCCAAGGATGATTCAACATGCATAAATTAATAAATGTGATACATCATGTTAACAGAACAGGACAAAAATCACAGGCCCATTTCATCAGGTGCAAAAAAAGCCTTTTACATATTTCATATCCTTTCATGATGATGCTCTAAAAAACACGTGATACAGAAGGAATTTTTCACAGAACACTAATGGCCATGTGTGACTAACCAATATCTAAAATCATGCTTCATGGTGAAAGTTGAAAGATATTCCTCAAAAATTAGGGAAGAGACAGGAATGTCCAGTCTTCCACCTTTACTCAGCAGAGAACTAAAATTCAACCAGAAAAAAATAAGCAAGAAAGATACCTAAAAGGCACAGAAATCACAAAGAACAAAGCAAATTAGTCTTTATTGTGGAAAACTCTAAACTTTATCTGAAAACAATTAGAAGTAAATGAATTCTAAATATCTGAAAACAAATTAGAACTAAGTTAATTCTAAATAAGCAGGACACACAAATAACATGCAAAATTCAGCAGCATTTTAACAACAAACTGATAAAGATTGAAGAAAGTATTTCATTTTAAACACCATGAGAAACAATAAAATATTTAGCAATAAATTTACACAAGGTTAAAATTAAAAATATATAAAATGTAAAAATATCAATGAAAATAATTGTAGAATACAGAAATATATGGAAAAATAATCCGTGTTCATGGATTGGAAGAATTATTATTGTCACTACTTAAGGTGATATACAGATTCAATGCAATCCCTGTGAAAAACCCAATGGTATATTTCACAGAAATTTACTAAGTCTTAAATTTTGGATAGTTCATCAAAAGATTCTGAATAACAAATGGTATCTGATGCAAGAAATCTGGCTGCTTCAATCTATGTACATAGCTACAGTAAACAAAACATGACAGTGCAAGCATAAGGCAGGTACATACACTCCTGGATCCCGTGGAGAGTCCTGGAAATACAACTACCCACACACAGTTGACTAATTATTCACAAATGGTCAGGAATGCACAGTGGGAGAAAGATAATCTCTTTGCTGAATAACATTTGGAAAACTATAACACATGGAAAACCAAGTTAGACTCATTTCTAACACTGCACACAAAAATCAATTCAAAATAGATGTAAGACAAATGGAAGACCTGAAACTATAAAACCACGTGAAGAAGACATGGGGAAAATGTTTCATAACCTTGTTCTAGAAATGCTTTGTTTACAATCCATTTTAATTTACACCTAAGAATCATACATATTTATGAGCCACTATTTCATGTTTTGATACCTGTGTATCTTGTGTAATGTTCAAATTAAGGTTAAAAAGACCTATTGCCTGAAACATTTATCATTTATTAGTGATAAAAATACTTGAGGTCCTTTCTTCTAGCTGTTTTGAAATGAGCAGTACATTACCTATCACCACCCTACTGCACAATAAAATGCCAGGAATTATTTTTACAATCTATATCTTAGTATCCATAAATCAAATTTGCCCCATCCCTCCCTCCTGGGCCTAAACTCCACAGTCTCTGGCATTCTTGTTTTTATTTTTTTAAAGTGTTATTTTAACATGGTTTTATTTTACCTATTTTATTTTTTTTTCCAATTTACACCAAAAGCCCATGGGAAAAAAAATAGATATGAAAGTCAGACTAAATGATGCTGAAGATATTTTTGCATACCAGTGACACAAGCTATGAAAGAAAAGACCCTATAGAAGGGAGAATATAGTATCCAAAATATATAAGGAACTAAAAAATCAAAATCAAAACAAAATTAACTAAAAAACTTTATACAGAAGCTTATTAAAAATGGGCAGGATGGAAAACAAATGAAACTGAAGACCATCATGCAAAATGAAATAGGACAGATACAGAAAGTGAATGATTAAATGTTTTCTCTGATATGAAAAACTAGACAAAAATAATGCCAAAAACTTAAAAGGGGGGATTACACAAAAATAGAAGAAATTAGTGGAATAGAAAAATGGATTGAGGGGAGAGAGAAGGGATGGAAAAATTGGAGATCTGAGCAATGAATCTGACAAAAGTTGTTATGTACACATATGAAAATACTACCATGTATCTACCTTTATGCATATTCAC
This sequence comes from Tamias sibiricus, assembly GCA_025594165.1. Lineage (NCBI taxonomy): Eukaryota > Metazoa > Chordata > Mammalia > Rodentia > Sciuridae > Tamias > Tamias sibiricus. The sequence continues at coordinate 138,916,310 of CM046663.1, read as the reverse complement.
AAGTCTTTAATTTGAAAAAAGCACTAAAGATATAGAAAAAAAATAATAGTAGAGCAGAGGAAAGAGATAAGGGGTAGGGAAAACAAAGGGTAAAGAGAAGCAATGGGGATTGAATTAGAACATATTACATTCCATGCTTGTAGAATTACATCAAAATGATCACTAATGCTTAAATAAGAAAGCAGTCCCAGTAATATTTATAACTAAAATCTACTTATAAAAACAGACAAAGAATATGAACAGATATTTTTTCCAAAAAGCATGCAAATTGTCAAGAGGATATGAAAAGATGCTCACATCACTTATCATCAGGAAAATGCAATTCAAAACCACAGTGTTATGGTTTGATGTGAAGCATCCCCTACAAGCTCACTTGTGAGACAATGCAAGGTTTGGTTTAATTTTGTTTTGCTACATAAGGCTTTCCAGTATTCCCAGAACCATTTGTTGAAGAGGCTATCTTTTCTCATGTGTGTTTTGGGTTCCTTTGTCTAGTGTGAGATAACTGTATTTATGCGGGTTTATCTCTGTGTTTTCATTCTATACCATTGGTCTATGTCTGTTTTGGTGCCAGTACCATGCTGTTTTTGTTAGTATTGCTCTGTAGTATAGTTTTTTTTTTTTTTTTAAACCAGGTTTATGAGGACATAATTAACATTAACAATATGGATACATATTATATACATAGTTTGGTAAGTTTTCTTTTCTTTCTTTTTTTTATTCAAAGTTGTATTTATAATAGTAGTATGCATTATAATTCATAATAAACATATAGAGCATCTTGTTACAAAACACTGTTTGTATACAATGTATATTCATACCAATCAAATCTTCAATCATGCGTTTAAGATAATGACATCCATCTTATTCAATGACCTTTTCTTTTTTTTCCCTTCCATCCTCCCTTGCTCCCTTCCTTTATCTCCCTCCCCTTTGATCTTTCTAGCATTCCACTAATCCTCCTATATACCCCGACCCAACTCCACTGTATCAGCCTTCTTATATTAGAGAAAACTTTCAGTATTTGGATTTTTGAGATTGACTAATTTCACATAGCATTATATTCTCCAACTTTATCCATTTACCTGCGAATGCCATTATTTTATTTTATTTCATTGCTGAGTAAAATTCCATTGTGTATATGTAGCACATTTTCTTTATCCATTCATCTACTGAGGGACATCTAGGTTGGTTCCACAATCTAGCTATTGTGAATTGTGCTGCTATAAACATTGAGGTGGCTGTGTCACTGTAATACGCTGTTTTTAAGTCCTTAGGGAATAGACCCAGGAGTGGGATGGCTGGGTCATAGGGTGGTTCCATTCCCAGTTTTCCAAGAAATCTGTATACTGCTTTCCATAACGGTTGCACCATTTTGCAGTCCCACCAGCAATGTATGAATGTGCCTTTTTCCCCACATCCTCTCCAACATTTATTGTTGTTTGTGTTCTTAATGGCTGCCATTCTGACTGAAGTAAAATGAAATCTTAGAGAAGTTTTGATTTGCATTTCTCTAATTGCCAGCAATGTTGAGCATTTATTCATGTATTTGTTGATTAATTATGTATCTTCTTCTGAGAAGTGTCTTTTCAATTCCTTAGCCCATTTGTTGATTAGGTTATTTGTTTTTTTGGAATTAAGTTTTTTGAGTTCTTTATATATTCTAGAAATTAATGCTCTATCTGATGAGCATGTATTAAATATTTGTTCCCAAATAGTTGGCTCTCTATTCAAATCATTGATTGTTTCTTTTGCTGAGAAGAAGCTTTTTAGTTTGAATCTATCCCATTCATTGATTCTTGGTATTAATTCTTCCGCTACAGGATTCTTATTAAGGAACTTGGGGCCTAATCCGACACGTTGGAAATTGGGGCTTACTTTTTCTTCTATTAAGTGTATTGTCTCTGGTCTAATTCCTAGGTCCTTGATCCACTTTGAATTAAATTTTGTGAATGGTGAGAGATAAAGGTTTAATTTCATTTTGTTGCATATGGATTTCCAGTTTTCCCAGCACCATTTGTTGAAGAGGCTATCCTTTCTCCACTGTACATTTTTGGCACCTTTGTCTAATATAAGATAGATGAAATTATATGTATTAGTCTCTGTGTCCTCAATTCTGTACCATTGGTCTACCCGTCTGTTTTGGTGCCAATACCATGCTGTTTTTGTTACTATTGCTCTATAGTATAATTTAAAGTCTGGTATGGTGATGCCACCTGCTTCACTTTTCTTGCTAAGGATTGCTTTGGCTATTCTGGGTCTCTTATTTTTCCAGATAAATTTCATGACGGCTTTTTGTATTTCTTTGAGGAATGTCATTGGGATTTTGATTGGAATTGCATTAAATCTGTATAATGTTTTTGGTAGTATGGACATTTTGACAATTAGTTCTACCTATCCAAGAACTAGGTAGGTCTTTCCATCTTCTGAGGTCTTCTATAATTTCTTTTTTTAGTGTTCTATAGTTTTCATTATAGAGGTCCTTCACCTCTTTCATTAAGTTGATTCCCAGATATATCATTTTATTTTTTTATGCTATTATAAATGGGGTAGTTTTCATCATTTCCCTTTCAGAGGATTTGTCACTGATGTACAAAAATGCCTTTGACTTATGGGTATTGATTTTGTATCCTGCTACTTTGCCAAATTCATTTACTAGTTGTAAAAATTTTCTGGTAGAGTTTTTTTGGGTCTTCTAGGTATATTATCATGTCATCGGCAAATAGTGCTAATTTGAGCTCTTCTTTTCCTATCTGGATCCCTTTAATTTCTTTTGCCTGTCAAATTGCTCTAGACAGAGTTTCGAGTACTATGTTAAATAGCAGTGTTGACTGTGTGCATCCCTGTCTTGTTCCAGTTTTTAGAGGGAATGCTTTCAATTTTTCTCCATTTAAGATAATATTAGCTTGGGGCTTTGCATAAATAGCTTTTATGACGTTGAGATATGTTCCTGTTATTCCTAGTTTTTTAGTGTTTTGAACATAAAAGGGTGTTGTATTTTGTCGAATGCTTTTTCTGCATTTATTGAGATGATCATATGGTTCTTATCTTTAAGTCTATTGATGTGATGTATTATGTTTATTGATTTCTGAATGTTGAACCAACCTCGCATCCCTGGGATAAACCCCACTTGATCTTGGTGCACTATCTTTTTGATATATTTTTGTATTTGATTTGCCAGAATTTTGTTCAAGATTTTTGCATCTATGTTCATTAAAGACATTGGCCTGAAGTTTTCTTTTTTGGCTGTGTTGTTGCCTGGCTTTGGAATTAATGTAATATTGGCGTCATAGAAAGAGTCTGGGAGAGCTCCCTCTTTTTCTATTTCTTTAAATAAGTTGAAGAGCATTGGTATTAGTTCTTCTTTTAAGGTCTTGTAGAATTCGGCTGTGAACCCATCAGGACCTGGACTTTTTCTTGATGGTAGCTTTTTGATGGCGTCTTCTATTTCTTTGATTGAAATTGATCTGTTTAAATTGTGTGTACTCTCCCTTTCTAGTTTGGGCAATTCGTACTACTCTAGAAATCTGTGGATGCATTCATTATTTTCTATTTTATTAGAGTACAAGTTTTCAAAGTAACTTCTAACTATCTTCTGTATATCTGAGGTGTTTGTTGTGATATTTCCTTTTTCATCATGGATGTTAGTACTTTGAGTTTTTTTCTCTTCTTCTTTGTGTTAGCATCACTAAGGGTCTGTCAAGTTTATTTATTTTTTCAAAGAACCAACTTTTAGTTTTGTCAATTCTTTGATTGTTTCTTTAGTCTCAATTTCATTAATTTCAGCTCTGATTTTAATTATTTCCTGTCTTCTACTACTCTTAGTGTTGATTTGTTCCTCTTTTTATAGTGCTTTGAGGTGTGATGTTGTCATTTATTTGTTGTTGTTGTTTTTTTCTTTTAAGAAATGAACTCAGTGCAAAGAATTTTCCTCTTACTACTGCCTTAATAGTGTCCCAGAGATTTCTATACATTGTATCTGCATTTTCATTTACCTCTAGGAATTTTTTAATCTCCTCCTTGATGTCTTCTTTAACCCCTTGTTCATTCAGTAGCATGTCGTTTAGTTTCCAGTTGTTAGAATAGTTTTTTGTTTGTTTGTTTGTTTTGTCATTGATTTTCAATTTCATCCCATTATGGTCTGATAGAATTCAGGGTAGTATCTCTACTTTTTTTTGTATTTGCTGAGATTTGCCTTTTGGCATAATATATGCTCTATTTTGGAGAAGGAGCCATGTGCTGCTGAGAAGGAGCCATGTGCTCACTGAGGGATGAAATATTCTGTATATGTCCATTAGGTGTAAGTTATTAATTGATTTAATGAGACCTACAGTTTCTTTATTTAGCTATTGTTTAGATGATCTATCCATTGGTGAGAAAGGTGTGTTGAAGTCCCCCAGAATAATTGTTTCGTGGTCTATTTTACTTGTGAACTTGAGAAGAATTTGTTTGATGGATGTAGGTGCCCCATTATTTGGGGTATATAGATTTATAATTGTTATATCTTGTTGATAAATGGTTCCCTTAAGTATTAAGAAATATCCATTTTTGTCCATTTTGATTAGCTTTGGCTTGAAGTCTACCTTATTTGATATGAGAATAGAAACCCCTGCTTGCTTCTGCAGGCCATGTGAGTGATAAGACTTTTCCCTGCCTTTCACCTTTAGTCTATTGATGTCTTTTTCTATGAGGTGGGTTTCTTGGAAACAGCAAATTTTGGGGTATTTTTTTTTTTTAAATCCAGTCTGACAATCTGTGTCTTTTGAATGGTGAGTTTAGGCCATTAACATTCAGGGTTATTACTGAGATGTGATTCTTATTCCCATCCATTTTTATTTTTTTACGGTATTTAACTTGATTTGTTTTCTCCTCTGGTTGGTATTTCCTTTAGTTTAATATTTCCCTTTGTTGATTTTTATTGTTATTATTCTTATCTTCTTCATGGAATATTTTGCCCAGGATGTTCAGAAGTGCTGGCTTTCCAGTTGTGAAATCTTTTAACTTCTGTTTGTCATGGAAGGTTTTTATTTCATCTTCAAATCTAAAGCTCAATTTCGCTGGGTATAAGATTTTTGGTTGACATCCCTTTTCTTTCAGAGCTTGAAATATGCTATCCTAGGATCTTCTAGCTTTTTAAGTCTGGGTTGAAAAATCTGAATATAGTCTAATTGGTTTCCCCCTATGTGTAATTTGCTTCCTTTCTCTTGTGGCTTTTAATATTCTCTCTTTGCTCAGTATATTAGGCATTTTCATTATAATGTGTCTTGGTGTAGATCTGTTGTGATTTTGTATGTTTGGTGTTTAGTAAGCCTCTTGTACTTGGTTTTCCCATTCATTCCTCAAGTTTTCAATATTTTCTGCTATTACTTCATTGAATACATCACTCATTCCTTTGGCTTGGAGCTCTGCACCTTCCTCCACCCCAATCACTCTTAAATTTGGTCTTTTTATGTTTTCCCATATTTCTTGAATGTTCTGTTCTTGATTTCTTACCTTTTTTGCTGTGTAATCTACATTTTTCTCCAGGATATATATTTTGTCTTCGTTATCTGAGGTCCTTTCTTCCAAGTGGTCTAATCTGTTGGTGATGCTTTCAATTGAACATTTAGTTTGGTTTATTGCTTCTTTCATTTCCAGAATTTCTGTTTGGTTTCTCTTTAGGACCTCTATCTCCCTATTGAAGTAATCTTTTGCTTCCTGTATTTGTTTTTGGAGTTCTTTGTCAAAATGATCTTTTACCACTTGTATTTGGTCCCTTATATCATTTTTTAGTTCATTCTTAAGTTCCATAAACATTTGGAATATGTAATTTCTGAATTTCATCTCTGGTAGTTGACCAACTGTGCTTGCCATGGAATCTTCTGAGGAGATATCTTGATTTGTTTGAGTCATTTTCTTCCCTTGTTTCTTCATATTGCTTGTGTGATATTTCTTCTAGCACTGTGGAACCTTGACCATTTCATTTTTACTTCAATCCTTATAATGCTCCTGTAGTACAATGCTATCAGATCCCCTTATAAATACTTTACACTTTAAAACCAAAAACTTACTATTCAGATAATCCCAGTTTGATCAATATGTACAGATATACTTAACTCAGATATTGTCTCCAATTTACTCTGTATGTTTGTGATGGGTTTTATAGTTTCAAGTGTTGGACACAGAGGTGATAAGTTTAGGAAAAAGAAGATGAGGGTATTGGCTTGATCTTTCTTAGGAGGAGTGTGAAGAGAATTCTATGGAAGTGGTTTAATATCATCAGACAGGAGAAGAAAGAGAGTGAACAATTTAGTGGAAAGACAGATTTATATATATGCCAAACTCATGCAACTATTGAGAGAAGACAGAAAGAAAGATGGAAAAGCACAAAAGAAAAGAAGAAGAAGAAAGAGGGAAAAAAGAGAGAAATGACAAAGAAGTAGGGATTAGTGTAAAAGAGAAGAAAGAGAAAGTGAGGGAAAAAAGGGGAGAATAAATTATATATAACACCTCTTTGCTCTCTTTGCTGTATAATTTATTTGCCCCAGTTCTCGAAATCCCAATTTCTGTGTATAACTTGTTTTCGCCTCTGTTGAGAATGCAATGGCAGGGTGTAAATAGGGATGAGGGAAGAAAAAAGGAGACAAAAGTGAGAAGGAAGAAAAGAAAGAAAAGAGGAATAAAAGCTAACAAAGAAACCCACAATCAAACAACAACAGCAACAAAAAAAGGAAAACCAAAGTTGAACCCAGGAACAAATCTCAGGAACAGATCTCAGTCAAACAGCACCCTGTGAAGTCCTACTTTTTTTCCCTTCCAGTTTGAGGCAGTTGTCCTGGATCATGTCCAGGCAGTTACGGAGAACCTGGGAAGTTTGCATACCTGGGCATGTTCTCCTGCTGTCCTGTTGTGGGATCGCATTTCTGCGGTTGGCGGGTTGGGAAAGTCTGCTGGTGGGGGCCTACCTGGGAAGCTTGCAGGCGGGGGCTTTTTCCACTGGGGTCCTGCACTGGGATGGTGTCTCCACGGTGGACAGGCTTGGAAAGTCCTCTGTAGGGCCTAGTTGTAAAGCTTGCAGGCCAGGACTTTTTCAGCTGGGGTCCTGCGCTGGGATCACCTCTCTGTGGCTGACGGGCTGGGAAAGTCTGTCAGTGGGGGCCTACCTGGAAAGCTTGCAGGCTGGGGCTTTTTCTGCTGGGGTCCTGCGCTGGGATCACCTCTCTGTGGATGGCAGGATGGGAAAGTCTGCCAGTCAGGGCCTACCTGGGAAGCTTGCAGGCCAGGGCTTTTTCTGCTGGGGTTCCACGCTGGGATCGTGTCCACGAGCTGGGCAGGCTGGGAAAGTCCTCTGTAGGGCCTAGCTGGAAAGCTTGCAGGCCGGGTGTAGTATAGTTTAAAGTCTGGTATTATGATGCATTCTGCTTCACCCTTCTCACTAAAGGATTGCTATGGCTATTCTGAGTCTCTTATTTTTCCAAATGAATTTCATGATTGATTTTTCTATTTCTATGTGGTATGACATTGGGATTTTAATTGGTATTGCATTAATCTTCACCGTGCTTTTTGTAGTATGGCAATTTGGCAACAGTAATTCTTACTATTCAAGTCCATGGGAGATCTTTCCATCTTCTAAAGTCTTCTTCAATTTCTTTCTTTAGTGTTCGGTAGTTTTCATTGTAGAGGTCTTTCACCTCTTTTGTTAAATTGATTTCCAAGTTTTGGGGGTTTTTTTGAGGCTATTGTGAATGGGGTGGTTTTCCTAATTTCTCTTTCAGAGACTTCATCAGTGATGTATAGAAATGCATTAGATTTGTGAGTATTTATTTTATATCCTGCTATTTTGCCAAATTTATTTATTAAATATAGAAGTTTTCTGGAGGATTTTTTTTATTCTCTAAGCATAGAATTGTGTCATTGACAAATAGTGATAACTTGAGTTCTTCTTTTCCTATTTGAATCATTTAATTTTTTTTTTTGTCTAATTGCTGTAGCTAGAGTTTCAAGGACTACCAAAAATATGAATAGATATTTTTCCAAAAAGCATACAAATTTTCAAGGTATATGAAAAGATGCTCACATCACTTATCATCAGGAAAACGCAATTCAAAACCACAATGTTATGGTTTGGATGTGAAGCATCCCCCACAAGCTCACATGTGAGATATTATGAGAAAGTTTGGAAAAGAAATAATTGGATTATTGCCTTAAAATAATCACCAAATTACTCCCTGATGGGAATAACTGAGTGGTAGCTGAAGGCTGGTAGGGTGTGGCTAGAGGAAGTGGTTCATTGGGGGCATGAATATAGGGTATATATTTGTAACTGGCAAGTGGAGATTCTCTCTCTCTCTCTGCTTTCTGATCACCATGTGATCTGTTTCCCTCAGCGACACTATTCCACAATGATGTTCTTCTGCCTCAACTTAGGCCCCATGGAATGTGTGGGCCTTCTATGGATCAAGACCTCTGAAAACTTGAGCCCTCAAATAAACTTTTTCTCCTCAATAGTTGTTCTGGCTGGGTCCTTTTAGTCACAGCAGTGAACAAGCTGACTAAAATACATAATCAGATATCACCTCATAGCTATTAGGATTGCTATGATCAAGTCAATACATGGAAAGGGTTGGCAAAGATGTAGAGAAGAGGAAAATCTTGTGCAGTATTGGGAATCTCAATTGATACAGCCATTAAAGAAATGACTGTATTTTTAGCTTCCTCAAAATATTAAAAAATAGAGCTACCATATGATCCAGTAGCCTCACTTCTTAATGTATAACCAAAGAGATGAAATCATTATGTTTAAAAGCCATCCACACACCATATTCATTACAGCATTATCTGCAATAGTCAAGAAATTACACCAACCTAAGCATCTACTGGTTGCTGAATGCATAAATCAAATGTGATTTATATAAGAAATAGAATCTTACTTATTCTTAAAAAAAGACCTCCTGCTAATTATTCCAACATGAAATGAGCCCAGAGACCTTTATGTTGAGGGAAGTGGCCACACAGAAAGTCTTTCACTACATGACCTCACTTACATGTGGAATCTTACAAAACAAACCAAAAAGCCTCAAACTCATAGTAATAGAGACTAGAATTGTTCTTAATTGGGGGCTGGTAGGTAAGAGAAAAGGTGAAATGTTGGTCCAAGGGTACAACATTCAGTTACAACATTAGGCACTGGAGACATAAGGCACAGCATACTGACTACAACAAATAATAATGTATCTTATACCTGAAATTAACTGACATATTTTTTACCACACACACATGAAAATGTTAACACTGAGGTGATATATATTAGCTTGGCTGTGGTAATAAATTTGCAATGTCTACATAAATCAAAATTTCATTTTACACTCTAAATGTATATACTTTTTATTTTTCAATGGAATCTCAATAAATCCATTAATAAAAACAAAAACAAAAGAAAAACAAAAACCTATGGGCTGAGAATCAGCATAAGAGAGTGAAGGGAAGAATTAACAATTCAGAGTCCATTGGGTGTTAACAGAATCCTTGTAGGTTTTGCACAAAACTTCAGTCTGTACCCTATGAATTGCTGCTGGGTGAGAGAAATTGTTCTCCCATGATATGCTCCATGGCCTGGTACTCATGCTGCCTCCCTGGTACTCACTCTCTAGCTGTGTTAGTAATACCTGTGGTCTCAGTTTAGGAGTCATATGATCATCTGGGGTCACTTTTAAAAATATAGACTTCCAGTACTCATCATGAGCTTACTCAATGAAAATCTCAATGTCACAAGCCTTTCTAATGACCCAGAAGAAATCAGCTGGGTGCTGGTACAAAGGTGTATAAGCATTGGGGATTGATAAATTGTTAAACTTCAGAAGTTGAAAAATAAATGTTCAAATTTGGTTCTTCTGTTTAATAGACATGGTACTCCACAAATGAGTTTGTAACTCTCTGACTTCATTTCCTTTGCATGTAAAACAGGACAAATAAGTCCCCTAGATGCATTGATGTGAGGAATAACTATAGTGGCACATTGTAGACCATCCATAAGAAACAGCTATGATTGCCATCACATTTATGAACACAATTCAAAAGAATTTGAAGATTCTTCTGACACAATAAAATATAAAAAATATGAGAATAAAATGAATAACAGTTTGAATCATTCCAAACACATAGGTCAAATGCTGATCTTCTTCAGCTAATATTTGCACTTTCTTTCCCATTTCCAGTTGTCAAAAGTCTATGGCCCTGTGTTCACTGTGTATTTGGGTAGGAGGCCCACTGTAGTGTTGCATGGCTATGAAGCTGTGAAGGAAGCCCTGATTGATCATGGGGAAGTGTTTTCTGGAAGAGGCAGTTTCCCAGTGGTTGATAGAGCTACTAAAGGACACGGTAAGTGTGCATGCATGCGAGGTGGGTGAGCAGTGGTCATGGGGAGGAGGAGAATGAAAAAGAGGAAGCCAGGTTGAGCTTGACCATCTCTGTGGCTGCCACTCATCAACTTCCTCTACCTGGACTGGGATATCCCTCCTAGAATCTGCTCTCCCTCATATAGGAATCGTTTTAACTACTGGAAACAGATGGAAAGAGATGAGACGCTTCTCAGTCATGGCTCTGCGGAATTTTGGAATGGGAAAGAGGTGTATTGAAGACCTTGTTCAAGAGGAAGCCCACTGCCTTGTGGAGGAGTTGAGGAAAACCAATTGTGAGTGATTGATTATATCACAGTCTCTTTTGCTTTCTGACTTCACTCAGGATTTCTTCCAAGGCCAGTATCTAGTAATTATACTAATCTATGGTTTTACATTTATTTGCATATCTCCTGGAAAGACTCAATAATCATGATTATGATAGATACTTACCTCTCCCTGTCTTTTTTAGTGACCCATGAAATTTTTCACAGTGTCTCTGAATTTCAGCTTGGATTCAGATTGCTCTGATGTCAAATTTGTCTTCCAAATTAACAATAAAAGAAAGACTAAAAAATCAGACTTTACCAGTGAATGACGTACAAAAGAAATTCCCAGTCTTCCTTAATTACCTTCTAACTGCATAGCTAAAAGAAACCTTTGTTCTGAAAACTTATAAACCTGGAACATTTACAGAGCCTGGTGGAGGAGTAGATAACCTGAAATCTTTGTTCTTATCCAATACTCTATGCTTTCTTTACTTTTCTTTTTATTTGTTTATTTTAAATTATTCTATTGTATTTATTATGAACATACAATCAGTCCATATTAATGAGGGCCACTATGGTATTTCAACATATGTGTGCAACATATACTGTTTGAATTCCATCTTATCCCACTCTCTTCCCTACTCACCACCAAAACACATCCTTCCCCATCTCCAGCAATCACACTTCTACCTTCAGATTCACATTCATTTTAGCTTTCACACATGAGAGAGACTATGCAATACTTGACTTTCTTTTTCTGACCTCTTACTTACCATTAGGTCCCACAGTTTTCTCTTCTTTGCTGCAAATGACATGATTTATTTCTTCTTTATTACTGAGTAAAAATACATTATCTATGTTACACAGCATCTTTATTCACTATTCTGTTCATAAGCACATAATTTAATATGATATCTTAATTAATTTAAATAGTATCATAGCTATCCTGAACATGCAGGAATCTATGTTGTGTCTTAATTTCCTGTCTTTCTTGTATGTACAAGAAGGAGGACAAAAGTATGTGGAACCTCCATAGTGTGTTTTTATAATGGCTATCCTAATGTACATTCCTACCAACAGGTATAATATGTTCTTTTTCTGTACACTTCTCCAATGTTTGTTATTGGTTGTTGTTATGGTGGTGGTAATTTATGTTTCTTATTTTTGATGAGACAGCCATTCTAACCAGGGCAAAATAATATCTCTTGGTAGTTTTGATTTGTATTTGCCTGGTGGTTAATAATATTCAGCATTTTTTAAATGTATTTATTGTTCAGTTTCATTTCTTCTATTGAGAAGTGTCTACTTTAGTAAAGATCATTTGTCCATTTTTTTAAAACATTTATGTTAGTTGTTGATAGACTTTTATTTTATTTATTTGTATTCAGTGCTGAGAATTGAACCAGTGCCTCACACATGCCAGGCAAGGGTGTGACTGCTAAGTCACAGCAACAGCCCTATTTGCCCATTTTTAATTTATATTTCCTGGGGTTTGTTGTTGTTGTTGTTTTCTTCTTATATATTGTCAATTTTAATCATTTGTGAGATGGATAATTGGCAAATATTATGTCCCATTCTGTAGGATGATCCTCAGTCTATCGACTGTTCTGTAAGAACTTTTCAGTTTGATGTCTTGTACTTGCCTATTTTTGCTTTTAGGACCATATACAAAATAATCATCACTTGTATCCATGTTGAGGTGTTTCCACTATGTTTTCTTCTAGTTTGTTTATGGTTTCATGTCTTACAATAAGGCCTCTGAGCCATTTTGAGTTAAATTTTGTACAGGTGAGAGATAAGGGTCAAGTTGCAATCGTCTGCATGCTGTCTTTATTGAAAAAGCTCTCCTTTGGTTCACCATAAGTTTTGGTAACTTTGTGGAAAATCACTAGATCTAGATCGTAGATGCCTGTTTTTTCCTCCATGGATCTCCATTCTCTTCCATTGTCCTATTTGTCTGTTCTAATGCCAGTACCCTGCTGTTTATCTTATGGTGGTTCTGTAGCACGGCTTGAAGCCAGGCGTTGTCCTGCCTCCAGTGTTGTTCTTTTGCTCAAGGTTGTCTTGACTGTTTGGGTTCTTTTGTGCTTCCACATTAATCTTTGAATTGTTCTTTTCTAGTTCTGTGAAGAACCTCTTTGGTATTATCATGGAAATTGAATTGAGCCAGAAATTGATTTGGATAGTATGATTTTTTTAATAATGTTGATTCTCCAGTTTCTAAACAAGGAAGATTGTGTGCGTGTGTGTGTGTTCATTAATTTCTTTCACCAGTTTTTTGTAAATTCCATTGTAGAGGTTTTTCACTTCCTTGGTCAATTTTTTATACCTTTATTTTATTTATTTATTTTTACATAGTGCTAAGAATTGAAACCAGGGCCACACACATGCTAGGCGAGCACTCTATAACTGAGCCACACAACGAGCCCATTGGTTAATTTTTTTTTAATCAAGTAAATTTTAAATCTATAGTTTTGGATTTGGGCACTTTTTTTTAAAAAATAAAATTTATTTATCAATTAATTGTAAATTCTTTTTTAGAGAGTCCCACAAAAGAACATATTTCTACTTTAATTTTTAAATTTTTACTACTTAGAATTTCTTTACCTAGAAAATGAGAGCATTGAGTAATATGATGGCCAGTGTAAAATTTAACTTAACTATATGGTTCTATTTGTGGCTCTGATTCAGAGAAATTATCCAGACATCAGAAGTGGCAGGATTGCCAAATAGATTAGATTTTGAGGCAATTGAAAATGATGCACTCTATTTCATAAGGTGGGAAATTCCCCTTTTTTCCCCCTCTCTTTCTCTCAAATGAAGAACAAACACATTCCACTTTATGAACTTAACTTCTGTGTTACCTCGAATTTACTTTAATATAAAAATTTCTCACTTTGATTTTTGTTTATGTATGTTTTCATTTTTCCTTATAAAACTTGTATATTTTCTGCTTGTAATCATTTGTTCCACAAATACACAAATTTGTACATAGTTACTATCTATTTAGTCTTTACCTCTGCTGGTTTTACACATAAATCTTTCAATGGTCATGTGTGTGTGTGTGTGTGTGTGTGTGTGTGTGTGTGCGCGCACGCGCGCGCGCACGCATACATATATGTGAATGTCCCTAACTTCTTTTCCTTTCTACATAATTTCTAATTATCTACAGGTTTAATCACAAATATGATTCTGCACTGAATTTGAATTAACAGAGGTTTTTAAAATGACCTTTTAAAATGTTTTCCAAAATAAGTGTTTCTTTACGTTAGAATGGCTTAAAAACACAGTGGATGTAAATGAAGCATTAGTAAAAGCATTATTAACCTGGCTAGAAGGTAAAACTCAATTTGAGATTATGGTAAAATTGATAATGATTTTTAGCATGCTGAACATTTTCATGTCAAGGGAATTTGTATATAGATATTGCTTAGGGTTTCTACAATTACCTTTTTCTGTTATCTCAAAGAGAAATATATTTTAATGTTAATTTTTAATATTTCTACTTCTTCAGCTTCACCCTGTGATCCTACCTTTTTCCTGGACTGTGCTCCCTGCAATGTGATCTTCTCCACTATCTTCCATAATCGTTTTGATCATAAAGATCCTCATTTTCTAAACTTAATGCAGAAATTACATGAAAACCTGCAGATTCTGAGCTCCCCATGGATCCAGGTGAGACAAAATCCTATCCCTTGTTCCTGAGAAAACACATATGGTCTTTACTTTGACAAGTCAAAACTTCTAGTGGTCCAAGCAGTGAAGTGAGTCTAAACACCACAATCTGACTCATAGTTTGGTGTCATGGAGTGAAAATATCACTGAGTCCTTTATGCACAGGAAAATGAATGTCGACATGTAGAGAAGACATGAAAGCCCATTGGCTCTCTGGCCAGTGCTTTTCCCAGCAACCCCCAAAGCCTAATCTTTTAAAGTTTTTTTTTCACATTTTTAAAAAATTTATAATAATAGTATGTATTACAATTCATAGTGCACATACATAGCATCTTTTTACATACAACTGTTTGTATACAAAGTATATTCGTACCATTCAGGTCTTCAATCCTGCATTTAGGATAATGATATCCGTCTCATTCAACTACCTTTTCTTTTTTTTTTCTTTTCCCCCATCCCTCCTCCCTTGTTCCCGCCCTTCCCTGTGACCATTCTAGTGTTCCTCTAATCCTCCTATGTACCCACATCCAACAACACTGTGAACTAGCCTCCTTATATCAGAGAAAACATTTGGTATTTGGATTTCTGAGATTGACTAATTTCACTTAGCATTATATTCTTCAACTTCATCCATTTCCTTCAAATGCCATTATTTTATTCTCTTTTATTGCTGAGTAAAATTCCATTTTGTATATATACCACATTTTCTGTATCCACTCATCTACTGAGGGACATCTAGGTTGGTTCCACAACCTAGCTATTGTGAATTGTGCTGCTATAAACATTGAAGTGCCTGTGTCACTGTAATATGCTGTTTTTAAGTCCTTTGGGAATAGACCCAGAGTGGGATGGCTGGGTCAGAGGGTGGTTCCATTCCCAGTTTTCCAAGAAATCTCCATACTGCTTTCCATAACGGTTGCACCATTTTGCAGTCCCACCAGCAATGTAGGAGTGTGCCTTTTTTCTTACATCCTCTCCAACTATTATTGTTGTTTGTGTTCTTGATAGTTGTCATTCTGACTGGAGTGAAATGAAATCTTAGAGTAGTTTTGATTTGCATTTCTCTAATTGCCAGCGATGTTGAGCATTTTTTCATGTATTTGTTGATTAATTGTGTATCTTCTTCTGAGAAGTGTATTTTCAATGCCTTAGCCCATTTGTTGATTGGGTTATTTGGTTTTTTGGTGTTAAGTTTTTTGAGTTCATTATGTATTCTAGAAATTAGTGCTCTATCTGATGTGCATGTATTAAATATTTGTTCCCAATTAGTTGGCTCTCTATTCACTTCACTGATCGTTTCTTTTGCTGAGAAGAAGCTTTTTAGTTTGAATCTATCCCATTCATTGATTTTGATATTAATTATTGCCCTACAGGATTCTTATTAAGGAACTTGGGGCCTAATCCAACATGTTGGAAATTGGAGCTTACTTTTTCTTCTATTAGGCGTATTGTCTCTGGTCTAATTCCTAGGTCCTTGATCCACTTTGAGCTCTTCTTTTCCTATCTGGATTCCTTTAATTTCTTTCATCTGCCTAATTGCTCTGTCCAGAGTTTCCAGTACTATGTTAAATAGCAGTGGTGAAAGGGGGCATCCTTGTCTTGTTCCAGTTTTTAGAGGGAATGCTTTCAATTTTTCTCAATTTAAGATAATGTTAGCTAGGGAAATATAATTTTGAGATATAAATTTATAAATATAAATTTATATTTATAAATATAAAATTTATAAATTATAATTTTGAGATATGTTCCTGATATTCCTAGTTTTTCCAGTGTTTTGAACATAAAGGGGGGTTGTATTTTGTCAAATCCTTTTTCTGTGTGTATTGAGATGATCATATGATTTTTATCTTTAAGTCTATTGATGTGATGTATTATGTTTATTGATCTCCTAATGTTGAACCAACCAACCTTGCATCCCTGGGATAAACCCCACTTGATCATGGTGCACTATCTTTTTGATATGTTTTTGTATTCAATTTGCCAGAATTTTGTTGAGGATTTTTGCATCTATGTTCATTAAAGATATGGGCCTGAAGTTTTCTTTTTTGGCTGTGTCTTTGTCTGGCTTTGGAATTAATGTAATATTGGCCTCATAGAAAGAGTCTGGAAGAGCTCCCTCTTTTTCTATTTCTTGAAATAGTTTGAAGAGCATTGGTATTAATTCTTCTTTGAAAGTTTTGTAGAACTCAGATGTAAACCCATCAGGTCCTGGACTTTTCCTTGTTGGTAGCTTTTTGATGACATCTTCTATTTCTTCACTTGTAATCGATCTGTTTAAATTGTGTATAGCCTCCAGTTCCAGTTTAGGCAAATCATATGACTCTAGAAATCTGTCAATGCTTTCAATATTTTCTATTTTATTAGAGTACAATTTTTCAAAGTAATTTCTAATTATTTTCTGTATATCTGAGGTGTTTGTTGTGATATTCCCTTTTTCATCACGAATGTTAGTGATTTGAGTTTTTTCTCTAATTCTTTTTGTTAGCATTGCTAAGGGTGTGTCAATTTTTTTTTTATTTTTTAAATAACCAACTTTTAGTTTTGTCAATTCTTTGAA
Organism: Tamias sibiricus; assembly: GCA_025594165.1. Taxonomy (NCBI): domain Eukaryota; kingdom Metazoa; phylum Chordata; class Mammalia; order Rodentia; family Sciuridae; genus Tamias; species Tamias sibiricus. Next base: position 138,899,436 of record CM046663.1, on the reverse strand, counting down.
TTGTTTCCTTAGTCTCAATTTTATTAATTTCTGCTCTGATTTTAATTATTTCCTGTTTTCTACTGCTCTTGGTGTTGGTTGATCTGTTCTTCTTTTTCTAGTGCTTTGAAGTGTGATGTTAAGTTTTTTTTTTTTTTTTTTTTTTTTCTTTTAAGGAATGAACTCAGTGCAATGAATTTTCCTCTTACTACTGCTTTCATAGTGTCCCAGAGTTTTCTATATGATGTATCTGTTTTCTCATTTACCTCTAGGAATTTTTTTATCCTCCTCCTTGATGTCTTCTTCAACCCCTTGTTCATTCAGTAGCATGTTTTTTAGCTTCCAGTTGTTGGAGTAGTTTTTCTTATTTCTTGTTTTTTCAGTGATTTCTAATTTCATCTCATTATGGTCCGATAGAATGCAGGGTAGTATCTCTATTTTTTATAATTGCTGAGAGTTCCCTTGTGACATAATATATGGTCTATTTTGGAGAAGTAGCCATGTGCTGCTGAGAAAAAAGTGTATTCACTTACTGAGTGATGAAATAGTCTACATATGTCCATTAGGTCTAAGTTATTAATTGATTTAAGGAGGCCTAAAATTTCTTTGTTTAACTTTTGTTTGGATGATCTATCCATTGGTGAGAGAGGTGTGTTGAAGTCCCCTAGAATAACTGTGTTGTTGTCTATTTCACTCTTGAACATGAGAAGAGTTTGATGAATGTAGGTGCTCCATTATTTGGGGCATATAGATTTATGATTGTTATATCCTGTTGATGAATGGTTCCCTTAAGTAGTACGAAATACCCATATTTGTCCCTTTTGATTAGCTTTGGCTTGAAGTCCACCTTATTTGATAAGAGAATGCAAACCCCTACTTACTTCCACAGGCCATGTGAGTGATAAGACTTTTCCCAGCCTTTCACTTTCAGTCTATTGATTTCTTTTTCTACAAGGTATGTTTCTTGGAGATAGAAAATTGTTGGGTCATTTCTTTTAATTTATTATGATAATCTGTGTCTTTTGAATGACAAGTTTAGGCCATTAACATTCAGTGTTATTATTGAGATGTGATTTTTATTCCCATCCATTTTTATTTGTATTATGGTCTTTAGCTTGATTTGGTTACTCTTCTGGTTGGTATTTCCCTTAGTTTAATATCTCCCTTTGTTGATTTTTATTGTTATTTTTCTCTTCTTTTTCATGAAAAATTTTGCCCAGGATTTTCAGATGTGCTGGCTATCGAGTTGTGAAATCTTTTAGCTTTTCCTTCTTGTGGAAGGTTTTTACTTCATCTTCAATTCTAAAGCTCAGTTTAGCTGGATATAAGATTCTTGGTTGACATCCCTTTTTTTCAGAGCTTGAAATATGCTATTCCAGGATCTTCTTTTAAGGTCTGGGTTGAAAAATCTGAACATAGTCTGATTGATTTCCCCCATATGTAATCTGCTTTCTTTCTCTTGTGGCTTTTAATATTCTCTCCTTGCTCAGTATATTATGCATTTTCATTATAATGTGCCTTGGTGTGGATCTGTTGTTATTTTGTTTGTTTGGTGTTTGGTAAGCCTCTTGCACTTGGTTTTCCCATTCATTTCTCAAGTTTGAAAATTTTCTGTAATTATTTTATTAAATAAATCACTCATTCCTATGGCTTGAAACTCTGCCCCTTCCTCTACCCCAATTACTTTTAAGTTTGGTCTTTTTATGTTGTCCCATAATTCTTGATGTTATGTTCTTGATTTCTTATGATTTTTGCTGTGTAATCTAGAGTTTTCTCTAGGATATGTATTTTGTCTTCATTGTCTGAGGTTCTTTCTTCCAAGTGGTCTACTCTGTTGGTGATGCTTTCAATTGAACTTTTATTTTGGTTTATTGCTTCTTTCATTTCCGGAATTTCTGTTTATTTTTTCTTTAGAGCCTCTATCTCCCTATTGAAGTAAACTTTTACTTCCTGTTTTTGTTTTTGGAGTTCTTTGTCAAAATGATCTTTTACCACCTGCATTTGCTCCCTCATCTCATTTTTTAGTTTATTCTTAAGTTCCATAAACATTTGGAATATGTAATTTCTAAATTCCATCTCTGGCATTTCACCAACTCTGCTTGCCATGAAATCTACTGATGGGGTATATTGATTTGTTTGTGTCACTTTCTTCCCTTGTTTCTTCATATTGCTTGTGTGCCTTTTTCTTCTTTCACTGTGGGACCTTGACTATTTCAATTTTACCTTAAAGCCTTATGTTACTCCTGTAGTACAATGCTATCAGATCCCCTTATAATTCCTTTACACTTTAAAATCTAACACTTTCTATTCAGAAAATTCCAGTTTGATCACAATGTACATATTTAGTTAACCCAGATATTGTTTCCAATTTACTCTGTACCCTTCTGATGGGGTTTCATAGTTTCAAGTATTGGACACAGAGGTGATATGTTTAGGAAGAAGGAAGTGAGTGTATTGAATTGTTCTTTCTTAGAAAGTATGAAAAGAGAGTTCTATGAAAGTAGTTTAGTTTCAGCAGATGAGAGAGGAAAGAGAATGGAGTGAACGATTAGGTGGAACGACCGATTTATATATAAACCTAACTTATGCAGCTGTTGAATTAAGAAATAAAGAAAGATGGAAAAGAAAAAAAAATGACAAAAGAGTAGGAATTGGTGTAAGAGAGAGGAGAGAGAGAGAGTGAGTCAAGAAAATAGAGAATAAACTATATATAAACTGCTTTGCTATATAGTTCAATTCTGCCCGTTCTAGAAATCCCAATTTCTGCATATAACTGTTTTTGCCTCTGTTGAGTATGCAATGGCAGGGTGTAAATAGAGAAGATGAAGGAAGAAAAAAAGATGCAAAAGTGAGAAGGAAGAAAAGAAAGAAAGAAAAGAGGAGAAGAAGCAAACAAACACACTGTCAATCAAAGCAAAAAACAAAGCAAAACAAAACAACAACAACAAAAAAAAACACAACAAAACAAACAAACTAACAAAAAAAAAGTTGAACCCAGGAACAAGTCTCAAACAAAATGAACCCTGGGAATCCCTTCTTTTTTCCTTTCCAGATTAAGCCAATTGTCTCGGATCACGTCCAGACAATCAGCGATCCTGTTAGTAGAGTCAAGTCTGTAGCTTTGGCCAGTGGCAGAATGGCACAGCGGAAGAGTGGTTCAGGGGGATTGTGTGTCAGCAGATGAATGGCACCAGGAAAGGGACCCTCCAGAAGGCACCCTTTCCCCATGCCCACCCACAGTTGTAGCCTCTTGGGGCCACTGCGCCGGCCTCAGACATGCCCTCCCCTGCTGGTTGCTGGAGCCTCACCCAAGTGTGTGCTGTTCTCAGCGTGCTGGCAGATCCCTGGATGTCTGCAGCTGTTCTTCCTTTCTGCCTTGTTCCTTTGTCCCGGTCAGCCTCTGCTTTCCTCAAAGATGGTGGTGCTCTCCTCGGGCTCAACAGCAGTTCCAGAGACCTTTGTGTCACTCCGGAGCATGCAGGATTGGTTTGGCAGGTTGTGTGAAAGAGCTCTATGAGGACACCGCTCACGCATCTAGTTTCCTTTTTTTCCTTCTTCACTGATCGGTTTTAAAGCAGTTGTCTGGATCGTCCCCTTGCCACAATGTTATTGGGCGGCTGTGCCAGCAGCGCTGATAGCGCTGTTCGGACTGTGGACTACTGCAACTTGGACCCTGTCCATCAGCACTCCGGAGTTCATTGTATTTCACCACACAGAGGTGCACAAATGTCTCAGCTCCCTTTCGGTTGCAAGAGAATTGCTAATAACGCGTTCAAACTTCCCACTAAGTGTCTTTTAGTAGCTATGTCCAGAGAGCATCTCTTTCCTGTCCACCATCTTGGAATTCCTCACCCCTAATCCTTATAGAGTACTTTGGTGACTGCATTTGAGCAAGGTCATGGCACTTAATGGAGAACTTATCATTCACAAAGACTGCACTCCAATCACCACTTAGAAATTTCATCACTTTACTTGGCAGAAATACAGTTATCTGATTCTTGACAAAGGTTCCAAATAAATATGTTGTAGTAAAAATATCCTTTTTAACAAATGGTGCTGGGGAATCTGGAAATCAATATGTGGTAGAATTAAATTGAAACCCTATCTCTCACACAGCAAAAAACCCAACTCAAAGTTGATCAAGGACATAGGCATTAAACCACACCCATGCACCTACTAGGAAAAAAAAAAAAAAAAAAAGTAGGCCCAACTCTATCATGTTAGCTTGCAAACCAACTTTTTCAGCAAAACTTCTAAACACAAGATGTAAAATCTATAATCAATACATGGGATGGTATCAAACTAAAAACTTTTTCACAGCAAAGGAAGCAATCAAGAATGTGAAGAGAATGCCTACAGAAGGGGAGAAAATCTTTTTCACTTGCACCTCAGACAGAACATTAATGTCCAGGATATACAAAGAACACAAAAAACTTAACACCATATTATCAAATAACCTAATCAATAAATAGGCAAAGGAAGTAAACAGGCACTATTCCAAGGAAGAAAAATGAATGTTCAACAAATATATGAAAACATATTCAACATTGCTAGCAATTAGAGAAAAGCAAATTAATTGTAAATTAAAACTATACTGAGATTTCATCTTACTCTAGTCAGAATGGCAATTTTCAAGAATACAAGTATCAACAAATGTTGGCAAGGATGTGGGGAAAAGGGTACACTGATACTTTGTTGGTGAGACTACAAATTGGTGCAACAACTCAGGAAAGTAGTGTGGAGATTACTCAGAAAACTATGAATGGAACATCCTTTTTTCCCACTCCTTCCCACCCCATATATATATTATTTGATATCAGCACACTATGGTGATACAGCTACATCAACGATTATTGAAGCACAATTCACAATAACTGAGCTACAGAGCAACCTAGGTACCCTTCAACAGATGAATGGATAAAGAAAATGTGGTACATATACAGAGTGGAGTATTACTCAACCATAAAGAAGAATGACTTTATGGCATTTGCCAGTAAATGGATGGATCTGGAGATGATCATGCTATGTGGAACAAGTCAGTCCCAGAAAACCAGAGGTCAAATGTTTTCTCTGACATGTAAGCTAATCCAAAATAAGATGGGCCACATAAAAGAAAAGAATAGAAAAATAATCAGTGGAGTAGTTGGAGGGGAATGAAGGAAAGGGAGGAGTAAAGGGATAGTTAAAGACAATGGAATGAATCTTTTCTAATATTCTTATGTACATATAAAGATATACCACAGTGAATCTCATCATCATGTAAATACACAATTCACTAATATAAAAAACCAAAAAAATCTATAAGTAAATAGCAGAAAGGTTAGTATAGTAGAGGGAGGGGAAGAATGTTGGGATGTGGAGAGGAAGAGGAGAAGTACTAGGGACTGAATTAAAATAAATTATATTCCATGTTGTAACAATTTTGTCAAGTGAATTATATTATCATGTATAACTAAAAGCCAATAAAAATGAACTGTAGACATGCATATATATACACACAAAAGAAATACCTTCATTTAGGATATTAAGGAGGAAAAATGGGAACATAGATGTTTCAAGGACAGAACTAGGTAGAGATTTCGATGCTTGTTTTAGTTACCTTTTTCACACCTGTGACTAAAGAGCCTGAAAAGAACAATTGAGAGAAAAGAATGTTTCTTGGAGCTCACAATTTTAGAAGTCTCAGTTCATAGATAACTGGTTCCATTCTTTGGGGCCAGAGGTGAGCACAACATTATAACAGAAGGGTGTGGTGGGGAAAATAAGCACAGGGCATTGGTCCAGGAAGCAGAGGGACTCCACTCACCATAAACAAATTATATACACCAAAGACACGCCCTCCCAGTGATCCACCCCATCCAGTCACAACCTGCATAGTTACCACTAGCTTAATCCTTGTGAGTGGATTGATATACTGATTAGGTTAAGGCTGTCATTACTCAATTATTTCATTTCTAAACTCTCGCATTTTCTCACACATGTGCTCATGGGGGCCACCTCCCATCTAAACCATAACAATATTTCAGATGGCATCTGACCTGACAAGGTAGTAGGGTTAGGCTAATGAAATGATGGCATTTCAGGGTGTACAACCCTCAACAAACATTTTTACCCTATGCTCAGCTGGCAGGTTCTGTATTCTTCATGAAAGTCAATTTTGAGCTCTTCAGAAATCTACTAATTACTCTTGTGCATGGTTACTTCATCCATAGCATGCCTACCTGCATTTCACAGTATTTTCAAAACCTTCACTATTCTCCAGTATTTACTCTATATCAGAGGCTGCTTCATATAACAAAAAGCAGAGAATAGCATTGTGCTTTTTCTTTTTTCTTTTTATTTTTTAATTTTTATTAGTTATTTTTAATTATATATAACAAAACATTTCATTTTGACATAATTATAAAAGCATGGAATATAGTATGTTCTAATTCAGTCCCTACCACTTTCCCTTTACCTCCCCCTGTTGTCTTCTCTCTACTGAGCATAGTTCATAATTAAAGCATTGTACTCTTTCTCTGGTTACCCAAACTCCCCTAAACTCTATTCTCATCTACAAAGCATCTATCATGGTAATTCATGACAATCATTATTTCCACATTATAGAGAAAAATTCTGTTGAAAAAGGAGAGATTTATATAAATGTATTTTTATCTCTAAAGATGATGTATGGATATAGGAAATGGTTATCATTTCTGATCCCCTTGTCATAAATCTTTCTTAAAGCTTGGGAATTATTATATATGTACAGTGAAAACTTCACCCTCAAGGTGGAAACCAATTTTTAAAAAATTGCTAAAGTTATAGTTTCTAAGATGGACTAGTCATAATATTCATGTCTTTATTATCTGTTTCTAGTAAACAAATATTTTTTTTATTTTGTAGGTCTGCAACAGTTTTCCTGCTCTCATTGATTATTTACCAGGGAGTCATAAAACATTTCTTAAGAATGTTGCTGATATAAAGCAGCATTTTTTGGAGAAAATAAAGGAACACCAAGAATCCCTAGATATGAATAATCCTCGGGACTTCATCGACTGCTTCCTGATTAAAATGGAAGAGGTAGAGTATGAACAACAGCTCAGTAATCTGATTGCTTCTACATTTTGTGGCTTACTGATTAATCTATGGTTACTAGGACTAGTTCAGTGGTCAGGCAAGACATTCTTGACAAGCACTTTTAGCACATCTTGTCTTTATAGATATGCATGAATTATCATAGAAGAATTAAAATTGAATTGTTAAACAGCTAGAATGCATCGACCCTGTTCTATAGATACTAATATTCTACCTGAGGAAAGACACAATTCACAGCTCTGGTGAAAGGAAATAATTATAGACAAGCTACAAAATATAAAATTGGAGCCACAAAACACAAATTGAAATACTTATTCATACTCAGTTTTGGGGAGAATGGGAAACTGTACAAAGGCCAGGCTGTGTAATGGCTACTCAGTGATCAAGATCAAGTGACCAAAACATCCAAAGGTGGTTTTTGTAGGACAGGATCCCTGTTGCCCATTCTAAGATCAACTAGATACAACAAGAATGTAGACCAGGATCCTCACAGTTGCCTGCAGTGGGTGCTGCTCTCTGGGGAATACTAGCTGGTATGTGAGACACTGAGATTTATGAGAAATTTTCTTAATCAAATATTTCTCATGATACTATAGTTTTCAACTAGATTCCAGAATTCAAAAACAGTTGCTTCAGACAGTTCATAGTAGGTCAATATTTGTTTCTCAGCAAGGACTAATACCTGGAGCTTCCTATTCTACCATAGTTGAGTCATTACTTCTGTACTGTCATCTTTTTAAAGGTTTTTATTGATACAATAGGATTATTCGTAAGGGTGGGATTTATTGTGATATAGTCATACATGCACATAGCACAAATTTGTCAGTTTCTTTCCCACATACTTCCCATTTCTTTTCTTTTCTCCCTTCCCAATCCCCTTTATCTACTGGCTTTGTCTTTTATCCATTTTGATGATGGCCCTTTACTTTTCCATTTCTCTCTAGCTGCCTCATATGAGAGAAAACATGTGACCCTTGGATTTCTGAGTCTGGTTTATCTCACTTAGCATTATGTTCTCCAGTTCCATCTGTTTCCTTGGAAATGACATTTCATTCTCTAACATTGAGAGGAACTTCATTATGTATACATACCACACTATCTTTATCCATCTTTTTGTTGATGGATATATTGGTGTGTTTCATAACTTTGATATTGTGAACTGTGCTGCTATAAATGTGTATGCATGTGTTGCTGGAGCATGTGACATTAATTCTTTTGGATAAATACCAAATTTTGAGATAACTTGGACATTTTGTGTTTCCATTTCTATTCTTTTGAAGAAACTTCATAGTGACTTTCATAGTGATCTTACTAATTTACAAATCTACCAATAGTGTAAAAGTGTTCCTTTTTCTCTACATTCTTTCAAGCATTTATAACCCTTTTGTTTTTTCCACATATTTTTATTGCTGGATTACAGTTGTACATAATGGTAGGATTTGTTGTTACATGTTCATACATACACACAGCATAACAATGTAATTCAACCAAAATCATATTCCAGCATTTCCTCCTTATTTACCTCCTCACTTCCCCTGGTCCCTTTCTTCTACTCTACTGATTTCCCACTGATTTTCATGGAGTTTTCCCCAACTTTCCTTTCCTTTCCTTATTTAATTCCTTAGGATAATTACTGAGGGTGATATAGCTTGGTCATATGGTAGTTCTAGTTCCAGTATTTGAGGAACCTACATAATGACTTCCATAGTGGTTTTGCTAATTTACAATCTTACCAACAGTGTAAATGTGTCCCCCCCCCCCTGTCGGCATCATCTGTGGCATTTATTATCATTTGTGTTCTTGAGGATTGACTTTCTAATTGGGGTGCGATTAAATCTCAATGTCATTTCAACTTGAATATTCTTAATTGCTAAAATGCTATTTTTTTCATATTCTTAACCATTTGTATTTCTTCCTTTGAGAAATGTGTATTTAGTTCACTTGTGCACCAAATAGTTAGGGTTATTTGTGTATATTGGTGTTAAGTTTTTTGAGTTATTTAAGTATTTGGGGTTTTCATCCTCCACAGGAAGAGTAGCTGGCAATATTTTTTCTCCCATTCTATAGGTTGTCTCTTCACATTCTTATTTATTTCCTTTGTTGTGCAGAAATTTTATAATTTGATGCCATCTCATTTACTAATTTTTTATGTTATTTCTTGTGTTTTAGTAGTCTTACTGTAGAAGTCAATGCTTATACCTGTTAGTTGGAGTGCTGCCTTCTCATTTATTTTTCTAGCAATTACATTGTTTCTGTTCTAATTCTTAGGTTTTGGATCCACTTTGAGTTCACAGGATGAGAGAGAGGAGTCTAGTTTCATTTATTTACATATGAATATCCAAGTGTTCTCAGCAACACTTGTTTAAAAAAAATACAAAACTGCATTTTCTCCAATGTATGTATTTGGCACCTTTTTTCAAGGATCAGATCACTGTATCTATGTGGATTTGTCTTTATGATTTTTTCCATTAGTCTATATGACAGAACCATGTAATTTTTGTTGCCATAGTAACAAGATTTTGTTGCTTTGATCAAAAGACCTGAAAATGTAGAACAAGATAGAAAAGGAAATGCCTATTTTGGCTTGTAGTTTTAGAGGGTCTGTCCATGGTTGGTTGACTCCATAGTTGTGGGCCCAAGATAAGGCAGAACCTCTTGGCAGAAGAGCATAGTGGAGGTTACCAGCTCATTACATGGCAAACCGAAAGCAGAGAGAAGTCTGCTCATCAAGAGTGAAATATAAATCCCAAAGACAAATCCCGAATGACATATTTCTTTCAGCCACACATTACCAGCTTACAGTTTTTGGCCAGATAATTCACATCAGTGATTAATGAACTGATTATGTTATACCTGTAATAATTGAATCATATCATCTCTGAAAATTCTTGCATTTTCTCATAATCGATCTTTTGGGGAATCTCTCAGATCTAAATCATTACAGCCCACAACAGTCCCCACAAAGTCTCACATCCCTCTAGAGTGCAAAATACATACACTCCAATTCCAAGATTTTGGTAGTTTTAATACTTGTAGTATTGTCCAAAAGTCCAAGTCAAAGGTCTCCTCTGAGACTCAAGGACCAATTTGTGGAGTGAGCCCCTAAAAAATCAAAAGGGAGTTGTCTATATCCAATATGTATTGGAACAGAATAAATATTTTCATTGAACAAGGCAGAATAGTGGCATAGAAAGAAGAAATGGAACAAAAAGAAAACAAAATCCAAAATCCAGTCCTATGGCTTCATGTCTAGCTTCTAGGGCATGTGGCCTCATGATGTTTTCTCTAAAAGGTTTTTACAGCTTCACCCCCTCTGGCCTTGCTGATTGCAGTCCACATGTCCTCTCTCTTTGTTTGTCTCTGATCAACTGCTATGGCTTGCTTTGGCTGATTATTAGCATTTCTTAAGCTCAGGGGTTTCCACTATTCTTCAGCTTCCTGCTTACATCATGCATTACCATTTCACATGGCGTCTTCCCAGAAATCTGACCCTGCTCCACTTTGCCTGGCCTCCCAGATCATCCTTTGACATCTTAGTGGCATCCTTGATGACCCCCTAATTCCAGCATCTTGCATTAATGCAATACCAGGACCACATGTTTGACACCAACATTTGTTACCATCTAGAGCAACAGCCAAGCCTCCAGGGACCATGGCTACAGCAGTCTCTCTTGTCTGCATCATCCTGCACATTGAAATATCTTCCTAGCTCCTTGTGCAAGTAGGGTATTCCCATGGTCTCTTCTCAAAGGAATTTTTACTTTGACACCAAGCCTGAGATGGGTGTGGTCTTCCCAATTCCTGAGAGGCTCTCAAGCCATCTTTCCTGTTGTCCCTTTTAAAGTACTTAGCATCTATTTACTGGCTATAATCTTTTTAACAACCACAAATCTGTAGCCCCAGTTTTACTTGGACTTTTTTGCCAAACTACAATTTTTCAAATGTTTCTGCTTTTATTTCTTCTCTGATTATCATAGTACAGTTGGCTAAAAGTCACTAGCAATATCCATGACCCAGTCTGAATGATGTATTACCTTGAAATTTCTTCTGCCTGATTAATTAGCTTAGCACTATTAAGTTCACCCTCACAGAAAGTTTCAGGACATGGGCAAAATGTAGATAATTTCTTTTCTGGAACATAACATGAACATGAAAGCAGTTCAGGACACGGCAATCAGGAAGCAGACAGACAGCCCCACTCACCAAGGACAAAATGTAAACCCAAAGGAATACCCCTTAGTGACCTACTTCATCCAGCCACACCCTATGTGCATACAGTTACTGCCCAAGTAAACATAGCAATGGATTAATTTATACAGTAGGATACACCTCTCATAATCTAGTCATTTTACCTTTGACAATTCTTGCACTTTCTCACATGTGACCTTTTGTGGGGACACTTCCTATTTAAACTATAACAGTTATTACAGGGACGTTTTGACTAGTTACTTTCATTTGGATTTGTTTCTAATGTTTAGTTTGTTCCTGTTTCTCATTTGATGATCTAGAATTTCAGTGAGAATCATCTATTTGCTGGTTCTGAAGCTGATTTTTAATTTCAATGTATAGTATTTCTTTATTTTTTGTAGAGATGACTTAGTAGTCATGAACTAGGAAACAAAGAGACAGCTCCACTCACCAAAGACAAAATATAAACCCAAACGCACACCCCTAATGAACTTTCATCTAACTATCTATAATTTCTACTCATCTGGAAAGTGTTTTATTGATTTTTTTTTTTAATTCTGAAGAATAGTTTTGCCTGATATAGTCATCTTGATTGGCAATTATTTTTTTTCAAGGCTTGGAAGACATCATTCCATTTTTTCCTATCTTTTACTTTTTTAGCTAATAAATCAAAAGTAATTCTGCCTTGATTATCTCTAATGTGGCATGATATTATCTCTTGAGGCTTTTAAAATTCTTCTTCTTTTTTTTTTTTTAATGTTTTGTTAGGTGTTTAAGTTTGATGAGTTCTGCAGAGGTTCTTATTTAAACTTTTTTATTTGGCATTCTTAATGTCCTCTATCTGGAGCCTCTCTCACTCCAGTGATGTGGAAATTTCACTGAAATATTTCACTGAAAAGATTATACATGTCCTTAACTTTTGTCTCAGTTCCCTGTTTAATTCCAGTGAGTCTTAAGTTTGGTCTTAACGTTTACCCAGACTTCTTTATATTGTGAAGTGGGTTTCTTCTTTTCTTTTTTTTATTGCTTTATTGCTGACTGAGTTTTAAAGTTCATACACCTTGCGTTAAATACCTAAAATTCTGCCTTTTATGTGGTACAATTCATTAGACTTTGAGTGAGAATCAGTGAGTATTAATTTGACTTACTTAATAATAATCAGTAACTTACTTAACAATAATCAGTGACATAATCAGTGACTTTCAGTGAATATTAATTTGACTTACTTAATCTTTCATTTTCAGAATTTCTATATATTATTTTTTTAGATTCTTTTGTCCTTTAAATGATCTTTCAATTCTTACATTTTCATTCCTCTTTAATTCCTTAGACATGCTTTGAGTTCATTGAGCATTTTAATCATTAAAGTTTTTAATTCCTTGACACCTCCTCTACATACAAATCTGTGAATTCAGTTATTGGTAAGTTACGTAATTTTGTAGATGTCCTATCATCCTTTGGCTTATGTTATCTGGGGTCCTGTTTTTTTTTTTTTATTTTATTTTATTTTTTAATTTTTTAAGTTTTGAGTGTGTTTTCTCTTGTTTTATGTGAGGGTCCTTTGTAAGTAGTTATGTCTCAATAATAAGCTCATGACTTAACTCCCCCATATCCAATTAGAATTTAAAAATATTAATTCAATCATTGGTATCATTGGACAACTTTGAAAGGAGAGAGTAACCACTCATACAATGGTAATTTAAAAGCAAACCATATAGCAACTTAATGTTTACAGATGTTATTATTACTGATCCCTACAACTGTATTGACTAACTAGTATTGATTTATAATGGACTGAGATGATTAAGTGTTAATAGAAGTATATTAAATTTCATTGTAAAAATGGATAAACTAAAAATAAAGAAATTAGAATAGAAAGAAAAAAAGAAGGAGGGTATTGGAGAAAATGGAGACACATGTTAAAATGAGGTGAATATAAAGGATGAAGGACATGAGAAAGTAAAGGATATCAGAGAGAATAAATGATATATTAAGAAAGAATCCAATTAGTTGACAAAATACATAAAATAATTCTGGCAAAACACAAAATTTGGGCAGACACTAGGAAACAGTATCAAGTAGTTGGTGCAATATCTCTCTTTTTGAAAATTTATTTTCTTTGCTCAGTTTTTTTAAATAGAGGCCTTTTCCTCTGCAGATTCTAAATGCAGAATCTCCTAAGAGTAAGATTGTTTTTTCCCCATTCTGGTTTAGTGTCCCCTGTATGCCTAGACTGAGTCACAAAACTGGTACTCACCAATTGAGTTAATAGTATAGCCTAAGTGGTTAATTGGTCTTGGGTAATCTATAAGCAAGTGTATCAAGAGCCAATAAATATATATACATATACATGTATATAAAGTGAAGAAAGGGGGAAAGTGAAAAAAAATACTGCAAGATGAAAGACAAAGATAAGTTGCAGGGATTTGTAGTTTAACACTTCAGAAGTTCAAACATTATATTTTTAAGCTGTCATGGTTTTCCTAATTTAACTCTCCACTGGGGGATGCTGGAGAATTCTCCCTTTCTAAATCTCATATATAAATATGACTCATTGTAGTATGTTCATACATGAACACAGCATAATTTGTTAGATTCTGTGCTACAGTAATTCCCCCATACCCTCTCCTCTTTTCTCCCTCTGAACTCTTTCCTCTGCTCTGTTGATTAACCTTCTATTTCTTCTCTCTCTCTACCCCTACATATAAGCAAAAACATTGAATTTTTGACCATCTGATTCTGGCTGTTTTTAGCATGATATTCTTCAGTTTCATCCATTAATCATGAAGTGACACAATTGCATCCGTTTTTATGGCCAAAAATATATATATTGTGAATATTGTGAATGTTGTGTACATTTATCACATTTTTTCATCTTTATTTAAAATAAAAATCATAGCTCTTTATTGGAGTGTCAATTGAGGGACATCTAGGATATTTACATAACCGGGTGATTGTGAATTTCAGTAATATGACACCAGTATGCATGCATCACTACAGTATACTTATACTTTAGTTATTTTGGGTAAATACAAAAGAGTAGAAGAGCTGAGTCATATGATGTTTCCATTCCTGTTTTGTGTGGATCTATACACTGCTTTCCAGAGTGGTAGTACCAATTTTCAGTCTCATTAAAAATGTATGAGTGTACCTTTCCCCTGATATCTTCCAAAGCAATTAATTTTATTTGTATTCTTGATGGTTAACATTCTAAGTGAAGTGTGCTTAAATTTCAGTGTAACTTTGATTGTCAGTTCCCTGGTCACAAGAAATATTGAGCTTTTTATGTATATATATTTTTTGGTCTTTGGCATTTCTGCTTTTGAGAAATGTCTGTTTAGTTTGTTTGCCCATGGACTGATTGAGTCATCTGGTTGTTTGGTGTTAAGGATTTTTTTTAGTTATTTATATATTCTAAATGTTAATCCTTTTTCAGAAAAGTACCTGGAAAAGACTTTTTCCCCTTCTCTAGGCTCTTCATGCCCCTGTTTTCTTTGCTGTGAAGAAGTCTTTTTAATTTAATGACATCCTGCTTATTGATTCTTATTTTTTTTCCTTAAGCTTTACATATATTATTCAGGAAGTTGGTATCTGTGCCAATGTGTTAGAATCCTCACCTAACATTAGGTTTTCTTCAAACCATTCCAGAGTTTCTCGTCTAATTCCTATAACATTGATCCACTTTGAGTTTACTTTTGTGGAAGGTGAGTGATAGTAATCAGATTTCATTCTTCTACATATGAATATCCAATTTTCTCATCATTGTTTATTAAAATAATCTCTTTTCTGCAACCTATGTTTGTGGCAGCTTTCTCAGGTACCAGATGACTATGTCTATGTAAATTTATCTCTGTGCCTTTTATTCTGTATCATTGTTCTTCATGTCTACCATGCTATCATCAGAGGCTCAGGTGTCTTCCATTTTCCTTTTCCACGTTATGGATTTCATGTAGTTTGTTCCCTCCAAAACTTATGTTGAAAGTTATTCCCCAATGTAGCAGTGTTGAGAGGCGCTGTCAAAAAATAAACCTCTATTTTTTATAAATCACCTAGTTTCTTGTAGTCTGTTATAGCAACAAAAAAATGAACCAAAACATTGTATTTTTACTAGCTTTTAAGTTCATGATCAAATCCTGCATTCTCAAAATGATTTTTGTCTTACCTATACTGTGTCTATATTTTGAGTAGAAAGGAGGAAAGAGAAGTGGCAGCAACAGACTTTTGCTTGTATTTTATTGATAAGAAATATGTTGCAGGTCCTTCCTAGCTACAAAATGGATGTTGAATAGAATCTTTAGGCAACAAGGTGTAAGAGGGTAGGAAATGGAGATTTGGTCAATTAATCTATAGTTCACTATACCACACAGGAGCTTTTTATAACATTTTATAACACCTTAATAACATTGTATTCTTTGGTTTATATGTTGGTTTAACTTTATAACCATATGATTTCTTTTGAAATTATTATAATTGGGTACTAAATAATTTGTGAAATAAGTGCATTAAATCATTTCTAGGAAAAGGGCAATCCACAGACTGAATTCACCACTGAAGCCTTAATAAACACTGTGAATGATCTGTTTGGAGCTGGAACAGAGACAACAAGCACCACTCTGAGATATGGACTCCTGCTCCTGTTGAAGCACCCAGAGGTCACAGGTATGACTTCAGATGGTGAGCAGGGTGAATTTCACTTATATAAATTTGGAAAAACACTGCTAGTGTCCTCTGTCTTATTTCTCTTGAGGAATACATTTTACTGAAATTTCTATGCCACCTGTTATAATTTGTCCACATTAAATGAAGGGATAAAAATAAGAGAACATTGCACAGTAGGGGATAGTTACTGAGAGAAGTGAAGAACAGCATGGGCAGTAACAAGGCAGTGGCACTCTGGTCATGTCTGAATTTCACTAGGAAGTGATTTGTGATTTGCAGCATTCAACATTTTGCATGAGTTGGCCTAAGACTGTATGTTGGTCTTCCCAAGGAGAAGCCAGTTGGAACATTAGGTATGTTCTTGCAATATTTTTTGGTGTACTTTCCTTATTCTGAAAATTTCATGCTATAGAGCTAGATCAGGAAAATCATAACACTTTTATTTCTTTATTGAATTAATTATTCTAATTTGTTATACATATTGGAATTCATACAAAATGCAATTCATTTCAACATACACATATAGAGCACAATTTTTCAAGTCACTGGTTGTACACAAAGTATTTTCACACCATTTGTGTCTTTATACATGTACTTAGGTTAATAATGTCCATCTCATTTCACTGTCTTTTCTATACCCATACCCTTCCCTTCCCCTGCCACTCCTCTATCCTATCTAAAGTTCCTCCATTTTCCCCATTGCCCCCCATTATGAGTCAGCATCCACATATCAAAGAAAACATTCAGCATTTGATTTATATTAGCATTATATTCTCCAACTTCATCCATTTACCTGCAAATGCCATGATTTTATTCTCTTTGAATGCTGAGTAATGTTCCCTTGTGTATATATACCAAAGTTTCCCTATCCATTCATCTACTGAAGGGCCTCTGGGTTGGTTCCACAATTTAGTTATTGTGAATTTTGCTGCTATAAACACTGATTTGGCTGTATCCCTGTAGTATGCAGTTTTTAAGTCCTTTGGGTATGAACCAAGGAGCGGGATAGCTGGGTCAAATGGTGGTTCCATTCCCAGTTTCCCAAGGATTCTCCATACTGCTTTCCAGATTGGCTGTCCACCAGCAATATATGAGTGTGCCTTTCCCCCCACATCCTTGCCAACATTTATTGTTGTTTATATTCTTGATACCTGCCATTCTGACTAGAGTGAGATGAAATCTTAGAGTAGTTTTGATTTGCATTTCTCTAATTGCTAGAGATGTTGAACATTTTTTCATATTTGGTGATTGATTGTATATCATCTTCTGAGAAGTGTCGGTTCAGTTCCTTGGCCCATTTATTGATTGGGTTGTTTGTTTCTTTGGTGTTAAGAGTTTTGAGGTTTTTAGTATGTCCTAGACCTCAGTACTTTATCTGATGTGTGTGTGGTTACTATTTGCTTCATTCTGTATGTTCTTTCATCACCTTTCTGATGGCTTCTTGTGGAGAAGAAGCTTTTCAGTTAGAATCCATGCCATTTATTAATTCTTGGTTTTAATTCTTGTGCTATAGGAGTTTTATTAAGGAAGTTGGGGCCTATTCCAACATGATGGAGATTTGGGCCTACTTTTTCTTCAGTTAGGTGCAAGGTCTCTGGTTTAATTCCTAGGTCCTTGATTTACTTTGAGTTTTGTGCATGGTGAGAGATAGAGGTTTAATTTCATTTTGATAAACTGTTGATTTGCAGTTTTCCCAGAACCATTTGTTGAAGAGTCTATCTTTTCTCCAATGTATTTTTGTCTAATATAAGATAACTGTAATAATGTGGGTTAGTTTCTGCATACTTTATTTTGTGCCATTGGTCTACAAGTCTATTTTGGTGCCAATACCATGCTGTTTTTTGTTACTATTGCTCTGTAGCATAGTTTAAGGTCTGGTAGGTAATGCCAACAGCTTCACTCTTCTTGCTAAGGATTGCTTTGGCTATTCTGGGTCTCTTATTTTTCCAGATGAATTTTATGAGTGCTTTTTCTATTTCTGTGAGGAAGTTGTTGGGAATTTGATTGCAATTGCATTAAATCTGTACATTGCTTTTGATAGTATGGTCATTTTGACAATATTAATTCTGCCTATCCAAGAACAAGTGGGATTTTTTCCCATCTTCTAAGGTCTTCTTTAATTTCTTCCTTTAGCATTCTACAGTTTTTATTGTAAGTGTCTTTCACCTCTTTCATTGATTCCCAAGTATTTTATTTTATTTTATTTTTGATACTATTGTAAATGGGGTGGTTATCCTAGCTTGTCTTTCTGAGGATTTGTTACTGATGTACATAAATGCCTTTGATTTACGGGTGTTGATTTTATATCCTGCTACTTTGCTGAATTCACTTATTAGTTCTAGAATATTTCTGGTAGAAAGTTTTGGGTCTTCTGGATATGGAACCATATTGTCTCAAATAGTGTTAATTTGAGTTATTCTATTCCTATCTGTATCCCTTTAATTTCTTTCATCTGTGTCATTGCTCTGACTAGAGATTCAAGAACTATGTTAAACAGAAGTGGTGGGAGAGGGCATCCCTGTCTTGTTCCAGTTTTTAGAGGGAATGCTTTCAATTTTTCTCCATTTAGAATGATGTTGGCTTAGGGCTTAGCATAGATAGTCTTTAAAATGTTGAGGTATGTCCCTGATATCCCCAGTTTTTCTAGCTTGTTGGACATGAAGGGATGCTGTATTTTGTCAAATGCTTTCTCTGCATCTATTGAAATAATCATGATTTTTATATTTGAGTCTATTGATGTGATGAATTACATTTATTGATTTCCTTATTATGAACCAACCTTGCATCCCTGGGATGAAGCCTACTTGATCACCGTGCACTATCTTTTTGATATGTTTTTGTATTCAATTTGCCAGAATTTTATTGAGAATTTTTGCATCTACATTCATTAGAGATACTGGTCTGAAGTTTTCTTTGATGTGTATTTGCCTGGTTTGGGAATCAGGGTGATATTTACCTCATAGAACGTGTTTGGAAGTCTTTCCTCTTATTCTATTTCACTAAATAGTTTGAGGACTATTAGTGTTAATTCTTCTTAAAAGTCTTGTAGAATTGGCTGTGGATCCATCCAGTCCTGGGCTTTTGTTGGTTGGTAGGCTTCTGAAGGCATCCTCCATTTCCTTGTTTGAATTTGATCTGTTTAAATTGTGTGTATCATCCTGATTTAGTTTGGGCATATCATATTCCCCTAGAAATTTGTTGATGTCTTCAATATTTTCTGTTTCATTGGAGTACATATTTTCAAAACAATTTCTAATTATCTCTGTATTTCAGTAGTGTCCATTGTAATATTTACTTTTTCATCATGGATTTTAGTAATTTGAGTTTTCTCTCTCCTTCTCTTTGTTAGGATGGCTAATGATTTATCAACTTTATTTATTTTTTCAAAGAACCAACTTTTTGTTTTGTCAATTTTTCATTTTTTTTCAATTTCATTGATTTCAGCTCTGATTTTAATTATTTCCTGTCTTATAATGCTTTTGGGGTTGATTTATTCTTCTTTTTTACTAGGGCTTTGAAGTGTAATGTCAGGTCATTTATTTGTTGATTTTTTCTTCTTTGAAGAAATGAACTTCGTGCAATGGACTTTCCTCTTAGAACTTCCTTCATAGTGCCAAGAGATTTCAATATGTTGTATTTGTGTTCTCCTTTACACCTAAGAATTTTTTAATTTCCTCCTTGATGTCTTCTGCAACCCATCATTCATTCAATAACATGTTATTTAGTCTCCAAGTGTTGGAATAACTTTTATTTCCTATTTTATCAGTGTATTCTAATTTCATTCCATTGTGTTCTGATTGAATGCAGGGTAGTAACTCTACTTTTTTGTATTTACTAAGAGTTGCTTTGTGGCATAATATATGGTCCATTTTAGCAAAGGAGCTATGTGCTGCTGAGAAGAAAGTGTATTCACTCTGATGGATAATATACTCTAAATATGTCAGTTAAGTGTAAGTATTTGATTGTATTATTCAATTCTAGAGTTTCTTTGTTTAGTTTTTGTTTGGAAGATCTATCCAGTGGTGAGAGAGGTGTGTAAAATTTACCCAGAATTTTTGTGTTGTGGTTCATTTGACTCCTCAAGTTGAGAAGAGTTTGATTGATGAATGTAGATGCTCCATTGTTTGGGGCATATATATTTATAACTGTTATTTTTTGTGGATGTATGTTTCCCTTAAGCAGTATAAAATGTCCTTCGTTATCCCTTTTGATTTACTTTGGCTTGAAGTCTACTTTATTTGATATGAGAATGGAAACCCCTGCTTGTTTATGTAGACCATGTGAACGATATATTTCATCCTAAGCTTTTACCTTCAATCTGTGGCATCTTTTCCTGTGAGATGAATCTCTCGAAGGCAGCATATGGTTGGGTCTTTTTATTTTTATTTGTTTATTTATTTTTGATCCAATATGCTAGTCTATGTCTTTTGATTGGTGAGTTAAGGCCATTAACATTCTGGGTTATCATTGAGACATGATTTGTATTATCAGTGATTTTTGTTTATTTTTGGTATTTAGCTTGCCTTGGTTTTGCCTTTGGTTGGCTTTTCCTTTATTGTAGTTTTTCCCTTTGCAGATTTTTATTGTTGTTTTTTATTTCCACATCATGGAATATTTTGTCAAGAATGTTCTGTAGTGCAGGCTTTTTTGCTGTAAATTCTTTTAGCTTTAGTTTATCATGGAAGGTTTTTATTTCATCATCAAATTTGAAGCTTATTTTTTCTGGATATAATTTTCTTGGTTGGTATCCACTATCTTTTAGAGGTTGTATATGTTGTTCCATGGTCTCTGGCTTTGAGGGTCTGGATTGAAAAATCTGCTGAGATCCGAATTGGTCTTCCCTTATAGGTAATCTAATTTTTCTCTCTTGAGATTTTTACCTGGCTTATTGTTTCTTTCAATTCAATGATTTTTTTTTTTTCAGAATCTCTCTCTTTCTTGAAGTAATCTCTTGCAACTTGTATTTGCTCTCTTATCTCTTTGTTGGTGTGATTGATGGTCAGCTGTATTTGATCTCTTATCTCTTTGTTGGAAAGATAAATTTTTGCCTGTAACTGCTCACTTAGGTCATTATTTCAATCCCAAATCATTTTACTTATGTATATTTGGAATTCCTTCTCTGAAATTTTATCTACTGTGCTATCTGGATTCTATTTTTGTAGTATCTTGGTTTGTTTGGGGCACTTTCCTCCCTTGTTTTTTCATGATGTCTATGTGTCTTCCTCTCTTGCGGTGTAGATCTGAGGTACTGCAGCTTCTGCCCTATTGTCTCATAGTGCCCCTACATGTAACCAATACCTCACTTTTAAGGGGGATATCAATATTACTGCACTCAATATACCCAACATGCAGCCATATATCAGTTAGCTTCTATATTTACAATTTTGTAACAATAATAAAAAATTATGAGTTTGGTTATTTTCTAGCATACAGTCAATAGTTTTGCATAATGGTTTATACTTTCTATTGGTAGAGTGGGTGGGCTGAGATGTTTATGAGGTAGAATGTGGGAATATGGAGGTGTTAATTTGTATGTCTAGTGAGAGGGTAATCATAAGAAGTTGGCTGTTAGTATAAGAAACAAGAGATATGGAACCCCATGCAAGAGTCCCTGTTACCTCAGCTACAGGATAACTGTTAGCACTCCTAGTAGAGAAACTTCTGGTTCAGCAAGGCCCATATGGACCTTGGTGTCATCTTACCAGGTCCTTATTGTTGTCCCTCGAAAGAAGTGGCAATATCCGAGTTTTGTGGTGGTGGCAGTCTCAAGCCTATTTTTACCCTGATCCTTGGCTGTGGAGCCATGCTTTGGTGAATAAGGAACCCCAGTATGGGGTGCCTCTCCCTAGAGCACAGGGTACCACCCCCACAGGCACCTGTTAGATCTTTCTGTGGTTCTGCAGGCTAAGGTGTGGTGGGGCGGGCCTCTCTCTGGATCCACAATCTCTGGGCCATAGTAAATCATAACTCTTAATTGGAGTGTAAACAAAAGTTTTAGAAAGTTGATGAGGTGGCAGAGATATTACTACAGTCTGAGAAGTTTTCTAAAAGGTCAGAAAACTAACTTTTTTTTGTTTGTTTGTTTATTTAAGTGTTGTTATTTAGAAGGTGTGCCTAAAGGAATTTCACTATTGTAGAAGTATGGTTCCATTAATTTTATCTTTTTTGAACAACTCTATTTAGAAATGTACCTTTAAAGAGTTTTAGTAATGCATAGCAGATTATAAGCAAACAACATCTTTTCCTGTTTCAGAACCCCATCAAAACTATTATAAGGTAATTACAAATGAGAATTAGTCCTTCTAAAGTGGGAAAAGAGGAAGAGAGTAAACAGCCAACAAACCTTCAACAAATTTCTGAAACACAGAAAACAGAAGGAAGGGACATAACAGCAAAGAGTATCAAGCTGTAGCCTGTATGTCAGAATAAGTAGTTATATTTGTGTGGAAAAACCAATCCATGTACCTAAAAATATTCATAAGCCTCAGCATTTAGAAGCACCCCATGTCAAACAGATTAGGGAAAATTGAGGCAAAAAACAGGAGTCCTCTTATGCTCAGGTGCCCTCCTCTACAATCTCTTTGAGCAGTTAAATGTTAAGTATATTCCTCTCAGAAGAAGAGAGGTTTACACTGTGGAATATCAGATGCTAGTAGGTCCTATAATCAATTTTAGAGCACCAAAGTAATGTTAAAAATCACATAAACTTTCAGAAATAAACCAGGTATTATGAAAAAATATGAATCAGAATGGCATCAGAGTTCTAAAGAGCAACTGTTATTTTCTGCATTAATAGAAAATGTAAGAACCATGTGTGGTGGCACAAGCTTATAATCCCACCTATTAGGAGGCTAAAACAGGAAGTTGAGGCAAATTCAAGGCTAGACTGGACCAGCATCTTTCAAAATAAAACAAAAGGTCTGTGGGTGTGGCTCAAAGGTAGAGGGCCTCTGGGTCAATCACCAGGACAAATAAAACAACACAGAACACAAAAACAAAAAGTCCTACCAAAACCAACCAAGCAACCAACAAACAATCCCCAAACAACAACAAAATGAAAACATCAACGAAAAGGAAGCAAAAATGTTTTTAGATCTATCTTTGCTATAATTTTTTTTCCCCTTTTCACTTTCACAGAAACATACTAGAGAATATATTCCATCCAAATGTTGAAAATCAGGGCAGAGGTAGTCATGGGTTCCTGGAATCAGGAGACCATATGTATAAGGATCAGAGTTTAAGGGAAGGTTGTGGGAACCAGGCCTAGGAAACAACCAATTGTCCATATTAAATAGATAAAGCAGGTGTAATTAAAGATAAGGAAAATAGAAGTGAGAACTTGAAGCTCAAACATTTCATAAATTATTACTAGAAGTTTAAACATCAACCTAATTATATGGATACAATATAAGCTACTAGAAAATTAGGAATTGGTATATGTTGTTCAAATATAGGTTAAACATATGCAATGATTGAAACATACACTGTTCAACCTTACAGGTGAAAGTTGATTATGGGATCCTAATGTTGTAATAAAATATATTAACATAGTAAAAAATTGTGATCAAAATATATAGTAGTGGAGAGGGAAAGTATTTTAGCCATGTGGGTGTACATATTTATTTGTGGTATGTATTTTTCATGGAGTAGATTTGGATCTTAAACTTTCTTACCAGGAAGTCATTAAAAATTGCCTAAAATTGGATAAATCAAACAACCAAAATATATCATTATTTAAAAATATGAACATTTCAGAAGAAATTCTAAAATTATTCAAAAAGCCTACATTTAAGGGGTGAGTGATTGAAAAGGGTCCCAGAGAAAACCACAAACACACCAATGCTCAAACATACACGTGCACAGGGACATGCCTACATATAGATCCATTAGTAGAATTTAATTTTATAATGTCATATATTATTCTGGTGTAAAGGTAATGTTTCTTCTTGTTTTTCTTTCTGCAATGATAATAATTATATAATTAATTATGTGATAGCTTGATTTTTTGAAACATTTTATAATTTCTATTTATATTTTAAAATATTTATTTATTTATTTATTTTAGTTGTACACAATGCCTTCATTTTTATTTATTTTTACATGGTACTAAGGATTTAACTCAGGCTGTGTATGTGCTAGGTGAGTGCTCTATTGCTGAGCCACAACTTCAGCCCCCTGTATTTATTTTTGATATCATATATGCTAAAATGTTAGGCTTACATAAGTTTATGGATACATTTTAGTGCCTAGCTTACAGGAGAGTCATGAATGTATATGACTCCTATATACTTATGTATATGTATGCATGTATTTATATATGTGTATCAATACTTGTTGATAGATAGTGATAAGTAGATGTACATAGATTTAGATAGTATCATGGTAATCTTTTTACATGTTGGAAGTGCTTTTTGCATACAAGTCATGTCTCTAATACCTTTTGGATACATACACAGTGCTTCACATAACCCTGAATTATTTTTAATAAACATACTATTTTTCTCTTTTCCATTTGTTCTTATTTGTATCTTATCAGCTAAAGTCCAGGAAGAGATTGATCGTGTCATTGGCAGACACCGCAGCCCCTGCATGCAGGACAAGAGCAGTATGCCCTACACAGAGGCTGTTCTGCATGAGATCCAGAGATATATTGACCTTGTTCCAACCAATATGCCCCATGCAGTGACCTGTGACTTTAAATTCAGAAAACTACTTCATTCCCAAGGTAAGGTTCTTTTTCTCATATTGAAGTCCCCAACTTCACAGTGTGGTTCCAATCCTCTGCCAACACAAAATAAGAGAAGTAGAAAACTGATCCATGTATCACTTGATGGACTCGGTGTTGGACCAGACTAGGTCATGAAGCTCCATAGTTGTTCCTGATATCCAGCAGTGTGACTTTTACCAATTTCTTTTGGTCCTTCAAATTTGTTTTGTATTCTCTCAGGTGTTTACATTTCCAACAAATTTTAGAATCATTTTGTCAATTTTCTAAAATACTCTCCTTGGATACTTTTTAGCATATTATTAAATGTGTAGATCAGTTGCAAAGAATTAACATCTTCACATGTTGAATATTTCAGTTAATGAATATTATATATGTTCTTTTTTTCTTTCAGTCCTTTTTAAAATTTTTCCAATAATGTTTTGTCTTCCATAAAGTGGTTTCCATACTTTTTGAAAGATTTTTAATTAGGTAATTAATATTTTGAAAGCCAATATAAATTGTCTAATTTAAATAATGCCTTTTCCAATTTGTTGTCCCTGGCATATGGACATATTCTTACAGTTTTATTTAATGACTTTATATCTAGAATTCTTATTAACTTTTTAAGTTTTTTTATTTGTTTTAATTAGTTATACATGACTGTAGAATACATTTATACACTGTCATATATCATACATAGATAGGATATAATTTCTCATTTTTCAAAGTGTACATGTTGCAGAATCAACCTCTGAGATTCCCCTAGCTGTGCAATTGTGGAAACAAATTTTATCTCAGTAACTTTCCAAAAAGTTTAATTTAAAATTTTTATTTTTACTTAGACTTTCTGCTCAGTATGTTCTAAGCTACTCTATTTCACTTAAAGCTGGAACAAACTACTAATGCAATTTACAACTGATATAACTAAAATTTGTGTTTTTGTTATGGAGAAAAAATAATTTTAGTAAGGTTAGAAATACTATTTTTATCTTCTGGGGAAGAGGGAATAGAGGACTTTCCTGAGAGGTGATGGACTTTAAGCTGATGCAGACAGATTTCCTACAAGAGTTAGATTCTTTTCTCATTTATTCTTTTTTCAGCAAAAAAAAAAAAAAAAAAAAAAAATACAAGCAGAAGATCTAGTTATTCCTGGCCTCTTTTGAGTGAAGAGGGCCCAGAAACCAAGAAAATGGCTTTTCCTTTCTTCATGGTACATTTTAGTGAAGGGAGTTTGCTCACTGCATACCTTATACTAATGATCCCCTTATGAATTATTAAAATAAGTTCTGCTATTACAGGATTGAACACTGAGCAAGGCAGACATAATTATCTAAGGTAATTTGACAAACTTTTCTCTAATGGTCCAGATAGCAAATAGTTTAGTCATTTACACAATGGGGTTTCTCCTGTCACTTCTTGTCTCTGACATAGTTACATAAAAACCCTTATAGATGATATGTAAATGAATGAAAAACATGTGTTCTAATGGTTATGAACAGTGATTATTATAATTTCCATGTCAGAAAAGATATATATTTTTCTATTTAAAAATTATTAGATAAAAGGGTGTGTGAGCTCACTTCATCCAGTTGAAGCCCACCAAACAGCTGAGGAATGTGTGGCAAAAGAGTCGAAAAGAGACCTCCAGAGACCAGTTTCAGAGAACTCGATCCACTTTATTATTGCATAGGCAAACCTTTTATTCATAGTCTTTTACTGGGCAAAATTAGCTGAGGCCATAATAATTAAGAGCTAGCAACACCCTATGAGTGGCAACCAATGGGCTAAAAGGTCAGTGGCAAAAAAGCAAAAGGAAGGGGAACATGCTGTGCACCTCAGGGTGGCCAGGTTACCATGGTGATGGGGCTTGGTCGTGGTTGGTGTTCCAAACCACAAATATCCAGATCTGGTGTGTCAGGCCCTAAGAGCTCCTCACATAGGCAACACAAGCTGCTTTCCAACTCACAGGCCTGTGAATTTGAATTTGCTGCAAGAACCTCAGCAAGCATGGCTGCTTTCCGTTCAGTGCTAGCTATTCTTTGACACAATTTTCTAATGATGCAATAAAACACAATAAAACAGCAAGCAGAACCAATGTGATAACATTATAAGGGGGCATCATCTTAAAAAGCATGTTTTTCAAGTGCTCAGTCAATCCTTGAAAGAAAGAGGAGGTTGTTAAACGGACACCTTAGTCTCATTGATTTTGACAATTGCCTTGTAAGGTTATGCATAATCATAACATAGTTAGTATCCCAAGCACCCATAATAAAAACCTGGGAAATATAAGGTTACATTTTCAGACACAGCATACTGGGTGACAAAAATACTACAAAATTTAGGGTCACAAGTGAGTCTTTGCAACATAAACAGTATATCTTGTTGTTCCTGGTGGAGATCTAGTTCTTGCTGAATGACTAAAATAGCATCTCAGGACAGTTTATTTAAGTCATTTTGAACGACAAAGGCTTCTGCCATGGCAGTAGACAAATTGTTTACAGTCTGAGCAGTCTCAATACCCTGAGTGAGCAAAGCAGCGGCAGTGGCTGTGGTGATGATGGCAGTCACCAGGGTAATAATCCCAGGCATGATGAGGCCAATTGCACGCCTTGTCCAGTGCAGGATCTCATTCAGAAGATTCTTCCTCTCCATGTCCCATGGACTTCTCCATTCTCTGGACAGGTTCACTGGAAGCCAGATTGATGGGGACACTCTGAAGATAAATATATGTTTAGCTTTCATAGCAGGGCTTAGATAATTTTTGAGCCAGCAGGATGTGTTTCCTATACAAGGGATCTCTGTGTGAGTGATATTTATGCCATCAGTATCATTGATTATTAGCATAGCAAATGGTGGCATAACACAAGCCTGTGCATATGGGTATGGGTAAAGTTTGGGATAAAGGTAAATCCATGGTTAGGGCCTTGTCTCAAGATCAACCCATTTATCCAGAGGGCTTCTACTCATTTGATGGGTCTAGAGGCCAGCAATGTTGGTGTGATATCCATCATGCTATATTGATTTCCTGCATAAAGGTTGGTAACAGCTTGTCCCATGTAGCAGTTACTGCAGTAGCCCATATGGTTTTTGAGCACACCAGAGGGATTCCAGGGAGCTGGACCTGCCTAGGTGCACAGGTATTGTTCTTCCCTGGAGATATTCCTCTTATTAAGAAGATAAGGTCTAGAAGTGATGCATTGATTCTAGGGAATGGTACCATTATCTAAGGGGGTCTTTCCAAAAAGCATCTTAGGGCATGTCGGCAGCAAGGGTTTTTCACATTCGCATGGCGGGGGGTGGGGTCTATGGCTATTGGTAGCATTAACTACAACTCTAAGGTCTGTGAGAAATAGCCCAATATATGACTTGTTATATTTATCTGCAAAGTTTCAATAGCAAGAGTAAAACAAAATGGATTGTCTTGATTATAGGTCTCATTATCAACTGCAGAGAAACAAATTGGCAGAGTAGGCATGGGAATGCTGGTATTCCTCTGTACTGTTGTTACTTGTACAGCTAATTCAGGATCAATGAGGTTGGAGTTATTGGAAAAGAGCTTAGGTAGGGCTCCTTCCCAATTGGCCACTGCTAAAAGTGGTGACCTAGTGACCAAATCCCAATTTACCTGGTGGGAAGCTTTACTGCTAGCAGTGAGCACCACATACAGTAGGACCACCATCATAGGCCCAGGGATGGGATTGCCAGCAGGTGAAGGGACTAGTTTGGTGGCTTTGTCAACAAGACCTTTAATATTACCAAAGGTTACTTTATATGAGGTCCCTTTGCATTGTTGAGTCCTTTGTTTGTGGGGTTTTCCCTCCAGAGTTAGTTCCTTCTTCTTGGTTGGTGGTTCTCGGCATCCAGGACTTGACACTTCTGGTAGGCACCCAGATGGGGTGAGGCTCCTGTTCTGGAAAGATAAACTCTTGACCCATTGTTACGAGGGGCCCCAGACCATTCCATGCATTCATTATGGGATCCTTCCATGAGACCATAGATAGATGGGAGGGTCCCGTGAGGGGGGCTGGTATTGATGGGCTGCTGTTTCTATAGAAAATTTCAAAATTGAAATAAAAATTAAAGTAAGTAAGGTTTTGTTCAAGGACTTGGTATAGTTCCCCTCCCCCTAATCTGCCCATTTTTGTAGCGTGGTCATTAATTCCTTCTTTGATCTTTCTATGATGCCTTGAGCCTGAGGGTTATAGGGGATTCTAGTTAAGCGCTGTATATGCCAATCATTGCAAACCACCTGCAATGTCTTGCTGGTATAGGCTGGCCCATTGTCAGTTTTAATAGACATGGGAACATCTATGATTCCAAAACATTTAAGGAGATGGGAGATGACCTTTTTTGTGGTTTCTCCAGTGGAAGCTGTGGCCATTACCCAGCCTGGATAGGTATCAATGACTACATAAATTTAAATTTTAAATTTCCAAAAGGTGCATAATGAGTGATATCCATTTGCCATAAAACATTAGATTTTAACCCTCGGGGGTTCAACCCAGCAGGTTGTAAAGGGCCAGTGGGGTGAAAGGGTACATTTTTTTGCAGTCTCTGATTAGCTGCTTGCACGCCTCCTTAGTCAGTTCTAGAAATAATTTGTGGAGGCTCTGGGCATTCTTGCCAGAACTGTCCTGTTCTTTCACATCCCCAACAAGTGGAGTTCCCTCTTTCCTACTTTAATGCAACTGCCATGACTGAAGCCAGCAAAGAGGCTTGAGCTGCTTGTCCCTATGTCCCGGGTGGCCAAAATCCAGTTATCTAGGATGCCATTGTACCCATGTGAAAGAAGCCCTATGCTCCTTATTTAATCCTTCCCAGATGAACTCCTTGGCTAGGGCTTCCCTAGCTCCTACATGAGGCAATTTTCCTCCCACTGCCTTGTTCACTCTATCAATAAACTGTGAAAAGTCTTCAGCAGCTTTCTGCCTTAGGCCCTGTATAGAAACTGTATCTCCTGCAACTGGTAATTTCCTCTAGGCTCTTAAAGCACAGAGTTGCACCTGATCAAAATAATTTGAAGGACCTCTAGCTTGTATCACAGGGGAACTGTAGATTCCTGCTCCCTGCAAACATTCAACTGGGAGGTTAACATTTGCAGTGTGGTTGCAATGCCTCTGCTATTCACATTCATTATAGAAAAATGCCTTCCACTTTAGGTGTGTGGAGGGTTCAAGGGCAGCACTTTCCAAGCCTTTCCAATCTTGTAGGCAGTTTAAATTTAGGCTAAGGGTCTCAAAAACTTGTTCAGCAAAAGGGCCCCTAGGCCCATCCTCCTTCACTGCCTCCTTAAACTCCTTTAATGTAGCTAGGGCATGAGGATACCAGTGCAGTAGCCTCTCAGGGGTGGGGTTGATGTTAACTGGGAACGCAGCTAGTGTCTCCTGTTCATAGGCATCCCATGTTTGGTCCCTTTTCTGACATAAGTCTATCAGTGGATTAGTTTCTGACCATGAAGGAGGGGGCCCTGGCCAAGATGGAGAGGGGCCTACAAGGCTCTTTTACCTTCTTCTACTTGTAATTGCTCCATTAGACTTGACAAAGTGGGATAAATTTTCTTTGACTCATTTGCATTTGGCCCCTTTTCTGATTATTATGGTCCCAGGGGCTTTGCATCAGATCTTATCTGTGATTCTTTCTCCTTTTTGTTCTGCTTTCCCTCTTGTTCCCCTGCCTCTGATGCCTGAGCAAACATAACCAGGCAGGGGTTTGACCCTTTATGCCCCAAAGATTGCTGTATTGCTGTGACAATTGGAAAGAAATGAAGAGGCAGTGCATATCCCTGCCTAACTTCTGCTTGACCTTTATTAACCGTAATTCTTTCCCATATACTTGAGTCAAAAACATCAGTTGCTTTCACCCAGGGATTGGTATCAACTATTGCATTCCAAAATTTATGTGTTTCTCTTTTATTTAGTGTTAATCCTCTTGTACTGAGGAGAACACACAGCAGCTACAGCTGTGAGTCCTTAGTAGATGTTGGCATGTTGCCCATCCCCTCCCATATTTCCTTGGGATCCAACACCCACCCTTACCAGATTACATCAGGTCCCTGTTCAGATGCCAAATGTGGGCTCACTTGGTCAGCTGAAGACCACCAAACAGTTGAGGAAGGTGTGGTGATGGAGTGAAATAGAGACCACCAGAGACCAGTTTCAGAGGACTCAATCCACTTTATTATTGCATAGGCAAGCCTTTTATTCATAGTCTGTTACTGGACAAATTTAGCTGAGGGACATAATAATCCAATGAGCTAGCAACACCCTTATGAGCAGCAACCAGTGGGCTAAAACGTCAGCAGCAAAAAAGCAGAAGGAAGAGGAACATGCTGTGCACCTGAGAGTGGCCAGGTTCCCATGGTGGTGGGGCTCATTAGAGGTCGGTGTTCCAAACCACAAGTATCCAGACCCAGTGTTCCAGGCCTGAAGAGTTCCTCACATAGGCAACACAGGCTGCTTTCCAGCTCGTGGGCCCAGCAGGCTGTATATGAACAAATGACAGACTGGATTTGGATGGTATGTGATTTGCTAATTACTGGTCTGAGCCCTTTCCATAGAAATATATGAGTGATAGAAATGTTCTGTATTTCTGTTGTCCAATACAATAGTTAGTAGCCACACAGTTCAGTGCTTATAATATGATTAGTGCAAGTAAGAAACTGAATTTAATTTGTTTAACTTATGTAAATTCATTTTAAATTTATGTAGATTTTAATTTTTAACTAATTTAAATTTAAATGTGTAGGATGAAGTTATTGTGTTGGACAGTGTATATCTTATGCTTTTTCTTTTCTTTTTTTAGATATGATTATAGATTATTTATTCTTTTTTAAATATAAAATTTTTTATTTTAATTTTAATTTGTTATATATGCTAGCAGAATGCATTAAAATTCATATTACACATATAGAGCACAATTTTTTCATATCTCTGGAGATACAAATTGGAATTGGTCTCCCTTTATATGTAATCTGATTCCTCTTTCTTGTGGCCTTTATGATTCTATACTTATTCTGTATGGTAGGTATTTTCATTATAATGTGTCTTGGTGTAGATCTGTTGTAATTTTGTACATTTGGTATCCTGTAAGTCTCTTATATTTGATTTTCCCATTCATTCTTCATGCTTGGGAAATTTTCTGATATTATCTCATTGAAAAGATTGTGCATTCCTTTGGTTTGGATCTCTGTGCCTTCCTCTATCACAATAATTCTTATATTTGGTCATTTGATGCTGTCCCATATTCTTGGATGTTCTATTCTTGGTTTCTTACTATCTTCACTGTGTGGTCAACTTTATTTTCCAGATTATATACTTTGTATTCATTATCTGATGTTCTTTCTTCCAAGTGATCTAGTCTGTTGGTGATGCTTTCCATTGAGTTTTTTATTTGGTTTATTGTTTCTTCATTTCAATGATTTCTGATGTGGTTTTTCTAGAATCTCTATCTCTTTCTTGAAGTAATCTTTTGCTCTCTGTATTTGCTCTCTTATATTTTTGTTGGGTGGACAATTTTTTGCCTGTATTTGCTCATTTAGGTCATTCTTTAATTCACAGATCGTTTTAATTATGAACTTTCTCTACTCCTTCTCTGACATTTCATCAACTCCAATGTCCATGGGTTGTGTTATTGTAGTATCCTGGTTTGTTTGGGCCACTTTCCTCCCTTATTTTTTCATGTTGTCTATGTGTCTTCCTTTCTTTCAG
The DNA here is from genome assembly GCA_025594165.1 of Tamias sibiricus. NCBI lineage: Eukaryota > Metazoa > Chordata > Mammalia > Rodentia > Sciuridae > Tamias > Tamias sibiricus. The sequence goes on along the minus strand of CM046663.1, from coordinate 138,867,120 downwards.
TGTGGATATGAGATATTACAATTTCTCCACTATATTCCTGTAGTTTCCATGCAGATTGTCTTCCAGACCCTGCAGGTGTCCCTCAACATATGCTATTGCAACTAAAGGTGGTGGCAGCAATAGCAGAGGTAACTCGAGATAACAGTGGAGGTGTCCCAAGATGGATGCAATACCTTAAGAAGATGGGGCTGAAAGGGTCGTCCTTACACTGTCTTTGGATGCCTGGTCTGAGATGAAACTGCTTCTAGGCCCTGTCTGTTGTCAAAAGGTAGAGGCTACTGCGTGGACAAGGCTATGGTGATGTCTACAGTGTCCTAAGATGGAAGGGGGTTAGTCCTGGGCTCCCAGGTGGTGTGGGGGAGACATACCCTGTGGACTCAGACTTACCCTGGGCCTGGGTCCCACGTAGGTCTGTGTAGGCCGATCTGCCTTGGGCCTGAGCTCTTGTGGGTGTCTGCTGGTCAGAAGAAGGGGTCCTGTGCTAGAACCTGAGCTCTGGTGGGTGTCTGCCAGTGGCAGTATGGATCCAGGCCTCTATTTTAGGCTTCTTCTAAGTAGGATTCAGTATCGTTCATATAGGTGGATGAAGGGAAACAAAATAGATAGTGGCAATAAATCTTAGTGTTCCACAGCATATAGGATAACTTTAGTTTACAACAATTTTTTGCATATCTTATGAATGACCAGAAGAGAGGAGTTCAAATATTACCAAACAAAAAATTGTTGAAAATGCTACTTACTCTGATTTGATCATTATGCATGTATACATCACATCATAAATAATTGCCTTTTAAAAAATAATTCTCAACAACTAAAAGGTATGAAAACAAAACAAAACAAAACAAAAAATCCATTTTATTGCTGTCTCACTGAGTGGCCAATATAGAATAGAGTTTGAGTGAATCAATCATATTCTTTTTTGTTTTACTTTCTTTGAAATAATAATTTATTTTACTAAAAATATTCATGTATTTTTTTCTATCATATTATCCAACAGTACCCCATTGGAAGTATCATAAATATTTATAGTGCATACATTATAATGCCTTTCTAAAATGTTAAATAGTCTAACAATGGAGCAATTTCACCTCTAAGATGGATGTTCATACTTAAGAACTGAATCAGAAAGGTAGTAGACAATAAAACTGCCCCATCTCCACTCACACCACATGCGCACATAATTTTGAAATGGTTGATAAAACAATTTTGAAAGGATGACTTCCTCTGAGATATAGAAAGTTAAATGATAATTACTGCATTAAGACTATGCCTCTTTTGTGATGGGGAGTTCTTATTTCTCAGTCAGGAAAATACAAAATCAGGATCACAGTTGCATATAGAGGGAAAAGTGTTAAAGAAGTGTACTTGTGTGAAAGAGTATTTCCATTTAGTCTTTTCTAAATGAATCAGGTACTGACTTCTGTCCAAAAAAAAAAAAAAATATGGAAAAGTGAGGCAGCTACTTTTAAAGCCACCTTAATCTAAGAATTTATCTTACCCAAGGGTAGGGAGGACTTCAGTATGAACTCTAGCTCTGCAACTCTTAGCTATCATCTTAGGTAGATGTTAGATCCCTTTGAGTCTTGGCTTTCTCATTTGCACACTGTTGATAATGCCTTATTTGCTTCATTATGATGCCATAAGAATTCAACCAGGTAATATCTGCAAAGTAAAATATAATACTAGGAGAATTATTTTGGCCCATATCACTGATGCTGTCAAAGGCTGAAAAAACATTGTGTTGATAAAGCTATATATAAATTAGTACTTCTGTGTGTTGTCAAGATTCTAAATAGGTAAATCTATTTCGAAGAACAATTTGGCAGTATCTATTAAAATGTAAGTCAGGCACAGTGGCACATACCTATAAGCACAGCAGTTCAGGAGGCTGAGACAGGAAGATTGCAAGTTCAAAGCAAGACTCTGTCTCAAATAACAAAAAATTAAAATAGCTGGGGCTGAGGATATGGCTCAGTTGTTCAGCACCCCTCATTTCCTTTCCTGGTACCTATTTTAAAAATGGAAAGAAAATATAAAATGTATATACTATGTTGTGGAAAGTCTAATTTTTGGTATATGCCCATGTGCAAACAGGAATATACAATATGTTCTTATTACATAGCTGCTTGTAACAAAGAAAGTTTGCAAATTGCCTAATGCTTATCAGCAGTGTAATAGTGCATTTATATTATTCAGGATATTTACTGTGGTTGTGTATGCCAACATGTCTAAATTTTTTATTAAGTACAAAATGAAAATACAGTGGAATATCTGCTATTAGGGTGAAAAAATAGCAAAATAAGAAGTTGCATAAACCTGTTACATACAGATTTATTTGCTTTACATGCATAGATTAGTTATGAAGGAACATATTACTAATTGGTGGCAACAGTTTTTTCTAAAAAGTCCTAATTATGTTCCGTGGTAAAGTGAGGGGGGAGACTTATTTTTCACCATATATTCATTTTGATACAATGCCTTCTTTTTTTTATTTCTTTATTTGTGCTTTGTAGTTATACATGACAGTAGGTTGTATTTTGGGTGCCCTACAAGAGAAGAGTGGGTAAAGAAAAATGTGGTATATATACACAATGGAATATTACAAAAATGTGGTATATATACACAATGGAATATTACTCAGCCTATATTATTTTTAAGGGAGTTCTAATTAATGAAGTGTAATGTAAAATTCCTACTCTCTTTTGGTTTTGGCAGTTTTGGTGATCAAAACCAGGACCTCATGCATGCTAAGCAAACATTCTGCCTTTGAGCTATATTCTAGTCTACAACTGACTCTCTTATGCATACAGTCCAATGAGTTGTGACAAATACATGCAATGATGTAACACCACAACAATTAAGATATAAAATATTGATAGGCATGATGGTGCATAACTGTAAGCTCTGCTTCTCAGGAGGCTGAAGCAGGAAGATTGCTTATGCCCACAAGTTTGAAATCAGCCTAGGCAGCATAGTGAGATATTGTGTCTATGTAATATTTCCATCACCACATAAAGTTTCTCCATCCTCCTATTACAACAAATCATCCTCCCTCACTTCCAGGCCTTGGTGACCACAGATCTTCTTTCCATAGTTTGATTTATCACAAAAGTCATATGATAGAATATGAAAGAACAATATAGAATCAAATCTTTTATCTCTGGCAGTTTTACCTTCATTTATTCTTTCTCCACTGCTCTTCTTGTATACAACCAAGTTTCTTTTTTAATTTTTTATTGGTGTATAATAATTTTACAGAATTGAATCTTTTGTTGTGGCTGATTCATGTATGCACATAACAATAACATTAATTTCATTCCCTAGTACCTTCCTGTGCCCTACCCACCTCCTCCCCCAATCCCTTCATTATACATTGCTGGTCTCTTATATAGTTTTATGCATCACTGTTGTTTGTTTTTTATGCAGCAGAACATGTTTTAGATTCATTATTAGTAGTGTGTTCCCTTTATTACTGAACATTATTCCATTACAATGAATACCATGAACGTTTTTTCACTCATAAGGACATGGAAAATTTTAGTTGTTTTTAGTTTTGTTTTTTTTTTAATATAATCAATATGAACATTTGTGTAAAAATGTTAAGGTGGAATATATTTCCTTTTCTGTTGAGTAAATACCTAAGACTGAGATTATTGCATAATTTCTAACTTTATGCTAAACTGACAGAATCAATTTTTTATCTTACAGTTTGTTCTTTATATCATATGTTTAAAAAATCATATTTCTGGCACAGGATTGCACAATTTGCCCCTATATTTTTAAAGATTTTAATAATTCTAGCTCCTGCATTAAGTTTGTGATTCATTTCAGGTTAATTATTTGTGATATCAAATAATGGTCATGAAATTCATTCCTTTGTTTTCATCTCATTTTTTTAAGACAAGATTTCTCTATGTTTTACAGGCTGGCTCTAAACTCCTGAGTTCAAGCAATCCTAATGCCTTAGCCTCCATAGCAGCTGGGGCTACTAGCACATGCCACCATGCCAAGCCTATTGTTTTCTCTATGAAAAGTATCCAGTTATTCTAATACAATTTTTTGAAAATATAGCTGTCTTTATATCCTCAGGAAACATTTGTATCTTCAGGAACCACCACATGACCCAGTACACCACTCCTCTGCATTTTTTTCTAAAGACTTAAAGTCAGCATATTGAAGTGATAACATGCATAACCATGTCTATAGCAGCATAATCCACAATAGTCAATACAAGATCCAGCTTGGATATCCATCAACAGATGAATGAATAAAGACAATGCGATATACATACACAGTAGAATTTTATTTATCCATAAAAAATGTAATTATGTCACTTTCAGGAGAAGACATGGAAGCTGAGAGCATTATGGTAAGCAAAATAAGAAACTCAGAAAGTCAAGGGACATTTCTCCTGCTACATGTAGAAGTTAGAGAGAAAAAACAAAAAGGAAAAAAAAAATCTATAGGGGTTCTCAGTAAAATTGAAGAAAATCAGTAGAGAAGACAAAAAGGACCAGGGGGCTGTTTATGTGGAGGAAAAGGGAAAGTGCTAGGGAATGATACTGACTAAATTACAGTGTTAAATTATGTGCAAGTATGAATGTAAAAGAATCCCATTATTATGTATAATTGTAATGGACTGATAAAATGTGGAAAAAATAAACATTTTTATTTGCTCATTTAAAACAAAAATAGAATATTTTTTAAATTTTAGCATTAATTTATGATCTTTACCAAATTGTTGAAAATGATGTTTTTCTTTCAGTTATCATTGCTTTTACATTGGAGAGGTGGGAACCTAGGATTTATGTGAAGAAAAGAGCACCCCCACAATTCTAAGGAGAATCAATGTATGACAATGTTAACCATTCAGTTGGTTTTTGCTGTACCTTTTTATTATCTCAAATCATAAACAATATCCTGAACATTTCAACATCCAAAAGAGACCCATTTTAAAGCAGAATCCTACACAAGATGTGTGAAAACTAAAGTGATAAAATAGAGTATTGAGTAGGGGCAGACAACAGCATCCAAGCTTGGTGATAAGGAGAAGAAAAGGTTTGGCGTTCAAGTACTCAAGTACTCCCTAGTTCAAATGCCACTGGGGACACTTTAGCAAGGTCATAGGCACTGGACTTAAACTCATGCATTTTATTACTTGGTTGCCTAACTGAAAATATCAGTGGTCTTCTTTGAAAAAGGGCTTCTTATAATATTTGGACTCAGTAAGTTCCAGCATTTCCTCTAGCTCCATGACTTCTTTATAAATTGGTTTATCTGTGTCTGTTTATTGCAGGGCACAACCATAATAACATCACTGACATCTGTGCTGCATGACAGCAAAGAATTCCCAAATCCTAAGAAGTTTGACCCTGGCCATTTTCTGGATAAGAGTGGCAAATTCAAGAAGAGTGACTACTTCATACCTTTCTCAACAGGTAATAGAAATTTCTTTGCATTGGTGCTTTAGGGGGAAAAAAACACCTTCATGGGATCAATCAGTTAAACTTGCACAATGTTTATTTTGGGGGCTGGTAGAAATGTTCTTTGCACATGATCAGGAATAAAACTCCCAGTGCTCATGCACTGTGCAAGATTAGGCTACAACATCATTACTGTGTTGGACTACTGGCCTTTGGGAAAATTGACCTAAATCTTCCAAAGAAATCTATAGTGAGGGTAAATTAAATCGTGCCTCAAAACTACAACACAGCACTCCCAGAACTTAGAAAATTAAATTCATCTCCATTGTCCTCATCTGCCCTGTGAAAAGTATCTAACTCCACAACTTTGTGAGTATCTTCCATGTGGGGCCTCTCATTCCTCCCTGAGCTCTGGGTATGGTAAGTATCCACAGCACAGAATGGGCCACCAAAAGGGTCCCATACCCCAAGTAGCCAAGCAGATGAATAAATAGATTGTTGTAATACAATATGACAAATTCTATGGAAGAGAGAATAAAGGATTGGCAGTTCATGTTGACAGAGGGAGATAATGCTTCTTTCCTGTTCACTCATACCACACAGTGAGGCATAAAATAGATTGAGTGACATTCAAATAAAAGAAAGGACATTAGAGCTGCCTTGTGAGGGGCAAAGAAAATGGACTGAAGAGAGACACATAGCATTTTAAGGGAGACAGTGAACCATAGTACTAGAATACTTGCTCTTGATCAGGGATGCCAGAGTTTTGTGACTGGTAAGTGAGGGTCAGCAAACCTTGGGAGTAGTGCTGATTATTCTTTAAGGACACCAGATCCACTTGATCTCTCTACATCTAGTTCCTCCTTGGGATATGGTGCCTTTCACACCTGATGAGTGTACTACTGAGTCTCTGGCATATCATTGCCTAATTTCATTATTTGGCTCTTCAACTTGGTTTTAGGTCTGACACTGTAGATACTAATATGACAAGAACTGAGCCCTGCCTTAATGGAACTCCTATTTCAGAATACTAGAAAAATAGAAAATAATGATTCAAATAATCCATGCTTCATTGTTGAGTAAAGCCAAAGAGGATGGGAATCTATAGCCTGAAGGAATCACAAAGAGTGCAAAAGAAAAATGACATTTGACCTAGTATCTGAGAGAAGTATGAAGTACATCCTTGTCAAAAGGAACAGAAATAGACATAGTATGAAATTGCATTGTATGTTTAAGGCTGATGAGACTATTCAGATCTGATGAAAGGGAGGAAAGACCATGGAACATGAGACTAGAACAAGGAACAAAATCAGCATGTGTTTCTGGGAAACATTGATAGAAGCATGAAATGTCAAAAGAACAGTTTTAATGTCCATGTGGTTAATAAAGTTCGTGCCATAGAGCTGATGCTCAATAAATATTGATTGAATGAAGACTGATGATAAATTATTAGGTGGATAACAGGTGTGTCAATCTTTCTGTCTAAGCCTTTCTTTATATTTAGTCTTTTAAAAAAATTTTTATTTGTATATGGGCAAAATAACTTTATTTTATTAATATAATTTTTGGTGCTGAGGATTGAACTGTGCTTCACACATGCTAGGCAAAGTCTTGAACATTGAACTACAACCCCAGCCTTATATTTACTCTTTTTCCTTCCTTCCTTCCATCCATCCATCCATCCATCCATCCATCCATCCAATCATTCATCTAATAGTGACTCTGCATTTTTCTTGAACATACTGTTCAAGGAGTATTAACCCTCTCTCTCTTGGGTATTTTCAGGAAAACGAATTTGTATAGGAGAAGGTCTGGCCCGCATGGAACTGTTCTTATTCCTGACCACCATTTTACAGAACTTTAACCTGATATCTGTGGTTGACCCAAAAGATCTTGATACCACCCCAGTTGTCGATGGATTTGTCACTGTGCCACCCACATACCAGCTCTGCTTCATTCCTGTCTGATGAAGAACAATCTGTCTGGCTGCTGCTGTGCTGTCATCTGGGATTTCCTCTTGAGGCATGTTCTGTCTCCTTCCCTATTAATGAATACCTTCTCCAACCTGCTTCTCTCCACCCCATTTCTTTCAATTCCAGTGAACATCCAACCCCATTGGACAGAGTATCCTCAGCTGTCACAAGGGCATGCTTCCTATTAACTCATTATAACACTTAAATTACCCACTTTGTATTTTAATACTCTTGTGCATTATTACTATGATATATCACTATTAAACCAAGGAAAACCTGGGGGAAATTATGTAAAGTGAAACAAGTCAGGCATAGGAAGATAAAGGCTTATGGTTTCACTTTTGTGTGTAATATAAGGAAGTCAAACTCTTAGAGTAATGATAAGTAATGATTACCAGAACTTGGGAGTGGGTGAGAGTTTGAGTGGATAGGAAGGAAGGGAAGGTAGTTAAAGGTACAACGTTTTAGTCAGACAGGAGGAATGAGCTCTAATGATCTAGTACAGAACATGATGACCATGTTCACAATAAATCTGCATACTTCAAAATTCCTAAAGGGGAGCTATTAAATATACTGCCCACAAATAAAGGACAAGTATTTGAGATAATTATCCTGATTTAATCAAACTACCATGTATACATGGTATACAGTTTCACAATATATCCCCACAGTACATATGATCAGTACTTGTCATCAAAAACATATGGAAGTAGATTAAACATAAAATGTGCAACTGAAAACTACATTGTATCCATTTTTAACACTCTTGATTAATAAAAGAAAATATATTATCCAGGTGTTGACAAAAGGGTGGAAGAATAGGTAGCCTTAAATCTGACAGAATGACTATTTCTCAATGATGCTACTCTTAGTATCTTACCAAAATGTATAATCTTCCTTTCATCACCACCTTCCCCATCATTTAACTTCTGATTTCCCTACCCTGCTTTTGCCATTTGCTTTTTTTTTTTTTCAATTACTTTTCCTCATAAACCTATGAGATAAATACTATTTTGTATTAGGCACCATTACTGCTTAATAAATTACCACAAATAAAATGATTGATAAACATGCATTAACTATCCTATAGTTCTTGGATTCAAAGATGCAGTGCCACCTCCTCTGGGCTAAGATAATTCTGTCAGATGGGATGGTTCCTTTTGAAGGCTCTAGGGGATATCCATTACACTATTTTTTCCCCTCTTGTACAGACTGCCAGCATCCCTTGTCTTCTGAGTCCTTTGTTACATCAATTGAACATCAGCGATCACATTGGCTCTCTCCTTATAGCCTCTCATTTTTCTTTTATACAAACCTTGCTGTACTTAGGTGTTGTGGTGCACTCCTGTGATCTCATTGGCTTGGGAGCCTCTTATAGAATGATTACAAGTTGACAGCCAGCCTCAGCAATTTAGGGGGGCCCAAAGCATCTTAGAGAGATCCTGTCTCAAAATAATACATAAAAAGTGCTGGGGATGTGAATCAGTGGGTTAAGCACACTTAAGTTTAATCTCTGTTGTTAATAACCCCTGCTCCAAACAAACAAAACCTGTTGATTTCATTGAACACACCTGCATAACACAGTAGACTCTATCCATGTTATGACCCTTGACATAATCACATATATAATGTCTATTTTATTACATAAAGTAACAAATTCATGGTTTCACAGGTTTCAAGGATTAAGATGTAGATGTTTGGGGTGTGAGGTTATAATTAAGCCTAAGATATCATTATTATATCCTACTGCTATGAAGATAATTCAGGCAAGGCTTTGTTAAATATCTTTTGTGGCTCACATATCAGAACAAGAAGGTAAACCCCAGGATAATCTGGCTTAAAATAAAGGTTTCTAATCAGTTGATTTTAATTTTTATTGGGCTCAGGGACTTTTAGTTTTATAGGTTTATTGGCAGGTAATTGATATACAGTTAATATTTATTAGTATTTAATGGAAAGTTACTTGAAAAATAAAAAGTGCAGAAATATTTTCAGATTTCAAAGAAAAAAAATAAAACTCAACTTCATGCAAAGATCAAGATTCAGGAAGTATTTCAATTTCACAAAAACATCAAAAATAATAGAAATTTCTAGAGATAGGTCTTAAGGATTTTTTTGGGGGGGTACTGGAGGTTGTTGGGATTACAGGCATACAGCACTATACCCAACTACCTTGAAGATTCTAAGGGAAACTATTTAAAAATCTAGAAACTTAAGCTCAGCCAATTTTCAACTAATTAATAAGGATATACCAGTAAGTTGATTTTCTGTATTAGGGGTCTTCAGATAGACTGATGATAAATAGATGACAAGGAGTTATTACAGGAATTGGCTCACATGGTTGTGGAGACTGAAAAGTCCCATGCTAGGTAATCTGCAGTCTGGAGAACAAGTAAAACCACTGGTGTGACTCAGCCCAAGTCCAAGGGCATAAAAATTGGAAGAGTAATGCTCTTGAAAACACCTTCACAGACACACCCAGAAATTATGCTATTGAGTATCACTTAATCCAATCAAGTGGATATCTAAAATTAACCATTGTATCTCCCACGCACTTTTTTTTTTTTTTTGGGGGGGGGGGGAGGCTATGCTTCCAAACAAGAGAGTAAAATAAAACAAAAGATAAGATGAATGCAAACACAGAAAGTCCAAGAAAATGGTCAAAGGGAAAATCTCAGAGGATGTTAAAAGTTGGTCCTAAGAGAAGAGCTAGGCTCTGGGGTTCCAGAACAATAAGAGAGAGAAAGAAAGAGAGAGTCAAAGGACTGGAAGTTGCTAACCCCTTCCTCTTTTGTGTTGCTCACTGATCTGCCAGTTGGAGTGGTCTAAAACTAAAGCTGGTAGAAATATCTCTCAGTTTCCCTTCTCACCAGTAGTAGGTAGGATGGAATGGGAAGTACAGTAGATTGAAGGTTTGTCTAGACAGACAAGATTGAGGCATTCCCAGGGTGGAGATGCTGCAGCGTTTTAGGAGGGGGAATCTAGCAGTTGGGGCTTAAGTCTAATAAACCCTCATGAGTTTTGTTCAGTAGTATCTTCTCTGGGGAGATTAGACTAACACACCCTTAGGACCTGGCAAATGCTGATTTCTGCTGCCAGTCTAGATGTCAGGGTGCTCCCAAGAATTCTCACACAGCAGAGGAGCCAATCCACACGATCTACTATCCACCAACACGGAATTCTCAGACTTAGTCCCTGAGTGTATGTATACCCTCCTTGTCAGTTTCCCATCTCTCTTCAGTTGGTCATGTGAGCTGCCAAATTCAAAAGGAAAATGAGTTGGTTTTCCCTTTGCTTTTTTGACTTAAATCCCCTGGGTGCAATCCTTGTGTTTGTTTCACTCATGCTCTTCTAGGTACACTCTAGCCTATACATAGGCACTAGTGGGAGCTGTGTGGCAATGTTTGCCATGCTGTTCTAGGGTCCTGCAGCAGAAAGCTGCAATGTTGCCACTTCAAATGGCTCCCAGCCTCAGCTTCCCATGGCTAGTTAAGAAATAAGGAGAATTTTTCAAACACCAGTTTGCTGTGCAGCTTTTGGAACAGCAAAGTTTAGTCAGCTTTACTTATCTCCAGAATTTTCCATGCAAATTCAGTTCATTGTGCGTCTCTCTCTGTTATCTCTCCCCTTTGTGGTAACCCCTGCTACTGAAGTGCAATGTGACTCAGTGCCAAAGTACTCTTTGTGGTTCTAAGTTTTATGCACCTAAATTTATAAGTCTCTAAGACAGTCTAACCAATATTGAATTTTAGTTAAATTCCTCTGTTATGATTTAGATAATAGGTGTGACCCCAGAATTTATGTGTGAGATAATGTAAAAGGATTTAGAGGTGTAAAGATTGGGTAATAAAAGCCTTAACCCAATCAGTGTATTAATACCATGATAAGGATTAACTGGGTGATAATTGTAGGCAGGTAGGGTGTGACTGGAGGAGGCGGGCCAATGAGGGCAAGGCTTTGGGTTGTATATTTTGCTCATAGTCAAGGGAGTCTCCTCCCCCGCCCCTCTTCTGCTTCCTGGTGTCCTTTCCTGACTTGCTTTCCTCTTCCATACTCCCACCATCATACTCTGCCTCACCTTAGGCCCTTAGAAACGGAGTTGGCCATTTATGGACTGAAACCTCCGAAACCGAGAGCCTGCAAACAAACTTTTCTTCCTATAAAGTTATTCTTGCCAGGTATTTTGGTCACAGTGATGGAAAAGCTGACTAAAATCCCCTCATTAACACCACCTTGCTGGGAAAGAGTACCCCTGCCCTTCTTGAATCCTGAGAACAGCTGGAAATGCAGCCTTTCTTTACTTCACCATCTTGAATTTGGGCTGATTTTTATATTTGTATATATAAGTTAAAATACAATGAAAATTTAAAAAAAAAAATTTTTTCCTATGTATTGAATGCCCTACCACATGTTAACATTTTTAATAAAGATTAAATTAGAGATAACCACATTTATATTTTTATCAGTCTTCATTATATCCTGCATATCTGAACCAGAATCTCATAACTGTTTTCTTTCCTTCTTTAAAAGGTTGGTGATATCTCTAAGATTTTTTCTTCTGAGAACATATTTGCCTTTGTATTTTTAAAATTATGGCTGTAAAATGGAAAAACAAATTATTCTCACACCATTCTATGGGCCAGAAGTCTGAAATAAACTTCACTTAGCCAAAATCAAGATGTGGGAAGTTTTGTACTTTCTCCTATGGAGAATCTATTATTTTCCTCTTCTTCTTCCTGGTGATTGCTAGAACTCTTTGGCTTATGGATACATCACTCCAACTCTACCTTTAACTTCATTTATACCTTCTTCTCCCATGCATGTGTCAAATCAGATCTCTCTCCCCCCCCCTCTCTTTTTCTATCTCTCTCTCCCTCACACAAACACACACACACACACACACACACACACACACACACACACACACCCCACAAACCCATATATTATTTGCTGCAGTAAATATAACATGAAGTCTACCATATTTATTATTTTCAGGTATAAATTGAGGGACATGTATTTTTGGATTTTTTGCAACTATCACCAACATTCATCTCCAGAGATGTTTTTATCTTCCTAATCTTAAATTATATACCATATAAACAACATCCACTATTTCACTTTTCCCTGAAAACTACCATTTTACTTTCAGTCTATGAATTTGAGTACCCTAGGAAACTCACACAAGTAGGATCTTATTAGTCTTATTGTGTTCAGGCTTCAACCATTTGGTAAAATGTGTAATTATTATTTAAGGCTGGGAAATATTTATTGGCCATATTTTGTATATCCATTCTTTCACTGATGCATATTTTGGAGTTTTCTTACCTTCAGCTATTGTGTGTAAACATGGATATACAAATATCTTTTCCAGGACATGCTTTCAATTGTGTTAGATAAATACCCCCCAAACGAAGTTGTAGATCATATGGTAAGTTCTGTTTAATTTTCTATGTTTTGATTCACCTTGTACAGAGACCTGAAGTTGGACCAAGGTGAAAACTTAGGACCTTCTTAGTTCTATCCTGAGCATTCATGGTGTTCTAATGCCTCAGGAGTATGTCAGACATCCTTGATGTCATTTATTAACTGCCATGAACTTACAGTAATGGGCCAAGGTCTTTAGCCAACCCCCTTCTGGGCCCAAAAGAAGTCTCTTTCTGTCTGGCAGAGAAGGACTGGGGGTAGCCTACTTGGCGAAGACAGGCTGAGAGGACAAGAGTCGCCAGCGTCCTCTCCCCCGCCCATCAGGTCAGACAGACACAAGGTCATGCTGGGGAGTTTTGGTCAGAAGCGGTGCCAAAGACTCATTTATTGAAGGGGTGGACTGTACTTATAATGGACCAACTATAGCCAATCAATGACCAGCAGGGCGGTTTTGGTTCTCACAATACATCATAGCCATGCCCCCTGCTTAGCCCAGGTCCTCCACAGGGCGTGGAAAACAACCAAAGCCAGAGTTTTTCCATCCCCCTGGCAGACAGCATCTGGAAGGTCCCAACATTTCCCTGTTTTCATTTTTTCAAAATGGGGCTTCCCCACTTTGTATTTCAAAAATGGGGTGTCCCATTCTGTATTTCAAAAATGGGGTGTCCACCTTACTCGAGAGTGTGCCTGTCTTAGGTTGTTTCTCCTCTCTGGAAAAATCTTACCTGTCATTGGCTACCACCCTAGCACTTCAGGTGGACACACCCAGGGCCAGCAAGTGGCCAGGGGAAGGACATGGGACAGGACAGTCACCTTTGGGAAGGCTTTTCAAGGATGGCTGGTTTAGACCTCCGCATCCTGTTAAGGACCATGACCAAGTCTGTAGGGCTCTAGCTCAGCATCACTGAATGCATTATTGGCAGACCACCAAGTTGTATCACTCTAGTCCAGTCAAAAGGGAGTTGAACAAGTTTGTTGATTACATAGGGCCCAAAAGTGAACACAAAGACAATGACAGTCAGGGATTTCACAAAAAGGGAGAAGGTCCACCCATTCAGTTCAGTCCAAAGGAAGCCATCTAGCACAAAGTCTGGACAATTGTCACAGGAATAACACTCTTCTCTCAGGAATAGACATAGTCCCTCTTCTTTCGTCGCAGAGGGTTGAGAAACTGACAAAGAAGGAGTCCAAGACAGTGTTCTTCTCTCGATGACTCTTAGAATGGATGTGATGAGAAGTTCAATCACAACAGGACAGGAGATCCGTCACGGTGTTTTTTTCTTTTTTCTCATTTCTGTGGAAAAAGGAAAGGATCACCCCTCAAGAGCATGTGCTCTTGGGTAGTCATTTTGGTCGGACTGGCAGTATTTGAGGTCTCTGGCAGGTACCCAAATAGGGCTTGGCTCTCCAATTGGAAAGACACATCCAAAACCTCTGCCAGCACTTATTACCAGGTCAGGACCTCGCCAGCACCCAGTTAGTGGGTCCTTCCATCGGACCTCAACCTTTATGTAAGGCATTTGGCTAGACCAGTGTCTTTGAAACACAGACAAGGCTGCTGCTTGGAAAAATTCAAAATATTTAAAGTAAGCATAGCTGGTTTTAACTGGTCATGGGGCTTGCTTCCCCCATTTTGTTTTATTAATTGGTCCTTTAGGTTTTATTGTGTCTCTCTATGACAGCTTGTCATTTTGGGTTATATGGGATCCCTGTGGTATGTTTAATATGCCATCTTTGGAAGAATTTTTGTAACGATTTGCTCACAAAACAGTGTCCATTATCTCTTTTAACCTGTTCTGGCAATCCGAGAATAGCAAAGCATTGTAAAAAGTGACTTTCAGTATGTTTAGCCCTTTTGCCAGAGTGCGCAGTGGCCCAACAAGCATGTGAGTAAGTATCTATGGACATAAATATATAATTGATCTAACTGGGAATAAACTCGAGGTGCTTCTCCCACAGAGGAATGTATCCACTGTAAGGGGTTACCCATCTGAGTGAGAACAGCTGTAAGGAGCTTAGCACCTGAGAAGATCCACAGATATAGATGTTGCTTTGGTTGGTACTGAGCCAATTGGGTTGAATTGAGGGCATCTTGGACTTTTTGTAATATTAACAGATGACCTTCTTCTAGTATGATCACATCAGAGGGGGATTTTCCCCATAGCAATCCAAAAAGAGGTAATAAATCCTTGGTGGAGATATGAAGCCATGGTCTTAACCAGTTTAATTCTCCTAGTAGCTTCTGCAACTCTGCCAAGAAGTAAGTTTTTTGAATGACTGGTTGAGGTTTGAGAGGACAAACGGAGTCTAGGCTAAGTTTTGTCCCCAATATTTTGAAGGGAGGTACAGTTTGGACCTTGTCATTGGATATATGTAATCCTCCTTTTTTAAAGAGCTCTCAAAGGGCTAGGTAAGAAGAGCCCAGCTGCTGGACATCAGCAGCTCCCAGGATGATATTATCCATATAAACATACAGGGTGAGCTGTGATTTTTTCATTAAGGGTGACAAGAGACAAGAAACATAATGCTGACAAAAAGCTGGGCTATTAGCCATATCTTGAGGGAGGACTACCCATTCATATCATTCATCTGGCCTTTGGAAATTGATGGAAGGGACAGAAAAAGCAAAATTTTGCAATCATCCGGATTCAGGGGAATAGAAAAAAAAAAAAATCTTTAATGTCAATCACAATTAAGGTTAAATCTCTTGAAATAGAGGGGATCCAGGGGAGGCCATGTAGAGGTGTGCCAACAATGATCATCCTATCATTAATTTTTCAGAGGTCCTGTAACATCTTCCATTTCCCTGTGGCCTTCTGTATAACAAAAACAGGACTATTCCATGGACTAAGAGAGGGTCTAATGTGTCCTAGGGCTAACTGTTCTTGGATAATTGCTCTCAAATGGTTTAGTTTATCAGTAGGGAGGGGCCACTGCTCTACCCAGACTGGGGGGCCATCTCACCATTGAATAGTGGGAACTTGGGGAGCAGTGGCCCTTAGGATTGGGGGTGAGGCCCTACTTGGGGGTTGGAAGTTTCCCTCCCTGTATCTTCAACTTATATATCATCTTGAAGCTCTCTATGGCTAGTAGTAATGTAGGCTTCAGCCTCTCCTAAGATGTCCTGGCCTAACAAATTAGAGGTTAATCTAGGGGCCACAAGGGGGTGAACCTCCCCTTGATTTCTGTCTGTCTCTCCATCTAAGCCAATCTTTGGTTTCCTCTGATTTAGTGTTTCCTCCTACCCTGAGTAATTGGGGCCCTGGAATTAGTTTCCACTGAGGTGGGATCTCTTCCTTCCTTAGTATAGTGCGGTCTGCCCCAGTATCAATCAAGCAGCGAAATTTCTTTCCTGCTATATAAATATCTATCTTTGGTCTGATCCCTGGAACAATAGGAACTGTCCAGTGGGCCTTAGGGGGACTGTAAGCAGGGGAACCTCCTTGGTGTAATAGGGCTGGAGGATGCCCCTTCAGGAGTTTAAAGGTTTTCCCTGAATATCAAATCTAGATCTTCAATCCTTTCTCCAATGGTACCCTTTTTTACATCTAGGACAAAGTGTTCTAGGGGCAGATGAACTCTGACCCTGGCCAGGGGAGCATTCTGGAGGCCAACCAAGGCCATTGGAGCAGTCTCTTTTAAAATGGCCTTGTCGTCCACACATAAAGCAGGTCCCTTTTCCCTTTAAAGCTGTTGCTAGAATCTCAGTTTGGGCATTAAGAGCTGCTGTTAAGGATTGTGTTTGCTGTGTGGCTTGATTTTGGAGAGCAGCAGCCAAGGATTGAGACTGATTGGTATGAGAACCTATGTCTTTAGTTGCTATAATCCATCTCCCCATGGATCTATCTTTTAATCCTGCACAGGCTAGCTTATGATCTGTAGTCATTCCTTCCCAAACCAGCATTCTAGCAAATTGATCCCTCAGAGGACCAGGTGGAAATTTCCTTTGAAGGCTTTTTTTTCCATTCTCTCAATAAATGTGGCCAGGTCCTCATTAGCTTTTTGAGTGATTCCAGCTATAAGAGGCTCTGTAGGGCCTTCCTCTAGCTTATTCCAGGCTGTCAGCCCTAAGGCTTGCACCTGCTCTCAGTAAGGTGCAGGTATAGCTGCCTGTTGAGTGCCAGTGGAATATTGATCATTAACTCCTGCTAACATTCCAAAAGTTATTGGTATAGGAGGGTTTGTAGACTGGTCTCTCTCTGCCTGCATGTGGCACTTATCAGTAAAAAAATGCACACCATTTTATGAACAGGGGACCTGGAAGCACGGCCTTAGTTAGGTTCTTCCAGTCCTGCGTGGTGCACTGTTGATATATTAGGCTTTGTACTATAGCCTCTGACCATGGAGAGTTAGGCCCGTCTTCTGAGATTGTCTTCTTTAATTCTTTTAATTCTGGAGGCTCCCAGGGGTACCAAAGATTCAACCTGTTCCCTACAGGGTTTAGATTAACTGGGAATGCCATTACAGGTGAAAGAGTCTCCCCAGAGGGTGACAGCAGCTGCTGCAAACGTACTGGCAGCAGCTGCTGCACGTTAACTGGCATTGGCTGCATTGGCACATATGTAAAAGTTTCCCGAGGAGATTCCTGGGAAAGCGGCAGCGTGGATTCCCCATGGGGCATTGTTTGTAATGGCAGCTCAGATAGCAGCGCATATCCCCCAGAGGGCATTGTTTGTAATGGTGGTTCAGCCACGTAAAATGTCAGATCCCGCATGTAGGATGATGGCGGATGGCATTTGTCCTCACAAAACTTCTGAGGGATCTCGAGGGGAGGGGCTGTAGGTCCCTGAGAATGTAGGTGACTGCCAGTTTTTTCTAATTCCGCAGAGCGGGAGAGACTGCCAGATTTTTCTAATACTGTGGAGCGGGAGAGGCTGTCAGCTTTTTTTAAGTCCGCGGAGAGGGAGGGGTGAGATTCATTTTCCGGTATGGCCACTTCTGTTACCTCTATTCTTATAGCCTGAAGCACCTGGTCTGTGGCCTCTGAAGATTCTTTTGCTGGCTGCATAAAGGCACAAGCCTTAAGGGCGTAGAGTCCCGGATAGAGTCCCAGGGGTGGAATTTCCCCGTATTCATTTTCTTGTTTCCTTAGGAGCTGCTCTCATTCCCTTAGGAGCTGCCATGTCTTCCATTCATTATAGTCAGCTTTGGGGAGCCAAAGAGCTGCTCGCGTTAAAGCGCTCCAAATTTTTTCTGCTTGGGAGTCAGAAATTTGTAAACCTTGTTTCCTTAGTATGCTTCTCCATGCCTCGAGGGCTGGGTTTTGAGATCTAGTAAAAATTAAAGCTTGCCCCATATTAGAGGATACTCTCATCAGAAGAGGCCCTGTGGTTCTAACTGTTAGCTCAGCCTGTTGGTAATTTTCTTTTGTTTGCCCCGCGCTTGGCCCCATGTGCCGCGAACTTACAGTAAGGGGCCAAGGTCTTTAGCCAACCCCCTTCTGGGCCAAAAAGAAGTCCCTTTCTGTCTGGAAGAAAAGGACTGGAGGTAGCCTACCTGGGGAAGACAGGCCGAGAGGTCAAGAGTCGCCAACATCCTCTCCCCTGCCCGTCAGACAAACACAAGGTCACTCTGGGGAGTTTTGGTCAGAAGCGGTGCCAAAGACTCATTTATTGAAGGGGTGGACTGTACTTATAATGGACCAATTGTAGCCAATCAGTGACCAGCAGGGCGGTTCTGGTTCTCACAATACGTCATAGCCACGCTCCCTGCTTAGCCCCGGTCCTCCACAGGGCGTGGTAAACAACCAAAGTCAGAGTTTTTCCATCCCCCTGGTGGACAGCGTCCAAGAAGGTCCCAACAATGAATGGCTCTATTATGGTTTGTATGAGGTATCCCCCAAAAGCTCATGTGTGAGTCAATGCAAGTAGGTGTAGAGGTAAAATATTTGAGTTATAACAGTTGTAACTAGTAAAATAATCACCTGATGGGATTAAATTAGTTGTAACTGAAGGCAGGTAGGTATAGCTGGAGGAGGAAGGGCACTGGGGTTTGCCTTTGGGGTACATATTGCATCTAGCAAGTAGAGATTTCTCTCTGTTTCCTGATGATCATGTGAGCTGCTTCCATCCACCATACTTTTCTGCCATGATGTTCAACTTTTCATTGAATCTCAGGAATGGACTGGCTGTCTATTGACTGAGACCTCTGAAATAATGAGCCTGCAAATAAAATTTCCACCTCTAAAGTTGTTTTAGTCAGTTCTTTTAGTCACAGAAGTGAAAATCCTGACTAAAACAAGCTCATTCACCATCTTTTACTTTTAAGCTTCTTAGCTGTTGGGATTGCTGCATTACTTCTTAATGGGGCCGAGGTCTAAAGCTACCCCCCTTTTTGGGCCCAAAAAGGGGGCTCCTTCTGCCAGCAGAAAGAGTTAAAGTAGCTTACCTGGCGAAGATAGGCTTAATGGGAAAAAGTCACCGAGTGTCTTACCCCTGCCTGATTGACGGACACAACGCCACACCCACACCCGGGGAGTTTTGGTAGAAAACAATGCGAAAAACTTGGTTTATTGTGGAAGTTGGACGGTCTTATATAGGACATGGGCCAATCAACAGAAAGATCATAGGGACACATAAGGATCATGGGCGGATGCCATTGGCGAAGCAACTGGCCTATCTTTGGGGTGGTTTCAGTTCTCACAGCCATGCCCCCTTGCTTAGCCTAGGTCCTATAACAGGGCGTGGTAATGTGGCAAGCATCCAGAAAGCAGTGTAAGGTCCTGACACTTAGCCTATTAGTTTCTTCAACTGTTATTCATGATTTCAGGCATCCAGAATGCTCAAAAATTACCTCTACTTGTCTTCAACATATCACTTGGATACTAGGAAAGCTCAGAGTCCCATCAAATACAAATAGCTCTACATGTGGGATCTTCCAGAATTCCACAAGTTGAGTCAAATAATGATGAGGTTCTAGAATAGAGCTTTGAGGTAGCTCCAGCCCCATGCTGCCATCTCCAGTGTCTGTCAGACTTCTGCTTTCACCTATGATCATGGGTTCTCTCTTTTCAGTGCGCCAGTTCAGTGCTGTGGAGATGTAAGGAGGGAAAAAGACAACAAGAGAACAAGACAATATCACAATTCTACCAAGATATATACTTTTGTTGAATAAACACTTGAAATATTTCTGGAAACTTTGGCTAATTTCCAAAAGTCTGAAAAAATGTTCATAATATATTCATTTTGCTCTCATTTTTTCATGTTGGAGGGAATTTCCAAGAGTCTACCATTTTTTACTGATATCCTCCAGTATACTACTAAATTAAAGCAAGCCTGATTTGTCTCAATTTTATGGGGAAAGAGTTCAGTATTTCACATTTAATTAAAATATATTTTGTAAGATTTTGAAATTTTCCTCTTTTAGAATATGGATATAAACCAATGTATGGGGATAGCTGGGTCAAATGATGGTTTCATTCCCAGTTTTCTAAGGAATCTCCATACTGTTTTCCATAGTGGTTGTACCAATTTGCAATCCCATCAGCAATGTATGAGTATACCTTTTCCCCCACATTCTCACCAATATTTATTGTAGCCTGTATTCTTGATGATTGCCATTCTGGCAGGAGTGAGATGAAATCTTAGGGTAGTTTTGATTTGCATTTCTCTAATCACTAGAAACATTGAACACTTAGAATATATACTGAAAGTATTTAATTTTACTAGGTTTTGAACATTACCTAAAGGGTGTGTTTGACATTTATTGAGATGGTCACATGTTTGTCAGATGTTCTTCAACTATTGGTACACATTGTGCTTTAAAATAGTGTAATGATAATCTGAGGTTCAGGATGACTTTCCCTTTCTCCTGTAAAAAGTATGTGTTCAGGAAGCATAATTAGTGGTAGATCAATGTAATTAGTGAATACAATTATTTAATCCAGGACTCTGGTCTTAAGGCTCTTCAACTTCATGCCTTTTTTCATCTTTGGATACAGACCTTCATGTTGACATTCAGGCATCAACTGAGTTGTCTAAGTATTTAGTTTATTTCTCCTATTTCATGTGCTCTCAACTACATATTTTTATTGTATTGCTAAGAATCTGACAAAAATACTTTTTCAATTCTAAATTTCCTAAATAAAATGATCAGTCTTTCAGCCTCTTACCTCCTGATTTCAAATCCACAATCATTTCAAATCTCATAAAATATCAGGCTTTCCAATGTGAATTTCCCAATCATTCCTTTTTTTTTTTTTTTGTTCCCACATTTGGTTACATTTGACATTGTTTCATGATAATAAATAAATATTCATTTGTGTGTGTGAGAGAGAGAGGGGGGGAGAGATAGAGAGAGAGAGAATCACTAAGAGAACATGACATAGAAAAGACATAGAAGTACAAAATCAGATACATAGGTATAGGCGTTTTTTTCAAAAATTTGTGATCATTGTAATGAAATACTCTTTGTAGATCTTTTTTTTTTTTTTTTTTTTTTTTTACTTGACAAATCCATGAAAGTCAAACCATGGATTTACTAAAGAATTCCAATCCTCAGTATTAACAAAGGCTTGGACAAATTTTCCTAAGTTACACTGACAGTGGAAAAATAAACACTTAGGTAGTATTCAATGAACTATCTGAAAACAAAGGCTCATATGCACTATAGCAAATCCATTCCATATCTAGAAAAACATCCTGAAGAAGTCCAAGAGTAAAAATATGTATGCACATAATCTTTTTATATTAACAGTTCAAAAATAATTTAAATATCATAAAAGAAGTATTCAGATATAAAGACTAAATTATTTTTGGCAATTTTGAAATAGCCAAACAATGGGGTATTATGTATTATATTAATTTATACTACTTGTAAAAATATCTAGAACATGTTATTATACAAATGTCACTTCCAAATCATAGATGTTTTGTATACACATACATATGTATTTTACTCCTGTTTGTGTGTGTTCAAATATCACCATATGTACATATTCTCCTGTTCTTTGACTCAGTGGTCTTAGATTTCTTGGTCTCTGCATGGGGGTGGGGAAGTCTAACCAGTAGAGGTAGAAAGAAATGGTATCCTTGGACAAACTGGAAATTCAGATTGTACCTCATGCTAGTCCCTGTAGCTGGAATGATCTTTCCATGTTTTCTCCCTGTATGCATACACATATACATACATTTACATATAAATACATAAATATAATGCATGTCACATGCACAGTTATATTCTAATAACCATTGGAAAGGACAAAAAAATACATATGACAAGTGATTATTTCTCTGGAAATTTACATAGAAGTATGAGTTCATAGTGGCATACCCTCCTCCACAGAAAATCTTAATTAAAATTCTCTAGAAACCCTCACCATAAGTGTTCTTAGATTATCAGCAAGAATTTCAGCAACAGAATTTTCAGGAAGAAGGAGGGAGGAGAAGGAGGGAGGGTATGCACCAGATTGCTATAAGAATGTAACCCAAGGCTTTCACAGAGGCATTTGCATTTCAAAGAACAATAGTCAGGTCCTGTGGAACTAACATTGAAAAGTGCTTGATTTTATATCCAGGTCTGGGTTCTACTGTTCTGAAAAAAGCTGCTTTTGTGTGGACTTCTACAGATTGTGAGCCTCTGAGTCCCTCCCCTGTACACTGGGTATAAAGTTCTGAACCTCTCTGAACTTGGGGTTAAGAGGGATGTTTTGATGAAGGCAAAATGCCCCTTCCCTTTAAACCTGGCTGCAGCCAATAAACCTGCTTCCTGCTATTCCTCTATGTCTGGCCTTATCTGGCCTACTTCAGATTAAGCAAATTTCATATTTTTCTTTTAAATAATTGTAAAGCCATAAAATAATCTCTGATTGTTTATTTTGGCTAAAACAAAATATTAAATTTATAAGGTGCTTTCTGTTTGGTATGCACTGAAAATTATTTGGAGTGTATGACCTTAGGACTGTGTTAGTGTTAGGATAATAATGGAGGCCTCCAGCCATGCTGGAATGTTAGGATAGAAACCCCTGCCCCAGGCGAGCTAGGATGTAAAGCCCTGAGGCAGGCTATTTGAATTTCCGTGTGCCCAGGCTATTTGCTCCAACAAGGACGTAGGTAATCCGACGCTTCTCTTTGTTCAGGGTGAATTTCACGTGTGTGGGCAATGACATAAGTAATGCTATATAACCTGAGGCTTTCCTTTGTTCGGGGTCTTGAACTTCCTGCATATCTGCGGGAGAGCTTGACCCCAGCTAGCTGGATCAATAAACTTCGTTTGTGTATTACATTACTGACCAGATCTTTGTGGTTTGTGGGAAAATTAGTGAAACTGGACCCTAACATCTGGGGACTCGACCGGGATCGCTTTCCCTTGAAATGACAAACAGCCAATGGTATCGGAGTTTCAGACTCTGGAGACCACGTCAAGAGGTTTGGCCACCCTCCTCTGGGAGAGCGGGGCTCTCATTTGTTCTGGGGGGACTTTATGTTCTCATCTGGGGGAGTTCTCATCTGATGTTCACTAGGCAGACCTCTGCCTAGGGCAGAAGATGGGTCAGCATTATGGAGGACGTCCTAGAGCTCATTGACCTCCAGCAGTTCAGGTGGACGCCGATTGGATTGGTGCCAAGTAAGGATCCAGATCTGGAAGAGAGTGTATGTGAGAGAGAGAGTGATCGGAGGACCGGTCTGAGTGACGTGAGGCTGCCTTAAGAATTTGTGTGGTTGCTGGGTTTGTGTGTTTGAATTTTACAGCCTTTCTTTCATTCTTTCTGGTCTGCTTTTTCATTGTGTGTCTTCTCTGATATAAATATAAGAAAATTGAACGACAAAATGGGTGATGACACAAGTAAGCCTGATACTCCTTTGAGCTGTTTTAAAGAACTTTGACAAACCTTACCCGCCTTTACTAAGCAGGATTAGGGAGACAATATTATCTCTTTCTTCCTAGTTGGCTGCCTTGAGCACACCCACTGTAGGAGGAAAATAACTGCTGGGGATCTAAGAAATGAATATCTCCCAAATTAACAAGTGAATCCTAGCAGCCACCTGGGCACCCTGGGAACCCCTATTGGAATGTAACTCTTAAAAAAAAAAAATCCATCAAAACCCTTTGTCCTTCCTGGCTGAGAGAGTCACAGCCTTTGGGACAGGAAGCCCCTGTGTTTCTCCTTTGCTAGCAAAGCAATAAACCTTCTTTTCTTTTTCCTCAAGACTATGTCCTCATTATTTAATTGGCATTAATTGGCTTTGGGACAGGGACTGAACTTTCTATTACAAATTTTAGTACTACAGAGCAGCCCCCTCTCCACTTTCTTGGGCAGGCCTGGCACTCCATGCAATTGTACTTCCATGCTGAGGATGTAAGGTGAACTTTTGAAAGCAGACTACTGGGAAGTTAGGAAAACTAAATGCAGAAAAGTCACCCATACAGAGACCTTTGATTTTACACTTCTTGTTAGCCGGAGAGCATGTAGAAATTGTGGGTCTTGCGAGTTTGCAGGTAACACTATTATGGAAGCAACAAAGGGAAAGAAGGTGAGATGGATTATTGTCCATAGGCCTGTGTTCCACCAGGTGGGACTTACGGTGAAGAGGCCAATGGAGAGTGCGAAGCACATCACAATGAACATCAGGTGGCAGCATAAGGGCAGGACTCAGCAGGGCTCTCTGGTTGGAAAGTCATCCGTTGTTTTTTTTTTAACAGTTGATTGTCCCTGAGAAAAACTGGTTAGAGGTTTAAAACAAGAAAAACAGAGAAGATTATTTTGAGTTGGTATTGGAGAACACAAAAAACATAAGTACTGAATAAATGTTGCAGCATCTGGAACATGTTAATGTATATCAATGGAGTTAATTTAAATTTTTAACATGTATAGAGTTATCAGGGATGTAAACACAACACTTCACTTAGGGCTGAAGTTACCTTTGCTTTTAAAATGTTTAGAAATGGTTGTGCATCTGTTTTAACTGTTACTGGATGTCTAGGATGAAATTTGTCAAACCGACTTTTGTTATGACCATTGGTAAGAGTCAGCTGTTTCTGATGGGAATCTTGGGGAAACTTGAGAGCAGATTTTCTGCTTGGTGCCTTCTGTAAGGATGGGTCCAGGTCTTGCTTGACCTTGTGGCTTTTCTCAGAAGCATTAGGGATGTTTTTCTCCCTTTTTATGGACCCTCCTTTTAGCAAGAGCACTGATTGGCTTTTCCTCTATCGGTCTCATTTATCTCTCTCTTATCGGGAGATCATGTGACCCAGAGATGAAAGCTTTGTAGAGATGTTTCTTCTTCCCTCACAGGCAGACTCTGGGAAAAGAACCAAATACTGGTCTTCTTGGCTCTTTTGATTAATTTAAAGTTTGATCTTAGCCATCCAGTAAGCTAATCTTAAATTAATGTTTATAAACTTACAGTAGCCGGGGTCTGTGGTATCTATCTGTCTTGATGGTTCTTGAAGTTCAGGTGTTTAAGTTTTGAAGTTGATTTCTGTTAACATATTTGAGCTTTAAAGAAAGGCTGAGAGCATTTAGCTGACAAAATATTACAATTAGAACGGACTAAAGAAAGGCTGAAAGCATTTAACTTTTTGTGGAAAAGTAATAACTTGAATTTAGGAAAAATATTTTTATGGGGTCACACTGAGCAAGGGAGGGAGTCTGAGTATCTCAGACTTTAGAGTCTACCAGGTCAATGGGGGCGAGGTACTGGGAGGTTTTTACATCAGTCGAGGCTGCATCGGTAAGGGGTTGTGAGGTTCCCGCTGTCTTGTTACATGTGTTACCGTGTTGTAGACTGCTGAGACCGTAGGAGTGAAGATTTGGTCTTTAGGAAGCTGTTGCATCAGTCTTCTAGGAATTTTACACATCTGTTTATACCTATTGGAACTTTAATCTGTTTCACTGATGATAAAAACCAACTTATGAAAATAATTAATATCTGATGGCATATTTAACAGTGAGCAATTTAACCTTGTAAATTAATTAGTGTTTAACAAAGTTAGTTATAAATGAATAATTTCATGTCAAATACCAAAATATGAGGCTGAACAGTATTAGTTGAAGTTTGAAGGTACCTTAATTTGAATTGAACATTTTTGACTGAAATGAATTAAAGATATTTGGATCTATTATTTTAATTTTTATGAGCGCTCGGGGGCTCTCTGACCCCCCACTCTATTTAAGCCACCCCCGGACTGAAATTGCTCTCTGTTCGTGCTTGTTCCTGTCCTTGTCCTCCCTTCCCTTTCCCTTGTCCTTTTGTCCCCTACCACGCCATGTGGTACCCCAAATAAAACCATCCCTTTCTACCATGGCGTTCCGGAGTAACTTCTTGTCCTAATAAATTCTAACATTTTGGCGCCCACACAGCGGGGCACGTCAGAATTCAGAGGACAATAAGCTACCTCCGTGGACAACCCTTACACCCATCCCCCAACCGCCGTTGACCTTCCATCGCCAAGTCGCCAAATGGGTAAGCCCCTTCCATTTTAAGAGCTCTAAAACCCGAGGGGCCACACATGGTGGAAGCTGACCGTTGAACGTCCGGCAGCCCCACCCGCTGGCTCACGAGGGGAGGATCGCACCCCACCTAAACCTTCAAGGTTGAAAGTGGACCTCATAGAGCTCTCTCCACCTCCCTTTCCAGTTAAATTTCCAATTACCCGGTCAGTTTAGGTCCCGGCTGCACGTCTGCGGGCCTACCCCCCACACACACACACACTTCTGCCGCCAAAGCCGCGGCTACAACACTTTCCCAGCCTGGTCCCGATGCTAGCCTCCTCAGCCTCCTCAGATCTTCTTAGCCTAGCGTCCCTACACGCGCAGGCCAGACCCCCACTCCGCGGCTCACAATATGGGCACGCTTCTCTCGTCAGTACCCCAAACCGAAACCGAAACCCCTTCGTCCCTTCTAGAAGAATTAAGACAGCCTATATCAATTGAGTGTAACTTAATTACTTTATTTTCTACCCTGATGGTAATTTTAACTCTTCAGCTTAGCAGTCATCGCTATTGGTCATGGCTCTTTTCATCCCACTCGCGCCCAACTGACTGCCCGCTACAGCTTCTCCTAGATAATTTGATCAATCTAGGCCTGAGTTCTGAAATAAAACCACAAAAATTAGTTACACTATGCACTCGCGATTGGCCAAAATATCCTTTGACAGATCGATGGCCTTGCATAGGTTCAGTGGACCCAGATGCTTTACAACAGCTGTTTGATTTCTGCCGGCAATCGAGACGGCGGGAGGAGTTACCTTACGCTGACGCGTTTCTGCTCCTCAGTCGAAACCCCTCCCTCAATGCTCGCGCCGGCAATGCTTCAGCCCTCCTCCCATGCCGACCCAAGGAGCCATCCCCAGATGACCCGGACTTCGACCCAGGGTTAGAGGTTCGGCCGCCTCCTTACCACCAACCTAAAAACCCCATTACACCCTCCGCGCCGCCTCTCATAGATCCACCATCTTCTTCCGCCCCGACCCTCTCCATCCGAGACCCTACTCCGCCCTCGGCTCCGCCCCTCATAGATCCGCCATCTTCTTCCGCCCAGACCATGCCTTTAGACCCTCCTCTTCCGTCTCCTCCTCCTACGTCATCCCCTGCGACGGATTCACCCCCTCCCCTCGCGAATTCCGCGCCGACTATACTTCCTGATTCCTCCGCCGCTCCTGCAACTTTTCCCAGTGCAGTTTCAGAGCCAATTCCAAACCCACAGGCTATCACGCCGTCTAATCCCAACTTCAGTCCCCGTATCACCCGTTCAAAAAAACAGACAGAACAGATGACACAGACCATAGCGCCTTTGCGGGAGGTAGCAGGGGCAGAGGGAGTAATTAAAGTTCATGTCCCGTTTTCAATGACAGACTTATCGCAGGTTGAAAAAAAACGGCTGGGTTCTTATACGACAGATCCCACAACATACTTAAAGGAATTCCAATGGGTCACTCAAACATATGACCTTACATTTAATGATGCATATGTCATTTTAGCAAATACCTTACTCCCAGAAGAACGCAGACGAGTCTGGGAACAGGCACGAGGCTATGCAGATGAGAATAATAGAACTAATCCAGACTTTCCCATTGGTCCCGAAGTAGTGCCCGAGGGAAAACCGAATTGGGACTATAATTCGTCAAGGGGCATGACCTTAAGGGACCAGTTTATCATGTGCATAGTTGCGGGCCTTAGGCGAGCAGCTCAAAAACCTGTCAATTTTGATAAGCTACGGGAAATTTTTCAAAAAAGGGAAGGGAGGACAAGGACAGGAACAAGCACGAACAGAGAGCGATTTCAGTCCGGGGGTGGCTACACTTCTGGTTCCCATTTGTAAGAGCATCTGGTTCCTTTGTGGGAACCTCAGTGATACAACTGGAGTAAAAGCCATGATTAAGTGGGAATTGGGAACTTTGAGAAATTTCCCTATCTGGTCTGTTTTAAAGGTTTCTGTCTGTTGCCATGGTTTGGGGATCCTCTGTTTGTCTGTCATTGTGGGTTTTCTTTGTTTGTTTGTATCTGTTTCTGGCCCCTTAAGACATGGGCAATAATATACTTATCTTATAGACTGTTTCTTAGAAATGATCTTGGTTAAATGGGTCACCTACAGATGTAAACGTGTCTAAAAGATGATGTTTTTACTATTACAATCTGGTCTTTAATGGTTTTCTAAAGTATAGTACAATCTTGTAGATGAAAGTTGATTTGTCAGAGATAAAATAATTAATAAATGTTTTAACAGTCAAAACTAAGGTATCATAATTTTATCTAGACCTGTCTGGTTACCAACTTAAAAAAAAAAAAAAAAAAAAAAAAAAAGCAGTTTCTCCACCCTTCCAGACCTCAGCCAGGACTGGCATTGAAATGCAAATGAAGAAGCAAGCAAGCTTAAGCCCCAGAAAATGAAAAAAAAAATGTAAGAGTGTCTTTTTACCTGGGCTTATGCTGGGGTCTGGCCTCAGCAGGAGGTGCAGGGCAGCACAATGGGGATACAAACACAAGCACTCAGTGAAGTATGAAGGCAGAGGAGCAGAGATGGGGAAAAATAACACACTGACACAAGAGTCAGGCTGTGGAATCTTCTCTTTTTACTTTTACTTTGTTGTAGGTATTTAAGCATAATTTTTGGCAGTACAGATGGTTTACACATTCTTTTGTGATTTCATTACAGTCATAAGACTTAATCTATAGATTACATTTTAGACATGTTAAATTACTTATCCTACACATTTCAAGGTTTTGAGGTCATTTACACCTTTCCAAGGCCTTGTACGTGACTGTCTGGGCATATTATAATTTTGTTATTTTTTATCTAATTAGTCTGGGTGAAAATTTATTTCTCACGGATTCCCTGAAGCCATTTTCTCTGCACACCACTCAGGCTGTCTGATAAAAGTTAACTTTCTCTGTCTGGGATTCCAAAGCACTATTGTTTTTCTTTTATAGCAGTTGTTTATAAAACCTAGAAACAGGGAAAGGGAGGGCAAAGCTAAATGTTAACTCTGAAGGACTTTTTACTCTAAGGAATTTATATCTACTCTAAAAGTAAGAGAAATCTATTTTCAATCACAAAAGACTCTTAAAACTTATTAACTAGGAATTAAGTACTTATATAAAAAGGTTTATATTATTCTTTTTATGTTTTTTATGTTTCTAGCTTAGATTCCAAAAGGGTAAATTTACAGAATTAGTCTGGATCTAAAAAAATTGAAATAGTGACATCTGGTGGCCATATATAGGAACAGAACAGTGAATAGACAGAAAGCAGTGAAAATAGACACAGACAAAATTAACGCTTTCAGCTTTGTGTTTGAGTGTGTTTGAGTGGCATCTTATCCGTGAAGGGGCGGGGTTTTCCTCAACTTTACTTCTGTGATGTGGAACTTTTGTTCTAACAGCATCACATGGAAGATGCTATAGGCTTACATTACCAGCTAGTCATTTTACTAAAGACTCTTTTTTTTTTTTTGATTCTATATATATATATATATGTGTGTGTGTGTGTGTGTGTGTGTGTGTGTGTGTATTTGAGCTTATGATTTTGATCCTATACACGTAAGTTAACATTTTTCTGATCAGTCCTATTCAGCTATGGAGTTTTTAAACATCTGTATCATTGCAATGGAGAATGCCTAAAAAGCTACAAGGCCTTGGCTATTGTGTTGTGTGCACACTTGTGTTATAAAGATTGGTAAATAGAAAATGAGCACCCATAAAAATTTTATAAATGGATCTAAATACATTTAATTCACTAGATTTTAAAAGTGTTCAATTTAAATTGGGTAAATGAAAATAAAGTTGCCTTTAAAATGAAACTTAACTCACAAGTCTCTCTAGGTGGTCAAAAAAAAAAAAAAAAAAAGTAGTAAAATGCTATCTAATATCCCTTGGTCCTAGAACTTCTCTTCAGCATGGCAGAAATAACTAGTACTGTTCAGTTTGATATTTTGGTGAAGTAGATATGACACGGGATTACTCATTTGTGAGCAACTTTGTTAAACATCTGATTAATTTACAAGGTTAAAATGCTAACTGTTAAATATGCCATTAAGTAACTCCTTGAATTCCATTGGGTAACATTATTGGTTGTTTTCATAAGTTGGTAAAAAAAAAAAAAAAAAAAAGAGAGAGAAAGAAAGAAAGAAAGAGAGAGAGAGAGATTTTGAAGTTGCTTTGTCATCATTGAAAAAGGTTAAAGTTTCAACAGGTATAATTCTATATACTTAGACATTGTGTTCTCATGAAATAGTTACCAGATGTGTGTAATTTTATATACAAAGGTGTATAAAAAATTGCTGTGTATGCAGAGGCTCAAGGGTTTCTATTGTTCCAATTGAGAGTACTGTAAATAACAAAATATTTTTATTGGGATGAAATGATTTGTCTAAATTCAAATTATTGTGGGGATTTTTTCAAAGGATGAACAGAGAAAGGGGTTAACACATGAGATAAATAAATTGGAAGGTTATAGGTATGGAAACCATACTCAATGGAAGGAAAAGAAAGTGTTTCAGGATGGGAAAGTCTTTATGTGATGAAGTGAATGGGAGGGTTTACGTAGGTGATGTAAAAGGCCTGTGTAAGTTGGTTAAATAAGTATATAAAAACAATCAGGAAAAGCTATTTAAGGTTTTTTTTTTTTCTTCCCTAAGGTCAAATTTTAATGTACTGATATAAAATAAGGTTTTATCTATATCGTAAGAGGACAAGGATTTCTTAAAACATTAATTTACCCATAATATTGTGTTTATTAAGTTTTGGTTTCTTTTGTGCAAGTAATCTGAAATAAATTAAAAATTATGCAGCTGTGGTTAAACAAACAACTATTGTTTTAAAATATTATAATGTTATTTCTCTAAGAGCTAAACTTGATTAATATAAAAACATTAATGTAATTGTGGTGCTATTATTCTTCTTTGTGTACTAGATGTGTTCATATCTTTCAGGTATACAAGCCTTAAGGCAAAAGCTTCAAAGATCATTATCTCAAGTTGGTGTTCTCCAAACTAGAGTTGTATGGTAATTTTAGGCTTATAAAGATAATACATTAGAGATTTATCTATATCATTTAAAATGTGTTCTACAATTAGACCTGTTGTCAATAAGATATAAAGCTTTCTGTTACTTTTTACACTGGGATACAATTTAAATGTATTTTTTTTTAACTTCATGAGAGCCTAATCTATATAAAGGTTAATATTGTAAAACACAAGAACATTTTACTACTTTTCCACAAAAGGTTAAATATTCTCAGCCTTTCTTTAGTTTTTTTTTTTTAATGTAATATATTGTGTTAGCTAATGTTCATGTGAACTTGAGTAATAATGTATAGAAGCTCTGTGAAATTCTATTCAAGAAGCAAAGATCAGCTTCAGAACTAAAACACTTGACCTAAGGATTATAAAAAGCCCCACCTTACCTAAAGTAAGGCTCTTCTTTCCACCTTACAACATGCCAGAATGGCTCCAAAGTAGGCCAACCTTTAATTTGTTTACTGTTATGGTCAAAGGGGTGATTCTTGTTGTTAAGAAACAGGGGTTATAGTATATAACTCAGCCAAAATTCAAGATGTGTTCACAAACTAAATGTGTTTTTACTCTTATTAATTTTATTTTGTATTTTCCTTGTAAAATGTCTAAAAGTTGCCTGTTAATGTCTTGCAGAGGTATTGCTTTAAGAAAACAATCTGAGTTACTTTAAGCCATCACCAACAGGACAAATAGGGAGCACAGACCCCAGCTAAATGACTGTAAGGTTATAAGCATTAAAGTTAAAGCCCAGTGCTCTCAATTTAAGATTGGTAAGACCAATTTGCTAGATGTTTAAGATCAAGACTTTAAGTTAAATTGAAAGGGTCAAGAAAACCAATATTTGCTCTTGCCCTCAGAGTCAAGTCTGAATCCAGGAAACAGGGGACTTCTCTAAAGAGCTTTGCAACTCTGGGCCACATACCTTTCTGATCAGAGAGGTTGTGAGACCTATGGAAAAGAGAAAGCCAAACAGTGACCTTGGTATGAAGAGGAGGGTCCTAAAAAAGGGAGACATCCTTGCTGTTTCCAAGGGAAGCCACATGGTCAGGCAAGACCTGGATCCATCCTCATGGAAGGCACTAACAGAATGGAAAAGCTGCTCTCAAGTTCCCCCAAGAGTTACTCCCAGGGGAATTGAGCTGACTCTTAGCAATAGATAAAGGTAAAAGTCAGTTTGACTTGATTCATTTTAAACACCTAGCAAAAACAGCTAAAACCAAAAATGCAGCCATTCCTGGGCACTTAAGGAATTATAGTTAAATGTAACTTAAGATATACACTTATATTAGCCCCCAAAATTAGTAAGACTGGAGGCTACAAAAAAGATTCTTAGGCAGGAATGCCTGATAACTATAAAAAGAAACAGTTTAACTATTAAATGACTGCCGAGTCAAAAGTTTTTAGTCAGTGTAATGCCTACAGAACTTCCTAACCTACACAGGTAGGCTTAATATTCAGTAGTATGATTATCTAGCCCTAAGTAACAGAAATAAAGGGTTCTCTACTAGTAGACACAGAGGTCATACCAGTAGAAAGATTTTATAGGATCAGATGACATTAAGTAGCTTGACTACCATATTATCAAGATAGACATCTGATCTGTAAGATTAAAAGTTAAATGCTGTGTTTACATTCCTGATAACTCTGTAGATGTTAAAGTTATATTCTCAAATAAAGGCCATATCCACTCTGGCCTTATTATGGGGACAACTTCTCAGTCCTCACACCTCCTGGTGAGAAATTATCATCTTCATAGTATACATTGAAATGTTCCAGATGCTGCAACATTTATTCAGTACTCATGTTTTTTTTTTTTTGTTTGTTTGTTTGTTTCTCTAATAGAAGCTCCCATCCCTGATGACTTTATGACCTTCCCCAGGCCTCAATCTGATCTGACTTCTAAAAAAGGAGCTCCAAACTACTTGCCCCAATCTCATCACCGCCCCTGGTCAGCTTGAAGAAGCCAGATTTGGTCATCATTTCATTCCCTTACAGTAGTAAGGAGTTCCTTAAATTAGAAGGGAAATGAAGCCAGAGTCTTTTGTGCAGTCAGTATAGTTGGGTGAATCAAATCAGGTAGGACCAGGAAAGACAATTTTGAGTGAGTCCTGGAAAGTAAGAGACTTGTTGGCCTGAAAGTTTGAAATATTAATTCCTCCAGAGCCCTTCCTCTACCCTTTCAAAGATTTGAAAAGAACAAGTAAGAAAAGGGGGGAGAATGTTAGGATAGTAATGGAGGCCCCCAGGCATGCTGGAATGTTAGGATAGAAATCCCTGCCCCCAGGTGAGCTAGGATGTTAAGCCCCGAGGCGGGCTATTTGAATTTTGCACGCTTGGGCTATTTGCTCGAACAAGGATGTAGGTAATCCGAGGCTTCTCTTTGTTCAGGGTGAATTTTGAGCATGCGGGCAATGACATAGGTAATGCTATATAACCTGAGGCTTTCCTTTGTTCAGGGTCTTGCGCTTCCTGTGTGTCTGTGGGAGAGCTTGACCCCAGCTAGCTGGATCAATAAACTTCATTTGTGTGTTACATTACTGACTGGCTCTTTGTGGTTCGTGGGAAAATTAGCAAAACTAGACCCTAACATTAGAAGAAGAATTTTATTGGATATACAACAGTAAGATTTTTTTCATGCAGATAAGTTTCAAGTGGATCTCAAATGGTGGGCAAAATGAGTAGAGACAGAGCCCATGGGTGGTATTCTGGCCATCAAGGGATGCAGAATGATTGACACACTAGTCAGAGAGAAAAAAAAATCCAGCAAAAAGGATGATAACAACAACAAGAAGCACTTGTTCAAATGAATGCAGGGTCTCATTCAGAAATCTGGCAACCTGTCCTTTCTTCAGACTGGAATGAAACAGAGCTCATAGAAGGGTGATATAGAGTGTAATACAATGTCTTTTGGATCAACCAGAGATTTCGAGATAAAATACTGTAAAATGTTGATCAGGATTAAATACAACTCCATGCAGGACCAGCCCTCTCCCACACAATCTCTGTTTCCAAAAAATAACATGAATTGATTATACATTTAATTCTATTTCTGAGTTCTCACCTGGGAAGGTTTAAATAAAGGTGAAATTGATGACTATATTAATAAATGGCTGATTAACCCATGGCTTTTTTTTCATGTATAAATCTAGTTTCCTTCCTCTCTTCCTTCCTTGTGTCTACCTTTTTTCTGAAAACAGACTTCTAGGGACTATACTAAGCAAGGAACCAGATCTTTGAATTCAGAAATTCAGAGAACAGGGTATTAAGAAGTTTAGAATATATATATATATATATATATATATATATATATATATATATATATATTTTAGTACCACCTTCTTGGGTCTCAGTTGCAGCAGTGCAGCAGTGTCTTTGTACCAATATTTGCATTTTAGGCACCCACTGTATCTTGGCTAAATGTCCATTTGGTTTCTGGTGACACCCACTGTCCCTTGCACCTTTCAACCTGGGATGGTAACATCTTCCTGTTGATGCTAGTCCCTAATCCTTTACTATACTTTGTTACTTCCCTTGTCCTGTGCACACCTCTGAAAACCAGCCTCCTCATTAAAATATTCAATTAACACTTTTGAGTATGTGCCACTTGTTTCTTTCAAAGACTCTCACAAATTAAGAGAAAACAAATACTTCAATGTTACTTCCTGAAAAGAATTTTTTTTTTCCTTATTCTCTAACTGCTCTTCCCCTTCCTCTTAAAGACCAGTCAGGAGCTCCTCTCACTGGGCTCTCACAGCAGTGTCCTCCAGCATAACCCTTGTCACACTGCAGTTTCATTGCTTGTTGATTCATCTTCCTCTCTTAGAGGGAAGATCTGTTTCTTATTTACATTTGTATCTCTGGATCTCAGTGTGGGATTGCTACACATAAAATGCCTAGTAATGCTATTGAGTGACCTGGCTTTTAAGGGAAATGAGAAGATTCTTGGTAAAATTGGACTTCTAGGCGCTCCCCAGAACCTTTGCAGAGTCAGGAAGCAGAATCGGTGGATGCTTCCTCCAAACCAGGGAGAAAAAAAAAAAAAAACAAAAACAACAACAACAAAAAACTAACAACCTGGACATTGGGAGTAGTCCTTTGGCCTCAGAAAAGCCAATGTGTACAGCCCAGAGTAGCCTCCACACCAAACCCTCTCTAATCTCAATTGTTCCCAGATGCACAGATGAAAACAAAGCAGAGAAAGCCATGAAGTTTCATCCAAAAAGTGGCCAGGGTCAAAATTCTCTGGGCTGGGAAATCTTTTCCATCATGCAGGACAGAAATCATGGATACTATTGTGTTTGGTCCCTGATAGAAGGAAAAACAGATGGACTAATTGATAAAAGAGTCATGGAACTTAAAAAGAATTAGACATCCCTCACCTGGTCTCCTTGTTTTATAGAAAAGGAGAGTTAGGCACAAAAATGGAGAATTTATTTGCTCCACGTCATATAACAAATTAACAGCCAAACCCAACAGGTCTTAAATCATGTAATGCCTGGTCCAGGGCACTGTTCATTGCTTGCAAGGCCATCCTCACCAGGGTATAGTCTGACACCAGCACTTCCTATGCAGAAGAGCAATGAAGCTCCCTGAAGTGCATTGCTCTAGACAAACAAATTGCAATATTGCCTAACAAAGTTGATGTCACTGAAAATCCAGCTCATTTAATTTATTATTTTTTTATTCTTAAGAAATATTTACTTATGTTTTTACAGAATTAAATATGAGGCCTCCTTCAAACCTCAATTGCTTGAATGGCCATATTCTTAAAAAACCTTCAATTTTCTACCAAGATAAAAAAAAAGGTAAGTATACATTCCTATTGCTATGTTCCTTTAAAAACTGCAACATCATCTTTGTAGACAACATTTACAATTTCTAGGTTTTTGAGAAATTTAGAGATTTAATTTGAATATCCTCTCCTTTTTTAATATAGACTGACTGCTCTCAGTGTTCTTTTATGAACTGTTTTTTTCCTACATAATATTATTATTTTATGTTGTGTTTGATTTTCACTTATCTCTGAATATTTTCTAGTTTTCCTAGTGATTTCTTTTTTAACCTATTGGTTGTCCAAGAGTATGTTTTTTAACATCCACATTTCTTTCTGCTGTTGATTTTCAATTTTATTCCATTGTGATCAGAGATACTTGGTATGATTTTAATATTTTAAAATCAATTGAGAATTATGCACAATCTAAATATGTTCTATCCTAAAGAACACTTTTTATATACCTGAGTAGAATGTGTAATCTATAATTGTTAAGAAAAGTATCCTGCTATGTGTTTGTTAGCTATAATTTATATCTGGTGCTGTTGAAATCTTCTATTTTCTTTTTGATATTTGTCCAGATGCTTCATCTCTTATTACAAATTGAGTGTTGGAATGCCCCACTTCTATTTTACAACTATTTGTCGCTTGAATTATCAATGCTTGTTTTTCACATTTTCAGGCTCTTTTGATTGTTACATATACATTCATAATGTATGTTGTACATAAATTAACTTCTTTTCTAATATAAAATATTCTAATTTCTAACATAAAATGTCTCATTTCATTTCAAACTTTGTTCTTTTTAGATATAGATGACAGTAGTGTTATTTTGACATTATATATAATGTCTCTCTTATTGCTGAGTAAAATTTCATTTTGTATATATACCACATTTTCTTTATCCATTCATCTACTGAGGGACATCTAGGTTGGTTCCACAACCTACCTATTGTGAATTGTGCTGCTATAAACATTGAAGTGGCTGTGTCACTGTAATATGCTGTTTTTAAGTCCTTTGGGAATAGACCCAGGAGTGGGATAGCTGGGTCATAGGGTGGTTCCATTCCCAGTTTTCCAAGAAATCTCCATACTGCTTTCCATAGCAGTTGCACCATTTTGCAGTCCCACCAGCAATGTATGAGTGTGCCCTTTCCCCCACATCCTCTCCAACATTTATTGTTGCTTGTGTTCTTGATAGCTGCCATGCTGACTGGAGTGAAATGATATCTTAGAGTAGTTTTTATTTGCATTTCTCTAATTGCCAGCGATGTTGGGCATTTTTTCATGTATTTGTTGATTAATTGTGTATCTTCTTCTGAGAAGTGTCTTTTCAATTCCTTAGCCCATTTATTGATTGGGTTATTTGGTTTTTTGGTGTTAAGCTTTTTGAGTTCTTTATATATTTTAGAAATTAGTGCTCTATCTGATGTGTGAGTATTAAAAATTTGTTGCCAATTAGTTGGCTCTCTATTCACCTCACTGATTGTTTCTTTTGCTGAGAAGAAGCTTTTTAGTTTAAATCTATCCCATTCATTGATTCTTGGTAATTATTCTTGCACTACAGGATTCTTATTAAGGAACTTGGGGCCTAATCTGACATGTTGGAAATTGGAACTTACTTTTTCTTCTATTAGGCATATTGTCTCTGGTCTAATTCCTAGGTCCTTGATTCACTTTGAATTGAATTTTGTGCATGGTGAGAGATAAGGGTTTCATTTCATTTTGTTGCATATGGATTTCCAGTTTTCCCAGCACCATTTGTTAAAGAGGCTATCCATTCTCCACTGTACATTTTTGGTGTCTTTGTCTAATATAAGATAGCTAAAATTATATGTATTAGTCTCTGTGTCCTCAATTCTGTACCACTGTTCTACCCACCTGTTTTGGTGCCAATACCATGCTGTTTTTGTTACTATTGCTCTATAGTATAATTTAAAGTCTGGTATTATGATGCCACCTGCTTCACTTTTCTTGCTAAGGATTGCTTTGGCTATTCTGGCTCTCTTATTTTCTTACATTCCTAGATCCTAGATAAGAAAAAATACTCAAATTTCTTTTTTGAATTCTTCACTTAATGCCTCTCAGGAAGTTTCTGATCCCCATAATTATTGAACAATGAATAATGTCTGTGTGCCAGTCCATTAGCAACAAAATGTCACAATTTTATCAGGGCATGGTGGCTCACACCTGCAATCCCAGTGACTCAGGAGGATGAGGCAGGAGGATTGCAAGTTTGAGGGTAGTCATGGAAGCTTAGGAAGACCCTAATTTAAATTAAATGTAAAAAGTGTTGGAAATGCAGCTCTGTGGTAGAATGTTCTGGGTTCAGTCCTCTGTACTACAAAGGAAAAAGAAGTCACAACCTTAATGTTTGAAGGAAAAAAGTCCCTATTATCTATTTGGAGGCCATAAAGCTGCACAAAAGCACAGTACACTAACCCCCACACTGCCTCACTTGTAGCTGGGTATGGGGAATGTTAGCCTCTCTGTGAGATGCCTGGTTACAGACATTCATCAGACACTTTCTTCATCAAGTACTGACCAGCAAGATGCACATGTTTACCTACATGTCAGAGTCCTAACATAACTTCTTGGATTGATTATGTAAAGTCAGTGGTTGATATGGTGGAGAGACAAGTTCCTGAATATCTGTATTTACCATCTTTGTGATACCACCAAAAAATATTAATATTTCAATCTCTGGCATGGAATGCATATTCACATATTTCTATTTTGTTTATTTTTTTCATCTAATTTAATTTAACCTAATTTAACTATGATATGCCTACATGTCTATAACTGCCCAATGTTCAACTTCACTTTAATTGATCAAAATATTAACCTTGGGATATAAATGTACTGCTTGAAGTATTTTTAACTTGACTTTAAGTCTTCAGAGTAACTGCATAACCTCAGAAAAATACCTGTGGTTGACATTCCATGGGATATGACTCTCTCTCTCTAGTTACTACACATGTCGAGAGGGTTCAGTTCGTGCTAATTGTGCTGATTTAAAAAACATTGGAGCAGATCCAAGATGGTGGATTAGAGGAAGTCGCACTTCAGGGCAGCTCCGTGGAAAGAATCCAACAAAGCGGATAAATTGCCTTTCATCATATATATATAGGCTGAAAATACTGATCTCCTGGATGGTTTGATTACCACTACCAGAGAGAGAAAGAGACAAGCTGTCTGCAGCGTCTGGAGCCGCGAGGCTCCTGCAAAACCGCCTGGGTGGTGCACAGGCCGTGCGAAACAAAGTCAGTGTGGGGAGACCGCGCTACTACTGCAACCCCAGCCAAACTCACGACACACCAGCGTGAAACCGGTGATAAAAACCAGCAATAACAGCCGGTGGAATTGGTGCTGGGGAACCATGGGAGACCGTGGGTCGACAATACCAGTTCAAATCCACAGTCCACCGGACACGACCCTCAGTAGTAGGGCCCCGGACAGAGCGGCACAGAGACCTGTGAACAGCAAGCAGGGACAGAGTGGAGCGGGCCACAGTCCAAAGCAGCGCTGTCTGCACCACAGTCACAGTTGTGGCTTCCCGATGCCACTTCGGCAGAGAGACATCCACCCAAAGGCTTTGAAATCGATCGGAGAGGATACAGGAGTCTACGGAGCTGCTGTTGACTGGAAGGAGAGCACTGCCATCTTTGAAAGCTGCAGTGGCTGACCCAGACAAAGGGGAGGAGACTGAGAATGATGGCTGTAGCCATCCAGGGACCCTCCAGCTCTCTGAAGACAACGCACAATTGGGTGAGGCTTGGGTGGTCAGCAGGGGAAGGTGTTTCTGAGGCCAGTGCAGCGGCCACAAGAAGCTGCATCTGTGGGTGGGCTTGGGGAGGGGGTGCATTCTGGAGGGTCCCCTTCCTGGTGCCATTCATCTGCTGACACACACAAACCCCCTGGGCCACTTCTTCACTGAACCGTACAGCCACTGGCCTAAGATGCAGGCTTGATTTCACTAACAGGATCACAGACTGTCTAGATGTGATCCAATAACAATTGGTTTGAACTGGAAAGGGAAAAAAAAGAGGGGGGCTTCCCAGGGCCCGCTTTGTCTGAGACTTGGAGTTCGACTTTTTTTTTTTTTTCCTTTTCTTTTTGTTGGTTTGCTTGTTTTGTTGGATTGCAGGGAGGTTTTTTGTTTGTTTGTTTATTTGTTTGTTTATTTTTCTTTTTCGTTTTTTGGCTTTGTTTTGTTCTGCTTTTTTTTTCCTTCCGCATTGATTGTTAGTGTGTTTGTTTGCGTCCGCTCCTTTTTTCTTTCCTTCTTTTCTTCCTTCTCACTCTTGTATCTTTTCTTCCCCCTTCATCTTTCATGTTTACATCCTGCCAGTGCATACTAAACAGAGGCAAAAACAAGTTATATGCAGAACTTGGGATTTCTAGAACCGGCACAATTGAACTGGGTAGCAAAGTGGTGTTATATATAGTTTACTCTCTATTTCCTTGATTCTCTCTCTCCTCTCTCTTACACCAATTCCTACTCTTTTATCATTTTTTTTTTTCTTTTCCAACTTACTTTATATAGAAATTGGTCTTTCCAACTAATTGTCAACTCCATTCTCTTTCTTCCATTGTCTACTGATACCACTTCCACTAAACCACTTCAATAGATATCTCTTTTCATACTTTCCAAGAAAGAACAATTCAAGACACTTCCTTCTTCCTAAACATAACACCTCTGTATCCAATACTTGAAGCTATAAAACCCTATCAGAAGCATACAGATTAAATTGGAAATAATATCTGGGTTAACCAAATCTGTACATTGTGATCAAACTTGGATTTTCTGAATAGAAAGTGTTAGGTTTTAAAGTGTAAAGGAATTATAAGGTGATCTGATAGCATTGTACTACAAGAACAACATAAGGCTTTAAGGTAAAATCGAAATAGTCAAAGTCCCACAGTGCAGGAAGAATAGACACACAAGCAACATGAAAAAAACAAGGAAAGAAAATGACACAAAAAAATCAAGAT
Organism: Tamias sibiricus; assembly: GCA_025594165.1. NCBI lineage: Eukaryota > Metazoa > Chordata > Mammalia > Rodentia > Sciuridae > Tamias > Tamias sibiricus. The sequence continues at coordinate 138,826,081 of CM046663.1, read as the reverse complement.
ACCTCATCGATAGATGTCATGGCAAGCACAGTTGGTCAAATGCCAGAGATGGAATTTATAAATTACATATGCCAAATGTTTATGGAACTTAAGAATGAACTCAAAAATGAGATGAGGGAGCAGGTACAGGAGGCAAAAGATCATTTTGACAAAGAACTCCAAAAACAAATACAGGAAGTAAAAGATTACTTCAATAGGGAAATAGAGGCTCTAAAGAGAATCCAAACAGAAATTCCAGAAATGAAAGAAGCAATAAACCAAAATAAAAGCTCAATTGAAAACATCTCCAACAGAATAGACCACTTGGAAGAAAGAACCTCAGACAATGAAGACAAAATATATGTCCTAGAGGAGAATTTAGACCATACAGCAAAACTTGTTAGAAATCAAGAACATAACATCCAAGAATTATGGGACAGCATAAAAAGACCAAACTTAAGAGTGATCGGCGTAGAGGAAGGGGCAGAGTTTCAAGCCAAAGGAATGAGTAATCTATTTAATGAAATACTTATAGAAAATTTTCCAAACTTGAGGAATGAATGGGAGAACCAAGTTCAAGAGGCATACCGAACACCAAACAAAAAAAAAAATCTCAACAGATCCACACCAAGACACATTATAATGAAAATGCCTAATACACTGAGCAAGGAGAGAATACTAAAAGCCACAAGAGAAAGGAAGCAGATTACATATAGGGGGAAACTAATCAGACTATGTTCAGATTTTTCAACCCAGACCTTAAAAGCAAGAAGATCCTGGAATAGCATATTTTCAAGCTCTGAAAGAAAAGGGATGTCAACAAAGAATCTTATATCCAGCAAAATTAAGCTTTAGATTCTGAAAGGCTGGGAAAAGTCTTATCACTCACGTGGCCGGTGGAAGCAAGCAGGGGTTTCCATTCTCATATCAAATAAGGTAGACTTCAAACCAAAACTAATCAAGAGGGACAAAGATGGATATTTCTTATTACTTAAGGGAACCATCCATCAACAGGATATAACAATCATAAATCTGTATGCCTCAAATAATGGAGCACCTACATTCATCAAACAAACGCTTCTTAAGTTCAAGAGTAAAATAGACCACAACATAGTTATTCTAGGGGACTTCAACACACTTCTCTCACCAATGGATAGATCATCCAAACAAAAGCTAAACAAAGAAAACTTAGGCCTCCTTAAAACAATTAACAATTTAGACCTAATGGACATACATAGAATATTTCATCCCTCAGTAAACGAATACACATTTTTCTCAGCAGCACATGGCTCCTTCTCCAAAATAGACCATATATTATGTCACAAGGCAACTCTCAGCAAATATAAAAAAATAGAGATACTACCCTGCATGCTATCGGACCATAAAGGGATGAAATTGGAAATCAACGACAAAACAAGGAATAAGAAAAACTACTCCATCAACTGGAAGCTAAACAACATGCTACTGAATGAACAAGGGGTTGAAGAAGACATCAAAGAGGAGATCAAAAAATTTCTAGAGGTAAATGAGAACACAGATACATCATATAGAAATCTCTGGGACACTATGAAGGCAGTAGTAAGAGGAAAATTCATTGCACTGAGTTCATTCCTTTAGAGGAAAAAAAAAAACAACAAATAAATGACTTAACATCACACCTCAAAGCATTAGAAAAAGAAGAACAGACCAACACCAAGAGCAGTAGAAGACAGGAAATAATTAAAATCAGAGCATAAATTAATGAAATTGAGACTAAGGAAACCATTCAAAGAATTTACAAGACTAAAAATTGGTTCTTTGAAAAAATAAACAAAATTGACAGACCCTTAGCGATGCTAATGAAAAGAAGAAGAGAAAAAACTCAAATTACTAACATTCGTGATGAAAAAGGGAATATCACAACAAACACCTCAGATATACAGAATATAATTAGAAATTACTTTGAAAACTTGTACTCTAATAAAATAGAAAATACTGAATGCATCGACAGATTTCTAGAGTCATATGATTTGCCTAAACTGGATGTGGAGGCTATACATAATTTAAACAGATCAATTACAAGCGAAGAAATAGAAGATGTCATCAAAAAGCTACCAACAAGGAAAAGTCCAGGACCTGATGGGTTTACTGCCGAGTTCTATAAGACTTTCAAAGAAGAACTAATACCAATGCTCTTCAAACTATTTCAATAAATAGAAAAAGAGGGAGCTCTTCCAGACTCTTTCTATGAGGCCAATATTACCTTAATTCCAAAGCCAGGCAAAGACACATCCAAAAAGAAAACTTCAGGCCCATATCTTTAATGAACATAGATGCAAAAATCCTCAACAAAATCCTGGCAAATCGGATACAAAAACATATCAAAAAGATAGTGCACCGCGATCAAGTGGGGTTTATCCCAGGGATGCAAGGCTGGTTCAACATTCGGAAATCAATAAACATAATACATCACATCAATAGACTTAAAGACAAAAGTCATATGATCATCTCAATTGACGCAGAAAAAGCATTTGACAAAATACAACACCCCTTTATGTTCAAAACACTGGAAAAACTAGGAATATCAGGAACATATCTTAACATTATAAAAGCTATTTATGCAAGGCCCAGAGCTAACATTATCTTAAATGGAGAAAAATTGAAAGCATTCCCTCTAAAAACTGGAACAAGACAGGGATGCCCCCTTTCACCACTGCTATTTAACATAGTACTGGAAACTCTGGCCAGAGCAATTAGACAGACAAAAGAAATTAAAGGGATCAAGATAGGAAAAGAAGAGCTCAAATTAGCACTATTTGGTGATGACATGATAATCTACCTAGAAGACCCAAAAAACTCTACCAGAAAACTTTTACAACTAGTAAACAAATTTGGCAAAGTTGCAGGATACAAAATCAATACACATAAGTCAAAGGCATTTGTGTACATCAGCGACAAAGACTCTGAAAGGGAAATGATGAAAAATACCCCATTTACAATAGCATCAAAAAAAAAAATAAAATACCTGGGAATCAACCTAACAAAAGAGGTGAAAGACCTCTATAATGAAAATTATAGAACACTAAAGAAAGAAATTATAGATGAATTCAGAAGATGGAAAGACCTACCTTGCTCTTGGATAGGTAGAATTATTATTGTCAAAATGTCCATACTACCAAAAGCATTATACAGATTTAATGCAATTCCAATCAAAATCCCAATGTCATTCTTCAAAGAAATAGAATAGCAGTCATGAAATTCATCTGGAAAAATAAGAGACCCAGAATAGCCAAAGCAATCCTGAGCAAGAAAAGTGAAGCAGGGGGCATCACCATACCGGACTTTAAATTATACTATAGAGCAATAGTAACAAAAACAGCATGGTATTGGCACCAAAACAGACTGGTGGACCAATGGTACAGAATTGAGGATACAGAGACTAATACATATAATTACAGCTATCTTATATTAGACAAAGGTGCCAAAAATGTACAGTGGAGAAAGGATAGCCTCTTCAACAAATGGTGCTGGGAAAACTGGAAATCCATATGCAACAAAATGAAATTAAACCTTTATCTCTCACCATGCTCAAAACTCAATTCAAAGTGGATCAAGGACCTAGGAATTAGACCAGAGACAATACACCGAATAGAAGAAAAAGTATGGTCCAATTTCCAACATGTCGGATTAGGCCCCAAGTTCCTTAATAAGAATCCTGTATCGCAAGAATTACTACCAATAATTAATGAATGGGATAGATTTAAACTAAAAAGCTTCTTTTCAGCAAAAGAAACAATCAGTGAGGTGAATAGAGAGCCAACTAATTGGGAACAAATATTTAATACATGCACATCAGATAGAGCACTAATCTCTGGAATATATAAAGAACTCAAAAAACTTCACACTAAAAAAACAAGTAACCCAATCAATAAATGGGCTAAGGAATTGAGAAGACACCTCTCAGAAGAAGATACACGATTAATCAACAAATACATGAAAAAAAATGTTTAACATCGCTGGCAATTAGAGAAATGCAAATCAAAACTACTCTAAGATTTCACTTCACTCCAGTCAGAATGGCAGCCATCAAGAACACAAGCAACAATAAATGTTGGAGAGGATGTGCGGAAAAAGGCACACTCATACATTGCTGGTGGGACTGCAAAATGGTGCAACCGTTATGGAAAGCAGTATGGAGATTCCTTGGAAAACTGGGATTGGAACCATCCTATGACCCAGCCATCCCACTCCTGGGTCTATTCCCAAAGGACTTAAAAACAGCATATTACAGTGACACAGCTATCTCAATGTTTGTAGCTGCGCAATTCACAATAGCTAGGTTGTGGAACCAACCTAGATGTCCCTCAGTAAATGAGTGGATTAAGAAAATGTGGTATATACGCACAATGGAATTTTACTCAGCAATAAAAGAAAACAAATTAATGGCATTTGCAGGTAAATGGATGAAGTTGGAAGACATAATGCTAAGTGAAATTAGTCTCAAAAATCCAAGTACCAAATGTTCTCTCTTATATAAGGAGGCTATTTCAAAGTATTGTTGGATGGGGGTACATAGGAGGATTAGAGGAACACTAGAATGGTCAAGGGAAGGGAGGGTAAGGGAGGGAGCAAGAGGGGAGGGAGGGGGAGAAAAGAAAAAAAAAAAGGTGGTTGAATGAGACGGATATCATTTTCCTTAATGCATGATTGAAGACCTGAACTGTACGAATATACTTTGTATACAAACAGTTGTATGTAAAAAAGATATTAAATATATGCACTATGAGTTTGTACATATTAAAAATTATAAAAATAAAATTTAAAAAAACAAAAAAAAATAAAAATAAATAAATAACAAACATTGGACACACTACAGGTGAACTTGAGGTTATAAAAGCATTATCAATTTAACGCTAGCCAAGGAATCCATTTCAAAATAATATGTGTATTTGTGTGTGTGTGTGTGTTTGTGTGTGTTAATCATGCCCCATAGTCAGTATTTAAAACAGCTGCCTTGTTGACAATACTGTTTCACATCACCTTATCAATACAAAAGCTTGTCTTTCACATTGGAATCATTCTTACTCTTTTTATTATCATATTTGGGCAGTTGATGCATCAACTAGCTGTCTTCAACTTTGAGAGACACTTCAGTTTGTATTTTCCTATTTATTCCTGTGCTTGTTCCCCGGACCAAGTAGCAGTAGCCTCCTCCTGGATCACACCAATGCTGGCACATCTTGTGTTGGTTACCCCATTATTGTACATTATGATTCCTTGCAGGTTTTTCTGCTCCTGCAGCTTTTTCTCAATTTCAACTTCATAATAGGTTTTCAGGGAAGATTGAGCCCATTTAAATCATTGACAGAAGTGGATAACTGCAGACTCTTAATTCAGGCTTATAACATTTAGCATGAAATGTCCCTCATTTTCTGTTTTCTATTAATTAAGTTTCTGTTTTTCTGAAAATAAACAAAATCTAGTTATTAATCTGTTAAACAAATACTGGGTTTACTTACCTCTAATACAAGAAATCTCACTGTGGATAATTGTAGGGATAGTAGAGTAGCCCAAAGCCTTAGAAAATGGAGTACTTTTCATTTTTCCATACTTTCCATATTTAGAATGTAGACCCTCATTTTCATAATTAAAATCTCATGTTTTAAGACAACGTCTATTCTACCTTCTCATCATATCTGTGATTGCAATGAGAAGGAGAAATTCAGAATGAACATTAATAGTTTTTAGCTTGTGGGTTTTTTTGGGGGGGGGGGGTAATAAATGTTCTCATAGGACTTCTAGCAGTAAAGAGTCTTATAAATGAAAAAAAAAATTAAGCTAACTAGGAGTAAGGCTAAAGAAAATAAAGTCTGGTCAATGATCACAGTGTCTACCATACTGTACAGAGGTTTCTTCTTATCCTGGGATCTCCAGGGTCTATATTAGCCAACTGTAAATCACCGTGAGTCATTTTGGATTCAGTATAATTGCATAAGTTGGCACATAATCTGACAAAATAAAACAAAATATTCCAAGAAAAAGCACAATCAACAGTTAAAGTTTATTTAGGGTCATTTGGTATTCACTGTGGATGAAGTGGTTAGTGCTGAGACAGACAACAAGCACCACAGAGAGAGATGTTCTGCTCCTGATGAAGCACACATGTCCGAGGTCTGACCACAGGTGATGAATGATATCAATTTCCCAGGGATGTGGGCAAAATGCTGCTAGTGTGCTCATCTTAGAGAAGCTTCACTGTTTAACCTTCTGTTTCACCAGCTATCATCAGGAGGATGACTGAGAGAAGTGAAGAGGGCATGGCAGTAGGAAAGGCAATGGAACTGTGATGCATTGTCTGGATTTCAAGGGACATGGTGTGTGGCTGGCACAGACAGCATAAATTAGCATGGGATTATATATTAGGTTGGTATGAAAATGCCACTTTATATAGCAGACGAATTCTTGCAGACGCCTTTCTCCTTTCTGATAATTCTAGTTCTGGGGTAGGAAAAAGGAAGTGTAAGTAGTAAATCTTACTGAAGTGTAAGTGAAAATTGGAGAAGTTAGTTAGGGTTTCTAATGATTTCCATTCTAAGAAGTATTCTAAAAACTAAGATTCATTATAAATATATTCCTCTTTAGATAGATGATGAACCTAAAGGAATTTTATTACTCCAGAAGTATGTTTCCATAAGTTCATTTTAACAAAGCAAGAATATCATAGAGAGGGATCAATATTTTTATATTTTCTGAGAAATATTGCCTTAGAAATTTAGTTTTCAAGAAGTCCAGTGGTAGAGCACACATAAAACATTCTTTCCGTCCTCTCTCTGTTTTCCAGTGAAACGAAAATATATGAATAATAAGTGTTTCTTTTTTAAGTTAAGAGGAGAGAAAACACAGTAAACACTCAGCAATCTTTAAAATGGAAAGTTTAAAGAAATGAAAATTAAAAATATTATCTTAGTTTTCTCACTAAGAAATAATATTTATGTAGTCAGCATGGTTTAAACTCTCAGTCTTAGTATATACAAAATTATAGTCTAGTATGTTCTGGTAAAAGGATGAGGTTTAGCCTCTTTCTCTTTTCTCTCTCTCTTCCTGTGTGTGTGTGTGTGTGTGTGTGTGTGTGTGTGTGTGTTATTGAATCTATTTGTAGATAAGTATTTATATTTGGTGGATTAGATGGATATCATTACCTTAAATGAATGTTTGAAGACATGAATAGTGTGAATATACTTTGTATACAATGATATGTAAATAGGTGCTCTATATGTGTATTATGAATTGTAATGGATACTACTGTTATATATAGAACAACTTTGAAAAAATTAAAAAAAAAGAGAGAGATGAAAATTCTTATCTTCCATACCAGGAAATCAATAAAAATTGTCTAAAAATTGGTAAATAAGAAATACTCATTGTTTTAAAATATGAACTAAAATTTCAGAAAGTTTTGGAAGCAGCTGATAGAATGTTCAGCATGACCACATTTGGAATGTGAGAGTGTGATAGGGCACCATTGCAAATTGCTCATAAAACCAAACTAGCAAATATCTATTGATTCACTATAATTTAATTTTTAATACCATGGATTATTTTTATATAAATTTAATATCCAATTCCTGTTTATCTATCTACAAGGTCCTTACCTTATTAACATAATTATGTTTTTTATTTTTCTAAACTTTTATTCTATTTATATTACTCCTAATGGATGATAATGTATAGGTATTTGCTAATGATTTGTAATACATCGTTTATAGAAGAGTAATACCCATCTATACTTTGGCAACTCTATATGTAGAAGTGTACCTCTGGACATATCCTTTCCATTTACACTGTTTGGTGTCATTAATCATGCTCCATGTAGCACTTCAGTGTTATGACAAAGATGGCATGTTTGACCTGTCCTATTATTTCTTACTTTTGTCCTATCATTAACATGCAGAAAGAGGTTGTTCATGTGTTTGGCAGACACTGGATTCCTTGCATGCAGGACAGGAGCTACATGCCTTATATAGATGCTGTGTTGCATGAGATTGGAGATACAATAATCTCATTCCCACTGGCCTGCCCCATGCTGTGACCTCAGATTTTAAATTTAGAAATGGCCACATTCCTAAGGTGGGCTTTGTCTATGTTGCACTACAATGCTCTCAATGTCCCCAAATTCACAGTTTGTTTCCAAACCTCTACCTCACAAGATCAAAGTGCTAAAATCATACCAACCTTACCTTTCTCTGCATAGTGAACTTTGGCTGTTTCTACATTGGGCTATAAATATTTATAACAGGAGCTGATATGTGGCAGTGTGAGCCTTCCATGTTTGTTCTGCCACTTCAATATTACTTTAGGTCTTAGGTGTTTACATTTCCAAATGTATGTTTATCATTCAGTTTATAAATTTCCCCAGTGAGTAATCTGGGGTTGTTATCATGGTGAGGGTAAATCTGTTCATGCATTTGGAAAGAGTTGATATCTTAAACCAATGGTTTTGTCCACTCATGAATAAGGTGGTTTCTAGTGATTTTGGCTTCCTGTTATTTTCTCTGTAAAGTTAGGTTTTCAGTGCAGTGGCTTGTAAGTTTTCTGTTAGGATTTATTCTGTTAGGATTTATTTATTTAACATAAATTTTGTTATTGATTTTTACAATGCATTTTCCATTTCTCTTTACCTGGTATATGGAAATATGATTGATTTCATTATTCTGTTGATCTCATGTTTAGAACCCTTGTGAAATTTACTGAATATCTGTAGATATGTTTGGAAATTCAAGGTGCATATCCTGCTAGTAGGAGTATATTTTTATTTATTATTTTATAATTCTCATCTCTTTTTTTGACACATAATGCTTCTCAATTTAATGTAGCTTCAATGTGTTTAATATAAAACTTCACCAATTTGACTTCTTAGATAAGGAAATTGTGTTCTAGTAGATGTTTTAATTTACACCAATCATTGCAGTAAATCACATCCCTAAGCATGACATGTTTTCAGCAAATAAACAGTTGCGCATAGTCATCAAGTAGCCCAAATAAGTGATCTATGGTATGGCAGTACACTGTACAGTCCAGTTAATTTGGACTTCTAATGACACCAAGACTTTAGCAAAAGGTTGATCTTTTGGGCTATATACATGTGAACTAGAAAAGGGGAATCTATTTATAATACATCACAATTGATTCCTATTAAGTATAAACTCTTTAATTTCTCTTATGGTAATGTTTTACTGGTTAGGATTTATATTATAACACTGAACAGAATTGGTGATAGAGGCATCCTTATTTCATTTCTGACCTGCAGGAAAACATGGAGGTTTATGAAATTAATATTGAAATGGTGTTTTAAGTAAATTTTGATAAATATTTCTTATCAGATTAGGAAAGTTTGATCTCATACTTTTATGTTACTTTTGGTTATGTGTGTATGTAGAATTTTATCAAGTATGTTCTCTATATCTATTATTGTAATGGTGTATATTGGCTGCTTTTTCTCAATAAATATTTGTATTTTAAGTATATATACACAATTGAATTTGATCCATTGCACATGGTTCATGACAACTCTATTTAGAATCCTAAGGTATTTTGCTCCATAACTCTTTTTACTCAAATTCATCTTGTCAGGTTGTTGATGTCATGATAATGCTTACTGCCTAAAATTAAGTTAGAAATGTTCCCTGATATTGGTCTTGTTACATTTCCTTTAATCTTGTGACTACTTCAGGGTATCTTTGAGATGTCAAATAATGTTTTGTTAAGTTTCAGATATTACACATGAAACAAATGCATAATTTCAGTCAGTGTTTATCTCCTTTCACAAAATATTGATCCTTCTCCCTGGCAGTCAGAATGATGTCACACTTCTGGCCCTGATTCAGAATTGAAGATGATATGAACAGTCACAAGTAAAATGTAGGCAATAAATTATCTCTCTGATATTCTCCTGTCACTGCATTACTGAGAACAATTGTGGACTCACAGCTTTACAATGCTTTCTGACATACTGTATCTGGTATTTAATTGGTTGGGATCAGATAAGAACAGCAGTGACAATCAAGCAAACCCTAGATGATGACTAAATCCCAGTTAAATACATTTAGATTTAGTTGGAATGTATCTTTACAACCTAGGCATATATTTTCAAACTAACACTAGAGAACTAATTTCACAAATGGTTACCTTGGCAGGTAGCTGTAAGGTTATTTTCTCATTTTTGGTGATAAAAATTTAATCTCTAGCACTAATATAGGATCCACAATAAATGTAAAAGTGGTGTAACATTGGATTAAATGTACATTTTAGTAAAAGTAAAACATTCCCAAATAATATATAATTTATACATCAGTGCAGGCTTGAAATGAAATTGCTACAATCTGCCTTCATTGTAGCATACATGCACTTAACCTGTCTGAAATAAAAATTTTCTTTTTTTTAAAAAAAAAAGAAAGATAAAAAGGAAAAAGAAAGTGACTACTTCATGTCTTCCTCATCAGGTAATAGAAACTCATTTTCAAGTGCTTCAGATATCTTTCTGGGATTGGATGGAACTTATGTGGTGCCTCCCTGTATCTAGTAGATTTGTTCTTTGTACATGATTAGGAACATACTCCAATGCCCATGCACTTCCCTTGATGATGATCCATCCTCAATGATGGGTCAGAATAGTGGGACTTTAATTTTTGACACAACATATTTCTTCCAAATTAAGAAAGGTAGAGTGTAAATGTTTGTATCTTTCATATATATATATATGGTGTTTTAAATATATATATCACAGATGTATCAAAAGTCTCCCCTAGAAGATATAATCCATGAAGTTTTTCTTCACCCATAAGGAGAAAGTATCTCAATTCACAACTTGATTATCTTTGGGGTAGTGTTACCCATACCCAGGCTCAGCTACAGAAATAGAAGTCTTCAGTAGCAGAGATCAGCACCAATAGCCTCCTACCCAGTTAGGGAAGGAGATGAGTAATCAGTCCATTGTGATGCAATAGAACTAGTGCTATGAGAGAGGAGAGCACAGATTTCTGGGATAGAGGGAGTTACGTGTGAGAAGATGCCAGGTTTGAACTCTCTCATACCCCACTATGGAGCATAAAATGGAGTAAGCAACACTGTAACAGTATAAATGACAGCTGAGCTGCTTCAATGGGGTCAGAAGGGGGAAAAAAAAAGAAAAAAAGAAAATGCAGAGCATTTGAGGAGTAAATGTACCACAGGAAGAGGATCTTTGTTCTCAATCAAGAATGTCAGAAATGCCACTAAATAACCAAAGAGTCATGAAAACATAAAGGATGTGCCAGGATACCCTGAAATAATCATAAAGCACACTTCTTCCAGTGACGAACATGTGTCTTGCATACTGGATCACCGCACCTGCATTGTGTATGCTGAGTCTCTGGCCATAAAATCTCCTTCCTTGATTTTCTCACTTCAATGCCTATTCTACATCAAGCATTGTGGATACCACAATTACAAGGACAGAGACCTCTCTTCAAATTCACATTTCAACAGAACAACAAGATAAACAAAAAAATAGAAATCAATGTGTCCAGATGATCTATGCATCAATGAAGTCATGAATGTTATTTTGAGGAAAACTAATGATGGCAAGATTTTATTGTTTGAGAGAATCACAAAGAGTATAAAGAGGAAATTAAATTTGACCTGGATGTTGAGGTGGGTAAGAAAAGTGCATTGTAAATGGTAGGAGCCCTAATTAAGGAGATAGCTAAGATTGCGGTTAGCTGTGAGCCATAAAGATGTACAAGCATTACCACCTTCCATGGTCCTGCAAGACTTGGCCCAGGACTTTGCGGATCGGGATGGCGCCATTTTTGTGGTGGTGGTTGTAGGAGTGTGGATGGTGTTGGAATTGTTGTTGGAGCCGGAGAGGGAAGCTAGCAGAATAAAGAGCCTGTTCATTTCCAGTCTGCCTCTGAACTTATTCCCGTGGCGTCGTTGCTCCAAGCGGCAATCACTTCAGGTAGAGACAAGTGGTGGCCTTCACGGGGAGTTTGGCCAGCAGGTAAGAAATAAGAAAATTTTAAAAATGGGAGTGAAAATAACAAAAGGTCAGATAATAAAAGCCATGGATGAGTTTTTCAATATCGCGGACTCAGTGGATAGTGAGGAAAATGATCAAGAAAGCATAGCCTCTGAGTCAGTTAATACCAGTGAGAAGAGTAGTGGTGTAAATTCAAAAGTAAGAGCTGCAAAACCCATCAGAAACTTATTGAAATTAGCAGAAGAATATGTACTCTCCTTAGAAGCTGAAATTCAGGAAACCAGTAAAAGTGATAGTAGTAAGAAGGAGCCAAACCATGAAAGTACAGTCTCATCCACTAAGCCGGTTAGGAACTATGAAACTAGTAGTAAAAAGGAATCAAAAGGTGATTCTGGGAGCACAGTCTCCAGTAAAAAGAACAAAAAGAAATTAAAAAAGAAAAAGGACCGTCAAGTAGAGGAACCACATGTGTACTCTACTCCCTCATGGGTGGAATCCATTACAGAAAATATGAAGGGTATTACTAGACATTTGCATACCCTAGAAACAGAAATAAAAAGTCTTTCTGAGCACTTATGCACTCTCGAGGGTAACTCACAGATACATTGGGAACTGCCAGTATTTGAAAATGAAAATGGACAGAGGGTCCAGCAGTCAGTAGATTTCAAAACAATAAAAAATCTCAAAGAGGCAGTAATGATGTATGGGCCCCAAGCTCCTTTCACGCTGAGTATGTTGGAGTCCCTTAACATCTTTAGCTTAACCCCCTCAGACTGGAAAAGTCTATGTAAAGCAGCATTAAGTGGGGGACAATACTTGGTTTGGCGATCGCAATTTCAAGAACTTTGTATAGAAACAGCTAAAAGAAATGCAGCTGCAGGGTTTGGAGACCATAATATAGAAGAAATTCTCACAGGAGAAGGGCAGTTCGCAGACTTACAGGCTCAAAAATATTATGACCCAGGTGTATATGTTCAGATAAATGCAGCTGCCTTAAAGGCATGGAAAACTTTACAAGGACCTGGGGATCTACAAGATAGCTTGTCAAAAGTGATTCAAGGACCTAATGAGCCATATGCTGACTTTGCTGATCGACTTTTAAGAACTGCAGGTAGAATGTTTGGAGACGTTGATCAAGCTATACCATTAATTGTTTAATTAGTATACGAAAATGCTAATAAATACTGCCAGGAAGCCATCAGTCCATGGAGAAATAAAAAGAATCTTTCCATATATATACAACTATGTAAAGACATAAATGACGCCTTTGTCACAGGAAATGTGATTGCAGCTGCAATGAGAGGTGCTTCCCCTCAAAATTTCACAAGGGCCTCAACCTAGACATTATAATCAATCAGGATATTCTAGGCAAAATTATCATAATCAATCAGGCTATTCTGGGCAAAATCCCCAAAGAGAAATAAGACCAAGCTTATACCATGCCCCAGGCCACTGCCCCAGATGTAAAAAAGGGAAATCATTGGGACAATAAATGCCATTCAAAATTTGACATTTATGGAAATCATTTGTTCAGGAATTCAAAAAATGGGGCACAGGGCCCAATGTCCCAGGGCCCACAAATGTATGAGGCATTGGAGGAGGAGTATCCTCAAGAATCCACTCAGATGCTTCCCCGACACAATCCCTACTACCCATCCACTCCCTTGCCAGAGGAACAGGAGGAAATGCAGGATTAGACCTCTGTCCCACCACCCGAATACTGTTAACACCTGAAATGGGGGTTCAACTGATTCCCACAGGGCCAGGGGAACTCTTCCCTCAGGGACTGTAGGACTTATTCTTGGGCAAAGTCCTAAAAGCTTATTAGGTTTGCAAGTGACCCCAGGTGTAATAAATTCAGACTACAAAGGGGAAATAAAAATAATGCTTAGCTCATCCCAAAGTATAAGTTCTGTTAATCAAGGAGATAGAATTGCTCAGCTGCTTCTCCTTCCAAATTTACATAATTCATTTAAAATGAGTATGCCTCAAAAAAGGAACAATAGAGGATTTTGTTCCACTGACTTGAGAACCATGGCTTGCTGGGTTCAAGGAGGCCTATGTGTAAAATAAAAATCCAAGGAATAGAGGTGGAGGGACTGATAGATACTGGAGCTGACTCTTCCATCATTAATCTATGGCAATGGCCCAAGCACTGGCCTCTGCAAAAAGCTTCAACCAGTTTAAGAGGCCTGGGATATAATAACCTCCCTGAGAAAAGTGCGGTAATTTTAAAATGGGAGGATGATGAAGGGCATAAAGGAACATTTCAGCCTTATGTTTTACCTAACCTACCAGTTACTTTATAGGGAAGAGATATTTTGCAACAAATAGGAGTACACCTTGCAACCAAGCCTGCAGGTGTTAATGGGAAAATCTACAGAGTAATCTTAACCCTAAAAGAAATCATTATCAAAAGGTACAGGGTAATCTTAACCCTAAAAGTAATCATTATCATAAAGGAAAAAGATATTTTTTTTCAGGGCCACTGAGAAAATAATTTTGAAAATACCATGGCTTTCTGATAAGCCAGTGTGGGTCCCTCAGTGGCCCCTATCTAAAGAGAAATTACAAGCAGCCCACCTACTAGTTCTGGAACAACTAGAAGCAGGACATATAAAACCTTCCACCTCTCCCTGGAATTCCCCCATATTTGTGATCAAGAAAAAATCAGGAAAATGGCGATTGTTACATGATCTTAGAGAAATTAATAAAACCATGTAAATCATGGGCCCTACTCAACCTGGACTTCCTAATCCTGTAGCTATTCACAAAATTTCCATCTTATTACTCTTGATGTAAAGGATTGGTTCTTTTCTATTCCTCTACACCCTCTGATACCCCCAGGTTTGCTTTTTTCGGTTCCTTCTATTAACAATAATGGCCCTGATCAGAGGTATCAATGGAAAGTTTTGCCGCAGGGAATCGCTAATAGCCCCACTATATGTCAAATCTATGTAGATAAAGTTATTCAGCCTATCAAAAATAAATACCCAGAGCTTATGTTCCTCCATTATATGGATGATGTTTTGCTTGCTCATCCTAATCAAGAAGTCTTATTCACCATATTTAGTGATATATCAGAAAACTTGAAACGATATGGACTAAACATTGCTAAGGAAAATGTTCAAATTAGATCTCCAATATTATATCTAGGATTCCAAATTATGGACACTTTTATTAGGCCTCAAAAATATTAATTAATATGGAGCATTTGGCCACTCTCAATGACTTTCAAAAATTGCTAGGAGATATTAATTGGCTTCACCCTACACTAAACCTCACTACTGGCCAACTAAAACCTTTATTTGACATCCTTCGCGGGGACCCTGATCCATCTTCACTGCAAACATTGACTCCTGATGCTAGGAAAGCTTTAAAGTTAGTAGAAAATGCCATCAAAGGAGCTCATTGTGATAGATTTGATTTAACTCAACCACTGATATTGATTATTATTTCTTCACAATATACACCCACAGGAGTATTTTGGCAACAAGGGCCTTTATTATGGATACATTTGCCCATCTCTCCTAAAAGTATAATTGAGTCTTATACCTCCATGGTGGATAAAATTATTCTTCAAGGACTTAAGACTTCTACTAAAATATTTGGCATTCACCCTGCTACTATTATTACTCCCTATTCATCATCACAGATTGAATATTTATGCTTCAATGATAATGATTGGGCTATAGCTAGATGCTTTACTTCTGCAAATTTTGATTTTCATCTTCCTAAGTCTCCTATATTATCTTTTTGTATCAATCATCCAATTATATTTCCACAGGTAATAAAAAATCAACCTATTCCTAAGGCATTAAATGTATTCACAGATGGGTCCTCAAATGGTACTGCTACAGTAGTCACTAAAAAAGAAAATATAACTTACTTAACTGCACACAAATCAGCTCAACTAGTGGAAGTGGAAGCTGTGGTAAGAGCTCTGGAAAATTTTAGAGAGCAGCCCATGAACATTGTTTCAGATAGCCACTATATTGTACATGCCGTCCCAAAATTAGAGCTAGCAGGACCAATAGCACCTCATAATCTAGCCTTTAAATTGTTTTATCAAATACAAAAACTTTTGTGGGCAAGAAAAGAACCTCTATTCGTAGGGCATATTAGAGCACATACCAACTTGCCTGGTCCCCTCCATGAAGGTAATCAAAAGGCTGATGCCCTTACCCAAGCAATCTTTATACTTTCAGTGCTCCAGCAAGCTACTTTATTTCACTCCCAGTTTCATGTCAATAGCACCACCTTGCAGCGTAGGTTTAAAATCACAAAGGAGCAAGCCAGAACAATTGTAAAAGATTGTAAATCTTGTATGACACATTTGCCCAATCCTCATTATAGTGTTAACCCTAGAGGATTAATGCCCAATCATTTGTGGCAGATGGATGTTACTCATGAGCCAAGTTTTGGAAAATTGCGATTTATTCATGTGACCATAGATACATGCTCAGGCATGATTTCTCCTTCTTTACATTCTGGAGAAAAAGTTAAAGATGTTATATCTCATTGTTTGCAAAGATGTTACATCTCATTGTTTGCAAGCTTTTGCTGCATTGGGCATCCCCAAAATGCTTAAAATAGATAATGGCCCTGCATATACGTCCTCATTTTTCAAACAGTTTTGCACAAAATTCAATATATCTCATAAAACAGGCATCCCATACAATCCTCAGTGTCAGGGCATTATTGAAACATCAAACCACACACTGAAAATTATGTTATTAAAACAAAAAGAAGGAAATTGGAAAAATCCTAGGGACAGATTGGCAGTTGCCCTGTTTACCTTAATTTTTTTAACTTTAGACTCTAATGGTTATTCTGCTGGAGACAGACATTAGAACCCACACCAACAACAAAACCTTTGGTTTACTGGAAGGATGTTCTTTCAGGTATGGAAGTGTCCAGATCCAGTATTAATTTGGGGGAGAGGATCTATTTGTGTTTTTCCAAAGCATGAATCCTCTCCAATATGGATACCATCTAGATTAATAAAGCAGGCACCAAATCATAAGGATCAAGATGAAGTTGTTGAGGAATCAAGATTAATAAAAAAGGTACAAAATCAAGATGACCAAGATGAAGGTATGGAATGTTTCCCTTATAAGAGTCCTTCGAAATATTTCACAACTTAAGTGTCATTCCTCCCGGCCGGGACGAGGAGATCTCTCTTTAGTGTGCACACAATTGTATTTTTTTTCTCTTTTTACGTGTGTCTTTATGTCTGCATTTGTCTAAATTTCATTGAAATGTGATGTCACAAATATACGTTTGTAGGTTTGTGTGTCTGTCCAGTGTGATGTCACAAATAACAAAGCACTTATGAAAAAAAAAATATATATATATATGGAATCCAAATAACTTTAATTCATTTAAGTTTAAGAGTATTCAATTTGGGTAAATAATTTAATAAGTGAAGGTACCTTCAATTTTGATTTATAGCTGTCCCAGGAACTTCTCTTTAGCGAAGAATATGACTAGTGCTGTATAACCTGATATTTTGGTGTTTTGACATAGGAATGTTTATTTGTAATCAACTTTATTTGTTTTATAGCTGATTAATTTGAGTTATTTCAACAGATAACCTCATGGAAGGTTACAGAGACTCGAGGGTTCCAGCTAACAAATTATTTTTCCAAAGTGCCTTTAGCTTTTCTTTAATCTATCTTTAATTCAGTAAATACCCTCAGTCTTTCTTTGCTTTTTTCTGAATATGATATTTTGCCAGCTTATGTTCGTGGGAGCTCAAGCAGCAATTTGTGTGAGCAGAAATCAACTTTAATTTTCTAATCTAATAATTCCATTTTTTAGTTTGACAACTCGCCTCTTGACTCAGTGCTGGAATAGCACTGCCTTTCCTTTAATAATTGATGCTTCAGTTTCTAGGTAGCAGGCCCTGAAGATTTGCCGGTAGCATTGTCTAGACATAAAAAAAGATGGCTGGTGCTATAGCTTCAGGGATCGCGGTTGCTGCAAGCATCCTTGCTGCTCAAGCATCAAACAACCTCACCAGCAGTGTGGCCTCTGCTCTGCATGCATGGAGCCTCCTAGATCAACGTGTTATAACAAGTGGACATTTTGATCTTTCATTGTTTGGGACTTTACGGGACAATGCCTTGCAGGTATTTGTCTAGAGAACTTAGTGCGTTGCTTGATGGAACTTAGGGCAGCTGATTTGTTTAAAGAATTTGATATGCTATGCAACTTGGCTCGTCAGCAGAAGGCTTGTCGCCTTAAAGCCGCAGCATCTCCTCACGATTGGACGGCTGTTAGTCATCATACACAGTCGATCCTGAAGGGCTCAATTAGACTGCTGGTTAGCCAATGATGGGTAAGATTCCCAGAGGGAATCCTAAGACAGGCACAGTCGATCCAGATGAGGTCATCACCCATCTACTGGACAGTCTCATGTGGCCGACATATCAACCTAAGACAGGAGTCAAGGGCACAGCCTTGATTATCTGATGATGGGTAAGAATGTTGGTGGCACATGGGCGTCCTAGAGCATCCCCTCTTTTAAAACAAAAGGGGGGGGGGAAATGTAGGAGCCCTAATTAAGGAGATAGCTAAGATTGCAGTTATCTGTGAGCCATAAAGATGTACAAGCACTACCACCTTCCATGGTCCTGCGAGACTTGGCCCAGGACATTGCAGATCGGGTCGGCACCATTTTGTGGTGGTGGTTGTAGGAGTGTGGATGGTGTTGGTGGTGTTGTTGTTGGAGCCAGAGAAAGAAGCTAGCAGAATAAAGAGCCTGTTTGTTTCCAGTCTGCCTCTGAACTTATTCCTGTGGTGTCGTTGCTCCAAGCGGCAATCGCTTTAGGCAGCGACAGTAAACAAAAGCAACAGTATGATCCCACTCTGTAAACTACTTCACGTGCTGCAGACAGATAAAGAAGGTGTAAGCTGCCTGGTACCGTAAACCGGGAGGAAAAACTCTCGGAGGCAGAGTTAAGCTTTTACTACTTTTACTTCTACTTTCTCAGAGCTTAGAGAGGGAAAGAAAGATTTTTAGAGAGAAAGATTAAAGCAAGCTTTTCTTCTTGTCTTCTTAGCTTAGAGTAGCTTAAAGAAAGATTAGAGCTTAGCTTTTAGAGTAGCTTAAAGTAAAGAAAGATTTACTACTTTTACTTCTACTTTCTTAGAGCTTAGAGAGGGAAAGAAAGATTTTTCTTCTTAGCTTAGAGTAGAGTAGCTTAGAGTAAAGAAAGATAGAGCTTAGCTTTTCTTCTTAGCTTAGAGTAAAGAAAGATAGAGCTTAGCTTAGAGAAAGACTAGAGCTTCTTTCTTCTCTCTTCTTTCTTCCTTCTTCTGTCTTCTGTCTTCTGTCTTCCTCGGGAGCCTCGGCCTTACTCTGACCAGTCATTACTTCTTCTATCTGGTTTCTTTTCTGTAACCGCTCTGCCTACGTTTTGGCCGCTCTGATTCTTCTGACCGACCGAGTGACTGCCCGGCTGACTGAATTCTCCGTTCTCCTAACTCGGACCGCTTTCACCCGGTTATATACCTTCAGGTTTGCGGGTGCCTACAGGTGCGTCACATACATATCAGGTGGAACTTATGGCTTCCAGCTAGCTACAATAGCCCTTCCTAATTAGGGCTCCTTCATATTCCTTCCCTTTAGTTTAAAAAGGTGCTTTAATTTTATTTTCTCTATTTTCTCTATTTTATTTTATTTTCCCTACCTAGCTTTTCACCTTTTATTTTTGAAAGGGTGGATATTTGAGCCCTTTTTGAGGAGGTGCTGTGGCTTTTAAGGAAGCCTACTGCTGAGGAGCAGCTAATGCATTTAGTTAAGCACAATTGCATAAGCGGCTTTGACTTTTTTTTTTTTTTTTTTTTTTTTTCCTCTTCTTTATTTTTCTTTATGGCTTTCTTGCCAAAGCTCAATGGCTTTTTTTTTGCATGGTTTTTACCATGCTATTTAATTCTCTATTTTCTTTTAAGCTCATGGCTTTTTTCTTTATACTAAAGCTCAAGGCTTTTTCTCTATATTTTTTATGGCTTTTGGCCGGCTACTTTGCTTCGGCTTTTGGCCGGCTTGCTTCGGCTTTTCGCTGGCTACTTTGCTTCGGCTTTTCGCTGTCTACTCTGCTTCAGCTTTTGGCCAGCTA
The DNA here is from genome assembly GCA_025594165.1 of Tamias sibiricus. Lineage (NCBI taxonomy): Eukaryota > Metazoa > Chordata > Mammalia > Rodentia > Sciuridae > Tamias > Tamias sibiricus. The sequence continues at coordinate 138,805,981 of CM046663.1, read as the reverse complement.
CTCTGCTTCGGCTTAATTCTTAATTGGCTTCAACTGAGTCAGAGGCTCTGCTCTCTTGTTTCTACTCTTTTTGTTGGTCTCAACTGAGTCTGAGGCTATGCTTTTTCATTGCTCTTATTTTTTAGCTTTTCTTCTCTGCCTGCCGAGTCCCGGACGGATCACCATTTGTAAGCTGCCTGTTATGGCCAGCCATGGCGCCGCCATGGGAGAAAAACTCTCGGAGGCAGAGTTAAGCTTTTACTACTTTTACTTCTACTTTCTCAGAGCTTAGAGAGGGAAAGAAAGATTTTTAGAGAGAAAGATTAAAGCAAGCTTTTCTTCTTGTCTTCTTAGCTTAGAGTAGCTTAGAGTAAAGAAAGATTAGAGCTTAGCTTTTAGAGTAGCTTAAAGTAAAGAAAGATTTACTACTTTTACTTCTACTTTCTTAGAGCTTAGAGAGGGAAAGAAAGATTTTTCTTCTTAGCTTAGAGTAGAGTAGCTTAGAGTAAAGAAAGATAGAGCTTAGCTTTTCTTCTTAGCTTAGAGTAAAGAAAGATAGAGCTTAGCTTAGAGAAAGACTAGAGCTTCTTTCTTCTCTCTTCTTTCTTCCTTCTATAGAACTGCCCGGCTGACTGAATTCTCCATTCTCCTACTCGGACCGCTTTGAAAACTGTGGATACAAAGGTGGGGTGTGCTACAATAAAAAGGGCTCCTTCAAGGGTATAAGTTTCATGGGAAGTTTCGTGAAGCATTAAACTGTTTACAGAAATCACAAGCAATGTGGATGTGTCTCTAGAAAAATGTAGATGGAAACTTGAAATGTCAAAAGAACAGCTATAATGTAGGATTACTTAGTAATGTGTTGGCATGAATATGGAACTCAGTAACTTTTTGAATGATATATTTATTAAGATGAAATGAAAAGTAGAACAAATTATACATAACTTTCCAATGTTCATATATTAATACACCACAGTAAAACTCCACATCATGTACAATAAAAATTGGATCTTACTTAGCAACATAATTAGGACAAGTTATACTGTATGTATAATATATCAAAATATGCAATACTGTAAAATATGTCTAAAAAGAACACATACAAATATATTTAAAAGAAGATGAAATGTTAGAGAATTAGCAATCTGTCATCCTTTCTCCTTATGCCTATCTGGCTGTCTTTCCATACATCCATTCATTCTTTTATCTCTCCATCCATCTTTCCATCCATCCAATGATTCATCAAACACTGTGTATTCTATTAGTGCCAGTTAGAATCACAGTGATCATTAGAGTTACAGTTTTTGCACACAAAAAGTAACTATTCTCTTTGATTTTTATCTTTGGGGAAATAAATATGTGTTAAAGAAGGCATGGCTCCCATTTGTTCTTGACCAGTACCGAACAGCACTTTAACCTGAAATCTATGGTTATGTACCTGAAATCAACCCATTTGCCAATGCATTTGCTTCTCTGCCACACAGGCACCTTACTATCTGGCTGTTCCCCTCTTGTCTTCTACAGTCCTCCTCTCAGGGAAAAGTTAACATACTTCCCTTATTGGGGTTGCCTTCTCTGCCCTCTCTTCTCCTATTTCCCCATTCCAAGAGGATCCAGATAACACCTTGTCTTCATTTTAGAGTGTTTCCTGTGTAACTGCAGAATTATATCTTCTATTCCCCATGACCTGGTATACTGGTATTGATGACCACAAGTGCCAATGCTTACCTAATGTTCAGTTATTCATGTATTATTCAGGCCCAACAACAAAATGATTAGTGTGTGACAATTCAGAGCCATTTATCCTCTAACTGATCATAATAATAATGATTAATTACTGGTTTTAATATTGACTTTCAGTGTGAGGAAATAAATCAGGTAAAAAAAATGGAAGAAAATTGGGTTCCAAAAAGATATGCTGGTCTCAAAATGATAACCAAAGAGTGTGGAAAGGGGAAGTGGTAATGAAGCTCTTTGTTAGGGCTAAGGTGTAGCCAAGTGGTAGAAAACTTGCCTAGCACGTGTGAGGCTTGCAATTAATAGCCAGTACAGGAAAAAAAAAAAAGCAAGGAAATCTCTTTGGCTGAGTGTCATATACAGTTACTAGATGTACAGATTTTAAACAGAAATAATATCCATGAAGCTGCAAACCATAGAAGGATACTGTGAACATCACTCATGTGAGGGAACAAACAGTAAGGTTACAATTCATGCCCCCATTTTGTGTGTTAACATGAAAATTTGAAATATTCTCTCTGTTTCCAACTCAGAACCAAGTATGAATTTGTTTTCCTATTACTAGCATATACTGAGCTTTAGTCTTCTCTACTCAACAAGAACAAATTCCCTGAAAGCATGAGATTTTCTTATTTTTCTAGCTTCCACACATTGTTTTACACTCAACATAAATGTAATGGCAACTTGTTACTATGTCTCTGAAGTCATTAATCTCACTCCATCTCCAGAACACACACAATTGAACTTCTATTTCAACTCTAATTCTACTTATTTTCCCTTCCTTCTGTCTAAAATATATATTAAAGGATGAGGGCCATTCACTATCCTTTCTGACCTCATCTCCCAGAGGAAATCGCTTTGTCAGGCATTTTAAGATAAGTATTAGAGCCGAGATATACAACTGTACTGTGCATTTGTACATGCTCAATGTTTCATGCCCAAGGACTGTACTTAAATCCTTTTTCCTCCCTCATGCAGGGTCATCTCTCTTCCTGCTGCTTGGTTTAGAGTCGGGTTTGGGGGTGGTGTAGGCAAGTCTTCCTTCTTAACTTCTTTAATGTGTCTGTTTATTGTCCTAAACTCAGGCAATATAGACTCATCTGGCTTCCTTATATCTTGTGAAAGTTATTTGGTGCATGAACAGGTAGTCTTTCTATGTGTGTCTCTGAGATGGGGAGGACATGACCCAATCACTGTAGGAGTCTACTCATCTACCATCTTTTTCCACACTCTAGAAATGTGTTTTAAATAATACACAAGAGGTACCAATCATAACAGAAAATATTAATTTGTTGAAAGACTTAATTAAATGATTGAAAACCAAGTCTGAATGTATTAGGAATCTACATAACAGAGTCTTCGCATTCCTTATCTCCTTCCCACTTACTTCCTTCTTAAAATGTTAAATAGCAAATTCACTGTGGGTCCACAGAAATTACATATTTATAGTAGTAGTGAAACAGCTGCATTTTTCAAGTTCGTTGTCAGAGTCCACTCAGCCTGTAAAGGGTACACAAGAAGAGGGAATTCCTGGGGTGGGGGATGAGACCCTGGAGAAGGAGAGAAGAGTGCTCAGAGAGGGAAGACTGAGCATGCTGCATCTGACCCTAGGCAGGCATTCAGGGCCTCCATGATGATGACTGCCTAACTTGAAATTTGATAGACTGGACCAAATAAGAAGAGTGCATCCACTATAGTAGCCAGGCATGGAGTATCAGAACCTGAATAAGTGAGGACAACATTGATATGGAACATAGGGCTGCCAGCTAAGAGGACTGAGAAACAACCTGGATGAAAAGAACATCCCCACAGAAGGCCAGGACACCATGGAATATCAGAAACCATGATACATGAGGAGAGCATCACATGGGGAAGGTGGGGCACCTCCCTTGAATGGGAAGTCAGAGAATGGATTCTGAACTGGAAATTAGTGACATTATTTGCCTTTTGGAGGTAAAACAGAAATCAGGTTTGACGAATAGATGATCCTGACACATCATAAATTTTCTGATATTGATAATTGTATTAAGTTTGTATAGAAAAATTTCCTTGTTTTGGAAAAATTCATAATACTATATTTCAGGAGTTTGCTAATAATTTAAAATAAAGAGTTATTTGGGTATGCACACAATATTTCTGCCCACATCTGAAGATAAAATCTATCTATCCATCTATTTAAACCATGGTCAACATCCAAACTATATACAATTATTCACAAAAGAATAATTGATATTCCCATGGACATCTGAAAAATTTCTTGGCGCCATTATTCTTTACAGAAAAGTCAGTGCAATGTGATTCCATGACATGAGTAAAGTTAAAATTTAAAAATGTGAATCTACTGTGCATTGCAAAGGAATTAAATTATTTGCCACACTCATAATAAAATTTTAAATGGGACAAACCACTTGGATAACACTTTGGAGGTATTTACTAGAATGGCCAGAAATTATATTTGTATATATGAGCTGAACTGATGGCATTTACTGAGATACCAAAAGTTATTTAAATTAAAGTCCATATCAGCACTACTCATAATAGCCCCCCAATGGGGAGATTCAAGGTATTGTATTAGAAGAAGTTTGCAATGCCAGTTGCTCTGTGTCTCAGGATTCAAGCAGCAGGTGTATTGCTTCTTAGCAAGGTAGGTTATACTTACCTTATACTGGTGAGAATGAAAATTTACAGCTACTTAAGCCAGTTCCATTTCCTAGCCACTCCAGCAAACACCCTGGTGAACAACACAAAACAAGAAATGGTTTAACAATGGCTAGTTCTTACACACTCTAAGGGGTATATAGTTAAAGAAGACGTGGAAAGGTCATTCAGATTTAGGCAGTGAACATCTTTGCTTTTCAACAGTTTTGACAACCTAAGTGAAGAAAAAAAAATTTTTTTTTTTTTAATTTTTCAATAAGAATTGTTTCCGTTTTTTTTTTTTTTAATTTTTTTCCTGTGCTTATTGGTTTGCAGATGTGTGTGTGTGTGTGTGTGTGTGTGTGTGTGTGTGTATAATCATTTCTTTTTTCTCATTTTTACTATATTTTTTATGTCTGTTATTTTCCATTGTCTTGTGTCTTTAAAGCTTAGGGATTTTTGTTTATTATGTTTTTGTTTGTGAGATAGTGACAAAGGTCAGGAAGTCAGCAGAGATGATAGATGATCCAGTGGGGAAGATGAGGGTTAATTCAAAAAGAAATACTGCCCCCAACCTCACAAGTTACCAATGTTACCTATGCCTCCAGGCAATTCCTGCTCCCAACACTAGGTGTTGCAATTGAGTCCCCTCTGGGCAGCTCTTTTCCTGACTTTTGGGAACGGGTGGAAAATAGGGAGAGCTACACTCTGGGCAGGTTCCTTTTCTGCCTTTTGGTCACACAGGCAAAATAAGAGGAGGAGGGGGCATGAGAAGAAAGGAAACCTGAAATCTATAAAAGGGCAAGACACACCCCTCCCATGGATGCCAGCTGTGGGTCCCCTTCTCCCCTCTGCAGAAATCTGTTTCTGTTCTATCCCTTAAATAAAAACTTGGTTTCTTGCCTCAGCATTTCTCAGGTGTGTAATCTTCAACACTGAGGTTATTCAGACCTGATCTTGAGTTTCAAGACCAGTATCATTTGTTTCTCTCATTTCACTTTCTCTCTTTTCTTCTCCCTCTAATAGCTAAATTCTCTCATTTTATCTTTCTCTATCACTTCAGTTATTTCGGTTCCTTCCCTTATTTTTTTTTTCTTCCTTTATAGTCATCAGTTGCTACATCTCTTCTGGTTTCTCTTTGTCAAAATTTTGAAAATTTTAAAGTTTCTATTACTTTCTGATCACGTTTCATTTCTTTTAATAAATAATTTTAAAGATAATAGTCTTATTATCTTTTAGAACTATTTTGAATTATGTAATTTCTGCCCCACCTTTTATGTTATTGCTTATATTTGTACTGGAAATGGCATAGTTGACACTTGCTGTTTAGTTTTACACCAGATCTAGTTCACAGACATTTATTATTGTTGCAGTTGGCGATCGCTGACCTCACCATTCCTATTTTTGTGGTAATTAGTGCATTAGCTATCATGGCAGACACCAGGTACTTTAATATTGTATATTTTTTCTGTAGTTGTTGCTCTTATTTATTTCCCCCTTTTCTGTGAGGTGCTGGGAATCGACTATGACACTGTGTGTTCACATGGTAAAAACTGCTACTGTATAAAGCCGGCAAAGACAGATCACACCTTGCTCCACACACACAATCTAACCATTTTTAAATTTTAATGGTACCCTTGTATGTGCAGCAGAGACAAAAACTCTAAACCAATGACCAGGAATGCCTATAGGGGATACCCTGAGATCCCAACATGGATGTTCATTTCTAGAGCAAAAACAGAGAAAATTAACACAAAGACTGAGGAAACCAGACCAGACCTACAAGGTGTCTCAACCTAGATCACTCCCTATACCTTGAGAATATACACTTTGAAGTGAAGAAGAGCTATCACAAACTATCACAAGGGTGTACCTCATATAACCTGATGGATACAACACAATTATTGGATCATAACAAGGACCTATTCTTTTGAGGCCTGCATAGGAAATGGAATGTCAAACCTTTGACACAATGTGCACTGTATCAAAATACACTTATTGTCCCTGATGGACTGGTAGGAAACTATAGTATAAAACTCTCTTGGGAATATATTGCAATTCTCACAACAACCTAATATCCCAGAACACTTTACCAAGAGAAAGTTGATTCTTAAAGAAGCCAATGCTTAAGAGTGGTAGAGAAATTTATCCTAACAGTTGCATAGAACCCAACAGAGTAATATAAAAATATGAAAGATCAAGGTAACACGATGCCTCCTAATTCACCAGTAACTAACTTCAAATATATTACTGTGGGTGAAATAGCAGATAGACAATTCAAAAAATATGATTATAAAAATGACCCAGAGTTTTCAAGCAAACATAGAATGGCAAAAGAATAAATCACAGAAGTCAATACAGGATGTGATTGAGAAATTCGGTAAGGAGAGAGGTATATTAAAATAATCTGAACAGATGTATTGGAAATGAAAGATACAAGAAAATTGTTTAAAAATGTTTATTATAAGTTTCTCTAATAGAGTAGACCATGCAGAAAAGAGAATCTGAGCCAGAAGACCAAGGGGCAAGCTTTGAATATTCAAACATGATTAATCATAACAGTAAGAAAATCTCCCTCCAAAAGCTCCTTATATGTGGTAGTATTGGTGCAAATGTTTTTTGGGCTTAAAGGCATAATTTAGTGGTGGAGTCTTTAAGTCTCTGTGTAAGACCCTGTTTTCAAACCCCAAACACACAATGTCTTCCACATATTATTCTGTTTTATTATTTCACATTTACAAAAAAGCAATATAAATGGGTCACTTACAAGTTAGCAGTGTAACAGTGGTCCACTTTGTGCTTTGAATATAAAACTTGCTCCTCTGCCACTGCAACTTATTTTTAAAATGGGCATATCTCTTTCTTTTCCTCTCTCCCTGCTCCTCTCTAATCTCACCCTCTCCCTAATCTCAGGGAAAACAGGATTACCTTTTTTCCCCATTCTAGGGAGAGTTATCTGTCCCTGAATACACACCCACCACAGGAACAAAGTAATCCAGAATTTGGGGATGATACCAAAAGGTGTCAGAAATGACTATCTGTCAAATTAGCAAGAAGATTACAACTTCAACAGAGAACACATGGAATGTAGCCTTTGAATCCACTCTTCAAACTCCCCTCTTTTCTGGTGATGGGCAGAATCACAGCTTTTGGGACAGAAGTCTCTGTATTTCTTCTTTGCTAGCAAAGCAATAAACTTTTTTTCATTTTTCTCAAAATCATGTCCTTGTTATTGGATTGCCATTAGGGACAATGACTGGGATTTTGGCAACAAACTTGTCAATCTTTTTTTTTTTTTTTTTTTTTTTTTTTTTGTTGTTGTTGTTGTTGTTGTTGTTGGTACCGGGGATTGAACTCAGGGGCACTCGACCACTGGGTCACATCCCCAGCCCCTTTTTTGTGTTTTTTATTAGAGACAGGGTCTCACTGAGTTGCTAAGTGCCTCACCATTGCTGAGGCTGGCTTTGAACTCGCGATCCTCCTGCCTCAGCCTCCCAAAGTGCTGGGATTACAGGTGTGCGCCACCGCACCTGGCTAAACTTGTCAATCTTGATGATAACCAAGAGCAGCCTTTGCTCCAGCTTTCTTGGGCTGGCCTGTTTCACCAAGAAATACCACTTCCATACTGAGGATGCAAGATAGGTGGTGACCTTGTTGACAGCCAACTGCTAGAGAAGTAGGAGATGGGGTGAGTTTGCCTTGGGTCAAACCAGAGGAGCTGTTCCTGTGAGTAAAGAGAGGGACTAAGGGACCATCCCAGCATCTGCCAATGCTCCTTTTGCTGTGGGGACTCCCACCTTCTCTCCTTGAAAGGTACAGTTTGCTCCATCATGGTCCACTTTGAGTAAAAGGAAACAGAATTCAGTAAAAGTCAATACCCTTGGCCATTTGGTAAGTCCCTTTTTGTGCTTTCTGAGACCCTCAATTCCAAACATTTGGTTCCTCTTTGTGGAAATATCTGGTCGCTCTTTCTGGGTACATCTCTGGTGCCACAGATGTAGGATTTACAGTCAGGCTTGACTTGAGAACCTAGGGTTTTATACTCCCTTTTGATCTGTTCTAGGTTCTCATCTTTGTGTTGGCCTTGGGTTGGGGAATTTCCTCTGGTTGTCTGTTTTGTTCATATCTATAATTGCCCATTTTAAGACCTGGACAATATTGCATTAATTCTGTAGGTAGTCTCTTGGGAAAGATCTTGGCTGGTCAATTTAAAGGTTCCCATCTCTTGGCCGTGGTTTGGGGCTTCCCTTTGGCTATCTCTCTGTCTTTATTTTTTGTACAATCTTGCAATTAAAGTTGTTCTGTTGGAGGTAAGGTAAGTTGAAGAAAGGGCCACCTATAGATACAAATCTGTCCAAAATAATGATTTACTGTAATGATCTGGTCTTTAAACAGCTTTCTTTGTTATTGTATAATCTTGGATTTGAAGTTAGTCTGTGAAAGGTGAAGTAAGTGAAAGAAATTTTTATATGCATGTCTGTCTGTTTTAAAAGTTCTCATTTGTGAGACCTGGTTTCAGTGATCCTTTCTTGTCCATTTTGTTGTTGTTGTTATCTGTTCCTGGACTTTTAAGACATGGTGAAACTGGCTTTCTGGATGTTTAAAACCCAAATCTTTAAGACCAAAGTCAAGGAAGTAAAAGGGAAAAGGATAAAGCATCCAACATTGTGACCCTTCCCCTTTGTGTTAAGCCAGGACCTGGAGAATGTGGGGCCACTCTTGGGCCTAGCCACTCTGGTGAGTCACCCAATCTCCTGATCAGGGAGATTGAGAGGACCCTAGAGAACAGGAAGCCAATCAGTGCACATTCTGCAAAGAGGAGTGTCATTGAAGATGGAAATGTCCCTAGTGCTTCCAAGAGAAGCATATGTGTATGGTCAAGTAGACCCCAATCCATCCTAGCAAGTGGCACCACTGGTAGAGGAAAGCTACACAGCCAGGAGGCTTTGCTAATGTTCCCAAGATTGAACTCTAAAGAATCTCAGCTGACTATTAATAGTAGATAGGAACAAGGTCAGTTTTGACCAATTTGGTCTTAATCACCTGGCAGGAGAGTATAGACTAAAAGAACAGTCCTGCATGGACATTTAAAAGAACAAACAATGTTTGGTTTGGTTTGATTTTTTTCATGTAACTTAAGATGTACACTTGTGTCAGCCCTACCCAAACTAGGTAAAGCTGAAGTATATAAGGGAAGGGAGCTTGTGTGAAAGTGTCTATTAATAATAATCACAGGAGTTGCAAATTTGTGCTAGGTTAATTTGGGTCTGATTTTGTAGACCTACAAATCTTCATAACCTCCTACTTTAATGAACTTATTCTGTTTTTCACTGATAAGATTATGAGTTAAAGTTGTCATGGTTTTTAGAGACTGGCTGAAATACTAATTGTGTTTGTGCTAATTATTTACAAAAAAAAAAAAAAAAAAGTAATGATTTGCTGTCTTTATTGTTGTCTTAGCATAATCCCTGCACTATGTATGCCTTGTCCACTCATCTTCCATCTGCCACTGTGGACCTCTGGACTGCTCTGATACTGAATGCCCTTAACTGTGCAGGCCCCACATAATAGAGAAAAGAACTTTGATTTACTTTGCCCAACTTTGACCCCTTTCAGTATGAAGCAGATTGGGAATGTCATCACTTATTTGTCCATAAATATGGAATGCAGAAATTGATAGTGGGATATGTATCAGTGCTCCACTTTATGCTTTGAATATAACACTTGCTGCTCTGCCACTACAACCTATTTTTAAAAGTGACATGTTTCTTTCTCTTTCTTTCTCTGTGCTCCTCTCTAATCTCTCCCCTTCCCTAATTTCTTGGGAAACAGAATTAACTTTCTTCCCCATCCTAGGCAGAGGATTGTGTGTCTCTGAATACACACTCACCATAGGGACAAAGTAATCCAGATGTGGGGGATGGTAACAGAACATCTCAGAAATGACTATCTTCAAAATTAATAAGTGAATTATGACTCTAAGACAGAACACATGGAATATATCCTTTAAACCACCTCTTTAAACCCCCTCTGATTCTGGTGACGGGCAGAATCACAGTCTTTGTGACAGGAGTTACCTATATTACATTTTTGCTAGCAAAACAATAAGTCTTTTTTTCTCCCTTTTTCTCAAAACCATGTCCTCAGATTGGATTGGCATATTGGCATATTGTTTCAGCAACTTCTCTATTAAATATTAACAAATATTAACTGTATATCAATTACTTGCTCAATAAAGCTATAAAACTAAAAGATACTGAGCCCAATAAAAATTAAAATCAACTGAGTAGAAACCTTTATTTTAAAGCCAGACGGCCCTGGGGTTCACCTTTTTGTTTGTTTATGTGAGCCTGAACCAGATACTTAACAAAGTCGTGTCTGAACTATCTTAGTAGTAATAGGATATAATAAAAATGTCAGAGGCTGAATAATGACCTCACATCCCAAAACATCTACATCTTAATCCTTGAAACCCATAAAACCATAAATTTGTTGATTTATATAAAAAAGGAACATTGTAGATGTGGTTATGTCAAGGATCATAACATGGATAGATTCTACTGTCTTATGCTGGTGTGTTCAATACAGTCACCAATGTTTTTGTTTGGAGGGGGGTTCATACCAGAGGTTGAACCCAAGGGTGCATAGCTACTGAGACACTTCCCCAGTCATTTTTAGTTATTATATTCAGACAAGATGCTTAGGGCCTTCCAAAATTACTAGGCTGGCTATGAACTTGCAATTATTCCACCTCAGAGCCCCCAGCTGATGGGATTACAGGTGTGTACCACCACTCCCAGATTCAGCAAGGTTTGTGTAAAAGAACAATGAATGAAACATCAAGAGATAGCAGATGTGAAGACTGATATTGAATTGGTGTGACAAAGGACTCAGAAGCTAAGGGATGCTGGCTGCCTCTACAAGATGAAAAAAAAAAAAAATATTAGGGATATGGATCATTCCTAGAGCCTCCAAAAGGAACCATTCTGGATGACAGAATCATCTTATCCAAGGGGAGATTATATTGGATCTTCAAACCCCAGAACTATAAGATAATTAGCGTGTGTTGTTTTCAGTCATTATATTTGTGGTATTTGTTAGGGCAACAATGGTGACCAATTCAAATACTATCTATCTCATAGGTTTACAAGAAACAGTAAGTTTTTTAGAAAGAGCAAAGTGCAAAGAGAGGATGGGGGAATCAGAAGTTGAATGATGGGGAAGTTGTAGTGAATGGAAAATTATAAATTTTGAAAAGAAACTTTGAGTAGCATTATTGAGAAATTATCATTCTGTCAGGATATAAGGCTGTCTGTTGTTACACCCTTCTCTCAATAGCAGAATAATATGTTTCCTTATACTAATCAAGAGTTTTAAAAATGGATACAATGTAGTTTTCACTTGCATTTTTAAAATTTTTAATCTACTTCCATATTATTTTAGTTGACATGTAGTCATATGTATTTGTGAGGCACATTGTGATATATGTATACATGATAGGATGATTAAATCAGAATTATTAACATGGTAATTTTCTCAAATACTTGTTCTTTATTTGTGGGCAGGATATTTAATACCTCCCCTTTTGGGAATTTTGAAGTATGCAACACATTCTTGTTAACAATAAGAACCATGTTCTGCACTAGATCATCAGAACTCACTCCTCATGCCTACCTAAACTTTTGTACCTTTAACTAACTTCTCTTCTTTCCCCATCTACTCACACTGTCACCGCTTCCCAAGTTCTGATAACAATTACTTTTCACTGAAAGCACATGGTGCACAAATGACAAAGGCAGGGGAGCAGCAAGCTCTTCTTTATTCTGTGGTGGGGTCAATTGGTCAATCATCTGATGTGGCTCATTTTTATGGATAAAATGGCTGTAGCCACAAGGTTCTGGGCTTTATATATAGCCTTAGCAGAACCCAGCCATAGAAGGACTTAGTTACTTTTGGTGGGCCATTTTTCTATGTGGGGGGCAGGGCCAAGTCATGGGAGGAGTTTTGGTAGTGGAATCATTTAGGGTGGGGCAGGAGGACAGGTATGTATCCATATCCTTTATTCCAGACTCTGAAAGGAATATAAGAATTAGTGGTATTGATATCACATTCATCTTTCTTCCTGCTGTAAATGGGTAAAGTAGGGGGTCTTCCTTTCAGAAATCTAGGAGAGGACACAGGGTTTTTGGCATTTGGAGCTGAAGAGAGGTATACATGGAAGGAGTTTTGGGGTGACTGCAGGCAATATTTTTTTGTTTTGAATGCCAGACAATGGCTTTGAGATGTTTCTGGAATTTGGTTTGGGCTAACTAGGTCACTTTACTAATAATCTGTTTCTGTATTAAATTAAGAATACAGGAAAAAAAAGCTATTATGAGAAGAATGAATATTAAGAGGGGGTAACCAGAGGGACCACCAGGAATCAGGCAATTCTTGCCTTTGCTATTTCAGGTCCAGTGTGGCTGTTAAAGATGATCTGTAGGGAACATGTGTGCTGGGGTTTTTAGCTCCCCCAGACCCGGGATCAGCTTTTGCTGGACAGTGGAGAAGGCTGGGGGAGCACGCCCCAGCGGTGAGCCTGAGTCAGGAAGAGGCAGGAGTCGGCTGGTGGCCCACACTCAGCCCTCATAGCGGAGAACAATCAGAGACACCAGGGACAACAGTCAAGCAGGAACTCGTTTATTGAGGAAGTCACACAGCATATATAGGGTGTTTCAGCCAATCAGCTTTAAGATCAGCAAGCCATGGGAGGGGACACGAGCTGATCATGTTAGCGGGACTGGCATGAGCCAATCAGCGTGTTACACTCTTGGCAGGCCAAGTTCCCTCAACAGCAAGTGAGCCATTGTGCTGAGGTGTCCTTTTTTCCTCACACATGTGGAGAAGACAAAAATTTGGGTGGAGGTAAGGTCAGTGAATGTCCCTTGAAGCCAAAGATCCCAAATAAGGTTTAGTGTTCGAGAAGTTGAAAGGTGATGGGGAAGTAAATATGATGTTTGTCTCTGAGTGTTGTTAAGAAAAGCTGGAAAGACATCTGAGAAAATAATATTAATAATTTTGGGCAAGAGGATCAAAAGCTTCAGTTATATGTGAAAGGGAGTCATTAAAACATCATGGGTGGCAGAACAAAAGTGAGAAATCTCAAGGACATCAGGGTTTTTTTTTTGGGGGGGGGGAGAAGAGTGGCAGGGTTTAATGAAAAGTCTTGCTGAAAGGTAGCTAAGGTGTCCAGGAGTTGTGCATGCAGTAATTGAACTCTGGTTGGGAAGGGAGAGAAATTAATGACGACTGAGGAGATCTGGGAGAGAGTGTGTGGTAAGAGTGGTAATGGGCTGATATAATGCAAGTTTTCTGGCTTCATGGATAAGAAGTGCTGCTGTTGCTCAACGCTTGAGGTATTGGGGCCAGCCTTATAAATTAAATCTAACTGTTTGGTTAGGAATGCAATGGAATAGGGGGGTATTCCCTGCCCTTTGGTAAAGAACTCTCAATGCTTGTCCATGTTCTGAGTGGAGTGACAGGAAAAAAGGCTTATCAGTGTTTAGTAAATACAGAGTTGAGGATTTGAGAAGAGAATTCTGGAGAGTATAAATGGTAGAGGAAAAAGAACCAGGAGATGGAAGAGGAACCGAAAGGTTCCCTTCGGAATTTTCATAGAAGAGTTTGGCTATAAGGGAGAATTTTGGTATCCATTTGCAAATATAATTAAAAAGGTCTAAGAGGGACAGCCTGTCTCTTTTTGTGGTCAGTAGGGGGCTGTCTTTTAAAGCCTGGAGTCTCTCTGAGGGTATGGTGTGGGAGGTGAGGATTAATAGGAATATTGTTCCTGAGGGGAGCAGAGCTGGGCCTTAGGATGAGAAACCCAGTATCCCCAGGAGGCTTGGAAGTTAATCAGGATGCTAGTGTGACATGTGAATATTCTAGTAAAGGGCTACAGAGCAGGAGGTCATCTGGGTTACATTGAAGAGCCTGGCCAATGTAGTAAAGGCTATCTCAGAATCCTTGTGGGAGAATGGTCCAGGTAAGCTGCTTTGAATAGTTAGTGTCTGGGTCTCTCCAGGTAAGTGAGAAAAATGAGCATGAGGCAGGATGGAGGGGAATAGTAAAGAAGGCATCTTTCAGGCCTAATACTGATAATTGTATGGAGGAGGCTGGAATATGAGATAAAAGAATGTAGGTGTTCGACACTACAGGGTATGTCGGAACAACTGCCTCATTGACTTTTCTGAGGTCCTGCACAAGCTGGAATTGGCCATTGGACTTCTTTACTCTGAGAATGGGGGGGGGGGGGGGTTATAAGGTGAGTGGGTTGGTATAAGGAGTTTGGCCTGTAATAAGTTGGAGATGATGGGCTTTAAACCTTTGAGGGTTAAAGGGGTTAAAATATATTGGGGAAGGGTAACATAGTAGGTGGGTTCTCTTAGTTGGATATGAACTGGAGAATGGTGTCTTGCTATTTTAGGTTGAGAAGTATTCCAGACTATGAGGTTAATCTCAGCAAGCAAAGGACAATCAGGAGGCTTAGGGTGTGTAGGGAGTTTGGGCCAGAATGTACCAAAAAGATGGTAGTGGACTTTACAGGGAGAATGATAATGGAGGCTTTTAATTTGTGAAGGATATCTTGACCCAGTAGGAAGATGGAGAAACTTCGCACAACTATAAAGGAATGGGATAATGAATGGGATCCAAATGCACAATAAAGGGGGAGTATTTGCAGTGCATATTAGGGGACCCAGAGATTCCCATAATTGGGGCATTTGATTTTGAAAGTTTGTCCATGCCATTGTGTTAAAAGCAAAGTGTCACCCCAGAGTCTACCACAAATGAAACCACATAGCTATTTACCATCCCTATAACCAGGGACTCCTCAGATGTACCACCTGAGGTGGCAGGGGCAATGGAGGCTGGCCCCCTCATTCCAAAAACTCAGTGAATGGGACTTGGGAATCAGATGGTTGTACCAAGGAGGGGGTGTTCTTTCCTGGGGACAATCCACCTTCCAGTGTCCTCATTGTCCACAGGTGGGCCAGGGCTTGGAGGGAGGCCTTGAGTCAGGACAGCCTTTATCCCAGTGTTAATTTTGCTTACATCAGAAGCAGGGTTTGGGAAAAATATTAGAGGATTTGGTGAGGCCATGAGCCATGGAAATATTAGATGGTTGGGTGGGGCCATGAGCCACAGGGGCTTTCCTTGGCCTCTGGATGGTGGAGGCCAGAAGCTGATATTTCTAAAAGCTATTGTTGAGGTGTCTAGGGCCCCCTTTCTAACTAAGCATTTTATGAATTTCAGGTCCAGACTCTCTGATAAAACTAAAATGGAGAAAGAGAATGCCACCAGGACTGTTCAGTTCTAGATTTGTGTATTTGGTAATGCCATCCATAAGCCAAGGCAAAAAGAGGGCTAGGTTTTGCATTAGGTCCGTGGGTAATTTCCTCTACCTTTTTCCAATCATCCTGGGTGTGAGAATTTTTTGCCATGCCTTCAAGGAGAGAAGTAATTGTGTCATTATACTCTAGCATCTTGAGGCTGAAATGTCCAATCAGGTTCAGCTGTGAAGATGGCAACCTCTGCTACCAGGTGGATATGGGGGTTTTGGCCATGTGGGAGACCTGCATGGTCCCTGGCCACCTGCCAAATGCAGTCACGTTCATCATTGGTTAGGATGGAAGTTAATATATAGTACACATCTACCTAAACAAGGTGGTAGGCCTGAGTCAGATGGGTGAAAACCTTCCTATATTTAACAGGGTTTTCAGAAAATGACCCCAATCTGTTCTCTATTTGGCACATATCTGTAATAGAGAAGGGAACATGGGCTTGGACCATACCTTCAGTCCCTGCCAACCCCTGGAGAGTTAATATATGCTGAGCCTAATGAGGCATTCAATGTTGAGGTCTGTTTGGGAGTGGAGGGTCTTAAAATTGGTGAAGAGATAGCCCGAGGGGGTGTCTCTGGGAACTGGGTAATTCCCATATTTGGAAAGCCTCAACAGAAGTGACAGTGGAAAGCAGAGCATCCTCTGTACTTTTAAGTCACAGGTGTGCCAGTCACTGGACTGGACTTTTTCCACTGGGGAAAACATCTTCACCCCAATCTCAGTGGTGGGGGACCCCCAGGGTCCTGGCTAGACAGAAGGTGGGTTCTCAGGGCAGAGTACCTATCTGCTGGAAACCAGATAGAAATCTTACCCGTCTCTAGAATGAGAAGGCCCATGTTGGATGCAAGAACAAAATGGCAAAGAGGTCTCTGAATTGGGGGTCTGCAGAGTGTTGTGGAGTGGAGGGACTGGGGAGAGGGTGGCAAGTGTGAGGGGTGGGAGGTGGGAGGGAACAGTCAGTCTTGGGATTCAGCTATAGCCGTTTGAGTGGTGGCTAGGGGTGCCCCCAACTTCAGAGGGCCAGAGGGATGCAGGACTCTCAATGGTTATTCCCAAGGCCTCATTAGCCATTAGACTGGACTGTGGGTAGGGCAACTTTGTAAATTAATCAGATGTCTCTAAAAAATACATTCATGATTAATTCCATATCAGACAAGCTTATTGAACAGTATTTACCTCTTCCTTATTGAAGAAAAAGCTAAGAAACAATGGATATATACATTTACATTTTACTAGTTGTTTGACCACCTCAAAAAACCCTTGGGTTACCAACTTTAAAGACATCCTTCATTTTCATTTGTTTACACAATGTAAATTGAACCTTTTAAAACATGTGAACCAAAGGCACTTGGATCCATTCCTTAAATTTTAATTTATGAGCTCATTTAATTTTGGTACGTACGTGTAGACAGGACAATATACAAGACAAAGAAGTAAAAGCATTATAACGTCTTAAAACCTATTAGATTGAAAGTTATTCTTTGCAAATTGGTCTCTTCACAAAGCAGAGTTTAAAAAACCTTTATAGTTGGATAAAATAGATCTGATCAGAAAAACATGTTAACCTATGTACGCTGGACCAAAATCATGAGCTAAAAAAATAGAATCACAAGCTAAATATATAGAATCACAAATTTAAATCCACTTAAAAAGTGCCATGGCCATTAATTATTTTATAAAGCAGCTTGAGAGTGTGAGAATCAGAGGGGGAGGGGAGAGAGAGAGCGAGCCCTGAAATTATTTTTCTTCCTGTATCACAGCCAGGGAGAAGTTAAATTGAACTTTTCCAGCTAGTTTTGCCTTTAAAATTTTCAGAAGGGAAACCTTTGCCTGCTGCTTGGAGTTGAAGCCTCTTTGGGGGTGGCAGGGGTTGTAAAGCCACCTTGGGGTGGGGGATACTCCCGAGAGAAAAAAAGACATGAGTACTGAAATGAGATTAATACAAAATAAATTGCCAGAGTTCTCCCACAGAAAAGAAAGTGAAGCAAGTCAGGACAGAATTTCCAACACCTGGGTGAAGGGGGACTCCAATCCACCTCTTTTGATGCAAGATGGCAGATGGTGTTGTGTTTCCCTGAGGGTCTCCACTGGTGGCATGCATACCTGGGGTATGGACCCATGTGTGTACTTCCTCCCACGGTGTTGGGCCTCATCCCTGTGGTGAGAGCTTGCGCGTGGGCAGTGGCGATGTCACAGCAACTTGAGCCAAGAGGGTGTGGGCAACTAGGGGCTTTTCCGGAGGTGGACAAGGAGAATGATAGAGGCCAGAAGGAGTCCCTGCTCAGGACTGCGGCTGGAGGCTGTGCAATAGGTTTTATCGAGGATCAATGATTTGACGGGGCACAGGAGCCATGCTCCCTTTGGGGTCGGTTGGGTCGGTGGTCAGCCCGGTGCTCCCAGACTGGCAGGTGGGCCAGGGAGCCAAAGTCCTCTGTGGTAGGATGAGAAGAAGGCGGAGGAGTTGGACCACAGCAGCGTTCACACAGTGCCTGCAAGGGGAAGGGCAGTTCTGGGCTGGGCAAGCGACAGCTCACCCTATGCAGGCTCAATGTCCTCCTCCCTTCACCCGCAGTGGTGACAACTAGAAGCTCTCAGAGAGCAGGGAAGCTGGGAAGCAGGGCATGCCCACATGGGCTTAAATGCAGATCCATGTTCTCCCAAACACATACTTACCTCACCAGGCAGAAAGTGGCATCTGATCCGGAGGTCTCATGCAAAGAGAGAAAAACTGAGGTTTTCTGGAATGGGGGCGGGGGGGGGTGGTTTAAAAGAATGCCCAAAACATTCTGTTTTCCCCTGAATGAACTAAATGAAAAGCACATGGCACACAAATGAGGGAGGCCAGGAGCAGACCTTGGGTTAGCACTCTCTTCTTTATTCACTGATGGGGTCAATTGACCAAACACCTGATGTGGCACATTTTCAGGGATAAAATGGCTGCTGGCCTCGAGGTTCTAGGCTTTATATACAGCCTTAGAAGAGCCAGGCTATGAGAGGAATTAGGTACTTCTGGTCGGCACTTTTGGTGGAAAAGGGGCAGGGCCATGTCATGGGAGGAGTTCTGGTGGCCAGATCATTTAGGGCTAGGTGGGAGGACAGGTAGGTAACAATATCTTTCAATCACAACTCTAAGAGTGTGACTTTTCTATATTACACGCAAAAGTGAAACCATGTGGTTTATCTTGCTATGCCTGACTTATTTCACTTTACATAATTTCTCCCAGGTTTTACCTTGATTTAACAGGGATGTCACTGTAAAAACTCACAAGACTGTTAAAGTACAGAGTGGCTAATGCAAGTGTTATAGTATGTGAGTAAGAAGCATGCATTTGTGAAAACTGAGAAAGCATTTTCCAATGATGTTGGGTGTTCCTTGAATTTCAGAGAAATAGAGTGGTGAGAGGCAAGTCAGATAAGACATGCCTGAAGAGGAAGGAGATGAAACATGCCCCCAAAGTGGAGATTCCAGATGACAGCAGAGCAGCAGCCAGCCAGACTGCTCTTCTTCAGATAGGAATGAAGCAGAGCTGGTCTGCAGGTAGCACAGAGACAAATCTATTGAAAACTGGGGTGGTATCATTAACCTTTGGGTCAACCAGAGATTTCAGATGAAAGTTCTATAATATGGTGGTCAGGAATAAGAACAGTTCCATGCAGGCTAGACCTTCCCCTGCATAAATTTGTTTCCCTGAAAATAACCAAGAGAGACAGGGTTAATACTCCTTGAACAGTATGTTTCTGACTGGCACACGAAGAATACAGAGTCACTATTTCATTAATGATTGGATGGATGCATGGACAGACAAATTGTATATATAGGGCTAGGGGTATAACTCATGGTAGTGCATATGTGTAAGGCACAGTTTGATTCTCAGCACCACATAAAAATATATTAATAAAATAAAGCTGTGTGTCCATCTACAAATAAAATAAAATAAAAAACAAACAGTAAATTTAAAGGATGGTTGATTAGACAGAACGATAAACACACCTATTATCCACCTAATAATTCAATCAATATTTATTGATCATCAGCTCTATGCCAAGAACTTCATTAACCATGCCCACATTAAAACTGTTCTTTTGACATTTCAGGTTTCCATCAATCTTTACACAGAAACACATGCTGATTACTTGTGTTCCCTGTATACCCAATCGGATGTTCCATGATCTTTCCTCCCATTCATAACTTCAATTTAGTTTCATCAGCCTTAAATATACAATGCAGTTTCAAGCTTTATCTCCTGCTGTTCCTTATGACTAGGATGCACTTCACACATCTCTCAGGTCCTAGATCAAATGTCATTTTTTTTTTTTTTTTTTTTTTTGCATTCTTTGTAATTCCTCCAGGCTGTAGATTCTCATCCTCTTTGGTTTTACCCAGCACTGAAGCACAGATAGTTTGAATCATTATTTTCTATATTTCTAGACTTATGAAATAGAAGTTCCATTAAGGCAGGGCACAGTCCTTGTGTGATTAGTATCTACAGTGCTAGACCTAAAAGCAAGCCTGAAGAGACAGAGAATAAATTTAGGCAATGATATGCCAGACACTCAGCACACACTTCAGATGTGAAGGGCCCTGTATCCCTAGTTGGAACTAGAGGTAGTGAGATCAAGGTGCACTGGTGTCCTTAAAGGAAAATCTGCCCTATTCCCAATGTTTACTGACCCTCATTTATCATCAAGAAGGTTCTGGTATTCTTGATCAAAATCTGAGTCCTATGTTTCATTATCTATCTTAAAATGCCCTGTGTCTGGGACTGGGGTTGTAGCTCAGTGGTAGAGTGCTTGCCTAGCATGTGTGAGGCACTGGGTTTGATTCTCAGCACTGCATATAAATAAATGAATGAAATAAAGGTCCATCAACATCTAATAAAAGTATTTTTTTAAATGTCCTGCCTCTGTTAATTCCTTTTTTTTTTTTTTCTCTTATGAGGCAGTTCTAATGTCCTTTCTTCTATTTGAATGGTACTCAATCCATTTTATGCTTCACTGTGTAGTATAAGAGAATAGGCAGAAGTCATTTTCTCCCTCTGCCATTATGAATAGTCAATACTTTCTTCTGTATCCCACAGGACTAGTTGTATTGGATTACAACAATCTATTTATTCATATTCTTGGTTCCCTGTGGTGTGGGACTCTTTCTGTGGCCCATTCTGTGCTGTTCATACTTTCCATACCCAGAGCTCAGCAGAGAAATGAGAGGCACTGGAAGATACTCACCAAAGTTGTGGAGTTATGTACCTTTTGCAGGGCAGATAAAAACAGTAGAAATGAATTTAATCATTTAAGAAAAGTTGTGGGTGTGCAGTGGGGAGGTCTGTGGTGGTCTCCACCGGAGGCATAGAGTAGCATGATCTATCGGGGGGCTGCCAAAGTGGGTTGTCAGCGGGGGCGTTACTATGCCAGTGCTCAACGCAGCACGAAGTAAAGGAGTCAGTTGGTGGCGGAAGAAATCAGCTCTCAAACATGAGTTAGGCTGTGGAATTTTTTTTTTTTCCTGCTGGTTTATTTTCAGTTTGTACAAGTATATAAGCAACATTTTTTGGCATTACACATATTTTTACATCATAAAACTTAGGAAAGAGGCTGAATCATTTATTGATTACATATCAAACATACGTATCAAGGCTTTGTACAGATGGAGATTTACATGAACTGTACATAACTATCTGCATATGTTATAATTTTTACCTCATATCTCTAACTTAGTCATTCTTTCTGCATACTGTTTAAACTTGCCTGATAAAGGTTAATTTTGTCTGACTGGAATTTCAAGGCACTTATTGTTTTTCATAACAAGAAGCAGGGAAAGGTAGAGGCAGCTTTGAAGGACTTTTCTTCTAAAAATTTCTATTACTACATTAAATTACTCTTACAATAAGAGGGATTTATTTTCAATCACAAAAAGACTCTAAAACTATTTAATTATGAACCTGTTATTTTAGTATAAATTATAGAAAAGTATTTTTATGTTTTTAACTCTAGATTTAAAAAAATTAATTTATAGAATTAGTCTCATTATAAGTAATTGAAATAGCAATACCTGGTGGCCACATATGTGAATAAAGAACAGAACAGCAAATAAATAGGAGAACCTACACAGTCAAAGTTAACTCTTTCAGCACCATGATATCTTTCATGAAAAAAGAGAGGGTTTTATCAGCAGAAAAGTTATAGGGGAGCATAGGGAACACGAGCAGATCACATTGGAAGAACAGCCACTAGCCTATCCTTGTGGTGATTTGATTTTTTGTCATATGTCAGGGCAACACCCCTGGGCTAGGTCAAGTCCACTTATCAGGAAGTGAGAGACAGCCAGAGAGTTATGTTTTTGGCGGACGTGTTCTTAATGTCCCCAACATTTTTTTCCCCTTTCCTTTTATTGATGGGAGCCCATCTTATTTGAGGGTGTGCCTGTCTTAGGTTGTCCCCCTCTGGGGATCTTACCCATCATTGACTACCACCCTAGCACTTCAGGTGGACTTACCCAAGGCCAGCAAGCCACGGCCGAGGGAAAGACGTGGGACAGAACAGTCACCTTTGGGAAGGCTTCCCATGGATGATTTAGACTTCCACATCCTGTCAAGAACCATGCCCTAGTTCACAGGGCTCCCAATCAGCATTTCTGAGGGCAGCATATTGTTGGCGGACCACCATAAGCTGTACCAATTTGGCCCTGTCCACTAAGATGCCACAGTGCAGTGTTTATTTTGAGGCATGACTCAATCTACCCTCTCTTTAGCTTTCTTACTATAGAAGAACAAGATCAATTTTCCCAAAGCCCCAGTAATCAGACCCAGTGTTGTAGCCTGACCTTGGACAGTGTGTGGGGACTGAAAATTTTGGTCATGATTGTGTGCAAAGATAGACTCAGATAAAGAAAGTTGTGAAGAAATCATGGAGTTAGAGAAAATGTTGGAATTTACTCAATCATGATCTATAGATAAGAAACCCTTGTCCAAAGAAGAACAGTGATATTTCCAGTTAGCCAACCAAGTCATAAAATGCATGAATTTAAGGCCAGTGACTATGACTTAGCTAAAGTGTCACCAAAAGCATTCCAAGTAGTGAGTACTTGAGTACTGGTGTACAAAACCTTTTGTCCCCATTATCATCAAGCTTGGAGGCTGTTGTCTGCCATACTTCGTACTCTATTTTATCACTTCTGTTTTCACATATCTTGTATATGATTCTGTCTTAAAATGGGTCTTTGTTTTCTCTTGAAATGTCCAGGATATTGTTTATAAGAACTTAAAGAGATAATACAAAGTGTAGCAAAAACCAACTGAATGTTTAAGAGTTTCAGAGAATTTAATTCTCCATGGACATGTGAGGGGAGTTTTTTTGTTTTTGTTTTGTTTTTTTCTTCAAATGAATCCTAGCCTCCCCAAAAAAAGGGATGGGAAAAAAAAAAAAAAAAAGCATAATTTTCAATCATTTGGTGAAGAACATCAATTAATGCTAAAGTTTTTTAAAATATTTCATTTTGTTTTAAATCAGTATATGAAAATGTGTATTTTCTTCACATTATAATGGTACATTAAAATTATGCACAATGGTGGGATTCTTTTGTTTTACTTTCATACTTGCACATAACATAATACTATAATTTTGGTCAGTATCATTCCCTAGTACTTTACCTTTTCTTCCCCTTCAAACTACCCCTGGTCCCTCCTGTCTTCTCCACTGATTTCTTCAATTTTAATGAAACCCTTTCCACTCATTTTTTTTCCATTTTACATGTAACTGTAAACATATGTCCCTTGACTTTATAAATTAGACTTATTTTGCTTAACATAATTATTTTTCTTAACATATTACTCACAACATCTATCTTTTTTCCTGAAATGACATTATTTTCTTTTTTTATGGTTGAATAAAACTCCATTGTGTATATATACACCACATTTTCTTTACCCATTATAGCAGTATACATTTGTACACTTTGATATATCATATATAAATGTAGTATAATTTTTCCTTTTTTCAGATTGTACATGTTATAGAATCACATCAGTTATGCAGTCATATATGCACATAAGTAATAATGTCTATTTCATTATACAATCCTTCCTACCCTCATACCCTCTCACCTTGTTTACTGTCTTCTACCAAATCTAAAGTTACTCTATTCTTCCCTAGTTCCTCTCCCTTTATTCTAAGTCAGTTTACTACAGAGATACATGCATAGCAATGTTTACAGCACCATAATTCACAATAGTCCATATATGAAACTAGCTTGGATATCCATCAACAGAAGTTATCCATTATAGCAGTATACATTTGTACACTTTGGTAATTGTCAGTCTAGCATAAAGTTAAAAAACTATGCAATAATCTCAGTCTTATGTATTTATGTAATAGAAAAGTAAATATAGTTTACCTCAACATTTTTACAAAAAGGTTCATATTACTTATATTTAATAAGCCCCAAACTAGAAACAACTAAAATTATTTATCTCCTTATGAGTGGAGAAAGGATTCATGGGATTTTTTTGTCATGAAGAATATTATTCAGTAATAAAAGGGAATGAACTACTAATATATGTAAATAAAATGAATCTAAAACACATTCTGCTACATAAAAATAAGAGAGATGCATAAAAATACATGGGAGATCAGCAGTGTATAGGGAGGGGAGGAAGAGGAGAGAAAAAAGGAAGGTACTGGAGAATAAAATTGATCAAATTATGTTATATGCACTATGAACTGGCCACAATAAAATATTCTGTTTTGTATAATTATTATACACTAATAAAATTTTTAAAAAAGAAACCTGGATCTATATATGAAGAATATTGGAAAAAGAATAAATGAAGTTAAAACAGCCAAAGATGAAAGATTTGTTTCTGTATTATTCTGTCATGTTTTAGTGTATGACTTTGTTGATAAATCAAAACCATAGGTACAGAAAGCCGATCCATGGTCACCAGGGCCTGGAAGTGAGGAAGTATTGTTGATTGTAATAGGAAGATGAAGAAACTTTATGGGGTGATGGAAATATTTTTTTTAAAGATTTATTTATTTTCTTTAGTTGTACACAATGAGTTTTATTTTTACATGTTGCTGAGGATCAAACCCGGGCTGCGCATGTGCTAGGCGAGCACTCTACCGCTGAGCCACAACCCCAGTGATGGAAATATTACAAACATAGACACAGTACTTCATTCTATTGCTTAGGCTGGTTTCAAACTTTTGGGCACAAGCAATCATCCTGTTTCAGCCTCCTGAGTAGCAGGGACTACAGTTGTACACCATCATGTCCAGCAATATTTTATATCTTGATTGTTGTGTGGTCACATCATTGCATATGTGTTGTCATAACTCATTGGACTATACACATAAAAGGGTCAGTTTTATAGCTGGAAATGTAGTTCAGTGGGAGAGTCCTTGCCCAAGACCCTGGGATTGATTCCCTGCACTGACAAAAAAAAAGAAAAAAAAAGGAATAGAGAGGGATTTTATTTTATTTTATTTAGAACTTCATTAAAGAAATAACAAGGTATTGTATCAAAATGAATAGATGGTGAAATGTAAGTCTCCCTCTCACTTTACCACAGAACCCTTATTTGGACTTTTCAGAAACAACTACCTCCATAAATTAGTCATATGTCTCTCCAGGGAATATATTTCTTCTAAATTATTCCTTGCATGAAAGACAAATAATCCTGTATGCAACAGGTTTATGCACCTTCTTACTTTGCTCTTATTGTTCACCCAAATTAAAGGTATTCTACTGCATTTTGATAAAACAATTCAGATATTGCCCTAGGTTGACACATACATCCACATTATACGTGCTAAGTAATATGAATGCATGATTACACTGTTGATAAGTTTAAGGCAACTTGCAGAATTTCTTTGTGACAAGCAACTATGTAATGTGAACATGTTGGACATTTCTGTTTGCACATGGGGTATATACCAAAAATTAGAATTTCCAAATCATAGAATATGTTTTATATTTTTCTTTTTCTTTCATTCTTTTCTTTTAACACCAGGAATTGAAGTGAGGAGTGCTTAATAACTGAACCACGTCTTCAGCCCCAACTTTTTTATTTCTTATTATTTGAGAAAAGCGACTTGCTAAGTTGCTAGAGCTTCACTAAGATGTTGAGGCTGCCTTTGAACTTCCAATCCTCCTACTTTACAGGTATGTGACACTGTGCCTGGCTTACATTTTTATTTTAATACATACTGACAAATTGTTCTTCAAAATGGATGTACCAGTTTAGAATCCTGCCAGCAGCACATGAAGGTGCTAATTTATACATATCTTTACCAACAAAATGTTTTCTCAGCAATTGCCGCAACAATGATATGGGTTAAAATGATATCACCTAGTATTAGCTTCTGTTTTGCAGATATTACCTGGTTTAATTCTTACAGCATCACAATGAGGCAAATAATGTATTATCAACAGTGTGCAAATGAGAAAGCCAAGGCTCAAAGGGATCAGAAATATACCAAATGTGACACCTAAGAGTTGCGGTACCAGAGTTAATACTAAGGGCCTCGTGATCCTTGGACAGATAAATTCTTATATTGAGGTAACTTGAATTTGTAAGTAACTGCCTGACTTTTTCATTTTCTGGATACAGTTGACAGATGGCAGTACCTGATTTATTTAAAAGAGACAAAGGGAAATACTCTTTCACTCAAGTGACACTTCTTTTACCTTCTTCCCTATGTATGCAAATTTGATCCTGATTCTGCATTTTCCTGGCTGAAAAATAAGAACTCCTCAACAAAAAAGAAGCATACTCTTGATGTATGAATCCCTTATGCAGTATGAAATATCCTTCTTTATCCCTTCTGACTAGCTTTGATTTAAAGTCCACTTTATCTGATATGAGGATGGAAACCCTTGCTTGTTTATTCAGTCTATGTGAGTGGTACATTTTTTCCTGCCCTTTCACCTTTAGTCTGTGGATGTCTTTTCCTATTAGATGAGTCTCTTAAAGGCAGCATATTGTTTGGTCTTTTTTTTTTATATATATAATCTGTCAATCTATGTCTTTTAATTGATGAGGTTAGGCCATTCATATTCAGGGTTATTATTGAAATATGATTTGTATTCCTGGTCATTTTGGTTTATTTTTTATTTGTAATGTGACTTGGTTTCTCCTTTGATTGGCTTTTCCTTTAGTGTAGTTGCTCCCTTTTCTGATTTTCATTGTTGTTTTTAATTTTCTCCCCTTGGAGTATTTTGCTGAGAATGTTCTGTAGTCAGGCTTTCTTGTTGCAAATTCTTTTAACTTTTGTTTATCATAAAAGGTTTTAATTTTGTCATCAAATCTAAAGCTTAATTTTGCTAGATATAAGATTCTTGGTTGGCATCCATTTTCTTTCAGAGCCTGGTATATGTTGGTCCAGGATCTCCTGGCTTTGAGGGTCTGGGTTAAAATATCTGCTGAGATCCAAATTGGTTTTCCCTTATATGTGATCTGATTCCTCTCTCTTGAGGTCTTTAAAATTCTATCCTTATTTTGTATGCTAGGCATTTTTATTATAATGTGCCTTGGTGTAGATCTGTTGTAACTTTGTATATTTGGCATCCTATAGGCCTCTTGTATTTGATTTTCCAAATCATTATTTATTCTTGGGAAATTTTCTGATATTATTTCATTGAAGAGATTGTGCATTCCTTTGGTTTGAATCTCTGCACTTTCCTCTATTCCAATAAATCTTATATTCAGTCTTTTGATGGTAACCCATATTTCTTGGATATTTTGTTCATGGTTTCATACTATCTTTACTTACCATATTTTCAAGATAATATATTTTGTCATCATTGTCTGAGGTCCTGTTTTCCAAGTGATCCAATCTGTTGGTGATGCTATCTATTGAATTTTTTGTTTTCTTCTTTTCAAGGATTTCTGTTTGTTTGTTTGTTTGTTTTTTCTCAGACTCTCTATTTCTTTCTTGAAGTAATATTTTGCTACTTGTATCTGTTCTTTTATCTCTTTGTTGGTGTGATTTATGGTCACCTGTATTTGATCTCTTATCTCTTTGTTGAGAGATTAATTGTTGCCTGTATCTGCTCACTTAGGTCATTTTTTAAATCCCAAATCATTTTAATTATGTATATTCAGAACTCCTCTGACATTTCACCTACTATTCTTTTTATGGATTCTATTGATGTAGTATCTTGGTTTGCTTGGGGCATTTTTCCTCCTTTGTTTATTCATGATATCTACGTGTTTTCCTCTCTTATAGTGTAAGTCTAAGGTATTACAGCTTCTGCCCTATTGTCTTATCATGTCCCTACAGGTTACCCAATACCTCACTTTCAAGGGAAAGATCACTATTACAGCATTCAATGTACCCAACATGTTGCCATATATCAGTTAGCTTCTATTTATATATTTACAGTTTTGTCACTATAAACAGAAATGATGAGATCAGTTATCTTCTATCATATAGTCAGTATGTTTGCGTGGTGGTTTACATTAGCTAATGGTAGAAGGGGAGTTTTAGGGGTTGGCTAAGACGTTGGTGAGGTAGGATGTGAAAAAATAGAGGTATTAGATTATTTGACTATTGAGAGGGTAATCATAAGAATTTGGCTGTTACTAGAAGAAACAAGAGACAGGCATCCCCATGTAATTCTCCCTGTTAACTCACCACAGGATAATTGTTAGCACCTCTAGTAGAGCTCCCTCTGATGCAGCCTGTTCCGTAGGGATCTTAGTCATGTCTTACCAGGACCTTATTGTTGTCCCTTGATAGTAGCAGCGCTTTTTCATTTTTGTGGTGGTGGCAGCCACAAGCCTATAATTATCTTCATGTTGGGCTGTGTAACCATGGAACACCAGTGATGAGTATCTCTCCAGGCAGGCTCGGGTTGTGTCTCTGATTTGCAGGCATGAGGCAGGCATCTCTCTCTCTCTCTGGGCCTCTCTCTCTGGATCTCCTCCTGGCCGCAGTGTGGTGTAGAAGGCAGTCTGGCTTCCCTTTCCCCACTCTCCTTCTCCTATGTCTTCTTCAAGTCCAGGTGTGGTGGTGGGGGTCAGGAAGGTGGGAAGTGGGGCCCTTCCTCAGCCCGAAGCCCACTGCTCCTCCTCCCCCCTGGTGGTGCTGGTATGGGTGGGTGGGTTGGGGGTCACACAGGTGGGTGGTGGCCCTCCTCCTACAGTTATTATTATTATTATTTTTTGAGACAGACTAGCCCAGGCTGGCCTTGAATTTCCTTCAATTTCCTGCTTCAACCTCTGAATAGCTTGGATTATAGGCTTGTGCCACCATAGAGGGCTCTTACATATTTTAGGAACACACAAAATAACAGTTGCTTTTTAGAACTCTAATGCCCTTCTGATTCATAATTATTTTATAAAACCTGGTTTATTTCTGAAAGTTCTTTTGATTTCTAACTTTACTTTGATGTTCTAAAATTGATAGAGGACCTCTTAACTTCACTTTCTCTAGCGAGTAAACCTCTATTCCTATGAGAAGAAAACACTTAAGTGCTGAAAGAGGTTGTAGAGAGCACATGAAAACAAAGTGTCTCCTATTTTCTGCTTCAATTTCCCCTAACTAGATTGACATGTGGGGCTTCTAAATGCTGAAACTTATGGATAATTTTTAGGTACACAGATTGGCTTTCCAACACTAATACAACTTCTCTGACCTCTAGGCTATAGCTTGATCCTTTCTGGTGAGTTATTTCCTTTCTTTCTGCTCTTAGTTTCATAAATTTGTTGAAGGTTTGTTGACTCTTTCCTCTACTCCTCTTCTCCCACTTTAAAAGGAGTCATTCTTGAAGAATATGGAAAATAACATACCTCAAGAAAATGGGAATGACAGTCCCCAGGAAGGAGGGAAGACAGTGGATCTCTGAAGAGAGATGGTACACATTAGGCCTTCAACCTGGACAATACCCCTTTCCAGTGACAATGAGTCCCTGGAGGAAGGAGGTAAATATTAGGCTTTTGGCTGTAGTCTATCATTCTTTCCCAGTTACAATGTGTCCTGGAGGGGAAGGTAAACATATGGGCTCTGGGCTCTGGATTTTTATCCCAGTAACAATGAGTTTTAAGCTTTTACAACAGTTTTCCTGAGTTGGATTTTTAACCTGCACACCTAGTTTCCTGACTGCCCACATAGCATGTCCTCAGTCTCTAATGATTAAGTCAAACTAAAGAGTCTGCTGTGATTAGCTCACATCCAGGTCAATAAAACATACACCTCTCTTGTAACCAGTGACCATTTTCTCCCCTGAAAGTGTGCCATGTGCCATTTTACCACTGCTTAAGAAAGAAAGCTTGGTGAACCAATTGAGGTCTGCTCTTATTTCAGTAAGTTTTGCTTACAGTTCTTATTTGTGATTACTTTATAATAGTCTTGATGGGGTCTTGAAACAAGAAAAGATGGTGTCTGTTTGTAATCTTGTCATACATTACTGGAAATTTTTAAGGGTACATATCTAAATAAAGTTTTTCATAAAAGATAAAATAATGGAACATACTGCTGGAATAATAAATTTTCTTTAGGCATATCTTCTAAATAGCAACACTTAAAAAAAAAAAATTAGTGAGGGGAACAACCGCGGCCTGCAAGAGTTCCAGCTAGGCCCTCCAGGCTTGCTTTCCCAGCTTGTCCTGCCCACCTCAGAGATGCCATCCCAGCTCAAGAAGGCAGGGAACAAGCCCCGGCCTACAAGAGTTCCAGCTAAGCCTGCCCACCTCAGAGACGCCATCCCAGCTTGGGTATGGCAGGGCAACAAGCCCTGGCTTGCAAGAGTTTCAGCTAGGCCCTACACCATGCCTTCCCAGCTAGGCCTGCCCACCACAGAGACACCATCCCTGCTGGGGATGGCAGGGGAACAAGCCCCAGCCTACAAGAATTTCAGCTAGGCCCTCTGGCATGATTTCCCAGCTTGGCCTGCCCACTTAGGAGCCACAGGTATTTTCCACCTCTGCCTACAGGTCAGAGAACAGGCCCAGGGCCCAGGAACAGGGAATATTACATGGGGATACCCATCTTTTGTTTCTCCTACTAACGCCCTAATTACCATTATTACCCTCTCACTAGTCAAATAATCTAATACCTCTATCTTCTCACATCCTAAAACATCACAAATGTTTTAGCCAACCCATAAGTCCCCCTTCTACCATTAGATACTGTGAACCACCCCACAAAAATACTGACTAAATAGTAAAAGATAATTGATCTCATCATTAATGGTTAAAGTGTCAAAATTGTAAATATAAAACTAGAAACTAGCCGGGCGCGGTGGCGCACGCCTGTAATCCCAGCACTTGGGAGGCTGAGGCAGGAGGATCGCGAGTTCAAAGCCAGCCTCAGCAATGGCGAGGCACTTAGCAACTCAGTGAGACCCTGTCTCTAATAAAATACAAAAAAAGGGCTGGGGATGTGGCTTAGTGGTCGAGTGCCCCTGAGTTCAATCCCCAGTACCAAAAAAAAAAAAAAAAAAAAAAACTAGAAACTAACTAATATATGACAATACGTTGAGTACTTTGAATGCTGTAATATTGATCTTTCCATTAAAAGTGAGGCATCGGGTAACGTGTAGGGAAGATATAAGACAATAGGACAGATACAGTAATACCTCAGACTTACACTGCAAGAGGAGAAAACACATAGATATCATGAAAAAACAAGGGAGGAAAAAGCCCCAAACAAACCAAGATACTACAGCAATAGAATCCATAGAAAGCACGGTAGGTGAAATGTCAGAAAAGGAATTCCGAATATATATAATTAAAATGATTCGGGATTTAAAAAATGACCTAAGTGAGCAGATACAGGCAAAAATTGATGTCTCCAACAAAGAGATAAGAGATCAAACACAGGCAATCATCGAACACACCAACAAAGAGATAAGAGAACAAATACGGGTAGCAAAAGATTACTTCAAGAAAGAGATAGAGAGTCTGAGAAAAAAAACAAACAGAAATACTTGAAATGAAAGAAACAATAGGCCATCTAGAAAACTCAGTAGATAGTATCAGCAATATATTGGGTCACTTGGAAGATAGGAGCTCAGACAATGAGGACAAAATATATAATATTGAAAATAATGTTGGCCACACAGCAAAGACAGTAAGAAACCATGAACAAAATATCCAAAAAATGTGGGATACCATCAAAAGACCAAATATAAGATTTATTGGAATTGAGGAAGGTGCAGAAAATCAATTCAAAGGAATGCAAAATCTCTTTAATAAAATAATATCATAAAATTTCCCAAACAAGAAGAATAAACTTGAAAACCAAATACAAGAAGCATATAGGATGCCAGATGTACAAAATTACAACAGATATACACCAAGGCACATTATAATGAAAATGACTAGCATACAAAATAAGGATAGAATTTTAAAGGCCATAAGAGAGAAAAATCAGATAACCTATAGAGGAAAAACAATTCACATCACAGCAGATTTTTCAACCCAGACCCTCAAAACAAGGAGAGCCTGGAACAACGTATACCAGGCTCTAAAAGATAAGGGATGTCAACCAAGAATTTTATATCCAGCAAAATTAAGCTTTAGATTTGATGATGAAATAAAAACCTTCCATGATAAACAAAAGCTAAAAGAATTTACAACAAGAAAGCTGGCACTACAGAACACCCTTGGGAAAATATTCTACAAGGAGGAATTGAAAAACAAGAATAAAAACCTTCAAAGGGAAGAGCAATAATAAAGGAAAACTAACTATAGGAGAAATCAAGTCAAGCTAAATACCAAAAATGAAATAGAATTAAATAAAATTTTAAATGACTGGTAATACAAATCATATCTCATTTATAACCCTGAACTTTAACAGCCTAAACTCACCAATTCAAAGACATAGGCTGACAGATTGGATTAAAGAAAAAAGACCCGAGGCCCTACAGAGGACTTTCCCAGCCTGCCCACCACGGGGACATGATCCCAGCACAGACTACAGCGGAAAAAGCCCTGGCCTGCAAACTTTCCAGCTAGGCCCTACAGAGGACTTTCCAGCCTGCCCAGTGCAGGAATGCAATCCTAGTGCAGGACCACAGTGGAAAAAGTCCCAGCCTGCAAGCTTTCCAAGTAGGCCCCCACTGGAAGTCTTTCCAGCCCGCCATCCACAGAGAGGCAATCTCAGCTAAGGACCCCAGTGGAAAATGTCCCAGCCTGAAAGCTTTCCAGCTAGGCCCTACAGAGGACTTTCCCAGCCTGCCCAGTGCAGGGATGCAATCCCAGCATGGGACCCCAGCCAAAAATGTCCCAGCCTGCAAGATTTCCAGCTAGGCCCTACAAAAGACTTTCCCAGCCTGTCCATCATGGAAACAGCATCCCAGCGTGGGACCCCAGCAGAAAAAGTCCCAGCCTGCAAGCTTCCCAGGTGGGACCCACTGGCAGACTTTCCCACCCCACCAACTGCAGAAAAAGCGATCCCACAACAGAAAAACAGGAGAACATGCCCAGGTCTGCAAGCTTCCCAGATTCTCGGGAACTGCCTGGACGTGATCCAGGACAACTGCCTCAATCTGGAAGGGAAAAGAAGTAGGACTTCACAGGGCACTGTTTGACTGAGATCTGTTCCTGAGATTAGTTCCTGGGTTTGACCTTGTTTTTTTTTTGTTTTTTGTTTTGTTTTGTTGTTTTGTTTTGTTGTTGTTGTTGTTGTTGATTGATTGTGGGTTTGTTTGTTTGCTATTATTCCTCTTTTCTTTCATTCTTTTCTTCCTTCTCACTTTTGTCTCCTTTCTTCTTCCCTCATCTTTTCTATTTACACCCTGCCACTGCATTCTCAACAGAGGCAAAAAAAAGTTATACGCAGAAATTGGGATTTCGAGAACTGGAGCAACTACATTATACAGCAAAGCGGTGATATATGTAATTTATTCTCCCTTTTCCCCCCTACTTTCTCTTTCCTCTCTTTTATGCTAATCCCTACTTCTTTGTCATCTCTCTCTTTTTTTTCTCTTTCTTCTTCTTTTCCTTTTTGCTTTTCCATCTTTCTTTTGGTCTTCTCTCAACAGTTGCATAAGTTTGGTGTATATATAAATCAGTCTTTCCACTAAATCATTCCCTCTCTTTCCTCTCTTGTCTGCTGATATTAAACCACATCCATAGAATTCTCTTTTCACACTTCCTAAGAAAGTTCAACCCAATACCCTCACTTCCTTCTTCCTAAACTTATCACCTCTGTGTCCAACACTTGAAACTATAAAACCCATCGCAAACGTACAGAGTAAATTGGAGACAATATCTGAGTTAACTAAATCTGTACATTGTGATCAATCTGGGATTATCTGAATAGTAACAGTTTGGTTCTAAAGTGTAAAGTATTTATAAGGAGATCTGATAGCATTGTACTACAGGAGCATCATAAGGATTTAAGGTAAAAAGGAAATAGTTGAGGTTCCACAGTGCTAGAAGAAAAATCACACAAGCAATATGAAGAAACTAGGGAAGTAAGTGACTTAAACAAATCAACATTTCTCCTCAGAAGATTCCATGGCAAGCACAGTTGGTCAAATGCCAGAGATGGAATTCAGAAATTACATATTCCAAATGTTTATGGAACTTAAGAATAAACTCAAAAATGACATAAGGGAGCAAATACAGGTGGTAAAAGATCAGTTTGAAAAAGAACTCCAAAAACGAATACAGGAAGCAAAAGATTACTTCAATAGGTAGATAGAGGTTCTAAAGAGAAACCAAACAGAAATTCTGGAAATGAAAGAAGCAATAAACCAAACTAAATGTTCAATTGAAAGCATCACCAACAGATTAGACCACTTGGAAGAAAGAACCTCAGATAACAAAGATAAAATATATATCCTGGAGAAAAAGGTAGAGTACACAGGCAAAAATGATAAGAAATCAAGAACAGAACATTCAAGAAATATGGGACAACATAAAAAGACCAAATGTAAGAGTGATTGGGGTGGAGGAAGGTGCAGAGTTCCAAGCCAAAGGAATGAGTAATGTATTCAATGAAATAATAGCAGAAAAATTTCCAAACTTGAGGAATGAATGAGGAAACCAAGTGCAAGAGGTTTACTGAACACCAAACGTACAAAATCACAACAGATCCACACCAAGACACATTATAATGAAAATGCCTA
Organism: Tamias sibiricus; assembly: GCA_025594165.1. Classification (NCBI taxonomy): domain Eukaryota; kingdom Metazoa; phylum Chordata; class Mammalia; order Rodentia; family Sciuridae; genus Tamias; species Tamias sibiricus. The sequence goes on along the minus strand of CM046663.1, from coordinate 138,771,172 downwards.
ATATACTGAACAAGGAGAGAATATTAAAAGCCACAAGAGAAAGGAAGAAGATTACATATAGGGGAAATCAATCAGACTATGTTCAGATTTTTCAACCCAGACCTTAAAAGCTAGAAGATCCTGAAATAGCATATTTCAAGCTCTGAAAGAAAAAGGATGTCAACCAAGAATCTTATACCCAGCAAAACTGAGCTTTAGATTTGAAGATGAAATAAAAACCTTCCATGACAAACAGAAGTTAAAAGATTTCACAACTCGAAAGCCAGCACTTCTGAACATCCTGGGCAAAAATATTCCACAAAGAAGATAAAAGTAATAACAACGAAAATCAAGAAAGGGAGATATTAAACTAAAGGAAATACAAACCAGAGGAGAAATTAAACTAAAGGAAATACCAACCCAAGGAGAAAACAAATCGAGTTAAATGCCATAAACAAATAATAATGGATGAGAAAAATAATCACATCTCAGTAATAACCCTGAATAATAATGGCCTAAACTCACCATTCAAAAAACACAGATAGTCAGACTGGATTAAAAAATAAATAAATAAATAAATAATGACCCAACAATTTGCTGTCTCCAGGAAACCTACCTCATAGAAAAAGACATCAATAGACTGAAGATAAAAGGCTGGTAAAAGTCTTATCACTCACATGGGCTATGGAAACAAGCAGGGGTTTCCATTCTCATATCAAATAAAGTAGACTTCAAGCCAAAGCTAATCAAAAGGGACAAAGATGGATATTTCTTTCTGTTTAAGGTAACCATTCATCAACAAGATATAACAATTATAAATCTATATGCCCCAAATAATGTGGTACCTAAATTTATCAAACAAACTCTTCCCAAGTTCAAGAGTAAAATAGACCACAACATAATTATTCTAGGGGACTTGAACACACCTCCCTCACGAATGGATATATCATCTAAACAAAAGCTAAATAAAGAAACAGTAGGTCTTATATTAAAACAATAACTTAGACCTAATGGACATATACAGAATATTTCATCCCTCAGTGAGCGCATGGCTACTTCTTAGCAGCACATGGCTCCTTCTCCAAAATAGACTATATGGTATGCCACAAGGCAAATCTCAGCAAATACAAAAAAGTAGAGATACTACCCTGCATTCTTGTCAGACCATAATGTGATGAAATTGGAAATCAATGACAAACAAGAAACAACAACAACAACAAAAAAAAAAACTATTCTAACAACTGGAAGCTAAACAACATGCTACTGAATGGACAAGAGGTTAAAGAAGACATCAAGGAGGAGATTAAAAATATTACTAGAGGTAAATGAAAATGAAGATACATCGTATAGCAATCTCTGGGAAACGATGAAGGCAGTAGTAAGAGGAAAATTCATTTTACTGACTTCATTCCTTAATAGAAAAAACAACCAACAAATAAATGACTTAACATCACACCTCAAAGCACTTGAAAAAGAGGAACAAATCAACACTAAGAGCAGTAGAAGACAGAAAATAATTAAAATCAGAGCTGAAATTAGTAAAATTTAGATTAAAGAAACAATTCAAATAATTGAAAAAACTAAATGTTGGTTATTGAAAAAATAAATAAAATTGACAGATTCTTAGCAATGCTAACAAAAAGAAGACAAAAAACTCAAATTACTAACATCCGTGATGAAAAGGAAATATCACAACAAATACTTCAATATACAGAAGATAATTAGAAGTTACTTTGAAAACTTTTACTCTAATAAAATAGAAAATACTGAATGCATCGACAGATTTCTAGAGTCGTATGAACTACCCAAACTGGAACTGGAGGCTATATACAACTTAAACAGATCAATTTTAATCGAGGAAATAGAAGACGCCATCAAAAAGCTACCATCAAAAAAATGTCCAGATCCTGATGGGTTCACAACCAAGTTCTACAAGACCCTCAAAGAAGAGCTAATACCATTGCTCTTCAACTTATTTCAAGAAACAGAAAAACAGGGAGCTCTCCAGACTCTTTCTATGAGGCCAATAATACACTAATTCCAAAACCAGGCAAAAACACAGCCAAAAAAGAAAACTTCAGGCCAATATCTTTAATGAACATAGATGCAAAAATCCTGAACAAAAATCCAAATACCAAATGTTTTCTCTGATATAAGGAGGCTGATTCACAGTGGTGTTGGGTTGGAGTACATAGGAGGATTAAAGGAATGCTAACAAGTTTAAATGGGAGGTAGGGGAAGGAAGGAGCAAGGGGGGGATGGATGGGAACAATGAAAATCTGGTTGAATAAAATGGATGTCATTTTCCTAAATGCATGATTGAAAATTTGAATGGTACGAATATACATTGTACACAAACAGTGTTTTGTAAAAAGATGCTCTATATGTTTATTATGAATCATAATGCATACTATTATAAATACAACAACTTTGAATAAAAAATTATATGCAAGAAAATTGAATATGATGATCCATGTGCTGCTGAGAAGAAAGTGTACTGACTCATTGGTAGATAATATACTCTATATATATGTTAAATATAAGCTATTGATTGTATTATTGAGTCTACAGTTTCTTTGTTTAGCTTTTGTTTGGAAGATCTATCCAGTGGTGAAAGCGGTGTGTTAAAGTCACCTAGAATTATCATGTTGTGGTATATTTGGTTTTTGAACTTGACAGGGTTTGTTTGATGAACATGGATGCTCAGTTATTTGGGGCATATATATTTATGACAGTTATTTCTTGTTGATGTATGATTTCTTTAAGTAGTATGAAATGACCTTCCTTATCTCTTTTGATTACCTTTGGCATGAATTCTACTTTGTTTGATATGAGGATGGAAAACCCTGCTTGCTTACGTAGTCCATGTGAGTGGTATATTTTATCCCATCCTTTCACTTTCAGTCTGTGGGCGTCTTTTCCTATGAGATATGTCTCTTGAAGGCAGCATATTGTTGGGTCTTTTTTCTTTTTCTTTTTTAAATTAAAATTGTATTTATAATAGTACTATGCACTATAATTCATAATAAACATATAGAGCATCTAATTACAAAACATTGTTTGTATACAATGAATATTCGTACCATTCAAATATTCAATTATGCATTTAGGATAATGACATCCATCTTATTCAACCACCTTTTCTTTATTCCCCTCCATCCCCCCTTGCTCCCTTCCTTCTGCTCCATCCCCTTTGACATTTCTAACATTGCTTTAATCCTCCTAGGTACCCTGACCCAACACAGCTGTGAATCAGCCTCCTTATATGAGAGAAAACATTTGGAATTTAAATTTTTGAGATTGACTGACTTCACTTAGCATTATATTCTCCACCTTTATCCATTTACCTATGAATGCCATTATTTTATTTTCTTTTATTGCTGAGAAAAATTTCATTGTGTATATGTACCACATTTTCTTTATCCATTCATCAACTGAGGGACATCTAGGTTGGTTCCATAATCTAGTAATTGTGAATTGTGCTGTATAAACATTGAGGTGGCTGTGTCTCTGTAATATGCTGTTTTTAAGTCCTTTGGGTATAGACCCAGGAGTTGGATGGCTGGGTCATAGGGTGGTTCCATTCCCAGTTTTCCAAGAAATCTCCATACTGCCTTCCATAATGGTTGCACCATTTTGCAGTCCCACCAGCAATGTATGAGTGTGCCTTTTTCCCCACATCCTCTCCAAGATTTATTGACGTTTGTGTTCTTAATGGCTGCCATTCTGACTGGAGTAAAATGAAATCTTTGAGTAGTTTTTATTTGCATTTCTCTAATTGCCAGTCATGTTAAGCATTTTTTTCATGTATTTGTTGATTAATTGTGTATCTTCTTCTGAGAAGTGTCTTTTCAATTCCTTAGCCCATTTGATGATTGGGTTATTGGGGTTTTTTTTTTGTTTGTTTGTTTGTTTGTTTGTCTGTTTGGTTGTTTTTTTTTTTTTTTTTTTTTGTGTGTGTGTGTGTGTAATTAAGTTTTTTGAGTTCTTTATATATTCTAGAAATTAGTGCTCTATCTGATGTGCATGTATTAAATATTTGTTCCCAATTAGTTGACTCTCTATTCAACTCAATGATTGTTTCTTTTGCTGAGAAGAAGCTTTTTAGCTTGAATCTATCCCATTCATTTCTTCTTGATATTAATTCTTGTGCTACAGGATTCTTATTACGTAACTTGGGGCCTAATCCAACATGTTGGAAATTGGAGCTTACTTTTTCTTCTATTAGTGTATTGTCTCTGGTCTAATTTCTAGGTTCTTGATCCACTTTGAATTCAATTTTGTGCATGGTGAGAGATAAAGGTTTAATTTCATTTTGTTGCATATGGATTTCCATTTTGCCCATCACCATTTGTTGAAGAGGCTATCTTTTCTCCACTGTACATTTTTGGTGCCTTTGTCTAATATAAGATAGCTGAAATTATATGTATTAGTCTCTGTGTCTTCAATTCTGTACCATTGGTTTACCCGTCTGTTTTGGTGCCAATACCATGCTGTTTCTTTTACTATTGCTCTATAGTATAATTTAAGTCTGGTATGGTGATGCCACCTGCTTCACTTTTCTTGCCTAGGATTGCTTTGGCTATTCTGGGTCTCTTATTTTTCCAGATGAATTTCATGAAAATAATGGTAAGTGAAGTTAGCCAAACCTAAAAAAACCAAAGGTTGAATGATCTCTTTGATATGAAGATACTAACTTATAAAGGCAAGAGAGAGGGAATGTGGAGAAAGAAAGAGCTTTAAATAGAACAAAGATGGGGGAGGGAGAGAAGGGGACAATGGTATATGAATAGTGGCAGACTGAGTCATTCATGATTACCCTAAATACATGTATGAAGACACAATTGTTATAAAAATACTTTATATTAAACCAGCAACTCAAAAAATTAATAATAAACGTATAGAGCATCTAATTACAAAACATTGTTTGTATACAATGTATATTCATACCATTCAAATATTCAATCATGCATTTGGGATAATGACATCCATCTTATTCAACCACCTTTTCTTTTTTTCCCCTCCATCCCCCCTTGCTCCCTTCCTTCTGCTCCATCCCCTTTGACATTTCTAGCATTCCTCTAATCCTCCTATGATTACCCTAAATACATGTATGAAGACACAATTGTTATAAAAACACTTTATATTAAACCAGTAACTCAAAAAATTTTGCTCTTTATATGTAATATGAAATAAAATGTACTCTGAAAATGTGTATAACAAATTAGATAAATAAAAAAAATTTTAAAAAAGAATGTCTTGTCTGACTTCTTAACTATCACTAGTAACCATAGAATTAATCAGTGAGTCACAAAATGTAGAAGGAATCAGATAATTGAGCTGTTCTTCAAGTTCTACCTCTTCCATTTTAATCAGGAAGCAGTCAATGAAGTCCCAAGAATTGTTCATATCCAGAGATTCTTTGTGTTCTTTCATTTTCTTCATAAAATGCTGGTTAATATCAGCAATAGAAATGTTTATGAAGCCCTGGGCAGTAATCAATGAGAGCTTGAAAATTGTTGCAGGCCTACAAAATAAAAAAAAAATTTATTAACTAACAACAGGTAATTTGAACATATAAATATCATGCCTAGCCATCTTTGCAACAGTAGCTTTAAATATATTTGAAAAAATGGAGTCTACCTTGAGGGAGAAGTTTTTAATATATGCATATAATAATTTCCAAGCTTATAGAAAGATTTGAATGAGAGAACTATGACCAGAGGATCAGAAATTCTATAAACCTTGCCTATACATCATCTTTAGACCAAAAAATGTTCATATTAGTTCTCTCCTTTTGCAAACTAATTTTTTTCCTACCTATAATCTGGAAATACAGATTGGTACAAATTACCGTGTTTGATGCTTTGTTGATGAGAAAAGAGTTTAAGGGAGTTTGGGTAACCAGAGAAAGAGTACAATGCTTGGTAATTGTGAATTATGCTCAGTAGAGAGAGGAGAATAGGGAATGGAAAGACGGGAAGAAAAGGGAAAGTGGTGAAACTGAATTAGAACATATTATATTCCATGCTTTTATAATTGTGACAAAATGAATTCTATTATTATGTATAACTAAAAAGAATTAATAAAAATATTTTTAACATTGAAAAAGAAAGAGCAAAATGCTGTTCTCTGCTTTTCCTTATAGGAAGCAGCCTCATAAATAGAGTAATTAATATAGAAGAGGAGAGGTTTTGAAAATACCATGAAATGCAATTGGGCATTCTTTGGATGAAGTAACTGTGCACAGGAGTAGTTACGAGTGCACTGACTTTAATGAAGAATGCAGAACCTGCCAGCTAAACACAGGGTAAAAATTTTGTTCAGGGTTGTGCACAATGAAATGCAATCATTTTGTTAACTTAACCCTACTATCATGTCAGGTCAATGCCATCTGAAGCATTGTTATGGTTTAGATGAGAGTTTTTTTTCCCAAGAGCTCATGCCTGAGAAAATGCCAGAGAGTTTAGAGGTGAAATGGTTGAGTTATGAGAGCTTTAACCTAATTAATGCATTAATCTACTGATAGGGATTAACTTGGTGATAACTCTAGGCAAGTAGGTTGTTGCTAGAGAAGGTAGGTCACTGTGGGTGTGTCTTTGGTGCATATATTTTGTGCATGGTGAGGGGAGTCTCTCTGCTTTCTGGTCCAATGTCATGAGCCGCTTCTCCCCCTACACCCTTCTGCTATTATGTTGTGCACACCTCAGGCCAGAAAGAATAGATCCAGTGGTTTATGGACCAAGACCTCTAAAACACTGAGTTCCTTTGGGATTTTTTTTTCTCTAAATTGTTCTTTTTAGGCCTTATTGTCACATCTATGCAAAACCTGACTAAAACAAGCATCAAAAATCTCTAGCCAATTCAGTTTTCTTACAGCATCTATGCTCCTATTCTCCCTTTTCAATAACCTAAATGAAGATATTTCTTTTTTGTGTGTTTTTGTTTGTGTCTAGCATTAATTTTACATTAGTTCTTTTTAGTTATACATAGCAATAATATTCATTTTGACATAATTATAAAATCACAGAACAAAATGTATTCTAATTCAGTCCCCATTCTCTTCCTCCTCCCTTCCTTTCGCTGCTGTTCCCTTCACTCTACTATTCTGCACTTTCTGTTATTTACTTATAGTTTTTGTTTTTAGATTAGTGTATTGTGTATGAACATAATGGTGAGATTTACTGTTTTATACTCATATGGGTACATAGGAATGTTAGGACAGATTCATTCCATTGTTTTTCCCTATCCATTCCCTCTTTCCTTTCATTCATTTCTCTTTATCTACTCCACTGATCTTTCTTCTATTCTTTTTTTATCTGCACCACCTTATTTTGGATTAGATTCTGCATATCAGAGAAAAGATTCAACCTTTGGCTTTGTGGGACTGACTTATTTCAATTAGCCTGATAGTCTCAATACTCATCCATTTAATGGAAAATGCCACGAGTCATTCTTCTTTATGGTTGAGTAATATTCCATTGTGTATATGTACCCTATTTTCTTTATCCATTTATCTTTTGAACGGCACCTAGGTTGGCTTCATAGCTTGGTTATCATGAATTGTGCTGCTATAATAATTGATGTGGCTACATCAATGTGGTATGCTGATTCTAAATCCTGTGGATGTATACTGAGAAGGGGCATAACTAGGTCAAATGGTAGTTCCATTCACAGTGTTCTGATGAATCTCCATACTGCCTTCCAGAGTAATTGCACCAATTTGCAGTTCCACTAACACTGTATGAGTGAACTTTTTCCTTCACGTCCTCACCAACATTTGTTGTTAATAAATATTGTATTATTGACATTTGCCATACTGATGGCAGTGAGATGGAATCTCAGTATAGTTTTAATTTGCTTTTCTCTCTGTTCTAGAGATGTTGAACATTTTTCACATATTTGTTGGGCATTCATATTTCTTCCTTCAAGATGTGTCAATTTAGTTCCTTTGCCATTTATTGATTGGTTTATATATGGTCTTGGTATTAAGTTTAATGAGTTGTTTTCTGTGGGGAGCCACATGTGAGTTACTTGTTACAAAGCCATGAAACCTTAGGTTTGTTCCTTGGGAACTATTCTGGTATCCTGTGCATACCAGATGGCCCAGGGCATATGATCACTTCTTTGCTCTACTAATGTGACAGCTCTTATAGTTCCAGAGTTGGGTGTAACCCATTGGGAACTGGACAATCCACATTTTATCTTATTTGGAAAAGAACATTCCATGAAAAACCTTTGATGTCCCCATATAAATAAAACAAGTAGGGGCTCCATTGCTCTCTTTCCAGTGTGGAAGCTTGATCCCTGAGATCAAAGAGCTGTCCTGCCCCCAGTTTCTAAAATTACTTCTTGTGTACTATGGATTTTTCACTGTTTTCTCTTTCTTAGTTTTTATCCCACAAGCAGCCCACTCCATGAAGAGAGACCCCAATTCTGTCGCCTGCACAGGATGTAAGCAAGAGGTTTTACATCCTGGATATCAATGCTCTATCTAAAGAGAAGGTGCCAAACGTTTTCTCTCATTCTGTAGGCTCTCTCTTCACACTTTTGATTTGCTGACATTCCACTTTTTGATTATTTATTTTATTTCTTGCACTTTAGGAGTAAAGTTAAGAAATTCAGTTCCTGAGCTGACATGTTGGAGTATGGGCCTACATTTTCTTCTAGCAGGTGCAGATTTTTGGGTCTTGATCCCCTTTTAGTTGAATTTTGTGCAGGGTGAGAGATAGGGATTCAATTTCATTATACCACATAAAGATTTCCAGTTTCCCCAGCACCATTTGTTAAAAAGCCTATCTTCTCTCCAAGATAAACTTTTGGAAGCTTTGTCATTAATTAGATAACCATATTTCTGCCAAGGAAAGTGATGAAATTCCAAAGTGGTGATTAGAATGCAGACATTGTGAATGAGCCCTTCTCAGGTGCCTAGATGTCTACTGAGTGCCATGACCTTGTTCAAATGCAGTCACCAAAGTACTTTAAAAAATTAGGCTTTAGGGGTTGCTGGGAAAAGCACTGTCCAGAGAGCCAATGGGTTTTCATGTCATCCCTACATGTGGGCATTAATTTTCCTGTGTATAAAGTAAAGGGCTCAGTCATATTTTCTGATGCTCACTCTGTGACACCCAACTCTGCATCAGAATGCGGTGTCTAGACTCACATCACTGCTTAGACTGGTAGAAGGTTTGTCTTGTCATAGTGAAGACTATATGTGTTTTATCTGGAATAAAGGGTATGATTTTGTCTCACCTGGATCCATATGAAGTTCAGAATCTCCATGCTTTCATTTAACTTCCACATTAAATTTAGAAATTTCTGACCTTTATAATCAAAATAATTATGGAAGATAATGGAGCAGATCACATTGCAGGGAACACAGCCCAGGAAAATGGTGGGATCACAGGATGAAACTAAAGAAGTGGATACATTAAAACTTAACATGAAAATGTACACAAAAGTATATTTCTCTTCAAAATAACAGGGAAAGGTGTTATAGAAACTCTTGGCAATGTCTATTTAGAAATTCCCTTGAGATAAAAAATATTCAGCAAGCTAAGAATCATTATCACCTTTACCTTAAACTCAAATTGATTTTACCCCTTAGTCATTTTAATAGTGGTGTTCCTAATGCTCCATTCAATGTATCACTTATTTTGGAAAACATTTTAAAATATTACTTTAAAAAGACCTTATATTTGTTTTCAAACATGTAGGTAATTAGGAATGATGTAGAAAAGAATAGAAGTTAGGAATATATATATATTCATGTGTAAATTCAGCAGAGGTAAAGACTAAGCAGAAAGTAACTTTGTAGAAATTTGTATGCTTGTGGAACAAATTAATATAAGCAGTAAACATTCTCTTTTATGAGGAATAAAGACAAACAGACATAAAAAAGACATTGTTTATCAAAATTAATGTGAGAAATTTTCATTTTAAAATAAATTGAGGTAAGTCAAAGGTTAAATTCATGAATGGAATCTTTATTTCCTTATTAAAGAGAGAGAGAGAAAGAAAGAGACAGAGGACATGGAGAAAATTTTTCCATCTTAAGAAATACAACCTATCATCTTCAAATGCCTCAAAATTTAATTTATTTGGCAATGTTGCCCCCTTGTGAATTTCTGGAATATTTCTGAATAGTTACCAGTATAACAGAGTTTTTAGTAAATTGAATGCTGGCTATGACTTTAATCAATCCTATTATCTTATATTTAAAGAAATTAAAGTGGGACAAGTTTTCTGTGGGAATCTATAAAAATAAAATTAACATTAGGTGATCAATGAATTTCATTTGTAGAAAAAATATCCAAATTCACAACTATACATTTAATTAAAATTTACTTGATAAAATCAATTTACCAAGGAAGTGGAAGACTACAATGAAAATTACAAAACATTGATAATGAAATTGAAGAAGAAACCAAAAAAATGGAAAATATCCCATGTTCAGAAAATGCAGGCTTAAAATTCTTAAAAGTATCATACTATTCATATCAAATTACAAACTCAATTCAATTTCCATGATAATACCAAAGACATTCTTCATAGAACTAGAAAAAACCTGCTGAGAAGAAAGTATAGTTGTTCACTGAAGGATGAAATATTCTATGTGTGTCCATTAAGTCTAAGTTATTAATTGTATTAATGAAGTCTAAAGTTTCTTTATTTAGCTTTTGTTTGGAAAATCTATCCAGTGGTGAAAGAAGTGTGTTGAAGTCTCCTAAAATAATTGTGTTGTGGTCTATTTGACTCTTGAACTTGAGAAGAGTTTGTTTGATGCATGTAGGTGCACCATTATTTGGGGCATATAGATTTATAATTGCTATGTCTTATTGATGAATGGTTCCCTTAAGCAGTAAGAAATATCATTCTTTGTTCCTTTTGATTAACTTTGGCTTAATGTCTACCTTATTTGATATGAGAATGGAAACCCCTGCTTGCTTCCACAGCCCATGTGAGTGATGAGATTTTTCCCAGCCTTTCACCTTCAATCCGTTGATGTCTTTTTCTATGTTGATGTCTTTTTCTATGATGTGAGTTCCTTGGAGACGATATATTGTTGGATCTTTTCTTTTAATCCAGTCTGTCAGTCTGTATCATTTGAATGGTGTGTTCAGGCCATTAATATTCAGGGTTATTGAGACATGATTTATATCCCCAGCCATTTTTGTTATTTAACTTGATTTGGTTACTCCTCTGGTTAGTGTTTCCTTTAGTTTAATATTTCCCTTTGCTGATTTTCATTGTTGTTTTTCTTTTCTTCTTCATGGAATATTTTGCCAAGGATGTTCTGTAGCGCAGGCTTTCGAGTTGTGAATTCTTTTAATTTTTGTTTAACATGGAAGGTTTTTATTTCATCTTCAAATGAAAAGCTTAATCTTGGTGGGTATAAAACTCTTGGTTGGCATCCATTTTCTTTCAGAATTTGGTATATATCATTGCAGGATCTTCTAGCTTTAAGGTCTGGGTTAAAAAATCTGCACATAGTCTAATTGGATTCCCCTATAGGTAATCTGATTCCTTTCTCCCATGGCTTTTAATATTTATTATCTCCTTATTCTGTATGTTAGGCATTTTCATTATAATGTGCCTTGGTGTAGATCTGTTGTGATTTTGTACATTTGGTGTTCAGTAAGCCTCTTGAATTTGGTTTTCCCATTCATTCCTCATGTTTGAAAATTTTTCTGCTATTATTTCATTGAATAAATTACTCTTTCCTCTGGTTTGGAACTCTATGCCTTCCTCTATCCCAATAACTCTTAAATTTGGTCTTTTTAAGCTATCCCATATTTCTTGAATGTTCTGATCATTATTTCTTACCATTTTCACTGTGTGATCTACATTGTTTTCAAGATTCTGTCTTCATTTTCTGAGGTCCTGTCTTCCAAGTGGTTTAATCTGTTGGTGATGCTTTCAATTGAACATTTAGAAAAATGTCAAAGTAGTAGAAATTGGTGAAAAGAGAAGAAAAAGAAATTAAGCCAAAAAGAGAAAAGAAACTATATATAACACAACTTTGATATACTATTTAGTTGCCCCAGCTCTCAAAATCCTAATTCATGTGTAATACTTGGTTTCACATATGTTAAGAGTGTGAGGGGAGTGGGGTAAAGAGGGAGAGGAAAGAATAAAAATAGACAAACAAAACAAAAAAAAAAAAAAAAAAAGAAAACACAACACACACACACAAACTCACAAAGACAAACACACAAATAAATCACAGATAAGAAATCTTGAAGAAAGATTTCTTGCTTCCCTTCACATCCAGTAGATGTGGTCGTCTGTTGTCAGTTGTTAGGTTTTACAACCACCCTCCAGATATTGAAGCTAACCAAGTAGTCACAGAACCAGCCATAGCTGCTGCTGAGGAGTTGGGGTGGGAGTACCTGGTCAGCGTACCTGGTCAGCCAGAGTTCCAAACTGGGAGTTGTCCCCCCTGGTAAATGGTGTTGAAAGGTGACTTGAGATGTAGGAGTCTACTTTTCACATCAAAATATAGTTGCAGAGTTATGGGGCCAGTACAATGGATTCAGATATGAGCTCCTCCGCTGTTTGTTTGTGGCTTGTGTAGATGTCGGCTGTCTTCAGAGCCTGTGTAAATTTCTCTGATGTATGCAGTCTACTGCTTATAGGTGATTCTTTTTTTTTTTTTTTTTTTCCTTCTTTCTCCCTCTGCTGCAGCCACTTTCAAAAATGGTGGTGATCAATACCCCTGGGAGTAACGAAACCACACTAGACCTGTCTGGCATTCCTGTGCATGGGAATTTGCCAGGTGACTTGTGTGAAAGCACAGGGGGGAGCCAAACTATCTGCACCTAACGTTCTGCATTGTTCCCTGCCGGTACTGCTGCAGGTGTCCTTGTTCTTCCGTGCTGTTCCCTGCCTGCACTGCTGCAGATATCCTTGTGCAATGTTTATCTCCCTGCATGATACCCATGCAAGTGAGCAATTTGGAGACTCACCCATGCTATAGGCTGTTGTCCCAGTGCTCCAGAGGGGTACAATGGCCTTGGCTCCTTTGCGGGTGCAGGAGTATCACTAGTAACTAAGCAGTATTCTCACTACTAAACCTCAATTTACCAAATGACACTTAATGTAGCCTCTCTCCTGTCGCCATCTTCCAAAGCTAGGTGCAACATACATTCTTGCATGTTCAGAGAAATTATGACACTATTCATAATAACTAGGATATCATATTAAATTATGTTTATATCAACAGATGAGTGGATAAAAGAAATCTGTTACATATAAAAATGTATTTTTATTCAGTCATAAAGAAGAAAGAAATCTTGTCATTTGCAGCAAAGAAGAGAGAACGGGGGACCTAATGGTAAGTAAGAAACAGAAAGTCAAGTATTGCATGTCTCTCTCTTGTGTGGAAGCTGAAATAAATGTGAACCTGAAAGCAGAAAAGTGATTGCTGGAGATGGGGAAGAGTGTGCTGGTGACAAGGAGGGTAGAGAGATGGGAGGATGGATTTTAACAGTATATGCTGTATACATGTATGCAAATACCATAGTGACTTTCATTAATATAGATTGATTACACATCAATAAAAACACAATAGAATAATTTAAAAATAAACAAACAAAAAATGATGCAAAGAAAGCATAGAGCATTGGATAAGAGTAAAGCTTTCAAGTTATCTACTCCTCTGACAGGCTCTATAAATATTCCAGCATTCTATGAAAGAGAAATTTAAAAGTGGAGCAATCAAGATCCAAGCTGAAAATCAGAGACACTGTGAAAAACACTTCATGGGTTAGTAGAAAAGACAGGGAGAGGTGATTACCATAAGCATGATTGATGAGACATTCCAGGAGAAATGCAAATGAATGGAAAAACCATAGATTAGTATAATTACTGGTGGAAATTATAGGCACTGGCCTTGGAAGAAACCCTGTGAGCTGTGAGACAGCAAAAGTGACTAGACAACCACAGTCCAATTCAGTGAAAGCACACATCACTTGCTTTAGCTCCATGGGGTATAAGGCAGATACTTCCACTGTGTCCAATGGACAATAGTGAAGCTGTGGAATGGGAAACTCAAAAATGTGCTATGGGTAAACCCTGCTATTCAAATCTTTAATAAAATGGATCTCTAAACTTTGGGTCTTCATGATGCAATGATTTGAAAACAGCAATAAAGCTGGTCAGTGTAGAATTATATTAACTTTACACCCACCATGCATGCACACTCAGGCCTGTGCACAGGTGGCAAAGATAAACAAACTCTGGCTCTCTGCTTCAAATCATCCCTTTTCCATAAGGACTAAAAGGACCCATAATTAAAGGTCTGGCTGTTGCTGAAATGTATCCTCTAGACACAGAAAAGAGCACTTTGTTAAGAATGGTGACATGATGGATCACTCACATTTGGTTTTCCTCAACTCCTCTACAAGGCAGCAGGCTTTCTCTTGAACTCAGTCTTCATTGTTCCTCTTCACTATCCCAAAATTCCGCAGAGTCATGACTGAGAAGTGCATATTCTCTTTCATAAACGAAGAGGAGCAGAATCTAGGAGGGCTATCCCAGTCCAGGTAGAGGAAGTTGATTAGTGGCAGCCTCAGAGATGGTCAAGATCAATATGGCTTTCTCTTTTTCTCATTCTCCTCCTCCCCATGACCACTGCTTCCCCACCTCACATGCATGCACACTTACCATGCCCTTTAGTAGCTCTATCACCCACTGGGAAACTGTCTCTTCCAGAAAATACTTTCCCATGATTAATCAGGGATTCCTTTGCAGCTGCATAGCCATGCAACACCACAGTGGGTCTTGTACCCAAATACACAGTGAACACAGGGCCATAGATTTTTGACAACTGTAAATGAGAAAGAAAATGCAAATATTAGCTGAAGAAGATCAGCATTTCATCTACATGTTTCGAATGATTCAGACTGTTATTCGGTCTATTCTTATTATATTTGTTATATATTACAGTATCATAGGAATCTTCAAATATTTTTGAATTGTGTTCACAAACTTATGGCAATCATAGCTGTCATGTATGTGCCATGCCTGGATCAGACAATTGATACCTATACTATAATTAATCCTGATATTGATGCATTTAGGGGACTTATTTGTCCTGTCTTACACATAAAGGTATTAAAGTCAGAGAGTTACAAACTCATTTGTAGTGTACCATGTCTAATAAACAGAAGAACTAAATCTGAACATTAACTTTTCAACTTCTAAGTTTAACATTTTATCAATCCCCAATGCTTATACACCTTTGTACCAGCACCCAGCTGATTTCTTCTGGGTCATTAGAAAGGCTTGTGGCATTGAGATTTTCATTGAGAAATCTCATGATGAGTACTGGAAGTCTATATTTTTAAAAGTGACCCTAGATGATCATATGACTCCTAAACTGAGACCACAGTTATCACTAACACAGCAAGAGAGTGAGTACCAGGGAGGCAGCACCAGGCCATGAAGCATATCATGGAAGAACAATTTCTCTCCCAGCAACAATTCATAAGGGATAGGTTGAACCTCTGTGCAAAACCCACAATAATTCTATTACGACCCATTAGACCCTGAGTGGTTAATTCTTTCCTTTACTCTTTTATGCTCGCTCCTAGCTCATAGTTTTCTCATTATTAATCAGTTTATTGAAGTACAATGGAGAAATGAAAAGTATATATATTTAAAATGTAAAATATGATATTTTGATTTATGTGAACATTGCAAATTGATTACCACAGCCAAGCTAATTAATATGTACATCACCTCAGTGTTAATATTTTTATGTGTGTGTGGTAAAAATATGTCAGCAAAATTTCAGGTGTAAGATATATTGTTATTTACTCTTGTCACCCTGTCTTGCCTTAGGTCTCCAGTGGTTATTCTCCTAGCAACTGAAGGTTTGTACCTTTGAACCAACATCTTGCCTTTTCTCTCGCCTCTCAGCCTGGGGATTAACCACCATTCTAGTCTCTATTACTATTAGTTTGAGGCTTTTTGCTTTGTTTGTAAGCTTCCACATATAAGTGAGATCATGTAGTGAAGGACTTTATATGTGGCTACTTCCTTCATCTTAAATCCTCCAGCCTCTTTCCATGCTGTGGTAAGTAGTAGGATGTCCTTTTTTTTTTTTTTTTTTTTTTTTCCTTTTGTTAAGGGTGAACAAGATTCTATTTTATATAAAAATCACATTTGATTTACTCATTTTCTCACATTTGATTTACTAAGCCACCAGTAGATGTTTAGGTTGGTATCATTACTTGACTATTGCAGATAATGCTGTAATGAATGTGGAGTATGAATACCTTTTGGACATACTGATTTCATCTCTTTGGATATATACTAAAAAGCAGGGCTACTGAATCATATGGTAAGCCCATTTTTTAATATTTTGAGGAACTCAAAATATAATCATTCCTGTAATGGCTATATCAATTTACATTTCCACCACCACTGAATGAGATTTCCTCATCTTTACATTTTTGCTAACACCTGCTATGTTTTGACTTTGATAACAGCAATCTTAATAGGTGTGAGGTGATATATCATTGTAATTTTTGAATTGTATTTGTATACCTGTTGACCATTTGCATGGTTTTTGTAAAAATATCTACTCAAATATTTTGTCCATTTTTTATTCATTGAATACAGTTATGCATAATATTTGGGCTCATTTTAACATAATTCTACAAGCATGGAATATAATGTGCTATAATTCAGTAACCTGTGCTTCCCTTTCCCTCCCTTCTTCCTCCCCCTTTCCCCTCTCTTCTACTCTACCAATATTTGTTTTATTATTTATAAGTATTTTTTTCAAATTAGAGTCTTATGGATATACCCAAAGGTAGTTTTGAAGTAGTATATTCATCATATATGTACATGGGAAAGTTTGGTCAGATTTACATACATGGGAAAGTTTGGTCAGATTTATTCCAGGGTTCTTAATTTTTCCCACTTATTCACTCTTCACTCAATCTCTTTCCTCCACTAATTTCTTCTATTTTTCTGGAATCTCCTCTTTAATTTTTCCCCCTTATTTTGGTCTAGCACCTGCATATCAGAGAATGCATTCCATGAACAACTTTCTGGATCTGGCCTATTTCATTTAGCATGATGGTATCCAGTTTCATCTATTTTTCACCTTGCCCATTTTAATAAGATTTTGAAGTTTTGGTTAGTTTAGTTTTGTTTTTGTGTTGATATTTATTTGTTTTGAGTTCCTATATATCTGGATACTAATCCCTTATTGGGAAGTTGGTTTAAAAATATTTTCTTCCTTCAACAAGTGTGTTTTTATTTTCTAGATGGTTTCATGTGGAGTGCAGAATTATTTTTAGAATGTTGTAATCTTACAAGTTTATTCATCTATTTTTTTTCCTTTGGTGTCCAATACAAAGGAGAAAGAAGGAAAGAGAGAGAGAGAGAGAGAGAATGAATAAGGGTGAGAAGCATGCCAGACACTGTTGATTGTAGGCTCAAGAAGGTGGGTTGTAGCAAATTTGACTTATGTGTACTAAGATATAGATTGGATAATGGAATTATGTTGTGCAGTAGGGTGATGATAGATAATGTACTTTTCATTTTAAAACAGCTAGAAGAATGGACATTGAATATATTCATCACTAATGAATGAGAAATGTTTGAGGAGATAGGTATTTTCTCCTTGATTTGAACATTACACAAAATACACAGGTATGAAAACATGAAATGGTGCCCCATAAATATGTTTGATTCTTAGGTGTGAATTTAAAAGGAAATGTAAACAAACCATTTCTAGATGCATGTTAGGAAACATTTTCCCCATGTTTTCCTCCACTGGTTTTATGGTTTCAGGCCTTCCATTTGTCTTGAATCTATGTTGAATTGATTTTTGTGTGTAGTGTTAGAAATGAGTCTCATTTTATTTATTTATTTTTTGCATGTGGATGTACAGTTTTCCAAATGTCATTCAGCAAAGAGAATATCATTCCCCAACTGTGTATTCCTGGCCCTTTTGCAGATAATTAGTGAATTCTCTGTGAATTGGTGTATGTCCTAGACTCTTCATGGGATCCGTGGGTGTATTGTCTGTTTTTTGTCTGCACTGTCATGTATTGTTTACTGTAGCTGTGTACATAGTTTGAAGCCTCCAGATTTCTTGCATAAGATACCATTTGTTACTTAGTGTCTTTTGAGGTTGTGTGCAAATTTTATATCTTGGATAATTTCTGTGAAAGATACCATTAGATTTTTTTATGGGCATTGCATTGAATCTGTGCATCACCTCAAGTAGTGACAATATATTTCTTCCAATCCATGAACATGGATTATTTTTCCATATCTTCTACAAATTCTTTCATTGATATTTTTTATATTTTGGACTTTTCACCTTGTCTAAATTCATTGCTAAATATTTTACTTTTTCTCATAGTGTTGTAAATGAAATGCTTTCTTGATTCTTTATAAGGTTTTTGTTAAAATGCTACTGAATTTTATATGTTATTTGTGTATCATGTTTATTTAGAATTCATTTCTTAGTTCTAATTGTTTTCAGATTAAGTTTAGAGTTTTCCATAACAGAGACTATTTTGCTTCTTTCTTAGTCATTTCCATGCCTTTTAGGTTTCTTTCTTGCTTAATTTTTCTGATTGAACTTCAGTTGTCTACTGAGTAAAGGTGGCAGAGTGGGCCACTATTCCTGTCTTTTCCCTATTTTTTTAGGAAAACCTTTCAACTTTTATCATAATGCATGGTTTTATGTTTTGTTTTTTTAACTATATAGGCTTTCATTTTCTTTCCTTTCTAGCTGAGTTCATAGGCAAAACAAAATGACTTTCCCAATAAACTCTTTTTGATATGTAGCAAAATTTAAAAATCCTTCTCAAAACCAAACATTTAAACAATTAAGCAACAAATACAAAAGATTTTAAAACTAGATATTTTGTGACAAGCACCAAAAGGTGCTCTTCAGATTATTCATATTCACTTTTCTTGCATATGCTATTTTTTTATTCAAAGTTGTTGTATTTATAATAGTATGCATTATGATTCATAATAAACATATAGAGAGCATCTTTTTACAAAACACTGTTTGTGTACAATGTATATTCGTACCATTCAAATTTTCAATCATGCATTTAGGAAAATGACATCCATTTTTTATTCAACCAGATTTTCATTGTTCCCATCCATCCCCCCCTTGCTCCCTTCTTTCCCCTACCTCCCATTTAAACTTGCTAGCATTCCTTTAATCCTCCTATGTACTCCAACCCAACACCACTGTGAATCAGCCTCCTTATATCAGAGAAACATTCGGTATTTGGATTTTTGAGATTGACTAATTTCACTTAACATTATATTCTCCAACTTCATCCATTTACCTGCAAATGCTATTATTTCATTCTCTTTTATTGCTGAGTAAAATTTCATTGTGTATATGTACCACATTTTCTTTATCCATTCATCTATTGAGGGACATCTAGGTTGTTTCCACAATCTAGCTATTGTGAATTGTGCTGCTATAAACATTAAAGTGGCTGTGTCACTGTAATATGCTCTTTTTAAGTCCTTTGGGAATACACCCAGGAGTGGGATGGCTGGGTCATAGGGTGATTCCATTCCCAGTTTTCCAAGAAATCTCCATACTGCCTTCCACAACGGTTGCACCATTTTGCAGTCCCACCAGCAATGTATGAGTGTGCCTTTTTCCCCACATCCTCTCCAACATTTATTGTTGTTTGTGTTCTTAATAGCTGCCATTCTAACTGGAGTAAAATAAAATCTTTCAGTAGTTTTGACTTGCATTTCTCTAATTGCCAGTGATGTTGAGAATTTTTTCATGTATTTGTTGATTAATTGTGTATCTTCTTCTGAGAAGTGTCTTTTCAATTCCTTAGCCCATTTATTGATTGGGTTATTATTTTTTTAGAGTTAAGTTTTTTGAGTTCTTTATATATTCTAGATATTAGTGCTCTATCTGATGTGCATGTATTAAATATTTTTTCCCAATTAGTTGGCTCTCTAGTCACCTCACTGATTGTTTCTTTTGCTGAAAAGAAGCTTTTAAGTTTGAATCTATCCCATTCATTGATTCTTGATATTAATTCTTGCGCTACAGGATTCTTATTAAGGAACTTAGGGCCTAATCTGACATGTTGAAAATTGGAGTTTATTTTTTCTTCTATTAGGCGTATTGTCTCTGGTCTAATTCCTAGTTCCTTGATCCACTTTGAATCGAATTTTGTGCATGGTGAGAGATAAAGGTTTAATTTCATTTTGTTGCATATGGACTTCCAGTTTTCCCATCACCACTTGTTGAAGAGGCTATCCTTTCTCCACTGTACATTTTTGGCACCTTTGTCTAATATAAGATAACTATAAATGTATGCGTTAGTCTCTGTGTCCTCTATTCTGTACCATTGGTCTACAAGTCTATTTTGGTGCCAATACCATGCTGTTTTTGTTACTATTGCTTTATAGTATAATTTAAAGTCTGGTATGGTGATGCCACCTGCTTCACTTTTCTTGCTAAGGATTGCTTTGGCTATTCTGGGTCTCTTATTTTTCCAGATGAATTTCATGACTGCTTTTTTTTTATTTCTCTGAGAAATGTCATTGGGATTTTGATTGGAATTGCATTAAATCTGTATAATGCTTTTGATAGTATGGACATTTTGACAATATTAGTTCTACCTATTCAAGAACAAGGTAGGTCTTTCCATCTTCTCAGGTCTTCTATAATTTCTTTTTTTAGTGTTCTATAGTTTTTATTATAGAGGTCCTTCACCTCTTTTGTTAATTTGGTTCCCAGATATTTCCTTTTTTTTTTTTTTATGCTATTGTAAATGGGATAGTTTTCAACATTTCCCTTTCAGAGGCTTTGTCACTGATATACAAAAATGCCTTTGACTTATGGGCATTGATTTTGTATCCTGCTACTTTGCCAAATTCATTTACTAGTTGTAAAAGTTTTCTGGTAGAGTTTTTTGGGTCTTCTAGGTATATTATCATGTCATCGGCAAATAGTGCTAATTTGAGCTCTTCTTTTCCTATCTGGATCCCTTTAATTTCTTTCGTCTGTCAAATTGCTCTGGCCAGAGATTCAAGTACTATGTTAAATAGCAGTGTTGACAGGGGGCATCCCTGTCTTGTTCCAGTTTTTAGAGGGAATACTTTCAATTTTTCTCCATTTAAGATAATGTTAGCTTGGGGCTTTGCATACGTAGTTTTCATGATGTTGATATATGTTCCTGTTATTCCTTGTTTTTCTAGTGTTTTGAACATAAAGGGGTGTTGTATTTTGTTGAATGCTTTTACTGCGTCTATTGAGATATCCATATGGTTCTTATCTTTGAGTCTATTGATGTGGTGTATTATGTTTATTGATTTCCAAATGTTGAACCAACCTTGCATCCCTGGGATAAACCCCACATGATCGTGGTGCATTATCTTTTTGATATATTTTTGTATTTGATTTGCCAGAATTTGGTTTAGGATTTTTGCATCTATGTTCATTAAAGACATTGGCCTGAAGTTTTTTGTTGTTGTTGTTGTTGTTGTTTTTGTTGTTTGGCTGTGTCTTTGCCTGGCTTTGGAATTAATGTAATATTGGCGTCATAGAAAGAGTCTGGGAGAGCTCCCTCTTTTTCTATTTCTTTAAATAAGTTGAAGAGCATTGGTATTAATTCTTCTTTGAAGGTCTTGTAGAACTCGACTGTAAACCCATGGGGACCTGGACTTTTTCTTGATGGTAGCTTTTTGATGGCATCTTCTATTTCCTTGATTGAAATTGATCTGTTTAAATTATGTATAGCCTCCTGTTCTAGTTTGGTCAATTCATACAACTCTAGAAATCTGTTGATGCATTCAGTATTTTCTATTTTATTAGAGTACAAGTTTTCAAAGTAACTTCAATCATCTTCTGTATATCTGAGGTGTTTGTTGTGATATTTCCTTTTTCATCATGGATGTTAGTAATTTGAGTTTTTTCTCTTCTTTTTGTTAGCATCACTAAGGGTCTGTCAATTTTACTTACTTTTTCAAAGAACCAACTTTTAGTTTTGTCAATTCTTTGATTTGTTTCTTTAGTCTAAATTTTACTAATTTCAGCTCTGATTTTAATTATTTTCTGTCTTTTACTACTCTTAGTGTTGATTTGTTCCTCTTCTACTAGTGCTTTTAGGTGTGATTTTAAGTCATTTATTTGTTGTTTTTTATTTGTTTGTCTTTTCTTTTAAGGAATAAACTCAGTGCAATAAATTTTCCTCTTACTACTGCCATCATAGTGTCCCAGAGATTCTATGCGATGTATCTGCATTTTCATTTACCTCTAGGAATATTTTAATCTCCTCCTTCATGTATTCTTCAACCCCTTGTTCATTCAGTAGCACATTGTTTAGCTTCCAGTTGTTAGAATAGTTTTTTTTTTTGTTTGTCTGTTTGTTTCTTGCTTTGTTGTTGATTTCCAATTTCATCCCATTATGATCTAATAGAATGCAGGGTAGTATCTCTACTTTTTTATATTTGCTGAGATTTGCCTTGTGGCATATTATATAGTCTATTTTGGAGAAGGAGCCATGTGCTGCTGAGAAGAAAGTGTATTCACTCGCTGAGGGATGAAATATTCTGTATGTGTTCGTTACGTCTAAGTTATTAATTGTTTTAATGAGTCCTACAGTTTCTTTATTTAGCTTTTGTTTGGATGATCTATCCTTAGGTGAGAGAGGTGTGTTGAACTCCCCTAGAATAATTGTCTTGAACGTGAGAAGGGTTTGTTTGATGAATGTAGGTGCCCCATTATTTGGGGCATATAGATTTATAATTGTTATATCATGTTGATGAATGGCTACCTTAAGTAGTAAGAAATATCCATCTTTGTCCCTTTTGATTTGCTTTGGCTTGAAGTCTACCTTATTTGATATGAGAATAAAAACCCCTGTTTGCTTTCACAGCCCATTTGAGTGATGAGACTTTTCCCAGCCTTTCATCTTCAGTCTATTGATGTCTTTTTCTATGAGTTGGGTTTCTTGGAGACAGCAATTTGTTAAGTCATTTTTTTAATCCAGTCTGACAATCTGTCTTTTGAATGGTGAGTTTAGGTTATTAATATTCAGGGTTATTACTGGGATATGATTCTTATTCCCATCCATTTTTATTTGTTTATGGTATTTAACTCAATTTCTATTCTACTCTGGTTGGTATTTCCTTTAGTTTAATATCTCCCTTTGTTGATTTTCAATGTTGTTTTTCTTTTCTTTTTTTGTGGCATACTTTGCCCAGAATGTTCAGAAGTGCTGGCTTTTGAGTTGTGAAATCTTTTAACTTTTGTTTGTCATGGAAGGTTTTTATTTCATCTTCAAATCTAAAGCTCAATTTTGGTGGGTATAAGATTCTTGGTTGACATCCCTTTTCTTTCAGAGCTTGAAATATGCTATTCCAGGATCTTCTAGCTTTTAAAGTCTGGGTTGAAAAATCTGAACATAGTCTGATTGGTTTCCCCCATATGTAATCTGCTTCCTTTCTCTTGTGGCTTTTAATATTCTCTCCTTGCTCAGTATATTAGTCATTTTCATTATAATGTGTCTTGGTGTGGATCTGTTGTGATTTTGTACCTTTTGTGTTCAGTAAGCCTCTTGCACTTGGTTTTCCCATTCATTCATCAAGTTTGGAAATTTTTCTGCTATTATTTCATTGAATACATCACTCATTCCTTTGTCTTGGACCTCTGCATCTTCCTCCACCCCAATCACTCTTACATTTGGTCTTTTTATGTTGTCCCATATTTCTTGAATGTTCTGTTCTTGATTTCTTACCATTTTTTGCTGTGTAATCTACATTTTTCTCCAGGGTATATATATTTTGTCTTTGTTATCTGAGGTCCTTTCTTCCAAGTGGTCTAATCTGTTGGTGATGCTTTCAATTGAACATTTAGTTTGGTTTATTGCTTCTTTCATTTCCAGAATTTCTGTTTGGTTTCTCTTTAGAACCTCTGTCTACCTATTGAAGTAATCTTTTCCTTCCTGTATTCATTTTTGGAGTTCTTTGTCAAACTGATCTTTTACCACCTGTATTTGCTCCCTTATGTCATTTTTTAGTTTATTCTTAAGTTCCATAAACATTTGGAATATGTAATATCTGAATGCCATCTCTGGCATTTGACCAACTGTGCTTGCCATAGAATCTTCTGAGGAGATATGTTGATTTGTTTAAGTCACTTTCTTCCCTAGTTTCTTCATATTGCTTGTGTGATTTTTCTTCTAGCACTGTGGAACCTCGACTATTTCCTTTTTACCTTAAATCCTTATGATGCTCCAGTAGTACAATGCTATCAGATCCCCTTATAAATACTTTACCACTTTAGAACTAAACTGTTACTATTCAGATAATCCCAGATTGATCACAATGTACAGATTTAGTTAACTCAGATATTGTCTCCAATTTACTCTGTACGTTTGTGATGGGTTTTATAGTTTCAAGTGTTGGACACAGAGGTGATAAGTTTAGAAAGAAGGAAGTGAGGGTATTGGGTTGATGAAGTGTGAAAAGAGAATTCTATGGAAATGGTTTTATATCAGCAGACAAGAGAGGAAAGAGAGTTAATTATTTAGTGGAAAGACCCAATTATATGCACACCAAACTTATGCAACCATTGAGAGAAGGAAAAAAGAATGATGGAAAAAGAAAAAAGAAAAGATGATGAAGAAAGACAAAAAGATTGAGAGATGACAAAGAAGTACAGATTAGTGTAAAAGAGAGGAAAGTGAAAGTGAGAAAAAAAAGGAGAACAAATTATATATAACACTGCTTTGCTGTATAATTTAGTTGCCCCAGTTCTTGAAATCCCAATTTCTGCGTATAACATTTTTGCCTCTGTTGATAATGCAATGGCAGGGTGTAAATAGGAAAGATGAGGGAAGAAGAAAGGAGGCAAAAGTGAGAAGGAAGAAAAGAAAAAAAAAAAAAGAGGAATAAAAGCAAACAAACAAACACATAGTCAAACAAACCAACCAACCAACAAACAAATAAACAACAAAGTCGAACCCAGGAACAAATATCAGGAACAGATCTCAGTCAAACAGTGCCCTTGAAGTCCTTCTTTTTTCCCCTTCCAGTTTAAGCCAGTTGTCCCGAATCATGTCCAGGCAGTTCCTGAGAATCTGGTAAGTTTGCAGACTGGGGCATATTCTCTTGCTGTCCTGCTCTGGGATCGCCTTTCTGCGGTTGGTGGGGTGGGAAAGTCTGCCAGTGGGGGCCTACCTGGGAAGCTTGCAGGCTGGGGCTTTTTCTGCTGGGGTACCACGCTGGGATCACGTCTCCATGGTGGGCAGGCTGGGAAAGTCCTCTGGAGGGCCTAGCTGGAAAGCTTGCAGGCTGGGTCTATTTTTGCTTAGGTCCTACACTGGGATTGCCTCTCTGTGGTTAGCGGTCTGGGAAAGTCTGCTGGTGCGGGCCTACCTGGGAAGCTTGTTGGCCGGGGCTTTTTCCAATTTGGTCCCGTCCTGGGATGGCGTCTCCGCAGTAGGCAGGCTGGGAAAGTAAAGCATGATTTTAGATATTGTTTAATCACATATGGGCATTAGTATTCTGTAAAAAATTCCTTCTGTATCAAGTGTTTTTGAAAACTTCATCATAACAGGATTTGAAATATGCCAAGTGCTTTTTCTACACCTACTGAAATGCTCCTGTTATTCTTGTTCTTCATTCTGTTAAAATGATGTATCACATTTATTGATTTATGCATGTTGAATCAGCCTTGATAACGGTGGATGATAATTTTAATGAGATGGAGTACAGAAAGCTTTAGGTAAAATGGAAGTGTTCGTCCTAGCATTGGACAAGATATTTTTGAGATTTTACACCGTGCTGTACCTGTGCTGAACTCCTGAGTCTCCTGGAACTTTTACATTTTTAGATATTTCTCTTATTGTTTTTCTTGAGAAAAGAGGAAATGAAGAATACTGTACTTCACCATCTGACTGACTCATAGATATTTCTTAGCATGAGGTACAGTTTTTTCTTCAGAGAAATTTAATTTTGATTGCTATAAAACTACTTAAAATTCATGCATCAGATCATTCCTTTAGTTAACTACTTGCACTTTCAGCATAGTAAAACTTCAGGCAAAAAATAACAGCAGGGGCAGGGTTGTGGCTCAGTGGTTGAGGGCTTACTAGCACATGTGAGGCACTGAATTTATTCCCCAGCACCACAAAAAATAAAAATAATTTAAAAAATAAAAGTATTGTGTTCATCTACAATTTAAAAATATTTTTAAAAATAACAGCAAATGACCCAAACTAAACCACAAGTACCAAAACTTCCAATTTAGAAGACTGTACCATTCCCACTACAGGAATTTACAATTTGTCAGCACTCCTCAGTGATTTCCTACCTAAACTGAGAGAATGGAAGCTGAGAGCTACTACAACCAGATAGGGCTCCTATTCAGAATGTCTGGCAGTAGCTAATTGAAGAATGCAAAGAAGATTGGCTTAACAATGCTCAAAACTTAGCCCAAGGTTTATGAAGCAAGAAATAAATATGAAGAATGAAAATTCATCCCTTCCAAATGTTTCCTCATTGGATAAAAGCCTTTTTTCTTTCTCATATATTTTTTTTTTTTTACCCATGATCAATCCATTACAATATAGTGTTTACTTTATGTTTTAAAATTATAAAACTCAAAGAACACACACACAAATTAATAATAAAAATCCAATCAACAAATGCACAAAGGAACTGAATGGGAACTTCACTGAAGAAAGCTGAATGCTCAAAAAATATGAAAAATCTTCCATATATCTAGAAATAAGTGTGAACTAAAACTACACTGTGATTCCATCTCACTCTAGTCAGATTGGCAATTAGTAAGAACACAAATAATAATAAATGTTGATGAGGATGTGGGAGAAAATGTTTTCTCATGCATTCGTGTTGGTATTGCAAATTAGTTCAACCACTCTGGAAAGCAGTTTTCCTTAGAAAACTTGAGGTGGAACCACCATTGAACTCACTTATCCCATTCCTCATGTTATATCCAAAGCACTTAAAATCTGCATACTACAGTTACACAGCCACATCAATGTGTATAGCAGCTCAATTTACAATAGCCAAGCTATGGAACAACCTATGTGTCCTTCAACAGATAACTGAATAAAGAAAATATGGGATATATACACAATGATTCAAATATTAGTCAGCCATGAAGTAGAATACAGTTATGGCATTTGCCAGTAAATGGATGGAACTAGAAAATAACCAAGTGAAATAAGTCATTACCAAAAACCCATTGGCCAAACATTCCCTCTGATATATGCATACTAACCCACAACAATGGAGGGTAGGGAGAAGAATGTTCATTGGATTAACCAAAGGGAAAGGAAGGGACGGGATAAAGATAGGCATAAAAAAGGCAGTAGAATGAATCAGATATAATTTTACTTTGCTTATAAATGAGCATAAACCAGTGTAACTCCATATTATCTACAACTACAAGAATGTGATCCTATCTGGAATGGGTTGTACTCCATATATGTATAATAAATCAAAATACACTCAAGTGTCATGTGTATTTAAAAACAACAAATAAGCACTTTAATTTTTTTCAAATATTTTATTGTATTTTATTATTTTTAAAATTCTTTCCATTGTGCAAGATGTGTGTGTGTGAGTGTTCTCACAGCACAAATAGTTTTCAATATATGTATAATGTCATATAGTTTTGTTTTAACTTTAACTGTTTTCTTTGGTACCTGTTTATTACTTAGCCTTGGTTTCACATAAGAGGGATGTATTCATACATTGATTTGAATTGTTTTGATCTTACATTTGCTTGTTTGCTGTATCTTGGATTTTGTTCCTCTTATTTTACCTTCATCACTCTCTTCTCCACATAACAATCATATTTTCCTGTTCTCTCTTCCTCTTTTTAATTGGTAAACTAATTTCAGTTAATTTTTTATGCTTTCTTTATACTCAACATTTGTGATCTATCTTCTGCCTCTCCTCTCTTCACTTTTTAAAACATTTCAAATTCTCTTTAACCTTTCTACACTATTTTCCTTTCACATAAGGAACTGTAATTTTATTAAACACAGAATTATACAGTTTATGAAATTTGTACCTCATTCATGTTGTTATGATTATTGACACAGCTGTCAATGTAGTAGACCCCTACTGTCTAATAAGTGATTTGAACATTTGCCTTAAGTCTATACAACTGTTGATAACAATAGTGCTGTTCCTGGCTCCTGGCTTCCTGGAAGTGGGGTTGGAAAGTGAGTGGGTCACTTCAGGTTCACAGACATCCTACTCTCAAGCAATTCTCAGAACTCAGCCCAGTAACAACAAATCTCACCTCATCCATGTACTAACTGAACCTCAGCCTCAACATTACTTCAACACATAGTAAGGAGGAGAAGAAAAAAAAAAAAAAAAAAACTCAAACCAACCACCAGGCCCCAAAGAAGATCAACCAGTGGGGGACCTTAGGTCATACCCCTGGATCTACTTGTATATGAAAAATAGAAGTCCCAAAGCAAAGTAGATAACTATACACAAAAGAACATAGGTAAAAAACAGAAGGAGAATCCATCTCAATTGTGTAAGCTGAAAATGAGAAGACAAACAAATCTCCACCCCCCCCCCCCCAATTCACAATCCCCCAGCAAATAATCCCACACAAGCACACAACATCTGGTGGTACCCATGTGCAGCTTAGATTAAGAAAAAATGAAGCATTTCATCCAAAATATTGCTCAATATGCTGGATTTTCAGACAGATGACTGGATGGAAATTCATGAATTAGGCAAAATAAGTGTATCTCTGACTTTTGTATAAAATCATTAAACTTGTGATATTTCCTCAAACAATAATATAGTTTGTCTTTCTATGGTAATGTTAGATACATTGTAGAGGTTAGTATGAAAAGGAACATCTTCAAGACCTCTGCACTCCAGGGGAGGAAAAAAATTAGGAGTATTAGTACATACGTGCACCTCAGGTTCTCCCCAAGATACTCCACGCACTAACAGAGGATTAGGAATATATGCCCAATAAGCAAAGGGGCCAGCATAAACCAGGCTCACCTGACAGTTGATAACAGCAAGCATGGCCAACAAAAGATTAGTGGGATTTAAAGGCTGATTTGCTTTCTGGAGAGTATGCTCAGCTTCCTGGGTTAGCTTTTTCATTTGTCCCCATGTCAGGGGATCCGCTGTTCTGGTCACCATCGTGAAGGTTCTCTGCATTGACAACGCCCTAAAACTGTCTGACAAAGGGATCACTCATCCTGCAACTTAAGAAGTCTGGAAGGAATCCAAAAAGGTGCTCCACCTGTTGAAATAAGAGCAAATCCCCCTCCCATATGATGTAACAATCCAGACTCCCATTCCTTGTTTTCATTCTTATACCAAATGGGTATCTTTAACTGCTTAAACGTGGATGCTTCCCTGGAGAAATGCTGTTGCACCGAGGGAAGGTCTGCCACAGACCAAACATTCAAAAAATTTAAAGTCAATAAGGTTCTATGAAGAATGTTTTGAGGTATATAGGCTATCTGCATATCCCCCTTTGTTATTTTATTAATATATTCATGAAGGGTGCAATTAGCCCTTTCAATAGTAGGTTGACCTTGACTATTATAGGAAATACCAAAAGTATGTGTTATATGAAAGTGCTGTAGAAAGTTAAATAACTTTTGAGAAGTATAAGCAGGATCATTGTCAGTTTTGATTTCAGCTGGCAGACCCATAACAGGAAAACATAATAATAAATGAGAAATTACTGCATCCGCCTTTTCAGAGGATAAAGTGGTAGCCCACTGAAAGTGTGTGTGTGTGTCTATAGTATGATGTACATATTTAAGGCGACTGAAAGAAGGATTTATGACAACATCCATTTGCTAAATAACATTAGGGTGCAATACTCTAGGATTGACATCTGGAGGATAACAATGGTTATGAAAAGGAGCATAAGATGGACAGTTAGCAATAACTTGTTTAGCTTGTCGGTGAGTAATGTTTATATATTTTATAAAGACCTTTAGCATTAGTACACTGTAAAAAATGTTCATTTTGTGCTTTCTTTAAGGAAAACAAGAGTTGGTTAATATTGGCATTTCCTGAAGCAATAGGTCCAGGTAAGGAAGAATGAGATCTTATATGAGTAATGTATACAGAATCAGTTCTTTGTAATAGAAGAAATTGAGTATATGTGAATAATTTTTCAAGTTCATTTCTTGGAGTTAATGAAAGAGAAACAAAAGAAACATAAGTACAAACAAGCACAACATATTGTGAATCTGAAACTATGTTTAAAGGAAGATTAGGGAAATCTATCAAAACCATAATAATTGCCCATAGTTCAGCAGGTTGAATGGAAGAAAATCAATGAGAACATACTTTTACTTGTTTAATTGTCCAATATCCTGCTGATGTTTAATTAGCATCTGTAAAAACAATGAGTCCATGAAGGGGAACAGAAGATACAGGTTTTTTTTTTTTTTTTTTTTTTTTTTTTTTTTTTTTTAATATTACAGAGTGTTTACAGAAAAAATCAAATATTTTAGACTTAGGATATTGAGTAGAAAAAATACCAGCATATCCAGCCAGAACAATCTGCCAATTTTCATTAAATTGTAAACTATGAGTAATTTGAGGATTAGATAACTGAGTAACAATGACTGAAGGCTCACTGCCATTTAGTTGCAAAAGTCTAGTTCTTCCTTTGAGAATTAAAAAGGCTAACTTATCGATATAAGTAGTTAAATGTTTATTATATTTGTTAGGTAAAAATATCCATTCTAGTATTTGGTTTTTCTGAGTTAGCACCCCTTATGGTGAATGAGGGGTATGAAAAATAATTAAAGAAATAGGGTATTGTAATTCAAGATAAGATAAATTTCCTTCATTTAAATGCTGTTCTACAAATTGTAATTCTTGTTCAGCTTGTTTTGTCAATATTCTGGGGCTATTTAAATCGAATCACCTTCTAAGGTGGCAAATAAATGTTGTAATTTGTATGTAGGAATACCCACAGATCAACAAATGCAATTGATATCTCCTAATAGTTTTTGAAAATCAGTTAAGGTTTTTAAATGATCTTTTCATATTTGAATTTTTTGAGGAGTTATTTTTTGTCTATCTAAAAAGAATCCTAAATAAGAATAAAAGTAATTGACTTGTACCTTTTCTGGCACAATTTGTAGATTATAAGCAGATAATGAAGCAATTACAGCTTTTAAAAATGCCTCTTGTTCTGATTGCATAGGGGAAGCAAGTAAAAGATCATCAATATAATGATATAAGATGAAAGATGGGAAGTGTCGACGAACAGGTTCCAAAGCTCTACTAACATACTCTTGACATAAAGTAAGACAATTAATCATGTCTTGAGGTAAAACTGTCCACTGATAACGTTTGGTTGATTATGATTATACTCAGGAACTGTAAAAGCAAATTTTTCCTTGTCTTGTGGTTGTAGGGGAATAGTAAAGAAACAATCTTTTAAATCAATAACAGTAATCAGCCAATTGTTAGGAATCAGAGCAGGGGAAGGGAGCCCAAGTTGTAGTCCTTCCATGGGTTTAATACACTTATTAATTTCCCATAAATCACTTAATAATCACCATTTTACAGATTTCTTTTTTATGACAAATACTGGTGAATTCCAGGGGGAAGTAGAATATTCAATATGTCTGGCATGTAATTGTGCTTGAACTAATTGTTTTAATGCCTCAATCTTTTCTTTTTTAAGAGGCCACTGCTCAATCTATTTAGGGGTATTGGTTAGCCAAGTTAAAGGCATTGCTCGAGGAGACTGAACAGTGGCTACAAGTTTTTTGAAGGAATTTGAAGGTATGCATTAAGTTGAGATCATATATCTCTGCCCCAAGTGTTAAGGGGAACATTAATAATGTAAAAATAAGCAGAAAATTGAACAGAATCTAGGGTATGACAAGAAAGGGGACTTGCACTAATCTAGACATCAGCTACAGCAACTAAGCCAGATAGAGTTATGTAACACTTGTGTTTAGGCCACTCTTGGGGCCAGTCCTTAATATAAATTACTGAAACATCAGCCTCTGTGTCTATTAATCCTTCAAAATACTTACCTTGGACATGTAAAGTCATAAAAGGTCTCTGATCTGTAATCATTGTTTCCCAAAAAGTATACTTTCCAGTGCTTCCAAAACCTCCAGTCTGAGAATTACCTTTAGAAGGAAATTGAAAATATGGCAAAAGTAAAATTTGAGCAATACACTCCCCAATTACCAGTGAGAGAGTTTCTGTTCAATAAGTCATAATTAAGATTTCACCAGTAAAATCAGAATCTACAATGCCAGGAATAACATGAATACCATGAAGAGCAGAACCGCTTTGTCCCACAATTAGTCCAAGACTCCCAGCAGGAAGAGGTCCAAAACACCGGTTTTAATCTTGTAAACCCCTCCACCCAGAGAAATCAAAATATTTCACTAACAGGAAAATCAGCAGCTGCACTTTGTTGAGTGGCTGCATATAAACTATCAACTGTTAATTTAGCACTATTTTGGGATTGGTAGTTTGTGGATATGAATTGGGAGCTGGATTCACTGGATACATTGGAGTATTGACCCCCAGTATTATTTGTGGGCCCCAGAGATGAGGGCCCATTGGGGAGTTTCCCGATCTGGGTAGAGAATTACCATCTATATCTATTTTAGATCGGCATTCACTAGTCCAATGTTTGCCTCAGCGACAACACTGACAAACTTTAGTTGGTAATCTTCTGTTTTGGTTGGGAATATATAAGCTCTCTTTTAGCTTATGGCAATCTTTTCGAAAGTGCCCAGCTTTTCCACAATTGAAACAAGTTCCTGTCTTATCAGGTTTCAAGGCTCCAACCATAACAGCAGCAAAAAACAAGGCCTGATGTTCAAGGCCACCTACCGCAGCACAAGCTCAAACATAGTCTCCTAAAGAGGCATTTTGTCCTTTTAATGGCCCCAATATGCGTTTACACTCAGGGTTTGCATTTTCAAAGGCCAGAGTCTCCAGCAGAACCTTAGCAACTTGATCTTGCCCTACAGCTCGGATAACTGCTGTACGCAAGCGAGGTAAAAAAGCAGTATATGGTTCAGTAGCTCCTTGAATAGTTTTAACAAAAGAAGGCTGGGACTGTCCTGTTGGAATTACATGCCTCCGGGCCCGCAAGAATACTTGCTGAATCTGCTGGATATCATTATCTGAATATTGAGCTTGTTCTCTTAACGTTTGATAAGGCCTTTCCTCCATCAATTTATCCTCCATAGGTCCCGGAGGATTTTGAGTTTCATTTTCTCTGGCTTGTTTCCTAGCTTCATCTTCCCACCAGCTCTTTAATTGTAACCATTGAGATCCTTCTAAAACTGTTTTAGCTAAATCTTCCCAATCTAAGGGGAAAAGTAATCTAGAAGTCCCTAAATTTTCAAGCATACCCAAAACATAAGGTGGTTGAGGACCATATTGAGATACTGCAGATTTGAGGTCCTTTACAAATTTATACTCTACAGATGCATGTTGAATATCAACCATTTGGAGATTATGAGAATTTTGTTGTCTTAAGATAGGGAAAAATTGAAGGGGATCTAAAAATCCACCAGAGGGTGCTGTAAGATCATCATCATTGTATAATGTTGTGAGAGGAACAGTAAGACACTTATTTTCCAGTCCCACATCAGTCTTTGATTTGGTTATAGGAAAAAGGGAGGCATGAGAAGGAGCAGTAGGTTTAGGAGATGATTTATGCCTTTTTAATTTTGTCTGTTTTGCAAAAATATTCATCATTTCTTTTATTTCTGAATCACTATCAGACTCACTATCATTATCCTCATCTTCTGATTCTGAGGACGTGCATTTATCAGGCCCAGGGGGCTCATCTACAGAATCATAAATCCCTTCTTTGGCTTCAACCTCTCCACTAGTTACTTTGTCTTTTCCTTTTATGTGGCTCTGAGACCCCTTATCACTGTTATTTTCTAACAACTGTAAGGCTTGCTGTCCCGAGCACATTAAGTAGACAGAGGCAGATATGTCTTTGCAATGCCAAGGTTTATTCACAACCAAATACAAAGCTAGATTCACACAGTCCTAACTTAGCCTCTATCTCCCCGAGTCCCAGGGGGCTCACCAAGGGACGTCTTCTTAGCCGCTCGCTGGATCAGATGAAGTCTGGTCCGGGAACTCAGCAAGCAGCCGGCACCATCAGCAGGTCACTCCGACGGGAAGCGTGACGGGGTCTGGTCATCTTGAAGGCGCTTCGCTTGAGTGAGCTGGGGACTCGGTTTATATACTATTTCTAGCTAGGCCCTTACGTCACTCATAGTGACATATCAGGGTCATGCACTCTGTTATCAGGGTTACACACGCGGGGGCTCTTTCAGGCGTTGCCATGGATACTCACTGTGCATGTCACAGTGTATGACAAGGCAGGACATATTCATGACACTTATAGCATTAAGCACTATTTCCACACAAACACTAAGTTAATATCAGATTCATTAAATTATTATTATTCTTTGGTACTCAGTACATTCCACCCCCCGATTCCAAAAAGGTCTGGGGTATCCAGGTCTTTGAGGGAATCGTTAGTTAGGGGTACAAAGTATAATATTCATCGGTATTACATACAGGAGGGTGTAACATTACATATCCTTTCATTGTACAATCCGCATAGTGTCCAAAAGGTTTAAATGAACAACAGAAGTTGAGCTTCTTCCACATATCGGTTAAAAGCGAGATACACATCTGATATAAAGATATAAAAGATACAAGATAAAAAGGTAATTGTTGATGTCAGAGAGGTTTATAGAAAGGAACAAAATACATAATTAATTTGGAGTTATGATTTGACATTGATCAGGGTTATTGTATTGAATGGTAAGAATACCTTTCTTTGCCAGAAATTTATAAAGAGGGTCATTATGCCTATACATACGTAGGCAGGTAAAAGAATGGTGTGCCCATACAGGGTAAGCCTGTAAAAGGATATGTTTCGGCATGGAAACACATACGGTGTTCCATAATGTTCTAGGGGAAAAAAGTGGTTGTTTGGTTAGACAAAGAGGGCTATCCGTAATGGTTTTGTTCCATGGGCCTATATGCATAGCATAATTTGTAGCTATAATGTGTCTTAATGATCTGGCTCCAAATTGTTCAGGTAAGCCTGAGCAGGGATGCCCTACATTGTGTACTATTAGGTGTAATACATTAGTTAATTCTGAGAGGAATGATTCAATAGTATTGGGTTTACAATGAGATTGGTTCAACCAGTTATGAAATAAGAAGTGATTTAATGTTTCTGCTGGATCAATAAGCAAAGCCATTGCAGGGCTGAAGATTGTTGAGCATAAAGCGCAGACATCAGGATTAGTAATGCGTAGCATATGTTTGAGTATGTGCAGGTCACAGCTTAGAAATTGTCTAAGGAATAAATTTTGTTTTTTCCATATGCAGTTGAAGGGTTTAGGGAGTCCAATAGACTTTATAGAGGTACATATTTGAATGTGATTCCAAAGTTCTTTGTAAATTTTTCTTTTGAGTGCTCTTCTTCTTTTGGAGTTGAGTCTTCGCATGTAGCCGGTCTAGACTAAAATATGAGGGCGTATGGAATGAGGTTTTCCGTATGAAGCTCGTTTATGGCAGGTGAAATAAATGCAGCTGAGGTTGATGCTTTTCCTGAGAATAACAAGTAAACATATGTCAAAAAGTGGATTAGGTTCCCAGCGTGAATTGGGGGGTATCCGCCATGGTGCTATGCTCAAAACAGGCAATGTGCTGGGTTCATCAAGGCGAAGTTTTTCCAAAATCATTTTCTGTATGTAAAGTTTGTATTGTACATGGAATGGTTGTATGCATGTGGAGCCAGGCGTGTGGCTAATAACATGGAAAACATATAGGATCATCTCAAAAGAATAGTTGTGGAGTGGAACACATATATCATAGCCAAGACTGAGATCCGGGGAATTTATATGATCTTGTGTAATATATTGGTGAAAGAAGTAATGATTGAGAATTGTCTCTGATGGATGTTGTAAGGAATAGAGAGGAAGTGTGGGATCAGTGCATAATATACAAGTAGCATTTCTCATTTGTAAAATTTTGAAATGAATCATTTGTTGTTCCATTGTTAATGAGTAGTGTAGGAAGGATCTGAAAAACGTATCTTTAAGCATCCAGGGACAAAAATCAGTGCATTCAAGTCTATGGGTGCGCAGAAGCTTGTGCATCTGTTAAAACAAAAGCAGGTGATTTTTCAGTTGTTTTTCGTGATATGTGGGTCAGT
The DNA here is from genome assembly GCA_025594165.1 of Tamias sibiricus. Taxonomy (NCBI): domain Eukaryota; kingdom Metazoa; phylum Chordata; class Mammalia; order Rodentia; family Sciuridae; genus Tamias; species Tamias sibiricus. The sequence continues at coordinate 138,734,934 of CM046663.1, read as the reverse complement.
ATTTTAAATAAAATGATTATAATAAGCATATATATAGCATATTGTTTGATCTCATGGAACCAATGCCAGGGGTTCCATCTGATAATACAAGAAATATCTGCTGTAATCATTTTCCTAAGCACATCAATAGCGTTGCAATCTTTGTTTATTGAATCAATGACATGGTTATAGGCGAGGGTGTCTGTTTGAAGTATGTGCCTTATGTTGTCCAGTGTGGTAACTAAAGCATCAAAATGTTTCATGTCCTCCTGTACATGACTATGTATGTTTGTAAGTACCTTCCTATTTTGTTGGATGATTTCATTTAGGTGTTGGGTAGCTTCTCTGGACTTTCTTAATAGTTCTTCATCTGTTGATTGTGGTAGCCAGAAACTATTAAGTCCAAATGTATGATTTGAGACATACTGAAGTGAAGTTAAGATCGCTTGTTCAGTCTGGTTGGCATGGTTTAGGATTTCTAGTTTCAAAATATTACTGTGCATATAGCATCCAGCATCTAGTTGCAAAAAGTCCTTGTATGAGGTGTTTTGGTGCCTATATATCCCATGTGTTCCATTATGACAATGTCCAATTCTGTAAGTGCCTAGGTCTACTAATCTGGTGGGTGCAGATACAAGTCTTACTTCTGATGTTTGTAACTGCTTATGATATAATTCTGTTGTGAACACTGTGTTTGGACTTAGGGGGTAAGTATCTTCAATGTTAATATAGCTATTCAATTCCTTAATCCAAAGGTATGAGCCTAAAGGTAGAATCCAGTCCTTTCCTAATCTTTTGGGGAAAGCAATAGTCTTGTATGCAGCATAGCTGTAGGCGGTAGAGACTCTCAATAGGTTTATTTCACAAAGTCCACCTGTGCAGTATGAAAATTTAGTAGGGTCCAAAATAGATATTTGTCCAGCATGTTCTGTAGTTCTCCCTACTAGAAAGAGTTCTCTTACTTCCGTAAATGCTTGGTCCAGCATTCTTTCGATGTGTTGGCATTCCTGGTCTCTTCTTAAATTTAAGATCATTGATTCAAGAACTGCAAGTTTGCGGTCTGTGTCTTTCACAGTTTCTTCTATTTCTTTCTGCATTATCTCTTGCTCAATCATTATCTTGTGTATCATGGTGCTTGCGGTGTGCAATGAATTAGATATAGCCTGTATTGCTTTATTCTGATGTTGGTTCATGTTGTATAACACATCAATTTTAGCTCTTAGCTCTTCTGTCATTGCTGCCGCGATTAGGGCACCGATTGCGGTCCCTGCGATGAAAGCTCCTACCGCTGCCAATTGGAGAGGCCTTCGTAGTGAAGTTGAGGCTCCATAAGTGAGTTCCAGGTTAGGTAAAAATTGGTGTTGTCCACAAATCTTCATATCTGGTGGATATATGTTTTTAAAGTTCCATCTGAGTTGTATCTTCTCCACCTGTGGTTTATATAACACCTTATATGGGTAAATAGTTGCTGGAACAAAACCTGGAGCTTCTGTTGTGACCATTTCTTCCCATGGTGGGAAAATCACTGGGGTTTTATAGTGTAGAGTAATGAGTCTGTGAGTTTCGTTGAATCCACCTCTATCTATGATACATGGTGTCATTGATGAGGGTTTAATGTAGCAGTCTTCATGTGATATAGGAAACTCGTATACCTTGAGCCATTCTTCTGTGTTCATCATAAATGAAGTGTAGTTTCTAACTACTTCATGTGCTACTAAGTCCATAACTGTCCATTTCTGGTTCTGGAATCCTAACATGTAAAACATGTATGGGTTTTTCCCAAAATACTTCTCTGGAAATTGTATGTCCATACCTGCTGTCATCCAGAAGTTGATTGATTTGTTGTCAGCTTCCTTCAGGTGATAATGGACTTCAGAGTCTTCTGGTGTCCAGGTGCATTGTTCTGACACAAAAGTTGTGAAGGTTATATTGGGTTCCATATATCCTAGTTGTGTGACAGCTGGTTTTAGTGGGAGTTCTTTATCATGTTCGATGAGATGGGTCATATTGAGTGTTGAGTGGTTGTAAATATCCAGAGGTACATCCCATAACTGGCTTCCAAAAAATTGTTTTGATGCATAGCAGACATAAAAGAGTGGTTTCATTACTTGTTGGTTCTTGCATTTCATTCCTCCTGGTGGTATCCAATGTACCAATGTAGAGTTATTTGGATTCAACTTTTGCTTGGGCATTTTCATCATGAGCATCAAGTGTTTGAAAAGTCCATCCTTTAGTCTGTTTCTATGTTGATTCCATTCTGTGCCATTCCCAGTGTATACTACACTGACATTTATTTTTTCCTTTTTGTGTAAGTCCAGGTGGATGATGTAGAATCCGTATGTGTTCATAAATGTAGCTATTGGGATTTGGGATGCATTGGAATGTGTTTGTCCTGTAAAATTCAATGCTATCCCCATTGTGGCATTGATAGAGATGTTGTATGGCAATCTTTGATTCCTCATTGGATGATGGATGGTTATAGCTGTGAAATTTGCATCCTCATGTTTGTCAAACATTTCCCAGGGTGAATTAAAATTGTAGTCTGTAGGGTGTATTCGCATTACTGTGTATGGTAGTGCAGTGTTGACATTAATAATGTCACCTTTTCTGACTTGCTTGTTTATCCATCCTGTTTGGTTAGTTGTGAAGTTACCTGCCCATAGGTAGTTTTCTATGTTGAATACTTTCAACCATTCTGCATTATTTTCCTTCATTTGTGGGAGTGAAGTGTCTGTAGCACTTTCTTTCCAACATACAATGGCAGGCCATGCTGCTGTTGCGTTTGATTCCATTTGAAATGATCAAAAGGTTTGTGGAATAGATCTTTGTGATGTACCAACAACAGTTGGCAAACTGCTCCCATAAAGGTTTGGGAGCATCCTCTCCTAGGCACGTGGTATTTTCTTAAAGATGGATATGGTTGTGGTAGTGGATCTGTGATAACTACTGGGTATCTATATCTTTTTACTCCCAAGGTTGTTACTTTGGACCACCAGGGTATGTGTGGGTACGAAACATTTTTTATGTGGAGATCAGTCCTGTGGGCATTTAGCATTTCAAATGCTCCATATATGGGTAAATTTGGGAAGTTATTAACACATAAAATAGTTGTATTTCCATATCCAAGGTTACGTTCTTTCAGAATTTGATTCAGGGTTTTGCTCACATCATCGTTGATTACCCAGGAGCAATCAACACCAAAAGGTTCCTCTAATGGTTTTGCTATACTTAGAGTTCTCCCTAGTTTATCAAATTTTGGTTTTAGGAGGCTGGTGTCATCATTTGTCATCCAATTGTATGCTCTTGTTGTTGGTCCTATAGTAGGAGTATCTGTGGTTGGTTCAGGTGCTTCACTAGTGTCTTTCTCATCATCATAATTAAACTCATGAGTGTCATAGTCATAAGAAGCATAACCTTTTCCTCCTCCAATGGCAGATGTGTCCCAGAAAAGTAATTGGCTGGCCAGGAAATTGAACTTTTCTATGTGTGAGCAATAGAACAATGGTTCTGCGTCTTTTTCTAGGACAAAAGTCACATTGTGGTTCGTATTGCCTAGGGTCATTGATGTTACTGAGTATCTAACAGTTGGTTCGCGGTAGTGATATAAATATACTGGTGAATTTGCCCATATGGTGGTGATGAGTTCTGATCCTTGGCATCTGAGTGGGTTTTGCTCCGTGTTGGGCACTACTTCATGTTCATTGTCTACTATGTCTTTATATATGTGTGACCAAAAACTCTTTGCATTCCAGTAGTCTGTACAATTCTGTGAAGCATATTTGTTTGTACAGTAAGCATATTTAGTCCAAAATAATTCTGCTGTTTGAGAAATGTTTTGAAAAAATGGTGTTTGCAACCAGTATCCAGCAACTTTTCCTTCAGGGTTCAAGTATGTGTAGATATGTCTGTGCTCAATAGCATTAAAGTGGTGTTCTGCCCAGACGATGGGTTTAAATGTGGGAATGGTTGTGGTGGCAATAGTTGTAGTATCTGTTTTGTTTGCTGACTTTGGTATGGGTGTTACTACATGAAATAACGTCCACACTGTAAGTTTTAACCAAAATCTTGAGTAGTTTGTGGACATCTTCAATTTTAAGTTGTTGTAGAACAGCAATTATGTCTAAAAAGTGTGGCCAGAGATTTAGGTCCACATGGAGTCCAGTAGACATACTGTGTAATTTGTAAGCCTATTACACAAGGCTGATGTGTTTTGAGGAGTCACATTTGTTGGACAATGCCTTGGTGAACACACCTGGTAGTGTAGTATTAACTTGAGTATTAGTAATATTCCGATGGTCAAGGTGATTGCTTTGATTGCCTTGTAGAGTGCCTTAATTGTGTCAGTCATGTCCTAATATATGTGCAATGTTCTTGTCTTTGGTGATCATCAGCTCACCTTTGCCAGATGTTGTCCAGGAGGTATTGTTTCCTGCCGGTGCAATTATCTCTCCTTTTCTGATAGAATTGTCCTTGGGATCTCTGATCAGTACTTTATGAGGTGTGGGTGGTTTGTTAGTAGGTTCAGAGTCTGTAATGCGAAATACATCATCAGTTAATGGGAATACTTCTTCAAATGGTGATTTGCGATGCAGTTGGGTCTTGAGTTTAGTTCGAATACAACTCTGCGTAATGCCTTTTGGATAGGTAAATCCTTTAGATGCCATAATGAAGTTTTTAATAAACCATTCCATCTTTCAATATTCCCTGCCGCTGTAGGGTTATATGTAGTGTGAAAATCCCAATGAATGCCTAAGTCTTTGACCACTTTTTGTATTATTTTTCCTGTAAAATGAGTACCTTGGTCTGATTCTATGACTTTAGGCATTCCATAACTACTACACCATTCCCATACAGTTTCTATAGTATGATGTTGGGTTGCATTGTTAGTATGCAGTGCCAGTCCTAGGCCAGAATGCACATCGACCATTGTACATACCCATTTATCACCAAAATCTTTCAAAGGACCTATATAGTCTATCTGTATTCTTTCATTAAAATGTCTAGTTATGGGGGTGTCCTGTTGTCTATGAGTGTTGAATCTAAGTGAAAGTTTTGGACATTCTGTGCATCTGGTTATGGCCTGTTTGCATTTTAGCCAGGTTACTTTTAGGTTCCTTTTCCTAAACCAATCATATAATCCATGAGTGCCAATATGGCCTAATGTTTTATGTACATTTAATAATTCGTCCAATGTTATTGGTGAGTCTAGAGGTTCCTTCTGTATATGCCATTTCCGCTGTAATGTTAGCTTGGTTGGGCCTGTTTCCTTACATGTCCATTTTCCTTTTAGCCTTATCATGTTTACACTGGCTAGATTATCGGCCATTTGATTTCCTTTGGCCTCCTTACTTTCTCTATTAGTATGGGCATCTACATGTTTGATATATATTTTTATGTCCTGTTTTGCGATCCATTCCCAACATTCTTTGGACCAAACATCCTTTCCATTAATTTTCCAATCAGTAATTTTCCATTGACCAGACCATATGGCTATACCATTGCAAACTGCCCAAGAATCTGAATAAATATATATGGTTTTTCTTTTTTCTTGTATTGATTTTTCAATTGCTAATTTGACTGCCATAAGCTCTGCATGTTGAGCTGTTTTATCCACCCCCTGATCAGTTAGGATTGTCTTGTCTGAGGGTCTGTAGGCTGCACATTTCCAGTACAGCTTCCCTGCTTTTATGACTCCAGATCCATCCGTAAACCAAGCATTGGTTTGTTCTTTGAATTCAGGTCCCCATACTCCTATGGGTTTTGTTGTTTCATCAAGTGGCTCTACCGGTGTTGGTACCAGGGGCTGATTTGTCACATCCTCCATGAATTTGGAGTTATGTGATTCCAGCTTGTTCACAAGCACCCCTTCAATGTACCATTTCCATTTTAGAACTCTTTGTTCCATTGGTAGGCCGTTGATTTCATCTGGAGTCATTTTAAGCCATTCCATTATAGGAATAGGCGTGCGGACTATTAGACATTGGTCCTTCCTGATCAAAGAGATGACCTTTAATGCCTCAAATAAATTCCAAATGAGTTTTTCAAATTTAGAATATTTTATCTCAGAGTAAGGAAAGCGTTTGCAATAGAAGCCAACAGGTATGGTTTTACCTTCCCTTTTAACAAAAATTCCCCAGTTTCCATATCCATTTATGTACAGTACATCAACTATTAAGGTGTCTGAACTCACAGGTACAAACAATTGTCTATACAATTCTATATATTCAATCAATTTTCTAAAAGCTTCTTTCTGTGGTTGTGCCCATTCAAAGTCAGCGGCTTTCCTAGTAACCTTATAGATCGGCGCAAGCAGGTTTTGCATGTATGGAAGGCGTTGTCTCCAATATCCAAAAAGTCCTATTAACTGTTGTGCTTCTTTTTTGTTGGAGGGGGCCTTGAGTCCTTTGATCTTTGAGATTGTCCCTTCTGGAATTTGTGGTCCGGTGGCATTCCAGAATACTCCTAAAAATTTGATAGTGTCTTTGGGACCTTGTATTTTGTCTTCATTTATAGTCCATCCTTTATTTCTTAGTGTTGACACCATTAAGTCTAGTGTCTTTTGGACTAAAGATATTTCTTGTCCTGCTATAATGATGTCATCTATATATGAATGCACTAACACCTCCTTTGGAATTTCTTTCCATGGAATGGATTGAGATATTGCCATATGGGCTATGATAGGGCTGTTTCTATATCCTTGCGGTAGTCTTTTGAACCTGTATTGTTTACTATTCCAGGTAAAAGTGGTAATTTCCCTAGATTCTTCAGCCAGCGGGATGGCAAAAAACATGTCTGATAAGTCTATTGCTGCAAAAACCTTGGGTTCTGCGTTTCTGATCTCTGAAAATATGGTCTCTACTTCTGGTAGGTGTCCAGGCATTTGTGGTGAAAGTTCATTGATTTTCCTGTAATCTACTGTAAATCTGTAGGCCCCGTTAGGTTTTAACACTGGCCAAACTGGACTATTGTAATTGAATGAGGCTGTCCTCTCAATTATGTTTTCTTGTAGCAGTTTTTCAATGATTTTAGTTACATCAGTGTGGCCTCCCTTTAAGGGGTACTGTTTAGTGAATGAAGACCCCCCCCCCCCCCCCCCCCCCCCCCCCCCCCCCCCCCCCCCCCCCAAGGGAATTCTGGGCAAAACTACAGGTTCCATCTTTACTGCTGTTAGGGCACAGAAATGCATTTCTAATGGGTCACTTTTATTTTTTCTTAAGGGTAGCCAATTTTGGAAAATTATGGGGATCCAATCCATCCCTAAAATGTTACATGGGGTTTCTGCTAATAATACTTTTCCTTCTAATGGGGGTCTATTGTAGTTAAGTATTTGCATTTTAGTTTGTTCTGCCAAAATATCCCCTATTATTCCTTCAATTTTTATCCAATTCTTAGCATTGGGGTCTTTGGCTATACTGTTACAGATGGTAACTTGACTTCCTGTATCTATTAAAAAATTTTCCCTCTTTTCTGCATTTTTTATTCTTATAGCTAATTGGACATAAGGTCTATTATCATGATCACCCCATATTATGCGTACATGCGTACATTGTGCATTTGATTTGCCTGTGGTCTGAATCTGGTTCTTGTTCCCCTGAAGTTGGCTTCTAACAGGGGTCTCTGGATATAGGGTCTGATTGGGGGCCTTGTGGCCCCCCGATATACGTTTTTTGGCCTCATGATTGCATTTTGCCATGAGTAATTCTGTTGATTTCTGGTTATGGTAGAGAATGGTGGTTTATATTTTTGTGGAATCCTGTTAGGTCCAGGATTCCTATTAGGGAATGTTCTATTTTTAACCTGAGTCAAAAAGGTGGGTGCTACTCTTGTTATTGGCTTAGGTTTTTGTGCCATGAAAGTTAACACCTTACCCCCTTGCATTTCCCTTGCTTGTCTGAAATATTCTATTGCCTCATTAACAGTTTTGATGTTTGCTAAGGCAGACATGATGGTCATTTTCATGTGCGGTGGTGCCCCTGAAATAATTATTTTTTTCATAGCAGGGGTAAGCTGTGCAGCCTTGGGAGTTTTAGCATCTGTATACATCATGGCTGTCACTCCAAGTTTCCTTAAGATGTTAATTGCCTGTTCCAAGTTGTCCCATCTAGCGGAGGACTCAAATTGAGTCCAATCCAGCGTTGGAAAAGCATTCATCCAGGCTTTGGCTACCCAATTCATTAAAGAAGTTTCATGATCATTATTTACTTCTATTATAGCCTCAAGGGCCTGGTAGACATGTGGATTTTCTACAATACTTTTCAATGAGTTCATCTCACGGGCATTGAGCATAATGGTGTTTGCTCCTTTATCCCATAATTTTAAAAGATATTCTATGTCCTTACTTTCCTTTTGTGCAAATTCCTGTTTGTATTGTTGAATTTCTGCCCGAGTTAAATCCCTCTGCTCTACAGTTATTTCGGGCACTTCCTCAAGTCTGTCAGGCGACTCTGTTCGATTGCCCCGACTGGGTGTCATCGATAAGCGCGTCATTGTGGCCGGAAACGCCTGTTTACTATTCCTCGCTTTAACCTCCTCGTCAATAATATTTTGTAAGAAAGGATTGTTGCTGTTTCGCTGCAGCGCATTTCTGACTAGTCTTTTGCCCTTCATTCTATCTTGATCTAGGTCATCTATGGTCTTAATGAGCAATGCTGGTATCTCCGTCCTGGGGGCCCTAGCCAGGATGGGTTGCAATACTTCAGCATTGGTCAATGGAATATCCACTGTAGTTCCTTTCTGGAATTTGGGCAATTTTTTTTGTACTATTCTTTCACAAGTCCTCCAGTCTGACTGAGGTTTTAGTTCCTTACTTGGCTGTTTCTTGAATAAGTTCAATTTCTTAAATTTTTCTATCAGACCCATTTTTAGGGCAGGAGCCTTAAGCAAGTGCTCTTGCTATATACAGCCAAGCCTTAGCTTCCTTCTTTTTAAAGTAAAATTTTGGAGCGCTCCACCTTAATCCTTCAACTACAATTTGGTTGAGAATAACCTCTGCCTTATTGTAGGCTCGTTTTGCTAGCCAATTTTTCATCGGACTGAACTGCTAATGGTCAGGAGTCTGGATCGTGGTCATCCGCCACCTTGGACTGGGCTCGCACCGTGGGAGAAACTCCCTTGCCGGTCTTACTACCTCCGAAGAAGCAGGTGCCTTTCGGGCTAACCCAATGTCCTTGCCGGTCTTTCCACCTTTCAGCGGGTGCCTTTTGGGGTTTCAGACTCTTCGACCCTTCATCCTTAAGTTAACAATCCTGCCGACTACGCCAACTGTCCCGAGCACATTAAGTAGACAGAGGCAGATATGTCTTTGCAATGCCAAGGTTTATTCACAACCAAATACAAAGCTAGATTCACACAGTCCTAACTTAGCCTCTATCTCCCCGAGTCCCAGGGGGCTCACCAAGGGACGTCTTCTTAGCCGCTCGCTGGATCAGATGAAGTCTGGTCCGGGAACTCAGCAAGCAGCCGGCACCATCAGCAGGTCACTCCGACGGGAAGCGTGACGGGGTCTGGTCGTCTTGAAGGCGCTTCGCTTGAGTGAGCTGGGGACTCGGTTTATATACTATTTCTAGCTAGGCCCTTACGTCACTCATAGTGACATATCAGGGTCATGCACTCTGTTATCAGGGTTACACACGCGGGGGCTCTTTCAGGCGTTGCCATGGATACTCACTGTGCATGTCACAGTGTATGACAAGGCAGGACATATTCATGACACTTATAGCATTAAGCACTATTTCCACACAAACACTAAGTTAATATCAGATTCATTAAATTATTATTATTCTTTGGTACTCAGTACACTTGCATAATAGCGCTGCAAAGCATCCATTCTTTTAAAGATATAACATTACCAGATTGATGCTGCTTTCACAACTCCTTTAGAACAAGTTTCCACTCCCCTAAATGCAATTGTAGTTTAGTGTGATACTGAAACCAATAACAATGACTCTCAATAGTATGAAATAATTCTTTTAATCTTTTCTGAGAGGTCTTTACCTCTATTGAATGCAGCAACCCCTGTAGTAACTCTAGATATTGAGTTTGCAATGAATGGGAATTTCCCATGATAATCCCAAAAGTCTGCCTACCTTTATCAAAACCTGGGGTGGTCACCTTTTCGGTGCAGATTCTGCGTGAATGGAATTTCCTTATGATAATCCCGAAAGTCCCCCTATCTTTATCAAAACCCGGGGTGCTTGCCTTTTCAGTGCAGATTCTGAATGAATGGAATTTCCTTATGATAAATCCCAAAAGTCCCCCTATCTTTATCAAAATCTGGGGTGCTTGCCTTTTCGGTGCAGACTCTGCATGAATGGAATTTCCTTATGAAAATCCCGAAAGTCACAATATTGTTATTTGAAACCCGGGGTGCTTACCTTTTCAGTGCTGATCCTTCTGACTACTGCAAATGAAGAGACTCAACTCTGAGACAGGTCAGCATGCAGTGCTCATTATATCTCTCTAAGCCTTTTATACATTCTCAGACAAAGAAGGCAATTAGCCAACAGCAAACATTCACAGACAAAGAAGGCAAATAGCCAGCAGCAATGATGAATGCAAATTTGCGAATCAGCAATCAGCCAGATAAACTTTCCCTTAAGGTATCTTAAACTAGTTAGGGCTAGAATATTTCAAGCTCTACTCCTTATCAATACCAGAGAAACATCCTTGTTTGCAAGCAATGTTTCTTCTCTATCTGTTCCATTCCTCTTGGCAGAATGTCCTGTTTGCAGACACATCCTACCAAAGAAGTAACAAGCTTCTTGGTTGCAAGAACGCTTGCAGCCATACTTTCTAATTAACCTCTTGGCAGAACGTCCTGTTTGCAGACACTTCCTGCTAATCATGCAATAAGCATCTTATTTGCAAGAACGCTTGCAGCCATACTTCTGATTCGCTACAGTGGACATAACATCACAAGTGCCTAAGAATAAACTAGGAAGTACAATATGTTTGAAATACTAAACATACATCATATCATAACTAAATAAAAGTACATAACATTTGCTATTTAACACCTCAAATCCCCCACACACACACCACCAATCCTGGGAAGTAGAGGGCAGAGATTATTATTTTTTATTTGGCAAATGGGGAAACAGAGATTCTGTGAACATGGGTGATCTTCATTCACACAGCTCACAGGGGTCTGAACTAGTATTTGAATAAGCGTTAGTGAGCTCTAATGCCCATAATGTTGTGCTATGGCTTTATATCAGAGCTGCCTCCAAAGCCACCTTACAAAAGTAAAGCAAACATCACACTGACTCAATTCATAGACCAACAAGCTTCACCTCAAATCAGTACCCATTATGTCACTCCAAGGATAACTAAGTCATAGATTCTACAAAAGAAAGAGGCACATAAGAGCTTCTCCCCCTCCATCAGTACAGAGGTAAAACTTATTCAGCAGAACTGAGGAAGAGACAATCTCACATAATTGAAGGGGGAGGCTTGAGAAACATGGCTCTGCAAATCTCTCATCTGCTCCAGAAGGGACTGCTTCAGTTGCTGTTAGTATGCACTTGTCAGATGTAATGGAATGAAAAATATTAGACTATAAACAATAATATTGGGGACAGAAACACAGGCAGGTGTTTTAGAGGTAGGAGGCAGACAGTATACCAACCAGACTCCCAGCACACAAGAAATAATATGCAAACTGGTATATGAGACTGTATTTGGTAGTTGTGAACTGCATGTCATTGGATTGATGTAAACCACTAGATCACTAATGGTAATGCTATACAAATAAATATGTATCCTAAAAAGATATCATGGTATTTGTTTTAAATTGGAAAGCATTGTTATTTACAATTTATTTAGTTAAAAAATTGCTGTTCAGATCCCAGATATATAATATTTAATGCTTATGTGTACAGGTATTTTCAAAATGAACATGCAATTTCATACATATCACTTTTGATTTTCCTAATTGCCTTTAACTAAAGTGAAATTATTCCCATTTAAAAAATGAGGAAGCTGGGCCTCAGAGATGTAATGCCTTGGCTAAGGGCACACAGACTGCACATGGTAGAGATAAGACAAGGCACCATATGCCCTAGTGTCCTAGAGTTTCCTCCAAGTAGAAATACAATTCAAACAAGTTCAGTGTTTCCTGAAGGTGCCTTATTTTGCAGTACTGCTTATTTCACTGATCAGTGACTTTCAAAACTGTTCCTGACAATAATTGCAACATTTATTGCTTAAAATGGCGTCAGAAGTATTTGATTTTTTTTAACCTTTAGAATTTGCCTTAACTCAGACTTTGATGAACTTTTTATCCATGTGAAAGTGAAGCAGTAATTTGCTATGTGACTCAGAACTGTGACCTCTAAACCTAACAATCTCAGGCCCTAAACACTGAGAAAAAAAAAATCTTTTTTTTTTTTTTTTTTTGATAAATAAACTTAACGACTTAAAATTTAAGCAAACAGCTGTGGTAGAGAGCCATCATTGGAGCTTGATGTTACTTCTGTTTGCTTTCTCCTTTTGACCTCTTGAGTATTCAAAACTTCTTTTACATTCTTAATCTATTTTACTTTTATTTTTAATGAATTATGTTTTCTAGCTATGATCTACACAACAATGGATCAATAAACAAAATGGAGGGGTCAATTGGCTGATGAAATCAAAGCACTGAAGAAATATTGAGAAATAAGACACAAAGTGATGTAAACTACTTTCAAAAGAGGTGGCCTGGTGAGTGTATTATACCTAATGGGTAAGATCCCTAACAAAGGAAAAGCCCACCAATCTTTTTTTAAGGGGAGGCACATCAAAGGAATTTATTGTCAGGAAGTGTTCTTCAAGGGAGACAAAGTCAGCAGAAACAGACTAATTGGGCTTATCTATTTGTGTGATATCTTCATCTTGCTCCAGACACCTGGCACCTCATGCCTGTACTTATTTCACATCATGGCAGCAGGCACCTGAAGAAATTAAACTTATAAATCCCACAGAAGGCAAAGAATCTGTGTCATTAACAGTGGCCACCTGCAAATGAGTATGTCTTTTGGCATGTTGTATGAGAGAAACCCAAATTGACAATCTAGTTGTCCAAGATGATGGAGTTCAAAGCAATGATTCATTTGCCACTGCCAACAATGTTTTTAACATCTTTTAAACTACTTAGTTTATATAACTTCTCTCCCCACTATATATTTTGTCATAATTATTAATACTGTGTGTTCCATAATTGATACCTAGAGTTTGTTTTAATGCTATATCTAGTTTACAGTCATTTGTTGTTGCTATAATTAATAGCTGACTTCAATATTCTTATTTTTGTGGTTATTAGTGTCATAGATGTTATACTAGGGACTTTTTTTTTTTTTAATGCTTAATATTGTTTGTTGCTCTTGTTTTTTCTCCCATTTTCTATGTGGTGCTGAAAATCTAGTATGAGACCACAAATTTCCAAAGTAGGTTCTGTGCTGCTGAGATAAGCCTCCAACCAACCAAAAGAGTACACTTTGTTGGACACACAAACTAACCCCACTTGAATTTCAGCAAAATTGTAACAAAAAGAATAGCAAAACAAAAATCCCCAACTGAAGACCAAGTCCCATGCCTAGGATGAGCCTCAGGTCCCACTAACAGACGGCTATCAAATCCACAAAGGGCCTCTACTTAGATTACTCCTATACCCTCTTAGAGGATACGGAGTTTTCAAGTCTAAAAGAGCAATCACAGACAGTGTACCCATATACCAAGTTGTACACGACATAATTGCCTGACCTACTAGAAAGACCCTGATCTTGTGAGATAAAGAAATCAGGATCCTCATGTTCCCCCAAAATATATTTTATTGAAATACACTAATCATTACCAAAAATCTAACAGAGATAACACTATAAACCCACTTACAAATATATTCATCAATTCACAAAGACCTGATATTCCAGAACCCTTCATCAAAAGAAGGCTCTAAAAAGGCCTAAAAAGATTCTTAAATAAAAGTGGAAGAAAAATCTACTCCAAATCTGAACACAATAAATATGAAAAAAAAAAAAAAAACCAAAGTAATGTGACACTTAAATGTTCATAATTCACCAGAAACTGACTCCAATGATACAAAAGTGGATAACATATAAATAACTCAAAATAATGGTTATAAATGAAGGGCAAAAAATCACACTGGAGACAACTGTGAAGCCAAGAGATTTATTCACCAGCCTTTATGGCTGGTCAGAGGTAGAAGAAGTATGGGGAGAGAGGAGTCAAGGAGGGGAGTGTGCAAGCTCTGAATGGAAGGCGGGTGCATGGTCATGCCAGATGTGGTCTCTGGAGCTGTTGGCTAGGGCAGCTAACATCGGGCTGGAGACGGTGAGTCTGAAGCTGTCACAGTGGCAGGGACGAGTTGTTGTGTTTGAGCTCTGGGCAGGCAGGAGTTTTAAGTAGAGATTTCTGGTGGGGGGTGTACCAGAGTGACCTTTAACACTATTGGTTCTTTTCCCAGGGAATAGGGATATCTTTAAGCCAATTGGCTCCTGCGTGGGAAACAGAGCAACCTTTAAGCTGATTGGCTCCTGCCTGGAGAAAATGAAACCAGGTTGCTCCTCATGGAAATTTCCATGGGGGAGGTGGCCCATCAGCCCAAGCCTATCTATCAATAAAAATGAGCAATAAATTCTGAGAGAATGCAGAAATACAACTAAATGAATTAAGAAAGCAAGTATAGGATTCAAATGAGAAATTCAATGAAAAGGTACAGATTAAAAAAATAATCACACAAAAAGTCTGGAAATGAAGACTCAATGAATAAAAAAAAATTGATTAAATGTCTTACCAATATATTAGATCATATAGAAGACAAAATTTTGGGTATTGAGAACAAAGTATATAAACTTGACTATAGAGTCAAAAATTTTAAAAAGATATAAAACAGAGGACCATGATCAGAATATACTAGAAATCTGGGACAACATTAAGAATAATGGGGATTGAAGAAAGAAGTGAGATACAAATCAAGGATACAGTAAAATTTTTCAGTGAAATAATTTCAGAAAAATTTCCAAATCTTGGGGGTGAGAAGGACATCAATATACAGAATCATTCAGAACTCAAAGTACACAAGACAAAAAAAAAAAAAAAAATTCACAACACATTATAATTAAAATGCTAAACCTAAATACAGAATAGATATATTTTTAAAAGCCTCCAGGGAAAAATGTCAGATCATATTTAGAGTAATCCAATGAGAATTACTTCTGATTTCTCAACATAAACTATAACATCCATGTAGTCATCATTCCAAAAACTGAAGGAAAGTAACAGCCAACTAAGATTCATATATCAGGCAAAACTAAAAATTTATCTTCTTTTTGGATGGTTCCATACCAGTAAAAATTGAAGGAGATATAAAATCCTTTCAAAATAGGCAGAAAGCAAAACAATTGATGAGTACTAGACAAGCAAATAGAAAAGAGTTAAAGCAAACAGAAGCTATTATATACAAACTTTAGAACTAGTGAATGGTTGAATCTCATTTAAAAATTAACTAATCAAATGATAAACAGGAGAAAATTAAACATTAGAAACATATCAAAATGACAGGAATTAATAAACATTTATATAATAACACTGAATGTTAGTGGTTTTAATTTTCCAAGTTAAAAAAAAAAAATGAATGAATGAAAAAACAACTATGTGTTGCTTTCAAGACACTCACCTTACAGTCAACCAGAGCCGTAGGCTAAAATTGAAAGGATGGAAAATGATATTTCATGCAAATGAAGTCCCACAACAAGTGAGTATCTACTCTCATATCTGACAAAACAAAAATCAATTCCAAATTATTCAAAAGAGACAAAGAATGTCAATTTTTACTGGTATGGAACAAGCCAAAAAGAAAATTAAAAAGTAGCAAAACTTTATTCCCCAGACATCATTCCTCTAGTTATATACCCCAAAGTACTTGACTTAAATTCTCAGATAGACCCCAATACAATAATAGGGCTGATTTCAACACATCTCTCCCACTAATAGATAAGTCACCCAGACATAAACTCATTAAGGAATCTTCAGACCTAAAAATATTATAAATCAAATGGACTCAGCAGACATCTATCATATACATAATTCCACTAAATTAACTTTTTCTCCAGTTGCTCATGTTACCTTCTTCAAAAGAGACCATATTTTTGGATACAAGGGAAGTGATACCATTACAAGAAACTGTATAATTTCTTGAATCCCAGATGGAATGAACTTGGAAGTCAACAGCCTGATCGTGATGGGAGGAAGTTAGAAATCAGCAGCAAGAAAAACTGCACAAATAGAGATACTTGGTGATTGAACAATACACTTTTGGATGATAAATGTGAGATGGAAGAAGTCAGGATAAAATTTTGCAATTTCCTCTCTTTAAACAATAATCGACATACAACGTAATCCCTGAGACACTTTGATTTTTTAGACATTTTAGAGAAAAGTCTACACTTATCATTGTCTGCACAAGAAAATTTAGTAAATTTCAAATGAATTACAAGGACCTAGAAAAATGGGAGGAATTCATTTCCAAAACCAATAAAAGAACAGGAATCATTAAGGTCAGAGCTGAAATTAATGAAATAGACAATAAAAATACAAAACATCAAGGTAACGAAGAATTGTTTTTTTTGAACAGAGAAACAAGATAAAGGAAACCAAAGTGATCCTAGAGACAGAGAGTGACCCAATTAATAAAATTTGAGATTAAAATGGTGATGTTCTCACAGATATTATTGAAATCTGGAAGATCATTATAATGAGACTACTATGAAGTCTTATATTCCAATAAATTGAAACATCTAGAAGAAATGGACAAATTTGTAGGCACAGACGACCTACCAAAACTGATCCAAGAGGATCTATAAACCAAAACAGACCAATAACAAGCAATAAAATGAAGCATGAATAAACAGACTTTCAACAAAAATAATCCCAGTTTAAGATGGATGCTCAGCTGAATTCTACCAGACCTTTAAAGAAGATCTAATGCCAATGCTCCTCAAATTACTCCATGAAATAAAAAGGGGTGAAATATGAGCAAATTCACTCTGTGAAGCCAGAATGATGCTAATCTAAAACCAGATAGCAATGCATCTAGGAAATAAAACTAGTGATCAATATCCCTGATGAATATAGATGCAAATTTCCTTAATAAAATATTAGCTAATTATATTCAAGAACACATTAAAAAGTTTGTACATCATGATTGATTTTTTTTCCTAGAGATAAAAGTGGTTCATTATAAGCAAATCAATACATATAATTAATCACAAATAGAATTAAGAAACAAAATCACATGAACATCTCAATAGATGCAGAGAAATTCTTTTAAAATTTTAGCACCCATTCCTAATAAAAAATTAAAGAAACTAGAAACAATTAAGAGCAGACAAAGAAAGCCTACAGAACTGTGGAAAATCTTTGCCAGGTACTCTTTTTTTTTATTTTATTTTTTTTTTAGAAAATATCATTTTGTTAATTTTTTTTTTTGTAATTTTACTTGCTCCTTTTAGATATACATGACAGTAGATTGTGTTTTGTATTTTGTATTATGACAGAGTCTATTTTGAAATATTATACATACATGAAGTGTACCTTCTTATAAATGGATCCCATTCTTCTTGTTGTACATAGTACCCTTCAACAGGATTAATATCAAGAATATATAAAGGATTCAAAAGCAAGAGTGAGCAAACCACCAAAACTCAAGAACTAATCAGATATATTTCAAAAGAAGAAATGTAAATTGCTTGGCAAACAACTACATAAAAAATGTTCAACATCGTTAGCAATCAGGAAAATGCACATCAAAACTCCACTGAGATTTTGTCTCTCCCAAGGCAGAGTGGATATAATCAAGAATATAAACAACAAATATTAACAAGGGTAAGGGGAGAAAGGAACATTTATTTGTACATTGTCAGTGGGACTGTAAGTTACTACAACTGCTATGGAAATCAGTATATGGATTCCTCTGAAGACCAGGGATGGACAGCGCTATGACATAACTATTCCAACCTAACAATTTAGCTTAAAGAACTAGTATGAGCATGCTATAGTAATACATGCACTGCAATGTTTAAGAAAGTACAATTTACAATAGCCAAGTCATGTAAAAAGCCTAGGTATCTGCCAAAACCTAAATGGATAAGAAAATGTGGTTTAAATATACAATGTGTATGCTATGTGCATTTATGAATACAGCATAATGAATCCCCATTTTTATATAATTATGTACCAGATAAGAAAGAAAGAAAAATAAAAACTACTACAGCATCAACAACAACAACAAAAAAGGGAGCCAATGAAGAAAGTAAAGGGGGAGTACTGGGGTATGAAAAGGAGGAAATTATGTGCATGTGTAAATACGTCACGATAAACTCTACTATTATATGTAATTATCATACACTAGTAAAAACATAATAATAATTAAGAAAGAAAACAGGGATAGAAGAAAATTTACCTGAACACCACAAAGGTTATGTACAACAAACCCAAATCTAAGAACATAGTAAATGGGGAAAAACTGAAAGCATTTCCCCTAAAATCAGCAACAATGCAAGGATGTTCACTTCTGCCAATCCTACTCAATGCAATATTTGAAATTTTAGCCAAAGTGATTATGCTAGGAAAGAAAATTAAAGGATAGGAATAGGAAAATAAGTCAAATTATCCTTTTCAAATGATAAGACCATATATCTAGATGACCCAAAAAAGTCCACCAGAGAACTAATTGAGCTAATAATGAAATTCAGCAAAGTAGCAGGATAAAAAACAACACATAAATCAATAACTTTCCTATATACCAATAATTAATCTTATGAAAATGAAATCATAAAATTAATCCCATTTGCACTGCATACACACACACACACACACACACACACACACACACACAAGCACACCCATAGTAATGAACACAACAATGGAGGTAAGAGATCTCTACAATAAATATGATAGAAACTTGAAGATAAAATTAAAAAATGCACTAGAATTACCTCAGTTAATGAAATTTAAAAATACACTAGAATTACCTCAGTTCATGGATAGGTATAAATAATATTGTTAAAATGACAATATTATCAAAAATAAACTACAGATTCAATGCAATCCCATCAAAACACCAAGACATTCTTTAGAGAACTAGAAAAAAAAGTCCTAAAATTCAAATGGAAAAATGAAACAATGATAAAAGTCAAAGCAATTCTAACCAAACAAAAGCAATCCTGGAGGTATCACAATACCCAGTTTTACATTATAGTTTCACAAACAGCATGGTACTGGCATAAGAACAGATACATAGTCCAATGTAATGGGAAAGAAGTCACAGAGAAAAATTCATAAAGATGAAGTCATCTGATCCTTTACAAAGACCCAAAAACATGTTGTAGAAAAAATAACATCTTCAACAAGTGTGCTGGGGAAGCTGAATAAGCATATGTAGAAGAATGAAACCAGATACTTCTCACCTTGCACAAAAGTCATTTCAAAATGACTCAAAATATAGATTTAAATTTATTACTCATTTTGTTGTTGTTGTTTTCTTTGTTTTTAAATAAAATCAATCTTTTTATTTTTTTAATTTAATTTAATTTCTTACACATGTTTTTGAGTGTGTTGGCAGGTTTTTATTTGCTTGTTTTTTGTTTTTGTGCTTGGGGATTTGAACCCAGGGCCTTATGCACCCCAGACAAGCATGTTACCACTGAGACATACCCCCAGCCTGGCGCAATGTTTTATAAAAGTCTCTAATGTTAGTTTGTATTTATGGGGATCAGTTGTAATGTGTCTTTTATTTTCTCTGATTTTACTTATGTGTTTTCTTTCTGTTTTCCTAGTCTAACTAAAGTTTTGTTGATTTTGTCCATGTTTTCAAAATTAAATTTCCCCAATTTTTCTTAGATTATTATATATTTTTCTGAACTGATATTAGTTCTTTTATTTCTTCTATTACTTTTAATTTTCCATTGCTTGACTAGGTCCTTGAAATGCATCCTTAGGTTTTTTGTTTGAATTTTTTTGATGCAGGCATTTATTGCTATTCCTTCTTAGTGATACCCTTTCTTTATCCTATACTTTTTGAGACATCATAAGATTCTTTCTTTCTATAAAAAGAGAAAAGTTCAGGCAAAGTGCCTCTGTAGTAGAAAAGTAGAAACACTCATGTCATAAGGAATAAAGTTAATGGTGCAAAGAAAGCCATCATGTTTCTTTTATGTAAAATAAGCCAGTGTGATTCTCTCAGAAATTAGAGCCTGACTTAACTGATTTGGACTTTAGATCTCTGTGAGTCAGAAAGCAAGTTAGTTTCTGCTTTCCCTGGAAAAAGGGATCATTGTGTCCTAGGTTTATGCAAATTCTAAAGGCTAAACATATCAAAGTTTTCTGAGCCCAATTTTTACCAGTATGATGTTGGCCTTTTAGAATGAGTTTGGAAGAGTACAATCCCTTTCAATTATTTGTAAAATTGTTTGGAAAAAAATGTTCTCATTTCTTCTATGACAGTTTAATAGAATTCAGCAGTGAAGCCATCCTATCCTTACCATATAATGGGAAAATATTTTATTGCTGAATTTACACTACTACTGACTGTTTGTTTATGGTTTTCATATCTCATAGATCACTTATGCTAGGATATATGGGTTCATAAACTTAACCATTTCTATTAGATTTTCAATTGGTTGCTTAATAATTTTAATAATATAAATGATGTTTGTGTTATGTGATATCAATTACAATGTCTATTTTATCTCAAATTTTATTTACTTGATTCTATATTTTATTCTTAGTCTAGCTAAAGATTTTTTGATTTATTCTCATAAAAACCTTCACTGATTTTTTGTAGTTTTTAAATCTCTCACTTATTTTTGCTCTAATCTTTGTTATTTCTTTCCTTCTGTTAATTTTGGGTTTACTTTCCTCTTGTTGTACTTGGTCCTTTAGATGCATCATTAGATACATGTTTGAAATTGACTTTTTAGCATAGCCATTCATAACTATAAACTTCCTTCTTACTGGGAATAAAACCACCCTATGACCCAGCTATCCCACTCCTGGGTCTATTCCCAAAGGACTTAAAAACAGCATATTACAGTGACACAGCCACTTCAATGTTTATAGCAGCACAATTCACAATAGGTAGGTTGTGGAACCAACCTAGATGTCCCTCAGTAGATGAATGGATAAAAAAAATGTGGTATATATACAAAATGGAATTTTACTCAGCAATAAAAGAGAATAAATTAATGGCATTTGCAGGTAAATGGATAAAGTTGGAGAATATAATGCTAAGTGAAATTAGTCAATCTCAAAAATTCAAATACCAAATGTTTTCTCTGATATAAGGAGGCTAGTCCACAGTGTTGTTGAATGGGGGTACATAGGAGGATAAGAGGAACACTAGAATGGTCAAAGGAAAGGGAGGGGAAGGGAAGGAGCAAGGGGGAGGGGGGAGAAAGAAAAAAAAATTGGTGGTTGAATGAGATGGATATCATTATCCTAAATGCATGATTGAAGATCTGAATGGTACTTATATACTTTGTATACAAACAGTTGTATGTAAAAAGATGCTATATATATATATATATATATATATATGCATTATGAATTGTAATACATACTACTATTATAAATAAAAAAAAAAAAAAAATAAAATAAACTTCCTTCTTAGTATTGCTGATGCTATATATATATATATATATATATATATATATATATTATTTTTTTTTTTTTTTTTTTTGGTATGCAATGTGCTTTTCTCTTTCTATAAAAAGAGAAAAGTTCAAGCAGGGATATCATGGAATGAAGAAAAAGAGTAGAAAAGTTTATCTCATAGACAAGAAAGCAAATGATCTGGAAAAAAAAAAAAAAAAAAAATCAATTTAATTTCGTCCAAAAAAATTAAGTGTAGTTCTATCAGTGTATGATAGAGTATGATAGCCATGTTGGATTACATGTTACATCACTGTGAGTCACATAACAAATTGCTACCTCAAATTAACATGGATAGAGTTTGTCAAGGCTTGAGTTCATGAATGTTGTAAAGGTTAAAAAAATAAAAGTGTTATGTCCCACTATTTTAAAAAATGAATGTTGCCATTACTAAGTCACTGACTATTTGAAGTCAGTGTTCAGTATAATCATGGAAGATGGCAAAATAATATATACTCAGTAAATATTGAACTTTGTTGAACCGTATGATTTTCTAGAGGGAAGACTTTGAGACTGGAGGCTTATGAGTTCCAGCCTCAGTTCTACCACCTACTATCTGTGTACCCATGGCCAAGGCATTGCATCTTGGACCCAGATTCCTCATTTTTAAATGGGAATAATTTTATTTTAGTAAAAAGTAATTAAAGCTCCTTCCCATTTGGAGGCACATGGCTTTTCTCTGCCTTTTGCTGTTGCAATGTTGCGCTGCTGTGCCTCAGGCCAAAATCATGGTCATCCTCCAGGTACCTGAGTAGGACCACCAGCACTAGCACCCATGCAAGACACCTGGCCTCCATTCAGGAACTCCAGCTGCCACTCCCAGGTGGTACCCTATCTACAAATGTGGTCCTCCTCTGGTCGCCTCCATCTTGGGGCACTGCAACCACTGCCACAGCCTCCACATACAGTATCCTGCACTGGGTCTGGAGACAGCCACCAGCCACAATACTACATGCCACAGAACTGCATCTCTGAACATGAAGCTCAAATCCACTGCCCAGCCATACCCTACCCAACACCCCATCCCTGAAAGCAGCTGCCTCCATCTTGGGACACTTTCATTGCCATTGTTATTTGGGACAACTCCCAGCTAGGAAAACCTGCTGGGACTTAGAAGCAATATCAAGGTATAAAAAGTTCCCAACTCCCCTTTCTTCCCAGCAGCTGCTAACCTAGCACAGTGCTTGTGGCTACATGGCTGGTCCATAGCTTGCAAAACGGGGTCAGTAAATTTGGTCCTGAATTGCCCAATATAAAACAGCTCCCAATAGCAGGTGCACAGCCCCCAAAGCACAGCCCACAAACACCTTTGGAGAGAGAGGTTTCTCATTGAGAAGTAGAAATGGAGAGGGTGAGTGAAATACAGTTTAGACACTAAATTAGAGACCAAGAATTATGAGGCCTACAGATAATATATAGAAATAACACACAAGACACCCACATCACACTAGTGGGACCCAAAGGAGATCCTTGGACCAATCCTCCCACCCTAATCACCTTCACTATTCTGTGGGTGTAAATACCAGCAAACCATGGGCAACCCCACCTATTCAATAAGAAGGGAAGCTGGGAAGATACTGATCTCCAAAAAACACAATCCTTGTATTTTCCTTCAAGATTTTGTTTCTTTTTTCTTTTTCTTTCTCTCTCTTTTCCCACCCTCACATCTCCATCATTTGTGAAACCAAGTACTTTTCATGAATTAGGCTACTGAGACTGAGATGTCTGATACAGCAGTGTTGTATATAGTTTTAGCTCCTGTTTTTATGTTTTTTACTTATTCTTAATATTTATATTTGGTTTTATTTTTTTGTACTCTACTGTCTTCCCACTTACTTGTCACCCCAAAATCACTTTCTCTATCTTCTCCTGGTACTAACCAACAATTTAGATTGCTCTTTCATGCTTCATAAGATCTAACAACTCTATATCCTCACCTCCTACCCCCTCAACATCTCATCCTACGCCTCGCCTCTGGGTCTTTGTCCACCATCAGAAACTGTAGACCCTTTTGAAAACCTACTGTTTATATTGTAGATAATAATTGATCTTACCACTTGTGTATATTAAGACCATAAAAGTCTTAATAGCAGCTATTTAGTTTAAGGTTGTATGTTGTTTGTTTTGGAATCTATTAACATTGTTCTCTCCCTTAAAGGAGAGGTATTGAAAACCTGCAGGGACACAATAAGCCTACAGGGTAAAAACTGTAATTCCTTGGATCTGCAGTGCTAGAAGTAAAGACACATGAACAACATGAAATAACAAGGGAAGACAGTGCCCCCAACAAACCAAGATATTACATTATTAGAATCCATGGCCAGCACAACAGAAGAAATGACAGAGAAGGAGTTCAGGATGTACATAATTTAAAAATGTTCTGTGAATTAAAAATGATATAAGAGCAAACACAGGCAACAAAAGGTTGTTTCAATAAAGAGCTACATAAGCAAATACAGGAAGCAAAAGATTACTCAATAAGGAGATAGAGGTTCTGAAAAAAATAACACAGAAATCCTTGAAATGAAAGAAATAATAAACCAAATTAAAAGCTCAATAGAAAGTATCACTAACAGATTAAATCACTTGGATGACAGGACCTCAGACAATGAAGACAAAATAAATAATCTTGAAAAGAACGTTGATCACACAGTGAAGATGGTAAGAAACCATAAGCAGAACATTCAAGAATTATGGGGTAACATAAAAAGACCAAATTTAAGAATTATTGGGAATGAGGAAGGCATAGAGTTACAAAACAAAGCAATGAACAATCTATTCAATGAAATGATATCAGAAAAATTTCTAAACATGAAGAATGAATTGGAAAATCAAATACAAAGGGCTTATGGGATGCTAAATGTACAAAATTACAAAAGATCCACACCATGGCACATTATATGAAAATGACTAGCATACAGAATAAGGAGAGAATATTAAAATCCATAAAAGAAATAAATCAGATTACATATAGGGGGAAAACGATTAGGATATTGGCAGATTTTTCAAACCAAACCCTGAAAAGCAGAAGATCCTGGAACAACATATACCAAGCTATGAAAGAAAATGGGTGCCAACCAAGAATCTAATTTCCAGCAAAATTAAGCTTTAGATTTGATGACAAAATAAAAACTTTTCGTGGTAAACAGAAGTCAAAAGAATTTACAGCTACAAATCCTGCACTACAGAATATCCTTGGCAAAACATTTCATGAGGAGGAAACAAGAAACAACAATGAAAATCAGCAAAGGGAGGTATTACACTAAAGGAAATACTAAATAAAGGAGAAACCAAGTCAAGTTGGATACCAAGAATAAACAAATATTACCAGGAATACAAATCATGTCTCACTAATAACCCTGAATGTTAATGGCCTAAACTCATCAATGAAAAGACATAGATTGCAGACTGCATTTTTTAAAAAAAGACCCAACAATATGCTGCCTTCAAGAAACTCATCTCATAGGAAAAGACATCCACAGACTTAAAGGGAAAGGTTGGGGAAAAATATACCACTCACATGGACTGTGGCAACAAGCAGGGATTTCCATCCTCATATCAAATAATGTTGACTTCAAGCCAAAGTTAATCAAAAGGGATAGAGAAGAACATTTCATACTGCTTAAGGAAACCATACATCAACAAGACATAACAATTATAAGTATATACATCCCAAACAATGAAGCATTTATGTTCATCAGAAAAAAAAAACTATTGTCAAGTTCAAGAGTCAAATAGACTTAAATCACACCTTAAAATCAGAGCAGATATCAATGAAATTGAAACAAAAGAAACAATCAAAAAAACTGACAAAACAAAAAGTTGATTCTTTCAAAAAATAAATGATTGATAAATACTTAGCCATGCTAATGCAGAGAAGAAGAGGGAAAACTCAAATGACTAATATTCATGATGAAAAAGGAAATATCATGGTGAACACTACAGAAATACAGAAGATAATTAGAAATTATTTTGAAAATTTATACTTCAATAAAATAGAAAATATCAAAGGCATCAAAAAATTTCTAGAGTCATATGATTTGCCCAAACTGAATCAGGATGATATATACAAGTTAAACAGATAAATTTCAAACAAGAAAATAGAAACACGATCAGAAAACTACCCACCAAGAAAAGCCCAGGACCAGATGGATACACAGCTGAGTTCTACAAGAACTTCAAAGAAGAACTAGCACCAATAGTCCTCAAATTATTTCATGAAATAGAAAAAGAGGCAACACTTCCAAACTCATTCTATGAGGCAAAATATCACCCTAATCCCCAAACTAGACAACAACACATCAAAGAAAGAAAACTTCAAACCAATATCTCTAATGAATATAGATGCAAAAATTCTCAATAAAATTCTGGCAAATCAAATACAAAAACATATCAAAAAAGATAATGCACCAGAATCACTGGAGTTTATCCCAGAGATGTAAGGTTGGCTCAACATATGGAAATCAATAAATGTAATTTATCACATCAATATATTTAAACATAAGAATAATATGATCATCTCAATAGATGTAAAAAAAAGCATTCAACAAAATATAGCACCCCTTCATGTTCAAAACACTAAAAACCTAGGCATAACAGGAACATATCTCAACATTGTAAAAGCTATCTATTCCAAGACCTAGGCCAACATCATTCTAAATGGGGAAAAAATGAAAGCATTCCCTCTAATAACTGGACAAGAAAGGGATTCCCTCTTTCATCATTTCTATTTAACATAGTTCTTGAAACTCTAGCCAGCACAATTAGATAGAAAAAAGAAATTAAATGAATATGGAAAAGAAAAGAAGAACTCAAGTTACCACTATATGCCAACGATATGATTCTATAACTGAAAATTGAAAAAATTCCACCAGAAAATTTCTAGAACTAATAAATGAATTCAGCAAAGAAGCAGGCTATAAAATCAATACCCATAAATCAAAAGCATCTGTACATCAATGACAAATCCTCAGAAGGATAAACTAGGAAAACCATTCAACTTAAAATAGCCTCAAAAAATAAATAAATAAAACTTGGGAAAGAGGGAAAGAGATGAAAGACCTCTACAATGAAAATTATGGAACACTCAAGAAAGAAATTAAAGAAGACCTTCGAACATGGAAAAATCTCTCTTGTTCTTGGATAGGCAGAATTAATTTTCTCAAAATGACCACACTACCAAAAGCACTATACAGATTTAATGCACTCCCAATTAGAGTTCCAATGACATTCCTCATAAAAATAGAAAAAGCAGTCAAGAAATTCATCTGGAAAAATAAGAGACCCAGAATAGCCAAAGCAATCCTTAGCAAGAAGAGTGAAGCAGGCAGCATCACTATACCAGACCTTAAACTATACTACAGAGCAATTATAACAAATACAGTATGGTGTTGGCACCAAAATAGACTTGTTGACCAATGGTACATAACAGAAGACACAGAGACAAACCCACACGATACAGTTATCTCATATTAGACAAAGGCACCAAAATCATATATTGGAGAAAAGATAGCCTCTTTAACAAATGGTGCTGGGAAAACTGGAAATCCACATGCAACAAGATAAAATTAACCTCCAATCTCTCACCTCAACTCAAAGTGTATTAGGGACCTAGGAATTAAACAAGAGAATCTGTGGCCTAATAGAAAAAAAAGGTAGACCCAAATCTTTATCATGTCAGATTAGGCTCTGACTTCCATAATAAAACTCCTGTAGCACTAGAAATAAAATCAAGAATCAATAAATGGGATGGATTTGAACTTAAAAGTTTCTTATCAGCAAAAGAAACAATCAGTGAGGTGAATAGAGAGCCTACAGAATGGGAGCAAATCCTTACCACAAGCACATTAGATAGAGCACTAATATCTAGGGTATATAAAAAACTCAAAAAGCCAAACACCAGAAAAAAAAACAAATAACCCAATCAATAAATGTGCCAAGGACCTGAACAGACACTTTTCAGAAGATGATATACAATGAATCAACAAATATGAAAATAAAAATGTTCAAGATCTCCAGCAATCAGAGAAATGCAAATCAAAACTATTCTAAGATTTCATCTCACTCTGGTCAGAATGGCAGCTATTAAGAATACAAACAGCAATAAGTGTTGACGAGGACATGGGGGTAAAAGACACACTAATTTCACTCAATTTGCTGGTGGAACTGAAAATTGGTGCAACCACTATGGAAAGCACTATGGAGATTCCTTGAAAAACTGGGAATGGAATCACCATTTGACCCAGCTATCCCACACCTCGGTCTATACCCAAAAGACTTAAAATCAGCATATTGTTTTTGTGTGCTGGGAGTCTGTTTGGTATACTGTCTGCCTCCTATCCACCTCTAAAACACTTTCCTGTTTTTCTGTCCCAAATATTATTGTTTATGGTCTGATATTTTTCATTCCATTACATCTGACAAGCACAAACTAAACAACAGAAACAGTCCCATCTGGAGCAGGTGAGAGATTGGCAGAGACAAAGTTTCTCAAGCCTCCCCCTTCAATTCTCTGAGATTGTCTCTTCCTCAGTTCTGCTAATAAGTTTTACCTCTTTACTGATAAAGGACGGAGAAGTTCTTCTGTGCCTACTTATTTTGTAGAGTCTATGACCCAGTTATCCTTTGAGTGAAATAATGGGTGCTGATTTGAGGGGAAGCTTGTTGTTTTGTGAACTGAGTCAGTGTGGTGTTTGCTTTACTTTTGTAAGGTGACTTTGGAGGCAGCTCTGATGTAAGCCATAGCACAACATTATGGACATTAAAGCTAATTCAAATTCCAGCTCTGACCCCTGTGTGCTGTGTGAATGAAGGTCTCCCATGCTCACAGAATCTCTGCTTCCACATTTTCCAAATTAAAAAAATAATAAATAATCTCTGCCATCTGCTCCCCAGGATTTGGGTGGGTAGGGATATTGTGGTACTAAATAGCAAATGTTATGTACTAAATAGCAAATGTTATATACTTTTATTTAGTTATGGTATTTCAAAATGTTTAAATTGTACTACCCAGTTTATGCTTAAGCATTTGTGGTGTTAGGTCAACATTTTAAAATATTTAAGAGGTTTGATTTTCAGACAAACTATCTTATTGTTTGATGAAAGACCACAAGTCAATAATTTTATACAAAATTGAGAGATAGACTGATTTACCCCAAGTCATGAATTTCCATCCAGCCATTAGTCTGAGATTCCAGCATGTTGAGCAATGTTATGGAAGAAATGCATCCTTTTTTCTTATTCCTAGCTGTACATGGGTACTACCAGAGGTCCTGTCCTTGTATGTTTTTTGTGAACTTGATTGTTTTAAAATGTTTATTCCTATGATCTCAGAGTGCCTGAACTAGATCGTCATGGATACAGGTTTGGAAAGGAAAGCAGAGTAAATAATAGTTTGTTTTTATCATTATCAGCTGACCTATGTACACTCAGAAGGGATTGCAGCTTATCTAATTTAGATAGACTTAGCAGTTTGTCAATAGGACACATTCTAATTGACAGGAAGCACTATAAAATCTTTACATTGACTGCAAGTTCACCATTGTCTCAGTAAAAGAAGAAGACTTCAATGGATCTAGTTGTGGTCCTGTTGATCACTCTCTCCTGTGTTTTTCTCCTCTCATTATGGAAACAGAGATCTGGGAGAGGGAAACTCCCACCAGGACCCATGCCTTTCCCAATTCTTGGGAATATTCTACAGATAGATGCTAAAAGTATCAGCAAATCCTTAACTAATGTAAGTATGTCAATGCTTATCCAGTGGCTTATAAATTGTAAATAAACTAATCCTTAATTTTTAATTAAATATGTGCACTGGCAAATTATTAAAAGAGATTATTGAACCACAAATACTCTGTGGATTTTGATGTTTCCATTGCTTTTTATAGTTTTTTTATTGTTAGAGGTAATGTAAACAATTAATGCATCTGGGATAAAAAAATAAACATTTACATTTAATATTTTGATGGAATATTTAAATGAGAAAAGTTTAGAGTACCCCTTCCCTTCATTGTTTCATAATTAATTGCTGTGATTTTATATTTTCTGCACAATCTAACTTGTTCATGATGATTTTGAGTGAATTTTTATTTATTTATCTTTTTATGTTTACTTTACAGTTCTGACTAGTTTCTTTTCGATATCTCTATTTGTTTATGGAAATGTTCTTTCAACCCTAAAAATCATCAGTTCTCTATTATTTTTCTCTGGAATTTTGCCCTCTTATTTTTCAGTGGAATTCTTTGCTAAGGGATTGTGAATTAAGGGGGATTTTTTTTCTTTTCTTTCTTTCTTTCTTTTTTTTTCTTTTTTCTCTTTCATCAAATTTTCAGAGTTCTTGGACTTTTATTTCAATTGAGATAGATTCTGCCTTCTATTTTATACCTATGTCCTTTTGTGTATAGTTATTTTTTGTTGTTGTTTTGGGACTTCTCTCTGTTTTTGATACATGAGTAGGTTCAGGGGTGTGATCTGAGGTCTCCCTCTACTTGATCCTGTTTGGGACCTAGTTGTTGGTTTTCTTCCCCTCATTTATATGTGTTGAAGTAAATGTTGAGGCTAAGGTTTGACTAGAACATGTGTGGGGTAAGGTTCATTGATACTGGGCTGAGTTGCAATTATTGCTTGGGAGCAAGATGTCTACTCTGTGAATCTGAAGTGACCCACTCACTTTGCAACTCCAATTAGAGGAAGCAATGAATAAGAAATAGCACTATCATTATCAACAAGTGTACAGCCTTAGGGCAAATGTCCAGTATCTATTTTGACATCTGTAACACTAATTGCTACCTATAGTTCACTAAAAAAGTGATCTGATGCATGACTTATAGGCATTTTTGTAGCCATCAAAATTCAGCTTCTCTGAAGAAGAAAACTGTACCTAATGTTAAGAAATACCTATGAGGTATACTGTCAGTAAGATGGTGAAGTACAATATTTTTCATTTCCTATTTCTCAAGAACAACAATAAGATTAATATCTAGAAATGAAAAACGTTCTAAGAGACTTAGGAGTCCACCACAGCAACGCCATGCTGTAAAATCTCAAAAATAACTTCTCTAATTCTAGGAAGAACACTTCCATTTTAACTACAGTTTTCTGTGCTCCAGCATGTTAAAGGGATCTATCCCTTGTGATCAAGGAAGATTCATCCCTGACATCCAAGGATGATTCAATATGCATAAATTAATAAGTGTGATACATCATGTTAACAGAACAGGACAAAAATCACAGGCCCATTTCATCAGGTGCAAAAAAAGCATTTTACATATTTCATATCCTTTCATGATGATGCTTTAAAAAACACGTGATACAGAAGGAATTTTTCACAGAACACAATTGGCCATGTGTGACTAACCAATATCTAAAATCATGCTTCATGGTGAAAGTTGAAAGATATTCCTCAAAAATTAGGGAAGAGACAGGAATGTCCAGTCTTCCATCTTTACTCAGCAGAGAACTAAAAT
Source organism: Tamias sibiricus (assembly GCA_025594165.1). Classification (NCBI taxonomy): domain Eukaryota; kingdom Metazoa; phylum Chordata; class Mammalia; order Rodentia; family Sciuridae; genus Tamias; species Tamias sibiricus. The sequence continues at coordinate 138,703,789 of CM046663.1, read as the reverse complement.
TCAACCAGAAAAAAAAATAAGCAAGAAAGATACCTAGAAGGCACAAAAATCACAAAGAACAAAGCAAATTAGTCTCTGTTGTGGAAAACTCTATAAACTTTATCTGAAAACAATTAGAGGTAATAAATGAATTCTAAATAAGCAGGATACACAAATAACATACAAAATTTAGCAGCATTTTAACAACAAACTGATAAAAATTCAAGAAAGTATTTCATTTACAACACCATGAAAAAGAATAAAATATTTAGCAATAAATTTACACAAGTTTAAATATTGAAATATATATAAAATATAAAAAATGTCAATGAAAAAAATTGTAGAAGACAGAAATATATTGAAAAATAATCCATGTTCATGGATTGGAAGAACTGTTATTGTCACTACTTGAGTTGATATGCATACTCAATGCAATCCCTATGAAAAATTCAATAGCATTTTTTACAGATATTTTCCAGGTCTTAAAATTTGCATAGAATATCAAAAGATTCTGAATAACAAATGGAACAAATGGTATCTTATGCAAGAAATCCGGCTTCTATCTATGTACACAGCTAAAGTAAACAAAACACGACAGTGCAGGCATAAAGCAGGCCAGGAAATACACCTACCCACACACAGTTGACTAATTATTCACCAAAGAGTGAGAATACACAGTGGGGGAAAGATAGTCTCTTCACTGAATAACATTTGGAAAACTACATCCACATGCAAAAAACAAGGTAGATTAATTTCTAACACTGCACACAAAAATCAATCCAAAATAGATGCAAGACACATATAAGACCTGAAATTATAAAACCACTGGAAGAAAACATGGGGAAGATGTCTCATAACCTTGTTCTAGCAATGCTTTGTTTATGATCCCTTTTTAATTTACACCTAAGAATCATACATATTTATGAGCCACCATTTCATGTTTTGATACCTGTGTATTTTGTATAATGTACAAATTAAGGTAAAAATACCTATTGCCTGAAACTTTTATTATTTATTAGTGAAAAAATACTTGAAGTCTTTTCTTCTAGCTGTTTTGAAATGAGCAGTACATTATCTATCACCACCTTACTGCACAACAAAATGGGAGGACTTACTTTTACAATCTATTTCTTAGTACCCATAAATCAAATTTGCCCCATCCCTCCCTCTTGGACCTAAACTCCACAGTCTCTGGCATTCTTGTTTTTATTTTTTAAAGTGTTATTTTAACTTGATTTTATTTTACCTTTAAATTTTTTTTTCAATTTACACCAAAAGCCTATGGGAAAAAAAAATACAAAAATGAGACTAAATCATGCTGAAGATATTTCTGCATACCAAATGAAACAAGCTACAAAAAGAAAGACCCTACAGAAGGGAGAATATAGTATCCAAAATGTATAAGAAAATAAAAAATCAAAATAAAAACAAAATTAAACTAGAAAACTTTACAAAGAAGCTTATTAAAAAAGGGCAAGATGGAAAACAAATAAACTGGAGACCATCATGCTAAATGAAATAGGCCAGATCCAAAAGTGAATGATTAAATGTTTTCTCTGATATAAAAAACTATACAAAAATAATGGGCAAAAATTAAAAGGGGAGATTCCACAAATATAGAAGACATTAGTGGAATAGAAAAATGGATTGAGGGGAGAGAGAAGGGATGGCAAAATTGAAGAACTGTGCAATGAATCTGACAAAAGTTGCTATGTACACATATGAATATACTACCATGAATCTACCTTTGTGTATATTCACAAGGCTCTAATTTGAAAAAAGCACTAACAATATAGAAAAAAATATTAGTAGCATAGAAGTAAGGAATAAGGGGTAGGGAAAAGGGAGGAAAAGGAGAAGAAATGAGGACTGAATTAGAATATATTATATTCCATGCTTGTAGAAAGACATCAAAATGAGCTCTAATACTTAAATAAAAAAGGAGTCTCAGTAACATTTATAACTAAAATCTACTAATAAAAATGGAAAATGAATATGAATAGATATTTTTCCAAAAAGCATTCAAATTGTCAAGAGGATATGAAAAGATGCTTACATCACTTATCATCAGAAAAATGCAATTCAAGAACACCATAGTATGGTTTGGATGTGAAGCATTCCCTACAAGCTCTCTTGTGAGACAATGCAAGGTTTGGTTTAATTTTATTTTGCTACATATGGTTTTCCAGTTTTCCCAGCACCATTTGTTGAAGAGGCTATCTTTTCTCCAATGTGCATTTTGGGTTCCTTTCTCTAGTGTGAGATAACTGTGTTTATGTGGATATGTCTTTGTGTCTTCTATTCTGTACCATTGGTCTATATGTCTGTTTTGGTGCCAGTATCATACTGTTTTGTTACTATGGCTCTGTAGTAGAGTTTAAGTTCTGGTGTTGTGTTGTGTTCTGTCCCTTCTCACTAAAGGATTGCTTTGGCCATTCTGAGTCTCTTATTTTTCCAAATAAATTTCATGATTGATTTTTCTACTTCTATGTGGTATGACATTGGGATTTTATTTGGTATTGCATGAATCTGTATAGTGCTTTTGGTAATATGGAAATTTGGCAACATTAATTCTGACTATTCAAGAGCATGGGAGATCTTTCCAAATTTAAGGTCTTCTTCAATTTCTTTCTTTAGTGTTCTGTAGTTTTCATTGTAGAGGTCTTTCACCACTTCTGTTAAATTGATTTCCAAGTATTAATTTTTGACTCTATTGTGAATGGGGTGGTATTCCTAATTTCTCTTTCTGAGAATTCATCAGTGATGTATAGAAATGCATTAGATTTATGGGTATTTATTTTATATCATGCTACTTTCCCAAATACATTTATTAAATAAAGAAGTTTTCTGGTGGAATTTTTTTGATCCTCTAAGCATAGAATCATGTCATTGGCAAATAGTGATAACTTGAGTTCTTCTTTCTCTATTTGAATCACTTTAATTTCTTTTGTCTAATTACTCTAGCTATAGTTTCAAGGACTAAAAAAATATGAATAGATATTTTTTCAAAAACCATACAAATTTTCAAGAGGATATGAAAAGATGCTCACATAACTTATCATCAGGAAAATGCAATTCAAAACCACAATGTTATGGTTTGGATGTGAAGCATCCCCCACAAACTCACATGTGAGACAATTTGAGAAGGTTTGGAAAAGAAATAATTGGATTATAGCCTTAAACTAATCATTGAATTACTTCCTGATGGGAATAACTGAGTGGTAGCTGAAGGCTGGTGGGGTGTGGCTAGAAGAAGTGATTCATTGGGGGCATAAATATAGGGTATATATTTGTAACTGGCAAGTGAAGATGCTCTCTCTCTCTCTCTCTCTCTCTCTCTCTCTCTCTCTCTCTCTGCTTTCTGATCACCATGTGATCTGTTTCCCTCAGCAACAATATTCCACAATGATGTTCTGCCTCACCTTAAGCCCCATGGAATGTGTGGGCCTTCTACGGACTAAGACCTCTGAAAACTTGAGCCCTCAAATAAACATTTTTTTTCCTCTACAGTTGTTCTGGTTGGGCCCTTTTAGTCTCAGCAGTGAACAAGCTGACTAAAATACACAATGAGATATCACCTCACACCTATTAGGATTGCTATGATCAAGTCAATACATAGCAAGTGTTGGCAAAGATGTAGATAAGAGGAAAATCTTGTGCAGTATTGGTGATTTGGTGATAATCTAAATTGATACAGCCATTACAGAAATGACTGTATTTTCAGCTTTCTCAAAATATTAAAAATAGAGCTATCATATGATCCAGTAGCCTCACTCTTAGTATATATCCAAAGAGATAAAGTCATTATGTATAAAAGGCATCCACCCACCATATTCATTACAGCATTATCTAAAATAGTCAAGAAATGACACCAACCTAAGCATCTACTTGTGATTGAATGCATAAGTCAAATGTGAGTTATATATCCTGTTAATTATCCCAACATGAAATAAGCCCAGAGGCCTTTATGTTGAGGGAAATAGCCACACAGAAAGTCTTTCACTACATGACCTTACTTACATGTAGGATCTTACAAATCAAACCAAAAAGCCTCAAACTCATAGTAATAGAGACTAGAATTGTTGTTAGTTGGGGGTTAGGTAGGAGAAAAGGTGAGATGTTGGTCCAAGGGTACAACATTCAGTCACAAGGTGAATAAGCACTGGCGACCTAAGGCACAGCATACTGATTAAAATAAATAATAATGTATCTTATACCTGAAATTAATTGTCATATTTTTTTACCACACACACATGAAAATGTTAACACTGAGGTGATATATATATATAATTTTATAGTCTGAATGTATATACTTTTTTATTTTTCAATGGAACCTCAATAAAGCCATTAATAAAAACAAAAACAAAATGCTATGGGCTGAGAATCAGCATAAGAGAGTGAAGGAAAGAATTAACCATTTAGAGTCCACTGAACGTTAACAGAATCCTTGTAGGTTTTGCACAAAACTTTAGTCTGTACCCTATGAATTGCTGTTGGGTGAGAGAAATTGTTCTTCCATGATCTGCTCCATGGCCTGGTACTCATGCTCAATTCCTGGTCCTCACTCTATTGCTGTGTTAGTGATAGCTGTGGTCTCAACTTAGCAGTCTTAAGATCATCTGGGGTCACTTTTAAAAATATAGACTTCCAGTACTCACCATGGGCTTACTCAATGGAAATCTCAATGCCATAAGCCTTTCTAATGACCCAGAAGAAATCAGCTGGGTGCTGGTGCAAAGGTGGATAAGCATTTGGGATTGATAAAATTTTTAAACTTCGGAAGTTGAAAAATAAATGTTCAAATTTGGTTCTTCTGTTTAATAGACACGGTTCATCACAAATGAGTTTGTGCCTCTCTGACTTCATTTCCTTTGCATGTAAAACAGGACAAATAAGTCCCCTAGATGCATTGATGTGAGGAATAACTATAGTGGCACATTGTAGATTATCCATAAGTGACAGCTATGATTGCCATCACATTTATGAACACATTTCAAAAATATTTGAAGATTCTTCTGACACAATAAAATATAACAAATATAAGAATAATCTGTAACAGTCTGAATCATTTGAAACATGTAGATCAAATGCTGATCTTCTTCAGCTAATATTTGCACTTTCTTTCCCATTTCCAGTTGTCAAAAGTCTATGGCCCTGTGTTCACTGTGTATTTGGGTAGGAGGCCCACTGTAGTGTTGCATGGCTATGAAGCTGTGAAGGAAGCCCTGATTGATCATGGGGAAGTGTTTTCTGGAAGAGGCAGTTTCCCAGTGGTTGATAGAGCTGCTAAAGGACATGGTAAGTGTGCATGCATGTGAGGTGGGTAAGCAGTGATCATGGGGAGGAGGAGAATGAAAAAGAAGAAGCCAGGTTGAGCTTGACCATCTCTGTGGCTTCCACTCATCAACTTCCTCTACCTGGACTGGGATATCCCTCCTAGATTCTGCTCTCCTTCATTTAGGACTCATTTTCACCACTGGAAACAGATGGAAAGAGATGAGGCGCTTCTCAGTCATGGCTCTGCGGAATTTTGGGATGGGAAATAGAAGCATTGAGGACCATGTTCAAGAGGAAGCCCGCTGCCTTGTGGAGGAGTTGAGGAAAACCAAGTGTGAGTGATTAATTATATCACAGTCTCTCTTGCTTTCTGACTTCACCCAAAGCCAGTATCTAGTAATTATACTAATCTATGATTTTACATTTATTTGCATATCTCCTGGAAAGTCTCAATAATCATGATTATGCTAAATATTTACCTCTCCCTGTCTTTTCTACTGACCCATGAAGTGTTTTTCACAGTGTCTCTGATTTTCAGCTTGGATTCAGATTGCTCTGTTGTCAAATTTGTCTTCCAAAATAACAATAAAAGAAAGACTAAAAATCAGACTTTACCAGTGAATGACATACAATAGAAATTTCCAGTCTTCCCTAATTACCCTCCAACTCCATAGCTAAGAGAAACCTTTGTTCTCAAAGCTTATATCCCTGGAACATTTATAGAGCCTGGTGGAGGAGTAGATAACTTGAAAGCTTTGCTTTTATCAAATACTCTATGCTTTCTTTTCATTATTTTTTATTTGTTTATTTTAAATTATTATATTGTATTTATTATGAATATAAAATCAGTCCATAATAATGGGTCACTATAGTATTCCCACATATGTGTGCAACATGTACTGTTTGAACTTCATCCTATCCATCTCTCTACCCTACTCACCACCAGTACACACCCTTCCCCATTTTCAGCAATTACTCCTCTACCTTCAGGTTCACATTCATTTTAGCTTCCACACATGAGAGAGACCATGCAATACTTAAATTTCTGTTTCTGACCTCTTACTTACCATTAGGTCACACAGTTTTCTCTTCCTTGCTGTAAATGACAAGATTTCTTTATTCTTTATGACTGAATACAAATACAGTGTGTATGTTACACAGCATATTTATTCACTATTCTGTGGATAAGCACATAATTTGATAGCTTAATTATTTTGAATAGTGTCATAGTTATCCTGAACATGCAGGAATCTATTCTATGTTGTATCTTGATTTCCTTTCTTTCATGTTTGTACAAAAAGCAGGACAAAAGTATGAGGAAACTCCATACTGTGTTTTTATAATAGCTATCTTAATGTACATTCCCACCAACAGGTATAATGTGTTCTTTTTCTGCACACCTCTCCAATGTTTGTTATTGGTTGTTGTTGTGGTGGTGGTAATTTATGTTTCTTATTTTTGTTTTTGTGTTTTGATGATAGCCATTCTAACCAGGGAAAATTGATATCTCTTGGTAGTTTTGATTTGTATTTGCCTGGTGGCTAATAACATTCAGCATTTTAAAATGTATTTATTTTTTAGTTGTATTTCTTCTATTGAGAAGTGTCTGCCTTAGTAAAGATTATTTGTCCAGTTTTCTTTAAACATTTTTTAGTTGTTGATAGACTTTTATTTTATTTATTTATACGCAGTGCTGAGAATTTAACCTGCTGCGTCACACAAGCCAGGCAAGTTCGCTGCTCCTAAGCCACAGCAACAGCCATATTTGCCCATTTTTAATTGTTATTACTTGGGGTTTTTTTTGTCCTGATATATTGTCAATCTTAATCCTTTGTGAGATGAATAATTGGCAAATATTATATCCCATTCTGTTGTGTGTCTCCTCACTCTATTGACGGTTGTGTAAGAACTTTTCAGTTTGATGTATTTTACTTGCCTATTTTTGCTTTTAGGATCATATACAAAATTATGATCATTTGTATCCATGTTGAGGTGTTTCCACTACATTTTCTTCTAGTTTGTTTATGGTTTCAGGTCTTACAGTAAGGCCTCTGAACCATTTTGAGTTAAATTTTGTACAGGTGAGAGATAAGGGTCAAGTTGCAATCGTCTGCATGCTATCTTTATGGAAAAAGCTCTCCTTTGTTCACCATAAGTTTTGGTAACTTTGTGGAAAATCAGTTGATTGTAGATGCCTGTTTTTTCCTCCATGGATCTCCATTCTCTTCCATTGTTCTATTTGCCTGTTCTAATGCCAGTGCCCTGCTGTTTATCTTATGGTGGTTCTGTAGCATGGCTTGAAGCCAGGCATTGTCCTGCCTCCAGTGTTGTTCCTTTGCTCAAGGTTGTCTTGACTGTTTGGGTTCTTTTGTGCTTCCACATGAATTTTTGGATTTTTTTTTTTTCTAGTTCTGTGAAGAACATCTTTGGTATTATCATGGAAATTGAATTGAGCCAGAAAATTGATTTGAATATGATTTGTTTTAATAATGTTGATTGTCCAGTTTCTGAACAAGGAAGATTTTTTTGTTTGCGTATGTGTAAGTGTGTGTGTGTGTGTGTGTGTGTGTGTGTGTGTTCATTAATTTCTTTCATCTTTCTTTTTGTAAATTCCATTGAAGAGGTTTTTCACTTCCTTGGTTAATTCTTTATAGCTTTATTTTATTTATTTATTTTTACTTGGTGCTAAGGATCAAACCCAGGGCCACTCACGTGCTACGTTAGTGCTCTACTGCTGAGCCACACCCCCATCCCCTTGGTTATATTTTTTTATCAAGTAAATTTTAAATCTATAGTTCTGGATTTGGATACTTTTATTTAAAATTGAAATTTATTTATCAACTAATTGTAACTTCCTTTTGGTAGAGTCCCACAAAAGAACATATTTTTACTTTAATTTTTACTGTCTTAATTTTTAAATTTTTACTACTTTTAATTTCTTTACCTATAAAATGACAGAATCGAGTAATATGATGGCCAGCATTAAAATTAACTAAACTATATGGTTCTATTCGTGACTGTGATTCAGAGAAATTATCCAGAGATCAGAAGGGGCAGGATTGCCAAATAGATTAGATTTTGAGGAAGTTGAAAATGATGCATTCTATTTCATAAGGTGGGAAATTCCCGTATTTTTTTTTCCTGTCTCTCAAATGAAGAAAGAAACACATTCTACTTTATGAACTTAACTTCTGTGTGACCTCGAAATTTACTTTAATATAAAAATTTCTCACTTTTATTTTTGTTGTTTATGTATGTTTGCATTTTTCCTTATAAAACTTGTATATATCTGCTTGTAATCATTTGTTCCGCAAATACACAAATTTGTACATAGTTACTCCCTATTTAGTCTTTACCTCTGCTGGTTTTTACACATAAATCTTTCAATGGTCATGGTGTGTGTGTGTGTGTGTGTGTGTGTGTGTGTGTGTGTGTGCGTGCACCCCAACTTCTTTTCCTTTCTACATAATTTCTAATTATAATTCTATAGGTTTAATCACAAATATGATTCTGCACTGAAATTGAATTAACAGAGGTTTTTAAAGTGATCTTTTAAAATGTTTTCCAAAATAAGTGCTTCTTTTTGTTAGAATGGCTTAAAAACACAGTGGATGTGAATGAAGCATTAGCTAAAGCATTATTAAAGTGGCTAGAAGGTAAAACTCAATTTGAGATTATGGCAAAATTGATAATGATTTTTTAGCATGCTGAATATTTTCATGTCCAGGGAATTTATATATAGACATTGCTTAGGGTTTCTACAATTACCGTTCCCTGTTATATCAAAGAGAAATATATTTTAATGATAATTTTTAATATTTCCACTTCTTCAGCTTCACCCTGTGATCCCACCTTTTTCCTGAGCTGTGCTCCCTGCAATGTGATCTGCTCCATTATCTTCCATAATCGTTTTGATCATAAAGATCCTCATTTTCTAAACTTAATGCAGAAATTACATGAAAGCCTGCAGATTCTGAGCTCCCCATGGATTCAGGTGAGACGAAATCCTATCCCTTGTTCCTAAGAAAACACATATGGTCTTTACTTTGACAAGTCAAAACTTCTAGTGGTGCAAGCAGTGAAGTGAGTCTAAACACCACAATCTGACCCATAGTTTGGTGTCATGGAGTGAAAATATGACTGAGTCCTTTATGCACAGGAAAATGAATGTCGACATGTAGAGATGACATGCAAGCCCATTGGCTCTCTGGCCAGTGCTTTTCCCAGCAACCCCCAAAGCCTAATCTTTATAAAGTACTTTGGTTACTGCCTTTGAGCAAGGTCATGGCACTCAGTGGACATCCAGGCCCATGTAGAGAACTTATCATTCACAAGGACTGCACTCCAATCATCACTTAGAAATTCCATCACTTTACTTGGCAGAAATACAGTTATCTTATTCTTGACATGGTTCCAACTACATATGTTGTGGAAAATATATTCTTTGTAACTAATGGTGCTGGGGAAACTGGAAATCTTATATGTGGTAGAATGAAATTAAAACCCTTTCTCTCACCCAGTAAAAAACCTAACTCAAAGTTGACCAAGGACCTAGGCATTAAAACATAGCCCTGCACCTACTAGAAAAAAAAAGTAGGCCCAACTCTATCATGTTGGCTTATGGACCAACTTCTTCAGCAAATCTCCTAAAGCACAAGATGTAAAATCTAGAATTAATAAATGGGAAGGTATCAAACTAAAAACTTCTTCACAGCAAAGAAAAACAATCAAGAATGTGAAGAGAGTGCCTACAGAAGGGGAGAAAATCTTTTCCACTTGCACCTCAGACAGAACATTAATGTCCAGGATATACAGAGAACACAAAAAACTTAACACCAAATTATCAAATAACCCAATCAATAAATAGGCAATGGAAGTAAACAGACACTATTCCAAGGAAGAAAAATGAATGTTCAACAAATATATGAAAACATGTTCATCATCTCTAGTAATTAGAGAAAAGCAAATTAAATGTAAATTAAAACTATACTGAGATTTCATCTTACTCTAGTCAGAATGGCAATTTTCAAGAATAAAAGTGTCAATAAATGTTGGTAAGGATGTGGGAAAAGGGTATACTGATACTTTGTTGGTGGGACTACAAATTGGTGCAACAACTCAGGAAAGTAGTGTGGAGATTCCTCAGAAAGCTATGAATGGAACATCCTTTTTTCCACTCCTCTCTCTCTCTCCATATATATATATATATATATATATATATATATATATATATATATATGATTTGATATCAGCACACTATAGTGATACAGATACATCAATAATTATTGAAGCACAATTCACAATGACTAAGCTATAGAGCCAACATAGGTACCCTTCAACAGATGAGTGGATAAATAAAATGTGGTACATATACCGAGTGGAGTATTACTCAGCCATAAAGAAGAATGACTTTATGACATTTGCCAGTAAATGAATGGATCTAGAAACAATCATGCTATGTGGAACTAGTCAGTCCCAGAAAACCAGAGGTCAAATGTTTTCTCTGCTATGTGAAAGCTAATCCAAAATAAGGTGGGCCACATAAAAGAAAAAGAATAGGAAAATGATCAGTGGAGTAGATGAAGGGGAATAAAGGAAAGGGAGGAGTAAAGGGATAGTTAAAGACAAAGGAATTAATATTTTCTAATATTCCTATGTACACATAAAGATATACCCCAGTGAATCTCACCATCATGTAAAGACACGAGACACTAATCTAAAAAAAAAAAAAAAAAAAACTATAAGTAAATAGCAGAAAAGTTAGTATAGTAGACGGAGGGGAAGAGTGGTGGGATGAGGAGAGGAAGAGGAGAAGTACTAGGGACTGAATTAGAATAAATTATATTCCATGTTGTAATAATTCTGTCAAATGAATTATATTATCATGTATAAGTAAAAGCCAATAAAAATGAACTGTAGACATGCATATATATATATATATACACACAAAAGATATACCTTTATTTAGGTTATCAAGGAGGAAAAATGGGAGCATAGATGTTTCAAGGACACAACTAGGTAGAGATTTTGATGCTTGTTTTAGTCACCCTTTTTCATACATGAGACTAAAGGGCCTGAAAAGAACAATTGAGAGGAAGGAATGTTTCTTGGAGCTCACAATTTTAGAAGTCTCAGTCCATAGATGACTGGTTCCATTCTTTGGGGCTGGAGGTGAGCACAACATAATAGCAGAAGGGTATGGTGGGGAAAATTAGGACAGGGCATTGGTCGAGGAAGCAGAGGGACTCCACTCACCATGAATAAATTATATACACCAAAAACACGCCCCCAATGATCCACCCCCTCCAGTCACAACCTGCATAGAGTTACTTCCAGCTTAATCCTTGTAAGTGGATTGATGCACTGATTAGGTTAAGGCTGTCAGTACTCAACTATTTCATTTCTAAACTCTTGCGTTTTCTCACACATGTGCTCATAGGGGATACCTCCCATCTAAACCATAACAATATTTCAGATGGCATCTGACCTGACAAGGTTGTAGGGTTAGGCTAATGAAATGAAGGCATTTCAGGACTTACACCCTCACCAAACGCTTTTTACCCTATGCTTAGCTGGCAGTTTCTGAATTCTTCATAAAAGTCAATTTTGAGATTTTCAGAAATCCACTAAATACTCTTGTACATGGTTACTTCATCCATAGCATGCCCAACTGCATTTCACAGCATTTTCAGAACTTTCCCTATTCTCTAATATTTACTCTATTTATGAGGATACTTCATATAAGGAAAAGTACAGAACAGCATTGTGCTCTTTCTTTTTCATTTTAAGGATTTCTTATTAGTTCTTTTTAGTTATATATAACAAAAAGATTCATTTTGACATAATTATAAAAGTATGGAATATAATATGTTCTAATTAAGTCCCCACCACTTCCCCTTTAACTTCCTGTTGTCTTCTCTCTACTGAGCATAGTTCATAATTATTAAGCATTGTACTCTTTCTCTGGTTACCCAAATTCCCCTAAACTATATTCTCATCTGCAAAGCAACAATCATGGTAATTCATGACAATCAGTATTTCCACGTTATAGAGAAAAAATTATATTTAAAAAGGAGAGAATTTATATAAATGTTATTTTATCTCTAAAGATGATGTATGGATATAGGAAATGATTATCATTTTGGATCCCCTGGTCATAGTTCTGTTCCTCAAATCTTTCTTAATGCTTGGGAATTATTATATATGTACAGTGAAAACTTCTCCCTCAAGGTGGAAACCAATTTTTAAAAAAATTTTTAAAGTTATAATTTCTAAGATGGACTAGTCAGAATATGCATGTCTTTATTATCTGTTTCTAGTAAATAAATATTTTTATTTTGTAGGTCTGCAACAATTTTCCTGCTCTCATTGATTATTTACCAGGGAGTCATAAAACATTTCTTAAGAATGTTGCTAATATGAAACAGCATTTTTTTGAGAAAATAAAGGAACACCAAGAATCCCTAGATATGAACAATCCTCGGGACTTCATCGACTGCTTCCTGATTAAAATGGAAGAGGTAGAATATGAACAACAGCTCAGTAATCTGATTGCTTCTACATTTTGTGGTTCACTGATTAATCTATGGTTACTAGGACTAGTTCAGTGGTCAGGCAAGACATTCTTGACAAGCACTTTAAGCAAATCTTGTCTTTATAGATATGCATGAATTATCATAAAAGAATTAAAATTGAATTGTTAAACAGTTAGAATGCATGGACCTTGTTCTATAGATACTAATAATTTACCTGAGGAAAGACAAAATTCACAGCTCTAGTGAAAAGGAAATAATTATAGACAAGCTACAAAATATAAAATTGGAGCCACAAAATGCAAATTGAAATAATTGTTCATACTCAATTTTTGGGAGAATGGAAAACTGTACAAAGGCCAGACCAGATTAAGTGACCAAAACATACAAAGGTAGTTTTTGTAGGACAGGATCCCTGTTGCCCATTCTAAAATCAACTAGATAAAACAAGAATGTAGACTAGTATCCTCACAGCTGCCTGTAGTGGGTGTTGCTGTATGGGGAATAGTAGCTGGTATGTGAGACACTGAGATTTACAAGAAATTTTCTTAATCAAATATTTTCCTTGATACCATAATTTTGTGCATACAGTTACTGCCCAAGTAAACATAGCAATGGATTGATTGCTATGTTTGTCAGTACTCAAGGATACACCTCAAGGATACACAAGGATACACCTTTCATAATCTAGTCATTTTACCTCTGACAAGTCTTGCACTTTCTCACATGTGACCTTTTATGGGGACACCTCATATTTAACAGGTATTATAGGGAAGTTTTGACTAGTTACTTTCATTTTGATTTGTTTAATTTGTTCCTGTTTCTCATTTGATGATCTAGACTTTCAGTGAGATTCATCTATTTGCTGGTTCTGAAGTTGATTTTTAATTTCTCTGTATAGTATTTCTTTCTTTCTTTCTTTATTTTTTTGTTGTGATGACTTAGTAGTCATGAATCAGGTAACAAAGAGCTCCACTCACCAAAGACAAAATGTAAACCCAAAGGCACACCCCTAATGAGCTTTCATCCAGCTATCTATAATTTCTGCTCATCTGAAAAGTGTTTTATTGATTTATTTTTTTAAAATTCTGAAGAATAGTTTTGCCCGATATATCATCTTGATTGGCAATTATTTTTTTCAAGGCTTGGAATACATCATTCTATTTCTTCCTATCTTTTACTTTCTCAGCAAAGAAATCAGAAGTAATTCTGCCTTGATAATCTCTAATGTGGCATGATATTATCTCTCTAAGCTTTTAAAAAAAATTTTTTTTAAAGTTTTGATTTGAACTTTTTTATTTGGCATTCTTAATGTCCTCTATCTGTTGTGATATTCCCTTTTTCATCACGAATGTTAGTAGTTTGAGTTTTTTCTCTTCTTCTTTTCGTTAGCATCGCTAAGGGTCTGTCAATTTTGTTTATTTTTTCAAAGAACCAACTTTTAGTTTTGTCAATTCTTTGAATTGTTTCCTTAGTCTCAATTTCATTAATTTCTGCTCTAATTTTAATTATTTCCTGTCTTCTGCTGCTCTTGGTGTTGATCTGTTCTTCTTTTTCTAGTGCTTTGAGGTGTGATGTTAAGTCATTTATTTGTTGGTTTTTTTTCCTTTTAAGGAATGAACTCAGTGCAATGAATTTTCCTCTTACTACTGCCTTCATAGTGTCCCAGAGATTTCTATACAATGTATCTGTGTTCTCATTTACCTCTAGGAATTTTTTGATCTCCTCTTTGATGTCTTCTTCAACCCCTTGTTCATTCAGTAGCATGTTGTTTAGCTTCCAGTTGATGGAGTAGTTTTTCTTATTCCTTGTTTTGTCGTTGATTTCCAATTTCATTCCTTTATGGTCCGATAGCATGCAAGGTAGTATCTCTATTTTTTTATATTTGCTGAGAGTTGCCTTGTGACATAATATATGGTCTATTTTGGAGAAGGAGCCATGTGCTGCTGAGAAAAATGTGTATTCTTTTACTGAGGGATGAAATATTCTATATATGTCTGTTAGGTCTAAATTGTTAATTGTTTTGAGGAGGCTTAAAGTTTCTTTGTTTAGCTTTTGTTTGGATGATCTATCCATTGGTGAGAGAGGTGTGTTGAAGTCCCTAGAATAACTGTGTTGTGGTCTATTTTACTCTTGAATTTAAGAAGCATTTGTTTGATGAATGTAGGTGCTCCATTATTTGGGGCATATAGATTTATGATTGTTATATCCTGTTGATGAATGGTTCCCTTAAGTAGTAAGAAATATTCATCTTTGTCCCTTTTGATTAGTTTTGGCTTGAAGTCTACCTTATTTGAAATGAGAATGGAAACCCCTGCTTGCTTCCGCAGGCCATGTGAGTGATAAGCCTTTTCCCAGCCTTTCACCTTCGGTCTATTTATGTCTTTTTCTATGAGGTGTGTTTCTTGTAGACAGCAAATTTTTGGGTCATTTCTTTTAATCCATTCAGATAATCTGTGTCTTTTGAATGGTGAGTTTAGGCCGTTAACATTCAGGGTTATTATTGAAATGTGATTTTTATTCCCATCCATTTTTATTTGTATTATGATCTTTAGCTTGATTTGGTTTCTCTTCTAGTTGGTATTTCCCTTAGTTTAATATCTCCCTTTGTTGATTTTCATTGTTATTTTTCTCTTCTTCTTCCTGAAAAATTTTGCCCAGGATGTTTAGAAGTGCTGGCTTTCGAGCTGCAAAATCTTTTAACTTTTGCTTGTCGTGGAAGGTTTTTATTTTATCTTCGAATCTAAAGCTCAATTTTGCTGGATATAAGATTCTTGGTTGACATCCCTTTTCTTTCAGAACTTGAAATATGCTATTCCAGGATCTTCTTGCTTTTACGGTCTGGGTAGAAAAGTCTGAACATAGTCTGATTGGTTTCCCCCTATATGTAATCTGCTTCCTTTCTCTTGTGGCTTTTAATATTCTCTCCTTGCTCAGTATATTAGGCATTTTCATTATAATGTGTCTTGGTGGAGCCTGTCTCACTCCAGTGATGTGGAAATTTCACTGAAATATTTCACCATGTCCTTAACTTTTATCTCAGTTCCCTGTTTAATTCCATTGAGTCTTAAGTTTGGTCTCAAACTTTACCCAGATTTCATTATATTTTGAACCAGGTTTTTTTTTTTTCTTTTCTTTCTTTTTCTTTTTTTTTTTTTTTTTTTTTTTTTTTTGGTTGTTGTTGTATTGGTTTATTGCTGACTGAGTTTTAAATTTCATACACCTTGCATTAAATAACTAAAATTCTGCATTTTATGTGGTATAATTTATTACTGAAACTTTTAACTGAATATTAATTTGATTTGCTTAATCTTGCATTTTCAGAATTTCTGTATATTCTTTTTTCAGATTCTCTTATCCTTTAAATGATTTTTCACTTCTTACATTTTCACTCCTCTTTAATTCCTTAGACATGTTTTAGTACATTGAATATTTTAATCATTAATTTTTTTAATTTTTTGACACCTCCTCTACATCTAAATCTGTGAATTCAGTTATTGGTAAGTTACATATTTTTGTAGATGTCCTGTCATCCTTTTGGCTTATGTTATCTGGGGTCCTGTTTTGTTCATCTGTTGAGAAGGTTTCCTCTTCCTATTTTATGTGAGGGTCCTTTGTAAGTAATTATGTCTCAATAATAAGCTCATGACTTAGCTTCCCCATATCCAAGTAGAATTTTAAAATATTAATTCAATCATTGGTATCATTGGACCCCTTTGAAAGGAGAGAGTAACAACTCATACAATGGTAATTTAAAAGCAAACCATATAGCAACTTAATGTTTACAGATGTAATTATTACTGATTCCTACAACTCTATTGACTAAATATTATTGGTTTATAATGGACTGAGAAGATTAAGTGTTAATAGTAGTATATTAAATTTCATTGGAATAATGGATATACTAAAAATAAAGAAATTAGAATAAAAAGGAAAAAAGAAGGAGGTTATTGGAGGGAATGGAGACCCATGTTAAAATGAGGTGAATATAAAGGATGAAGGACATGAGAAAGTAAAGGATATCAGAGAGAATAAATGACATATTAAGAAAGAATCCAGGGCTGGGGCTGGGGCTCAGCGGTAAAGCGCTCGCCTATCGCGTGCATGGCCCGGGTTCAATCCTCAGCACCAGGTAAAAATGAAGGCATTGTGTACAACTAAAACAAATAAATAAATATTTTTTTAAAGAAAGAATCCAATTAGTTGACAAAATACATAAAATAATTTCGGCAAAACACAAAATTTGGGCAGACACTAGGAAACAGTATCAAGTAGTTGGTGCAATATCTATCTTTCTGAAAATTTATTTTCCTTGCTCAGTTTTTTGAAATAAAGGCCTTTTCCCCCAGAGTTCCAAATGCAGAATCTCCTAAGGGAAAGATTATTTTTCCCCATTCTAATTTACTGTCCCCTCTATGCCCAGACTGAGTCACAAAACGGGTACTTATCAACTGAGTTAATAGTAGAGCCTAAGTGGCTAATTGGTCTTGGGTGATCTATAAGCAAGTGTATTAAGAGCCAGTAAAAAATATATATAAAGTGAAGAAATGGGGGAAATGAAAAAAATAGTGCAAGATGAAACACAAAGGTAAGTTGCAGGGATTTGTAGTTTAACACTTAAGAAGTTCAAACATTATTTTTTTTTAAGCTATCATGGTTTTCCTACTTTAACTCTCCACTGAGGGATGCTGGGGAATTCACCCATTCTAAATCTAAATTATGTATATATATATTTAGATATATGACTCATTGTAGTATGTTCATACATGAACGTAGCATAATTTGTTAGATTCTGTGCTGCAGTAATTCCTCCATGCCTGCCTCTCATTTCTCCCTCTGATCTCTTTCCTCTACTCTATTGGTTTACCTTCTATTTCTTCTCTCTCTCTCTACCCTCTACATATAAGCAAAAACATTGAATTTTTGACCATCTGATTCTGGCTATTTTTAGCATGATATTCTCCACTTTCATCCATTGATCACAAAGTGACCCAATTTCATTCTTCCTTATGGCCAAAAATATATGTATGTATTATTAATACTGTTAATATTGTGTATACTTATCACATTTTCTTTATCTTTATTTAAAATAAAAATTATAACTCTTTATTGGAGTGTCAACTGAGGGACATCTAGGATATTTACATAACTGGGTGATTGTGAATTTCAGTACTATCAACACCAATATGCATGCATCACTACAGTATACTTACTTTACTTCTTTTGGGTAAATACAAAAGAGTAGAAGAGCTTAGTCATATTTTGGTTCCATTCCTGTTTTATGTGGATCTATATACTGCTTTCCAAAGTGGTAGTACCAATTTTTAGTCTCATTAAAAATGTATGAGTGTACCTTTCCCCTGATATCCTCCAAAGCAATTATTATTATTATTATTTTGTATTCTTGATGGTTAACATTCTAAGTGAAGTGTGATTAAATTTCAATGTAACTTCTATTGTCAGTTCCCTAAACAAGAAATATTGAACTTTTTATGTATATATATTTTTTGGTCTTAGGCATTTCTGGTTTTGAGAAATGTCTGTTTAGTTTGTTTGCCCGTGGACTGATTGAGTCATCTGGTTGTTTGGTGTTAAGGATTTTTTTTTTTTTTTTTTAGTTATTTATATATTCTAAACATTAATCCTTTTTCAGTAGAGAAACTGGAAAAGATTTTTCTCCTTCTCTAGGCTCTTCATGCTCCTGTTTTATTTGCTGTTGAAGAAGTTTTTTAATTTAATGACATACTGCTTATTGATTCTTTTTTTTTTTTTTTTTTCCTTAAGCTTTTGATATATTATTCAGGAATTTGGTATCTGTGCCAATGTGTTAGAATCCTCACCTAACATTAGGTTTTCTTCAAGCCATTCCATAAATAATTAGCTTAATTATTTGTGGAAAGGCTTGAAGAGTTTCTGGTCTAATACCTATATCATTGATCTACTTTTGAGTTAACTTTTGCGGAAAGTGAGTGATAGTAATCAGGTTTCATTCTTCTACATACGAATATCCAATTTTCTCATCATCGTTTATCAAAATAATATCTTTTCTGCACCATATGTTTTTGGCAGGTGTGACAGGTAATATATGACCATGTCTATGTGAATTTATCTCTGTGCGTTTTATTCTGTATCATTGTTCTTCATGTCTACCATGCTATCATCAGAGGCTCAGGTATCTTCCATTTTCCTTTTCTACATGTTATGACCATCATATATAGTTTTCCCTCAAAAACATGTTGAAAGTTGTTTCCCAATGTAGCAGTGTTGAGAGGTGCTGGCAAAAAATAAACATTTATTCTTTATAAATCACCTAGTTTCTTGTAGTCTGTTATAGCAACAAAAAATGAACCAAAACGTTGTACTTATACTCGCTTTTATGTTCATGATTAAATCTTGCATTCTTAAAATATTTTTTGTCTTACCTATACTGTATGTATATTTTGAGTAGAAAGAAGAAAAGAAAAGTGGCACCAAAAGACATTTGCTTGTATTTTATTGATAAGAACTATGTTGCTTGTCTTTCCTAGTTACAAAATGGATGGTGAATAGAATCTTTAGGCAACAAGTGTAAGAGGGTAGGAAATGGAGATTTGATCAATTAATCTGTAGTTTATTATACCACACAGTAGTTTTTTTTTAACATTTTATACCACTTTAATAACATTGTAATCTTTGGTTTATATGTTAGTTTATAACCATATGATTTCTTTTGAAATTATTATAATTGGGTACTAAATAATTTGTGAAATAAGTCATTAAATCATTTCTAGGAAAAGGGCAATCCACAGACTGAATTCACCACTGAAGCCTTAATAAACACTGTGAATGATCTGTTTGGAGCTGGGACAGAGACAATAAGCACCACTCTGAGATATGGACTCCTGCTCCTGTTGAAGCACCCAGAGGTCACAGGTATGACTTCAGATGGTGAGCAGGGTGAATTTCACTTATATAAATTTGGAAAAACACTGCTAGTGTCCTCTGTCTTATTTCCCTTGAGGAAGACATTTTACTGAAATTTCTGTGCCACCTGTTATAATTTGTCCACATTAAATGAAGGGATAAAAATAAGAGAACATTGCACAGTAGGGGACAGTTACTGAGAGAAGTGAAGGACAGCATGGGCAGTAGCAAGGCAGTGGAGCTCTGGTCATGCCAGAATTCCCCTGGGAAGTGATTTGCAGCATGCAACAGCCAGCATGAGTTGGCCTAAGACTGCATGTTGGTCTTCCTAAGGAGAAGCCACTTGGAACATTGGTATGTTCTTGCAAGATTTCTGTGGTATTTTTTTCCTTATTCTGGAAATTTCATGCTGTTGTGCCAGATCAGGAAATTCATAACTCTTTTATTTCTTTATTGAATTAATTATTTATTCCAATTTGTTATACATGATGGAAGAATGCAATTCGTTTCCTTTTATACATATAGAGCACAATTTTTCAAGTCATTGGTTGTACACAAAATATTTTCACACCATTCGTGTCTTTATACATGTACTTAGGGTAATAATGTCCATCTCATTTCACCATCTTTCCTATCCCCATATCCCTCCCACCCCTTTATCCTATCTGAAGTTTCTCCATTCTCCCCATTGACCCCCAACCCCTCCATTATGAGTCAGCATCCACATATCAAAGAAAACATTCAGCATTTTTTGGGGGGGATTGGCTTACTTCACTTAGCTTTACATTATCCAACTCCAACCATTTACTTGCAAATGCCATGATTTTATTCTCTTTTCATGCTGAGTAATATTCCATTGTGTATATATACAAAAGTTTCCCTACCCATTCATCTTCTGAAGGGCCTCTGGGTTGGCTCCACAATTTAGCTATTGTGAATTTTGCTGCAATAAACATTGATAAGGCTGTGTCCCTGTGGTATGCTGTTTTTAAGTCCTTTGGGCATGAACCGAGGAGTGGGATAGCTGGGTTGAATTGTGGGTCCATTCCTAGTTTTCAAAGGATTCTCCATACTGCTTTCCAAATTCACTGTCCCACCAGCAATGTATGAGTGTGCCTTTTTCCCAAATCCTCGCTAACACTTATTGTTGTTTGTATTCTTGATAGATGCTATTCTGACTAGAGTGAGATGAAATCTTAGAGTAGTATTGATTTGCATTTCTGTAATTGCTAGAGATGGTGAACATCTTTTCATATTTGGTGATTGATTGTATATCATCTTCTGAGAAGTGTCTGTTCAGTTCCTTGGCCCATTTATTGATTGGGTTGTTTGTTTCTTCGGTGTTAAGATTTTTGAGGATTTTTTTTTTTTTTTTTTTTTGGATGTCCTAGATCTCAGTACTTTATCTGATGTGTGTGTGGTTACAATTTGCTTCCACTCTGTATGCTCTCTCATCACCTTACTGGTGGCTTCTTTTGTGGAGAAGAAGCTTTTCATTTTGAATCCATTTCACTTATTGATTATTGGTTTTAATTCTTGTGATATATATATATATATATATATATATATATATATATATATATATATATATATATATATAGGAAGTTGAGGCCTAATCTGATATGATGGAGATTTAGGCCTACTTTTTCTTCTATTGGGCACAGGTCTGTGGTTTAATTCCTAGGTCCTTGATTTACTTTGAGTTGAGTTTTGTGCATGGTGAGAGATAGAGGTTTAATTTCATTTTGTTACATGTGGATTTCCAGTTTTCCCAGCACCATTGGTTGAACAGGCTCTTTTCTCCAATGTATGTTTTTGGCACCTTTGTCTAGTATAAGATAAGTGTAAAAATGAGGGTTAGTTTTTGTGACCTCTATTCTGTACCATTGGTCTACAAGTCTCTTTGAGTGTCAATATCATGCTCTTTTTCTTACTGTTGCTCTGTAGTATAGTTTAAGTTCTGGTATAGTAATGCCATCAGCTTACTCTTACTAAGGATTGCTTTGTCTGTTCTGGGTCTCATATTTTTCCAGATGAATTTCATGGCTGCTTTTTCTATTTCTATGAGGAATGCCATTGGGACTTTTATTGCAATTACATTAAATCTGTATAGTGCTTTTGATAGTATGGTCATTTTGACAATATTAATTCTGCCTATCCCAAAACAAGGGATATTTTTCCATGTTCTAAGGTCTTCTTTAATTTCTTTCTTTAGCATTCTTTAGTTTTCATTGTAGATGTCTTTCACCTCTTTCGTTGCTTCCCAAGTGTTTTATTTTATTTTTGAGGTTATTGTAAATGGGGTGGTTTTTTAGCTTCTTTTTCTGAGGATTTGTCACTGATATACAGAAATGACTTTGAATTATGCATGTTGATTTTATACCTGCTACTTTGCTGAATTAATTTATTAGTTCTAGAATACTTCTGGTGGAATGTTTTGGATCTCTTAGGTATAGAACCATATTGTCTGCAAATAGTGCTAATTTGAGCTCTTCTTTTCCTATCTGTATCCCTTTAATTTCTTTCATCAGTGTGATTGCTCTGACTAGAAATCCAAGAACTATGTTAAATAGAAGTGGTGAAAGAGGGCATCCTTGTCTTGTTACAGTTTGTAGAGAGAATGCTTTCATTTTTTAACCATTTAGAATGATGTTGGCATAGTGCTTAGCATAGATAGCCTTTACAATGTTGAGGTATATTCCTGATATCCCTAGTTTTTCTAGTGTTTTGGACATAAAGGGATACTGTATTTTGTCAAATGTTTTCTCTGCACCTATTTTATATTTGAGTCTATTGATGTAATGAATTACATTTATTGATTTCCGTATGTTGAACCAACCCTTCATCCCTGGGATGAAGCCTACTTGATCATGGTGCACTATCTTTTTGATATGTTTTTATATTCAATTTGCCAGAATTTTATTGAGAATTTTTGCATCTACATTCATTACAAATATTGGTCTGAAGTTTTCTTTCTTTGATGTGTCTTTGCCTGGTTTGGGAATCAGGATGATATTGACCTTATAGAATGTGTTTGAAAGTGTTTCCTTTTTTTCTATTTCATGAAATAGTTTGAGGACTATTAGTGTTAATTCTTCTTAAAAGTCTTTTAGAATCTGCTGTGTATCCATCTGGTCCTGGGCTTTTGTTGGTTGGTAGGCTTCTGATGGCATCCTCCATTTCCTTGCTTGAATTTGATCTGTTTAAATTATGTATACATCCTGATATAGTTTGGGTATATAATATGCCTCTAGACTTTTGTCGATGACTTCAATATTTTCTGTTTCATTGGAGTACAAATTTTCAAAATAATTTCTAATTATCTCTGTGCTTCCGTAGTGTCTGTCATGGTGTTTCCTTTTTCATCATGGATGTTAGTAATTTGAGTTTTCTCTCTCCTTCTCTTCATTAGCATGGCTAATGGTTTATCAATTTTATTTATTTTTTCAAAGAACCAACTTTTTGTTTTGTCAATTTTTTCAATTGTTTCTTTTGTTTCAATTTCATTGATTTCAGCTCTGATTTTAATGATTTCCTGTCTTCTAATGTTTTGGGGGCTGATTTGTTCTTCTTTTCCTAGGTCTTTCAGGTGTAATGTCAGGACATTTATTTGTTGACTTTTTTCTTCTTGGAAGGAATGAACTCCATGCAATGAACTTTCCTCTTAAAACTTCCTTTATAGTGTCCCAGAGATTTCAATATGTTGTATCTCTGTTCTGCTTTTCCTCTAAGAATTTTTTAATCTCCTTGATGTCTTCTGCAACCCATTGTTCATTCAATAGCATATTATTTAGTCTCCAGGTGTTGGAATAGCTTTTACATCCTATTTTATCAGTGAATTCTAATTTCATTACATTGCAGCCTGATTGAATGTAGCATAGTATTTCTACATTTTTGTATTTACTGAGAGTTGTTTTGTGGCATAATATATGGTCTATTTTAGCGAAGGAGCTATGTGCTGCTGAGAAGAAAGTGTATTCGCTCTGATGGATAATATACTCTATATGTCAGTTAAGTCTAAGTTATTGATTGTATTATTGAGTTCTATAGTATCTTTGTTTAGCTTTTGTTTGAAATATCTATCCAGTGGTGAAAGAGGTGTGTTTAAGTCCCCCAGAATTATTGTGTTGTGGTCTATTTGACTCTTCAACTTGAGAAGAGTTTGACTGATTGTAAGCTGCCTGTCATGGCCAGCCACAATGCCACGGGAGAAAAACTCGGAGGCAAAGTAAAGATACTACTACTTTTACTTCTACTTTCTTAGAGAGAGCTTAGAGAGAGAAAGAAAGATTTTTCTTCTTCTTAGAAAGAGCTTAGAGAGAAAGATTAGAGAGAGATTAGAGAGAGCTTTCTTCTTTTCTTCTTAGCTTAGAGAGAGAGAAAGAAAGAGAGAGAGAGCTTAGCTTAGAGAGAGCTTTCTTCTTTCTTCTTTCTTCTTTCTTCTTTTCTTCTTAGCTTAGAGAGAGAGAAAGAAAGAGAAGAGAGAGCTTAGCTTAGAGAAAGATTATTTTTTAGAGCTTCTTTCTTCTTTCTTCTTTCTTCCTCGGGAGCTTCGGCCTAACTCTGACCAGCAATTACTTCTTCTATCTCTTCTGTAACGGCTCTGCCTATGTTCTGGCTGCTCTGATTCTTTTCTTCTTCTCCGACCCAAACTCTTCTTCTGACCGACCGAGCAACTGCACGACTGACTGAATGAATTCATTCTTCGTTCTCCTAACTCTGACCGCTTTCACCCGGTTATATACATTTAGCTTTGCGAGTGCCTCACGTGCATTTACAGGTGCGTCACATACATATCAGGTGGAACTTATGGCTTCCAGCTAGCCGCAATAGCCCTTCCTAATTGGGGCTCCTTCAACTGATGAATGCAGATGCTCCATTGTTTGGGGCATAAATATGTATAACTGTTATGACTTGTTAATGTATGATTCCCTTAAGCACTATTAAATGTTCTTTTTTATCTCTTTTGATTAATTTTGGCTTGAAGTCTACTTTATTTGATATGAGAATGGAAACCCCTGCTTGTTTACATAGACCATGTGAATGGTATATTTCATCCCAATCTTTCATCTTTAATCTGTGGTGTCTTTTCCTATGAGATGAATCTATTGAGGGCAGCATATTGTTTTTTTTTTTTAAATCCACTCTGTTAGTTTATGTCTTTTGATTGGTGAGTTTAGGCCATTAACATTATGGGTTATTATTGAGACATGATTTGTAATACCAGTCATTTTTGTTTATTTTTGGTATTTAGCTTGCCTTGGTTTTGTCTTTGGTAGTGCAGGCTTTCTTGTTGTAAATTCTTTTAGCTTTTGTTTATCATGGAAGGTTTTTATTTCATCATCAAATTTGAATTTTAATTTTGCTCAATATAAGATTCTTGGTTGGCATCCATTATCTTTTAGATGCCTCTATATGTTTTTCCATGATCTCTAGCTTTGAGTGTCTGGGTAGAAAAATCTGTTGAGATCTGAATTTGTCATCCCTTATAGGTAATCTGATTTTTTCTCTCTTGTGGCCTTTAAAATTCTATCATTATTCTGTATGCTAGGCATTTTCATTATAATGTGTCTTGGTGTAGATTTGTTGTAATTTTGTACATTTGGTGTCCTATAGGCCTCTTGTATTTGGTTTTCCATTCATTCTTCATGCTTGGGAAATTTTTTGATGTTATTTTATTGAAGAGAGTGTACATTTCTTTTGTTTAAATCGGTGAACCTTCCTATATTCCAATAAATTTAAATTTGGTCTTTTGATGGTATCCCACAATTCTTGGGTATTCTGTTCATGGTTTCTTATCATCTTCACTGTGAGGTCAACTTTATTTTCAAGATTGTATATTTTGTCTTTGTTGTCTGAGGTCCTGTCTTCCAAGTGATCTAGTCTGTTGATGATGTTATCTATTGATATTTTTATCTGGCTTATTTTTTCTTTCATTTTAAGGATTTTTTTTTTCAGAATCTCTATCTCTTTCTCAATGTAATCTCTTGCAACCTGTATTTGCTCTCTTATCTCTTTGTTGGTGTGATTGATGGTCACCTGTATTTGATCTCTTATCTCTTTCTTGGAAAGATTGATTTTTGCCTGTATCTGCTCACTTAGGTCATTCTTTAGTTCCCAAATCATTTTAGTTATGTATATTCAGAACCCCTTCTCTGACATTTCACCTATTGTGCTATCATCTCTGGATTTTATTGTTGTAGTGTCTTGGTTTGTTTGGGGCACTTTCTTCCCTTGTTTTTAATGATGTCTATGTGTCTTCCTTTCTTGCAGTGTAGATCTGAGGTATTGCAGCTTCTGCCCTATTGTCTTATAGTGGCCCTACAAGTCACCAATACCTCACTTTTAAGGAGGATGTCAATATTACTGTACTCAATCTATCCAATGTGCAGCCATATATCAGTTAGCTTCTATTTTTACATTTACAATTTTGTCACAATAATCAGAAATGAGTTTGGTTATATTCTATCATGTAGTCAATAGGTTTGCATAATGGTTTACAGTTTCTAATGGTAGAAGGGGCGTTGGCTAACATGTTTATGAGGTAGGATGTGAGAATATGGAGGTATTAGATTATATGACGGGTGGGCCTCTCTCTGGATCTGCAATCTCTGGGCCATGGTAAATCATAATTCTTTATTGGAGTGTAAATAGAAATTTTAGAAAGTTAATGAAGTGGCAGAGATAAACTGAGAAGTTTTCTAAAAGATCAGAATATATTTTGTTACAATTTTTGAAACATTTTGTAATTTCTATTTAAAAAATATTTCTTTATTTATTCTTAGTTGTACACAATGCCTTTATTTTTATTTATTTTTACGTGGTGCTGAGGATCGAATCCAGGCCATGCACGTGCTAGGCAAGCACTCTACCACTGAGCCACAACCCCAGCCCCTCTATTTATTATTATTATCATATATGCTAGAATGTTAGGCTTGCATAAGTTTATGGATACATTTTAATGCCTAGCTTACAGGAGATTCATGAATGTATATGACTCCTATATACTTATGTATAGGTATGTATTTATATATGTGTATCAATAATTGTTGATAGGTATTGACAAATAGATATAGATAGATTTAGATAGAATCATGGTGATCTTTTACATGTCCAGAAGTGCTTGTTGCATGTAAGTCATGTCTCTAGTACCTTTTGGATACATACACAGTGCTTTACATAATCCTGAATTATTTTTAAAAATATACTATTTTTATCTTTTTTATTTGTTCTTATTTGTATCTTCTCAGCTAAAGTCCAGGAAGAGATTGACCAGGTGATTGGCAGACATCGCAGCCCTTGCATGCGGGATAAGAGCAGTATGCCCTACACAGAAGCTGTCTTGCATGAAATCCAGAGATACATTGACCTCATGCCAACCAGTCTGATCCATGCAGTGACCTGTGATATTAAATTCAGAAATTACTTTATTCCCAAGGTGAGGTTCTTTTTCTCAGATTGAAGTTCCCATCTTTGCAGTGTGATCCCAATCCTATGCCAACACAAAATAAGAGAAGTACAAAATTCATGTGTGTAGCACCTTGATGGACTCAGTGCTGGACCAGACTAGGTCATGAAGCTCCATAATTGTTCCTGATATCCAAAAATTTGAATTTTATCAATTTCTTTTGCTCCTTCAAGTTTGTTTTGTCTACTATCAGCTGTTTACATTTCCAAACAAATTTTAGAATCAGTTTGTCAATTTCCTAAAACACTGTCCTGGGATACTTTTCAGCATACTATTAATCTGTAGATTAGCTTAGAAAGAATTAACATCTTGACATGTTGAATATTTCAGCTAATGAACATTATATATGTTCTCTTTTTCTTTCAGTTCTTTTTAATTTTTTCCAATAATGTTTTGTTTTCAATAAAGTGGTTTCCATACTTTTTGAAAGATTTTTTAATTAGGTAATTAATATTTTGAAACCCAATATAAATTGTCTAATTTAAATAATGCCTTTTCCAATTTGTTGTTCTTGGCATATGGACATATTGTTACAGTATTATTTAATGGCTTTATATATAGAATTCTTGTTAACTTTTTAAAAAAATTTAAATTTGTTTTAATTAGTTATACATGACAGTAGAATACATTTATGCACTGGGATATATCATACATAGATGGGATATAACTTCTCAATTTCCAAAGTGTACATGTTGCAGAATCATATTGGTCATGTGGTTACATATATACATATAGTAATAATGTTTGTTTCATTTCACTGTCTTTCACATCCCCAATATCCTCCCTCCCCTCCTTTCACTTCCCTCTACCTAATCTAAGGTAATGCTATTTTTCCCTAGTGTGTCCTGCCTTAATTGTAAATTAACATCTGCATATTAGAGAAAATATCTGGCCTTTGGTTTTGTGGGATTAGCTTATTTTGCTTAGCATGATATAGTTCAACTCCAAACATTTACTGGAAAATGCCATAATTTCACTCTTTTTTAAACCTGAGTAATATTCCACTGAGTATATATACCATGTTTTATTTATTCATTCATCTATTGAGGGAAACCTAGGTTGGTTCCATAAGTCTACCTATAGTGAATTGAGCTGCTATAAACATTGATGTTGCTGTGTGACTATAGTATACTGATTTTAAGTCCTTTGGGTATAAACCAAGGACTGGATAGCTGGGTCAAATGGTGGTTCCATTCCCAGTTTTTAAATCATTAATAATAATTTGTCTTGAGATTCATTTGGAACTTCTTATGTACATTATCCTGCCATTTGTTAGTATTTGTTGTATCTATTATTTTCCATCTCTAATGGCCTTAATTTCTGTTTCTTACATTATTGTACTGTCTGGGATTTCTAGTACAGTGTTGAACGGAAGTGGTATGTTGAGCATGCTTTTGATTTTGTATTGATTCTAGCAAAAGGTGCAGGTTTAACAATACACTATTGAGTGTGATGTTTTATGTACATTTTGGCAGGTATTCTTGATCAGAGGAGGGAAGACTTCCTTTTCTTATACTGTGTCTTTTGTTTAACACTATGGTACAATTTTATCAAATGGATTCTCTGCATCCATTGCTCATGTGTTTATGGTCATATGCATTGGTCCTTTCTCCACTAAATATGCATGTTGTAAGTACAGGCACACAGCAGAATTTGATATAGTACAGTTTGATAAAGACTTTTTCTCTTCCCATGTTTGTTATCAGTGCATTATTGTTGTACATATTGATGGAATTTGTTGTTACATATTTGTGTATGTACACAATATAATAATGTGTTTTGGCCAGTATCACTCCCCAGCATTTTGTATTCATATTTTGACAAATTATTCTCCAATTTTTCTTAATTATGTTGTCATATTTCTGCCAAAGTAATGCTGGTCTCATAAAATAAGGGAGATCATATTTCCTACTTTGAGACTATTTTCATTGCCTTTCTGTACTTATTTTTGTGGCCTCTTAGTTGTATCTTTGGAATGTCTAGTAATGTTTCCATAAGCACAGTTGTGTAAGAAAAACTGCAGTTTCAGATAATGGTCATCTTTTTCAAGAAAGTTTTCTCTCCTCCCCTACCAGGTATTCAGAATGCTATAACACCTCCTGATGTGACTCAGCATTGTTGACTAACACAGCTTAAAATTGACCTCAGCTATAAGCCAACCTCTGAGGTTCCCCCAGCTGTGCAATTGTGGAAACAAGTTTTATCTCAGCAACTTTCCAAGAAGTCTAACATAAAGTTTCTATTTTTATTTAGACTTTCTGCTCAGTATGTTCCAAGCTACTCTATTTCACTTAAAGCTGGAACAAACTACTAATGTAATTTACAACAGATAGAACTAAATTTTGTGTTTTTGTTGTGGAGAAAAAAAACATAATTTTAGAAAGGTTAGAAATACTATTTTCATCTTCTGGGGAAGATGGAATGGAGGACTTTCCTGAGAGGTGATGGACCTTGAGCTAAGGCAGACAGATTTCTTACAACAGTTAGATTCTTTTTTCAATTTATTCTTTTTTCAGCAAAAAATACAAGCAGGAGATCTAGTTATGCCTGGCCTCTTTTGAGTGAAGAGGGCCCAGAAACCAAGAAAATAGCTTTTCCTTTCCTCATGGTACATTCTAGTTAAGGGAGTTTGCTCACTGCATACCTTATTCTAATGATCCCCTTATGAATTATAAAAATAAGTTCTGCTATTACAGCATTGAACACTGAGCAAGGCAGACATAATTATTTAAGATAATTTGGCAAACTTTTCTCTAATGGTCCAGATAGCAAACAGTTTAGTCATTTACACAATATGGTCTCTCTAGTCACTTCTTGTCTCTGCCATAGTTACATAAAAACTCTCGTAGATGATATGTAAATTAGTGAAAAACATGTGTTCCAATAATTATGAACAGTGATTATTATAATTTCCATGTCAGAAAAGATATATATTTTTCAATTTAAAAAGTATTAGAAAAAAGGCTGTGTGGGCTCACTTAGTCCAGCTAAAGCCCACCAAACAGCAGGGAGTGTGGCTACAAAGTCAAAAAGAGTCCTCCAGAGACCAGTTTCAGAGTACACGATCCATTTTATTACAGCATAGGCAAGCCTTTTATTCATAGTCTGTTACTGGGCAAATTTAGCTGAGGGTCATAATAATCCAATGAGTGAGCAAAACCCTATGAGTGATAACCAATGGGCTAAAAGGAAAGCAGAAAAAAGCAAAATGAAGGGATACATGCTGTGCACCTCAGGGTGGCTAGGTTACCATGGTGATGGGGCTTGGTCGTGGTTGGTGTTTCAAACCACAAATATCCAGACCTGGTGTGCCAGGCCCTGGGAGCTCCTCACATAGGCAACACAGGCTGCTTTCCAATTCATGGGCCCAACATCTCTGTTCCCTGAATTTGCCACAAGAATCTCAGCAAGCATGGCTGCTTTCCATTCAGTGCTATCTATTCTTTGGCACAATTGTCTAATGATGCAGTAAAACAGCAAGTAGAACCAATGCAATAACATTATAGGGGAAAATCAACTTAAAAAGCATGTTTTTCAAGTGCTCAGTCAATCCCTGAAAGAAAGAGGAGGCTGTTAAAATAGACACCTTAGAGCCGGGCGCGGTGGCGCACGCCTGTAATCCCAGCACTTTGGGAGGCTGAGGCAGGAGGATCGCGAGTTCAAAGCCAGCCTCAGCAATGGCGAGGCACTTAGTAACTCAGTGAGACCCTGCTTCTAATAAAATACAAAAAAGGGCTGGGGATGTGGCCCAGTGGTCCAATGCCCCTGAGTTCAATCCCCGGTACCAAAAAAAAAAAAAAAAAAAAAAAAATAGACACCTTAGTCTCAGTGATTTTGACAATCAATTTGTGTATATATACCACATTTTCTTTATCCACTCATCTACTGAGGGACATCTTGGTTTGTTCCACAACCTAGCTATTGTGAATTGTGCTGCAATAAACATTGAAGTGGCTGAGTCACTGTAATATGCTGTTTTTAAGTCCTTTGGGAATAGGCCCAGTAGTAGGATGGCTGGGTCATAGGGAGGTTCCATTCCCATTTTTCCAAGAAATCTCCATACTGCTTTCCATAATGGTTGTATCATTTTGCAGTCCCACCCGCAATGTATAAGTGTGTCTTTTTCCCCACATCCTCTCCAACATTTATTGTTGTTTGTGTTCTTAATAGCTGCCATTCTGACTGGAGTGAAGTGAAATCTTAGAGTAGTTTTGATTTGCATTTCTCTAATTGCCAACGATGTTGAGCATTTTTTCATGTATTTGTTTATTAATCGTGTATCTTCTTCTGAGAAGTGTCTTTTCAATTCCTTAGCCCATTTATTGATTGGGATTTTTTTTTTTTTTTTTTTGGTGTTAAGTTTTTTGAGTTCTTTATATATTCTAGAAATTAGTGCTCTATCTGATGTGCATGTATTAAATATTTGTTCCCAATTAGTTGGCTTTCTATTCACCTCACTGATTGTTTCTTTTGCTGAGAAGAAGCTTTTTAGTTTAAATCTATCCCATTCATTAATTCTTGGTAGTAATTCTTGCACTACAGGATTCTTATTAAGGAACTTGGGGCCTAATCCAACATGTTGGAAATTGGAGCTTACTTTTTCTTCTATTAGGTGTATTGTCTCTGGTCTAATTCCTAGGTCCTTGATTCACTTTGAATTGAATTTTGTGCATGGTGAGAGATACGGGTTTAATTTCATTTTGTTGCATATGGACTTCCAGTTTTTCCAGCACCATTTGTTGAAGAGGCTATCCTTTCTCCACTGTACATTTTTGGTGCCTTTGTCTAATATAAGATAGCTGAAATTATATGTATTAGTCTCTGTGTCCTCAATTCTGTACCATTGGTCTACTAGTCTGTTTTGGTGGCAATACCATGCTGTTGTTGTTACTGTTGTTCTATAGTATAATTTAAAGTCTGGTATGGTGATGCCACCTGCTTCACTTTTCTTGCTCAGAATTGCTTTAGCTATTCTGGGTCTCTTATTTTTACAGATTGCCGGAGTCCAGCTCTGGTAAAGAAGAGTGAAGAAGTCCGCGAAAGAATGAGAGAGAAACCACGCAGCACACAAGTCTGGAGGCTTAACTCTAACTTTACTTTTTTTACCCAAGTTTTTATAGCCTAGACAGCAGTCTTTTACATTATAGCTTTTGAAGTTACATTAAAGAATTTCAGAGTTATACATTTTTTGGGAAACAGGATATTTTTCTAAGTACATATTACTGATTAATCTTATCTAAAGACGTAGGGAAAAGCATACATTGATCAATCTTAAATGTCAAGAACAATCATATAGTAATACAAAACATGTTTTCACCTAAACCTATTTCCATAACCCCTTAAGTCCACTCACAATTTCTCACAGCTAGATTGCTTCAATATATCATAGCTAAACCTCAACTGAACTCAACTTACTATTGTTTCCTATAATAACTTTGTTTTGAACTAGAAAGAAGGAAGTATAGCTATTTTTAAAAGTTAAGCTAACAGGTATTTTTTCCTTTGATCAAGTGTTAGATCTAAGGGGTCTCTACCATGGAAAACTTATATCAATATATCTTAAACTAATATCCTAAACTTACTTAAGATAAAAGAATCCTTATCAGTCACAAGAAAGCCTTATAACTGTAACTTAAAACCTTATAACTATAATTTAGAAAAGTCAGAAGTATGGGGCACTTTGTCTTCATTATCTGATGTTCTTTCTTTCAAGTGATCTAATCTGTTGGTAATGCTTTTCATTGATTTTTTTTTTTTTTTTTTTTTTTTTTTTTTTTTTGGTACCAGGGATTGAACTCAGGGGCACTTGACCACTGGGCCACATCCCCAGCCCTTTTTTGTATTTTACTTGGAGACAGGGTCTCACTGAGTTGCTAAGTGCCTCGCCATTGCTGAGGCTGGCTTTGAACTCGCGATCCTCCTGCCTCAGCCTCCCAAAGTGCTGGGATTACAGGCGTGCGCCACCGCGCCTGGCTGCCTTTTCATTGAATTTTTTATTTGCTTTATTGTTTTCTTCATTTCAAGGATTTCTGACTTTTTTTTTTTTTTTTTTTAGAATCTCTCTTTCTTGAAGTAATCTTTTGCTACCTGTATTTGCTCACTTATCTTTTTGTTGGATTGATATTTTCACCTGTATTTGCCCATTTAGGTCATTCTTTAGTTCACAGATAATTTTAACTATGAACCTTCTGAACTCCTTCTCTGACATTTCATCAACTTTGATGTACATGGGTTCTGTTATTGTATTATCCTGGTTTGTTTGGGTCACTTTCCTCCCTTATTTTTTCATGTTGTCTATGTGTCTTCCTTTCTTTCACAGTGGATATGAGATATTACAGTTTCTCCCATATATTCTTGTAGTATCCATGCAGATTGTATTCCAGACCTTGCAAGTGTCCCTCAACATATGCTACTGCAACTAAAGGTGGTGGCAGCAATAGCAGAGGTAACTCAAGATAATAGTGGAGTTGCCCCAAGGTGGATGCAACTTCTTACAAAGATGGGGCTGAAAGGGTGGGCCTTACACTGTCTTTGGATGCCTGCTCTGAGATGCACCTGCTTCTAGACCCTGTCTGTTGTTGAAAGGTAAAGGCTACTGTGTGGGGAAACTATGTGATGTCTGCAGTGTCCTAAGATGGAAGTGGGTTATGCCTGGGCTTTCAGGTGGTGTGGAGGAGGTGGACTCAGACATACCCTGGGCCTGGGTCCTATGTAGGTCACTGTAGGCAGATCTGCCTTCAGCCTGAGCTCTTGTGGGGTTCTGCTGGTCAGAAGTGGTGATCCTGTCTGGAGCCTGAGCTCCAGCAGGTGTCTTCCAGTGGTGGTATGGATCCAGGCCTCTATCTTAGGCTTCTTCTAGGTAAGAGTCAGTATCTTTCATCATAGGTGAATGAGGGGCAACAAAATAGAGAGTGGCAATAAATCTTAGTGTTTTACAGCACACTAGGTGATCTTCAGTTTACAATTTTTTTTTACATATCTTATGAATGACCAGAAGAGAGGAGCTCAAATGTTACCAAAAAAACAAAAAGTTGATGAAAATGCTACTTACCCTGATTTGATCATTATGCATGTATACATCACACCATAAGTAAATGCCTTTTAAAACAAAATTTTCAACAACTAAAAGGCATGAAAACAAAACAGAACAAACAATGCATTTTATTGCTGTCTCACAGAGTTGCCAATATAGAATAGAGTTTGAGTGAATCAATCATATTCTTTTTCATTCCACTTTCTTTGAAATAATAATTTATTTTGCTAAAAATATTCATGTATTTTATTCTAAGATATTATCCAACATTACCCCATTGGAAGTATCATAAGTATCTATAGTGCAGACATCATAATGCCTTTCTAAAATGTTAAATAATCTAACAATGGAGCAATAAGACAGATGTTCACTACTTAGGAACTGAATTAGAAATGTAGTAGACAATAAAACTGACCTATCTCCACACACACCATATGCACACATAATTTTGAAATGGTTGATAAAACAATTTTGAGAAAGATGACTTCCTCTGAGATATACAAGGGTCAATTATAATTACTGAATTAAGAGTATGACTTGTGATGGGGAATTCTTATTTCTCAGGAAAATGCAGAATCAGGATCACAGCTGCATATATAGAAAAAGTGTTAAAGAAGTGTCACTTGTGTGAAGGAGTATTTCCATTTTGTCATTTCTAAATGAATCAGGTACTACTTTCTCTCAACTGCATCCACCCCCAGAAAATAAATGGAAAAGTGAGGCAGCTACTTAGAAATGAGTTACCTTGATGTAATTACTTATCTTACCCAAGGGTAAGGAGGACTTCAGTATGAACTCTAACTCTGCAACTGTTAGCTGTCATCTTGGGTAGAAGTCAGATCCCTTTAGGTCTTGGCATTCTCATTTGCACACTGTTGATAATGCCTTATTTGCTTCATTATGATGTTGTAAGAATTCAACCAAGTAATATATTCAAAATAAAATATAATACTAGGAGAATTTGTTGTTGCCCACATCACTGTTGCTGTCAAAGGCTGAAAAATCATTGTGTTGATAAAGTTATGTACGAATTAGTACTTCAGTGTGCTGTTGGTAGAATTATAAACAGGTAAATCTATTTTGAAGAATAATTTGGCAGTATGTATTACAATAAAAATGTAAGTCAGGCACAGTGGCACATACCCATAATCACAGCAGTTCAGGAAGCTGAGACAGGAGGACTGCAAGTTCAAAGCAAGCCTCTGTCTCAAATAATAAAAAATAAAAATGGCTGGGGCTGGGGGTATGACTCAGTTGTTAAACACCCTCATTTCCATCCCTGGAACCTATTTAAAAAATGAAAAGAAAATATGTAATGTATATACTATGTTGTGGAAAGTCTAATTTTTGGTATATACCCCATGTGCAAACAGGAATATCCAATATGTTCTTATTACATAGTTGTTTGTAACAAAGAAATTTTGCAAATTGCCTAATGCTTATCAGCAGTGTAATAGTGCATTTATATTATTCAGGATATTTACTGTGGTTGTGTATGTCAACATGTCTAATATTTTTTATTAAATACAAAATGAAAATAGAGTGGAATATCTATTTGGGTGAAAAAGTAGCAAAGTAAGAAGTTGCATAAACCTGTTACATACAGATTTATGTGCCTTACATGCATAGATTAATTATGAAGGAACATATTACTAATTGGTGGCAACTGTTCTTTTTTCTGAAAAGTCCAAATTATGTTCTGTGGTACAGTAAGGAGGAGACTTATTTTTCACCATATATTCATTTTGATACAATGCCTTCTCTTATTTTTACTTCTTTATTTGTGCTTTTTAGTTATACATGACAGTAAGTTTTATTTTGTGTGCCCTACAACAGAAGAGTGGATAAAGAAAATGTGGTATATATACACAATGGAATATTGCTCAGCCTATGTTATTTTTAATGGAGTTCTAAGTAATGTAATGTAATGTAAAATTTCCTCTCTCTTTTATTTTTGGCAGTGCTGGTGATCAAAACCAGGACCTCATGCATGCTAAGCAAGCATTCTGCCATTGAGCTATATCCCCAGTCTACAACTGATTCTCTTATGCATACAGTCCAATGAGTTGTGACAGTACATGCAGTGATGTAACACCACAACAGTTAAGATATAAAATATTAGTGGGCATGATCATGTGTAACTGTAAGCTCTGCTACTCTGGAAGATGAGGTAGGAAGATTTTTTTGCTTATGCCCACAAGTTTAATATCAGCCTAGGAAGCATAATGAGATACTGTATACATGTAATATTTCCATCACCTCATAAAGTTCCTCCATCCTCCTATTACAACCATCAACCTCCCTCATTTCCAGGCCCTGGTGACCACAGATCTTCTTTCCATTCTTATAGTTTGATTTATCACAAAAGTCATATGATAGAATATGACAGAACAATATAGAATCAAATTTTTATTTATGGCAGTTTTATCTTCTTTATTTTTTCTTCACTACTCTTCTTATATTGAACAAAGTTTCTTTTTTAAATTTTTTATTAGTGTATAATAATTTTATAGAATAGAATCTTTCATTGTGGCTGATTCATTTATGCACATAACAATAACATCAATTTTATTTCCCAGTACCTTCCTGAGCCCTCCCCATCTCCTCCCCAAATCCCCTCTTTATACACTGCTTGTCTCTCATATATTTTCATGTATTTCCTTTGTTGATTATTTTTATGTAGCAGAACATGTTTTAGATTCATTTTCATTTACATATATTAGTAGTTAATTCCCTATTATTACTGAACACTATTCCATTACAATGAATACCATGAATGTTTCTCCACTCAAAAAGAGATGGAAAATTTTGGTTGTTTCTAGTATTTTTTTTAATATAATTAATATGAACATTTGTGTAAAATGTTGAGGTGGAATATATTTCCTTTTCTGTTGAGTAAATACCTAATACTGAGATTATTGCATAATTTCTAACTTTATGCTAAACTGACAGTCAATTTTTTCTCTTGTAACTTGTGCTTTATATCCTATGTAAAAAGCATATTTCCTGGCACAGTATTGCACAATTTACCCTTACATTTTATTTTTAAATTTTAATAATTCTAGCTCCTGCAATTAAGTTTGTGATTCATTTCAGGTTAATTATTTGTGGTATCAAATAATGGCCATGAAATTCATTCCTTTGTTTTCATGTCATTTTCTTAAGATTTCTCTGTTTTATAGGCTGGCTCCAAACTCCTGAGTTCAAGCAATCCTATTGCCTTAGCCTCCATAGCAGCTGGGGCTACTAGCATATGCCACCATGCCAAGCCTATTGTTTTCTCTATGAAAAGTATCCAGTTATTCTAATACAATTTTTTGAAAATATAGCTGTCTTTATATCCTCAGGAAACATTTGTATCTTCAGGAACCACCACAGGACCCAGTATATCACTACTCTGCATTTTTTCTAAAGACTTAAAGTCAGCATAGCCATATTTGTAACAGCATACTCCACAATAGCCAATGTAAGATACAGCTTGGATATCCATCAACAGATAAATAAATAAAGACAATGTGATATATATACACAGTAGAATTTTATTTAGACATAAAAAACGTAATTATATCATTTTCAGGATAAGACATGGAAACTGAAGTACTATGGTAAGCAAAATAAGAAAATCAGAAAGTCAAGGTACATTGTCTCCTGCTATATGTAGAAGTTAGAAAGAAAAAACAAAAATGAAAAAATTCTATAGGGGTTCTCATTAAAATTGAAGAAAATCAGTAGAGAAGACAAAACGGACCAAGGGGGAGGTTGAGTGGAGGAAAAGTGAAAGTACTAGGGAATGATACGGACCAAATTATAGTGTTAAATTATGTGCAAGTATGAATGTAAAACAAAAAAATCCCACTATTATGTATAATTGTAATGTATCAATAAAATGGAGAAAAACAAATATTTTTACATACTCATTTAAAACAAAAATAGAATATTTCAAAAATGTTAGCATTAAATTATGATCTTCACCAAATTGTTAAAAATGATGTTTGCTTTAAATTATCATTGCTTTTGCACTAGGGGGGAGTAGAAACCTAGGATTTATGTGAAAAAATGAGCACCCCCATATTTCTAAAAAAAATTAATGTCGTGACGATGTTAAACATTCAGTTGGTTTTTGCTGTACTTTTTATTATCTCAGAATCATCTTATAAACAATATTCAGGACATTTCAACAGCCAAAAGAGACCCATTTAAAAGCAGAATCCTACACATGATGTGTGAAAACTAAAAAAGTAGAGTATTGAATAGGGGCAGACACCAGCATCCAAGCTTGGTGATAAAGAGAACAAAAGGTTTGGTGCTAAAGTATTCAAGTAATCTCTCCCTAGTTCAACTGCCACTGGGGACACTTTACCAAGGTCATAGGCACTGGCCTTAAACTAAAGCATTTTATTACTAGGTTGCCTAATTGGAAATATCAGTGGTCTTCTTTGGACAAGGGTTTATTTATTTATTTTTTTTATTTAATTAATTTAATCTGTTATACATGCTTTTAGAGTGCAATTCCTTTCGTATTACATAAAAAGAGCACAGTTCTCTAAGTCATTGTTTTTAAACAAAATATTTTCATACCATTTGAGTTTTTATACATACACTTAGTATATTGATGTCCAACTCCTTCTGCCATTGTTTGTATCCCCTTACCACTTTCCCTCCCCTCCCTTTTTTTACTATTTAACATTCCTTCATTTCTATAATTCCCCCTCCCTTGCCACTATAATCATAGTATCATCGTAGCAAAAGAATTGATTGACCTTTGGTTTTCTAGAATTGGCTGAATTCATTTAGCCTTATTTTCTTCAACTCCATCCATTTACCTGCAAATGCCATAATTTTATTATCTTTTAGTGCTAAGTAATGTTCCATTGTGTATATATGCCAAATTTCCATATCCCTTCATCTATTGAAGGGCATTGGAGTTGTTTCCACAATCTAGCTATTGTGAATTGTGCTGCAATGAACATTGATGTGGCTGTGCCCCAGTAGTATGCTTTTTTTTAAGTCCTTTGGGTATAGACCGAGGAGTGGGATAGCTGGGTCAAATGTGGTTCCATTCCAAGTTTTCCTAGGAAACTCCATACTGCTTTCCAAATTGGCTGCACCAATTTGCAGCCCCACCAGCAATGCAAGAATGTGCCCTTTTCCCCACATCCTCACAGGCATTTATTGCTGTCTGTGTTTTTGGCAGCTGCCATTCTGACTGGTGTGAGATAAGATCTTAGAGTAGTTTTCTCTAATTGCTAGAGATGTTGAACATTTTTTCATATATTTGTTGATTGATTATATATGTTCTTCTGAGAAGTGTCTGTTAAATTCCTTAGCTCATTTATTGATTGGGTTTTGGTTTTTTTTTTTTTTTTTTTTTTTTTTTTTTTTTTTTGTTTTTTTTTTTGTTGTTTTTTGTTTGTTTGTTTGTTTGTTGGTGTAAAGGTTTTTGAGAGATTTATATATCCTTGAAGTTAATGTTTTGTCTGATGTGCATGTAGTAAAGATTTGCTCCCATTCTGTAGGTTTCCTGTTCACCTCACTGGTTGTTTCTTTTGCTGAGAAGAAGCTTTTTAGTTTGAATGCATCCCATTTATTAATGTTTGGTTTTAGTTCTAGGCTATAGGGGTCTCATTGAGGAAGTTGGGGCCTAATCCAACATGTAGGAGATATGGGCCTACTTTTTCCTCTATTAGGTGCAAGGTCTCTGGCTTAATTCCTAGGTCCTTGATCCATTTTGAGTTGAGTTTTGTGCATGAAGAGAGATAGAGGTTTAATTTCATTTTATTATATAAGGATTTTCAGTTTTCCCAACACCACTTTTTGAAGAGGCTGTCTTTTTTCCAATGTATGTTTTTGGCATCTTTGTCTAATATAAGATAACTGTAGATGTGGGGTTCTTCTCTGTGTCTTCTATTCTGTACCATTGGACTACTGGTCTATTTTAATGCCAATACCATGCTGTTTTAGTTACTATTGCTTTGTAATACAATTGAAGGTCTGGAATAGTAATGCCACCAGCTTCATTCTTCTTGCTAAGAATTGTTTTGGCTATTCTGGTTCTCTTATTTTTACAGATGAATTTCATGATTTCCTTTTCTATTTCTATGATGAATAACATTGGGATTTTGATTGGGATTAGATTGAAATTATATAGTGCTATGGACAAAATAGTCATTTTGACAATATTAGTTCTACCTATCCATGAACAAGGTAAATCTTTCAATCTTCTAAGATCTTTTTTTAATTTCTTTCTTTAGTGTGTTGTAGTTTTCATTGTACAGGTCTTTCACTTCTTTTT
This sequence comes from Tamias sibiricus, assembly GCA_025594165.1. Classification (NCBI taxonomy): domain Eukaryota; kingdom Metazoa; phylum Chordata; class Mammalia; order Rodentia; family Sciuridae; genus Tamias; species Tamias sibiricus. The sequence continues at coordinate 138,663,305 of CM046663.1, read as the reverse complement.
TTAGGTTTATTCCCAAGTATTTTATTTTTTTTATGTTATAGTAAATGGGGTGGTTTTCCTAGTTTCTCTTTCTGAGGATTTGTTGCTGATGTACAGAATTACCTTAGATTTATGGGTATTGATTTTATATCCAGCCACTTTGCTGAATTCATTTATTAGATCTAGAAGATTCGTGGTAGAGTTTTTTTGGATCCTCTATGTATAGAATCATATCGTCTGCAAATAGTGATAGTTTGAGTTCTTCTTTTCCTATCAGTAACCCTTTTATTTTTTTCATCTAATTGCATTGGCTAGGGTTTCAAGAGCTATGTTAAATAATACTGGGGAAAGAGGACATCCCTGTATTGTTCCAGTTTATATAGGGAATGCTTTGAGCTTTTCTCCATTTAGGATGATGTTGGCCTGGGGCTTAACATAGATGGCCTTTACAATGTTGAGGTATATTCCTGTTATCCCTATTTTTTCTAGCGTTTTGAACATGAAGGGGTGTTGTATTTTGACAAATGCTTTCTCTGCGTCAATTGAGATGATCATATGATTTTTATCTTTGAGTCTATTGATGTGAATAAGATTTATTGATTTCCTTATGTTGAACAAAACTTGTATTCCTGGAGTGAACTCCACTTGATCATGATGTACTGTTTTTTTGATGTGTTTTTGTATTCGATTTGCCAGAATTTTATTGAGAATTTTTTCATCTATATTCATTAGTGATATTGGTCTGAAGTTTTTTTTCTTTGATTTGTCTCTGACTGGTTTTGGACTCAGGGTGATATTGGCCTCATAGAATGAGTGTGGAAGGGTTCCCTCTTTTTCTATTTCATGGAATAGTTTGAGAAGTGTTGGTGTTAATTCTTCTTTAAAGGTCTTGTAGAACTCGGTTGTGTATCCATCTGGACCTGGGCTTTTCTTGGTTGGTAGGTTTTTGATGGCATCCTCTATTTCTTTGCTTGAAATTGATCTATTTAAGTTGTATATGTCATCCTGATTTAGTTTGGGCATATTGTATATTTCTAGAAATTTGTCGATGTCTTCATTATTTTCTATTTTGTTGGAGTATAGATTTTCAAAATAATTTCTAATTATCTTCTGTATTTCTGTAGTGACTGTCGTGATGTTTCCTTTTTCATCACATATATTGGTAATCTCAGTTTTTTCTCCCCCTTTCTTAGTTAGCATAGCTAATGGTTTATCAATTTTATTTATTTTTTCAAAGAACCAACTTTTGGTTCTGTTGATTTTTTCAATTGTGTTTTTTGTTTCAATTTCATTGACTTTGGCTGATTTTAATTATTTCCTGCCTTCTACTGCTTTGGGGGTTAATTTGTTCTTCTTTCTTTAAGGCTTTGAGGTGTGATTTTAATTCACTTATTTGTTGACCTTTTCTTCTTGAAGGAATGAACTACATGCAATGAATTTTCCTCTTAGTACTGCCTTCATAGTGTCCCAGAGATTTCAATATGTTGTATCGGTGTTCTCATTTATCTCTAAGAATTTTTTAATCTCCTTTTTGATGTCTTCTGCAACCCATTGTTCATTCAATGGCATATTATTTAGTCTCCAGGTGTTGGAGTAGGTTTTGTTCTTTTTTTATCATTGATTTCTAGTTTCATTTCATTATGATCTGATAGTATGCAGGGTAGTATCTCTACTTTTTTATATTTTCTTAGAGTTCCTTTATGGCATGATATATGATCTATTTTAGAGAATGATCCATGTGATGCTGAGAAGAAAGTGTACTGACTCATTGATGGATAATATACTCTATATATCAGTTAAATCTAAGCTATTGATTGTATTATTGAGTTCTATAGTTTCTTTGTTTAGCTTTTGTTTGGAAGATCTATCCAGTGGTGAAAGCGGTGTGTTAAAGTCACCTAGAATTATTGTGTTGTGGTTTATTTGGTTCTTGAACTTAAGAAGGGTTTGTTTGATGAATGTGGATGCTAGGTTATTTGGGGCATATATATTTATCACAGTTATTTCTTGTTGATGTATGATTCCCTTAAGTAGTATGAAATGCCCTTCCTTATCTCTTTTGATTGCCTTTGGCTTGAAGTCTACTTTGTTTGATTTGAGGATAGAAACACCTGCTTACTTAAGTAGTCCATGTGAGTGGTATATTTTATCCCATCCTTTCACTTTCAGTCTGTGGGCGTCTTTTCCTATGAGATGTGTCTCTTGAATGCAGCATATTGTTGGGTCTTTATTTTTTTTAATCCAATCTATCAGCCTGTGTCTTTAATTGGTGAGTTTAGGCCATTAGGGTTATTATTGAGATATGATTTGTATTACAGTCATTTTAAATTTTATTTAATTATATTTTATTTTTGGTATTTAGCTTGACTTGGTTTCTCTTATGGTTAGTTTTCCTTTATTGTTGTTCTTCCCTTTGAAGGTTTTCTTTGTTGGTTTTCAATTACTCCTCATTGAATATGTTGCCAAGGATGTTCTGTAGTGCCGGCTTTCTTGTTGTAAATTATTTTAGCTTTTGTTTATCATGGAAGGTTTTTATTTCATCATCAAATCTAAAGCTTAATTTTGCTGATATAAGATTCTTGGTTGGTGTCGCTTATTTTTTAGAGCTTGGTATATGTTGTTCCAGGCTCTTCTTGCTTTGAGGGTCTGGGTTGAAAAATCTGCTGTGATGCGAATTGGTTTTCCTCTATGGGTTATCTGATTTTTATCTCTTATGGCCTTTAATTTTGTACATTTTGTACATTTCATGTCTTATATGCTTCTTGTATTTGGTTTTCAAATTTGTTCTTCTTGTTTGGGAAATTTTCTGATATTATTTCATTAAAGAGATTTTGCATTCTTTTGGATTGTATCTCTGCACCTTCCTTAATTCCAGTGAATCTTGTATTTGGTCTTTTGATGGTATCCCATATTTCTTGGACATTTTGTTCATGGTTTCTTACTGTCTTCGCTGTGCGGTCAACTTTATTTTCAATATTATATATTTTGTCCTCATTGCATGAGGTCTTATCTTCCAAGTGATCCAATCTATTGGTGATACTATCTATTGAGTTTTTAAAATGGCCTATTGTTTCTTTCATTTCAAGTATTTCTGTTTGTTTTTTTCTCAGACTCTCTATCTCTACTATCTCTCTTTCTTGAAGTAATCTTTTGCTACCTGGATTTTTTCTCTTATCTCTTTGTTGGTGTCATTGATGGTTGCCTGTATTTGTTCTCTTATGTCTTTATTGGAGACATCAATTTTTGCCTGTATCTGCTCACTTAGGTCATTTTTAAAATCCAGAATCATTTTAATTATGTATATTCGGAACTCCTTTTCTGATATTTCTCCTACTGTGCTTTATATGGATTCTATTGCTGTAGTATCTTGGTTTCTTTGGGGCATTTTCCTGCCTTGTTTTTTCATGATATCTATGTGTTTTCTCCTCTTACAGTGTAAGTCTGAGGTATACTGTTTCTGTCCTATTGTCTTATATCTTCCCTACAGGTCACCCAATGCCTCACTTTTAATGGAATGATCAATATTACAACCTTCAAAGTACTCAACGTATTGCCATATATCAGTTAGTTTCTATTTTTATATTTACAATTTTGACACTTTAACCATAAATGGTGAGATCAATTATCTTCTACCATTTAGTCAGTATTTTTGTGTGGTTGTTCACAGTATATAATGGTAGAAGGGGGAACTTATGGGTTGGCTAAAACGTTTGTGAGGTAGGATGGGAGAAGATACACGTATTAGATTATTTGACTAGTGAGAGGGTAATCATGGGAATTAGGGTGTTAGTGGGAGAAACAAAAGATGGGTATCCACATGTAATATTCCCTGTTCTTGGGCCTGGGGCCTGTTCCCTGACCTGTAGGCAGAGGTGGAATATACTTGTGGCTCCTGAGTGGGTGGGCCGAGCTGGGAAAGCATGCCTGTAGGCCCTAGCTGGAACTCTTGTAGGCCAGGGCTTGTTCCCATGCTGACCCGAGCAGGAATGGTGTCTCTGAGCTGGGTGGGACTAGCTGGGGAAGCACATGTAGGGCCTACCTGGAACTCTTGCGGGCTGGGACATTTTCCCCTGCTGACCTGAGCTGGGATGGCATCTCTGAGTTGGTCAGGCCTAGCTGGAATTTTTGGACAAGGGTTTCTTATCATAACATTTGGACTCAGCAAATTCCAATATTTCTTCTAACACCATGACTTCTTTACAAATTTGTTTATCTGTGTCTGTTCATTGCAGGGCACAACCATAATAACATCACTGACATCTGTGCTGCATGACAGCAAAGAATTCCCAAATCCTAAGAAGTTTGACCCTGGCCATTTTCTGGATAAGAGTGGCAAATTCAAAAAAAGTGACTACTTCATACCTTTCTCAACAGGTAATGGATATTTATTTGCATTGGTGCTTTAGGGAGAAAAAAAAAACACCTTCATGGGATCAGTTAAACTTGCACAATGCTTATTTTGGTGGCTGGTAGAAATGTTCTTTGCACATGATCAGGAATAAAACTCCCAGTGTCCATGCACTGTGCAAGATCAGCTACAACACCATTACTGGGTCTGATTACTGGGGCTCTGGGAAAATTGACCTAGATCTTTTAAAGTAAGAAAGCTACAGTGAGGGTAGATTGAATCATGCCTCAAAAATACAACACAGCACTCCCAGAACTTCTCTTAGATTAAATTCATCTCTACTGTCCTTATCTGCCTAAAAAAGTATCTAACTCCAAAAGTTGTGAGCATCTTCCATGTGGTGCCTTTCATTAGTCCCTGAGCTCTGGGTATGGTAAGTATCCACAGCATAGAGTGGGCCACCAAAATGGTCCCACACCACAGTTAGCTAAGCAAATGACTAAATAGATTGTTGTAATACAATATGACTATTCCTATGGAAGAGAGAATAAAGGATTGGCTGTTCATGATGACAGAGGGAGATAATGCCCCTTTCCTGTTCATTCATACCACACAGTAAGGCATAAAATAGATTGAGTGACATTCAAATAAAAGAAAGGACATTAGAGCTGCTTTGTGAGAGGCAAAGAAAATGGACTGAAAAGAGACATAGCATTTTAAGGGAGACAATGAACCATAGTACTAGGATATTTGCTCTTGATCAAGGATGCCAGAGTTTTGTGACTGGTAAGTGAGGGTCAGCAAATCTTGGAAGTAGAGCTGATTATTCTTTAAGGACACCAGGTCCACTTAATCTCCCTACATCTAGTTTCTTCTTGGGATATGGTGCCTTTCACACCTGATGAGTGTACTACTGAGTCTCTGGCATAATATTGCCTTAATTCATTCTTTGGCTTTTCATCGTGGTTTTAGATCTGTCATTGTAGATACTAATATGACAAAAACTGAGCCCTGCCTTAATGGAACTCATATTTCAGAAAGCTAGAAAAATAGAAAGTAGTGATTTAAATAATCCATGCTTCATTGTTGAGTAAAGCCAAAGAGGATGGGAATCTATAGCCTGGAGGAATCATAAAAAAGAGTTCAAAAGAAAAATGACATTTGACCTAGCATCTGAGAGAAGTATGAAGTGCATCCAAGTCAAAAGGAACAGCAAGAGTTGTGGTATGAAATTGCATTGTATGTTTAAGGTCTATTCAGATCTGATGAAAAGGAGGAAAGACCATGGAATATCAGATTAGAACAGGGAACATAATCAGCATGTGTTTCTGGGAAAAGATTGATAGAAGCATATAATATCAAAAGAACAGTTCTAATGTCCACATGGTTAATAAATTTCTTGCCATAGATCTGATGCTTAATAAATATTGATTGAATAAAGAGTGCTGATAAATTATTAGGTGGATAACTGGTGTGTCCATCCTTCTGTCTAATCAGACTTCCTTTATATTTAGTCTTTTAAAAATGTTTTTATTTGTAATGGACACGGTAATTTTATTTTATTAATATATTTTTATGTGGTGCTGAGGATCGAACTGTGCTTCACACGTGCTAGGCAAAGTCTTGACCATTGAAATACAACTCCAGCCTTATATTTCCTCTTTATCCATCCATCCATCCATCCATTCACCTAATAGTGACTCTGCATTTTTCTTGTGCCAGTCAAGGAGTATTAACCCTCTCTCTTTTGGGTATTTTCAGGAAAACGGACTTGTGTAGGAGAAGGTCTGGCCCGCATGGAACTGTTCTTATTCCTGACCACCATTTTACAGAACTTTAACCTGGAATCTGTGGTTGACCCAAAAGATCTTGATACCACCCCAGTTGTTGATGGATTTGCCGCTGTGCCACCCACATACCAACTCTGCTTCATTCCTGTCTGATGAAGAACAATCTGTCTGGCTGCTGCTCTGCTGTCATCTGGAATCTCTTCTTTGGGGCATTCTCTACTCCCTTCCCTATTACTGCATGCCTTGTCCAACCTGCTTCTCTCCACCCCATTTCTTTGAAATCTAGTGAACATCCAAGCCCCATTGAAGAGAGTATGCTCAGTTGTCACAAGGGCATGCTTCCTATTAACTCATTATAACACTTAAATTACTCACTTTGTATTTTAATACCCTTGTGCATTATTACTATGATACATCACTATTAAACCAAGGAAAACCTGGGGGAAATTATGTAAAGTGAAACAAGTCAGGGATAGAAAGATAAAGGCAGTTGATTTCACTTTTGTGTGTAATATAAAGAAGTCAAACTCTTAGAGTAGTGATAAGTAATGATTACCAGAACTTGGGAAGGGGTGAGAGTGTGAGTGGATAGGGAAGGAGGAGAAGGTAGTTAAAGGTACATGTTTTGGGCAGACAGGAGGAATGAATTCTAATGATCAAGTACAGAACAGGATGATGATGTTCACAATAATGCTGCATACTTCAAAATTTCTAAAGGGGAGGTATTAAATATCCTGCCCACAAATAAAGGACAAGTATTTGAGATAATTATTATGTTAATTATCCTGATTTAATCACCCTACCATGTACACATGTATCACAGTTTCACAATATACCCCCACAGTGCATATGATCATTACTTGTGAACAAAAACATATGAAAGTAGATTAAACATAAAATGTGCAACTGAAAACTACATTGTATCCATTTTTAACACTCTTCATTGGTAAAAGAAAATATATTAACCAGGTGTTGACAGAAGGGTGGAACAACAGGTAGCCTTATATCTGACAGTATGACTATTTCTCAATGATGCTACTTTTAGTATCTTACCAAAATTTATAATCTTCCCATTATCATCACCTTGCCCATCATTGAACTTCTGATTTCCCTGCCTTGCTTTTGCCATTTTCTCTTTTTTTTAATTACTCTTTTTCATAAACCTATGATAAATACTATTTTGTATTAGGCACCATTACTGCCTTAATAAATTACAAATGTAATGATTGATAAACATGCATTAACTATCTTATAGTTCTTGGTTTCAAAGATTCAATGTCATCTCTTCTGGGCTAAGATAATTCTGTCAGGCGGGATGGTTCCTTTGAAGCTGTAGGGGAGATCTATTACCCTAATATTTTTTCTCTAGTACAGTTTGCCAACATCCCTTGGCTTCTGAGTCCTTTGTCACATCAATTGAACATCAGCCATCACATGGGCTCTCTCCTTATACCTCTCATTTTTCTTTTATACAAACCTTGCTGTACCTAGGTGTGGTGGTGCAGTCCTGTGATCCCATTGGCTTGGGCGTCTCTTGTGGAATTATCACAAGTTGACAGCCAGCCTCAGCAATTTAGGGAGGCCCAAAGCATCTTAGAGAGATCCTGTCTCAAAATAATACATCAAAAAATTCTGGGGATGTGGCTCAGTGGTTAAGCACACTTGAGTTTAATCTCTGGTAACCCCCCCCCCAAAAAAAAAAAAAAACCCTGATAATTGCATTGAACACACTTGCATAATACAGTAGACTCTATCCATGTTATGACCCTTGACATAATCACACATATAATGTCCCTTTTATTATGTAAAGTTACAAATTCATGGTTCCATAGGTTTCAAGGATTAAGATGTAGATATTTGGGGTGTGAGGTTATAATTAAGCCTAAGATATCATTATTATATCCTACTATTATGAAGATAATTCAGACAAGGCTTTGTTAAATATCTTTTTGGGGCTCACATATCAGAATAAGGAGTTGAAACCCAGGATCATCTGGCTTAAAATAAAGGTTTCTAATCAGTTGATTTTAATTTTTATTGGGCTTGAGGTCTTTTAGTTATATAGCTTTATTGGAAGGTAATTGATATACAGTTAATATTTATTAGTATTTAATGGAAAGTTACTTGAAAAATAAAAAGTGCAAAAATATTTTCAGATTTCAAAGAAAGAAAAGAAAACTCGACTTCATGCAAAGATCAAGATTCAGGAAGGATTGCAATTTCTCAAAAACATCCAAAATATAGAAATTTCTAGAGATAGGTCTTAAGGATTTTTTTTTTTTTTTTTTTTTTGGTACTGGATGTTGTTGGGATTGCAGGCATGCAGCACTACACCCAACTGCCTTGAAGATTCTAAGAGAAACTATTTAAAATCTAGAAACTTAAGCTCAGCCGCTTCTCAACTAATTAATAAGGATATACCAGTAAGTTGATTTTCTGTATTAGACAGCCTTCAGATAGACTGATGATAAATAGATGACAAGGAGTTTATTACAGGAATTGGCTCACATGGTTGTGGAGACTGAAAAGTCCCATGCTACGTGATCTGCACTCTGGAGAACAAGTAAAACCACTGGTGTGATTCAGCCCAAGTCTAAGGGCATAAAAATTGGCAGAGTAATGCTCTTGAAAACATCTTTACAGACATACCTAGAAATTATGTTATTGAGTATCACTTAATCCAATCAAGTGGATATTTAAAATTAACCATTGCATCTCCCATGCACTTTTTCAGTTGTAGGGAGAGGGATGACTATTCTTCCAAACAAGAGAGCAAAATAAAACAAAAGATAAGATGGATGCAAACACAGAAAGACCAAGAAAATGGTTAAAGGGAAAATCTCAGAGGATGTTAAAAGTTGGTCCTAAGAGAAGAGATGGGCTCTGGGGTTCCAGAACAATAAGAGAGAGAAAGAAAGAGAGAGTCAAAGGACTGGAAGTTGTTAACCCTTTCTTCTTTTGTGTTGCTCACTGATCTGCCAGTTGGAGTGGTCTAAAACAAAAGCTGGTTGAAGTATCTCTCAGTTTCCCTTCTCACCAGTAGTAGGTAGGATGGAATGGGAAGTACAGTAGATTGAAGTTTTGTCTGGACCCACAAGATTGAGGCATTCCCAGGGTGGAGCTGCTGCAGAGTTTTAGGAGGGGGAACCTAGCAGTTGGGACTTAAGTCTAATAAACCCTCATGAGTTTTGTTGGGTGGTATCTTCTCTGGGGAGATTAGACCAACACACCCTTAGGACCTGGCAAATGCTGATTTCTGCTGGCAGTCTGGATGTCAGGGTGCTCCCAAGAATTCTACTCACACAGCAGAGGAGCCAATCCACACGCTCTACTATCCACCAACACGGAATTCTCAGACTTAGTCCCTGTGTGTATGTACACCCTCCTGTTCAGTTTCCCATCTCTCTTCAGTTGGTCATGTGAGCTGCCAAATTCAAAGGGAAAATGAGTTGGATTTCCTTTGCTTTTCTGAATTAAATCCCCTGGGTACAATCCTTGTGTTTGTTTCACTCATACTCTGCTAGTACTGCTACTGCAGTACAATGTGACTCAGTGCCAAAATACTCTTTGTGGTTCTAAGTTCTATGGAACTAAATTTACAAATCTCTAAGACAGTCTGTCCAATATTGAATTTTATTAAAATCCCTCTGTTATGATTTAGATAACAGGTGCAACCTTAGAATTTATGTGTGAGAAAATGTAAGAGGGTTTAGAGGTATAAAGATTGGGTAATGAAAGCCTTAACCCAATCAGTGTGTTAATACCATGATAAGGATTAACTGGGTGATAATTGTAGGCAGGTAGGGTGTGACTGGAGGAGGCAAGCCAATGAGGGCAAGGCTTTGGGTTGTATATTTTGCTCATAGTCAAGGGAGTCTCCTCCTCCACCCCTCTATTCTGCTTCTTGGTGTCCTTTCCTGACTTACTTTCCTCTTCCACACTCCCACCATCATACTCTGCCTCACCTTAGGCCCTTAGAAGTGGAGTTGGCCATGTATAGACTGAGACCTCTGAAACCAGGAGCTACAAACAAACTTTTCTTCCTATAAAGTTATTCTTGCCAAATATTTTGGTCACATTGATGGAGAAGCTGACTAAAACACCCTCATTAACACCGCCTTGCTGAGAAAGAGTACCCCTGCCCTTCTTGAATACTGAGAACAGCTGGAAATGCAGCCTTCCTCTACTTCTCCATCTTGAATTTGGGCTGATTTTTATATTTGTATATATCAGTTAAAATACAATGAAAATAGGGGCTGGATTGTGGCTCAGCTGTAGAGTGCTCACCTAGCATGTGCGCGGCCCAGGTTCGATCCTCAGCACCACATAAGAACACATTGTGTACAACTAAAAGCAAATAAATAAATATTTTAAAAAATGAAAATAAATAATTTTTTCTGTGTATTGAATGCCCTACCACATGTTAACATTTTAAATAAATATTAAATTAGAAATAACCACATGTTTATATTTTTATCAGTCTTCATTATATCCTGCATATCTGAACTAGAATTTCATAATTGTTTTCTTTCTTTCTTAAAAGGATGGTGATATCTTTAATTTTTTCTTCTGAGAATATATTTGCCTTTTTACTTTTTTAATTGTAGCTGTAAAATAGAAAAACAAATCATTCTCACACCATTCTAGAGGCCAGAAGTCTGAAATCCACTACACTTAGCCAAAATCAAGATGTGGAAAGTGTTGTATTCTTTCCTGTGGAGAATCTATGATTTTCCTCTTCTTCTTCCTGGTGATTTCTAGAACTCTTTGGCTTGTGGTTACATCACTCCAACTCTACCTTTAACTTCATTTATGTCTTCTCCCATGCATGTGTCAAATCAGATCTCTATCTCCTTCTCTCTCTCTCTCTCTCTCTCTCTCTCTCACACACACACACACACACACACACACACACACACAAACACCACAGAAACCCATATGTTATTTACTGTGGTAAATATGCATAACATGAAGTCTACCATATTACCATTTTCAAGTGTAAATTGAGAGACATGTATTTTTACATTATTTGCAACTATCATCAACATTCACCTCCAGAGATTTTTTTATCTTCCAAAACTTAAATTATATACCAATTAAACAACATCCACTATTTCACTTTTCCCTGAAAACTACCATTTTACTTTCAGTCCATGAATTTGAATACCCTAGGAACTTCTCAAACGTAGGATTTTATTGTGTTCAAGCTTCAACCATTTGGTAAAGTGTGTAACTATTATTTAAGTCTGGGAAATATTCTATTGAATTTATTGGCTGCATTTTGTGTATCTGTTCTTCTGTTGATATATATTTTGGAGTTTTCTTACCTTCAGCTATTGTGTGTAAACGTGGATATACAAATATCTTTTCCAGGAAATGCTTTCAATTGTTTTAGATAAATACCCCCAAATGGAGTTGTAGATCACATGGTAAGTTCTGTTTAATTTTTTATGTTTTGATTCCACCTTGTACAGAGACCTGAAGTTGGACCAAGGTGAAAACTTAGGACATTCTTAGTTCTATCCTGAGCATTCACGGTGTTCTCATGCCCCAGGAGTATGTCAGACATCCTTGATGTCATTTATGAACAACTCTATTATAGTTTATATGTGAGGTGTCCCCCAAAAGTTCATATGTGAGTCAATGCAAGTAGGTGTAGAGAGAAAATGAGTTATAACAGTTGTAACTAGTGAAATAATCACCTGATGGATTAAATTAGTTGTAATTGAAGGCAGGTAGGTATGGCTGAAGGAGGGAGGGCACTGGGGCTTGCCTTTGGGGTACATATTGCATCTAGCAAGTAGAGATTTCTCTCTGTTTCTTGATGATCATGTGAGCTGATTCATCCACCATACTCTTCTGCCATGATGTTCAACATTTCATTGAACCTCAAGGAATGAACTGGCTGTCTATTGACTGAGACCTCTGAAATAATGAGCCCGTAAATAAAATTTTCCACCTCTAAAGTTGTTTTAGTCAGTTCTTTTAGCCACAGAAGTGAAAATGCTGACTAAAACAAACTCATTTACCATCTTTTACTTTTAAGCTTATTAGCCTATCAGTTTCTTTAACTGTCATTCATGATTTCAGGCATCCAGAATGCTCAAAAGTTGCCTCTACTTGTCTTCAAAATATCACTTGGGTACTAAGAAAGCTCAGAGTCCCATCAAATACAAATAGCTGTACATATGGGATCTTCCAGAATTCCACAAGTTGAGTCAAATAATGACGAGTTTCTAGAATAGAGCTTTGAGGTAGCTCCAGCCCCATGCTGCCATCTCCAGTGTCTGTCAGACTTCTGCTTTCACCTATGATCATGGGCTCTCTCTTTTCCGTGCCGTGGAGATGTAAGGAGGGAACAAGACAACAAGAGAACAAGACAATATCACAATTCTCACCAAGATATATACACTTTTGTTGAATAAACACTTTAAATATTTCTAGAAACTTTGGCTAATTTCCAAAAGTCTGAAAAAATGTTCATAATATATTCATTTTGCTCTCATTTTTTCATGTTGGAGGGAATTTCTAGGAGTCTTTACCATTTTTACTGATATTTTCCAGTATACTACTACATAGAAGTAAGAGTAGATAGCCTGATTTGTGTCAATTTTATGGGGGAAAAGTTCAATATTTCACCATTAATTAAAATATATTTTGTAAGATTTTAAAATTATCCTCTTTTAGAATATGGATATAAACCAAGGTGTGGGAATAGCTGGGTCAAATGGTGGTTTCATTCCCAGTTTTCTAAGGAATCTTCATACTGCTTTCCATAGTGGTTGCACCAATTTGCATTCCCATCAGCAATGTATGAGTGTAGCTTTCCCCCCACATCCTCGCCAACATTTATTGTTGCCTGTATTCTTGATGATTGCCATTCTGACAGGAGTGAGATGAAATCTTAGGGTAGTTTTGATTTGCATTTCTCTAATTGCTAGAGATGTTGAATTCTTAGAATATATACTGAAAGTATTTAATTTAACTAGGTTTTGAACATTACCTAAAGGGTGTGTTTGACATTTATTGAGATGGTCACATGTTTGTCAGATGTTCTTCAACTATTGGTAAACATTGTACTTTAAATAGTGTAATGATAATCTGAGTTTTAGGATGACTTTCCCTTTCTTCCACAAAAAGTTTGTGTTCAGGAAGCATGTTTAGGGGTAGATGAATGTAATTAGTGAATACAACTATTTAATTCACGACTGTGGTCTTAAGGCTCTTCAACTTCATGCCTATTTTCATCTTTGGATACAGACCTTCATGTTGACCTTCAGGCATCAACTGAGGTCAAGATATTTAGTTTGTTTCTCCTATTTTGTGTGCTCTCAACTCTATATTTTTATTGCATTGCTAAGAATCTGACAAAAATGCTTTTTCAATTCTAAATGTCCTAAATGAATGGTCAGTCTTTCAGCCTCTTACCTCCTGATTTTAAATCCACAATCATTTCAAATCTTATAAAATATCAGGCTTTCCAATGTGGATTTCCCAATCACTCTGTTTTCTTGTTCCCACATTTGGTTACATTTGACATTATTTCATGATAATAAATAAATATTCATTTATGTGTGTGTGTGTGAGAGAGAGAGAGAGAGAGAGAGAGAGAGAGAGAGAGAATCACTAAGAGAGCAAGACATAGAAAAGACATAGAGTACAAAATCACATACATAGGTATAGACATTTTTTCAAAAATTTGTGATCATTGTAATGAAATACTCTTTGTAGATTTTTTTTTTTTTTTTTTACTTGACAAATCCGTGAAAGTCAAACCATGGATTTACCAGAAAATTCCAATCCTCAATATTAACAAAGGCTTGGACACACTGTCCTTAGTTACACTGACAGTAGAAAAGTAAATACTTAGGTAGTATTTGATGGACTATCTGAAAACAAAGGCTCATATACACTACAGTGAATCCATTCCATATCTAGAAAAACATACTGAAGAAGTCCGTGAGTAAAAACATATATGCACATATATGCACATAATCTTTTTATATTAACAGTTCAAAAATAATTTAAATATTATAAAAGAGGTATTCAGATATAAAGAAGAAAATAATTTTGGCAATTATTAAATAGCCAAACAATGAAGTTTTGTGTATTATATAAATTTATACTACTTGTGAAAATATCTATGACATGTTATTATACAAATGTCACTTCCAAATCGTAGATGTTTTGTATACACACACATATGTATTTACTCTTGTTTGTGTGTGTTCAAATATCACCATATGTACATTTTTTCCTGTTCTTTGACTCAATTGGTCTTAGATTTCTTGGTCTCTGCATGGGGGTGGGGCAGTCTAACCAGTAGAGGTAGAAAGAAATGCTACCTTTGGACAAACTGGAATTCAGATTGTACCTCATGCTATTCCCTCTAGCTGGAATGATCTTTCCATGTTTTCTCCCTGTATGCATACACATATACATACATTTACATATAAACACATAAATAAAATGCATGTCACATGCACAATTATATTCTAATAACCATTGGAAAAGACAAAAAAATACATATGACTGTCAAGTGATTATTTCTCTGGAAATTTACATAGAAGTATGAGTTCATAGTGGCATACCCTCCTCCACAGAAAATCTTAATTAAAATTTTCTAGAAACCCTCACCATAAGTGTTCTTAGATTATCAGCAAGAATTTCAACAACAGAGTTTTCAGGCAGAAGGAGGGATGGTATGCTATGCTTGCAGCACCATATTGCTATAAGAATGTAACCCAAGGCTTTCACAGAGGCATTTGCATTTCAAAGAACAATAGTCAGGTCCTGAGGAGCTAACAAAGAAATGTCCTTGATTTTGTATCCAGGCCTGGGTTCCACTGTTCTGAAAAAAAGCTGCTTGTGTGTGGACTTCTACAGACTGTGAACCTCTGAGTCCCCCCCCCTATACACTGGGTATAAAGTTCTGAACCTCTCTGAACTTGGGGTTAAGAGGGATGATTTGATGGAAGCAAAATGCCTCCTCCCTTTAAACCTGGCTGCAGCCAATAAACCTGCTTCCTGCTATTCCTCTATGTCTGGCCTCATCTGGCCTACTTCAAATTGAGCATATTTCATATTATCTTTTAAATAATTGTAAAGCCATATAATAATCTCTGATTGTTTGTTTTGGCTAAAACAAAATACTAAATTTATAAGGTGCTTTCTGTTTGGTAGGCACTGCAAATTATATGTAGTGTATGACCTTAGACTGTGTTACAAGAAGAATTTTATTGGATATACAACAGTAAGATTTTTTCCATGCAGAGAAGTTTCATGTGGATCTCAAATGGTGGGCAAAATGAGTAGAGACAGAGCTCATGGGTGGTATTCTTGCCATTAAGGGTTGTAGAATGATTGACACACTAGTCAGAAAATAAATCCAGCAACAATGATGATAACAACAAGAAGCACTTGTTCAGATGAATGCAGGGTCTCATTCAGAAATCTGGCAACCTGTCTTTTCTTCAGACTGGAATGAAACAGAGCTCATAGAAGGGTGTTATAGAGTGTAGTCCAATTGCAGCTGAGGGGGTGTCAGTGTCTTTTGGATCAACCAGAGATTTTGAGATAAAATACTGTAAAATGTTGATCAGAATTAAATACAACTCCATGCAGGACCAGCCCTCTCCCGCAAAATCTTTGTTTCCAAAAAATAGCATATGAATTAATTATACATTTAATTCTATTTCTAAGTTCTCACCTGGGAAGGATAAATAAAGGTGAAATTGATGACTATATTAATAAATGGCTGATTAACCAATGGCTTTTATTCATGTGTAAATCTAATTTTCTTTCTCTCTTCCTTCCTTGTGTCTACCTTTTTTCTGGAAACTGACTTTTAGGGACTATATTAAGCAAGGAGCCAGATCCTTTGAATTCAGAGAACAGGGTATTAAGAAGTTTAGAATAATTATTCTTTTAGTACCACCCTCTTGGGTCTCAGTTGCAGCAGTGCAGCAGTGTCTGTATTCACCTACCAATATATACATTTGCACTTTAGGCATCCACTGTATCTTGGCTAAATGTCTATTTGGTTTCTGGTAACACCAACTGTCCCTTGCACCTTTCAACCTGGGATGGTAACATCTTCCTGTTGATGCTAGTCCCTAATCCTTTACTACACTTTGCTACTTCTCTTGTCTTGTGCACACCTCTGAAAAACAGCCTCCTCATTAAAATATTCAATTAACACTTTTGAATATGTGCCACTTGCTTCTTTCAAAGACCCTTATAAATTAAGAGAAAACAAATACTTATATGTTACTTCCTGACAAATGTTTTTTCCTTATTCTCTAACTGCTCTTCTCCTACCTCAAATAGACCAGTCAGGAGCTCCTCTCACTGGGCTCTCACAGCAGTCTAGTCTAGCATAACATTTGTCACATTGCAGTTTCATTGCTTGTTGATTCATCTTCCTCTCTCTAAGAGGGAAGATCTGTTTCTTACTCACATTCGTATCTCTGGATCTCAGTGTGGGATTGCTACACATAAGATGCCTAGTAATGCTATTGATTGAACTGGCTTTTCAGGGAAATGGGAAGCTTCTTAGTAAAATTGGACTTCTAGGAGTTCCTGAGAACTTTTGCAGAGTCAGGAATCAGAATCAGTGGATGCTTCCTCCAAACAAGTGAGAAAAAAAACCTAACAACCTGGACATTGGGAGTAGTGCCTTTGGCCTCATAGAAAAGGCAATGTGTACAGCCCAGAGTAGCTTCCACACAAAAGCCCTCCCTCTTCTCACTTGTCCTCAGATGCACAGATGCAAACAAAGCTGAGAAAGCCATGAAGTTTCATACAAACAGTGGCCAGGGTAAAAACTTCTGTGGGCTGGGAAACTCTTTGCCATCATGCAGGACAAAAACCATGGATACTATTGTCTCTGTTCCCTGATAAAAGGAAAAACAGATGGACTAATTGATAAAGGAGTCATGGAACTTAAAAAGAATTAGACATCTCTCACCTGGTCTCCTTGTTTTATAGAAAAGGAGAGTGAGGCACAAAAATGGAAAATTTATTTGCTCCATGTCACATAACAAATTAACAGCCAAACCCAACAGTTCTTAATCCATGTAATGCCTGGTCCAGGGTAATGTTCACTACCTGCAACGCCATCCTCACCAGGGTGCAGTCTGACACCAGCACTTACTGTGCAGAAGATCAAGGAAGCTCCCCGAAATGCATAGCTCTGGACAAATTGCAATATTGCCTAACAGAGTTGATGTCACTGAAAATCCAGCTCATTTACTTTATTATTATATTTTTATTTTTAAGAAAAATTTACTTCCATTTTTACAGAATTAAATATGAAGTCTCCTTCTGTAAAGGTCCGGTTTCGCTGATTTCCCACGAACCACAAAGAAGCCGGTAAGTAATGTAATACACAAATGGAGTTTATTGAGCCAGCTATCTGGGGTCAAGCTCTCCTGCAGACATGCAGGAAGCTCAAGACCCCGAACAAAGGAAAGCCTCAGATTATATAGCATTCACCTATGTCATTGCCCGCGCGCAAAATTCACCCTGAACAAAGAGAAGCCTCGGATCACCTATGTCCTTGTTCGAGCAAATAGCCTGCAGGCACAAAATTCAAATAGTCCACCTTGGGGCTTAACATCCTAGCTCGCCTGGGGTGGGGGTTACTATCCTAATATTCTCCCATTTTTTTTTTCTTTTCATACTGAAGAATCTTTCTCAGTCCTTGGTTCTGACAGCCTTTCATATCGTTGGCGCAGGACTAGAAGTTGTATAGTGCTTAGCCTTTCCTTTACAAAACTCACTGACTTATTTAGGATAAAGGGTCACGAGGAGGAGTAAGAGGACTAAGAGGCCCGCTAATGCAGAGACCAAAGTAGTTAGCCAGGGGGACTGATTGAACCAGGACTCAAACCAGTTTTCCTGGGCCTCTCTTTCTCTTTTTCTCTTGAGTATCCCATCCCTGAGCTTACCCATAGAATCTCTAACAACTCCAGTGTGGTCAGCGTGAAAACAGAATTCTTCCCCCAGGGCTGCACAGAGCCCACCTTGCTGTAATAATAGGAGGTCTAACCCCTGGCGGTTCTGTAAAACTACCTCAGATAGGAGGTTAGTGATTTTTCCAAGTGACTATTGACTGCTCTATGTGCTCCAAGTCTTCATCGATGGCCGCCTGAAGTAATTCCTCTGTCCTGAGAGACTAGGAATGCAATCCCCGTTCCTGCCCCAGTGAGTCCTAAGCCGAATAAAGTGGCAATAGTTAGAGTAGTGATGGGCTCCCTCCTATATCTCTGTGGAGTCTGTGGAATCTTCTTATCCCAATACTGGAACAAGTCTTCTTCAGGGTGGTAGAGGATGTGGGGTATCATGGCTACTATGACACAGAACTCTTGGGTAGCATTAAAGACCTGAGTGGACAAGTGTGGAGTTAACCCTGTGCATGAGCATGCCTACTACCTACCTCCCATTGGGGTCACCCAGTTAGCTCTGGTCCACAAGGATGATTTAATGATACTGGTACACAGCACTCGATTCACTTAGGGGACTGCCCCCACACATGTCCTCCTGCCACTTACTGGCGTCAGGGTTAGACCTGCCTTCTTATCTTTCCAGTTGGTTGGAGCCTCCATTGAGACATTATAGGAGACGTTCATTCCAATAGCCTCATAAAAAGGGGGGTTTACATTATAGCATAGCCAGCAAGCTTTAGTAAGATTGGGACTGGTGGCATTCAAGGTGTCATATATAGCTCTGACCATACCTCAAAATGGATCTTCTGGTGGATTACCAGGTCCTGGGGAGTTATGGTATTCTGGGCTGCTCACTGGGGCTAAGCAATTGCATCGGGGAAGCTGTAGGAAGCTGCTGAGGCAATGAAGGGACACTGTCACTAGCCTTTTTGGGGCCCACACTCTGACATATGAGAGTTTGCACCAGACACTGAATTCCAAACAAAATCCCATCATCAGGCCCACTAAGATATAGTTGCAAACCCCACATTAGACCCCCTCCCATCCATCGGGACCCTGCTTGTCTTCCAGGGGCAGTGAAACTAATAGTTATCGGGTTGCGGCGTTGTCCTCTTGCCCATTTGGTATTGGGGTGGGAACTCCTGCAGGTTGGGCTTGTGCGATTTTGGGTTACAACAATTAAATCTTTGCTGTCACTCTTAATCCACCCTCCTTTACCAGTAGTTTTCCATCCCCAACTATGGCAGAAAAAAGACTCTGACCCCATACACACCCTGCCTTTTTGGTGTGTCTTGTAGACTCTGGAGTCCTGTCAAGCTGTCACGATTTGGGCGGGGTTCCCGACTGGCACCATCCCATGCTCCATCTGCCAAGTCACAGAGATCTGTAGTCAAAGTAGGGTACCAAGTGTCTTTTGGGTGAACTCCAGTCTGTCTATGAACCACCTTGCCAGTAGAGGGTGTGTAGAGTTCCCATGTAATAGTAAATGGCTGGTGGGGGCTATGGCTGGCCTCTTTGGAGGTGAGCACGCTCCAAAGGCAGAGTAGACTCAGGCAAAGATGTCTCATTCTTAGGTGAAGGGTTGGTCTCGGTAGGCGCTGTCAAAGATGGGTAGCTTCGGAGCACTGTAAGAATTATTGGGGGCACTGTCAAGCATCAAGTCTTGGTTCAGTTTGAGATTTACAGACAAGTTTAAGTTTCAAGGGGTTACTCTGGTGTAACTGGGGAGACCACACGCTTGCTGCCCGCTACTCTTCAACTGTCGCCTTCCGGGCATGGGGTGTGATGGACCCAGGGACCTATCCCGTCTACCTTGAGGGCAGTGGGGGGGTGGTTATTAAAATTACATATGGTCCCTTCCATAGGTGTTCCAAGGTTTTGGCTCGGTGCCACTTGACCCAAAACCAATCCCCTGGGACAATGCCATGTTCCGGGTCCTGAGGGTCTTCATTTTTATAGTAAGCTCAGATTAGAGGCCAGATCTCCTGTTGCACTTTCCACAGGGACTGCAGACTGGCCAAATAATTTGGGGCTGAATTTTTATTATCTAAAGGCAGAACCCATTGGATGATAGGGGGCAGGGCTCCATACATGATCTTGAAGGGAGTCAGCCCATGAATGTAGGGAGAATTCCGGACCCGGAAGATAGCAAAGGGAAGGAGCATCACCCAGTCCCCGCCAGTCTCTAGAGCCAATTTGGATAGGGTCTCCTTCAATGTCCGATTCATTCTTTCTACCTGCCTGGATCTCTGCAGGTTATACTCGCAATGCAGCTTCCATTCAGTGCCCATCTCTCGGATCAGTCCTTACAGAACCTTATTAATAAAAGCCGTACCGTTGTCTGACCCTAGCATTTCTGGGACTCCATACCGGGGGGGGGGGGGGTACCGGGGGGAGGGTGATTTTCTTCCAGCAACAATTTAGCAACTACCTGGCTGGTCTCTCTCTTTGTGGGAAAGCCTCTACCCCTCCAGAGAAGGTGTCTACCAAAACTCACAAATACTTGTACCCAAATTTCCCAGGTCTTACTTCGGTGAAGTCTATCTCCCAGTTATGTCCCGGCGCCCGCCCCCAAACCCGTATACCTGTGTGTGGGAGTCCCTTCCTGCTGGGCTTCATATCCTGGCACCCAGCGCACTATCAGCTCCATTACCAGCTTTGCTTTGAAGTTCTGGTTTGGGAACCAAAGAAGAGCAGCATCCAGTAAATTTAGCAGCTTCCTCCACCCCAAGTGGGTAGCTTCATGAAGATTATTGAGAAGGAATTTTCCCAGCCCTGCCGGCATAAGCAGTCTGTTCTATGTGTCTCTATTCTATTCTGTTCCTGCTTCCTGGAGTGGTTGATCCTGTATCCACTTCAGGTCTTCTGGGGGTGTACTCAGACTGGGGTGGTGAGACTGGGAGCCCTGGTATCGGCAAGTCCACTGCTGCTACAATAATGGCTGCTACTTTTGTGTTCTCAGGGCCTCTTGCTGCCACCCTTTTTGCCTCTTCATCAGCTCGGCAATTTCCTACCACCTCGGGGGTCTTGGCTGACTGGTGACCCAGTATGTATACCACTGCAACTGCCTTGGGCTTTTCTACATCTGCTAGTAGACGCTGCACTTCCGCCAGGTTTCTCAGCTCCCTCACTTCTGTGGTTATGAAGCCCTGCTCTTGGTAGATGGCGCTGTATACATGTATGGTGCCGAATGTATACCTGCTGTCTGTATACACAGTCAGTCTTTTCCCTCGGCTTGCTCAAGGGCCTCCGCTAGCGCTGTCAGTTCAGCCTTTTGAACAGATGTTCCCAAGGGTAGCGCACTGCTCCATATCACCTCCCCGTCTCAGTCCACCACCGGCGCCCCTGCTCTGTGCACACCATCCTTCATAAAGCTGCTGCCATCCGTGAACCAGATCAACTCACCATTTGGTAGAGGCGTGTCCTGGAGATCACGGCGGATTTGCATAGCCTCAGACAGGATCTCATGGCAGTCATGTAGCGGTGCCTCCGGGTCTGGGGTCAGCAGCAAGGTTGCGGGATTCAAAGTAGCAGGTTCTAGGAAGACAATCCTGGGAATGTCTACCAAAAGCCCCTGATAATGGGTGAGCCTGGCGTTAGTCATCCACCTTCCATGTGGGTGCCTCAGGACTCTTTCTACTGTGTGCGGGGCAACTGTTCTCAGGTGTTGACCAAAGGTCAATTCATCAGCATCCCACATGAGTAGTGCAATGGCAGCGATAATGTGGAGGCACAGTGGCCACCCTGCTGCCACGGGATCAAGCCTTTTTGATAGGTAGGCCACTGGATGTTTCCATGGTCCCAGCTGTTGTGTTAAAACTCCCTTTGCGATGTTTCTTCTCTCATCTACAAAAAGAACAAAGGGTTTCAAGGGGTCATGCAGTGACAGGGCTGGGGCCTCCAGGAGGGCAGCCTTCAACCTTTCAAATGCACGTTGGTGTTCTTCCTTCCAGGACCACACTTTTTGCTCTTTTGTGGCTTCATATAAGGGCTTGGCCAGTTCAGCATAGCCCGGTATCCATAGCCTACAATAACCTGCTGATCCCAGAAATTCCCGCACTTCCCGCAGAGAGGTGGGCATTGGGATCCTGAAAATAGTTTCTTTCATAGCATCTGTTAACCATCTGGTTCCCTCCTTTAGTTTATATCCTAAGTAGGTTACTGACTTCTTGCTAATTTGGGCCTTCTTTGCGCTTGCCCAGTAGCCCAACTTCCCTAGCTCCTTGAGCAAGTCTTTCGTTGCCCTCCTGCAGTCACTCTCAGTTGGGGCGGCCAGAAGCAGTTCATCTACATACTGCAGCAGAGTCACCATGGGATGCGCTTGACAGTAGGATTCTAAGTCCTGGCTGAGGGCTTCATTAAACAAGGTGGGCGAGTTCTTAAACCCCTGTGGAAGCCTAGTCCAAGTTAACTGCTTCACATTTCCTGCATTCCCTTCTCGCCATTCAAAAGCGAACAGTGGCTGGCTAGTGGGGGCCAAGGCTATACTGAAAAAGGCATCTTTTAAATCTAGGGTCATATACCAAGTGTGTGAAGGAGGAAGGTGACTCAAAAGAGTATATGGGTTTGGCACTGTAGGGTGGATGTCTTCCACCCTCTCATTAACTTTCCTCAAGTCCTGGACCAGGCGGTAATTGCGTCTGCCTGGTTTCTTTACCGGAATGAGCGGTGTATTCCATGGGGAGCGGCAAGATCTCAGGAAGCCGGCTGCAATAAACCAGTGGATATAGGGTGCTATGCCCAAGCGGGCCTCCTCCAGCATGGGGTATTGCCTGACTCTGATCGGCTGTGCGGTGGCCTTAAGTTCTACCATCACAGGAGGCTGATGAGCTACTAACCCCACTCCTGCCACTTCTGCCTAGGCCCTGGGGCAAGCAGTAATCCAATAGTCCATTTCTTTAATCCCAAGTTCCCTGCCTAGACCTGGAGAGGAGGTGATGTTCATCCACTAAGGACATAGTCAGCACATGGAGTGGCTGGCCCTGTCCGTCGGTCACCTCTATCCCTCCAGGCTCAAAGTGAATATGAGCCCTGACTTTGGTGAGCAGATCTCTGCCTAGTAGTGGTGCAGGACTCTCGGGGACCACCAGGAATGAGTGGGTGACTTGGTGCCTTCCTACGTCTACCTTCCTCTTGCTGGTCCATGAGCAGACCTTCGTCCCTGTAGCCCCTTGTACTATTCTAGTCTTCTTATCTAGGGGTCCATAAGCCCGATTGAGTACAGAATATTGGGCACCTGTATCTACCATGAACCCCACTGGTTTTCCCCTCCACATATATAGTTACCCAAGACTCGGGGAGGGGGATCTAGCCCTGACCCCCCTAATCTTCTTCTACCCCAGCCAAGAGGGGCTTGGCTTTTTCTATAGCCTATGCTCTTTCTTGATGACCTTATCTCCTTCGTCTTGGGCACTCCCTTTTCCAATGCCCAAACTCTCTGCAGTAGACACATTGTTCCCTTTCCAATCTGGTCTTATCCCAGTAGGGGCTTGGTCCCCGCTGTTCCCTGCCTCCGGCCTCCTGCCTAGGACTGTTCTTCACTCCAGCCAAAAATATCCTTGCCATTTCCCTTTGTTGCTTCCTATTTTCCCTGCTCTGGAACTCTCTGTCCTCTCTGAGCCATCTCTCTTGCACCTCCTAATCTTCCTTCCTAATCCTATCCTCCCTTTCTTGGGAGTCTCTCATGTTGAACACCTTCTCAGCAGTCCTCATTATATCTCTAATAGTCATTTCTCCAAGGCCTTCCTGCTTATAAAGCTTCTTCCTGATATCTGGGGCTGCCTGGTTAATAAAAGACATGATCACCAACTGATTCTCTTCTGCCATGGGGTCTAAAGGGGTATACTGCCTATAAGCATCATAAAGGCTCTCTAAGAACAAGGCCGGGCTTTCATTTTCACCCTGAATAGTTGCTTTTACCTTAGCCAAATTAGTGGGTCGGTGTGCAGCCGCCCGGAGACCGGCCATCAAAATCTGGTGGTAGACCTGGAGACTCTCCCTACCTGCTGGAATCCCAAAGTCCCAATCTGGTCTGTTCAGAGGAAAAAGCATCATCAATGAGGTTCTTGAGGGTTGTGGGTCTGCCATCATCTCCAAGAACGTTCTTCTGAGCCTCATTCAGGATGCGCTCCCATTCCTCAGTGGTAAGTACGGTTCTGAGAAGCTGCTGGCAATCGTCTCATGTAGGACAATGGGTGTGCATGATAGACTCAAGAGAGCAGTCAGTCCCCTGGGATCTTCAGAAAAAGGAGGATTCTGGGCCCTCCAGTTATAAAGATCACTGGAGGAGAAGGGCCAGTATTGATACCCTTAACCATTTCCCGGTCCGGCTAGCCCAACGGCTCGGACCAGCAGCAGGGGAACAGGGTTGTCAGAGGAAGTCAGCTCCCCACAATCCCCAGGGGTCTCCCTCAGGCAATGGGACCTAAGGCTCCATCCTGGCTCTAGACGCGGGGCCAAGGGTGAAATAGAAGAATTGGCAGCCTGCCCCTGAGCTGAGGTTGGCGCATTAGGAGGCACATAGGGAGGGGGTTGCCCTCCTGGGGAAATGGACTCCAGGTCCAAATCAAGGAGAGAGGGATACAAGCTAGAGTCTTCCAGGAGGACTGCTGGTTTCTGCCCTGAGGTCCTCTCAGAGTTGGCCTCCACTCTGGGCCCTGAGGTCCCCCCAGGTGAACTCTGGACAACCAAAGCTGGGAGAGGGGAAGTGGGTAAGGTGGTCAAAGAGGCCTCCGCTCTCTTGGGATCAGGGGACCCAACGGGTGGAAGGAAGTGCTTAAGCCTCTCCGGGGGCTCATTAATCAGGTCTTCCCACAGAAGGATATAGGGAAGCTGGTCAGGATGCCCTGACTTTTCTGGCAGTATGATAACAAACTTGACCTTAGGATAAGGTTCCGGGAGAAGGACCCCTGTGGGGGCCACCCGACTCCAAAAGCAGGCCACTCTGTTGAACAGAAGGTGTCTAACTTAGCTTTCTTGATGACTAAGCCCAAATTGAAGGCCCGCTTCCGGAGGTCTGAAAAATGACTCAGGAGGAGAGATTTAAGGGCAACCAAATTCTGTCCCATATCTTCTGAGAACAAGGTTACCAGAAAGAGTGAAAGAAAGGCTGTAAAAATCACACACACAAACCCAGCAACCACACAAATTCTCAAGGCAGTCTCACGTTCATTCGGACTGGTCCTTCGAGCACTCCTTCTCTCACACACACACCCCCTTCCAGATCTGGGTCCTTACTTGGCACCAGTCCAAACGGCGTCCATCTGGACTGCCGGCGATCTACAAGCTTGAGGACGTCCTCCACGATGCTGACCCGTCTTCTGCCCTAGGCATAGGTCTGCCTATCGAACACCAGATGAGAGCCCAACTCCCCCGATGAGAACCTGAAGTTCCCCCAAAACCAGATGAGAGCCCTGCTCTCCCAGAGGAGGGTGGCCAAGACTCTTGCCACGGTCTTCCAGAGTCAGAAACTCCAATACCTTTGGCTGTTTGTCAGTTCAAGGGAAAGCGATCCCGGACAAGCCCCTAGATGTAAAGGTCCAGTTTTGCTAATTTCCCACGAACCACAAAGAAGCCGGTCAGTAATGTAATACACAAATGGAGTTTACTGAGCCAGCTAGCTGAGGTCAAGCTCTCGCAGACACGCAGGAAGCGCAAGACCCTGAACAAAGGAAAGCCTCAGATTATATAGCATTCACCTATGTCATTGCCCGCACACGAAATTCACCTGAACAAAGAGAAGCCTCGGATTACCTACGTCCCTATTTGAGCAAATAGCCCGCTCTCGCAAAATTCAAATAGCCTGCCTAGGGGCTTAATATCCTAGCTCACCTGGGGGCAGGGGTTACTATCCTAACATTCCAGCCCATGTTTTACTATCCTAACACTTCAAACCTCAGTTGCTTGAATGGCCGTATTCATAAAAAACCTTCAATTTTCTACCGAGATGAGAAACCATATACACTCCTATGGCTATGTTTCTGCAATATCATCTTTGTAGAGAGCATTTACAATTTCTAGGTTTTTGAGAAATTTAGAGATATAATTTGCATTATATCCTCTTCTTTTTTAATATAGACTGAATGTTCTCAGTGTTCTTTTATAAACTGGGTTTTCCTACATAATATTATTCTTTTATGTTGTGTTTAATTTTCATTTATCTCTGAATATCTTCTAGTTTTCCTAGTGATTTCTTTTTTAACCTATAGGTTGTCCAAGGGTATTTTTTTGTTGTTGTTGTTGTTGTTGTTTTTTTTTAAATAGTTATTTATTTGCTTTTAGTTGTACACAATGCGTTTATTTTTACATGGTGCTGAGGAGCGAACCTGGACTGTGCACATGGTAGGCGAGCGTTCTTCCACTCTATCACTGAGCCCAAGAGTACATTTTTTAACATCCACATTTCTTCCTGCTCTTGATTTTCAATTTTATTCCATTGTGATCAGAGATACTTAGCATTATTTTAATATTTTAAAATCAATTGAGATTTATGTATGATCTACATATGGTCTACCCTGAAGAACACTCTGTATACCTGAGTAGAATGTGGATTCTATAATTATTAAGAAAAGTGTCCTGTTATGTGTTTGTTAGCTGCAGTTAATATCTGATGCTGTTTAAATCTTCTATTTTCTTTTTGATATTTGTCCAGATGCTTCACCTCTTATTAAAAGTTGAGTTTTGGAATGCACCACTTCTATTTTACAACTATTTGTCTCTTGAATTATCAATGCTTGTTTTTTTACATTTTCAGGCTCTCTTGATTGTTGCATATACATTTGTAATGTATTTTGTACATAAATTCACTTATTTTCTAATATAAAATATTCTCATTTCTAACATAAAATGTCTAATTCCATTTCAAACTTTGTTCTTTTTAGAGATAGATGAAAGTAGGGTGTATTTGACATTATATACACATAGAGTATGATTTATTCTAAGTAGCATTCCATGCTGTGTTTGTACATGATGTGGGGTTATACTAGTCATGTATTCATATATAAACACAGGAAAGTTATGTCTAATTCATTATACTGTTTTTCCCATTCCCATTCCACCTCTCTTCCCTTCATTCCCCTTTATCTAATCCTATCAATTTCTATTCCCTGCCCCCCACCTTATTGTATCATAGTACCTGCATATCAGAAAGAATGTTCAGCCTTTAATCAAATTTTTTTTAATATCTATTGTGTGATATCAGTATGCCATCCTCATGTTTGATTACTTATTGCATGGGAAATTTTCCATTTTTTAACTTTCATTGTAACTGTGTTTGGTATAAATGAGTCTTTCATAGATTGTATACTCCTAATACATCTTCATTTTTAATGGTGTTCCTAATACTGTTACAATTCAAGAACTTAATCATATTGACAATCTTTGTTCTACTATAGTGCTATGCACTTTATAAACTTTTTGCTCCTTATCTCTTCTATTATTGACTTAAGTTTTATTTGATCATCATCATTTATATTGAAATTTTTGACTCCCTTTTCATTTTTAAGTTTTATTTTAGTGGTTACCATGGGGATTACTGTTAGCATCCTAAATTTATAAATATCTAATTTGAAATGATTTTCAGTTAGCTTGCAATTGCATACAGCAAATGATCCAAAAACATTCTCCTTTATCTTCTTTTGGTCATATTTTGTACCTATGTTGTGTGTCCATAGTATATATTTATGATTATTGCTTTATGAATTTTCTTTAAAATAATATAGAAACCAAAGGAGGGTTAAATACAAAAGTAGAAATCTACTGATACTTATATTCATTGGTAGAGTTAGACTTCATCAGGATTATTTCTTAATTTTGCTGTGATTTATTTTCAGATTATTTTTCCTTTTCTTTCTCATTTTAGAGGTTCTTTTTAGTTATACGTGGAAATAGAATGTATTTTAATATCATTATACAAGTATGGAATGCATCTTATTCTAATCACACTCCCATTTTTGTGGATTACATGATGGTGGGATTTGCTGTGGTGTACTCGTATATTACATATGAAAATTATGTCAGTTTCCTTTTGTTCCAGCTAGAAAGTTGAGTTGTTTTAGCATTTCTATTATGACAGATGAACTCTGAAGAATTTGCTTACCTTTTGTTTTATCTTGAAATGTCCTAATTTCCTACATATTGTGAAAGGATAGTGTTATCAGACAAAAAGTTCTTCATTGACAAGTTTCTTATCAGTACCTTAAATTTATGATGCCACAGATCAATGCCTTCCACTGTTTCTGAGGAAAAGCCAGCTGTTACTTTTATGGAAGGTACTTTATGTGATACATCACTTCTGTCTTTCTTCTTTCAACAGTCTCTGTCTTTGATTTTGAAGTTTCTTTAAAATATGCTGTGACATAAGTCTCTCAGATCTTATCCCACTTGGAGTTTAGTTTCCAGCATGGGTAGAGTCATGATTTTTCTTAAATTTTAAAGTTTTCAGCCATTATTTCTTCTGAGATGAAGTGCTTCTGCAAGGAAAGCAAAAGGAGAGAGAAGCAAGGTGCAGAGGCAAAGCAAAGGCTCCTCCTCCCAGCTTCCAGGTTTATTTATATCAATAGGTTATTACTGTAGGTCATTTGCATCATTAGTACATATTGTTCATTGTATCACTAGGCAGGTTACAGAGTTAGTAACATTATGCAGCTTATTCTTAGTTACATAATAAATTTCAATGTGCAAAATTAGGAGCTTTGTATAGCTCTCATGAAGCTCCATTGTATGAAGTTATTGTTATGTGGACAGGTTTAGATGCAGTGAAACATTGTGCTTGTCTAACAAGAGAGTGCCTTTGTTCCCAGGAGCAGAGTGTCTGAGATCAAGGTGAAGGCTGATAAGACTTTATCATATAGAATTCTCATGGAGGGCATTACCACAGTAATTACCACAGGGCATTGCATATATATTAGTTATATTACTAGTTCCTGGGAGAAACTGTAGAATATTCCAACTCTGGAAAACAATATGCCTGTTATTCCTTGGAAGTTTGCTCACTAGAAGAAATTTGCTGTCTTATACATTTCCACAGCTAGAATCCTTACATCCCTCTTTCATCTCTCTTCTTTTTCTGGGACTTCCACAAAGGATACCCTGTCATACTAGATGGAATTTCATAATCATCTTGGTTCTACTAATTTCCTTCTGTTCCTTTTTCTTTATGCTATTCATACAGAAATATTTTTGTTGTTCTGTCCTCATGTTTGCTATTTCTTTCTTTCATTCACATAAGTCTGCTGTTGAACTTCTATGCTAAACCTATTATTGAATCTTTTGGATTTTTAGTTCTAGAATATGTATTGGTTTCCCTTTTTAATTTCATTTCCCCAAACTGATATTTTTTAGCTTTTTCACACATTGATTTTCTGATTATTCCATGAACTTGTAAAAGAAAAAAACAATTTATCAAGTAAGTTTGATATCTGATCCCCTCAGTGGTGGTTTTTGTCAAATCCTTATTTTAGCTACTTAGGGACTTTTATTATTGATTTTTTACACTGCATAGTTTTTATGTTATTGTTGAGAACTAAATATTTTAAATATTACATTCTGTTAACTCAATAAATAAAATATTTTTACCCTTCCGGCAGTACTACTATTATAATTTTTCAAGCACTATATTTTTTGTCATCTGTGATCAACTGAATCTCTATCCCTTTATGTCTGTAGCCAGTCAATGACCTGATAAAGATTTCCTTACATTCCTAGACCCAATAAGAAAATAAACTCATTTTGCTTTTTTGAATTCTTTATTTCATGCTTCTCAGGAAGTTTCAGATCCCCATATTATTAAACAATAAATAATGTCTCTGTGCCAGTCCATTAGCAATCAAAATTCACAATTTTATCAGGGCATGGTGGCCCACACCTGCAATCCCAGTGACTCAGCAGGATGAGGCAGGAGGATTGCAAGTTTCAGGACATCCAGGAAAGCTTAGGAATTCCTAATTTAAATTAAAATGTACAAAGTGTTGGATATGCAGCTCCGTGGTAGTGCTGAAGGCCAGCTTCAGCAGCAGGGAAAGGACTCATCCCAAAAATGGTGCTAATGGGGAAACATTGGCGGAATGGAAATGATACACACACGAGACAGGTTGCAGAAATTCTTCCAAATTTACTTTTCTCAACAATGGTTTTTATACATTCTAGCAAACACAGCAGCTCACATTTCAATTTTGGGAGGTTACATTAAGGAATTTCAGTAATTTGCATATCAACTATAGAAGGTTACATATAGAAGGTTACATTAAAGAATCTCAGGAATTTCCATTTCAACTATAGGTTACAATAAAGAATTTCAGCAAGGGAGGTCACAGTAAAGAATTCCAGTAATTAACTATAGAAGGTTACTTTAAAGAATTTCAGGACACTCCAGGGTCAATCAGGGAAAAACAAAATAGTTATCCTAAGTACATACTATTGATTAATCTTATCTATCCTAGATTTGCTGAAGGATAAGGGAGAGTCTTTTACAGACACACAAAAAGACCATTAGCTTTTCAATGGGTAATGCTATGCCCTGTAGGGAGGGGCTATTTGCAAAAGCTAATCTTAGCTGAAAAACCTTTCTTGCTGGTTTAGCCAGCTTCTGGCTAGATTCCACAGGACCATAGAACTGGTTTTACTTTTGACAATTAAATGTATTAGAACCTGGTGGTCATATAGCAGAAATACATCAAGAGCAGTAGAAATACATCAAGAGCAGCAGAAATACATCAAGAGCATCCTATATAGTCACATAAAAGTGGCATCTCATCAGCAAAGAGGAGCCAAGTTCAAACTTTTAACTGGAAGGAGCTTGGGCTCAAACTCATTTGTGTGACCAAGGGAGAACTCAGATTCACAGCCCTGAATCAACAGAGTGGAGATCGAGCTCAATCCCTGGTTAGGGAGAATTCAGATTCACAGCCCCAAGCTAACGGAGTGGAGATTGAGCTCAATCCCAGGTTGGGGAGAACTCAGATTCACAGCCCCGAACTAATAGAGTGGAGATTGGGCTCAATCCCCAGATGAGAAATGCCGCATTTCCCCCCTCTCTTTTAATTTGAGGGCAGCGACCTCTGTAGATGTGTTTCTAAGACCTTTCCAGAAAAGTCTGAAGAAGACTGGAAGAATAAAGCATATAAATATTATGAACAGGATAGCAAAACCAAGATTTATCAAGTAGGACCACCACATGCTGTTAAAAACTGTAGCTTTTATGTTATTAAACAAATCTATAAAAATACCCTCAGTGGAATCAGTCACCAGATAAGCATGGCTAATCTCACTCACCAGCATTTGCAGGGAGTGAATATCTGGAGCCATATTTGACTTATTCCAGATTCCCAACAAATGGGACTTAACCTTGGTCCAATCATGCTCAGATTCATTATAACCTAATGGAGTAATGCAAGTCCATTTATAGTTAGCATGATATCTGTTTGTCATTTGAGTCTTAATATTTTGGATTTGATTGCCCACATAAAGGATGGCTTCCTCTAAGGCATTTATCCTAGCTTCTAACTTTCTATTTTTTCTTGTATAGCCATAGCTGCAGAAATATTTTGAGATAAAGCATTTACATGATTAGCTGTATGAATTTCCTTAACTAGAGCAGTAGAAGAAATAGCAATAGAGCCTAATATTCCTATAAGAGCAGATATTCCTAAAATAAGGGCTGCAACAAATCTTTTAGGCCTAATTAATTCATTTAACTCTTTTAATATCTGGATCCCTTGATCATCATACCATTTTTCATTTAATTTGACAGGAAGCATTACATAGGAAGGCTGATGAACTATTACAAAAGTTGTATAATTTTGGGGTATAATGCTTTGCAAACAATTAGTTAGCATACATTTTTGGCAGTCAACAGAATATACATCATTGATCATTCTTATCTTCATAATTTTATGGTTCCCAATTAATATAGCATGGGGGGATTTACACAAGCTCTAACCTTATAATGAATAGGTCCAGCTGTACGTCTGTTCAAGGTGACTGTATTAATAGCTGTGACCAACCTATACAGGCTAGGACATTGCATTCCTTTGCCATTAGGCAATTCACTTTTATAGATGGGAGTAACCCATCCGGAAGAAAACCATCTGTGTATAGAGCCATCAATAAGCACAGCTTTGTTCATATAAAACTTATCAGAATTAGATATAATATAATTTCTCCAATCAGTAGTAGGAGAGGAAATTGACCAATCAAAAATTTCAGTTTATGATGATATGGGGTTTAGAACACGAGCTTTGGTGGGATATCCAAATTCACAGTCAATCCAATAAGGGAATGTAGATCCATACTCTTTCATTTTATTCCAATATAAGTCCCTTCTGGATTGTAATATCATTGAGCAAGATTCTATATTATTGGGTAAACTTTTATTTTTATAAATTTCCCTATCTTCTTTACCCCCTAAAAGGGTCATGTCTAACCTCAAAAGATCTCTTTCCTTATCCCTGGATTGAGAAGGGGAATCACTATAAAGTGATTCAAGGCTAGTTGGTAAACAACCAGGGGGAGTAAATTTAGTATTTCTGGTAAAGCAAATAGGTGTGTGTTGCCGCCTGAAGCGCTCGGAGCACCGGAGCCGCGGGAAGAACTTCAGAAGCAAACTGGAGACAAACAGCTTTTTATTCTGATAACTTTTCTCTCTGGTTCTAACAACTAACTCACGCCAAACACACCACTAAAATGGCGCTGACCCGATCAGCAATTTCGGCCAAGTCACTCCAGATCCCGCAACAAAATCCCGTGAGACTACGGGTGGCGACAATGGCCAAATCTCCACGGCTCATAGTCAACTGCAATTCAAGCCAATCCCCAAACAGGGCTCCTGCATTTCCCCCTTTTTGTTTTAAAAGAGGTAATGCTCTAGGACGTCTATGTGCAACCAACATTCTTACCCGTCATCGGATAATCAAGGCTGTGCCCTTGACTCCTGTCTTAGGTTGATATGTCGGCCACATGAGACTGTCCCGTGCGACTGTGCCTGTCTTAGGTTGTCCCCCTCTGGGGATCTTACCCGTCATTGGCTAACCAGCCATCCAATGGAGCCCTTTAGGATCGACTATATATGATGACTAACAGCCGTCCAATTGTGAGGAGATGTTGCGGCTTTAAGGCGACAAGCCTTTTGGTGATGAGCCAAATTGCATAGCATATCAAATTGTTTAAACAAATCAGCTGCCCTAAGTTCCAACAAGTAACACACTGAATTCTCTAGACAAATACCCGCAAGGCATTGTCCCGTAAAGTCCCAAACAATGAAAGATCAAAATGTCCATTTGTTGTAACATGTTGATGTAGGAGGCCCCATGCATGTAGAGCAGAGGCCACACTGTTGGTGAGGTTGTTTGATGTTTGAGCAGCAGGGATGCTTGCGGCGGCCGCGATCCCTGCAGCTGTAGCAGCAGACGTCTTTTTTATGTTTAGACAATGCCACCGGCAAATCTTCAGGGCCCGCTACCTAGAAACTCAAGCATCAATTATTAAAGGAAAGGCAGTGCTATTGCAGCACTGAGTCAAGAGGCAAGTTGTCAAACTACAAAATAGAATAATTAGATTAGAAAATTAAAGTTGATTTTTGTTCACACACATCGCTGGTTGAGCTTCTACAAACATAAGTTGGAAAAATATCATATTTAGAACAAAACAAAGAAAGACTGAGGGTAATTACTGCATTAAAGATAGATTAAAGAAAAGGTAAAGGCACTTTAGAGAAATAATTTGTTAGCTGGAACCCTTGAGTCTCTGTATACAGAGCAATCTTTTACCTGTTGAGATAATTGAAATTAATGAGCTATTAAACAAATGAAGTTAATAACAAATAAACAATCTTAAGTCAAAACACCAAAATATCAGGTTATATAGCACTAGTCATATTGTTTGCTAAAGAGAAGTCCCAGGGACACCTATAAATCAAAATTGAAAGTACCTTCATTTATAAAATTATTTACCTAAATTGAATACTCTAAACCTAAAATGAATTAAAGTTATTTGGATCCATATATATATATTTTTTCTTTTTCATAAGCGCTTTGTTCTATGTGACGTCACACTGGACAAACAAACATACAAACATATATTTGTGACGTCACATTAACATGAAATATAGACAAATGTACAGACATAAAGACATGTATAAAAAGAAAAAAAAATACAATTGTGTGCACACTAAAGAGAGATCTCCTCCTCCCGGCCGGGAGAAATGACACTTAAGTTGTGAAATATTTTGAAGGACTCTTTTGAGGGAATCATTCTATACCTTCATCTTGGTCCTCTTGATTTTGTACCTTTTTTATTAATCTTGATTCTTCAATAACTTCATCTTGATCATTTTGATGTGGTACCTGTTTTATTAATCTAGATGGTATCCATATTGGAGAGGATTCGTCTTTTGGAAAAACACAAACAGATCCTCTTCCCCAAATTAATACTGGATCTGGACCCTTCCATGTACCTGAAAGAACATCCTTCCAGTAAACCAAAGGTTTATGTTGTTGGTGTGGATTCCAATGTCTGTCTCCAGCAGAATAACCATTAGAGTCTAAAGTTAAAAAATTTAAGGTAAACAGGGCAACTGCCAATCTGTCCTTAGGACTTTTCCAATTTCCTTCTTTTTGTTTTAATAACATAATATTCAGTGTTCGGTTTGCTCTTTCAATAATGCCCTGACCCTGAGGATTGTATGGGATGCCTGTTTTATGGGATATATTGAATTTTGCGCAAAACTCTTTGAAAGATGAGGACGTATATGCGGGGCCATTATCTGTTTTAAGCATTTTGGGGATGCCCAATGCAGCAAAAGCTTGCAAGCAATGAGATGTAACATCTTTAACTTTTTCTCCAGAATGTAAGGAAGCAAAAATCATGCCTGAACATGTATCTATGGTCACATGAATAAATCGCAATTTTCCAAAACTTGGCTCATGAGTAACATCCATCTGCCACAAATGATTGGGCATCAATCCTCTAGGGTTAACGCCGAAATGAGGATTGGGCAAATGTGTCATACAAGATTTACAATCTTTTACAATTGTTCTGGCTTGCTCCTTTGTGATTTTAAACCTACGTTGCAAGGTGGTGCTGTTGACATGAAACTGGGAGTGAAATAAAGTAGCTTGTTGTAGCGCTGAAAGTATAAATACTGTTTTTGTAAGTTCATCAGCCTTTTGATTACCTTCATGGAGGGGACCAGGCAAATTAGTATGTGCTCTAATATGGCCTACGAATAGGGGTTCTTTTCTTGCCCACAAAAGTTTTTGTATTTGATAAAACAATTTAAAGGCTGGAGTATGAGGTGCTATTGGTCCTGCTAACTCTAATTTTGGGACGGCTTGTACAATATAGTGGCTATCTGAAAAAAATGTTTACGGGCTGGTCCCTAAAATTTTCCAGAGCTCTTACCACAGCTTCCAGTTCCACTAGTTGAGCTGATTTGTGTGCAGTTATGTAAGTCATATTTTCTTTTTTAGTGACTACTGTAGCAGTACCATTTGAGGACCCATCTGTAAATACATTAAATGCCTTAGGAATAGGTTGATTTTTTATTACCTGTGGAAATATAATAGGATGATTAATACAAAAAGATAATATAGGGGACTTAGGAAGATGATTATCAAAATTTGCAGAAGTAGAGCATTTAGCTATAGCCCAATCATTATCATTGAAGCATAAGTATTCAATCTGTGATGATGAATAGGGAGTAATAATAGTAGCAGGGTGAATGCCAAATATTTTAGTAGAAGTCTTAAGTCCTTGAAGAATAAGTTTAGCCACCATGGAGGTATAAGATTCAATTATACTTTTAGGAGAGACGGGCAAATGTATCCATAATAAAGGCCCTTGTTGCCAAAATACTCCTGTGGGTGTATATTGTGAAGAAATAATAATCAACATCAGCGGTTGAGTTAAATCAAATCTATCACAATGAGCTCCTTCGATGGCTTTTTCTACTAACTTTAAAGCTTTCCTAGCATCAGGAGTCAATGTTCGTGGTGAAGATGGATCAGGATCTCCACGAAGGATGTCAAATAAAGGTTTTAGTTGGCCAGTAGTGAGATTTAGTGTAGGGCGAAGCCAATTAATGTCTCCCAGTAGTTTTTGGAAATCATTGAGGGTGGTCAAATGTTCTTTATTTATTAAAATTTTTTGGGGTCTAACAAAAGTATCCATGATTTTAAATCCTAAATATAATATGGGAGATCTGGTTTGAACTTTTTCTTCTGCTATATATAGTCCATATTTTTTTAAATTTTCTACCACATCACTGAATATATTAAATAAGATTTTTTGATTAGGGTGGGCCAATAAAATATCATCCATGTAATGTAGACACATGAGGTTTGGATATTTATTTTTAATGGGTTGGATAGCCTTGTCCACATATATTTGGCATATGGTGGGGCTATTAGCCATTCCCTGTGGTAAAACCTTCCATTGATATCTCTGATCAGGGCCATTATTGTTCATAGAAGGAACGGAAAAAGCAAACCTGGGGGCATCCAGAGGATGTAGGGGAATAGAAAAGAAGAAATCCTTTATATCAAGAGTAATAAGATGGAAATTTTTTGGAATAGCTACGGGACTAGGAAGTCCAGGTTGAGTAGGCCCCATAACTTGCATGGTTTTATTGATTTGTCTAAGATCATGTAACAATCGCCATTTTCCTGACTTTTTCTTGATCACAAATATGGGGGAATTCCAGGGAGAGGTGGAAGGTTCTATATGACCTGCTTCTAATTGTTCCTGAACTAATTGGTGGGCCGCTTGTAATTTCTCTTTAGATAGGGGCCACTGAGGGACCCACACTGGCTTATCAGAAAGCCATGGTATTTTCAAAATTATTTTCTCAGTGGCCCCGAAAAAAAATATCTTTTTCCTTTATGACAATGATTACTTTTAGGGTTAAGATTACTCTGTACTTTTTGATAATGAGTTCTTTTATGGTTAAGATTACCCTGTAGGTTTTCACATTTAACATCTGCAGGCTTGGTTGCAAGGTGTACTCCCATTTGTTGCAAAATATCTCTTCCCCATAAAGTAACCGGTAGATTAGGTAAAACATAAGGCTGAAATGTTCCTTTATGGCCTTCATCATCCTCCCATTTTAAAATTACTGCACTTTTATCTGGGAGGTTATTATATCCCAAGCCTCTTAAACTGGTTGAAGCTTTTTGCAGAGGCCAGTGCTTGGGCCATTGGCGTAAATTAATAATGGAAGAGTCAGCTCCAGTATCTATTAATCCCTCCATTTCTATTCCTTGGATTTTTATTTTACACATAGGCCTCCTTGAACAGTCTCGAACCCAGCAAGCCATGGGACTTGAGTCAGTGGAACAAAATCCTCTATTGTTCCCTTCTTGAGGCATACCCATTTTAAATGAATTATGTAAATTGGGAAGGAGAAGCAACTGAGCAATTCTATCTCCTTGATTAACAGAACTTACACTTTGGGGTGAGCTAAGCATTATTTTTATTTCCCCTTTGTAGTCTGAGTTTATTACACCTGGGGTCACTTGCAAACCTAATAAGCTTTTAGGACTACGCCCGATAATAAGTCCTACAGTCCCTGAGGGAAGAGGTCCCCTGACTCCTGTGGGAATCAGTTGAACCCCCATTTCAGGTGTTAACACTATTCGGGCGGTGGAACAGAGGTCTAATCCTGCATTTCCTCTTGTTCCTCTGGCGAGGGAGTGGATGGGTAGTAGGGATTGTGTCGGGGAAGCATCTGAGTGGATGCTTGAGGATACTCCTTCTGCAATGCCCCGTACATTTGTGGGCCCCGGGGTACTGGGCCCCGTGCCCCGTTTTTTGAATTCCTGAACAAAGGATTTCCATGGATGTCAAATTTTGAATAGCATTTATTGGCCCAATGATTTCCCTTTTTACACCTGGGGCAGCGGCCTGGGGCATGGTATGAGCTTGATCTTATTTCTCTTTTGGGATTTTGCCTAGAATTGCCTGATTGATTATGATAATTTTGCCTGGAATATCCTGATTGATTATAATGTCTACGTTTAGCCTTTGTGAAATTTCGAGAGGAAGCACCTCTCATTGAGGCTGCAATCACATTTCCTGTGACAAAGGCGCCATTTATATCTTTACATAGTTGTATATATACGGAAAGATCCTTTTTAGTTCTCCATGGCCTGATGGCTGCTTGGCACCATTTATTTGCATTTTCATAAGCTAATTGAACAACTAAAGGCATAGCTTGGTCAACATCTGCAAACACACTACCTGCAGTTCTCAAAAGTCGATCAGCAAAGTCGGCATACGGCTCATTAGGTCCTTGAATCACTTTTGACAAGCTACCTTGTAGATCCCCAGGTCCTTGTACAGTTTTCCATGCCTCTAAGGCAGCTGCATTTATCTGAGCATATATATCTGAGTCATAATCTGTTTGAGCCTGTAAGTCTGCGAATTGCCCTTCTCCTGTGAGCATGTCTATATTATAGTTTTCAAACCCTGCAGCCGCGTTTCTTTTAGCCGTTTCTATACAAAGTTCTTGAAATTGCGATCGCCAAACCAAGAATTGCCCCCCGCTTAATGTTGCTTTACATAGACTTTTCCAGTCTGAGGGGGTTAAGCTAAAGGTGTTAAGGGACTCCAGCATACTCAACGTGAAAGGAGCTTGGGGCCCATAAGTCATTACTGCCTCTTTGAGATTTTTTATTGTTTTGAAATCTACTGACTGATGGACACTCTGTCCATTTTTCTTTTCAAATGCTGGCGGTTCCCAATGTATCTGTGAGTTGTCCTCGAGAGCGCATAAGCGATCAGAAAGACTTTTTATTTCTGTTTCTAGGGTATGCAAATGCCTAGTAATACCCTTCATATTTTCTGTAATGGATTCCACCCATGGGGGAGTAGAGGACACAAGTGACTCCTCTGCCTGACGGACCTTTTTCTCGGTCTTTTTAAATTTCTTTTTCCTCATTTTCTCAGGATCACTTTTACTAGATTCCTCACCACTGCTAATTTCACTGACAGCAATATCCTGAGGCCCAGGTTCCAGTGAGAGCAAGTATCCTTCAGCTTTCGCCAATAACTCCCGAATAGCTTTAATAGCTTGGATTTTTGTCATTTTTGGGTCTCTTCTAATACTCTCTTTACTGGTCTCAGTTGGCCCAGTGGAATCTACACTTTTTTGATCACTTTCACTTTTGTCTATATACTCCTCACTGAGAACAGAGTCAGGTATATCAAGGAGTCTTTGCATAGCCTCTATCACTTGGGATTCAGTTATATTCGAACCCATCTTTAGAGACCTTTCAGTTCTTACCTGTCCGCTCCGAAGTTCCCCGTACGGGCCGCCACCTGTTGCCGCCTGAAGCGCTCGGAGCACCGGAGCCGCGGGAAGAACTTCAGAAGCAAACTGGAGACAAACAGCTTTTTATTCTGATAACTTTTCTCTCTGGTTCTAACAACTAACTCACGCCAAACACACCACTAAAATGGCGCTGACCCGATCAGCAATTTCGGCCAAGTCACTCCAGATCCCGCAACAAAATCCCGTGAGACTACGGGTGGCGACAATGGCCAAATCTCCACGGCTCATAGTCAACTGCAATTCAAGCCAATCCCCAAACAGGGCTCCTGCAGGTGTGTCCTCAATAAGGCCTGAAAAGTTAATATTATATGTAAAACCATAACATCAGAAATTCCCCCAAGTAACTCAGGAACATTGGTAGATACCTTAACGTCTGATTGTCCCCAATCAGTTATTCTAAAGAGGGGTGGATCTGGGAAATAAGTCCAGTAGAACTGGTCAGCAGAAGTTGTAGTTACTCCACAGGCAAGCAGAGTGATGATGGCGAGGAACAGCCTCTCTGGGGTAACAGGTGATCCTTGGCTGACAACCAGATGCCGTGCATGAGCGAGGAGATTTTGTAGTTGACTCCAAGAGGGCAGTGTTGATTCTTGCTGAGCCTGCCTCTGAGAATGAGTAAGAGACAGAGGAGAGAAACCGGAACTCAGCTGTTCATCCCATTTTTGCCTTTGAGGTGTCCTCTGCGGGCATGGCCGCTGCTGGCGAGGTCTCTGTCTGCGCCGTGGGGGGCTCATGATGTCTTATGAGGAGATCCGGTATCCACAAAGGTGTGGGGGCTTCCTGTGGAAACACACATGCATACCCTCTCCCTGATGTTAATAGGATATCGGGTCCTCTCCATTGACTTGTTAACAGATCTTTCCATTTCACTAAAGGCTTATTGGTCACAATTTGTTCTGACCAATGTCTTTGCATAGGTGTTAATTTTGAATCGTTAGCATTTAAATGGTTAATCACAAAGAGAGTATGTTGTAATATATGATGGGGAGAACTATAATGAAATTCTCCATTCCTTAATTATAAATTTAAGCTTTTAATGTCTGATGAGCTCTTAAGGAAATAGCATTATAACATTTTAAGAAATTTTTGTCCTCTTCCCACATAGATTAGCCTTCAGTTTATATCAGAATATTAACATTTAACCTTAGGGAAGAGAAAAAACTTAAATAGCTTTTCCTGATTACTTCATATACTTATTTAACCAACTTACACAGGCCTCTTACCTCACTTACATAAACCCTCTTATTTACTCCATAAAGTCTTTCTTATCTTGAAACATTTTCTTTTCCTTCTAGTTAATATGGTTTCTATACCTACAACTTTCTAATTTCTTTTTCTCATGTGTTAACTCTTCTTTCTGTTCACCTTCTGAAACAATCTTTATAATAATTTGAACTTAGACAAATTATTTCATCTTAATAAAAATATTCTGTTATTTACAGTATTTTTAACTGGAACAGGTAAAACTTTTGAGCCTTTGTATATAGAGAAGTCTTTTATAAACCTTTTTATGTAAAATTACACATATCTGGCAACCATTTCATGAGAACACCATAGAAGTAATTATACCTGTTGGAACTTCAACCTCTTTAAGTGATAAATAAGCAACTTTAAAATTTCCTTTTTAATTTACTAACTTATGAAAACAACCAATAATGTCACTAAATAGAATTTAAGGAGCTATTTAATGGCATATATAACAGTCAGCATTATAACCTTGTAAAGCAATTAGATGTTAAACAAATAAAGTTATTTACAAATGAGTAATCTCATGTTAAATTGACTTTACCTATTTTTTCTTTGTAGAGGATGAGTCCTGCAACCAAGGGTTATTTAGGCATTAGCACATTATTAGCTTTTAAACCAACTAAAGAGAATTGTGAATTAGGTTTTCATTTTAGAAGCACCTTTATTTTTATATGTTTATTTAAGTTAAATTGAACCTATAATTCACGTGAATTAAAGGTATTTGGATCCACTTATAAACACTTTTTGATAAACAGCTCATTTTGTATTTGCCAATTCTTATATCATTTAAATGACATATGAACATATATATATAGACATACAAACACAAAAGACAAGTGTGCACACATAACACAATAGCAAAAGCCTTGTAGCTTTTGTAGATGAATCTCCATTGCAATGGTATAGATGTTTAAAATGCTATAATTGAATAAAAAGTAAAACTGATCAAAACAATATCAAATCAGATGTATAGAATTAAAATTATGAGCTAAAAAAATTATATATATATAATCTAAGAAAAAAGCAAAAGTCTTTAGATAAAATGACCAGCCGGTAATGAAAAACCCAGGTAAAAAGACACCTTTACCACCTTATTTTTTCTTTTGGGGTTTAAGCTTGATGTTTTTCCATTTGCATTTTAAGGTAAGTCTTGACTGAGGTCTGGAACGGTGAGAAAACTGCTTTTTTGTTAGTTTTATAACATTAAACAGTGATTATTTAGTTAGCTGACCAGTAGAAGCATTTCTTGTGCTTAAAGAACCAAAGAGGTTAGAATGTCCCCGGATTTGTCCTACAAAAAAATTCCATTTACTCTTTGATAAATTAAAGACTGTAATTTTAAAAGATTATATGTTATAGATAATTGATGATAAAGTAGAAGTCTCAATAGCAGGAAACAAATTAGCAATATATTGAGAATCAGTATATAAGTTAAATGCCTGAGGCACCCTTTCAAAGGCAGTAATGATTGCAATAAGTTCAGTTCTCTTGAACAGAGGTCTCAAAGGTTTGTTGCTCTATAGGTGCATTATTGTCAATAATAGTAATTGTAACTCCATTAGATGATTTATCAGTAAATATCAAGAAGCATTTGATAATGGCTCTTGAGAACATTTCTTAGGAAATATAAATTTAGTTTTAGAAATAAACTTGTAACAATGGATGATTGGGCAAATGAAATAAAATTTCTCCAGGAAATCGTAATCAAAAGCCAAGGCTTAGAACTTGTTGTAAGTAATGTCCCATAATAGCCTGTTTAACTTTCTGTATTGCCTCTTTCCCCTGAGAGGTCAAAGCACGAGGAGATGTAGGAAGGGAATCTCTGTGTAAAATTTAATTAGCTTTAAGATCTAATCCAATTAATATCTCCAAGAAGTTTTTTGAAAATCATTTAAAGTTTGTCAACATATTTCTGACATAAAGTGTGACTATTTTTCATTCCTTGAGGCAACATTTTCCATTGAAACTTCTGATAAGGCCTCTGTAAATTAGGTGAAGAGAGGCTAAATGCAAAGCTTTTACAGTCTTGTTTACATAGTGGGATAGTAAAAAAGTAATCTTTTAAATCAATAGTTTTATTAATTGTATTTAAATCTCACAAGAGCCTGGCAGTCACGACTGAAATGTCCTGATTGACTGCAAGTGAAATAATGTCTTTTTACCACAGTAATAAGAAATTTAACATCTATAGAAGCATTATTATATCTCTTTAAAAACTATGAACAAGTTCTTCCTTGTATAGTGGCAGCAATAACAATACCTTAGATAAATATTGTCTTGGAGTTAAGCATAACTTTGTTCTATTGCCAATGAAAAGGAGTTAGGATTAATTATACCTGTTTTGCTGCAGTTGAATTAACTAGTTGCAAAGTATAAGGGGAAGTTGAACTGAAATTTTTGATTGCAGCTTTTAGCTCTTAAGCCAATTTAAAGAGAAATGGCTCTCACATTGGGGGAGTGTTATGATTTTCTGGAAAATTACCGGGCAGACTTCCAAGGGAAAAGCTTCAAGATTAATTGTCCTTGTTTATTATATTTAGATTTACATTCACGAGCCCAAAGAAAACCCTTTTGGCATTTTGGACACACAGTTTTTGGCCTAGGATTGTTTTTCTCTTTATTATTATGTGGGCAGTTACGGCTAAAGTGCCCAACTTGGCCACAAGAAAAACATTGTCCTTTAGCGGCATTATCAAAAGATTTCTTAGGAGCAGGAGTTGAATTATATCCCTTTAAAAACTGTGAATAAGTTTGGCCCTTTAGGGCTGTAGCAAATGCTATGCCTTGAATATGGGCTGAGGTAGTATCCACACATGTCTTAATAAAATCAATTAAAGTTCCAGTCTTTCTAATTGGGCGAAGTAATGCCTGACAGGTGGTATTGGCATTCTCAAAAGCTATCTGTTTGGTCAGCAAGTCAGCTGCTTCTGCATGAGGAATTACTTTAGCAATAGTGCTTTCCAGCCTAGCAACAAAATCTTCATAAGGCTCGGAAGCTTGTTGTCTGATATTTGAAAGAAATGCCTGTTTGGATTCAGAAGCAGGAAGATTTCTCCATGCTACTAAAGTGCATTTGGTGACCTCTCGCAATGCATGTTGCAGTATTTTCACCTGATCTTCAGGTAAATAATATTCTCCAGTCCCCATCAACATGGAGACAGTATTTTTATGGGCCCCTCTTTTAAGTGCTGTTTCTCCAACAGTTTGCTTTACATTATCCTCATAATCAGCCTTCCATAATAGATATTGACCAGGAGGCAGACAAGACTTTGCAGTTTGTTGACAATCATAAGGAGTCATCCATTCAGCAGATAAAGAGTTAACCAGTTGTAAAGTATATGGGGAAGTAGGGCCAAAATCTCTAACAGCCACCTTTAACTCTTTTAGTAACTTAAACGGGAGGGGCTCCCAATGCAGGAGAGCTTCAAAGTCAGGATCTACTGTTTTTAAAGTTGCCACCGGGCAAGTCAGGGAAATATCTCCTAATTGCCTGGCTATAGCTGCTGGTCCCAAAAATCCACCATGACGACAGGGAGGTAATTGTGGTCCCATAGTTGGCCCTCTCCTTTCAGAGACTTTAGGTTTAATTGGGAAAGGAGGGGCAAATGGAGTAGCAGGAACAGATGACATAGGCTCAGGAAGCCAGTTCTTACATGTTGCTTCCTTTAAATTGTTTTGATCATCACTTAAATTGCTATCAGTTTCATCCTCAGAAACACTAGTTGCAGATTTGCAGTCCGACTTATCTGCGGCAGGCTCTGCAAGAGGAGTTTGTTTTGGCTTCTTTATCCTATTTATAAGGCAAACTGCTTTATGAGCAGAATTTAAAGCATCTCTAAATAATTCTTTTCTTAACCCTTTCCATGTA
This sequence comes from Tamias sibiricus, assembly GCA_025594165.1. Lineage (NCBI taxonomy): Eukaryota > Metazoa > Chordata > Mammalia > Rodentia > Sciuridae > Tamias > Tamias sibiricus. The sequence goes on along the minus strand of CM046663.1, from coordinate 138,618,802 downwards.
TTTAAACTTAAAGTTCCTTCTTGAGTAAACCGAGGGAAACACTCTTGGTTAAAATGAAAATACTGTTTCAGCTGCTTAGAAGTAACAGCGGCACCTCTCTTATTTAACATCTGTTTAACTATGTCTCTAAAGAGCCCTCTCTCCTGGGACTCAGTATGGCCCATAACTTCTTAAAATCCTCTGGTTACTTACTCGTCTCTAAATTGGCCTTTCTCTGCCAACGGATTTCGGAAATCCTTGAGTAAGAGTCCTAGTTTTCCCACACGAGCTTCTTAAACTTCTCTTTATAGTTAAATTATAACGCAAAAGGCAGCTTACCGATCGGGTCCCTGTTTCAGGCGCCACTTGCTGAAGACCAGCTTCAGCAGCAGGGAAAGGACTCATCCCGAAAACTGCGCTGATAGGAAAACATTAGTGGAATGGAAATGATACACACACGAGATAGGTTGCAGAAATTCTTCCAAATTTGCAGGAGCCCTGTTTGGGGATTGGCTTGAATTGCGGTTGACTATGAGCCATGGAGATTGGGGCATTGTCGCCTCCCGTAGTCTCACGGGACTTGTTGCGGGATCTCGAGTGACTTGGCCGAAATTGCTGATCAGGTCAGCGCCATTTTTGGTGGTGTGTGTTTGGCGTGTGTTAGTCGTTGTTAGAACCAGAGAGAAAAGTTATCAGAATAAAAAGCTGTTTGTCTCCAGTTTGCTTCTGAACTTCTTCCCGCGGCTCCGTTGCTCCAAGCGCTTCAGGCGGCAACAGGTGGCGGCCCGTACGGGGAACTTCGGAGCAGACAGGTAAGAGCTGAAAGGTCTCTAAAGATGGGTTTGAATATAACTGAATCCCAAGTGATAGAGGCTATGCAAAGACTCCTTGATATACCTGACTCTGTTCTCAGTGAGGAGTATATAGAAAAAAGTGAAAGTGATCAAAAAAGCGTAGCTTCCACTGGGCCGACTGAGACCAGTAAAGAGAGCATTAGAAGAGTCCCCAAAAATGACAAAAATCCAAGCTATTAAAGCTATTCGGGAGTTATTGGTGATAGCTGAAGGATACTTGCTCTTACTGGAACCTGGGCCTCAGGATATTGCTGTCAGTGAAATTAGCAGTGGTGAGGAATCTAGTAAAAGTGATCCTGAGAAAATGAGGAAAAAGAAACTAAAAAAGACTGAGAAAAAGGACGGTCAGGTAGAGGAGCCACTTGTGTCCTCTACTCCCCCATGGGTGGAATCCATTACAGAAAATATGAAGGGTATTACTAGGCATTTGCATACCCTAGAAACAGAAATAAAAAATCTTTCTGATCGCTTATGCGCTCTCGAGGACAACTCATAGATACATTGGGAACCGCCAGCATTTGAAAAGAAAAATGGACAGAGTGTCCATCAGTCAGTAGATTTCAAAACAATAAAAAAATCTCAAAGAGGCAGTAATGACTTATGGGCCCCAAGCTCCTTTCACGTTGAGTATGCTGGAGTCCCTTAACACCTTTAGCTTAACCCCCTCAGACTGGAAAAGTCTATGTAAAGCAACATTAAGCGGGGGGCAATTCTTGGTTTGGCGATCGCAATTCCAAGAACTTTGTATAGAAACGGCTAAAAGAAACGTGGCTGCGGGGTTTGAAAACTATAATATAGACATGCTCACAGGAGAAGGGCAATTCGCAGACTTACAGGCTCAAACAGATTATGACCCAGATGTATATACTCAGATAAACACAGCTGCCTTAGAGGCATGGAAAACTGTACAAGGACCTGGGGATCTACAAGGTAGCTTGTCAAAAGTGATTCAAGGACCTAATGAGCCATATGCTCACTTTGCTGATCGACTTTTGAGAACTGCAGGTAGTGTGTTTGCAGATGTTGACCAAGCTATGCCATTAGTTGTTCAATTAGCTTATGAAAATGCAAATAAATGGTGCCAAGCAGCCATCAGGCCATGGAGAACTAAAAAGGATCTTTCGGTATATATACAACTATGTAAAGATATAAATGACACCTTTGTCACAGGAAATGTGATTGCAGCCTCAATGAGAGGTGCTTCCTCTCGAAATTTCACAAAGGCTAAACGTAGATATTATAATCAATCAGGATATTCCAGGCAAAATTATCATAATCAATCAGGCAATTCTAGGCAAAATCCCAAAAGAGAAATAAGACCAAGCTCATACCGTGCCCCAGGCCGCTGCCCCAGGTGTAAAAAGGGAAATCATTGGGCCAATAAATGCTATTCAAAATTTGACATCCATGGAAATCCTTTGTTCAGGAATTCAAAAAACGGGGCACGGGGCCCAGTACCCCGGGGCCCACAAATGTACGGGGCATTGCAGAAGGAGTATCCTCAAGCATCCACTCAGATGCTTCCCCGACACAATCCCTACTACCCATCCACTCCCTCACCAGAGGAACAAGAGGAAATGCAGGATTAGACCTCTGTTCCACCGCCCGAATAGTGTTAACACCTGAAATGGGGGTTCAACTGATTCCCACAGGAGTCAGGGGACCTCTTCCCTCAGGGACTGTAGGACTTATTATCGGGCGTAGTCCTAAAAGCTTATTAGGTTTGCAAGTGACCCCAGGTGTAATAAACTCAGACTACAAAGGGGAAATAAAAATAATGCTTAGCTCACCCCAAAGTATAAGTTCTGTTAATCAAGGAGATAGAATTGCTCAGTTGCTTCTCCTTCCCAATTTACATAATTCATTTAAAATGGGTATGCCTCAAGAAGGGAACAATAGAGGATTTTGTTCCACTGACTCAAGTCCCACGGCTTGCTGGGTTCGAGACTGTTCAAGGAGGCCTATGTGTAAAGTAAAAATCCAAGGAATAGAAATGGAGGGATTAATAGATACTGGAGCTGACTCTTCCATTATTAATTTACGCCAATGGCCCAAGCACTGGCCTCTGCAAAAAGCTTCAACCAGTATAAGAGGCTTGGGATATAATAACCTCCCAGATAAAAGTGCAGTAATTTTAAAATGGGAGGATGGTGAAGCCCATAAAGGAACATTTCAGCCTTATGTTTTACCTAATCTACCGGTTACTTTATGGGGAAGAGATATTTTGCAACAAATGGGAGTACACCTTGCAACCAAGCCTACAGATGTTAAATGTGAAAACCTACAGGGTAATCTTAACCATAAAAGAACTCATTATCAAAAAGTACAGAGTAATCTTAACCCTAAAAGTAATCATTATCATAAAGGAAAAAGATATTTTTTTTCGGGGCCACTGAGAAAATAATTTTGAAAATACCATGGCTTTCTGATAAGCCAGTGTGGGTCCCTCAGTGGCCCCTATCTAAAGAGAAATTACAAGCGGCCCACCTACTAGTTCAGGAACAATTAGAAGCGGGTCATATAGAACCTTCCACCTCTCCCTGGAATTCCCCCATATTTGTGATCAAGAAAAAGTCAGGAAAATGGCGATTGTTACATGATCTTAGACAAATTAATAAAACCATGCAAGTTATGGGCCCTACTCAACCTGGACTTCCTAGTCCCGTAGCTATTCCAAAAAATTTCCATCTTATTACTCTTGATATAAAGGATTGCTTCTTTTCTATTCCCCTACATCCTCTGGATGGCCCCAGATTTGCTTTTTTCCGTTCCTTCTATGAACAATAATGGCCCTGATCAGAGATATCAATGGAAGGTTTTACCACAGGGAATGGCTAATAGCCCCACCATATGCCAAATATATGTGGACAAGGCTATCCAACCCATTAAAAATAAATATCCAAACCTCATGTGTCTACATTACATGGATGATATTTTATTGGCCCACCCTAATCAAAAAATCTTATTTAATATATTCAGTGATGTGGTAGAAAATTTTAAAAAATATGGATTATATATAGCAGAAGAAAAAGTTCAAACCAGATCTCCCATATTATATTTAGGATTTAAAATCATGGATACTTTTGTTAGACCCCCAAAATATTCTAATAAATAAAGAACATTTGACCACCCTCAATGATTTCCAAAAACTACTGGGAGACATTAATTGGCTTCGCCCTACACTAAATCTCACTACTGGCCAACTAAAACCTTTATTTGACATCCTTCGCGGAGACCCTGATCCATCTTCACCGCGAACATTGACTCCTGATGCTAGGAAAGCTTTAAAGTTAGTAGAAAAAGCCATCGAAGAAGCTCATTGTGATAGATTTGATTTAACTCAACCGCTGATGTTGATTATTATTTCTTCACAATATACACCTACAGGAGTATTTTGGCAACAAGGGCCTTTATTATGGATACATTTGCCCGTCTCTCCTAAAAGTATAATTGAATCTTATACCTCCATGGTGGCTAAACTTATTCTTCAAGGACTTAAGACTTCTACTAAAATATTTGGCATTTACCCTGCTACTATTATTACTCCCTATTCATCATCACAGATTGAATACTTATGCTTCAATGATAATGATTGGGCTATAGCTAAATGCTCTACTTCTGCAAATTTTGATAATCATCTTCCTAAGTCCCCTATATTATCTTTTTGTATTAATCATCCTATTATATTTCCACAGGTAATAAAAAATCAACCCATTCCTAAGGCATTTAATGTATTTACAGATGGTTCCTCAAATGGTACTGCTACAGTAGTCACTAAAAAAGAAAATATGACTTACATAACTGCACACAAATCAGCTCAACTAGTGGAATTGGAAGCTGTGGTAAGAGCTCTGGAAAATTTTAGGGACCAACCCGTAAACATTTTTTCAGATAGCCACTATATTGTACAAGCCGTCCCAAAATTAGAGTTAGCAGGACCAATAGCACCTCATACTCCAGCCTTTAAATTGTTTTATCAAATACAAAAACTTTTGTGGGCAAGAAAAGAACCTCTATTCGTAGGCCATATTAGGGCACATATTAATTTGCCTGGTCCCCTCCATGAAGGTAATCAAAAGGCTGATGAACTTACAAAAACAATATTTATACTTTCAGTGCTACAACAAGCTACTTTATTCCACTCCCAGTTTCATGTCAACAGCACCACCTTACAACATAGGTTTAAAATCACAAAGGAGCAAGCCAGAACAATTGTAAAAGATTATAAATCATGTATGACACATTTGCCCAATCCTCATTTCAGCGTTAACCCTGGAGGATTAATGCCCAATCATTTGTGGCAGATGGATGTTACTCATGAGCCAAGTTTTGGAAAATTGCGATTTATTCATGTGACCATAGATACATGCTCAGGCATGATTTTTGCTTCCTTACATTCTAGAGAAAAAGTTAAAGATGTTACATCTCATTGTTTGCAAGCTTTTGCTGCATTGGGCATCCCCAAAATGCTTAAAACAGATAATGGCCCCGCATATACGTCCTCATCTTTCAAAGAGTTTTGCGCAAAATTCAATATATCCCATAAAACAGGCATCCCATACAATCCTCAGGGTCAGGGCATTATTGAAAGAGCAAACCGAACACTGAATATTATGTTATTAAAACAAAAAGAAGGAAATTGGAAAAGTCCTAAGGACAGATTGGCAGTTGCCCTGTTCACCTTAAATTTTTTAACTTTAGACTCTAATGGTTATTCTGCTGGAGACAGACATTGGAATCCACACCAACAACATAAACCCTTGGTTTACTGGAAGGATGTTCTTTCAGGTACATGGAAGGGTCCAGATCCAGTATTAATTTGGGGAAGAGGATCTGTTTGTGTTTTTCCAAAACACGAATCCTCTGCAATATGGATACCATCTAGATTAATAAAACAGGTACCACATCAAAATGATCAAGATGAAGTTATTGAAGAATCAAGATTAATAAAAAAGGTACAAAATCAAGAGGACCAAGATGAAGGTATAGAATGATTCCCTCAAAAAAGTCCTTCAAAATATTTCACAACTTAAGTGTCATTCCTCCCGGCCGGGACGAGGAGATCTCTCTTTAGTGTGCACACAATTGTATTTTTTTTTTCTTTTTATACATGTCTTTATGTCTGTACATTTGTCTACATTTCATGTTAATGTGACGTCACAAATATATGTTTGTATGTTTATTCGTCTGTCCAGTGTGACGTCCCAAAGAACAAAGCACTTATGAAAAAGAAAATATATATATATATATGGATCCAAATAACTTTAATTCATTTTAGGTTAAGAGTATTCAATTTAGGTAAATAATTTTATAAATGAAGGTACTTTCAATTTTGATTTATAGGTGTCCCTGGGACTTCTCTTTAGCAAACAATATGACTAGTGCTATATAACCTGATATTTTGGTGTTTTGACATAAGATTGTTTATTTGTTATTAACTTCATTTGTTTAATACCTCATTAATTTCAATTATCTCAACAGGTAAAAGATTGCTCTGTATACAGAGACTCAAGGGTTCCAGCTAACAAATTATTTCTCTAAAGTGCCTTTACCTTTTCTTTAATCTATCTTTAATGCAGTAATTACCCTCAGTCTTTCTTTGTTTTGTTCTAAATATGATATTTTTCCAACTTAGGTTTGTAGAACCTCAACCAGCGATGTGTGTGAACAAAAATCAACTTTAATTTTCTAATCTAATTATTCTATTTTGTAGTTTGACAACTCACCTCTTGACTCAGTGCTGCAATAGCACTGCCTTTCCTTTAATAATTGATGCTTGAGTTTCTAGGTAGCGGGCCCTGAAGATTTGCCGGTGGCATTGTCTAAACATAAAAAAGACGTCTGCTGCTACAGCTGCAGGGATCGCGGCCGCCGCAAGCATCCCTGCTGCTCAAACATCAAACAACCTCACCAACAGTGTGGCCTCTGCTCTACATGCATGGGGCCTCCTACATCAACATGTTATAACAAATGGACATTTTGATTTTTCATTGTTTGGGACTTTACGGGACAATGCCTTGCGGGTATTTGTCTAGAGAATTCAGTGTGTTACTTGATGGAACTTAGGGCAGCTGATTTGTTTAAACAATTTGATATGCTATGCAATTTGGCTCATCACCAAAAGGCTTGTCGCCTTAAAGCCGCAACATCTCCTCACAATTGGACGGCTGTTAGTCATCATATATAGTCGATCCTAAAGGGCTCCTTTGGATGGCTGGTTAGCCAATGATGGGTAAGATCCCCAGAGGGGGACAACCTAAGACAGGCACAGTCGCACGGGACAGTCTCATGTGGCCGACATATCAACCTAAGACAGGAGTCAAGGGCACAGCCTTGATTATCCTATGATGGGTAAGAATGTTGGTTGCACATAGACGTCCTAGAGCATTACCTCTTTTAAAACAAAAAGGGGGAAATGCAGGAGCCCTGTTTGGGGATTGGCTTGAATTGCGGTTGACTATGAGCCGTGGAGATTTGGGCATTGTCGCCTCCCGTAGTCTCACGGGACTTGTTGCGGGATCTCAAGTGACTTGGCCGAAATTGCTGATCGGGTCAGCGCCATTTTGGTGGTGTGTGTTTGGCGTGTGTTAGTCGTTGTTAGAACCAGAGAGAAAAGTTATCAGAATAAAAAGCTGTTTGTCTCCAGTTTGCTTCTGAACTTCTTCCCGCGCCTCCGTTGCTCCAAGCGCTTCAGGCGGCAACACAAATTTACTTTTCTCAACAATGGTTTTTATACATTCTAGCAAACACAGCAGCTCACATTTCAATTTTGGGAGGTTACATTAAGGAATTTCAGTAATTTGCATATCAACTATAGAAGGTTACATTAAAGAATCTCAGGAATTTCCGTTTCAACTATAGGTTACAATAAAGAATTTCAGCAAGGGAGGTCACAGTAAAGAATTCCAGTAATTAACTATAGAAGTTTACTTTAAAGAATTTCAGGACACTCCAGGGTCAATCAGGGAAAAACAAAATAGTTATCCTAAGTACATACTATTGATTAATCTTATCTATCCTAGATTTGCTGAAGGATAAGGGAGAGTCTTTTACAGACACACAAAAAGACCATTAGCTTTTCAATGGGTAATGCTATGCCCTGTAGGGAGGGGCTATTTGCAAAAGCTAATCTTAGCTGAAAAACCTTTCTTGCTGGTTTAGCCAGCTTCTGGCTAGATTCCACAGGACCATAGAACTGGTTTTACTTTTGACAATTAAATGTATTAGAACCTGGTGGTCATATAGCAGAAATACATCAAGAGCAGTAGAAATACATCAAGAGCAGCAGAAATACATCAAGAGCATCCTATATAGTCACATAAAAGTGGCATCTCATCAGCAAAGAGGAGCCAAGTTCAAACTTTTAACTGGAAGGAGCTTGGGCTCAAACTCATTTGTGTGACCAAGGGAGAACTCAGATTCACAGCCCTGAATCAACAGAGTGGAGATCGAGCTCAATCCCTGGTTAGGGAGAACTCAGATTCACAGCCCCGAGCTAACGGAGTGGAGATCGGGCTCAATCCCTGGATGAGAAATGCTGCATGGTAGAATATCCTGGGTTCGATCCCCTATACTACAAAGGAAAAAGAAGTCACAACCTTGATGTTTGAAGGAAAAAGTCCCCATTGCCTAATTGGAGGCCATCAAGCTGCACAAAAACAGATGGGCTAAATTATAAAGAAAGTTATGGAACTTAAAAAAAAATAAACATCCATCATCTACTTCTTTTGTTTTATAGATGAGGAGAGTGAGGCACAAAAAGGAGAATTTATTCAGTCCATGTCACATAACAATACTGTGTCATATCAACTTCTCAGGTCTTCAACTTTGAGTGTCACTTCAATTTGTATTTTCCTGTTTATTCTTGTGCTTGTTCCCTGGACCAAGTAGCAATGGCCTCCCATCTGGATTACAAAAATGCTGATACATCTCTTGTTGCTTACCCCATTATTGTTGTGCATTGTGATTCCTTGTAAGATTTGCTGCCCTAGTAGCTTTCTCTCAATTTCAACTTCACAATTGGTTTACAGGCAAATTGAGCCCATTTAAATTGTTGGCAGAAGAGGAGAAGTGCAGATTCTTGATTCAGGCTTACAACATCTAGCATGAAATATCCCTCATTTTCTACTTTTTATTAATTAAGTTTCTGTTTCTTTGAAAATAAGACAAAATCTAATTATTAATGTGTTAAGCAAATACTGGGTTTATTTACCTCAAATACAAGGAGTCTCACTGTGGTTAACTATAGGGATGGTACAGTAGCCCGAAGCCTTAAAAAATGGAGTACTTTCTATTTTTCCATACTTTCCATATTTAGAATGCAGACCCTCATTTTCATGATTAAAAACTCATGTTTCAAGATAATGTCCATTCTACCTCCTCATCATATCAGTGATTTCAATGTGAAGGAGAAAGTCTGAAAGAACATTAATCATTTTTATCTTGTGTGTTTTTTTTTTTTAAGGTAATAAATGTTTTCATAGGACTTCTATCAATGAAGAGTCTCATAAATAAGAAAGTTAAGTCAACTAGGGATAAGGCTACAGAAAATGAAGTCTGGTCAATGATCGCAGTGTCTACCATACCATACAGAGGTTTCTTCTGATCCTGGTATCTCCAGGGTCTGTATCAGCCAACTGTAAATCATTTTGAGTCATTTTGGATTCAGTATATTTACATAAAATGGCACATAATTTGACAAAATAAAACAATTATTTCAAGAAAAAGCATAATCAACAGTTGAAGTTTATTTAGGGTCACTTGGTAATCACTGTGGATGAAGTGTTTAGTGCTGGGACAGACAGACAACAAGCACCACAGAGAGAGATGTTCTGCTCCTGATGAAGCTCACATGTCAGAGGTCTGACCACATACGATGAGTGATGTGAATTTCCCAGGGATGTGGGGAAAATGTTGCAAGTATGTTTGTCTTAGAGAAGCTTCACTATTTAAGCTTCTGTTTCATCAGCTATCATCAGGAGGATGGCTGAGAGAAGTGAAGAGGGCATGGCAATAGGAGAGGCAATGGAACTGTGATGCATTGTCTGGATTTTAAGGGACATGCTGTGTGGCTGGCACAGACAGCATAAATTAACATGGGATTATACATCAGGTTTGTATGAAAACACCACTTTATGTAGCAGATGAATTCTTGCAGATGCCTTTCCCCTTTCTGATAATTCTAATTCTGGGGTAGGAAAAAGGAAACTCTCTTTACTGAAGTGTAACTGAAAATCTGAGAAATTAGTGAGGCTTTCTAAGATGATTTTCATTCTAAGACGTCTTCTAAAAACTAAGATTCATTATAAAGCTATTCCCCATTAGACAGATGATGAACCTAAAGGAATTTTATTATTCCAGAATATGTTTCCATAAGTTCATACCATGAAAGTAAGATTTTCAGAGAGAGGAATGAATAATTTTATATTTTTGTGAAAAATATCACCTTAGAAATTTAGTTTTCAAGAGGTCCAGTGGTACAGCACACATGAAACATTCTTTCAGTCTGGATGCCAGTGAAATGAAAATATAAAAACTAATTCTTTTATAAGGTGAGAGGAGAGAAAAAATATTAAATACCAAGCAATCTTTAAAATGGAAAATTTTAAAAACTGAAAATGAAAAAAAATGATCTTAGTTTTCTCACTAAGAAACAATATTAATGTAGTATTTATGTAGTCAACATGGTTTAAACTCTTAGAATAAACAAAATTATAGTCTAATATATTCTGGTAAATGGATGAGGTTAAGCCCTCCCTCCCTCCCTGTGTGTGTGTGCATGTGTGTGTGTGTGTGTGTGTGTGTGTGTGTGTGTGTGACTGAATCTATTTGTAGATGTGTATTTATATTTGGTGGATTAAGAGATGAAAATTCTTATTTTCCATACCAGGAAATCAGTTAAAATTGTCTAAAAATTGACAAATAAGAAACACTCATTGTTTTGAAATATGAACATAAAATTTCAAAAAGTTTTGGAAGCAGCTGAGAGAATGCTCAGCATTATCATATTTGGGATGCTCACACAACCAAACTGACAAATATCTATTGATTCATTAAAATTTAATTTTAATACCATGGATTATTTTTATATAAAGTTAATATCTGATAGCTGCTTATCATTCCTCAAGGACACTAGCTTATTGACATAGTTATGTTTTTTATTTTTCTAAACTTTTATTCTATTTATATTACTCCTAATGTATGATGATGTATAGGCATTTGCTGATGATTTGTAATACATTGTTTATAGAAGAGTAATATCCATCTATACTTTGGCAACTCTACATGTAGAAGTGTACCTCTGGACATATCATTTTAATTTACACTTTTTGGCATCATTAATCATGCTCCATGTAGCACTTTGATGTCATAACAAAGATGACATGTTTGACCTGTCCTATTTTTTCTTACTTTTGTCCTACTATTAGCATGCATAAAGAGGTTATTCATTTGATTGGCAGACACTGGATTCCCTGGATGCAGGACAGGAGCTACATGCCCTACATAGATGCTGTGTTGCATGAGATCAGAGCTACATTGACCTCATTCCCAATGACTTGCCCATGCATGTTAAATTCAGAAATGACCACATTCCTAAGGTGGGCTTTGTCTATGCTGCACTACAATGCTGTCAGTGTTCCCAAATTCACAGTACATTTCCAAACCTCAACCATATAAGATCAAAGTGCTGAAATCTTACCAACTTTACCATTGTCTGCAAATGGACTTTGTGCTGTTTCTACATTGGGCTATAAATCTTTGTAACAGGAGCTGATATCTGGCAGTGGGAGTCTTCCATTTTTGTTCTGCCACTTCAATATTATTTTAGGTCTTAGGTGTTTACATTTCCAAATGAATGTTTATCATTCTGTTTATAAATTTCCCCCAGTGACTAATCTGTGGTTTTTATCATGGTGAGGGTAAATCTGTTCATGCATTTGGAAAGAGTTAATATCTTAAACAAATGGTTTTGTCCACTCATGAATAACGTGGTTTCCAGTGGTTTTGGCTTCTTGTTATTTTCTCTGTAAAGTTGGGTTTTCAGTGCAGTGGCCTGTAAGTTTTCTGTTAGGATTTACCTGGATGATAAAAATTTTGTCATTATGATGTTTACAATGTCTTTGCCATTTCTCTTTACTTGATACACAGAAATATTATTGATTTCATTCTTCTGTTGATCTCATGTTTAGAAACCTTGTGAAACTTACTGATTATCTATAGATATGTTTGGAACTTTAAGGTGCATATCCTGCTATCATTTATTATTTTCTAATTCTCATCTCTTAAATTCTCTTTATGGCTTTGTTTCACTGGTTAGGATTTATATCATAACACTGAACACAATTGGTGATAGAGGCATCTTTATTTCATTTCTGGTCTGCAGGAAGACATGGAGGCTTGTGAAATTAATGTTTAAAATGATGTTTTAAGTAAATTTTGGTAGATATTTCTTATCAGATTAAGAGAGTTTGCTCTTATGTTTATGTTATTTTTGGTTATGTGTGCGTGTAGAATTTTATCAAATATGTTCTCTGTATCTATTATTATAATTGTATATATGGACTGCTTTTCCTCACTAAATATTTGTATTTTAGGTATATATACACAGTTGAATTTGATCCACTCCACATTGTTCATGACAACTCTATTTAGAATCCTAAGGTATTTTGCTCTATAACTCTTCTTCCTCAAAATCATTGTCAGACTGTTGATGTTAAGATAATGCTTATTGCCTAAAATTAAGTTAGAAACAGTCCCTGATGTTGGTCTTGTTACATTTCCTTTAATCTTGTGACTACTTCAGGGTACCTTTGAGATGTCAAATAATGTTTTGTTAAGTTTCAGATATTACACATGAAAAAAATACATAATTTCAGTCAGTGTTTCTCTCCTTTCACAAAATATTGATCCTTCTCCCTGGCAGTCAGAATGATGTCACACTTCTGGCCCTGATTCAGAATTGAAGATGATATGAACACAGTCACAATAAAATGTAGGCAATAAATTATCTCTCTGATATTCTCCTGTCACTGCATCACTGAGAACAACTGTGGACTCACAGCTTTACAATGCTTTCTGACACACTGTATCTGGTATTTAATTGGTTGGGATCAGATAAGAACAGCAGTGACAATCAAGCAAACCCTAGATGATGGCTATATCCCAGTTAAATACATTTAGATTTAGTTGGAATGTATCTTAACAACCTAGGCATATATTTTCAAACTAACACTAGAGAACTAATTTCATAGCTTGTTACCTTGGTAGGTACCTGTAATGTTATTCTCATTTGTGGGGGCTGAAAATTTAACCTATAGTACTAATATACGATACACAATAAATGTAAAAATTGGTGTAACATTGGATTGAATCTACATTGTAGTAGAAGTTAAACATCCCCAAATAACCTATAAGTTATACATTAGTACAGGTTTGAAATGAAATGGCTACAACGTGCCTTCACTGTAGCATACATGCCATTGAATCTGTCTGAAATATTTTTTTTCCTTTTTTTTAAAAAAGAAAGAACAAACAAAAAGGAAAAAAAAAAAGTAAATACTTCATGCTATCCTCATCAGGTAATAGAAACTCATCTCCAAGTGCTTCAGATATATTTCTGGGATTAGATGGAATTTATGTGGTGCTTCCCTGAATCTAGTAATTTGTTCTTTGTACATGATTGGGAACACACTCCAATGCCCGTGCACTTCCCTTGAAGATGATCCATCCTCAATGATGGGTCAGAATATTGGGAGTTTAATTTTTGACATGACACATTTCTTCCAAATTAAAAAAGCTAGAATGTGAAGTGTTTGTATACTTCATTCATATAAATCACAGAGGTATCAAAGGTCTCCCCTAGAAGGTATAACCCATGAAGGCTCTTTTCACCCATCAGGAGAAAGGGTCTCACTTAACAACTTGATTGTCTTCTGGATAGTGTTGCCCTTTACTCAGTCTCAGCTACAGAATAGAAGTCTCCAATAGTAGAGAACAGCACCATTTGTTATACATGTTTGCAGAGTACATTTCATTTCATATTACATATAAAGAGTACAATTTTTCAAGCTGCTGGTTTTATATAAAGCATTTTTACAACAATTGTGTCTTAGGGAAATCATGGATAACTCAGTCTGCCATTATTCCTATCCCCATGCCCCTCCATTTATTATTTATTATTTTTTATTTTTATTTATTATTTTTTTATTTATTATTTTTATTTATTATTTATTATTATTTGTTCTATTTAAAGCTCTTTCATTTCTCTCATTGCCTCTCTCTTGCCTTTATGAGTTAGTATCTTCATATCAAAGAGATCATTCAACCTTTGGTGTTTGGGGATTGGCTAACTTCACTTAGCATTATTTTCTCCAACTCCATCCATTTACCTGCAAATGTCATGATTTTATTCTCTTTTAGTGCTGAGTAGTGTTCCATTGTGTATATATACCAAAGTTTCCCTAACCATTCATCAGCTGATGGGCATCGGTGTTGGTTCCACAATCTAGCTATTGTAAATTGTGCTGCTATAAACATTGATGTGGCTGTCCCTGTAGTAAGCTGTTTTTAAGTCCTTTGGGAATAAGCAAAGGAGTGGGATAGCTGGGTCAAATGGTGGTTCCATTCCAAGTTTTCCTAGGAATCTCCATACTGCTTTCCAGATTGGCTACACCAATTTGCAGTTCCACCAGCAATGTAAGAGTGTGTCTTTTTCCCCACATCCTTGCCAACATGTATTGTTTGTTTTTTTGATAGCTGCCATTCTATCTGGAGTAAGATGAAATCTTAGAGTTGTTTTGATTTGCATTTCTCTAATCACTAGACATGTTGAACACTTTTTCATATATTTGTTGATTGTTTGTATGTCATCTTCTCAGAAGTGTCTGTTTAGTTCCTTGGCCCATTTATTGATTGGGTTATTTGTTTTGTTGTTGTTGTTGTTGTTTTGTTTTGTTTTGTTTTGTTTTGTTTTTGGTGTTAAGGCTTTTAAGAGCTTTATAAATCCTTGAGGTTAGTGTTCTATCTGATGTGCTTGTGGTAAAGATTTGCACCCATTCTGTAGGTCCTATATTCACGTCACTGATTGTTTCTTTTGCTGAGAAACACTTTTTAATTTGAATCCATCCCATTTATTGATTCTTGTTTTTAGTTTTTGTGCTATAGGGGTCTTATTGAGGAAGTTGGAGCCTAAACCAACATGATGGAGATTTGGGCCTACTTTTTCTTCTATTAGGTGCAAGGTCTCTGGTTTAATTCCTAGGAACTTGATCCACTTTGAGTTAAGATTTGTGCATGGTGAGAGAAAGATATTTAATTTCATTTATTACATGAGGATTTCCAGTGTTTCCAACATGATTTGTTGAAGGGACTGTCTTTTCTCCAGTGAACATTTTTGGCACCTTTGTCTAATATAAGATAGGTAGGTGTGTGCGTTACTCTCTGTGTCTTCTATTCTGTACCATTGGTCAACTGGTCTATTTTGATGCCAATACCATGCTGTTTTTGTTACTATTGCTTTGTAGTACAATTTAAGGTCGGGAATAGTAATGCCACCTGCTTCATTCTTCTTGCTAAGAATCGCTTTGGCTATACTGGGTCTCTTATTTTTCCAGATGAGTTTCATAATTGCTTTTTCTATTTCTATGAGGAATGATATTGGGATTTTGATTTGTATTGCATTAAATCTGTATAGTGCTTTTTGGAGAATGGTCATTTTGACAATATTAGTTCTACCTATCCATGAACAAGGTAGATCTTTCCATCTTCTAAGATCTTCATTAATTTCTCTCTTTAGCATGCTGTAGTTTTCATTGTAGAGGTCTTTCACTTCTTTTGTTAAGTTGATTCCCCAATTTTTTTTTAGTCTATAGTAAATGGAGTGGATTTTCTAGTTTCTCTTTCTGAGGATTTGTCGCTGATGTACAAAAAATTCCTTTGATTTATGGGTATTAATTTTATATCCAGCTATTTTGCTAAATTCATTTATTAGATCTAGAAGATTTCTGGTGGGATTTTTTGGATCTTCTATATATAGAATAATATCATCTGCAAATAGTGATAATTTGAGTTCTTCTTTTCCTATCCATATCCTTTTAATTTCTTTCATCTGTCTAATTGCTCTGGCTAGGGCTTCAAGAACTACATTAAATAGGAGTGGTGAAAGAGGGCATCCCTGTCTTGTTCCATTTTTTAGAGGGAATGCTTTCAATTTTTCTCCATTTAGAATGATGTTGGCCTGTGGCTTAGCATAGATGACCTTTATGATGTTGAGGTATGTTCCTGTTATCCCTATTTTTTTCTAATATTTTGAACATGAAGGGATGTTGTATTTTGTCAAATGCTTTTTCTGCATCTATTGATATGATCATATTATTTTTATCTTTGAGCCTGTTGATGTGATGAATTACATTTATTGATTTCCTTATATTGAATCAACCTTGAATTCCTGGAATGAAGCCCACTTGATCATGGTGCACTATCTTTTTATTGTGTTTTTGTATTCAATTTGCCAGAATTTTATTGAGAATTTTTACATCTATATTCACTAGAGATATTGGTCTGAAGTTTTCTTTCTTTGATTTGTCTCTGCTGGTTTTGAACTCAGGGGGATATTGGCCTCATCGAATGAGTCTGGGAGTGTTCCCTCTTGTTCTATTTCATGAAATCGTCTGAAAAGTATTGATGTTAGTTATTCTTTAAAGGTCTTGTAGAACTCAGCTGTGTATCCATCCAGTCCTGGGCTTTTCTTTGTTGGTAAGTTTTTTATGGCATCCTCTATTTCTTTGCTTGAAATTGACATATTTAAATTTTGTATATCATCTTAACTTAGTTTGGGCATATCATATGTCTGTAGAAATTTCTTGATGCCTTCGTTATTTTCTATTTTATTGGAGTGTAAATTTTCAAAATAATTTCTAATTATCTTCTGTATTTCTGTAGTGTCCTTCATGATATTTCCTTTTTCATCATAGATATTGGTAATTTGTGTTTTCTTTCTTCTATTCTTTGTTAGCATAGCTAAAGGTTTATCAATTTTATTTATTTTTTAACAGAACCAACTTTTTGTTCTGTCAATTTTTTCAATTGTTTTCTTAGTTTCAATTACATTAATTTCAGCTCGATTTTAATTATTTTCTGTCTTCTACTTTTTGGGGGGTTGATTTGTTCTTTTTCTAAGGCTTTGAGATGTAATGTTAGTTCATTTATTTGTTGACTTTTTCTTTTTTGAAGGAATGAGCTCCATGCAATGAACTTTCCTCTTAGTACTGCCTTCAGAGTGTCCTAGAGATTTCGGTATGTTGTATCGTTCTCTTTTACCTCTAAGAATTTCTTAATCTTCTTCTTGATGTCTTCTGCAATGCATTGATCATTCAATAGCACATTATTTAGTCTCCAGGTGTTAGAGTAGCTTTACTTTCTTTTTTTTTATCATTGATTTCTAATTCCATTCCATTATGATCTGATATAATGTAGGGTAGTATCCCCACTTTTTTATATTTGCTTAGAGTTGCTTTATGGCATAACATATGGTCTATTTTTGAGAAGGATCCATGTGCTGCTGAGAAGAAAGTGTATTGGCTCATTGATAAATGATGTACTCTATATATGTCAGTTAAGTCTGTTGTATTGTATTATTGAATTCTATAGTTTCTTTGTTTAACTTTTGTTTGGAAGATCTATCCTGTGGTGAAAGAGGTGTGTTAAAAACACCTAGAATTATTGTGTTGTGGTCTATTTGATTCTTGAACTTGAGAAGAGTTTGATTGATGAATGTAGATGCTCCATTATTTGGGGTATATATATTTATTACAGTTATATCTTATTGATCTATGATTCCCTTAAGCTGTATGAAATGTCCATCTTTATCTCTTTTCAGTAACTTTGGTTTGAAGTCTACTTTATTTGATCTGAGAATGGAGACTCCTGCTTGCTTATGTGGACCATGTGAGTGATATATTTTATCCCATCTTTTCACCTTCAGTCTATGGGCATCATTTCCTATGAGATGTGTCTCTTGAAGGCAACATATTGTTGGGTCTGTTTTTGTAATTCAATCTATTAGTCTATGTCTTTTAATTGATGAGTTTAGGCCATTAACATTCAGGGTTATTATTGAGACATAATTTGTATTACCAGTCTTTTTTTATTTATTTATTTTTTATTATTTTTAGCATTTAGTTTGTCTTGGTTTTTCCTGTGGTTGGTTTTTTTTTTCCTTTTATTGTAGTTCTTCCCTTTGCAGATATTTTTTATTATTTTTTCATTTCCTCCTCGTGGCATATTTTACCAAGAATGTTCTGTAGAGCAGACTTTCTTGTCATAAATTCTTTTAGCTTTTGTTTATCATGGAAGGTTTTTATTTCATCCTCAACTCTAAAGCTTTATTTTGCTGGATATAAAATTCTTCGTTGGCTTTTCTTGTCCTTTAGAGCCTGGTATATGTTGTTCCAGGCTCTCCTGACTTTGAGCGCCTGGATTGAAAAATCTGCTGAGATGTGAATTGGTTTTCCCTTATAGGTAATCTGACTTTTCTCTCTTGCAGCCTTTAAAATTCTATCTTTATTTTGTATGCTAGGCATTTTCATTACAATGTGCCTTGGTGTGGACCTGTTGTAATTTTGTACATTTGTCATCCTGTAGGCCTCTTGTATTTGATTTTCAAATTCATTCTTCCTGCTTGGGAATTTTTCTGATATTATTTCATTGAAGAGATTGTTCATTCCTTTGGTTTGAATCTCTGTACCTTCCTCTATTCCAGTAAATCTTATATTTAGTCTTTTGATGGTATCTCATAGTTCTTGCATATTCTGTTCATGGTTTCTTACCATCTTCATTGTGAGGTCAACTTTATTTTCAAGATTATATATTTTGTCCTCATTGTCTGAGGTCCTATCTTCCAAGTGGTCCAATTTGTTGGTGATACTTTCTATTAAATTTTTAAGTGGCTTAGTGTTTCTTTCATTTCAAGGATTTCTGTTTGTTTGTTTTTTCCCAAACTCTCTATCTCTTTCTTGAAGTAATCTTTTGCTACCTATATTTGTTCTGTTATCTCTTTGTTGGTGTGATCAATGGTTGCCTGTATTTGATCCCTTATCTCTTTGTTGGAGAGATCAATTTTTACCTGTATCTGTTTACTTAGGTCATTTTAAAAATCCCTTGTCATTTTAATTATGTATATCTGGAACTCCTTCTCTGACATTTCACTTACTGTGTTTTCTATGGTTTTTATTGTTGTAGTATCTTGGTTTGTTTGGGGCATTTTCCTACCTTGTTTCTTCATGATGTCTATATGGTTTCCTTTCTTGCAAGGTAAGCCTGAGGTATTACAGCTTCTGCCCTTTTGTCTTATAAGGTCCCTCCAAGATACCCAAAACCTCACTTTTTAGAGAAATATCAATATTAGAGCTTTCAATGTACCCAATGTGTGTCCATATATCAGTTTCTATTTTTATATTTATAGTTTGGTTGCTATAAACAGAAACAATGAGATCAGTTATCTTATACCATATAGTCTCTATGTTTGCATGGTGGTTTACAGTATCTAATGGTAGAAGGGGGGACTTAGAGGTTGGCTTAAACATTTATGAAGTAAGATGTGAGAAAATAGAGGGTGTTAGATTATTTGTCTAGAGAGAGTATAATCATTAGAATTTGGCTGTTAGTAGAAGAAGCAAGAGATAGGCAACCCCATGTAAGATTCCCTGTTAGTTCACAACAGTATAACTGTTTGCACCTTCTGGTGCATCCCCAGGGACCTTAGTGATGTCTTACCCAGACCTTTTTCTTGTTCTTTGGTAGTAGCATAGCTAACTCAGTTTTGTGGCATGGGCAGCCTCAGGCCTATAAATATATTGGTGTTGGGTTGAGTAGCTACTGGATCCCAGTACAGTGCGTCTCTCTGGGCAGACGCAGGTTGCCTCTCCAATTTGCGGGTGTGGAGTGGGCCTCTCTCTCCAGATCTCCTGGCCCCAGTGTGGTGGAGCAGGCAGTCTAGATTTCTTTTCCCCACTCTCCTCCTCCTGGATCTCCTCCCAGTCTAGTTGTATCAGTGGGGGTTAGGCAGGTGGCAGCAAGGCCCTTCCACAGGGTGAAGCCTGCAGTTCCTGGTCCTGGTGATGGTGTGGGGCAGTGGTCAGGTGGGATGGTGGCTGGGCTGCTCCATCCAGGGGGTGTCTACCATTTGTTCCAGTAGCAGCTGGGCAGGTTGCAGTTCCCCAGGGAATGGACAGGGACCTTCTTCTGGTTGGGCCCTCTCTGCAGCGGGGACCTGCTATTCCCAGCCCCAGTGGCAGTGGTGGCGTGAGCCAGCAGCCAGGCAGGTTGGTGGCTGGGTGATGGCAAGATTTTAATGTATGAGAGAATCACAAAGAGTAGAAAGATAAAATGAAATTTGACCTGAGTGTTGAGATTGGTAAAAAAAAAAAAAAAAAAAAAAAAGTGCATTGTAAACAAAAGGAACAGCATGACTCAACACTGTGAACTATTTGGTGTGTTGCAGACAGATAAACAGAAGGTATAACTAAAATTGTGGATAGTGGGTGTGAAAAATTGGGAAAGTTTCATGAAACATTAGACTGGATACAGGAATCACAAGCAATGTAGATGTGTTTCTAGAAAAATATAGATGGAAACTTGAAATGTAAAAAAAGCAGCTATAATGTAGGAATATTTAGTAAGGTGTTGGCATGAATATGGAACTCAGTAACTTTTTTAATGATACATTTTTTAAGATGAAATGTGAAAGTGGAATAAATTGGATATAACTTTCCTATGTTCATATATTAATACACCACAGCAAAACTCCACATCATGTACAACAATAAAAATAGGATCTTAATTAGCAACATAATTAGAATAAGTTATACTTCATGTATGCATAATATGTCAAAATATACCTACTGTCATATATATCTAAAAAGAGCACATACAAATATATTTAAAAGAAGATGAAATGTTAGAGAGTTAACAATCTGTCATCCTTTGCCCTTCTACGTATCTGGCTGTCCTTCCATACATCCATTCATTTTTCTAACTCTTCATCCATTCTTCCATCCATCCAATGATTCATCAAACAATTGCTGTATATTCTCTTAGTGCCAGTTAGAAACACAATGATCATCAGAGTCATAGTTTTACACACAAAGAGTAACTATTCTTTTTGTTTTTATCTTCTGGAAAACTCATGTGTGTTAAAGAAGGCATGGCTCCCATAGAGCTACCTTTATTCTTCACCAATATTGTACAGCACTTTAACCTGAAATCTATGGCTAAGGACCTGAAACCAACCCATTTGCCAATGCATTTGCTTCTCTGCCACACAGGCTCCTGACTGTCTGGAGGTTTCCCTGTTGTCATCTACCATCCTCCTCTCAGGGAAAAGTTAACATACTTCCCCTATTGGGGTTGCCTTCTTTGCCCTCTCTTCTCACATTTACCCATTCCCACAGGATCCAGATAACACCTTGTCTTCATTTTAGAGTGTTTACTGTGTTACTGCAGAGTTGTATCTGCTATTCCCCATGACCTGGTACACTGGTATTGTCAACCACAAGTGCCAATGCTACCTAATGTTCAGTTATTCATGCTATTCAGGTCCAACAGCAAAATGATTAACATGTGACAATTCAGAGCCATTTCTCCTCCATCTGATCATAATAATAATCATGATTAATTATGGGTTACAATCTCAACTTTCAATGTGGGGAAATAAATCAGGTAAAAAATGGAAGAAAATTGGGTTCCAAAAGGACATGCTGGCCTCAAAATGATAAGCATAGAGTGTGGAAAGGGGAAGTGGCAATGAAGCTCTTTGTCAGGGCTGGGGTATAGTCAAGAGGTAGAAGACTTGCCTAGCATGTGTGAGGCTTGCAATCAGTAGCCAACATAAAAAAAAAAAAAATACAGCAAGGAAAGCTCTTTGGCTGAGTGTCACTTGCAGTTACTATATGTACAGATTCTAAACACAGATAACATCTGGGCAGCTGCAAACCATAGGAGGATACTGTGAAGATCACTCATGTGGGGAAACACACATTAAGGTTACTATTCATTGCCCCTGTTTTGTGTGTTAACATGAAAATTTGAAACATTCTCTCTAGTTCATGCTTACAACTTAGAATCAAATATGATTTCCTATTACTAGGGGAATGATTTCCCATTATATTTTCCTATTACTAAGCATATATTGAGCATTAGTCTTCTCTACTCAACAAGAACAAATTTCCTGAAAGCATGAGCTTTCCTATATTATCTTTCTAGCTTCCACACATTGTTTTACACTCAACATCAGTGTGACAGCAATTTGATGCTGTCTCTGAAGTCATTAATCTCATTTCATCTCCAGAACACACACAATTGACCTTCTATTTCTACTCTAAATCTACTTATTTTCCCTTCCTTCTGTCTAAAATATGTATTAAAGAATGAGGGTCACTCACTACCCTTCCTGACCTCATCTCCCAAAGGAAACCACTTTGTCAGGCATTTTAAGATAATGTATTAGTGCCCAGATCCACAACTGTACTGTGCATTTGTACATGCTCAATGTTTCATGTCCAAGGCCTGTACTTAATTCCTTTTTTCTCCCTCATGCAGGGTCTTTCTTCCTGCTCCTTGGCTTAGAGTTGGGGTTGGGCGTGGTGTAGGCCAGTCTTCCTTCTTAACTTCTTTAATGTGTCTGTTTATTGTTCTAAACTCAGGCAATATAGACTCATCTGGCTTCTTTATCTCTTGTAAAAAGTATCTAGGGCATGAACAGATAGTCTTTCTATGTGTATCTCTGAGATCAGGAGGATGTGACACAATTACTGTAGGATTCTACTACCATCTTTTTCCACATTCTAAAAATGTGTTTTAAATAATACACAAGAGGTACCAATTGTAACAGAAAATATTAATTTGTTGAAAGTCTTAATTAAATGATTGAAAACCAAGTTTGAATGTATTTGGAATCTATACAACTGAGTCTTGTCATTTCTTATCCCCTTCACTCCTACTCCCTTATAAAATGTTAAATAGCAAATTCACTGTGGGTCCACAGAAGTTACATATTTATAGTAGTAGTGAAACAGCTGTGTTGTTCAAGTTAGTTGTCAGAGTCCACTCAGCCTGAAAATGGTACTCAAGAAGAGGGAATTCCTGGGGTGGGGGATGAGACCCTGGAGAGGGAGAGAAGAGTGCTCAGAGAGGGAAGACTGAGCATGCTACATCAGACCCTAGGCAGGCATGCAGGGCCTCCATGATGATGACTGCCTAACTTGAAATTTGATAGACTGGACCAAATAAAGAAGAGTGAACCCACTATAGTAGCCAGGCATGGAGTATCAGAACCTGAATAAGTGAGGACAACATTGATATGGAACATAGGGCTGCCAGCTAAGAGGACTGAGAAACAACCTGGATGAAAAGAACATCCCCACAGAAGGCCAGGCCACCATGGGGTATCAGAAACCAGGATACATGAGGAGAGCATCACACGGGGAAATTGAGGAACCCGCCTTGATTAGGAAGTTAGAGAATGGATTCTGAACTGGATATTAGTGACATTATTTGCCTTTTTGGGGGAAAACAGAAATTGGGTTTGAGAAATAGATGATCCTGACATATAAATTTTCTGATATTAATAGTTGTATTAAGTTTGTATAGGAGAATTTCCCTGTTTTGGAAAAATTCATAATACTCTATTTCATATCTGCTCAGGAGTTTTCTAATAATTTAAAATAAAGAGTTATTTGGGTATGACACAATATTTCTGCCCACATCTGAAGGTAAAATCTACCTATCCATCTATTTAAACCATGGCCAACATCCAAACTATATATAATTATTTAAAAAAGAATAATTGATATTGCCAATGGACATCTGAAAAATTTCATGGCACCATTATTATTCAAAGAAAAGTCATTGTAATATGATTCCATGCCCATGAGTAAATTTAAAATTTGAAAAATGTGAATCTACTATATATTGCAAAGGAATTAAATTATTTGTCACTCTCATAGTAAAATTTTAAATGGGACAAACTGTTGTCATTGCCATGGGTCTCAGCCATACTCAGTTGTGGGGGGAAGTGGCGCAGAGGTCAAGTCACAGACTCTGGGAGCTGGGTGGAAGCAGTCACTTGGTGACCAGCCTGCAAGCTTGTTTATTGAGGAAGCATCTTAATCTTTTAAAGGCTCCCTGCCCAATCATATTATGTCATGATGGGTAAGACCACCAAGTTCTCCCCTCAGTTTCCTTGGCAACACTTGCGTAATTTGTGGGAAGTGCTTTCTTCCTTTGGCTGGCCAGAACAAACACTTCTTCCTGCAGGTTTGTAATTATGGGAAAGGGGCTTACTCTATCAGAGCAGACACTCCTTCCTGCAGGTTTCTAATTATGAGGAGGGGGCTTACTCTATCGGCCAGAGCAGATTTCCAATCATGGGGTTTTTACTCAATCCGGCCAGAGCAGAATGCTCCTTCCTACAGATTTTTCCTATTAGGCCTGTATGTGTATAGGTTTTCCTTATACACATGAGATATTCACAGCTGCCAGCCAGGAACTGGGAGTTTCCCCTACAACAAACTACTTGGATAACACTTTGGGGGTATTTACCAAAATGGCCAGAAATTATATTTGCATATATGTGCCAAACTGATGGCATTTACTGAGATACCAAAAGTTATTTAAATTAATGTACATATCAGCACTATTCATAATAGCCCTCAAATGGGGAGATTCAAGGTATTGTATTAGAAAAAGTTTGTAATACCAGTTGCTCTGTGTCTCAGGATTCAAGCAGCAAGGTGGGTTATACTTACCTTATACTGATGAGAATGAAAATTTACAGCTACTTAAGCCAGTTCCATTTTCTAGCTACTCCAGCAAACACCCTGGTGAACAACACAAAACAAGAAATGGTTTAACAATTGCCAGTTCTTACACACTCTAAGGGGTACATAGTTCAAGAAGAAGTGGAAAGGTCATTCAGGTATAGGCAGCGAACATCTTTGCTTTTCAACAGTTTTGACCACCTGAGTGAAGAAAAAAATGTTTTTAATTTTTCAATAAGAATTGTTTCCATTTTTTAATTTTTTCCCTGTGCTTATTGGTTTGTGCATGTGTGTGTGTGTGTGTGTGTGTGTGTATGCAGAGGTGTGTATAATCATTTCTTTTTTTCTCACTTTTACTATATTTTTTTATGCCTGTCATTTTCCATTGTCTTGTGTCTTTGAAGCTGGAGATTTTTGTTTATTATGTTCTTGTTTGTGAGATAGTGACAAAGGGTAGGAAGTCATCAGAGATGATAGATGATCCAGTGGGGAAGATGAGGGTTAGTTCCAAAAGAAATGAAATGCTACTACCTCCAAAGCACTGCCCCCAACCTCACAAGTTACCAATGTTGCCTGTACCTCCAGGCAATTTCTCCTCCCAACACTATGTGTTGCAATTGAGTGCCCTCTGGGTAGCTCTTTTCCTGGTGGGAAATATAGGGAGAGATACACTCTGGGCAGGTTCCTCTTCTGCCTTTTGGTCACATAGGCAAAATAAGAGGAGGTAGGGGAATGAGAAGAAAGGAAACCTGAAATCTGTAAAAGGGCAAGACACACCTCTCCCATGGATGCCAGCTGTGGGTCCACTTCTCCCCTCTGGAGAAGTCTGTTTCTGTTCTATCCTGAAGGAGCCCCAATTAGGGAGATGGCTATTGCGGTCAGCTGGAAGCCATAAGTTCCACCTGATAATAAGTATGTATGTGACGCACCTGTAAATGCACGTGAGGCACCTGCAAAGCTAAAGGTATATAACCGGGTGAAAGCGGTCGGAGTCAGGAGAAGAATGAATTCATTCAGTCAGTCATGCAGTCGCTCGGTTGGTCAGAAGAAGAGTTCGGGTCGGAGAAGAAGAAAAGAATCAGAGCGGCCAGAACGTAGGCAGAGCGGTTACAGAAGAGAAACCAGATAGAAGAAGTAATTCCTGGTCAGAGTCAGGCCGAGGCTCCCGAGGAAGAAAGAAGAAAGAACAAAGAAGAAAGAAGCTCTAAAAGCTAAGCTCTCTCTCTCTCTAAAGAAGAAATCTCTCTCTTTCAAGCTATCTCTAATCTTTCTCTCTAAGCTCTTTCTAAGAAAAAGAAAAATCTTTCTTTCTCTCTCTAAGCTCTCTCAAAGAAAGTAGAAGTAAAAGTAGTAGTATCTTTACTCTGCCTCCGAGAATTTTCCCGCGGCGCCGTGGCTGGCCATGACAGGCGGCTTACACTATCCCTTAAATAAAAACTTGTTGCCTCAGCATTTCTCAGGTGTGTAATCTACAACACTGAGGTTATTCAGACCTGATCTTGAGTTTCAAGACCAGTATCATTTGTTTCTCTCATTTCACTTTCTCTCTTTTCTTGTCCCTCTAATAGCCAGTTTCTTTCATTTTCTCTTTCTCTATCACTTCAGTTATTTTGTTTCCTTCCCTCATTTTTCCTCATTTATAATCAGTTGCTACATCTCTTCTACTTTCTTTCTGTTCAAATTTTGAAGTTTCTTTTACCTTATGATCATATTTTTCTTTTCTTTTAATAAACAGTAATTTTATTAGTTTTTAGAATTATTTGGATTATATAACTTCTGCCCCCTCCCTTTTATGTTATTGCTTCTATTTGTACTGGAAATGACATAATTGACACATGCTGTTTACTTTTATGCCAAATCTAGTTCACAGACATTTATCATTTTTGCAGTTGGTGATCGCTGACCTCACCATTCTTATTTTTGTGGTAATTAGTGCATTAGCTATCATGGCAGACACCAGGTACTTTAATATTGTATATATATATGTTTTTAATTGTTGCTCTTATTTATTTCCCCCTTTTCTATGAGGTGCTGGGAATTTACTATGACCCTGTGTGTTCACATGGTAAAGACTGCTACTGGATAAACCCAGCAAAGAGAGATCACACCTTGCTCCACATGCAAGGTTAAAAATCTAACCATTTTTAAACTTCAATGGTACCCTAGTATGTGTAGCAGAGACAAAATCTCTAAACCAACAACCAGGATCCAAGGAATGCCTATGGGGGGTGCCCGAGTTTCCAACATGAATGTTAATTCCTAGAGCAAAAACAGAGAAAATTAACACAAAGACTGAGGAAACCAGACCAGATATACAAGGTGTCTCAACCTAGATCACTCCCTATACTTTGAAAATATACTCTTTGAAGTGAAGAAGAGACGCACAAAAGGTATGTCTCACATAACCTGATGGATACAACACAATTATTGTATCATAAAAGGGACCTATTCTTTTGAGGCCTGCATAGGAAGTGGAATATCAAAGATTTGACGCAGCACACACTGTATCAAAATACACTGATCATCACTGAAGGACTAGCAGGAAACTATAGTATAAACCCCTTTTGGGAAATTATTGAAATTCTCACAACAAACTGATATCCTAGAACACTTTACCAAAAGAAAGTGATCTTTAAAGAAGCCAATGCCTAAGAGTGGCAGAGAAATTCATCCTAACAGTTGCATAGAGCCCAACAGAGTAATACAAAAATATGAAAGATCAAGGAACAGAATGTCTCCTAAATTTCATAATTCACCAGTAACTGACTTCAAATATATTACAGTGGGTGAAACAGCAGATAGACAACTCAAAAAATATGATTATAAAAATGACCCAGAATTTCCAAGAGAACATAGAAAATCTAAAGAATACATCACAGAAGTCAATACAGAATGCAATTGAGAAATTCAGTAAGGAAAGAGACATATTGAAAAGAATCTGAACAGATGTATTGGAAATGAAAGATACAAGAAAAATTTTAAAAAATGTTTATTATAAGTCTCTCTAACAGAGTAGACCATGCAAAAGAGAGAATCTCAGAGCCAGAAGACCAAGGGGCAAGCTTTGAATATTCAAACATGATTAATCATAACAGTAACAAAACCTCTCTCCACAAAGCTCCTTACATGTGGTAGTATTTGTGCAATTTTTTTTTTTTTTTTTTTTTTTTTTTTTTTTTTTTTTTTTTAGATTAAGGCATAGTTCAGTGGTGGAGTCTTTAAGTCTCTGTGTAAGACCCTGGTTTCAATACCCCAAACACACAATGTCTTTCACATATTATTTTGTTTTATTATTGTACATTTACAAAAAAATAATATAAATGGGTCACCTACAAGTTAGTAGTGTAACAGTGGTTCACTTTGTGCTTTGAATATAAGCCTTGCTCCTCTGCCACTGCAACTTATTTTTAAAATGGGCATATTTCTTTCTTTTCCTTTATCCTTGCTCCTCTCTAATCTCCCCCTCTCCTTAATCTCAAGGGAAACAGGATTGCCTTTCTTCCCCATTTTAGGCAGAGTTATCTGTCCCTGAATACACACCCACCATATGAACAAAGTAATCTAGATTTTGGGGATGGTACCAGAAGATCTCAGAAATGAGTATCTGTCAAATTAGCAAGTGGATTACAACTCCAACAGAGAACACAAGGAATGTAGCCTTTGAATCCACTCTTTTTTTAAAAAATATTTATTTATTTGCTTTTAGCTGTACACAATGGGTTTATTTGTATGTGGTGCTGAGGATCGAACCCAGGACGCGCACGTGCTAGGTGAGCGCTCTACCGCTGAGCCACAATCCTAGCCCTGAATCCATTCTTTAAACTCCCCTTGTTCCTGGTGATGGGCAGAATCACAGCCTATGGGACAGGAGTCCCTGTATTTCTCCTTTGCTAACAAAGCAATAAACTTTCTTTTTCCTTTTTCTCAAAACTGTTTCCTCGTTATTGGATTGCCATTAGGGACAATGACAGGGATTTTGGCACAAACTTGTCAATCTTGATGATAACCAAGAGCAGCCCTTGCTCCGGCTTTCTTGGGCTTGCCTGTTTCTCCCAGGAATCCCACTTCCATACTGAGGATGCAAGATAGGTGGTGGCCTTTTTGACAGCCAACTGCTGAAGAAGTAGGAGATGGGGTGAGTTTGCCTTGGGTCAAACCAGAGGAGCTGTTCCTGTGAGTAAAGAGAGGGACTGAGGGACCATCCCAGCATCTGCCAATGCTCCTTTTGCTGTGGGAACTCCCACCTTCTCTCCTTGAAAGGTACAGTTTGCTCCAATATGGTCCACTTTGAGTAAAAGGAAACAGAATTCAGTAAATCTCAATACACTTGGCCATTTGGTAAGTCCCTTTGTGTGCATTCTGAGACCCTCCATTCCGCACATATGGTTCCTCTTTATGGGAACATCTGATCCCTCTTTCTGGGGATATCTCTGGTGCCACTGATATAGGATTCACAGGATGGACTGGTGATCTGTTCTAGGGTATCATTTTTTATTGGCCTTGGGTTGGGGAATTCCCTCTGGTTTTCAGTTTTGTTCATATTTATAATTATCCATTTTATGAACTGGTTAGTGTTGCACTGATTCTGTGGGTACTCTCTTGGGAAATATCTTGGCTGGTCAGTTTAAAGGTTTTCATCTGTTGACCATGGTTTTGGAGCTTCCCTTTGGATGTCTCTCTCTGTCTTTATTTTTTGTACAATCTTCCAATTCAAGTTGTTCTGTTGGAGGTAAGATAAGTTGAAGAAAGTGCCATCTATAGATACAAGTCTGCCCCAAATAATGATTTTCTCTGGTGATCTGGCTTTTAAATAGCTTTCTTGATTATTATATAATCTTGCATTTTTAATTAATCTGTCAAAGGTGAAGAAAGTGAAAGAAATTTGTATAAGCAGGACTGTCTGTTTTAAAGGTTCTCATTTATGAGACCTGGTTTCAGTGATCCTTTCTTGTCTGTTTTGTTGTTGTTGTTGCTTGGGTGTTCATTTTTGTTGTTGTTGTCTGTTCCTGGACCTTTAAGACATGGTGAAACTGGCTTTCTGGATGTTTAAAACCAAAACCTTAAAGACCAAAGTCAAGGAAGTAAAAGGGCCAAGGATAAAGCATCCAACATTGTGGACCTTCCCCTCTATGGTAAGCCAGAACCCAGAGAATGTGGGACCACTGTTGGGCCCTGCCACAATGGTGAATCACCCAATCTTCACCCAATCTGATCATGGAGATTGAGAGGACCCTAGAGAACAGGAAAACAACCAGTGCACATTATGCAAAAAGTTGAGTCATTGGAGATGGAAATGTCCCTGATGCTTCCAAGAGAAGCCACATATGGTCAGATAGATCCCAATCCATCCTGCAAATGGCACCACTGGTAGAGAAAAACTACACAGCCAGGAGGCTTTGCTAATGTCCCCATGAGTGAACTCTGAGGAATCTCATCTGACTAAGTTCAGATTTGACCAAGTTGGTCTGAATCACCTGGAAGAAGAATATAGCCTAAAAGCACAGTCCTGCATGGACATTTAAAAGGACAAAATTTTTTTTTTTAATGTAACTCCAGATGTACACTTGTGTCAAACCTACCCAAAGTAAGTAAAGCTGGAGTCTATAAGGGAAAGGATCTTGTGTGAAAGTGTCTATTAATAATAACCACAAGAGATGCAAATTTGTCCTAGGTTAATTTGGGTCTAATTTTGTAGACCTACAAATCTTCAAATCCTCCTACTTTAATAAATTTGATCTGTTTTTTCACTCGTAAGATTCTAAGTTACAGTTGTCATGGTTTTAAGAGACTGGCTGAAATACTAATTGTGCTTGTGCTAATTATTTACAAAACAGTGATTATTTTATTGTTATTTTTTATTGTTGTCTTAGCATAATCCCTGCCCTATGTATGCCTTGTCCACTGATCTTCCATCTGCCACTGTGGACCTCTGGACTGCTCTGATACTGAATGTCCTTTACTTTTCAGGCCCCACACAATAGAGAGAAGGACTTTGAGTTATTTCTCCCAACTTTGCCCACTTTCAGCATGAAACATATTGGAAATGTCATTGCCCATTTGTCCATAAAAATGGAATTCAGAAATTGACAATGGTAAATGTATCAGTGGTCCACTTTATGCTTTGCGTATAACACTTGCTGCTCTGCCACTACAACCTATTTTTAAAAGGGAGATGTTTCTTTTTCTTCTTCTCTCCCTGCTCCTCTCTAATATCTCCCCTTGCCTAATTTCTTAGGAAACAAGATTATCTTTCTTCCTCATCCTAGTCAGAATTATCTGTCCCTGAATACACACTCACCATAGAGACAAAGTAATCCAGACTTTGGGAATGGTGACAGAACATCTCAGAAATGACTATCTTCCAAATTAACAAGAGAATTAAGACTCCCAGAGAGAAGACATGGAATATAGCCTTTGATTTTCCTCTCTAAAACCTCCCCCTGTTTCTTGTGATGGGCAGAATCACAGCCTTTGAAACAGGAGTTCCCTATATTACTTTTTTGCCACAAAAGCAATAAAGTTTTTTCCCCTTTTTCTCAAAACCATGTCCTCAAATTGGGTTGGCATATGAGACAGGGATGAGTTTTGGCAATATCTCTATTAAATATTAACAAATATTAACTGTATATCAATTACCTACTCAATAAAGCAATAAAGCTAAAAGATACTGAGCCCAATAAAAATTACAATCAACTGATTAGAAACCTTTATTTTAAAGCCAGATGGCCTTGGTGTTTATTTTTTGTTTGTTTTTGTGAGCCTGAACCAGATACTTAACAAAGCTTTGTCTGAATTATCTTGGTAGTAATAGGATATAATAATAATGTCAGTGACTGAATAATAATTTCACACCCCAGAACATATACATCTTAATCCTTGAAACCCATGAAATCATGAATTTGTTAATTTACTTGATAAAGGGACATTGTAGATGAGATTCTGTCAAGGATCAAAACATGGATAGATTCTACTGTATTATGCTGGTGTGTTCAATAAAGTCACCAATGTTTTTGTCTGGAGGGGGATTGGTACCAGATGTTGAACCCAAGGGTGCTTAGCTACTGAGGCACACCCTCCAGCCCTTTTTAGTTATTATTTTCAGACAAGATGCTTAGGGCCTTCCAAAATTATGAGGCTGGCTATGAACTTACAATTATTCCACCTCAGAGCCCCCAGCTGATGGGATTGCAGGTGTGTACCACCACTCCCAGATTTAGCAAGGTTTGTATAAAAGAATAATGAGAGGATATCAGGAGATAGCAGGTGTAAACACTGAGGTTGAATTGGTGTGATAAATAACTCAGAAGCCAAGGGAGGTTAGCAGCCTCTTACAAGATGAAAAAAAAAAAAAAAAAAAAATAGGGATATGGATCTTTCCTAGAGCTTCTAAAAAGGAATCATTCTGGCTGACAGAATCATGTTATCCCAGGGGAGATTATATTGGATCTTCAAACCCCAGAACTATAAGATGATTGATTGTCGCTGCCTGAAGTGGAAGTCGCTTGGAGCAGCGAACGCCACAGGAAAATTCGGAGGCAGGATGAAAATGAAAAAAGGTCTTTTATTCTTCTCCTCTCTCCAGCTCCAGCAATCACTCCAAATGCTCTAACTCCAACCACCACCTTCTTCTTCCCCACACACACTAACGAACCTCACCCAGTTATATACATATAGCTTTAACAAGGACACGTGCTTACAGCTCGAGCTTACAGGTGCGTCACGCAGTGTTCACGGGCATACAAAGATTCTTTGAATAATGTATTAATATCAGGTGGAAACTAGAACATCTTTTATGGCTCTCAGCTAACCACAATCTTTAGCTATCTCCTTGATTATAGGCTCCTTCATTTCCCCCTTTTAGTTTTAAAAGAGGGGATGTTCTAGGACGTCCATGTGCAACCGACATTCTTACCCGTCATGGGAGTCTAGGCTGTCCTGACTCCTGGCTTAGGTTGACATGCCGGCCACATTAGACTGTCCCGTGCGACTGTGCCGTGTCTTAGGTTGTCCCCTTCTGGGAATCTTAACCGTCATAGGCTAACCAGCCATCCAATAGAGCCCTTCAGGATCGACTGTGTGTTGACTAACAGCCGTCCAATTTTTAGGAGATGCTGCGGCTTTAAGGCGGTAAGCCTACTGCTGACGAGCCAAGTTTCCATAGCGTATCAAGTTCTTTAAGTGAATCAGCTGCCCTTAGTTTCATCAAGTAACGCACTGAGTTCTCTTAGACAAATACCCGCAAGGCATTGTCCCATAATGTCCCAAAATAATGGAAAATCAAAATGTCCATAAGTTATAACACATAGATTCAGGAGGCCCCATGCATGCAGAGCAGAGGCCACACTGCTGGTGAGGTTGTTGATGCTTGAGCAGCAGGGATGCTTGCAGTGACCCTGGTCCCTGCAGTTGTAGCAGCAGCCGTCTTTTTTATGTCCAGACATTTCCACCGGCAAATCTTCAGGGCCCGCTACCTAAAAACTCAAGCATCCATTATTAAGGGAAAGGCAGTGCTATTTCAGCACTGAGATCAAAAGGTGAGCTGTCAAACTAAAAAAAAAAAGAACTATTAGAGTAGAAAATAAAAGTTGATCTCTGCTCACACACATTGCTGCTCAAGCTCCCACAAACATAAGCTGGCAAAATATCACATTCAGAAATAATCAAAGAGAAACTGAGGGTGTTTACTGCATTAAAGATAAAGAAAAGCTAAAGGCATTTTGGAAAAATAATTTGTTAGCTGGAATCCTCGAGTCTCTATATACACAGCAATCCTATACCTGTTGAAATAATTCAAATTAATCAGCTATTAAACAAATGAAGTCAATAACAAATAAATGATCCTCTGTCGGAACACCAAAATATCAGGTTATACAACATTAAACATATTCACAGCTGAAGAGAAGTCCCGGAGACAACTATAAATCAAAATTGATTATCATTATAATTGATTATCTAAAAATATTCTGAACTTATATAAATATCTATTTATCTATCTATCTATTGATTATCAAATTAGAATATTCTAAGCTTAAATGAATTAATGTTATTTGTTATTTGGATCTATATCTATCTACCTTTTTTTTTTTAAGCGCTTAATTATTTGTGACGTCACACTAGACAGACGCACATATAAACATATTTGTGACATCACATTAACATGAAATTTAGACAAATGCACAGACATAAAGACATATATAAAAGAGAAAAAAAAATTACAATTGTGTATACACTGAAGAGAGATCTTCTTGTCCCGGCCGGGAAGAATGAAATTTAAGTTGTAAATTTAATGGAGAACTCTTTTAAGGGAATTACTCCATACCTTCATTTTGGTCCTCTTGACCTTGCACTTGTTTATTCAATCTAGACTCCTCAATAACTTCGTCTTGATCCCTTTGACTTTGTACCTGCTTTATCAATCTAGATGGTATCCATATTGGAGAGGATTCGTGCTTTGGAAAAACACAAACAGATCCTCTCCCCCAAATTAATACTGGGTCTGGACCCTTCCATGTACCTGAGAGAACATCCTTCCAGTAAACCAAAGGTTTATGTTGTTGGTGTGGGTTCCAGTGTCTATCTCCAGCCGAATGTCCATTAGAATCTAAAGTTAAGAAATTTAGGGTAAACAGGGCAACTGCCAATCTGTCCTTAGGATTTTTCCAGTTTCCATCTTTTTGCTTTAGTAACATATTTTTAAGTGTCCGATTTGCTCTTTCAATTATTCCTTGTCCCTGAGGATTATAAACGATACCTGTTTTGTGGATAATATTGAACTTTGTACAAAATTGTTTGAAGGATGTGGATGTATATGCAGGGCCATTATCTGTTTTAAGCATTTTGGGGATGCCCAATGCAGCAAAAGCTTGCAGACAATGAGATATAGTATCTTTAACTTTTTCTCCAGAATGTAAAGAAGCAAAAATCATGCCTGAGCATGTATCTATGGTGACATGAATAAATCGTAATTTTCCAAAACTTGGCTCATGTGTGACATCCATCTGCCACAAATGATTGGGCATCAAACCTCGTGGGTTAACCCCATAATGTGGATTGGGCAAGAGAGTTACACAAGATGGACATTCTTTTACAATTCTACGAGCTTGTTCTTTTGTGATTTTAAATTTTTGTCTTAAGGTAGTGCTGTTAACGTGGAACTGGGAATGAAATAAAGTAGCTTGTTGTACTGTAGTAAATATAAATATTGTTTTAGTGAGGGCGTCAGCTTTTTGATTACCTTCATGGAGAGGACCAGGCAGATTAGTGTGAGCTCTTATGTGACCTATAAATAAAGGTTCTTTTCATTGCCATAGGAGATTTTGGATTTGAGAAAACAATTTAAAAGCTGGAGTATGTGGTGCTATTGGACCTGCTAGCTCCAATTTTGGGACAGCATGTACAATATAATGGCTGTCTGAAAAAATATTCATAGGCTCTTCTTTAAAATTTTCCAGAGCTATTATTATAGCTTCGAGTTCCACTAATTGAGCTGATTTTTGATTAGTGATATGAATCATTTTTTCATTTTGAGTGACTACTGCAGCAGTACCGTTAGAGGATCCATCTGTAAATACATTAAATGCTTTAGGAATGGGTTGATTTTTTATTACCTGTGGGAATATGATAGGATGATTGATACAAAAGGACAGTATAGGAGATTTAGGAATATGATTGTCAAAATTTGCAGAAGTAGAGCATCTAGCTATAGCCCAATCATTATCATTGAAGCACAAATATTCAACCTGTGACGATGAATAAGGAGTAATAATAGTAGCGGGATGAATTCCAAATATTTTAGTAGAGGTTTTAAGTCCTTGAAGAATAAGTTTAGCCACCATGGAGGTATAAGACTCAATTGTACTTTTAGGAGAGACAGGCAAATGTATCCATAATATAGGTCCCTGTTGCCAAAAATACTCCTGTTGGAGTATATTGTGAAGGAATAATAATCAATATTAGTGGTTGTGCAAAATCAAATCTATCGCAATGGGATCTTTCAATGGCCTGTTCTACTAATTTTAGAGCTCTCCTGGCCTCAGGAGTTAATGTTCGAGGTGAGGATGGGTCAGGGTTCCCACGAAGGATGTCAAATAAGGGTTTTAATTGTCCAGTAGTGAGGCTTAGTGTAGGGCGAAGCCAATTAATGTCACCCAGTAATTTTTGGAAATCATTGAGGGTGGTCAAATGTTCTTTACTTATTAGAATTTTGGGGGGTTTAACAAAAGTATCCATGATTTTAAAGCCTAAATATAGTATAGGTGATCTGCTTTGAACTTTTTCTTCTGCTATATATAATCCATATTTTTTTAGATTTTTCGTTATTTCACTAAATATATTAAATAAGATTTGTTGATTAGGGTGAGCTAATAAAACATCGTCCATGTAGTGTAGACACATGAGGTCTTGATATTTGTTTTTAATGGGCTGTATAGCTCTGTCCACATATAGTTGGCACAGTGTAGGGCTATTTGCCATTCCCTGTGGCAATACTTTCCATTGATATCTTTTATCAGGGCCATTATTATTAATAGAAGGAATTGAAAAAGCAAACCTGGGGGCATCCAGAGGATGTAGGGGAATGGAAAAGAAACAGTCCTTTATATCAAGGGTTATAAGGTAATAGTTTTTTTGGAATAGCTACAGGATTAGGAAGTCCAGGTTGAGTAGGGCCCATAATTTGCATTGTTTTGTTAATTTGTCTAAGGTCTTGTAATAGTCTCCATTTCCCTGATTTTTTCTTAATTACAAATATGGGAGAATTCCAGGGAGAGGTGGAAGGCTCTATGTGTCCTGCTTCTAATTGTTCTTTAATTAATTGATGGGCCGCTTGCAATTTTTCTTTGGATAGGGGCCACTGAGGGACCCAAACTGGCTTATTAGAGAGCCATGGTATTTTTAAAATTGTTTTCTCAGTGGCCCCTAGAAAAAAATGTCCTTTGCCTTTTTTATTATGAGTAGGATTTTTATTCTTAACACCTGCAGGCTTGGTCGCTAGGTGTAGCCCCATTTGATGTAAGATATCTCTTCCCCATAGGGTAACTGGCAAGCTGTTTAAAACATAGGGTTTGAATGTTCCTGTATGGCCTTCATTGTCTTGCCAATTTAAGATTACAACACTTTGAGCTGGGGTATTACTGTATCCCAAGCCTCTTAAACTGGTTGAGGCTTTCTGTAGAGGCCAGTGCTTAGGCCATTGTTGTAGATTTATGATGGAAGAGTCAGCTCCTGTATCAATCAGCCCCTCCATCTCTATACCTTGAATTTTTAATTTGCACATAGGCCTCCGTGAACAGTCCTGGACCCAGAAAGCCATAGGTCCTGAACCAGTGGAACCGAATGCTCTGCTATTTCTATTTTGTGGCATGCTTTTAAAAGAATTATGGAGACTGGGAATGAGGATCAGCTGTGCAATTCTGTCTCCTTGATTTACGGAGATGATGCCCCTGTGTGTATTTAGCATTATTTTAATCTCTCCATTATAATCTGAATCAATAACCCCTGGTATAACATTAAAGCCTAATAAACTTTTGGAACTACGCCCAAGGATTAGTCCCACAGTTCCTGAAGGGAGAGGTCCCCTGATTCCCGTAGGAATCAGCTGAACCCCCATTTCAGGTGTCAGGACCATCCGGGCAGTAGAACAGAGATCTAATCCTGCACTTCCTCTTGTCCCTCTGATAAGGGAGTTAATGGGTAGGAGGGACTGTGACGAGGAATCATTTGAATCTGAGGGCCTTCCTCCTCTAGTGCCTCGTACATTTGTGGGCCCCGGGGCATTGGGCCCCGTGCCCCGTTTTTTGAAATCCTTGATAAATCATTTCCATATATATCATATCTAGAATGGTATTGATTGGCCCAATGTATACCTTTTTTGCATCTGGGGCATCGGCCTGGAGCACGGTATGAATTTGATTTTATTACCCTTGGGGGATATTGCTTAGCATATCTTGGTTGATTATAATAATTTTGTCTGGAATATCCTGTTCTAGGTTGAATCCTTTGGGAATTTTGAGGGGAGGAATTTTTCATCACTGCAGCAATTACGTTGCCTGTGATAACAGCCTCGTTAATGTCTTTGCACAGTCTGATATAAATTGATAAGTCTTTTTTACTTCTCCATGGCCTTATTGCATCCTGGCAATATTTATTAGCCTTCTCGTATGCTAATTGGATAACTAGGGGCATAGCTTGCTCGACTTCTCCAAAAACTCTAGATGTTGTTTTTAAGAGCCTATCTACAAAATCAGCGTAAGGTTCGTTAGGCCCTTGTATAACTTTTGATAGGCTGCCTTGCAGATCCCCTGTGCCTGAGATTGTCTTCCAGGCTTTCACAGCTGCAGTGTGTATCTGGGCATACACACCTGGATCGTATTGTAGTTGATTTTGTAGTTCGGCGAACTCACCCTCCCCTGTGAGCATATCTATATTGCGTTGAGGGAAACCTGCTGCAGCATTTCTCTTTGCTATTTCTGAACAAAGTTCCTGGAATTGAGTTTTCCAGATTAGGTATTGTCCCCCACTTAGTACCGCTCTGCATAGACTTTTCCAATCTGAGGGGGCTAAGGTTAGGGTGTTAAGTGACTCTATCATACTTAATGTGAACGGAGCTTGAGGCCCATAGGTCATTACCGCCTCTTTAAAATTCTTTATTGTTTTAAAGTCTAGGAACTTGTGATATCTTTGTCCCTGTTCATTTTGAAATACTGGCAGTTCTAGGTGCTCCTGCGGTCTATGTTGTTCGAGAGCGTATAAGCGCTCTGAAAGGCCGCCAATTTCTACCTCAAGGGCACATACACTCTGATCAATACTCCTTATTGTTTCTGTTAGGGATTCTATCCATGAAGGAGCAGAGGGCGCTAGTGGTTCCTCTATTTGACGGTCTTTTCTCTTTTTTTAATTTCTTTTTGTTCTTTTTATTGGAGACTGTGCTCTCCGAATCGCTTTTTGATTCCTCTTCACTACTAGCTTCATAATTCCTAACCGGCTCAGTAGAGGAGACTGTACTTTCATGGTTTGGCTCCTTGTTACTATTATTACTTTCACTAGTATCCTGAGTTTCAGTTTCTAAGGAGAGTAGATACTCCTCAGCTAATTTTATTAAGCTTCTGATGGCTTTTGCAGATCTTACTTTTGAATTTACATTCCTACTCTCCTTGCTGGTCTCCACTGAGTCAGAGGATATGCTTTCTTGTTCACTTTTCTCACTATCCTCTGAGTTCTCAATATCAAAAATTTCATTCATGGCTTTTATAAACCGACTTTTTGTTATATTTGCTCCCATCTTTTTAAATTTTCTTTTTCTTACCTTGCCGCCGAATTCCCCGTACAGGCCACCACCTGTCGCTGCCTGAAGCGGAAGTCGCTTGGAGCAGCGAACGCCACAGGAAAATTCGGAGGCAGGATGAAAATGAAAAAAGGTCTTTTATTCTTCTCCTCTCTCCAGCTCCAGCAATCACTCCAAATGCTCTAACTCCAACCACCACCTTCTTCTTCCCCACACACACTAACGAACCTCACCCAGTTATATACATATAGCTTTAACAAGGACACGTGCTTACAGCTCAAGCTTACAGGTGCGTCACGCAGTGTTCACGGGCATACAAAGATTCTTTGAATAATGTATTAATATCAGGTGGAAACTAGAACATCTTTTATGGCTCTCAGCTAACCGCAATCTTTAGCTATCTCCTTGATTATAGGCTCCTTCAATTGATGTGTGTTGTTTTCAGTCATTATATTTGTGGTATTTGTTAGGGCAACAATGGTGACAAATACTATCTATCTCCTAAGTTTACAAGAAACAGTAAGTTTAAAAAAAAGAACAAAGTGCAAAGGCAGGGTATGAGGAATCAGAAGTTGAATGTTAGGGAGGTTGTAGTGAAGGGATGATTAAAAATTTTGGTAAGAAACTTTGAGTAGCATTATGGAAAAATTACTTTTGTCAGGATATAATGCTGCCTGTTGTTACATTCTTCTCTCAACATTTGATTAATGTATTTTCCCTTACTAATCAAGAGTGTCAAAAATTGATACAATGTCATTTTCACTTGAATTTTTTTTTATTTTTAATCTACTTCCATATGTTTTTTTTTTTAGTTGACAAGTAGTCATATGTATTTGTGAGGCACATTGTGATATATGTATACATGATAGGATGATTAAATCAGGATAATTAACATGGTCATTTCTTGCCGCTTGCAGCTGCTGCCTGCAGCAACAATACCACAGGAAAGAATTCGGATGCAGACTGGAAACGAGTAGGTTCTTTATTCTGCTTTCTCTTCTGACTTCTCTCTCCAACTCCAACAACAACCCCCCTCACAACTCCAACCCTACCTGCTTAAAAACTCTTCACCTTAACAAGTATACACGTGTCACAAGCTCAACTTACAGGTGCATCACACAGTGTTCACGGGCACAGAAAGATTCTTAGTTGATTACAATAAGGTCAGGAGAAAACAATTAAATGCCTCCTCTTTTGTTCTCAGCCAGTTGCCATCTTAGCTACCTCCTCATTAAGGCTCTTACATCCCCCCTTTTGTTTTAAAAGAGGGATAAATAGATGGGTGAGCTCTCACCACACCAGGATCGACTGTGCCTGTCTTAGGCGTCCACATGTGCAACCGGCATTCTTACCCGTCATGGGATAATCAAGGCTGTGCCCTTGACTCCTGTCTTAGGTTGATATGTCGGCCACATGAGACTTTCCTGTCATTGACTACCAGCCGTCCAATCGAGCCCTTACCACATCAGGACCGACTGTGTCTGTTTTAGGTGTCTACGTGTGCAATTAGCATTCTTACCTGTCATCAGATAATCAAGACTGTGCCCTTGACTCCTGTCTTAGGTTGATATGTCGGCCACAGGAGACTTTCCCATTATTGACTACCAGCTGTCAGATCATGAGGAGATGCTCCGGTTCTAAGGCGGCAAGCTTTTTGCAGATGAGCCAAGTTCCATTAAATAGCGGACTAAGTTCTTTTAGACAAATCAGGTGCCCCAAGTTCCATTAAGTAACCCACTGAGTTCTCTAGACAAATCAGCTGCCCTATCAAGGTTAAGAAAAGGGGTATCCACAAGGCATATGTCCCGTACAATGTTCCAAACATCCTATAGTCCAGTTGCTAACACGTTGATCTAGGAGGCCTTGTGCATGCAGAGCAGAGGCCACACTGCTGGTGAGGTTGTTTGATGCTTGAGCAGCAGGGATCCTTGTAGTGATTGTGATCCCTGCAGCTGTAGCAGCAGCAGCCGTCTCTTTTATGTCTAGACAATGCCACTGGCAAATCTTCAGGGCCCACTAAGACTGGCATAGGGATGTACCTAGAAACTCAAGCAACAATCATTGGAGGAAAGGCAGTGCCATTCCAGCAATGAGTCAGGAAGCGAGTTGTAGGAGTAAACTAAAAAATAGAATTATTAGATCTTCAGGTATCTGAAATTGATATCTGCTCACACACATTGCTGCTTGAGCTCCCATGAACATTAGCTGGCAAAATATCACATTCAGAATGGATTAAAGAAAGACTGAGGGTATTTAGCTGACAAAATATTACATTTAAAATAGATTAAAGAAAAGCTAAGAGTATTTTAGAAAAATAATTTGTTAGCTGGAACTTTTGAGCCTCTGCATACACAGCAACCTTCCATGAATATACCTGTTGAAACAATTTAAATTAATCATCTGTTTAACAAATAAAAGTTTATTACAAATATACAATCCCAAGTCAAATACCAAAATATCAGGCTATATAATATTAGTCATATTCCTTGCTGAAGAGAAGTCCTAGAGATACTTATAAATTAAGTTTGAAGGTACCTTCATTTTTTAATTATTTACCCAATTTGAATATATTTAACTTAAATGAATTAAAGTTATTTGGATCCTTTTTTTTAATTTTTTTTTTAATGATTTTTATGAGCGCTTGGTTTTTGTTATTTGTGACATCACATTAACATGAAATCTGGACAGATGCACAGACATAAAGACATATATTTGTGACATCACATTTACATGAAATCTAGACAAGTGCACAGACATAAAGACATATATAAAAAAGAAACACACAATTGTGTGCACACTAAAGAGAGATCCTCTTGTCCCGGCCGGGAGAAATGAGACTTAAGTTGTGAATTTATTGAAGGAAAAACCATGCAGCTTAAAAATTTCTTAGCAGAAAAGGCAAAGATGAGGTTCCTTTGTTGGAAAAGAGACAAACTAGCGCAGGTGCATGGATTGATACCTCTTTTAAGGGAATCATTCCACAACTACTTCATCTTGGCCCTTTTGATTTGGCACTTGTTTTATTAATCTTGATTTTGCAACAACTTCATCTTGGCCCTTTTGATTTGGTACCTGTTTTATTAATCTTAATGGTATCCACACCGGCAAGGTTTCATGCTGTGTAAAAACACAAACAGATCCTCTCCCCCAAATTAATACTGGGTCAGGACCCTTTCATGTGCGTGAAAGAACATCCTTCCAGTAAACCAAAGGTTTATGTTGTTAATGTGGATTACATTGTCTGTCTCTAGCCGAATATCCTTTGGAATCCAAAGTTAAAAAATTTAAAGTAAAAAGGACAATGGCTAATCTATCTTTAGGATTTGTCCAATTTCCTTCTTTTTCTTTCAAAAGCATAAATTTGAGTGTGCAATTAGCTCATTCAATTATACCTTGGCCTTGAGGATTATACGGAATACCAGTCTTATGAAGTATACTGAATTTTGAGCAAAAATGTTTGAAAGATGAGGACGTATATGCAGGGCCATTGTCTGTTTTAAGCATTTTGGGAATGCCCAGTGCAGCAAAAGCTTGTAAACAATGAGATGTAACATCTTTAACTTTTTCTCCAGCATGTAAGGAAGCAAAAATCATGCCTGAGCATGTATCTATGGTCACATGAATAAATCGCAATTTTCCAAAACTTGGCTCATGAGTAACATCCATCTGCCACAAATGATTGGGCATTAATCCTCTTGGGTTAACCCCATAAGGTGGATTGGGCAAATGTGTCACACAAGATTGACAAGTCTTCACAATTGTTCGAGCTTGATCTTTAGTTATTTTGAAACTTTGTTGTAAAGTAGTACTATTAACATGAAGTTGAGACTGGAACGAGGTAGCTTGTTTGACTGCTGAAAATATAAAGATTGTTTGAGTAAAGCATTGGCCTTTTGATTACCTTCATGGAGAGGACCAGGCAAATTAGTATGAGCTCTGATATGTCCAATAAACAAAGGTACTTTACATTCCCATAGGTTTTTAATTTGAAAAAACAATTTAAAGACTGGAGTATGAGGTGCTATTGGACCTGCCAGCTCCAATTTAGGGACGGCATGTACAATATAGTGGCTGTCAGAAAAAAATATTTATGGGCTGTTCTTTAAAACTTTCAAGAGCTATAATAATAGCTTCTAGCTCAACTAATTGAGCTGATTTATGGGCAGTAATATGAATCATATTTTCTCTTTGAGTGACTACTGCAGCAGTACCGTTAGAGGACCCATCTGTAAATACATTCAATGCCTTAGGAATAGGTTGATTTTTTATTATATGTGGAAATATAATGGGATGATTGATACAAAAAGATAGTATAGGAGACTTAGGGAGATAATTATCAAAATTTGCAGAAGTAGAGCATCTAGCTATAGCCCAATCATTATCATTGAAGCATAAATATTCAACCTGTGATGATGAATAGAGAGTAATAATAGTAGTGGGGTGAATACCAAAGATTTTAGTGGAAGTCTTAGGTCCTTGAAGAATAAGTTTAGCCACCATGGAGGTATAAGACTCAATTGTACTTTTAGGAGAGACGGGCAAATGTATCCATAATAAAGGCCCCTGTTGCCAAAATACTCCTGTGGGTGTATATTGGGAAGAAATAATGATCAATATCAGTGGTCGAGTAAAATCAATTCTATCACAATGGGATCCTTCAATGGCCTTTTCTACCAACTTTAAAGCTTCCCTAGCATCAGGAGTCAATATTCGCGGTGAAGATGGATCAGGGTTCCCGCAAAGGATATCAAATAAGGGTTTTAATTGGCCAGTAGTGAGGCTTAGTTTAGGGCAAAGCCAATTAATGTCTCCCAGCAATTTTTGAAAATCATTAAGAGTAGCTAGATGTTCCTTATTTATTAAAATTTTTGAGGCCTAATAAAAGTATCCATAATTTGGAATCCTAGATATAATATTGGAGATCTAGTTTGAACATTTTCTTCAGCAATGTTTAGTTCATATCATTTCAAGTTTTCTGATATATCGCTAAATATGGTGAATAAGACTTCTTGATTAGGATAAGCAAGCAAAATATCATTCATATAATGGAGGCACATAAGCTCTCGGTATTTGTTCTTGATAGGCTGAATAACTTTATCTACATAGATTTGACACATAGTGGGGCTATTAGCCATACGCTGGGGTAAAACTTTCCACTTCCATTATTATTAATAGAAGGAACTGAAAAAGCAAACCTGAGAGCATCCAGAGGATATAAAGGAATAGAAAAAAAAAATCTTTTATTGTCAGAAGTTATAAGGGGTTGAGGTCTATAGCCCCCCTGTACCCGGGATGGACCTCTTCTGTCTACCAAAAGAGGCCAAAGGGGCCTACCACAACG
This sequence comes from Tamias sibiricus, assembly GCA_025594165.1. Lineage (NCBI taxonomy): Eukaryota > Metazoa > Chordata > Mammalia > Rodentia > Sciuridae > Tamias > Tamias sibiricus. Next base: position 138,574,534 of record CM046663.1, on the reverse strand, counting down.
ATGAGACTGGATTGGGAAAGTAAAGGCCGCCAACGCCTCCTCCCCCGCCTTCATAAGACTCTGAGCCACGTCAGGGAGCCCAGTCAGTAGAATGCCGGAACTTGTTTATTGAAGGGGTGCACAATGCTTTATAGTGGGCCACAGCCAGTTAGTGACCAGCAGAGTGGTTCTGGTTCTCACAGCCACACCCCCTGCTTAGCCTAGGTCAGCTAACAGGGCGTGGTAATGTGGCAAGCAGCCAGAAAGCCAGAGCTTTTCCACCCCCTAGGCAGACAGTGTAAGGTCCCAACATTTCCCCATTTTGTTTTTTTTAAAAATGGGGCTCCCCATTTTGTTTTCAAAAATGGGGTGTCCATCTTACTCGAGAGTGTGCCTGTACCACCCTAGCGCTTTAGGTGGACACACCCAGGGCCAGCAAGTGGCCAGGGGAAGGACATGGGACAGGACAGTCACCTTTGGGAAGGCTTTTCAAGGATGGCTGGTTTAGACCTCCGCATCCTGTTAAGGACCATGGCCAAGTCTGTAGGGCTCTCACTCAGCATTGCTGAAGGCATTATTGGCAGACCACCAAGCTGTACACAGGGCCCAGAAGTGAACACAAGGAAAATGACAGTCAGGGATTTTACAAAAAATGGAGAAGGTAGGGATTAGACAGATACAAAGTCCAGCATGAGGAAGTAACCGCTTGAGCTAAAGCCGACCCATTCAGTTCAGTCCAAAGGAAGCCATCTAGAACAAAGTCCGGACAGTTGACATAGAAATAAATAGCACTTTTCTCCCAGGAATAGGCATAGTCCCTCTTCTCTTGTTGCAAAGAGTTGAAATACTGACAAAGGGAGAGTCTAAGGCAACAGGGCTCCTGATGAACATCAGGATAAAGATGATGAGAAGTCCAATCACAATGAAACAGAGGATCCATCATGGATTTTTCATTCCTGTGGAAAAAGGGAAAAATCACCCCTCAAGAGCATGTGCTCTTGGGTAGACATTTTATTCTAATGGGCAGTATTTGAGGTCCCTAGCAGGTACCCAAATAGGGCTTGGTTCTCCAATTGGAAAGACATATAGGTAGGGCATCTGGTTGGATCAATGTCTCTGAAAGACAGTCAAAGGCTGATGCTTGGAAAAATTTAAGCATCGCTGTTTTTAACTGATGATGGGGGCTGCTTCCCCCTTTTTGTTTTATTAATTGGACCTTTAGGGTTTTATTGTGTCTCTCTATGATGGCTTGTTTAATGTGCCATCTTTTGAAAAATTTTGTAATGATTTGTTTACAAAATAATATTTTTAAGCCCTCAGGTGGAGAGGGTTTAATGGGCCATTGAGTGAAGACAGATGTCAACTATCTGTGAGATTTTGGCTTCTTTACCTTTCTAATTTTAGGAACTCCTTACTACTGTAAGGGAATAGGACGATGACTGAATCTGGCTTCTTCGAGCTGAAAGTGGGCGAAGTGATGGGGGAAGTAGTTTGGAGTTCCCTTATTAGAAGTCAGGTCAGATTGAAGCCTGGGGAAGGTTGTAAAGTCATCAGGGACAGGAGCTTCTATTAGAGAAACAAAAAATATGAGTATTGAATAATGTTGCAGCATCTGGAATATGTAACAGTCAATAATTTTTCACCAGGAGGGTGTGAGGGCTGAGAAGTTATCTCCAATAATAAGGCAAGAGTGGATATGGCCTTTGTTTGGGAATATAATTTTTTAACATGCACAATTATCAGGAATGTAAACACAACATTTAATGTTATAGATGTCTATCTAGATAAGATGGTAGTTAAGCTACTTAACGTCATCTGATCCTATAAAATCTTTCTATTGGTATGACCTCTGTGTCTAGTAGAGAACTCTTTATTTCTGTCATTTAGGGCTAGATAATCATGCTACTGCATATTAAGCCTACCTGTGTAGGTTAGGAAGATCTGCAGGCCCTAAACTGACTAAAAACTTTTGACTTGGCAGTTACTTAGTTGTTAAACTGTTTCTTTTATACAAGTACATATCTGAAGTTACTTTTACTTCTAAAATGCCCAGGAATGGTTGTGTATCTGTCTCAATTGTTTACTAGATGTTTAGGATGAAGTCTGTAAAATTGACTTTTGCTTTTAACTTTTGCTAAGAGTCAGCTGATTTCTGATGGGAATCTTGGGGAAACTTGAGAGCAGTTTTCTGCTCGGTGCCTTCTGCAAGGATGGGTCCAGGTCTTGCTTGACCTTGTGGCTTCTCTCAGAAGCATTAGGGATGTTTCTCCCTTTTTATGGACCCTCCTTTTAGCAAGTGCACTGATTGGCTTTCTATTCTCTATAGGTCTCATGTATCTCCCTGATCAGGAAATCATGTGGCCCAGAGATGCAAAGCTCTTTAGAGAAGTTTCCTGTTCCCAAACAGGCAAACTCTGGGACAAGAACCAAATATTGGTTTTTTTTTGGCCCTTTTCAATTAATTTAAGATCTTGATCTTAGACATCTAGTAAGCTAATCTTAAATTGAGATCATTGGGCTTTAACTTCAATGTTTATAAATTTATAGTCGTTGTTTAACCTTTTATTAATGGGGTCTGTGGTAGCTATCTGTCTTGATGGCTTAAATTAACTCAGGTTGTGTTCTTGAAGCAATACCTCTTCAAGACCTTAACATATAACTTTTAGACAGTTTACAAGGAAAATATAAAATAAAATTAATAAAAGTAAAAACACTTTTAGTTTGTGAAGGCATCTTGAGTTTTGATTGAGTTATATATTATAATCTCTGTTTTTTAACAAGAATCACTCTTTTGACCATACATTTTGGCATGTAAGACCAGAGCCTTATCTTATCTCAGGTATGGTGGGGTTCTTTAATCTTAGGTCAGGTGTTTTAATTTTGAAGTTGATCTCTGCTTCTTAAATAAAATTTTATAGTGTTTACATATATTGCTGCTTGAGCTCCCATGAAATTTAGCTGATAAAATATCACATTTAGAATGGATTAAAGACATTTTGAGAGTATTTAACCTTTTTTTGGAAAAGTAGAAAATGTTTTTATAATATACAATTGCATTGATGTCTTTATAAATCAAGTTTAGCTTCTAAAGAAATAACCTTATAATATTTTAAAATAATAGTTGTTTTTTAATTATAGCTTTATAATTTTTAATTTCTTTTAGATTACTTGTTCAAAAAAAAAAAAACCAAAACTTAGTAAATATAATGTTATAGGTAAATTAATGTTAAGAAATTTTTGTCTTCTTATCATAGATTAAGCTTTGGTTTATATCAGTACATTAACATTTGACCTTAGGAAAAAACCTTAAATAGCATTTCCTGATTGTTCTATATACTTATTTAATTAACATTTACAGAGCTTTTATATAATACCTTTTTGTTCATAATTTTAAATAACAATTTTAATTTAGGTAACCCTTTTATCTCAATAAAAATATTGTTACTTGCAGTACTCCAATGGAAACAGCCGAATCCTTTGAGCCTCTGCATATACAGAAATCTTTTATAAACCTTTATATAGAATCATATACATCTGTTAACCACTTCATAAGAACATAACATTCATGCATATAGAATTAGACCTGTTGAAATTTTAATCTGTTTCATTGATGACAAAGACTAATTTATGAAAACAATCAATAATGTTACTCGATGTGTTAGAATTTGTTAGGACAAGAAGTTACCCTGGAACGCTGTGTTGAAAAGGGATGGTTTATTGGGGTGCCACATGGCATGGTACAGGACAAAAATGGCATGGAGGGCAGAGAAGGTGATGGCCAGGGCATCTGCTAGCCAGGTTTGCAGGCTAGGCTGAGGGACCTGAGAAATGTAGTCTTTTTACAAAGTATCTGGGAGGTGTGGCCTTCTACCTAGGAGGCGCAGCCTCCTGCCAGGAATCCAACACAATGGAATTTAACAGTTAGTATTTTAACCTTGAAAATTAATGTCTAATAAACAAAGTTACTTATAAATTTACTTTTCTGACATTTACTCCAGAGAAGAGACACAATAAAAAGGCAGAAAAACCGTAGAATACAAGACAAGACATGACATAAGACGGCAAGAACTAGGAATTATTATTATTATTATTGTTATTATTGTTATTATTTTCCTTTTGATGTGGCTGTTCACTCTAGTAATCCAAAAAACGGAAGGCACATCTTGGGGCCTTGGAACTTTTCCAAGGTGCACATCCCCTTAGAAGGCATTCTATCTTGGAGTTCCAGAGCGAAGGTCCAGCTTTAGAATTTGTGATGGTAAAGAACTTTTAAATCACGTGAGTTAAAGGTATTTGGATCCATATTTTAAATTTTTATGAGCGCTCAGTCCACACACACATAAACATATAAATGGAACGTAAGTGTACACAAAACATAACCAAAACATCAGAATCATGAGCTCAAAAAATCTTAGAAAAATGATAGGCTGGTAAAAAGACATTTTAACCTTTTTTTTTTTTTTTTTTTTTTTTTTTCTTTTGGGGCTTGAGCTTACTTCTCCATTTGCATTTCAATGTGAGTCCCTGGGTAAGTCCTGGCTGAGGTAACCCTTCCCCCCCCCCCCAGCTTAAGCTTAGTTCTCCATTTGCATTTTAATGTAAGTCCTGGCTCAGGTCTGGAAGGGTGGGGGACTGCTATTGTGAGCAGATGCCTTCGCCTAAGGCACTTTTTAACTAGTTGAGCTCTCCTAAGAGCTTTTGCAGCTCTACCAAAGAGTAAGGGGACAGACAAAATCCAATTTAAGTTCAGCTTCTAAGATTTTAAAATGAGGTTTAGTTTGAACCTTGTTGATAGAAGGCTTGGCTATTGGCATGCATCCCAGGGGCATGGTCACATGTGTGCTTCCTCCCTAGGCAGGAGCCCCACCCTGGAGGCGGCTCTCAGGAGGCATGGTGGGGGATGGCCATGGCCAGAGGAGACAGACTCAGTCCTACCCATCACTGAATGTGCCTTCCCTAAACATCTTCCCTTTTACCCCCACCAGGTGCATACGAAAACTACAGGTTTCCCTGCGCAGAGGTTTCAGACCTAAGTCTGAAGACTGAAGTACCCAGAAAAGGGAGAGGAAGAAAGAGAGAAAAAGTGGACGAGAAAAAGAGAGAGAGATTATGGTTGCCTCATTTTCTACAGGATGCCTTTACCCGGAAGGCCCTATCTGGCTTCAAACGCTTAGCCCAATCAGTCGAAGTTCTGCCCCGTGCTTGGTGCCACTTTGTTGGAAGTTATAAGGGGTTGAGGTCTATAGCCCCCCTGTACCCGGGATGGACCTCTTCTGTCTACCAAAAGAGGCCAGAGGGGCCTACCTCAATGATGAGACTGGATTGGGAAAGTAAAGGCCGCCGACGCCTCCTCCCCCACCTTCATAAGACTCAGAGCCACGTCGGAGAGCCCAGTCAGTAGAATGCCGGAACTCATTTATTGAAAGGGTGCACAATGCTTTATAGTGGGCCACAGCCAGTCAGTGACCAGCAGGGCGGTTCTGGTTCTCACAGCTGTTAGAAATTATTAGGACAAGAAGTTACTCCGGAACGCCACTGTAGAAAGGGATGGTTTATTGGGGTACCACATGGCGTGGTAGGGGACAAAAGGGCATTGAGGGCAGGAAAAGGGAGAGGGAGGACAGAGACAGGAACAAGCGCGAACAGAGAGAGGTTTCAGTCCGGGGGTGGCTTAAATAGAGTGGAGGTCAGAAAGCCCCCCTGGAGTGATTCCTTGCCCTATAGGCTACCAGAGGTCAGGTAGTGGCCAGGGCACCTGTTGGCCTGGTTTGCTGGTTATGCTGAGGATCTTGGGAACTGCAGTTTTTCACAGAGCACCTGGGGAGGTGTGGCCTTCTGCCTGGGAGGCGCAGCCTCCTGCCTGGAATCAAACATTCCCCCCTTTTTGTTTTCTTAGGAAGCGGGGCATTGTGTTTCAATCTGGCTGCTTCAGAGCTGAAGTGGGGCGACGAGGGGTGCTATGAGGGGAGGAGATGTGAGCAGGCAGGTCCAGCTGGAGGGTGAAAAAATTCCCAGGAGGTAGGCGTGGAAAAGTTGAATCTGTCCAGGTATGGGATGGATGAAGTTTTCTTGAAGACATATGTCGGTGAGGGTGTCAAACCAGGCTTCTGCAGAAAGTCACTGAGGGAGTCAGCTGGCTATCTTCTCAAAGAGCATGTAGAAATTGTGGGTCTTGTGAGTTTGCAGGTAACATGTGACGAGGCCAATGGAGAGTGCGAAGCACATCATAATGAGCATCAGGTGGCAGCATAAGGGCAGGACTCGGCAGGGCTCTCTGGTTGGAAAGTCATCGTTGGTTTTTTTTTAACAGTTGATTGTCCCTGAGAAAAACTGGTTAAAGGTTTAAAACAAGAAAAATAGAGAAGATTATTTTTAGTTGGTATTGGGGACATGAGAGAAACGAATTTTTAAGGGATCAGTGGGACTGGAAGAGCAAGTATATGGAGGTAGTTGTTTGTCATCTTTTTGTGGATCTTCAGTTGGTTGAGCAGCTGGTTTTAGTCTGAAAATATGAGTCCAAGAAGTTGATTTCCTGAGGTTTCACGAAGCTTAGCGACTGTGGGTGTGCACAGCACAACCTGGAAGGGGCCTGTCCACTTTGGGACAAGGGAGACCGATCTTGTGTCTTGTGGAGGGGAGAAATAAACCCAAGAACCGGGTGTTAATGGGAATGAAGCAGTGAGTCTACCTGGGTCAGGCAGAATGAAATCTTGGCACGTCCATATCTGATGTCTGATGAAGGATAAGAGAGGAGAAGAGAGATCTTTGGGCAAGGGTCCTCGAATTTGGGAAATTCCAGGTGGAAGAACTGGTCACCCAAACATAACCTCAAAAGGGGATAATAAGGAAGGTTTTTTTTTGGGAGGACTCGAAGCCTGAAGAACGCAAGGGGAAGTAATTTGACCCAGTCTAAGCGAAGCTCCAGGGAGAGTTTAATCAGAATATTTTTAAGAGTTCTGTTGGTCCTCTCTACCTTTCCTGAAGACTTGGGGTGATATGGGATGTGAAAGCACCAAGGAATGTTAAGAGAAGTAGAAACACTTTGGGTGACAGAAGAGACGAATTCAGGCCCATTGTCAGACTGGATGGACATGGGCAACCCAAAGCGAGGAAGAATTTCTGAGACTAAAATAGAAGCTACTGTGGAGGTCCTTTTGTTGGAAGTAGGGAAGGCCTCTACCCATCCAGAGAAGGTGTCTACCAAGACCAGGAGATATTTATGTCTCCAGACAGTTGGCATGTTGGTTAAGTCTATCTGCCAATCAGCTCCTGGAAGTTGACCTCGAGCTTGGTGAGAGGGAAATGTTCCTTTTTTAAGGGGAGTATATGGGTTAGTACACTGACATGCAGTGCACGTGGAGGTGAGTTGATGTAGGAACTGTATGTCCTCTGGAGTCAGGGTGAGGAAAGAGGTAGCAAAAGTTTTGAGGGCCTGGGGGTTAGGATGGAATAGAGAATGGAGATAGGAGAGGATTGACTGTACTGAGGGGGATGTGGAGGTCTGAGTAGTGGATTGGACTGGAGATAGAAGAGAAGGAGAAGATAGTGCTGCTTTCCTTGCTTCCCTATCAGCCTTCGTGTTTCCCTGAACTATGGGAGAGTCCCCACTTTGGTGTGAAGGACAATGGGAAATTCCTATTAATTTGGGCAGAAGAGAGGCTTGTAAGAGTTTTGATATTAATTTAGAATTAGTAACTGTAGAGCCTTTTGTGGTCAGGAGCCCTCGCTCTTTCCAAATTGCTGAATGGGAAAGCAAAATATGGTAAACATATTTTGAGTCTGTGTAAAGGGTGAGGTTTTGGTCAGCTGCTAATTCGAAGGCACGACTAATAGCTATTAGCTCAGCCTGTTGATTTGTAGTATTGGAAGGGAGGGGGGCTGCCTCAATGACCTCTGATAGGGAGACTACAGCATAACCGGCAAAATGTTGCCCATCCTTAAAAAAGGAGCTGCCATCTGTGAACCAAATTAGGGAAGAGTCAGTAAGTGGTCCCTCTTGGATGTGAGAGGGGTGAGGGATTAGGGCCTCAAGCATCTCTATACAATCATGCTCTGGGGGTTTTGAGGAGACTGAGAGGAGGGAAGCTGGGTGTAAAGAGGAACAGGGTTGGAAAGAGATTGAAGAGTCGTTTAGAAAAGAAACAAGGAGAGAGAGAACACGACAGGGCGGAGAGTTCGAAGGCTCTTATAGGTTAGTAAATCTTTTAAATGGTGAGGAGAGGCAATAGTGATATGAGCACCAAAGGTCAGTTTTTTGATTCCTGTAGGAGTAGGTAAGTAGCAGCCAGAGCCCAAAGACAGGGGGCCCATCTGTGAACAGTGGGGTCAAGTTGTTTAGAGAGATAGGCAACTGGGGCAAAGGTGGGGCCCTTGAGTTGGCCTAGAACACCTAGAGCTAAGCCCTTCATTTCATGGACATAAAGGGTGAATGGTTGGAGAAGGTCTGGGAGATGAAGAGCTGGGGCCTGTGACAGCGCCCACTGCAGATGCTTAAACTCAGCCTGCATGTTTTTGGGGAGGAAATTTTCCTCCATCTCCTTAGCTGCCTCATATAGGGGCTTTGCATAAAGAGAAAAATTGGGAATCCAGGCACGAAAATATCCCGCTAGGCCTAGGAAGGAAAGAATCTCTTCCTTTGTCTTGGGACACGGGAGCTCTTTGATGAGAGCCTTTCTGTCTATAGTAATGGCCTTTGGCTGATGGGAAATCTGAACTCCTAGGTAAATTACCTGGGTCTGAGCAAGTTGCACCTTAGATGGGGAAACATGATACCCACGAGAGGAGAGAAAGTTTAAAAGAGTGAAAGAGTCTTCATGAGCTGTGAAAAAGGAAGGGCTGCAAAGGAGAAGATCATCTACATACTGTAGGAGAATGGAGTCAGCGAATTTAAGGTCTTTGAGGTCAGCAGCCAGTGTCTGTCCAAAGATATGAGGGCTGTCTCAAAAACCTTGAGGAAGGACTGTCCAAGTCAGTTGTTGGGACCATTGCGTGTCAGGGTCAGTCCAGGTGAAGGCGAAGAGGTCTTGTGACTCTTGGGCTAAAGGGACCGTGAAAAAAGCATCTTTAAGATCAATAACTGAAAAATAGGTAGATGTGGAAGGAATTAGGGAAAGAATAGTATAAGGATTTGGGACCACGGGGTGTATAGGCCTGACAGCCTCGTTGATGAGACGAAGATCTTGGACAAGCCGATACGTGCCATTGGGCTTCTGAATTGCCAAAATAGGAGTATTGTAAGGGGAATGGGTGGGTCTGAGGAAACGTTTTCACAAAAGGTCTGAAATAATGGGTTGGAGACCTCTAAGGCTGGTGGCTGGAAGTGGATATTGGGCTCTGTTAGGGAAACACCGAGGATCTTTAAGGAGTATTCTTATGGGGTCACACTGAGCAAGGGAGGGAGTCTGAGTATCCCAGACTTTAGGGTCTACCAGGTCAGTGGGGGCAGGGTACTGGGAAGTTTCTGTATCAGTTGAGGGCTGGGGATTTGTATCGGTAGGGGGTTAGGAGGTTTCCTCAGAGGCACTAGTGGCCTCTAAAACTGTAAGGAGAAAGACAGAGGTGGAGATGGAGTGAGACGAACTAGGGAGCACAGCTAAGCTAGGCAGATTAGAGAACACAACTGAAGCCTGAAATTTGGCCATTATGCCTCGGCCCAGTAGAGGCACAGGACATTGAGGTATTACTAAAATTGATGGGTGAATAGGTGGTGATGAAGCCAGCAAGACAGCATAGGAGTCTTTCGGGGGCGAATAGAATTTCCCTCTACCCTGACAATAGGGGATGGTGCTATGGTAGTGGGGCCCCAGAACTCCTTCAAGACCAAGGAAGTGGCTCCTGTGTCTAGCAGGAAGTTTATGGGGCAGCCATCAACAAGGAGGGTAACCCTGGGCTCTTGTATGGCAATGTCAATGGTTGGGAAAGGAGTCCCTGGGCCCCGTCAGTCCTCTGTAGCCAGTGCCAGCAAGTTGGGGTTTGTGTCTGGTCCAGCCCCCCTGTGGGGATTGGGGCAGTCAACACCCCAGTGTCCCATCTCGGAACATTTAGGGCATGGATGCTTAGGGGTCCTGGGATTAGGGCAGGCTCTTGCCCAATGTCCTTCCTTCCGCACCTGTAGCAAGGCCCTGGGGGTTCCCCTTGTATGGACTTATGAACCCCTGTTCTCGAGGCCTGAGCATCAGAGCTCCGAAGGGCCTGAGCCAGCATTTGAAGGTCATGCTTCTGAAACTTGCGACGTTCCATCTCCTCTTTTCGATTATGAAATGCCTTAAAGGCTGTGGCCAAAATCTCAGTCTGAGGAGTTGCAGGCCCCTGTTCTAGCTTCTTTAGCTTAGCCCTTATGTCAGGGTAACTCTGGGACACGAAATAAGTCATAAGGACTTGACGCCCTCCTTGAGATTCTGGATCTAAATTTGTAAAACGCTGGAGGGCTTTTGTGAGCCGATCAAGAAACTCAGAGGGAGTTTCTTCCCTTTTTTGAAAAATTTCCCGTAGCTTATCAAAATTGACAGGTTTATGAGCTGCTCGCCTAAGGCCAGCCACTATGCAAGTGATAAATTGATCCCTTAAGTTTATGCCCCTTGATGAATTATAGTTCCAGTTTGGATTTTCATCTGGGACTATTTCAGGACCAATGGGAAAATCCAGATTAGTTCTGTTAGTCTCATCTGCATAGCCTCTTGCCTGCTCCCAGACTTGTCTGTGCTCTTCTGGGAGTAGGGTATTTGCCAAAATGACATACGCATCATGAAATGTGAGTTCATACGTTTGGGTGACCCATTGAAATTCCTTTAAATATGTTGTGGGATCAGTCGTATAAGAACCCAACCGTTTTTCAACCTGTGATAAGTCTGTCATTGAAAATGGAACATGAACTTTAATTACTCCCTCTGCCCCCGCTACCTCACGCAAAGGTGCTATGGTCTGCGTCAGCTGTTCTGTCTGCCTTTTTGAACGGGTGATACAGGGACTGAAGTTGGGATTAAACGGCGTGATAGCCTGTGGGTTTGGAATTGGCTCTGAATCTGCACTGGGAAAAGTTGCAGGAACCGTGGAGGAATCAGGGTGTAAAGTCGGCGTGGAATTCGCGGGGGGAGGGGGTGAATCCATCGCAGGGGATGACGTAGGAGGAGGAGACAAAAGAGGAGGGCCTAAAGGCATGGATGGGACGGAATAAGATGGCGGATCTGTGAGGGTTGGAGCCGAGGGCGGAGTAGGGTCCTGGGTGGAGAAGGATGGCGGATATATGAGAGGCGGCGCTGAGGGTGAAATGGGGTTCTTAGGTTGGTGGTAAGGAGGCGGCTGAACCTCTAACCCTGGGTCGAAGTCCAGGTCATCTGGGGATGGCTCTTTGGGTCGGCATGGGAGGAGGGCTGAAGCACTGTTGGCGCGAGCACCGAGGGAGGGGTTTAGACTGAGGAGCAGAAATGCGTCTGCGTAAGGTAATTCCTCCCACCGTCTCAATTGCGGCAGAAATCAAACAGCTGCTATAAAGCACCTGGGTCCACTGAACCCAAGCAAGGCCACCGATCTGTTAAAGGATATTTTGGCCAATCGCGAGTGCATAGCGTAACTAGTTTCTGTGGCTGTATCTCAGAACTCAGGCCGAGGTTGGTCAAATTATCTAGGAGAAGCTATAGCGGGCAGTCGGTTGGGCGCGAATGGGATGGAAAGAGCCATGACCAATAGCGACTGACTGCTAAGCTGAGGACTAAAATTATCATCAAAGTAGAAAATAAAGTAATTAAATTGAACTCAATCGATATGGGTTGTCTTAATTCTTCTAGAAAGGATGAAGGGGCTTCGGTTTGGGGTACTGACGAGAGAAGCGTGCCCATATTGTGAGCCGTGGGGGGATCTGGCCTGCGCGTGTAGAGACGTTAGGCTAAAGAGATCGGAGGTGGCAGGGTGGAGTGGGACGTTGGATGTTGGGTGTCTAGCATAGCATCAGGACCAGGCAGGGAGCGTGGTGCGGCCGCGGCTGTGGCGGCAGCAGTGGGGGGGAGGGGGTAGGCCGCAAACATGCAGCCGGGACACAAACTGACCGGGTAATTGGAAATTTAACTGGAAAGGGAGGTGGAGAGAGCTCTGTGAGGTCCACTTTCAACCTTGAAGGTTTAGGTGGGGTGCGGTCCTCCCTAAGTGAGCCAGCGGGTGGGGCTGCCGGACGTTCAAAGGTCAGCTCCCACCGTGTGAGGCCCCTCGGGTTTAGAGCTCTCAAAATGGAAAGGGCTTACCCATTTGGCGACTTGGCGATGGAAGGTCAACGGCGGTTGGAGGATGGGTGGAAGGTTTGTTCACGGAGGTAGCTTTTGTCCTCTGAATTCAGACGTGCCCCGCGTGGGCGCCAAAATGTTAGAAATTATTAGGACAAGAAGTTACTCCGGAACGCCACTGTAGAAAGGGATGGTTTATTGGGGTACCACATGGTGTGTTAGGGGACAAAAGGGCATTGAGGGCAGGAAAAGGGAGAGGGAGGACAGGGACAGGAACAAGCGCGAACAGAGAGAGGTTTCAGTCCGGGGGTGGCTTAAATAGAGTGGAGGTCAGAAAGCCCCCCTGGAGTGATTCCTTGCCCTATAGGCTACCAGAGGTCAGGAGGTAGTGGCCAGGGCACCTGTTGGCCTGGTTTGCTGGTTATGCTGAGGATCTTGGGAACTGTAGTTTTTCACAGAGCACCTGGGGATGTGTGGCCTTCTGCCTGGGAGGTGCAGCCTCCTGCCTGGAATCCAACAACAGCCATGCCCCCTGCTTAGCCTAGGTCAGGTAACAGGGCGTGGTAATGTGGCAAGCAGCCAGAAAGCCAGAGCTTTTCCACCCCCTAGGCAGACAGTGTAAGGTCCCAACACTTTATATCAAGGGTTATAAATGAAAATTTTTTGGAATAGCTACAGGATTAGGAAGTCCAGGTTGGGTAGGGCCCATAATTTGCATAGTTTGATTGATTTCTCTAAGATCATGTAACAATAGCCATTTTCCTGATTTTTTCCTAATCACGAATATGGGGGAATTCCAGGGAGAGGTGGAAGGTTCTATATGTCCTGCTTCTAGTTGTTCTTGGATTAGTAGGTGGGCCGCTTGTAATTTCTCTCTATATAGTGGCCACTGAGGGACCCAAACTGGCTTATCAGAAAGCCATGGTATTTTCAAAATTGTTTTCTCAGTGGCCCCTAAAAAAAAAATCCTTTACCTTTTCAGTGATGATTTCTTTTTGTAACACCTGCGGGCTTGGTTGTGAGATGTACTCCCATTTGTTGTAAAACATCTCTTCCCCATAAGGTAACTGGCAAGCTGGACAAAACATAAGACTGAAATGTTCCTTGATGCCCTTCATCATCCTCCCATTTTAAAACTATTGCACTTTGTTCTGGGTAATTAGAATATCCCAAGCCTCTCAAACTATTTGAAGCCTTTTGCAAAGGCCAGTGTTTGGGCCATTGTCGTACGTTGATAATGAAAGAGTCAGCCCCATTGTCAATCAATCCCTCCATCTCTGTTCCTTGAATTTTTATTTTGCACATAGGCCTCTGTGAAGAATCCTGAACCCAGCAAGCCATAGGTCCTGAGCCAGTGGAACCAAATCCCCTATTCTTCCTATTTTGAAGCATACTCTTAAAAGAGTTATGTAAACTGGGAAGGAGAAGCAGCTGAGCAAATCTATCACCTTGGTTAACAGAGCTAATGCCTCTAGGTGAGCTAAGCATAATCTTAATTTCTCCTTGGTAGTCTGAGTCTATTACACCTGGAGTCACTTGAAAACCTGATAAGGTTTTAGAACTTTTCCCGAGGATAAGTCCTACAGTCCCTAAGGGAAGAGGTCCCCTGACTCCCGTGGGAATCAGTTGAACACCCATTTCAGGTGTTAGCACTATTCGGGCGGTGGAACAGAGGTCTAATCCTGCACTTCCTCTTGTACCTCTGACAAGGGAGTCAATGGGTAAGAGGGATTGTGTTGAGGAATCATCTGGATGGATGTTTCAGGATCCTCCTCTAATGCCTTGTACATCTGTGGGCCCTGGGGCATTGGGCCCCGGGCCCCGTGTTTTGAATTGCCATATAAAATGTTACCATAAATATCAGTTTTAGATCTGCACTTATTAGCCCAATGGTTTCCTTTTTCACACCTGGGGCAGTGGCCTGGGTCACGATACAAGCTTGGTCTTATTTCTATTGTCTCTTGCCTTTTTTGGGGATATTGTTTTCTAAAATAACCTGATTGACTATAATAATTTTTAGGTTGAGCCCTTCTTGTAAAATTTTGAGAAGCACCTCTCATGGCTGCTGCGATTACATTTCCTGTAACAAAGGCATCATTTATATCTTTGCGTAGCCTTATATATACTGAAAGTTCCCTTTTGTTTTTCAAGGTCTGATAGTGTCTTGACAATATTTGTTGGCACTTTCATATGCCAGCTGAACAACTAATGGCATGGCTTGATCAACGTCTCCAAACACTCTACCTGCAGTTCGCAAAAGTCAATCAGCAAAGTCAGCATATGGCTCATTAGGTCCCTGAATTACTTTAGACAAGCTACCCTGTAAGTCACCAGTTTCTTGTAAAGTTTTCCATGCCCTAACAGCTGCGCTGTATATTTGAGCGTAAACTCCAGGATTGTACTGAATTTGAAGTTGTAAATCAGCATATTGCCCTTCTCTGGTTAACATGTCTACGTTATGGTTTGGAAATCCTGTGGTCGCATTTCTTCTAGCTATTTCAACACATAACTTTTGTAATTGAGACCTCCAAATCAAGTATTGTCCCCCGCTCAATACTGCCTTACATGAGCCTTTCCACTTTGATGGAGTTAAATTCAAAGCATTAAGGGCTTCAAGCATACTTATGGTAAAAGGAGCTTGGGGTCCATATGTCATTGTTGCTTCTTTAAAATTTTTTATAGTTTTAAAATCTAAAGGTTGATGATACCTTTGCTCGTCTTGATTTTCAAGTACTGGCAGATCCCAATGTCCCTGCGAGTTTTGACAATTCCAACACCTGAGTGAAGGGGGAATCCAGTCTACCTCTTTTGATGCAAGATGGCAGATGGTGTTGTGGTGCCCCAAAGGTCCCCACTGGTGGCATTTATACCTGGGACATGCTCCCATAGGTGTACTTCCTCCCTTGGTGTGGGCCTCATCCCAGTGGCCTGAGCTTGGCTGGTGGAGGCTTATCAGAGCAGTTTGAGCTGAATGGCTGTGGCGGCAACTATGGGCTTTTCAGGAGCAGGGCACAGAGAAGGAGGTAGAGGCCAGAGGGAGTGCCTGCTCAGGGCGGCTGGAGGCTGCGCATCAAGTTTTGTGGAGGATCAATGACTTGACGGGGCACAGGAGCCATGCTCCCTTTTGGGTCACTTGGGTCAGTGGTGAGCCCGGTGCTCCCAGACTGGCAGGTGACCCAGGGGGCCAAAGTCTCCTGTGGTAGGGTGAGAAGAAGGCGGAGGAGTTGGACCACAGCAGCGTTCACACATAGCCTGCAAGGGGAAGGGCAGTTCCAGGCTGGGCTGGGTGGCAGCTCACCCTGTGCACATTCAGGGTCCTCCTCCTTTCACCCACAGAGGTGGCAACTAGAGGCTTTCAGGGAGGCAGGGAAGCCAGGAAGCGGGGCATGCCCACATGGACTTAAATGCAGATCCATGTTCTCCCAAACACATACCTTACCACAGGAGGCAGAAAGTGGCCTCTGATCCTAAGGTCTCATGGAAAAAGAGCAAAACTGGATGTTTGCTGGAATAGGGAGGAGTAAAACGAACACCAGAAACATCCTGTTTCTGGGTCAGTGAACTAAGTGCAAGCACATGGCACACAAATGATGAAGGCCAGGAGCGGACCTTGGATCAGCAAGCTCTTCTTTACTCACTCATGGGGTCAACTGATCAAACACCTGATGTGGCTCATTTTCAGGGATAAAATGGCTGCTGGCCTCGAGGTTCTGGGCTTTATATATAGCCTTAGCAGAGCCAGGCCATGGGAGGAATTAGTTACCTTTGGCCGGCCCTTTTGAGGTAGGGCCGGGTCATGGGAGGAGTTTTGGTGGCCAGATCACTCAGGGGTAGGTGGGAGGACAGGTAGGTAACCATATCCTTCAATCACTGCTCTAAGAGTATGACTTTCTTATATTACACACAAAAGTGAAACCACACGGTTTATCTTGCTATGCCTGACTTTTTTCACTTCACATAATTTCTCCCAGGTTTTCCTTGGTTTAACAGTGATGCCATGGTAAAAACTCACAAGAGTGTTAAAATACACAGTGGCTAATGCAAGTGTTACAGTGTGTGAATAGGAAGCATGCATTCGTGAAAACTAAGGAAACTTTCTCCAATGATGTTAGATATTCCCTGAAATTCAAAGAACCAGAGTGGTGAGAGGCAGGTCAGATAAGACAGGCCTGAAGAGGAAGGAGGTGGAACATGCCCCAAAATGGAGATTCCAGATGACAGCACAGCAACAGCCAGATAGACTGCTCTTCT
Source organism: Tamias sibiricus (assembly GCA_025594165.1). NCBI lineage: Eukaryota > Metazoa > Chordata > Mammalia > Rodentia > Sciuridae > Tamias > Tamias sibiricus. The sequence goes on along the minus strand of CM046663.1, from coordinate 138,558,092 downwards.
TCAGATAGGAATGAAGCAGAGCTGGTATGCAAGTGGCACAGAGACAAATCCATTGAAAACTGGGGTGGTATCATGATCCTTTGGATCAACCACAGATTTCAGATGAAAGTTCTGTAAAATGGTAGTCAGAAATAAAAACAGTTCAATGTGGGCCAGACCTTCTCATGCACAAATCCGTTTTCCTGAAAATAACCAAGAGAGAGAGAGGGCGATCACTCCTCAAACAGTATATTTCTGACTGGTACATGAAGAATACAGAATCACAATTTGATGAATGATTGGTTGGATGGATGGATGAATGGATGGAAAGATAAACTGTATATATAGGGCTGGGGGTGTAGCTCAGTGGTAGAGCACATGTGTAAGGCACTGTTTGATCCTCAACACCACATAAAAGTATATTGATAAAATAAAGCTATTGTGTCCATCTACAACTAAAAGAAAATTTAAATAAAACAGTAAATATAAAGGATGGTTGATTAGACAAAAGGATGGATACACCAATTATCCACCTAATAATTTATCAGCACTCTTCATTCAATCAATATTTATTGAGCATCAGTTCTATGCCAAGAACTTCATTAACCATGCCCACATTAAAACTGTTCTTTTGACATTTCAGATTTCCATCAGTCTTTACCCAGAAACACATGCTGATTATTTGTGTTCCCTGTATTCAGTCTGATGTTCCATGATCTTTCCTCCCATTCATGAGATCCATTTAGTCTCATCAGCCTTAAACATACAATGCAGTTTCAAGCTTTCTCTCCTGCTGTTCCTTATGACTAGGATGCACTTCACACATCTCTCAGGTCCTAGATCAAATGTCATTTTTCTTTTGTACTCTTTGTGATTCCTCCAGGCTGTAGATTCTCATCCTCTTTGGTTTTACCCAGCAGCACTGAAGCACAGATAGTTTGAATCATTATTTTCTATATTTCTAGACTTATGAAATAGGAGTTCCATTAAGGCAGGGCACAGTCCTTGTGTGATTAGTATCTACAGTGCTAGACCTAACAGCAAGCCTGAAGAGACAGAGAATAAATTTAGGCAATGATATGCCAGAGACTCAGCACACACTTCAGATGTGAAGGGCCCTGTATCCCTAGTTGGAACTATATGTAGTGAGATCAAGGTGCACTGATGTCCTTAAAGGAAAATCTGCCCTACTCCCAATGTTTGCTGACCCTCATTTATCATCCAGAAGGCTCTGGTATTCTTGATCAAAATCTTAGTCCTATGGTTCATTATCTCTCTTAAAGTGCCCTGCATTTAGGGCTGGGGTTGTAGCTCAGTGGTAGAGTGCTTTCCTAGCATGTGTGAGGCACTGGGTTCGATTCTTGGCACTGTATATAAATAAAATGAATGAATAAAATAAAGGTCCATCAACATCTAATAAAAATATTTTTTGAAAAATATGTTCTGTCTCTGTTAAGTCCTGTGTTTTTTGTTTTGTTTTGTTTTGTTTTTTCTTTTTCATTTTTTCTTTATTTTTTTTTTTGTCTTTTATGAGGCAGCTGTAATGTCCTTTCTTTCTTTTTTTAATATTTATTTATTTGCTTTAGTTGTACGCAAATTGTTTATTTTTATGTGGTGCTGAGGATCAAACCTGGGCCATGCACATGCTAGGCAAGTGCTCTACCGCTGAGCCACAACCCCAGCCCTATAATGTCCTTTCTTATTTGAATGGCATGCAATCCAATTTATGCCTCACTGTGTAGTATAAGAGAACAGGCAGGAGGCATTTTCTCCCTCTGCCATTATGAATAGTCAATAGTTTCTTCTGTATCCCACAGGACTAGTCATATTGGATTACAACAATCTATTTATTCATATGCTTGGCTCCCTGTGGTGTGGGACCCATTCTGTGGCCCATTCTGTGCTGTGGATACTCACCATACCCAGAGCTCAGCAGACAAATGAGAGGCACTCGAAGATACTCACCAAAGTTGTGGAGTTAGGTACCTTTTGCGGGGCAGATGAAGACAGTGGAATGAATTTAATCATCTAAGAAAAGTTGTGGGTGTGCAGTGTTTATTCTGAGGCATGACTCAATCTACCCTCCCTTTAGCTTTCTTACTATGGAAGAACTAGATCAATTTTCCCAAAGCCCAAGTAATCAGACTCAGTAATGATGTTGTAGCCTGACATTGGGCAGTGCATGGGGACTGGAAATTTTTGGTCATGATCATGTGCAAAGATAGACTCAGATAAACAAACTTGTGAAGAAATCATGGAGTTAGAGAAAATGTTGGAATTTACTCAGTCATGATCTAGAGATAAGAAACCCTTGTCCAAAGAAGAGCAGTGATATTTCCAGTTAGCCAACCAAGTCATAAAATGCATGAATTTAAAACCAGTGATTATGACTTAGTTAAAGTGCCCCCAAAAGCATTCCAAGTAGCGAGTACTTGAGTACTGGTGTATAAAACCTTTTGTCCCCATTATCATCAAACTTGGAGGTTGTCTGCCATACTTCATACTCTATTTTATCCCTTCTGTTTTCACATATTTTGTATAGGATTCTGTCTTAAAATGGGTCTTTGGCATTCAAATATTCCTCCCTATATTTTTCCCAAAAGTCATTGTTTTTTTTTAATTTATTTTTTTATTCAAAGTTGTTGTATTTATAATAGTAGTATGCATTATAATTCATAATAAACATATATAGCATCTTTTTACCAAACACTGTTTGTATACAATGTATATTCATACCATTCAAATCTTCAATCATGCATTTAGGATAATGACATCCATCTTATTTAATAATAAAAATAATATGTGGACTCCATCTGACCTTCAAAAAAAAAATGGGTCTTTGTTGGCTCTTGAAATATCCAGGATATTGTTTATAAGATGTTACAAATAAAAAGTACAGCAAAAACCAACTGAATGTTTAACAGTGTCAGAGAATTTAAATATGAGGGGAGTTTTTTTTTTTTTTTTTTTCTCCCAGGTGAATTATAGCCTCCCCCACCAAGCAAAAGGGTTGAAAAAAAAAAAAAAAAAAAAAAGCATAATTTTCAGCCATTTGGTGAAGATCATCAATTAATGCTAAAGTTTTCAAAATATTCCCTTTTGTTTTAAATCAGTATGTGAAAATGTTTATTTTCTTCACATTATAATAATACATTATAATTGTACATAAGGTGGGATATTTTTGTTTTACTTTCATATTTGTACATAATATAATACTATAATTTTGGTCAGTATCATTTCCTAGTACTTTACCTTTTCTTCCCCTCCAAACAACCCATGGTCCCTTTTGTCTTCTCCACTGATCTTTCTTCAATTTTAATGAGACACACCCCCTGCTCATTTTTTCCCTTTTTTTTCTAACTTCTACATGTAACTGTAAACATATGTCCCTTGACTTTCTGAGTTTGACTTATTTTGCTCAACATAATACTCACAACATCTATCTTTTTTTTTCCTGAAATGACGTAATTTTATTTTTTATAGAAATTTTGAAGAAAACTTCATTGTGTACATATATACACACCACATTTTCTTTATTTATTCTTCTGTTGATGGATATCCAAGCTAGTTTCATATGTGGACTATTGTGAATTATGGTGCTGTAAACATGGCTATGCATGTAATTCTTTAGTACACTGACTTTAGGTCCTTAGAATAAGGGGGAAGGCACTAGGGAAGAATACAGTAACTTTAGATTTGGTAGAGGACAGTGAAGGGAGGTGAGGGGTTATGAGGGTAGGAAGGATTGTCTAATGAAACAGACATTGTTACTTATGTGCATATATGACTACATAACTGATGTGATTCTATAACATGTACAGTCAGAAAAATGAGAATTATACTTCATTTATGTATGATATATTGAAGTGCATAAATGTATTCTACTATAATGGATAACTAGAACAAATAAAAAATGTTTAAAAAATGATAAATGCAGAGGAGTAGAATATTGGGTCATGTGGTGGTTTCTGAAGATACAAATGTTTCTTGAAGACACAAATGCAGATATATTTTCAAAAAATTGTGGAATAATTGGACACTATTCATAAAGAAACAAATATGCTGGATATGGTGGCATGTGCTTGTAGCCCCACATGCTAAGGAGGCTAAGATATAATGATCGGTTGAACCCAGGAGTTTGGAGCCAACCTGTGAAACAGAGAAATCTTGTCTCAAGAAAAGGAAAGGAAAAAAAATTGCATGACCATTATTTCATACCACAAATACTTAACTTGAAATGAATCACCAACATAATTGTAGGAGTTAAAACTATTAAACTTTTAGAAAAATATAAGGGCAAATTGTACAATCTTGTGCTGGCAAATATTTTTTACATAGGAAGTAAAGCACAAATTATAAAAGAAATTTTGAACTGATTCTGTCAGTTTAGCATAAAATTAAAAAATTATGCAATAATTTCAGTCTTATGTATTTACTTAATATAAAAGTCAATATAGTCCACCTCAACATTTTTACACAAATGTTCAGATTAGTTATATTTAGAAAGCCAAAAACTAGAAACAACTAAAATTATTCATCTCCTTATGAGTGGAGAAAGAATTCATGGAATTATTTGTAATGAAAAGAATACTACTCAGTAATAAAAGGGAATGAACCACTAATACATGTAAATAAAAATGAATCTAAAACATGTTATGCTACATAAAAACAAAAGAGAGATACATGAAAATATATGAGAGACCAGTAGTGTATAAGGAAGGGAGGAAGAAGGAAGAAAAAAGGAAAGTACTGGGGAATGAAATTGATCAAATTATGTTATATGCACTATGAATTGGCCACAAAAAACATTCTGTTCTGTATAATTATTATACACCAATAAAAATTTTTAAAAAAGAAACTTGGATCTATATATGAAGAGTATTGGAAAAAGAATAAGTGAAGTTAAAACAGCCAAAGATGAAATATTTGATTCTGTATTATTCTGTCATATTCTAGTGTATGACTTTGTTTATAAATCAAAACCATAGGTACAGAAAGCAGATCGATGGTCACCAGGGCCTGAAAGTGAGGAAGTATCATTGATTGTAATAAGAGGATGAAGAAATTTTATGGGGTGAGGGAAATATTACATACATAGACACACACAGTATCTCTTTATGTTACTTAGGCTGGTTTCAAACTTGTGGGCACAAGCATTCATCCTGTTTCAGCCGCTTGAGTAGCAAGGACTACAGTTGTACACCATCATGTCCAGCAATATTTTATATCTTGATTGTTGTGTGGTTACATCACTGCATATGTGTTGTCACAACTCATTGGACTATACACATAAAAGAGTCAGTTTTATGGCTGGAAACGTAGCTCCATGGAAGAGTCCTTGCCTAGCATGTCCAAGACCCTGGGATTGATTCCCTGCACTGACAAAAAGAAAGGAAAAGATAGGGAATTTTATTTTATTTTACATTATATTATTTAGAACTTCATTTTAAAAAGAGCAAGGTATTGTATCAAAATAAATATTTGGTGAAATGTAAGTCTCCCTCTCACTTTGCCACAGAACCCAATTTTGACTTTTCAGAAACAATTGCCTCCATAAATTAGTCATATGTCTCTCCAGAAAATATAATCCTTCAAAATTATTCTATGCATGTAAGGTCTACATGCTTTCTTACTTTGTTCTTATTGTTCACCCAAATTAAAGGTATCCTGCTGCATTTTGATTTTTATTTGATAAAACAATTCAGATATTGCCCTATGTTGACACATACATCCACATTACACATGCTAAATAATGTGAATGTGTTATTACACTTTTGATAACCTTTAGGCAACTTGCAAAGTTTCTTTGTGACAAGCAACTATGTAATGAGAACACGTTGGACATATCTGTTTGCACATGGGGTATATATAAAAAATTAGAATTTGCAAATTATAGAATATATGTTTCATATATTTCTTTTTCTTTCATTCTTTTTTTTTTTTTTCTAACAGCAGGAATTAAAGTGAGGAGTACTTAACAACTGAGCCACATCTTCAGCCCCAACTTTGTAAAATTTCTTATTCTTTGAGACAGAGTCTTGCTAAGTTGTTAGAGCCTCACTAGCTGTTGAAGCTGCCTTTGAACTTGCAGTTCTCCTACCTCAGCCTCATGAACTGCTGAAATTACAGGTATGTGACACTGTGCCTGGCTTACCTTACATAGGTACTGCCAAATTGTTCTTCAAAATGGAAGTACCAGTATAGAATCCTGCCAGCAGCACATGAAAGTGCTAATTTATACATATCTTCACCAACACAGTGTTTTTTCAAGCTTTGACTGCAGCAGTGATATGGGTGAAAATAATATCACCTAATATTAGCTTTTGTTTTGGAGATATTACCTGCTTGAATTCTTACAGCATCACAATGAGGCAAATAATGAATTATTCACAGTGTGCAAATGAGAAAGCCAAGGCTTAGAGGGATCAGAAATATACCAAAGATGACACCTAAGAGTTGCAGTACCAGAGTTGATACTGAGGTGCCCCTGATCCTTGGACAAGACAAATTCTTATATTAAGGTAACTTGAATTTCTAAGTAACTGCTTGACTTTTTCATTTTCTGGATATGGTTGATAGAAATCAGTAGCTGATTTATTTAGAAGGGATAGAGGGAAATACTCTTTCACTCAAGTGACATTTCTTTTACCTTCTTCCTTATGTATGCAAATTTGATACTGATTCTGCATTTTCCTGGCTAAGAAATAAAAACTTCTCAACAAAAAAGAAGCATCCCTTAAGAAGTATGAAATGTCCTTATTTATCCCTTCTGACTAGATTTTGTCTGAAGTCCACTTTATCTGATATGAGGATGGAAACCCCTGATTGTTTATGCAGGCTATGTGAGTGGTACATTTTTTTCCACCCTTTCACCTTTAGTCTGTGGATATCTTTTCCTGTGAGATGAGTCTCTTGAAGGCAGCATATTGTTCCGTCTTTTTTTTTTTTTTTTTTTTTTTAAGCCCAATCTACCAATATATGCCTTTTAATTAATGAGTTTAGGCCATTCACATTCAGGGTTATTATTGAAATATGATTTGTATTCCTGGTCATTTTGGTTTGTTTTTGATTTTTAATTTAATTTGGTTTCTCCTTTGATTGGCCTTTCCTTTAGTGTAGTTTCTCCCTTTGCTGATTTTCATTGTTGTTTTAAATTTTCTCCCCTTGGAATATTTTGCTTAGAATGTTCTGTTGTGCAGGCTTTCTCATTGTAAATTCTTTTAACTTTTTTTTTTTTTTTTATCATGAAAGATTTTTATTTCATCATCAAATCCGAAGCTTAATTTTGCTGGATATAAGATTCTTGGTTGGCATCCATTTTCTTTCAGAACTTGTTATATGTTGTTCAAACATTCTTGGTGACATTAGAAATTGGTACAACCACTTTGGAAAGCAGTGTAGAGGTCTGCAAAAACCAGGAATGGAAACTCACCATATGACCCAGCTCTTCCACTCTTTGGTATTTACTCAAAAGGACTAAAGTAAGTATACTGTATTGATACAAGAATACTGGTGTTGATAACAGTGCATTTCACAACTACCAGGTTGTGGAAATAGCCTAGATATCCATCAACAGACAAATGGATAAAGAAAATATGATAAATATATATAATATTCATTCTGCCATAAAGAAGAATGAAATTATGTCACTTGCTGGTCAGTGGATGAAACTGGAGGACATTATGCTACAAAATAGCCAGACTCAAAAAGTCAAAATTTCAGTGTTTTTGTTTATATGTAAAGGGTAGAGAGAGAGAGAGTGAATATAGAAGGGAAATCAAAAGAGTAGAGAAGGGATCAGAGGGAGAAAAGAGGAGAGGGAATTACTGGAGTACAAAATCTACCAAATTACACTATGTCAATGTATGAACATACTGCAAAGACTCATATGTATATACACAGTAAACTGGAATGGGAGAGTTTCCCAGCATTCCCCAGTGGAGACTCTTAAATTATGGAAGACATGACAGCTTACAAAATAACTGTTTGAAATTCCTGTCAAACTACAAACCCCTTCAATTAACTTTGTCTCTCATATTGCACTATATTTTTGGTTTTTCCCCATTCTTTTTTAAAATTTATTTATTTTTTATTCTAAGATGTTATAAATGACAGCAGAATGCATTACATTTCATATTACACATATAGAGCACTTTTTTTACAAATCTCTGGTTGTATGCAAAGTACATTCACACCATTCGTGACTTCCTACATGCACTTAGGGTAATGATATCCATCTCATTCTACCATCTTTTGTTTTTTTTCATCCACCCTTTTGCCCCCCTCCCTTCCCCTCCCTCCCCATTGGCCATTCCAGTGTTCCTCTAATCTTCCTATGCTCCCCATCCCAACCCCACTGTGAATTGGCCTCCAAACAAGCTCCCCCATTCTTTACTTTAGATTTTTTACTGGTTCTTAGTACACTTGATTGTAGAATATCCAAGACCAATTAGCCACTTAGGTTGTACTAGTCACCCAGTTGGTGAGTACCCATCCTGTGACACAGTCTCAGGATAGAGGAGACACTAAACTAGAATGAGGAAAACAATCTTCTTCTTAGGAGATTCTGAAATTGAAACCCTTGGGTGTGTGGGGGGAAGGCCTCTATTTAAAAATCCTGAGCAAGGAAAACATATTTTCAATAAGACAGATATTGCATCAACTACTTGATGCTAATTCTTTCCTAGTGTCTGCCCAAATTTTGTGTTTTGTCAGAATTATCCCTAATGTTATGTATTTTGTCAATTAATTGAATTGTCTCTTAATGTATCTTTTCTTCTCTTTAATGTCCATTCCCTTCCCATGTCCTTCATTCTTTATATTCATCTCATTTAAACTTGTGTCTCCACTGCCTCCACCGCCTCTCAAGGACACATCATACTTAAATGCCTAACATACAGGGGAAGAAAAGAAATTTAGAAAAAAGAATTTTAGAAGTCTCAGGATTCAATATAAATATATATGTATATGTGTGTGTATGTGTGTGTATATATATACATGTGTGTGTATGTGTATATATATACATATACATGTATACACATATATTATACATATATATACGTGTATATACATATATTATTCTATTTTAATGCTGAGTAATATTCCATTGTGTATATATCCTTTTGGGACTCATGTCTGCCAAGGGGAAGGACTTTGGCTGCTTACCACGCCCTACGGAGGACCGGGGCTAAGCAAAGGGGTGTGGCTATGACGTAGCGTGAGAGTCCAAACCGCCCTGCTGGCTGATTGGTTAGTTCTAAGCCTATTTAATTTCAGAACCTTGTCGATAAAGTTGAGTTTTGGCTTCTTGCTCTCTACACAAAACTCCCTGGGTGTGGCATGGTATCTGTCCAGCAGGCGGATAGGAGACACTCAGCTATTTTTGCCCGTTAAGCCCATCTTCGCCCCGTAAGTTACTTTCTTTCTGCGGGCAGAAAGAAACCCCTTTTAGGGCCCCAAAGGGGGGTAGCTTTAGACCGCGGCCCCATTAATAACTCAACAGTCCCGGCAATATCCAACACTTTCTTTATCCAGTCATCTACTGAAAGGCATCTAGGTTGCTTCCACAGTTTAGCTATTGTGAATTGTGCTGCTATAAACATTGATGTGGCTGCGTCCCTGTAGTATGTTGTTTTTAAGTCCTTTGAGTATAAACCAAGGAGTGGGATAGCTAGGTCAAATGGTGGTTCCATTTCAAGTCTTCCAAGAAATCTCCATACTGCTTTCTATATTGGTTGCACCACCAGCAATGTATGAGTGTGACTTTTTCCCCACATCCTCACCAACAGTTATTGTTGTTTGTACTCTTAATAGCTACCATTCTGACTGGAGTTAGGTGAAATGTTAGAGTAGTTTTGATTTGCATTTCTCTAATTGCTAGAGATGTTGAACATTTTTTTTCATATATTTGTTGATTGTATATCTTCTGAGAAGTCTCTGTTCAGTTCCTTGGTGCGGCATTTCTCATCCGGGGATTGAGCTAGATCTCCACTCCATTTGTTCGGGGCTGTGAATCTGAGTTCTCCCTAACCAGGGATTGAGCTGGATCTCCACTCTGTTGATTCAGGGCTGTGAATCTGATTTCTCCCTTAGTCACGCAAATGAGTTTGAGCCCAAGCTCCTTCCAGTTAAATGCCTGGAAGTTTGAACTTGGCTCCTCTTTGCTGATGAGATGCCACTTAATATGCAACTATATAGGATGCTCTTGATGTATTTCTGCTGTATGACCACCAGGTTCTAATACATTTAATTATCAAACATAAAGCCAGTTCTATGGCCCTGTGGAATCTAGCCAGAAGCTGGCTAAATCAGCAAGATAGGTTTTTCAGCTAAGATTAGCTTTTGCAAATAGCCCCTCCCTACAGGGCATAGCATTACCCATTGAAAAGCTCATAGTCTTTTTGTGTTTCTGTATAAGACTCTCCCATATCCTTCAGCAAATCTAGGATAGATAAGATTAATCAATAGTATGGACTTAGGATAACTATTTTGTTTTTCCCTGATTGACCCTGGAGTGTCCTGAAATTCTTTAAAGTAACCTTCTATAGTTAATTACTGGAATTCTTTAGTGTAACCTCCCTTACTGGAATTCTTTATTTTAACTTCCCTTACTGAAATTCCTTAACGTAACCTCCCAAAGTTGGAATGTGAACTGGTGAGTTTGCTGGAATGTATAAAAACCATTGCTGAGAAAAGTAAAATTGGAAGAATTTCTGCAACCTGTCTCATGTGTGTATCATTCCCATTCACTGATGTTTCCCCGCCAGCATCGGTTGGGCTGACCTTGACATCTTTGCTGAAGCCGGCCTTCAGCACCTTGGCCCATTTATTGATTGGGTTATTTGGTATTTTGGTGTTTAAATTTTTGATTCTTTACATATCCTAGAGATTAATGATCTATGTGGGAGGGGAAAGGAGGGGGATGGGGGTAGGAATGATGGTGGAATGAGATGGCCATTATTACCCTAAGTGCATGTATGAAGACATGAATGGTATGACTCTACTTTGTGTACAACCAGAGATGTGAAAAATTGTGTAGCATATATATATATATATGTATATATATATATATATATGTAATATAAATTGTAATGCATTATGCTGTCATATAAAACAATTAGAATAAATAAAAGGGTTAAAAATGTTTTTCCTATCACTTAACTATCACTAGTAACCACATAATTAATCAGTGAATAAGAAAATGTAGATGGAATCATATAACCGAAATGTTGTTCACATTTTACCTCTTCCATTTTAATCAGGAAGTCCCCAGGATTGTTTATATGCAGGGATTCTTGGTGTTCCTTTTTTTTCTCTCCAAAAAATGCTGGTTAATATCAGCAATATTTCTAAGAAATGTTTTGTGAATACCTGGAAAATAATCAATGGGAGCAGGAAAATTGTTGCAGACGTACAAAAAATAAAAATATTTCTTAACTAGCAACAGGTAATGCAGACATATAAATATAATGCCTAGACCTGTTAGCAACAATAGCTTTAAAAATAATTTTTAAAATGGTGTCCACCTTGAGGGAGAAGTTTTTACTGTACATATGTAATAATTCCCAGGCTTATATAAAGATCTCAAGGAAAGAACTATGACCAAGGATTAGAAATGATAACCCTTTCCTATAGTCATACATCATCTTTAGAGATAAAATTAAGTCTACATGAATTCTCTCCTTTTTCACGCCAACTTCTCCCTACTTACAATCTGGAAATACAGATTGGCATGAATTACCATGATTGATGCTTTGTAGATGAGAACAGAATTTAAGGGCGTTTGGGTAACTGATGAAAGTATACAGTGCTTGGTAATTTGAATTATGCTCAGTAAGGTAGAGGTAAGGGAACATGGGGAATGAAGAGGGGAGGGAAAGGGAAGTGGTGGGACTGAAATAGAACATATTATATTGCATTCTTTTATAATTATGTCAAAATGAATCTTACTGTTATGTATAACTAAAAAGAACTAATAAAAATTGTAAACAATAAAAAAGAAAAAGAAAAATGCTGTTCTCTGCTTTTTCTTATATGAATCACTGTCAAAAATAGAGTAATTAATATAGAAGAGGGGACATTTTGAAAATACCATGAAATGCAATTGGGCATTCTATGGATGAAGTAACTGTGCACAACTGTAGTTATGAGTCAGTTGACTTTAATGAAGACTACAGAACCTTCCAGCTAAGTGTAGGGTAAAAATGTTTGTTCAGGGTTGTGCACAATGAAATGCCATCATTTTGTTAACCTAACCCTACTATCTTGTCAGGTCGATGTCATCTGAAGCATTGTTATGGTTTAGATGAGAATTGTCCCCCAAAAGCTCATGTGTGAAAAAACGAAAGTGGGTTTAGAGGTGAAATGATTGAGTTATGAGTGTCTTAACCTAATCATTGCATTAATCCACTGATAGGGGTTAACTTAGTGATTACTCTAGCCAGGTAAGTTGTGGCTGGATGAGGTTGGTCACTGGAGGTGTGTCTTTGGTGTATATATTTTGTCCATGGTGAGTGGAGTCTCCTTGCTTTCTGATCCAATGACCTGAGCTGCTTTTCTCCACCACACCCTTCTGCCATTAGGTTCTGCTCACCTCAGGTGCCAAAGAATGGATCCACTCATCTATGGACTGAGACCTCTAAAACTGAGTTGCAAAGGAACTTTTCATCCTCTAAATTGTTCTTTTCAGGACTTTTGTCTCAGTTGTGAAAAACCTGACTAAAATAAGCATTAAAAATCTAGTTTCCTTACAGCATCTATGCTCCCATTCTCCCTTTTTAATATTATAAAAGCATAGAATATAATTTATTCTAATTCATTTCCCAGTACTTATCCTCCTCCTCCCTTCCTCCCATCCCTGTTCTCTTCTTTTTACTATTCTGATCTTTCTGCTACTTACTTATAGTTTTTCTAGATTTGTGTCTTGTGTATGTACATGATGGTGAGATTCACTGTGGTATATTTATGTGTATACACTGTAATGTTAGAACAAATTCATTTTAATTTCATTCCCTATCCCTTCCCACTTTCCTTTCATTCATTCCCCTTTGTCTACTCCATGATCTTTCTTCTATTCTTTTTTTTTAATCTGCCCCACCTTATTTTGGATTAGAATATGCATATCAGAGAAAAGATTCAACCTGTGGCTTTCTGGGACTGATTTATTTCACTTAGCCTGATAGTCTCCAGATTTATCCATTTACTGGAAAATGCCACAAGTTGTTTTTATAGCTGAGTAGTATTCCACAGTGTATGTGTGTGTGTGTGTGTGTGTGTGTGTGTGTGTGTGTATACATGCCACATTTTATATATGCATTCACCTGTTGAAAATCTCCATGTTTGGCTCCATAGCTTAGTTATTGTGAATTGTTCTGCCATAAACATTGATAGGGCTGCACCACTGGAGTATGCTGATTCTAAATCCTTTGGATATATAGTGAATAGTGGGATACCTGGGTCAATGTTGGTTCCATTCATATTTTTCTGAGGAATTTCCATACTGATTTACAGAGTAATTGCACCTATTTACAGTCCCACTAACACTGTATGAGTGAACATTTCTCCCCATATCCTCACCAACATTTATTGTTAATAAACATTGTATTAATAAATATTGTATTCTTGACATTTTCCATTCTGATGGCAATGAGATGTAGTTTTAATTTCCTTTCTCTAAGTGCTAAAGATGTTGAACATTTTTTCCATATATTTGTTGACGATTCACATTTCTTCCTTCAAGAAGTGTCCATTAAATTCCTTTGCCATTTGTTAACTGGTTTATATGTTTTTGGTGTTAAGGTTCATGAGTTCTTTGTACATTGTGGATATTGATGCCCTATCTAAAGAACAGGGGGAAAAGATTTTCTCCCATTACTTAGGCTTTCTTTTCACACTCTTGTTTCATTTGCTGTGAAGAAGCTTTTCAATTGAAAACCATCCCATTTATACTTTTTTTTCTTTCTTACTTGCACCATAGGAGTCTTGTTAAGGCAGTCAGTTCCTGAGCTGACATGTTGCAATGGGGGCCTACACTTTCATCTAGCAGGTATACGATTTCTGGTCTAATTCCTAGGGTTTTGATCCTCTTTGAGTTGAATTTTGCACAGGGAGAGAGAATGGGGTTCAATATCATTCTACCACATATAGATTTCCAATTTTCCCGGCACCATTTGTTAAACAACAACATATGTTTTTCTCCAAAATACGTTTTTAGAACCTTTGTCAAATATCACATAACTGTATTTCTGCCAAATAAAGTGAATAAATTTCTAAGTGGTGATTGGAGTGCAGCCCTTGTGAATGATGAGTCCTTCACAGGGGCCTGGATGTCCACTTAGTGCCATGACCTTGCTCAAATGCAGTCACCAAAGTACTTTATAAAGATTAGGCTTTGGGGTCACTGGGAAAAGCACTGGCCAGAGAGCCAATGGTCTAACATGGCATCTTTCAATGTGGGCATTCATTTTCCTGGACATAAAATAAAGGACTCAGTCATATTTTTCTGGTACTCACTCCATGACACCCAACTCTGGGCCTGACTATGTTATCTAGACTCACTTCACTGCTTGGACCACTAAAAGGTTTGACTTGTCAGAGTAAAGACCAAAAGTGTTTTCTCAGGAAGAAAGGGTATGATTTGTCTCACCTGGATCCATGTGGAACTCAGAATCTCCATGTCATCATTTAATTTCTGCATTAATTTTAGAAAATGCTGATATTTATACTCAAAACAATTATGGAATACGATAGAGCAGATCACAGTAAAAATGACAAATTTCAAGAAAAAATATAATAGAATAATTTAAAAAAATAAAAAATTAAATTTTATTTTAAAAAAATTTTTTAAATGTTAAAATTTTTTTTTAAAAAAATTGATTGCAGGTAGCACAGCCTAGAAGAATAGTAGGAGTACAGGGTGAAGGTAAAGAAGTGGAAACATTAAAAATTGACATTAAAATATACACAAAAATGTATTTCTCTTTGAAATTACAGGGAAAGTTGTTATAGAAATCTAAGCAATATCTAGAAATTCCCTTGAGATGAAAAATGTTCAGCATGCTAAAAATCATTATTACTTTTACCTTAAACTTGAATTGGCTTTTATCTTTTAGCCAGTAAAATAGTGGTTTTCTTAATGCTCCATTCAAATTCACTGCCTTTTAAAGCATTCTAACCTAAATTATCACTTTATTTGGAAAATATTTTAAAAGATCACTTTAAAAACACCTCATATTTGTTATCAAACCTGTAGGTAATTAGGAATTACATAAAAAGGAAAAGAAGTTAGGGATGGTATATGATTCACATGTAAGTCCAACAGAGGTAAAGACTAAAGAGGAAGTAACTATGTACAAATTTGTATTTGAGGAACAAATGAATATAAGGAGAAACATTCATGTCTTAATGAGGAAGAAAGGCAAACATACATAAGCAACAGCATGTGTTTATCAAAATAAAAGTGAGAAATTTTTATTTAAAAGTAAATTCAAAGTAATACAGAGGTTAAATTCATGAATGGAATCTGTTTATTTCTTCATCATTACACAATGCATTTGTATTCAGTCATAAAGAAGAAAGAAATCTTGTCATTTGAATCAAAAAGACAGAACTTATGGTGAGAGGTCAAACAGAAACTCAAGTATGCACGGTCTCTCTCATGGGTGGAAGCTAAATGAATGTGAACCTAAAGGTAGAATAGTGATCACTGGAGATGGGGAAGTGGGTGTGCTGGTGGTGAGGAGGGTACATAGATGGAGAGGATGCATTTTAAACTGTATAAGCTCCAAGCATGAGTAGAAATATTATAGGGACTCTCATTAATATGAACTGATTATATGTCAATAAAAAATACAATAGAATAATTTAAAAAAAAATGATGCAAAGACAGCATAGAGCATTGGGTAAGAGCAAAGGATTCAAGTTTTCTACTCCTCCACAAGGCTCTGTAAACATTGCAGGTTTCTAAGCTTTCAGAATAAAGGTTTATTTTAGCTATGGAGTTAGAGGGTAATTAGGGAAGCCTGGGAATTTCTCTAAATGTGTCATTCACTGGTAAAGTCTGATATTTAGTATTTCCTTTCTTGTTAATTTGGAAGAGAAATTTAAAAATGGAGCAATCTAAATCCAAGCTGAAAATCAGAGACACTGTAGAAAAGACAGGGAGGGGTAAATGATTACCCTAAGCATGATTAATGACACTTTCCAGGAGACATGCAAATCAATGGAAAATCATACATCAGTATAATTACTCTTGGAAATTGTAGGCACTGGGCTTGGAAGAAACCCTGAGAAATGTGAGACAGCAAAAGTGACTGTAAACTGCAGTCCAATTCAGTGAGATCACACATCACTTACTTCAGCTCCACAGGGTCTACAGTGGAGGGTCTACGGTGGATGTTTCCACTGTGTCCAATAAACAATGGTGAAGCTGTGGAATGGGAAACTCACAAATATGCCAAGGGAAAACCCCGCTCTTTAACTCTTTATGTAGAAAGATCTCTAAACCTTGTGTCTTCATGATGCAATGATTTGAAAACATCAATAAAAACTGGTCAGAGTAGGATTATATGACCTTTTACACCCACCTGCATGCCCACTCATGCCTGTGCACAGGCAGCACAGATACACAAACTCTGGCTCTCTGCTTCAAATCATCCATCCTCCCATAACTAAAGGTCTGGCTGTTGCTGAAATGTATCCACTAGACACAGAAAAGAGCAGTGTGTTAAGAACAGTGATATAACAAATCACTCACACTTAATTTTACTCAACTCCTCCACAAGGCAGTGGGCTTCTTACTGAACACAGTCCTCGATGCTCCTCTTCCCCATCCCAGAATTCCATTTTTTCATTACTTATAGAGATTTCTATACATGGGGGAGCAGAATCTAGGAGGGATTTCCCAGGCGAGGTAGAGAAAGTTGATGAGTGACAACTCAACCTGGCTTTCTCTTTTTCACTCTCCATGACTGTTACTTACCTACCTCACATGCATGCACACTTACCAACTCCTTTAGTAAAATCACTGGGAAACTGCCTCGTCCTTCATGGCTTCATATCCATGCAACATCACAGTGGGCCTTATACCCAAATACACAGTGAACACAGGGCCCTAGACTTTTGACAAATGGAATTGAGAAATAAAGTGCAAATATTAGCTGAAGAAGGTCAGCATTTGATCTACATATCTGGAATGATTCAGACTGTTATTCAGATTGTTCTCATTATATTTGTTATATTTTATTCTGCCATAAGAATCTTCAAATATTTCTGAATTGTGTTCACAAAGTGATGGCAATCATAAATGTAACTTATGGGTTGTCTATGATATGCCATTCCTGGCTTGGACAATTGATATCTAATTGATATAAATAATGCTCAGATCAATGTATGTAGGGGAATTATTTGTCCTGTTTTACATGTTTGGTAATAAAGTCACAGAGTTATAAAACTCATTTGTAGTGTACCATATTTAATAAATAGAAGACCCAAATCTGAACATTTATTTTTCAACTTCTGAAGTGTAACAATGTATCAGTCTCCAGTGCTTATCCACTTTTGCCTGAACATGCAACAGTTTTCTTCTGAGTCATTCATTAGCAGGGCTTATGGCATTGAGATTTTTATTGAGTAAGCCCATGATGAGTATTAGAAGTCTATATTTTTAAAAGTGACCCCAGATGATCTTAACACTCATAGATTGAGGCCACAAGTATCACTAACACAGCAAGACAGTGAGTACCAATAAGGCAGCACCAGGCCATGTAGTATCTCATGGAAGAACAATTTCTCTCGCCCAGCAAAAATACATAAAGTATAGTCTGAACTTTTGTGCAAAACATACAAAGATTCTGTTACCACCCAGTGGACCCTGAGTGGTTAATTCTTTCCTTTACTCTCTTATGCTTATTTCAGCCCACAGATTTCTTATTATTAATCTCTTTATTGTGGTAGAATGGAGAAATGAAAAGTATATATATTTAGAGTGTAAAATGTGATATTTTGATTTATGTAGACATTGCAAATTGATTAGCACAGCCAAGTTGATTAATATATACATCACATTAGTATTAACATTTTCATGTGTATGTGGTGGAAACATGTCAGTTAATTTCATGTGTAAGATACATTATTATTTGCTGCAGTCACCATGCTGTGTCTTAGGTCTCCAGTGCTTATTCAAAAAGTAACTGAATGTTTGTACCCTTGAACCAACATCTCCCCTTTTCTTCAAAATCCCAGCCCCCAATAACCACCACTCTAGTCTCTATTACTATAAGTTTGAGGCTCTTTTCTTTGTTTTGTAAGATTCCACATGTAAGTGAGGTCATGTAGTAAAGTACTTTCTATGTGGCTACCTCCCTCATCATAAAGTCTTCCAGGCTCATTCCATGTTGTGGTAAGTAGTAAGAGGTCCTCTTTTAAGACTGAATGAGATTATATTTTATATATGAATCACATTTGATTTATGCAGTCAGCCACCAGTGGATGCTTAGGTTGGTGTAATTTCTTGACTATTACAGACAATGCTATACTGAATATAGAGTGTGGATACCTTTTGAACATGCTGATTTCATCTCTTTGGATACATACTAAGAAGTGGGGCTGCTAGATCATATGGTAGTTGTATTTTTCAATATTTTTAGGAAGTTCAAATATAGTCATTTCTGTAATGGCTGTATCAGTTTACATTTCCAGTACCACTGAACAAGATTTCCCTCTCCTCTACAACTTTGCCATCACTTTGATAACAGCAATCCTAACAGGTGTGAGATAAGATCTCATTGTGGATTTGAATTGCAATTTCCTGATGATAAGTGATGTGAGCATCTTTTCATATACCTGTTGACCATTTGCATGGTTTTTGTAAAAATACCTATTCATATTCTTTGTCAATTTTTTATTAGTTGATTTCAGTTATATTTAATATTAGGGCTCAATTTGACATAATTCTACAAGCACTGGAATATAATGTGCTCTAGTTCAGTCCCCAGTTCTTCCCCCTTCCTTCCCTTCTTCCTCCCCCTTTTCCCTTTTCTTCTACTCTACTGATATTTTTTACTTTTATGTTATCTTCTTTCAAGTTAGAGTCTTATGGATATACACAAAGACAGATTCAGTGTAGTATATTTGATATTAGTGCATAGGAAAGTTTGGTCATAATCATTCCATAGTTCTGCACTTTCCCCATTTTTTCTCTCTCTGCTTAATCCCTTTCTTCTCCTCCACTAATTTCTTCTACATTTGTGGAATACCCCTTAAATTTTTTCCCCTTGTTTTGGTCTAGCATCCACATATCAGAAAATTCATTCCATCATCAACTTTCTGGATTTGGCCTATTTCATTTAGCATGATGATATCCAGTTTCATCTATTTTCCACTTTTCACATTTTAATAAGTTTTTGGAAAAGTTTGGTTAGTTTAATTTGGTCTTTGTGTTGATATTTATTTTTTAAGTTCTTATATTTTGGATATTGTCTTCAATTTTTAAAACATTTCACACTTTCTCTAGACTTTCTACCCTATTTTATTTTCACATAAGAAAATGTAATTTCGTTAAATACAGAATTATATGGTTCATGCAATTTGTACCTCATTCATGTTGTTATAATTATTAACAGAGCTGGCAATATAGCAGACCCCTGCTGTCTAATCTGGACATTTGCCTTAAGGCTGTACAACTGTTTTTAACAATAGTGCTATTCCTGCCTCACTGCTTCCTATAAGTGGGGTTGAAAAGTGAGTTTGTCACTTCAAGTTCACAGACATCCTGCTCCCAAGCAATACTCGCAACTCATCCCAGTAACAATGAATCTCACCTCACACATGTACTAGAAGCACCTCAGCCTCAGATTTACTTCCTTTAACACATAAGAATTGAGGAGAAAAAAACTTAAACCAACAACCAGGCCCCAAGGAGAATCAACCAGAGGGGAACCTCAGGTCACATTCCTGGACCTACTCATATATCATAAATAGGGAGTGGTCCCAAAACAAAAGATATATCTCCACACAGAGGAGCATAGGTATAAAATAAAAAGGGGAACCC
The DNA here is from genome assembly GCA_025594165.1 of Tamias sibiricus. NCBI lineage: Eukaryota > Metazoa > Chordata > Mammalia > Rodentia > Sciuridae > Tamias > Tamias sibiricus. The sequence continues at coordinate 138,538,066 of CM046663.1, read as the reverse complement.
ATTTCAATTGTTGTGCAAGTTGAAGAGCTCTGAAAAGGAGAAAAGAAACAAATCTTCCCCCAAAATTCACAATCCCCCAACAAAGAATCCCATTGACATGAAAATGGGTGAAATTCCAGACAAAGATAATATAAAAAATGATGATTAAAAATGTTCAATAAACTAAAAAAAGACCTAAGGAATGAATTAAGAGAAAACTCAGGGGTTGAAAGACCATTTCAATAAGGAAATAGAGATATTGAAAAGAAACTAGTCATAACTCCTGGACATAAAAGACCCTGAAACAAATAAAAATTCACTCGAAGCATCACAAACAGATTAGATTGTGCATAAAATAGAAAATCACAGCAAATGAACATGAAATAATGAAGGGCAGGGGTACTCCAGACTTTTGACATTTTAATATTGCCATCAAAATATTAAATTGTTTCTTTTATCCCAGATGCATTGTTTCATTACACTACCTCTAACAACGGAAAACTGTAAAATCAATAGAAACATCAAAATTCACATAAAGTATTTGCTATGCAACAACCTCTTTTAATAATTTGCCTCATGCATATATTTAATTAAAAATTAAGGATTAATTTATTTACCCTTTACAAGCCACTGACAATTTATTAACACTTTCAAGTGATGAGCCATACTTAGATTAGTTAAGGTTTTGCTGATGTTTTTAGCATCTATCTGCAGGATATTCTCAAGCATTGAAAGAGGCATGGGTCCTGGTGAGAGTTCCCTCTCCCACATCTCTGTCTCCACAGTGAGAGGAGAAGCATACAGAAAAGAATGATCACCAGTCCACAATTGGATCCATTGAAGCCTTCTATTTTTACCAACATCTGTGAGGTTGCAAACACCTCAATTATCTGTGAGCTTGCAAATACTTGACATAAACTGCTGGGCAAATCAACTAGATAAGTTGCGATCCCTTTCGAGTGTGCAGTAGATACTGATAAGGATTAAAAACAACAACAATAACAACAAAACAAAACCTGTTATTTACTTTTGCTGTCTGTTCCAAACCTCTATCTGTGACAGTCTAGTTCAACCACTCTGACATCACAGGAATAGGTATTTTAAAACAAACAAGCAAGCAAACACACAAGCACACAACCTTTGGTGGTACCAATGTTCAGCTAGGATTAAGAAAAAAATGAAGCATTTGATAAAAAATATTGCTCAACATGCTGGATTCTGATGGATGACTGGTTGGAAATTCATGACTTGGGGGAAATAAGTGTATCTTTTACTTCTATAATAAAATATTGAACTTGTAATACCTCATCAAAAAATAAGATAGTTTGTCTTTGTAAATCAATCTTTCAAATATCTTAAAATGCTGCCTTAACATCACAACTGCCTAAGCATAAACTAGGTAGTACAATTTAAATATTTTGAAATACCAAACATACATCATCATATAACTAAGTGAATGTACACAGCATGTGTTATTGAGCACCCCAACCCCCCCAAATCCTAGGGAGCAGAGGGCAAAGATTATTATTTTTTATTTGACAAATAAGGAAATCGAGATTCTGTGAGCATGGTAGACCTTCATTCACACAGCTCTCAGGGGTCAGAACTGGAATTTGAATAAGCTGTAGTGCCCATAATGGTGTGCTGTGCTTACACCACAGGTGCCTCCAAAACCACATTAGAAAATAAAACAAACACCACAATGCGTCTGTTCATAGACCAACAAACTTCCCCTCAAATCAGCACCCATTATTTCATTCCAAGGTTAACTGGTCTTTCTACAAAAAAAAAAAAAAAAAAGACGCACAGAGGGACTTCTCCCCCTCCATCAGTACAGAGGTGAAACTGATTCAGCAGAAATGAGGAATAGTAAATCTCACCTAACTGAACAGGGAGGGATTGAGAAACTGTGGTTCTGGCAATCTCTTACCTCTTCCAGATAGAACTGCTTTTGTTGCTGTTTAGTATGTTCAGTCACATGTAACAAGATGAAAAATATCAGACCATAACCAATTCTATTGCAGAAAGAAACACAGGTGGCTTAGAGGTGGAAAACAAGCAGACAGTATACCAAACAGACTCTCAGCACAGAAGAAACTATGCAATTTGGAATATAAGACTTTATTTGGTAGTCATGAATTGCATGTCATTACACTGATATACAATACTTAATCACTAATGGTAATGCCGTACAAAGATGTGCCCTGTAAAGATGCCATTGTATTTGTTTTAAATCGGCAAGTGTTGTTGTGATGTATTTAGTAAAGAAAATTGCTATCAAGACCCCACTTACATAATGTTTAATGCTCGTGTGTACAGGAATTCTCAAAATTAACATGCAATTTTACACATATTATATCACTTTTGATTTTCTTAATTACCTTTAACTAAAGTAAAATTATTCCCATTTTAGAAATGAGGAAACTGGGCTTCAGAGATGCAATTCCTTGGCCAAGGGCACACACATATTAGGTTGTAGAACTGAGGCTGGAACTCATATGTATTGAGTCTCAAAGTCTTCCCCAAAACAAAACATACAGTTCAAACAAGTTCAATATTTACTCAGTAGATATTATCTTACAGGCTTTTATGATCATAGTAATCAGTGACTTTTGAAATAGTCATTGACTTAATAATGGCAGCATTTGTTGTTTAAAAAGGTGGATCATAAAACTTATTTTTTTAACCTTTAGAACTTTCATTCACTCAAGTCTTGATGAAATGTGTGGGGGGGGGGGGGGGGGGGGGGGGGGGGGGGGGGGGGGGAACCTGTTTACCATGTCAAGGTGAAGCAGCAATTTGTCCTGTGACTCACAGTGGTGTGACATGTAATCTAACATGGCTATCAGGCTCTAAATATTGATAGAACCACACTTACTAATTGTGGACAAAATTAATTTGATGAGTTTTTCAGATCATTAACTTTATTGTCTATGAGATGAACTTTTCTACTCTCTTCCTTCATTCCATGATGTCCCTGCTTGAACTTTTCTCTTTATATAGAAAGAGAGAAGCACACAGCATACCAAAATTGTGGGATATAGCAACAGCAATACTAAGAAGGAAGATCATATTAATGAATTTCCATGCTAAAAAATCAATTTCAAACATGTATCTAATTATGCCTCTAAAGGATTAAGGACAGCAAGAAGTAAATAAACCCAAAAATAACAGAAAGAAAGAAATAACAAGGATCAGAGCCAAATAAGTGAGAGATATAAAAACTACAAAAGATCAAAATGAAAGAATCTTAGGAGGACAAATCAAAAAATCTTTAGCTAGACTAAGATTAAAAAATAGAATAAACAAGTAAATAAAATTTGAGATAAAAATAGACATTACAATTTGCATCACAGAAATACAAGGATCATTAATATTTTTAAAAATTATAAATCAACTATGTAAAATCTAATAGACATGGTTAAGTATATGGACACATATAATGATCCATAAGTGATCTATGAGATGTGAAAACCATAAACAGACCAACAGTGAATAGTAATATTAAGTCAGTAATAGAATCTATTCCAATCAATATGGTAAGAATAGAATGGCTTCACTGATGAATTCTATCAAACTGTCATAGAAAAAATGACAACAGTTTTTGGTCAAACAATTACAAACAATCGAAAGGGAGGGTATTCTTATAAACTCATTCTAAAAGGACAGCATCATAATCTTTAAAATGGGGGTCAGAAATTTTTTTTTTAACCTTTAGAATTTGCATAAACCCAGGACACAATGAACTCTTTTTCCAGGGCAAACAGAAACTAACTTGCTTTCTGACTCACAGAAATCTGAAGTCCAAACAAATCAAGTCAGGCTCTAATCTGATGTTTTTAGCATCTATCTGCAGGATATTCTCAAGCATTGAAAGAGGCATGGGTCCTGGTGAGAGTTCCCTCTCCCACATCTCTGTCTCCACAGTGAGAGGAGAAGCATACAGAAAAGAATTTTATTTTTAATAAAAGAAACAAGAAGGCTCTCTTTGCATCATTAACTTAATTCCTCATGACATGATTGTGTCCACTCTTCACCTATAGAGGCTCTTGCCTGAACTTTTTTCTTTTTATAGAAAGAAAGAATCATACAATATATCAAAAGTTATGGGATAAAGAAAGGGTAACACAAAGAAGGAATACCAATAAATGCATCAAAAAATAAAAAATTCACGTAACCTAAAGATGCATCTCAAAGACATAGTAAAACAATGGAAAACTTAAAGTAATATAAGAAAAATATTAACAAATATCAGATCAGAAAAAGATATAATAATCTAAGAAAAAGTAGTGAAAGTTAATTTTTGAAAACACACACAAAATCAACAAGCTTTTAGCTAGACTAGGAATAAAAAAAAAGTATATTAGAGATAACCAAAGACACATTACAACTGATAACACATAAGTATAAAATAATATTAGAGATTTTTATAAAAACTTGTGCCAACATAGGAGAAAACCTAAAAGAAATGGGTCGGTATCTAGATATATATTACTACCAAACTTGAACTATAGGAACCATTAAAAACCCAAACCTGATAATGGGTAATGAAAATAAATCCATAATATGAGTCATTTTGAGCTGACTTTTGTGCAAGGTGAGAGATAAATATCTAGTTTCATTCTTCTACATATGCCTATCTAGCTTCCCCAGCACATTTGTTGAAAATATTATCTTTTCTCCAACATTTTTGGTGTCTTTGTCAAGGGTCAGAAAACTTCATTTTTGTGGATTTGTCTCTGTGTTTTCTTTTCTATTACATTGGACTGTATATTTATTTTTATGCCAGTACCATACAGTTTCTGTTATTATAGCTCTATACTATAATGTAAAATTGGGTATTGTAATACTATAAGCATTGCTTTTGTTTTGGTTAGAATTGCTTTGACTTTTCTGAATTTTTTATTTTTCCACATTAATTTTAGGACTCTTTTTTCCTAGTTCTGTAAAACATGTCACTGGTGTTTTGATGAGGATTGCCTTAAGTCTGTAGATTGTTTTTGATAATATGTTCATTTTAACATTATTTCTACCTATCCATGTGAGTGTGTGTGTGTGTGTGCGTGTGTGTATGTGTGTGTCTAGTATAAATGGAATTATTTCCTTGATTTTTTAATCAGATTATTTATTGACATATAAGAAAGCTATTGATTTGTATGTCATATTTATATGCTGCTACTTTGCTGAATTTCATTATTAGCTCTATAAGTTCTCTGGCAGAGTTTTTTGAGTCATCTAGATATATGTCTTATCATTTGAAAACAATGATGATTTGATTTGTTTTCCAATTCAGATCCTTTAGTTTCCTTCCCTTGACTAGTCAGTCTTGCTAAAATTTCAAGTATTATAGCTATATTGAGTAGGAGTGGTGAAAGTGATGATCCTTGTATTGTTACTGATTTTGGGGGAAATGCTTTCAGTTTTTCCCCATTTGCTATGTTAGATTTGGTTTCTTGTATACAGCCTTTATTCCTTCTATCCCCCTTTTTAATTATGTTTTTATTAGTGTATTATAATTACATATATTAGTAGGATTCATTGTGACGTAGTCACACATGCACATAACATAATTTGCTCCTTTTCATTCCCCAGTACTTACCCTTTACTTTCTTTACTGGGCTCCCCACTTTTCTTGGTCTGGTTTATTTTGTTTTGTTTCTTATCTGGTGCATTATAATTATATGAAATTTGGGATTCATTGTGCTATATTCATATATGTATGTAGCATTCACATTGTATATCAAAACCACATTTTCTTTATCCATTCAGATGTTGGCAGAAACCTAGGCTGCTGACATAACTTGGCTATAGTGACTTGTAGTTCCTTAAACATTGTAGAGCATGTGTTGATATAGCATGCTCATACTAGTTCTTTGGGATAAATTGTAAGGGTGGAATAGCTAGGTCATAGGGCTGTCCATCCCTGGTCTTCTAAGGAATCTCCATACTGATTTCCACAGCAGTTGTAGTAATTTTCAGTCCCACTGACAATGTATAGTCTTCCTTTCCCCCCATATCATTGCTAACATTTATTATTTATATTCTTGATTATGGTCACTCTACCTTGGGGGAGATAAGATCTGAGTATAGTTTTCATGTGCATTTTCCTATATGCTAAAAATATTGAATATTTTTTATAGTTGTTGGCCAAGCTATTTGTGTTTCTTCTTTTGAAAAATATCTGCTTAGTTCTTAAGTTTTGTTTGTTTGCTTTTGTTGTTTTTGGTGTTGGTTTCTGAATCCTTTATATATTCTAGATATTAATCATGTTGAAAGAGAATGCATCATCAACCACAATGGGATCCTAATTATAATAAATTAGACTCCATGTATGTATAATATTTCAAAATAAACTCTGTCAAAATACAAAATACAAAACATAATCAACTGTCATGTATATCTAAAAAGAACAAGTAAAATGTAAAAAAAAAAAAAAAAAAAAAAAAAAAAAAACGTTTAAAAAGGAGTACCTGGTAAAGATTTTCTACAATTCTGTAGGCTCTCTTTGCCTGCTCTTAATTGTTTCTAGTTTCTTCAGTTTTTATTTTGAATGGGTGCTAAATTTTTTAAAGGACTTTTTCTGCATCTATTGAGATGTTCGTGTGAGTTTGTTTCTTAATTCTATTGGTGATTAATTTTATGTATTGATTTGCTTATGTTGAACCATCTTCGTCTCTCAAAAGAAACCAAATCAATCATGATATACAAACTTATTAATGTGTTCTTGAATATAATTAGCTAATACTTTATTGAGAATGTTTGCATCTATGTTCATCAGGGATATTGGTTTCTTGTTTTCTTTCCTATATGTATCTTTATCTGATTTTAGTATTAGCATGATTTTGGCTTAATAGAATGGATTTGGATATATTTCACCCTTTATTGTATTTCATTTCCCTCTTCAATTCCAATTATTCTTGAGTTTGGTCACTTAATGTTGTCCTGGATTTCTTGTATATCCTGATAATGATTTTTTCTTTATCTTTTTTAATTATTGACTCAATATTCAAGTTCAATACTATGTCTTTGATACCTAAGATTTTGTTTTCTTTTTTTAAATTTTTATTCTAAATTGTTATATATGACAGCAGAATGCCTTACAATCATATTACACATGTAGAACACATTTTTACATATCTCTGGTTATATACAAAGTTGTTTTCTATGTGACAAACATATAAATATGATATTGGTAATTCCTTTAATTGAATTTTTTGTTCATTGAGTCATTTCTAGACTTTTTGTATAAGTTTTTGTAATCTTCATCTCTTCAATAAATTTCTCACTTGCATCCTGTACTGACTTTCTTTCTTTTTTTTTTTATGGACTGGAAGAATTTTTATTAAAATTTGCATATTATCCATGCCCATACACAGACTCAACACAATCACCATCAAAATTCCAATGAAATTTTCAACAGAAATAGAAAAAATAATTCTAAAATTCCATGAAAGCACAAATGATCTTGAATAGCCAAGGCAATCTTAAGAAAGAACATAGTTGGAGGCATCATGCTTCCTGATTCCAATTTATATCACAAAGCTATAGTAATAAAAACAGTATGTACTGGCAGAAAATCAGACACAGACAATGAAACAGAAAAGGGAACCCAGGAATATATCTAAGCATATACATTTATCTGATTTTCTTCAAGGGCAAAAATACACAATGGGGAAAGACACTCTCTTTAACAAACTAGATATCCACATGAAAAAAGAAAGAAAGAAATGAAATTAGAACCTTGAAGAGGTAACATTTGTTGTAGCATTATTTATGATAGTCCAGATATGGAAATAATCTATCTGTCCATCAATGGATGAATTGATATTTTTCAGTATCTATATATAAGACTTGAAAACAAAGAACCTCCCTGTCCATCATTAGATGAATAAATTATGTATGTATATATAAATACATACAAAATAAAATATAAAACATATACACATACATATTTTATTAATACTTACATATTAATAAAAACAGTGTAGCATCATCTATATATATATAATGGAATATATATCAGCCTTAAAAACAAAGGGGGTCCAGACATTCATGAGGACACAGATGACATAGATGAACCTAGGAAACATGGAAGACATTATTTCAAGTGAAATAAGCCAAATACAGAAAGAAAAATACTGCCTGATCTCACTTATATGTGAAATCTAAAAAAAGTAGAGTAGGTAGAAAGCTGCAATTATGTAGTGTGACTATGTCTAGAGATCAGAGATCTAATGTACAGCATGAGAACTCTCATTAGTAATAGTTTTTTATTGTATATATTTAAGGTGTTCATCTTGCTGTTTATAATTACTACAGTCAAGCAAATTAACAAATCCATGTTCTCACATAGTTACCTTTCTTTCAGTGGGGAAGATCTGTACTGACTTTCTTAATCCATTCAGTTGTCTTTCTGTGTTCTCTCAGAATTTTCTGGTAATTTTTATAATAATCAGGAAGGTTCATAATTCACCAGAAACTGACTGATAATGTATAAATAATTCAAATTAATAATTATAAAAATGATCAGTGAATTCTAAGGGAACACGGAAGGATGACTGAATGAATTAAGGAAGTCACTACAGAATACAAATGAGAAATTCAATGAAGAGATACAGGTTAGGAAAAATAGTCATACAAAAAGTCTGGAAATGAAAGACTCAATTAATGAAAAAAATCAGTTAAAATTCTTAAAAATATATTAGATCATATAGAAGACAGAATTTTGGGTATTGAAGACAAAGTATATGAACTTGAAAACTGAGTGAATAATTAAAAAAAGAAAAACATAAAGAACCAGGATCAGGATATACAAGAAATCTGGGACAACATTAAGTGACCTAACTTAAGTTATTGTGTTGAAATTTGGAATGGATTTTTCTTCCACTTTTATTTAAGAATCTTTTTTGGTCTTTTTAAGGGTTGTGACTCAGTGGTAGAGCTCTTGCCTAGCAGATGTGAGGCACTGGGTTTGATCCTCAACACCACATAATAATAAATAAATAAAATAAAGATATTGTGTCCATCTACAACTAAAAAACATTTTTTAAAAAATGAATTATTGGGATTGAAAAGAGAAGTGAGATACTAGCCAAGGATATGGTAAATTTTTCAGTGAAATAATTTCAGAAAAATTTTCAAATCTTGACAATGAGAGGGACATCTATTACAAGAACATTCAGAACTCAAAATAGATAAGACAGAAAGAACATCTTTTTTTTTTTTTTTTTTTTTTTTTTTTTTTTTTTTTGGTACCAGGGATTGAACTCAGGGACACTCAAACACTAGGCCTCATCCCCAGCCCTTTTCTGTATTTTTATTTGTAGACAGGGTCCCACTGAGTTGCTAAGTGCCTCACCATTGCTGAGGCTGACTTTGAACTCATGATCCTCCTGTCTCAGCCTCCCAAGTTCTAGGATTACAGGCATGCACCACAGTGCCTGGGTCAAAAAGAACATCTTCATGACACATTATAATTAAAATGCTAAACCTGAATACAGAAGATATATAATTTTAAGAGCCTCCATGGAAAAATTTAGATCATATTTAGAGATAAGCCTATCAGAATTGCTTCCAATTTCTCAACTAAAACTCTAAAATTCATATAGTCATGATTCCAAAAACTGAAAGAAAAGAACTGCCAATTAAGATTGATAAATCAGGCAAAACTATCCTTCAGAATTTAAGGAGATATTAAAAAAAAAAAAAAAAAACTTTCAAAGTGGGCAGAAAGCAAAACAATCATGAGTACTAAACCAACACTTCAGAAAAGACTTAAAGCAAACAGAAGTCATCAAAAAAAAAAAAAAAAAAAAAAAAAAAAAAAACTTTAGAACCAGTGAATTGTCGAATCTCATTAGAAAAGTAGCTAATCAAATGAGAAACAGGACAAAATTAAACATTAGAAACATATCAAAATGGCAGGAATTAATAAACATCTCTCTTAATTCTCCAAATTAAAAAAACAAAAATAAAAAACAGCTATATGTTGTTTGCAAGAAATCAGAGCCACAGACTAAAATTGAAAGGATGAAAACTGATATTTCATGCAAATGGAGTCCCACAACAAGCAAGAGTATCTATTCTCATATCTGACAAAACAAACATCAAGTCCAAATTAATCAGAAGAGACAAAGACTACCAATTTATACTGGCAGGGAACAATCCAAATAGAAGATAGAATAATTGCAAATGTTTATTCCTCAAATGTCAGTCCACCTACTTATGCACACCAAAGTACTTGAGAGACTCAGACCTGAATACAATCATAGGGGTGAATTCAACACATCTCTTCAATCAAAATATAAGTCACACAGACATAAACTTCTTAAAAACTCTTTAGATTTAAAAATATTATAAATCAAATGGACCAAGCAGACATCTATAAAATGTTTCATCAAGCTAAATTTACTTTTTTTTTTTTCCCAGCTGCTCATGGAATCTTCTTCAAAAGACACCATATTTTGGGTTACAAGGGAAGTCCTATCAAGACAAGAAATTATATAATTTCTTGAATCCCGGATGGAATGAAATTGGAAATCAACAACAAGAGACAGTGGGATGAAATTAGAAAACAGCAAGAAAATCTTGCAGAAATATAAAAATATGGTGATTAAACAATGCACTTTTGAATGATAAATGGGAGATGAAAGAAGTCAGGGTAAAAATATGTAATTTCCCCTATTTAAACAATTATTTACATGTAACATAATCCCTGAGACACTTTGATTTTTAGACTTTTGAGAGCAAAGTCTATATTTATCATTGTCTACACTAAAAAATTCAGAAAATTTCAAATGAATTACAAGCACCTAGAAAAACAGGAATAATTCATTTCCCAAACCAGTAGAAGAACAGTAATCATTAAGGTCAGAGCTGAAATTAATGAAATAGACAATAAAAATACAAAATATCAATATAGTGAAGAGTTGGTTCTTTTAACAGAGAAATGAAATAAACAAAACCAAAATGATCCTAGAGACAGAGAGAAGGGTACCCAAATTAATAAAATTTGAGATGAAAATGGTGATGTCTTCACAGATATTACATGAAGTCTGGAAGATCATTAGGGACTACTAAGAAATCTTGCATTCCAATAAATTGAATAATGGTAGAAGAAACGGACAAATTTGTAGGCACAGATGACCTACCAACATTGATCCAAGAGGACCTAGAAAACAAAACACATCAATAAAAAGCAATGAAATGAAGCAGGAATAAAAAGACTTTCAACAAAGATAATCCCAGTTTCAGATAGATGCTCAGCTGAATTATACCACATCTTTAAAGAAGATCTAATGCCAATGCTCCTCAAATTACTCCATGAAATAAAAAGGGGTGAAATATTTCCAAATTCATTCTGTTAAGACAGAATCATGCTAATACTAAAACCAGATAAGGACATATCTAGGAAAGAAGCCTAGAGACCAATATCCCTGATGAACATAGATACAAACTTTCTCAATAAAATATTAGTCAATTATATTTAAGAACACATTAAGAGGTTTGTATATCATGATCGATTTGGTTTCTTTTTACAGATGAAGATGGTTCAACATAAGCAAATCAATACATATAATTAATCACCAATAGAATTAAGAAACAAACTCACATGAACATCTCATGAATGCAGAAAAAGTCTTTAAAAAATTTAGCACCCATTCATAGTAAAAACTGAAGAAACTAGAAACAATTAAAATCAGACAAAGAGATCCTACAGATCTGTAGAAAATCTTTGCCAGGTATGCTTTTTTAAATTTTTTATTTAAAAATAATAATAATAAATATTTTGTATTTTTTTACTTGTTCTTTTTTAAGATATATATGACAGTAGATTATGTTTTGTATTTTGTATTTTGACAAAGTCAATTTCAAAATAGACTAAGTTATTATAATTAGGATCTCATTCTTGTGGTTGTAGATGAATACTCTTTCAACACAATTAATATCTAGAATATATAAAGGATTCAAAAACCGACACCAAAACAACAACAAAAGCAAACAGATATTTTTCAAAAGAAGAAATTAAAGTAGCTTGGCCAACAACTATAAAAAAAATGTTCAACATTTTTAGCAATCAGGAAAATGCACATCAAAATTACACTGAGATTTTATTTCCTCCAAGGCAGAGTGGCCATAACCAAGAATATAAGTAATAAATGTTAGCAAGGATATGGTAAGAAAGGAACACATATACAATGTCAGTGGAACTGAAAATTATTACAACTGCTATGAAAATCAGTATGGAGATCCCTCAGAAGACCAGGGATGGACAGCCTTATAACTTAGCTATTCCACACTTACAATTTATTCCAAAGAACTAGTATGAGCATGCTATATCAATACATGCTCTGCAATGTTTAAGGAAGTACAAGTCACTATAGCCAAGTTATGTCAGCAGCCTAGGTTTCTGCCAACACCTGAATGGACAAAGAAAATGTAGTTTAGATATACAACATGTGTGCTACGTACATATATGAATATAGCACAATGAATCCCAATTTTTATATAATTATTATGCACCAGATAAGAAACAAAGCAAAATAAAACAGACAAAAAATGGGGAGCCCAGTAAAGAAAGTAAAGGGGAAGTACTGGGGAATGGAAAGGAGCAAATTACTTTATGTGCATGTGTGACTATGTCACAATGAACCTACTATTATATGTAATTATAATACAGTACTAAAAACATAACAACAAACAAACAAAAAAACATGGATAGAAGGAATTTACCTTAACACCATAACAGTCAGGGACAGCCCCATTGATCCATGTGGAGCCCAGGCAGGCCCAGGACAGACTTACTAACCCTGAAGAGACCAGGACAGCCCCATCACCAGCCAGCACAAAGACCATGCCCATGCCCAGGACCACAATGCCAACCATGAGGACCTCAGGACAAGTCAAAGGACTGGCTACTGCACTGAGGACAACACCTGCACACCACACTGCTGCATTTCTTAACAGGCTTCCCAAAGCCATCGTTCGCCTTGCCCCTTCAGCCCCATCTCTTAAAGTAGTCGCCACCATCTTGGGATACCTCCAACACTATCTCAGGTTACCCCAGCTGCTGCACCACCACCATAATTAGTTGTGGCAGCTTCTATCTTGAAACCCTGGCCAGTGGCTGGAAGCCTAACACCAAAGTACTTATAGGTTTGTCACTACCCTGCCACCAACTACAGACATGGCCGCTTCCATCTAGGGATAATAGCCAGGACCTGGAAGACCATCATCATGGTCCATGCAGGCTTTGGTTCCCTGATAGGTGTGCTAACAGCCACCATTTTGTTGCAGAGGCAGGAGAGATCCTTGCACTGGGCCACCTCTTTCTCTCTTTTCTCTTGTTAACAATTTTTTTATTCATTTTTCACACTTCCTATGATCTAATACCTCTATATTCTTACCTCCTACTTTGTCCATTGTTAGGATCTGTAGACCCTTTTGCAAACCTACTGTTTATATTATAGATAATAACTGAACACATCATTCCTGTATATTGCAATCTAGCTGTAAACATCTAAATAGAAACTATTTGGTTTAAGGCTGTATATCATTTGCATCGTTTGCTGTTAATACTGATCTCCCCCTTAAAGGTAAGATATCGGTAACCTACAGGGACACTATAAGATTATAGGGTAGGAACTATAATTATAATACACTAATAAAAACATAATAAAAATTTAAAAAAAGAAAACAAGGATACAAGGAATTTACCTAAACACCATAAAGGCTGTATACAACAAACCCAAATCTAACATCATAGTTTTTCCCCAAATGGGGAAAAACTGAAAACATTTCCTCTAAAATCAGTAACATGCCAGGATATTTACTTTTATCACTTCTACACAAAATATATATAGTCCTTGAAATTTTAGGCAGATTAATTAGGCAAGAAAAAGAAATTAAAGGATATGAATAGGAAAATAAGTCAATGATTATTGTTTTCAAATGATAAGACATATATCTAGACAACCCAAAAAAATCCAGCACAGAACTTATAGAGCTAACAGTGAAATTCAGCAATGTATGAGGATATAAATACAACATACAAATCAATAACTTTCTTGTATATATACCAATAATTAATCTGATTTTTTAAAAATGGGGAAATAATTCCATTTTCACTAGACACACACACACACACACACACACACACACACACACACAAGGATAGGTAGAAATACTCTTAAAATGAACATATTATCAAAAACAATCTACAGACTTAAGGCAATCCTCATCAAAACACCAGTGACTGTTTTACAGAACTAGAAAAAAAGAGTCCTAAAATTCATATGGAAAAATAAAAAATTCAGAAAATTCAAAACAATTCTAACCAAAACAAAATCAATGCCTGCAGTATCACAATACCCAGTTTTACATTATAATACAGAGCTATAGTAACACAAATAGTATGGTACTGGCATAAAAATAAATACATAGCCTAATGTAATAGAAAAGAAGACACAGAGACAAATCCACCAAGATGCAGTCATGTGACCCTTGACAAAGACCCCAAAAACATGCTAAAGAAAAGATAACATCTTCAACAAATATGCTGGGGAAGCTGGGGAAGCATATGTAGAAGAATGAAACAAAATACTTATCTCTCACCTTGCACAAAAGTCAACTCAAAATGACTCAAATTATGAATATAATTTCATTACCCATTGTCAGTCTGTTTGGGTTTTTAATGGTTTCCTATAGTTCAAGTTTGGTACTTAAATATATCCAGACACCATCTCTTTTTTCTCCTACATTGGCACAAAGTTTCTATAAAAATCTCTAATAGTATTTTATATTTATGTGGTATCAGTTGTAATGTGTCTTTTGTTATCTCTGATTTTACTTATTTGTTTTCTTTGTTTTTCCTAGTCTAGCTAAAAGTTTATTGATTTGGTGCATGTTTTCAAAAATTAACTTTCACTACTTTTTCTTAGATTATTATATCTTTTTCTGATCTGATATTTATTACTTTATTTCTTCTATTGCTTTTATTTTTCCATTGGTTTTCTAAGTCTTTAAGATGCATCTTTAGTTTATGTAATTTTTTTAAAATTTTTTTTGATGCAGCATTTATTGCTATTCCTTCTTTGTGTTACGATTTTTTTATCCCATAACTCTTGATATGTTGTGTGATTCTTTCTTTCTATAAAAAAGAGAAAAGTTCAGTTAAGAGCCTCCGTAGGAGAAGAGTAGAAACACTCATGTCATAAGGAAAAAAATTAATGATGCAAAGAGAGCCTTCAGGTTTCTTTTATTCAAAATAAGGCAGTGTGGTTCTCAAAGATTAGAGCCTGAATTGATTGGTTTGGACGTCATATCTTTCTGAGTCAGAAAGCAAGTTAGCTTTTGCTTGCTCTAGAAAAAGAGTTCATTGTGTCCTGGGTTTATGCAATTTTAAAGGTTAAAAAATCAAACTTTTCTGACCCCCATTTTAAAGAGTATGATGCTGGACATTTAGAATGTGTTTAGAAGAATACCATCCCTTTCAATTATTTATAATTATTTGACAACAAATATTCTCAGTTCTTCTATGACAGTTTGATAGAATTCAGCAGTGAAGCCATTCTATCCTTACCATATGATGGGAAAATATTTTATTACTGATTTAATATTACTACCACCTGCTGGTCTGTTTATGGTTTTCACATCTCATAGATCAATTATGGTAGGTTCTATGTGTCTATAAACTTAACCATTTCTAATAGATTTTCCATTGGTTGATTTATAATTTTTAAAAATATTTATTTATTTGCTTTAGTTGTACACAATGCAATGCATTTATGTTTATGTGGTGCTGAGGATCGAACCCTGGCCGCACACGTGCAAGGCGAGCGCTCCGCCACTGAACCACAACCCCAGCCCTTATAATTTTAATAATATACATGATGTTTATATTTCTGTAATATCAATTATAATGTCTATTTTTATCTCAAGTTTTATTTACTTGTTTATTCTCTTTTTTATTCTTAGACTAGCTAAAGAATTTTTGCTTTCTTCTCACAAGAATCTTCCATTGATCTTTTGTAGTTTTTACGTTTCTTATTTATTTCTGCTCTGCTCTTTGTTATTTCTTTCCTTCTATTAATTTTGGGTTTATTTTCCTCTTGCTATACTTGGTACTTTAGATGGATAATTAGATACATGTTTGAAATTGATTTTTTTAGCATAGCAGTTCATTACTATAAACTTCCTTCTTAGTATTGCGGTTGCTATACCCCATATTTTGGTATGCTGTGTTCTTCTCTCTTTCTATTAAAAAGAAAAGTTCAGGCAGGGATATCATATAATGAAGGAATAGAGTAGAATAGTTTATCACATAGACAATAAAATTAATGATTTGAAAAAAAATCACATTAATTTTGTCCAAAATAAGAAAATGTGGTTTTATTACTATTTAGAGCCTGATAGCCATGTTGGATTACGTGTCACACCCCTGTGAGTCACACAACAAATTGCTTTTTTCCTCTTGACATGGATAGAGTTCATCAAGACTTGAGTTAATGAAAGTTCTAAAGGTTAAAAGGTAAGATTTATGACCCACTATTTTAAACAATGAATGCTGGAATTATTAAGTCACTGACTATTTCAAGTCACTGATTAGTATAATCATGAAAGACTACAAAATAATATATACTAAGTAAATACTGAACTTATTTAACTGCATGTTTTGCTTTAGAAAAGACTTTGAGACTGGAGACATATGATTTTCAGCCTCAGTTCTACCACCTACCATCTTTGGGCCCTTGGCCAAGGCATTGCATCTCTGATCCAGCTTCCTCATTTATATATATATATATTTTTTTTTCTTTAGTTGTTGATAGGTCTTTATTTTATTTATTTATATGTGTTGCTGAGAACTGAACACTGTGCCTCACAAATGCCAGGCAAGTGCACTACTGCTCAGCCACAGTCCCAGCCCCAGCTTCCTCATTTTTAAATGGGAATAATTTTACTTTAGTTAAAAGTAATTTGAAAATCCAAAAGTGATATATGTGAGAAATTGCATGTTAATTTTGAGATTACCTGTACACATGAGCATTAAATAGTATGTATGTGGGATCTTGACAGCAATTTTCCTTACTAAATAGATTGTAAATAACAATGCTTTCCAATTTAAAACAAATACCATGATATCTTTATAGGACACATATTTATTTGCACAGCATTATTTATTTGATTATGTCATGATCCTTCTCCAGGGGCTTGTAAATTGTAAATAAATTAATCCTTCATTTTTAATTAAATATATACACAAGCAAGTTATTAAAAGAGTATATTGCAACAAATAGTTTACATCAATCCAATGACATGCAATTCATAACTACCAAATAAAGTCTCATATTCCAATTTTCATATTGTTTCTTGTGTGCTGGAGTCTGTTTGGTACACTGCCTCCTATCCACCTTTAAATCATATGTTTGTTTTTCTGGGCCCAATATTACTGCTTATGATCTGATATTTTTCATTCCATTACATCCAATCCTAAATAGCAACAGAAGCAGTCCTATCTGGAAGAGGTGAGATTGGCAGAGCCATAGTTCTCAAGCCTCCCCCTTAAGTTCTTTTAGATTGTCTCTTCCTCAGTTCTACTGAATCAGTTTCACCTCTGTACTGATGGAGGGGGAAGAAGCACTTCTGTGCCTCTTTCTTTTGTAGAATCTATGACCAGTTATCCTTGGAGTGATATAATGGGTACTAATTTGAGGGGAAGCTTGTTGGTATGAACTGAGTCAGTGTGATGTTTCCTTTACTTTTCGAAGGTGGCTTTGGAGGCAGCTCTGATGTAAGGCATAGCACACCATTATGGGCATTAGAACTCATTCAAATTCCAGTTTTTATCCCTGTCAATTCCAGTTGTGACCCCTGTCTTTCCTATGTTAAATAAAAATAATAATCTCTGCCCTCTGCTCCCCAGGATTTGGCAGGGGGGGAATGCTAAACAGAAAATGTTATTTACATTTAATTCTGTCATAATGTATGTTTGGTATTTCAAAATGTTTAAATTGTACTACCCAGTATATGCTTAAGAACGTCTGATGTTAGGTCAACATTTTAATATATTTAAGAGGCTTGATTTTCAAAGACAAACTGTCTTATTGTTTGATGAAATATCACAAATTCAAAAATTTTATGTAAAAGAGATAAACTTAAAACTTATTTACCCCAAGTAATGAATTTCTAACCAGTCATTAGTCTGAGAATCCAGCATGTTGAGCAATGTTTTGGATCAAATGCTTCATTTCTTCTTAATCCTAGCTGCACATGGGTACCACAAAAGGTTGTGTGTTTGTGTGTTTGTTTGCCTGCTTGTTTTAAAATACCTATTCCTGTGATCTCAAGAGTAGCTGAACTAGATTCATG
The DNA here is from genome assembly GCA_025594165.1 of Tamias sibiricus. NCBI lineage: Eukaryota > Metazoa > Chordata > Mammalia > Rodentia > Sciuridae > Tamias > Tamias sibiricus. The sequence continues at coordinate 138,519,721 of CM046663.1, read as the reverse complement.
GATAGAGGTTTGGAAAGGAGAACAAGGTAAATAATAGTTTGTTTTTATCATTATCAGGTGACCTATGTACACGCAGAAGGGATTGCAACTTATCTAGTTCATTGGCTCAGCAGTTTATGTCAATAGGACACATTCTGATTAACACAGAGCACTATAAAAGCTTTACATTGATTGCAAGCTTACCGTTGTCTTAGTAAAAGAAGAAGGCGTCCATGGATGTAGTTGTGGTCCTGGTGATAACTCTCTCCTGTATTCTTCTCCTCTCACTATGGAGACAGAGATCTGGGAGAGGGAAACTCCCACCAGGACCCATGCCTCTCCCAATTCTTGGGAATATCCTACAGATAGATGCTAAAAACATCAGCAAATCCTTAACCAATGTAAGTATGTTGATGCTTCTCCAGGAGCTTGTAAATTGTAAATAAATTAATCCTTCATTTTTAATTAGATATATGCACAAGCAAGTTACTAAAAGAGTATATTGCAACACAAATACTCTCTGTGGATTTTGATATTTCCATTGCTTTTTATAGCTTTTCATTGTCAGAGGTAATCTATTAAAACAATTACATCTGGGATAAAGGAAAAATTTACATTTAATATTTTGATGTCAACATTAAAATGGCAAAAATCTGGAATACCCTGCCCTTCACTGATTCATAGTCAATTGCTGTGATTTTCTATTTGCTGCATAATCTAATTTGCTCATGATGATTTTTTTTTCTTTTTTTAAAATTTTTTTTATTCTAATTTGTTATACATGTTTGCAGAGTACATTTCGTTTCATATTGATATAAAGAGCACAATTTCTCAAGTTGCTGGTTTTATATAAAGTATTTTTACAACAATTGTGTCTTCATACATGTATTTAGGGTAATCATGGATAACTCAGTCTGCTATTATTCCTATCCCTTTTCCCCCTCCCCTCCCCCCTCTTTGTTCTATTTAAAGTTCTTTCATTCCTCTCATCCCCACTCCCTTGCCTTTATAAGTTAGTATCTTCATATCAAAGAGATCATTTGACTTTTGTTTTTTTGGGATTGGCTAATTTCACTTAGCATTATTTTCTCCAACTCCATTCATTTACCTGCAAATGCCATGATTTTATTCTCTTTTAGTGCTGAGTAGTGTTCCATTGTGTATATATGCCAAAGTTTCCCTATCCATTCATCTGCTGATGGGCATGGGGTTGGTTCCATAATCTAGTTATTGTGAATTGTGCTGCTACAAACATTGATGTGGCTGTGACCCTGTAGTAAGCTGTTTTTAAGTCCTTTGGGAATAGACCAAGGAGTGGAATAGCTGGGTCAGATGGTGGTTCCATTCCAGGTTTTCCTAGGAATCTCCATACTGCTTTCCAGATTGGCTTCACCAATTTGTGGTCCCACCAGCAAGGTAGGAGTGTGCCTTTTTCTCCACACCCTTGCCAGCATTTATTGTTGTTTGTTTTTTTGATAGCTGCCATTCTGACTGGAGTAAGATGAAATCTTAGAGTAGTTTTGATTTGCATTTCTCTAATTGCTAGAGATGCTGAACATTTTTTTCATATATTTGTTGATTGTTTGCATATAGTTTTCTGAGAAGTGTCTGTTTAGTTCCTTAGCCCATTTATTAATTGGAGTATTTGTTTTTTTGGTGTTAAGGTTTTTGAGAGCTTTATAAATCCTTGAGGCTAGTGTTCTATCAGATGTGCTTGTGGTAAAGATTTGTTCCCATTCTGTAGGTTCTCTATTCACCTCACTGATTGTTTCTTTTGCTGAAAAGAAGATTTTTAGTTTGAATCCACCCTGTTTATTGATTCTTTGTTTTAGTTCTGGGCTATAGGGGTCTTATTGAGGAAGTTGGGGCCTAAACCAACATGATGGAAATTTGGGCCTACTTTTCCTTCTATTAGGTGCAAGGTCTCTGGTTTAATTCCTAGATCCTTGATCCACTTTGAGTTAAGTTTTGTGCACGGTGAGAGAAAGAGATTTAATTTCATTTTTACATGTAGATTTCCAGTTATCTCAGTACCCTTTGTTGAAGAGGCTATCTTTTCTTCAATGTATGTTTTTGGTGCCTTTGTCTAATACGATATATCTGTAATTATGTGGGTTTGTCTCTGCGTCCTCTGTTCTGTACCATTGGTCAACTGGTCTATTTTGGTGCCAATACCATGCTGTTTTTGTAACTGTTGCTTTGTAGTACAATTTAAGGTCTGGAATAGTAATGCCACCAGCTTCATTTTTATTACCATCAAAATTAAGTTTCTCTGAATAAGAAAACTGTACCTCATGTTAAGAAGTATCTTTGAGACAGACTATCAGATGGTGTAGTATGATATTTTTCATTTCCTTTTTCTCAAGAACAGCACTATGAGAAATATCTAGAAAAGGAAAAAGGTTCCAGGAAACTCAGGAGTCTACCACAGCAACACCATGGTGTAAAAGCCCCCAAAATCACTTATCTGATGCTAGGAAGAACATTTCCTTTTTACCTACAGCTTTCTGTGCTACATCACATTAAAGAGATCATCCACTGTGAACAAACAGGACACAAACCAGAGATCCAAGGATGATTCAACATGCATAAATCAATAAATGTGATATATCAAGTTAACTGAATGAAAGAACTATACACCCATTTGAATAGGTGCAAAAACAATATTTGACATATTTCAAATCCTGTCATAATGATGCTTTCAAAAACACATAATACAGAAGAAAATTTTCACAGAACACTAATGGCCATATATGACTAATATCTAACATCATGTTCCATGGTGAAAGTTGAAAGGTTTTCCTAAAAAATTAGGGGAAAGACAGGACTGCCCAGTCTGCCACCTATAAGCATATTACTGAAGTCCAACCAAAAAAATTAAGCAAGAAAAATTCTTAAAAGGCACATAAATCATGAAGAAAGAAGCAAAATAGTCTCTTGTGAAACACTCTAGAGTTCATCTGAAAACAATTAGAACCAATAAATGAATTCTAAATAAGTCGGATGCACAAACAACCTACAAAATTCAGCCGCAGTTTTAACAACAAATGGATATGGAAACAAGAAACTATTTATTTACAACACCATGAGAAAGAATAAAATATTTAGCTATACATTTAAACAAGGAGGTGAAAAATATGCATGCTGAAATATAAAAAATATCAATGAAAGAATTTGTAGAAGACAGAAATACATTGAAAAATAATCCATGTTCATGGATTGGAAAAATTATTATTGTCACTACTTGAGGTGATGTACAGATTCAATGCAATCCCTATGAAAAATCCAATGGTATTTTTCACAGAAATTTTCCAAGTCTTAAAATTTGCATAGAATCTTAAAAGATTCTGAATAAAATGTGTTATCTTGGGCAATAAATCTGTTGACTTCAAACTATGTACACAGCTACAGTAAACAAAACATGACAGTGCAGACATAAAGCAGACACATGCACCCATGGATCCCCATGGAGAGTCCAGGAAATACACCTACCCACAGACAGTTGACTAATTATTCATAAAAAGGGCCAGGAATATACAGTGGGGGGAAGGATAGTGTCTTCACTGAATGACATTTGTAAAACTGCACATCCACATGCAAAAAAACAAATTAGACTAATTTCTAACACTACACACAAAAATCAATTCAAAATAGATGCAAGACAAATGGAAGACCTGAAATCATAAAACCACTGGATAAAATCATGGGTAAATGTTCCATAACCTTTTTCTATATCAATCCTTTGTTTATATTTCCTTTTTAAATGATACCTAAGAATCATGCATAATCATGGAGCACCATTTCATGTTTTGATACCTGTGTATTTTGTGTAATGTTCAAATTAAAGTAGAAATACCTATTGCCTCAATCATTTATCATTTATTAGTGATGAAAATATTCAAAATCCTTTCATCTAGCTGTATTGAAATGAGCAGTACATTATCTATCATAACCCTACTGCACAACAAAATGCCAGGACTTATTTTTCCAATCTATATCCAGTATCCATAAATCAAATTTGCCCCATTCCTCCCTCTTGGTCCTACACTCCACAGTCTCTGCCATTCTTTGTTTTCTTTTTTAATGTGTTGTTTTAACATAGTTTTATTTACTTATTTTATTTGTTTTATTTTTACACCAAAAACACATATGAAAAAAATAAATACAAAAGTGAGGCTATATCATGCTAAAAATATTTCTGCATACCAAATGAAACAATGTACAAATAGAATAGACCCTATAGAAGGGAGAATATAGTATCCAAATGTATATGAAACTAAAAAAAATCCATATTAGACAAAATTAAACTAAAAGCTTTACAAATAACCTTATTAAATATGGGCAAGGGGGAAAATGGATGAAACTGGAAACAATCATGCTAAATAAAATAGGCCAGATCCACAAAGTGAAGGATTGAATGTTTTCTCTGATATGTGGAAGCTAGACAAAAATAATGGGAAAAAAGCATAGATTCCACAAAAATAGAAGAAATTAGTGGAGTAGAAAAAAAGGGATTGAGGGGAGAGAGAAGGGATGGCAAAATTGAAGAACTATGCAATGAATCTGAAAAAAATTGCTATGTACATATATAAATGTATTACAATGAATCTACATTTGTGTGTATCTACAAGGCTCTAATTTAAAAATACACTAAAAATAATAGAAGAAATATAAGTATAGTAGAAGAAAGGGAAAAGGGGTAGGGAGAAGGGAGGAAAAGGAGAAGCAATGGGGACTGAATTAGAACACATTATATTCCATGGTTGCAGAATTTCATCAAAATAAGCACTAATACTTAAATTTTTAAAAAAAGAGCTTCAGTATTATTTACAATTAAGTCAACTAATAAAAAATGGATGAAGAATATGAATAGGTGTTTTTTCCAAAAAGTATGCAAATTGTCAAGAGGATATGAAAAGATGCTCACATCATTAATCATCAGGAAAATGCAATTCAAAGCTGCAATGTTATGGTTTGGATATGAAGCATCTCCCAAAAGCTCACATGTGAGACAATGCAAGAAGGGTTGGAAAAGAAATAATTGGGTTATAGCCTTAAGGAAATCAATTAATTACTCCCTGATGTGAATAACTGAGTGGTAACTGAAGGCTGGTGGGGTATGGCTAGAGGAACTGTTTCATTGGAGGCATGAAAATAGGGTATATATTTGTAACTGGCAAGTGAAGATTCTCTCTTTGTCTGCTTCCTGAACACCATGTGATCTGTTTCTCTCAGTGACACTATTCCACAATGATGTTCTGCCTCACCTTAGGCCCCACGGAATGTGTGGGCCTTCTATGGCCTAAGACCTCTGAAAACTTGAGCCCTCAAATAAACTTTTTCTCCTCTACAGTTGTTATGGCTGGGTCCTTTTAGTCACAGCAGTGAACAAGCTGACCAAAATACATAATGAGATATCACCTCACACCTGTTAGGATTGCTATGAACAAGTCAATACATAGCAAGGGATGGCAAAGATGTAGAGAAGAGGAAAATCTGTGAAGTTGGTGGGAACCTAAATTGATACAGCCATGACAGAAATGAAGGTATTTTCAGCTTCCTCAAAATATTGAAAATAGAGCTACCAAATGATCCAGTAGCCTGACTTATTAGTATATATCCAAAGAGATAAAATCATTATGTTTAAAAGGCATCCACCCACCATATTCATTGCAGCATTATCTGCAATAGTCAAGAAATGACACCAATCTAAGCATCTACTGGTGGCTGAATGCATAAATCAAATGTTATTTATATATAAAATATAATCTTATTTAGTCTTTAAAAAAGACCTCCTGCTAATTACCCCAACATGAAATGACCGAGAGGCCTTTATGTTGAGGGAAGTAGCCACACAGAAAATCCTTCACTACATGACCTCACTAACATGTGGAATCTTACAAAACAAAGCAAAAAGCCTCAAACTCATGGTAACAGAAATTGAATGGTGGTTAATTGGGGGCTGGGAAGTAAGAATAAAGATGTGATGTTGCTCCAAGGGTACAACATTCAGTTACAAGGTGAATAAGCACTGGAGACCTAAGGCACAGCATACTGACTACAATAAATAATAATGTATCTTACACCCGAAATTAACTGACATATTTTTTACCACACACACATGAAAATGTTAACACTGAGGTGATATATATATATATATATATATATATATATATATATACACATGTATGTATGTATATATATGTGTATATATATATATATATATATATATATATATATATTAGGTTGGCTGTGGTAATAAATTTGCAATGTCTATATAAATCAAAATACACACTAAATGTATATACTTTTTGTTTTTCAATGGAACCTCAATAAAGCCATTAATAAAAACAAAACAAAAACAAAAACCTATGGGCTGAGAATCAGCATAAGAGAGTGAAAGAAAGAATTAACCATTAAGAGCCCATTGGGTGTTAATAGAATCCTTGTAGGTTTTGCACAAAACTTCAGTCTGTACCCTATGAATTGCTGCTGGATGAGAGAAATTGTTCTTCCATGATATGCTCCATGGCCTGGTACTCGTGCTGCCTCCTTGGTACTCACTCTCTTGCTGTTTTAGTGATACTGTGGTCTCAACTTAGCAGTCTTAAGATCATCTGGGGTTACTTTGAAAATACAGACTTCCAGTACTCATCATGGGCTTACTCAATCAAACTTTCTATTATACAAGCCCTGCGAATTACCCAGAAGAAAACAGCTGCATGTTGGAGCGAAAGTGGATAAGCACTGGGGACTGATAGATCATTAAACTTCAGAAGTTGAAAAATAAAGGTTCAAATTTGGGTCTCTATTTATTAAACATGATACACTACAAATGAGTTTGTAACTCTCTGACTTCATTTTCTTTGCATGTAAAACAGGACAAATAAGTCCCCTAGATGCATTGATGTGAGGACTGATTATACTATAGATATCAATTGCTTGAGCAGGTATGGCACATCCTAGACCATCCATAAGTGAGAACTATGACTGCCATCACATTTGTGAACAAAATTCAGAAATATTTGAAGATTCTTATGGCACAATAAAATATATCAAATATAATGAGAATAATCTGAAAAATAGTCTGAATTATTCCAAACATGTGGATGAAATGCTGATCTTCTTCAGCTAATATTTGCACTTTCTTTCTCAATTCCAGTTGTCAAAAGTCTATGGCCCTGTGTTCACTCTGTATTTGGGTATGAGACCCACTGTGGTGTTACATGGATATGAAGCTGTGAAGGAAGCCCTGATTGATCATGCGGAAGTGTTTTCTGGAAGAGGCAGTTTCCCAGTGGTCGATCGAGCTACTAAAGGACGTGGTAAGTGTGCATGCATGTGAGCTGGGTAAGCAGTGGTCATGGGGAGGAGGAGAATGAAAAAGAGGAAGGCAGGTTGAGCTTGACCATCTCTGTGGCTGCCACTCATCAACTTCCTCTACCTGGACTGGGAAAGCCCTCCTAGATTCCGTTCTCCCTCATTTAGGAATCATTTTCACTACTGGAAACAGATGGAAAGTGATGAGGCGCTTCTCAGTCATGACTCTTCGGAATTTGGGGATGGGAAAGAGGAGCATTGAGGACCGTGTTCAAGAGGAAGCCCATTGCCTTGTGGAGGAGTTGAGGAAAACCAATTGTGAGTGATTAATTATATCACAGTCTCTTTTGCTATCTGACTTCACTCAGGATTTCTTCCAAGGCCATTACCTAGTAATTACACTAATCTATGATTTTACATTTATTTGCATATCTCCTGGAAAGTCTCAATAATCATGATTATGCTAAATATTTACCTCTCCCTGTCTTTTCTACTGACCCATAAAGTGTTTTTCACAGTGTCTCTAATTTTCAGCTTGAATTCAGATTGCTCCATTGTCAAATTTGTCTTCCAAATTAACAAAAAAAGAAAGACTAAAAATAAGACTTTACCAGTGAATGACATACAAAAGAAATTTCCAGGCTTCCCTAATTACCTTCCAACTCCATAGCTAAAAGAAACCTTTGTTCTGAAAGCTTAGAACCCTGAAACATTTACCATGCCTGTGGGAGGAGTAGATAACTCGAAAGCTTTAATTTTACCCAATGTTCTATGCTATCTTTGTATCATTTTTTCATTTGTTTTTTTAAATTATTCTATTGTATTTTTTATTGACACATAACCAGTCCATATTAAGAAGAGTCACTATGATAGTCCCACATATGCTTTCAGCATATACTGTTTAAAATCCATCCTCTCCATCTCTCTACCTTCCTCAGCACCAGCACACACTCTTCCCCATCTCCAGTAATCACTCTTCTACCTTCAGGTTCACATTCATTTTAGCTTCCACACATGAGAGAGACCATGCAATACTTGACTTTCTGTTTCTGATCTCTTACTTACCATAAGGTCCCTCAGTTCTCTCTTCTTTGCTACAAATGACAAGATTTCTTTATTCTTTATGACTGAATAAAAATACATTGTGCATGGGCTGGGATTGTGGCTCAGCGGTAGAGCGCACACCTAGCACGTGCGCAGCCGGGGTTCAATCCTCAGCACCACGTACAAATAAATGCCTTGTGTACAACTAAAGCAAATAAATAAATATTTTTTAAAAATACATTGTGTATATATAACAAAGCTTCTTAATTCACTCATCTGTTGCTATAAACATAATTTAATATAATCTTAATCATTATGAATAATGTCATAATTTTCCTGAACATGCAGGAATTTATGTTGTATGTTGATTTCATTTCTTTCATCTATGTACCAGAACCTGGATCATATGGAAGATCTGTTTATGTTTGAGGAAACTCCATACTGTTTTTATTTTTTTAATAATGGCTATGCTAATGTACATTCCCACCAATAATATAATGTGTCTTTTTTCTGCACACCTCTCCAATATTTGTTATTTGGTGTTGTGGTGGTCGTCATTTGAGAGTTTCTTATTTATCTTTTTTGTTTTGATCATAGCCATTCTAACAAGGGCAAACTGATATCTCTTGGTATTTTTGATTTGCATTTGTCTGATGGCTAATAATACTGAGCATTTTAAAATGTACATATTGGTCAGTTGTATTTCTTCTATTGAGAAATGCCTATTAAGATTGTTTTCCAATTTTTAATTGCATTACTTGGATTTTCTTAAGTTTTTTTTTTCCTTGTATAATGTCAATTTCAATCCTTTGTGATATGAATAATTGGCAAATATTATCTCCCATTCTGTAGGATGTCTCCTCAGTCTATTGACTGTTGTGTAAGAGCTTTTCAGTTTCATGTAATTTACTTGCCTATTTTTACTTATAGGATCATATACAAAAAAATTTTTTATTCACTTGTATCCATGTTGAATGTTTCCCCTATGCTTTCTTCCAGTTCATTCAGGGTTTCAGTTCTTACAGTGAGGTCTTAGAGCCATTTTCAGTTGAATTTTGTACAGATGAGAGATAAGGGTCAAGTTGAAATCTTCTGCATGCTACATTTACTAAAGAGTCTCTCTTTATCCACTATAAGTTTTGGTAACTTTGTTGAGAAACTGTTGATTGTAGATGCTTTCCCTTTCCCCTCTTCCCTATCTCTATTCTTTTCCATTGTTGTATTTGTCTATTTTAATGCCTGTGCCAAGCTGTTTTGCTTATAGTGGTTCTTTAGTATGGCTTAAAGTAAGGCACTGTCCTGCCTCCAGCTTTGCTCCTTTGCTCAAGATTGTCTTGACTGTTTGGGTTCATTTGTGCTTCTCCATGAATTTTAGGATGTTTTTTGTCTAGTTCTATGAAGAACTTCTTTGGTATAATCATGGGAATTTAATTGAGCCTGCAAATTAATTTGAATAGTACAATCCTTTTAATAATGTTAATGTTCCAATTTCTTAACATGGGAGATTTTTTCTTGTGTGTGTGTGTGTGTGTGTGTGTGTGTCTTCTTCAATTTCTTTTTCATTGGTCTTTTGTAATATCTATTGTAGAGGTTTTCCACTTCCTTGGTTAATTTTTTTTTAATCACGTAAACTTTAAATCTATAGTTTTGATATTGGAAACCTTTCTTTAAAAAAAATAAAAATCATTGTTCACCTAATCTTAATTTCCTTTTTCTAGCACCCCACAAAAGAACATTTTCTTCCTTTAATTTCTCTACTTCAATTTTAATACTTTAATTTTTAAATTTTAGATACTTTTAATTTCTCTATCTATAAGTTGACAGGATTGAGTAAACTGATGGCCAGCATTAAACTTAACTAAATTATGTTGTTCTACTGGTGATTCAGTAGAATTCTGAATATGATTCAGAGAAATTATCAAGAAGGTCACAAGGAGCAGGATGACCAAATAGATTAGATTTTGAGGCAATTGAAGATGATGGGCTCTATTTCCTAAGGTGGGAAAACTTCCCTCTCTCTCTTTTTTTTCCCTCTCTCTCTCTCAAATTAAGAACGATATATATTTTGTTTATGAACTTAACCCTTGTGTTACCTTGAATTTACTTTGAAATAAAAATTTCTCACTTTTATTTTCATAAATGCATATCATTATTTATGTATGTTTGCCTTTTTCCTCATAAAACTTGAATATTTTTGGCTTATATTCATTTGTTCCACAAATATACAAATTTGTATACAGTTACTCTCTATTTAGTCTTTACCTATGCTGGTTTTACACATAAATCTTTCAGTGGTCACCATATAAATATATAGGTCGTCCTACCTTCATATGTATGTGTGTGTACACACACACACACACACACACACACACACGTGTGTGTGTGTATATATGTATATATATATACATATATATATGCACATATATACTTAAAATGAACGTCCTTAAATTCTTTTCCTTTCTACATAATACCTAATTATGTACAGGTTTAATGACAAATATGATTCTGCACTGAAATTGAATTAACAGGTGTTTGTAAAGGGATCTTTTAAAATGTTTTCCAATTAAGCGTTACTTTGGGTTAGAATGGCTTAAAAACACAGTGGATTTGAATGGAGCATTAGGAAAATCATTATTAAAATGGCTAGAAGGTAAAAGTCAATTTGGAATTATGGTAAAAGTGATAATATTCTTAGGATGCTATTTTCAAGTCAAGGGATTTTCTAGATAGATATTGCTTAGAGTTTCTACAATTACCTTTCCCTGTTATCTCAAAGAGAAATACATTTTTTGTATTTTTTAATCTTAATTTTTAATGTTTCTACTTCTTTAGATTCACCCTGTGATCCTACTTTTCTCCTGGGCTGTGCTCCCTGCAATGTGATCTGCTCCATTGTCTTTCATAATCGTTTTGATTACAAAGATCAGCAATTTCTAAACTTTATGAGTAAATTAAATGAAAACCTTCAGATTCTGAGCTCCCCATGGATCCAGGTGAGACAAAATCCTATCCCTTCTTCCTGAGAAAGCACATATGGTCTTCATTCTGACAAGTCAAAACTTCTAGTGCTCCAAGCAGTGAAGTGAGTCTAGATGCCACAATCTGACCCAGAGTTTGGTGTCATGAAGTGAGCATCAGGAGAATACGACTGAGTCATTTACTTTATGCACAGGAAAATGAATGCCCACATGTAGAGATGACATGCAAGCCCATTGGCTTTCTGGCCAGTGCTTTTCCTAATAACCCACAAAGCCTAATCTTTATAAAGTACTTTGGTGACTGCAATTGAGGAAGGTCATGGCACTCAGTGGACATCCAGACCCCTGTGAAGGACTCATCATTCACAAGGGCTGCACTCCAATCACCAATCAGAAATTTTAACACTTTGTCAGAAACACAGTTATCTGATATTTGACAAAGTTTCCAAAAATATGTTGGATAAAAGATAGCCTTTTTAACAAATGGTGCTGGGAAACTGGAAATCTATATGTGACAGAATGAAATTGAACCCCTGTCTCTCACCCTGCAAAAAAAACCCAACTCAAAGTAGATCAAGGATCTAGACATTAAACCAGAGCCCTGCACCTACTACAAGAAAAAGTAAGCCCAACTCTATAATATTGGCTTATGAGTTGACTTCTTCAACAAAACTCCTAAGGCACAAGATGTAAAATCTAAAATTAATAAATGGGATGGTATCAAACTAAAAACTTCTTCACAGCAAATAAAACAATCAAAAATGTGAAGAGATTCCCTACAAAATGGGAGAAAATCTATGCCATCTGCACCTCAGACAGAACATTAATGCCAGGATATACAAAGAACTCAAAAAACTTAACACCAAAATACCAAATAACCCAACAAATAAATGGGCAAAGGAACTAAACAGACACTATTCCAAGGAAGAAATATGAATGTTTGAAATGTATGAAAAAATGTTCAACATCTCTAGCAATTATAGAAATGCAAATTAAAACTACACTAAGATTTCATCTTACTCCAGTCAGAATGACAATTATCAAGAGTAAAGGTAACAATAAATGTTGGCAAAATGTGGGGAAAAGGATACACTCATATGTTGTTGGTGGAACTACGAATTGGTGCAACCACTCAGGACAGAAGTATCGAGATTCCTCAGAAAACTATGAATGGAACAGCCATTTTACCCAATTTTCCCACTTCTCTGTGTATATGTATGTGTATGTGTATGTGTGTGTGTGTGTGTGTGTGTCCATCCTAAATGGAGGTGTTTTTTATGTGTGTGTGCATGTCTAGGGTTGACTTTTTATTGATTCTTTTTAGTTATACATGATAATAGAATTCATTTTTTGATAGAATTATAACACCATGGAATATTATATATATGTATACACACACACAGAGCATTTGATATCAGCACACTACAGCGATACAGCTGTATCAATGATTATTGAAGCACAGTTCACAATAACTAAGCTACAGTGCCAAACTCGGTACCCTTCAACAGATGAATGGATAAAGAAAATGTGGTACGTAGACGCAGTGGATTATTACTTGGCCATAAGAAAGACTAATCTTATGGCATTTGCCAATAAATGGATGGATCTGGAGACTATCATGCTAAGTGAAATAATCCAGTCCCACAAAACAAAAGGTGAAATGTTGTCTCTGATATGTGAAAGCCAATCCAAAATAAGGTGGGTCAAATAAAGAAAAAGAATAGAAAAACAATCAGTGGAGTAGATGAAGGGGAATAAAGAAAAAAGAGGAGTAAAGGGATAGGGAAAAACAATTAAAGGAATCTGTCCTAACATTCTTATGTATACATATAAATATACCACAGTAAATCTCACCATCATGCAAATACACAAGACACTAATCTAAAAAAAACTGTAAGTAAATAGCAGAGAGGTCAGAATAGTAGAGGGAAGGGAACTATGGTGGAATGAAGGGAGGAAGAGGAGAAGTACTAATGACTGAATAAAAATAAATTATATTCTATGCTGTTATAATTCTGCAAAATAATTCTATTATCAAGTATAACTAAAAAGATTCAATAAAAAAATCAACCCTAGACATGCACAATATTCACACAAAAGAAATACCTTCATTTAGGATATTAAGGAAGGAAAATGGGCGCATAGATACTGCAAGGAAACTGAATCAGGTAGAGATTTTTGATGCTTGTTTTAGTCAGCTTTTTCATACCTGTGAATAAAAGGCCTGAAAAGAACAATTGAGAGGAAGGAAAGTTTTCTTGGAGCTCACAATTTTAGAGGTCTCACTCTAAAGATGACTGGCTCCATTCTTCAGGGATTGAGGTGAGAAGAATATAATGGCAGAACGGTGTGGTGGGGAAAATTAGCACAGGCCATTGGACCAGGAAGCAGAGAGACTCCACTCACTATGGACAAAATATATACACCAAAGACACATCCCCAGTGACCCGACTCCTCCAGCCACAACCTCTGCCTAGAGTTACCACCAGCTTAATCCCCATAAGTGGGTTAATGCACTGATTGGATTGAGGATCTAATTACTCAATTATTTCACTTCTAAACCCTCTTGTATTTTCTCACACATGAGCTGATGGGGGATACCTCTCATCCAAACCATAACAATACTTCAGATGGCATCTGACCTGACAAGGTAGTAGGGTTAGGCTAATGAAATGATGGCCTTTCAGGGTGTACAACCCTCAACAAACATTTTTACCCTATGCTTAGCTGGCAGGTTTTACATTCTTCATAAAATTCAATTGTGACATCTTCAGAAATTTCCTAACTACTCTGTGTGTAGTTACTTCATCCATAGAATGCCCAATTGCATTTCACAGTATTTTCAAAACCTTCACTATTCTCCAGTATTTATTCTATTTCAGAAGCTGCTTCATATAACAAAACACAGAGAACAGCATTGTGCTCTTTCTTTTTTATTCTTTTTTAATTTTTATTAGTTATTTTTAATTATATATAACAATATGATTCATGTTGACATAATTATAAAAGCATGGAATATAATATGTTCTAATTCAGTCCCCACCACTTCTCCTGTCCCTCTCCTCTTCCTTCCCACTGTTTCTTCCCTCTACTTACTGAGTATCATTCACAATTACCAAGCATTGTACTCTTTTTCTGGTTTCCCAAACTCCCTTAAACTCTGTTCTCATCTACCAAGCATCAATCATGGTAATTCATACCAAGCTATATTTCCATATTATAGAGAAAATGTATATAAACTTATTTTTATATCTAAAGATAATGGATGAATATAGCGAAAGGTTATCATTTCTGATCCTCTAGTCATATTTCTCTCCTTGGAATCTTTCTGTAAGCTTGGGAATTATTATATACATACAGTGAAAACTTCTCCCTCAAGGTTGAAACCATTTTTTTTTAATTTTTAAAGCTATAGTTTCTTAGATGGACTAGGCATAATATTCATGTTTTTTTTTTAATCTGCTTCTAGTAAATAAATATTTTTATTTTGTAGGTCTGCAACAATTTTCCTGCTCTCATTGATTATTTCTCAGGGAGTCATAAAACATTTCTTAAGAATGCTGCTGATATGAAACAGCATTTTTTTGAGAAAATAAAGGAACACCAAGAATCACTAGATATGAACAATCCTCGGGACTTCATCGACTGCTTCCTGATTAAAATGGAAGAGGTAGAGTATGAACAACAGCTCAGTAATCTGATTGCTTCTACATTTTGTGGTTCACTGATTAATCTATGGTTACTAGGACTAGTTCAGTGGTCAGGCAAGACATTCTCAACAAGCACTTTAAGCAAATCTTGTCTTTATAGATATGCATGAATTATCATAGAATAATTAAAATCAAATTGTTAAAAATGGATCCTGTTCTATAGATACTGATAATCTACCTGAGGAAAGACAAAATTCTAGTGAAAAGGAAATAATTATAGGCAGCTACAAAATATAAAATGCAAATGAAAATGATTGTTGGTCCTCAGTGTACAGGAGAATGGGAAATTGTACAATGGCCAGTTGTGTAATGGCTTCTCAGTGATCAAGATCAAGTGACCAAAACATCCAAAGGTGTTTTTTGTAGGACAGGATCCCTGTTGCCCATTCTAAGACCAACAAGATGCAACAGGAATGTAAACCACTGTCCTCACAGCTGCCTGCAGTGAGTATTGCTCTTTGGGTATAGTAGCTGGTACGTGAGACACTGAGATTTATGAGAACTTTTCTTAATCAAATATTTCCCTGGATACTATAGTTTTCAACTAGGTTCCAGAGTTCCAAAACAGTTGCTTCAGACAGTTCATACTATGTCAGTAGTTGTTTCTCTGGAAGGACTTACACATGGAACTTGCAATCCTACCATCTTTGAGTCATTACTTCTGTACTGTCATATTTTTAAAGGTTTTTATTGATACATCAGAATTATCCATAAGAGTGGGATACATTGTGATATAGTCATACATGCACATTCCACAAATTTGTCAGTTTCTTTTCCACATACTTCCCATTTCCTTTCTTTTCTCCCTTCCCATTCCCTTTCTCTACTGTTCTTTTTTCCATTTTGATGATGTCCCTTTATTTTTCCATTTCTCTCTAGCTGCCTCATATGAGAGAAAACATGTGACGCTTGACTTTCTGAGTCTGGTTTATCTCACTTAGCATTAGGTTCTCCAGTTCCATCTGTTTCCTTGGAAATGACATTTCATTCTCTAACATTGAGGGAACTTCATTGTGTATACATACCACATTATCTTTATCCATCTATTTGTTGATGGATACATAGGTGGGTTTCACAACTTTGATATTGTGAACTGTGCTGCTATAAATGTGTATGCATGTATTTTGCTAGTACACATGACTTTAATTCTTTTGGATAAATACCAAGGAGTGGGATAGCTTGGACATTTTGTGTTTCCATTTCTACTTTTTTTTTTTTTTTTTTTTTTTTTTTTTTTTTTTTTTTTTGTGGTGCTAGGGATTGAACCCAGGTCCTTGTGCATGTGAGGTAAGCACTCTACCAACTGAACTATATTCCCAGCCCCCCCATTTCTACTCTTTTGAAGAATCTCCATAGTGATTTCACAGTGATTAAACTAATTTACAATCCTCCCAACAGTGTAAAAATGTTCCTTTTCCTTCAAACCCTCTCCAACACTTATTATTGTTTGTTTTCTTTTTCCATATATTTTTATTGCTGCATTATAGTTGTACATAATTGTAGGATTTGTTGTTACATATTCATATATGCACACAACATATCAATGTAATTCAGCCATAATCATTTTCCAGTATTTCCCCTTTCTCTCACATCCTCACTTCCCCTGGTCCCTTTCTTCTACTTTACTGATTTCCCATTGATTTTCATGGGGTTTTCCCCAACTTTCCTTTTCCTATTTCATTCAATCTGTAGGTTGTCTCCTCATATTCTTCCATGTAGTTTTTTGTTGCTAGAGGACTATAATATAATTTGAGATTAGATGTTGTGATGCTTCCAGCATCACTCTTATTGCTCCATGTTTCTTAACCTATTCTGGGTCTTTTATATTTCCAGATGAATTTTAGGAACTTTTCTTCCAGTTCTGTCAGAATGGCATTGTTGTCTTGACTGGAATTTAATTTTATTGAATCTATAGATTGCTTTGGTCATATGATCATTTTGATAATGTTAATTCTGCCTATTTAAGAATATGGGAAGTCTTCCCTTTTTCTAACGTCTTCTTCAATGTCTTTCTTATAGTGTTCTATAATTATAGTGTTCTATAATTTTAATCATAGTTCTATAATTATAGTGTTCTATAACTTTAATCATAGTTCTATAATTATAGTGTTCTATAATTTTAATTATAAAGGTTTTTCACCACCTTAGTTAGATTCATTCCTAGGATTTTAGAATTTGTTCAAAGCTTACTGCTCTGAACTTGGTTTCTGAATCAATCCTGGAAGTCTTCTGGGGAAGTTATTTTAGCTTTTCCAAATAGAGAATCATATTGTTTGCAAACAGTGATAATTTGACTTCTTTCTTTTTATTTGTATCACTTTTATTTCTTTCTATTGCTTAATTGCTCTGACTAAAATACCAAATACTTTGATTGAATATAAGTAGTGACAATGGACATCCTTGTCTTTTTCCTGAGTGTAAAGAAAAATGTTTTCAGTTTTCCCCCATTCACTAAAAGTTAGCTTGGGGTTTGTTATTATACAGCCCTTATGATATTTAGGTAAATTCTTTCTACCCTTCCTTTCTTCAGTATTTTTAACACGAATAGGTGCTAGATTTTGCCAGAGGCTTTTTATTTATCTGTTGGGATTATCATGTGATTATTATTCCTTGATTCTATTTATGTAATGAATTATGTTTATTGATTCATAGGTGTTGACCCATCCTTGCATCCCTGGAATAAAACAAACTTGATCACCATGTATAATTTTTTGTTATTGTTGTTCTTTTTAAATGTACAATTTTATTATGCTCTCAAACACAATTTGCCAGTATTTTACTATGAATTTGCATGCATGTTTATCAGGGATATTGGTTTCTAGCTTTTTTTCTATAATGTGTCCTTATCTGTTTGGGGGATCAGGATGATACTGGCTTTATAAAATGAATTGTCACTTATCCCCCCTCTCCCACACACTTCTCATTTCATGGAACATATGAACAAAGCTGCACTAGTTCTTTTTTAAATGTCTGACAGAATTCAGCTGAGATTCCATCTGGTCCTAGGTTTTTCTTTTCTGGAAGCCATTTTTTTTTTCTTTTCACTGTTCAGTCTCATCATTTATAATTGATATGATTAAGTTTTCTGTGTCCTCTTGGTTCAATTTTTGTAGGTAGCTTATAAACTCTTGTCTTAAAACTACCTTCCTAGTGTTTCATGGATTCTGGCATGTTGCATCTCTATTATTTTTTGATTCTAGGAATTTTAAATTTCTCCCCTCATTCCCTCAATGATCTATTCTTCATTCAAAAGTATATTATTGAATCTCCATGCCCATATGTAAATTCTGTGGTTGTTTTCTTCTTGCTGATTTCTAATTTCATATCATTAGGACCTGATAGGATCGGTGAAAGGGATTACATGAATTGAAGAAGAATATTTTCCAAGACTTACTGCTTCATGTTCTAAAATATTGGAGGTAGTTCCATGATCAGTGGAGAAAAAGTTGAATTTTAGCTGTTGTTGTATGAAATATTCTATTAATGTCTGCAAAGTCCATTTAATTTACAATATTTTTACATCTAAAAAGTCTTTAATGATTTTATGTGTGATTGACCTATCTCATGGGGTGATGGGCATGTTGAAATTACCCAGTATTATTGTATTGTGGCCTATGTGAATCTTTCATTTGAGTAATATCTGCTTTATGTAATTACATGCCCTGCTATATAAACACTATCATTAACTTTTTGGTGTATTTTCTGTACCAGAATGAATTACCTTTTTTTTTTTTTTTGCCTCTTCTAATTAATTTTGGCTTGAAGTCAGCTTTATTTTATATGAGAGTACCTATTCCTGCTTGTTTTAATTCTCCATTTTCATGGAATATTTTTTTCCATCCTTTCACTTTTAGCCTCTGTATGTCTTTGCCTGTAAGAGGAGTCTCTTGAATACCATATACAGTTGGGTCTTATTTTTAAATACATTCTGCCAGTCTATGACTTTTCATGTGAGAGTTGAGACCATTTGCACTCATCTCTTTTAGTCAGCATTTGTGTTGCTGTGATCAAATGACTTGACAAGATAGAACAAGATAGAAGAGGAAATGCTTATTTTGGCTTGTGGTTTTAGAGTGTCAGTCCATGGCTGGTTGACTCCATAGCTCTGGGCCCAAGATAAGGCAGAACATTTTGGCAGAAGAGCATAGTGGAGGTCACCAGCTCATTACATGGCAACAGGGAGCACAGAGAAGCCTGCTCACTAAGGACAAAATATAAATCCCAAAGGCACCCCAATGACCTACTTCCTCCAGCCACACCTTGCCTGCTTACAGTTATTGCCCAGATAATCCACATCAGTGATTAATGAACTGATTATGTTATACCTCTTATAATTGAATCATTTCATCTCTGAAATTTCTTGCATTGTCTCATACATGATCTTTTGGGGAATCCCTCATATCTAAATCATTACTTTCCACAACAGGCTCCACAAAAGCTTATGCCTTTTACAGTGCAAAATGCATGAAATCCAATTCCAACAATTTGGTAATTATAGCATTTTCAGTATTGTCCAAAAGTCCAAGTCCAAAGTCTCTTCTGAGACTCAAGGGCCAATGTGTGGAGTGAGCCTCCCAAAATAAAAAGAAAGTTATACATATCCAATATGTATTGGAACAGAATAAATATTGCCATTGAATAAGGCAGAAATAGAGTCATAGAAAGAAGAAATGGGACCAAAATAAAACAAAACCCATCTGTGAAAATAAGTCCTATAGCTTCATGTCTAGCTTCTAGGGCATGTGGCATCATGTTGTTTTCTTTAAAGGGCTTTTACAGTTTCACCACATGGCCTTGCTGATTACAGTCCACATGGCCTCTCTCTTGGTTTGTCGCAGCTCAATTTCCATGGCTTTCTCTGGCAAATGCTTAGTGTTATTAGCATTTCTTAAATTCAGGGGTTTCCACTATACTTAAGCTTCCTGCTCACATCATGAATTGCCCTTGCAGGGGCTATCTGCACAGCTATCTGACTCTGCTCTACTTTGCCTGGCCTCCCAGATCTTCCTTTGAAGTCTTGGTGGAACCCTTCTTGACTCTAATTTCAGCATCTTCATCAATGCAGTAACAACACTACATGGTTGACACCAAGATTTGCCACCATCTATAGCAGCAACCAAACCTCAAGGGACCATGGATACAGCAGTCTTTCTGCATCATTCTGCACATTAAAATATCTTCCTAGCTCCTTGTGCAAGTAGGGTATTCCCATGATCTCTTCTCAAAGGAATTTTTACGTTGACACTCTTAACCCTTAGATAGATGTGATCTTCCCAATCCCTGAGAGGCTCTCAAGCCACCTTTTCTATTGTCTATTTTTAAAGTACTCAGCATCACTTTACTGGCTATAATCTTTTTTAACAACCACAAATTCTGTAGCCCCAGTTTTACTTGGACTTTTCTGCCAAACTACAATTTTGCAAATCTTTCTGCTTTTATTTCTGCTTCTGATTATCACAGTACCCTTGGCAAGATCCATGACACAGTCTGATTGCTGTACAGCCTTGAAATTTCTTTGGCCTGATTAATTAGTTGAGCACTATTAAATTCAGCCTCACTAAAAGTCTCAGGACATGAGCAAAAATATAGACAATTTCTTTGTGGGAACATAATATAAATGTCCTCCAGTTCAATTTCCAAGAGTCCTGTCCTTTGAAACCTGATTAGTCCTACCTAACTATCCACAGTCTTATCTACAATTTGGTCTCTTGAGTTCTCACCAGAATCACCCATTAAGCTCCACTTACCACATTCTGAAGGTTTTATAGCTTGCATCTCTAAACTTCAAATTTCTCCCTTATCAAACCAATTCAAAAGACTTCTGAGCCAAATGGAAATGCCCCAGTGGCCTCACTTACAATACCAATTTCTCTTTTAGTCAACTTCTTGTTTGTTGTGACCCCAGATCTGAACAGTACAACATAGAGAAAGAAGCATTTATTTTGGCTTATAGTTTCAAAGGTTCAGTCTATGGTTGGACCCAAGATGAGGCAAAACATCATGGCAGAAGGGCATAGTATAGGAAAGCAGTTCATGACATGGCAATCAGGAAGCAAAGAGACAGCTCCACTCACCAAGGATAAATTATAAACCAAAAGGCACAGCCCCTAGAGACCTACTTCATCCAGCTGTCTATAATTTATCCTCATCTAGAAAGTTATTTTAAAATTTCTTTTCAATTCTGAAGGATAGTTTTCCAGATATAGTAATTTTAACTGGCAATTATTTTTCTTCAAGGCTTGGAATACATCATTCCATTTCCTCCTATCTTTTAGTGTCTCAGCTGAAAATCGGAAGTAATTCTGCCTGGATTTCCTCTAATGTGACATTATATTATCTCTTGAGGCTTTTAAAATTCTTTTTTTTTTTCATGTTTGTTATGTGTTTAAGTATATAGAGGTTCTTATTTGATCTTTTTTTTATTTGAAGTTGTATATGACAGTAGAATGCATTACAATTCATAATACACATATAGAGCACATTTTTACATATCTCTGGTTGTATACAAAGTACATTCACACCATTTGTGTCTTCATACATGCACTTAGGGTAACAATACCCATCTCATTCTACAATTACTTGATCTTTTTTATTTGGTGTTCTGAATGTCCTCTATCTGGAGCACCCCTCACTCCAATGGTGTGGAAATTTCTTTGAAATATTTCACTGAAAATGTTCTTCATGCCCTTAGCTTTTATCTCAGTTCCCTCTTTAATTCCAATGGGTCTTATGTTTGGTCTCAAAGTTTGCCCAGATTTCTTTATACTGTGAATCTGGTTTCTTATTTTCTTTTCTTTATTGCTGACTGAGTTTTAAAGTTCATACACCTTGTCTTGAATATCTGAAATTCTGTCTTCTATGTGATTAATTAGTTGAGCACTATTAAACTCAGCCTCCCTAAAAGTCTCAGGACATGAGCAAAAATGTAGACAATTTCTTTGTGGGAGCATAATATAAACATAATTTATTGGGGAGATTTTTAACTGAATATTAATTTGATTTACTTAATCTTTTGTTTTCAGAATTTCTGTATATACTTTTTTCAGATTCTCTTGTTCTTGAAATGCTCTTTCACTTCTTATGTTTTCTATCTTCTTTAATTCCTTAGGTATGCTTTTAGTTCATTGATTATTTTAATCATTAAAGTTTTTAATTCTTTGACACATCCTCTAAATCTGTGAATTCAGTTACTGGTAAGCTGCATATTTTTGTAGATGTCCTGATGGCCTATTTGCTTATGTTATCTGGTATTCTGTTTTGTTCATCTGTTGAGATAGTTTCTACTTCCTGTTTTATGTGAGGGTCCTTTGTAAGTAGTTATGTCTCAATAATAAGCTCTTGACTTAGCTCCTCCAGATCCAATTAGAATTTTAAAATATTAATTCAATCATTGGTATCATTGGTACTCCTTTGAAAGGAGAGAGTAACCACTCATACAATGGTAAATTAAGAGCAAACCATAAGGCAACCTAATATTTACAGATATTATTATTACTGATCACTACAACTCTATTGACTAAAGAGTATTGGTTTATAATGGGCTGAGAAAATTCAGTGTTAATAGTAGTATATTAAATCTCATTGAAAAATGGATAAAATGGACAAATTAAAAATAAAGAAAAAATAGAAGGAGAAAAGAAAGAGCATGTTGGAAAGAATGGACACACAAGTTAAAATGAGGTGAATATAAAGGATAAAAGACATGGGAAAGGAAAGGATATCAAAGAGAAGAAGTGATACAGTAAGAGAGGATCCAATTAATTGATAAAATACATAAAATTAGAGATAATTCTGACAAAACACAAAATTTGGGCAGACACTTAGAAACCAGTATCAAGTAGTTGGTCCAATATGTGTCTTATTGAAAATTATTTTCCTTGTTTTTTTATTTTCCTTGCTCAGGTTTTTGAAATAGAGGCCTTTCTCCCACAGAGTTTCAATTGCAGAATCTCCTGGGAGGAAGATTGCTTTTCCCCATTCTGATTTGATTTAGTGTCCCCTCTATGTCCAGACTGTCACAGGACAGGTACTCTGGGGGGGCGCCTGGCAACCCAACCAGTGTTTGACAAGGATCCACTGGGAGAATGATGTTTGCAAGGACTCATCACCTCGGGAAAATGCCAGATGTATGCCTCTGGGCTCTGGTGCCTTTTTTGCACTATTTTCCTAATAATATATTACTCAAACTATTCTCTGGTGTTGATCACTGAGGGTGAAGGGAATGCTATGGCCTTTTCTAAGAATATTAATAAAACATTAGAAACTATAACCCCTTCCCTACCACAAACAGTAAATAATCTTCTGCCACCATGTGATGTGTCTTTTTCTGGGGTGATTGTTATAAACATGTATTGTTATATGTGAGAACAGTCACAGAGCCACCTGTTTCTCCAGTCATGAGTATGCAAAAAGCACATAGTCTCACTGTTAGTAATCAGAAACAGAATAAAATTATATTGCTTCCTACTACTGAGACCTCATGGGGAAAAGTTCTTTTGGTGCCTGTGATCCTGCTCTAGCAAGATTAGCTAAACAATATAACAAGTATATACAAAGAAAGTAGTCATGGGAACCACTGAAACTACTGCCCTCTTGCTTACCCAAGCTTAAAGTTTGGCTTGGGCTAATTTAGACAAGAATAGAGTTAAAAGTCTAACATGTTTACCACAATTAAGCACTAGGTGATAAATTGTGGGGCTTTTGGGAAGAAATAGAAACTTCAGATTGATTACATTCTTATATTTAGACATTAAAATAGAATAATAGCAAGGGACATGGAAGGGGTGTCATTATCTCATACAATAAGCCTGTTCTGTAGAAAGAATTTTATGGGTTTTATATTAACCACATTCTTGGCATGTTATACTTTGAAAAAATGTATAAAAACTATGTGTGAACTCAATAAACTTGTCAGCATTCTACACTGGCCTGTGAGTCTGTGTGGTTGCTGTCCATCCCATCGCCGACGCTGTCTAGCCATCATAACCCCTTGACCAGGAAGACCCCCGACCCTGCTAGGGCTGGACCCCGGCAGTACTCACCAAGCAAGTGAATACTAAAGGCCAAGGAGCTAATTGGTCTTGGGTAATCTACAAGCAAGTGTACCAAGAAGCAGTAAAAAATCTAAAGTGAAAAAAGAAGGAAAATGAAATAAATAGTGCAATATGAAAGACAAAGGTAAATTGCAGGGATTTGTAGTTTGACATTTAAGAAGTTCAGACATTATTTTATAAGCAGTCATGGTTTTCCTACTTTATCTCTCTCCACTGGGGGATACTAGGGAATTCTCCCATTCTAATTTAGTATATGTATATTGGACATAGCATAATTTGTTAGATTTTGTGCTCCATTAATTCCCCCATACCCTTCCCTCTTTTTTTTCCCCTCTGATCCTCTTCATCTACTCTATTGATTTACCTTCTGCTTCTTCTCTCTCTCTCTCTCTCTCTCTCTCTCTCTCTCTCTCTGCCCTCTACATATAAGAAAAAAAAAAAAGTTGAACATTTGACTTTCTGAATCTGGCTATTTTTTAACATGATGTTGTCCGGTTTCATCCATTGACCAGCAAGTGACACAATTTAATTCTTTTTAATGGCAGAATGAATGTTGTGTATATTTATCACATTTTATTCATACATTTGTCCACTGAGGGACATCTAGGATGTTTCCATAACTTTCTAATTGTGAATTGTACTGCTATCAATACCAGTATGCATGCATCACTATAGTATACTTACATTCTTTTGGTTAAACACCAAAGGGTAAAAGAGCTGGGTCTTATGATGGTTTCATTCCTGTTTTGTGCAGATCTGCACACTGCTTTTCAATGTGGTTGTACCAATTTTCAGTCTCACCAAAAATGTATGAATGTGCCTTTCCTTTGATATCCTCCAAAGCAATTATTGTTATTTGTATTCTTGATGATTAACATACTAAGTGGACCGTGATTAAATTTCAGTATGACTTCGATTGGCAGTTTTCTGATCACAAGGGAGGTTGAACATTATTTTTAATATATTTGTTGGCCATTTACATTTCTTCTTTTGAGAAATGTCTGCTTAGTTTATTTGCCCATTTACTGATTGGGTCATCTGTTTAGTGTTAAGGATGTTTTAAAATTTTTTATATATTCTAGATATTAATCCCTTCTCAGAAGAGTACCTAATAAAGATGTTCTCCACTTTTGTAGGTTCTTCGTGCTCCTGTTTTCTTTGCTATGAAGAAGCTTTTTAATTTAATGCCATCCCACTTATTGATTCTTGAGTTTTTTTCTTAAGCTTTAGATATCTTATTCAGGAAATTGGTACCTGTGCCAATATGTTGGAATCCTCACCTTAGGTTTCTTCAGGCCATTCCAGAGTTTTTGGCAACTTAGTCAAGTACCAGATGCGTGTGTCTATGTGGATTTGTCTCTGTGTCTTTTATTCTGTATCATTGGTCTTCATGTGTTCATTTTTGCCAATTCCATGCTATTATAGAGACTCAGGTGCCTTCCATTTTACCTCACCACATATCATGGATTGCATATTGTTTTTTCCCCTCCAAAACATATGTTGAAAGTTGTTCCCTAATGTAACAGGGTTGAGAAGTGCTGGGGGAAAAAATAAAGCTCTATTCATTGAAAATCACTCAGATTCTGGTAGCCTGTTATAGCAACAGAAAATGAACAAAAACATTGTACTTATACTAGCTTTTATCTTCATGATTAAATCTTACAATCTCAGAATAATTTTTGTCTTACCTACACTATATGTCTATATTTTGAGTAGAAAGGAGGAAAGAGAAGTGGCAGCAATAAACTTTTGCTTGTATTTTATTGATAAGAAATATGTTGCAGGTCCTTCAGAGTTACAAAAAAAGATGATGAACAGAATCTTTAGGCAACAAGGTTTTAGAGGTTAAGAAATGGCGATTTGGTCAATTAATCTGTAGTCTACCATACTACATGGTAGTTTTTTATAACACTGTATTCTTTTGTTTTTATGTTGGCTTAACTTTATAACCATCTGATTTCTTTTGAAATTATTATAATTAAACGCTAAATTAATTGTGAAATAAGTGCATTGAATTATTCCTAGGAAAAGGGCAATCCACAGACTGAATTTACCACTGAAGCCTTAATAGATGTTGTGAATGATCTGTTTGGAGCTGGGACAGAGACAACAAGTACCACTCTGAGATATGGACTCCTGCTTCTGTTGAAGCACCCAGAGGTCACAGGTATGACTTCATATGGTGAGCAGGGTGAATTTTACAACACAAATTTGGCAAGACACTGCTGGTGTCCTCCATCTTATTTCTCTTGTGGAAGGACACTTTATTGAAATTTCTGTGCTGCCTGTTATAATTTGTCCAAATTAATGAAGGGTAAAAATAAGGAAACATTGCACAGTAGGGGACAGTGACTGAGAGAAGTGAAGGACAGCATAGGCAGTAACAAAGCAGTGGAGCTCTGGTCATGTCTGGATTCCACTGGGAAGTGACTTGCAGCATGCAACAGCCAGCATGAGTTGGCCTAAGACTCATGTTGGTCTTCCTAAGGAGAAGCTACTAGGAACATTAGGTATGTTCTTGCAAGATTTCTGTGGAAATTGTTACTAAATCCAAAAATTTCATGCTCTAATGATAGATAGGGAAAATCAAAACTCTTCATTGAAGCATAAGTAGAAACTTTAGAAATGTAATGAGGTGGCAGAGATATACTACAGTCTGAGAAGTTTCCTAAAAAGGTTAAAAAACTAAATTTTTCTTTTTAAGTGTTGCTACTTAGAAGATGTGCCCAAAGGAATTTTGTTAGTCCCAAAATATGTTTCCATTCATTTTATCTTTTAAGAGCAACACTATTTAGAAATGTACCTTTAAAGAGTTCTAGTAATGCATAGCAGATTAAAAGCAAACACCATCTTTTCCTGTTTCAGGACCCCCTCAAAACTATTATAAAGTAATCACAAATGAGAATTACTCATTTTAAAGTTGGAAAAAAAGAGCAGAGAAAACAGCCAACAAACCTTCAACAAATTTCTGAAACACACAGGAAAAAAGGAAGGGACATTATTTTGCAGAGAGTAGCAAGCTGTAGCATACATGTCAGAAGAAGAATTTCTATTAGTGTGGAAAAGCCAATCTGTGTACCTAAAAATATCCACAAGGTTCAGCATTTAGAAACACCACATGTCAAAATAGTTAGGGGAAATTGAGGCAGAAAATAGGGCCCACTCTGTGCTCAGGTGCCCTCTATAATCTCTTTGAGCAATTAAGTGTTTTCCTCTCATAGGAAAAGAGGTTAACTCTCTAGAGAAACTGAAGCTAACAGGTCTTGTAATCAATTTTAGAACATCAAAGTAATGTTAAAAATCTCATGAACTTTCAGAAATAAACCAGATATTATAAAAAGAATTATGAATCAGAAGGGCATCAGGGTTCTAAAGAGCAATTGTTATTTTGCATATTAAGAGAAAATTTAAGAGTCATTATAATCCCAGCTATTAGGAGGTTGAAACAGGAAATTGAGGCAAATTCAAGGCTAGCATGGGCCAGCCTGTCTCAAAATAAAACCAAAGAGCTGTGGGTATGGCTCAAAGGTAGAGGGCCTCTGGGTCAATCCCCAGAACAAATAAAACAACACAAAACACAAAAACAAAAACCCCTACCAAAACCAACCAAGCAAGCAACAAACAATTGCCAAACAACAACAAAACCAAAACATCAACAAAAAGAAAGGAAAGCTGTTTTTAGCTCAATCTTTGCTACAAAAGTTATCCCCTCTTTTCCCTTTCACAGAAAGATACTAGAGCATATGCTCCATCCAAAATATTCAAACTCAAGGGAGAGGCGGTCATTGGTTCCTGGAATCAGAAGACCATATGTATAAGGATGGGAGCTTAAGGGAAGGTCCTGGGCACCAGGCCTAGGGAACAACCAGTTGTCCATATTAAGTACATAAAGCAGGTGCAATTGAAAATAAGGAAAATAAAAGAGAGAATCTGAAGTTCAAACATTTAGTAAATTATTACTAGGAGTTTGAAACATCAACCTTTGGATACAATATAAGATAAGCAACTAAAAAATTAGGAGTTGGTATATGTTGATCAAATATAGGTTAAACATATGCAAAGAATGAAACATATACTGTTAACTTACAGGTGAAAATTGGTTATGTAGTCATAATGTTGTAACAAAATATACTGATATAATCAAAAATTGTGATCAAAATATAGAGCAGTAGAGAGGGCAAGTATGTCGCCATGTGGGTGTGCATATTTATTTGTGGTATGTATTTTGCATGGAGTAGATTTGGATCTTAATTTTCCTTACAAAGAAGTCATTAAAAATTCTTTAAAATCAGAGTAAAAAATCAAAATAGATCATTATTTAGAAATATGAACATTTCAGAAGAAATTTTGAAAATGATTCAAAAAGGCTACATTTAAAAAATGATTGAAAAGTTTCCCACAGAAAAACACAAACACACTCATACACAAAACACACACACACAGAGACATGCATATGTATAGATCCATTAGTAGAATTTAATTTTATAATGTCATATATTATTTTGATATAAAATTAATGTTTATTCCTGTTTTTCTATCTTCAGTGATTATAAACATTTAAATAGTTATTCAATAACTTGATATTTTGAAACATTTAATCACTTATATTTATATTGATATCATATATGCTAGAATGTTAATCTTATATAAGTTTATAGATACTTTTTAATACCTAGCTTAAAGAAGAGTCATGAATCTATATGAATCCTATATATTCATGCATATGTATGTATGTATTTATATATGTATCAATATTTGTTGATAGATATTAATAAATATATGTTGATAGATATAGATAGTATCATGGTGATCTTTTTATATGTCAAGAAGTACTTGTTGCATATAAGTCATGTCTCTAGTACCTTTTGGATACACACACACACTTCACATAACCCTGAATTATTTTAAGAAATATACTATTTTTCTCTTTTCCATTTGTTCTTATTTGTATCTTATCAGCTAAAGTCCAGGAAGAGATTGACTTGGTGATTGGCAGACACCGCAGCCCTTGCATGCAGGACAAGAGCAGTATGCCCTACACAGAAGCTGTTCTGCATGAGATCCAGAGATACATTGACCTCATTCCAACCAATCTGCCCCATGCAGTGACCTGTGACATTAAATTCAGGAACTATCTCATTCCCAATGTAAGATTCCTTTACCCACATTGAAGTCCCCAACTTCACAGTATGGTCCTAATCCTCTGCCAATACAAGATGAGAGAAGTACAAAACTCATCCATGTAGCACCTTGATGGACTCAGTGTCAGACCAGACTAGGTCATGAGCTCCATAACTGTTCCTGATATCAAGTAGTATGAATTTTCCCAGTTTCTTCTGCTCCTCCAAGTTTGTTTGGTCTACTTTCAGTTGTCTACATTTCCAAACAAATTTTACAATCAGTTTATTAATTTCCTAAAACACGCTCCTGGGATATTTTTCAGCATAATTTAAAATCTGTAGATCAGCTTGGAAAGAATTGATATTTTGACATGTTTAATATTTCAGTTAATTAACATTCTATACATTAGAATTTTCTGTTTTCTTTATTTTTCCAATAATGTTTTGTTTTGAATGGAATGATTTCAATAATTTTTGAAAGATTTTTAATTAGGTAATTAATATTTTAAAAGCTAATATAAATTGTACAATTTAAATAATGCTTTTTCCAATTTGTTGTTCTTGGCACATGGACATATTGTTACAGTTCTATTTGATGATTTTATATCTAGAATTCTTACTAACATTTTAAATCATTGATAATAATTTGTGTTTAGATTCACTTGATACTTCTATGCACATTATCCTGCCATCTTGTTAGTATTTGTTTTATCTATTATTTTCCATTTCTAGTGACCTTAATTTTGGCTTCTTATATTATTGTACTGGCTGGGATTTCCAGCACAGTGTTGAACAGAAGTGGTTTGTTGAGCATGTTTTTAATTTTTTTTTTTTTCACTCTAGCAGGAGGTGAAGGTTTAACAATACACTATTGAGTGTGATGTTTTATGTACATTTTGGCAGATATTCTTGATCAGATGAGAGAAAATTTCCTTTTCTTATACTGTATCATTTGTTTAACATTAACATACAGTTTTATCACATGGATTCTCTGCATCCATTGATCATGTGTTAACGGTCATGTATGTTGGTCTCTTTCTCAACTAAATATGCATATTGTAAGTACAGGCACACAGTAGAATTTAATCTACTTTTTGTCTTCCCACATTTTTTATCTATGAATTATTGTGCATATTGATGGGGTTTATTGTTACATATTTGTGCATGTACACAATATGACAATATAATTTGGCCAATATCACTCTCCAGCATTTTGTATTCATATTTTGACAGATTATTCTCCAATTTTTCTTACTGAAATTACTTTGCCTTTTTTTACTTATTTCTGTCAAAGTAATGCTGGCCTCATAAAATTAAGGGATATCACATTTCCTACTTTAAAACTATTTTTCTTGCCTTTCTATACTCCTTCTTTTCTTTTTGTGGCCTCTTAGTTGTATCTTTGGAATGCCTAGTAATACTGCCTAAGTATAGTTATGTAAGATATACTGTAGTTTCAGGTAATGTTCATCTTTTCCTGGAAAGATTTCTATAACTACAGTCTCTGAGACTCAGGAGGCTGAGGCAGGAGGATTGCTTGCTCCACAAGTTTGAAATCAACCTAAGCAGCATAGTGAGATACTGTGTCCATGTATATAATATTTCCACCACTACATAAAGTTTCTTTATTCTCCTATTACAACCAATCTTATTTCCTCACTTCCAGGCCCTGGTGACCATGGATCTGCTTTCTGTACCTATGGTTCTGATTTATCATGAAAGTCATATTATAAAATATGACATAGAACAATAGAGAATCAAATCTTTTAACTCTGGCAGTTTACCTTCATTTATTCTTTCTCCAATACTCTTCTTACATACAACCAAGATTTTTTTTCAAAATCTTTATTGGTGGATAATAATTATACAGAATAGAATGTTTCATTTTGGCTGATTCATACATGCACATAACAATAACATTAATTTTATTCCCCAGAACCATCCTGTGCCCTCCCCTCCTCTTTCCCCTGATTCCCTCCATACACTACTAGTGTACCATATATTTTCATACATCTCTGGTTTTCTTTTATGTAGTAGAACATGTTTAAGATTCATTTTCATTTACATGTATTAGTAGTTCATTCCCTTTTATTATTGAATACTGTTGTATTATAATGAATACTATGAATGTTTCCCACTCATAAGGGGATGGATAATTTTGGTTTCTAGTTATGGCTTTTTAAATATAAGTAATATGAACATTTGTGTAAAAAATGTTGAGGTGGACTGTTTTTTCCTTTTCTATTAAGTAAATACCTAAGATTGAAATTATTTATAATTTTTAACTTTATGCTAAACTGACCAATCATTTTTTTTCTTTTATAATTTGTGGTTTATTTCCTATGTAAAAAAAAATGCCAGCACAAGATTGCACAATTTGCCCTTACATTTTTTTTCTATAATTTTAATAATTTCAGCTCCTACAATTAAGTTGGTGATTCATTTCAATTTAATTATTTGTGCTATAAAACAATGGTCAAGAAATTGGTTCCTTTGTTTTCTTTTCATTTTCTTGAGACAAGATTTCTCTGTTTCCCAGGTTGGCTCCAAACTCCTGGGTTCAAGCAATCTTAATGCCTTAGTCTCCATAGCAGCTGGGGTACAAGCAAATGACACTATGCCCAGCCTGTTATTCTACTACAATTTTTTGAAAATATATCTTTCTTTATATCCTCAAGAAAAATTTCTATCTTCAGGAACCACCACATGACCCAGTACACCACTTTTTTGGCATTATTTCTAAAGACTTAAAGTCAGAATATTGAAAGGATGCATGCATAGTCATGTTTATAGCAACATAATCCACAACAGTCAATATAAGATACAGCTTGAATATCCATCATCAAATGAATGAACAAAGAAGATATGATATATATACACAGTGGAGTTTTATTCATTCATAAAAAATGAAATTATGTTATTTTCAGGAAAAGAGATGGGAGCTGAGAGCATTATGTTTAGCAAAATAAGAAACTCAGAAAGTCAAGGGACATTGTCTTCTGGTACATGTAGAAGTTAGAAAAAATGAAAAGAAAAAACATCTATAAGAGGTCTCATTAAAATTGAAGAAAATCAGTAGAGAAGACAAAAGGTACCAGGAGGGAGTTTAAAGGGAAGGAAAAGGGGAAGTACTAGGGAATGATACTGACCAAATTATAGTGTTAAATTATGTGCAAATATGAATGTAAAACAAAAATTCCACTATTACATATAATTGTAATGTACCAATAAATGGGGGAAAATAAACATTTTCACATAATTGTTAAAACCAAAATGGAATACTTAAAAAACTTTAGCCTTAAATTATGATCTTCACCAAATTGCTGAAAATGATGTTTACTTTAAATTTATTATTGCTTTTGCATTGGAGGGTGGAAACCTAGGATTAGTGTGGAGAAAAGAGCACCCCCATATTTCTAAGGAGAATGAAATTGTGTGACCATGTTAAAGATTCAGCTGGTTTTTGCTGTACTTTTATTATCTCAGAATCACCTTATAAACAATAGCCTTGGACATTTCAAGAACCAAAAGAGACCCATTTTAAAGCAGAATTGTATACAAGATGTGGGAAACTGAAGCAACAAAATAAATTGTTAAGCTTAATGATAAGGAGAACAAAAGGTTTGGTGCTCAAGTACTCAAGTACTCCTACTTCAAATGCCACTGGGGACACTGTAGCAAGGTTGTAGGCACTGCATTTTAAAACTCATGCATTTTATTACTTGGTTGCCTAACTGGAAATATCAGTGCTCTTCTTTGGATAGGATTTCTTATAATATTAGGACTCAGTAAATTCTAACATTTCCTCTAGCTCCGAGACTTCTTTACAAACTTGGTTTATCTGTGTCTATTTATTGCAGGGCACAACCATAATAACATCTCTGACATCTGTGCTGCATGACAACAAAGAATTTCCCAACCCTGAGAAATTTGACCCTGGCCATTTCCTGGATAAGAGTGGCAAATTCAAGAAGAGTGATTACTTCATACCTTTCTCCACAGGTAATGAAAATTTATTTCAATTGGTATTTATTGTCTTCAGGGGACAAGACACCTTCATGGGATCAGTTAAACTTGCACAATGCTTATTGGGAGGTTGGTAGAAATGTTCTTTGCACATGATGAGAAACAAAATTCTCAGTGCCCATGCACTGTGCAAGACCAGGCTATAGCATCGCTACTAGGTCTGATTTCTGGGGCTTTGGGAAAATTGACCTAGATCTTCCAAAGTAAGAAAGCTACAGCAAGAGTAGATTGAGTTTTATGCCTCAAAATACAACATTGCACTCCCAGAACCCTTCTTAGAAGATTAAATTCATCTCCATTCTCCTCCTCTACCCTGCACAAAGTATCTAACTCCTTGGTGAGAATCTTCCATTTGGTGCCTTTCAGTCCTCTGCTGAGCTCTTCATATGATAAGTGTCCAAGCACAGAATGGGCCACCAAATGCATCCCACACCCCAGGTAGCCAAGCAGATATAAATAGATTGTTGTAATCCAATATGACTAGTCCTGTGGGAGAGGGAAGAAAGAATTGGCTGTTCATGATGGCAGAGGGAGAAAATGCCCCCTGCCTGTTCTCTCATACCACAAGTGAGGCATAAAATTGATTGAGTGACATTCAAATAGAATAAAGGACATTAGAGCTGCCTCAGAAGAGGCAAAGGAAAAGGACAGAAGAGAGGCAGGCATTTTAAGGGAGACAATGAACCATACATAGTACTAGGATATTTGCTCTTGATCAAGGATGCTAGAGTTTTCTGAATGGTAAATGAGGGTCAGCAAACCTTGGGTGTAGGGCAGATTTTCCTTTAAGGACACCAGAGAACCTTGATATCCCTACATCTAGTTCTTCCTTGGGTTACAGGGCCCTTCACACCTGAAATGCGTGCTAAGTCTCTGGCATATCATTGCATAAATTTATTCTTGGGCTCTTCAGGCTTGCTATTAGTTCTTGCACTACAGATTCTAATATGACAAGAACTGAGCCCTTCCTTAATGGAACTCCTATTTCAGAACACTAGAAAAATAGAAAGTAATGATGCAAATAATCCATGCTTCATTGTTGAGTAAAGCCAAAGAGGATTGGAATCTATAGCCTGGAGGAATCACAAAGAGTGTAAAAGAAAAATAACATTTGATCTAGGGTCTGAGAGATGTATGAAGTAAATTCTAGTCAAAAGTAACAGCATAAGATATAGCTTGAAACTGCATTCTATGTTTAAGGCTGATGAGGCTAATTGGATCTGATGAAAGAGCAAAAGGATGATGGAACATCAGATTGGGAACACAAGTAATCAGTATGTGTTTCTGGAAATAGATTGATGGAAACATGAAATGTCAAAAGAACAATTTTAAATTGGACATGGTTAATAAAGTTCTTGGTATAGAAGTGATGTTCATTAATATTAAGAGAATGAATAGTGCTGACAAATTATTAGGTTAATAACAGGTGTGTCCCTCCTTCTGTTTCATCAGCTATCATTTATATTTAGTCTTCTAAATATTTTTGTAAATGGACACAATACATTCATTTTATTAATATATTTTTATATGGTGCTGAGACTCAAACAGTGTCTCAAACATGCTAGGCAAATAGTCTACCATTGAGCTGCAACCCCAGGCCTATCTGTACCCTTTGTCCATGCATGCATCCATTCATCCATCCAATCAATTATTCTTCTAATAGTAACTCTGCATGCTTCTTGTGTCAGTTAAAAATATATTGTTCAAGGAGTATTTACCCTCTCCCTCTTGGATATTTTCAGGAAAACGGATTTGTGCAGGAGAAGCTCTAGCCCGCATGGAACTGTTCTTATTCCTGACCACCATTTTACAGAACTTTCACCTGAAATCTGTGGTTGACCTAAAGGATCTTGATACCACTCCCATTGCCAGAGGATTTGCCTCTGTGCCACCCACATACCAGCTTTGCTTTGTTCCTGTCTGAAGAAAAGCAGTCTGTCTGCCTGCTGCTGTGCTGTCATCTGGAATCTCCTCTTTGGGGCACGTTCCACCTCCTTCCCTATCAGTCATGCCCTCTCTGACCTGCTTCTCTCCACCCTGTTTCTTTGAATCCCAGTGAATGCCCAACCCCACTGGAGAGAGTTTCTTCAGTTGTCAAAAATGCATGCTTCCTATTCACTTATTATAACACTTACATTACTTTGTATTTCAACACTTTTGTGCATTATTACTATGATATATCACTATTAAACCAAGGAAAACCTAGGGAAATTATGTAAAGTGAAATAAGTCAGGCATAGCAAGATAAAGGCACATGGTTTCGCTTTTTATGTGTAATATTAAAAAAAATCAAACTCTTAGCATAGTGATAAGTAATGGTTACCAGAACTTGGGAAGGGGTGAGAGTGTGCATGGATGGGTAAAGAGGAGAAGATAGTTAAAGGTACAAAGTTTTAGGCAGGCAGGAGGAATGAGTTTTAATGATCTAGTGCAGAACATGGTGATTATGTTCACAATAATGCTGCATAGTTCAAAATTCCTGAAACAGGAGATATTAAAAAATCCTGCCCACAAATAAAGGACAAGAATTTGAGAAAATTACCATGTTAATTATCCCGATTTAATCACCCTACCATGTATACATGTATCACAGTTTCACAATATACCCCCACGGTACATATGATCACCACTTGTCATCCAAAAAATATATGGTAGTAGATTAAAGATGAAAAGTGCAGCTGAAAACTACATTGTATTCATTTTTAACACTCTTGATTGGTAAAGAAATATATGTTAACCAGATGTTGACAGAAGGGTGAAACAACAGGCAGTCTTATATCCCAAGAGAATGACAATTTTTCAAAGATACTCTTAGTATCTTACCAAAATTTATAATCTTCCCTTCACCACCAACTTCCCCACGGTTCAACTTCTGATTTCCCTACCCTGCTTTTGCCCTTTGCTCTTTTTTTTTCTACTTACTCTTTCTCATAAATCTATGAGATAAATAATATTTGTATTAGCCACCATTACTGCCTTAATAAATTACCACAAATACAATGACTGATGAACATGCATAAACTATCTTATAGTTCTGGGGTTCAAAGATCCAATGTGGTCTCCTCTGGGCTAAGATGATTCTGTCAGCCAGGATAGTGCCTTTTGAAGGCTCTAAGGGAGATCCATTTGCTTAATTTTTTCATTTTGTAGAGGCTGCCAGCATCCCTTGACTTCTGAGTCCTTTGTCACATCAGTTGAACATCAGTCATCACATCTGCTCTCTCCTTATATCCTCTCATTTTTTTTTTATACAAACCTCACTGAGTCTGGGTGTGGTTGTGCATGCCTGTGATCCCATTGCCTCAGGAGTCTGAGGTGGAATGATTGCAACTTGACAGCCAGCCTCAGCAACTTATGGAGTCCAAAAGCATCTTAGGGAGACCCTGTCTTAAAATAATAGATAAAGAGTGCTGGGGATATGGCTCAGTGGTAAAGCACCCTTGGGTTTAATCTCTGGAAACAACCCCCTGCAAACAAACAAAACCTTGATGACTGCATTGAACACACCTGTATAACACAGTAGATTCTATCCATGTTATGACCCTTGACATAATCACACTTACAATGTCCCTTTTATCATGTAAAGTAACAAAGTCATGGGTTTAAAGGTTTTAAGGATTAAGATCTATATGTTTGGGGGTGTAAGGTTATTATTAAGCCTATGACATTATTATTATGTTCTATTACTGCCAAGATAATTCAGACACGGCTTTGTTAAGTATCTAGTATGGGATCACACATCAGTACAAGGAGGTGAACCTCAGGGCCATGTGGCTTTAAAATAAAGGTTTCTAATCAGTTGATTTTAATTTTAATGGGTTCAACAACTTTTTAGATTTATGTCTTTATTGGCAGGTATTTGATATACAGTTAATATTTGTTAATATTTAATGGAGAGAGAAGATATTTTCAGATTTCAAAGGAAAAAAGCCAGACTTCATACCAAGGATAAAGATTCAGAAAGGAATGCAACTTCTCAAAAGCATCAAGTAGACTAGAATTTAGAAGACACAGGCCTTGAGAAAGATTTTTTTGGGGTGGGGGAGGGTTACTGGAAGTTGTTGGGATTACAGGCATGCTGTACTGCACCTGGCCTCCTTGAGGGTTCTATGGAAAACTATTTAAAAATCTAGAAACCTAAGCTAAGCCAACTTTCAACTAATTAATAAGGAAATATCAGGAAATTGATGTCCTACATTTGGGTTCTTCAAAGAAAAAGAGAATCAAATGATAGATAGATGAAAAATAGACGACAAGGAATTTATTATAGGA
This sequence comes from Tamias sibiricus, assembly GCA_025594165.1. Taxonomy (NCBI): domain Eukaryota; kingdom Metazoa; phylum Chordata; class Mammalia; order Rodentia; family Sciuridae; genus Tamias; species Tamias sibiricus. The sequence goes on along the minus strand of CM046663.1, from coordinate 138,482,219 downwards.
ATTGGCTCACACAGTTGTGGAGACTAAAAAGTCCCATTCTAGGTGATCTGCAGTCTGGAGAACAAGGAAAACCAGCAGTGTGACTCAGTGCATGTCTAAGAGCACGAGGAGAGAAATGCTCTTTTGAAAACACCCCCACAGACATAACCAGAAATTATGCTACTGGGTATCACTTAATCCAGTCAAGTGGAAATCTAAAATTAACCATTAAATCTCCCATGCACTTTTGTTGTTGTTGTTGTTGGGGGGAAGATGTTATTCCCAGCAAAAGAACAAAAGAAGGCAAAAGAGAAGCTGGATGCAGACATAGAAGGTCCAAGATGATGATCAAAGGGAAAATCTCAGAGGAAGTTAAATGTTGGTCTTAAGATGAAAGATGGGCTCTGGGGTTCCAGAGCAATGAGAGAGAGAGGCAGGGGGAGGGAGAGAGAGAGTCTCAAAGGACTAGAAGTTGCTAAACCCTTTCTCTTTTTGTGTTGCTCACTGATCTTCCAGTTGGAGTGGTCTAAAACTGAGGCTGGTTGAGGTAGCTCTCAGCTTCCCTTCTCACCAGTACTAGATAGGATGGAATGGGAAATACTGTAGATTAAAGTTTTTTCTGGGCAGACAAGATTGAGGCATTCCCAGGGTAGAGCTGCTACAGAGTTTTATGAGGGGGAATCCAGCAGTTGGGGCTTAAGTCTAATAAGGCCTCAGGAGTTTGGTGGGTGGCAACTGCTCTGTAGATATTAGACCAACAAGCCCTAAGGACCTGGCAAATGCTGATTTTAACTGGGAGTCTCCATGTCAGGGTGCTCCCAAGCATTCTACTTGTGCAGCAGAGGAGCCAATACACACACTCTGCTACCCACCAACACGGAATTCTTAGGCTTAGTCCCTGAGTGTCTACAAACCCTTCTGTTCAGTTTCCCATCTCTCTTCAGCTGGTCATGTGAGCTGCCAGATTCAAAGGGAAAATGAGTTGGATTTCCCTTTGTTTTTCTGACTTAAATCCCCTTGGGTATGATCCTTGTGCTTGTTTCTTGCTCTGCTAGGTACACTCTAGCCCACACGTAGGTACTGGTGGGAGCTGTGTGGCAATGTTTGCCAAGATCTTCCAGGTTCCTGCAGCAGAAAGCTGCAGTGTGGCCTCTTCAAATGGCTCCCAGCCTCAGCTTCCCATGGCCAGTTAAGAAATACAGAGAGCTTTTCAAATACCAGTTCACTGTGCAGCTTCTGGAACAGCAAAGTTTAGTCAGCTTTTCTGATCTCCAGGTTTTTCCATGTCAATTCTGTCCACTGTGTTTCTCTCTCTGTTATCCCTCCATTTTGTGGTGCCATCTGCTGCTGCAGTACAATGTGACTCAGGTCCAAAGCACTCTTTGTGGTTCTAAGTTCTATGCACCTAAATTTATAAGCCTTTAAGACAGTCTGGCCAAAATTGAATTTTAGGGAAATCCCTTATTATTTAGATATTAGGTGTCCCCAAAAAACTCATGTGTGAGACAATGCAAGAGGGTTTAGAGGTGTAAAGATTGGGTAATGAAAGCTTTAACCCAATCATTGATAAGAATTAATCTCCTGATAAGAATTATCTGGATGGTAACTGTAGGCAGGTATGCTGTGACTGGAGGAGGTGGGCCATTGAGGGTGAGGCTTTGGTGTGTATATTTTGTTCATGGTGAGAGGAGTCTCTCTCTCTCTCTCTCTCTCTCTCTCTCTCTCTCTCTCTCTCTCCTTCCTGGTATCTCTTCCTAACTTGCTTTCATCTACCACACTCTTCCACTATGATATTCTGCCTCACTTTAGGCCACTAGGAATGGAATTGGCCAATTATGGACTAAGACCTCTGAACTTGTGACCCCAAAAGAAACTTTTCCTCCTAAAAAAATTATTGTTGTCATATCTTTTGGTCACAGTGATGGAAAAACTCACTAAAACACCCTCATTCACCCATCTTGCTGAGAAGTAATATACCTTCCCACCTTGAAACCTGAGAACAACTGGAAATCTAGTCTTCCTTTAATCTACCATCTTGAATTTGTGCTTACATCATACATATATATATATATATATATATATATATATATATATATATATATCAGTTAAAATACAATGAAAATAAATAATTTTTCCTATGTATTTAAGGCCCTACCAAGTGTTAACATTTTTAATAAAGATTAAATTAGAAATAACCGAGAGGAAGCTGCATTTCAGGACAGCTCCGTTGAAAGAATCCAACAAAGCAAAGCAGATAAATTGCCTTTCATCATATATATATATAGGCTGAAAATACCGATCTCCTGGATGGTTTGAATACCACTACCAGGGAGAGAAGGAGACAAGCTGTCTGCAGTGGCTAGAGCCGCGAGGCTTCTGCAAAACCACCTGGGTGGTGCACGGGCCGTGCGAAACAAAGTCAGTGTGGGGAAACTGTGCTGCGACTGCAACCTCAGCCGCACTCAGGACACACCAGCGTGAAGCCAGCGATAACAGCCGGCGGAATTAGTGCTGGGGGACCACGGGAGACCGCGGGTCGACAACACCAGTTCAAATCCACACTCGGCCGGATGCGATGCTCAGCAGTAGGGCCCCGGAAAGAGCGCGGCAGAGACCGGCAAACAGCAAGCAGGGGCAGAATCGGAGCGGTCCACAGTCCAAAGCAGCGCTGTCAGTGCCGCAGTTACAGTTGCGGCTTCCCGATACCACCTCGGCAAGGAGACATCCACCCAGTGGCTTTGAAATCGATGGGTGAGGACACGGGAGTCTGTGGAGCTGCTGTTGACAGGGAGGAGAGCACCGCCATCTTTGAAAAGTGCAGTGGCTGACTCAGACAAAGGGGAGGAGACGGAGAGTGACGGCTGCAGCCATCCCGGGACCCTCCAGCTCTCTGAAGACAACGCACACCTGGGTGAGGCTTGGGTGGCCAGCAAGGGAGGGCGTGTCTGAGGCCAGCACAGCAGCCACAAGAAGCTGCAACTGTGGGTGGGCGTGGGAAAGGGGTGCCTTCTGGAGGGTCCCCTTCCCGGTGCAATTCATCTGCGGACAAACAAACCCCCTGGGCCACTCCTTCACTGAGTCGTTCAGCCACTGGCCTAAGGTGCAGCCTTGATTCCACTAACAGGATCGCAGACTGTCTAGACATGATCAAATAACAATTGGCTTGAACTGGAAAGGAAAAAAGAGGGGGGCTTCCCAGGGCCCGTTTTGTTTGAGACTTGGGGTTCGACTTCTTTTTTTTTCTTTTTTTCTTTTTTCTTTTTGTTGGTTTGCTTGTTTTGTTGGATTTTAGGGAGGCTTTTTGTTTCTTTGTTAATTTTTCTTTTTCTTTTTTTTTTTTTTTTGGCTTTGGTTTGTTCTGCTTTTTTTTTTTTTTTTCCTTCCGCATTGATTGTTAGTGTGTTTGGTTGCTTCCTCTCCTTTTTTCTTTCCTTCTTTTCTTCCTTCTCACTCTTGCATCTTTTCTTCCTCCTTCATCTTTCATGTTTACACCCTGCCAGTGCATACTAAACAGAGGCAAAAACAAGTTATACGCAGAACTTGGGATTTCTAGAACCGGCGCAATTGAACTGGGTAGCAAAGCAGTGTTATATATAGTTTACTCTCTATTTTCTTGATTCTCTCTCTCCTCTCTCTTATACCAATTCCTACTCTTTTATCATTTTTTTTCCTTTTCCAACTTACTTTATAAATAAATTGCTCTTTCCACCTAATTGTCTACTCCATTCTCTTTCTTCCCTCGTCTACTGATACTAAACCACTTCCACTAAACCACTTCAATAGAAATCTCTTTTCATACTTTCCAAGAAAGAACAATTCAAGACACTTCCTTCTTCCTAAGCATAACACCTCTGTATCCAATACTTGAAGCTATAAAACCCCATCAGAAGCATACAGAGTAAATTGGAAATAATATCTGGGTTAACCAAATCTGTACATTGTGATCAAACTGGGATTTTCTGAATAGAAAGTGTTAGGTTTTAAAAGTATAAAGGAATTATAAGGCGATCTGATAGCATTGTACTACAGGAACAACATAAGGCTTTAAGGTAAAATCGAAATAGTCAAGGTCCCACAATGCAGGAAGAATAGACACAAAAGCAACATGAAAAAACAAGGGAAGAAATTGACACAAACAAATCAAGATACCTCATCAGTAAATGTCATGGCAAGCACAGTTGGTCAAATGCAAGAGATGGAATTTAGAAATTACATATGCCAAATGTTTATGGAACTTAAGAATGAACTCAAAAATGAGATGAGGGAGCAAGTGCAGGAGGCAAAAGATCATTTTGACAAAGAACTCCAAAAACAAATACAGGAAGTAAAAGATTACTTCAATAGGGAAATAGAGGCTCTAAAGAGAATCCAAACAGAAATTCCAGAAATGAAAGAAGCAATAAACCAAAATAAAAGTTCAATTGAAAGCATCTCCAACAGAATAGACCACTTAGAAGAAAGAACCTCAGACAATGAAGACAAAATATATATCCTAGAGAAGAATTTAGACTATACAGCAAAACTTGTTAGAAATCAAGAACATAACATCCATGAATTATGGGACAGCATAAAAAGACCAAACTTAAGAGTGATTGGCATAGAGGAAGGGGCCGAGTTTCAAACCAATGGAATGAGTAATCTATTTAATGAAATAATTACAGAAATTTTTCCAAACTTGAGGAATTAATGGGAAAACCAAGTTCAAGAGGCATACCGAACACCAAACAAACAAAATCTCAACAGATCCACACCAAGACACATTATAATGAAAATGCCTAATACACTGAGCAAGGAGAAAATACTAAAAGCCACAAGAGAAAGGAAGCAGATTACATATAGGGGGAAACCAATCAGACTATGTTCAGATTTTTCAACCCAGACCTTAAAAGCAAGAAGATCCTGGAATAGCATATTTCAAGCTCTGAAAGAAAAGGGAAGTCAACCAAGAATCTTATATCCAGCAAAATTGAGCTTTAGATTCGAAGATGAAATAAGAACCTTCCACGACAAGCAAAAGTTAAAAGATTTCACAACTTGAAAGCCAGCACTACTGAACATCCTGGGCAACATTTTTCATGAAGAAGAAGAGAAAGATGATAACGAAAATCAACAAAGGGAGATATTAAACTAAAGGAAATACCAACCAGAAGAGTAACCAAATCAAGCTAAAGACCATAATTCAAATAAAAATGGATGGGAATAAAAATCACATCTCAATAATAACCCTGAATGTTAATGGCCTAAACTCGCCAATCAAAAGACACAGATTATCAGAATGGATTAAAAGAAACAAAACCAACAATTTGCTGTCTCCAAGAAACAAACCTCATAGAAAAAGACATCAACAGACTGAAAGTGAAAAGCTGAGAAAAGTCTTATCACTCACTTGGCCGGCAGAAGCAAGCAGGGTTTTCCATTCTCATATCAAATAAGGTAGACTTCAAACCAAAACTAATCAAGATGGACAAAGATGGATATTTCTTATTACTTAAGAGAACCATCCATCAACAGGATATAACAATCATAAATCTATATGCCCCAAATAATGGAGCAACTACATTCATCAAACAAACTCTTCTCAAGTTCAAGAGTAAAATAGAACACAACACAGTTATTCTAGGGGACTTCAACACACCTCTCTCACCAATGGATAGATCATCCAAACAAAAGCTAAACAAAGAAACTTTAAGCCTCCTTAAAACAATTAACAATTTAGACCTAACGGACTTATATAGAATATTTTATCCCTCAGTAAACGAATACACATTTTTCTCAGCAGCACATGGCTTTTTCTCCAAAATAGACCATATATTATGTCACAAGGCAACTCTCAGCAAATATAAAAATATAGAGATACTACCCTGCATGCTATCGTACCATAAAGGGATGAAATTGGAAATCAACAACAAAACAAGGAATAAGAAAAACTACTCCATCAACTGGAAGCTAAACAACATGCTACTGAATGAACAAGGGGTTGAAGAAGACATCAAAGAGGAGATTAAAAAATTCCTAGAGGTAAATGAGAACACAGATACAACATATAGAAATCTCTGGGACACTATGAAGGCAGTGGTAAGAGGAAAATTCATTGCACTGAGTTCATTCCTTAAGAGGAAAAAAACCAACAAATAAATGAATTAACATCACACCTCAAAGCATTAGAAAAAGAAGAACAGACCAACACCAAGAGCACTAAAAGACAGGGAATAATTAAAATCAGAGCAGAAATTAATGAAATTGAGACTAAGGAAACCATTCAATGAATTGACAAAACTAAAAGTTGGTTCTTTGAAAAAATAAACAAAATTGAGAGACCCTTAGCGATGCTAACGAAAAGAAGAAGAGAAAAAACTCAAATTACTAACATTCGTGATGAAAAAGGGAATATCACAACAAACACCTCAGATATACAGAATATAATTAGAAATTACTTTGAAAACTTCTACTCTAATAAAATAGAAAATACTGAATGCATTGACAGATTTCTAGAGTCATATGATTTGCCTAAACTGGATGTGGAGGCTATACACAATTTAAACAGATCAATTACAAGCGAAGAAATAGAAGATGTCATCAAAAAGCTACCATCTCTGTTAGAATAAAACATGAATTTGTTCTACAAGGAAAATTTCAGGACCTGATGGGTTTACAGACGAGTTCTATAAGACTTTCAAAGAAGAACTAATACCAATGCTCTTCAAACTATTTCAATAAATAGAAAAAGAGGGAGCTCTTCCAGACTCTTTCTATGAGGCCAATATCACATTAATTCCAAAGCCAGGCAAAGACACATCCAAAAAAGAAAACTTCAGTCCCATATCTTTAATGAACATAGATGCAAAAATCCTCAACAAAATCCTGGCAAATCGGATACAAAAACATATCAAAAAGATAGTGCACCGCGATCAAGTGGGGTTTATCCCAGGGATGCAAGGCTGGTTCAACATTCGGAAATCAATAAACATAATACATCACATCAATAGACTTTAAGACAAAAATCATATGATCATCTCAATTGACGCAGAAAAAGCATTCGACAAAATACAACACCCCTTTATGTTCAAAACACTGGAAAAACTAGGAATATAAGGAACATATCTTAACATTATAAAAGCTATTTATGCAAGGCCCCAAGCTAACATTATCTTAAATGGAGAAAAATTGAAAGCATTCCCTCTAAAACTGGAACAAGACAGGGATGCCCCATTTCACCACTGCTATTTAACATGGTACTGGAAACTCTGGCCAGAGCAATTAGACAGACAAAAGAAATTAAAGGGATCAAAATAGGAAAAGAAGAGCTCAAATTAGCACTATTTGCAGATGACATGATAATCTACCTAGAAGACCCAAAAAACTCTACCAGAAAACTTTTACAACTAGTAAGCAAATTTGGCAAAATTGCAGGATACAAAATCAATACACATAAGTCAAAGGCATTTGTGTACATCAGCGACAAAGACTCTGAAAGGTAAATGATGAAAAATACCCCATTTACAATAGCATCAAAATAATAAAATAAAATACCTGGGAATCTACCTAACGAAAGAGGTGAAAGACCTCTATAACGAAAATTATAGAACACTAAAGAAAGAAATTATAGATGAACTCAGAAGATGGAAAGACCTACCTTGCTCTTGGATAGGTAGAATTAATATTGACAAAATGTCCATACTACCAAAAGCATTATACAGATTTGATGCAATTCCAATCAAAATCCCAATAACATTCTTCAAAGAAATAGAAATAGCAGTCATGAAATTCATCTGGAAAAATAAGAGACCCAGAATAGCCAAAGCAATCCTGAGCAAGAAAAGTGAAGCAGGGGGCATCACCATACCGGACTTTAAATTATACTATAGAGCAATAGTAACAAAAACAGCATGGTATTGGCACCAAAACAGACTGGTGGACCAATGGTACAGAATTGAGGACACAGAGACTAATACATATAATTACAGCTATATTATATTATACAAAGATACCAAAAATGTACAGTGGAGAAAGGATAGCCTCTTCAACAAATGGTGCTGAAAACTGGAAATCCATATGCAACAAATTGAAATTAAACCCTTATCTCTCACCATGCACAAAACTCAATTCAAAGTGGATCAAGGACCTAGGAATTAGACCAGAGACAATACGCCTAATAGAAGAAAAAGTAAGCTCCAATTTCCAACATGTCGGATTAGGCCCCAAGTTCCTTAATAAGAATCCTGTAGCACAAGAATTACTACCAAGAATTAATGAATAGGATAGATTTAAACTAAAAAGCTTCTTTTCAGCAAAAGAAACAATCAGTGAGGTGAATAGAGAGCCAACTAATTGGGAACAAATTTTTAATACATGCACATCAGATAGAGCACTAATCTCTAGAATATATAAAGAACTCAAAAACTTTATACTAAAAAAACAAATAGCACAATCAATAAATGGGCTAAGGAATTGAGAAGACACCTCTCAGAAGAAGATACACGATTAATCAACAAATACATGAAAAAATGTTCAACATTGCTGGCAATTAGAGAAATGCAAATCAAAACTACTCTAAGATTTCACTTGACTCTAGTCAGAATGGCAGTGATCAAGAACATAAGCAATAATAAATGTTGGAGAGGATGTGGGGAAAAAGGCACACTCATACATTGCTGGTGGGACTGCAAAATTGTGCAACCGTTATGGAAAGCAGTATGGAGATTTCTTGGAAAACTGGGAATTGAACCATCCTATGACCCAGCCATCCCACTCCTTGGTCTATTCCCAAAGGACTTAAAAACAGCATATTACAGTGACACAGCTATCTCAATGTTTGTAGCTGCGCAATTCACAATAGCTAGGTTGTGGAACCAACCTAAATGTCCCTCAGTAAATGAGTGGATTAAGAAAATGTGGTATATATGCACAATGGAAATTTACTCAGCAATAAAAGAAAATAAATTAATGGCATTAGCAGGTAAATGGATGAAGATGGAAGACATAATGCTAAGTGAAGTTAGTCAGTCTCAAAAATCCAAGTACAAAACGTTTTCTCTGATATAAGGAGGCTATTTCAAAGTATTGTTGGATGGGGGTACATATTAAAAATTATAAAATAAAATTTAAAAAATATATATACAAAAATATTTCTCTTTGAAACTGGGAATGGAACCACCCTATGACCCAGCCATCCCACTCCTGGGTCTATTCCCAAAAGACTTAAAAACAGCATATTACAGTGACACAGCTATTTCAATGTTTGTAGCTGCGCAATTCACAATAGCTAGGTTGTGGAACCAACCTAGATGTCCCTCAATAAATGAGTGGATTAAGAAAATGTGGTATATATACAAAATGGAATTTTACTCGGCAGTAAAAGAAAATAAATTAATGGCATTTGCAGGTAAATGGATGAAGTTGGAAGACATAATGCTAAGTGAAGTTAGTCAGTCTCAAAAATCCAAGTACCAAATATTTTCTCTGATATAAGGAGGCTATTTTAAAGTATTGTTGGATGGGGGTACATAGGAGGATTAGAGGAACACTAGAATGATCAAGGGAAGGGAGGGTAAGGGAGGGAGCAAGAGGGGAGGGAGGGGGAGAAAAGAAAAAAAAAGGTGGTTGAATGAGACGGATATCATTTTCCTTAATGCATGATTGAAGACCTGAATTGTATGAATATACTTTGTATACAAACAGTTGTATGTAAAAAGATACTAAATATATGCACTATAAGTTGTACATATTAAAAATTATAAAAAAAAATAAAGGCATTGTGTACAAAAAACAATGAAATAACCATATGTTCATTTTTTATCAGACTTTATTATATCCTACATATCTGAACTAAAATATCTTTTTTTTTTCTTTCCTTATTATAAAGGATGGTGATATCTCTAAGATTTTTCCTTCTGAAAATGTCTTTGGCTTTTAATGTATTTATTGATAACTTTAAAATAGAAAACATATATATTCTCATACCATTCTAGAGGAGGTCTCAAATCCATTTCACTGAGCCAAAATCAAGATGTGGGAAGGATTGTACTCCCTCCTATGGAGAATCTATTCCTTTCCTCTCCTTCTACCCCCCCCCCCCCGCCCCCCACTTGTGATTGCTAGAACTCCTTGGCTTGTGTTTACATCACTCCAACTGTACCTCCATCTTCATTTACATCTCCTTCTCCCATGTGTGTGACAAATTAGATCTCTCCCAAGTAATCTATTCCATGCCTTTTCTCTCCCCCCCCCCCCCCCCCCCCCCCCCCCCCCTCTCTCTCTCTCACACACACACACACATTATTTGCTGTGGTAAATATGCATAACATGAAGTCTACCATATTTACCATTTTTAGTTGTAAAGTTGAGTGACATGTACATTTGCATTATTGTTCAACTATCACCAATATTAATCTCCAGAGATCTTTTTTCATCTTCATAAACTAAAAGTTTATACCAATTAAACAACATCCCCTATTTCATTTTTACCTGAAAATCACCATTTTACTTACAGTCCACGAATCTGGCTACCCCAGGTACCTCACAAAAGTAGGATCATATTTTTCTTATTGTGTCTTCAAGCCTCAACCATTTGTTAAATTGTGTCATTACTATTTAAGGATGGAAAATATTCCATTGAATGTATATGCCATGTTTTGCGTATCCATTCTACCATTGATGCATATTTTGGAGTTTTTATACCATTAGCTATTGTGTATAAACATGGATGTACAAATATCTATTCAACTCCTCACTTTCAATTGTTTTAGGTAAATACCCCCCAAATAGAGTTCTAGATCATATGGTAAGTTCTGTTTAATTGTTTTTTTTTTTTTTTTTTTTTTTTTTTTTTCTTTTTTAGGAAACAGCTTGTACAGAGACAGGAAGTTGGACCAATGTGAAAACATGGGACCTTCTTAGTTCTTTCCTGAGCTTTCATGGTCTTCTAATGCCACAGGAGTATGTCAGACATCCTTGATGTCTTTTATGAGCAACTCTGTTATGGTTTACATATCCCTCAAAAGCTCATGTCTGAGACAATGCAAGTAGATTTAGAGGGAAAGTGTTTGGGTTATGAGAGTCTTAACTAGTGAATTAATTACCTGATGGGATTAACTGAGTGGTAACTGAAGGCAGGTAGTTATGGCTGCAGGAGAGGACATTGGGGCTTGCCTTTGGGGTATATATTTGTATCTGGCAAGTAGACATCTCCATCATACTCTTCTGCCATGATGTTCAGCCTCATCTAAATCCTGAAGGAATGGAGCTAGCTGTCTACTGACTGAGACCTCTGAGACAATGAACCTTCAAATGCACTTTTCTTCCTCTAAAGTTGTCCTTGTCAGGTCTTTTAGTCACAGCAGTGAAAATGCTAACTAAAACAAGTTCATTCACCATCTTTTTCTTTTAAGCTTTCTAATTAGCCTATTAATTTCTTCAACTGTTATTCACAATTTCAGGCATTCACAATGCTCAAAAAATTGCCTCTTATTTTCTTCAACATATGGCTTTGGTACTGGGAAAGCACAGAGTCCAGTCAAATACAAACAGCTCTACATGTGGGATCTTCCAGAGTCCCACAAGATGAGTCAAATAATGACAAGGTTCTGGAACAGAGCTTTGAGGGAGGTCCAACTCCCTGCTGCTGCCTCCAGTGTCTGTCAGACTTCTGCTTTCAGGCATGATCATGGGCTCTCTCTCTTCAGTGCTCCACTTCAGTACTGTGGAAATGTAGGGAGGGAACAAGACAATATCACTATTCTCACTAAGATTTATACAATTAGGTTGAATAAACACTTGGAAAGGTTTCTGGGTGTTGTCGCCTGAAGCGATGGCCGCTTGGAGCAAAGAAGCCGCGGGAAGAAGTTTAGAGATGAACTGGAAACAAACAGCTCTTTATTCTAATAACTTTTCTCTCTGGCTCTAACTACACCCCGACACGCCGTCCACGCTCCTCTAACCTCCAAAATGGCGCAGACCTCCTCCGTGATCTCTCTCAAGTCCCTCGAGATCTCCGGCGAAGTCTCGCAAGATCCCGGGCCAAGTCCCGTGAGACTACAGAAAGCCCCAATGTCCAAACATGTCCAAAGCCCGTAGTCAACTGCAATTTAAGCCATCTCCCCAAACAGGGCTCCTGCATCTGGAAACTTTGGCTAATTTCCAGAATTATGAAAAATGTTCATAAAATTTTTACTGTGCTCTCATTTTTTCATGTTGGAGGGAATTCTCAGGAGTCTTTACCATTTTTTTACTGACATCTTCCAATATCCTATTAAATAGAAGTAATAGAGTGGCTAGCCTTATTTATCTCAAGTTTATGGGGGAAAAGTTCAATATTTCACCATTAATTAAAATATTTTCTGTAAGATTTTGAAAATATCCTCTTTTAGAATGTGGAGGTCCCCTTTTTCCTTAGTTTTCTGAAAGTGTTTATCTGGAGTGTATTTTGCACTTTATCTAAAGAACATTTTTTATATTTATTGAGATGGTCACGTTTGTCACATGTTCTTCAATTATTGCTACACATTGTACTTTAAATAGTGTAATGATAATCTGAGGTTTAGGATGACTTTACCTTTCTCCAGCCAAAAGTATGTGTTCAGAAAGCATGTTTAGGAGTAGATCAGTGTAATCAGTGTACAATTATCTAACCCAGAACTCTGGTTTTTAGGATCTTTAACTTCATGGCTACTCTTCAAATTTGAATGGAGACTTTCATGTTTACCTTCAAGCATCAACTGAGGACAAGGTGTTTACTTTCTTTTCCTATTTGATGTATTCTCAACTTCAATGTTTTTCTTATATCCCTGAGAATCTGAAAAAAAAATGCTTTTTTCAGTTCTATATCTTTTAAATGAAATGGTCTAACTTTTGGCCACTTATCTCCTGATTTCAAATCCACAATCATTTCAAATCACATAAAATATCAGGCTTTTCAATGTGGATTTCTCAATCACTGTGTTCTTGTTCCCACATATGCTTACATTTGACATTGTTTCATGTTCACACATAGATATTCATGTGTGTGTATGTGTGTGTGTGTGTGTGTAATCACTGACAGAGCAAGACATAGAAGTACAGACGCAGATACATAAATATAGACAGTATTTCCAGAAATCTTTGTAATGAAATACTTTCTTTGTAATGAAATACTGTTTGCAGGTAATAGGATTTTTTACTTGAGAAATCCATGAAATTCAACCCATGGATCTACAAAAGAATTCCAATACTCAGTATTTACAAAGGCTTGGACAAATAGTCTTTAGTTACACTCACAGTGGAAAAGTAAACACTTATGTAGTATTTGATGTACTATGTTTCATTATCTGAAAATAAAGGCTCAGATACACTATACTGCATCCATTCCATATGTACAAAACCATCCTGAAGTAAATACATAAGTAAATATATACATGCACATAGCCTTTTTATATTAACAGTTCAAAAATAATCTAAATATCATCAAAGAGGTATATAGATTTAAATAGAGAAACATTTTGAATATTGTGAAATTGCCAAACAATGGGGTTTTATGTATTATGTTAATTTATACTGTTTGTAAAAATATCTATGACATGTTATTATACAAATGTAACTTCCAGATAATAAGTATTTTGTATACACACACATATGTATTTATTCCTATTTATGCATGTTCAAATATCACCATATGTACATATTCTCTTCTTCTTTGACTTAATTTGTCTTAGATATGTTTGTCTTGGGGGGAGCAGTCTAACCACTAGAGGGAGAAAAAAAGGATATCCTTAGACAAACTGACAAATTCATAATGTACCTCATGCTATTCCTTCTAGCTGGAATGGTCTTTCCAAGTTTTCTCCCTATACACATACACATATATACACATTTACCTATAAATACATAAATACAATGTAAGTCTACACAATTATATTTTAATAACCATTGGAAAAGACAAGAAGTATATATGACAAACTGTCAGGTGATTATTTCCCTGGAAATTTACATAGAAATATGAGATGAGCTAATTTCATATTTTTCTTTAAATATTTTTAAGGCCATAAAATAATCTCTGATTTTTAATTTTGGCTAAAACAGAATATTAAATTTGTAGGGTGCTTTCTATTTGGTAGGCACTGCAAGTAAGATGTAGTTTATGACCTCAGGACTTTGTTATAAGAAGAATTTTATTGGATATACAATAGTGAGATTTATTTCATGCAGAGAAATTTGAATTGGATCTTGAACAATGGGGAAAATTATTTAATAGAGACACAGCTCATGGATGGTATTCTTGTTATTAAGGGGTGCAGAACGATTGACATGCTATTCAGGAAAAAAAAAATCCAGCAACAAAGAGACAACAACAACAACAAAAATCACTTGCTCAGATGACTGCAGGGTCTCTTCAGAAATCTGGTAACCTGCTCTTTCTTCAGACTGGAATGAAACGGAGCTTATAGAAGGGTGATATAGAGCCTAGCCCAGTTGCAGCTGAGGTGGTGTCAGTTGTCTTTTGGATCAACCAGAGGTTTCAAGGTAAAATACTGAAAACATTAATCAGAATTAACTACAACTCCATCCAGGGTGGCCCCTCTCCAACACAATCTCTGTTTCCTAAAAATGACCCATGCATTGATTATTCATTTAATTCTATTTCTGAGTTCTCATCTGGGAAGGATTAAATGAATGTGGAGTTGATAAATATATTAATCATCTAGTAATTAACCCATGGCTTGTATTCATGCATAAACTTGGTTTCCTGTGGTCCCTTCCATCCTTAAGTTATGTCTACGTGTTTCCTGAAAATTAACTTCTAGGGACTACATTAAGTGAGGAGCCAAATCCTTAGGATTCAGAGAACTGGGTACTAAAAGATTTAGAGTAATTATTCTTTCAGTCCCACTCTCCCAGATCACAGCTCTGGCAGTGACCATATTTATCTACCAATACACACATCTCCAGTTTAGGCATCCATGTATCTTGGCTAAATTTCTATTTGTTTTCCGGGACACCCTCCTTCCCTGGCACCTTCCAACCTGGGATGGTAACATCTTCCTGCTGATGCTAGTCCTGAATCCTTTAGCACACTTGGCCACTTCCCTTGTCCTGGGCACACCTCTGCAAACAGCCTACTCATTAAAATTTTCAATTAGCATTTTTGAGTATGTGCCACCTGTTTCTTTCAAATACCCTTACAAAATAAAAGAAAATATTAGTTACTTGATAAAATTTTCCCTTACCCCCTGACTGCTCTTACCCTGCCTCAAAAAAAAAAAAAAAAAAAAAAAAAAAAGGAGTGCCTGACACGCGACTAAATCATTCAAGGTCACTCCAGGTGAATTTGGGTTGGCACGAAATAACCACACACAGAGAGAGCGAGAGTACTTATTTCTTGGGTTTCTTCAGCGAGGGCTCCTCAGCCCCAACTCCCACAAGAGAAGAGAGGGGCAGACAAAAAAAGAGGGAGGAGCACGATAGGAAGCTCAATTTATTGAGGGGAACTGTTCCATAGAATATTCCATCCAAAAATGTAGGAGGTAGTATTACAAAGCAGCAAAAAGGCAGCCGGTTCCCATTGGGTAACGCCACTCCCCTGCTGAGCAGAGATGGGGATCCACCTTCTTCTACTGGCAGCAGAAACCAGTGTTCACATTTCCATGCTGGACTAGGGGGCGCTCAACTCCCATGTGGCAGCTCCCTAAACAGAAGCTCTTCTCAGTGGGCTCCCACAGCAGCCTCTAGCATAGCATTGATCACCTTGCAGTTTTATTGCCTGTTTGTCCATCTTTCTCTCTGTTAGAGGGAAGATCTGCTTCTTATTCACACTTGTAGCTCTAGAATTCATCGTGGGGTTGATAACGTAAGGTGCTCAGTACTGCTATTGAACAAACAGGCTTTTCAGGGTAAATGAGAAGATTCTTAGCAGAATTGGAATTCTAGGAGCTCTTGGGAATCTCTGCAGGTTCAGGAAGCAGAATCAGTGGGTGGAGCCTCCAAATCGGTGAAAGAAAAACCTAACAACCTGGGCACTAGGTGTGATGGTTTGGCCTTAGAGAAAAGGCGATGTGTACAGCCCAGAGTAGCCTCCACACAAAGCACTCCCTTATGTCACTTGACCCCTGAGGCACAGGTTAAAACAGAACTTGCTTGCCCCTCTGAGAGAGACTTGAAGTAGTCATTCTTCTTAAAGTTGCCACTTTCATCCGGAGAGTGGTGAAACTGTTTGTTATCATGCAGTACAGAAGTCATGCATGCTAATGTGCCTGCTCCCTGCTAGAAGGAGAAACAGATGGACTAGTTTATAAAGGAGTCATGGAACTTGAAAAAAAGTAAACATCCCTCACCTAATCTCTTTGTTTTATAGATGAGGAGAGTTAGGCTCAAAAAGGATTGAAGGAGCCTATAATCAAGGAGATAGCTAAAGATTGCGGTTAGCTGAGAGCCATAAAAGATGTTCTAGTTTCCACCTGATAGTAATACATTATCCAAAGAATCTTTGTATGCCCGTGAACACTGCGTGACGCACCTGTAAGCTCGAACTGTAAGCACGTGTCCTTGTTAAAGCGATATGTATATAACTGGGTGAGTTTGGTTAGTGTGTGTGGGAAGAAGAAGAAGGTGGTGGTTGGAGTTAGAGCGTTTGGAGTGATTGCTGGAGCCGGAGAGAGAAGAAGAATAAAAGACCTTTTTTCATTTTCATCCTGCCTCCGAATTTTCCTGCGGCGTTCGTTGCTCCAAGGCGGTTTCCGCTTCAGGCAGCAACAAAGGATAATTTATTTGCTCCATATCACATAACAAATTAGCAGCCTAGTCCAATATGTTTTAAACCATGTGATGCCTGGCACAAGGCACTCTTCAATGCCTGCAAGGCCATCCTAACCAGGGTGTAGTCTGACACCAGCACTTCCTCTGCAGAAGATCAAGGAAACTATGAAGTGCATTGCTCTGGACAAATAAATTGTGATATTGTCTCACAGAGCTGATGTAACTGAAAGTCCAGTTCGTTTTCTTCCTTTTTTTTTTTTTTTTTTTTTTAATAGAATCAAGTGTGAGCCTTCTTCAAGCCTCAACTCCCTGAATAGCCATATTCTTGAAAAACCTTCAATTTCCCACCTAGATGAGAAACTGCATTCTTGTTGCCATGTTACTTTAGTAACTGCAACATTGTCTTTGTAGACAGCATTTCCAGTTTCTAGATTTTTTTCAGAAATTTAGAGATATAATTTGCATATCCTCTTCTCTTTTAATATAGATTTAGTGTTCTCGATGTTCTTCTATGAACTGAGTTTTCTACATAACATTATTCTGTTACATTGTGTTTGATTTTCATTTAACTCTCTCAATATTTTCTAGTTTTCCTAGTGATTTCTTCTTTAACCTATTTGTTGTCCAAAGTATGTTCTTCAACATCTACTTTTCCTTCTGTTGATTTTAATTTCACTCCATTGTGATAAGAGAAGATACTTGAAATGATTTTAATATTTTAAAATCAATTGATAATTATGCATGATCTACACATGATCTATCCTGGAGAGCATTCCTTGTGTACCTGAGTAGAATGTGGATTCTGTTGTTGTTTATAAAAGTGTTTTTTTTAATTTATTTTTTATTCAAAGTTGTTGTATTTATAATAGTAGTATGCATTATAATTCATAATAAACATATACAGCATCTTTTTACAAAACACTATTTGTATACAATGTATATTCGTACCATTCAAATCTTCAATCATGCATTTAGGATAAAGACATCCATCTTATTCAACCACCTTTTCTTTTTTCCCCTCCATCCCCCTTGCTCCCTCCCTTCCCCTCCCTCCCCTTTGACCTTTCTAGCCTTGCTCTAATCCTCCTATGTACCCCGACCCAACACCACTGTGAGTCAGCCTCCTTATATCAGAGAAAACATTCGGTATTTGGATATTTTAGATTGACTAACTTCACTTAGCATTATATTCTCCAACTTCATCCATTTACCTGTGAATGCCATTATTTTATTTTCTTTTATTGCTGAGTAAAATTCCATTGGGTATATATACTACATTTTCTTTATCCATTCATTTACTAAGTGACATCTAGATTGGATCCACAACCTAGCTATTGTGAATTGTGCTGCTATAAACATTGAAGTGGCTGTGTCACTCCAATATGCTGTTTTTAAGTTTTTTGGGAATAGACCCAGGAGTGGGATGGCTGGGTCATAGGTCGGGTCCATTCCCAGTTTTCCAGAAATCTCCATATGGCCTTCCATAACAGTTGCACCATTTTGCAATTGCACCATTTTGCAGTCCCACCAGCAATGTATGAGTGTGCCTTTTTCCCCACATCCTCTCCAACATTTATTGTTGTTGTTTTTTTTTTTTTTCTTAATAGCTGCCATTCTGACTAGAGTGAAATGAAATCTTAGAGATGTTTTGATTTGCAATTGTCTAATTGCCAGTGATGTTGAGCATTTTTTCATGTATTTGTTGAGTAATAGTGTATCTTCTTCTGAGAAGTGTCTTTTCAATTCCTTAGCCCATTTATTGATTGGGTTATTTGGTTTTTTTTGGAGTTAAGTTTTTTGCGTTCTTTATATATTCCAGAGATTAGTGCTCTATCTGATGTGCATGTATTAAATATTTGTTCCCAAATAGTTGGCTCTTTATTCACCTCACTGATTCTTTCTTTTGCTGAGAAGAAGTTTTTTAGTTTGAATCTGTCCCATTCATTTCTTCTTGATATTAATTCTTGCACTACAGAATTCTTATTAAGGAACTTGGGGCCTAATCCAACATGTTGGAAATTGGGGCTTACTTTTTCTTCTATTAGGCGTATTGTCTCTGGTCTAATTCCTAGGTCATTGATCCACATTGAATTGAATTTTGTGCATGGTGAGAGATAAAGGTTTAATTTCATTTTGTGGCATATGGATTTCCAGTTTGCCCAGCACCATTTGTTGAAGAGGCTATCCTTTCTCCACTGTACATTTTTGGTGCCTTTGTCTAATATAAGATAGCTGAAATTATATATATTAGTCTCTGTGTCCTCAATTCTCTACCATTGGTCTACCAGTCTGTTTTGGTGCCAATACCATGCTGTTTTTGTTACTATTGCTCTATAGAATAATTTAAAGTCTGGTATGGTGATGCCATCTGCTTCACTTTTCTTGCTCAGGATTGCTTTGGCTATTCTGGGTCTCTTATTTTTCCAGATGAATTTCATGACTGCTTTTTATATTTCTTTGAGGAATGTCTTTGGGATTTTGATTGGAATTGCATCAAATCTGTATAATGCTTTTGGTAGTATGGACATTTTGACAATATTAGTTCTACCTATCCAAGAACAAGGTAGGTCGTTCCATCTTCTGATGTCTTCTATAGTTTCTTTCTTTAGTGTTCTATAGTTTTCGTTATAGAGGTCCTTCACCTCTTTCGTTAAGTTGATTCCCAGGTTTTTTTTTTTTTTGTTTTGTTTTGTTTTGTTTTTTTTTGTTTTTGATGCTATTGTAAATGGGTAGTTTTCATCATTTCCCTTTCAGAGGCTTTGTCACTGATGTACAAAAATGCCTTGGACTTATGGGTATTGATTTTGTATCCTGCTACTTTGCCGAATTCATTTACTAGTTGTAAAAGTTTTCTGGTATTTTTTTTTTGGGGGGGTCTTCTAGGTATATTATCATGTCATCAGCAAATAGTGCTAATTTGAGCTCTCTTCTTTTCCTATCTGGATCCAGTTAATTTCTTTCATCAGTCGAATTGCTCTAGCCAGAGTTTCAACTACTATGTTGAATAGCAGTGGTGAAAGGGGGCATCCCTGTCTTGTTCCAGTTTTTAGAGGGAATGCTTTCAATTTTTCTCCATTTAAGATAATGTTAGCTTGGGGCTTTGCATAAATAGCTTTTATGATGTTGAGATATCTTCCTGTTATTCCTATTTTTTCTAGTGTTTTGAACATAAAGGGGTGTTGTATTTTGTCGAATGCTTTTTCTGCGTCTATTGAGATGATCATATGGTTCTGATCTTTAAGTCTATTGATGTGATGTATTATGTTTATTGATTTCCAAATGTTAAACCAACCTTGCATCCCTGGGATAAACCCCACTTGATCGTGGTACACTATCTTTTTGATATGTTTTTGTATTCGATTTGCCAGAATTTTGTTGAGGATTTTTGCATCTATGTTCGTTAAAGATATTGGCCTGAAGTTTTCTTTTTTGGCTGTGTCTTTGCCTGGCTTTGGAATTAATGTAATATTGGCCTCATAGAAAGAGTCTGGGAGAGCTCCCTCTTTTTCTATTTCTTTAAATAAGTTGAAGAGCATTGGTATTAGCTCTTCTTTGAGGGTCTTGTAGAACTCGGCTGTGAACCCATCGGGACCTGGACGTTTTCTTGATGGTAGCTTTTTGATGGCGTCTTCTATTTCCTTGATTATAATTGATCTGTTTAATTTGTGTATAGCCTCCAGTTCCAGTTTGTGTAATTCATACGACTCTAGAAATCTGTCTATGCATTCAGTATTTTCTATTTTATTAGAGTACAAGTTTTCAAAGTAACTTCTAATTATCGTCTGTATATTGAAGTGTTTGTTGTGATATTTCCTTTTTCATCATGGATGTTAGTAATTTGCGTTTTTTCTCTTCTTCTTTTTGTTAGCATCGCCAAGAATATGTCAATTTTATTTATTTTTTCAAAAACCAACTTTTAGTTTTGTCAATTCTTTGAATTGTTTCTTTAGTCTCAATTTCATTAATTTCAGCTCTGATTTTAATTATTTCCTGTCTTCTACTACTCTTAGTGTTGATTTGTTCCTCTTTTTCTAGTGCTTTGAGGTGTGGTGTTAAGTCATTTATTTGTTGGTTGTTTTTTCTTTTAAGGAATGAACTCAGTTCAATGAATTTTCCTCTTACTACTGCCTTCATAGTGTCCCAGAGATTGCTATACGATGTATCTGCATTTTCATTTACCTCTAGTAATGTTTTAATCTCCTCCTTGATGTCTTCTTTATCCTCTGGCTCATTCAGTAGCATATTGTTTAGCTTCCAGTTGTTAGAATAGTTTTTTTTTTTTTGTTATTGTTTCTTGTTTTGTCATTGATTTCCAATTTCATCCCATTACGGTCTAACAGAATGCAGGGTAGTATCTCTACTTTTTTGTATTTGCTCAGATTTGCCTTGTGGCATACTATATGGTCTATTTTGGAGAAGGATCCATGTGCTGCTGAGAAGGATCCATGTGCTCACTGAGGGATGATGTATTCTGTATATGTCTGTTAGGTCTAAGTTGTTAATTGTTTTAATGAGTTCTACAGTTTCTTTATTTAGCTTTTGTTTGGGTGATCTATCCATTGGTGAGAGAGGTGTGTTGAAGTCCCCTAGAATAATTGTGTTGTGTTCTCTTTTACTCTTGAACTTGAAAAGGGTTTGTTTGATGAATGTAGGTACCCTATTACTTGGGGCATATAGATTTATAATTGTTATATCTTGTTGATGAATGGTTCCCTTAAGTAGTAAGAAATATCCATCTTTTTCCCTTTTGATTAGCTTTGGCTTGAAGTCTACCTTATTTGATATGAGAATGGAAACCCCTGATTCTTCCGCAGCCCATGTGAGTGATAAGACTTTTCCTAGCCTTTAACCTTCAGTCTATTGATGTCTTTTTCTATGAGATGGGTTTCTTGGAGAGAGCAAATTGTCGGGTTTTTTTTTTTTTTTAATCCAGTCTCACAATCTGTGCCTTTTGAATGGTGAGTTTACGCCATTAACATTCAGGGTTACTACTGAGATGTGATTCTTATTCCCATCCATTTTTATTTGTTTAAAACCACATACTTTCTGTTCAGATAATCACAGTTTGATCACAATGTACAGATTTAGTTAACTCAGATACTGTCTCTAATTTACTCTGTATATTTGTGATGAGTTTTATAATTTCAAGTGTTGGACACAGAGGTGATAAGTTTAGGAAGAAGGAAGTGGGGGTATTGGGTTGATCTTTCTTAGAAAGTGTAAAAAGAGAATTCTATGGAAGTGGTTTAATATCAGCAGACAAGAGAGGAAAGAGAGTGAACGATTTAGTGGAAAGACTGATTTATTTATATGCCAAACTTATGCAACCATTGAGAGAAGAATAAAAGAAAGATGGAAAAGAAGAAGAAGAAAGGAAAAAGAAAGAGATGACAAAGAAGTAGGGATTAGTGTAAAAGAGAGGAAAGAGAAAGTGAGGGGGAAAAAAAAGAGAATGAATTATATATATAACTCCACTTTGCTGTATAATTTAGTTGCCCCAGTTCTAGAAATCCCAATTTCTGCATATAACTTGTTTTTGCTTCTGTTGAAAATGCAATGGTAGGGTGTAAATAGGAAAGATGAAGGAAGAAGAAAGGAGACAAAAGTGAGAAGGAAGAAAATAAAGAAAGAAAAGAGGAATAAAAGCAAACAAACCAATAAACGCACAATCAAACAACAACAAAAACAGGAAAAAAAAAAAAAGAAAAAAACAAAAAAAAAAAAAAAAAAAAAAAAAAAAAAGAAAAAGAAAAAGAAGATAAAATCCAAAGTTGAACCCAAGAACAAATCTCAGGAACAGATCTCAGTCAAACAGCGCCCTGTGAAGTCCTTCTTTTTTTCCCTTCCAGTTTAAGCCAGTTGTCCCAGATCACGTTCAGGCAGTTACCGAGAACCTGGGAAGCTTGCAGTTCAGGGCTTTTTCTGCTGGGGTGCTTTGCTGGGATCGCCTCTCTGCAGTTGGCTGGCTGGGAAAGTCTGCTGGCAGGGGCCTACCTGGGAATCTTGCAGGCCCGGGCTTTTTCCACTGGGGTCCCGCCCTGGAATTGCCTCTCTGCGCTTCTAGAAAAGTGTTCTGTTTTGTGTTTGGTAGGTATAGTTGATATCTGGTGCTGTTTAAATCTTCCATTTCCTTTTTTTAAAACCTTTTTATATATATATTTGTCCAGATGCTCCATTTCTTATTGAAGTTTGAGTGTTGGAATGTCCCACTTCTATTTTCCAACTATCTGTCTCTTCAATTGTCAATGCTTGCCTTTTACGGTTTCAGGCTGTATTGATTGTTCCATATAGATTTATAATGTATGTTAATGTATGTTGTAGATTAATTCAACCTTTTTTCTAATATAAAATATTCTCATTTCTAATATAAAATGTTTTATTACTTTTTAAATTTTGGAAACACTTTCTTCGACCCACCCATTCCCCTTACAATATTCCCATATTGGCAGTTAAGAAGTCCAGTGGGTGGTATTGGCTAGTCCAAGATCTTCGTCTCATCAGTGAGGCTGTTAGGCCCACACACCCTCTGATCCCGAATCCTTATACTATTTTCTCTCTACTTCCTTCCTTATCTACCCATTTCTCAGTCATTGATCTTAAGGATGCCTTCTTTACTGTCCCTTTAGCTCATGAATCACAAGACATCTTTGCCTTTACCTGGACTGATCCTGATACTCAACGGTCCCAACAATTGACCTGGACAGTCCTCCCTCAGGGTTTTCGAGACAGCCCTCATATCTCTGAACAGACATTGGCTGCTGACCTCAAGGATCTTGAGTTTTCTGACTCCACTCTTCTGCAATATGTAGATGACCTTCTCTTCTACAGCCCTTCCTTTTCCACAGTTTGTGTAGACTCTTACACCCTTTTAAATTTTCTTTCTTCTACCGGGTATCGCATTTCCCCATGTAAGGTACAACTTGCCCAGACCCAGGTAGTTTATTTAAGAGTTCAGATCTCCCATCAATCAAAGGCCATTACCCTAGACCGAAAGGCCCTATCAACGCTCTCCCATGTCCCAAGACAAAGGGAGAGATTCTTTCCTTCCTGGGGCTAGTGGGATATTTCTGTGCCTGGATCCCCAATTTCTCTCTTTATGCAAAACCTCTATATGAGGCAGCTAAAGGGGTTGAGGAAAAGCCCTTCCCTGAAAGCATTCAGGCTGAGTTTAGGTATCTGCAGCAGGCACTATTACAGACCCTAGCTCTTCATCTCCCGGACCTTCTTCAGCCATTCACCCTTTATGTCCATGAGATGATGGGTCTGGCTCTAGGTGTTTTAGGCCAATATAAGGCCTCCACTTTTGCTCCCGTTGCCTACCTTTCTAAACAACTTGATCCCACTCATCGCGGATGGGCCCCCTGTCTTTGGGCTCTGGCTGCTGCTTACCTACTGCTACAAGAATCAAAAAGCTGACCTTTGGTGCCCATATCTCTGTTGCCTCTCCTCACCATCTAAAGGATCTATTGACCTATAAGAGCCTTCAAACTCTCCTGCCCTGTCGCGTTCTCTCTCTCTCCTTATTTCTTTTCTACAGGATTCCTCAATCTCCTCTCAACCCTGTTCGTCTTTACACCCGGCTACCCTCCTCCCAGTCTCTTCCAAGCCCCCAGAACATGATTGTGTAGACATGTTCAAAGCTTTAATCCCTCACCCCTCCCATATTCAAGAGGGAACACTTCCTGATTCTTCCCTAAACTGGTTCATGGATGGCAGCTCTTTCCTTAAGGATGGGTAACACCTTGCTGGCTATGCTGTCATCTCCCTATCAGAGGTTATCGAGGCAGCACCCCTCCCCCCAAACACCACAAACCAACAGGCCAAACTTACAGCCATTATCCGTGCCTTCAAATTGGTGGCTGGCCAAAACCTCACCCTTTACACAGACTCAAAATACATCTATCACATTTTACTCTCCCATTCCACAATATGGAAAGAGCGTGGCCTCCTGACCACAAAGGGCTCCCCAGTCACTAATTCCAAACTAATATCAAAGCTTCTACAGGCCTCTCTTCTGCCCAAACTTATAGGGATCTCTCCTTGTCCCACACACCAAAATGATGGGTCTCCTGTGACTCAGGGCAACATAAAGGCAGATAGGGCAGCAATGAAGGCAGCACTATCTTCTCCCTCTCTCCTGGCCTCCATCCAAACCACCACCCAGACCTCCACATCTCCTGCCATACAATCAATCCTCTCCTATCTTCACTCTCTTTTCCATCTTAACCCTCAGGCTCTTAAAACATTTGCTACCTCCTTCCTAACCCTGACTTCAGAGGACTCACAATTCCTCCATCGGCTCACCTCCAAGTGCACTGTATGCCAGTGCACCAATCCATACACTCCTTTTAAACCAGGAACATTTCCCTCTCACCAAGCTTGGCACCAGTTCCCAGGAGCCGACTGGCAAATAGTTTTCACCAACATGCCATCTGTCCGGAAACATAAGTATCTCCTGGTCTTGGTAGATATCTTCTCTGGGTGGGTAGAGGCCCTTCCTACTTCCAACAAGAAGGCTTTCACAGTAGCTTCTATTTTAGTCTCAGAAATCTTTCCCCACTTCGGGTTGCCCACATCCATCCAGTCTGACAAAGGGCCTGAATTTCTCTCATATCACCCAAAATATATCTACTTCCCTTAACATTCCTTGGCATCTTCACATCCCATATTACCCCAAGTCTTCAGGGAAGGTAGAAAGGACTAATAGAACTATTAAGAACATTCTGACTAAACTCTCCCTGGAGCTTCACTTAGACTGGGTCAAGCTACTTCCCCTCACCCCCTTTAGGCTCCAAGTTCTCCCAAAGAAACCTTCCTTACTATCCCCTTTGGATGTTATGTTTGGGCGGCCAGCTCTTCAACCTGGAATTTCCCCAGTTCAAGGACCCTTGCCCAAATACCTCTCTCTTCCCCTCTTGTCCTTCATCAGACATCAGGTATGGATGTGCCAAGATTACATCCTTCCGGACCCAGGTAGACTCTCCACTTCATTCCCATTAACAGCTGATTCTTGGGACACAGCATGGGAGTCTTGCAGGGGTAAATGGTGTGTCCCTCTACCCCAACAATAGGGGACAATATGGTGGTGGGCCCCCAAAACTCCCTCAAAACCGAGAAAGTAGCTCACGTATCTAGTAGGAAATTTACGGGGTGGCCATCAACAAGAAGGGTGACCCTGGGCTCCTGTTAGGCAATGTCAGCTGTCAGGAGAGGAATCCCCAGACCCCGTCAATCTTCTGCAGCCAGTCCCAGCAGGTCATGTTTCATGACTGATCCAGTCCCCCTACGTGAACTGTGGCAGTCAAAACTTCAGTGGCCCATCTTGGAGCGTTTAGGACATGGGCGCATAGGGGGCCTGGGATTGGGGCAAGCTCTAGCCCAATGTCCTTTGTTCCCGCACCTGAAACAGGGCCCTGGAGGTCCCCTCTGCGTGGGTGTGGTGTTTCTCATCTGGGGATTTGAGCTCGACCCCAACCCGTTAATTCGGGGCTGTGAGTCTGAGATCTCCCCAACCTGGAATTGAGCTGACCCCCAACCTGTTAATTCAGGGCTGTGTGGGCCTAGTTCTTCCAAACCAAGAATCAAGCCAGGTGTCTGTCTGCTTATCCAGAAATCTGGGTTTTTCCTTGGTTATGCAAATGAGTTTGAGCCCAAGCTCCCTCCAAATGCCTGGAGGTCTGAGCTCGGCTCCTCTTTGCGGATGAGATGCCACTTTATGCGACCACCAAGAATTAAGTTTGTGTGCTTTCTGTCTGTACTCTTGATGTATTTCTATTGTATGACCACCAGGTTCTAATATATCTATAATAAAACCAGTTCAATGGCCCTGTGGAATCTAAAGCCAGAAACTAGCTAAGCCGGTAGGATGAGCCCAGTTGAAGTTTAAAGAAGATACTAGGGCAATATAACTTTATGATCAGGCATACCTAGAGTTGAAGAATTTTTAACATTAGCTTTAAGATTTTTAGAATACCTTCCCCTACCTACAGATAAGATTAATCAGTAGTTGAGATAACTGATCTTCCCTAGGTGATTCCTGAAACCCTTTACAGTTAATTACTGGAAATTCTTTGTTATAGTTAATTCCTAACATTCTTTACTGTTAGTTACTGGAAATTTTTATTGTATAGTTAATTCCTGGAAATTCTTTATTGTAATCTTCTTTACTGAAATTCCTTTATGTTACCTCCCTAAGAAAAAAAATGAATTACTGTGCTTGTTGGGATGTATAAAAAGCCATACTGAGAAAAGTAAAATCAGAACAGTAGAAGGATTTCTACAACCTGATTTGTGTGTGGATTATTTTCCTGTCGTCGACGTTCCCTTCAGTACCAAGCGGGAAGAACTTAACATCTTTGCTGAAGCTGGCCTTCAGCACGTGGGGTCATGGCCCCCTGTTTGTGAGGCCTGAGCATCGGAGCCTTGTAAGGCCTGGGCCAGCATTTGGAATTTTGTTCATTCAGCCTTTTCATATTTCTGAAACCTACGGCGTTTGGTATCCTTATCTCTGTTATGATAGACCTTAAAGGCTGTAGCCAAGATCTCGGTGTGAGATGTTGCAGGTTCTTGCTCTAATTTTCTCAATTTAACCCTTATGTTGGGGTAACTTTGGGACAAAGAGTAAGTCATAAGGACCTGACGTCCCCCTGGAGATTTGGGATCTAAATTAGCGTATTTGTCGCTGCCTGTAGTGATTGCCGCTTGCAGCAACGATGCCGCGGGAGAAAATTTGGAGGCAGGATGGAAATGAAAAAGTTCTTTTATTCTTCTCTCTTCTAACTTCTCTCTCCAGCTCCAACAACTTCTCCAACTCCAACTCCAACCACCCCTCTAACTAACCCTCACCCAGTTAAATACTTTTTGACTTAACAAGAACACGTGCTAACAGCTCAAGCTTACAGGTGCATCACGCAGTGTTCACAGGCACACAAAGATTCTTAGATAAATGCATGAATATCAGGTGAAAATACTTGAACACCTTTATGGCTCTCAGCTAGCCGCCATCTTAGCTATCTCCTCAATTAGGGCTCTTACATTTCCCCCCTTTTGTTTTAAAAGAGGGGATGCTCTAGGACATCCATGTGCAACCAACATTCTTACCCATTATCGGATAATCAAGGCTGTGCCCTTGACTCCTGTCTTAGGTTGATATGTTGGCCACATGAGACTGTCCCGTGGATGGGTGATGACCTCATCTGGATTGACTGTGCCTGTCTTAGGTTGTCCCCCTCTGGTGATCTTACCCATCATTGGCTAACCAGCCATCCAATTGAGCCCTTCAGGATCGATTGTGTGTTGACTAACAGCTGTCCAATTGTGAGGAGATGCTGTGGCTTTAAGGCGGCATGCCTTCTGATGACGAGACAAGTTCCATAGCAAATTAAGGTCTTTAAACAAATCACCTGCCCTAAATTCCATCAAGTAATGCACTGAGTTCTCTAGACAAATACCAGCAAGGTATTGTCCCGTAATGTCCCAAATAATGAAAGATCAAAATGTCCACTTGTTATAACATGTTGATCTAGGAGGCCCCATGCATGCAGAGAAGAGACCACACTGCTGGTGAGGTTGTTTGATGCTTGAGCAGCAGGGATGCTTGTAGCAACCGCGAACCCTGCAGCTGTAGCAGGAGCTGTCTTTTTTATGTCTAGACAATGCCACCGGCAAATCTTCAGGGCCCACTACCTAGAAACTCAAGCATCAATTATTAAAGGAAAGGCAGTGCTATTCCAGCACTGAGTCAAGAAGCGAGTTGTCAAACTAAAAAATAGAATTATTAGATTAGAAAATTAAAGTTGATCTCTGCTCACACACATTGCTGCTTGAGCTCCCACAAACATAAGCTGGCAAAATATCACATTCAGAACAAATCAAAGAAAGACTGAGGGTATTTACTATATTAAAGATAGATTAAAGAAGAGCTAAAAGCACTTTGGAAAAATAATTTGTTAGCTGGAACCCCCGAGTCTCTGCATACACAG
Source organism: Tamias sibiricus (assembly GCA_025594165.1). NCBI lineage: Eukaryota > Metazoa > Chordata > Mammalia > Rodentia > Sciuridae > Tamias > Tamias sibiricus. Next base: position 138,453,537 of record CM046663.1, on the reverse strand, counting down.
CAACCTTCTATGAAATTACCTGTTGAAATAATTCAAATTAATCAGCTATTAAACAAGTAAAGTTAACTACAAATAATCAATTCCACGTCAAATACCAAAATATTAGGTTATACAGTATTAGTTATATTCTTTGCTGAAGAGAAGTCCCAGGGACACCTATAAATCAAAATTGAAGGTACCTTCACTTTTTAAATTGTTTACCCAAATTGAATACTCTAAACTCAAATGAATTAAAGTTATTTGGATAATTAAACTTTTTAATAATGTTAATTTTCATAAGCGCTTTGTTATTTGTGACGTCACACTGGACAGATGCACATACAAACATATATTTGTGACGTCACAGTAACATGAAATTTAGACAAATGCACAGACATAAAGACATATATAAAAAAAAAAAAAAAATACAATTGTGTGCACACTAAAGAGAGATCTTCTTGTCCCGGCCGGGAGGAATGAGACTTAAATATGAATTTATTGAAGGACTCTTTTAAGGAAATCATTCCATACCTTCATCTTGGTCCTCTTGATTTTGTACTTGTTTTATTAATCTTGATTCCTCAATAACTTCATCTTGGTCCTTTTGATTTGGTATCTGTTTTATTAATCTAGATGGTATCCATATTGGGGAGGATTCATGCTTTGGAAAAACACAAACAGATCCTCTCCCCCAAATTAATACTGGATCTGGACGCTTCCATGCACCTGAAAGAACATCCTTCCAGTAAACCAAAGGTTTATGTTGTTGGTGTGGATTCCAGTGTCTGTCTCTAGCCAAATATCCATTAGAATCTAAAGTTAAAAATTTTAAGGTAAACAGGGCAACTGCCAATCTGTCCCTAGGATTTTTCCAGTTTCCTTCTTTTTGCTTTAATAGCATAATTTTGAGTGTGCGGTTAGCTCGTTCAATTATATCTTGACCTTGAGGATTATATGGGATACCTGTTTTATGGAATATATTGAATTTTGCACAAAACTGTTTGAAAGAGGAGGACGTATATGCAGGGTCATTATCTGTTTTAAGCATTTTGGGGATGCCCAATGCAGCAAAAGCTTGCAGACAATGAGATGTAACATCTTTAACTTTTTCTCCAGAATGTAAGGAAGCAAAAATCATGCCTGAGCATGTATCTATGGTCACATGAATAAATCGCAATTTTCCAAAACTTGGCTCATGAGTGACATCCATCTGCCACAAATGATTGGGCATTAATCCTCTTGGGTTAACCCCATAATGTGGATTGGGCAAATGTGTCATACAAGATTGACAAGCCTTCACAATTGTTCGAGCTTGCTCCTTTGTGATTTTGAAACTTTGCTGTAACTATTGACATGAACTTGGGAATGGAACAAGGTAGCTTGTTGGACTGCAGAAAATATAAAGATTGTTTTAGTGAGGGCATCAGCCTTTTGATTACCTTCATGGAGAGGACCAGGCAAATTAGTATGAGCTCTGATATGTCCAATAAATAAAGGTTCTTTACGTTCCCATAGGAGATTTTGAATTTGAAAAAACAATTTAAAGGCTGGAGTATGTGGTGCTATTGGACCTGCTAGCTCCAATTTAGGGACAGCATGTACAATATAGTGGCTGTCTGAAAAAATATTTATAGGCTGTTCTTTAAAACTTTCTAGAACTATTATAATAGCTTCAAGTTCAACTAATTGTGGTATATGTACGCAATGGGATAGTATTTGTTCTTAAAGAAGAGTGAAATCCTATGATTGCAGCAAAATGGATGGAGCCACAAGTCATTATTTTAAATGAAATAGACACAGAAAGACAAGTACTATCATATATTGAATCTGAGAAAAGTCAACTTGAATTTACATAGTGATTACTAAAGGTTGGGTTACAATGGAAAGAAAAAAAGGGTAATAAAAGGAAGTGGGATTTGACTAATATATGATGTATACACGTGATAAAATATCATTTGAACAATGCTAATGTAAAGAATTAATACATGTTAAAATTTATACACAAAAATGCTAACAAAGATAGAAACAATTTTAGAGATCAGCTGGCCTAGTACATTAAGTTTGGTAATAAGGTATTGGTGACATAGCAAGTTGAAATGTCACCAAGGATTCAGTACAAGACCTTGTTTTAGATCCAGGTCTTATGGATTCTAAAATCCCAATCAAAGGTATTTCTCATCACTGCCCAAATGAATGGGCAGGAGGCCTTAACATGAAGCCTAACACAGAGACAGATACATCAATTTCTATTGGCTAGAGCTGTTTGCTTATATGTAAATATTTTTATTAAATAATAATTTCAAAATAACTACAAATGAGAAGTCTGAAGGTCTCCAACACCTGGAAGTGATAAATGTTTGAGGAAGTAGGAATGATAATTACTATAATGATAATTACACATTTCGTATGTATTGAATTATCATACTGTACATCATAAATATTAACAGATATTATGTGTCAATTCAAAACAAATTTAAAGAAAGTAAAAGGAAGCAGTGGGAATAGTACTTCTTGGCAAGGCGAGTAACAGAACTAATTCACTGAAATTTAATTTTGGATGGTCAGAGACTCCGAAATTCTGGTGTTTTAATCAGAAGATAAGAAAGGGTACATTCAAGACAAATTAATGGCAGTAGCAGTATCAGGTCACCACAGAGTGGAGGATTTGCACAAATAGAAAAAAAGAAAAACACGAACAAATTTGGCACAGGAACATTGGTAAAACAGAAAGGCAGTCTGAACTTAGTTAAATCAGAGGTAGCAAAGGAAACTGGTATTAGAAAAGTGGAGCTTGCTGTTACAAGAGCCTGGGACATCAAAGCAAATATTGCCACACTATCCTAGTCAACACCTACCATGTGGCCTCAGGGACTTTTGGCAGAACACAATTGAAAAAGGCACAGAGAAAATTGTACCCAGGGGGATCAAGTCAAGAGATATAGAGATGAGGGCCAACTCACATCCCCTTGTCTTCCTGCTCCTTCAACCAGCAGAAGATGATGGTTAAACTGAACAGAAAGGTATGACTGCATTTTGGACTGTGGCTTAGAAGGCCATATCTGTGGGTGGTGGAGTGTGTGAGACCTACCATGCCCTGTCCACCCAATGCTCTTGGTTACCCTGCCCTGTGAGTAGAATTCTAAAAGACCCCTGAAAATCAGATGCCCAACGGAGATCAGTATAAGCCTGACCCTAGGGATTGTTGACCTAATCTCTCCAAAATGTATAGCACCTGATAAAATTTCTGTGTTTTGATAAGAACTAGACTCCAGCCACAGAAATATTCTATTTATAGCTCTTCATTATCCTTGACCTGGGAGTGCATCAATCTTGTCTTGGACAAAAGTCCAATACACAGTACTTCCCACTCTATCCTACCTTGCACTAACTAGTAAGCAGAGAAACTGAGGACCATTTCAATGAATTTTGTTCCAGGCCTCTCCAATTGTAGTTTGGTAAGCAACACAAAAAGAGAGTTTAATAACCCACACCCTTGCTCTCTTTAAGGGTACAGAGACCAAAAAGAAATGGGAAAAAGTGCAGTTTGGCAATAGAAAATGAATATCCATCCTTTTCCATAGTTTCAACCATCTCCAGTGAAGATAACTGTTTCATTTTTCATTAAGAATTTTTTATTGTTCTTGTTATATTTGCTAGTTGGTACAGGCATATACATATATCCATACATATTTGTTCCTTTTTTATTTTTATCATTTCTTCTTCAAATTATTATTCTGTCATATTGTTTTGTTTTGTCTTTGGAGGATTAGTGTTTATTTGTTTTGTTTTCTTTTTCTACTGCTACACTTTTTTCGTCTTTCTTATTGCTATAATAACCTAATTCTGTTGCTGTTTTTATGTCTCTTGTTTCTTTTACTTGTGTTTTCTAATTCTTTAAGGACTTCACTTGCTACTTCTCTTTTGCTTTCTCCTTTCTACCTTTTGAGTATTCAAAACTTTCTTTTCCTATCCTAATCAATTTTCTTTTTCTTTTCTTTTCTTTCTTTTTTTTTTTTTTTTTTTTTTTAATGAATTATGTGTTCTTGCTATGACCCATGCAGCAAGGGATCAGTAAAGCCAACGGAGGAGTGAACTGTCTGGTAAAATTAAAGGACTGAAGAAATATTTAGAAATAATACCCAAAGAAACAAATAATAGCTTCAAAAGCGAGGGACATGGTGGGTGGATCAGACCTGATGGGTAAGATCCCTAACAAAGGAAAAATCCCACAAATCTTTTATTTAAAGGGAAACACGTCAAAGAAATTTGTTGTCAGGAAGGGTTCCTTGAGGTAAACAAAGTCAGCAGGAGCAGGCTAATTGGGGCTTATTTATTTGCCCAATATCATCTCCTTGCTACAGACAGCTGGTGCCTCAAGGCTGTTGAGCCTGTCCATATCTCTTTCACCCCAGGGCAGCAGGCATCTGAATTCAAAGCTACTGAACTTATAAATCCCAAGCCAGGCATGGAATCTATGTCACTAACAGCAGCCACCTGCAAATGGGCATATCTTTAAGCACCATTGAACTGACAGAAACCCAAATGGGCAGCTAAACATCTATGGAGTTCAAAGCAATGATTCATTTGCCGCTGCTGACCACGTTTATAACATATTTTAAAATATTTAGTTTATATAATTTCTCTCCCCACCATATGTTGTCACAGTTATTAACTGTGGATTCCATAATTGACACCTGGAGGAGTTTACTTTAATGCTATATCTAGTTTACAGTTATTTAATGTTGCTCTTGTTAATAGTGGACACCACTTTTCCTGTTCTGTGGTTATTAGTGTCATAGATATTATAGTAGACACCTGGATTTTTTTTAAGCTTAATGTTGCTTTTGCTCTTGTTGTTTTGCTGAAAATCTAGTGTCACTCTATGAATTCCCAGAGTAGGTACTTTGCTGCTGAGATAAAACCCCAATCAACTAAGAGAGTGCACTTGCTGCACACACAACGTAACCCCATTTGAACTTCAGCAAAAAAAAAAATTTAACAAAAAGAATAGGGAAAGCCGGGCACGGTGGCGCACGCCTGTAATCCTAGCACTTTGGGAGGCTGAGGCAGGAGGATCGCGAGTTCAAAGCCAGCCTCAGCAATGGCGAGGCACTTAGCAACTCAGTGAAACCCTGTCTCTAAATAAAATTACAAAAAAGGGCTGGGGATGTGGCCCAGTGGTCAAGTGCCCCTGAGTTCAATCCCCGATACCACAAAAAAAAAAAAAAAAAAAAAAAAAAAAAAAGAATAGGGAGAAAAAATATTCCAAACTGATGACCAGGTCCCAGGTAGAAATGGCTAGGATGAGCCTCAGGTCCCAGTAATGGACACCTGCTCCCGCAGCAACAGCAGAGAAAGATAACAAAGTATCATGAATACAACACCCACACGGGGCCTCTACTTATATTACTTTCATACCCTTTTAGAGCATACAGAGTTTCCAAGTCTAAAAGAGCGATAACGGATGATGTACCCCAGATACTAAGCTGTACACAACAGAATTGCCTGACCTACTAGAAAGACCCTGCTCTTGTGAGATGTAGAGAGAAAGTGGGATCTGTGTTCTGACAAAATACAAACTATATTGAAGTACATTAATCATTATCAAAGAACTAGCAGAGAGATAACACTATGAAATCCACTTAGAAATATATTCAGCAATTCACAGAAACCTGATATTCCAGAACACTTCACCAAAAGAAAGCCCTTAAAAAGGCCTAAAAAGATTCTTAAATAAAGGTGGAAGAAAAAGCCATTCCAAATCTCACCACGGGAACACAAGAAATACGAAAAAACAAAGTAAAGTGACACATTAAAAGGTTCATAATTCACCAGAAACTTATTCTGATGACATAGAAGTGGATAATGGGTAAGTAGTTCAGAGCAATGATTATAAAAATAATCAATGATTCTAAGAGAACACAACAAAACATCTGAGTGAATTAAGGAAGTCAGTAAATGGTACAAATAAGAAATTCAATGAAGAGTTACAGATTAGGAAAAAATCATTAAAAAGTCTGGAAATAAAAGAATTATATAAACCAAATAGTTCTAAAAGATAATAAAACTATTGCTCATTAAGAGAAAAGAGAATGTGATAGGAAGATAAAAGAAAGTTCAGAGAGAAAGCAAAACGGATGTAGCAAGTGATGACTAACTACAAAGGAGGAGAAAAATAAAGGGGAAAAAACTGAATTTGGTATTTAACATTTTAAGAAGAAAGTGGGAGGGAAGGGATAAGGAATGGGAAGCCTCAGTTATATAGATTCCAAATACATTCAGACTGGGTTTTCAAAAATTTAATTAAGGCTTTCAACAAATTAAAATTCTCTGTTATGTTTGGTGCTTCTTATGTTATTTAAAACCCACTTACCTCTGGAGTATGAAAAAGATGGTGGATGAGTAGAATCCTACAGTGATTGTGTTGTGTCCCCTGCACATCCTAGAGACACACGTAGAAAGACTACATATTCATGCACCAAATCAATTTCACAAGATATAAGGAAGCCAGATGAGTCTTCAGTGCCTGAGTTTCAGACAATAAAAAGACACATTAAAGAATGTAAGAAGAAAAGACATGTCTGCATCATCCCCAACCCCAACTATAAGCCAAGAATCAGTAAAAGAAATGCCTCTGCATGGAGGAGAGAAAAGATTTAAGTACAGGCCTTGGACGTGAAACAGTGAGGATACAAATGTACAGTTACAGTTGTGGATCTGAGCACAAACAAATTACCTTAAAACACCTGACAGCGCAATTTGCCCTGGGAGATGAAGTTAGAAAGGGTGGTGAATGAACCTTCTCCCTTAATACATTTCCAGACAGAAGGAAGGGAAAATAAGTAGAATTAGACATGAAATAGAAGGTTAATTGTGTGTGTTCTGGAGATGAAATTAGACTATTGTTTTCAGAGACATATCTCCAAATTGCCATCACATTTATGTTGAGTGTAAAACAATGTGTGGAAGCTAGAAAAATAATGGGAAAGCTCATGCTTTCAGGGAATTTGTTCTTGTTGGGTAGAGAAGACTAATGCACAGTATACGCTTAGTAATAGGAAAACAAATTCATACTTGGTTCTGAGTTGGAACATGAGGGACAGATAATATTTCAAATTTTCATTTATTTTCATGTTAACACACAAAACAAGGGCATGAATTTGTAACCTTAATGTTTGTTCCCCTACAAGAGTGATCTTCATAGTATCCTCCCATGGTTTGCAGCTGCCCGGATGTTATTTCTGTGTTTAAAATCTATACACCTGGTAACTGTAGGTGATGCTCAGCCAAAGAGCTTTTCTTGTTGTGTATTTTTTTTTTTTCATGCTGGCTACTGATTGCAAGCCTCATACATGCTAAGCAGGTGTCCTTACCTCTTGGCTACACCCCAGCCCTGCCAAAGAGCTTCTCTACCATTTCCTCTTTTCACACTCTATGCTTTCCACACTCTATGCTTATCATTTTGAGGGCTAGCAGGTCCTTTAGGGACCCAATTCTTCCATTATTTTACCTAAATTATTTACCCAAATTGAAAAGTCTGAGATTGAAACCAGTAATTAATTGTGATTACTATTATGATCATGTGGAGGAGAAATGGCTCTCAATTGTCACATCTTAATTGTTTTGCTGTTGGAGTTGAATGACATACAAATAACTAAACATTAGGTAAGCATTGACACTTGGGGTCACCAAGACCAGGGTACCAGGGCATAAAGAACAGCAGATATAGTTGTACAGTGACCCAGGAAACATTCTAAAATGAAGACAGGGTGTTCTGTTGACCCTGTGGGAATGGGGAAATGTGAGAAGAGAGAGCAGAGAAGGCATCCACAATAGGAGAAATATGTGAACAGTGACCTAGAGAGGAGGACTGCACATGACAACAAGGAAGCAGCCAGACTGTCAGAAACCTGTGTGGTAGAGAAGCAAATGCATAGGCAGATATGTTGGTAACAAGTTCCTTAACCACAGATTTCAGGTGAAAGTGCTGTACAATACTGGTCAAGAATAAACACAGCTTCATGAGGGCCGGGACCTCTTCCACACATATCTGTTTTCCAGATGATAAAAAACAAAGACTATGACTCTGATTATTACTGTGTTTCTAACTGGCACTAAGAGAATACACAATAATTGTTTGAGGAATAAGTGGATGGATGGAAGCATGGATGGAGAGATAAATGTATGGATGTATGGAAGGACTTCCTGCCAGATAGGCATAAGGGCAAAAGATGACAGATTGTTAACTATCTAACATTTCATCACTTTTAAAATATATTTTATGTGTTATTTTTAGATATACATAACAGTAGAGAATATTTGACATATTATACATATATGAAGTATAACTTATTCTAATTAAAATCTCATCCTTGTGCTTGTACATGATGTGGAGTTTCACTGTGGTGTATTAATATATGAATATAGGAAAGTTATCTGATTCATTCCACTGTAACACTTCATCTTAATAAATGTAACATTCAAAAAATCACTGAGTTCCATATTCATGCCTACATTTTAGTAAATATTTTTATATTATAGCTGCTTTTTTGACATTTCAAGTTTCCATCTATATTTTCCCAGAAACACAACCACATTGCTTGTGGTTCCTGTTCCTAGTCTAATGTTTCATGAACCTTTTACCCATTTTTCACACCCTCTATGCATAGTCCTAGTTATATCTATTTTTATCCATCTGCAACACAGCAAATACTTTACAGTGTTGTATCATGCCATTCCTTTGGTATACAATGCACTTTTCTTAAAAAACCTCAACACGCAAGTCAAATTTTATTTCATCTTTTCACTCTTTATGATTTCCCAAACAATAAAATTTTGCCATCATTAGTTTTCCTTGACACAATATTCATGATTTCATTGATGCACAGATCATCTGGACACTTTGATTTCCACTTATTTGTTTATATTTCTGTTGTGTTGAAATGCAGATTTTAAGTTTTTATGAACATTTTTTTAGGCTACTAGAAATTAACCAAGGTCCCAGAAATCTTTCAAGTATTTATTCAACATAGGTGTATAAATCTTAGTGAGAACTGTGATATTATCTTGTTCTAATTTTTCTCATTCCCTCCGTACATCTCCACAGCACTAAAGTGGAGAACTGGAAAGAGACAGCCCATGATCTTGGGTGAAAGCAGAGGTCTGACATTGGAGGGAGCAGCATGGAGTTGGAGCTTCCTCAAAGCTCTATTCCAGAACATTCTCATTATTTGACTCATCTTGTGGAACTCTGGCAGATCCCACATGCAGAGCTGTTTGTATGGACCTGACTCAGCTTCGCCAGTATAAGTTCCATATGCTGAAGACAATTAGAGGCAATTTTTGAGCATTGTGGATGGCTTATATGGTAAATAACAGATGAACAAATTAGTAGGTTAAACAAAAACCTTAAAAGAAAAAGCTGGTTCAAGAGCTGTTCATAATAAGAGATATTGAGGAGGTCTAGCATATTCCTGGAGTGTTAGATAATCATTCCTTTTTTTTTTTTTTTTTTTTTTTCCATTTCTCACCCTGTCAGCTCCCAGCCAAAAGATTTGTCTTTGCTTACTAATGTCTAAGATTCCATCATTAGGAATATCATTGCTTTCTTTGGTTTATTTTTTTTTTTTTTTAAAAAATATTATATGTTCTTTTTAGTTGTATATGATAATAGAATGTCTTTTGACATAGTATACATACATGGATAACTTATTCTAATTAGGATCCCATTCTAGTGATTGTACATGATGTGGAGTTTCACTGGTCATGTATTCATATATGAATATAGGAAAGTTATGTCCTTTCATTCTACTGTCTTTCCTTTTCCCATTCCCTATCCCTTCCCTTCATTCCCCATCATCTAATTCAATGAACTTCTATTCTTCCTTCCCTGCCCCTCTTATTCTATATTAGCATCCACATATCTGAGAGAACATTCAGTATTTGGTTCTTTGGGATTAGCTTATCTCACTTAGCATAATGTTGTCCAATTCCATCCATTTACTGGAAAATGCCATAATTTTATTCTTCTTTGTGGCTGAGTAATATTCATTGTATATATGTATGTGTGTGTGTGTGTGTTTGTATATATATATATATTATATATATATATATATATATATATATATATATCTCACATCTTTTCTATCCATTCATCTGTTGAATGTTGAAGGGCAGCTAAGTTGGCTCCATAGCTAAGCTATTGTGAATTGAGCTTCAAACATTGATGTGACTGTGTCACTATAGTATATTGTTTTTAATTCCTTTGGGTATACGCCAAGGAGTGGGATAATTAGGTCAAATGGTAGTTCCATTCCAAGTTTTCTAGGAAATCTCCATACTGCTTTCCAGAGTGGTCACACCAATTTGCAGTCCCACCAGCAATATATGAGTATACCTTTTCCCCCACATCCTCACCAACATTTATTGTTAGCTGTACTCTTGATAATTGCTGTTCTGACTGGAGTGAGATAAAATCTTAGTTTTAATTTGCATTTTTCTAATTGCTAGAGATGTTGAATATTTTTTCATATATTTGTTAATTGATTATATTTATTCTTCTGTGAACTGTCTGTTCAGTTCCTTAGCCCATTTATTGATTGGGTCATTTGTTTTTTTGTATTTTTTTTTTAAATTTCTTTGTATATCCTGGGGATTAATGCTCTATCTGAGGTGCAAGTGACAAAGATTTTCTCCCATTTTGTAGGCTCTCTCTTCATAGTCTTGATTGTTCCTTTGATATGAAGAAGCTTTTTAGTTTGATTCCATCCCATTTGTTCATTCTTGATTTTGCTTGTTGTGCTTTTAAGAGTCTTGTTAAGGAATTGGTTTCCTAAATCAACATGATGGAGATTTGGACCTACTTTTTATTCTATTAGGTCTAATGGCTAGGTCCTTGATCTACTTTGAGTTGAGTTTTGTGCAAAGTGAGAGATAGGGGTTTAATTTCATTTTGCTACATATGGATTTCCAGTTTTCCCAGCTCCATTTGTTGAAGAGGCTATCTTTTGTCCAATGTAAGTTTTTACACTTACATTATTGTGTAATGTAGAAGACCACTCATTATTAGGAAAGAACTAAGTTTTCACTTTGGGCCAACTGGGGTTCTGTTCAAGCAGGCTCCTCAAACAATTAAATTTAGAACTTAGCATATGATCCAGAACTTCACTTTTGAGTATACACCTAAAACAACTTAGAGTAGGGACTTGAACAGACATTTTTGCATCCATATCGTAGCAATATTATACACAATAGCTGAAGGTAGGAAAACTCCAAAATATATATCAATGGAAGAATGGAAAGGTAAAATGTGGCAAATACATTCAATGGAATAATTTTCAGCCTTAAAAAGTAATGAGACAGAATACAATATTGATGAAGCTTGAAGACATTGTACCAAGGAAAAAAATCAAAGCCAGACACAATAGAACAAATATTATCCCAATTTTATGAGGTATCTTGAGGAGTCAAATACATACAGACAGAAAATAACATGGTAGTTTCCAGGTGATGGAGGCAGAAAGTGTCTAATAGTATAGAATTTTAGTTTAGGAAGATGAAAATCTCTGGAGGTGGATATCCGGTGGTGATGGCTCAACAATAATGCAAATGTACATGTCACTAAAGTGTACCGAGAAATGGTTAATTAGGCAGACTTCATGTTATGCATATTTACCACAGCTAATAATATAAGTGAGAGAGAGAGAGAGACAGACAGAAAGACAAATGGACAGACATGGTGAGCCTGGGAGACATCTGATTTGATTAATGCATGAGAGAAGGAGATGCAAATTAAGATGGAGATAGAGTTGGAGTTATGTAACCACAAGCTAAGGAATTCTATCAATCACCAGAAAATGGGAGAAAGAAGGAATAGCTTCCCCATAGGTGGGAGTACAACCCTTACCACATCTTGATTTTGGCTCAAGGAAATGGATTTCAGTCTTTTGGCCTCAAAAATGTGAGAATTTTTTTTTGTTTATTTTAAATCTATAAATAAAAAATAATTAAAAGACAAAGACTTGAGAAATCACCATCCACTATAGGAAGGAAAAAAAAGTATATGATTTTAGTTTTGATATGCAGGATATAGTTAAGATTGATAGACTAACCAATAATATATAAAAATATATAGATATAAACATATTCTAAATTAACCTTTTATTTAAAAAATCAATCAAAGTATGGCAATATCTGGTATGCCCTTAAATACATAGATTAATTCGCTTATTTATTTTATTGGATTTTAATGATATGTGAAATATAAAATCAGCTAAGATTTAAGATGATAGATTAGAGGAAGTCTGCATTCCTCATTGCTCCATGGTTTAGGATTTAAGCAACAGGAGTACTGCTTCATAGCAAGGTGAAAGAAAGAGGGATTTTATTAAACTCAACATTAGTCAGAGTTCCTTAGAGACTCAGAAATATCAAGGACCATAGCATGCATAGATTCTACTATGATCTGGGTGGAACCAATGTAATCACCAAGGGCATGGGGAGAGGGAAAATGTGATGACTGAGGTTGGGTTGATGTGACGATGGACTCACAAGCCACGGGATTATGGCAATTTCTACAAAATGAAAAAATCAGGGAAATGGAATCTCCCCTAGAGCCTCCAAAGGAACCATCCAGACTGATAGAATCATCTTAATCCAGGGAAGATTATGGGGAGGATGTTTAATATCTCCCATTTTAGTAATTATAAAATATGCAAGGCATTGTTGTTAAGTATAGTTACCATGTTCAGCAGGAGATCATTAGAAACTACTCCTCCTGTCTCTGTAAAACTTTGTACCCTTTAACCAATTTCTCTTTCCCCATTCACTCACACTGTCACCCCTTTCCATGTTCTAGTAACCATTACCTATCACTATTTTAAGTGAGTAACTTTTTATATTACACATAAAAATGAAATCATGTGATATTTACCTTGTTGTGTGTGGTTTATTTCACTTCACGTAATTTTCCCCCAGTTTTTCTTGTTTTAACAGTTATGCCATAGTAAAAACTCATAAAAGTGTTACAATACAGAATGGCTAATGCAAGTGTTATAGTATGTTAACAGGAAGCATGCATTATTTGTGAAAACTGAGGAAACTCTCTATAAAGGGGGTTTAGTGTTCACTGGATTTCAAAGAAGGTGGAGAGAACCACATCAAAAAAGGCATGCCTGATAGGGAAGGAGGTGGAACGTGCCCCAAAGAGGAGATTCCAGATGACAGCACAGCAGCAGGCAGACAGACTGCTTTTCTTCAGACAGGAACAAAGCAAAGCTGGTATGTGGGTGGCACAGAGGCAAATCCCCTGGCAATGGGAGTGGTATCAAGATCCTTTAGGTCAACCACAGATTTCAGGTGAAAGTTCTGTACAATGGTGGTCACAAACAAAAACAGTTCCATCCGAGCCAGGCTTTCTCCTGCACACATTCGTTTTCCTGAAAATAACCAAGAGGGAGGGAAAGGTAAATACTCCTTGAACAGTATATTTATGACTTGCATCAGAAGAATTCAGAGTCACTATTTGATGAATGATTATATGGATGGATGGATGGATGGATGGATGGATGGATGGATGGATGGATAGCAAATATAAAGGTTGGTTGATTAGACCAACCGAAGGATGGACACACTTGCTATCCTCCTCATATTTTATCAGCACACTTCATTCAACCAATATTTATTGGTTTATGCTTATCAGATGTACTCAAAGAACTTCATTAACCATTTCAACATTATAACTGGGTTTTTTTTTTTTTTTTTTTTTGACATTTCATCTTTCTTTCAATCGCTTTCCAGAAAGACATACTCATTACTTGTGTTCCCTGTTCCCATTCTGATGTTCCATCACCTTTTCCTCCCATTGATCAGATCTGTTCAGTCTCATTAGCCTTAAACATACAATGCAGTTTCAAGCTTTATCTCATGCTGTTCCTTTTGACTAGGATGCACTTCTCATGCTTCCCTTTGATCTTAGATCAAATGTCATTTTTCTATTATACTCTTTATGATTCTTCCAGGCAATAATTCTCATTTTCTTTGGCTTTATTCAGCAATGAAACAGATTATTTGAATCATTACTCTCTATATTTCTAGGCTTCTGAAACAGGAGTTCCATTAAGGTAGGGCTCAGTCCTTGTCATATTAGTATCTGTCGTGCCAGACCTAAAAGCAAGCCTAAAGGGCCAAAGAATAAATTTAGGCAATGATATGCCAGAGACTTAGTACATTCTTCAGGTGTGAAGGACCCTGTATCCCAAGAAGTAACTACATGTGGGAAGATCAAGGTACTCTGGTGTCTTTAAAGGATAATCTGCACTACTCCCAAGATTTGCTCACCGTCATTTACCAGTCAGAAAGCTCTGGCATCCTTCATGAAGAGCACGTTTCCTACTCCTATGGTTCAATATCTCTTAAAATTCCCTGCCTCTCTTCAGCCATTTTACTTTGCCTCTTATGAGGCAACTCTAATGTCCTTTCTTCTATTTGAATCCATTCAATCAATTTTACTTCTCACTCTGTGGTATAAGAGAACAGGAAAGATGTAGTTTCTTCCTCTGCCATCAGGAACTGCCAACCCTTTCCTTTCTTTCATACATGACTAGTCATAGTGGATTACAACAATCTCTTTTTTTTCATTAATTTTGTTTTTTTTAATTTATTTATTCTAATTTGTTATACATGCCTGCAGAATGCAATTCATTTCATATTACATATATAGAGCACAATTTTTTAAGTCACTGGTTTTACACAAAGTATTTTCACACCATTTGTGTCTTCATACAGGTACTTAGGGTAATCATGTCTAACTCATTCTGCCATTACTCCTATCCCCTTGCCCCCTCCCAATCTTTTTATTCATCTGTTTTGCTTAAGTAGGATGTCGGTCCCTTGGTGGCCCCTTCTGTGCTTATGGATACTTGCATTCTCACAGCTCAGCAGGGGCATAAGAGACACCACTTGGATGACATTCAACAAAGTTGTGGAGTTAGATACTTTATTAGGGTTGTTGAAAACAGCGGAGATGAATTTAATCTTCTGGAAAGAGTTCTGGAAAACACAGTTAAGTATCTTGAGGGATAATTCAATCCACCCTATCTTAGCTTACTTACTTTGGAAAAACTAGGTCAATTCCCCAAACCAATTAATCTGATCCAGTAACAATGTATCCTATCAGGGAAAGTGCATGGGCACTGGAAGTGTTGCTCCTGATCATGTGCAAAGAACATGTCTAAAAACCCCAAAACAAGCATTGTGCAAGTTTACTTGATATGGTGAAGGTGTTTCCCCACCCCCCCCCCCCAGAAGTAGCAATGGAAATAAATTTCTATTACCTGTTGCGAAAGGCATGAAGTAGTTACTCTTCTTAAATTTGCCACTCTTATCCAGAAAATGGCCAGGGTCAAACGTCTCTGGGTTAGGGAATTCTTTGCTGTCATGCAGCACAGATGTCAGTGATACTATTATGGTTGTGCCCTGCAATGAACAGACACAGATAAACCAAGTTGTAAAGAAGTTGTGAAACTAGAGGTAATGTTGGAATTTTTTTAGTTCAAATGTTTTGATCTATAGAAAAGAAACCCTTGTCCAAAGACGAGTGTGATATTTCCAGTGAGCCAACCAAGTAATAAAATACATGAGTTGAAAGTCAGTGGCAATGACTTTGCTAAAGTGCCCCTCAATAGCATTTGAAGTAGAGAGTACTTGATTACTTGAATAACAAATCTCTTCTTATTATCATCAAGCTTGGATGCTGGTGTCTGCCCCTACTTAATACTCTAAACCACTTCAATTTTCACACTTCTTAATGGAATTCTATTTTAAAATAGATCTCTATTGGCTCTTGAAATATGCAGGATATCTGTTTATAGTTTTGCTGGAAACGTAAAAAGCAAAAACCAACTGAATGCTTAATATTGTTACAAAATTTGTGTCTTCTAATTTAGAATATGGGAGAATTCTATTCAGATGAATACCCCTCAAATGCAGAAGGAATGGTAAATTAAAAAAAAAACAATTTTCAATAATTCATTGAAGATCATTGATTCATGTTAATATTTTTAAAATTATTCCCTTTATATTTTAAAACAGTATGTGAAAATGTTTCTCTATTATGTAGTTTTATTAGTGCATCATCATTAAACATCATAGTGAGATTTGTTGTTACATATTCATACCTACAAATAGAAATGCTATAACTTGATCAATATTGTTCCCTAGTTTTTCTCTATTCTCTTCCTTGTGCCCTTTCCCTGGTCCTTTTCATCTTTTATACTATTCTTCCTTTCATTTTCATGAGACCCTTTCCCATTTTTTTCCTTTTTCTTATTTCTATCTCTGAAAGAAAACATATGCCTCTTGACTTTCTGAATTTTGTTTATCTTGCTTGACATAAGTTTCATCTATTTCTCAAGTTTCATCTATTTTCCTGAAAATGAAGAGGCTAAGGTCGGAGGATCACTTGAACCCAGGAGTTTGATGCCAGTCTGGGCAATACAGTGAGATCCTATCACAAGAAAAGGAAAGGAACCCATGCATGACCATTATATCATAGCCCAAATTTAAATTAACTTAAAATGAATTACTAATTAAATTGTAAGAGCTAAAACTTTTGAAAAATGATTAATTGTGGTCTTGTGCTGGCAAATATTTTTTACATAGGACATAAAGAACAAATCATAAAAGAAAAATGGAATTGATCTGTGAATTTTGTATAAAGTTTAAAAATTGTACAATGCTTCCAGTCTTATGAATTTACTCAACAGGAAAAGGAAATATAACCCAACTTAACATTTGCATACAAATGTTCATAGTTCTTATATTTAAAAACCCCAAACCAGAAACAACCAAGAATACACATCTCCTTATGAATGGGTAAACAATTTCCCGTAATTCATGAAATGAAATACTACTGAATAGTAAAAAAGAATGAACTACTGATACATGAAAATGATGGTGAATCTAAAACATATTCTTCTACATAAAAAAGTCAAAGGTACATGAAAATTATATAAGAGAGACAAGTAGGATACAGGGAAGGCACTGAGGGGAAGGAGAAGGTAAAGGTAAAGGGAGGTTCTGGGCAATGAAATTGATCAAATTATGTAGTGTGCATGCAGAATTTTACCCCAATGAAACCAATAAATTCATTAAAAAAGAAATTTGGATTTATATAAAAAGAGTATTAGAGAAAGAATAAATGAAATAAAAATAACCAGAGATAAAAGATTTGATGAATTCTGTATTATTGTATGTCAAATTTCATTATATGACTTGATAAACCAAACCGTAGGTACTGAAAACAGATCTTTGGTCACCAGGAACTGGAAGCAAGGAAGCGTGATTGGTTGTAAGAGGGGGGCAAAGAAACTTTACAGGGAGATGGAAATATTCCTGTGATAGCAGAAAGTTTACGTTATAGCAGATGTCTATCAAAATCACAGGAGTCTATCCTGTGATGAACTCCCTTAAATTATTAAGGGATTCAAATGACTCCATTAAAAGTGATGAATTATTAGAATCAGCTATGCAGTGTTGAAAGTTCCTTTATTGAATTGTCCTATGCAGAAAGGAAAAGGTCATTCCCTTGGGTTATGGGCTCTCTAGACTCAACAGGGACCAGGGATGCCTGCTTGTGTGCTCTATGCTGACTATCGTGAATTGACTTGGGAGGCTGAGGCAGGAGGACTGCAAGATCATTAGGGCTCCTCTTGGGAAAGTCCTCAATTCCCTTTTCTCCAGAAGATGAAAATAACATTTCTAACTTTAGTAAATTCATAATGTTTTTCCCACGATAAAAATAAAATTTTTAGTTATATCATTTTAAATTTTCCTTAGTACTATGTGTTGGCCCAGAGTAAAATGGAGTATCTTGGAGCATACTGACTAGAAAGTCTTAAAAATATATATATATAAATCTTATGTTTGAATGATTGGAAAGCTGCCAAGATAAAAAAATTGTTTCCAATATTTCACAGCTTGGGGAAGCTCCCAGTTTGGTTGATGGCTACAGGCAATTTTTAACTGTATTAGTCAACAACTCTTGAGTCAGGGCAGGAGGTATTGTAGCATTCTGACTAGCTAGTAGGTCAGGGAAGAACTCATTCTGGAAGAATATGAATATCATTTAAAACTGAAGTTTTTATTATGTAACTATACCTAGACAAATATCATTAGGCATTCCAAAGACATAACAAAGAAGCCACAAAAAGAAGAGTAGGAGGATAGAAAGGCAATAAAATTAGTCCAAGGTAGAAAATATGATCCCCCTCATTTTTTGAGGCCAGAAATACGTAGATTTCAGAAACATGACAAGGAAATTTCAAGGAAAATCCTGGAGAACAGTATGACACAAATATGAATACAAATGTCCTTAACAAACTGTAGAAGATCAAATCCTTCTGTGCGTATACTTACAATTATATATTTAGTGGAGAAAGGGAGCCCAAAGCATATGACCATCAATATATGATCAACAGAGGCAGAGAATCCATTTGATAAAATTGTACAGTAGTGACAAACAAAAGGATACATTGTGAGGAAACATCAAACAAAATTAAGAAAAGGAAAACTTCCCTCATGTGATAAAGAATCCCTGTCAAAATATACATAAAACATCGTATGAAATACTGTGACATTAAACTTTCACCCCCTGCCAGAGACAAAACAGAAATAAATAAATAAGCTCAATACACCACTTCTGTTCAACACTGTGCTGGAAATCCCAGGCAGTGCAACAATGTAAGGAAAAGAAATTAAGGTCACTAGCATTGGAAAATAATAAACAAAACAAGTACTAATTCAGATAGCAGGGTAGTGTACATAAGAAATTCCAATTAAATCTTAACACAAATTATTGCCATGATGAATAAATTTTCCAAGAATTCTAGATATAAAGTCATTAAAATAAAAACTATAAGTATGTGTACACATGCCAAGAACAACAAAACAGAAAAGGCATTGTTTAAATTGTGCATTTATATTAGCTTTCAAAGTATTAATTATCTAATTAAAAAAAGCTTTCAAAAATGTGTAAGCTACTCATTGAAAACAAAACAATATTGGAAAAATAAAGAAAGTCCAAATAAAGTGGGAACATATACACTGTTCATGAACTGAAATATTCCACATGTGAAGATGTCACTTCTTTACTAATTGTTCTATAGATTTAATATCATGCTGAAAATATCCGAGGAGAGTGTTTTAGGAAATTAACAAACTGATACTAATTTTTTTTGGAAATGTAAATAGCTGAGAGTAGACAAAATAATCTTGAAGGAGCAGAAGAAACTGGGAAAATCCACACTGCTGCATATCAGGAACAGTTATGCAGCTTGATGGCCCAGACTGGCCCAGCAATGAGTCCCCAAACTGCTACATGGATGAGTTTGTATTTCTCCAATCTGCCTTTAGTGTTGGCAGAGGATTGGGATCATACTGCGAATTTGGAAACTTCAGGAGCACTGAAATGCAATGTGGGAGAAACAGTCTCACCTTGGGGATGAAGTAGTTTCTGAATTTAACGTCACAGGTCGTTGCACGGGGCCCACTGGTTGGAAGGAGGTCAATGTATCTCTGGATCTCATACACAACAGCCTCCGTGTAGGGCATATGGCTCTTGTCCTGCATGCAGGGGCTGCGGTGTCTGCCAATCACACGGTCAATCTCTTCCCGTACTTTAGCTGATAATATACAAATAAAGGATGATGGATAGGAGGAAAAAAATAGTATTGTGAGCATCTACAAATGAATTAGAAACATGAGTTATATGCCCCACATATGCCTGGATGTATAAAAAGACTAACATGTTATCTGTATCTATCTATGTAGGCTATATATACATATATAAATTCATACAAATATATAATATGCATCAATAATATATTTATGAGTGTCCTATAAACTAGATATAAGATATATCCATACAACCTAAATCTATACAAGCCTAATGTATGATATCAGATACAAACATTATGATTAAATATTTCAAATATGAAGTTACCACAAATTAATCCAAGAAATTATTGTCATTTCAGAAAAAGCAAGAATAAACTTTAATTTTATACTGAAATAATATATGACATTTTAAAATTAAATTCTACTAAAGGATCTAGATGTATGCATATCTGTGTGTGTGTGTGTGTGTGTGTGTGTGTGTGTGTATGATTTTCAGTGGGACCCTTTTCCTACTCTTTAGATATAGCCTTTTGAATCATTCTAGAAATTTCTTCAGAAATATTCACATATCCAAGTAATCATCTATTTCTATTTCTTGATTTATCCAATTTTAGAAAATTCTTAATGATTTCTTGGTAAGGAAGATTAAGATTCATCTATGCAAAATACACACCACAGATACACACACACACACACACACACACACCTTACATACTTCTTACTGCTTCACCTATGTTTTTGATAAATATTCATAGTTATATCTGTATGCATTGTTTACACTGTTAGGAGGCTGGGAAGCAAAAGGACAGTCAGTGTAGATAATGAATGATTGGGTCAGCAATATGGGGGCTGATTCAAGAGGAAATAAATTCCTAATACTTCCAGAGCCCTTTCCCCTTCCCCTCACCTGCCACCAAGGTTACCTGCCTCCAGGGAATTTTTCCTGAATGAATGAATGCCCCCTACACTGCTCCCTTCCTACCTATACCCCTGGATGGTTTCGTTCATGTCCTTGGATTGTTTCACCTTTTGGCCCAGCTTTTTGGTCAATAGTCACTAAACTTGTCCCTGATTCTCATCACTAATATCATTATGAACTGATAACTATTGTTTACTATATGTATGTCTTATTCTTTGTACATATAACTTATATCTGAATAATTCATACTAATGTATACCAATTCCTAATCTTCTAGTTGCTCATTTATATTGTATCAAAATGCTTAGGTCAATGTTTCAAGTCCTAGTATAATTTTAAAAATGTTTAAACTTCAGATTCCTCTTTGATTTTTCCTATATTCTATTACACCTGCTTTATCTATTTAGTATAGATAATGGTTTGTTTCCTAGGCCTGGTGCCCAAGACACTCCCATAAACTCCCATCATAATACATAAGGTCTCCTCATTTCTGGAACCTGTGACTCCCTCAGCCTTGGTTTCAAATATTTGGATAGACCATGCGTTTCAGCGTTTTTCTTTGAAAGTGAAAAAGGGAATAAATTTGTTTAGCAAATGTGGATCTAAAATTTTCTGTTTATTTTCTTTTTCCTTCCTTCCTTCCTTCCTTCTTTCCTTCCTTCCTTCCTTCCTTCCTTCCTTCCTTCCTTCTTTCCTTCCTTCTTTTCTTTCTTTTTTCCCTTCTTTCTTTCTTCCCTTCTTTCTCTCTTCCCTTCTTTCTCTTTCTTTTCTTGTTCTCTCTCTTGTTCTCCCACCCCAGAGATCAAATACAGAGGCATTCTACCACTGAAACACACCCAGAGCCCATTTAATTTTATTTTGAGATACTAAATTGCTGAGGCTTACCTCCAACTTGCAATACTCCAGCCTCAACTTCCTGAGTGACTGGGATTACAGGCATGCACCACCAAGCTCTGCTCTTATCTTTTATCTAAACAAACAACATGGCAGTTGTTCTTAAGAACTCTGATGCCATTCTGATTCATAATGCTTTAAATATGACCTTATTTCTGAGAGTTGATCTGATATTAACTGTGATATTCTAAAATTCCAAGATCCTCTTTTCTGGAGTGGATTTTATTTCATTCACTCATCCAGACACTAGGAATAAATTTTCTACCTTGATGGTGTACATGCAAATCTTTCCCTTTGGAGCTATGCATTTTCTGGATTCTATATCTGATTGTTAGTTTCAGGAGAGAGAAAAGAGCTAAAAGCATCTGATTTCAAGAAGTGGATTTCTACCTTTTTCTATCTGTGCTTTTACCTGTGATCTCTGGATACTTCAACAGGAGCAGGATTCCATATTTCAGAGTGGAACTTACTGTCTCTGTCCCAGTTCCAAATAGGTCATTCACAGTGGTTATTAAAGCTTCAATTGTAAATTCAGTCTCTCGGTTGCACTTTTCCTAGAAATAATTCAATGCAATTATTTAACAATGAACTTGGTATTTAATTATAACAAATACAAAAGAACTCCAATTATTATAAAGTTAAGCCAACATAGAATGTGGAGAATACATTATTATAAAAAGTTACTGTGTAGTGTGGCAAACTATAGAGTTGTTGATCAAATCTTCTTTTCCTAACCTTTTACCCCTTTTTCCCTACGGATTCTGTTTACAGCTAGGAAGGCTATGCAGCATATTTCTTGTGAATAAAATATAAGTTTGTCAGTACCACTTCTCTTTCCTGCTTTTTATTCAAAACACAGATACAAGATATAGGTAAGACAATAATTATTTTGTGATAGCAAGATTTAAGCATGAAGGTAAAAGATGGTATATTATGTTGACGTTTTAGTCCATTTTCTGCTGCTATAACAGACTACCAGAAAATGGGTAAATTATAAAGAATAGAGGTTTATTTTGTCACAGCACCTCTTAATTATGTTACATTACAGAAAACTTTCAGTATTATTTTTGAATGGAAAAAAGAAAACACATCCAAACTCAGCATATGGTGAATGAAAATGTAAGGCATCTGAGTCTCTGTTGTTAATGGACTACTGTAATAACCCTATTCAGGCCCACTAAAAGACTTTTTTTTTTTAATTTAAGAATAAATTCTAAGCTACTAATATTTTTTTTCTTATTTGTAGACAAATGTGATCATAATTGATAGAAATATGTAAATTGAGCCCATATCATGGGAGATATAACAATGTAAATCAAGAATATGCAGTTTTCTTCTTCTAATATGAAATTTAATTAGACTCAGGATTTTCTACACACTCATTGTAAACTTGAAAATGTGCAAAAGTTAATACGTCAGCACATAATAAAATAGATTATAGAGAATCAAGTGAAGACAAAATGGGGCTAACAACTGCTGTATTCTTTTTTTTCATTTTTTAAATTCAAAGTTGTTGTATTTATAACAATAGCATGTATTACAATTCATAATACACACATAGAGCATCTTTTTACATAACACTGTTTGTATACAAAGCATATTCATACTATTCAAGTCTTCAATCATGCATTTAGGATAATAATATCCATCTTATTCTACCACCTTCTTCTTTTTTTTTTTTTTTCCTCCATACCCCCTTGCTCTCTCCCTTCCCCTTCCTCCCTTTTGACCTTTCTGGTGTTCCTCTAATACTCCTATGTACCCCGACCCAACACCACTGTGTATCATCCTCCTTATATCAGAGAAAACATTCTGCATTTGGATTTTTGAGATTGACTAACTTCACTTAGCATTATATTCTCCAACTTCATCCATTTACCTGTGAATGCCATTATTTTATTCTCTTTTATTGCTGAGTAAAATTCTATTGTGTATATATGCCACATTTTCTTTATCCACTCATCTACTGAGGGGCATCTAGGTTGGTTCCACAACCTAGCTATTGTGAATTGTGCTGCTATAAACATTGAAGTGGCAGTGTCACTGTAATATGCTGTTTTTAAGTCTTTTGGGGATAGATCCAGGAGTGGGATGGCTAGGTCATAAGGTAGGCACCTTATGACCCGCTGTATTCTTATTGTGAGGTAAAACATAACTCAACTTATAAAAATATTATACCAATGAATTTACCATTAAATTAACAGTCCTCCCAATATTCAATTTAAGAAGACACTACAAACATGAGAATAGAAAACTTATTATTAACTGTGTGCATAGAGTTAAGAAAAGAATAGATAATATGCACATTCTGAGGATAGAGACTGATTCAATAGAGCTTTCATACACTGGAAATTATAAAGGGAAAGCACCTGAAAAGAACAAATAGTGTTGACTTAGGATTAGGGGTTATTTGGCACAGAATTGACATCAACAAGAGTTATTTAAATATTGACTAAAGGAGATTTTATAATATAAATATGAAATAACAATAACACATGAACTATATGTAAAATAACAAGTTTTATAATCAGACCATATGCAAAGGTTTATTTAATGGGGTTTTTATTATCTCCAGGCAGACTATAGGGTGCCTAATAATATGAAATCAACATTTAGAAAAACACTTACTCAATAGGTGCATTTCCTAGACAAATTGCAAAAATGCTGACTAAAACAGAAATTGTTTACCGAGAGTGAGGTCATTGCTGTGACTAACATAACCCATTAGGTTCAGGAGACTTTGGAATTTGTTGGAATTTGTTGGAGAAATTTTGAGATGCATAGCAGTGCAAGCTGGAAATGTTTTAGATTGTTGTAAGCAGAGCTTAATGGCCAGTTCTGGTGTGAGCTCAGAAGACCAGAATTCCAATAGGACTGTGAACACTGAAGACATTATTCAAAAGGTTTTAGAGGAAAAGGAAGACACTATTGGTAATTGGACTACAAGCCATTCATGTTATGTGTTGGATGAGAAGTTGTCTGCATTTTGCCCACATCCTGAGACTTTCTATGAAACTAATTTTAAAAGCAATGGACTTCTTAATCTGGTAGAAGAAATTTCTACGCAGCATAGCATTAAGACAGAGGCATGGATATTGCTGGTGTCTTTTAGCCAAGTTTATTTTGTAAATTGGGTACAGGAAGCAGAGCATGAAAGAATTGAAAATCTTGGACTTGAAATACTGGCAAACTGGGGCTAAGGAAATTGCAGTTGTTAAAGACATTGGCACCATGAAAGAAATGCTAAAGACTTTGCTCAGAGACAATAAGAAAGATGGCTTGAGGCATTTCAGGAACTGGTAAGATCATATCCATCTCAGACTCAAGGAAATAAAAGTAAAAACTCTCCAGAGAATAGATCAGAGAGGCTCAAGGGGGCCTAGAAAGTTTTCAACAAGCTCAGTAACCCAGGCACTCAAAGGCTGCTGCAGCCAGGGTCCTAGTATGCTTAGCTACTGTCCAAGACGGTGGCAGACCTTGGCATCAATCATGTGATACTGGTTCTGCAGGAATGCAGGATGCTGGAATTAGGGGGTCTTGGAGACTTCCACCAAGATTTCAAAGGAAAGTCTGGGAGGTCAGGCAAAGTGAAGCAGGGTTGGAGTCCCTATGGACAGTCCCTGAAAAGGCAATGTGTGGAGATTTGAGGAGGAAGCTAAAACTGCAGTGGAGACCCTCTGAGATTAAGAAATGCCAGTAATGTGGAACATCATCCTTGGAAAGATGCAGGAATTGAGCAGAGACAAGCCAACAGAAAGGTCACATGGGCTGCAACCAACAGGGCCACAGGGGTATGGCTACACAAGCCCTTTGGAGAGAACATCTCCATGCCATATAACCTAGATGCCAGATGTGGATCTACAATACTTGCTTTCCTGGCTGGATTTTGGTCTTATCTTGGTCCTATACCTTCTTTCTATGGCCTTAATTTTGTAAATGAAAATGTTCATTCTATACCTTTATATATTGGATACTTGTAATCACCTTTGATTTTTACAGGAGCCCACAGCGTGCCCTGAGTCTCAGAGGAGACTTTGAACTTGAACTTTTGAGAAATTTTGGAACTATTGAGACTACGGGGACTCTTGGAAAAGGACAAAATGTATATTGCATTGTGAGACAGTTGTGAGCTTTTGGGGGCCAGGGGTAGAATGTTATGATTTAGATGTGAGGTACCCCCCCAAAATCTCACTGTGAGACAATGTAAGAAGGTTCAGAAGAGAAATGATTGGGTTGTGAAGATCTTAACCCAATTAGTGAATTAATTCCCTGATAGGAATTAACTGAGTAACTGAAGGAGGGTAGGGTGTGGCTGGAGGAGGTGGGCATTGGGGGCATAGCTTTGGGGTACATATTTTGCATATGATGAGTAAAGTCTCCTTCCCTCCTTTCCAATCATCATCATGTGATCCGCTTCACTCCACCACACTCTTCCACCATGATGTTGGCGAAAAAGTGAAGTAGAGTGGAAATGGAGCCCTGAGGAATGGAGCCTGCTGTTTATGGACTGAGACTTCTGAGACTGTGAGCCCCTAAATAAACATTTTCTCCTCTACAATTGTGCTGGTAGGGTCTTTTTGTCACAGTGGCAAAAAAGCTGACTAAAACAACTTTACCTAGATTTCTGAGTAGGAAGAGAATCCATGTCATGGATTAAAGCACTTACTATTGTTAAGATGGTAGTACTGAAAATAAAGAAAACAGTAGACCAGAGGAGCAGACCTTATCATTACAATCCCCTGAACATGAATTAAATATCACTTCTACAGAGGCAAACTCAAGTAGGAAGAGACTATGGGAAAATTCCAGAGAACTAGCAAAAAGGTCAAAACCAAAAACCATAAAATTCTATA
Organism: Tamias sibiricus; assembly: GCA_025594165.1. Taxonomy (NCBI): domain Eukaryota; kingdom Metazoa; phylum Chordata; class Mammalia; order Rodentia; family Sciuridae; genus Tamias; species Tamias sibiricus. The sequence goes on along the minus strand of CM046663.1, from coordinate 138,427,218 downwards.
GTAGAAAGAGAATTAATAAAAGCAAAAGTGTCCAACAAGTGGTGTCTCAGGAAGTTCCCATCTAATGAGTCAAAATAATCTCTCACACCAAGTTTAAGGGAAGCAGATGCCTTTGTCAAGCACTGTCACATTTTGAGCAGAAAATTATCTCAGATGACAAGATCCTATACTTAGAAGCCATACAGAATTCCACCAGGAGACTTCTAGAGCTGATAAACAAATTCATAAAATGTACTGGGATGCAAGATCATCATACAAAAATAAGTAATCTTTCTATACTCCAATTATAAATCTTCTGAGAAAGAAATCAGGAAAACAATCCCATTAACAATTGCCTCAAAAAAAAAAAAAAAAAAACAAAACAAAATGGAATAAATCTAATCAAGGAAGTGACTGATCTCTACACTGAAAATTATAGAACACTGAACAAAGAAATTGAGGAAGACCTTAGAAAATGGGAAAAAACTCCCATATTTTTGGATAAGCCAAACTGAAGTTATCAAAATGGTCATGTTACCAAAAATTATCTACAGATTTAATTCAATCCCCTTCAAGATACAAATGACATTCTTCAAAGAACAACAACAATCCTAAAATTCATATAATGTACAAAAGACTAAGAATAGTCAAAGCAATCCTAAATCTATATAAAAGCATTCAGGAAGCATCACAATAACTGATCTAAAATTATACTACAGAGCTATAGTAACAAAACAGTATGATATTGGCATAAAAAGAGACATGAAGACAAGTGGAATAGAATAGAAGACATGGAGAAGAGTCCACAGAGTTGCAGTCATCTTTACAAACTTTACAAAAATATATATTGGAGAAAAGATAACCTTAAAAAACAATGGTGCTGGGAAAACTGGATATCCAATTGTAAAAGAAAGAAACTAGATTCCTATCTCTCACCCTGCATTAAAAAAAAAAAAAAAAAAGAACTCAAAGTGGAATTGACCAGAAATTCTGCAACTGCTAGAAGAAAACGTATGTTCAACAGTCTAACAACATGGCACAGGAGCTAGCTTCCTAACTTAGACTCCTAAGCTAAAGAAACAAAACCAAGAATGAATAAATGGGATGGCTTCTACATAGCAAAGAATACAAGAACATGAAGAGAAAGACTACAGAATGCAGGGTGGGGAGGAACTTTGCTGGCTACACTTCTGACAGGGGATTAATATCAAGAATATATAAAGAACTCAAATGAAAAAAAAAAAAAAACACCAAACAAATAACTCAATTAATAAATTGGCAAATCAACTAAGCAGACATTTCTCAAACAGTTTTTAAAAAGAAGAAGCTCAGAAACATGAAGTTGAACTAGCATGGGAGAAAGCCCCAGCATACCCAAGTTGTTAAAGTGATGAAGCCATAAGAGACTTTTAAATATTCCTTGGTTTTCTTACCTGACAGACTAGAAGTCCCTGAAGTTTACCTTTATCCTTTATATTTTACTGCATATTTTCCCCCTTCCCTTCTTTTATCTTTTTGACAGTTTCCTGATACCTGTGCTTTTAGAATACCCAAGACCAGTTAGCTATTTAGGCTCTATTATTCACAACTTACTTAGGTGAGTGCACATGCTGTGACTCGGTCTGGATGTATAGAGGAGAGAAAAAAGCAGAATTGGGGAAAACTCAGGGCAGCCACAACATCAGTCAGGTTTTTATTTCAGCCTACAAAGCAAAGAATAGTGAAGGACATTTGCGTTTAATAGAGGTGATTTGAGCTCTGGGACAAGGTACATGGCTGATGTGTGAGTGGAGGAGTCTGGAGCTTGTCTGGATTAGAAAAAAAGCAGTGATTAATGCACCATTGTTATGGTTTAGATACTAGGTGTATTTCAAAAGCTCACATGTAAGACAATACAAGAAGGCTTAGAGGTGAAATTATTGGGTTATGTGAGGAGGTGGATCATTGAGGGCATGCTTTGGTGTATATATTCTGTGTCTGGTGAGTGGAGTCTCTCTCTTTTTCCTGATTGTTGTGTGAGCCAGTTCCCACTGCCACACTCTTTTTCCATGATGTTTGGCCTCACGTCAAGTCCAGAGGAGTGGAGTTGGCTCTCTGTGTATTGAGACCTCTGAAACTGTGAGACCCCAGATAAACTTTTTCTCCTCTAAAATTGTTCTTGTCAGATATTTTGGTCACCACAGTAAAAAAAACTGAATAAAACAAATAAGCTGATTTATCACAAATACCTCACCCCAAAACATGAATTAGAGCTCAAAGAATGGGAAGTGTGATAAAGCCAGTCAGGCAATGAGGGAGTGGAGATCGGCATGCAGCCTCTCCTAACAAGTTGGAACAGTTTAAGATCAGAGCTGAGAAAAACAAGCATTAAGATATCCACATGACACAATCTTCTTCTTAAGAGATTCTGAAATTAAAATCCTGATAAGAAAGTCCTCTGTTTCAAACACCTGAGAAGGGAACAAAATAAAAGAATTTCTATAGGACAGAAATTGCATCAACTGCTTGATATTAACTGTTTCCTAGTGTCTCCCCAAATGTTGTGTTTTGTCAGAACTATATCTAATTTTACCTATTTTTTCAATTAATTAGATCCTCTATTGATACCTATTTTCTTCTCTTCCATGTCAATTTCTTTCCCCTTTCCATCATTTTAATTTATTTCTTCCTTCCCTTTAACACCCTCTTTTTCCTTTTTTTCCATTTTCACTCTATTTTCTTATGTTTTATTTATCCATTTTATTGCTTATCACAATGAAATTAAAATACTATTATTAATACTTAATATTCCCAGCCTATTCAAAATTATTACTGTTCAGTCAATAGAGTTATAGTGATCAGTAATAACTTGTGTAGCATATGTTGTTATATGGTTGACACTTACACTGTGATGGTAACTATCCTTTTGAGGAGGTACTGGTGGTTAAATTGATGTTTTCTAAATGATGATTGGATGTTTTGAAAATAAGATATATCCCTAAGCCTAGATTTATTATTAAGAGATAACTATTCACTAAGGGATCCTCCCATTAAATAGGGGGAATTCTTACTAAAAGATGCACAAAACAGGATTCCAGATAATGATAAAACAGGCAAACAAGACATCTTCAAAAATATATAACTTTCCATTAACTGAATCCACAGGTTTTGAGGCAGAGAAAGTCCCAAAGAATTTTTTAAATTTGATAAATAAAATGATCAATGAGATAAAGAAAATCTAAGAACTAGACAAGGAGAAAAAATACAGGAAGTAAAATAGCATTTCCTTAAGAGACATTATGAAAAAGATTCATAAAGAAATCCTGAAAAATGGAAAATTAAATAAATCAAATAAAAAATCACTTGAAATCTCACCAGTAAATTAGATCACATAGAAGATAGAATTTTAGGAACTAAAGATAAAGTATATGAACTAAAAAACTCACTAATAAAGAAAAAAAAAAGGACTCGAGATTAAAATGTAAAGAAATCTGGAACATCATTAAGAGACCAAGCTTAAGAAGCATTGGGATGGAAGAGGAAATTGAGATTAAAAATGAAAGTCACAAATAACATTTTCAGTAAAATATTTTTCAGAGAAATTAAAACACCTTGGGAATGAGAGGGATTTCAGATACAGGAAACATTCAGAATTCCAGCTAAACAAGATCAAAAAAGAACCTCTCCATAACAAATTATAATCAAACACTTAACCTGCAGAGCGAAGAAATTCAAAAGCCAAAAGCAAATAATTCCACGTCACATTTAGAGGAAGACAGAATTACCTCTGATTTCTTGGCACAACCTATAAAAGGGAGGACTGGAATAATGTATTCCAAGCCACAAAAGAAAAGAATTATCAATCAAAATTGGCATATTAGTCAAAGCTATCTTTCAGAATTGAAGAGGAAATAAAAATATTCCAAGATGAGCAGAAATTAGAAGAAATAATGACTACTAAGCCAGCACTGCATGGAATAATTAAAGAAATACTACACGGAGAAGAAATTTTTAAAGAAAACTTCAGAACAAGCAAATTGACTAATCTCATTAGAGAAGTAGCTAAGCAAATGAGAAAAAAGTAACAAAGCAAACATTAGAAATAAATTAAAATGGCAGAAATTAATAACTTTTTCTCTATAATAACATTGAATGTAAATTTCCTCAACTCTCCAATTAAAAGACATAGACTGACAGGGTGGATTAAAACACAGGACCCAAATAAACCCTGTTTTCAAGACATTCATCTCACAGGCAAAGGCATGCACAAACTGAAAGTGAATGAGGTACAAAGATATTCCATGGAAATGTAGACCTAAAATAAGCAGCAGGAGTTACGTGCATATCTGAAAATGCTTACTTCAAGCCAAAAATTAATCAGAAGAAACAAAGAAAGTCAATTCATACTGGTACAAATTATTCAACAAAAATATAAAGATGGTATACCACTCAACTAAAAGACTCAAGTAGACTAAAACACAAAATACTGGGTGATTTCAACATACCTCTCTCCATGAGGTAGGTGATCCAGACAAAAAAATTACTAAAGACTCTTCAGAACTAAAAATTTTATAAATTAAATTAACATAGCAGATATTTATAGAATATCTCTTCCATCAACAACCAAATTCAACTTTTTCTCAGCTGCTCATGAAACTTTGTACAAAATGGACCATATCTTAGGATGTGAAGCAAACCTTAGAAAATATAAAAATACTAATATAATCTTGTGTATCCATTCTATCAAGTTATAGTGAAATAAAATTAGAAGTCAATGCAAGAAAAATCATGTTAATTACATAGTTATATTAAGAAGCAATAGTACACATTTGAATGGTAAACCATTCATAGAGGAAATAAAGGGAGAAATTAAAAATTTCCTAGAATTAAAAAATAATAGAGATGCAATATACCAAATTCTCTAGAACACTACAAAGGCAGTTCTAAGGGAAAATTTTATAGTTATTAGTGGTTCAATGAAAAAATTAGAGATATCACAAATTACCTAATGATGTACCTCTAGGCCTTAGAGTAAAAAGAACAAACCAATCCCAACTACTTTAGAAGAAAAAAATAAGAGCTGAAATTAATTAGAGAATAAGTATGGAAATATTTATTATATATTTATATTCTCTAAAGAGAATAAATATGATCCATTAAATAAAGATATCTTTTTGAAAAGATCAAAAATTGAAAAAAACCCTTAGCCTAACTAAGCACAAAAACAGAATGCTCAAATTAATAAAATTAGAGCTGAAAAGGAACTATCATTAGAAAAATCTCTGAGATCCAGAGGATCATTAAGAACTGTTTCAAAATTTGTATCTCAACAAATTGGAGAATCTGAAAGAAATAGTCCAATTTTTACCCACATACTACCTACTAAAGCTGCACAAAGAGCATATAGAAAACCAAATTGGACAGATTAAAGTAATGAAGTAATAAAATGCTTTCCAAAAAGAAAATTGTCATATGGATTCTCAGATTAATTCTATTAGACCTTAAAAGAAGAACTAATGGTAATTTTTTTCATATTTTTACATGAATTAAATTGTGGCTGGTGGGATTCCAAATTCATTCCTTAAAGCCAATATCATTGTGACACCCAAACCAGGTGGCATGTCACATAAAGAAAACCAAAGCCCAATAACACTGAAGAACATAAATGCAAGAATCCCTAATAAAATATCAGCAAATTCTATTTGATAACACATTAAGAAGATTGTATATCATGATCAAGTTTGTTTAATTACAGGGACACAGGAATATTTCAACACACAACAAATGAATAGACACAATTTAACGCATAAATAGAATCAAGAAAAAAAAAAAAAAACCCTAAGCATTTCAACACATGCCTTAAAAGCCTGTGGTACAATATGACACATATTCATGTTAAAAATACTGAAGAAATTAGGGATAGAAAGAACTTACCTCAACATCATAAGGGATATATAGGGAGTAAGGCAATCCCAAAAAACCAAAGGCTGAATGTTTTCCCTGATAAATGAAGTCTAATCCATAATGGGGCAGGAGGGGGAGGGGTCATGGAAAGAATGGAGGAATTTTGATTGGGCAAAAGGGAGGGAGGGGAAGGGAGAAGACATGGAAGTAGAAAAGATGGTGGAATGTGACAAACATCATTACCCTAGGTACATGTATGACTGCACATATGGAGTAACTCTACATTTTATACTACCAGAGAAATGAAAAGCTGTGCTCCATTTGTGTACAATGAACTGAAATGCATTTCTGTCATGCATAACTAATTAGTACAAATAAAAAATAAAAATAATAAAACTACAGTAGCCATTGTTCCTAATGGTAACAAACAAAGCTGTGTCAAGGACATCCCCATTTTCAACTTCGTTTCAATATTTGATTGAAAGGTCTAGATGATACAAGAAAGAATGTAGGTAAGATGTATACTGCTTGGGAAAGAATAAATAAATTGTCATTGTTTGCAGATGGCCTTATCATCTACGTATAAACTCTGAAAAAATAAAAAAAATGTTGAACTTCTAATAATTCAATAAATAGAACCTTGAAATTAAAAAAAATTACCATTTAAATTCAAATCCTCAAACTTGAAATATCTTAATATAAGTATAATTAGATACATACAAGCAAGTACAAAAGACCACATATGTGAAATACCAAGAATAGGAAGATCTACAAAGACAAAATAGATTAGTGGCTGTCTACGATTAAAATATTTGTGGAGATATAGGGAATAGCTAATAAAAAGTATGGTATTTCTTTCCAGGGTAATGAAAAAACCTTTGAGATTATGATGATAGTTTCACAACTCTGAAAATACAAAAAAAAATCAAGTGTAGACCTCAAGTAGGTAAGTAATATGATGTTTGTAGACTATCTCAGTAAACTATAAAAAACAAATTATGCTAGTAGCAAGACCGAGAAAACAAAGTTGCTTTTAAATACAGAACTGCAAAAATACTACTTGAAATGAGAAAAACTAAAGATCTTATACACTTCTTTAACCTGAAATTAATGAGAGCCTTTATAAGCTTTAAGGAAACTCCTATAAATGTGTGCAAAATATGGAAAACTGATGTAGATTCATTCTTGTCAGAAAGTATTAATCCAACTCTCAAATTACTAGGACTCCAAAAAGGAAAAGAATGATTGCTCTAGCATTACAAGAAGGCTAAGAATATTAGTAGTTTACTTTTTCCCCCTCTCATTTCTTCATATCATTTCATCTTTATCACGCATTCCATTTAGAACACATGATTTAAGGATTCAGCTCAAATTGCATGGATGATGCTTTAAGGGTTACTTTGTACACCATAATTGACTCCTTGAGATATTGGCCTTATAACTTATTTATCATGTTGTAATGGTTAATTTGAATTGTCAACTTGATTGGATTAGGAAATGCTGAACATAAGAGGCTCATGGATATATCAGTGAGGGTGTGTCAAGGAATGATTGGCACATGGGATAGCAAACAGAAGTGGAGACCCTCTGAAAGTATGGGCAGCATCATCCACTAGGTGGTGGCTTTGATGGGATAAAAGTTGGAAGAACAAGGAAGCAACAGCAGATGAAAGCTTGATTCTTCTTGAATGCGTTCTTGATTGCTACTGTGACTGCCTGAGGACATCAGACCCTTGCTCCTTCACTCTTCCAAAGCAGACTTTGCCAGTGATTAGCCTCTGGGACAATGCAGCTACTGGCTCCTCCAGTAATCCAGCCTGCAGATGGCCATTGTGAAATATCCAGCTTCTGGCCATGTAAGCCAATCTAATAAATCTCCTCTTTATCATCATACATCTGTTGATTATGTTCCTCTAGAAAACCCTGACAAATGAATACACATGTCTACACAGTGCTGCAAAGTGGTTCAATAAAATAATGGTGAACTCAGAAGAAGGGATTGTCTTCTCTAGTGTGTTGTGGAGTCCACCTCATGCTACTTCAGTAAGTACTTAGTTCTCACAAGTCTCCTTCACAATATTTATATGACCCTTGTCATACAGCTTCTCAACTACCCTTTATCATTATTTAGACTTATCATCCAAATCTGTCCCTCCTGGGTTACATTCCTCAAATAGAATGTCTGGTCTTGATACTAAAATTTGTCAAACAAGCCCCCATACTTTGACTACATATTTTGATTACATCCTTTCCTCTCTGCTAAAATGACTCTCTATAGAACTCCTCTGATACAAACTCTAGCCAAATTAACATTCTTCACTTTACAATTCTATATCTTCTATTTTTTTCTCAAATATTGCTTCTATGTTGACTACTAAGACATAGCATAACTGATTTTCTTCCTACATATCTGAGAATGTGACCAGATGGATGATCTTGGTTTTATCAGATTCATCTGTACTTCCATGGTCCAGATGCTCATCAAGCTCAAAATTGAAGACATAAAAAATTTCCAATTGCTTCTTACACGGATTATCATCACAGGGATCATTCTATAGGATTTGAAGAATTTATCCTAACAATTATCTGAATTCCATTATTCCTGGCTCATATTTATTCCTGCTCAAATCAAAACTTCTCATGAGAACATCCATGCTTATAGCTCACTTGAAAATACCAAGTCCATCTCCTTTTCTGTATAAATTAATTTTAGTTATATTCGACTAATGCTTCCTTTTTTCTATGCACATAATCTCTTTGCCATTACACACTTCTGAACCTCTGCATAGACCATCTGACTCACCTGAAAGTCCTTACCCTATCCCTCATTGAATATGTGTTAAGATCTACTCAAATCCCAGAACTTGCAGGAATCCCAATTAGGTCAAGTATTTCCTTCTGGTTCCCCCATACAGAGGCCATGTAATCTTTTCAGTCTGCATTTTATGGCTCCAATTTTGTTTTATAACTCTTTTATAATTGTTTCCTTTTCACCTTAGGTATGCATTATGTATTTCCTGAGGTAGATTATTAGTACTATAGAAGAGGATCTGTGTATAAGGACAGGAAGAGAGGAGGAATGGGGGTAGAAAAGATGGTGGAATGAGATGGACATCATTACCCTAAGTACATGTACGAAAACACAAATGGTGTGACTCTACTTTGTGTACAACAAAAGATATGAAAAATTGTGCCCTATATGTGTAATATGAATTGTAATGCATTCTGCTGTCACTGATAACAAATTAAAATAAAAAATTTAATTCTTCTATGATAATTCATGCAGATCTATAAAGACAAAATGTGCTTAAAGAGCTTGTCAAGCAACAATAGAATTAAGCAATAAAACACAAAATGCAGAAGCAATCAGATAACTGAGCTGTTGTTCACATTCTACCTCTTCCATTTTAATCAGGAAGCAGTCGATGAAGTCCCGAGGATTACTAATATCCAAGGATTCTTGGTGTTCCTTTATTCTCTCAAAAAAATACTGTTTCATATCAGCAACATTCTTAAGAAATATTTTATGACTCCCTGGGAAATAATCAATGAGAGCAGGAAAATTATTGCAGACCTAAAAGATAAAATATTCATAAAATAAGAACATGTAATAAAGATATATAAATCTTATGCCTAGTCCATCTTAGAAACTGTGACTTTAATTTTTTTTAAATGGTGTTCACCTTGAGGGGAAAATATTTACTATACATATGTAATAATTTCCAAGCTTGTAGAAAGAATTAATGGAAAGAATTTTGACTAGATAATCATAAATGATAGTCATTTTCTATACTCACACATCATTTTTGGAGATAAAAATAAGTTTTTATAAATTCCCTCCTTTTTCAAACAAAAATTCCCTACTATTTAGAAATATAAATTGGCATGAATTACCACAATTTATATTTGTAGATGAGGACAGAGGTTACAGGTGTATAAGGGCATTTGGGTAACCTGACAAAGAACACAATGCTGTTCTCTGCTGTTGCTAGTATGAAGCACCCTCAAAAATAGAATAATTTATATAGAAAAGGGAGGATTTGAAAATAACCATGAAATACAATTGTGCACAAGAGTTATTAGGAGATTTTTGAACATCTCACAATAGCTATTATGAAGAATGCAGAATATGCTAGCGCAGCATAGGGTAAAACTGTATTTGTTCAGGAGTTGTATAGAGTAAAAACCAACGATTATATTGACTCTATTACCTTGTCAGCTACAGTCCTAAATGAAGCATCAAACTTCTCTTCCATATTCAGAGTTTCTGCAACATCTGTGCAAGCATCAATTCTCCCTCCTTAATATCCTAAACAAAGATATTTCTTCCAAGTAAAGTGATGAAATTTCTAAGTGGTGATCAAAGGGCAGTCCCTGTGAATGATGAGTCTTCCACAGAGGCCTGGATGTCCACTGAGTGCCATGGTTTTTCTTTGTTCAGTCACCAGAGTACTTTATGAAGATTTGGCTTTGGGGGGTTACTTGCCAGAGAGCAATGTATGTTTATATCATCTCTATATGTGGGCATTCATATTTCCTGTGCATAAAATAAAGGGCTTAAGCATCTCTTTCTGATACTCCAAGACACCAATCTCTGGACTGGATTGTGGTGTACAGACTCATTTCATTGCTTGAACCATTATAAGTTTGACTTTTCTGAGGAAAAACCATAAGCGTTTTCTCAAGAAAAAGAAATTTTGATCTAACCTGGATCCATGGTGAGCTCAGAATCTTGAGGTTTTCACTAAATTTTTCCAAAAAACTTAGCAAATGCTGGTCTTTATAATCGAAACGATTATGGAAGATAATGGAGCAGATCACATTGCAGGGAGCACCACCCAGGAAAGGGGTGGGATCACAGGGAGAGCCTGAAGAATTGGAAACATTAAAAAATTAGGATTAAAATATACTTACATAAGTATATTTCTTTGAAATAACAGGAAAAGGTAATTTTAGAAACTTTAAGCAATATATATCTTCAATTCCTTAATTGGGAGAATATTCAGCATGCTAAATCAGCATATTTCTTAAACCTTAAACTTGAATTAATTATTACCTTCTATCTAGTTCATGTTTTTACTAATACTCCACTCAAATCTCTGCCATTCTTTAAGACATTTGAATCCAAATTATCACTTATTTTGGAAAACGTTTTAAAAGATCACTTTTTCAAGAACACCTGTTAATTCAAGTTCGGGGAATAATCATATTTGTTATTAAACCTTGTAGGTAGTTAAGAATGATGTAGAAAGAAAAAGTAGTTAGGCACATCCTTAAAAAAAAAAAATATATATATATATATATATATATATATATATATATATATATATAAAGAGCTTTTAAGAATTCATGTGCAAAACCAGCAGAGGGAAAGACTAAACAGAGAGCAACTATAGATGAATTTGTATACCTCTGGAACAAATAAATAAAAGTGTAAAGCATCCATGTTTTATGAGAAAAAAGGAAAACATACATATACAATGACATGTGTTTGTCAAAATAAAACTGAGAAAATTGTTATTATAAACTAAATATGAAGTAACACAAACAAAAGGCTAAATTTGATAAATGGAATCTATTTCTTCACTTCAGAATGAGAAGGGGACATTAATTTTCCCAACTTGGAAAGTAGTGTCCATCATTTCCAATAGTCTTAAATTTAATCTATTTGACAAATCTACCCTCTTTTCAACTTCTGGGATATTTTTATGAAGCATATATTCATCAATAGAATAATACATTTCAATAAATTCAGATGTTGACCATCATTATTGTGAATCCTATATTTTTAAATGTAAAGAAATTAAAATAGGGCAAAGTTTTTCCTTTTTGTGGGTGTAATACTTAGACTGTCAATATTCCTCCAAAAGCTAATGTGTGACATAATTCAGGAATGTTGAGGGGTAAAATGATAACAGAAACAGTGTATTAATTCATTGATATGAATTAGCAGGGTGTTAACAGGACAGGGGAATGTGAATAGAGTACATGGGTCACTGGGGGTGGGCCTTTGGGATTTATATTTTGTTCATGATGAGTGGATCTCTGTCTTCTTTCTTGTTACTATGGCCTGACTTGCTTTCCTCTACCATATCCTTCTGTCATGATACTCTGTCTCATCTTGAGCCCAGAACTATAAATTCAACTGACCATGGACTGAACCTCTGAAACTGTGAGCCAAAGTAAACTTTTACTGTTCTAAATTGTTTTTATCATGATTTTGAAAAAGCTGACTAAAACTGTGAAGATGTATAAAAGTGAAATTACAATGAGATGAGCAATAAGCTTCATTTATTAAAATGCATCCAAATTCACCACTATAGATTTAATTATGACTTGATTTAAAAAAAACAAAGGAAGTGAAAGAACTCTACAATGAAAATTACAAACAACTGTTGAAAAAAATTAGACATAAAAGAGAAAAACTTTTCATGTTTATGGATTAGAAGAATTAATATTTTTTAAAGATTCTACCACCCAAGGTATTTTGTATATTTGATTTAGTCCCCATGAAAATATCAATAACATTCTTCACAGAAGTAGAAAAATAATTCTAAGATTAATGTGGAGGCACAAAAGACCCCAAATAGTCAAGAAAATCTTGAACAAAATGAAATGCTATAGTCAGCTTTTTTGGCACTATTACCAAAATACCTGACAAATTAGAGGAGGAAGTTTATTTTGAGGCTCACAATTTTAGAGGTCTCAGTCCATAGGTGGCCAATTCTATATCTCAGGGCTGGAGATGAAGAAGAACACCATAACAGAGTGTGTGGTGGGGAAAATTGTCCCGGGACATGGTGATCAGGAAGCAAAGAGAAAGTCTAAGCTTAGCTCATAAAATATATACCCCAAAGACAGCCCCAGTGACCCACCTCCTCCAGCCATATCCTATCTGCCTACAGTCACAACCCAGTCAATGCCTATCAGGGATTAATGCACTGATTAGGTTAAAGCTCTCATAATCCCTATATTTTCACCTCTATTTTTTCTTTTTTGCATTGTCCATTCATGAGCTTTTGGGGGACACTTAATATATAAACCATAATAGGAAAAAAGCTACAGGTGGGAAAATTACTGCCACAGTGATCAAAACAACATGGCAGTGGCACAAAAACAGGCAACTAGAAAAATGTTAGAGAATAGAGATCACACACACAAAACTATTAATCTATAGCAAACTGATTCCCAAAATAGTTACCAAAACACCTGGTGGAGAAAGGAGAGCTTCTTTAATAAATGGTGCATACAAAAGGCTGAAACTTGACCCTTATCTCTCACCTTGTACAACATTCAACCCAAAAATGTATGAGAGACCTTAATGTAAGACCTGGAACTCTTAAATCACTAGCAGGAAACATAGGGAAGACACTTCAAAAAATGGTTATAGACAATGATTTTTAGTGTTTAATTCCAAAAGTCAAAATAGATAAATAGATTACATCAAACTAGAAACTATTGCACAAGAGATGGTCAATAGAGTATACAGAAGTTCCACAGAAAGAGAGATAATATTGGTTAGTTATTCATTTTAATTCTCTGACAAAGGATTAAAATCTAGAATCTATATATAAAGAACTAAAATCAGTATCAACAACAATAAACCCCAAGTAATTAAAAATGGGCAAAGGATCTTAATACACACCTCTCAAAAGAAGAATACAAATGACCAATAAATATATATTTTTAGATGCTCAATGTCAATAGTGTTAGAAAATCCAGCAGACAGGCTACTCCTCCCAGGTAGTTTAACCAGGCCACACCCCCTGGGTACCTGAAGACTAGACACACCCCCTAAGCCGGCCACACCACCAGCCAGCTCTGCTGGCCACACCTCAGGTGTCTTACTGAGCCAATTAGGACACATGGGTCCCCCTCTCATCCTGGGGCAGCCTATGGAGTTGGGGACCCCTCCAGGGGTCCCGCTGACCACTGGTGCCCTACTTAAGCCTTTTGGACTGAAACCGCTCTCTTTTTCCCCCTTCTCTTCCCTTCTCTTCCACGCAGCTCTTCCTCCGCTCCGCTCCTTGCCCCGTTGGGTTCCTCCCTTCCACATGGCCTTAATAAATCCGTCTTTTACTGACACGGCATTCCAGGCGTGGGTTTTCTTGTCCTTCAATTAGTCTCAAGGAAATGCAAATCAAAACTACATAGATGTAATTCCTCCCCAGTTAGAATGGCTATCATCAAAGCACAAAAAACCCAAACCACCACCACCACAATCAGCACAAAAACAAAATCAAATAACAAATATTGGAAAGGTGTGCAGAAAAAGGACCCCTTATGCCTGTTGAAGGAATACATCTAGTACATTAAGACTGCCATTATAGAGAAGAGTAAAGAGTTTCCTCCAATATACATATAAAAAAATCTATCATATGATTCAGGTGTCCCTCTTCTGATACACAGATGAAGGAGATGGCATAAACCACCAAAGAGATTCCTGCATGTTTATGTTTTATTGTGAAACTACTCATAATACCTAAAATATGGTATTAACATGGATACTTATCAACAAATGAGGAGATAAAGAAGATGTGGTATAGATTCATGATATGGTTTAGATATCATATGTCCCCCAAAAGCTCGTATGTGAGATAATTCAAGAAATTCTAAAGATGAAATGATTGCATTATAAAAGCTTTAAACTAATCAGTACACTAATGCCCTGAGAGGGATTAACTTGGTGGTAAAGAGGGAGATATAGAAGGGCTTAGGCAGCCAGGGCAAAATGGCAAGTGAGGAAGTTGGGGGTTCGGCCAGAACAAAGGAGCAAGAAAGGGTCTTCTGATGAAGTCAACTTCCTGGTTGGCAAAAGTGCTCTTGGACACAAGCAGGGAACCCAATCAGACAGACACTTTCATAGTTACAATCCTAAGCTAGGGATCAATAGAAAAACTAAGACAGATGCGTGGACAGAGGGACACCAATCAATAATAGTGAGGAGCATGTGGACAGGGGAGGAGATAGGGAAAGAAAAAAATTCCAGAGACCATAAAAAGAACAGGCCATAACTCCCCAGTTTGATAGGCCAAAATTCCCAGTTGTGGGTCCTTTCTCCTCAGAGAAGTCTATCTTTGTATCTCTGTCTCTTTTCAATAAACTTACTCTTTTTTTTTTTTTTTTTTTTTTTTTTTTTTTTTTTTAGTAAATCTACTTCTTGCTTGCTATCTCTGTGTCCTGTTCCTCAATTCTTTGCTGAGCAGACACAATGAATCCAATGCCCCGAGACTGTAACTCTAGGCAGGCAAGGTGTAGCTGGAGGAGGTGAGTCTCTGGGGGTATGGCTTTGGGTTTTATATTTTGTCCTTGTTGATTAAAGCTGTCCCCCACCCCTCTCCCCTTCCTGGTGCCACAACCCCAGATGTTTTCCTCTGCCACACATTTCTACTATGATGTTCTCCCTTACCTCCGACCCTAAGGAATGGAGATAGCCATCTATGCACTGAAACCATGAGCCCCCAAAATAATTTTTTCCTCCTTAAAATTGTTTTGTCAAGTCTTTTGGTCACAGTGGTGAAAAAGCTGACTAAATACACAAGGAAATCATTTAGCCATAAAGAAGAACTAAATCATGTGCAGTAAAATGGACAGAACTGAAGGGCATTGTGGTAAATGAAAGAAGACAGACATAGAAAGATAAGTATTCACTGGTCTCTCGAATGTAGACATTAAAAAAATTAATCTGAAGTTAAAATAGTGATTACTAGAGATGGGGAAGAGTATGTGGTGGTGGTAGGAGAGTAGATGAAGAAAGGATGGATTTGATCAGTGTATGCTGTATGCATGTGTGGGAATATCACACTGACCACCATTAACATGTACAAAACTAAATGTTAATAATAAAATAATATTTAAAAATTAATAAAAAAAAACAATGTAAACAAAGAATGTAGCATTGGATAATAGCAAACCTGTAGAGTTACCTACACTTCTACCAGGCTCCTTTAATTGTTATAGAGTTCCACGCTTTCAGAAAAAGCTTTATTTTAGCTAAGAAATTGGAGGGCAATTTGGGAAGTCTGAGAATTTCTTTGTGTGTGTCATTCACTAGTAAAGTCTGATTTTTAGTCTTTCATTTTATTACGTTTGGAAGAGAAATTTATAAGCCGAGCAATCTGGATCTAAGATGAAAATCAGAGACAATGTGAAAAACACTTCACAGATCTGTAGAGAGGACAGGGAGAGGTAAATAATTGCCATAATAAAGAATGAGACTTTCTAGGAGATATGCAAGTCACTAAGAAATCATATTATAATGTAATTACTATTGGAAATTGTAGACACCAGCCTTGGAAGAAACCCTGAGAGACATCAGTCAGTAAGGTTGTCTATACAAACACAGTTCCATTAATCCCACATCCCTTGCTTCATCTCCATAGGGTCTAAGGTGGATGTTTCCACTGTGTCCAATGGACAATGGTGAAAGTTGTGGAATGGAAAGCTCACAAATGTGCCATGGGTAAAATCTCCTCTTTAACTCTTAAAGAAAATGAAACTCTAAACCTTCGATTTTCATGATGCACTGATTTGAAAACAGAAAACAAAGTTAGGCAGAGTAAGATGCTATGACCTTATACACCCAGCATGCATGCCCAGTTCATGCCTGTGCACAGGCAGCATAGACAAGCAAACTCTGGCTCTCTGCTTTAAATCATCCCTCCTCCACATGAGGGCTGACAGACAGGACCTAGAACAACTGTCTCTGTGTGGAATGTGTCCAAGTGCCTTATTAGGAAGGAGATCAGTCTGGTAAAGGCAGTGATAATCAATCACCCACACTTGGTTTTCCTCAACTCCTCCACAAGGCAGTGGGCTTCCTCTTGAACACATTCCTCAATGTTCCTCTTCCCCATCCCAAAACTCCGCAGGGTCATGACTGAGAAGCGCCTCATTTCTTTCCATCTGTCTCCATTACTTAAAATGATCCCTAAAAGAGAGGGAGCAGAAAACTAAGAGTGAGATCCCAGGTGAGGCAGAGGAAGCTGACATGTTTCAAACACAAAGATGGCCAAGCTTAGCCTTAGGAGATCATCAAGTTTCTTTTCTCTCTCTCTCTCTCTCTCTCTCTTCCCTGTGTTCTGCATACCCACTATCTCATGCAAATGCACCCTTACCAAGACCTGTACTTGTTCTATCAACCACTGGGAAACTGCCTCTTCCAGAAAACTCTTCTCCAAGATCAATCAGGGCTTCCTTCACAGCTTCATATCCATGCAACACCACAGTGGGCTTCATGCCCAAATACAGAGTGAACACAGGCCCATAGACTTTTGACAACTGGAAATGGGGAAAAATAGAAATCTTAGCCAAAGAAATAAGTATTTGACCTACATATTTTGAATGATTTCTACTGTTATTCAGATTATTCTTATTGTATTTGTTATATTTTATTCTGCCATATGAATCTTTAAATATTTCTAATGTTGTTCACAGATATGATGGTAATTATAGGTGTTACTTATGGGTGGTCTATAATGTGCCGTGCCTGGCTCAGGCAATTGCTATCTATGCTGTAATTAATCCTCACATGAATTCATTTTGAGGACTTGTACTGTTTTACATTTAAAGTAAATAAATTCAGAGAGTTACAAACTCATTTGCAGTGTACCATGATTAATAAACAGAAGACCAAAATTTGAACCTTTATTTTGTCATAGGTGTGAGTGTATGGTGAGAACACATTAGCAAATTTTGGTTATAAGATACATAATTATTCACTGTAGTCACCATGTTGTATCTTAGGTCTCCATAATTATTCACCTTGTAACTGAATGTTTGTACCCTTGATCAATATCTCACATTTTCTTCCACATCCCAGCCCTTAATTTCTATCATTCTGATCTCCATTACTATGCATTCATGTCTTTTTTATGTAAGATTCCACATGTCTGTGAGATCATGTAGTAATTATATGTTAATAGTTAATTTTATGTCAAAACAAATCCCAGTGTTATGCATAACTAAAATGAACTAAAAAAAAGAAAAAAAAGTTATCTACATTCCACGTAATTAAAGAAGCATTGAATATTATTTGCTCTAATTCGTTCCCCAGTACTTCCCCTTTCCCTTCTTTGCTCCTTCCCCCTGTTCTTTTCCCTTCATTCCACTGTTATTTCTTCTATCTAGTTATAGATTTTTTTAAAAAATTAGTGCCTTCTGGATATACATGAAGGTGAGATTCACTGTAGTATATTCATATATGTACTTAGTAAATTTAGGTAAGATACATTCAAACATTATTTTTCCTTTTCCCATCCCTACTTCCTCCCCCTTAATCTCTTTCCTCTGCCCCACTGATCTCTCTTTTATTTTCATGGAATCCACCCTTTTCTTTTCTTCTTTCCCCTTTATTTTGTACTAGCTTCTGCATATCAGAGAAAATATCTGACTTTTGATTTTCTGCTTGTGGCTTACTTCACTTTGCACAATTCTCTCCAGTTCCATTAATTCACCAGCAAATGCTATAATTTTATTCTTCTTTACAGTTAGTAATCTATTGTGTATATAGGACATTTTCTTTAATCATTC
The DNA here is from genome assembly GCA_025594165.1 of Tamias sibiricus. NCBI lineage: Eukaryota > Metazoa > Chordata > Mammalia > Rodentia > Sciuridae > Tamias > Tamias sibiricus. Next base: position 138,408,825 of record CM046663.1, on the reverse strand, counting down.
ATCAGGACACAGACACATAGGTTGATTCCATAGCTTGGCTATTGTGAATTGTACTACTGTAGCCATTGAAGTGGCTACATCTCTACAGTATGCTGATTTGATCATTTGGATATATACTGACGAGTGCAATAACTGATTCAGATGGTCTTTCCATTTTTAGTATTTTGAGGACTCTCCATTCTGCTTTCCACAATGGTTGCACTAAAATTTTCAGTCCCACTCAAATATGAGTGTACCTTTCCCCCAGATCCTCGCCAAAATGTATTATTATTCATATTCTTGATGATGACCATTCTGACTAGAGTGAGATAAAATCTCAGTATAGCTTTGCTTTGCATTTTCTTTATTGCTAGAAATGTTGAACATTTTTTTCACGTATTTGTGAGCCATTTACATTTCTTATTTTGAGAATTGTCTGTTTAGTTCTTTAGCCCATTTATTAGTTGCAGTATTTTTTTTTTTTTTTTTGGTGTTATATTTTTTGAGTTCTTTTATATTCTGGATGTTAATGCCTATCTAAGGAGTAGGTATCAAAAATCTCCCATTTTGTATACTCTTTCTTCATGCTTTTATTCATCCTTTCTACTGTGCAGAGAATTTTTAATAACATTGTTGATGACTGGGCCAACGTGGGAATATGGGGCCTATATTTTCTTTTAGCTGGTTCAGATTTTCTGGTCTAGTTCGTAGGTCTTTGATCCACTTTTAGTTTACTTTTTTTTATGCATAGTGATAGATAGCAGTCATGTTTCATTCTTCTACATATGGATATCCATTTATCCTGGCTCCATTTGTTAAAAAAGCTACCTTTCCTCCAACGTATGTGTTTGCCATCTTTGTCATCATATGACTGCAGCTATGTGGATTTGTATCTGTGTCTTCCATTCTATCCCACTGGTCTTCATGTCTGTTTTGGTACCAATACTATGCTGTGTTTGTTATTTTATAGTTAGCATTACTCATCCTGCTCAGGATTGCTTTGGAAATTCTTGGTATATTATTCTTCCAAATGAATTTTAGAAATGATTTTTCTAGTTTTGTATAGAAGTCCATGTGTGTTTTGATGGGAATTGCATTGAATTTGTACATTGCTTTTGGTAGTATGACTATTTCGACAATATTAATTTCAACTATTCATTCACATGGAAGCTCTTTCCAACTTCTAAGATGTTCTTCAATTCCTTTCTCTAGTATTTCAATGGTTTCATATCTTACATTTGTCTTGAATTGATTTTTGTGTATAGTTTTAGAAATGAGTCTAATTTCTTTTGTTTTTGCATGTGGGTGTAGTTTTCCAAACTTTTTTTTTTTTTCTTGAAAAGACTATCCTTTCCCTATTGCTGCTTGTCCCTGGCCCTTTTGTGAAAAATTAGTCAACTATATGTGTATAAGTTTATTTCTGAACTCTGCATGAGGTCCTTTGTTCTGTGTGTCTGTATTTTGCCTGGAGTTTCATGTTTTACCTACTGTAGGCTTGTGTATATTTCTATGCCTATAGATTTCTTCATGCATAAATTGCATTGGTTATCCAGAATCTTTTCCAGTTCTAAACATATTTAAAAAAAAAAAAAACATTTATTTACTTTAGTTGTACACAATGCAATGCATTTATGTTTACATGGTGCTGAGGATCGAACCCGGGCCGCGCACATGTGAGGCGAGCGCTTTGCCACTGAGCCACAACCCCAGCCCCTAAACATATTTTTGAACTTTTAAATTTTCTGTGAAAAACATCTTGTATTATTCACAGGGATTGCATTAAATCTGTACATCATGTTGGGTTGTAACAATAATAAATATTCAAACCCATAATCATAGATTAGTTTTCCATGTATTTCTGTCTTCTACAACTTCTTTCACTGATGCTCTTTGTATTTCAGGATACAGATTTTATTTTTTTAACCTCCTGGTGAAATTTATTACTAAATATTTTGGCTTCTTATGATGCTGTAAATAAAATGTTTTCTTGATTCCTTACCAAACAGTTTGTTAATTAAAATGCTGCTAAATTTGGTATGTTACTTGTATATCCTGAATCTTTATAATTCATTTATTAGTATTTTGTTAATTTATTAGGTTTGCAGTTGAAGTTTAGAGTTTTCCATATATAGATTACATCCAATGGAAACAGACTATTTCACTTCTTCCTTTTTTTATTTGTATGCCTTTTAGTTTTTTTCTTGCTTAATTTTTCTGGCTTGGACTTCTGTTCTATGTTGAATAAAACTGGATGGTGGGACACTTTTATATTCTACCTAATTTTTTAGCAAAACCTTTCAACTTTCCCTATAGAACATGATGCTAGCTATTGGTTTGTCATATGTGGCCATTGTTGTGCCATGGCAATTATTGTGTGTTTTTTGGGGGGACATTTTATCATAAAATAATTTGAAATTTGTCAAATGTTTTTTCTGTACCTATTCAAATAGTCATGCAGTTTTTGTTTTTCATTCTTATTTATATATATATAAAATCATACTTGTATCTCTGGGATAAATCCTGCTTATTCATGATGGATGATACTTTTAATGTATTGAAGCATAGAAAGATGCACCTAGAATGAAATTTTTCCCAGCATTTTGAGTAGTTGTTCTTGAATTTTTACACAGTGGTGTTGCTGAGTCTTCTTGAGCTTTTTAACTTCTGGATAGTTCTCTAATTGCTCTTCAGTAAAAGGAGATGAAGATTGATATATCCTATTTCTTCGTCTTATTGACAGTCTATCACATAACTGTTTCTTTACATAGACTTAATTTTCTTCTTCAGGGAAGTTCATTTTGTATTCTCATTTATCATTGTACATTTTTATTTCTCACACTGATAACGTTTTATTTGGTTCAGTCAGCTAAATGAAATGCCCACCATTTTACATATTATTGTTATTTTTATTAGAGAATGGCAGTTATACATATAGTTGAGTTCATTTTGACAAAATCATTGACTTCCCTCTTACCTCCATCTGGATTTCCTTTTCCACTGAGCTTGCCTATATCTTTGTGATATCCAAACCCCACTTTTCACCCTTTATTGCTCTAGCTTCTGCATATGAGAGAAATTCCACCCTTGATTCTCTGAGTTTGGCTTCTTTCACTTAGTATGATGTACTGAAGTTTACTTGTGGTGGATAGAAAAAATACCTACAAATCAGGCATCAGATAATATCTTGAATGAATACTCTAATTGCAAAACATTTTCATCATTATTTAACTTCAGAAAAAAAATCACAGCAAATCACCATAAAAACAATGAAGGGGAGGGGCACATAAAACCTTTGCCATTTTAATATGTCAAGATATTATATTTAAATGTTTCTCTGATTTCAGATACACTACTTCATTTCACTATTTCTGAGAATGGCAGACATATAAAAGCAATGGAATCATCAAAGTCAGCCAAGAATATTTGCTGTGCAGCAACCTTTTTAATAATCTGCTTCCATGAATATGTTTAATTAAAAATAAGAATTATTTACTTACCATTTGCAAGCCATTGGAGGAGCATGCGCATACTTACATTGCTTAAAGACCTGCCGAAGTTTTTAGCATCTATTTGCAAGAAATTTCCAAGAATTGGGAGAGGAGTGGGGCCTGGTGGGAGATTCCTTCCCCCAGAGCTCTGTCTCCATAATGAAAAGAAAAGCAGACAGAAGAGACTGAGCACCAGAATGACAGCTAAATCCATTTGAAGTCTTCTCTTTTTACTGAAACAAATGGGAGCTTGCAATCAATGTAAATCTTTTATAGTGCTCCCTCATAATTCAGAATATGTCCTATTTACATACAAAATGCTTAGTCAACTAGAAAAATTCTAATCCCTTCTGAGTGTACATTTGTTACCTGATAAAGTTAAAGACAAACTGTTATTTACTTTTGCCCTTTTTTTCCAAACTCTGCCCTTGACTATTCTGGGATAGAGCCAAGGAAAAGATAATTTTTAACTTACAGGAAAAAAAAAACAAATATGGAAACAACATCTGGTTATACCAATATGCAACTAGGATTAAGAAAGAAATGAAACATTTTATCAAAAACATTGCTCAACATTCTGGATTCTCAGATTGATGATTCATTGGAAATTAATGACTTTGGGAAAATCCATTTGATCTCTGACTTTTACATAGCAATATTGAATTTGTGATACTTCAGTAAACAATCTGATAGTTTATGTTTGAAAATAAAGTCTTTTAAATATTTAAAAGTATTGAACTAACATCACCACTGCCTGAACTAAAGTAAGTAGCATAATTTATACATTTTGAAAGATGAAACATATATTAATACTTAACTAAGAAAACATACTTAGGATTTGTCATTTAACCTACCCTCTTCTTTCTCCCCAACCTCCCCAAACCTGGAGAGCACAAAGCAGAGATCCTTATTACTTTTTATTTGTCAAACAGGTTCAGGGAGATTCTGGGAAAATAGGAGACCATCATGTCACACAACTCACTGTGGGTAGAACTGGTATTTAAATGAGCTCAAATGGCACAAATGGTGCACCATGGCTTACACCATAGTGGCCTAAAAAAATCACATTAGAAAAGTGAATCAAACACCCCAAACATTACTCTGAATGACACTATATTGTGTTCATAGCCCAACAAGCTTCCCTTCAGATTAGTACCCATTATTTCACTCCAAAGATAACTGAATTAGAGGTTCTATAAAAGGAAGAGATGCAGATAGGGCTTATCTCCTCTCCATCTGTACAGAGGTGAAAATTTCTCAGCAGAAATGAATAACAGCCAATTTCAGGGAATTGAAGGGGTAAGGCTTGAGAAACTGACAACAGTTCTCTGGTCACTTACAGATGGAACTGTTTCTGTTACTGTTTAGTATGTAACTGTCAGATGCAATGGAATGAAATATTAGACCACAAGCAATGATATTGGACATAGAAAAACAAGCATGTGCTTTGGAGTTGAATGAAAGCCAGGAACTACATCAAGACTCCCTGCACAGGAGGAATAATATGCAAATCAAAATACAATACTTAGGTAGTCATGATTCAAAATGTCACTGTATTGATGGACACTACTAGATTAATAAATTGGTTATCATAATTACCTATAAGCTATTCAGGAGAATTAAGTTGTTGACAAGATCATAGTTACATAATGTTCAACTTCCATGTTTACAGGGATTCTGACAATGAACAAAAAATTTCACACCTATCATTCACTTTTGATTTTCTTATATTTAGAAAGTAAAATTATTCCCATTGAGGAATAAGGAACCTGGGCTTTAGAGATTCAGTGCCATGGCCAAGGGTACACAGATTATAGATAATAGAACTGAGACTGAACCTCATATACCCTGACTCTCTTAGACTTACCTCAAAACAAACAAACAAACAAATAAATAAATAAAGCAAGTTCAATGTATACCAAGCGTGTATTATTTTGCATTATTCCATGGTGACGCTCATAAGTGACTTTTGAACTAGACATTGATTTAATAATTACAGCATTCATTGATTAAAATGGTGGTCAGAAAACTTTGATTTTTTTAACCTTTAGAATTTTTATTAGCTCAGATATTGATGAAATCTTTATTAATGTCAAGGCAAAGCAGTAACTTGCTGTATGACTCACAGAGCTACAACTTTTAAACTCCACAGGATGAAGGTGAAAGGTTGGGAGGAATCCTACCACTCACATGGACTGCAGAAGCAAGCAGGAGTTTCCATCATCATATCAAATAAAGTAGACTTCAAGCTAAAGTCAATCAAAAGGGATAAAGACAGATACTACATACTGCTCAAGGGAAACATATACCAACAAGACTTAACAATTATAAATATATATGCCTCAAACAATGGAGCCTCCATGTTCATCAAACAAACTCTTCACAAGTTCAAGAGTCAAACAGACGACACCATAATAATTTTGGGTTACTTCAACACACCCCTTTCACCAATGGATAGATCTTCCAAAAAAAAGCTGAACAAAGAAACTATAAAACTCATAAATACAATAAACAACTTAGACTTAACTGACTTATATAGAATAATTCATCCTTCAAGGATTGAATACACTTTCTTCTCAGCAGCACATGGATCCTTCTCTAAAATAGACCATATGTTATGCCACAAAAAACTCTTAGCAAAATAGAGATACTACCCTGCATTCTATCAGACCATAATAAAATGAAATTAGAAATCAATGATAAAATAAGAAATAAAAGCTACTCCAACACCTGGAGACTAAATAATATGCTACTGAATGAGCAATGGGTTGCAGAAGACATCAAGGAGGAGATTAAAAAATCCTTAGAGTGTGGCATCATCCATATGACAGAGTGAGCAAGGCATCCTCTTCTCTTACGATAAGGGGGTGGAAGCAACGGCAAACCCCTATTACTGGATAGATGTTTACTGAAATGCGGCATTGAAGAAATTAACCCTATCTATGTATGTTACCACTGTCTCCTGTCTAAATATATCTTTGCTGTTCTGCTCATATGTATGGCTGCCAGATGTCGCTATTTCATTAATTAGAATAAGACTAATTCTGGAAATATATAATTTTATTGGAATCTAAGCTGGAAACATAATAACATTTCCTAAATTTGTACTTATATAGCTAACTTTTAGTAAAGAAGCAGCTTAATAAATGCTTGCCATTTAACCTCCATTGTTATAATTACTTTCAGTAAGAAAAAACTTTAAGAGCCCTTTTGTGTCTGAAAAAGGATACTTTACTTTCAGGGAAATTTGGAATAGATGCAAAAACAAAATCCTAGGGTAAACGTCCTTCAGAGCTAACATTTGACTATGTTTTCCTCTTCTCTGCCCTTGGGTGCAAAAAGGGACTATTGTAAAGAGACAATGATGCTTTAAAACCAGGCAGAAAAAAACTAACTTCTATCAGCTAGCTTAGCAGGTGTGCAGAGGAATGGTTTCAAGAGATTCATAAGTTTGGGTCGAACCCAGGCTGGGTCAGATAAGCATGAACAGATTGTAAAGAATTTCAAAACAACATGTATATAGTCCTTGTCTAGCCAAGACCTTGAAATGTTAGAAAAAATAGTAAAATCTAGAAATTTACTTCACAGAGACTGATATTTCCCTAGCTCTTGTAACTGTTTTTGTAACCACAAAAAAAAAAGCATACTGCCAAAAAATATGCTTTTATTGCTTGCAAAAGAAAAAATAAACGCAGAAGATTTCAGCATCCTGACGTGTGTTGATTTCTTCCATCGTACCACTGACTCTCCCCACCAGCACCGTTCAAGATTCACCCTTTCCCCACTGCGGAAGCCGGCCTTCAGCATTAGAGGTGAATGAGAACACAGACACAACATACCAAAATCTCTGGGACACCATGAAGGCAGTTCTAAGAGGAAAGTTCATTGCATTGAGTTCATTCCTCAAAAGAAGAAAAAGTCAACAAATAAATGAAGTAGCATTACATCTCAAAGCTCTAGAAAAAGAAGAACAATCCAGCACCAAAAGCAGAAGATAGGAAATAATTAAAACCAGAGGTGGAATCAATGAAGTTGAAACAAAAAGAAACAATTGAAAAAATTGACAAAACAAAAAGTTGGTTCTTTGAAAAAATAAAATTGACAGACCTTTAGCCAGGCTAACAAAGAGAAGGAGAGAGAAAACTCAAATTACTAACATATGTGATGAAAAAGGAAATATCACAACAGACACTACAGAAATACAGAATATAATTCAAAATTATTTTTGAAAGCTTGTACTCCAATAAAATACAAAACATTGAAGACATGGACAAATTTCAAAAGTCATATATGATTTGCCCAAATTGAATCAGGATGATACACACAATTTAAACAGACCAATTTCAAGTGATGAAATAGAAGATGCCATCAGAAGCCTACCAACAAATAAAAGCCCAGGACCAGATGGATACACAGCCGAGTTCTACAAGACTTTTAAGAAGAACTAACACCAATACTCCTCAAACTATTTCATTAAATAGAAAAAGAGGGAACACTTCCAAACACTTTCCATGAGGCCAATATCACCCTGATTCCAAAACCAGGCATAGACACATCAAAGAAAGAAAACTTCAGACCAATATCTCTAATGAACATAGATGCAAAAATTCTCAATAAAATTATGGCAAATTGAATACAAAAACATATCAAAAAGATAGTACAACACAATCAAGTGGGGTTCATTCCAGGGATGCAAGGATGGTTCAACATATGGAAATCAATAAATGTAATTCATCACATCAATAGACTTAAAGATAAGAACCATATTATTCTCTCAATAGATGCAGAAAAAGCATTCGACAAAATGGAATACCTCTTCATGTTCAAAACACTAGAAAAACTAGGGATAACAGGAATATATCTACACATCGTAAAAGCTATCTATGCTAAGCCCCAGGCCAACATCATTCTAAATGGAGAAAAATTGAAAGGATTCTCTCTAAAAACTCGAACAAGACAGGGATGCCCTCTTTCACCACTTCTATTTAACATAGTTCTTGAAACACTGGCCAGAGCAATAAGACAGACAAAGAAATTAAAGAGATACATATAGGCAAAGTATAACTCAAATTATTACTATTTACTGACAATATAATTCTATACCTACAAGACCCCAAAAAAATTCTACCGGAAAAGTTCTAGAATTCATAAATGAATTTAGCAAAGTAGCAGGATACAAAATCAACACCCATAAATTAAAGGCATTTCTATATATCAGTGACAAATCCTCTGAAAGGGAAATAAGGAAAACTACCCCGTTTACAATAGCATCAGAAAATAAAATAAAATACTTGGGAATCAACTTAACAAACGACGTGAAAGACATCTATAAAGAAAACTACAGAATGCTAAAGAAAGAAATTAAAGAAGACCTTAGAAGATGTAAAGATCTACCTTGTTCTTGGATAGGCAGAATTAATATTGTCAAAATGACAATACTACCAAAAGCACTATACTGATTTAATGCAATTCCAATCAAAATCCCAATGATATTCCTCATAGAAATAGAAAAGTCAGTCATGAAATTCATCTGGAAAAATAAGAGACCCAGAATAGCTAAAGCAATCCTTAGCAAGAAGAGTGAAGCAGGTGGCAACATTAAACCAGATCTTAAATTATACTACAGAGCAATAGTAACAAAAACAGCATGGAATTGGCACCAAAATAGACTGGTATACCAATGGTACAGAATAGAGCACACAGAGACTGACAGATATAATTACAGTTATCTTATATAAGACAAAGGCACCAAAAATGTACACTGGAGAAAAGATAGCCTGTTCAACAAATGGTTCTGGGAAAACTGCAAATCCATATGCAACAAAATGAAATTAAACCCTTATCTCTCATCATGCAAAAAACTCAACTCAAAGTGGATCAAGGACCTAGGACTTAGATCAGAGACACTAAGCCTATTAGAAGAAAAAGTAAGCCCTAATTTCCAACATGTTGGATTAGGCCCCAACTTACTTAGTAAGCCTTCTATAGCACAAGAATTAATATTAAGAATCAATAAATGGGATAGATTCAAACTAAAAAGCTTCTTCTCAGCAAAAGAAACAATCAGTGAGGTGAATAAAGAGCCTACTAACTGGGAACAAATTCTTACCACATGCACGTCAGATAAAGCACTAATCTCTACAATATATAAAGAACTCAAACATCTTAACACCAAAATAAACAAATAACCCAATCAATGAATGGACTGAGGAAATGAACAGACACTTCTCAGATGAAGAAATACAATCCATCAACAAATACATGAAAAAAAGGTTCAACATCTCTAGCAATTAGAGAAATGTAAATCAAAACTACTCTAAGATTTCATCTCACACCAGTCAGAATGGCAGTTATTAAGAACACAAACAACAATAAATGTTGGAGAGGATGTGGGGAAAAAGGCACAGTCATACATTGCTGGTGGGACTGCAAAATGCTGCAGCCAATATGGAAAGCAGTATGGAGATTCCTTGAAAAACCAGGAATAGAACCACCTTATGACCTATAGCAGCACAATTCACAATAGCTAAACTGTATAACCAACCTAGATGCCTTTCAGTAGATGAATGGTTTTTAAAAAAATGTGGTACATATACACAACGGAGTATTACTCAGCAATAAAAGAGAATAAAATAATGGCATTTGTAGGTAAATGGATGAAGTTGGAGAATATAATGCTAGGTGAGGTTAGCCAATCCCAAAAATCCAAATGCCAAATGTTTTCTCTGATAGAAGGATTAACAGTATGGTTGGGATGGAGAGAATAGGAGGATTAGAGAAATACTAGAAAGGCCAATGGGGAAGGAGGGAAAGGGAGAGAGCAAAAGGGTAAAAAAAAAAATGGTAGAATGAGATGGATATCATTACCCTGAGTGCATGTATGAAGACACAAATGGTGTGAATATACTTTGTATACAACCACAGATATGTAAAAATGTCCTCTATAAGTATAATATGAATTGTAATGCATTCTGCTGTCAAATATAACAATTTCGAATATAAAACGTTTAAAAAAAATTTTTAAAGATAGGATATAGAAATAGCAGTACTAAAAAAGAAGATTTATAGCAATAAATGCCTGCATAAAATATTAGGAAAATTTTAAATAAATAATCTAAAGATGCATCTCAATGACTTAATAAAGTAATAGAAAACTAAACTTAAAAATAATAGTAGCAATGGAATAACAAATATCAGATCAGAAATTGATAAAATAAAATTTTAAGAAAAATTAGTGAAACAAAGTTTTTTAAAAACATATACAAAATTAACAAACCTTTATCTAGACTATGTGAAAAAAAGACACAAATCAGTAAAATAAGATATAACCAAGAACACGTTACAATAAATACCACAGAAATACTAAAGAACACAAGATATTTTTTTCCAGATCTATGTGCCAAAATAAGGGAAAACTTGGAAAAAATAGAGAAGTTTCTGGACACATATAATCTATGAAAATTGAGTTATATTAAACCATAAAAACACCAAACAGACCAATGATGGGTATTGAAATTAAAACTAAGAAAACATTTCCCAACAAATAAAGGTCCAATATACAAAGGTTTTATGTGTGAATTCTACCAAACTCTCACAGAAGAATTTTTTTTCCAAACAATTCTAAACAATTGAAACAGAGAGAACTCTTCCAAAATCATTCTTCATGGCCAGCAGCAACCTGATTCTAAAACCATAAAAGAACACAACAAAAAATAAAACTACATACTAATGTCCCTGATGAACATAGATGCAAATATTCACACAAAAACCTTAGCAAATAAAAATCTAACACAACATCAAGAAGATCATTCAGGATAATAACATTGGATTTATCCAAGGGATGCATGGATGGTTTTAAAGAGTCAAATCAACTAAATAACACATCACATCAACAGAAAAAACGGATAAAAAAGCATTTCATAAAAATTTAACATTACTTTATGATAAAAGCCCTGAGCAAATTAGATACAGAAGGATTGTACCTCAACATAATTAAGACTTTGTAAGGTAAAAACATTGTCAACATCAAAACAAATGGGTAAATCTTGAAAACTTTTCCCCTAAATCTAGAACAAGACAAGGATGTGCACTCTTACTGATATTTGTTAAACATAGAAGTAGAAGTTTTAGCCAGAGAGATAAGCAAGTAAAAGAAATATAGGGCATAAATTGGAAGGAAACAAATCAAGTTATTCCTGTTTTCAATTTACATAATCCTAAAAATAGAAAAAAAAATTTGTATTGAATTTCTATTTTTTTTATCCATAGGAAAAAACCTTAAAGCAGAAGTTGTGACATGCCTTTCTTATGAATGTTCAAGAAGAAAGACAGTAAAGAAGAAAAGGCATGGCTTTTGAAAAGAGAAACTCAAGACTTTACAATGTTCTACTATACTTGTGACATTTTGTAAATGTCTACTATACTTGTGACATTTTGCAAATCCATGTAAACTCTCCAAGTTTCTGCAGCTGTGACACAATCAGAACTGGATGAGGAAAAAATATGTCATTTGCCTAGTACAGTACCTTCAGCATTCAAAAAATTGTTGGTTTCTTTCAATGTGTGTTTTTGATGATTTTGTCAAAAATCAGAGGCTACAGCTGTGTTGGTGTATTCCTGTGTCTTCTATTTTTTTTCCCATTGGTCTGTCTCTAATTTGAATACTGTATAATTTTTGTTACTAGACCTTTCTTGTGTATTTTGAAATTGATTTTACTCCATGTATATATAATACATATACTCTACTGTCATGTATACCTAAAAAGAACAAATGAAAAAATAAAAAAGAAGCAAAACAAAACAAAATAAAATCTTGATTACAAAAGTTTACATTTCCTAGATTTAAGTAAAAAAAAATTATAGATTATAAGTGTGAATAACAATTGGTTATTGTGATACCTCCAGCATTAATGTTTTTTTTCAGGATTGCTTTGGCTATTTGAGTTGTTTTTTGCTCCTCATAAATTTTGAGATTGTTTTTTCTAGTTCTATGAAGAATGCCAGTGATCTTTTGATGGGAATTGAATTAAATCTGTAGTTTGCTTTCTGCAATGTGGCCCGTTTTAACAACAGAAATTCTGCCAATTCAATTATTTGAGAGGTATTTGCATCTTCTAGAGTCTTCTCCAATTTCTTTCTTCAGTGGTCTGGAATTTTTATTGTAGAGGTCTTTTACATTCTTGATTAGAATTTTTTCACATATTTTATTATTTCTGAAGCTACTCTAATTGGAATTATTTTCCTGATTTCTTTCTTAGAAGCTTTGCTGTTGGTGTATAGAAAATCTCTTTATTTTTGTATTTTGATTTTTATCTTACTTTGCTGAATTTGTTTATCTGAGCTAAAAACTTCCAATGGAGTCTTTAGGGTCTTGTAAATATAAAATCATATAGTCTCCCAATAGGATGATTTGACTTCTTCCTTTATGATTTATATCCCATTATTTCTTTATCTTGCAAATTTCTCCAGTTAAAATTTCAAATACTACATTGAGTAGGAGTGGTGAGAGTTGATATTCTTATCTTATTTCTGATTTTAGAGAAAATGCTTTCATTTTTTTCCCATTCAGGATGATGTTGGCTTTGGGCTTTTCATGTATAGCCTTCACCATGTTGAGAAAAGATTTTTTTACTTACTTTCTTCAGGGATTTTATCATGAACGGATGTCAAATTTTGTTAAAGTTTTCAATGTACCTATTGAGATAACCACGTGATTTTTATCATTGATTTTATTTATATAGTGTATTAAATTTATTTATTTGCCTATATTAAACCAGGCTTGCATCCCTGGAATGAAACCAACATGACCCATGGTGAATAATCTTTTAAAATTCTTACCAATAGGACTTTTGATGATTTTTACATTTATATTTATCAAGGATATTGGGCTGTTGTTTCCTTTTTTGTTGCTAATATGTCTTTATCTGGTTTCGATATCAGAGTACATTTAGCTTCACAGAAAGAGTTTAGAAGTGTTACTTCCCTTTCTATTTTGTGGAATAATGTGAGGAGCATTGGTGTTAGTTCTTTTTTAACCCATTAGGTCTCAAGTTTTTAATTTTTTTTTAATAAAATTGGTACAGATGCATTAAAATAATTTGAAAATCATAATCAAATGCTTATACACCACAGATTTTTTTAAATGTTCTAGTCACTTACCTATTATTTTTTTCAAATATAAAACTTTAAAAACATTTATTTCAGTGGTATATTTATTGTAAAATTTAAGTTTTTCTAGGTATCCCATTTCTGGGACAATGGAACTTAACAGGTTAATGGTCTGGTAAAACTAGCATTGAGTTCATCTGGTCTGGGTTTTTCTTTCATCAGAGATTATTTTATTACAGATTCAATTTTATTGTTTGTTACTGGTCTTTTTATATATTTGGTATCATTTTGGGTAAATTTTGATTGTTTTAATGTCTAGAAATTTATTATTTTTTTCTGGATTTTCCTATTTATTGGAGCATACATTTTCAAAATAGTTCCTAATGATCTGTGGGGTTTCAGTAATGTCTGTTGTGCTATTCTCCTTTTCATCTCTAACTTTATTAATTTAGGTTTTCTCTCCCTTTATCTCAACTAGTTTGGCTAAATGCTTCTCAATCTTGTTTATCTCTTCAAAGAAATGACTGTTTGTTTCATTGATCTTTTGTGTCTTCTTTTAAACTCTGTTTTAGTCAACATTTTTATCATTCTGACTAAAACACCTGACAAAAACTACTTAGAAGAGGAAATTTTTATTTTGGCTCATGGTTTAAGAGGTTCAGTCCATGTTTATCCAACTCCATAGCTCTGAGCTTGAGGTAAGGCAGAATATTAGCACAGGGCATGGGGTAGGAAAGCTGCTCAGGACATGACAGCCAAGAAGCAGAGAAAGAGAGTGCTCTGCTTACCAGAGACAAATGTAAAATCTAAAGTCACACCCCCAATAAATTCATTCCTCCAGCCACATCTTACTTGCCTACAGTTACTTCCCAGTTAATCCATATTAGTGGGTTAATCCACTAATATTAGAGCAGACTTCTTATAATCTAATCTTTTCACCTCTGAAAATTCTTGCATTGTCTCACACATGAGCTTTTAGAGGACACCTCAAATTCAAACCATAATAGACACTATTGTAAGAATGGAATGTTGGAGTTACACACTATTATTGTACTGGGATCCTTCTGTTCTTTATGTTCGGTACTGTTTTTTTTTCTTGAAATTAGGTACACAAATATTGAGTGCATATATTTTTATTCTTAGAAAAATAAGCCATGCCGGGAAGGCGTTTCAATAAAAAGGGTTTATTAGGGACCACGTGGAAGGGTAGGGAGGTAGGGGAAGAAACGGTGTGAAGGGTCAGGGAAGGGATGGACAAGAAGAAGAAGGATAAGGCACAGTTTCAGTCTGGAGCAGGCTTAAATAGCGAACTGGTGATCAGAGGGACCCCTGGAGCAAGTCCGTGTCCCCATAGGCTGCCGGAGGTCAAGAGGGAGAGGGAAGGGCACCTGAGCTGGCCAGCCTGAGGCACCTGGGATGTGTAGTCTTTTCTCAAAATACCTGTGGGAGGTGTGGCTTCCCTGCCCGGAATCCAACATTTATGATATTTTCTCTCCTTGGAAAATTATTCCCTTTACCAATATGTAGTGACTTTCTTTGTGCTTTTCTGCCTCATTTTGACATGATATCTGCTTTTCCAGGTATTAACATAGCTACGCCTGCTTACCATCATGTTCCATTTGCATGTAATATAATTTTCCACCCTTTCATCTTCAGTCCATGTATGTATTTGCTAGTAAGCTGTATTACTTGCAGGCAAAATATAGTTAAGACATGTTTTTCAATCCAATCCACCAGTCTGTGTGGTTTAGTCAGAGACTTAAGACCAGTTACATTCATGGTTATTATTAAATGTATGCAACAATGCCTGTCATTTTCTTTATTTTTCCAATCTTTTATTCATTTCTAATAATAATTTGCTTAAGTGTTCTAGTCATTTAAGCTTTTTTCCTAATAAAATTTATTCTTTCCCATGCTTTACAACTTTACATATCTTCCTCATCCCTGTGCATGATTTATTTAGGTGTCTTCTGCAAGGCCTACTTAGTAGTCATGAACTCCTTTACTTTGTGTTTATCTTGGAAATTTTTCTTATTCACTTCTGAAGGGTGTTTTTTGATAGTTAATATAGACTGGCAGTTACTGTCTTTCAGGGCTTGAAATACAGAATTTCACAACCCTTTTTAGAGTTTGTACTGAGACACCTATTATTCTGATGTGTTTGCCTTTATATGAAATTTGGTGCTTCTATCTTTGTGTTTTTTCATCTATTTTGTTCTGAACTTTTAGCAAATTAACTATGTTGTGGAGAGGGTACTTTTTGCTCATGTCTGTTTGAGGTCCTAAATGCCTCCAGTACCTGAATGTCCATCTTATGCTCAAGATTTGGGAGATTAGGAAAGACAGTAAAGGGAATTGGACATAACTTTCTTACATACATATATGAATAAATGATTGGTGTAACTACAGACCATGTTCAACCACAAGAATTAGATCCTAATTAGAATAAATTATAAGCCATGTATGTATAATATGTCAAAATCCATTATATTGTCATTTATATCTAAAAATAACAAATAATGTAATATATATACATATATATGTGTGTATGTATACACACACACACACACACACACACACATATAAAGATTTGGGGAATTTTCTGGTAGTATTCAGTGAACAGATTTTTCTATGCGGTTAGCATCTATCTGTACTCCTTCCTCAAGAATTATGTGTCTTACATTTGGTACTTCAAGACCTCTACTACAGAGATCTATAGAAATCAAAGTTTCTTACTTTTTTATTTTTTTCAGAATATTCTAGTTCATTCACCTTGCCTTCATGACCTGGTCCAAGGTTTCTATTTGGATCTTTCTCAGGGTCTTTATCTCTTTATTGAAATGTTCTTTCATCTCTCTCATTGTATTTCTTAATTTATTCTGCTGACTTTCTGTATCTTCTTTGAATTTATTGATAATTTTATCAATCATTTTCTAGGACTCTTTGGCATCCACTTTGGTATCTATAAATTTTTTTCATTGGGGAGTTATGAATTTGTGGGTTCACCTTGCTCCCTTATTTATTCATGTTTCTCATATGTTGTGATGCATAATTTGGAATTAGATATCTCTTTTATTATTATATGAGTGTCTTTTTAGTGAGTGACTTTCTCTTGTGATGTGCCCAGATCTGGGAATGTATCTCAGTGTCAAAGCTCCCACTTAACATGTTCAAAGTGCTAGGCTCAATACCCAGCTGCATTTTGAGTGGAGAGAATGGCTAGAAGTAACAGCAACAACTTAGAAGCAAATCATACATCAACATACAACAATATCTTATTTAAAATGATCTCTAAAACTCCACTAACCAAAAGGAGGTACAAATTTACAATAGACTAATTTCTTAGCCTATTCTAAACTAAGCACTACTGAAAGTAAAACTAATACTAAAATATAAAAAGTGGGGAAGAGAAGAGAGAGAAGTAATGAAAAGAGGGAAAAATAGAGAAAAAGGAGGGGATACAATTAAGAAAGAAGAACTAGAGAAAAATATAATTAAAGAATTAATATACACCAGTTCTCAGAAGATGGCAGAAAGAAGCTAGGCAGTGATTTCTGATCCCCTCACAACATAGAAAGAAAACAGAAAAGAAACAATAGGTCTGAGAGGGGTAACAAAATAAGTCCTCTAAGACCAATATTACGAAGACTGAGACCTGGAAAAATTTGAAGATTAGTTATCTTAGTAGAAACTAAGTGCAGAGTCCCCCAACCCTGAAGCCAGACCAGGATGGGGGAAGGGTGGAAAGACAACAGAGAGAGGAAGAGAAAGAAGGAGGGAGTTGAAAAACACATAAGCTAATACCCTTAACAACATTTAGAAAGAACAAGGAAAAATTAAAACATAAGAGGAACAGCAGTGTTCTTGAAGCAGATAAAGCAGTATAAAACCAAATAATGAATAGAAACTCCAGCAAGACCAAGCAGCCATTTTTGGGAGCCCACAGTTAACCTGTCACCCCTTGAATTAACATAGCATCTCCCCACCTCCAGAGAGCCTCAAACTAAATCAGAGCACCATGCTATGGGTTCTTTTAAGAATCCAGCTAGAAAAAAAATTTATAGAGGGGTACTAGCTGAAAGTCACTAAAACCCCTTCGCCCCACCATGAACAAGGGGAGCAGGGTGGAGCAGCTCTGCTTGGGAAGTGCTCACTCAACACAGTGCTATTCTTGGCTTCCAGGAGTCCCAGGCAGAGACAGAGCAGATGCCCACAATTTGGGGGGTGGTGGAAATCAGAATTCAGATCTGAGAGTCAAAGCATTTTAAGCACTGAACAGAAGAATTGGGAAGGGGGAGCCCTTAGAACTGATATTTCTGCCTGCTTACACTGGGGGTGAGGAAAAACAGTGGGGAATTGTGCTAGTCCTAAGAAACTATGCCCCTTATAATAGGCTCCATTGGGCTGACTCACAGTAAAGCTGCCTGAATACCCAGTGACACAGAGGTGTGGATCCCCAGATAATGGCTACATAAAACAGAAAGCCACAACAATAAGGTGCCTTCCCCAGGAAGATTAAAGGAAAAGTGCCCAGACAATTACTATAGCCATCAGCAGGTCAGAAATTTCCCTGGGGCCAAGGCAATGAAAAGCAACAGCCCCCCAGCCTCACTTATCTCCCAGGCTGACCTGACTTCCAGCCTGACCCTTGACCGTAACTACAGAGTGATAGGACACTGTTTAAATACTGGATAGATCCTGTCTCAGCCACAATCAGCAGAAGAAATAGGTGCCTGCCATTTACAACCTGGGGAAGTGGAAACTAAAACCAGATGAACTTGTTGAGTCCATTGATTCAGTAATAGCCAGATGAACAGATGAACTTGTTGAGTTCATTATTCAGTAATAGCCCTGGAGAATATTTTTGCACCACAGATCATTCATAGAAAATTCACATCCACAGCACCTGCACTGGCAGACAACCACCAGAATCTACACCAAGAAAAGGGGAGTAGGTACGTGGTGACCAACTACAATCAAATCACAGACCAGTCCCTGCAGGCGGAACCTCTTCACACAATAGAAACAATCAATAGACACAACATCACACTTCTGAGCAGTTTAGCCACAGGCCACTTAGCCACAGGCCACTGACCATACAAACCAAAATCAGCCAGTGGGAAATCCATAGCAACTAAAGCAGTGGCTCCTGTGCCCCAGCACTCCTTGGGGGACCTAAAGCCAAAGAATAATGAACATCTTTGAAATGTCCCCAATCCTAATGAAATGCAAACCAAGATTCAACAAGAATTTTCTTTATATTGGTATGGTTTACTATACATGTTAGAAAACTGCTGAAACATAGTTAACTTAGCTGGGAACACCGTGTTAGTGAAATAAAAGGGTTTATTGGGGTGCCACGTGGGCAAGGGTAGGGAAGGGAAGGGAAGGGGGGTAGGGAAGGGATGGGCAGGAACCGAGGCAAGCACGAACAGAGAGCAGGAACAAGGAAAGGGACGGCAGGAACAAGGGGCTGGCTTAAATAGAGTAGGGGCCATAAAACCCCCTTGGAGTGAGTCCTTGTCCTATAGGCCAGCAGAGGTCATGGGGGGAGGTAGTGGTAGTGGACAAGGGACTTGCTGGTCAGGTTTTTGGTCACGCTGAGGATCCTGGGAGCTGTAGTTTTTCACAAGGCACCTGGGGAGGTGTGGCCTTCTGCCTGGGAGGTGCAGCCTCTGCCTAGAATCCAACAATACATAATTCTAACATCAACTTTGATCAATATATCAGTATTTATCTTGATTGTTGGTTGTTACCCTAATAGCCAGCATTTTACCTTCAATCCATCTGAATGTACTTCTTCTGATTGTTTAAAATATTAATTGGAATCATTCTATACTTTTTTTTCTAGTCCTAGCTTATATTCCTAAAAAATCCTATTCTCTCTCACACTGTCTGCTACTACCTCAAATGCCCTCCATCCACTGTTATTGTTTTAGCATGGTCCAAATCATTCTATCCTATCTTTTCTTTATTTTTCTCAATCCTTTGCTCAATTTTTTTAATTCCACTTTCAGCCCTGATATAATGTTATAACAATTTTACTATGTAGAATAGCTAATTCTTCAACCTGATCCAGAACCTTACTACAAATTTATACCTGGGTTAGAAGAAATGTGGAGAACAATACCAACAAGTTTTTCACTTTTCATATGTTTGATTAGTATGTGGCTTGGCTCTGAAGTGATTGTAGTAAGTAGAGTTCAGCAGAATCTCCCAATGTGGACCTGATACTGGAATCAACTGAGGCCACACACTAAGTTAAAGTATCAATACCTGAATATTCACTCAGTTCAGGGCTCATAAGAAAAAGGAGCTAATGAAGCAGTCCCTTGATTAAAATAATAAGCAATAACCATCCCAAAATACAGGTAGATATACAAGCAATATGGAAAAACAAGAAAACAAACTACTTCAAACATCTCATAACACTTTAACAACTGACTCCATTGACACCACAGTGAAGGAAATGTCAGAGAAAGAATCTAAAAAATTCATAGTTAAAATTTCAATGACCTAAGAGAAGACGTAAAGAGTTAAATTAGAGGGAAAATACAGGAAGCAAAATTTCACTTCAATGAAGAGATGGAGACACTGAAAAAGAATTAAACAGGAATCCTTGAAATGAAAGACTCTATAAACCAAATCAAAACTTTGATAGAAAGCTTCACCAATAGATCATACCACTTCAAAAACAGATTTTCAGGCCTTGAAGACAAAATATATAATCTTGAAAATAAAGTTCTCCATAAATAAAAGATGTTAAG
Source organism: Tamias sibiricus (assembly GCA_025594165.1). Lineage (NCBI taxonomy): Eukaryota > Metazoa > Chordata > Mammalia > Rodentia > Sciuridae > Tamias > Tamias sibiricus. The sequence goes on along the minus strand of CM046663.1, from coordinate 138,388,484 downwards.
AGACCATTACCAGAATATTCAAGAAATCAGGGATAAGATCAAAAGACCAAATTTAAGAATTATTGGGGTAAATTAATGTTCTGAAATGCAAACTAAAGGGGTGCACAATCTTTTCAATGAAATAATATTAGAAAATTTCCAAGCCTTAAAAATTACCTAAAAATTACAATATAAGAGGCATATAGGACTCAAATATACAAAAATTGCAATAAACCTAATCAAGATATATTATAATGAAAATGCCAAACATACAAAATAAGGACAGAAGAGTAAAAGCTGTAGAAGAAAAATGTCTGGTCATTTTTCAAGGTAACCTAATTTGGATTCCAAATGACTTCTCAACCCAGACCCTAAAAGCCAAGAGGACTTGGAATAATGCATACCAAGCTCTGAAAGAAGATGAGTGCTAATGAAGACTACTATCCCCAGAAAAAATAAGCTTAATAATTAAAGATGAAATACAAACCTTCCACAATGAAAAGAAACCAAAAGAATTCATAACCACGAAGCCTGCAATAAAAGCATACTCAATGAAATATTTCATGAAGAAATAAAAAATAAAAATGAAAACTAGTGTAGAGGTTTATTACACTAGATAATAGTGTATTTAATTTATTATGCAATTAAAGGAAAGCCAAGTCTGAATTAGGCATCAGAAATAAAATGGTAGAAAACAAAATCATCACTTTAAAATAACATTGAATTCAATCAAAAGACATAGATTGGCAGTCTGGGTAGAAAGGCACCCCACGCTGGGGATTCCTTACCCACAAAAGTGTGGCTCCACAGGTAAACATCAGGGTACATATAGGCTTGACATTGCTGCAGCCACCAAACTGGGACACTGCCACTTCAATCAAGGGACAATATTAAGGACCTAGGAAAATGTCACCAAGGTTCCTGTGGGCCTGACTGAAGGGCAAAGCATCACACCGGGGACAGCCGTGCAGCCAAAAGATTTATTTAACAGCCTTTGTGGCCGGTAGCAAAAACCGGAGAAGAGGTGCTCTGGTCGAAGGTCGAAGAGGTGGGAGAGGGGAGTCAGGGAGAAGGAAGTGTGCAAGCTCTGGACAGAAGGTGGGTGCCTGGTCGCACGGGCTCTCTGGAGCTGTCGGCTAAAGCAGCTGCTGTCTGGCTGGGGGCTGGAGCTGTCAGCTGGGAGCGGCCGTCAGGCTGAAGGTAGTCGGTCTGGAGCTGTCAGCTGGAGCAGCTGCCATCGGCTGGAGGCGATGGGTCTGGAGCTGTTGGCGAGCTGCCGTCGGCTGGAGGCGATGGGTCTGGAGCTGTTGGCTGGGGCAGCTGCCGTCGGCTGGAGGCGATGGGTCTGGAGCTGTTGCAGTGGCTTCCTCCTCTCTGCAGCGACGAGCCGATGTATCTGTCTTCCTCCTCTCAGCAGCGATGATCCGATGTTGTGTCCGTGTGTCTCTCTCTGTCTGTCTGTCTGAGTCTCTCAGACAGGGCCTTATATAGGGATTTCTGGTGGGGGGGTGCACTAGAGCAACCCCAACACCATTGGCTAGAACAGGGTGTCCTTTAAGCCTATTGGCTCTTGCCTGGGGAAAAGAAACATTCTGCCCGGGGAAGAAACATCCTGCCCGGGGGGGGGGGGGGGGGGGGGGGGGGGGGGGGGGGGGGGGAACATCCTGTCCAGGGAAGAAACATCCTGCCGAGAATGAAACAAGGTTGCTTCTCTCAGGATGTGGAAAACTGTGAGGGCGGGGGAGGGTAAGCTATCTATCACTGACTACACCAGAGATATCGCTACTAAGGGTGCTGACAGTCATCCTGTTGATGAGGTAATAGGGAGTCTTGCATGGGGTTGCCTCTCTCTGGTTTCTCCTGCTAACAACCAACTTCTTATGATTATCTTTTCACTAGTCATATAATATAATACATCTATATTCACACAGACAAGCCCCCACACCACCCTTTTACCATTAGAAACTGTAAACCACTACACAACCTATTGACAATGTGGTAGAAAACAACCAAACTGATCATTTCTGATTATAGCCACAAATCTGTAAATATTAAAATAGAAGCTAATTGACTTATGGATGGGTACATTGGGTGCAGTAATATGGACATCCCCCTTAAAGATGAGGTATTGGTAAACTGCAGAGACACTATAATAGAATAGGGCAGAAGCTGCAATACATCAGATCTATATTTCAAGAGAGGAAGACACATAGACATCATGAAAAGACAATGGAGGAAAGTGTCTCAAACAAACCAAGATACTACAGCAATAGAATCCAAAGATAGTGCAGTAGATGAAATGTCAGAGAAGGAGTTCAGAATATACATAATTAAAATGGGGAATTAAAGACCGACTTAAGTGAGCAAATACAGTCAAAAATCAATCACTCCAAAAAAGAGATAAGAAAACAAATATAGGCAACCATGGACCACTCCAACAAAGAGACAAGAGAACAAATGCAGGCAACCATTGATCACACCAATAAAGAGATAAGAGAGAAAATGCAGGTTTCAAGAGTTTACATCAAGAAAGAGATAATCAAAAGGATACAGAGGCAAAATGGCTGCTCCTCCAAGCTGCCAGCTTTATTTATACCAATAGGGTACATTAAGTTACTGGCATTAGTAGTATATTATTGTTTATTGTATCATTAAGCAGGTTACAGAGTTAGTTAGCAACATTATGCAGCTCATTCCTCAGTTACATACTAAGTTGCAATGTGCAATGTTAGGAGCTTTGTGTAGCTCTCAAGAAAGTCCATTGTTTAACATTACTGTTATGTGGACAAGTTCAGGAGAAGTGGAACTTGGTAAAACATTATCGTTGTCTAACAAGAGAGTTCCTTTATTCCCAGGAGCTGAGTGTCTGAGATCAGGGTCAAGGGCTGATAAGACTCTAGCACAGAGCCTCCTCATGCAGGGCATTAATTACCACAGCAGCTAGGCATCCTGCACTTTTACACAGAAACTTTCCCAGGCACCAAGTATGTCACAGCCATGAAGTCATCAGAGACCCCAATCTCGGACACTTTTCTCCCACTGTCTGTCACTGCTCTCCACAACCAGAGAAAACTTTCGGTCTTGTACATTTCCACTGTCAAAACCCTTATACCTTTACAACAAAAATTACAAAACATTGATGAAATACATTGAAGTACATACACACAAAAAATAAAAATAAATAAGGAAAGGAAAAACCTCCCATGTTCCCATGTTCACGGATTGGAAGCAGGAATATTGTCCAAAGGGGCATACTAACCAGAGCAATGTAGAAATTCATTGCAATAGCCATACAAACACCAATGAAATTTTTTAAAGAATTGGAAAAAACAATCCTACAATTCATATGGAAGTTCAAGACTTCCAAAAAGCAATGCCATCTTAAATAAGAACAAAGCTAGAGGCACAACAGTACCTGATTTTCAAGACATACTATAGAGCTATAGTAATCAAATCAGAATGGCACTGACTTAAAAACAGATCAATAAGTTGTTCTCACCAAAGGTATTAAGAACATACATAGGAGAAAACATTCTCTTTAACATAGCTGTGAAAACTATTTATTCACATGCAGAAAAATGACACTTGATCCTTACCTCTCACCCTGCACAAAATAAACTCAAAATTGTTCAAAGACATGAATATAAGTCCTGTTACTGAAATTGCTAGATAAAAGCTTAGTGGAAAATCTTCAAAACATATGACTTCCAAAGCAGAGAGGGGGAAAAAAGCAAAAATATACAAATGAATTACATCAAACTGAAATGCTTGTGCACATCAAAGAAACAATTAATGCAAAGAAAAGATAATCTACAGAATTGGAAAAATACTTGCCAACTGTTCTTCCAATGGATTAATCACTAAAATATATAAATAACTCAAAAAGTTAAAAACAAAAGCAAAGAGAAATGATCAACTTTTAAATGGGCAAATGATTTAAATATATACTTTTAAAAGAAGAAATACAAGATTTGCACATATATGAAAAAATATTTAATGTCATTAACCATTAGGAAAATGTGATATTACCCTCACCCCAGTTATAATTGCTATCATAGGGAAAAAAATGCTACCAAATAAAAGTACTCAAGAATTAAATGGAGCAAATTACATTCCATGCATGTATAATTGTATCAAAATGCATTCCACTATTGTGTATTGCTCTAATGCACTAATAAAAACATTTCAAAAATTGAAGAGGATGAAGAGAAAAGGGAACATTCTCTTTGGTGACAAAAATGAGTATAGCCATTATGGAAAACAGTATGGAGGTTTCTCTAAAGACAAACAAAAAACAGATCAATCATATGATCCAGGTATCTAACTTTGGGTGAATGCATATCCAAAAAATAAAAATGAAATTAGTATACCAAAGAAAAACCTGAAATTCCATGTTTATTGTGACAATATTCACAACAACTAAATTAGGGAATTAATTTATTTAGCTGCCCACCAACAGATGAGAGGGTAAATCAAATGTTCATACACATATACACACAATGCTACACTATTCAGGTACAAAGAATGAAATTATTTAACTTACAGCAAAATGGACAGAAGTATAAGACATTGTGTTCATTATGTTAAGTGAAATAAGCCAGGTACTTACTGTCTGATCTCTGTTAGAACACTAGAAGTTGAGTAGGGTAGGAAGGAGGAAAGGTGATAAAGAGATGTTGGATTTGATTAGTGCATGCTGTAAGCATGTGATGAAGTAGCACACTGAACCCCATTATTATGTACAAATAATACATATAAATAAAAATGTGGAAAAATGGAGAATCCCATATTATAAGAAGCAGAAAGAATCTCAAAGATCCCCTGTCTTAATTTTTAGTATGAGAAATTGGTGACTCTGTTTCTTTCACCTGTTCTTCCATTTTCCTGTCATTTCTCCCTTCCCCTCAATCTCCTTCTTATAATCCATTGCTCTCTCTTCTGTATTTATGGGACCCCCTTTTTCCCTCTTATTTTGGTCTAGTTTCTACATATCAGAGAAAACAGTCAACTCTTGACTTTCTGGATGTGGCTCATTTCATTTAGCATGATGTTCTTCAGTTCCATCCATTACCAGCAAATGCCATAATGTCTTTCTTCTTTATGGCTGAGTAAAACTTCATTGTTAATATATATCACATTTTATCTAACCATTTGACTGTTAACAGGCATCTGGATTGATTCCATAACATGGCTATTGTGATTTACAGTGCTATAGATATTGATGTGGCTGAATCACTGTCATCTGCTAATTCTAGATCTTTTGGATATATACCAAAGAGTGAGATAGATGGGACATGTAGTGGTTCCATTCCTAGTTTTTTGAGTAATATCCATACTGTTTTCCAGAATGGTTGTACTAATTTGCAGTCCCACCAACAATGTAAGAGTGTACCTTTTCTCCCACATCTTTGCACATGGAGAAGATTAGATAAAGTTACTGATAAGAATTAAAATGTAGTTAATCATTTTACATAACTCTGTATTTTTGAGATTTGAGGAATAGCATGTGTTTACTCAAAATGTATAAATCCAAACACTAAGTATTGTGTAAGAAAAATTATAAATGATAATTTTTTAAATTGTGCTATGTTTACAGAAAAACAATACTTGATGAGAATTTGATAAAGATATATCTAAGCAATTAAAACCATACATTGCTTCATGACTGGCCAGAACTAGAGGCATGAACCTAGAAGAAACCCTGAGATATGTAAATGAAGCTGGTCATACAATTATAGTCCAATTAAGTAAAAAAAAAAAAAAAAAAAAAAAAAAAAGATGTTAACTGGTTTGTGCTTCAAAGGGAGTGGTAGAATCATTGCTTGCATATTCACTTATCAAGTGTTCTCTAGTGAAATTATCTGGAATAGGTTACCCCATTTTTTAAAATCAATTTTGTATTTGTTTTTAGTTAGTTATACATGACAGTAGAATGCTTTTATGCACTTTAATATATCATACATACATGGGATATAATTTCTCATTTTTCTTAGTGTACATGTTGTAGAATCATATCGGTCATGCGGTCACATATATACATAAAGTAATAAGGTCTATTTCATTCTACTGTCTTTCCTATCCCCACATCCCCTCCCCTCCCCCTCTCTTCACTTCCTTCCACCTAATCTAAGGTAATGCTCTTCTTCTCTAGTGCCCCCACCCCCGCCTTATTATAAATTAGCATCCACATATTAGAGAAAACATTATGCTAAGGGGAAAACATTTCTCTTTAACTCAGAAAAGAAGCATAATACCTGCAGTCATGAATTCTGATCAAAAACAAAAGAAACAAGGTTTGAAACAGAATAGGATTAAGAGAACTTTCATACCCACACTGCAGGCCCAGTGATGCCTATGCACCCTTGGCAGAGATATAAACAAATGCTCCCTGCTTCTGCTTCAACCCATCCCTCATCTACATGAAGTCACGGCCAGAGCCCATAATGAATGATCTGACTGGCCCTAAAATGACTCAAACAAGTTTAATGAAGAAGGGTCTATTCATCAACGGAATTGTTTCTTTTAATAATTTTTAAAATTTGTCCATCATCTATGCCAATTCTATTATTTTACAGGTAAAGAAACTAGATGACAGGAAAGATTTCCTCTTGTGGTGAGATGTCAATAGGGATCGATACATTTTATGTGTGAGGAGCTCTAAATTCACATCTACAAATGCTAAATAAGAGTGACTTGAATCAAAAGTGTTGTGAATAAATAGTAGGTCTACTAGTAATTAAGTCTGTTAAAGTCAGTGATATAAGGAGGCACCCACCCAGGTTTGTTTGTTTGTTTGTTTCTTTTCAATTTGTCTACTAGGTAGTGGGAGTCCCCCTGACATGGTCCTCAATGTGCCTCTTCCCCATCCCAAATTCCCCAGGGTCATCAGTGTGAAATGGCACTTTCCATTTCCATTTCTGAAATGTGATTCCTACAAGGAAGTGGGAGCAGATAGTAGGAGGGAAATCTTTTTTTTTTAATTTTATTTTTATAATTTTTAATATGTACAACTCATAGTGCATATATTTAGTATCTTTTTACATACAACTGTTTGTATACAAAGTATATTCGTACAATTCAGGTCTTCAATCATGCATTAAGGAAAATGATATCCGTCTCATTCAAACCACCTTTTTTTTTTCTTTTCTCCCCCTCCCTCCCCTCTTGCTCCCTCCCTTACCCTCCCTTCCCTTGACCATTCTAGTGTTCCTCTAATCCTCCTATGTACCCCCATCCAACAATACTTTAAAATAGCCTCCTTATATAAGAGAGAACATTTGGTACTTGGATTGTTGAGACTGACTAACTTCACTTAGCATTATGTCTTCCAACTTCATCCATTTACCTGCAAATGCCATTAATTTATTTTCTTTTATTGCTGAGTAAAATTCCATTGTGCGTATATACCACATTTTCTTAATCCACTCATTAACTGAGGGACATCTAGGTTGGTTCCACAACCTAGCTATTGTGAATTGCGCAGCTACAAACATTGAGATAGCTGTGTCACTGTAATATGCTGTTTTTTAAGTCCTTTGGGAATAGACCCAGGACTGGGATGGCTGGGTCATAGAATGGTTTCATTCCCAGTTTTCCAAGAAATCTCCATACTGCTTTCCATAATGGTTGCACCATTTTGCAGTCCCACCAGCAATGTAAGAGTGTGCCTTTTTCCCCACATCCTCTCCAACATTTATTGTTGCTTGTGTTCTTGATGGCTGCCATTCTGACTGGAGTGAAGTGAAATCTTAGAGTAGTTTTTTGATTTGCATTTCTCTAATTGCCAGCGATGTTGAACACTTTTTCATGTATTTGTTGATTAATCATGTATCTTCTTCTGAGAGGTGTCTTCTCAATTCCTTAGACCATTTATTGATTGGGTTATTTGTTTTTTTAGTGTAAAGTTTTTTGAGTTCTTTATATATTCTAGAGATTAGTGCTCTATCTGATGTGCATGTATTAAATATTTGTTCCCAATTAGTTGGCTCTCTATTCACCTCATTGATTGTTTCTTTTGCTGAAAAGAAGCTTTTTAGTTTAAATCTATCCCATTCATTAATTCTTGGTAGTAATTCTTGCGCTACAGGATTCTTATTAAGGAACTTGGGGCCTAAACCGACATGTTGGAAATTGAGCTTACTTTTTCTTCTATTAGGTGTATTGTCTCTGGTCTAATTCCTAGGTCCTTGATCCACTTTGAATTGAGTTTTGTGCATGGTGAGAGATAAGGGTTTAATTTCAATTTGTTGCACATGGATTTCCAGTTTTCCCAGCACCATTTGTTGAAGAGGCTATCCTTTCTCCACTGTACATTTTTGGCATCTTTGTCTAATATAAGATAGCTGAAATTATATGTATTAGTCTCTGTGTCCTCAATTCTGTACCGTTGGCCCACCAGTCTGTTTTGGTGCCAATACCATGCTGTTTTTGTTACTATTGCTCTATAGTATAATTTAAAGTCCGGTATGGTGATGCCCCCTGCTTCACTTTTCTTGCTCAGGATTGCTTTGGCTATTCTGGGTCTCTTATTTTTCCAGATGAATTTCATGACTGCTATGTCAATTTCTTTGAAGAATGACATTGGGATTTTGATTGGAATTGCATTAAATCTGTATAATGCTTTTGGTAGTATGGACATTTTGACAATATTAATTCTACCTATCCAAGAGCAAGGTAGGTCTTTCCATCTTCTGAGTTCATTTATAATTTCTTTCTTTAGTGTTCTATAATTTTCGTTATAGAGGTCTTTCACCTCTTTTGTTAGGTTGATTCCCAGGTATTTTATTATTTTTTTTTATGCTATTGTAAATGGGGTATTTTTCATCATTTCCCTTTCAGAGTCTTTGTCGCTGATGTACACAAATGCCTTTGACTTATGTGTATTGATTTTGTATCCTGCAACTTTACCAAATTCGTTTACTAGTTGTAAAAGTTTTCTGGTAGAGTTTTTTGGGTCTTCTAGGTAGATTATCATGTCATCACCAAATAGTGCTAATTTGAGCTCTTCTTTTCCTATCTTGATCCCTTTAATTTCTTTCGTCTGTCTAATTGCTCTGGCCAGAGTTTTCAGTACTATGTTAAATAGCAGTGGTGAAAGGGGGCGTCTCTGTCTTGTTCCAGTTTTTAGAGGGAATGCTTTCAATTTTTCTCCATTTAAGATAATGTTAGCTCTGGGCCTTGCATAATATAGCTTTTTATAATGTTGAGATATGTTCCTGATATTCCTAGTTTTTCCAGTGTTTTGAACATAAAGGGGTGTTTGTATTTTGTCAAATGCTTTTTCTGCATCAATTGAGATGATCATATGATTTTTGTCTTTAAGTCTATTGATGTGATGTATTATGTTTATTGATTTCCAAATGTTGAACCAGCCTTGTATTCCTGGGATAAATCCCACTTGATAGTGGTACACTATCTTTTTATATGTTTTTGTATCCGATTTGCCAGGATTTTGTTGAGGATTTTTGCATCTATGTTCATTAAAGATATGGGACTGAAGTTTTCTTTTTTGGATGTGTCTTTGCCTGGCTTTGGAATTAATGTGATATTGGCCTCATAGAAAGAGTCTGGAAGAGCTCCCTCTTTTTCTATTTCTTGAAATAGTTTGAAGAGCATTGGTATTAGTTCTTCTTTGAAAGTCTTATAGAACTCGGCTGTGAACCCATCAGGTCCTGGACTTTTCCTTGTTGGTAGCTTTTTGATGACATCTTCTATTTCTTCGCTTGTAATTGATCTGTTTAAATTGTGTATAGCCTCCACATCCAGTTTAGGCAAATCATATGACTCTAAAAAATCTGTCAATGCATTCAGTATTTTCTATTTTATTAGAGTATAAATTTTCAAAGTAATTTCTAATTATATTCTGTATATCTGAGGTGTTTGTTGTGATATTCCCTTTTTCATCACGAATTTTAGTAATTTGAGTTTTTTCTCTTCTTTTCGTTAGCATCGCTAAGGGTCTGTCAATTTTGTTTATTTTTTCAAAGAACCAACTTTTAGTCTTGTCAATTCTTTGAATGGTTTCCTTAGTCTCAATTTCATTAATTTCTGCTCTGATTTTAATTATTTCCTGTCTTAGGAGGGAAATCTTAAGCAATAAAAAGGGGCACTAACGTTTGCCAGCCACTTATGCACTTGTGCACATGCACACATTAAAACTAAGTCACTCATAGGAAATTGCCTCTCTCAGAAAACTCCTCCCCAACATCAATAAGGGTTTCCCATGCAGCTCCACATTTAAGCAACACCATAGTGGACTTTACACCCAAAACCACAAGAAACACAGGCCTTACACTTTTGGCAAGTGGAAATGGAAATAAGATGAAATTAGCAAAACAAATCACTATTCGCTCTACAGATTTTTCATGATTCAGACTGTTATTCTCATTGTTATTCACAACACATTTAGCAGACTTATTTATCCTGCTTTGTATGTAAAGAAAATGAAGTCAGAGAATTACAAACTCATTTGAAGTATAACCATGACTAATATACAGAAGGCACAAATTTGAACCTTTATTTGGTCAACTTCTGAAGTTGGGCAATTTATCAGTCCCTAGTGCCACCCACCATTGCATCAACACCCAAGAGATTTCTTCAGGGTCACCAACATGGCTTGTGCCATGGAGATTCTTATCAAGTAATCTAGTAATGAATACTGGAAATCTTTTTTTTTTTTTTTAAGTGACCCTAGATGATCCTAACACTCATTGTAGTTGAGACCCACACGTATCACTAACACAGCAGAGAATGAGTACCACGAGGCAGCACCAGGCCATGCAGCATCTCATGGGAGAACAATTTCTCTCACTCTGCAGCTATTCATAGGGTACAAATGACAACTTTGTGCAGAACCCACAAGGATTCTCTTACCTGCCAGTGCACTCTGAATGATTAATTCTTTCCTTCTCACTCTTATGCTAATTCTCAATGCATTGTTTTCTTTTTATTTACAGCTTTATTTATTTATTTATTTATTTATTTATTTATTTATTTTGGTACCGGGTATTGAACTCAGGGGCACTCCACCACTGGGCCACATCCCCAGCCCTTTTTTGTATTTTTATTAGAGACAGGGTCTCACTGAGTTGCTAAGTGCCTCGCCATTGCTGAGGCTGGCTTTGAACTCACGATCCTCCTGCCTCAGCCTCCCAAAGTGCTGGGATTACAGGCGTGCGCCACCGCGCCCAGCTACAGCTTCGCTTCAGGCAGCAACAGTATAATATATCAATGTTCAAAATGATGTTTTAAATATATTTTGGTAGATATTCTTTATAAGGTCAAAAAAATCTGTGCTCTTACTTTTCTATGATTTTTGGTCATTTGTGTGTGTACAATTTTACCCATTATGTTCTCTGTATCTATTGTTATGATTGTGTATATTGACTGTACTTTCCTCACTAAATATACAAATTTTAAGTATATATACACACAGTTGGATTTGATCCACTACATAGACTTATGGCATCTCTTCTAGAATCCTATGACATTTTTGGTTCATAATTTTCTTCCTCAAAACTTTCTTGTCAAATTTTTTATATCAAGATAAAACTTGCTACCCCAAATTAAGTGAGAAACATTGCCTGATGTGGATCTGGTTACATTTCCTTCCTTCTTGTGACTTCTTAGTGGTTACCTTTGAGATGACAAATAATTTTTTGTTAAGTTTCAGGTATTATACATGAAAAACTGCAGAATTTCAGATGATGTTTATATCCTTCTAGAAAGCATTCATTCCTCTCTCTGGGAAGTCAGAGTGATACCACACTTCTAGCCCTGTTTCAGAATTGGAGATGATGGGAACACAGTCACAAGTAGAATGTAGGCATTAAGTTACTTCTCTAATTTTCTCCAGTCTCTGGAATACATAGAACCATTTTGCCCTGCAGCTCTACACTGCTTTCTAACACATGGTATCTGCATTTCCCCAGACATTCTAGCTGCTCAGCTACAAGCTACTCTGTTCCACTTAACTCCATGACATATCAATATTAAATTTTAAAATTCTATTAAAAGTTGTATTTTCAAGGAGAAAAGTGGCCTGAGATTGGTAGGGTGGCAATTTCTAATGTTCTTCTATAGAGCTGATGAAATTGACTTTATCAGATATTGATGGGGAATGTTCTAATGATGACAGGTTTGATATAAAGGTTAGGATGTCAGTCTACTCTGTTTTCACCAAAAGCACACCCCAGACAAGACTTTAAATTAAGAAACTAATAGACCTGTGGGAAACTAATGAAATTTACTTGTCACCTATACCTAATTGAAAGGGATATAGACTGAGGAATTGGACAGGAATTGCCAGTCTCCCTGATCCACTACATCAGCTGGCGGGATCTGCCTGAGGGAAGTGTTGCATCTGCTAGGCTCATATCAGCTCATGCTGTGACTGATTTCTTTTGAGTCTACACAACTAGAATGATCCATTCTTCCCTTTCTGCAAGGAACCATTTTGCATAGAAATAAACAACACTGTGTGGCTGATTCTAACCTCTTATAAATAAGACAAAAGATTTCTTCTAACACAGTCTGGAGCAACTGATCTCAGTGGAGATAATGATCTAAGAAGCCTCCAAACATTTCCTGCAACTGGCCATACAATAAATATTTTAGACTTTGCAGATGATTCTGTTGCCTCTTCTGAACTCTGCCATGGCAGTGTGGAAGCAGTCACAGGCGATGTGTGAACCAGTGCCTGGTGGCTATGTTCAGCATTTATTGAAGCTGAAATTTATTTTTTTTTTAATTTTTCAAATGTCAATAGTAATGTTTTTATTTTATTTTTAATCTTAATTTGAACATGCATACCTCGCATGTTGTGCCAAAACAGGTGGCAGACTTCATAAAGCCTGGTGTAACACATTTTGCTCATTAGAATCTTCCACAATGACGTGAAGTATATATGTGTTTGTACACTATCTGAAGAAAACTTCCGAGTCAGGGTTTTACCCATAATTTTTGTAGGAGTTCTAATGTTTAGCCCATACCTTTAGAACATGAATAATTTCAACTTAACTTTCATATATGATGTGACGTAGTGGTGATGCTCCATGTTTTCTAATGAATTTATAATTCTTTTGGTACTATTTGCTGAAAGTATATGTTTTTGTATCTTAATGAAACATTTTCATAAATATCTTGTTTAAAAAATTCCACAGAATGGTTTTAAAAATAAAATTATGGGCCTTTGTATGAAAAATTTGTGATGTGGAATTTTTTCTGAATGTTGGTATTTTTTAATGATTTATTATAAAAAATGAAACTTTATCCACTCTAATATGTGTGTCTTTCCAATCTTTTATTTTTAATATGTATGTCCCCAAAATAAGGATTTCTCTTCTGCTTAGTAATAATTGCGTTCATATTTAGGAGTCCTCATTGATACAATAATATTATTTATAATATAGCCTATATTTAAATTTTCCAAATATTCTTTTTACCTATTTTCTTTTGCAGTTCAATTTCCAGTGAAGAAACAGGCTTATGATATGGTTATCCCATCTTTTTCAGACTTTTGTAATCAGAAACATTTCCCTTCATTTGGTTGGTATATTTCCTTTCAGGGCAACACTTTGTTAAAGAATCCAGGGGAGTAGACATTTAAAATGTGCTTTCATATTAATCAGATTTCCATCGCTGTGGGACCAAATACCCCACATAAACAATTTTAAAAAGAAAGATTTGTTTTGGATCATGGTTTCAGAGGTTTTAGTCCATGGTCAGTTGACTCCATTGCTTTAGACCTGTGGCAAGGCCAAAATTCATTGCAGAGAGTGGAGGGTAGAGCAGATATGCTCAGCTCAAAACTGCTGGGAAACAATGAGAGACAAGCAGAATGAGAGAGGAAGCGAATGGGGACAAGACAGACTCTTTAAAGGCATGAATTCACCTATTTCCTCCAACTAGCCCACACTTATTAAAATTTCCAGAACTTCCCCATAGTGCCACCCATAGGAGACCAAGCATTCAGGACATGAGCTTTTGGAGACATTTCAGATAAAAACTATAACACTCAGGTTGGTTTAGTTGACTATTTTCTATAGACTAGGTTCCAGTTATGATTTGGGCATGAAAAAATACATAGATGCTATGTATATAAGTACATAATAGTGAAATGCATTGGTGAAGTGGGAACATAGATGTCATCTATGCCATTGTTGGTTCTGGGCATTTATTTCATAGTCCAACACAGTCCTCCAAAGGAAATCATCATCCAAATAAGAAGTGTGAAAACTAAAGTGATTAAATAGAGCAACAGGTAGTGACATAAACTAGTGTCCAAGCTTGATGATGATGAGAATAGATTAAAAGTACCATAGCTCCCAAGCACTCGTCCTTCACATGCTGCAGGAGGGTACATAGCCAATGGCCTCAACAAATGCCCTAACCCATGCTCTTGGTTTCATGATCTGTCAGCCTGGACATGCCATTGATATTCTTTGTACTTTGGTTTCTCTTCTGTAGAAAAGAAGATTGAACAAGGTGAATTCCACCGGATCTTGCAACCCTATGACTTCTTTGTATCTTGGTTTATCTGTGTCTGTTATTCCCAGGGTACAACCATATTAACATCACTGACATCTGTGCTACATTGCAGCAAGGAATTCCCCAACACAGAGATGTTTGGTCCTGACCACATTCTGGGTAAGAGTGGCAACATTAAGAGATGTGACTACATGTTTTCCTTGTCAGGAAGTAGAAACTCAATTCCATGTGTTTCGGGGGATAAGGTACCTTTCTGGGATCAGTTGGAACTTATGTGGTGCCTCTCCTGGGCCTGGCATATTTGCTCTTTGAACACTCCAATGCCCATGCACTTCCCTTTATCATGACACATTCTCAATGTTGAGTCTAAACATGGGACATTAGGACATTCAACCTTTGGCTTTCTGGTAAGGTTTTGGCATATTTCTTCCAAATTAAGAAAGCTAGAATGTAAAGTGTTTGTATTCTTCATTTATATATCACAGAGGTATCAAAGGTCTCCCCTAGAAGGTAAAACTCATTAAGGCTCTCTTCACCCATCAGGAGAAAGGATGTCACTTCACAACTTGATTGTTTTATGGGTAGTGTTACATGTAACTCATGCTCAGCTATGAAAATAGAAGTCTCCAATAGCAGAGATCAACACCAATAACCTCCTACCCAGTTAGGGAAGCAAATGAGTAATCAGTCCATTGTGATGCAATAGAACTAGTGCTGTGAGAGAGGAAAGGAAAGATTGCTGGGGTAGAGGGAGTTATATGTGAGAAGACATCAGGTTTGTACCCTCTCATACCCCACTATGGAGCATAAAGTGGAGTAAGCAACACTGTAATCGTACAAATGACAGCTGAGCTGCCTCAACGGGACAGAATGGAAAAGAAGAAAAGGCTTTGAGGAGTAAATGTACCACAGGAAGAGGATCTTTGTTCTCAATCAGGAATGTCAGGATGAACCAGGATACCCTGAAATGAACACAGAGCACACTTCTCTTCTTCCAGTGATGAATGTGTGTCTTGCATAGTAGATCACCACACCTGCATTTTGTGTGTTGAGTCTCTGGCCGTGGAATCCTGTTCCTTGATTCTGTCATTTCATTGCCAGCTCTACACCTGGCATTGTAGATACCGCAACTATAAGGACAGAGACCTCTCTTCAAATCCACATTTCAACACAACAGAAAGATAAACAAATAAATGGAAATCAATGTGTCCAGATGATCTATGCATCAATAAAAACATGAATATTATGTTAAGGAAAACTAATGATGGCAAGATTTTATTGTTTGAGAGAATCACAAAGAGTGAAAAGAGGAAATTAATTTGACTGGGTCTTGATGTTGTATAAGAAGAACAGCATGTATAACACTAGAAACTTCCTGATTTGTTGCAGACTGATTAAAAAGTAGGTATAACTAGGACTGTGAATAGAGGGTGTTAACGATGGGGAAAATGTTCATGAAACACTAGATTAGTTACAGGAATCACAAGCAATGTGGACGTGTTTCTAGGAAAATATAGACAGAAACGTGAAATGTCAAAGAGCAGGTATAATGTAAGAATATTTAATAAAGTATTGCCATTATTATGGAACTCAGTAATTTTTTGAATGACATTAGGACAAAATGTTAGATGGGTAGCAAATCTGTCATCCTTTGCCCTTATGCTTATCTGCTGTCCTTCCATACCTCCATTCACCTTTCATCTCTCCATCCATCCTTCCATCCATCCAATCATTCATTAAACAATTACTATGTATTCTCTTTGTGCCAGTTATAAACACAGTGATCGTTACAGTTGCAGTTACATCCATAGTAACTATTCTCTTTGTTTTTTATCTTCTGGAAAAAAGATTTTGTGTGGAAGAAGGCCTAACTCTCATGCAGCTATCTTTATTCTTGTATAGTTCTTAGAAGTTGGTTTTCAGAGAACAGGTAGAAATAAGGAAAGTGAGGTTCTATAATACCTTTCTGTGAGCTCTATTTCATTCCAGTCTAAAGAAAGGGCAGGCTACCAGATTACTAAATGAGACCCTGCAAACTCACATGAACAAGCAGGATTTTTCTGGTGGTATGTTAATCATTCAGATGAAACCCAAAGTTTACCATGAAGGTCTATATCCAACAATTAAGAATAGGCCTGAAATTGAAGAATCTGAAAACCAGAGTTGCAGGAAGCCACCCATGAATTACTTGAGTGTCTTCTGTCAGTATGGCAGCCAGGGAGATTTTGTTTAATCTTGGGAACTATCTGTAGCTCTCCTATGCAATAGATTGCCCAATGCACTTGACCTTTATCTCCACTCTACTAGGAAGATCTCTCATAGTAGCTCTGGAGATGGTGTAACCCATTGGGAACTGGACAGACCACCTTCAACCCCTTTTTTAGTGAATAACATTCCATGGAAGGCCTTTGATGTCCCCTAATATGAATAAAGCAGACACGGGCTCCATTTTGCCTTTTAGTCTAGAAGCTCAATCTGTTTGGTGGGCTTGCCCAACCCACCCCTGCTTTTTGAAAATGTTTTCTGTGTCCTGTGGTTTTTTGGTTGTTCTATTTTTCCTAGCTTTTATTTCTAAGCCAGCCCATTACACAGAGGGGAACCCCGTTTCCACCAACTGCACGGGACATGGGCAAGACAGAGTTCTGGTTTAAATAATTGTGTTCACTGTTACATTGGTCCACTCCAAAACATGCTTTCTGAACACATACTTTTGGCAGGAAAAAGGTAAAGTCATCTTGAGCCTCAAATCATCATGACATTAGTTGATGTAAATGTGTAGCACAAGATTGAAGAACCCCTGACAAATATGAATCATCAAATAAGTATCCAAAACAGTCTTTTGATAATGATCAAAATCTGTTTATGATAAACATTTTCACAAAAATAATAAAAAAAATTAAAAGAGGATATTTCTAAATCCTACAAAAATATTCTAATGGTGAAATATTGAACTCTTTCCCCACAAAATTGAGACTCTTGTTAGTTTTACTATTAGATTGTAGGATTTCAGCAAAAACTAATAAAGACTCCTGAAATATCTCTCCAATATGAAACAATCAGAGCACAGTGAAAATATTATGAACATTTTTTCACGTTTCTGGAAAACTGTCAAGTGTTTATTCAACATATGTGTATAAATCTTAGAATATTGATAATATATTGTTCTAATTTGTCCCATTCCCCCACTACGTCTCCACAGCACTGAAATAAGCCTGAAAAGATACAGCCCACGATCATGAGTGAAAGCAGAAGTCTAACAGACACTGGAGGTGGCAGCACAGAGTTGGAGCTCCCTCAAAGCTCTATTCCAGAACATTCTCATTATTTGACTGATATTGTGGAACTCTGGAAGATCCCACATGCAGAGCTGTTTGTATTGACCTGACTCTGAGCTTGGTCAGTATAAGTGCCATATGTTGAGGACAATTAGAGGCATTTTTGAGCATTGTGGATGCCTGATGTGGAGAACAGTTGAAGAAATTAATGGAATAACCAAAAAGCTGAAAAGAAAAACTTGGTGAATGAGCTATTCATAAGAGGCATTGGTCTAATGTATTCCTGGGGTATTAGAAGGCCATGCATTTTCAGAAAAGAACTAAGCATGCCTTAAGTCTCACTTTGGGCCAACTTGGTGTTTCTGTGAAAGCAGGCTCCTCAGAAAGTTAAACACAGAACTTATCATATGATCCAGAACTGCATTTTTTATTGTACACCTGAAACAACTGAAAGAACATACTTGAATAGATATCTGTACAGCCACAGTCATAGCAACATTATGTACAATACCTGAAAATAGGCAAACTCCAAATTATGCATCAATGGAAGAATGAAAGACAAAATGTGTCATACACTCTCAATGGAATACTTTCCAGCCTTAAAAAGTAATAACATAGTTTATAAAATGGATTGAGTTTGTACCAAGGGATATTGCTCTGGCTCCAGAGAGCCAGGAGTAGTTTGCTTTCCCATGGGCAGGCCAACAGTGGCCATTTCAAATGTTGCCACAAGGTTATTTCCATAGCCTCACCACATGCCATGGTTTGGTGGCCAGTGACTTGACCCAGTGGATTCAGTCACCCACCGTACCTATGTTTCATTATATTGATGATGTGTTGTTGACCTCTGGCTGCCTTACAGATTTAGATCTCCTAATTCTGACCTTAGTGTCCCATTTGGAGATGTGTGTCTGGGCAGTAAACACTGCCAAGGTGCAGGGACCTGGCTTGTTGGTCAAGGTCTTAGGTGTTGTTTGGTCAGATAAGATAAAACTTGTGCAGGAAACTTTATTGATAAAATCCAGGCATATCCACAACCAAAAGTAGTTTCACAATT
Source organism: Tamias sibiricus (assembly GCA_025594165.1). Lineage (NCBI taxonomy): Eukaryota > Metazoa > Chordata > Mammalia > Rodentia > Sciuridae > Tamias > Tamias sibiricus. The sequence continues at coordinate 138,369,686 of CM046663.1, read as the reverse complement.
GCAGATCTTTGTGGGCTTTTTGCGAAATTGGCAAGACTTTATTCTGCATTTAAGCCAATTGTGTCATCCCTGCATACCCTAGTGAAGAAAGGGGCTTGGTGAAACTGGGCTGAAGCAGCTTGAACAGGACTTACAGGCCACTAAGAGGGCCTGAAAGCTCAGACCCTGCAGGTAGTGGACCCAGCTCGCCCCTTTGAGAAGATGTTCATGTAACCAAGGAGGTTTAGTTTATTTTTTATTTTTGTTTTGTTTTGTTTTGTTTACTTGTGGGGAGGATGGTCTGTGACAGTGGCATGAGTGGCTGCAAAAACCAGTAGGCTTCTGGTCACAGTTGTGGAAAGGTGTAGAGGCTCATTGCACCTGGATTGAGAAGCAATTTGCAGCTGTATATATAGCCCTGGTAGCCTCCAAGGACATTATAACTGCTGCTGAAGTTTTGATGCTCACCATGTATCTTGTGACAAGATGGATGCAAAATTGGGCAGTAACCCCAAGGACAGGGATAGCTCAGACACCTACCCTAGCAAAGTGGGGGACAGATTTGGAACAAAGAGTGCTTTGTCTACTAGTTCCTTGTCCCATGAACTTCTGCAGATTTTAGGGATAGTGCAATATGCTACTGAAGAAGCACCAGACTGTGCTGATACCTGTGAGTCAGTAGAGCCATCGCCCTGGAAGGAGGGAGCATCCCTGGTGGATAACAGTGTTTGGTACACTGGTGGATGCAGTAGATGGCCTTTGGCTCACTGGACTGCTGTTGCTATGCAGCCCTTTATTGATACCTTGTGGTACAATGAGGGAAAGGAACAGGGGGCTGAGTTACGTGACATATGGATGGTGGCACTGCATGAGCCAGGAACCCTGATTATCTGTACAGAAAGCTGGGCTGTTTTAAGGAGTTAACTTTGCAGATTACTATGTGAAAAGTAGGCAATTTAATGGCATGGCATCAGCCTTTGTGGGGTCAATCCATGTGTCAGGACCTTTTTGCCATAGGTCACGAAAAAGAGATAACTACATACTGTCCTGACCAGCTCAGGGAATAAAGAAACAGATGCTTTGGTTAGGGTGTTGTGGCTAGAGCAGGCACCTCCCACCAAATTGGTGGCTTGGCTGCATTGATGCCTAGGCATGCAGGTGTAAAAACTATGTGGAATGTAGTCAAACTGTGGGGTCTGCCTTTGATGTGGGATGCCCTGGTAGAGGCTTGCCAGGCACATGTGGTTTGTGCCCAGAAATATCCACACCCCCAATGCGTTGGAACGATGGATGCCCAGATAATGCTGGGATGCATTTCTTTGACATCATGGAAGGTTGACTATATTGGCTCTTTACCAAAGTCAACAGAGGTCATGTTTGCCTTAACAGCGGTGCATAAAAGCTACAGGCTTGTTGTTTGCTGGCCCAGTGGTCAAGCAAATATGCATACTATGATTCATGCCCTGACGGTGTTGACAGTCTAGTATGTCAGCCTATCACAATAGAGAGTGATCAAGGCATTCATTTTATGGGTCAGGATGTGCGTGGGTGACTCCTGTACTCAGTTACAGATTCATCAGAAGCTGCACCTCCCACAGGCTACAGGAATGATAGAAATGTATAATGCCCTCCTTAAGCGAGGGCTTAGGACTGCAGTCAACCTACCTGCTAAGGAAGGGGTGGGCACAAGTGTCTGGAGATAATTGTGAGAGCTCTGAAGGAGTGTCCCCATTGAGGGGACCAGCTCCTGTGGAGGATCTACCGCACTGCATAGCAGCACCAATATAGGTCCAGGTGACAAGCAAGGGGATGTTCTTTTGCCTTCTCCTACTGGATTGAATTGGGAGAAAACTGTGAGTTAAGCATGACCCTGGACAATAAAGGCACCCCACTACCTTCATTGGGTAGCCCTGTTAACCCCATAGGGAAGAGACTCGGAGTGTTATCTCCTTATGACACTATGGGTGACTAATGAATGCCCCACCCCCACCCCAGGTACATGTGACTTGGCCAGGTCTTATGGATGGAACACAGATTTTAAAGGGCATGTTTGTTATTTCCCTTTGGCCGATGATGAGTTCCCCAGTGCTAGGCACACCAAGTCTGCTGAAGTACAGGACCAAGCTGCATGAGTATGGTATCATATTCCAGGGAAGCCACCACAGGTGGCCACTGTGTTTTCCTGTGACTCAAAGCTGGCCTGCATGCTCCCAGATAGACGTGGTTTACCTTTACTAGTGTCTGTAACTGTCTTGTCCTTTTATCCATAGGTGTGTCCTTGCTAACACCATTGTGAACTGGGAACACACCTACGCCAGAGTAGCAAGCAGTTGTGCCTGCTGGGTATATATGAGTTCTGCTGCTGGACTGCCCTGGCAAATTCAGACTATGTCCCTGGACAATTGGGCATAGCTAGGAAAGACTTTTGCTGCTACTCCAATGTGAGATGATAGTAAGGCAATCATTGTGATGGCAGTCTTGGCACAACTTAACACCTGTCACCCATGACTGGGGTACTTAATTTGGGATGGAATGGCCTGGCTCTCAACTGAAAATGTGGAGTTAAGGGCCCCAGTACCCTGATGCTTGGAGAAAATAGAAGGTACAGAATCTGTGAGTTGGGTCCCTAGAGGCCTTTATCAGATTGTCCAACCAGATGTCAATAGAACACATATGAGTTTTATTTCAGTGCCCTTTGGCACCCTATGGGTTTTGGCATTCATGGATGGCTGTATTCCCATGGAATTGGACACAGCATTGCACCTGGGGTTGCCCATAACTCCTGGTGACCATATGCCAAATATTCCCTCAGAGGACTGTTAACTGGGAGACTGTACAAGCCCATTACAGAGTGTGCCAAAGGACTTGGTGGTATTATCTTTTGGCTTTCTTCCTCCCACAAAGGCATAAGGGGCATACTTAGTGACTGAGATGCAGGTAACTGTTATGACTGAGCATGCAGCCCAAGCCTTAAATCATACAAAGCAGGCTCTGTCTCTGGTAAATGAAAAAATGTATCAAATATGTAAAGTTGTGTTGCAAAATCACTTGGCACTTGATTTGTTAACAGCACAGGGAGGGGTATGTGCAATGCTTGGTACTGAGTACAGTATATACATTCCAGATCACTGCAAGAATATTAATGTGGCTTTAGGATATAGGACTTCAGAAATAGCAAGCCATACAGCAGCTAACTGGTAATCTTTTGCAGGAATGGTGGGCTAATATAGGCACCACCTGGAGGTGGCTCCTAATAACACTAGATGGTAGTATTTTCTTCCTGTTTTTATGTTATTGCAACTTATGTCATTGTTGTGGCCTGTGGATGCAGGGCTCTGCCCTCCTCACTGAAGGAGAATTGCAGAAGACTTCAGACATGTAGATTGTATTGCAAGGAATCCTAAATGGGTGGATTTGGGGGGCAAAACCCAAAATGGCTATAGTTAAGCTCCCTCACCAAGGCTTATGGAAGGCTATGTTATGTTTTTAGTGTGTATCCAAGGCCATGAATTGGCTATGTTATGGTTAGTGGGTAGTCAAGGTCAGAAACAATCTGATTTAGTACATGCACTTGAGGTCATAACCGTTTGCTTGTTGAGCATGTGCAAACTGAAGTAACCTGTTGACAGTGTGCCTTCTTGTTTGAACTGTACATAAAAAGGGCCTTTGCAAATGGTTGGGGGTAGAAGGACTGGCTCATAGCTATGGCTGTCTCTAAATAACGGATGACCAATATTCCCACCATGTCCAGGATCTTCTTTCAATTGCTGGACCCTCGAACCTTGGTCCCCAGACCTGAGCCTCACATTTGCCCTGACAATAGTAATGATAACTAATACAAATACAATCTATCTCATAGGTTTAACTAATACAAATACAGTCTATCTCATAAGTTTATGAGAACAAGTAAATTATAAGTAAGTTACACACACACACACACACACACACACACACATATATATATGAATGCAATGTGCCAAAAACAGGGTAAGGGGAATCATAAGTTGAATGATGGGGAATGTGGTAGTGAAGGGAATATTATAAATTTTAGTAAGCTATTTAGAGTTGGCATCATTGATAAATTGACTTTCTATCAATGTATAAGGCTACCTGTTGTTCCACACTTTTGTCAGTACTGATATATTTTCCTTTACCAATCAAGAGTATTAAAAAGGGATACAATGTAGTTTTCTTTTGCACTGTACTACTTAATCTACTTCCATATGTTTTTTAGTTGATGACTAGTAATAATATGTATTTATGAGGTCCATTGTGATATTGTGATACATGTATACATGGTAGGATGATTAAATCAGGCTCATTAACATGATCATTTTCTCACACTCTTGTCCTTTATATATGGGCAGGATGTTTAATATCTTTCCTTTCATAAACTTTGAAGTATACAAGGCATTATTGTTAACAATAGTCACCATGTTCTGCTGTAGCTCATTAGAACTCATTCCTCCTGTCTACCTTTTTAGCTAATTTCTCTTCTTTCCTTGTCCACTCACACTATCACCCCTTTTAAAGTTCAGGTAACTATTACTTATCTCTGTTCAAAGATTATGACTTTTTTTATTTTACACATAAAAGTGATATGATATGGTGTTTATCTTGCTGTATGTACTTTATATCATGTCACATAATTTTCCCCAGGTTTTCCTTGATTTAACAGTGATGTCATAGTAGTAATTCATAAGAGTGTTAAAATAGAGTGGCTAATGCAAATGTTGTCATACATGAATAGGAAGCATGTATTTGTGAAAACCAAGGAAACTCTCTTTAATGGGGATTGAATGTTCACTGAACTTCAAAAGAAAGTGTGATGAGAAAAGAAGAGGTCAGAGAAGGCATGTCTGATAGGGAATATGGTGGAACATGCCCCAAGCAGGAGATCCCAGATGACAGCACAGCAGCAGGCAGACAGACTGCTCTTCTTCAGACAGGAATGAAGCAGAGCTGATATGTGGGTGGCACAGAGGCAAATCCATTGACAACTGGAGTTGTATTAAGATCCTTTGGGTCTACCACAGACTTCAGGTGAAAGTTCTGTAAAATGGTGGTCAGGAATAAAAACAGTTCCATGCGGGCCAGACCTTCTCCTACACACATCCTTTTTCCTGAAAATAACCAAGAAAGACAGTAAATACTCCTCGAACAGTATATTTCTCACTGGCACCAGAAGAATGCAGAGTCACTATTTGATGAATTATTGGATGGACAGATGGATGACAGGTAGATAGATGGATAGATGGATGGGAAGCAAATATAAAGGCTGGCTGATTAGTCAAAAGGAGAGACACTTGCTATCCTCCTAATATTATATTGGCATACTTCATTCAACCAATATTTATTGGTTTATGCTTATCAGCTATATTCAAAGAACTTCATTAACGATTCCAACATTATAACTGATTTTTTTGACATTTCAAGTTTCTTTCAATCTTTTTCCAGAAACGCACACTCATTATTTGTGTTCCCTGTTCCAGTTTAATGTTCCATGATTTTTCCTCCCATTCATCAGATCCTTTTAGCCTCATCAGTCTTAAACATACAATGCACTTGCAAGCTTTATCCCATGTTGTACCTTTTGACTAGGATGCACTTCCCATACTTCTCTCAGATTTTAGATCAAATGTCATTTTTTCCATTAGGCTCTTTGTGATTTCTCCAGACAATAGATTCTCATCCTCTTTGGCTTTAATCAGCAATGAAGCACACATTATTTGAATCATTATTCTCTAATTTTTCTAGTCTGCTGAAATGCAAGTTCTTTTAAGGCATGGCTAATTCCTTGTCATCTCAGTATCTACATTGCCAGACCCAAAAGTAGACATCCAGAGACAAAGAATAAATTTAGGCAATGATATGCCAGAGACTCAACAAACACTTCGGTATGAAGGGCTCTTTATCTTAAGGAGAAATTAGATATAGGGAGATCAAGGTGCTGTGGAATCATTAACAAATAACCTGACCCACTCCCAAAATTTTCTGACCCTCACTTGCCAGTCAGAAGGTCCTGACATCCTTGATCTAGAGAAATTATCCTGTATCCTGCTCCTATGGCTCATTACCTCTGTAAAAATGCCCTGCTTCTCTTCCTTCCTGTTTCTATGCCTGCTGTGAGGCAGCTCTGTGTTTCTCCTATTTGAATGCAACTCAATCCATTTTATGCCTCATTGTGCTGTACCAGGGAAAAGAAAGGAGACATTTTCTTCTTCTGCCATTATGAACAGCCAATCCTTTCTTCTCTCTCTCTCTCTCTCTCTCTCTCTCTCTCTGGATTATAATAATCTCTTTATTCCTCTTCTTGGTTAACTGGGGTTTGGGCCCCTTGTTGCCCACTTTATGCTTGTGGATACTTGCATCCCCAGGGCTCAGCCAGGGAATGAGAGGCACCCCATGGAAGACAGTCAACAACATTGTGTAGTCAGGTACCTTTAGGGCAGATTAGGATGGTGGAGATGAATTTAATCTAGAAAGAGTTCTGGGGAGTGCAGTGATGTATCTTAATACATAATTAAATCCACCTTCTCAGTAGCGTTCTTACTTTGAAAGAACTTGGTCAGTTCCCCCAAAGTCTAACTGATATGGTCCAGAAATGTTGCTGTAGCCTGATCAGGGACATGCATGAGCACTGGAAGTGTTGCTCTTGATCTTATGTAAAACACATTTCTACTGGCCCAAAATAAGTATCATCCAAGTTTTATTGATCCCATGGAGATGTGTTGTTTCCTGAAGTCTAATGGAAATAAATTTCTATTACCTGCTGAGAAGGGCATGAAATGGTCACTCTTCTTAAATTTGCCACTCTTATCCAGGAAATGGCCAGGGTCAAACACTTCTGGGTTGGGGAATTCTTTGTTGTCATGTAGCACAGACGTCAGTGATATTATTATGGTTGTGCCCTGCCATTAGTAGACAGAGATAAACCAAGTTATAAAGAAGTCATGAAGCTAGAGGAAATGTTGGAATTGCCTTAGTCTGATTGTTATGATCTATAGATTAGGAACACTTGTCCAAAGAAGACAGAAGTGATATTTCCAGTTAGGCAACCAAGTAATAAAAGGCATGAGTTTAAGGCCAGTGCCTACGAACTTGCTAAAGTACCTCCCAATAGCATTTGAAATGCAAGTACTTGAGTACTTAAGCACCAAACCTTCTGTTCTTATCATCAAACTTTAATGCTGGTGTCTGCCACTACTTGATACTCTATTTTGTCACTTCAGTTTTCACATACCTTTTATGGGATTCTGGTTTAGTGGGGAGCTCTGTTGACTCTGAAAATATCCAGAGTATCTGTTTATAAGGCTTAGCTGGAATAACAAAAATCAGAAAACTAACTGAATGTTTAACCTTGTCAAAAATTATTTCGCTTAATTTATTAATGTGGAAGAATTCTTCTTTTTAGTGGTAGATTTCCCCAAATGCAGAAGAATGATAAAGATTTAAAAAGCAATTTTCAATAATTCAGAGAAAATCATCAATCATGCTAATGTTTTAAAACCATTCCCTTTATGTTTTAAAATAATATGCGAAAATGTTTCTTTTTCCATATTTTAATTGTTGCATTATAGTTATACATAATAGTGGGATTTGTTATTACATACTCATACATGCACACAATAGAACAATATAATTTGATCAATATTATTCCTTAGTGTTTCCCCATTTCCTCCCTTGTGTCCTTCCCCTAGACCCTTTCCTCTATTCTAGTGCTTTGCCTTGGATTTTCATGAGACCCCCTCCCCATTTTTTCCAACTTCACATATGAGATAAAACATATGATCCTTGAGTTTTGTTTATTTTGTTTAACATTATGCTCTCAAGATCCATCTATTTTCCTGAAAATGACATGAGGTAATTTTCTTTATGGTTGCATAAAACTCTGTTGTGTTCATATTCCACATCTTTATGCATTCATCTTTTGATGGCTAAGGGGGCTCTTTCCATATTTCCACTATTGTGAATTGTGCTGTTATAAACATGGTATGCATGTATCACTGTAGTATTTTGACTGATTCTTTAGGATAAATGTTGAGGAGTAGAATAGCTGGTTCATATAGTAGCTTCATTCCTACTTGGAAATGTTTTTTGCAGATACAATGGTACGTGTATTTACAACAAATATAAGTGGAATAACTGTACACTTTTAACAGAGGAATGGAAAGAGCTGGGCATAGTGGCACATGCTTATAGTTCCAGCTACATAGAAGGCTATGGCAGGATGATCACTTTAGCCCCAAACTTTGAGGCCCACCTGGAAAATATAGTGAGATACTGTCCCAAGAAAAGGAAAGGAAAGGAACCCACTCATGACCATTATTTCATATCATAAATAAAAATTAACTTGAAATGAATGACAATTAAATTCTAAGAGCTATAACTATTAAGCTATTAGAAAAATAAAAGATTAAATTGAATCCTGTACTGGCAAGTATTTTTTACATATAACATAAAGAACAGATCATAAAAAAAACTGAATTAATTTTGAGTTATGAAATTAAATATTATGCAATGATCCTAGTATTAACTATTTACCCAATAGAAAAGGAAACATAGTCCACATTAACATTTGCACAAAAATGTTTATAATGCTTGTATTTAAAAAGCCAAAAACTAGAAACAACCAACAATACCTAGCTCCTTATGAATGGATAAACAATTTGTGGTACTCTGTGTAATGGAATACTATTCAATTGTAAAAGAGAATAAACTACTGATACATGTAAATGAAGATGAATATAAAGCATATTCTGCTAAATAAAAAATCAGAGATACATGAAAATATAATGAAGATCAGTAGGGTAGAGGAAGAAGGTTGGGGGAAGGAGGAGGGAAGGGCAAAGCGATGTATTGGGGAATTAAATTGATCAAATTATGTGTATTTAGTATTTTACCACAATGAGTCCTACTATTCTGTAGAATTATTATGACCCAATAAAAATTTAAAAAGAAAATCGGATTTATATAAGAGTTTTGAAGAAATAATAAATGAAGTTAAAATATCCAGAGATACAAGATTTGATGAATTCTGTATTATTCTACATCACATTCTATTGTATGACTTTTTTGATAAACCACAACCATAGGCACAGAAAACAGATTTATGGCCACCAGGGGGTGGAAGTGAGGAAGTGAGATTCTTTGTAATAGGAGGATGAAGAAAGTTAACATGGTGATGACATTATTCAAATATATATATATATATATGCATATGTATATACACACACATATATACATATATGTAAATATATATAAATACATATGTATGTATGTGTGTGTATGTGTGTGTGTGTGTGTGTGTATATATATATATATATATATATATATATGTATATATATATATATATTTGAAAAGTATTTCACTACCTTGCCTAGGATGGTCTCAAACTCACGAGCTCAAGCAATCCCCTGCCTCAGCCTCTGGGGTAACTGGGACTACAAGTATATACCACCACTATGCCCAGCAATGTTTTATATCTTGATTGTTGTGTGGTTCCACTACAGCATATATTTGTCAAAACTCTTTGAATTGTCCATACAATAGAGTGAACTGTAAGTCTGGGAGGTAGCTTAATGGCCAAGTGTTTGCCTAGCATTAACCAGACCCTTTGTTTGATTCTCAGCACTGCCAAAAGAAAACAGAGAATTTTATTTTATATTACATTACTTAGAACTCAATTAAAAATAGAACAATGCATTGTCTCAAAAATAATTCATGGAAAAAGTAAATCTCTCTCTCACTTAACCACAGAACCCAACTGGGACTTTCCAGAAACAACTGTCCCCACCAATTAGTATCGTAGCTTTCCAGAGAATTATCCTATGCATACAATGAAGATAAATACATATTCACTTATGCAATGTCTTAATTTGCTCTTTGTATTCTTGCACCCTAACAACAGGCCCTCTACTGCATCTTTAGTTTTGTATTTAACAAAATAATTCAGATATAGCACATTATTAACACATACACATTCGCATTATATATGCTGAATAATATGAATGCACTATTACACTGCTGGTAAGCTTTAGACAATTTGCAAAGTTTCATTATAAGCAATTATGTAGTAAGAACATTTTGGACATTCTTGTTTGCACATAGCTATATCCCACAAGTTAGAATTTCATATAATAAAATATATATTTTATGTCTTAATACATACTGCCAAATTTTTCTCCATAATGGATGTACAAGTTTAGAATTCTGCCAACAGCACATGAAAGTGTTTATTTATACATATCTTCATCAACACAATGTTTTCTGAGCCTTTAGTTGTATCAGTCATGTGAGTGAAGATGATATCACCTAGTATTAGCTTTTATTTTGCAGATGTAACCTGGTTGAATTCTTACAGCATCATAATGAGGCAAATAAGGTATTGTCTACAGTGTGCAAATGTGAGAGCCAAGGCTCAAAGGAATCAGAAATCTACCCAAGATGACAGATTAAGAGTTGCAGAGCCAGAGTTGATCCTGAGGTTCTTCCAACCCTTGCCTAAGACAACTTCTTAGATTAAGGTAACTTGTAGTTTTAAGTAGATGCCCGACTTTTCCATTTTTTAAATACAGTTGACTGAAAGCAGTACTTGATTCATTTGGAAAAGACAAAGGGAAATACTTTTTCACCCAAGTAACACTCCTTTCACTCTCTTCCCATGTATGCAACTGTGATTCTGATTCTGCATTTTCCTGGCTGAGAAATAAGGACTCCCCAAAACAATAGAAGCATATTCTTTTTTTTTTTTTTTTTTTTTTTTTTTGGTACCGGGGATTGAACTCAGCGGCACTAGACCACTGGGACACATCCCCAGCCCTTTTTTTTTTTTTTTTTTTTTTTTTTTTTATTTTATTAGAGACAGGGTCTCACTGAGTTGCTAAGTGCCTCGCCATTGCTGAGGCTGGCTTTGAACTCGCGATCCTCCTGACTCAGCCTCCCAAAGTGCTGGGATTACAGGCGTGCGCCACCTCGCCCGGCTTAGAAGCATATTCTTAATGCAATAATTACCATTGACCCTTCTACATCTCAGAGGACATTATCCTTCTCACAATTGTTTCAGCAACCATTTCAAAAATGTGTGATTGTGTGTGTGTGTGTGTGTGTGTGTGTGTGTGTGTGTTGGATAGGCAGTTTTATGGTGTCCTACCTTTCTGAGTCAGTCCTTAAATATGAACATCTGCCATGGAGGTGCAATTGCTCAGTCTCTGAGGAAACTCTCAGGAGCTCAGGGTATTTCCATTGTCATGTTGTTTAATATTTTAAAAAGGCATTATCATGTATGCACTGTAGATTTTAGCAAATTATATGATGATTTCACAAAAGTGGAATAAATAAGAATATAAATGATTCAATCCAATTCACTTCAATTTGGCCACTCAGTGTTACAGCACCAAACATACATTTTATTTTTATTTTCAAGGTTCTTAGAAACACCAGGATTTCTTTTTTAAACATGGACATAATTAAGGTATAATATTGGAAAATATATGGTCAATGTGTAATGATCAAATCAGGGTAAATAGTATTTTCATCTCATTGTCATTTTTTGATGACATTTAAACTCTTGTTTTTTCTGATTCTTTATAAGACTTATTAAAAAATTGTTGTAACCTACAGTTACCCTAGTGTGCTTTGAACACCAGGATATATTAATATTCTCTAACTACATTTTCTTATGCCTTACCCAACCATGATAGATGATTTCTAATTCTATTTTGAAAAAAGTTTAAAATCTGTGCTTCCCAACACAATAAACTCTTGCTACATATTTAAATTTAAATTACTTAAAACTAAATTAAATTATTTTTATATAATTAATTTAAAAATAAATTGGCATAATTTTAAATAATCAAATTAAAATTCAATTTCTTACTTGCACTAATTATAATACAGGTACTCAGCAGGCACATATGGCTAATAGCTACTGGGTTGCCCAGCACAGATGCACCACATTTCCATCACACAAACTCCAAAGTTCTATGGACAGTGTTGTTTTAAAATCACTCATCATCAACTACAGCCCATCCAAATCCAGCCTTCCATCTGTTCTCGTACAGCCCTTCTTCTAGTAATTTTTATATTAAAAAAAAAAAGAATCACTCTCCAAAAATTCTGAAACACACTGCCTTCACTCATTTACAAACAATCTATGACTGCTTCTGCATTATAATGGTGGAGTTCAGGAGTGGCAAGGAACAGTCTATTGCCTAAAAGACTAAACAACTTACTATCTAGCCCATTACAGAATGGGCTTGCCAATTTGTCTTAAAACACTATATCCACCTAACTCAGTGACTCAATCCTATCATAGCAAAAAAACATTTTTAAAATGCATGTGGGGCTCATTAGAATCAGCTATGAAATATTGTGAGTTCCTTTATTGGATAGTTCCATGCAGAAAGGAAAAGCTCATTCTCTTGGGTTCTGGGGGATCTCTTCATTCAGAATGGACCAGGCATAACATGATCTCCTGCTTGTATTTTTGCTGAAAACAGTGAATTGAATATATAACCCTTGTATGAAATCTGTCATCATCAGGGCAAGGTCGATCACCTCTTAGGAAACTCCTCTATTCCCTTTTCTCCAGAAGATGAAAATAACATTTCTAATCTGACTAAACTCATAATCTTCCCCACCATGAAAACAAAATTTTTGGTTATATAATTTGTAAATTTCATTAGTAATATGTGTTAGCCTCAAGTAAACTGGAGTAACTTAGAGCATAACAACTACAAAATCTAAATAAATGTATAAGTGTATATGTATGTATATGTGTATATGTATGTATATGGAAAGCTGCTGACATGAGGGAACCTCAGAGTTCAACTAGTGGCTGCCGTCAGCAACTTTAGCTGTGTTCATCAACTACTCTGAGTCAGGCAAACACATGTCACAGCACTTTGACTACCTTTCTGGAAGAAGATGAACAACATGTGAAACTGTATATAGACAAATATTATTAGGCATTCCAAATACACAACTAAGAAGCCATAGAGAGAGGATAGAAAGGCAATAAAAGTAGCCCCAAAGTGGGAAATATGATCACCCTCTTTTCGTGAGGTCAACATTACTTTAGTATCAGAAATCTAAAAAGGAAATTTCAAGAAGAAAATCTGGAGAACAGTCCATCACAAACATAAATGCAAATGTCTATAACAAACTGTAGGTGATCAAATCCTGCTGTAAGTACACTAATGATATTCATATTTAGTAGAGAAAGGGAGACCAAAATATATGAGAAAATATAAGATCAATAGAGGGAGATAATTAATTTTATATAATTGTACATTGTTTACAAACAAAATGATACATTATAAGAAAACATCAAACACCAATAAGAAAAGGAAAATTTCCCCCATCTGATCAAGAATATCTGCCAAAAATGGACGCCTGTAATCCCAGCACTTGGGAGGCTGAGGCAGGAGGATCGCAAGTTCAAAGCCAGCCTCAGCAATGGCGAGGCACTTAGCAACTCAGTTAGACCCTGTCTCTAAATAAAATACAAAAAGGGCTGGGGATGTGGCCCAGTGGTTGAGTGCCCCTGAGTTCAATCCCTGGTAAAAAAAAAAAAAAAAAAAAAAAAAAAAAAAAAAAAAAGAATATCTGCCAAAAATATACATAAAACATCACATGGAATAGTGTGGTATTAAACCTTCACCCCCTGCTAGAGACAAATATAATGTTAAAGCATGCTCAACACACACCACTTCTGTTCAACACTGTGCTGGAAATAACAGCTAGGACAATAATGTAATAAAGAGAAAATAAGGTCACTAGAATTGGAAAATCATTTTTAAAAAAATACTAATCCAGTAGCAATGTAATATACTTTAAAAATTCAAGATGAATCTAAACACAAATTATTGGCCATGGTGAATAAATTTAACAATAACGCTAGACAAAAAGTCATTACAATAAAAATTGTAACTATATGTCCACATGCCAAAAACAACAGAATGGAAAATGCATTATTTAAATTGTGCAATATATATCAGCTTTCAAAATATTAATTACCTATGAAAAAAGCTTTCAAAAAATGTGTGAGACACTTAATTAAAAACAAAACATTATTGGAAAAAATCAATGCCCAAATAAAGTAGGACATCTACAACATTCATGAAATAAAATATTGAACATGTCAAGATGTCAATTCTTTCCAAATTGGTCTATAAATTTAATGACATGATGAAAAATATCCTAGGACAGATTTTTAGAAAATTAACAACCTGATTCTAAAATTTGTTTGAAAATGTGATAAGTTCATATTTGGAGAGTAGACAAAACAAACTTCAAGGAGCAGAATAAATTGGGAAAAATCACACTGCTGGATATCAGAAACAGTTATGGAGTTCATGACCTAGTCTGGTCCAGCACAAGTACATCAAGGTGCTACATGGATGAGTTTTGTACCTCTCCAATATTGTGTTGACAGAGGATTGGGACCATACTGTGAATCTGGGAACTTTAAGAACACTGAAGTGCAATGTGGGAAAAACAGTCTTACCTTGGGGATGAAGTAGTTTCTGAATTTAATGTCACAAGTTGTTGCACGGGGCATATTGATTGGCAGGAGGTCAATGTATCTCTGGATCTCATGCACAACGGCCTCTGTGTAGGGCATATGGCTCTTGTCCTGCATGCAGGGGCTGCGGTGTCTGCCAATCACATTGTCAATCTCCTTCTGGACTTTAGCTGAAAAGATACACATAAGAACTGATGTTAAGTATATGTGTGTGTGTGTATACATATATAGACATATATACATCATGTCTGTATAGACACATGTGTATAAGTAAATATACATTAATATATCTACATATATGTGTATATGTGCACACACATGCATACACACATGTATGTATGTGCATATATCCATATGTGTATACCTATATGTTTGTATATGTATCTATGTATATGTGTGCATGTATATCTGTGCCTATATCTGTGATATATTTATAAATACATATACATGTATGTATATGCTATAAATCATGCATATTTATTACTCTCCTATGGGGTACTAATTAACATATACCTATACAAACCTATACAAGCCTAATATACTAGCATATATGATATAAAATGCAAATAGAAATGATTAAATGTTCCAAATATGAACTTATCACATATTTTTAAAAATATTATCATTGCAAAACTAAAAACATGAATAAATTTTAATTTTATACTGAAATAATATATGACATTTTAAAATTAAATTCTAATGAATCTTATATTTGCATATCTTTGTGTGTGCATGTGTGTCTACAGTTTTCAGTGGGACAATTTTCAATCTTTCATTCCTTAGATACACCTTCTGAGTCATTCTAAATATTTCTTCTGAAATGTTCATATTTCCAACTAATGGTATATTTCTGTTTCTTGTTTTACCCAATTTTAAAAAAATATCTAATGACTTCCTGGTAAGGAAAATTAAGATTCATCTTCACTCTATGCAAAGCACACACCACAAATAGATACACACACACCCCTCCCATAATTCTGCTCTCTACTGCTTCACCTATATATTTTGATCACAATTTTTTATTATGTCAACATATGTTATTTACACTGTTATAATCACATAACTGTTGTTCACTGGTAAGGTGGCTATGTACATGTTTGATTCTTTGTATATGTTTAACATATATTTGAACAATTTATACCAACACCTAATTTTCTAGCTATTATTTTATATTGTATCTTAATGCTTAGGTTAATATTTCAAATTTCTAGCAATAATTTTCTAAATGATTAAGCTTCAGATTCTCTCTCTCTCTTGTTTTTTTTTTTTTTTTTTTTTAATCTTCCCTTACAACTGCTTTATCTACTTATTATAGAAAATAGGTTGTTTCCTAGGCCTGGTTACCAGACCCTCCCTTAAACTCTCATCCTTATACATGAGGTCTCCTGATTCCTGGAGCATGTGATTCTCTCTGCCTTGGTTTCAAATATTTGGATTGAACATATCCTCTAGTATCTTTCTGTGAAAATAAAAAAAGGAATAAAATTTTTAGTCAACATATGAATTTGAAATAACTTCCCCCACCCACCCCCACTCTCTCTTCTCCCTCAAACCCAAAGGCCCCCTACCATTCTACCACTGAACCATACCCACAAATCTTTGAATTTTATTTTGAGGCAAGATTTCAGCAAGTTTCCCAGGCTGATCTCCAATTTGTAATCCTCCAGCTTCAACCTCCTGAGTAACTGGGATTACAGGCTTATGCCACCTAACTGAGCTCTTCTCCTTTCTCTTTACAGCACAAAATGACAGTTGTTCTTAAGAACTCTGAGACCATTCTGATTCATAATGCTTGAAATATGACCTCATTTGCATCTCAAAATGTGATTTCAAACCTAAGATTCTAAAATTCTAAGATCCTCTTTTCTGGGGTGAATAATTTTATTTCAATCACTCATCTGGATACTTGGAATGAATCTTCCACCTTGTTAGTAAACATGCAGTTCTTTCCTTTGGAGCTATGCATTTTCTGGATTTGATATCTCGTTGGTAGTTTCTAGACAGAGAAAAGAGCTAAAAGATCAGATTTCAAGTAGTGGATTTATACCTTCTTTTCAGTTCTGTGCTTTGGTATTTTCATGTTTGTGCGTGATGTCCTTGATTACAGAGCCTCTTTAGTTCAGTTTCACTAGACAGTAAACATCTCTCTTCCTATGAGAGGAAAAGATTCAACTGCTCAAAGCAGTTGTAGAGGGGACCTGAGCACAGGGGCTCCTATTTACTGCCTCAATTTCCCCTAATTTGTTTGACATGTGGTACTGCTAAATCCTGAAACTTATGGAATTTTTAATGACCCAGATTGGCTTTTTCACAGTTATGAAAATTACAGCTTCATCCTGTCTGCTAAGTTAATTATGATCCTTACTTCTGCTCTCTGTGTTTCAGAAATTTGTTGAAGATTTGCTAGCTGTTTCCTGTACTCCTCTTCTCCCATTTTAAAAGGAGTAATTCTCATTTATAATTACTTTGTAATAGTTTTGAAGAGGTCCTGAAACAGGAAATGATAGTGCATGCTTCTAATCTGCAATGCATAACTGGAATGCTTTAAAGGTGCATTTGTAGAATAAATTTGTTGAGAAAAGAGAAAATTAATGGAAACATACGTGTGGATAACAAAATTCCTTTAGGCGCACCTCCTAAGTAGTAATTCAGAATACTTCTGAGTATAGAAATCCCCCCCTGCCACCTCTGTAAATTTCTAGTTTCTCTTTAAGTTGCAAATGGAGATGTTTGATATTCCCTATCTGGCATTAAAGCACTGAATTTTCAGAATAAGTAACAATTTCCACAGAAATCTTGCAAGAACATACCTAATGTCCCAAATGGCTTCTCCTTAGGAAGACCAACATGAAGTCTTAGGTCAACTCATGTTGGCTGTTGCATGCTGCACATCACTTCCCAGTGGAATCCAGACATGACCAGAACTCCACTGCCTTGCTACTGCCCATGCTGTCCTTCATTTCTCTCAGTCACTATCCCCTACTGTGCAATGTTCTTTATCCCTTCATTAAATTTGGAGAAATTAAAGCTAGTGGTCCAGAAATTTCAATAAGGAAGCTTCTTCAAGAGAAATAAGATGGCCAGGCGTGGTGGTGCACACCTGTAATCCCAGCCACTCTGGAGGCTGAGGCAGGATGATTGCAAGTTCAAAGCCAGCCTCAGGAACAGCAAGGCGCTCAGCAACTCAGTGAGACCCTGTGTCTGAATAAAAAATACAAAAAAAGGGCTGGGGATGTGGCTCAATTGTTGAGTGTCCCTGAGTTAAATCCCTGGTACCAAAACAAAAACCAAAAACAAAACAAGGAGAAAAAGAGAGAAAAATAAGAAGGAGGACATCAAGAGTGTCTTGCCAAATTTCCGTTGTGAAATTCACCCTGCTTACCATCTGCTGTCTTACCTGTGACCTCTGGGTACTTCAAAAGGAGGAGCAGTCCATATCTCAGAGTGGTGCTTACTGGCTCTGTCCCAGCTCCAAACACATCATTCACAAGGGTTATCAAGGCTTCGGTTGTAAATTCAGTCTGTGGATTGCCTTTTTCCTAGGAAGTAATTTAATGTAATTATTTTACAATTAATTATAATTAATTTACAAATAAATATAATAAATACAAAAGAACTGAAATTATTATAAATTTATGACAGTATGGAAGCTGTAGAATACAATATTTTAAAAACTTACTGTGCAGTGTAAACTATACATTAGCTGATCAAATCTTCACTTCCTACCCTATTACCCACTGTTGCCTAAAGATTTTCTTTACCATCCTTTTTGCAGTCAGGAAAGCCAAACAACGTATTTCTTATCAATGAAATATAAGCAAAAGTTTTTTGGTATGACTTTTCTTTTCTGATTTTTACTCAAAACATAGATTCAAAGTGTAGGTAAGGCAGAAATCATTTTGAGAAGAAGATTTTTAATTTGAATCCATCCCATTTTTTGATTCTTGATTTTACTTCTTGTGCTTTAGGGGTCTTATTAAGGAAGCCAGATCCTAGACCAACATAGTGAAGATTTGGGCCTACTTTTTCTCCTATTAGGCAAAGGGTCTCTGTTCTAGTGCCTAAGTCTTTGATCCACTTTGAGTTGAATTTCCTGAACAGACACTTCACAGAAGAAGAAATACAATCAATCAACAAATATATGAAAAAAAAAAGTGTTCAATATCTCTAGCAACTAGAGAAATAAAAATTAAAACTACATTGAGATTCCATCTCACTCCAGTCAGAATGGCAATTATCAAGAATACAAGTAACAATAAATGTTGGCAAGCATGTAGGGAAAAAGGTACACTCATACATTGCTGGTGGGAATGAAAATTGATGCAACCACTCTTGAGAGCAGTATGGAGTTTCCTCATAAAACTGTGAATTGAACCTCCATTTGACCTAGTTATCCCACTCCTCAGTACATACCCAAAGGACTGAAAATCAGCATTCTGCAGGGATGAGGCCACATTGATGTTTACAGCAGCTCAATTCACAATAGCTATGCTATGGAACCAACCTAGGTGCCCTACAACAGATGAATGGATAAAGAAAATGTGGTATGTATACACAATGGGATATTACTCAGCCATAAAGAAAAATGAAATTATGGCATTTGCTGGTAAATGGATGGAACTGGAAACTATGAAAGGCCAAGTGTTCTCTCTGATATGCAAATGTGAGAAGTAGAAGTTCACTGGATTAGACAAAGGGGAATGAAGGGAAGGGAGGGTGGATAGGAGTAGGAAAGACAGTAGAATGAATCGGAGATAACTTTGCTATGTTCATATATGAATACATGACTAGTGAATATCCACAACATGTATGACCACAAGAATGGGATCCTAAGTTACACTCCATGTATTTATAATATAGTATGTCAAAATATACTCCATTGTCATGTATATCTAAAAAGAATAGAAAATAAATAAATGAAAAAGTCAAAAAATAATATGCAAATTTTTTCTTCTGATAAAAAATTTATTTGGACTCAGAATTTCCCACACACTCATAAGGAACTGGAAAATGTGCAAAAGCTAATACTGAAGCACAGAATAAGATAGAATACAGAAAAAAAAAAAAGAATGAATTATAAAGACAGAATGTATTCCAGATGTGAGGCAACAGGTAATTTAGCTAAGTAAACAAATACAAGAATTAATTCATCATTAATTTCACCCTGCATCTAACACAAATTGAAAAGATATTACAAACATAAGGAGAGAGAGTTTAGGTATTAACTATACACTGAGGATGAAGGAGAGAGTAGGGATAATGCAGATTCTGATGGGTGGTTGACTCAACCTAACTCTCATACATTGTAAATGGAGAAAGGAAAGTACTTGATAGTAGCAATCAAGG
This sequence comes from Tamias sibiricus, assembly GCA_025594165.1. Taxonomy (NCBI): domain Eukaryota; kingdom Metazoa; phylum Chordata; class Mammalia; order Rodentia; family Sciuridae; genus Tamias; species Tamias sibiricus. The sequence goes on along the minus strand of CM046663.1, from coordinate 138,349,833 downwards.
TTGATTTAGAACTGAGGGGAATATTTGACAGAATAGACACCAGCAAGGGTTAATTTTAAATTTTGACTGAAGAGGATTTCTAAATATAACTATAAAACCTGTAATGCACGAGTTACGTATAAAACGCATAAGGCAAGAATTTATTTAATGGAGTTTGTATAATCCCCAAGTGACCTACAACATGTCCAATAATATGTAATCAACACATTATCTCAACAGGTCTATTTCCTAGACAAGGTAACATTGAACTTACCTAGCTTTCTAATATTTTCAAGTCAAAATTTCAACAAAGACCTAAATAGGTAGGAAAACATTTCACAGCTTGGAATAAAGCACTCACTATTGTTAAGACGGCAGTACTAAAAACAAGGAACACTCTAGCTCAGAAGAACCACAAGATCATTTCAGCTCCCTGGGTATGAATTGAAAACATCAGTTCTACAGAAGTGAACACAGGTAGGAAGACTGTGGGAAAATTCCTAGAACTAGCAAACAGGTCAAACTAAAACATCAGGTTCTATAGTACAAAGAGAATTAATAAAAGAAACAAAAAGCAGCAGAGTCCAGCTAGTAGAGGTTCAGTGGGGAAAGGGAAGTTCTCCTCCAAGGAGACAAAAGAAATCTCATCCATCAAGATTAAGAAAAGCAGACACCATTGTCTGACAGTTACAATCTGAGCAGTGAATAAGCTCAGCTAGCATGATCTCATACTTAGAAGACCTAAAAATTCTAGACCTGATAAACAAATTCAGAAATGTAATAGGATAAAAGATATAAAATCCAAGTTTTTCTGTACTCCAATAATGAATATTTTGAGAAAGAAATCAGGAAATAAAATTGGAGTCATAAAATGCAGATTGAAAAGATTACTTGTACTTAGTGTATGGGAAAATGAGAAGGAAAGGCCTGACCAAGGTTGGCTTCTTGAATGTTCTGAAGTTTGAGTAGATCTTGACATACTTTCAGTGAAGGATAGGTAGAGAATTTCAGGTAGATCAAATGGTCTGTGCAGAAGTTCAGAAGTGTGTAATGGTAAATAAATTAGGTAGATGGAATAAAGGAAGCCATAGTTGAGCATAAATGAATTTGGACAGAAAAGGAGCCCCAGTTTGATATTTTCAAGTACCCTAGAAGCTTGGATGTTGTCATGGAATGTTCTGATTTGATCAGAAAGAAAAAAATAAGCCAGAAGATGGTGTCTTGTTGGCCTGTTTGCTCATTATCTGGAGTCTTATTTTGTGTATCTATTGAGAAGGATTCCTCTTCCTACTTGATGTGAGGGTCTTTTAGTGATTATTTATCTCTTAATAACAAGAGATATATCTTAGTTTCAACACATCAAATCAGCATTTAAAATATTATTGATTCAACCACCAGTACTTCTTTTAGAGAGTAACCATGATAATTTAAGAGCCAACAATATAACAACACCAGCTACAGTAGTTACTATTACTGATCACTACAACTCTGTGGACGAAAGAATAATGATTTAGAATAGGCTGAGAATATTAAGTGTTAATATATAATTTTAATTAAATTAGAAAAAAGGAATAAAAATGGATAAACAAAACATTGGGAAAACAGAAGAAAAATATGGTGGTAAATGAAAGGGAAACAGAAGTTAAAATGAGATGAATATAAAGGATAAAGAATAAAGGAGAGGGTAGGGAAACAGACATGGAAAAGCAGAAAAGACCCAGAGATAATCCAATTAATTGATAAAATACATAAAAATAGATGTAATTCTGACAACTGGTTTTTTGTCCTACATTTCTGATAATATGACAAGATGGATGTCCTTTATGTTATCAGATTCATCTGTATTTCCATAGTCCAGATGTTCATCTTGTTCAACTAAAGACATGAAAAATTTCCAAACACTCCTTAATCTGCCCTATCATCAAAAAGATCACTCTATAGGACTTGAAGAATTTCCCCTGACAATTATCTGAATTCCAATCTTCTTCTGGCTTATTTTTCTTTCTGATCAAATCAGAATGTTCCATAACAACATCCAAGCTTATAGGGTACTTGAAAATAACAAACTAGGACTTCTTTTCTGTCCAAATTCATTTATACTCATCTAAAGTTTTCTTTATTCCATCTACCTAATCTCTTCACCATTACACACTTCTGAACTTCTGCATAAACAATTTGACCCACCTGAAATTCTCTACCCTATCCCTCACTGAATATATGTCTAGATTTACTCAAACCTCAGAACATGCAGGAAGCCAACCTTGGACAGACTTTCCTTCTCATTTTCCCATACACTAAGTACAAGTAATCTTTTCAATCTGCATTTTATGGCTCTACTTTTATATTTTGTAACTTGTTTATAATTATTTTATTTTCACCTGAGGTATAAATTCTGTCTTTCCTCAGGTATATTATTAGTACCTACAGAGCAGGATCCATGTATTCTAGTTATTTAACAATTCAATTTTAATTTTTCTATGATGATTTGTGCAGATACATAAAGACAAGATATGTTTGAAATGCCTGTCAAGAATTTCTTGACTCACCACTTAAGCAACCCTAGTAACCACAGAATTAATCAATGAACCACAAAATGTAAAAGCAATCAGATAACTGAGCTGTGTTCACATTCTACCTCTTCCATTTTAATCAGGAAAGAGTCGATGAAGTCCCGAGGATTGTTAATATCCAAGGATTTTTGGTGTTCTTTTGTTTTCTCCAAAAAATACTGTTTAGTTTCAGACAAATTCTTAATAACTTTTCTATGACTCCCTGGGAGATAATCAATGAGTACAGGAAAATTATTGCAGACCTAAAAGATAAAATATTCATTAAATAAGAACATGTAACAAAGACATATAAATCTTATGCCTAGTCCATCTTAGAAACTATAGGTTTTAAAAAGATGTGTTCAGTAGATTGTATAAAGGGGAATAAAAGGAAGGCAGGGAGAATAAGAATAGGAAAGACAGTAGAATAAATCCAACATAATTTACCTATGTACACATACAAAAATACTTAAGTGAATCCCACCATCATGCCCACCCAAAAGAACAGGGTCCTAATTAGAATAAGATATATTCCATGTTTGTATAAATTTATCAAAATGGATTTTACTGTCATGTATAACTAAGAGGAACCAATAAAATAAAAAGAAATGAAAAAATGTGTTCACTCTGAAGGGAAAATTTTTATTATACATACGTAATAATTCCCAACTTATAGAAAGATTTGAGAGAAAGGACTTTGGAGGATCAGAAATGGTAATCATTTCCTATATTCATACATCATTTTTAGACATAAAAATACATTTACATAAATTCTCTCCTTTCCAAACCAATTTTCCCATATAATCTGAAAATGTAGATTGACATGAATTACCACAATTCATATTTTGTAGATGAGGACAGAGGTTAAGATAGTTTAAGGGATTTGGGGTAAACTAAGAAAGAGCACAATCTGTTCTCTGCTGTTACTGTATGAAGCAACCTCAAAAATAGACTAATTTCTACAGAACAGGGAAGGTTTTGAAAATATCATGAAATACAATTGGGCAGTCTATGGATATAAAGTAACTGCACTAGATGATTAGGAGATCTTGAACATCTCACAACAGACTTTTATGAAGAATGCAGAACATGCCAGCTATGTATAGGTAAAACTGTGTTTGTTCAGGAGTTGTACACAGTAAAATCCAATCGTTTTCTATTCCTAATCCTATACTTTGTCATCTGGGATCCCAACTGAAGCATAAAACATGCTTCCCTTTCAGAGTTTCCTTGCAGCATCTGTGCAAAGCATCAGTTCTCTCTCCTTAATATCCTAATGAAGGTATTTATGCCAAGTACAGTGATGAAAATCTAGTGGGGGTTGGAGGAAAACCCTTGTGAATGATGAGTCCTCCACAGGGGTCTGGATGCCCACCAAGTGCCATGGTCTTGCTTTCAGCAGTCACCAAAGAACTCTATGAAGATTGGGCTCTGGGGATTACTGGGGAAAGCACTGACCAGAGAGCCAATGGGCTTGCATGCCAGGTCTATATGTGGGCATTCATAATCCTGTGCATAAAATAAAAGGCTCATTCACCATTTTCTGATATTCACTCCATAACACCAAGTCCATGGGCAAGAGTGTGGTATAGAGATTCACTTCACTCTTTGAACCGCTATAAATATTGGCTTGTCCAAGAAAAGATCATTAGTATTTTCTCATGAAGAAGGAATTTTGGTCTCACCTGGATCCAAGGGGTGCTCATAATTTTGATGCTTTCATCTAATTTTTCCATGAAGTTTAGAAAATTCTGGTCTTTATAATCAAAACGATTCTGGAAGATTATGGAGCAGATCACATTGCAGGGAGCACCACCCAGGAAAAGGGTAGGATCACAGGGTGAGGCTAAAGAATTGAGAACATTAAAAAGTTAACATTAAAATATACAAAAAATATCTCTCTTTGAGACAATAGGAAAAGGTAATTTTAGAAACTTTAAACAATATCTATCTAGAAATCTCCTTAACAGGAAAATATTCAGCATGCTAAAAATGAGCATATTACTTTTACTTTAAACTTAACTTGACTTTTACCTACTAACCAAGTTAACAATGGATTTTCTAATGCTCCATTCAAATCCACTGCCTTTATTTAAGCCATTTTAACCCAAAGTATCACTTATTTTGTAAAAAACATTTTAAAAGATCACTTTTGAAAATAGCTGTTAATTCAAGTTCAGTGCAAATTTATATGTGTCATCAAAACCTGTAGGTAATTAGGAATGATAGAGAAAGAAAAAGAAGCTAGGAACATACATTTTTAAAAAAATATATAATGACCATTGAAAGATTCATATGTAAAGCTAGCAGAGAGAAAGACTGAACAAACAGCCCTTATGAATGAATTTTAAATCTGTGGATCAATTGAACAAAAGCGGAAAGCATCCATTTTTATGAGAAAAAAAAGAAAAACATCCATAAACAATGACATGTGTTTTTCAAAATAAAAGTGAGAAATTTTTATCTTAAACTGAATCTGAGGTAAAACAAACAAAGGGCTAAATTGATAAATGGAATCTCTTTATTTCTTCATTTCAGAGAGGAGATAAATTTTCCTACCTTAGGAAGCAGAGTTGATCATCTCCAATTGCCTCACAATTTAATCTATTAGGCAAACCTTCCCTCTTGTGAACTTATGGAATATTTTTCTTAATCATATATTCACCAATAGAATAATACACTTCTATTGGTTGTTTTTAGTTATACATGACAATAGGATTCTTTTTATAACAGCATAAAATATAATTTGCTCTAATTCAGTCCCCAGTATTTTCCTTCTCCCATCACTCCTCCTCCCCCTATTCCCTTCCCTCTACTGAACTTTCTGCTATTTATTTATAGTTTGTTTTTTAAATTAGCATCTCATAGATGTACATGATGGTGGGATTCACTGTAGTATATTCTCATATAAATTTGAACGTTGACCATCATTATGTTCAATCCTATCATTTTATAGATAAAGAAATTAAAATAGGACAAAGGTTTTCCTTTTTGTGGATGTTATGGTTTGAATATAAATTATCCCCCAAAAGTTTATGTGTGAGGTAATGCAGGAATGATCAGGGGGAAAATGGTTGGATTGTAGAGTTGCAACCTAAATAGTGGATTTATATACTGATATGGATTAACTAGGTGTTAACTGGGCAGATGGGGTTAGGTAAGTCACTGGGGCATGACTTTAGGGTATTTATTTTGTCCCTGGTGAGTGGAGCGCGCTCTCTCTCTCTCTCTCTCTCTCTCTCTATCTCTCTCTCTCTCTCTCCTTTGATGTTCTCTCTCTATCTCTCTCTCTCTCTCCTTTGATGTTGTCATGTCCTGAAATGCTTTCCTTTACTGTACCCTTCCACCATAATATTCTACCTCATCTCAGGCCCCAAGTTATGGAGTAGCTGACCTTAGACTGAACCTTTGAAACTGTGAGCCAAAGTAAACTTCTCCAGCTCTAAATTGTTTTTATCCATTTTTTTTAATCAAAGTAAAGAAAAAGTTGGCCCAAATCGTAGGGATATATAAAGTGAATTGTGAATTTCAATAAACTTCATTTTGGTGACTTGATAAAAAAACTAAACCAAGGAAGTGAAAGACATCTAGAATGAAAATTACCAAAAAAAAAAAAAAAAAAAAAAAAACTGATGAAAGACATTGAAGAAGATACAAAAAAAAAATAAAAAATCTCATGTTCATGGATTGGAAGAATTAATACTGTTAAAAGATTTATGCTATTGAAACACTTTGCAGATTTAATTCTATTCCCATGAAAATACCAATGACATTCTTCACAAAACTAGAAAAAATAATCCTAAAATTCATGCAGAAGCATAAAGAACCCAAGTAGTCAAGACAATCTTGAGTAAAGCTGGAGGCAGGACAATTCCTGATTTCAAGCCATACTACAGAGCCACAGTAAGCAAAACAGCATGGCACTAGCATAGAAACAGGCAAACAGTACAATGGAAGAGAATGGAGATGCAGGATTCAGGGAGACAAATACCCATGCATCTATAGACGACTGATTCTCAACAAAATTACCAAAACATACAGTGGAGAAAGGAGATCCTCTTTAATAAATGGTGCCTGCAGAAGATAGAAACTTGACATTGTTTCTCACCCTATAAAAAATTCAACTCAAAAACAAGGGAGGGTCAGGGAAGATGGCCGACAGGAGGGAGGTGCTCTCTGGACGCAGTTGCTGAAGGACGCTGAGTGGGAAGTTTGAGCGCTTTGCTGGCGGTTCTTTTGCGACTGAAAGGGAGCCGAGACATTCCTGCACCTCTGGACAGCGAAATACAAAGTTCTCAGGGCCACAACAACCAGGGACAGAGTCCCAGCGGTCCACAGCCCGAAACAACGCTGTCCGTGCTGCAGGCGCAGGGGCTAAGACCATCTCGGCAAGGAGACGATCCACCCAGCGGCTTTGAAACTGACCGGCAAGGAGGGATAAAAAGAGGCCTAGAGGCGTGGGCGGTGTCCACGTGGAGCTCTTTTGCACTGCTTGCCAAGCCGACCCCCGCACGATCTGGACCGACACAAGGGTCTGCGGAGCAGCTGCTGAATGGGAGGAGAACTCCGCCATCTTTGAGAAGTGCAGTGGCTGAGCCAGACAAAGGGGAAAAGACGGAGGAGACAACAGCTGCAGACATCCAGGGAGCCCCATCGCTTAGAAGGCAGCGCACACCTGGGTGAGACTCGGGTAACCAGCAGGGGAGGGCGTGTCTGAGGCCAGCCCAGCGGCCACAAGAAGCTACAACTGTGGGTGGGCGTGGGGAAAGGGTGCCTTCTGGAGGGTCCTCTTCCCAGAGCCATTCATCTGCTGACACACAATCACCCTGAGCCAATCTTCCCCCTGAGCGGCCGCTGACATAGGGTGCAGACTTGACTCGCAGACTTTCTGGACGTGATCCAATGCAGTTGGCTTAAACTGGAAAGGGAAAAGAGAAGGGGGGCTTCCCAGGGCCCGTTTTGTTTTGTTTGAGACTTGGGGTTCGACTTTTTTTTTTTTTTTTTTTTTTTTGGTCGGTCTGCTTGTGTTATTGGCTTTTGTTAGATTGTTTATTGATTGTTTATTGTTCTTTCTCTTTTTTTGGCTTTGTTCTGTTCTGCTTTTTTTGCATTGATTGTCAGAGTGTTTGATTGTTTGCTTCTGCTCCTTTTCTCGTTCCTTCTTTTCTTCCTTCTCACTTTGGCATCGCTTCTTTCTCCTTCATCTTTCATATTTGCACCCTGCCAGTGCATACTAGACAGAGACAAAAACAAGCTGTACGCAGAATTTGGGATTTCTAGAAACAGCGCAATTGAACTGGATAGAAAAGAGGTGCTATATATAGTTTACTCTCCATTTTCTTGATTCTCTATCTCCTCTCTCTTACACCAATTTCTACTCTTTTATCATTTTTTTTCTTCTTTTCCATCTTACTTTATATATAAATTGGTCTCTCCACCTAAGTGTCTACTCCATTCTTTATCTTCTCTCTTCTACTGATACCAAACCACTTCCAGTAAACCACGTCAATAGAACTCTCCTTTCATACTTTCCAAGAAAGAACAATTCAAGACGCTTCCTTCTTCTTAAACATAATACCTCTGTATCCAATACTTGAAGCTATAAAACCCCATCAGAAGCATACAGAGTAAACTGGAAATAATATCTCGGTTAACAAAATCTGTACATTGTGATCAAAATTGAATTTTCTGAATAGAAAGTGTTAGGTTTTAAAGTGTAAAGGAATTATAAGGGGAGCTGATAGCTTCGTACTACAGGAACAACATAAGGAATTAAGGTAAAATCGAAACAGTCAAGGTCCCACAGTGCAGGAAGAAAAGACACACAAGCAGCATGAAAAAACAAGGGAAGAAAGTGACACAATCAAATCAAGATTCATCATCAGTAGATTTCATGGCAAACACAGTTGGTCAAATGCCAGAGATGGAATTTAGAAATTACATATGCCAAATGTTTAGGGAACTTAAGAATGAACTCAAAAATGAGATGAGGGAGCAAGTACAGGAGGCAAAAGATCATTTTGACAAAGAACTCCAAAAACAAATATAGGAAGTAAAAGATTACTTCAATAGGGAAATAGAGGCTCTAAAGAGAAATCAAATAGAAATTCCAGAAATGAAAGAAGCAATAAACCAAAATAAAAGTTCAATTGAAACCATCTCCAACAGAGTAGACCACTTGGAGGAAAGAACCTCAGACAATGAAGACAAAATATTTGTCCTAGAGAAGAATTTAGATCGTACAGCAAAACTCGTTGGAAATCAAGAACATAACATCCAAGAATTATGGGACAGCATAAAAAGACCAAACTTAAGAGTGATTGGCGTAGAGGAAGGGGCAGAGTTTCAAGCCAAAGGAATGAGTAATCTATTTAACGAAATAATTACAGAAAATTTTCCAAACTTGAGGAATGAATGGGAAAACCAAGTTCAAGAGGCCTACCGAACACCAAACAAACAAAATCTCAACAGATCCACACCAAGACACATTATAATGAAAATGCCTAATATACTGAGCAAGGAGAGAATACTAAAAGCCACAAGAGAAAGGAAGCAGATCACATATAGGGGGAAACCAATCAGACTATGTTCAGATTTTTCAACCCAGACCTTAAAAGCAAGAAGATCCTGGAATAGCATATTTCAAGCTCTGAAAGAAAAGGGATGTCAACCAAGAATCTTATATCCAGCAAAATTGAGCTTTAGATTCGAAGATGAAATAAAAACCTTCCACGACAAGCAAAAGTTAAAAGATTTCACATCTCGAAAGCCAGCACTTCTGAACATCCTGGGCAACATTTTTCATGAAGAAGAAGAGAAAGATGATAATGAAAATGAACAAAGGGAGATATTAAACTAAAGGAAATACCAACCAGAAGAGAAACCTAATCAAGCTAAAGACCATAATTTAAATAAAAATGGATGGGAGTAAAAATCATATCTCAATAATAACCCTGAATGTTAATGGCCTAAACTCGCCAATCAAAAGACACAGATTATCAGAATGGATTAAAAGAAACGACCCAACAATTTGCTGTCTCCAAGAAACACACCTCATAGAAAAAGACATCAACAGACTGAAAGTGAAAGGCTGGGAAAAGTCTTATCACTCACATGGCCGGCGGAAGCAAGCAGGGGTTTCCATTCTCGTATCAAATAAGGTAGACTTCAAACCAAAACTAATCAAGAGGGACAAAGATGGATATTTCTTATTACTTAAGGGAACCATTCATCAACAGGATATAACAATCATAAATCTATATGCCCCAAATAATGGAGCACCTACATTCATCAAACAAACGCTTCTCAAGTTCAAGAGTAAAATAGACCACAACACAGTTATTCTAGGGGACTTCAACACACCTCTCTCAACAATGGATAGATCATCCAAACAAAGGCTAAACAAAGAAACTTTAAGCCTCATTAAAACAATTAATAATTTAGATCTAACGGACATATATAGAATATTTCATCCCTCAGTAAACGAATACACTTTTTTCTCAGCAGCACATAGTTCCTTCTCCAAAATAGACCATATATTATGTCACAAGGCAACTCTCAGCAAATATAAAAAAATAGAGATACTACCCTGCATGCTATCAGACCATAAAGGGATGAAATTGGAAATCAACGACAAAACAAGGAATAAGAAAAACTACTCCATCAACTGGAAGCTAAACAACATGTTACTGAATGAACAAGGGGTTGAAGAAGACATCAAAGAGGAGATCAAAAAATTTCTAGAGGTAAATGAGAACACAGATACATCATATAGAAATCTCTGGGACACTATGAAGGCAGTAGTAAGAGGAAAATTCATTGCACTGAGTTCATTCCTTAAGAGGAAAAAAAACCAACAAATAAATGACTTAACATCACACCTCAAAGCATTAGAAAAAGAAGAACAGACCAACACCAAGAGCAGTAGAAGACAGGAAATAATTAAAATCAGAGCAGAAATTAATGAAATCGAGACTAAGGAAACCATTCAAAGAATTGACAAGACTAAAAGTTGGTTCTTTGAAAAAATAAACAAAATTGACAGACCCTTAGCGATGCTAACGAAAAGAAGAAGAGAAAAAACTCAAATTACTAACATTCGTGATGAAAAAGGGAATATCACAACAAACACCTCAGATATACAGAATATAATTAGAAATTACTTTGAAAACCTGTACTCTAATAAAATAGAAAATACTGAATGCATTGACAGATTTCTAGAGTCATATGATTTGCCTAAACTGGATGTGGAGGCTATACACAATTTAAACAGATCAATTACCAGCAAAGAAATAGAAGAAGTCATCAAAAAGCTACCAACAAGGAAAAGTCCAGGACCTGATGGGTTTACAGCCGAGTTCTATAAGACTTTCAAAGAAGAACTAATTCCAATGCTCTTCAAACTATTCCAAGAAATAGAAAAAGAGGGAGCTCTTCCAGACTCTTTCTATGAGGCCAATATCACATTAATTCCAAAGCCAGGCAAAGACACATCCAAAAAAGAAAACTTCAGGCCCATATCTTTAATGAACATAGATGCAAAAATCCTCAACAAAATCCTGGCAAATCGGATACAAAAACATATCAAAAAGATAGTGCACCATGATCAAGTGGGGTTTATCCCAGGGATGCAAGGCTGGTTCAACATTCGGAAATCAATAAACATAATACACCACATCAATAGACTTAAAGACAAAAATCATATGATCATCTCAATTGACGCAGAAAAAGCATTTGACAAAATACAACACCCCTTTATGTTCAAAACACTGGAAAAACTAGGAATATCAGGAACATATCTCAACATTATAAAAGCTATATATGCAAGGCCCCGAGCTAACATTATCTTAAATGGTGAAAAATTGAAAGCATTCCCTCTAAAAACTGGAACAAGACAGGGATGCCCCCTTTCACCACTGCTATTTAACATAGTACTGGAAACTCTGGCCAGAGCAATTAGACAGACGAAAGAAATTAAAGGGATCCAGATAGGAAAAGAAGAGCTCAAATTAGCACTATTTGCTGATGACATGATAATCTTCCTAGAAGACCCAAAAAACTCTACCAGAAAACTTTTACAACTAGTAAATGAATTTGGCAAAGTTGCAGGATACAAAATCAACACACATAAGTCAAAGGCATTTTTGTACATCAGCAAAAAAAGACTCTGAAAGGGAAATGATGAAAACTACCCCATTTACAATAGCATCAAAAAAAATAAAATACCTGGGAATCAACCTAACGAAAGAGGTGAAAGACCTGTATAACGAAAATTATAGAACACTAAAGAAAGAAATTATAGATGAACTCAGAAGATGGAAAGACCTACCTTGCTCTTGGATAGGTAGAATTAATATTGTCAAAATGTCCATACTACCAAAAGCACTATACAGATTTAATGCAATTCCAATCAAAATCCCAATGTCATTCTTCAAAGAAATAGAAATAGCAGTCATGAAATTCATCTGGAAAAATAAGAGACCCAGAATAGCCAAAGCAATCCTGAGCAAGAAAAGTGATGCAGGGGGCATCACCATACCGGACCTTAAATTATACTATAGAGCAATAGTAACAAAAACAGCATGGTATTGGCACCAAAACAGACTGGTGGACCAATGGTACAGAACTGAGGACACAGAAACTAATACATATAATTTCAGCTATCTTATATTAGACAAAGGTGCCAAAAATGTACAGTGGAGAAAGGATAGCCTCTTCAACAAATGGTGCTGGGAAAACTGGAAATCCATATGCAACAAATTGAAATTAAATCCTTATCTCTCACCATGCACAAAACTCAATTCAAAATGGATCAAGGACCTAGGAATTAGAACAGAGACAATACGCCTAATAGAAGAAAAAGTAAGCTCCAATTTCCAACATGTCGGATTAGGCCACAAGTTCCTTAATAAGAATCCTGTAGCGCAAGAATTACTACCAAGAATTAATGAATGGGATAGATTTAAACTAAAAAGCTTCTTCTCAGCAAAAGAAACAATCAATGAGGTGAATAGAGAGCCAACTAATTGGGAACAAATATTTAATACATGCACATCAGACAGAGCACTGATCTCTAGAATATATAAAGAACTCAAAAAACTTTACACCAAAAAAACAAATAACCCAATCAATAAATGGGCTAAGGAATTGAGAAGACACCTCTCAGAAGAAGATACACGATTAATTAACAAATACATGAAAAAATGTTCAACATCGCTGGCAATTAGAGAAATGCAAATCAAAACTACTCTAAGATTTCACTTCACTCCAGTCAGAATGGCAGCTATCAAGAACACAAGCAACAATAAATGTTGGAGAGGATGTGGGGAAAAAGGCACACTCATACATTGCTGGTGGGAATGCAAAATGGTGCAACCATTATGGAAAGCAGTATGGAGATTTCTTGGAAAACTGGGAATGGAGCCACCCTATGACCCAGCCATCCCACTCCTGGGTCTATTCCCAAAGGACTTAAAAACAGCATATTACAGTGACACAGCTATCTCAATGTTTGTAGCTGCGCAATTCACAATAGCTAGGTTGTGGAACCAACCTAGATGTCCCTCAGTAGATGAGTGGATTAAGAAAATGTGGTATATACGCACAATGGAATTTTACTCAGCAATAAAAGAAAATAAATTAATGGCATTTGCAGGTAAATGGATGAAGTTGGAAGACATAATGCTAAGTGAAGTTAGTCAGTCTCAAAAATCCTAGTACCAAATGTTCTCTCTTATATAAGGAGGCTAGTCCATAGTATTGTTGGATGGGAGGGTACATACGAGGACTAGAAGAACACTAGAATGGTCAAAGGGAAGGGAGAGTAAGGGAGGGAGCAAGGGGGGGGGGGAGGGAGAGGGAGAAAAGGAAAAAGAAAAGAAAAGGTGTTTGAATGAGATGGATATCATCTTCCTAAATGCATGATTGAAGACCTGAATTGTACGAATATACTCTGTATGCAAGCAATTGTATGTAAAAAAATGCTAAATTAAAAAAAAAAAAAGGAAAAAAAAAATTCAACTCAAAAATGGATTAAAGATTTTAATGTAAGAACTGAAACCCTAGAAGAAACAGATGAAAACATAAGGGAAATGCCTCAATTTGGATACAGGAAATGATTTTTTGTGTGTGTGTTTGACCCCAGGAGCCAAAATAGGCAAGTTGACTATATCAAACTAAAAAGCTCTTACACACAAACTGTCAGTAGAGTGAAGAGTCATTCTACAGAATGGGGGATAAAATTTGCCAATTATTCATCTCACAAAGGATTAAAATTTACAATACACAAGAAACAAAAACATATATAAAAAAACAAGTAATAAAATTTAAAATGGGCAAATGATACTAAGAGTCACTTCTCAAAAGAAAAAATACAAATGACCAATAAATTTATTTTTAAATGCTCAATATCATCACTCACCAGGGAATGCAAATCAAAACTACCATGAGATATCATTTCACTGAGGTTATAATGGTTATCATCAAAACACAAAAACAAGGAACACAACATAATCACCACCATCACAACAACAAATAACAAATATTGGAAAGGTGTGTTGAAAAGAGACCCCTTATACCTGTTGGTGGTAATGTACATTAAGATATATATTATGGAGAACAGTATGGAATTTACTTAAATATAAAAAAATAATAAATTATCATATGATCCAGGTTTCTAGCCTCTGACATAAATGAAAGAAATGGCACACATTCTGAAGAGATTCTGCATGCTCCTTTTTTGCTGTGAAACTACTCATAATAGCTAAGATGTTATATTAATGTAGGTGGCTACCAAGAAATCAAGAGATAAAGAAAATGTGTTATATATACACAATGGAATAATATTTATCCATAAAGAAGAATGGAATCCTGTCATTTGAAGACAAATAGAACTGGGGGACATTATGGTATGAATGAAGTCAGAAATAGAAAGACCAGTACTGCATGGTCTCTCTCATGTGTGGAAGTTGCAAAAAAGTCAACCTGAAGGTAGAACAGTGATTACTAGAGATGGGGAAGGGTTTGTGGTGGTGAGGAGGAGAGTAGAGAGATAGAGAGGATGGATTTGATCAATGTATGCTGTATGCATGTGTGGGAATATCATAGCAACCACAAGTACAATAAATGCTTGTTAATAAAAAATAATTAAAAATTTTATATAAAGAAATAAACCCAGAAAAAATTATGTAAATAAAGCATAGAACATTGGATAGGAGCAAACCATTAGAGTTCTATACTTTTCTGTCAGGCTCCTTTAAATGTTCCAGGGGTCTAAGTTTACACAAAAGGGTCTACTTTAGCTATGGAGTTAGAAGATAATTTGGCAATCCTGGGAATTTCTTGTATGTGTCATTCACTGGTAAAGCCAGATTTTTAGTCTTTACTGACAACCACAGTCCATTTCAGTGAAAGCACACATCACTTGATTCAGCTCCACAGGGTCTAAGGAGGATGTTTCCACTTTGTCCAATGGACAATGGTGAAAGTTGTGGAATGGTAAACTCACAAATGTGCCATGGGGAAACTCTCTGTTCTTTAACTCTTTAAGAAAACAGATCTCTAATTCTTGTGTCTTCATGAAGCTGGTCAGAGTAGGATTATGTGACCTTTTACACCCACCATGCATGCCCACTCATGCTTGTGCACAGGCAGCATAGACACACAAACTCTGGCTCTCGGCTTCAAATTGCCTCTCCTCCAGCTGAGGGCTGACAGGACAAGATGTAGGACTGTGTCCAAGGGCCTTAGTAGGGAGGCTATCAGTCTGGTAAAGGCAGTGATCATCAATCACTCACACTTGGTTTTCCTCAACTCCTCCACCAGGCATCGGGCTTCCTCTTGAACACAGTCCTCAATGCTCCTCTTCCCCATCCCAAAATTCCGCAGGGTCATGACTGAGAAGCGCCTGATCTCTTTCCATCTGTTTCCATTACTTAAAATGATTCCTAAAAGAGGGGAACACAAACTAGGAGTGAGATCCCAAGTGAGGCAGAGGAAGCTGATGAGTAGCAGGCAAAGTTGGCCCAGCTTCGCCTTAGGAGATCTTCAAGTCTCTTTTCTTCTGGTCTCCTCATGCCCATGACCACTGCCCACTACCCCATGCATGTGCACCCTTACCAAGTCCTTTATTAGCTCTTTCTATCACTGGGAAACTGCCTCTTCCAGAAAACTCCTCTCCAAGGTCAACCAGGGCTTCCTTCACAGCTTCGTATCCATGCAACACCACAGTGGGCTTCCTGCCCAAATACAGAGTGAACACAGGGCCATAGACTTTTGACAACTGGAAATGGGAAAGAAAATCCAAATATTAGCCAAAGACATCAGTATTTAACCTGTGTATTGTGAATGATTCAGACTGTTATTCAGATAATTCTCGTTGTATTTGTTATATTATTTCTGCCATATGAATCTTCAAATCTGAATTTTGTTAACAAATGTGATGGTAATTATAGCTGTCACTTATGGATGGTCTATGATGTGTCATGCCTGGATCAGGCAATTGATATCTATGCTATAATTAATTCTCACATCAATGCATTTAGAGAACTTATTTGTCCTGTTTTACATGTAAAGGAAATTAAATCAGAGGATTATAAACTCATTTTTATTTTACCATGGATAATAAGCAGAAGACCCAAATTTAAATCTTTATTTTGTCAACTTTGGAAGCATTAACAATATATGGGTCCCCAGTGCCACCCACCATTGCACCAATACCTAGGTGATTTCTTCCAGGTCATTAGCAGAACTTGTGCCATAGAGATTTCAATTGAGTAAGCCCATAATGAGTACTTGAAGTCTATATTTTTAAAAGTGACCCCAGATGATCTTAACACTCACAGGTTGAGACCACATGTATCATTAACACAGGAAGAGAGGGAATATAAGGGAGGCAGTGCCAGGCCATGCAGGATATAATGGAAGAACAATTTCTCTCACCCTGAAGCAATTCATAGGGTACAGACTGCAGCTTTGTGCAAAATCCACAAGAATTGTCTTATCATCCAGTGGACCCTGAATGGTTAATTCTTCCTGCTTTTATACTGATTCCTAGTCCATGATTTTCTTCTTATTAACAGCTTTATTGAGGTATGATTGAAAATAAAAAGTATGTATATTTGGAGTATAATGTGATTTTTTAAAAATTATGTATTCATGAAAAATAATTACAACAGCCAAGCTAGTTAACATATACATCACCTCAGTGTTCACATTTTCATGTGTGTGTGGTGATAACACATTGGCAAATTTGGGGTATAAGATACGTTATTATTTACTGTTGTCACCACTCTGTGCCCTAGGTCCCAGTGCTTATTCATCTTATAACTGAATGTTTTTGCTCTTGGACCAACATGTCATCTTTTTTCCTACAATACACACCTAATATCCACCATTCTAGTCTCTATTACTATGGGTTTGAGTCATTTTGTTTCATAAGATTCCATATTTAAGTAGGATCGTTCAGTAACTATCTCTGTTCAGCTATTTCCCTCAACAAAAAGTACTCCAGGCTCACTTCATGTTGCTGTAATTAGTAGAAGTCCTTCTTTTTGTTGTTGTTGTCTTTTAGATATATGTAAGAGTAGAGTGTATTCTGATATATTATACCTACATGGAGTATAACTTATTCTAATTAGGATCCCATTCTTGTGTTTGCACATGACGTGGAGTTACACTGGTCATGTATTCATTTATGAACATAGGGAAGTTATGTCCAATTAATTCTTCTGTCTTTCATACTCCTATCCACCCTACATTGCCTCCATTCCCCTTTGTCTAATCCAATAAATTTCTAGTCTCCCTCTCCCTCTCATTGTGTGTTAGCATCCATATATGAGAGAGAACATTCAACCTTTGGTTTGGGGGGATTGACTTATTTCATTTAACACAGTAGTCTCCAGTTCCATGCATTCATCAGCATGCCATAATTTCATTCTTCTTTAAGGCTGAGTAACATTCCATTGTGTATATATACCATATTTTCTTTATCCATTCATCTGTTACAGGGTACCTAGGTTGGTTGCATAGGTTGGATATTGTGAATTGAGCTGCTATAAACGTAGTCACATCAATGCTGATTTTAAGTCTTTTGGGTATAAACCAAGGAGTGAGATAACTGGGTCAAATGGTGGTTCCATTCATACTTCTTTCCAGAGTGATTGCACCAATTTTCATTCCCACTAGCAATGTATGAGTGTACCTTTTTTTCCCACATCCTTGCCAACATTTATTATTACTTGATTTCTTGGTAATTGTCAATCTGACTGGAGTGAGAGGGAATCCTACTGTAGTTTAAATTTGCATTTCTCTAATTCCTAGAGATGTTGAAAAATTTTTTATATATTTGTTGACCAATATTTTTTCTTCTTCTGTGAAGTGCCTGTTAAGTTCCTTTGCTCATTTATTAATTGGGTTATTTGTTTGGTTTTTGAGGGGGTTTTTGGTGTTTTTAACTTTTTATATATAGAATGTCCTTCTTTATTGCTGCTAAATAAAATTCCACTTTTTGCAGTACAGATACTTACTTTACTAGTTACACATGATATCAAGGTTCTTTTGACATAATTATACAAGCATTGAATACAATGTGCTTTAAGCTGGGCGCTGTGGTGCGCGCCTGTAATCCCAGCACTTGGGAGGCTGAGGCAGGAGGATTTCAAGTTCAAAACCAGCCTCAGCAATGGCGAAGCACTTAGCAACTCAGTGAGACCCTGTCTCTAATAAAATACAGGAAAGGGCTGGAGATGTGGCCCAGTGGTCGAGTGCCCCTGAGTTCAATCCCTGGTACCAAAAAAAAAAAAAAAAAAAAAAAAAAAATTTGCTCTAATTCATTCTCTCCTGCTTCTCCTTTCCTTCCCTCCTCTTCCCTGCCTCTTCCCTTCTCTCTACTGCATTGATCTTTCTTCTTATTATTTGCAGTTTTTAAAATTATTGTTTTGTGCATATACATGAAGGTAAGATTCACTGTAGATATTCATACATGTACATAGGTAATTTGATCAGATACATTCCACCATTTTTTGTTGTCCCCTCCCTCCTCCCTTCTCCTCAATCCCCTTCCTCTATTCCACTGATCTCTTTTCTATTTCCACAAAATACTTCCTTTCATTTTCCCCCTTATTTTGGTCTAGCTTCTCATATCAGAGAAAACATTTGACCTTTGTGTTCATGAGGGTTTCCAGTTCCATCCATTCACCAGTGAATACCATAATTTTATTCTTCTTTATGGCTGAGTAATACTCCATTGTGTATAGATACCAAATTTTCCTTATCCAGTCATCAATTGATAGACTTTTAAGTTGTTTCCATATCTTGGCTACTGGAATTTTGCTGCTATAAACATGGAAATGCATGTATTGCTGGCTTTAATTCTTTAGAATAAATACTGAAGAATGGTATAGCTCAGTCATATGGTTGTTCTATTTCTAGTCTTTTGAGGACTCTCTGCACTGATATCTCTAGTGGTTATACTAATTTACAATTCCACCAACTGTGAAAAAGTGTTCCTTTTTCTCCACATCCTGTTAAAACTTCTTTTATAGTGCCCAGATATTTTGGTATGTTGTATAACTATTCTCATTTTTTAAAATTTTCTCCCTGATTTCTTTTCTATACATTCCTCATGGATACATTTTTAATGATTAATTCAGATTTGATTATCCTTTGACTGTTCTTCTCATTTAATTTATCCCTATGCTGCTTTTCATTTTGATTTTTCATTCCTTCTGCCTGAAATATTTCGTATAGTATGTTTTGTAGCATAGTCTTCATTGTAATGCATTATTTTACTTTGTGCTTATCATGAAAGGCTTTATTATATCTTTCATTGTGAAAGATAATTTAGCTAGATCTAGTAATCTAGTTTGGTACCTATTTTCTCTGAGAGCTTGATATCATATTATTCCAAGCCCTCCTGTTTTAGATTCTGTGTTGAGAAATCAGTTGAAATCTGAATTGGTTTACCTCTAAATGTTAACAGCTACTTTTTTCTTGCAGCTTTTAAAATTCTATCTTTATCAGATATATTGTGCATTTTTTCTTATAATGTGTCTTGGAGAATATCTTTTTTGTTCCTGCCTATTTAGAGTTATTCATGCCTCTTGTATTAGGATTTCCATATCCTTTCTAAGATTTGGAATTTTTTAATATTATTTCATTGAAAAGATTGTGTATTTATTTAATTTATATTTCAGTCTTCATCTATCCCAAATATTCTTAAATCAGGTCTCTTCATATCATCCCAGATTTCTTGAATATTCTGGCCATGGTCCCTTAACAGATATTCTTTATTGTCAATTTATTTTCAGAATTATATACTTTGTCCTAAAGGCTTGAAAATCTATCTTCAAAGTGGTATAATTTATTCTGTGATGCTTCTCATTAATTTTTTAAATTTGATTAATTGCTTCTTTTTATTTCCAGGATTTCTATTTGGTTCTTTTTCAGAATCTCTCTTTGTTGAAATTATTTTTCATATCCTGCATTCTTTCTTCAATTTCATTCCTTACATATTCTTTAAGCTCATTGAACATTTTAACTACAAACTTTCTAAATTCCCTAAAAAATATCATTGCTAGAACAAGGTTAAGGAATATCTTCCCCATGTTTTCCTCTAATGGTTTTATGGTTTCAGGTCTTACATTTGTCTTGAATCTATTTTGAACTGATTTTTTTTCTCTGTGTGTACTGTTAAAAAATGAATCTAATTTATTTTGTTTTTGCATATGGATGTACTTTTCCAAATGCTATTCATTGAAGAGCAGTCTGTCCTTTCACCATTGTATATCCCTGACCCTTTTGTGGAAAAGTAGTCAACTGTACGTGGGTAGGTTTATTTCTGGGCTCTTCATGGGGTCCTTGTATCTGTGTCTGCATATGTCTGCAGTCTCACATTTTGCTTACTCTAGGTTTGTATATAGTTTGATGCCTCCAGCTTTCTTCATGCATGAGATTGAATCAGTTATTTAGAATCTTTTGAAGTTCTAAACAAATTTTAGGATTTTCAAATTTTCTGTAAAAAATATCATTGAATTTTTCCTAGGGATTGCATTAAGTCTATACATCATCTTAGTTGTAACAATAATAAGTATTCCAGTCCACAATCATGAATTATTTTTCCATGTATCTCTGTCTTCTGCAACTTCTTTCATTGATTTTTTTTTTTTTTCATATTTCAGGATACAGATTTTTCACCTTGTTGATTAAATTTATTACTAAATATCTTATTTTTCTCATATTGTTGTAAATAAAATATCTTCTTGATGCTTCATCAGTTGTTGAAAATGCTACTGAATTTTGTACATTATATTGTATCTTGATTCTTTACAATTCATTTAGTAGTTCTAACAGTTTGCAGTTGAAGTTTAGAATTTTCCATGAATAGATTACATCTAATGGAAACAAACAATTCCACTTTTTTTTTTTTTTTTTTTGGCATGGTTTTTAGTTCTTCTTCTTGCTTAATTGGTCTGGCTTGGACTTCAATGCTATGTTGAATTAAACTGGCAGATGGGACATTTTTGTGTTCTTCCTAATTTCTGAGGAAAACCATTCATCTTTCCCCATAAAATATGTGTTATTGGTTTGTCATACATACTGATTTTTGTGTTGTGGCCAATATCGTGTCATTTTTTGAAACATTTGTCATAAACGAATTTGAAATTTGTCAAGTGCTTTTCCTGCAACTATTGAAGTCATCCTATGGTTCTTGTCCTTCATTCTGTTAACATGATATATCACATTTACTGATTTGTGTGTGTTGAAACATCCTCACATCTCTGAGATGAATCCTGCTTAATCATGGTGGATGATACTTTAAAAGTACTGGAGCATAGAAAGATGTAGATGCAGATAAAATGAATCTCTTCTTCCCAGCATTTTGAGTAATTGTTTTTGAGTTTTTACACCATGGTGCTGCTGCGGTGAACTCCTGAGTCTCCTTCAGCTTTTTTCATTTGTGGATAATTCTCTGTGTTGTCATTCTTGAGTAAAAGTGATGAAGACTGGGATATCCTATTTCACCATCTCATTGACAGTCTATCACATGACTGTTTCTTTTCTTTTCTTTTTTTCTTTTTCTTTTTCTTTTTGTACTGGGGATTGAACTCAGGGGCACTCGACCACTGGGCCACATCCCCATCCCTTTTTTGTATTTTATTAGAGACAGGGTCTCACTGAGTTACTAAGTGCCTTGCCACTGCTGAGGCTGGCTTTGAACTCAAGATCTTCCTGCCTCAGCCTTCCAAGTGCTGGGATTATAGGTGCACGTCACCGTGCCAGGCTTCACATGACTGTTTCTTGACAGACATAGACATAGTTTGCTTCTTGAAAGAAATTTATTTTTTATAATTATTACTTTATTATTGTACATTTATATTTCTTACACTGAGCACAATAATTTATTTGGTTCAATCAGATAAACAAAATGTCCTCCCTTGATTTTTTAATATTGTTAAATTTATTAGAATGTCACAGTTGTACATAGTAGTTGGGTTTATGTTTTAAAAAAATCATCCATACATGAACTTTGATCTACTCAATTTCAGTCCTCTTTGTCCTCCCCTTCCCCCTCCCTTCTCCCTTTCCTATTCTCCTTCCTCTACTTATTTATGCATTTATTTTTGTTGGTATTTTCTAAATATACATAAAGATAAAATACCCTTTAGTATATTTGTATGTGCACATACTGTGATTTTGTTACATTCATTCCATATTTTCTCCCATTTCCCATCCCTCTTCCTCCCTCTGGATAGCCTTCTTATTCATAGATCTTCTCTATATCTTTGTGATATCTGACTCCCTCCAACTTCTTTTTCCTTACTTTTCTCTAGCTTACATATGTGATAAAGAATAAAAAAGAAAATTCAACCTTTGATTTTATGAGTGTGGTTCATTTCACCTAGCATGATGTAGAAAAACTTACTTTTGATGGAGATGAAAAATACCTAAAAGTCATGCATCAGATAACATCTTGAATAAATGGTCTAATTGCAAAACAGTTTTAATATTATTAACTCAAAAAAATCACAGCAACAACCATAACACAATAAAGAACTGGGGCACTTCACACCTTTGCCATTTCAATATTGTGACTCTGAATTAAATGAATCCCTTATCCCAGATGCACTATTTCATTTCGCTATTTCTAACAATGGCAAACGTATAAAAGCAACGAAAACATAAAAGTCCACAGAGTGTATTTTCAAAGCAACAATCTCTCAGTAATTTTCATCCATGAATATCTTTAGTAAGAATTAAGGATTAGTTTACTTACCCTTTGCAAGCCACTGGAGGAGCATGGGCATACTTACATTGCTTAAAGATTTGCTGATGTTTTTAGCATCTATCTGAAAGATATTCCCAAGAATTGGGAGAGGAGTGGGGCCTGGTGGGAGATTCCCACTTCCAGAGCTCCGTCTCCATAGTGAAAAGAGAATCACGCAGGAGAGACTGAGTACCAGGACCACAACTGGATCCATTGTAACCTTTTCTTCTCACTGAGACAACTGTGAGCTTGAAATCAATATAAAGCTTTTATAGTGCTCCCACATAATTCAGAATATGTCCTACTTACAAATAAAGTGCTGATCCAGTCAACTAGAAAAATTTTAATCCCTTGTGAGTGTACACTGGTCACCTGATAAAGTTAAAAATAAATTGCTGTTTACTTTTGCTCTCTTTTCCAAACCTCTATCCTTGACCATTATGGGATAGAACAGAGGAACAGACAATTTACAGCAAAGAAACCAATAAATAAGGACACAACCTTGGTTGTGTGTGCAGCTGGGATTAAGGGGGGGAAAAAGACACATTTGATCAAAAACATTGCTCAACATTTTGATCAGCACATCTTTGACTATTATATAACTGTGTTAAGGCACTATTCCAAAACCCCAAATAAAACTCCAGGTCTTTTTGAAGACAAAGGATTGATTCTGTCCAGGACCAAGGGAGTAGAAAGCAGACAGTTCTACAACCCAAGACACTGAACAGTGATGGGGAGCAGCTTAGAAAGAGAAAAAAACACAAAGAACGGGGCAGGAGAGGCATAAGTACAATCATAAGACACACTTCGTAAAGTAAAAAGCACCAAGTTATATTTTTTTTTCAGAATTTGTACTTTTTTGTACATACTTAGGAAACAATCTTGATTTACCTCCGTAGTTCAAAGGCATCATGGGCAGAGTGCAAGTGGGCATAGGTGGAGATGTCAGCTTCTATGCAAGTGGGCTCATGAGGAAAAGGGGGCCCACTTCACACTGTAAGATGTCTGAACAAAATGGGATCAGCCTGGTCTAATCAGCCCATAACAACAGCATTTAACTTGTGATACTTCATTAAACAATAGGATAGTTTGTGTTTGAAAATAAAAAGTCTTTTAAATATCAGCCCATAACAACAGTATTTAACTTGTGATACTTCATTAAACAACAGGATAGTTTGTGTTTGAAAATAAAAAGTCTTTTAAATACTTTAACAAATTGAACTAACATCACAACTGCCTAAACATAAAGTAACTAATATAATTTATACATTTTGAAAGACCAAACATATGTCAGTAGTTAACTAAGTAAGTATACATAGCATTTGCTATTTCACCCACAGTCACCCATTTAAAAAAAAAATGTAAGAGGCAGAGGAAAGAGATTATTATTTTTTATTTGTCAAATGGGTTCAGTGAGATTCTGCAGGAACAAGAAAAAAATTACACAATTCACAGGGGGTGGAACTGAAATTTAAATGAGCTCTACTTAGCCCAGCATGGTATAGTGTGGTTTCCACCATAGCTGCTTGAAACATCACTCTAGAAAAGTGAAGCAAATACCCTAAACATTACTCTAAATGTATACTATGCTGACTTTGTTCATAAACCAACAAGATTTCATCAAATCAATATCCAATGTTGCTTTCCAAAGATAAATGGGTTAGAGATTCTCCAAAAGGAAGAAAAGTAGATAAGGCTTTGCCATCCTTCATTACTACAAAGGTGAAACATTCTCAGCAGAACTGAGGGAGACCCCATCTCAGAGAACAGAAGGGGAAGAACTTGAGAAACAGTGTATCCTCTGTCCTCCAGTCACTTCCAGATGGAACCACTTCTGTTGATGTTCAATATGTCCTTCAATATGACATAACAGAATGAAATGTGGGACCATAAGCAATGAGATTGGACAAAGGAAAGCAGGCATGTGCGTGGGAGGTCGAAGGGAGGTGGAGATACATCAAACAGACTCCCAGGACAAAAGGAACAGTATGGGAATTTTGGATTAGAACACATTCTGTAGTCATGATTCAATATGAAATTGGATTGGTGTACATTTCTAGATCAATAATTTGGTTACTATAGATACTTGTAAACTATTTAGCAAGGAAAATTTAGTTGTTGTCAAGATCCCAGTTACATAATGTTTAACATCCATGTTTACAGGGATTCAAATAATTAACATTACAAATTGCACACCTATCCTATCACTTTTAATTTTCTTAATTATATTTAGATAAAATAAAATTATTCCCATTGGGGAATGAAGAAGCTGGCCTCAGAGATTCAGTGCCATGGCCAAGGGCACACAGACAGCAGGTGGCAGAGCTAAGATTAGAAATCATATGCCCTGAGTTTCACAGACCTCCCTCAAAATCAAACAAACAACTCAAGCAAGTTCAATGTTTACTAATGTGTATTATTTTGCAATATTCCATGGTTACACTCATAAGTGACTTTTGAACTGGACATTGACTTAATAATTGCAGCATTCATTGATTAAAATGTTAGTCAGAAAACTTTGATTTTTTTTCTAATCTTTAAAACTTTCATTAACACTTAACTCGGGTCTTGATGAACTTTCTTCAAGCCAAGGAAAAGTAGTAATTTGCTGTGTGACTCACAGAACTGCAACGTCTAAACTAACCATCTCAGCTTCTAATCACTGATAAAATCACACTTCCTTATTTGGGATAAAATGAACTTGATGTCTCTCTTTAGTACTTCAGCTTTGTTATCAATGAGATGGATTTCTCTACTCTCTTACTTCATTTCATGAGGCTCTTATCTGACCCTTTCTCTTTTTACAGAGAGAATCACATACCATACCAAAATTTGGGAATACAGAAAAGGCAGTATTGAAAAAGAAGTTTAGCTAAGCACAGTGGCTCATACCTGTAATCCCAGCAGTGGGGGGCGGGGGCAATGAGGCAGGAGGATAAAGAGTTCAAAACTAGCCTCAGCAATTTAGTGAAGCCCTAAGCAACTCAGTGAGATCCTGTCTCTAAATAAAATACAAAAAAAGGGCTTGACATTCTGCTGTCATGTATAACTGATTAGAAAAAATAAAGGAATTTAAAAAGAAATAATAATTAAAAACATTTTTTTTAAAGGCTTGGGATGTTGTTCAATGGTTAAGCATCCCTGGGTTCAGTCCCCAGTACCACCAAAAAAAAAAAAAAAAAAAAAAAAAAATTTTATACCAACGGATGGCTAAATAAATAAATCAATTTCAAATGTGTAACCAATGATGTGTCTCAATGACCTAATAAAGCAAGAGGAAACAAAATGCAAAATTAATTTGAGAAAAGAAATAACAAAGCTAAGAGCAAAAATAAATGCAATAGAGATTTAATACATAGAATCAATAAAAGTTTCTTTAAAAAGATAAAATCAACAAACTTTTAACTAGACTAAAAAATGAAAAATTAAATAGCATTAGGGATGAAAAAGTAGACATTAAAACTGATATCACAGAAATATAAATGACTTTACAAAGTGTTATGAAAAATTATAAGCTGACAAATGGAAAACCTAACAAACGTGGTTAAATTATTGGACACATATAACCTACCAAAATTAATCCATGAGACATAAAAACCACAAACAGACTTCAACAGATACAGAAAATGAATCAGTAATGAAATCATTTCCCAACAAATAAAATTCAGGATGCAATGGTTTCACTGTTGAACTCTATCAAATTCTCACAGAAGACCTAACTACCATTTTGTGAAACAATTCCAAACAATTCAAAGAGACAGAACTCTCAAACTCAAATTCATTCTAAAAAGCCAGCATCATCCTGGTGAAAATGGAAGTCAGGAAAGATTGATGTTTTAATCTTTAGAATCTGCATAAACCCCAGCTCACAATAACTCTTTTCACAGGACAAACAGAAACAGTAACTGCTTCCGGAATCAGAGTTCTGAAGTCCAAACCAATCAGTCTCTAAACTCTCACATAACCCACTGGCTTGTTTAGAATAAAATTAGTTTGACTGCTGTCTTTATATCATTTACCTTATTCCCTATAAGATGAGTAATTAAGTTTTTCTCCTTCAACCAATGAGGCTCCTGCCTGACGCTTTCCCTTTTTACAAAAAAATGAATCATGTAACATATCAAAATGATGAGATAGAGAAATAGTAACACTATATAAAGAAGGTTTGTAGCAGTAAATACCTGCATGAAAAGTGGGAAGCATTAAAATAAACAATCTAAAGTTACAACTCAAGACCTAGTAAAGCAATAGGAAAATAAATCTAAAACTAACAGAAGGAATGGAATGACAAGTATCAGATCAGAAATAAATGAAATAGCCAGGCGTGGTGGCACATGCCTATAATTCCAACATCTCAGGAGGCTAAGGCAGGAGGATCACAAGTTCAAAACTAGTCTTAGCAAAAGTGAGGCACTAAGCAACTCAACTAAATAAAATACAAACTATAGAGATGCAACTTAATGGTTGAGTGCCCAAGTTCAATCCCTGGTATAACAAAAAAAGATAAGAAAAGAAAGAAATGAAATAAATCAGTGAAAAAAATTGTTTTTTGAAAATATAAAGAAAATCAACAAACCTTTATATAGACTGAGAAAAAAAGAAAGAAACCACAAATCAGTAAAATTAAAGATAACAAAGGACACGGTACAACTGATACCACAGAAATACAAAAAAATACTAGAGAGTTTTTTAAAACCTATGTGCCAAAATAGAAAGAATACTAGATATTTTTTTTAAAAAAACTATGTGTCAAAAATAGGGGGAAACTTAGGAGAAATAGATGTTTATGGGTACATAAAACCTATCAAAATTGTATCATATGAAGACATAAAAAACCCAAACAGACCAATTATGAATAGTGAAATTGAATCAGCAATAAAATATTTCCCAAAAATAAAGTTCCAATATAGAAGGAATTCACTGCTAAATTCCACCAAACTTTCAGAGAAGAACAAACATCTTGTCAAATAGTTCTAAATAATTGGAATCAAGGGAACACTTCCAAACGCATTCTTCAAGGCCAGTATCATTCCAATACCAAAACAATAAAAGAATACAACAAAAACCAAAAACTATAGGCCAATATTCCTGAGAAACATAGATGGAAACATTCTTAACAAAATATTAGAATAAAATCTAAGAGCAAATCAAAAAGATCATTTGCCATGTTGAACTTGGATTTACCTAAGGGACGGATGGTTTGACATAAGCAAATCAATTAATGTAACATATCACATCAACATTACAAAGGATAAAAATATTCATAAAATTTAATATCACTTCATGATAAAAACACTGAGCAAATTAACTCTAGAAGCAATGTACCTCAACATAAGTAAGGCTATAGTTGGCAAAGCAGTCAACATCAAAATGAATGGAGAAAACCAGAAAATGTTTTCCCAAAATCTACAAAAGACAGGGTATCCACTCTCACTGATTTTATTAAATATAGAAGTAGAAGTTCTAGCCTGAGAAATATGCTAGAGAAAAAAAATGAAGAGCATAAATTGGAAGAAAAGAAGTCAAGATATCCCCGTTTGTAGATTGTATAATTCCAAAAATAGAAAATTTTAAAATCTCCTGCAAAAGACTATTAGAATTGATAAGGGAATTCAGTAAATTTTCAGAATACAATATCAATATACAAAATTCATTAATATTTTTATACATTAAAAATAGTACTTCTGAGGAAGAAATCATGAAACAAATCCCATTCATAAAAGCTATAATAAAATAATAAAGCATCTAGGAATAAATCTAACCAAGGAAGTAAAACATCATTACATCTACACAAAACATTGATGAAAGAAATTGTAGAAAATGCACAATGAGGGAAGTAGAGAAAAATAGAAAAACCTCTCATACTCATGTATTGGAATAATTTGTACTACTAAAAGCGTTATGAAACTCAAAGAAATTTAAGGATTCGGTGCAATCCCCATGAAAATCCCAGTGAAATTTTTTACACAACTGGAAATAACAGCCTTAAAATTTGAATGAAAGCATAAAAGACCCTAAATAGCCAATAGCATCTTGAACAAAAGGAACAAAGCTGGAGGCAATCTAATTCCTAATATCTAGACACACTACAGAGTGGTACTAAGCAAAACAGCATGAAACTTCCAAAAAGAAGAAAAAAAGAAAAACAGATAATGGAAAGAATAGAGATCCCAGAAACAAACTCAAAATGTGTCAAAGTCTTTAAAGGAAGATCTGAAACTCTAAAACTGCTGGAAGAATATAAGGGGAAATTCTGCAAGACATTGACAGAAGCAATATTTTTTTTTTATATATGACCCCAAAGCACAGGAAACAGAAGCAAAAACACACAAATGCATTACATCAAACTAAAATTATTCTACACATCAAAGTGAGCAATCAACAGAGTGAAAAGACAACATACAGGATGGGATAAAATATTTACCATCTATTTATTAGACAAAAGTTTAATATCCCAAATATACAAACTCAAAAAATATCAAAACCAAAAACAAGTGATCCAAGTAAAGAATGAACAAATTATCTTAATGATCATTTCTCAAAGGAAGAAATGCAAATGCCCAATACATATGAAAAAATGGTCAGTATCATTAGCCATCAGAAAAATGCTAATATGATGTGAAATCCCTCCAGTTATAATGACTACCATTAAATCAAAAAGCAAATAAAGGAATAGCAACAATAAAAATAAAAGCTGAAAAAAACATAAAAATAAATTTTTGGTAGGATGTGGAGGAAAGGGAAGTCTCATGCATTATTGGGAGAAATGTAAATTACTATAGCCATTATGAAGACAGTTTGGAGGTTTCTAAAAAATTATAGATATACCATATGATCCCAAGTGGTTTGGTCAGCTTTTATGTTACTATGACCAAAAACCACACAGCAACTTAGAGGTGGAAAAGTTTATTTTGCCTCACAGTATTAGATGTTTCAGTCCAGACAGCCAACAACATTGCTCTGGGTCCAAGGTCACACAGAACATCACGGAGGGATGGTTGTGGCAGAGTGAAGCTGCTCCATTCATGGAAGCAAGTAATCAGAGAGAGTAAGAGAGAGGAATGGGTAACCCCCTGTGACCCACCCCTCCACTAACACCCCACCTGCCTACAGTTACCACCCAGTCCATTCATACTAGGATGCACTGAGTAGGTTGCTACTCTTATAAACCAATCACTTCGTATTTCTGCATTACAACAAGAGCTCTTGCTCTTTCTAAGGGGTGCATAGACAAAAAGGAAAAGGAAATAATTGATTGCTGGCATAAGCAGTGAATATCCATCCTCTTCCATAGTTTCAACCAACTGCAGTGGATATTTCCATTTTTTATTAAGAATTTTTTGCTTATTTTTGCTTTATATGCTACTTGGTTTGTGTATATATGTATATCTATACAAATCTCACCTTTTTCATTTTTATCACTTTTTTATTATCATTTTGTTATTTTGCTGTTTTGTTTTTTGAGGTTTAGTAGATTTTTTGTTTTATTTTTTTCTTGTTATTCTTTCTCCCACTTTATCTCTCTAAAATCCAGATTCCCTTATTCTATCTTTTCTTTTATTTTTTTCTCCCTCATGTGCTTACTTGTTATTTGTTGCTTTCTCTCTTTTCACCTTTTGAATACTTAAAACTTTATTTTGTCTTCATAATCCATTTTCTTTTTTCTTAATTAGTTATATTTTAAAAATCTTTTGAACAAATTCACTATATAATCTCCACCCCCACCATACAATGTTGCAGTTATTAGTACTCTGGACACCATAATTGACACCTGGTGTTTACTATAATGCCATATCTAGATTACTGTTTTTTCACTTTGCTGTTGTTAATAGTTGATCCCAGTATTCTTGTTTGTGGTCATGTGTGTCATAGATGTTATAGGAGGCATCTATTTTTTAAAAGACTAAATATTGTTTTTACTCTTGCTTATTTCCTCCTTTTCTCTGTGGTGTTGGAAATCTAGTGTGACACTACAGGTTCACAGAGTTGATACTCTGCTGCTGAGTTAAATTCCCAATCAGCTAAGAGAGAGCACTCTTTGTTCCACCTAGAACTTAACCCCACTCAAATATCAGCAAAATTTTAACAAAAAGAATAAGAAAGGATAGTACATAATGTGGACTAAAAAGAACACATTTTTTAAACATAGAAGAAGAAGGAGGAGAAGGAGTAGGAGGAGGAAGAGGAGGAGGAGGAGGAAGAGGAGGAGGAGGAGGAAGGAGGAGGAGGAGGAGGAGGAGGAGGAGGAGGAGGAGGAGGAATCCCAAACCAAGGAACAGGCCCCAAGTAAAAATGCTGTAGGGGACAGACAAGGCAAGGCACCGAAAATAGCAAGAAGCAGTTTTATTTGGCTGCAGCCAGGTCCAGAGGGTATAGCTTTCGTTGTAATCAATTAATCCCCTGAACCCCAAGTTCACGTAGTTTTGGAATTTTGTACTCAGCATGTAAGGGGAGGCTTAGAAGTTCACAGTTTATAGAAGTTCACATAAAAGCAGCTTTTTCTTTAACTGTTCTGGGCAAGTTAACTCTTCAAGGACAACAACTGAGAAGGGAAGAGTTCTTCTCCCCTTTCTTTCCTCTCCTTGCCAGCTTTTACCACGGAGCCCAACTGGTAACTTCTCTTATTTTAGAAATGTAGACATCTCAGTGAAGCTCTCGCTCAAGGCCAGAGGCCTTGTTATATAATTTATCTTTTTATTATCACATTTTGAATTTGTAAACACGCTTCTACAAACTACTATATTGGATACATGTTTGTGAAAAACAAGTAAAGGGGCGTCTAGCACCTGGAGTGCTGATTTCTTCCAGGCCAGTGGCCAAGAAATAGAGCAATAGGAAAACAGGAAGTTACCTACATTGAACTTTTTTTGTAGAGATTCTTTTACTGACAGTCCTAAAATCAGCCATGGTGAAGATTTCTAGAGAAGCTTAGTTAGGATTTTCTGTGGAGGAGAGGGTGCCACTATAGGAAAGGCTAGGGTGAGCTTAAGGTCCCACTAATGGACATTTACTCTCAAAGCAACAACAGAAATAACACAAGAACCATGGACACCACACCCTCAAGAGGCCTCAACCTAGATTGCTCCCGTATCCTTTTGGAACATCCAGAGTTTTGAAGTCTAGAAAGGCAATCACAGAGGATATTCCCTATATACCCTTATGTGTACAATACCATTGCCCAGCCTACCAGAAGGACCACACTCTTGTGAAAACTACAGAGAAGGGGATCTTTAAGCTCTGACAAAATATGTGTTTTATTAAAGTAAACTAATCATCACCAAAGAACTACCACACCTGGACCATAGCTGGGGTGGGTACTGAGTCCTCTTCCCTGTATTGCCCCCCCACCAACATGATTACTTCCCCTGCCACAAAACTCTCAGGTCATGATTCCCTCTGCCCAGTCCCTGCCCATCTCCCCCTCACCAGCTCCCCTGTCATTTCACTCCAGTGCTGAATGGAGACCTTGGGTACCTGCTGGCCTACAACAACAGCCCAGCCCCTCAAAGAAGAGAAAATGGAGCAGGAGAGAAGAGACCCAAGCCAGTGTGTGTGAGAAAGAAAAGGAGAAGGGAGATGGGGAGCAAGTGAGGGAGGCTGGAAGAGGGACATAATCATCAATTTTTGAAATAAACATTGAGTTAATCATTGCAGCATCCACTGGTCAAAATGGACGTCAGAAAGATTTGATTTTTTGACCTTTAGAATTTTCAATTACCAAAATATCGATAAACTCTTTATCCAGGACACAGAAAAGCAATAATTTGTTGTGTCACTCACAGAGCTATGGATTCCAAACCAACAAGTCAGGCTCTGAATCTGATAGAACCATATTCTCTTGTTTTTGACAAAATAAACTTATGATGCTCATTAGATCACTTTATTCCCCATGAGATTGTTGTGGGATTCTCACACAGAGACACAGGGTGTTATTCAGCAGGAAGCAGTGTTTATTAGTGCCAACACTGACCTAGTGGATACATATCCAAAGGCTGATCCCTTAAAGAAGGAGGGGTTGCCTTTATATATCTATTGTTACTTCCTCTTTTACTTGCCACTCTTTTTCTTCCATATAAGGTAATACACATTCTGATTGTGCATTTTGTTTCTACAGTATAGAGTTGCAACAGTGTTACGACATTGTGGAATGGTAACATTTACGCTAATGGTGCCTGGTTATTTTTCCTTTGTTCTGAGAAGGTCCCTACCACAAGAAGAGTGAGTGTCTCTACTATCTTCCTTTAACCCACCAGGCATATGCCTGACCCTTTCTCTCTTTATAGAAATAAAGAATAACCCAGCTCACCACAAAAGTTGTTAAAGGTGTTATAGCAATAAACATTCACATAAAAAAATTAATGTTTCTAATAAATAACCTATTGGAGCATGTCAATAATCTCGTGAAGTAAAAGCAAACTAAACAACATTAATAGGAAGAAAGAAATGAGAAAGATCCCAAAGAAATGAGCAAAATAGAGGTTAAAAATACAAAAGATCAGTGAAACAAAGTTTTTTATGATAAAATTATACACAAACATTTAGCTAAACTAAGAAAAAAGAAAGAACATGCACAAAATAAAACCAATTATAAAAAGAAGACATTACAACTGATATCAGATAAATGCAAAATAATATTGAAAAGTATTCCAAAAACAAAGGGGAACTCCTAGAGGAAATGGATAAATTTCTGAAGACAGAAAACCAAGCAAAATTGAAGTATTAAGACATTAAAAAAAAAAAGCACATCAATAAAAAGCAGTGAATTTTAATCAATAATTGAACTTCTCCCAACAAATAAAATGCTGGGATTGGATGGAGCTAGTGCTGAAATCTATCAAACTTTTATAGAAAAATTAACAAAATTTTTTCTCAAACTATTTCAAATAATCAAAAAAGAGAGAACATTTCCAAACTCATTCAAAAAGACCAGTATCATCTGTTATTAAAACTAGGCAAGACTATAATAAAAAATGAAAATTATATACCAATAACCCTGATCAATATAGATGCAAAAAAAACTCAAGAAAATACTAGTAAATCAGATCCAACAGTACATTAAAAAGATCATTCACCATGATCAAGTAGAATTACCCAAGGAATGCAAAGATGGCTAAACATATGCAAATCAGTAAATGTAACACATCAAATCAACAGGATGAATCATAAAACATATGACCATGTAAATATATGCAGAAAAGTATTTGGTAAAATTGAGCACCATTTTATGATAAAAACTCTGAACAAGTCAAGTACAGGATTGATCTTCAACATAATTAAATCAATGTATGGCAAAAACATCATTCATAATGGAGAAAACCATGTATTTCCCCTAAACTTTTAACAAGAGAAGGCTAACCACTCTCAGTGCTCTTATTCAATATAGAAGTGGAAGTTTTAGCCAGAGCAATTACATAGGAGAAAGAAATAAACTGCAAACAAAGAGGAAGGGAAAATTCTAATTATCTCTGTTTGATTCTACATAGAGAAAAAAATTGAGATTTCTCCAAATAGCTATTAGTGGTGATGAAGGAATTCACTAAAATTGCAGTATACAATATCAACAATGAAAATCAATAGCATTTGTATACACCAGTAGTAGAATTGTTGAGAAAGATGTCATGACAATAATTCCATTTACAATAATGGTAATAAAATTAAAATATTTAGGAATACTTTTAGCAAAAGAAGTAAAAGACTCTGCAATGGAAACAAAACATTGATGAAAGAGGTTGAAGAAGATGTATAAGAAATGGAAAGACCTCCTCCCATGTTCATGGATTGTGTTGCATAACTGCAGCCATTTTCCTTTCCCCCACTTATTTTATAACTTCTGTTCTTCTAATTATGAAATAACTGGGTGCCCAGAGGTCTCTTCTCTGGGCGCAGCCTCGGTTACCTCAGACACTACTTCTGACAATAGCTCCATGGTTGCTGTCGCTAATCTGGAGGTCTCCTGTCAATCAACTGCCACCTGCACCACTACTTCCATTGCTGCTGCCAGCCTGAGGTCACCTGGAGGTCTTCTTTCTGGGTGCTACTGCCACAGAAGACAATGCTGCCCTGATGCAACTGAAGCCAACACTGCTGCTGACCCCCAGAGAGCACCTGATGATGCTGTCCCCACAGGCTGCTACTGTCCCACTGCCTGCTGCCAACAACCACGGCCACTACCGCTGCTACCATGGCCTAGAGGACTGCTGTGGGGGAAACTCCAAGTTTGGTTGCACATGGTTGCACCCATTTTGGGATACCAGCCAGGGCCAGGGGCCCCGGGTACCAGCAGATTTACCACCACAAAAGCCTCTGTCTGGGAACTCCAGCCAGGACCTGCAGGTACAGTGTGGGTGTGCCTGCAGGTTTGGAGGAGCCTGAGGTCTTCCTGCTGAGAGTGCTGGTGGCCCTTGTCTCGCTGCTGCATCTCAGGGTTGCTCCTTTGCATGAGGGTATCCTTGGTGGTATGTCTGCAAATAAGAGCAGCATTGAGATCTTGGGACTGCAGCATGGCCATGCCTGAGGTATCTGAAGCCCAGATCAGTGGGACAGTGACTGGGTTTGTGAGGGCTGATCTGGGTTTGGTGATCCCAAGAGACATCAGACACAGGGCTGAGAAACGTTGATCACTGACAGAGAAAGTTCAACTTTCCAGCAAGATTTATTTTATTTTATTTTTCAATTCACTAATATCTCTACAAAATTTGGAACAGGATGTTTTTATGCATCAGTGTGTGGAAGACAATGATATATAAATGGTGTTTTGCATTTTTGTTGTATTCTTGTGTCTTTAATTTTTTCTCTTTTTAAATATATGCAGAAAAGTATTTGGTAAAATTGAGCACCATTTTATGATAAAAAACACAAACAACAATAAATGTTGGCAAGGATGTGGAGAAAAAGCCACATTGTTGGTGGGACTGCAAAATGGTGCAGCCAATATGGAAAGCAGTATGGAGATTCCTTGGAAAACTGGGAATGGAACCTCCTTATAACCCAGCTATCCCACTCCTCATTATATACCCAAAGGACTTAAAAACAGCTTACTACAGGGACACAGCCACGTCAATGTTTATAGCAGCATAATTCACAATAGCTAAACTGTGGAACTAACCTAGATGAATGGATAGGGAAACTTGGGTATATATACATAATGGAGCACTACTCAGCAATAAAAGATAATAAAATCATGGCATTTGCAGATAAATGGATAAAGTTGGAAAAATATTGCTACATGAAGTTAGTCAATCCCAAAAATCCAAATGCTGAATGTTTTCTCTTATATAAGGAGGCTGATTCACAGTGGGGTTTGGATGAGGAGCATAGAAAGATTAGAGGAACACTAGAAAGGCCAGTGAGGAGGGAGGGGAATATAGGAAGCAAAAGGGTAAAATATTAAAAAATGATGGCAGAATGAGATGGATATCATTACCCTAGGTGCACACATGAAGACACAAATGGTGTGAATATACTTTGTATGCAACAGAGATATGTAAAAATGTGTGCTCTATAAGTGTAATATGAATTGTAATGCATTCTCCTGTCATATATAACAACTTAGAATTAAAAATAAATAAACTAGAAACTTGTCTGCCCTTAGGAAATAGGAAGATGCTCCTCATGAAATTAAGTAGTGTTTGCTATGCCAACTGCAAACACAAACCCCATCCCTAGTGGAGACCCCCTCCCATTAACCATGACCCTGCTCACAAATGGAAACTCTTAGAAGTAAGTTGCTGCTGTTCTCTCTATGCAGGCAGCCTGTCAGATTCCTGACAATAAACTTGCTTTGCTCAGCCTTGGTGTGTCCAAGTGGTCAGTCCTGCAGTCAGTTTCCTTTCAGATTGGAAGCATGGATATTGTCCAAAGGGCCATACTAACAGAGCAACTTAGGAATTCAAAGCAATATCCATGAAAACACTAATTAAACTGTTGAAAGATTTGGAAAAAAAAAAATCCTAAAATTCATATGGAACTGTAAGACCCCAAATGAGCAATGACATCTTGAAAAAGAACAAAACTAGAGGCACCACAGTCCCTGAATGCAAGACACACCAGAACTATAGTAACCAAAACATCATGGTACTAGCTTAAAAACAGACACATAAATAATAGAACAAAAAAGTCATGCATATATGGTCAACTGATGCTGAAAAAAGGTGCTAACAACATACATGGGAGAAAGGACGTTCTCTTTCATATAGCTTTTAATAAGCTATGGAAAAAAAGTATATATTCACATGTAGAAGATGGAAACTTGATTCCCATCTCTCATCCTGTACAAAATAAACTCAAAATGGGTCAAAGACATAAATATAAGTCCTGAAACTGAAACTGCTAGAAGAAAACATAACAGAAACTCTTCAAGACATTAATAGAAGCAATGTTTGGATTATGGGAGGCAGTTGTTTGGTTGGTTGGCTGGGTTTTGTTTTTTGTTTATTTGGTTTTTATTTTTGGATATGACTTCCAAAGCACAGGAAAGAAAAGCAAAAATACACAGAAGAATTACATCAAACTAAAATGTTTCTGCATAATGAAGTAAACAATAAAAATAATGAAGAACAACATACAGGATTGGAAGATGTACTTACCCATTCTTTATAAGACAAAGGATTGATATCTAAAATATATGAAAAACTCAAAAAGTTAAAACAAAAGCAAAAACAAAGTAAGTAACTATCTTGGGGTGGCCAGCACCACGCTAGTGTAATTTTTCCTGCTCAGAAGGGATAAGCCATCTGGGAAAATGAAAGTCTGATATAGTTAGCAAAAAATAAAGAGTCAGCACCAGGAAATAGTTTTAAAGGAGAAATGGAGTGCCTGATAGTTTCTTCCAGCCCATATAGGAGTTGGAGCAGAATGAACTAGAAAAAGGCTCCCAGTCCTTCATTTAAGGGAGTACATCAAAGGCAGGGATAAGGTTTCAGAGGGAGGAGTCTTGCTTCTCAGTGTGGCAGGGGACTTGCAGCAGATTAATTGGCATCTTGGCAAGCCACACCCATCTCTGAGATGTTGTGTGTCTATGTGACTTCTGCAGATCACCCCAAGTCCAGTGCAGTCCTGAACTTGGCAGAGCTAGGTAGGAATTTCACATGTACTGGGTGATCTCACCAGTGGGGGTGCCACTGTGTTTTTCCAGATACCAGACTTTCCCATCTAATGGTTTTGATGCTGATTAGTTCACACACAGTTTATGGGTGGCTTCCCTCAAGTAACCAATTTAAATATGGACAAATAATTTAAACAGACACTTCTCAAAAGAAGAAATACA
Organism: Tamias sibiricus; assembly: GCA_025594165.1. Taxonomy (NCBI): domain Eukaryota; kingdom Metazoa; phylum Chordata; class Mammalia; order Rodentia; family Sciuridae; genus Tamias; species Tamias sibiricus. The sequence continues at coordinate 138,311,777 of CM046663.1, read as the reverse complement.
GAATACTTATATATGAAAAAGTGTTCCTGTCGTTAGCCATTAGGAAAATGCAAATCAAAACCATAAGAGATATTATCCTCACTCCATTTATAGTAGCTATTACAAGTTTGAAAGAAAAGACAGTGCCACCAAAAAAAAAAAAAAAAAAAAAAGTACTTGGGAATGAAATGAAAAAGTTTACATCCCATGCATGTATGATCATGTCAAAAAATACCCCACTATTATGCACTACTCTATGCACTAATAAAAACATTTTCTTTTGTTTTTTTTTAATTCTGGAGAGGATGAGGAGAAAAGGGAATATTATCCTGGAGAATGAAAATCTATTGTATAGCCATCATGAAGAATAGTATGGAGACTCCTCTAAAAAACAAACAAAAAAATAGATCAACCATATGATCCAGGTATCTCACTTTGGGGGAAAAAAAGGAAAATAAAATCAGAGCCGGGCGCATTGGTGCATGCCTGTAATCCCAGCGCTTGGGAGGCTGAGGCAGGAGGATTGCGAGTTCAAAGCCAAGCCTCAGCAACGGCGAGGCACTTAGCAACTCAGTGAGACCCTGTCTCTAAATAAAATACAAAAAAGGGCTGGGGATGTGGCCCAGTGGTCTAGTGGTGCCCCTGAGTCCAATACCCAGTAGCACAAAAAAAATAAATAAATAAAAAGAAAAAAGAAAAGAAAATCAGCCAAACAAAATAAAATCAACATACTAAAGAGAAAACTTCAAGTGTATACTTATTGTGGCAATTTTCACAATAGCTAAGTTATAGAAACATTTCAGCTGCCTATCATCAGATGAGTGGGTAAATAAAATGTGAGACATGTGCAATGTTATACAATTCAGGTATAAAGAAAAAAATTCTGTAATTTGCAACAAAATGGACAAAAGTGGAAGACATTAAGTTTATTAAATTAAGTGAAATAAGCCAGGCACAGAAACACAAGTAGTGTCTAATCTTTGTCATATGTGGAAGCAAAAAAAAAAGTTCAACTTGAATGCAGAATGGTGATTATTATAAGTTGGGTAGGGTGAAAAGGGAGAAGGGTGATAAAGGGATGTTGGATTTGATTAGTGTATGCTGTATGCATGTGCTGAAGTAGCACACTGAACCCCATTATTATGTACAAATAATAAACATTAATAAAAATTTGGAAAAATGGAGAATCCCAGATTATTAGAAACAGAAAGAATCTCAAAGATCCACTCCCTTAATACTTTATACTTAATAATGAGGAATTGGTGACTCAGATTCATTCCACTGTTCTTCCTTTTTCCTCTCAATCCTCCTTTCCCCTCAATCCCCTTCTCATACTCCACTGATCTCTCTTCTATTTTCATGGGATACCCCCACCCTTTCTCCCCACTTAATTGGGTCTAGAGTCTACATATGAGAGTAAACATTCAACCCTTGAATTTCTGGGTCTGGCTTATTTCACTTAGCATGATGTTCTCCAGTTCCATCCATTTATCAGAAAATTTCATAATGTCGGTCTTCTTTACAGCTGCGTAAAACTCTATTGTTAATATATACCACACATTCTTTATCTATTTGCCTGTTAATATGCATCTGCATGAGTTCCATAACATGACTATTGTGAATTGTGCTGCTATAAACATTGATGTGCCTGTATCACTATAGTATGGTGGTTTTAGATCTTTGGGATGTGTAATAATGAGTGGGACAGCTGGGTCAAATGGTGGTTTCATTCCTAATTTTTTGAGGAATCTTCGTACTGCTTTCCAGGAGTGGTTATTCTGCATTCCCCATCAACAATGTGTGGGTATACCTTTTTTCCCACATACTCCCCAGCATTTGTTATTATTTCTATTCTGGATAATTGCCAGAATCTCTGGAGTGAGAGAAAATTTCAGTGTAGTTTTACTCTGTATTTCCTTGATTGCTACATATGTTGAACATTTTTTTCATTTTCTTTTTCTTTTTGCCATTTGAATTTCTTCATTTTAGAAATGTCTGTTTCTTTCACCCATTTATTAACTGAGTTGGTTTTTCTTTATGTGTTGTTACAATTTTTGAGTTCTTTATACATATTTTTTATTTTATTATTTTTTTAATTTGTTCTCATTAGTTATACATGACAGTAGAATGTATTTTAACACATCATACATAAATGGAGTATAACTTTTCCTTTTTCTGGATGTACATGTTGTAGATTCACTGAAGGAGCCTATAATCAAGGAGATAGCTAAAGATTGCGCTTAGCTGAGAGCCATAAAAGATGTTCTAGTTTCCACCTGATAGTAATACATTATCCAAAGAATCTTTGTATGCCCATGAACACTGCGTGACGCACCTGTAAGCTCGAGCTGTAAGCACGTGTCCTTGTTAAAGCGATATGTATATAACTGGGTGAGTTTAGTTAGTGTGTGTGGGAAGAAGAAGAAGGTGGTGGTTGGAGTTAGAGCGTTTGGAGTGATTGCTGGAGCCGGAGAGAGAAGAAGAATAAAAGACCTTTTTTCATTTTCATCCTGCCTCCGAATTTTCCTTCGGCGTTCGTTGCTCCAAGGTGGTTTCCGCTTCAGGCAGCAACAAGTGGTGGCCTGTACGGGGAATTCGGCGGCAAGGTAAGAAAAAAGAAAATTTAAAAATATGGGAGCGAATATAACAAAAAGTTGGTTTATAAAAGCCACAAATGAAATTTTTGATAGCGAGAACTCAGAGGATAGTGAGAAAAGTGAACAAGAAAGCATATCCTCTGACTCAGTTGAGACCAGCAAGGAGAGCAGTAATATAAATTCAAAAGTAAGAACTGCAAAAGCCATCAGAAGCTTAATAAAATTAGCTGAGGGGTATGTACTCTCCTTAGAAGCTGAAACTCAGGATACTAGTGAAAGTGATAATAGTAACAAGAAGCCAAACCATGAGAGTACGGTCTCCTCCACTGAGCCAATTAGGAATTATGAAGCTAGTAGTGAAGAGGAATCAAAAAGCGATTCAGGGAGCACAGTCTCCAATAAAAAGAACAAAAAGAAATTAAAAAAGAGAAAAGACCGTCAAATAGAGGAACCACTAGTGCCCTCTGCTCCTTCATGGATAGAATACCTAACAGAAACAATAAGGAGTATTGATCAGAGTGTACGTGCCCTTGAGGTAGAAATTGGCGGCCTTTCTGAGCGCTTATACGCTCTCGAACAACATAGACCGCAGGAGCACCTAGAACTGCCAGTATTTCAAAATGAACAGGGACAAAGATATCACGAGTCCCTAGACTTTAAAACAATAAAGAATTTTAAAGAGGCGGTAATGACCTATGGGCCTCAAGCTCCATTCACATTAAGTATGATAGAGTCACTTAACACCCTAACCTTAGCCCCCTCAGATTGGAAAAGTCTATGCAGAGCGGTACTAAGTGGGGGACAATACCTAATCTGGAAAACTCAATTCCAGGAACTTTGTTCAGAAATAGCAAAGAGAAATGCTGCAGCAGGTTTCCCTCAACGCAATATAGATATGCTCACAGGGGAGGGTCAGTTCGCCGAACTACAAAATCAGCTACAATACGATCCAGGTGTGTATGCCCAGATACACACTGCAGCTGTGAAAGCCTGGAAGACAATATCAGGCACAGGGGATCTGCAAGGCAGCCTATCAAAAGTTATACAAGGGCCTAACGAACCTTACGCTGATTTTGTAGATAGACTCTTAAAAACAACATCTAGAGTTTTTGGCGAAGTCGAGCAAGCTATGCCTCTAGTTATCCAATTAGCGTACGAGAATGCTAATAAATATTGCCAGGATGCAATAAGGCTGTGGAGAAGTAAAAAAGACTTATCAATTTATATCAGACTGTGCAAAGACATTAACGAGGCTGTTATCACAGGCAACGTAATTGCTGCAGTGATGAAAAATTTCTCCCCTCAAAATTCCCAAAGGTTTCAACCTAGAACAGGATATTCCAGACAAAAGTATTATAATCAACCAAGATATGCTAAGCAATATCCCCCAAGGGTAATAAGATCAAATTCATACCGCGCTCCAGGCCGATGCCCCAGGTGCAAAAAGGGTATACATTGGGCCAATCAATGCCATTCCAGATATGATATATATGGAAATGATTTATCAAGGATTTCAAAAAACGGGGCACGGGGCCCAATGCCCCGGGGCCCACAAATGTACGAGGCACTAGAGGAGGAATGCGCACTAGAGGAGGAATGCCCTCAGATCCAAATGATTCCTCGTCACAATCCCTCCTACCCATTAATTCCCTTATCAGAGGGACAAGAGGAAGTGCAGGATTAGATCTCTGTTCTACTGCCCGGATGGTCCTGACACCTGAAATGGGGGTTCAGCTGATTCCTACGGAAATCAGGGGACCTCTCCCTTCAGGAACTGTGGGACTAATCCTTGGGCGTAGTTCCAAGAGTTTATTAGGCTTTAATGTTATACCAGGGGTTATTGATTCAGATTATAATGGAGAGATTAAAATAATGCTAAGTACACACAGGGGTATCATCTCCGTAAATCAAGGAGACAGAATCGCACAGCTGCTCCTCATTCCCAGTCTCCATAGTTCTTTTAAAAGCATGCCACAAAATAGAAATAGCAGAGCATTCGGTTCCACTGGTTCAGGACCTATGGCTTTCTGGGTTCAGGATTGTTCACGGAGGCTGATGTGCAAATTAAAAATTCAAGGTATAGAGATGGAGGGGCTGATTGATACAGGAGCTGACTCTTCCATCATAAATCTACAACAATGGCCTAAGCACTGGCCTCTGCAGAAAGCCTCAACCAGTTTAAGAGGCTTGGGATATAGTAATACCCCAGCACAAAGTGCTGTAATCTTAAATTGGCAAGACAATGAAGGCCATACAGGAACATTCCAACCTTATGTTTTAAACAGCTTGCCAGTTACCCTATGGGGAAGAGATATCTTACATCAAATGGGGCTACACCTAGCAACCAAGCCTGCAGGTGTTAAGAATAAAAATCCTAATCATAATAAAAAAGGCAAAGGACATTTTTTCTAGGGGCCACTGAGAAAAACAATTTTAAAAATACCATGGCTCTCTAATAAGCCAGTTTGGGTCCCTCAGTGGCCCCTATCCAAAGAAAAATTGCAAGCAGCCCATCAATTAATTAAAGAACAATTAGAAGCAGGACACATAGAGCCTTCCACCTCTCCCTGGAATTCTCCCATATTTGTAATTAAGAAAAAATCGGGAAAATGGAGACTATTACAAGACCTAAGACAAATTAATAAAACAATGCAAATTATGGGACCTACCCAACCTGGACTTCCTAATCCTGTAGCTATTCCAAAAAACTATTACCTTATAACTCTTGATATAAAGGACTGTTTCTTTTCCATTCCCCGACATCCTCTGGATGCCCCCAGATTTGCTTTTTCAATTCCTTCTATCAATAATAATGGCCCTGATAAAAGATATCAATGGAAAGTATTGCCACAGGGAATGGCAAATAGCCCTACAATGTGCCAACTATATGTGGACAGAGCTATACAGCCCATTAAAAACAAATATCAAGACCTCATGTGTCTACACTACATGGACGATGTTTTATTAGCTCACTCTAATCAAAAAATCTTATTTAATATATTTAGTGAAATAACAAAAAAATTTAAAAAAATATGGATTATATATAGCAGAAGAAAAAGTTCAAAGCAGATCACCTATACTATATTTAGGCTTTAAAATCATGGATACTTTTGTTAAACCCCAAAAAATTCTAATAAGTAAAGAACATTTGACCACCCTCAATGATTTCCAAAAATTATTGGGAGACATTAATTGGCTTCGCCCTACACTAAGCCTCACTACTGGACAATTAAAACCTTTATTTGACATCCTTCGCGGGAACCCTGATCCATCCTCACCGCGAACATTAACTCCTGAGGCCAGGAGAGCTCTAAAATTAGTAGAACAGGCCATTGAAAGATCCCATTGTGATAGATTTGATTTTGCACAACCACTAATATTGATTATTATTCCTTCACAATATACACCAACAGGAGTATTTTGGCAACAGGGACCTATATTATGGATACATTTGCCTGTCTCTCCTAAAAGTACAATTGAGTCTTATACCTCCATGGTGGCTAAACTTATTCTTCAAGGACTTAAAACCTCTACTAAAATATTTGGAATTCATCCTGCTACTATTATTACTCCTTATTCATCGTCACAGGTTGAATATTTGTGCTTCAATGATAATGATTGGGCTATAGCTAGATGCTCTACTTCTGCAAATTTTGACAATCATATTCCTAAATCTCCTATACTGTCCTTTTGTATCAATCATCCTATCATATTCCCACAGGTAATAAAAACTCAACCCATTCCTAAAGCATTTAATGTATTTACAGATGGATCCTCTAACGGTACTGCTGCAGTAGTCACTCAAAATGAAAAAATGATTCATATCACTAATCAAAAATCAGCTCAATTAGTGGAACTCGAAGCTATAATAATAGCTCTGGAAAATTTTAAAGAACAGCCTATGAATATTTTTTCAGACAGCCACTATATTGTACATGCTATCCCTAAATTGGAGCTAGCAGGTCCAATAGCACCACATACTCCAGCTTTTAAATTGTTTTCTCAAATCCAAAATCTCCTATGGCAACCAAAAGAACCTTTATTTATAGGTCACATAAGAGCTCACACTAATCTGCCTGGTCCTCTCCATGAAGGTAATCAAAAAGCTGATGCCCTCACTAAAACAATATTTATATTTACTACAGTACAACAAGCTACTTTATTTCATTCCCAGTTCCACGTTAACAGCACTACCTTAAGACAAAAATTTAAAATCACAAAAGAACAAGCTCGTAGAATTGTAAAAGAATGTCCATCTTGTGTAACACTTTTGCCCAATCCACATTATGGGGTTAACCCATGAGGTTTGATGCCCAATCATTTGTGGCAGATGGATGTCACACATGAGCCAAGTTTTGGAAAATTACGATTTATTCATGTCACCATAGATACATGCTCAGGCATGATTTTTGCTTCTTTACATTCCGGAGAAAAAGTTAAAGATACTATATCTCATTGTCTGCAAGCTTTTGCTGCATTGGGCATCCCCAAAATGCTTAAAACAGATAATGGCCCTGCATATACATCCACATCCTTCAAACAATTTTGTACAAAGTTCAATATTATCCACAAAACAGGTATCGCTTATAATCCTCAGGGACAAGGAATAATTGAAAGAGCAAATCGGACACTTAAAAATATGTTACTAAAGCAAAAGATGGAAACTGGAAAAATCCTAAGGACAGATTGGCAGTTGCCCTGTTTACCCTAAATTTCTTAACTTTAGATTCTAATGGACATTCGGCTGGAGATAGACACTGGAACCCACACCAACAATATAAACCTTTGGTTTACTGGAAGGATGTTCTCTCAGGTACATGGAAGAGTCCAGACCCAGTATTAATTTGGGGGAGAGGATCTGTTTGTGTTTTTCCAAAGCATGAATCCTCTCCAATATGGATACCATCTAGATTGATAAAGCAGGTACAAAGTCAAAAGGATCAAGACGAAGTTATTGAGGAGTCTAGATTGAATAAACAAGTACAAAATCAAGAGGACCAAAATGAAGGTATGGAGTGATTCCCTTAAGAGTCCTCCATTAAATTTACAACTTAAATTTCATCTTCCCGGCCGGGACAAGAAGATCTCTCTTCAGTGTATACACAATTGTATTTTTTTCTTTTATATATGTCTTTATGTCTGTGCATTTGTCTAAATTTCATGTTAATGTGATGTCACAAATATATGCTTATATGTGCGTCTGTCTAGTGTGACGTCACAAATAATTAAGCGCTTAAAAAAATAGGTAGATAGATATAGATCCAAATAACGTTAATTCATTTAAACTTAGAATATTCTAATTAGATAATCAATAGATAGATAGATAAATAGATATTCATATAAGTTCAGAATATTTTAATTAGATAATCAATTATAATGATAATCAATTTTGATTTATAGTTGTCTCCGGGACTTCTCTTCAGCTGTGAATATGTTTAATGTTGTATAACCTGATATTTTGGTGTTCTGACAGAGGATCGTTTATTTGTTATTAACTTCATTTGTTTAATAGCTGATTAATTTGAATTATTTCAACAGGTATAGGATTGCTGTGTATATAGAGACTTGAGGATTCCAGCTAACAAATTATTTTTCCAAAGTGCCTTTAGCTTTTCTTTATCTTTAATGCAGTAAACACCCTCAGTTTCTCTTTGATTATTTCTGAATGTGATATTTTGCCAGCTTATGTTTGTGGGAGCTTAAGCAGCAATGTGTGTGAGCAGAGATCAACTTTTATTTTCTACTCTAATAATTCTTTTTTTAGTTTGACAGCTCACCTTTTGATCTCAGTGCTGGAATAGCACTGCCTTTCCCTTAATAATGGATGCTTGAGTTTTTAGGTAGCGGGCCCTGAAGATTTGCCGGTGGAAATGTCTAGACATAAAAAAGACGGCTGATGCTACAACTGCAGGGACCACGGTCGCTGCAAGCATCCCTGCTGCTCAAGCATCAAACAACCTAACCAGCAGTGTGGCCTCTGCTCTGCATGCATGGGGCCTCCTGAATCTATGTGTTGTAACTTATGGACATTTTGATTTTCCATTATTTCGGGACATTATGGGACAATGCCTTGCGGGTATTTGTCTAAGAAAACTCAGTGCGTTACTTGATGAAACTAAGGGCAGCTGATTGGCTTAAAGAACTTGATATGCTATGGAAACTTGGCTCGTCAGCAGTAGGCTTGCCGCCTTAAAGCCGCAGCATCTCCTAAAAATTGGACAGCTGTTAGTCAACACACAGTCGATCCTGAAGGGCTCTATTGGATGGCTGGTTAGCCTATGACGGGTAAGATCCCCAGAAGGGGACAACCTAAGACACGGCACAGTCGCACGGGACAGTCTAATGTGGCCGGCATGTCAACCTAAGCCAGGAGTCAGGACAGCCTAGACTCCCATGATGGGTAAGAATGTCAGTTGCACATGGACTTCCTAGAACATCCCCTCTTTTAAAACTAAAAGGGGGAAATGAAGGAGCCTATAATCAAGGAGATAGCTAAAGATTGCGCTTAGCTGAGCGCCATAAAAGATGTTCTAGTTTCCACCTGATAGTAATACATTATCCAAAGAATCTTTGTATGCCCATGAACACTGCGTGACGCACCTGTAAGCTCGAGCTGTAAGCACGTGTCCTTGTTAAAGCGATATGTATATAACTGGGTGAGTTTAGTTAGTGTGTGTGGGAAGAAGAAGAAGGTGGTGGTTGGAGTTAGAGCGTTTGGAGTGATTGCTGGAGCCGGGAGAGAGAAGAAGAATAAAAGACCTTTTTTCATTTTCATCCTGCCTCCGAATTTTCCTTCGGCGTTCGTTGCTCCAAGGCGGTTTCCGCTTCAGGCAGCAACAATTCACAACAGTTGTATAGTCATATATGCATATAGGGAAATAATGTCTAATTAATTCTACTGTCCTTCCTGCCCCAGTAACCCCTGCCCTCCCTTCACTCTCCTCTGCCTAATCCAAAGTACCTTTATTCTTCCCTACCCTTGTTGTAAGTTAACATTCACATATCTGAGGAAACATTCATCCTTTGGATTTGGGGATTGGCTTACTTTGCTTAACATGATATTTTCCAGCTCCATCCATTTATCAGCAAATGCTTTAATTTCATTCCTATTTAAGGCTGAGTAACATTCCATTGCATATATATACCACATATTTTTATCCATTCATCTGTTAAGGGGCACCTAGGTTGGTTCCATAGTTTAGCTATTGTGAGTTCGGCTGTTATAAACATTAATATGGCTGTGTCACTGTAGTATGCTGATTTTAAGTCATTTGGGTATAAATAAAGGAATGGGATAGCTGGGTCAAATGGTGGTTCCATTCTAAGTTTTCTGAGGAATCTCCATACAGCTTTCCATAATGATTGCACCAATTTGCAGTCCCACCAGCTATGCATGAGTGTTTGTTTTTCCACACATTCTCACCAACACTTATTGTTGCTTGTATTCTTGATAATTGCCATTCTGACTGGAGTGAGATGAAATCTTAGAGTAGTTTTGATTTGCATTTCTCTAATTGCTAGAAATGTTGAAATTTTTTTTCATATATTTGTTAATTGATTGTATTTCTTCTTCCGTGAAGTGTTCCTTAGCCCATTTATCAATTAGGTTATTTGTTTTTTAGGTGTTAAGTAGTATAATCAAGAATCAATAAATGGGATGGATTCAAGCTAAAAAGCTTCTTCTCAGCAAAGGAAACAATAACATGAAGAGAGAGCCTACAGAATGGGAGAAAATCTTTACCACAGATAGAGCATTAGTCTCTGGGATATATAAAGAGTTCTTTATATGTGGGGTTTCTCATCCGGGGATTTGAGCTCGACCCCAACCCGTTAATTCGGGGCTGTGAATCTGAGATCTCCCCAACTTGGAATTGAGCTGACCCCCAACCTGTTAATTCAGGGCTGTGTGGGCCTAGTTCTTCCAAACCAAGAATCAAGCCAGGTGTCCACCTGCTTATCCAGAAATCTGGGTTCTTCCTTGGTTGTGCAAATGAGTTTGAGCCCAAGCTCCCTCCAAATGCCTGGGGGTCTGAGCTTGGCTCCTCTTTGCCGATGAGATGCCACTTTAATGCGACCACCAAGAATTAACTTTGTGTGCTTTTGTCTGTACTCTTGATGTATTTCTATTGTATGACCACCAGGTTCTAATACATTTAATTATCAATAATAAAACCAGTTCAATGGCCCTGTGGAATCTAAAGCCAGAAACTAGCTAAGCCAGTAGGATGAGCCCAGTTGAAGAAGATACTAGGGCAATATAACTTTATGAGCAGGCATACCTAGAGTTTAAGAATTTTTAACATTAGCTTTAAGATTTTTAGAATACCTCCCCCTGCCTATAGATAAGATTAATTAGTAGTTAGTATAATTGATCTTCCCTAGGTAATTCCTGAAACCTTTTATAGTTAACTACTGGAAATTCTTTATTATAGTTAATTCCTAACATTCCTTACTGGAAATTCTTTATTATATCTAATTCCTGAAATTCCTTATTGTTAATTACTGGAAACCTAATGTAACCCCCTATAGTCAATTACTGGAAATTTTTATTGTATAGTTAATTCCTGGAAAACCTTTATTGTAATCTTCTTTACTGAAATTCCTTTATGTTACCTCCTAAAGAAAAAATGTGAATTACTGTGCTTGTTGGGATGTATAAAAGGCCATACTGAGAAAAGCAAAATCAGAACAGTAGAAGGATTTCTACAACCTGGCTTGTGTGTGGATTATTTCATATCGTCGACGTTCCCTTCAGTACCAAGCGGGAAGAACTTAACATCTTTGCTGAAGCTGGTCTTCAGCATTTATATTTTGGATGTTAATCCCATGTGTGAAGAGGAGATGACAAAGATCTCCCATTATGTATGCTCTGTCCTCATGCTCCTAAAATTTCCCTTGCTGTGCAGAAGTTTTTAATATTATGCTGCCCATTTATTGATTCATGGTATTATTCTTGTGCTTTAGAAGTCTTCTTAAGGAATCCAGGCCCTTCAACACACAAGAACTTCTTGCTCATATCTAATGGTAACTTAGCACCCATTGATCAATTGTTCTCAATCCCTCCCTCCACTCCACCCTCACTTTCTATGAGATAAACAATTCTATATGTATTCCACAAAAGTAACATAATTTGGTACTTATCTCTCTGTACATGGTTTATTTCACTTAACACAATGATATCAATTTCCATCCATATCACAAATTATGAGAATTCATTTTTACTGGTCAAATTGTGTGTGTGTGTGTGTGTGTGTGTGTGTGTGTGTGTGTGTGTTATTTATTCAACAAATGAATGGCTAAAGAAACCGTATTTGTTGATGGGCACTTAAATTGTTTCCATGTATCAGCTGTTGTGAATAGTGCTACCATAACATGGGAGTGCAGATGTCTCCTCAAGATACTGATATAAATTCCTTTGGGTGACAGAGACGGTGAGTTAGAGGAACTGTGCCCTATGATTGCTCCTCAGTTTGAAATTCAAGCTGCAGGAGCATCTCTTCTCAAAAAGGTGGAGGACCAATGTAATTGACTAAAATACAATACTGGACAGTAAAATAATCCCAAAGACTTGGGAAATCAGAAACTTTTCACATAAAATAAGAAATAATAAGTTAAAGATGTGCCAGCTCTGCTGATGGTGGCAATGTCTTCACCAATAGTCCACTGCAGAGGGGAGGGGTGACACAGGCAAATAAATAAATAGATAGATAGATAGATAGATAGATAGATAGATAGATAGATAGATAAATCACAGCAAATAAGATTGGTTTGAGGGGCTGAGATTGTGGCTTAGCAGCAGAGCGCTCGCCTACCATGTGTGAGGCCCTGGGTTTGATCTTCAGCACCACATAAAAATAATAAATAAATAAAATAAAGGTATTGTGTCCAACTACAACTAAAAATTAAATATTTTTTTAAAAGACTGGTTTGAGGGAAACCATGGATAGAGAGGGAGGGTGATCTTGACTACTCAGAGATGGAGGGACAAGTTGATGACTGAAAAGTGATCAGTATCATTTGGTCAAGAGAAAAGAATCCTGGTGAGAACCACCTGCAAGTGGCCACACTGTAGCTATCAGAGGCAGGAAGGTGGGAGCTCATAAAAGGAATTTCCAGCCTAACTCAGCACTCACCTGTTGTGGGGACCAAAGTGTGCCTGGATCAGCATGATTGAGAGTAACATGGTGCAGCACAGAAGAAGCTCACCTTGGGAATGGGGTCATTTCTGAACTTAACATCAGAGGTCACTGCATGGGGCAGGCCAGTGGGAATGAGGTCAATGTATCTCTGGATCTTTTGCAATCCAGCACCTGTCTAAAGCAGGTGACTCCTGTCCTGTATCCAGAGTCTGCCAGTCACATGGTCAGTCTCTTCCTGAACTTTAACAGGTAGTGTTATGAGGAGCCACTTCAGAAAACACTCTGAGTCTGAATTTAAAACAAATTAGAGAGCTTTATTACCTGGCCAGGGGCTGCCACCCTCAGAGACTGAAGCTGTATGGGAGAACAGCAGCCTTTCCTGGCTTTCCTTGGGAATTTAAGAACAAAAATCACAAATTTCTCAGCATCATGCAAAGCAAGCCAATCACAGAAGCTAAAAGAGCATTTGGCTGTTATACTTAGCAAGCAAGAATATTAAAGAAGCTAAAAAAAATGTATGGCAACTCAGACAACTGCATGTTACAAGAAAGAAGATTACAGAAGCTAAAAATAATGTAGGGCAATTCAGACAACCGCATGTTGGTCCAAGCAGGTGTTAAACAACCATATCCTGGGGCTTGAGCAGGTGGTTAGCAGGGGTGAGAATCTACTTTTAAAGTCAAATAGGTCACCAAGACCACCATCTCTTGGATCGACTACAATTTGTGGGTTATAAAGTACAGAAAAATAATACATTATAAGAAAACAGCTTTCATTTCTGTTTCTCAAAAACAGCTCTTGTAACTGTTCTTTTTATAGAAGACAGCAAAATGGAGTTTTAGACCTCTCTATGACAGTTCTTGCTTTATAATTGTCTTATCTCATTTATATCTATAATCTATAACTTATACTCTTACTGATTATATTAATTCACACCACAACAATAGAATACAAGTAAGAAATAGTGAGTCAGAGGAAACACGTCAGGTTTGTCATAGCAATGCAGTGTTACATGGAGCATGATGAAGAATGCCAAACATGTGGTAAATAGAAACAATATGCCCACAGGCACACTTCTATGTATAAAGACAGTTACTGATTTGGGTGCAATGGCACTTGATTGTAATCCCAGTGGCTCAGGAATCTGAGGCAGGAGGATCACCAAAGCTAGCCTCAGCAATTTATGGAGGCCCTAAGTAACTTAGTGAGACCCTGTCTCTAAATAAAAGATGTAAAACGAGATGGGGATGTGGCTCAGTGGCAAAGAGCTCCTGGTTCAAACCACAGGACCAAAAAAAAAAAAAAAAAATGCTGAAATAGAGATGTATCTTACTCGTCTACAACATAAGTATTGCAAATCATCAGCAAACACTATAAATCAGCATCCATGGTAAGTAATATAAATAGGATAAAAAGTTTAGAAAAATAAATAATTAAATCAGTAAGTTAGGGTCCTTGTAGAGAGACAAACTGGAATCAGATATGAATTTTTTTTTTTTTTTTTTTTTTTTTTTTTTTGGTACCGGGGATTGAACTCAGGGGCACTCGACCACTGGGCCACATCCCCAGCCCTTTTTGTATTTTTATTAGAGACAGGGTCTCACTGAGTTACTAAGTGCCTCGCCATTGCTGAGGCTGGCTTTGAACTCGCGATCCTCCTGCCTCAGCCTCCCAAAGTGCTGAGATTACAGGCGTGCGCCACCACGCCCAGCCAGATATGAAATTTGCGTAAGAATAATCCATAGTATTGAAAATAAATAATAATGGATTGATAGATATCTATGTGTGGATTTTTTTTTTTTTTTTGAGGGGAGGCCTTTTTCAATGGTGCTCCCATCACACTCTTACATCCCAAATGTGGTCATACTGAGCATTTTAGCAGCTGCTTCCAAAACTTTCTGAAGTTTCATGTTCATATTTATAAATAATGACTATTTCCATTTACTAATTTTTAGATAATTTTTACTAATTTTCTGGCATGGGAGATTTCATCCCTTAACCCCTGAAATATAAACACACCTCTACCAACATATTCAAACACACACACACACACACAGGCTTTCCCTCAATTCATTTACCACAATATATTAGATTGCAATTTTTGGTTAAACTAAGAATGTTTGAATCATGCTGACTACTTAAAATACTGAACCTTAGAAAGTGAAGATTATTTTTCATTTTCATTTTTTGAAGACTGCCTTTTAAAGATTGTTGGATGTTTACTATTCTTCTCTTACCTTGTAAAAAGACAATTCTCATTCATAAATTGTCATTTCATGAAATCCAAAGAGAAAATGGAAAGAATGTCTCATATGTGCAGTACCACTGGAACTCTTGAAAAGTAAATTTTTAAGGTAATAATATTCACAAAAGATAAAATTATTGTACCATACCTAGAATGAGCCACAGTGAGACTCCTTGTATTGAAGTTTTATATATATAAGTATATATATTTGTTTAACCCATTAATAATTAGATTTTGTCTTATTTTCAGAGAAATAGAAACATAATCAATAGAAATAGGAAAATGAAAAGCAAATCATGCTAGATGTTATAAAACTGAATCAGGATTCTGCAATTTTCTTCTGTCAAATATTTAAAGGGACTCAATATTGCCTGCAGATCCTTATGAAATTGAAATTGTGAAAAAGCTACTAGGGTAGCAAAACGTACAAAGAACCTTAGGGCATAAGAATAGAGTAACAAAGACAAGGTGTGCCAGCATTATTGCCCTCCAGGTGGGAGGCCATTGGCTACTTGGTCTAGGGAAAAATTACAGGAATGAATAGGAAAATACAAACTGAAGTGGCATTACATGCTAAAGACAAGGAGTAAATGCATCAACTGCCCAAATGTGATAAAGGAAAGAGGAGGGAAATCTGGAAGTGAAGACTAAAGTCTTGGACCAAGAAGTGATGTGACACAGTATTGTTAACAATGCTACCATTTTTTTTAACATCTTCTGAGACCTTTAATTTTTTAATTTCTTTTTTCCTTTCTTTTTTTATTTATAATAGTAGTATGTATTACAACTCATAATGCACATATATAGCATCTTTTTACATACAACTGTTTGTATACAAAGTATATAAGTACCATTCAGATCTTCAATCATGCATTTAGGATAATGATATCTGAGTACAGGAGATTATTAACAAACACCAAAAAAAAAAAAAAAAAAAAAAAAAAAAAAAAAAACATATTATTTTCAAACTGATTCCTTGGCTGGCGTTAAATTGATCATGTTTTTTAATCCATAGATCACCCACAGTGTATCCAATGTTTTGTAAATCAGTGCCATTAGTAAGAACTAAACTCTCTCAAATGTGTACTACCTAGGCTGAAATAGTTGTCTCCCATGGTAATGGCAATATCAGGTACTTTTCTAAGCTCATGAAGTTACTCTTAAGCCTTAAATCAAGTTAAATTTACTTAAAGCAATGCGCTTATAAGCCAAAATGGATCCAGACATAGAGTCTATCATAGGTAAGCTAGGTTAAATCAAACAATGCTGAAGGAAATTGAACAAACCCTAAACATGTGGAAATGCATTCCATGACAGAGACTGAAATATTATTATCACTTGGTGGTATTACTAGAGTAATATTTCAAAGATGGTAGATCCAGATGTACAGGAATCTGTCTCTCCACCAAAGCAATTGCTGACTTTGTGTAGTCAATCTGAAGAAAATATTTTAGAACTCCAAAATCTAGGCAAATATTTGTACTTGATGAGGAAAAGTGATCTGCACTTGATGAGAAAAGTGTCTGACAAATGTCAGTAATCGGGCATCTCACAGAGAGGCTAACATTCTCCATGTCCTGCTACATGGGAGGCAGTATGGAGGGTAGTACACTGTGTTTCTGTTGCAGCTTGATGGCCTCCAACCAAGCAATGGGGACTTTTTTCCTTCAAACATCAGGGTTGTGTCTTCTTTTTCTTTTGTAGTACCGGGAATTGAACCCAGGGCACTCTACCACTAAGATGTATCTCCAACACTTTTTACATTTTATTTTGAAATAGGGTCTTCCTAAGATGCCCAAGCTGCCCCCAAACTTGCAATCCTCCTGCCTCAGCCTCCTGAGTCACTGGGATTACAGGTGTGAGCCATCATGCTCTGCCAAAGTTGTGACTTTTGGTTGCAGATGAACTGGCACAGACATTATTGTTTAATAACTATGGGAACAAGAAATTTCCTAAGAGGCATTAAATGAAGAATTTTAAAGCACAAAATGAGTTGTTTTTTTTTTTTTTTTAATAGGATCTAGGAATGTAAGGAAATCTCTATCAGGTCACCAACTGGCTATAAAGGGATAGAGATTGAGTTGATCACAGATGATGAGAAATACAGTTTTGAAAAATTATATTAATAGTACTGCTGGAAGGGTAAAAATATTTTATTTCTTGAGTTAACAGACTGTAGTATATTAAATATCAAGCTCTCAACAACAATAAAAACTATGCAATGTAAAAAAAATGTCAGTAATAAAGTCCATAAATAGCTAAAATAAGGATTTTCCAAAAACTACCTTGGAGGCGGCCAGACATTAAACTTATTTGATAAAATCTTTTACTTTCTGAAAGCTAAACTTGAAAATATCAGAAAATCAATGTGCAAAAAAAACAAAAATATCAACCTGGGGGAAAGAAATTTAAAAGGAAACCAATAGATATTCCAGAACTAAAAATACAATACATATACAATAATAGATTCAGCACAAAAGTTCAACAATAGACTTCAACAACCGAAAGAAAGAAATAGCAAACATGAGGACAGAACAAGAGAAATATCCTAATATGCATAGTATAAAAAAAAAGGAACACATGAAAATGAGCAGAACCAAGGGGATTATGGAATTCCATCTATTATGACAATTCCATCTATTACACAATCTTCCTTGATGGAAGTCCCCAGAAAGAGAACAGAGACAAAAGAGGCAGATCATCTCTGAAGAAATAATGGCTGAAAACTTTAAAATTTAAGGAAAGTCATGACTCTAACCATGCTAGAAACTAAACTCCAAGTGGGATATAACCTAAGATACTGATATCAAGTCATATTTTAAACAAACTTCAAAACCAAAGACAGAGAATGTTGAAAGCAGAAAGACAGAAGTGACTCATCATATAAAGTATCTTACATGAAAGTAACAGCTGGCTTTACTCAGAAACAATGGAAGACACCCATCTGTGGCATCATGAGTTTAAAGGGCTGACAGGAAACATGTCAATGAAGAATTTTCTGCCTGACAACACTATCCTTTCATAATATATGGAAAATAAGATATTTCAAGGTAAAACAAAACATAAAGGAATTCCTCACGAGTACATCTGTCATACAAGAAATGCTAAAACAACTCAGCTTCCTAGCTGAAACAAAAGGGATCTGACATAATTTTCTTATGTAATATAGGAATACACCACAGCAAATCCCACCGACATGGACATGCACAAAAATGGGAGCCTCATTAGAATAAGATACATTCCATGTTTGTATAGTTATATTAAAGTGGACTTTACTGCCATGTATTACTAAAAAGAACCAATAAAAAGACAAAAGAAAAAAACATATTGGAAAATAAATCATCACAAAATTAAGAAATAATCTTGGTGAAGTATAACTCTACCAATGTATATAACTATCAATAGAATTATATTTTTTATATTTAATCCTCTTTTGTTTTCTATATTATTTAAAAGTAAATTCTTAAAACAATTATCATAAATATATGCTATGGACACACAATCCAGAAGATGTAATTTGTGACCAAAAGGAGATAAAGGAGAATGTCATTTGCATCAGAGAAGAATTACCTGTATGCATTTGAAAGCTAACTGAGAATCAGTTCAAGATAGATATTTATAAATTTAGGATATTAGCAGCAATCCCATGGTAACTACTAAAAAAAATACACAGTGAAAAATCAAGGTGAATCAAAAAGTTCAATATAAATAAAGATGATGAAATAAAATTTAAGTCTAGAAGAAGAAATGAGGAACAAAAAGTATACAAGGCATACAGAATGAGATAACATTAAGTAGAACAAAGATCATCAATATGGTTAAGGTCTTGAACTGTAAAAGTATTAGGCACACCATTAGAAATACAGATATATATAAGAAATATACAATCTATAAGAGACTCACTTATACCAAACACAAATATGTTGAGAGTTAAAAAATGAACAATTTCCCATGCAAGTTGTAACAAAATAGGGGGAATGGCATATTAATATCACACACAATAGATACTAATGACAGTTTATTTAAAGGCCAAATGTTCTCTCTGATATGCAGGTCCTAACAGTAAGGTGTGTGGCGGGGAGAATAAAAGTTCATTGGATTAGACAAAGGGGAATGAAGGGAAGGTGGGTAGAATGGGAATACAAAAGACAGTAGAATTAATCAAACATAACTTTCCTATGTTCATATATGAATACACGACCAGTGTAATTCCACATCATGTAAACAACAAGAATGGAATCCTAATTAGAATAATTTATACTCCACATATACGTAATGTTAAAATACATTCTACTGTCATGAGTATCTAAAAAGAACAAATTTAAAAAAGGAATAAGACATTTTATATTAGAAATGAGACTATGTTATATTAGAAAAAGAAGGTGAATTTATGTACAACATATATTATAAATGCACATGTAACAATCAAGGGAGCCTGAAAATGTAAAAAGCAAGTGTTGACAATTGAAGAGAGACATAGTTGTAAAATAGAAGTGGGGCATTCTAGCACTCAATTTTTGATAAGAGATGGAGCATGTGGACAAACATCAGACAGGAAATGGAAAATTTAAACAGCACCAGATATCAACTATAGCTAACAAAACGCATAACAAGACACTTTTCTGAACAACTATAGAATCCACATTCTACTTAGGTACACAAAGAATGTTCTCCAGGTTAGACCATATGTAGATCATGCATAATTCTAATTGGTTTTAAAATAATAAAATCATACCAAGTATTTTCTCTGATCACAATGGAATAAAATAAAAAATCAACACCACAAAGAAATGTGGATGTTAAAGAACATACATTTGGACAACCAATAGGTTAAAGAAGAAATCACAGGAAAACTAGAAAATATTGAAAGATAAATGAAAATCAAACACAACGTAACAGTATAATGTTATGTAGGAAAACCCAGTTCATAGAAGACCATTGAGAGCACTAAATCTATCTGAAAAGAGAAAAGGATGAACAAAATTATATCTCTAAATTTCTGAAAAACCTCCACAAGAATATATTGTAATTATTAAAAGAACATGGCGATAGGAGTGTATCCTTCCAGTTTCTCATGTTGGTGTAAAATTGAAGTTTTTTCAAAAATATGACCATTCAAGCTAGAAGGCCTCATACTTAATTCTTCTATAAAAATAATTTTAATAAATAAAAAAAAAGGAAATGAGCTGGATTTTCCGTGACATGAGCTTTGTGAGACAATATTTCAATTTATTTGACTAGAGCAATGCACTTCAGGGAGCTTCCTTGATCTTCTGCACAGTAAGTGTTTGTGTCAGGCTACACCCTCATGAGGATGGCCTTGCAGGCAATGAACAGTGCCCTGGACCAGGCATTACATGGTTAATACCTGTTGGGCTTGGCTGTTAATTGGTTATGTGACATGGAGCAAATAAATTTTCCCTTTTGTGCCTCCCTCTCCTCATCTACAAAATAAGATGATTAGGTGAGGGATTTCTATTTTTTTTTTTCAAGTTCCATGACTCATTTATAAACTAGTTCATCTGTTTCTCTATCAGGTCATAGACATAATAGCATCCATGATTTCTGTCCTGCACCATGACAAAGAGTTTCCCAGACCAGAGAAGTCTGAACCTGGCCACACTGGATGAAAGTGGCAACTTTAAGAAGAGTGACTACTTCTTGGTTTTCTCAGCAGGCAGGCAAACTCTGTTTTCATCTGAACATCAGGGGACAAGTGAGAAGAGGGAGGGCTTTGTGTGGAGGTTACTCTGGCTATAAATAGCCATCTCTCTGAAGCCAGAGGCACTACTCCAAATGTCCAGGTTGTTAGGATTTTTTCCTCAGTGGTTTGGAGGCTCCACCCACTCATTCTGCTTCCTGACCCTGAAAATTCTCAGGAGCTTCTAGAAGTCCAATTCAACGAGAATCTTCTCATTTACCTGAAAAGTCTGTTCTATCAATAACATTACTGAGAACCTTATATGTAGAAATTCCAAACTCAGATCCAGGGATACAATTGTGAATAAGAAACACATCTTTCTGAGAGGATGATGAATTAACATGCAATGAAACTGCAGTGTGTGACCAATACTACACTAGAAGCTGTTATGGGAGCCCAGAGAAAGGATCCTGCTCCTGCCTGGTCTTTTGGAGGCAGGGGAAGAGCAGTTAGAGGACAGAGGAGATTTTTTTCAGGAAGTAGTAACATTTAAGTATTTTCTCTTACCTTGTATGGGTCTTTGAAAGAAACAGGTGTCACACACTCAAAATTGTATTAAAGGGTTTTAATGAGGAGGCTGTTTTCAGAGGTATGCACAGGACAAGGGAAGTGGCCAAGGAAGATGTTTCCATCCCAGGTTGGAAGGTGCAAGCGAAGGGGGTTGTCCCTGGAAATCAAATAGACATTTAATCAAGACACAGTGGATGCCTAAACTAGAAATGGATATACTGGTAGATGAATGCAGTTACTGCTGAATCTGTGACCTGGGAGGGTGGGACTGAAGCAATAAGTACTCTAAATTTAATTTTTAATACCCAGTTCTCTGCATTCTAAGGAACTGTCTCTTGGCTTAATGCTGTTCTTAGAAGTCAGGTTTTAGAGAACAGAGAGACATAAGGAAAGGAAGGAAGGAACCAGGTTTGTGCATGAATAGAAGCCACTAGTCAATTATTCATTCATTAATATGTTTATTAATTCCTTATTTATTTAAGCCTCCCTGTGTGATAATTAAGAAATAGAATTAAATGAATAATCAATTTCTGTGCCATTTTTAGGCGAAAAAAGTTTGTGTTGGATGGGACTTGTCTTACCTGGAGCTATTTTTAATCCTGACCAACACTTTATAGCATTTTACTTTGAGACCTCTGCTTGATCCATAAAACATTGACACCTCCCCATCTGCAGTTGTGCTAGGCTCTATACCACCCTTTTATGAGCTCTTTTTCATTAGTCTGAAAGAAGATCAGGATGACAGATTGCTGAATGAGACACTGAAGCTTCACCTGAACAAGCAGGGTTTTCTTCTAACTGGTGTGTCAATCATCCTGCACTCCTTAACATCCAGAACACCATCAATCAGCTCTGTCTCTTCCAATTTTTCCCACCCTTTGAGATTCATCTTGACTTTCTCTACATGAAAAAAATCTTACTGTTGTCCAGCCAATAAAATTCTGCTTGTAATACAGTCCTGAGATGAAAAGGTACATCTCATCTGCAGTGCATACCAAAAAAAAAAAAAAAAAAGAATGTTATCAATTTAACATTTTGTTTTAGTAAAAATTAAAAGTGAAAAATTATTTTATGACTTTAAAATAATTGAAGAAAAATATTAAATTTATTCTCCTCTCCTACATAAATTTCCAGAGGACTAATCACTTTGAAAGTATATTATGTATACATTTTGTGTTTTCCCAATGGTTATTAAAATATAATTATGGGTGTACATTTACATATTGTGATGTACATATTTATTTACATATTTATAAGTGTATGTATATATACATATGTTTACATACAGAGAAAAAAACGTGGAAAGCTGATTACTGCCAGAGAATATAGGATGAGGTAAAGTTGTATTTACCATTTTGTCCAAAGATGCCTTTCTTGTTCCTTCTAATGATTAAACATCCTCCCACATGAAGACAAATATGCATAAGACAAATTAAAGGAAAGGAGAGAGGTATTTACATATATAGTTATATTTCAATTTCAACACAAACAGAAATTCCTGTGGATATTTGTGTGTATGTACAAAATACCTATGATTTGGAGGTGATGTTTGTATATCACATCACAGATATTTTTACAGGCAGTATAAATAAATGAACATCCTACTACACCATTATTTGGCTATTCCAAAATTATTTCTTATTCAAATCTACATACCTATCTGATGACATTAAGACTGTTTGAACTGTTAATATAAAAATGCTGTGTGTGTATGTGTTTTATTACTCCTGTGCTTTTCCAGGATGGATTCCTAGATATGGAAAGACAGCACCTTAGTGTATATGAGCTTTTATTTTTCAGGAATCGTGAAACATAGTGCACTAAATACTATATAATGGTTTACTTTTCTATTGTGGGTGTAATTAAGGACTATTTTTCCAAGCTCTTGTAAACACTGATGATTTCTTTGGTAGACTTAATAGTTTTGGGTTGCCTTTCATGTATTTCTTAAGTAGAAAATCCTATCATGTGCAAACAATATTTCATTACAATGACAAGAAATTTCTAGAAATAATGTCTACATCTATGCCTGTAAATAATATCTATATCTATGCCTGTATCTGTTTTTTGTTTCTTTTGGTCTTGCTCTTTTGGTGAGCGTGCGCACGCACGCACACACACACACACAAACACACACACACACACACATAAATGAGCATTATTTATGAGCATGGAACAGTGACAAATATTGTAAGGCTTTGTGGGAACAAGACAGCAGAGTGATTGGGCAATTTGCATGGGAAAGCCTCTTATTTGATGTGATTTTATCTTTGAAATGATTGTAAATTTGAAATCAGGAGGTAATAGGTAAGAGGATGGCCATAAAATTTCATTTAAGGAGATTTGGAATTGAAAAAATGTTTTTCAAATTCTCAGTAATACAAGAAAAGAAATGGGAGTTCATAACACATCAGATAGGAAAAAAAAAAAAGTAAATACCCTGACTTCAGTTATATCCTGAAGGTTATCATGAAAGTCCATCTGCAAATATTCAGAGTAGGCCTGAAGTTGAAAAGCCTTAAGACCAGAGTTAGGATTTAAATAATTATATTCACCTATTACATTGATCCAAACCTAAAGATTCTTCCTGAATACATACATTTGGCAGAGAAAGTTAAGGTCATCCTGAGGCTCAAATTATAATGACATTATTTGATGTAAATGTATAGCACATAATGGAAGAAGCCTGGACAAACATGCATCCATCTCAATAAATGTGCAAAACACTCTTTTGATAAGGTTAAAAACGTGTATGTGATAAACACTTTCAGAAAACTAAGAAAAAAGAGACCTCCATATTCTAAAAGAGAATATCTATTCCTGGGGCATTAGAAGGCCAGGCATTTTCAGGAAAGTTCTCAGGTTGGGCAAACCTGGAAGCTCTATGGAAGCAAGCTCCTCAGAAAATTAAACTTAGAACCTAACATATGATTAATAACTCTACTTTCAAGTGTACACCTAAAACGACTGAAAGCAGGGACTTGAAAAGATATTTGTGTATCCATGTTCATAGGAACATTATACACAATAGCTGAAAATAGGAAAACTTTAAAATATGGATCAGTGGAAGAATGAATAGGAAAAAATGTGCATATACATTCAGTGGAATATTTTTTCAGCCTTTAAAGTAATGACACAGTTAACAAAACGGATGGAGTTTGAAGACATTGTACTCAGAGGAAAAAAATCAAAGCCAGACACAATAGGAAAAATGTGACCCCACTTTTATGAGGTACCTGGGGTAGTCGAATTCATAGAGACTGAAAATAAAATTGTAGAACTCCCCTTTTCAGCCCCAAGCCTCTTCTCAGTTTAACTGCTTCTTTTTGTTTCTGTAAAATGCTTGGCTTAAAGATAATAGAAGCCAAACTACTGTAACTCCATTTTGTTATCATCTGCCTCAAACTGTTGCAAGTCTCCTGTCACAAGGCAAGAATAAGCCTGGGTATGATAAGTCAGCCCGTGCACAATAAGATAAGGCAATAGCAGGGCCCTGGGCCCTGCAGGGCCCTGCAATGAATAGTCAGCACATTCCATAGCTCTGGAGATGGCCTCCACCAATGAAAACCTCCTTAGTCACACATGGGCTCCCCTGGCCAATCAGGCAAACCCCCTCCCTCTCCTTGCTTCAAGCCCTATAAAAGACTCAGTCTTTCCTCGGTTCCAGGCTCTCAGTACAGATCCACTGTGCTGGTGAGGTCTGAGAGTCCGAACTTAAGCCCGAATAAAGGCTCTTTGTTTTTGCATGCACTCCAGATTCCTTGGTGGTCTTTGGGGTCCATACTCTGGGCATAACAAAAATGGTGGTTTCCAGGGACTTGGAGCAGGAAGAGTAAGATAATATTGTGTAATGGTACAGAATTTTAGTATGGTAAGAGGAAAAATCTCTGGAGATGGGTAGTGGTGATTGATGCACAATAATGCAA
Source organism: Tamias sibiricus (assembly GCA_025594165.1). Taxonomy (NCBI): domain Eukaryota; kingdom Metazoa; phylum Chordata; class Mammalia; order Rodentia; family Sciuridae; genus Tamias; species Tamias sibiricus. Next base: position 138,286,680 of record CM046663.1, on the reverse strand, counting down.
ATGTACATGTCACTGAAGTGAACACCAAAAATGGTTAATAAGGTAGTCTTCCTGTTATGCATATTTCATGATAGCTAATAATATAAGTGAGAAAGAGAGAGAGAGATACTGACCGGATGAGATCTGATTTGACACATGCATGGGAGGAGGAGATGCAAATGAAGAAGGAGGTAGAGTTGGAGTGATGTAACCATAATCCAAGGAGTTCTATCAACCACCAGAAAATGGGAAAGGGAAGAAACAGATCACCCATAGGAGGGAGTACAACCCTTCCCACATCTGGATTTTGACTCAGGGAAATAGATTTCACATATCTGATCTCCAGAATGGTGTAAGAATAAGTTTTTTGTTTGTTTATTTGTTTGGTTTTTACTATTTTAAAGCTATAAATTAAAAATTTTAAGGGAAAAGACATATTAAGTTATTCAAAGTCTTAGAGATATCACCATACTTTGCAGGAAAGGAAGAAAACAGCATAAGATTTTAGTTTAAATATACAGGATGTAATGAAGATTGATATATATGTATATCTATATATATATATACATAGAAAGATATATATATGGATATATAGATAAATAGATAGATAGATAGATAGATAGATAGATATAGATATATATATATATGGTTAATTCTGAATTTATCTGTTGTTCAAAAATGCAATTAAAGCATGGTAAATATCTGGTAGGGCCTTAAATATAGAGGGAAATTTATTTATTTTTATTGCATTTTAACTGATATATACAAATATAAAAATCAGCTAAGACTCAAGATTATGAATTAGAGAAAGGCTGCATTTCCAGTTGCTCTGTGGCTTGGGCTTTAAGCAGCAGGATTACTGCTTCTGAGCAAGCTGGGTGAAAGAAGGATTTCACTAAAATTCAATATTGGACAGTCAGAGTCTTAGAGACTTAGAAATTCAAGTGCATAGAAGAAAGAACAAGAAAGACTACACTAGAATCCAAACAGTTGTACAGCAACACTGGGTCAACACAGAGGCAATGGACTGATTTGACAAGGAAAAAGCTGTACATCAGAAAATTGCCTGGACTTAGCTGATCCAGAGGCTGCACAATGAACTGGTGTTTAGAAAGCTCTCCGTATTGCTCAACTGACCACTGAGAGCTAAGACAGAAGCCATCCTGAGGAGACCACACTGAAGCTGCTGCTGTGGAGCCTGGAGATCACGGTAAGCGTTGCATCTTGTCCTGACAAGCACCTACCCTGTGGCCTAGGGAGCACCTAGCAGAACATGAGTGAAACAAGCACAAAGAAGATTGTACCCAAGGGAAGTCAAGTCAGAAAAGCAAAGGGAAACCCAACTTGCTTTCCCTTTGTCTGGCCACTCATATGTCCTGCTAAAGGGGAATGGGAAACTGAACAAGAGAGTGTGAGTACACTTAGGAACTAAGCCTTGAACATCCGTGTTCATGGGTAGCAGAGTGATTCGTGTGGAGGTTTGGCTCCTTTGCCCTACATAGAACTCTTTTTTGTTGTTATGTTTTATTGTTTTGTTTGGTAACTAGAGATTGAACTCAGGGGCACTCGACCACTGAGCCACATCCCCAGCCCTATTTTGTATTTTGTTTAGAGACAGGGTCTCAGGCTGGCTTTGAACTCGCAATCCTCCTGCCTTAGCCTCCTGAGCTGCTGGGATTACAGGCATGTACCACCACACCAAGCCTGCATAGAATTCTTGGGAGGCTCCTGAGATCCAGACTCACAGCAGAGATCAGCATCTGCTAGGCACTAGGGGTGTATTGATCTAATCTTTCCAGAGAAGATGCCACCCCACAAAGTCCCTAAGGCTTGATAAGACCTACTTCCTAGCCACTGGAACTCCCCTCATAGAACTCCGCAGTAGCCCCACCCTGGGAATGCCTCAATATTTTCTGTCCAGACAAAAATCCACCCAACAGCACTTCCCATTTAATATTACCCTATACTGGTGATAAGGGAAGCTAAGAGCTACTTCAACCAGCTTCAGTCTTAGGCTATACAGCTGGAAGCTCAGTACTCCCAGCTGTCTCTCCTCTCCCCCCACCTCGTTGTTCTTGAAGCATGATGCCTCAGTTTGGTCTGAAGTTTTTCTTTTGACCTTCTCAAACCTTCTGTTTCTGCATCCAGATTCTCTTTTGTCTTATTTTTCTCTCTTATTTGGAAGGACACATTTTCCTCCCAAGAAAAAGTGCATGGAAGATGTGATGGTGAATTTTAGGCCCACTGAACGGGCTTAGGGATACCCAGGTAAATAGCTGGTAAGACAATATTTCTTGGTATGTCTGTGAGGATGTTTTCAGAAGCGCATTATTCTATTATTGTTTATGCCCCTGAAACTGGACTCAGTCACACTACCTATTTTCCTGTCTCTTCAGTTTGCCGTCCATCCATCTCTATGTATCACTTTGGCTCCTTCTCTGGAGAAACCTAACCAATACAGGAAATCAATTTCCTGAGATTTCTTTTTTTTTTTTAAATAATTTTTTAGTTGCAGATGGACACAATATATTTATTTTATTTCTTCATTTTTTTTAAAATGTGGTACTGAGGATCAAACCCAGTGCCTCATGTGTGCAAGGCAAGCACTCCACCACTGAACCACAACCCCAGCCCCTCCTGATATTTCTTTATCAATTACTTGAAAGTCAGCTGACCATAGGATTCTGGATTGTAAATAGTTTATTTTAGAATCCTCATGACAATTTTTAGTGAATTCCAGTGTACTGGGCTGCTTTTGAGAAATTGCATTCTCTCCTGAAACTTGATCTTTGGTATTAAATTTTTATCTTGTGAAATTTGAAAATATATATTCTCTCTCCACTTAATATTAACAAATATTAAATGTATATCAAATGCCTGCCAATGAAGCTATAAAACTAAAAGATAATGAGCCAAAAAGTGTTCAAAACAACTGGTTAAAAATCTTTATTTTCAGAGATTCCAGTTTGGCCTGTTGGCCCTGCGACCTGCGGACAGAATTCCCAGTTCAGACTGCCAGCATAAGTTCCCAGTTCAGCCTGTGGGCCCTGCAACCTGTGGGCGGAGTTCCAAGTTCAGTGGCTGGCTTAAGTTCCCAGTTCGGCCTGCCCTTGTGAGATCCCAGTTTGGCCTGCCGGCTTGGGTTCCTGGTTCAGCCTGCTAGCCCTGGGGACTGCTGGTGGAACTCACAGTTCGGCCTGCTAGCTTAGGTTCCCAGTTCAGCTTGCCCGCTGGGGATCCCAGTTGGGCCAGCTGGCCCTGCAGCCTGTGAGCACTCCTCCCAGTTCAGACTACCAGCTTATGTTCCCAGTTCAGCCTGAGGGTGGGAGCTCCCAGTTCAGACTATGGGCCTGAGTTCCAGGTTTGACCTGCTGGTGGGAGCTCCCAGTTCGGCCTGCTGGCCTGTGCTCCCAGTTCAGCCTGCTAGCGAGGGTTCCCAGTGGGCCTGCCTGCTTGAGTCCCTAATTTGGCTTGCCAGCTTGACTTCCCAATTAGGCCAGCCATCAGGAGCTCCCAGCTGGGTCTGCAGGCAGGAGCTCCTCCCAGTTCGGCCTGCCGGAGTGGGTACACAATTGGCCTGCTGGCAGGAATTCCAAGCTAGACCTCCCAAGGTGAGGTCCAGCTGGGGACGCCTGCAGGATTTCCACCTCTGCCCACCCACCTCTGAGAGGCCATTCCCGCTGAGGACAGCAGGGGAACAAGCCCCACCCAACTGCATTCCTACTACCTCAGCCCACTTACTAAGGAGCCATAGTGACAAAAAAATAAAAAAATAGAAATTAACTGATATATGGATATATATTGGGTACACTGAAAGCTCTAATAATGATAGTTCCCTAAAAAAGTAAGGTTTTGGGTAACCCATAGGGACCTTATAAAACAAAAGAACAGAAGCTATAATACTCCAGTCTTACCTTGCAAGAGAGGGAAATACATAGGCATCATGAAAAAACAAGGGAGGAAAATGCCGCAAACAAACCAAGATACTACAACAATAGAAGACATAGAAAGCACAGTTGGTGAAATGTCAGAGAAGAAGTTCCAGATATACAGAATTAAAATGATAAGAGATTTGAAAAACCACCTAAGTGAATAGATAAGGCAAAAATAGATCTTTCCAACAAAGAGATAAGAGATCAAATACAGGCAACCATCAATCACACCGACAAAGAGATAAGAGAACAAATCCAGGTAGCAAAAGATTACTTCAAGAAAGAGATAGAGAGTTTCAGAAAAAAACAAACAGAAATTCTTGAAATGAAAGAAACAGTAACCCACTTTAAAAATTCAATAGAAAGCATCACCAACAGATTGGACCACTTGGAAGATAGGATCTCAGACAATGAGGACAAAATATATAATCTTGAAAATAAAGTTGACCTCACAGTAAAGCTGGTAAAAAACCATGAACAGAATATCCGAGAATTATGGGATACCATCAAAAGACCAAATTTAAGATTTACTGGAATAGAGGAAGGTTCAGAGTTTCAATCCAAAGGAATGCACAATCTCTTCAATGAAATAATATTAGAAAATTTCCCAAGCAGGAAGAATGAATTTGAAAATAAAATACAAGAGGCCTACAGGATGCCAAATACACAAAATTACAACAGACCCACACCAAGGCACATTATAATGAAAATGCCTATCATACAAAAGATAGAATTTTAAAGGCTGCAAGAGACAAACATCAGATTACCTATAAGGGAAAACCAATTCATATATCAGCAGATTTTTCAACCCAAACCCTCAAAGCCAGGAGAGCCTGGAACAACATATACCAGGCTCTAAAAGATAAGGGATGCCAACCAAGAATTTTATACCCAGCAAAATTAAGCTTTAGACTTGAGGATGAAATAAAAATCTTCCACGATTAAAAAAAAAAAAAAGCTAAAAGAATTTACAACAAGAAAGCCTGCTCTACAAAATATTCTTGGTAAAATATTCCATGAGGAGGAAATGAAAAATAATAATGAAAATGTGCAAAGGGAAGAACTACAACAAAGAAACAAACCAACCAAAGGAGAAACCAAGTCAAGCTAAATACCAAAAATAACAAATAAATAAATAAAAATGACTGGTAATACAAATTATGTTTCAATAATAACCCTGAATGTTAATGGCCTAAACTCACCAATTAAAAGACATAGGCTAATAGATTGGATTAAAAAAAAAACAGACACAACAGTATGTTGCCTTCAAGAGACACATCTCATAGGAAAAGACACCCATAGACTGAAGGTGAAAGGATGGGATAAAATATATCACTCACATGGTCTATGTAAACAAGCAGGGGTCTCTATCCTCATATGAAATAAAGTAGACTTCCAACCAAAGATAATCAAAAGAGATAAAGATGGACATTTCATACTGCTTAAGAGAATCATAGATCAACAAGATATAACTGTTATAAATATATATGCCCCAAATAATGGAGTATCTACATTCATCAATCAAACTCTTCTCAAGTTCAAGAATCAAATAGACCACAACACCATAATTCTAGGTGATTTTAACACACCTCTTTCACCTCTGGATAGATCTTCCAAACAAAAGTTAAACAAAGAAACTATAGAACTCAATAATACAATTAATAACTTAGACTTAACTGACATATATAGAGTGTATCATCCATCAATGAGCCAATACACTTTCTTCTCAGCAGCACATGGATCCTTCTCTAAAATAGACAATATGCCACAAAGCAACTCTAAGCATTCTATCAGATCATATTGGAATGAAATTAGAAATGAATGATAAAAAAAAGAAAGAAAGAAAAGCTACTCTAACACCTAGAGACTAAATAATATGCTATTGAATGATCAGTGGGTTACAGAAGACATCAAGAAGGAGATTAAGAAATTCTTAGAGGTAAATGAGAACAACAATACAACATATCGAAATCTCTGGGACACTATGAAGGCAGTACTAAGAGGAAAGTTCATTGCATGGAGCTCATTCCTTTAAAAAAGAAAAAGTCAACAAATAAATGAACTAACATTACATCTCAAAGCCCTAGAAAAAGAAGAACAAATCAACCCCAAAAGAAGTAGAAGAGAGGAAATAATTAAAATCAGACCTAAAATTAATGAAATTGAAACTAAAAAAAAAACAATTGAAGCCGGGCGCGGTGGCGCACGCCTGTAATCCCAGTACTTGGGAGGCTGAGGCAGGAGGATCGCGAGTTCAAAGCCAGCCTCAGCCATGGCGAGGCACTTTGCAACTCAGTGAGACCCTGTCTCTAATAAAAATACAAAAAAGGGCTGGGGATGTGGCCCAGTGGTCGAGTGCCCCTGAGTTCAATCCCCGGTACCAAAAAAAAAAAAAAACAATTGAAAAATTGACAGAACAAAAAGTTGATTCTTTGAAAAAATAAATAAAATTGATAAACCATTAGCTATGCTAATGAAGAAAAAAAGAAAGAAAACACAAATTACCAATATCTATGATGAAAAAGGAAATATCACTATGGACACTATGGAAATACAGAAGATAATTAGAAATTATTTTGAAAATTTATACTCCAATAAAATAGATAATAAAGAAGGAATCAACAAATTTCTAGAAACATATGATATGCCCAAACTAAATCAGGATGATATACACAATTTGAATAGATCAATTGCAATCAAAGAAATAGAGGATGCCATAAAAAACTTACCAATCAAGAAAAGCCCAGGACCGGATAGATACACAGCCAAGTTCTACAAGACCTTTAAAGAAGAACTAACGCCAACACTTTCAAACTATTTCATGAAATAGAAAAATAGGGAACACTCCCAGACTCATTCTACGAGGCCAATATCACCCTGATTCCAAAACCAGACAGAGATAAATCAAAGAAAGAAAACTTTAGACCAATATCTCTAATGAATATAGATGCAAAAATTCTAAATAAAATTCTGGCAAATCAAATACAAAAACACATCAAAAAGATAGTACACCACGATCAAGTGGGCTTCATTCCAGGGATGCAAGTTTGGTTCAATATAAGAAAATCAATAAATGTAATACATCACATCAACAGGCTCAAAGATAAAAATCATATGATCATCTCAATAGATGCAGAGAACGCATTTGACAAAATACAATATCCTTTCATGTTCAGAATGCTAGAAAAAATAGGAATGACAGGAACATACCTCAACATCATAAAGGCCATCTATGCTAAGCCCCAGGCCAACATTATCCTAAATGGAGAAAAATTGAAAGCATTCCCTCTAAAAACTGGAAGAAGACAGGGATGCCCTCTTTCACCACTCCTATTTAACATACTTCTTTGTTGTGGCATTTTCTATAAAGCCCTCTCCTTTTTCATGAAAGATATGGTGTTGAAAGAGTTAACTTTGACTTCTACTTGCTGCTGTTCAGTTCTTTATTCACATATATGGCCACCAGGTATCCCTATTTCAATTATTTAGATCCAGACTAACTCTGTACATTCATCTTTTCTTGAAAAGAGTAACACAAACTTTTTTCTATAAGTACTTAATTTCTAGTTAATAAGCTTTAAGAGTCTTTTTGTGATTAAAATAAATTTCTCTTACTTTTAAAGTAGATATAAATCCCTTAGAGCAAAAACAGTCCTTCAGCCTTGCCTCCCTCTTTTCCCTGCTTCTAGATTTTATAAACAACTGCTATAAAAGAAAAACAATAGTGCTGTGGAATCCCAGACAGAGAAAGTTGACTTTTATCAGACAGCCTAAATAGTATGCAGAGAAAACAGTTTCAGTCACATACAAGGCCTTGAAAAGGTGCAAGTGACCTCAAAACCTTGAATATATAAAATAAGAAATTTAATATGTCTAAAAATTAAGTCATGTCTGTAATGTAATCACCAAAGAAAGTGTAAACAATCTGTGCTGCCAAATATTGTGCTTAAAACCTAAAAGAAAGTGAAAAGTAAAGAGAGAAGATTCCACAGCCTGACTCGCATGTCGGTGTGTTATTTTCCCCATCGCTGCTTCTCTGCCTCCGTACTTCGCTGAGTGCTTGCGTTGTACCCCCTGACTGGGGCTGGCCCCCAGCAGTTCTTGAAGCCCTAGCCAGAGCAATTAGACAGACAAAAGAAATTAAAGGGATACAGATAGGAAAAGAAGAACTCAAATTATCACTATTTGCAGACGATATGATTCTATACATAGAAGATCCAAAAAATTCCACCAGAAGTCTTCTACATTTAATAAATGAATCCAGCAAAGTAGCTGGATATAAAATCAATACCCATAAATCAAAGGCATTTCTGTACATCAGTGACAAATCCTCAGAAAGAGAAACTAGGAAATCCACCCATTTACTATAGCCTCAAAAAAAATAAAATATTTGGGAATCAACTTAACAAAAGAAGTGAAAGACCTCTACAATGAAAACTACAACATGCTAAAGAAGGAAATTAATGAAGATCTTAGAAGATGGAAAGATCTACCTTGTTCATGGATAGGTAGAACTAATAGTCAAAATGACCATTCTCCCAAAAGCATTATACAGATTCAATGCAATACCAATCAAAATCCCAATATAATCCTCATAGAAATAGAAAAAGCAATCATGAAATTTATCTGGAAAAATAAGAGACTCAGAATAGCCAAAGCAATTCTTGGCAGGAAGAATGAAGCTGGTGGCATTACTATTCCAGACCTTAAATTGTACTACAAAGCAATAGTAACAAAAACAGCATGGTATTGGCACCAAAATAGATCAGTTGACCAATGGTACAGAATAGAAGACACAGAGACAAACCCACACACCTATAATTATCTTATATTAGACAAAGGTGCCAAAAACATTCACTGGAGAAAAGACAGCCTCTTCAACAAATGGTGTTGGGAAAACTGATTAAACCTCTTTCTCTCATCATGCACAAAACTTAACTAAAAGTGGATCAAGGATCTAGGAATTAAACCAGAGACCTTGCACCTAATAGAAGGAAAAGTAGGCCCAAATCTCCATCATTTTGGTTTAGGCCCCAACTTCCTCAATAAGACCCCAATAGCCCAAGAACTAAAACAAAGAATCAATAAATGGGACAGATTCAAACTAAAAAGTTTCTTTTCAGCAAAAGAAACAATCAGTGAAGTGAATAGAGAACCTACAGAATGGGAGCAAATCTTTACCACAAGCACATCTGATAGAACACTAACCTCAAGGATTTATAAAGCTTTCAAAAGCCTTAACACCAAAAAAAAAAAAAAAAAAAAAAAAAACACAAATATTCCAATTAATAAGTAGGCTAAGGAAATAAACAGACACTTCTCAGAAGATGATATGGAAACAATCAACAAATATATTAAAAAATGTTCAACATATCTAGCAATTAGAGAAATGCAAATCAAAACTACTCTAAGATTTCATCTTACTCTAGTCAGAATGGCAGCTATCAAAAAAAAAAAAAAACAACAACAACAACAATAAATGCTGGCGAGGGTGTGGAGAAAAAGGCACACTCCTACATTGCTGGTGGGACTGCAAATTGGTGAAGCCAATCTGGAAAGCAGTATGGAGATTCCTAGGAAAACTTGGAATGGAACCACTATTTGACCCAGCTATCCCACTCCTTGTTCTCTTCCCAAAGGACTTAAAAACAGCTTACTACAGGGACACAGCCACATCAATGTCTATAGCAGCACAATCCACAATAGCTAGACTGTGGAACCAACGTATATGCCCCTCAGTAGCTGAATGGATAGGGAAACTTTGGTATATATACACAGTGGAACATTACTTAGCACTAAAAAATAATATAAACATGGCATTTGCAAGTAAATGGATGGAGTTGGAGAAAATAATGCTAAGTGAAGTTAGCCAATGCCAAAAAAACAAAGGTTGAATGATCTCTTTGATATGAAGATACTAACTTATTATAAAGGCAAGGGAGTGGGGATGAGAGGAATGAAAAAACTTTAAATAGAACAAAGGGGGGGATGGGGGAGAGGGCAAGGGGATAGGAATAATGGCAGACTGAGTTATTCATGACTACCCTAAATACATGTATGAAGACATCATTGTAAAAATACTTTATATAAAACCAGCAACTTGAGAAATTTTCCTCTTTATATGTAATATGAAATGAAATGTACTCTGTAAACATGAATAAAAAGTTAAAATTAAAACAATAAATAAATAAATAAATCTTTATTTTCCAGTCAGATGGCCCTGGGGTTCACCTCCTGGCTCTGCCTATGTGATCTTGAACAGAATACTTAACAAAGCCTTGTCTCAGTTATTTTGGTAGTCATAGGATATAATAATGATGTCATAGGCTGGATAATGACCTCACACCCTAAAACATCTACATGTTAATTCTTGAAACCTATGACTTACTTTACAAAAATTAAAACTGACATTATAGGTGTGATTTTGTCAAGGATTATGACATGAGTAGATTCCATGGGATTATCCAAGTGAACCTAATATAATCAGCAAGGTCTTGATAAAAGAAAGACAGCAGGACTTGAGGAAGTAGCAGAAGTGATGACTGAGGTTGGATGGATGTGATGAAGGACTCACAAGCCAAGGAATGCTGGCAGCCTCTATAAGATGAAAAAATCAGGGAAATGTATTCTCCCCTAGATCCTCCAAAGGAACCATCCCGGCTGACAGAATCATCTTAGCCCAGGGGAGATGATATTGGACTTCAAATCCCAGAACTATAGGATAGTTAATGTGTGTTGTTTTCAGTCATTATATTTATGGTAATTTGTTAAGGCAGTAATGGTGACTAACACAAATACTATCTGTCTCATAGGTTTATAAGAAAGAATAAGTTAAAAAATAATGAGCAAAATGCTAAAAACTTGGTAAGAGGAATCAGAAGTTGAATGATGGGAAAGGTGGTGATAAAGGGAAGATTATAAATTTTGGTAAAATAGAGTAGGCAAATTGATAAATTGACTTTATATCAGAGTATAAGGCAGCCTGTTGTTCTACACTTTTGTCGATACTTGTCTAATATATGTTCATTTACAAAGTGAGAATGTTCAAAATGTATACAATGTAGTTTTCATTTGCACTTTTTATTTTTAATCAACTTTCATATTTTTTAGTTGACAAGTAGTAATCACCTGTATTTATGGGGTACATTGTTGTATTGTGATACATGTATACATGGAAGGATGAGTGAATCGGGCTCATTAACATGGTCATTATCTCACATACTTGACCTTTCTTTGTGGGAAGGATACTTAATATCTTCTTTTTTATCAATTTTGAAATATGCAAAGCATTATTGTTAACTATAGTCACCATGTTCAGCAAGAGATCATTAGAATCATTCCTCCTGTCTACCTAAAACTTTGTACCCTTTAACCAACTTCTCTTCCCCCATACACTCACACTGTCACCCCTTCCCAAGTTCTGGCAACCATTACTTATCTTTTATATTACATATATAAGTGGGATCATGTGGTCTTTATCTTGCTGTGTCTGACTTATTTCCCTTTATTTAATTTCCCCCAGATTTTCCTTGGTTTAATAGTGAGATCATAGTAAAAACTCACAAGAGTGTTAAAATATACTACGGCTATGCAAGTGTTACAATATATGACTAGGAAGCATGCATTATCTGTAAAAGCTGAGGAAACGCTCTTTAAAAGGGTTTGGTGTTCACTGGACTTCAAAGAAGTAGGGTGATGAGAAACAGGTAAGAGGAGGCATGCCTGATAGGGAAGGAGGTGGAGCATACCCAAAGAGGAGAGCACAGCGGCAGACAGATGGCTCTTCTTCAAATAGGTACAAAGCAGAGCTGGTACGTGGGTGGCACAGAGACAAATCCCCTCACAACTGGGTTGGTATCAAGGTCCTTTGGATCAACCAGAGATTTCAGGTGAAAGTTCTATAAAATGGTGGTCAGGAATAAAAACAGTTCCATCCGAGCCAGGCCCTCTCCCACACATATCCGTTTTCCTAGAAATAACCAAGAAGGGGTGGTGGTGTAAACACTCATTGAACAGTATATTTCTGACTGGCACAAGAAGAATGCAGAGTCACTAATTGATGAATGATCAGATGGATGAAGAGCAAATAAAAAGCCTGGCTGATTAGACAGAAGGATAGACACAATATTTTATCAATACTCTTCATTCAACCAATATTTACTATCAACTCTATACCAAGAACTTCATTAACAATGTCTACATTACAAGTGTTCTTTTGATATTTCGTGCATTCATTAATCTTGTCCCAGAAACACACACTCATTACTTGTGTTCCCTGTTACCTGTCATAAGTTCAGCAATATTTCCTCCCATTCATCAGATTCTGTCTCATCAGTCTTAAGCTTACTATGCAGCAGGGCACAGCTGAGCATGCCTGTCATCCCTGTGGCCGGGAAGCTTAGGCAGGAGGAGCACAAGTTCAAAGCCAGCCTTAGCAACTTAGCGAGTTAGGGAGAATCTGTCTCAAAAAATAATTTAAAAAAAAAAAAAAAAAAAAAGGCTGGGAATTTAACTCAGTGGTTAAACACCCATGGGTTCAATCCTCAGTGCCAAAATAAATAAATAAATAAATGCAGATTCAAGCTTTATCTCATGCTGTTCCTTTGGACTAGGATGTACTTCTCATACTTCTTTCAGATCCTAGGTAAAATGTCATTTTTCCATTACACTTTTTGCAATTCTGCCAGGCAGTAGATTCTTGCCCTCTTTGGTTTTAGTAAGCAACACATCACAGATTATTTGATTCATTATTCTCTATTTTCTAGTCTGCTAAAATGTAAGTTTTACTAAGGGAGGGCTCAGTCCTTTGAACAGTGGAGATGAATTTAATCTTCTAGGAAGAGTTGTGGGGAATGCACTAGTGTATTTTGAAGCATGACTCAATCTTTCCTCTCTGTAGCTTTCTTACTGTGGAAGAACTAGGTCAATTCCCCAAAAGGCCAACTAATCTGACCCATTACAAATGTATACTGATCAGGGGAAATGCATGGGCACTGGGCATGTTGTTTTTGATCATGTGCAAAGAACATTTCAACCAGCCCCTTAATAAGCTTTCTGTAAGTTTAACTGATCCCATGAAGATGTCTTTTCCCCTGAAGTGCTACCAGAAATAAATTCCTATTACCTTTTGAGAAAGGCAAGAAATGGTCACTCTTCTTAAATTTGCCACTTTTATCCAGGAAGTGGCCAAGGTCAAACATCTCTGAGTTGAGGAATCCTTTGTTATCATGCAGCACAGAGGTCAGTGATGTTATTATGGATGTGCCCTGGAGTGAACAGACACAGATAAACCACGTTTTAAAGAACTCATGGAGCTAGAGGAAATGTTGGAATTTACTTAGTCCAAACATTATGATCTATAGATAAGAAACCTTGTCCAAAGACAAGCAATGATATTCCAGTTAGCCAACCAAGTATTGAAAGGCATGAGTTTAAGACCAGTGGCTAAGACCTTTCTAAAGTGCTCCCCCCCAACACACCTCCATGGCATTTGAAGTAGCAAGTACTTCAGTACTTGAGCACCAAATTTTCTGTTTTTCTTATCATCAAGTTTGGACGCTGGTGTCTGCCCCTACTCGATACTCAGTATTATCACTGGTTTCTGGTTTAAAAGGGATCTCTGTTGGCTCTGGAAATATCCAAAGTATCTGTTTATAAGGTTCTACTGGAATAATAAAAAGCAAAACCACTGAATGTTTAAGATTGCCACAAAATTTGTTTTTCTTAATTTAGAAATGTGGAGAGCAATATGATGCCATGGCGCATGCCTACAATCCCAGCTGCTCAGGTGGCTGAAGCAGGAGGACCATAAGTTCAAAGCTTCAACAACTTAGTGAGGCCATAAGTAATTTAGCAAGACCCTGTCTCAAAGTAAAAAATAAAATGGCTGGGGATGTGGTTCAGTGGTTGAGTGCCCCTGAGTTGAATTCCTACTAGAAAACAAAAAGTAAAAGACATGTGGGGAGCTCTTCCTTTTAGATGAGTCTTAGACCCCACCCCAAAAAAAAATGCAGAAAGGATGATAAATTTTTAAAAACACAATTTTCAGCAATTCAGTGAATGTCATCAATTTATGCTAATGTTTTTTTTAATTTAAAATTTTTAAATTCTTAAAGTATTCCTTTAATGTTTTAAAACACTATGTGAGAATGTTTATTTTATATGTTTATGGGTATAACTACACATAATGATGGGTATTTTGTTATATATTCACACATGCACATAATAGAATAATATCATTTGATCAATATCGATCCACTGTTTTTCCCTGTTCCTTCCTTTTTGCCCTTCCACTAGTCCCTTTTCTCTCTCCTACTGGTCTGCCTTCAATTTCCATGAGAACCCCTATTTTTTTTTTCTCTTTTTTTCTAATTTCTACATAAGAGAGAAGACATGTGATCCTTTATTTTATGAGTTTTGTTTATTTTGCTTCACTATGCTCTCAAGTTTCATATATTTTCCTGAAAATGACATAAGTTCACTTTCCTTATGGTTACATAAAACTCCATTTTCTTTTATCCATCTGTTAATGGACATCTAGGCAAGTTCCATGTCTATTGTGAATTGTTCTGCCATAAACATGGCTATGCATGTATCACTACATATGCTGTCTTGAATTCTTTAGGATAAATGCTGAGGAGTAGTATAGCTGGGTCATATCACTTAATTAAAACTGTATCTTGAAAATATAAAGGCAGACACATTTGCCAACAAATATTATTGGAATAACTAGAAACTTACAGAAAAAATAATTGAGCTGGGCATAGTGGCATGTGCTTGTAATCCCAGCTACATAGGAGGCTAAAGCAGGAGTTTGAGGCCACAAATGGACAATATAAGGAGACCCTGCCCCAAGCAAAGGGAGCGAAAGGAAAGAAAAGCAATCATTGCAGGATCATTAGTTCATACCACAAAACAAAATTAACTTGAAATTAATCATAAGTACTAAAGCAAACTTCTAGAAAAATAACAGATTAAATTGTGGAATCTTGGGCTGGCAAGTATGTTTTATATAAAACGTACAGAACAAATCATAAATAAAAAATTGAATTAATTCTTCCAGTTTTGTATAAAGTTAAAAAATTATGCAACAATTTATTTGAAGTACTTACTCAATAGAAAAGGAAATATAGTCCACCTTAACATTTGTACACAAATGTTCATAGTGCTTTTTAAAAAATCTCAAAAGTGGAAACAATCAAGAATACCCATCTCCTTATGAATTAATAAATAATTTGTGATACTCCATGTAATGGAATATTATTCAATAATAAAAAAGAATGAACACTGACATTTTTGTACATGAAGATGAATCTAAAACATATTCTGCTACATTAAAAAGTAAGAGATAAAGAAAATATAAGTAAAAAAATCAGGGGAAAGGGGAGGGCAAAGGAAGGTACTGGGGATGAAATTGATCAACTTATATGATGTGCACGTATGATTTTGCCACAATGAAATCTACCATTCTGTATAATTATTATGCACCAATAATTTTTTAAATTTAGATTAATATAAGAAGAGTATTGGAGAAAGAATAAATGAAGTCAAAATATCCAGAGATAAAAATTTTGATGGATTCTGTATTATTATATGTCACATTCTATCATATGACTTTTTGATAAAGCAAAACAATAGGTGCAGAAAACAGATCTATGGTCACCAGGGGCTAGATGAAAGGTAGTGTGATTGGTTATAATAGGAGGAAGAAGAAATTTTATGCAGTGATGGCAATGTTTTATATATATATATAGCCACAGCATCTCACTATGTCACCTAGGTTGGTCCTAAACTCATATGTTCAAATAATCCCCTGCCTCAGCCTCTTGAGTATCAGGGACTACAAATGTACACCATGATGCCCAGCAATATTTTATATCTTGATTGTTGTGTGGTTGCATTACTGTATATATTTGTCAAAACTCATTGGATTGTACTCTTATGAGAGTGATTGTAGGTCTGGGGATGTTAGAGTGTTTGCTTAGCATGCATAAGACCCTTCGATTCTCAGCACTACCAAAAGAAAAGAGGGAATTTTATTTTACATTACTTAGAACTCAATTAAAAATAGAACAATGAATTGTCTCAAAAAAATACATAGTTGGAAGTAAGTCTCCCTCTCACTTTACCACAGAATTCAATTGAGACTTTCCAGAAACAACTGTCTTCACCAATTAGTAATAAATCTTTCCAGGGGATATGATCTTTCTTAATTATTCTCTGCATAGAAGGCAGATAAATCCATACCCACTTATTGCAATTTCTTACTTTGCTCTTCTTTTATCCAAATGACAGGCACTCTACTGCATAGTGATTCAATCTTGATTTTTGCATTAATAAAACAATTCAGATATTTCCCCATATTGACATGTATACATCCACATTGTACAGGCTGAATAATATGAGTACACTATTACCCTGCTTATAAGCTTTAAGCAATTTGCAAAAATTCTGTGTTATAAGCAAGTACCTAATGAGAACATTTTGGACATTCTGTTTGCACGTGAGGTTTATCACCAAAATTAGAATTGTCACACCATTTGATATACATTATGTATTTTAATAAATACTTCCAAATTGTTCTCCAAAATGTATGTATGAAATGTATGAAAGTGTTCATTTATACATATGCTCACCAACATAATATTTTCTCATCCTTTGACTTCATCAATTATGTGGGTAAAGATGATATCTCCTAGTATCAGCTTTTGCAGATGTTACCAGGTTGAATTCTTACAGCATCATAATGAGGCAAATAAGGTATTATCAGTAGTGTGCAAATGAGAAAGCCAAGACTCCAAGAGATTAGAAATCTACCTAAGATGGCAGCTAAGAGTGGCAGAGCCAGAGTTGATACTGAGGTCCTCTGGACCCTTGGATAATATAAATTCTTAGATTAAAGGAACTTCCATTTTTAAGTAGTTGCCTGACTTTTCCATTTTCTGAATACAGTTGACAGAAGGCAGTGCCTGATTCATTTAGAAGACAAAGGGGAAATACTCTTTCACACAAGTGACACTTCTTTCACCTGCTGCCCTATGTAAGCAAATATGATTCTGATCTTGCATTTTTCTGGCTGAGAAATAAGAACTCCCAAACACAAAAGAGGCATACTCTTAATGAAGTAATTACCCTTGACCCTTCTACATCTCAGAGGAAGTCATCCTTCTCAAAATTGTTTCATCAACCATTTAAAAGTTATGTGTTTGGTAATAGGTGTCAGGGGGCAGTTTTATTGTCACTTACCTTTCTGATTCAGTCATGAGTATGAACATTAAATATGAAGGTGTGTTTTAGAGGTGCAATTGCTCAGTCTCTAAGCAATATCTCAGGAGCGCAATGCATCTCCATTGTCACATTGTTTAACATCTTAAAGAGGCATTATGACATATACACTGTAGATTTTATGATACTCCCAATAGAGTAATATAGCATAATAACATAGAACAAGTACATTTTTGGCAAAATACATGAATATTTCACAAAAAGTGGAATAAATAAGAATAGAATTGATTCACTCCATTTCAATTTGATTTGGCCACTCAGTGAGATAGCACCAAATACACGTTTTATTTTATTTTCAGAGCTTATAATGGTGGAGAATTTCTTTTTTAGAAAATGTACATATTTATGGTGTGATAACTTAATGCATATATACAATGTGCCAAAATCAAATCAGAAACATAGTATTTTCATCACTTTATCAGTGAATTGGGAACATTCAAACTTCTCTCTTCTGGTTCTTTTTAAAATATATTATTAATTTTTGTGAAGTACAACTACCCTAGTGTACTGCAGAACACTAGGATTTATTACTGTTCTCTAACTGTATTTCATTACCCCCTTTACCCAACCATAATGGAAGTCTAACATCTGCAGTTGCCAACACAAAACCTCTTGCCACATATTTAAATTTAATTAAATCAAATTAAGTTATAATTTGAACAATGGTGTTAAAAATAAATTAGAAATTTATTGCTGGAGTTAAGTAAAAGTATCACACCTTTTTAAAAAATACATAAATTAGAAATTTAAAATAATTAAATTAAAATTCAGTTCCTTATTTGCACTAATCATATTACAGGTGCTCAGCAGGCATATATGGCTAGTAACTACTGTGTGGGCAGCACTGATATGCATAGCATTTCTATCACTCAGAAAGTTCTATAGACAGTGCTGACTCAGATCAGTCATCAGCAAACCACAACCCATCCACATCCATCCAACATGTCATCAGTTCTTGTACAGAATTTCATGTAGTAATTTTTAAATTAGAAAAAAATAGTATATTTTATGACATACAAAAATTATAAAAATCACTGTCCATAAATAATGAAACATACCATCTTTACTCATTTACATACAAACTATGAGTGCTTTTGTGTTACAATGCCAGAGTTGAGAAGTGGCAAGAGAAACCCTCTTGCCTAAAGGACTAGACTATTTACTGTTCTGGCCCACCACAGAAGAGTTTCACAAATTGTCTTAAAGCATTCTATCCATCTAGCTGGGTGGCCCAATCCTGTGGTAGCAGAGAGAAAAAAATTATTAATTCATAAGAGGCCATTAAAATCAGCTTGGCAGTGTTACAGATTCCTTTATTGAATTGTCCCACGCAGAAAGGAAAAGCTCATTCCCTTGGGTTCTGGACTCTCTAAAATCAAAAGGTACTGGGCACAGCCTGACCTCCAGGTTGTGCTCTTTGCTTAAAAAAGCAAATTGAAAATCTAACCCTTGTATTTATAAGATAATAAATATGGTTGGTTTTTTTTTTTTTTTTTTTTTTTTTTTTTTTTTTTTTTTTTTGAAGGAAGGAAGGAAGGAAGGAAGGAAGTTAGTTTAACCCTTATATAAAATCTATCATCATCAGAGGAAGGCATATCACCTCTGGGAAAATTCTCAAGCCCCCTCGTCTCCAGAAGATGCAAATATTAATCCTAATCTTTCTAAATTCATAATGATTTCCCCACCATGAAAATAAGGTGTTTTTTTTCTACCAAGGATTGATCCCAAGTATGCTTAACCACTGAACCACATTCCCAACCCTTTTTATTTTGAGACAAGATCTCACTAAGTTCATTAGGACCTCACTAAGTTGCTGAGGCTGGCTTTGAACTTGCAATCCTCTTGCCTCAACCTCCAAGCCTCTGGGATTAAAAGTGTGCACCACCACACCCAGCAAAAATAAAATTTTTAGTTATATCATTTTTAATTTTCCTTAATAATGTGTTTTCCTCGTGTGTAGTGGAATAGCTCAGAGCATACTGACTACAAAGTCCAAATAAATATTAGAAGCCTTATGTTAGAGTCATTGCAAAGCTGCTGAGATAAAAATTGGTTCCAAGACTGCATAGCTGGGGGAACCTCTGAGTTTGGCTGGTGACAGCAGGTAATTTTCAACTGTGTTAGTCAACAACTCTGAGTCAGGGCAAGAGGTGTTATAGCATTCTGACCACCTAGTAGGGGAAGGAAGAAGCCTTTCTGGAAGAAGATGAACATCACGTGAAGATGAAGCTTTGCTTTGCTTTAATTTTTTTCTTCACTACTTTTTTTTATATAACTGTGCTTAGGTAAATATTATGAGGCATTCCAAACACACAACTAAGAAGCCACAGAGATACGAGTAGGAGGGTAGAAAGGAAAAAAAAAATAGTCAAAAGTAGAAAATATGATCCCTCTCATTTTATGAAGCCAGATTTACTTTGGTATCAGAAATACGACAAGGAAATTTCAAGAAGAAAAATTGGAGAATAATCTATCACAAATATAAATACAAATGTCTTTAACACACCGTAGAAGATCAAATCTACTATGTGTGTACTTATAATATACATATGTATTGGGGAAAAGGAGACCAAAGTATATGACCATCCATATATGATCAATAGAGGCAGAGAATCCATTTGATAAAATTGTACACATTAGTGACAAACAAGAAGATACATTCTAAGGAAATGTCAAACAAAAATAAGAAAAGAAAAACTTCCCTCATCTGATAAAGAATACCTGCCAAAATGTACATAAAATAGCATATGAAATGTGCGATGTTAAACCTTCACCCCTTGCTAGAGGCAAAAAAAATATATATTAAAAGTGAACTCAGCCCACCACTTCTGTTCCACACTGTTCTGGAAATCCCAGCCAGTGCAATAATGCAATAAAGAGAAATTAAGGCCACTAGGATAGGAAAATCATCAATAAAACAAGCACTAATCCAGATAGCAGGGTAATGTACTTAAGAAATTCCATATGATTATAAACACAAATTATTAGCCATGATGAATAAATTTAACAAGAATTTTAGATATAAAGTCATTAAAATAAATACTGTTACTATATGCCCATATGCCAAGAACAACAAAATGGAAAAAATATTATTTAAATCATATATATTAGCTTTCAAAATATTAATTACCTAATAAAAAACTTTCAGAAGTGTGTAATCCATTCCATTGAAGAGAAAACAATATTGGCAATTAATAGAGCCAAAATATAATGAGAACTTATGTAATGTCCATGAATTGATATATTCAACGTGTCAAGATGTCAATTCTTTCATAATTGACCTGTAGATTTAATGACATGCTGAAAATATCCAAGGAGAAAGTTTTAAGAAATTAACAAATGATACTAAAATTTGTTTAGAAATGTAAACAGCTGAGAGTAGACATAACAATCTTGAAGGAGCAGAATAAAATGGGAAAATCCACACTGCTGAATATCAGGAACAGTATGGAGCTTGATGGCCCAGACTGGCCCAGCAATAAGTCCATCAAACTGCTACATGAATGAGTTTTGTACTTCTCCAACATTGTGTTGACAGAGGATTGGGACCATACTGCAAATCTGGGAACTTCAGGATCACTGAAGTGAAATGTGGGAGAAAAAGTCTTACCTTGGGGATAAAGTAGTTTCTGAATTTAATATCACAGGTCACTGCATGGGGCACACCAGTTGGAATGACATCGATGTATCTCTGGATCTCATGCATGACAGCCTCTGTGTAAGGCATGCAGCTCCTGTCCTGCATGCAGGGGCTGCGGTGTCTGCCAATCACACAATCAATCTCTTCCTGGACTTTAGCTGATAAGATACAAGGAAAAATAGTGTATTTCTTATAATTAATCCAGGGTTACCTGAAGTGTTGTGGGTGTATCCAAAGTTATATGCCTCAAATATATCTGGACATATAAAATGAGTGCCATAATACCAATATCTATCTATCTATCTACTTATCTATTATTCATCGATCCTGGCACTTCTTCTCTCCCCGCCCCTCTCTTTGTATATGTGTGTGTGTGTGTGTACACACACACACACAAATACATACACATATATATCATGAGTCATATATGTTTATGACTCTCCTATAAGCTAGATAGTAAGATATATCTACACAAACCTATAGATACTGGATATACTAGTAGATATGTTATCATATAGAAATAGGGTTAAATGATTCAAATATGAAGCAATCACATAATTGATTCAAGAAATTATAGTCACTGCAGAAGGAAAATCAGGAATAAATTTGAATTTTATACCAAAATAATATATGACATTTTAAAATTATATTCTACTAATGAATCATGTATACGTGTGTGTGTGTGTGTGTGTGTGTGTGTGTGTGTGTGTGCAGTTGTCAGTGAGGCCTGTATTAATCTCCCACCCCATAGATGTGGACTTTTAGAATTGTTCTTGAATTCTCTTCTGAAACGTTTAAATAAGAAATAATCAATTCTGTCTCTTGATTTATCCAGTGTTAGATAATTCCTAAAAACT
Organism: Tamias sibiricus; assembly: GCA_025594165.1. NCBI lineage: Eukaryota > Metazoa > Chordata > Mammalia > Rodentia > Sciuridae > Tamias > Tamias sibiricus. The sequence goes on along the minus strand of CM046663.1, from coordinate 138,264,988 downwards.
TCCTAGTAAGGAAGATGAAGATCCATCCTTGCTTTATGCAAGATAAACATCACAAATAGATACACACACACACACACACACACCTCAGATACTTTACTTATATATTTTGATCACAATTCATAATTATATCACTATACATGGTTTATGCTGTTATGAAACATAACTATTGATCACGGGTAAGGTAACTATTAATGTTTCATTCTTTCCATATATATTGAACAATATATACTAATATATAACAATTCCCAATTTTTTAGTTTCTTATTTATATTATATCCAAAGCTTAGCTTGATGTTTCAAACTTCTAGTAATAGTTTTCTAAATGTTCAAATTTCATATTCCTTCTTTTATTTTTCTTATCTTCCATTACACATGCTTTATCTACTTAGTGTGGAAAATAGGCTTCATCCTGTCTGCTGAGTTAATTATGACCTTTGCTTCTGCTCTCTGTGTTTCAGAACTTGTTGAAGAGTTGTAGGATGAGTTATCTAGCCCTTTTCTCCCACTTTGAAAGGAGTAATTCTCATTTGTAATTACTTTATAATAGTTTCAATGAGATCCTGAAACAGGAAAAGATAGTGTATGCTTCTAATCTGCAATGCACAACTGTAACACTTTACAGGTCCATTTCTAAAACAGTTTTGTTCTTCAAAGATAAGATTAATGGGAATATGCTTCTGGAATATCAAAACTCTTTTAGGCACACCTAAGTAGCAACACCTTTCTCATGATTCTAACTTTAGAATTCTTATCAGAGTGTAGACAATTTCCCCATTACCGAATTTCTAGTTTCTGTTTATGCTCCAAGAAGGAGAGTATTGATCTTCCTTATCCAGTATTAGAGCCCAGATGGTTTCTGAATAGGGAAAGATATATACAGAAATCTTATAAGAACATATTTAATGTTCCAAGGGGCTTCTAGTTAAACATGTCAATATGCAGTCTTAGACCAAGTCATGCTGGTGGGTGCATGCTGCAAATCACTTCCCAGTGGAATCCAGACGTGACCAGAGTTCCACTGCCTTGCTACTGCCCATGCTGTTCTTCACCTCTCTCATACATGGTCCCCTACTGTGCAGTGTTCTCTAATCTTCATCCATTTGTTAAATTTGGAAAAATTAAAGCTGGTAGCACAGAAATTTCAATAAGAAAGCTTCTTTAAGAAAAATAAGATGAAGGGAACTAGCAGTGTCTTGCCAGTTGATGTTGTGAAATTCACTCTGCTCACAATGTACAGTAATACCTGTGACCTCTGGGTGCTTCAACAGGAGCAGGAGTCCATATTTCAGAGTGGTGCTTACTGTCTCTGTCCCAGCTCCAAACAGATCATGTACAGTGGTTATTAATGCTTCAGTGGTAAATTCGGTTTCTTGATTCCACTTTTCCTAGAAATAATACAATGCAAATATTTTGCAATGAATTTGGTATTTAATTATAATAAATATGAACGTCCTCAGATTGTTATAAAATTAAGCTAACAGAATGCAATATTATGAAAAGCTACTGTATAGTGTGACAAACTATAGAGGAGTTCACTAAGTCTTCATTTCTTACCCTCTCAACCCTTGTTCCCTATTCTGTTCACCATCCTTTTTGCAGTTGGGAAGGCCAAGTAAAATATTTCTTATCAATAAAATACAAGCAAAAGTTTATTGGTGACACTTCCCTTACCTTCTTTTTACTCAAAACATAGATACAAGTTGTAGGTAAGGCAGAAATCATTTTGATACAGCAATATTTAAGCATGAAGATAAAAGGTGGCACCTAAAAATCATTTATGATTTTTCAGTTCATTTTCTGTTGCTGTAACAGACTATCAGAAAATGGGTAGTCTAAAAGAATATTGTTTTATTTTTTCCCAAACCTCTCAAAATTTACATTATGGACAACTTTCAAAGTAAGTTTTGGAGGGGAGAAACCATATCCAACCCATAGCATGTAGTGAAGGAAAGTGGAAGCACCTGAGTCTCTGGTGTTTCAGGGTGACTGTACTAACTCCAGTTTCTTCCACCACAAGACTTCCTTGCATGTAAGATGACCAAATACACCATTTGATGCACTGGTTATTGGGTTTTTCTTATTTGTCAACATTCATGATCACAATTGATGGGAACAAGTAAATTAGGGCCATACCATGGAAGATATAATAACAAATCAAGAATATGCAGTTTTCTTATGCTACTAATTTAGTTGGGTTCAGGATTTTTCACACACTCATTATGAACTGGAAAATGTGAAAAAACTAATATGGCAGCACATTATAAAATGGAGTACAGAACATGAGAATTAATTTTAAAGGCAAAATGGGGCTAGCAACTATTATATTTCAGATGTGAGGCAACAGGTAACTTGGCTTGGGAAACAAATACAAGAATATATTCATTGACTAAGTTCACTTAGCATTATATTCCCCAACTTCATCCATTTACCTATGAATGCCTTTATTTTATTCACTTTTATTGCTGAGTAATATTCCATTGTGTATATATACCACATTTTCTTTATCCATTCAGCTACTGAGGGGCATATAGGTTGGTTCCACAGTTTAGCTATTGTGAATTGTGCTGCTAAAAACATTGATATGGCTGTGTCCCTGGAGTATGCTGTTTTTAAGTCCTTTGGGTATAGTCCAAGGAGTGGGATAGCTGGGTCATATGGTGGTTCCATTCCCAGTTTTCCAAGGAATCTCCATAGTGCTTTCCAGATTGGATGCACCATTTTGCAGTCCCACCAGCAATGTATTAGTGGGCCTTTTTTCCCCACATCCTCTCCAACATTTTTTGTTGTTTGTGGTCTTTTTTTCTTTTTTTTTTTTTTTTTTTTTTTGAGGAGGGGACCAGGGATTGAACTCAGGGGAACTTGACCACTGGGCCACATCCCCAGCCCTTTGTATTTTATTATTATTATTATTATTTGTATTTTATTAGAGACAGGGTCTCACAGAGTTGCTAAGTGCCTCACCATTGCTGAGGCTGGCTTTGAACTTGCAATCCTCATGCCTCAGCCTCACAAGTGCTGGGATTACAGGCGTGTGCCACCGCGCCTGGCTATGTTTGTGTTCTTGATAGTTGCCATACTGACTGGAGTGAAATGAAATCTTAGAGTAGTTTTGACTTGCATTTCTCTAATTGCCAGAGATGATGAACATTTTTTCATGTATTTGTTGATTGATTGTATATCTTCTTCTGAGAAGTATCTGTTCAGTTCCTTGGCTCATTTATTGATTGGGTTATTTGGTTGGTTTGTTTGTTTGTGTTTGTGTTTGTTTTGTTTATTTGTTTTGTTTTGCTTTATTTTATTTTGTTTGGTTTGGTGTTAAGATTTTTGAGGGCTTTAGATATTCTAGAGAGTAGTGCTCTATCAGATGTGCTTGTGCTAAAAATTTGTTCCCAATTAATAGGCTCTCTATTCACCTCACTGTTTCTTTTGCTGAGAAGAAGATTTTTAGTTTGAATCCATCCCATTTATTGATTATTGATATTAATTCTAGTGCTATAGGAGTCTTATTAAGGAAGTTGGGGCCTAATCAGACATGATGGAGATTAGGACCTACTTTTTCTTCTAATAGGACAGTGTCTCTGGTCTAATTCCTAGGTCCTTGATCCACTTTGAGTTGAGTTGTGTGCATGGTGAGAAATAGGGGTTTAATTTCATTTTGTTGCATATGGATTTCCAGTTTTCCCAGAACAATTTGTTGAAGAGGCTATCTTTTCTCCAGTGTATGTTTTTGGCACCTTTATCTAAGATAAGATAACTGTAATTATGTTGGTTAGTCTCTGTGTCCTCTGCTCTGAACCATTGGTCTACAAGTCTATTTTGGTGTCAATACCATGCTGTTTTTGTTACTACTACTCTGTAGTATAGTTTAAGGTCTGGTATAGTGATGCCACCTGCTTCACTCTTCTTGCTAAGGATTGCTTTAGCTATTCTGGGTCTCTTATTTTTTCAGATGAATTTCATGACTGCCTTTTCTATGTCTATGAGGAGTGTCATTGGGATTTTGATTGTAATTGCATTAAATCTGTATAGTGCTTTTGGTAGTATGGTCATTTTGACAATATTAATTCTGCCTTTGCAAGAAGAAGGTAGATCTTTCCATCTTCTAGGGTCTTCTTTAATTTCTTACTTTAGCATTCTTTAGTTTTCATTATAGAGCTCTTTCACGTCTTTCGTTGATCCCAATAATTTTTTTTATGCTATCGTACATGGGGTTGTTTTCCTCATTTCCCTTTCAGAGGATTTGCCACTAAAATATAGAAATGCCTATGATTTATGGGTGTTGATTTTGTATCCTGCTACTTTGCTGAATTCTTTTACTAATTTTACAAGTTTTCTGGTGGAATTTTTTGGGTCTTTTAGGTATAGAATCATATCATCAGCAAATAGTGATAATTTGAGTTCTTCTTTTCCAATCTGTATCCCTTTAATTTCCTTCGTTTGTCTTTTTTTTGGGGGGGGGGTTGGGTTTGCAAATTACTTACATTTCTTTTTTTTTTAATTTATTTTTTATTTATAATAATTACAATTCATAGTGCACATCTTTTTTACATACAACTGTTTGTATACAAAGTATATTCGTACCATTCAGGTCTTCAATCCTGCATTTAGGATAATGATATCCATCTCATTCAACCATCTTTTTTTTTTTATCTTTACTCCCCCTCCCTCCTCCCTTGCTCCCTTCCTTCCCCTCCCTTCCCTTTGACCATTCTAGTGTTCCTCTAATCCTCCTATGTACCCCCCATCCAACAATACTGTGAACTAGCCTCCTTATATCAGAGAAAACATTCGGTATTTGGATTTTTGAGATTGACTAATTTCACTTAGCATTATATTCTCCAACTTCATCCATTTACCTGCAAATGCCATTATTTTATTCTCTTTTATTGCTCAGTAAAATTCCATTATGTATATATACCTCATTTTCTTTATCCACTCATCTACTGAGGGACATCTAGGTTGGTTCCACAACCTAGCTATTGTGAATTGTGCTGCTATAAACATTGAAGTGGCTGTGTCACTATAATATGCTGTTTTTAAGTTCTTAGTCTGTCTTATTGCTCTGGCCAGTGTTTAAAGAACTATGTTAAATGAAAGTGGTGAAAGATGGCATCCCTGTCTTGTTCCAGTTTTTAGAGGGAATGCTTTCAATTTTTCTCCATTTAGAATGATGTTGGCCTGGGTCTTAGCATAGATAGCTTTTATAATGTTGAGATATGTTCCTGTTATCCCTAGTTTTTCTAGAGTTTTGAAGATGAAGCGGTGCTATATTTTGTCAAATGCTTTTTCTGCATCTATTGAGATAGTAATTTGGTTCTTAACTTTAAATCTATTGATATGATGAATTATATTTATTGATTTCTGTATGTTGAACCAACTTTGCATCCCTGGAATGAACCCTACTTTTTCGTAGTATACTATCTTTTTGATATGTTTTTGTATTCCATTTGCCAGAATTTTAATGAGAATTTTTGCATCTATGTTCATTAGAGATATTGGTCTGAAGTTTTCTTTCTTTGATGTGTCTTTCCCTGGTTTTGGAAACAGGGTGATATTGACCTCATAGAATGAGTTTGGAAGTGTTCCATCTTTTTATATTTCCTGAAATAAATTGAAGAGTATTGGTATTAGTTATTCTTCAAAGGTCTTGTAGAACCCAGCTGTGTATCCATCCAGTCCTGGGCTTTTCTTGGTTAGTAGGCTTCTGATGGCATCTTCTATTTCATCACTTGAAATTGATCTGTTTAAATTGTACTAACCTCAAGGATTTATAAAGCTCTTAAAAGCCTTAACACAAAAAATAAATAAATAAATAAATAACTTAATAAATGGGCCAAGGAACTAAACAGATGCTTCTCAGAAGATGATATACCAACAATCAACAAATATATGAAAAAATGTTTAACATCTCTAGCAATTAGAGAAATGCAAATCAAAACAACTCTAAGATTTCATTTCATTCCAGTCAGAATGGCAGCTATAAAAAACACAAACAACAAGAAATGCTGGCAAGGATGTGGGGAAAAAGGCATACTCTTACATTGCTGGTGGAACTGCAAATTGGTGAAGACAATCTGGAAAGTAGTATGGAGATTCCTAAGAAACTTGGAATGGACCCACCATTTGACCCAGCTATTCCACTCCTTGGCCTATTCCCAAAGGACTTTTAGAAAGCTTACTACAGGGACACAGCCACATCAATGTTTATAGCAGCACAATTCACAATAGCTAGATTGTGGAACCAACCCCAATGACCATCAGCAGATGAATGGATAGGGAAACTTTGGTATATATACACAATGGAACACTACTCAGCACTAAAAGAGAATAAAATCACAGCATTTGCAGGTAAATGGATGGAGTTGGAGAAAATAATGCTAAGTGAAGTTAGCCAATCCCAAAAGAACAAAAGTCAAATGGTCTCTTTGATATGAAGATACTAACTTTTAAAGGCAAGAGAGAGGGAATGAGAGGAATGAAAGAGCTTCAAATAGAACAAAGAGGGGAGTGAGAGAAGAGGGGACAAGGGGATAGGAATAATGGCAGACTGAGTTATCCATGATTACCCTAAATACATGTATGAAACACAATTGTTGTAAAAATACTTTATATAAAACCATCAACTTGAAAAATAAATAAATAAATAATGTATATCATCCTGATTCAATTTGGTCAAATCATACAACTTTAGAAATTTGTCCATGCCTTCAATACTTTGTATTTTATTGGAATACAAGTTTTCAAAATAATTTCTAATTATCTTCTGTATTTCTGTAGTGTCTGTTCTGATATTTCCTTTTTCATCATGGATGTTAGTAATTTGAGTTTTCTCTCTCCTTCCGTTTGTTCGCATGGCTAAGGGTCTGTCAATTTTATTTATTTTTTCAAAGAACTAACTTTCTATTTTCTCAATTTTTTCAATTGTTTCTTTTGTTTCAATTTCATTAATTTCAGTTCTGATTTTCATTATTTCCTGTCTTCTGCTGCTTTTGGTGTTGGATTGTTCTTTTTCTAGGGCTTTGAGATGTAATGTTAAGTCATTCATTTGATGACTTTTTCTTATTTTAAGGAATAAACTCCATGCAATAAACTTTCTTCTTAGAACTGCCTTCATAGTGTCCCAGAGATTTTGATATGTTGTGTCTGTGTTCTCATTCACCTCTAAGAACTTTTTAATCTCCTCCTTGATGTCTTCTGCAACCCATTGTTCATTCAGTAGCATATTATTTAGTCTCCAGGTGTTGGAGTAGATGTATTTCTTTTTTTATCATTTATTTCTAATTTCATTCCATTATGGTCTGATATAATGAAAGGTAGTATCTCTACTTTTTTGTATTTGCTAAGAGTTGTTTTGTAGCATACTATATCATCTATTTTAGAGAAGGATCCATGTACTACTGAGAAGAAAGTGTATTTCATCACTGAAGGATGAAATATTCTATATAAGTCAGTTAAGTCTAAGTTATTGATTGTATTATTGAATTCTGTAATTCCTTTGATCAGTTTTTATTTGCAAGATCTATCCAGTGGTGAAAGAGGTATGTTAAAGTCATCCAAAATTATTGTATTGTGGTCTGTTTGACTCTTGAACTTGAGAAGAGTTTGTTTGATGAACATAGATGCTCCATTTTGGGGGGCATACATATTTATGATTGTTAAGTCTTGTTGGTGTATGGTTCCCTTGAGCAGTATGTAGTGTCCTTCTTTATCTCTTTTGATTAACTTTAGCTTGAAGTCTACTTTATTTGATATGAGGATGAAAACCCCTGCTTATTTCCGCAGTCCATGTGAGTGGTATGATTTCTCCCAACCTTTCATCTTCAGCCTGTGGATGTCTTTTCCTATGAGATGAGTCTCTTGGAGGCAGCATATTGTTGGGTTGTTTTATTTTATTTTATTTTTTCTTATCCAATCTGCTAGTCTATATCTTTTGATTGGTGAGTTTAGTCCATTAACAGTCAAGAGTTATTATTGAGGCATGATACAGAGGCATACTCAGGTAAGAACTGTCCAGAAATTCCTAGAGCTACCAAACAGGTCAAAACCAAAAACATGAGGTTCCATAGTAGGAAGAAAATTAATAAAAGCAGCATACATCAGCAGTATCCAGGAAGTGTTGGCTCAGCAGCTCCTCTCAAATGAGACAATAGAATCTCTGCCACCCACTTTAAGAAAAGGGACACCATAGTCCAGTACAGTCACAGACCTAAAATAGTCCACTAGGAAACTTCTAAAGCTGATAAGCAAATTCGGTAATGCAACAGGATATAAGATCAACATACAAAATTCATTAGTTTTCCTACATGCCCATAATGAATCATCTGAGAAAAAATTCAGAAAAGCAATTCCATTCACAATAGACTCAAAAACCCCAAATTCCTAGGAATTAATCTAACCAAGGAAGTGACAGATTTCTATATTGAAAATTACAGAACACTGATGAAAGTAATTGAGGAAGACCTCAGAAGATGGAAAAAAACCTCACATGTATTTGGATAGGCAGAACTAATGTTATCAAAATTGTCATGTTACCAAAAATGATCTACAGATTTAATGCAATCTTGGTTAAGGTGTAAATAAGATTATTCACAGAAAAAGAAAAAAAAGTCCTAAAATTCATATGAAGGCATAAAAGCCAAAAAAATCTTTAACAATAAAAGCACTTGGGAAGTATCACAATACTTGATCTCAAATTACACTACAAAGCTATAATAACACAAATATCATGGTATTGGTATTGGCATAAAAACAAACAAGAAGACCAATGAAATGGAACAGAAGACACAGAGTAAAATCCACATAGATACAATCATCTGACACTTGACCAAGTTGTCACAAACATTCATTGGAGAAAAGATATCCTTTTTAATAAATGGCACTGGAAAAACTGAATATCCATATGTAGAAGAAATAAATCAGATTCCTATCTGTCATCATGCATAAAAATCCATTCAAAGTGGATCAAATGGCTAGGAATTGACCAGAAACTCTGCAATTGCTAGAAGAGAACATAGGCTCAGTACTCTAACATAATGACACAGTCACTGACTTCCTAAAGCTAAAGAAATAAAACCAAGAATCAATAAATGGGACAACATAAAATTAAAAAGCTTCTACTCAGCAAGGGAACTGAGAGCATGGAGAAAAGAAACTACAGAATGGGAGAATAGGAGAAATCTTTTCTGATTTCTGACAAGGGACTAATATTCAGAATATGTAAAGAACTCAAAGCAAAAAACAAACAAGCAATCCAATCAATAAATGGGCATATGAATTAAACATACATTTCTAAAAAAAAAAAAAAAAAAAAAGCAAATTATCAAAAAATATGTGAAAAATGTTCAACATTCCTGGTGACCAAGGAAATGCAAATCAAAGCTACACTGACATTTCACCTCTCTCTAGTAAACAAATAGTTACAATTGCTTGTAAGGATGTGTGAGTAGATACACACATTCATTGTTGGTGGTACTGAAAATTGGTACAACCACTTTGAAAAATACTATGGAGAGTCCTTAAAAAACTAGGATTGGAACCACCATATGACCCAGCTAACTCACTGTTTGGTATTTATCCAAAAGAATGAAAATCAGGATACTTTAGTGAAATATTCATACCCCTATTTATAGCAGTGCATTTCAAAATAGTCAAATTTTTGAAATACCTTGGGTGTTCCTCAAGAGACAAATAAATATATAAAATGTGGTATATATACTCAATGGCATTTTGTTCAGTCATAAAGAAGAATAAAATTATATCATTTTTAATAAATAGAAAGAACTGAAGAACATGACACAAAGTGAACTAAGTCTGACTCAGAAAGTCAAAGTTTAAATGTTTCTCTCATGTATTTCTAGAGAGAGAAAATAGATGGGAGAGCAATAGAGTAAAGAAAGGAAAAGAAGAGGAAAGAAGTAGGGGAGCACGTGGGAAATACTATGACACAAAATCTGCCAAACTATAATATGTCCATAGAGGAGAGACTAAAAGATAATGGGGGAAAACTCAGGGTGGCCACATCACCAGTCAGTTTTATTTTCAAAAGCAAAGCAAATAATAACAATGGATACTCTCATTTGATACTGGTGATCTGAGCTTTGGGAAAAGGACCGTGTCTGACACTGAAGATAGGAGCATGTGGGGCTGATTAGGGTTAACAGAAACTAGTGATCATTGCACCTTCTACCCAAATCCAGAAGGGGTTTGAAGGATAGGATGATTCATCACACACACATCACCCCACCACATGAACTAAAGCTCTGAGAGTGAGAGAGAGGTGATAGAGCCAGCCAGGAAATGTGCGGGTAGAGCTCAGCATGCAGAGTCCACTAACAAGTTTGAGCAACATGGGGAGCTCAGGGGAAAAAAAAGGGGGGACCATCTTCTTCTTCTGAAATTGACAGACTGGAAAGAAAGACCTCTATTTCAAAAATCTGAGAAAGGAAAAAAATTCCATATAAAACAGATCATACACCAACTAATTGATATGAACTATATCCTGGTGTCTCTCCAAATATTGTGTTCTGTCAGAACTATGCCTAATTTTATGTATTTGTCAATTAATTGGATCCTTATGGATCCCTCCTTTCTTCTTTTCCGTATCCATTTCCTCCCTTTTTCTTCCTTTATAGTCACCTCATTTTAACTTCTGTCTCTCTTCCATTTATCACTATCCTTTTCCTCTTTCTTTTTACATTTGATTTTTCTTATGTTTTATTTATCCGTTTTATCCATTTATCTAATGCAATAAAAAATACTATTATAAATAAAAAATATTTTCAGCTTATTGAAATCATTACACTTTTGGTAATAGAGCTGCAGTGATCAGTAATGATAACTTGTGTAGCGTATTTGGATATATGATTGACTGTTAAATTATCATGGTTACTTTCTCCTTTAAAATAGGTACTGGTGGTTGAATTAATACTTTTTAAATGCTGATTGGATGTTTTAAAGACAAGATATATCCTTAGCAAAGGGTTTATTAATAAGTGATAACTACTCACTAAAGAACCTTCACGTCAAATAAGAAGAGGAATCCTTTCCAAAAGATGCACAAAAAAGGATTTCAAATCATAAGCAAACAGGCCAACAAGATGCCTTCAAAAATGTATAACTCCCAATTAGCTGAATCCACAGGTTTTAAGGCAAAGGGAATCTCAAAGAACTTTTTAAAATTAATGAATAAAATGATCAAAGAAAGTTTAAGGACTGAAAAGGAGAAAAAAATAAAGGAAGTGAAAAAGGATTTCAATAAAAAATTATGAAAAAGATTCATAGAGAAATCCTGAAAATGAAATATTAAATAAATCAAATAAAAATTCAGCTAAAAGTCTCACAAGTAAATTATATCACATAGAAGACAGAATTTCAGGAACTGAAGACAAGATGTATGAGCTCAAAAACTCACCAATAAAGAAAATTTTAAATGGACCCATGATTAGAATGTAAAGATATCTGAGACAGCATTAGGAGACCAAGCTTAAGAAGCACTGGGATGGAAGAGGGAATTGAGATTTAAAAATGAAAAGCACAAATAACCTTTGTTAGTGAAATATTTCAGAGAAATTTCTACACCTTAGAAATGATAGGGACTCCAGATACAGGATACATTCAGAACTCCAAATAAACAAGATCAAAAAGAATCTCTCCACAAAAAATTATAATCAAACACCTAACCTGCAGAACAAGGAACTTTAAAATCCTAAAACATAAACATCATGTCACATTTAGAGATAAGACAGAATTACTTCTGATCACAAACTATGAAAGGAGGAATTGGAAGGAAATTTTCCAGGTCTTGAAGAAAAGAACTGTCCATCAAGATTGCTATATCAGTCAAAGCTATCCTTCAGAATTGAAGTAGAAATAAAAAATATTCTAAGATGAGCAGAACCTAAAAGAAATAATGACTACTAAGTGAACACTGCATAGAATAATGTTTCTGTACACAGAAAAAATTTTAAACAAAACTTCAGAACCAGCAAATTGACTATCTCATTAGAGGAACAGCTAAACAAATGAGAAACAGGAGCAAATCAAACATTAGAAATCAATAAAAATGGCAGAAATTAATAAACTTTTCTCTATAATAACATTGAATGTAAATGCCCTCAACTCTCCAGTTAAAAGGCATAGACTGACAGGATGGACTAAAACACAAGACCCAAATAAACCCTGTTTTGAAAGCATTCATCTCACAGGCAAAGGCATGTCCAGACTGAAAGTGAAAGATGTACAAAGATATTCCATGAAAATGTAGACCTAAAATAAGCAGCAGTAATTATTTGCATATCTGACAATGCTTACTTCAAGCCAAAATCAATCAGAAGAGACCAAAAAAAAGTCAATTCATGCTGGTATGAATTATTCAACAAAAATATAAAGATGGTAAATATTTATGCCCCCAAACAGCAGTTCACCTAATTACATGAGGAAAATACAGTTCAACTTAAAGTTTCAAATGATTTCAACACACCTCTCTCACCATGAGATAGGTCATACAGACCAAAAAAAAAAAAAAAATCATTAAATACTCTTCAGAAATAAAAAATATTATAAATTAAATCAGCATAACCAATATCTATAGAATATCTCATCCATCAACAACCAAATTCAACTTCTTCTCAGCTACTCATGAAACTGTCTAAAAAATGGACTATATTTTAGCATGTGAAGCAAAGCTTAGAAAATATAAAGATGATCATATAATCTCTTGTATCAATATTATCAAGTCATAATGGAATGAAATTGGGAAACAATATCAAGAAAAACCATGTTAATTACAAAATTACATGGAGAGGCAATAATACACACCTGAATAATGAACTAATCACAGAGGAAATAAAGGGAGAAATTTTTAAAATTCCTAGAATCAAAAAATAATAAGAGATGCAACAAACCAAAATCTCTGGAATACTATAAGGCTAGCTTGAGGGGAAAGGTTACTTATGTAAGTGGCTAAATGAAAAATTAGAGAGATCCCAAATAACCAACTGATATGTTTTCAGGCTTTAGAACAAGAAGAATAAACCAATCCACAAAATTGTAAAAGGAATAAAATAAGAGCTAAAATTAATTAGAGAATAAATATGTACACCAGAGCAATGAAACAAAGAAATGTTTTTGAAAAGATAAACAACCTTGACAAACCCTTAGCCCAACTAAGCTTAAGAGACAGAATGCTCAAATTAATAAAATTAGAGTTGAAAAGGAACTATATTCAGAAACATCTCTGAAGTTTAGAAGATCATTAGGAACTGCTTTAAATTTTTCTATTTCAATTAATTGGAAAATCTTGGAGAAATAGGTACATTTCTACCCATATTCTACTAACAAAGTTGAACAAAAAGGATATAGAAAACCTAATAAGATGAGTTATAAATAATGCAGTAATAAAATGCCTTCCAAAGAGAAAATACCATGACCAGATGGATTCTCTGCTGAATTCTATTAGATCTTTAAGAAAACTAATGCCAATCTTTCTCATATTATTATATTAAATAGAATGAGGCTGGTGGGATTCCAAACTCATTTCATAAAACCAAATGAGGACTTGTCACAGAAAGAAAACCAGAACCCAATAACCTAAAGAACATAAATGAGAAAATCGCTAAAAAATATTAGCAAGTCATATTTAAAAACACACTAGGAATATTGTACATCATATCAAATTTGTTTCATTACAGGGATGCAAGAATGGTTTCAACACACACAAATCAATAGACATAATTCGTCACATAAGTAGAATCAAGGAAAAAAAAAATCACACTATTGTCTCAATACATGCAGAAAAGCCTGTGGTACAACATGGCACATGTTCATGTTAAAAACAGTGAAGAAATTAAGAACATAAAGAACTTACCTCATCATCATAAAGGTCATATATAACAAACCCAAGACAACATATAGCGAATGGGGAAAAACTGAAAGCATTTTCCCTAAACTCAGGAAAAAGAAGGATGTCCACTGTCACCACTTCTATCTGATATAGTACTTGAACATTTTTTCCAGAGCAATTAGATAAGAGACGTAAATAAAATTGATACAATTAGTAAAAGAAGAAGTCAAATTATCACTTTTTTCAAATGATATGTTTCCATATTTGGAACACCAATGAAACTGCACCAGGTGACTTCCAGAGCTGAATCAGATAACAAATTCAGAACAGTAGCAGAATATAACATAAAAAAATCAATAGCATTTATATATACATCAATAATGAATTCACTGAAAAAGATTGAGGAAAAAATTCCATTCACAGTAGCCTAAAAATAAAAATAATAAAACAAATTCCAAACACCAAAAACCAAGGAAAAAAAACCCTAAGATGAAAATTATGGATCACAGGAAAAAGATAAATTAAAGAAGACTTTAGAATATATAAAGACCTCCCATGTTCTTAGATAGACACAATTAATATTGTTGAAATGGCCATATTACCAAATGCAATCTACAGATTCAATGCAATCCCCTTTAAGATATAAATGACATTATTCACAGAACTAGAAAAAATAAAGGGTCCTAAAATTCATATGGAAAAAGAAAAGACAAAGAATGGCTAAAGCAATACTGACCAATAAGAGCAATGCTGGAAGCATCACAATACCTGATATAGGGCTATAGCATCAACAATGGTATGGTTCTGTCACATAGAACAATGGAGTAAAGTAGAAGAATAGAGACAAACCCACGTGGACAGTTATTTGATCCTTGACAAAAATGTTAAACATTTATGCTGGAAAAAAGATAGGCTTTCAAACAAATGTTGCTAGGAAACGTGGATATGCATATGTAGATGAATGACACTAGATTCCCCATCTTTTTTGTTCCCATAACTCAACTCAAAGTGGATCAAAGATGGAGGACCTTGACAAGAAACCCTGGAATTGCTTGCGGGTAAAAATCACAGGGGCCACAATCCAAACTATGGGCGTCAACATTGACTTCCACACTATGAATCCTAAACCTTAGAAAATAAAGCTAAGAATTAACAAATGGGATGGCATCAAATTATGAAATTTCTACACAACAGAAGAAACACTTAAGAGCTTGATGAGAGAAAATGGGAGGAAAATATTTGCCAGTTACCCTCTGATAGGCAATTAATTAATATGCAGAATACACAAAGAACTCAAAAACTTGACATCAACCCTCCCATACATACCAATAACCCTATCAATAAATATGCAAATGAACTAAACAAATGTTTCTCAAAATAAGAAATACAAATGGCCAACAAATATAAGGAAAATGTTTAACATATTTAACAACATTTCATGACAATAGCTTATACCTTACTTGAAAATACATCCCATTCCTCTTCTGTTCAAATTCACTTTAGTTATACTCAACTAAGACTTTCCTTTTTTCTGTCCACCTGATCTCTTGCTATTACATACTTTTGAACCTCTGCAAAGACTATTTGACCCACCTGAAAGTCCCTACCCCATCCCTCACTGAATACATGTCAAGATCTACTCAAACCTCAGAACATGCAGGAAGCCCATAGTGGTCAAGTATTTCCTTCTCATTATCCCATAGGCTGAGTACAAGTTATCTTTTCAATCTGCATTTTGAGGCTCCAATTTATATTTTGTAACTTTTTAAGAAGTGGTTCCTTTACGGGGAGGCAGGGATATTGGGGATTGAACTCAAGGGCACTCAACCACTGAGCCACATCCCCAGCCCTATTTTTGTATTTTATTTAGAGACAGGTTCTCACTGAGTTGCTTAGCACCTCTATTTTACTGAGGCTGGCTTTGAACTTGTGATCCTCCTGCCTCAGCCTCCTGAGCCACTAGGATTACAGGTATGTGCCATTGCGCCAGGCAATTGGTTCCTTTTCACCTGAAGTGTGCATTCTATCTATCCTCAGGTAGATTATTAGTACCTATAGAAGAGGATCCATGTATTCTAGTTATTTAACAATTAAATTTCAATTTCAATCCTTCTATGATGATTCATGAAGATCTATAAAGACAATATATATAACAATCTATAACTAGCCCTAGTAACCAGAAAATTAATTAATGAACTACAAAATGTAGAAGCAATCAGATAACTGAGCCGTTGTTCACATTTTACCTCTTCCATTTTAATCAGGAAACAGTCGATGAAGTCCCGTGGATTATTCATATCCAGGGACGGTTGGTGTTCCTTTATTTTCTCCAGAAAATACTGTTTCAAGTCAGCAATATTCTTAAGAAATATTTTATGACTCCCCGGGAAATAATCAATGAGAGCAGGAAAATTATTGCAAACCTAAAAGATAAAATATTCATTAAATAAGAGTATGTAATAAAGACATATAAATCTTGTACCTAGTCCATCTTAGAAACTGTAGGAGAAAAATTGTGTTCACCCTAAGGAGTAAATCTTTACTGTACATATATAATAATTCCCAAGCTTACAAAAAGACCTGAAGGAAAGAATTATGACCAGAGGATCAGAAATAATAATATAATTTCCTATACTTATACATTTTTTAGAGATAAAAATAAGTTTTCATAAATTCTCTCCTTTTTCAAACAAATTTTTCCTTACAATCTGGATGTGTAGATTGGCATGAATTATCACAATTCATATTTTGTAGATGAGTACAGAAGTTAAGGGAGTATAAGGGCGTTTGGGTAACCCAACAAAGAGCACAATGCTGTTCTCTGCTCTTGCTGGTATGAAGTAGCCTCAGAAACAGAATAATTTCTAAGGAACAGGGAAGGTTTTGAAAATACCATGAAATACAATTGGGTATTCGATGGATAAAATATCTGCACAAGAGCCAGTAGATTTCTGAGCATCTCACAATAGGCTTTTATGAAGAATGCAGAACATGCCAGCTCAGCATAGGGTAAAAACTGTGTTTGTTCAGGGGTTATACAGAGTAAAATCCAATCATTTTGTTATTCTAACCTTATTACCTTGTCAACTAGGATGCCAAATGAAGCATGGAGCATCTCTTCTTTATTCAGAGTTTCCTTGCAGCATCTGTGCAAGCACCAATTCTCTCTCCTTAACATCCTAAACAAAGGTGTTTCTGCCAAGTAAAGTGATGAAATCTCTAAATGGTAATTGGAGGAAAGCTTTTGTGAATGATGAGTCCTCCACAGGGGCCTGGATGCCCACCACATGCCATGGTCTTGCTTTGAGCAGTCACCAAAGTACGTATGAAGATTGGGCTTTGGAGGTTACTGGGGAAAGCACTGGCCAGAGAGCCAGTTGTCTTGCATATCAGCTCTATATGTGGGCATTCATATTACTGGGCATAAAATAAAAGGCTCATTCATCTTTTCCTGATACTCACTCCTTGACACCAACTCCATGAGCAAGACTGTGGTGTACAGATTCACTTCACTGCTTGAAACATTAGAAGTTTGACATGTCTGTGAAAAGACCATAAGTTGTTTTTTTTTTTTTTTTTTTTTTCAAGGATAAAGGAATTTGGGTCTAACCTGGATCCATGGGGAGCTCAGAATCTTGAAGTTTTCATTTAATTTTTCCAAAAAGTTTAGAAAATGCTGATCTTTATAATCAAAACGATTATGGAAGATAATGGAGCAGATCACATTGCAGGGAGCACCACCCAATAAAAGGGTGGGATCACAAGGGGAGCCTAAAGAAGTGGAAACATTAAAAAATTAATATTAAAATATACTTATGTAAGTATTTGTCTTTGAAATAATAGGAAAAGGTAATTTTAGAAACTTTAAGCAAAATCTATCAAGAATTCCCCTTAACGGGAAAATATTCAGCATTCCCTAATTTAAGCCATTCTAACCCAAAGTATCGCTTTGTTTGGAAAACGTTTTAAAAGATCACTTTTAAAAACACCTGCTAATTCAAGTTTAGTGTAGAATCCTATTTGTTATTAAACCCTGTATGTAATTGGGAATGATGGAGAAAGGAAAAGTAGTTAGGGAGATCCATTTTTAAGAAAATATATAAATAGTGAGCTTTTGAAAGATTCATGTGTAAAACCAGCAGAGGAACAGACTAAACAGAGACCAATTATGGATACATTTGTATATCGTGGAACAAATGACTAAAAGCAGAAAGCATCTATGTTTTATGAGAAAAAGGACAGACATACATAAACAATGACGTGTTTGTCAAAATAAAATTGAGAAATCTCTTTTTTAATATTTGTTTTTATTTGTTTTAGTTTTACACAATACCTTTATTCTCATGTGGTGCTGAGGATCGAACCCGGGCCGCGCACATGCTAGGCAAGCGCTCTACAGCTGAGCCACAACCCCAGCCCAGAGAAATCTTTTTATTTTAAACTAAACCTGAGGTAACAAAAACCAAAATAATTAAAATGATAGATGGAATCTGTTTTTTCATATCAGAGACAGAGGGGGAGATAAATTTTCCCTCCTTAGCAAGGAGTATTTATCATTTCCAGTTGTCTCAAACTTTAATCTATTTGGCAAATCTGCTCTCTTGTGAACTTTTGAGATATTTTTCTGAAACATATTCACCAATAGAATAATGAATTTTGCAGAAGTCCGTAGTGGTCTCCACCAGAGGTGCAGAGTGGCACAATCTATCGGGGGGCTGCCAAAGTGGGTTGACAGCCAGGGGGTACTACGCCAACACTCAACGTAGCACAAAGTAAAGGAGTCATCCGGTGGCAGAAGAAATCAGCACTCAGACATGAGTTAGGCTGTGGAATCTTCTGCTTCTTCTGCTGGTTTATTTTCAGTTTGTACAAGTATATAAGCAACATTTCTTGGCATTACACATTCTTTTACATCATAAAACTTAGGAAAGAGGTTGAATCATTTACTGATTACATATCAGACATACGTATCAAGGCTATATACAGATAGTTACACAAACTGTACGTAACTATCTGCGTATGTTATAATTTTTACCTCATAACTCTAACTTAGTCATTCTTTCTGCATACTGTTTAAACTTGTTTGATAAAAGTTAATTTTGTCTGACTGGAATTTCATGGCATTTATTGTTTTTCATAGCAAGAAGCAGGGAAAGGGAGAGGCAGCTTTGAAGGACTTTTGTTCTAAAGATTTGTATTACTACATTAAATTATTTTGAAAATAAGAGGGATTTATCTTCAATCACAAAATGACTCTTAAGGCTATTCAATTAGAAACCTGTTATTTTAGTATAGAAAAGGTTTTATATGTTTTTAGCTCTAGATTCCAGAAAAATTAATTTATAGAATTAGTCTCATTATAAGTAATTAAAATAGTCATACCTGGTGGCCACATGTATGAATAAAGAACAGAACAGCAAGTAAATAGGAGAACCTACATAAAGTTATTAACTCTTTCAGCACCATGGTATCTTTCATGAAAAAGGATTTTTGGCTGGGGGGCTCCGCCCGGCCCTGCCTCATGAAGATATCACAGAATTTTAATAAATTTGGATGTTGACCATCATTATGGCAAATTCTATAATTTTATATGTAAAGGAATTGAAATAAAACAAAGATTTTCCTTTTTGTGGGTGTTATGTTTTGGACACAAATTGCCCCTCAAATGTTCATGTGTGAGAAAATGCAGAAATGTTCAGAAGTAAAATGGTGAGATTATGAGAATTATAATCTAAACAGTTTAATCCACTGATATGGATTCACTATTTGTTGACTGTGCAGGTGGAATGTGGCTAGAGAAGGTGGATCACTGGGTGTGGGCCTTTTGGGGTTTATATTTTGTCCCCGGTGAGCAGACTTCTCTCTCTGCTTTCTTGTTGCCATGTCCTGAGCTGCTTTCCTCTATCACTCCCTTCTGCCATGATATTCAACCTCATCTTGGGCCCAGAGCTATGAAGTCAGCTGACTATGGACTGACCCTCTGAAACCATGAGCCAAAGTATTCTTTTCCTGTAATAAATTCTTTTTATCACATTTTTTGGAACAAGTGATAAAAAAGATGACTAATACTATGAAGATATTTTAAAAATGAAATTACATTGAAATGAGCAATAAACTTCATTTATAAAAGTGGATACAGATTCACCACTAGAGATAAAATTAAGAGTGACATGATAAAAACATTTAACTAAGAAGATCAAAGACCTCTACAATGAAAATTACAAAACACTGATGAAAGAAATTTGCAGGAGCCCTAATTAAGGAGATAGCTAAGATTGCAGATAGCTGAGAGCCAATAGCATTACCACCTTCCATGGTCTCGTGAGCCTTGGCCCGGTACATTGTGGATTGGGTCAGCGCCATTTGCATGGTCTCGCAAGACTTGGCCCGGGACAGCGCGGATGGGGCCAACACCATTGTGTGTGTGGTGTGGTGGTGGTTGGCAGAGTGTGGATAGCATGTGGGAGTTGTTGTTGGAGCTGGAGAGAAAAGATAGCATAATAAAAGAGCCTGTTTGTTTCCAGTCCACCTCTGAACTTATTCCCATGGCACTATTGCTCCAAGCGGCAATCGCTTCAGGCAGCAACAGGTGGCGGCCCGCATGGGGAGTTCGGCTGGCAGGAAAGAACTGAAAATGGGAGCAAAAATAACAAAAGGTTGGATAATAAAAGCCATGGATGAGTTTTTCGATATCGTGGACTCAGTGGATAGGGAAGAAAGAGATCAAGAAAGCACAGCCTCTGAGTCAGTTAATACCAGTGAAAAGAGTAGTGGTGTAAATTCAAAAGTAAAAGCTGCAAAAGCCATCAGAAACTTATTGAAATTAGCCGAAGAATATGTACTCTCCTTAGAAGCTGAAATTCAGGATACCAGTAAAAGTGATAGTAGTGAAGACAAATCAAAAGGTGATTCTGCAAGCACAGTCTCCAGTAAAAAGAACAAAAAGAAATTAAAAAGGGAAAAGGACCATCAAGTAGAGGAAACACTTGTGTCCCCTACTCCCCCGTGGGTGGAATCCATTACAGAAAATATGAAGGGTATTACTAGGCATTTGCAAACCCTAGAAACAGAAATAAAAGGTCTTTCTGAGTGCTTATGCACTCTCGAGGGTAACTCACAGATACATTGAGAACTGCCAGTACTTGAAAATGAAAATGGACAGAGGATCCACCAGTCAGTAGATTTCAAAACAATAAAAAATCTCAAAGAGGCAGTAATGACTTATGGAACCCAAGCTCCTTTCACACTGAGTATGCTAGAGTCCCTTAACATCTTTAACTTAACCCCCTCAGACTGGAAAAGTCTATGTAAAGCAGTATTAAGTTGGGAACAATACTTGGTTTGGCGATCGCAATTTCAAGAACTTTGTATAGAGACAGCTAAAAGAAACGCAGCTGCAGTGTTTGAAGACCATAATATAGAAATGCTCACAGGAGAAGGGCAGTTCGCAGACTCACAGTTTCAAAAATATTATGTTCCAGGTGTATATGCTCAGATATATGCAGCTACCTTACAGGCATGGAAAACTTTACAAGGACCTGGCAATCTACAAGGTAGTTTGTCAAAAGTGATTCAAGGACCTAATGAGCCATATGCTGACTTTGCTGATCGACTTTTGAGAATTGCAGGTAGATTGTTTGGAGACGTCAATCAAGCTATGCCATTAGTTGTTCAATTAGCATATGAAAATACTAATAAATATTGCCAGGAAGCCATCAGGCCATTGAGAAATAAAAAGGATTTTTCCATATATATACAACTATGTAAAGATATAAATGATGCCTTTGTCACAGGAAATGTGATTGCAGCTGCAATGAGAGATGCTTCCCCTCAAAATTTCACAAGGGCTCAACCTAGACATTATAATCAATCAGGATATTCCAGGCAAAATTATCATAATCAATCAGGCTATTCTGGGCAAAATCCCCAAAGAGAAATAAGACCAAGCTCATACCGTGCCCCAGGCCGCTGCCCCAGGTGTAAAAAGGGAAATCATTGGGCCAATAAATGCCATTCAAAATTTGACATCTATGGAAATCATTTGTCCAGGAATTCAAAAAACAGGGCACAGGGCCCAATGCCCCGGGGCCCACAAGTGTACAAGGCATTGGAGGAGGAGTAGCCTCAAGCATCCACTCAGATGCTTCCCCGTCACAATCCCTACTACCCATCCACTCCCTTGCCAGAGGAACAGGAGGAAATGCAGGATTAGACCTCTGTTCCACCGCCCGAATAGTGTTGACACCTGAAATGGGGGTTCAACTGATTCCCACAGGAGTCAGGGGACCTCTTCCCTCAGGGACTGTAGGACTTATTATCGGGCGAAGTCCTAAAAGCTTATTAGGTTTGCAAGTGACCCCAGGTGTAATAAATTCAGACTACAAAGGGAAATAAAAATAATGCTTAGCTCACCCCAAAGTATAAGTTCTGTTAATCAAGGAGATAGAATTTCTCAGCTGCTTCTCCTTCCAAATTTACATAATTCATTTAAAATGAGTATGCCTCAAGAAAGGAACAATAGAGGATTTTGTTCCACTGACTTGAGACCTATGGCCTGCTGGGCTCGAGATTGTTCAAGGAGGCCTATGTGTAAAATAAAAATCCAAGGAATAGAGATAGAGGGACTGATAGATACTGGAGCTGACTCTTCCATCATTAATCTACGGCAATGGCCCAAGCACTGGCCTCTGCAAAAAGCTTCAACCAGTTTAAGAGGCTTGGGATATAATAACCTCCCAGAGAAAAGTGCGGTAATTTTAAAATGGGAGGATGATGAAGGGCATAAAGGAACATTTCAGCCTTATGTTTTACCTAACCTACCAGTTACTTTATGGGGAAGAGATATTTTGCAACAAATGGGAGTACACCTTGCGACCAAGCCTGCAAATGTTAAATGTGAAAATCTACAGGGTAATCTTAACCCTAAAAGAAATCATCATCAAAAAGTGCAGGGTAATGTTGCTGCCTGAAGCGGAAACCGCCTTGGAGCAACGAACGCCGCAGGAAAATTCGGAGGCAGGATGAAAATGAAAAAAGGTCTTTTATTCTTCTTCTCTCTCCGGCTCCAGCAATCACTCCAAACGCTCTAACTCCAACCACCACCTTCTTCTTCTTCCCACACACACTAACCAAAAACACCCAGTTATATAATATCACTTTAACAAGGACACGTGCTTACAGCTCGAGCTTACAGGTGCGTCACGCAGTGTTCACGGGCATACAAAGATTCTTTGGATAATGTATTACTATCAGGTGGAAACTAGAACATCTTTTATGGCTCTCAGCTAACCGAAATCTTTAGCTATCTCCTTGATTATAGGCTCCTTCAATTCCCCCTTTTAGTTTTAAAAGAGGGGATGTTCTAGGACGTCCATGTGCAACCGACATTCTTACCCGTCATGGGAGTCTAGGCTGTCCTGACTCCTGGCTTAGGTTGACATGCCGGCCACATTAGACTGTCCCGTGCGACTGTGCCGTGTCTTAGGTTGTCCCCTTCTGGGGATCTTACCCGTCATAGGCTAACCAGCCATCCAATAGAGCCCTTCAGGATCGACTGTGTGTTGACTAACAGCCGTCCAATTTTTAGGAGATGCTGCGGCTTTAAGGAGGCAAGCCTACTGCTGACGAGCCAAGTTTCCATAGCGTATCAAGTTCTTTAAGCCAATCAGCTGCCCTTAGTTTCATCAAGTAACGCACTGAGTTCTCTTAGACAAATACCCGCAAGGCATTGTCCCGTAATGTCCCAAAATAATGGAAAATCAAAATGTCCATAAGTTATAACACATAGATTCAAGAGACCCCATGCATGCAGAGCAGAGGCCACACTGCTGATTAGGTTGTTTGATGCTTGAGCAGCAGGGATGTTTGCAGCGACCGTGGTCCCTGCAGTTGTAGCATCAGCCGTCTTTTTTATGTCTAGACATTTCCACCGGCAAATCTTCAGGGCCCGCTACCTAAAAACTCAAGCATCCATTATTAAGGGAAAGGCAGTGCTATTCCAGCACTGAGATCAAAAGGTGAGCTGTCAAACTAAAAAAAGAATTATTAGAGTAGAAAATAAAAGTTGATCTCTGCTCACACACATTGCTGCTTAAGCTCCCACAAACATAAGCTGGCAAAATATCACATTCAGAAATAATCAAAGAGAAACTGAGGGTGTTTACTGCATTAAAGATAAAGAAAAGCTAAAGGCACTTTGGAAAAATAATTTGTTAGCTGGAATCCTCAAGTCTCTATATACACAGCAATCCTATACCTGTTGAAATAATTCAAATTAATCAGCTATTAAACAAATGAAGTTAATAACAAATAAACGATCCTCTGTCGGAACACCAAAATATCAGGTTATACAACATTAAACATATTCACAGCTGAAGAGAAGTCCCGGAGACAACTATAAATCAAAATTGATTATCATTATAATAGATTATCTAATTAAAATATTCTGAACTTATATGAATATCTATTTATCTATCTATCTATCTATCTATTGATTATCTAATTAGAATATTCTAAGGTTAAATGAATTAACGTTATTTGGATCTATATCTATCTACCTATTTTTTTTTAAGCGCTTAATTATTTGTGACGTCACACTAGACAGACGCACATATAAACATATATTTGTGACATCACATTAACATGAAATTTAGACAAATGCACAGACATAAAGACATATATAAAAGAAAAAAAAATACAATTGTGTATACACTGAAGAGAGATCTTCTTGTCCCGGCCGGGAAGATGAAATTTAAGTTGTAAATTTAATGGAGGACTCTTAAGGGAATCACTCCATACCTTCATTTTGGTCCTCTTGATTTTGTATTTGTTTATTCAATCTAGACTCCTCAATAACTTCGTCTTGATCCTTTTGACTTTGTACCTGCTTTATCAATCTAGATGGTATCCATATTGGAGAGGATTCGTGCTTTGGAAAAAACACAAACAGATCCTCTCCCCCAAATTAATACTGGGTCTGGACCCTTCCATGTACCTGAGAGAACATCCTTCCAGTAAACCAAAGGTTTATGTTGTTGGTGTGGGTTCCAGTGTCTATCTCCAGCCG
This sequence comes from Tamias sibiricus, assembly GCA_025594165.1. Classification (NCBI taxonomy): domain Eukaryota; kingdom Metazoa; phylum Chordata; class Mammalia; order Rodentia; family Sciuridae; genus Tamias; species Tamias sibiricus. Next base: position 138,240,083 of record CM046663.1, on the reverse strand, counting down.
AATGTCCATTAGAATCTAAAGTTAAGAAATTTAGGGTAAACAGGGCAACTGCCAATCTGTCCTTAGGATTTTTCCAGTTTCCATCCTTTTGCTTTAGTAACATATTTTTAAGTGTCCGATTTGCTCTTTCAATTATTCCTTGTCCCTGAGGATTATAAGCGATACCTGTTTTGTGGATAATATTGAACTTTGTACAAAATTGTTTGAAGGATGTGGATGTATATGCAGGGCCATTATCTGTTTTAAGCATTTTGGGGATGCCCAATGCAGCAAAAGCTTGCAGACAATGAGATATAGTATCTTTAACTTTTTCTCCAGAATGTAAAGAAGCAAAAATCATGCCTGAGCATGTATCTATGGTGACATGAATAAATCGTAATTTTCCAAAACTTGGCTCATGTGTGACATCCATCTGCCACAAATGATTGGGCATCAAACCTCGTGGGTTAACCCCATAATGTGGATTGGGCAAAAGTGTTACAAAAGATGGACATTCTTTTACAATTCCACGAGCTTGTTCATTTGTGATTTTAAATTTTTGTCTTAAGGTAGTGCTGTTAACATGGAACTGGGAATGAAATAAAGTAGCTTGTTGTACTGTAGTAAATATAAATATTGTTTTAGTGAGGGCATCAGCTTTTTGATTACCTTCATGGAGAGGACCAGGCAGATTAGTGTGAGCTCTTATGTGACCTATAAATAAAGGTTCTTTTGGTTGCCATAGGAGATTTTGGATTTGAGAAAACAATTTAAAAGCTGGAGTATGTGGTGCTATTGGACCTGCTAGCTCCAATTTAGGGACAGCATGTACAATATAGTGGCTGTCTGAAAAAATATTCATAGGCTGTTCTTTAAAATTTTCCAGAGCTATTATTATAGCTTCGAGTTCCACTAATTGATCTGATTTTTGATTAGTGATATGAATCATTTTTTCATTTTGAGTGACTACTGCAGTAGTACCGTTAGAGGATCCATCTGTAAATACATTAAATGCTTTAGGAATGGGTTGAGTTTTTATTACCTGTGGGAATATGATAGGATGATTGATACAAAAGGACAGTATAGGAGATTTAGGAATATGATTGTCAAAATTTGCAGAAGTAGAGCATCTAGCTATAGCCCAATCATTATCATTGAAGCACAAATATTCAACCTGTGACGATGAATAAGGAGTAATAATAGTAGCAGGATGAATTCCAAATATTTTAGTAGAGGTTTTAAGTCCTTGAAGAATAAGTTTAGCCACCATGGAGGTATAAGACTCAATTGTACTTTTAGGAGAGACAGGCAAATGTATCCATAATATAGGTCCCTGTTGCCAAAATACTCCTGTTGGAGTATATTGTGAAGGAATAATAATCAATATTAGTGGTTGTGCAAAATCAAATCTATCACAATGGGATCTTTCAATGGCCTGTTCTACTAATTTTAGAGCTCTCCTGGCCTCAGGAGTTAATGTTCGCGGTGAGGATGGATCAGGGTTCCCGCGAAGGATGTCAAATAAAGGTTTTAATTGTCCAGTAGTGAGGCTTAGTGTAGGGCGAAGCCAATTAATGTCTCCCAATAATTTTTGGAAATCATTGAGGGTGGTCAAATGTTCTTTACTTATTAGAATTTTTTGGGGTTTAACAAAAGTATCCATGATTTTAAAGCCTAAATATAGTATAGGTGATCTGCTTTGAACTTTTTCTTCTGCTATATATAATCCATATTTTTTTAAATTTTTTGTTATTTCACTAAATATATTAAATAAGATTTTTTGATTAGGGTGAGCTAATAAAACATCGTCCATGTAGTGTAGACACATGAGGTCTTGATATTTGTTTTTAATGGGCTGTATAGCTCTGTCCACATATAGTTGGCACATTGTAGGGCTATTTGCCATTCCCTGTGGCAATACTTTCCATTGATATCTTTTATCAGGGCCATTATTATTGATAGAAGGAATTGAAAAAGCAAATCTGGGGGCATCCAGAGGATGTCGGGGAATGGAAAAGAAACAGTCCTTTATATCAAGAGTTATAAGGTAATAGTTTTTTGGAATAGCTACAGGATTAGGAAGTCCAGGTTGGGTAGGTCCCATAATTTGCATTGTTTTATTAATTTGTCTTAGGTCTTGTAATAGTCTCCATTTTCCCGATTTTTTCTTAATTACAAATATGGGAGAATTCCAGGGAGAGGTGGAAGGCTCTATGTGTCCTGCTTCTAATTGTTCTTTAATTAATTGATGGGCCGTTTGCAATTTTTCTTTGGATAGGGGCCACTGAGGGACCCAAACTGGCTTATTAGAGAGCCATGGTATTTTTAAAATTGTTTTCTCAGTGGCCCCTAGAAAAAATGTCCTTTGCCTTTTTTATTATGATTAGGATTTTTATTCTTAACACCTGCAGGCTTGGTTGCTAGGTGTAGCCCCATTTGATGTAAGATATCTCTTCCCCATAGGGTAACTGGCAAGCTGTTTAAAACATAAGGTTGGAATGTTCCTGTATGGCCTTCATTGTCATGCCAATTTAAGATTACAGCACTTTGTGCTGGGGTATTACTATATCCCAAGCCTCTTAAACTGGTTGAGGCTTTCTGCAGAGGCCAGTGCTTAGGCCATTATTGTAGATTTATGATGGAAGAGTCAGCTCCTGTATCAATCAGCCCCTCCATCTCTATACCTTGAATTTTTAATTTGCACATCGGCCTCCGTGAACAATCCTGAACCCAGAAAGCCATAGGTCCTGAACCAGTGGAACCGAATGCTCTGCTATTTCTATTTTGTGGCATGCTTTTAAAAGAACTATGGAGACTGGGAATGAGGAGCAGCTGTGCGATTCTGTCTCCTTGATTTACGGAGATGCTACCCCTGTGTGTACTTAGCATTATTTTAATCTCTCCATTATAATCCGAATCAATAACCCCTGGTATAACATTAAAGCCTAATAAACTCTTGGAACTACGCCCAAGGATTAGTCCCACAGTTCCTGAAGGGAGAGGTCCCCTGATTCCCGTAGGAATCAGCTGAACCCCCATTTCAGGTGTCAGGACCATCCGGGCAGTAGAACAGAGATCTAATCCTGCACTTCCTCTTGTCCCTCTGATAAGGGAGTTAATGGGTAGGAGGGATTGTGACGAGGAATCATTTGGATCTGAGGGCATTCCTCCTCTAGTGCCTCGTACATTTGTGGGCCCCGGGGCATTGGGCCCCGTGCCCCGTTTTTTGAAATCCTTGATAAATCATTTCCATATATATCATATCTGGAATGGCATTGATTGGCCCAATGTATACCCTTTTTGCACCTGGGGCATCGGCCTGGAGCGCGGTATGAATTTGATCTTATTACCCTTGGGGGATATTGCTTAGCATATCTTGGTTGATTATAATACTTTTGTCTGGAATATCCTGTTCTAGGTTGAAACCTTTGGGAATTTTGAGGGGAGGAATTTTTCATCATCCTGCAGCAATTACGTTGCCTGTGATAACAGCCTCGTTAATGTCTTTGCACAGTCTGATATAAATTGATAAGTCTTTTTTACTTCTCCACGGCCTTATTGCATCCTGGCAATATTTATTAGCATTCTCGTATGCTAATTGGATAACTAGAGGCATAGCTTGCTCGACTTCGCCAAAAACTCTAGATGTTGTTTTTAAGAGTCTATCTACAAAATCAGCGTAAGGTTCGTTAGGCCCTTGTATAACTTTTGATAGGCTGCCTTGCAGATCCCCTGTGCCTGATATTGTCTTCCAGGCTTTCACAGCTGCAGTGTGTATCTGGGCATACACACCTGGATCGTATTGTAGCTGATTTTGTAGTTCGGCGAACTGACCCTCCCCTGTGAGCATATCTATATTGCGTTGAGGGAAACCAGCTGCAGCATTTCTCTTTGCTATTTCTGAACAAAGTTCCTGGAATTGAGTTTTCCAGATTAGGTATTGTCCCCCACTTAGTACCGCTCTGCATAGACTTTTCCAATCTGAGGGGGCTAGGGTTAGGGTGTTAAGTGACTCTATCATACTTAATGTGAACGGAGCTTGAGGCCCATATGTCATTACCGCCTCTTTAAAATTCTTTATTGTTTTAAAGTCTAGGGACTCGTGATATCTTTGTCCCTCTTCATTTTGAAATACTGGCAGTTCTAGGTGCTCCTGCGGTCTATGTTGTTCAAGAGCGTATAAGCGCTCAGAAAGGCCACCAATTTCTACCTCAAGGGCACGTACATTCTGATCAATACTCCTTATTGTTTCTGTTAGGTATTCTATCCATGAAGGAGCAGAGGGCACTAGTGGCTCCTCTATTTGACAGTCTTTTCTCTTTTTTAATTTCTTTTTGTTCTTTTTATTGGAGACTGTGCTCCCTGAATCGCTTTTTGATTCCTCCTCACTACTAGCTTCATAATTCCTAACTGGCTCAGTGGAGGAGACCGTACTCTCATGGTTTGGCTTCTTGTTACTATTATCACTTTCACTACTATCCTGAGTTTCAGCTTCTAAGGAGAGTACATACTCCTCAGCTAATTTTATTAAGCTTCTGATGGCTTTTGCAGTTCTTACTTTTGAATTTATATTACTGCTCTCCTTGCTGGTCTCAACTGAGTCAGAGGATATGCTTTCTTGTTCACTTTTCTCACTATCCTCTGAGTTCTCGCTATCAAAAATTTCATTTGTGGCTTTTATAAACCAACTTTTTGTTATATTCGCTCCCATATTTTTAAATTTTCTTTTTTCTTACCTTGCCGCCGAATTCCCCGTACAGGCCACCACTTGTTGCTGCCTGAAGCGGAAACCACCTTGGAGCAACGAACGCCGCAGGAAAATTCGGAGGCAGGATGAAAATGAAAAAAGGTCTTTTATTCTTCTTCTCTCTCCGGCTCCAGCAATCACTCCAAATGCTCTAACTCCAACCACCACCTTCTTCTTCTTCCCACACACACTAACCAAAAACACCCAGTTATATACATATCGCTTTAACAAGGACACGTGCTTACAGCTCGAGCTTACAGGTGCGTCACGCAGTGTTCACGGGCATACAAAGATTCTTTGGATAATGTATTACTATCAGGTGGAAACTAGAACATCTTTTATGGCTCTCAGCTAACCGCAATCTTTAGCTATCTCCTTGATTATAGGCTCCTTCAGGGTAATCTTAACCCTATAAGAAATCATTATCAAAAGGTACAGAGTAATCTTTCTTTCTTTTTTTTATATAGCCCTAGTAAAATTTTATTGTGAACCATTAGGTCAAATTCTTTACACAACATATAACTACATATGATCCCAGCCCTTCCCAATAAATGACAATGTAACTTTTTGAATATCCCAAATATGGTTTTCCATCTACAGGAGAGAAACATTTCTTCTACATCCCAACAGTACAAAACACATCAAAATGGGGTGCTCTCACCGGTTCAGGGAAGCAGAAAATGGAATCAGAACTCAGTATAAAGGAGGCTATTTCAAAGTATTGTTGGATGGGGGTACATAGGAGGATTAGAGGAACACTAGAATGGTCAAGGGAAGGGAGGGTAAGGGAGGGAGCAAGAGGGGAGGGAGGGGGAGAAAAAAAAAAGGTGGTTGAATGAGATGGATATCATTTTCCTTAATGCATGATTGAAGACCTGAATTGTACAAATATACTTTGTATACAAACAGTTGTATGTAAAAAGATACTAAATATATGCACTATGAGTTGTACATATTAAAAATTATAAAAATAAAATTATATAAAAAAACTAAATAAATTATGCTCAACAGGGAAAAAAAAAAAAAAAGAACTCAGTATAAAAAAAAAAAATCAGGGATGAGTTCTAGTAGCCAAAGGAGTATATAAATAAATGTTCACTCTTCACATTTTCTACTTCAAAATCAGTTGGTAGAGGCAGGGCATCATAAAATCAGATACAAACTAACCTGGGAATGTAGGAAAAGAGTGTATCTCTCAACTCAGTTCTTTAGGGAAGTGATAGTAAGGACTGAAAATAGCCTTAGATCCCCTTTTAACTAAAACTCTACCTCCATGAAGGCTTTTGATGCCAAATAATTGCAACTGACATAAAGATGAAAAGGGAGTTAAGTAACTCTAAGGATTAAAGACCTAAAACTCAAAGTCCAATGGCCCTATGGAAATGGTCTTGATGGTCATTTTTTCATGATTAAAAAGTTAACCAGTGCAATTTCTCATCACTACAATAACAGAAATGTATGCTGGGAAATATTAGACACTGCTTAGAAAGCTTTGAGGGTTTTACTATCTAAGTCTTCACATGGGGATAGATGTTATTCAGTTTTCTGGGAAGCAACTTTTGGGAAGAGTTTTTAACCAAGAAGAAAAATATCAGAAGTCAAAATATAATAGAAATAGAACTAAAATAATGATGCCATATAACTAAGAAAGCTACTGGAAAAATTTCTTTCAAGTCTCCACCTTGGTCTTAAGATCTTGTCTTTGTAACCTCTGCCTGAATTTAAAATTCTGTCAAAACTTTCTTAGCTCTTAAGCATAGATAAAACAAACAATGGCATAAACATCCTGTCAGTTTAATAATAATCTTAAGATGCTTAAAAAAAAAAAAAAAAAACAACTTCAATTGTATGTGTCTTGATGAATTTGTTAATGGATAACAACTGCTAAACTATAATCCAAATATTAACAAGAATCTTCTTTGAAATGCTTTCCTCCCTGCCTTAATATTTTCCTGGGATCAAATTATAGTTAGATACTAAGAACTGTGATCAAGTCTCCTCTGGCTCACAGAAGGTGCGTTTTGTTCCTCTCCCCTTAGTTAGTAACTCCAGTAGCTAAAAGTACAGACACAGTATAATAAGACATTTAATTAAGCCAAGGAGCTATATTCTCTCAAGCTGGACCCCTAGCCAAGGCAAATGTGGTTTGCTATGCACTACTTGTACTTATTCCTGGAAGGGATGACACCCTTGATCTGAAACTTGCACAAGAAAGTCACAGCTTGCACAAAGCTTACCAGAAGCACTTTTGAAATCTAAGAGGCTGGTGTGTTCCCTGACTTACACCAGTCAAGGAGAAAATAACCTAATCCTAGGAATTGAGCAGATCCTCCTGTCAAGTAGCCTTTAGAAGATAAGACAATTTCCAATAATATTAGTTATTGTGGTGCTTAATAGAAAGTAACAGGGGACTACTACCAAAGGGAACCAGCATACACTCTGTAGGGATTCTTTCCCCCCCCTCCCGCAATAGCATTTTTTTTTTTTTCTGACCAAGGAAACCACGAAATAGGCACACTAAAACTTCTCAGACCCTGTTATTTTAAAGCTACAAAATATTTCCAAAACAGTCCAAAGGAGTCTAAACAGGCCTGGGAAAGGCAGCAATGGGAGAGAGAAGGAGGATTCCAGTCAATACAATTGCATAGACCTCTGAAGCACCAGGAGTCTTCATTTCCCATATAAAACCTGATTCTATCGTGTTGCCGCCTGAAGCGATGGCTGCTTGGAGCAAGGAAGCCGCGGGAAGAAGTTCAGAGGCAAACTGGAGACAAACAGCTTTTTATTTTGATAACTTTTCTCTCTCGCTCTAACAACGACTAACACGCGCCATACACACCACCAAAATGGCGCTGACCCGATCAGCAATCTCGGCCAAATCACTCGAGATCCCGGGCCAAGTCCCGTGAGACTAAGGAACGCGACAATGCCCAAATCTTTATGGCCCATAGTCAACCGCAATTTAAGCCATCTCCCCAAACAGGGCTCCTGCACTATCGTCTCAGAAAATGACGAACTGCTAAGCCTAGGATATGCAAAGATTAACTTGTTATAAGTATGAACTCTGATAATTCTTTTAATAAATAGAATTTTTATCAAAAGGTTAATGTTCTTTTTCAAATTACTGTCTACAAAGCAACACCCTTTCTGCCCTTTTTTAAGTAGAAGTAGAATGCTGTATTCTTCAGTGAAAAGACCAATGTTCACATAAACTAATAGAAAGGAATATATTTTATGGCTTGTACCAAACAACCAGCACTAAAGCACAGTCACTGCAAAGCAAGTAAAATACAAGTCAAAGTTTAGAAGATCAGTTAACATAGCAGACTGGATTCTGAGGTCACAGAAAATTGGCTTTGTAATCTAATGTGAATACCAAAGAGCAAACAAATTTAGTAGTTTGAAAATACATTAGATTTTTTCATTTAGAGAAAACAATCATCTATTATTAGCTTATCTTGAACTTACATATCAGAATATTCATGACAACTATCACATTTTAAGTTTTTTATTAAAAGGCTGGCATACAGTGCCTGGATGCCTTATTGATAAAGAGGCAAATTTGAAAGTATATTTATCTCTGGACCAAAAAGACATCAGGAATTTGAAAAAGGTACTTAGGTCCCAAGTCTAGTTTGTAATTCTTGCAGTTTTTTTTTTTTTTTTAACCTGGAAGCATATAGTTATATTTTGGCCCCTTTCATAATCAACCACGTAGAGAAAGACCAACTCATAAAGCCATCCGCCCTCCTGTTGGAGGAAATACATAACACAGAAGAGATGGAGGGCAATATTCAACCATGGTCATGTATGTAAGCTTGTTTATCTGTATTTAGTTTCTTTCAAATATTTTTAGAACAGTTAAAGATGGTTATATTCATAAACTAAAATAAGATTTCCTCCAAATTCTAAAATACATGTAAATGATCACAAAAATACTGTATTTATTACCCATCCTTCCTTTTGGAAGAAACTTAACAGATGTCCTTGCATACTTTTAAATAAAAGTACATAATTTTAAAAAAAGAATCAACTAAAGACAAATTCTGGAAAATAAAAACCAACTCAATCAAGCACACAGTTTGATTCTGTTTCCTTGAAAAGCAATGAAAGCACTTAGCCCAAGTTTGAATATACAGAAAGGGTCATGCTGTAAGTTGCAGGGCATGGGCATGTTTTCCTTTTAGAGCTCAAATGCAGGAAACTTGGCTTTCACAGGGACTAGCAGGTCAGCCAGGAAATATATTGTTCCAGCCATTTCTTCAAAGAGGGAGAAGGGGGTGTCTGGTGTCCTGCATCCATGCGCTCCATAATCTAAGCACCATTCAGCAAACTTACAGGCCCAGTACAGGTACTTCACATCCTGTCCAGCCGGTGTAACCAGTGCCATTCCGAGGGTCTGCTGATATTAGGCCTCTTTCCATTTGCTGAAGGATCTCACGAATCTTATTGGTCAAGCACTGTGAGAACTCAGGAGTCAACCTCCCAGAGGAATCAAAGTAGCATTCGGCCAGGGATTTGTTATAATCATCATAAGGATTCAGGAAGGCCCTTTGAGCCATGCAGCCAGAAGCGAGCCCCACATCCCCAAGCCGGTGGTTAAAAGCAAATGGGGACTCCTGAGGACTGAAACGTCTCTTCGCCTGGGCCTCAGAGAGTAATCTTAAACCTAAAAGAAACCATTATCATAAAGGAAAAAGATATTTTTTTTCGGGGCCACTGAGAAAATAATTTTGAAAATACCATGGCTTTCTGATAAGCCAATGTGGGTCCCTCAGTGGCCCCTATCTAAAGAGAAATTACAAGCAGCCCACCTACTAGTTCAGGAACAATTAGAAGCAGGACATGTAGAACCTTCCACCTCTCCCTGGAATTCCCCCATATTTGTGATCAAGAAAAAATCAGGAAAATGGCGATTGTTACATAATATTAGAGAAATTAATAAAACCATGCAAATCATGGGCCCTACTCAACCTGGACTTCCTAATCCTGTAGCTATTCCAAAAAATTTCCATCTTATTACTCTTGATATAAAGGATTGATTCTTTTCTATTCCTCTACACCCTCTGGATACCCCCAGGTTTGCTTTATCAGTTCCTTCTATTAACAATAATGGCCCCATCAGAGATATCAATGGAAGGTTTTGCCACAGGGAATGGCTAATAGCCCCACTATGTGTCAAATCTATGTAGATAAAGTTATTCAGCCTATCAAAAATAAATACCCAGAACTTATGTGCCTCCATTATATGAATGATGTTTTGCTTGCTCATCCTAATCAAGAAGTCTTATTCACCATATTTAGTGATATATCAGAAAACTTGAAACAATATGGACTAAACATTGCTAAGGAAAAGGTTTAAATTAGATCTCCAATATTATATCTAGGATTCCAAATTATGGACACTTTTATTAGGCCTCAAAAAATATTAATAAGGAGCATTTGGCCACTCTCAATGACTTTCAAAAATTGCTAGGAGATATTAATTGGCTTCGCCCTACACTAAACCTCACTACTGGTGAACTAAAACCTTTATTTGACATCCTTCGCGGGGACCCTGATCCATCTTCACCGCGAACATTGACTCCTGATGCTAGGAAAGCTTTAAAGTTAGTAGAAAAAGCCATCGAAGGAGCTCATTGTGATAGATTTGATTTAACTCAAACACTGATATTGATTACTATTTCTTCACAATATACACCCACAGGATATTTTGGCAACAAGGGCCTTTATTATGGATATATTTGCCCATCTCTCCTAAAAGTATAATTGAGTCTTATACCTCCATGGTGGCTAAACTTATTCTTCAAGGACTTAAGACTTCTACTAAAATATTTGGCATTCACCTTGCTACTATTATTACTCCCTATTCATCATCACAGATTGAATATTTATGCTTCAATGATAATGATTGGGCTATAGCCAGATGCTCTACTTCTGCAAATTATGATAATCATCTTCCTAAGTCTCCTATATTATCTTTTTGTATCAATCATCCTATACTATTTCCACAGGTAATAAAAAATAAACCTATTCCTAAAGCATTAAATGTATTTACAGATGGGTCTTCAAATAGTACTGCTGCAGTAGTCACTAAAAAAGAAAATATGACTTACATAACTGCACACAAATCAGCTCAACTAGTGGAACTGGAAGCTGTGGTAAGAGCTCTGGAAAATTTTAGAGAGCAGCCCATGAACATTTTTTCATATAGCCACTATATTGTACATGCTGTCCCAAAATTAGAGCTAGCAGGACCAATAGCACCTTATACTCCAGTCTTTAAATTGTTTTATCAAATACAAAAACTTTTGTGGGCAAGAAAAGAACCTCTACTCGTAGGGCATATTAGAGCACATACCAACTTGCCTGGTCCCCTCCATGAAGGTAATCAAAAGGCTGATGACCTTACCCAAACAATATTTATACTTTCAGCGCTCCAGCAAGCTACTTTATTTCACTCCCAGTTTCACATCAATAGCACCACCTTGCAGCATAGGTTTAAAATCACAAAGGAGCAAGCCAGAACAATTGTAAAAGATTGTAAATCTTGTATGACACATTTGCCCAATCCTCATTATGGTGTTAACCCTAGAGGATTAATGCCCAATCATTTGTGGCAGATGGATGTTACTCATGAGCCAAGTTTTGGAAAATTGCGATTTATTCGTGTGACCATAGATACATGCTCAGGCATGATTTTTGCTTCCTTACATTCTGGAAAAAAAGTTAAAGATGTTACATCTCATTGTTTGCAAGCTTTTGCTGCATTGGGCATCCCCAAAATGCTTAAAACAGATAATGGCCCTGCATATACGTCCTCATCTTTCGAAATGTTTTGCACAAAATTCAATATATCCCATAAAATGGGCATCCCATACAATCCTCAGGGTCAGGGCATTATTGAAAGAGCAAACCACACACTGAAAATTGTTATTAAAACAAAAAGAAGGAAATTGGAAAAGTCCTAGGGACAGATTAGCAGTTTCCCTGTTTACCTTAAATTTTTTAACTTTAGAATCTAATGGTTATTCTGCTGGATACAGACATTGGAACCCACACCAACAACATAAACCTTTGGTTTACTGGAAGGATGTTCTTTCAGGTACATGGAAGGGTCCAGAGCCAGTATTAATTTGGGGGAGAGGATCTGTTTGTGTTTTTCCAAAGCACAAATTCTCTCCAATATGGATACCATCTAGGTTAATAAAGCAGGTACTAAATAAAAAGGATCAAAATGAAGTTGTTGAAGAATCAAGATTAATAAAAAAGGAACAAAATCAAGAGGACCAAGATGAATGCATGGAATGATTCCCTTAAAAGAGTCCTTCAAAATGTTTCACAACTTAAGTGTCATTCCTCCCAGCCGGGACGAGGAGATCTCTCTTTAGTGTGCACACAATTGTATTTTTTTCTTTTTTATATATGTCTTTATGTCTGTGCATTTGTCTAAATTTCATGTAATTGTGATGTCACAAATATATGTTTGTACGTTTGTGTGTCTATCCAGTGTGACATCACAAATAACAAAGCACTTATGAAAATAATGAATATATATATATATATATATATATATGGATCCAAATAACTTTAATTCATTTAAGTTTAAGAGTATTCAATTTGGGTAAATAATTTAATAAGTGAAGGTACCTTCAATTTTGATTTATAGGTGTCCCAGGGATTTCTTTTTAGCGAAGAATATGACTAATGTTGTATAACCTGATATTTTGGTGTTTTGACATAGGAATGTTTATTTGTAATTAACTTTATTTGTTTTACAGCTGATTAATTTGAGTTATTTCAACAGATAATCTCATGGAAGGTTACAGAGACTCGAGGATTCCAGCTAACAAATTATTTTTCCAAAGTGCCTTTAGCTTTTCTTTAATCTATCTTTTTTTTTTTTTTTTTTTTTTTTTTTTTTTTGTGGTACCGGGGATTGAACTCAGGGGCACTCGACCACTGGGCCACATCCCCAGCCCTTTTTTGTATTTTATTAGAGACAGGGTCTCACTGAGTTGCTAAGTGCCTCGCCATTGCTGAGGCTGGTTTTGAACTCGCGATCCTCCTGCCTCAGCCTCCCAAAGTGCTGGGATTACAGGCGTGCGCCACCGTGCCCGGCTGTTCTTTAATCTATCTTTAATGCAGTAAATACCCTCAGTCTTTCTTTGTTTTGTTCTGAATATGATATTTTGCCAGCTTATGTTTGTGGGAGCTCAAGCAGCAATGTGTGTGAGCAGAAATCAACTTTAATTTTCTAATCTAATAATTCTATTTTTTAGTTTGACAACTCGCCTCTTGACTCAGTGCTGGATTAGCACTGCCTTTCCTTTAATAACTGATGCTTGAGTTTCTAGGTAGCGGGCCCTGAAGATTTGCCGGTGGCATTGTCTAGACATAAAAAAAGACGGCTGCTGCTACAGCTGCAAGGATCGTGGTCGCTGCAAACATCCCTGCTGCTCAAGCATCAAACAACCTCACCAGCAATGTGGCCTCTGCTCTGCATGCATGGGGCCTCCTAGATCAACTGTTATAACAAGTGGACATTTTGATCTTTCTTTGTTTGGGACTTTACGGGACAATGCCTTGTGGGTATTTGTCTAGAGAACTCAGAGTGTTACTTGATAGAACTAAGGGCAGCTGATTTGTTTAAAGAATTTGATATGCTATGCAACTTGGCTTGTCAGCAGAAGGCTTATCGCCTTAAAGCCACAGCATCTCCCCACAATTGGATGGCTGTTAGTCATCATACAGAGTCGATCCTGAAGGGCTCCATTGGATGGCTGGTTAGCCAATGACAGGTATGATCCCCAGAGGGGGACAACCTAAGACAGGCACAGTCGATCCAGATGAGGTCATCACCCATCCACGGGACAGTCTCATGTGGCCAACACATCAACCTAAGACAGGAGTCAAGGGCACAGCCTTGATTATCCAATGATGGGTAAGAATGTTGGTTGCACATGGATGTCCTAGAGCATCCCCTCTTTTTGTTTTAAAAGAGGGGAAATGCAGGAACCCTAATTAAGGAGATAGCTAAGATTGAGGAGAGCTGTGAGCCAATAGCATTACCACCTTCCATGGGCTCGTTAGACTTGGCCCAGGACATTGTGGATCGGGTCGGCGCCATTTGCATGGTCTCGCAAGACTTGGCCCAGGACAGTGCAGACAGAGTCAACACCATTGTGTGTGTGGTGTGGTGGTGGTTGGCAGAGTGTGGATAGCGTGTGGGAGTTGTTGTTGGAGCCGGAGAGAAAAGATAGCAGAATAAAGAGCCTGTTTGTTTCCAGTCCGCCTCTGAACTTATTCCCATGGCACTATTGCTCCAAGCGGCAATCGCTTCAGGCAGCAACAGAAATTGAAGAATACACAAAGAGATGGAAAAATGCCCTATGTTCACGGATTGAAAGAATTGATGTTTTTAAAAGATTTACACTACACAAAGCAATTTGAAGGTTCAATTCAATGCCCATGATATTCTTTGCAGAACTAGAAAATATAATCCTAAAATTCATGTGGAAGCACAAAATAACCTGAATAAGCAAAACAAATCTTGAGCAAAAGGAACAAAGCTGGAGGCAGGGCAATTCCTGATTTCAAGCCATATTACAGAGCTACACTACAGAGCATGGCACTGGCATAAAAACAGGCAAACAGCACAATGGAAGAGAATGGAGATCCCAGGAGAAAAAAACCCATGCCTGTACAGATGACTGATTCTCAACAAAGTTACCAAAATTTATGGTGGAGATAGGAGAGCCTCTTCAATAAATGGAGCATGCAGAAGATTAAACTTGACGTTTCCCTCTCACCCTGTACAAAATTCAATTCAAAATGGATCAGAGACCTTACTGTAAGACCTGAAACTCTAAAAGTGTTTAAGAAAACACAGGGGAAATACTTCAAGTTATGTATATAGGCAATATTTTTTTTGTTTGACTCCAAAAGTCAAACTAGGCAAGTAGGTAACATCAAACTAAAAATTTCATATACAACAGTCAATAAAGACATTTGAAGAATAGGAGATAAAATTTTCCAATTATTTATCTCACAAAGCATTAAAATCTGCAATGTATGAAGAACTAAAATCTTAACAACAAACCCCAAGGAAAACAATTAAAAATGGGTAAAGGATCTTAATACTCAGTTCTCTAAAGAAGAAATCAAATGACCAATAAATATATTTTTAAATTGCTCAGTATCATTAGTCACCAGGGAAATGGAAACCAAAACTACAATGAAATATTATTTCACCCTAATTAAAATGGCTATCATCAAAAAATTAACAAATATCGGAGAATGTGCAGAGACAGACCTGTAGTGAGCCATCAGTGAAAAACACGTGAGGATCTTCTCTCAGCATGTAGCCAGAGAGATTTTAGGTTTAACCTAGGGAACTATCCATGGCTCTCCCACGCAATAGATTGCCAAGGCACATGACCTTTATTTTTGCTCTGCTAGGAAGATTTCCCACGGTCACTCCAGAGATAGGCTAACCCGTTGGGAACTGGACAGCCCTGCTTTAACATTTTTTTTGGAGGATAACATTCTATGGAAGGTCTTTGATGTTCCCCAATATAAATAAAGTAGGCAAGGCTCCATTTTGCCTGAGTACAGAAGCTTGATCCATATGATTGGCTTGCCCATCCCACCCTTGCTTTCTAAAATTATTTTCTGTGTTCTGTGGTTTTTTTCATCATTCTATTTTTCCTAGCTTTTATTTCTCAGCCAGCGCATTCCACCAAGAGAAACCCTATTTCCATCACCTACACGGGACATGGGAGAGAAGAACCCCTTAGAGCTGTTGGTGGGAAAATACATTATGATAGTCATTATGGAGAACATTATGTAGTTTCTTTAAATATAAAAATAGTAAATCTATCAAATGATTTAGGTGTACTGCTTCTGGTACATAGATGAAGGAAATGAAATAAGCATGCTCAAGATATTTCTAGATGTGCGCGTTTCATTGTGAAACTACTCATAATAGCTAAGCCATGATATAAATATAGGTGGTTATCAACAAAAGAGAAGACATTGTGTTATATATACACAATGGAGTCATATTCAGCCATAAAGAAGAACAAAATCCTATTATTTGCAGCATAATGAACAGAAATAGAAAATGTGATAATAAGTAAAAGAAGCCAGATGCAGAAAGACAAGTATCAAATGGTCGGTCTCATGTGGAAGTTGAAAAGAAAGTCACTCTGAAGGTAGAAGAATAATTACTAAAAATGGGCAAAGGTGTGTGGTGAGTAGATGAAGGAGAGTAGATGAAGAAAGGATGGATTTGATCAGTGTGTACAATATGCATGTGTGGAAATATCATACTGACCCCTGTTAACATGCACAATAACTACATGTTAATTTAAAAAAAAAAGAGCAAAAAATATTTTTTAAATAAGTAAAGCAGAAAAAAAAAGTTATAAAGAGAGCACATGGCATTGGCTAATAGCAAATCTGTTGAAATATATACGACTATGCCAAGATCCTTTGTTACAGTGTTCTAAGCTTTCAGAGAAAAGCTTTATTTCAGATAAGGAACTGGAGGGCAATTTGAGAAGCCTTCCCGTGTGTCATTCACTGGTAAAGTCTGATTTTTAGTATTTCCTCTTATTGTGTTTGGAAAAGAAATTTAAAAACAGAGCAATCTGGATCCAAGCTGAAAATCAGACAATGTGAAAAACACTTAATGGATCACAACAGAGGACAGGGAGAGGTAAATAATTACCATAATCAGGATTAATGAAATTTTCTAGTATGTATACAAATCAATGAACAACCATACATTAGTAATTCTTGGTGGAACTTGTAAGCATCAGCCTTAGAAGAAACCAGTAAGGTTGTCTACACCAATTCAGCGAGATCACACGTCACTTGCTTCAGCTCCACAGCGTCTAAGGAGGATGTTTCCACTGTGTCCAATGGACAATGGCGAAAGTTGTGGAATGGGAAACTCACAAATGTGCCATGGGAAAACACTGCGCTTTAATTCCTTTTAAGAAAATGAAATTATAACCTTCTATTTTCATAACACAATGATTTGAAAACAGAAATAAAGCTGTTCAGAGTAGGATTATGTGACCTTTTACAGCCACCATGCATGCCCACTCATGCTTGTGCACAGGCAGTGCAAATACACAAACTCTGGCTCTCTGCTTCAAATTGCCTCTCCTCCACATGAGGGCTGACAGGACAAGATGTGGGACTGTGTCCAAGGGCCTTAGTAGGGAGGCTATCAGTCTGGTAAAGGCAGTGATAATCAATCACTCACACTTGGTTTTCCTCAACTCCTCCACCAGGCAGCGGGCTTCCTCTTGAACACAGTCCTCAATGCTCCTCTTCCCCATCCCAAAATTCCGCAGAGTCATGACTGAGAAGTGCCTGATCTCTTTCCATCTGTTTCCATTACTTAAAATTATCCCTAAAAGAGAGGAACACAAACTAGGAGTGAGATCCCAGGTTAGGCAGAGGAAGCTGATGAGTAGCAGGCAAAGTTGGCCCAGCTTTGCCTTAGGAGATCTTCAAGTCTTTTTTTTTTTTTTTCTAGTCTCCTCATGCCCATGACCACTGCCCACTACCCCATGCACGTGCACCCTTACCAAGTCCTTTATTAGCTCTTTCTAATACTGGGAAACTGCCTCTTCCAGAAAACTCCTCTCCAAAGTCAACCAGGGCTTCCTTCACAGCTTCGTATCCATGCAACACCACAGTGGGCTTCCTGCCCAAATACAGAGTGAACACAGGGCCATAGACTTTTGACAACTGGATATGGGAAAGAAAATCCAAATATTAGCCAAAGACATCAGTATTTAACCTGTGTATTGTGAATGATTCAGACTGTTATTCAGATAATTCTCGTTGTATTTGTTATATTATTTCTGCCATATGAATCTTCAAATCTGAATTTTGTTAACAAATGTGATGGTAATTATAGCTGTCACTTGTGGATGGTCTATGATGTGTCTGTCATGCCTGGATCAAGCAATTGATATCTATGCTATAATTAATTCTCACATCAATGCATTTAGAGGACTTATTTGTCCTGTTTTACACGTAAAGGAAATGAAGTCAAAGAATTACAAACTCATTTTTAATTTACCATGATGACCCAACTTTAAACCTATATTTGTCAACTTCTGAAGCTTGGACAATTTATCAGGTCTCAGTGCCATCTCAGTGCCATCAACTTTTGCACCAATACCCAGGTGACTTCTTCAGAGTCACCAGCAGGGCTCATGCAAATAGAGATCCTGATAAATACTGTAAGTCTGTATTTTCACGTGACCCCAGATGATTTTAACACTCATTGTAGTTGAGACCACAGATATCACTAATACAGTAAGAGAGCAAGTACCATGGAGTTCATGGAAGAATAACTTCTCTAACCCCACAAAAATTCATAGGGTACAGACTAATGCACTATGCAGAAACCACAGAATTATGTTACCCACCCCTGCCCCAGCAGACCCTGAATGATCGATTCTTTCCTTCTTTTATACTGACTTGAAGCCTGTAATTTTTTTTTACAGCTTTATTGAGGTATGATTGAAAAACAAAAGTTATATATATTTAGAGTATAAAATGTGATTTTTAAATTTAGTATACATTACCACAACCAAGGTCATTAACATACACATCACCTCAGTGTTAATATTTTCATCTGTATGTGCAGAGAACACATTAGCAATTTGGGGGTATTCACTGTAGTCACTATGCTGTGCCTTAGGTCTCCATATTTATTCACTTTGTAACTGAATGTTTGTACTCTGACAAATATCTCACCTTTTCTCCCACACCACAGACCCTAATACCTACCATTCTAGTCTCCATTACTATGAATTTGTCTTTTTTTTTTTTTTAATATCACATGTAAGCAAGCTCATGCAGTAAAAGTCTTTCTGTCTGGCTATTTCCCTCAACATAAAGTGCAGAGATCCAGGCTCATTTCATGTTGTTGTGATTGGTAGGAAGTCCTTTTTGAAGGCTGAATAAGATTCCTTTTTTATATGGTGGCATATCTTAACTATTGCAATAATGCTGCAATTAATGTGGAGTACAGATAACTTTTTTTTATTTCTTATTTGTTCACTTTAGTTATGCATATTAGGGTTCTTTTTGACATAATGATACAAGCATTGAATATAATTTGCTCTAATTAATTCCCCAGTATTTCCCTTTCCTGTCCCCCTCCCCCTCTCCCTATTCCCTTCCCTCCATTTTATTGATTTTTCGTCTATTTATTTGATTTTTTAAAATTACTACCTTGTGGATATTCATAAAGGTAAGATTCACTGTGGTATATTCATATATGTACACAGAAAAGTTAGGTCAGATACATCCCACCATTCTTCTCTTTTCCTACCCCTCTTCTTCAATCCTTCTCTATCTGCTGATCTCTTCTATTTTCATACAATCCCCTCTTTTCTTTTTTGTTTCTTATTTAGGTCCAGATTCTGTATGTCAGAGAAAACATTTTAATAGCTTTATTGAGGTATGATTGAAAAATAAAAGTTATATATATTTATAATACAAAATGTGACTTTTAAATTTAGTATGCATTACCACAACCAAGGTCATTAACATACACATCACCTCAGTATTAAACCTTTGACTTTCTGGGTATGGCTTACTTCACTTAGCATGTTGATCTCTAGTTTCATCCTTTTACCAAACAAATGCCATAATTTTATTTCTTTGTATTCCTATTTATGGCTAAGTAATACTCCATTGTGTAAATATGCCATATTTTCTTTAAGCATTTGTCTCTGATGGGCACCTAGTGACATGGCTCCCAGGCTGCCAAGTGCTCTCAGCCACCCTACTGCCAACTAGCAGCTGAGCAATGCAGTGGCAGAGTGGCAGCCCAGGCGGGTTGGAGTTCCAGCAGGAAAGCACAGCTTGCAGAGAGGTGGAAGCCACCAGGCAGGCATTTGGGTCCTGAAGAGCTGTGAGCCAAAGCATGCTGACCAATCACTTTCAGCAGCCAGGCCTGGGCACAATATTAACGTCTGCTGCAGAAGTCCAACCCGTTTGGCACAGCAGTGCAGCTCAGAAGTTGCCAGCATAGACCATTCTAGGACCTCAACCTCCCACTTCCTGACCTGCAGTGAGAAAATGGAAATGGAACAGACCTGGATGAAAGTTGGACTCCAGAGCTAACCAATAGCATTGGTATGTTTCCAAACCCTAATTAGCATAAGTTTGGGCCAATAGCAGTGACCCACGTGCTTTATAAACCCCTAGACTAGCACACTTAAGCAGAGAAAACCTGCTATTCCATCCCCTCTTGCATTGTAAGAGTTCTGTTCCTCTTTCTATTGTTTAATAATTCCTACTCTTATTTACTCATCCTGGTTTGTGGATTTCAGTCTTTGAATTCACAAAAAAAAAAGAACAGGGAAGAAAAATAAATCGATGGTGAGATACTGGGGCCTGCTGCATCACCAGAAGGCATAGCCCATCAACCAGAGATGCAACACTTCTTGGGTGCAGAGGCCTGAAACTTCATGCAGACCCCACCCACCAGCAGAATTGAAGAAACTCCAGTCCCACCTGCCAGAAGAAACAGGGAATCAAGTTTCCTATCAAAACTTAATTTTTGCCAGGCACAGTGGCTCACGCCTGTAGTCCCAGCACTTGGGAGGCTGAGGCAGGAGGATCGCAAGTTCAAAGCCAGCCTCAGCAATGGCGAGGCACCTAGCAACTCAGTGAGACCCTGACTCTAATAAAATACATAAAAAGGACTGGGGTTGTGGCCCAGTGGTCGAGTGCCCCTGAGTTCAATCCCAGCTACCAAAAATAAATAAATAAATAAATAAAACTTCATTTTCACTAGGTTTGTTCCATAGCTTGAGTATTGTGAATTGTGCTGCTATAAACATTGAAGTGGCTACAGCCCTAGATTATGCTGATTTTAGATCATTTGGATATATAATAAAGAGCAAGACAGCAGAGTCAAATGGTGTTTCCATTTCTAGTTTTTTGAGGAATCTCCATTCTGCTTTCCAGAGTGGTTGCACTAATTTACAATCTCACCAACAATGTATGAAGATACTTTTTCCCTACAACCTTGCCAATATTTATTATTTGTATTCTCGATAATTGCCATTCTGACTAGAGTGAGGTGAATTCTCAATATAGTTTTGTTTTGCATTTCCCTGATTTCTAGGGATGTTTAACATTTTTTCATATATTTACTAGCCATTTTTATTTCTTCTTTTGAGAAGTGTCTGTTTGGCTCTTTATCCCATTTATTAATTGGAGTTTATTTTTGTTGTTAAATTTTTTTAGTTCTTTACATATTCTGGATATTAATCCCCTATCTGAAAAGCAGGAGTCATAAAACTTTCCCCATTATGTTATGTGTGTTTTATTTTCTTAATTATCTTCTCTACCGTGCAGAGACTTTTTAATTTGATGCTGTCCCACTTACTTATTCCCAGTTTTATTTATTGTAATTTATGAGTTTTGTTAAAGAACTTGGTGCCTGTGCCAATATGTTGGCATGTTGTCCTACATTTTATTTTAGTGGTTGCAGAGTTTTGGGACTAATTCCTAGGTCTTTGGTCCACTTTGAGTTTACTTTGATGGATAGGGGTCAACTTTCAGTCTTCTACATTCCAACTTTTTAAGCACCATTTGTTATAAAGGTTATCTTTCCTCTAACATCTTTACCAAGCACCATTTGTTATAAAGGTTATCTTTCCTCTAACATCTTTACCAGGCATCAGATGACTATATATGTATGTTTGTCTCGTGTTTTCTATTCCATTCTATTTTTCTTCAGGTCTGTTATGGTGCCAATACCATGCTGATTTTGTTACCCTGTTGTAAAATTTTAGGTTCGGTACTGTGATGCCTCCAGCATTGCACTTCTTGCTTAGGGTTGCTTTGGCCATTCTTGGCATGTTATTCTTCCAAATTAATTTAAGAACTTTTTCCTACTTCTGTGAATAATGTATTTTGATGGGGTTTGTATTAAATTTGTATAATATTCTTGGTAATATGGTCATTTTGACAATATTAATTTTGACTATCATCAACACAGGAGCTCTTTTCCTCTTTTAAGGCTTTCTTCAGTGCTGTATTCTTTTCATTGTAGAGGTCCTCCACTTCCTTCATTAAATTAATTCCCAAGTATTTTTTCAAAGTTATTGTGAATGGGATAGTAATTTTCCTAATTTCTTTTTGAGCAGATTCATTATTGGTGTATAAAAAAGGGATTGGTTTATGTATGTAGGGTTTGTATACTCCAACTTTACAAAATTTGTTTATTAGCTCTAAAGGTCTTTTGGTGAGTTTGGGTGTTTATTAATTATAAGATTATGTCATAAGCAAACAGTGATAATTTGACTTCTTTTTTTTTTTTCTAATGGTATCCCTTTATTTTTTTTTTTTTTTCTTTTACCAGATAGCTCCAGCAAGGTTTTTGAGGAATATGTTAAATACTAATGGTGAGGATGGTAATACTTGCCTTGTTCATTTTTTTGTTTTGTTTTGTTTTTAGAAGAAAAGTATTCAGTGTTTATCCATTAAGTATGATGTTGCCTTGGGTTTGTCACACAAAGTCTTTATAATATTGAGGTAAGTTTCTTCTATTCCTAGAGAACTAGTGTTTTAAACTTGACTTTATCAAATGCTTTTTTGCATCTATTGAGATAATCATGTAATACTTGTCTGTAACTATTTATGGCCAAAAAAAAAATTATTGATTTGAATCTCTGTTGAACTGAACTCACTTTCCTGGAATGAAGCGCCTTTGATTATTGTGAATTATCTTCTTAATACATGTTAATGTAATTTGCCAATATTTTATTAAAAATTTTTGCATCTCTGCTCTTCAAGAACATTGCATTGAAATTTTCTTTCCTTAATGTGTCTTTGTCTGATTTTAGTATCAAAGTGATTCTGGCTTCATAGAATGAATTTGGCAGTGATCCCTCCTTTGCTATGTTGTGGAATGGTATAAGAAGTATTGATATTAACTCTTCTTTAAAGAGTTAAACAAATCTTTGTTTCATTGATCATTTGTATTTTCTTATTCTCAATTTCATTGATTATGACTCTTATTTTAATTATTTTCCATCTTCTACTGTTTGGGATGTTATGTTTTTCTTCTTCTATGGCCTTGAGATGTAAAGTTAGATTATTTCTGTGCTGTCTTTTTCAAAAGCAGTTACTCAGTGTTATAAATGTTCTTTATAAAACTTCATATTGCCCCAGAGATTTTGATGTGTTGTATTGCAATTCTCATTTGTTTGGAAGAATGATTTATTTCTCCCCTGATTTATTCTGCTATCCATTCCTCATTCAAAAGAGTACTATTTAATCTCTAATTTTTTTATCTTATCATTGATTTCCAATTTTATTCCATTATGATCTGATAGGATGCAAGGAATTATCTCTATCTTTTATAATTTATAAGATTTGCTCTATGCCAAAAAATATGATCCATTTTAGAGAAAGTTCCATGTGCTGCTGAGAAGAAATCGAATTAAGTTGCTGATGGATGAAACATTCTACAAATGTCTGTTTGCCTGATTTGATTAACAGCATTTTTATGAAGAATCTTGAGTTTATGTCTAAATGACCTATGTGGTGGTCTGATGAATGTGCTGAAATTAACATTACAGTATTTAATTCTTTATACTTGATTCTTTATATTGAGCTGCATTTATTTTATTTGTGTAGTTGTACCATGTTTGGGGCATAAATACTTGCAATCATGATATCTTGTTGTAGGATGATTTACTTAACCAGTATAGGTGATCTTCTTTTTCTCTTCTGATTACTTTGCTTGAAGTTCACTTTGTCTCATATGAAAGTAGTTCCCCTGCTCACTTTCAGCTACAATTTGCATGGTATATCCTTTTTCATCATTTTATCTTCAGCCTTTGGATGTCTTTGTAAGATGAGTTTCTTGCAAATAGCATGTTGTTGGGTCTTGTTTTTTAATCCCATATGCCAATCTATGTCTTAATTGGAGAGATTAGACTATTTAATTCAATGTTATTTCAGGAGGGTTATTTTTTCCTACCATTTTATTTATTTCTACTATTTAATTTAGAATGGATTCTCCTTTTCTTTCCACTGAAAAATGTTTTTATTATTTTATATACAAATAATGGGCAGACATTGTTATACCCATAAATTCTATTTTCCACAACAATTAGGTTTCTATTTAAAAAAAAAAAAAAAGAAAACTACACAACAAATTTTAAAAGACACTGGGATTTCTTTGCTTCTAGATCATTGCTGGGAAAAGGGAGGGAGTTTTCTCTAACAGTAATCACAAATTAGAACTGAGTATTCTCTAAAGCAGAAATAATATAGAGCCATTTCAAGTAAAGACTATTGGGTTCTCCTCACAAACACCCACAGCAACCTGCCAAGAACAGGCAAACCAAATCAAAACAGCTCAGCATAACTAGGCTTCATGTATTAGGCCGTTATACCCCTTTAAGCTAATAAATCAAAACAGAAAATACTGAAATAAAAATAAGTGATTTTGAGATTGTTATACAAATTTTTAGTTCCTTTTTGTATTTTCCCCTCTATAACATAATAAAGGGAATATTTCACTGCAAAGAAAATTTTATTTTATATATCACTGGCCATGAATTTTGTAATTAATTATAACACAAATGCTGCCTAGTGCCATTATCCAAATGGCATGACCATTCTGTCCACAATCCACTTGTGCATTTATAAACAGAATTTTCATGATTTACATATAAGCATGTCTAGCAATGGAGATGTTACAATGAGGTGCAATCTAATGCCCATAATCTGACGCTTTGCAGATAGCAATTAAGGAGAAAAGTATTTGTAATCACCTTTCACTTCAGTGCCCTTATATAAAAATCAATAATTTAGAATTAAATTTTAAATCTCTAGGGCTGGGGTTGTGGCTCAGCGGTAGAGCGTTCACCTAGCACGTGTGCAGCCAGGGTTCCATCCTCAGCACCACGTAAACATAAATGCATTGCATTGTGTACAACTAAAGCAAATAAATAAATATTTTTTAAAAAATTTTAAGTCTCTAAAGGAGATTTTAAAATGTACATATAGAAATGGTTACAGAGAGTGTGATTTTTAAGAAACATCCTTCATGTCCACATACTGCTGTAACTGCTGTACTATTTTTCTTACAGCTGCTTTCCTTTGCCTACAAGAGGGACTTGGATAAGATGGACAGTTTGCTTGACTTCTTTAATGTCCTGAACTTTCTGTAGCTCTTTATTTTTCTTCAACCTGTTCATTATGAACTTAGCTTGGTGTTTCTATTTAATATCTTCAGCTCTCTTTATTGCATCAATAGTTTTATTCCATAGTTCTTGCTGGCATTTGATGGGTACGTTTTTCAAATTCAAATGAATTATCCACCATAAGCTCTTTACCAGATGCTTTCCAGAATGCTTTAGTCCACCTGACCTTGCGAGGATTACGCTTCTTTTTAAAGTTCTTATGACATTTGGATTTACAGAATCTGCATACCTTACAATCATTGTGGACAAACATCATGCCATGGCTGGCGTAGATGGGCCGAACAGAAATAACACTTCATGATGCACATGTTGAGCCCATGTGGGACCCCACTGACCAAACGGCTAGCTGGGGAGTTGATTCTCCTTTATTTGACTGTTATTATAGTATAATTCATGCCTATGGTTCTTTTTATTTCTATTTTTCTGCATGAAATATTTTATTGAGTATATTTTATAGTGCAGCCTTATTGGTTATGAATTCTTTTAGTTTGCACTTACTATGGAAGATTTTTATTTCATCTTCAATTGTAACAGACAATTTTGCTGAGTATGGTAATCTAATTGGCACTGATTTTCTTTCAGGGCTGGTTAGTCTACTATGTCATACACAGCAGTAATAATTGCAACAGCATGAATGGTGTGGGCAGAATTATATAAACCAATTTGTTCTAAAAGATGTCAAAAATACACTTCATCAAGATAGAAGATAATGTGATAAGAAGGTAGAACAGAGTTTACAATTTGAAAAAGTAAACAGAGACAGTAAAAAATAGATAAGCAGGTGATGGTTATAAGAACAGAGGAGAGAATAGAGTGAAAAAAGTAAAGAGAAAGAGAAAGAAAGAACAAGAGAATTTGGCTTTTAGTAGGAGAAGAGAGAAATAGAAACAAAATAAAACAACCTCGAAATAAACGAACCAAAAACCCTAACCCTCAAGATAAGCAAGAAGAAACAAGTACAATTAAAAATGCTAAAAATGATGGAGATGGGGTTGTAGCTCAGTGGTTGAGTGCTTTCCTCGTATATGTGAAGCACTGGGTTCGATCCTCAGCACTACATAAAAAAGTAAATAAATAAATAAAATAAAGATGTTATGTTCATCTACAACAATAAAAAAGTGCTAAAAATGAGAAAAAAGAAACAAGCATATACATGCATATATGTCCACACCAAGCGAACTGTGAACTGAGCAATGGAGCCCAGGCACCAGCTCAAGACCAGGAACAAATAAATGGCAGTGGTGTTGCAGACAAGATGGAGAAACAACCTGAGGAACTGTGTGGACAGCCACAGGGGCCATGGGAGAAATGCTTTATAAAGCTCTGAGAGCAAAAACTAATGCAGCTGTGCCAGACACTGCAAAGATAAGGAAGTTGCAAGATAAAGAGGCCTTGAGAGTCAAAGTATGGTTGCTGAAGAAAGAACTATGTACCTTGAAAATACCGCTTTGCCTGTCCATTGGTATTGATGTAGTCTGAGGAGGAGGAAGGGAAGATTAACACCTGTAAGCTCAACCAGTGGTAATGCAGAAAATGAAACAGCAGCAGCAAATGGCTCTGATCCTTGCAGGTAAGGTGCCTATCCTGGTCAGTGTTTAGTACACTGATAACCAGCCATGGACAACTGCCTGTGTGGAAGGCAGTGGCTGTGAAGTCAGAAATAGACGCTGTCTGGTTTGATGGCAGTACAAGACAAGGAAGCCAGTAAGCTGAGCTGAATGGTGATAGCAAATGCAGTATCCCCCATAGTGATATGTACTGACAGCTGTGCTGCATAGTGGGGACCACAGATGGCCACTGTGCTTTCCTGGGACTCAGAGCTGGCATGCATTCTCTTAGATGGATGTGCTTTATTTGTACTAGTACCCATAACTGCTTTGTCCTTTCGTCTGTAGGCATTTCCTCACCAACACCATTGGGAACTGGGCACACATCTACTCCAGAATAGCAAACACCTCTACCTGCTGGGTATGGTATGCCCTGAAGTGCCAATGAGTTCTGCTGGACAGCCCTGCGGAATCCAGTCTATGTCC
Organism: Tamias sibiricus; assembly: GCA_025594165.1. NCBI lineage: Eukaryota > Metazoa > Chordata > Mammalia > Rodentia > Sciuridae > Tamias > Tamias sibiricus. The sequence goes on along the minus strand of CM046663.1, from coordinate 138,213,051 downwards.
ATGAACAATAAGATGTGGCTATGGAAGACTTTTATTGTCACCTCAGTATGGAATGAAACTGACAATGGCTTTTAGTGATCATAAGTGATCGGGCTTACATTGTTGTTGTGGCCTGTGGATGCAGGGCTCTGCCCTCCTCTCTAAGGGATCATTGCAGATGACTGCAGATGCATAGATTATACAATGAGGAATCCTAAAGGGGTGAATTGTTGGGACAGGGCCAAAATGGCTATTGTTAGGCTCTCTTACCAAGGCTTCCAGTGAGCTATGTTACATTTTTAGTGTGTAGCCAGGGCTAGGGACTGGCTATGTTATGGTTATTTAAGGCCAGAAACACTCCCTATACTCAAGGTCATAAACATTAACTTGTAGGCATGTGCCTGCCCATCCCCCATTATGTAACCTATTGGTGCTGTGCCTTCTTTGTTTGGCCTGCATATAAAAATGGCCTGTCGAAAAACTTGGGGGCTAATAGGGGACTAAAATGGAACTGGCTGGGGACTAAAGCTGAAGCTGGAGGCTAGAGACTGTCTCCACCTCTGAATAAAGCATTCTACTATCCTGTGTCTTATATCTTCTTCCACCTGTCAGACCCCAAATCTTTTCCCTTGAGTCTCCACATGACAGGATTCTATAAAATAATATATAATTCTTAGATGTCAATTAAATAAGTAAATGCAAAAAAAATCATTGTTGTAACAATAACATCTTCCTCATGTTTGCCTCTGCTAGTTTCATGCTTACAGGACTTATATTTGTCTTGAAGCTATATTTAATTAATTTTTATATGTAGTGTTAGAAATGAGTCTAATTTCATTTGTTTTTGCATGTGGATATACAGTTTTCCAAACACCCTTTATTGAAGAGACTATTATTTCCCCCATTGTATATTCCTCACCCTTTTATGAAAAATTAGTCAACAGTTATGTGGGTAAGTTTATTTCTGGACTCTGCATGGGTTCCTTAGTTCTATGTGTGTGTATTATGCCTGCACTCTCATGTTTTATCTACTGTAGGTTTGTATATAATTCAATGCCTACAGACTTCCTCTTGTATAAAATTTCATGGGTCCTTCAGAATCTTTTGTGGTTCTAAACAAATTTTAGGATTTTTAAAATTTATGTGAAAAAGGCTTTGGATTACTTATAGGGACTGCATTAAATCTGTATATCACCTTAGGCTTTAACAATAATTAATATTTCAATTTGTCATCATGGATTATTTTTCCATGTATTCTGTTTTCTATAACTTCTTTTGTTGATGATTTTTTTTCAGGATACATATTTTTCACTTCCTTGTTGAAATTTACTACTAAATATTTTATTTTTCTCATGCTGTTGTAAATGAAATATTTACTTGGTTATTTATCAAATTGTTTTTTAAAACTCTGCTGAATTTTGTATGTTATTTACATATGCTAAATGTACAAAATTCATTTATTAGTTCTAATGGTTTTCAGTAGAACTTTAGAGTTTTCCATGTGTAGATTATTTCTGATGGAAACAGAGACTCTTACTTTTCTTTTTTGATTTGTATACACTTTAGTTCTTTTTCTTGCTTTATTGTTCTGGCTTGGACTTCAGACCTATGTTGAGTAAAACTGGCAGACTAGGCATTCTTGCACTTACCCAAATTTTTCAGGGAAACCTTTCAAGTTTCATCATGAAGTGTGATGTTAGCATTGATGTTAGCTATTTGTCATGTATGGTTTTAGTGTGCTGTGACTATTATTGTGTCATTTTTTGAAATTTTTCTCAGAAAAGGATTTGAAATTTGTCAAATAAGCAAGGTGTGGTGGCGCCCGCCTGTAATGCCAGCATTTGGGAGGCTGAGGCAGGAGGATCGCAAGTTCAAAGCCAGCCTCAGCAATGGCAAGGCATTTAGCAACTCAGTGAGACCCTTTCTCTAATAAAATACAAAAAAGGGCTGGGGATGTGGCCCAGTGGTCAAGTACCACTGAGTTCAATCCCCGATACAAAAGAAAAGAAAAGAAATTTGTCAAATGCTTTTTCTGCTTTTTCTACACTTATTGAAATGGTCATGTACTTATTGTCCTTCATTATGTTAATGATATATCACTTTTACTGATTTATGTACATTGGATTATCCTTAGAACTCTGGCATGAATCCTACCTGATCGTGGTGGGTGAATTTTTTAATCTGCTGGAGCAGATACAGGTTAAATAAAACTGTTCTTCCTAGCAATTTGAGAAGTTATTCTCAGATTAATTCACCATCTCACTGACAGTCTATCACATAACTGTTTCTTGACATACGTATAGTTTGCTTCTTGAAAGAAATTTATATTTTGGTATGACTATTTATTATTGTGCACTTATATTTCTTACCTGAGAATGAGTACATAATGTTTTATTTGGTTCAGTCAGCTGAATGAAATGTCCACCTTTTCTTTTGTATTTATAATTATTATTATTTTTATTAGAGCATTACAGTTATATATTGTAGTTGGGTTCATTTTAACAAAATCATATATGCATGGACTTTGTTTTACTCAATTACACTTTCTGCTCCCTTTTTGTCCTTCCTACCCAATTCTGCTTCCTATACTCTACTAATCTTCCTTCCCTCATTTATGTATTTATTTTTGATCGATGCTTTCTAAATCTGCATGAAGGTGGAATTCCCTGTGGTATATTTATATGTGCACAAAAATCACATAATGTGATTTTATAAATTCATTCCACATTTCCTCCCCTTTCCTATGCCTCTATCTCTTCCTGGGTATCCTCCTTCTCCACTAATCTGTATCTTTTTGGTATGTGATCAACCCTACTTTGTTTCTCTTATTTTGCTCTAGTTCCGTACATAATAAAAAACATTTGATCCTTAATTTTCTGAGTCCGGTTCATTTCACTTAGCATGATGTAGAGAAGTTTGCTTTTGATGGATATGAACATAACTACAAGTTATGCATCAGGTAATATCTTGAAGGAAGGCTCTACTTGCAAAACACTTTCATTTTTATTTAATTTGTCAAAATATTACAGAAAATGATGATAAGACAATGAAGGGTAAGGGCACATTAATTATACCTTTGACATTTTGATTCTGAGTCAAAATAATAAATGTTTCTCTTATTCCAGTTGCATTATTTCATTTCACTATTTCTAACAAAGGCAGATTTAAAAAGCAATGGAAACATCAAAGCTTATAGAAAGTATTTGCAAAGCAATAATCTCTTAATAATTTGCCTCATTAATACATTTAATTAAAAAATAAGCATTAATTTACTTATCCTTTGCAAGCCACCAGAGGAACATGGGCATACTTACATTGCTTAAGGACTTCTTGATGTTTTTAGCATCTATTTGCAGAATATTCCCAAGAATTGGGAGAGGAGTGGGCCCTGGTGGGAGCTTCCCTCTCTCGGAGTTCTGTCTCCCAAGTGAAAGCAGAAGCAAACAGAAGAGACTCAGAAACAGGAGCACAACTGAATCCATTGAAGCCTTCTCTTTTCATTGAGATAATTGTGAGCTTGCCATCAATGTAAAACTTTTATAGTTCTCCCTCATAATTAAGAATGTGTCCTGTTGACATAAAAGTGCTGAGCCAGTCAAGTAGATAAATTCTAATCCCTTCTGCGTGTACATTGGTCACCTGATAAAGATAAAAATAAAGTGTTGTTTACTCTTTCTCTTCTTCCAAACCTCTATCCTTGAGCACCTAGTTTGGTCATTCTAGCATAGAGCACAAGAACAGACACTTTACAGCAAAGAAACAAACAAATAAGCAAGGACACAACCTCTGGTGATACCAATGTGCAGCTGGGATTAAGATGAAACATTTGATTGAAAACATTGCTCAACATTATGGATTCTCAGACTGATTGAAAATTCATGACCTTGGTGGGAAATCAATATATCCTTGACTGTTACATAACAGTATTGAACCTGTAATACTTCATCAAACAATAGGATCATTTGTGTTTGAAAATAAAGTCTTTAAAACATTTTCAATAATTTAACTAATATCACAACCACCTGAACATAAAATATGTTATCATTTTAAGAGACCAAACATATATAAATAGTTAACTAAGAAAACATGGCATTTGCCACTTAGAATAACCCCTCCACGAACCCCCCCCCCCCAAAAAAAATCTGAAGAACAGAAGGCAGAGGTTTTGTTTGTTCGGTTGGTTTTGTTTGTTTTGTCAAATGGAGTCAGGGAGATTCTGGAAAAACAGGAATACCATCATGTCATACAATTCGCTGGGGGTAAAACTAGAATTTAAAATGAGCTCTTCTTACAATCATAATGGTACACTATGGCTTACACCATAGCTGACTAAAAAAACACATTAGAAAGGGGAAATAAACACTCCCAACAATTATTCTGAATGTACACTACACTGACTGTGTTCACGGACCTACAGGTTTCCCATCAAGTCTATACTCATTATTTTACTCCAAGGATAACTGGATCAGAGAGTCTACCAAAGGAGAAGATGCAGATTTGGTTTCGCCTCTCTCCATCACTAAGGGGTGAAACATTCTTGTCAGGACTGAGGAAGAGCGAAACTCAGAGTACTGAAAGGAGAAGGCTTGAGAAACTATGTCTTCATTGTCCCCAGCTATTTCCAGATAGGACTGCTTCTGTTGCTGTTTATTATGCTCTTGTCAAGTGTAATGGAATAAAATGTTGGACCACAAGCAATGATATTGAATATAGAAAAACAGGCATGTTCTTTGGAGGCAGGTGGGAGGCAGGGACTACATCAAACAGACTCCTAGCACAAAAGGAACAATATGCAAATCAGAATAGAAGAATACATTTTGTAGTCATGATTCAATATGTCATTGAACAGATGTATACTACTATGTTACTTCATAGATGGGCTACCCTCCCCCCCAGAAGTTTCCGTATCCTGAGCAAAGCAACCTTGTTTCATTTTCCGGGAAGGAGCCAATGAGCTTAAAGATCACTCTGTTCTCCCAGCAGGATGTTTCTTCCCCAGACAGGATTTTTTTTCCCAGGCAGGAGCCAATACGCTTAAAGACCGCTCAGTTCCATGGGCAAAGAGCCAATGGCATTGGGGTCGCTCTGGTGCACCCCCTACCAGAAATCCCTATGTAGGGTTTCTTTTGAGAGACTCACACACAACAGCTCCACCCTGCGGAGAGGAGAAAGCCACTGCACCAGCCTTAGACCCATTGCCTCCAAACCGATGGCAGCTGCCCACCTGACAGCTCCAGACCCACCAACTTCAGCCCGACAGCAGCTCCCCAGCCAACAGCTCCAGCCTCCAACTGGATAGCAGCTGCTTTAGCCAACAGCTCCAGAGATCCCAGCTGGCACGACCAGGCACCCACCTTCTGTTCAGAGCTTGCACACTCCCCTCTCCCTGACTCCCCTCTCCCAGCACCTCTTCAACCTTTGACCAGAGCACCTCTTTGACCTCCAACCAGCCACAAAGGCAGGTGAATAAATCTCTTGGCTGCACGGCTGTCCCCAGTGTGATTTTTTGCCCTTTATTGGTGTCGTGACTCGGATCCTGTCCCGAGCTGAAGGACATAATCACCCGGGACTGCCTGAGCCTTCGCCCATTTTTTGATCACCGCTCCGAAGCATCCACCACAAGCCATCAGATTGGTAAGCACCACTGTCCCAGAACTCCTAAAACTGTCGAGCCTTTTACAGTGGGAACTGACCATTGATCGTATGGCAGGCCTGTTTGTGGCCCATACAGAAAGGACTGTACCCCACCTAGACCTTCATGGTCACAGTGGACCTCAGAAGCTCTTTCTCTCTTTCTCTCTCTCTCTATCTCCCATTCCCATTCCTGGGAACACTTGTCTCCTCATCCCCAGAGCTCCTAAACCCATTGGGCCTTTCTCAGTGGGAACTGACCATTGATCATGTGGCAGCCCCGCTTGTGGCCCGTATGGGGAGGACCGCACCACACCTAGACCTTCTCGGTCACAGTGGACCTCAAGGAGCTCCCTCCCCCACCCTCTCTCTCTCTCTCTCTCTCTCTCTCTCTCTCTCTTTGTCTCCCTCTCCCTTTCCTGGGAACACTTGAAGAAAGCCCTTTTCCGGTCTCTGGCCTAGTTCGGAATTGGGTCTTATCTCTCCTGTTCCGAATGGGACACGTAAACCCCTGCGCAGGGTGGCCCATTGTCCTTTGGTCCCTTTGGACCTCATGTTTGTTTGACTCCAGTGATGACTGGGTCTCATGGACTTGGATCTCTGATATATATATCTTGAGGGGGATAATATATCTCTCCAATTCAGAGCGGGAAAATGGGGGCTTCTTCTTCTTCTTCTTCTTCTGCTTCTTCATCCCTCCCAGCTGACCAACTCCTATCCCTCCTGATCAACTACCCTCTGATCACTCTCTTCTTTACTCTCGTCCTCGCTCTCTTCTTTGGTTTCGCTATCACTCACTCTTTGTCGCTTTCGTACCCACTCCAATCCCTCCCAGCCAACTCCCTTCTACAATGCCTCTAAAACAACCTAGCCACTCTTGGCCTAACTCCTGATATACAACCAAGATAGAGATTCCATATATTCAGGCTTTCTCCCTCCTCCATTCAAATCCCTCACTCTGTACACTCTGCAACCCCAAAAATATTCTCCTTGTCTGTCAACCAGCTGCTCCCCTACCATCCTCATCCTTTCTTGATTTTGATCCTGTGGACGAGCCGCCCCCATACCGACCTGAAACATCTCCCCCTCCCTCAACCCCTTCAGCCCCACTTCTACCCACTCCTGCCTCCTCCTCCTTCAGTCCACCCCTCAACGCGATCTCACACAATGTCTGCTTGCCCTCCTTCACATGCTCCTGCCCAAATCCTGGCCCCACTTCGGAAAGTTGCGGGTCCAGAAGGAATTATCTGTGTCCATGTTCCCTTCCCAATGACCGAGGTAGTGCAAATTGAGAAATGGTTGGGATCTTATACTACCTCAGGGAATTTCAATGGGTTCTCCAAGCTTGTAGCCTTACCTTCCATCATATATATATGTGTGTGTATATATATGAATGATTCTGGCAAATACCCTCCTTCCTAAGGAACATAGGCGAGTCTGGGAGCAGGCAAGGGCCTATGCTGATGAGAACCATAGAACCAACCCTAACCATCTCATTGGACCTCAGGCTATCCCCGAAAGTGACCCTAACTAGGACTATAATTCCCCAGGGACGTGGCCTTGAGAGATCAATTTTCCACTTGTATACTAGCTGGTCTTAAGCATGCAGCACAAAAGGCTGTTAATTTCGACAAGCTGCAGGAAATCATACAAAAAAGGGAAGAGAACCCCTCTAGATTTCTTGATTGGCTGACAAAAGCTTTCCAATGATACACTGATTTAGATCCTAAATCTCCAGGGGGAGGTCAGGTCCTTATGACTTACTTTCTGTCCCAAAGTTACCTCGACATACAGGTTTAATTGAAAAAATTAGGGCAAGGACCTGCAACACCTCAGACCGAGATCTTGGCCATGGCCTTTAAGGTCTATCATAATAGAGATGAGAATGCCAAATGCCATTGTTTTCAGAAATATGAAAAGGCCAAGTAAGCAAGATTTCAAATGCTGGCCCAGGCTTTACAGGGCTCCAACTCTTGGGCCTCACAAACAGGAGGCCATTACCCCACACAGAGGGGACCTCCAAGGCCCTGTTTCAGGTGTGGGAAAGGACACTGAGCTAGAGCTTGCCCCAACCCCAGGCCTCCTATGTGCCCATGTCCTAAATGCTCCAAGAAGGGCCACTGGGGTGTCGACTGCCCCAGTTCCCACAGGGGTACTGGACCAGTAGTGAAACACAGCCTTCTGGGACTGGCTGCGGAAGATAGACGGGGCCCAGGGGTTCCTCTCCCGACAGTTGACATCGCCCTACAGGAGCCTAGGGTCACCCTTCTTGTTGATGGCCACCCTATAAATTTCCTACTAGATACAGGAGCCACTTTCTCGGTCTTGAGGGAGTTTTGGGGGTCCACCACCATATCATCCCCTATTTTCAGGGTAGAGGGACACGCCATTCACCCCCGCAAGACTCCCATGCTGTCTTGCCGCCTCCACCTCCATTCATTTGTCCACCAGATCCTAGTAATCCCTCAATGTCCTGTTCCTTTACTGGGCCGAGATATACAAGCCAAATTTCAGGCCTCAATTGTGCTCTCTGACCCGCCTCGCTCAGTTCTCTCCCCGACTCATCTCACTCCATCTCCTCCTCCATCTTTCTCCTTGCCATATTAGGAGTTGATAACCCTGAAAAGAACTTTCAATGCTCTAACAGTGCAGAAACCTCCCCTTATCCTGCCCCTGCCCATCTGGTAGACCCCAAAGTTTGGGACACCCAGACTCCCTCCCTTGCTCACTGTGACCCTGTATAAATATACCTTAAAGATCCCCAGTATTTCCCCAACAGAGCCCAGTACCCACTCCCGGCCGCTAGCCTCAGAGGTCTCCAACCTATTATCTCAGACCTCCTGCAGAAATGCCTTCTCTGACCCACCCATTCCCCTTATAATACTCCCATATTGGCAGTTAAGAAGTCCAATGGGTGGTATCAGCTAGTCCAAGATCTTCGTCTCATCAATGAGGCTGTTAGGCCCACACACCCTCTGGTCCTGAATCCCTAATTCCTTCCTTATCTACCCATTTCTTGGTCATTGATCTTAAGGATGCCTTCTTCACTGTCCCTTTAGCTCAGGAATCACAAGACATCTTTGCCTTTAACTGGAATGATCCTGATACTCACCGGTCCCAACAATTGACCTGGACAGTCCTCCCTCAGGGTTTTCGAGACAGCCCTCATATCTTTGGACAGACACTGGCTGCTGACCTCAAAGACCTTGAATTCTCTGACTCCACTCTTTTGCAATATGTAGATGATCTTTTTCTTTGCAGCCCTTCCTTCTCCACAGCTCATACAGACTCTTACACCCTTTTAAATTTTCTTGCTTCTCACAGGTATTGCATTTCCCCATCTAAGGTACAACTTGCCCAGACCCAGGTATTTTATTTAGGAGTTCAGATTTCCCATCAATCGAAGGCCATTACCCTAGACCAAAAGGCCCTCATCAAGGCTCTCCCATGTCCCAAGACAAAGGAAGAGATTCTTTTCTTTTGGGGGCTAGCAGGATACTTCCGTGCATGGATTCCCAATTTTTCTCTTTGCGCAAAGCCCCTATATGAGGCATCTAAGGGGGTTAAGGAAAAGCCCCTCCCCGAAGGCATTCAGGCTGAGTTTAAGCATCTGCAGCAGGCACTATTACAGGCCCCAGCTCTTCACCTCACAGACCTTCTTCAGCCATTCACCCTTTATGTCCATGAAATGACGGGTCTGGCTCTAGGTGTTTTAGGTCAATATAAGGCCTCCACTTTTGCTCCTGTTGCCTACCTTTCTAAACAACTTGATCCCACCATTTGCGGATGGGCCCCTTGTCTTAGGGCTCTGGCTGCTGCTTACCTACTTTTACAGGAATCAAAAAAGTTGACCTTTGGTGCCCATGTCACTGTTGCCTCTCCTCACCATTTAAAAATCTATTAACATATAAGAGCCTTCAAACCCTCCTGCCCTGTTACGTTCTCTCTCTCCTCGTTTCTTTTCTGCATGACTTCTCAATCTCTTTCCAACCCTGCTCCTCTTTACACCTGGCTACCCTCCTCCCAGTCTCCTCTGAGCCCCCAGAGCATGATTGTGTAGAGATGCTTGAGGATTTAATCCCCCACCCCTCCCACATTCAAGAGGGACCGCTTCCTACATTTTCCCTAATCTGGTTCATGGATGGCAGCTCTTTCCTTTATGATGGGCAACGCTTTGCTGGCTACGCAGTCGTCTCCCTATCAGAGGTTATCGAGGCGGCACCCCTTCCCCCTAGTACCACAAACCAACAAGCCTAACTAACAGCTGTTATTCGTGCCTTCGAATTAGCGGCTGACCAAAACCTCATCCTCTACACAGACTCAAAATACGCCTATCATTTTACTTTCCCATTCAACAATATGGAAAGAGTGGGGGCTCTTGACCACAAAAGGCTCTGCAGTTACTAATTCCAAATTAATATCAAAGCTCCTACAGGCCTCTTCTGCCCAAACTAATAGGGATTTCTCATTGTCCTTCTCACCAAAATGGTGAGTTTCCCATAGTTCATGGAAACACAAGGGCTGATAGGATGGCAAGGGAGGCAGCCTTATCTTCTCCTTCTCTTCTGGCTGCAGTCCAATCTACTACCCAGACCTCCACATCCCCTTCCATACAATAAATCCTCTCCAATCTCCATTCTCTTTTCCATCCTAACCCTTAGGCCCTCAGAATGTTCGCGACCTCCTTCCTCACCCTGACTTCAGAGGACACACAGTTTCTCCATCAACTCACCTCCATGTGCACTACATGTCAGTGCACCAACCCATATAGTCCCCTTAAACCAGGAACATTTCCCTCTCACCAAACTCGAGGTCAGTTTCTGGTAGCTGATTGGCAAATAGATTTCACCAACATGCCAACTGTCTGGAAACACAAATATCTCCTGGTCATGGTAGATACCTTCTCTGGATGAGTGGAGGCCTTCCCTACTTCCAAAAAAAGGGCTTCCACAGTAGCTTCTATTTTAGTCTCAGAAATCTTACCCTGCTTTGTGTTGCCCACATCCATGCAGTCTGACAACGGGCCTGAATTTGTCTCTCATATCACCCAAAATCTATCTACTTCCCTTAACATTCCTTGGCATTTTCACATCCCATATCACCCCAAGTCTTCAGGGAAGGTAGAGAGGACTAATAGAACTATTAAGAACATTCTGACTAAACTCTCCCTGGAGCTTCACTTAGACTGGGTCAAGCTACTTCCCCTTGCCCTCTTTAGGCTCCGAGTCCTCCCAAAAAAACCTTCCTCACTATCCCCTTTTGATGTTATGTTTGGCGGCCAGCTCTTCCACCTAGAATTTCCCTAGTCCAAGGACCCTTGCCCAAATACCTCTCTCTTCCCCTCTTGTCTTTCATCAGACATCAGCTATGGATGTGCCAAGATTACATCCTTCCAGACCCAGGTAGACACTCCACTTTATTTTTGTTAACATCTGGTTCTTGGGTATATTTCTCCTCTCCCCAAGATACGGGATCAGTCTCCCTTGCCCCAAAGTGGACAGGCCCCTTTGAGGTTGTGCTATGCACACCCACAGCTCCTAAGTTTTGTGAAACCTCAGGGAAATTGACATCTTGGATTCATATCTCCAGACTGAAACCAGCTACCCAGTCAGCTGAGGATCCACAAAAGGACGACAGACACCTACCCCAGTATACTTGTTCTTCCCTTCCCACCAATCCCCTAAAAATTTGCTCTCTCATGTCTCCGATGCCAACTCAAAATAATCCTTTCTGTATTTCTGGTTCTAGTAGAACAGTAAATACATAAATAAAATGAAGGTCCATTAACATCTAAAACATATTAAATATATATATGTAATATACAATCCATAAGAGACTCACTTACAGTGAACACAATCATGTTGAAAGTTAAAAAAATAGATGATCTCCTATGTAATTAGTAACCAAATATGGAGATGGCATACTGATATCACATAATAGATATTAATAAACATTTGTTTAAAGGCCATTCTTTCTGATATGAAGGTGTTAAAAAGGTGTGTGTGTGGTGGGGAATAGAATTTCATTGGATTAGTCAAAGGGGAAAGAAGGGAAGAGAGGTGGAATGAGAATAGGAAAGACAGTAGACATAGGGCATGACTTTCATGTTCATAAATGAATACACAAGCGTGTAACTCCACATCATGTACAACCACAAGAATGAGATCCTAATTAGAATAAGTTATACTTCATGTATGTATAATGCCAAAATACATTCTACAGTCATGTATATATAAAAAGAACAAAATTTAAAAAGTAATAAGACATTTTATATTAGAAATGAGAATATTTTATATTAGAAAAAAGGTTTAATTAATCTACAACATACATTATAAATCTATATGGAACAATCAATAGAGCCTGAAACCATAAAAGGCAAGCATTGACAATTGAAGAGACAGATAGAAATATAGAAGTGGGACATTCCAACACTCAACCTTCAATAAGAAATGGAGCATCTGGATATATATATATATATATATGTATATATATATATATATGTATATACACACACATATATGTATATATATGTAAAGTTTTTAAAAAAGGAAATGGAAGATTTAAACAGCACCAGATATCAACTATACCTAATAAACACAAAACAGAACACTTTTCTAAACAACAACAGAATCCACATTCTACTCAGATACACAAAGAATTTTCTCCAGGATAGATCATGTGTAGATCATGCATAATTCTCAATTGATTTTTAAATATTAAAATCATTTCAAGTATCTTCTCTTATCACAATGGAATGGAATTAAAAATCAACAGAAGGAAAAGTAGATGTTAAAGAACATACTTTGGACAACAAATAGGTTAAAGAAGAAATCACTAGGAAAACTAGAAAATATTGAGAGAGATAAATGAAAATCAAACACAATGTAACAGAATAATGTTATGTAGAAAACCCAGTTCATAGAAGAACATCGAGAACACTAAATCTATGTTAAAAGAAAAGAGGATGTGCAAATTATATCTCTAAATTTCTGAAAAATCTAGAAACTGGAAATGCTTTCTACAAAGACAATGTTGCAGTTACTAAAGTAACATGGCAACAGGAGTGTATACTTACCAGTTTCTCATCTTGGTGGGAAATTGAAGGTTGTTCAAGAATATGGCCATTCAAGGAATTGAGGCTTGAAGAAGGCTCACGCTTGATTGTATTAAAAGGAAAGAAAGAAAGAAAGAAAGAAAGAAGGAAGGAAAGAAAGAAAGAAAGAAGAAAGAAGAAAGAAAGGAAGAAAGAAAGGAAGGAAGAAAACGAACTGGACTTTCAGTTACATCAGCTCTGTGAGACAATATCACAATTTATTTGTCCAAAGCAAAGCACTTCATGGAGCTTCCTTGATCTTCTGCAGAGGAAGTGCTGGTGTCAGACTACACCCTGGTTAGGATGGCCTTGCAGGCATTGAAGAGTGCCTTGTGCCAGGCATCACATGGTTTAAAACATATTGGACTAGGCTGCTAATTTGTTATGTGATATGAAGCAAATAAATTATCCTTTTTGAGCCTAACTCTCCTCATCTATAAAACAAAGAGATTAGGTGAGGGATGTTTACTTTTTTTCAAGTTCCATGACTCCTTTACAAACTAGTCCATCTGTTTCTCCTTCTAGCAGGGAGCAGGCACATTAGCATGCATGACTTCTGTACTGCATGATAACAAACAGTTTCACCACTCTCCGGATGAAAGTGGCAACTTTAAGAAGAATGACTACTTCAAGTCTCTCTCAGAGGGGCAAGCAAGTTCTGTTTTAACCTGTGCCTCAGGGGTCAAGTGACATAAGGGAGTGCTTTGTGTGGAGGCTACTCTGGGCTGTACACATCGCCTTTTCTCTAAGGCCAAACCATCACACCTAGTGCCCAGGTTGTTAGGTTTTTCTTTCACCGATTTGGAGGCTCCACCCACTGATTCTGCTTCCTGAAGCTGCAGAGATTCCCAAGAGCTCCTAGAATTCCAATTCTGCTAAGAATCTTCTCATTTACCTGAAAAGCCTGTTTGATCAATAGCAGTACTGAGCACTTATGTGTATCAACCCCACGATGAATTCTAGAGCTACAAGTGTGAATAAGAAGGAGATTTTCCCTCTAACAGAGAGAAAGATGGACAAACAGGCAATAAAACTGCAAGGTGATCAATGCTATGCTAGAGGCTGCTGTGGGAGCCCAGTGAGAAGAGCTTCTGTGTTGGGACCTGCCACATGGGAGTTGAGCGCCCCATAGTCCAGTGATGGAAATGTGAACTCTGGTTTCTGCTGCCAGTAGAAGAAGGTGGATCCCCATCTCTGCTCAGCAGGGGAGTGGGTGTTACCCAATGGGAACCAGCTGCCTTTTTGCTCCTTTGTAATACTACCTCCTACATTTTTTGGATGGAATATTCTATGGAACAGTTCCCCTCAATAAATTGAGCTTCATAACATGATCCTCCCTCTTTTTTCATCTGCCCCTTGCTTCTCTTGTGGGAGTTGGGGCTGATGAGCCCTCACTGAAGAACCCCAAGAAAAAGGTACTTTTCTCTCTGTGTGTGTGTGTGTGTGTGTGGTTATTTCATGCCAACCCAAATTCACCTGGAGTGACCCTGAATGATTTAGTCGCGTGTCAGGCACTCCTGTTTTTTTTTTTGTTGTTTTGTTTGTTTGTTTGTTTGTTTTGTTTCTGTTTCTCTTTTTGCTGTTGTTGTTGTTGTTGTTTTTCTTTTTGAGGCAGGGGAAGAGCAGTCAGAGGGTAAGGGAAAATTTTATCAGGAAGTAACTAAATATTTTCTTTTATTTTGTAAGGGTCTTTGAAAGAAACAGGTGGCACACACTCAAAAATGCTAGTTGAAAAGTTTAATGAGTAGGCTGTTTGCAGAGGTGTGCCCAAGACAAGGGAAGTGGCCAAGTGTGCTAAAGGATTCAGGGCTAGCATCAGCAGGAAGATGTTACCATCCCAGGTTGAAAGGTGCCAGGGAAGGAGGGTGTCCCCAGAAACCAAATAGACATTTAGCCAAGATACATGGATGCCTAAACTGGAAATGTGTGTATTGGTAGATGAATATAGTCACTGCCAGAACTGTGATCTGGGAGGGTGGGACTGAAAGAATAATTACTCCAAACCTTTTAGTACCCAGTTCTCTGAATTCCAAGGATCTGGCTCCTGACTTAATGTAGTCCCTAGAAGTTAATTTCCAGGAAACACATAGACATAACTTAAGGATGGAAGGGACCACAGGAAACCAAGTTTATGCATGAATACAAGCCATGTGTTAATTACTAGATGATTAATATATTTATCAACTCCACATTCATTTAATCCTTCCCAGATGAGAACTCAGGAATAGAATTAAATGAATAATCAATTCATGTGTCATTTTTAGGAAACAGAGATTGTGTTGGAGAGGGGCCATCCTGCATGGAGTTGTAGTTAATTCTGATCAACATTTTCAGTATTTTACCTTGAAACCTCTGGTTGATCCAAAAGACAACTGACACCACCTCAGCTGCAATTGGGCTAGGCTCTATACCACCCTTCTATAAGCTCTGTTTCATTCCAGTCTAAAGAAAGGGCAAGTTACCAAATTTCTGAAGAGACCCTGCAGTCAGTCATCTGAGCAAGTGATTGTTGTTGTTGTTGTTGTTGTTGTCTCTTTGTTGCTGAATTTTTTTTTCTGAATAGCATGTCAGTCGTTCTGCACCCTTTAACAGCAAGAATACCACTCATGAGCTCTGTCTCTATTAATTTTCCCCACTGTTCAAGATCCAATTCAAATTTCTCTGCATGAAAGAAATCTCACTGTTGTATATGCAATAAAATTCTTCTTGTAACAAAGTCCTGAGGTCATAAACTACATCTTACTTGCTGTGCCTACCAAATAGAAAGCAGCCTACAAATTTAATATTCTGTTTTAGCCAAAATTTGTGGCATCTCTCAACCAGAAATTGAGCTGTGTTCCTCCCCGTTAATTCGAGGCAGTTTGAATCTAAGTTCTTCCTCATTTACACAAATGAGTTTGAGCCTGAGCTCCTTCCAGTTAAATGCCTGGAAGTTTGAACTTGGCTCCTCTTTGCTGATGCAATGCCACTTTTATGCGACTATAGAGGAATTAACTTTGTATATCCTCTTGATGTATTACTGCTGCATGGCCACCAGGTATGAATACATTTAATTATCAAAAATAAAACCAGTTCTATGGCCCTGTGGAGTCTAGCCAGAAGCTAGCTAAACCAGCAAGACAGGTTTTTTCACCTAAAGATTAGCTTCTGCAAATAAGCCCTCTCTGCAGGGCACAGCATTACCCATTGTTTAAACTTCTCTCCATTGAAAAGCTAATGGTCTTTTTGTGTGTCTGTAAAGGACTCTTCTTTATCCTTTAGTAAATTTAGGATTTTTGACAACCATATCTCTTTTCTTCCTGAGCCCCAAAATAAAAAAAGTTATTATAAGGACACAGAAGTCAGAAAGTCTAGGCCCAGTTGAAGTTTAAAGAAGATACTAGGGCAATATAACTTTATGAGCATGCCTAGAGTTGAGGAATTTCTTAACATCAGTTTAGATAATACAAGCTTTAAGATTTTTAGAATGTTTTCCTCTGCCTATAGATAAGATTAATCAGTAGTATGTACTTAGGATAAATATTTGATTTTCCCCTGATTATAAGACCAACTAAATTCCTGAAATTCTTTAATGTAACCTCCTCCGGTAGTTGGAATGTGAATTACTAAAATTCTTTAATGTAAACTCCTGTAGTTGGAATGTGAATTACTGAAATTCTTTAATGTAAACTCCTATAGTTGGAATGTGAATTACTGAAATTCTTTAATGTAGACTCCTATAGTTGGAATGTGAATTACTGTGTTTGTTGGGATGCATAAAAACCATACTGAGAAAAGTAAAATGAGAGAAGGATTTCTGCAACCTGACTTGTGTGCATTTTTTCCACTCCACCAACTTTCCCCTCCAACATTGACCAAATTCACCTTTACATCTCCGTGGAAGCAGGCCTTCCACAAAAATTAACAATCAGAGATTATTTTATGGCCTTAAAAATATTTAAAGGAAAATATGAAATTAGCTCATCTCATATTTCTATGTAAATTTCCAGGGAAATAATCACCTGACAGTTTGTCATATATACTTCTTGTCTTTTCCAATGGTTATTAAAATATAATTGTGTAGACTTACATTTTATTTATGTATTTATAGGTAAATGTGTGTATACGTGTATGTGTATAGGGAGAAAACTTGGAAAGATCATTCCAGCTAGAAGGAATAGCATGAGGTACATTATGAATTTGTCAGTTTGTCTAAGGATATCCTTTTTTTCTCCCTCTAGTGGTTAGACTACTCCCCCAGAGACAAACATATCTAAGACAAATAAAGTCAAAGAAGAGGAGAATATATACATATGGTGATATTTGAACACACATAAACAGGAATAAATACATATGTGCATATATACAAAATACCTATGATCTGGAAGTTACATTTGTATAATAACATGTCATAGATATTTTTACAAACAGTATAAATTAATGTAATACATGGAACCCCATTGTTTGGCAATTTCACAATATTCAAAATGTTTCTCTATTTAAATCTATATACCTCTTTGATGATATTTACATTCTTTTTGAACTGTTAATATAAAAAGGCTACGTGTATGTGTATATTTAATTGTGTATTTACTTCAGGATGGTTTTCTACATATGAAATGGATGCACTATAGTGTATCTGAGCCTTTATTTTCAGATAGTGAAATATAGTGCATCAAATAATACATAAGTGTTTACTTTTCTACTGTGAGTGTAACTAAGTACTATTTGTCCAAGCCTTTGTAAATACTGAGGATTGGAATTCTTTTGTAGATCCACGGGTTGAATTTCATGGATTTCTCAAGTAAAAAATCCTATTATCTGCAAACAGTATTTCATTTTAAAGATCACAAATTTCTGGAAATACTGTCTATATTTATGTATCTGCTTCTGTACTTCTATGTCTTACTCTGTCAGTGATTACACACACACACACACACACACACACACATGAATATCTATGTGTGAACATGAAACAACGTCAAATGTAAGCATATGTGGGAACAAGAACACAGTGATTGATAAATCCACATTGAAAAGCCTGATATATTATGTGATTTGAAATGATTGTGCATTTGAAATCAGGAGATAAGTGGCCAAAAGTTAGACCATTTCATTTAAAAGATTAGAACTGAAAAAAGCATTTTTTTTTCACATTCTCAGGGATATAAGAAAAATATTGGAGTTGAGAATACATCAAATAGGAGGAAAAAAGTAAATACCTTGTCCTCAGTTGATGCTTGAAGGTAACCATGAAAGTCTCCATTCAAAGATGAAGAGGAGCCATGAACTTAAAGATCCTGAAGACCAGAGTTCTGAATTAGATAATTGCATTCACTGATTACACTGATCTACTCCTAAACATGCTACCTGAACACATACTTTTGCCTGGAGAAAGGTAAAGTCATCCTAAACCTCAGATTATCATTACACTATTTAAAGTACAATGTGTAGCAATAATTGAAGAACATGTGACAAACATGACCATCTCGATAAATATAAAAAAAATTCTTTAGACAAAGTTCAAAACATACTCCAGATAAACACTTTCATAAAACTAAGGAAAAAGGGGACCTCCACATTCTAAAAGAGGATATTTTCAAAATCTTACAGAAAATATTTTAATTAATGGTGAAATATTGAACTTTTCCCCCATAAACTTGAGATAAATAAGGCTAGCCACTCCATTACTTCTATTTAATAGGATATTGGAGGATGTCAGTAAAAAAATGGTAAAGACACCTGAAAATTCCCTCCAACATGAAAAAATGAGAGCACAGTAAAAATTTTATGAACATTTTTCAGAATTCTGGAAATTAACCAAATTCCCAGAAACCTTTCAAGTGTTTATTCAACCTAATTGTATAAATCTTAGTGAGAATAGAGATATTGTCTTGTTCCCTCCCTACATTTCCACAGTACTGAAGTGGAGCACTGAAAAGAGAGAGCCCATGATCATGCCTGAAAGCAGAAGTCTGACAGACACTGGAGGCAGCAGCAGGGAGTTGGACCTCCCTCAAAGCTCTGTTCCAGAACCTTGTCATTATTTGACTCATCGTGTGGGACTCTGGAAGATCCCACATGTAGAGCTATTTGCACTTGACTGGACTCTGTGCTTTCCCAGTACCAAAGCCATATGTTGAAGAAAATAAGAGGCAATTTTTTGAGCAATGTGAATGCCTGAATTTGTGAATAACAGTTGAAGAAATTAATAGGCTAATTAGAAAGCTTAAAAGAAAAAGATGGTGAATGAACTTGTTTTAGTTAGCATTTTCACTGCTGTGACTAAAAGACCTGACAAGGACAACTTTAGAGGAAGAAAAGTGCATTTGAAGGTTCATTGTCTCAGAGGTCTCAGTCAGTAGACAGCTAGCTCCATTCCTCCAGGATTTAGATGAGGCTGAACATCATGGCAGAAGAGTATGGTGGAGGGAAGCAGCTCACATCATGATCAGGAAGCAGAGAGAGATGTCTACTTGCCAGATACAAATATATGCCCCAAAGGCAAGCCCCGATGTCCTCTCCTGCAGCCATACCTACCTGCCTTCAGTTACCACTCAGTTAATCCCATCAGGTAATTAATTCACTAGTTGAGACTCTCATAACCCAAACACTTTCCCTCTAAATCTACTTGCATTGTCTCACACATGAGCTTTTGAGGGATATATAAACCATAACAGAGTTGCTCATAAAAGACATTAAGGATGTCTGACATACTCCTGCAGCATTAGAAGACCATGAAAGCTCAGGAAAGAACTAAGAAGGTTCTAAGTTTTCACATTGGCCCAACTTCCGGTCTCTGTACAAGCTGATTCCAAAAAAAGAAAAAACAATTAAACAGAACTTACATAGGATCTAGAACTCTATTTGGGGGTATTTGCCTAAAACAATTAACAGTGGGGAGTTGAATAGATATTGATGTATGAATAGATATCCATACACAATAGCTAATGGTATAAAAACTCCAAAATATGCATCAATGGTAGAATAGATACACAAAATGTGGCATATACAGTCAATGGAATATTTTCCAGCCTTAAATAGTAATGACACAATTTAACAATTGGTTGAGGCTTGAAGACACAATAAGAAAAATATGATCCTACTTTTGTGAGGTACCTGGGGTAGTCAGATTCATGAACTGAAAGTAAAATGGTGATTTTCAGGGAAACATGAAATAGGGGATGTTGTTTAATTGGTATAAACTTTTAGTTTATGAAGATGAAAAATGATCTCTGGAGATTAATGTTGGTGATAGTTGCACAATAATGCAAATGTATATGTCACTCAACTTTACAACTAAAAATGGTAAATATGGTAGACTTAGTGTTATGCATATTTACCACAGCAAATAATGTGTGTGTGTGAGAGAGAGAAAGGGAGGAGAGAGAGAGAGAGAGAGAGAGAGAGAGAGAGAAGGCAGGGAATAGAGATTACCTGGGAGAGATCTGATTTGACACCCACATGGGAGAAGGAGATGTAAATGAAGATGGAGGTACAGTTGGAGTGATGTAAACACAAGCCAAGGAGTTCTAGCAATCACCAGCCAGGGTGGGGGGTGGGGGGGAGGAATAGATTCTCCATAGGAGGAAGTACAGTCCTTTCCACATCTTGATTTTGGCTCAGTGAAATGGATTTGAGACTTCTCTCCTCTAGAATGGTATGAGACTATATATGTTTTCTATTTTAACGCTATCAATAAATAAATTAAAAGCCAAAGACATTTTCAGAAGGAAAAATCTTAGAGATATCACCATCCTTTATGTTAAGGAAAGAAAAAAATAAGAAATTTTAGTTCAGATATGCAGGATATAATGAAGTCTGATAAAAAATGAATATATGGTTATTTCTAATTTAATCTTTATTAAAAATGTTAACACTTGGTAGGGCCTTAAATACATAGGAAAATTATGTATTTTCATTGTATTTCAACTGATATATATAATATAAGCACAAATTCAAGATGGTAGATTAAAGGAAGACTATATTTACAGTTGTTCTCAGGATTCAAGGTGGGAAGGCGTATTCCTTCTCAGCAAGATGTGTGAATGAGGGTGTTTTAGGGAGCTTTTCCATCACTGTGACCAAAAGACATGACAACAATAATTTCGTAGGAGGAAAAGTTTCTTTTGGGGCTCACAAGTTCAGAGGTCTCAGTCCATAATTGGCCAATTCCATTTCTAGAGGCCTAAAGTGAGGCAGAATATCATAGATAATCCTTATCAGGAGATTAATGCAATGATTGGGTTAAAGCTTTCATTACCCAATCTTTACACCTCTAAACCCTCTTGCATTGTCTCACACATGAGTTTTTGGGGGACACCTAATATCTAAATAATAAGGGATTTCCCTAAAATTCAATTTTGGCCAGACTGTCTTAAAGGCTTATAAATTTAGGTGCATAGAACTTAGAACCACAAAGAGTGCTTTGGACCTGAGTCACATTGTACTGCAGCAGCAGATGGCACCACAAAATGGAGGGATAACAGAGAGAGAAACACAGTGGACAGAATTGACATGGAAAAACCTGGAGATCAGAAAAGCTGACTAAACTTTGCTGTTCCAGAAGCTGCACAGTGAACTGGTGTTTGAAAAGCTCTCTGTATTTCTTAACTGGCCATGGGAAGCTGAGGCTGGGAGCCATTTGAAGAGGCCACACTGCAGCTTTCTGCTGCAGGAACCTGGAAGATCTTGGCAAACATTGCCACACAGCTCCCACCAGTACCTACGTGTGGGCTAGAGTGTACCTAGCAGCGCAAGAAACAAGCACAAGGATCGTACCCAAGGGGATTTAAGTCAGAAAAACAAAGGGGAATCCAACTCATTTTCCCTTTGAATCTGGCAGCTCACATGACCAGCTGAAGAGAGATGGGAAACTGAACAGAAGGGTTTGTAGACACTCAGGGACTAAGCCTGAGAATTCCGTGTTGGTGGGTAGCAGAGTGTGTGTATTGGCTCCTCTGCTGCACAAGTAGAATGCTTGGGAGCACCCTGACATGGAGACTCCCAGTTAAAATCAGCATTTTCCAGGTCCTTAGGGCTTGTTGGTCTAATATCTACAGAGCAGTTGCCACCCACCAAACTCCTGAGGCCTTATTAGACTTAAGCCCCAACTGCTGGATTCCCCCTCATAAAACTCTGTAGCAGCTCTACCCTGGGAATGCCTCAATCTTGTCTGCCCAGAAAAAACTTTAATCTACAGTATTTCCCATTCCATCCTATCTAGTACTGGTGAGAAGGGAAGCTGAGAGCTACCTCAACCAGCCTCAGTTTTAGACCACTCCAACTGGAAGATCAGTGAGCAACACAAAAAGAGAAAGGGTTTAGCAACTTCTAGTCCTTTGAGACTCTCTCTCTCCCTCCCCCTGCCTCTCTCTCTCATTGCTCTGGAACCCCAGAGCCCATCTTTCATCTTAAGACCAACATTTAACTTCCTCTGAGATTTTCCCTTTGATCATCATCTTGGACCTTCTATGTCTGCATCCAGCTTCTCTTTTGTCTTCTTTTGTTCTTTTGCTGGGAATAACATCTTCCCCCCAACAACAACAACAACAAAAAGTGCATGGGAGATATAATGGTTAATTTTAGATTTCCACTTGACTGGATTAAGTGATACCCATAGCATAATTTCTGGTTATGTCTGTGGGGGTGTTTTCAAAAGAGCATTTCTCTCCTCGTGCTCTTAGACATGCACTGAGTCACACTGCTGGTTTTCCTTGTTCTCCAGACTGCAGATCACCTAGAATGGGACTTTTCAGTCTCCACAACTGTGTGAGCCAATTCCTACAATAAATTGCTTGTCATCTATTTTTCATCTATCTATCTATATCTATCATTTGAATCTCTTTTTCTTTGAAGACCCCAAATACAGGAAATCAATTTCCTGATATTTCCTTATTAATTAGTTGAAAGTTGGCTTAGCTTAGGTTTCTAGATTTTTAAATAGTTTTCCATAGAATCCTCAAGGAAGCCAGGTGCAGTACAGCATGCCTGTAATCCCAACAACTTCCAGTAACCCTCCCCCACTCCAAATATAAATCTTTCTCAAGGCCTGTGTCTTCTAAATTCTAGTGTACTTTATGCTTTTGAGAAATTGCATTCCTTTCTGAATATTTATCCTTGGTATGAAGTCTGGCTTTTTTCCTTTGAAATCTGAAAATATCTTCTCTCTCCATTAAATTTTAACAAATATTAACTGTATATCAAATACCTGCCAATAAAGACATAAATCTAAAAAGATGTTGAACCGATTAAAATTAAAATCAACTGATTAGAAACCTTTATTTTAAAGCCACATGGTCCTGAGGTTCACCTCCTTGTTCTGATGTGTGACCCAAACTATATACTTAACAAAGCCGTGTCTGAATTATCTTGGCAGTAATAGAACATAATAATAATGTCATAGGCTTAATAATAACCTTACACCGCCAAACATCTAGATCTTAATCCTTGAAACCTTTGAACCCATGAATTTGTTACTTTACATGATAAAAAGGGACATTGTAGGTGTGATTATGTCAAGGGTCATAACATGGATAAGAAAAATTAATTTATCAAGATCCCAGTTACATAATGTTTAGCTTCCTAATTTATAGAAATTCTGACAATTAGCATATAATTTTCACACTTATCACATCATTTTTTATTTTCTTAATTACATGTAGCTAAAGTAAAATTATCTCAATTTAAGAATGAGGAAGCTGTGCCTCAAGAGATTTATTGCCATGGCGAGGGCACACAGGCTGCAGGTGATAGAGCTGAGACTGGAAATCATATGCCCTGAGTCTCACAGACATCCCTCAAAATAAAACATACAATTCAATTAAGTTCAATGTTTACAAGTGTTTATTCCTTTGTGGTAATAATTCCATGGTTACACTAATAGGTGCCTTTTTTTTTTTTTTTTTTTTTTTTTTTTTTTTTTTGGTACTGGTGATTGAACCCAGGGACATTTAACAACTGAGCTACATCCCTAGCCCTTTTCATAGGCTTTGAACTAGCAATCCTCCTGCCTCAGCCTCCTAAGCTTCTGGAATTAGAAACTATGATTCTCCAATTAGGAAGATTCTCCCATCAGGGAGAACAGAGGGTTTTTAATGAATAGATTCATTCCAGGTGTTCCCTGTGGGAGGTTGTGATTCACTTGTTAATTTGGGAAGTGCCATTCCTTAGCTTTTCTGACACCATCCCTAAAGTCTAAATTACTTAGTAGTGGGTATGTGCTCAAATACAGATAACTTGGACTATGGTGGTAAAAAGGTTCCTGTTCCTGGTCCCCAGGTTAGGAAGGGTAAGAGCAAGAAGAAGAAAAGAAAACATCCATTTTAAAATGAGCCTCAGTGGAAGAGCAGCAAGAAGGGCAAAGTTTCTTAATCTGATAAATTTATCTACCATAAATCTACCTAAAACATCATCCTTAACATTGATATGTTATACCTCCAAATTTTCCTGCAGATGAGAATTGAAACAAGCACACCTCTACCACCAATTCTGTTCAGTGCTATGCTGCAAATTCTCACCAGTGAAATAATACCATAAAGAGAAATTAAGACATGAGAATTAGAAAGTGATAAATAAAAATATTAATCCAGTCAGCTGGATAATACACCTTATAATTCCAAATAAATCTACAGATAGATCACTAGCAATGAATGGTAAATTTCACAAGTGTTCTAAATATAAGATTAAAATATGATTAAATTCTATTTCCGTAAACAGAAGTGGCAAAGACATTATAAAAATTTTAATAACAAAATTTTTTACTATTCAGGAAAATCCTCATAAAAGATTTATAAGTCATGTACTGAACACAAAACATTAAAAAGAACATAATGTGCAGCCCAAATAAATTGAAAACATGCTTTATTTATGAATTGAAAAATCAATGGGTCAAGATATCAGTTCTTTCCAAATGTATCACAGATTTACTCTCACCATGATAAAAACCCCAGATGAGTCACTGGAGAAATTGACAAACTGAATGATAAACATTCATTTGGAAATGTAAACACCTAAGAAGACCTAAAACAATATTAAACTGCAGAACAAACTTGGAAAGCTCACACTGCCATATGCCAGCTCCTCTTCTAAAGATTTGTAGTCCAAAGTGGAAACAGTACAAAGTCCATTAAGTAGTCAAAGGTAAGGTTTTAGCACTTTTATCTTGAGTAGTAGAGGTGTGGAATCATACTGTGATTTGGGGAATATTGAGAGCAACTTGGTGCCGCATAGAAGAAGCCCACCTTGGGAATGAGGTAGTTTCTGAATTTAACATCAGAGGTCATTGCATGGGGCTGGTTGGTGGGAAAGAGGTCAATGTATCTCATGCAACACAGCACCTGTCTAGGGCATGAAGCTCCTGTCCTGCGGTCAAGGGATCCACTGTCTGCCAACCACACAATCTCTTCCTGGACTCTAGCTGTTAAGACACAAGAAAGAAATAATAAAATAGGTAAAAAGTGGCACATTTGTCATAGAGATTCTTTGCCACATGGAACAAGATAAAAGTGTTCCAACAGCATTGTAAATATAAATTATATGCTGAAAAGTACAGTTAAACATATAAAGTTGCATAATGTAGATGTATATCACTCTTCTAAAAGTAGTCATTATGTACATCAGTGCATAATTATAAATTATCACACATGACAAATTATGTTAGTAGAAGACACTCCTCAAAAGAATACCAGGGCTGGGATTGTGGCTCAGTGGCAGAGCTTGCCTCGCATGCATGAAGCCTTGGGTTGGATCCACAGCACCACATAAAAATAAATAAATAAAATGTAAGATATTTTGTCCATCTACAACTAAAAAAGATTTTTTTAAAAATCTTTACCAATAGCCAATAAAAATATGAGAACTATGTTCAATATATTTAGCCTTTATGTAAATGCCAATCAAAATTATATTGAGATTCCATGTCATCCCAATCAGAATGACTATCATCAACAATGCAAAAATAACAAATGTTAAGAAAGGTGTGGAATAAAAGGAACCATTGTACATTGCTGATGGGATGCTAAATTGGTACAGCTACTATGGACACAATAGGAGGTTCCTCAAAAAACTAAAAATAATACTACCATATGATCAAGGTATGTCACTTCTTAGTATTCATCTGAAGGCTGAATTGAGTTAACATTCAAAAGAAATACCTATATAATTTTTCTATTTTCACAATAGTGAAGATATGAAATCAGCCCACCAAAATATGAATGAAAAAAAAAAAAAAAGATGAATGGGCAAAGAAAACATGGTATGTTTCCAAAATTAAATATCATTTACCCTAAAAGAAGAATGAAAACCTGTCACTTGCAGGAAAAGAGATGGAATGGAGGACCTTATGTCGATCTAACTAAGTCAGACATGTAGTACGTATTTTCTCTCATACATAAGAATTAAAAACAAGTAAACAAACCCTAATGGCATAAAAGGGACTACTATGAGGGAGGGCAAAAGGGACTTGGGGGAGGGAGCCGAAGGGGAGGGTAGGAGTCAGTAAAGGAGGGCAGACATGATAAAAGCATGATATATGTCACAGCAAATCCCATTATTTGTACAATCAATATGCATTAATAAGAAAAAAAATTTTTTTGGCTTTGGGGATTGATTTATTTCATTTAGCATGATAGTCTCCAGTTCCATCCATTTACCAGAAAAAAAGAAAAAAATTTAACTTGTTAATGTTTTATCTGTCATGATTACAGAAATTCCTACACTTTACAGAGGATTTTCACACCCATTATATCCCTTCTGATTCTCTCAATTTCTTTTGTCCTTAGACAAAGGAAACTTAAAACTTATTCCCAATGCAGGGCTGTGAAAGGTGGGCCTTGGAGGTGCAGTGTCTTGGTAGAGCTGAGGTGGAAGCCACGTTCCTGCCCCTTGTACCCTTCCCTCCACATAACACAGTCACTCCCTTGGGGTTCACTAACATCCACATGTACTTAGATTCAATATTTCATGATCCAGGCCCATTGACTTTCAAAACAAACATAACTTTTGTTAATAATTACTGCACCAGTTGGTTAGCACGGAAGCCAGAAAACTTCAATTGTATGACCTTTAGAACTTGAGCTGTTCCAAGTCTTCTTGAGTGCTTAATCCAGGCAAAATGAAGAGAAATCTGCTGCCTGACTCACATAGTCCTAAACTCCAAAAGAATCACATTGCCTTATTTTGGATTAAAGAAACTCAGTAGGTTTGTTTTTGTTTGTTTGTTTGTTTGTTTGTTTGTTTTTGTCATTACATGGCATTTTTTCTTAATCCTTAAGAGATCTGTGTGTCTGTTCTTATCCTCTCTTCATCTACTGAGCTGAGGCTCCTGCCTGGCTCTTTCCTTTTACACAATAAAAGGACCATAGATCATTTAAAGATGAAAGATACCTCAGATCTGAGATCAACCTGTCTAGCCTTTGCTTCGTTTTTAAGGAATAAGCAATTAGCTCTGCAGACACAAAGTGTCACAAACACCTGTGTATAAAACCTTGTCCTGTTTTCCAACACCCAGTTCACTGCAATGACTTCTCACTTTCCATTGTAGGGAATTCTCATCCCTGTCTGAATACCAGCAAGGGATCATCATTAAACCCTCAAGACTCACTGGGTAATATAAGCCTCTGTTTGGCTAGAGTTGTGGATTAGAGGGTTTTTTTTTCTTTTTTCCATTTTTAAATTTGTTCTAATTAGTTATACATGACAGTAGAATGCATTTTGACACATCATACATGAATGGAGTATAATTTCACATTCTTCTGGTTGTACATGATGTAGAATCACAGCAGTCATGTAGTCATATATGTACATAGGGTAATAATGTCAGATCCATTCTATTATCCTTCCAACCTCCACACTCCTCCCCTCACTTCACTCTACTTACCCAAAGTAACTATTCTTCCCACCACTGTCCCCTTTACTGTGAATTAGCATCTGCATATCAGAGAAAACATTTGGCTTTTGGGGATTGGTCTATTTCACTTAGCATGATATTCTCCATCTCCATCCATTTACCAGCAAATGCTACTAGGGGTTTTATTTTAAAAAATAGTAATTAAAAGAGTTTATATTTTAGAGCAGTTTTAGTTTGACAGCAAAACCAAATGGAATGTAGAGTTTCAAGATGCATCATCCTCACATCCACACAGCCTGTCTGTCCCACATTCAAAAATCCTCACCCTCATTAGACACAACCAATAAACCAACACTGGCATATTGTGATTCATCATTCACAGATTGCATAGGATACAGTCTGTAGCCTTTGAATAATGTAAGATGGCATGTGTATACCATTTTAGAATAGGTTCCCTGACCTAAAAATCCTCTGTGCTCTGTTTATTCATCCCACCTTCCCCACAAGCCCACAGCAACAAAGGGTCTCTATGTGTCACTATAATTGTGTATTTCCCAGAATGTCATATAGTTGGTTTTTAGTTTGGTTTTTAGTTTGGTTTCTGTCATGTATGTTTTCATGACTTGAATAGCTTCTCACACTTTAACATTAAATACTATTGCATTTTATATTATGAATGTACCTCAGAGTCTTTATATGTAAACCTATTGAAGGACTTTTGGGTTACTTTCAATTTAAAGCAAATTGGATGAATAAATCTGGTATAAATATCCATGTGCAAGATTTTGGGTGGTCTTTGGTTTTCAACTCATTTGAATAAATACCAAGGAGCACAATTGCTGGTTCCCATGGTAAGTGTATTTTCATTTTGTAAGAAACTGCTAAAATGTCTTCCAAAGTGTCAGTCCTATTTTGCTTTCCAACCAGCAATGACTAATAGTCTACTGCACTACATAATTGCCAACATTTGGTTTTATCTGCTTCTTAGTTTTAGCCATTTGATTTTAATCATTTCTTAAATTGGATTAAATATTCTTCTATTTCTTATTGTTAAATTTAAGCATTCTTTTATTACTTAGTATAACAACCTTTTATCAAATATGCCCTTTAAAAATATTTCTTCCAGCTTGTGATTTTACTTCTCATTCCCTTGAGTAAAATAGAAATTTTTAATTTTCTTTTATTTGTTCTAATTAGTTACATGGCAGCAGAATGCATTTCAGTTCATTGTACACAAATAGATCACAGTTTGTCATTTCTATGGTAGTATACAATGTAGAGTTGAACCACATGTGCAGTCATACATGTACCTAGGGTAATGATGTTCATCTCATTCCACCATCTTTCCTACCTCCATGTCCCCTCTCATTGCATCCCTCCCTTTTGCCCAAAGTTCCTCCTTTCTTCCCATGCCCCCTTCCTCCATTATGGATTACCATCTACTTTTCAGTGAAAACATTCAGCCTTTGGTTTGGGGGATTGGCTTACTTCACTTAGCATGATATTCTCCAATTCCATTCATCTACCTGCAAATACCATAATTTTATTCTCTTTTAAAGCCGAGTAATATTCCATTATGTATATATATCACAGTTTCTTTATCCATTCATCTATTATTGAAGAACATCTAGGTTGGTTCTACAGTTTAGCTATTGTGAATTAAGCTACTACAAATGCTGCTGTGTCACTATAGTATGCTGATTATAAGTCCTTTGGATATAGACTGAAGAATGGGTCAAATGGTGGTTCTATTCCAAGTTTTCCAAGGAATCTCCATACTGCTTTCCAGAGTGGTTGCACCAATTTGCAGTCCCACCAGCAGTGTATAAGTGTACCTCCCCCCACACACACACACATCCTTGCCACACTTATTTTTGTTTGTATTCTTGATAATTGCCATTCTGACTGGAATAGAATGGAATCTTAGAGTAGTTTTGATTTGCATTTCTCTAATTACTAGTGAAGTTGAACATTTTTTTCATATATTTATTGATTGATTGTATATATTTATCTGGGAAGTGTCTGTTCAATTCCTTAGCCCATTTATTGGTTGGATTGTTTGGGTTTTTTTGCTGTTAAGTTTTTTGAGTTCTTTATAGATCCTGGAAATTAGTGCTCTATCTTGTGTGCATGTAGTAAAGATGTTTTCCCACTCTGTGGGCTCTCTGTCCACATTATTGTTTCCGTTGCTGAGAAGAAGCTTTTTGCTTTGAATCCATCCAATTTATTAATTCTTAATTTTATTTCTTGTGCATTAGAAGTCTTGTTAAGAAAGTTGGGGCCTAATCTGACATGATGAAGATTTGGGCCTACTTGTTCCTCTATTAGGCACAGTGTCTCTGGTCTAATTCCTAGGTCCTTGATCCACTTTGAGTTGAGTTGTGTGCATGGTGAGAGATAGGGGTTTAGTTTCATTTTGCTGCATATGGATTTCCAGTTATCTCATCATCATTTGTTGAAGAGACTATCTTTTCTCCAATGTATGTTCTCAGCTCCTTTGTCTAGTATGAGATAACTGTATTTACGTGGGTTTGTCTCTCTGTGTCTTCAATTCTGTACCATTGATCTACATATCTATTTTGGTGCCAATACCATGCCATTTTTATTACTATAGCTTTGTAGTAACAAAGTAAGGTCTGGTATTGTGATGCCTCCTGGCTCACTTCTTCTTGCTAAGGATTACTTTGGCTATTCTGGGTCTCTTGTTTTTCCGAATGTATTTCATGATTGCTTTTTCTATTTCCATGAGGAATGTTGCTGGGATTTTAATTGGAATTGCATTGAATCTGTATAGCACTTTGGGTCGTATGGCCATTTTGACAACATTAATTTTCCTTTCCAAGAGCATGGGAGATCTTTCATCTTGTAAGGTCTTCTTTAATTTCTTTCCTCAGTGTTCTGTAGTTTTCATTGTAGAGTTCTTTCACCTCTTTTGTTAAGTTGATTCCCAAGTATTTTATTTTTATTTGAGGCTATTGTGAATAAGGGAGTTTTCCTAATTTCTCTTTCAGATGATTCATCACTGATATATAGAAATGCATTTGATTTATGGGTATTGATTTTATATCCTGCTATTTTGCTGAATTCATTTATTACTTCTAGAAGTTTTCTTGTGGAGTTTTTTGTATCTGAGTATAAAATCATGTCATCAACAAATAATATAGATTGAGTTTTTCTTTTCCTATCCATAAAATGTTTAATTTGAACAAAATACAATTAATCAGTTCCTTTCATGGATGGTGTTTTTGTTGCTTTATTTAAAAATTCATTACAAGAACAAAGTCATCTAGATTTTCTCATATACTGTCTTCTCAGAATTTGTAGTTTTACATTTTATATTTAGACCTATATTTTGGGTTAACTTTTGTGAAGGGTGTGAGGTCTACATCTAGATTTTTTTTGCATAAGACTCATAAATTGTTCCTTTAACATTTGTTGAAAAGTCTACCCTTTCTATGCTGAATTGCCTTTGCTCCTTTTTCAAAGATCAATGACTATAACTGTGTAAATCTGTTCTTGGCTCTCTATTTGTCTCATTTATCTACCTGTCTGTTCTTTCATAAGTATCATGAAGACTTGATTACTGTAGCTGTATAATAAGTCTTAAATTCAGGTCACATAAGGTAAGTTCTCTGATTCTGTTCTCCTTCAGTATTGACTATTTCTTTTTGTCCTTACATATAAATTTACCATTAAAATTATTGAAATCCATAGTTGAATTTGCTTAGATTTTGATTGGGTTTATATTGTCTCTATATATCAAATCATGAAGACTGAAAATAATAATGATCTTCATATTCACAACAAGAGATCTTTCTCCATTTGTTCAGATCTTTTTTGTTTTCTTTCTTCAGAATTGTATAGTGTTCCTCTAATGAACTTGCACATGTTCTATTAGATTTATAGCTAAGTATTTCATATTTTGAAGGGTCAATATAAATGATATTGTGTTTTTAATTTCAACTTCCAACTATTCATTGCTAGCATACAGAAAATAATATATGACTCTATGTACCTTATCATATTTGATTATTAGTTCAAAGAGGTAGTTGCTTTTATTATTGTTCTGTTATTGCTACTAGGGATTTTTTTTTTCCTTTGGAATTTTCACATGGTCTATCATGTAATTTTCAAACAATGACAGTTTTATTTCTTCCTTTCCAGTCAGTATAAGTTTTGTTTTGTTTTGCTTATTATTGCATTAGTTAGAATTTTCTATTCCATATCAAATGTGAGTGGTAGGAGAAGACATCGTGGATACATGCATTTTTGTTGATCTTAGCCAGAAAATTTCCAGTTTATCATCATTATTGCTGATATTAGCTATTCAGCTTTCCTTTAATTTATTTTGACTGATAAATAAAAATATTAGAAAATCACACATATTAGTGGGGTGCCATGTGATGTTTTAATACAGGTGCACAATTTGTAATGTTAAATCAAGTTAAACATATCTATCTCCTCAAATATTTATCATCTTTTCTTGATCAAAACATTTAAAATCTCTTCTTTCAGCTTTTTGAAATGTATTAGTGCATTACTGTTATCAATAATCACCTTACTGTACAGTTCACACCAGAATCAGTCCTCTCTAACTGTAACTTAGAATCCACTAATCAGCTTTTCCCAACCCTTCCTTCCTACTTACTCTCCCCAGACTGTGGTAACCACCATCTTATTCTCAAGTTCCATGAGATTGATTGTTTTTGATCCCACATATGAGTGAGGTTATGTGTTACTTCTTCACAACTGCACATTTCCCAAATGTATGTGCTCTGAATTATGCAGTATGTAGATTTTAACAGTGACTTATTTCCCTTCCCAAGATGGAATTAAAATATTTCCACATTGTTTTGTGGCTTAACTGATCTTTTGTGCACTTGAGTGTTGCCCTATGATCACCATGTAATTTGCAACAGTTGGTTAAATCACCATAACATTAGGGTACAGTTCTCAAAATGAGGGAACTGAGTACCAGGAAGTAAAACAACCCTGAGTAGTGGCCAAACCTTGTGGAATCCAAAAGTCCATTCTCTGCCCTTTGATAATTCCTGAAATTGTGGTTGACACCTCATTTCTATCTGGC
The DNA here is from genome assembly GCA_025594165.1 of Tamias sibiricus. Classification (NCBI taxonomy): domain Eukaryota; kingdom Metazoa; phylum Chordata; class Mammalia; order Rodentia; family Sciuridae; genus Tamias; species Tamias sibiricus. Next base: position 138,180,435 of record CM046663.1, on the reverse strand, counting down.
CCTTCCTAGAAGCGGAGAACTACTGAAATAAAAATCATTAATATGTTGCATAATCCTTCTTGATGTGGGTTTCTGGCAGGACATGTGGATACCCTTAGGTCAAGATCAGCCTCAGGGTGTTCTCAGGGCTCAGGGTACATCATGGCTCCTTGCTGTGTTAGAATGCAAGGAATTCCTCAAAGATTGGTGAGGGCCTGTCTGAAGGATACAGAATCCTGTTCTGAGGAGATAATAAGAACATCAAAATAAATAATACTACTAATGACTTATAACTGATGAATAAAATAGAATTAATTATTCCTTACTTATATAAACAAATTAAAAATGAACAAATTGAAAATTTATGAGGAATGATGCCGACCTAGATTTCAAAAATAGTCCTACAGAATAGCTCCTACTTAGAGAACTGAGAAAGATTACAGTGAAAGAAACTTCCAGACAGTATCACCCTTGAGTAACTAACATGAATATCATCTATACTAGAACAGGTTGAAATCATCAATGGAAAGAAATGTTTGCAATGGGAAGGTTGCAATGGGAAGAAAAGTACCATTCTGTGATATTCCTACAAAATATGCATAACTTGAATATAAACACAAGGAAACAACAAACAAATGCAATTTAAATAGATTCATAATAATAGGCTATGTTTTTTAAATTGAGAAGGTCATGGGCTTTATGAAAAAAATGAGCAATTATTCCTGACTAAATTTGACAAAATTATATAAGAAGTTGTAATGTTTGATCTGCATTGGAAAGTAACTGGGCAAGAAAGTTTTCATTGGGATTTATAGGCAAAACACATATGAAAATGAGTATTCAATGATCATTGTCCCTCAATCTCATCTTCCTGATTTTGATACATGTATTATAGGTATAGAGAAAAAAAATGCCATATATTAGGAAATACATGCAAACATATTTCAGGTCTTTAAAATATCAGGTCAGAAATTTACTAACAAATGATTTGAAACAAAAGAAATACCTTGTATGTCCATTGTTTTCCATTGTTAAATATTACATGCATATACATGAAGAGTGTGTGTATGTGTGTGTGTGTGTGTGTGTGTGTGTGTGTGTGTATGAAAACAATGGTCTAATATTCAACTTACATAAGTTGTAGACAAAAAAATTATCTTACTAGTACTTACCTTTAGTTCCAAGTTTCATTAATCTGAAAAATGCAAATTAAAACAACAGAGAGATATTATTAAATACTCAACAATTGGTTGAAATTAAAAGAGAGTAACAATGATGTGTTAGCAAAAAAAAAAGAAAAGAAAGAAAGAAAAAAGAAAACAACTGGAACTCATACATTAAAATTGTAAAGATGTTCAACCATTTGAACAATTCTTGGTGGGAATTACTAAAACTGAACACATGTATAACCAGCAATTGCACTTATAGGTATGAACTGAGCATAAACAAAATGTGTTGGGATACCAAAAGTCCAAAAGCATATGTGTGTGTGTGTGTGTGTGTGTGTGTGTGTGTGTGTGTGTTGTTCAAAGCAGCATTATTCAAAATATTCCCTCCCCCAAAAAACTGGAAATAACCAAATATCCATAACAGTATTTTTTGAAAAAATAAGTTGTAAAACAGTTTTAAAACACCATGCAGAGGGGCTGGGATTGTGGCTCAGCGGTAGAGTGCTTGCCTGGCACGTGGGTGGCCCGGGTTCAATCCTCAGCACCACGTAAAAACACATTGTGTACAGCTAAAAGCAAGTGGATGAATATTTGAAAAAAAAAAAAAAAAAACACCATGCAGAAAACATGACTACTTTTATTTGCATTAATGTAATGGAATCTCACAAACACATTAACTTGAAAACATTAGATTAAAAAAGACATTATATATGATTCCTTGTATTTAAAGATCACAAATAGGTAAAACTAACATAGCATGATATTGGATACATTTCAGGAAGAGGTGAGCAGTGGAGACATAGAATGACTTCCTGGCAAATTCTTTATCTTGACCTGCATTTTGACACATGGGATTGGTGAGTTGTTCATGTTATAATTTATTAAACTGCACACTTAGAACATGTGCAATTTTCTCTGTATAATGCTACCAGGAAAAGGTTATTTAAAGAAACAGCTCTAATTCAAAATTCTACCCCTGTTGAGGTTTGCATTAGTCTGGGCGGGGGGGTTGGGGGGGTTGCATTCCATGCTGATGAGTTCTGAGCAATTCCTTTGGGAAGAAATGAGAAATTTCTTCAATGTGAGAAGTCACTGAGGTAGGATTTGAGAAACCTGGATTACCACATAATGTCTTGTGCTGATCTATTGGTGATGATCCATTTCACTTGGGTCACCAATTTCTCATTTTTAATAATAAAATAGGTATTAGATGAGTGAATCGCTGATATTCTTCCTAGCCCTAAAACACATATGATTCTTTCATCTTACAAAACGAGAAAGGAGAAGGCAGAATGCTTCTCAGAAGAAAGGATTAGCTGACAAAGACACTCCTTCCTCTCTTTGGCAATAAAGACATTGCTCTAAAGAGAACTGAGCATATTTTATCCCAAATAAACTAGTGCTAAACTTTTAAAACCTAGAGCTATGTGACCAAGTACAAGTTAATGTTTCTCTTTGTCCTAGATGGATTCACTGATACTTGGGTTCGTGTAGCTCTATAAAGTTTATAAAACCAGCCTTTTCTCATTTTCATTTTAATCTGTTGTGACAGTTAGAAAATCATTATTTTCTTTTTTTTTTTTTTTTTTTTTCCTGGTACCATGGATTGAACTCAGCTTGTTGAAAATTGCACACATTATATATAAACAAACACTTGTAAACTAAAACAAAACTGATAAAAGTTAATGTTTACAAGAAAGTGGTATAATGGGGCCCATTAATCATTGCTGGTGGGAGGGCAAAATAGTGTTAATCTTTTGGAAGACATTTGCCAGGTTTTTTATTTTGTTTTCCTTTTGTTTTCAGGGTGTACCATGGATTGAACTCAGAGGCTTAACCACTGAGCCACATCCCCAGCCCTGTTTTGTATTTTATTTAGACACAGGGTCTCACTGAGTTGCTAAGTGCCTCACCATTGCTGAGGCTGGCTTTGAACTCCCAATCCCACTGTCTCAGCCTCCCTAGCTGCTGGGATTACAGACCTGTGCCACCCCACCAAGCCTTTTTTTTTTTTTTTTTTAAATACTGTAACATATGCTCCAGTAATGTAACATGTACTCCAGCAATCCTGCTCCATGGTATTTATCCAAATGAGATAAAAAGATCCATGCAAAAACTGCACACAGATATAGTCTTTATTCATCCTGGCCAAAAACTGGATGGAACCAAGAAGTCCTTCAACAGGTTAATGCATAAACAAACTGAGATACAGATATACAAGGCAATCCTATTTCCTGTTAAAGTGAAATGAACCATCAACACTTGAAAAATATGCAGAAACTTTATACATATTACTAAGTGAAAGAATCCATTCCAATTCTATCACATGCTGAAAAATGTACAATTTTGGTAATGCTAAAAGTGTTACCAATGGGACTTTAAATAGATCAAAGGGGAGGGACGGGGAAGGGACGGGAAAAGGGGATAGGAATAATGGTGAAATGAGTTAGACATCATTACCCTAAGTACATGTATGAAGACAAAAATGGTGTAAAAATACTTTGTGTAAAACCAGTGACTTGAAAAATTGTGCTCTATATATGTAATATGAAATAAATTGCATTCTGCAAGCATGTATAACAAATTAGAATAAATAAATAATTTAATTTCAAAAAATGTTACCAATGCTTTGTATACAGTGTTATGTAAAAAGAGGCTCTATATGTGTATTATGAATTATAATGAATACTACTATTAAAAATACAACTTTGAATAAAATAAAATTAAAAAAAGAAAGAAAATGTGAAAAAGAAAAAGAAATGTTACCAATGGTTTATGGAGAAGGGAGGGATAAATAGGCAGAGCACAAAGGATTTGGGATTTTTAGGGCACTGAAACTAATCTGTATTATAGTGGATACATGCCATTATACAGTAGATAAAATCTGTAGAATATACAGTACATAGAGTGCACCCTATGTAATCTATGAACTTTGAATGATGATCTATGAATGTTGGTTTGAGTGTATCCAATGAATCACACTCCTGAGGGCTGCTGATTGTGAGAGAGACTGTAAGTGGATGTGCACAGGATGCTTGTGGAAACTGCATAATATCCAGTTAGTTTTACTGTGAAACTAAAATTGCTCTAATGAATAATTTTTGTTAATAAAAAAAGTTCTAATCTACAACTCAAGCAGAGATGAGGTTTTCATACCCTCTGAATCTTGAGGGTTTACTGCTGATACCCTCCTAAGTATTTGGTCAGGGTGATAGAAATCCCTTTGTGATTTCTATGCAAAGGGAAATGAGAAGACAGGAGCTGGAAAACCAAGGTTGAGAGAAAGTATTACCCTGCTGAATTGGTGATACTTTATCCCATTGCATGACCAATTGCTCATTCCTTAAAATCAAAGGAAATTTTAAACAAAATGACTGCAGAGATTCCCTCCTGTTCTTAAATTATCTATGATTTTTTTCGTGCTCTTAAAGGAAGGATTATCAGGAGGCTCAATTCAGCAAAAGGAAGGATGAGCAAAGCAGGGATAAACATATTTCAAGGAATAAAGTGATTGCTTTAGAAAGACCAACTGAGTTTACTTTATGCAAAATAAGTTAATGTGATTCTTAGAGTTCAGGGCTCTGTGGGTCAGGCAGAAAATTACTTTTTATTTTGCCCTGGACAAAGGATTCACCATGACTGGGGATCTCTAAAGTTATTTTAATTTCTTATTTGTGAATTATAATTACACATCATAGTGGAATTCATTTTTATATACTTATACATGCACACAACATAACTTGGTTAATCTCTTTCCTCAGTACCTCCCTTTCCACTCCCCTCCTACCATCCCCAATACACCCCTCAAAAAAGCCAATCACTGAAATTATAAGGGTTATACAACCAAATTTTTCTGACCTCTGAATTAATCAATATTTTCTATAATTATTAACAAAATTCATGATTGTTTTCAAAGCCACTTTTTAGTCTGAATTACAAAATATTTAACTTAGTATACCAACAGGAAGTGTTTGAGACCCACATAGAAGTCAATGCCTCTTTTCTTTTTAATATACATTCTTTAAATTTTTTACTAACACATATTAATTGTACATATTCATATATCAAATGTGCTATTTCCATTCGCACATATCACATGGTTTCATCAAATTCATATTTTATTTAAATATGCCCCCCAGCCTTTTCCAACCTCAACTAATTATTGCTATTCAACATTTATTCTACAAATTGATTTTATTTAGCTTCCACATATGAGAGAACATGTATTTATTTTTTTCTATGCCCTGATAATTTCAGATAACATAATGTATTCCAGTTCCATGCATTTTTGCTGCAAAGACATTATTTCATGCTCTTGGGATGGATAATAGTCCACTGTGTATATATACCACATTTTCTTCAATCATTCAACTGATTAAGGGCACCTAAACTGATTCATTGTCTTAGCTATTATGAATAGCACTGAAATAAACATGGGCTTGCAGCTAAGATATCTCTTCAGCATTCTGTTTCCATTTTCTTAGGGTATTTATTCAGAACTGGGATGAGTGGGTCTTATGATAAATCCAATTTTCAAGGAGACTTCATTTCATTTTGCATAATGATCTTACTAATTTTCATTTCCACCAACAGCATATAAGAAGTGTCTTCTCCAAGAGAAGGATGCAAAATGAAGGAGCCATGAATTCCAGCAGCAGCTTTCCCACCTGCAATCCCTGTGACTTTGGCCAAGGCACTGCATCTCCAAGGCCCAGCTTCCTCAGCGAGAATACTCTTCCTTTAGCCAAGAAGTTTGAGAGGTGAAAATTCTTTGTGAACTGTCAGTTCCCCTACAAACATGACTAACAGAACATTACATAACAGAGTCTTCAGAAGACAAGTTTTCTTAAGAACAGCTCAGAAGTAACTGCACTAACCAATTTAGATAAAATATAATTGCAAATTATATTCCAGCAATCACGGAAGCCTTGTGATGACTCAAAGCTGCCTCCCCTTCAGGCCTGCAAGTGGTGTTGGTTTGTGCTTTGGGTTTAATTGCTTCATCACCTACTACTCCCACAGCTGTAGTTCTGTCTATAATTTCCCTTCACTGCAGTGCATCATTTCATTTTTTACTTCTGACAATGACAAATGACAAATGCAAAACAACAGAAACTGCTTGTTTGGAGGTAACAGTGAAGTGGGAAGCCATAGTTTTTCATGCTCCCCACTCACTTTCCTAATGTTGGCTCTTGCCATATTTCTGCTGAGCAGGTTTCATCTCTGCAGTGATGGGCAGAGAAGAAGCTGATCTTTAACTTCTCTCTTGAGCACCTCTGGTCCTATTATACCTGAAATCAAATTAGGAGCTTCTATTTGATGGGAAGCCTATGCTTTATGATGTACTCTTATGTGTGGTGTACTTTCACAGTAACTAACATTTTACGGGGATTGCTTTGTTTTTCTAAATTACTGTCCCTGAGCTGTGATGAAGCCATAGTGGACCATGTGGTCATCCAAGCAGCTCATTCAGATCCCAGTTCTGCCTATGAGCTGTGGGACAATGACAGGTGTCTTGTTCTCACAGTGTCTCTAATTTTCCATTTGGAAATTTAAACAATAATAATGCCTATCTATTTAATTATTTAATGTTGAAGATTGTGCAACTTTAGGTAATAATTTGATGTTTGGTGATTTAAAATGTATGAATTATGTTAGGTATTTTATGCTTTTGGGAGAGGTGATTCTGTAAGTAGTATATTAAATACTTGAAAGTCTTCTATTACTGAGAAAAAAATTCCCAGTCTTTAATAGCATAATATAATCTTCACACAATTCAAATAATATTCCAGACTATCCAAGTCATAAATTCCAGACTAGTTATTACTCTAAAAATATAAAATTAATTTTATTTTCATGCATCAAAACTTAATTTTAACTTTGCTCAGTTATGGATGCATATTGAAAGCATGTGGGCTATTTTTAAATTGTTACTGACTGGTCACCAACCTAGTACATTTAAAGCACTATCTCCAGCATGGGGACTGGGGGAAAAAAAGAGAGAGAAAAAATTTTATTTTGATCTCAATCACTGAGAGAAAGATTACTCAGAAGAAGGATTAAAGTCCACCTAGGTGAATGGTCTCTTAAAGGTCAAAGAGTTAACAAGTTGAATTGTCAGAGAGCATTATTGGATCACAGTTCACAGTTTTCTCGGTAAGAAGGAAGACTTCAATGAATCCTGTTGTGGATCCTGATGCTCATTCTTTCCTGTCTGCTTCTCATTTCACTCTGGAGACCCACGTCTGGGAGAAGGAAGCTCCCTCCTAGTCCCACTCCTCTCCCAATTATTGGGAATGTCCTGCAGATAGATTTTAAGGATGTGACCAAATCCTTAGCAAAGGAAAGTACGTTTTATGTTCCTTCAGTGGCTTGCAAAAGGCAGTAAATCATCCCCCACTTAAATATAAAACATATTTTTGAATGCCACGCCCCCTCCCATTTACGGGTGAGCAAAGACTCCCCAGACAGAGCTGGTGCAAGGCAACCCTCCCTAGGGGAGACGTGGCATATAGATGATGTTAAGATGGCTTATTCTTATTCTCTATATTCTTGCTTTTTTTTTTTTATGGTCTATGTGACTGCCTTAGTCTAACATAATGGTTGTACAACCTGCAGTGGGTTAACCCAAATTTGACCTTCCTTGCTAAAGTTGTAAAGGTTTAGATATAAGAACCTCCTTTGTAACTTCATAAAGGTTTATTATATTCCTTCAAAGACAAAATAAGTTAGGTATAGAAATGCATTTCCTCCATAGATGAGGAACTTTAGGTCTGTACATTTTAATTGTAAAAAGACTTCTATGTCCTTTGGATAAAAATAGCTATGCCTCCCTTCCCTGTCCTTAGGCTCAAAAAAAAAAAAAAAAACTATTATAGAAACACAATAGTGCTTTAAAACCATACAGAAAAAAATTAACTTCAATGAGGCAGATAAACAGGTGTGCAGAGGAAAGGCTTCAGAGAATACATGAGAAATGAATCGGACCCAGACTGGTTACAGATAAAATGTGGCAAAAATGCAGGGCGTCCAAATAGTGTGTGATCACAGTCTCCACAAGACCTTGAAATATATTGGGTGAAAGATTAAAATGTCTGGAATGTAATCAGCAGATGTTGCTGCTTCCCTGGATCTTATGAATGTGATGTAACCACAAAAGTTAATGTATGCTGCCAAGAAAATATACTATATTACTTGGAAAAAAAGAAAAAAAAGAGAGAGGATTCAGCAGCCTGATTCTCATGTCTGTGTGCTGTTTTCTCCGCCATCACTCGCTGACTCCTCACTCTCTGCTCATGTCTCACAACCTACCCACCCACCCCCGTAGCTGGACTTCGGCATTTGAATGCACAGTATTTTACTAGGTGACTTTAAAGCAAAATACTACGTGCAACCTTGATGTACTTGTTGCTTTTTCCAGTGTGTCACTGTCAGATATTATGCAATGAAGTAATGAATTTTATGAATATAGAAACATTTAGATCCTGTCCAGTAGAATCAAGATCACAAAATGGAAAAAGTAGCAAATGCGTCTTCCCCTTTTTTCTTGTACAGCCATTTGGTGTGATTTTTGCCTGAAGGTCAATGGTAAGAGAGTGCTTATGAGTAGAGAGTTCATTAAATAAATTATGGACCATATTATCCCTGTGTTTAGTTCAGAATTATCATGAATATAAGACTATTCTGAAGAATCAACTTTTGAGCAAAGTCAAGGAAATAACTGTGGGTCTGGAGTACCATAAGGAATAAAAGAAACAAGCAATGAGTTAGGGCCCAATTGATATCACAATCTTTTGGGTTTCTACACAAATCATTTGTCTGGGGTCAAGAATGCAGGAGAGTAGAAGAAATGGCTCTTCCAGTAGCTGCTACATGTCCTGGTGCTACCTGTGTAGTGCTCACTCTTTGAGTTTGTAGCAGGAATATAGTCTAAACCAGGCTTGTAAGTAGGATCATATAGATTGATTTAAAACTGCAGACTTCTGGTGCTCACCACAGGATTACTGAGTCAGAATATTGTTGGGAAGAGTTTTGCAGGTGATACAGACACAGTTTGTTGGGTATTAAATTCATGTTGGGCATTCCAGTAAAATAAATTGCTTAAATATCAGGTGTTGAATAGGCAGAGGTTCTAATTTATGTCTCTTTTATACTATCTTTGAGACACTAGAAATGAATTTGGAATTCTCTGGCCTACATTTCTTTGTAAAAGTGGGCAAATATGCCTGCTGAACATGTTGATGTGATAATTAATTATAATATATGTACTAATGCTGTGGTCATTGAATGGCACATCACAAACTACCTCTAAGTGGCAGTTACTATTACCTTTGTGTGGGAAATTTTAAAATATTTGAGTCTATGTGTCATAGAAGAAACTAATTACAGTGATAGCAACAGTGAGAATCAGGCATAATATTTGCATAAATTAGTATTTCTTTTGCTAATATTTTCATATTCTTTCTCACTTTCAGTTCTCAAAAGTCTATGGGCCTGTGTTCACTGTGTATTTAGGCATAAAGCGCATTGTGGTATTGCATGGATTTGAAGCTGTGAAGGAAGCCCTGGTTGATGTACGAGAGGAATTTTCTGGGAGACTCTATCCCAATTTTTGAAAAATGTAATAAAGGCCTTGGTAAGTGTGTGAATGCACACGGGGTGGGCGCATATGTGTGTTGAGCAGTAGTCATGGGGCAAGGAAGATGTTTTGAAAACAGACCAGAGTGGCTCCTTGGGCAGAGCTGGCCGATCTACATATGACCTTCCTTTATTTTGAAGGGATCTCCCTCCCATCTGTTTCTCCTCCTTGTAGGAATAGCTTTCAGCAACGGGAAAGCAAGGAAAGAGATCAGACACTTCTCCCTCATGACTCTGAGGAATTTGGGGATGGGGAAGAGGAGTGTTGAGAACAAAATTCAAGAGGAAGCCCACTGCTTTGTGGAAGAGTTGAGAAAAACAAATGACGAGTGCCTCTTTATGTCATCAACCTTAACAGATTAGTGTCTTTATTGACCTCCTTGAAAGTGTTTCAGGCTGAACAAGATTTTTCATTATGATCCCTTGTTGTGACCCCATGGAGAGAAGGAATGATTTCAACCGGAGAGGTAGAGAGTGTATGTTTACCAATGTGTGTGTACACATACGACTGGCCTGCATTGTCAGTAGTGAAAAACCAAAAGTCAAATTTTACCTGTGTATGATGCATGTATGCACACACACCTAATCCACAAGACTCCCCAAATTACTTTCTACCTACTTGGCTAAAACAGCACTTTTTCTAAAAGTTTTATATCCCTGTAATGTTTAAAAGACACTGTCACACAAGCAGCTACCTTATCAAGTTAACTACTGTTGAGATGCCCTACTTTTAATTCAGAATGCTTTTAATTCAAGTCTCCTTTATTTAGAGTCTGTAGATGTAAATTTGTGAACTCCCACAAGTAAAGTGTATTAGTCATTTGGTTACAGCAATTTTACTGCAGAGATTCCTCCAGTAAAAAAAGCTTTTCTGATCATTCAATTGCATTATGTGTGATATGATGGGTTTAGCCTATGTTGTGGGAAGGTTTTAAAATTTATTTTACATACTATTCTTTTGAGGACTATATAGGATGATGTTCATGCATTCACAAAACTCATCTTTGTCCAAGTAAATCAAATTTGAAGTTCTGTTAGAGACAATGGACATATAGTTCCTAAGCAAATTCATCTTTTAAACTTTTAAATCCAAAAAAAGTGTTTATTCATCAATTTCACAATTTTTGTATTAGATATTTTAATTTCTTTAATGCAAAATTATAGTTATACACCACACAGTTAAGTTCATTTTTAGAAAGTCATACATGCCCTCCATTCCAGTCCTCATTCACACCCCCTTTCCCTTCCCTCCTCAGAACCCTATTCTCATTTTACTCTACTGATCTTCCTCTTGCTTGTTTATTTATTTATTTTGATTGATGCTTTATACATACACATAATGGTGGAATGCCTTGTGGTATATTTATATATGCACAGAGCATCCTTTTGTTAAATTCATTCTGCATTTAACACTTCCTTGTTTTCTATGTTAGGCATTTTGATTATGATGTGTCTTGGAGAACTTCTTTTCTGATCTGGTCTATTTGAGGTACTGTTTGCATCCTGAATGTGGATGTCTTATGTCCTTTCTGATGGGGAAGTTTTGGGCTACTATCCCATTGAAATTGTTCTTAATGCCTTTAGACTGTATCTCCATGTTCTCTGCTAGCCCAATTACTCTCATGTTTGTTCTCTTGATGTTGTCCAAGAGTTTTTGTATATTCTCATTATATTCTATCATTTTTGCCCATTTGTTTCATACTGTGTACTCAAATTCATGTGTCCTGTCTACAAGGCTTAACATTCTGTCTTTAAGAACTGAAGGTCTAATTTCTACAAAATCTAATCTGTTGATGATGGCTTTGAGTGAATTTTTAATTTTTATTTATGTGTTTTTCATTTTCAGGAGCTTTGGTTTCTTTTCAATAACTCTTTCTTTTATAAAATGGTCTTTGATCTCTGAATTTCTCTTTTAATTCATTCCTTATATATTCTTTTAGTTCATTGAACATTTTTTGTTTATTTATTTATTTATTTATTTAAACTAGACATATATGACAGCAGAATGTATTTTGATTAATTGTACACAATTGCAGCACAACTTTTCATTTCTCTGTACAAAATGTAGTGTCATACCTACCATATGTGCAGTCATACATGTACCTGGGTATTAATGTCCATCATATTACACCATCTTTCCTGCCCCCATACTTCCTCACCTCCTTTTCCCCCACTTGTCCAATCAAAGTTCCTCCATTTTTCCCATGCCCCCACCCATTATGGATCAACATCCACTTATCAGAGAAAACATTCAGCCTTTGTTTTTTTGGGATTGGCTTACTTCACTTAGCATGGTATTCTCCAACTCCATCCATTTACCTGAAAATGCCATAATTTTGTTCTCTTTTAATGCTGAGTAATATCCCATTGTATATATATGCCACAGTATCTTTATTTATTCATCCATTGAAGGGCATCTAGGTTGCTTCCACAGCTTAGCTATTGTGAATTGAGCAGCTATAAAAATTGATGTGGTTGCATTACTTTAATACGCTGATTTTACATCCTTTGGGTATAAACTGAGGAGTGGGATAGCTGGGTCAAATGGTGGTTCCATTCAAAGTTTTCTAAGGAATCTCCATACTGCTTTCCATAGAGGCCACACTAATTTGCAGTCCCACCAGCAACGTATGAGTGTGCGTTTTCCCCCACATCTTCACCAATTCTTATTCTTTGTATTCTTAATAGCTACCATTCTGACTGCCATAAGATGAAATCTTAGAGTAGTTTTGATTTGCATTTCTCTAATTACTAGAGATGTTGAACACTTTTTCATATATTTATTGATAGATTGTATATCTTCCTCTGAGAAGTGTCTGTTCAGCTCCTTAGCCCACTTATTGATTAGGTTGTTTGTGGGGTTTGCTGTTAAGTTTTTTGAGTCCTTTATATATCCTGGAGATTAGTGATCTATTTGATATGCGTGTGGCAAAAATTTGCTCCCAAAATGTAGGCTCTCTCTTCACCTCAATGATTGTTTCTTTTTCTGAGAAGACACTTTTTGCTTTGAATCCATCCCATTTATTAATTCTTGATTTTATTTCTTGTGCTTTAGAAGTCTTATTAAAGAAGTCGAGGCCTAATCTGACATGATGAAGAGTTGGGCCTACTTTTTCCTCTATTAGGTGCAGGGTCTCTGGTCTAATTCCTAGGTCTTTGATCCACTTTGAGTTGTGTGCATGGTGAGAGATAGGGGTTTAGTTTCATTTTGCTGCATATGGATTTCCAGTTCTCCCAGCATCATTTGTTGAAGAGACTATCTTTTCTCCAATGTATGTTTTTGGCTCCTTTGTCTAGTATGAGGTAACTGTATTTATGTGAGTTTGCTTCTGTATCTTCTATTCTGTACCATTGGTCTACATGTCTATTTTGGTGCCAATACCATGCCATTTTCGTTACTATAGCTGTGTAGTATAGGCCTCCTGGCTCACTCTTCTTGCTAAGGATTGCCTTGGCTATTCTGGGTCTCTTGTTTTTCCAAATGAATTTCATGATTGCTTTTTCTATTTCTATGAGGAATGTTGTTGGGATTTTAATTGGAATTACATTGAATCTGTATAGCACTTTGGGTAGTATGGCCATTTTGACAATATTAATTTTCCTATCCAAGAGCATGGGAGATCTTTCCATCTTGTAAGGTCTTCTTCAATTTCTTTCTTCAGTGTTCTGTAATTTTCATTGTAGAGGTCTTTCACCTATTGTGTTAAGTTGATTCCCAAGTATTTTAGTTTTATTTGAGGCTATTGTGAATGGGATAGCTTTCCTAATTTCTTTTGCAGAGGATTATCACTGATGTATAGAAATGCATTTGATTTATGGGTATTGATTTTATATCCTGTACTTTACTGAATTCATTTATTAATTCTAGAAGTTTTCTAGTGGAGTTTTTTGTATCCTCTAAGTATAGAATCATGTCATCAAAAAAATAATGATAAGTTGAGTTCTTCTTTTACTATTTGTATCCCTTTAATTTCTTTTCTTTGTCTAATTGCTCTGGCTAGAGTTTCAAAGACTTTGTTGAATAGAAGTGGTGAAAGAGGCATCCTTGTCTTGTTCCAGTTTTTAGAGTGAATGCTTCCAATTTTTCTCCATTTTGAATGATGTTTGCCTTATGTTTAGTATAGATAGCTTTTACAATGTTGAGGTATGTTCCTACTATCCCTAGTTTTTCTAGTGTTTTGAACATGAAAGGGTGCTGTATTTTGTCAAATGCTTTCACTGCATCAATTGATATAATCATATGATTCTTATCTTTAAGTCTATTGATGTGATGAATTACATTTATTGATTTCAGTATGTTGAACCAACCTTGCATCCCTGGAATGAACCCCACTTGATCATGGTGTACTACCTTTTAAATATGATTTTGTATGCAATTTGCTATGATTTTATAGAGAATTTTTGCATCAATGTTCATCAGGGATATTGGCCTAAAATTCAAAGAATATTTTAATAGTTTTTTGCAGGAGCCCTGTTTGGGGAGATGGCTTAAATTGCGGTTGACTATGGGCCATGGAGATTTGGGCATTGTCGCCTTCCGTAGTCTCACGGGACTTGGCCCAGGATCTCGAGTGACTTGGCCGAGATTGCTGATCAGGTCAGCGCCATTTTGGTGGTGTGTGTGGCGCGTGTTAGTTGTTGTTAGAGCCAGAGAGAAAAGTTATCAGAATAAAAAGCTGTTTGTTTCCAGTTTGCCTCTGAACTTCTTCCAGTGGCTTTGTTGCTCCAAGCGGCCACCGCTTCAGGCGGCAACAGGTGGCGGCCCGTATGGGGACTTCGGAGCAGACAGGTAAGAACTGAAAGGTCTCTAAAGATGGGTTCGAATATAACTGAATCCCAAGTGATAGAGGCTATGGAAAGTTTCCTTGATATACCTGACTCTGTTCTCAGTGAGGAGGATATAGAAAAAAGTGAAAGTGATCAAAAAAGTGTAGCTTCCACTGGGCCAATTAAGACCAGTAAAGAGAGTATTAGAAGAGTCCCAAAAATGACAAAAATCCAAGCTATTAGAGCTATTCGGGAGTTATTGGAGATAGCTGAAGGATAATTGCTCTTAATGGAACCTGGGCCTCAGGATATGGCTGTCAGTAAAATTAGCAGTGGTGAGGAATCTAGTAAAAGTGATCCTGAGAAAATGAGGAAAAAGAAACTAAAAAAGACCAAGAAAAAGGACCGTCAAGTAGAGGAACCACTTGTGTCCTCTACTCCCCCATGGGTGGAATCCATTACAGAAAATATGAAGGGTATTACTAGGCATTCGCATACCCTAGAAGCAGAAATAAAAAGTCTTTCTGATCGCTTATGCGCTCTCGAGGGTAACTCACAGATACATTGGGAACCGCCAGCATTTGAAAAGATAAATGGACAGAGGGTCCATCAGTCAGTAGATTTCAAAATAATAAAAAATCTCAAAGAGGCAGTAATGACTTTTGGGCCCCAAGCTCCTTTCACGTTGAGTATGCTGGAGTCCCTTAACACCTTTAGCTTAACCCCCTCAGACTGGAAAAGTCTATGTAAAGCAGCATTAAGCGGGGGGCAATTCTTGGTTTGGCGATTGCAATTCCAAGAACTTTGTATAGAAACGGCTAAAAGAAACGCGGCTGCAGGGTTTGGAAACTATAATATAGACATGCTCACAGGAGAAGGGCAATTCGCAGACTTACAGGCTCGAAAAGATTATGGCCCAGATGTATATGCTCAGATAAATGCAGCTGCCTTAGAGGCATGGAAAACTGTACAAGGACCTGGGGATCTACAAGGTAGCTTGTCAAAAGTGATTCAAGGACTAATGAGCCATATGCTGATTTTGCTGATTGACTTTTGAGAACTGCAGGTAGTGTGTTTGCAGATGTTGATCAAGCTATGCCATTAGTTGTTCAATTAGCATATGAAAATGCTAATAAATGCTGCCAAGCAGCCATCAGGCCATGGAGAACTAAAAAGGATCTTTCCGTATATATACAACTATGTAAAGATATAAATGACGCCTTTGTCACAGGAAATGTGATTGCAGCCTCAATGAGAGGTTCTTCCCCTCAAAATTTCACAAAGGCTAAACATAGACATTATAATCAATCAGGATATTCCAGGCAAAATTATCATAATCAATCAGGCTATTCTAGGCAAAATCCCAAAAGAGAAATAAGACCAAGCTCATACCATGCCCCAGGCCACTGCCCCAGGTGTAAAAAGGGAAATCATTGGGCCAATAAATGCCATTCAAAATTTGACATCCATGGAAATCCTTTGTTCAGGAATTCAAAAAAACGGGGTATGGGGCCCAATACCCCAGGGCCCACAAATGTACGGGGCATTGGAGGAGGAGTATCCTCAAGCATCCACTCAGATGCTTCCCCGACACAATCCCTACTACCCATCCACTCCCTCGCCAGAGGAACAAGAGGAAATGCAGGATTAGACCTCTGTTCCACCGCCCGAATAGTGTTGACACCTGAAATGGGGGTTCAACTGATTCCCACAGGAGTCAGGGGACCTCTTCCCTCAGGGACTGTAGGACTTATTATCGGGCGAAGTCCTAAAAGCTTATTAGGTTTGCAAGTGACCCCAGGTGTAATAAACTCAGACTACAAAGGGAAATAAAAATAATGCTTAGCTCACCCCAAAGTATAAGTTCTGTTAATCAAGGAGATAGAATTGCTCAGTTGCTTCTCCTTCCCAATTTACATAATTCATTTCAAATGAGTATGCCTCAAAAAGGGAACAATAGAGGATTTTGTTCCACTGACTCAAGACCAATGGTTTGCTGGGTTCGAGACTGTTCAAGGAGGCCTATGTGTAAAATAAAAATCCAAGGAATAGAAATGGAGGGATTAATAGATACTGGAGCTGACTCTTCCATTATTAATTTATGCCAATGGCCCAAGCACTGGCCTCTGCAAAAAGCTTCAACCAGTTTAAGAGGTTTGGGATATAATAACCTCCCAGAAAAAAAGTGCGGTAATTTTAAAATGGGAGGATGATGAAGGCCATAAAGGAACATTTCAGCCTTATGTTTTACCTAACCTACCGGTTACTTTATGGGGAAGAGATATTTTGCAACAAATGGGAGTACACCTTGCAACCAAGCCTGCAGGTGTTAAATGTGAAAATCTACAAGGTAATTTTAACCATAAAAGAAATCATTATCAAAAAGTACAGAGTAATCTTAACCCTAAAAGTAATCATTATCATAAAGGAAAAAAATTTTTTTTTTCAGGGCCACTGAGAAAATAATTTTGAAAATACCATGGCTTTCTGATAAGCCAGTGTGGGTCCCTCAGTGGCCCCTATCTAAAGAGAAATTACAAGTGGCCCACCTACTAGTTCAGGAACAATTAGAAGCAGGACATATAGAACCTTCCACCTCTCCCTGGAATTCCCCCATATTTGTGATCAAGAAAAAGTCAGGAAAATGGCGATTGTTACATGATCTTAGACAAATTAATAAAACCATGCAAGTTATGAGCCCTACTCAACCTAGACTTCCTAGTCCTGTAGCTATTCCAAAAAATTTCCATCTTATTACTCTTGATATAAAGGATTGCTTCTTTTCTATTCCCCTACATCCTCTGGATGCCCCCAGGTTAGCTTTTTCAGTTCCTTCTATTAACAATAATGGCCCTGATTAGAGATATCAATGGAAGGTTTTACCACAGGGAATGGCTAATAGCCCCACCATATGCCAAATATGTGTGGACAAGACTATCCAACCCATTAAAAATAAATATCCAAACCTCATGTGTCTACATTACATGGATGATATTTTATTGGCCCACCCTAATCAAAAAATCTTATTTAATATATTCAGTGACATGGTAGAAATTTTTAAAAAATATGGATTATATATAGCAGAAGAAAAAGTTCAAACCAGATCTCCCATATTATATTTAGGATTTAAAATCATGGATACTTTTGTTAGACCCAAAAAAATTTAATAAATAAAGAACATTTGACCACCCACAATGATTTCCAAAAAATACTGGGAGACATTAATTGGCTTCGCCCTACACTAAATCTCACTACTGGCCAACTAAAACCTTTATTTGACATCCTTCGCGGAGACCCTGATCCATGTTCACTGTGAACATTGACTCCTGATGCTAGGAAAGCTTTAAATTTAGTAGAAAAAGCCATCAAAGGAGCTCATTGTGATAGATTTGATTTAACTCAACCGCTGATGTTGATTATTATTTCTACACAATATACACCCACAGGAGTATTTTGGCAACAAGGGCCTTTATTATGGATACATTTGCCCATCTCTCCTAAAAGTATAATTGAGTCTTATACCTCCATGGTGGCTAAACTTATTCTTTAAGGACTTAAGACTTCTACTAAAATATTTGGCATTCACCCTGCTACTATTATTACTCCCTATTCATCATCACAGATTGAATATTTATGCTTCAATGATAATGATTGGGCTATAGCTAAATGCTCTACTTCTGCAAATTTTGATAATCATCTTCCTAAGTCTCCTATATTATCTTTTTGTATTAATCATCCTATTATATTTCCACAGGTAATAAAAAATCAACCTATTCCTAAGGCATTTAATGTATTTACAGATGGGTCCTCAAATGGTACTGCTACAGTAGTCACTAAAAAAGAAAATATGACTTACATAACTGCACACAAATCAGCTCAACTAGTGGAACTGGAAGCTGTGGTAAGAGCTCTGGAAAATTTTAGGGACCAGCCCGTAAACATTTTTTCAGATAGCCACTATATTGTACAAGCCATCCCAAAATTAGAGTTAGCAGGACCAATATCCAGCCTTTAAATTGTTTTATCAAATACAAAAACTTTTGTGGGCAAGAAAAGAACCTCTATTCGTAGGCCATATTAGAGCACATACTAATTTGCCTGGTCCCCTCCATGAAGGTAATCAAAAGGCTGATGAACTTACAAAAACAATATTTATACTTTCAGTGTTACAACAAGCTACTTTATTTCACTCCCAGTTTCATGTCAACAGCACCACCTTGCAACGTAGGTTTAAAATCACAAAGGAGCAAGCCAGAACAATTGTAAAAGATTGTAAATCTTGTATGACACATTTGCCCAATCCTCATTATGGTGTTAACCCTAGAGGATTAATGCCCAATCATTTGTGGCAGATGGATGTTACTCATGAGCCAAGTTTTGGAAAATTGCGATTTATTCATGTGACCATAGATACGTGCTCAGGCATGATTTTTGCTTCCTTACATTCTGGAGAAAAAGTTAAAGATGTTACATCTCATTGTTTGCAAGCTTTTGCTGCATTGGGCATCCCCAAAATGCTTAAAACAGATAATGGCCCCGCATATACGTCCTCATCTTTCAAACAGTTTTGCGCAAAATTCAATATATCCCATAAAACAGGCATCCCATACAATCCTCAGAGTCAGGGCATTATTGAAAGAGCAAACCGCACACTGAAAATTATGTTATTAAAACAAAAAGAAGGAAATTGGAAAAGTCCTAAGGACAGATTGGCAGTTTCCCTGTTTACCTTAAATTTTTTAACTTTAGACTCTAATGGTTATTCTGCTGGAGACAGACATTGGAATCCACACTAACAACATAAACCTTTGGTTTACTGGAAGGATGTTCTTTCAGGTACATGGAAGGGTCCAGATCCAGTATTAATTTGGGGAAGAGGATCTGTTTGTGTTTTTCAAAAACACAAATCCTCTCCAATATGGATACCATCTAGATTAATAAAACAGGTACCACATCAAAATGATCAAGATGAAGTTGTTGAAGAATCAAGATTAATAAAAAAGGTACAAAATCAAGAGGACCAAGATGAAGGTATAGAATGATTCCCTCAAAAGAGTCCTTCAAAATATTTCACAACTTAAGTGTCATTCCTCCCGGCTGGGACGAGGAGATCTCTCTTTAGTGTGCACACAATTGTATTTTTTTTTCTTTTTATACATGTTTTTATGTCTGTACATTTGTCTGCATTTCATGTTAATGTGACGTCACAAATATATGTTTGTATGTGCGTCTGTCCAGTGTGACATCACAAATAACAAAGCGCTTATGAAAAAAAAATATATATATATATGGATCCAAATAACTTTAATTCATTTTAGGTTAAGAGTATTCAATTAAGAGTAAATAATTTTATAAATGGAGGTACTTTCAATTCTGATTTATAGGTGTCCCTGGGACTTCTCTTTAGCAAACAATATGACTAGTGCTATATAACCTGATATTTTGGTGTTTTGACATAAGATTGTTTATTTGTTATTAACTTCATTTGTTTAATAGCTCATTAATTTCAATTATCTCAACAGGTAAAAGATTGCTCTGTATACAGAGACTCAAGGGTTCCAGCTAACAAATTATTTCTCCAAAGTGCCTTTACCTTTTCTTTAATCTATCTTTAATGCAGTAATTACCCTCAGTCTTTCTTTGTTTTGTTCTAAATATGATATTTTCCCAACTTATGTTTGTAGAAGCTCAACCAGCGATGTGTGTGAACAAAAATCAACTTTAATTTTCTAATCTAATTATTCTATTTTGTAGTTTGACAACTCGCCTCTTGACTCAGTGCTGCAATAGCACTGCCTTTCCTTTAATAATTGATGCTTGAGTTTCTAGGTAGCGGGCCCTGAAGATTTGCCGGTGGCATTGTCTAGACATAAAAAAGACATCTGCTGCTACAGCTGCAGGGATCGCGGTCGCTGCAAGCATCCCTGCTGCTCAAGCATCAAACAACCTTACCAACAGTGTGGCCTCTGCTCTACATGCATGGGGCCTCCTACATCAACGTGTTATAACAAATGGACATTTTGATCTTTCATTGTTTGGGACTTTACGGGACAATGCCTTGCGGGTATTTGTCTAGAGAATTCAGTGTGTTACTTGATGGAACTTAGGGCAGCTGATTTGTTTAAACAATTTGATATGCTATGAAATTTGGCTTATCACCAAAAGGCTTGTCGCCTTAAAGCCGCAACATCTCCTCACAATTGGACGGCTGTTAGTCATCATACACAGTCGATCCTAAAGGGCTCCATTGGATGGCTGGTTAGCCAATGACGGGTAAGATCCCCAGAGGGGGACAACCTAAGACAGGCACAGTCGCACGGGCCAGTCTCATGTGGCCGACATATCAACCTAAGACAGGAGTCAAGGGCACAGCCTTGATTATCTGATGACGGGTAAGAATGTTGGTTGCACATAGACATCCTAGAGCATTCCCCTCTTTTAAAACAAAAGGGGGGAAATGCAGGAGCCCTGTTTGGGGAGATGGCTTAAATTGTGGTTGACTATGGGCCATGGAGATTTGGGCATTGTCGCCTTCCATAGTCTCACGGGACTTGGCCTGGGATCTCGAGTGACTTGGCCGAGATTGCTGATCAGGTCAGCGCCATTTTGGTGGAGTGTGTGGCGCGTGTTAGTCGTTGTTAGAGCCAGAGAGAAAAGTTATCAGAATAAAAAGCTGTTTGTTTCCAGTTTGCCTCTGAACTTCTTCCCGCGGCTTCGTTGCTCCAAGTGGCCATCGCTTTAGGCGGCAACAATTTTTTATAATCTTACTCTGGAATTTCATCCATTTATGCAGGGTCCTTTGATGGGAAATTGTGTATTGGGGTGGGGGGAATTTTTTTCTGTTACCTCATGTTTTCAGAAGGCTTGGAGTTTTGAATCAATTGAGATGAATTCCCCTTCCTCTTTTATAAGCATGTTCTTTCATGTATAGTTATCTTTCTTGTTCTGAGATTTTTCTCCTCTATTTTTTTTATATATGAGTAGGAGTCAGGGGGTGGGATTTGGAGTTCCCCTTTGTTTGTTCCTCCTTGAGACATGGTTGTTGGTTTGGGGCTTTTGTCTCCCCAATTATATGAGTTGAAGTAATGGTAAGGCTCAGGTGGGACTAGATCTTTTGTGGGATGATATTCACTGCTGCTTGGGTGAGTTGTGTGTATTTCTTAGCATCAGGATCTCAACTCTGTGATCTTAAAGTGTCCCAATCACTTTTCAGTCCCTCTTAGAGAGGAGGGGATCCAGGAATAATAGAAATGTCAGAAACAGACATACAGCCCTAAGATAAATGTCCAGTGTCTATTTTTACATCTATAACACTAACTGCCACCTACATAGGAATGGTGGGGTCAACATTTAACATCAATACGTACAGTAAAAAAAAAAAAAAAAGAAAAAGAAAGAAAAGAAAAGCTGTGAACTAGATCAAGCATTGATCAGAGGAGATGCAGGAAGTAGGTAGTTGATGTAGGGTACAAAGAAAAAATTAAAACTTAACTGAAAGTAAAAAAAAAAAAAGAAAGAAAGATAGATAGAAAGAAAATTCAATTGTTAGTGGGAGAAGATAGTGAAGAAGGGATGATAAGAGGGACAAGAACCAAGGTGTGAATAAACCAGTCAATGTAAGATCAAAACAACTCTAACCCTCATATAATTGTACCCCAACTGAGTCAAATGAAGGATAATTAAGAAACAAGTGCAGAAGAAAGTAATTGATTTGAAATTAAAGTTACATAAATATACATATATTTTTTCAAATCTATCAATACAGTGAGAAGACACACATCCACACACACATGCCCATATACACAAACACAAAATGTTGCATAATGGAAAATAGTAAAAATAATATAATGTGATTAAATGATGTTTGAAAAAAAGTTTTAAAAACTTAAATTTTTTTAAAAATAAGAAGAAAAATGATTAAAATGGGAGAATGGTGAGGAAAAAGGAATAAGGAAAAAAGTAAAAATAGAAAAAAAATCCTTCTTAAAAATAAAGGGCTTATTTTTCACTGAGGTAGTCAATACTGTTGGCAGGGATGGATTTTCATTCTTTGTGTTTATTTTTGGCTTTCTAAACCCTGGGTTTAGACTTAACAACCCTAGCCAGTTTAGAGACAGGGTCTCACTGAGTTGCTTAGCACCTTGCATTTGCTGTGGCTGGCTTTGAACTCCGTATCCTCCTGCCTCAGCCTCCTGAGCTGCTGTCATGGTTACTTTTTGTGGAACCCTCCTTTTTCAGCCCCAAGCCTCTTTTCAGTTTAACTGCTTCTTTTTGCTTCTGTAAAATGCTTGGTTAAAGACAATAGAAGCCAAACTGCTGTGACCCCATTTTGTTATCAGCTGCCCCAAACTATTGCAAGTCTCCTGTCACAAGGCAGGAATAAGCCCGGATATGACAAGCCAGCCCTGGGCACAATAAACTAGGGCAATGGCAGGGCCCTGAGACCTGGGCCCTGCAGGCCCCTGCAGTGAACAGTCAGCACATTCCATAGCTCTGAAGATGGCACCCACCAATGAAAACTTTCTTAGACATGCATGGGCTCCCCTGGCCAATCGGGAGAGCCCCTTCCCCCTCCTTGCTTCTACCCCTATAAAAACTCAGTCTTTCCTCAGTTCCAGGCTCTCAGTAAGGATCCACTGTGTTGGTGAGGTCTGAGAGTCCGAGCTTAAGCCCGAATAAAGGCTCTTTGTTCTTGCATGCACTTGGTGGTTTTGGGGGATCCGTTCTCTGGGCACAACACTTTTAATCATATCTCTGGTTCTGTGTTCTTGAGAATGCACCTTTGTTCGACTTATCTCTAGTTCTGAGTAACACCATGCCATTGTTCATTCCTCCTAATAAAAGAAGAAACTGGTCGCCCTGGGACTTCACTTCATCTTGGATGAAGTCCCCTGACCTCTGCTTTGGAACGATGCTACATCTTTCATTCTCTGCATCCAGGGTTCAGCTGGTCTGGTCTAGAACCCCGTTTCCCTCAGAAGCCAAAGCTGCTACTCCTGCCAGACAAGCTGAAATGTCTAACATATTATTTCTTATATTATATTTGAAGTTTCTGATGTTGTGTGTCTCTTTAGTTTCTTTTACTGTCCAGTATTGGATTTCAGTAAGTTCCCTTAGTCACCCAACTCTCCGAAGAACACTTCATGCTTTTTAAATCTGGAGCTAAGGAACTGCTGGGAATTGCACTCTTCCTCTAATCTGCCATCTTCTTCCTTCCAATTTCACATTGTTCTTCGCCTAATCTGGGGTTGTTGTTTGAAACAAAAAGTTCTCATCTCATTTTACTTATCACCAAACAAGTCCCTATTGTTTGTAGCATTTTTGATATTACAATTTCCTTTTCACATTATTTCCTCCAAAGGTATGAACTCACCCACAACTCTCCTTTTAGTTCTGCTCTTCTAAGAAATACCCACAACTCACCCAAGCAGCAGTGAATCAAGAATCCACATGATTCTTTCAGCCATGCATTACATACAAAAAGTTTCCAGGTTCTCAGTATACTCTCCCTTTTTACCCCAGTGCTGTATTATGTAAAGGCTTTACAGACACAAGGTGATTCTGCTCTGAATACTCAAATTATGATGATTAACATAGGTTTTGCCATTAGCAAGTAAACTCCTGGGGCTAATGGGGTATATGTACAAGCAGTGAGAGAGAACTGAGCATATTAAACTCCATTATTTAACAATCTAAGTTTTCATGGTCAACTCAGATTTAAGGTAAAAATGATGCTTTGTTTTAATTCCTAAAAATATTTTGCTGCCAGCTGATGGATAGTTAAAATATCTAAATTAGCTTTATTTGTGTCTGAATACTTGAATTATTAAGTGAAAATTTTCCAAAATAGCAGAACTCTTGAATTTAATGGGTATAAGTAAAAGCAGGGGATGTGAATTGCATATAATAAACTAACTCTCTAATTGAAGTAAATAGACTACAATGGCCAATTTAGGTTTCAGATATAGGTGATGTGCTGGCTTAAAGCATGCTCACTATTTTGCTCTTAGGGGAATTTTGCAGGTAAAATAGTGCTGAAAATTTCTTAAGAATATTTATCTGTTAACAAAGACACCGTGTTTTAGGCTTGTATTTTAATGGCATTTTCATATCATATCTAATTCTTTAGGCTCACCCTGTGATCCCACCTTCAACCTGGCCTCTGCTGTCTGCAATGTTATCAGCACCATTATCTTCCAGAACCGTTATGACTATAATGATCCATATTTTCTCAACTTGTTGCAAAGGCTAAATGAAATTTTCAGGATTTTGAGCTCCCCATGGATTCAGGTGAGGACAAGGTACTTTCTTCCTAAGAAAACACTTGTAGTTTTTTTCTTTTTTGTTTTGTTTGGTTTGGTTTGGTTTTTCAGATATCTCCAAAACTATATGGACTGTGAGGTGAAGTAATTGTTTGGACTCCACTGTGCTGTCTAGACCATCATATAGTGACTGTCTGGGAAAGGTGTTTGAGTTCCTTATTTTACACTCAGGGAAATGAAGGTGCACACATAGGGCTGGTTTTCAAGTCTGTTAGCTCATTGTTCAGTGGATATTCTAGTAAATCTGAGCAGCTCTGTTCAAGGACAGCTGCTTGGAGAGCAGACAGAGCACAAATGGCCAGGGAGGCTCTGGGGATGGGTGGAGGCTGGTGGGGGCCCCGAGCCAGCAGCGCAGGGCTATGGCAGTTGGGGCTAATGGCTGGGCAGCGCCTGGGGCCACTGTTACCGATCTCAGCCCAGTTGCCCAGCAGGGTCCAGCCAGGACAACCAATATTCTAACTTCATATGGACAAAGATAGAAAGCCCTCAAGACAGGGCAGCCCATAGAGTGGGCTGCAGGCAAGATTTCAGGTTGCATGGAAAACACAGGAGGGCAGCTCTAGAAACGCAGCAGCAACGTGAGGATTTTTTCTGCAATGGCTTTTTCCAAGCCCCGCCTCCCGCAGCCACGGACACCTTTCTCTCAGTACCTCCCACCATCACTGGGGCGGGCCTTGCAGCCCAGCCCTCCAGCTTTGCCTAGCTGCGTGTTGCAGTCTCTGCTCCTTAAAGAGGAACGCCCAGCTACAAAATTTTCTTTGGTGGTTCCAAGTAAATACTTGCTTAAAAAAAAAATTATAGACAAAGTCCAAACCAACAAATTCCTGCATCTGTAACAGCAGACTTGTGCTTAATTTGTTCCTCCGAAGCTGAGTTAAATAAATTAATCTCTAATCCTATTAACAGGTTTCTCCAAGGAACTTGATTTCCCATTCTCTCTATGGCTACACTACTAAGGAAGAATTGTAAAAACTTTTTCTAACAATAATATTTCTAATTATGCTTCTTAATTTTTTTTATTTAGGGATGTTATTGGGAATAAATCTGACAATTATGAAAATAAAATACTGGTATCTGCAATTTATGAAATATCTTATATCACAATATTTTGATAATTGCCAGAGTTTTAAATCTTCTGATTTCTACATATATGCACACAAATTCTATTTTAACTGCATTACATAATGTCAAAGTTTACATAGTAAAAAGGGCACTCATAATATTTAAAGTAAAATAAAAATGGATCCAAATACTATTAAATCAAGAGATTTAATAAGATTCCATTCAAAATGGGTAATTGAACAAAAATAGACAATGTCTTTGTTCTTAATACATATTTTTTCCAGCTGCTTAAATAATCTACATAATTTTTAATTTATAGGATAACTAACATATGTGCCCATTTGCTTCTAACATGTTTTCTTCAACAGGAAATACATAACTCATATTATTATGTACATTTACTTGATGCCCTGCCCTTTACAGTTAAAGATAAATTCAAGGAAAATGTAATTCATTATATAAATGCCTATTTCAAGACATACGTATTGACTTATAAAGTTAAGATACTAATTTCAAGTAATCTTAACTCCTATTGTTTATGTTTTCATAACGAGGTAAATACATATAATTCTTAGTGCAAAGGTGTCCAAAAGCTTTGGCTACATTTCCATTAAAATATTTCTTCTTATTAAAATGCAATAATTTATCTATATTCAAAGATTTACAGGAATTTTTCCAAAATGTATCAAAAAAGAAGAATCCTAGAGGGAAAGAAAATATGCTTCTACAGAGAGGAAAGAAAAATTGGAGAATCCTAGAAAGGAGAAAGAAAACATTTCTGGGTAAAAAGGTATTTATGTATTAAGGCTTTAATGATAGAAAGATAGATAGAAAGGTTATATGCAGAAAGATCTAAATAGGTGACATAAAGGATTTGAATAGATATAAAACAAGTTTATATGTAACTAATTTGGATATAAATACCTGAGACAGTTAAAGTTATTTAAGGCTTTCCCCTAAGATCAAATATTACTATGCTAATATAAATCAAAATATAAGTTAATCTCTTATGCTTAGTTAATTTTAATATTTAAAAAAGCTAATTTTTAAGAAATTAAGATTCATACATTTTTGCTTGAATGGTAAACATTTTCAGATGCCACCTTAAGTTCTAAGTTTCAAACTTCTCTTTGAAAGCTAAATTTAATTGATTTAAAAAATCAATATAATTATGATAATTATTACTAATTCTTATATATCAATTGTACCTCTGTTTCCTAAATATATAAATCCTTAAAGTATAAGGTTTAAGAGAATATTTTACTAAACTGTTGCTCTCCAAACTAAAGTTTGTTATGGTGGTCTCTTACCAACTCATATAATAATAACAAAATAATTAAAAATCTAATCATATGATCTATTTTTCTATGATCATATAATATAGAGCTTATATTATATAATCATATATAGCTAAGTAAACTTAGCTATATTTTTAAAAGACAATTGTGAGACACTAATTTATTCAAAGCGTAAGATTATAAGATATAAAAATGGTTTAAGACCTTGTCTCAAGAATGGATTAAAGATTCTCTTAATTTGTCTATTTTATATTCTAGATATAGTATTAAAATAGGTCAACTAGTTTATATTGACCCAAAGGATTACATATCAAAGTTTATAGACTGAAATTCAAATGAAAAACTGAGATTAATTTCAATATTAAAACACCTTACCTAACTTTTTCCAAGATACCCATTGTTACAAAAATTAAAAGGTATATAAAAATCTCATAGAATTCTACTGTCCATAGATAACTACTGCTGATATCTAGTACATAGCCTTCTAAACTCTTCTCTATACATATAGATATACATATTTTATATAAATATAGGTTAATATTAATATTTTCACAACTTATAAAATCATTTTAAACTATACATAGTTAATGCTCTTTTTCAATGTTACTTTTTTTAAAAAAATATTTATTTATTTGCTTTAGTTGTACACAATGCAGTGCATTTATGTTTACGTGGTGCTGAGGATTGAACCCGGGCCATGCACGCGCTAGGCAAACGCTCTACTGCTGAGCCACAACCCCAGCCTCTACAATGTTACTTTTAATGTCAATTTTTTTATCATATGGTTCCTTTATCCAAAACATTATGTTAAACATTTGAGTTAATCTTACTACCTTAAAATCAAAATTATTAAAAATATTTATACAGCTATATCTTTATACATAGAGATTGTTTTGGCATAAGTCCCTTGAGATGTCATTGCTGGGTCAAGGCCATGTAAGTTTCTAAATTTTTCTAAATAATTTATTAAATCACTGTTTTAAACAATACTACTGATTCACTTTTATTCATCAATATTTAAAGTACTGATTCTCCATACTTAGATAATCATTAGATTTTATGATAATAAAAATTTTTCCTAAATCGGTAAGTAAAAGGCTATTCATTTTCATTTTTAATAATAAATAATTTTTTTCCTATGCTCACTAGACATATATGTATTTTTCATTCTAAGAAGATGTCTATTTAAGCCTTCTATACCTTTATAGGAGCCACCTCTCATAAGTTAAAACTCTGCCTTTCATGTCATTCCAAGTTCAGATACCCATCCAAGTTCATTAAAATTTAGGTTCATAGAACTATACTAGGTCACTATCTACAATTTAAGACTAATGATACTCTAACTTATATCAACCATTTCTTCAATTTTAAATTTAAAAAGGGGGAAAACAAAACCCTACATGTCCCCACTAAATCTCCCAAAATTATTTTTAAATTTTATTTAAATTGTGATACTAAAAGTCTTACTACTGCTGAGCAACACATAGAACAATGGGATAATTCAGATTTCAAAGGATAGACTCTAAACTTGTCATCATGGAAATAGCTGAAAAACCTGACAAAAGAAGGTACATCTCCAACCACAGTGTTTACAGCTATGTACGCCTTGTGAGCTATCATGAAAGTAAAATCTATAGAGACTTCTGTGGACCTATTCCCCAAGTCCACCTCTCATGTACCTTGCAATGTGGACTGGGGAATCCACCCCAGTATTGATTAATGATACTCATATGATAAGTGGTATTACAGATACTCATATTACACCCATCCATGTGACTAGATTTAAACATACTGGCTACAGTAGGAACCTAACTATATGTTGGTCCCATAATGAACATACTGGCTATATAAAGGTAACTTTTGAGGAAAGAATAACACAGGAAGGACCTAGACCAACAAGTCACACTTGTCCTTAGAACTTAAGATTGCATTCATATAACTGGACAGTTGTTAAATTAGAATGATTATTGAGCTGGGGTTGTGGCTCAGTGGTACAGTGCTCACCTAGCATAGGTGAGGCACTGGGTTTGATCCTCAGCACCACATAAAAAAATAAATAAAGGCATGTGTCCACCTACGACTGAAAATTAAAAAAAAAAAAATAGAATGATTGTTAAAATAGGATTTTCTCATAACTAGCCAGTTATTTCTGCCGAATATCCACCAATATTTTACTGCCCCAATCATTCAAAAATAGAATCTGGCATCTTTCCTAAATGAATGTGATATACAAATGATTTGCCAGTACATCATAAAATCTTTAAAAATGATAAATAAGTTTTGGATTAACCTTCAAAAATTGATGAAAGGAAATCATCAAGATGCCACTTTCTATAAAAAGTCTAAAGCCAAGAAGCTTAACATGGAAGTACTGTCATTAAATGCACTTCACTTCTGGCTGGGCATGGTGGCTCATGCCTGTAATCCCAGTGGCTCAGGAGGCTGAGGCCAGAGTATTGAGAGTTCAAAGCCAGCCTCAGCAAAAGCAAGGCACTAAGCAACTCAGTGAGACCCTGTCTATAAATAAAATACAAAATAGGGCTGGGGATGTGGCTCAGTGGTTGAGTTTAATCCCAGGTTCAAAATTTTAAAAAAATGTGTTTCACTTTTACTACTTAAAAGAAATTTCCAAACAACCATGTTTAATTTGGACTCTTAATTTTAAGACTCTTAATTTTAAGATCTTAAATTTAAGATTTAAGAAGCTAGAAATATAATTGAGTTATCTAAAATATTTTCAGAATACAAAAATAATGTTAGATACACCGTTTGATTCTTTAAAAATCCATATGATTCAGATTACTCCTTATTGTTTGGGTATTATTATTTTTTTTAAATATTTGTTTATTTGCTTTAGTTGTACACAATGCGTTTTTAATTTTTACGTGGTGCTGAGGATCGAACCCGGGCTGCACACGTGCTAAGCGAGCACTCTACCGCTGAGCCACAACCCCAGCCCGTTTGGGTATTATTTACAGCCATGTAATGAAGGCCAAATTAAAGCCTGGCAAACTGATTGACATTACACTAGAAGGATCTATAATTCACATTTGGATTTATAACAGTCATTTCTAATTTGATGATAATTTGGGTTTTATATATCTTAATATATTCTTTCAGGCTTATCTGTCTCCATATTCACTATATTTATGGACATAATTCATTCTCTCATGATGCTATGACCCCTATAAGTTTCATTGGTAATATTCTTTCAGAGAAGATGATATCCAAAAAGATCTCTGGCTTTAATTGCTGCCTCATTTTCTCCATCTTACAAATGACCCCATATCTAACTTTATAGGCAAGAACCACAAGGAGGGTTCCTGCTGTGGCCTATGAGCCTATATTTAATCCTCTTATGTTTTAATTATTGGAGATATCGAAATAAAAAAATGGATGATAGATATCCTGTACATTGTAAAAAATGTAATCTAACTAAGCTCATTTTCTTAATAAGTTGCCTCAAAATATTTCTAAAGTCCTATGCAATCAAGTATTAATAAGAGTTTACAACTAAATTGATTGTTCTAAAAGCTATTATTATAGATATTAATAATAAGCTTTCTACTCTCAAATTCTAACCAAGGCTTAAATGCCATGCTACATATAAGTAAGCCTGTATTACTGCAGTCAAAATTTCATGTTTTCCAATGAAATTTGGAAAAAAATTAGAAATCATCTGATGGACGTTTGGCATAACAATAATAATGGCTTAAAACTCATGGGGATACATCAGAGCACCCAATAGACTTAGAGAAGCAGGACCAATCTCATGGGCCCTGTATCTCTAGCTGTATAAGGCATACTGTGTAAATTAAACAGCTTCCATCTTGGAAACATGTTAAACCATTCTGCATGCTATATTATTGGAATGATATGTTTGCTACTAATTCTCTTTTGTATTGTGATAATAGGTTGTAGCACTCTGAGAACAAGAATCCAGGCAACATGCAATCACAGCTCATCATTTACAGTTGCAAAGTAAAAAGGGGGAATATGTGGGAAGACATCCGTGAAATACATGAGGATCTTATCTTAGCATGAAGCCAGGGAGATTTTGGTTTGGCCTTGGGAACTATCTGTGGATCTCCCATGGCAATAGATTGCCCAATGCACTGACCTTTATCTCCACTCTGCCAAAAAGATCCCCCATAGTAGCTCTGGAGATGGGAGTAACCTGTTAGGAACTGAACAGCCCACCTTAAACCATTTTCGGTGAAGAACATTCTATGGAAACCTTTTTTTTTTTTTTTTTTTTTTTTTTTTTGGTACCAGGGATTGAACTCAGGGGCACTCGACCACTGGGGCCATATCCCCAGCCATTTTTGTACTTTATTAGAGACAGGGTCTCACTGAGTCTCTAAGTGCCTTGCCATTGCTGAGGCTGGCTTTGAACTCTGCGATCCTCCTGCCTCAGCCTCCCAGGTGCTGGGATTATAGGCGTGCCCCACGGCGCTGGGCTGTGGAAGGCCTTTGATGGTTCCATATATATATATATATATATATATATATATATATATATATATATATATATATATATGTTTATGTATATATATAAAGCAGGTGTATACTCCATTTTGCCATAGTCTAGAAGTTCAATTTGTCTGATTGGCTTGCCCATCCTGCCCACACCTTTGAAACTACTTTCTGTGTTCTGTGGTTTTCTTGTCGTTCTATTTTTCATAGCTTTTATTTCTCAGCCAGCCCATTTCACCGAGGGGAACCCCATTTCCATTGCCTGTGTGGGATGTGGGCAAGACCAATAGCCTCCAGTAGCCAGAAGGAATAGACCAGTTGGTCCTCAAGGCAGTAGAGTTCATCCTCATCACCTGAGCTCCTTGAGCTGCATACCAAGCTGAGCATCAAGACCCCTTTCCCTGGCACTGTCTTAGCTCTTTCCAAACCTCCTTCACCAGTACACCAGGTACACACAGTTCTTGACAGGGATCCAATAGGTCAACTCTCCCTGTGTGTCCCTCTACCAAGCTCTGGAGTACCAGGCCCTCATTCAGTAAAGGTCCTCCTCTGCTTTCTGTTTGAATGACTGAGATTATGGTGAGATCCTAGTGTGGGTGCTAGGATTGTTCTAATGGGAATACTTAGACAGTATGAAGAAAATCAAAGGGCACAGAGACACACTCCAAGACAAGAGTTGATAGGAACCCAGTGACTGTATACCATCTCCCAACCCCCTACTCCTACCTCTGGTGCCGCCCCACTTCTTTGGCTTTCTTCCTTTATGCCACCCCACACACACACTTTCCTTTCTTCCCTCTCTCCACTCTTTCCCTCCTCCTCCTCACTTTCCTCCCTCTGTTGCTGCCATCACCACCTCTCTTCACCAGCTAACATGCCCTTTAGTGCCTGCCTCAGTACCACACCTGCATTCCACAGGGGACTTGGGCAAGGAACCTGAAGGTAGATGAGAGGCATGCAGAGAACTGGAGGCCAGGCAGCCCCAGAGGAGAGAGAGACACTTGGAGGAGTCTCCTGCTTGCCCTTCTTTCCTTCTAGATCAGATAAACTTGTTGTCTCTCCTTCCACAATGATGCCAGGGAGGTGGGAGGAAGAAAAGGGAAATTTACCTTCCCAGAACCCCCGAGAATTTCTGAGCCTTCCATGATGCATTTTTTCATGAATAAAATGTACTTTTATCTTATAAAATCAACCAATTAAAAATGACAACAGCATTGGCTCTATGAAGGTGGCATCTCTCTGGTTTAGGAGCACTTCCCTGGCCAAGGGGCATGGAAGAGGAACAAAGATGTGTGGTTCCACAGTCTTCTGGCCTCCAGCTCTATGGAGGTTGAGGCGGGCAGAGAACCTACAGTGTGAACGAGGTGGCGGGGGGGGTTGGGTGGAGTATGCCAGGTTCCAGACCAGCTTTAGACAATAAAACCCAACTTTGCTGCTTTATTCTGATTTTCACCACCACCACTAGTCTCTGTAATTTTAAGACAGGAAGCATCTGCAGCTGCTACTCAGGATTTGAGTGTAGAGAATGGGAGCAACCTCAGCAGATGGGGTACCCATCTTGGTATTGACAAGATCTACCATCTGTATTCTTGGCAAAAGACAAAAATAAATAAATAAATGAACAGAAATAATTTTTATTTCTTACCAGGGCTTGTTACATGGTGCATGCGTGTTCCTTTATTATTGTTTTTAAATATGTTAATGTTTTCTCTTTTAGATCTACAATGTTTTCCCTGCTCTCGTTGATTATCTTCCAGGGAGTCATGACATTATTCTTAAAAATACTAAATATATTCAAAATTATATTTTGGAGAAAGTAAAAGAACATGAAGAATCACTAGATGTTAACAATCCTTGGGACTTTATTGATTATTACCTGATAAAAATAGCGCAGGTAAAATGTGAACTTCAGCTCAGTTGTTTCATTGCTTGAGTATGTTGCAGTTCTTTGAACAGTGCTGTATTTTCCAGGGATGCTGAAATGTTCAGGACAATATGCTTAACAAGTAGTTTTTTCATTGCATGAATCTCCATGAGCTATCGTGGAAAACATAAAATTACTAAATAAAATTTCTTTCTTTCTTTTTTTTTGTACCAGGGATTAAACCTAAGGATGCTTAACCACTGAGCCATACCCCTATCCCAATCTTTTTGTTGTTTTATCTTGTTGTTGCTTGTTTGTTTTGTTTTTGAGACAGGGAATCACTAAATTGCTTAGGACCTAAGTTGCTGAAGCTGGCTTTGAACTTGTGATCCTCCTGCTTCAGCCTCCTGAGTCATTAGGATTACAGGCATGTGCCACCATGTGGCTAAACTGAATTTCTTGAACATATTATTTAGAAAATAAAAATTTAAAAATAATTTAGCTGAGGAGAAATTGAGTGCCAACATAATTCTTTCAAGAATTAACCTATAGAACATTTGTTAGATGACTCAATAACAAGAGGAGAGGATACCAATAGCAAATGCAGAAATCAAAGTATGAACATAACTATAGAGACACAATAATACCCATCCAAGTTGGAAAGCACAAAATATGGCCAGTTGCAGTGGTGCATGTCTATAATCTGGAGACTGAAGCAGGAGGATCAGGAGTTCAAAGCCAGCCTCAGCAAAAGTGAGGCACTAAGGAACTCAGTGAGACCCTTTCTCTAAATAAAATACCAAATAGGGCTGAGGATGTGACTCAGTGGTCAAGTGCTCCTGAGTTCAATCCCAGGTACAAAAAAAAAAAAAAAAAAAAAACTATCATGTCATTACGTGAAGATTCAGTTCATCCTTGCACAAGGTGTTTGGGAGCTTGGAAATGAATAGCTTAAAAAAATGAATAGCTTATCTTAGAAGGACTACCTGCATGTTCTGCAGATTTAAATAGATTTTAAAATATTTGCAGTGGTAGACAGGAGAGTGAATTTTAGATAGGTTGGGTCATATCAATAGTTGTGTGTAATGGGAAAGAGTAGACTGATGGATTTTAAGCCTTGGTAAGTATAACTTCAAATGAATTGTACAGATTCAGTATTAGAGATTGGGATCTATCAGGAAAACTGAGTAGTTATAGAATATAATTTGAAATATGGTGCAGCTGGGTGGAATTCCACTAGTCTTGGGTTCTATTCATTATTGTTTTTCTTTTTCTTTCTTTCTCTCTTTAATAAACTGGGTAATTTATGTTGTCCTGTCTTTTTCATATTTCCTACTGAGTCTTGGGTTTTTCTGCTCCTTCAAATCTGTGGTTGAACATGTCTGATATTTTTTTTTTTTTTTTTTTTTTGCCTACTGTATTTTTGGTTCCAGAATGTCTACCACTTCCCTTTTATACTTAGTTTCTCTTTATTGATATTCTGAGCTTCTCATACATATATTCTCTTATTTTTTTTTACTTCTTTGTACATGGTTTCCTTCAGATCTATGAGAATATGTTGAGACATTTGACATAAAAATCTTCTCTAGTAAGTCCAACATGTACATGGGTGGTTACCACCAAATTCATTTTTAAATTATTAATAAGTTATATTTTTTTTCATTTTTAGTGTGTAATTTATTGTTGTTAACTGGTCTTGACTATATTGTAATCAATTAACTCAAAAAATAAGCACTTTCTTCTTGTCCAGCATTCACCATTGTTACAAGATGAAGGCTGCAGTAAGACATTTATTTGGTGATTTTTTCCAAGTAATTTTTGCAGAGTCTACATTTCATATCAAGTGTGACCAGATTACTGTTCTAGTCTATCTAAAGAAGGTAAATCAGACTGAGAGAGAAATCCTTGAGTCACTGGTCCCAATAAGAAGACAAAAGAAACAAAATTATTCTGTTTATTTAAATTCCTTATTTAAAGCCACTGAGCAAGTGACTTGAGCCAAAAGGATGGCCAGCACTGTGCTGGACCATCAGTAACCAAAAGATACGGCACCAATTTTTGAATGAACATATTCCTATTTTCAGTTAGGGACAAGCAAGCTGCACAGCAACATAATACATACACACTTTCTCCAAATTGCCTGCCCCAGTACTGAGTGTAGGGAGTGTCAGCTTCTATGAGATACAAATTTAGTGTAATTTTTCATGCACTTACTTGATGCTACAGGTCTTGGCATCTCCACCATCCCAAAAAACTTTCTTTAAATGAATTAAAAGAGGATGACAGTTACTTTGATAGAAGTACCAATTCCTGAATGTGCTGATCTACTATGTTTGTGGCATCACTAGAGTAATGCCACCATAGCAACATTAACATTTTAATCTCTGGCATGGAATGTGTCCCCTTTTATTTAGTTTTTCTTTAATTTATTTTAATATAGATTATATCATCCAGATTTGTTGGAGTCCAGGCAGAAGCTGCGCCTCCAGGCAGAAGGCCACACCTCCTCAGGTGTCCTGTGAAAAACTACAACTCCCAGGATCCTCAGGCTCCCAGGATCCTCAACGTGACCAAAAAAACTGACCAGCAGGTGCCCTGGCCACTACCTCCTGACCTCTGGTAGCCTATAAGGCAAGGACTCACTCCAGGGGGGCTCTCTGACCCCCCACTCTATTTAAGCCACCCCCGGACTGAAATCGCTCTCTGTTCGTGCTTGTTCCTGTCCTTGTCCTCCCTTCCCTTTCCCTTGTCCTTTTGTCCCCTACCACGCCATGTGGTACCCCAAATAAAACCATCCCTTTCTACCATGGTGTTCCGGAGTAACTTCTTGTCCTAATAAATTCTAACATTTTGGCGCCCACGCGGGGCACGTCAGAATTCAGAGGACAATAAGCTACCTCCGTGGACAACCCTTACACCCATCCCCCAACCGCCGTTGACCTTCCATCGCCAAGTCGCCAAATGGGTAAGCCCCTTCCATTTTAAGAGCTCTAAACCCGAGGGGCCACACACGGTGGAAGCTGACCGTTGAACGTCCGGCAGCCCCACCCGCTGGCTCACGAGGGGAGGATCGCACCCCACCTAAACCTTCAAGGTTGAAAGTGGACCTCATAGAGCTCTCTCCACCTCCCTTTCCAGTTAAATTTCCGATTACCCGGTCAGTTTAGGTCCCGGCTGCACGTCTGCGGCCAACCCCCCCCCACACACACACACACTTCTGCCGCCAAAGCCGCGGCTACAACACTTTCCCAGCCTGGTCCCGATGCTAGCCTCCTCAGATCTTCTTAGCCTAGCGTCCCTACACGCGCAGGCCAGACCCCCACTCCGCGGCTCACAATATGGGCACGCTTCTCTCGTCAGTACCCCAAACCGAAACCGAAACCCCTTCGTCCCTTCTAGAAGAATTAAGACAGCCTATATCAAT
The DNA here is from genome assembly GCA_025594165.1 of Tamias sibiricus. Taxonomy (NCBI): domain Eukaryota; kingdom Metazoa; phylum Chordata; class Mammalia; order Rodentia; family Sciuridae; genus Tamias; species Tamias sibiricus. The sequence continues at coordinate 138,143,437 of CM046663.1, read as the reverse complement.
TGAGTGTAACTTAATTACTTTATTTTCTACCCTGATGGTAGCTTCTCCTAGATAATTTGATCAATCTAGGCCTGAGTTCTGAAATAAAACCACAAAAATTTTTACTCTTCAGCTTAGCAGTCAGTCGCTATTGGTCATACGGCTCTTTTCATCCCACTCGCGCCGGCGCGCCCAACTGACCCAAGGAGCCTTCAAAAAAACAGACAGAACAGATGACACAGACCATAGCGCCTTTGCGGGAGGTAGCAGGGGCAGAGGGAGTAATTAAAGTTCATGTCCCGTTTTCAATGACAGACTTATCGCAGGTTGAAAAACGGCTGGGTTCTTATACGACAGATCCCACAACATACTTAAAGGAATTCCAATGGGTCACTCAAACATATGACCTTACATTTAATGATGCATATGTCATTTTAGCAAATACCTTACTCCCAGAAGAACGCAGACGAGTCTGGGAACAGGCACGAGGCTATGCAGATGAGAATAATAGAACTAATCCAGACTTTCCCATTGGTCCCGAAGTAGTGCCCGAGGGAAAACCGAATTGGGACTATAATTCGTCAAGGGGCATAACCTTAAGGGACCAGTTTATCACGTGCATAGTTGCGGGCCTTAGGCGAGCAGCTCAAAAACCTGTCAATTTTGATAAGCTACGGGAAATTTTTCAAAAAAGGGAAGAAACTCCCTCTGAGTTTCTTGATCGGCTCACGAAAACCCTCCAACGTTTTACAAATTTAGATCCAGAATCTCAAGGAGGGCGTCAAGTCCTTATGACTTATTTCATATCCCAGAGTTACCCCGACATAAGGGCTAAGTTAAAGAAGCTAGAACAGGGGCCTGCAACTCCTCAGACTGAGATTTTGGCTACAGCCTTTAAGGCATTTCATAATAGAGAAGAAGAGATGGAACGTCGCAAGTTTCAGAAGCATGACCTTCAAATGCTGGCTCAGGCCCTTCAGAGCTCTGATGCTCAGGCCTCGAGAACAGGGGCTCATAAGTCCATACAAGGGGAACCCCCAGGGCCTTGCTACAGGTGCGGGAAGGAAGGACATTGGGCAAGAGCCTGCCCTAATCCCAGGGTCCCTAAACGTCCATGCCCTAAATGTTCCGAGATGGGACACTGGGGTGTTGACTGCCCCAATCCCCGCAGGGGGGCTGGACCAGACACAAACCCCAACTTGCTGGCACTGGCTACAGAGGACTGACGGGGCCCAGGGACTCCTTTCCCGACCATTGACATTGCCATACAAGAGCCCAGGGTTACCCTCCTTGTTGATGGCCGCCCCATAAACTTCCTGCTAGACACAGGAGCCACTTCCTCAGTCTTGAAGGAGTTCTGGGGCCCCACTACTATAGCACCATCCCCTATTGTCGGGGTAGAGGGAAATGCTATTCGCCCCCGCAAGACTCCTATGCTGTCTTGCTGGCTTCATCACCACCTATTCACCCATCAATTCTTAGTAATACCTCAATGTCCTGTGCCTCTACTGGGCCGAGACATAATGGCCAAATTTGAGGCCTCAATTACATTCTCTAATCTGCCTAGTTTAGCCGTGCTCCCTAATTCGTCTCACTCCATCTCCACCTCTGTCTTTCTCCTTACAGTGTTAGAGGCCACTAATGCCTCTGAGGAAACCTCCCAACCCCCTACTGATACAAATCCCCAGCCCTCGACTGATACAGAAACTTCCCAGTACCCTGCCCCTACTGACCTGGTAGACCCTAAAGTCTGGGATACTCAGACTCCTTCCCTTGCTCAGTGTGACCCCATAAGAATACTCCTTAAAGATCCTCGGTGTTTCCCTAACAGAGCCCAATATCCACTTCCAGCCACCAGCCTTAGAGGTCTCCAACCCATTATTTCAGACCTTTTGCGAAAACGTTTCCTCAGACCCACCCATTCCCCTTACAATACTCCTATTTTGGCAATTCAGAAGCCCAATGGCACATATCGGTTGGTCCAAGATCTTCGTCTCATCAACGAGGCTGTCAGGCCTATACACCCCGTAGTCCCAAATCCTTATACTATTCTTTCCCTAATTCCTTCTACATCTACCTATTTTTCAGTTATTGACCTTAAAGATGCGTTTTTCACGGTCCCTTTAGCCCAGGAGTCACAAGACCTCTTCGCCTTCACCTGGACTGACCCTGACACGCAACGGTCCCAACAACTGACTTGGACAGTCCTTCCTCAAGGTTTTCGAGACAGCCCTCACATCTTTGGACAGACACTGGCTGCTGACCTCAAAGACCTTAAATTCTCTGACTCCACTCTCCTACAGTACGTAGATGATCTTCTCCTTTGCAGCCCCTCCTTTTTCACAGCTTGTGAAGACTCTTTCACTCTTTTAAACTTTCTCTCCTCTCGTGGGTATCGTGTTTCCCCATCTAAAGTGCAACTTGCTCAGACCCAGGTAATTTACCTAGGAGTTCAGATTTCCCATCAGTCAAAGGCCATTACTATAGACAGAAAGGCTCTCATCAAAGAGCTCCCATGTCCCAAGACTAAGGAAGAGATTCTTTCCTTCCTAGGCCTAGCGGGATATTTTCGTGCCTGGATACCCAATTTTTCTCTTTATGCAAAGCCCCTATATGAGGCAGCTAAAGAGATAGAGGAAAAGTTCCTCCCCAAAAACATTCAGGCTGAGTTTAAACATCTACAGCGGGCACTGTCACAGGCCCCAGCCCTTCATCTCCCAGACCTTCTCCAGCCATTCACCCTTTATGTCCATGAAATGAAGGGCTTAGCTCTCGGTGTTCTAGGACAATTCAAGGGCCCCACCTTTGCCCCAGTTGCCTATCTCTCTAAACAACTTGACCCCACTGTTCGCGGATGGGCCCCCTGTCTACGGGCTCTGGCTGCTACTTACCTACTCCTACAGGAATCAAAAAAGCTGACCTTTGGTGCTCATATCACTATTGCCTCTCCTCACCATTTAAAAGATTTACTAACCTATAAGAGCCTTCAAACTCTCCCACCCTGTCGTGTTCTCTCTCTCCTTGTTTCCTTTCTAAACAACTCTTCAATCTCTTTCCAACCCTGTTCCTCTTTACACCCAGCTTCCCTCCTCCCAGTCTCCTCAAAACCCCCAGAGCATGATTGTATAGAGATGCTTGAGGCCCTAATCCCTCACCCCTCACACATCCAAGAGGGACCACTTCCTGACTCTTCCCTAATTTGGTTCACAGATGGCAGCTCTTTCTTTATAGATGGGCAACGTTTTGCCGGTTACGCTGTAGTCTCCCTATCAGAGGTCATTGAGGCAGCCCCCCTCCCTTCCAACACTACGAATCAACAGGCTGAACTAACAGCTGTTAGTCGTGCCTTTGAATTAGCAGCTGACCAAAACCTCACCCTTTACACAGACTCAAAATATGTTTACCATATTTTGCTTTCCCATTCAGCAATTTGGAAGGAACGAGGGCTCCTGACCACAAAAGGGTCTACAGTTACTAATTCTAAATTAATATCAAAACTTTTACAAGCCTCTCTTCTGCCCAAATTAATAGGAATTTCCCATTGTCCTTCACACCAAAGTGGAGACTCTCCCATAGTTCAGGGAAACACGAAGGCTGATAGGGAAGCAAGGAAAGCAGCACTATCTTCTCCTTCTCTCCTAGCTCCAGTCCAATCCACTACTCAAACCTCCACGTCTCCTTCAGTACAGTCAATCCTCTCCTATCTCCATTCTCTATTCCATCCTAACCCCCAGGCCCTCAAAACTTTTGCTACCTCTTTCCTCACCCTGACTCCAGAGGACACACAGTTTCTCCATCAACTCACCTCCACGTGCACAGCATGTCAGCGCACTAACCCATATACCCCCCTTAAACCAGGAACATTTCCCTCTCACCAAGCTCGAGGTCAACTTCCAGGAGCCGATTGGCAGATAGACTTCACCAACATGCCAACTGTCCGGAGACATAAATATCTCCTGGTCTTGGTAGACACCTTCTCTGGATGGGTGGAGGCCTTCCCTACTTCCAACAAAAGGGCCTCCACAGTAGCTTCTATTTTAGTCTCAGAAATTCTTCCTCGCTTTGGGTTGCCCATGTCCATCCAGTCTGACAACGGGCCTGAATTTGTCTCTTCTGTTACCCAAAGTGTTTCTACTTCTCTCAACATTCCTTGGCGCTTTCACATCCCATATCACCCCAAGTCTTCAGGAAAGGTAGAGAGGACCAACAGAACTCTTAAAAAATATTCTGATTAAACTCTCCCTAGAACTTCGCTTAGACTGGGTCAAATTACTTCCCCTTGCGCTCTTCAGGCTTCGAGTCCTCCCAAAGAAACCTTCCTTATTATCCCCTTTTGAGGTTATGTTTGGGCGACCAGTTCTTCCACCTGGAGTTTCCCCAACTCAGGGACCCTTACCCAAAGATCTCTCTTCTCCTCTCTTATCCTTCATCAGACATCAGATATGGACGTGCCAAGATTTCATTCTGCCTGACCCAGGTAGACTCACTGCTTCATTCCCATTAACACCCGGTTCTTGGGTATATTTCTCCCCTCCACAAGACACAAAATCGGTCTCCCTTGTCCCAAAGTGGACAGGACCCTTCCAGGTTGTGCTGTGCACACCCACAGCTGCTAAGCTTCGTGAAACCTCAGGAAATTTAACTTCTTGGATTCATATTTCCAGACTAAAACCAGCTGCTCAACCAACTGAAGATCCACAAAATAAAGACAAACAACTACCTCAATATACTTGCTCTTCCAGTCCCACTGATCCCTTAAAAATTCGTTTCTCTCGTGTCCCCAATACCAACTCAAAATAATCTTCTCTGTTTTTCTTGTTTTAAACCTCTAACCAGTTTTTCTCAGGGACAATCAACTGTTAAAAAAATCAACGGATGACTTTCCAACCAGAGAGCCCTGCTGAGTCCTGCCCTTATGCTGCCACCTGATGCTCATTGTGATGTGTTTCGCACTCTCCATTGGCCTCTTCACCGTAAGTCCCACCTGGTGGAACACAGGCCTATGGAAAATAATCCATCTCACCTTCTTTCCCTTTGTTGCTTCCATAATAGTGTTACCTGCAAACTCGCAAGACCCACAATTTCTACATGCTCTCCGGCTGACTTCCTCAGTGACTTTCTGCAGAAGCCTGGTTTGACACCCTCACCGACATATGGCTTCAAAGAAACTTCATCCATCCCATACCTGGACAGATTCATCTTTTCCACGCCTATCTCCTGGAAATTTTTTCCACCCTCCAGCTGGACCTGCCTGCCCACATCTCCCCCCTCAAAACTACCCCACGTCGCCCCACTTCAGCTCTGAAGCAGCCAGATTGAAACACGACGCCCCGCTTCCTAAGAAATCAAAAAGGGGGGAATGTTGGAGTCCAGGCAGAAGCTGCACCTCCAGGCAGAAGGCCACACCTCCTCAGGTGTCCTGTGAAAAACTACAACTCCCAGGATCCTCAGGCTCCCAGGATCCTCAACGTGACCAAAAAAACTGACCAGCAGGTGCCCTGGCCACTACCTCCTGACCTCTGGTAGCCTATAAGGCAAGGACTCACTCCAGGGGGGCTCTCTGACCCCCCACTCTATTTAAGCCACCCCCGGACTGAAATCGCTCTCTGTTCGTGCTTGTTCCTGTCCTTGTCCTCCCTTCCCTTTCCCTTGTCCTTTTGTCCCCTACCACGCCATGTGGTACCCCAAATAAAACCATCCCTTTCTACCATGGTGTTCCGGAGTAACTTCTTGTCCTAATAAATTCTAACAAGATTAGTAATGATAGACTATTGGCCTGTTACAAGTAAGTCTGCAAATTCACTTCAGAAGATGAAAATAACAATATTAACTTAATAATGCAGTGTTTTAGGGTAATTTTATTTTAAGACTTACTTGAATAACTGATTGAGCAAGGTCAAAACACTACATGAACTTAGTATTTCCAAGGCAAATACTGTCTTCCCCTAGCCAGTACATGTGTCGAGAAGGATTAGCTTAGTTCAACAAGTGTTGATTACATAATGCCAGGCATAACACAGGTAATGTGAAGGTTATGCCCTGGGATTAGTTAACAAATAACATAATTCTAAATTAATGATACCCTGTGTGCAATATTTAAACACCTACATTGTCAATTCAGTTTCATGTGTTTTCAGTCATAAACTTTCTCTGCAACATCTCATTATCCCTACTCTTTTGTTTATGGTATTTGGATAGTTATAGTCTCAACTTCTTTTCTTCCTGATAGTTATAGTCTCAACTTCTTGTCTTTTCATTTTATACATTTCTGTTCTGTTTTATTCCCTAGACCATGGTTTCTGTTGCTGCCTACCCCTCAACTCTGGATTACAATAGTGCTGGCTCATCCTGTCTTGGTGAAAATTTTCCCTAAAATAACTACTTAAAAATTGCTGCAATGTGGGGCTGGGGTTGTGGCTCAGCAGCAGAGCGCTCGCCTCGCACGTGTGTGGCCCGGGTTCGATCCTCAGCACCAAGTAAACATAAATGCATTGTATTGTGTACAACTAAAGTAAATAAATAAATATTTTAAAAAATTGCTGCAATGTTTGCTCTTTCACAGTTTCAACTCTTTGGAAATTCAGGGCACTATTGGTTCCATGTCAGTTTTCACAGAGGAGAAGAATTGCAAACTTCTGATCAGGCTTACAACATCTATCATGGTGTAGTTCAACTTCACCTTTTCTCTTAATAAAAATAGTTAATTTTCTCAAGAAATAGAGGGTTTATTTACCTCAAATGCAAGGAAAGTCATGGTTGGTCAGAGTAGGGAAAACAGAGTAATATTGGAGTTTCAGGATATTAAGGGCCTTTCATTCCTTACTCCATATCTAGGATAGAGGCTTTTACTTTTATGAGAAAACCCTGATGTCCCAAGGTGAGAGCTGCCCTACCTTCCTTTTCATCTCCCTTTTTTAAGAAGGAAGAAAATAAGTCTCATGAATGGAAATGTTAGGCAAGCACAAAACAGGGTGTAGAAAATGAAGTTTAGGTCAAGTACTTTAGTCTCTACCACACCAAACAGTAATTTCTTGTTATAGTACCCTTTCTAGTGCCTGTGTTGATCAGCTTTAAAACATTCTGAATTATTTTATATTTGTTGTAATTACATTTGCTAGCATCTGATTGATATCCAATCATTCCTAGGAAAAGGACAATCCAGAGTTGGAGTTTATTTATGAAAACGTGGTCATCACTGCATTTGATTTGTTTATTGCTAGTTCAGAGACAACAAGCATAACACTGAGATATGCCCTCCTGCTCCTGCTGAAGCACCCGCAGGTCACAGGTATGAACACAGACGATGAGCAAGTGAACTTAGATGTTGGGAAGATGCTGCTTGGTCCTCACTTGTTTGTCTTAGAGAAGCTTCACTGTTCAGTCCTCTGTGCCACCAGTTGTAATTGGGAGGAGGACTGAGAGAAGTGAAGACAGCTGGCTGTCACGAGCCAGCCATGGGCTGTGTGTGTGAGCTGTGAGCTTTTGAGTGCATGAAGGGATTGGACTGATGTTGCTTCTCTGATTGGGCTGTGTGACGTCTGTGTCCTTTTCGATTGCTTTGCCTTTGATCCCACACAGCACCTGAGATGAGCGTGGCTTTCTGAGATGTCAGTCAAAACAGCTGACGAGCCAAGTTTCCATAGCGTATCAAGTGCTTTAAGCGAATCAGCTGCCCTTAGTTTCATCAAGTAACTCACTGAGTTCTCTTAGACAAATACCCGCAAGGCATTGTCCCGTAATGTCCCAAAATAATGGAAAATCAAAATGTCCGTAAGTTATAACACATAGATCCAGGAGGCCCCATGCATACAGAGCAGAGGCCACACTGCTGGTGAGGTTGTTCGATGCTTGAGCAGCAGGGATGCTTGCAGCGACCGTGGTCCCTGCAGTTGTAGCAGCAGCCGTCTTTTTTATGTCTAGACATTGCCACCGGCAAATCTTCAGGGCCCGCTACCTAAAAACTCAAGCATCCATTATTAAGGGAAAGGAAGTGCTATTCTAGCACTGAGATCAAAGGGTGAGCTGTCAAACTAAAAAAAGAATTATTAGAGTAGAAAATAAAAGTTGATCTCTGCTCACACACATTGCTGCTTAAGCTCCCACAAACATAAGCTGGCAAAATATCACATTCAGAAATAATCAAAGAGAAACTGAGGGTGTTTACTGCATTAAAAATAGATTAAGGAAAAATTAAAGACACTTTGGAAAAATAATTTGTTATCTGGAATTCTCAAGTCTCTGTATATACAGCAATCCTATACCTGTTGAAATAATTCAAATTAATTAGCTAATAGATAAATGAAGTTAATAACAAATAAACAATCCTATGTCAAAACACCAAAATATCAGGTTATATAACATTAGTCATATTCACAGCTGAAGAGAAGTCCCGGAGACAACTATAAATCAAAATTGATTATCATAATAATTGATTATCCAATTAGAATATTCTAAACTTATGTGAATATCTATATATATATATATATATTGATTATCTAATTAGAATATTCTAAACTTAAATGAATTATCGTTATTTGGATCTATATCTATCTATTATTTTTTTTCATAAGTGCTTAGTTATTTGTGACATCACACTAGACAGACGTACATATAAACATATATTTGTGACATCACATTAACATGAAATTTAGACAAATGCACAGACATAAAGACATATATAAAAGAAAAAATAATACAATTGTGTATACACTAAAGAGAGATCTTCTTGTCCCGGCCAGGAAGAATAAAACTTAAGTTGTGAATGTATTGGGGAATCACTCCATACCTTCATTTTGGTCCTCTTGATTTTGTACTTGTTTATTCAATCTTGATTCCTCAATAACTTCACCTTGATCCTTTTGACTTTGTACCTGCTTTATCAATCTAGATGGTATCCATATTGGAGAGGATTCGTGCTTTGGAGAAACACAAACAGATCCTCTCCCCCAAATTAATACTGGGTCTGGACCCTTCCATGTACCTGAGAGAACATCCTTCCAGTAAACCAAAGGTTTATGTTGTTGGTGTGGGTTCCAGTGTCTATCTCCAGCCGAATATCCATTAGAATCTAAAGTTAAGAAATTTAGGGTAAACAGGGCAACTGCCAATCTGTCATTAGGATTTTTCCAGTTTCCATCTTTTTGCTTTAGTAACATATTTTTAAGTGTCCGATTTACTCTTTCAATTATTCCTTGTCCCTAAGGATTATAAGCGATACCTGTTTTGCGGATTATATTGAATTTTGTACAAAATTGTTTGAAAGATGTGGATGTATATGTAGGGCCATTATCTGTTTTAAGCATTCTGGGGATGCCCAATGCAGCAAAAGCTTGCAGACAATGAGATGTAACATCTTTAACTTTTTCTCCGGAATGTAAGGAAGCAAAAATCATGCCTGAGCATGTATCTATGGTGACATGAATAAATCGTAATTTTCCAAAACTTGGCTCATGAGTGACATCCATCTGCCACAAATGATTGGGCATCAAACCTCATGGGTTAACCCCATAATGTGGATTGGGCAAATGTGTTACACAAGATGGTCATTCTTTTACAATTCTATGAGCTTGTTCTTTTGTGATTTTAAATTTTTGTCTTAAGGTAGTGCTATTGACATGGAACTGGGAATGAAATAAAGTAGCTTGTTGTACTGTAGTAAATATAAATATTGTTTTAGTGAGGGCATCAGCTTTTTGATTACCTTCATGGAGAGGACCAGGCAGATTAGTGTGAGCTCTTATGTGACCTATAAATAAAGGTTCTTTTGGTTGCCATAGGAGATTTTGGATTTGAGAAAACAATTTAAAAGCTGGAGTATGTGGTGCTATTGGACCTGCTAGCTCCAATTTAGGGACAGCATGTACAATATAGTGGCTGTCTGAAAAAATATTCATAGGCTGTTCTTTAAAATTTTCCAGAGCTATTATTATAGCTTTGAGTTCCACTAATTGAGCTGATTTTTGATTAGTGATATGAATCATATTTTCATTTTGAGTGACTACTGCAGCAGTGCTGTTAGAGGATCCATCCGTAAATACATTAAATGCTTTAGGAATGGGTTGATTTTTTATTACCTGTGGGAATATGATAGGATGATTGATACAAAAGGACAGTATAGGAGATTTAGGAATATGATTGTCAAAATTTGCAGAAGTAGAGCATCTAGCTATAGCCCAATCATTATCATTGAAGCACAAATATTCAACCTGTGACGATGAATAAGGAGTAATAATAGTAGCGGGATGAATTCCAAATATTTTAGTAGAGGTTTTAAGTCCTTGAAGAATAAGTTTAGCCACCATGGAGGTATAAGACTCAATTGTACTTTTAGGAGAGACAGGCAAATGTATCCATAATATAGGTCCCTGTTGCCAAAATACTCCTGTGGTTGTATATTGTGAAGGAATAATAATCAATATTAGTGGTTGAGCAAAATCAAATCTATCACAATGGGATCTTTCATTGGCCTGTTCTACTAATTTTAGAGCTCTCCTGGCACCAGGAGTTAATGTTCACGGTGAGGATGGATCAGGGTTCCCGTGAAGGATGTCAAATAAAGGTTTTAATTGTCCAGTAGTGAGGCTTAGTGTAGGGCGAAGCCAATTAATGTCTCCCAGTAGTTTTTGGAAATCATTGAGGGTGGTCAAATGTTCTTTACTTATTAGAATTTGGGGGGTTTAACAAAAGCATCCATGATTTTAAAGCCTAAATATAGTATAGGTGATCTGCTTTGAACTTTTTTTTAAAGATCAGGAAACTGCAGATTTAGTGGCTCATATTACAAAGTTGGCTAAATTCCAAGCTGAAATTAGTAAATATCCAATATTGGAGTCAGCTACTTCTCCACCTCTGTATTAGCCTGGAGACCTAGTTATGATCCAGACCATACCTTCCATTCCCCAAACCTACATCCTATTTGGAAAGGACCTTTTTCTGTAATCCTATCTACCCCCTCTGCAGTAAAGGTGCTGGGACAAGAGAACTGGATCCATCATTCTCTGATTAAAGACTACAATCCTGAGTCGGCACCTGAAGAGATTTCTCCTTCCCAAGGAACTGAGGAACTATATTCCTGCACCCCAATAGAAGACTTAAAATATCTCTTCCACAGAGATGATGGTGATTTATAAACTTTTTCTTCTCTCCTTCTTTGCTTTTATAAACAGATCCACTGAAACTAATTCCTTTCTAATGTGGGCCCAACAATATGCCACTAGATTACAGAAAGATAACTACTGGATATGTGGACTATTACCCCTTTCCAGTACCTCAGGACTACCCTGGTGGGTATCTCCCCTGCAGGGAAGTGACTGGGTAAATTTACAATCCCTAATGTTAGAACAAAGGGAAGAAAGACCTTCCTTACAAACTGCTTCCCGTGCCAATGTTAATTTATGGCCTATAAATGAAACTTTGTCACAACCAGGTCATGGAAAGATTTTCACTTTAGAACAGACCAATCTTCAGACTTCTACCACTATTAAGTCCCATGTAGGCCCATCCAGCTCTCGCCTTCTGCCATCAGCACCATCAATATGTCACAGGTATAAAGATGGTTACTATCAGATTTGGGATGGAAACTTATGGCTTACTCCCACCATTGGGCATCAAACAAGAAGCCCCAATCTGTTGGGAACAATGAAACCACACCTATGACAAATGGCCTAATGCTACTCAAGAATTAGGAATGGACACCAGAGTCACAATGCCAACAAATTTGTGATTTTACAAGCTAATGATTGGTTTGGGACAAACTGGCTTTGTAGACCTAGAATTATTTGGCCAGCACCCAATGGAACTCAATGGATATGTGGAATCAGCTTGTGGCCCTGGCTTCCCCCAGGCTGGTTAGGAAGATGTACTATTGAGTATCCCTGGATGCAAGGGAGATGGACCCCAAATATAGAACAACCAGCAAACATCCCCAATCTCAAACACTGATGGGGATGATCTGTGTTTCATTGGTATGATTACCTAGCTTCACTGTTTATTCCACATATTGGTTTAGAAGATGTAATGTGGCACATGGAAACCTTAAACAATTACACCCAGACTGCGCTCCTTGAGGTTGAGGAAAGTATTTCTCTCCTTAACACTGAAGTAATGCTTATGAGAAAGGCCATCCTACAAAACTTTAGATGTCCTCACTGCAGCCCAAGGCAGTACTTGTGCCATTATTAAAACTGAATGCTGTGTTTACATCCCTGATAGTTCTGGCAATGTGACTAACATTCTTAAAAATTTGCATGCTCAGATAGAAGCCATGTCCTTGCCAACCTTGTCATGAGGACAATATTTTAGTTCCTGGTTCTGTGGTACCTCCTGGTGGAAAACATTGCTAGTCTCTGTTGTCCCCATCATACTCATCGGTATATTCCTATGCTGTGGCATTTATTGTTGCATTAATCTCATTCCAGTACTCACAACTTCTTGTTTCTCTTATAGACCACCTGTCACTCAAATGGCTCTCCAGGCTGTTGATTCTCAATTGGACTTCTATCGTGGACCACTCTATAGACCCAATTTTTAAACGGGGACTCCAAACTGCTTGCCCTACTTTGCCCCCTTTCAGCTCGAAGAAGCCAGATTAGGTCGTCGTCCCTTGTCCTTACAGCAGTAAGGAGTTCCTGAAATTAGAGGGGGGAATGAAGCCAGATTTAAAGCTAGGTAGTGAGTGTAGCTAGACAAATCAGGTCTAACATCGAGTCTCATAAAAATCATGGAGTCCATAAGGAAAATTGAGTCAGTCTGAGTCCTGGAAAGACAGAGAACAACTCTAAGGGAGATAGTTAATGTTCCCAAGTTTAGGGCCCATCTTAAGGAATGTTAATGAAACAGCTCCCAGCAAATGGAGATGCTAATCAACTAGCCCTAAGCCCTTCCTGTGAGTCCCCAACCCATCATGGGCCCTCCAGTGTCACATCTTTTGACATTCCTGTCCCAGGCAGGACAGAGATAGAGAACATAAAAAGAACAAAAGAAAGATTTCAGATATAAAAGGGAGACAGCCACTTTTCCCTTTGGATTCCTATTTCCAGGTCCCCTTCTCCCTCTGGGGGAAGTCTGTTTGCTATCCTTTAAAACAAAGCTTTCCGTTTTCCACTCTACGCTTGCCTCGGAGTGCTTCTTAGGTGTTATTCTTCAGTTCCAGGGAGCAAGAACTCTTCACGGGTAAAAAGCGGTTTCAGTGGGAGTTTACTTATGAAACCTTGGCCATCGCTCATCTGCTTTGTTTGGTCCTGGTACAGAGACAATGAGAAGAATGCTCAGATATGCCCTCCTGCTCCTGATGAAGCACCCACAGGTCACAGGCATAAGACAGATGATGAGCAAGTGAAATTTAGGGAGATGCTGAGAAAACGTTGCTCATGTCTTCATCTTGTCTTAGAGAAACTTCAGTGTTTAGTCTTCTGTGTCACCAACTGTAATTGGAAGGAGGACTGAGAGACGTGAACACTGCTCTGCAGTAAGAGAGGCAATGGGACCCTGGTGCAGTGCCTTCATTTCTTGGGAGGCGATTTCTGGTGGCAGAGCCAGCCAAAATTGGAATGAGATTGCATGCCAGTTTTATTCCCCGAAGGTCACTTTGTTTCACAGATAAACTCTTGAAAACACCTTTCCTCATTCTAATCATTCTAATTCTGAGGTAACAGCAACTCCTTGTTGAAGCATAAGTGAAAATCCTAGAATTTAGTGAAATTGCCTAAATTTCCTCACATGGAAGTACTCTATAAATATCAATGTATCAGAAAGACATCTCATTCTTGGTAGACTATGTTCTTATTCTTGAATAATTCTTAAATCAAAAATTGAAAATTATGAACTGATGTAGAGAAAAAGAATGAAGAGCAAGAAAGTACCCACAATGTAAAATAATCATGGTTTTTATACTACACAACAGTATGTATGTAACATCAGTGTGATATAAACAATGGATATATTGATGTAAACAAAAATTGTGGTCTGTTTCATTCTGATAAATGAAGTGTTGGGTATTGTGTTTGAGGCTTATGTTTATGTTTATGTATGTATCCTTTCCTGGACATGTTTTTATAGATAAAACATTGAGATAGAGATGCATTTACTCATCTCCCCATACCAGAAAATCATTATGTATTGTGTAACAATGGGTACATAAGAAACAGAGAGTAATTATTTTAAAATGTAAATATAAATTTCAGAACAAGCTCTAAACTGCTCAGGGTTTATTGTTACAATGTGGGGGTAGGATGGGAATGTCATTGCAAATTGCTCACAAGCACATAAACCACATACATATGCATTGCTCTGTTGTAGTCTGTATTAAACATCATAAATTTCCTCATATAAATTTAATATTTGATTCCTATTATTCTTTCAGCAAAAAACTGTAAATTCTTGATGTGTTTATGTTCTGTCAAATTTTTCAAAACATTTAATAACTTCTGTTTATATTAATTATGTGGAATGCTAACTTATAAATATGGTTCTATGTATTTTGAAACCTAGTTTTCAGGAGAGTGATTTGCATCTATATTATTACTGTTCTCCTTATGTAGCTAAGTGGACCTCTGTTATATCGTTTGTATTAAAAATGCTGTTGGGACACCATCATCTTGCTCCACATAACAACTTCTATATCAAATTTGGCCTTTCTGTCCTAATTCTTACTTGTGCCTTAACCAGGTAAAGTCCAGGAAGAGATTCGCTGTGGTGGGCAGACACCACAGCCTCTGCATGCAGGACAAGAGCTGACTGCCCTACACAAATGCTGTGTTGCATGAGATCCAGAGATACATTGATCTCAGTCCCACCAACCTGCCCCATTCAGTGACCTGTGATGTTAAATTGAGAAACTACCTCATTCCCAGGGTAAGTTTGTTTCTTTTATGCTGCACCTCAGTGCTCTCTGTGTTCCCAGATTCACAGTATGATTGCAGATCTCTAACACACAAGATGAGACAAGTGCAAAGATCTATCCTTTGGCTGGTTAGTGGACTTTGTGCTGTTTCCAGTTTGGCTATAAAGCTTTCTAAGAGGTGTCTGTATCTGATGTGAGTACTCCAAATTAGCTCTATTTTCTTTAACATTTTTTTTACAATTCTTAAGTGTTTACATTTCCAAACAAATATTTTTTAAAATTATTTTGTCAATTTCCCAAGAGGCTTTATAGATAAATAAGGAAAGAATTGATATCTTCATATATTCATTCTCAATTCATGAATGTGATTACTTGCCCATTTTATTTCCACTTTACTTAATTTTCTCATTCACGATTTGTTTTTAGTAAAGTGGTTTATAAATATTTTGTTAGGTTTTCCATGTACAATGAATATTTTTGATGTTATATATTTTTAAAACATGTTTGTCTTTTCTTTCTACTTGGTATTAGAATATGTATATGATTTTATCATGATGATGCCACTATATTTCTTGAAAATTTTACTAGTAATTTCCAGTGGTAGATTCATTTGAAATGTCAATGTTTGTTATCCTCTTATCTGAGTCAATTTCATTTATTTCCCATTTTTATGTCCTTAATTTCTCTTCATTGCAGTATTGTACTTGGTAGAATTTTGGGATAACATATTCTGTCCATCATGGACGGGATCTCCCATGGACATCCATCCAGTCCCCATTCAGAAAATGGCAAAGTCACCTCCTAGGTCATGTAGGGAAAATCTTGAAACCAATGGAGCATATGAAATGACTGTACAGGAATATTTTATTTAGGAATATTTGTAAAATATATTTAGTAATATTTGGTTGTAATTTTCAGGCTAGATTAATTCATTAAATGTAATTTATAATTTTTATTCAATTATGCATGTTAGTTAATATGAATGGAAAGTTTAATTTGATGAACCTAGGAACAATTGCCTAAGGAAGATCAGTCCAGCCACCAAAATCATTTGAAGCAGCAAATATACTTCTTTGCTCTTGTGGCAAAAGAAAGCACAAAGTACGTTTGGGCTTCACAAATACCAGTGGATTTAGAGAATGACTAGAAATCTAGATTGAGTGGTGGGGAGGTTTCTGGAGGGCAGGGAGCTGCTCACAACCATGTTGACCGCTCAGGTGTTTATAGCACCAGCCTGACCTGGTTCCTCTATGTTCAATCTCCCTTTCAGCTTCCCTCCCAGGAATTATTTCCTAGGCCCACCTTCTCTTCCTGGATCTGGTGTCCGTTTCTTTATAACTGACACTTTTCCATGGATAGGGACTCACCTTGGTTCAGGCATGAAGGAGGCCTCTGAGGATGGACACAAACCCATGACTGAGTGGTGACAGGTGGGGCTGACATCAGTGGAGGAAGCCATGTAGGTGTCCTCTGAGAGGCTGCAGCCTCTTTTGCTACAAACACACACTGTGGGTTGTACCTGAGCAGGTGAACTCCTTGGCCCTGGTAGCTCTGCAGCATCTGGACTGTCCACTGGCCTAGGTTCCCATTCAAAAGACACACTCCTATGCTGGGAATCCTCAGACCTACATAGGATTGGTCCCAGGAAAGCAAGATAGAGGGCAGAGGATCCTCTGACACCTCTCTGGAGCATTCATCCTCCACTCCACTGTGGAGACTGCAGCACTCTCTGGTTTGCCTGCTTTGGCCACCTGTCTGCCCTCCCTTTTTCTTCACCAACCTTTTTTGGAGCCCTCAGTATTTAATATCTGGGCATTTTCCGTCCTCTGTTTTATCACTCACCAGCCTTCCTTCCTTTCAGTCCACCTGTATCCACGGAGAATCTGCCCACCGGATTCTGCTCAGGCCCTTTTAGTGAGCTCAGAACCAGAACTTTGTGACCTAATTGGAGTCTATTCCACAGGGTGGGGTCCTCTTTCCCTGCTCACCCCAGGTCCTGCTTTTCCACAGTGAGTCATAAGACACTACCTATCACAGGTCACCAACCTCCTGTGCCCACCATCAGCAAGACAGTGAGACTGGGCTGAACACAGTTGCCCGGAAAGTAAAGAGGAAGAGCAGCAATGTGGCACAGCATCATGGCTGCCCTCTGTCTTCCTCCTGGGGCTACTCCATCTCCAGCACCTGCAGTTTGCTTGTTTTCTGGCTTAAATCTGAGCTGCAGAAACCACTGCTCTACTTATGAGAGATTATTTCTCATGTTCAACTGTCCCAGGGCCTCAAATCTTGAGCCCTTGGCTCTTCCTGTCCCTGTCCCAACACTTACATGTGTGCAGAGGATAGAGTGGGGAAAGAATGAACACAGGCATAGGGTGGTGGGACTCATGTACAAGAGGCCTCAGAAAACAGTCTGGGATTCCTTGGATGCATTGACAGGACACAGTTGCCACCTGTCAATTTCATAACATGAGGAATAAGTTTATTCTAATGATGTACAACCAAAATGATGGGGATGAATCTAACATTTTTGCTAACATGTGGCATAGAGTTCATAAGTTCAAATTTTTAAGTTTTATTTTCATCAGACTAGCCCAGGTTTCCTCCATTAATGTACATACATATGTAAGCTTGAATTTGAAATGAAGCATGTACAAATTCAACCCTATTTTCAGCAATTTAAAACATTTTTGCTGATCACAAGGGAATTTTGTTTAAGTATTGTTTACATTGCTAAAAATACAGAATAGAAATACTGCAGCACAATGGATTCCCATGAAGGTCATTTGCTTCCCTGGCTTGCTCACTGGCATCAGAGATCTCACCACCCAAGCAAAGACTCAGGCCTCTGATCCTGTACTCATTAGAGAATTTCCATCTTCTGGACACACTCTCCACCACCAGGCTCTACTGCAACAGGTCATGGATGTGCTCCTCTAGCTCAACAGCAAATTCCTTGGGAGGATCCTCCATTAACACCCAAGGATGGACCCCAGGTTGTGTGGCCATGGAGAAGACACATGTGGCTTCAAGAACTACACTACTGCAAACATGAATGGGAAATTTGCTGATGTGCGTTCAAGCACATGTGAATGTGTGAAAGGTGTGAGTGTAGTGTGTGTGTTGGGGAAGGCATCCTTGAATATGTGCATGAGAGTGTGATTATAGGGTTACACACACACACACACACACACACACACAGAGAGAGAGAGAGAGAGAGAGAGAGAGAGAGAGAGAGAGAGAGGTTTGTATGTGGTTAAGCTTATCTCAAATCCAACACCTGGCAGCCAGTTATACATCAGTATAATGGCCCTTTTCTTCTTCCATAGTGTCTGCTCAGCAGCTTCTCCCTTTAAAAGTCATCAGATATTGGGAGTTAATGACTTATTTCAGGTGGGAAGTTAAAATAATGAATGTGCAACATTCATGAAAGAGAGAACTTTGCTATAGGCGTGGGATATACTGCACTGAAGTGGCCATCATCAAAGAGTTGAGTTCCCTAGGTACATGCTGCGGCAAACACTCTGAAGGACACAGAGGAGAATCCGGTGATCAGCAGTACCCAGGGAGGAGTGGATCAACTGTCCTGAAGCTTGTGAGTCCTCCATATGGAGCTCCTGAACTAAATTGCTGACTTTAATAGGAGGTATGGGGACTTGCTCTAGTTATGATAGATTTGGCATAAGGATTAGGACCTGAATCTATTGTTTTCATCAAAGGACACCACCAGAATAAATTTATAGCTTGATATTGGAATGTGAGTGTAAAATTAATGAAGATGTTTATCTTTCTATGTACAACTAATTGGGAAATAATCTTATGAATCAGGAATTGACAGTCTGCCTGCTCTACCAGATCACCTTTGGGGGTGGAGTGGGCATTGCCTCTGCTGTGCTCATACCCATTCAGCCCTCTACTTGGTGGGTCATGTTGTGACTGATATCTTTTGAGTCTGAAGAACTACAGCCTTCCCCCAAAGAAAGGATCCATTTATGTCCTTCAGCACGGAATAAGCTATTGCTAATGTTATATCCCTTTGATTTTTGAAGTTGTTTAAACTTTGATTTTAAAAACTCAAGTATTTTTCCATTAAGATAAATGAAGTGCATGGCAATGATAAGCATTTGATAAGTGTTCTACTTGTTACTCGACTTGCATTCATTCCAGAAGAGAGGTCTTCGTCCACTATGTCAGAAATTTATTTATGAGTCCTATGAATAGAAATCCAGCTATTTCGTATGCAATTTAAAACTTTTATATAAGTAAAATATATTAATATTTCATATTAATATTTATTTATTTATTTACTCTAATTTTGACAGAAGAATGGATTTCAATTCATTGTACACAAATGGAGCACAATTTTTCATTGCTCTGGGTGTATGCAAAGTAGAATCACACTTTTCATGTTTCCATACATGTATCTAGGGTAATGATGTCCATCTCATTCCACCATCTTTCCTATCCCCACTCTCCCTTGTAAGGATGGACTTAGCCTAAGCAACTCCATTTTAAAACTCCATCTTAAAATAAACCTTCTGTCTCACCAGGCAAGCCACAGAGCCCTCCCATATGTCAATCAGACATAGCCTAATAAAAGCAAGTCACTTTCCACAATCCTGGAAAGAGTCAGGGTGAAATCACATGTCATTTGTCATAACCCTGATAAGAGCCAGAAGGGAATCAGGGTGGAAACCACCAGACCATACTTCCTCTCTAAGATGTAAGATGTCGCTAAGAAACCTGGTAACAGCTGATAGAGACCCAAAGGGTGAGCAGAGCTCCCAAAATTTAGTATAAATAATGGAACAAATGAACAAAATTCAGCCAGACGATACTGATGCACACCTGGACTGACATCCCAACTCTCCTCGTCATCTGTCTGATCCTTTGCAGCATCCTCACTGCTCTCAAACTCTGCAGCAGCCTCTTAACTGTGGTGAGAAAAGAAACTTCTCCTTACGGCCGTCTCCCCAGCCAGCTGTCAACTCCACTCCAGGAGAAGACTCCATCAGTTCCTGACCAGTTCCTGTGGTCTGAGTGAGTGTGCATCTGCTAGACTTAGGATCTAAGACTTAAGACTTCAAATCTAGCACTTAAGCCTGGCATGCAGAGGGAATATCTATAATAGGTCTGTCATGATTAAGTGTGTTTACAGTGCTTAGAATTAACTTAGAAATTTTTGCTTTGAATTGATTATGTCTATCACAATGCCCAGCATTAAGAATTGTCATTCCTTGATTAAGAACCTATAGAGTAAAATTGTATTAAGTGATTTGAGTGAAAAAAACATTGAAAAGGACAAATGTGTGTGCACACTCTATCTCTCCCCTTGACTTCAGACTTTGCACTTTTGCCCATCGCGACACCTCTCCCTTCTTCGCTCTCCCCTATGCCCTATCCAAAGTTCCTCCATTCATCCTACGCTCCGACTCACCCCCATTATGTATCAGCATCCACTTTTCAAAGAAAACATCCAGATTTTGTTTTTTGCATGGATTGGCTTACTTCACTTAGCATAATATTCTCCAACTCCATCCATTTACCTACAAATGCCATAATTTTATTTTCTTTTAATGCTGAGTAATATTCCATTGTGTACATATATCACATTTTCTTTATCCATTCATCTATTGAAGGGTATCTAGGTTGGTTCCACAATTAAGCTCTTGTGAATTGTGCGGCTATAAACATTGATGTGGCTGCATCACTGTAGTTTACTATTTTTAAGTCCTTTGGGTATAAATCAGGGAGTGGGATAGCTGAGTCAAACAGTGGTTCCATTCCAAGTTTTCTAAAGAATCTCCATACTGCTTTCCAGATTGGTTGCACCAATTTGCAGTCCCTCCAGCAATGTAAAAGTGTGTCTTTTCCACACTTCTCAGAAGAAGATATACAATTAATCAACAAATACATGAAAAAATGCTCAACATCTCTGGCAATTAGAGAAATGCAAATCAAAACTACTCTAAGATTTCATTTCACTCCAGTCAGAATGGCAGCAATCAAGAACACAAACAACAATAAATGTTGGAGAGGATGCGGGGAGAAAGGCACACTCTTACATTGCTGGTGGGACTGCAAAATGGTGCAACCGCTATGGAAAGCAGTATGGAGATTTCTTGGAAAACTGGGAATGGAACCACCCTATGACCCGGCTATCCCACTCCTGGGTCTCTTCCCAAAGGACTTAAAAACAGCATATTACAGTGACACAGCCACTTCAATGTTTATAGCAGCACAATTCACAATAGGTACGTTGTGGAACCAACCTAGATGTCCCTCAGTAGATGAGTGGATAAAGAAAATGTGGTATATATACAAAATGGAATCTTACTCAGCAATAAAAGAGAATAAAATAATGGTATTTGCAGGTAAATGGATGAAGTTGGAGAATATAATGCTAAGTGAAGTTAGCCAAACCCAAAAACCCAAATACCGAATGTCTTCTCTGATATAAGGAGGCTAATTCACAGTGTTGTTGGATGGAGGATTAGAGGAACACTAGAATGGTCAAAGGAAAGGGAGGGGAAGGGAGGGAACAAGGGGGAGGGGGGAAGGAAAAAAAATTGGTGGTTGAATGAGATTGATATCATTATCCTAAATGCATGATTGAAGATCTGAATGGTACTTATATACTTTGTATACAAATAGTTGTATGTAAAAAGATGCTATATATGTGCATTATGAATTGTAATACATACTACTACTATAAATAAAAAAAAGAAAGAAAGAAAGAAAGCTATTATTTTGCAAAACCCATCAGTGATAAAACAAAAAAAGGATACTAAGAGGTATTAAAAAAAAAATGTGTCTTTTCCTCCACATCCTCACCAACACTTATTGTTGTTTGTGTTCTTAATAATTGCCATTCTGACTGGAGTGGGATGAAATCTTAGAGTAGTTTTGATTTACACTTCTCTAATTGCTAGAGATGTTGAACATTTGTTCATATATTTGTTGATTGATTATATATCTTCTCTGAGAATTGTCTGTTCAGTTCCTTAGCCCATTTATTGATTGCAGGTTTGTTTGTTTGTTTGTTTGTTTGTGTGTTAAGTTTTTTGAGTTCTTTATAGTGCTCTATCTGATGTGCATGTGGTAAAAATTTGTTCCCATTCTGTAGGCTCACTATTCACCTCACTAATTGTTTCCTTTTCTGAGAAGAAGCTTTTCAGTTTGAATTTATTCCAGTTATTGATTCTTGATTTTATTTCTTGCACTTTAGGAGTCTTGTTAATCAAGTTGTGGCCCAATTCAACATGATGAAGATTTGGGCCTACTTTTATTGTGTTAGGCACAGTGTTTCCAATCTATTTCCTAGGTCCTTGATCCACTTGAGATGAGTTTTGTGCATTGTGAGAGATAGGGGCTTATTTTCATTTTACTGCATATAAATTTCCAGTTTTCCCAGCACCATTTGTTAAAGAGACTATCTTTTCTCCAAATTATGTTTTTGGAACTGTTGTCTAGTATGAGATAACTGTATTTATGTGGGTTAGTCTCTCTGTCCTCTATTCTGTACCATTGGTCTACAAGTCTATTTTGATGCCAATGCCATGCCATTTTTACTACTATTTCACTCTAGTATAGTTTAAGATCTGGTGTTGTGGTGCCACCTACTTCACACTTCTTGCTAAGGATTACTTTGGCTATTTTGGATCTCTTATTTTTCCAGAGGAAATTTCATGATTGCTTTTCTATGAGAAATGTCATTGGGATTTTGATTGAAATTGCATTAAATCTGTATAGTGCTTTTGATAGTATGGTCATTCTGACAATATTAATTCTGCCCATCCAAGAACAGCAGAGATCTTTCCATCTTCTCAGGTCTTCTTTAATTTCTTTCTTTAGCATTCTGTAGTTTTTATTGTAGAGGTCTTTCACCTCTTTTGTTGAATTGACTCCCAAGTTCTTTTTTTTTGGGGGGGGGGGCGATTATGAAAGGAGTAGTTTTCCTAATTTCTTTTTCAGAGGATTTGTTACTGATGTACAGAAATGCATTTAATTTGTGGGTTTTGATTTTATATCCTGCTATTTTGCTGAATTAATTTATTAGTTGTAAAAGTTTTCTGGTGGAATTTTTTGGACCCTCTAAGTATAGAATCATGTTGTCAGCAAATAGTGATAATTTGAGTTCATCTTTTCCTATTTGTATCCTTTAATTTCTTTTGTCTATCTAATTGCTCTGGCTAGAGTTTTAAGGACTATGTTAGATAGAAGTGGTAAAAGAGGGCATCTCTGTCTTGTTCCAGTATTTAGAGGGAATGCTTTCAATTTTTCTCCATTTAGAATCATGTTGGCCTTGGACTTACCATATTGAGATATGTTTGTACTATCCCTAGTTTTTTCTAGTGTTTTGAACATGAAGGGTGCTGTATTTTGTTGAATGCTTTTTCTGCATCCATTGAAATGATCATAGGAAGTCTATTGATGTGATGAATTACATTTATTATTTCCATAGGTTGAGCCAAACTTGCATCCCTGGGATGAACCCCACTTGATTGTGGTGCACTATATTTTTAATATGTTTTTTATTTAATTTGCCAGGATTTTATTGAAAATTTTTGCATGTATGTTCTTTAGAGATATTAGTCAGAAGTTTTCTTTCCTTGGTGTGTCTTTGTCTGATTTTGGAATCAGGGTAATGTTGGCCTCATAGAATGAGTTTGGAAGTGTTCCCTCTCTTTCTATTTCATGGAATAATTGGAGGAGTATTGGTATTGGTTCTTCTTTAAAGGTCTTGTAGAACTCAGCTGTGAATCTGTCTGCTCCTGGGCTTTTCTTTGTTGGTAGGCTTTTGATGGTGTTTTCTATTTCATTGCTTGAAATTGATCTGTTTAACTTGTGTATATCATCCTGATTTAGTTTGGACAGATCAGATGACTCTAGAAATTTTTTGATGTCTTCAATATTTTCTATTTTACTGGAATACAAATTTTCAAAATAGTTTCTGATTATCTTGTGTACTTCTGTAGAGTCCATCTTGATAGTTTCTTTTTTCATCATGGATGTGAAAATTTGAGTTTTCTCTCTCCTTCTCTTCATTAACATGGTTAAGGATTTATCAATTTTATTTATTTTTTACTAAGAATCAACTTTTCCTTTTGTTAATTGTTTCAATTGTTTCTTTTGTTTCAATTTCATTGATTTCAGCTCTGATTTTAGTTATTTCCTATCTTCTACTACTTTGAGTGTTGATTTGTTCTTTTTCTAGGGCTTTGACATATAATGTTAGGTCATTTATTTGTTGTGTTTGTCTTCTTTTAAGGAATGAACTCCATGCAATAAACTTTCCTCTTAGTACTGCCTTCATAGTGTCCTAGAGATTTCAATATTGTTGTATCAGAGTTCTCATTTACCTCTAAATATTTTTTAATCTCCTCTCTGATGTCTCTTGCAATCCATTGTTCATTCAATAACATACTTTTTAGTCTCCAGATGTTGGAGTATTTTCTATATTTTATTTTATCATTGAATTATAATTTCATTCCATTATGATCTGATAGAATGCAGGGTAGTATCTTTATTTTTTGTATTTGCTAAGAGTTGCTTTGTGGCATAATATATGGTCCATTTTAGAGAAGGATTCATGTCCTGCTGAGAAGAAAGTGTATTCACTCCTTGATGGATGAAATATTTTATATATGTCTGTTAAGTATAAATTATTGATTGTATTATCAAGTTCTATAGTTTCTTTGTTCAGCTTTTGCTTGGAAGACTTACCCAGTGGTGAAGGAGGTGTGCTAAAGTCACCCAGTATAATTGTATTGTTGTCCATTTGACTCTTGAAATTGAGAAGAGTTTGATGAGCATAGATGCTCCATTTTTCAGGGCATATATATTTACAATTGTTATGTCTTGTTGATGTATGTTTCCCTTAAGCAGCATGAAATGACCTTCTTTATCCCTTTTGACTAACTTTGGCTTGAAGTCTACTTTATTTGATATGAGAATGGAAACCCCTTCTTGTTTACACAGTCTGTGTGAGTGGTATGGTTTTTCCCACCCTTTCACCTTCAGTCCGTGGATGTCTTTTCCTATGAGACAAGTCTCTTGAAAGCAGCATATTGTTGGGTCTTTAAGAAAAAAAAAATCCAATCTACCAGTCTATGTCTTGATTGATGAGTTTAGGACATTAACATCCAGTTTTATTATTGAGACATGGTTTGTATTCCCAGTCATTTTTGTTTATTTTTGGTTTTTAACTTGATTTCTCCTTTGATTGGCTTTTCCTTTAGCGTAATACCTCCCTTTGCGGATATTCACTGTTGTTTTTCATTTTTCTCCTTATGGAATATTTTGCCAAGAATGTTTTGTAGTGCAGGCCTTCTTGTTGTAAATTCTTTTAACTTTTGTTTATCATGGAAGGTTTTTATTTCCTCATCAAATCTGAACCTTAATTTTGCTGGATATAAGATTCTTTGTTGGCATCCATTTTCTTTCAGAGCTTGGTATATCTTATTCCAAGATCTTCTAGGTTTGAAGGTCTGGGTTGGGAAAGCTGAAGAGATCCTAATTGATTTCCCCTATATGTAATCTGATTCCTTTCTCTTGTGCCTTTTAAAATTCTCTCCTTATTCTGTATGCTAGGCATTTTCATTATAATGTGGCTTGTACATTTGGTGTTCTGTAAGCCTCTTGTATTTGATTTTCCAATTTATTCTTCAGGTTTGGAAATTTTTCTGATATTATTTCATTGAATAGATTGTTCATTACTTTGGTTTGTATCTTTATGCCTTCCTCTATCCCAAAAATTCTTAAATGTGGTCTTTTCATGTTATCCCATAATTCTTGGATATTCTGCTCATGGTTTCTTACATCTTCACTGTGTGATCAACTTTATTTTCAAGATTATGTATTATGTCTTCAAGATTATGTATTTTGTCTTCACTGTCTGAAGTTCTGTCTTCTAAGTGATCTAATCTGTTGGTAATGCTTTCTATTGAGTTTTCAATTTGGTTTATTGTTTCCTTCATTTCAAGGATTTATGTTTTTGTTCTTCAGAATCTCTATCTCCTTATTGAAGTAATCTTTTGCTTCCTGTATTTGCTTATGTGGCTATTTACTGAAATGATCTTCTGCTGCCTGTGTTTGCTTTCTTATATGATCCATTAATTCACAGAACATTTTAATTATGTTCATCCTGAACTCCTTCTATGAAATTTCTTCTGCTATGCTGGCCATGGATTCTAATAATGCAGTATCTTGATTTGTTTGTGGCACTGTCTTCCCTTGTTTTTTCATGTTGTTCATATGACTTCCCTTCTAGCATCGTGGATCTGAGGTGTTACAGTTTTTACCCTATAGATTTATAATGTGCCTGCATGGTTCCAATACCTCTTTTTTAAGGGGGATAAATATTAACAGATCCAAATAAAAACCATCTACAGCCTTAAACCAAATAGCTCTTATTAAGACTTTTACGGTTTTGTCACAATAGACAGAAAAGGTGGGTTCAATTATTATCTACAATATAAACAGTAAGTTTTTCAAAAATGTCTACAGTTTCTAATGGGATTGTAGGATGAGATGTTAAGGAGGTAGGAGGTGAGGTGAGAATATAATGTGATTGGATCTTAGGAAGTGTGAAAGAGGAAACAAAAGAAATTAAAAGTTGGTTAGTAGCAGGAGAAAGAGAAAAGAGATTTTGGTGAGACAAGTAAGCGAGAAGACAATAGAGTACAAAAAAACAAACATAATAATAATTAAGAAAAAGAAAAAATGTAAAAAGTAAAAAGAATATACAACCCAAGTATAATATGCTTTTCCGACATCCCAGTTCTCTGTAGCCTAAGGCATGGAAAGTACTTAGTTTCCCAAATGTTGGGGCTGTCAGGACAGGAAAAGAGAGAGAGAGAAATAAGAAAAGAAAATCTCTTAGGAAAATTAAAGGATTGTTTCTGTTTGAGTTCAGTATCTTTCCTACTTCCTTTCTTATCCAGTAGGTGCAGTTGTTTGCTGGTGTCTCCACCCTCAGGATGGTGAAGGTTATTAGGGTGGAAAGGTTGGTCTTAGAGGCAGAACTCCTAAAGGTAAGGTATAGCACTTGCTAGTCCCCATTTGGAAGATTCTGGAGCAGCATGAGAGTCCACACACAAAGCCTCACATTTAACAACAACTGATATTTGACAAGGGTGCCAAGGAAAGACAATTGCAATAAATAACCTTTCAACACATGCTGCAGTGACAGCACATTCTTGCTTGCAGGGTCCCTGCCAGACAACAATCTAACTCTGTGTATGTATTGAAAGCTACACTCAAGATGACTTCTATCATCCTTCCACCTACTCCTGACCATCACACACCACTATCTATAAGACTCAACTCATCTGCAATTCGCTCTGCTGTCCACACTGCACATGTCAAGGTCTATTTAAATCCACAAAACATGCACGTGGTACAACTAGGGTAAGCTGCTCCTTTCCGTGCTCCCAAACACTGTGCAGTGATGCACTCCATCCTCCTGTCATGGCATGGTATTTTATATGTTAGTCAACAGCCATGTCCTTGCTTTTGTTTTATTATTAATTTCTGTCATCTCTTCTTTCTTTGAGTCAGTCTGACAATTTGTCTATTTATTAACTTTCAAACACCTAGGTGTGTATTCTGTTTCTCCTCACATAGATTTTTTTTTAAAGAATAGAGTTCTAATTATTTTATAATTTCATGTTTTCCATAATGTTTCTTAGAGATTCATGCGTCCCTAAGTTATCAGAGTGCTTGACAGTCACTATTGTCCTGACCATGTAAGATCCCTAGCAAATTTACAGCTGGTAAGTGAACCAGAATATGATCAAGGAATCAAAAAACTAGGCTAATATCAACACTTTACCTGGACCATTTTTATCAGGAAACAGTCAATGAAGCCCCAAGGATCATTAACATTGAGGGATTCTTGTTTTCTTACTTTCTCCAAAATAAAATTTTTTCATATAATAAATATTTTTGAATAAAATTTTTTGACTCCCTGGAAGATAATCAATGAGAGCAAAAAAATTATTGTAGACCTATAAGAGAAAACAAAAATAAATTCATAAAAATTATTTAATAAACATGTATGTGACAAATTATAAGTTCTGATATTAATTTATTGCTCTATATGTAAATAAAACTCAGGCCTCAAGATAGAGGTGCCATTTTTGTTGAAAATATATAATTCTTTATATATTCTAAAAATTAGTGCTCTATCTGATGTGCATGTATTAAATATTTGTTCCCAATTAGTTAGCTTGCTATTCACCTCACTGATTGTTTCTTTTGCTGAGAAGAAGCTTTTTTAGTTTAAATCTATCCCATTCATTAATTCTTGGTAATAATTCTTTCCCTACAGGATTCTTATTAAGGAACTTGGGGCCTAATCCAACACGTTGGAAATTGGGGCTTACTTTTTCTTCTACTAGGCGTATTGTCTCTGGTCTAATTCCTAGGTCCTTGATCCACTTTGAATTGAGTTTAGAATATATAAAGAACTCAAAAAACTTAACACCAAAAAAAAAAACAAATAACCCAATCAATAAATGGGCTAAGGAATTGAAAAGACACTTTTCAGAAGAAGATACACAATTAATCAACAAATACATTTAAAAAAATACTCAACATCACTGGCAATTAGAGAAATGCAAATCAAAACTACTCTAAGATTTCATTTCAGTCCAGTCAGAATGGCAGCTATTAAGAACACAAACAACAATAAATGTTGGAGAGAATGTGGGGGAAAAGGCACACTCATACATTGCTGGTGGGACTGCAAAATGGTGCAACCACTATGGAACGCAGTATGGAGATTTCTTGAAAAACTGGGAATGGAACCACCCTATGACCTGGCTATCCCATTCCTGGGTCTATTACCAAAGGACTTAAAAACAGCATATTACAGTGACACAGACACTTCAATATTTATAGCTGCACAATTCACAATAGGTAGGTTGTGGAACCAACCTAGATGTCCCTCAGTAGATGAGTGGATAAAGAAAATGTGGTATATATACAAAATGGAATCTTACTCAGCAATAAAAGAAAATAAAATAATGGCGTTTGCAGGTAAATGGATGAAGTTGGAGAATATAATGCTAAGTGAAGTTAGTCAATCTCAAAATCCAAATACCGAATGTTTTTCTCTGATATAAGGAGGCTAGTTGACAGTGTTGTTGGATGGGTGTACATAGGAGGATTAGAGGAACACTAGAATGGTCAAAGGAAAGGGAGGGGAAGGGAGGGAGGGAGGGGGGGAGGGAGGGGGGAAAAAAGAAAAAAAAATGGTGGTTGAATGAGATGCATATCATTATCCTAAATTCATGATTGAAGATCTGAATGGTACTTATATACTTTGTATACAAACAGTTATATGTAAAAAGATGCTATATATGTGCATTATGAATTTCAATACATACTACTATTATAAATTTTAAAAAATTAAAAATAAATAAATAAAAAGAAAATATATAATTCTTTCAGATTATAGACTGACAGATAGGAGAATTTTCTGACCAGAGAATCAAAAGTGATAATCATTTCTGACATATAAAAACCTTTTCATGGAATAAGTGTTTTAGAAGCGGAGCTTGCCCAAAGATAACGTGAAGCCCAACTGTCCTCCAGAGCATCCAGACAACTTCTAAACATCACTCAAATGTTAATGAGACAGAGTATAGGAAATGCCAACTCAGCACAGAGGAAATCTGTGAGTTTTTATGATGCACACACCATAAAACCAAGCACTTTGTCTTTCCTAATCAGTGATCTTTTTAGCTAGGATAGCAACTGAACATCAAAAACCCCTACCCCACTCAGTGATTCCTCAAAGTTTCATTGTCCCTAATATTTTCTTTACTTCCAGAAAATATTCTCTTCCTGGGCTGAGATATTTCTGTCAAGTATTTTGATGAAAGGTCCTCCAAGTATTGATTGCAGGGCAGGCCTTGTGGGTAAGGAGAGTTTTCAAAAAGTCCCAGGATATCCACTGAGAGATTCAGTCATCTTGTGAGCAGTCACAGAAACAGGGCTCTTGAGACTTAAAGGGATATCTACTGACTGTAGTGGGCTAAAAGCCTTCAAAGTCAGCTCTACGCATGCACCTTCATTTTCCTGTCCAGAAAATAAAGAACTCAAAACCTTTCCCAGATATTTATTTCATGATGCTCTAGGCAAGACAGTAGATTCATTTCACATTTCTTCCCTTTGCATGTCCCTTCTTCCTTCTCAATCCCCTTTTTCTACTCCACTGATCTTTCCTCTATAGTAATGAATTCCTTTTTCCCTTTTTTCCCCCTTTATTTCTTGGTTTTATTTATCTCCCCCCCCCTATTTTGTATCAGCTTCTGTATATCAGAGAAAACATTAGACCTTTGATTTTGGGGAACTGGCTTCTATAATTTAGAATGATATTATCCTGTTCCATCCATTTACTGGCAAATGCAAAATGTCATTTTTTTTTTTTTTTTTTTTTTTTTTTTTTTTTTTTGTGGTTACCGGGGATTGAACTCAGGGGCACTCGACCACTGGGTCACATCCCCAGGCCTTTTTTTTTTTTTTGTATTTTATTTAGAGACAGGGTCTCACTGAGTTGCTAAGTGCCTCGCCATTGCTGAGGCTGGCTTTGAACTCGCAATCCTCCTGCCTCAGCCTCCCAAAGTGCTGGGATTACAGGCGTGCGCCACCGCTCCCGGCTACAAAATGTCATTCTTTATGGCTGAGTACTACTCAATTGTGTATATATGACACACTATCTTTATTCATTCATCTTTTGAAGAGCACCTAGGTTTGTTCCATAGTGAGGAAGTGCTGTCAGTTTTTTCCCATTCATAACAATATTGGCTATGGGTTTGTTGTATATTGTCCTTATTATGTTAAGGTATAACCCTTCTGTGACTGAGTTTTATAGGGATTTTACCAGAATTTTATTGAAGAACTTTACTGCATCAGTGAGATAATCTAGGATTTTCACCCTTGATTTAATTTACGTAGTGTATTACATTTATTGATTTGCCTAGGTTAACTAAACTTACATCCCTGGAATGAAGTCAACTTGATCGTGGTATGTGATTTTTTAATGTCATGTAGAATTGAATATATAAGTATTGTATTGAGAATACTGGCCTCTGCATTCTTCAAGCATATTGGTTTGTAGTTTGTGTTTGTGTATACAAAGTGTACTTGTGTTTATGTGCACACAAGTCCTCACATTTAGTCAGAGGGTAATACTGGCTTCATAGAATGAGTTTAGAAGCATTTCTTCCTGTTCTTTGAATAGTTTTAGGACAATTGTTATTAGTAATTATTTTAAAATCTGGAAAATTGGGCTGTGAGTCTATCAGTTTTATTACTTCTTCAACCTCATTGCTTCTTAATGATCTACTTAGGCTTCTTACAATCTCTTAATTCCATTTTGGTAGATCCTCTCTGTCTAGAACTTACTCCATTCTTTCCACATTATCCAATTTGTTTACATATAATCTTTCCAACAGTCCTGTGGATTTCAGTGGTGTCTGTTATAATATGCCTTACTTATGTCTGATGTAATATATTTGGGTACTCTCTCTTTTGGTTACTTTGGCTAAAGATTTCTCAATTTTGTCTATCTGTTCAGAGAAGTAACCCTTTATTACACTGATCCTTCATATTCTGCTTTCAATCTCTATTTCATCTCTTCCTGGTCAGGTCTTTTTCTTTCTTTCCTTATGCTGACTTTGTAATTGGGTTTCTCCTTGTTTTTCTAATCCTTGACATGCATAATTATAATATTTAGTTGAGATCTGTTTTTCTAGTGTAGGCACTTAAACCTATAAGTCCCCTTCTTAAACCTGCTTTTAATGTGTCCCAGGGGATCTAATAGTTAATTTGTTTCTAGAAATTTTTTAATCTCCTCTGGTTTCTTCAATAACCACTGCCTCACTATGCCTGCCATAATGAGAACCAAAATAAGATCTTGGGACTCTGTTTTCTTTTTCTGTTTTCTTACCTATAATGCACAAAAGAAGAAAAATTCAGAACTGACCCAGAAATTAATAATTTTTTTTATTAAGAACATTCATGGGAAAGATGGTTATGACAGATCATATTCTAAGGACCATGAGGTTTTACAGTGATAATGTATCAATAATTCGGCATTAGATCCATGTTATCACTTGAGTGGTTAATGCAAGTATTACAGAACACAGGAAAGAGCAGGTATATCTGTGCAATGACCCAGGGGAAAAAAACTCCATAAAGGAGGATGTGTGTTCCCTGAGTCTAGAGAATGGGGAGATGCAGAGGAGAGGTCAAGAAGGCATTTCAGATTGTGAAAGGAAGTGGATGATGCCCTAGAAGAGGGGATTGCAGCCAGACTGTCTGCTCTTTTTCACACAGGAATGAAGCAGAGCTGGTATGAGGGAGGCACAGAGGCAAATCCATTGGCTACTGGGGTGGTATCGAGTTCCCTTGAATCAACCAGAGATTTCAAGTGAAAATGCTGTAAAATGGTGGTCAGAAATAAAAACAGCTCCATCCGGGCCAGGCTCTCTCCCACACATATCCGTTTTCCTATAACAAACAAATACAACAGGTAGTTAATGCTCATGCATCATTTGGACAGTGACAAGTACTGTGCTTCTTAAGGCAAAATGAGAATATAAAGAAACATTTAATGAAGGATTGGATGTTTGGATGGACAAATGGACAAAGGACAGACACTTATTGTCCATCTTAATAAATATTTTATTCAAACAGTTTGTGCCAAACATTCTATTTAATATTCACACATTAGAATGACTCTTGAATGTGAAGTTTCTAAGTATATTTTTCTAGAAAAAAACTCTGTTACTTGTATTTTATATTCCCATTCTCATGTTCTGTGACCTTGCCTTCATTCTTCAGCCCTCTAATCTCACCTCTAACACAATTTTTGAAGAATCTCCAAAGAACCATGAATGCTCATGTTTTACATCATGCCAATCTTCTTGTGCAAGACACACTTTCCCTCTATTACATTCAGGACATAGGTGGAATTTCATTTCTTCTTTATATTCTTTGTATTCCCTGCAAGCACTAAAATCCTGTCCTCTCTGGATATCCTCAACATCATACTCATGCTCTTTAGGAACCATGAAACAACTGGAATCAAGCTTTACATGTGTGTCTTAATTTTCTAACCTGTTGAAATACAAACACTTGAAGAGTGGTCCCTGACTTATCATCATGGGATGTGCAGTGCAAGATATAAGGCAGACATCTAGAATCATGGAATCAAGGAAGGAGAGTCCATGAGCAGAGAATCAGTAAACATATTGCAGATGGGGAGATCCAATATCCGAGACACATGGCCATAACTGGAGGAAGAGCAGGGTGCTCTGTGGTCAGTGTAGGGTCTCTTCCCTCATCCCCAATTCTTCCACAAACCCATGGTTATCAGGCAGCTTCTGACATCCCTGACTAAGAACAAAAGTTCTTCTGTGGTGATTCATTGCTTCTTTAAAAATGCCCTGCCTTTTCTTTGTCCATTCTATATGACTCTTTTGAGTCAGCTCAAATGTCATTAATTATGAAGACACAAACTCCATTTTAAGCCTCAAGTGGAGTACTATGGAGCAACATACCGGCTGCCTCCACTGGTAAGCCCAGCCAGCCCAGAAATCTTCCCTATCTCAGCGAACTAGTCAGACCAGACTACAATCAGTTGCTCACTAATCTGCTTCCCTAGAGGTCCTTTGCTATGTGATCCCATGCTTGTGGAGACTACTGTCACCACAGCTGAGCAAGGGTGGGTCTTGAACAACAAGATTTAGAAACCAACAACATCATGGAGTGAGATGCCCTTCACTTAGTGGGTGAGGAATATTTAAATGAGATTTACTTTACAGAAGGAGACCTTAGGCATCTCAATGATATATGTAGAGACACATTTCAATCAAATGATATGCTAGTTTTCTCAGTTATAAAACTTGGTCAACACCAAAAAAAAAAAAAAAAAAAACTCACTAATCTGACCCAGCTATGAGTATGTAACATGCCTTTAAGGCATAACAATGGTACAAAGAGTAAATCTGCAACACCAGACGAGGCACCAGCTAAGATAAGATGTAGCTGATCCCAAATACTTCTCTTACCTGATGAGAAAGGCATGAAGTAGTTACTTTTCCTCAAGTTGCCATGCTCATCCAGAAAGTGCCCAGGGTCAAATATCTCTGGGTGAGGGAATTCTTTGTTGTCACGGAGCACTGATGTCAGTGATATCCATACGGCTGTGCCCTGGAAATAGCAAAGACAAATCAATTTAAGCAGGTATTCTGGAGCTGAAAGGCACAATGGAAATCACTTAGCTCAATCCACTGGTCTGTAAAATTGAAACCTTTTCCCAAAACAACCTGTGACACATTCAGAGAGAGAAATCATGTGACAAATAGGGCTAAGTTGAGAACAACAGTGATGATCTTTCTTTAAAAAAAAAAAATTGTTTATTTTAGTTGTACACAATGTCTTTATTGTATGTTTATGTGGTGCTGAGGATCGAACCCGGGCTGCACACCTGCTAGGTGAGCACTCTACCGCTGAGCCACAATCCCAGCCCCCAATACTGATGATCTTACTCTGAAGTTCTCTCAACAATATTTTAAATACTACACACTTGAATTTGGTAGCCAAAACTTCTGAATTAGTTCTCTATATCATCAATCCGAGACACTGATGTCTGTCCCCACCTGCTGCTCTAGTTCTTCACATCAGAATTCATACAATTCATTTGTGTATTGTTATAAATTGAATAGTCTAATGAAATGTGCAGAACTCTTTCATAGGACTTGCAAATAAACATCGGGTGTTGCTAACAAAGACTTTGTTGGGAATGAATAAAAGTCCAGTAGCCCATAGAACACTAACAAACATTTATCTCTACCAGGCAGTCCATTTGTCCTAATTTTAAAATGTATTGGATTTTTTTTTTACAGCAAATCCAACTATAAAAAGCAAAGAGAGGGCTGTATCTGTGGCTCAGTGGTAGAGCACCTGCCTAGCATGTGTAAGGCACTAGATTTGATCCTCAGCACAACATAAGTAAATAAAATAAAGGTATTGTGTCCATCTATAACTAAAACAATACATTTTTTAAAAAAGCAAAGGGATATAAAATTAGCAATATCATTTTGCAATGCCTTCAGTCTGAATATCAGTTCAAGCAAGGATCATCAATCAAAGCTAGAACAATTGGGTAACTGATTTGTAAGCAGATATTTGCACGGTCTCAAAGGACCATGATGTTTATCTATTAGTTATAAGAGTAGAATATCTGTGATGGAGAGATACCTGTTGGATATCACCTTCTTTCCTAAGGTAATTAGCATAAGCAATATTGAACAGGTGCCATGATGGGTTCCCACCTCACCATGTGATTCAGGGAGACTTTCATTTGTACTTATGTAGTTTTCTTCCCAAATTCAAAATCAGAATCTAATCCCTAGAAAACAACCACACAGAACCAGCCTGAGGAATGTTTAACTTCGGTCCTGGATTCCTTGGTAAGGTGAACATGATGAAAAGAAACAAACAAGTACAGGAAAGGGAACTACTGCCCCTAATTACAGGAGAATAAATGGAAAATATAATCACATTACATGTCTGTTCCTTATCTGGACATTGAATTGTACAAGAAAAATCTACAAAGAAGTTTGTAAAATTAATGAGCTAATTTAAACATAGGCTTATGTTAGTATTATGGTGTGAAGGATAACTGAGTATGAATGCAATTACTGCTGCATAGGAGAAAAGCATTATTCTTTGAAATGATTCAAGGTACTAATGTATAAATAGATGGCTTAATGGACAGATATTAAAGTATAAGTACACTTTTAAATTTTATTTAGGTTTAGATTTTTTAAAACAATATATCAGTGGGAAAAATTCAATCCTCTAATATGTCAAAAAAAAGGTTTGCATAAATATGCTTTTAAATTTTTCCTTGAAGTATAATTAAAGTAGTGATATATGACAAGGTTTCCTTAAGATGCATGTGGATATATATTTAGGAAAAGTTGTTCATACATACAGAAATTCATAAAGAAAAAAAATGAAACATGGGGGCTGGGAGTGTGGCTCAGCGGTAGAGCGCTCGCCTAGCATGTGCGCGGCCCGGGTTCAATCCTCAGCACCACATAAAAATAAACGCATTGTGTACAACTAAAAAATGAAGCATAATCAATACCACACGATAAGCAAAAGGTAAAAGGAATACTGGTCATTCATCTAATTATAAGAGGTAAAGCAACACAACTTTTACAAAAAGACAAGGGCAAATCTTTGAGAACTGATTTTTGCAAATTCTCTTCAGATAGGACACAAATCCACAAATCGACCTCACATAATTATAGAAAGTACAACTGGAACAGTATTTCTCATAGAGGGTTGAACAACAAAGTCCACAAAATGCAGCCTGCCATGTGTTTTCATAGGGCCAGTGAGCAAAGAATGTTTAAACTGAAAGAAAAAGAAGAATATTTTGACATGAAAAATGTTTGTGAATTAAATATTTCAGTTTCCATAACATTGACCATGGTCATGGCCATTGCTCTATAGATTGCCTGTAACTGCTTCCATGTTGCAATGGCAGAGTTCAGAAATGGCAACATAATCCTAGTATTCTGTAAAGTCTATATTGGCTGTAGACAATTGCAGAAGAAGTTGGTCAACTCTTATTAGAGTATTATCTCCACTGACATCAGTGATTTCAGCCTTTGGCAGAAAAAAAAAGAAAAAAGAAAAAACACTTATGCAATTGGGAAAAGACAACCAAAGGTTGCAAAACTCTATACCAGACTGTTCCAAGAAAAGGGCATAAATGGATCATTTCCTTGACGCTCTAGTTCTACAACCTTAAAAGAGACTAGTCATAACCTGCTAAGCAGTGAGCTGAATGGGACCATCAAGCAGGTCCACAAAGCAGATGTAGTGGATCAGGGGGACTGGCAATCCCTGTTTAATCCCTCAGTCTATTTCCCATTTAGTTGTACATAAGGATACAACCAACTTTCATTCATTTTACCCTCCCACCCCATCAAGAAATAAACACCATCTCCTGCTTGTGTCCTCTCCTGGAAACACAGTACGTTCAGGTCCTAATCTTTATACCAAACACAGTCTTAACTGGAGCAAGCCTCATGACCTGCCCATAAAGCCGTCAGTGAGTCCTCTGCCCAGGACAGACTTAATAAGTGCAACCTAATGAATCTTACCACTTTTTTTCTCATGAAAATGCAATTCTTATTTATACTGTTTTAAATTTAATAGTGGTATTTTCTGGCCTCAAATTTTAAAAACTACTTTGTAACAACAAGTAGATTTTCTACATAAACACAAAAAGCACATGGTAGAAAGAATGTTAGAGCTTCAAAGATAAAAATCATCTCAAGATTTCAGATGTGGATGGTGGGAATGAGGTTCAGTGTTGGAATGCTTGCCTAGTGTGTGCAAGATCTGCGTTTGATCCCCTGCATGTGTGTGGGGGGGGGTGGGGACAGAGGGGAAAGGGAGTGGCACAATTTTGATTATGTTCATAGCAAAATTTTGATTATGTTCATAAAGATCAGGGAAGGAAGTCTTACAACCTTCCTTCCACTTATGGGAAAGGAATGAACTCTTTCTGAAAGAACATAAACAACATCTGAAATTCTACATTTTTCCCATGTGATACCTTGTACTTCACTAAAACTGATTTGGCATTTCAAGTATATGATGAAGTGGCCATCACAAGGAAGAAACACACCCACATCAAGGAACATTTCTCACATAATTTTATGCAGCCAGCACTATCTTGATATCTAACATGTAAGAAAATTTTTGGAAGAAAGATTATTGACCAAAATCTCTTATAAATAATGAAGTCAAGAACAACTTGTGATAAGCCAGCTCCAGCTCTGTGTATATACTTGTAATTAGCATGTTTACTGCAGAAAATTCAGCCAATATACACAACCAATACCCCAGATGCTGAAAGTCAATTTGTGTATACACATTCTTGACCAAAGTTCGTATGAAATTCAGAGAAGAAGAAAATTTCCCTAGTTTGAAAAAGAACATCTACCAAAAAGTACTTAAAACAACCTTCTCTACAATGGAATAGTAAGCCTCTAACCAGTCCTGTAGATAAAAATAAAACAAAAATGACTGCAGTCATGAATTTTGTTCAATGTTATCCAGAAATCCAACAAGTAAAACAATACAATAAAGAGAAATTAAGGATTTAAAAACAGTAAATACCCACATAAGAAAATTAGAAACACTGACATTTCAAATGAGTCTCAGACAAACCACTGGTGATTACTAGGAAAGTTATCAAGTTTACTAGATGTAACATCAACACAATGATAAAATCAAATATATTCCCACACACAAGTTAGAAAGAAAAGACAAAGATGTTTTAAATGACATACCATGAACAAAAATATTCATTTTATAGGAAAAACTAACAAAATATTTAGGAGCCACTGCACTGAAAACTAAACATGACTGAAAAAAATAAATGAAGCAAAAATAAATTAAGAACATAATCATGAATTGCAAGACTGAACAGCATTTTTCTTTTTCTATAGGTTTATTCTAGTGATAAAAACCTAAGAAGTCTTTTGGGAGTTGACAAACGAATTTTTTTTTTTTTTTTTTTTTTTTTTGTACTAGGGATTAAATGCAAGAGCACTTAATTACTGAGCTACATGCCCAGCCCTTTTTTATTTTTTATTTTGAGACAGGGTCTTGCTAAGTTACTTGGAGCCTTGCTAAATTGCTGAGACTGGCTTTGAACCTGCATTCCTTCTGCTTCAGCCCCCCAAGCTGCATAAGCAACCACATGCTGTGACAACTAAATTTTTAAACTTTGTATGGAAATGTACACATTCAACAATGACAAAACAATGTTTAAAAAGTAAAACCAATTTAAAAGGTTCACATGGCCAGATACAGACACCTCTTAGAAAGATTATGCCAAAACTAGAAACTGCATGTAGGTCGTTAAGCAGCCAAATGTTTTGCATTTGTCTCATCCTGTGTGTTAGAGAATTACAATCGTACTCTGGATTTGGGAACAGGGAGAGCAGTGAGGTGCAGCCCAGAAGAAACAAGCTTACCTTGGGAATGAGGTAGTTTCTGAATTTAACATCACAGGTCACTGCATGGGGCAGGCTGACCGGAAGGAGATCAATGTATCTCTGGATCTCATGCAACACAGCATCCGTGTAGGGCATGCGGCTCCTGTCCTGCATGCAGGGGCTGCGATGTCTGCCAATCACACACTGAATCTCTTCCTGGACTTTAGCTGGTAAGACACAAGTGAGAAATGAAGAGATAGGCGAGAAAGGGCACATTTGTCATAGCAATTGAGTATTATGAGAAGCAGGACAAAGATGTCCCAACAGCATTATGAATATAAATGACATACCCAGAGGCACATTTACATATATAAACGAAGTGTCACTAATATATATGTGTGTGTGTGTGTATGTGTGTGTGTGTATGACACTCTTCTATAAACTATGTTTTAAAGTAGATAGGACAAAAAAAAAGTAAATAAAATAAAAATACGACCATACTCATAAATTAGCATCCCACAGAATTAATATAAGTAGAACTAAATAATATTTCCAAAAAATTTAACAGAATATAAACACATCAAGAATTTACAGTTATGGGAGAAAGAAAATGGGAAACAATTATTGAATTTGCATGAAAATAATTCATGTTTAAAATAAAGCATAATAGACCAATATATATGCATGAAGATTATCATACTCCCACATCTTAACAACCAACACTCAGCACACTACCACCTTGTTCTGAAATTTAGAGTCATATTCAAGTAGTGACTCTCTGTTTCTTATGTGTGCATTATTACACAACAATTAATGATTTCCAAGTATGTGGAAATGAGAATTTGCATAACTTAATGTGTTATACATAAGCATGAAATTGGGAAAGGACACACACACAAACACACACACACACACACACACCAGCATCCATGGTGTACATCCTTCTGATGGTATTCACATATTTTCTTTTTTTGTTGTTATTCTAATTTGTTATACATGTTTGCAGAGTACATTTCATTTCATATTACATATAAAGAGCACAATTTTTCAAGATGCTGGTTTTATATAAAGAATTTTTACAATTGTGTCTTCACACATGTATTTAGGGTAATGATGGATAACTCAGTCTGCCATTATTCCTATCCCCTTGACCCTTCTCCTTCCTCCCCACTCTTTGTTCTATTTAATTTCATTCATTCCTCTCATCTCCCCTCCCTTGCCTTTATAAGTGAGTATCTCCATATCAAAGAGATCATGCGACCTTTGGTTTTGGGGGATTGGCTTACTTCACTTAGCATTGTTTTCTCCAACTCCATCCATTTACCTGAAAATTCCATGATATTATTCTCTTTTATGCTGAGTAGTGTTCCATTGTGCATATATAACAAAGTTTACCTATCCATTCATCTGCTGATGGGCATCAGGCTGGTTCCACAATCTAGCTATTGTGAATTGTGCTGCTATAAACGTTGATGTGGCTGTGTCCCTGTAGTAAGCTGTTTTTAAGTCCTATGGGAATAGAACAGGAGTGGGATAGCTGGGTCAAATGGTGGTTTCATTCCAAGTTTTCCTAGGAATCTCCATACTACTTTCCAGATTGGCTTCACCAATTTGCAATTCCACCAGCAATGTATGAGTGTGCCTTTTCCCCCACATCCTCACCAGCATTTATTGTTTGTGTTTTTGAAAGCTGCCATTCTGACTGGAGTTGTTTTGATTTGCATTTCTCTGATCGCTAGAGATGTTGACATTTTTTCATATATTTGTTGATTTTTTGTATATCATTTTCTGAGAAGTGTCTGTTTAGTTCCTTGGCCCATTTATTGATTGGGTTATTTGTTTTTTTTTTTTTTGTTTTTTTTTTTTTTTTTTTTTTTTTTTTTTTTTTTTTTGGTGTTAAGTTTTTTGAGAGCTTTATAAATCCTTGAGGTTAGTGTTCTATCTGATGTGCTTGTGGTAAAGATTTGCTCCCATTCTGTAGGTCCTCTGTTCACCTCACTGATTGTTTCTTTTGCTGAGAATAAGCTTTTTAGTTTGAATCCACCCCATTTATTGGTTATTGGTTTTAATTCTTGTGCTATAGGGGTCTTATTGAGGAAGTTGGGACATAATCCAACATGATGGAGCTCTGGGTCTACTTTTTCTTCTATTAGGTGCAAGGTCTCTGGTTTAAATCCTAGGTCCTTGATCCACTTTGAGTTAAGTTTTGTGCATGGAGAGAGAAAGAGATTTAGTTTAATTTTATTACATGAGGATTTCCAGTTTTCCCAACACCATTTGATGAAGAGGCTGTCTTTTCTCCAGGGAACGTTTTTGGCACCTTTGTCTAATATAAGATAACTGAAGGTGTGTGGGTTCATCTCTGTGTCTTTAATTGGTCAAATGGTCTATTTTGGTGCCAATACCATGCTCTTTTTGTTACTATTGCTTTGTAGTACAATTTAAGTTTTGGAAGAGTAATGCCACCACCTTCACTCTTCTTGCTAAGAATCACTTTGGCTATTCTGGGTCTCTTATATTTCCAGGTGAATTTCATAATTGCTTTTTCTATTTCTATGAGGAATGATATTGGGATTTTGATTGGTATTGCACTAAATCTGTATAGTGCTTTTGGGAGAATGGTCATTTTGACAATATTAATTCTACCTATCCATGAACACAGTAGATCTTTCCATCTTCTAAGATCTTTATTAATTTCTTTCTTTAGCGTGGTGTAGTTTTCATTGTAGAGGTCTTTCACTTCCTTTGTTAAGTTGATTCCCAAATATTTTATTTTTTCTTGAGGCTATAGTAAATGGGGTAGATTTCCTGGTTTCTCTTTCTGAGGATTTGTCAGTAATGTACAGAAACGCCTTTGATTTATGGGTATTGATTTTAAATCCAGCTACTTTGATGAATACATTTATTAGATCTAGAAGATTTCTGGTGGAATTTTTTGGATCTTCTCTGTATAGAATCATATCGTCTGCAAATAACGATAATTTAAGTTCTTCTTTTCCTATCCGTATCCCTTTCATTTCTTTCGAATATTGCATTGGCTACGTTTTCAAGGACTATGTTAAATAGGAGTGGTGAAAGTGGGCATCCCTGTCTTGTTCCAGATTTTAGAGGGAATTATTTCAATTTTTCTCCATTTAGGATGATGTTGGCCTGGGCTTGGCATAGATGGCCTTTACGATGTTGAGGTATGTTCCTGTTATCCCTATTTTTTCTAGCATTTTGAATATGAAGGGATGTTCTTTTATGTCAAACGCTTTCTCTGCGTCTATTGAGATGATCATATGATTTTTATCTTTGAGCCTGTTGATGTGATGAATTACATTTATTGATTTCCTTATATTGAACCAACATTGCATCCTTGGAATGAAGCCCACTTGATCATGGTGCACTATCTTTTTGATATGTTTTTGTATTCGATTTGCCAGAATTTTATTGAGAATTGTTGTATCTATATTCACTAGAGATATGGTCTGAAGTTTTCTTTCTTTGATTTGTCTCTGTCTGGTTTTGGAATCAGGGTGATATTGGCCTCATAGAATGAGTCTGGGAATGTTCGCTCTTTTTCTATTTCATGAAATAGTTTGAGAAGCATTGGTGTTAGTTGTTTAAAAGTCTTGTAGAACTCAGCTGTGTATCCGTCTGGTCCTGGGCTTTTCTTGGTTGGTAAGGTTTTATGGAATCCTCTATTTCTTTGCTTGAAATTGACCTATTTAAATTGTGTATATCATCCTGATTTAGTTAGGGCATATCATACGTCTCTAGAAATTTGTCATTGCCTTTGTTATTTTCTATTATA
Organism: Tamias sibiricus; assembly: GCA_025594165.1. Taxonomy (NCBI): domain Eukaryota; kingdom Metazoa; phylum Chordata; class Mammalia; order Rodentia; family Sciuridae; genus Tamias; species Tamias sibiricus. The sequence goes on along the minus strand of CM046663.1, from coordinate 138,100,779 downwards.
TTGGAGTATAAATTTTCAAAATAATTTCTAATTATCTTCTGTATTTCTGTAGTGTCCATTGTGATATTTCCTTTTTCATAATAGATATTGGTAATTTGTGTTTTCTCTCTTCTTTTCTTCATTAGTATAGCTAATGGTTTATTAATTTTATTTATTTACTCAAAGAACCAACTTTTCGTTCTGTCAATTTTTTTCAATTTTTTTTTTTGTTTCAATTTCATTAATTTCAGCTCTGATTTTAATTATTTCCTGTCTACTACTTCTTTTGGAGTTGATTTGTTCTTCTTTTTCTCGGGCTTTGAGATGTAATGTTAGTTCATTTATTTGTTGACTTTTTCTTTTTTGAAGGAATGAGCTCCATGCTATGAACTTTCCTATTAGAACTGCCTTCATAGTGTCCCAGAGATTTCAATATGTTGTATCGTTGTTCTCATTTACCTCTACGAATTTCTTAATCTCCTTCTTGATGTCTTCTGCAACCCATTGATCATTCAATAGCATATCATTTAGTCTCCAGGTGTTAGAGTAGCTTTTCTTTCTTTTTTTATCATTGATTTCTAATTTCATTCCATTATGATCTGATAGAATGCAGGGTAGTATCTCTACTTTTTTATATTTGCTTAGAGTTGCTTTATGGCATAATATATGGTCTATTTTTGAGAAGGATCCATGTGCTGCTGAGAATAAAGTGTATTGGCTCATTGATGGATGATATACTCTATAAATGTCAGTTAAGTCTAAGTTATTAATTGTATTATTGAGTTCTATAGTTTCTTTGTTTAACTTTTGTTTGGAAGATCTATCCAGTGGTCAAAGAGGTGTGTTAAAGTCACCTGGAATTATTGTGTTGTGGTCTATTTGATTCTTGAACTTGAGAAGAGTTTGATTAATGAATGTAGATGCTCTGTTATTTGGTGCATATATAACAGTTATATCTTATTGATCTATGATTCCCTTAAGCAGTATGAAATGTCCATCTTTATCTCTTTTGACTAACTTTGGCTTGAAGTCTACTTTATTTGATATGAGGATGGAGACCCCTGCTTGTTTATGTAGACTGAGTGATATATTTTATCCCATCCTTTCACCTTCAGTCTATGGGCGTCTTTTCCTATGAGATGTGTCTCTTGAAGGCAACATATTGTTGGGTCTGTTTTTTAATCCAATTCATTAGCCTGTGTCTTTTAATTGGTGAGTTTAGGCCATTAACATTCAGGGTTATTATTGAGACATAATTTGTATTACCATTTTTTTAATTATTTTTGGTATTTAACTTGACATGGTTTCTCCTTTAGTTGGTTTTTTTTCCTTTATTGTAATTCTTCCCTTTGCAGATTTTCATTATTATTTTTCATTTCCTCCTCGTGGAATATTTTACCAAGAATGTTCTGTAGAGCAGGCTTTCTTGTTGTAAATTCTTTTAGCTTTTGTTTATCATGGAAGGTTTTTATTTCATCCTCAAATCTAAAGCTTAATTTTGCTGGATATAAAATTCTTGTTTGGCATTTCTTATCCTTTAGAGTCTGGTATATGTTGTTCCACGCTCTCCTTGCTTTGAGTGTCTGAATTGAAAAATCTGCTGAGATACAAACTGGTTTCCCTTATAGGTTATCTGACTTTTCTCTCTTGCAGCCTTTCAAATTCTATCTTTATTTTGTATGCTAGGCATTTTCATTACCATGTGCCTTGGTGTGGATCTGTTATAATTTTGTACATTTGGTGTCCTATAGGCCTCTTGTATTTGATTTTCAAATTCATTCTTCCTGCTTGGGAAATTTTCTGATATTATTTCATTGAAGAGATTGTACATTCCTTTGGTTTGAATCCCTGCACCTTCTTCTATTCCAATAAATGCTATATTTGGTCTTTTGATGGTATCTCATAGTTCTTGGATATTCTGTTCCTGTTTTCTTACCGTCTTCACTGTGAGGTCAACTTTATTTTCAAGATTATATATTTTGTCCTCATTGTCTGAGGTGCTGTCTTCCAAGTGGTTCAATCTGTTGGTGAAGTTTTCTATTGAATTTTTTAAGTGGCTTACTGTTTTTTTCATTTCAAGGATTTCTGTTTGGTTCTATCTCAAACTCTCTTTCTTGAAGTAATCTTTTGCTATCTGTATTTGTTCTCTTATCTCTTTGTTGGTGTGATCAATGGTTGCCTGTATTTATTTGTTGGAGAGTTCAATTTTTATCTGTATCTGATCACTTAGGTCATTTTTAAAATCCCTTATCATTTTAATTATGTATATCTGGAACTCCTTCTCTGGCATTTCACCTACTGTGCTTTCTATGGCTTCTATTTTTGTAGTATTTTGGTTTGTTTTGGGCAATTTTCCTCCCTTGTTTTTTCATGATGTCTATGTGTATTTCTCCATGCAAGGTAAGCCTGAGGTATTACAGCTTCTACACTTTTGTCTTATAAGGTCCCTACAGGTTACCCAAAACCTCACTTTTTAGAGAAAGATCAATATTAGAGTTTTCAATGTACCCAATGTGTATCCATATATCAGTTAGTTAGTTTCTATTTTATATTTACAGTTTTGTCACTATAGACAGAAATGATGAGATCAGTTATCTTATACCATTTAGTCTCTATGTTTTTATGGTGGTTTACAGTATCTAATGGTAGAAGGGGGCACTTAGAGGTTGGCTTACATGTTTATGAGGTAGGATGTGAGAAAATAGAGGTTTTAGATTATTTGAGCAATGAGAATGTAAACATTAGAATTTGGCTGTTAGTAGGAGAAGCAAGAGATAGGCATCGCCATGTAAGATTCCCTGTTAGTTCACAACAGCATAACTGGTTGCACCTTCTGGTGCATCCTTGTCCACAGGGACCTTAGTGATGTCTTACCCGGACCTTTTTGTTGTTCCTTGGTAGTAGCCTTGCTAACTCATTTTTTTGACGGTGGTAGCCTCAGGCCTATAATCATGTTGGTGTTGGGTTCTGTAGCTATGGAATCCCAGTGCAGTGTGTCTCTCTGGGCAGATTCTGGTTGCCTCCTTGATTTTCGGGCGTGGAGCAGGCCTTTTTTTCCAGATCTCCTCATGGCTGCAGTGTGGTGGAGCAGGTGGTCTGGCTTTCCTCTCCCCACTCTCCTCCTCCTGGGTCTCCTCCTAGTCTAGTTGTTTCGGTGGGGGTTGGGCAGGTAGGTGGGTGGCAGGGCCCTTCCATAGGGCGGAGCCTGCTGCTCCTAATCCTGGTGGCAGCATAAGCCAGTGGTCAGGTGGGCCAGTGGCTGGGCCACTCCTTCCAGAGGGTGTCTGTTGCTTGTTCCCATTGTAGCTGGGCAGGTAGCAGTCCCCCAGACAATGGGCAGGGCCCTTCCTCTGGCCTGGCCCTCTCTGCAGCGGGGACCTGCTATTCCCAGCCCTCCTGGCGTGGCGGCATGAGCCGGCAATCAGGTGGGCCAGTGGCTGGGCCACTCCTTCTGGTGGGTGTCCACTGCTAGTTCTGGTCACAGCTGGGCAGGTAGCAGTCCACATATTTTCTGTTATATGAAATCTATGATTATTTTACATTGTTGGTACTTCTCTGTTTAAGCTCATCATTTTCCATTTTTGGGTAAGGATTATACAAGATTTTCAGGTAGATGTCTTATACTATAGGAATCATTGCCCAGCTATCAGAAACCTCTCACTATTCCTCACATCCCTTTTTTTCCTGGGTTCTCTCCTCTCATCTGCATCATCCACCTGGTTCATGCTAAAGGCTGCTTCCTAGGCCCTGCACCCTGCAATCTCCCCAACACTCTCATCCCCATTCCTGGAGCCCTTGGCTTCCTGACTTGCAGGCATTTAGATGCAGCATTTTCTGAGAAACAGGGGTATGGGTATGACATTTTTGGCAAGTGTGCAGGTCTGAAAGACACTTTCTATTAAATAACAAGATATTAATTGTGAGAATTCTAGTGCTACTCTGGTGTTTCACATTAGTCATGGGATATTTCTCTGAATGGTTTTATGACTTTCTCTTCATTCCTGGTGATCTGAAATGCTACAACCCTTGCTTTGTTTTTATTTCACTCACTCTGATGGGTGATTGGAAGCATTTTCTACTAAGATGGAAAAATATGAAGGCCTTTCCTCCACAGTTATTCCCTCCCTTGAGAGGACACGACTTTCCTGAAGCTGAAGGAAGAGCTCAGATTCTCCAAAGCTTCCTTTCAGCCCCACAGCTCAGTCTTTCTTTGCCACTACATGAGGTCTCTCAGGGAATGGCTTTTCAGGCACAGAATGTTCTGTTGCAGTTCTTTTCCTGCAAGGAAAAAATCTGTCACCTGATGAGTGGAAATGTGGAAAGAATGGCTTGATGCTATTAGGTGACAAGGGATTTGCTGGATAGGAAAGCCTCCCTTTTCAACCTCACTCTCCCTTCTTTATGTCCAAACACGGGAATCTTGTTGGAATTTTAAGAACAGAGCATGCTTTTCTTCCTTCATAAATTGTCCTTTTCTGACATTTAGGTTACAAAACCATCCTCTCTGCAGATTCCATCACTACCCTTGAATCTGCCCTCTGTGTTTCAGAAATTTGGTGAAAATTATTGACTTTTACTGTTCCATTCTTCATTGTTGTAAAGAGGATAATTCTAAAAAATAATAATGTTGTCATCATTTGGGTGCAATCCTCAAAGTATTTTTGAGTCACAAGACTCAAAAAGTGTGCTTATTGCTGCTGCATAACCAAAATTCCTTTAAAGTAACTTATAAGTACTGTTTATAAAAGGTAAATTTTTGAGCACCCCTCAAGAAAGTTTCAAATACAAGTTTTATGGAAGCAGTCTATTGAAACAATAAATTTAAAAATTAGCAACAGATCTGCCAAAACGAAAATACCTTTCTGATATATGTGCATTTATAGAATACTTCAAAGTGAGAAATTATCTCAGGCAGCTTCACTACATTCTAGGATTTCCACATAGGCTTCAAGAAGGAGTTTCATTTTCCTTACCCCAGAATTTGAATGAGCAGAATGAAGAGAGGTGTCTTCAAGAGTTTATCTGCTAAACCACGTGGTCTTTGGGGGATACAACCAGGAGACATTCCCATGCCCATGGATGCTGGCTCTGCCAGCCACAAATCACCTCCAATGAAATGCAGACACTTTCTCAGTCCTCCTCCTGACTACAATTGGTGGCAGAGAAGAATAAACAGTGAAGCTCCTCTAAGACAAACAAGATGAGGACCAAGCAGCATCTTCCCAGCACCTCTCTATATTCACTTGCTCATATTCATCTGTATTCATACCTGTGACCTGTGGGTGCTTCAGCAGGAGCAGGAGAGCATATCTCAGTGTTGTGCTTGTTGTCTCTGTGCCAGCACCAAACAAGTCAAATGCAGTAATTGCCAAGTTTTCATATGTATACTCCGACTCTTGATTGCCCTTTTCCTAGGAAAGATTTGATGCTATTACCTGACAAGTCATTTGTTAGTTGATGTAATTACAGTGAATCCACATTAACTCATAATGTTGTAAACTTGACCAACGCAGACCCTGAAGCATGCAGTACTACAAGCATTAACTGTTTGTCATGGCAGAGACAGTACATCCCTTGACCCAAACTTAATTTCCCACACCCTATTTCCTGCCTTCCTAACATTTCCATCATGAGATTCTTTACAGTGTGATGAGCCATGCATTATGTTTCTTTCCCCAAAACAGAAGGAGCATATAGGATGGCTTTCACCCTGGACATGAAGTTTTAATCATAAAAGTGAAATCCCCTATCTTTAATAGGGAGTCAAAAATGAGAGGCCTATGCGACTGCGGCTCAGATGCAGAGCACTTGCCTAGCATGTGTGAGGCACTGGGTTCAATCCTCAGCACCACATAAATAAATAAAGGTATTGTGTCCATCTACAATGAAAACCATATATATATTTCTTTATAAAAATGGAAGGTCTAGGTTCATTGGATTAGAAAAAAAAATGGAAGGTCTAGATAATATTGAGACATAAGGAAAAACAAAATGCAGTGTAACAAAACAATGTAACTATATTAACCCTAGACTGGTCCACCATGAGATTACTTGCATTTGATATATATATAAAGTATCTATTTGTTTAAATAACTATTAAGTAGATTTTCTCTTATGAAAATATCATAGCTGTTTAAATACTGAGTAAAGGAGATCATTATTGTAAAAACCACATTATTTGCTAGCTAGTTGTAGGGCCAGCATGGTGTATTCATAATCACTATGTGACCTCTGTTATGCCAATTATGTTTCACATATATAATTAACACCATCAAAATAAACTAATATCTTTCAAACACACACACTGTCTAAACAAGCACAGTGTATGTCTTGGAAATACCCACTTCATATTGTTTTCCGAGCCTGTGAAGTTCGTCAAGTAAATCTCAAGTCAAGCTAACAGTCATAGACGAATGTTAACCAGTGAGCTCAAAAACCAATGTTAAAGTTTCCATTGTCTAAATGAATTTGTAGATTTACTTATTATAGGCACATATCCAATCATAATTAGCCTTATCTATATAAACCATATGGAAAATTCTTTTAAAACAAAATAAATTCTTTTAAAACTAAATAAATAATACATTCCAGGCTATACAATCAAATATCAATATTGCTATGGTAGCATTACTTAGGGATGTCACAAACATCATAATCAGAACATTCAGGAATTGGCACTTCCAAGAAAGCAACTGAAAACCTCACTTAACCAATTTAAAGAAACTTCTAGGCACTGTAGAGTCTAGGCAAAAACCCTCACCAACCAGTAGTAATTGATAAAGAAAGTGTCTAAAAAATTACAGTAAATTTGCATTTCACATAGAAGCTGACACTCCTTACACCCCAGTTTTAGTACAAACTATTGTGGCCATAGTGTAATGTGTTTCTGTGCAGCCTGCTTGTTCTTCACCAAAACTAGGAACAGGTTCCTCCAATAATCAGTGTTGTGTCTTTTGACTGCTGATGGTCCACACAGAGTCTGGCCACTTCTTTAATCCTAATGGGCTCAAGCAACATCCCTACTGGCAATACATAAAGAATTTAAACAAACAATGACTTTGTTTCCCTTGTTTACTTATTGGATCACGGGACTTAAGGAAATCACCATCAGCCTCCTTTTGCTGCTTCTGATAAAACAAAAATTTAAGTGATTGTCTCCAGAAATATAGTTTTTTCAAAAATTATTTGGAACAACTGGCAAGGAAATGCATTTCTATAGCCTTCATCATGCCATTCAGCAACTGTTATAACAGGAAAATGATCTTGCTTAACAAGTTACCCAATTACAAAGGTAAATTCCAATTCTCAACAATAACTTACACACTACAAAAGAAAAAATTAATATGGGCCATTAATATTTAAAAAAGGGATTTAACAGTAACCACATGAAAGAATCCACATATTGGACTTATTAGATAACATTTTTATGTAAAATGTTTCATGTAGTTGATGAGATCTGAAGAAAACCATGTACAAAGAAGTAAAGAAAATCAAATCAGAATTGTGAGAAAGTACAGAATATCAATGAACAAAAATATATGAGAAGGAAACAAGTATAAATTCTGAAACTAAAAATGCGATAGGTAAAAAAAGAAATAATTTACCAGATATGTTCAATAACAGACTTCAATAAGCAGAAAAAATGAACAGCAAATTTGAAAACAGGACAACAGAAAATACACAGGAACAAAAAGAAGGGGAACAAGGAAAAATTGAGAGAGCCTATGACCGATGGAATTCCAAAAGTAGTGCAATTTACATATTATGGGAATCCCAGAGAAAAGAGAGAAATGTACAGTGACATTCCCACCAGCAATACATGAAGAATTTAAACAAACAATGACTTTCTCTTGTTTACTTATTGGATCACAGGACATAAGGAAATCACCATCCGCCTCATTTTACTGCTTCTGATATAACAGAAATGTGATTAATTGTATCCAGAAATATAGATTTTACAAAAATTACTTGGTACAACTAGCAAGTAAATGAATTTCTGCAGCCTTTGTCATGCCATTCAGCAACTGTTGTAACAGGAAAATGCTCTCTTAATGAGTTAACCAATTACAATGGTAAATACCAATTCTCAGCAATAAATTACATACATTTTTCATTCATATCCTGTACTGACTTCCTTAATTCATGCAGCTGTTTTTCTATGTGATTCATTTATTGAATATTTCATCCACTTCAATATCTTTGAGGTCAGTAGCTAGTAAATTATGAACTTTATTTGCTGTGTGTTATCTTGTATTTTCATATATCTTTTATTCCTGTGTTGCTTTATGCATCTGTTCAAGTGGATTTCTTTTCCACTCCTATGTGTAGGCCTTTTTAAGGCACAGTCTTCTCTTTCCAAAGTGTCCTAGAGTTCTCTAGATTGAGACCCCCTCATAGTTGTGATATCCACAAATTTTATATTAGTTCTCTGCTTTTGCTGTAGCAATGAATTTCCATGAGTGGGACCTAAGGGCCTACCACTAGTCACACCTATTCAAGACTATTGTTGGTTTTTCTCTTCTATTTATTGTAATAAACTATAGATGAACTCTGTTAAATTGTGTGTGGAGCAAGGTGCCCTTTTCTTCATCAGGTTTAGTTCAGCAGCAGAATTCCTACCCCAAGAATTTCTACTTCCCAGTAGATTCCCATCATCTCACAGTAAAGAGAGAAACAAACAAAAGATATGTAAATATATGTAAAGATAGCAACAATCAAAGCAAAAGCAGACAGCAATAAAATAAATGCCTGCTGCCTCTCGGTAGAGTAAATGATGCTGAAGACAGAATCTCAGAGCTGAAAGAAAAAGTTGTCAGTCTTAAAAATTCAGACATTGTTAGTGAAAAGAAAATAAGTTGCCAAGACCAAAATATACAAAAACTCTGGGACTACACTACAAAACCAAATTTAAGAATCATTAGAATTGAAGAGGAGTGGGGAATTCAGGCTCATAGAATAGATAGCCTTTTAGGTAAACAAAAATAGAAAATTTTTCAAATGCAGAGAACTAGATGGCCATCAAGACACAGAATACATTCAGAAACCAAAATATATAAGATCAAAACCAAACACTCCACAAAACATTGTGATGAAAACACCTATCATACATAACAAGGATAGAATTTTGAAATACTCAAGAAAAAAAATCTCATATCACATTTATAAGGAAAGCAATCAGAATTAATTTCAATTTCTGAGCACACACAGTCTAAAATATAGAAGGGCTTGGAATGATATATTCCAAGTACCAGAAAGAAAATAAGGGTCACCAATATGCTACATTTAGCAAAGCTGTCCTGAAGAATTTTAACACAACAAAAACCTTCCAAGATAAGCCAAAACTAAAAGAATTAATGACTACTAAGCTAGAACTACAGAAAACACTGAAAGAAATATTTCACCAAAACAAAAAATCAAAACAAATCCAAGAGCTCACAAATGAACAAATTTTGTTTGAAGAGTAGCTAAGCAAATGAGGAAAAGGACCAAATTAAACATTAGAAATAAAACAAAATGCCAACAATAAATAAACAACTCTATATAATAATATTGAATGTAAATGGTCTCAACTCCCCTAATTAAAATACACAAGCTGCCAAAATGGAATAAAAAGCAAGACCCAACTATACATGTTTTGCAAGAGATTCATCTTACTGGCAAAGACATTCACAGATTGAATGTGAAAAGATGCAAATTGATACACCATGTAAACAAAGCCTGAAAACATCCAGGAATAGCTATTCTCATTTCCAACAAAGCAGATTTCAAGCCAAAATTGGAAGCCATATACAAATTATGGGCTTGAGTCAACATAAGACAGGGAAGTGCTTTTCTGGGAACTCCTGGGTGGAATCCCTCAGTTGGAGAACACCCAGATCATACTGGCACCTTGCCTTAGCTCTCAGCTTTAGAACCAAATTCTGCCTCTCAGAGATGGGCATAACCTGCCAAGCACAAACAACCTGTTTATTTCCACTCTTCTTTCCCTTCTGAAGGAGATCCCTATAGATCCACTTTGGTCTGTACTGCTATAAATAAAGCAAGTGCAGGCCTTTTCTTTTTTAGAAGTCAGACTCAAGTGGTCAGCTCAATTCTTCACACCCCTGCTTCTAAAATAATTCTGGCTTTCTGTGTTTATTTCATAATACTACTTTCATAGCTTTTATTTCACAGTCAGTCAACACCCCGGACAGATACCCATTCCCTCACCCATGCAGGACATGGTTGAAACATACTGGTAAAAAGGGCCATACAACAAGAAGAGATAACAATAGTAAATATTTATGGCCCAAATATTCCTGAAATGATTACATAAAACAGACACCTCTCAAATTAAAGTCTCATATGGACACCTGTAAAATAGTACAGGGTAATTTCAACACATCCCGCACCAATAAATATGTCATTTAGACATAAACTCAGTAATGACTCTTTTGACCTAAAAATATTATAAACGAAATGGATTTAACAAGTATCTATAGAATATTTTATTCAACAAGAGTAGTATTCACTTTCTTCTCAGTGGCTTATGGAACCTTCTTCAAAATAGACCATATTTTGGCCACAAACCAACTCTTATCCTGCATCATATCAGATCACAATGTAATAAAATTAGAAATCAACACCAAAAGCCATACAGGATCTACATAAACACATGAAGATAGAACAATATGCATTTGAGTAATGAATGGGTGACAGAAGAAATCAGGAGATAAATTTTTGAAAAATTATTAGAATGACATTAGAATAGTGATACAATATATCAGAACATCTGGGACACTACAAAGGTGGTTCTAAGAGGAAAGTTTATGGCTTTGAGCAACTACATTAAAAAACATAAATATTCTAAATAAAAAACTTAATGATGCATCTTGAGGCACTTGAAAAACCAGTAGAAGACAAAAATAATTAAGAGATCAGAGCCAAAGTCAATGAAATTTATTTTTATGGGTTCTTTTTATACATGATAAAAGAATCCTTGTTTTGGGGTTTGTTTTTGTGTGTGTGTGTGTGTGTGTGTGTGTGTGTGTGTGTGTGTGTGTTTGTTTTGTTTTTGTTTTTGGTACCGGGTATTGAACTCAGGGGCATTCGACCACTGAGCCACTTCCCCAGCCCTGCTTTGTATTTTCATTGAGACAGGATCTCACTGAGTTGTTTAGTGCCTCACTTTTTGATGAGGCTGGCTTTGAACTTGCTATCCTCCTGCCTCAGCCCCCCAGCACTGGGATTACAGGCATGTACCACTGCGTCCAGCTCAGAAGAATCCATTTTGATACAATTATACAAACTAGTTAGGATCCCACTCTTATAAATGTTCAAGACAGTTGGATCTATTCTATTTTTTAATATACATGTACATGGAAATATTATGTATATTTATTCCACGGTCTTTCCTCTTCTTATCCTCTTTCCTTTCCCTCCATTCCTCGTTGTCTAATCTACTGAATTTTTACCTTTCTTTCACTGCCTCCCCCCCAAATTTAGAATTAAAAATTAAAAGGGCCAATTAAATCAACAACTGGTTGTATCAAAACATAAATAAGAATGATAAGCCTTTAGCCAAAGTAATCAAAAGAAAAAATCTAAATTAAAATTAGAGAGGAAAAAGAAGAAAGCATCATAGACATGACAGAAATCCAGAAGACCATTGGAAACTTATACTTCAAAAAATTGTAGAATCTAGAAGAAATGGATACATTTCTAGAGACCTGCTGAAATTGAATCAAGAAAACACAGAAAACCTAAACAGAACAATAACTAGCAAAGAGATTGCAGAAATAATAAAAAGACTTCCCACACACACACACAAAAAAAAAAAAAGCTCAGGAAAAAATAGAATCTCAAGTTCTAAATCTTTAAAGAACTAATTCCAATGCTCCTAAAATTATTACAAGGAATAGAAAGTGATGGAATGCTTCCAAATTCATTCTATAAAGCCAGTAGCACCTTCACTCCAAAACCAGGTAATAACACATCAAGGAAAAAAACAACAGACCACTATCCCTGATGAACTTAGATACAAAAATCCTTAGTACATTATTAGCAAATCATATTCAACAACATGTTAAGAAGATTTTACAACATGACCAAGTTGGTTTTATCCCAGGGATACAAGCATGATTTAACATATAAAATGAATAAATGTAATTGATCACGTAAATAGAATTATTGGGAAAAGTCTTTGACAAAATTGAGCACCCATTTATTATAAAAACACTGAAGAAATATGGAATCAAAGGAACCTATATCAACACATAAAAGCTATATACAACCAACACAAAGCCAACATCACTGTGAATGGGGAAAACTGAAAGTATTTCTTTCACACCTAGAACAAGTCTAGGATGTTTACTCCCACCACTCCTGTTCACTATAATACTATGCAGGAGCCCTGTTTGGGGAGATAGCTAAGATTGCAGTTGACTATGGGCCATGGACATGTTTGGGCATTGCCGCCTTCCGTAGTCTCACGGGACTTGGTCTGGGATCTCGCGGGACTTGGCCCAGGATCTCGAGAGACTTGAGCTGTGACTTGGCAGATCGGGCCACCGCCATTCCTGCTCAGGCGCGTGAGATGAGACCTTAGAGAGAAGGACGGGGGATATCGCTATTGTGTATATATATTGTAGTTTCTTGTAAGAGTACGTGCCTTGTTTTCTTGTGAGAGTGTGTATGTGGTGATGGAAATTACTAGAGACAGAGAGAGTAAGATAAAAGAATTTTCTCGTTTCCATCCTGTCTCCGGGCTCCTTCCCACGGCGCCGCCGTTCCAGGCTGCAAATCGCTTTCCGGCGGCAACAATACTAGAAATGCAAACCAAAGCAATTAGGCAAGAGAAGGAAATGAAATGGATAAAAACAGGAAAGGACATAGTTAAATTTATTACTGTTTACACCCGATAAGGTCCTACATTTAGAAGATCCAGAAAGCTCCACCAAAAGACTGCTAGAGTTCATAAAAAAAAAAAAATACAGCAAAGTAGCCAGTTAAAAAACAAATGTACAAAAATAAACTTCTTTCCCATACACCAATAATGAATCTGCTCAGAATGATGTCAGGAAAACAATCTCATTTATCATAGCCCACCCCACCCCACCCCCCAAAAAAAAAGACCACCTAGGAATAAATCTAACCATAGGTGGTGAAAGACCTCTACAAAAAAAACTATAGAATATTGAAGAAGCTGAAACCACAAGAGCATGAAAAGACCATGTTCATGGATAGGCAGAATTAACATTGTTAGACTAGCCATATGCAGATTCAATACAATCCCCATCAAAATATCAACGACATTCCTCAGAGAACTAGAAAAAAAAAATGTTCTAAAATTCATCTGGAAGAACAGAAGATCCAGGATAGGCAAAGGAATTCTAAGCAAAAAAAAAAAAAAAAAAAAAAAAAAGCTAAGCTGGAAGCATCATAATACATGACTTCAAATTATACTACAGAGTTATAGTAACAAAAAACGTGTTATGGTTAGGATATGTTTTGTTCCACAAAAGTCCTCATATGAGAGTTAATGAAAAAATTTTCAGAGGTAAAATGATCAGATTATGAAAAGGTATAACCTAATCAGTGGATTAATTCACTAATGGATTAACTGGGTGATAATATAGGCAGGTTATGTCACTGGAGGAAGTAGACTATTGGGGAGTGTGACTTTGTGATTTATATTATGTCCCTGGTGAGGATAAATCTCTTCTTTGCTTCCTGGTTGCCAAGTCCTGTGCTTCTTTTCTCTGCCATGCCCTCTACTGTCTTGTCTTGCCTCACCTCCATCCCAGAGCTATGGAGTTGGCTGATTATGGACTAAACCTCTCAAACCATTGAGACAAAATAAACTATTCCTCCTTTACGTTGTTCTTGTCAAGTTTTTTTTTTTTTTTTCACAGTGACAAAAAAGTTGACTGAAACAAGCTGCATAGTACTGACATAAAAACAGATGCATATACCAAGGGGACAGAATAGAAACAGAAACAATCCATAGATACAGTCATCTGACCCTTGAAAAAGGTGCCAAAATATTACATTGAAGAAAAGATAGGCTTTTTTTAACAAATGGTGTTGGTAACAACTTATACATACACAGAAGAATGTGACTAGATCCTTCTCTTCCACCCTGCACAAAAGCAACTCAAAATGGACCAAAGACCTAGGAATTTGACCAGAAAACTATGCAACTCCTAAAAAAAAATCTAAGGTCAACACTTCAACATATAGACACAGGCAGAAATTTTTCTAGGACCCCCAAAGCTCAGGAAACAATGCCAAGAGTTAATGCATGGGAAAACATCAAATTTAAAAACTTCTTCACAGCAAGTGAAAAACGTACAAATGTAAAAGATAGAACCTGCAAAATGGAAGAAAATATTTGCAAGCTACTTTTCTGACAGAGGATTAATATTCAGAATTTAAAAAGAATTCAAAACCTTAACACAGAGCATGATCTAAAAAGAATAACATTTTTTAAATAAAAACAAAATGAGAATTCATCTTTAAAAAAAGAAAAACAACACCAAAAATTCAATAAACTGATTAACAAATAGGCAAATGAACTAGGTACTTCTCAAAAGAAGAAATGAAGGGCTGGGGTTGTGGCCCAGTGGTAGAATGCTCACCTAGCACGTGCATGGTCCAGGTTCAATCCTCAGCACCACATAAAAATAAATGCATTGTGTACTACTAAAAGCAAATAAATAAATATTTTAAAAAAGAAGAAATGCAAAAGGCCAACAAATACTTTTAAGAAATGCTTACTATCATTTGCAATTACAGAAATGCAAACTAAAACTACATTGATGTTTCATCTCTAGTTAGAATGGTAGCCATCAAAAATACAAACAATAATAAATGCTATAGAAAATGAATATGGAAGAAAAGGAGCATTTGTACCACATACGTGGGATTGTACACTAGAACAACCTCTGTGGAAATCAGTATGGAGATTCAGCAAAGGACCAGGAATGGAACAACCATATGATCCAGCTATATTCTCTCCCCATGCACAAAACTTAACTTGAAGTGGATCATGGACCTAGGAATTAAACCAGAGACCTTGCACATAATAGAAGAAAAACTAGGCCCAAATCTCCATCATGTTGGTTTAGGCTCCAACTTCCTCAATAAGACCCCTATCACACAAGAACTCAAAACAAGAATCAATAAATGGGATGGATTCAAACTACAAAGCTTCTTCTCAGCGAAAGAAACAATCAGTGAGGAGAATAGAGGACCTACAGAATGGGAGCAAATCTTTACCACAAGCACATCAAATAGAACACTAACCTCAAGGATTTATAAAGCTCTTAAAAGCCTTAACACCAAAAAAAAAAAAAAACCCAATCAATAAATGGACCAAGGAACTAAGCAGACACTTCTCAGAAGATTATATACAGTCAATCAACAAATATATGAAAAAGTGTTCAACATCTCTAGCGATTAGAGAAATGCAAATCAAAACAACTCTTTTTTTTTTTCATTAAAAGCATTAATTTAATGATAAAAAATGTTTAGAGGGTATTCTGCGTATTAAAGATCATCAAAAACACTTTAAAATTTAAACTTGATGAATTATTAATAGTGATGACATACCACTTTGAACTTTCAATGTCAGGGATTTTAACATTAGCTAACCCACTTTTAAATATTTAATAATGATTATTTTTACATTATTTTGCACCTTAACTTACTCATTATTACATGGACAATCATTTCACTTTCAAAACATTTTAGCAAATTAAAACACCATCATGCTCAGTTACTGTATAAACAAAAGCTGAATTTACAATATCCTGATATTTGAGTTGGGGCATGGAATGAAATCCTGTATTGATGGTGTGCTATTGATTGTGTGTCACTTATTGTCACAGAGTCAAAACAACTCTTAAGATTTCATCTTACTCCAGTCAGAAAGGCAGCTATCAAAAAAAACAAACAATAATAAATGGTGGCGAGGATATGGGGAAAAGGGCACACTCTTACATTGCTGGTGGGACTGCAAAATGGTGAAGCCAATCTGGTTAGTAGTATGGAGATTGCTCGGAAAACTGGGAATGGAACAACCATTTGACCCAGCTATCCCACTCCTTGTTCTATTCCCAAGGGACTTAAAAACAGCTTACTACAGGGACACAGCCACATCAATGTTTATAGCAGCACAATTCACAATAGCTAGATTGTGGAACCAACCCCAATGCCCATCAGCTGATGAATGGATAAGGAAACTTTGGTATATATATACAATGGAACACTACTCAGCACTAAAAGAGAATAAAATCATGGCATTTTCAGGTAAATGGATAAAGTTGGAGAAAATAATGCTAAGTGAAGTTAGCCAATCCCAAAAAACCAAAGGTCAAATGATCTCTTTGATATGAAGATACTAACTTATAAAGGCAAGAGAGAGGGAATGAGAGGAATGAAAGAGCTTTAAATAGAACAAAGAGGGGGGAGGGAGGGGAGGGCTGAGGGGATAGGAATAATGGCAGACTGAGTTATCCATGATTACCCTAAATACATGTAGGAAGACACAATTGTTGTAAAAATACTTCATATTAAACCAGCAACTTGAAAAAATGTGCTCTTTATATGTAATATGAAATGAAATGTACTCTGCAAACATGTATAACAAATTAGAATTAAAAAGTAAAATGTTTATCAGTTAAACTAAGACATGAGTTCATCAAATATATGTAATGTTATTGTGTACATGCATATCCATCAATCAACAGAGCTCAATGTGTATGAGGTAAACATTGACAAATGAAGAGAAACTAGAAGAAGATACATTCTTCTCAAGAGAACATAAACCCTTCTATTTTCCAGGACTGTCCAGTTGTTAGAACATACACAATTCTCAATAAACTTAAAATCACAAAATCATAGAAAGTATCCTCCCTGATCACAATGGAATGCACCTAGAATTCAAGAAGAGAAGGAAAATCTTCCATTGTACAACATGATCTTCTACAACTAATGGGTTAAAGAGGAAATCACTAGGAAAACTAGATAGGATTGAGATGTAAAGAAAATAAAATACAATATAACAAAACAATGATAGGAAGCAAAAACCAGTTCTTAGTGGGAAACTTAGAGGGGTAGAACTTACAATCAAAGGGAAGACAAGAGCTCAAATACAATGTAACTTTTGAACCTAGAACTAGGGAGATAAAATCAGGCTGAATGCAAAGTCCACAGAAAGACTAAATGGAAAACAGAGTGGGAAAATGGCTGAACAATCAATCACTCAAACCAAGTAACACTTCTCAGAAACTAAGCAAATGTCACAAGTCACTAGCTGGATTAAGTACAAATAAAGAGATGACACCAATGACTAAGTTCAGACATGATAGCAAGATGTAACTACTGATTTTACAGAAATAAAAATAGGAAAAAGATTATCATAAACTACTATACAACAACAAATGAGATAATCTGCATAACAGGAAAATTTCCTAGAAACACACAAATTACAAACACTGATTCAAAGTCAGTATGCAAAATATGAACAATTGCAACAACTTAAGATAGACAATTTGTAATCAAATTCCCCTGAAAAGAAAGGTGGATTTGTATGATTGACTGATGAATTCTATCAAAAACTTTAAAACATAATATGTACACCTATAAAAAAGATAATCATACAGACACACAAAAGAACAAAATGGTGATACATGCTACTACTTAGATGACTCTCTGATGTATTATATACAATGAAAGAAGCCAGAAACAAAAGGTCACATAAGTCACAGGTCTTTCATTATTTATCCATGATAGGCAGATCCATGATAATAAGATGGAAATAAGAGTACAGATATGAAACCATGGGATGGAGAAGAGGAATGTGTTCATTTAAAGGTTCATAAGCTTTTGAGAAAAGATGAGTAGGTTTTGAAACTGGAGACAGATGACAATCACACAACACTGTAAATGCTATAATTACCACCAAAGTTAACTTCCAGAGGGTTCACTGTATGGCATCTGAATTTCATCTCAATTTTCTAAAGGACATTTTTCCCTGAACTGACGAGATACAAACTTCGTGTAATCCTTCTCAGAATTCCCCACTGGGTTTTTGCTGAAATTGACAATCTCATCTTGAAATTGATATGGAAATTCAAGGGACCTAGAATTGTCTAATGGTCCTGAAAAGCAACAACACAGTTAGAAGACTCACGTTCCCACTTGAAAACATGAAACACAACTACAGTGAAAAAGACAAGACATCAAGATAGTGAACTACTGGCATAAGGATGGACATACCCATCCATGGAGCAACATGAGAGTCCACACACAAAGCCTCACATTTCCAGACAACTGATCTTTGACAAGGGTGCCAAGGAAAAACAATGGGAATACATAACCTTTCAACACATGCTGCAGTGACAGCACATTCCTGCTTGCAGGGTCCCTGACAAACACCAATCACTAACTCTGTATACGTGTGACTTCATGTAAAGCTACACTCATGAAGCCTTCTCCCATCCCTCCCCCTACTCCTTCCTGCCCATCCTGTACCACTATCTACAAGACTCAACCCATCTACAATTCGCTCTGCTGTCCACACTGCACATGTCAAGGTGTATTTCAATCCACAGGACATGCTGGTGGTGCACCTAGTGTAAGCTACTCTTTTCCATGCTCCCAAACCCTGTGCAGTGATGCACTCCATCCTCCTGTCATGGCATGGTATTTTATATGTTATGGCTTGATTGAAAATTGTCTCTTTCAGTAACCACATCCTTCCTTTTGTTATTTATTTGTGTCATCTCTTTGAATCAGTCAAATAATAATTTGTCTATTTATTAACTCTGTCTAACCCCTAGGTGTGCATTCTGTTTCTCCTCACATAGATTTTTATCTAAAGAATAGAGTCAGCATATTCTAATTATTTAATAATTGCATGTTTCCCATGATGCTTCGTGGAGATTCATGGTACACTGGGTCATCAAAGTGCCTCACAAGCACTATTGTCCTGACCATGTAACATCCCTAGAAAATTTACAACTGGTAAGTGAACCACAACATGATCAGGGAAACAAAACCCTGGGCTGATATCAACACTTTACCTGGGCCATTTTTATCAGGAAACAGTCAATGAAGTCCCGAGGATCATTAACATCCAGGGATTCTTCATGTTCTTTTACTTTCTTTAAAATATAATTATTAAGATAATCAATATTTTTGAATAAAATGTGATGACTCCCTGGAAGATAATCAGTGAAAGTAGGGAAATTATTGCAGACCTGTAAGAGAAAACAATAATATATTTATAAAAAAAGAAACATTTAATAAACACGTAGTGACATATTGCAAGCTCCGGAAAGAACTTATTGCTCTGTATGTAAATAAAATTTGGGTCTCAAGATAGATGTGCCATTTTATTGAAAATATATATTTCCTCTCAGCTCATAGAATGATATATGGGAGAATTTTCTGACCACAGCATTAAAAGTGATAATCATTTCTGAAATATATAAACCTTCTTTACTCTAAAACTTGATTTTCTTTATCAATTTTTACCAAAACATGAAATATGACAGCATGAATTAAAGAGATTCAAGTTTTGTAGATAACAAAAGAGATTAAGGAATTTGGAGAACCTTGACTTAGCACACAACACTAGTCCCTGCATTTTTATTTCTATCAATGAGCTTCAGACATGGAATAAGTGTTTTCGGAGCGGAGGTTGCCCAAAGATAACATGAAGCTCAGCTGTCCTCCAGAGCAGCCAGACAACTCTAAAGATCACTCAAATGTTAATGAAACAGAGTATAGAACATGCCAACTCAGCACAGAGAAAATTTGTGAATATTTATGATGCACACACCATAAAACCAACCATTTTGTCTTTCCTAACCCAGTGATCTTTTTAGCTAGGATAACAGCTGAACATCAAAACCCCTACCCCACTCACTGATTCCTCAAAGTTCCATTGTCCCTAATATTCTCTTTACTTCCAGAAAATATTCTCTTCCTGAACTAAGATATTCCTGCCAATTATTTTGATGAAAGGTCCTCCAAGTGTTAATTGCAGGACAGGCCTTATGGGCAAGGGAGTTTTCAAAAAGTCCCAGGATGTCCACTGAGAGACATGGTCATCCTTTGGGCCATCACCAAGAACCTTACAGAAACAGAAGTTTTGAGATTTAAAGGAATAGCCACTCACTACAGTGGGATAAAAGGCTTCAAAGCCAGCTGTATACACACACCTTCATTTTCCTGTATATAAAAAAAAAAACTCAGAAACCTTTCCCAGATATTTACTCCATGACGCTGTAGGCCAGACAGTCACTCTAAGCTATCACTCCACCTCATGCACCATATACTATTTTGGATGTGTCTGAAGAAAAAGACAAAGTGTTTTCTTAGGAAGAAAAGAACTTGGCCTCACTTGCACCCATGCAGAGCTCAAAATCCTGACATTTTCATTTAACTTATTCATCAAGGTGAGAAAATCTGGATCTTGATAGTCATAACGGTTCTTGAAAATGATGGAGCTGATCACATTGCAAGGAGCACAGCCAAGGATGAAGGTGGGATCACAGGGCGAACCTAAAGAATTGGAAATGAGTCAAAATATGTTCTACTCTAATATATCATTAAAAAGAACAAATAACAAAATAATTAAAAATTAATAAAAATATTTCAATAAATAAAGAGTTGGGAATGATTTTTAAATATCATTAGAGTCGGCCATTACAGCTTAGCTACTTAAATAAATGAGTTTAATATACTCAGCTCACATCCGCTGCCTTTACTTGTACACTTTTCAATGCAAGGTTCTGTTATTTGGGAAGATAAAGACTTTCTACTTAACAATTCCAGTATTCAGAGCAAAAAATCAGGTGCAGTTAATTTAGATATTTTAAACAATACATTATCTCCAAAACAACTGACAGCAAAATATGCACATGCATTAAAACAAAGAATTGCCAAGCATGAGGGAACATGGCTATAATCTCAGAGGGCTTGGGAGATGAGGGGGGAGTTCAAGGCCAGCCTCAACAACTTAGTCGCAAAATAAAAAATAGAAAGAGCTGGGGATATGACTCAGTTGTAAAGCACCCTGGGTTCAATCTTCAGTACCATAAAAAGAGAACAAAGAATCACTTTTACCTAAAGCTGAGTAGGTCATGAAAACCTAACGTGTTAAATAATGGAGTTTACAATACTCAGTTCACATCCACTGCATTTACTTACACCACATTAGCCCCTGGGGTTTTCTGGTTCTGGTGGTGGTTGTTGATGGTATTGTTGGTGGTGGTATAGGGTATAAAACCCAATGACACTCTAGCACTGAGCTACATCCCCAACCCTTTTTTTTATTTTATATTTTTAGACAGGGTCTTGCTAAGTTTCTTAGGGCCTCCATAACTTGCTGAGGCTGGCCTTGAACTTGTAATCATCCTATCTCAGCCTCTCAAGTCACTGCCATTACAAGCTTGCCCAACCATGCCCGGCCAAGGTCTAATTCTTAAAGGCAAAAGACCATCTTAAACATAATAATTCAAGTATTCAGAACATAATCACATCTGTCTGTAAAGCCTATGAAAAATATAGCAATGAGATAGAAAAGGAGACTGTTCTGTGGACATGGAAACTTTTTATATGTGATGAATGGAAGAAAGAATGCTGTGTTGAACCAGTGGACAGGATGTGAAGGGAGAGATTGTGGGTGAGTTCATGCACATAGAGGAAAAAATGAGAAAAACAAAATGAGTGTGATATTTGAGAAGAAAAATTCATATTAATGATTGGATTTGTTTGCTGAAATAAACAACTTTCATTCAAAATATAAACCCCAGGTAAGACAATCAAAAATGCAAAACCAATAGAGACATATTATTTCTCATTTGAAAGTGTAAAAATTGTATTTCACTCCTTGGGGGGAAAATGTCCATTATTTCCATTCAAACTATTAATTTGATTCTTTGGACATGGGTGACTTTTGTTAATTTTATGATATAATCCTCGAAAGAATAGTATGGGGCCAATGTAGTGACTCAGTGGTAGAGCACTAAACTAGCATGTGTGAGGCACTGGGTTCAATTCTCAGAACTGCATATAAATAAATAAAATAAAGGTTCATAAACAACTAAAAATAAATAAATAATGGTATGTTCTAATCATTTTAAAATCTGTCCATCTCATATATCAAGTATATTATTTTACAGTAAATGAAACCAAAGTATAGGAGATGTTCCTTTTTTATGGGTAATCTCTAAGGTAAATTGCCACAATCAAATAATAGTTACTATTTATATACATGAACTCCCAAATTCATACTTAAGGACTCTAAATAAGGGAGACTAGAATCAAAACCACTCTGAAAAAAATAAGACAGTATTCAAAAAATAGAAAAGTCCTGAGTTAAATGCTGTGTACAAGCATCTTTAACCAATACAGGGCTCTAAGCCTTTAGAAATGTGTTACAGTCATGGAAGTAAACGGTAACTTGCAGAGTGTTGGAGATTGGGTATGAGTGTACATGTGTTTCCTGCGCTGGTAAAATGAAATTTTTAATCTTTTCTTCCACTTCATTTGAAACAGAAAATGTGAAAACAAGGTCATTTGAAATCCAAGCTGATAATCACATTCATGGTGACAGACACTTTACCAGTGAGTAGAGTTGGTCCCATTGCCCATTCTACTCACTGGTGAAGTGTCTGTCACCATGAATGTGATTATCAGCTTCAATGGGCAGTGGGAGGAAAAAGTAAGGAACATAAATTTCTAACCCCAAATCTAATGAACAGGGGAAGAAAAGAAATGCAAAACATAAAATGGAGTTAATATTCTATTAAGGGAGACTACATGAGGAGTCAATGACAGTCTTCAAAATCTAGTTAAAGAAACCATTTTATAAATTTCTGATGTGTACTTTGTAGATTTATGTGAAAAGAGATATTTAACCAAAGTATGTAAATGAAAACACTAAACATGGGTAAGAAGATGTAATTTATGATTATTTATAAAAATCATTCTGTATTTAGAGAGAAATAATTGATGAGAATTTTATGAAGATACAGCAAAACAATTAAAAGCATACATTACACCATGAAGGCCAAAGCTGCAGCCTGGACCTGGAAGAAACCCTGAGGCACATCAGTGAAGCTGTGCACACAAGTACAGTCCAACTTAGCAAAAGCAGGTGGCTATGGGTTAGGGCTCCATGAGAGAGGTGGGAGAGGGGAGGGTCACTGCCTCCTCATTCACTTACCAAGTGTTTTCTGCTGACATGATCTCAAAAAGGTTGCCCTCCTTTACACTACTGGAAAATACGGCTCTTTAACTCTTTAGGAAAAACAAACCACTCAAATGCTAAGTTCATAATTTCTCATTGGAAAGAAAAATAAATATATTCAGGGACAGAAAGAGATCAAAAGAACTTTGACTCCCCAACTGCAGGCTGAGTCACATCACTACACATGCAAGATTAATAAACAAACATGTCCTGTCTCTTTTTAAAACTATCACTGTCCCAAATGGAGTCATAACCAGGGCCCATAATGAAAGCTTTCACTCACACTGAAAGGCTTCCAAGGATGTCATTAGAGAAGAGGTCACTCTGATAAGGTCAGTGACACAAAGAGGCACCCACCATTGGTTTTCCTCAACTCCTCCACCAGGCAGCGGGCTTCCTCTTGAACACGGTCCTCAATGCTTCTCTTCCCAACCCCAAAATTCCTCAGGGTCATGAGGGAGAAGCGTCTTATCTCCTTCCATGTCTTTCCATTGCTAAAAACGATACCTACAAATAGAGGAAAGAGACTAGAAGGGAGACCCACCAAGGCAGGGAAGCTGATGTGGGACACCACAGGGATGGCCAAGCTCTGCCTCAGGAGCCCTTCCAGTCTCTATCTTCCATGCTGCTCATCCCAGTGACCACTGCACAGCATACACAAGCACGTGCACTTACCTTGGTTTATCTTACTTCTTTTTAAAATTGGGATAGAGTCTCTTCCAGCAAATTCCTCCCCAATATCAACCAGGGCTTCCTTTACAGCTTCATATCCATGCAACACCACAATGGGCTTCATGCCCAAATACAGAGTGAACACAGGCCCATAGGCTTTTGACAACTGAAAATGGGAAAGAAAATGCAAATATTAGCAAACCAAGTCACTACCTGAACCATATATCATGCTGAATCTGGCTGATACTATCATCATCATTTTCATGGTTTTTTTTCTACCACACAGAGATGGAAATATTTCTGAATTTCATGCATAAATGGTTGTGATAGCTGCCATTGATGGAGGGCTTATGATGTGCCATACCATTTCAAGGCCTTTGTACACAGATTGCAATTAATCCTTACATCAATGCATTCAACAGTCTTATTTGCCCTGTTTTGTTAACAAAAAAACTGAGGTCAGAGAATTCCAAATTCATTTCCAGTGTTCCACTTAGTTTGTTCTCCTAAGGTAGGAGAACAAAATTGGAACTTCACTGAATCAACATTTCATGCTTGAGCACTTTATCGCACCCCCTTGCCCACCTTGAAATCAATACCCAAGAAACTGCTCAGGATGACCTGCAAAGCTCTTTCCAGGAATATGCTGATAGCCCTTATGTGAACACTAGAAATCAGTGTTTTTCAATCACCACACTTGATCCTAATGCCCAGCCATGTTTTGGGTCTGCTGCTGTTACAAGCACAGAGTGGGCACCACACAGGCAGAACCATGGCAAGAACATCTACAGGAAGAACCATTTCTTCCACCTTCTCCATTCCCAACCCCAGGCAAAGAATTTCTGCAGCAACCAAAAGGATTCTGATATCATCAATTGGACATGGACTCATTGCATTTCTTTCATTCCTTGTGCTACACCTGACCTTTATGCTATTCCATACATCCTTATGCTATTTCTTTGATTTCAGGCATAATTTTTTATTCTGCAGAGAAGTTCTATACTCACAGCAATTCTGAATAAAACACAACGTTAACAAGGTACATGACATCAAAGTTTACAGAGAGTATTTTCCTTTACAATCATCTGTTATAATAGCGTGCCTCCAGAAATATACTATCTTTAGAAACAAGGCTCATGACTTCCCTTCACAAGCCACTGAAGAAGCACAAATCATACTTACATTGGTTAAAGATTTGCTGATGTCCTTAACATCTATCTGCAGGATATTTCCAATTATTGGGAGAGGAGTGGGGCCAGGAGGGAGCTTCCCCTTCCCTGATATCTGTCTCCAGAGTGAGAGGAGAAGCAGACAGGAAACACCAAGGACCAGGACCACCACAGGATCCATTGGAGTCTTCTCTTCTTACTGAGATAACTGTGAGCTTGCTATCCAAACTTTTATAGTCCTCTAGTAATCCAACATGTAACTCTTTGACACATAAACAATCAGTAAGCCCAGTGAACTTTCATCTCTCTTTTGAGTAGCCTTTCTTCCAATAACAGATACAAAAGAGAAAATATTGATATTTCTCGTTTTCTAGTGAGATCCCAGGAGATGATGATTGAAATGTGCTAGGTTGCTATTCAGGTATCAGCAAGTGTAAAAAAAGAAAAAAGAAAAGAAAATGCTTTAAAGTGCTGCTATGATTGAGAAATGCTTGAGCTAATAATTTGGTGCAAGAAAATTACTCATAGTGCCAAATTGTCACAGTATTGGCCAATTGGGAATCTATGACTTTGCAGAATTCAGTATATTCCATGACACATGTGTTTTTAAAACATAGAAATTGGAGCTTTTCCAGAGCAATGACAAGGCCACAGAGACTGCAGGTAGTAGATCCAGCCTTGCCTGCATCTTGCACCCTTCCCACCAAGGAGAAACTCACTTCTTTTTTGAATATTTTTTAAACTGTCAATGGACCTTAACTTTATTTATTAATTTTTTATATGTAGTGCTAAGAATCAAACCCAGTGCCTCACACATGCTAGGCAAATGCTCTACCACTGAGCCACCACTCCAACCCAGAAACTCACTTCTTATACACTGGTGGTAGGAATTTAGATTAGTAAGGTCACTATGGAGAACACTATAGAGGTTCCTCAAAACACAAATGAAAATAATAATAATAATTGATCTACTACTGTATAATGTAGCTATCCCACCTGTGAGTAAATATCAAAGGAAATGAAATCAGCATACTGAAGAGATGTTTAGCACATGCCCATGTTTATTGTGGAACTATCTGAAATTGCTCAAGTAAGAAATCAATTTAGATGCCCACTGACAGATGAATAGATAAGAAAAATGTGGCATAGATACACATTATAATATTATCCAGCCATAAAAACAGAATGAAATAGTGCCCTTTGCAGCACAATAGATAGAACAAGGGAGGACATTATATGTGAAATAACTAGACACAGAAAGATAAGGACTGCATGTTTTCTCATGTGTGGAAGCCAAAGAAAGTTGACCTGAAAGTAGAATCATAATAGAGGCTGGCAAATGCATGGGTGAGGGGTAGATAAGAATAAGTTGCATTTAATCAATGCACCCTGAACATGTGCATGGAAATATCACAATGAAACCCATTAATATGGACCACCAATATAAGTTAATAAAAATAGTAAAAATAAAAAAAGACATCCACTTCTACGGTGTTCACCAACATTTCCTGATTGTGTAACAAGGTTCAGTATTGCGTGATTCAGCCTAATCAGTGAATTTCAAAATAAATGTGAATTTTCTTAATAATTATACAAATCATTGACTAAATGGGGGGTGAAAACAGTTTGTTTTTATAACCTGCAGAACATGGCGTGATCCCAAATCATGGTAGGGCATGACTTCCTGCAGCAAAACAAGTACTAGTCTGTTGCCTGACTCACAGAGCTCTGACCTCTAAAAGAATCACATTAACTTATTTTGGGTGAAATCATCTGTTGCTTTTGCCACAAGAATCACTTTACTCCTTAAGAGATGTGTGTCCCAGCCCTGCTCCTTCTTCATTCTGTTGACCTGAGAATACTGCCTTGCTCTTTTCTTTAATAGAAGAAATTTAAAGATACGAGAGTTCTTTCTCTGAAATCAAGTGTGTAAATTTTACTTTTAAGGAATGAGAAATCAGTGACCAAGTGAGATGAAGTGTCACCAATGCAACAGTGCAAGACTTTCTCTCAGAATCTCAGTTTTCCAGCTCCCCAGTCAGTGATTTCCTACTTCCCATTGCACAGAATTCTTATCGCATTCCAAATACTCAGGAGGGTATCAGCAGGAAGCCCTCAAGATTCACAGTATGCAAACCTCAGCTTTGCCAGGGTTGTGGATGAGAATGTGGGTACTTTTTTTAATTAACAAAATTTAATTTTTTTTTTTTTTTTTTTTCTTTTTGGTACTGGGAATGAATTCAGGGGCACTCAACCACTGGGCCACATCCCCAGCCCCTTTTTGTATTTTATTTAGAAACAGGGTCTCACTGAGTTGCAAAGTGCTGAGGCTGGCTTTGAACTCATGATCCTCCTGCCTCAGCCTCCCAAGTGCTGGGATTACAGGCATGCACCACAGCACCCAGCACAAAATTTAACTTCTAAAGAAGTTTTGTTAACATCAAAACTAAATGTCAAGTTCCTACACACACCCTGCCCATATCCACAAACAGCCTCTCCCACAATCAGCAGCCCTGAGGAGTATGGTTCATTAGATACAGTCAAACCAACATGACACTCACAGATCATAGATTACATAGGGTTGACTCTTTGTACTGTACATTCTGTGGGTTTTGACTAATGTACACTAACACATATCCACTGGTGTACTGTCATGCTGACCACATTCACTGGCCTAAAAATCCTCTGTGCTCTACCTATTCATTCATTCCTTGCCTACAAGCTCTTGGCAACAAAGGTTATTTTAGTCCTACCATAATGTTGCATTTTCCAGAATGTTAAGTGTTTGGAATCATACAATATGTAGCCATTTTTTTTATTCTTCCATTTATTAATATGAAAAAAGTCCTTCATTTTTTTCATGTTTCATAGTTCATTTCATTTTAACACCAAATAAGATTGTATTGTACAGATTTACCACCATTTGTTTGTACATGAACCTATTGAAGGACTTCTTGCTTACTTCTGATTTTTGTCAGTGATGAATCAAAATGCTATACATACACATGTGAGGTTGCTGTGAGAATCCAAGTGTCGCGTCCCACAACTAAACACTCAAGGTCACTCCAGGCGAACTGTGCTGGCAGGAAATAATCACACAGAGACAGAGAAATATCTCTTTCTTTGGGTTATGTGATGGCTCCTCTGACCCAGGTCCCATAAAGGAGGCAAGGCAGGCAAGAAAAAGAGCAAAGTGTATATTCTGAGCCCTTTTATTGGGGAGAAGTCATTCAAATAAGGTAAGGGGTCAGGTTTCAGGGGGTTGAATCTAGCTTCATGATGTCTTGCTGTCAGCAGATTAACTGACATTCTGGAAGGCCACGCCCATCTCATGTGTTGTGTGGGAATCACAGGCAAAATGAGAGTAAAGGACACATATGTTGCCAACCCAAACAGAGAGGCAAAGTCAGTCCAGTCTACTTTGTGTGCTCAATGGTCATAGTTCACACACACACATAGCCCATGGCTGGCTTGCCACATATCCACATTCTTAACACTCAAAGCTAGGGGGCAATCAGTTCCTATGTGGCAGCTCCTGACACCCAAGTCTTCAATTCATCTGGATAATTACCACTGAGCACAAGTGATGGGTCACATGGTAGATGTGACTGCTAAAATGTCTTTCAAAGTCTCATCACTGTGGCTGGAGGAGGTGGGTCACTGGTGATGTGTCCTGGAAGCATGCGTCTTCCCTGAGGCCCCTTGTCTCTCCCCTCACTCTCTGCTTCCAGACCCCTTCATGAGCTGAGCAGCTTTCCTCCACTGGACCTTTCCCACATCATGTGCTGCCTCAGCATGGCCTCACAGTAATGGAGTCGGCCATCTATGGACTGAGACCTCTGAAATTGTGAGCCCCAAATAAACTCTCCCTCTTCCAATTTGTTCATGTCTGGTATTTTGTTCACAGTGACATAAAAGTTAACTAAAATACACCAACAGTGATTAATACTCCCCACTGAACCACATCCTCACCAACATTTAGTTTCATCAGTGTTCTGGTTTTATCCATTCTATGTGAAATCTCACCTTGTTTCAGTTTGCAAGTCCCTGATCATGTAAGATTGTTAAACATTTTTTCACATGCTTATCAGCCACCTGAATGTGTTCTTCAATGAGATGTCCCTTCATTAATTTTTCCCAATTTTACTTGGGTTCGTCAGTTCCATGATGTTCCATTTTAAGAGTTCTTTGTATATTTAGAATAATGGTTCTTTTTCAGAGATGTCATTTACAAACATTACTTCCAATTGATGGCTAGTCTTCTAATTTCATTGATTATATCTTTTGCAAAATAAAAGTTTTCACTTAATTAAAACTAATTAAACAGCTTCTCCTTTCATGAATAGTGCTTTTGTTTTAAAATCTACTTCCAGAACAAGGGCATCTAGATTTTCTCCTGTGTTGTTGTCTCAGAGTTCATACTTTTGTACCTTATGTGTAGATCTATGATATATATTGAGTCATCCTTCCTGATATGTGTAAGGTCTCCATCTAGATTCACCCTTTTTTTAAAATTATTTATTCTAAGGTGTTATATATGACAGCAGAATGTGTTACACTTCATATTATACATATACAGCACATTTTACATATCTCTGGTTGGATACAAAATATATTCACACTATTCGTGTCTTCATACATGCACTTAGGGTAATGATATCCATCTCATTTGACCATCTTTTTTTTTTAACTCAATTGTCCCTCCCTTTTCCCTCCTTCCCCATTGACCTTTCTAGTGTTCCTCTAATCCTCCTATGCTCCCCATCCCAACCCCACTGTGAATCATCCTCCTTATATCAGAGAAAACATTCGGCATTTGGATTTTGGGGATTGGCTAACTTCACTTAGCATTATATTCTCCAACTTCATCCATTTAACTGTGAATGACATGATTTTATTCTCTTTTATTGCTGAGTAATATTCCAATGTGTATATATACCACTTTTTTTAATCCATATATCTACTCAAGGGCATCAAGTTTGGTTCCACAGTCTAGCTATTGTGAATTGTGCTGCCGTAAACATTGATGTGGCTGTGTCCCTGTAGTATGCTGTTTTTAAGTCCTTTGGGTATAGATCGAGTAGTGGGATAGCTAGGTCATAATTCCCAGTTTTCCAAGGAATCTCCATACTGTTTTCTACATTGGCTGCACCAATTTGCAGTCCCACCAGCAATGTAAGAGTGTGCCTTTTTCCCCACATCCTCTCCAACATCTATTGTTGTTTGTGTTCTTACTAGCTGCTATTATGACTGGAGTGAAATGTAATCTTAGAGTAGTTTTAATTTGCATTTCTCTAACTGCCAGTAATGTCAAACATTTCTTCATGTATTTGTTGAATGGTTGTATATCACCTTCTGAGAAGTGTCTGTTCAGTTCCTTAGCCCATTTATTGATTGGGTTATTTGTTTTATTGGTGTTAAGATTTTTAAGTTCTTTATATATTGTAGAGATCAGTGCTCTATCTGATGTGCATGAGGTAAAAATTTTTTCCCAATTAGTAGGTTCTCTATTCACCTCACTGATTGTTTCTTTTGTTGAGAAGCTTTTTAGTTTGAATCCATCCCACTCATCAATTCTAGATTTTATTTATTTATTTATTTATTTATTTATTTATTTATTTATTTATTTTTGTTTATTTTTTTATTTATTTTTTTGGTACCGGGGATTGAACTCAGGGGCACTCAACCACTGGGCCACATCCCCAGCCCTTTTTTGTATTTTATTAGAGACAGAGTCTCACTGAGTTGCTAAGTGCCTCGCTATTGCTGAGGCTGGCTTTGAACTCGCAATCCTCCTGCCTCAGCCTCCCAAGTGCTAGGCTACGGGTGTGCACCACCACGCCCAGCCCTCGTTTCTAGATTTTAATTCTTGTACTATAGGAGTCTTATTAGGGAAGTAGTAACCTAATCTGATATGATGGAGATTAGGGTCTACTTTTTCTTCTAATAGGTGCAGTGTCTCTGGTCTAATTCCTAGGTCCTTGATCCACTTTGAGTTGAGTTTTGTACATGGTGAGATATAGGGGTTTAATTTCATTTTGTTGCACATGGATTTCCAGTTTTCCCAGCACCATTTCCTGAATAGTCTATCTTTTATTCAATGTGTGTTTTTGTAAACTTTATCTAAGACAGCTGTAGTTGTGCATGTTAGTCTCTGTGTCCTTTATTGGTCTACCAGTCTATTTTGGTGCCAATACCATGCTGTTTGTGTTACTATTGTTCTGTAGTATAGTTTAAGGTCTGTTATAGTGATGCCACCAGCTTCATTCTTCTTGCTAAGGATTGCTTTAGCTATTCTGGGTCTCTTATTTTTCCAGAAGAATTTCATGACTGCCTTTTCTATCTCTATGAGGAACTCTATTGGGATCTGATTAGATTTGCATTGAAACTGTATAATGCTTTTGGTGGTATAGTCATTTTGACAATATTAATTCTGCCTATCCAAGAACAAGAAAGATCTTTCCATCTTCTAAGGTCTTCTTTACTTTCTTTCTTTCTTTAGTGTTCTGTAGTTTTCATTATAATGGTCTTTTACTTCTTTTGTTAGGTTAATTCCCAGGTATTTTATATTTTGGGGGGGGGGGGGCTATTGTAAATGGAGTAGTTTTCCTCGTTTTCCTTTAAGAGGATTTGTCACTGATATACATAAACACCTTTGATTTATGGGTGGATTTTGTATTCTGCTACTTTGCTGAATTCATTTACTAGTTCTAAAAGTTTTCTGGTGGAGTTTTTTGGGTCCTCTAGGTATAGAATCACATCATCAGCAAATTGTGCTAATTTGAGTCCT
The DNA here is from genome assembly GCA_025594165.1 of Tamias sibiricus. Taxonomy (NCBI): domain Eukaryota; kingdom Metazoa; phylum Chordata; class Mammalia; order Rodentia; family Sciuridae; genus Tamias; species Tamias sibiricus. Next base: position 138,068,924 of record CM046663.1, on the reverse strand, counting down.
TCTTTTTCTATCTGTATCCCTTTAATTTCTTTCATCTGTCTAATTGCTCTGGCAAGTGTTTTAAGTACTATGTTTTATTTATGTTAAATAAAAGTGCTGAAAGAGGGCATCCCTGTCTTTTCCAGTGGGGCTTAGCTTAGATAGCTTTTATGATGTTGAGATATGTTCCTGTCATCCCTAATTTTTCTACTTTTTTGAAAATGAAGGGGTGCTATAATTTGTCAAATGCATTTTCTGCATCTATTGAGATGATTATATGGGTTTGGGGGGGTTTGTTTGTTTGACCTGGGCCACATCCCCAGGCCTTTTTTGTTTTTTATTTAGAGGAAGGATCTCACTGAGTTGCTAAGTGCCTCACCATTACTGAGGCTGGCTTTGAACTCGAGATTCTCTTGCCTCAGCCTCCAAACTGCTGGGATTACAGATGTGTGCCACTGTGCCCCTCTGGTTATATGGTGCTTATCTTTAAATCTATTGATGTGATGAATTACATTTATCGATTTCTGTATGTTGAACCAACCTTGAATCCCTGGAATAAACTCCACTTAATCATGGTGCACTATCTTTTTGATATGTTTTTGTATTCAATTTGCCAGAATTTTATTGAGAATTTTTGCGTCTATGTTCATTAGAGATATTGGTCTGAAGTTTTCTTTCTTTGATGTGTCTTTGCCTGGTTTGGGGATCAGGGTGATATTGGCCTCATAGAATGAGTTTGGAAGTGCTCCCATTTTTTCTGTTTCCTGAAATAAATTGAAGAGTGTTGGCATTAATTCTTCTTTAAGGGTCTTGTAGAACTCAGCCATGTACCCATCCAGTCCTGGGCTTTTCTTTGTTGGTAGGCTTCTGATGGCATCTTCTATTTCATCCATTTGAAATTGATCTGTTTAAATTGTGTATATCGGCAGCCACCAGGAGGACCTGGAGCAGGCACCAGACTGAGGAAGGGCCCCGACACCCACCTGCCCAACCCCCTCTACCACATCTGGACTGGGAGGAGACAGAGGAGGAAGAGAGTGGGGAGAGGAAAGCCATAACACCTGCTCCACCACACTGGGGCCAGGAGGAGATCCAGAGAGAGAGACCTGCCACACACCTGCATCTCAGAGAGGCACTTGCACTGGGGTTCCATGGATACACAGCCCAACATCAAAAAAATTATAGGCTTGAGGCTGCCACTGCCACAAAACTGAGAAAGCACTTCTACTATCAAGGGACAACAATAAGATCCTGGTAAGACATCACCAAGGTCCCTGTGGAACAGGTTGCAACAGAGGGTATTCTTCTAGAGGTGTTAACAAGTATGCTGTGGTGAGCTAACAGGGAGTATTACATGGGGATGCCTATCTCTTGTTTCTCCTACTAACACCTTATAATCTTCTGATTACCCTCTCACTAGTCAAATAATCTAATAACTCTATTTCCTCACATCTTACCCCACAAACATCTTAGCCAACCCATAAGTCACCCCTTCTACCATTAGACACTGTAAACTACCACACAAACATACTGACTATATGGTAGAAGATAACTGATCTCATCATTTCTGTTTATAGTGACAAAACTGTAAATATAAAAATAGAAGCTAACTGATATATGGCAACATGTTGGGTACATTGAATGTTGTGATATTGATCTTTACCTTAAAAGTGAGGTATCAGGTAACGTGTAGGGACGATACAAGACAATAGGGCAGAAGCTATAATATCTCAGACTTACACTGCAAGAGAGGAAAACACATAGACATCATGAAAAACAAGGGAAGAAAGTGCCCAAAACAAACCAAGATACTACATCAACAGAATCCATAGAAAGCACAGTAAGTGAAATGTCAGAGAAGAAGTTCTGAAGATACATAATTAAGATGATTTGGAATTTAAAAAATGACCTAAGTAAGCAGATACAGGCAAAAATTGATCTATCCAACAAAGAGATAAGAGATCAAATACAGGCGACCATCGATCACACCAACAAAGATAAAAGAACAAATACAGGTAGCAAAATATTACTTCAAGAAAGAGATAGAGAGACTGAGGAAAAAAAAAAAAAACAGAAATCCTTGAAGTGAAAGAAACAATAAGCCATTTTAAAAACTCAATAGATTGAATCACCAACAGATTGGATCACATGGAAGACAGGACTTCAGACAATGAGGATAAAATATATAATATTGAAAATAAAGTTGACCTCACAGTGAAGATGGTAAGAAACCATGAACAGAATATCATGAGCCATGAACACAGAAAATATTTGACAAAATACAGCACCACTTCATGTTCAAAATGCTAGAAAAATTAGGTATAAAAGGAACATATCTCAACATTGCAAAGGCCATCTATTCTAAGCCCCAGGCCGACATCATCCTAAATGGAGAAAAATTGAAAGGATTCCCTCTAAAAACTGGAACAAGACAGGGATGCCCTCTTTTACCACTCCTATTTAGCATAGTTCTTGAAAACCTAGCAAGAGCAATTAGACAGATGAAAGAAATAAAAGGGATACAGATAGGAAAAGAAGAACTCAAATTATCACTATTTGTAAATGATATAATTCTATATATAGAAGATCCAAAAAAAAAATTCCACCAGAAATCTTCTAGAACTAATAAGTGAATTCAGCAAAGTGGCTGGATATAAAATCAACACCCATAAAGCTAAGGTATTTCCGTACATCAGCAACAAATCCTCAGAAAAAGAAACTAGGAAATCTACCCCATTTACTATAACCCCCCAAAAAAATAAAATACTTGGGAATCAACTTAACAAAAGATGTGAAAGACATCTACAATGAAAACTACAACATGCTAAAGAAAGAAATTAAAAAAGATCTTAGAAGATGGAAAGATCTACCTTGTTCATGGATAGGTAGATTTAATATTGTCAAAATGACCATTCTACCAAAAGCACTATACAGTTTCAACACAATCCCAATCAAAATCCCAATATCATTCCTCATAAAAATAGAAAAAGCAATCATGAAATTCATGTGGAAAAATAAGAGACCCAAAATAGCCAAAGCGATGAGAGTGAAGCTGGTGGCATTACTATTCCAGACATTAAATTGTACTACAAAGCAATAGTAACTAAAACAGCATGGTATTGGCACCAAAATAGACCAGTAGACCAATGGTAAAGAATAGAAGACACAGAGATTAACCCACACATCCACAGTTATCTTATATTAGACAAAGGTGCCAAAAACATCCATTAGAGAAAAGACAGCCTCTTCAACAAGTGATGTTGGGAAAACTGGAAATCCTCATGTAATAAAATGAAATGAAACCTTTCTCTCTCACTATGCACAAAACTCAAAGTGGAACAAGGACCTAGGAATTAAACCAGAGGCCCTGCACCTAATAGAAAAAAAAAATAGGCCCAAATCTCCCTCATGTTGGATTAGGCCCCAACTTCCTCAATAAGACCCCTATAGCACAAGAATTAAAGCCCAGAATTAATAAATGGGATGTATTCAAACTAAAAATCTTCTTCTCAGCAAAAGAAACAATCAGTGAGGTGAATAGAGAACCTACAGAATGGGAGCAAATCTTTACCACAAGCACATCAGATAGAGCACTAACCTCAAGGATATATAAAGCTCTCAAAAAACTTAACACCAAAAAAACAAACAACCCAATCAATAAATGGGCCAAGGAACTGAACAGACACTTCTCAGAAGATGATATACAATCAATCAACAAATATATGAAAAAATGTTCAACATCTCTAGCAATTAGAGAAACGCAAATCAAAACTACTCTAAGATTTCATTTCACTCCGGTCAGAAGAGCAGCTATCAAAAACACAAACAACAACAAATGCTGGAAAGTATGTGGGGGAAACGGCACACTCATACATTGCTGGTGGACTGCTAATTGATGAAGCCAATCTGGAAAGCAGTATGGAGATTCCTAGGAACACTTGGAATGGAACCACAATTTGACCCAGCTATCCCACTCCTCGGTCTATACCCAAAGGACTTAAAAACTGCGTACTACAGGGACACAGCCACATCAATGTTTATAACAGCACAATTCACAATAGCTATGTAAGAGCCCTAATTGAGGAGATAGCTAAGATGGCAGCTAGCTGAGAGCCATAAAGATGTTCAAATATTTTCACTTGAATCTTTTTATGCCTGTGAACACTGCGTGACACACCTGTAAGCTCGAGCTGTTAGCACGTGTCCTTGTTAAGGCAAAAAGTATTTAACTGGGTGAGGGTGAGTTAGAGTTGTGGTTGGAGTTGGAGTTGGAGAGGTTGTTGGAGCCAGAGAGAGAAGTTAGAAGAGAGAAGAATAAAAGAACTTTTTCATTTCCATCCTGCCTCCAAATTTTCTCCCGCGGCATTGGCATCGTTGCTGCAAGCGTCAATCGCTACAGGCGGCAACAAAGCTAGATTGTGGAACCAACCCCAATGCCCATCAGTAGATGAATACGTAGAGAAACTGGTATATATACACAATGGAACACTACTCAGCATTAAAAGAGAATAAAACCATGGCATTTTCAGGTAAATGAATGGAGTTGGAGAAAATAATGCTAAGTGAAGTTAGCCAATCCCAAAAAACCAAAGGTTGAATGATTCCTTTGCTATGATGATACTAACTTCTAATGGCAAGGGAGGGGTGATGAGAGGAATGAAGGAACTTTAAATAGAACAAAGGGGAGGGAGGGAAGGGGAGGGGAATGGGATAGGAATAATGGAAGAATGAGTTAGACATCAATACCCTAAGTACATGCATGAAAACACAAATGGTGTAAAAATACTTTATGTAAAACCAGTGACTTGAAAAATTGTGCTCTTTATATGTAATATGAAATAAATTTTACTCTGCAAACATGTATAACAAATTAGAATTTTAAAAATGGAAAAAAAAGTGTATATCATCCTGATCCAGTTTGGGCAAATTCATATGACTCTAGAAATTTGTCAATGCCTTCGATGTTTTCTATTAGAGTACAAGTTTTCAAAATAATTTCTAAATATCTTCTGTATTTCTGCAATGTCTATGTGATATTTCCTTTTTCATCATGGATGTTAGTAATTTGAGTTTTTTCTATTCCTTCTTTTCATTAGTATAGCTAAGGATCTGTCAATTTTATTTATTTTTTCAAAGAACCAACTTTTTGATTTGCCAATGTTTCCAGTTGCTTCTTTAGTCTCAATTTCATTGATTTCAGCTCTGATTTTAATTATTTCCTTTCTTCTACTGATTTTGGTGTTGATCCATTCTTCTTTTTCTAGGGCTTTGAGGTGTGATGTTAAGTCATTTATTTGTTGATTTTTTTCTTCTTTTAAGGAATGAACTCCATGCAATGAACCTTTCTCTTAAAACTGCCTTCATATGAAAGCCAGGTGTGGTGGCACACGTCTGTAATCCCATCACTTGGGAGGCTGAGGCAGGAGTATCATGGGTTCAAAGCCAGCCTCAGCAATGGCAAGGCACTTAGCAACTCTGTAAGACCCTGTCTCTAATAAAAATACCAAAAAAAAAAAAGAGCTGGGGATGTGGCCCAGTGGTCAAGTGTCCCTGAGTTCAATCCCCAGTACCAAAAATAAATAAATAAAATAACTTTTTTCATAATGTCCCAGAGATTTCAATATGTTGTTTCTGTGTTCTCATTCACCTCTAAGAATTTTTTAATCTCCTCCTTGATGTCTTTTGAAACCCCTTGTTCATTCAGTAACATGTTGTTTAGTCTCCAGGTATTGGAGTAGCTTTTGTTTCTTATTTTATCATTGATTTCTAATTTCATTCCATTATGAACTGATAGAGTGAAGGGTAGTATCTCTACTTTTGTGTATTTGCTAAGTGTTGCTTTGTGGCATAATATATGGTATATTTTAGAGAAAGAACCATGTGTTGCTGATAAGAAAGTGTATTCATTCACTGAAGGATTAAATATCCTATATATGTCCATTAAGTCTAAGTTGTTAATTGTATTATTAAGGTCTAAAGTTTCTTTATTTTGTTTGGATGATCTATCCAGTACTGAAAAAGCATGTTGAAGTCTCCCAGAATTATTGTGTTATGGTCTATTTGACTCTTGAACTTGAGAAGAGTTTGTTTGATGAATGTAGGTGCTCCATTATTTGGGGCATATAAATTTATTATAGTTGTGTCTTGTTGATGAATGGTTCCCTTAAGCAGTATGAAATATCCTCTTTGTCCCTTTTGATTAACTTTGGCTTGAAGTCTACCTTACTTGATATGAGAATGGAAACCCCTGCTTGTTTCCATAGTGCATGTGAGTAGTATGATTTTTACCAACCATTCAGCTTCAGTTTGTTGGTGTCTTTTTCTATAAGGTGAGTTTCTTGGAGACAGCATATTGTTGGGTCTTTTCTTTTAATACAGTCTGTCAGTCTGTGTCTTTTGATTGGTGAGTTTAGGCCATTAACATTCAGGGTTATTATTGAGACATGATTTATATTCCCAGCCATTTTTGTTTATTTTTGGTATTTAACTTGACTTGGTTTCTCCTTTGATTAGTGTTTCCTTTAGTTTAGTATCTCCTTTTGCTGATTTTCATTGTTGTTTTTCATTTCTTCTTCATGGAATATTTTGCCAGGGATGTTCTATAGTCAAGGCTTTTGAGTTGTAAATTCTTTTAGCTTTTGTTTATTGTGGAAGGTTTTTATTTCATCTTCAAATCTAAAGCTTAATTTTTCTGGATATAAGATTCTTGATTGGCATCCATTTTCTTTCAGAGCTTGACATATGTTGTTCCAGGATCTTCTAGCTTTTAAGGTGTGGATTGAAAAATCTGCAAATAATCTAATTGGTTTCTCCCTATATGTAATCTGATTTCTTTCTCTTGTGGCTTTTAAAATTCTCTCCTTATCCTGTATGTTAGGCATTTTAATTATAATGTGCCTTGGTGTGGATCTGTTGTGATTTTGTATATTTAGTGTCCAGTAAGTCTCCTGAATTTGGTTTTCCCATTCATTCTTCATGTCTGGAAATTTTTCTGCCATTATTTCATTGAATAAATTACTCATTCTTTTGGTTTGGAACTCTACGCCTTCCTCTATCCCAATAACTCTAAAATTTGGTCATAAAAAACATAAAAAGCTATCCCATATTTCTTGAATGCTCTGATGGTGACTTCATACCATTTTCATGTGTGGTCTCCATTATTTTCAAGATTATATGTTTTGTCTTCATTGTCTGATGTCCTGTCTTCCAAGTGGTCTAATCTGTTAGTGATTCTTTCAATTTAACTTTTAATTTGGTTTATTGTTTCTTTCATTTCCAGGATTCCTGTTTGGTTTCTTTTTAGAACCTCTATCTCCCTATTGAAGTAATCTTTTGCTTCTTATATTTGTTTATGTAGTTCTTTATCAAAATGATCTTTTACTGCCTGTATTTGCTCTCTTATATCATCCTTCAATTCACAGAAAATTTTAATTATGTACATCCTGAACTCCTTCTCTGTCATTTCATCGTCTGTGCTTGCCATGGATTCTAATAAGGAGGTATGTTGATTTGTTTGGGACATTTTCTTCCCTTGTGTGACTTCTCTTTTAGCACTGTGGAACCGTGGCCTTATTGTTTTTGCCTTATGACTTTATAAAGCCCCTGTAGGACAATGTTAACAGATCCCCATAGAAACAATTTACACCCTAAAACTAGGCATTTGCTATTCAGATGTTTGGTCACAATATACAGAATTAGTGAATTCAATTATTTTCCCCAATAAACTCCATAGGTTTGTAAAGGGTTTATAGTTTCTGATGTTGGACAAAGATATGATACACTGAGGAGGTAGAAAGTGAGGATATTGAGTTATTATTTCTTAAGAAGTATGAAAGAGATATCTATGGAGGTAGTTGAATAGCAGCAGAAAAGAGAGGAAGTGATTTGGGGTATACAAGTTAGTGGGGAGACAAATGTGTACATAAAACAAACACATGTATGTATTAAGAAAAATATGGGACTGGGGCTGGGGCTCAGTGGTAAAGCACTTGCCTTGCATGTGTGAGGCACTGGGTTCAATTCTCAGCACCACATAAAAATAAATAAAGATACTATGTGTTTATCAACAACTAAATAAATTCTTTTTAAAAAAAGAAAAATGTCAAAGTAGTAGAAATTGGTGGAAAGAGAGGGGAAAAAAAGTAAATCTAAAAGAGAAAAGAAAAAACAATATATAACACAAATTTGATATATCATTCAGATGCCCCAGTTCTCAAAATCCTAATTCATGTATAATACTTGGTTTTGCATATGTTGGGAGTGTGAGGGTGGAGGAATAGAGAGGGAGAAGAAAAAAAAGAAAAGAAAAAGAGAAAACACAAAGACAAACACACAAACAAATCAAAAACAAAAAAAATTGAAGGAAGATTTCCTGCTTCCTTTCACATCCAATAGGTGGGGTCATCTGTTGTCAGCTGGTATCTCCACACTCTGGGTGTTGAAGGTAACCAAGGAGTCACTGTACCGGTGTATCGGCTGCTAGGCAGTTGGAGTGGAGTTACAAACTGCATACCTGGTCAGCCAGAGTTCCAAGCTGGAAGTTGTCCTCCCTGGTAAATGGCACTGAAAGGTGACCCAAGATGTAGGCACCCACTTTCTGCATCACAGTGTTGGGTCAGATGGAGGGAGCCATGGGGCTGGATGATGGCACCGGACACTGGGTTTGAATACGAGCTGCACAGCTGTCTGTGTGTGGCATGTGTAGTTGTCAGCTGACTTCAGAGCCTGTGTAAATTCCTGCACACGGGAATTTTTTTCTGCTGTGGCACAGGCCCAAGATGGCCTCAGCTGACCCACATTGGCAGAAGGGGGACCACATGGTATCAGATCAGCATTCCTGTGCATGGGAAGTTGCCAGGTGTCTTGCGTGAAAGCGGTTCTCTATATGAAGGCAGTACTAAGAGGAAAGTTCATTGCATTGAGCTCATTTATTAAAAGAATAAAGAGTCAACAAAAAAAAAATGACCTAACATTATATCTCAAAGCCTTAGAAAAGGAAGAACAAATCAACCTCAAAAATAGTAGAAGACAGGAAATAATTAAAATCAGAGCTGGAATCAATGAAATTGAAACAAAATAAACAATTAAAAAATTGACTTAAAAAGTTGGTCCTTTGAAAAAATAAATAAAATTATTAAACCCTTAGCCATACTAACAAAGTGAAGGAGAGAGAAAACTCAAATTACTAACATCTGTGATGAAAAAGGAAATATCACAACAGACACTACATAAATACAGAAGATAATTAGAAGATATTTTTAAAATTTATACTCCAACAAAATAGAAAATCTCAAAACATCAACAAATTTATAGAGACATGATCTACCCAAGCTGCATCAGGAGGACATACACAATTTAACCATATCAATTTCAAGCAATGAAATAGAAGATGCCATCAAAAGTCTACCAACCTAGAAAAGCCCAGGATCAGACAGATTCTCATCCAAGTTCTACAAGACCTTCAAAGAAAAATAATACCAATACTCCTCAAATTATTCCATGAAATAGAAAAGGAGGGAACCCTTCCAAACTCATTCTATAAAGCTAGTATCACCCTGATTTAAAAAAAAAAAAAAAAAAAAAACAGTCAAAGACACATCAAGGAAAGAAAATTTTGGACCAATATCCTTGATAAAGATAGAAGAAAAAATTTCAATAAAATTCTGAAAAATCACATACAAAAGTATCAAAAAGATAGAATACCACAATCAAGTGAGGTTCATCCCAGGAATGCAAGGTTGATACAACATATGGAGATCAATAAATATAATACATCACATCAATAGACTTAAATATAAGAATCATATAATCATCTCAATAGGTGCTGAGAAAGCCTTTGAAAAAAATACACCACCCCTTCATGTTCAAAACGCTAAGAAAAACTAGGGATAGTAAGAACATAGCTCAATATTGTAAAGCTGTCTATGCTAAGCCCAAAGCCAACATCATTCTACATGTATAAAAATTGAAAGCATTCCCTCTAAACACTGGAACAAGACAGGGATGCCTTCTTTCACCACTTCTATTCAACATAGTCCTTGAAACTCTAGCTACAGCAATTATTCAAAAGAAATTAAAGGGATATGAACAGGAAAACAAGAACTTAAACTATCACTATTTGCCAGTGACATGATTCTATGCTTAAAGGATCTGAAAACTCCAAAATAAAAATTCTAGAACTAATAAATAAATCCAGCAAAGTAGCAGAATACAAAATCAACATCCACAAATCAAATGCATGTCTGTACATCAGTGACAAATGCTCTGAAAAGAAATTAGGAAACCTACCCCATTTACAATAACCCCCCAAAAAATAAAATGCTTGGAAGTCAATCTAACAAAAGAGGTGAAAGTCCTCCACAATGAAAACTACAGATGCTAAAGAAAGAAACTAAAGAAGACCTTAGACGATGGAAAGATCTCTTCCCTTGTTCTTGGATAGGCAGAACTAATATTGTCAAAATGACCATACTACCAACACTGATATACAGATTTAATACAATTCCAATCAAAATCCCAATGACATTTATCATAGAAATAGGAAAGGCAATCATGAAATTCATCTGGAAATAAGAGATGCAAAATAGCCAAAGCAATCCTTAGCAAGAAGTGTGAAGCAGGTGGCATCACAATACCAGACCTTAAACTATACTACAGAGAAATAGTAACAAAAAATGGCATGGTATTGGCACAAAAATAGACTTGTAGGCCAATGGTACAGAATAGAGAACACAGAGACAAACCCACATAAATACAGTTATCTCATACTACATAAATGCACCAAAATATATATATAGGAGAAAAGATAGCCTCTTTAAAAAAATTGTGTTGAGAAAAAACTGGAAATCCATATGTAGCAAAATGAAATTAAACCCCTACCTCTCGCCATGCACAGAGCTCAACTCAAAATGAATCAAAGACCAGAGATCCTGCATCTAATAGAGGAAAAACTAGGCCCAAATCTTCATCAGGTCAGATTAGAACTCAACTTCCTTAACAAGACTCCTAAAACATGAAAAATAAAATCAAGAATCAATAAATTGGGGCTGGGGTTATGGCTCAGCAATAGAGTGCTTGCCTAGCGTGTGTGAGATGCACCATGTAAAAATAAATAAATAAAGGTATCATGTCCAACTTAAAATATATATATATATATATATATATGTATATATATTTTAAAAAATAATGACTGGGTCTTACTCTTAAAAAAAGAAGAAGAAGAAAAAGAAGAATCAATAAATGGATGGATTCAAACTAAAATCTTCTTCTCAGCAAAAGAAACAATCAATGGGGTGAAGAAAGAGCCTACAGATTGGGAGAAAATTTTTACCACACACACATCAGACAGAGCACTAATCTCCAGGATATATAAAGTACTCAAAAAACTTAGCACCAAAAAACAATTAACCTAATCAATAAATGGGCTATGGAACTGAATGGACAGTTCTCAGAAGAAGACATACAAGTGATCAACAAATATATGAAAAATTGTTCAACATCTCTAGCAATTAGAGAAATGCAAATCAAAACTACTCTAAGATTTTCTCTCACACCAGTGAAAATAGCATTTATCAAGAATACAAGCAAAAATAAGTGTTGGTGGGGATGTGGGAAAAAAAGGCACACTCTTACATTGTTGGTGGAACTGCAAATTGGTGCAACCAATCTGGAAAGCAATATGGAGACTCCTTAAAAAACTTAGAATGAAATCAACATTTGACCTAGCTATTCTACTCTTCAATATATACCCAAAGGACTTAAAAACAGCATAGTACAGTGATGCAGCCACATCAATATTTATAATAGCTCAATTCACAATAGCCAAACTGTAGAACCAATCTAGATCCCCTTCAATAGATGAACAGATAAAGAAACTGTGGTGTATATATATGCAATGAAATATAACTCAGCATTAAAATAAAATAAAATTGTGGCATTTTCAGGTAAATGGATGGAGCTGGAGAATATCATGCTAAGTGAAGTAAGCCAATCCCCAAAAATCATGTTTTCTCTGATAAGCTGATGCTGATCCATAATGGTGAGTGAGTGCAAGGAATGGAGGAACTTTAGATAGGGCAAACGGGAGGGAGGGAAAGAGAGGTATGGGGGTAGGAAAAGTGGTGGAATGAGACAGACATCATTATCCTAGGTACTTGTATGTTGACACAAATTGTATGATTCTACTTTGCATATGACCAGAGAAATGAAAAATTGTGCTCTATTTGTGTTCTATGATCAAAATGCATATTTCTGTCATGTGTAACTAATTAGAATAAATAAATCAATAAATTTATAAAAAATAATATGATAACAAAGGAAATGGAGAATGGAGCTGACCACTTCCCTTATCACCAGACTTTAGGTGAGAATTAAGGCAGTTCTCCATTCCCAGTCCCAGACAAAGAATTTCTGCAGAAACCAAAAGTGTTCTGATACATCAATTGGACACTGACTCATTATGTTTCTTTCATTCCTTACGCTACTCCAGACCCACAGTTGTTTCCTTGACTTTGGTCATAAATTGCTGATTCTGCAGAGAAGTTCTGTATTCATGGTAATTCTGAATAAAACAGGGTTAATATGGCACATGACATCAAAGTTTACAGGGAGTCTCTGATATGTTGAAGCTAACCTACAATAAGGAGAGCAGTGGATAAAAAAAGAAAGAATAGAAGTTAAGTGGAGTAGAAAAAGGGAAATGATAGCCGGGCGCGGTGGCGCACACCTGTAATCCCAGCACTTTGGGAGGCTGAGGCAGGAGGATTGCGAGTTCAAAGCCAGCCTCAGCAATAGCGAGGCACTTAGCAACTCAGTGAGACCCTGTCTCTAAATAAAATACAAAAAGGGCTGGGGATGTGACCCAATGGTCGAGTGCCCCTGAGTTCAATCCCTGGTACCACAAAAAAAAATAAAAAAGAAAGAAAATAAATAAAAAGAAAAAGGGAAATGATGAGAAGGGAAAAGGATGGGAAAAGGAAAGACAGTGGAATAAATCTGACATAACTACAATGAATCTCACTATTATGTACATCCACAAGAAATTAATTTTAAAAAGATAAGTATATGGGTAAATGGCAGAAATATCTGAGAGAAGGAAACATGGAGTGGAGGAGGGCAGGGGAAAGAGTGGTAATAAGGGACTGAACTAGAGCAAAATATATTCCATGCTTTTTTGTTTGTTTGTTTGTTTGTTTTTTAAATATTTATTTATTTACTTTAGTTGTACACAATGCAATGCATTTATGTTTACATGGTGCTGAGGATCGAACTCGGGCCACGCACGTGCGAGGCAGGCGCTCTGCCACTAAGCCACAACCCCAGTCCCTCCATGCTTTTATAATTATGTCAAAATGAATTCTACTCTCATATATAACTAAAAAGAACCAGTTTTTTTTTAAAAAAAAAAAAAAAAACTTTTTAAAAGTTTACAGGGACTATTTTGCTTTACAATCATCTGTTATGATAGTGTGCCTCCAGAAGTGTATCTTCTTCAAAAACAGGGGTCAATTGGCTTCCCTTTGATTGTACCACTTGGTTATCTCAACACAGAGAGGGTTTCTCATTAAATAGATAGATTCCTCTAGACATGATGCACTTGGAAACAATGACACTTAGCACATTCATGGAGGAAAATGTTGAAAAGAAACAAAATGAAAATCCCAACTAGACTACTGAGTCCTTCAGTGCATAATGTTTATGTGGTCTTGATAGTATGAGCACTGAATATTAAACAAAGTAATATGTCTAGTAGCTAGATCTATTAGGAGTAAAAGTACACATGGGCCATTCTCCCCACATCAAAATCCAACTTTTATGTCATGTGCCATATTAACCCTGTGTTTTACTCAGAATTGCAATGAATATAGAACTTCTCTGCAGAATCAGCAACTTATAACCAAAGTCAAGTTGCTAAAGATGTTGAATATTTTTTTCAAATATTTGTTGATCAATTGTATTTCTTCTTCTGTGAAGTGTCTGTTCAGTTCCTTGGCCTATTTATTGATTGGGTTATTTATTTTTGTGATGCTAAGTTTGTTGAGTTTTTATATATCCTGGAGATTAATGCTCTGAGGTGCATGTGGTAAAGATTTTCTCCCAGTCTATAGGATCTCTCTTCATATGATTGTTTTTTTTGCTGAGAAGAAACTTTTCAATTTGAATCCATCCCATTTATTGATTCTTGATTTTACTTTATATGCTTTAGGAGTCTTGTTAAGGAAGTCAGATCCTAGACCAACATGGTAAAGATCTGGGTCTGCTTTTACTTCTATTTAGGTACAGGGTCTCTGTTCTAGTGCCTAAGTCTTTGATCCACTTTGAGTTCATTTTCATGCAGGGTGAGAGATAGAGGTGTACTTTCATTTTGTTACATGTGGCTTTCCAATTTTCCCAGCATCATTTTTTGACTAGACTATATTGTCTCCAATGAATGTTTTTGGCAACTTTGTCTAGAATAAGATAACTGTATTTATGTGGGTTTGCCTCCGTGTCTTCTGTTCTGTACCATTGGTGTAAACTACTCTAAGATTTCATTTCACTCCAATTAGAATGGCAATTATCAAGAATATAAGCAAGAATATATGTTGGCAAGGATATGGGGGGAAATGTACACTCAAACATTGCTGGTGGGAATGCAAATTGCAACAACCACTCTGGAAAGCAGTAAGGAGATTCCTCAGAAAACTTGGAATGGAACCACCATTTGGCCCAGTTTTCCCACTCCTTTGTTTTAAACCCAAAGGACTTAAAGTCAGCATATTACAGTGATGCAGCCACATCAATGTTTATAGCAGATCAATTCACAATAGCTAAACTATGGAACCAACTTAGGTGTCCTTCAACATACGAATGGATAAAGAAAACATGGTATATATACACAATAGAATGTTACCCAGTCTTAAAAACAATTAAGTTATGGCATTTGCTGTTAAATGAACAAAGCTAGAGAATATCATACTAAGCAAAATAATCCAATCCCAAAAATCCACAGACCAAATGTTTTCTCTGATATGCAGATGCTAATTCACAATAAGGGGGCAGGGGGAGGCTAGGGAAGAATAGAGTTACTTTAGATTAGGTAGAGGGGAGTGGAGGGAGAGGAGGAGGTATGGGGGTAGTAAGGACAATAGAATGAATCAGATTATTAACTTATGTACATATATGACTGCATGACTACTGTGATTCTACATCATGTACAACCAGAAAAATGAGAAATTAAACTCCATTTATGTATGATGTATAAAAGTACATTCTACTGTCATGTATAACTAATTAGAACAAATAAAAAGAACTCCTATAATACTAAATATTGTATTACAGGAAAGTAAAAACAGTCTACAGGATAGTTCTATATCCAAACCTATGAAAAACAGCAAGAGAAAATGACCAAAAGATAGTCATGGTGAAAAAGTTACGTATCACATGAAGTATGTAAAAGAATATCAACATATATGATTTTCTTATTTAAATAAACAAGGCTGAATTAATAGTTATGCCTCAAAGAAAATAAACATTTTTTTTAAAAAAAGATCAAATTCTCAGAAATTTCTGTTTCTCCTGCCCATTTTATCTCATAAGGATTAACTGGCTACTGAAGCCTATCCTTTACAGATTAACTTCATGGTAAAGTTACCTGGGAATGCACAGATCCTCCCTTCATGAACACTTTCTAGTCTGATGTTGCTTGAGAAGGTCATACTTGGAAGGGTGCTTCCCAGGAACACTGACCAAAACAAAAACCAACAAAAGTCCCTTTAATCAACACAGAAACTTAGTTAATTTATGTCTTCTTTAGGGCCACTGGGATGCAACTCATACCAACCAATGTAAAGGATATAAGATCCACCTACATTCTAGAAGAGATGACTTGCAAAACCCTAAACACCTGAGACACCAAGTTTTCTGGGATCCAAATACCTTCTCAGTCCCTACCTTGAAGAATTATTTTCCTTAGAGTAAAGGAAAATCTGGTCATTGAATGGAAAGGCCATCTGCCTTTTAGTAAGAGTCAACTTTTAGTAATAAAGCTCATTTTTATTGTAATAATTAGAAAATATTAATTGTATAAGATAGTGGGCTTCCATATATATGTAGCATTTTGATAATATTTACCCTCAATATTTCCTTCTCCTTCCCTGTTGCCCCCTTTCCCTTCTCTAATAATACCCCATAACATTCACAACATCTTTTTTTATTTTATAGATTCCACATACAAGAGAAGACATGCAATGTGTGTATTTCTTAGTCTGGATCATTTTATTTAAAATGAGATACTCCAGTTCCATCATTTTTATTTTTCAAATGTCATGATTTCTATCTTCTTTTTGGCTGAATAATTCTCCATTGTGTTTGTATACCACATTTCCTTAATCCATTCATCTACTAATGGGCATGTAGGCTGATTCCATAATGGCTATTGGGACTAGTGCCCCAATAAATATGGGTATAGCAAGTATCTCTAGAGCATGCTTTGACTCCTTTGAATACACAGTCACACTGGTGTAGCTGGCACCTACATTATATCCACTTTCAAATTTTTGAGAAATGTCCATACTTTGTTTTCCATATTGGCTGGACTTGTTTACATTCCTACCAACAGTTTATAAAATATAATTTTTTCCTGCATCCATGGCAAGATTGTTTTTCCTTGATAATAACCATTCTGACTGGGGTGAGATGGACTCTCAAATTTGTTTTTATTCCATTTCTCCAGTGCTTAAAGATGCCGAATCTCTTTAAAATAAGCATATTGGATATTTAGGCTTCTTTTGTGAAGAGATTGCTCAGCTCTTTCATCCATTAATGAATTAATTAGTTATTTATGTTTTTTAATTCAATGATTATTCAGCAAGTAATCCTCCCTCAGATGAATAAGATGGCAAATGTCTTCTCCCATGTGGAAATTGTCTCTCCACTTTCTTGTTTTCTTTGTTGTCCAGAAATTTTGAATTTGATGTAAAACCATTAGTCAAGCCTTAGTATTATTTATTAAGCTATTGGAGCAGTTGGCAGAAAATTGTGACTTCTTTCTACGTATTGAAGTGTTTCCACTAAATTACTCAAGTAGTTTAAAGTTTCAGGTCTTCCATTAAGGTCTTTGAGTCCTATTGAGTTGACTTTTGTACAGGGTGAGAGATAGAGATCCAGTTTCAATATTTTCTATATGGAAGTCTATCTGTCCCAGCAAAATTTCCTGAAAAGGCTGCCATTTCTCCAATGTATAATATTGGCTTATTTTTAGAAAATCAGATAACTGTTGAGGGAGGTTATTCCTCATTCCTCTGTTGCTTTCTATAGGCCTATGTGTATAGTTTTATGCCAATACCATGATGTCTTGTCACAATGTTTCTACAGTGTAATTTGAAGTCATGTATTGTGGTGCCTCAGACATTCCTGCTTTTGCTCAGAAATCCATTGGCAATTGGGGGTCTTTAATGCTTCCATATAAATTTTAGGATATTTTAGTTCTGTAGAAAATATCATTAGCATTTTAATTGGTATTGCACTGAATCCATAGATTGCTTTTTGGTAGTTTGGTTATTTTAATACCCAATTCTTCCTAACCATGATTATTGGATGTCTTCCCATCTCTTGTGTCTTCTGTTTCTTTCTTCAGTATTTGTTCATTTTCATTGTACTGGTCATTCATCTCCTTCATTATCTTAGTTTTGATGTTTTTGTTTGCTTTCTTATGATTGTTTTTCTTTATTTTTATAGTCTAATTTTAATGGGATCACTTTTTTTTTTATTCTTAGTGAGTTCATTGTTAGCATAAAAGAAAGCTACTGACCTTGTATGTTGGTTTTCATTCCTGCAACATTAGTGAACTTGTCAGTTGCCAGATATTTTTGATAGACTCTTTGGGTGATCCTAGGTATAGAATCATATCATCTGAAAGCATGGATAGTGTAAGTTCATACTTTCCTATTTGTATATATTTTATTATTCTCTCCACCTGATTGCTCTGTCCAAAATGTCCAGTACTCCATAGAATAAAAACAATGAGAGTATACATGCTGTTTTTTATTTTGAAATTTTTTTAATTTTATTTTATTTATTTTATATTCTTTTTAGTTATGATACAATACCAGGATATACCTTGAGATAATCACAAAAGCATAGAACCCAACACAATTCAATTCCATCTCCCAGCAATGCACCTCCAGCCCCCACTCCCCTCCTTCCAATCCATCTATTATTACTCTTCAATCCATTTACAGCTTGCGCTTTTAAGAAATATTTTTAAATTAGTATCCTGTGAATACATCTGATGCCAGACCCAGTATACCATATCCATGCATACACATCCACACTTCTGTCACATTCATTTCACAGTTCTTTCCTTTTCACATTCCTTCTTCCTCTGCAATCCCCTTTGTCTACTCTACTGATCTTTCCTTTGTTCTAATGAAATTCCCTCTCCTCTCTTTTTTCCTTTTCTTTCCTATCCCCTTATGTTGTATTAGCTTCTGCGTGTCAGAGAAAACATTCAACCATTGACTTTGGGAATTGGCTTCTATCATTTAGCATGATATTCTCCAGTCCCATCCATTTACTGACAAATGCCAAAATTCATTCTTTATGGCTAATACTCCATTGTGTATATATACCACATTTTCTTTACCATTCATCTGTTGAAAGGCATCTAGGTTTGTTCTATAGTGAGAGAAGTGCTTTCAGTTTTTTCCCCATTCATTATACTATTAACTATGGGTTTGCTGTATATTGCCCTTATTATTTTGAGATATAATTCTCCTTGTCACGACCTGCATGACTAGACTTTAGAAACTGACAAGGAGTGATGGGGGATTAAGAAAGACAAATGGGCAGGAAAGATGGTGGAATGAGATTGACATTATTACCCTAGGTACATGTATGACTGTACATATGGTGTGATGCTACATCATGTACAACCAGAGAAATGAAAACTTGTGCTGCATTTGTGTACAATGAATCAAAATGCATTCTGCTGTCATATATACCTAATTAGAAGAAAGAAAGAAAGAAAGAAAGAAAGAAAGAAAGAAAGAAAGAAAAAGACACTTATAGAGAGAAAGCTAGAAAAACATGTGACACCATACTGATTGAGGAACAATGACCCAGAGTTAGCCCAACACGTTTATTATATAGATTTTGTCATCAAAGGCTCTCTGTGGAAGTTTCTTCAAAGGAGGCAGGCTTCAAGATCAAAGTGCTTGCAAGCAACTACACTTATCTTGCTATGCTTATGATTCTCTATCCCTGGCAGCTAGTGTCTGAACTCAGGGTCAAGACTGATAGTTCCATGACTTGCACAGAACTTCCTCAGGCAGGGCATCACCATAGCAAGTGGGCAATTTTGTGTAAGGAAAATAAAAAGAGACACAGAGACAAGATGCAGAGGCAGGAAAGATGGCAGAATGGCAGAGAGGCCAAACGCCAAGCTTTATTTATATCAATAGGTTACTTTAGGTCATTAGTGTCATAACTACATTATTGTTTGGTGTTCCTTTATTCCCAGGAGCTGAATGTCTGAAATCAATGTCCTGGCTGATAAGAATCTAGCACAGAGCCTCTTCACGAAGGACATTACCATAGCAACTAGATACTGCACCTGTGTTAGTTATCTTACTAGCTTCTAGGAGAAACTGCCAAGCATTGCAAGCATGGGAAACAGAGTGCCAGTTATCCTCCAGGAATTTGCTCACCAGAATAACGCTCCCCTGTATATTTCCTTGGTCAGAATCCCTACAATCCTGTCCTGCACCTTTGCACAAAAAGTTCCCAGAGCAGCACAGCCACAGCCCAGAGGCAAAGACCATAATCCAACTCACTGCTCTCCATATCTCTCCCTTTTTTATTTTTTAAATGTAACTGATGCATGTCTACTCTGATGTGCTGGAACTTGTATCAGATGAGCTTGACTGAGAGAACACAATACAGAATTAAGAACAAAGAAATAAGTCCTAAGGGATTCCATGCAGTATTTTTTAGCATGTTTTATTAATTGAAACCATTCAGGTCATCTAATAGCTTTTCTATAAAACTGTCAGAAGATTATTTGGGAATCTTACTTTTTGTATGACTTGGATGTAATGGTGCATTTGTAAGAGATCTAAACTAACATTGTTATAATTACAAATTCCTAACAGGTGCATCTTTATCTTTTCCCAATCCCATTAGTATCTATGGTATGGAACATGTGTTACACAAATAAACTGGCAAGCGACATGGCATTGTAATTGTTGTCTGACCTAAAGATTTTGTATCTGACCATCCAAGCCAACTATAGTAGCCTGCAAGGCATTCAACTTAGCTTCAAGCTTATTATCATTAGCCTCCTGATCTCAGAGGGCTCTTGAAGTATTTTGTTCCAAAGTGTTAGTGATGGGGAGAACTATATACCCATTTCCTTCCTTTTTTTAAATATAATCAGTTACCTGTCCTTTGTCCCAGTTTCATTCTCTCTTCTAAGTAGGGAACCCTTACTGCTATAAGGGGAAATGAGTGATGACTGCTCTGGCTGCTTCAGGCTGAGAGGGGTTGATATGGGGCAGACAGTTTGGGTTTTCCTTTTAGGAATGTTTTGGCTAGTTGAGGGGTCTGTGGAAAAAGTCTAGTTCCTAAAGAACAGGTTGTAAAGTCATCTGGGAAGTGGGTGCTTCTATGAGAGAAATAAGAAGACATGAGTACTAGAATGAGATAAATACAAAATAAATAAATATGATGATGACAAAAGGGACCAGCAATTTTTCACCAGAATGTACAAGAGCTAAGAAGTTGTAATTCTGAAAGGCACTAACATACAATAGTTATAAAGTTTACAAGGATAATACAAAATGACATTAACAAAAGTAAAAACATATTGAATTTGTATAATCAGTATTAACCAAGAAATATAATTTTTATGATCCCAAATTTTTACTTTAAACGTTAGTTTGAAGAACACCAGATTGGTATAATGTCCTCTTAAACCTTTTTTATTATTATAAAAGATTTGTATACCTGGAAGATATGAATACATTTAGTATACAAAGAGGCCAGTAACAACACCACAATTACACTGGTATTTTTATATTTACCAAGTTTGACAATTAAAGAAAAATTTAGACTCTGTAATATAGTGTTATACTTTAAAATAACAGCTATTGTTTAACCAGAATTGTACAAAACCTAATTCATTTAAGACTAGTTTTTCTAAATCATAAAAATTAACAGACATAAGAAATTATCTTGATAGATAATAGCAGATTAATGTTTTAAGAAATCCTTATTACTTTAACATGTAGAGGATTAAACTTTTGTTTAGGGCTGGGATGTGGCTCAGCGGTAGGGCGCTCGCCTAACACGTGAGCGCCCCGGGTTCAAGTCTCAGCACCACATAAAAATGCATTGTGTACAACTAAAAAAGAAAATAAATAAATATTTAAAAAAAAAAAAAACTTTGGTTTATATCAATACATTAATATTATACCTTGGGAAAAACCTTGGATAATTTTAACTGATTGTGCTAATTGTGTATACCCAATTTAGTTGCATACAAACCTTTTGAAATTTACCCTCCACAAACTTTATGTAAAGTACTTACACATTTTATAACTTTTACTTTACCACACAAAAGACTTTCTTATCCAGAAACATTTCTTTTTCCCTCTCCTTTCCATATTAAAAATCTTTCTACACCTAGAGCCTCCTTATATCTCTTTTCTAGTTGTTGACCCCTTTTTTAAATTTATATTTTAAAACAGTCCTTATAAAACTTCTGAGTTCAGACAAATTACTCCACTTTAATAAGATGGAATACTTTGTTTTTATGGTACTTTAATTAAAACCTAACTGAAATTTTTTTGTACTCTTTGTATATAAAATTACGCCTGATAGAATCTTAACTCTTAGTAACCCTGTTTTAGTGCAGACATGGAAACAAAGAAATCTCTAATCTTTTTTCATTTATTGATTTAGGAAAACACACATAATGCTTAAATATATTGCCTTATGGAATTTTCAGATGTCTCCTTTAACAAACATGTTTATCAAGATTGATTCCATTTTTGTTAGTCTAATTTACTCATTTTAACTGTAAAAGCCAGGATATCAGACAAGTGTAGTTAAGAGTATTAGCCATCTTGTCACTATTGAAGCAAAAACCTAGAAGCAATCAATATTATATTTTAGACATTTTATAGAACCCAAAACTTTATTGTCTGACCACCTAGAAAAACTTGAGTTAATAATTTTAAAGATGTCTTTACTCTCATCTGTTTACCTAATTTAAATCAAACTTCTTTTTTTAAGTCACATAAACCAAAAGGTATTTGGATCATTTTCTTATTTAAATTTTAATTTATGAGTGCTCATTTGTCTATTTGCCAATTTTGATGCCATGTACATGATATATGGACAAAAGCACATATGTAGACACAACAATACAATACACAGGTGTGCACACATACATAAAACAGATGGGAAACAAATATCTTGTGGCTTTTTGTAGGTACATCCACACAGGTAGGAGGCAATACTACAGATGTTTATTAAAGCCTCTATCAGATTTAACCTGTTAGAAATTAAAACAGAGCTTATTAGACTTATACATTATGACTTAAATATAGGACTGGCCTGTACAGTTGGAAATGTTTGGTGTAAAGTCTGACAGCCATGGCAGACACAGAAATCAAATGTTCAGGTGGCCACTTTTCCCCAATATCTTTCAGACTTATTCCCAACACACCATGTCCATTTCACTTTAGGATTTAGTAAAAGGAGATTTTACAATGCATTTGAGAGTCAACTCTTGAAAAATTGGCCTCTGAACAAAGACAGTGCAAAAAACCTCTATAGTTAGATACAACAAGACTCATCAGAGAAATATACTAATTTAGGCATGCAGGATCAAATGTGAATTCACCATAAAACCATGAGCTCAAAAATGTAGAATTTTAGAAAAAAGGGGGTTCTAAAAAAAAAATAGCATGGCCATTAATTATTCTAGTAAAGGAGGATACAGAAAATCTTATCAGATAAGAGTGTACTTTTGGGTCAGATTACAGTCATCCAGATATTTAAAGAATGTGAAATTCCTGAAATCTTCAGATAAAGAAGACTTGTATCTATGAGATCATACCATTTTTCTCCCTGTGCTGTAGTGTTTAGGGAGAAATTTGTTACAAAAGCAGAGTGGTAGAGAGTGAGAGGAGATAGGATAGCTAGCTGTTTAAGTCTCACAGCTGATTGAATTCAAAAGTAACATCTTTTTTTCTTTGATATCAAACTGGTTTTGAATCGTTGCCTCTGTAATTTACATTTCAAATGCAAGCCCAGGAGAGAGAGATCTGTAAGAAGCTAAGAAGTAAGGAAAGCTGCTGTCTTGAGCTTGAAAGGAAAACCTCATTCATAGAGAATTTTAACCACTTTTTCTTTTGTAAAATCTTAAGGTGTGGTGTTATAGTTTATGTTTTCTCTTGAGACCCCTTTTTCTCTTCTTTCTTTTTCATTCCTTGAGGTTTAAACATTACTTTAAGCATTTGTACACAAAGGTTACTCTCTTGGAACCTGCAGGTCTCATGTTTTTACACCTGGCTTTATGCTTGCACTCCTTACCTTTCTTTATCTGACATGAGTCCTCAGGAGTATTCCCTCATCTACTCCTTGAAGTTCCCCTGTGCTCAGTCCCTGTTCAGGAGCCAACTCCTGTGACCTGCATGGTTGAACCTTAGAATTTGGCAAAGGGCAACAGGGATTAAGAAAGACAAACAGACACTGAAATAGAAAGCTAGAAACACATGGGACACCATACTCTGATGGAGAAACAATGACCCAGAGCTATCTCAACACATTTATTATATAATTTTTATCATCAAAAGGCTTTCTATGGAAAAGTTTCTTCAAAGGAGGCAGGCTTAAAGGTCAAAGCACTTACAATCAATTATAATTATCTTGCTATGCTTATGATTCTCTATCCCTGGCAGCTAGTGTCTGAACTAAGGGTCAAGACACATAGTGCCATGCCTTGCACAGAACTTCCTCAGGAAGGGCATCACCATAGCAACTGGGCAATCTTGTCCTGCATCATTGCACAGAAAGTTCCCAGAGCAGTGCAGCCACAGCCCAGAGACAGTCAAAGACCATGATCCAAGTCACTGCTCTCCACACCTTCTGTAATTAGGTTTTTGTCTGAATTTATGCAGATTTTTTGATATATTTTTAGCTGCTGATGGACCTTTATTTTATTCATTTATCTGCATGTGGTGCTGATAATTGAACCCAGTGCCCCACACATGTGAGGCAAGCACTCTACCATTAAGCTATAACCCCAGCCCCTGTATGCAGAATTTTATTGATGGGATTTACTGCATCAGTGAAATAATCCTGAAGTTTTCACTTTTGATTCAATTTATGTGGTGTATTACACTTATTGATTTGCCAAGGTTAACAAAACTTAAGTCCATGGAATGAAGTCAACATAATCATGGTACATTTTTTTTAATATAATGTTGAATTGGATATACAAGCATTATAATGAGGACATCGGCCTCTGTGTTACTTAAGGATGTTGGTTTATAGTTTGTGCTTGTGTATACAAAGTTTGCTATGTTTATGTGCCCACAAGCACTCACATTTGGTGAGAGGGTAATACTGACTTCATAGAATGAGTTTTAAAAGCATTCCTTCCTTTTCTCTTTATGGAATAGTTTTTAGGACAATTGTACTTCTTTTAAAGTCTGTAGGGGTTCTGTGTTTGGGATTGGGGTCTCTGACAAACTTGTTGATTGTGGCATGCTCGGTGGCTAGAAAGTTTCTGTGCAAAGGTACAGAATGCCTGGCCACTGGGAAACATCGTGTAAAAGATACAGATGCCTGGATGCTATAGCATTGCTCTTCACAAGGGTTTTGACCTTAATCTTAGACACATAACTCCTGGGAATAAAGAAACTTGCTTGCTAGATAACTGCAATGTTTCACAAAGCTCCGGTGCTCCTGGATCTGCCCACCTAACAGTAACTTAGACAATGGACTTTCTTGAGAGTGGCCCAAAGCTCCTGGCATTATATATTATAACTGTGACTGTAACTACAAAATAAGCAACCTTACTGATACTCTAAACAATAATGTAGTTATGGTACTAATGACCTAATGTAACCTATTGATATAAATAAAGTTTGGCAGCTTGGCCTCTCAGCCATTCTACAACTTCCCTGCCTCTGCACCTTGTCTCTGTGTCTCTTTTATTATTGATCTTTACAAAAGTCTGGGGAAATTGGACTGTGAGCCTATCTGCTTTTATTACTACTTCAACCTCATTGCTTTTTATTGATCTATTTAGACTTCTTACAATCTCTTTGTTCTATTTTGGTAGGTCTTATGTGTCTAGAACTTAGTACATTCCTTCCACATTATCCAATGTGTGGACATATATTCTTTCAAAACATTCCCTCATGATCCTCCAGATTTCAGTGGTATATGTTATAATATGCCTTACTTATGATTCAATATATTTGGGTACTCCCTTTCTTAGTTTAGCTGAAGATTTCTCAATTTTGTCTATCTGTTCAGAGAAGTACCCTTTTATTGCATTGATCCTTCATATTCTGCTTTCAATGTCTATTTCAACTCTTCCTGGTCAGATCTTATTATTTCTTTTCTTATGCTGATTTTGGATTTGGTTTCTCCTTGTTTTTCTAATTCTTGATATGCATCATTATGTTATCTATTTGAGATCTATTTTTCTAATGTAGGCACTTATAGCTATAAGCCTCCCTCTTAAACCTGCTTTTAATGTGTCCTAAGGGAACTGTTAGATTGTGTTTCCATATTCATTTGTTTCTAGAAATTTTTTAATCTCACTGTTTCTTTAATAATCACTGCCTTACTATGCCTACCATTATGAGAACCAAAATAGGATTTTGGTCCTGTATTTTCTTTTTCTATGTTTTTACCTCTATAATGCAAAAAGAAAAAAAATGAGAAACTGACCCAGAAATCAATAATGTTTTTTATTAAGAACATGCAGGGGCTAGGTGGTTCTGACAGATCATATCCTAATGACCTTGACAGTGATAATGTATCAATAACTCAGCATAAGATTCATATTTTCACTTGGGGTAGTCAACAAATTGTTACAGAACACAGGAAAGAGCAGGTATATCTTTGCAATGACCAGAAGAAAAAACTCCATAAAGGAAAATGTGTGTTCACTGAGTCTACAGAATGGAGAGCTACAAGAGAGGTCAAGAAGGCATCTCAGATGAGGAAAGGATGAGGATGATGCCCTGGAGGAAGGGATTGCCAACAAGACACAGTAGCAGCCACACAGTCTGCTCTTCTTCAGACAGGAATGAAGCAGAGCTGGTATGAAGGAGGCACAGAGGCAAATCCATTGGCTACTGGGGTGGTATCAAGTTCCCTTGGGTCAACCACAGATTTCAGATTAAAGTGCTGTAAGATGGTGGTCAGAAATAAAAACAGCTCCATGCGGGCCAGGCTCTCTCCCACACACATCCGTTTTCCTATAACAAACAAACAAACACAATATGCTCACGTGTCATTTGGACAGTGACAAGCACTGTGCTTCTTATGGCAAAATGAGAATATAAAGAAACATTTAATAAATGAATGAATGTTTGGATGAACAAATGGACAAAGGACAGACACTTATTGTCCATCTTAACAAATATTTCATTCAAATAGTATTTTGGGGGGTATCAGCTTCGTGCCAAACATTTTATTTAGTATTCCCACATCAGAACTACATTTATGAATTTGAAGGTTCTAAGTATATTTTTTTCTGAAAAGAACTCTGTTACTTGTATTTTATATTCCCATTCTCATGTTCCATGTCCTTGCCTTCATTCTTTAACAGGTATGGACCCACCTGGGTGGGTGGGTCCATACCTGTTAAATCCTTTCTAATCTTACCTCTAACACAATTTTCAGGAATCTCCTAAGAGCCATCATTGCTCATGTTTTACAGCATGCCAATCTTATTGTGTAAGACACACTTTCCCTTTATTACAATCAGGACACAGGAGGAATTTCATTTCCTCCTTACACTCTTTGTGATCCCTTCAAGAACTATAATCTTGCCTTCTTTTGATATCCTCAACAT
Source organism: Tamias sibiricus (assembly GCA_025594165.1). Classification (NCBI taxonomy): domain Eukaryota; kingdom Metazoa; phylum Chordata; class Mammalia; order Rodentia; family Sciuridae; genus Tamias; species Tamias sibiricus. The sequence continues at coordinate 138,041,863 of CM046663.1, read as the reverse complement.
GCTCTTTAAGAACCATGAAACAACTAGAATCAAGTTTTACATGTATGTCTTAATTTTCTAACCTGTTGAAATACACACACTTGAAGAGTGGTCTCTGACTTATCATCATGGGATGTGCAGTGCAAGATATAAGGCAGACATCTAGAATCATGGAATCAAGGAAGGAGAGTCCATGAGCAGGGAATCAGTAAACACATTTCAGATGGGGAGATCCAATATCTGAGACACATGGCCATAACTGGAGGAAGAGCAGGGTGCTCTGTGGTCAGTGTAGGGTCTCTTCCCTCATCCCCAATTCTTCCATAAACCCATGGTTATCAGGCAGTCTCTGACATTCCTGACTGAGAACAAAAGCTCTTCTGTGGTGATTCATTGCTTCCTTAAAAATGTTCTGCCTTTTCTTTTCTCCATTCTATGTGACTCTTTTGAATCAGCTCAAATGTCATTAATTATGAATACACAAACTCCATTTTAAGCCTCAAGTGGAGTGCTATGGAGCAACATACTGGCTGCCTCCACTGGTAAGTCCAGCCAGCCCAGAAATCTTCCCTATCTCAGTGAACTAGTCAGACCAGACTACAATCAGTTGCTCACTAATCTGCTTCCCTAGAGGCCCTTTGCTATGTGATCCCATGCTTGTGGAAACTACTGTCACCACAGCTGAGCAAGGGTGAGTGTTGAATAACAAGATTTAGAAACCAAAAACATTATGTAGTGAGATGCCCTTCATTTAGTGGGTGAGAAATATTTAAATGAGATTGACATTATAGAAGGAGACCTTAGAGGCATCTCAATGATGTATCTAGGGACACATTTTAATCAAACTATATCCTAACTTTCTCAGTGATAAAAACTTGGTCAACAAAAAAAAAAAAAAAAAAAAAAAAAAAAAAAAAAAAAAAAAAAAAAAAAAAAAAAAAAAAAAAAAATCCCACTAATCTGTCCCAGCTGTGAGTATGTAACATGAGCAGGGAGAGTACATGGGCATAACAATAGTGCTCTGCTCATGTAAAGAGCAAATGTGCCAACACCAGAGGAAGCACCAGGTAAGACGAAGCTGATCCCAAATACTTCTTTTACCTGATGAGAAAGGCATGAAGTAGTCACTCTTCCTCAAGTTGCCATGCTCATCCAGAAAGTGCCCAGGGTCAAACATCTCTGGGTGGGGGAATTCTTTGTTGTCATGGAGCACTGATGTCAGTGATGTCCATATGGCTGTGCCCTGGAAATAGCAAAGACAAATCAATTTAAGCAGGTATTTGAGAGCTGAAAGGCACAGTGGAAATTTCTTAGTTCAATCTGCTGGTCTGTCAAATTGAAACCTTGTCCCAAAACTAGCAGTGACATTTTCAGAGAGAGAAATCATGTGACAAAACTACAAAAAGCATTCTGCAATGCCTTCAGTCTGGATATCAGTTCAATCAAGGATCATTAATCAAAGCTAGAATAGTTAGGTGAGTGATTTCATCAGCAGGATGTTTACACAGTCCCAAAGGATCAAATTGTGATGTTTATCATTTACTCTCTGCAATAGAGCTCTGTTGGATACCACCTTCTTTCCTGAGGAAATTAGCATATGAAATACTGAATAACATATTAAGAATCTAATCCCTAGGAAACAACCACACAATGCCACCTTGAAGAATGTTTGATTTCTGTCCTGGATTCCTCAGTAAGGTGAACATCATGAAAAGGAAACAAACAAATACAGGAAAGAGAACTGTTACTCTGATTACAGGAGAGTAAATGAAAAATATAATCACATTACATGTCTGTTCCTTAACTGGACACTGAATTGTACAAGAAAAATCTACAAAGAAGATTGCAAAATTAATGAGCTAACTTAAATATAGGATTATGTTAGTATTATTGTGTGAATGATATCTGAGTATGAATGCAATGACTACTGTGTAGGAGAAAATCATTATTCTTTGAAATGAATTGAGGCACTAAACTATAAATAGATAGCTTAATGGACAGATATTAAAATATAATTACATTTTTTAATTTTATTTAGGTTTAAACTTTTTTTAAAAAAAGTGTACCAGCGGGAAAAATTCAATCCCCTAATATTTCAAAAACAAAAAAGCATGAATCAATTTGCTTTTAAAATTCTTCCTTGAATTATAATTAAACTAGTAATATATGACAAGCTTTCCTCAAGATGCATGTGGATATGTTTAGAAAAAGTTATTCAAACAAGGATGGGGTTATGGCTCAGTGGTAGAGTGCTTGCCTAGCATGTGAGAGGGACTGGATTCAATTCTCAGCATTGCATATAAATAAATAAAATTAAGGTCAACTAAAAAAATTTTTTTTAAAAGTTATTCAAACATATGGAAATTCATAAAGAAAAAAATGAAGCATAATCAATACCACACCATAAGCAAAAGGTAAAAGGAAAACTGGTCATTCAACTAAAGATAGGAGCTAAAACAACACAGCTTTTACAAAAAGACAAGGGCAAATCTTTGAGTACTGGTTTTTGCAAATTCTCTTCAGATAGGACACAAATCCACAAACTGACCTCACATAATTATAGAAAGTACTACTGAAACAGTATGTCTCATAGAGAGTTGAACAACAAAGTCCACAAAATGCAACCTGCCATGTGTTTTCATATAACCAGTGAGCAAAGAATATTTAAAATGAAAGAAAAAGAAGAAGAATATTGTGAAATGAAAAATGTTTATGAATTTAATATTTCCATTTCCATAACATTGAACACAGTCATGGCCTTTGCTCTGTAGATTTGCCTAACTGTTTACATGCTGCAATGGCAGAGTTCAGAAATGGCAACAAAATCCTAGTATCCTGTAAAGTCTATTTTGGCTGTAGACAATTGCAGAAAAAGTTGCTCAACTCCTATTAGAGGATTATCTCCACTGACATTCGTGATTTCAGCCTATGGAAGAAAAAATTATTTAGCCAATTGGAAAAAGCAACCAAAGGTTGCAAAACTCTATGCCAGAATGTCCCAAGAAGAAGGGCATTAAATGGATCATTCCCTTGAGGCTCTAGTTCTATAAACTTCAAAGAGACCAGTCATATCATAACCTGCCAAGCAGTGAGCTGGATGGGTCCATCAAGCAAGTCCACAAAGCAGATGGGAGATCAGGTGACTGACAATCCCTGATTCCTCCATCTGCTTCCCATTTAGTTGCACATAGGAAGGCAATCAACTTTCATTAATTTTATCCTCTCACCCCATCAAGAAATAAACACCATCTCCTGTTTGTGTCTTCTGCTAGAAATGGAGTTAGTTCAGGTCCTAATCCTTATACTAAATACAATCATAACAAGAGCAAGCCCCATGACCTTCCTTTCCCTAAAGCCAGCAGTCTTCTCCCCAGGACCGCCTTAATAAGTGCAGCCTAATGAATCTTACCACTTTTTTTCCAATGAAAAGGCAACTCTTATTTGTATTATTTTAAATATAATAGTGATATTTTCTGGCCTCAAATTTTAAAATCTACTCTGTAACAGCAAGTAGGTTTTCTGGATAAACACAGAAAGCATGTGGTAGAAAGAATGTTAGCACTTCAGAGATTAAAAAAAAAAAATCATCTCAAGACTTCAGACACGGATGCTGGAATGAGGCCCAGTGGTGGAATGCTTGAGCAGCATGTTCATGATCCCCTGCATGAATATATACATATGTTCTCCATAAACAGGTGACAGACAGGAAAAGGAGTGGCACAATTTTGATTATGTTCATATGCTTTCCAACTAGAGATCAGGGAAGGAAGTGTTACGACCTTCTTTCCACTTAGGGAAAGGAATGAACCCTTTCCGCAAGAACAAAAACTCTGAAATTCTACATTTTTCCCCATGTGATACCTGGTACTTCACCAAAACTGATTTGGCATTTCAAGCATATGACAAAGTGGCCATCACAAGGAAGAAACATACCCACATCAAGGAACACTTCTCATATAATTTTATGCAGCCAGCATTATCTTGATATCTAACATTTAAAAAAAAATTTTGGAAGGAAAATTATTGACAAAAATCTCTTACAAAAATAAATAATGAAGTCATGAACAGCATGTAATAGGTCAAATCCAGCTCTGTATATGTACTTGTAATTTATGTATTTATTGTAGAAAATCCAGCCAATATACACAATCAATCCCCCAGATACTGAAAATCAATTTGTATATACACATTTTTGACCAAAGTTCATATGAAATTAAGAGAAGAAAATTTACCTACTTTGAAAATAAACATCTACCAAACTGTACGTAAAACAACTTTCTCTGCAATGGGCTAGTAAGCCTCTGACCATTCCTTGAGAAAAGAAATAAAACAAGAATGACTGCACTTATGAATTCTGTTCAATGTTATCCAAAAATCCAACAAGTACAATAATGCAATAAAGATAAATTAAGGATATAAAAACAGGAAATACATCAAATTGACCCAGATAAGAGGATAAAAAACACTGACATTTCAAATGAATCTCAGACAAACCATTGGCAATTACTAGGAAAGTTATTGAGTTTACTAGACATAACATCATCACAATGATAAAATCAAATATATTCCCACACACCAGTTAGAAAAAAAAGGCAAAGATGTTTTTAAATGACATAGCATGAACAAAAATATTCGTTTTACAGGAAAAACTAACAAAATATTTATGAGTCACACACTGAAAAAAAAAAACATGACTGAGAAAATTAAATGAAGCAAAAATAAATGGAGAACATAATCATGAATTGAAAGAAGCAACAGGTCAAGATATCAATTCTCACTTAATTTGTCTATAGGTTTATTGTTCTCAGGAGAAAAACCTAAGAAATTATTTGGGGAATTGACAAACTAATTTTTTTTAAATCAGAAATTGAATGCAACAGTACTTAACTACAGAGATAAATCCCCACCCCTTTTATTTTTTATTTTGAGACAGGGTCTCACTAAGTTACTTGGAGCCTTGCTAAATTGCTGAGACTGGCTACCAACCTGCACTCCTCCTGCCTCAGCCTCCCAAGCTACATGAACCACCACACCCTGTGACAACTACATCTTTAACCTTTGTATGGAAATGTAAACGTTTAACAATGACAAAAACAATGTTTAAAAAGTAAAACCAATTTGGAAGACTCACATGGCCAGATACAGCCACCTCTTAGAACTGTAACCAAACTAGAAATTGTACATAGGTCATTAAGCAGCCAAATGTTTTGCACTTGTCTCATCCTGTGTGTTAGAGAATTACAATCATACTGTGGATTTAAGAACAGGGAGAGCGCTGAGGTGCAGCCAGAAGAAACAAGCTTACCTTGGGAATGAGGTAGTTTCTGAATTTAACATCACAGGTCACTGCATGGGGCAGGCTGACCGGAAGGAGATCAATGTATCTCTGGATCTCATGCAACACAGCATCCGTGTAGGGCATGCGGCTCCTGTCCTGCATGCAGGGGCTGCGGTGTCTGCCAATCACACACTGAATCTCTTCCTGGACTTTAGCTGGTTATATACAGGTAAGAAATGAGGGGATAGAAGAGAAAGTACACATTTGTCCTAGCAATTGAGTATTATGAGAAGCAGGACAAAGATGTCCCAACAACATTATGAATATAAATGACATATCCAGAGGCATATTTACATATATTACATATATAAACAGAGTGCCACTACCATATATATATATACATTCATGACACTCTTCTGTAAACTACATTTTAAAGTAGATGGGAGCAAAAAAAAGTAAATAAAATAAAAATAAAACCATACTCCTAAATTAGCATCCCACAGAATTAATATAAGTAGAACTAAATAATATTTCCAAAAAAATTTAACAGAATACAAATACATCAAGAATTTACAGTTCTGAGAGAAAGAATATAGGAATCAAATATTAAATTTACATGAAAATAATTAATGTTTAAAATAAAGTACAATAGGACAATATATACGTATGAAGGTTTTGTGTGTGAGAGCAATTAGCAGGGGTACTCTCCTCATACTCCCACATCCTAACCACAGACACTCAGCACTCTACCACTTTGTTCTGAAATTTAAAGTCACATTCAAATAATGACTCTCTGTTTCTTATGTGTGCATTATTACACAACACTTAATGATTTCCAAGTATGTGGAAATGAGAATTTGCATAACTCAATGTGTTATACATAAGCACAAAATTGGGAAAGGACACACACACACACACACACACACACACACACACACACACATACACACAAATTACCCAGCAGATTCTATTCACAAGGATATATTAGACTTCAATTTTTGCTTATATCAGCATCCATGGTGTGCATCCTTCTGATGGTATTCACATACTTTCTGTTATATGAAATCTATGATTATTTTACATTGTTGGTACTTTCTTGGTCTGCACCCTGTTTCTCTATTTAAGCTCATCATTTTCCATTTTTGGGTTAGGATTATTCAAGGTGCTCAGGTAGATGTCTTATACTGCAGAATCATTGCCTAGCTCTTGGAAACCTCACACTATTCCTCACATCGCTTTTGCTCCTGGGTTCTCTCCTCTCATCTGCATCATCCACCTGGTTCATGCTGAGGCTGCTTCCTGGGCCCTGCATCCTGCAATCTCCCCAACACTCTCATCCCCATTCCTGGAGCCCATAGCTTCCTGACTTGCAGACATTCAGATGCAGCCTTCTCCAGTAATTTTCTGAGAAATAGGGTAAGTGTATAACATTTTTGGCAAAAGTGAAGGTCTGAAATACACTTTTTTCTATTAAATAACAAGGTATTAGTTACTTGTGAGAATTCTGGTGTTGCTTTGGTGTTTCACAGGAGTCATGGGATATTTTTCTGAATGTTTTTATGACTTTCTCTTCATTCTGGTAATCTGAAATGCTATAACCCTGTGTTTTGGGTGGATGCTTTTATTTTACTCACTATGGTGGATAATTGGAAGAATTTTCTACTAAGATGGCAAAATCTAAAGGCCTTCCCTCCACAGTTCTTCCCTCCCTTGAGAGCACATGACATTCCTGAAGCTGAAAGAGGAGCTCAGATTCTCCAAAACTTCCTTTCAGCCCCACACCTCAGTCTTTCTTTGCCACTACACAAGATCCCTCAGGGAATGACTTTCAGTCTCAGTATGTTCCCTTGCAGCTCATTTCCTGCAAGGAAAAAACCTGTCACCTGATGAGTGGAGATGTGGAAAGAATGATTTGGTGCTATTAGCTGACAAGTGATTTGCTTGGTCAGGCAAGCCTCCCTTTTCAACCTCACTCTCCCTTCTTTGACCTCATTATGTCCAAACACAGAAATATTGTTGGAATTTTAAGAACAGAGCATGTTTTTCTTCCTTTATAAATCATCCTCTTCTGATATTTAGGTTACAAGACCATCCTCCCTGCCCTCTGTGCTTCAGAAATTTGGTGAAGATTATATAGACTGTTTATTGTTCCCATCTTCTCTTGCTTTAAAGAGAATGGTTATAACAAATAATTATGTTGTAATCATTTTAGTGGAATCCTCACACAAGATTCAAAAAAGTATTCTTATTGTTACTGCATGACCAAAATCCCTTTAAAGGTAATTTTTTAAGTAGTGTTCATAAGACATAAAAGTTTTAACCATGCCTCAAGAAAGGTTCTTACTCCATCAAAGACAAATTTTTATAGAAGCAGTCTATTGAAACAATGAATTAAAAAATTAGGAACAGATCTGCCAAAATGAAAATACCTTTCTGATATATGTACATTTATAGAATACTTCCAAGTGAGGAATCATCTCAGGCAGCTTCACTACATTCTAGGATTTCCACATGGGCTTCAAGAAGAAGTTTCCTTTTTGCTGCCCCAGAATTAGAATGAGGAAAGGAGTCTTCAAGAGTTTATCTGCTAAACCACGTGGTCTTTTGGGGATACAACCAGGAGACATTCCCATGCCCATGGATGCTGGCTCTGCCAGCCACAAATCACCTCCAATGAAATGCAGACACTTTCTCAGTCCTCCTCCTGACTACAGTTGGTGGCAGAGAAGACTAAGCAGTGAAGCTCCTCTAAGACAAACAAGTGAGGACCAAGCAGCATCTTTCCAGAACCTCTTTAAGTTTACATGCTCAGCATCTGTGTTCATACCTGTGACCTGTGGGTGCTTCAGCAGGAGCAGGAGGGCATATCTCAGTGTTGTGCTTGTTGTCTCTGTGCCAGCACCAAACAAATCAGATGCAGTAATTACCAAGTTTTCATAAGTGTACTCCGACTCTTGATTGCCCTTTTCCTAGGAAAGATTTGATGCTATTACATGTCAAGTCATTTGCCAGTGGATGAAAACACAGTGAATCCAAAATAACTCATAATGTTGTGAAGTTGGCCAAAACAGACCCTGGAGCAAGCATTAACTGTTTGTCGTGGCAGAGACAGTACATCCCTTGACCCAAACTTCATTTCCTACACCCTATTTCCTGCCTGCCTAACATTTCTATCATGAGATTCTTTGCAGTGTGATGAGCCATGCAGCATGTTTCTTTCCCCCAAACAGAAGGAGCATGTAGGATGGCTTTCACCCTGGACATGAAGTTTTAATTATAAAAATGAAATCCCCTATCTTAAATAGGGAGTCAAAAATGGAAGGCTTATGGGACTGTGGCTCAGTGGTAGAACACTTGCCTAACATATGTGAAGCACTTGGTTCAATCCTTAGCACCACATAAATAAATAAAGCTATTGTGTCCATCTACAATGAAAACCATAAGTATTTTAAAATAATGGAAGGCCTAGATAATACTAAGATATAAAGAAAAACAAAATGCAGTGTAATAAAACAATTTAACTATATTAACCGTAGACTGGCCCACCATGACATTACTTGCATTTGAGATATGTAAAGTGACTATTTGTATAAATGATTATTAAGTAGCTTTTCTCTTATTTGTAGACAAACACAATTTTTAATTATAGAAAATAGGTGAATGAGTACTATATCATGGTAGATGTTATAAGTCTGAACAGGAGTTTTCAGTTCTTTTCTGTCAAAAATTGAAATGGTCTCAAGAGTACCTACAATTTCCATGAAGTAGATATTATGAGAACCAGTACAGCAGCAAATCCAAGAAGTTATCATAGGAAAAGAGAACAGGCTCACCAAGACAGGATGGGCCAGCACTAATGTAGTGAACAAGGGAGACAATAGATATCATGGTCTAGGGAACAAGAATAGTACTGCATTAATTGAAAAGACACTAAACCATAAAGACAAAAGTTGAGACATTAACTGTCCAATGGGACATATGAAAGCGAAGGGGTAATAAGATGCAAGGGATGAAGTTTTGGACTGAAAAGACTATATGAAAATGAATTGAAAACATCACAGCTGTTTAAATACTGAGTAAAGGACATCATTATTGTAAAAAAATACATTATTTTCTAGCTAATTCCAGGGCAAGCATGGTGCATTCATAATAATCACTATGTGATCTCTGTTATGCTTCACATATGTAATTAACACCATCAAAATAAACTAATTTCTTTCAACACACATACTGGCTAAACAAGCACAGTATATATCTTGGAAATACCTACTTCATATTGTTTTCTGAGCCTATCAAGTTAAAGTTCATCAAGTAAGTCTCAAGTCAACAGTCATAGACCAATGTTAACCAGTGCACTCAAAAACCGATATTAAAGTTTCCATCATCTAAAATGAATTTGGAGATTTACTTATTATAGGCACATATCCAATCAAAATTAGCCTTGTCTATATAAACCATATAGAAAATTCTTCTAAAACTAAACAAATCGGCACACATTCCAGGCTATGCAATCAAATATTAACATTGTTATGGTAGCATTACTTAGTGATATCACAAACATCATAGATCAGAACATTCAGGAATTGGCACTTTCAAGAAAGCAACTATTAACCTCACATAACCCATTTAAAGAAACTTCTAGGGGGCTGTGGAGTCTAGGCAAAAACCCTCACCATTCAGCAGTAGTTGATAAAGAAAGTGTCTGAAAAATTACAGTATATTTGAATTTCACATAAAAGCTGACACTCCCTATACCCTAATTCAGGGGCAAACAGTTGTAGGCATAGTGTAGTGTGTCTATGCAGCCTGCTTGTCCCTCACCAAAACTAGGAACAGTTTCCTCCAAAAACAGTGCTGTGTCTTTTGATTGCTGATGGTCCACACAGACTCTAGCCACTGCTTCAATAATTATGGGCTCCAGTAACATTCCCACCAGCAATACATGAAGAATTTAAACAAACAACGGCTTTCTCTTGTTTACTTATTGGATCACAGGACATAAGGAAATCACCATCCGCCTCATTTTACTGCTTCTGATATAACAGAAATGTAAGTGATTAATTGTATCCAGAAATATAGATTTTGCAAAAATTATTTGGTACAACTAGCAAGTAAATGAATTTCTGCAGCCTTCGTCATGCCATTCAGCAACTGCTGTAACAGGAAAATGCTCTCTTAATGAGTCAACCAATTACAATGGTAAATTCCAATTCTCAGCAATAAATTACATACATTTTTCATTCATATCCTGTACTGACTTCCTTAATTCATGCAGCTGTTTTTCTATGTGATTTATTTATTGAATATTTTGTCCACTTCAATATCTTTGGGGTCAGTAGCTAGTGAATTATGAATTTTATTTGCTGTGTGTTATCTTGTATTTTCATATATCTTTTATTCCTTGTTGCTTTATGCATCTGTTCAAGTGGATTTCTTTTCCACTCTTATGTGTAGGCCTTTTTAAGGCACAGTCTTCTCTTTCCAAAGTGTCCTAGAGTTCTCTAGATTGAGACCCCCTCATAGTTGTGACATCCACAAACTTTATGTTAGTTCTCTGCTTTTGCTTTAGCAATGAATTTCCTTCCATGAGTGGTACCTAAGGGCCTACTACTAGTCAAACCTACTTAGAGCTATTGTTGGTTTTTCTCTTCTATTTATTGTAATAAACTATAGATGAACTCTGACTGTTAATTTGTGTGTGGAGCAAGGTGCCCTTTTCTTCATCAGGTTTAGTTCAGCAGCAGAATTCCTACCCCAAGAATTTCTACTTCCCTGTAGATTCCCATCATCTCACATTAAAGAGAGAAACAAATATAGCAACAATCAAAGCAAAAGCAGACAGCAATAAAATAAATGCCTGCTGCCTCTCTGTAAAGTAAATGATGCTGAAGACAGAATCTCAGAGCTAAAAGAAAAATGGTCAGTCTTGAAAATTCAGGCATTGTTAATGAAAAGAAAATAGAGCCATGACCAGAATATACAAAAACTCTGGGACAACACTAAGAAACCAAATTTAAGAATCATTAGAATTGAAGAGGAGTTGGAACTGCAGGTTAATGGAATAGATAGCCTTTTCAGGTAAATAATAATAGAAATTTTCCAAATGCAGAAAACAAAATGGCCATCAAGATACAGGATACATTCAGAAACCAAAATATACAAAGTTGAGAAAAGAAACTCTCCACAAAACATTATAATGACTCTCGGACAAAAAATGGCGGAATAGATGAGGTCACTTTCAGGGCTGCTCCGTGGAATGATACCAAGAAAGCAGAAAGATAGCTTATCAGCAAGTTTATATAAAATGAGAATGTTCAACTCCTTGATGCTCTGAAGAACTTTTCTGAAGAAATGGTCTGTGTGGGGACACCGGTGGCCAAGAAGCTAGCAGGGCACACCAAGCACAGCACCAAGGCCTCGGTGGCACCGCGAAGCACCGGCGCTGCAGGACTGTGCCGGAGCTAGGAGGTGGTAGAAACAGCAGCCCCAGCTGGAATCCACACCCATCCCAGCAGGAAGAACACGGTAAGGCAAAGTCCCTGGAGCAGTGGGGGGGAGGGGGTGGCGGAAAATATGGATGCTGAGAACTATCGCTGCAATTTTTGACCGTTGCTTCAGTGGCTGCAGAGGGAAGGAAGAGGAGAGAGAGAGCTTCCCACGGAAACCTGCGGTATATGAGCAGAAATCTGCTAGTGTATGATCCTACTTACAGCTGGGTGGGCCAGGATCAGCTAGCGTGGGAACGCATATCTGAGTCTGGCATGAAGGCACCCACCCCACAACCCTCCCCCCATGACTCTGCAACTGTGGAGGAGCCCTAAGAGTAGATGCCTATGGACAGATTCTCTTTTGGTGCCATTCACCAAAAGGCCCAACCCCCAGAGCCCTTCATCAGCTAACCAGGTATGCAGACTTGACTCCACCCACAACTATGCTTCATCAGCCAGGGCATGTACCGCACAAACTAAACAGCTGGAGAGTGAAACAGAAAGGCTTCCCTAAAAGTTGCTTGACTGAGACTTATTTGTGGGTTTGACTTTGTGGATTTGTGTGTGTGTGCACACGAAAGCGCTTTTCCCTCTTTGTTTCATTTAGTCTCTATTGTTTTGTTTAGTCCTGTTCCCCCACCCCATCTGTTTTTTCTATTATTACTACTTTTATTATTGTTGTTTTTTTTTCTTTCTTCTCTCTCTCTCTCTTTTCTTCTTCTCTCATCTTTCTCTTCCCTATTTACACCCCACCCTTGCACTCTAAACAGAGGTGAAGACAAGTTTTTTTATGGGAATTAGGAGTCTGAGAACTGGGGTAACTGAATATTACAGTAAAGCAGTGTTACATATAGTTTCTTCTCTATTTTATTCACTCATTTCTCTATCTTCTTTCACTAATTTCTACTACTTGGACATCTTTTATTTCTCTCAACATTTACATAAGTTTGGTTTATATATATACATATCACTCTTCCCATTAGATTGTTCACTCCAATTCTTTTCCTCTCTCTTCTGCTAATATTGAACTACTTTCAGAGATTTCTTTTTTCACACATCCTAAGAAAAAACAACACAGTATCTTCACTTCCTTCCTCCTAAGCATGTCACCTCTGAATCCAATATAAGAAATTATAAACCCCTACAAAAACATACAGAGTTTATTGGAGATAATATCTGAATTCACTAATTCTGTACATTGTGATCAAATTGTGATTATCTGAATAGAATATGTCTGGTTTTAGAGTGTAAAGGGTTTATAAGGGGAGCTGATATCCTTGTACTACAGGAAGATCATAAAGCATTAAGGTAAAAACAAAAAAGTCAAGGTTCCACTGTGCTAGAAGAAAAGTCACACAAGCAATATGAAAAGACAAGGGAAGAAAGTGTCCCAAACAAATTAACATACCTCCTTAGAGGACTCTCTGGCAAGCACAGTAGATGAAATGTAAGAGAAAAAATGCAGGAGATACATAATCCAAATGATCATGGAACTCAAGAATGAAATGAGGAAGCAAATACAGGTAGTAAGAGATCATTTTGACAAAGAACTCCATAAACAAATACAAGAAACAAAATGGAGATAGAGGTTCTAAAATGAAACCAAACAGAAATCCTAGAAATGAAAGAAGCAATAAACCAAATTAAATGTTCAATTGAAAACATCACCAACAGATTAGGCCACTTTGAAGAAAGGACCTCAGATAATGAAGACAAAATACATAATCTGGAGAAAAATGTAGACTACACAGCAAAAATGGTAAGAAATCATGATCAGAACATTCAATAAATGTGGGACAGCATAAAAAGACCAAATTTAAGAGTGATTTGGGTAGAGGAAGGTTCAGAGTTCCAAACCAAAGGAATGAGTAATTTATTCAATGAAATAATAGCAGAAATTTTTCCAAACATGATGAATGAATGGGAAAACCAAGTTAAAGAGGCTTATTGAACACCAAATGTACAAAATCACAACAGATCCACACCAAGGCACATTATAATTAAAATGCCTAATATACTGAATAAGGAGAGAATATTAAAAGCCATGAGAGAAAGGAATCAGATTACATGTAGGGGGAAACCAATTAGATTATGTACAGATTTTTCAACCCAGACCTTAAAAGCTAGAAGATCCTGGAACAGCATATTTCAAGCTCTGAAAGAAAAGGGATGTCAACCAAGAATCTTATATCCAGCAAAATTAAGCTTTATATTTGAAGATGAAATAACCTTCCACAACAAACAAAAGTTAAAAGAGTTCACAGCTCGAAAGCCTGCACTTCTGAACACCTTGGGCAAAATATTCCATGAAAAGGAAGAGAAAAATAACAGTGAAAATCAGCAAAGGGAATTATGAAACTAAAGGAAACACCAACCGGAGGAGAAACCAAATCAAGTTAAATACCATAAACAAATAAAAATGAATGAGAATATGAATCACATCTCAATAATAACTCTGAATGTTAATGGCCTAAACTCACCTTTCAAAAGACACAGATTGTCAGACTAAATTTAAAAAATGACCCAACAATATGCTGTCTCCAAGAAACTCACCTCATAGAAAAAGACATCAACAGACTGAAGGTGAAAGGCTGGCAAAAATCTTACCACTCACATGGGCCACAGAAGCAAGCAGGGGTTTCCAATCTCATATCAAATAGGATAGACTTCAAGCCAAAGTTAATCAAAAAGGACAAAGAACGGGGCTGGGGTTGTGGCTCAGCAGTAGAGCACTCGCCTAGCACGTGCGCGGCCCAGGTTCGACCCTCAGCACCACGTACAGATGAACGCATTGTGTACAACTAAAGCAAATAAATAAATATTTTTAAAAAAAAAAGGACAAAGAAGGATATTTCTTACTGTTTAAGGGAACCATTCATCAACAAGATATAACAATTATAAATCTATATGCCCCAAATAATGGAGCACCTACATTCATCAAACAAACCCTTCTCAAGTTCAAGAGTAAAATAGACCACAACACAATTATTCTAGGCGACTTCAACACACCTCTTTCACCACTGGATAGATCATCCAAACAAAAGCTAAATAAAGATACTTTAGTCCTCACTAAAACAATTAGAACTAACAGACATATATAGAATATTCCATCCCTCAGTGAACAAATACACTTTCTTCTTAGCAGCTTATGGCTCCTTCTCTAAAATAGACCATATATTATGCCACAAAGCAACTCTCAGCAAAATATAAAAAAGTAGAGATATTACCCTGAATTCTATCAGATCACAATGGAATGAAATTGGAAATCAATGATAAAGCAAGAAATTTTTAAAAAGATACTCCAACAACTGGAAGCTAAACAACATGCTACTTAATGAACAAGGGGTTGAAGAAGACATCAAGGAGGAGATTTAAAAATTCCTAGAGGTGAATAAGAACACAAATACACTGCAGAGAAATCTCTGGGACACTATGAAGGCAGTATTAAGAGGAAAATTCATTGCACTGAGTTCATTCCTTAAAAGAAAAAACAACAACAACAACGAATAAATGACTTAACATCATGCCTCAAAGCACTAGAAAAAGAAGAACAGATCAACACTAACAGCAGTATAAAACAGGAAATAATTAAAAATCAGAGCTGAAATTAATGAAATTGAAACTAAAGAAACAATTAAAAGAATTGAAAATCCAAAAGTTGGTTCTTTGAAAAAATAAATAAAACTGACAGACCCTAAGCGATGCTAACAAAAAAAAAAGGAGAGAAAAAACTCAAATTACAAGCATCCATGATAAAAAAGGAAATATCACAACAAACACCTCAGAAATACAGAAGATAATTAGAAATTTCTTTGAAAATTTGTACTCTAATAAAATAGAAAATATTGAAAGCATTGACAGATTTATAGAGCCACATGAATTGCTCAAACTGGAACTGGAGGCTATACACAATTTAAACAGATCAATTTCAAGCAAGGAAATAGAAGATGCCATTGAAAAACTGTCAACTAAGAGTCCTGCAGACCTCCGCCCCAGAGCAAGAGCCAGCAAGGACAGACCCACCAACTCTGCTTGAGTCCAGGCGGGCCCAGGGCAGTCCGGGGATCCTGCATTGGAGAGACACCAGGCCCAGGTCAGTCCCACTGACCTTCACCCCAGCACAGTTAGCCCCAGGTCAGTCCCGCTGACCCCCACTGGTGTGTGTCCAGGCTCCAGCCAGTCCCGCAGATCTCCACCCCAGAGCAGGAGCCAGCAAGGACAGACCTGCTAACTCTGCTTTGAGTTCAGGCGTGCCCAGGACAGTCCCGGGGACCTACATTGGCATGCCACCAGGCCCAGGTCAGTCCCACTGACCTTCACCCCAGTGCGGCCAACCTCAGTTCAGTCCTGCTGACATTCCCTCGAGTGTGGCCAGGCTCAGGGAAGTTCTGCCAACATCTGCCCAAGCACAGGTGGGCCCAGGTCAGCCCAGCCCACACCTGCATAGCTCAGATGAGTCTAGGACAGCTTCACTGACCTCTGCTCAGAGGACGGCCTCTTCCAACCAGTAGACCACCGCAGGAGCTCAGACTCAACCAGTTTGACCCACACCAACCTGCGTGGACCCAGCCCCAGGTAGCATACTTTGAGGGACAATGGCAGGTTCTGATAGCCCAACACTAAAGGGAGGAACAAACAACCTGCAAGGATATTATAAGAATATAGGGAAGAAACTATAATATCTCAGATCTACACTGCAAGAAAGTAAGGCAAATAGACAACATGAAAAAACAAGGGAGGAAAATACCCCAAACAAACCAGGATTCTACAATAATACAACCCATGCTCAGCAAAGTTGATGAAATGTCAGAGAAGGAGTTCAGAAGGTTCATAATTAAAATGATCTGTGAATCAAAGAATGACCTAAATGAACAAATACAGGCAAAAATTGACCACTACAACAAAGATATAAGAGAACAAATATAGGTAGCAAAAGATTACTTCAAAAAAGAGATAGAAACTCTAAAAAAAAAAAAAAAAAAAAAAAAAAAAAAAAAAGTCAGAAATCCTTAAAATGAAGGAAACAATTAACCAAATAAAAAACACAATTGAAGGCATCACCAACAGACTAGATCAACTGGAATAAAGAACTTCAGACAATGAAGAAAAAATATATAATCTTGAAAATAAAGTTGACCACACAATGAAAATAGTAAGAAACCATGAACAGAACATCCAACAAGTATGGTACACCATCAAAAGAACAAATCTAAGAGTAATTGGGATAGAGGAAGGCACAGAGTTTCAAACCAAAGGAATGCACAACCTCTTCAATGACATAATATCAGAAAATTTCACAAGCATGAAGAATGAATTGGAAAACCAAATACAAGAGGCATATAGGACACCAAATGTACAAAATTATGACATATCTACACCAAGACACATTATAATGAAAATGCCTAGCATACAGAACAAGGATAGAATTTTAAAGGCCGCAAAAGAGAGGAATCAGATCACATACAGAGGGAGACCAATTCATATCACAGCAGATTTTTCAACTCAGACACTCAAAGCTAGGAGATCATGGAACAACATATTCCAAGCTCTGAAAAAAAAGGAATGCCAACCAAGAATCTTATACCCAGCCAAATTAAGCTTTAGATTTGAGGATGAAATAAAAACCTTCCATGATAAACAAACTTAAAAGAATTTACAAGTAGAAAGCCAACACTACAGAACATCCTTGGCAAAATATTCCATGAAGAGGAAAAGAATAACAATGATGAAAATCAACAGAGAGAGGTATTACACTAAGGGAAAAAAAAATCAGAAGAGAAACCATGTCAAGTTAAATACCAACAATAAACAAAAAATGGCAGGGAATACAAAACACATCTCAATAATAACTCTGAATATTAATGGCCTAAACTCGCCAATCAAAAGACATAGACTAGCAAATTGGATCAAAAAACCAGACCCAGCAATATGCAGCCTCCAAGAGACTCATCTCATAGGAAAAGCCATCCATATGCTGAGAGTGAAAGGTTGGGAGAAATCATACCACTCACATGGACTGAGGAAACAAGCAGGAGTTTCCATCCTCATATCAAATAAAGTTGACTTCAAGCTTAAATCAATCAAAAGGGATAAAAAAGGACACTATATAATGCTCAAGGGAACCATACACCAACAAGACTTAACAATTATAAATATATATGCCCCAAACAATGGAGCATCCATGTTCATCAAACAAACTCTCCTCAAGTTTAAGAGTCAAATTAACCACAACACAATAATCCTGGGGGACTTTAACACACCCCTTTCACCACTGGATAGATCTTCCAAACAAAAGCTGAACAAAGAAACTATAGAACTCAAAAGTACAATAAGCAACTTAGACTTAACTGACATATATAGAGTATATCACCCATCAATGGGCCAATACACTTTCTTCTCAGCAGCACATGGATCCTTTTCAAAAATAGACCACATATTATGCCATAAAGCAACTCTAAGCAA
Source organism: Tamias sibiricus (assembly GCA_025594165.1). Taxonomy (NCBI): domain Eukaryota; kingdom Metazoa; phylum Chordata; class Mammalia; order Rodentia; family Sciuridae; genus Tamias; species Tamias sibiricus. Next base: position 138,023,656 of record CM046663.1, on the reverse strand, counting down.
ATATTTTAAAAAGTAGGGATACTACCCTGCATTCTATCAGATCATAATGGAATGAAATTAGAAATCAATGATAAAAAAAGAAATAAAAGCTACACTAACACCTGGAGACTAAATAATATGCTATTGAATGATCAATGGGTTGCAGAAGACATCAAGAAGGAGATTAAGAAATTCTTAGAGGTAAATGAGAACAACAATACAACATACCAATATCTCTGGGATGCCCTGAAGGCAGTACTAAAAGGAAAGTTCATTGCATGGAGCTCATTCCTTTAAAAAAGAAAAAGTCACCAAATAAATGACTAACATTATATCTCAAAGCCCTAGAAAAAGAAGAAAAAAAACAACCCCAAAAGAAGTAGAAGAGAGGAAATAATTAAAATCAAAGCTGAAATTAATGAAATTAAAACTAAAAAAAATTGAAAAAATTGTCAGAACGAAAAGTTTGTTCTTTGAAAAAATAAATAAAATTGATAGACCTTTAGCTGTGCTAACAAAGAAAAGAGAGAAAACGCAAATTACCAACATCTATGATGAAAAAGGAAATATCACAACAGACACTACAGAAATACAGAAGATAACTAGAAATTTTTTGAAAATGTATACTCCAGTAAAATAGAAAATAATGAAGGCATCAACAAATTTCTTGAGACATATGATATGCCTAAACTAAATCAAGGTGTTATACACAATTTAAATAGGTCAATTTCAAGCAAAGAAATAGAGGATGCCATAAAAAACTTACCAACCAAGAAAATCCCAGGACCAGATGGATACACAGCTGAGTTCTAGAAAATCTTTAAGAAGAACTAACACCAATACTTCTCAAACTATTTCATGAAATAGAAAAAGAGGGAACACTCCCAGACTCATTCTATGAGGCCAATACCACCCTGATTCCAAAACCAGACAGAGACAAATCAAAGAAAGAAAACTTCAGACCAATATCTCTAGTGAATATAGATGCAAAAATTCTCAATAAAATTTGGGCAATTGAATACAAAAAATATCAAAAAGATAGGGCACCACAATCAAGTAGGCTTCATTCGAGGGATGCAAGGTTGGTTCAATATAAGGAAATCAATAAATGTAATTCATCATATCAACAGGCTCAAAGATAAAAATCACATGATCATCTCAATAGATGCAGAGAAAGCATTTGACAAAATACAACATCCCTTCATGTTCAAAATGCTAGAAAAAATAGGGATAACAGGAACATACCTCAACATTGTAAAGGCCATCTATGCTAAGCCACAGGCCAACATCATCCTAAATGGAGAAAAATTGAAAGCATTCCCTCTAAAAACTGGAACAAGACAGGGATGCCCTCTCTCACCACTCCCATTTAACATAGTTCTTGAAGCCATAGCCAATGCAATTAGACAGATGAAAAAAATTAAAGGGATACGGATAGGAAAAGAAGAACTCAAATTATCATTATTTGCAGACGATATGATTCTATACATAGAAGATACAAAAAATTCCACCAGATATCTTCTAAATCTAATAAATGAATTCAGCAACGTAGCTGGATATAAAATCAATACCCATAAATCAAAGGCATTTCTGTAATCGGCAACAAATCCTCAGAAAGAGAAACTAGGAAATCCACTCCATTTACTATAGCCTCAAAAAAATTAAAATATTTGGGAATCAACTTAACAAAAGAAGTGAAAGACCCCTACAATGAAAACTACACCACACTAAAGAAAGAAATTAACAGAGATCTTAGAAGATGGAAAGATCTACCTTGTTCATGGATAGGTAGTACTAATATTGTCAAAATGACCATTCTCCCAAAAGCACTATACAGATTCAATGCAATACCAATCAAATTCCCAATATCATTCCTCATAGAAATAGAAAAAGCAACCATGAAATTCATCTGGAAAAATAAGAGACCCAGAATAGCCAATGCAATTCTTAGCAAGCACAAAACTCAATACAAAGTGGATCAAGGTCCTAGAAATTAGACCAGAGACAATATGCTTAATAGAAGAAAAAGTAAGCTTCAATTTCCAACATGTCAGATTAGGCCCCACATTCCTTAATAAGACTCCTATAGTGCAAGAATTAATATCAAGAATTAATAAATGGGATAGATTCGAACTAAAAAAGCTTCTTCTCAGCAAAAGAAACAATAAGTGAGGTGAATAGAGAACCAACTAATTGGGAACAAATTTTTAACACATGCACATCAGATAGAATATATAAAGAACTCAAAAACCTTAACACCAAAAAAACAAATAACACAATCAATAAATGGGCTAAGGAATTGAAAAGACACTTCTCAAAAGAAGATACATGATTAATCAACAAATACATGAAAAAATGTTCAACATCTCTGGCAATTAGAGAAATTCAAATCAAAACTACTCTAAGATTTCATTTCACCCCAGTCAGAATGGCAGCTATTAAGAACACAAACAACAATAAATGTTGGAGAGGATTTTGGGGAAAAGGCACACTCATACATTGCTGGTGGGACTGCAAAATGGTGCAACCGTTATGGAAAGCAGTATGGAGATGCCTTGGAAAACTGGGAATGGAACCACCTTATGACCCAGCTATCCCACTCCTGGGTCTATTCCCAAAGGATTTCAAAGCAGCACATTACAGGGACACAGCCACTTCAATTTTTACAGCAGCACATTACAGGGACACAGCCACTTCAATGTTTACAGCAACACAATTCACAATATTAAAAGACCGTGATGGACCTTCTGTCTCATTGTGACTGGACTCCTCATCATCTCCATCCTAATATTCATTGGGAGCACTATTGTCCTGGATGCCCTTTGCAAGTATTCCAACTTTCTGCAGTGAGAGAAGGCAGACTATGCCTGTTCCTGAGAGAAGAATGTTGTTTCTTTGCCAACTGTTCAGGCATTGTCCAAGACAGCTTCCTTTGGACTGGACTAAACGGGCGAATGCCCTACCTTTTCCTCTTTGTGGGACCCCTGATTACCATTATCCTTGTGTTCACCTTTGGGCCCTGTGTAATCAACAAGCTTGTTCAATCCCTTAAGGACAAAGCCAAATCGGTACAGCTTATGGTAGTCTGCCAATAATATGCTGCCCTCAGCTATGCTGATTGGGAGCCCTATAAACTTGGCCATGGTCCTTGTCAGGATGTGGAGGTCTAAATCATCCATGGGAAGCCTTTCCAATGGACCCTGTTCTGTCCCATGTCTTCCCCCCAGCCGTGGCTTGCTGGCCTTGGGTAAGTCTGCCTGAAGTGTTAGGGTGGTAGTCAAGGACGGGTAAGATCCCCAGAGGGGGACAACCTAAGACAGGCACACCCTCAAGTAAGGTGGGTTCCCATTAATAAAACAAAACGGGGGAGATGTTGGGGACGTTAACAACATGCCAGTAGATAGAAACTCTCTGGCTTTCTCCCACTTCCTGATACAGGAACTTGGACTAGCCAAGGGATGTTCCCCTGACATATGACAGAGGTCATACTGCCACTAGAATAGGCTAATGGCTCCGCCAATGTGATTTGCTCATGCTCCCTATGTGTCCCTATGATCCTTCTGCTGATTGGCCCATGTCTTCTATAAAGGCCGTCCAATTTCCTCAACAAATGAGCTCGTGCCTTGACCGGACTCCCTAGTAGCCCTGAGTGTCTTCTGAAGGGGGGTGTGGGTTACCAGTCGACTCCTGCCATTCCCAATTTCGCCTTACCGCTGGGGCATGCTCTCCCAGCCTTCTCTGCCGGCCAGAGGAGGCTCACTCCAAGTCAGGGGAGTTGAAAACCCCAGCAACTTTAAAACCCCAACAATCCCTCACCAATAAACAGATCTTTCATACATAAACTTGGTAATGACTCTTTTGACCTAAAAATATTATAAATCAAATGTATTTAACAGATATCTATAAAATATTCATTCAACAACAGTAGTATTCACTTTCTTTTCAGTGGATCATGGAAAATTCTTCAAAATAGACCATATGTTGGGCACAAACCAACTCTTATCCTGCATTTCATCAGATCATAATGTCATAAAATTAGAAATCAGCACCAAAAAAACATAACGGAACCATATAAACACATGAAGATAGAACAATATGCATTTGCATGATTAATGAGTGACAGAAGAAATCAGTAAATTTTTGAAAAATTATTAGAATCACACTAGAAGAGTGATACAACATATCAGAACATATGGGACAATATGAAGGTGGTTCTCAGAGGAAAGTTTATAGCTATCAGTGCCTAGATTAAAAAATCAGACAGATTCTAAATAAACAACCTAACAATGCATCTTGAGGCCCTTGAAAAACAAGAACAAATGCCAAAACCAGTAGAAGACAAAAATAGTTAAGAAATAAAAGCAGAAGTCAATGAAATTTATTTTTTATTGGTTCTTTTTAGTTATACATGAAAGAAGAGTCCATTTTTTTTTTTTTTTTTTTTTTTTTTTTTTTTTTTTTTTGTGGTACCGGGGATTGAACTCAGGGGCACTCGACCACTGGGCCACATCCCCAGCCCTTTTTTGTATTTTATTAGAGACAGGGTCTCACTGAGTTGCTAAGTGCCTCGCCATTGCTGAGGCTGGCTTTGAACTCGCGATCCTCCTGCCTCAGCCTCCCAAAGTGCTGGGATTACAGGCGTGCGCCACCGCGCCCGGCTAGAAGAGTCCATTTTGATGTAATTATACAACCATGGAATATATCTTATCTAGTTAGGTCCCATTCTTGTGGATGTACATGACAGTGGAATCTACTGTGTTGTTTTCATAGATGTTTACATGGAGAAATTATGTCAGATTCATTCCACTGTCTTTCCTTCTATCCCTTACCTTCCCTCATTCCTTGTTGTCTAATCTACTGAACTTCTATTCTTTCCCTCACCTCCATCAAATTTAGAATTTAAAAAAATTACAAAGGATCAATTAAATAAAGAACTTGTTGTCTCAAAACATAAACAAGATAGATAAGCCCTTAGCCAGTATAATCAAAAGGATAAAAAAGGAAGATCCAAATCAAAATTAGAGATTAAAAAGGAAAAATCGTTGTAAACATCACAGAAAACCAGAAGACCGTTAGAGTACTTTGATACTTATACTTCAAAAAAAATTATAAAACCTAGAAGAATTGGATCCATTTCTAGAGCCTATGATCAACTGAAATTGAATCAAGAAAACACAGAAAACCTAAACAGACCAACAACTAGCAATGAGATAGAAAAGGCAATAAAAAGACGTCCTACAAAGGAAAGATTAGGACCAGATAGACTCTCAGTCAACTTCTAGATCTTTAAACAACTAATGCCAATGCTCCTCAAATTATTCCATGAAATAGTGTTATGATCTTAATTAATCAATACAATAATGTTATAGATTAAAAAATATAGACTAATAAAATAATAAGTATAGCCATAATGACTCCATCTTTATGGTTCCAATGTGAAACTGTTATGTAAGCTGTTTTTAAGAATAATTTTTTAAAATTGTTTTTGTGTGCTTCATACATCTACTAATGTACTTGAACACAAGATGTACAACCACAATTGTGCTCAAACCCAGGATGTGTTTGTCTGACTCTGCTCTGCTGCTTTTTTCAGCCCTTGTACTCTGCTTGCTTGAAATCCACAGATTCCAGAGGATGTGGTTTTCTTCCTTAAATATTGGAACCACAGACAACCTGGAGGGGACCACTGACCTCCCTATCTCCTACCAGGTTCAAAAGGTTATTTTAGATGGCCTGGCCATCCAGATCAAATGACTTATATTCAAATTTGGATGGACATTCCCTTGGATGATCAAAGATGGTTGCATTCATGCCTCTCAGCCTAAAGAAAGAAAAATAAAAACAAAACCAAAAGTATTCTGCTAACCAAACTTTTATCCAAAAAGACACAAGTTTTGCCAGAGAATCCTGAAGACTCGGACCTTGCCCCTCCTTACCCAACCCTTGTATGCTAGCACAGGGGGAAAAGAGGAGTCTTTAACTTGGACTGAAAAAGAACAGAAGGCATTTGATGAACTATAAACAAGCTTGGTCTTGGCACCCTCATTGATGAAGTTAGGGGAATAGCAAAAGGGGGTGCTCCCTCAAACTTTGGAACCATGGAAACATCCCATGGCATATCTGCCCAAATTGTCTCAGGGTCATTGCTACCACAGCCAGAGACAAAGAAGCTCACATTGGGGCAGAATCTACAAGTGATAGCCCCACACTCTGTTGAGACCTTGCTCAGAAGCCCCCACAGCACTGGCTTTCCAGTGCCCACATCACTCAATACCAGGCTCTTCTCCTGGATCAACCTAGAATAAAATTACCAAAGACTTCAGCTCTAAACCCAGCCACCCTCCTTCCTGACAATGATCCAAGCCATTACATGACTGTCAGGAGATTCTGGAGACATCAAGTCTGGCCGGACACACCTTGGCTGGACCTGGATGAGATGGCAGCAGCTACATCCAGAACGGACTCAGGTATGTGGTGGGGGGTTGGAGGACTATGGTCACTTTAAATGAGGTTATTTGGGCTCAAGCTCTAGGGCATGGAAATTCTGCACAGAAAGCGGAGCTAATTGCTCTTACCAAGCCCTCCAACATGACAAAGGAAAGACTGTTAACATCTACACGGACAGTAGATATGCTTTTGCTACTGTTCATGTACATGGGGCCCTCTATAAAGAAAGAGGACTACTAACTTCAGGAGGAAAAACATCAAACATACAAATAAAATATTACCTTTATAAAGGCCCTCTGGTTACCAAGAAAGGTGACTATTATACATTGCAAGAGACACCAGAATACAGATACCCCAGAGGCAAAAGGAAATTCTTTTGCTAATAAAACGGCCAGAGAGGTGGCTCTAAAACCAGTGGGGCCTCTGCACATTTTGCCGGTGTTGCCTAACAGCTTGTTACCTACTTCCCCCCACCTACATGGAACAAAAAGACTCTAGGAGAAACTTTAGCAATGACAGAAGACCAAAATGGATAGAAAATTCTACTGGACCAGAAAATCCTGATAAACATTAAGAAAACTGTTAGTTAATCAACTACATCAATGAACCCATATGTGTAGTATTAAAATGACTGAGCTGTCACAGAAGGACTTTTACATTTCTAAACTAACTCAATTGACAAAACAAGCCTCTTCCAGGTGCTAAAGTTGTGCCCAAGTGAATCCCAATTCGAGGGTAAGTCAATTTAGGGGGATTCAGAAGCATGGAAAAGCACCAGGAGATGGGAAATGGATTTTTCTAAAGTAAAGCCTGAACTGTGTGGTTAGTATTACTTGTTGGGTTTTGCTGACATTTTTTTTCAGGATGAGTTGAGACATTTCCCACCAAGTCAGAGACAGCAACTACTACAGCTAAAAAGCTTATTCAGGAGATAATTCCCCTATTTGGCCCCCCAATAGCCAGGGGGTCCAAAAATGGCCCAGCTTTCATAGCTCAGATAAGTCAAATTTTATGCAAAGCCGTTAATATTAAATACAACTTACATTGTGTACACCAACCTCAGAATTCAGGACAAGTAGAAAGAATAAACAGGACTCTAAAATATACTCTAACCAATTTAAAGATAGAAACTGGTGAACACTTCTAGATGGGAAAGCTAGATGGGAAAAAGGATAACATGATGTAGTGGGATCTCATAAAATTGGAAGGGAGATCAGTATAGTAGAGGAAAGGGATCATGGGGAGGGAAGAAAGGAGGAAAAGGGGAAATTCTGGGGAAGGATATTGGCCAAATCAAAATGTTATATTGTGAGCATGTACAAATATGAAAAATGAATCCCACCATTAAGTACAACTATAATGCAACAACAAAATATGGGAGAAAACAAAAAGCAAAATGACACAAGATAACAAATCAAAGCCATATTAAGAAATAATGAGAGACTGGCAAGATGGCAGACCAGAGAGAGGCGACATTAAGTGTCAATCAGTAAAGTGAGGTACAGTAGTGAGAATACTGCTGAGTTACTAGGATACTCCTGCACCCACAAAGGAGCCAAGGCCATTGTACTTCTTTGGGGCACTGAGACAACAGACTACAGCGGACATGAGTCTCCAAATTGCTGACTCGTGCAAATCCCACGTGGGAAACAAACAGCACACAAAGATATCAGCAGCGGTGCCGGTGGGGAATGGTGCAGAAGAACAAGGACCCTGGCAGCAGTACCAATACCAAACGGCGCAGCAGGATAGGCACTGACCATTCAGCTACCCAACTTGCTTTCACGCAAGTCACCTGGCAAATTCCCACGCACAGGAATGCCAGTCAGGTCCTGGGTGGTTCCATTACACCCAAGGGATGGATCACCATCATTTTTTAAAGTGGCTGCAGCAGAGGGAGAAAGAAGGGAAAAAAGGGAGGGGGGGAGTCACCTGCGTGTGGAACCCTGCATACATCCGAGGAATTTACACAGGCTCTGAAGACAGCTGACATCTACACAAGCCACACACAGACAGTGGAGGAGCTCGTATCTGAACCCTGCATACCGGCCCCATAACTCTGCAACTATATTGTGACGTGGAAAGTAGACATCTACATCTTGGGTCACTTTTCAGTGCCATTTACGGGGGTGGGAGGGGACTCACAGTTCCAAACTCCAGCTGACCAGGTACACAGATCCTCAGCAAAGGCTAGGACAGATTCTGTGACTACTTGGTTAACTTCAAACTCTGGAGGGTGGCAATAAAATCCTGAAAACTGACAACAGACATCTGCATCTACTGGATGTGAAGGGAACCAGGAAATCTCCCCTCAAGATTTCTTGTCTGTGACTTATTTGTCTTTGTGGAGTTTTTTTGTTTGTTTGTTTGTTTGTTTTGAGTGTGTGTGTGTGTGTGTGTGTGTGTGTGTGTGTGTGTGTGTGTGTGCAGGAGCATGCGCATTTTTCTCTCTTTTTTTTTTTTTTTTCATTCTTTTTTGTTTGGTTCGGTTAGTCTTATTTCTCCCCCCCCCTTTTTTTTTTCTTTTTCTTTTTTCCCCTCTTCTTTCCTCTCCCTATTTATGCACCACCCTCACACTCTCAACATATGTGAAACCAAGTTTTATACATGAATTAGGATTTTGAGAACTGGGGCAACTGAATAATATATCAAAGCTGTGTTATATATAGTTTCTTTTCTATTTTTGACTCAATTTCTTTTTCTTCTCTTTTTCACCAATTTCTACTACTTTGACATTTTTTATTTCTCTTAGCATATACATAAATTTGTGTTATATACACCTCAGTCTTCCCACTAACTTGTTCACTCCAATTCATTTCCTCTCTCTTCTGCTGATATTAAACTACATTCATAGATTTCTCTTTAACACCTAAAGAATAACTCAATATCCTCACTTCCTTCATCCTCAGCATATCACATCTGTGTCTAATATCAGAAAATATAAACCTTTTACAAACCTACAGAGTATATTGGAGACAATATCTGAATTCACTAATTCTGTACATTATGACCAAATTGTGAACATCTGAAGAGAAAATTTCTAGTTTTAGAGTGTAAACTGTTCATATGGGGATCTGATAACATTGTACTACAGGGGGATCATAAGGCTTTAAGGTAAAAATGAAAAAGTCAAGGTTCCACAGTGCTAGAAGAGAAGTCACACAAGCAATATGAAAAAACAAGGGAAGAAAGTGTCCCAAACAAATTAACATACCTCCTTAGTAGATTTCATGGCAAGCACAATAGATGAAATGACAGAAGGAGTTCAGGAGGTACATAATCCAAATGTTCAATGATCTCAAGAATGATATAAGGGATCAAATTCAGGTAGTAAAAGATCATTTTGACAAAGAACTCCATAAACAAATACAAGAAGCAAAAGATTACTTCAATAGGGAGATAGAGGTTCTAAAAAGAAACCAAATAGAAATCCTGGAAATGAAAGAAGCAATAAACCAAATTAAATGTTCAGTTGATGAATGAGCCCCAATTAGGAAGGGTTATTGCGGCTAGCTGGAAGCCATAAGTTCCACCTGATATGTATGTGACGCACCTGTAGGCACCCGCAAAGCTAAAGGTATATAACCGGGTGAAAGCGGTCGGAGTTAGGAAAACGAATTCATTCAGTCAGTCGTGCAGTCGCTCGGTCGGTCAGAAGAAGAGTTCTGGTCGGAGAAGAGGAAAAGAATCAGAGCGGCCAGAACGTAGGCAGAGCGGTTACAGATAGAAGAAGTAATGGCTGGTCAGAGTTAGGCCGAGGCTCCCGAGGAAGAAAGACGAAAGAAGAAAGAAGAAAGAAGCTCTAAAAAATAATCTTTCTCTAAGCTAAGCTCTCTCTATCTTTCTTTCTCTCTCTCTAAGCTAAGAAGACAAGATCTTTCTTTCTCTCTCTCTAAGCTAAGAAGACAAGAAGAAAAGCTCTCTCTAATCTTTCTCTCTACAAGATCTTTCTTTCTCTCTCTCTAAGCTAAGAAGACAAGAAGAAAAGCTCTCTCTAATCTTTCTCTCTAAAAATCTTTCTTTCCCTCTCTAAGCTCTCTCTAAGAAAGTAGAAGTAAAAGTAGTAATAGCTTTACTCTGCCTCCGAGTTTTTTCTCCCGTGGCGGTTTGTGGCTGGACATGACAGGCAGCTTACAAGTTGAAATCACCAAAAGATTGCACCACTTGGAAGAAAGGACCTCAGACAATGAAGGCAAAATATATAATCTTGAAAAAAATGTAGACCACACAGTGAAAATGGTAAGAAATCATGATCAGAACATTCAAGAAATATGGGATAGCTTTAAAAGACCAAATTTAAGAGTTATTGGGGTAAAGGAAGGTGCAGAGTTCCAAACCAAAGGAATGAATAATTTATTCAATGAAATAATAGCAGAAAATTTTCTGAACATGAGGAATGAATATCTTTAATAAACATAGATGCAAAAATTCTCAACAAAATTCTGGCAAATTGAATACAAAAAACATATCAAAAAGATAGTGCACCATGATCAAGTGGGGTTTATCCCAGGAATGCAAGGTTGATTCAACATATGGAAATCAATATATGTAATACAGCACATCAATAGACTTAAAGATAAGAACCATATATCATCTCAATAGATGCAGAAAAAGCATTCAACAAAATACAGCAGCCCTTTATGTTCAAAACACTAGAATAGCTAGGCACAGTGGTGCACGCCTATAATCCCAGCACTTGGGAGGCTGAGGCAAGAAGATCCTGAATTCAAAGCCAGCCTCAGCAATGGCGAGGCACTTAGCAACTCAGTGAGATCCTGTCTCTAATAAAATACAAAAATGGTCTGGGGATGTGGCCCAGTGGTCAAGTGCTCCTGAGTTTAATCCCTGGATAAAAAAAAAAATACAAAAACTAGGGATAACAGGAACATATCTCAACATTATAAAGGCTATCTATGCAAAGCCCCAGGCTAGCATCTTTTTAAATGGAGAAAAATTGAAAGTATTCCCTCTAAAAACAGTAATAAGACAGGGATGCCCCTTTCACCACTTTTATTTAACATAGTACTTGAAACTCTGGCCAGAGCAATTAGAAAGACTAAAGAAATTAAAGGAATTCAGAAAGGAAAAGAAGAACTCAAATTGGCACTATTTGCTGATGATATGATTCTATACCTAGAAGACCCAGAAAATTCCACCAGAAAACTTTTAGAACTAGTAAATGAATTTGGCAAAGTAGCAAGATACAAAATCAACACCCATAAGTCAAAGGTATTTATGTATATCAGTGACAAATCCTCTGAAAGGGAAATGAGGAAAACTACCCCATTTACAATAGCATCAAGAAAAATAAAATACTTGAGAATCAAGTTTCTATATTAAAGAAATGTGCATAAAAAGCACTGTAAATAAATGCTACTGGGAACCTATTTAAAGACATAGATTGTGAGTAATGACAAAAACAAGATGAGTTTGCACGGGAGCAGACTATTTGTATGCAGTTTGAAGTTTAGAATCAACTCATCCTGGAATATTACAAATTTACCATGTTAAGAGAAGCCCACATGGTAAATAATAAGAAAGAAAACTTTAAAAACACAAGGAAAAGAGAAGGAATTTAAAAGTTTCAATAGAAAAATGTTTATCAGTTAAAATTAAGACATGAGTTCATCAAAAATATGTAATATTATTGTGCACATGCATATCTAGCAATCAATAGAGCTCAACATATATGAGGTAAACATTGACAAACAGAAACTCGAAGAATATACATTCTTCTCAAGAGAACATAAATTTTTCTATTCTTCAGGACAGTCCAGTTGTTAGAACATACACAATTCTCAATAAATTTTAAAATCACAAAATCATAGGAAGTATCTTCCCTGATCACAATGGAATGCAACTAGAATTCAAGAAGAGAAGGAAAATCGTCCATTATACAACATGCTCTTCTACAACTAATGGGTTAAAGAGGAAATCACTAGGAAAACTAGATGGGATTGAGATGTAAAGGAAATAAAATACAATAGAACAAAATAATGATAGGAAGCAAAAACCAGTTCTTAATGGGAAACTTAGAGGAGTAGAACTTACAATCAAAGGGAAGACAAGAGCTCAACTACAATGTAACTTCTGAACCTAGGACTAGGAAGATAAAAGCAGGCTGAATGCAAAGCCCACAGAAAGACTAAATGGAAAACAGCTGAACAATCACTCAAAGCAAATACTGCTTCTCAGAAACTGTAAGCAAATGTCACAAGTCATTAGTTGGATTAAGTACAAATAAAGAGAAGACACCATTGACTAAATTCAGACATGATAGCAAGAATATAACTACTGATTTTACAGAACTAAAAATAGCAACAAGAGATTACCCTAAACTACTATACAACAGCAAATCAGATAATCTGCATAACAAGAAAACTTAATAGAAACACACAAATTACAAACACTGATTCAAGGTCAATAATGCAAAATATGAACAATTGCAACAACTTAAGATAGGCAATTTGTAATCAAATTCCCCCCCAAAAGAAATGTGGATTTGTATGATTTACTGGTGAATTTTACCAAAAATTTTAAATCATACTATGTATGCCTGTAAAAAAGATAACATCCAGCCACACAAAAGAGCAAAATGGAGATACATGCTACTACTTAGATGAGTCTCCAATGCATTATATAGAAGGAAAGAAGCCACAAACAAAAGGTCATATATGCCACAACATCTTTCATTATTTATCCACAATAGGCATATCCATGCAGACAGAAATCGGAGTGCAGGGGTGCGTTCATTTAATGGTACATATACTTTTGAGAAAAGATGAGTAGGTTTTGAAACTGGAGACAGATGACGATCACACAACACAGTAAATTCTGTAAATACCAATAAAGTTAACTTCAAGAGGGTTCACTGTGTGGTATGTGAATTTCATCTCAATTTTCTAAAGGACAATTTTCCCTGAACTGACGAGACACAAACTTCGTGCAATCCTTGTCAGAACTCCCCACTGGGTTTTTGCTGAAATTGACAATCTCATCTTGAAATTGATATGGAAATTCAAGGGGCCTAGAATTGTCAAACAGTCCTGAAAACCAACAACACAGTTGGACAACTCACATTCCCACTTGAAAACATGAAACACAGCTACAACGAAGAAGACAAGACATCAAGATGGTGAACTACTGGATAAGGATGGACATACCCATCCATGGAGCAACATGAGAGTCCACACACAAAGCCTCACATTTATAGACAACTGATCTTTGACAGGGTGTCAAGGAAAGCCAATGGGAATAAATAACCTTTCAACACATGCTGCAGTGACAGCACATTTCTGCCTCCAGGGTCCCTGACAGACACCAATCTCTTACTCTGTATATGTGTTTAAAGCTACACTCAAGAAGGCTCCTCTCATCCCTCCACCTACACCTGCCCATCCTGTACCACCATCTACAAGACTCAACCCATCTGCAATTTGCTCTGCTGTCCACATTGCTCATGTCAAGGTCTATTTCAATCCACAGGACATGCAGGTGGTGCACCTAGGGTAAGCTGCTCCTTTCTGTGATCCCACACCCTGTGCAGTGATGAACTTCATCCTCATATCATGGCATGGTATTTTATATGTTATAACTTGGTTGTTATTGTCTCTTTCAGCAGCCATGTCCTTGCTTTTGTTTTATTATTAATTTGTGTCATCTCTTCTTTTTATTGTGTCATTCTAGCTGACGATTTGTCTATTCATTAACTCTGTCTAACCCCTAGTGCGCATTCTGTTTCTCCTAACATAGATATTTATCTAAAGAATAGAGTCAGCATATTCTAATTATTTAATAATTGCATGTTTTCCATGATGCTTCGTGGAGATTCATGATACACTGAGTCATCAAAGTGCTTCACAAGCACTATTGTCCTGACCATGTAACATTCTTACAGATTTAAAGGGGTTTAGCAAACCACAACATGATCAAGAAATCAAACACCTGGGCTGATGGCAACACTTTACCTGAACCATTTTTATCAGGAAACAGTCAATAAAGTCCCGAGGGTTGTTAACATCCAGGGATTCTTCATGTTCTTTTACTTTCTTTAAAATATGATTTCTAAGATAATCAATATTTTTGAATAAAATGTGATGACTCCCTGGAAGATAATCAATGAGAGCAGGGAAATTATTGCAGACCTATAAGAGAAAACAATAATATATTTATAAAAAAGATTTAATTAACATATGTGACATGATGCAAGCTCTCATAAGAACTTATTGCTCTATATATAAACAAAATTTGGGTCTATCTTGAGGTGTCATTTTTATTGAAAATATATAATTCTCTCAGCTTATAGAATGATTATGGGAGGATTTTCTGACCAGAGCATCAAAAGTAATAATCATTCCTGAAGTTTATAAAAATTCTTTATGCTAAAACTTAATTTTATACAACTTCACTTGTTATCTACATCAATTTTCTACAAAATATGAAATATTACAGCATGAATTAATGTGATTCACATTTCATAGATAACAAAAGATATTAAGGAATTTGGGGAACAGTGATTTAGAGCACAACACTAGTCGCTGCTTTTTTATTTCTATCAACCACCTTCAGATGTGGAATGAGGTTGCCCAAAGATAACATGAAGCCCAACTGTCCTCTAGAGCTGTCTTTCCTAACCCAGTGATCTTTTTAGCCAGGATAGCAGCTGAACATCAAACCCCTACCCCACTCAGTGATTCCTCAAAGTTTCGTTGTCCCTACTGTCTCTTTACTTCCAGAAAATATACTTTTCTTGAACTGAGATATTCCTGCCAAGTATTTTGATGAAAAGTCCTCCAACCTTTAGGTTGCAGGGCAGGCCTTGTGGGCCATGGGAGTTTTCAAAAAGTCTCAGGGTGTAACTGACAAACATGGTCATCCTTTGAGCAGTCACCAAGAGCCTTACAGAAACAACACTTTTGAGATTTAAAGGGATATCCACTCACTACAGTGAGCTAACAGCCAGCTCTGTACGTGCACCTTCAGATTCCTGCATGTAAAATAAAGAACACAAAACCTTTCCCAGATATTTACTCCATGATGCTCTAGGCCAGATAGTAATCACATCATCTCATGCACCATATACTATTTTGGATGTGTCTGAAGAAAAGAATAAAAGTGTTTTCTAAGGAAGAAAGGATCTTGGCCTCACTTGCGCCCATGCAGAGCTCAGAATCCTGACGTTTTCATTTAACTTATTCATCAGGGTGAGAAAATGTGGATCATGGTAGTCATAACGATTCTTGAAAATGATGGAGCAGATCATATTGCAAGGAGCACAGCCGAGGATGAAGGTGGGATCACAGGGTGAGCCTGAAGAATTGGAAATGAGTCAAAATACATTCTACTATCATGGAAAACTTAAAAAAAAATTAATAAAAATATTTCCATTAAAAAAAGAGTTGAAAATGATTTTAAAATATCTTTAGAGTTAGCCATTACAGCCTAGCTACTTAAATAAATGAGTTTAATATACTCAGCTCACATCTACTGCCTTTACTTATATACTTTTCATTGCAAGTTTCTGTTATTTGGGAAGATAAAGACTTAACTTTCTACCCAACAAGTCCAGTATTCAGAGCAGAAAAACAGGTAAATATGATTTAAACATTTTAAGCAATATATTGTCTACAGAGCAATTGACAGCAAAATATTCACATGCATTAAAACAAAGAATTGCCAAGTGCAATGGCAAATGCCTGTAATCCCAGAGGCCTTGGAAGATGAGGAAGGAGGATTGCAAGTTCGAGGCCAGCCTCAGCAACTTAATGAGGCCCTAAGGACTTACCAAGGCACTAAGAATTAGCGAGACCCTGTCTCAAAATAAAAAATAAAAGGGGATCGAGATATGGCTCACTGGTAAAGTGCCTTGGGTTCAATCTTCAGTACCAAAAAAAAGAACAAAGAATCACTTTTACCTAAATCTAAGTAGGCCATGAAAACCTAACATATTAAATAATAGAGTTTACAATACTCAGTTCACATCCACTGCATTTACTTACACCTCATTATCCCTGGGGTTTTCTGGTTGTGGCAGTGGTTCTTGATAATATTGTTGTTGGTGGTGGTACTGGGGATTGAACCCAAGGGCACTTTAGCACTGAGCTATGTCCCCAACGCATTTTTTCTTTTATAATTTTAGACAGGGTCTTGCTAAGTTGCTTAGGGCCTCCCTAACTTGCTGGGGCTGGCCTTAAGCTAATGATCATCCTGTCTCAGCTTCTCAAGTAACTGAATCATAGCAGGCCCAATCATAGCCGGCCAAGGGCTAATTCTTAAAGGCAAAAGACCATCTTAAACATAATAATTCAAGTATTCAGAACATAATCACATCTGTCTGTAAAGCCTATGGAAAATACAGCAATGAGATAGAAAAGGAGATTATGCAGTGGGCCTGGAAACTTTTTATATGTAATGAATGGAAGAAAGAATTCTGTGTTGAATCAGTGATAAGGAAGTAAAGTGAGATTGTGGGTGAGTTTATGCATATAGAGAAAAAAATGAGAAAAGCAAAATGTGTGTGTTATTTGAGAAGAAAAAGTAATATCAATAAGTGGACTTGTTTGCTAAAATAAACAACTTTTATTCAAAATATAAACCCCAGGTAAGGCAATCAAAAATGCAAAACTAATAGAGACATTATTTCTCATTTGAAAGTTTAAAAAATGAATTTCACTCCTTAGGAAATAAATTTCCATTATTTCCAATCAAACTATTAATTTGATCCTTTAGACTTGGCTGACTTTTGTTAACTTTGTGATACAGTCCTCAAACAAATAGTTTGGGGCTGAGGTTGTGGCTCAGTTGTAGAGCAATTGCCTAGCATGTGTGAGGCACTGGGTTGTATTCTCAAAATTGCATAAAAATAAATAAAATAAAGGTCCATCAACAACTAAAAAAAGAAAGAAAAGAACAATATGTTTTAACCATTTTAAAATCTGTCCATCTCATACTTTAAGTGTATTATTTTACAGGGAATGAAACCAAAGTATAGGAAATGTTCCTTTTTGGGGGGAATCTCTAAGATAAATTACTATAATCAAATAATAAGTACCAATTTATATGTATGAGCTCACAAGTTCATACCTGTGGACCCTAAATAAGGGAGGCTAGAATCAAAGCCACTCTGAAAAAGTAGGAGAGCATTTGGAAAATAAAAAAAGTCTTCCATTAGATACTGTGTGCAACCATCTTTAAACATTATAGTGCTCTAAGCCTTTAGAAATGTGTTATTTTCAGCCATGGAGGTGGAAAGTAACTTGCACAGTCTTGGAGATTGGGGGGGGGGGGGTGTACATGTGTGTCGTGCACTGGTAAAATTGAATTTTTAATCTTTTTTCTTCCACTTCATTTGAAACAGAAAATATGAAAACAAGGTCTTTTGGAATCCAAGCTGATAATCACATTCACAGTGAAAGACATTTCACATTTAAGTAGAGGTAGCAGTGGGAGGAAAATAAGGACCATAAATTTTTAACCACAAATCCAATGAACAGGGGAAGAAAAGAAAGCAAAACTGAAAACAGAGTTACTATACTATTAGGGGAGACTACATGAGGAGTCAGTGGTAGTCTTCAAAATCTAGTTAGAGAAAGCATTTTCTAAATTTCTGATGTGTACTTTGTAGATTTATGTGAAAAGAGATATTTAACCAAAGTATGTAATCAAAACATGTGGGTAAGAAGATGTAATTTATGATTATTTATAAAAATCATTCTGTATTTAGAGAGAAATAATTGATGAGAAATTTATGAAGATACAGCAAAGCAATTAAAAGCATACATTACACCATAAAGGCCAAAGCCGCAGCCTGGACCCGGAAGAAACCCTGAGGCACATCAGTGAAGCTGTGCACACAAGTACAGTCCAATTTAGCAAAAGCAGATGACGACAGGCTGGGGCTCCATGAGGAAGTAGCAGTGGGGTGGTGGGGGAACCACTGCCTCCACATTCACTTACCAAGTGTTCTCAACTGGCATGATATGGAATAGGTTACCCTCCTTTACACTAAGAGAAAACACTGCTCTTTAACTCTTTAGGGAAAAAAAAAAACACTCAAATACTAGGTTTATAATTTCTGATTGGAAAGGAAAATTAAAATATTCAGGGACAGAGAGAGATCAAAAGAAATTTGACTCCCCAACTGCAGGCTAAGTTGAGTCACTACACAGGCAACACTGATAAATAAACATGTCCTGTACCTTTTTAAAACAATCCCTGTCCCACATGGGGTCACAACCAGGTCCCATAATGAGAGCTCTCACTCAATTAAAATGCTTACAAGGAGGTCGTTAAAGAGGGCACTCTGATAAGGTCAGTGACACAAAGAGGCACCCACCATTGGTTTTCCTCAACTCCTCCACCAGGTAGTGGGCTTCCTCTTGAACACGGTCCTCAATGCTTCTCTTCCCCATCCCAAAATTCCTCAGGGTCATGAGGGAGAAGCGTCTTGTCTCCTTCCATGTCTTTCCATTGCTAAAACCGATACCTACAAGTAGTAGAGGGAAGAGACTAGAAGGGAGACCCACCAAGTCAGGGAAGCTGATGTGGGACACCAATGTGGGACACCACAGGGATGGCCAAGCTCTGCCTCTGGAGCCCTTCCAGTCTCTATCTTCCATGCCGCTCATCCCAGTGACCACTGCACAGCACACACAAGCACGTGCACTTACCAAGGTCTTTCTTACTTCTTCTTAAAAGTGGGATAGAGTCTCTTTCCAGCAAATTCCTCCCCAATATCAACCAGGGCTTCCTTTACAGCTTCATATCCATGCAACACCACAATGGGCTTCATGCCCAAATACAGAGTGAACACAGGCCCATAGGCTTTTGACAACTGAAAATGGGAAAGAAAATGCAAATATTAGCAAACTAAGTTACTATCACACTGATTCTAGATGATATTACCATCATCATTTTTACGGTTTTATTCTACCACACAGAGATGGAAATATTTCTGAATTTCATACATAAATGATTGTGATAGCTGCCATTGATGGAGGGTTTATGATGTGCCATACAATTTCAAGTCGTTTCATTACACAGATTGCAATTAATCCTCACATCAATGCATACAGCAGTCTTGTTTGCCCTGATTCATTAAGAAAGAACTTGAAAGAGAATTCCAAATTCATTTCCAGTGTCCTGCAGCAAATATACAAGCACAAAATTGGAACTTTTCTGAATCAATATTTGATGCTCAAGCACTTTATCACACCCCCATGCCCACCTTGAAATCAATACCCAGCAGACTACTCAGGATGACCTGCAAAGCTCTTTCCAGGGAGATGCTGATAGCCCTATGCTGAACACTAGAAATCAGTGTTTTTCAATCACCACACTTAATCCTAATGCCCAGCCATGTTGGGTCTGCAGCTGTTACACAGAGTAGGCACTGCAGAGGCAGAACCATGACATGAACATCCACTGGAAGAATCATTTCTTCCACCTTCTCCATTCCCAGTCCCAAAGAATTTCTGCAGCAATCAAAAGAATTCTGATATCATTAATTGTGACAGTGACTCATTGCATTTCATTCCTTATGCAACTCCAAACCTTATGCTATTGCAGAAATCCTTACACTATTCCTTTGATTTCAGGCATTAGTCGTTGATTCTGCAGAGAAGTTCTATACTCATGGCAATTCTGAATAAAGCACAACGTTAGTATGGTACATGACATCAAGGTTTACAGAGAGTATTTTCCTTTTCAATCATCTGTTATAATAGTGTGCCTCCAGAGTGAAGAGGTAAGGGAGGAAGAGAGGGAGGAAGGAAGGAAGAGTAAGAAAGTGTGTGGGGTGGGGGTGTCATAGGGAGAAATAACTCCTATTATCCCATGTCTCATTACTTCTCATAACCAAAAAAAATAGAAAAAATTATCTACCAAAAAAGGCCAATTCTGCTCGTTAATTTTTTTCCTAGACTACTTACTAAGTTGAATCTTTTTTTTTTTTTTTTTTTTTTTTTTTTTTTTTTGTACTGGGGATTGAACTCAGGGCTACTTGACCACTGGGCCACATCCCCAGCACTTTGTTGTATTTTATTTAGAGGCAGGGTCTCCTGAGTTGCTAAGTGCCTCACCATTGCTGAGGCTGGCTTTGAACTTGCAAACCTTCTGTCTCAGCCTCCCAAGTGCTGGGATGACAGGCAAAAATTGAATCTTAATATGTAATAGAAATTATCCTTTGTGCCCCATTCATCTTTTCTTTCCTCTCTCATTCCATCCAGCTAAGTCTCTTAATTTTTTTCCTTTGTTATCCCACTGCTCCCCAAAAGCCTTTTGTTCACATGTACACAGAACTTGTGCACCAGAACAGTAACCATACACCTCCAATGAAGAAGTCAGGAAGTTAGGAAGACATCTGCTTTTGAAAACAAATTGTTGCCAAGATCCAACGGTCATTGTGACCACTTTCCACATATTTTATTAAAGGCCTAAAATAAAAAAATAAATAGTGTGCCTCCAGAAATACACTATCTTTAAAAACAGGGGTCAATTGACTTCCCTTCACAAGAAAGCCACTGAAGAAGCACAAAGCAGATTACTTACATTGGTTAAGGATTTGCTGATGTCCTTAACATCTAAATGCAGGATATTTCCAATAATTGGGAGAGGAGTGGGGCCAGGAGGGAGCTTCCCCCTCCCTGATCTCTGTCTCCAGAGTGAGACAAGAAGCAGACAGGAGACCCCAAGGACCAGGACCACCACAGGATCCATTGGAGTCTTCTCTTCTTACTGAGATAACTGTGAGCTTGCTATCCAAACTTTGATAGTCCCCTACTAATCCAATATTTAACTCTTTGACATATAAACAATCAGTGGACTTTCATCTCTCTCTTGAGCAGCCTTTCTTCCAATGGCAGAGATAAAAGAAAATGTTGATATTTCTTGTTTTCTAGTGAGCACTCTGGAGATGATGTGTTAGGTTGATGTCCAGATATCAGCAAGTGGAAAGAAAAACAGATATTTTCATGTGCTGCTCTGATTGAGAAACACTTAAGCTAATAATTTGGTGCAAGAAAATTACTCATTAGTGCCAAACTGTCACAGTATTGGCCAATTGGGAATCTACAACTTTGAGGAATTCAATATATTCCATGACTCATATGTTTTTAAAACATACAAGTTGCAGATGCAGTGCCCAGGATAAGGACAAGGACACAGAGAGTACTGGTGGTAGACCTGAGGCTGTAAAACCACCTTTCCTGCATCTTGCACCTTTCTCCCCAAGGAGAAACTCACTTCTTATACACTGGTGTTAGGAATTAAAATTAGTAAGGTCATTATGGAGAACAATATAGAGGTTCCTCAAAACACAAATGAAAAAACAATTATTGATCCAGATATCCCACCTGTGGGTAAATACGAAAGGAAATGAAATCAGAATACTGAAGAGATGTTTAGCACATGCCCATGTTTATTGTAGGACTATCTGCAATAGCTAAGGTAAAAAATCCATTTAGATGCCCACTGACAGATGAATAAACAAGGAAAATGTGGCATAGATACACATTCTACTATTATCCAGCCATAAAACACAATGAAATAGTATCCTTTTCAGCACAATAGATGGAACAAGGGAGGATATTGTATTAAGTGAAATAACTAGACACAGAAAAATAAGGACTGCATGTTTTCTCGTGTGTGGAAGATAAAGAAAGTTGTCCTGTAAGTAGAATCATAATTAATAGAGGCTGGCAAATGCACAGGAAAAGGGTAGATAAGAATAAGTTACATTTAATCAATGCACCATGAATGTGTGCATGGAAATATCACAATAAAACCCATTAATATGGACCACCAGTATGTTAATCAAATAGTAAAAAGAAAAAAGACATTCACTTCTTCTGTGTTCACCAACATTTCCTGATTGTGTAACAAGGTTTAATATTTCATGATTCAATCTAATCAGTGACTTTCAAAATGAACATGAATTTTGTTAATAATTATACAAATGATTGACTAAATAGGGATCAAACTAGTTTGTTTTTATGACCTGCAGAACATGGTGTGATCCCAAGTCATGGTAGGGCATGAATACCTGCAGAGCAAAACAAGTAGTAGTCTGTTGCTTGACTTGCACAGCTCTAAACTCTAAATAGAGTCTTATTGACTTATTTTGGATAAAATCACCTCCATTGCTTTTGCCACAAGAATCACTTTATTCCTTAAGAGATGTGTGTCCCTGCTCCACTCCTTCTTGGTTCTGCTAACCTGAGAATACTACCTGGCCCTTTCCTTTAATGGATGAAAGAATATAAAATAATTTAAAGATACAAGAGTTCTCTGAGATCAAATGTGTAAACTTTACTTTTAAGGAATGAGGAGCAATCAGTGACCAAGTGAGATGAAGTGTCACCAATGCAACAATGCAAGACCTTCTCTCAGAATCCCAGTTTTCCAGCTCCCCACTCAGTGATTTCCTACTTCCCATTACACAGAATTCTCATCCCATTCCAAATACTCAGGAGTGTATCAGCAGGAAGCCCTCAAGATTCACAGTGCAAAAACCTCAGCTTTGCCAGAATCGTGGATTAGAATATGGTCCTTTTTAATTAACAAAATTTAACTTCTAAAGAAGTTTTGTTAACAGCAAACCAAATGTAAAGTTCCCACATACACCCTGCCCACATCCACTCACAGCTCCTCCCACAACCAGCAACCCTCAGGAGTGTGGTTCATTAGATACAGTCAAACCAACATGACACTCACAGATCATAGATTACATGGGTTGACTCTTTTTACTGTACATTCTGTGGGTTTTGACTAACATGCACTAACATGTATCCACTAGTATATAGTCACGCAGACTACATTCACTGTCCTAAAAATCCTCTGTGCTCTGCCTGTTCATCCATTCCTTGCCTACAAGTTCTTGGCAACAAATGGTCATTTTAGTCTTACCATAATATTATATTTTCCAGAATATTACACAGTTGGAATCATACAATATGCAGCCATTTTTGTTTGGATTCTTTCACTTATTAATATGCAAAGAATCCTTCATGGTTTGTTTGTGTTTTGTTTTGTTTTTTCATGCCTTCATTGTTCATTTCACTTTAACACCAAATAAGATTGTATGGTACAAATTTACCACTGTTTGTTTGTACATTAACCTATTAAAGGACTTCTTGCTTACTTCTGATTTTTGTCAGTAATGAATCAAAATGCTATATATATACATGTGCAGGTTGTTGTGAGAACCCACATCTTCAATTCATTTGGATAATTACTAGGGAGCACAAGTGATGGGTCACATGGTAGATGTGACTGCTAAAATGTCTTTTGAAGTCTCATCACAATAGCTGGAGGAGATGGGTCACTGGTGATGTGCCCTGGAAGCATGCATCTTCCCTGAGGCCCCTTCCTTCTCCCCTCACTCTGTTTCGGACCCCTTCATGAGCTGAGCAGCTTTCCTCCACTGGACCCTTCCTCCACCATGTGTTGCCTCAGCATGGCCCAAATTAATGGAGTCAGCCATATATGAACTGAGACCTCTGAAATTGTGAGCCCCAAATAAACTTTCCCTCTTCCAATCTGTTCTTGTCGGCTATTTTTGTCACAGTGACACAAAAGTTAACTAAAACACACCAACAGTGATTAATAGTCCCCACTGAACCACATCCTCACCAACATTTAGTTTCTTCAGTGTTTTGGTTTTAGCCATTCTATGTGGAATCTCACCTTATTTCAGTTTGCAAGTCCCTGAAGATGTAAGATTGTTAAGCATTTTTTCACATGCTTATTGGCCACCTGAATGTGTTCTTCATTGAGATATCCCTTCAGATGTTTTGTCCAATTTTACTTGGCTTGATCAATTCCATGATGTTCCATTTTAAGAGTTCTTTGTATATTTAGAATAATGGTCCTTTCTCAGAGATGTCATTTACAAATGTTACTTCCAGTGGATGGCTTGTCTTCTTGTTTCATTGATTATGTCTTTTGCAAAATAGAAGTTTTCACTTAAAAAAAAAAAACTAATTAAACAGTTCCTCCTCTCATGGAGAGTGTCTTTTTGTGTTTTAAAAGCTATTTCCAGAACAAGGGCATCTAGATTTTCTCCTGTGCTGTCATCTCAGAGTTCATAGTTTTGTACCTTACGTGTAGATCTATGATCTATGTTGAGTCATCCCTCCTGATGGGTGTAAGGTCTCCATCTAGATTCACCCTTTTGTATGTGAATGTCCAGTTGTTCCAGCCACCCTTGTTGAAAAAACTGTCCTTTCTTCATTGAATTGCCTTTGTTTCTTTGTCAAAACTCGGTTGAAAATAGTTATATATTTTCAGCCCTCTATTCAATACATCAATTTGTCTTTTCTTACACCAATATCATACTGTCTGGGTCTCTGTGCTATCTGCACCCATCTTTCTTTCCTTTTCCTTTCTTGTTTCCACATATGAGAGAAAACACAACCCTTAGACTTCGATTTTGACTTTTTTTCTGCTTCACATAATGGTCTCTAGTTCCATCCATTTTCCTTCAAGCGACATAATTCCAGTGTTCTTTATGACTGAATAAAATTTAATTCTGTATAATATACCACATTTTCTTTATCCATTAGTCCATTCTGATGGGCACCTATGCTGTTTCCATGGTTTGATTATTATAAATTGTGCTGCTATAAACATGGGTATGCATATATCACTTAGTATGATGATCTTTTTTTAATGTATCTTTATTTGTTTTAGTTGTTCACAATGCCTTTATTCTTACATGGTGCTGAGAATCGAACCCAGGCAGCGCACATGCTAGGCAAGTGCTCTACCGCTGAGCCACAACCCCAACCCATAGTATGATGATCTTAATTCTTCAGTATAAATACTGAGGAATAGTATAGTTGGGTCATATGGTGGTTCCATGCCTAGCATTTTGAGGAACCTCTATAGGGATTTTTGTAGTGGTTGTACTAACTTACAATCTGTAGGGCTATTATAAAAAGCATGTATATATATATCCATATGTATATGTGTATACACACACACACACACACACACATATAGGAATATATATATATAATATATATATATATATATATATATACTCCTATTTGTGTCTTTTTGCAAGGGATTGCATTTCTGTTCAGTATACACCTATGAAAAAATGCAAACTAGATATGTGTTCCACAAAATTATGCCTAAGAAATGTAATTTTAATTACATTAATTTTTTATTAATTTTTATTACTTTCAGAAAATTATGCCTAAGAAATGTAAAAATGGTTGAATCAACTTAAAATTTTTTTCTGATAGTGCCAGTTGCTTCACATACTGATCAACATTTTATGTGATTTTTTTTTTAATTTTAATCATTCTGGTAGGTTATGATAATTATATCTTAATGAAGTTTTAACTTGCATTTCCATAAAGTCTAATGATGCTGAGCACTTTTTCAGATGTCCTTTGGCAACATCAACTCTTTTTGTGAAAGGATATTTTATTTGCATTTTATAAATATCCACAATTGGCTTTCTTTTTTAACAATCACAACGTACAGAAAATTTTCTGTATGTACAAAATTGTTTTATTTTGAAACATTTGAAATTAAATTGTTTACTTACTTCCAAAGAACTGAAATATTTTAGTATGTATTTCCTAAAAACAAGACAATTTTCTTATATAATTATAATCAAACCATCAGAATCACAAAATTAATATTGATGAACTGAGACCTCCAAACCTTATTCTCAATAAATCACAATATATATTTTTTATGTCCACTGAAAGTTCAGTTCAGAATCACATGGTACAACTGTATGTCATGTCTCTTCGGTTAACTTTAATCCAGAACAATTCCTGCAGTCTTTCCTTGACTCCCATGACCTTGACAATCTAAGAGCATAGACCCAATTTATAAAATGTCCCTTCATTTGGGCTTGTCTGATGTTGCCTAATCACTCAATTCAGCTTATGCATCTCTGGCACAAAGGTCCATAGAATGACACTTTTTCTTCCCCTCCATAGGTAACAATTATGATTAGTTTCATTACAAATGATGTTCATTTAATTACTAAGAACAGAGAGTTTCTGGCAGTCTTCTACACTTTAAAGTTATTAACTGTGTAATTTAGAAGAATTTTATAGATAGATTCTTTGATATTTTATAACAGTCTGTCACCAAATTTTCAAGTTGCTCCTTTCTTTATTCATGTCAAAAAGGAAACATATACTTAAGGGTTCCAGTGGATTATAATACATTCATGCAATTATATATTTCAGTGTTCAAATGTAATATCTGTGACTAGACTTTGTGTCCCTTTCCATGAACCAGTCAATTCTTGGTCACGTTCCTATTTTCTTTGTTTTTGTTGTGTTGTTTTGTTTTTTGAGAACATAACATATTCTAGGTTCATCTTATATTTCCCCTGCTTCAACTTTTCAACCAGCCACTTTACAAACACTACTGGATCCTTTTATTTAAAATCAGAAATTGGAGTCAACGACTGTATTGGGTATATTTATTGCTGTGAGGATGTTACAGGACCTGGAGCTTCTCAGGGAGCAGAGTTAGGGAATATATGCTTAAGAACACAGTAAATATCCTGTGCAGATAGAAAACAAAATGGTGAGATTTTATTCAGAGAAGAAATAGACATTGGTTATTACCAGTCAAGGGAAATTATGGCTCACAGCAAGAGGTTAAAGGTTTAAAGAGAAATGACCCCATGAACTAGAAGAAGAAGAAGAAGAAGAAGGAGGAGGAGGAGGAGGAGGAGGAGGAGGAGGAGGAGGAGGAGGAGGAGGAGGAGGAGGAGGAGAAGGAGAAGAGTTAGAGATCTATAGAAAGGGAATCAAATTCTAGAAGAAATGCTCATAAAAAACATTTTCTCTTCTCCAAGGCAGATTCTGTTCCTAAAACTAAAACACCATGATTATTGGTTAAGATATTGAGAGGCTGAAAGAAACTGAGGACAGCATGTGTCAGATATGAGACCAAAAAAAAAATCATCCAACTGTGATTAATCAAGAGCTTCCCTATATGAGTCCTTGGACATTTGATGATCCCAATGAAACAGAAGATGCAAGGAGCATCTGCTCCTGATCTCTGGGTATAGATGCTCCTCCTAAGATAGAAAGGCACTTCATCCTCCTCTTAAGTTCCCCCCTTGGCTGCCAATATGTCCTTCAAATTAATTCCCCAATCTATTGCCTAGGGTACAAAAGGATTGGTCTTTAATTTCGGGAAAAAAGAAAAGAAAAAACAGGAGGTTCATCCTTTCCCCCAGGATATGAATCTGCATTCCTACTGTCTTAGAACCAATTGATTCAACCCAAGTCAGATCCTGAGGATAAAGGACTTTGTGAGAAACTTTATCTCTAAGTGTGGTCCCTCTGGACTCCTCACTTTTCACTGTCAAAGGACTTGCAAAGCACTGAGCCAGAGGCTTGAAATCAGGATAAAATATCTGCCCACTCTGCTCCCAAGGACATTTACTGGGATTGGAGCTATGGGACTGGAGAAGTGCTCTCTTGTATCTTGATTATATTATAACTTTCAGGACATTTTTATTAAATAAACATTTTTAAGATATTCTCATTCTACTTTATAGTCTGTATGTGTTAGTCATCTTTCTGTTACTGTGACAAAATTTCTGACCTAAGAAGACAAACTTATAAAGAGAGAAGGTTTAGTTTGACTCATAGTTTCAGAGATTTCGTTCCATAATCAGTTGGTTTCATTGCTTTCAGCACTATAGTGTGGCAGTACATCATGTTGGCAAGGTTTTTTTTTTGTGTTTTTTTTTTTTTTTTTTTTTTTTTGTGTGTGTGTGTGTGGTACCGGGGATTGAACTCAGGGGCACTCGACCACTGGGCCACATCCCCAGCCCTTTTTTGTATTTTTTTTATTAGAGACAGGGTCTCACTGAGTTGCTAAGTGCCTCGCCATTGCTGAGGCTGGCTTTGAACTCGCGATCCTCCTGCCTCAGCCTCCCAAAGTGCTGGGATTACAGGCGTGCGCCACTGCGCCCAGCTGGCAAGGTTTGACCGAGCAAAATCATTCACCTCCTGCCCAAGACAGGAAAGAGAAAGTTCACATGGGGTCCCACAATCCCCTTCAAGTGCACCCACCTAGTGACCTAAGACCTCCCACTAGGCCCCACTTCTTAAAGGTTCCTACCACCTCCCAATAAAACCTCATACTCAGGACCATATGGGTCTTATGGGGGAGGTTCCAGATTCAAACTATAGCACTAGATTATGTAATTAGTAATTTTTTTGTGATATGAATAGGATTTTTTAATTGTGGTAGAGTATGCATGATAAAAAAATTACTAGTTTAAGACTTTATCATACAATTTTTCAATTGCAAAACTGAAATTTG
This sequence comes from Tamias sibiricus, assembly GCA_025594165.1. Classification (NCBI taxonomy): domain Eukaryota; kingdom Metazoa; phylum Chordata; class Mammalia; order Rodentia; family Sciuridae; genus Tamias; species Tamias sibiricus. The sequence goes on along the minus strand of CM046663.1, from coordinate 137,994,913 downwards.
TATAAAGACATAATAACTCCTGTTTTTAACCTCCTTTTGTCCCTGATGACCACCCACATAATAATCCACAGACACTTACTATTCTATGACTTTTCCAATTCTAGATAGCTCATATTAGTAGAATAATGCAATACTTAAACTTTTGTGACTGGCTTATCTAATGTGGTGCAATGTCTTCAAGTTTCATCCATGTCATAGGATGTATCACATTTCCTTCCTTTTCAAGGTGTGAAAAATATCTATTGTATGCAAAAAACACATTTTGCTAGCATTCCTTCATCCCACTGATGAAGTGAACACGAGGGATGCTTCCACCCTTTGCATATGGTGAATAATGATACTTTGAACACATGGGTACAAATACTTTTTGATACACTGCTATTCTTTCTCATGGGGATGTACCTAGAAATGCAGTTGTTAGGTTACATGATCCTTCAATATTAATTTCTATGAACCATTCACTATACTCACTATACTGTTTTTCACAGGGGCTGCATGAAAAATTTCATTCTCCACAGTATACACAAGCCTTCCAACCTCTATATGTTCTCACCAACACTCCTGTTTCCTTTTTCTCCCTCTCTCTCCTTCCCTCTCTCTTGGAACAGCTATCCTAATGTGTGCAAAGTGGTATCTCATTGTGGCTTTGACCTTTTTTTTTTCATCCTGCAGTATGCACAACAATAAATTTCTAGAACGGACCCAGCAATGACAGTACTTTTTATTCAGAACATGCAGGGAACTCATGGCTCTGAATAGTCATAGACTAGTTATTGTGCTGTTTTACAATGATAACATATTAGTAACTGAGCATTGGCATCTGTGGTGGTCAATGCAAGAGTTACAGAGTAGAGGGAATAGCAGGTATATCTATGCAGTGACCCAGGAAACTCTTCTTAATGAAGGCTGCATGTTCACTGGATCAGGAGGGGATGGAGATGTGAGGGAGAGCTGAGAGGAGGTATCCCTGGGAGTGAGAAGGTGGACGATGCCTCCAAGGAGGAGAAGTGGCAGGTGACGGCACAGCAGCAGTCAGTTGCCCTTCTTCAGACAGGAATGAAGCAGAGCTGGTACAAAGGTGGCACACGGCCAAACGCATTGGCAACGGGGGCGGTGTCGATGTCCTTGGGGTCAACCACAGGTTTCAGCTTAAAATTCTGTAAAATGGTGGTCAGGAACAAAAACAGCTCCATGCGGGCCAGGCCCTCTCCCACACACATGCGTTTTCCTGAAAATAACAAACAGAGTTTTCCCTCCTTAAATGTTAGGTTCTGAAATGTTATAAAAAGTATGCGACCCTATCTCAAAATTTAAAATGGGCTGGGGATGTGGTTCAGTGGCTAAGCACCACTGCGTTCAATCCTGGTACTAAAAAAAAAAAAAAAAAAAAAAAACAAAAAAGGATGCAGTAGCTATCTGATGAATGATTACCTACATGCCTGGATCAGACACAGCATACCTGGAATGAAGATTGGCAAGACAGATGCACAGAAAATTGGAGACATTCGCTATTCACTCTACATCTCATTTTATCAGGCACTCTTCATTGTCCAAATAGTACATAGTACCACAATCACAGCTCCAATAACTATTCACACAATATAACTGCACTTTTCACATTTCAAGTTTACATGAATCTTTTTCTGAAGACATACATTTCCCATCCAGCAGACTGAAGGGAGGAAGACAAGAAGAAGAAGACGCATATTCTGGTTCACTTGGTACCTCTGGTATAATACTCAGCCACAGATCCTTGTTCCCTAGCATAATTTCATGATTACCCATCTTCACCTCTCACGCCCTCATTTTAGAGGTTCCAAAGGTTCCTTGTCAGTCCAGAGACAAGGAAGGAATAGCCTGACCTGCCCTCACATCCTGTTCCCTCTCCGTTCCCTAGTCTCATCCTTCCATTCCTCAGATTCTCTCCTCTCAGCTCCAGGCAAGGACCCTCTTCATCCTCCCACACCATGAAGTTTCAAGCTTCCCCTCATGGTGCCCCATTTGGCTGAAAAGCACTGCTCTTATGCTTTCATCAGGACCTAGTCCCTGTCATTTCCTCTTGACAATGCTGTGATCTCCTCAGGCAGTAGATGCTCGCCCTCTAAATTTCCTCAACACAGTCATGCCTCCACGGCAGCATGGATCACCTCAAATCCCATTTTCTGTTATTCTCTACCCTGCTAAAATATGAGTCACTCAGACTTAAAAGAAGGGCTTTATCCTTGACATCTTGATATGGAAGTTCTAAAGTCATAACAAAAAAAACAAATGAGTCATAACAAAAAAAAATGAGTCTCAACACACACAATTTAGCAGTGAGACTGAATATGCCAAATGCATCATCATGAGTAGAGGAAGAGAAAGATGCTCTGTAATCTCTGCAGACTCTTCCACATTCCTGAGGTTTTGCTCAGCCTACACTTAGGTGATATGTTCTAACCCCTAGATCTACAGGAAATAGCCTTTCCTATACTCCCTCACCTCTGTAAAGCACCCTGCCTTCTCTTTTTTCCTTGTTCCCCACCTCCTGTAAGCCAGCTCAACTCTGCTTTACCTTGTTAGGATGTGCCAGGGTATGCAAAGACAGAATGCAAGCAACTTCACCCTCTGCCTCCCCAGAAACCTGAGCTTACCCCTCTCACAGCGCTAGTCCTACTATACAATGATCTGTTTGCTTCTCTGTTTCCTAACTCAGGAGTGAGACTCTTAAAAGCCCATTATATTCTCTGGAATATTTGCAAATGTTTGGAAGTGAGGGACACCACAGAGGAGATACTCAAGGTATGGACTGAGATAACTTTTTCATGGCAAGGAAGGAAAGTTTTAATGAAATGTTTAGAAGTTTCAGCTAAAGAAACTTGGTGGTATATCCACAGGCATAATTGAACCAACTTAGACTGTAAGCTTTCTCCATTTGGAAAACAGATCAGACACCCCACAAAGCTCCACTAATGTGGCACAATAGTGAGGATATATCATAATCAGGGAAAGTTCATGGGCATTGGAGTAGAACTCCTAGTGATGTGTAAAAAGTAAATGTACCAGTCCCAGAGAAGGCACCATGTAATTTCCAACTGGTCTCAGAATTTATGTTTCAGAGTTGAGTGTGGTGGTGGTGCATGCCTATATCCCTGATACTTCAGAGGCTAAGGTGGAGGATGGCTTGAGTTCAGGAGTTCAAAGCCAACCTGGGCAACAACATCTCTTTAAAAAAAAAAAAAGTATCTTATCCCTTAAAATACTATTGGAAGTAAATTTTTATTACCTGTTGAGAAAGGCATGAAGTAATCACTCTTCTTAAAGTTGCCTCTTTCATCCAGAAAGTGGCCAGGGTCAAAAGTCTCTGGGTTAGGGAATTCTTCGTCATCATGCAGGACAGAAGTCAGTGATGTTATTAAGTCTGTGCCCTGAAAATAGCAGAGAGACAAAATAAGTTACAAAAATTTTAAAGATGGGAGGAAATGATGTAACTCACCTAATCCAATCTATTTGATCTATAGGTGTTGAAATATAGGTCCAAAGAAAAGCAATGACATTTCAAGGAAGTCAAACCAATTAAAAACAGGGATAAATTTAAGATCAGTGAGAGTGATCTTGTTAAAGTTTCCTTCATTAACAGTTGAAGGATCAAATACTTTGCGATTTGAGTGCAAAACCTTCTGAATCCTCTCTACTTACTACCAAGCTGGGACACAAAGATTCCCCACCTGTTACTCTATTTCATTACTTCAGTAGTCACACAACTGGTAGGTGGATTATGATTAAAAATCGGAGCTTGTGCTCCCTCCCAAAATGTCAGTAGAATTTGGAACCTATTTATAGGTCTTTTTTTTTTTCTTTTTTTTCCATATTTTTTACTGGTGTGTTATAACTGTACATAATGGTTGGATTTGTTGTCACATATTTATACATGCACACAATATAACTATGTAATTTGGTGTGTATAAGCCTTTTTCAAATGGAGGTCTGATGTAATTTAAGTTGGCTTCTGGGAAGATATTAACAAGTACACTAACACCTACTGAGTGCTTATCATTGAAATGCAATGTTTTTCTTTTGATTTAAAATGGGAAGGACAACCAGAAGAATGAGAAGTTATACTCCATTTATGTATGATGTGTCAAAATGCATTCTACTGTCCTGTATAACTAATTAGAACAAATGAAGTGGGGAGGAACTCATCATCACAGATGAATCCTATCTTTAAAACACAGCAGGGTTGCAAAATTTAAAAAGTTATTATTTTGCAATTCAGGTAAAATCATCAACCCAGGCAGAGATCATTGATTAATGTAAAATCTATTGGGTGAGTTATTTGGGGAAAAGCATATTCACTGTGTCTTATAGTATTATCCCATTGATTGTATTTATCATCTCAACAATGGAGAGATCTAGAAGAATCCCCATAGCAAGTTTGAATCTTAGTATCACCAATAATGGTACGAACTCATATTTTTTGCCCCCAGTCACAATCTGATGTAGTTAGACATATGTAATATCACCTATATAATGTTCTTTCCCAAACACATAACTGGCATCTAATCTTCAAGAAAACATTCACACAAAACCACAATGAGAGACATTTTAAATGACCACAGATTTGACTCTTCAAAACTATCAGTGTATTGAAATGAAACAAAGGGAAAGGAAATATTCTTAATTACAGGGGATCAAAAGGGACAAGATAAAGCCTGTTTCTTCCTTGAACAATAGAATGTTCCCCCATAAAAGCTATAAAAGAGCTGGGCATGGAGACACATGCCTATAATCCCAGTGACTTTGGAGGCTGAGGCAGAAGGATCACAAGTTTGAGGCCAGCCTCATCAACTTAGTGAGGTCCTAAGCAACTTAGTGAATCCCTGTTTCAAAATAAAAAATAAAAAGGGCTGGGGATGTAGCTCAGTGGTAAATTGCCCCTGATTTCAATTCCTAATACCAATAATAATGATAATAATAAAAGGATACAAAAGATATTTTAAGGTAACTGGGAAAAAATCATTACAGACTGTCCATTGGATAATATCACAGTATTGATTGTTGGGATAATCACTAATCAGTGCCTAGGAAAGCTTGCTGTTAGTTAAGGTTCTAAGAATATGAGAACAAAGGAAATGGAGAGGAAAATCTGGCCACTTCCCTTATCTCCAATCTTAGGTGAGAAAGCAGAGAGACCTTGGTTGTAAAGTAGAAGTATGTATTCATGAAACATCTGAAGAAATCCACCTGCGCACTGGTCATATGACATATCCTATATATTCTCCCCGCTCATAGGACAGTTGAAGTCCTCCATTGTATCCTGGCCTGCTGCCACCAAGAACAGTGAGAGTAACAAAATGTCTAAAACAACTCCATTGAGTCCTCCAAGTTCTTTCTCAGGGATTGGTAAGGAGTACACCAGGTATTTGCAGCTCTGGGCCTGAATAACTGGCATAGCCAGCAAGATCCCAAAGAGGAACATGTTGAGTTGACTGGAGTTGAAAAAGGACATAGGGTCTGCAGGGAAAATCCCAGGCTGGCCACGAGTCTTGATGTGGTTTTGAGGTGAATTCCATGTGGGTGGACGGGTTGGGGTGACAACTGCATGAGTGCAGTGATTCCCTTGAAAACACCAGAGAGTATTGCAAACAGCATCCAAAGTAGTCATGGGAAAGGGGAAGGAAACAAAGAATGCCTCTTCAGTGGTGGAAGGACCCCGGATGTGTGCACAAAAGTTAGCAACAGACCATGCATTAGACACTCAGGCTTAGCTCCTAGAGCACAGGAAGAGTTAAAACTAGGAAAAGAGGCCCAAGTAGCACAGGTTGATAGCAAGGATGTGCTGTTTTGGTGCTTAGAACTTGCAATTGAGCATCTGCAGTCATGGCAGGCCACTATGCTAAACTGAGGGGACATTGTGGGCCCAGAGGCCATATTAGAGCATTGGTGATGAGCGAAAAGGGGGACCCTCAGATGTGGGATCCACTCAGGGAGTCCACTATTTCCAGTGGCTCAGAAGTTGAGGTGGAGAATGAAGATAGAATGAAAACAAAACCAGTAATGGTCCAAAAGTTAAAGACCCAGTGGGAGCAGCGTAAGGGGGCTGATCCAGATCTGTTACCTGCTCCAGACAGATATTTAGAGGAGACAGAAAAACTGAAGCAGGAAAGTCTGTAAAACAGTCCAAACTGGAAGAACTGCTTCCAACTTCCCATAAACAAATATGAGTGGACATAATGGCAGTAGGTGTGAATGAGAGGAAAATAGACTAACAACCCAGTGCCACTCTGGTACTTACGGAAGCAACTGCCAAAATACAAGAGGTTTTAGTCATTATCTCTCAACGAAGAAAAGGGAGTCAATCAGAAAGGTAGAATGGATTCCTACTCCAAAAAGAGATAAAGACAAGTGTCTCCTATTAAGAGATGTAATGAAAGCAGAGGACACAGCTCCCCCTGAGGAGACTTGAGTCCTTGGGTGTGGCACAAATAGGGAAGAGGTCAAAGTTTAAGGATCTGAGCCATGTCTCTGGACCAGAGGTCATACATAGGAGTGGCAATACATTGGTCTTCACAAAATATTCAGAGAGTAAAGGCATTAGTGGACATGGAAGATGAGTATACATTTATATCTGATAATCCTGACAAATTCTCAGGCAGGTTAACTACTATTGATGGGTACAGGAAATAAACAGTGAGAGGTCTGGTCTGTAATGCAAACTCTGAAGCATGGATGCCTGACAGCCACCCCCTACCCAGTGTTCCTAACTCCCATTTCTATATATAATCACTGTTGATATATTGTAGGGTAAAATACTGACAATCCAGTGGCCACCATTCTGGAATAGCTCAGTACACAGCTGGGAACATGTCATTGTGTCTTAGATGTTGCTTATGTCTTCTTTTGCATAGCTATACCGCTGAGAGTCAAGACCTGTTTGCCTTCACAAGGGAAGGCTGAAGATGGATGTTCAGTATTATCTCAAGGATAGCTCCATTGCCCCACTGTGTGTCACAATATGGTAGTGCAAGACTTTAAAACTTGGTCCCCCCCCATTATGTTGATGACATTCTTCTCACTTCTGAATCTTTCTCAGCTCCATGTTTTTTACTCAATTGCAAGGGAGAAGATGGGCCATGAGCCCTGATAAAATGCAGGACCCTTGTTTACTGGTGAAATTCTTGGGTTGTCCAGTCAGGTAAGACAAAGGTTACACCTCAGGCTGTAATAGATAAAGTTCAGGCATGTCCACTTCCCAACACAGTAAAGTAAATATGAGAATTTGTGGGGCTTTAGGGTTATTGGAGGACTTTCATCCCTCATTTGGCACCTCTTGTGGAATTTCATCCTGTTCTGAGACATATGTGACTTGCCATGGAGTCCACCACCAGAGAAACACCAGGCAATGTAGTCAACACCTATCCCACCAGTGGATGGCTACAACAAATGCCCAAGGCCCCACAATTGGGGAGAGATTAGAGGGAAACCACTATGAAATGGTGACAGTGATGAATAGACAATTTCACCTCTCAACTTACAACTTTAAAAAGGTGGGCTTAAACCGGGCGCAGTGGCGCACGCCTGTAATCCCAGCACTTGGGAGGCTGAGGCAGGAGGATCGCGAGTTCAAAGCCAGCCTCAGCAATGGTGAGGCACTTAGCAACTCAGTGAGACCCTGTCTCTAATAAAATACAAAAAAGGGCTGGGGATGTGGCCCAGTGGTTGAGTGCCCCTGAGTTCAATCCCCGGTACCAAAAAAAAAAAAAAAAAGGTGGGCTTTATGTCTGACCCTGTATGTGAGAACAAAGACAATTAATTCAACATATACCCTCAGTCCCATCACCCCATGTTACTCACTGGGCTTTCCCCCGCCATGGGGTGTGCTGTAGATATGGGCCTTACTTACCTTACCATTGCATAAGATGATGTGCATGAGTATGGCCTTATATCTATCCCAGCCTGAGTTCTGCCTGTTTTAACACACACACCTATTAATTGGGGTAACATAAAGGCATGTCACTCAAGGCACCACCATGCCTCCTGGTGCTTCTTTAATTAACTATTCTTTCCCCAAAAGCTGCAGAGATTAGTGTAGACACTCAGGTCTCAGCTTTATCCTCCCACACTGCTCAAACCCTGAATCAGCAATAACCTTGCTAACTGAAGAAATTAGCCAGACAAGAAAGGTAGTTTTACAAAACAGAATGACATGAGATGGTCTTATGACTGCCCAAGATGTTGTATGTGCAGTCTTGGGGATGGATGAACACAAGATTACACACTTAAAATGCATGACAGTAGAATGTCTGAAGAAATTAAGTCTATTGATGCTCTTCTGATTGATCCATTCTCTAAATGACTATCTTCACTCCCCTCAACCATCATACCTTCTATGTTATCTTAATAATGCTGGCATTCCTGCAGCTACCTTCTTACTCTTTGTAATGCTGTCATGGAGTATGGATGCAATGTGCCTCCAGAGCCCTGTCCTAAGGGCCTTGTGGAAGACATGGGAAGGTCTGAGATTATGGGGACATGAAGGGGCAACACCTACTGGGTGACCCAGGGTGAACTTACCAGAACATGAGGGAAACAGGCCCAGAGAAAACTGTACCCAAGAGGACTCAAGTCAAAAGTATAAAGGGGAATGCAATTTGCTTTTCCTTTGAGTCTGGTGGCTTATGTGACCAGAGGAAGATGGTCAGGAAACTGAACAAGTGGTTGTGAATACACCCAGGGACAAAGCCTGGGAGGGCAGTATTCTTGGCCTGTGGAGTGTGAGACCCACAGAGGGTTGGTTTCCCCTGTCCCATGAGAAGAATTCTTGGAGGCTCCTGAGATCCAGACTCACAGCAAAGATTGGCATCTTCCTGGCCCTAGAGGTGTGTTGATCTAATCTCTCTAGAGAAGATACAGCCCAACAAAGTCCCTAAGGCCTGAGTAGACCTAAGTCCCAGCCACTGGAGCTCCCCTCTTAAAACTCTTCAGCAGCCCCACCATGGGAGTGGGTCAATCTTGTCTGTCCAGACAAAACTCCAAAAAGCAGTACTTCCCATCCCATCCAACCTTACACTGGTGAGAAGGGAAGCTGGTTTGGGCCACTCCACCTGGCAGCCAGCTAGCAACAAAAAGAGGAATGGGTTAACAACCCCCGTCTCTCTCTCTCTCTCTCTCTCCCTCCCTCCCTCCCTCCTTCCCTCCCTATCCCTCTCCCTCTCCCTCACACCCCAAACACACCCGCGCGGCAACTCCTCTCTCCTCTCTCCCTCTCTATCTGTATCTTTCTCACACATAGCCCAAGAAGAAAGAGAAAGAAGGACAATCAGGTAGAGCAATGACCATTCATTCTTATTGACAGTTTTGTCCACCTTATGAAGATAATTCTTTTATTACTTATTATGAATCTTTTTTCTGCACTTCTCAGAAGATGACATACAATCAATCAACATAATATGAAAAAATGTTCAACATTTCTAGCAATTAGAGAAACGCGAATCAAAACCACTCAAAGATTTCATCTCACTCCAGTCAGAATGGCAGCTATTAAGAATACAAACAACAATAAGTGTTGGCGAGGATGTGGAGAAAAGGCACACTCATACATTGGTGGTAGGACTGCAAATTGGTGCAGCCAATATGGACAGCAGTATGGAGAATCCTTGGAAAACTGGAAATGGAACCACCATTTGACCCAGCTATCCCACTCCTCAGTCTATATCCAAAAGACTTAAAAACAGCGTACTACAGGGACACAGTCATATCAATATTTATAGCAGCACAATTCACAATAGCTAAACTGTGGAACTAGCCTAGATGCCCTTCAGTAGATGAATGAATAAAGAAAATGTGGTATATATATATACATAATGGAATATTATTCAGCATTAAGAGAATAAAATCATGGCATTTTCAGGTAAATTGATGGAGTTGAACAATATAATGCTAAGTGAAGTTAGCCAATCCAAAAAATCCAAAGGCTTAATGTTTTCTCTGATTTAAGGATGCTGATTCATAATGGGGTTGGTGGGGGAGCATGGGAGGATTAGATGAACTCTAGATAGGGCAAAGGAGAGGGAAGTAAAAGGAGGGGGAATGGAGGTAGGAAAGATGGTGGAATGAGATGGACATCATTACCCTAAGTACATGTATGAAGACATGAATGGTGTGACTCTACATTGTGTACAACCAAAGATATGAATAATTGTGCTCTATATGTGTAATATGAATTGTAATGCATTGTGCTGTCATATTAAAATTTTTAAAATAATACAAAAGACAACAACAAAACAAATTAAAATTTAAAACACAATAAAAAAGAATCTTTTTTTCTGTGTGTGTGCATGTGTGTGTTCTTGCTGTGATAATTGTTTCATACATACATATGTATACACATACACATATTTTTTTTTTTTTTTCTCATTTTTAGCATTTTATGATCATTATTTTCCCTTGTCTTCTGAGGGTTAAGATTTTCTGTTCTTTATTTTGGTTTTCTTTTGTTTTGATTTTGATTTTGCTTGTTTCTCACTACTCTTTCTCTCATTCTTCTCCCACTAACAGACAAATATTGCCCCCCTCTCCCCTTTACTTCATTTTTCCTATTTTTTTCTCCTCCTCTTTATAGTCATCATTTGCTAGATCTCTTTTGCATTCTCTTTGCTCACATTGTAAACATTATAAACTTTCTTATACTTTCCTATCACATTTTCTTTTCTCTTAATGAACTGTATTTTTACCATCTTTTAAAACTATCTGGTTTGTATAATTCCTAACCCCACATTCATGATGTTGCAATTATTAGTATTGTAGATGGCATAGTTGATACCTGATATTTATGTTAATGCCATATCTAGTTCATGGCTATTTATACAAAACTTTACCTACCTTATTTTATGAAACCAAAATTACCTTGATACTATAACTCTGATAAGAAAATTTTGAGGAATAAAAATTGTATAATAATGTCTCCTATAAATAGAAACATCATAAACAAATGCATAAAATCAAATCCAGCTGTGCGTATGTATTTTAATCAATAAACATTACATTTATTATGTATTATATGTAGGTAGCTCAAAATGTATGACCATATGAATAGATGCAGGGAATTTACTCCTAAAAAAGTCTACATATATTCATAACAAAAATTCCTTAAAAATAAGAATGGGGAAACACCTCCCCTTATTTGATTCTTTTTCTTTCTTTCCCTCCTCCATACCCAGTCCTGGGGATTAGGACCAGGAGTGTTCTACCAACACACTATATTGCCAGCCCTTTATGTTTTGTTTTCCTTTTTGAAATAAGGTCTCATTGAGTTGCTGAAGCTGGTCTTGAACTTGTGATCCTGCCTTAGCCACCCAAGTCACTGAGATTACAGGCACACACCACCATGCCCAGTACCCCCCTTATTTAATTGTTAAAAGTTCACAAAATTTTGTTAAACATTACTCTCCATGGTGAGACAGTAAAACTTCATCGAACCTGGAGATCAAAAATGAAACAAGGAACATAACTTCCTTTCAACACATCCTAGAAATCCTAACTATTGAAATAATGCAAAAAGAATATTGTACCCAGCAAAACTACCCTTTGGGAGAGAAAGGGGAGAGAGATAAAGACATTCTCTGACCAAAAAAAAACGAATCTGAGAGAATATATCTCCACTAAATTCCTCCTACAAAAATGCTAAAGGGAATTTTTCAAACTGGAAGGGAAATTATGACATTAATGAATCAGAAGAAAACAGGACCGTATAAAACTCATTGGTATAGGTAACTATAAAGAAAAAATATGCCGGGCGCGGTGGCGCACGCCTGTAATCCCAGCACTTTGGGAGGCTGAGGCAGGAGGATCACGAGTTCAAAGCCAGCCTCAGCAATGGCGAGGCACTTAGCAACTCAGTGAGACCCTGTCTCTAATAAAATACAAAAAAGGGCTGGGGATGTGACCCAGTGGTCGAGTGCCACTGAGTTCAATCCCCAGTACAAAAAAAAAAAAAAAAAAAAGAAAAAAGAAAAAATACAGAATGCTTTAATTTTGTAAACATGGTGTGTAAACCATTCATATCCTTATTTTTAAAGGACAAAAAAAGCAATTTAAAAATAATAACTTTAAATATATTCAAATTGACAATATAAAAAGATGTATAATGACACTAAATCAGTAATAAAAAGTCTCCCACAAAGAAATGCCCAGGACCAGACAGTTTCCCTACTGAGTTTTACCAAATATTTAAAGAAGAACTGATAACAAATTTTACTAAATAATTACAAAAAGTTGAAGAGGAGAAAATTCCTCCAAACACATTCTACAAGGCCAACACTACCCTGATAGCAAAACCAGACAAGGACACAACAAAAAATGAAAACTATAGGACAATATCCTTGATTACAGAGATGTAAAAATCTATAACAGAACAATACAAATCAAATATAACAGCACATTAAAAATAGTACTCACCATGCTCAACTGAGTTTCATTCCAGGGGTGCAAGGATATATATAGTAAAACGTATTCAACTTAATAAATGTGAAAACCACATCAACAGAATGAAAGGCAAAAACCATAGTATCATCTCAATAGATGCAGAAAAGGCACTTGATAAAATTCAACATTCCTTCATGATAACAGAATGAACAAAGTATATATAGAAGAAATGTACTTCAATATAATAAAGGTCATATATATGGCCTTTATTATTATATTTGTTATATATTATATATAATATATATGGCCTTTATTATATTATATAATATGTATTTTATATCATCATCTAATATATAACATATATATATAACATATTTTATATATTATATAATAATGCTATATTATACATGTGTATATATATATATACATATATATATATATAAAATCAGTCAAAAGTCAATATAATACTTAATGGAGAAAAGTTGAATGCTTCCTTTCTAAGACCTGGAAAAAAGACAAAGATGCTCATTTTCACCACTTTTATTCAACACAGTACTGGAAGTCCTGGACAGAGCAATCAGGCAAGAGAAAGAAATATAGGGCATTCAAAGTGCAAAAGAGAAAGCCAAATTGTCAATGCTTTCAAATGACAATTTTGTATACCAAAACCCCAAGGACTTCATCAAACAAAAAGTTATTAGAACTAATAAATGAATTTACTAAAGTTGCAGGATACAAAATCAACACATAAAAATGAGAAGCATTTCTATATACCAATATTAAACTGAAATAGAAATCAAAAAAGCAATTCCCTTTACAATGGCTACCAAAGGAAAAAAAAGAAACCTAGGAATAAATTTTAAAAGAGACAAACAGTCTATATAATGTAAGCTATAAAACACTGATGAAAGAAATTGAAGAAAACACCAAAAAATGGAAATATATCCCATTTTCATGGATTGGAATAACAAATATTTTTAAATGTCCATACTACCCTAAGCAATATACAAATTTAGCACAAAACACCAAAAAACATTCTTACAGACCTAGAAAAAATGCAAAAATTTGTATATAACCACCAAAATCCCTGAATACCCAAAGTCACCTTGAGCACAAAAAACAGAACAGGAAGTATTAAACTACATGTTTTCAAAATATGCTGCAAGACTGTAGTAACCACATAGGGGAACTGTCAGTTATCCAGCCTGCTGTGTGCAGTCGGCGCTTACACCATCCATTCATTCTTAGTGCTTTGTTCTTTTTTCTGTAGTGCCAACAATGGAACCCAGAGCCTCACACATACTAGGCAAGTACTCTACCTCTGAGCTGTGCCTCAGCCCCTTTAGCACGCTTGCCTTTTCCTCAGGAGCATGCTCTCTCTCCGTGTGACACACCATGGCATAATGAGAGTTTGGGCTCAGGCAAAAACATGAGATTTGGGCTCAGATCTTGGCACCACCCCGAGTAGCTGTGACTATTGGTAAGCCTTGTCTTCCCTATCAGGAAAACTGAAATGACACTGTTAGGATTATGGGAAATGATGCCTGTAAAGGGCCAAGCATATGTGCTAGCAGTTGACAATCTCCATCCTCCTTTTTCTTGACAGCCTTTGGAATGTTCTGGTTCCTCTGGAGAAGAGAGAGAAACTGACATCTTTGGGGGACCACTTGGAGTCTGGTCTCAGGTTGAACATCTCATATCTTTTAAGAAGTGTCTGTTGTCCCAGATGCTGAACAAGAGGCTTAGGGGGTATCTGTGATGGCAGAGTTCTGTCATATTTATTTTGCCTCTGTACAGGTTTGTTCCCTGACACCTCATTTCCACGTGCATCTGTCATAGTCTGGGTACCAGATTGTATTCAGAGAATGGCTCTTGCCACTGTTATGTGCACACAAATTAAAGTGAACTGGAGATAATGAAATCCCACCAAATTGAAAGAAAGAAAGAAAAGACTGCAGTCACCAAAACAGCACAGTGTTGCCATAAAAATAGACACAGATGAACGGAACAGAATAGAGAGCCTAGAATAGAAGTAAACCTACACATCTACAGCCAACTGATTTTCAGCAAAGGTGCTAAGTACACACATTGGGGAAAGGACAGTCTCTTCAGGAAATGATGCTGAGGAAAAGGGATATCCCCATGAAGAAGAATGAAACTAGGCACCTATCTCCCACCAGTCACAAAACTCAACTCAAAGACTGAAAGACATACCCAAAGCAATGAAACTACCAGAAGAAAACATAAGGGAAAACATATATATTGAAATGGGCAAGGATTTTTTAAACACACCCAACACACAGGAAACAGAAGCAAATATGCACAAATAGGATTACATCAATCTAAAAATCTTCTGCACGGCAAAGGAAATAATCACCTGATGAAAGAGAAAACTACAGAATGGGATAAAATATTTGCAAACTATACTTGGTACAAGGGGTTAAAAATGTAGGAAATATAAGGAATTCCAAAAATTTGATAGCAAAAGAAGGAGAAGAATAAAGAAGAAGATGAAACACTAAATGGCAAACAGGTATATGAAAAATGCTCAACATCACTATAGTAAAATGTAAATCAAATCCTCCAGTAGCAATGGCTATTATCAAAATGACAACAAATGCTGGAGAGAATGTGGAAAAAGGGAACACTTGCACACTGTTGGTGTCACATGAATCAGTATGGCCACTGTGGAAAAGAGTATGGAGCTTCCTCAAAAATTAAAAATAGAACTACTGTGTGTTACAGCAATCCCATTGTGTAGATTCAAAGGAAATGAGATCATTCCTTTGAAAGAGACATATTCACTCCCACACTATTTTGCAGCACTACTCACAATTGCCAAGAAATGCAAGCAACCTAAGTGTCCACAAACTAATAAATGAAGAAAATGTGCTACATATACCCTCAGAAAACTATTTAGCCATAAAAAAGAAAATCCTTCATTTACAACAATATGAATAGAACTGAAGATCACTCTGTTAAGTGAAATAAGCCAAGCACAGAAAAGGAAGTACTGAATGATCCTAATCATGTGCAATTTTTTTAAAAATCTCAAAATATTAGCTAGGTGCAGTGGCGCATGCCTGTAATCCCAGCACCTGGGAGGCTGAGGCAGGAGGATCATGAGTTCAAAGCCAGCCTCAGCAATGGTGAGGCACTTAGCAACTCAGTGAGACCCTGTCTCTAAATCAAAAATACAAAAAAGGCTGGGGATGAGGCCCAGTGGTCAAGGGCTCCTGAGTTCAATCCCCAGTACCAAAAAAAAAAAAAAAAAAAAAAATCTCAAAAAATTAAGATTAGAATGGTGTTTACCAGAGCCTGGGAAAGAAGGGGGATGAAAAAGATGGTGCAAGATTAACCAATGGGTAACAATTTGCAGTTATATAGGAGGAAGAAGTTCAGGGGTGCCATTGCAGAGTCAGGTAACTCTAGACAGCAATTGTGTACTGTATATCTGGAAAAGCTAGAAACAAGAATTTTGAATGCTTTCACTATAAGGGAATGGTAAACATTTAAGGATACAGATGTTTAACCAGATTATACAACATATACATGTATCTAAATGTTACATATTACCCTATCCATATGTATAATTTTTATATTTTTATGTACCTTTAAAAAATAATTTAGAAAAATAAAAATAAAAATGTTTATGTTATGAGAATTAGAAAATAAGAACTAAAACAAGTATTGAACCATACAATAGTATTGTGCACACATAAATTATTAATAAATTTACAAATTATTAGCAATAATAAGTGAATTTAACAAGATTACTCAGCATAGGATCATCAAAATAATAAATAATAAGGCCAATTCTAGTTCCATGTTGTGGCATCTTAGTGGCATCTTCCTTAAGGACAGGGCCAAATCGGTACAGTTTATGGTGGTCCGCCAACAATATGCTGCCCTCAGCAATGCTGATTGGGAGCCCTATGAACTAGGCTGTGGTCCTTGACAGGATGTGGAGGTCTAAATCATCCATGGGAAGCCTTCCCAAAGGCAACTGTTCTGTCCCATGTCTTCCCCTCGGCTGCCCCGGCTTGCTGGCCTTGGGTAAGTCCACCTGAAGTTCTAGGGTGGCAGCGAGAGACGGGTAAGATCTCCAGAGAGGAGACAACCTAAGACAGGCGCAGTCTCAAGTAGGGTGGGTTCCCATCAATAAAAGAGAAAAGGGGAAAAGAAATGTTGGGGACACTGAGAACATGTCAGCCAAAAACATAACTTTCTGACTTCCTGATATATGGACTTGGCCTAGCCCAGGGGTGTTGCCCTGACACATGACGAAAAATCAAACCACCACAAGGATAGGCTAATGGCTGTTCCTCCAAAAACCCTCTCTTTTTTCATGAAAGACATCATGGTGCTGAAAGAGTCAACTTTGACTGCGTAAGTTCTCCTATTTACTTGCTGTTCTGTTCTTTATTCATATATATGGCCACCAGGTGTCGCTATTTCAATTATTTAGATCCAGACTAATTCTGTAAATTTTATCTTTTTTGGAATCTAGCTAAAAACATAAAAAAAAAAAAAAAAAAATAGAAAGAATAACACAAACCTTTTTCTATAAGTACTTAATTCCTAGTTAATAAGCTTTAAGAGTCTTTTTGTGATTGAAAATAGATTTCTTTTACATTTAAAGTAGATATAAATTCCTTAGAGTAAAAAGTACTTCAGAGTTAACATTCAGCCTTGCCTCCCCCTTTTCCCTGCTTCTAGGTTTTATAAACAACTACTATAAAAGAAAAACAATAGTGCTTTGGAATCCCAGACAGAGAAAGTTAACTTTTATCAGACAGCCTGAGTGGTGTGCAGAAAAAAAACGGCTTCAGGGAATCCGTGAGAAATAAATTTTCACCCAAACTAATTAGATAAAAAATGACAAAATTATAATATGCCCAGACAGTCACGTACAGGGCCTTGGAAAGGTGTAAGTGACCTCAAAACCTTGAAATATATACGATAAGAAATTTAATATGTCTAAAATGTAATCTATAAATTAAGTCATGTCTGTAATAAAATCACAAAAGAATGTATAAACAATCTGTACTGCCAAAAATTATGCTTAAATACCTACAACAAAGTGAAAGTAAAGAGAGAAGATTCAGCAGCCTAACTCATTGTCTGTGTGTGCTGATTTCTTCCACCACTGCTGACTCCTTTACTTCATGCAACGTTGAGCACTGGCGTAGTACCCCCCAGCTGACAACCCACTTTGGCAGCCCCCCGATAGATCATGCTACACTGCACCTCTTGCGGAGTCCACCATGGACCCCCGCACCATGTGCCAGAAACAAAAGGCATTTTTGAAAGTACACTGTTTACAATAAACTCAAAAATCTTATTTTTTAGGGAAAATACATAAATGTGCAAGCTGCTGCACTGAAAACAAAAATAATGACAAAATTAAATAAAGCCCAAATTAATTGGAACATAATTCTATTCATGAATTGAAAGAATTAACATGTCAAGACACCAAATTAAACTGTATATTTAATGACACCCTGATAGAAATATCAGAAGAACCTTTTGGACAATTGATAATCTGGACTTTTAACTTTCACTTGGAGATATAAACACCTAAGAGTTGCCAAAAGAAATTATCAAAGAACGACAAATTTGAAAGATGTCACCAATCAAGATGTGTTGGAAAGCTTTATAATCTCAGACTGTAAACAGCACAAAGTCCATTAAGCCGCCACAAGTGTGTGTTTCACTTATCTCATCCTGTGTTGGTAGAGGATTGGGACCATACTGTGAATTCAGGAACTTTAAGGGCACTGAGATGCAGTATAAGAGAAACAAGCTTACCTTGGGGATAATGTAGTTTCTGAATTTAATGTTACAGGTCGCCGCATGGGGCACATTGTTGGGTATGAGGTCAATGTATCTCTGGATCTCATGCACCATGGCATCCGTGTAGGGCATTTGACTTCTGTCCTGCATACAGGGGCTCCGGTGTCTACCAATCACATGTTCAATCTCTTCCTGGACTTTAGCTGGTAAGATACAGGAAATAATAGAGAAAACGGTACATTTGTCACAATAATTCAAGGCTACATGAAGTATGATGGAGGTGTCCTAACACATTATAAGGCTAGAATTGCTATGCTGTGGATACATATAACTCCTACAAACTAAGCATTAAGATAGTCTATACACATCTACACATTACTGTATAGGATAACCAATACATAGAAACAATGAAGTAGTTCAATATATAAATATCTTGTATATATGAATGCAAATTACTATCCTTGCAAAAAGAAAAATGGAGGGCTGGGGTTGTGGCTCAGTGGTAGAGCACTTGCCTAGCACGTGCATGACCCGGGTTCAATCCTCAGCACCACGTAAAAATAAAAAAGAAGGCATTGTGTACAACTAAAACAAATAAATATTTTTAAAAAAGAAAAATGGAAAACAAGAATCAATTCTATGTCAAATTAACAAAAGGTATTTCAAATTTTTGAATTCCACTAACAGATTTCTATGTGCACATGGTTTTATGTGCTGTGTATATGTCTGTTTATTTTCAACTTGCAATGAAAATACACTCCCCAAAGGCACTTACTTTGAAACATTCTAGAAGTTTCTTCTGTAAATTATGTTGACTTTTATAAACAGTGACTGTTTCTATTACTTGTTCATACAATTTTTAGATAATATCTAAAACTTACTGATAATAGAAATGAGGACTTACATGTTTATCATCACCTTGTGCAAAGTATACAAACACACACACACACACACACACACACACACACACACACACACATAAATTTCCCCTACTCTCTTTTCCCCAATGTAATTATATCATAATTCTAACTTTTAGATGCCAATTTAGAATTATTGCAAATTTCCATTTTTGTTTCAAATTCCTAATAATAATATTCTCATTACTAAAATCATCAAATAATCACTCATGTTTCTTTGGTTGTTGGTGTCTTCTCTAATACCTGCATTATCCACCTGACCCATTCCTGGCCAGGTGCCCAGCAGCCCTGACTCTCTCATCCTCCTCCATTGACTTCTCCTGATTCCTGGAACCTATAATTTACCCTGACTTGGTTTCAGACATTTGGATAGAGCATATCTTTTAGTTTCTTTCTGAGAAAGCAAAGACAAGAAGCAAAATTTTGCCAATTTATAGGCCTGAAAATATTTTTTTTTTGTCTATGAATACACAGAGGACAGTTGTTGTTGAGAATTCTAATGTCATTCTGATTCTTAATCTTCATATATAACTTGATTTATCTCTGAAAGTATTGGTGACTTCTTCTTTAAACCTGGTTTTCTGAAATTCTATAATCCTGTGTCTTTGGGTGGATGTTTTCATTTTATTCACTTCTCTAGACATTTGTTGTGAATTGTTTTTCTAGACGGAAAAAAAAATAGAGGTCTTTCCATTGGCACTACTCATTCTCTAGAGTTTACACCTGGCTGCTGAAATTCATGAATAAGATGGAGAAGAAGGTAAGGGCCTCAGAATTTGAGTGAACTCTTACTTAACCCTTCCTTCAGCCCTGCACTTTATTCTTTCCCAGTGTCTGTGTCCCTGAGTGTCGGGCCCTTATGCCCAGTTTCTCTAGAGAGTGATCATCTTTCCACTGGGGGAAAAGTTATCTGATGAATGGTGAGGTGGAGGGAACCTGGGCAGGGAGACCGCCTGTTTCTGCTTTCCCCACCCTCTGCTTTCTTTGATACTTGGTTCTTCAATATACTAAGCCTTATGGAAGTTGTGGGGACACAAATTGACCTGTTCATCCATGTTAAATCTTCCTATTATGACATTCAAGGTACGATTTCAATCAATCTGCCTAATTAGTCACCTCCTGTTCATCTGTTCTGTTTCCTTCCAAAGTTGTATAAAGATTTATTGCTATTTTCTACACTCTTCTTCTTCAACTTACATAGAAGTAATTCTCATTTGTAATTAATTTATTATCAGCTCAGTGGATTCTGACCCAGGGAAAAACATATGTTTATTATAATAATAATAATCTGCTTAGAAGTAATCTGCTTAGAAGTAAAAAATAATTTTTTAATAAAAAAAAAGTGAACTGCTTTTTTAATCTGCTTAGAAGTAAAAAATTCTGCTTAGAAGTAAAAAATAATCTGCTTAGAAGTAAAAAATTTTAATCTGCTTAGAAGTAAAAATTTTTTTTAAATTAAGGTCATTTGTAAAAGATAAAACTATTAATTCTTGGGAAAAAATTCTCTTCTTGGAAAGTATTTTTCTAGATTGAGACTTCTAGAATAATAAAATTCATTATTCACACATTCTGCCTAAATAACATCTCTCTATTATAAATGTGAGCTATTAAAATACTTCTCAGAATCTGGAAATTTTCTCAAGCCATCTACCAAACTTCCAGACTATTCACTATGCTTCAATAAATAGTTTCCATCTTCCCTGACTCCACAACACCACAGTTTCAGAATAAAGATATGAAAGAACACACTTACCATTCAAAGTGGTCCATTCTCTAGAAAACCAATATATGATGATGTCTGTGCCTGCTGCAAATTACCTCCTATGACATCCAAACTCTTTATCCAGAGTATTTTGTTACTAAAATACAAACACTATTCTCTCATTCACTTTTTCCTATTTTCAAATTTGTCTCATTGTTATCCCTTTGTGATATTAGTAAAAAAATGATATCTGGTAGCCCACAAATTTTGATAATTAAGTTTCTGTAGGAGGAAAAATGTGGAGAAGACTAGCAGTGTCTCCACTACATCTCTGCACTCATACCTGTAATTTCTTGGTGCTTCAGCAGAAGCAGGAGTCCATATCTCAGGGTGGTGCTTGTTGTTTCTGTTCCAGCTACAAATATATCAGTTACAGTGGCCAACAAGCTTTCAATAGTAAACTCAGACTGTTGATTGTGCTTCTCCTAGGAATTTTTGATCATTTAATTATTAAATAGCTACCATCATACTGAATTACAGTAAATCCAAAATAATACAGATTATTCAAAAAAAGCATATTTAAAAAACAGAAAGTATATTATGCATGCATACAACTGCATAGTTTAGCAGAGAATGTACATTAGTTGACCCAATTTTCATTTCTTACACCCCTTATTTCTTGCTTGCCTTAAAATTCCATTGCCCAGGCTTTATTGCAGCTATATTGGTCATAATACATATTTGATGCCAAAGACATAAGAGAAGGAATCTGGTAGTACTATTTTCTCTTTCCTTCTTCTTACTAAAACATACATGTGACAGGAGGGGTAAAGGCAATACTTTGGAACATGAGTATTTCAGCATCAGTACAAAGGCTCATACAACAAGTATGGTGATGGATAATGGCAGGCACATGAGTTCTCAGTGTTTCAGGGCTATTGTATTAGCTCTGGACTAAACAATAGAAGACTCTCTGTATATGAGATAAACATACTATTTTTTTAATCCATTGTTAATTTTTTTTCTTTCTTATATACACATGGAATCTTAATTGATACAAAAGGATAAATTAGAGCCAAATCTTGTAAGATATTATGAGTCATAATCAATAGTTTGTAGTTTTTAGCTGGACACAGTGGCACATGCCTATAATCCCAGCAACTCGGGAGGCTAAGGCAGGAGGATGGCGAGTACAAAGCCAGCCTCAGCAATGTAGTGAGGCCCTAAGTAACTTAGCAAGATTCTGTCTCAAAATAAAATATAAAAAGGGCTAGGGGGTGGGACTGGGGTTGTGGCTCAGTGGTAGCACACTTGCCTAGCACATGTGAGGCACTGATTTGATCCTCAGCACCACACAATAAATAAATAAATAAAGTTATTATGTCCATCTACAACTAAAAATATTTTTTTTAAATGTGGTTCAGTGGCTAAGCACCCTTGGGTTCCAACTCTGGTACCAAAAACAGTGAAAGATTGCAGTTTTTAAGAGTACGACATGAGCAACAAAGCTGAATAAGAGCCTTGCCTCTCCCTCCACCCCTGAATGCACCTCTACACAAATCAATTCCCTCTCAGAGAAAGTCAGAAATCAGTTGAGAAAGTCATACAAAGTTGCCATTGGTGAAAACATCCACAAAAAGTGAGATGTAAAAGCCACAGGATATTCGGGCAATGACCCACTCTAAGGATTGACCACAATCTAGAAGGAATCACCACCACTCAGATTTTCCCTGAGAAGAGGAGGGATTGGACCACAATTATTACACCCTAACTCAAAAATTCCCCATGAGGGGCTGGGGTTGTAGCTCAGTGGTAGAGCGTTCGCCTAGCACGTACTTGGCCTGGGTTGGATCCTCAGCACCACATAAAAATAAACCCACTGTGTACAACTAAAGCAAATAAATAAATATTTTTAAAAGAAATTCCCCATGGTTTGTCTCCTCACCAACTCTGGGAGTAGAGGGGAGCATGTATCCATATCTTGTTTGGGGGTTTTTTTTGTTTTTTGTTTTGCATTTTTGGCATGCATTTTATTCTTTTTCTTTTATTAGTGCATTATAGTTACACATAATAGTTGGGTTGGTTTGACAAAATCACACATGCATGGAATTTAATTAACTGATTTTCAGTCCCCAGTCTCCCTACATTTTTCTCCCCTCCAACTTCAACTCATTCTTCTTCTTCTACTCTACTTGTCTTCTTTTTTATTGTTGCTTTAAAGATATACATAAAGGTGAGATTCACTGCAATATACTTACACATGCACACAAGGTAATTTTGTTCAATTCATTCTGCATTTTCTCCCCTTTCCTGTCCCTCTTCCCTCCCTTCTTTACTCAGCCATATGGTGGTTCCAATCCTAGTTTTTTGAGGAATCTGCACACTGCTTTCCAGACTGGCTGTACTAATTTTCAGTCCCACTAACAATGTAAGAATGTACCTTTTCCCCCACATCCTTACCTGCATATATCATATTTGTGTCCTAGATAATTGCAATTCTGACTGAAGTGAAATGAAATCTGAGTGTTGTTTTGATCTGCATTTCCCTGATTGCTAGAGATGTTGAACATTTTTTCATACACTTGTTAGACATTTGTATTTCTTATTTTGAGAAATTTCTTTTGCCCATTTATGGATTTGATTATTTGTTTTCCGGTTTTTGTTGTTCTGTTTTATTTTTGTTTTAGTTTTTGTTTTGGTGTTATGCTTTTTGAGTTCTTTATATAATCTGGATATTAATCACCTGTCAGAGGAGAAGCAAGTAAAAGTTTTCTCCTATCCTGTAGACTCTCTCTTCATGTTCTTAATCATTTCCTTTGCTTATGCAGAAGCATTTTAATTTGATGACATCCCACTTACTGATTCTTGGTTTTATCTCTTGAACTTTAGGGGTCTTGTTAAGGAAGTCAGTGCCTCCACTAATATGCATCCACGTGTTTCTCTAGACCACAGAAAAACTGGCTATTTTATACAAGCCTGCAAGCATCCTCAAGGGCTTAAATATCCACGGCAGAGAAGGAAATAAAATACAAAGGTCATGATTTCTCCCTGAAAGGAATTTACTAGCATACTCCACCAACTGCTGCTGCTCCCACTTAAGCTATTAACTGTATCAGGAAGTTTACTAGGCCAACAAACATATCCCTGGCAGCATAAGCATGAGTTTGGCACTTCCTAAGCTTTCTCCAAAGGCATCCAAAGTGATAACTTCAGGTGTAACTATTTAACTTGTCATAAGCTTGTCTATACACTGAGTGCCAAAATCTGGACAGTCTGCATCATTAACCACCTAGTTCTGGGAGTTGTTGGGGATCAGCATCCTTAGGTCACAGAAGGTGGACAAACAACAAGGACAATTCCGGCAGCTATCTTCACATGATTAGAGACAGTAATTGCAATGTGAGTGCAGGTATTTACCACAGAAACTTTCCATGGCATGGTGGATAGAGATTCACTGTAAGGATAGAGAGAACTGGAACACATATCTAATATCCCAACCTTTTCAACTACATTTAGATAGTGTGAATTCTACCTTACCTATCTTGTGGTACTGACAGGACGGGGCAAATACTAATCTCAAAGGGCTGAAAAAAACAGACACAGCAGTTTAAACAAATACAAATATTTGAGAGGCACCTTAGTATCTACAGCTAAACTGGTGAGATCCTTCTCCTACTAGAGGATAGTCTTAAAGACCAGGAAAGGCAGTTATTTTATATGATGTGCAGAGAAAGTCAAGAAAAATTAAGAAATAAGGACATACGGCCTACATAGATAAATCTCCAAAATCCAACCTTAGCAAAATGGAGATGTCATTTGCCTGAAAAGAGAATTCAAAATAATTGTCCTAAAGATGCTTACTGGGGGAGAGCAATGAAAGAAGAAACTGACGAAGGGGAACGAAGGGGGGATAGGAATAAGAAAGACAGTAGAATAAATCTAAAATAATTTTCCTATGTATACATATGAAAACACCTAAGTGAATCCCACCATCGTGCCCACTCACAAGAATGAGGTCCTAAGGGCTAGGGCTGGGGTTCAGTGGCACAACACTTGCCTCGCACATGTGAGGCACTGGATTTGATCGTCAGCACCACATAAAAACAAACAAAATAAAGATATTTAAAAAATAAAAATAATGGGGTCCTAATTAGAATAGGATATATCCCATGTTTGTATAATTTTATCAAAATGGATTCTACGGTCATGTATAACTAAGAAGAACAAATAAATAAATAAAAAGAACAAACTGAGAACTGCAGCAAATTATAGAAAATATATTTTTCAACAACTATAGAAAATATAAAACAGTACCAAAAAGAAATTACAGTGATGGAGAATACTATAACTGAACTGAAAAATTCAACAGAGGAATTTGACAGCAAAGTAGATCAAGCAGAAGAAAGGATCAGTGAATTCAAACTGCTGCCAATCTGAGAAGAAAAAAAAAAGGAATGAAAAAGGACAGCTTAAGGACATAAAGAACACCATCAAGCAGAACAACATAAGCAATATTGTCATGACAGGAGAACAGAGATTGAAAGAAACAGAAAAACTATCAAAAAAAATAACAATTTCCAAAGCCTGGGAAAAGAATTAGAAATCCAGGTTTGGGAAGTTCAGAGGACACCAAATAAGATGAACCAAAGAGAACCACACAACACACATAATAATCAAATTGCTAAAAGTTAAATAAAGAGAATTTTGAGACAGCAAGGTAAAGATGACTTATAACACAGAAGGGATTTCTAATGAGATTCTCAGCGAATGAATTTTTTCAGCAAAAATTGTATAGGGAAAAGAGATATATATTCAAAATCCTGGGGTGGGAATATGCTAATATGAATACTTACCCTGAAATTCTAAATATAAAAAATATAGTTAAGTCCATATGTAACAAGCCTACAGCAAACATCATATTCACCACTGCAAAGTTGGAGGCATTGCCTCTAAGACCAAGAAAGCAAACAAGGATGTCCCCTCTCACCACTTCTATTCAACACAATACTGGTAGTCCTAGTCAGGACATTTAAGCAAGAAGATGAAATATAATTTATCCAAATAGGAAAATAAAAAGTGAAATTGTCTCTATTTGCCAATGACATGATCTTACATATGGAAAACCCAAAAGATCTCACCAAAAAACTGTTAGAACTGATAAATAAATTCAGTAAAATTGCAAAATACAAAATCAGCATGCAAAAGTCAGTAGCATTATTATACACTAACAAAAACAATCTGAAAAAGAAATTAAGAAAATAATATCATCTATAATATAATAAGAAAAATAAAGTATTGGGTTAGAATTAAGCAAGGACATGAAAGGTCTGTATACTGATAACTATAAAACATTTGTGAATGAAATTGGAAAAGACACAAAACATAAAAGGATATCCCATACTCATACGTTAGAAAAATTAGTGTTGTTAAAATGTCCATAACTTCCATAGCAATAGACAGAGTCAATGCAATCTGTATCAAAATTTCAAGATCACTCTTCACAGAAATAAAAAATACAATCCTAAAATGTGTGTTGAACCACAAAACACCCAAGTAACCAAAGGAATCAGTGGCAAAAAGAATAAAGCTGGAGACATCATATTACCTTCAAAAGATTATAAAGCTATAGAAATTTAAAAAAAAAAAAAAAAAAAACATGGTACTGGCATAAATCAGAATATCAACAAATGTAATAGTATAAAGAGTCCAAAAATAAGCCCATGCATCTTAATTCAGTTGATTTTCAAGAAATGTGCCAAGAATACACAATGGGCAACGGGCAATCTCTTCAATAAATGTTGATGGGAAACTGGATATCCACATACCTAAGCATAAAATTTGACCATTACCTCAATCCTTGTATAAGACTCAGCTCAAAATTTATTAAAGACTTGATTGTGAGGCATGAAACTAGAAAATTACCAGAAGGAAACATAAGGGAAAACTTCCATGTCAGTGGTCTGGGAGGTGATTTCTCAGATATTACCACAACACCATGGGCAATAAAAGCTAAAATAGCAAATGTGATTTCATCAAACTAAAAGTATCTGCACCTCAAAGGAAACAATTATCAGAATGAAGAGACAATCTACAGACTTGGAGGAAGTATTTGCAAATGAGTAGGGGCTAATACCGTAAATATACAAGAAACTCAAATTACTCAATAGCCAGAAAATAGATAACACTATTTACAAATAACAAAGGATAATAGACTCTTCTCAAAAGAAGACTTACAAATGGCCAAAAGATATATGAAAAAATATTCAACATCACAAATCATAAGGGAAATGCTCACTCCACTTAGAATGGCAAAAAAGTCAAATGATAATAGTGCTGTGAAGATGAGGAGAAAATAGAACCCTTACACACGGCTGATATAAATGTAAATTACCAAACAGCATCACAGTTCTCACCACTGCAATTTTTCATATAGACCCTACCATTTGACTCTCATCTACTCCTCTACCTAAAACTAATTTCTGTAGAGCTATAGAATACGACAAGATTGATGACTTGATTTTGTTTCATGATCTTCAAACTGACAATGTCCAAAAAAGGGAAAAAAATCTCATAGCTGGCTCATCCATATACCTGATCAAATCACACTCTATGCCAACGTTCAGGTTCTCAGAGTACTTAAAAGAAATTTCCACCTCCTTATCTACCCAAATCCATTTCTGGTTACACTCAGCTCAGAGTTCTTTTCTCCATCCCTATCACCACACACATTTGTACCTCTCACCTGAAATACCCTCCCCAATTCCTCACTGCATATACTTGAAGATCTATATCAAACCTCAAGACAAGCAAGAAGACCACATAGGTTAAGCCTTTCCTGCTCATTCTCCCACAAGCTGTGTGATAGGTTGTGTCTACTTCTATTTTATGGCTTTGTATTCTGTATTTTCTAATGGGTTCATATTTCCATTTCACCAGAGGAATATAATCTGTCTTCCCTCAGACAGTTTATTAGTGCCTAAAAACAGTGCCCATGTATTCTAACTGAATTTAAGAATTCATTTTTAAATCTTCCATGAGGTTCAGTCAGATCCATGCATGCAATAGGCACTTAAATGTTTACCAACTATTTCTTGCCTGGCCAATTACATTTCCAACAAGAAAAGAAATTATTAATGAATGAAGCACAACATGTAAGCAAACAAATAACATTTTACCTGTTCCATTTTGATCAGGAAGCAATCAATGAAGTCCCGAGGATTGTCTATGTCCAAGGATCCTTGGTGATCTTTTACTTGTTCCAAAACATAATTTTTTATATAAGCAAAATTTTTAAGTACTTTATTATGACTTCCTGGGAGATAATCCATGAGAGCAGGGAAAGCACTGCAGACCTTAAAGATTAAAATGGTATTTATTAGGCCAGGCGTGGTGGTGCACACCTACAGTTCCAGCTACTCAGGAGGCTGAGCCCAGGAGCTGAACACCAGCCTGGGCAACATAGTAAGACCACATCACAAAAATAAAATTAAATTAAAAACAAGTATTGAAGTCATATACACTATATGCCAACCATGGTTAAAAATTGTGGTGACATGGCACTTGCAGGTAAATGGATGGAGCTGAAGAATATCATGCTAAGTGAAATAAGCCAATCCCAAAAAAACAAAAGCTGAATGTTTCCTCTGATATGTGGATGCTGATCTATAATGGGGATTGTGGGGTAGGGAGCCTGGGAGGAATGGATGAACTTTTGATAGGGCAAAGAGGAGGGAGGGGAAAGGAGGGAGAATGGGGGTAGGAAAAATGGTGGAATGAGATGGACATCGTTACCCTAAGTACATGTATGAAGACACAAATGGTGTAACTCTACTTTGTGTACAACCAGAGACATGAAGAATTGTGCTCTATATGTGTACTATGAATTGAAATGCATTCTTGCTGCCATGTATAACAAATTAGAATAAGTAAATTTTTTAATTTTGGAAAGTGTGGTGAATTAAAGTATGATCTCCAACTTGAGCAGCATGTGATTGCATGTATGAAGGAATCCTTCATACTGACAGAGAGATGGGAATAAACCAACCACATCATCAAACATGATAAGAATGTCCAATACTGATTTTCACAGCATTTTTTAATAGCATTAGAGCATCTTTCTATCAATCCTCTCATTTTTACTTGCAACCTTGAAATATAGAATGCCATGAATTGCTATGATTTACATGTCACACATGAGCACAGAGGTTAAGGACGTTTGGACAACCTGATACAGAGCACACAGCCACTCCCTGCTATTTCTCCTACCAGCAATAGCCTCAGGAATAGAATTACGATTTTGTAACTGGGAGGGGTGCAAAGATACCATGAAAACCCACACAGCATTTTATAGACAAGCACTTGTGCACAAGAGTGGCTAAATGACTCCTATAAAATCATGCAATTGTCTTTTAGGCAGAGTATAGGGCACACCAGCTCAACACAGGGTAATATTGTGATGTTTGCTTATGGTTCATTCACACCAAAAATCATTCTGTGATCTTCCCCCTGGTCACTTTCTCAACTAGGATCCCAGCTGAAGCCTCAAGCAACCCCACTACTCAGAGGATCCTGACAGCAGCTGTGTCCCAAACATTCTCCATCCTTGATAATCTAAATTAGGATATTGTTGCCAAGTAATGTGATGAAGAGCTCCCTAGTGTTGACTGGCAGACAAGCCTGTGGGTCATGGAAACTTTTCCACAAGAGCCCTGGATGACTACTGAGTGCCTGGGCTGTCTATCTTTTTGAGATGTTCACGCCATGATAGTAAGATCTGGACAGGACTGTGGTGTCTAAACAGTTACTCCACAGTAGGCACAGTAGAGAGCCCATCCCCTGCCAAAACAATTTTTTTTTTTAAATCTTGGAAAATCTGGCAGAATCAACTTTGTCAGAACTCTGGAAGACAGTCAGATGTTTACAACAACAAAGGGGAAGCTGAGTTTAAAAAATAAATTAAAAAACTAAAAACTCAGAGAGCTTTGTGGCATTGCTTCTGCTCTTCCCACCTCCCCACCTGGCTTGGCAGTGGCCTTAAAGAGGGCAGCCCTATTCCCAGTGAGGGACCCTGGTCCTTGGTTCCAGAGGAACAGAGACTGTGTTTCTCTGTTCTAACCTATTGAGGACTACCTGAAGGACAGAAGCAAAGCATGTGTATCTACTTCATCTAAGTCAGAACTCACTGGGGTAGAAAAGCAATGGCAATACCAAAAACCTCATAACGCCCTACCTGGAAAAAAAAATTAACTTATAATGCCACTAAGCAACCCTGAGCCAGCCAGGACACAACAGCGTAGGAAGGAAAGCTGGGGAGAGAGTATTTTTGAAAAATTAGGACATTCGAAAGCACCCACATGTTCTGATGAATTCAAACAAATTACAAACAGGCCCAGGGCAGGACGTGGGCTAAGACCTGAGAAGACCCTAAGTTTTCACCTCTGCTGACTTTCTAGGCTGCTTAAGAGCAAGTTGCCTGGCATAGAGTCAACCTGGAGAAAGTTCCTCCCTCGCTCCCTCCATTTACTTTTGCCCTCCTTTTTTTCTTTTCTTCTTCCCTTCCATTCATCTTTCTCTCTTTCTCTGACTCTGCCTCTCTCTCCTCCATTTTCTTTCTCTCTCTTCTTGGCTCCTCACCTTCAAGGACATTTCTGTAGAAACTAGCAATACATAAGCTAAAGGAACAGAGATTTCAGAGACCACGCTTGACAAAGATTACAGACTTTTTAAAAATGGTTTAGAAAAGTCACACTGTTTAGAATTTGTGTTCATTTCATTAGTTTTTCTTTTCATGTAACATGTATGACTTTTGCCATGTTGTTGGAAAAGCGACATTCTACAGAAAACAGAAGAAAGAGGGAGGGAGGGAGGGAGGGAGAGAGAGAGAGAATATCAAACAAAACTAAAAAAAAAAAAAAAAAAGAAAAGAAAAGAAACAAAGAAGAAAAAAAAAAAAAAAAAACAGGGAGGATGATTCTGCTTTCCAAAAAAATAATCTATAAACTGAGGTGTGAGGTAAATGTTTGAAAAGTGGACACATTAGATACTGATGTAGAACTGGGGACTTGTCAGAAAAATAACCACAAACAATTATTAAGAAAAGAAGATCTTGAGGCTGGGGTTGTGGCTCAGTGGTAGAGTGATTGCTTAGCTCATGTGAGGCCTGGGTTCAAGCCCCAGCACCACATAAAAAATAAATAAGTAAAATAAAGGTATTGTGTCCAACTACAACTAAAACAATTTTTAAATTAAAAAAAGAAAAGAAGATCTTGGTCTCACCTGTATCCATGGGGAATTCAAAATCTTGAAGTTTTCGTTAAATTTTCCCATCAAGTTAAGAAAATTCTGATCTTTATAATCAAAACGATTCTGGAAAATAATGGAGCAGATCACATTGCAAGGAGCGCAGCTCAGGATAAAGGTAGGATCACTGGGTGAGCCTGAAGAATTGGAAACAATTTTGAAAGACATTAAAATATACATATAAAAGTCTGTGTCTTTAAAGTCACAAACAAGGGTAACTTTAGAATCTCTAAAGCAATTCTGGCACAGAACTTCCACATGCTTAAAATCAACACATCATATTTCTCTTGAACCTAAATTGACTATTCTATCCTAGCTGGCTTAATAATTGTTATACAAATACTCTTTTAACACCTACCACCTTATGTAAAGATCACTTTTTGTGTACAGGATTCTGACCCAAAGAAAAAGCTTTGAGAGGCCACTTTAAAAAACACTTAGTAATGGGGCTGGGGTTGTGGCTCAGCTGTAGAGCGATCACTAGCACATGTGAGGCCGTGGGTTCAATCCTCAGCACCACATAAAAATAAATAAATAAGGGGCTGGGATTGTGGCTCAGCGGTAGAGCACTTGCCTACCACATGTGCGGCCTGGGTTTGATCCTCAGCACCACATAAAAATAAACACATTGTGTACAACTAAAAGCAAATAAATAAATATTTTTAAAAATAAATAAAAAATTAAAATAAAGGTACTATGAACTACAACCAAAAAATAAATATTTAAAAGAAAAAAAAAAAAAAAACACATAGTAAGGATTTGGGATATGGCTCAATGTTAGAGGACTTGCCTATCAGGGGAGAGGCCTTGGGTTCAATCCCCAGTACAGGGGGAGGTGAGAAAACCCTTAATAATTCGAGTTAGTGCAGAAGCACATCCACCTGGGAAGCTTGTAAAAAGTTAAGCATTAACATAGGAAGGAAGAAAATAGCAACCTGGAATCTTTCATGTGGAATGAATAGTTTAAGGAACTATAAGAACTATATGTAGAACCAGCAAAGAAGAAGACTAAATTAGAACAACTACAGGAAATGCAGGCATTTTCAGGTAAATACAAAAATAAAAAGGCAAAACCTATCCGTGTTATATGAAAAGAAAAGCTAACAAAAATTAGCACATACTCTAAGATAGATCTGTTTGCTTAAAATAAGTGAAATACAAAAATCTTCATTTCAAATTTAAATCACAGGTAGGACAAACACAAAAGTTTACATCAATAAATGAAATCCTTTTATTTCTTCATTCCAATACTGAAAGGGAAAATTTTTTAATTTTTTTAAAAATTAAAAAAAATATATAAAGAAGAATCTCCTGCTCTAGGAAATAGTGTCCATGAAGTGTATAGGTACACTGCATATCCTCATTGGATAATCTGAATAATTTCAGTGGACTCAGGACTATAGAGATCATCCTTAGCTATTCCATAGTTGGCCCTGGGATGATTAAGGGCAAAGAGAATGTAGGTTTGGCATGAGAGAATTTGACAAAGGAAGTGGTCAGGAGTCTGGGCTATGGATTGTTTGGTTGGTTTGTACATTAAAAGACAGAGTCCACCTTTAATATATTTGGGTAAAGCCTGCGCTCTTGTGGAAATATGGGTTATTGCTCACATAGCTATCAACAGAATACTGCATGTTATTACGAATTTTAAATTTGACCATCATTTAGATCTATTCTATCATTTTACAGAGAAGAAAACGGGAAATTTTTCTTTTTTGAAAGGGCAATATTTAAATGAAATTTCTGTAACCAAATTAGCAAAAAACTTTATGTGTAAAAGCCCCCAAATTCACATCAAAGATATAATTAAGGGGAACTTGAATAAAAAGTGTTATGAAGAAATAAGAGGGAATTAAATAATAAAAAACTATTTAGTTAACTCAAGTCTGGCTCCTTTTCAGGTGAAATACTAGGGCATTAAGCTTTCAAGAAAAAAAAATCTTATTTTACTTTGGATGATAAGAAATAATTTGAAATTAATTTGAAATTTCTGTGTATGTATGTTTCACACAAAAAAATCTGATTTTCAATCTTTCCCTTCATGTAGGAAAAAATAAGTATATTTTAGGGTAATTTCAAGCTAGAAATCAATATGTCATAGATGAGTAGAGTTTGCACTGGGGGTAAATAATTACCATAAAACCTTTAACCCCAAAACAAATGGTTTTAAGATGCTCCTGGGACTCTGTTTTTGCTTGGATGTACTGAGGACAATAAAGCAGGAAATGACAACCATTGAAAAGACTGGTAGTTATTACAGTCCCAAAGATAAGGAATGCCAGTCCCCACAGGGACAAACTCGGTCAGAAGGCAGAAGCAGCAAGGGAAAGTCATGGAGCAAAAACTTCATTGGAGTTTGCAACAGAAGGAATGAGTCAAGTGGATAGGTACACTGTGTATCCTCACTGGATAATCTGAATAATTTCAGTGGACTCTGGGAATTTCATTTCTGAAAGTTCTGAGACTCATTACAAAAAAACAAAAAAAGTTATTAGAGATCTTCCCTAGTTATTCCATAGTTGTCCCTGGCATGATTAAAGGCAAGGAGAATGTAGGTTTGGTGTGGGAGAATTTGACAAAGGAAGTGGTCGGGAGTCTGGGCTATGGATTGGTTGGTTGGTTTGTACATCAAAAGCAATTTCTGTGTATGTATGTTTCACACAAAAAAATCTGATTTTCAATCTTTCCCTTCATGTAGGAAAAATAAGTATATTTTAGGGTAATTTCAAGCTAGAAATCAATATGTCATAGATGAGTAGAGTTTGCACTGGGGGTAAATAATTACCATAAAACCTTTAACCCCAAAACAAATGGTTTTAAGATGCTCCTGGGACTCTGTTTTTGCTTGGATGTACTGAGGACAATAAAGCAGGAAATGACAACCATTGAAAAGACTGGTAGTTATTACAGTCCCAAAGATAAGGAATGCCAGTCCCCACAGGGACAAACTCGGTCAGAAGGCAGAAGCAGCAAGGGAAAGTCATGGAGCAAAAACTTCATTGGAGTTTGCAACAGAAGGAATGAGTCAAGTGGATAGGTACACTGTGTATCCTCACTGGATAATCTGAATAATTTCAGTGGACTCTGGGAATTTCATTTCTGAAAGTTCTGAGACTCATTACAAAAAACAAAAAAAGTTATTAGAGATCTTCCCTAGTTATTCCATAGTTGTCCCTGGCATGATTAAAGGCAAGGAGAATGTAGGTTTGGTGTGGGAGAATTTGACAAAGGAAGTGGTCGGGAGTCTGGGCTATGGATTGGTTGGTTGGTTTGTACATCAAAAGCATGCTTTCTATCTCCAGAAATTAGCTAACCCTGGGAGGGATAGCCTTCCTAAGTCTACAAGACATCCATGATGTCAAAGACTCATAAAGCATAGAAAATACAAACATGATTCACATACAAATAATGAAGAATACAAGGAAAGCTTAAAACAAAGCCAACTTACAATTAGAAAATGTGAGGTAAAGAGTGATTAATAGTAGTTGAAATCCAGTTAAATAAATCCTTTTTAACTTTGGTATTTGTATATTTGCAGAGTCTGCCATAGTGTATATTTACTCAAGATATATAAAACAATACAGGAAGCAGGGAGTAACATTAAGTAACAACAGCTGATCATTTTTAAATAGTCCTTTATTTACAGGGAAAACACAATAGATGAGGCCTGCACTAAGAAATGCCTAGGCAAATAAATCACAGGTAAGCACCATTCCTGGCAGAAATGCAGGCATGGGTCATAAAATAAACCCAGACATGTCAGTGAGGCTGATGCAACAAATACGAACCAATTAAGTGACAGCACATGTCACTTTCTCATGCTTCATGAAGATGTGATAAGGTCATTCCCACCATGTCTACTTGACAAGTCCTCCCTGATAAAATGTTCTAGAAATAGTTAATCCAAAATTACACAACAGGAAAAATATTAGTCTTTTAATAACTTTTTTGTTTTTTGTAATGAGTCTCGGAACTTTCAGTCTTCATGATAAACTGATTTGAAAACAAATAATCTGGGGAAAATGTAGGATTCGATGAGTGTTTTACCCATGCTGCATGCACAGTCATTGTGTACAAAAAACAAGCACACAGACACGAAAGCCCCCTTGGCTCTCTGTCTCACACCATTGCCTCCTCCCCAGGAGAGATAGCAATTACCACCAAGGATGAAATATCTGGCCACCCCTGCAATATTTGGAAGGACCTCACAAGAGAAGTGAGCAGTGTGTTGAGGTCAATGACCTAAGAGGCACCCACCACTGTTCTTCCTCAACTCCTCAACAAGGCAGCGGGCTTCCTCCTGAACACGGTCCTCAATGCTCCTCTTTCCCATCCCAAAATTCCTCAGGGTCATGAGAGAGAAGCGTCGGAGCTCCTTCCATTTTGTTCCATTGCTGAAAACAACTCCTAAGAGAATGAAATACAGAGAGATCCAAAGCAAAGAAGAGGAAACTGACATAGGGAAGCCAAGATCTGTCTGAGGAGCTCCAATCTCATCCCCAGGACCACTGCCTGAAACACACATGCACACTCATGCACATTCACACTTACCAAGGCCGTTATTACTTCTTTCAATTATTGGGAAAGTGCCTCTTCCAGAAAATGCCTCTCCTAGATCATCCAGGGCTTCCTTCACAGCTTCATATCCATGCACCACCACAGTGGGCTTCATGCCCAAATACAGAGTAAACACAGGGCCATAGGCTTTTGAGAGCTAGAAATAGGAAAGAAATGAGAATATTACCAAGTCATAATTTCAAAAGATGCATGATTCCAACTGATATTATTATGTTGCCATTTTTATTCCAACTGATATTATTATGTTGCTGTTTTTATTCTGCCAAACTCAACTTTAAATCTTGCTGAATTTTATACATAAATAAGATAGTGGCTGTTGATTGTTAACAGC
This sequence comes from Tamias sibiricus, assembly GCA_025594165.1. Lineage (NCBI taxonomy): Eukaryota > Metazoa > Chordata > Mammalia > Rodentia > Sciuridae > Tamias > Tamias sibiricus. Next base: position 137,958,888 of record CM046663.1, on the reverse strand, counting down.
TGCCACATACAGAATGACTCTCATTTGCCTGGAAATTGTCAGGGAGATTACTATGTGAACTGTCACAATTAATCAACACCTTGAAATAGATGTGTTTAATCTGTTTTACAGATAAAGAGATGGAGGTTCGAAGACTTTCAGATTCATTTCAGTTTCCCATAGCTAATAAACAGAAGATTCAAATTTGTCAACTTCTGGTACCTGAGCAATTTGTATTAGTCACCAATGCCCAGACTAGCTGCTGTGGGACACCTGCTTCAAGGGTCACCTGATCTTACTCAGTAGCCCCATGATAAATAACAGAAATCTCCATTTTTAAACATCCCCCCAGATGATTCTAATGCACAGACCAGTCTGAGATCCACCAGTATTATTAACTCAGGAAGAGAGTGGGCACAGCAGAGAAATGTCAGGACGTGCAGCATCCCACAGAAGGACAACTCCTTCCATGCTAGACATTCATAGGTCACAGAGAAGAACTCTGTGCAGAGCCCAAAAGCATCCTGATGCCACTCAGCTGGCCCTCATTAATTCTTTCTTTTGTTCACATATGTTTTTATAGACCCATAGATATTTCCTTGACAACAGACAAATTTGCTTCTGTGGAGAAGTTTATCATGGCTAATCTAAACAAAATATACACCATGTGCAGTAGATGACTTCTTGAATAAAATCTCTAATCTCAAAACATTTGTACTGGGCTGGGATTGTGGCTCAGCAGTAGAGCTCTCGCCTAGCACGTGGGCGACCCGGGTTCGATCCTCAGCACCACGTACAAATAAAACGCATTGAATAAAACGCGTTGTGTACAACTAAAGCAAATAAATTTAAAAAAAAAATTTGTACTTCCATTTACCTTCAGGCAAAAAGTCATAGCAAATGACTATGAATCAAAGAAGGGTAGCACTTTATCATTTTGAATCTACCATACAATTTAATTATTTCTCTCCTAGCAAATTGCATTATTATCCTTTCACTTTATCTAACAGTGACAAATCAAAACTAATGATCCACAGGAAGTATTTGCCTTATAATAATATCATTTAACAATTTGCCTCCAGTGGTATATTTTATTTAAAAGAGTGAATTATTTTCATCGTTTGCAAGCCACTGAAGGATCGTAAAGCATACTTACATTGGTTAAGGATTTGCTGATGTTCTTAACATCTATCTGCAGAATATTTCCAATAATTGGGAGAGGAGTGGGGCCAGGTGGGAGCTTCCCCCTCCCAGAGTTCTGCCTCCATACCGAGAGGAGAAGCAGACAGGAAACACCAAGGACCAGAGCCACGACTAGGTCCATTGAACCTTCTCTTCTTACTGAAACAACTGTGAGCCTGCAATCCACAGCCTTTATAACACTCCCTGCTAACCTTTGACACATAAGTGGCCCATCAGCTGACTGGCCTTTAATCTCTCTTCTGAGCAGACTTCAGCCCACTGAAAAACATGAAAATAAGGTGCTCTCTACACTTGTTCTCCTTTCCACAGCCCCACCCTGGAGAATCTAGTGTACCCAGTCTGGGGTGAGTCCTAGGTACTAGTTTTAATTTTTAAACACCCCCATTGCTTCCAATGTGCAACCAGAATTGAGAACCAATGAGACAAATTTTTTGTTGAAAAAATTGTTCAACCTTCTCAATTCTTAGACTGACAACTGTTAGAAAACTGCTGAAACATAGTTAACTTAGCTGGGAACACCGTGTTAGTGAAATAAAAGGGTTTATTGGGGTGCCACGTGGGCAAGGGTAGGGAAGGGAAGGGAAGGGGGGTAGGGAAGGGATGGGCAGGAACCGAGAGAGGCAGGAACAGAGAGCAGGAACAAGGGGCGAGTTCAGTCCGGGCTGGCTTAAATAGAGTGGGGGTCATAAAACCCCCTTGGAGTGAGTCCTTGTCCTATAGGCCAGCAGAGGTCGGGGGGCGGGGGGTAGTGGACAGGGGACTTGCTGGTCAGGTTTTTTGGTCACGCTGAGGATCCTGGGAGCTGTAGTTTTTCACAAGGCACCTGGGGAGGTGTGGCCTTCCGCCTGGGAGGCAAGGCCTTCTGCCTAGAATCCAACAACAACCAGTTGGAAAATTCTGACATTTAGGCTAATCCATGTTTTATCCCTTGCATATAAAATAATGATTACCCAAAATGCATCTCAAACTCTTCATATCATACTTGAAAATAACTCTTTTAAAATATTTTAGTCTGCTGTACTAACATTACAGTTGCTTAAACATAAAACAGCTAATGTAACAAAAGTCTTAAATGACTGAACATGTATCAAGTAACAAGCTAATATACACTCCTTTTACTATTAAGTGCCATATAAAGCACTTGAAGGTAGAAGTTATTATTTTGTTTTGTTTTGTTTTGTTTTTCAAATAAGGAAAGGAAAGTCTGGGAGAACAAGAGACTATCAGTGTCACACAGCTCAAAGGTGGCAGAACTGGGATTGGAATAAGCTCTTCTGATGCTAGTTGTTGTAGCCTATGGCTTCCCCACAGCTGCCTGGAGAACAATTTTAGCAAAACAAAAAGCCCAAAAACCTTTAGTTACTGTGAATGTAAACCACCCACAAGCTGTTGATGAAATAACAGCCATACACTCTCTACTAAGGAAATCAGATAGGGTTTCTCTCTTCTCCATCCCTACAGAAGTAAAACTTGCTTAGTGTAATGGAGGGAAGAACCAATCTCAGAAAATTTCAGAGGAGAAAAGAAGAAAGATTATGGAAGAAACAATGAGCATGTGCTTTCATGGTGGGTTGGGGAGAGAGAGACTATCTTTCAATAGTAACCACAGCACAGAAAGACCCCATTGTGCAGACCTGAACAGAAGATGACGTTCAGTGGTCAAGAGGCTCTAAATATCAGTGAAATAACATACACCACTAAATCACTAACGGCAATGCTTGTACAAAACTAGTTACAGACAGAAGAACATGGAGGTAGGGAAGTCTTTAAATGCACAGCACAGAAAGCCTCCAACATGCGGACCTGAGTAGGATAAGATGTTTTGTGGTCACGAGGATTTAAATATGACTGGAATGATATACATGACTAGATAGGTAATGACAATGCTTATGCAGAGGCATGTTTTCTAACAATATCATCACATTCATTCTAAATTGACTAGTGCAGTTATTTCTAAGCACCTTTAATTTTTAAAAAAAAATTAAATCTGTGAAAAATGAATTACATAGGATTTATCAGTCACGTTTACAGGCATCTGACAATTTATAGACAATTTTCACACCCATCATATCCCTTTTGATTCTTTCAATTTCCTTTGCCTAAGGTAAATTATTCTCACTGTGGAGCTGAAGAGCTGGGCCTTAGAGATGCACTGCCTTGGCCAAGGATACAGAAACTGCAGGAGAGAGACCTGAGGCTGGAGCCCACCTTCCTGATTCTTGCACTCTTCCTTCCACACCAGACATTCACTTCTACTGGATTTACTAACATCCACATGTACTTTGATTCAATATTTCACGATTCAGTCTCAGACTTTCAAAATAAACATTAATTTAGTTAATTATTATACTACAAGTTTATTAAAATGACACATCACATTTATTAATCGATTTAACACAGGGCTTAGTGAATCTTTTATGCAGGGCAAAGAGAAACAGTAATTTTCTGCCTAACTCACATAGCTCTAAACTCTATCAGAACCACAGTAACTCTCTTCAGAGCCATCATTTCATTCCTTGGCGCAGTTCTCTCCACTGAGCTAACACTATGGGTGTGGACTTTGAACCTCTAGTACTGTGGAGGTAAAAAAACCAAAAACCTCTTCTTCATATTAGACTCTGCCAAGTATTTCTTTATAGTGATGAAAAATTAATGCAGGAACAATAGGCAGGTTCTTCAGTGAGTTCTGTAACATCTTCACCGCAATAAACACACCCATTTGCACATATATTGACTCTAAGCCAGATTTTCAAGTAAAGGAATGAGGAGTGTTTGGAGAAATGGCTTATTGCAAAATACAGACAGGGAACATACAAATGAGTCTCAGTGACTTTCACAATAAACAATTTAGTTATTAATTACAAAATTTATTTTATTGCATGTTATTTTTCCATGATATTGTTGTGGACACTTGGATTGCTTCCAGTGTAAAGCAATTTTGAATAGTTTCAATATATACATTTCTGTACATGTCTTTTGGATATCCCAGTGGATTGCATTTGTGTTCAATATATATCTATGAGTGGGATTGCTGAATATACACGTATTCACTTTAAGTAATAGTAATAAAAAATTATTCAAATGATTAAATCAACTTGTATTTATACTTTGAGAGTGCCATTTGCTAAAATTTACTGACAGCACATAGAATAATCTGTTTTTTATTTCATTTTAACCATTCTGGTAGATTATATAATCGTATTTAAGTTTTAATATGGATTTCCGTAAAGCTTAATGCTACTGGATGTTCCCTTCATTTATCAAAGACTAGCTATTTTATGTATATACAAAACACACACACACATTTAATATACACACACTAACACATATCTATATGACTACAACTGGCTTCATTTTTTTAATAATCACAACAGTGGAGAAATTACTACTACAAACAGGGAATCTCTTGCATTGAACCACTTGATAGTAAATTAATAGCTGGGTGCAGTGGTGCACGCCTGTAATCCCAGCAGCTCGGGAGGCGGAGGCAGGAGAATTAAGAGTTCAAAACCAGCCTCAGAAAAAGTGAGATGCTAAGCAACTCAGTGAGACCCTGTCTCTAAATAAAATACAAAATAGAACTCAGGATGTGGCTCAGTGGCCAAGTGCCCCTGAGTTCAATCCCCAGTACTATCCCCAATCAAAAAAAAAAAAAAAAAAAGCAAGTAAATTAACACCATGCTCCCAAAGACCAGAAGCATTTTAGTGTATATTTCCTCTAAAAAAAAAAAAAAAAAAAAAAAAAAAAGGTTATTCTCCTGTATAATTATAATCAAACCATTAAAATCAGGAATTAAGTATTAATATATTGGAACTTTCTAATCCTTATTCCTAATGGTGTTTCATCAATCAGTCTCAAAGATGTCCATTATATTCCATTAAAAACTCAGTTGAATCTCTGGCTATTAGAGAAATGCAAATCAAAAACCGCTCTAAGATTTCATCTCACACCAGTCAGAATGGCAGCTATTAAAAACACAAACAACAATAAATGTTGGAGAGGATGTGGGGAAAAAGGCACACTCATACATTGCTTGTGGGGCTGCAAAATGGTGCAGCCAATATGGAAAGCAGTATGGAGATTCCTTGGAAAACTGGAAATGGAACCACCTTATGACCCAGCTATCCCACTCCTTAGTCTATACCCAAAGGACTTAAAAACAGCATGCTACAGGGACACAGCCACATCAATGTTTATAGCAGCACAATTCACAATAGCTATGTTGTGGAACCAACCTAGATGCACCTCAGTAGATGAATGGATAAAGAAAATGTGGTATATATACACAATGGAATATTACTCAGCAATAAAAGACCATAAAATAATGGCATTCTCAGGTAAATGGATGAAGTTGGAGAATATAATGCTAAGTGAAGTTAGCCAATCCCAAAAATCCAAATGCAGAATGTTTTCTCTGATATAAGGAAGCCATTTCACAGTGAGGTTGGGAGGATTAGAGGATCACTAGAATGACCAATGGGGAGGGAGGGGAAAGGAAGAGGCAAAAGGGTGAAAAAAGAAAAGATGGTAGAATGAGATGGATATCATTACCTTAAGTGCATGTATGAAGACACAAATGGTGTGAATATACTTTGTATACAACCAGAGATATGTAAAAATGTGCTCTGTAAGTATAATATGAAATGTAACGCATTCTACTGTCATTTATAACAACTTAGAATTTTAAAAAAGAATAAATAAATAAAAATAAAATTAAAAAAGCTGCCAGGTACGGTGGTGCACGCCTGTAATCCCAGCACTAGGGAGGCTGAGGCAGGAGGATTGCGAGTTCAAAGCCAGCCTCAGCAATGGCGAGGCACTTAGCAACTCAGTGAGACCCTGTCTCTAATAAAATACAAAAAAGGGCTGGGGATGTGGCCCAGTGGTTGAGTACCTCTGAGTTCAATTCCCGGTACCAAAAACTAAAATAAAATAATGAAAATTTTAAAACTCAGTTGAGAATCCAGAATCATGTTATAACTAATTGCCACATCTTTTTAGTCGACTTTAGAACACTTCTCTGGTCTTTCCTTCACTTACATGACCTTGACACTCTTTAAGAGTATAGACTCAATGTTTATAAAACACCCCTCTATTTGAATTCATTAATCAGTTTTCTACTAACTAAATTCAACTTAAGAATTTCTGGTAAAAAAAGGTCACAGTATGACATTTTCTTCCTTCCTAAGTGACAAACAATTGTGATCTGTTTCATCAGGAATGTTTATTTGATTACTAGGTACAGATAATTTCTAGCAGTATTTTCCACTTTATTCTTCTCAATTTTGTTCTTTGGAAGTATATTGTGGGTAGATTCTTTGAAATTCTAAACTATCCCACATCAAATTTTCAAGTTGCTCATTTCTCTGTATCAATAAGGAATCAAGAATTCAATTGTGTCAATGGGTTATAATCTATTATTATTATTATTATTATTATTATTATTATTATATATTTTGGTGCTCAACTTATCTCCTAATTACTAGAATTGCAGCAACATACTCTAGGCTCATTCATATGTTCCCTGCCACTACTTTGCAATTAGCCATTTCTCCAAAGAGTCCTAATTTCTTTATTTGAAAATCTGATTTGGAGTCAATAACAGTGCATTAGGTGTGTTTATTGCTGTGAGGATGTTACTACAAGATCCAGCGCTTCTCAGGAAAGAGAGGTAGGGAATATGTGCATTGAGAATACAGCAAATCTCTTGTAGAGGGAGAGAAAAAAATTTTATTCAAAGAAGAAACAGACATTGGCTATTATGAGTAAAGGCAAACCATGGCTTGCTGTAAAAGTTGAGAAGTTCACAGGAAAATGACCTCATGAGCTAAGAAATGAAGAGCTAGAGACCTAGGGAAAGGGAATCAAAGTTCTAGGAAAAAGTGCTCAAAAAGGTCATTTTCTCATCTCAGTGGCAAATTCTGTCCCTGGAACTAAAAACTCATGATTGTTGGTTGAGAGCTTGAGAGGCTGAAATAAACTTCATATTAGGACAGGATGTGCCAGACATGAGACAAAGAACCACCCGATGGTCCTAGGCTTTTCTTTGTTGGAAGGCTTTTAATATGGACTTCATTTTCATTATCTGATATTAGCCTTTTACATTTCTATATCCTCATGGTTCATATGTCTCTGGGAATTTTTCAATATCTTCAAGATTGTCTAACTTATTATTAGAGTATTAATTTGAAATAGTTTCTAATGATCATCTGGATTTCAGAAGTATCTATGATGTTATATATCCTTTTTCATCTCTAGTTTCATTGATTTGAGTCTTCTCTTTATTTTTTATTTATTTGTTTATTTATTTTTTTAGTTTGGCTAAGAATCTTATTTATCTTTTCAAAAAAACAACTTTTGCCAAGCACAGTGGGGCATGCCTATAATCTGAGCAGCTGGGGGGGGGGGGGGATGGTGGCTGAGACAGGAGGATCAGGAGTTCAAAGCCAGCCTTAGCAACAGCAAAGCACTAAGCAACTCAGTGAGACCCTATCTCTAAATAAAACACAAAATAGGGCTAGGGATGTGGCTCAGTGGTTGAGTGCCCGAGTTCAATGCCAGTACCCAAAAAAAAAAAAAAAAAAAAAAAAAAAAAAAAAAAAAAAAAAAACCTCTTGTTTCATAGATGCTTTGTATCTTTTTTATTCTCAATTTCATTAATTTCAGTTCTGATCCTAATTATTTCCTTTCTTCTACTGATGTGGGTATTAGTTCATTCTCTTTCTAGGGCCTTGAGGTATAACATTAAATTATTTATTGGGTATCTTTCTATTTTTTTAATGTAGGAACTCAGTGCTCAGTTTCTCTTAGAACTGCTATTTTATACTGTCCCAGATATTTTAATAATAACTATATTTTCATTTGTTTCTAAGAATATTTTTATTACTCCCTTTATCTCTTCTATGATCCATTACTCATTCAAAAGTGTATTATTTAAATCTCCAGGTGTTAGTGTGGTTTCTGTTTTTTAATGTTGATTTCGAATTTCATTCCATTATGATCTGACAGGATGCAAAGAATTCTTTTTTTTTGCTAAGATTTGCTTTTTTGTCCTAAAATATGATCTATTTAGAAAAAGTTCCATGTGTCACTGAGAAGGTAAATTCAGTTGTCGATGGATGAAATATCCTACAGATATCTTTTAGGTCCATTTGATTAATAGAAATTTTTAGTTCTGAAGAGTATTAGTTTATATCTGCATGAACTATCTAATGGTGAGAGAAGTGTGCTAAAATCACTCACTATTATTGTATTGTGGTCTATTTGATTCTTTATATTGAGAAGGGTTTGTTCTATGTATGTAGGTACACTGTTGTTTGGGGCATAAATACTGATAATCATCATATCTTCATGATTATTAACCAATATGAAGTGACCTGATTTATCTATTCTGATTAATTTTGGTTTGAAGTATACTTTGTCTGATATGAAAGTAGCTAACCCTGCTTACTTTCAGTTTCCATTTGCATGGTGCACATTTTCCCATTCTTGCACCTTCAGTCTGTAGATGTCTTTACCTGTACAAGGAGTCTCTTGTAAACAGAATATGGTTGAGCCATACTTTTTAATCCAATCTGCTAATCTATGTCTTTCTATTGGAGAGTTTGGCCCATTTATTTAGTTTATTTTACAGAATAGATTTTTATTTCCTGTCATTTTTATTTATTTCCAATCTTCATTCAGACTTGATTCTCCTTTAATTAAATATTCTGGTACAATTCATCCCTTTGCTGGTTTTCACTTTTTTTTTTTTTTTCATTTTTTCTGCATGAAATAGTTCATTGAGTATGTTTTGTAGTGCACGCTTACAACAAAGGCCAACATCATACTGAATAGAGAAAAATTGAAAACATTTTCCCCAAAAAGAGTAACATGACAAGGATATCCATTCTCACCCCTCCTATTCAACACATTTCTAGAAACTCTAGCCACAGCAATCAGGCAAAAGAATGAAATTAAAGGGATACAAATAGGAAAAGATGAAGTCAAAATATCTCCATTCACTATGACATGATGCTATATTTAGAAGACTCAAAGAACACCACCATAAACTTCTTCTAGAGCTGATAAACAAATTTAGGAAAGCAGCAGGTCCATTCATAGAAACCTCAAAGAAATAAAATACATGGAATTAATCTAACCAAGGGGGCTGTTTTAGTTACCTTCTTTGCTGCTGTGACCAAAATACCTGACAAGAACAATTTTAGGGAGGAAAAGTCTATCTGGGGGCTCATGGTTTCAGAAGTCTCAGTCCACAGACAACTGGCTCCATTCATCAGGGCCTGGGATAAGGCAGAACATCATGGTGGAAGTATGTGGTGAAGGAAATCAGCTGGAAATGTGGCACCAGGAAGCAGATAGAGGAAGCTCTACTCAATAAGGACAAAATATATTACCATCCAGTTACCATCAATGAATTAACACACTAATTAGGTTAAAGCTCTCATAATCCAATCATCTCACCTCTAAACCCTTTTGCATTGACTCACCCATGAGCTTTTGAGAGACATCTCATATATAAACCATAATAGAAGTGAAAGACCTCTACAAAAAAAATTATAGCACATCAAAGAAAGCAATTGAAAAAGGTACAAGAAGATGGAAATACCTCCCGTGTTATTGGATAGGCAGAATTAATATTATCAAAATGGCCATACTATTAAAAGCATTATACAGATTCAATGTAATCCCTATTGAAATGCCAATGACATTCTTCACAAAACTAGGGGGAAAAAAAACTGTTCTAAAATTCATGTGGAATAATAGAAGACCCAGAATAGCACAGCAATCCTAAGCAAGAAGAGTGATGCTGGAGGCATCACAATACTGGACCTCAAATTATACTATAGATCTATAGTAACAAAAATAGCATGGTATTGGCACCAAAACAGACATGAAGACCGATAGAATAAAAGACACAGAAACAAACATACATAGATACAGTCATCTGATATGTGACAGAGGTGCTAAAAACATACATTGCAGGAAAAATAGCCTTTTTAGCAAACAGTGCTAGTAAAACTGGATATCTATATGTAGAATAAGAAAACTAAACCTCTATCTCTAACCTGCACAAAAGTAGACTCAAAGTGGATCAAAGACCTAGGAATTATACCAGAAACTCTGCAACTGCCTGAAGAAAATGTAGCCCCGACACTCCAACATATTGGCACAGGCACTGACATCCTTAACAAGACTTCTAACGCAAAAGAAATAAAACCAAGAATCAATAAGTAGGACAACATCTAATTAAAAAGCTTCTGCAACCAAAGGAAGTAATTAAGAGAATGAAGACAGAGCCTACAGAATAGGAGATTTTTGCCAGCTGCTCCTTAGATAGGGGATCAATATCCAGAATATATAAAGAACTCAAAAAGCTTAACAGAAAAAGAAAAAAAAAAAGGTAAATAGAGACTTCTCAAAAGAAGAAATACAAATGGCCAATAAATATGTGAAAAAATATTCACCATTTTTAACCATAAGGGAAATGTTAATCAAAACTACACTGAGCTTTCATTTCACTCCAATCAGAATGGCAATGCTCAAGAATAAGAGCAAGAGTAAGTGCTGCAAGGTTGTGGGGGAAAGGTACTCTTATACATTGCTGGTGGGACTGTAGACTAGTACAACTACTCTGGAAAGCAGTATGGATATTCCTTAAAATACTAGGAATGGAACCACCATTTGACCCATCCAATCCCACTCCTCAGTATATATCCAAAGGACTTAAAATCAGCATACCACAGTGACACAGCCACATTAATGTTTATAGCAGTGCAATTCACAATAGCCAAGTTATGGAACAAGCCCAAATATCCTCCAAAAGACAAATGGATTAAGAAAATGTCATATATGCTGGGCGCGGTGTCGCACGCTCGTAATCCCAGCACTTGGGAAGCTGAGGCAGGAGGATCGCAAGTTCAAAGCCAGCCTCAGCAATGGCAAGGCACTTAGCAACTCAGTGAGACCCTGTCTCTAAAATACAAAAAAAAGGTGGGGGGATATGGCCCAATGGTCGAGTGCCCCTGAGTTCAATCCCAGGTACCAAAAAAAAAAAAAAAAAAAAAGTAAGAAAGAAAATGTCATATATATACATAATGAAGTTTTACTCAGCCATAAAGAAGAATGAAATAATAGCATTTGCTGACAAATGGATGGAAATGGAGAACAATCATGCTAACTGAAATAAGCCAGACTCAAAGTCAAATGTCAAGTGTTTTCTCTCATATGTAGAAGCTAGAAAAAGGCATGGCAGGGAATTCCTTCAAAATATAAAAGAGATAAGTGGAGTAGAAGAAGGGGATTGAAGGGGAAGGAGGAAGGATAGAAGGGAGGAACAATAGAATGAAACTGACCAAACTATCCTATGTACACATATGAATATACCACAGTGAATTTCACCTTTATGTATCTATAATGCACTAATTAAATATGTGTGTGTGTGTGTGTGTGTGTGTGTGTGTGTGTGTGTGTGTGTGAATGAAAAACCATAGAATAGAGGAAGCAGATTGGGGGAGGAGAGAGAAGTGGGAAAGGGGAAGTACTGGGGACTGAATTGAGCAAATTAAATTCCATACTTGCATACTTAGGTCAAAATGAAACCCAATATTATGTATAACTACCATGCACCAATGAAATTTTTTAAGAAACACCCAAATGTAAGCTAGAGCTTCCAATTATGAATAATTGGGCAATTAGTGATCCCAATGAGTACTTGGCAGGGAGCATCTACACCTGATTCCTGTGCACAGGATGTTCCTCCTAAGACAAAGGACACTTCTCCTCTCTTTTGAGACCCTCCAATATGTCCTTCAACATTATTCCCAAACCTGTTTTCCCAGGGTTCAAAGGGGGTATTTTCAAATTTCTTATTTTTAAATAGGAGGAAGTTTCCTCCTTTCCCCAAGAGTTGAATCTGAGTCCCTGCTCTTTCAGAAACAATCTCTACAAAGCACAGGTTCCTGGAGCAGATCCTGAGGATGAAAGCTCTGTGAGGAACCTCGTCACTAGGTGTGGTCCTACTGGTCTCCTCACTCTTCACTGTCAAAGGATTTGCAGAAGTACTGAGTCAAAGCCTTGAAACCAGAATAAACCATCTGCCCACACTGCTTCCAATAACTCATTGTGGGGGTAGGGGTTGGAAGGGAAATAGGCCCTTTCATTTCAGTTCAGTGATACCGTGGGAAGCTAATCTCTCTGGTCAGGGTGGAGCAGTTTCATCAGTCTCACCTTTCTATGGATAACATGTTTCAATTTGGAAAATTACTTCCAAGAACATAGAAATCCCTGGAGAGTCACCCAAACCAGCCATTCCAGAAGGGATACCCATAAAAAGGAAATACAAAGGGTGAGGTCTCCAAAGACAGAGCCAGCACTTGCCCCAGGAGTGATTTCACTTGTGCTTCCACCCCCACGCCCCCAGGGCCATGCACACACTATGCAATCCTTCTCTTGAGCTCTTTTGCATCTTGATTACATTATAGTTTTCAGGATAGCTTTATTAAATAAACATAATTTAATATATCCTCATTCTTTCTTATATTTTACTTCATTTTTATTAACACATGTGAATTGCACGTGTTAAAAGGGTTCCTTGTGATATTTTTCCACATGCATAGAATGCACTAATGAAATCCAGCCTCCCTATATCCACCCTCCCCTGCCTACCTTTCCCAACCTCTATACCACATTCTATTGTACCATCTACATAATATTAAGTAGTAAATGTTTTAGGGTAGTAAGTCAGTTTTAATTGTGGCAATATATGAATAAAATTTACTATTTTAACCTTGTTATTGCACAGGTTAATGACATTAAATAGATTCATATTATTATTCCACCACTATCACTGCCCTCAGAACTCTTTCAACACTGAACTTTGTATCATTAAGCAATAACTCGCCATTCTCAACTTTCCCTTGTCGCAGTAATAACCCATAGAGACTTTCTGTTCTACGCATTTGCCTATTCCTAACAACTCATATACATACTATCACAGTATTGGTCCTTCTGTGACTGGATTATTTCACAAAATAATGTCTTCAAATTTCATTCGTGTCATAGTATGTGTCAGAATTTCCTCTCAAGGCTGAATAATATTCCATTCACATGTATACCATACTTTATCTATTTCTTCCTCAATGGACACATTTGATGTTTCTACCTTCTAGCTATTGTAAATAATTCTGCTATGAATATAGAGATGTAAATTTCTCTTTGATAACCTGTTTTCATTTCTTTTGGGCATATTCAGAAGTGTGATTGCTGGGTCCCAAGATAATATGATTTTGTGAAGATAATGTCATGATACTTTTTTTTATAAGTAGCAAATTTTAATTCAACAAGTCAGTCCACTATTCCCTAGATATGATATTTCCTATGAGCCATCCAGGCACGAGAGTCATTTGAAGTATCAAAACATTCTTTCATGGTCTGGGGTGTAATTCAGCCCACAGAGCTCTGGTGTAGCATGAGGGAAACCCTGAATTTAATTTCTAGCATCACACACACACACAAAAAAAAAATACAAACAACAACAACAACAAAAAGGTTCTTCCTCTATTAAGTATTCTGGACCACTGTGGTAAAGAAAAGCAAGAGATACTTCTAGGAAATAATAAATGTCAGCATACTTTTCAAACTATTTCATGAAATAGAAAAAGAGGGAACCCTTCCAGACTCATTCTATGAGGCCAATATCATCCTGATTCCAAAACCAGGCAGACACACATCAAAGAAAGAAAACTACAGACCAACATCTCTAATGAATATAAATGAAAAAATTCTCAATAAAATTCTGGCAAATCGAATACAAAAACATATCAAAAAGATAGTGCACCATGATCAAGTGGGGTTCATTCCAGGGATACAAGGTTGGTTCAACATAAGGAAATCAATAAATGTAATTCATCATATCAATATTGAGTTTTTAAATATATGGAAAAACTTGCTCTCTCCATTTAAGCCTTCTTTAATTTTTCTTTGGAAAAATGTCTTGCAGTTTTCAGTGAATAAATTTTTTGTAGACTTTAAATAAATAAATAGATGTCAGCAAATTTTTAAGACATTCATATTTGGGTGTGGATTAGTGAAGAGGTTTGTGGTATAAACATGGGGTATAAATATTTTTTGATACACTGCTATTCTTTCCATGAGGATGTAACCAGAAGTGGAATCACTGAATCACATGATAATCCAATTTTAATTTGTTTAGGAACCACTCGCTATATATACTGTTTTTCACAGTGGCTGCATCATTTTTCATTCTCCACAGTATGCACAAGCCTTCCAACCTCTTTATGTTCTCACCAACACTCCTGTTTCCTTTTTCTCCCTCTCTCTCTTTCCCTCTCTCTTGTAACAGCTATCCTAATATGTGCAAAGTCGTATCTCATTGTGGTTTTGATCTATTTTTTTTTCATCCTGCAGTATGCACAACAACAAATTTCTAGAACGGACCCAGCAATGACAGTACTTTTTATTCAGAACATGCAGGGAACTCATGGCTCTGAATAGTCATAGACTAGTTATTGTGCTGTTTTACAATGATAACATATTAGTAACTGAGCATTGGCATCTGTGGTGGTCAATGCAAGAGTTACAGAGTAGAGGGAATAGCAGGTATATCTATGCAGTGACCCAGGAAACTCTTCTTAATGAAGGCTGCATGTTCACTGGATCAGGAGGGGATGGAGATGTGAGGGAGAGCTGAGAGGAGGTATCCCTGGGAGTGAGAAGGTGGACGATGCCTCCAAGAAGGAGAAGTGGCAGGTGACGGCACAGCAGCAGTCAGTTGCCCTTCTTCAGACAGGAATGAAGCAGAGCTGGTACAAAGGTGGCACACGGCCAAATGCATTGGCAGTGGGGGTGGTGTCGATGTCCTTGGGGTCAACCACAGGTTTCAGCTTAAAATTCTGTAAAATGGTGGTCAGGAACAAAAACAGCTCCATGCGGGCCAGGCCCTCTCCCACACACATGCGTTTTCCTGAAAATAACAAACACAGAGTTTTCCCTCTTAAACATTAGGTTCCGAAATGTTATAAAGACTATGCTGTAACTATTCAAAGCATGATTACTTACGTATATGGGTCAAAGACAGGATGGTTGGAGAGACAGATGCACAGAAGACTAGACACAGTTGCTATCCACTTTTATCAGGCACCGTGTGCTAGCCAGGATTTTACTCTTATACTTCCTCCAGGACCTATGTCCCTGTCATATCCTCTTTACAATGCTTGCTTAGAGGGTGGTAGACTCCACCCTCTGAGTTTTCTCATAATAGTCATGCTTCCACAGAAGCATGGCTCACCTCAAATCCTATTTTCTCTTTTTTTTTTACCCAGCCAAAATATGTGTGACTTACAAGAAGGGCTCCATCCTTAACATCTTGATATGGGCAGTGCCAGGCCCAACATAGGCATCAAAATCCATAGCAAAAAAATGAAGGTGACTCCATGTCTAGAGCCTCAGCACACACAATTTAACAATGAGACGAATACCTAAATGCATGATCGTGAGAAGAGGAAGAGGAGGTTGCTCTGGAATCACTGCAGACTCTCCTTCTACATTCCCAAGGGTTTGTTCAGCCTTCATTTAGCTGGTATGTTCTGACCCCCTAGATCTATAGAAAACATTCTCTCTTGGACTCCGTTACTTCTGTAAGGCACCCTGCCTTCTCTTCTTTCCTTGCTCCCCACCTCCTGTAAGTCAGTTCAACTTTGCTTTCCCTTGTTAGAATGTTTTTGGATATAAAAAAGCAGAATGCAAGCAACTTCACCCTCTGCCTCCCCAGAAACCTGTGCTTCCCTCTCTCACAGCACAGGTTTCAATGATTACAATGATCTGTTTGTTCATCTGCTTCCTAACTCAGGAGTAAGACTCTTAAGAGCCCATTATGTGTGCTAGGATACTTGGCACCTAAGAGTGAAACTCTTAGAAGTTTCAGCTGAGTAGCTTGTTGATATATCCAGAGGCACAATTCAACCAACCTATGCTATAGCTTTCTCAGTTTGAAAAACTGGGTCAGGCACTCCGCAAAGCCCCACTAAAGGACCTAGTGGTGAGGATGTATCACAAATAAGGAAAAGTGCAAGGGTATTGGAGTGGAGCTCCAAAGAAAGCACCCAAGTAAGTTGCATCTGATCCTAAAAAAGTTATCTTGTTCCCCAAAGTTACAAATGGAAATGAATTTTTATTACCTGTTGAGAAAAGGCATAAAGTAGTCACTTTTCTTAAAGTTGCCACTCTCATCCAGAAAGTGACCAGGGTCGAACACCTCTGGATTAGGGAATTCCTTATTGTCATGCAGCACAGAAGTCAGTGATGTTATTATTGTTGTTCCCTGGAAATAACAGACAGATAAAATTAGTTATAAAGAAGTTGAATGGTGGGCTGGAGTTGTGGCTCAGTGGTAGAGCACTTGCCTAGCATGTGTGAGGCACTAGGTTTGATTCTCAGGACTGCATATAAATAAATGAATAAAATAAAGGCCCATCAACGACTAAAAAAAAATATTTTAAAAAATTCAAACTGAAAGAAATGATGGAATTCACCTGATCTATATCTGAGGAAACCCAGATCCAAAGAAAAGCAGTGACATTTCCAGAAAGACAAACCAGGGAAGAGTTTAAGACCATGAGCAGTAATTTTGTGAAAGCATCCTCCATGAGCACTCAAAGGATATTCATGATGTCTTAAATAAGCAGAATCTTCTGGACTTCTTTTTTATTTTTTATTTTTAATAACAGAACCTTAGCAATAAAGAGATCTGGCAGACATTCCCATACTAAATGTGAATCTTAGTAACATCAATAATGGGACAAACTGAAATCATGTGCCACCAGTACTTGGAATATGGATGCCAGACCTTCTGAATTCTACTTAGTGCCAAGCTGGGACCTTGGGACCTTGTCTGTTCCCACCTGCTGCTCTATTTCATTACCTCAGTTTTTGCATATCTCACATGTGTTTATGGTTTAGAATTCTGTGCTCACTTTTGAAAAGTCAGAAGTATTTAGAATTTTTTCATGTGGATTTTTTTAAGTAGAGATCTGATCTAATTTAAAATGACTACTGGTAAAGTATGAACAAGTACACTAAGACCTATTGAGCGCTTATCATTGGAATGTAATATATTTCTTTTGATTTAAAATATAGAGGAACTCTTCACAATGAATCCTATCTTAAAAACACAGCTGGGGTGAAAATTAGAGAAAGTCATCATTTTGCAACAATTCGGGTAGGATCATCGAGTCAAGCACAAATCACCAATTAATGTTAAAACTGTTGGTTATTTGGAAATAGGATATTCATGATTCTTAAATAAGCAGAATCTTCAGGAATTCTTTTTTATTTTTAATAACAGAACCTCAGCACTAAAGGGATCTGACAGACATCCCCATATTAAGTGTGAATCTTAGTATCACCAATAATGGGACAAACTGACATCATGTGCAAAGGATCTGATTGGAAATAGGTACTTGCTAATTGCACATGGATAGATAGAAATGACATATAAGCTCAAACAAACCACAAAGATTCAAAATTATAAATACTGCCACAGAAACAAAACAAATTGTTCAGAGGGTCAGATTGTTTTGGCCTTTTATTATCAGATCCAAATTAAACTATTTCAACTAACACTTTTTAAAGTAAAGGAACTCTTCAGAAAGAATTTCTAAAAAATGTTATCCCTCCTTTGTTTTATAAACATTTCTTGACTTAGAATTTTTAAAAAATCAATCTTTTTTGTAATAATAATAATAGCTTTCTATTTCTTGAGAAAATACTGTTAAGGTTTACTCAGATGTACACAAAACAAATGGAGATACTTGTGTGTTTCCTTCTTCTTTGTGCAACTCTGTCATGGGGAAATAACCACTCATGGCTTTTTTTGTGAAGATGACTAGAAGAAAATGAAAAGCATTGGGTCTAATTACAAGTCAGTGATTTATATGCAAAAGGGAGGTAAAAGTGTGTGGGGTGGAGTAGACAACATCTTCATTTTGACAAGCTACATTTTATTAAAACATGACTGAGATTGAGCATTAAAAATACCCGTCAAACACCGTGGAGTGGTTAATAAATAATTCTGAAAGTAAAAAAAAAAAAAAAAAAAAAAAAAAAAAAAAAAAAAAACTGACATCATGTGCCACCAGGCACAATCTGATGCAGTGGGACATACATGATATCACCTATATGATATCCTTATCCAAAACACATAACTGGCTTCTAATCTCCAAGAAACATTCACACAAAATTGGGCTGAGGAACATTTTACATGACAATGGATTCGACTCTTTGAAAGTGTCAGGGCACGCTGATACATTGTTGGTGGGACTACAAATTGTAATAGTTAAAACTATAAAACTTAAAGAAAATGGCAAAGAGTAAATATTTAGGACACTGTGCTGGCAAATAATATTTTAGATAGGACACAAAAACATAAATCATAAAAAAGTTATTGATTAATTGTACTCCATCAAAATATAAAACTTCTGCTCTTTGAAGATATTCTTAAGAAAGAAAAGGAAATGGAAAAAAAAAAGACACACAGACTGGGAATAAATATTTGAAAAACTTATCTACCGTAATGAGCTTTAATTAAAAAAGAAAAACAACAAAAAATAGGAATATAATCAACCCAATAAAAAGTAAGCATATCATTTGAGCAGACACATTAACAAAGAAGATATATGAATGGCCAATCAACATAAGAAAAGAAGCCAAACATTATCTATGAGAAAAGAGAAGGGAAAACAAAATGTGGCCACTACAGAGGCCAAAATACAAAAAGACTAACAATGACAAGGGGTGTAGATACCTGGAGCAATTGGTGTTCTCACACATTGCTAGTGGAGATGTAAAACGTCACAGCCACATCACAAAACCATTTGGCCTAAAGTTACCACATAAGCAAAAAAATCCCATTCCTAGGTATTCTCCAGTAGAAAGGAAAACATGTCCACATAAGAAGCTGCAGGGAGGGCTGGGGTTGTGGCTCAGCGGTAGAGCGCTTGCCTAGGACGTGCGCGGCCCAGGTTCGATCCTCAGCACCACGTAAAAATAAATGCATTGTGTACAACTAAAGCAAATAAATAAATATTAAAAAAAAAAAAAAAAAGCTGCAGGGAAATGTGCACAGCAGCTGTAGTCAAATAGTTAAAAACTGGAAATATACCAAATGTCCATCAATTAGTGAACTTCGAACCAATAACCAATATTTGATACTCCTTATGGAATCCACTCACAAGTAAAAAGGAGCAAACTGAAGATACAGCAATGAGAGCCAGACGCAATGGTACACGCCTGTAATCCCAGCAGTTTAGGAAGCTGAGGCAGGAAGATCACGAGTTCAAAGCCAGCTTCAGCAACAGCAAGGTGCTAAGTGACTCGATAAGACCTTGTCTCTAAATAAAATACAAAATAGGGCTGGGGGTGTGGCTCAGTGGTTGAGTGACCCTGAGTTCAATCCCCAGCATCCTCCCTCCCCCCAAAAAAAAGATACAGCAATAAGAAGAATGAATCTCAAACATATTCTACTACATAAAAAAGTCAGAGAGAAAGGCTGAAACTGATTATAAATTATTCATTTGTATCATATACCATTATATTGCATTTCTGGAAAGGTAAATCTGTAGAGGTATCCTTCATGGGTTGGAAGTGGCATTAGAAGCCTTAATGGGTTGGGGTCAGCATCAAGAAGGAGATTAAAAATTCTTAGAGGGAAATGAGAACACCGATACAACATATCAAAATCTCTGGGACACTATGAAGGCAGTACTAAGAGGAAAATTCATTTCATGGAGTTCATTCCTTCAAAGAAAAGGTCAACAAATAAATAAACTAACATTACACCTCAAAATCCTAGAAAAAGAATAACAAATCAACCCCAAAAGGAGTAGAAGACAAGAAATAATTAAAATCAGAGCCAAAATCAATGAAATTGAAACAAAAAACACAATTGAAAAAATTGACAGAACCAACAGTTGGTTCTTTGAAAAAATAAATAAAATTTATAAACCATTAGCTATGCTAACTAAAAAAAGGAGAGAAAAAACTCAAATTACCAATATCTGTGATGAAAAGGAAACATCACAACGGACACTATGGAAATACAGAAGATAATTAGAAATTATTTTGAAAATCTATACTCCAATAAAATAGAAAATAATGAAGGCATCGACAAATTTCTAGAAACATACAATATGCCCAAACTAAATCAGGATGATATACACAATTTAAATAGGTCAATTTCAAGCAAAGAAATAGAGGACATCATCAAAAACCTACCAACCGGGGCTGGGGTTGTGGCTCAGCGGCAGAGCGCTTGCCTCACACGTGTGCGGCCCGGGTTCGATCCTCAGCACCACGTACAAATAAACGCGTTGTGTAAAACTAAAGCAAATAAATAAATATTAAAAAAAAAAAAAAACCTACCAACCAGGAAAAGTCCAGGTCCAGATGGATACACAACTGAGTTCTACAAGACCTTTCAAGAAGAACTAACACCAATACTTCTCAATCTATTTCATGAAATAGAAAAAGAGGAAACCCTTCCAGACTCATTCTATGAGGCCAATATCACCCTAATTCCAAAACCAGGCAGAGATAAATCAAAGAAAGAAAACTTCAGACCACTATCTCTAAGGAATATAGATGCAAAAATTCTCAATAAAATTCTGGCAAATCGAATACAAAAACATCGAAAAAAATAGTGCACCACAACCAAGTGGGGTTTATTCCAGGGATGCAAGGTTGGTTCAACATAAGGAAATCAATAAATGTAATTCACCACATCAATAGACTCAAAGATAAAAATCATATGATCATCTCAATTGACTCAAGAGAAAGTATTTGGCAAAATACAGCACCACTTCATGTTCAAAACGCTAGAAAAAAACAAGAATAACAGGAACATACCTCAACATTGTAAAGGCCATCTATGCTAAGCCCCAAGCCAACATCATCCTAAATGGAGAAAAATTGAAAGCATTCCCTGTAAAAACTGAAACAAGACAGGGATGCCCTCTTTCACCACTACTATTTAACATAGGTCTAGAAACCCTAGCCAATGCAATTAGACGGACGAAAGAAATAAAAGGGATACAGATAGGAAAAGAAGAACTCAAATTATCACTATTTGCAGATGATATGATTCTATACATAGAAGATCCAAAAAAATCCACCAGAAATCTTCTAGACCTAATAAACAAATTCAGCAAAGTGGCTGGATATAAAATCAATACCCATAAATCTAAGGCATTTCTGTACATCAGTGACAAATCCTCAGAAAGAGAAACTAGAAAATCTACCCCATTTGCTATAGCCTCAAAAAAATAAAATATTTGGGAATCAACATAACAAAAGAAGTGAAAGACCTGTACAATGAAAACTACAACACACTAAAGAAAGAAATTACAGAAGATCTTAGAAGATGGAAAGATCTACCTTGTTCATGGATAGGTAGAACTAATATTGTCAAAATGACTATTCTACCAAAAGCACTATACAATTTCAATGCAATCCCAATCAAAATCGCAATATCATTCCTCATAGAAATAGAAAAAGTAATCATGAAATTCATTTGGAAAAATAAGAGACCCAGAATAACCAAAGCAATTCTTAGCAAGAAGAATGAAGCTGATGTCATTACTATTCCAGAAATTAAACTGTACTACAAAGCAATAGTAACTAAAACAGCATGGTGTTGGCACCAAAATAGACCAGTAGACCAATGGTACAGAATAGAAGACACAGAGATGAACCCACACATCTATAGTTATCTTATATTAGACAAAGGTGCCAAAAACATAGATTGGAGAAAAGATAGCCTCTTCAACAAATGGTGCTGAGAAAACTCGAAGTCCTCTTGTAATAAAATGAAATTAAACCTCTATCTCCATGCACAAAACTCAACTCAAAGTGGATCAAGGACCTAGGAATTAAACCAGAGACCTTGCACCTAATAGAAGAAAAAGTAGGCTCAAATCTCCATCATGTTGGATTAGGCCCAACTTCCTCAATAAGACCCCTATAGCACAAGAATTAAAACCAAGCATTAATAAATGGGATGGATTCAAACTAAAAAGCTTCTTCTCAGCAAAAGAAACAGTCAGTGAGGTGAACAGAGAACATACAGAATGGGAGCAAATCTTTACCACAAGCACATCAGACAGAACATTAACTTCAAGGATATATAAAGCTCTCAAAAACCTTTGCACCAGGGGCTGGGATTGTGGGCTCAGCAGTAGAGCGCTCGCCTAGCACGTGCGAGGCCCGGGTTCAATCCTCAGCACCACGTACAAATAAACGCATTGTGTACAACTAAAGCAAATAAATAAATATTAAAAAAAAAAAAACCTTTACACCAAAAAAACAAACAACCCAATCAATAAATGGGCTAAGGAACTAAACAGACACTTCTCAGAAGATGATATACAATCAATCAGCAAATATATGAAAAAAATGTTCAGTATCTCTAGTAATTAGAGAAATGCAAATCAAAACTACTCTAAGATTTCATCTCACACCAGTCAGAATGGCAGCTATCAAAAACACAAACAACAATAAATGCTGGCAAGGATGTGGGGAAAGGGCACACTCATACATTGCTGATGGGGCTGCAAATTGGTGCAGCCTATCTGGAAAGCAGTATGGATATTCCTAGGAAAACATGGAATGGAACCACCATTTGACCCAGCTATCCCACTCCTCGGTCTATACCCAAAGGACTTAAAAACAGCATACTACAGGGACACAGCCACATCAACGTTTATAGCAGCACAATTCACATTAGCTAGATTGTGGAAACAACCCCAATGCCCATCAATAGATGAATGGATAGGGAAACTTTGGTATATATACACAATGGAACACTATTCAGCACTAAAAGAGAATAAAATCATGGCATTTGCTGGTAAATGGATGGAGTTGGAGAAAATAATGCTAAGTGAAGTTAGCCAATCCCAAAAAACCAAAGGTCAAATGATTCCTTTGCTATGATGATACTGAATTATAGTGGCAAGGGAGAGGGGATGAGAGGAATGAGGAATGTTAAATAGAACAAAGGGGAGGAAGGGGAAGGGTAGAGAGGGCAAGGGGATAGGAAAAATGGCAAAATGAGTTAGACATCAATACACTAAATATGTGGGGGTGTGTGTGTGTGTGTGTGTGTGTGTGTGTGTATATATATATATATATATATATATATATATATATATATATATATATATATATATGGAATGTCCCATGTCCCAGGACTTTCCTTCTGAGGGCTCTCCAACCACTGCCACAAGTTTTACCAAGCTTCTGGTTCCTACCTGACTATCTCTATCCTGAGAAGGGTGATGATTCCATAAGTGTGAGAGATCACTAAGTGTTTAACTGGCTCACAGAGTTCAAGTAATTTGCTGACCCTCATAGCTCTGTCATCTCTCCCTGCTCCAGGTGCCTTTCCCCATAGCTCTCTATAGCCTCCCCACAAGCTGAATAAGCTATTATTGCTAATGAAAAAAAAAAAGAAGAATATAATGGGGCTGGGGCTATGGCTCAGCGGTAGAGCACTCCTCTCGCATGTGTGAGGCCCTGGGTTTGAAAAAAAGAAAAAAAAAAAACAAGAGTATGATGGAACTTTGGGGTGAGATGGAAATAGTTTACCTTTTTAAAGTGTCCAATGTCTATTTTACGTAACCTATATTTCAATATTAAAATAGAATAATACATTCAGTCACCAAAAAAAAGCATATCTGGTGAAAAATCTCCTTCCCATCTAACCATAAAAAAAAACATTTAGGATTTCCAAAACAACCATTACCAAACTAGTTATATATCCTTCCAAATCACATGCCCTTCCAGAGATATTATGCATATCAGACAAGTAAATCTAGACACATGAAAACCACTTAACACTTTGCTCCTTTTTCACATTTTGTACATGATAATTTGCATATTGTCCCATATCAATACATGTGCCTTATGATATATAATGTAAGTGTGCCAATACATTACTAATGAACATTTAGATAGCTTGAAATATTTGAAATATTTTCATTATAGACAATGGCAAGTGTTTGTTTGTTTGTTTGTTTGGACATTCCTCCATGTGCATACTCCCGGGCATAGATACCAAGAGTTTGAATTACTAAATCATAGGACATTGCATTTTGTATGTTAATAGATACTGACAACTGTCCTCCTAAAGAGATGTACTTATTTATAATTCTTCCAGCAGCAAATGTGAGTACTATTTACACATCAACTCAACATTCTCTTAACTTTTGACTTCATCATTGATAGGTAGAATGGTATATCATAGTTTCTGCTTGCATTTTTTAGATATCACTTGGTTTAATTCTTACAACATAAACAAAGAAGGCATTACCAACAGTTTACAAATGAGAGAACCAAAACTCACAGGATTAAGAACTTTGCCCAAGATGATAACTAAGAATACAACAGCCACATGTAACTATGCTTCTGATCACAAATTTTCCTGACTGTAAAATAACTGGAAAAGGCATAATCTGAGGATATTGAATACAAATCACCATTCTGCAACTCAGAGGAAGTCGTTCTTCCTCAAAATTATGTTATCAACCATCTCAAAACTATAGGTAGAAGAATTACTTTACTTTCTTTCTACTAGGTTTTTTATTAATTTTTGGTGCACTATAATTATATAATTATCATCATTATACATAAAATTGGTATTCATTGTGATATTCATACATACACTTAACATAAGTTGGTACCCCAGTACCTCCCTTTCCTTCCCTCTTTCCTCCCTCTCAACCTCCCCCCCTTCCTCTACTCTGCTGGTCTCCCTTTTAATTTCATGAGATCCCCCCTTTTTTTCTTTTTCTTTTCTGTTTTAGCTCATAAAATATGAATAAGTCTTCTTGGAGGCTAAAATATACAATCTTTTATTGGAAACACTTAGAAGCTGGGCACAGTGGCACACACTTGTAATCCCAGCAATTCGGGAGGCTGAAGTAGAAGGATCACAAGTTCAAGGCCAGCCTCAGCAATGTAGTGAGGCCGTAAGTAACTCAGTGAAACCCTGTTTCAAAAGCTAAAAATGGCTGGGGATGTATCTCAGTGGTTAAGAACCCCTTTGCTCAACCCCTGGTACCAAAAAAGAAAGAAAGAAAAAGAAAAAAGAAACACTTAGAGCCCAATGTGTTTTCAAATTTTGAACTGTGTGACATTTTAGAAAGACACTGTGATGTTTTGTGACACTCCCAATAATGTAGAAGAGTACCATATGATCATATGATCAACCACGTTAACATTTCTTTTTTGTTAACTGACATATAACTATATATGTCCATCACATATATTTGCATATGTGTATGGGATGAGATAATTCAATATTTTTAAACAATGTGTAATTGACATATCAGAGTAATAATATTTCTTCCTGTTGGGAAATGTTAAACTCTTCTAATTATTTTGAGATACACAATAAATTGTTATAAACTATAGTTACCCCTACTATGTATGGAACAATAGAACTTGTTCCTACTTGTTATCTAATCTCTTTATGTCCCCCAACTCCTCATCTTCCTAGCCACAAGGGGCCACTATTCTACTCTCTTCTATGAAATCAACTTTTTAGCTTCCACCTATGGATGAGAATATAGTAGTATTTGTCCTTCTGTGCCTGGCTTATTACACACTTAACATGATATCCTCCAGTTCTACCCATACTGCTGTAAATGAGTGAAGTGTGTTCCTTTTTATAACTACATTCTTTTTAAGCATTCATCTGTCAATGAATACCTTGTTTGATTCCACGCATTGGCTACTGTGAACAGTGCTCCAATAAGCAAGCAAGTGCAGCTATTTCTGACATAATGACTTCATTTCCTTTGGAGACATACATGACAGCAGGACTACCGGATTATATGATATGATGATTCTATTTTAAGTTTTTTGGGAACTGCCATATAGTATTCCAAAACAGCTATACTAATTCACATTCCCCCCAAAAGTGCACATGAGTTCCTCCTGCACATCCTCACTGAATTTGTTATTTTTCATCTTTTTGATAATAGTCGTTCTAACTGGGATAAGATATCTCACTGTTGTTTTGATTTGCATTTTCCTCACAATTAGTAACATTGATCATTTTCTCATATACTTCTTGGTCATCTGTATGACTTCTTTCCAGAAATCTATTCAGACTATGTTCCTGTTTTTCATTTATTTATTTTTAACTTATCATTTTATTGTATTGTATTGTAGAGCTGGAGATTGAACCCATGGTTTTACATGTGTTAGGCAAGCACTCTTCCACTGAGACACATTTATAGCCCCATTTTCCTATCTTTTTTTAAATTTATTTATCTGTTTTAGTTGTATACAATGCCTTTAGTTTTACGTGGTGCTGAGGATCGAATCCGGGCCGCACATGAGCTAGGCGAGCGCTCTTATCACTGAGCCACAACCCCAGCCCCCATTTTCCTATCTTTTAATGAAGTTATTTGGTTTTTGCTGTTGAGTTTCTCAAATATTCTGGATATTAGTATCTCTGCTGTTTGTTTCCTCACTCTGTTAATTATTTCCTCGGCTAAAGAGAATCTCTTTAGTTTTATATAATTCCATTGTCTATCAAAACTTCTTTTGTGAAAAGCTCATATAGTTTAGAAATCAGTCCAGTTGTTTCTTTATACACATAATTCACATAAAAACAGGTGCATATATGCATACACACATATATGCAATATAATATATTACATATATATTATTTTTGTATGTTGGTTTTTATCCTGCAACTTTTCTGAATTTATGTGTCAGTTCTAACTGGAGTATTTTAGATTTTTCTATATATAAAATCATATCTACAAACAGAGGATAATTTGACCTCTTTTCTTATTTGGATGCCTGTCTTTCTCTTGCTGCCTTGCTCTCATCAAGACTTCCAATATTATGTTGAGCAAGAATGGCAAAAGCAGGTATCCTGATCTTATGGGAAATGATTTTAGCTCTTCCCCATTCAGTATGAAGTTGGTTGTGGGTCTGTCATATTTAGCCTCCATTATGCTGAGGTACATTCATTCTATATCTAATTTGTTGAGGGCTTTTGATCATAAGGGAATGTTGAATTTTATCAAATGCTATTCTGTATCTATTGAGAAAACTATATGGTTTTTTGTCCTTCATTCTGTTGATATGATGTATTACATTTATTGATTATATATCAAACCATCCTTACATTCTTTGGATAAACCCCACTTGATCAGAAAGGTTGGCTAATGGCTCCAGTCAATTTTTCATATTATATTCTGCACAAAGGGAAGAATTCATCTGCCTAGTGGATGAGAGATGAATACTTTATGAAAAAATAAACCTCATCTAAGATTCTGCATTTTTTTCAGATGTAATAATTGGCACCAAAACAAAAATATTTGACACTCAAAGCAAATGAATACAAAAAGTATGGGTAATGGAGAAAAGGCAATCAAATATAGCTAGAGTAGGGAACATTACCTACCTTATTTTATGAAGTCATCACTATCCTGATGCCAAAAATTTGAAAAAGAAAATTTTGATAAAAAAAAAATTGGAGGTTGAATGAGATGGATATCATTATCCTAAATGCATGATTGAAGATCTGAATGGTACTTATATACTTTGTATACAAGCAGTTGTATGTAAAAAGATACTATACTTGTGCATGATGAATAAGTAAATAAATAATAAAATTTAAAAAAAAAATTGGAGACTAATGTCTCTGATAAATATAAATACAAACACTCTGAGCAAAATGTAGCAAAAAATTGAGCTGTGGGGATATGTATTTTTAAAATACATACACACACAAACACCTGCATAGTTATTCCATATATACAGGCAGGCCAAATATATAGCAATATCAACAGATATAGAGAATATATTTGATCAAATTGTACATGCATTTATGATTTTTTAAAGGCACAAAATAAGAGACTAGGGCAAATAAAACAAATATTAAGCCAGATCACAGAATCCTATACACAAAAATTACAAATCAATCTACAAATTGTTAGCAATGATAAGTGAATTTAGCAAGGTTTCTAGATGTAAGGT
Source organism: Tamias sibiricus (assembly GCA_025594165.1). Classification (NCBI taxonomy): domain Eukaryota; kingdom Metazoa; phylum Chordata; class Mammalia; order Rodentia; family Sciuridae; genus Tamias; species Tamias sibiricus. Next base: position 137,930,636 of record CM046663.1, on the reverse strand, counting down.
ACTCAAATGTAAATTATATCTCCATATGCCAGAAACAAAGAAATTAAGAAGATATTTTTAAAAGTATACAAGTCACGTTAACATCAAAAATATCATTTATGGGCTGGGATTGTGGCTCAGCAGTAGAGCGCTCGCCTAGCATGTGGGCGACCCAGGTTCGATCCCCAGCACCACGTACAAATAAAACACATTGAATAAAACGCATTGTGTACAACTAAAAGCAAAATATATATATATATATATATATATATATATATATATATATATAATTTAATTGGGGAAAAAGGAAGATATGAAAGCCACTGCATTGAAAACAAAACAATATTGAGAAAATTAAAGAAAGACTAAATTATTTGGGAGCATAATCATATCCATGAACTGAGAGATTCAACACACCAAACATGCTTTCCATACTTATTGATAGATTTACTGTCACCCTGATAAGTAAGCAAATAAGACATTTTAGAAAACTGACAAACTCATACTTTTGATACATATTTTAAAATGTGAACACCTAAATGCAGCCAAAAAATTAACAGAAAAAGTTTTTAAGACACAAATCAAGACTTGTTATATCACTTTATAATACAAACTGAAAACAGCAGTTTAATTAGCTGCCACACATGTGAGTTTTTGCATTTACCTCATCTAGTATTGATAAAGGATCAGAACCATACTCTAAAATTGGGAACTTCAAGAGCATTGAGGCACAATGTAAGAGAAACAAGCTTACCTTGGGGATAAAGTAGTTTCTAAATTTAACATCACAGGTCACTGCATGGGGCAGATTGGTGGGGATGAGATCAATGTATCTCTGGATCTCATGTAACACAGCATCTGTGTAGGGCATGCGGCTCCTGTCCTGCATGCAGGGGCTGCGGTGTCTGCCAATCACATGGTCAATCTCTTCTTGGACTTTAGCTGATAAGACAAAATTAAGAACTGAAGGAAAAGGAGATAAATGGCATATTTGTCAGATAATATTTCAGGACTACATGAAGCATAATTGTGTACCAACAGCATTATAAAGCCATAAGTATATCTAGATTTGCTTTTATAGATACACATAACTCTCCTCCAACATAAGCAGTAAGACAAATCTGTAAACACATTCACAATAGCATATAGGATAGCAATAAAAATACAAATGATAAAAAAACTTTGTATATCAATTTTATAAATATTATATGAATATTTATATTTATTATATAAAATTATATACAATATACTACATGCTATATAAAAATTATATAAATATTTTAGCACATTATGAACTTAAGAAATTACTGTCCTTGCAGAAAAAAACAGAAAATAAGAATTAATTTCAGAGGCTAGGGCTGTAGTTCAGTGGCAGAACACTTGCCTAACATGTGAGGCACTGGGTTCAATCCTTAGCATCAATAAAAGAGAATAAAATCATGGCATTTGCAGGTAAATGGATGGAGTTGGAGAATATAATGCTAAGTGAAGTTAGCCAATCCCAAAAAAACAAATGCCAAATGTATTCTCTGATATAAGGGGGCTGATTCATAGTGAGGTTAGGAGGGGAAGCATGGGAAAATTAGACAAACTCTAAATAGGGCAAAAGGGTGGGAGGGGAAAGGAGGGGACATGGGGGTAGAAATGATGGTGGAATGAGATGGACATCATTACCCAAAGTACATGTATGAAGACACGAATGCTGTGAATATACTTTATATACAATCAGAGATATGAAAAATTGTGCTCTATGTCATATATAACAAATTAGAATTTTTAAAATTTAATGAATAAATAAAAAATAAAATAATAATAAAGAATTAATTTTATATCAAGTGAATAAATACAAACATTCTGAGCAAAATGTATCAAATCCAAATGACTCCCTTCACACCTATAGTATCACCTTGTCCATCCTGAAGTGGCTATTCCCTAGACCTGGGGCCCAGCACACTCCCACCTTTCTATATGAGTTCTCCTGATTCCTGGAGCCTATTACTTCATTTCACTTGATTTCAGATATTTGGAGCCAGGCGTGGTAGCGCACACCTATAATTCTAGCACTTGGGAGGCTGAGACAGGAGGATTGCAAGTTTAAAGCCAGCCTCAGCAATGGCAAGGCACTTAGCAACTCAGTGAGACCCTATCTCTAAATAAAATACAAAAGAAGTGCTGGGGATGTGGCCCAGTGGTCGAGTGCCCCTGAGTTCAATCCCTGGTACCACAAAAAAAAAAAAAGGTTTTTTTGGATAAAGCATAACCTCTAGTATCTTTGTGAGAAAATAAAAAATAGGAAGACATAAAAAAGGGACATCAAAAATGTTAAATGTGAGGAGAAATGGAGTGCACATGTAGGGGTTTTTTTTAATATTTTTATTTATTTGCTTTTAGTTGTACACAATGCGTTTTATTCATACGTGGTGCTGAGGATCGAACCCAGGTTGCCCACATGCTAGGTGAGCGTTCTACCGCTGAGCCACAATCCCAGCCCTAGGGGTTTTTTTTACTAGTATATTTTTCTGATTTTTTATTGATTAATTTATTTATTTGTTCTTATTTGTTATACATGACAGCAGAATGCATTTCAGTTCATAGTACACAAATGGAGCACAGTTTTTCCTGTCTCTGGTTGTACACAAAGTAGAGTCACACCATTCGTGTCTTCATACATGTACCTAGGACTTTTCTGATTCTTTTTGTTCATTTCTTATCTTTATGATCATGTTAAGTTGCTATTATTTCAAAATAGTTTGTTATCATCAAAAAATATTTTTATAAGCCTCATGGCAACCACAAAGCAAAAAAAAAAAAAAAAAATCTATGATAGACAAACCCAACATAATAAGCCAGGAAATCACTTAACCATGAATGAAGACTGTAAGAAGATAAAAAAGAAAGAGAAAGGAACTAAAATAAAATTTCAAAAAAAATTCGAAAATGCACATAGCAATATCTTACATATTAATAATTGTCTTAAATGTAAACAGATTAAATTCTCCACTTAAAGGATATAAGTAACTAATCAGACAAAACAAAAAGGACCCAAATATATGTTGCTTTCAAGAAATTAATTACACCTTTAAGGGCTCATATAAACTGAAAGCGAAGGGACAAAATAAGATATTCCATAAAAATAGAACCTGAAAGAAAACCAGAATAGCTATAGTTAATCAGATGAAATAGACTTTAATTTAAAAATTGTAAACTCCGTACTTGGGAGGCAGAGGCAGTAGGATCTCAAGTTTAAGGCCAGCCTGGGTAATTTAGCTAATGCTAAACCCTATCTCAAAATAAAAATGCCTAGAGGGCTGGGGTTGTGCCTCACATGCGAGGCCCTGGGTTCAATCTTCACACCACATAAAAATAAATAAAATAAAGATATTGTGTACAACTACAACTAAAAAAATAAATATTTTTTAAAAAATGGCTAGGGATTGTAGCTCAGTGGTAGAGCATTTGCCTACCCAGTAGTACTTGATATTCACTACCACAAAAAAAGAATAAAATTATAGGGCTGGGATTGTGGCTCAGTGGTAGAGCGCTCGCCTAGCACGTGGGCGACCTGGGTTGGATCTTCAGCACCACGTACAAATAAAACACATTGAATAAAATGTGTACAACTAAGGAAAATAAATAAAAATATTTCAAAAAAAAGAATAAAATTATAAACAGACAAGGAAAACTGATATATAATGATAAAAGGGTGATTTCAGCAAAAGGAAATAACCATTTTAAACATATATGCATCTAACATAAAAATACTCAGTTACACAAAACAAATACTAATAGAACTAATAAAAGAGAGAGAGAAAATAACACAATAATAATAGAAGACTTTAACACCCCACTTTCACCAATGAACAGACCATTTAAACAGAAATTCAACAAAGAAACAGCAGAGTTAAATTGAAACCCTAGACCAAATGGATCTAACAGACATCTACACAACACTTATCCAACATATGCAGAAAACATACCCTTCCACATGGTATGTTAACTAATATAGATCATATAATGGGCCACAAAATAACTCTCAACAAATTTTTTTTTAATGAAATTATGGGCCGAGGATGTAGCTCAATGGTAGAGCAAAAGCTTAGCCTGTGTTTGGTCCCCAGTACTATTTTTAAAAAAAAAAAGATTAACAAAACCTGAGATAACATTGAGTAGCTTTTCCAACAACCATGAAATAAAACTAGAAATCAATAACAAGGAAAACTTTCAAAATGATATAAATAAATGGAAATTAATTTGTTGAACAAATGAAATGGAGACACAACATACCAAAACCCAAGCAATACAGCAAAAGGAGTACCAAAAAGGAAGTTTATAGCAACCAATATCTACATTTAAAAAGCAAAAAGAAATAGAAGGGACGCTGGGCACAGTGGTGCACACCTGGAATCCCAGCAACTCAGGAGAATAAGGCAGGAGGATCGTACATTCAAAGCCAGCCTCAGTAACTTAACAAGACCCTGTCTCAAAAATAAAAAATAAAATGGAGTGGGGATGTAGCTCAGTGGTAAAGTACCTCTGGGTTCAATCCCCACTACCAAGATAATAATAATAATAATAAAAGAGATATTAGTAGAGTAGAGGAGGCAAATCAGGAAGGGAGGAGGGAAAGGAAAGGAAAGACGCTGGGGAATAAGATTGATCAAATCACATTGTGTGCACATACACATATGGCATAATGAATCTCACTATTATGTATAATTATCATGCACTAATAAAATTTTTTTAAAAATCAGAAAAAATCTCAAATAAACAGCCTATTATTGCATCTCAAGGAACTAGAAAAACAAGAACAAAACCCAAAATTAGTAAAAGGAAAGAAAGAATAAAGATCACAGCAAAAATAGAGACTTAAAAAATGAAAAGGATTGATGAAACAAAAAGCTGGTTCTTCAAAAAGAAAAAGTTCAGGGGCTGGGGTTGTGGCTCAGCGGCAGAGCGCTCGCCTCGCACGTGCACGGCCCGGGTTCGATCCTCAGCACCACGTAAACATAAATGCATTGCATTGTGTACAACTAAAGTAAGTAAATAAATATTTTTTAAAAAAAAGTTCACAAAGTCAATGAAAACAAAGATGAAAAGGGAGACATTACAAATGACACCACAGAAATATAAAAAATCATTAGAGATTATTATGAATAACTATCCACAACAAATTTGATAAAAAAAAAAAAAGTGAACAAATTGAAAACTGAAAAAAAAAGTGAACAAATTCCAGGACACATACATCTTACCGACATTGAATCTTGAAGAAACAGAAAACCTATACAGACCAATAAAAAGTAATCAGGGGGCTGGGGCTACGGCTCAGCGGTAGAGTGCTCATCTCCCATCTGTGAGGCCCTGGGTTTGATCCTCAGCACCACATAAATACAATAAAGGTATAAAATATATATTTTAAAGGTATAAAAAATATATTTTAAAAAAAATTTTTTTAAAGTAATCAGATTGAATCCACAATTACTCCAAGCATTTTACAATGCCAAAGTCATCTTAAGCAAAAACAGGAAGCATTACACTACTTGAATTCAAAATATACTACATAACTGAAGGAACCAAAACAGCATGGTATTGGCATGAAAACAGACACAGAGACCAATAGAACGGAATAAACATCTTAGAAATAAACTCATTCACCTACAGTCAACTGATTTTTGACAAGGGTGCTAAGAACAATAATTAGAAAAAAAGATAGTCTTCTCAATAAATAAAAATTGGGAATCTACATGCCACAGAATGAAATTAGACCTATATCTCTCATTTTTACAAATTCAACTCAAAATTGATTAAAGACTTAAACAGAAGACCTGAAACTATAAAACTACCAGAAGAAAATATAAGGGAAAGGTTTTAGAACATCAGAACTGGCAAGGATTTTTTGGACAAGACCACAAAGGAACAGAAAATGAAAACAAAAATAGACAAATGAGATTATATGAAACTAAAAATTTCTGCACAGCAAAGAAAATAATCATCAGAGGCTGTCTCATCATATTTCTAGAATATCTACTATGCTTAAATAAATTTGTCTTCCCTGCACCAGCATTAGAATACTTTGTTTTCAGAATAAGGAAAGATCTTTAAGAATATATTACTATGAGCCAGGCGCGGTGGCGCACACCTGTAATCCCAGCACTTTGGGAGGCTGAGGCAGGAGGATCGCAAGTTCAAAGCCAGCCTCAGCAATGGCGAGGCACTTAGCAACTCAGTGAGACCCTGTCTCTAATAAAATACAAAAAAGGGCTGGAGATGTGGCCCAGTGGTCGAGTGCCCCTGAGTTCAATCCCCAGTGCCAAAAAAAAAAAAAAAAAAAAAAAAAAAAAGAATATACTACTATGGTTTTGATATGGTTTTAGTGTTTTTCCTAAAGTGTCATGTGCTAAAAGCTTGGTCCCCAATGTAGCAATGAGACAAAGTGAAACCCTTAAGATCTGGGCCTAATGGCAGGTAATTAGGTCATAGGAGTTCTACCCTAAGAAGGTATTAAGGTGGCCTCACAGAGTAAATTACCCCTGAAGAGAATGGGTTGTTATAAGAAAGTCTAATTCTTACCCTGAATCTCTCTTCTGCATAAGCCACTCACCACCCTCATGTGTTCACACAACTGTGATGCCATCTACCATGAGACCCTCACTAGAGTGGAGCAGATGTCAGTGTCATGGTCTCAACCCTCCATAAGGGCAAGCTAATAAACCTCTTTTCTTTATAAATTACCCAGCCTCAGGTATTTTGTTACAGACAAAAAAGTACGGACACCACTGAAAGTGGTCTGTTGCCAGGCATGGTGGTGTATGCCCATGATCCCAGCAACCTGGGAGGCTAAGGCAGAAAGATCACAGGTTTGAAGCCAGCCTCAGCAACTAAACAAGGCTACAAGCAACCTAGTGAGACCCCGTCTCAAAAAAGAAAATAAAAAAGGGTAGGGATGTGGCTCAATGTTAAAATGCCCCTGGATTCAATCCCTAGTTTTATTATTTTTTAAATATTTTTATTTATTTGCTTTAGTTGTACACAATGCGTTTTATTCAATGGATTTTATTTGTACGTGGTGCTGAGGATCGAACCTGGGTCGCCCCCACGCGCTAGACGAGCGCTCTACCGCTGAGCCACAATCCCAGCCCCAATCCCTAGTTTTAAAAAAAAAAAAATGCTGCCCTATTACTCAGAAAAACAATATATAAGCTTAGGCCAATCCATGATGCTTGTACTAGATGCTTTACCCAGAGTACTTTCTTTATACAAAGTACTTTGTCACTAAAACCTAGAGCACTGATACCTTTGCTCACCCCTTCTCTCAGTCACTCCTATTATGAAAAATTATCTTATTTTTATGCCTTTATCATACGTACACAACTTATAGCTAGGTGCACAGAAATTTCAATATTGGAGCTTCTCAGAGACCCAAGATGAAGGACACTATTAGTATCTTCACATCTTTCTGAAATCCACCCGGCTCACTGTATGTGGTCATACCTGTGATCTCTGTATGCTTCAGCAGGAGCAGAAGTCCATATCTCAGAGTGGTGCTTGTTGTCTCTGTTCCCGCTCCAAACACATCAGTCACAGTGGTTAACAAGTTTTCAATGGTAAATTCAGACTGTTGATTGTCCTTTTCCTAGGAATTACATGATTATTTTATTATTTGACAACTTTCCAGCATATTTAATTATAATGAATCCAAAACAACTCAGATTGTCCTAAAAGACAAGAAAACTTCAACAATGCAGAATTTGGTATTAAAATTGCAATAATCACATAGTATAGCAGTGAATGTGGCACCACAAAGAAGGAGAAGGAGGAGAAGGCAGCTCATGTACAAAATGTAGTAATGAAAAATGACAACACTAGTCCATATGCTTCAGGGCTAGTGCACTACTTATAATCAACATGAGACTCCTTACATGGGAGATAAATACACTATTTTGTGAAGCCATTATTAAACTGGGTTTTCTCCTGTTTGTATACACACACAATTTTAATCAATAGAAACATTTATATTAGAGCCAAATCTTGAAAAACATTATAAGCCAGAAAAAAAAAAGAGTTTGCAATTCTGCAATGTAGCATAATAAAAGGCTCCTGACTTTCCCTTTACGCATGAATGCACTAAGTAAACATCTATTTCTGTATCAACTACCTGTGAGATAAACTCAGAATCAAGTGGAGGGATCCCTACACACTAAGCAACTGAGAAAACACCTGCATCTAATAAATAGGAAAAACTATTGTATACCTATGCCTGATCCCACTCCAAACACTGCACCATATAATCTGGGATGAAAATATAAAAATATTTCATCAGAAGAGAACATGGATAGCTACACCTACATCAGACAAAACAAACTGGGTCAAACACTAAAAAGAGATAAAGAAGGTCATTATGAAGTGATAAAGTGACTAATTCATCAAGAAAATATGAAAATTGTAAATATATTTGCACCCAACATTGGAGCATGTAAACATTTAAAGCAAATATATTAAGAGATCTGAGGGAATGCATAGATTACCACACAAAATTAGGAGGGATTCCAATATCCCACTTTCAACAACAGACAAATAAATACAGACAAAAATTCAGTATAAAAATATTGGACTGAAGCTGAATGCGGTGGCGCACGCCTGTAATCCCAGCACTTGGGAGGCTGAGGCAGGAGGATCGCGAGTTCAAAGCCAGCCTCAGCAATGGCGAGGCACTTAACAACTCAGTGAGACCCTGTCTCTAATAAAATACAAAAAAAAGGACTGGAGATGTGGCCCAGTTGTCAAGTGCCCCTGAGTTCAATCCCCAGTACCAAAAATATATATATATATTGGACTGAAACTACACTTTAGACCAGATGGACTTAGTAGACATAAAAAGCACTCTATCCAATAATAGTGGTATACTCATTCTTCTCAAGTGCACATGGAACATTCTCCCAGATGGATCATGTATTAGGCCACAAAACTAGTCTTAACAAAATTAAAAAGACTGAAACTTGGGGCTGGGGTTGTGGCTCAGAGGTAGAGCGCTTGCCTAGCACGTGCACCCTCAGCACCAAGTAAAAATAAAGGCATTGTGTACAACTAAAACAAATAAATAGATATTAAAAAAAAAAAGATTGAAACTTTCTCAAATGATCTCTTCAGACGACAAAGGTATGAATCCAAAAATCAATAACGAGAGGAATCAAGGCTAGAAATCACAAATGCATGGAAATTAGACAATATATTCCAGAACAACTATTGGGTTAAAGAAAAAAAATATAAGGAAAACTAAAAAATATCCTGCAACAAGTGATAATGGAAACAATATATCATGACTTTCTGGACACACCAAAAGCAATTCTAAGGGGAAGTTGGAAGAGGAGGAGAAAATTGATAATAACAGGAAACAATCTGAAACACCGACATCAGAGAGTGTCATTAACAAAGATGCTTTCTTCCTACCCAGTGCTCCAGATCAACATAAATTCAATAATAATAATTCTGAAGTGACCTCTGGCATGTTTAATATTATGTAATCTATCCACTTAAACCAGATAATCCTCAACAGGAGTACTTGGTAGGCAAAAGTAATCATCCCTATTTTGTACCATCAACCTCACACAGTTGCTAAGATTGTCAACTCAAATTACAGTAAGGCTAGGAAAGAGTACAGCACTTATAAACCAATACTAATATTTGCATCAGCTCAAGTGAATTTAAAGAATCCATAGTTATGTACAAATTACACTACTAGTCACTGAAATTCAGCTAGCTTACATAAAACATTGTGAAAAAATTAAAGATAACCTAAGTAAATGGAAAGATATCTCATATACATCTATGAAAAGCCTTAGTATTGTTAAGATGATGTTACTCCTCAAATTGGTCTAAATATTTAAAGGGATTCATATCAAAATCCCTGCAAGCTTCTTTGAAGAAGTTGACAAGATTATGCTAAGATTTTTTTATGGAACTTCACATGACCTAAATTATTAAGTACCAAAACAAATTTAGAAAAGAACAGAACTGGAGTCATGACAGTTCCTGATTTCAAAATTAAAAACTCCATTAACCTGGGGCTGGGGTTGTGGCTCAGCGGCAGAGCGCTCGCCTCGCATGTGCGCGGCCCGAGTTCGATCCTCAGCACCACGTAAACATAAATGCATTGCATTGTGTACAACTAAAGTAAATAAATAAATATTTTTTAAAAAAAACTCCATTAATCAAAATTATGTGATATTAGCATAAAGAAAGATACACAGATCAATGGAATAGAATTAAGAGCCCAAAAATAAACCTTCGCATATAGTCAATTGATTTTCAACGAAAGTTCCAAGATCATTCATTCAATGTGGAAATAATACTTTCAATGAAAGATGTTGGGATGACTGGATATCCACATGCAAAAGAATGAAGCTGGAACCATACCTCACACAATGAAAATTTAACTAAAAGTGAATCATGTACATAAATGTAACAGTTAAAATTGTAAAACTTTTTCAAGAAACTTTAGAGTGAACATTCATGACTTTGGTTTAGGTAATTGTTTCTTAGTTAAAATCACAAGCAATCAAAATGGAATTTGACACAAAAAGAAAACTTTTTCTATTTCAAAAGACATTTTAAAGAAATTGAAAATGCAAAACACAAAATGAGAGAAATATCTTTAAATAATTATGTCGGTATAAGGAACTTGTATCTAGAATATATAGGCCCAAGGCAACTTTACAAGACCCTGTCTCAAAATAAAATAAAAACGGCTAGGGATGTGGCTCAGTGGTAAAGCACCCCTGGGTTCAATTCCTGGTACCAAACACCACACACACACACACACACACACACACACACACACAGAGTGAAAGAGCATTTCACACCCTCTAGGATGACTGGAATAAAAAAGACAGACACTTTGGTGAGAATGCAGGAAAACTGGAGCACTCATACACTGCAGTAAGATTATAAAATGGTGGAGCCAATTTCATGCCTATGTCTTCATCTAGATTTTCATATTTTTAGCTCTTACATTTAGGCCTTTGCATCTCAAATGCTGAACATAGAGATGCAATATCAGCGAGTGATTCCACTGTGATGTGGAATCCCTAGAAAAATGAAAACATTTATAATCAATACCTTATACACAGAAATTCCTAGTATTATTCATAATAGACAAAGAATGGAAACAATTCAAATGTCCATCAACTGATGAATGAAAACATTAAATGTAATATATCAAGACAATAAAATATTTTTCTACCATATAAAGGAATGAGGTACTGATACATGCTACATCAATGAACCTTGAAAGGTTTATGACAAGTGAACAAAGCCAGTCACAAAAAAATATACACTGCTGGGCGCGGTGGCGCACGCCTGTAATCCCAGCACTTTGGGAGGCTGAGACAGGAGAATCGCGAGTTCAAAGCCAGCCTCAGCAATGGTGAGGCACTTAGCAACTCAGTAAGACCCTGTCTCTAAATAAAATACAAAAAAGGGCTGGGGATGTGGCCCAGTGGTCAAGTGCCCCTGAGTTCAATCTCCAGTACCACAAAAAAAAAAAAAAAAAAAAAAAACATACACTGTATAGTTCCATTCATATGAAATGTACAGAAGAACAAATCTATAAAGACAGAAAGTAGGCTAGTATTGCCTAAAGCTGAAGGCTTGGGGGCAATGGAGGAGAATGCTAAAGCACATGGGGTTTGTTTTCTAGGTGATGAACATGTTCTGAAACTGATTGTAGTTAAGGTTCCACAACTCTCTCAAAATAGCAAGAGTACTAAACTATACTTAAAATCTATACAGAGATTGTATGTAAATGATAGCTAATAAAAGTATTAACAAAAAATAAAATGAGTTATATGTGAATGCTATCTTGAGCTCCAAGGAACAACACAGTTTTAAATACAGTATTGAGGCAACAGCCTTTGGTGATTGAAGTACAAGAGACTTTAGAGCTCACTGTAACTTGAGCTTAATGGTGAGGCGTAATAGCATTAAGAAAACCCCTCTCAATGTGTATCAGATATAGAGAACTCATGTAGATGCATGCTTTCAGTAAGGTGTCCATACTTTTAACGAGACTTTCAAATTAATTAGACCCTGCATGATAATCTTTCCCTAGAAACAGACAAGACAGAGAGTCAAAGTGATTTGCTTCTTCTCTTCCCCATTTTCTTGGAACCACTCCCTCTTCTTCACTTCATCTACAAGAGGCCAAGCTCAAATTCATAGACAATTCCCTAGACAATTCTCTGAAAGTCACCCTCATCAGCATTTTTTTCCTTGCCACTTTAGCCCACTGACTTAAATTTTTCCCAGTGTTACAAAGTGGTGAAGTCAAATAATAGTGGCCACAAAGGATGGATTCATTCTCTATGGTTGGTTCTTTTCCAGATTCTTCTACATTTGTCCTTTTCCAGTCAAGGAGAACTTTGTACCTATACAAGTGTTCTTATGTACTCCTTAGTTTCCAAATTGACCCTACCACCATTCAAGTTCACTATCCCAGTCTTTCCCTTCTTGGTTAAACTTACCAAATGGCATAACTGTCTTGCTCCTGAAATTTCCCACACCATTCCTATTATTTGGCTCCCATCTATTCCACTAACTAAAATAAATCTCTAAGAATATTATACGATGGATACCTTGAATTTCAGAATCTGCATTTCTATAATCCAGACATTTATTAACCCAAAGTGCAAACAGATGAAAAATCCCATTGCTAGTCTATAAGCTCAACTGGAACCATATAGAACATTCTACAGAACTCCCAGGATAATTTTCCTTCCACAACATTGTTAGTCTGGCCCATACATACCTGACCAAATCAAAACTCTCCATGCCAACAATCAGGTTTGCAGAGTATTTAACAAATATCTTCCCCTCGTTATCTGTTCAAATTCATATCCGGTAGAACTCAATTAAGGCTTCTCTCCTCTATCTCTGCCACCACACAAATCTGAATTTCTCACTACATTACTATCCATCTAAAATTCCCTCCCATGTTTCTCACTGCAAATACTTGAAGATCTGTATTAAACCTCAGGAAATATAGGAAGTCCACAATTATGGTTTGGATATGTGGTATCCCCCAAAAGATCATGTGAGAGACAATGCAAGAACATTGAAAGGCGAAATGATTACGTGATGAGAAGTGTAACCTAATCAAAGATTTAATCCACACCTGTGGATTAACTAAGTAGTAACTGTAGGCAGGTAGGGTATGGTTGGAGGAGGAAGGTCACTGGGGGTGTGCCTTTGGGGTTTATATTTTGTCCCTAGTAAGTGCAATTCTCTCTCTGCTTTCTGGTGGCCCTATCCTGAGCTGCTTTTCACACTGCTCCACACAGCTGCTCCACACTCTTCCCATGATGTTCTGTCTCACCTTAGATCCAGAGAAATGGAGTCAGCTGTCTATGGACTGAGACCTCTAAAACCATGAGTCCCAAATAAACTTTTTCTCCTTTGAAATTGTTCTTGTCAGGTCTTTTGGTCATGGAGATGAAAAAGTGGGCTAAAAAACCCACCTAGGGGGCTGGGGTTGTGGCTCAGCGGTAGAGCGCTCGCCTAGCATGTGCGCGACCCTGGTTCAATCCTCAGCACCACATAAAGACCAATGCATTGTGTACAACTAAAGCAAGTAAATAAATATTTAAAAAAAAAAAAACCCACCTAGGGGGCTGGGCTTGTGGCTCAGCAGTAGAGTGCTCACCTTGCATGTGCAAGACCCTGGGTTCGATCCTCAGCACCACATAAAAATAAATAAAACAAAGGCATTGTGTCCAACTATAACTAAAAACTAAATATTAAAAAAAAACCCACCTAGGTTAAACCCTTCCTTTGTACTCTCCCATGTGCTGTGTGATGTATCTGTCAACTTTATTTTATGATTTGATATTTTGCATTTTCTGTAGGTTTGTATTTCCATCTTACCTGAGATGTACATTCTCTCATTACTCAAAGAGATTATTAGTACTTAAAAACAGTGCCCATGTACTCTAAATGTTAAACAATTCAGTTTTAAATCGTCCACAATGCTTAGTCCAGATCCACGTACATACACAATAGATACTTAAGTGCTTATTAAATATTTCTTGGCTGACCAGTTACATCCCCAATAAGTAAAGATATTATCAATAAACCACAAAATGCAAGCAAATAACATTCTACCTCTTCCATTTTGATCAGGAAGCAATCAATGAAGTCCCGAGGATTGTTGACGTCCAGAGACTCTTGGTGCTCTTTTATTTTCTCCAAAACATAACTTTTTACATAAGCAAAATTTTTAATAATTTTGTTATGAATCCCTGGGAGAAAATCCATGAGAGCAGGGAAACTATTGTAGACCTTAAAGATTAAATGACATTTATTAAATTAAAACCATGTAATAAAGACATAGATAAATATAATAATCCAACTTAAGCCCTGGTTAAAAACTGGAGTGAACAAAAAATGGTCTCCAACTTGAGCAGCACGTAATTGCATATATGAAGGAATCCTCCATGCTGACAGGGAGATGGGAATAAACCAACCACATCATCAAACATGATAAGAATGTCCAATACTGATACATTTTTTACAGCATTAGAGCATCTTTCTGTCAATCCTCTCATTTTTACTTGAACCTTGAAATACAGAATACCATGAATTGCTATGATTCACATGTCACACATGAGCACAGAGGTTAAGGACGTTTGGACAACCTGATACAGAGCACACAGCCACTCCCTGCTATTTCTCCTACCAGCAATAGCCTCAGGAATAGAATTACGATTTTGTAACTGGGAGGGGTGCAAAGATACCATGAAAACCCACACAGCATTTTATAGACAAGCACTTGTGCACAAGAGTGGCTAAATGACTCTTATAAAATCATGCAATTGTCTTTTAGGCAGAGTATAGGGCACACCAGCTCAACACAGGGTAATATTGTGATGTTTGCTTATGGTTCATTCACACCAAAAATCATTCTGTGATCTTCCCCCTGGTCACTTTCTCAACTAGGATCCCAGCTGAAGCCTCAAGCAACCCCACTACTCAGAGGATCCTGACAGCAGCTGTGTCCCAAACATTCTCCATCCTTGATAATCTAAATTAGGATATTGTTGCCAAGTAATGTGATGAAGAGCTCCCTAGTGTTGACTGGCAGACAAGCCTGTGGGTCATGGAAACTTCTCCACAAGAGCCCTGGATGACTACTGAGTGCCTGGGCATGCTTTGGGGCCATCACCAAAGCACTGCCTGTAAACAGAGGTTTGGTGGAAAAACCACTAGCCAATGGGCTTGAATTCCACTCTGAGATTCAGGCATTTGTCGTCTTTGTAAAAATGAAGGGCTGTCTATCTTTTTGAGATGTTCACACCATGATACTAACATCTGGTCAGGACTGTGGTGTCTAAACAGTTACTCCACAGTAGGCACAGTAGAGAGCCCATCCCCCGCCAAAACAATTTTCAAAATATCTTGGAAGATCTGGCAAAATCAACTTTGTCAGAACTCTGGAAGACAGTCAAATGTTTACAAAGGGTAAAACAATGGGAAAAAAGAAAAAAGAAAAGAAAAGAAACTAAAAACTCAGAGAGCTTTGTGGCATTGCTTCTGCTCCTCCCACCTCCCTCCTTGGCTCTGCAGTGGCCTTAAAGAGGGCAGCCCTATTCCCAGTGAGGGACCCTGGTTCTTGGTTCCAGAGAAACAGAGATTGTGTTTTTCTGTTCTAATCTATCGAGGACTACCTGAAGGACAGAAGAAAAGTGTATCTGCTTCATGTCAGAACTCACTGGGGTAGAAAGGCAATGACAATATCAAAAACCTCATAACGCCCTATCTGGAAAAAAATTATTTTTAACTTATAATGCCACTAAGCAACCCTGAGCCAGCCAGGACAAAGGAGTACAGTTAAGGCAAACAGCATAGAAAGGAAAGCTGGGGAGAGAGTATCTTTGAAAAAATTAGGATACTAGAAAGCACCCACATGTTCTGATAAATTCAAACAAATTACAAACAGGCCCAGGGCAAGACACAGGCTAAGAAAAGACTGTTTTTACCTCTGCTGACTTCTAGCCTACTTAAGAGCAAGCACAGGCTATAACAAGGAGTGCTCAGCATAGAGCCAATCCAGAGGAAGTTCCTCCCTCCCTCCCTTCTTTCTTTCTTCACTTCTTTTCATTCTCTCCCTCTCTCACTCGCTCTCTCTCTCTCCCCCCCAACTCGCCTTATCTATCTCTAACTCTCTTCCTCCTCCTTCTTCTTCTTCCTCTCTCTTCTTGTTCTCCTTCTCCTTTTCCTCACAATCAAGGAAATCTCTGTCAAAACTAGTCCAACATAGCCTACCATGGTGGTACAAGCCTGTAATGCCAGCTAGTCAGGGGACTGAGGCAGAGAATCTTAATGTAGCAAGACCCTGTCACAAAACAAAAAATTTGTAAAGATCCAAGGAAGTAGCTCAGTGGTAGAGCACTTGGCATAAAGCCCTGGATTCAATTCCCAGTACCAAAAACTAGCTGAACTGAAGAATCAGAGACTTCAGAGATAACACATGACAAAAAGAAAGATTTTTTTTTTAATATTTAGAACGTCCCTAAATACCATGACAGTCTACGGAACCCAAAAAGTAAAAACCAACAACAAAAAAGAAAAGAAAAACAATAGTGGGGAAAAAAAATATTTTAAAACTTTAAAGAGAAACGAAAGTGTGACTTCCAGGGTTACCAAATCAAATCAGAGTACACAAAATATCGAGTTTTCAAACTTCACTTCACAGCTCAGTTCTGGAATTGTGGATTTGTCAGAGAAAAGAGCATAAATCACATGGTTTCTCAAAATGGTTTCTCAAAAAGGGAAGCTCTAGATCTCACCTGGATCCACGGGGAGCTCATAAGTCTAAGGTTCTCATTGAATTTTTCCATCAAGTTAAGAAAATGTTGATCTTTATAATCAAAACGTTTCTGGAAAATAATGGAGCAGATCACATTGCAGGGAGCACAGCCCAGTATAAAAGTGGGATCACAGGTTGAGCCTAAAGAATTGGAAACATGAAAAATCATTAATATACATGTATATACATGAGACACTTTGTCTTTGATAAAAGGAAAAGATAAGTTTAGAAAATCTAAGTATCTACCTAGAATTTCCCTATCATCAAAAACTTCAGTATACATAAAATCAACAAATCTCTTTCCTTTAAATCTGAATTTATCTTTCTGTCCTAGCTTATTTAATAATACTTATCCAATATTCTGTTGGCATCACTACCTTTGTTTACATGATTCTAATCCAAAGTGACAATTTTCTTTTTGGTACTACGGATTGAACACAGGGGTGCTAAGCCACATCCTTAGCCCTTTTTATTTTTTATTTTGAGACAGGGTCTCGCTAAGTTGCCTAGAGCCCTGTTAAATTGCTGAGACTGTCTCAAACTTGTGATCCTCCTGCCTCAGCATCCCAAGTCGCTGGGATTACAGGCATACACCATAGCCACTGGTGGCTAACAATTACTTTGGAAGGCAAAAGAAAAAAATGTAAAGAGGTCACTTTTTTAAATACCAAATAATTCAAGTTATCAGCATAAATCACATTCCTCTAGAAAGCTTTGTATATAGAAAGGCAGAAAACAGCAACCTGGAAACATTTTTTTAAACTAGTGTTATTTTCCATAATGTTATTTCCATTTTGCTTAACTGTCTTCAGCTCAACAATTAGAGAAATACAAATTAAAACTACACCGAGGGGCTTGGTTTGTGACTCAGTGGTAGAATGCTTGCCTAGCACCTGTCAAGCACTGGGTTCCATCCTCAGCACCACATGAAAATAAATAAATAAAATAAAATATTATTTTAAAAAACTACACTGAGATTTCATCTCACTCCAACCAGAATGGCAATTATCAAGAATATAAGTAAAAATGTTGGCAAGGCTGTGGGGAAAGGGTACACTCATACATTATTGGTGGGACTGCAAATTGATGCAACTACTCTGTAAAGCAGTACAGAGATTCCTCAAAAAACTAGGAATGGAACTGCCATTTGACTCAGTTATCCCACACCTTAAAATTAGCATGCTACAGTGATACAGCCACATCAATGTTTATAGCAGCACAATTCACTATAAGCTATAAAGCAAACCTCGGTGCCCTTCAAAAGATGAATAGTAGAGAATTTGTGGTATATAAACACAATGGAGTGGTACTTAACCAAAAAGAAGAATGACCTTGTGACATTTGCCAGTAAATGGATGAATCTGGAGACTATCAGACTAAGTGAAATAAACCAATTCCAAAAAACCAAAGGTCGAATGTTCTCTGATATGTAGAAGCTAACCCACAAAAGGGGGGTAGGGACCGAAGTTCAGTATATTAGACAAAGGGGAATGATGGGAAGGGTGAAGATAGGAAAAGGAAAGACAGTGGACTGAATCTGACATAACTTTCCTATATACATATATGAATGTAGAAGCCCTGATTAAAAAGTTGGCGGAGACCACGTTTGTTTACATCGGAAATGCCTCGGGCTTTACTGCCTTCCGGATCTTGCTGGAGGGGGAGGGGGGGACTTGGCCTGGAATCTCGCAGGACTTGACTGCGGGATCTAAGAGTACTTAGACCAGAGGAGAAGGCCTGCCGGCGCCATTTCTCCTGCGGACCATTCTCCTGCCTGACCTCGGGAAGTGGGACCTTGCCTTGCCCGGGGAAAATTAAAATAACCTTTTCTTTTCTATTTTGTCTCTGAGTTCTTTCTACAGCTCTGCTGCTTAGAACAACAACTTGTCCCCAGGCAGTGACATATGAATACACCACAGTGAATCTCACCATCCTGTACATACACAAGACCAGGGTCCTAATTAGAGTAAGACATATTCCAGGCTTGTATGATCATATCAAAATGGATTCTACTATCATGTAGAACTAAAAAATAATAATAATAAAAATTTTAAAAAAGATGAACAACTCAAGACCACTCAGTGGTCTGAGCAGCGGAAGCTCAGACCTTCAGTGACTGCTTCAAACTTCAGTAGGGAACTACTGGAGAAGCACAGAGGGCACCTGCAGCTTTTGGATCAGTCTACAGCCTCAGATTGCATAGCAGTGAACTCATTCACCCTGAAATCCCTCTTTAGTCACAGCTTTTTCAGCAGTGCCTGCTCTTTCTTTTCCATCTCCTTGGGATCTCTGTAGAAGCAGAGATCGGGTATAACCTCCCATTCATATTCACAGGAGATGGTGCTATGCACACACAGACCTTCCCAGGCCAGCATCCACCATATCAGACCCACAGAGTGAGCTCCCCTGTTGTTGCATAGAGTGGTGATGTCCACACAGAGCAGAGGAGAATCTGTGTTGCACAGAGTAATGGCAGGCAGATAGATTGACATAAGATGCCTCTTTGACAGGCTGGTGGTCAGCCCTAGGATCGGTCACCACCAGAAGACACAATTCCCAGAAGTCCCCTAGAACTGGTTAGTGAGGTTCCAGGAGCGAAGTGGCCAGCAATAGGAGTGGCTCCAGGGGTAGTGGCAAATTTCAGCACAGCCCACTGAACTATATTCCTGGAGGATCTGACAGTGACGTCAGCAGGGTTTTCAATGATAATAGCACAAGCTGCCAGCAGAAGCAACTCCCAGGTCCTATTCAGATTTATGGAGATGCCATCACTTTTCCTTTCGTAGATATATTGTTCCATCTGGAAACAAGCAAAGAGTTTGAAGACATCCTTCTCCTTCATTTGCAGGACATCAAGGGCTCGGGACATTCTGACAGTTCCCTTTAAATTATAATAGGGATCAAGAACACCACCACCATATGGACTCCTCCTTGGGTAGCACGGATATAATGAATAGTTAAAGGAACTGTATGTAGAACCAGGAAAGGGGAAGACTAAAGAGAGAACTATAGGAAACACAGGAATTTGATGGTACAAATGTAAAAAGGCTGGGCTGGGATTGTGGCTCAGCGGTAGAGCGCTCGCCTAGCACATGGGCAACCCGGGTTCGATCCTCAGCACCACGTACAAATAAAACGCATTGGATAAAACGCATTGTGTACAACTAAAAACAAATAAATAAAAATATTTTTTAAAAAAATGTAAAAAGGCAAAAGCATCCATGTTATATGAAAAGAAAAACTAATGAAAATAAGCAAAAATTCTAAGATTTTACTCGCCTACAATAAAAGTGAAATAAGAAAAGTTCATTTTAAATTTAAGTCACAGATATGGTAAACACAAAAGGTTAAATTGATAAACAGAGTCCTTTTATTTCTCTATTTCAATATTAAAAGGGAGGGAAAAAAAATGTCCTGTTCTAGGAAATAGTGTCCACCATCACCAGAGCCCAGGTTTAATTTACTTGGGCAAAGCCTGCCCTCTTGTGGAATTCTGAGTTATCGCTGTATATTACACATTTTTAAAATTTAATCATTTAGGTCAATTCCATCATTTTATAGAAAAAGAAAAAGCAGAGAAAATCTTTTTTTTTTTTTTTTTTGGACATTTAAATGAGATTGTTGTGATCAAATCATCAATAAACGTTAAATTTGAAAAGCCCACAAGTTTAGATTATAGCTGTAATCAAGAGTGAATTCAAAGTGTTGAACAGACTATCCACACCATAAACTGAACTCAACAGAGACGTCCACAGGGAATGAATGGATAAAGCAATTGTGACATATATGCACAAGAGAATTTTATTCAGACACTCAATAAAATGAAATTCTGTATTTGCAGTAAAACAGATGAAATTGGAGAACATTATGTTAAGTGACATAAGCCAGGTACCAAAAAGACAAACACTGCACATTCTCACTCATGCATGGAAGCTAAAAAAGGTGATCTCATAGAAGAGAAAGTAGATTAGTGGTTACTAGAGGATAGGAAGTGTAGGGAGGAGGGAGAAAAGAAAAAGGTTAGATAATGGATACCAAAATATAGTTCAATAGGAGGAATAAATTCCAGTGTTCCACAGCACAGTAGAATAACTATAATTTATATCAATTTAGATAGATAGATAGATAGATTACAAAGCACTAGAAGGGAATTCAAATTGCCCTAACAAAAAAAAAATAGATTAATATTTATGGGGATGGAAAAGCTAATTACCTTAATTTGATCATTATAAACTACATACATGGGCTGGGATTGTAGCTTAGTGGTAGAATGCTTGCCTAGTATGCATGACGCACTGGGTTTGATCCTCAGCACCACATAAAAATAGAATAAACGTATTGTGTCCACCTACAATTTTTAAAAAATGCACATTTTTTAAAAAACTATATACATGTGTCAAGTTACCACATGGCACCCCAAAAATATGTACAAAATATGTAAAATTATTATGTGTCAATTTTTTTAAATGTGAAGAATAATAGGGAATTCAACAATAGAAGGATCTTTAGTAGTTAACTCTTTTGCTAGGTTCCTTGTCAGCTGAAACAAAAGGGCACTAAAATTTTATTTTTGCCTGGAAGATAGGGGATAATTTACAATTGTCAATTTGAGATTTCTGGTGGGGGGGTGTGACTCACAGTGAAAATCTGATTTTTCAAACCATCATAAAACACAGAAAAAGAAAAAAAGTGATTACTACACAAATAAAAATAGAGAATAACACAAGGAAAGCAAAAACAGAATTATCTTACAATTAGTAAGTTGGGATAAAGAGTTAATAATGAGAGTTGAAATTCAGTTCAACAAATCCATTTTATAACCCAGTATTTTTGTAATTTAGTTACTAGAGTCAAATTTTCTTAAAATATATATTATAATGCAGTAAATTGTGAGAAACATTAAATATCTCAAACTGCCAGTTTTTAAATAGTTATTGTTCACAAGGAAATCACAATTAACGAAGGAGCATTAAAGATGCCAAGAGAGTTAAAACCACAGATCAACACAATTACTGGTGAAAACTGTAGGCACAGCCTCAAAAGAACCCTCCAGACATGTCAGTCAGTGAAGCTGATTGTATGCATGCAGACCAATTAACCAAAAGCACATGTCCATTATTTCATGCTCCACAAGAGTAGCAGATTACTACAATCAGGGATACTTAACAAGTGTTTACCAGTGAAATGTTTTAAAATAGTTAACCCACAATTAACACTATAGGAAAAACATTATTCTTTAACAATTTGAAAAATAAGACTCAAACCTTCTTAGTGACATAATGACTTGAAAACAAAGTTTGACACAGAACAGCATTAAATGACCACTCTTTATGCACTGTGTGTATAAACACAAAAAGCACAGATACACAAAAACTCCCTTGGCTCTCTGCATCACACCATCCCTCCTTCACATGAAGACTTAACAATTACTACTCTTAATGAAAGATTTGGCTGCCCCTGAAGTGTTTCCAGGGATGTTGCTAGAGAAGAGAGCAGTCTGATATGGTTAATGATACAGAACAAAGAATCACCACCCACCATTGGTTTTCCTCAACTCCTCCACAAGGCAGCGGGCTTCCTCCTGAACGCGGTCCTCAATGCTCCTCTTTCCCATCCCAAAATTCCGCAGGGTTGTGAGGGAGAAGCGACGAACCTCCTTCCATCTCTTTCCATTGCTGAAGAGGATTCCTACCAGAATGGGAAACAAAAACTAAATCCCAGGCAAGGGAAATCCCAGGCAAGGAAGAAGAAACTGACATTTGGCAGCTACGTGGGTGGCTAAATCTGCCTGGGGAGCAATTCAAGCCTCACACCCAGGACCACTGTCCAACACACGCATGCACACTTACCAAGGTCTTAATTAACTTTTTCAGATATTGGGAAACTGCCTCTTCCGGCAAACTCCTCTCCTAGATCAACCAGGGCTTCCTTCACTGCATCATATCCATGCAACACCACAGAAGGCTTCAAGCCCAAATACAGAGTGAACACAGGGCCATAGACTTTTGAGAACTGGAATATGGAAAGTAGATGTAAAGAGCAAAAAAATAAATCAGTATTTGGTCTACATATTGTTCATGATTCAGACCAATATCATCGTATTGTTGACATTTTTATTTTGTCAAATACAACTTCAAATATTTATGGAATATTTATAAAGTATAATTATTATAATTATAATATAATGATCATATTATATAATATAATACAATTGTTATAATTTTGTTATAATAATATTATATAACATAATTATTATAATTTTATTATTATATAATATTACAATTATAATATTTATGAATTATAAATGAGATGGTGATTGTTATAGCTTCTACATAAACAACGACTTCCATTTGCCAGGGAACTGCCAGGGAAATTACTATGCAGACTGTCAAAAATAAATCAACATCTTGAGGTAGTTTTATTTATTCTGTCATATAGATAGAGACTGAGGTTCAAAAATTCAAATTCATTTCAGTTTCCCATGGCTAATAAATAGACAACCCAAACTTGAACCCTTGCTTAGTTGATCTCTTCTACCTAAGGCAATTTCATAGTCCTCAATGTCCACATTTAAACCAATACCCAGCTGCTATAGCACACAGCTTCAAGATCACCTGCCAAGTGATTTGAGGATTTGACTCAGCAGCCCTGTGATAAATACCAGAAATCTCCATTTTTAAACATCTCCCCAGATGATTCTAATGCAGTTTGAAATCCACCAGTATTATTAACTCAGAAAGAGAGTGGGCACAACAGAGAAATGTCAGGATGTGCAGCATCCCATGAAAGGAGAATTCCTTCCATGCTGTACATTCACAGGTCACAGACAGGACCAAAATATTCTGATACTACTCAGCTATCCCTCACTAATTATTTCATTCATTTCCATTGACTTATTGTAGACCCATAGTATTTCCTTGACATCATACATAATTTGCTTCTCTGGAGAAGTTTAACTATTATGACTAATCTAAACAAAATACACAACATGTACAGCAGATGACTTCTTGAATAAAATCTATAATCTCAAAACTGCCAGGCTGGGGTTGTGGTTCAGTGGGGAATGCTTGCCTAGCATGTGTGCAGCCCAGATTCGATCCTCAACACCACGTAAAAATAAAAGGCATTGTGTACAACTAAAACAAATAAATAAATACTTTAAAAAAAACTCAAAACTGCCAATACCATTTACCTTCAGACAAAAAAAATCATAGCGAAAGATGTGAAACCAAGAAAGGTAACAACATTTTATCATTTTGAGTCCACCTTATAATTTAAATATTACTCTCCTAGGAAAACACATGGTATCATTCCACTATTTCTGATAGTGACACACCAAAAATAATAACTCACAGAGATTATGTGCTTTACAGTAAAATAATTTGCCTCCAACAGTCAATTTTATTAAAAGTAGGAAATAATTATTCATCCTTTGCAAGCCACTGAAGGATCATAAAGCATACTTACATTGGTTAAAGATTTGCTGATGTCCTTAAGATCTATCTGCAGAATATTTCCAATAATTGGGAGAGGAGTGGGACCAGGTGGGAGCTTCCCCCTCCCAGAGCTCTGTCTCCATATTGAGAGGAGAAGCAGACAGGAGAGACCAAGGACCAGGGCCACGACTAGATCCATTACAACCTTCTCTTCTTATCAGAGACAACTGCAAGCTTGCAATCCAAAGCTTTTTATAACACTCCCTGCTATTTCAATATGTGCCTCTTTGATGCAGTGACCAATCACCTACATGCATTAATCTCCTGAATGGACTCTGGCCAACTGAAAAACATGAAAATAAGGTGTTCTTGTTCTTATTCTTACTCTCCTTTCCACAGCCCCACCCTGAAGATTCTGGTGTAACTAGTCTGGGGTAAGGCCTTGGCACTGTTTGGTTTTTCAAACACCCCAGGCGGCTGTCGTCAGAATTGACAACAAATGAAGTAAAGTATTTGATCAAAAAAATTGTTCATTCTGGATTCTTAGACTGATGACCATTTGGGAATTGATGACATTGGGGTGATCCATGTGTTTTAGCCCTTATATATAAAATAATGTTTCTCCAGTAATACCTCTCAAACACTCTGATATTTTCCTTGAAAATGAAAGTCTTTTGAAATATTTTAGGGTACTGTATTAGCATGTCTAACATGAAGCCGCTAACATAACACACACCTTGAATAACCAACTCAGCAAGTAGCTAAGTAAATACATACATCTTTCCTTTCTTTCCTTTTTTTTCCCTTCCCTGTTAGAAAACTGCTGAAACATAGTTAACTTAGCTGGGAACACCGTGTTAGTGAAATAAAAGGGTTTATTGGGGTGCCACATGGGCAAGGGTAGGGAAAGGAAGGGAAGGGAAGGGGGGGGTAGGGAAGGGATGGAGGGGAATAGGGACAGGCAGGAACGGAGAGCAGGAACAAAAGGCGGCAGGAACAAGGGCAGAGTTCAGTCCGGGGCTGGCTTAAATAGAGTAGGGGCCATAAAACCCCCTTGGAGTGAGTCCTTGTCCTATAGGCCAGCAGAGGGGGGGGGGTAGTGGACAGGGGACTTGCTGAGGATCCTGGGAGCTGTAGTTTTTCACAAGGCACCTGGGGAGGTGTGGCCTTCTGCCTGGGAGGTGCAGCCTCTGCCTAGAATCCAACATTCCCCACCGCCCACCTCCCTTCCCAGCCATCAATATACATACCATTCACCATTAAACACCCTGTAAAGCACTTGATTATAGATAGATAGATAGATTTTTTTTTCTTTCAAATGAGGATAGGAGACTTTGAGAGAACAGGAAGGAGACCCATCAGTGTCACACAGCTCAAAGGTAGTGGAACTGGGTTTGGAATGAGCTCTTCTGACGCCGCTGGGTTTGAGGCGCTATGACCTCGCCACAGCTGCCTGAAGATCAATTTCTGGAAGAAAGAAAAAAAAAAACTACTTTCATTATTGTGACTGCCCAACACATTGGCTGTTTACAAAATGGCCAGGCCAAATGTTCCTTAGAGATCAAGTAAAATATAGAAGTCAGAATTAGAGTTTCTCCCTTTTCGTCACTGCAGAAGTGAAAATTTGCACAGCGGAAGGTGGGAAGCAAAGTCCGGGGCTCGCGTCCCTCCCTCCCTTTCTCCGGAAGGGACCGAACCTCTCTGTGCCCTGCGGCCCCGGGCAGGGGAGGGGTGACAAGAGTAATGCAAAAACTGTTCTTTCTGCCCTTTTCAATGTGACTTTCCTTGTCTTTAGGCCACACTCAGGTGCTGTGGTCCCTCACCTGGTTTCCTTAGCTCTCGTGAAGCTATTTCGAGTGTGGTTAGTTGTTCGAATTGGGTTTCTCTCGGGACCCCGCCGAGTGGCGGAAGAGCATTCTCCCACCATCTTTCTCCGCCCTCTCCCGGAGAGAACCAATCTCGGAGAATGTAATCGAGAGGGCTTGAGAAACCATGCCCCAGTCGCCTCCTGCCACTGCTTCCGTGCTTTTCTGGCCTGTCGTTGTCGGGAATGAAGGAATAAAGTAATGCGCGGCAAGCAAGGGAGATGCTAGAACATCAGGCAGGTGCTTTGGTGAGGGATGAGACCACAATGCGCACACCTGAATGCGAGGTGACCTTGTGTGGTCTTGAGGCTCCAAATATTACTGGAATGGTATGCATCACTAGATCACTAGTGGCGATGCTTTTACAAAGACATGTGTTGTTTCTATTTTTAAATTGATTTTTAACGTATATACTTGCCGGCAGGTAGCACACGCCTGTAATCCCAGCCTCGGGGGAGACTGAGACAGGAAGTTTCCAAATTCATAAGTCAACCTCAGCAACTTAGCAAGACCTTGTCTCAATTTTTTTTAAATAAAATAAAAAGGGCTCAGTGGTTAAGTGCCTTTGGGTTCAATCCCTGGTATCAAAAATAAAACAAAATAATGTGTATACTTAAGGTGTACAACATGTTTTGATATACCTAGTGAAATGATTACTAGTAATCCATCAACTTACATAGTTACCCTTTTTTTAGAGTAAAAACACCTAAAATCCACTGTGATAGCAAATTTCCTGTATACAATACAAAATTATTAGCTATAATCCTTATGTTGTATCTTGATCTCTGAATTTATTCATCCTATCTAATTGCAAATTGTACAATTTGACTTACTTCTCCCCATTTCCTCCTCTTCCTCACCCCTGGCAACAATCATTCTACTCTTAGCTTCTATTTATTTAACTTGCTTTTTAAATATGGCATATAAGTGAGCTCATACAGTATATTTCTTCTTCTTCTTCTTTTTTTTTTTTTTTTTTTTTTTTAGTTGTAGATGGACAGCATGCCTTTATTTTTATTTATTCCTATGTGGTGCTGAGGATCAAACCCAGTGCCTCACACATGCTAGGCAAGTGCTACACCACTGAGCCACGACCCCAGCCCCATACAGTATATTTGTTTGCTTTTTTCACTTAGCATATGTCCTCCAAGATTCATTCATGTTGTCCCAAGTGACAGTATCTTCTTTTGTAAGGCAGAGTAATATTACATTGTGTACATATACAATTTCTTTATCCATTCATCTGTTGATGGATGCAAGTTGTTTTCATGCATTATTTCTACTGTAAATAATGTGAAATTAATGTAGTTATTTCAAATTGAAGTAGAAAGAAAAAAGTTTTGTCAAGACCCCAAATGCACAATGTTTTATCAGTCATGTTTACAGGTACTCTGAGAATTCCCAGAGAATTTTCACATCCATAATATCTCTTTGGAGTCTCTTAATTTCTTTTGCCTAAAGTAAAATTATCCCCATTGTAAGACTGAGGAATTGGGCCTTGGAGAGGCAGCCCCTTGGTCAAAAACAAACAGATGGAGCTGGTGCACGCCTGTAATCCCAGCACTTTGGGAGGCTGAGACAGGAGGATCGCGAGTTCAAAGCCAGCCTCAGCAATGTCGAGGCACTTAGCAACTCAGTGAGACCCTGTCTCTAAATAAAATACAAAAAAGGGCTGGGGATGTGGCCCAGTGGTCGAGTGCCCCTGAGTTCAATCCCCGGTACTACCAAAAAAAACAAACAAACAAACAAACAAACAGATGGTAGGTGGGGTAGAGTAGAGGCTGGAACCCATGTCCCCTGAATCTTGAACTTTTCACTCCACACAAAACACCTCAGTTGGGCTGAACAATATTTACTGATTGTGTGCCATGATTCAATATTTCATAATTCAGCCTAATCAGTGACTTGCAAAGTAAAGATAAATTTAGTTAATCATTACAATGCCAGTTAATTAAAATGAAGGTCAGAGAAGTTTAGTTTTATAAGCTTTAGAATTTGAATGCCCATACTACCAAAAGTGCTATACAGATTTAATGCATTTCCTATTAAAATCCCAATCACATTATTCATACAAATAGAAAAATCAGGGCTCAGTGATAGAGCACTTGCCTAGCATGTGTGAAGCACTGGGTTCAATTCTCAGCACTGTATATAAATAAATAAAAGAAAGTTCATTGACAACTAAAAAAAAAAAAAAAAACTTTTAAAAAATAGAGTGATTTAAAAAGAAAGAAAGAAAGAACATCATGAAATTCATTTGGAAAAATAAGAGACTCAGAATAGCCAAAGCAATCCTTAGCAAGAAAAGTGAAGCAGGAGGCATCACAATATGAATACACAACCAGTGAAACTCCACATTGTGTACAACCATAAGAATGGGATCCTAATTAGAATACGTTATACTCCATGTATGTATAATATGTCAAAATACACTGTACTGTCATGTATATCTAAAAAGAGCAAATAAAAAATAGAGCAAAAAATCCATTAAAAAGCACATTAAAATAAAGGTAATCTTTAAGGAGATTAAATTAAATGATCATTCTATTTTCACTTATTATTAAAGTCTTAAAACATTACAATGGCAGAACTTGAGAAACTTCGTATAAAAAAAAAATACTTGAATAAAGTAGCAGATTACTGGAACTGGAAGAGGATTCAGAAGTTCCGAATGCCTTTTTTCTGGTAAGGAAGAGTAACTACAGTGAACAGTGTGGTGCAGAAGAGCCTGAATTCTGGAGTCAGTCCACCTGGGGTTGGATACGAATCCTCTTTTCAGTGTGTGTGTAACCTTAGATAAGTTGTTTCCCCCTCCGTACTTCAGTTTCAGAGGTTCAGTCCTTGGTCTGCCACTCCATTGTTCTGGACCTGAGGTGAGGCAGAACATCACTGCAGAAGGTATGGCAGAAGAGAGCTGCTCAGCTCATGGTAACCAAACAGCAGCTAAAACTGTTTTTTACATAAACTTTTTCACTGGAGTATAATACACATATACAATGTTGCATCCATCCTAAGGGTGTAGCTCAATGAGTCTCACAAAGTAAACACGTCTGTGTAACCAACACAAAGATCAAGACAAATATTGTGCCAGACCCCAAAAGTTACCTTTTGTCTCCTCCTGTTCACTATATTCCCTACTCCCTAAACATAGCCAGTAACATGCATAGGTTAATGTATTAGTCTGGTTTTGTTGTTGTTGTTGTTGTTGTTGTTGTTGCTAAAACACTATACTTGAGGAAGACTACTTATGAAGGAAAAGAGAGCAGGGGTGGGGGGACTTATTAGGAGGCTGAAGCAGAAGAATCACAAGTTCAAGGCCAGCCTGGGCAACTGAGCAAGACTATCTCAAAATAAAATGTTTTTAAAAAGTGGGTGGGGATGTAACTCAGTGATAAAGCCCTTACCTAACATGTGCCAGATCCTGAGTTCAATCCCCAGTATGAGGGAAAAAAGAAAAAGAAAGAAAGAGAGAGATTTATTTCACTCACAGTTTTGGAGGCTGAAAGTCCAAACAGCATAGCACCAGCTTGGTGAGGGCCCGGAGCAGATGGCAAAATATATGAGGGAAGAAGAAGGATCACATCTGGAAAGAGGAAGTCAGAGGGCTAAGTGGAACCAGTCTTGCTCTTTTCTCAAAGTCCTCTTACAAAAGCAACCTTAATACCTTCTAAGGATAGCACCTTCAATGACGTAAGGACCTCCCACCAGGCCCTACCTCTCCAAGGTTCCAGACCACTTCCCAATATCATCATCTGAGAGACAGTGTCCAACACATGGATCTTTGGGGGACAAACCACATCCAAACCATGACAGTTAGTTTTGCCTGTTTGTGAACTTAATACAAATGGAATCACGCATTATGTATGTCTTATCAACTAGTTTTTTTTTTCAATTTAATATTGTGTTTGTGAGATTCATTCATGTTGTTGCAAATACCAATAGGCAAGTTATGTTTTCTTATGGCATTTTATTTTATACTATTCCACCACTGGTCTTCTTCACTGTATCATTATTAACATTTGAGTTGATTGTAGTTTGTAGCTATTGTGAATAGTGCTATTATTATCCTCATACATTGTTTTTCCAATATAAGGATTTTTGCTCAGTATGCCTACAAGCACAATTGCCAGGTATGCATGTGTTCAGTTTTAGTAATACTGCAGTGAATTGTCCAAATGGTTTAATAAATTTATAATTATACTCTGAGGGTACCTATTTATTTTCTTGCCAATACTTTGTATATTCAGTCATTTTTCATTTTAACCATTCTGATGGATATGTAATAAGATCTCATTGTAGTTTTAATTTGCATTCCCATGAGGCTTTAAATGATAAACATTTTTTCAAACGTCAATGGCAATATCAAATCTTTCATGAAAGGCTTGTATAGTTCAGATATAAACCATTGTTTATTTCAAATTTATATATTATGTTATGCTGCTTTTTATATAATTTTTAACAACCATAAATGTACAGAGAAGCACTGTGAACACAGGGATGATGAGTGGATAACAGATCAAAGAAGTGACCCCACATAGGCTATGGCAACAAGATCTTTCAGGAAAGACAGAACAATGCACATAGACTAGACCACCTGGGTGGACAATCTGGAACCACAGAGAAAGATTTTACGTAGAGGAGAGAAAGCACCAAGGCAAGATGGAAGAGGGGTGTTCATTATTATTTTGGTGCTGCCTACCACACCCTCTGGAAGCATGGCCTGCCCCAGTGACATGGATCTTACTTGGTATCCTCCATGGTGTGGTATGGTCCAACTGGCCATGGTGGACCTCTGCATCAGATTGGACCACAGTGGAAGAATTCATCTGACTAGGGATGCATACTTGTGGCAATTGCAGCAGATGGTGAAGAGTTGCATGGCAGAATCCACTGTCAATGTAAAAGCAGGTCTCACTATGGATATCAGTGGGAGATGATGGAGGGTGCTGTGATGGTTCAGGTGTAAACAGCTGGGTTGCTCTTAGGAAGAATTTTTTAGGCAAAGGAAGTCTTTCTCTACAGAAAGACCAGGAATGTGTCAGCAGCATTTCAGCATTAACTCTAGCAAAATATAATGTATTTTCACAAGTTTCATCCTATGAGGAAAGAAGATGAAAATGCAAAAGTGGCTTGCTAGGTATTTTATGGTCCCAATGTACAGAGAGTATTTGCTCCTCAATCTAAATAGGTCTTTTTCTATCTTTTGTCTATCATGGACATTTTCTTCTGGACACCCTTATTCTGAAATTGGAAGCATGATACATCCTAGGTTTCTCATGACACTAATTATAAAAATCCCCAAACACTGAAAGACTTTTAGTTCATTGGGTTTCTTTTTTTTTCTCACAATATTATTGAAATAAACATACATATGGTAGAAATCTCATTTTTTTTTTTGCAAGTGATTTTACTTTCTCTCATCTTGATAATAATAAAAATTTCAGAATCAAAGATCATTTAAGGGCTGGGGTTGTGGCTCAGCAGTAGAGCGCTCACCTAGCACATGTGCAGCCTAGGTTCGATCCTCAGCACCACATAAAAAATAAAGGCATCGTGTACAACTAAAACAAATAAATAAATATTTTTTTTAAAAATCATTTAAGCCGGGCGCGGTGGCGCACGCCTGTAATCCCAGCACTTTGGGAGGCTGAGGCAGGAGGATCGCGAGTTCAAAGCCAGCCTCAGCAATGGCGAGGCACTTAGTAACTCAGTGAGACCCTGTCTCTAATAAAATACAAAAAAAAAAGGGCTGGGGATGTGGCCCAGTGGTCGAGTGCCCCTGAGTTCAATCCCCAGTACCAAAAAAAAAAAAAAAAAAAAAATCATTTAAGTTATTTCCATTATGTTACACTCTCTAGAATGTATAAGTAGTAGATAATTTCTTTGAGGAGTCAGTTCACTCTTCTTTAAACTATATTATGTGTGAGCAGTTTGATCAACAAAGACACTTCTCTCTGATAATGTTTCTATCCCAGCATACAAGAGAGATGAAAATTACTTCATGGCATCAATTAATTATAGTTGAATTTTAAAATGAGTAGTGTGTGGCAATTCGGTGGAAACTATGGAGCGGGGAGCCTGGTAGGGTTCAACCCTTCAATGTCCAGTGCCCTCTGGTTGTGTGGGACTATGGAAGGGGCTCAACTAACTGCAGATGCTCAGTAATCAACCCTTCAATGTCCAGTGCCCTCTGGTTGTGTGGGACTATGGAAGGGGCTCAACTAACTGCAGATGCTCAGTAAAGAAGGAAGTAGAGCCAGGTGTGTGGCACACGCCTGTAATCCCAGCAGCTCGGAAGACTGAAACAGGAAAATTGCAAGTTCAAAACCAGCCTCAGCAATGGCAAGGCACTAAGTGACTCAATGAGACCCTGTTTCTAAATAAAATACAAAATAGGGATGGGGATGTGGTTTAGTGGTTGAGTGCCCATGAGTTCAATCACAAGTACTCCAAAAAAAAAAAAAAAAAAAGAGGGAAGTAAACAAAGACTGTCACTCCTCACCTCTTCTCAACTTACCAGCAAGCGTGGTGACCTTTGGGGCCTTCAAACACATTATCAGAAAAATTATCTTTTTGAAATGCTGTCTTTGAGCCTCACATTCTAATTTCCTTATTTGCACCCTCCCCCAAGAACTTGGGTGTGGACCTTGTTACTGGAAGACAAGTTACGGAGGCAGCTCTGCCCAGCAGCAAAGCTGAAACTGACTCAGGCATATCCCCAGTGTCAGCAAGAGGGAAGGTGGGAGAAGAAAGCTCGGCTGAGGTCTCAGGGATTTAGGCAACGTAGTCTTGGTCTGAGTCTCAGGCCAGTCCTATAATGCAAACACAGACCAGTCTATGCTAATCCTGAGTCTGATCCAGAGCTACAAATTTTAGAGCAAAGCCACTGTTGAGTTCAAAAAAGCTATGTGGCAGATCCTTGGTGGCAGCCAGATCAATGTTTGTAATTGTTAGAAAAATTGCTGAACATAGTTAACTTAGCCGGGAACACCATGTTAGTGAAATAAAAGGGTTTATTGGGGTGCCATGTGGGCAAGGGTGGGGGGGGTAGGGAAGGGATGGACGGGAGCAGGGGCAAGCAGGAACAGAGAGAGATTTTAGTCCGGGGCTGGCTTTAAATAGAGTAGGGGTCATAAAACCCCCTTGGAGTGAGTCCTTGCCCTATAGGCCAGCAGAGGTCGGGGGGGGGGGGGGGGAGGTAGTGGACAGGGGACTTGCTGGTCAGGTTTTTTGGTCACGCTGAGGATCTTGGGAGGTGTAGTTTTTAACAAATCACCTGGGGATGTGTGGCCTCCTGCCTGGGAGGCACGGCCTCCTGCCTGGAATCCAACATTCCCCCCTTTTTGTTTTCTTAGGAAGTGGGGCATCGTGTTTTGATCTGGCTGCTTCGGAGCTGAAATGGGGCAACGTGGGGTAGTTTTGAGGGGGGGGGAGATGTGGGCAGGCAGGTCAGGCTTGAGGGTGAAAAAAAATTTTCCAGGAGGTAGGCGTGGAAAAGATGAATCTGTCCAGGTATAGGATGGATGAAGTTTTCTTTGAAGCCATAGGTTGGTGAGGGTGTCAAACCAGGCTTCTGCAGAAAGTCACTGAGGGAGTCAGCCAGAGAGCATGTAGAAATTGTGGGTCTTGCGAGTTTGCAGGTAACACTATTATGGAAGCAACAAAGGGAAAGAAGGTGAGATGGATTATTTTCCATAGGCCTGTGTTCCACCAGGTGGGACTTACGGTGAAGAAGCCAATGGAGAGTGCGAAGAACATCATAATGAGCATCGGGTGGCAGCATAAGGGCAGGACTCAGCAGGGCTCTCTGGTTAGAAAGTCATCCGTTGGTTTTTTAACAGTTGATAATCCCTGGGAAAAACTGGTTAAAGGTTCAAAACGAGAAAAACAGAAAAGATTATTTTGAGTCAGTATCAGGAACACAAGAGAAACGAATTTTTAGGGGACCGGTGGGAATGGGAGAGCAAGTATACTGAAGTAGTTGTCCTTTTGTGGATCTTCAGTTGGTTGATCAGCTGGTTTCAGTCTGGAAATATGAATCTAAGAAGTCAAATTTTCTGAGGTTTCACGTGAAGTTTAGCAGCTGTGGGTGTGCACAGCACAACGTGGAAAGGTCCTGTCCACTTTGGGACAAAGGAGATTGTTCCTGTGTCCTGGGGAGGGGAGAAATATACCCAAGAACCGGGTATTAATGGGAATGAAGCAGTGAGTCTACCTGGGTTAGGCAGAATGAAATCTTGGCACTTCCATATCTGATGTCTGATGAAGGATAAGAGAGGAGAAGAGAGATCTTTGGGTAAGGGTCCCTGAGTTGGGGAAACTCCGGGTGGAAGGGCTGGTCGCCCAAACATAACCTCAAAAGGGGATAGTAAGGAGGGCTTTTTGGGAGGACTCTGAGCCTAAAGAGGGCGAGGGGAAGTAAGAGTTCTATTACTCTCTACCTTCCCTGAAGACATGGGGTGATACGGGATGTAAAAATGCCGAGGAATGTTAAGGGAAGTAGATATATTCTGGGTAACTAGTGCAACGAGCACAACGGAATCGGGTTTGATCAGAGGAGGAAGAAAGCTTGGATATAAAAGGATCTTTGCCCATACTTTCGACCGTTAGTAGAAATTGAAAACAAATTTTCTAAGGGACTTTAGAGGGGTGAGATGGATTAAGAAGTTCCAACGACTAATACAATATTTTGAAAAGCGTCCTTTTCAAAATAAGTATTAGAGGGAGATCCAGGTCTGTCACTCGGTCTTCACCGGAGCCAGGCAGACGTGGGATATCATGAGAAGCTCAAGATATCGGAGGACTATGAGCCACCTTGCGCAAGGGTTTTCCGTGTCCTGTCCCGGACAGGTAAGAGAGAGAGACTCAAGTCCGGAGTAGGCCAAAGGGCCGGAAAGGAACCTCTGTATCCGTCTCCAGCTGAGAGGCAAATGTTGCCGGAATGACACCAAATTTAATGATATTGCAGTCGAAAAGATGAGCGGAGGCTGAGTCAGGCGATTCCAGAAGGTTTATGCCCTTGGAATAGGATGGAAAAGTGAATGGAGATAGGAGACGATTGATTGTTTGGCAGGGAATGTGGGGGCCTGGGTAGTAGATTGGACTGAAGCCAGAAGAGAAGGAGAAGACAGTGCTTTTTCAGCCTTCATGTTTCCCTGAACTATGGGAGAGTCTCCACTTTGTTGTGAAGGACAATGGGAGATCCCTATTAGTTTGGGCAGAAGAGAGGCTTGCAGGTGTTTAAGCCTGAAGCATCTCTATACAATCATGTTCTGGGGGCTCTGAGGAGACTGGGAGAAGGAAAACTGGGTGTAAAGAGGAGCAGGACTGGAACGAGGTTGAGGAGCCAAGCGCGACAGGGCAGGAGAGTTTGAAGGCTTTTATACGTTAGTCTTTAAATGGTGAGGAGAGGCAATAGTGACATGAGCACCAAATTTAGCTTTTTAGATTTCTGTAGAAGTAGGTAAGCAGCGGCCAGAGCCCGAAGACAGGGGGCTTATCCATGAACGGTGGGGTCAAGCTGTTTAGAAAGGTAGGCAAAGGTGGGGCCCTTGTATCGGCCTAGAAACACTGAGAGCCAAACCCTTCATTTAATGGACATAAAGGGTGAATGGCTGAAGAAGGTCTGGGAGATGAAGAGCTGGGGCCTGTGACAGTGCCTGCTGCAGATGTTTAAACTCGGCCTGAATGCTGTCAGGAAGGAATTTTCCCTCAATCTCCTTAGCTGCCTCATATAGGAGCTTTGCATAAAGAGAGAAATTGGGAATCCAGGCACGGAAGTATCCCACTAGGCCTAGGAAGAGAAGAATCTCTTCCTTTGTCTTGGGACATGGAAGGGCCTTGATGAGAGCCTTTCTGTCTACAGTAATGGCCCTCGACTGATGGGAAGTCTGAACTCTTAGGTAAACCACCTGGGTCTGAGCAAGTTAGACAGGGAAACACGATACCCACGAGAGGAAAGAAAGTTTAAAAGAGTGCAAGAGTACTCACGAGCTGTGGAAAGGAGGGGCTGCAGAGAAGAAGGGGAATGGGTGGATCTGAGAAAATATTTCTGCAGGAGATCTGAGATAGCTCCCTGTAGGGAGGGGCAATTCCTGAGATGGGTTACCTTGGCAACATGTTGGGGCAGGTTGTTAAGGGTGGACGAAGGGCTCTGAGGGAATCAGCATTTCAATCCCTCAGGGGACAGTTTCCCAACTTCCCAAAATTGGCTTTTGACCTGACTCGATTTACCTATATATGCTGACTGCCTATGAGATTTTGGCTTCACTTCCCTTCTAACCTTAGGAACTCCTTACTACTGTAAGGGAATGGGTCGATGACGAATCTGGCTTCTTCAGGCTGAACGGGGGCGAAGTGATGGGGGCAGTAGTTTGGAGTTCCTTTTGTAGAAGTTAGGTCCGATTGAAGCCTGGGGAAGGTTGTAAAGTCATCAGGGACAGAAGCTTCTATTAGAGAAACAAAAAACATGAGTACCGAAGAAATGTTGCAGCATCTGAAACGTCAATGTATACCATGAAGATGATAATTCAAAGCTTTAGCACGTACAGAGTTATCGGGAATGTAAACACAACACTTCACTTAGGGCTGAAGTTACCTTTGCTTCTAAAATGTTCAGAAATGGTTGTGCATCTGTTTTAACTGTTACTGGATGTCTAGGATGAAATTTGTCAAACTGACTTCTGTTTTGACCATTGGTAAGAGTCAGCTGTTTCTGATGGGAATCTTGGGGAAACTTGAGAGCAGCTTTTGTGCTCGGTGCCTTCTGTAAGGATGGGTCTAGGTCTTGCTTGACCTTGTGGCTTCCTTCAGAAGCATTAGGGATGTTTCTCCCTCTTTATGGACCCTCCTTTTAGCAAGTGCACTGATTGGCTTTTTCCTCTATCGGTCTCATTTATCTCCCTTATCAGGAGATCATGTGACCCAGAGATGCAAAGCTCTGTAGAGATGTTTCCTCTTCCCTCACAGGCAGACTCTGGGACAAGAACCAAATACTGGTCTTCTTGGCCCTTTTTGATTAATTTAAAAGTTTTGATCTTAGACGTCCAGTAAGCTAATCTTAAATTGAGAACATTGGGCTTTAACTTATAAACTTACAGTAGCCAGGGTCTGTGGTATCTGTCTGTTTTGATGGTTTTCGAAGGTCAGGTGTTTAAGGTGTTTTTTTTTTTTTTTTTTTTTTTTTTTTTTTTTGGTACTGGGGATTGAACTCATGGGCACTCGACCACTGGGCCACATCCCCAGTCCTTTTTTGTATTTTATTAGAGACAGGGTCTCACTGAGTTGCTAAGTGCCTCGCCATTGCTGAGGCTGGCTTTGAACTCGCTATCCTCCTGCCTCAGCCTCCCAAGTGCTAGGATTACAGGCGTGCGCCACCGCGCCTGGCTAGGTGTTTAAGTTTTGAAGTTTTCTGTTAACCTATTTCAGCTTCCAAGAACATTAGCTGATAAAATATCATATTTAGAACAAATTAAAGAAAGGCTGAGAGCATTTAGCTGACAAAATATTACAATTAGAACGGATTAAAGAAATTTTGAGAGTATTTAACCTTTTTGGAAAAATAGCAAAATGTTTTTACAATATATAATTACATTGATGTTTCCATAAATCAAGTTTAGTTCTTAAAGAAAGAACATGATATTTTGAAATAATTGTTGTTCAACCATAGCTATATAATTTTCAATTTTTAAGATTACTTGTTCAAAAGAAAGAAAATTAATAAACACAACGTTATGGATAAATTACATAGCTTTCGCTGATTGTTTCACACACTTATTTAACCAACTTACACAGGCCTTTACATCACTTACATAAACCCTCTTATTTACTTCACTCTAAGCCATTTTTATCTTGAAACATTTCCTTTTCCTTCTATTGAGTATAGTTTCCATACCTATAACCTTGTAATTTATTTCTCTCACGTGTTAACCCCTCTCTCTGTTCATCTTTTGAAACAATCCTTATAATAATTTGAATTTAGACAAATTATTTTATCTTAATAAAAATATTTTGTCATTTGTAGTACTCTTAGCTGGAATAGAAACCTTTGAGCCTCTGCATACATAGCAATCTTTTATAAACCTTTGTATATAAAATTACACACATCTGGTAACCATTTCATGAGAACACAGTGTTTAAGTATGTAGAATCATACCTGTTGAAGCACATTTAACAGTTAGCATTTTAACCTTGTAAATTAATTAGACAAAGTTAGTTACAAATGAATAATCTCATGTGTCAACATATGAGACTGAACAGTATCAGTCATTTTCTTTGCTGAAGAGAAGTCCTGGAAAAAAACTTGCTAATTAAGTTTGAAGTTTGAAGGTACCTTTATTTATTGCGCACTTTGGAAGGGGAAGCGAGGAGCTAAAGAGGCAAAGGTGATTTTAGCAGGGGCTGAAAAGAGCGGATTGATTGAATTTCCCATTCTGAATGGGAACTGAGGGACTGTGTCCCACGTGAATGAAAAAGAGAGAGAGAGAGAGAGAGAGAGAGAGAGAGAGAGAGCCACAAGACTGAAGGGATTACGAGAGCAGAGGACAGAGGGAGTTTGCTGAAGGAAAAGACCAGCTGCGCTAGGGCAGGAAGCCAGAGGGAGGGTCGTGCAAGCCAGTGCCTGCTTGGAATGGAATGGCGGGGTCTGGTTCATCGGAGCCAGATAGACTTAAGGGGAGTATTTAGGGAGAACCGAGCAGGCGGCTCTGGGAGGCTGGGGGGAGGGTAGAGTTTCCCGGTTGCTGCAGTCGCTGCTGCTATAAGGCAGGGCATGGGCTTGGAAGGCAGTTGGAGGGAATCACGTGGGTTGGGATAGAAGACTGCGGATCAAGGAAGGGCGGAAGTGGAGCGGAAGTGGAGACAGATTTGGGCAGAAGAACATGGCGGATCCGAGGAAGGCGGAGGGAGCTGAGTCAGGGCTGCACGTGGCGCAGGCACAGACTCGCTGTGGCGGCTCGGGCAGCCTCGCTTGGGCAGAGCGCGGGTTCAGCTCCTGAGCAAGGACCGTTTGGGGCGGACAGACTGTACTGCGGCAGCCGCGGCGGCGAGAAGGGGGGAAGGGCACGGGCCTACCACACCGCACAGACTCATAGACCGGGAGTAGACCCAGACAGAGGCGCACGTAGACGTGGGAGTAGGCCTGTGGGCGGGCGGGGGCACGCGTCGCCGTATGCGGGGCCAGCCCAGGGCTCAGCTGCGCGGGCCGGCGGGTGGTGCGGCCATTGGTCGGGGCACCGTCCAGCCCTGGGCGCCTGCGGCGGCCGGGGAAGCTGCGGGCGTGGCGCCCGGCCCGGCGCCTTTGTGAAGGGCGTGGAGGACGCAGCGGCGGATGGCACCAGTCAGAGCTGGACCTGTTTTCCGTCGAAGATGGGGGCGGGGGGGGGGGGGGGGTACGCAGGCCTGCAGGCAAGCAATACCGTTTCGGGGCTGCACCTAGTGCACAAGGAAGGATTTGAACGGAGAAGGGAGAAGGCATCCGAGCGGGCAGATAACGGTGGGGGAGGGGGAGTTCCGGGGGGGCTTACCGAAGTGCAGCAATGCTGTGGAGAAGGTGGATGCGCTTCTCCCTTCCCGGCCCATGCACCAAAATGTTAGAAAAATTGCTGAACATAGTTAACTTAGCCGGGAACACCGTGTTAGTGAAATAAAAGGGTTTATTGGGGTGCCATGTGGGCAAGGGTGAGGGGGGTAGGGAAGGGATGGACGGGAGCAGGGGCAAGCAGGAACAGAGAGAGATTTTAGTCCGGGGCTGGCTTTAAATAGAGTAGGGGTCATAAAACCCCCTTGGAGTGAGTCCTTGCCCTATAGGCCAGCAGAGGTGGGGAGGGTAGTGGACAGGGGACTTGCTGGTCAGGTTTTTTTTGGTCACGCTGAGGATCTTGGGAGGTGTAGTTTTTAACAAATCACCTGGGGAGGTGTGGCCTCCTGCCTGGAATCCAAAAGTAATGGGTCTATGGAAATTATACTGAATCTCAAGTTCCCTATCTGTGTATGAACCCAACTTTAGGAACTACCTGTCAGTCATCCTGAGAGGCTTTCAATATGAGTGGAGTCTTTGGAATCAGAAAACTAACCTGAGTTGTCCAGCTTTTCCCTAATAACTCATTCATTGTAGGGCAGGAACTCCAGTTCTGTTGAACAGTAGAGCCCTTACACTTCTGTTCTCCCATTGTGGGAGAGTGGGAGAGCTTCACTTTCTAATAATCATGGAATGGCTAATCCAGCCTCATTTTCTCACAGATATGAATGATTAAATCCAAACAATTTATTCATTAGAAAATTCACGGCCTACACTGGAAAACCATTCAAATCTAGCAGATCTTAGAGGGTTACAGAGAAATGGAACCACAAGGAGTGAGATCTCTAAGGGTCTAACTTTTCAACTAAGGCCAGGCCCCCAAATACTCTTAAGTATTAAACTATACAAATGCCACAAGATCAAATAGAAAAATCTAAAAAGTCAGGTTGATCAAAGAAATGGATTCTGTAATCAAAACTGATGGCACAAAGTCAACTTCCAGTTCAGGTGGCTTTCATTATGAATTCTATGAAACAGAAGAAGCAACTTATAACAATTCTTCAGAAAGTAGAGGAAAAAGTAACACTTTCTGATTTACTGTAGAACAGCAGTACTAATAGTACTAACAGCAGTACTAACACCAAATATGACAGTCATCACACAGAAAAAGAATTATACACCAACATGCCTCGTGAACATTTTCACACAGTCGTAATAAAACATAAGTATATTAACCCAGTAGCATATGACAAAGATGATGTATCATAAGTGGTATTTGTCAACTGGAATGCAAGTTAACTCTTTATAAAAATTCAAATTTGAACTCCACTTTTTTTCACTAAGTAAAAGACATAGCCAGAAGCAGAAGCACATAAATGTCATCCCAGCTACTCAGGAAGCCAAGGCAAGATTTCACGTTTAAGGCTGGCTTCGTAAATTTAGTAAGACCCTATCTCAAAACAAAAAATAAAAAGAGAGAATGTAGCCCAGTGGTAGAGTACCCCTGGGTTCAATCCCCAGTATCACAAATAATAAAATAAAATAGGCAAAGCATAAATTCAACTCAACAGACTCAGTAAAATCATCTGAAAGGGCTGGGGTTGTGGCTCAGTGGTAGAGCACTTGCTTAGCATGACTGAGGCACTGGGTTTGATCCCCAGCACCACATTAAAAAAAAAAAAACTAAATAAACAAAATAAAGGTATTGTGTCCATCTACAACTAAAAATATATTTTTTAAAAAATCATCTGAAAAAATCCATCACCCATTCATTATGGGGGGGGGGAAGCTCACAGCAAAACTGAAATAGAATAGAATATCTTGTATTTGAACAAGTAGATACATAGAGTATTGAACTAGCATTATCTTTAATGGTGAAATGTGGAAAATTGTCCCCACAAAATTAAGAACAAGGTGGGCGCTCTTGTCACTTCTACTCAACTTTGATAGAGGGCTGTGGTTGTAGCTCAGTGGGAAAGCACTTGCCTAGCGTGTGTAAGGCACTGGGTTCAATCTTCAGCACCACATAAAAATCAATAAAATAAAGGTATTAATTTTTAAAATTAAAAAAAATTGATAGAGGACTTAGAAAGTCCTCTAAGACTTTCTAAGAGAAAAAGATAAGAATTACTGCAAAGTAAGAAGTAAAACTTTCCCTCTATGCAAAAGGCATGAATTTATATATAGAAAACCTAATAAATCTGTGTTTTAAAGCCACCTGTATTAAAGTACTAGCAAGATTTGTTTAAATCAGGTATGTATGGCACAGAAACAACTGTCATAAAGAAAGTGGTTTTTAATCACTATTCCCCATAATGCAAAGCCACCTGGAGAACACCCAGGTCAGTCAAAGCAGTGCAGGGTGAGGGGGGAAAATGGGCAAAGCCTTCAATGCAGATTTTGCAGAAAGTAATGGGCAAGAGGGGGAAAGTACACCCAGTAATCAGAGCTAGTTTGAATAACTTCTAAAGGTTCTGTGGTGTAGAAACTGATCCTCATTTCCTGCTACCTAGCCTTAGAATAGACAGAGGAATATTACTCCTGGGGTGTAAGAGCCAGATAGAGGGAGCAGATGGGTATATGGACCCAAGATTGGTTAGTCTGCAAGTACATAAAAGGTGAGCTTGAAGGCAAGTCATTTACTATCTCTAGGAATAAGCTAATCTGGGGAGGGAAGAGCCATTTCTCCCAGGTCAGTGAGGATCCAGATGTCAAAAAGTCATAAGATACAGAAAATAAGACATGTTTAATACAATTGATCCTCTGATGGTTTGACATCATATAAAGGAAACTTTGGGGTGATAATAATGGAGACTTTTATAGAGTAGGGCATAAATTGCCCTCAATAACATAGAAAACATTTTATTATGAGAATAGAAAGAAGGTATAAAGAGTCCTTTAAAGCTTGTCCATAACAAATTTCCCATTTATATGGCATTAGGTAATAAAATAGATGTAAAATTTTGGGAGTTCTTTAATAATATCCTATGAGAGTTGCAAAGTGAAAATATGTGTCTGACAATATTATGTCTGTTGTTGGCGGGCATAAACTGATAAGTTAGTAAAATGCATGTAAAAATTGTGTGGTAGTTGACTATAACCAAAGAGAAGGAACAGTTATGGTTAGAGATTCAGGGAGAAGGTTATGGCAAAAGCTGAAAAGGCAGAGAAGACACAAGGGAGAAGGTGGTCCTCTTCTCAGGGGGTCAAAGGGTTGATAGGAAGCAAGTGCTCCCTGGGGAAAGCAATAATATCCACTGGTTTTTAGAATGGCACAGATAGCATTAACCTTGTTTTAGTCCATCTGGGCTGCTATACCAAAAATATCATAGACTGGGTGGCTTATATACAACAGAAATGTATTTTTCACCGTTCTAGAGACTGAAGAGTTGAAGACCTAGGTACTAGCAGATTTGGCATCAGATGAAGACCCACTTCTCCTGGGTTCATAGATGGCCATTTTCTTGCTATGTCTTCACGTGATGGAAGAGGCAAATAATTCTCTGTACTCTTTAGCGAAGGCACAAACCTCAATTACATCCCAAAGGCCCCACCTCCAAACACTACCAAGTGTTTGGAGTTTCAACATATGGATTTGCAGGGAATATAAACATGCCAGACCTCTACAACATTTTCCTTTAGGCATTGGAGTATAGGAATGTATATCAGGGTAGACAGCAAGGAGTATACCAGGATCATGAGCTAAGCAGACAGCAAGTACAGAAACACAACAGGTCCCTAATATCAGAAGAAAAAAGAGCAATAAATGTCCTGTGCCCTATTTGTGCCTTAGGAAGGTAATCCATGGTGTTGTTGGGGCAAAGGTTTTAGTATCTGAGATGAAGTCATCTCTGATTAAGGGCTGAAAACATTTCCAATTCAGAAGTGAAGTCATCTCTGAAGGTGAGGTCTGAAGCTAGGATGATGTCATCTGAGGTGATATCATTTCCAGGAGTAAGCTCCAGGGCCAGGGTGTGGTCATCTGGAATGCAGTCCCAGGGTATCCTTTCCAAGCACTTACCCTCTCTAGTAGGTGTGGGTCTTAGCATTTGCGAAGTTTGGATGAAACAATTTGGAGGCTTTGGGCTTTCAGATTACAAATCAATTAAAACATCCAGACCAATGGTAATAAGATCATAACAATGGTGTGAAGTTGAACTTTTCAGGTGTGTGTGTGT
Organism: Tamias sibiricus; assembly: GCA_025594165.1. Classification (NCBI taxonomy): domain Eukaryota; kingdom Metazoa; phylum Chordata; class Mammalia; order Rodentia; family Sciuridae; genus Tamias; species Tamias sibiricus. The sequence continues at coordinate 137,886,807 of CM046663.1, read as the reverse complement.
GTGTGTGTGTGTGTGTGTGTGTGCATGTTAGCTTTCCAAGGTTGTGACAAAACGCTTTAGAAAATCAATTTAAAAAGAAGGAATGTCTATTTTGGCTCTTGTATTTCAGAGGTTTCTGTCCATGGTAGTTAGCTTCTTTGCTTTTGGGCCTGTGGCAAGGCAGAACATCATAGAGGGGAGCACGTGGTAAAGTAAAGCTGCTCAATTTCTGATGGCCAGGAAGCAAAGAATAAGATGAAGGGGCCAGGGCCCCAATGCCTTCTTTAAGGACACATCCCCATGACCTAATTTCCACTATGTTCTACCTCCTAAATGTTCTACCAACTCCTAATAGCACTGTCAATGGGGATCAAGCCTTCAGCACGCAATCCCTTGAGGGACATTTAAGATCCAAGCCATAACAAGTTTATGCTCAAATGACCTGACCCATGGGATACTTTGTGATTAACGGATCCCAGGACAGTAATGCACCCTCAATCTGGCCTCCAGCCCTCATGTAATGAGGGCAAAATTTTAAAAATGTATAAAAATAAAGGTAGGCATTATTAAAAGAACCTCATATATGAGTTTTTATATATATGGAGGCAAGACACATTTTCCTTTAAATACAGGAAATAGTGATTGAGAAATTTTAAAGTTTGCGTGAGTCAGCCACTGGGCCTTGAATTAAAAGAGATTAATTCAATAGGCTGGGGCATAATAAGGCCTATTGAGGGATCTGTTTGCTAAACTGGAATTTGAAAAGAAGTTGGTTGAGATCATTCTCCCAGTTAAACTGGCTATCAGTGACCTGTATGGGCATGAAAGTTCTATTGAATGCCTTTTTAAAGAGCTCAATATTACATATTTTCAGAAGTGAAATACATGCCTTGATTACTGTTAGTACTGTGTATAACTCTGAATTAAGTTATACAACCTTGGCAAGGTTGTGTATTGTGTCTTTATTTTATGTACAGACATAAGTGATTTTAATTTATATTTTGGGTATCTGGGAGGCAAGGCAAGACATTCCTAGAATTCTTTAGCCTAGGGTCAACTTTTTTTTTTTTTTTTTTGTACTAGGGATTGAACTCAGGGGCACTTAATCATTGAGCCACATCCCCATCCTTTCTATTTGGAGACAGGGTCTCACTAAGTTACATTGGGCCTCACTAAGTTATTGAGGTTGGCCTCAAATTTATAATCCTCTTGCCTCAGCCTCCTGAGTCACTGGGACTACAGATGTGCATCACCACACCCAGCTGTTAGACAATGCCAAACAGTTTACAATAAATGTGAACATGGGACGATTTGTTAGCCAGGCCCTCTAGAGCTACGATAATTGCCTAAAGTTTGGCCATTTTTGTTGACCCTTGTATTGTCCTTTATTAGGGACATCCTGGCTAAGAAATGGAACATAGCAATGTTCCACCCAGCTTCACCATTTTTCCAATTGTGGCAATACCATTTGTGTATCTGTGAGCTCCCATTACCATTCACTCAGTTAATCTATTTATTTTTATTTTTTTATTTTCCAGTACTGGGGATTGAACCTGGGGCACTCTACCACTAAGCTATATCCCTAGCCTTTTTTGTTTTGAGACAGGGTCTTGCTGAATTGCTGAGGCTGGCCACAAACCTGCAGTCCTCCTGCCTTTGCCTCCATAGTATCATTCAGTTAATCTTGAAGTGTTCTCCAGCTGGCCAAGGTTTCTTGGAGACAGATTACCTCATCTAGTATACTAACATCTTGCAAGAGAATGAGGAGAAGGATGGCCACCCCATCCTTCAAGTAGAATATGCCAGAGAGCCCAGGTGTTGCTCCATTCTATTTTATGGACTTGGTAGCCATGCTGAGCTTGTGTGGAGTTATTTTTATGACACAAAGCATAATGAGCAGTTGGGTGTGGAGGGTTCTAGGCTCAGGGTCTGTGGATGCCTCTTTTTCTAGGAGACCAAATGAAGTCAGTTTTTAATTGTTATAATGGCATATAGCAAGAGGCTGATAGGTGCAGGTTTTGCATCAGAAGCCCTTGGACAACTTATGAACATTATAGGTTGTCCACAGACTCAAAGACACATGAGAAGAGATGTCTAAAGCCTCTACAGTGGGGTCTCTGAGAACACTAATAGGAGTACCTGTTGATTTTAATTGGGACAAATTTTAGAGTCTTTCATTGGAAGGAAAAAAAAGTTTAAAGTTCAGTGATTTATAAATTGTAGCACCAGTGAGATTAAGTAAAATCTGCAAATAAGGAACATGTTACAACCAAAATCCAAAAAGAATTCAAAAATATGGTATTATTAGTATGTCAATAGGAATGTATCAAACAAAAAGTTGTTATGGGCTGAAGTGTTTCCCCTCAATTTTATACGTTGATGAACATACAATCCCCAGTTCCCAATACCTCATAAGATGATTTTTATCAAAACTTTTTTTTTTTTTTTTTTTTTTTTTTTTTTTTTGGTGCTGGGGATTGATGAGCTATATCACCAGCCCTTTCCATCTTTTAATTTTGAAAGTTAAGGCTGGCCTTGAACTTATGGTCTACCTACCTCGGGCTCCCAAGTCACTGAGATCACAGACAGGCATGTGCCACCTAGCCCAGCCTCATTGACTATTTTTTGATCAAAATGAAACAGTTGTATTGTGAACCACTGAGCGGCCATTTGATTTTTCCTGGTTCTGTAATTCACTGGCTATTTCTCCTAGTGATATTCAGGAGTGCCATAAGTGTTATAGCTGAAAGATAGGTTAAAATACCTAAGCACCATAAATGATTTTTGCTCTTTTTAAGGATTAAAAAATCCAAATGCAGGGGCTGGGGTTGTGGCTCAGCGGTAGAGTAATCACCTAGCATGTGCGAGGCTGGGTTTGATCCTCAGCACCAAATAAAAATAAATAAATAAAATAAAGGTACAACTAAAAAAAATTATAAAATACAAAAATATATTTTGGGCTGGGGTTGTGGGTCAGTGGTGAAGCGCTTGCCTAGCACATGCGCGACCCGGGTTTGATCCTCAGCACCACGTAAACATAAATGCATTGCATTGTGTACAACTAAAGCAAATAAATGAATATTTAAAGAAAGGAAAAAAAGAAAAAGAAAATGTATTTTTTAAATTATTTTTTTAAATATTTATTTATTTGCTTTAGTTGTACACAATGCAATGCATTTATGTTTACGTGGTGCTGAGGATCGAACCCGGGCTGCGCACGTACTAGGCAAGTGCTCTACCGCTGAGCCACAACCCCAGCCCGAAAATGTATTTTTTAAAAATCCAAATGCAAAATATTTAAGTTAGGATTCCTGCTATCTTACAGTTTGTATTTTGAGGCTAGATAGAACATGAACACACACACACATGCTCAATAATGATAAGCAACATGATGTCAAATTTAAGTAAGTCATCACAAATAGCTGTAACAAATCTGATTAGATTAGGCTGATTAGAACCTACAAGGGATTCATCAAAGGAATCATCTGAGACAATGTTGACATTATATAAGGAACTGAGAGATACTACAGTGAAGATTGACCTGAGAAATTGGTGAATTAGGGATCCAGAGGAATGATGAGGACAAAGAGATTGACTGGATCCACATGAATGGGCATGGCAGGTGCATAGAGTGGTGCATGTCTGTAATTCACGAGAGGCAACTGGAGGTTGAATTTGTTTTTGTTTTTGTTTTTGGTACCAGAGATTGAACCCAAGGGCTCTTAACCACTGAACCACGTCCCTATCCCTTTTTGTATTTTTTTTTTTTTTTTTGAGACAGGGTCTTGCTGAGTTGCTTAGCGCCTCGCTAAATTGTTGAGGTTGCCTTTGAACTCGCAATCCTCCTGCCTCAGCCTCCCAAATGCTGGGATAACAGCTATGCTCCACTGTGCCCAGCTTTTTGCAATTCCTTCATTTTAATTGAGGAAATGACTGTTCGAACGGCAGTCTACTCACTTAAGATTCCAATTAATGAAAGTACCAGAACTTAACCTCAGTGTGTCTCTAGGCAGACTCTAAAGATGAATATCTGAAAGTGACCTAGAGAGTAAATTGATCTAGTCTTTTAATTTTATAATGAAGAAACTGTAAACCAGAAAGGTTAACAAACACTTCCAAAAGCAAGTTTAATTATCATTACTTGGGCAAAGTTTACAAAACAGATTGCCCTTGGGTAATTTAGTGAACTGTCTGTGATTTCTGTCACATTTGATCATTGTAACATGAAGATCTCTACTACAGTGCTCTGTCCTCCTATTCCAGATTATTCTTTCCTGGAGTCATCTGGTATCCAAAATCATCCTATCTTTTTTTTTTAATATTTATTTATTTGCTTTAGTTGTACACAATGCATTTATTTTTATGTAGTGCTGAGGATCGAACCCGGGCCGCGAACGTGCTAGGTGAGCGCTCTACCGCTGAGCCACAACCTCAGCCCAATCATCCTATCTTAACACTTCACATTGAGGTTTCTCAATCTTATGTTGATGCCCTTAGCTTCACTAAAAGAAATCTAAGTAATATGATCAACAGATCACAAAAGGCCAGGCTTGGTGGTACACGCCTATAATCTAAATGATTTGGGAGACTAAGGCAGGAAGATCCCAAGTTCAAGACCAGCCTCAGCAATTTATTGAGGCCCTAAGCAGCATAGTGAGACCCTGTCTCAAAATAAATAAAAAGTTCTGGGGATATAGTTCAGTGGGAAAGCACCCCTGGGTTCAATCCCCAGTGCCAAAAAAGAGAGAGTGATCACAAAAGTATTCACAGAAAGGTCTATCCACTTTGGGTGGGAATGTAAATTGGTAGAACCATTGTGGAAAATAATAGTTTCCTAAAGAAATATAAACCAGAACTACCATATGACTTAGCACTCCCTCTTCTGGTTATATACCTAAAGGAATGTAATCACCGCCTCATAAATATATTTGCATAACCAAGTTCATCAGAGTATTATTCACAATAGCCATATATAGAAACAACCTAAGTGACCATAATGGGTGACTGCATAAAGAAATTGTTTTATATATATTATAACATATATACATACATAAAATATACATATATTATATTTATATTTATCTATATAACATTATTCAAAGAAAAAAAAGAGATCCTGACATTAGTCACAACACAGATGAAACTAGAGAATTTTATATTAAGTGAAATAAACCTGACATCAATAGAAAAATATTGCATGATCTTACTTATATTTGAAATTTTAAAAAAGAAAGAAAGAAAACCACAAACACATAGAAATAGAGTAGAAAGGTGGTTAGCAGAGGCAGTAGAGCAGGGGAAATGGAGGTCAAAGGGTACAAAGTTTCAGTTAGGTAGATGGCCCTAGCCATCATAGGCATGGCATGAAGACTACAGCTAATAAGACTTTACTACATACTAGACATTTGCTAAGTGAGTAAATCATAGGTACTTTTACTACAAAAAAGTAACTATATGAAATAATGGATAAGTAATTTGCTTGACTGTGGTCATCATTTCACAGTGTGCACGTATAATAAAACATCATATTGTATACCTTAATTATATACAATACAAAAATGTCATGGAATGGTTTAATAAATTTCCCTTTCTGTTGCAGATATAGAAGTTAGTGAATTGTTCTTTCTTACTTTCAACAGATTGTTTATCTTTCTTAACAGGACAAATAAGATAGACTGAAATCTTGCTCTGTAAAGTCAAAAGCCTCCATGAGATCCTATTTAGAACTCTGAAGGTTAGGTTTTGTTTTTTTTGTTTTGTTTTGGCACCAGGGATTGAACCCAGAGGTGCTTAACCACTTAGCCACATCCCCAGCCCTTTTCATATTTTATTTAGAGACAGGGTCTTGCTGAGTTTCTTAGGACCTCGCTTTTGCTGAAGCTGGCTTTGAACCCTCAATCCTCCTGCCTCAGCCTCCCTAGCCACTGGGATTACAAGTGTGTGCCACTGTGCCCAGCTGAAGGTTTGTGGGTTTTTTGGTTTGTTTGGGGGTTGTGTGTGTGTGTGTGTGTGTGTGTGTGTGTGTGTTTAATTTTTAATTGTAGATGGACACTATACCTTTATTTATTGATTTTTATGTGGTACTGAGGATTGAACCCAATGCCTCACACATGCTAGGGAAGCACTCTACCACTGAGTCACAACCCCAGCCCCTGAAGGTTATTTTGTTTGTTTGTTTGTTTGTTTTTTTAATAATATTTATTTATTTTACTTTAGTTGTACACAATGCAGTGCATTTATGTTTACGTGGTGCTGAGGATCGAACCCACGCCGCGCACGTGCGAGGCGAGCGCTCTGCCGCTGAGCCACAACCCCAGCCCCTGAAGGTTAGTTTTTTTTTTTTAATATTTATTTATTTACTTTAGTTGTACACAATGCAATGCATTTATGTTTACCTGGTGCTGAGGATCGAACCCGGGCCGCACACATGCGAGGCGAGTGCTCTGCCGCTGAGCCACAACCCCAGCCCTGAAGGTTAGTTTTAATGGAGAAATCATGCCACTGTTTGATCTTCTGATATATTGCCATGTAAAACCATTTTCAGTACAGTATACAGCATAGTACTGAATTTTGATATTGTCCTCCATACTTTTAAAATTTCATGTCAATTTACTTGAGACAAAGAAAACTACTGCCTATTAAGAGATATTTGTAATTACTAGTCTACTATTATTGATACTAGGAAACCTTTTTTGAGTTAGTTAACTCCAAAATAAGGGTCCTTATTTCCAACTGAAACATAATTCTAAGTCTGAGGTAGAATTTTTTATGTTGGTTATAAAGAAAGACTGAAGTCACTAATGAAAAATTCTTCCCCTTCTTTGCAACATGGAGGAAGAAAGAACTGAAGGGTATTCCAGAAGCCAAGTTGACCAGTGAAGCCATTCAGTAGGCCCTGGTTTATGCCCAGCCCTGGTCCAAATGAGATCCTTACAGGCACAGTAATCACAAGAAAGTCATTAATGCTAAGGTGGAGGGACAGTGGATACAGCATACAGCCTTAGCTGGAGGCTTAAACAGGGAATTGGCAAGTTATGCAGCTCCAAGAGGTTTTCTTTAAAAGCAAGAAGGGATAAGAACAGATTCACAAATGAACAAAAACCAGGCAGTAATAGATTAACAATAGGAATCTGTCCAAAGACAGCACATCCTATGTTATAGTTTTCCCTAAAATACATAAAAATAAAATCAACTATTAGAAAATAGTTAAGTAACTTATGCTATTATTTAATATACTTTAATTTTTAACAAAAAAAGCATATTGAATAACTTGAACTCTTGCATGGAGTTATCCTTAACAGATGATCTTGTAACAACTTATATTAAAAGACTTAGCATAAGTAAAGTGCTTGTAACAGTGCACACAGTAGTATTACACATAGTAGTACTAAACTTACATGATAGTTATCATTAGACTATCACCACAGTGTTTTTTTCTTGTTGTCTACAAGCTGACCTCTGGCCAAAAAAATAAAATAAAATAAATTTATGAAGTAGGATACCACACAATATGCTGGGGAAAACAAAACTAAACAAACAAACAAAAAGTAGATCATGGGGCTGGGATTGTGGCTCAGCGGTGGAGCGCTCACCTAGCACATGCGCGGCCCGGGTTCGATCCTCAGCACCATGTACAAATGAACACATTGTATACAACTAAAGCAAATAAATAAATATTTTTTTAAAAAGTGGATCATAAAGCCGGGCGCGGTGGCACACGCCTGTAATCCCAGCACTTTGGGAGGCTGAGGCAGGAGGATCGCGAGTTCAAAGCCAGCCTCAGCAATGGCGAGGCACTTAGCAACTCAGTGAGACCCTGTCTCTAAATAAAATACAAAAAAGGGCTGAGGATGTGGCCCAGTGGTCGAGTGCCCCTGAGTTCAATCCCCGGTACCACAAAAAAAAAAAAAAAAAAAAAAGTGGATCATAAGAATATGTGATTTAAAACTCTGCTTCATATCTCCCTGCAAAGGCTATAAGCATTTTAAAGCTGGCTAGAAACACACTGGAGGCAAACAGATTCTCCCGTGTATGTGTTCTTTTTTGCTTCCTGTGGGTCAAAAAGGCCAGGGTTCCCTGAAAGAACTTTTTCCTCCCATTACTAACAGAACCAGGGGCACCCATTACTAGGATGAAGCCCTCTCCACACAATGGACAATACCAGGAAAAGCAGAGAAACAGATAGCAAGAGAGACCAGTGAGTCAATCCCCACTTCTCCACTCTCTTCCCAACAGTTCCCAGCCAGGCTTCACACTGAATCAGAAGGAAATGTTCAGAATGTTCAGAATTTACCAAGCTAGAAAGGCAGGTACAACATGGCTTTTATAAAAAGAACACACAGAGAGTTTCAGTTTAGAGACAGCATGTAGTCCTGCATACATGTTCATATAGAAAATGTGGAAGGAATTTGCCCATACGTTTTAACAGTAGTCACTGGGTGAAAAAAATACAAATGATTTTTTCTCTTCTTTCAAGTATCCAATATCTTAACACATTCTACACAGAACATGTATTAGTGTGGAATCAAAGACAACAGCAAAGAGTTATTTGGAAAGAGTTTGATTCCACAGAGCTCAGTGGCAGCTGCAGGGGAGTCAGAGGCAGGAAGATCATACGCCAGCCTCCGCAGTTTAGACCCTCAGCAACTTAACAGGACCCTGTCTCAAAAGAAAAAAGAAAAAGGACTGGGGATGTAGCGCAGTGGTAAAGTGCCCCTGGATTCAATCCCCAGTACCAAAGAAAGGTTGTTTTTATTTATTTATTTATTTATTGGTACTAGGGATTGAACTCAGGGGCACTTGACCACTGGGCCACATCCCCAGCCCCCCCCTTTTTTTTTTGTATTTTATTAGAGACAGGGTCTCATTGAGTTGCCAAGTGCCTTGCCATTGCTGAGGCTGGCTTTGAACTCACTATCCTCCTGCCTCAGCCTCCAAAAGCTGAGATTACAGGCGTGCGCCACCGCGCCCGGCCCCAAAGAAAGAATTTTATCAAGATTAATATTGTACTATAGCCTGCGCGGTGGCACACGCCTGTAACCCCAGCACTTGGGAGGCTGAGGCAGGAGGATCGCGAGTTCAAAGCCAGCCTCAGGAATGATGAGGCACTTAGCAACTCAGTGAGACCCTGTCTCTAATAAAATACAAAAAAGGGCTGGGGATGTGGCCCAGTGGTGAGTGCCCCGGAGTTCAGTCCCCGGTACCAAAAAATAAATTAATTAATTAAAAATATTGTACTATAATGCAAAGCATAAAGCCCAGTTATGCCTTGAAAAGGTAAGTATAAATACAATGTCAGTCTAAATCAGAATATGAGAAAAAGCTTATTTCAAGGAATTAAAACACCTTTCTTACTAGAAATAGCAAAAAAATACAATATAAATATCCCACTTCTGATAATCTTAGAATAAATTATCACCAGAAAGACTGGGTGTGTTGTGTGTCTGCCTTTTTTAAAGAAACATTTCAAATAAGATTGATTTAAAATAAGCTTACTGATGATGGCGCATGCCTGTAATCCCAGCACTTGGGAGGCTGAGGTAGGAGGATCGTGAGTTCAAAGCCAGCCTCAGCAATGACAAGGAAGCAACTGAGACCCTGTCTCTAATAAAACGCAAAAAAGGGCTGGGGATGTGGCCCAGTGGTCGAGTGCCCCTGAGTTCAATCCCCAGTACCAAAAAAATAAAAAAATAAAAATAAACTTACTGGACATTGGGCATTATTTCCTTACAGAAAAAAATAATAATAATTTAATCATATGAGGATTTCCTGAAATAAAACCCTCTCTGAAAATCTGTTTGCATCCAGTTGTTCACTAAATATTTATTGAGAAATTACTGCACAATAAGGCCTGGCTTAGGAATTAAAGAAAATGTCCAGAAAAAAATATTGCTAGGGCTGGGGTTGTGGCTTAGTGGTAGCTCGATGGCCTGGCATGTGCAGGGCCCTGGGTTCAATCCTCAGCACCACATAAAAAAAAATAAATAAATAAAATAAATGTACTGTGTTCAACTACAACTAAAAAATAAGTATTTTTTAAAAATTGCCCTTAGGGATATTATTCTCTAGCCAGGGATATAATAGATTTACTTGAAGAGTTATAGGTATAAAACATTGGCTATTCTAAAAAAAGGTAGAGAGATCTATAGAAATCTGAAAAGGATGAAAACACTTCCTATTGTGAGAATCGAAAGATTAATGGATAAAAAGAACTAATAAAATAAAATAAAAGATTAATGGAAAAGTTGGTATTTGGATTAAGCATTGAATTAAGAGTGGAATTAACAAAATAATATCACAATGTTTCCAAATTTCAACTATTTCCAACTGGCTTTATATTTCCTTGGGTTTTTTGTTATTATTGTTTGTTTGTTTTTAAAAGCAGTACTCGGATGTGATCCCTGGGCTTCACATATGCCAAGTAAGCACTTTTACCCTGAACTACATCATTAGTCCCTTCTTTATTTTATTTTATTTTGGTACCAGGGATTGAACTCAGGGGCACTCGACCACTGGGTCACATCCCCAGCCCTTTTTTGTATTTTATTAGAGACAGGGTCTCACTGAGTTGCTAAGTGCCTCCACTGCTGAGGCTGGCTTTGAACTCGCGATCCTCCTGCCTCAGCCTCCCAAAGTGCTGGGGTTACAGGCGTGCGCCACCGCGCCCGGCCCTTCTTTATTTTTTGAGAAAGGGTCTCACTAAGTTGTCCAGGATGACCCCAAACCTGTGACCCTCCTGTCTTAGCCTCCTGAGTAGCCCCCACGTCCAGCTTATTTAGAGGCATTTGAATCACAATAAAGGATTATTAGAAATAATGCTGGAGGGTAGTTTACACAAATATTTCAACCCTTTCTGCACCCACAATTTTTGCCATGTAACTTTGTAGTATCCTCCCACTATGATTCTATATTTGCCCCTGTGACTTCGTTTGGCCCTTGGGAAATTATCTGTGAATGCAAGCAGAGGCTTGGAAAGTGCTTTCCCAATTACCCTCGTCCTCTTGTATCTTTGACACTGTTTTTAGAATACATCAGGGCTAGCTCTTTGGTGCCAGAGGGAGAATAATCAGCAGGTTCCTCAACCTAGCTGAGACTTAGAGCATCTGAGCACCAGCTGGCCACAGATGTGTAGTGAGTCCAGCCAAGGCACTGAACCAACCAGGCAAACCCTATCAAGACCAGCTGACTTCCAACTAACCAGAAGACTCATGAGAAATAATAAATAAAGAGTTTTGAGAATTGTTTTGTACTAGTACATTCTGATAATTGCCATTGCAGGCCATTTTTCTTATTGTAGTCCTGTTTCAACTTGCTGGGCAATAAAACATCTTTTACTACTCTGATTTACAAAGTATGTTTTTGAGTTCAAGATAACTGACTAAATTGTTTTTCTTCTTCCTCCCCAAATCTTCTTTTAAACGGCCAAATAAATATAAAAATTAATCTATAGCAACATTGAAAATTCAGGAAACAAATAATAACAGACCAAAAATCTGAAGAATTTCTAGAAAAACAAGTATAAAGAAACATATTGCCAAAAATAAAACTAAGCTAAGGGCCAGGGTTATGGCTCGGTGGTAGAGCACTTGCCTAGTATGTGTGAGGCACTGGGATCAATTCCCAGCACCACATAAAAAAATTAAAGTAAATAAAATAAAGATATTGTGTCCATCTACAACTAAAAAAAAATATTTTTAAGCTAAGAATTACTAATCATCAGACATGAAAAAAAGAGATTTGTTAAAAGTTTTCACAAACTGGGCAAGGTGGCACACGCCTATAATCCCAGCACTTGGGAGGCTGAAGCAGGAGGATCGTGAGTTCAAAGCCAGCCTCAGCAATGGCGAGGCACTTGGCAACTCAGTGAGACCCTGTCTCTAATAAAATTCAAAAAAAAAAAAAAAAAAAAAAAAGGGCTGGGGGTATGGCCCCAGTGGTCAAGTGCCCCTGAGTCCAATCCCTGGTACAAAAAAAAAAAAAAAAAAAAAAAAAAAAGTTTTCACAAGGCAGGCACGGTAGTGCACACCTGTAATCCCAGTGGCTCAGGAGGCTGAGGTCCACAAATTCAAATCCAGCCTCTGCAATTTAGTGACATCCTAAGCAACTTAGTGAGACCCCACCTCAAAATAAAAAATAAAAAGGGCTGGGGATGTGGCTAAGTGGTTAAGTGCCCCTGGGTTCAATTCCTGGTTCAGGAAAAAAAAAATTAAAAATACAAAGGATTTTTCACAGAAGAATCCTCAAACTCTCAAAATTAGAAGTGAGGGTAGCAAATACTGTTTTCAGTTTTCCAAAATAACTAATACACCAAAGAGGCATGCTGGGGGTGGCATATTCTTGTTTCTTATAGTCATATTTTGGGGTGGTATATCTGAGTCCTAATAATGACTAGACCAAGAATATTAAAATATTATATTACTCATGTTATTATAAATGACCTATAGTATTGAAAATATTGGATTACTCATTACATTATAAAATAATTCTTTTATAAATTAAAATTTTATTTGATATATTTATAAAATTTTTATTTTCCAGAATGCACAAATAGGGAACCAATAAATTACCTAAACTTTCTAACAGAATTTCTTAAGGTTTAAAAGGACTCAGTGAATAATAAATGATTGTACAATCCTCAAACACTTGTAGTGGTTACTATTTCTGGCTTATCCAACATCTTCTCCCACCTTCTTTTTCCTTCCTAATAGAGTAATGCCAATGTAATTCAGTTTATACATCCATTTTCCCAGGCAGTTAAATGTCTTGGTGGAAATTGATCCAAGCCCTAGATCCTGGAAGTGGAAAAGCATAATTTTTGCATATATTGCCATTGAGTTCCTCAAAACTTCCCATCAGATTTCCCTCATGAACCTTGGCTAATCTTGTGTCAAATTCTTGAAGCAAAAAGTTCCCTTGCTCCCAGGTTCATCATGGCGGATGACCTGAAGCAATTTCTGTATAAGAAGTTACCAAGTGTTGAAGAACTCCATGCTATTGTTGTGTCAGATAGAGATGGAGTACCTGTAATTCTTTGAGACCTGGTTTCTTATAGACTTTTGCCCATGCTACTGACCAAGGGAGGAAACTTGGGCTTTCAAAAAATAAAAGCATTATATGTTACTATAACTCTTACCAGGTGGTTCAGTTCAATCATTTGCCTTTAGTGGTGAGTTTCATAGCCAGCAGCAATGCCGATACAGGACTAATTGTTAGCCTAGAAAAGGAACTTGCTCCATTATTTGAAGAATTGATAAAAGTTGTAGAAGTTTCTTAATGGGATAGTGGTTTCTGATGTGTATATGGTCTTTATTGTAACAACACACTATCAATCCAGCAATCTTTAGAACACAATAATACTTTTATCTGTGCACCTGAAAAGGTCCCCTCTTCCCCTACCTTATACTAAAGAAAGAGCCTATAATGTATAGACCGATCAATTTACTTGCATAAGGTCTTATTTAGTGAGATCTGGGGATACCACAGAAATAGTTCAGTCTATCAGAGATCCCATGGTGTTTGTCCAGTCACCAGATATAATGAGATTCTATTCAGTGGATCAGAATCTAAATGGTACATTGATCCACTTGAGCCATTATGTGCTCCCTATTGTACAATACTCCCAGGCCTGCAAGAATGCAGCAGACCCTTTTTTTTTTAATATTTGTTTATTTGCTTTTAGCTGTACACAATGCGTTTTTACATGGTTCGGAGGATCGAACCCGGGCTGTGCTCGTGCTAGGCGAGCTCTCTACCGCTGAGCCACAACCCCAGCCCAAGCAGACCCTTTTTATTATGAATAATAATGACATATTTTTCTTTATATTGTTTTATTTCATTATATTGGATGCGAGGAAGACAAAGTGACTGAATAAATGTAACAAAATCAGTACTGCTGGAGTCCAGCTCCAGCAGGGGGTGTAGAGTCACGAAAAGATGGTGAGGAGTTGCCAGGAACGGTGGAGAAACAGCACACAAATAGTCAAGTCAGGGGCTGAATCTAATTTTTACATTTTTTTAAAATATTTATTTATTTACTTTAGTTGTACACAATGCAATGCATTTATGTTTACGTGGTGCTGAGGATCGAACCCGGGCCGCGCACGTGCAAGGCGAGCGCTCTGCCGCTGAGCCACAACCCCAGCCCTCTAATCTTTACTTTTGAGCATGGTTTATATAGCATAACAAAGCATTGAGGTTACATCAGAAGAAAGTTAAGAAAATCACAGTCATAAAATCCAGGAAAGTAGCAACATCTGCTGATTACATTCCAGACATTTTAATCTTTTACCCAACATATTTCAAGGTCTTGTTGAGACCGTGGTCACACACTATCTGAATGCTTTGCATTTCTGCCAAACTTTTTTTTTTTTTTTTTTTTTTTTTTTTTTTGTGGTACCAGGGATTGAACTCAGGGGCACTCGTCCTCTGGGTCACATCCCCAGCCCTTTTTTGTATTTTATTTAGAGACAGGGTCTCACTGAGTTGCTAAGTGCCTCGCCATTGCTGAGGCTGGCTTTGAACTCGCGATCCTCCTGCCTCAGCCTCCCAAAGTGCTGGGATTACAGGCGTGCGTCACCGCGCCCGGCTTCTGCCAAACTTTATTTGTAACCAGTCTAGGTCTGATTCATTACTTATGAGCCATGGACTCTCTAAAGCCACTACTCTGCACCACCTGTTTATCTGCCTGATTGAAGTTAATTTTTCCTGCCTGGTTTTATAGACTATTGTGTTTCTGCTTAAATTCATTTTCTATTAACTCTAACTACTAGTCCTAACTTAAGGTCATAAGGTCCTTTCTATGCCCAGGAGGGGAGAGTAGGAGGGGATGGAGTCTTAGGGCCTTGCAACATATCCATCCTAAGTTTATCAAAGAAAACTCTGTTTGGGATTTTGTACTATGATATCTGATTCCACAGAGTCCACCTTGCTGCAGTTTATACACGTAGTCTCATTCCCTAGAAATACTGCATCAGACTTAGTGGTCATATGAGCTGTAAAGAGAATTTCAAGAACAGAAAAGACAATGACAAATCGTCCCAACACTATCTTTATGCCACAACTCCCCAGAGGATAATTGCTTTGCGCCATCCACCCTCGGAGAGCCTTGCTCATCCATAGTTCAAGAGAGAAATGTGGCAAGTACAATCACCAACATTCATTTGGATATATTATTTTGTAGTGTAGATGAATATTACTAATTGGTTTCATTCTTCCCAGAGGGTACTGATCTTTAATGAAAAGAAAAAATACAGCTTATGGTGTTTTCTTCCTACTTTGCTTTCTATAACACTTTGCTTTCTATAACCAATCAGTGTTTTAATGTTTGTGTATCTTACAAAATTTAAATGTGATTTGTTATTGAATTCTGTTTCCAGTATCACCATGTATATAAACATGACAGTATAGTCTTTTTCATACATGAGTTTAAATAAAATAGTATTTTTAAAAATTAAAAATTAAAAAAAAAAAGTTCCCTTGCTCCCAGGAGAACATCACAAGATAGTCTCATTTCATCTTCTGGTTGTAGTTGTGACTGGGTATGATACCTAAAAATGTTTCAGACATCCTGTTTCAGACATCTGGGGATCATGCTGCCCCTAAAGAACGCTAAGATGAGAGCTAGAAAACCTGTATGACATCACTGAGCCGAAGAGTAAAACAACTCTGAAGTATGCTCAAATGTCGATTTCCTATAATATGAAGAAATGAATGACTTTACTTTTAAACCAGCCTGAGGTGGGGTTTATTTTACTTGCCATCAAAACCATTTTTAAAAAATATTTTTATTTATTTGCTTTAGTTGTATACAATGCGTTTTATTCAATTCGTTTTATTTGTACGTGGTGCTGAGGATCAAACCCGGGTCGCCCACGTGCTAGGCGAGCGCTCTACCACTGAGCCACATCCCCAGCCCTCAAAACCATTTTAATTGATAAAAGTATTAGAGGGGATGAAAGGAAAAATTAAACCACATGAAAATACAAGGTATAAAAAGTCATGTGCAGAGAAATCTGTCAATTTTCTGGTTAAAACTGAAATAATACTGTCTATGAAAGATGTAGCCAAACAAAATGACATAAAATTCTATGAAGAATTGTATAAATCCACAAATATAATATTTTTAAAATATCCTTCAAAAATTAGCAGTTCATAATGAACAAAAATACATGATAAAAAATTTGAAAAGTATAAAGTTTGAACTTCTATGTGAATAGATGAATAATAAATGCCATTATACTCAACTACCAAAAAGTTAAATTATAAGGCCATGAAGAGAATTTTAATGATCCATTAAATGTAGATATTATTCAGGCAATATTCACTAGGTACAATACAATTAAATTAAAAATCAACTTTTTAAGTCTAGCAAAAAAAAAAAAAAAAACACCCATTGTTTGACAATATTCTTCAAAACATTTCAAAACACCTACTCAATTATAAAAGTAAAAACATACTAAAACTGACATTCCCCCTGTTTACAAATTCCAAAAAAGCCCTATATTTATCAATATATAAATTGTATAGACTTGCACATATTCATTAAATTGAAGCGAATACAGAAATAAATTCACTAAATATTCAACGTCAGCCGACAGAAAACAAGAACACCAAGATAAACCCAAAGAAACATAGTAAACAGAGGGATTCCCCACTGACTATAAACACATGTAAATGCTGCAGAAAGTATGAAAATTAATAATTTTATATATAGCCAAACTCATATGAGAGAAAGGCAAATAACCAGGTGCCAGAACCCAAGAGATAAATGAAAAAAAGAATACAGAGTTGACCATCAGCCTAAAAACAGAACAGAGTTATAAACCTCAAAACAGGGTACTGTTTTGAGATACAAACATAGGACATAGATGTTCACAAGACTGTTTCATTCTATAAAAGAGAATTAAAAGAATTGTGTTGTACCAACCTAGGAAAGGGGCAATATTCATTGTCAGTCCAGGTTCTTGGATTACAGAAAAATCCATGAGAAAGTAAAACCACAGATCTGCACTACACAATGAAGAGAGGAATCTGCATTTACACTATATATATATATATATATATATTTTTTTTTTAGAACTGTCAAGGGTCCCCAGGACTGCTTCCAGGTTCCGTGATTCACTAGAAACTCAAAGGACTCAGAACATAGTTCTCCTCAATAGCTAACATATACTGTAGTGAAAGGATACAAAGAAAAATCAACAAAGGGAAAAGAGTAAAGTTTGGAGAAAACTAGGTACAAGCTCTTAAGAGTGTTCTTCCAGGTTGGCTCAGTGACACAGGGCTGCAATCCCACCTCAGGAGGCTAAGGCAGGAAGATTGCAAGTTCAAGACCAGCGATTTAGTGAGCTCCTGAACAACTTAGCAAGACCCTGTCTCAAAAAAAAAAAGTCTTTTTTTTTTTTTTTTTTTTTTTAAGGACTGGTGATTAGCTCAGTGATACAGCACCCCTGGGCTCTAGCCCCAATACCAAAGGGGGAAAAAAAGAAGTTAATTTCAAGAACGAATTTTGACAATACAAGTAAATGTTGTCTACAAGGAGAGTTCATTAGAGACTAAGCCTAGGGTTTATATTGAACATGGGTCATGTAGACACTCTCTTCCAGGACATATCAAAATCCTGTACTCTTTTTTTAAAATATTTATTTATTTGCTTTTAGTTGTACACAATGCTGTTTATACGTGATTCTGAGGATCGAACCCAGGCCGCGCACGTGCTAGGCAAGCGCTCTACCGCTGAGCCACAACCCCAGCCCAACATCCTGTACTCTTTATAAAGCAAGGATGTGTTCATCATAAACAACACTGATTGACAAATAATTTAGGCACAGCAAGCCACTCTTGAAACTTAATTTTAAAATTAACTTGCAATTATTTTGAAGTTATTCTTTTATATTTTCCAAATTCTTATATATTTCTAAATTCTTAGCCATCCATTTTATATAAGTATTCAAACTATAAATTTCCCTCCAAATTAAGGTTTTAAATAACATTTTGACATGATGGTATATGTTTGTAACTTTAAAATTAATCTAACAAAAATATATGGGGCTTACATCAATGTATATAGCAGCTCAGTCCACAATAGCTAAACTATGGAAACAACCTAGGTGCCCTTCAACAGATGAATGGATAAAGAAAATGTGGTATATACACACAATGGAATATTACTCCATAATATACTTCTTATTATTACTCTATACTTTTTATTATAAAGAAGAATGAAAATATGGCATTTGCTGGTAATGGATGGAACTGGAAACTATCATGCTAAGTGAAATTAGCCAATCCCCCAAAACCAAAGACCAAATGTTCTCTTTGATAGACAGGTGCTAACTCAATAAACTGGTGGGGAGTGAAGTAGAAGTTCACTGGATTAGACAAAGGAGAATGAAGGGGTGGGAATAGGAAAGACAGTAAAATGAATCAGACATAATTTTCCTATGTTCGTATATAAATACACCACTCGTATAACTCCACATCATGTACAACCACAAGAATGTAAAGTTATACTCCATGTACATGTGTTATGTCAAAATACACTCTACTGTCACGTATAACTAAAAAGAATTAAAAATTTTAAAAAATATATGGGGCTTTTTGTTGTTGTTATCTCATTATTAGCTTCAAATTTTATTCCATTATGGTCAAAAAACAGTGTTTGCTGATCTTTTATAATTTGTTGAGGTTTTCTTTTTATTGTATCCTATTTTTTAAAATGTACTATATCATCTTGCAAAGAAAATGCATTCTGTTAAGTGTATTCATATTTAATGGTAAGCTTATTGTGGTATTCAGATTTTAGATATAGTCTTTTTTTGGGGGTGGGGGTAAGGCTATTTGATCAGTTTCTTTCAGAATGTTTAAATCTCCATTGTAATTGTTCATGTATGTACTTGTTACAGTTTGGATCTTAAATGTCCCCCAAAAGCTCATGTATTGGTGGTTGGGATCCCAGCTAATGATGCTATTGGGAGGTGGTAGAAACTTGAGGAGTTAGAATGTAAATTGTTGGGGGCATGCCCTTAAAGGGTGTATTAGGACCCAGTCCCTTCCTCTCCCTCTGCTTCCTGGTGGCCATAAGGAAAGCAGTTGTTTCCCACCTTGAACTCCCCACCACCAAGATATTCTGCAAGACAGGCCCACAGCCATGGGGCCAAGCAACCATAAACTGAAAATCTTTGAAATCATGGGCTGAAATAAATGCTCCTTTGTTTTTCTCAGGCACTTTGTCACAGCAATGGAAAGATATAGATATCAGTTGTTACTTATGTTTAAAATGGTTATACAGTATTTGTTATATTCAGGATTTCCCTTGATGTACAAATTCTGCCCCAAACTGTTTTGTCACATCTTAAAACTGCTATTCCAGCCTCCTTTTGGTTCATACTTGCTGAGCATTTCCTTTTCTAATCCTTTTGTTTTGATCCTATAATTTCCTTTTGTCTAACAGACATTATATTGTTAGATTTTAAAAATGAAATCAACTTTAAAAAAATATTTTAATTAGTGAACTTAACCTATATGCATTTTCACAATGGTTATTAGGAAAGATTTCTGCCATCTCATTTTATATTTTCATTGCATGTTTTTAAAAATACTCTTTATTGAATAGATTTGAGTTACATGTTTTTTAAAACATTTTTTAGCTGTAGATGGACACAATGCCTTTATTTATTTATTGTTATGTGGTGATGAGGATCAAACCCAGTGCCTCACACATGCTAGGCAAGTGCTCTACAATTGAGCCACAATCCCATCCCTACACATTGTTTTTTGTTGTTTGTTTTTGTGGTGCTGGGGATTGAACCCAGGGCCTTGTGCATGCAAGGAAAGCACTCTACCAAATGAGCTATATCTCCAGCCCCCCATACACATTGTTTTTTAGTAGACCGAGTTACATATTGTTTTTGTTCTTAACATGGTTTTCATTTTTCTCAGATTAATCATTTTTACCCTAAAAGGACATTTTTGTGTCCCTTTGGTCTACACACACATATATATACCTATACACTTCTAAAATTCTAAAAGTACAGAATTTGGTTTTGGGGTTTAAAATTTTTTTTAGCTGTTGATGAACCTTTATTTTACTAATTCATATGTGGTGCTGAGAATCGAACCCAGTGCCTCACACATGCTAGGCAAGCACACTTCCATTGAGATACAACCCTAGCGCTTGTTTTCTTTTATCTTTGTATACTAACCTTATTCTTTCTCTTTCAGTCTCCTAACTTTCTTTTCATGAGGACTTTTACCAACCAAAGTAATTTTGATTCTTATTCCAGTTAAGTGATCCACACTCTTTAACTTTAATATTCTTTTTTTTAATTGGTGATACTAATTATAGATTGGCATTTCATTGTAATATATTAGAACATGCATTTCCCCTTATCCTCCCTGTGATCCTCTTGTTCTATCCTAATGATCTCCCTTCTATTTATGATATTCTTCTAACATACACAAGTTCCCCCTTCTATCCCTACATGAGAGAAACATGTATGGTACATCTCTGAATCTGGCTTATTTTAACATTATTATAATCCCATCCATTATCCTGCAAATCATATAACTTCATTATTCTTCATGACTGAATAATATCCCATAGTGTATGCTGCATTTTCTTTATCCATTCCTCTGTTAATGAACATTTAGGCTGATTCCACAATTTTGCTATTGTGAATTGTGCTGTGATAAACATGGGTATGCACTTCTATCCAAAATATACAAATTCTTTTGGATAAATGCTAAGGAATAGAACTGCTGGATCATAGGTAGTCCTGTTTTTAGTTTTTTGCAAAACCTCCACATTTATTGCTATAATAACTCTACTAATTTACATGCCCACACACAGTAT
Source organism: Tamias sibiricus (assembly GCA_025594165.1). Classification (NCBI taxonomy): domain Eukaryota; kingdom Metazoa; phylum Chordata; class Mammalia; order Rodentia; family Sciuridae; genus Tamias; species Tamias sibiricus. Next base: position 137,865,977 of record CM046663.1, on the reverse strand, counting down.
GGAAGAGTTCCTTTTTCTCTGCAACCTCACCAGTATTTATATCCTGGATAACTGCTGTTCTGAGTGGATTGAGATGGATTTCTCAGCACAGTTTTGATTTGCATTTCCCTTATGTTTACAGATGACATTTTTCCGTAAAACTGTTGGCAATTTTTACTACCTCTTTTGAGAAGTGTCTGTTGGGTTCACTTGCCCACTTATTGAATGGGTTTTACGTTGTTGTTGAGGTTTTTACATATTCTGGAAATGAATCCTTTCTTGAAAGATTAGCTGGCAAAGATTTTCTCCAATTTCTTCATTCTCTTGATTGTTTCCTTTGCACTGCAAATAGCTTTGCTATTCTTAAAATTTCACCATGTATTTGGCTTAGGGTTTTTCCTTATCTGTTTTATATCTTCTGAGCACATTCATTATGGATTATCTTCTTTAATTCTTGGAAATGTAATTTCATTCCTCTTCCAAATATTTTGTGCTCTTTGCTTTTCTCTTTACTTTTGGGACTTTTAAACAGATGCTGGTATTTTTAATTCATCCTTCATACTTTAAAAAAAAAATTTTTTTTCCCTATCTCTTGCCTGCTGACCTCTGGTTGTTCGGTCTAATCTCACCTATCAAAAGGAGTCCTAGATTATATTATAGAAGCAGCATGCAACAAAATATTTACTACAATGAGAGATATACATAAAGTAATTCAGAAAATTATAAAGAATGGAATGCTACATGCTAGGCAAATATGAAGTGAAACAAAATTAATGTAGCAATATTGATAACTGACAAGAGAATTCAAAAGAAAAGCTTTCCTGGGGCTATAATGTATACTGACTAAAGGAATACGTATGCATCGAACAAGAGCCCCAAATTATATAAAGCCCAAACTTACAAACTAAAAAGAAATTACTAAATGTAAAATTGTAACTGGACATTTTAATATATATATACTTCTCAGAAATAAATGAAGAAGTCAAAAAGTAAATATACAGATATATTTATTAAATGGGAAACATACTAATTTGTAGAGAAATTTACCCTCAATACGAAGAAAATATACATCAAGTGCAAATGTAGACATTCACAAAGTTGACCACATATCAGGCCACAAAGAAAACATCAATATAGTCTAAAAAATTAACATCAGGACAATCATGTTCTCTGACCATAATGCAATGAAAAAAAGAAAGAAAGAAAGAGGCAACTGTAAAAATTCATACACCTGCCAACTAAATATCTAAGAAATAAATCCTTGGGTTAAGAAGAAATCATGAAAGAAGTTGTATTATCATTTAGTGTAATGAAAATACCGCCAGTCAAAATTTACAGGATGTCTAGACGAAAATTTTTTATCTTTAAATGCTTTATCTGAAAATAAGTGTTTAAGATGTTGCTTATCTTAGATACAACACAAGGAAACAACAAAGATAAAGTTAAGGTGAAAGCAGGAATCAAATATGGTAAAGAGGAAAGATTTAACAGAACTAGAGGTTGATTCTTAGAAAGGGTAACATGACAGGCAGAACTACATGAAGACCAACCAAAAAAAAAAAAAAAAAAAAAAAAAAAAACAAAAGATGAAAAAAAAATTGGAGGAAATGCAAAATTTAAACAAGATGCCACTTTATAACAATCAGAATGGCAAAATTATAGTATTGACCATGTGTGGAAACAAGTAATGCTGGTGGGAGTGTAAATTCATATAGCCATTGTGAAAAGCCCCCTAGCAATATTTAGTGAAATTAAACCAGAGAAATTCTCATATGGACTACAAGGGAATAAATAAGATATGGTAGATACACATTGACAACTGAATATATGGATGGCGACAGATCTTTACAATACAGTAGTGAATGAAAAGTAAACAAGAGGTAGTACATCCTCCACACCAGCAATTTTTGAACTTTTTTTTATCTCTGTACCCCTTCACATTTAAAAAAACTACTTAAGGCCCAAGAGCACTTTCATGAGGACTGTACTGAATAATACTTATCATGAAGCTATAATCTTTATAAAAACTACACAGTGTACTTGTGACGAGAAACAGCAAATAGTGCCTACTATGAAAAGCTTATCTCATGTACTCCAGCGGCATTTTGATAACCTGTCCTATACTGATTAACTTCCTTTCCCTGCCTCTGTGACATTAGTTAATTTAAAACCCATTGTATTACATACTTGACAATATTGTGATCTGAGAATTATTGCTGTTTCTCCATTTTGTAGACAAGGCAACTGCAGCTCGAGACTTATTTCCCAAAGGTCACACAGCTAACATAGAACGTACGTGATCCCAGAACTGATTCTATAGCTCACTCTTAATCACTTTCTATTTCGGGGGTGGGTGGATGGGTAGTACACAGGTCTCCTGCAAGTTGGGTATTTGTTTATTTTGGCACCAGGTTTGAACCCAAGGGTGCTTAACTACTGAGTCACATCCCCAGCCCTTTTAAATTTATTTTTAGATGAGGTCCACTACATTGTTTACAGCCTTGCTAAATTGCTGAGGCTGGCTTCAAACCTGTAATCCTTTCCTCAGCTTTCAGAGCCTCTGGGCTTACAGGCATGCACCCCCATACCAGCCAGCTATGCGTTTCACTGAGATATTTCCATGAGTAATCACAAAATTGCTTCTTGAGACTTCTGATTTACAAAATCTTCTGTCTACAAACATGAAAGAGCAATTAAAGACAGATGTGAGACCTACAAAGAGCAGTAACTTGTGCTGTCACCTGGAATTAAGATTTTTTCCCCCTTTTTTAAATGACCCCAAAACAGGTTTGACTCTCCCGCTGAAGCCTTCATTGGTATACAAAGGATTCCTTCTTAGGCCAGACACTTGCTTAAATAAAGGATGGTCTTAACACCCCACTGAAGCAATGCACAAAATATAGAGTGCATTTGCATACTCTTATTTGACATGGAAAAATAACAAACCTGAAATGAAGCTCATTAACAGCTTCATTGTAAATATAAGGAAGCTTAGACTGATAACACCGAACAGAACAATAACTGAAACTCAGGTTTTTGAACACCAAATTTGATTATTTTCCTATTACTTGCCTTAAAAGGCAATTGAGTCTTTCTCTCCCCCAAAAGTTCCAGGTGAACTGTCAAAATCTTTTAGGAAGATCTAACTCACCCTGGACTACAACTACTCTGCTCCGTTAATATGTTCAAGCCAAACTTTTCTGGTGTCCTACAAGCCAAGAAGATGCTTCACAACTGCAGTATTTATATAAGAAATGAAAAGGTGACTAGAGCGAGAGAATACCCCTTTTCCTTTCAGAGAAATAACTCAGAACATCTGGTGTTTGGAGGGTAATAGTAAAAATGTTTTTTATGGTTTGGTGTGACTTTTCTGCTTGAGCACTATTTCTTTGATAATTTACTTATTACCAAATTGTTGAATTAAATAAGCACATACATCATAGTAGTGATACTGTTTAATTTGTTGAGCATTGAAGGGCAGACATTACATTACCTTGTATCATTTACCCCCTTTCTTGAGGTAAACTTTATTATCAAATTCAATATCTTTTTGTTAATGATCCCATTTCAACCCCACATCCTTGAGGCAGGTGTTACTATACTTATTATACAGAATTGCCAGAGCCAGGACTTAAATAACCACCACTCCATATTATGGAATGTTTATAAAACTTTAATTCATCCACATTTCCACTAGCCCTCAGCTACTACAATTCTGCTTTGCCAAATGTAGTTACTTAAGAATAGCATGTTTTTGAAATACTATGAAGATCTTTAGTGAGGTAATAAGAACCATGACAGGACAGGATTATAGATTTGGCTGTTTCTACCACACTTCATAGGGCTGGGCCCATCACTTTACCTCCTTCTGTCTAACAGATCTTGAGGTCTTTTATGTCTGAAATCGTCTTTACTACCCTCACATTTAAATACTATAGTTCAATAGGAAATAGTTTGTAATTTCTTTCCTTCAAATAACTGTAAGCTTTAATGTATAGTTTACTGCTAAAACAAACAAAATCCATTTCACTTTCTACAACTTTGAGAATATTCTTTGCCCTTTATGCTTTTATCTACAATGCACCCAGGTTATTAATACACTAATCCAATATGAAGTTTTTAATCTTTAATTTTAGGAAACAATTATTTTTTAAATCTGGTGTATTCATTGACTTCTTTGCAACTTATTCCTGCTTTGTTTTCGACATGTTCTCTTACATAAAGGTACAAAGACAGCAAAGATGCCCAATCTTGTCATTATGAAAGTACACCTGGACTGGCAGGAGAAACCAGAGGGAGGAGAATAGGAATTTTATTTTGGTGTGAAATGTGAGCGGAGACCTGGATGGCAAGAAACAAACCATGCAAGTATCTGAATGAGGAACACAAGTAAGGGTGATGTACAATGAATTTACTAGTAATTTTACTAGTCTGTCTTGGGATTGCTGGCACATGTCCTGTTTGTTCAGACCTGAACTTTCTCAACTCCCCCCAACATTCACTTGCCTTGTGCCAAGTAGTATGACATTCTGGCACTACTTCCCTCTAGTATTGTAGTACTAGGACTAAGGGGAATCAAAGAAAGATGGAGAAACAAACAGGTGCACAGATATAGGAAAAAGCAAAACCCTGCTATCCACGAAAACTATAGATATATGTCAAGAATTTACAGTATCACCGTGGTTAAATTCCTAATACCAATAAAATAAAGTTTGCAGAGGTGGCTGGAAACATTAAGATCAATTCCAATGGCATGATGGGGATGAAATACAAACAAAATGGGGTGGCAGGAGTGATAGAGGCAAACGGAAAACAATGAACATAGACAACTTTTTAAAGTGGTTTTGCTGTAAGAGAAAAGGCTTTTCAGTTGGCTCTGGCTAGAACAACATATTGACAGTAAAAAGAAAAAAGGATAAAGAAGAACAGAAGCAGTGATAATTTCTTTAAAAGTTCTACTCTGATTGTTCCTATTTTTTCTCAGTACAATGGGTGTACAGTGAGAGGGAGGAAATATCAGAGATTTGACAGAGATGAAGCTATAAAACAGTCATTCAGGAGAACAGGTTGTCAAAATTTAGTACAACGAATAAGTAATTCACTGAAGATCATGAATTTCAAGCAAGACTAGTTAGCCTGCTTCTCTGACTGGCAAATACTTCCATTTATTAATAAAAGAAAAATCTTGCTCAAATGTTCTCTTGAGAGTTTTCCTCCTGAGCCTTAGTTCCAGGAACCTGAAAGCATTCTCATCTCATCTGCTTGTGAATATATATGGCAACAGTAATTTTCTCTGAAATCTGAACAACCAGTATAGAAACCTATGGGCCCAGGAGCATTTCCTCTCTTCCACGGTATATTCAGAATGTCTCTTCTTCATGTTGTGATTATCCTTTCTTGCAAGGCCTAAATTCTTCCCTTTTGGCCTTTATGTTCCTCTTATTATGGATTTTGTGTTAGATTCCACAATCTTGCTTCCTTCTCTATGATTGAATTTACCCTCTCTCCTATAAGTTCTCAGCTTTTCTCTTGTTCTGTATAATATATTATTTTCTAATTTCTGGTCTTATGTCAAGACCCTACTACAGTTTCTTCCAGAACCTTTTCTGTGTTAACTCAATTTTGAGTCAAAATCTTTATACCATATATTCCTATAGTACTAGTGAATAAAACTGAATAAGAACAATAATGTTGAATCCCAATCAATACAAGTTGTCTTGTTATTATTTCACCTGAACTATTACTTCCTTGACAAAATAATTTAATGAGATCATCTTATAATGAACATTTATTAGACATACTATCTTATAGACTCTAAAATCAAACAATGTTACTTCAAGAATAAAAAGCATAATCCCAATCTCTGCCCCCATCAAAGCTTACTACATAACTAAAGTACCCCAAACCTATGAACTATATATTGCTAAAAGAAAGGGGGGAAAGAGATGTTTACTAAACTTCCACAGGAAGACTGTATAAATCTGGCAATGGTTAAGTATACATCAGACCATACTCAAGAGTACTACCAGTCTCAAATATTAACTGAAATTTTAAACTTAATAGGCATTTCCTTCTTAGAAAGGCTCAGAAAATTATAATCTATTAAGTATGCAATGGTGCTAGTTACATTATATAAAATGATACAATGAAAAAAATAGTAGACAATTTGAATTTCCAAACCAATAAGTAAATTACTAGCTGTAAACAATAACTTTTAAAAGTCATTCTTTAGTATCAATTTAAAACAAACATTCAGGACTGGAATCTTCAGAATTTTCTAGTATCTTGAATATCCCCATCTTCTCTTTAATCGGTCCTGAGGCCTTCATTTGATCTAAAAACAATAAAAATAAAAATAAAGAAAATATTAGAACAAGTACTTTTTGGAAAAAAGTATAAGAACCCGGAAGAAAAATCATAAATTTCCAATACAATTTTATAAGAAGTGTATCATATGTCCAAAATATAAAAACCCACATGTGTAGGATATTTTCTTTTTTGACCAGTAAGTCTTACAGCAACAAAAGGAAGAAGATATATTCTACAACAACTAAAATTAACCTGTAGGGAACACACAATATGAAGCAACAATTTACCAGTCAAAATTTCTTCTGCTAAATTTAAGACATATACATAGGGCAATAAACAGAACACCAATTTTAATTATGCTTTCAGAGATGTTTTGAAAAAAAGCCCAATCATGGTTAAGAGTTGAGAAGAAAGATATCATGAAAAACTTACCTTTATAAACATTCCAAATCGCTGCAAGTATCTATTTATGTTGATTTATGTCTTTAATATTAATGTGTGAAAAATCTTTCTTCATACAATAAGTGAGCTTTGTACTTAATTCTTTTCTAATTCTAAACTCATAATTCCTAAGTTTTTAAGGTTCTTTTAATATTAAGGCTGGGGATATAGTTTAGTGGCAGAGCACTTGCTCAGCATGTACAAGCCCCTGGGTTTGATCCCCCATAATATAAATAAATAAATAAATAAATAAATAAATAAATAAATAAATAAATAAATAAATGTTTTTCGAAATTAAGTTTTCAGCCAGGCACAGTAGCATACGCCTATCAGCCCAGCAGCTCAGGAAGCTGAGGTAAGAGGATTTCGAGTTCAAAACCAGCCTCAGCAAAAGTGAGGTGCTAAGCAATTCAGTGAGATCATGTCTCTAAATAAAATACAAAAATAGGGCTGGTGATGTGGCTCAGAGGTTGAGTGCCTGAGTTCAATCCCTGGTGCCCACCCCACCCCCCAAAAATAAGGCTTTGAATATATACTTAGATTGGTAACTAATCAAAAATTTCCTAAGTGCAAGGCATGGTGGCACACACCTGCAACTGTAATCCTAGTAACTTGGGAGTCTGAAAGCAGGAGTATCAGAAGTTCAAGGCCAGTTTAGTACAACACTGTCTCAAAATAAAAAGAACTGGGGATATAGCTAAGTGGCAGAGTACCTCTGGGTTCAACTGTGAGGTAAGGAAGATCCAGGTTTACTTTTCCCTAATTGGTTAATAATTATGCTGCATCATGTATTGACCAATAGGAATTTTCCCTTTATGGTTTGAAATGTGTTTTTTGTCACTCTTTTTCCAAAGTTTGTTTGTTTTTCTAGGTTCAGTTATTGTACCAATTAACATCTCACCATGTGCTAATTCATCTCTTACTTGATTACATTTTAATAAGACAATGCCTTGTAAAGAGTATCTTGTACTTCCAAATTATCTTGGTTTTTGACCTTTTCTTCTTCCATATAAATTTAATCAAACCTCATAATTCTTAAAAAGTGATAAGGATTTTTTAAAAATATTTATTTTTTAATTGTAGGTGGACACAATATCTTTATTTATTTATTTATACATGGTGCTGAGGATTGAACCCAGGGCAGCGCACGTGCTAGGCAAGCAATCTACCACTGAGCCAAAACCCCAGCCCCCCCGATTCAGTTTTTATGTTAATAATTCATAATTTCACCCATGAAGGTCAAATCTCTTTTAAGATTTTTGTATTTAATTGTAGGCTTTTTACCAATTTTGTAGCTGCTGTAAACACTTTATTTACTAAATAATTATTGATGATACACAATTAATTATTAAGCAATCTTACTTAAAAGCTTCCAGAGTACCTTGAACCATCTACGGAGGTAATCGGACCATCTGTAAATACAAGCAATCTGGATTCCAATTTATTATTCCTCTAGCCTATCAATATTTTGTGGTATTAGTTGTTAAGACCTCCTTCTATACTATAAAAGTTACAGCTTTTACCCTTGTTTATTGCTGATTTTTTTTAGTAATCTAGATCAATGCTCTTTACCAGTTTAAGAACTTACTTAAGAACATCATGACTGAAAGGAAAAAACTTTGTAAAACTGGACTTCAAAAATATAAGCTTTTGCATTTCAAAAGACACTAGTAAGCTACAAACTAGGAGAAAATATTCACAAAATAGATCTTAGATCCGTAATATATTTTTAAATTCTTTCAATTCAATGAGTCACAGAAAACCCAGTGGTATGCTAATAAATGTTCACAATTTCCCAAGACCCTAGTTTGTAGTTTTTGTATATTTGTATGGCATACATATCTACCAATTTTAAGCTGCCAGCACAGTATCACTGAGTACAGTTGGAAAAGGTGAACAGTAGCACACCATGATATGCATTTTATTTGGAATACAATAAAATACATGAAATGTATTTCTACCATACCAAAAAAAAAAAAAAAAAAAAAAAAGAACATGAATAACAGTAATAATTGGGCTGGGGTTGTGGCTCAGTGGTAAAGCGCTCCACCTAGCACGTGCATGGCCCCGATTGGATCCTCAGCACCACGTAAAAATAAAGGCATTGTGTACAAATAAAACAAATAAACAAATATTTTTTTAAAAAGTAATGTTATAAAATAATTAGGAAGTGATGGATTTTAAATATCAACTTTGTTTTTGAAATAATTTATGGTCATATTATAGGTAGCACCTTATTCTAAAAACTAATAAATAAAGAAGCAATTTATCCTGTCTTTCCTATATCTCGGGGTAAACAAAGAGTTAATTGAAAGTTCATAATAGACAAATCTCAGCAAAAAAAAAAAAAAAATGATAAAACAAGAGAATCATTAATAAATGCTAAGAAGAGATTTTATCTCTGAAATACCGTTAGGGGGGGTATAAAAAAAAAAAAAAAAAAAAAAAAAAACCAAGAAAATCATTATTTTGCAAAACCCCAAGAAAACAATGCTTCTAGGCAACCAACATGTTAAAAACCATGAAGTTCAGGGCTGGAGTTGTAGCTCAGTGGTAGAGCACTTGCCTAGCATGTGTGAGGCACTGTGTTCAATTCTCAGCACAGCATATAAATAAATGAATACGAATAAATAAATGAATAGAATCAACACTAAAACAAAATTAAAAAACAAACAAACAAACAAAGTTCAATAAAGGTTGACAAGAAACTGAAGTATTCAGATCTGAATGGCTCTCTACAAACCAGAAACCCAGACATGTTCCTGATATAAAATAATAACAAAGCACTGTTATTCTTAGCAAAGACACAGAACTTAAATCTAAGTATTAAGAACTATTTACCAGTTTACAGAAAATATGCAGATTAAGGAACAAGCTAAAGGACAACAGAAAGGTAAGAAAATATTTTGAGAATGCAGGCCATTCTATAGTGCAAATAACTCAAGTTCTCCAACAAATCAATGGCACAGAAAAACAAAAAAGGGGGGTATTAAAAAAGAACAGCCATAACTATAAGTGAAATTTAAACCATGAATTTGGGGCTGGGTTTGTGGCACAGCTGTAGAGCACTCGCCTAGCATGTGCACAGCCCGGGGTTCCATCCTCAGCACCACGTAAAAATAAAGGCACTGTGTACAACTAAAACAAACAAATAAATAATATTAACAGGGCTGGGGTTGTAGCTCAGCGGCAGAGCGCTCGCCTCACACGTGTGTGGCCCGGGTTCGATCCTCAGCACCGCGTAAAAACATAAATGTATTGCATTGTGTACAACTAAAGTAAATAAACAAATATTTTAAAAAAAAGTATTTAAAAAAATAATAATAATATTAACAAAAAGAAAATGAGACAAATGAGGAAATGTGAATGGATTGTGGGGGTGGGGGGTAGATGAAATTAAAGTATTAGTGCTTATTCTCTTAAATGTATTAAATAATGGCTCTATTTAAAAACATGTTCCCAGAGGAAGATTCACAATAAACTATTTATGGACAAAATGTCATAATGTTTGAGATTTGATTTTAAGTCTCCAACAAAAGAGAAATGTCAATGAAACAAGATTGGCTAAATGTTGTGAACTATTATACCTGAATGCATTAATTGTTCAAGGGATTCATGAAACTATTATGTCTCTTTTCAAGTTTCCATAAAGACTAAAAGCATGAGAGATACTTACCAATGAGATCACTTCGATCTAACAACAACTCAAGATCTTTATCACTAATGACCTTTTCTCTTGATCCTTTGACTTCCCTATGAAAACAAACTATTTCAGTATATTTAAATAAAAAACTATGAGTTGTTTTTCTAAAATTAAGAAGGCTTACCTTTCATAATCTCTAGATTTTAATAACTCCTTTAATTCCTTAGGATCTAAGAAATTCTTAGATTGATTTAATCCAGACTGACCACCTTTGAAATGATCTAGAAAAATAATTTTAACAAATGCAACACATTAAAATTCCTCTTAAAACCCAATAAATTACAAACTATTCAGAATGGCTGCCATTTTATTTGTTTGTTTATTTTTGGTATTAGGGATTGAACCCAGAGGCACTTAACCACTGAGCTATCTCCCCAACCCTTTTTATTTTTAGAGACAGGGTTTTGCTAAATTGCTTAGGGCCTCTCTAAATTGCTGAGGCTGGCTTTGAACTTGCAGTCCTCTTGCCTCAGCCTCCTGAGCCACTGGGATTACATTTTTAAAAGGACAAAAAAACTCTAATGTTGATAAAAAAAAAAAGAAAGAAAGAAAAGCAACTGAAATTCTCAGACATTGCTGGTAGAAGCATAATATGGTATGTTCACTTAGGAGTTTGGCAGTTCCCAATAGATACGCAATACCCCCTCCTCTCAAAAGCAAGAACTAATAAATGCATTATGTCCACAAAGACTCAAGGAAGAGCAGCTGATTCATTGCAAGCACTATCAACAAATAGTTGGAATGTCTAGGAACAAAAGAATGGATAAACTGGGAGTGGTGGTGCACACCTGTAATCCCAGCAGCTAGGAAGCATGAGGCAGAAAGATCAAAAGTTCAAGGCCAGTCTCAGCAATTTAGTGAGACCTAAGCAACTTAGCAGAGACACTGTTTCAAAATAAAAAGGGCTAGGGATGTAGCTCAGTGATTAAATTGCCCCAGGATTCAATCCTTGGTACCAAAAAAGAATGGATAAATAAACTATTCAGTAAATAAAATCTTCCTAATACAAACAACACAGATGAATATTAAAAATGTTAATCAAAAGTCACTAGAGAAATACAGACTACACACATAAAAATAGTTAGAGAAAACTAATCTATATGTAAATCAGAATAGTAGTTGCCCACTAGAGTAAGAATGAGACCTGCAAGGAGAATGACAGAAGAGGGTACATGAGAAAGCTTTATTGGATGTTCTCAATGGGGATGAGTTACTTAAGTATATACATTTGTCACAATTAAGCTGTATACCTAAGATCTGTGTATATTATATCTCCATAAAAAAGTGTCAAAGTTTTTTGTGTGAAATTAATCGTAAAATTCTGAAAGCAGGAAGGATGCAGTGGGCACACCTGCTTGGAGGTTGAGGCAAGAGGATGAGAGTTCAAAGCTGGCCTCAGCAAAAGGGAGGCACTAAGCAGTTCAATGAGACCCTGTCTCTAAACAAAACACAAAATAGGGCTGATGTGATTCAGTGGTTAAGTGCCCTAATCCCCAGAGACTGACTAAATAAATAAATAAATATCTGAAAACAAATTTTGGGGTCATCAACACTACAGATAAAATTTAAACTAAGCCAGGCGTGGTGGCGCACGCGGCGCACGCCTGTAATCCCAGCACTTTGGGAGGCTGAGGCAGGAGGATCACCGAGTTCAAAGCCAGCCTCAGCAATGGCGAGGCACTTAGCAACTCAGTGAGACCCTGTCTCTAAATAAAAATACAAAAAAGGGCTTGGGATGTGACCCAGTGGTCGAGTGCCCCTGAGTTCAATCCCCGGTACCACAAAAAAAAAAAAAAAAAAAAAAAATTAAACTATATTCAATACTTAAATATTTTTATATTACTACTTCAATATATAATTATTATAAGTTAATATACTGAACTTGGAAGCTTTCTTAAAAATTTTTGACAAGCAATTATCTTAATCAGAAACATGAAATAATAATCACACCAAATTCCTCATTAGAGTTTAAGATATTGCACCTTATTATCCCAGATCTTTCTCTTCCCCTCTGCACCACATCTAGACAATTGCTAAGGTTCTTCATGTCTATCACTGCCAACTTAGTGTAGGCTGTTAGCAGCTCCATGTTTCCCACTACTGGCTTAATCCCTGTCTTATCAAGTTGCGATAATTTCTTTTAAAAAGAAAATAACAATGAGGACTGGGGTTGTGGCTCACTGATAAGAGTGCTTTCCTAGCATGTATGAGGCACTGGCTTTAATCCTTAGCACCACATAAAATAAAGGTACTGTGTCCATCTACAACTAAAGATATTACAAAATAATAATAATGACAAAAACAAAAGTTCATGACAGAAACACACACACATGCAGACAAATGAAGCAAAAAAGTACCACAGTGTCATTTACTTTTGTGAATGACCAACTTTTCCAGTTTCCTTTTAGCAGCTGCTCTTTCCACAATCTTCTGATCAATAGTATTTGCTGTAACAAGGCGATATACAACAACTGGTTTTGTCTGACCAATTCTATGACATCGATCCTGGGCCTGAAGATCAGACTGAGGGTTCTTCAAATTAAAAGGAAAAATAGAACAGCATTTAATAGTATTAGGATAAAATTATAGTTAAAAAAATTAATGCATAAACTCATCATTCATGATCCAATGAGAAACTTTGTAACTTTTTGTGTTCCCTTAGCTCAATTTAGACTTCCAGAGTGGCTTTTAGAATGACAAACCATGAAAATGTTTAAATACTCAAAATAAAGCACTACAAGTTAATATATGCAGAAAAAATGATCAATGATTCTTAGCTTAAAGCAGACACTTCTCAAAGTAAATAAATAAAATTATTATAATATGTATAAGAAGGACTAAAAATTCAGCTTGGAAATATCAATAGCTTATTGCTATACCTTCAACTTACCCAATCACTATCATAAATGATAACTGTATCTGCTGCAGTCAAATTAATGCCGAGGCCACCAGCTCGTGTACTCACTAAGAAGATAAACACATCTGGATCTGTGTTGAAATTGTGCATCTAAAAGCAAAAAGATGTAAACACAACGAATTTACAAAGAAAATAACTTCAACCATTAAGACTGGGGACAGGGTGAGCTGGAGATGTAGCTAAGTGGTAGACTGTTTGCCTAACATGTGTGACAACCTGAGTTCAATCCCTCATGAGGGAAGGAAGGAGAAAAGCAAAGAAGGATCCACAATTTACCCGGGAATGGTGGTGTACTCCTGTAAGCCCAGCGACTTGGGAGGCTGAGCCAGGAGGATCAGAAGTTTGAGACCAGCCTCAGTAACTTAGGGAGACCCTGTCTCAAAATGGAAAAAAATTTTAAAAAACGGACAGCTGGAGTGTGAGTCAGTGGTTAAACACCCTTGGATTCAATACTTAGTACCAAAAAAAAAAAAAAAAAAGAAAAGAAAGAAAAAAGACAAGAGATGGAGAGATTTGTTTCTTATGCTACACAAAGGATTTTCTGAGAGGCCAAATCAATGTCAGATTTATAAAACAATAATTATGTTAACTAATAACTTCTCTCCTTGCCTTAACTTGGTTTTTCAAATAACTATCTTACTAAGGAGATCTTAATTTTTAAAAAATATATCACAAGAAAGTTTAAATAGAAATAACTAATGCAAAAATTGGTTTAAAAATTCAGTAACAGTTGCCTAAGAAATCAAGTGGGTGAGAAGGGTAGATTAACTAGGAGGAAACAGAAAACTTTCTAGGCTAATGATAGTGTTATATGTATTAATAGGGTTTGGGGACATGTTTATATGTATAAATGTATATACATATGAATACATGTTTATATATACAACAAATGTATAAAATGTATATTTCATTTATTTTAGAACATGTAATTTTTACCCCCAAACAATACATATGATGACACTGAAGAAAATAGTAGTACATAAATTAATTTATTCTGAAAAGCATCAAAATACAATGCACTCAAATGTGTAGCTCAGGCCTATAATTCTAGCTATTAAGGCCGAGGGAAGAGGACAAGTTGGAGGCCAGCCTTGGCAATTTAATAAGACCTGGTTAAAAAAAAAAGGGGTGGGGGTGGCTGGGATGAGCATGATGGCCCACTCTTATAATCTCAGTGGCTCACTCTTCTAACCTCAGTGGCTCAGGAGGCTGAGACAAGAGGATGAAGAGTTCAAAGCCAGCCTCAGAAACTTAGTAAAGCCCTAAGCAAGTCAATAAGAACCTGTCTTAAAATACAAATGAGAAATAAAAAGGGTTGGGGATGTGGCTAAGTATCCCTGGTTCTGCAAAAATTATAATTTTATTACATATGATATAAATAGTCTTACATTTTCCTCTCTCTCAGAATAAGACATGGACCCATCAAGCCTGCTAAAGTTGAAATCTCTAAGATGGCAGTAATCCATCAAAACGTCCAACATTCTTGTCATTTGTGAAAAAAGCAGTACCTGAAATTGAAATAGATCTTAGTAGGCAAAGTGTCTATACTGCTTAATAAAAAATAATTAAATGATCAAAATTACAAACAAATTACCACCTTGTGACCTCTTTTTTTTAGTTCTGGCAGCATTCGATCCAAAATTAAGAATTTCCCAGAATTTGTTACTAATTCTTCATCAATCTTAAAAATGGACAAAGAAGAAAACTGTCATTATAATTACTAATCATTTGCTTTATAAAAATTAAAAATATTTGAATAGTTCCATTTCAGTGATAAATCAGTCATTATAAAACTTTTAAAAACTGACCTTGTTATTAGTAGTTACTTCAAGACACTCTAGAATGAAAACTCAGTGATCTCACACAAAAGTTCAAGTATAATTATGAACCTATCTGTGAACCACAGTCTCTCAAAGAATTTGTCAAACTCACTGTGTATATGTTTACGTAGGACATTACCTCCTAAATAAAAATTTATCTGGCTCAAAATGTCAATACTGCCAGGGTTGAGAAATCCTTCTTCACTAAAAATAATTTCTTAACACTATATGCTATATTTTTTTTAATCAACTACCTAAGAAGGTAATTTCATTGACTTAATCTGAAAGTCCCCAACTATTATCAACTTTTTGGTTTTTTTCTGTAGCTGTGTGTTGACATGTAAGCAATGAACAGCAAATTTTGACAAGCCGAACCTTAACTAAAAGGAATACTGAAAAAATGACATCTCTAAGACAGAGAGCAAAAGTAGAAATTGCTTTACAAAATTTAGAATAATTCTTAGCTGTTCACATAAAATAAGTGAGGAAATAAGTTGGTCTGCACACAAAAAATGACCATCATTCTAACCCTCATTAAGTTCTCTAAATTTGGGGGTGTGGGAAGAAGACTGCTTCAGCTTACTGGACATATAATCTTGATTTCACACAGGACAATATTTATTTTTAAAAATATACCAAACAAAATAATACTTTACCCCATTATTAAAGTTGCAGAAATCAAAATATCAAATTATTAAATAGTATTCACCTTAAACTCTTGTGTAACAGGGTCTATAGGATATTCAATCAAATATGGATGATTACAGCATTTACGAAGTAGCATCATTATATTCTGCAGCTTCAGATTAACTTCAGATTCTATAGGGATATTCACTTCCACCACAGTTCTATCAAAAACATTAATTAATGTGTAAATATTTAAAAAATACAAAAAATATCACATTTTAAAGAATACTTTAAGAAAGAAAAGTCATTCTAAAGAAAAGTTTTCTTTTTAAAGACAAGTTATTTTAAACTCACACCTTTCTCTGTCCACCTCTGGCTGTATTTGACTGATCAATTTTTCCAATTCATTAGGAAAATTATCTATCTTGCTGTAATTTATTGATTTTCTAGTTCGCCGTTTTGGTCGTCCAGTAGGACTTAGCTCAACTGTTTCTTTCTAAAAAAGAACAAATTAAAATACCCATTTATAAAGCTAGACAATGAAGTTCTACCTATATTTTTTTGTACAAACTGAATTTTAAGACTTAAATAAAAAACCTAATTTTCTCTTTCAGCAATTTTGGAGGGGGCAGGGGTTCTAGGGATTAAACCCAGGGGCACTTAACCACATCCACAGCCCCTAACCCCCATTTTTTGAGATAGGATCTAAATTGCTTGAGGCTTGCCTCGAACTTGCAATCCTCCTGACTCAGCCTCCTGCGTTGCTGGGATTGCGAGCCACCATGCTGGCTCTTTCATCAACTTTTAGTAATACCCAAAAGCACAATTACCACAGAGCCATGATCTATACTCAAATACAAATGTGTAAAATTTCCTTTATCACTGATGATACCATTTGAAAATGAGAGTATCTTTATTGCTCAGTAGAGAAAAATTAAGGATGTATAAGACTTTTAAATTTATGTTTCCTAATTTTGTTATATGATAATCACATCCCATCTCCATTTCTTATAATTTGGTAGATATTTCTTTCAAATATTCTATTATTCCTCCTGGCTAACAATACTATCTTTCTGTAAAGGAACTGCAGATGTGGAGAGAAATGGTCTAGATGGCAAGCCTTTAGATCACTGATTATCAAATAACAGCATGAGAATTTTTTGTTTTGTTTTTGCTTTTGTTTTGGTATTGGCGATTAAACCTCCAAGATCACGTCATAATTGAGCTACATCCCTAGCCCTTTTTAATTTTTGAGACAGGATCTCACTAAATTTCTGAGGCTGGCCTCAAACTTAGAACCCTCCTGTCTCCCAAGTTGCTGGGATCAGGGGCATGTAGCACCACACCCAGTTATGTACTTGCATTAAATGCATTTCTAAATCCATTCCCCAGACAGGAATAAATTACGGTTAATCTGACATACGAATTTAAAATTTTGTTAACAAGCATTTCAGATGATCACAGAGCAGGTAATGCAGAGACCAATTAAATTTCAGGATTATTTACACTAGAGAAAAAAAATCTGCTTCTGGTCTACGCCTTATACTCCGGGTTACAAATTCATACCACAAATCCTGAGAACAGGTGAAGAGCCATAGACTGATGTAATTGTGAAATTTTATGTATCATGTCATATTCACAGTATATTTCAAGCACACACGATACCTCACTGGTTCCAAACATATTTGCAATTGTACGATTCACAATTGCTGTATAAAAGACTTCTTGTTTCTTCGAAAGTGGTGCATAAACAATTACTTCTCGTTTAGGAGGAACTTCAAGAGCAACATCAGATTTTAGTCTTCTCAGTAAGAAAGGGGTGAGAATCTAAAATTTCAACATAAATAAATATAAACATAATATATACCTATTTTTTCAAAGAATACCATCCCCACACACTCCTTATCCTTCTTTCTCCTATATGCCAGTATAAACACAATCAATTCTTGAAGGCAAAATTAAAATATCATATCCTTGAAATTTCCTTTATCAGTCTAGCACATGATAAACTCATAAAATCTCTAAGACTGTATCTTAAATAATTTAAAGAGCAGAAATTTTAAAAGGTGGTATTTAGCAACTTGGGAGGCAGAGATAGGAGTATTCCAAGTTCAAGGCCAGCCTTGGCAACTTAGCAAGACACTGTCTTAATAAGTAAAAATATAAAAAGGGGTGGGATGTAACTCAGTAGTAGGGTGGCCCTGGATTCCATCTCCAGTCAATCTAGGAGGTAATATTTTACTTAAAAGTTCTCAATATAGTCTGCAAATTTCAGAGCGAGGTTTTAGGCCAGCAGAAAGCCAACCCAACTAAGAACATAATAAACATGAATAATTATGTGTGTTTTTGGTTTTGGTTTTGTTGGGCCATGTTGCCTAGGCTGACCTCAAACTCCTAACCTTCCTGTCTCAGCTTCCTGAGCAACTGGGAATTTAAGTGAGCACCATAACACCCGGCAAATTTCTCCTTAAAATCTAAAACTGCAGGCTTAAAATTACTTTCCTTTGTTACAAATGATTATCACATTTATAAATACAACACAGAAATAATAATTATGCATTAATAAATTTAGTCATTTAAAATACAAACATTTTGTTTAAAATCAGTTTATAATCTTTATAATCTTATCTTTAAATGTAAGTTGACAATCAGTTTACATATGGCAAGGCTCATTTGCAGGCTCTGTACTACTTAAATTGCACCCAGGTATAGGGCTAAGCACAGAACAACTACACCAGAAAACAAACATTACCAATGATTTAAGGAAAAAGACTTATTGGAAGTTACTAACCCAGAAACAAATATATATCAGGGGAAAAATGTAAATGTTCCATAAAAATGCTGAAAGATGTTCCTATCTTCAAAGAGAACATCATAATAGAGGCTGGGGTTGTGGCTCAGCAGTAGAGCTCGCCTAGCACGGGCGCAGCCCGGGTTCGATCCTCAGCACCACGTAAAAATAAATGCATTGTGTACAACTAAAGCAAATAAACAAATATTTTTTTAAAAAATAATAATGAGATGTATCTTTCCATCAATGCACTTATAATAAAAAGTTTTAACATTATCTAGAAAGGGCAAATATGTAGAAGAGGCACTCACACTGTTTAAAGACATATATGTAGAATATTTATTTATACATATATTTGCCAGCATACAAGTTTTTTTTTTTTTTTTGGTACCGGGGATTGAACTCAGGGGCACTCGACCACTGGGCCACATCCCCAGCCCTTTTTTGTATTTTATTAGAGACAGGGTCTCACTGAGTTGCTAAGTGCCTCGCCATTGCTGAGGCTGGCTTTGAACTCGTGATCCTCCTGCCTCAGCCTCCCAAAGTGCTGGGATTACAGGCGTGCACCACCGCGCCCGGCTCAAGTTTTTAAACTAGAAACAAGATTATGCTAGTTATACTTGGGCAAGAGGAAAAGAAGTGCAGGGAAATAGGAGAAAATTTTTATTTTCATTTTCTAAATTTCTATACTGTTCAACAGCCTTTTACCATATATTATTTGTAAAAAAGAGAATTTTTAAATGTCATGCTGTTTTGGTTATTTAATGTGGGGAGGAACTAGGAAAAAATTTGGAGAGCTTTACAAAGAAAGTAAAAAAAAAAAATGTTTTTGAAGATACCATAACTTTGTAACATGTACATCAACATACATAGTTCAATTTTTTAAAAAGTATACTGAGGCCAGGTGTGGTAGTGCATGTCTGTAATCCCTGAGGCTCTAGAGGTTGAGGCAGGAGAATCATGAGTTCAAAGCCAACCTCAGCAACTTAGCAAGACCTGAAAAACTCAGTGAGACCCTGTCTATAAATAAAAAATATAAAAAAGGGCCTGGGATGTGGTTCAGGGGTTAAGCACCCCTGGGTTCAATCAAAAACAGGGCTGGGGTTGTGGCTCAGGGGCAGAGTGCTTGCCTAGCATGTGTGAGGTGCTGGGTTCAATTCTCAGCACCTCATATAAGTAAAACAAAGGTCTATTGACAACTAAAAATAATTTAAAAAATTAAAAATTAAAAACAAAAGTATACTGAGTGGATTTCAAATCTTCAAATCAACAATATTAGATATTATATATCTGCAAATGAGATGAAATTTTTAAAGATTAGTGATGAAAAGATCAGCTATATAAAGATTTTAAGAATGAAAAATAAAGATTACAGATGCAAATAACAATTCTTTTTTTTTTAATTGGTAGTTATAGATGGTCAGCATACTTTTGTTTATTTTTATGTGGTACTGAGGATCAAACCCAGTGCCTCACACATGCTAGGCAAGTGTTCTACCACTTGCTACAGCTACAGCCCTATCCCCTGCAAATGACAATTCTAACTCAAATTTTCAGAGGAATGAATAAAAATAAGAAAACTGCAAGACTTTTAAAAAGTTTTGATTTACAAAAAATTAAGTATAACACTGTAAGAATGATGGCTCTTAAATTTGAGACTTTAATCTCAACAGCCTATAGCAAAAGAATATAAAAAATACAAATATATTTAGCATCTTTCACAAAATTAAATTCAAAATGCAATGTAGATTCAGATTCAAGATGTGATTTTTGCTTTACATTTTGTACAACAGTACTTTGAAAATATCTCTAAGTAAACATCTTAAAAGGAGGCTAACCAAGTATAGCAAGTCAGTGAGACATGAAAGCATACGAAGATTTCAAATTCATTCTTACAGAATATACCGAGACACCAAGGAATATAAACATTTTTTAAAATAAAATTTTTAGTTGTAAATAGACAATACCTTTATTTATTTTTATGTGGTGCTAAGGATTGAACCCAGTGGCTCACATGTGCTTAAGCCAAGCACTACTCTGCCACCAAGCCATAACCCCAGCCCGAAATATAAAATTTGACTAAGAAAACATACAAGAGATTCAAAACTATCCCCAACTAATCTGACTTCATATTTAATAAAGACTTTCCCCCAGGTAATTCATTAAAAACAAAATTAGGAGCAAAGCATGAGTTACATAGAGACAAATTTTAAACAGTGTTATACAGAATTTTCTTAGTACTGGGGCTCTGAAAAATGCCACACTATTGATATACATTGTTGAATTCAGATGATGGGTATATGAAATTCACTATCATAATCTTTATATTCAAGTAAACTTGAAGTTCTTTACAACAAAAAATAGTTAATTTCAGTAACCTTCCTTATAAAACATCAACTAAAAAATGTCCAATCAGATGGTGGATGACCATTTCTCAGGAAACTTTAAAAGGACTATTGCATTGGGAAGAAAGCTTTTCATCTAGATTCCTCTAAGATCCATTCTTAAGTGAGAATTCTACAAATTTTCACTGACTTGACTTTATAATTAAATTTCCTAAGAAATCTAATATCAAAGCCTTACTTTGCTAACCTACTTACTACATCAAGCCACAACACATCTCTTCTTTAGTCATATTCCCCCAATGTTTCATTACTAGGTCACTTTACCTAAAAGCATCCATTAACAGCTATTAGCACACCAAAAAATTTTAAAACCACACATAATCACAAAAACACACATAAAGACATCATTAGCCAGGCATGGTGGCGCACGCCTATAATCTCAGCACTTGGGAGGCTGAGGCAGGAGGATTGAGGGTTCAAAGCCAGCCTCAGCAATGGCCAAGCACTTAGCAACTCAGTGAGACCCTGTCTCTAATAAAATACAAAAGGGCTGGGGATGTGTCCCAGTAGTCAAGTGCCCCTGAGTTCAATCCCCGGTACCAAAAAAAAAAAAAAAAAAAAAAGAGAGAGAGAGAGAGAGACACCATAAAAGGTCTTGTGCAGTGGCACACGACTGTAATCCCAGCAGCTCGGAAGGCTGAGAAAGGAGGATCAAGAATTCAAAGCCGGCCTCAGCAAAAGAGGCACTAAGCAACTAAGAAACTCAGTGAGACCCTGTCTCTAAATAAAATACAAAATAGAGATGGGAATGCAGTGGTTGAGTCCCCGGGGAGTTCAATCCCTGGTACCAAAAAAAAAAAAAAAAAACCATAAAAAAACTTACACACACACACACAAAAAGTGTGGAGAAGAAATATAGTATTTGCACTATATAGACCAATATCTTTTTTTTTTTTTTTTTTTTTTTGGTACTGGGTATTGAACTCAGAGGCTCTGGACCACTGGGCCACATCCCCAGCCCTTTTTTGTATTTTATTAGAGACAGGGTCTCACTGAGTTGCTAAGTGCCTCGCCATTGCTGAGGCTGGCTTTGAACCCGCGATCCTCCTGCCTCAGCCTCCCAAGTGCTGGGATTACAGGCGTGCGCCACTGCGCCCGGCTAATATCTTATTTTTGAGACAAAGTTTCCCTCAATTGCCCAGGCTGGCCTCAAACTTGTGATCCTTCTGCCTCAACATCCCACAGAGCAGGGATTAGAGGCATGTATCACTATGTCCATCTTAAAGGACTTCTAATCCCCCAAATTGTGAGGAGAGTAAACACATTTCATTTTTCTCCTGAAAATTCTACATACAGTTTTTAAGAATAGATATGGTATATAAATTCTTTCTAGAGGGCAATTTGCCAACATGTCAAAAGCCTTCATGTACCTGAAAACAATAAAATTAATACAGTGCATATATTAATTACTTTAAAAGAACAAAAAAAAAAAAAAAAGCCTTCTGAGTATAAACCTTCCCAGCAAAACTTGGAATTCTCAGGAAATAATCCAAAATAAGCAAAAAACATTAGTATAGGTAGTAGGATCTTGTTTATAACAGAAAAATTTTGAAATAATGAAAGGTAGATATAATTATAGAAGGACATGATAATGGGATAAGAAGAAAAAACAATCTGATGGGTTAAGTCTACATGTACTGACAAAAATAGTAAAGGGACAATTTTTATTAAAAAAACTTTATCTCACAAATAGAAATTCAACTTAGAACTTCATCACAAATAGAAAGCACATGTGTTTACAGAGACAGTCTGGAAGGATATATACACAATATAATTATTATCATAAAGGACCAGGAAATATGATTTTGAATGCAAGGATATTATTTTTATTTTCTATTTTTCTCATAAGCATGTATAAACTTTAAAATAAAAATTATAGAATTTGAATAAATTTGTAGAAACACAATTAAGAAACTTTTCAGGGCCACATTACTAGACATTTGAAAGATCATATTGACCTAAAGATACGTAGTATAGAAGGAGAATGGGAGAGGGGAGGGAGGTAAAGGGGGGAGGTTAGAAAGGAATAAGTATTAAATGCAAGAAGCATTAAGAAAAATGGATTAGAACACCAGCAGCACCCGCTGGTAGCAACTAAGGAGGCTGAGGTAGGAAGATGGCAAATTTGAGTCCAGCCTCAACAACTTAGTGATACCCTATGAATACGTAAAAAAGGCAGCTAAGCATGGTGACACACACCTGTAATCCAAGCTACTCGGGAGGTTGAGGCAAGTGGATCACAAGTTCCAGGCTAGCATGGGCAAGTTGGTAAATCTGTCTCAAACAAGAAGGGAAATAAAAGGGGATGGGGTCTGGAGGTGTTCCTCAGTGGAAGTGCACTTGTCTGGAACGTGTGAGCCCCTGGGTTCAATTCTCAGTACCATAAAGAAGTTTTAAAAAGGGCAAAATTTAGTTAAGCACTTGAATTGTGTCATAAAACCAAGTAACCTCTGGGAGTAGGGAAAGGGCAAGGAAATCAAATTTGGGAAGATTCATTTTTCTGGTCTCTACCACAAAGGCTTAGATAGGTGATCTCCAGGATTCAGTATTTATTCTCTTGAGTATATAGTAAGCAGAGTATATAGTAAGCAGAATAAGAAAACAGCCAACACCTGGTGCAGCATATGCAATACATTCTGTTCTCTTTCTTTGGCTATAATGTCTTCAGCAGTTTCAGAAAGACTAGTGATGTCAAACCAAGACTCAAAGCTGGAAGAAAAAAATGATCATAAATTAACTTATCACATGAGTTCAATTATATTAATACAATTTTGTATTAATTTGCACATTATCAAGCATGGATATGTTCGCACCACCCCTTAGATGCAATTTTTTAATGTAAAAAAAAATACATTCGAACAAAGAAGAAGTGATCGTATTTTTTGAACCAACAATCAAGAACTGTGATTTGGCAGGAGGCCCAGAGTTCAATCCCGGTACTGAAAAAAAGAAAAAAATGGAACATAGCACAGAGGTAGAATGCTTGCCTAGCAATGTGAAGCCCTGGGTTTAATTCCCACACTGCAAAAATAATTAATTAATTTAAGAGTTATAATCAGAAAGGGAACATTTTTCTAATTTACAAATGTTAACATAATCTTATAATAGCTTAAAAATCAAATAAAGAGCCAGGTATAGTGGTGCACACCTGTGACCCAGCAACTCGGGCGTCTAAGGCAAGAGGTTATTACAAGTTTATCTTGTCTCAAAATTAAAAAAATAAAAACAGCTGGGGATGTGGCTAAGTGTTAATCACTCCTGGGTTAAATCCCCAGTAACCCTCCACCCCCCCAAAACAACAAATAAATATTAAGGTATATAGTTTTATTTGTTTTTATAGTGGTAGGGATTGAACTCAGGAACTCAAGCCTGCTAGGAAAGCACTAACCCAAGGTATATAATTTATAAAACATTCTGATTAGTTACAGAATTAACAACAATGTCTAAAACCCATGGCTATATGATGCATTTCTATAGGTATTTATCTGATTCACTTCAACAAATGTTTTTAAGTTCAATGTATTTACATATATAACTTCATAATATATCTACCACACATGCTTAGTTCCACTCATACAAAATTATTAAAGTGAGCAATTAAGTGTAAACACACACATATTAATAACATTCTAAATAATATTATATTGTTAATATATCTAATTATTTAAAAATTGCTAATTTGGGGCTGGGGTTTGTGGCTCAGTGGTAGAACGCTCGCCTAGCACGTGCAAGGCCCAGGTTCGATCCTCAGCACCATGTACAAATAAACGCATTGTGTACAACTAAAGCAAATAAATAAATAAATATTTTTTTAAAAATTGCTAATTTTATGTAGTAGTTAGACCAGATTTTTTCAAACAGATTGCCTAAAGTATGTTTTTAAAAATTTCAATTCTCAGTCTCAATATTCCAACTCAGTAGATCTGCCATAGGACCTGGAAATCTTGTACTTATAAGTTTGCATGGTCATAAAAATCAGCCTGACCTTGGGCCAGTATTTGGTAATCAGATTTGGAATACATTCTCAAAACATTGTGTCATTTCCCCATGATAATATAAGTAAAAATCAATTCTTTTTGACCTCGTTCTGCTTTATTTCCATCTGAAATATATTTGTCATTTTGTCTACTCTTCCACTGAGTATACTTTTTCCTAAAACTTTTTTATTCTTTTATGATATAATTTAAAATTCAAATAATTTCTAGAATAGAACTGCTAGGTTGAAATCAGGAAAACTTGGTTTTAATTTTCACTCTGGTGCTAATCTTGTTATGTTCTATAACAACTTTATGCCTAGGATTTCTTAATAAATGAGACAGGGAATATATTTAACCTCTTTATATCCATAGATTGTTTTGTAAAGATAAAAATAGAAAAATTCATCTGAAAGTATTTTAGAAAGCTAAGACAAAAGAAGAGTCCTAAATATTTGTGTAAGGTAATATTTTTAGTTTTTCTTTAATTAATGCAAGTAAGGTTTTTTGTCTTGTTTTGTTCTCTTTTATAATGCTTGGGAAAAAACCCAGAGCCTCACATGTGCTAGGCAAGTATAATACCACTGAGCTATCTCACCAGTCCAATGCAAGTTAAGTTTAAAATCATCTTTTATCTGCTTTCACATAATTTGTGTCAAAATAGAACACACAGCCGGGCGCAGTGGCGCATGCCTATAATCCTAGCACTTGGGAGGCTAAGGCAGGAGAATCGGGAATGCAAAGCCAGCCTCAGCAATGGTGAGGCACTTAGCAACTCAGTGAGACCCTGTCCCTAGTAAAATACAAAAAAAAGGTTGGGGATGTGGCACAGTGGTCAAGTGCCCCAGAGTTAAATCCCTGGTACAAAAAAAAAAAAAAAAGAACACACAATATACACCTTCAAAAATATATACCAGAAAAGAACCTGACAAAATAACCATTTAAATTCAGCTACCCAGAAGGAAGGAAATAATTTCAGCTAAGAAAATAGATTTTTGAGGTTTGAAAGAAACAGAAGACAGTTAAATAACTAGCTTACTTACCTTTTCAAGTCATCAAATACATCTGGCAACAAAAAGTTTAGCAGTGACCAAAGTTCTGATAAATTGTTTTGTAAGGGAGTACCAGTCAAAAGAAGTTTGTTATCAGCATTGAACCGTTTTAACTCCCTGATTAGACGGCATTTCATATTCTTAATCCTGTGTCCTTCATCTACTATTAAGTATTTCCAATAACAATGCTAGAAAATGAATTGAAAAAAACTTTTAAAATAATGATCATGCAGTTTTTCCTAAAAAACAATTCTAAAAAATAGAACTTTTCTAAGGACTGGGTGTTTTATTTTTATCAAATGTTATATTTGTATTTATTGAAATGGATTTCTAAAAAATACTATATGCCTAAAAAAATTATCAAAACCTTTCATTAGTTCTACATGCTCAGAAATGTTAAATAGCATTAGAATGTTCAATCTGGACGCTTATATCTGAAATTGATATTCTTTTTAATCTGACAATGTTCTCAATGTTTCTTAGTTATTGATTTGTTCCTTTCTTCTGGAGTCAATTTTAGCAACTTATGTTATCACAGAAAGATATATATGGTTTCATAAAGCTGTCATTAAAATTATTTTCTCAATTTTTAAATGTTGATAGACCTTTATTTTGTTCATTTATTTATATGTGGTGCTGAGACTTGAACCCAGTGCCTCACACATGCTAGGCAAGTGCTCTACCACTGAGCCACAACTCCAGCCCTTATTTTCTCGTTTTTTAAATTTTTTAAAATATTTATTTATTTGCTTTAGTTGTACACAATGCAATGCATTTATGTTTACATGGTGCTGAGGATCGAACCCGGGCCACGCACATGCTAGGCAAGCACTCTACTGCTGAGCCACAACCCCAGCCCCATTTTCTCATTTTTAATACCCGTGCTTTCTATCTTCATCAGGTAAACTTAAATTTATCCAATTTATTGTAAAAATAAATAGAAATATTAAATATTTCTGGAAATATAAATATCAAACTACAAGTGTAAGTATCCTTGAAAAATGAGATTTTCATATTAGGGATAGAGTATGAAATGAGAATCTTTTACACTGAACTTTATATAATACATTCCTAACAGAATAAAAAAAATTATACTATTGATACTCTTTAAATAAAATCACTTGAAAGGGACTTATTCTCCTAGCAATATGGCAATCCTTAATTATCTCACTACAAGCCTATCTGAAACTGCCATGTAAAGTAAAACACACTTTATAAACACTACATGTAAGTGAAAAGAGAAAAACAAAGGAAACAAATGATGAGGTCTGAAACTTCTATTGTCACTTATAAATAGGAGCCTCAGAACACCACTCCCATTTTACCCCTTGAACCTAAAATCCTTGAAATGATTAATGCTGGGTCAGTTAAAGGGAAAAGTAGAAACATCCTAGCCACTGGCAAATAAAATTGACAAGGAAACGTAACTATTTCAATATGGGATGGATAGGGAGAGGAAATTAATTAGAAAACGCTTCATATTACATTACTGAGAACAAGAGTTACAAAAGAGAATGCATAGCATGTCTCTAGGTATAAATTATACCTAAAAGTTATCAGTAGAACAGAAATGGAATTCTCAGGCAGAATTTCAGGTATTTTTATCTTTTCATACACTATTTTTTTTCTACAAGTAGTTAACTTTTACTGGGAAGAAAGTTTGGATCATTTTTTTTTTTTTTTTTTTTTTTTTGGTACCAGTGATTGAACTCAGGGACACTCAACCACTGGGCCACATCCCCAGCCCTTTTTTGTATTTTTATTAGAGACAGGGTCTCACTGAGTTGCATTGCTGAGACTGGCAGAACTCTCGATCCTCCTGCCTCAGCCTCCCAAGTGTTGAGATTACAGGCGTGCGCCACCACGCCCGGCTAGTTGATACTTTTTATTGCTATACATATTCACAAACTTTGTTAAACTTGTGAGCTAAGACTTCTGCAAATCACATTCCAAAGGTCCACCCACATATATAACATTTGACAAATACTGGTCATTGATTATGTAAGCCATAATGCTCCACTTATGACTTGAGGTCATTCTGATTTTGAGACCATTACTTATATTACTTTCTTTATTTCACCCAAGAAAGACCTAAAAAGACTTGACTCAGCAAGAACATTCCATGGTCAGATAAAGGAAAAGCAAAGCAACAAAGGATCGTGGATGAAATAACTGGAGCAACAAATAATTTCTGACTGCATTGAAATAATATGAATACTAATAAGTGAGTAGATAGGATATTAAGAGATATAGAGATGGAAATATGACCCACAGTCCCATAAAACAGTCTAAAAATAACTTGTCTTAAATATTCTATTCTTATTTGATTAAAACAAGTTGTATTGATAAATGCCATATACTCAAAATTACATATTACATGGCTGGGGTTGTGGCTCAGTGGTAGAGCACTCGCCTAGCATGTGCGCGGCCCGGGTTCGATCCTCACGCACCACATAAACATAAATGCATTACATTGTGTACAACTAAAGCAAATAAATAAATATTTAAAGAAAAATTACATATTACAAAAATATCTGTACTATATTCAGATGATGTCTAATGCATTTAAAGTGATATTATGACCACAGTTTAAAAATCCCAAAAAGCCAAATGTTTTCTGTGATATAAGGAGGCTGATTCACAGTCGGATTGGGATAGGGAGCATAGGAGGATTAGAGGAACACTAGAATGGCCAATGGGGAAGGAGGGGAAGGGAGGGGGCAAAAGGGTCATGAAAAAAAAAGATGGTAGAATGAGATGGATATTATTACCCTAAGTGCACGTATGAAGTCACAAATGGTGTGAATATACTTTGTATACAACCGGAGATATGTAAAAATGTGCTCTACAAGTATAATATGAAATGTAATACATTCTGCTGTCATTTCTAACAACTTAGAATAAAAAATAAATTTGAAAAAAAAGAAAATGCTATAAGATGGGGGAGCATGGGAGGATTAGATGAACTCTAGATAGGGCAGAGGGGTAGGAGGGAAAGGAAGGGGGCATGGGGGTAGAAAAGATGGTGGAATGAGATGGACATCATTACCTTAAGTACATGTATGAAGATATGAATGGTGTGAATATACTTTGTATACAACCAGAGATATGAAAAATCGTGTTCTATATGTGTAATATGAATGCATTCTGCGGTCACACATAATAAATTAGAAAAAAAATAAATTTAAAAAATTGCTATAAAATCTAATTCTGTTAAGAAACACCACATTTCATCCCAACCTGTAATAGGAGTCTCCAGTTTCTAAAGGAATATGAATAATACCATCTATTATTTCACCCCCCCAAAAAAATCTAAACAAATGTCACTGAATGTTAAGAAAGTGGTATGAATTAAGTAAAATAGTTATGGATCATAAAGAAACCAATGAAGACCACCTGTACCTGTAATGCATTTCGGTCTCTCATGGCTATTTCAAATGACGTAATTACCACAGGATGAATCTGCAGTGTCCCTTTCCTTTTGTGAATATTCCTTACCAATTTTCGACGTTCTTCCTGGGTTCCATGATATAACATTGTTGGAATCTAAGAGATTTTATATCCATTTGGAACAAAATGTAAGTATTAATTTGAGAAACATGAAATGAGTAATCTTCTAAGAGTAAAAAATTTTAGCTCTATTTTTCTGTAACATGAGTCAAACAATCTAACAAATCACAAAGTATTCTTTCATAAGAATGTGAATAAAAAGAAAATGAAAAGAAAAACATTTTTAAAAAATTCTACCTTCTGGCGCACGCCATAAGAATGTGAATAAGATAAGCCTGTGTATTTGGCAAATGTCCAAATAAGAACAAACCCAGAGTGCCCCTGAGTTTTTTACCACAAAAAAAAAAAAAAAAAAAAAAAAAAAAAAAAAAAAAAAAAAAAAAAAAAAAAAAAATTCTACCTAGGTCTACATAAGGGGAATCAAATCATTCAATCTAGAGAACTCTTACGGGGACATTTTAGGGAAGATGTCCAAGATTGCCAGTACCTACTCTTCTGTATAAACATAAAGAATGATATCCCTCAGATTGAAAAAGTCAAATCAAATGCAATGCTTAGACAGAAACCAGCATTATTGTAGGAGGTCTATAATTCTGCAATAACACATGTAATATATTTAATAAGGAAACATGTCTTACTTCTGGCGTAAACCTTTTGAATTCAGCCATCCAGTTAGGAAGTGTAGACAAAGGGCCACAAACAAGAAAAGGTCCAGGCACTCCTCTCTGAATCATCAGTGCAATTGTAGCAATGCACTGAACGGTCTTTCCCAGTCCCATTTCATCTGCTAAAATGCCATTAATTCCATTTTCCCAAAGCATCTAGACAAAAGAATATACGTTGTATTTAAAATCTGATAAAAACATCTACTGAATTAGCAATGGTTTATTTCTTCTTTTCTAAAAGCATACTCAATGGCAATTATGATGCAACTGACATATTAATGCCATAAATTATAATAACACCTGTGGGATGTCTTTTATCAAAGCCATTAAAAAGTGCCAGAATTGGGCTGGGGTTGTGGCTCAGCGGTAGAGCGCTCGCCTAGCACGTGCATGGCCTGGGTTCGATCCTCAGCACCATGTACAAATAAACGTATCGTGAACAACTAAAGCAGATAGATAGGTATTAACAACAAAAACCCAAAAAAAAAAAAAAAAAAAAAAAAGTGCCACAGAATTCTAATTATATTAAAAATGACAACTTGGGCTGGGGCTGGGGCTTAGTGACAGAGCGCTTGTCTAGCATGTGTGAGGCACTGGTTTGATCCTTAGCACCACATAAAAATAAAAATTCTAAATAAATAAAGGCATTCCGTCCATCTACCACTACAAAAATTTTTTTTCTTAAAAAAGAGACAACTCGGGGCTGGGGTTGTGGCTCAGCGATAGAGCGCTCGCCTAGCATGTGCGCGGCCCAGGTTTGGTCCTCAGCACCACATACAATCACACTGTGTACAACTAAAGCAAATAAATAAATATTAAAAAAAAAAAAAAGAAAAAAGAGAGAGACAACTTATTACCCTAAGCCATTCCATGCCTTCTACTTGGTACCATCGCATCACTCCTCCTGTGAAGTACTTTGGTTGTTGAAAGGGCACTGGCTGTCCATTACATTTCCGAACTGGGTCAAAAAAGAATTGAGCATTCTGCCTAACTGTTTGAGATAATCTATCTTTAATTATACTATTTGAATCTTTATTTTTCTGAAGATCTTCTACACAGAGATTAGCAGAGGAGGAACTTTCATCCTGCAAAGAAAAACGTTTAATAGTTTGACACAAAATGCTGCTATATTCCCCACCTCATATTTCCAAAAACATTATCAAAATGCACCTATTTCTATAATCACTATGTAAGAAGAAATAAGACCATGTGTATAGTAAAAACCCAGACACTTCCATTCACATACAAATGGAAACCATTAGAAAATAACAAACTTTTGAGAATAATCCATACAGATTAAAACTATCAACAGTCATATACTTTTACCTCCCTTACAAACTCTTATATTGTGCTAACCAATTTATTAAACTATTTTCTCTGTGCCAAGCACAGTGGCACAAGCCTTTAATCTCAGCAACTCAGAAGAGTGAGACAAGAGGATTGCAAATTCAAAATCAAGCCTCAGCAACACAGCAAGACCCTGTCTCAAAATACAAATAAAAAGGGCTAGGGATGTGGCTCAGTGGTTGAGCATCCCTGGGTTCAATCCCAGGTACAAAAAAAAGGGGAAAAGTCTTAGAAATGATGCTGAAACATTTAAGTGGAAAAATATTAAATTCAAATGTCATCATTCCACACAAATTTATTTGTGATAAAATCACAGGTGTAAATATAAAATGAAAAGAATTATCTTGATAACCTTGTGATGGTTATACATCCCTTGAACAAGACTGAACAACAAAGGGAAAAGATAAATCCAACTATTACAAAAACTATCATTTAAGTTAAAACAACATAAGATAATCATTTCAGATCTATAGAATGGTTAAAATTAAAAACGACTGACAACATCAAATGCTGGCAATAATATGAAGTAGAACTCCCCTATATAAGAGTTGTGAAGCTGGGTCTGTGGCTCAGTGGTAGAGCACTTGCCTAGCACATGTGAGGCACTGGGTTCAATCCTCAGCACCACATAAAAATAAATAAATAAAATAAAGCTACAGTGTCCAGCTACAACTAAAAACTATTAATATTAAAAAACTTGCCGGGCGCGGTGGCGCACGCCTGTAATCCCAGCACTCTGGGAGGCTGAGGCAGGAGGATCGCGAGTTCAAAGCCAGCCTCAGCAATGGTGAGGCACTTAGTAACTCAGTGAGACCCTGTCTCTAAATAAAATACAAAAAAGGGCTGGGGATGTGACCCAGTGGTCGAGTGCCCCTGAGTTCAATCCCCGGTACCACAAAAAAAAAAAAAAAAAAAAAAACTTAAGGGAGGGCTGGGATTGTAGCTTAGCAATAGAGAGCTTGCCTAGCACATGCAAGACTCGGGTTGCAACCCAGATTCGATTCTCAGCACCACATAAGAATGGAGGCATCGTGTACAACTAAAAAACAAATAAATATATTTAAAAAAAAATTAAAAAAACTTTAGGGAGCTAGGGATATAGTGCTGGGGAAGAGTGCTTGCCTCGCATGCACAAGGCCCTCCCTTGCTTCAATTCCTAGTACCACCAAAAACAAAACAAAACAAAACAAAACAAACTTAAACAGGAAATACTCCAAATGTTTACCAATAAGATGTAAAGAATACTGTAATACTCCAATGGACTTCTACTCAGCAATAAAAAGAAAATAACATATTCAACAACATAAATGAATATCAAATATTTTGAATGAAAAAGAAAAAATAGAATATATATTTTTTAATATTTTAAGTCTTAGAACAGGCAAAATTATGTAACAGACATCAAAATGTAGCCTCCTTTGAGCTTGAGAGCAGAAAAATTGGAAAGGCATAACCAGGAATCCTACCAAAAGGAAGTGTTCTATATCTTGTTTGGATGGTGATTACACAGGAATATGCATTTTTCAAAATTCCATAGTAAATCATGGTAGTTGATTAGATTGAGACTATCCATTATTCATTCATACTGGGGATTAACCCCAAGGGAGCTTTACCACATCCAAAGTCAGTCCATTTTTTTTTTTTTTTTGAGACAGGGTGTCTCACCAGATTGTTGAGGATCTTGCTAAATTGCTGAGGCTAGCCCTGACCTTGTGATCTTCCTGCCTCAGGTGTGTGTCACTGCACACAGAAAGACTTTATGTTTAAAAATGCAACTACACATTATAAAAATGAGTTTAAGCTTATATAACCCATAACATATTTAGGTTAACCAGAAATAAATCCCTACACTGAAAAAAGGGCAGGGATAGTGGCATATGCCTGTAATCTCAGAAGCTCTGGAGGCTGAGGCAATAAGATCGCAGTTCTAAGCCAGTCTCAGCAACATACCAAGGTCCAAAGCAATTCAGTGAGATCATTTCTCAAAATAAAAAGGGCTATGGGTGTTGCTCAGTGGCAAAGTACTGCTGGGTTCAATCACTGGTACCAAAAATAAAGTACCTCTCATTTCATAACCATGACATGAATTTTCCCAGGAGCCCATTAATCTGATGTATAAATTAACTACTTGAAGTTTATATCCATTAGTAAATATTTTCATGTTAATTATTTTACTTCTGCTTCCCTAATCAAACCTGTAACTATTAGGGCTTAAGTTAGGGATTAAAAAGGAATTTAGATTAAATTAAAAAGGAACTTCTCTATATAAAATGATAGTGTGTGTATATATATCCACATATTTACAGGTACTTGCATCATTGCTAGACTCAAAAGTTTAAGGCATTATTATTGCTAGATGCATTGATACCGATACATCAAAGAACATGTTATGAACACCCGAAGTTAAAATGTTAGGATAAAAAAGATGGATAGGATTTTTTTTTTTTTTAAGGCAGAGAAATGGAATGAATGGTGAGAAAAATGTCAAGTGGTGATTAAAAGGAAAGGGGATGAACCAGGCATGGTGGTACATGCCTGTAATCCCAGCAACTCAGGAGGGTGAAGCAGGAGAATCACAAGTACAAGGCCAGACTCAACAACTTAGCAAGACCCTCAGCCACTTGGCAAGACACTGTCTCAAGACAATATTAAAAATAAGAAAGGCTAGCCGGGCGCGGTGGCTCACGCCTGTAATCCCAGCACTTTGGGAGGCTGAGGCAGGAGGATCGCGAGTTCAAAGCCAGCCTCAGCAGTGGCGAGGCACTTAGCAACTCAGTGAGACCCTGTCTCTAAATAAAATACAAAAAAGGGCTGGGGATGTGACCCAGTGGACGAGTGCCCCTGAGTTCAATCCCCGGTACCACAAAAAAAAAAAAAAAAAAAAAAAAAAAAAAAAAAAAAAAAAAAAAAAAAAAATAAGAAAGGCTGGTGAAAGTGCTCAGTGGTAAAGCACCCCTGGTTCCTTTCTCAGTAGTGCAAAAGAAAAAAGAATGTAGAGCGGGGTAGCGACCAACCAGAAGCAAACACTCCTAAATTTAGGGGCTGGAGATATAGCTCAGTTGGTAGAGTACTTGCCTCGCATACACAAGGCCCTAGGTTCAATCCCCAACAGGGGGTGGGGGTGGGGGTGGGGGTGGGGGTGGGGGTGGGGTGTGATACTCCTAAATTTACCATCTTACCTCTTTCATTTTCTTTCTTTCTTTTTTTTTGTGATACCAGGAATTGAACTCAGGGGCACTCGACCACTAGGTCACATCCCCAGCCCTTTTTTGTATTTTATTTGGAGACAGGGTCTCACTGAGTTGCTAAGTGCCTCGCCATTGCTGAGGCTGGCTTTGAACTCTCGATCCTCCTGCCTCAGCCTCCCAAAGTGCTGGGATTACAGGTGTGCGCCACCGCGCCCGGCTCATTTAATTTTTATTATGGACATCTTACCTCTTTCTCCTTTTTATTTTTTTTAGCCACAGACAGAATTTCCTAGAAGATTGAAAAACCAAAAACAAATTAGTAATGTATTTGCACATTTATATATTTATTGAACAAACATTTTGTGCTAATCTTATGCAGATAAGACATTCAAGGTAATTAAAACAGAGAATCTCAAACTAGTGGTCATTAGGAAGAATTAAGCCCATTTTTTGGCTCAGATCTCTCATAATAGTCTCAATTGTCTACACTTAAAAAACTGGGATTTTCTAGCTTTTATTTTTTTAACATAAAGAGACTAAGTACAACTATCCTCTAGTCAGCAAATGACAATCTATAGACAAACTCTAGCTGGCAGCCTGTTACTGTAAATACAGTTTAGATGAGCCTGATGTGGCAAGGCACACCTATAATCCCAGCTCCTCGGGAGGCCAACGAGGAGGATCACAAGTTTGAGGCCAACCTCACCAATTTAGCAAGACCCTGTTTTAAAGAAAATAAAAAAGAATAAAGACTGGGGATGTGGATTAGAAGTAAAAGCACCCCGGGCACCCCAATACCTTTCAAGTGCCTTTAAAAAATATATATTTTTTTAAGACAAAACAAATTTAGGCTAATTTGTTTATAGTATATCCATGGCTGTTTTCAGAATATACTAGCAAGAGTTCAGGTTTCAGTAGTTAACCACAAAACCATTCAAAAGTTGAAAATATTATCTTGCTATTTACAGAAAAAGTTTGTCAAATCCCACTCCAATCAACTTTGGGCATTTCTGTGAACAGCCATCTGAGTTTACAAGACTAGTTAAAAATCAAAGATGAGGGCTAGGGTTGTGGCTCAGCGGTAGAGCGCTCGCCTAGCACATGCGCAGCCCGGGTTCA
Source organism: Tamias sibiricus (assembly GCA_025594165.1). Taxonomy (NCBI): domain Eukaryota; kingdom Metazoa; phylum Chordata; class Mammalia; order Rodentia; family Sciuridae; genus Tamias; species Tamias sibiricus. Next base: position 137,830,130 of record CM046663.1, on the reverse strand, counting down.
ATCCTCAGCACCATGTAAAAATAAAGGCATTGTGTACAACTAAAACAAATAAATAAATATATATTTTTTTAAAAAAAGACATTGTGTACAACTAAAAACAAATAAATTTTTTTTTAAAAAATCAAAGATGAATACTCTGAAAATAGAGAATAAACTTACAGAAATTATGAGGATGCAATAAGCAACATCCAGAATATTGGGAATCATGTACAATAAATCATGTAGAATAAATTACTTCTTTTTATCTCAATTTTTTTTAAAAATTAAAAAATAGAAAGGATTAGCTGGGGATGTAACTCTGAAGTATAGCAAGCACTTGCCTACATGTACAAGGTCATAGGTTCAATTTCCAGTACAGGTAAACAAATAAGCAAAAACAAAAAAGTAGTTTGCAATTGAAAAAAGCCAACAGAGCTGGTGCAGTGGTGCACACCTGTAATCCCAGATGCCTGGGAGGCTGAGACAGGAGAACGGCAAATTCAAAGCCAGCCTCAGAAACTTAGTGAGGCCCTAAGCAACTTAAGGGAGACCCTGTCTCAAAATAAAAATAAAAGGACTAGGGATATGGCTCAGTGGTTAAGCATTCCTAGGTTCAATCCCCAGTATAAATAAAAAAAAAAAAAAAAAAAAAGCACGTAGCCAGGCACAGTGACACATGCCTCTGATCCCGGTTAGGAAGCTGAAACAAGAGGATCCCAAGTGCAAGGCCAGCCTGGGCCACTAAGCTAGACCTGCTCAAAATAAAGAAAGAAGGACAGGGGATATAGCTCAGTGGTAGCTGAGCTTATATATCCTGTATTTAGTGTTGATTTTAAAAATACTTTAACTATTGGGGCTGGGGTTGTGGCTCAGCAGCAGAGCGCTCGCCTCGCACATTTGCGGCCCGGGTTCGATCCTCAGCACCACGTAAACATAAATACATTGCATTGTGTACAACTAAAGTAAATAAATATTAAAAAAAAAAAAAACTTTAACTATTAACCAACTTCTTCACATAAACATCTGAAAGCAATGGAATATATAAAACAAATTGAAAAACTAAATAACAGTAATTCTTAGAGCATTAAAGTGGTTCAAAACATACAACAGGTTTTACTCAACATCAAATATTCTTTACTTGACCTTTTATTTTTACCTCTTTTGACATGACTTCTGAAATATTATATGATTCATCTTCTCTTCCTCTTTTCTTTTTCACAGCTACAAAAGAAATCATTTTTATTTTATAAGAATTAAAATAGCCAGGCATGGTGGCGCACGCCTGTAATCCCAGCACTTGGGAGGCTGAGGCAGGCGGATTAAGAGTTCAAAGCCAGCCTCAGCAATGGCGAGTCACTTAGCAACTCAGTGAGACCCTGTGTCTAATAAAATACAAAAAAGGGCTGGGAATGTGGCCCAGTGGTCGAATGCCCCTGAGTTCAATCCCCAGTACCAAAAAAAAAAAAAAAAAAAAAAAAAAAAAAGAATTAAAATAAATACGAACACATTCTTCCCAACTAGAATGAGGAAATTTACCTGTATTCTCTCCACTTCCATCAACTGAATTTTTACCCTGTAAAAGAAGGATTTAGAATATTACTTTTACTAAAGACCTTTATGGTGTATTATATATTAAAAGGCAATAATTAACTTTAGAAAATGATTCTTGCAGTTGAACCTCATCCACATTATTCACTATTACACTTATCTACATGTAACCTTTTTCTGCATTTCCCTACCATAACTTTTTCATCGGTCATTATTAATCTCTGCTTCCTCCCAATTGTTCTACTCTACTCATTTTTTTCCCACTTAAGATTCAAACTTTAACATTAACTGGGGATGTAGCTCAGGGGTTCAATCCCCAGTTAAGCGAGGGGGAAGGGTGCATAGAAAAAAATACTTTATCAAGAATAAATGAACACATAAGCCGGGCATGGTGGTGCACACCTGTAATCCCAGCACTGGGGAAGCTGAGGCAGGAGGATGGTGAGTTCAAAGCCAGCCTCAGCAATGGTGGAGCACTTAGCAACTCAGTGAGACCCTGTCTCTAATAAAATACAAAAAAGGGCTGGGGATGTGGCCCAGTGGTCGAGTGCCCCTGAGTTCAATCCCCGGTACCAAAAAAAATAAACAAATAAAAATAAAAAATAAATGAACACATATAAGAAATCGAAATAAAATTTTAAATGTTCAGGATTAATAAGATACCAAAAAGGAGGCTGAATGTTTTCTCTAATATGCAGATGCTAATTCACAATAAGGCAGAGGGTACTAGAAAAGAATAGTGTTACCTTAGAGGGAAGTGATGGGAGGGGATGGGAAGGAATGTGGGGATAGGAAAGACAGTAGAATGAAACAGACATTATTACTTTATTTTATATATATGACTACAAGACCAATATGATTCTGCAACACGTACATTCAGAAAAATGAAATTATATCTCGTCCATGTATATCAAATTGCACAAATGCATTCTACTGTCACGTATAACTAATTAAAACAAATTTAAAAATAAATAATAAAAAAAAACGATACCAAGAAGGAACAATGAAAGCAGGTAGAACCTAATGGTTGGTGCCTTTAGAACAAAATGAGTGGTGTTGGGGGGAAAAACCAAACTCTAGTATAGAAAATTAGCTGTCTCAAAGTGAAGGATGTATTAAAATTAATGGGCAAAGAGTAGGGAGTAAATGGCCCAGCCAGTAAAAAAATCTTATAAACATACGTTCTTTAGAAACCAAAGATGCAACTCCAGAATTAATGAGTCAAATATCAGCTTTAGATAACTGGATTTGTTGCAGAAGAATCTGCAGAATTATTTATCAGGAACTTAAAACATCAGCACTAACAAGCCTAAGACTCAAATAATTGGACTTAAAGATATCCTACTTATTTGGCCTACTAGCATTTTCATATTTCCTAATAAAGACAGATAGTATAGAAGCTAAGTGTAAACGTTAAAACTAATCTTGGGTTCAAATCCCAGCATTACTTATTAGATTATGTTATCTTCAGCAAGCTATACAACTATCATTGCAGTAGTTACGTTTTATTGTCTCAAGCACCAAGAATATTGATTTTGGGGTTACAAATAAATTTTAGCAGGTAGGCAAATTCAGATACAGAATATATTAATGAGAACTAACAGTGTATCTCCTAGTATGTTTCTTTATATGTAAAATGGAAGTAATAATAGTGTCTCTACCTAATGAAGCTGTTTTGAGAATAAGTAAAAGAATATATAGGATGCCTGACACAAAGTTAGTTCTTAACAAATATAAACTTTATCATTTCTCTTTCTACTGGTTCATTATGGGTTTCAAAAAAACTGACCACTACCTGGGCATGATGGCACAGGCCTATAATCCCAGCAGCTTGGGAGGCTTAGGCAGGACGACCACAGAGTTCAAAACCAGCCTCAGCAAAAGCGAGGCATTAAGCAACTGACTGCCCCTGAGTTCAATCCCCAGTACCCACCCCCGTCCCCCAAAAAGAACTGACCACTTATAAAATATCTTAAAGGACAATATTTATAGATTCTTTTCAAGTGAGTCAAATTCTGTCATTATGTAAAACAGTCCACAGTATAAGAAAATAAAGGCCATTATCTGGCTCTTCCATTTCTTAAAAACTGAGAAACAGACTGTCAATGTTTCTATACAACCTGTAACAAAGGTAGGTGGTTAACAAGTTACAATTAAATAGACGCTCAAAGAGTGAAGACAAAAGAATTGCTTCAATATTTAAGATAATATATAAAAACTAGCTTAACACAGTAGCAAACACCTGTAATCAATCCCAGGAACTAAACTAAGGAGGCCGAGACAGGAGGAGCTCAAGTTTGAGGCCTCAGCAATTTAGCAAGATCCAGTCTCAAAAAAAAAAAAAAAAAAAAAAAAAAGAAGAAGCAAGGGATGTGGCTCAGCAGTAAAATGCCACTAGGTTTCAATCTCCAGTATGTATCTATACATGTACGAATGTATACATTCTGAGGGCTAGAGGTATAATTCAATGGCAGTGTGTGCTTAGCATATGTAAAGCCCTAGGTTCAATCCCCAGAACTTTAAGAAAAAAATCTGACTTGCTATATTACCTTTGCAACTTTTAAAGATTGCTTTTTTCTCTCCAATTTCTCTTTCTTCTTCTGTTCCTGTAAAATAATTTCTTCTTAGTATCACATATGGGAAACGCAACATAGGAAACATTCATTTCCAACTCTCAAATAACTTGTTTACAACTAAAAATAAAAAACTATAATAATTATAAAACAGAAAATTTTGTGCTTTAAAAGTCTTCATGGAATAACAAGGAACAGATTTACCCTACTGCCATGAACTACTAAAATCCTGATAAAAATATATTACACAACAGTTTTCAAAAGAAAAGGGAAACAAATGAGGTGAATTTTCAGACTGCCTCGTTTACTGCCTGAAGGCAAGCAATTTCCAAGAGCAAGTAACAGAGGAAAAATACAAATAGAACCCAAGTCTCTGATTTGACACAATTCAAAACAGAGATGCTAGCAATTACCGAATCAAGTACTAGAGCTGCACAAAGCTATGTCTCTTACTGTAAATGCATGAATGTAAGGAAACCAAAGTCAGGAAAACAGCTACCAGAAAGAAGTAGGTAGAGCAATCTTGCCCTCTGATAAGAGGTCAAGAATAAGGAACCATTTGCTTTTGCTCAGGCAAAGTAGAATGTCCTAAAATACAAACATCAAATAGAGTATTCAGAAGAAAAATCTATTTCTAGACTAAAAGCTATTCCAGATATGCCTTAAATTTAAAGGACAAAAAAAGGATTCAAACCATCTCCAAGAGTTGGTTATAATTCATTAAGTAAGGTACTTATTTTGTGGGGTTTGTGTGTGTGTGTGTTTACTTAACCTATCAAGATTTTAAAAGGGCTTCAAACAGAAAAAAGAGAATTTGGCAAATAAAACAAAATCTCAACTGGTATTAAATATGGATGGTGGGGACATGGGGATTTATTGTATCCTCTAATTTGTATAAGTTCTGACATCATACATTTTTGTGGGAAGACAAACAAATACAATATATCTATCACATGATAAGTGCAATGGAAAGAACACAAGAAAGTAAAGGAGGGCTGGGGTCATGGCTCAGTAGAGCACTCGCCTAGCACGTGCACGCGATCCTCAGCACCACATAAAAAATATATAAAATAAAGGTATTGTGTCCAAATACAACTAAAAATAAAAACTATAATAATTATAAAACAGAAAATTTTGTGCTTTAAAAGTCTTCATGGAATAACAAGGAACAGATTTACCCTACTGCCATGAACTACTAAAATCCTGATAAAAATATATTACACAACAGTTTTCAAAAGAAAAGGGAAACAAATGAGGTGAATTTTCAGACTGCCTCGTTTACTGCCTGAAGGCAAGCAATTTCCAAGAGCAAGTAACAGAGGAAAAATACAAATAGAACCCAAGTCTCTGATTTGACACAATTCAAAACAGAGATGCTAGCAATTACCGAATCAAGTACTAGAGCTGCACAAAGCTATGTCTCTTACTGTAAATGCATGAATGTAAGGAAACCAAAGTCAGGAAAACAGCTACCAGAAAGAAGTAGGTAGAGCAATCTTGCCCTCTGATAAGAGGTCAAGAATAAGGAACCATTTGCTTTTGCTCAGGCAAAGTAGAATGTCCTAAAATACAAACATCAAATAGAGTATTCAGAAGAAAAATCTATTTCTAGACTAAAAGCTATTCCAGATATGCCTTAAATTTAAAGGACAAAAAAAGGATTCAAACCATCTCCAAGAGTTGGTTATAATTCATTAAGTAAGGTACTTATTTTGTGGGGTTTGTGTGTGTGTGTGTTTACTTAACCTATCAAGATTTTAAAAGGGCTTCAAACAGAAAAAAGAGAATTTGGCAAATAAAACAAAATCTCAACTGGTATTAAATATGGATGGTGGGGACATGGGGATTTATTGTATCCTCTAATTTGTATAAGTTCTGACATCATACATTTTTGTGGGAAGACAAACAAATACAATATATCTATCACATGATAAGTGCAATGGAAAGAACACAAGAAAGTAAAGGAGGGCTGGGGTCATGGCTCAGTAGAGCACTCGCCTAGCACGTGCACGCGATCCTCAGCACCACATAAAAAATATATAAAATAAAGGTATTGTGTCCAAATACAACTAAAAAATAAACATTAAAAAAAAAAAAAAAAAAAAAAGGAGGGCTGGGGTTGTGGCTCAGCAGTCAAGCACTGGCCTAGCTCGTGCGCAGCCCGGGTTTGATCCTCAGCACCATGTACAAATAAAGGCATTGTGTACAACTAAAATGAACAAATAAGTATTTTTTTTTTTTTTTAAAGTAAGGGAAATCAAGAGTCAGTAACTTTATTTAAGATTGTCTGGGAAGGTCTCATTGAGGAAACATTTAAGACAAAAGTTGATGAAGATCATGAAGTAAGCCAAGCAACAATCTACAGGAAAAGGGTTTCATGCAGAAAACAGCCAATGGAAAGATTCAAAGGCAAGAAGAAACACATCTGGAAGGAGATCTAAAAGGTAATGGGGTTGAGGCAGAAGTCAAATTGTTTACAGTTTTATACTTTAACTTGTAAGAAATGACAAGCTAGAAGGCAATGAACAAAATATCTTTTAAAATACTTCAAGAGCCAGGCGCGGTGGCGCACGCCTGTAATCCCAGCATTTTGGGAGGCTGAGACAGGAGGATCACAAGTTCAAAGCCAGCCACAGCAAAAGCAAGACACTTAGCAACTCAGTGAGACCCTGTCTCTAAATAAAATACCCCCCCCCATAAAAAAAAAAAGGCTGGGGATATGGCCCAGTGGGTCGAGTGCCCGAGTTCAATACCCAGTACCACCAAAAAAAATAATAATAATAATAATAATCATAATAAAATACTTCAAGAAAAAATAGTGCTAAAGAAAATATAGCTGGGCTTGGTAGCACACACCTATAATCCCAATGGCTAGAGAGACTGAGACAGCAGGATTGTGAGTTCAAAGCCAATCAGCAAAAGCGAGGTGCTAAGCAACCCTTTCTCTAAGTAAAATACAAAATAGGGCTGGGTCACTCGGTGGTTGAGTACCCGGAGTTCAATCACCAGTATCCAAAAAGAAAAAATGAATTCTTCACCCAGTAAAAATGTCATTTAAAAACCAAGACTTGGGGCTGGAGATATAGCTCAGTACCTGGTAGAGTGCTTGCCTTGCATGCACAAGGCCCTGGGTTCAATCCCCAGCACCAAGAAAACAAAACAAACCAAAAAAAAAAAAAACAAAAAAAAAAAAAAACCCAAGATTTTCAGGCAGATGAAAACTAAAGTAAAATATTACCAACTGAATCTATAATAGAAAACAGATCAGTGAATATTAGAGGTGAAAGATGGGGGAGTGCAACTATGAGGATACTACTAATGGTGTCAACCCGTAATTCCAGCTACTTGGGATTAAGGCAGAAGAAAAATAAGCCTTGGCAACTTAGTGAGACCCCCATGACAAACTAAAAAATAAAAGGGCTGGAGAGATACCTCAGAGGTAGAGGATCCCTGGGTTCAGTCCACAAAATTGCAAGCAAATAAACAAGTAGAAGGGTCTGGGATATAGCTCAGTGGTATAGCACGTGCTTAGTACTGTCAAGGCTTTGGGTTCAATCCCTAGTACCACAGGGAAAAAAACATGTTATATTAAAAAATAAAATGCTGGGGGCTGGGGTTGTGGCTCAGCAGTAGAGGGGTTGCCTCACACATGTAAGGCCCTGGGTTCGATCCTCAGCACCACATAAAAATAAATAAATAAATAAACAAACAAAATAAAGATATTTAAAAAGTAATAAAATAAAATAAAACACTGGGACTGAGGCGGTAGCTCAAAGGTAGAACACTTGCCTAGCATGTGTGAGTGAGGTCTAGGGTTCTACAACCCCCCAACCTGCCGCAAAAAAAAAAAAAAAAAAAAAAAAAAAAAACCTTACTCACTGATAAAACACATCATGAATCAATCTCAAAAGTACACTAAGCAGGAAAAAAAAGACACAAATGTGAGTTTTTATTTCTACACACCAACTTATCAATTATTCTGCAACTTCTGGATATCCTTTAATTCAATACTGATGCTATTCACGTGGAGATTGTGTCAGATCCCCGGGATTGTGGGCTTAATCCTTTAATTCAATACTGATGCTATTCACCTGGAGATTGTGTCAGATCCCCGGGATTGTGGGCTTAGTCCCTAAGACTTCTTCCCCTCTTCCTATTTCAGATGCCAATATTCAAGTCCCAGGTTGTTTAACCTCAATACAGATTGTGATTCAAATAATCCCTTCCCTACGCTCAATTAACTTGCTGGAGTTCACAGAACTCAGGGAAACGTTTACTTAAGTTTACTAATTTATTATAAACAGTATTACAAAAGATACTGATGAAATCTGATAGAGAGATGATAAGGAAACCACCAGGAAGAGGCCCAGAGTTTTTACACCCTATCAAGGGATGCTACCCTCAAAGAATCTCCATGTGTCCCTAACTGGAAGCTCTCCAAATCCTATCCTTTTGGGGTTTCATGAAAGATTCATTATATAAGTATGAATGATTAAATCACTGGCCACTGCTGATCAACTTAACCTTCAGGCCCTGCCCACTCCCTGGAGGTTGGGAGATAAATTCAAAGTCCCAACCCTCTAATCCTGCACTGATCTTTCTGGTGACCAGCCCCTATTCAGAAACTAACTAACAGAGGCCAAGCCCTTAGGTAACTAATTAGCATGTGAAAAGACACATCAGTTTGGAAATTCCAAGGATTTTAGGAGCTGTGAGCTAGGAAACAGGAAATGAAAGCAAATATACATATCATAATATCACAAAACCATACCATTTATGTAATATTCTTGAAAATCATTACTAGCCTATAGTGACAGAAAGCAAACTGGTCATTCATGGGATTCACTGATGGCACAGAAGATTTTTGTGGAATCAAAATGTACATTATATCTGAATTATATTGCCTATACACATTCACTGGTCAAAGTTTGTCAAACCATAAATTTGTGATCTGTGCATTTTAATATATATGGTTTATAAATAAATAAAGCTGTTTTAAAATAATCGTAAAGCTGTCAGCTAAAAAATTATATATACATACCTCTAACTGCTGCTGCTCCATTTTAGTCAACAAGAATTTGGAGTAGATATTACTTTTTTCAAGCAAATGTTGAAGTCTACGGTACCGAATTTCTGTGGACTCTCTGTCCCAAGACATGCGAGCCTATCCAAAGAGAAAATTTCCATATTTACCAAAATTTACTAACAAACCTTGATTGGTTTTTTTGGTGTAAGGTTTAATACAGACTACACAAACACTCTGTGGGTTTAAGAAATGTCCTGAACATAATGGGGGAATAAAAGAGTCTCACAAGATTTATTAGACGTAGCTTGTTTTTCAAACTAAAAACTGAAAAAAGATTCTTAGATTCAACAGACAATTTGGTAGATAAAGATTAGGTATCAAAATATTGAAATTTCAGATAGTAGACATATGATTTCTGATATGTACCCATTGAAAAAATATTTGAAAGTTAGAAAATAAGTTGGATTTAAGTTTTTGGATTTTTTTAAGATGGGATCTTGTACTCTGGGGCTAAAGCAATCCTTCTGACTTAGACTTGCATAGTTCAGTGGTATGTTAACTTCTGTAAAGATAATGATAGTAAATACTTTAGTATTTGAGCACCACATGGTCTCTACTACAAATACACTCAACTCTGCATTTTTAACATAAAAGCAGTCACATTTAACATTTAAACAAATGGGCACTGGTTGTTTCCTACTAAAACCCAGCTAGTTTATCAACAAAGATACTGAAGCAGGTACAAGAAATTACATAAAGCTACTGGGCAGAACACAGTATATTTGATTTATACTACAGATGAGATGACATCACTTAAAAGACATATTACTTAATACTACAGTACTAGATATAAATTCTGAAAAATTCAAACTACTAAAAATAAGAGAGGCCAGCTTTCAGGAAAACAGATGACATCTGAATTATATAAAGGATTGATACATGAAAGCAGAACTCAAGAATTTCACCAACTACAGTAGAAGGTCTGACAATTAAGCAATACTAGCCTCAGCAACTGCACTAAGAATTATACTTAAGTAACTTTACAATCAAAGGGACTTCAGAGGTTTGGTACTACATACCTCTAATCTTACAGTCTAAAGAAACTCTTGACAAATGCATTTAGCTGTCTAATGGAAGATTTTTAGCATTGTATTTTTTCAACTAAACCAAGTTACCTACTGTTCAATCAGTATGAATGAAAAAACAAAGCCAATTGAAAAAAACCCTAACTGCTCCCTTTACCCATAACTGGTGGTTTTAAGTTAGAAGAAAGTAGCCCAGAGTTTAAAGCTGGTTTAAATGGGGAAGGGGCTGAAGGTATAGCTCAGAGGAAGAGGTTTGCCTAGCATATGCCTCATCCTGGGTACTATCCCCAGCACTACAAAATAAACAACAAACAAATAAATATCAAAAGAATTGGGGAAGGCGGTTACAAGTTCATTTAAAAATTCTAATTAATACTCCAGTACCTTGTATACTATACCTGAGTGGTTTATGCTACTCTAGCCTGTGATTTCTAAGACATTATTGTATATTTTGGTTTCCTTTTTTAAAAAAAAAATTATTTATTATTTGTTTTAGTTGTACACAATGCCTTTATTTTTACATGGTGCTGAGGATCGAACCCAGGCTGTGCACCTGCTAAGCTCTCTACCACTGAGCCACAACCCCAGCCCTATATTATTGGTTTATATTTTGCTAGATATTACATCATCACTCTAAGTGGGTACAATGGAGCATGCCTGTAATCCTAGCAATTCAAGAGGCTGAGACAGGAAGACCCAAGGCCAAGGCCAAACTCAGCAACTTAGGGAAACCCCATCTCAAAATAAAAAGGACTGGGGATGTGACTCATTAGTTAAAGGCCCCAGGGTTTAATCCCCAGTACCCACCCCCCCAAAAAAGTGTGTGTAGGTGCACCATCACTATAGAAAACTATAGTTTTCTTTCAAAATAAATTTCCATTATAAAACCAATGGCAATAGTAAGATATAAAGAAAATACATGCTCATTAAAGTTAAATGTAAAAAAAATACATAAATCATTTACCCCATCTACACAAATAATCCCTGTTAACATCTTCTCAAACTGTATTTTCAGTCTTTTAAGGACAGCCCTTCTTGTGCAACTACCAATATACTACTGCAACTACAATCAGCAGCCAACAAGTAAGGGAATATTACAAACAGGAGAAGATGAAAATTATTAAAGACTTCACAAAATGGATTTTTTAAATTTGTCTAAAATATTGAGTTTAGATACAGTTACTTAAATCTTGTCAGAATAAGTTAGCATGTATGTTAAAAAAGTAATTAAAATTTTCAGATGTCATTATGGAATAATAATATAAGTAAACCACACCAATGGTTAATCTTTAAACAACAACAAAAAATCCTTAAACCCAATCTTCAATATTTCAAATTCTTCCCATCACTTCTTCTTGATTGAGCAATTTCATTATTTGTTATCCTACAGTAAGTTGCAGCTCCATCTGTGGAAAGAAGTGAGTGTCTACAAGGAAGCATTTCTTGTCTTGGCGGTTAGAATACAATATGGCAATGGACAATGAGGGTAAAAATTCCCTACTCTCTACCCCATTAATCTCTTCCAACACCAATCTCAGTTTTTTGGAAAGTGGAGTTCTATTTTAGCCTACACATAATATGAACCATTTTCTTTTTACCTCTTCAAGAAATGTCCCAGATCCACCTTCTCCCGGCTCCTTTAAAGGCAACAAAGCTACCCCAAAGTCTCCCAAACTAACAATGACTTCTTTTAAAAGGAAATGCAGGTGAAAAGTCCAAGAAAATAATTGTGGTATGTGAATGTCAAAGTCATTCTCCAGGCTTTTCACAAACTTAAAAAATCTCCTAAAGCAAAGTAAATGCCCCTCATTAAGAAATTTAAGATCAGGCTTCCTCTCTTTTTAAAGTACTTCTAAAATATGCCCATAAATACAGTTCTCCCTCCAAAGACAGAAACTTTATATTTGAGTTTTCTAGCCTCCGAAGATGTTTTTTTAACCTCAAATAGGGAAAAACTTTGAAAATGTAAAGTTTTCTAGTCACTAGACAATAACTTTTTACAAAGTTCAATAACAAAATCTTTCCACACCTGTAAGTAAAGAAACAATCTAATAACAATGGACCACAACACTACCTTTGAGAAAATTATGTATTTGTATTATTAAGATTGAAAAACTTTTTTTGGTTGTAGACGGATACAATACCTTTATTTATTTTTTATGTGGTGTTAAAAATCAAACCCAGTGCCTTGCCGTGCTAAGCGAGTACTCTACCACTGAGCCACAACCCCAGCCCGAGTTACTGACTTTTTTAACAAAAATATTTAATGTGAATTAAATATTATTCTCTAGGTTCTATGATGCATTATTGTTAAAAGCTATGCCAGATACCCGGTGCACATCTGTAATCCCAGCCACTAGAGAGACTAAGGCAAGATGATCTTGAGTTGGAGGGCAGCCTCAGCAATTTAGGGAGGTCCTGTCTTTAAAAAGGGCTGTAATCCCAGTGGCTGGAGAGGCTGAGACCGGAGGATTGCAAGTCAAAGCCAGCCTCTGCAAAATCGAGGCACTAAGCAACTCTGTGAGACCTTCTCCAAAATAAAATACAAATTAGGGCTGGAGATGGGGCTCAGTGGTTGAGTGCCCCCCCCCCCCAAATCAATCCCCAGTACTCCTCCTACTCCAAAAAAAAAAAAAAAAAAAAAAAACCCTGCCCTGTGGTTTCACTGAAAAGGTGTACCACATTTTTATTAAAATATCAACAAAAAGCAAATTGATCATTTAGATGGAAAAAAGCCCTGGCCTAGGAAGAAATTCCTAGATTTAGATTCTAGCCCAGGTTTTGATAGATGCTAACTTGTACTACCTTCTGTCTATTAAGTACATTATGACAACAGGTTTTTAAAGATTAATGCTTGCCATCAGATATACTGTTGAGGTACTAATTTAAAAAGGAAATAAGAATGAGAAGGAAGCCAGGAGCAGCAGGCCTGTAATCCCAGCACCTGGGAGGCTGAGGCAAGAGGATCTCCAGTTCAAAGCCAGCCTCAGCAATGGTGAGGCACTTAGCAACTCTGTGAGACCCTGTCTCTAATAAAATACAAAAAAGGGTTGGGGATGTGGTCCAGTGGTCGAGTGCCCCTGAGTTCAATCCTTGGTACCCCCCCAAAAAAAAAGAATGACGAAGGAAAGCATTCACTATTCGTTTTTAAAGAATTATAATGGTCAAAGGAGCAATCTGAAAAGATCACTCAAAAGGGATGTGACCACTCCCTGGTTATTTCAAGACTGCATCTCCTGGAAGCATATCACTCAAAGCCCGTGCTAAGATTTCCCAAGGCCTGTGTCAATATACCAAAAAGTGGGGCTGGGTTTGTGGCTCAGTGGCTGAGCTTTTGCCTAGCATGCGTGAAGCACTGGGTTCAATACTCAGCACCAGATTAAAAAAATAATAAATAAATAAATAAAATAAAATAAAGGTATTTTTTCATCTACAACTTCAAAAAAAGATACCCAAAAGTTAAATACCAAAGCTGTTTTGAGGTTTGTGATAACGTCAACTAAACAGTGAAAGGAAGAACTCAAACCACACCTCCGGGGACGCCTCCAGTTACTAAGGTTTTAAAGGTAATAAACTCGATTTCCGATTTACCTTCTCGAGCATCTTCCGTTCCCTCTCGAGTCCCGCAGCCTCGAGCTGCTCTTCCTCTTCCAGCATGGCTGGGGTGATCACGGCAGTCTCCTCCTGCTCAACCATTTCTGCATCTGGGGACCCTAGCAGGAGAAAGGCTTTTCCATGGTCGTTTTTATTTAAAGTTATCAACTACTCGACTCGGACCTGCACCTTCCTTCCTCCCCAGACGCCCCTGAAGCAGAAGCTGAAGACCCGCCGCGACGCCAGCATCACTTTGGGAAGACATCCCAGGTCTGCGCATCGCCCGCAATCTGCCTGGACCCCAGTCCACACACCGGGATGCTCGGGGAAGCGCAGCTCCCGGTGTGAAAACCTCCCATACCACGCAAATACGTGCGACTCCTGGGTGACCTTCAGTCACCTCTCCACAGTAACTCGTCCCTCTTTTCCTCCTCAGCCCCTTGCCCGGGATAGGCTCCCTCCCCCAAGCTCCGCCGCAGTCTCCATGCTGCCCACCCCGTTTCGAATGCCGCCCGGAGGAAGACTCTCGTCACTCACCGCCGCTGCTCGCGGGCCGCTCCGCTGGCATGGCTGGACGCTCTCGGGAACCCGGCGCTCGCCTCTCAGCGCCAGCAAAGCCGGGCGCTAAATTTTCACAGCAGCTGCGGACCCGACCTTCTCGCCGAACACCCAGCCAGAGAAAAAACGCGCGCTTCTCCTTCGCGGGAAAACCCTATGGTCTCGCGATACTTCAAGCTCACCGCCCACCCCTGGCCTTGGCTGCGCGAGATTTGGCGCAGTTGGGATTTTCCTGAAGGGAGATTGGCGGCCCCGTGTGGGCGTTTACGGGCAAGTCTATCTGGAGTAAACGAGGTTCTCCAGATTTCCGTTTTTAACCACCGCTGTGGGGCTGGGAAGTCTACTGACTGGAGGGCCCGGTTTCCTCCTGCTTTTGGTGACGGTTCGAGCTACTACTCGGTGGTTTTAGTGGCGCCTTGGCGCTCTTGCCGATGTGACTGAATACTCGCCAACCCGTAGCCTTTAGGGAGGAAGGGTGTCAAACACTGCGAACTCGCCCGCCAAGCCGAGAGCGTAGATCACGTTTTGGATGAAAATCCTCTGGAAATATCCGAGAGGCGTCTGGATAGGAGATTAGTCAGGGTTCAAGAAATTTGTGTAGGATATGGGAAAGCTGAGTACGGTGGTAAATAGAACATCCAGCAGAAGAGAAAAGGTGAAGAAAACAACTACAGCAGTAATCAGAGTTCAAGCTGAAGGAAGGAGCAGGACTTTTCTTGTCACATACTTAAGCTTTCATTCCACCATTTTCTTGTCTGCAATCCTTTTGTCTTCCCCTCCCCTCCCAATTTCTCAGAATCTTGGGTATGCTTGTATGTAACCGTTTCTTTTCTTCATTTCTGACTCCACCCACTTTAATGAATATGCGTACAAAATTTAAGAGTTTACAATGCATGTCCATAATCATATTTAGCAGCCTTCGTAACAACACTAAGACTAGCAAAGCAGAATCCTTTTTTCCTATATCAGGTGATAGAACTGATGCTGGGAGGTTTCTGTCCAGAAGCCTTTAGTCGCCTTGATAAAACAGTCCAATTCTAGCCTTTTGACTCTTAGTTCAATATTTTCTCAAGTGAAAATGTAGGCTCTGTTGCCGCGACCTGTTGTGCACACCTGTAGCACTTAAGCTAAGTTCAAAGCCACCCTCAGCAACTTAGCGAGGCCTTGTGTCAAAATAAAAAGGGCCAGGATTGTAGCTCAGTGGTAAAGCACCCCTGGGTTCAATCCCCAGTACCAAGAAACAACAAAACCTAGCTTCTATTAATAACTTTTAATTGGGAGGCTGTGGTCAAGTGGCCCTGCGTTCAATCCCCAGTACAAAAAAAAAAAAAAAAAAAAATCTTTTTGTGGTACTGGGGATTGAACTCGGGGGTGCTGTAGCACTAAACTACACCCCCAGCCTTTTTAATTTATTTATTTTGAGACAAAGTCTCACTTAAGTTGCCCAGTGTGGCCTCGAATTTTTTTTTTTAATATACTGAAATAAAATTTATTTCCATGTGCTCCTCTTCTCTCTCTCTCAAAATATGGAATTTTCTTCAAGTTTTATTGCTTTTCCCCCCATTTTTTTGGTGCATTATAGTTGTGCATAATGATGGAATTTGTTATGTATTCATACGTGAATACAATATAGCTATAATTTGGCCAATATCATTTCCCAGCACTCCCCACCACCACCACCACCCCCAAATCTTCAATCTACCTGCCTTGGTTAGTTTCCTGAGTCATTGGCACCACCAGCCCAGACCTGTTTTTTTTTTTTTTTTTTTTTTTTTTCCTCGGGGGGTGGGGTGCTATTTTACTGGGGATTGAACCCAGAAGCACTTTACCCCTGAGTCACATCCCCAACCCCCCCCCTTTTTTTTTTAATTTTGAGATAAGGTCTCACTAAGTTATTGAGGCTGTCTTTGAACTTTTGTTCCTCCTGCCTCAGCCTCCCAAGAGCCCTGGGCATGCACCAAACCTGGCTCCCTTCTGATTTTTTTTTTTTTTTTTTTTTGTGGTACCCGGGATTGAACTCAGGGATACTCAACCACTGGGTCACATCCCCAGCCTTTTTTGTATTTTATTTAGAGACAGGGTCTCACTGAGTTGCTAAGTGCCTTGCCATTGCTGAGTCTGGCTTTGAACTCATGATCCTCCTGCCTCAGCCTCCCAAAGTGCTGGGATTACAGGTGTGCGCCAATGCGCCCGGCTCCTTCTGATTTTTTTTTTTTAATATTTTTATTTATTTGCTTTAGTTGTACACAATGCGTTTTTATTCAATGCATTTTATTTGTACGTGGTGCTGAGGATCGAACCCGGGTCGCCCACGTGCTAGGCGAGCGCTCTACCGCTGAGCCACAATCCCAGCCCCCTCCTTCTGATTTTTGAAACACTGATTTGTATGAGGTTTTTAAAAATATTTCTTTCTTCTAACACAGTTTTGTCCCACTTTCCAAATTCTTTTCTCCATATGTTGCTTTTCTCTATATACGTTGTTCTTGCAGCAGCATCTGCTCTGTAGCATACTTGGCTTTCCTTCTAATTCCTCAGCAAGTGGGGAACTGTCCAAACACAGGAGATAGAGCTGATTTGATTTTCAAATGACAGATATCTCCCCTGGTCCCACACTTGTTAATAAAAGGGCACTGGGCATCTCCTGACACATCTTTGCATCTCAGTGGCTGGGGAAAGTTTTGTTCATCCACTTTTGAGGGCTTACATTCAAATGTTTCCAGGATACCTAGAAATGTTAATAGTAGCTATACAGCAACAAATTCTAGACAAAACAAATCTCTGCAGATATGGAAAATATTTCAAGATTTAGGGCCAGGCACAGTGGCACATGACTATAATTCAGCGACTGGGTAACTTAGTGAGACACTGTCTTATTTTAAAAGTGGATTGGGAATGTAACTCAGTGACAAAGCACCCCTAGGTTCAATCCCCAGTACTGTAAAAAAGAAAAAGTTTGGGGCAATACTCTGCAACATATTAGAATAGGGTGGTGTGAGAATGACTGGGTAGTTGTTTTAGATTGGGTCTCTAAAGAGTGAAAAACCCTTAAATAGAAAACCAAATGTCAAGAAGCCAACCAGCCAGGGGAAGAGTCATCCAAGCAGTAACTATAACTAATCAAAGAGATTAAGGCCAGAATAAGATGGTGCCTGTTCAAGTATGAGAGAAGGCCAGTATGAATGAATTAGAGTTGGCAAGGGGAAGTGACACAAAAAGTCAGAGGTTGACTAAGCAGATCAGTCATTGAGATTTTCCTCTAAGATGATAAAAGTCATTATTTTTTCCTGCCCACACAAAAATGTCTTATTTTTAAAAGATCCTTTTTATATGAATGGCTTCATCATCCTCCCAATCATAGAAATCAAAATCAAATTACCCTTCCTCTTCCTTATATATTAGATGACCCACTTTCCTGCCTCACAAAATAAACAATAGCTTCAAGACAGAATTCCCTCAGCTTCCCAACATCAAACTACAGATCTAGCATCTGTATATTTTTTCCATTTTTCCTCATGTTATGCTCCAGATCCAACTCCCTCCAGCCTATTTCAGGATTCTTAGATTACACAGTCTTTCATTCTTTGGTGTTGCTGTCCGAAGCGATTGCCGCTTGGAGCCACGAAGCCGCGGGAAGAAGTTCAGAGGCAAACTGGAAACAAACTGGCTTTTTATTCTGATAACTTCTCTCTAACACGCACCACACACCACCAAAAAACAACCAACAAAATGGCGCTGGATGTTTGCAGCGACTGCGATCTCTGCAGCTGTAGCAGGAGCCGTCTTTTTTATGTCTAGACAATGCCACCGGCAAATCTTCAGGGCCTGCTACCTAGAAACTCAAGCATCAATTATTAAAGGAAAGGCAGTGCTAATCCAGCACTGAGTCAAGAGGTGAGTTGTCAAACTAAAAAATAGAATTATTAGATTAGAAAATTAAAGTTGATTTCTGTTCACACACATTGTTGCTTGAGCTCCCACAAACATAAGCTGGCAAAATATCATATTCAGAACAAAACAAAGAAAGACTGAGGGTATTTACTGCATTAAAGTAGATTAAAGAAAAGATAAAGGCACTTTGGAAAAATAATTTGTTAGCTGGAACCCTCAAGTATCTGTAACCTTCCATGAAATTATCTGTTGAAATAACTCAAATTAATCAGCTATAAAACAAATAAAGTTAATTACAAATTAACATTCCTATGTCAAAACACCAAAATATCAGGTTATACAGCATTAGTCATATTCTTCGCTAAAGAGAAATCCCTGGGACACCTATTAATCAAAATTGAAGGTAACTTCACTTATTAAATTATTTACCCAAATTGAATACTCTTAAACTTAAATGAATTAAAGTTATTTGGATCCATATATATTTTTTTTTCATAAGCGCTTTGTTATTTGTGACGTCACACTGGACAGACGCACAAACATACAAACATATATTTGTGATGTCACATTAACATGAAATGTAGACAAATGTACAGACATAAAGACACGTAAAAAAAGAGAAAAAATACAATTGTGTGCACACTAAAGAGAGATCTCCTCATCCCGGCCGGGAGGAATGTCAATAAGTTGTGAAATATTTTGAAGGACTCTTTTAAGGGAATCATTCCATGCCTTCATCTTGGTCCTCTTGATTTTGTACCTTTTTTTATTAATCTTGATTCTTCAACAACTTCATTTTGATCCTTTTGATTTGGTACCTGCTTTATTAATCTAGATGGTATCCATATTGGAGAGAATTCGTGCTTTGGAAAAACACAAACTGATCCTCTCCCCAAAATTAATACTGGATCTGGACACTTCCATGTACCTAAAAGAACATCCTTCCAGTAAACCAAAGGTTTATGTTGTTGGTGTGGGTTCCAATGTCTGTCTCCAGCAGAATAACCATTAGAGTCTAAAGTTAAAAATATTTAAGGTAAACAGGGCAACTGCCAATCTGTCCCTAGGATTTTTCCAATTTCCTTCATTTTGTTTTAATAACATGATTTTCAGTGTGCGGTTTGCTCTTTCAATAATGCCCTGACCCTGAGGATTGTATGGGAAGCCTGTTTTATGGTATATATTGAATTTTGAGCAAAACTGTTTGAAAGATGAGGACGTATATGCAGGGCCATTATTTGTTTTAAGCATTTTGGGGATGCCCAATGCAGCAAAAGCTTGCAGACAATGAGATGTAACATCTTTAACTTTTTCTCCAGAATGTAAGGAAGCAAAAATCATGCCTGAGCATGTTATCTATGGTCACATGAATAAATCACAATTTTCCAAAACTTGGCTCATGAGTAACATCCATCTGCCACAAATGATTGGGCATTAATCCTCTAGGGTTAACACCATAATGAACATTGGGCAAATGTGTCATACAAGATTTACAATCTTTTACAATTGTTCTGGCTTGCTCCTTTTTAATTTTAAATCTACGCTGCAAGGTGATGCTATTGACGAGAAACTGGGAGTGAAATAAAGTAGCTTGCTGGAGCGCTGAAAGTATAAAGATAGTTTGGGTAAGAGCATCAGCCTTTTGATTACCTTCATGGAGAGGACCAGGCAAGTTGATATGTGCTCTAATATGCCCTACGAATAGAGGTTCTTTTCTTGCCCACAAAAGTTTTTGTATTTGATAAAACAATTTAAAGGCTGGAGTATGAGGTGCTATTGGTCCTGCTAGCTCTAATTTTGGGACGGCATGTACAATACAGTGGCTATCTGAAAAAATGTTCATGAGCTGCTCTCTAAAATTTTCCAGAGCTCTAACCACAGCTTCCAGTTCCACTAGTTGAGCTGATTTGTGTGCAGTTATGTAAGTTATATTTTCTTTTTTAGTGACTACTGCAGTAGTCTGTGAATACATTTAATGCCTTAGGAATAGGTTGATTTTTTATTACCTGTGGAAATATAATAGGATGGTTAATACAAAAAGATAATATAGGAGACTTAGGAAGATGATAATCAAAATTTGCAGAAGTAGAGCATCTAGCTATAGCCCAATCATTATCATTGAAGCATAAATATTCAATCTGTGATGATGAATAAGGAGTAATAATAGTAGCAGGGTGAATGCCAAATATTTTAGTAGAAGTCTTAAGTCCTTGAAGAATAAGTTTAGCCAACATGGAGGTATAAGACTCAATTATACTTTTAGGAGAGATGGGCAAATGTATCCATAATAAAGGCTCTTGTTGCCAAAATACTCCTGTGGGTGTATATTGTGAAGAAATAATAATCAATATCAGCGGTTGAGTTAAATCAAATCTATCACAATGAGCTCCTTTGATGGCTTTTTCTACTAACTTTAAAGTTTTCCTAGCATCAGGAGTCAATGTTTGCGGTGAAGATGGATCAGGGTCCCCGCAAAGGATGTCAAATAAAGGTTTTAGTTGGCCAGTAGTGAGGTTTAGTGTAGGGCGAAGCCAATTAATATCTCCCAGCAATTTTTGAAAGTCATTGAGAGTGGCCAAATGCTCCTTATTAATTAATATTTTTTGAGGCCTAAAAAAAGTGTCCATAATTTGGAATCCTAGATATAATATTGGAAATCTAATTTGAACCTTTTCCTTAGCAATGTTTAGTCCATATCGTTTCAAGTTTTCTGATATATCACTAAATATGGTGTGCCGAGACTGCTGTTTTACTTATTAATGGGGCCGAGGTCTAAAGCTACCCCCCTTTTAGGGCCCTAAAGGGCGCTCCTTCTGCCAGCAGAAAGAGTTAAAGTAGCTTACCTGGCGAATATAGGCTTAACGGGCAAAAAGTCGCCGGGTGTCTATACTCCCGCCTGATTGACGGACACCACGTCACACCCAGGGAGTTTTGTAGAAAGCAATGCCAAAACTCATTTATTGAACAGTGAACTGTACTTATAAAGGCCTAAATAACCAATCATTGACCAGCAGGGCGGTTCTGACTCTCATGATACGTCATAGCCACACCCCCTGCTTAGCCCCAGTCCTCCACAGGGCGTGGTAAGCAACTAGAGCCCATCTCCTTGGCAGACAGCGTCCGGAAAGTCCCAACAATGGTGAATAAGACTTCTTGATTAGGATGAGCAAGCAAAACATCATCCATATAATGGAGGCACATAAGCTCTGGGTATTTATTTTTGATAGGCTGAATAACTTTATCTACATAGATTTGACACATAGTGGGGCTATTAGCCATTCCCTGCGGCAAAACTTTCCATTGATATCTCTGATCAGGGCCATTATTGTTAATAGAAGGAACTGAAAAAGCAAACCTGGGGGTATCCAGAGGGTGTAGAGGAATCGAAAAGAAACAATCCTTTATATCAAGAGTAATAAGATGGAAATTTTTTGGAATAGCTACAGGATTAGGAAGTCCAGGTTGAGTAGGGCCCATGATTTGCATGGTTTTATTAATTTCTCTAAGATCATGTAACAATCGCCATTTTCCTGATTTTTTCCTGATCACAAATATGGGGGAATTCCAGGGAGAGGTGGAAGGTTCTATATGTCCTGCTTCTAGTTGTTCCTGAACTAGTAGGTGGGCCGCTTGTAATTTCTCTTTAGATAGGGGCCACTGAGGGACCCACACTGGCTTATCAGAAAGCCATGGTGTTTTCATGTCGGAAGTTATAAGGGGTTGAGGTCTATAGCCCCCTGTACCCGGGATGGACCTCTTCTGTCTACCAAAAGAGGCCAGAGGGGCCTACCTCAACGATGAGACTGGATTGGGAAAGTAAAGGCCGCCGACGCCTCCTCCCCCGCCTTCACAAGACTCAGAGCCACCTCGGGGAGCCAAGTCAGTAGAATGCTGGAACTCGTTTATTGAAGGGGTGCACAATGCTTTATAGTGGGCCACAGCCAGTCAGTGACCAGCAGGGTGGTTCTGGTTCTCACAGCCACGCCCCCTGCTTAGCCTAGGTCAGGTAACAGAGCATGGTAATGTGGCAAGCAGCCAGAAAGCCAGAGCTTTTCCACCCCCTAGGCAGACAGTGTAAGGTCCCAACATTTTCAAAATTATTTTCTCAGTGGCCCCAAAGAAAAATATCTTTTTCCTTTATGATAATGTTCTTTTAGGGTTAAGCTTACCCTGTACTTTATGATAATGATTTCTTTTAGGGTTAAGATTACCCTGTAGATTTTCACATTTAACACCTGCAGGCTTGGTTGCAAGATGTACTCCCATTTGTTGTAAAATATCTCTTCCCCATAAAGTAACCGGTAGGTTAGGTAAAACATAAAGCTGAAATGTTCCTTTATGCCCTTCATCATCCTCCCATTTTAAAATTACCGCACTTTTCTCTGGGAGGTTATTATATCCCAAGCCTCTTAAACTGGTTGAAGCTTTTTGCAGAGGCCAGTGCTTGGGCCATTGCCGTAGATTAATGATGGAAGAGTCAGCTCCAGTATCTATCAGTCCCTCCATCTCTATTCCTTGGATTTTTATTTTACACATAGGCCTCCTTGAACAATCTCGAACCCAGCAAGCCATGGGTCTCGAGTCAGTGGAACAAAATCCTCTATTGTTCCTTTTTTGAGGCATACTCATTTTAAATGAATTATGTAAATTTGGAAGGAGAAGCAGCTGAGCAATTCTATCTCCTTGATTAGCAGAACTTATACTTTGGGGTGAGCTAAGCATTATTTTTATTTCCCCTTTGTAGTCTGAGTTTATTACACCTGGGGTCACTTGCAAACCTAATAAGCTTTTAGGACTTTTCCCGAGAATAAGTCCTACAGTCCCTGAGGGAAGAGGTCCCCTGACTCCTGTGGGAATCAGTTGAACCCCCATTTCAGGTGTTAACACTATTTGGGCAGTGGAACAGAGGTCTAATCCTGCATTTCCTCCTGTTCCTCTGGCGAGGGAGTGGATGGGTAGTAGGGATTGTGTCGGGGAAGCATCTGAGTGGATGCTTGAGGATATTCCTCCTCCAATGCCTCATACATTTGTGGGCCCTGGGGCATTGGGCCCCGTGCCCCATTTTTTGAATTCCTGAACAAATGATTTCCTTGGATGTCAAATTTTGAATGGCATTTATTGGCCCAATGATTTCTCTTTTTACACCTGGGGCAGCGGCCTGGGGTACGGTATGAACTTGGTCTTATTTCTCTATGGGGATTTTGCCTAGAATAGCCTGATTGATTATGATAATTTTGCCTGGAATATCCTGATTGATTATAATGTCTAGGTTGAGCCCTTGTGAAATTTTGAGGGGCAGCATCTCTCATAGCTGCTGCAATCATATTTCCTGTGACAAAGGCGTCATTTATATCTTTACATAGTTGTATATATATGGAAAGATCCTTTTTATTTCTCCATGGCCTGATGGCTTCCTGGCAGTATTTATTAGCATTTTCATATGCTAATTGAACAACTAATGGCATAGCTTGATCAACGTCTCCAAACAATCTACCTGCAGTTCTCAAAAGTCAATCAGCAAAGTCAGCATATGGCTCATTAGGTCCTTGAATCACTTTTGACAAGCTACCTGGTAGATCCCCAGGTCCTTGTAAAGTTTTCCATGCCCTTAAGGCAGCTGCATATATCTGAGCATATACACCTGGGACATAATATTTTTGAGCCTGTGAGTCTGCAAACTGCCCCTCTCCTGTGAGCATTTCTATATTATGTTCTCCAAACATTGCAGCTGTGTTTCTTTTAGCTGTTTCTATACAAAGTTCTTGAAATTGCGATCGCCAAACCAAGTATTGACCCCCACTTAATGCTGCTTTACATAGACTTTTCCAGTCTGAGGGGGTTAGGCTAAAGGTGTTAAGGGACTCCAGCATACTCAATGTGAAAGGAGCTTGGGGTCCATACGTCATTACTGCCTCTTTGAGATTTTTTATTGTTTTGAAATCTATTGACTGGTGGATCCTCTGTCCATTTTCATTTTCAAATACTGGCAGTTCCCAATGTATCTGTGAGTTACCCTCGAGAGTGCATAAGCGCTCAGAAAGACTTTTTATTTCTGTTTCTAGGGTTTGCAAATGCCTAGTAATACCCTTCATATTTTCTGTAATGGATTCCACCCATGGGGGAGTAGAGGACACAATTGGTTCCTCTACTTGACCGTCCTTTTTCTTTTTGTTCTTTTTACTGGAGACTGTGCTCCCAGAATCACCTTTTGATTCCTCTTCACTACTATCACTTTTACTGGTATCCTGAATTTCAGCTTCTAAAGAGAGTACATATTCTTCGGCTAATTTCAATAAGTTTCTGATGGCTTTTGCAGCTCTTAGTTTTGAATTTATACCACTACTCTTCTCACTGGTATTAACTGACTCAGAGGCTATGCTTTCTTGATCACTTTCCTTATTATCTACTGAGTCTGCAATATCGAAAAACTCATCCATGGCTTTTATTATCCGACCTTTTGTTATTTTCGGTTCCATTTTCAGTTCTTACCTGCCGAGGACACCTCCTCCTCACCGGGCTGGGAGCACTTGAGCCGACTGCGCCGTGCTGGGCCTGGCGGCAGGAGCCTGATGTCTCTGCACGCCACAGCCAATCCCCGCACCGCTCACCCACACCGCCACCGCCGCCACTGCCGATGGGTTGTGCCGCTAGAGCCGGGACGCGTCTCCGCACTCCTCACCACCTGCTTCCCCGTATGGGCCACCACCTGTTGCTGTCCGAAGCGACTGCCACTTGGAGCCACGAAGCCGCGGGAAGAATTTCAGAGGCAAACTGGAAACAAACAGGCTTTTTATTCTGATAACTTCTCTCTAACACGCACCACACACCACCAAAAAACCCACCAACAAAATGGCACTGGCTCGATCCGATCTCAGCTCAAGTCTCGCAAGATCCAGGACCAAGTCCTGTGAGACCACAGAAGGTGGCAATGTCCAAATATCTCTATGGTCCGCAGCCAACCGCAATCTCAGCCATCTCCCCAATCAGGGCTCCTGCACTTTGGTTCTTAAACCTCCAATAAATCTTCTCCATTAGTATTCGAATACTTCTCTCTCATTTTAAAAAGAACTATTATCTGCTCTCTCTTTCCTTTATAACTTTAGAATTATCTACACTGGCAATCTTTAATTACTTGTCCCCCTCTGATTCTTCAAACATCTCACTGGTTGCTGCAACTCAACACACACCGCCCACACTAGGGTAATCAATGACCTACATCTATATTGTGAAACCTACTGTATGTCTCTCAGTTATTAGCTTAACCTCATTGCATGTGAATTCTTTTTTTTTTTTTTTTTTTTTGGTATCGGGGATTGAACTCAGGGGCACTTGACCACTGGACCACATCCCCAGCCCTTTTTTGTCTCTTATTAGAGACAGGGTCTCACTGAGTTGCTAAGTGCCTCACTATTGCTGAGGCTGGCTTTGAACTCATGATCCTCCTGCCTCAGCCTCCCAAGAATTCTTTAAATTTTTTTAAACTAATACATAAAAATTGTACATGTTTATAGGGCACCATGTGATGTTTTGATACATCTACATATTATGTAATGTTCAAATCAGGGTGAAATCTCAATTATCACTTCTTTATGGTAAAAATGAGGTAGGACAGAAAAAATTAAAAACTGGTAGAAAAGAGAAGGGAAAGGAAACTATATGTATATATACATATATGTGCAAATATATATACATATACATACACATATATATATGTGTATATATATATATATATATATATATATATTTTAGTTGTAGGTGGACACAATACCTTTATTGTATTTGTGTGGTGCTGAGGATCGATCGCACCCTGGGCCTCACACATGCGAGTCAAGTGCTCTACCGCTAAGCCATAGCCCTAGCCCCAAAGAAACTATCATTTTGATCTGAAAGCCTTGCTTTGTTTCTCATACTTTTGTGCCCAAGCCCCTTTTTCTCCTAAGTTTGTCACTCCCAAATTTCTGGGAAATATATAAATCTTCATTCACAATCTTAAAGGTACTAGAAATTCACCCACTTATGACAATTGCTTTGTACATTGTAAATTAGCCCACTAATATGTGTATTTTTATTTATTTTTTTGTGGTACTGGGAATTGAACTCATGGACACTTGATCACTGAGCCACATTCCCAGCCCAATTTTGTATTTTCTTTAGAGACAGGGTCTCACTGAGTTGCTTAGTGCCTTGCTAAATTGCTGAGGCTGGCTTTGAACTCACGATTCTCCTGCCTCTGCCTCCCAAGCATCTGGGATTACAATCACCACACCCAGCCTACATGCATTTTTAGAATGAATTGAGAAAAGGGAAATACAAAACCAATAATATAGGGTACTTTATCAATGTTATCTATTGATCACATAATGAAAAGGATACCAACCTAAGGATTCTTAGAACTGCCAAACCTCCATAAATTGTCTTGTGGTCATCAGATTGATGAGACCTCCACATATTTCCCCATACATACCCCTCACCAGTTTTCCTTTAAAATAAGGCCCCAAAGGGGCTGGGGTTGTGGCTCAGTGGTAGAGCACTTGCCTGGTATGTATGAAGCACTGGTTTGGATCCTTAGCACCATATAAAAAATAACTAAATAGGGCTGGGATTGTGGCTCAGCGGTAGAGCGCTCGCCTAGCATGTGGGCGACCTGGGTTCAATCCTCAGCACCACATACAAATAAAACGCATTGAATAAAATGCATTGTGTACAACTAAAAGCAAATAAATAAAAATGTTTAAAAAAATAACTAAATAAATAAATATTTAAAAAGAAAGAAAGAAAGAAAGCCCCAAGACCCCAAAAGCACTTCTCACTCTTGATATAGCTTGCTTCTCACTGTTGAGATAGATAGCTTGCAGTCTTCCTTAAGAATACTTCTTTTTTTTTTTTTTGTACCGGGGATTGAACGCAGGGGCACTCAACCACTGGACCACACCCCCAGCCCTTTTTTTGTATTTTATTAGAGACAGGGTCTCACTGAGTTGCTAAATGCCTGGCCATTGCTGAGGCTGGCTTTGAACTCGCAATCCTCCTGCCTCAGCCTCCCAAGTGCTGGGATTACAGGCGTGCGCCACTGCGCCCGGCTCTTTTAAAAATACTTCTTGCTTTCCTAAATTAATCTGTAACTCAGTATCTCACACATGCCAAAATTCTTTCCTATCAAAAAGTTGAGGATCTGGTTGTTCTAAGTTGAGGTTCCCCTCTCCAGGACTTCTTTGGACCTCCTCCAGTGAAAAAAACAGAATCCTTTCTTCTAGCTTTAAAATATATTGTATATATTTCATATATATACCAGAACTACCAGGTATCGTGGCATACACCTGTAATTCTGGTGACTTGGGAGGCGGAAGCAGGAGGATCACAAGTTCAAAACCAGCCTTAGCAACTTAGGCCTTAAGCAACTTGGTGAGATCCTGTTTCAAAATAAAACATAGAAAGGGCTGGGGATGTGGCCCAATGGTAAAGCTTGGGGTTCAATCTCAGCACAAAAACAAAGCAACAACAACAACAACAAAAAAAACAAACAAACAAACAAAAAACCAACACCAGAACTTCTTTCTCCCATATAACTATAACTTAGTACCTGTTAGTCAATCTTTCCCCATTCCTTCCTCCCCACTACTCTCCCAACCTCTGGTACTTACCACTCTTCTATCAACTTGTGTGAGATTGACTTTTTGCTTGTGGTTCTCAGGATGGAACACAGGGCCACGCATGCTAAGCAAGCTCTCTACCACAAAGCCATAACCCCCAGCCAGCCTGAAAGCAACTTTTTTTGGTGTGTGTGTGTGTGATGCTAGGGGTTGAACCCAGGGCCTTGTGCATGCAAGGTAAGTACTCTACCAACTAAGTTATATATCCCCAGCCTGTGATATCGACTTTTTTAGATTCCATTTGAATGAGAACAAAAGGTACCTCTTTCTGAGCCTGGCTTATTTCGCTTTAACATAATAATCTCCAGTTCTCTTCATTCTAACTTGAAAAACAGAATCTCATTCTTTTTATAGCTAGCTAGTATTCCATGGTATATACATGTGTATCACATTTTTCTTTATCCATGTATCTATTGATGGACATTTAGATAGTTTGCATTTCTTGGCTATTGTGAATCATACTTGGTTTTTATTTGTTGTTGTTTTGTGCTGCTTGGGATTGAACCCAGGGCCTTAGTGCATGCAAGGCAGGCATTGTACCAACTGTACTATATCCCCAGACCCAGAAGTCCTTTGTATATATACCCACTAGTAGCATTGCTAGATCATAGTTCTTTTTTTTTTTTTTTGAGGGGGGAAGGACTGGGGGCTAAACTCAGGGGCACTCAAACATTAAGGCACATCCCCAGCCCTATTTTGTATTTTATATTTAGAGGCAGGGTCTCAGTGAGTTGCTTAGCACCTTGCTGTTGCTGAGGCTGGCTTTGAACTCATGATCCTCCTACCTTAGCCTCCCAAGCCACTGGGATTATAGGTGTGTGGTGGCTTGCAGTTCTATTTTTAATTGTGTATATGTGAGTATGTTGGTACTGGGTACATCTCCAGCCCTTTTAACTTTTAGTACTGAGAATTTAGCTGAGGGGTGCTTTACCACTTCACTACATCCACAGCACCCCCCCCCCCCCTTTTTTTTGAGACAGTCTTGCTAAATTGCTTAGGACCTTACTACATTGCTGAGGCTGGCCTCAAACTGCAATCCCTCTCTGCCTCAGCTTCTCTGGGATTGCAGGTGTGTGCCACCATGCCCAGTTGCTTTTAAAATTTTTGAAGAACTTCCATACTGTTCTTCATAATGGCTATATTAATTTATATCCTTATCAGTGTATGCAGGATTTCCCTTTCTCCATATCCTTGCCAGCACTTCTTTTTTTACAATAGCCATTCTAACTTGAGTGAGATGATAATCTCTTTGTAGTTTTGATTTGCATTTCCCTGATTAGTGATATGATATTGAACATTTTTTCATATTTCTATTGGTCATTATATGCCTTCCTTTTAGATCTATCACCATAACACTTTTAATCACTTCATGTAAATACTCTTGTCCCTTTTTTCTGACTTCATATTCTTCTGATATATTCTTTTTGATGTGTGTGTGTGTGTGTGCATGTACACACACACACACACACACACACACACACATTTTGCTGGAGTTTGAACCCAGGACCTTGTACGTGCTAGGCAAGCACTCTATCACTGAGCTCAACCCATAGCTAATACTAACCTCTACTAGTTTCAGTTTCTTCTATCCAGCTTTTAAATATTAAAATTCCTGAGCCAGAAATAATTTGATTTGGGTTCTTAAGTACATAATCTCTCTAAAGCAAAAATTTTAAATGAAAGACAAATTCAATGAGGATGGACCAAAATAAAAATAATCCAGTTATCTATATCTATCACAGATAGTGCCCAGCACTATTTGTGGGTATTAATAATTCAAAAGTATATAATAGAGACAATATTTCTAACCTCAGGGTTTATACTGTAGTGGAAGCAACAACTATACAATAATGTCAGTTAGTGATAAGTCATAGATATTATTACACAACTAGAAACAAAA
Organism: Tamias sibiricus; assembly: GCA_025594165.1. Taxonomy (NCBI): domain Eukaryota; kingdom Metazoa; phylum Chordata; class Mammalia; order Rodentia; family Sciuridae; genus Tamias; species Tamias sibiricus. The sequence continues at coordinate 137,800,329 of CM046663.1, read as the reverse complement.
TAAGGTTGAGAGTATAGATATTTAGGGAAAAATTCTCCTCTGAGCAAGTGACATTAAGCAGAGACCTGAAAGAGAATATAAGCCATAAAAAGACCTAGACAAAGAACTTTCCAGAGGGAAAAGCAAAACTTGAGGTAGATAAAATGTCAAAAATTCCATCCTGAGTGAAGGGTAGAGATTAGATCAAGTTGGATGTCATAGACAAGAACAAAGAGCTCGGATTTTTTTTTTTTCTTTTTTGCAGTATTGGGGATCAAACCCAGGGTCTCATGCATGCTAAGCAAGCACTCTACAACTGGGCTATATCACTAGTCCAAAAGTTTGGGTTTTTATTATAAGGAATGTCACTGCAGGATCTTGAACAAAAAATGATAGGGTTAATTTAATTTTTTTTTTTTTTAAATTGTACACAATGTGTTTTATTCAATGCATTCTATTTGTACGTGGTGCTGAGGATCGAACCCGGGTAAAAGATCATAAAACATGCAGTCTCATTAAAAGTTTGTTTTCTCATTTGAAACTAAAGTCCAAACACCGATGTTCAGAGCTTTTTAAAATTTACAATGGTTTTAATCAAGTAAATATTTCTTTCAAATTTTCTTAAGGCTACAGATTAAAATTAAAATGTCTTGGGATTTATGTAGCAATCAAAATACATCATCTATAAAATTATCAATATTGCCTAGATAAAAAAATTTGAAACATCACTTCAAAGCTGAAGTGAAGATTAAAAACAAGATCAAATGTATATATCCCACTGTTGTCAATTTTATATAATCCCAAGTCTGTATTAGTTTATCATTCAAATTTTTATTACAAAAATTATTTTCCAAATATATTACAATACAAAATTAATTTTATCTTAATTTTGATAGTACTGCTTAAATATTCAACAAATGAAACACTTTAACAAAGCAATGTTTTAAAATGTAAAATTCCCTTCCTAGTTGTTTATTAGAAAATAAATCCAGCCCACAAAATGCAATGTACACAGTAAACTTTCATTAATTGGGACCAACGGGGAACTAATATGAATAGTAAACTGTTTGGGGAAAAAAGCAATTTTGCTAACTTCTCAGGCCTTAAAACTTTGTGTAGCCTAACAAAATAATAAGAGGCAATGCTTGGCACATAATCAGGGTTTTAATATGTATTAGTGCATTAATTCTATTTAGTTTTTTTTTTTTTTAATTTGGTGCTGGGGCTCAAACCCACTGCCTCATGCGTGCTAGGCAAGCACTCTACACTGAACCACAACCCCAGCCCTTACCACATTAGTTCTACTTTGCATGTACCCCACTTCTACAGCAACTACACTCTTGGTAAGCAAACTATTTTTAAAAGGTAAGAATACCTCTCTGAAGAGGCTGATTGCCTTGGTATATTGTTTAAAACTTATACTTAAGTTTAGTTTTTTACATGTTGTATAAAAATGAAGTTATAATTAAGGTTTCACTGTATTTGAGAATTCACCTTTTAGCCACTGCTTGACAAACAGCAAAACAATCTGATCTCGATACAAAAATCACTTTGTTTTTCAGAGGTTCTAACATTATCTGTCAATTGGTTGGAAAATTAAAATCTGATTTTCCAATGCTACCTCACACCATTTTTGCAACTTTTTATACCAATTCCTGCTAACTGAATATGCCCTTAGAACCCAATTTTATGCAAACAAATCTAATTTTATCCAAACAGGAAATGAAAAGTCAAAACAACTATATGACTTTATGAAGTAGGATAAATTATTTCATGATTATTTTATATTTTAGAATGATACCCTCCAATAATGGAGACTGTAATTTAGAGTTGATCATTGTAAAAAAAAATCAACAAAACAACCAACAACAACAAACAGCATTAGTTCTTATGCTACAAGAAAGCTGTTATCCTGAAGTCAGAAGGTTTCGAAATTTCAATGCTCTTTTTCAAGTGGCACCTAATTTTTGTAAAGCCAAATATACTCAAACCAATAACATTATGTGAAGGTCATCAGTGCAAAAAAAAAAAAAAAATCAACAAAATTTGACTTTAAAACTAGTTACTGGAATCTCAGTAGCATTTAAATAATGCAGTATAGACCTGGTTTAAAGGAACAATTAAGGCAGGTAGCACACAACACTTAAGAGGTGTGTGTGTGAAAGTGAGAGAGAGAGAGAGAGAGAGTGAGAATAAATAAACAACCAAAACATCATATTAAATCACATTATTTTGGATATTTTAAGAAAATTACTTTTAATTGCACAAATACTTTAATCAAAAAACAATCTGTCATACACTGACTATGTGAATAACCACATATTGCCTATATACAAGGTTCAAAGAAAGGAGATACAGTACAATATTTTAGCTGCCAGTACTGAAAGTCTCAAGACTGAAGTCTAATAGCATCCCTTGGAAGAGAAACTTGACCTTTCTTCCCCAAAGATGTATATTCCTTTTCTTCTCCAGATGTGGTTAACTAAACCAGATGTTCCCAAAGTAATAAAGACTCATTTCAAGTAGTTACTCTGCTTGCAAGTTTTATTTACATGGTAATTGTTACTAGTGGTTTTTAGTGAAATCCTTGTTATTTACATTATATTTATATATGTATGTATACATTTATACTTGAAAGGTAAACAAACTGTACAATAATAAAAAAATAAGAAAAAGAAATACAGTAACTTAGGTCCACTTCAGGAAATGAATGCATAAAAGTAAGATTAAATTTAGGCAGGTAGTATAACCTCAATGAGATTACAACCAGAGGTTACATTCCCTCAATTAGGGCCACCAATACCAAGGAAATAGTTACCAGACTTAAAGGCCATCCTAAAACCTGTTAAGACTCTGGGTACTCCCTCAGTATATTATTATACTACCAGTTTCCACCAAGCCAGCCCCTATGATGGGGTTAACTTCTGAGGATTCCGCTAGTAATCCCTAGGCTAGAAGGACCCATTGGGTAAAAATATACAGGTACTCTCTGGTCCCATACTTCTAAGAGGCAGTCACCACACTAACAAGACTCTCAAATTTGTTAGTTTAAAGACTATACAAATACCACTAACAGAAATATTGTGCTTAGGTTTTCGTTCAAACCAAACTGCAACTCAAAACACTGTAAATTATTAACTGAATAGTATGTTATACATATATTCATAAAACTCAAGTGATTTAGTTTAGGTCTGAAAATTAAACATAATAAATTTAATGCCAATTTATCAATGATTAATAATTTATCTGCTATGCCATCAGTTAGACTAAAAAAAATTATTTTTACCTTTTTCTTTTACTCTTATTTCCACTGATTATATATATGTGTGTGTGTGTGTGTGTGTGTGTGTGTGTGTGTGTGTGTATATATATATATATATATCCCTTATGCATAGTGTTTCACAAGGAATGGATTTAGCTACATATAAGATTTCAAATTTCAAACTGGAATTAACAAATTTTGTTTCTACAGACAGAGGAGGAATTAACTTAAAATTTTTAAAGTCTTATCAAGCAGTAGGCTATTTAAGAACTCTCAGAATTCATTACTTTTTATTTACTCTAACCAGTGAAAAATCTCATTTATATTTTTGGACTTACTCCCAAAGTCAAGTCTTCAGTCCATTAAAGTGCAAAGAACTTTCTTCCTACCAGTTATTTAGTTTTCTTAATGTTAAATTACTAGGTGAACAATGTGTTATAACTAGAACAGAAAGACTAGAATTCTTTGATAGGAATTCCTTAAGGAAGAAAAATAATTTCCCATCAAAAACAAATAGACACAATACTGTGGGAAAACATCTAAGCAAGAAACAATCTCCTACTAATATTCCAGTACCCAGATAATTTAAATTTGCCCCAACCTGTGAATAATGAAGATAAACAATTTAGTGACTTAGTTTACAATCAAAGTTGCTAATTCTTGGTCTGAAATATCTTCAAAAGGTCAGAACTGGAGATAATATCTATACTATAGTATTTCAGAGGTTAAATTAGTATTTAACAATCCTACATGACCTCCAAAGTGCCTTTGTGGTAATTGTTAAAAAAAGAAAAGATGTAAAAATTCAAAGTATCTTTGAAGCTATTTTAAAAATTTATTGCATTAAACTGTTCACTCCAAATTATGGAGTATGAAATAACCATTTAAACTTTTTCCTCTGAAAAATGGCTCTCCCTCCCTACAAAATACTTTTTTATTAATACTGTTAATAAATTCCTTATTTCCTTTGCTTCAGCCATGGGATTTTAAATCAGCAGTTTTCCACCTCTTGATTCTTTTAGATTTCTCCAACAATTTTCTTTCATGCTTTTTACATAGGACAAAGAAAACTTTTACCCCCCCCACCTCCCCCCAAAAAACTACATTTTTTATATTTCAGTTAGTCTGTTAATTTTGAAGATTAGCTTTTCAGAGCAGGACTGCTGTTCTTGTCTCCTTCTTTAATATCCTTCATTACAGATGCAAAGACCTGGAAATTTTATAAAATAAAGATTAGTCCTCAAAATCTACCACCCAGATTAAAGGGATTTAAATAACTATAGCATATAAACATGAAAAAGCTTTAGTACACTTAATTACCCCTGAAATTTTTTCATTCTCAAATCCCGATTTTTTAATAATTTTTTTATTCTAAGTTGTTATAAATGACAGCAGAATGCATTACATTTCACATTATACTTATACAGCACATTTTTACATATCTCTGGTTGTATACAAAGTATATTCACACCATTCCTGTCTTCATACATTCACTTAGGGTAATGCAAATCCCGATTTTTTAAACCTAACTTTATGGAATATTATTCAATTCCAATTTTCATCAATTGCCAAATATTGCTATATTAGTATTTAGTGAGAGAACATTTTCTGGACCAACATTCACTCCTACAGTCAATTTTCATAAACAATAAATTTATGCACTTATAATGCCAATTGTCTAAGTCATTAATAGATCAAGACATAATGCTTCTTTCATGTCACTTAAATTAGACCACTGTTATTTCCATTCACAAACAATACAGTCAAAAAAGACATGATTAAGCTGGGCTCAATGGTGCATGCCTGTAATCCCAGCGGCTTGGGAGGCTGAGGCAGGAGGATCACAAGTTCAAAGCCAGCCTCAACAACATCGAGGCCCTAAGCAACTCAGTGAGACCCTGTCTCTAAAGAAAATACAAAATAGGGCTGGAGATGTGGCTCAGTGGTCGAGTGTCCCTGCGTTCAATCCCCACACCAAAAAAATAAATAAATAAAGCCATGATTATATACTAGATTCTTCCTACTGCCAACCTTTAGTACATAGCAGATGTTTAATAAAATCATTGTTTATTTCAGATATCTAAGTGATTATTTAACAGCTCTGCTAAATAAATAATTATTGTGATTTGCAGTTCAATAAAAAGCATTACTGAACTTACATAAAAATAAAGCTATAAATTTGGATATGTAGAAGAGAGGTAGTCTATTTTAAAAATCTTGCTTTTTCAAAGTCCAAAATTATTATTATTATTTCGGTACTAGGGAGTGAATCCAGGGGCACTCAACCATTGAACAACATCCCAGCCGTTTTTTGTATTTTATTTAGGGACAGGGTCTCACTGAGTTACTTAGGGCCTTGCTAAATTGCTGAGGCTGGCTTTGAACTCACAAATCCTCCTGCCTCAGCCTCCTGAGCAACTGGGATTATAGGCATGTGCCACCACTGCCGGCCCAAAATTATTTTTTAAAGAGACTGTATTTTTTAATTTATGCACTAACATTTCAGAAATATATAACTTTTTTTTTTTTTTTTTTTTTTTTTTTTTTGTGGTACCGGGGATTGAACTCAGGGGCACTCGACCACTGGGTCACATCCCCAGCCCTTTTTTGTATTTTATTAGAGACAGAGTCTCACTGAGTTGCTAAGTGCCTCACCACTGCTGAGGCTGGCTTTGAACTCGCGATCCTCCTGCCTCAGCCTCCCAAAGTGCTGGGATTACAGGCGTGCGCCACCGCGCCCGCCCGGCTATAACTTTTTTTTTACAAGAAGTCAACTGATTATTTTAGCATATCTATTAGAAATTTAAAAATGCCATTCTACCTGAGTCCATTTTTTGGTGCTATTCTGCATCTGAATGGCTGCAATACAACTGAAGAGCTTTTCTGATGTGATATCTTCTGGTAATTTAGTCAGAAATTGTGCTATATGAATAAAATCCATCTGTAGGAGAATATCTTCATATAATCGGAGGATTCCTAATCCAGTCCTAAATAAAAATTCCTCTCCATCTCTGCAAAATACATCCCAGACTCGACAGGCCAGATCAAGTGGTAGTGACTTGCTATAGAGTGTAAAGATCCTAAAATTAGGAGAAAAAATAGTCTTGAAATTTTTCATTTATTAATTCATTCACTCATTAAGCATTTTTATAGAAAAAGAATGATGGTAAATAAATGATTATTGTGGTTTGTAGTTCAATAAAAAAAACAATTAGGGATAAAACAGCAAATAAAATATGGCTTATTCCCTCAAACTTGAATGATGGAAAATTAAATAAATAATAAAAGGCAAAGCCTAATACAAATGTCAGCTGTATAACAGCATAGTGGTTAAGGGTATGGAATCTGAAACTACAATGCCTGGGTTTGAATTTTGAATTTGCCACTGAGTTTCTTGACCTTGACCAAGACATTTAGCCTTGTTATGCCTGTTTCCTCATTAGTAAACTAAATAATAATAGTACTGTCTACCTTAGGATTGTCTTGAAAATTAAAGGAATTAATAAATACAAAGTGTCTGGCACATAAGAAATGCTCATGGCTGGGGGTGTTGCTCAGTGACAATTCATGCTTAAACATGTGCAAGGTCCTGGGTTGAGTTCTATCACCAAAAAGAAAAAAAAAAGAAGAGAGAGAAAAAAGAGAAAGAAAAAGGCAAAGAAATGTTCAATAAAAATTACTTATTATTAGTGTATAAGGAACCTAGATATCATCTTTAGTAACCTATAATAATTTACTTCTTCTTCTGGCAAACATCCATTGTTTTATTTTCTCCTCCACCAAGCTTTACTTATTACTTCTTTTCCAACAAAATCACCAAAATGGCTTTTCCTATCCTTTCTGACAGTGTCTGATCATGTAATTCTTTATCCAATGGTGCATCAGGTGGCATTCTGGTTTGGGAAGTAGGAGAATAGGTACTAGAAGACTTGTCTTAAAGTTGCCTTAGCAAATAAAAGGACACAACTTTTTTTTTTATTATTTAAGTTGTTGATGGACCTTTATTTTATTTACATGTGGTGCTGAGAATCGAACCCAGTGCCTCATACATGCCAGGCAAGCACTCCACCACTGAGCTACAACCCCAGTCCATGACATAACTTTTTACTCTGATTAGATGAGGTAATGCTGATGGAATCTGAAGAAGGGAACGAAAGGCTCTCCCACAAAACAAAAACAAAACAAAATTTAACATTGCCACTTACTCATTCTTGTCTTGAAAAAATGATTCTAGGATTTGTATGTAATAAGTTCAACAAGGGTAGTGAAACAAAAGTCCATCTCTACTTCTTAAATGATAAATACATTTAATTATATAACAAAAATACACTCTTGGTAGTACAGAGATAATTTTACTGCACAAAATGAAAAAGGGTATGAGGAAGGCCTAAGTACACTTTTTAATACAAAGTACTCACTCATTCCTCTATCAGTTGTGAAACTGATACGCTCCATGTTCCTCAATAGTGAGAATTGAGGGTTTCTTTCCCCCTTCCTCACAGAATTAGTATTTGATCTTGATTCTCTGAGTTTCATGATATAAAATCCTTCTTTCCATTATCTTGGGTATTTCCCAAAGGAACTCTAATATTCCCAGTGAAAATGGAAGAGCATACATTGAAAAATGACTCAAGTTTTTTAAAAAAAAAGCCTAAGTAGAAGAAGGCCCAAGCTGAAATTACATGCTTGTAATCCTAGCTACTAGGGAGGATGAAGCAGGAGGATCACCAGCCTGGTGCTCAAAATGAAATTTTCTTTAAAAAGGACTGAGGATGTAGTTCAGTGCTTTCCTAACAAGGCCCTGTGTTCAATCCCCAGTACCCACACACACACACCAAAAAAAAAAAAAAAAAAAAAAAAAAAAAGGAGAAGGAGGAGGTCCCAAAAGGTCCAAATAAGTGGGAAAATATCATATTTGATCAATAACATCACTTATTTATTTTTATATATTAAAGCTTAATACCACTTACATTATTTTAAATGACTAGGACTTAAAGTTTAACCTTCCATGTGTACTCTTGACAAACTATCTTAGGATCAACTGCTCCATCTCTTTCATAAAGTTCACCCATCATTCTAAAATCAATTGGCTACTGCTCCAAGTTCCAACAGATCTTGAATTAGAAAGATGAAGCACCTAAATAAGGCATCATTCTTCTGTCAGAAATCTGGATAAAGTTTTGAAAAACAGCCCTTGGTTAAAAAAAAAAAAAAAAAAAAAAAAAAAAAAAAAAAAAAAACTGGGGCTGGGATTGTGGCTCAGCGGTAGAGCACTCGCCTAGCACGTGGGCGACCCGGGTTCGATCCTCAGCACCACGTACAGATAAAACACATTGAATAAAACGCATTGTGTACAACTAAAGCAAATAAATAAAAATATTTTTAAAAAAAACACTATCAAAAGTATTATAAGTCCGTGTGTGTTAAAAATAATAAATAGCAACCTCAGCCCCCAGCGTCCATACTCTTTTTGGGGGTAGTGGGTACAAGGGATTGAACCCAGGGGCGCTTAACCACTGAGCCACATCCCCAGCTCTTTTTATGTTTTATTTAGAGACAGATCTCTCTAAGTTGCTTAAAGCCTTACTAAGTTGCTGAGTCTGACTTTGAACTTGCAATCCTCCTGCCTCAGCCTCCTGAGATGCTGGGATTAGAGGCGTGTGCCACTGCACCTGGCCAGAGTCCATACTCTTTTTTTTTTTTTTTTTAATATTTATTTATTTACTTTAGTTGTACACAATGCAATGCATTTATGTTTACGTGGTGCTGAGGATCGAACCCGGGCCGCACACGTGTAAGGCGAGCGCTCTGCTGCTGAGCCACAACCCCAGCCCAGAGTCCATACTCTTAATCAAAAACATCCCCATAAAAATGTGGAAGTTTCTCTATTTCTAAGGAAAGGTTCTTTAATATGTATGATCCTATGCATGAGATTTACAATAGTTCCTAAAGCACAGAAAAAGGTATCATTTATCTCCTTTTCATTATTATTTGTTATATATATTATGACTTACCAGTCTATCAAGTATATGTCTGGTGTAAGACTATAAGACTTGAAATGAAGAAATAGTTTGGAGAGATTTTCTTCGAAGAAAACTTCAAATGTTGCAAAATATTTCAACATCTGCAGATAAGAAAATCAATAAAGTTATGAAAGAATGTACACTAGAAAAATAGAACTAAATTCTTACCATTAATAGAAAATCTTTATTAGCACCTCTTTGTGTCTTCACAAGTTCATATTAAGATTACCTTATCTTCTAATTATTTTTTTTAATGTCTTATTAGGCATGCATTTTTAAAAATTTACTTATTTGTTTTAGTTGTACACAATGCCCTTATTTTTACACGGTGCAGAGGATCGAACCTGGGCCGCGCATGTGCACGGCAAGAGCTCTACCACTGAGCCACAACCCCAGCCCCGTAACTATTGTTTTTTTACTTTAAGGGGGCATTCAGAATACAGAACATACAAAAGAAACAGTTCATTCAAATGTTCATACCATGCTGTGATCCACACGAAAAAAAGCCAATTGACATGGCTTATTCAAGAGATTTGCAAATGCAATGAAAGCATCTGCCTCTTCCAAATTGAGAATGAGTACTGCTGCAATGAAGGACATCCCTTGGACCTTCAAAAGGAAAAGAAAATCAAAACAGACTTAAAATAACAATTCTCTACAGTTTATTTAATTGGATTCCTTAAAAATTACAAAGTTATGTTACAACGTAGAATTTAGCAAGATTTCTTTTTTCTTCCTAGAAAAGGTAAATACAGAACACCCATAACAGTTATGAATTCTAATTTTACATTTTTTTGTTCATGTGGTATGGTTTAATACATATGAGGGAAATTTTGAGGAAAAAAAGTATCAGTTTTTACTTGCTACAAAAATCTCAGTGTGCTATCTATTCAATTTTCATTTTCCGCTCTAAATTCTTTCAAAATATAGAGTATAGAATCACAAAGTTTAGTGAAAGTCAGGTGATTATTTTCATTTTTATAACACATGTCTCCAAGTTGGAAATGAAGAACTAGGAATAAAAGAGGTCTATGAAATGTGCTGCTAAAATTCCAAGAATGAAGAGTTTACAGGGACTCAGATAATCTAGATTTCTGGTAAAGAGGAGAAAGAAATGGGGTAAACACCATTCCAGGATGGAAAATAAGCATAGGTATAACAGAAGAAATGGGAATAACAGGTGAAACACAAGATTTATGAGAAATGGAAGACATCTGAGAAAAGTAGTATATATTTATATTATGAAAGGCCTTGAGTAAAAGGCCAAGGAATATAGATGTTTCCTTGTGAGTTATCAGTAGCAACTGTACATTTCTTCAGTTAAAAAACGTTGTCAACTATTTACTTCTAGTAGAGATTTATATAATGAACTTACACAGGGAGACTACAAAGAATAATTGTTATGATACAGTGTCTTTTTTCCCCAGTCAAATATTTTGAAAGGGTTGCCTACAATTACTATCTATCACTATCTTTACTTTCTCAGTTCCTTTTATTTGACAGCACTGGTAATTGAATCCAGGGGTGGTCTACCATACAGCCATATCTCAAGCCCTTTTATTTTATATTTTGAGACAGGGTTTCACTAAATTGCCCAGGCTGGCCTCAAACCTGAGATCCTGCTGCCTCAGCCTCCCACATTTCTGAGATTAAGCACCATCACATCTGGCTTGATGCTGTTTACATTGGAGCATACTTCAATATGGATTCCTGCTCCATTACTATATAATGTTGAGACTTCTCTTATCAGTATGATCAATGATATTTATTGTAAAACCGAGTGGGCAGTTTCCTATCCTCATAGCAGCACTGTCTTAGCTTCTATGATTCCATATTTCTTTGCTCTCCTACTTCTCAAGACTTCCTTGGAGATTATACAATAATTGGCTGTTTGATTTTGTAGACTACAAATCCCATGAGGACAGAGACTGTATTAGGCAAATTAACTGTCCTAATTCCCAGAAACTTTGAAAGTATTATAATACATGGCAAAAGGGACTTTGCAGATGTAATTAAATAAAATCTTAAAACAGGATTATCCTGGATTATCAGGGTGGGCCCAAAGCAATCATCAAAGGACCTTAGAAGTGAAAAAGAGAAGCAGGAGAGTCTGAGATTTTAAATACTACAGGGCTGGCTTTGAAGCCATGAGCCAAGAAATGAAGACAGCTTCTAAAAGGCAGAACAGACAAGGAAATGGATTTGGCCCTGGAGCCCACAGAAGGAACACAGCCCTGCCAATATCCTGACTTGAACTCAGTGAAATCTATTTTGGACTTCTGACCTGAAGAACTGTCAGTTGCATTGTTTGAGGCCGTTAAGTTTGTGGTAATTTGTTATAGCAACAATAGGAAACTAATACAGAGACAAGACCACATCTATTTGTTCATGACTGTATTCTTAGTCCACAATATTTACTGAATGGATACTAGGGGCAAATTTTAACCATCTGTAATAAAATGGTAGAAAAACAAAGGTATTAAAACTATATTTCATTGAATATAAGATGCTGTTAATTAAAAGTAGTATTATGGCTGGACATAGTAATCCCAGCTACTCAGAAGGCTGAGATGAGAGGATTGTTTTTGAGGCCAACAACATGGGTAAGGCCTCCATGTCAAAAATATAAAAATAGCCAGGCGTGGTGGCGCACGCCTGTAATCCCAGCACCTGGGAGGCTGAGGCGGGAGGATCGTGAGTTCAAAGCCAGCCTCAGCAATGGCGAGGCACTTAGCAACTCAGTGAGACCCTGTCTCTAAAAAAATACAAAAATGGGCTGGGGATGTGGCCCAGTGGTTGAGTGCCTCTGACTTCAATCCCTGGTACCAAAAAAAAAAAAAAAAAAAAGTTTTGAATCCAGTCATGAAAAAATCATGATAGTATTTAAATTCCATTGCATCCATGTTTAAAGGAAATGTAAGATGTTCAGTGCCAAAAATTTAACCTTTATAGTTAAACTGATTATGAAAAAAATTAAATGTCAACTTAAACGTGTGCAAGGGACATCCCCTTTTAAATACCTAAAGCAAAAGAGTTTAAAAGATTCTTTTACTCAAATTTCACTTTCTCCATGAGGACTAGATATCTCATCACCATTTTTTAAAAAATATTTATTTATTTGCTTTTAGTTGTACACAATGCATTTTTATTTTTATGTGGTGCAGAGGATTGAACCCAGGCCGCGCACGTGCTAGGCAAGCGCTCTACCACTGAGCCACAACCCCAGCCCCCCAGACCACCATTTTTAATACAACTTGCTCCACCCCAAACACAGCAATTCTCCCCATTACCACACCATACTTTTTCCATAGCACTTATCACCTCTTACTATAACCTGATTTACTTGTTTTTTTTTTTTTTTTTTAATATTTATTCACGTACTTTAGTTGTACACAATGCAATGAATTTATGTTTATGTGGTGCTGAGGATCAACCCGGGCCGCGCACGTGCAAGGCGAGCGCTCTGCCGCTGAGCCACAACCCCAGCCCTACTTGTTTGTTTTTTATTGTCTGTTTCTTCCTTCTAAAATGTAAGCATTATAAGGGGAGTTAATCTTTTGTTCACTAAGGTATCTCAAGTACCTAGAACAGTGCCTAGCAGATAGCAATAATAAGCATGCAAATAAATATTTGTTGAGTGCATGAATGAACAAACACAAATAAACATGCAACAAAACAAAGTAAGTTGTATCAGACAGCCACTTTATGGTGAAGACCTGAAAGTTCTTCTATTTTAAGGCAAAGGTGAGAAGATGAAGGTTTCATACCTTCTAGTTAAACGTTACTATTGAACACTCACATTTTCTTTGTTCCCTCCCAAAATTCAACTAAAATAACAGTAAAGAAAAAAATGAGTATTAACTCTTATAAGAGAACAAAGAAAATGAAAAACAATACAAACAGTATATAAAATATGTTAATAGCATTTTATAAATTTTAATTTAAATAAAGGGAGACATTGAAAGTAAAAGATCTATAGAGGAGTAAGCCAATAATCAGTAAGCCAATTCAGCCACAAAATGCTGTAAGGCTCAGGAACTGAAGTTATTATATACCTCTGAAACTGAGTGGTAGGGCTAAAAGTAGGGTTTGTTCAGTCCATAAAAGGAGGAAATCCCCTCCTTTGTCTTATATGGATAAGTGCCTATTCTTCCCTTAACCTGGCAGAACATAAGAGTTTTATTTTATAGAGGAACAGTGAGGGAAAAGAGGTTTAGTGAGAAGGGGAATAAAGGAATCACACTGATAGCAGAATCATTAAATAAAATTTTACAGAACAAATGATGAAAAATCCCTAGTAGCACTCTCAGAAAGCTGGCAGCCAGTCTTATAAGCTCCTGACAAGAGATGGAAAGTTTCCTCTTCATCTAAGTTGATCAGCCCAAAGAACGCAGTCAGAGATACTGAATCTGTATTGTAAATATCTAATACAACATAAGAAATTTGATAAGAGAATAGATAAAATGTTCATATTCAAAAAATGATTGAAACAAATACTTACATAACCAACATCAGGTCTGTAACATGTATATGCCCCTAAGATACTATGTAAAACATCGTGATATGGGCCACCCTTAGGAGAGAAAAATGAAATTTTAAACTATATGAATAATTGTCTCTAAGTTATTTCTCACATGTTAAAAAACTGTAGCATTTCCTAAATGACTAGTTTTAGTATTAACAATTGTCAAAAATATTCTAAATGCATTCTGCCAAGATATTTTCAAAATTATTAACAAAAATATTTAATCATGAATAACAAAAAAGTCAAATATACTCACTTGATGAATGTAAGCTATATAATGTGCAAACAATTTTAAAGACTTCTAGACTTGGTACAATAGGAATAAAATTAACACAGATTATTATTTTTTTTCTTCTGGCCAGGGCAGGGGGGAATTGCTGGAGCCTAAACCTAGGGCCTCATACATGTTAAGCACATGCTCTAGGACTGAGTTAAATACCCAGGGATTTCATTTTATGTTATACAATTTGAATAAAAGAGAAACATCAAACTACAACTAAATTAAATTGTATTAATAATTTTAACCTTAACAGTAAAAATTTTTATCTCATTTTATCTTATCAATCATACACCCTATGTTATAAAATTATTTCTTCCCATTTCAATGATAAAACTTAAAAAATAATTAACCACTTCTTCCTGTAAAAACTAAATAGGAAAACAAACTATTCCTATTTCAGTAGCAATTCTGAAAAATTTTAAGTCTTGGGGACAAAGTTCATTATATTTTAATAATTTACTAAGCAAAAATATTAAGAATTCAAATATCTTATGGAATAAAAAAAAAAACAAATTCACCATGATAAAAATGTATCAAGTACTTATTACACAAAAGGTATTATGTACTTTGCTAACTACAATGTATTTCTTTTTTTTTAAATATTTATTTATTTACTTTAGTTGTACACAATGCAATGCATTTATGTTTACGTGGTGCTTAGGATCGAACCCGGGCCGCGCACGTGCGAGGAGAGTGCTCTGCCGCTGAGCCACAAGCCCAGCACCCTACAATGTATTTCTATCAGTAGAACAAAATAATAGAAATTTCCTACTAGTTTTTGCACTTTTTGTATAAGGGCCCTTATATTTCTAGTTTTGCTTTTCTAAAAATAATAGTTGTTCATTTTAGAGAATTTGTCCCCTTGGACATTGAAAGACTAAAAAATAGTAGTTACAAGTTGGTTAGAAACCCTCACCTTCTGAAAGATGTAGAGAGATGGAAATGTACGGGATATGTCCAACTTAATTAATTCCAGACTGGCCTCTCGGTCAGCAACAGATACACCTGTATTTACCAAGTAGATAAAATTTCAATGATCACTTGGCTGTAACAAGTTCAATTTTGTAAACACAGAATGATCGCTCAGCATATGTGTTATTTAAGGAAAGTTAAAAGGGGAATTATCAAGAAATTTCAAGAAATGCCATATAACTTGTACCAGAACTTAAAAGTCTAATGTGAAGAAAATATCTACACATTTACCAGAAAAAAATTATGGTAAAAAAACTCTGCTTCCAGTATTTATAAAATATAAGGGCAGGATATTATTCCCATGGTAATAACTAGGGGAAAAATACAAATATCACATTTTTAAAATTACTATAGAGCTGACAGAGGTCTAGAGAACTTAAAATTACAGGAGGGGAAGAATCTTTCCTATGGAAGTGGATATCAGTGGCCATTTTTCTTCCTAGAAGCCTTTACCAAATCTAGGAATGGGTTTAGAATTGAGCTTGCCAGAGGCAAAAAGCACTCTGCTTGAGGAAAGAGAAACCAAAAGAGTTTTCATGGCCAAATAAGACTGAGTGATATAGCAATCTTGAGGAGCCTTGAATTTAGTACATATCTGATTTTCCCCTATGGAACTTTTGCTGAATGCAGGGGGTCAGGTTTGAAGGTAAAATGAAACCACCCAAAGTCACATGGCTCTTGATTGGAGGAGAAGCCTAAAATCAAAATAGGACACTTCTTCCTATGAAGTAATCTGAAACTGGAGATGAACTAAATGTATGGAAAGCTGCAATTCTGCCCCAACCTAGGTTAACTACTGATTGAATTAAGGTGATAAATCTCTAATCCAACTACCTGAAAGGAAAGAACCTGTTTCCTCTGCAAGGAAAACATCAATTTCCTTTTCTGTATTCTTTTTATATATAGTATCTGGCATACTTTTAAAACTTTTAAGATATCCAAAGAAGCAGGGAAATGGGACTTATAATCAAGAGGAAAACCAGCCAACAGAAGCAGACCAATGGATAATCCAATGTTGGAAGTGACACACAAGAGTGTGGTCTCTTATAAATATGCTAAAGAAAAAAGGAAAAAGATGGCATAAAATATAGAATGGAAAGATGAAGAACTTCAACAAAGAAACATATAAAAATAACCAAGTGAATGTTCTAGAATTACAAATATACCACCTAAAATTAAAAACTCTTTGGACAGATTAAATAATATACTAGATAGAAGAAAGGATTAGTAAACTTGATTACAGATTAATAAAAATAATTCAAACTGAAGCAGAAAGAGAAAAAAAATTTAAAGTGTAAGAAGCTTGTTAAATGGTTTACCATAGACGTAACTGAAGTGCTAGAAGGAGAACAAGAGAGATGAAGCTAAAGTAATATTTGAAAAGATAATGGCCAAAGAGTTAAATAACAACTGTAAGTTATAAATACTCAGGAAATAAGAAAACTCTGATTTAAATAGAACACTACTTGTGATTTATATTTTAAACTTTTCCTATTTCAGGGACAATTCTGAAAAATTTTAAGTCATGGGATAAAACTTTTAAGTTTACTAGACAAAAATATTAAGAATTCAAATATCTTTTTTTAAAATATCTATTGTGTGTGTGTGGGGGGGGGGTGGGTACCGGGGATTGAACTCAGGGGCATTCGACCACTGGGTCACATCCCCAGTCCCTTTTTGTATTTTATTTAGAGACAGGGTTCACTGAGTTGCTAAGTGCCTCACCATTGCTGAGGCTGGCTTTGAACTCGCGATCCTCCTGCCTCAGCCTCCCAAAGTGCTGGGATTACAGGCGTGCACCACCACGCCCGGCCAAATATCTTACAGAATAAAAAATTCCATTTCTTCCAAAGTGCAACTTTATTTACTCAAAATGTCTCAGAAGTTAGTTTCTTACTTTAATTCTTATAATTTTGATGCTTCATAACAGTTCAAAAAGAATAATGAAACAGTTGAAGTCCTACCACTCTAAAACTTTTACATCTTCACCTTCCTTGTACTTTTAATTCCCCACAAATAACTGACATAGGAAACAGGACTTAGAATGATACTTACATAAGCCTAGAAATCAAGATTTCTCTCTAATCTTGTTTAGTAAAATTCCCCCCCCAATGTTCACTTTTGAAAACAGAACAAATTTTAATATCCTTCTAGAAAACCACTATAAGATAGGCACCATTTCTCTATCCAAAGCTGTGTTCATTTTTAGAGTTTTACTTACTAGCAAGAGGGTTTGTTTTCTATTAAGTAAAACAAATATATGAAAGTGACTAACAGAAAAACTGCTCCTCATTATTATAGTAGATGGTTAAGTAAATTTACTTAAATTAAATAAACTATGATGAGAAAGAGAAAATTGTTTTCTCCAAAATTATTAGGAAAAAAAATTGATGAGGGTAGAGGGAAAGAAGAGGGCTATGGGTGAGTTAAATGAACAAAGTGGATGGGGAAAGACAAGAAGAGGTCACAGTGAGAGATGAAGAACCTCTATCCTTAAGTAAGAGCTTGGCCTAAAACTACTTCATGGACCATTAGCCTTAACTGCTATGATATAAATCCTGAGCTTTGGAGTACCATCTGGTTTATGTTACCCAGCTTCTCTGCTTACAAGTTATCTAACTTCTCTAAGCCTCAGTTTTCTCTTGTATAATTCAGAATAATACCTATGAAAAAGGTTATTAAGATTCAATAAGATAAAGTATGTAAAGTAGTTACCACAGTTCTTGGCACATGGTACAAACCCACACTACTATCTTCAGTAACTAAATTTTCATCCTGAAATTATTAAAAAACAAAAATCACACCTTCTGTATCATTTTCTGAACTTGTTTCACTGAAGCTTTTCCACCGTTCTTTTGCTCTTGAAAGGAAGATTTCATAAAGTTCTGGGGAAAAAATTTATAAATTGTAAGAAAGAAATATACTCACATATTTTCTTTCCTTACCTATTAAGGGTTAGGTCTCCCTGGTGTAGCAGATATTGAAAAAAAATATAGTACTTAAAAACACTTCATTCTACTGAAACTACTCATTATACAACCAGAAAGACAGCAAATAGAAATGCTGGTGAGTGACCATTCAAGAAGCTACAATATAGAATTTAAGTATGAGGCAGGGTACTTTTTGTCATTTTGCTCAAGGAGTGTCATTCTGGAATGGTAGAAGCATAAATTTTTTTTGTAGTCAGTCAGACCTAAATTCATATTTCAACCCTGTCACTTACTATCTGTGGGACTTTAAGAAAGTTACTTAACCACTCTGGAACTTGGTTTTCTTCATGTGTAAACTGCAGAAAAATAACACCTACTCATAGGTTTACTGATGATTAAACAAGATATTTTATGTAAAGCTCCTGGCACTTTATAGACCCTCAATAAATGTTAGTTCTTGCTTTCTTCCTCTCCTTAAATTGGTTTCTCTATTATTATATTGCTTGCTAAAGCTACTTGTACTTCATGTGGAATTGGTCTAAAGTCTACATACTAAAGTTTCTATCCCTATCTTTTTTTTTAAAAATATTTATTTGTTTTAGTTGTACACAATGCCTTTATTTTTTTCTAATATTTATTTATTTGCTTTAGTTGTACACAATGTGTTTATTTTTATGTGGTGCTGAGGATCAAACCCGGGCCGTGCACATGCTAGGCGAGCACTCTACCACTGAGCCACAACTCTGCAGGAGCCCTGTTTGGGGAGATGGCTAAGATTGCAGTTGACTACAGGCCATGGAGATGTCGGTTCGGGCATTGCCGCCTTCCATAGTCTCGGGGGACTTGGCCCAGGATCTCGAGAGACTTGAGCCAAGATTGGGCCGGCGCCATTCCTGCTCGGGCGGGACGAGGAGATCTCTCTTTAGTGTGCACACAATTCTATTTTTTTTAAATTTTTTATGTATAGTAATATGTATTACAGTTCATACTATACATATAGAGCATCTTTTTACATAAAACAGTTTGTATACAAAGTATATTCACAGCATTCAAGTCTTCAATCATGCATTTAGAATAATGATATCCATCTTATTCAACCACTTTTTCTTTTTTTTTCCCCCTTCCCCCTTGCTTCCTCCCTTCCCCTCCCTTCCCTTTGACCATTCCTTTGACCATTATAGTGTTTCTCTAATCCTCCTATGTACCCCGACCCAACAATACTGTGAACCGGCTTTCTTATATCAGAGGAAACATCCAGTATTTGGATTTTTGAGATTTGTTGCCGCCGGAAAGGGATTTGCAGCCCGGAACCTAGACATTATAATCCATCAGGATATTCTGGGCAAAATTATCATAATCAATCAGGCTATTCTAGGCAAAATCCCAAAAGAGAAATAAGACCAAATTCATACCGTGCTCCAGGTTGCTGCCCCAGGTGTAAGAAAGGAAATCATTGGGCCAAGTCCCGCGAGACTTCGGAAGGCGGCAATGCCCAAACATCTCCATGGCCCGTAGTCAACCGCAATCTTAGCCATCTCCCCAAACAGGGCTCCTGCACAACCCCAGCCCTCTAGCCCTACCTTTATACCTTATGTGCCCTATCAATCACTTTTTGAGAATACCATTATGATTCCATATGCAATCTCATAAACTTTCAGGAACAGAAAAAAAAAAACTGAAACACTTTTCTCAACTCTCAAATTTTAATTGTTTTTACTTTCTAAACATTACAGATATTTAAAACTACATAAAAATAGTAAATTTCAGTGATGGAAGAGCAAAAGCATTTCTTGCCCACCAACATTTATGGATTGTCCAAAACATCAAGAACATTTTTTACTTAAATTAATTTTTGTTTTCTTTGTAGTACTGAGGATTGAACCCACGGCCTTGTGCATGCTAGGCAAGCACTCTACCACTGAGCTACATTCTCAGTCCTTTTATTTTATTTTAAGACAAAATCTCACTAAGTTGCCCAGGCTGGTCTCAAAGCTGTGATCCTCCTGCATTAGCCTACCAAATAGTTGGGATTACAGGCATGCATCACTGTGCCTGGTTTAAATGAATTCTTATTTAAAATTTATTTATTTTGAAAGGTAAAACATGGACATGATTTCTAAAAAAATATAAACAGTACAAAATAATAGAGTAAAAATTCAATTTCCTTCTCTCAGATACAACTATGGTTACCAGAGCTCCCATAAACTTTTCAAAGATGAAAATATGCATGTGAAAGTATATGCCTAGATAGCCTCCTTTAGAAAAGAAACAGCAACAAAATGACAATAGATTACATGCAATGATCTGCATCCTACTTTTGTTATTAAAAATTGTTCCAGGGGCTGGGGTTGTGGCTCAGTGGTAGAGTGCTCGCCTAGCATGTGCACGGCCCGGGTTTGATCCTCAGCAGCTCGTAAAAATGCGTTGTGTACAACTAAAAGCAAAGAAATAAATATTTTAAAAAATTGTTCCACATTAGTAGATTTTATTCCCCCTAAAAACACGGCATTCCAGCGGTTTTTTAAAAATATTTATTTCTTTGCTTTTAGTTGTACACAACGCATTTATTATTATCATTTTTTTTTTTTTTTTTTTTTTTGGTACTGGGGATTGAACTCAGGGGCACTCGACCACTGGGCCACATCCCCAGCCCTTTTTTGTATTTTATTTAGAGACAGGGTCTCACTGATTGCTAAGTGCCTCGCCATTGCTGAGGCTGGCTTTGAACTCGCGATCCTCCTGTCTCAGCCTCCCAAAGTGCTGAGATTACAGGCGTGCGCCACCGCGCCCGGCTTATTATCATTTTTTAAATATTTATTTATTTACTTTTAGTTGTATACAATGCAATGCATTTATGTTTACGTGGTACTGAGGATAGAACCCGGGCCACGCACATGCAAGGCGAGCGCTCTGCCGCTGAGCCACAACCCCAGCCCCAAAGCATTTATTTTTACAAGGTGCTGAGGGTTGAACCCAGGCTGCACACATGCTAGGCGAGCGCTCTACTGCTGAGCCACAACCCCAGCCCCTCATTCCAACGTTTGACTATGCCAAAACATGTACTCTTATATTTCCAAGAATCAGATCATTATAAAATAACTGACTACATATATGTAAAACTTTAATTTTTTACTCTTTTCTATTCACTTTTCATTAGTATTAATGGTTTGGAAAGAAATTTAAAAGGAAAAAAATAAAACTTCAAATTTCTATTACTTGTGTTCAATACATCAATAATTTGGTAGAAGAGGTGTATATAATCTTTAATTTATGTACACAAATATTTGGGCTTATCAGGCATCAAACTGTAACTCCATACTTTTTTTTTTCTTTTTCTCTTTGTAACTGGAGACTGAACCCAGGATCTTGTGCATGCCAGTTCACACTCTATAAAATTTCAAACTAGTTATAAGTCAGGTCAATTTTTTTATTCTACACAAATTTTAAAACTGCCTCAGAAGAAGAAAGGCTCAACAGAAAACCCATCACTCTTAAAAGTCATGAAATGCGGGCTGGGATTGTGGCTCAGCGGTAGAGCGCTCACCTAAGCACGTGAGCGGCCCAGGTTCGATCCTCGGCACCATGTATAAATAAACGCATTGTGTACAACTAAAGCAAATAAATAAATATTTTTTTTAAAAAAGTCATGAAATGTATCCAGTAATAAAAATGCAGTGCAGTGATGCATCTCAGAACATCAAAGGATATCTCTGCAGGGGAGATTTTTACAGTATGTATCTCTAATAAGAGTTAACTGCATCTCAGTCTAATTCCACACCTGGCTCCCCTGATTTTATTTTTGAATCAACAAAGAGAGAACTTGAAGCAGGACTAAGGATGGTATCTTACACTTCCTAACAGAATACTTTGATTTCAGTGCATGTTTCTTTCACTTTCTGATTTTGTGACAATGATAATACATATACTCTCAGGAAAGAGCACTTTCATAAAAAACAATCCTTTGCGATAGCTGATAGGATCTTATCCTCGTTTTACAGATGAAGAAAACTAAGACTTCAAGATGTTAAGTAATTTGCCCAAGGTCATAAACCCAATATATACAGTGGAACCAAGATTTGAATCGCATTTGACTGACTTTAGAGCCATTACTCTTAGCTACTGCTCTCTAGTGGTCATAAATTTCATGATTAAAACAAATACAAGTAAAGTATCAAATTATTACAGCCATTCCAAAGTAAACAAGAGTATCAAAAAATAAATCAAAATTTAGAATCCACACCACTAATGAAAAAGGAGAGATCTAATTCCCCATTCCATTTCTAAATACATAAATGTTTGGTAGAGAAGACCTAAAATTATGTTGAAAATAAATGACTTACTTATGTTACAAAACTTTATATAAAGTTCAAACATAAAAAGAACTTCTTGATTACAGTGTCACTAAAGGTTAACACCTATTTAGCCAACATTGTAATGTACAAATTACCAAGCTTTCTCACATTCTAAAACCAAAGTTAACAACAAAAAAGAAAACTGCAAACAAAGCAAAATAAAAACTTCAAATTATCACTAATCAAGACTTTTAAAATCTAACTAAAACTTCTGACTATAATGTAAAAACATTTCCTTTTAATCTTTCAAGCATAGAAAGCAAACAAAACCTTTGTTTTATTTGAAGAGAACAGGTACATAATACAGAATCTAACCTTCTCTAAGGTAAATTAAAACTTTTAATTCTTCTAAATCAATTAGGTCCCATCATCCTATATACAAGACACCTATAATGATCTCTAAAAATTTATAGGACACCTATAAAATAGTTTGAGTTAGGTTTTTACAGCTGTCCTATATAGAGGATGACAGAACATAATGGGCTAAACTCTCTTTCTGAAAGTTCTTTAAAATAACATGTTATTACAAGGATGCTTGTGAAAATTTTTTAAATCATAAAATCATTATATCCAAAGTTGGTGTTGCTTTTAAAATTAAGATAAAGATTTAATTGTTGTTATAATTCTGTCCAATTATTTATAACGGTGATTGCTGCAATGAACATCTTTGTAGAAAAGCTCCTATTCCAGTCCTGCTCACTCCTCCAAGAATAAATTCTTAGAACTGGAACAAATATGTCAAAGGTTATGTTTATGTAGACTTTGGGCAAATATTTATAAATTATTTCAGTCATATTCCATATGCGTAATTCTGTAATCCCTTAATATGAGGGGTGAAAAACAACACTTAGATATCTGGGTTTGATACAGGGAATTGAACCACTGAGTTATATCCCCAGCCTTTTTAAATTTTTTTATTTTGAGACTGGGTCTGGCTAAATTGCTGAGGCTGACCTGGAATACAATCCTCTTACCTCAGCCTCCCAAGTAGCTGGGATTACAGATATGTGCTACCATGCCTGGCTTTGATATTGTTTTAACATATACCTGTGATTAATCTGTTTTCACATATATCTTTTATTTGGCTAGCACAATGAAAACAAATAAATTACAATACAGCCAAGCTATGGAATACAATATAGCTACAGTACATATGAAGTAGACTTTATGTACTAACATGGGATGTTCAAGATAAATTAGTATGAAAAAACAAGCCACAGAACAATTTTAAGGCATAAACTCCTTTTTTTTTTTTTTTTAGAAAAAAAATATTGTTTTTTAGTTGTAGTTGGACACAATACCTTTATTTTTAAAAAATATTTATTTAATTTATATTTATTTAATTTTATGTGGTGCTGAAGATCAAACCCAGCACCTCACATGTACTAGGCAAGTGCTCTACTACTGAGACACAACCCCAGCCCCATAAACTCCTTTATGTGGAAAAATAAGGAAAAAGAAAATCTTAACAATGGTTACATGTAGATGCACACTTTTTATGCACATGGATAAAAGATCTAGAATATCATCTACCAAATTGCTAATAGTGCTTATAATAGAATTAAGAATAGGAGAGTTCGGATTGAAGTCTGAATTTTATTACTGCTTGCATTTTTTTCTTTTTTGGGGGGGTTGGTATGTACTGGGGATTGAACCCAGGGGCCCTTTACCACTGAGTTGCATCCCCAGTCCTGTTTAATTTTGAGACAGGGTCTTTCTAAGTTGGATAGGACTCTGCTAAATTGCTGAGGCTGGCCTCAAATTTGTAATCCTCCTGCCTCAGCTTCCTGAGTAGCTGGGATTATAGGCATGTGCCGCCACACCGGACATATACATTTTTTCCAATAAGTACAAAAAGAAAAACTTCAAAAGTTACAGTAACAATATATTATCTCTATTAAGAGATCCTAAATCTTTCTGTAGTGTTAATTGTCTAGCACTAACATTTTCACTCAGACCTATTTAGCAAAAAATGAAAAGTTACTTTTCTTTTTTTTTTTTTTTTTTTTTTTTTTTTTGTGGTACCGGGGATTGAACTCAGGGGCACTTGACCACTGGGCCACATCCCCAGCCCTTTTTTGTGTTTTTATTAGAGACAGGGTCTCACTGAGTTGCTAAGTGCCTCGCCATTGCTGAGGCTAGCTTTGAATTCGCAATCCTCCTGACTCAGCCTCCCAAAGTGCTGGGATTACAGGCATGCGCCACCGCGCCCGGCTACTTTTCTATTTGATAGCATCATAATTCTATTTAAACTTTAATTCATTGAAACTACTCTACATGTTGCTAGTATCTGTCAAGGTTTTAAGAAACTTAAAAAAATAAGAAAACTCCTCGACTCTCCTTACTTTTTCTGATTTTTAAACTTCAAATTTTTAAATTAAAAAAAAAAAAAAAAAACTCCAAAAGGACTGATATGGATAGAGAAGTAGGAAGACCTTTGTAGCCTTTCTGCAGTATTTGGTTTTGAGTAAAGGGGAAGCCTTTGCGCATTTAGACTATTTTCTCTTTCCTTGCATATACGTATTCACTCATTGCTATATACACTCTTAGAAGTTTTTGAAATTGCCTAAATTTATGATATTTGAATGTCAAGAATATTATTGATAGTTGTACACTAAAGGAAAAACCACAATCTTATTTATATTATACCAAATGTAGTAACTTATTAAATCATACAAAGTTTGCAGGGAATGAAGCATGCTCTTAAAATGACATTTAATTTATGGTAGTGCCTTTTTAAAAGGCCACTCTACTAATTTGCTTTATAACTTCGGAAATGACTATTCGTATGTGTGGGAATAACTGAACATAGAATACAAACCAGGAGTGATATTTAGTTCATTTCCTACAGCTAGACTCCAAACTTTCCCACGAACACTAGGGGGCAATCCCTGCCACCACAATTCTCGAACTCTTCTTGTACTACGCCTAGAATTAAAGGAGGAGAAAAAAGGAGAAAGTTACTTTTTATACCAAAAATACTAATTGCATGATGGTTTACCTACAGCCAAGTGATCAGATGGTTTTTAAGAATATAGAGAGTTAAATATGTAATACATTCTTTCCTCTAGGTTTCATGCTTACAGATAAGAAAAGCCTACAAAACATACATTACCTCAAAGATGGACAATATTAATTTGAAGAGAACTGCCTTTGACAGATACCACTTAAACTAAAGATACAGTAAGAATCAGAAAGACAGACAATTATAAAAATCAGGATAAGAGGGGCATAAAATGTCTTACCAATCCAGTACCCTCCCCCCCTCCAAAAAAAAATCATGAAGAAATCTACTATGGGTAAGGCCCTTGTCTTTGAGGAACAGTAGTCTGCTGAAAGAGTGTAGGCTGGGCTGGGATTGTGGCTCAGAGGTAGAGCGCTTGCCTAGCACGTGCGTGGCCCGGGTTCGATCCTCAGCACCACGTAAAGAATAAATACATTGTGTACAACTAAAACAAATAAATATTAAAAAAAAAAAAAAAAAGAGTGTAGGCTTTACAGTCAGACCTGAGCTGAAATCTATTATAGCTATTCACTAATTGTATAACCTTGGGCAAATCACTTAACCTATCTAACTTTGAGCTTTCCTTTAAGATAAATGTGAGCAAAAATACAAGCACCTTATAAAAGTACTAAGAATTATATATGATTACTTGCATAAAAACATAATATAACACAGTAGTCCCCTCACTTTTCTTCAGGGGATACATTCCAAAATTCCTAGTGGATACTTGAAACCTCAAACAACACAGAACTCAATGTATACCATGTTTTTTTTCCTGAATACATATATACCTACAATAAAGCTGAACTTATAAATTAGGCACATAAAAGATTACCAACAATAATGAAAATTTAACAATTATAACAAAATACTGAAATAAAAATTACATTTTCTCTCTCAAAAAATCTGTGGTTCTTTTACCTTTTCAACTAAAGGAAGTATTCTAAGCATCTCTTTGACATGTTTGAATTGCAGATATCACTACTTTTGCACTTGAGGCCATTAATAAGTAAAAGAAGGGTTATTTGAACATGAGCACTACAATACTGTGACAGCATTTCTGATAACCAAAATGTTATTAAGTGACTAATGGGCAGATACTATATATAGCATGGATATACAGTGTGGGTATGCTAGGTAAAGGGACTTTCTAGCATGTATCTTATGCTAGCAAGGACAGAGTGGGATGGCACAAGATTTTATCACACTTCTCAAAATGCTGCATGATTTGAAGCTCATAAATTGTTTATTTTGGAATTTTCCATTTAATATCTTCAGACCTTGGCTGAACACAAGGTAACTGAAACTGTAGAGACAGAAATGGTAGATAAAGGGGTTCTACTCTATGTCTCACACTGTTAATATTCAACAAATCATCAATGTACATCCTAGACTAGCACTGCAGAAGATATCCCCAACTCTCCAGAGGGAAGATAAATCATATACAAAAATATTATCAAAAAAAAAAAAAAAAAAAGGCAAAATAAGGCAGCAAGTATATTAGTCTCAAAGTATGATGATGAGACATTTACAGAAGGGAAAGATTACATATAATATATTTCCCTAATTGTGAGAGAGGCATTTTAAAAACACCTTAATACTTAATACTTGATAAATGATCTTAAAAATTAATGTATATGTTTGTTTGTTCTAAAACCTGCTATTATGTCAATAATGCATCTTACAATTAATGGTATGTTAGAATTAAGAAAATTTGGTAAGTAAGGAGACCAAAAGTTTCATGAATCAACTAACATTTTTTAGATGAGTCACACAGAGAGGAAAGATTTTGATAGGCACAGAAAATGGCCAGTAAGAGAAGTACATATTAGAGGGATTTATAAAAAGCAAAGACAGAGATAAACGTGGAGATTTTCAGGCATTGATTAGTGGTATAATTTAGCCAAAGCATAAGATACATGCTAGAAAGTAATAAAAATACAGAACTGGAAAGATGAGAATGTTTGGAGATATACTTCAGGAAAAGTATGCTTACTTACATTACTTCCCAATTGGGCAGTATCTCATTGATCCAAATTACCATTGCGCTTGCAATATTTTCTTCCTGTTTAAACCGTTCTTTCATTATTCTTTTTCTTTTATGTGCTTCTTTAATTTCTGTATTTAAAAAGTAAGAATATTTCAGTACAAATGAGCTAGATCAAAACCCCCTTTTTCTACCTAACTATAAAAGAGAGGTTTTCTCAAAAGAATTTTCTGATGGTAAAGAAGAATAAAGGGAAGGAAGGAGAGGAAAAGAGGAAAAAATGGTCTTGATTTACATAATTTTAAAATAACATTCTAATTCTACAAAAGTAAGTGGATAAAGGCCATAAAAATCATTCCCATAAATTGCTATATCACATATTTATATTTTTACTTAATGTACAACGTAAAATCCTTCATGCATTAACTATGTAAAAAAGAAACAACTATGAGCAACTAACCAATAGTCATTTTTCACATAGGGGTTTATGAATCTCTTAATAATAAATCACATGACATTAAAAATCATTTTGCCAAGTTCAAGAATAAAACTTTTTAAAGGGCTAGAGCAGCTGGGTGTGGTGGCACACTCCTGTAATCCCATCGATTTCAAAGGCTGAGGAAGAGCATCACAAATTCCAGGCCAGCCTTGGCAACTTAGTGAGATCCAGTCTCAAAAAAAAAGCAGGGGTAGAACAACTTTGGGTTTACTCCCAGATTAAAAAAAAAAGAAAAGATAACAGTATACAAGGGGTTGTTAATATTTGCATTCAGGCCAGGTACACCACTCTCAGTCTTAAAATTCTCTATATAATTCCATCACTTAAGCTGCAAACTTGACAAATTCTAATAAAAATTAATTAATTAAAAAATGAAAAAGAGCTGGAAAAATAATTTTGGTAGCACTATTAGTATAGGAGCCTTTTTTGGTATGATGTTTCACATTACTAGTTAGGTTGAAATAAAAAAATTTCCCCCCACAAACTTATGTTTGTGGAAACATAACATGTCTAGACATTAGAGGTCAATTTCAAAAAAATAAATGTAGAGAGAAATAAATCATAAGTCATATATATAAAGTTATAATTTTAGAACCAGTGAGGACTTCAGAGATCAGCTAGCCAAACTATTTTCAAAGTATTCCATATATGCCATATATATAAAGTTACATATAATTTTAGAACCAGTAAGGACTTTAGAGATCAGCTAGCTAAACTATTTTCAAACTATTCCATATATGCCACAGAAACTATCTTGAGGGGCAAGCAGGAGGACAAGAAAGTAGCTCCTCTTTCTTACATTTGTTTAATGTATTTAGATTCTATATGTAAAATATTCCACTGCTTTAAAAAAAAGAATGTTGGGCTGGGGTTGTGGCTCAGTGGTAGAGTGCTTGCCTAGCATGTGTGAGGCACTGGGTTCAATCCTCAGCACCACATAAAGATAAATAAAGCTATTGTGTCCATCTACAAGTAAAAAAAAATTTTTAAATAAATTAAAAAAGAATGTTGGTCTGGGGATGTAATTTAGTAGTACAGTGCTTGCCTAGCATGCATGAGGCCCCAGGTTCAATCCCAGTACTGAAAAAAAAAATTTGTATTAAAGGGAGGCTTGAAAAACCTGATCTAGTCAACCTCCTCCCACATTCTACAGATGAGGAAACTAACATTAGGCCTATTTAGAGTATCATAGTCAGGTTAAGACCAAAAAGGATTAAAGCTGTAGCCTTCTGATTTCACAATTTAATATTATTTCTATCATATATTTTTAGGATCATTGAATTATCAATAACTATCTTAAATATTAATCAAATAGTAAAGTCAATGTTAGTAATCTAATGTCAATGTTAGAAGCCAGTAAAATCTTACTGGGTATATTAGAAACAGTTCAAATTCTGTTCCGTAAAATAAACTTAGTTAATGTTTAAATTTTGGGGGCAGGAGGGGGCAGTGGTAGGGATTGAACCCAGAGACACTTTATCACTGAGCCACAGCTCTTTTCATTTTGAGATAGGGTCTTTCTAAGTTGCTTAGAGCCTTGCTAAGTTGCTGAGGCTGGCCTCGAACTTGTGATCCTTCTGCCTCAAGTCTCCTAAGTCACCAGGATTACAAGCATGCGCCACCTTGTCCTGTAGGCATTTTATAAAGATATAACTGGCCTTATATATCCTGTTTAACAATAAATAAGCAACTTAATTTCCAAAATATAACAAAACCATAACTGTATACTATTCTAATATCCCATTCATGCAAGTTAAAGGAAAAAAAATATCAGTTGTTAATAGTTCTAAAAAAAATATTAGCTTTGTAATATTTTCTTAAAATACATATTTATCCTGAACTAACAATGGTCATATATATATATATATATATATATATATATATGACCATAACTATATATATATATATATATATATATATATATAGTTAGTTAAGGAATCCTTATATTACTTTTTTGGACTGAAGAAGAAAATAAAAAAATAAATATCAGCTTATATTTTGAGACTGGAGAGAATGTAAGTCACAAAAGTAAATTGTATTCTCACAGCCACTTAAGAAGTTATCTTGAAATGTTAAAAAGATTAAATATCAAAAATCTAAACACTGTAAAAAGTGACATGTATGAGTAAATTCATGAATATGTTCATTTACAAATTAAGACAGTAATAGTCCAAGTTTTATGACTACAATTTCAAGCTAGAGATAGTTATCTTTCTCCTCTTGTTAGTTTTGTAAAAGTTCTTGCACAAAAATTATGCACCTGGTATAACTTACTCCTCTTTAAAAACAAACCTAATTATAAAAGTAATCGAGAAAAATACGAATTCAGTTATCACCTTGAAGACGGACTTGATAAATTTCACTATCAATCTTCCTATCAAGATTAACTTATTAAAATTAGTAAATTAACTATACCACTTAAAGCTAAATTTTATACCTCGTTTTTTAGCCTCAGCCACCATCTCATCATATTCTTGTCGGTGACGTAAAGCTTCTTCCACAGATTTAGCAGGAAGATTTCTGGGGGGAAAAAATTACTTGAATCAAGCCAGTTTTTCATCTTTTATTTGTGTGGTGCTGGGATCAAATCCATGGCTTCACACAAGATAGGCAAGCACCTCCAGCCCAAGTCAATACCCCTCCCGTCACCATTGTTACTAGGGATTAACCCCAGGAGCACTGTACCACTGGGCTACATTCCTAACCCTTTTTATTTTGAGATAGACTCTCACCAAGTTGCCCAGGCTGGCCTCAAATTTGCAATCTCCTGCTTCAGTTTAGGATGGCAGGCAGGTGCTACCATACCCAGCCCATGACAATTTTTAAAAGATTAACTTTTTATTTACTTTTCAGAGCCAGATATAAAGAATTTCTAAATTAACTTTCACATTTCATACATTTAGAAAGTGAAAGGATATTAAAGAAGAATGAAATTATGGCATTTGTAGGTAAATAAATGGAGTTGGAGAATATCATGCTAAGTGAAATAAACCAATCCCCAAAAACCAAAGGCTAAATGTTTTCTCTGATAAGTGGATGCTGATCCATAATGGGGTGGGGAGGGAGGGTTGGAGGATAGGGAAGAATGAAGGAACTTTAGATTGGGCAGAGGGAGGGACAGGAGGGGAGGGGGGGTATGGAGGTGGGAAGGACGGTGGAATGAGACAGACATTATTACCCTTATATACATGTATGATTACATAACCTGGTGTGGCATCATGTACAGCCAGAGGAATGAGAAGTTGTGCTCCATTTGTGTATAACTAATTAGAACAAATTTTATAAAAACAAAAAGAAAGAAAGTGAAAGGCTAAAAAGAACTCTGTATTTAAGAACAGAACCAGAATCCAGGTTCCTAATATTTATTGTGTATATATTTCATGTATCTATAAATATTTATATATTTAAATATTTCAGATCTCAGCCAATATTTAAACCCACTTACTGAGTTTTCATTTTTTAGTCAACTTTTTGAAGTATAATTTACATATTATAAAATGAATAATCATTTTAAGAGTAATCTTTTGTGTTTTGACAAATGTATTTATTCATACAACCAATACCCCAGTCAGGATATAGAACATTCCCATCATACTATAAGTTTCCCTATGGCCCTTTGCGTCCAATATTTACCCACATCCCATCTTACAAAACCACATCTCTGATTTCTATCACTATAGATTGTTGCCTTTATTAGAATTTCACTTAAGCCAGGTGCAGTGGTACATACTTGTAATTCCAGATATGAGAGAGGCTAAAGCAGAAGGATCATAAGTTTGAGGCCATCCTGGGCAACTTAGTGAGACCCTGTCTTAAAATAAAAAATAAAAAAGGCTGGGGATGTGTGGCTTAGTAGTAAAAGCACCACCCCTGGGTTCATTATCCTGTACCAAATTTTTTCATTTAAATTCTTTTGTGTCTAATTTCTTTTGTTCAGACTATTTTTGAAATTCATCCATGATGTATTAGGAAAGTCTTTTTTTTTTTAATATTTATTTTTTAGTTATAGGTGGATACAATGCGTTTATTTTACTTTATGTGGTACTGAGGATCGAACTCAGTGCCTCATGCATGCTAGGCGAGTGCGCTACCTCTGAGCCACAACCCCAGCCTGAAGTCTTTCTTTTAATTGCTGAGAAATATTCCATTTATCCATATTCCATATGGAAAGACATTTGAGTTGTTTCCAATTTGGGGCCATTATGAATGAAGCTACTACACATAGTAATGTAAAAATCTTTGTGTGGGCATTTGCTTTCATTTCTCTGGAATAAATACCTGAGAGTAGAATTCTTGGATCATATAGTTAAGTGTAGGCATACCTTTCTAACAAACTGTTAGACCTCTTCCAATTTATTAAGAGTTTTAACATGACACTCTCCCTAAAATTTTGATAATCAATTAATCCTTTATATGTATGTTTTGCATTATCAAATCAATGGTCGGAATCACTGATTTATATGTGAAAATGCAAGGGCTGGGACTATGGCTCAGTGGTAAGCACTTGCCTAGCATGTGTGAGGCACTGGGTTCGATCCTCAGCACCACATAAAAATAAAATAAAGATATTATGTCCACCTATAACTAAAAAAACAAATATTTTTTAAAAAAGAAAAAATAAAATGCAAAAAGAAATACATTTGTATATCACCATTTACCAAATGTATCATAATAATGTCCAGTTTTAAGAATCTTTTTTTTTTTCTTTTCAACAAGCTAGGGTGAAGAAAGGTATGACAAATTTTCAAATTTAAATCTACCTTTTCCTCTCAAGTTAGTCAGATATTCAGGTATGTCTTATCAAGAAGGAATAAAGCTTAAGAATTCTGCTTCAAGTCATAATAGAATAAGAGCAACTAAGTTTACCTCACTGACTCAAGTAATTTTAAAAATGGCCAAGTATGATGGTGCATACCTATAATTTCAGCAACTCAGAAGGCTGAGGCAGGAGGATTACAAATTCCAGCCCAGCCTTAGCAACTTAGGCCCTAAGCAGTTTAGTGAGACCCTGTCTCAAAATAAAAAATAAAAAGGGCTGGGGATGTAGCTCAGTGGTAAAACTTCCTGGAGTTCAATTCCCTGTACAAAAAAAAAAAAAAAAAAAAAAAAAAAATTTTAAATGGACAAAATATCTTAAACAACGGTTTTCAGACAATGGATAACAGGCAACACAAGACAATGACTCTAGAGTTCTTCATCTTACTGCCTGAAGTTTCCAGGTCTCATACTGGTAGAGGAAAATTAAAAACAGGTCCCCTAAGCCGGGCGCGGTGGCGCACACCTGTAATCCCAGCACTTTGGGAGGCTGAGGCAGGAGGATCGAGAGTTCAAAGCCAGCCTCAGCAATGTCGAGGCACTTAGCAACTCAGTGAGACCCTGTCTCTAATAAAATACAAAAAGGGCTGGGGATGTGACCCAGTGGTCGAGTGCCCCTGAGTTCAATCCCCAGTACCACACACACACACAAAAAAAAAAAAAAAAAAAAAAAAAAAACAGGTCCCCTGAGACTTCCTGATTTGAGGAGGCAATTGGAAAGTCCAAAATAGCTAGAAATTTCAGATCAGAAAACCAGAAAGAAGGGAGCTGCAGAAAAGTCCTCCCAAGTCTTCTGCTGAGTGTGTGTGTATGTGTGTGTTTGTGTATGTGTGACTAACCTAGGCCAGGGAAAGAACCACTAGTTAGAACGTTTTCAAAGATCACATGGGACTAGTCAGAATGTAAAGACCTACTAACAGAGTATCAAATAGTGTCCTTATAAAGGCATTGCCTTAGTAATCAGGACAAATTTGTCTCAGACTAAAGGCTTTTCTGGGACCACTCTAACAAAGATTAGCTTAAAAGGATCAAGCCAATTCCAAATAACTACATATCAGACTAAAGCCAAAAGATATATTTACAAGAATACAAAAAGTATAGCATCCAACTATGTAAATCACAATGTTTGGCATCCAATAAGCATTACCAGAGATGTGAACAGACAGACAAATACCATCAACAGCAACTATCCTATCATATAATAGATGATAGGGTTATAACACAAACATGATAAAATAGCTGTTACATACTATACACACATGCATACTTACAAGATAAAATAAATCATGAGTATGATGAGATCTCAAGACCTAAATAAAACTTTTTCTTTCTTTCTTTCTTTCTTCTTTTTTTTTTTTCAGTACTAGGGGCCAAATCCAGGGTCTCATGCAAGCTAGGCAAACACTCAGTCAATGAACTTTGCCCCTCAAACACCAAGCTAAACAATTTCCAAAATAAAAACACACTAGTAAGACTCACAGCAGATTACAATGAAGAAAGAAATGGATGAACTTGAAGACATACTAACTTAAAAAACTATGTAAAATGAAATACATAGAATACAAAAAGAGGGAGAGAAGGCCTAAATAAGCTGTGAGATGTAGAACAATATGAAGCAGCATAATACGTTTAATTGCCATCTCAGAAGAAAGGAAGGAGAAAGCAAAACAAAACAAAACCAAAAAAAATTTGAAGAAATAAAGGCTAAAAGTTTTCTGAAATTGACAGAAGACAAAATATAAAGATACATTAAGCTTAACAAACCCCAAACAAAAGAAATATAGGGGCTGGGGTAGTGGCTCAGTGGTAGAGCACTTGCCTAGCATATGTGAGGCACTGGGTTGGATTCTCAGCACCACACGTAAATAAATAAATTAAATTAAGGTCCATCAACATCTAAAAATTTTTTTTCTTTAATTAAAAAAAATACAAAATAAATATGAAAACCACACCAAAGCATATGATAATCAAATTGAGGAGGGAAAAAAACAGAAAAATGAGAAATAGAAAAAAATATTAAAAGCACTCAAAAAGAAAAAGAAATCACTGTCAAGAGACTAGCACTACAAGAAATGTTAAAAAGAACCTCAGGAAGACGAAAAATGACACCACACAGAAATATGGGACAGTAAAGAGAGCACAGATGGTTCAAGGTATTACTTGGCAATAGAAATTAGCAAAATACTAGTTCTGGCTATTCCTAATCAACCACTTATAAGAAGCAAGGCACCAGTTGCAGTGGCAAACACCTGTAATCCCAGTGGCTCAGGAGGCTAAGTTTGAGGCCAGCCTCGGCAACTTAGTGAGGTCCTAAGCAACTTAGTGAAACCCTGTCTTAAAAATAGAAAGGGCAGCCGGGCGCGGTGGCGCACGCCTATAATCCCAGCACTTTGGGAGGCTGAGGCAGGAGGATCGCGAGTTCAAAGCCAGCCTCAGCAATGGCGAGGCACTTAGCAACTCAGTGAGACCCTGTCTCTAAATAAAATACAAAAAAGGGCTGGGGATGTGGCCCAGTGGTCGAGTGCCCCTGAATTCAATCCCTGGTACCACACACACAAAAAAAATAAAATTAAATTAAAAAATAAAAAAATAGAAAGGGCTAGGGATGTAGCTCAGTGGTAAAGAACCTCTTGGTTCAATCCCAAGTATTCTCTCCCCAAGCTACAAAACAAAACAAAGGGGTGGGAGGGGGAGGGGCAGAGGGGGAGAGGGAAGCAGGAACCAGGTGACTGCAAGTATGATACTTAACAAACATTTTTTGAAAAGTAACAAATATAATGAGATTGACAACTAACAAATATAATGGTTGCCCTTTATGTTGCTAGACAAGATGAAAAAGTGAAAGAATGAACTCAGGCATTCAAATTCCCAGCTCAAGTACCCACCACATAAATTACTGAAAGCATCTATGTATTCCCTGAAGATGACCCTTATCTTCCGTAACAGGTTGAGAATACTGAAAATCAATTTCAGAATCTCATCCTGTGATTGGGTGAATTTCAACAGAGTTGAATTCCCAACTTGACAGGTATTTCCTATTAAAGTGGGGGTATTGTTTGGGAAGGAATGGGATCATGAAAGTTGGAATGGGGATGTGTAGGAAAAGCCTGACAAAGCTGGGGACACTACACCTCTAAATTTTGATGAGTCTTTTTGCCAGTAGAAGACACTTCTCCACCATGGTAGGAAGGGATCAATCTCTGCACTGACTGAGCAAACCGTAACAACCTGCCTAGAGGCAGCTGATCTCCTCAGGACCCAATCTTTAACACCCCTTTTTGCTTCTAGACTGAAAAGTAGACTTGAACCCAGAGGCTGCTTAAGGTAAACTACAAAGTGAGAACCATGAGAAGGTACATTACATGCTCAAAGAACTATTTTTTTTTAATATTTACTTATTTATTTTAGTTGTACACATGCCTTTTTTTTTTTTTTATGTGGTGCTGAGGCTCGAACCCGGGGCACGCAGGTGCTAGGTGAGCACTCTACCGCTGAGCCACAACCCCAGCCCTCAAAGAACTATTTGAATTGTCTAATTTATACAGACAGAATCTGGGGAACACATATGAGCATGGATATTAATAATAGAAGTGAAAGTTTGAGATAATGGTAGGCACAACAAGGACTAACATCAAATAAAGTTGGATTAGCAAATTTATTGATAAGGACTAAGGACAGATTCTGCATTTAATGCTGCTGGTCAGGAATTTAGAAAGGGCTCTAACAGTTGTTTCGTTGGTTGGCTAAAATATGGACCAAAAGATAGCCCACAGTGAGTTGAAAATGCCAGCTTTGATTTATTGCAGAGGAAGGGATCCAAAGATTTACAAATATTTGAATGTTAGAGTGGGTTTCTCATTTAAAATCTACTCACTGGAGTTAAGAACTGTTCAGGAAATTGAAATTTTCAGGTAGCTCTACACCGGATTTTTTCATTGTGGTTTCATTTTTTTCTTTCTTTTTTTATTTTTGAAATAAATATTTAAAATATTCCCATACAACTCTTAAAATAGTACACAAATAATAACTGGCTTAAATCTAAGTCCTGGTGTCACCTTCTTCAATTATCATATACGCAAAAACCCTATTGTACAGTAGGTGTTCAATGATTATGATCCAAAGTTGAATGGACCATATAGTAAATATCCTATCAGTCTTTGACAGTTTGAGAAAGAGAAGAAGTAGTATATTGCTAAGTATCAATATGCTATACAATGCAAAAAGCAGAAAAAGAAATACATACATAGAAGGTTTTGGGGTAAACTCACCAATTTTGTGTTCTTCTGTCTGGGAAAGTAAATTTTTAAAACAGGATTTTTCAGTCTTAAAAATCAAAGGCTGAGGGCTGGGGTTGTAGCTCAGCAGCAGAGCGCTCGCATTGCACGTGCCTCGCACGTGCGCGGCCCGGTTCGATCCTCAGCACCATGTAAACATAAATGCATTGCATTGTGTAAAACTAAAGTAAATAAATAAATATTTTTTAAAAAATCAAAGGCTGAAGCGGGGCGCGGTGGCGCACGCCTGTAATCCCAGCACTTTGGGAGGCTGAGGCAGGAGGATCGCGAGTTCAAAGCCAGCTTCAGCAATGGCGAGGCACTTAGTAACTCAGTGAGACCCTGTCTCTAATAAAAATACAAAAAAGGGCTGGGGATGTGGCCCACCCTGAGTTCAATCCCCGGTACCAAAAAAAAAAAAAAAAAAAAAATCAAAGGCTGAATAAATACAATCCATCAAAAAAGATTATATACCTCACTCAGCATTCTTAGGAACTATAAGAAAAAGACACAGCTTAAATATGATTCTTACCTCTTATGAAAGTATAAATTAGTTATGGAGTTAAGACAAGTAACCATAATGAATAACTAAGATATCATTTGTTAAATACATGGTATAATTACTTGCTGCTATGATCTCTTTTCAAAGGTATCACATAAAAACCTATACTTTTGGTCATTTTTTAATTTGTATCTTCAGGAATTCTACTATTTTGTTTGGCAATGGTATGTAAAGTGATTCAGT
This sequence comes from Tamias sibiricus, assembly GCA_025594165.1. Lineage (NCBI taxonomy): Eukaryota > Metazoa > Chordata > Mammalia > Rodentia > Sciuridae > Tamias > Tamias sibiricus. Next base: position 137,762,682 of record CM046663.1, on the reverse strand, counting down.
AAAGAAACTAGAAGGAAGAAGGAAAGAGCTTTACCCACTTTTTTTTTTTTTTAATGTGCTATAAGCATCAGTGATTTAAGAAACAGAAGAGACACAAGGTAACATAATCAATTCATTTGGACAATTTTCTTTTTCTTTAAGGCTATCTTGATTTTGAAGAAGACTGGCACAGAAACAGGCAGAGGAAAAATAAAATTAACAAAAGAATGAAATTACAGAAATTCCCATATTTGAAATCTTCTAAATGAGACTTCAGATGATTAAAAGCTATAATTTTTCCATCTGTAATGAAAAGTTTCAACTACAAATGCTTGTGAAGTCCAAGCTTCTAGAATACCTTGAAATTAGAGACCAAGAAAAGGAAAAGCAGAACAAAGTCACAAACTTCCTTTGCAAGGGAAACTCCTCCTCTCCATATTATCACTGTGGCCTATGGAAAAATAAGCTTGCAATATCAATTGCATGCCGAAGAAGAACTTCTGTCTCTTTTTTTGCATTTGTCTGACAGATGACTTCATAGCTGAAACAGTGGCATTACCAATAGGTTAGACTAAAAAGCAAGAAAGCTATCTTGAACTCATCATCTGCACTCACAAACAGAAGAAACCTAAAAGTTACATAGGTCTGTGCTCCAACTTCTCAGTCTATGACTGGATAGATGTTAGCTGGCCCAAATCTGCTAGGAAGGTATTCTGGAAGAGATAAACTGGGAATTCCACTCAGTATTCAGGTTGTACCTATCTATTCCTGTCTGGTTTTATCATCAATAAAATTAAAGTTTTCCTTCTCTTCTCTGAATCTATTTTTCAACCGGTTGTAGTAGAAGGAGGGATGAGTAATTAAGTACCCTCATATTCCAACATCATGGAAAGATTCTGTTTGTTGGCTTTAGTTATATAAATGTGAGTCAAATAAATCACACACCCCCACAAAAGGACTTTCAAATTTAAAAAGATAAACAAAATTATTAATCACAGTATCTTAGAGTTGAGAAAAATAGAGATCAAATTTAATTCACAGATGGGCAAGTACACAGAAACAGAAAAAAAGCTACACTACTTATTATCATTAATATATTAATTCTATGTAGTTCAATAGTAGAGTGAAAAAGGGAAGTGCTTTTTAAGCTGCTTATATACCTTTTTGGTACACTGAGATCTCTTCATAAAGTTATTGTATCTTGTTTATTACTTGAAGTCAATTTCATAGAACATTACTTCTAGGAACCATTTGTACAAATTATAAGAAAAGTTCAGAGAAGTAGAAATCACTGAAGATTAAAAAAGTCAACAAAGACAATATAAAAGATAAACCTTAGCCCTTAAATGACTGGGTAGGTTTGAAATAGAAATAAGATAACAGCTTTCCAAGTGAGCATAATAACATGAACAAAAGCATGATGGCAAGAAATAAAAGAGAGGTGTGATATATAAAATAGAGTATTGTGTAAAGAAACATTGTCTAGAACAGAAATTTCTGGGGTATTTTCATAAATGTCTTCTGGAAAGAAATTATCATTCTTGGTAAAAAAAAAGTATAAAACATTCTGGATGAATTTTAATAAGCTTATGAAAACTCTTTTGGGAACTTAATTTATCTACCTACTCAGCTGACAGTCAAGAGTTTAAAGAGCTTTAACAAAATATTCTTTTCTCGCTTTCTCTAACCATTCTTGCTTTCCTATAAATGTCTCCATCAAGAAAGGAATTTTTGAACTGGCCTGCTTCATTTTCATACCTCACAGTAAGTCTGAAATAAAACTTTCACAAGTTTTCATGACAAAATTTCTTTAAAAGTCTCTGGTTTAATTCCTAGGTCCTTGATCCACTTAGAGTTGAGTTTTGTGCATGGTGAGAGAGAGAGGTTTCATTTCATTTTGTTACATGTGGATTTTCTGTTTTCCAATCACCATTTGTTGAAGAGGCTATCTTTTCTCCTATGTACATTTTTGGTGCCTTTGTCTAATATAAGATAACTGTAGATATATGAGTTAGTCTCTGTGTCCTCTATTCTGCACCTAGGAATTAAACCACAGACTTTGTACCTAATAGAAGTAAAAGTAGGCCCAAATCTCCATTAAGTTGAATTAGGCCCCAACTTCCTTAATAAGACCCTTATAGCGCAAAAATTAAAACAAGGAATCAATAAATAGGATGGATTCAAACTAAAAAGTTTCCTCTCAGCAAAAGAAACAATCAGTGAGGTGAATAGAGAACCTACAGAATGGGAGCAAATCTTTACCACAAGCATATCAGATAGAGCACTAACCTCAAGGATATATAAAGCACTCAAAAACCTTAACACCAAAAAAAGAAATAACCCAATCAATAAATGGGCCAAGGAACTGAACAGACACTTCTCAGAAGAGGATACATACAATCAATCAACAAATATATGAAAAAATGTTCAACATCTCTAGTAATTAGAGAAATGCAAATCAAAATTACTCTAAGATTTCATCTTACTCCAGTCAGAATGGCAGCTATCAAAAATACAAACAACAATAAATGTTGGCAAGGATGTGGGGAAAAAGGCACACTCATACATTGCTGGTGGGATTGCAAATTGGTGCAGCCAATCTGGAAAGCAGTATGGAGATTCCTTGGAAACTTGGAATGGAATAACCATTTGACCCAATTATCCCACTCCTTGGTCTATACCCAAAAGATTTAAAAACAGCATACTACAGGGATGCAGTCACATCAATGTTTCTAGCAGCACAATTCACAATAGCTAAATTGTGGAACTAACCCAGATGCCCTTCAGTAGATGAATGGATAAGGAAACTTTGGTATAGATACACAATGGAACACTACTAAGCACTAAAAGAGAATAAAATCATGGCATTTGCAGGTAAATGGATAGAGTTGGAGAAAATAATGCTAAGTGAAGTTAGCCAATCCCAAAAAACCAAAGGTCCAATGATTTCTTTGTTATGAGGATACTGACTCATAATGGCAAGAGAGGGGGGATAAAGGAACAAAGCAACTTTAAATAGATCAAAGGGGAGGGAGGAGAAGGGAGGGGCAAGGGGATAGGAATAAGGGTGGAATGAGTTAGACATCATTACTCTAAGTATATGTATGAAGACACAAATGGTGTGAAAATACTTTGTGTAAAACCAGTGACTGAAAAATTGTGCTCTAAATATGTAATATGAAATGAATTGCATTCTGCAAGCATGTATAACAAATTAGAATAAATACTTTAATTTTAAAAATTCTTTTTTAAAAAAATAATTGTTTGTTTTAGTTGTACACAATGCCTTTCATTCTTACGTGGTGCTGAGGATTGAACCCAGGCCGTGCACGCGCTAGGCGAGCACTCTACCGCTGAGCCACAACCCCAGCCCTAATTTTAAAAATTCTTAAAAGCTTTTTCTTAACAATAGAAAAAATTAATTATCAAATCAAAGAGTTGTGTCAAAATCACAATTCTTTAATCAAAAGGAATGTAAACAATATAAAAACAAGAAAAGGCTAAGAATTTTCACACTGGAAGGAAAAACATCTAATAAAAGAAAAATAATAGACCCTGAAAGCCCAAGGAGGGTGAAAGGAGTTAAGAAACAAGTGGTTTGCTTTAGGGAAGGTATATTTTGATTCACAATAAATCAAGACAATATTTTGAAGAACATCAGCATTGTAGAAAATACAAAGAAGCTCAAAGCTGAGAAGAAAAGAATTTAAGATGTTTTTCTGGGTATTAAGATTAGATTCTTACTGGGGATTATACCCAGGGCCTTGTGTATGCTAAGCACAAACTCCATCACTGAATTATACCACAAGCCCCTCAAAATAAATTCTTCTTTTCCCCCCAAAGAATACTGATATTTATTTGAAAATAGCAGAAAATTGCAATGGCAATAGCAGAACCATATTGGTACTGCATGTGTCATAGTGAACTATGGGTACATTCAAAGAAGTTGAGGCAAGGGGAAGTTTTTAAGGACAAAAATGAGGAGAATCACATTGGCTATTTTGAAACAATAATCTTTGGCCACACTGATCAATAATAGAGTGTGTCAGTCTGAGGTTGAACAGAAGCTGCTAATGAAGCCAGAATCTGACAGGCAGTCAGTACACATAGGTAAATTGAGTCAGGTCAGATGAAGAAAGCCAATTTTGAGTGAATCCATGGAAGTTGGAAACTGTCAGGGAGACTGTCCCCCGAGGGACTGAAATGTCAGCCTTTCCTCCACCCTTATCAAGAACCTGTTCCTGCCCCCAACCTGTAGCCAAGGTAACCTGTCCCAGGAACTGCCCCTCCCTGCCAGGAGCTATACAGTTGATAATTAATGTGTCCTGGGCTGCTCCATCCTGCCCTTCCCCCTTCAGCCCATCTGTTTCTTACCTTTTGGCCATCCCACCCAGCATTCCTGAGCCTGGTCACTGGGCCTGGTCATGTAAGCAGGAAGGAGAGAGATAAGGGGAAGAGCAGGAGAACAAAAGAAGCCTGGGACATATAAAAAAGGCAGACCCGCCTCACTTCTTGGGATACCAGAATACCAGCCATGGCCTCCTTCTCCCTTCAGGGAGAAGTCTATGTTACTTCTTTTAAATAAACCCTGCTTTATATGCTTGCTTCAGTGTGCTTCTCTAATGTTCACACTTCAACATTTGGGAGAGCAGAACTCGTCACTGACAACCGGCACTATCACTAAGAAGTCATTGCAGAAGTATTCTTTTTTTTTTTTTTTTTTTTTTTTTCTTTTTTGGGTTCTGGGGATTGAACCCAGAGGCACTCGACCACTGAGCCACATCCCAAGCCCTTTTCTGTATTTTATTAGAGACAGGGTCTCACTGAGTTGTTAAGTGCCTCACCATTGCTGAAGCTGGCTTTGAACTCACGATCCTCCTGCCTCAGCCTCCCAAGTGCTGGGATTACAGGCATGTGCCACCACGCCTGGCTAGAAGTATTTTTTTTTTTTTTAATACATGACAGTAGAATGCTCTCAAAATACATTCTTAATCCTATACCAACTGGATGACATTCAGTAGTCACATGGTATAAAGGGCAAGGACAAATACATCTTAAGTACATACCAAATGTCAAGAAAAAAAAGAATTTCTCCATCATATTAAGAAGCAGAATGCTGAAATAGAGACATAAAGAGCCAACTTTTGTTTTTTATTTTGATTTTATGATGGGGTCTTGCTAAGTTGCTGAGGCTGGCTTTGACCTTGTAATCCTCCTGCCACAGCCTCCCAAATTGCTGGGATTACATGAATGCTCCACTATCCCAGCTTGCAGGCTGGTTTTAGAATTTGTGGGTTCAAATGATCCTCCAACCTCAGCCTCCCAAGTAGCTAGGACCATAGGCACCATACCTGGCAAGAGCCAAGATTTTGTTTTATATATTGGCTTATAGAGATTTCTAGAATATATGCCTAAGAATTGAATATCATCAATATGTTCTCTCCTATTAGGACACATGACTAGGATTTAATTTTTTTTATTGCTTTCTCTGATTTCTTGATATCTTTTATGTGAAACAGTGAAGAAAACTAAATGTAAGTTTAAAACATAATAGTGCTCTCCATGATCACTAAATACTTACGATGGCCGATCCTCAAGAATCAAGGCAGTGGTAGAAAGTGGCTCAAATTCAAAATTCTTTCGTCTTGAAGACTGAGGTGGTGGTTTACAGATCCTCCCTGTTCGTGCTTCATATTCCTATGATACATAAGATATGGTTTATGTAGGGATTTTCTCGATTTTCAGTTCATATTATTTAATCTGCATCATTTTAGACATTATGTTATAATAAAAATATATAAGTCATACATTAATTTGGTAAAAATATCAAGAAGATAAAAAATAAATCACATTCTTCCTGAAGCAACCTAAATTATGAATTTATTTTACATGCAAAGTATCAAAGTGTATAAGGAGAATAAAAGACAGAAATAAACTCAATTAGGAAAGGATTTAAGGACATGCTTTTTATTATTTTCTATGGTATCAAATATCCAAGTCCAGCTTTCAACAACCTGTAAGCAAATAAATATCTATTTTCTAAAGCTTTAGTCAGATCAACCATGGAAATGTTGAGATGAAATACAGACAATTCTGTTGTAATACTTTGAAGAGCTTTCTCCAGGGTAACATTGAACTTCAAATCAAATGGTGGTTTTGGATTTTAACCCTCTGTGCACCTAACTACTATGAATATAACCTACTTCCTCCATATTTTTATACTTTACCAACACATCTTATAAAAAAATATGGCCCCAAACCCTGTCAAACAATTAACTAAAACTAAGAAACTTTCAATTATGTTTCTCTAACTCACTGACTGATAATCCTATTAAAAGAAATGAATTAACATGATATGCTCTTTTTTATTTTTATTTTCTTTAGTGGTACTGGGTATTGAACCCGTGGGTGCTTTACCACTGAGCTACATCCCCAGGCTCCCTACTTATATTTTGAAAAAGGGTCTTGCTAAATTGAAAAGGCTGGCCTCAAACTTACAGTCCTCTTGCCTTAGCCTCCCAAGTCACTGGAATTACAGGTATGCACCACCAAGCCTGGCCACCCCACCCCCACCCCAAAAAGGATGGTATTTATTCTTGGCATACAAGATTTTGTTTTTGTTTTTGGCAGTGCTTGGGATCAGGACCTCATGCATTCTAGGCAAGTAAGTGCTCTATCACAAAGCTACATCCCCAGTCCCATAATATGTTCTTTTTTTTTTTTTTTTGGTACTGGGGATTGAACTCAGGGGCATTCGACCACTGGGCCACATTCCCAGCCCTTTTTTGTATTTTATTAGACACAGGGTCTCACTGAGTTGCTTAGCACCTCGCTTTCGCTGAGGCTGGCTTTGAACTGGCAATCCTCCTAACTCAGCATCCCAAGGGCTGGGATTACAGGTGTGCGCCACTGCACCCAGCCCATAATATGTTCTTGATGAATGCATTTAAATTTTTCCATTTTAGCATTCTTTCATAAACGTTCACAATTTTCTGAAAGTTATGTACCAACGATTAGTAACAAATTTACTAGCTTGTAATTTACATAACCCATACTTTCCCCTTTCTAAAAAACCAAGTGAGGGGGGAGGGTGGGGTGGGGACAAGGGGATAGGAATAATAGCAGACTGAGTTATCCATGATTACCCTAAATACATGTATGAAGACACAATTGTTGTAAAAATACTTTATATTAAACCAGCAACTCGAAAAAAAAAAAAAAAAAAAACCAACTGAGCATCTGATTATCAATGGGTACCAATTATATTTTTCATGAAATTCTCAAAGATTACTCAATAATTTTGTGAGTCACACAAGGTGACTAGAGGTTTGAAATGACATTAATATATATGAAGAAAAATGGTCAGATGTTTCACTTACTAGCTGCTTAACTACCATGGCCTATAATTATTTTTATTCTAGTATTATATCTTCTCTATCTCTAAGACTATTACATCTCAAAGACTATTTCTCCCTACTTAGTCAGACAATTACAAAATGTGAACTGATAGCTCTATCCCTCTTAAAATTTTGGTGATACTGAACCCTAATTTTATATGAGATAAAATGTAGCAGGCAGTCTAGCTCCAGGGCCTGGCTTTCAAAGATTTACTATCTTGCTATATTAACAGTGAAGTAGCCATTTATGACAATTAAGAAGAAAGAGACTGACAGAAATCATTCAGTAAAGACTCAGGGAAACTGGGACTATGAGGTATAGCTGAATGGTGGAACACCTGCCTAGCATACGAAAGGGGTTCAATCCCACCAAAAAAAAAAAAAAAAAAAAGAAGAAGAAAAAGAAAGACTCATAGCTCATACATACGAATCAGGCTGACAATACTCGAATCACTGATCCATCTAAATATTACAAAGAGAGACCATTAGGCAGTGTGTATGTTTCCTGTAAGATGTAATATGAAATACCCATCACCAATTCCTGAAGTATTCTTAACAACAACAACAAAAATCAAACAAATATCATTAAGCTGGTAAGTTGGAGAATTGTGTTCTCCAACATGATAGCCAAAAGAAATAACCAAATTAAGCCATACATATTCTGTGTAAATAATGCACAGAAAAACATGAATTTTTTTTTTTTTTTTTTTTTTTTTTTTTTTTGGTACCAGGATTGAACTCAGGGGGACTCGACCACTGCGCCACATCCCCAGCCCTTTTTTGTATATTTATTTAGAGACAAGGTCTCACTGAGTTGCTAAGTGCCTCACCATTGCTGACGCTGGCTTTGAACTCGCGATCCTCATGTCTCAGCCTCCCAAGTGCTGGGATTACAGGCGTGAGCCACCACGCCAGCTGAAGTAATTAAATTATTAATAAGTTATCCTCTGAAAAGGTTGGACTAGAAATGAAAGCCATTTGTTTAACTTGTTCAGTACTACTGGATGTTACAACAATAAAATGATGTACTGTGTAAAAGATCACTCATGGTTGGCAATAGACAAAGTTCTTAATAAAGGGGTGGGATTGGAACTGGGGCAAAAAAATTATGTTAGCCAGGCGTGGTGGCACACACCTGTAATCCCAGCACTTGGGAGGCTGAGGCAGGAGGATCACGCCAGCCTCAGCAATGGCGAGGCACTTAGCAACTCAGTGAGACCCTGTCTCTAATAAAAATACAAAAAGGGCTGGGGATGTGGCCCAGTGGTCAAGTGTCTCTGAGTTCAATCCCTGGTATAAAAAAAAGAAAAAAAAATCATGTTATTTAAATATGTAGAAAATATTGAAAAAGAACCAGCAAGAGGCAACCAAAAAAGGCATACATCAGGAAAACACATTAATCTCACTGAACAGGAAAAAAATAAGGTTGGAAAGGTACAGGTTAAATAACAGGAGCCTTTCATTAGCAAAAAATATTTAGACTTCATCATGAACAAACTAGAGGAAAAAAAATGAAAGTCTGGGAAAAGCCAAGCTTTGATGAAAGTAGTCTTTCATAAAAAATTAACAAACTAAGTACATATTTAATATAGAATGCAACTCAAAGTGAAGCATCTAGAATATCAATTTATGCATCAACCTGAAGAATGACCTTTGTATATACCTTTGTATATATAGAACTGCCACTCAAACATTTCACATGAAATTCGGAAGTTGAATTCTACCATTTCCCAACATATATGCTTACAAAAAAAAAAAATGCTGTAAATTTCTAGAGGGCAATAATTTAAAACATAAAAACATGGTATTAATTCATTCTTATCTGAAAATGATATAAATATCTATACCTTAAGTAGTTCAAGTATTTGCTAAATAAATTACAATTTATTTCTAGTCACCATTCTAAGGTGATTAGAATTGTGAATTATTTCAGAAATAGTAAAATATCAAATACCAATAATTTCAAAATTTATTAATATTTATTAACTGAGATGTTTTTATTACAAATAACAGAAAATCCAACTCAAACACCGTTAGGTGAATTCATCAGATATTAGGACTAAATATTCCATACAGTTAGCTAACTTTGGAATTTGTTTGACTAAGGTTTACGTGAGCACCAGAGTCTTTGCTTCTCTACTACTCTCAGGAATGCACTCTATCATATTATTTGAATATATAATTAAAAATTTAAATAAGTATTTCCTTTTCATCTACATTCCTAAAATTTATATATGCAAATTGGCAACAAGGGGAAGGGGACTACAAGTGTGGTTCAGCAGTAGAGCACTTGCCTACTATGTGCAAGGGTTGGATCACCAGCATTGAAAAAAATTTTTTTTTTCTTCAGAAACAGAGTACAGACTTCTGCTTAGTAAATTGGGTAATCCACACCAACTTTCTCACTGAAGACAACCTCTGCAATTCCTGACAAAGGGGATACAAACAAGGTAAGCCTAATGATCATAATTATTGTGGTGGCAATTCTGGTGGGGTTTTTTTTTTTTTTTTTTTTTTTTTTTTTTTTTGTTTGTTTTTGGCTTTTCTTTTTGGGAAGAAGCCATCTCATCTCCACCCCACCCCCACCCTGCTTTTCTGTGGAATTCTTTTTCTTGTCTTTTCTGTTTTGATAGTAGGGGTTGAACCCAGGGCTTTGCAAATGTGAGGCAAGCACTTTGCCACTGAGCTACATCCCAGCCCTCTGGTGACAATTCTGAAAATCAGTGTTGGAAGTAGGAACCCAAACAAAGCTTACAGTTAGTTTGGAAAGGCAAAGGGTACTAGAATTTTTGACACAGAAAGAACTAAGAAAGAACAGCAGAAAATGATCTAGCAATTCCATTCAGCCTTTTAGCTGAATATCAATCTATGTATGTATAAAGTGAAACACTACAAAGATGGGGGGGAAAAATGGTGGGCAAGAATAATTATTGGGGATCTGTAACCCAACAGTTCTCAGAGCTCATCCAGGGCCAAGAATTATTCACATTGTCATGAACCTGAATGGAAAGTCATCAGTGAACATATAGGACATTCAGAAAAGACCCTCCAGAAGGTCTGTTTGTTGAATGTCAGACAATGTAAATTTTAGATTGTTAAGTGCTAAATAATGTATGACTTTGTTCTGCCCAGCAGTAAAGCTGCATGTGCTTCAGTATGAATCTTTTATGGCTCATATTATAAACATTTTTTTTTTTTTTTTTTTAGTTCAGGTCTAGAATAACTTTCTTTAGAACTAACTTACTCCACAACTAAGAAATTATCAATAAGCTTACTCTCTTTTGCACTGTTTAATCTACAATTAACAACCTCCAGTAAAAATTTCAGATATTGAATATTAGAAACTATAGAAGAGTTATCAATGAATTTAAGGATAAAGCAGAACCTATCCAAAATTAAGCAAAGAAAGAGAAAAGAGTAGAAAAATATAAGCAGAATTTAGAGAGTAACATAAAGTAGCATTAAAGTATGTGTAGCTGGAGTCTGGGGAGAAACATAATTGAGGAAACAATGGTTGAAATTTTTCTGACTTTTGTAATAACTATATAAGCGACCCAAGAAATTAACTAAATTCTAAGCAGAATACAAATAAAACCACACCAAAGCACATCATGATCAAATTGATGAAAGCATGCTAAAAAGAAATATTTAGAAGAAGAGGAAAAAAGCAATTATGTAAAAAGCACTGAATGTGAAAATGACTCAGACTTCTCTGAAATCATGCAAGTCAAAAGGCAATAGAACAAATTGGTGCAACCACTCTGGAAAGCAGTATAGAGATTCCTCAAAAAACTTGGAATGGAACCACCTTTGACCCAGTTATCCTACTCTTTGGCATATACCAAAAGGACTTAAAATTAGCATATTATGGTGATACAGTCACTCAATGTTTATAGCAGCTCAATTCACAATAGCTAAACTATGGAACCAACCTAGGTGCCCCTGAACAGATGAAAGGATAAAGAAAATATACACAATGGAATATTACTCAGCCATAAAGAAGAATGAAATTATGGCATTTGCCGGTAAATGGGTGGAACTGGAGGCTATCCTGCTAAGTGAAATAATAATAATCCCCCAAAACCAAAGGCAGAATGTTCTGATATGTAGAAGGTAATACACAATAAGGGGTGGTGGTGGGATAGAAGTTTATAGGATTAGACAAAGGGGAATGAAAGGAAGGGGGTTAATGGGAATAGGAAAGATAGTAGAATGAATCATACATAACTTTTATTCATACATGAATACACATCAGTGTAACTCAACATCATGTACAACCACAAGGATGGGAAGTTATCCTCCATGTATGTAAAATATGTCAAAATACACTCTACTGTCATATATATCTAAAAAGAACAAGTAAAAACTTTTTTAAAAAATATTTATTTATTTGCTTTAGTTGTACACAATGCACTTATTTGTATGTGGTGCTGAGGATCAAACCGGGGCCGTGCATGTGCTAGGCAAGTGCTCTACCGCTGAGCCACAACCCCAGCCCCCAAATAAAAACATTTTTAAAGGCAATAGAAAAAAATCTTTAAATTCCTGAAGGGGAGGGAGGAAATAAGACCAAACCTGTTGACAGAATCTTATACCAAGAGAAAATATATTTAAAACATGGATGTGAAATGAAAGCATTTTCAGACAAGTAAAAACTAAGAGAATTTTTGGGGGGTTCAGGGTACTGGGGATTGAACTCAGGGGTGCTTTCCCACAGAGCTATATCCCCAGCTATTTTTTTTTTAATTATTATTTTTCATCTAGAGACGGTCTTATTAAGTTGCAGAGGCTGGCTTTGAACTCATGATCCTCCTGCTTCAGCTTCCCAAGCCACTGGGATTACAGGCCTGTGTCACCATACCCGACAGCTAAGAAAATTTATTGTCTGTAGATATGCAAGATATTTTAAGGGAAATTCTTCAGGCAGAAAAAGTGAATCACATGGAAATGTGAATTTACATGAAGAAATAAAAACACAAAAAACAATAAGTATGGATAAACATATTTTACTCATTGCTTTAATTTTTAGAGGATATTTGACTATTTTAAACCAAATATGTCAATAATGATATTATAGTATCTAGAGAAAAAAAATTAAAAGGGAGATGATGGCAGTATACTATTGTTAAGTTCTTAAATACACTCAAGTGCTATATTATTATTTAAAGGTAGACTGTAATAAATTAATCTTTGGCAGATACTGGGAATTGACCCCAGACCTCATGAATGAGTCACGAATGCTCTACAACTGATCTACACCTACCCCAGACCTTTTTATTTTGAAACAGGGTTACCCAGGCTGGCCTCAAACTTGCAATCCTCCTGCCTCAACCTTCTGAAGTTGGAATTACAGGCCTGTGCCAATTAACCTGGTTATATTGTAATGAATTAAAGATAAAAATCTTAATCCTTGTATAGCTGTTTTCAATGTGTAATCAGAGGACCCATGTGTCTAGGAGATATGTTCATGGGGTCTGCAAAGTCATTATGAACGATATTCATAATGACAAAGAAAAAAATCTTTTTGAATTGGAAGAAAATGCAGAGTGACTATTTCCTTACTCCTTCCTAACTCGTTTTTATAAAGCCAGCATTATCCTAATACCAAAACCAAAGACAGTACCAAAAAAAAAAAGTCTCTACTGACCATTATCTCTCAAAAAAATGCAAATATCCAGCTGGGCATAGTGGCGCATGCCTGTAATCCCAGCGGCTCAGAAAGCTGAGGCAGAAGGATCATAGGTTCAAAGCCAGCCTCAGCAACCATGAGGCGCTAAGCAACCCAGTGAGACCCTGTCTCTAAATAAAATACAAAATAGGACCGGGTATGTGGTTCAGTAGTTGAGGGCCCCTGAGTTCAATCTCTAATGCCCCTCCCCAAAAATGCAAAAATCCTCAATAGAACATTAGCAAACTAAAATCAGCAGTGTATAAGAAGAACTATGGGATTTACCATAGATATTCAAAGGAAGTTCAATATTCAAAAATCAATTCATATAATTCATCACATCAATAAGCTAATGAAGGAAAAAATATATGGTTCTATCAAAAGATACAGAAAAAAGCATTTGACAAAACTCCAATACTCACTCATGATTTGGAAAAAAAAAAAAAAAAAACTCTTGGCAAACTAGGGATAGAATGAACTTCCTCAACTTGATAAAGAAAATTTAAAAAGAAAAAAAAAAAAAACCCTTGCAGTTAGCATTATATTATATTCAATAGTGAGAAATTAAAAGTTTTCTCACTAAGATCAAGAATAAAACAAAATGTCTCCTCTCACCAATGCTTTTCAACATTGTTCTGAAATCCCTGGATAATGCAGTAAAACAAGAGAAAAATAAAAGTTTATACTAGATGGGAAGAAGAAATAAAACTTTTTTTGGCTGGGCGCGGTAGCGCACGCCCGTAATCCTAGCACTTGGGAGGCTGAGGCAGGAGGATCACGAATTCAAAGCTAGCCTCAGCAATGGCAAGGCACTTAGCAACTCAGTGAGTCTCTGTCTCTAATAAAATACAAAAAAGGGCTGGAGATGTGGCCCAGTGGCTAAGTACCCCTGAGTTCAATCCCTAGTACCAAGAAAAAAAACCTTTTTTGTTCATAGATGACATGATCACTCATGGAGAAAGTCCAAAAGAATCAATGACAACAATATCACAAAAATTCCTGGAAATAAGCAATTATACCAAAGTTACAGAATACAAATCCAATGTACAAAAGTCAATCACTTGTATCAGAAAAAACAATATAGGCATAAATCTAACACACACACACACACACACACATACACACACACTTGCACGCTATATGCTGTAGAAAGAAAACTACAAAACTTTGATAAAAGATATTAAAAAGAACTACATAAAACTGGGCGTGGTGGCGCACACCTGTAATCCCAGCACTTGGGGGGCTGAGGCAGGAGAATCGGGAGTTCAAAGCCAGCCTCAGCAATGGCGAGGCACTTAGCAACTCAGTGAGACCCTGTCTCTAATAAAATACAAAAAAGGGCCCAGTGGTCCAGTGCCCCTGAGTTCAATCCCTGGTACCAAAACAAAAAACAAAACAAAAAAAAAACAACTACATATTCCATGTTTATGGATACAAAGGCTCAATCTTGTCAAGATGTAAATTCTTCACAAATTGATCTATAGATTCAACACAATCTCAAAGAAAACCTAAGCAAGTTACTCTGTGAATGACAATATGATTCTAAAGTTTGTTTGGAAAGGTCAAACACCCTGAATAGCCAATTCAGGACTGAAAGAGAAGTCAAGAGGACTGATACCACCCAAATTCAAGATTTACCATAAAAGAACAATAACCAAAGACAGTGTGGCATTGGTAAAAGAACAGACAAAGAGGTCAACGGAACAGAATATAGATCCCAGAAATAAACCTGCATAAATATAGCCAAATGATCTTTTACAAAGAGGTAAAAGCAATACAAAGGAAGTTAGGTCACTGAAGGTGTACCCATGAAGGGGAAATGGGTATCCCAACCCCTTTCTCTCTCTGCTTTCTAACTCAAAGGCTAGGACTCATTTTTATTTATATACTAGAAACTTAAACCATGTCTACTGCATTATACATGTATTATACACAGTCAATATTTGTTAAATAAATTATGTATTCATTGAAATGAAAGCCAGATGATCTTTTTTTTTTTTTTGGTACCAGAGATTGAACTCAGGGGCACTCGACCACTGGGCCATATCCCCAGCCCTTTTTTGTATTTTATTTGGAAACAGGGTCTCACTGAGTTGCTAAGTGCCTCGCCATTGCTGAGGCTGGCTTTGAACTCCCAATCCTCCTGCCTCAGCCTCCCAAGTGCTAGAATTACAGGCATGTGCCACTATGCCCTGGCCAGATGATCTTAAAGAAGAATCCAGGATGAGTTCAAAAATTTTCTTCTTCAGGTTCTGCTAAAGAAAAGGCCTAACTAGGGTCTGCAAACTTGAGGTCACACACAGAGTTGGTAGCAGAATGGTATTCTACCACATTGTGATGACCTGTGTTCTATACCTGAAAGTGTATACCAGAAATAAGGTGTAGCAGGTACCTTCAAATCACTTCTTAAAGTAAAATATGGGGATTGGGAAGAATAAAGAATAGTAGCTTCTCTCCCAAGAAAAGAAGGAAGGAAGAAGAAGAGGAGGAGGAGGAAGAGAAAAAGGAGGAGGAGAAATAGCCTGATATATACACAGATATCCATGTACTTACTTGAATTTGAGGGTTTAGTAGACAATGAGAACACTACCCTTGAAGGGTGAGTGTTAAACCACATTAGTAAGTAAACCATCCATTCCTATATCCTGTAAACAGTTTATAGAGAGCCAGAAGAATGTTTCAGAAACAAACAAATGAACAACAAAAACAAAAACTCTCCATGTTTCTACCACCTCAGTACTATATCTGGCAGGGCATGGTGATGCACACCTATAATCCCAGTGACCCATGAGGCTCAGGCAGGAGGATCACAAGTTTGAGTCCAGTCTCAGCAATTTAGCAAGATTCTGTCTCAAAACAAAAAATAAAAAGGACTGGGGGGCTGGGATTGTGGCTCAGTGGTACAGTGCTTGTCTAGGATATGTGAGGCACTGACTTCGATTCTCAGTACCACATTAAAATAAATAAATGTTCATCAACAACTAATAAGAATTTTTTTTAGAAAAGGACTGGGGGTGGCCTAGGGATATAGCTCAGTTGGTAGAATGCTTGCCTTGCATGCACAAGGCCCTGGGTTCGATCCCCAGCAACACACACACACACACACACACACACACACACACACAAAGAACTGGGGGTGTAGCTCAGTGGTAGAGCACCCCTGAGTCCAGTGTTCAGTACAATTAAAAAAAAAAATTCTGCCCAAGATAAAAGAACCTTCTAACACCACTTCACCCAAGCTAGGGAAACCATCATGCTTGGAGTCAAGAGGGTATAGCCAATTATGATACCATTGCTAAATCCAAATTTTATTCCAAAATCTGTAAATTAGGAGAGATAAAACCCATATCATATTTCAAATTTAACCAAAACCTTGGGCCTTTTTAAGGTGACAAGAGATTAGGTAAATAAAGGTGAAAACAAAACATAAAGGGTGTAATACTTTAAAGAACTTTTCAAGCATTTCATCACTCTCTGGTATATACAGGAGCACCTTAGTAAACTTCATTTTGGCAGTTATTAGCACAATTTTGTTTGTTTACTCTAATTTGAAGCCTGACATAATAAACAAAACTGAGATAAAGACAGAATGAATAAAAATTTTAATTTCAGAATCAACTGTATGCATGTAATCAAACAACAGGGCCTCAGAGTATTTTCTAACTACAATTTATTTCTAAGTCTCTATTTCTGATAATAGGAAAAAGTTTCCCACAAAATTCTAGACTAACATCAGGGAACTTAAATGCTTTGAATTCTGTCTTTTTAAAATAATTTAAGCTTCTCTCTCTTTTTTTCTTTGTACCAGGAACTGAACTCAGGGGCACTCGACCACTGGGCCACATCCACAGCCCTTTTTGGTATTTTATTTAGAGAGAGGGTCTCACTGAGTTGCTAAGTGCCTCACCATTGCTAAGGCTGGCTTTGAACTCCCAATCCTCCTGCCTCAGCCTCCCAAGTGCTGGGCTTACAGGTGTGCGCCACCACGCCCAGCTTAAGCTTCTCTTTTGAGGTTTATACATCTCCCCTGTCCCAGAAGCACAGGGCCAGAATTGTTATGAGTTAATCTCTCAAACTTCAGAGTATACAAATTAACTTTTTTGGAAAGCCATTTTATTCATACATAGGATATGTATAATTTATTAATTCTGAATAAAGAACACACATGCATCTAGAAAGGTAGTTATTCACTACCTTTCAAGGTGACAACAAATCAGATAAATAAAGGTGAAAACAAAACATGCAAGGGTATAATACTTTAAGGGACTTTTCAAGAATAAATTCTGAAAACAGTCCAGCCTCTCCACAATTTAACAATGATGAAGGAACTGCTTTGTTTTTGTAGGACTTATCCAAATTTTACACCTAGAGCATAACCAATGAACTTGTTTTCAAAAATTGTAATACTATAAACACTAATAACATTAGTAACCAGAAAAATTAAATTTTAACATTTTCAAAGTGTTATATATTTAGCCACTACTCACAAAGCACACATACGCTAGTTGTTCTATGTTATTATTCTTAAAAGTTTAAAAATTTCAAAATCAAAGGCTTAACTGAGAAGAATGACCTATTCTACTTTTGGACAGTCTAAAGTACCCAGATTAAGAAATCAGTATCTTAAAATTTTTTATTCTTGCTTACTTAACTAAAACTTAACTAACTCAGAATGGCATATGTACTAAAAAACTTGCACTGTCATCTAAGTATTACAATCTTATTTTCATATGAAGGATACCAATATAAAAGTAGTGTGTAACCCAAAAGAAATAATATTCACTTTCTACTGAAAGAACATCAGTTTGACATAAAATAGGGTATACTCACTCGAGGATGTAACTGTATTATATATGACATGGCTTATTTGAAATTATTTTCACCTGCAGTTTGAAGGTCAGATAGCAAACTATCTATATTCCAACTTTCTCTGTTAGAAAAACCAAAAACCCAAGCCAATTGAACTAAAATATAACTGAAGTACTATTTATAATTAATAGATGCAATTTTTATCATGGCTCACCAACTGGTTCAAAAGGCCACAAGCAGGAATTTCATACCTGCAAGAGAACACATGTGATAATCCTCAAAAAATAATACCATAAATATTGTTGTGATTTGGGAATTGATTGTCAAGTTAATTTTATTTGTTTTTCATGTGGTGATGAGGATCGAACCCAGTGCCTCATGCATTTGAGGCAAGCGCTCAAATGCTGAACTACAACAACCCCCCCTTGATCATCAAGCTAAATGCCAAACTTCAGTGTGACTTGGCTATTATCCTAAAATGTTTTTTATGCTTCTTTATTGTTAACATTGAAATAACTAAAATTGACTAGACTTTTAATAAAATTTACCATATTAATAAAATATTTTAAAAATGTATAACCAACTTTCACTTAGAAATTTCATGAATCTTTGAAAAGTTATATAAAACACAATTAAATTTTATATAAAAATATATTATTATGTATATGGTAATAATTTGCTCAATTAAATTTTATATAAAAATATATGTAGATTGGTTTGGCGGAGGTCAGGTGGGGGGGTGGATGTGGTTGTTGTGGGCCTGGGTCCCAGTCGTGGGGTGAAGCGGGGGGACGTGGTGTTGGGTAGGAGATTGGGTTTCTCGTGTCGGGGGGGATGTTTGGGTTTGGGTGTGTGCGGGGATGGTTGAGGTGGTAGCTGGTGGTAAGGAGTTGTGTGGGTGGCGCGATATGCGGGGGCCCGTTTGAGTACTGGTGTGTTGGATTAAGCTGGTGCGGTAGGTGTTCGTGTTTGGGCGGGGGAAGGTGGGTGGTGAAGTGTGTCTGGGTAGGTGTCGGTGTGGGGGGGGGAGTGCGGGGTATTATGTATTTTTCTTTCATTCCTAATATCTGAAATAAATTGGAAAAAAATTAGGTATAATAATACTATGTATGTAAAAATATACATATTTGAAAATTATTATATAATGTTTTTCATATAAAAAATGAATTTTAAAAGGCCTAAAAATGTGATAGGAAACTGAAATGAGATACACTATCCTATAATGTTTTATGTTTTATAAAGAAAAAATCATGTGTTATGTCATTAGTAATTAATAGAGAAAAGTTATATAAATCAAAGCTTACTTTCTGGCCGGGTGCGGTGGCGCACGCCTGTAATCCCAGCACTTTGGGAGGCTGAGGCAGGAGGATTGCGAATTCAAAGCCAGCCTCAAAATACAAAAAAGGGCTGGGGATGTGGCCCAGTGGTTGAATGCCCCTGAGTTCAATCCCCGGTACCAAAAAAAAAAAAAAAAAAAAGCTTACTTTCCTATTAGCAAATAATCTTACAGAAGTTTTTCCATTAAAATTTAAAAAAGAATTATGGCCCAATAATATGATTATACTCATACTTCAAAATATAGCAAATTCTTTCTGAACACTTGCTTTAAAAATTATTATACAATGAAATAATATTACCACTTTAATATCCTAATAAACCTTACTGCTTTGCCACTCAAAAAGCAAGTGAGGCACCTAGAAAGTTCAAAGGGATTTATTTTGACCTTAGTACTTTTACCACTTCTTCATTTTTTCAGGCAATTTTACACCTGAATTGCTAGCTACCCCTCTTCATTTCCTATAGTCTTAACAGATAAAGACCCTATCTTAAAATATGACAGATTAACATTCTTCATGATTTCACTGGTAATATGTTTCTTTTTAACTTCAGATTCTAAACATATATAATCCACTTGAAAGGAGTACATGATAAAGAATCTTAAATAAAGTTTTGTATTTATAATATTTTACAGAATTCAAAGATCAAAGCTGAGAAAAATATTTTCAAGTTGGAAAAGAGACAAAGTTACAAATTTACCATTTCTATAAAGAAAAACCATGCCCATTTTGAAAATGGCAATTGCAGGGAAAAAGACAGCAAATAGATAAATGAGGAGTAGAGAACTCACACCAGTAGGACTGAGAAAGCAGAAAGGTGGGGGCAGGAACATGCTCTATCACATGGTGAAAGCAGTACATATTATGAGGATGGAAAGGGGTCAGAGGAGCAATGATCTGACTATCCATCATGCCTCCAAGACAACAAACAGAAACAATAAAAAGGCACCAAAAATACAGACTAGTGCCTACACACAAATGGAAAGCTCAAAAATTAAAATTAATGGTTAGGAGAAATTATCATCTGAAAGGTCCAGAGAAGGGACTACTTTTCAATTCCACTTCTTCTTCTCATACAGATAACAGCAGTTATTTACTTGACTACTTACCAAATTTTCATACAATATAGATAAAAGAGAGAAAAGTAAGGCCATAGCTTTCCCAAATGAAAACAACAGATTAAAGAAAAACAGAAAATCACCAAAGACAGTTATTCAACCAGTAAATGATTTATGGATCCACAGTGAGAAAATACTGCATTGTATTAATTTACATAGATATAAAAATATTTTCACATGCATATTTAAGATAAATCGACATAAAGTCAAGAATACATTTACAAACTTTCAATAGTAAGAATACTGTTTGGCCTCTAGAGGGCAAACTTGGTCTTCTGGAAAAACTCTATAGACTATGGTTCCCTTCAAACTTCAAAACAAAAAAAGAGGAGGTAAAATTTAAGATGTCACAATAGCAGAGGTTCCCAATCTTTCTTGGTTAACAATTCCTTCAGTGTCTCAGAAACTTTTTTTCATGTGCTGGGATGGAACCCAGGACCTCATGCACACTAGTCAAGCCCTCTACTTGGGCTACATCCCCAGCCCTCAGCAATTTTTTTAGAGCACCTCCTAAGTCAAAAGAAAGAAATAATGGTTCTGTTTAATAAGTAGTTATATCCAAACAATTTAATAAGAATTAATATCTTAGCTGGGTGCGGTGGCGCACACCTGTAAGCCCAGCACTTGGGAGGCTGAGGCAGGAGGATTGGGAGTTCAAAGCCAGCCTCAGTAATGGTGAGGCACTTAGCAACTCAGTGAGACCCTGTCTCTAATTAAAATACAAAAAAGGGCTGGGGATGTGGCCCAGTGGTTGAGTGCCCCTGAGGTTCAATCCCTGGCACCAAAAAAAAAAAAAAAAAAAAGAAAGAAAGAAAGAAAAAAGAATTAATATCTTAACACTAAGTAAACATTAAAGTAATATGCATAAGTTGAAAGTTTTATTTCATTCTTAAATAACCAGAATATTAATTGAGCTTGTATGCCTCTCATATACCGTACAATTTCTCAAACTCTGAAATCAGATTATACACCATCACCCTCATTTTTTGTCACATACTAATTTTTGTACAATATTTGCTTGATATGATGTCACAAAAAAGGATGCAATGCCACTTAATGTTGAAACTATGTTCTTCTTCAGGTTACCAGTCTTCACCATATCTGACAGATGTGGAGTAACAGTGAGCTTACCATAAAAAGTTTAAATATCCCATGATACCCCTATGCGTGCTGCACACCACAGTACCTGGACACACAGTCTGGGAATGACAACACTCTAGTTTTACATTCAGCCTCTATATAAGCTTTTCACTATTTCAATTAGATGTAAATAAAATTAACTACTATGTTTTTAAACTGTTACAAAAATTACTTTTCTATGTTACTTGGGAAACTATTTTTTCTTTTGAGCAATAAAAGGGAACACTTAAATCCTTAGAGGAATGATGATTATTGCCTTAATGTGATTATGTTTATAGGTGTTGGCTATATTAAATTTTGCAATTCAGGAGAAAAACAGGATATTTATTATGTATCTTCTTCTAAGCAACAACTTCTATGAACTTTAAAAAACGGCACACTGATTCAGTTTCACTGATCCAGTACTGAGAAACACAAGTTCAAGAGTCAAATAAGATCTGAAAATCTTAATAACTCAAAAATGTGGATATTAATATGGATATTAGAAGTACTGGTTTCTAAATTACTAAAAACAGTAAAACTGTGTGGCAACTCTTCTCACAAGGTCCTTTGTTTAGAAAGAACACTGGAAAAAACAACAGAATTCAACTGCATAATCTACTCAACTTTTGCTTTTTACTATATCATCAGTTCACAACTAGCAATATTCATAAAATCTCTATGACTGGCAAATGTTATCAAGTACAACTGGAAATCAAAGTTATCTGGTAAGAGTGATTGGCTAAGTTTTTTTTTTTTCTTTAAGATATCCAAAGAATAATTGGGAAAGAAAATCAATGTTCTGCTACTTTAAAGAATTATCTCAACCATAAAATATAATCAAAATATTGTGGCCTTTTTTTTAAAAAATTAAGATTACTATAAGTATATATGATCCTAAAAGTTTGTATCTAGAAAGATGAAAATGAATATAGCCATTAACAAAAAGAATGCTTTAAAAACTATGGTAAACTACATAGCCATGTTAGTACTTACCTGCTGAATGATTCTGGAAGTTTTCTGAAGATTCTCTCTGGGAGGGACTTTACCAAATAATTTCCAACCAGGAGCACTATGGACAACTGATTTGAGTTCCTTTGTTCTTTTTGGGAAAAGGTTTCTGAAAAACAGAAAAGTTACATGAATTGTGTATTTTGTAACCAGGGCATTAAATACTAATTTTAAAATTATGTTTATTCCCAAAAATAAAAATACTTTTAAATAAAATTATCTCTATTATTTATACTGCTATTTCTTAACCAAACAAGACTTAACTAAGAATACCAGGTTTTCAAAGACCGGATGTTTTCTCTGATAAGCAGATGCTAATCCATAATGGGGGTGTTGGGGGTGGGAGGGAAAGAATGAAGGAATTTTGGATTGTGCAGAGGAGAGGGAATGTGGGAATGGGAAGGATGGTGGAATGAGATGAACATTATTACCCTATATACATGTATGATTACACTACTGGTGTGACTCTACACCATGTTCAGCCAGAGGAGAAAGAAGTTGTGCTTCATTTGTATACAATATGTCAAAATGCATTCTACTGTAATGTATAACTAATTAGAACAAATTTTTAAAAATTAAAAAATACTGGGTTTTCAAAAAGAAAAATGGATAGAACTTGGGGACATTAGGTTAAGTCAAAAAAGCCAAATTCAGAAAGTCAAGGGTCAGATATTTTCTCTCATATGTGGATGCTAGAGAAGAAAAAGAAAGATTGTGAAGTGGGAAGGTGGATCTCACGAAAATCAAAGGGAGATCAGAAGAGGAAAAGGACCTGGGGGAGGGAGGAGGGGAGGGAAAGGGGAAACACTGAGAAATGATACTGGCCAAATTAGACTATTATGTTGTATACATTTACAAAACAAATCTCAGCATTATGTATAATTATAATGCACCAATAAAAAACATGAAAAAAGAATACCTGGCTTATATTAGAGGCATTAGAAGAATCATTAACAAAGATATTAAAGAGATAAACAATTAGGAAAAAATGATAGTCATAAATACAATGTAAATATTTGCTTTGAATTGACAATTCATATACTTGACAATAAAAGCCAAAAATTTGAGAACAACAACAAAAAAAGTTTAAAAGAACCTATATAAAAGGGTTAAAGAATTAGATAATATAATATTTTAAAATACTGGTTACTTTCAGTAATACTTTATGATTTGTAATAAAAATGTATCTATTGATTCCCCACTGCTATATGTATATATGTGTCCTAGGATAGCTACATACATGAAAGCTTACAGCAGGAGTCAATATACAACCAAGGAAGAAAGCATCTCTCACTGAAAAATCTAAATTAAAAACAAAAACGGGCTGGGGTTGTGGCTCAGCGGTAGAGCGCTCACCTAGCACGTGCGCAGCCTGGGTTCAATCCTCAGCAGCACGTAAAAATAAAGGCACTGTGTACAACTAAAACACACAAATATTAAACATATTTGTGTGTGTATACACACACACACACACACACACACACACACATATATATTTTAAAAAAAGGAGTAACTGGAATCAACTAATTCAGAACTCTAGAACCTGATCAGACACTTTTACAACTAGAGGCATGCCTGGTTAAGGGAAGAGCTAGTGATCTTTCCTAAGTGAGAGGCATACACAAGCAACAACTTTCCCCCATTCCTCAGACTCCCACCTCCTGTGGCAATGGGGATTATCCATGTTCCTGGAGTGGCTAACTAGTACTGAAGGACTGTAGGGTAATGTTCCTCAAAAATCTGGGGTTGAGTGTTTTGATTGGTCTGCAAGTGCCCTAAGGGACTGGCACAGACATATCAGTTTGAGTCCTTTCCACAGCATCAGCTTTCACTATTGGTATCTATCAAAACACCAAAAGAGGTAGATCCCTTTTTGTCTCCTTTTTTGGAACAGATATTTAAGGAAATCTTTGTTCAGCCATTAATGGATCACAGAAATAATAGAACAAAATTTTTGTTTGTTTTTTAGAATAAGTATGTTACATGCATTTGAGAAAAACATTAGATACTAAAGTATGATTTCAATTTACTACAGTATTTCATTATCGTAATACACTAAAGGAATTAGGATACTTCTATATCAGGGATTATTGATCAACAACAGTGCTTTTTCCCTGGATTTCAAAGCAAATTTGGCATTAATAAGGCTATGTCTCAAAGAGAAGAAATAGAAATCAGTGTCTGTTTGTCCTTGAATATCTCTGCTCTGCTTTCCAATGTTTTTGAAAGCCCATTTCTCCACAAAACATAAGCTTTTTTTAAATCACCAATGGAAAGGAGTCAATTTTTCCTCCTTCTCACCTAAGACCCCAGGCCAAGCTCCTCCTAGGACTCTATCACCAGCACCAAGTGTAACTGGCTCTCAGATTCACTAACCATGGATTCAAAACATTTGAAAAACATTGTATGGAACATGTACTGTTATCACAGCATTTACATTGTATTGGGTGTCATTAGTAACCTGGAGATGATTTAAAGTATATGGGAGGATTATAACGAAAATTTTTGACCACATAGAACGAGGATCACATACTTTGCAAAAATAGCTTGGAAAAGTCACAGATGAATCCAGCCCTTAACAAGCAAATCTGCAATCACTGAGGAGTGGGAGAAATGACTTACCACAGTATAGTACCCAGAATGTCCCAATTCTCAATAAAAAATTACAAAACATACAAAGAAACAAGAAGTATAGATCACTCACAGGACACAGAAAGCATGGACAAAGAACTAAAGGAAACAGAGAAAATAACATATGAACCAAATCAGAACTTTAATAAAAGACATAGAAATTATAAAAAGGAGTGTAACAGGTTTTTGGAATCAAAGGACAATTTCAACAGAACAAACAGACAGCCCATACAATAAGAAAAAATACTTACAAACCATATCCGATATGAGTGTAGTGCCCAGGCACTAACTCAACAAAAATAAATAAAAAGTAAGGAAAAAAAAAAAAAACAGTTAAAAATGGGCAAAAGATTTGTATATCATGTTTCTTTAAAGAAGGGCCAAAAATAGTCATTAAACACAAAAGACTCAACTTCACTTGTCACTAAGAAAATACAAATCAAAAACACAATTAGATACTACTTCACAATGACTAGAATGGCTGTTATTTAAAACACACACATACACACACAAAACAATTGTTGTGAGGATGGAGAGAAATCATAATCCTGATGGACATGTAAAATGTTCTTTTTTTTTTTTTTGGTACCAGGGATTGAACTCAAAGGCACTCAACCACTGGGCCATATCCCCAGCCCTTTTTTGTATTTTATTAGAGACGGGGTCTCACTGAGTTGCTAAAAGTGCCTCGCCATTGCTGAGGCTGGCTTTGAACTTGTGATCCTCCCGCCTCAGCCTTCCAAGTGCTGGGCTTACAGGTGTGCACCACTGCACCCAGCAACATGTAAACTGTTATAGCAGGTATAGAAAACAATTTGGCAATTCCTCTAAATGTTAAACACAAAATTACCACGTGGCCCAGAAATTTCACTCCTATATAATTATCCAAAAGAACTGAAAACAAGACTCAAACAAATGCCTTATACCAATGACCATAGCAGTAGTATTCAAAATAACCAAAAGGTAGAAACAACTCAAGCATCCCTCAACAGAATAACAGACAAAGCAAACTGTGGTATATATACATATGCAGTAAATTGTATTCCCTCAAAATTCCTATGTTTAAGTTCTAACTACTAGATTCTTAGACTGTGACTGTATTTGGTACAGGGATTTTCAAGAAGTAATTGAGTTAAATGAGATCACTAGACAGGGAATTGCTGTGTTTTATGTTCTTTTGTTGTTGTTTGGTACTGGGGATTGAACTCAAGGGTGTTCTTGTAAGAGGAGAGATAGCAGGGATATATATGCATGGAGAAAAAGTCATGTGAGGACACAGCAAGCCAAGGAGAGAGACTTTAGGAGGATAATACCATCAACACCTTGATTTTAGACCTCCAACCTCCAAAACTATGAGAAAATAAATTTCTATTTTTTAAGCCACCCATTCTTTAGTATTTTGCTATGGTAGCCGTAGAAAACTAATAAAACATACAATGGCTCATTATTTAGCTGCAAAAAGGAACAAAGTTCTGATATATATATATTACAATATGGGTGAACCTTAAAAACACTGCCGCTGGGTGTGATAATCCCACTGACTTGGGAGGCTGAGCAGGAGGATCACAAGTTCCAGTCAAGCCTCTAAAATTTAGCAAAACCTTGTCTCAAAATAAAAAATAAAAAGAGTTGGAGATGTAGCTCAGTGGTAAAGCACCCCTGCGTTCAATCCCCAGTACCAAAACAAAAAACAACAATGACAAAAACATTGTGCTAAGTTAAATGAGCCATATGGAAAGGAACTAGTATTTTGTAACTCTATTTATGTGAAGTATCTAGAATAGGCAATTTATACAACCAAGAAGTAGAATATATGTCACCAGGAGCTGGAAAAAGAATAAGAAGTTAGTACTTAAAGAGCAAAGAGTTTCTGTGTGGGATGACAGAATTCTGTAAGTAAATAATGGTGATGGTATACAACATTGTGAATTACTTAATGTCATTGAATTGCAAAACTGTATACTTCAAAATGACTAAAATAGCCAAGTTTTATGCTATGCTTATTTTACCACAATGCCATGTTTTCCTTTTTTAAATTGTCATCATTTTGAAACAGGGTCTGTGTTGTTCAAATTGATCTCAAACTCTTGGGCTCAGACAATCCCTCCTCCCTCAGTCTCCTACATAGTTGGATTTACAGGTGCACACCACCACACCCAGCTACCACAATTTACAAAATACGATAAGAAATTCAAAATATAAGCCAAATATTGAAAGAAAATACTTGCATCACACACACAAAAAAATACTTCTAACTCAACAATATAAAGAACTCTTACAGCGTCATAAAAGAATTACTGAGAGGGGCTGGGGATGTGGCTCAGTGGTAGAGCGTTCGCCTACCACGTGTGCGGCCCGGGTTCAAACCTCAGCACCACATAAAAATGCATTGTGTACAACTAAAAGCAAATAAATAAATATAAAAAAAAAAAAAAGAATTACTGAGGAGTGCGGGGACAGGGATTGAACTCAGGGGCACTCAACCACTGAGCCACATCCCCATCCCTATTTTGTATTTTATTTAGAGACAGGGTCTCACTGAGTTGCTGAGGTTGGCTTTGAACTCGCGATTCTCCAGCCTTAGTCTCCCCAGCTGCTGGGATTATCAGCGAGTGCCTCAACGCCCCCCACAAAAAAGCTATTTTTAAAAAGCAAAAAGAGGGGCTGGGGTTGTGGCTCATCGGTACAGCACTTGCCTAGCACGTGCGCAGCCCGGGTTTGATCCTCAGCACCACGTAAAAATAAAACACATTGTGTTGGGCTGGGGTTGTGGCTCAGCGGTAGAGCGCTCGCCTAGCACGTGCATGACCCGGGTTTGATCCTCAGCACCACATAAAAATAAACACATTGTGTACAACTAAAGCAAATAAATAAATAAATATTTTTTTAAAAAAAACACATTGTGTACAACTAAGGCAAATAAATAAACATTTTTTAAAAAGCAAAAAGATATGAATAGACATGTTACCAAAAAAATACATTAAAGCTTATGTTACATGAAAAGATGTACAATATTATTAGTCATTAGGGAAATGCCAATGAAAACCACAATGAAATACCTCTTCACACTCTCAAGAAGAGCTACAATTTTTTAAAAAAGAGAGAGCTATAATAATAATAAAATTACAGGGGGCTGGGTTGTGGCTTAGGCACGTGGGCGGCCCTAGGTTCAGTCCTCAGATCCACGTAAAGATAAATGAAATAAAGATGTTGTGTCCAACTACAACTAAAAAATGAATGTTAAAAAAATACAATAGGGGCTGGGATTGTGGCTCAGCGGCAGAGCGCTCGCCTCGCACGTGCGCGGCCCGGGTTCGATCCTCAGCACCACGTAAACATAAATGCATTGCATTGTGTACAACTAAAGTATATAAATAAATATTTTAAAAAATACAATAAGTGTGGAGAAATTAGAACCCTCATACAATGCTAGTGAGAATGTTAAATGATGCCGCCATTTTGGAAAACAATTTAGCAGTTTCTTAAAAGTTCATAAAACAGGGCTGGAGATAAAGTTCAGTTGCATGCACAAGGCCCTGGGTTCAATCCCCAGCACCACACACACCAAAAAAAAGTTCATAAAACATGGGCTGGGGTTGTGGCTCAGCGGTAGAGTACTCACCTAGCACATGCAAGGCCCTGGGTTCGATCCTTAGCACCACATAAAAATAAATAAATAATAAAGGTATTGTGTCCAACTACAACTAAAGAATAAGTATTTAAAAACAAAGTTCATAAAACATGCTGGGTGCTCATGCCTGTAACCCCAGTGGCTTGGAAGGCTGAGGCAGGAGGACCATGAGTTCAAAGCAAGCCTCAGCAATTGAGCAGACCCTGTAAGGGATGAGAACATGGCTGAGTAGTTAAGCACCCCTGAGTTCAATCCCCAGTACCAAACAACAACAACAAAAGAACATAAAACACAGCAATTCCCTGTATAGGTGTCTACCCAAGAGAAATAAAAACTGATGTTGAAAGATTTGCCTAGCATGCATAAGGTCCTAGGTTCAATCTTAAGTGCTTGCACATGCAAGCACACACACACAAGTGATACAGTATATCCATGCAATGGAATACTATTCAGCAACACAAAGGAACAAAAAAAATGATACATGCTACAATATGGATAAACTCAAGAACATTATCAGTGATAGAACACTTGCCTAGCACGCCTGAGGCCCTTGCAGCACCGCCATCAACAACAAAAAGTGGTTCCATTCCAAGTTTTCCAAGGAATCTCTGTAAGAGCCCTAATTGAGGATAGCTAAGATGGCGGTTAGCTGAGAGCCATAAAGGTGTTCAAGTATTTTTACCTGATATTCATGCATTTTTCATGCATTTATCCAAGAATCTTTTTATGCCCGTGAACACTGTGTGACACACCTGTAAGCTCGAGCTGTTAGCATTTGTCCTTGTTAAAGCAAAATGTATTTAATCCGGGTGAGGTTAGTTAGAGGGGTGGTTGGAGTTGGAGTGGTTGGGGTTGGAGTTGGAGAGGTTGTTGGAGCCAGAGAGAGAAGTTAGAACAAAGAAGAATAAAAGAACTTTTTCATTTCCAATCTGCCTCCGAGTTTTCTCCCGCAGTATCGTTGCTGCAAGCGGCAATTGCTGTAGGCAGTGACAAATCTCCATACTGCTTTCCATATTGGCTGCACCATTTTTCAGTCCCACCAACAATGTATGAGCGTGCCTTTTTCTCCACATCCTCGCCAACATTTATTGTTGTTTGTGTTCTTAATAGCTGCCATTCTGACTGGTGTGAGATGAAATCTTCAGAGTGGTTTTGATTTGCATTTCTCTAATTGCCAGAGATGTTGAACATTTTTTCATGTGTTTGTTGATTGATTGTACATCTTCTTCTGAGAAGTGTTTGTTCAATTCCTTGGCTCATTTATTGATTGGGTTATTTGTTTTTTTGGTGTTAAGATTTTTAAGTTCTTTATATATTCTAGAGATTAGTACTCTGACGTGCATGTGGTAAAGATTTGTTCCTAATTACTAGGCTCTCTATTCACCTCACTGATTGTTTCTTTTGCTGAGAAGAAGCTTTGTAATTTGAATCTATCCCATTTATTGATTCTTGATATTAATTCTTGTGCTACAGGATTCTTATTAAGGAACTTGGGGCCTAATCCATCATGTTGGAGATTAGAGCTTACTTTTTCTTCTATTAAGTGTAGTGTCTTTGGTCTAATTCCTAGATCCTTGATCCACTTTGAGTTGAATTTTGTGCATGATGAGAGATAGAGGTTTAATTTCATTTTGTTGCCTATGGATTTCCAGTTTTCCCAGCACCATTTGTTGAAGAGGCTCTTTTTTTTTTTTAATATTTATTTATTTGCTTTAGTTGTACACAATGCGTTTATTTTTACGTGGTGCTGAGGATCGAACCCGGGCCGCGCACGTGCTAGGTGAGCGCTCTACTGCTAAGCCACAATCCCAGCCCCCGAAGAGGCTATCTTTTTGTTGGTGGGACTGCAAAATGGTGTAGCCAATATGGAAAGCAGTATAGAGATTCCTTGGAAAACTGGGAATGGAACCACCTTATGACCTAGCTATCCCACTCCTTGGTCTATACCCAAAAGACTTAAAAACAGCATACTACAGGGACACAGCCACATCAATGTTTATAGCAGCACAATTCACAATAGCTAAACTGTGGAACCAACCTAGATGCCCTTCATTAGATGAATGGATAAGGAAAATGTGGTATATATACACAATGGAGTATTATTCAGCAATGAGAGAGAATAAAATCATGACATTCGCAGGTAAATGGATGAAATTGGAGAATATAATGCTTAGTGAAACTAGCCAATTCCAAAAAGCCAAATGCCAAATGTTTTTTTCTGATATAAGGAAGCCGATTCACAGTGGGGTTGGGATGGGGAGCATAGGAGGATTAGAGGAACACTAGAATGGCCCAATGGGGAGGGAGGGGATGGAAGGGAGCAAAAGGGTGAAGAAGAAAAAAAAGATGGTAGCATGAGATGGATATCATTACCCTTAAGTGCATGTATGAAGTCACGAATGGTGTGAATATACTTTGCATACAACCAGAGATATGTAAAAATGTGCTCTACGAGTATAATATGAAATATAATACGTTCTGCTGTCATTTCTAACAACTTAGAGAATAAAAAACAAATTTGAAAAAAAAGTTATGCTAAATGAGAGAAGCCAGATATATAAGTACACACATTGCATAAATTTATTTATACAAAATTATCCAGGAAAGGAAAATCTGTAGAGACAGAAACTAGGTCAGCAGATGCCCCAGACTGGGGGCAGAAATGTAGCCCCTGACTACATGGGCATAAGGGATCTCTTATGGAGATGGACATATTCTAAAACTAGACTGTGATGATGTCTGCACAACTCTATAAATTTATCAATAATCATTGAATTATACATTTAAAATGGTTAGATAAAATGAGGAATCAAGAAAAGGAAATAAAATCATATACAGCAAAAATTTTGAGAATAAGAGAATACTAAAACAACTCTGCCAATAATTTAGAGCGTTCTGACAAAACAAACAGATTTATAGAAAAATACAATGTTCCAAAAAGACCCAGAAGAACTAGAAAATGTCATTAGTCCAAACTAGTTTAATAACAAAAATAATAGTTAGAATTTCTCCCATAAAAAAATCAGGCACAAGGGGCTGGGGCTATGACTTAGCGGTAAAGGGCTCATCTAGCATGTGTGAGGCCCTGGGTTCGATCCTCAGCACCACATAAATAAAATAAAGGTATTGTGTCCACCTACAACTACAAAAATATTTTTAAAAAAATCAGGCACAAATGTACTACACAAAAGCTTTGGCAAATTTTCAAGATAGAGATTATACCAATATTACATAATCTATTTTAGAGAGACTAAAAACAAGAAAAATCCCTAATCAAATCTGAAAAACTTATAACAACAAAATGAGACAGGAAAAGGATGACAGTAAAATTACAGACCAATCTAATTCATGAACATAAAAATGAAAATTCTAAATAAAATATTAGCAAAGTGAATATGTTATATAAAGTATACATTATGACTAGGTTGGATTTTACCTCAAAAAATGCAAGAGTAATCAAATATTAGAAGAACTTTAGCATTATCCAATACACTAACGTACTAAATTGCTATCTAATACATTAACAGAAAAGCTATATGATAATCTCAATTAAAGCAGAAAAAAATATATGGTAAAATTAAATACTTCATGATAGAAACTGTTAAAAGAGGAGTAAAAAAAAACTTCCTTAACTTGATAAAGGACACACACAAAAAAAAAACCTAGAGTAATACCAGAAACATATTCTTTGGAAATCAGGAACAAGACAAAAACACCAATGTCCCTGTTTCTTTTTTCTTTTTTGATGGGGGTAAGGTACCGGGGCACTAAGCTACATCCCCAGCCTAGGGTCTCACTAAGGTGCTGAGAATCTTACTAAGTTACTAAGGCTGGCCTCAAACTTGTGATCCTCTTGTCTCAGCCTCTGGAGGAGCTGGAACAACAGTCATGCATTTCTATTCAACATTATAGTGAAGTTTTACCTAGGCAAGAAAGAAAAATGATAGGATTGAAAAGGAAGAAGTGAAAAAGTCATTATTTATAGAAAATATGAAAATCTGCATTAAAAACTCAGAGTCTACTCTCAAATTATTAGAAATAAAAGAGTTCAGCAAGTGGTTGGTTATAAAAAAAAAAAAAAAAAAACAGTTTTGACTTCATGTCCATCCACACAGCTGGAAATTTAAAAACTGAAAGGGTTACACCAGCAAAATAATGATGATTTAGTAGCTGGGAATAAATCTAACCAATGTGTTACAATACTTTTATGGAGAAAATGAAATGAAATGACACAATTTAACTGAAACACATTAAAGAAGACCTAAATAAACAGAAATATGGCCCATGTTTACAGAAAGAAAGACTATCATAAAAATATTAATTCTCCCCAAATTGATCTATAAACTCCATGTAATTCCCATGAGGGGCCCAACCACATTTCTGAGGAACTTGAAGAGGAGGAAAAAAAAAAAAAAAACTCTCCAAACTTTATATTAAATAACAATGAACCAAGACTAATAAGACACCCCCTAAAGAAGAGAAAGGTAAGGCTGAGTTGCTCTGTCAGATATTCAAATGTACTACAGCATTATAGTTTTTAAGATAACATGGTAAAGATTGGTACAGGGACCAAGACATTAATGGGAAAAGAATACACAACTCATAAACACACCTCAGCATAAAAGAAAACAGAGGTGACAATGCAGATCAATGAGGAAAGGATAGAACATTTAATAAATGCTTGCTTCTGGGACCTCCAGCTAGCCATATGAGAGAAAATGAAATTGGATCCCTACCATATACCATACATAGAGTCGATTCCCAGTGTATCAAATACTTACAAAGGAAAGGCAAACTTCAAAAAGTTTTAAAAACAAACAGGAGAATTTTTCTCAAAATCTCACAGAAGTGAATTACCTGAAAACAAGACCTCAAAGCACTCGTCTTTTAAAAAACTGATTAAAGACTTCTGTCCAAATAAGAGTCTAATAGATACAATAAAAAGATATAAATTGAGAAGAAATTCTAGCACATAAATGACAAAAGATTAGCACAAACTGAGCATAACTAATTTAAAATTTAAAAATTTGAAATGCTCTGAAATCCAAAACTTTTTCAATACTTACATGATACACAAAAAGCTTTGGGTTTTGGAGCATTTCAGATTTTTGGATTAGGAATGCTCTTCTGGTAAAGTCTATGTAAATACTTAAAAAAAAAAAAAAAAAACCCTCCTAAATCTGAAATAACTCCAGCCCCACACATTTCAAATAAGGGATATTCAATCTATATATAGAAAATGAAAAGAACTCCAACTAATTATTTTCATAAAGGACAGGCTAATAGAAAAAAAATAAATAAAAGCTATTAAAATGTATTGTGCAAAGAGAGAAAACAAATGGCAAATAGATCAAAAGCCTCATAAATAATAACAGAGCTCACAAACTAAAAACAGAATAACATTTTATACATATGTATAGTACTAAGAAACCTGATAATAGTAGGTTTAGAGGGAGAGGGACACTGCTAGGAATTTACATTGGTATGATAACATTCATTTCTAGATCATAAAGTTGAACAGCTGCGTGCCCTAACATCTAGCTACATATATACACTAGAGAAAGGCCTAACATGTGTACTAAAGACATATATAAGAATATTCAAAAAACCTTGCTCAAAAGAGCAAAAAACTTTCCCAATCCAAAAATCTATTGACAAAGAAGTGGAAAAGTTTATTTATGGTATATTCTTTTTTTTTTTTTTTTTTTTTTTTTTGTGGTACTGGGGATTGAACTCAGGGGCACTTGACCACTGGGCCACATCCCCAGCCCTTTTTTGTATTTTATTTAGAGACAGGGTCTCACTGAGTTGCTAAGTGCCTCGCCATGGCTGAGGCTGGCTTTGAACTCACGATCCTCCTGCCTCAGCCTCCCAAAGTGCTGGGATTACAGGCGTGCGCCACCGCACCCGGCTGACTATGGTATATTCTTAAACATAAAACTACTCTGCAGTGAAACTCCATAAAAGAAGTATGAGCCCACAAGTATCCAATTGCTAAAAAGGCCATCAGATATTGTTCTACATTAATTTCTTATGCCACTAAGAAACTTTGGATTGGATTTTCAGTTTATCCCCTACCACAAATCTATTTATAATATAATGTAGCTAAATAGCATGCATAGGCAATAAAAAGGACTTGTTATAATATTGCTACAAATTTATGAAATGGGCACCACTACCACCTTACTAAATGTTTAGAGGAAACATAATGAAAAGGTACATAAACAAACCCAAAATGTGTCATGCTCTGTTGTTCTTCTTATGCCCCATCCCTTATCCCTTAATTCTCAGTTATGAGACTGGCAAATTGAGATCCCAATGCAAATAAATGTATAAGACTAGTTTCCCTCTCATCACATTTTCAAACTGAAGACAGAGACAGACAGACAGACAGACAGACAGACACACACACACACACACACACACACCACACGTGCGCACTCACACACATGCCCCCACGTTTTCCTTTCTCCTATCCTCCAAGATATTTAAATTTCTTCAAATTTACATCAACACTAAAGACATCTCAGCAAAAAAAAAAACAAATGTGTTTAAGTGTGCACACCAAGAGAAAGAATAATTCTTTCAGGACTCCAGAGGTAAAATCTGACAGTATGAACACAATTTATATGGCAGTGATGGAGAGAAAAGGTCACACTTAATACTGCAGTCTTCACATTTTGGGAAAAGCGGAGAAGAGAGGGACACTCTAAGCTTCTCCCCCACCTTTACTCACCTCCACCTGAGGGGCTGAATTTTGGTGGCAGACACTACTGCCTAACAACAGAGAGGATATCTCTTATTAAAAGGTCAAGTTAACTTTGTTAACTTTCCATCACTATAGGAAAGGCCTGCTGTGCTAGTTAGTGACTGGCTGGGTAAATTAAATTCAGGTGAAATATCAGAAGGCCCCACTGCAGCCATATGTATAAGCAATGTCTTTTGATCCACATGTTATCTGTACTAGAGCTGATGTTTTGAGGTTCCATTTATTTTCCTGTATTTTTCTCAAATGATTACAAATTCAGATGTGGGTAATACAGTGTTGTTTATTAGTCCTCCTTAAACCCCAATGGTCAAGTTTTTGTTTTGTTTTTTAATAAATTTCATTATTTTTGCACAGAAGGCTGAACCCAGTGGTACTTTACATCCCTACCCCTATTTACTTTTTTTGTTTATTTTATTGTGGTCCTGGAGATTGAACCCAGGGTCTCACACATACATGAGGACTACCTACCACTGAGGTAGCAAGAGGGCTACCTACCACTGAGCCTCATCCCCAGTCAAGTTTTTATAGATCTAAAAGTACATTATTGCTTCAGATATGCTGAACATATTAAGAACAACTATGTATTTTCTAATGATTTTCTTTTCCTTTTTCTATTTTTAGAGATAGTGATCTTGGTATGTCGCCCAGGCTAGCCTCAAATTCCTGGGCTCAAGCCATCTTCTTGTCTCAGCCTCCAAGTAGCTGGGACTAAGGGTGCATACCACCACATTTTCTTTTTTTCACCCTGGGATACATTTTGTCAATACATAAAGAGAATGGGGAATGTTAGTGTTAATCCATCTTTCCCCCTTCAAATTCATCCTCTACTTCTATCAACACTAAACACAAACATACACACACGCACACACACACACACACCATGTTCATATCCACACCTATCCACACACAAATGTATCATCGTCCATTCTCTCCACTAATTTATTTCCAATATCTTTAGCAAAAAGAAGTTAAGAAAATCAGCTGTACCAGCTACAGAACAATACCAGTTTCTTGTTTCTCTAATATTGAAAACACAAAGGAAAAGAAGGAAGGAGGGATGGACAAACAAAAAAGGAAGGAAGGAAGGAAGGGAAAAGACATACCAAAAACAAGGCCCCCCCCTCCCCACAAAAAAAAAGTTAGTGTGAGAACGAGAAAAAGAGGGAAACAGAAGGTCTGGCAATGCAATCATTCCTCTGCCTTCTCCCTGAGTGGTTTGATAAAATGACTCTAGCTTGTTAACACTTGTTAGTGTTTGCTTCAGATATGTGTGTCTGTTTGCAATTTTCTAACATTTCTTCATTTCTTTTGCCACGCTTTAAAAAAGGGTTGCCACGGCATAAGTTAGGTTTATATATAAATCGGTCTTTCCACCTAATCATTCACTCCATTCTCTTTCCTCTCTTGTCGGCTGATACTAAACCACTTCCACAGAACTTTCTTTTCATACTTTCTAAGAAAGAACAATTCAATACACACACTTCCTTCTTCCTAAACATATCAACTCTGTGTCCATTACTTGAAACTATAAAAACCCCATCAGAAGGGTACAGAGTAAAATCGGAAATAATATCTGGGTTAACTAAATCTGTACATTGTGATCAAACTGGGATTTTCTGAATAGAAAGTGTTTGATTTTAAAGTGTAAAGGAAATATAAGGGGATCTGATAGCATTGTACTACAGGAGCAACATAAGGCTTTAAGGTAAAATCAAAATAGTCAAGGTCCCACAGTGCAGGAAGATAAGACACACAAGCAATATGAAGAAACAAGGGAAGAAAGTGACACAAACAAATCAATACACCTCCTCAGTAGATTCCATGGCAAGCACAGTTGGTGAAATGCCAGAGATGGAATTTAGAAATTACATATTCCAAGTGTTTGCGGAACTTAAGAATGAACTCAAAAATGAGATGAGGGAGCAAATACAGGAGGTGAAAGATCATTTTGACAAAGAACTCCATAAACAAATACAGGAAGTAAAAGATTACTTCAATAGGGAGGTAGAGGCTCTAAAGAGAAACCAAACAGAAATTCCAGAAATGAAAGAAGCAATAAACCAAAATAAAAGCTCAATCGAAAGTATCACCAACAGAGTAGATCACGTGGAAGAAAGAACCTCAGACAGTGAAGACAAAATATATATCCTAGATTACACAGCAAAAATGGTAAGAAACCAAGAACAGAACATTCAAGAATTATGGGACAACATAAAAAGACCTAACTTAAGAGTGATTGGGGTAGAGGAGGGGGCAGAGTTTCAAGCCAAAGGAATGAGTAATTTATTTAATGAAATAATTACAGAAAATTTTCCAAACTTGAGGAATGAATGGGAAAACCAAGTTCAAGAGGCTTACCGAACACCAAACATACGAAATCACAACAGATCCACACCAAGACACGTTATAATGAAAATGCCTAATATACTGAGCAAGGAGAGAATATTAAAACCCACAAGAGAAAGGAAGTAGATTACATATAGGGGGAAACCAATCAGACTATGTCCAGACTTTTCAACCCAGACCTTAAAAGCAAGAATATCCTGGAATAGCATATTTCAAGCTCTGAAAGAAAAGGGATGTCAACCAAGAATCTTATATCCAGTAAAATTGAGCTTTAGATTCGAAGATGAAATAAAAACCTTCCACGACAAGCAAAATTTAAAAGATTTCACAACTTGAAAGCCAGCACTTCTGAACATCCTGGGCAAAATTTTTCATGAAGAAGAAGAGAAAAATAACAATGAAAATCAACAAAGGGAGATATTAAACTGTTGCTGCCTGAAGCGCTTGGAGCAACGGAGCCGCGGGAAAAACTTCAGAAGCAAACTGGAGACAAACAGCTTTTTATTCTGATAACTTTTCTCTCTGGTTCTAATAACGACTAACACACGCCAAAAACACACCCTAAAATGGCACTGACTCGATCAGCAATTTCGGCCAAGTCACTCGAGATCCCGCAACAATCCCGTGAGACTACGGGTGGCGACAAAGGCCAAATCTCCACGGCTCATAGTCAACCGCAATTCAAGCCAATCCCCAAACAGGGCTCCTGCATTAAACTAAGGGAAATACCAACCAGAAGAGAAACCAAATCAAGCTAAAGACCATAATACAAATAAAAATGGATGGGAATAAAAATCACATCTCAATAATAACCCTGAATGTTAATGGCCTAAACTTGCCATTCAAAAGACACAGATTATCTGAATAGATTAAAAGAAATGACCCAACAATTTGCTGTCTCCAAGAAACCCACCTCGTAGAAAAAGACATCAATAGACTGAAGGTGAAAGGCTAGGAAAAGTCTTATCACTCACATGGCCTGCAGAAGAAAGCAGGGGTTGAGTTTCCATTCTCATTTCAAACAAGGTAGACTTCAAGCCAAAGCTAATCAAAAGCGACAAAGATGGATATTTCTTACTACTTAAGGGAACCATTCACCAACAGGATATAACAATCATAAATCTATATGCCCCAAATAATGGAGCACCTACATTCATCAAACAAACTCTTCTCAAGTTCAAGAGTAAAATAGACCACAAC
Organism: Tamias sibiricus; assembly: GCA_025594165.1. Taxonomy (NCBI): domain Eukaryota; kingdom Metazoa; phylum Chordata; class Mammalia; order Rodentia; family Sciuridae; genus Tamias; species Tamias sibiricus. Next base: position 137,723,667 of record CM046663.1, on the reverse strand, counting down.
ACAGTTATTCTAGGGGACTTCAACACACCTCTCTCACCAATAGATAGATCATCCAAACAAAAGCTAAACAAAGAAACTTTAGGCCTCCTTAAAACAATTAATAACTTAGACCTAACGGACATATATAGAATATTTCATCCCTCAGTAAACGAATACACTTTTTTCTCAGCAGCACATGGCTCCTTCTCCAAAATAGACCATATATTATGTCACAAGGCAACTCTCAGCAAATATAAAAAAATAGAGATACTACCCTGCATTCTATCAGACCATAAAGGGATGAAATTGGAAATCAATGACAAAACAAGGAATAAGAAAAACTACTCCAACAACTGGAAGCTAAACAACATGCTACTGAATGAACAAGGAGTTGAAGAAGACATCAAAGAGGAGATTAAAAAATTCCTAGAGGTAAATGAGAACACAGATACATCATATAGAAATCTCTGGGAAAGAGGAGATTAAAAAATTCCTAGAGGTAAATGAGAACACAGATACATCATATAGAAATCTCTGGGACACTATGAAGGCAGTAGCAAGAGTAAAATTCATTACACTGAGTTCATTCCTTAAAAGGAAAAAAAAAAACAACAACAACAAATGAATGACTTAACATCACACCTCAAAGCACTAGAAAAAGAATAGATCAACACCAAGAGCAGTAGAAGACAGGAAATAATTAAAATCAGAGCAGAAATTAATGAAATTGAGACTAAGGAAACAATTCAAAGAATTGACAAAACTAAAAGTTGGTTCTTTGAAAAAATAAACAAAATTGACAGATCCTTAGTGATGCTAACGAAAAGAAGACGAGAAAAAGCTCAAATAACTAACATTCGTGATGAAAAAGGGAATATCACAACAAACACCTCAGATATACAGAAGATAATTAGAAATTACTTTGAAAACTTGTACTCTAATAAAAGAGAAAATACTGAATGCATTGACAGATTTCTAGAGTCATATGATTTGCCTAAACTGGATCTGGAGGCTATACACAATTTAAACAGATCGATTACAAGCAAAGAAATAGAAGATGTCATCAAAAAGCTACCAACAGCTGGGCGCGGTGGCGCACGCCTATAATCCCAGCACTTTGGGAGGCTGAGGCACTTAGCAACTCAGTGAGACCCTGTCTCTAAATAAAATACAAAAAAAAAAGGTCTGGGGATGTGACCCAGTGGTTGAGTGCCCCTGAGTTCAATCCCTGGTACCACAAAAAAAAAAAAAAAGCTACCAACAAGGAAAAGTCTAGGACCTGATGGGTTTACAGCGAGTTCTACAAGACTTTTAAAGAAGAACTAATACCAATGCTCTTCAAACTATTTCAAGAAATAGAAAAAGAGGGAGCTCTTCCAGACTCTTTCTATGAGGCCAATATTACATTAACTCCAAAGCCAGGCAAAGACACATCCAAAAAAGAAAACTTCAGGCCAATATCTTTAATGAACATAGATGCAAAAATCCTCAACAAAATTCTGGCAAATCGGATACAAAAACATCAAAAAGATAGTGCACCACAATCAAGTGGGGTTTATTCCAGGGATGCAAGGCTGGTTCAACATTTGGAAATCAATAAACATAATACATCAGATCAATAGACTTAAAGATAAAAATCATATGATTATCTCAGTAGACGCAGAAAAAGCATTTGACAAAATACAGCATCCCTTTATGTTCAAAACACTGGAAAAACTAGGAATATGAGGAACATATCTCAACATTATAAAAGCTATTTATGCAAGGCCAAGAGCTAACATTAACTTAAATGGAAAAAAATTGAAAGCATTCCCTCTAAAAACTGGAACAAGACAGGGATGCCCCCTTTCACCACTGCTATTTAACATAGTACTGGAAACTCTGGCCAGAGCAATCAGACAGATGAAAGAAATTAAAGGGATCAAGATAGGAAAAGAAGAGCTCAAATTAGCACTATTTGCTGATGACATGATAATCTACCTAGAAGACCCAAAAAACTCTACCAGAAAACTTTTACAACTAGTAAATGAATTCGGCAAAGTAGCAGGATACAAAATCAATACCCATAAGTCAAAGGCATTTTTGTACATCAGTGACAAAGACTCTGAAAGGGAAATGATGAAAACTACCCCATTTACAATAGCATAAAAAAAAAAACAAAAACCTGGGAATCAACTTAACGAAAGAGGTGAAAGACCTCTATAAGGAAAACTATAGAACACTAAAGAAAGAAATCATAGAAGAACTCAGAAGATGGAAAGACCTACCTTGCTCTTGGATAGGTAGAATCAATATTGTCAAAATGTCCATACTACCAAAAGCATTATACAGATTTAATGCAATTCCAATCAAAATCCCAATGTCATTCTTCAAAGAAATAGAAAAAGCAGTCATGAAATTCATCTGGAAAAATAAGAGACCCAGAATAGCCAAAGCAATCCTGAGCAACAAAAGTGAAGCAGGGGGTGAAGGGCAAAGCATCACACCGGGGACAGCCGTGCAGCCAAAAGATTTATTCAACAGCCTTCGTAGCTGGTAGCGAAAACCGGAGAAGAGGTGCTCTGGTCGAAGGTCGAAGAGGTGGGAGAGGGGAGTCAGGGAGAAGGGAGTGTGCAAGCTCTGGTGGGAGAAGGGAGTCAGGGAGAGGGGAGTGTGCAAGCTCTGGACAGAAGGTGGGTGTTTGGTTGCCGGCTGGGATCTCTGGAGCTGTCGGCTAAAGCAGCTGCTGTCTGGCTGGAGGCTGGAGCTGTCAGCTGGGAGCGGCCGTCGGGCTGAAGGTGGTCGGTCTGGAGCTGTTGGCTGGGGCAGCTGCCGTCGGCTGGAGGCGATGGGTCTGGAGCTGCCGGCTGGGGCAGCTGCCGTCGAGCTGGAGGCGATGGGTCTGGAGCTGTTGCAGTGGCTTCCTCCTCTCTGCAGCGACGAGCCGATGTATCTCGTCTTCCTCCTCTCAGCAGCGACGATCCGATGTTGTGTCCGTGTGTCTCTCTCTGTCTGATCTGAGTCTCTCAGACAGGGCCTTATATAGGGATTTCTGGTGGGGGGTGCACTAGAGCAACCCCAAACACCATTGGCTAGAACAGGGTGTCCTTTAAGCCTATTGGCTCTTGCCTGGGGAAAAGAAACATTCTGCCTGGGGAAGGAACATCCTGTCTGGAACATCTTGAAACAAAGTTGCTTCTCTTAGGGTGTGGAAAACTCTGAGGGCGGGGGAGGGTAAGCTATCTATCAGGGGGCATCACCATACCGGACTTTAAATTATACTATAGAGCAATAGTTACAAAAACAGCCTGGTATTGGCACCAAAACAGACTGGTAGACCAATGGTACAAAATTGAGGATACAGAGACTAATACATATAATTTCAGCTATCCTATATTAGACATAGGCACCAAAAATGTGCAGTGGAGAAAGGATAGCCTCTTCAACAAATGGTGCTGGGAAAACTGGAAATCCATATGCAACAAAATGAAATTAAACCCTTATCTCTCACCATGCACAAAACTCAATTCAAAGTGGATCAAGGACCTAGGAATTAGACCAGAGACAATACGCCTAATAGAAGAAAAAGTAAGGTCCAATTTCCAACATGTCGGATTAGGCCCCAAGTTCCTTAATAAGAATCCTGTAGCGCAAGAATTATTACCAAGAATTAATGAATGGGATAGATTTAAACTAAAAAGCTTCTTCTCAGCAAAAGAAACAATCAGTGAGGTGAATAGAGAGCCAACTAATTGGGAACAAATATTTAATACATGCACATCAGATACAGCACTAATTTCTAGAATATATAAAGAACTCAAAAAACTTAACACCAAAAAAACAAATAACCCAATCAATAAATGGGCTAAGGAATTGAAAAGACACTTCTCAGAAGAAGATACACAATTAATCAACAAATACATGAAAAAATGCTCAACATTGCTGGCAATTAGAGAAATGCAAATCAAAACTACTCTAAGATTTCATTTCACTCCAGTCAGAACGGCAGCTATCAAGAACACAAACAACAATAAATGTTGGAGAGGATGTGGGGAAAAAGGCACACTCATACATTGCTGGTGGGACTACAAAATGGTGCAACCGCTATGGAAAGCAGTATGGAGATTTCTTGGAAAACTGGGAATGGAACCACCCTATGACCCAGCTATCCCACTCCTGGGTCTATTCCCAAAGGACTTAAAAACAGCATATTACAGTGATGCAGCCACTTCAATGTTTATAGCAGCACAATTCACAATAGGTAGGTTGTGGAACCAACCTAGATGTCCCTCAGTAGATGAGTGGATAAAGAAAATGTGGTATATATACAAAATGGAATTTTACTCAGCAATAAAAGAGAATAAAATAATGGCATTTGCAGGTAAATGGATGAAGTTGGAGAATATAATGCTAAGTGAAGTTAGTCAATCTCAAAAATCCAAATACCGAATGTTTTCTCTGATATAAGGAGGCTAGTTCACAGTGTTATTGGATGGAGGTACACAGGAGGATTAGAGGAACACTAGAATGGTCAAAGGAAAGGGAGGGGAAGGGAGGGAGCAAGGGGGGAGGGAGGGGGGGAAAGGAAAAAAAATTGGTGGTTGAATGAGATGGATATCATTATCCTAAATGCATGATTGAAGATCTGAATGGTACTTATATACTTTGTATACAAACAGTTGTATGTAAAAAGATGCTATATATGTGCATTATGAATTGTAATACATACTACTGTTATAAATTAAAAAAAGGGAGGAAAAAAATAAAAATAAAAAAGGGTTGCATATAAGATTCAAAACCCTTGCCTACCACATCTTATTAAAGGATAAAGCTGACCAAAGAGGGGCAAAACTTATTTACACCATGTAAGTTTTCTGCTCATGATTTCGTGTGTGTTTTTGTTTTGTTGAGTTGGTTTTTTTTTTTTTTTTTTTTTTTTTTTTGGTACTGGGGGTTGAACCCAGGAGCACCTCACTACTAGAGCTACACCCCCAGTCCTTTTTATTTTTATTTGAAGATGGTCTCACTAAGTTGCCGAGTCTGGCCTTGAACTTGCAACACTCCTGCCTCATCACTGGGATTACAGGTGTGCACCATAATGCCTGGCTTCATGATTTCTTAAATTAACAGAATCTTCAGTACTTGGGCCTATAGGAATTGGCAAACTCAATGAGACAAAGCAATGTAAATTTCATAATTTCTCAGACTGAGAAATTTGACACTATAGAAAATTGTAAATAACTAACCCTGAATCTTCTCACTGCCAATAATATCAACTCTAGCCAAAACAAAAAGTTGCTTAACTTTTACATCTATATGACTTTCAAATTTTTAGAGTCATTAGAGGAATTCTAGTCATCACTTCAATAGAGTTCTACATTTAAAAAGGGATTGGAGAGCCTGGGTTTGTAGCTCAGCGGCAGAGTGCTCTCTTAGCGCGTGCGCAATCCAGGTTCACTCCTCAGCACCATGTAGAAATATATAAAGGCATTGTGTACAACTAAATAAATGTAGGAGCCCTAATTAAGGAGATAGCTAAGATTGTGGTTAGCTGTGAGCCATAAAGAGGTTCAAGCATTACCACCTTCCATGGTCTAGGGAGACTTGGCCTGGGACATTGCCGATCAGGTCAGGGCCATTTTGTGGTGGTTGGAGGAGTGTGGATGGTGTTGGAGTTGTTGTTGGAGCCGGAGAGAGAAGCTAGCAGAATAAAGAGCCTGTTCGTTTCCAGTCTGCCTCTGAACTTATTCCCGCGGCATCGTTGCTCCAAGTGGCAATCACTTCAGGCAGCGACAAATAAATACTTAAAAAGGGGGGGGGATTGGAGGGCTGGGGTTGTGGCTCAGCGGTAGAACGCTTGCCTCACATGTGCGCGACCCGGGTTCGATCCTCAGCACCACGTAAAGACAAATGCATTGTGTACAACTAAAGCAAATAAATAAATATTTTAAAAAAGGGGGGGGATTGGAATAGTTTTCTAAACAAAGAAACAGACAACTTCGATAAAAAAATTAGAAATTATAACTTGATCTCCAAACTCTGTTTCAGAGGGAGTGGACCACTGAAAACACATCAACTTCCTGAATGTGTTTAAATTTCCCCAAAGAACTGAAAGCCAAAAAGAAAACATTAACAAGTGACCACGGAATGCTACCGTTACCTACATAATTAATTCAAAGAAGTGTAAGTACAGTTTCTTTAAAATTCAGTGTGTTCACTGCCCTTGATATTTTAGCTAAAGTTCTGGCATAAATATTACTTATATTCTTTCCAAACCTCAATCATTTTTCATTTGAAAAAGATTTTGAGCAGACTATACACAAAAAGCTTTTTTTATTTTTCTAGAAAAAGTACATTTTAATTCCAAGAATTTTCTTTTTCATGCTGTTTCTGGATCTTGTCTTTGTCTCTATTAAAATAATAAAAATTAAAAAGAATAAAGATTTTTTACTTAATGGGCCCTACTTAGCTATCCTGGCTATTTTCAGAGATAAGAACTATTTTAAAAAGGAAAGAATTAAATATTACCTTTTCTAGGTGTTTGAATGAGATGGATATCATTTTCCTAAATGCATGATTGAAGTCCTGAATTGTACGAATATACTCTGTATGCAAACAATTGTATGTAAAAAGATGCTAAATACATGCACTATGAGTTGTACATATTAAAAATTATTAAAAAAAATTACCTTTTCTGTCAAAAAACAGAAGTAGTTAAAGGCTGAAAGTAAAGATCATGATTTTTTATAGTATTTTAGAGCTGCCAAAGGCCTTGGAGAATCAATGTCCATGTCAAAGATTCTTCACCAAGAGTTAATGAACTTACATGAATAGACTAGAGAGGCAATTGGTAAGCTGCCTCAAACTGTATGTGCAATTTTAAGTAAACAATGTACATAAAAACATTTTTCTTGGGCAGATACTTATAGATTTCATCAAATTCTCCTCATATTCGATGCACTACCTTGCCACTCCCAAGAAAGACTGATGAACCAATAAAGTCACTTGCCAAGGTCACACCACTAATTAAGAGTTTGAGACAGGTCCCTTGCAGTTTCTCCTTCTAATCATATTCCTCTTGTTCATATCCTCCATACAGCAATCAAGAACATTACATTGTCTCTAATCTCTTCCATCCTACACATTGCTAAAATGCCTTCATTTAAGCAGTTCAAAAATTATTTTCTTTTCCATTCAGAATAACATCTGAGTATGTTCACATCAGCAAATAGAGCTGGGTACAGTGGTGCATGCCTATAATCCCAGCGGCTTGGGAAGCTGAGGCAGGAGTATTGCAAAGCCAGCCTCAGCAATTTAGTGAGACTGTCACAAAATAAAAAATTTTTAAAAGGGCTGGGGATATGGCTCAGTGGTCAAATACCCGTGGGTTCAATAAAAAAATTTTTAAAAAAAGTGGGGTGGGGGGAGAGAAAATAAGTTTTAGGCAATACCTTACTAAAGATCTTTACTTCTTTTGTGGCAGGGGAGAACAAAATAGAATAACATTAAAGGTAAAAGAGTTAACTATAGGGCTAGGGTTGTGGCTCAGGGGCAGAGCGCTCGCCTCGCACGTGTGCAGCCCAGGTTCGATCCTCAGCACCACATAAACATAAATGCACCGCATTCTGTACAACTAAAGCAAATAAATAAATATTTTAAAAAAAGAGTTAACTATAAAAAACACTATTGCTTTTGTAGTTATGATACCATGTATACAGATTGCCTCATGAAGAGAATCTATATTGATTTAAGCCCAATGTCAGGACTTAAAGACATTCAAAAGGAAGGCAGAAACCACCAGGAGAAGAAAAGAGGAAAGAAAGATTTTTTAGGACAGGCACACAAGCGACAACAAAAACACATCAGGAGAATATGGAGAAAATGTCCCAATCATCAGGATGTAAGATATTATATAAACACAACAAAAGAAGGCTGGCGTTGTGGCTTAGAGGTAGAGTGCTTGCCTAGCATGTGTGAGGCACTGGTTTCAATTCTTAGCACTGCATATAAATAAACAAAATAAAGGTCCATCAACATCTAAAAATTAAAAAAATAATAAGTGCAACAGAATCTATGCTAATATTTCTGTTTACAATGAAAGTAAAATAACTTTACATGTACTTAAACATCATAATAAACATAAGGTTTCTTCGTACTATGACAGAAATGTTCTAAAATTGACTATTGTGTTAGCTGCACAATTCCATGAATTCTAAAATATCAAATAAACACTTTAAATAGGTCAGTTGTATGGTATATGAATTTGTCAACAAAGCTGTTAAATTTTTATTAAGCACAAATCAAATCAAATCTCACAATACATAAAAGAAAAAAACAAGAAAACCAAGTGAGGATTGTCCAGGTAAAAGAAAGCTAACTTAATACTTGAAAGTCAGTTGATGTATCCAACCATATTAATGGTGTGATGAAGAACCACATATTGGGCTGGGGTTGTGGCTCAGCAGTAGAGCGCTCGCCTAGCACGTACACGGCCCGGGTTCGATCCTCAGCACCACATACAAATAAACACATTGGGTACAACTAAAGCAAATGGATAAATATTAAAAAACAAAAAAAAAAAGAACCACATATAAAGTGATGCTTCAAGTCATTTGATGGCATTATAAATCCTTTTTTCTGGGAGCGGGGGTTTCTGGATATTGAACCCAGGGGTACTTTATCACTTAGCTACACCCCCAGGCCTTTTTATTTTTTATTTTGAGACAGGATCTTGCTAAGTTTCTAAAACTGGCCTCAAATTTGTGATCTCCTGTCTCAGCCTCCCACATTGCTGGGATTATAGGCATATGCCCTTGCCCAAATATAAATCAATTTTTAATAGGTAATAGAAAACTAGGAAGAGAATGGAAGTTCCTTAGCTTACTCAAGGACATCTACAAAAAAACAAAACACTACCATATTGATAACATCATACTTAGATTGGAAACAAGGTAATGATGTCTGTTCTGACATTCCCAGTTAAAATCATACTGATAGTCCTATCAGGTGCAATAAGACAAGAAATTAAGTAAAAAGCCTTTAAGTTGGAAAGGAAAAATAAAAAATCTTTTCCACATTTGCAGAACCATAACTAACCACGTAGTCACCTAACAGAATCTCACAGGATCTACAAAAAAAAGCTCCTAGGACTAATAAGTAAGCTTAGCAGGGGCACATGATAAAAGGTAACCATACAAAAATCAATACCATTTCTGTATTAGCAATGAATAACTGGAACCTGAAATTTTAAAAAATGTTATCATTTATAATGGCTCTAAAAACACTGATATAATTATAACTAACTATGGGAAGAAATATATACCAAAAATTTCGTAACACCAATGAAGAAAATCACGAGACCCAAATAAATGTACAGGCATTCTATGTTTAAGGACTAAAAGATTCACCATAATAAAGATGTTAATGCTCTCCAACTTACTAATTAACAAGAATTAACTTTTAGACACAGATAAGCTGATTCTAAAATCGAAATAGGAAGGCAAAGCAAATAGAAGAGCCAAAACAATTTTGGAAATTTATGTAATTGCTGTTTTCTATATTAAAATGTGAGCCCTATGACATAATGGATACATTTGAGTGTAAGCTGTTTTTGCCATTTTATCCTCATTGCTATGCTTGCACACATGAACAAAAGTCAGAATTTGGTAGGGTCTCACAAAGAAAAAAATAAATCACCTTTGTCCTCAAACTTACTCTAAGTGTCTTATTGAAAAGTACATTAATGGAAGAGTGCACAGTCTGGATTATATTGATGAATTTTTCTCCCCCGAGCCACTTCTATAAATTATTTTCTTTCAATACTTTTCAATTTCTATCTTACTTCTATATTGATCTCAATGCTACTTTCAAATTATAAACACACTGAGAACAGAATTTGTGTAACATTCATAACGCCTGGCCCTCACTTAATATTTTGTTTTTTTAAACTGACAAAATAAAACAGAATGCTTTTCCTCTGGTATATAGTTTGACAAGTTTTACCACATGTATAGAACTGTATACCACCTCAACTGAGATACAAAGCAGTTTCAATCAGTGCCCAAAAAACTCCCTCATGTTATCTCTTTGAAATCACACCCTCCCCTAACTTCTATAAAACACCAAAATGATTCTTAAGATAGACTTGCAAATCAGATTCAGTGCCAGAGGAGTAAATCTTGTTTATACCATGTAGTAAATTCTTGTAATTTTATGTTGTTGCCTTGGCATCCATTTTGAATATGTTTAACTTTCCCAAAACAGAAGTAGGGCTCAGTCATCCTTGACATAGTTTACGGTTCTGTGCTTTCCCCTAGGTTCCTCAATGTGGTCAATCTAGATATCTACCTTATACCTTCTAGTGACAACCTTCAGATAATACAGCTAGATACAACCTATCTGGCAAATGCTGACCTCCATGTCTGCATGGCAGTCATGTTACAATGATCTCTGGAACTTCTACCTGCTTACTTTAAACCCATCAGTTATAATCTCCACAGGAAACATGCATGGATAACCAATAAAGGCTTTGATCCATAGGTGACACCCTTTCTGGTGCTGACCAGCTTCCCTATGGCCTTTGGGTATGCCACATATCCCCAGGACCTGTAACTAATAAAATCTTTATTTCCATCTTGTCCTCTCTTCTGATCACTGAAGGGGTATCCTCCACTTTAAAAAAGCTTAAAACATCACACCATAGTGTTTCAATTTATGTCTGCAACACGCTCACCACTGGCATCACCAGAAAGAGCTATTATAGCTCCTTCTTTTCAGAGAATATAGCTGGTGCTCAAACATGCTTGCTGAATGAACAAGGGAAGATTTAGACAAACAGAGATTAGAGAAAGGAGGTGAATAACAAACAATTCATTCCAACTGGAAAAAAATACAAAGTACAAGCAGGAAAAAATCGAACATTTCATTTCCTTAGAACTGTATATACACCAAATTTAAAAGTTCTCTTTAGCCTGGTGTGGTGGTGCATGCCTATAATCCCAGCTACTTTGGGGGATGAGATAGGAGGATCCCAAGTTTCAGGCCAGCCTCAGTAATTTAGCAAGACCCTGTCTCAAATTTTAAAAAAGAAGCCAGGTGTGGGCGCACGCCTGTAATCCCAACACTTGGGAGGCTGAGGCAGGAGGATCGCAAGTTCAAAGCCAGCCTCAGCAATGGTGAGGCACTTAGCAACTCAGTGAGACCCTGTCTCTAATAAAATACAAAAAAGGGCTGGGAATGTGGCCCAGTGGTCGAGTACCCCGGTACCAAAAAAAAATTAAAAATTTTTAAAAATTAAAAAAATAAAAACAAAAGTGGGGGACTTGAGGATATAGCTCAGTGGTAGAGTGTCCCTGGATTCAATACCCAGTACCACAATAAATAAAAACCATGAAAGAGTTCTTTCTTCCAGGCAAGCTGACATATGCCTGCAATCCCAGCTACTTGGGAGGCTGAGGCAGGAGAATTGCAAATTCAAGGCCAGCCTGGGCAACTTAATGAGATCCTATCTCAAAATAAATATTTTTTCAAGGCATTGAAGATATAGTTCAATAGTGGAACACTTGTAGCATATATGAAGCTCTCGGTTTGATTTCTTCCAGTAGCACACACATATACAAAAAAGAGGTTTCTTTCTACTGTTGTTCATCTAATGAAACTATCAAGGAAGTATAAAGATAAGCCATATAAGATATTACAAATTATCTAACTGATAAGGGTTTAGCACCCAGAATTTAAAAAGAACTCATATAACTTAACACACACACACAAAAAAACCCACAAACAGACCAATAAATAATGGGCAAAGGAATTGAACAGACATTTCTTTAAAGGAGATACACAAATTGCCAACAAACAAATGAAAAGATGCTCAACACCATTAGTCATGAAGGAAATTCAAATCAAAATCACTATGAAATAACACTCCACACTCATTAGGACTATAATTTTTAAAATAATATGACAACAGTAGAAACTAGAATTCTCATTCATTGCCAGTGGGAATGTAAAATAGGGCAGCTGCTATGGAAAACAGTTTGGCAGTTCCTTAACGAGTTAAACACAAACCTACCATGACACAACAATTTCACTCTTGAGCAAAATGCCCAAAAGAGTTTAAAAAAAAAAAGAGCATTCAAACAAAATTTGCATAACAAATGTTCCTAACAGCACTATTTATAACCCCCAAAAGGTGGAAACAACCCAATAGCCCATCAATGGATAAATGTGGTGTATCCAGACAATGGACTATTATTCAGCAATAAAAAGTAATGCTGTACTGCTGTACTGCTGCATGCTACAACATGGGTAAAGTTTGAAACTACAGTAAGTGAAAGATGCCAACATTAAAGACCATAAACCATATGATTCCATTTATATGAAATATCCAGAAATTCAGAGGGAAAGAAAACAGATTAGTGGATGCTGGGAAGAAGGAGGGGGTTAGAGATGGGGGAATGAATGTACTGCTTAGTGGGTACAGAATTTCCATTTGGGATTTTGAAACATGGATAGCTAGGTAGTAGTAATGGTGTACAACAGACTGAATGCATTAAATGTCACTAATACTAAATTTTATGTTAAAATGCACGTTATGTGGCTAGCTCTCAAAGCTATAACAAAATATCATAGTTGAGGCACAACAGACAACAGACATTACACAATAGACATTTACTTATTACACTTCTGGTGTGTGGAAAGTCCAAGATCAAGGTGCAACAAGAGCTGGTGTCTTGTGATGGCTTTCTTCTGGTTTGCAGATAATTGCCTTTCTGCTGTATCCTCACATGGTGAGGGGAGAGGCTGAAGCAAGCTCTCTGGGGTCTCTTCTTATGAAGATACTAATTTCATTACAGTCCTACCCTCATGGTCTCAAATAAACCTAATTACCTTCCAAAGGTCTCACTTCCAAATACCATTACCTAGAAGATTCAGGTTTCAACACATGAATTTGGGGGCGGGAGACACATTCAGTCCACAGCAACTGTATCTTATCACAATAAAAAAATTAACAGGTTTCAAAAACTGAATTTTCAATTAATAGTTTTTAAAACATGATGGCCAATATAATTAACAAACTAAACTTATACATCTTTTAGTAGAAGTATATTAAAAGCCATATGTAAACAACTCGTTTTTATAAAATGAAAGCTATTTTGAGGAGATTCACTTTTATTTCTCACTGGTTTGTATTAAATATATGAGAGAAAACTAATTCCCACTGGTTATAGCTTTTCAAACAAAGTACAAAAACAAAGTGCTCCTGATGGGCACACACCTATAATCCCAACTACTCAGGAGCTGAGGCAGGAGGATTGCAAGTTTAAGGCCCGCCTGAGAAATTTAGTAAAAGTCTATCACAAAATAAAAAATAACAATGGCTGGGGTGTAACTCAGTGGTAAAGTGCTTGCCTAGCATGTGTGAGGCCCTGGTTTCATCCCCAATACCAAAAAAAATGTATATTTGATGTATTTTAATTATATATATTCATAAGAACAAATTTAAAATGTAGGCTATGAATAAAATACCACACAATTAAAAAGTTAAGAAAAATCTAGACACATCTAGTTCTACTGAAATTGAGAGTAATGGCTAATGAGGTAAACTAAAGGAAATATTTACTTCAAAACTAGCAATAGCATTAAGGCAATATTTATTAAACAAAATTCAACACGTATAACACTGCCAGTTACAGCTACTGTGTTATCATTTTGTTAAAAATATATAGCTGCCACAAGTATCTATGTATACCACAATCTATGTATGTAGATCTTTAAATACATACTGTCTGCAAACACAGCCTAACTAAAAAGTTTTATGCTTTACTCAAATGACAATAGCTAGTTCTACTAAAGATGACCCAATTTAAGGGCAGTGGACCCCAAGATTCTGGCTTAATTTAACCTTTCAAAAGAGTACCAGAGGTAAAATCAGCTAGTCCTGTTTATACAAATCTCAACTTTTAAAACATTACAACTGTTTGCCTCAGATATCTGGGATATTAGAGCACTTAACTGTAGTTAATATACAACTAAATGTGCTTAGCAGGCTTCCTATTATATTTCAACTCTGACTCACCTCCAACAAACAATTCTTCAGTCCTATCTTACTTGACTTTTTCTCTTACAGAAACATTTCCCTAAAACAGATACTAAACATATTTTGGAAATTATACCACTGAAGTAACAAGTAGGAAGGCAGTTAGGCACAGTGGCACACACCTGTAGTCCCAGGGAGGCTGTGGCAGATGGATTACCCCAGCTGAGGAGTTTGCTGTGCAACACAGCAAGAGCCCATTTCATGAAAAGAAAAGAAAAAGAAACTGGAGCTATCGGTGTAGTTCAATGGTAGTGCACTTGTCCACTTGTCTAGTGGGTACAATCACCTGCACTGCCAAAATAAAATAAAAATAAGTGGGAGAAATACATACACATACATGTAATTATGGAAAGTCATACTTTGTCTTTATCTCATTCAATCCTCAAAAATGGCTAATGTGAATACTATCACAATCCACTTTTATGAAGCAACATAGAGCTTGTATACAGGATGAAAAGACTTGATTTTGCAACAACTTTGCACTTTCAGGGTTTTCTTTTTTGGTACAGGGGATTGAACCCAAGCGTGGTTCACCTCAGCCATTTTTTATATTTTATTTAGAGACAGGGTCCTCACTAAGTTACTCAGGGCCTTGCTAAGTTGCTGAGGCTGGTTTTGAACTCAGTATCCTCCTGCCTCCACCTCCTGAGTGCTGGGATTACAGGCATGTACCACTGTGCCTGGCATCTTCACAGTTTTCCCTCAAACTGTTGCCTTTCTGATCATAACAGTAAAACACCTAGTCTAGCAACTATTCTGACTCTTCCCCACTTATGGAATTCCTTACAAAATATAAGCATGCTTTTTCACACGAGTATCCAGTTTCATATATCTCACTTTCTTGAAAAGTAATGTTTTAAAGTTTACCTTCATTAATGCTTCAGAAAAAGGCTACTGATGTAAGTATATACATCTCTCAATTTATTAGTCATCTTTTCTGACAAGAGATTGAAATTTTCATTTGATGTAATTTATATCAACTATCTGGATATACCATTTTAACAGGAAGACTCACAAGCTCCCATTAACCACCACACTGTCTCCAGGCCTCAGTTTCTCAACTACCAAATCATCTGCTACACTGCTACAAGAATCACTGTTTTGAAACTCAATTCTGTCTTTTTAAGTCCCATAGATTGCCAACCCCCATTGAATAAATCAAATTTATTTAGTTCTGCCACATAAAATTTAGCTTTAACCTTTTGCTCAGTTTTTTACATTACTTCCATTCCCTAAGACCAATTATGCTGATGTGAATCTGCTGCACCAAAAAGTGTTGTGGTATTTCATGTATAATTCTGTATATGCTATTATGTGCCTGTCCTGTTGTCAGCCTCATTCCAACTCAACCCTCCTCATTAGTAAAGGACCAAATCTGATCTACTGTGAAGAGTTCCAGAACTCCCAATCTCAAAAGTTAATCACTACTTCTGGATGCCGATGCATCTTTGTATTCTTTTTTTATAACACTAATCAGGTAATATTGTGAGTACTGATTTTATAGAAACCCTACACACAAACACACACACACACACACACACACACACACACACACACACCCTTTTTTAATATTTATTTATTTGCTTTTAGTTGTACACAATGTGTTTTTACGTGGTGCTGAGGGTAGAACCCGGGCCGCGCACATGCTAGGCGAGTGCTCTACCCCTGAGCCACAACCCCAGCCCCCACACCTTTTTTTTTATACCAGGGATTGAACCCAGAGGCACTTAGACACTGAGCCATATTCCAGCCCATTTTTTAAAATATTTATTTATTTATTTTGGGAGTACCGGGGATTGAACTCAGTGGCACTCGACCACTGGGCCACATCCCCAGCCCTTTTTTGTATTTTGTTAGAGACAGGGTCTCACTGAGTTGCTAAGTGCTCCACCATTGCTGAGGCTGGCTTTGAACTTGTGATCCTCCTGCCTCAGCCTCCCAAGTGCTGGGATTACAGGCGTGCGCCACCACACCCAGCTCTTAATATTTATTTTTTAGTTTTAGTTGGACACAATACCTTTATTTTATTTATTTACTTTTATGTGGTGCTGAGGATGGAACCCAGGTTTTCGCATGTGCTAGGTGAGCACTCTACCACTGAGCTGCAACCCCAGCCCATCCAGTCCATGTTTTTAAAAGAACTTTTAATTTTATTTATTTATTTTTTATGTAGTGCTGAGCATCGAACCCAGTGCCTCACGCATGCTAGGCAAGTGCTCTACCACTGAGCTACAACCCCAGCCCTCCAGTCCTTTTTTTTTTTTTTTTTTTTTTTTTTGAGAAAATGTCTCACTAAGTTGATTAGAGCCTCACAAAGTTGCTGAAGCTGGCCTCAAGCTTCCAATCCTACAGCCTCTGCCTCTCAAGCTGCTGGAATTACAGGTGTGCGCCACCACGCCCATCTTCTCTTTTTAATGTTTTGTTTATCTAATTTCCTTATTGTCTAGTATACAGAATAGGGCTCAACAACATTTGTTGAATGAACAAATAGTAAGAAAACTGTAAACTAGCTGATAAGAACTCATATGCATAGCTGGGAGGGTCCAAAAACAAAGAAAGGTTCAGCAGCAACCTTTAGATTTCAGAAGGGTGATCATGTAAAAGACATGACTTGTTCTCTGTGACTCTAAAGAGCCAACTGGGACCATGAAAATTAGAGATACACTGTGCTTGAAGTAAAGAACATTTAATACCCTCAGGCTAGGGACATAGCTCAGTGGTAGAGTGATCCTGGGTTCAATCCCAGTACTGAAAAATAAATAAATACTTCAATAACTTACATTTCTGCCAGGTGCAGTGGTGCATACCAGTATTCCAAGAAGCTTGGGAGACTGAGGCAGGAGAATTGCGAGTTCAAAGCCAGCCTCAGCAACTTAGCGAGGCCCTAAGCAACTTGGAGAGACCCTATCTCTAAAGAAAATAAGAAAAGAAGGCTGGAGATGTAGCTCAGTGGTTAAGCATCCCTGGGTTCAATCCTTGGTACCAAGGGAAAACAACAATAACAACAACTATAACATTTCTATGTGGTATATCTTCTTTCTGGTAATGAATTATTCCCTGGTAATTTTAATTCTGGTAATTTTAATTCTGTTTGCTAGATTTACCATGGTACTTATGTGAGAAATTTTCCTTTCATTTTAGCACTAGAACTCCATTAAGTATACACTGTGCACAACTACATATTGTATTTATCTTAACTTCTGATATGTGTACTTTTAAACACCTGCATCTATACTACCATCAACCTACAACTTTTAGAGTCTAAATTAAGCTTTACATATAGACAACCTATCATTCAAAATATTTCACTTATACAATATGGCCTCTTAAAAAGTAATGAAAGGATGGGGACATTAAGAGGAAGAGGGTTGAAAAATATCTTAAGAAGTGGTTAGACAAATCCATAAAGGAGGTGGGGTTGTGGCTCAGTGGTAGAGCACTTGCTAAGCATGTGTGAGGCACTAGGTTCAATCCTCAGCACCACATAAAAATAAATAAAATAAAGTTATTGTGTCCATCAACAACTAAAAACATATTTTAAAAAATTAAAAAAGATATCCATAAAGGCATTGAGGTAGGCAGAGTAAAAAATTTTGAAAGATATAATCTGTATTAATACTCTGAAGCCCACAAGCCAAAGTACTAACTACTATCAAAGGCTAACTTCTACCTAACATTTATTCTCTGGAGCAATTATTGTCTACGCAACCCTCTTTAAACTCAATGTCAACAGCGTCTCTTATTTCTAACCATACTTTCAATCCTTCCAATTTTCTTTATCTTCTTCTCACTACCTTATTGTATATTCCTTGTCTTGCTTTTTTTTTTTTTTTTTTTTTTTTTTTTTTTTTTTTTTTAAAGTAAGCTGTTATAGCTTTGAATAACTTTTTCCGGGGTAGGGGAAGTATCTTTCCTTCTTGACTAAATGGCTACCAACAATCTAGATGAAAACCAGATATGGAAATTCTAAATAATGCCCAATGTATGATGGGTAATATATATAACCCTATTTAGAAAAATATGAGAAAATAGCATATAATTTGATTTCAAAACTATCATGTTCATTTCAAAATTTTAAATATTTTAATCTGTGCAGGGTTAGAGACAAGCAGACAGAAATATTTTTTAACACAAAAAAAGTATATCCAGCATAAAATTCAAATTAAAAAAGAAACTGACAACCCAAATTTAAAGGTAAGTTAAACACATTATCAAGATCACTCTCAAACTAGCTAGCTTGGTTTTCTAACATAAACTTCTCTTAATTGCAGGAAAGAGCCTGCTCAAAACCCAGACAGTCACATGGGTTTCCCTCTTTTCTTTTAGCCACAGAAATAAGAAGTTTAAGAAAGGCTGAAGCAGCAAATTTTGGAGGAGAGTAAGTCATGTGCAATGTGCAAGACTTCTTAAAGGCATGAAAAAGAATTACAACTAGCAGCAAAAGGAAGGAAAACTAACCTTGTTTGATAAGCTGTAACAAAGGTAGAGTTATGCTGCCACACTGAAGGGACCTGAAGAAGAATTTACAGGTTAAAACTTTTCATAGAACAGGAAAGCATGATGGTCTAAACAGCATAAAAGGAAAAAAATTCTTCCCATTAATAAAAAGGAAGTTAAGATTTTATTAGGCAGACATCAATTTTCAACCTAGTAAAGGTTGGCTGTTATATTTGGATTTATCTGGTCTATTGTATCTCTGTTTACATTCATTAATTATATAGGACCTAAATATGACCCAATTTTAAATCAATAAAGCAAAGTAAGCTATAAATGTGTATTATACCTTCTCCGAGCAACTATCTGAAGAAATCTGCATAACAGGTCAATATTTCAATGACTACAGTCCAGGAACTATCTGCAACCCTGCAACAGAATCATGGGGGTAAGAGGCTTTTTTAAAATATGGATTTCATGCTGGGTGTGGTGGGGCCTGCCTGTAATTCCAGTGACTCTAGGGGCTGAGGCTGGAGGATCATAAGTTCAAGGCCAGCCTCAGCAACCAAGCAAGGCCCTAAGCAACTTAGTGAGATCCCATCTCAAAATATAAAATAAAAAGGGATAGGGATGTAGCTGAATGATAAAGTGTGCCTGGGTTCAATCTCTAGTACCAAAGGAAAAAAAATGTGGATTCCTTCCAGGTACAGTGGATGATCCAAAGTTTGGGGCCAGCCTCAGAAACTTAATGAGACCCTATCTCAAAATATAAAGGACTGGAGATGTAACTTGGTGGTAAAACATTATTGGGTTCAGTTCCGAGTAATTAAAAAAAAGTAAATTGCTGGTGGACTCCACCAAGGATCTACTGAATCAAAAGTGGGGCTTCAGGGAATCTACATTCTGCATTCTTAATAACTCTCCCTCTTTCCAAGTAATTTTAAAAACTAAAGTTTAAGAATCACTATAGTAGCATGTAAGCACCTATCAACCAGAACTATTTGGGGACAACTCTTGGTGTAGCTAACAGTTTGGAGGATGAAATAAGCAGCCTCAAAAAGGACTTGCTTTCCCTTTCTGAATACATTTAGAGATGCATAACAGATGTATTGCCTCAAAATCTCCAAATGTTTCCACTCTTTCCCAAAAACTTCCCACCACAACATAGTAAGTACAAAATGTGTGAGTAAGCCAAGTTAAACATTTCATGAACTTAAACTGAAAAATTGGCTTTGCCTGTCTATAAAAGTCCCTTAAAATAATAAAAGATATAAATATTTTAGTCTTTCTCAACATTCCTTCCTTTCAGTTCCTTCTCAAATTTGCTTTTTAGTCAAAGCTTCATAACTTCTGGAAATTTTATATCACTACATCATAATCTAGATAATACCCACTCAATCCCATATAAAAATTATGCTTTAAAGTCTACACAAATTGTGAAATGTTTCCTCAGATCGTTAAAAAAAAAAAATTCATTCTAGTCTCTTCTTTAAATCAGTGGATTTCAGTGGTAGAGTTGGGGAAAGGATTATGGTAGTCTTGCTACAATCTGAATTATAACATTTGAAATCTCACTATATGCCACAATAAATACAAAGCACTTAGAATATTACTCTTTAACCCTCATGACAATCCTATGACAACATTTCATGGAAGGTTGCCTAAGGTCCAAAGAAGTCCAGAATTACACAGCTGATAAACTAATTCAAATCCAGGCAATCTAACTCCAAAACCAGCATTTTTAACCACTATACTATCCTATAGTTTGAAGATGCCACCTAAGATTAAGGTATCTAAATCCTCAGGTCCCTAAAAACCTATCTGATAGCTCAAATCAACTGGGGACAACTTTCTTTAAAAAAATACAAATTCACCTGCCAAAAGCAGGCCCCCTGAATCTAACTATGTGAAGGTTGTGGATTAGAGAATTTAATTTCTTTAATGTCCTTTCAGGTAATTTCCCAGTATACCAAATGCTAGAAACTATTGTACTAGGTCACAAACACTTGCAACCTTCAATAAGTAACTCATGGGGGATGGGTCGTAACTCAGTGGTAAAGCACTTGCCTTCCATGCATGAGGCACTGGGTTCGATTCTCCACACCACATAAAAATAAATAAATATATTGTGTCCCTCTACAAAAAAATAAAATAAAAAAAAAAAAAAAGTAACTCATGGTCTGGAAGGTAAGTCTGGTGTTTTTTTTTTTTTTTTTTTTTTTTTTTTTGGTACCAGGCATTGAACTCAGGGGCACTCGACCACTGGGCCACATCCCCAGCCCTTTTTTGTATTTTATTAGAGACAGGGTCTCGCTGAGTTGCTATGTGCCTCGCCACTGCTGAGGCTGGCTTTGAACTCGAAATCCTTCTGCCTCAGCCTCCCAAGTGCTGAGATTACAGGTGGAAAGTAAGTCTTAAATTCAAGTTAATTGAAGCTGGTGATCTACTTATGAGAAACTAAACAAAGATTACTCATGTTTAGCATGATTACCCTGAGGTAGAGTTAAACCTTTACGAAAAAAGCATTCAACATAGAATTTAGAGTTGAAGGGGATAGTTCTATTTCTGGCAACCCTCTCATTTTAACAGATTAAAAAACATTCTGTATTTTTAAGCATGCTCTTTGACTCAGTTCATATTTGTAATACTTAGCCCATAAATATTTGAGGTCTACTACTGTGTGTGCAAAAATAAACCACTCTTTTTCAAAGCATGTTTGAAAAAAAACTAAGACATGAATTTAACCAGGCACAGTGGCACATGCCTGTAATCACAGTTACTTAGGAACCTGAGGCAGGAGGCTTGCAAGTTCAAGGCCAGACTCAGTAACTTAGCCAGACCCTGCTTCAAATAAAATAAAAGGGCTGGAGATGCAGCTCAGTTGAAGAGTGCTTGCCTAGCCTTCTGGGGAAGCCCTGGGTTCAATTCTCAGTATAGCCCACCACCAACAAATAAAAAAGATAAAAGTTTGCTTGGAGGACCCATAAAAATGGTTTAAAGTTGGGTTTTTGTTTGTTTTTCCTCTGGTACTAGGGATTAAATCCAGGCATGCTTTACTGCTGAGCCACACCCCCAATCCTTTTTAAAAATGTTTTATTTTGAGACAGGCTCTCACAAAGTTGTCAGGGCTACTCTCAATCCTCCTGCCTTAGCCTCCCCAGTTGCTTCTATTGCAAGCATGCAACACTATGCCTAGCCTGAAGCTACTTAAATTTGAAGAGAAATAAAGGGATCCCTGAGGAATAAAGGCTAGCCTAGAAATATAAGAGATTTCAAAAAAGTTCTTACTCCTCACTGTTGACTTGGTGATCATGGAAGTACTAGTACCCATCTAGAATTTCAATTTTGAAATACAGAACAGGGTCAAGGGTCTGAGGAAAGGTTACTGATAGGGCTCCCATAACAAAGTCATTATAAACACAGAGAGGTGCCCATGTGAAACTGAAGCAAGCTCTCAACAGGGACTGAAATAGAACTCTCTTTATCAGGAAGGAAAGGAAAGCAGGAAATGACCACTGAGGCCCTCCAAAATGAGCACAGTCCCATCCTAAACAAATTCCTGTATCTCCTACATGATTCCTATCCTAGTCAATGAAGCTACTATCAATAATATGTCTTCACTGAATACAATACTTTGCAGTAGTAAATTGCCATACAGTGCTCCCCCCTTTACTTAAAAGAAACATGAAGCTACTTTTAAAATGTGTTATAGACTGTTGCCCAGTTAAAGGAAAATGAAGTGAGAAAGGAAGAAGAAGGGCAGCAGAAAGGATAAATAGGTGGGAGAGAAAAAGAGCTATAAAATGAACAGAGGTTGTAACTGATTGTAATGGAGAATGAGAATCAAGAGCCAATTTTTCACCTCAGTCCACAACTAGCTCACTGAACTTCTTTAGGTAATGAGTTTCCTCATCTAAAACTTGAACCAGGAGTAGAAGAAGCTTCACACAGGAAGAAGAATCCATTCCAGGACAAGCCAATTCCAAGAAAAGCCCTCATCAGGAGCTTCAGAGTTGAGAATGACAACTACTCACAAGAAGAAAACAAAAAGCTTCTTGGTTTGCTTGGATGAAAGTTATTTCTTCTTTTTTTTTAAATATTTATTTGTTTTAGTTGTACACAATGCCTTTATTTTTATGTGGTGCTGAGGATGGAACTGGGCCGTACATAAGCCACAACCCCAGCCCCACGAAAGTTATTTCTGATTATTTTAACTGAAAATGGAAGATTTGTTCAAAATTACACTCTGTAGAGAATAGTAACAAATGGGAATCCATGAATGTTACCAACCTTACCTGAGTGGGGTTCATACCAGTGTTAGATTTGTAGATTCAGAGTAAAAAAACTTCACAGTCCCTGCCTCTAATGTGTTTACAATCCAGTTAAGATTTTTGCTAAATACTAAAAAAAAATTGTGCCTCATTGTCCTTTCCCCAGAAAATCATATAAAGGAAGCAATGACTTCTACAGTCTTGACACTTTGATCTCAAGAAAAATTTTTAAAGAAATTAACCTTAGGGTACCCAAGTTTCTGACTTTAAATCCAGTACATAGTATGAATACTATGTTCATATAAATGTCATCAAGCTATATTAATAAAAGTCCCATTAGTCTACAAGTTGATGAAAATTTTTAATTTGATGAATATTTCTGTCTACCAAGATGAAAGCTTCTACCTAATAGATTTTCCTTGTTGCTATTCATAAATTACAACACAGATACAAGTATCTATTTTCCAACTTAATCCTCACTACCCTGTCTCCACCTTCACCTCAGAGATCATTGTGCAAATCATATCTGTTCTCAACACTTGGCACAAAGGAAGCACTCAGGGCACTCTGGTTGAATTGGTGATCACCAAGGCCTTTTTCTGGTCTAAAACTGCCTGACACCTGATATCAAAATATGAACACCCAAGGCCACAATGTGTCACAAATACATAAATTTAACTCACATTGAGACCTTTTAGAATATTGCCCCTGCAAACTTTAAATATATTTTTGCAACTACAAACACTGAGTTCACTAGTAATATATTGTTCTATGAGTAACACAATATTAGGATTTCCCACCCTTGATTTAAGAAACTTTATATTTTATTTGTAAATTTAAACAAGCTGGGAAAACAAGACAATAAAAGAGGAATAAGAAATATCAATATAGTCACACAGTGGGGTGGGGGGAAGAGGCTCACCTAGGAGAAGCAGGAAAAGAGGCCTTCCTAGATACAGAACTATAGTAATTTGGCTTAACAGGCTGGTATCTAATTCTAAACACCAAACCCACTGCATTTTAGTAAAGGCCACTGAAGCAAACCACTAAACGTTATGAAATACAACCACCTCTACTTTCAAGAATTCCCAAACTACTTGAATGGTCTTATGGACTCCACGCAAATAAACAGCTCTGAAAAATGACTTCCTTTCTTTTTCACAGCCACACTCTGGAGGCCCCTACTGACCCCCGGCCCATCCAAATCCCTGTAGTATAAATTTTTTAAAAAGAAATTGGGGACCTAGGTTATGTTTTTCTGGAAGAGGCAAGAGCAGATAGAGCACTAGCAGGTTGGCCAGACCTGAATACACAGAGACCAGGTGTGAATGCATGTACAGCCTCCGGACGACAGAAAGATTTGCTCTCCACAGAGCTCCAACTTCTCCTACCCGAAACACAAAGCCGGGCCCAGTTCCTTTTCCCCTAGTGACAAATCAAACCTAAGTCTCGACGCGCCGGGGCCGCACGCAGGCAGCCATCCAAGCAGCTCTCGGAAGGCTCCGGCCCGGCCCCGCCCCAGGCCCCGCGCAGCCTGCGCTGTACCTGGCGAAGAAGTCGGCGAAGCCACCACTCCGTCGAGCCCGGGCCGAGGTCCCTGCGGGGCCCTGCTCTGCCGCGGGCGAGGGCACCGGCGGCCCAACCGCTGGCAAGTGGTCGCCGGGGCTCTGGCAGCGGCTCACCTCGAACGTGTTCCGAGAGTTCAAGTGGACGTCAGGGAAGCCGTGGCTCGGCTCGGCGCCCACACCCCCACTAGTCCTCCCGGCCGCGCTGGAGTGGGGCGCGCCCTCCTCGGAAGCCCCGGCTCTCAGCGGCTCCAAGTCCTCGCTGCCACTGCCGGCGGGGCTCTCCCCTGAGCCGCTGCCCGCGACCTCGGGCTCTCTAGCGTCCGCGGCCGCCAAGCAGCAGCTTCGCAGTGGGTCCTCCAGCGGCGCGGCCCAGTCGGACGGGTTGTCCGCGCCGTCCGCACCCTCGTCGCCAGGCCCCTCCAGGAGGAGGCGACCGCACGCGTGGTGGCGGCGCGACTCCGGGCCGCCAGCGCGAGCCAGCCCTCGAGCCTCCTCCAGGTCACGACAATCCTGGCCCAGCAGAAAGCCCGAGTCCCCGTTGGTCATGCCTCCGTGTCGTGGCGCGAGAGTATCCGCCGTCTCCGCGCCACGGTGCTTGGAGCCGGATCCAGGCGGGCAGGCGCCCGAACGCGGAGCAGCCGAGGACGGCGGGGCGACCGCCTGACCAGCGGGGAGGGGACAGTAGCAGAGCCCCGAACCCAGCTGCTCCCCCGCCGCCTCGAGGTAACGCTGCAGCAGCTGCCGAGGCGGCGTCTCCTCCTCCTCCTCCTCCTCCTCCTCCTCAGCCTCCTCCGGAGGCTCCACAGCGCCGACGCCTCCGCCAAAGCCGCCCGTGGCCCGGATCATCTTCCCGTCCTGGCCCACGGGCTCCGGCGCCGGAACCGTGAACAACTTGGCGTTTCTTCCCGAGCAGGCTCCGGCATCCTCCGGACCCACCATCTAAGGGCCGGGTAGTCGCGGCCCGAACAGGCGGCGGAGGATTCCCCGGCACAGACTAGCCTACAGAACAGCCCCGGGTGCTGGTGCTGGTGCTGGGGCCGCGGCCGTAGCCGCCGCAACGTTCCCAGACCCACCCCTCCCACCGGCGGGGTCTGGGAGTTGCGAGAGGGCGGGCACGCGCCCGAGCTCGCGCACGCGCAAAAACCGGACCGGTCAAGCAGCGACCTGGAGATTCCCCGAACCATAGAGATGATAGCTAGAGCGACTTGGGAGGCCAATCTGGGATCTGGCGTCTGGTTGGTGGAGGCTGGCGGGCGCGCTCCAAGGGTGACAGTTCTTAACAGAAGCGCGGGTATTGCTCTCTTAGCAAAAACGCACTTGGCATTACTTCGTTTATAAGAGTAAAATATAGGAGGTTAGCGTCCTTCCAGCTCTAATTGGTCACTAGTCAAGTTTACGATTTTTGCATCCTTCTCCGTCGGCAATGGGAAAGCCCATTGCCACGCTTCACGCAATATTTTCACCACTTCATCTTCGACAGTACTACAGAAGTTATCTTCTTTCCCAGCAAGGCGTTTCGATACATTGTTTCTGTTATTATTAAGGAGGGAGAAGAAGTGGAATCAGGCGGAGAAGGACTAATCATAATTTCAGCAACCTGTGATGATGGATTAAAATGAAGTGATGCCTGTGGAATAGAAATGAAATGTATTTAAAGTATAAAATCACAAGATGTGATAACGAACCAGAGGAGCGATAGAGAGGAACCAACAATTACCACAAAGCTATAAAACTGAAACTGATGTGGTTTGAAATAGGAAATTGAGTTGGAAATTTTTTTTCCTGATTAATAGAGGAAACATCTGGTAAAGCAAAAGACTGGAAATATCCAGCATATAGTTAAGAGCCCCCCCCCCATAAAAAATTAGGGTTTAGGTCTGGAAATGCAGATTGATTAGTCATCTGCATAATGAAACTTTTGATTAATAATAATGACATCATCTTAGAAGAACAAGGTGGAGTGACCTAAAGGTGTCATTATTTCATAACAGAAAAAAATTGTATTGCAAAAGATTAAACAGGCAGGCAGCCGTCCTAAATAAGAATGAACAGCAAATATAGACCACTCATTCTAGAATTGTGTCAGTGAAAGCAAAGACAGAAACGGAAGAATGAAGTAGAAATTACAGGAAGCAGTATTGTGGAGTCTTTAAAAATTACATTTATTATTAGATCTGATAATAATTTATAATAATAATAATTTATTATTAGGATATAATAATAACCCTAATTTATTATTAGGATCTTTCCGGGGGAAGAAATGACTTCTGGGTGACAGGTAGAAAAGTCAATTTGGCAAGAGAGAAAAAATATTTGTGAATCATATATCTGTTGATGGCGTAGTACTTCAAAATATATAAAGAACTCACATAGCTAAACAATTAAAAGACTAACCAATTTTAAAATGGGCAAAGGACGTGGATATATATTTTTCCAAAGAAGATATGTTAATGGTGGGCTGGGGTTGTGGCTCAGCGGTAGAGCGTTGGCCTAGCACATGCGAGACCCTGGGTTCGACCCTCAGCACCACATAAAAATAAATAAAATAAATGTATTGTGTCCAACTACAACTAAAAAATAAATATTTAAAAATAAGATATGTTAATGGATATTAATAAGAAAATTGCCTTTAGTCATTAGAAAAAGGCAAATCAAAACTACAATGACAGTATTTCACACACACTAGCACTTTAGTAATTTTGAGAAAAACAAAATAACAAGTATTGGAGAGGATGTGGAAAAGACAGAACCCTCATAATTGCTGGTGGATCAGTAAAATGGTATAGTTACTGTGAAAAATAGTTATTCATTAGTTATATTCATTAGTTATTCCATAAGTCAAACATAATTATTATATAACCCAACAATTCTACTACTAGGTATATATCTAAAAGAATTGAAAACAGATGTTCAAACAAAAATGTTGTACACGGATGTTCATATCAGCAGTAGTCATAATAATCAAAAGGTGAAAACAACCCAAATGTCCATCAACAGAGGAATGGATAAACAAAAATTACATATTTATATAATAAAATGTTATTCAGTCATAAATAGGAATAAAGTACTGACACATTACAACCTGATTAATCTCAAAAACATTGTGTTAAGAAGCCAGACACAAAAGATAACATGTTGTATAATTCCATTTATATGAAATATCCAGAATAGGTAAATAGAAACAGAAAGCAGATTAGTGATTATCAACCACTGGGGGAAGGGGGAGTGACACCCAATGGATATAAGATTTTCTTTTGGGGTGAAATGAAATGAATGAATATGGAGTGAACATGAAAATGTTTTGGAACTAGAGAGAAATGGTGGTTGTACAACATTGTGAATATACTAAATGTCACTGAATTCTATATTTTAAAATGGTTAATTTTGCCAGACATGGTAGTACACACCTGTAATCCCAGGGACTCAGGAGACTTAGGCAGCAGGATTGCAAGTTCAAGGCCATCCTCAGTGATTTTAGTGAGGCCCTAAGCAATTTAGTGAATCCCTGACTCAAGATAAAAAATAAAAAGGGCCGGTGCAGTGATGCATGCCTGTAATCCCAGAAGCCGGGGAGGCTGAGACAGGAGGATCTTGAGTTCAAAGCCAGCCTCAGCAACGGCGAGGCGCTAAGCAACTCAGTGAGACCCTGTCTTTAAATAAAATACAAAATGGGGATGTGGTTCAATGGTTGAGTGACCCTGAGCTCAATCCCCGGTACCAAAAAATAAATGAATAAATAAATAAAAAGGGCTAGAGATGTAGCTCAGTGATGAAGCATGCCTGGATCAATCCCTGGTAGCAAAATAAAATAAAATTATTAATTTTAGGTTATGTACATTTCATCTCAATTTTTAAAAAATTTAACTTAGCATGTATAACTAAAAGGAACCAATAAAAATAAAAATAAGAATTTTAACAATATAGGAGATGTCTAGACTAAGATAAGTTATACAAAGATAAAGATGAGGGTATCTGTGGAGTATAATCTGAGTCTTTTGTCTTTTTTACCTTTGTCCATTCTACCTAGGAACTTTATCTTGCAATTTTCTTGCTGCTGTCAAATCTTTCCTAATTAACTTATTCCTTTCTAGCTACCACTATATTTCTCCTTTTATGAAATCATACTATTTTAAAATTCCAGTTTCTCTAAATGGCTTATTTTGGTCATTTCCTTCCTGTCCCAGCAAAGGATTAATAAATCATGATAACCCATTTCAACCATACAATTCTCTCAGTGTAGAATTAAAAAGTGAAGAACATTTATATTTTCTACCTTTGTCTATAATAAAATGTACTATAGCAGAAGCCGGGCGCCATGGCACACACCTGTAATCCCAGCACTTGGGAGGCTGAGGCAGGAGGATCACGAGTTCAAAGCCAGCCTCAGCAATGGTGAGGCACTTAGCAACTCAGTGAGACCCTGTTTCTAAATAAAATACAAAAAAGGGCTGGGGATGTGGCCCAGTGGTCGATTGCCCCTGAGTTCAATCCCCAGTACAAAAAAAAAAAAAAAAAAAAAATGTACTATAGCAGGGCATGGTTGCACACACCTGTAATACCACAACTCAGGAGGCTGAGGTGGGAGGATTGCAAGTTCAAGAGCAGCCTCAAAAACTTACACCGTGTCTCAAAATAAAAAGGGTTAAGAATGTAGTTCAAAACCATGATTCAGGGCTGGGGTTGTGGCTCAGTGGTAGAGCGATTGCCTATTATGCTTGAGGCACTGGGTTCAATACCCAGGCACCACATCAAAAAAATAAATAAACAAATAAAATAAAGGCATTTTGTGCATCTACAACTAAAAAAATATTTTTAAAAATCATGATTCAAGCCGGGCGCGGTGGCGCACGCCTGTAATCCCAG
This sequence comes from Tamias sibiricus, assembly GCA_025594165.1. Taxonomy (NCBI): domain Eukaryota; kingdom Metazoa; phylum Chordata; class Mammalia; order Rodentia; family Sciuridae; genus Tamias; species Tamias sibiricus. The sequence continues at coordinate 137,694,475 of CM046663.1, read as the reverse complement.
CACTTTGGGAGGCTAGGCAGGAGGATCGCGAGTTCAAAGCCAGCCTCAGCAATGGCGAGGCACTTAGTAACTCAGTGAGACCCTGTCTCTAATAAAATACAAAAAAAAGGGCTGGGGATGTGATCCAGTGGTCGAGTGCCCCTGAGTTCAATCCCCAGTACCAAAAAAAAAAAAAAAAAAAAAAAAAAAATCATGATTCAAGGGCTGGGTTTGTGGCTCAGCGGTAGAGCACTCGCCTAGCATGTGTGTAGCCCGGGTTCGATCCTCAGCACCACGTAAAAATAAACACATTGTGTACAACTAAAGCAAATAAATAAATTTTTTAAAAACCCATGATTCAGAAGCTGTCTTATGCTTATTGCAATACATGCAGTTTTCATCACTCACTCATGAATGAAAGATTAACCTAACAGCTATTTTTTTTACCTTTGTTTTATTTATTTATGTTTATGTGGTGCTGAGGATTGAACCCAGTGCATCACATGTGCTAGGCAGGTGCTCTACCACAGAGCCAGAACCCCTGCCCCTAACAGCTATTTGTTTTGTATCAGTGTGCGCTAGCAAAACCGAAAATAATCATAGGTTGTCCTCAGTCTATACTGATATATAAGACATGAGTCTTTGATGATAAACAGATTAAACAAACTGCAGTCAGAATGTCCCTTTTGAATTTGGTTGACACATAGAAAAATTTGATATCAAAACCCAAATGAAGCCGGGCGCGGTGGCGCACGCCTGTAATCCCAGCACTTTGGGAGGCTGAGGCAGGAGGATCGCGAGTTCAAAGCCAGCCTCGGCAATGGCGAGGCACTTAGCAGCTCAGTGAGACCCTGTCTCTAAATAAAAATACAAAAAAGGGCTGGGGATGCGGCCCAGTGGTCGAGTGCCCCTGAGTTCAATCCCTGGTACCGAAAAAAAAAAAAAAAAAAAAAAAAAAAAAACCCAAATGAAAGTTCTGTACAGCGGTGGACATGTACCATCTGTAAAAGACTGTGCAATTTGATTTGCTAGTGAAATCTTCTTCAACTTCTGCAAATAGTTTATGTTCCATGCATGCCTGGTAAAACTCCAGCTGGTAAAAGAGGGTGACTAGGACTAAGGTTGTGGATTATAATTATATAACAAATATTAAAAGGATGCATATTGCAGATTAACTCAGCAGGGTGAGAGATGTGGGAAATGAATGGTAGTAAAATCACAAAGCAGCTACAGTTTGGTAAACCACAGCATGACAAGCCACAAACCCAGAGACAGATGAAATGCTTTTAAAATGTGCACTGATCCTTTGGGGAAGCAAACTGATGCTACATATTAAGAAGCACTCTAATCCTACTCCTGGGAATTTGTCATAAGGGAATCATCCCAAAGAGTAAAATAAAAGCTGTAGAAAATTCTTATAGCAAAATGTTTTAGAGTTAAAAATTATAATCTAAGTAGTCAATAATATGGAAAGTGCAGGTAAAACTAGATATATCAGTGAAATGTTAAGACAATTAAAATGACAAAATGTGGAAATATGGGTAAATTTTACAAAATAATACTAGAAAAAGAGTAGAGATAAAATTGCATACCACATTACATTGATGTTTAAAACTACACATCTAGCATGATAAAGATCTAAAAAATCAAAAGGATAGACATGAAATGAGAATGATTGGACTTTTTAAATTTTTTTTTAACTTTTTACTAATATTTTTTAAATTGATTAAATATTCACTCTTTAAAAGAATGTTCTGATGGGGCTGGAGCTATGGCTCAGCGGTAGAGTGAGTGTCTCGCATGTTTGAGGCCCTGGGTTTGATCCTCAGCACCACATAAATAAAATAAAGGTATTGTGTCTACCTACACCTAATTAAAAAAAATGTTCTGAAATGCCTTTGCAAATGCTTGTCATAGGGTTAGGGATTTTGCTTTGGGGAATCAAACTGATGCTACATATTAAGAAGTACTCTAATCCTACTCCTGGGAATTTGTCATAAGGGAATCATCCCAAAGAACACTTGCTTGCCTAGCACATACAAGGCCCTGTATTCAGTCCTCGGCCCTGAAAAACAAATGAAAACAAACAAAAAAACAAACAAAAAAAAAACACAAATGCATGTCGTAGCTATAGATTGTGAAGAAACAAGACTTACAACTATTTTTTATGCTGCAAGAAGATACAAGCTACATTTGGAGGAAAAACACTCAGAAGCCCATATTTTAAAATTATAGACAGATTTGTAAAAACAATGATAGGTTCTGCAAGTAGTTACAACTGCTATATTCAGTGAAGAGTTTTTACATAAATTCAGTGTGAAGACAAAAGTTTGTTAAGAATCATATTTCCAGGCCGGGCGCGGTGGCGCACGCCTGTAATCCCAGCACTTTGGGAGGCTGAGGCAGGAGGATCGCGAGTTCAAAGCCAGCCTCAGCAATGGCGAGGCACTTAGCAACTCAGTGAGACCCTGTCTCTAAATAAAATACAAAAAAAAAAAGGGGGGCTGGGGATGTGACCCAGTGGTCGAGTGCCCCTGAGTTCAATCCCTGGTACCAAAAAAAAAAAAAAAAGAATCATATTTCCAGAAATGAAGTTAGACTTAAGGTAGGTTAAACATTTCTCTCTCTCTGTTTTTTTTTTTTCAATGAAATCTTTGTTTGTTTGTTGTTTTTTTTAAATATTTATTTATTTGCTTTTAGTTGTACACAATGCATTTTTACATGGTGCTGAGGATCGAACCTGGGCCGCACACGTGCTAGGCAAGCGCTCTACTTGAGCTACAACCCCAGCCCCCGAAATCTTTGTTTTGATGACAAAAGTATAACAAGTTAAAGCAAGCCGTTTTGCAATAGAACAAAATAAATTATGAAGAGACAAAACCCAAAACAAGCTCTGTACCATTGCCCAGGAATAATCAATGTTAATAATATTAATCAAACATTAGACTGGGGGTATAGGGCAGTGGTACAGTACATGCTTAGAATACACACATCCCTGAGTTCAATCCCCAAAGCATATACATGAAGTTAATTGAATGCTTTTTTAGAGTTAATTTAAATGGTTGTATTGGTTGAATATATTATCCATAGATGAAATAAATTAAATCCCATTAGCCATTTTGATGACTTCCATTATTTTATAAACAATGCTGCTATGAAATTCCATGTGTATTAATATTTGAACATCTTCAGTTATTTTCTCTGGAAATTTTATTAGAAATGGAATTGATAGGAAAAAAAAATATATATATATACACAAATATATATTCTTTTTTTTTTTTTTTTTTTTTGTACCAGAGATTGAACTCAGGGGCACTCGACCACTGGGCCACATCCCCAGCCTTTTTTTTTTTTTTTTTGTATTTTGTTAGAGACAGGGTCTCACTGAGTTGCTAAGTGCCTCGCCATCACTGAGGCTGGCTTTGAACTTGCGATCCTCCTGCCTCAGCCTCCTAAGTGCTGGGATTACAGGCGTGAGCCACCACGCCCAGCTGTATATATTCTTATTAGACTTAAAAGTCAAGGACTTTGCATTGCTTTATATGTTTTCATCTTATACCCAGTTAAATCTCTTTTCTAATCATTCAAATGTGATCCCTTCTCCTCTGCTTTAAGTTATATTTTCAAGAAAATTTCCATAAGTCCTATAATACTCACTGATCCCCCACATCTCTTATTACTTTAATTTTTTTTTAATTTGGAAATTATTTTATACCTACAAAAATTGTAAAAATAGTACAAAATATTTATATATGCTTTTAAAAAAATATTTATTTATTTACTTTAGTTGTACACAATGCAATGCATTTATGTTTACGTGGTGCTGAGGATCGAACCTGGGTCACACACGTGCGAGGCGAGAGCTCTGCTGCTGAGCCACAACCCCAGCCCCTATATATGCTTTTAATTTAAATCCCCCAAATTTTACTAACATAACTACAACACAGTGATCAACAGCAGCAAATTAGCATTCATATAATATTATTACCTATCCTACAGAGCTTATTCACCTTATTTTACTAATGTCCTTGTCACTATGGGGTGGGGGGCTCAAGGAGGTCTTTCCAGAAGGGGAGAATACATTTACTCCAGCCATCCAGGTTACTGGCCATTTGCAGGAAAGAATTTAAAGACACACCAGATTTTAGCAGAAAAGAACAGAAGAATAGTTTTATTAGAAAGCAAAAAAAAGGAAGAAGAAGAAGAGGAAGAGGAAGAAAGGAGAAAGTACTCACTCTTAGAGCAGGACAATGTCAAGAGTGAGATGTGGGCTGGGGTTGTGGCTCTGCGGTAGAGCGCTCGCCTAGCACGTGTGCAGTCTGGGTTCGATCCTCAGCACCGTGCAAACATAAATGCATTGCATTGTGTACAACTAAAGCAAGTAAATAAATATTAAAAAAAAAAAAGAGTGAGATGTGCTACCAGGGCTTGAGGCCAAGCTTTTATTAGGGTATATATTTAAGTGGAATATGTATGATCCAGAGGGGCCGGACTTTCCTTGGGATGGGAAATATTGAGCAAGATTGAGTTTTCCCATCAGGGGTTCTGTTTGGTATATGGGTTTCAGCTTATATCAATGTCTCTGGTGATCAGGTGGTCCATCAGGCCAGGGGGTCATGGTCCAAACAAATGTTGGTACCTCGCTTCATGAGGTTAATGGTCTCTTAATATTGAAGTCTTATTCCTGTTTTGCTACATTCCAGAAAACTTACAGGAAACTGGGAAGTTACAAAGGAATCTGCGGGCTGTTCAGTGCATCCTTACATTTTGATCCTTTTCTGCCCCTTAGGCTCTTTTGTCCAGCCCACAATTATTTGCAAGTAGTTTTTTTTCTATATTTTCACAGGGATATTTTCCTTCATATACTCAGTGTTTGCTCTTTATCCCTAAATTTTTTCTGTTTCCAATTTAGTGCAGGTTCAAGCATTTCATTTGTTTTTCATGTCCCCTTCTACCTCTCCAATGCAGAAGAGTTGCTCAGGTCCTTGTCTTTCATGACCTCAGGCCAGCTTTGTAGGCATACTCCATAGATAGTCATATAAGGCCCTGCATGGGGTTTAATGTTTTGCTGATGCTATCTTGAAATTCTTAATCATTTTTGAAGAAGGAAACCCACATTTTAATTTGAACTGGTCTCCGTAAATTATCTAGTTGATCCTGCAAAACCTTGACACTTTTGAAGAAGATTGGTCTATTATTTTGTGGGATGTCCTTCAATTTTGGTTTGTCTAATGTTTCTTTGTAAGAAATTTCAGGCTGTATTTTTGAAACATCTCATGATTCTCCATTAATATTTATACAATATTTGTTGTTTTATGTGTCAGTAAACTAAACTGACAATTAATTGAATCTATAAATTCAGTTCATGGACTTTGGGTCAGACTACTATAGAAGTGACGTTATGTCCTTCTCAATACATCATTTCAGGGGACACATAATACTGACATATCTCAATATCGATGATGCCAATAACCTAGTAAAGATGGTGTCTACTAAGCTTTTGCTCTGTGAAGTTATTATTATTCCCTTTGAAAGTATTTTGTAAGGAGATACTTTTATCTTTAATTAACAAATAAAAAATGTATATCTTTATCATGTACCATGTTGTTTTGAAACATATTCTTAAGGAAATACCCAAAGATATGGTAAATATCTGTTTCTCATAATTTTTAGGTTTAAGCACTTATTAATATGATGTTTGCCAAATGACCTCTATCTCAATCATTTTTGGTACATTTAGTTGGAATTTTTTGATATGTATTCTTCTTCATGTATTCATTCATTCACTTAAATCAGTACAGACTGATAGATTATCATTTTTATTCTATGTATTATAAAAATACAATAGTGTTATTTGTTTTGTTGCTCAAATTTTCCCATATTTAGTCATTGAGAGCTTCTCAAGCTAACTCCCGTGTCTTTTTGACAGGTTCCCATTATTTTTGAGCAATCTTCTGACATTCTGGCAGGATATTCTAGACTCTCTATTTTTTCTGCCTCTTCCTTGAAAATAGCCATTTCTCCCAAGAATCCTAATTTCTTTTATGGGAAGATGACATTTATAAATTAAGAAGTGAGCATTAGGTATGCTCTAGGATACTGCAGTTGCTCTATTTCTAGGACCTCTCAGCAAGCCAGGTGCAGTGGCACACGCCTGTAATCCTAGCACTTGGGAGGCTGAGGCAGGAGATCGTGAGTTCAAAGCCAGCCTCAGCAATGGCGAGGAGCCTCAGCAATGGCGAGGCACTTTGCAACTCAGTGAGACCCTGTCTCTAATAAAATACAAAAAAGGGCTGGGGATGTGGTCCAGTGGTCTAGTGCCCCTGAGTTCAATCCCTGGTAAAAAAAAAAAAAAAAAGAAAATGTGATTACCTTTAACATATAACTGTGTGATATGAATTCTTAAAGTGGATTTGATAAAATAGCTCTGATTCTAGGCTACTAGGTGAAAATGAAGCATTGCTGGCTTGATTTTTTTTCATAAACCATTTAGGATGCAAGGATTGAGGGGAAAAAAAGGAAAGGGAGAAAATTCACCAAGAATACTGACTAGGAGGAAAGGAAAGAAGAGAAAAAAAAAAAAAAAACAACAACAACAACAAAAAAAAAAAAAAAAAAAACAAGGAAGGCTAGTAACTAAACTAAAAAAGGGAGGTGGTTACCAGAACAGTATTTTTTATCTAAAGCCAGAAGTATATCTACAGGAAACAGCTCACCCTTGGATGGAGCATAAGAATAGGCTCAACTAATATTAAATAGTATAATCCTGAGATTTAAAATCTAGATGTGTGGTCTGAACATGGTGGTGCACTCCTGTAATCTCAGTGACTCAAGAAATTGAGGCAGAAGGGTTCCAAGTCCAAGGTCAGCCACAGCAATTTAGCAGGTTCCTGTTTCAAAATGAAAAGGGCTGGGGATGTAGTTTAGTGATAAAGCACCCCTGGGTTCAACCCCCAGTACCAAAAAGGGAAAGGAAATGAATAGAAGAGAAATTAGATGATGTGTGGATTTCATACTCAAGTGCCATTAGAGACCAGTAAAGCTAATAGATATTAGATAATAGGAAGCAGAATGACCTGGGAAGTATAGAGTATATAGTGTATGTATAGCCCAACTGAAAGCATTAAAAAAATCAATTAAAAATATCACACACACACACACATACACACACACACACAATTTTAACCAAACAAATCTGCTGGCACAGTTTGTTCTGTAGTCCTCCGGTTCGTTCTCTTGTGGCTGTTTTTAAATTCTTCAGCAAAGAGTTGATAATGTCACAGAAATTGGTAACAGAAAACACCCAGAAGACCCATAGCACTTGAAATCTACAATAAACCAATGGATTTACTAGTCTGTACTTAGGATTCATTTAAATTCATTAGTTAAATTTAATTCAACCGACCAGTAGATATTGACTCTTACTATATACAAAGTACTGACCTGGGTATTGGGGGTTATAAGACAGAATAGGTCACTATTTCTGTACTTTGTTATTTATTTATTTATTTTTAAAATATTTGTTTATTCGCTTTTGTTGTACACGAAGTGTTTATTGTTATGTGGTGCTGAGGATCTAACCCGGGTCACGCACGTGCTAGGTGAGTACTCTACTGCTGAGCCACAACCCAGCCCCTGTACTTTGTTATTTAGTCCTTAGTACATGTTGTGGTAAGTTTTATGAATGGGCAATCACACAGGATACAAAATATCCTTTCTCTTACTCTGCAGAAAACCACTGTCTCAAGCTTTCCACAATTTCTTACCTTTATGTTCTATTAGCTTTAAACTTACTATATGCTCTATATATACACTTTAGTATTTTGTATTCTAAAATTAGCTGTCTACCTATAGAAAACTCCTATATCCATTGTCTACCCAATTCTCAATAATGAATGCTAATTGAACCTCTTATTTCTTTATCTCTAATGGATTGTGTCTGTAATTTTCTTTTTCTTTCTTCTTTCTATTCCCCCCAACCCCCATGTTGGAGATTGAGCTTGGGGCCATGTTAGGCTGGGTTCTACCACTGAACTATAATTTTTTAATACTTCTCCCTTCAAGAGATGAAGTCTAATTCCCTTATCACTGAGTTTGTCTGGATTAGTGACTGACTTCTAACAAATGGATTGGCAGGAATGATGACTTCCACTACTAGATCTTAAGGGCATTAAAAGGCCAGGGGTGTAGCTTAGTGAATAATGCTTGCTTAGCAGATGTGAGGTGCTGGGTTCAACCTCAAGCACTACCAAAAAAAAAGCATTAGAGCTTTCCCTGTGTTCTCTCTTGGATGACCTGCTCCAGGAAGTCAGCTGCTTTGCCATAAAGACTTTGTAGTGGTCCAGAGGCGAGGTTCACAAGTGAGAAATGGAAGCTTTTTGCTGTAGCCATGTGAGTGAGCCAGGGTGGAAGTTAATCCCTGAGCCTTGGTAAAGTCTTTAGGTGTTTGTAGTCCTGATCAACACCCAGGCTGGAATCTCCAGAACCAGAATAAGCCCACTAAGCCACTCCTAAAGTTCATTCCCACAGAAACTGTATGAAAAAATAAATGTTATTATTATTATTTTTGGGGGTACCAGGGATTGAACTCAGGGGCACTCAACCACTGAGCCACATCCCCAGCCCTTTTTTGTATTTTATTTAGAGACAGGGTCTCACTGAGTTGCTAAGTGCCTCGCCATTGCTGAGGCTGGCTTTGAACTTGCGATCCTCCTGCCTCAGCCTCCCAAGTGCTGGGATTACAGGTGTGCACCACCGTGCCAGGCACAAAAAATGTTTATTATCCTTTTAAATTGCTAAATTTTAGAGTAGTTAGTTAAGTATCAAGAAATAACTCATTCAGGGCTGGAGTTGTGCCTCAGTGGTAGAGCACTTGCCTAGCATGTGCGAGGCTCTGGGTTCAATCCTCAACACCACCTTAAAAAAACAAAATAACCAAATAAAATAAAGTTAAAAAAAAAAAAAAGAAATGACTCATTCACTTACTGGAACTGATACACTATATCGTTATGTCAATTTGAAAGCCTATCTGTTTTGTTCCACTTCCCCAAACTGCTAAATTCCTTTTGCTATGATTATTTAAAAGTCCTAAAAAAGATTCTTAAAAGTATTTTTCCCCAATAAGCTCAAGAAAGAAATTTCTAAGGAATAGATATTTATCTTTTTTTCTGGTGTGACATATTGAAAGATGAATTTTGGATCATCCAGACCTCTCATCCAACTCATGTTACCCACTGATATTATTATGTATCCACTTATTTTCTCAAATGGATTAAAATACAATAACAGCATCTTTTAGAAAATGAAGGAAAAGCAATCAGAAGCATAAGTTCCACGCAAGTAAGTTTTTGGAATAGATTCTGAATAAATCCACAAACAGAAGTATTTCCAAACTTATTTTTTTTTGTTTTGTTATTTGTATGGGTTTGTTTGTTTTCAGTACTGGGGATTGAACCCAGGGGTGCTCTACCACTGAGACACATCCCCAGCCCTTTTTATTATTATTATTTGTGTGTGTGTGTGTGTGTGTGTGTGTGTGTGTGAGAGAGAGAGAGAGAGAGAGAGAGAGAGAGAGAGAGAGAGAGAGCGAGCCAGAGCGAGAGAGACGGGGTCTGGCTAAGTTGTCCAGGCTGGCCTCAAAGTTGCAATCATCCTGCCTCAGCCTCCAGAGTCGCTGGGATTATAGGTATATGCCACTATGCCAATGTATTTCCAAAACTGTAGCCAGAAGAAGGACTTGCACTTTGGTAGTGTATGGAGTAAAGAATACAATAGAATAAGCTGGGGTGGTATTGTAGCAGGTGTGAGAATAATGTACATGATACCTTAGATGTTAGTTTCATTGTTTGGTCTTTTTCCTGCTCAGCTCTACTTCCCAGCAACTTTAGAATAGAGACCCTAGAGACAATACATCTTTGTTTCACAGAGCTTTTTTCACAGAGAGCTCCTAGCAGAGTCTGGTACAGAGAGGAGAGTGAGGAACTTGTGTTGCCCCAGGGACTATCAGTAACTGTACATGACTTTGTGCATGGAATCTACTTCCCCTTCCCTGGGGATTTTGAAAGGCAATGAATAAATAAAGAATGGCTCTGAATAACCAGTGAAACAAACAGGAAAGGTCACGACTTAGTTTAATTTATCAGCAAGAATCTTAAATGGAAAAGAACACATATCACAACACTAGAAGAATCCCTCTTTAATTTTCTCCTGATTATAACATTGTAGATTAGGAAAAAGGCATTAGGTATTTGATCCCTTTTGCTGAAAACCTACTCCCACTAGTGGGACTGGCATCTGGTTACATTTCCCACCTGGTGTAAACACAGACTTTGCTATAGTATATCCAGTCATCTGATTCTTAATTAAATGAGAAATAATTATATGAAGCTAATATTTATCTTATAAAATTATTAGAGATAAAATGAAATAATTTACATTTAGACTAGGGTCTCCTGTATTTGACCCCGAGTCAGGTTTTATTGTACCCCACTCAAAAAAGATACAGTAGTCCCCATTTAGCTGCAGTTTTTTTCTCCAATTCAGTCAGAGTACACGTATATGACTTTTATTACAACATATTGTTATACTTGTTTCATTGTATTATTAGTTATTATTGTAAATTTCTTACTTTGCCTAATTTAAAAATTAATATTTATCATAGCTATGTCTGAATAAGAAATATAGGTAGGGTTCAGTATTATTCCCAGTTGTGAGTCTTGAAACATATCCCCTGTGGATACGGGGGCTGTTGTATGTTAAAATCCTAAACCCAGGTACTTATGAATACAACCTTATTTAAAAATAAGGTCTTCAGCCGGGCATGGTGGTGCATATGGGTAATCCCAGCAACTAGGAGGTTGAGGCAGGAGGATACCCCAAGTTCAAGGCCAGCCTCAGAAACTTACTGAGGCCCTAATCAACTTAGTGAGACCCTGTCTCAAAATAAAAAATGAAAGACAGCTGTAACTGTGGCTCAGCAGTGGAGTGCTTGCCTGGCATGTGCAGGCCCTAGGTTTGATACTCAGCACCACATAAAAATAAACAAAATAAAGATATTGTGTCCAACTACAACTAAAAATAAATAAATATTAAAAAAATGAAAAGAGCTTGGGATTTAGCTCAGTGGTACAGCACCTCTGGGTTCAACCCTCCCCCCCCACACACAAAGAAAATAAAAAGAAATAGGGGGCCGGGTTTGTGGCTCAGTGGTAGAGCACTTGCCTAGCATGCATGAGGTACTGGGTTCAATCTCCAGCACCGCATAAGAGTAAACAAATAAAATAAAGGTATTGTGTCCATCTACAACTAAAACAATTTAAAAAAAGGAATAGGGTCTTTGCAGATATACTCAAGATATGATCATTAGGGTGCACCCTTAATCCAATATCATTAGTGCCCCTATAAGAAAAAATAGCACAATGAAGGCAAAGAGACATAGGGAGAATGCTGTATAAAGATGGAGACAGAGACTAGAATGATGCACTCATGAGCCAAAGGATGCTGAGGACTGCTAGCTGTCACTAGAAGTGAGAACAGAAGTGAGAAACAGGTTCTCCCTCAGAGCCCTAAAAAGGAGACAATTCTGCCAATTACTTGTTCTCAGACTTGATCTCCAGAACTGTACAAGAAAATATTTCTATTATTTTAAGCTACCCAATATATGTTTTTTTGTTTGTTTGTTTTGGTTTTTTGGTTGTTGTTGTTGTTGTTGTTTTTGGTACGGGGGATTGAACTCAGGGGCATTCAACTACTGGGCCACATCCCTAGCCCTTTTTTGTATTTTATTAGAGACAGGGTCTTACTGAGTTGTTAAGTACCTCCCCATCGCAATCCTCCTGCCTCAGCCTCCCAATTGCTGGGATTACAGGCGAGAACCACTGCATCCGGCTCCAACATACGGTATTTTGTTATGGCATCCATAGGGAATTTATATGTGTGTGTGTGTGTGTATGTGTATATGGGCTTGAGTGCAAGCAGTTTATTTTGAGGTGAGTCCAGGAACCATGGTTGGCAGAGTGGAGAAGTGAGACCGGGAGAGAAGGACGCTAACAGTGTGATGATGAGCAGCCTGCCTCTGCAGGTGAGACTCAATCCTTTTATGAACCTTTGGGAGATGATGTAGTAAAGCGCTCAGAGTTTTCCTACGTCCCAGGAGCAATGGCATTGGTATAATTATTGGTATAAATACTGGTGTGTTTGTTTTCCATGGCTGCTATAACAAAATGCCACAAACTTGTAGCTTAAAACAGAAATTTACTCTTTCTTGGTTTTAGAGGCCAGAAGTCTGAAATCAGTATCAGTGAGCCAAACTTGAGGGGAGAGTTTATTCCTCGTTTCTTCCCACTTATGGTGGCTGCTGGCATTCCTGGACTTGTGTTTATACCACCCCAATCTCTGCCTCTGTGGTCATACCACCTTCTCTTCTGTGTGAAATATCCCCCTTCCTGTCTCTTTTAAGGACACATGTGATTGCTCACCTAACCTCCCTATTTCAACATCCTTAACTTAATCACACTTTTGTTCATGTATGGAAATAGTCATTGTTTTCCATGAACTTTGGCTTCATAGCTTTTGATGACATTTTTCATCCTACCATAATTATCATATTTATTCTTCATTTTCTATTTGTTGTTGGTTGAAAGCTTTTACCAGAGGTGGAAATTTTGGCACTTCTGTCCTGCCATCTAGAGGTATAGAAAAAATTTTAAGTGAAAATTTGTAAATGCTCACAGGTAACATTTTTGGCATGTATAGAATTGGAAGTACTGAGGGGTTGTAGATGAAACACCAGCAACATCTACTATATCATTATTTTATTCTTATTATTTTTTTATTTTTTGGTACTGGGGATTGAACACAGGGGAACAGCCCTTTTTTGTATTTTATTAGAGACAGTATCTCACTGAGTTGCTAAGTGCCTCACCATTGCTGAGGCTGGCTTTGAACTCACAATCCTCATCCCTCAGCCTCCCAAGTGCTGGGATTACAGGCGCGCACCACCACGCTGGGCTCCATAATGATTTCTTAATCCTTTGATAATTAGATTTCTTTCTTTTTCTTTTCTTCTGGTACTGGCAATTAATCCCAGGGCTTTGCCCATGCTAGGCAAGCATTCTACCACTGAGTTACATGCCCATCTCCTTATACATTTTATTTTGAGACAGGTTCTAAGTTGCTTAGGGTGGCTTTGAATTTGCCATCCTCCTGCCTCGGCCTCCAGATTTGCTGGGATTATAGGTATGGGCCACTGTGCTCCTGGCTGAGGGTGAGATTTCTTACCTGTTGCACTTTCTCAGAGGTCTGAACAGAGTCTAGACTCTTTCTCTGCCCCAAATCTTAGAAGGGAAATAGAAAGAGGTCTGAGCATGGTCAAGCACTTTAACATAAGGGAGGATTGTATATTGCACAACTCTAGGGGATACCACACATAATTTATTTGTAGAAATATTTCTTTTTGTTTGTGGTGGTATTTTTGCTTTTGCCTATAAAGTATCTTGAGGGAATGGAAGCTTTTTCTAATCCCCACAAGGTCTTCTTTGGATAAGCTGTAGGGCAGCCTGCTTGTCTCTTTTATGTCCAAGATGGCTGACAGTAATGACATTTTTTTAAAAATAATTGTTTTAGTTGTAGATAGACACAATACTTTCATTTATTTTTATGTGGGGCTCAAGATCAAACCCAGTGCCTCATACGTGCTAGGCAAGTGCTCTGCCACTGAGCCACAACCCCAGCCCAGACATTTTTTTTTTTTCTAATTTGGGATACTGAGAGGTGGGCTTCTTCTGGCACTAAATGGATATTACATGTGGTAAACATTCAAACAGACCTATGTTATAACTTATATAAATTGACCTGGGAACTGGAACACCCGAAGCCTTACCGTATTATGTCACCTCAGTAGCAGTTTTGAAACCTTTGTTTATAGAAAACAGAAGAATTATAATATAGTGAGTGGATGGGGCATGGTGGAATATGCCTGTAATCCCAGCAATTTGGGAGGCTGAGGCAGGAGGATTCCAAGTTCAAAGCCAGCCTCAGCAACTTAGTGAGGCCCTACGCAACTAAATGAGACCCTGTCTCTAAATAAAAAATAAAAAGGGCTGGGGATATGGCTAGTGGTTAAGTGCCCCTGTACCCAATCCCCAGTACCAAACCAAACCAAACAAAAAACCTCCCCAAAATATGGTGAGTGGCCAAGAAAGCCCTGGCTTTTTTCCAAAGATCTCTGGAATATTGGGATTCTTGTTGTGGGTAACTAAACAAAATAGAGAAGGTTGGAAGAAGTACAAATAAAAAACAGTTTAATTTAGACTGTGGTAATTTGAAGTTCCATGGTTATCATGTGGAAATGTCCAAGAGGCAGGTGACTACAAAACCAAATGAAGCTTGGAGGAGAGATACGGGCTGGATAAACTGTCTTTGCAATCCATAGATGAATGAGATCATGCTAGAAGAGCAAGTAGAACAAGAAGAGAAGCAGAAAAGTGGGCCAAGTGTAGAATCCTGAGTATCTTCTATATTGAAGAGGCATGAGAAGGAAGAAACAGAAGTAGGAGGAGAGCCCAGGGAAGAGGCTGTTAGGAGAGCCAAGGGAGTCAACATTCTAATGTGAGAAGGGAGAAATGTGTAGCATCAAGTACAGCAGAGGGATCAACTGAGGCTAAAAAAGGGGAGAAATGATGTAACTCAATGTACGCTTAGAAAAAACCCACAACAATTTGGAGGTTATTGGTGACCCAAATGAGATCAGTCTCTGTGGAATGTTATGGGTAGAGCCAGATGGGTTCTTTTTAAAAAATTTTTAAAAATTTATTGATGGACATTTATTTTACTCATTTATTAACATGTAGCGCTGAGAATCAAATCCAGTACCTCACCCATGCTAGGCAAGGGCTGTACCACTGAGCTACAACCCCAGCCCCAGATGGGTTCTTAACCTCCCAAAATGACTCAAAAGAATCTCTACAAAACCTGCAATGCTAGTTTAGGATAGCCCAGTGACCCCAATTAGCCTGTGTCCGGAAAAGCTCTGAAGGATCCAAGAGGATGCAAAGTACAAACTAGGCTTAGCAATGCCTTGAGTGAATGGCAGGAGACATCAGGCTGAAGAACAGAATTGAGAAACCATTAAGATTACAATAGTAGGACTCATGTAAACTCCCATTTTTAAATTTGTTTTCAAACAACAAGCTACTCAGATTCAAGATAGGAGAGATTTAGTTTGGCAATAAATGCTTAAGAATGATCCAGAGATTTTAGTTGATTATAAACTTTAAGTGGGCCAAGAGTATGACACATTTCCTCAAAAAGTTAGCACAGACTTGGACTATAATAACAGAGAAGAGAAAGTTGAGGTACCAGGGAAGTATTGGTTGCTTTTTCTGGAAATAAGGATGAGTAGGAAAGGAGGAATAGAAAACAGCAATTAAAAGTTTATTAGAAAAAATGAGATTTGAATATGTTTATAGGGCAAGGGGAAGGATTTACTAGGAAAAAGCACAAGGTAAAGAATACTGGAGAGATGGCCTGGGGTTATGGCTCAGTGGTAGAGCACTTACCTAGCATGCGTGAGGCACTGGGTTTGTTTCTTCGAACCACCTAAAAAAATAAACAAAATAAAGGTATTGTGTCCGTGTACAACTAATATATATGAAGACAGAATGCCAGGGAGAAGGGATAATTAATGATAGAAGAGTCTGAAGAAGCTGGGAGGAGTTGGTTTTGAACTGGATTGGGGTTTCCTCATTCTTGGATAGGCTAGAAAGGAAGCTGAAAGGATAGGAGTGACCGCAGATATGCTGAAAGTTTGGGAAGGAACTCAGGCACTTGGGAAGAGCACAGGCTGATGTTTTTAATTTGTTTGATGAAGTAATATTCCAGAGAGACAGGCTGTGCTGTTTTTGAGATAGGGTACGGAAGGAGAGAGCAAGTGGGAAGCTGAAGAGAGGTTGAAAGAAGAATGCTAGATAGAAGGGGATACTTGGTCTCTGAGGTGAGATCCAGAAATTGGCAGGTTTCTTTTCAGTCTTCTTCTTCTTCTTCTTCTTTTTTTTTTTTTTTTTTTTTTGTACCAGGGATTGAACTCAGGGGCACTCGATCACTGGGCAACATCCCCAGCCCTTTTTTGTATTTTCCCACCCACAGCCTCAGAACTCTTTGAGCCTCTAGTGGATTTTCTCACCTGTTAAGGACTGTGACTGTGCTCAGTGACTTGGGAGGCTGAGACTGGAGGATCGCGAGTACAAAGCCAGCCTCAGCAATGGCGAGGCGCTAAGCAACTCAGTGCGACCCTGTCTCCAAATAAAATACAAAATAGAGTTGGGGATGTGGCTCAGTGTTTGAGTGCCCCTAAAAGTTCAATCACCGGTACATGCTCCCTCGCCAAAATAAAAAAAGGTTTTAACAAGTTTTAAAGTTTTAAGAATTCTATTCCAAGTTTTAAACGTCCTTGGGGGTGGGGAAAGTGGGAGACAAGCATTTGAAAAACCTATCCTTACTTTTGCAATGCATAAAACTTCCAGTAAAAATTGACGACTTTGGCAGAATGACTAAGCAGATAAAATTTATCCAAAGGTAATAGTTGTAAAATATCGAAGTGCAGATAGTTCTCACCAATTAGGTCTTTATCAGATAATGGCTAAAATTAAAGCAAAGTATATTTCAAAATAAAACATTAAGAGTCATAGACCTTTGAGAAAGCTGATGAGAAATTCGTGGTTCCACAAAGACTGCCCGGAGTGCCGGTGGAAAAGCGGGCAATATACGCAGGGAATGAGCTTTTCTCTGCTCTCAAGACTTTCCGGAGAGAAGACTACGAAAATAACACGATATTACAAACAATGCGAAAAGGGGCGCAAAATACAGACCAGTGATTGAAAAAGCCAAGTCCTCAAGACTTTAATAAATAAAATAATCAAAAGAATCAAGCCAACAAATCAGCAGAGCGCGCACATCCACTACGCCAACAGCCTTTGGCTTGGCGCCGCTCGCGGCTCGCGCGGGCTTGTGCGCGCGCACGCCGGGCCGCCGCCAGCCCAGGGCTGTAAGACAGTCACCACTAGAGGGCGCACTCTCGAGCCTGCCTACGGAAATCCCGCCTCCCACTTCCGGCGGCGAAGGATGGGGCGGGGCTGGAGGCCGCTTCCTGCTCGGGGAGCGTTTGGGCTCCAGCACGTGTGTAATTTATTCGAGTTACTGGATTACCTTTACCTTGGGTGAATTTGTGGAGTGCGGACCACCTTCAGGCCTAACCATGAAGGCGGTAAGTGTTCTTAGGAGCCCAGTTCTCGCGACTTAAGCCCCACTGTAACTGACAGTCGGTGCCTGGCCTACCTTTTCGGTGGAGTTTCATCCCAGAATAGGGGAGGTGGTCTAGATCGGCCTCGGGCTCTACGCAGTCAGCTTCCCGGGTTCTTCCTCTCCCACTGTGCGCGTGCACGGCTTCAGGATTCCGCGGCGAGAGAAGCGCGGTCTGGCATCCATAAGGTGTCAGATTTCGAAGGGTTCTTCTGAACCACGTTAGTAGCTATAGGTGAGAAGCGGGGGTCCAGACCTCAGGGAGCGTATGGTCTGAGTTACGCGACCTAAGACAGTCCATCTCGCCCTTAAACGGTAAATAAATAGGAAGTCAGGTGGTTTGTCTTGATTCAGAGAGCTAGCGCTTGGCTTTGGATTTCTGAAGGATGGGTCACCTGCAAGAATGGTGGAATGCAAAGGCAGTTTTGCCCTCCATAGTTTAGGGGGTCTTTCGCAAGTTGCGTAACCTCTTGGGGCCTTTGTGTCTTCATCGGTGATGTGAGGCCAACAGCCATCACTATTTAAGCTGTGATAGGTAATTTGTTAGAGCACTTTGCAAATGATAACACATTACATAGATATCAGTTGTTATTGTTAAAACAATAATGCGGGCCGTTATATTGCTCTGAATGTGTTAAACTACTGGTATTAAATCTATGGTCCTGAATAACTGTCTACCATGAGATTAAGGATTCTTAACCTTTTTTGGATCTTAGACTCTTTGAGTAACCCTAGTCACAGTTCTGGTTACTGGAGAACCCTACGTGGAATAACCAATACTTTAGTGTCATTCTATAGGATTACTGGCATAGTTTGGTTATCAGCTTTTATATGCAAGATGTATGGCTGTGAGACATTCAGATCATGGAATTGATTTGATGAAATTTAGAATCAATTCTCTTTAACCTGATAAAAAATAAAATAATTTGAATTTCTCAGTATATCCTGTTCCTTCTGTTATTGTTTTCTAGAGACGAAATAAAAAACAGGTCCCAAGCTTTCGCAAGTTGCTAAAAACTAGTAAAGTCAAACTTGAAAACAAGTTAAAAAACAAGCAACATAAGCAACAAAGCACTCTCAAGAAGTACAGGAAGGAACAGAGAAAATTAAGGCAAGCTGTAAAAGATGCTGTGTCTAAGAAACCCATTCCACTGGAGGACCCAAAGAAAATACGACCAGGTAATTGTGAAGGCATTTATGTGCCTTAGTTTTCATTGATTATTCTGAAGTATTCTTCGTGGAACTAACTTTACTTTCTAGTAGCCACTCTTGTACTCAGATCTTCCAAAGAGTAGGTAAGGATAATATAGTTCTGTATCACAGTTACATTTCATTGCATTCTTCATTGTGAGAAATAGCTACTCTTTGCTTGTAGTTTGTCTCAAAATTAGATCTGAATATACAGTACTTGGGAAAACAATAGCCATATAAATAAATGTTGGGCAGTGTGTCAGTGGTGCCACTTTCCTATTCCCTGAAGTTGGCTAAGGTGAGAAGATTGTTTTTCTTTGGCACATTCTCTGTGTGTGTGTGTGTGTGTGTGTGTGTGTGTGTGTGGTGCTGGGTTTGAACCAGGGCCTTGTACATTCTAGGCAAGTACTCTATCTCTGAGCTATGTCCTCAGTCCACTCTGCATTTTTCATAGTGTTGCCAAGATACACTTCCTTTTCTAAACTTGTGGCTTTTTTTCACTTGTAAACTTGGAGTGAATTTGAGCTCCACTTGTCTGGGTTATTTTGAAGAACTTCACTATTCAAAACAGGAAAAGAATATAATAATTTTGAGTCAGGCTGTTGTGCCCCGCGGCTTGGAACCCCCAAGAAGACCACCAGAGTCCTTGGTCAATGTAAATAACAAAGAGTCATTTATTAGCAAGTTCAAGCTTGGTCCTCCACGCACTCTAACCGGTGACGCTAAGAGGCCCTGAGCCCAGATTTAGCAGGGTTTTTATAATGAAATACATACAAGTTAAAGGGGGGCTTCACAGCGCTCTTTTGATTGGTTAACATATAAAGTTATATACAAAGCATTATTTTTGAGTTTTGGGTCAGCCTGACCACTAGGGGAAGGATAGTCGGCCACCCGGTTTTGTAAGCTAGACAAAATAAGGGGCAAGAATGTTTTGTGGCTTTTCTAAAGACTGAGAACAGTTTTAGGAATGACTTATGTTTACACAAGCGTTTGCATTTTTCACCTTTCAAGGCTATTTCTGAAACTTCACTGGTTCTTTAAGGGTATTCAAAAAGTATTTTAAACCATTTTCCCCACATCCATCTCATTCTCTTAATCCTGACATAGTTTGATCCCTTAGCAACACATTAGTGTGTTATATACAAGGCCATTTGACTGAAGTCAAGAAACTTGGGCTTTTATCTTGATTTTGTTACTTACAAGCTATGTGGACTTGATCATTTGATCTCCAAATGCTTTACCTGCAAAAAATGAATTGGGTGAGTTAGGTACTTTTAAAGATCTCTTCTTAAGTTTTACATTCTAAAAAGCCTGATATTCTAATAATTTTAATAAAAGCAAAAGATGTCTTCATTATTACAGTTCAGCATCTAAGCAAAGTCTGTCAGATAGATCTGAGAATATAAGGAAATGATGAAAGAAAAGACTGTTGAATCTGGTGTGGGTAATTGGAGGAGTTTTTAGCTTATGACTTCTCATTTCTTATTAAAGTAGGAAATTGAGTCCTCTGATGATTACAAAGTGAGGAAGGTGATGGGGTTAGAAGTGTGATGGTAAATAGAAAAACACTCTACAGAAGAGAGAAAGCTGACCAAGAAAATGCACCTATTGCTGCTATGTTTGAGAAATGGAATTTTCATTTAAAGTAGATTATAGTGCCACTCTGGGCAGGGTTTACATTTATATCAACATATTTACCAGTCTTATTGCTATCAGGAAGAATTTTAAGTTCTCTTAGGGAAAGCACTAAGATTGTCTTGCTTATATTTAAAACATTAGCTGTTACAGTGATCTCTGGCATTTAGTTGGCTTTTTTTTTTTCCTCTCTTTTTTATAAAAAAGAGAAAGATGGGAAGTGAAGGGAGAGGAGGAAGGGATATAGGGATGGGAAAGATAGTGGAATGAAACAGACATTACTACTGTATGTATATATGTGACTACAGTAGACCAATATGATTCTGCAACATGTACACTTTGAAAAATGAGAAATTATATCCCATCTATGTATATCATAGTGCATAAATGCATTCTACTGTCATGTATATCTAATTAAAACTAAAAAAAGAGAGAAAGATGGAGAAAGAGCAAAGGACAGAGAAATTAGAATGATGTATAGTTTGGGTTTTGTGAGATATGAATGTCTTAGTGATTGAGAATATTGGCATGAGAATGGTTGAAGTGATACCATGTAATCTAAGTGAGGGACTGAAGACAGAACACATGGGTAGTAAGTGGAGTGGTTGAAGAATTGAAGGTCTACATTTAGTTAATGAAGAAATGCATTGAGAGTATCTGAGAGCTAGAACCCTGAAAAGTTGTGGTCAAAGTGGGGTTCGCACCAGGGTTTGGGACATGGCACTTTGAGAAGTTGGCTGAAGTGGAATGGAAGTGAAAGTCATAGGAGATGAGAAGGAGCCAAGGGAGTGACATTCATTCTTTTTTATTATTATTTTTATTTTTTAGTTGTCGCCAGAAACAGCTTGCTTGCTTATTTATTTATTTATTTAACATGGTGCTGAGAATCAAACCCGGTGCCTCATACATGCTAAGCAAGTGCTCTACCACTGAGCTACGACCTCAGCCCTGACGTTGGTTCTTAACTGCTCTGAGAGACATTTATTTTTTGGTTGTTACAATGACCTGGGAATGCTGTTGACATTGAGATTTAGGAGTCAGAGATGATAGCATTTTCCTAGCTCTGGGCATCCCAGTACAACAAAGAATTGTCATGCTCAAGTTGTCGATGGTGCTCCTATTAGAAACACTGGGCTAAGGTTTAGGAAAAAAATAAGCATTTCTTGTTGTGAACCCCAAAGTGTAGAGTTTACATCTCTAATAATTGTTTTTTATTTTTGGTACAGTTAAAAGGATTGAGAAAGAAGAGGAGGAAGAAGAGGAAGCACTTCCTTTAGATATGATGGATGAAGATGACTTACAGTTAATGAAGGATTTAGGACAAAGAGCATCTTTTCTAACAAGAGATCTTTCTTCTAGGTAGTATTTCATTTGGGTTATAGTCATTCACGTCCTTTGAATGTTACAAACTTGGTTCTGAATGTTACTTAGGCAGTTACTTCAAAGATGTTCACACCTGAACAGAATCTTTACAAAGAGACAACTCTGCTTTCAGTTTTATTTCCTAAGTGAAGAAGTGTGTATGAACAACAAGCTGATTTTATTTAACGTACGTCTATTTCTTGAGTCTGAATTGTGAAGTATAGTGAATGGAGGAAGAATGCTTTTTTTTTTTTTGAGGCATTGGCAGAATAGTCCTGAGTTTGCGGCCATGATCTCACTAATCATCATTATCTTGTTAGGTAGGTGTTATGCCCATTTCCAGAAGGGAAACTGGTGCTTCCCCACAATCACAGAAAACCGAACTGGACTTATACTTAGATCTTTTAAATTCTAAAGGTTTTGTGCGATGCTCTGAAAGGTTTTGGGAAAGAAATAGAGCATAATGTCATTCATGGCTCTGTGGAATGTTCTTCTTTCACCTTTATTTTGCATCTAAAAGGAAAAGTAGATTTAGTGTAGTTTGAGTCTCTGTGGTAGACGCTTTGTACCAACTATTTATTCAGTTAATGTTTGAGTGCTTGCCATGTGCCAGTTGGTCGAAGTGCCAGCATCTGTACTTCTATTGATAGTTGCATATGAGTAGACTGTTTATTTTTTTGTATGCTTAACCATTGGACAACATGGCTGTGAAGTGCATGGGTCCACTTACACATGTATTTTCTTTTTGAGATTTGTGATGGTTTGAAAAAAACTTGCAGAGGAACCATGTAGCCTAGAAATATTGAAAAAATTAAAAAGATAATGAGTGCATAAAATATTTGTTGATAATAGTCTGTTTTATCATTTACATTGTAAAATATACTCAAACATGTTATAAAAAGTTAAAATTTATCAAAATTTCCACAAACACTTGGAGCCCATTCATGTCATTATTTGTAGTAGAGAAAAATCTAAACAAATGTAAAGATGTATCATTAAATCATAAATGCATAAAATTAACTGTAGTATATACTGTACTACTGTAGTAATTTGTAGCTACATTCTGTTATTCTAATGTGTGTTATCAACTTTCTTTTATCAGCAAGCTATTAGTAGTTAATTTTTTTGGCATTCAAAATTTACACTGAGAGTTGGGTGTTGGGGATGTTGCCCAGTGGTATAGTGCTTGCCTAGCATTCAGGAGACCGTGGGTTTAATACCTAGCACTAAAAAAAAAAAAAAAAAAAAACTTTTTTTTTTTTTTTTTTTTTTAAACTAGCTGGTATTCCTAACCACTACGTTGTTCAAGAGTCAATAATAGGTGCTGGGGTCGTGGCTCACGGTAGAGTGCTCACCTAGCACATGCGTGGCCCGGGTTCGATCCTCAGCACCATGTAAAAATAAAAGGCATTGTGTACAACTAAAATAAATTAAAAAATAAATATTAAGATAAAAGAGTCAATAAAACTTTGATGGGCTGGGGTTGTGGCTGAGTGGTAGAGTGCTTGCCTTGTACATGTGAGGCACTGGGTTCAATCGTCAGCACCACAAAAAACAAACAAACAAAATAAAGATATTGTGTCCATCTATAACTAAAAAAAAAAAGAGTTCATAGTACTTTGAAAATGATAGGTCTAGATACCTTTTAAAATGTATTAAAATAAAATTGAGGGGCTGGTGCTGTGGCTCAGCAGTAGAGCACTCATCTCACATGTGTGAGGCCTTGGGTTTGATCCTCAGCACCACATAAATAAAGGTATTATGTTCACCTACAACTGACAAAAATATATATTTTTTTAAATTGATTTTTTTTCCTATAGTGAACCAGTTCATGTCAAGAAACGAAAGCATGAGCATATCATAGACAAATATGAAAAAATTCCAAGAACTCTGAAAACTGCACCTGAGAAGGAACTGATTCACTTGCTTCCTATCAAAGATAAAAGTGGTATCATCCCACAGACAAGGGAGAAGCCAGGTGAGTCTAAACAGCTGGTGTTTAAGATTTTTAACTCCTCACAAATATGACATTTTTTTCATTTACAATTTAATTTTTATTTTGGCATTTATTCATCTACAAAGTAAGTTAGTCACACAGCAGCCTTGATGATTTGGTCAGAAATACAGATGGTTATCTCAGGTATCTCTTGTATTGTGAGTGCACCTGAAGCTACAAGATTTGGGTAATTTTCTTTTCAAAGAGTTTGTTTCACCAAATTTTATTTTAAAAATGTGAACACATTAACTATCTTTGATTAGCCAATTTTTTAAATGTATCTTTGTGTGTGTGTGTGTGTGTGTGTGTGTGTGTGTATGTAATAAAACATAAGAGAAAGACATAAATCAAAGACCTGAAGTTTCATGATTTATCACAAAGCACATAGCCATAAAGCTACCTTTCAGGAAAGAAATAGACATTGCCAGAATCCAGAAACTTTTTTGTGCTCCCCTCAATCACTAATTGCTCCCTTCCCATAAAATTAATTACTGTCGTGAGTTTTATGGTAATTATTTCCCTGCTTTTCTCTACATATATTATCACAATTTTAATATGTATATTTTCCACATAGATATTGATAGTAACAAAGATGAAGAGGATCAAGAAGAAGAAATGGAACTTGAGGAAGGTAATGGAATGCATATTTACAATTATTAAATTGTTAATTGATCATTACATTTTTTATATAGTAAAAATATGAGTTTAAGTAAAATCTGGAACATACATTTTGGAGTATTGCTCATTTAAAGATCATTTTGAACATTTTTCCACATTTTGCAAATCGCACCTTGTAGAATCTGACTTTTTTTTTTTTGGGTGCCAAGGATTGAACTCAGGGGTACTCGACCACTGGCCCACATCCCCAGCCCTTTTTTGTATTTAATTAGAGACAGGGTCTCACTGAGTTGCTAAGTGCCTCGCCATTGCTGAGGCTGGCTTTGAACTCACGATCCTCCTACCTCAGTCTCCAAAGTGCTGGATTATAGGCGTGCGCCACTGCGCCCAACTTGTTTTTTATTATGAAAAATTTACACAAGTATGTATTCATAGAGTCAAGGCGCACATAAAGGGTTTTGTTAATTATTACTGTTCTCTAATTTTTTTGGGGGGGGTGTGCCAGGGATTGAACTCAGGGGCACTCGACCACTGGGCCACATCCCCAGCCCTTTTTTGTATTTTATTAGAGACAGGGTCTCACTGAGTTGCTGAGTGCCTCTCCATTGCTGAGGTTGGCTTTGAACTTGCGATCCTCCTGCCTCAGCTTCCCAAGTGCTGGGATTACAGGCTTGCGCCACCGTGCTCAGCTACTGTTCTGTAATTGTAACAGAAGAAACTACAAATAATTTTTAATATTTTAGCTTTAAATTGCAAAAATGATTCTGTGGGGCTAGGGTTGTGGCTCAGTGGTAGAGCGCTTGCCTAGCACGTGCGTGGCCCAGATTTGATCCTTAGCACCACGTAAAAATAAAGGCATTATGTACAACTAAAACAAATAAATAAATATTTTTAAAAAATGATTCTGGGATATGAAGTCAGTTTTGTTTGTTCTCAGAACAATTATACTTTGTATATGTCTGTTTTAGATCATTGAATGGGTTTCCAATAGCTAGAACAGTTTTAACTAATCAGAGTTAAATTGAAAGTACAGATTTTTTTTTTTATTTGTGGTACTGGGGATTGAACTCAGGGGCACTCGACCACTGGGTCACATCCCCAGCCCTTTTTTGTATTTTATTTAGAGACAGGGTCTCACTGAGTTGCTAAGTGCCTCGCCGTTGCTGAGGCTGGCTTTGAACTTGTGATCCTCCTGCCTCAGCCTCCCAAAGTGCTGGGATTACAGGCGTGCACCACTGCGCCCAGCCAGATTTTTTTAAAAAAAATATATTTTTAGTTGTAGATGGACACAATATCTGTATTTTATTTATTTTTATGTAGTGCTGAGGATTAAACCCAGTGCCTCACGCATGTGAGGCAAGCGCTCCAACCACTGAGCTACACCCCCAGCCCTGAAAGTACAGATTTTATTGTTAGAAACTATACTCATTTAAAATTTGTGACAGAGGGCTGGGGTTGTGGCTCAGCGGTAGAGCACTTGTCTAGCATGTGCGCGACCCAGGTTCGATCCTCAGCACCACATAAAAATAAACGCATTGTGTACAACTAAAAGCAAATAAATAAATATTTTTTAAAAAAAATTGTGACAGGGCTGGGGTTGTGGCTCAGTGGCAGAGCGCTCGCCTCGCACGTGCGCGGCCCGGGTTCGATCCTCAGCACCACGTAAACATAAATGTATTGCATTGTGTACAACTAAAGTAAATAAATAAATATTTAAAAAAAAAAATTGTGACAGAACAAGTTGGTTGGATTTTATTTTCACTTAAATCTTATTAATAGTGTAAATGAGATTATACATTTAACTTTTAAACTTTTCAGTCATAGGCTTATTACAGATTATGCTTGTTTATTATATCTAGTTCTCTATGAATTTGTTAAATTGGACATGTTTTGTGTAATTCAAAGTATACATAGAATTGGAAACAAAGAATAATATTCTGTACTTAAAAAAGACTAAATTGGGGGCTGGGGTTGTGGCTCAGTGGCAGAGCGCTTGCCCGGCACGTGCCCGGCCGGGTTCGATCCTCAGCACCACATAAACATAAATGCATTGCATTGTGTACAACTAAAGTAAATAAATAAATATTTTTTTTAAAAAAACACTAAATTCGATTGCCTCTTTTCCTTACCTAATATAAATTATTGTGGAGTTATTAGCATAGTGGATAAGAATATGAGCTGTAGAATCAGACTGCCAGGGTTTGAATCCCATTTCTGTGAGGTTTATGGAATTAACCAACTTACCTTTTTGTCCCTTTGCTTGAGTTTCCTTGTGTATAAAGAAGGTCTTTATAATACTACCTGTCAACATAATTATTGAGAGGATGATATATAGTAATAAGTACAAACTC
Organism: Tamias sibiricus; assembly: GCA_025594165.1. Taxonomy (NCBI): domain Eukaryota; kingdom Metazoa; phylum Chordata; class Mammalia; order Rodentia; family Sciuridae; genus Tamias; species Tamias sibiricus. The sequence goes on along the minus strand of CM046663.1, from coordinate 137,668,048 downwards.
CTTAGTTATCATCATTATTAATATAAAAATTATTTTACCTAGTTTCTTGGGTAGCAAATAAAGGCATACTTTTTTCTTTTTTTGTACCGGGGATTGAACTCGGGCACTCGACCACTGGGCCACATCCCCAGCGCTTTTTTGTATTTTTATTAGAGGATCTCACTGAGTTGCTAAGTGCCTTGCCAATGCTGAGGCTGGCTTTGAACTCGTGATCCTCCTGCCTCAGCCTCCCAAGAATAAAGACATACTGAAGAGGGAAAATCAAATCTGTTTCAGAGATCATTGAAGATCCTATTCCAGAGATGACCAGAGAAGAACATTTGATTGAGAGAAAGAAGAAATTACAGGAGAAGAAATTACATATTGCGACTTTGGCTTCTGCCATACTGTCAGATCCAGAAAGCAATGTAGGTAGTATTAATTTCTTTAGGCTCTTCATATTAGATATGGGACAAATATGTGATATATTAAGATTTTCTTGTTGCCTACAAACATGCACAAAAAGGAAAAGAAATATCTAAACATAGTAGATGGATTAGAAAGAAAGTAGGCAAAATCTTTGCTTAATCCTACTGCTGAACTTAATTTCTTTTGTAATCTTAGAAATGTCACTAAAACTCTTTATTATTTTCCTTATCTCCACATGAAGATATTGGATTTGTTGTGGTAACTGTGAAAGTTATAAGTATACACAATTAATTGTATTAGGGAAGAGGATCCTACTTGAAAATTTGCTTGATTGACCTGTAGGTTTTTTTTTTTTTTTTTTTTTTTTTTTTTTTTGTGGTACCGGGGATTGAACTCAGGGGCACTCGACCACTGGGTCACATCCCCAGCCCTTTTATGTATTTTATTTAGAGACAGGGTCTCCCTGAGTTGCTAAGTGCCTCGCCATTGCTGAGGCTGGCTTTGAACTCGCGATCCTCCTGCCTCAGCCTCCCAAAGTGCTGGGATTACAGGCGTGTGCCACCCGCGCCCAGCTGACCTATAGGGTTTTAATAAGAACATGCTACAGAGAAGACAGTATAATTTTAGTTTATGAATATTTGTAAGTGGGAAATATGTTAAGTGAAATAGAGTTACAATTGTAATGAGTTTTCACTGGGTGTTATGGATAGTGGTAAAGTAATGATAATTATAACGTGAACCTAAGAAACCTGAGGTTCAGTGTTGACCCTGCTAAGTAGTATTTATGAGATTTTGGGTAAGTTATTTTATTCATGACTCACCTTCTTCATCTCTAAAAATAGCATAGTATCTATTTCAAAACTTTGTTGAGTATTAAGAAAATATATATGATGTCATATATAAAATGATTATTATTATTATTATTATTATTATATTGGAATCCCCAGCATCTTACTAAGATTATTTACCTTTATGGGTAAAAATTCATTTGGGTATGCTTTGGAACAGTACTTATCTTTTTCTGATAAAGAGAGGGGAACATCTGGAGGAGAATCAGGAAGGGGGAGTTGGAATATTTCTCACCTATATTACCTGGTTTAATCATTACAAAACCATAGGACAAGATTTGTTAATCTCATTTTACAACTGAAGAGTTGAACCTTAATAAACTCAGGTGAGTTTTTTTTTTTTTCCTAGGTTTTAACAGCTACCAGATTAGAATCCAGGTCTTTAACCATGGGACCTTATGCTCATTTCACACAATTTAAGGATAGCAAATAAGTGTTATATTTCCTACTCCCTGCTGTAGTAAACATTGTTAACCAACTAGAGCATTTGCTTTTCAAGATACCACTTTTATAGGCAGTAGTAGTTCATCAAAAAAACATATTAATTGAAACCAAGTTTTTGTTTCTTTATTACATCATGTAAATTATATTTGTATGAATCTTATTGGTTATGTGGTTAGTTAGATTACATTTATTTTTAATTTCTTTTAGTTGTTGATGGACATCTATTTATTTATTTATTTATATGTGGTGCTTAGAATCGAACAGTCTCACACATGCCAGGCAGGCATTCTACCACTGAGCCACAACCCCAGCCCCCTACATTTAATTCTTGATTATTATATGTGATTAATATATATTTGATTGGCATATGTAACATTTTAGTGTTCCAAAAAGTTTTCAGGAAAATAAAATACAGGTTTTAAGAAAACTCAAAAGAATTTCTAAAATAGGTAAATTAATAAATTGCAGGTATTTTTTGTAACCTCTGCCTTTTTCTAACTGCTTTTATGACAAAAATTGATTACCTTGTAACTTTAGTGATATATCTGATCTTGGTAAGGTAAGCAGTGTCTGAAGTTTGATATGGCTTGGCTTGAGAGTCAACAGGTGAATTCCATTTATTGTGTGAGGCATGGGGCTGTTTTCTTTTTTGTTCAGAATTGTTTTGCCATGAAATCTCTAGCCTCATGAGTTATTTCTCTAACAGATTAAAAAACTGAAAGAATTACGTTCCATGCTCATGGAACAGGATCCTGATGTGGCTGTTACTGTTCGGAAGCTGGTGGTAGTTTCTCTGATGGAGCTGTTTAAGGACATTACTCCTTCATATAAAATTCGGCCCTTAACAGAAGCAGAAAAATCTACCAAGGTAAAGCTAGATATAATTACTGTATAAAATAAGCTGAAAAATTTGGGGAGTTAGAGATGGGAGAAATAGTATTTTATATATTTGTATCCTTCCACCTCTAGCACTGGACATATATGCAAGGCACTCATTTTATGTGCTAATTTTTGAGTTTTACTATTCTGATTTTAAGAAATAATTGATCCTTTTGGTCTTTTCAGATCCGCAAAGAAACCCAAAAGTTACGAGAATTTGAAGAGGGCCTGGTTAGCCAATATAAATTTTATTTGGAAAATTTGGAGCAAATGGTTAAAGGTATGCTAAGTAGATTTTAAAAGTATGTAAAAATGCATAACCTTGATCATGAAGGTGAAGTCTTTGTTCTTTGTTGTGTAGTGAGAGGCAGGTGTATAGTGTATGTTGAAGAGCAGAGTCTAGAGTCAGACTCCCTGGATTCAGCCTGGCTTTACCAGTTAGTATCTATGTGTTGAGTAAGTTTCTTAATCTTTCTTTGCTTCAATTTTTCTATCTATAAAGTGGGAATGATAATAGAAGTTGCTTTAAAGAATTATTGTGAGAAGCAATAGAATTTATAAATATGAAATGCTTAGAACTATGTCTATCAGTCTAAGTGCTACATTTTATTGGCTACTAGAGTTAGTATTATTGTTGCTGTGGTCCTTTAGAAATAGTTGTGTACATTTGTTGAAATTGTGAACAGTTGGGGTTTATTCTACTATTGGTTTTCATTTGGAAACAAAAATCAGAGATGACCTTGAAATGGATGTGAATGCCTTGTAAGTGAACTTATAAATCAGTTGTTGAGGATTATAAACTATTCTATCAACCCTTCTTTTCTCTTCAGGAAAGGAAGGGCATAGGAAAAACTGGGTTTTGAATGGAGAAGAGATTTACTTGCCTAAATCAGTTGCCTTTATTTGACCTAGTGCTCTTTTACTTAGTTTTAGGCCTAAAGATCACCCAGTTACTATCAGTTGGAGCAGGGTTGCTGAATTCTGTTGGTTTGATGAGGGCATGAAGGTGGTGGAGGATAGTGGAGTGGCTGTGGCTAGCTAGCATGGATCTTGCATTTATGCTTTGGTGTCCCAACTGGAGCTAACTTAACTTTGTGTAGATCAGCACTGTCCTTTAGAAGTATAACATGAGTTACATGTCATTTTTTTTAAAAACTTAGACACACTGAATAAATAAAAGGCAATGAAACTAATTTTAGTAGTAAATTATATATGTATCTAAATTATTGTTTTGATTTATAATTGATTTTAAAAATTAATGAGATGCTTTACATTCCCATCTTTTTTTATCCTAAGTTCAGGATAAAGTATATTTTATATTTATAGCATATCTGAGCATATCAAAGGCTCAATTGCCACATATTATTGTCTGAATGACACCATGCAGGTATACACATTTTCTAAGCAGAATGAAGCACTATGAAGTCTTTAGTTTTTAAAACTGTGATCAAATATATATTATAAAGGAAAGCCAGTTAGTTTAAGTTTTGACCAATGAATAAGTAACTACATTTATCTTTTAATTAGATTGGAAACAAAGGAAGCTGAAGAAAAGTAATGTAGTTTCCTTAAAGGCATACAAAGGACTGGCTGAAGTGGCTGTGAAAAGCCTATGTGAGCTGTTGGTGACACTACCTCACTTTAATTTTCACAATAACATCATTGTATTGATTGTTCCTCTCATGAATGACACATCAAAATCGGTGAGTTGTTTTAAATGATTTTTGCTGTTATTCTTAACAGAACATTATAGACTGTGAGGTTTATTTTCCCCACAAAATTGTTTTGGAGCAATTATTTATTGGTTAACTAGTATCAATTTATTAAGTACTATCTCTTTAAGAAAATTATTAGAACTAAGTTTAGTGGAGTGATTCCCAGCAGGAGGCAGTTATGTCCTCTAGGGAACATTAGGCAGTGTCTGCAGACATTCTCAGGACTGTGGTGGCCAGGGAGTATTACTACTGGTAAAGACCTGGGTGACTTTTTTAACAAACTCCAATGTGCAGGATAGTCCTATCACAACAAAGAATTATCTAGCCCAAAATACCAGTAGTGTCCAGGTTAAGAAATACTGCTTTAGTGTAACATTTTATTTTTCAGATATCTGAAATGTGTTGTGAGGCAGTAAAGAAGCTCTTTAAACAAGATAAATTAGGACAAGCTTCTCTTGGTGTAATTAAAGTGATTTCTGGCTTTGTGAAAGGCAGAAATTATGAAGTTAGGCCAGAGGTAAGCCTTTCTTTTCTTACTTTGCATTTTATTTGTTTTTAAATTATACAGTTTAATTGTAATGAGTAATTTCTTCTTCTTCTTTTTTTTTTTATGGTGCTGGGTATTGAACACACAGCCTCATGTATGCTAGGCAAGTGCTCTACCATTGAGCTAAACCCCTAGCCTGAGTAATTTATTATATTTATTTATTTATATACTTCTATAAAGTGTTAAAAGTAAAACTACTTAAAAAAATGTAAGCACTATTAACAGTTGGTATGTATGTCCTTCTAGGTTGTTTTCCATGCAGATATATACTTGCTTATATTTTAAAATAAAAAGTGAGCTTTTGCCGGGCGCGGTGGCGCACGCCTGTAATCCCAGCACTTTGGGAGGCTGAGGCAGGAGGATCGCGAGTTCAAAGCCAGCCTCAGCAATGCCGAGGAACTTAGCAACTCAGTGAGACCCTGTCTCTAAATAAAATACAAAAAAAATGGGCTGGGGATGTGACCCAGTGGTCGAGTGCCCCTGAGTTCAATCCCCGGTAACCACAAAAAAAAAAAAAAAAAAAAAAAAAAAGTGAGCTTTTACTATGAACATGTTGAGCTGTTTTCATTTATATATTGTGAATTTATATTTAGGGCTCTCACGTTCTTGGTAATGATAGCCATAATATTCCATCATATGAATAGTGAGTCCCCTACTTATTAGACAACTGAGTTGTTTATGTATTTTTGCTTTACAGCCAGTGTTGAAGAAAACATTTTGACCATATTATTTTTTTTCATATCATATGAGTATTCTGTGAGTGGAATTTCTGAAGTGTAGATACTGGACCCATCATTTGTCACATTTAAAAAACTTGAGAGAGAATGATTGTCAGATTGTCTTCCAAAAACATTTTATCACTTAGGTCCCAACTGCCTGCCCAATACTGAATGTTACTATTTAATCTTTATTAGTATAGTAGGTGAAAAGTTGTATATATTGCATGTATATTTATTTGTATGTCTTTATTACTAAGGTTTTGCTTCCATTTGTACATTTATTACTCATTTTGAATTTTTTTGCATGCTTGTATTTAGCAGCTTTTCTCATCTAGTATTTGTCTGTCTTAATGACTTGTGGTAATTCTTTTAATAGTTTTTCATTTCAATAAATACCTGTCATGTGCCAGGCAGTAGTTTAGGTCCTGAGGATAAAAAAATAACAAGAGAAATCACAATTGAGTGTGTGTGTGTAGCCTATGGTACATAGTGAGGATATTAAATGTTTGTTACATAGGTTACAAAGTTTTCTTGGTCAAGCAGCCTTTTAATTTACTTTTAAGCTTTATATATGAGGCTATGTTTTGTCATGCATAGTGCCATTTCAGTCTCAAGATTTATATATTCTCCTTGGGCATGGTGTGGTACATGCCTTTAATCCCAGTGACTGAAGAGGACGAGACAGGAGGATCACAAATTCAAAATCAGCCTCAAGCCGTGCACTCGGTGGCACACACCTGTAATGCCAGCACTTGGGAGGCTGACGCAGGAGGATCACGAGTTCAAAGCCAGCCTCAGCAATGGCGAGGCACTTAGCAACTCAGTGAGACCCTGTCTCTAATAAAATACAAAAAAAAAAAAAGTCTGGGGATGGCCCAGTGGTCAAGTGCCCCTGAGTTCAGTCCACAATACCAAAACAACAACAAAAAAAAGGGCCAGGATGTGGCTCAGTGGTTAAGCACCCCTGGGTTCAATCCCTGGTACCAAATCAAAACAAAACCAGCCTCAACAATTTACCAAGGCCCTAAGCTAAACTTAGTGAGACCCTGACTTACAAAAAGGTCTGGATTTAATCTCCAGTACCTACCCCTCCACCACCACCACCAAAAAAAAAAAAAAGATTTATAGATTCTCTCCTTCTAGGTTTTTAACTTTTATTTTTTATGTTTAAATATTTAAGCTGTTTGACCTGTTTGTGTGTTTGTGTGTGTGTGTGTGTGTGTGTGTGTGTAAAAGAGAGAGAGAGAGAGAGCCAGCCTCAGCAATGGCGAGGCACTTAGCAACTCAGTGAGACCCTGTCTCTAATAAGATACAAAAAAAGGGCTGGGGATGTGGCCCAGTGGTCGAGTGCCCCTGAGTTCAATCCCCGGTACCAAAAAAAAAAAAAAAAAAAAAGAGAGAGAGAGAGATGGGTATAGATATAATATATACATTTAATATATAGTAGATTCTGTTTAACATTGATTTGGCCAGTTATTCCAACACTGTTTTCCTTTTTCTGCTGATTTAAAATGCAGATGATTTAAGATACTAAATTCCTACACAAAAACATTTTATTTGTGGGGGCTGTGGTTATAGCTCAGTGGTAGAGTGCTTGCCTAGCATGTGTGAGGCACTGGGTTCAATCCCCTGTACTATAGAAGGAAAGCCAGCCCTTTTTATTTTGAGATATGGTTTCACTAATTTGCCTAGGCTGGCCTTAAACTTTTGATCCTCCTGCATCATCATCCCAAATAGCTGGAATAACAGGTATGCTTCACTGTGCCAGGCTGACTTTTTATATTCTTAAGTGAAGTTTTATAGTTTTCTTCATTTGGGTCTTAGATATTTTTATTAAATTTCTTTTTAATTATAAAGTTTGATGGTTAAGTAAATATTATTTACTCAGATGTTTTAGTTCCCTATTTCATAGTTGTCCTTTGCTAACAGATTCTCTTTGTTTCCTTAAAACTAGATTTCTGTTGAATCACCAAAATGATAATTATAAGGTTTAAGTAAAAGAAAATCTTTAGAATTTTTACTCAGAATTATAAATTGATCAGTTAATAAGGCCTGTACATGAAACTCAACCATAGAGAAACTCTTTCATTTTAGTGTTACTAGAATAAAAACTATCCCTTTTTGTTGTTTTTGGTGGTCATTGAACCTAGGGCCTTTTGCATGTTAGGTAAGCATTTTATCACAGACCTAATTCCTAGCCCCCTAAAAACCAACCTTTAATTTGAAGTTACTTCTCATTGGCAAATGATATTTTATGAGCACCTAGAATACCTACAAATATTAGAAATTGATCTTTCTAATACCTAGAATGGCCCAGGTTTCCACTTTATGCCTTTAGTATTGCTTGTTTTCATTCTGAGCTTTTAGCCCTGCTATCTGAAATACTCAGCTTTCTTCTACATGTGCATATTGGAACATCAAAATAATACAAACCTACATGTAGCTTTCAAATGTTTGTTTTAGGAATGCTACTGTGGCTGAAAGAAGTACTATACTATACTCTCTTTCTCTGGTTTCTACCAGAGAAAGAAGTGTAGTATTTTAAACCTTTTTGTTTGTTGTGTGTAAATATGAGAATGGTGCTGTAGCACATAAAACATCAATTTTCAAATTGGTCTGTGGACCAGCATCAATTGGAAATTAGAAACACAACTAGGACTTGATTTCATACCTACTGAAACAGAAATTCTGGGGATGGGATCCAGCTGTTTGTGTTTTAACATGTCTTCTGGTTATTTCTGGTACTTGATAAAAGTTGGGAAAACATTGGTTTAAAGGAAGATTACTTGTCTTTGAATAATAACAGTGGTCTTTGTGCTGTTTTTTTTTTTTATTGTGAGAAACACATGAAGACTAGCACCATTAACTGCAAAACTGAAGCAAGCTTGGTTAATTAAAGCCAGGTTCAAAATATCTTAATTTGTATTTCCTCCTTCCATATTGTCTAAACCTTTTTCTATCCTGTTTACTGTTTGTAATCCTATCTACCAATGTAAGTAGTCTATTTCTTCTTCATTACAGTAAAGTTTTATGTATTTAGTCGAATATTGTGGTCTACAAATAAGTGAATATGATTAGCAAAAAGATAGGAGAACTGTGTAAAACGTGCTAAAAGATGCTTGACAGTGGTTTTGCATGACAGGAGGAAATAACATTCTTTTTTCTTTTCTTTTTTTTTTAAACATTTATTTATTTGCTTTAGTTGTACACAATGCGTGTATTTTTACATGGATGCTGAGGATCGAACCCGGGCCGCGCACGTGCTAGGCGAGCGCTCTACCACTTGAGCCACAGCCCCAGCCCAGAAATAACATTCTTAAATGCTATTCTTTTCTGTGTAAATTTTTGAGGGCACAGATATTAAGTTATATATTTGTATTTTTTTCTAATATTAGATGTTAAAAACATTTTTGTGCCTAAGAATCAAGGAAGTAGAAGTAAAAAAAGATACAGAAGACATCAACAAACCAAAAAAGTTCATGACTTTCAAGGAAAAGAGAAAAACTCTATCAAGAATGCAGAGAAAGGTTTGGTTTATTTCCATTTTTATTTTATTTATGTATTGTTTTATTTGATCTTTTATTACAGATATAGTCTAGGCAAAGGTAAATTATAGTTAAATTATGAATATAAAAATTTCAATATTTGGGAGTGGGGCATGATAGCACACATCACAGCTACTTGGGAGATTGAGGCAGGAGGATGCTCTAGTCCATGAGTTAGAGGCTGGGGTGGACAACATAGTGGGACCCTGCTCAAAAAGAAACAAAACAAAACATTTTTTGAAACCTAATATTTATTTTTTCTTTGTTTTAATACTAGAGATTGAACCCCAGGGGTACTTTCCTGCTGAGCCACTTCCCCAGTCATTTATTAAATTTTTGGAAATTTTGATACAGGATCTTGCTAAATTGCTGAGGGTTTTGCTAAGTTGCTAGACTGGTCTCAAACTTGCAGTCCTTCTGTCTCTGGCAAAAATCTAGTATTTAGAGAATTTAATTTTTCCCAGTTACTGCAAGAAATGTTTTCTTACAGCAATTTGAATTGACAGTTACTGACAAAGAGAACAGTAGGTATGAAGGTATTTTTGCCATGTGGGCTTTTATTCCTTTGCTTTTTAGATCAATTTAGAATCATTTGTGTTATACAGCTTGTTTTTTTCTTAAAAGGATGCATTTAGGCTGGGCTTGTGGCTCAGTGGTAGAGCACTTGCTTAACATGTATGAGGCACTGGGTTTGATTCTCAGCACCTCATATACATAAATGAAGGTCCATCAACAAACGTGTGTGTGTGTGTGTGTGTGTGTGTGTGTGTACATATATATATGTAAAGATGCATTCATGTGAAGATGGGGGCCAAAAGTGAGCTTCAATTAATGGAATCATTTTTCTTGGTTGGTTAGAATTCGTGCCCCTTGTTAAATAAACCTGAGTTGAAATTTATCCCATTGTTATTTACTGAGACTTTGGAAACCTTTTTTTAAAAGAAACAACCAATAACTTAGAGAATCATTATACAGTTTAAATGAGATGATGTCTGTAAAGCACTTAAGAGTTTATAATATTGGACATGCTTTATAAACAGTAGTTATTACCACCACTAAATTCATTATTGTTGTTATCACTTAAACACAACATTTTAAAACAGTTTGTTAGGGTTATGGAATTGCTTGTAAAAACTAAACAAAAAGTAATTTCCAATGATCTCCATGACTGATTAGGTAGGTCTTTATACATTTTGAAAACATGACAGAATTACCAAAATAGACTTAATTATAAACAAAAGAAGAAAAATACATTAAGATGGTATTGTTTAAATAATAAGTTGAATGTCTTTTTATTTAATATTTATTTATTTGTTTTAGCTGTACACAATGCCTTTATCTTTACATGGTGCTGAGGATCGAACCTGAGCCATGCACGTGCTAGGCGAGCACTCTACCACTGAGCCACAACCCCAGCCCAGTTGGATGTCTTTGTGGGGGCTGGAGGGGACAAAGACCAACAAAAACATGGCAACTTTTTTTTAACAGTTTCTTAATGAGGGAATGAAATTTCCTCAGTCAGTTCTCTTTGCCTCAGGCAACTTAGCAACATTGTTTGCTGCTCTTCCAACATTAGGATGTGGGAAAAAAATTGGATATTTTATTGAATTTTTAAAGTAAAATCTGGTTCTGTGTGTTATGTGAAATGCGATTGGGAATAATTATTGATGATGGGCTTCCATGTTAAATATTTAACTCTAGGAGTTATTTTTGTGTTCAGTGAATGTTCTTTTTTATGTTTTGAAAAATTTTAATTGTAGAAAATTATATCCCATTGTATACACCATTCAAAATGAACAAGTATTAATAGATGTACTTTAGTTTTTTTCTTGAAATGGAAGAAACCATTGGAAATTGGGTGTTGTGGCATACATCTGTAATCCCAACATAATGGGAGGCTGAGGCAGGAGGATCCAGAGTTCAGAGCCAGCCTGAACAGCATAGCAAGACCCTGTTGCAAAAATAAATAAATAAATAAGCAAAGAAAGAGCAGGAATCTCATTTGTTTCTCTTTCCAGTCTTGTTCTTCTGCTTTCCTCCCAGGAGGCAGCCACCATTATAAATTTGATTTGCATATACATCTGTTCCGTGAGTTCTACTTTTGCTTATATTTACCTTCCTAGATAATATGTGGGGTTTTTTTTTTTTTTTTTTTTTTTTTGGTACCGGGGATTGAACTCAGGGGCACTTGACCACTGGGCCACATCCCCAGCCTTTTTTTGAATATTATTAGAGACAGGGTGTCACTGAGTAGCTAAGTGCCTCGCCATTGCTGAGGCTGGCTTTGAACTTGTGATCCTCCTGCCTCAGCCTCCCAAGTGCTGGGATTACAGGCGTGTCCACCACGCCTGGCTAATATGTGGTTTTTTAAAAAATTATTTATTCATTTATTTTTCCTGATCAGAATTTTATATTTTTTAGCCTGCACATTAGAATTGTATATAATAGGATATATTGTGACATATTTGCACACACATACATAATATAATTTGGTCAGTTTCACTCCCTAGAACCACCCCCTTTTTTTCCTCCCTCACCCAGTTCTTTTCCTTTACTCTACTGATTTTCCTTCTAATTTCATGAGTCCTCCCTCCAGTATGTGGTCATATATGTGTTTTATAATGTTGACATTCTGCTTGTCTGTTTTTTTTCACTCAATGGTATACTTACCCCCCCCCCCCCCCCCCCCCCCCCCCCCCCCATTTTCAGTGGAAGAAAGCAGAAGAGAAACTAGAGCGAGAGCTTCGGGAAGCGGAAGCTTCGGAGAGTACTGAGAAAAAACTTAAGCTAGTAGGTAGTTTCATATTCTCTTATGCTTTCAGAATATTTTATTATATGATTTTAACCTGAAAATTATTGTTTCAACCTGAAGGTATATAATTTTGATTTATTTCATGAGGCTTAGGTGATTTTTAGGATGTTTATGAAACTGTCATGTGATCAGTGCTAGTTTTATGAATCACAAGATGTTTATTTTCATTCTATTTTGTTAAAGTTCCAAAGATTGAATTATGGGGAGGGGTGATAATGGAAAAAGAATATTTAACATTGAAAGTCATAGTTATGCTAACTCATGGAAAGCATACCAGGTTATCCTAAAGAGATTTTTGTCTGTTTCCTCTGCCAGCACACAGAGACTCTGAATATGGTATTTGTAACCTACTTCAGAATATTGAAGAAGGCCCAGAGGTCACCTCTTCTGTCAGCAGTCCTTGAAGGTCTTGCCAAGTAAGGGCTGTGTAGGTTGAAATTTTTTAGATTCCTTATAAATAAATGAGACCAGTAGTCACGAATTTTAAACAGGATTCCCTCATGATGTCCCAGTGTTCTCTGTTTTCAATTGCTTTTTGTCTTTCCTTAAACTGTTCTTAACAACAGGCTTTTTTGGTTTTGTTATCTCAACATTTTATTTTTATAATCTTCATTAACTCCTTTCTTCTGCTTTGTACATTGTAGGTATCCTTAAGGTTCATCTCTCAGTCCTTGATTCTTTTTTTGCACCGTGTAGTCAGTTATCTATCAACTAATTTTGGGTGGATCATGCATAAGATTATATTTTATCCCAGCTTATACATCATTTCTCTAATCTTCTGTAATATGTTTCTGCTAAATTATATCTTTTTGCATATGCTATTAACACTAATTACCTTTTTGAAGAATGTGAACAAGAGTAATGGTTGTCCTGATAGCTTTCTATTATTAGTTATGAGGTGGTATCCTGTGGAATATTGTTAACCAATAAAAATATAAGGTGAGGGGCTGGGATTGTGGCTCAGCGGTAGAGCGCTCGCCTAGTATGTGGGCGACCCGGGTTCGATCCTCAGCACCACATACAAATAAAACGCATTGAATAAAAACGCATTGTGTACAACTAAAAGCAAATAAATAAAAATATTTAAAAAAAAAATATAAGGTGAACTATGTATGCAATTTTGATAAATTACAAAAGTAAAAAGATATAAGAGAAGTGTATTTTATTGAATTAGATTTGCCTAACATTATTTTAACATACAATTTGTATGAAGTATTAATGAGATGGTTGGCATTATTTTTTTTTCTTTTTCTTTTTAGCATAAAAGAGTAGGATTTATTTAAATGAGAAGAAAAGAAGCAGAGTTTTTGCCAGGCAAGGGGGGTGGGTATCTGATAGGTTGCCCTTGGCATACTTTTTAAAATGTCTTTGGAAACTAGTGTATATTATATACTTACAGTACATCTCAATTTGGATCAGCCACATTTCAAATGTCTACTAGTCATATGTAGCTAGTGCCTACCATTGTTGGATAACACTGATTTAGAAATAGAAATAGGATGTATGGCTGGAAGATATAGAAAAGGCAAGTTCTGTTCATCATAAGAAATTACTTTCTAATGACTAAAGTTGTTTGGCATTGGGTTGTATTTCCTTTTAAGGTAATGTCCTCATCCATGAGAATTTTCAAAGAAAGTCTAATCAGAGAGGGGATTACTCCTACATGATGTAAAACCTGCTATTGATTTTTTTTTTTTTTTTTTTTTTTGTACCAGGGATTGAACTCAGGGTCACTTGACCACTAGGCCACATCCCTATCCCTTTTTTGTATTTTATTAGAGACAGGGTCTCACTGAGTTGCTAAGTGCCTCGCCATTACTGAGGCTGGCTTTGATCCTCCTGCCTCAGCCTCCCAAGTGCTGGGATTACAGGTGTGTGCCACTGCGCCCAGCCTATACGATTGATTTTTCTTAATGGCAAATTTTCTATTTAAGTTTTTTTTTCAATAATTTTTTAGTTGTAAATGGATCTTTTATTTTTTTATATGCAGTGCTGAGGATCGAACCCAGGGCCTCACACATGCCATGCAAGTGCTCTACCACTGAGCCACAACTCCAGCCCCACGTTTTTTTTTTTTTTTTTTTTAATAATACTTGCTTATTTAAGAAGTCCAAATAATACAGATAAAATAAGTTCCCTTTCTTGTACATCTATATGTTTGCCTGCCTTCTTTCACAAACGGAATCATGCTGTATATATGTCCTGTAACTTGGACATTTTTGGGTATCTTTCCATGTTATAACATATAGATGACTTAATATTTTAAGTTCATAATATTCTGTTTTATGAATATGAATATTTATTTGGTCTTTCCCCTGTGTTACCGCTTGTGTGTATATCTTCATGCACTTGCATGCATCTATTGCCAGGTCAACCAAGGTATCTCATCTTAAATTCTGATAAATAATGTTGAATGGCTTCCCACAAAAATGGTATAATAGACATGGACTGTCACTTCTAAGATTTTACTTCTGTGATCTCTCCTTTTTCTAAGATTTATATAGCATCAAAATTCTTTATTAATATTGAAAATGTATTTTGACTGAAGCCAACTTTAGTGCCTGATAATTTATAGCATACAGGGTAGGCTCAAGTTTAGTAGCTCATGTGATTCTCTTTAACCCTATTGGTAATCTCAGTTATTTCTAGAAATAGAGGCCCAAGACAGTCAAATTACAATCTAGGTTCATATAGGTAATTAGTAGCAAGAGCCTCAATTAAACACCAGGTCCTATATTCTTCTCATTTTATCTTTAAAGCTGTCATAGGGTCCATATGATCTTTATTGGTTGCTGGGGATTGAACCTAGGGTCTTGTGCATGCTAGTATGTACTCTATCATTGAGCTATGCCCCTAGACCTGGGTCTTATAAATAACAGAATCTTCCTTTGTCTCTTGGTACTACCTGTTTTAGAAACTGATTCTGCTGGCTCCTTTGTGACTTTTCATACTGCTAGAATCCTACTAAACTTTCCCCAGGGAGTATATTTGCTCTTGGCAACTTCTAAGGACAGAGTGTTTTAAAATAGTTTTGATCTATTTAGTGCTTTATATATTCTTGCTCAGCACAGTGTCCATTAGTGTGAATCATTGAAAAAGCCAATTAATCAATGAATAGTATCAATAATCACTATAATATCCATCATAGCTAACGTTTTAAAATAAGGAGTATTAAAAAACAGTTTTAAAGTCAAGTTTAATTTTTACCTACTTATTTTTGCTTTTTGATTGTCTTTTAACTAAGTTTTGTTTAATTTTAGGTTTGCTCACCTTATAAATGTGGAATTTTTTGATGATTTATTAGTAGTTCTTCATACTCTCATTGAGTCTGGTGTAAGTAACTATTAATGAATTACTTTTTAAAAGATATAAATGGTAATTATCATTCTTAATAGCCTTTTTTTTTTTTTTTTTTTTTTAAAGGACCTAAGCTACCAAGAAAGTCTTCACTGTGTTCAGACTGCTTTTCATATTCTTTCTGGACAAGGTAAGATATTTTCTTAATCAAGTTTGTTTGCTTTGTCTTTGGAAGCTGTATTTACCTAATATGTATTTGTTGTCCTTTCAAAGGTGATGTTCTAAATATTGATCCAATGAAATTCTATACACATCTCTACAAAACACTATTCAAATTACATGCAGGTATGTATGTTTTAAATAATATTTTAATACATATGTATTTTCTAATTATGTGACCATAATTATAGTCAACGAGAAATTGGAACAGATAACCTAAAATACTAGCCTGCTGGTGCACACATCCGAATTTAACCTTATAAAAGACTTGAAGAGAGAATAAGTTCTGGTGTTTTTGTTTTTGTTTTTTAGTACTGGGGATTGAACTTAGGGGTGCTTAAATGGGTTCACATCCCCAGACCTGTTTTATTTTTTTTATTTTGAGACAGGGTCTTGCTAAGTTGCTTGGGGCCTCCCTAAGTTGTTGAGGCTGGTCTCAAACTTAAAATCCTCCTGAAATTTTGGTATTGACTGGAAATGCAGTCAGTATAGCCCACTGCATCTCTTAGCAGTACAGTATTTCTTCAGTGGTTAGGAAAATGATTTGAGACAGGTATTAGAATTCATCTTGTTTTTTTTTTTTTTTCTGGAGTTCAGTGAAGTTGCATAATGAAAAAGTAATGAGAAGAGCCCTAAAGAATATATCTGTTGTTTTAGGTGCTACCAATGATAGTGTTGAGATTGTACTCCAGTGCCTTGATGTCATGCTAACCAAGCGCAGAAAGCAAGTTTCTCAGCAGCGAGCCCTTGCCTTCATCAAGCGCCTTTGTACCCTTGCTCTTCATGTTCTTCCGAATTCGAGCATTGGCATTTTAGCAACTACCAGGATATTAATGCATGTAAGTAGTGATACAAATGAGGAGACCTAAGTTCTTATAATACTGCAGTGACATTTTGTTTGTTTGATATGTATCTTTTTTCCAATTTTATATTATTATTATTATTATTATTTTTTTTTTTTTTTTTTTTTGGTACCAGGGATTGAACTCAGGGGTACTCGACCACTGGGCCACATCCCCAGCCCTTTTTTGTATTTTATTAGAGACAGGGTCTCACTGAGTTGCTAAGTGCCTTGCCATTGCTGAGGCTGGCTTTGAACTCGTGATCCTCCTGCCTCAGCCTCCCAAGTGCTTTTTATATTATTATTTTAACCACAAAAGTTATTCACAGCTGGGTGTGGTGGCACATGTCTGTAGTCCCAGCTGCTTGGGACATTGAATCATGGAAGCAAGAGCATTGCTTGAGCCCAGGAGTTTGAGGCCAGTCTGGGCAACACAGTGAGACGCTGTTTCATTAGAAAAGCCAGATAAAAAATAATTCACAGCCGGGAATGGTGGCGCACTCCTGTAATCCCAGCACTTGAGAGGCTGAGGCAGGAGGATCACGAGTTCAAAGCCAGCCTCAGCAATGGTAAGGCACTTAGCAACTTAGTGAGATGAGACCCTGTCTCTAATAAAATACAAAAAAGGGCTGGGGAAGTGGCCCAATGGTCGAGTGCCCCCGAGTTCAATCCCCGGTACCAAAAAAAAAAAAAAAAAAAAGAAAAAGAATTCACACTTGTAACAAGATCAGGTGATAGAAGAAGTACATAAAATTATATATGGAAAGGATTCTGTATCTGCTGACACTTCCCAAAGGTAACCATTTTTATCACTTGATATGTATCCTTCCTATAGACTTTTTGAAATTCATGTGTTAGTGTTGATCTAAGACGCAAAGAAAAGACCACCAACTCCAATTTTAGATTAGAGCAAGTTTATATTGTATATATATAAAGAGAGCTGGCCAGGGCTGCCCCTCTCAAACACTGGGCTTGGGGTCAGCCCCGCTCTCTGGGAAGACAAGGTTTTTATAGTTTAAAGAGTTACAGAAAATCTTGGGAACTTACAGTTAACAAGGTCAGACGTGTAATTTAAAGCAAGTAGCAAACTAATATCTATATGGCATTGCATTTCAAGAAAAAAAAGGGGAGTAATAGTTAAACACCACATCAAAAGTTTATGAGGCACCGTTAGTTTGAGAGAGAGAGAGAGTTGTTATCTGGTCAAGGACAGCCAGGCCTGAGCGAGCTCAAGGCCTGGGAATGAATGTCAGACAATAAGCTCAAGCCAAATAAGAATCCTAGCATTTCATAGAAAACTGAAGTGGGCTTTTTATAACTTTTTGACAGGATGGCTCCCAGTCTTAAGATGGAATTAGGCTGGTTTATCATGAGTACTTGTACCGCACACAAAAACTAACCATTTTTTGTTGTAATGGAAAGGAGATTAAGGGGATATGGATACACTATTTTTTAAAAAGACCTAATGGTAGTGGATATAGTACAGATGTTCTCACTTTATCTCTTTAATAATTAAGGTTTATTTAGTTCTTTATTTAACGAAGATGTATATAGTTCTTTTTTTTTTAATCTTTTTTTTTTTTTTTTGGTAGTTGTTAATGGACCATTTACTTTATTTTATTTACATGTGGTGCTGAGAATCAAACCCAGTGCCTCACACATGCTAGGCAAGTGCTCTACCACTGAGCCCCAGCCCCAGCCCAAGACCTAAGCAGTTCTTATTATGTACCTGCCATTTTTATAAATGCTTTACAAAGATTAATTCACATAATTTTTTTATGACTCTGAGGTAGCTGCTCTTATTGTTCCCATTTTACAAATGGTAAAACACGTCCATAGAAAAAGTAACTTTCCTAAAATGACACTACTATTAAGTGTTAGAAATGGCATTTAAATTTAGGTAGTCTGGGGGCTGGGGTTGTGGCTCAGCAGTAGAACACTTGCCTAGCACGTGCGTGGCCTGGGTTCAGTCCTCAGCACCACGTAATAATAAAGGCATTGTGTACAACTAAAACAAACAAATAAATATTAAAAATAAATTTTAGGTAGTCTGGCTTTTATGCTTCTGTGTAGTTCTCTTGATGGATATAGGTTATTATTATTACTGCTGTTACAAGTGATACTGTACTGAGTATATGTGTATTGGATGTATTTTTGTAAGAAGGATTCTTTTTTTTTTAATGGCAATTCTTTTTTTTAAACAATATTTATTTATTTGCTTTCGTTGTACACAAAGCGTTTATTTTTACGTGGTGCTAAAGATCAAACCCGGGCTGTGCAC
This sequence comes from Tamias sibiricus, assembly GCA_025594165.1. NCBI lineage: Eukaryota > Metazoa > Chordata > Mammalia > Rodentia > Sciuridae > Tamias > Tamias sibiricus. The sequence continues at coordinate 137,649,493 of CM046663.1, read as the reverse complement.
GTGCTAGATGAGCGCTCTACCACTGAGCCACAACCCCAGCACCCCCCCTTTTTTTTAAAAAATATTTTTAGTTGTTGATGGACCTTTATTTTTTCTTTATTTATATGCAATACTGAGAATAGAACCCAGTGCCTCACACATGCTAGGCAAGCAGTCTGCCACTGAGCCACGACCCCAGCCCTATAAAAAAGATTCTTAAAAGTGGGATTGGAGGTGGGGGTTGTGGCTCAGTGGCATAGCCTTCGCCTTGCACTTGCGCGACCCGGGTTTGATCCTCAACACCACATAAACATAAAATGTATTGCATTGTGTACAACTAAAGTAAATAAATAAATACTAAAAAAAAAAGTGGGATTGGAGAGTGGAAAGAATATTCTGTTTTCTTTTGCAAGACAATTTCTTTTTAAAACAAGACATTCTTTTGCAATTTTTTTCTTACTATATAAACTTAAATGATTTCTTATTAAAGACCTTATGCTTGTAGCTCTTATACAACCACAAATTCAAATGAAACACAAGTATAGACCAATGAGATTCTTAAAATTAAAATATTAATTTATTAATTCTCCTTTTTAATGTGGTGTTTTTTGCAGACCTTCCCCAAAACAGATCTACTGCTTGACAATGAATCTCAGGGAAGTGGGGTTTTCCTCCCTGAGCTGGATGAGCCTGAATACTGTAATGCTCAGAACACTGCACTGTGGGAATTGCATGCACTGAGGGTAAGAGTGGCCCTGTTTATTTATTTATTTTTCTTCTTTAGTGAGCAATAATTTCAGTTTCCTCAAATAGTTATTATTGTCAGAGGACTTAGTATATTTTATTCTGGGGAATATCTGTTTTAGAATTTATGTTTTTTTTTTTTTTTAATATTTATTTATTTACTTTAGTTGTACACAATGCAATGCATTTTTTATGTTTATGTGGTGCTGAGGATTGAACCCGGGCCGCGCATGTGCAAGGCGAGCGCTCTGCTGCTGAGCCACAACCCCAGCCCTAGAATTCATGTTTTAATATTACTACATTTCACTGTGCTCTTGTTATTCTTTAAATTGTTGAGGTCCATCCTCTAAAGCAGTAGAAAATAATGACAGTTTTTATATTGGATCTTATCCAAAGATACTTTGGTAGACCACATTTCATGGTTTCATCTATTTCCTACAACATCCTTGATCCTGCAGTATGGATAGCATTAGAGTGAACCTTGTGAAATATGAATATCAGTTAAATTGTTGTAAACTATTTTCATTCAGAAGTAGGAATTGCTTTTTAATATATTTTTTATACTATAAAAGCAAGACTAGGGGCTGGGGCTCTGGCTCAGTGGTAGAGCGCTCATCTTGCATGTGTGAGGCCCTGGGTTCGATCCTCAGCACCATATAAAGAAAATAAAGGTGGGGCTGGGGTTGTGGCTCAGCGGTAGAGCGCTCGCCTAGAACGTGCACAGCCCGGGTTCTATCCTCAGCACCACGTACAAATAAACGAATTGTGTATAACTAAAGCAAATAAATAAATATTAAAAAAAAAAAGAAGAAAATAAAGGTATTGTGTCCACCTACAACTGAAAAAGGAAAAAAAAAAGTATATATATATATACATATATATATATATACACACACACATATATATATGTATATATACATATATACATATATATATATATAAAAGCAAGACTAAACTATGTCACTGGTAACTTGGTCATCAGACAGATTTGTTTTTTAATCCTATGAGCAAAAATAATATTCTTTCTGTAAGCATTTGGTTCTGATAAATTAAATATGTATATGTGCTTTTTTAAAAAAACAAGATTTATGTGGTTCTTATTAAAGGAAATCTTTGCTGTAGCTAGTGTTTTCTAACGTATTGACCTGTGCAAAACGTGGTTTCCCTGTTTCCTCTTCAGAGACATTACCATCCCATTGTGCAGAGATTTGCAGCTCACCTGATTGCTGGAGCACCTTCTGAAGGCTCTGAAGCACTCAAACCAGAGTTGAGCCGAAGGTAATATTTAGCATTGCTTTATTCTTTTCCTTTTTTGTTTTCTTTGCAGTGTGAGAGATTGAAACCAGAGCATTGCTTTATTCTAAAACTACAAAATTCAGAGATTTGAAATGAAGATTAGTGGTAGAGCATTTGTTTACTAGCTCATTCAAGGCCCTGGGTTTGATCCCCAGTATTTCAGGAGAAAAATTAGAAAAGAAGACAGCTACCAAAATCCAGCTGATAGCTATTTACTTTGAGAAGTATATACTATAAAGTACTAGATTACAAAATATTAAGTGCAAATTGAGGGTCAGGTTTTTGTCTCACTTCATATTCCTGAATTGTTCTATAGATAAAACATGCTGGTTAGCTGAGCGTAGTGGTGCCTATAATCCCAGCTACTTGGGAGGCTAAGGCAGGAATATTGCAAGTTCAAGGCCAACCTGGACAACTTAGTGAGAATTTGTCTCAAAAATTAAAAAAAAAAAAAGGGACCAGGAGTGTAGCTTGGTGGTAAGATTTTGCCTAGCAAGTATGAGGCCTGGGTTTAATCCTCCATTCTGCATAAATCAGTGAAAAAGTATGCTGGCTGTGATTTTATTTGTTTGGGTAATCACTTAAAAAAAAAAAATCCTGAAAAGTTTTACACATGTAGAAAAGTAAAAAGAATAGTATAGTGAAAAGTCCAATCATAGTGAATTTCCTTGCTCTCTTTTTTTGCAGTGCTGGGGATCTAGCCTAGGACCATAGTGCATGCTAACTATCAGTGAGCTATACCCCAAGCCCTCTTCATCGTCTTCTTCTTCTTCCTTTTTTTTTTTTTTAACAGATACATTTTTTTAGTTGTAGATGCACAAATATCTTTATTATTATGTGGTGCTGAGGATCGAACCCAGGGCCTAACGTGTGTGAGGCAAGAGCTCTACCCCTGAGCTACAACCCCATCCCTCTTGGTTTTTTTTTTTTTTTTTTTAATAATTCTGCTATGGCAGAAAATGAGGAAAGTAAGAAAAAAAAAAATAGGTGTTTTGGAATACTGACACTCAGAAAGATAGCAGTTTCATTCCTTGAGCCTCCCAAGAGTACCTTCCAACCTATAAGAAGGTCAGATGGTTACTTACAGCATCCACTGTATGCTTCCACTTGGGAAAAAGGTCCTCCTAAAAGAAATTTCTTTTCCACCAATGTTGTATTTTGGAAATATCCCAAAGTTGGAAAATCGTAATTAACCTTTATCTCAGCAAATTAGTTAGGAAATACTTTGGTTATATGGAGTAGGAGATAAAATTGTAGCTATTTTTATCTTAGTCCATTTATGGTTGCTTTAGAAAAATATATGACACTGAGCAATATATAAAGAACAGAAATTTATTTTCCCAAGTTCTGGAGATTGGGAAGTCCAAGATAAGGCACTGGAAAGTTCCATTGTGTGGCATGGGGCCTTGCTGCATCCTTTGGAGGAGTGGAGGAAGGGCAAGCTATGCAGAGGCTGTGACAAAGCATCTTTTAGGAGCCATTAATCCCTCATGGCCTTATTAAATAATGGCCATTTACCTTTTTCTTCCTTCTTATTTTCCATCAGCCCCTGTTCCCCCACCCTTCAGCCTTATTTTTTTTAAAGTGGGGAAAAAGAAAATTCTTTGTTAAATTTTTTTTTTTTTTTTTTTTTTCCTTAATGATCATTTTCTGTTATGTGTTCATTAGTGATCCTCAACATTTTGCTCTTTAATGCCAGTTTTTCTTTTCTGGAGGAAGATGAGGATTGGGTTTATCCTGAAGCCTTGCATACGTGGCGCTTTTCTAGAGAACAGATTGGGTGTGAGCTTAATCATAGTCCTTACAGGTCATTTTCTGTCTCCTTTGGGGAAAGTGAACTAACCTTAAATCATCAAGGTTTCTCTTACATGACATGGATATAGACATGTTTTCTGTCCTGAATGTCCTTTCCTTGTTTTTTATCCAAACCAACAGCTGAAGGGTTGAACTGTATTTTGAAGCCGTGGGGAATAACTGTGCTTCACTCTTCTGGTTCCAGTGACTTAAGTTAGATTTAACTGTTCCTGGTTCACATAACTGGTTCAGTTGGGATTTGATTATACTGAGCTGAAAGTCTTCTGCTTAGCTTTTCCTCTGTGCTTTGTTCTGCATTTCTAAATGTATACTAGACTTCTCTGAGATAGATTAGTTGGATAATGTTGACATCTGGGAATTTAGGATTTGTTTTAAGCTAGCGAGTTTGGGTACAATCTGTTTTCAAGTTCTAACTACAACAGTATCTATATTTCTTAACGTTTGTCTTTATAGATCTGCAGTTGAACTTTTTGAGATGTACAGCATGGCAGCAATGACTTTCAATCCTCCTGTTGAATCATCAAACCCCAAAAAGAAGGTATGTGATACTTTTTTTTTTTTTTTTTAAAGAAAAAACAGGGCTGGGGTTGTGGCTCAGCGGCAGAGCGCTTGCCTCGCACATGCGCGGCCCGGGTTCGATCCTCAGCACCACGTAAAACATAAAATGCATTGCATTGTGTACAACTAAAGTAAATAAATAAATATTAAAAAAAAAAGAAAAAACAAAAATTTACATGTCTTTTAATTACTTTATCCTTTAACTTGCTTAATTGCTTTGTAGGTTTTTTTTTTTTTTTTTTTCCACGTCTTAAGAGTTGCTAGTAGGATGGATGTTTAGGTTTGTAATTTTATAGAGATGGTCAGTGAGACTGTTTCACTCAATATAGGATACATCTTTGACCTGACCAAACTTATTATATTTTATTTGTTGGTATCAGCTGTTGCTATTTTTTAACTTTGCTCACAGCTTTGGTTTTACTTAAGAGCATAAGTAACTTTTTTTTTTTTTTTGGTACCGGGGATTGAACTCAGGGGCACTCGACCACTGGGTCACATCCCCAGCCCTTTTTTGTATTTTATTAGAGACAGGGTCTCACTGAGTTACCATTGCTGAGGCTGGCTTTGAAGTGCCTCAGCCTCCCAAAGTGCTGGGATTACAGGCGTGCGCCACCGCGCCCGGCTCATAAGTAACTTTTTAACTCATATAATTTAATTTTTTTTCCAGGAAAAATTTTTACAAGGAGATTCATTTTTGAATGAAGATTTGAATCAACTAGTCAAAAGACATTGCAGTGAAGTTGCTATTCAGTCACCTCTTGATTTCACCAAATATATGAAAACATCACTACGGTAGCACAGAAATGAAGAGTCAGTGGACTTCCTGTATGTTTGTATATAGTAAAGATAAGTTGTTGACTTAGGAAAGTTTCTTTTCCTATAAGGAAAACTTCCTAAGAATGATTAGGAAGAGGAATAATTACCCTTTGCATAATATATGGCTATGCCCCAATTAAGAAAATGTTATTTCATTAAAAAAGGAGAGCTGAAAACCTTTTTTTCCCCTCCCCATATTTGGAAGTTTCCTTCTTAATGATGCTGCCTTTTAAAAACTTAATGTACATATTTAATTTTGTTTTTGTTTTTTGTTTTGATACTTGTTTTTGTTTGGTACATGAATCCAGGGGTCCTTACCTACTCACTGAACCACATGCCCAGCCCTTTTAAAAATTTTTTATTTAAGGCTGAGGCAGGAGAATCACGAGTTCAAAGCCAGCCTCAGCAATAGCGAGGCACTTAGCAACTCAGTGAGACTCCATCTCTAATAAAATATAAAAATGGGGCTGGGGATGTGGCTCAGTGGTTGAGTATCCTTGAGGTCAATCCCCCCCAAAAATAAGTAAATAAATAAATTTTTATTTAGAGACGGGGTTTCACTAAGTTGTTTAGGGACTCACTAAGTTGCTGAAGCTAGCTTTGAACTTTCAATTTTCCTATCTCAAGACTCCCAAGCTGCTGGGATTACAGGTGTGTGCCACTGGGCCTAGCTTAAGTTATAGTTTTTAAAATAATCTTTGGCTCGGTGGTGGAATGTGTGTCTAGCCTGTAGGAGGCTCTGGGATCAATCCCTAGCACCACACACATACACAAAATCTCTGGGTTAAATGTTATTGAAATTCAGTTGCTACATTAAAATTAAGGTAATTAAGACATTATTTTTTAACATTTAGCTACTTCCTTTAACCAAATATTTATAAAACTAAATAAATATTATTGTTATTACAATACTATAGGTGGAAATAAAAAACATTCTAATTTTGAGTGAGTATATATTGTATGCAGATTTTTGAGGAAAGAGAAAAAATAGCTTGAAATTGGGCTTAGGTTCATTGGCTCACTTCAAGAAGTCATCTAATTTGGCCTTTTATAAAAAGGATGAATGTTTATTATGGCTACTTTCAAAGGAAGTTTGAATGTGATTCTAGTATCTTTAAAGTTCTGTGCGTTTCCTGACATGCCCTGGAGGGTATTAGGGGAAGAACTGCTCCATGAGGGAAGAACCCAGCACAAGATTTTCCCATCTTGTTTTTAGGGACAAAGGGAATGCAGCAAAAGGCCTTCCTAATTTTTTTTTTTTTAAATATAGGTAGGGGCTGGGATTGTGGCTCAGCGGTAGAGTGCTCGCCTAGCATGTGTGCAACCTGGGTTCCATCCTCAGCACCACGCAAAAATAAAAAGGCATTGTGTACAACTAAAATAAATAAATAAATATTTTTTTTAAAAATACAGGTAAAATGCATATTCTTAATGAATATAACTATAAAGCAGTATTTTATGTAATAGCTCTTATCATACTCTAGCAACAGCCTATGAAATATGTTTCAGTGACCAGGGTATAAATATTTTCTGATGTTAATAGTTGAATAAATTAGTTGCTTTCTCTGTTGCCTGTTCTTGATGTGAGAATGTTTTTAAAAAGGATACTAGTCCAACTAAGTAGATTTCTCAATGCTTCAGAACCATAAAAACTAGTTATTTTGGTGTGAAACTTAGAGTTCCTTTCTTATGTAATAAATGAAAATTGAAAAATTCCTTTGCCATTTCAAAAGTGGGAGTGTGGATATCAGCTTAACTGTGCATGTCAGTCTTCCCCATCAATCTCACCCATCCCGGGACTGGAGATTGAGCCCAGTGCCTCAAACATGCTAGGCAATCTACCACTCAGCTACTTATCCAGCCCTCCCCTACCCCTTATAACTTTATTTTATTTACTTATTTATTTATGTGATGCTGAGGATCAAACCCAGTGCCTCAAACAGTCTAGGCAAGTGCTCTACCATTGAGCCACAACCCCAGCCCGATGTCCAGCCCTTTTAAAATTTTATTTTGTGCTAGGGTCTCATTAATTTGTCTAGGCTGGGCTTGAACTTGTAATCTTCCTGTCTCAGCCTCATGAGTAACTGGGATTACAGATGTCGACCACCACACCCTGTTTTGTTTTCCTATCAGTCTTTTTAACTATTCTTATTTGAAAAGTATTTTGAGATCACATTTTAAAGGCTTGATTGTTAATGATAAGAAAGGTATGTTTTAGTACATAAATATTTGCTTAGATATAAATGAATAACTTAAAGAATATTATAAATATTTCCATGGATAAACAGGGTTTCTGTCCCCATCAGAGCACAAGTGGCCAGTACATGTCAAACTATTTTCCAGACATATACAAGTACATTTATGCTTGGCTTTGGCAGCAAAAACTGTAATTTAGGTGAAAAATCAGTTTTAAAGCAGGAATTCAACGGTTCTTTCATGCTTGCATTATGCTTTTTTTTTTTTTTTTAAATATTATTTACTTTAGTTGTACACAATGCAATGCATTTATGTTTACGTGGTGCTGAGGATCGAACCCAGGCCGAGCACGTGCGAGGCGAGTGCTCTGCTGCTGAGCCACAACCCCAGCCCTTGCATTATGCTTTTAATGTTCTTGTTTATGTTTGTATAATCAGTCACAGATCATTGTATATCTAGTATTTGAATATCTTGTATTAATTTGGGTATGAAGTATACTCGTGTATAAATTTATCAATGAGTTTTATTTTTTGAAGCTAAGTGTCATAGTCAGTAGTCATATACCTAAGCTACAGCCCCATCTTTTTTTTTTTTTTTTTTTAATAAAACTGAGCACTTACTGTGTGCTTAGCACTATGCTAGATGCTAAGAAATAAGGTGGGGTAATAATGGGCACAAGACTCATTCTTCCATTACTTTTCATGCTGAATCAAATTATTCACATAATACTTTTTTTAAAACGCAGCATTATCCGAGGCTGGGGTTGTGGCTCAGCGGCAGAGCGCTCGCCTTGCATGTGCGCGGCCCAGGTTCGATCCTCAGCACCACATAAACATAAATGCATTGCATTGTGTACAACTAAAAGTAAATAAATAAATATTTTTTTAAAAATGCAGCATTACCCAATTCTGTATCAGGATATGTTATTTAACACCTGTGTCATCTGAAATAAGAATGGATTCAGAGCTGTTTGATGGCAGCCTTGAGTATAGTATGTTTCTAATCCAAGAGACTTAAGAATGTGTTAATAATCATGGAGATTCAGTGTGGTTTTCAAAAACATTTTAGGTGTTCATAGGTCAAAATTCTTAGCCACCCACCAAAGTGTTTTTAAGTAGTTGATACATAAAGATAGCAGAGAACACATACATTTTCAATGGATCATGGAAATGTTGGCCTAACTCTGAACTTTGTCCAAGAGGTAGTCTCCCTTTTCTCTCTTTTTTTTTAGTACTGGGGATTGAACTCAGGGGCACTCAACTATGGAGCCACATCCCCAGCCCTATTTTGTATTTTATTTAAAGACAGGGTCTCGCTGAATTGCTTAGGGCCTCACTAAGTTGCTGAGGCTGGCTTTGAACTTTGGATCCTCCTGCCTGAGCCTCCCAAGCTGCTAGGATTATAGGCATGTGTCACTGCGCCTAGTCCTTTTCTCTTTGATAACTTTTTTGGGGGGCTCTTGTTCTTAGTGCTGATGTAAGAGAAGTAACTGAAAAGGGGTAGAGACTGCCACCTTGAGAGCAGTTTTCTAGTAGGTTGCCTTACTCTGCCAAGACAAACACCAGCCAGGAAAATTGTACTCTTCATTGGTTTGGGAACATAATTGTGGAGCTTTGTGTTTTAGAGTTAATTCAGTTTTAATGGACCAGTAAGCAAGTCCTGATTCCTTTTAAGAATTAAGCAAAGCCTGTGGTATCTGAGCAGAAGAGGGGTCTACAGAGATATTAGAAAGAGTAGAGAACAGTGGAGGAGGAAGATGTAGTTAAAAAAGGGGAAACTGGTATACATCAAAAGGGGTCCACTTTCATTCATGAGCCTGCAGTGTCTTCATAGCCATCAAGATGGGAGATCTTGGGGCTAGGGTTGTGGCTCAGCAGTAGAGAGCTCGCCTAGCACGTGTGTGGCCCAGGTTTGATCCTCAGCACCATGTAAAAACAAAGACATTGTGTACAACTAAAACAAATAAATATTTTTTTAAAAAGATGGGAGATCTTTATGAAATGAAGTTTGATTAAAAACAAGGCATTTGTAACTGCACTTTTGTTTACTCCAGACTCCATATTTATCCCCAACTGGAGAAAGAATTTATAAATAGCTTGTATTTGCTATGGATGACATATGAAGAGGCTTTTGCTCAAAAGTACACTTTCTGCCCAGATAGTATTGTTACTCCCTGCAGATTTATTTCCTACTATCCCTAATACCTTAAGCACACTCTATGAATCTTACATTTTCTTACAAAAACTAATTCCAAATGCATAGGTGACTGAGAAGAAGATAATCTCACTTCTAGCATCATAGGGCACACTACATTCTTAAATCCTTTATTTATTTATTTAAAAAAAATTTTTTTTTAGTTGTAGTTGGACACAATACAATATTTATTTATTATTTTTGTGTGGTGCTGAGGATCGAACCCAGGGCCTTGCATGGGCCAGGCGAGTGCTCTACAGCTGAGCCACAACCATAGCCCCCTTAAGTCTTTAATTACCTTTCTTTTTTTAAAGTTGGCACCTAACAGTGACAGAATTCTTTTCACTTTTAGTGAAGACTTTTAAAATATTGTAATAAACCCAGCTTGTATATCTATATTCCTTTCCATATCAACTCTACTGATAAGAGTTTGCTACCCAGATTTCTTGTAGCCTAAATATAAAATGGTAGTGGGTATAGTTCTAGTGGTGATTTTAGATGCATTCTGAATAATGTGATAATTTATTTCATTTAGCATACTGATAATAGCTATATAATTCACACATGCCTTGTTTTTTTTTTCATGTGATACAGATTGAACCCAAGGCTTCATGTATGCTCTACGAGTGCTTTACCACTGAGCTGCATCCCTAACCCTAGCTGTATAATTCAGATAAGATTTAAATAAAAATTACATATTTCTGACATACCAGGTTGTGCTAGTCCATTATAATGCAGTCATATACATCATAAAGACATTTTGGTCAATGATGGACCACTGTGTGGGTGTCATGTGATATGATAGCGTTCCCATTAGGTTATAGTGGAGTTAAAAAATTCCTATTGTCTAGTGCCATCTTAGTTTGTATAAGTACACTCTGTTGTTTACACAATGATGAAATCACCTAACAATTCATATCTTGGAATTTAACCCCATTGTCAAGTGACACACAACTGTAGTAGAGTAGGCCCTTTACGGTAATTTTGGGGGGGGTGCGGAGTTGTTTTAATATTTATGTATTTGCTTTTAGTTATACACAATGCGATTTTAATGGTGCTGAAGATCGAACCCGGGCTGTGCACGTGCTAGGCGAGCGCTCTACCTCTGAGCCACAACCCCAGCCCCCGCTTTATGTTTTTAAGCAACGCGTCCTTCATAAAGTCTCAGACTCAAATCTCAAGACAGTGTGTACCTTAACCTTAAGAAGGAATATACAACCAGCCTGGGATGCAGCACAGGGAATAGACTGGATTTTCTACTTGCTAGACAACCCAGTCTCCAAATTTAGTCTGAGGGTTAAATTTCAGATTTGTACTGTAACCAAATCAACAATTATGCTAAAGGCCATTGGGGAAGGGGATCAGCAGTGGTTAGCAAGCATCAAAGCCAAATGAAAAACCTAGAGAGGCTAGTCTTGCTTTGTATCTGTCTCATTATTTTGTAGTTTTCATTTTGGTTCTAGCCAGTTAGACTAGTAATTCAGTTTTCAACTGATGGTAAGCCTGTTAAACCACTTGGCCTACTAATTTCTAGAGGCTTGATAAAATGTTTCCAGGATATTTTAAAAAATGGGACAGTACTGTGCATTTGTTATAGACTGGTTATAGGATTTAAAAAAAAAAACCTGTAGCACTGTACAAACCATATCAAACTGCAGTAGCTTGAATTCTGTTGGCAAGAGAATGGTGGTTCAGTAAGAACTTTTAATGACAAGAAAGCTGTATAGTGTATTTTTGACACTTCTGTTTTTAAAGTATTCAAAAAATCATGGGGATTGTTTTGTTCATTTCTTAAATTAGTAAAAAAAAAAGTCTCAAAGCAAAGGTTAGGATTTTTCATGTGTTTATAATTTGAAAAAAATCTTAAAATTTAATGAAACCAATGGAAAGGTAAAGTTTGGGTTTTACTTTAGAGAAACACATTTCATTTTTTAAAGCCATAGTTTGCTTCATACCAAGAATGAGAAAATTCCATTACACTTAGCTGATAGTATTGTACAGCAAGGTTTAAAAATAATTTACATTAAATGGCAAATATGACTAGGATCAATAGCTCTTTAGTTAATCAGAAACGAAGCTGTTTTTCTTGGTAGTCTACCCTATCTCAGATGTTCAGAGCATACATTTTCTTTTTAGGAAGTTTGTCTTTAAATGGTGAATTAGAACCACTAATGCTTCTAAGTCATAGCCACATCAAGAAAGCTATGTCTAATAAATACAGTGTCAGTACAAACCTTGCAAAATAAATAAATCTACCTCAAACACCAACTCAGTCTGCTTTTGCCTTTAAAAAATGGTTAGGTTTCTTGTTAAGACACCACGACTCAGTAGATATTAAAATTATACATCATCCTAAATTCATTTTGTGAAAACCAAAAATGGAATAATCTGTGAATATATGAGCAATAACCTTTAAAAAAATATTTCTATATGTATAGAGAAATCCTGAAGAAGAGTGCACTATAGCTCACAACATAGAAACTGAGTTACTTTTAATGAATCTTACGTTATAGGACATATTTACATTTGCAATGCCCAAAAGCTTCCACTTTTCAGTCATAAAACGCATGGCTATACTAGTTTTCTTGTTTTCAGACCTCCGTGCTCCTGTTCCCAGTTCTCTTAAGTTGGTTTGGCATACTCTGGCCCTTGGGCCAAAGCCGGCCTACCACCTTGAACTAAGAATAGTTTTTACTTGTATAAATGGTCGAAAAAATCAAAAGAATATTTGTGAAAGTATTGTGAAAATTATATGAAATTCCAATTTCAATGTTCATAAATAAAGTTTTATTGGAAAGCAGCCACGCTTATTCATGTACTTATTTGTGGCTGCTTTTACACTACAGTGGCAGAATTGAGTAGTTGCAGCAGAGGTAATATAACCCTCAACCCTTAAATATTTATTATGTGGCCCTTACAGACAGTTTTCTGGCCCTTCCTCAATTGTTGCAAGCCTAATAATGGTTTTCCCAACTGCCAACATTTATAAAACAACAATTCCCTGGGCTTCTTTCTTCATTAATCAGTAAATTGGTTTGTAGCTTCCAGCCCCATGCCATCTTGTCCTCATCATGGACCTCACATCAAGGCTGCAGTTCAAAAATCATCGATTTCCAGTTTTAAGTCTAATGAAAATAAGTTATATTTCTTTCCACCTTGCTCATTCTTGGCTTTGACTTCTTGCTGAAAGAAGGTGAAGACCTGTAAAGAGATATACATGGGCTTATTAGTGTATTGAAAATGAAGATGCAAAAACATTTTTAACTTAAGGGTTCATAGTTGTTCAGCCAATAGAAACCTACAGCTCTGGTGGCTGAGTTTGGGGGAGAGTCTATTCCTATGAACTCAAAATGATTGGGGGGAAATGGAGGACTGGGAATTGAACTTGGCTGCTTTACCGTTGAGCTACATCCCTAGTCCTTTTTTTTTTTTTTTTTTTTTTTATTTGAGACAGGGTCTTGGTAAATTCTGAGGCTGTCCTTAAACTTGCAATCCTCCTACCTCTGCCTTCCTGGTTTCTGGGATTAAAGGTATGTACCACCAAGCCCAGCTGAACTTATAAGTGTCTGAACATGATGTTCCTAGGAAGCAAAACATTAGGCCATTTCTGGCCTGGAATACCATATTCTTTAGGTGAAAAAAACAAAACTTTTTAACTCAAATTGTTCAACTCTTAAGGAAAGGTAGAATTCCTTCATTTGTGTGTCTGTTATTTCAGAGAAGAGTAAGGTGAATATACTTTTTTAGAAGTTCTTAGATGATGATTATTAAAACTTTGGGTATGATTGTTTAGAAGAAATTACATGAAATATGTGACTCAAAAAGTGGCAGAAATACCAAATGTTTTCTTATGAGCCTATATACAGAAAGACCCCCACCATTTTTTTTTTTTTAAATACAAGTACTCTTTCCTGGGAACATCATCATAAAGAAGGCCTATGGGATGTAAATTCTCATTGTTGCACCTATTGCTGTTTTTAAAGAAAGCTTCCCCAACTTTAAGCAAAGCTTCAGAGTCAACTAAATGATTCTAAATGTCTGCTTGCTGCAGGAAAATTGGATCCAAGGGCAGTCATTTAAATTCACCATCACTTTCTTCCCTTCTCCTAAAATATAAACAACTAGTTATGCTCATGTGGTGTGCATAATACTTTTAAGTCAAATTTCCAGTAGTTGTATTCTTACATACATGGTGCAGTCCTAGAGTACACAGAGGGCTATTTAAATATAAAGTAGTACATTTGTGACAGATTTCCCAGCTTTAGTGTAATTTCACTCCGTCATAGGAATAGAAATGTATGTGACATTATCACTTCTGGACTTTACTTGGTGTTAAAATTCTGGCTATAGAAACAACATTTTGAATTTTTTTTTGTTATGGTACCGGGGTTTGAACTCAGGGGCACTCAACCACTGGGCCACATCCCCAGCCCTTTTTTTGTATTTTATTTAGAGACAGGGTCTCGCTGAGTTGCTAAGTGCCTCGCACCATTGCTGAGGCTGGCTTTGAACTCGTGATCCTCCTGCCTCAGCCTCCCAAGTGCTGGGATTACAGGCGTGCGCCACCGCACCCGGCTAATATTTTGAACTTTGATCACTGCCCTTATGGTAGGCTCACAGACGCACTACTGTGGTTAGTCATTTTCTGAAAGTTTGAGAGACTCAACATTGGTGGCTAGTCCTAAAACTCCTTGGCTCTTGGAGGAGGGACTGATTGCTTCAGCAACATTGGGGCATAAAAGAAAGTGAGTCTGGAATTTGAGATACCAGATGTTTCTCCAGAGGAAAAAAAGTACTGAACCTCCGAGATTACCTGATGCCATGATGTGAATTGCTGCCATAGTTGTGGGATTTCTTTCTGAGTCTTTATATACATACCTCAACAACCCAGATCTCTTGGAATAGATGCACATGCAGATATTTTGGTGGGGGCCATATCCTGTATTTAGCCTTGCTTATTATTATTATTTTTGGTACTAGGAATTGAGCTCAGCGGCACTCAATCACTGAGCCACATCCCTAGCCCTATTTTATATTTTCTTTAGAGACAGGGTCTCACTGAGTTGCTTAGTGCCTCACTGAGTTGCTGAGGCTGGCTTTGAACTCTTGATCCTTCTGCCTCAGCTTTCCAAGCCACTGGGATTACAGGCATGTGCCATTGCGTCTGGCTAACCTTGCTTGTTATTTTGAAAGGCCCTTACGACCCTTACAAGTGTAGTCTGGGGCACCAGCTATTTGGAAAGATGCTCCTCAAATATAGAAACAGGATCTTAATGCATTGGGCTTTCTTTTGAGCTGTTATGAATCCAGTGTGGTTCCATCAGGACGTATCAGTATATTCTTTTTTTTTTTTTTTAAGATATTTATTTATTTGTTTTAGTTGTACACAATGCCTTTATTTTTACATGGTGCTGAGGATGGAACCTGGGCGGCACATGTGCTAGGTGAGCGCACTCTACTGCTGAGCCACAACCCCAGCCCCTCAGTATATTCTTTAAAATGTGAGCAATTTTACAATTTGACATGATAAATTTGGGAGTGTGATAAAAACAGTGAAGCTTTGTAGAATAAGCATTAATATCTTCATGATGCTGTTGGTCTCCTGTGAATTTTAAGTCTTAGAACTAAACGGATTTAATGACGCCTTGAGTTCATGAAGAAACTAAGTGAAGCTGGGTGGGTGGTGTACTCCTAGTTACTCAGGAGGATGAGGCAGAAGCGTCACTTGAGCCCAGGAATTTGAGGTCAGCCTGGGCAACATAGCCAGATCAGTCTCATGAAAAGCCCTATGTGAAAGAAAGCAACTCAAATTTGGTTTCCTCACATGCTTTTATTCAAGGTTGATGTGAATGATTTGCTTTAAGACAGAATGAGATTTACTTTGTATATGAATACTAAGCAGTAGGCTGGCAACTGACACCCTAAATTTATTGCATTTTAAAAATGGAGGCTGTTAGATTATTTTGCTTTCTTTTTAATCATCACATCCTGGATTCCAGGTTTTTATTTATTTATTTAGTTTTTGAAATTGAGGCAGAAAGAGATAAAGTTATTGAGGCTAAAATAAAGTGAAATTAGAAAAACATAAAATGAAGAATCCAAAGAAATAAAAGCTGAATGATCCAAAAAGCCCTTGGAGAATGTCCATGTGAGGTGTTTTTTTTGTTTTTTGTTTTTTGGTTTTTTTTTTTGGTACCTGGGATTGAACTCGGGGGAACTCAACCACTGGGCCACATCTCTAGCCCTTTTTTGTATTTTTTTGTATATATATATATTTTTTTTGGTACCGGGGATTGAACTCAGGGGCACTCGACCACTGGGCCACATCCCCAGCCCTTTTTTTTGTATTAGAGACAGGGTCTCACTGAGTTGCTAAGTGCCTTACCATTGCTGATGCTGGCTTTGAACTCACGATCCTTCTGCCTCAGCCTCCCAAGTGCTGGGATTACAGGGGTGCACCACTGTGCCCAGCTCATGTGAGGTTTTTATTTTGTTTTTTTGTTTTTTTTTGTGGTACTGGGGATTGAACTCAGGGGCATTTGTCTACTGGGTCACATCCCCAGTCCTTTTTTGTATTTTATTTAGAGACAGGGTATCACTGAATTGCTAAGTGCCTCGCCATTTCTGAGGCTGGTTTTGAACTCGCGATCCTCCTGCCTCAGCCTCCCAAAGTGCTGGGATTACAGGCGTGCGCCACTGTGCCCAGCTTCTTGTGAGTTTTTAATTATCAAGACAGTTCTATGATGAAATAAGGCATTTGGGGCAAGTTGGTTGCCTTCTTGGGGCCTCTGCTTAGTTATCTATAAAATAAGGAGGCCTAAAAGTTTAAAAGCTCTTCAGAGCCCTTTCCTTATCTTAAGGCACCATTCCCACCTGTCTTTGGGGGACATTGACATTGTCTGGGAAAAGACACAGTTACCCTACTCACTATGCTTTACAAAGTAGCTTCAGTTGAGCCAGTTTCAGAATGGTGTGATGATGGTGTACCTGTGTGAAACATGTTGCCCTCCATCACTGTCGATAATCCATTGTGTCATTGGAGGACAATCCACCCACAGGTTTCTCCTCCTTGTTTTGGACATTTTCTGAGGCTGTGAGCTGAGGAGGTGATATGAGTCCTCGGGGCTGCTTAGTTGACTTGGTGAGCTTCTTAAGTTCACTTGCAAAAGAGATGCCCTTTCTTTTGTCTTCTCTGGATGCCTATGGCAGGGAAAGAATTTGCCTAGATGTTAGGTTAAACCCCAGAGTCTTCAATCATGGCACTAGGTCAGAGAGAGTTCTTTTTTCTAGTAAGTAGGGCTTTGGGAAGAAGAGCTGAGGGACTCACCTCTCAGGCCTTCTTTGCCATACAAGGAGTACGTTTTTTCCTACACAGTGAAAACAAAGCCCAACAACAATTTTTCCCCACTCAGGAACTTCTGAGATTTTACTAGCTCCCAAATCTGGTTACTACATGATTATGAATATCAAATGATTTATAAAGAGAGCAAATTAAATTTAAACTTTACCTGTACCTGCTCCTTTAGCTTAAGGATGAATTTCCCTGCCCCTTTCCACTTGCTTTGGGCTTGAAACACACACTCCTGATCCAAAAGGACTCGCTGTGAAGACTTTGGAGTAGAAGACTTCTTGTTGGGCATGTCTTTGACCACCTCTTCCAAAAGCACATAGTCCCCTGGATTGGGGTTGCTCAGGATGCTGTAGGAATATTTGGCTTTGCATAAGGTCTGAAAGAAAAGTTATGATCAACTGAAGGAAGTATCTCCAACATTTGCATTCATCCTAAATGAAACTGTAAGGTCGAAAAGTGGCAGAGACTTTGAGAGATAGAGGGAATCTTCCAGATCATGTTGGCCAGTGCCTTATTTTACAGTTGTGTAGTTGTACGACACACTTTCTCAGGTTACTTCATTTAGCTTTCCAATGGTCTATAATTTAGATGAGGAAGCTTAGACTTGCAAAAGTTAAGCAGATTCCAGAGTAAGCACAGCTAGTAAGCAACAGAATAGAGACTGGAACTGAATTTTCTGTACACGCCAAAGCTCATAGACATGAAGGTTATTCAGCCAGTGAGGAACAGAATCCTGCCTCCCAGGAGCCCTCAACCCTCTTTTAAGTAGTCTTGGATGTTGAAGGAGTTTCAGAAGTCACACAGTCAGCCTTTATATCGTACAAGACTATCTTTCATTTATGCATTTATTCATTCATTAAATGGTTAGGGAGGGCCTACTATGTCCCAGATACTCTGCTTTACTTTGAGGAGGCAAAGATGAGCAAAAGAACCAGAATCTGGAATACAAAGTCATAATTAAGGAGACTAGCATTAACCCAAATGGTCACACAAAGGAATAGCAACTTGCACTTCAGTAGTAATTACCAGCTGCTAGACATTGTGCTAATAACCTTGTGAGGAAAGTACTATTCTATCTCCAGGTTATCTATGCGGTGTCTTATCACACAGGTGTGCTGGAGCTGAGTGGAAAATGTGGCTAGTGAATGAAGACAAGGTAGCATTTACACAACAGGAATAAATAGGGATTTCTTTTTTCACCCCAAAGAACTATTTTACCAGCACCCAGTAGCTGAGGCACAGATCTGAGATCTTCCTCAGGACCTCAGAGTTAGTTAAGTAGTACAGCTGGGTTTGGACCTAGAGCAACTTGATCAAGAGTCTGTGCTCTTAATGATTGTGCTCTGTCCCTTCTCAGGTGCTTAATGAATACAAACTATGAGGAGGCCATAGTTGGGAAGGAAACAGTTCTGTGAAATCACATAGGCAAAGAAGCTTGAGGTAGAGGAAGGGAGAGGGTCCACGCAAGCCTCCTGCTTGTCTTCTGTAGGATCCTTGAGAGGTGGTCATTAGGTATTGACTCAGACATTTCTGGGACAATGAAATGACCATTCTGCAGAGCTTCCTTCTAAATCCACTACTGTCAATGCTTCACAGAGCTCCAGACTCCCTGTGCACACTAGCTGTTGAAGGAATACACTAATATTTCCTAGCCTTCAGAGGTACACTCTTCCTTTTCAGGTCCCCATTGTTTTAGAATTTCATTCTAGAATTTCATTCTAGAACAATGAAACAAGTGAGCTCCAATTCACAGTTATCTAATTTGTCCCTATAACTTATACTGACAAAAGGAATGAGGTGAGGAAGGGACAGAGATTTTTCTTGCAGTGCTGGGGATGGAACCCAGGGCTTTATGCCAGGCAAGCGCTCTACCAACAAGCTACACCCCCAGCCCCCAAAGAGCAGTTTTTTACCTGCTGAATGACATCCTGTGCGGTGCTGACACGGGGTGCTTTGATTACTGTTCGAGGTTGCTCTGGAGAAACGTCATGCACTTGGACAAAGAAACTGTCCTCTTCTGAGCTCAAGATCACCTCTTTGTCATCTTGAACAATGTTTTTCTCTTCTATAGTCTGGGTTAAAAAATAAAAACAGTTATTGGTAAGGTGATGCAGAATAAAAAAATCTAGCAAGACTTTGAGCTGTGTCTTGGTAATGTAGAAACAAGTTCTTAGTTTTATGTTTCATACATTAGTTAATATTTCATGAACTATTCTAAAAGGATATACCTGTCTTTTTTGTGTGTGTGTGTGTGTGTGTGTGTGTGTGTGTGTGTGTGTGGTACCAGGGATTGAACTCAGGGGCACTTGTCTACTGGGTCACATCCCCAGCCCTTTTTTGTATTTTTATTTAGAGACAGGGTCTCACTGAGTTGCTAAGTGCCTCGCCATTGCTGAGGCTGGCTTTGAACTCACGATCCTCCTGTCTCAGCCTCCCAAAGTGCTGGGATTACAGGCGTGCACCACCACGACCGGCTTATACCTGTCTTTTGAGAGGAAGAAAGTATTGTATTTCTGCTGATTGACACACTCAGAATGTCTGGCCTAGAATATGCCAGTTCATCTGCTTCTATTAGCTAAGGATTTTGAGAGTTCAACTCAATGGTAGATAAATTGGCAGAAAGAAAATTCACTATTTTCAATTACCAAAAGCCAAATAAGAACACAGTAAATTACGTTTAGAGAAACCCACCCATTCCCATATAGACCTTGAGCATTTAAGAAATCGTTAGACATCTGAAATGTGAGACATGAAATTGACATTCAGACAAGCTAGGTGAACAAAATCTACAGTGAAAAGGCTGACATGAGGGCTGGGGTTGTGGCTCAGTGGCAGAGCGCTTGCTTCACACATGTGAGGTACTGGGTTCGATCCTCAGCACCACATAAAAAAAGTAAACAAAAATATTGTGTCCATCCATAACTA
This sequence comes from Tamias sibiricus, assembly GCA_025594165.1. Classification (NCBI taxonomy): domain Eukaryota; kingdom Metazoa; phylum Chordata; class Mammalia; order Rodentia; family Sciuridae; genus Tamias; species Tamias sibiricus. The sequence goes on along the minus strand of CM046663.1, from coordinate 137,629,620 downwards.
AAAAAAAAGGCTGACATGATACAATGGCTGAAGGTAAAATGAATATCGGCAAAATTATCAATAATTATGAAAACTGGTTATTGCGTTAGCTTTAGATGAACTGGCTTTTGGTGAATTTTGTGTATGTAAATATATATATATATACACATACATATACATATATCTCCATATCTATATATATTATAAGGATATATCCAGCTTATTTAAAAAATTCGAACAAAAACATAGTAAATAACAAAAGCAAACTTTTCCTATTCTCATGCTTTTTTCTTTTCCCCACCTCATTCTCCACCAAAAAACAAACAAACAAAAAAAACCAAATAAACAAAGAACACCTTACTGTTGTTTGGTTATATATCCTTCTAAACATTTGTTATGGTACACAGATATACTTTGGCATTTGTGAATACATGTATACAACAAAACTTCGGCATTATGCGATTTAGCTATCATGTGATTATAAGATGGCTCCTGTCTTTTGTCATCCACCAGTCTCAAATGAAAGCATCTTTAATTATCTTCTGCAAGAGAGGAGGGGAGGACAGGGAAGGCAAGTAAAGAGTAGCCAACCCCATCTCAGGGGTAAGGACTTGGCAGGACAATTCTCCTATTCCCAGCACCATCTTCAGTCCAGGCTATGAAATGGTACTAACTAAGCAGAAGGATCCAAGAATTAATTACTGCCACCATCTGGAAGTTCCAATCAGCCACATGACCCAGAATTGTCCCCATTGATATTAAAGTCAGATGGAAAAACGCCACCAGGTGGTGCCAAACTGTAACCAAGACCAGAAAGGACTGGTCCTAGAGCTTGCCAGACAGCTGCACAGACCTGCCCCAGTCAATCATTCCTTTACCTGTGCAATCATAGCCCTACAATTTACACAACTGAAATTTTTTTAACCCAATTCATTGTATAATGGTGTGGGTGGATAGGGGAAAGAGTTATTATCCATTTTATTATATAAAATGAGATTTGTACCCACTCTAAAACTTGAGTCCTCACTGTACTCATCATTTCACGTCCATTCCAAGAGATCTTACTGCATAATTTTATGTGGCTGCCATTGTACTGATCATGTTTAGTTAGAGAGTGAGGATGGGGTAATTCCCATGGCAGAATTTATAATCTCAGTGTCCCAAAAAGCAGAAAGCAAGAAATAAGAAATAAAAGTTCAAAGATGCCGCATAAAGTGTCCCAACAACAATGCATCACTTTTTAAAATATTAGTTATAGTTGGATATCTTCATTTTGTTTACTTATTTTTATGTGGTATTGAGGATCGAACCTGGTGCCTCACATATGCGAGGCAAGCGCTCTGCCACTGAGCCACAACCCCAGCCCCGACTAAGCCACAACCCCAGCCCCGACTAAGCCACAACCCCAACCCAATTCATCACTTTTAAGAGGACTCCTTAGAGCTCCATTCAGAGCTTGTTCATATTTAGGGAGTTTTCAGTCACATAATCACAAATTATGAACAGAAATAATAATGAGTCCTCATTATAACTCCTTTTCAATTCTTATTTTTATATATATTGTTTATGCATTTGACAGTGAGTTTCACAATAATGTTTTTTTGTCAAATAGGATAGTTTCTATTATAGATTTTATAAATTAGGGCAGTGAGGTTTACAGAAGTTAGGTGACCTATTCAGGATTATCTAATTTGTGGCAGAGCCCAGGCTTGTCTGACTTCAAATCCAACAGCAGTCAGAGGGGGACACATTGACTACAGGAAGATGTGGTTGACAGCTTGACAGCTGAGGAGACAAAGTACACAAGGCAAGCTGGAGAGGTCAGAGGTCACAGATAGCAATTTGGGGACTTTTAATTTATTCAGGCAAACTATTTATATATCTTACAAGATGGAAATACTTATAACCCAAATCTATCAATCATAAGTGTCTGTTTGCCTTCAATGATTGCTAAAGTCACTTATTCAATCTGAAATCTTTTTTTTTTTTAGTGCTGGGGATTGAACCCAAGGCCTCATGCATGCTGAGCATGTGCTCTACCACTGAGCTATACTCCAGACTCAGTAAATTTTGGTATCATTATGCACTAGGTAAATCTAAATACACTAAATGCAGTTTTTAATCTTTTGGGATAAATTTTTTTATAATTATGTTTTTTTTTAATGCTTTTGCTACATAGTTTACAATTACTAGGTAAAAGGGTATTTTCATACAGGACAAGTTTCTCACAAAATTAAGTGTGCAGAGAAGGTCATCTGATCTTTTACCTTTACTATTTCAGTCCACTCAGAAACTGGTTGAATTGTTAAAAGATGTCCAGGGAAAAATCAGTACTTCCAGTATACAGACATCACATTTAAGGTACTTTTTTTCTTAATATTTCTATTAGTACATTATAATTATAAACAATGGTTTCATTGTGGTGTATCCATATATGCACGTAACATAATTTGCTCTGATTTATTTCCCAGTACCTCCACTTTCCCTCTCTTCTTCTTTCCATCCTGCTTTCTCTACTCTTCTAGTTTTCTTTTATTATTTACATATTCTATTTATGTATTTCATTGGTGCATTACAATTGTACATAAAAGTGGGATTTATTGTGGTATATTCAAACATATAACACAACTTGGTTGATTTTTGTTTTCTAGTTCTTCCTTTTCCCTCCCTTCTTCTCTCCCCACTTCCCCTTGGTCCTCTGTATCTATGTTACCACTCTCCCTTCTATTTTCATGACAATCCCCCATTTTTATACCTTTATTTTGTTTATTTTTGTGGTGGTGGGGATTGAACCTAGTGCCTCATGCATGCTAGGCAAACACTCTACCACTGAGCAACAACCCCACCCCTTGGGATAGATTTTAGTCATTTCAAAAATTTTCTCACAAAGGTATATCAAGGAGAACTTGGTGTAATTCTACTTGTCAGATAAAAGCTTATTAGCTTTCCTTTCTAATTTATCTCCACCCCCCCTTTTCCTTCAAAATGCTTCTCTTCCACTAGCATTTATTAGGCATCTACTTCTGAGGTCTCTACTGCCTGTTGTCATATAAATTGCCTTCAAGGCATCCCCAGAGTCCTCAGTCCTAACTGTGGAATGATGTCCTCTTGAGACCTCAGCAGCCTGTCTATATTGCCTCCTGCTCATGCCTCCTGCTGCCCACCACCTGCTGGGTGTGGATAATCCACAGGACTGATGCAATTCCAGCCTGGGCAGCACAAGATGGCAGAAGGAACAGCCTCTAAGACTTGAGCTCTTTCTATGTCTGATCCCCTCATGATTGTAAACTCTCTGACTCTATTTCCCTATGTGTAAAACGGTTTTCATTACATCGTAAGCTCATTAAAAATAGTGGGTTTTTTAGACTTTTCAGTGTTATAAATGATCATACAATATATGGTTTGAAAAATTTACTTATTCACTGGCATTGTCACTTAGAGAATACTGTTTAACAAGGCAAGACAATTAGAAATAGGGAAAAAAAATTAGAAATTAAAGGGCTTCAAAAGTCCAGTTAAGCTCTCTGATATCTTCTCCTGAAGTGATTATCATTAGAACTGTTTTTAATGCTTGTTCTCTGTCTTAGCAATTCCAATGCCTGAGAAGGAGAGGAGACTGGACAGATAATTACATTTCTTTGCTTAAACTAAGTGTCATTTTATGGTCTGAGACACAGTTAGGGAAGGAAGGTGGTGGCTCTGGGTCTCAGAGCAGATGCTGGAATTCTAGGAAAGATTCAGGTCATGTTCACAGTAATCAGGGATTGAAAAAGTAACACATGCTGGGTGTGGTGGTGCATGCCTGTAATCCCAGCACTTGGGAGGCTGAGGCAGGAGGATCGCGAGTTCAAAGCCAGCCTCAGCAATGGTGGAGCACTTAGCAACTCAGTGAGACCCTGTCTCTAATAAAATACAAAAAAGGGCTGGGGATGTGGCCCAGTGGTTGAGTGCCCCTGAGTTCAATCCCTGGTACCAAAAAAAAAAAAAAAAAAAAAAAAAAAAAGAAAAGTAACACGCAAGGGATAAAACCTACTATCCTTTCCACTGTGCCCAGTAGCATGGACCACTATGCTCTATCATGAGCCAAAAGGAGCAGGCCAGGTACTCAGAATGGGACCTGGCACATATTATATGCTAAATAAATATGTTTTTAATAAAACTATTGAATTGACTCAATTGCTTTGTTTTTCACATATCATGAAGCCTGTCTATGCTGGAATAATGACCTCATATGCTATTTCAAAAATGGCAGGTAGTGAAGTGTTAATCAGTTTATTCAGGAAAAATTTTGGTTAGTGGGCCTATAATCCCAGCAACTAAGAGGCTGAGGCAGAGGTATTTCAAGTTTGAGGCAGCCTCAGCAACCTAGTGAAGCCCTAAGCAACTTAGTGAGACCCTATATCAAAATTTAAAAAATTTAAAAAGGGCTGGGAATGTAGCTCAGTGGTAAAGCACCCCTGGGTTCAATCCCCAGTACCAAAAAAGAAAAAGTAGTTCTCGATAAACAAGGTCAAATGGGAGTCAACCTATTTGAAATCACAGGGCAGAAGTTGCTTTCTTTCCTTTGCAGAGATGATCATGGAAATATTAGCATGTGTAATATAAGTTTTTACTAATTCTGACCAATGCCGAGAGATTACTCTTACTTTATGTGAAATTATGGAGTATTTTCAAACAATGCTGTTTTACTTACCAGTACAGAAACTTTTTTTTTTTTAAATGTTTATTTATTTGCTTTTAGTTGTACACAATGCGTTTTTATGTGGTGCTGAGGTTCGAACCCGGGCCGCGCACGTGCTAGGCAAGCGCTCTACCGCTAAGCCACAACTCCAGCCCCCAGTACAGAAACTTTTATAGGTCAGGTATCCCTATCTGAAATGCTTGAGGCTGGAAGTGTTACAGATTTTAGAATATTTGCACAGACTTTACTGGTTATATGTAAAATGCTATCCATTACAGCATGAGATCATTCAAATATTGGGTGTTTGAGACCTTTCAATGCTGTAAATGATTATGCAATATATGGTTTGAGCAATTTAAGTGATGCTCAACCTGTTTTAGTTAAAACTTTAGCAGGTACTAACAGGAAAGCAATCAACATCAAAATGTAGAATTCCTATAGACCCTGCATTACAGAACACAGGAGTCCCCCTTATCTGAGGTTTTGCTTTCTGCAGCTTCAGAACCATGGCCTGAAAATATTAAATGGAACATTCCAGAAATAAATAGTTCTTAAGTTCTAAACTGTGTGCCATCGTGAGTAATGTAATGAAATCTCTTGCTGCTCTGTTCTGACCATCCTGGGGTATGAATACCCCTTTTTGTTTTTGTTTTTTGGGTACCAGGGATTGAACTCAGGGGCACTCAACCACTGAGTTACAACTCTAGCCCTATTTTGTGTTTTATTTAGAGACAGGGTCTCACTGAGTTGCTTAGCACCTTGCTTTTGCTGAAGCTGGCTTTGAATTTGCGATCCTCCTGCCTTAGCTTCCCGAGCTGCTGGGATTACAGGTGTGTGCCACCTCGCCTGGCATGAATCCTCTCTTTGTTCAGTATATCTGTAATGGACTACCTGCCCATTAGTCAGCCATTCAATCTTGGTTATCAGGTCAGCTGTCATGGTGTCATAGTGCGTGTATAAAGGGTTGGGTTCTATTAAGGTTTTAGGCATCCATTGGAGAGCCTAGACCCTGTGAATAGTAAAGGGTTACTACTATAATGTGATCTTCACAATATCTTTTCATTGTTGGTTGCTTGCTTTAGCCAGAGGTTTGCTAAGTTGCCCAGGCTGGCCTCAAACTTGTGATCCTCCTACCTCAGCCTCCCAGGTAACTGGGATTACAGGTATGTACCACAGTGTCCAGCGACAACGTCTTTTCATATACAAATAAAATACTGGACACACAGCTCATAACATGCACAGGAATCCTTTAAGTTCTTGCTTTATAAAAGATGTTTTTTTAGACTGAATTTCTGCAATTTAGAGATAACCTTCTTAATATGTCCAGAAATATAAAATCATTTCCCCATATTTACTTAAGAAGAACAATATATACAAAGTTGTGATGCAAGAAGCTCAGGATATGAGGTAGGTGGTGAGTGGTGAGATGGCTAACCACTGAGCTGTAACATGTTGGCTGTTCCCAGGATATACTTACTTCCTGCTGGGTTTTTAAGACAATTCTGCCCACATAGCCTTCTTCTGGAAACCAGCTACTTAAAATCTGCATGATCTCTTCCTCTGGACCAATGGCTCTCTGGAACGGCTGTTTCCTGCATTCATTCTTTTCTTTAGATATAAAATACTTCTCTTCCATCAGAAAATAGTCTGTGGTGATAGGTTTGGTGTCTTGTTCAGTTGTCAGAATCTAAAGAAAAAGCAACGGCAAAATTGGGCTCACTTCTAAGAAGTGGAGCACAAGCTTAAATTCAAAACAAGTCTCCACGATGTTCAGATAGGTTTGATATGCAATTTATAAGCAAGACCTCCTCTGGAGTGTTGCATAATTCTTTTTGGAAGATCTAAGAATTCTCATATGTCCAAAAAGGATTGTTTATGTCCATTCTGGGCAATGGTACAATTTCTCCACAATCCCCAGACAGCATAGATATTTTCCCACTGCTGGAATGAGAGTTCCTACTAAATTAAAAACTTTAGGTTTCTCACTCCATGAATTTAGCCCTTTGTAATCTTACACACAGAACAGAGGGCAAAGAACCTAATCCAGCTTTTACTAAAATAATCTCTTCTTCTCACATTGGAAATACTCAATCATCTTATCATGGAAGGTTCCACAAGGCTAAATTCTCATCAGATCTAAGTTGCTGGGAAATCTTCTTTCAGTAAACTCCTGACTGTGTGCCTAAAAGGTTATTTTCTTTATTGGCTATTGACCCTGTGCAGTTTAAATGGCATGGTTGTAACAAGGCTCTGGAACCAGTCAAACCTGGGTCTGAGATTTCACTTGTAAGACTTCCTGTCTATGAAGTGTTGGGCAAGATACTTAATCCCTCGGAAATTCAGTTCTCCCATCTAAAAATTAAGAACAGCCATAGCAAATTCTCTTAATTTCGGTTTGTTTTATGATTGAGGCATAAAGTGTAACATTATGAGAACATTTTGAGAATAAAGTGTCAAGTATGAGAACTCAATAAATACTAGCCATCACTGTAGATACCTTTACTGATGTGATCTTTCTCACTCCTGGACAGATTACCAACCAAGGGTTGATCTCAAAGGGAGTAAATGTCAGCCATCATGAAGAAACCCCCTGTGTTACCTTCCTGTAAATGTGGCTGGGTGATGAGAGAAGGCTGCTGCCACCTGGCCTGGATTAAGCAAACCCCATCTCCCCAGGCCTGTGCCAATCATGCATCGAGCAGAGTCAACATTTTCTCATTTGGAAAGAAAGCAGAATGGAATGTGCTGAGGTTGGTGGAGCAGAAGATTCTCAGAAGATTCTGATCCCTCTACCTTGGCCCTTGGTCTAAAATAGACACTGTATTATTGATTCTGTGGGGGCCAAGACAATCAAGTTGCCTGAAGCTCAGAACTACCACTTCAGGGATAATTCAGCATATGAAGCTGCCATGAGAGAGTCAGTGTCTGCCTTCCTCTGTTCTGAGGACTTAATTGCAGATATGTGTGGGTGACAATAAGGGGCTACTTTTCATGGGTGGCCTATGAGAAGTTTTCTGTATTTTACAAAACCTTGGCAGTGTTTTATAATAGTGAACACTGAAGTTCATGGATTAGTTGGTTAAAAGAAAAACGAAACACACACACACACACACACACACACACACACACACACACACACACACACGGCAGAAGCTTCTTTTTGATAATCTGTAAAATGTGATACCTAATGGTTTTCTATGACTCCCCCTAATTATAAAATGTGGGCTAAATTGTTGGCTGATCTATAGAGGTGTACCTTCAAAAGACAGAGACAATATTTAGTACTTGGCATGGTTGTTCAGTTGGTATTTAATTTCCCCACACATTATATGATTCCAGCTACATTTCATCACACACCCTAATTTTAGCGGGAGCTCCAGGGTCACTGCCCTTGGTCCTTGCTCCCCTTGGCCTATCCTCAAGGAGTAGGAGGAGTTCTAAAGTGGGTTAAGAAGAAAAGAATCTATAAGGATAATCAGCCACTGTGTCAAGCAGGGGTAGAGTTCCTAGTGTGCAGAGAAAAGGAATTACACATGGGCTCTGCTTTGCCCTGTGGGGGGCTACCCTCTCGCTTCTGGATACTGCTCTTTCTTCCTGGTCTCCCCCACTTAGAAATCCTGCCATAGACAGTGATTCTGCCTGCAGAAGGCCTCAAAGATTGCTAAGGGGATCTAGAGCAGAAGTGTCCTGGCATGAAGGGGCTTAGACCTGTTTGGCTCAGGGTTTGAGGTACAAGGCTCATGTTCTCTTGTTCAGGCTTTCCTTGCTTCTTTACATCACCAGATGGGTAGGACCTCAAAGGTCAAGATCAAGTGCCAGGGGAAAGTGGGGAGGGAGGGCTCCACATGAAAGGAAAGCCTTAGGCTTCAAGTGCTGGAGATGTGTTCTTGGCCCATGTGGTCCACCCTGGTGCTCTGGGAATCTGATTCAACTTCTAGGCTGGCAAACAGACTTCATTCAGCTCCTGTGTAAGTTCTGAATGATTAGTACGTGCTGTATTATGAAGGAAGATGAGGCCCGTGTATAGACTTAGAGGGAAAAATTACGTTTGGTTGGAAGGTCATTTATTCTGGTTTTTATATTTTGACAGCCCAATGTTTTATGTGGTTGAAGAATTGTTAAAAAATTCTCTGGAGTTAAGATAGCTTGTCTAGTGGTACCAGGATTCCTCAGGTCATTCTTATTTTGTATTTATTTTTTTATTTGTTCTTATTAGTTATGCATGATAGTAGAATGTATTTTGACATATCATACATATATGGAGTATAATTTCCCATTCTTCTGGTTGTATATAATGTGGAATTACACTGGTCATATAATCATGTATGCACATAGGATAGTAATGTCCGATTCATTCTTCTGTCTTTCCTATTCCCATTCTCCCTACCTTCCCTTCATTCCCCTTTGTCTAATCCAAAGTACTTCTATTCTTCCCCACCTGTCCACCCCTTCCTTATTGTGAGTTAGCATCCGCATATCAGAGAAAACATTTGGCCTTTGGTTTTTGGGGATTGGCTTATTTCACTCCTTGGCATATACCCAAAGGACTGAAAATCAGCGTACTATAGTGACATGGCCACCTTAATGTTTATAGCAGCTCAATTCATAATAGCTAAGCTATGGAAACAACCTAGGTGCCCTTCAACAGATGAAAGGATAAAGAAAATGTGGTACATATACACAATTGAATATTACTGAGCCATAAAGAAGAATGAAATCATGGCATTTGCCGGTAAATGGATGGAACTAGAGATTATCTTCAGGTCATTCTTAGAGTTGATCTCATTCACAAATATTCAGAAGGTATATAATCAACACAGACATTTGTGCATTGATGTTCACATGTGTATGCTCACACACATACTCATACACACATTTTCACACATGTACATCTATACACATTAGATTTGATTTCTCCTAACTGTGGTCCCAGTAGACTTGCCTGTTGGAGAAGCTGCTTGGCTTTGGTGCCTCCATTTATAGTAAAGACAGCAAAGGGCTCTGGACCTGGGACCCCATGCACTGTGACTCTGTGAGTCTGTAAACATTTTCTCTCTTCTGTATTAAACATCTGTGAAGGAAGATCACATGATTTTCATTCATTCTAAAAACTATATATCTAGTTCTATTCCATACAAAGGTGATGTACTTAGAAGTATGTAGAGGGACAAGTAAATGCAAAAGATGAGAACCTATTTACAACCTGATATGAATGTGGTAGGAGAGACAATGCACATCTTCCTTAATAGTCTAGGGAGATTATTTAATAGCACACCACCAAAGAATTCACTTATTTTCAATCAGTGTCTCTTTCTATCATAATTAGGGACTGATGTTATCTGAAATGAATGTTAGTCCTTATTTATGAACTGACATTCTACAATATCTATTGAATTCCATCTCTCTTCAGGGTACTGGGCTAGAATTTTGAATAGTAAGATGATAAATAAAATACCTTCCCTTAGCTCACTGTTCAGGCACACAGATAATCATAACACAGAAAGTATGTCCATTAGGAAGAATTGGTGGGTGTGTAACTCAACTCTTGAGTCATTCAAAATATGAAATCGTTTGTGGAAGGCCTATAGTGAATCAGACATTCTGCCTAGCCCTGGAGATTCAGGGACAAATGAGATATTATTCCTGCATTCAAGGGCTCCAAGTTGAATGAGAAGCTAGAGGAGAGAGTGGGCCATTGTAAGAAGCATGGTAAGTTGCTTGGGAACCCGTAGGAAGTTTGGAGGGAACCAGGGGGCGGGGGGTGTGCTTCTTGAAAATGGTCTCATCTAAATCTTGAAAGACCCAGTGTGATCTAGCAGATGAAGAATGGAACAAGGGGATCCCAAATTGATGCAGCACCTGTGCTAAGACTTAGTAGGGGGCTGGGATTGTGGCTCAGTGGTGGAGTGCTCGCCTGGCACGTGCGCGGCCCGGGTTCGATCCTCAGCACCACATACAAATAAACGCACTGTGTACAACTAAAGCAAATAAATAAATATTAAAAAAAAAGACTTAGTAGGGGCCTAGGTCAGGGCATTCTGGGGTCCTCAGCAAGGTCAGTGGCTCACGTGTGGGAGGGAGAAAGGCTGGGCCTTGGCAATGCACACTCCTGCAGGCCTTCGTGGAACTGGCTAAACTTTATAGACTGCAACTGGCAAAATGGCAACTTGAGGGCTGAAGTGTTTTAACTTTATTTTTATTTGGGGTGGAGAGGAGAGATTGGCTATTTTGCTATGCTTGCACAATGTGTTTTCTTTTAATCAGTTTTACTGAGGTATTATTTGCATACCATAAAACACACATACTTTAATTGTCTGGGTTAACCTCTACTATGTTTTTAAAAAGCTCAAAAAGTTACCAACATTAATCAAAATACAGATATCCTGGTTCTCCCGAAAAACCAAAAGATCTGGTGATACTGCATGGCGACAAGCAGCTGGAGCTGAGAGCTGGGTGATAGCTGCTCCTCTAAGTGACCCAAGAACTCTCTGCTTTCCTGGAGTCTTTGCCCAGCCCATGTATGTACATTCACCTCATCCTCTTACCATCCTAATGCATTGGATTTTTGTTACCTCTGATATAAACTTTACCCTGAAAGCAATGGAAAACCAAGGAAAGATTTCTATGAGGAATGACATGATTAGATTAGCTAGATCTGTTAGGAAGATTCTAAAGGAAGGCAGAGAGGACAACCGAGGTGAAAAAGAGACCACTTAGGAACCCACTGTCAGCCAGGTGAGAATGAATCAGTAGGCAGTAGGGACGAACAGAGATGAATGTATTTGAAAAATACTAGGTCTTAACTGGGGGCATAAGAGAGAGGGAGAAATCTAGGATAATGTCCAGTTATTGGCTTTAGCAATGAAGGGTGGTGTCTGCTACGGCTGAAGAATGTGTACTTACCAAGCATAGAAGCTGCTGCCTGAGAACCCCAAGGATGGCATAGTGTGATATAAAAAATAAATAGATATGTGGTCTTTGTCCCTAGCTGGCTTGTCTCAAGTCCCAGTGACAATCTGGGGCTGGTAATTGGCATCTGAGGCAGGAGCAGTCTTATGAGACTAAACCATTAATTTGTGGGATCTGCCACTAACTCCAGGTGAAAAGTGTCAGAATCAAATTTAAATGCAAGATCCCAGGCTGGTGTTGGAGAGGTGGAGCCGTGGTGATGGAAAAGACAACATGCATTTTGGTGTCAGAAGTGTGAGTGAAGATAGTTAATTCACAGCATTTGCGCAGCCTTCAGCTCTAACAGATGTAAAGGCAACCAACCCAGAGCTGGGCAAGAAACCTGCTTTTCCTCTCTGAAAGCACTGGATCCCTGTTCTCTGGGACCAGAAAGTGAGCCCTGTTCCCACTTGTCAATATTCTGCACAAGGTGGAGGTCATACCTTCCTCCACCCTGACCAAAGGATTGTTCTCAGCCTTGGTCACACACTGTAATCACCTGGGGATCTTTCAAAAGACATTTTTGCCTGGGCCCCCAGTCATAGATTCTGAGTTAATTGGTGTGGAGTGTGGCTTGGGCACAAGGATATTTTTAAAGCTCCACAGATGATATAAATGTTGCTGTGGAGTGCTGAAAAGAAAAGGAGAAAAACCCAAGGAAACAAGGTCAGGGACAGAGAGAGAAGAGACTGACAGGAGTGAGAGAAAGAGAGGCCAGAGAGGAAGGTGGGGCTATTTATAGGTGGTGGCAGAAGTGTTCCCAGCCAGTGCCATTATTGTGAGCACAGGTGCCTTTCCAAAGCTCCTTAGGACTATGCTGCAGGTAAGATTGATACAACAGTGATCAGATGATGAAACATGTAATCAATGGACATACTTTGAAATGTATTTTTAATGTAAAGAGGAAGCCTAATGAAATTAGCCAGTTTATTAAAGCAATGTTTACTCTTTAAATAAACTACCCTTCAGTAGTGGAGAGAACTCTGCTCTAATGGTCCTCAGACTCCTATGGGCATGGGTCTTATGTAGGGAACTTGTAAGTTAGTGTATGTATAGAGTGCTTCGTGAAGTGCCAAGTGTCAGCTGTGATCACTTTCATAGCCACCAAATTCATAACTCTCACAGACCACTTTGCTATATCAAAAGAAAGCCCACCTCCTGTGTAACAATCCCCTCAAACATAATGATTGAAATAGAACTTAATTACCAAAGAGGCTGTCAAGGTACTGCCAGAGGAATTTTCTTCCATTCTTCTGCTGTTTATAAACAAACTAGAGATTTCCAAGACTTCATTGTGGAGGTTTCGCAGCTGAAGATGTCGATATCCTGAAATATTGTAGAATTGGGGAAAGCCTGTTAACCATGTGCTGCAGAGCTCTGCAAAGAAGATACTCCATGGAGATTAACAAATGACAGGTAGAAATATTACCTTAAAATAGGCAATGGATGACAACAGACATTGACTAGTAGGCACCTTTGCACTGGGAGGGTGCTGCCCAGTACTGTTTCTAACTTAGACTCAAACAGACACTCTAAACTCAAACAAAAATTAGCAGGGGGGGCAGGAAATTAGCAGTTGTGGCTCAGTGGTAAAGCACTTGCCTAGCACGTGTGAGGCACTGGGTTCGATTCTCAGCACCGCATATAAATAAATGAATAAAATAAAAGTCCATCAATATCTATTTTTTTTTTTTTTTTAATTAGCAGGAAAGGCCTGGGGTTGTAGCTCAGTGGTAGAGCACTTGCCTAGCACATGTGAGGTCCCGGGTTCAATCTTCAGCACACACACACACACACAAAAATAAATAAAATAAAGGTATTATGTTCATCTACAACCAAAAAATATTTTTTGAAAAAATAAATGAATAAAATAAAGGGATAAAAAAGCCACCCCATTAAAAAAGTTAGCAGGAAAACCTGACCATTTTGACATCAAGGCATGTGCAGCCCCTGCTTTACTAAGGGTGAATCTTTCATCTTGGAGCAGCTTTAGTGATAAAATATTCCAACATGAGAGGTTTGATTAAAGAAGCTATGATGTGCGTGTCAGTTAATAATAGCATAATATGCAGCTAATAAAAGAGGTAAAAATGGTAATTTAGATGTACAGGTAACATAAAAAGTTGCTCACCATATACATCAGAGAGTGAAAACCAGTAACTTGCAAAACACTATGATTAGTAGGAAGCCTGTTATTTAAAAACATATTTCATGTGTCATATGCATGGGTAGAGAAATGAAGTCTGCAAAAGACGTTCGTTCACCTAAAGTGAAGTGGGGAGATGGAATGATGGATAATTTTATTTTTTATTTTTTATTTTTTTGGTACTGGGGATTGAACTCAGAGGCACTCGACCACTGGGCCATATCCCCAGCCCTTTTTTGTATTTATTAGAGACAGGGTCTCACTGAGTTGCCAAGTGCCTCACCATTGCTGAGGCTGGCTTTGAACTCGCAATCCTCCTGCCTCAGCCTCCCAAGTGCTGGGATTACAGGCGTGTGCCACCACGCCCAGCTGGAATGATGGATAATTTTTAAAAAGTTTTTGCTGTTCCTTTCTTTCTCATATTTCTGTAATAACTCTTATGGGCTGAATTGTGCTTCCTATTCATATGTTGAAACGGGAACCTCTAGTACCTCAGAATGTGACTCTATTTGGAGATATGTCCTTTAATGAGGTAAGTATGTTAAAATAGGGGTTATTAGGGTGGGCTCTAATCCACCCTAATGTCCTTAGAGGAAGAGGCTATTAGGACACAGACATGTGCACACAGACTAAGATCATGGGAGGACACTTTGAGAAGCTGGCCATCTGCCAAGCAGGGAGAGAGACCTCTGAAGAGACCAGACCTGCTGACATCTCAGAACTGAGGGAAAACAAATTTCTTTCTTTCTTTTTTTTTTTTTTTTTTTTTTGTACTAGGGATTGAACTCAGGGGCACTTGACCACTGAGCCACATCCCCAGCCCCATTCTGTATTTTATTTAGAAACAGGGTCTCACTGAGTTGCCTAGTGCCTTGCTTTTGCTCAGGCTAGTTTTGAACTCATGATTCTCCTGTCTCAGCCTCCTGAGCCACTTGTTGTGTTTATTTTGTTATTAAACCTTTAGCAAACAAATATAATAACCAGGGGCTATTTGCACAATGGAGAAGAGAAATAGGAAATAATCAAGAAGTAGGAAATTGCAATGTGTCTGTAGAGCTCAGAGAATGACAGTTTGTGGCTGGAGAGGGGTGTGTGTGTGGGGGGGGGGAACATGTAGAACCTGGTACTCAGAGTAGTTCAACAGAATCAGCACCTTTGGAAGCTTATTAGAAAGGCAGAGTCTTGGGGTTGGGGTTGGGGCTCAGTGGTAGAGCACTTGCCTAGCACATGTGAGGCACTGGGTTTGATCCTTAGCACCATATAAATAAATAAAGGTCTAGAAAAACAAAAAAATAAAGACAGGCAGAATCTCAAGCCCTGCCCCAGACCTATGTAACTGAGATTTGCATGTTATTATCAAAGTGATTCCTGTGCACATCAGAGTTCAAGAAGCAATGCACGAGCCAGGTGCAAGAAGCCCAAATTCCTCAGAGCGCCACACCAAAGCCAATCCACAAGCCAACAGCCCTGGCCTTTGCTCAAAAATTCCTTTCCCCTGCTTTCCATCTAATACTCACCCTGGCTTCCAATACTTAACTTTCTCCAGGTACCACCTCTAACCATGGCTCACTTTTTTTTTTGCAACCCCCCTCAACTCTCCCTTCTTTTCTTTCTGTACTTCATGCCTTCCTTTAAAAATGCCAGGGGTACCATGGGTGCTGCTTGGGATTTTCATTCTACCTCGTTTTAAAGCCTTGAGTGGAATGATTCTCTGAGCAGTTACCGCTGAACTGTTATTTTCCACAACTGCAAAACGAAGAAATACAAGATCTTCAAAGTGAACCCGGAACAGAAACTGTTCGTTCCACATGGGGTTCAGAGTGTTTCGATGGATGGGCTTCGTACGGAAATGGCAGCTATCCAGGGGCATGCCCAGGACATCCACTTCTATGCACGGGCTTCCTGTGCTGTTACTAGGGCACACATTTTGGCCAGAGACAATCTGAAGGGGGGAGAAAAAAAAAGGATCAAGGTCACAGAAGATGAAAGAGAAGGGAAGACAATTTCTGGATTTCACCATTACCATCCACAAAGAATGCCTTAATGGACAGGTAAATGATTAATAGAACTGTCAGGCAAACCAGTGACAGTATTCAGGTAATCATGCTACTGAAATCATATGAAAACTCTATTTTGTCAACAGTATTTGCTTAACTGTAACCTTTCAACAGAGTGTGTTGTCAAAAATTAACTCATAACCTTCTGTAAACAGATAAAACTACCCTCAACTCTAGCTAAAATGGTCAAACAGAAAAGAAGCTACTGCCTTCCTGTATTACAGAAAGAAAGAAAAAAATAGGATAGTCAGAAAAGTCTGTGAAGAGGAATCTGGTGTGTCATAAGCAGACTTCCTTTGAAGAGAGGGAGACAAGATCAAAAGAAGGAGAGAAAAGATGATCTTGTCTCTCTCTTTCCTAGCTCCCACCCAGATTTTGTTGTTGTTGTTGTTGTTAAACTGAGAAGGAACAAAAGAACAGGGAAATAGAAGGTCGGCATGGTGGTGCACACCTGTAATCCCAGCAGCTGGGGAGGCTGAGGCAGGAGGATTGTGAGTTCAAAGCCAGCCTCAGCAACTTAGTGAGGCCCTGCTCTAAATAAAATAAAAAATGGCTGGGGATGTGGCTCAGTGGTTAAGCACTCCTGGGTTCAATCCCTGGTAACAAAAACAAAACAAAACAAAAATAACCCAGGGAAATCTGTTTTTAAGGGGAGTGTGTGGAGTTTTGACAGTAAGTTATTTAAGCAATGAAAGATATATGGAAAGGCCCAGGAATGATAAAAGTTAAGACTAGAAGCAGGAAAGATGCTTCACTGTGTGTGTGTGTGTGTGTGTGTTTTATATATATATATATATATATATATATATATATATATATATATATACATATATATATACATATATATATATATATTATTTTTTGTTGTTGTTGTTGTTGTTGTTGTTATGGGGATTGAACTCAGGGGCACTTGACTACTGGGCCACATCCCCAGCCCTATTTTGTATTTTATTAGAGACATGGTCTCACTCAGTTGCTAAGTGCCTCACCATTGCTGAGGCTGGCTTTGAACTCGCGATTCTCCTGCCTCAGCCTCCCAAGTGCTGGAATTACAGGCATGCACCACCGTGCCAGGCTTGTATTTATATATTGATGCAGGTTTGTCTGATCTTAGAGCTCATTGGAGCTATAGATGAGCTGCTCTAACAAGGAGATAAACTTCTTTTTTTGGCAGGGGTGTACTGGGGATTAACTCAAGAATGCTTTACCACTGAGCTACATCCCCAGATCTTTTTATAAAATATATATATATATAAAGTATATAAAGGTTTTGTTAAGTTGATGAGGGTCTTGCTAAATTGCTGAGGCTGGCCTTCAACTTGAGATCCTCCTGCCTCAGCCTCCTGAATCACTGGGATTATAGGTATGTACCATGGTGCTTGGTTGGAGCCCAACTTTTATGGGGTCTACTTGTAGTTATGATTCTGTGGGCCTGGAAGACAGAATGACCATCTATTAGTACATCAGGCAAAGCAGGGACTTCATGACCACCTACTTGGCTCTGGCAAATATAGTGCGTGATGACTGCAGCCCTAACCTAACTGGAGCCACTGCTCTCTGAGAGATAAAGACATTGTGGGAACTAAATCTGTGTGACCTGTGACACATCAACTTTGCAATGCCATGAATTCAAAATCAGTTTATATTATGGAAGTCTTCAATGCTTCACAATAGTGGCCCTACTTACAGTTAAAGAATAGATGGCAGGCTCCATGTTGTCTAGATCTCTTTCCAGTGGAGAAAACTTCTGATACATGGGGCAGTTCTTGTCCCACAGAACTGGGGGTTTCAATACATAACCACAGCCACCATTTGCCTCAAACATGGCGGCATTTAAATGTAAAGGAAGATCTGCAAAACAAGAACAAAACCTGATATTGCTTGTCCACTTTGTTGCTTAAGAATCAGAAATTTTATGTTCAAAAGAAATTTGCATCAATTTTTTGGAAATTTAAGCATGAAGTAGAGAGAATCATCCATTCATGTTATTAGTCAACGAATGCCCAGTGTGTGCTAGGTTGTTAGGCACTGTAGATATAGCAGGTACAAGACACGAAAATCTATGTCACCATGAAACATACAGTCTATGGAAATGCCCAGTGTTCTTACTCCAAACCAGCTTCTGCCACTTAAAAACTCCTTTTACAAATAAAAATCAATCACATCCATCTGCAAAATCTTGCAAAATATCTCATTTTATACTGAGTTTTGGAAAGGCATAGCAGCATTTTCTTATCCCCAAACATCAAAACATGCACGGCCAAATCTTGCTATTTCAAAGACAAGATAAAAATATGAACTTCATAATAATAATAAAAACAGCTGGAGAAATCGCTTTTCCCTAAAATCTCAATTTCAACTCATAAATTACTTTTACCTCTTTTTTTATTGTAGTTAAATACAAAACAATCATCATCACATATGATTCACATCATGTCCACAATCCCCTCAATCATAATATTTAAGAACTTCGCAAAGGTTTTGAGTCTTTTGTGGTCAAATTTTCTTTGGCACAGTGCTTTGATGAACAACTGGATTCCTGCACTGCTCATCCGATGGCTGAAGTCTGCATAAAAGTTGCTCAAGTGAGCAAAAGGTTTATGAGACACACCTGACAAATGTTCCCTCTGAGAGATTCCTTCCATGTACAGAATGAACTTTGCTCTGTGGATCAACATCAAGGAAAAGTGTGGTAATCACCTTGGAACCACAAGAAATTGGCCCCTACTCTTGTGTCTTGTGTGTAAAAATTTTCCATGTATCTGGGGTTGGCCAAAATTATGTGCAGGAATTCCTGGGATAAGGATGTCTTAGATGTATGAAAACTCCTCGGGCCTCAGTCTCCTTTTCTGTCAAATTAGTGTATTCAAATTAGCATATTATGCTGGATCTGCCGGACCCCTTCCAGTGCTGATTGACTGATTGCATGGAGGTCATGCTGTCTTACTTGTAGTAGGAGAAAATTCTCTTCCCTGGCCATTCTGTGTTGGATAAAGCAGATGTGGATAGGTTGGCTTAGACAGTGAAACAAACTAGCTCCCACAGGATAGCAAATATGAAATAGACATATGCAGGTTGAACATCCCTCATATGAAAATTTGAAATCTGAAATTCTTGAAAACATGAAACTTTATGAGCACTGACATGGCACAAGTGGAAAATTTCACCTGATGGGTGAGCACTAAACCTATTGTATAAAATCTATGTGTGTAAGGTGTATATGAAACACAAACAAATTCCATATTTAGACTCAGGTTCCATCCTTAGGATATCTCACTATATGTGTGTGTGTGTGTGTGTGTGTGTGTGTGTGTGTATGCGCAAATATTTCAAAATCTGAAAAAATCCAAATCCGGAACTCTTTAAGTCCCAAGCATTTTGGATAAGGAATACTCAACTTGTATTACTAACAATAGCAAGAGCTGCTCACACTTAACTGATTATAATGTCAATTCCATTCAGATTTGAAGTCTGATCTCATTAGTGCTGTGTCTATCCTAACAGTTTTCCCAAACTTTTAAGCACTTTTTCTTAACTAAGTTGTCACATGGTGACCCAATGTGTAAAACAGACCCACATGGAAGTGCTCACTTTGAAACGAAGGTGAGATCTGGAATCTAGCCCTCTTACTGTCCCCTAGAAGTGGTCCCAGAACTTCATCTGTGACTATAGTTTGAAAACCCCTGTTCTAACCAAGTGAAAGAATGTGCATGAATCAGTGTAACCCTACTTACCCTTCTGAATTAATCCATATGATGATAGATCAAGAATACCATTGCCTTAATAGTTTTCTATTCATTTAGAAACCTTGCATTAAGTAGACACCATTCTCATAATATTTGTCCTTATAGTTGGAGTCCAGAACAATCACAAAAAGTGCAACTATCATGCAATAAAGCATAATGAGTGCTTTTTAAAAAGAGTTTTTTCTTCTGACTGGAGGTGCATATTTACACACCTGTAGGTCCTGTATACAAGGGAGGAATCTGTTCTGTACCCATATGGAAAGATTTTTGCTGGTCTGTTGCCAGCACAAATCAGGGGTTTCCAAACCCACCAGCCTTGGGTCAGTTCCCTGCAAGACTTCTTGTTACAGAGCACTTCTGACCTCCTTGGAGTTAACAGAGTCAGCAGAAAACTGGAGAAGAGAAGGCCCCATGTCCCTAGACAACCCTTTGGAGTACTAAGTCCTCTGACATCCAGGAAATGGCAAGTCAGATGATTCCAGAGACGTATCGGGAGGATGAAAGCACAATGGGAGGGATCATGGAAGACAAAGCACTTTCTAACCTAGGAATTCTTGACTCTTATCTATTTGGAATTGTAATTCACAGAGAAGTAAACACTTGGAAGAGATCTGGACCAAATATCAAGAACTACAGGTTCTGATTGTAGTGGGGTTGATAGAGATGGTCTGCTCCAACTCAGGGCAGCCTGCTCTGTGCAAGGTGTTGAACCAGGCTCCGCCCCCAGTTTGCAGAAATGAAGACCACTTTTATAGACAAACACACAAACACTGCATGTGGCTTTTGCTTTGAACAGCAAGGGGGATGTTAATCAATGCTTGCTGCACTGAATCATGGGAGGTCAGTTGGCAATGCTCTCTTCTGGGATGAAAGAATGGAAAGGACCTTGGGGATGAACCATGTAACAGAGTCATCTGCTTCCCCTGGGTGGGCAGTTCCAACATGTGTCCTGGCTTCCTTTGGGGACATGAAAAGTGTTTAGTGGTGAGTGGAGGACAAGTTTTAGCTTCAGTGTGTGCTGCGGACTGCAGGGGTGGCCCAAGGAGTGGCAACTCTTTGTGGTCCCCTTCAACCAGGGCTCCCTTTGCCATCAATGGAGCCAGAGTGTCTGCATCAGTCTTGGCACTGTAGGAGAAAGGACACATCCGAAACCAGATACACTTCCATTTCCTTGAGAAAATAATTTTGCTAGTTGTTTCAGTGCACTTAAAATATTTCGGTATCATAATAACAAAGGGCGCCAATGGACACAGGGCTACAGACTGGGGCCAGGGATGTGAACACACAAGCTACTCAGGAAAGATTGAAAAGAAATGGAAAATAAAATTTTTTACAACTCTGAAAGTGTTTCACCATTATTTCCATTGGTTAGTCCAAACTGTACTTTTTTAAAAAAATAACTTATCAAATGCACTTAAGGATAGTTAACATCTGTGGAATGCTTTCCATGTGCCAAGCCAGGCAC
The DNA here is from genome assembly GCA_025594165.1 of Tamias sibiricus. Lineage (NCBI taxonomy): Eukaryota > Metazoa > Chordata > Mammalia > Rodentia > Sciuridae > Tamias > Tamias sibiricus. The sequence goes on along the minus strand of CM046663.1, from coordinate 137,608,598 downwards.
TGGGCTGAGTATGGTACTTCACCTGCCTCAGCTTATTTAATTTGAATTTAAAAAAAGAAACAGAACAAGGGGGAAAAACCATGACTGATATCTCTAACCACATGTCTTTGGGGTCAGCCACAAGAGGGTACTGTTGGTTGGCACCAGTGGCAGGAAGCACACTGGTCCCAGACCCAGAGCTGTGGGGTGACCTCAGTTGGAGACAGGGCTTAGTTAGGATCAGACTCAGTTTACATGAGCTAAATGATAAGGGCTGCTCTGCTGCCCAAAGCAAAGACTGATTTTTGAAGAGCTCCTAGGAAACATTCCTCCTCAACTCTTTCTTCACCTTCTGTAGCTCTCCTTTCCTAACCAAGTGGAAACAAAACACTGAATTTATCACTGCAAGTCATCCAGTAACCATGAACAAATTAACTATTTTGCCTTGGTTTGCTTCTCTGAGAAATGATGATCATTCTTAGGGTTGTTGTACAGATTAAATTAAATAATAGGAATCAAGAATTTAGCATAGTGCCTGGTATACATTGAGCATGCAATAAATGGAAACTTTTACTCTGGAGTTTTTAGATCTCTCTTGAGTCTCATCAACAGTGGAGGAACATGAATGCTACTTTTTCTGTTCATGCAATTCATATGCTTGTTCTCTTTTAATCTGCAACATTTACAGCACTGACCAGTACCCTTCATCTCAATTACAAAGGGCTGGAAAAATAGCTAAAATGGTTCTAATTTGCACAATGCTTGAAGTGACACTGCTTTTTCCCCTTTCTTTTTTTTTTTTTTTTTTTTGGTACCAGGGATTGAACTCAGGGGCTCTCAACAACTGAGCCACATCCTCAGCCCTATTTTTGTATTTTATTTAGAGACAGGGTCTCACTGAGTTGCTTAGTGTCTCACTTTTGCTGAGGCTGGCTTTGAACTCATGATCCTCCTGCCCCAGCCTCACAAGATGCTGGGATTACAGATGTTACCACTGTGCCTGGCACTGCTTTTTGACTGCAAGAACAGTTGTATAGCAAGACAGATTAACCAAGAGATGTTAAGAAATCCATGCCCCACAGCCAGGCATGGTGGCATTCACTTATAGTCCCAGCTATTTGGAAAGCTGAGGCAGAAAGATTGCTTGAACCCAGAAGTTCAAGGCCAGCCTGGGCAACATAGCCAGACCCCAGCTCAAAAAAGGAAAAAAAAAAAAAAAAAAAAAAAAAAAAAAAAAAAAAAAAAGGGATCCCTGTCCCAGAAGAACTTTAAAAACAAAGTAGGGTTTGGGGTGTGGCCAATGGTAGAAGGAAGGATAGCATGTGTGAGGCTCTAGATTCAACCACCTGCACCAGCAAGAAACAAAACTGGACACAGGCCAGGCATGGTGGTGCACGCCTGTAATCCCAGCACTAGGGAGGCTGAGGCAGGAGGATTGCGAGTTCAAAGCCAGCCTCAGCAATGGCGAGGCATTTAGCAACTCAGTGAGACCCTGTCTCTAATAAAATACAAAAAAGGGCTGAGGATGTGGCCCAGTGGTTGAGTTCCCCTGAGTTCAAACCTCAGTACCAAAAAAAAAAAAAAAAAAAAAAAAAAAAAAAAAGGTGGAACCTTTTCCCTCTCTTTCCTTCAAGGTTCTTTTCTATTATCTTTTTTTAAAAATATTTATTTATTTACTTTAGTTGTACACAATGTGTTTTATTTTCACGTGGTGCTGAGGATCCAACCTGGGCTGCTCATGTGCTAGGCGAGAGCTCTACCGCTGAGCCACAACCCCAGCCCTCTTTTCTATTAGCTTAACTCTGAAACATCAGGGTCATAACTCAGTATCAAATTTAGCCTCTATAGGTTTGCCCTCACATAATGGTGTGGACTCTTGCCACTTTGCAAAAATGTTATTAGTAGAACCACATTTACTGACATAAAGATGCAAAGGAGGGAGGTGAGGATGCAGGCCCATTACCATCTGTCTGGTAGTTGAGTGCCACGAGCTGTATCCCATGGAGCCAGAACAGGAGGGGATTGGGGTTGGAGGAGTCGATGCGAGTGGCGGCCGGGTAGGTCCTCAGCAGCTGACAGGCGGTGTGCTGGATCAGTTTCTGAGAATACCTGCGACACAGACGTTTGGCGGCATTTTCATTCAGCGATGAGATATGATAGCATTTGGGAGTTCTAATGATAGCGCTGAGGGATGTGGTTGGGTTCAGAGGGGAAGAAGATTCCTCCCAGGTCTGTCGAATTCCTTCATAGGAACCTAAACTCCCCAAAAGATTAGTCTCAGATTAGTGTGGAAACCTTAAACATTTTAGAAAGATAAACCTGAACGACACCCCCACAAACAGCCATCACACATGAATACATCAGAATAGATCTCAAATTTTACTTGAGAGTTAGTTTGCCACTTTGAAACAACATGGTGTCTACTGAGTTTTAAAAAGAGGATAGTGGACTGGGGGAATAGCTCAGAAGTAAGGTCCTGGGTTTGAGCCCCAGCATCAAAAAATAAAAAAATAAATAAAATGAGGGTAGCAACACTGATATTTATTTATTTAGGTACTATGGATTGAACCCAGGGGCACTTTAACATAGAGCAACATCCCCAGCCCTTTTTATTTTAAAATTTTTTTCTAGATTTTGAGACAGGGTCTCCTTAAGTTGCTTAGGGTCTTGCTAAGTTGCTGAGGTTGGCCTTTAATTTGTGATCCTCCTGCCTCGGTCTCCCTAGTCATGAGGATTATAGGCTTGGCTGCATCACACTTGGCTGCATCATAGATTTAAGTTAAAATCATGGAAGTCCTTTGCCTTTATACCTCATCTGCTCTGTGGATATATTGCCCAAGTACACAACAATGTATGTACAAGGTTATAAACCCCACAGAAAAAAAAAAGAGGAAGCATCCCAAAGTTATTAGTGACGAAGTAGTTTAATGATAGTATACCCACACAATGAATTATTAAAGAGAATAAGATAGATAGATACATACAGAAGGTTATGTAAACTTTACAGCAAGTATAATAGTTACACAAGTTTGTTCAGTTATATCCCACTTGGATTATCTTTTAAAAGATCTTATTTTTCTTGAACAAAATACAATAAACTTAAGAGTGGTTACCTCTGGGAAGTAGCACTAGGACACTGAGAGTGGAAAGGAATTTTAATAATACTCTGTATTGTTTGAACTTTAACTATGAGAATTTATTGCCTTCACAATAAAAAGTAATTAGAAATAAAATGGATATATCTTCTGGGTAAAGAGTGCAGTTCCAAGAACCACTAGAATGTTCCAAGGTGCTTCCAGTTTTTACTTTTGAGGCAAAGGACATTAGAATATCTCCAGTGACATGTTATTTTTTAGTGAGTTAAAAGCATAAATTAGCAATTTAAAAATATTTATGCCATTAGATAATGTGGACATTCATGACAATAAAAAAGAATTTCAAAATTCAAGAGAAGTGCTTAGACAGCAAATACATGAATCATCCTGCATGCAAGATCAAGCAAAGATATTGTAAGAAGGTGACTTTACTTTTTCCAGATGTTTTGTTAAATGCTGCTGTCTCCCCTGGACTCATTCTGCCCGGATTGTTGCCAAAAATGGACTTCCTGCTTTTCCTTTCTTTTCCTCTGCTAGAGCCAGATGCATTTAGAGTTGACAGGCCTGTTCCCATAAAATGAAAATAAATAAGCCAAAACCTTACAGGCAACATTTTCCATCCCTGTTAATGTTTATTTTGAAGTCCTACTACTCCCCATAACTCAGCACAGAAGACCTGCTAGCATTTTTAGCATGGCTAATAATAGTATTGTAGGCAGTTATAGCGAAGTTTTTATCTCTATAGGCAAATGCAACAAGAAGTGTATGATTACTACAGAATAATCCCAAGCTCTGTCTCTCTCTTATCCATACCCCCCTAGCTGATGGTGCACCTGAAAGATTTTTAAAAGTTGTGTGGAAAAAAAGTGCTGTAGTCAAGATTTAATTAATATTTAATTCATATTAATCACCCAATTTTGAGAGATAAAAGAATGTTTTCAAGCCTGAACTTTAGCATCATATTGTTCAAGTTCAATTCTTTCTGGTCTGAGCCTTGACTTAACACACTCTACCTTCCTCAGTTCCCTTATCTACAAAATCAGTGTGATTATAGAAAACACACTCATAGGGTCAGTTTGAGAATTAAATGGGAAATACAATGTGATGTTAATGAAATTTCATGGCTGCTCTTTCTCCCTCCTGGTCCAACTACTGCCTGGATCCCTCACGCCTGGCACAGTGCCTGGTGCATAGCAGGAACTTGGTGCATATTTGCTGAATGAGAAAATGAATGCACACCACACCGACCTGGCTCCAGTGTAAGAGTGACTTAAAGGCTCTAATGAAGCCACAGTTGCTTCCAAATCATTCCCAGGATCCATACTTGTACCATTAGGAGAGCAATTCCTTAAGCTGAAGCAGCATCAGGAGCTCTTTTTTTTGAAACAGAAATATACCTTCCAGGACATCATCAGAGACAGAATAATGTTTAAAAGCGTAGACTTTGGGGTAAGAAAACTGAGTCTCAGAGAAGCAATTTGCCTTTGCCAAAGTCACAGAGATCAGGTAGCCAAGGTCCCAGATTTCTGAGCAATGATCTTGTCCAATGATGTTTTCATTATCTAATATTTCTCTTGGCTGTACACTTTTTCTTTTAAATTTATTGGTTTGGCTGTACTCTTGACTGCAGAATAATTAAAGACCAAGGAGGTGGCCAAATACGTGCCTATAAATGCAAGGAGCTCCCCAGAAGGAAGCAGTGTGATGGGTTGAAGTGTCTTGGGCCTTGCAGCTTGGACAGTGTCAAAGGGAGAAGGAAGGATAGACCAGGTTGAGTACACTGTGGGAGCAAAAGCTTAGCAGCAGGAAAGACCATGGTGTATGTATATGCTTGATGAGATTTGGGAAGTACCAAGAAACTATGGAGGTGGGGTAATATGAGAAAAATACCATGCCCTTCTTTTTCTTTTTTTCTATTAGAAAAAGAAAAAGAAATTCTCTAAAATAGAAGATAGAAACAGAAAAAAAAAAAAAAAAAAAAAAAAAAAAACAGCTACTTCCTTGGCCCTGAGAAAGATGAGCCAGTGTGGTAAAAAGAATGCAGCCCTGGGAATTGAGACACCGAGTTCTGGCTCTTGCCTGACACTGCCCAGGTTCATGATTGTGGGAAACTCACTTTACTTCTGTGGGCATCAGACCACATGGTCTTGGTGTGCCTAACCACTCTGCAGTTATTTTTATTTATTTATTTATTTGGTACTGGGGATTGAACTCAAGGGCACTCGACCACTGGGCCACATCCCCAGCCTTTTTTGTATTTCATTAGAGACAGGGTCTCACTGAGTTGCTAAGTGCCTCGCCATTGCTGAGGCTGGCTTTGATCTTGCAATCCTTCTGCCTCAGCCTCCCAAGTGCTGGGATTATAGGTGTGTACCACCGTGCCCGGCTTCTGCAGCTATTTTTGTATATGCTACTGGGATGGGAGTTAGTGAGGTGAAAGGTGAGATACATTGAAATTGATAATGTAACTTATCAATTAAACTTACCAAACTTAAAATCAACAGGGTAACAAATGAACATTTTTTGACAGTTTCCTCATGTACATCAAAACAAGTTATAACAACCACAATGTTTAGAAGTATTGTAGCAATGATTTCGACAACGTAATTTAGTTACTTTGAGAAAGGAAATAAAATTGGGTGAGAAAAAGGTCAGAAACTTTAATTACTAAATAAATTAAAAATACCTTTTAAAGGATATGTTCTATATAAACAGTATACTTAATAAGCCATCCATATGCTTAGTGTATGCCTCTAGTCAGAGCAAATAATCTCTTGGCCCTTCCATAATTCTCTGTTGGTACAGAAAGTTCTCTTTTACATTGATTAGAAATATCTATGAGAATTTGGACACCTTCATTACTCAGTGCTTGAGAAATGACAAAGTCAGTGGAATAGATTGGGTGTACCCAGTGTCACCTGTATTTATGAAGAATAAGAGATGCACTGAGTGCGATCTTTGAACAGTGTGGCCCTCAAACTTGGTCACACAATTGAGGACATGCCAGTCATGATGACTGACAGGTAAAGAATTTTCCTCCATCATAAAAATAATTTCATGAGGTGCATATATGATCATAACATATTTAGGTCATGTAAAGTCTCACTCTGTGAAATGAAAATGTTAGCTTCCTGTATTTCTTTGAAGTATTTGCTTGCTACTTTTTCACTCATATTCTCTTCAACAGAATTTGCTAGCGGATGAGCAGTAGCAGCTGCCAAAGGTCTACAAACAGTTCCTGGGAGAAAACTTAAAATTAGGGAATCTATGGTTCCCTTCCCCCCGCCGCCCTCTGCTGTGTGAAAAGGCCACTATTCTCTGGTGTGTGAAAAGGCCACTATTCTCTGGTGTATGAAAAGGCCACTATTGCCTAATATTTTTAATAGCCCAACACCTTTGTCCCATTTGCCAGGTACAGTGTGAGAACTGGTGCTTAAACTAAGCCCTGATGAGTTCAGCCCATCTTGAAAAGAGGTTTGGCATTTTAACTCCCCTCTCTAGGCCAAGTTTTTATACTCTGTTACTAACATTTAGACTGGTCCTCCAATGCCAGCTCTTTCCTGTGCTCAGAAGTCTAATGCAAGGGGATTTTTTTTTTAGTATAAGGAGATGAATTTTTCTGAGCACCATGCATTTGTGGACTTTCCCACCTGTTGGTGCCCTATTTGTGGGACACATCATTGGGTGAATTAAGCTTAAGGGTAATATCCCTATCAACAGGGATAGAGTATAGTGTGCTTCAGGGCATGACTTTGGAGACAGGCTTCAGAATCACAAATCTACTATTTACTAACTTAAATGAACACTTTTTTGAAGAAATGGTTCATCAACATAAATTCTTTGTACTTTTAGAAATGGTCATTTGGGGAAACTTCCTCCCCTCCCACAACCCCATCCTTGGTCCTTGCAGTTTAGGTGGAGCCTCACTATGAAGCTCAGGGATGGAGCATGTCACTTAGGCTCCAGACTGTCAGAGCATGGCATCCTCCTGGCCACAGTGATTGGTTAAGGTTTGGGCAAAAATCCCAGTGACTTGCACTGAAGCCAAATCTGGGAGTGTGCAGTGCTAGCCTGCTATGGCTTCCTGGCAACCACAAAGGGAAAAAGGCCAATATAGTGGAGGTAAAGTTACAAGTGGGGAGAGAGAAAGCATGTCCCCTGGATCAGGCTATACCTGAAACTCATCCATCTTTGCTCTACATTTCTCAATATATGAGCCAATATATTTCTGCATCTTTAAAACAAGAATCTTAACAGATACCCTCTGAAACCTTGGGAAAAATTACTTTCTCTCTCTCAGATTTTGTTTTATTTAAAAATGGAGGTAATACCACTGACCTCATAGAATTAATATGAATAGTCAGAGAGGATTTATATAAAACACTAGGCACAAATCCTAGTGCTTAAGTGCTTAATAAATTTTAATTGCTGGATCTTATAGATATTATTATCAATTATTCATTGCTATAAAAAGACATTGTGTAGTCTGGAAAAATGAATATTTTATGGTATTTTTTCCTATGTGCATCAAAGCAAATAATAATAACAATAACAACAATAAATATTTAGAAGGTATTATAACCATTAATTTGGCCACCAGTTTATTTTGGAGCATTCACAATGTCTAATTAGATAAATAGGATATTTTCTTCCTTTGCTATCTTTGACTATTATAGATGGCATTGCCTACTTTTTACCTGGAAATTTTACTGCTTGGCAATAGATGACAAGGTCAGAAAGCTCTGGTGCAATCTGTCTGCTTTCTTTTTTATTCTGAGGAAGATAAAATTCTTCTCCCAGTTCCATGTCATAAACCTATCAAGAGAAAATGATACCGTTTTCCATGGAAGGTAGAAGATACTCGTCTGTGCATTCCCAACGCTCTTTACCTGTACTTCTCTGGGGTCATCAGTGTGCACCCCTGGCTGCACTGGGGTCCTAACACCTTACCTGGAGTGAAAGCTTTCTGAGCGCAAGAATGAGACTCATTCATCTTTCAAGTGCCTTGGAGCATAACCCACTGACTTACACAGGGAATAGCCTGTCACTTGATAAATAGAGAATTGACTCTATGTCTATGGTGGCTCAACTGTTTTACATATTCTATTAATCTGTCATCCAACAATGTCACTCACAACAACTCCTTCTGTAGATTGGCTCAGTCTACATGCTGTGAGGCCCTTGTGGGTAGAGTCTGGGTATCTCATTTATCTTCCTATTCCGGGTGTTATTCCTCTTTAACACTTCACAAGCTGCCCCCCTTTTATTTTCTTGGTCATTCCAAATGTATTTAAACTTGATGAAATCCTCTGAACAACCAGGCTATCCTCTTGGCCTGAAAGCCCTGATTTTGTCTACTTGGCCAAATCTTCCTTCTCAAATGTCACCTTCCCTAGGGCCTGTCCTTGATGCTCTGAGAACACAGGGCAACCAAGGTTCTTTGCACACATCCACAGGTCTGTCTCCATCACTAAGCCACCTCCTGTGCCACTTCAGTGTCTGCCACACATACACCTTCAGTAGGTATTGGTGGAATGAATCAATGACCAACTTTTTTGGCAGGTGGGTGTCCCATGTTATCCCCATGTGGACTTTGGCATCCCAGGGTCAGTGAGGGCAAAGGTGAAGGGAAGGGATAGGAAGGAAGCGAGTACCACGGTCCAAGTATTATTTAACAGAAACCATCCACCCACCTTTCCTTTGTTGCAAGCAGAGTTATCTGCCTTCTTTATCCGCTTGGGAATTTCTTCATTATACTCAAACTGAAGCTTGTCAGTACATGATTTATTTTCAGGTCTGTCTTCCAGAATGTTGTCTGAAAATGTGTTAGTAGGCTTTAGTAACAAAGAACCAAATGTGACACTTAAGGGCAACATGTACTTCATTGTGAGGGCAGCCAGACATTTGTACTTATCTGTAAGACTGAGAGGCTCTGTCTACATGATACCAAAATAATGGCTTGAACCATAATTTTAGAAATTGGGTTGACATATTTAATTGTAATTTAACTTACGAATATGCCGGTTGTTTTGGTACCATATATACATAATCTAAACAAGAATGATCATTTTCAAACAGATGGCTAGAACTCTGCAAACACTGTGGGAAATATTCTGCATCAAGAAGCTGACAGCACAAGTCTGGGAAGGATTTAGTGGTTGAAGCACTTCTAGATGTTACATATATGATTTAATCACCCTCACCTTGAAATGAAATGAAGCTATTGGCTTCTTTTACCTTGAAAAATGTCAAAACCAGTGTGTGGTGGCGGGAGGGGACACACTTATTGTTCTGGCAATGCAAAATTTTCACAATTACAGTTTATTGGAAAGCAAAGTCTTCACAATTTTAATTATTAAGCAATAGTCTTAAGAACAGGAATTAAAACTTGTAGGGGCTGGGGTTGTGACTCAGCGGTAGAGTGCCCGCCTAGCATGCGTGTGGCCTGGGTTCGATCCTCAGCACCCATAAAAATAAAGGCATTGTGTACAACTAAAAGTAAATAAATAAATACTTTAAAAAAAACTGGTAAATATACCTAAGGGTGACAGATAATTTTTTTTTGTTGCTTTTGTTGGCATTTCTATTCAGATTAACTGTAAAAGTATGAGTGGTTTATCACGATTATACTCTTTTAACATGAAAAACAAGAAAACTAATTTCTCACTCATCAGACTATAAATGCTTAGACCAAAATATCCTTATAGCAAATCAGGGCCATGCAGGCTGCCAAGAAGTAAGCAAGATCAATCATTTCATTACATTTGTATTCACAAAAGTGTCACAACTTCATGCTCATCAGGCCCAAGAGATCAGAAACATAATGTTGATACCCATGCAGTTAAAGTGCCCGTATAGATGATGTTTACCTTCCTGACTGTTAGGAGCAGGGGAAGCAGTAAGGACATCTGCTACAGAAAAACAGAGTCAGACAGGGTATACAAGTAAGGAAAACTCAGACGAAAAGACAGATAAATTAAACTAAGGCATGAAGCAAAGCATGAATAACAGCTCAGATCACAAGATAAATGAAATAAGAAATGTTTGGTAGATTTAATATTTTGACTATATAGATACACAAGGGCTAGCAATAAATATGCAAACATTGTTAATGTTAATCACGCTATCAGTAGCCACATTCATATTACGTATTTTCAGTTATGGACCGTTGTGATACTCCTAGTATAAGTTTAGTTCAATGAACAGAAATCAGTTAATGTGTTAAAATCTTGCAGTTGCTGTCATAAAATATGTATATATTAAGTTGTAAATTCAAACTTGTGCTCCAGTGGATGTTTAAGACTACTTGAAGTAAACTAAACATAAACATTGGAGTGGAAATTAAATGAAATAAATATCCATGAAGACTTTATTATCCAAAAGGCAAAGTAGCAATTAGTAGCAACCTCAAATCCATGACCGTCACTTGTAACTTCCTTAGGGTTTTCTTGAAATAATTCTGTGGCTAAGGATCATCTCACTTTTACAGCCAAAACTGGTTTTAGATTCATTCCTTTATCTTATGGGTATGAAAACCAAGGGCTAGAACTGTCATAGAGACACACTGGGGACCCTGACTGTAGAGATGGGTTTCCTCTGTGGCTCTCAGGAGGTTGGTGAAACTCCTACAAATGTGTGCAGAATTTTGAAAGCACATTTATTGTCTCAGAGGCGACTGGTCACAGCTTCTGTTTCTCAAAGGGACTTATCATTACAAAAAGCATAGAAACTTTTGAGGTTCCCCTAAGAGGCAGCCTCTACAGCAGGCAGAATTCTATTTTCTTTTCACCCCAAATGGAAAAAGTGGAGATGGTAGAGGAAAGTAGAGATGAGCACAACACTAGGATCACCATGGAAAAACTACACTAGATAAGGCATTTAATAGTCACATATGGAAGCCTTCATAGGACAAGATTAACAAGGCACAGCAAAACTGCAAGGCCTATTTGGGAATCAGCTAGCCAGTGGAATCTTCAACGAAGTGGGAAATAATCACATGTTGGGTGTGGACTGAAGTTATTATAGATCATAGTATTAGTGCTAGCACTTGAGGGGTGGAGGAGAAAAATCACCAAACACTTCACAGAAACTTTTTATTACATATCAGAGGTACCTAAGCCTAGAAAGTGAAAGGACATTGCCCAAGGTCTCACAGACCATTGAAGCAGAGCCTGGTGGGGCCCTCTTTTTCACTGATAAAAATAAATACATGCAACTGTCTTAGAAATTTAATGGGGTCATATTAAATTTTACTCTAACTGAAAAAAAAATAGATCCTTCTTCCACCTGTTCATTTTGTCATTTGCAAATAAAAAATGCCTATAATAATAATGATTGTAAAAAGCCTTCTCCTTTCCTGTTCTCAAAAGTACAGAAAGTGCACAGGAGTAATTTATGATGGAGAGTGAATTTGTTTTCCACTAGACTAACTTCTTACAGGGTTAAATGACATCTGTATTGATTGATTTCTTCAGTGTGGTTTTCGTTTCACATCTGTATCAGTTTTTTTCTTCTATGGGACATTACCACAACTATAATAAAAAATCCCTGGGGAAGAATAAGTATATATAGAAATGTCCACATTTCCATCACTATTCAGGAATAGGCTGTAAATAAATTGCCTTTGACTCTTTTCAATTTTCTCCCTGTATCTGGTTAGTTACTACCCTCTTATTATCTCATGGAGTTTTGGGTCAAGTAAATAGGCTTCTAGTTGTTGTTATGAAACAAACAACTATTATGAAGAACAAATATTAAATGGACACAGCCTGACATTATATTTTGTGTCGGAAAAAGACAGGATTGTCATCAGTGACGGAGGTTCATGGAAATGAAACAGGATTGGAGACAACCTGAGTGTGAGGAGCAGATGTTGAGAGGAGGGTGGCTGGGTCGTCATGCCAGTAGTAATTGGATGGTAGTCTGGGGCTACCTACATACTTAGCAAAACAATTAGTTAACATAGAAACAACATATGCTACATATATAATGTTTATATAAACAGGAACCTTGGCATTTTCTCATTACAGTATTGCTTTCTTTCAGAAGACACCAAACGAAACAGTTCTATATCAGCAAAGGCATCAGAGAAAACATTTTGCCATCTCCAGCAAATGACACTAATTTAGAGCAAATGAAACACTTAAAACTTAATTCTTACATAAGTAAAGTTCTTTACTGGTAAACTGTGGGTAACATCATTCATTTGACTTTTTTGGTATTGTGTCATTAGCCATCCCTCATGTCCCCTCCACCCCTCACTTCTGTGGTGGGGCCAGAAGGAAATGTCTTGTTGGCTTAGTAATCTGAGAACCACGGAGGGAAGGGGAATGACTTGCCTTTATTTTCTATTCTCCTAGAAAGTCAGAGTCAGAAACGGGAAAGACAGCATGGAGTGGTGATGCTGCCCCCTATTGGCAGTGGAGGAGAAAGAAAGGATTCACAGTTTAAAACTGCCCAGAGCCCCAGCCACATCTGATACCGAGAGGGTAGAAATGAACTTCTCTGCTATAATTCTATCTCTTTCTCTAGGAATGTGTCCCCTGCACCATCCTCTTCTCTGGGTTGTGGTCATGATGGCTGACAGAATAAATCCCTTTCCTTCCTTGATCCTCACTAGGTGCCTGGATTCAGAAACTTTCAGACAATATTATAACAATCTGTATTCTTGATCTACAGAGCTCCAGACTTATTTTGGGGTCAGGGGTGAGGGAGAAAGGAAAATCATTCAAGTTTTCCTTTACACATAGCATTAGGCTCTTGTTTCTCTTACCGTCAGAAAGGGATTCATAGTCATAATCATATTCATCCTCTTCATCTTCTTCTTCCTCATTATTGGCAGGTGGGGGATTGGCATTCCCACCATTATAAGCCTGCGCTTGCAAGGACGCTAACTGATGAGCCTGTAAGAAAGCAGTAATTAAATACTAAACATGCCAACCAACTGAACTTTCACTTAGAACTATCAAAACTACTATCTAAGGCTTACTACAGTAATTAAAAGTGGATTACCCTATTCTGATTCATTTGAAAGAGGAAAAAAACATCTAGATTCATTTGAAATGCAATGTCAAAATTTGGACAAATGTCAACATTTTCACAGGAAGAATCCTGAAGCTTTTGGAAATTATCACAAGGAACCTGGGTGTAGTGCCCAGATCCCTAGGCTCCCTGGGGAAAATCCTCCCAGAGAAAACTTTGGTGCTTTGAAAACCCAGCATCCATCCTTAATGACTGAAAATGTGAAACAACCCATCAATTCTGGAACAGCAAGTCTCTGCTAAGAACACCCCCCTCATTCTTTTTCCTTCTTAAACTAATATGTAAAGTCCTCTGACCTTAAGAACAATGTTAGAATCTCTATGGACAAAGATCAAAAGAAGAGTTGCCAGTTTGAAGAAAGCTCTTTTACAACAGATTTTATCCGAACTGTAAATCAGATTAAAAAAACAGGCTTAGAAACGTTGGGAAATTTGATGTGTGCGGGGTGGGAGGTCATTTATTAAATAAAGGACACAGAATTTTGTGTGTATTTTACTTATACATATATACTATATGTATTATATGTATATAATATATATAAAATTACATATATTTATACTTGCATATATGTATGTATTCATATAATTTTATAATTATGTACTTGTTCTATATTTGTACAAAGTGTAATTATATACAATGATATTAGTAAAAGACAAGATGTTAAATGTTAACACAGCAGGAATTATTGATCTATTTGTGTGTCACAGACCCTTCTGGAAGTCTGGTGAGGTAGAATCCCTTCTCAGAATGATGTTGTTGATGCAGAAAATAAAAATGATTACAAAGGAATTAAATAGTGTTGAATAGAGTTGTCAAAGGGTTGAAAAACAAATTTTGTGCTGTGAGGATAAATGTGTTCTTTTTTTTCCTTCTTATTTATTTATTTATTTTTTTGCAGTGCTGGAGATGGAACCCCAGGGCCTCATGCATGCTAGGCAAGTGCTCTACCACTGAGTTCCACATGCCTTTTTTTGTGAAAGAGAGTCTTGCTACAATGCCAGTCTGGTCATAAACTTCTGGGCTTAAGTGATCTTTCTGCCTCAGTTTCCCGAGTAGCTAGGACTATAGTTGTATGCGTGGTGCCCACCTGTTTTTTCATTAACATAGTAAAAAACATATAGTGGTAGGTGAAGTGATGTTTTTGGAAATATGATGAGCATGAATAATTCGTGGCAATATTCGTGATAACCGTGAAGTTACATGAAAAAAGAAAAATCTGTCTTCTCTACTGGTGACAAAGACAGGGTGCTGCCACCACTGCTGTGGTTTGTTCCTATGTTTATAATCAGAGAAAATGCTAAATTTCAGCTAGAGGTTAGTAAAATTAAAGATGCAATTTGCTTCCATTTGTATTGAAGAGCCCCCTGAGTTCTAGCTGTGGGTATTACCAAGGTTAAGAACTCCTGTAATAGAGGTTATATTTGGCCCTGGAATTATGTGTGTTTTCAAATGACTCTCTACTCCCTACATTTTATAAAATATGGTGATATTATCTTTATCATAAAAACATATACTGAAGGAAGATACAGTGTGGCCTGTTGTCTGTATTAAGATATAATGTTTTACAATGCAGTCCATGCCAGATAATTGGACACTGTCTAGGCCAGGATTTCTCAAAATGGGTTTTATAGAGCTCCGTGGGTGTTAATAGCTGATATGGAAAAACTGACAATTCAGTAACCACAAAACACAGTGAAAGTTTGGAAGCAGTAGTTTAACCAAACCGAAACACTTTCCCACTCCAGGGCTTCCCATAGCCTTTATTTAATACGCTAAAGGACATCACGATTCTTCCAAGATTTCCAGAGCTGCAGTTCTCATGCTCATTTAACCTGAGAATCAATCTTCCTTCTACCTCCTTCTCTTTCCCTCCATCCCTCCCTCCCTCCTTTCCTTTCCTTTCATCCTTTCTTACTTTTTCTCAGAGTGTCTGATAGGACCAGTGCTCTTCACAACTTAAGGAATTCTGTTCTAGGCACAAGTGAGCCAAAAAAGAAAGTGTGTGTATCACTGATAAGAGAAAAGGCCTGACTCAATGCACAGGGCCTGGCAGACCCTCCTGCAGAAAAGTGTCAGAACCATGTGGAGGAAGAATGATATCCAAGGACCACAAACAGCAGTGTCAGAAATCTGTGAGCCAAGGCCCCTGAAATGCTTGAATACTTCCAAGGGGCAGGAAGCATGGAAGAGGTTGCTGAACAGCCAGCCAAGAGCTGATGCCCTCCTCCCTTGCAATAGCCTACTTATTGTGAGGTAGAAAAAGAGGGCCTGAATCTTTGCATAAAAGCATCTCAGATATAGGTTAGAGGGTTCGAGCTTGGGCTCAGATGAGGAGACTGCTCCTGTGGGGCCAGGCAGAAGCCGTGTCTCACTCTTTTCTGTTCTGGCACCTGGCACAGAGCCAGCCATCATTAAGTATGAACTGTTTGAATTTAGGGGACTGGAGTGTAGGACACATGGTAAGACCCCTAGAGAATTCTGTAGGGTGTGGTCAGGAGGTCTCAGGAAGAGCCTCAGCACAAACCTGAGGCAGAAGCTGGGCTCTAGAAATCCTGCCCTGAGCAGTTTATCCTCACTGTTGGGTGGAAATGACCCAGGTCTTCTAATTGAGGGGTTAGGTCTGAGCACCCTGCAGCTGTTGACTTCATCTGGCTTCATGTGCAGTCAGAGCATCAGGTCTAGACCCGTGATGTGCCAGAGAACTGAAAGAAAGGCCCTGAGGGTGTGACTGTGGAATCCTGGCCAGTACTTGCTGGGAGGTCATCATGGTGGCTGTGAGTCTTAGACAATTTGGGATGGGATAACATCATCTCATTTTTCCAAAGTGAAGAAGAGGTGAGTTATGGAAATCATACTGTGGGTAGTGTCAAGGTGACACTTGACAATGTTCCAGAATAGATTACTAATTAGTTGGTTTGTGAGAACTTAGAAAATAAAGAGGGTTTTGGAAAGAGTAGACTTGGGCTTCTAAGAAAAAGTTTCCTGCATAGTTACTGCCTTAGCCTTTTGGACAAGGTAGCTCACTCTGAAGAAAACGGCAGGTAAGTAGTGTTTCTCAAACTTCCAGGAGATAAGAATTCTTTTTCTTTCTTTTCTTTTTTGGTACCAGGAATTGGACCTGGGGTGCATAACCACTGACCCACATCCCTAGCCCTTTTTATTTTTTGTTTTGTGACAGAGTCTTGCTAAGTTGCTTAGGGCCTCAGTAAGTTGCTGAGGCTGGTTTTGAACTTGCAATCCTCCTGCCTCAGCCTCCTAACCTGCTGGGATTATAGATGTGTGCTACTGTGTCTGGAAAGAATTATTTTTCAATAAATAGATGGCCAGGTCTTTCTTCCCAAAATTCATATTTTTGTGGGTGAGATTTGGAACCTCCAAGTTTGCTTTTTAAAGTGCCTTCGTGAATCCTATCACTGCATCCTGGAGTCTGTATTACCTTTGAAAAGTCCTGCCTGTAGACCCAAGTCTAAGTTCTAGCTCTGCCATTACAACTGGATGGCTTTGAGAAAGTCATACAAATGGCTAGGCTTCGTTTTTCATTCTATAAATAAAGAAGCTGAATCACAATCTGGAGCAACTTGGGCTGCAAGAGAGGAGAGTGCCAACGACAACCCTGAATTCAGGTGGCTCTTTTGGAAGGACCTGGGGCTGTGGGCTAAAAGGTACTTGGGATGAAATCTGTGAATAAATATACCAGATGTCAGAAAGAAAACTTAAAAGAACCTTGTAGGCTTCAATAACATCCGAAAGCAAGAATAGCTAATTTTATAGAGGTAAATATTAGGTTCTCCTGTACAAAAGGTTAAAATTTATTTTAAACCTGGAAATACTGAGGTACCAGGCACAAGAATAGCCTATGTGAAGTCGGGCGTGGTGGCACACGCCTGTAATCCCAGCACTTGGGAGGCTGAGGCAGGAGGATCGCGAGTTCAAAGCCAGCCTCAGCAATGGCGAGGCACTTAGAAACTCAGTGAGACCCTGTCTCTAATAAAATACAAAAAAGGACTGGAGATGTGGCCCAGTGGTCAAGTGCCTCTGAGTTCAATCCCTGGTACCAAAAAAAAAAAAAAAAAAAAAGAATAGCCTATGTGAAAGAAGACGAACTTTTTCTTTTCCACAAACTCAACACGAACTCAGTGTGCACTAAAAAAATATAAAAATCAAGAATAGTCTAAGGTTGTAGTAATTGTGGCTTAAAATTCAAAATAGGGGAGGTCACTGTTCTCATGCCATCAGACCTCATCTTGAGGACTTAGTATTGGAAATCCCATTTTAAGATTTGCAAATTCAATAATATCCATAAATTTAACAATACCCCAAATATTCTTATTCAAAGAGTCTTAGCGGCCGTATCCTGTGTAAAACAGTCGGCACAGATGTTTAGCTTAAAGAAGAGAAAAGCTAGTAGCAAAATATCTGATGGCTTTCTAAATATGAAATTACTCTGTACAGGTGCTAAGAGATGAGGTGGGGCCAATGAGAAGGAGAAACAGGAAGGAAGATTTGGGCTCAACATGAAGAACACTTCTGTAACAACATGACTTATGATTAGTGGCATGGAAGCCTTAAGTAGCTGCAGACTGTGAAGAAGGGAAAGGCAAGGGCATCCAAACACATCTGGAAGACAGAGGCATGTGTGTCTAACACAGCCCAGGGTAGCTCCACCTGTTCTCCAGGCTGCAGTCTCTGGAGAATAGCCTGGGGAATGGAGCTCAGGAAGAAACAGCGCCCACTGCTGGGCAGTGCTTGAGGAACCGTGGCTGAGTGCATTTTACTTCAATGACTTCAAAACCAGGTTCAGGAGTCTGGAACCCAACCAAATGCCCAGTCTCCTGGAGCAGTTTTGACAGTGCAGGTCTGGACGAAAGAGCCCTTGCAGGAGGTCTCAAACTGGTGGTCCTGGGGCCAACTTTACCTCCAGGCCAGACTCTCCTGCAGCAACTTGTTTTCTTTTTCTTTTTTTCTTTCTTCTTCTTCTTCTTCTTCTTCTTCTTCTTCTTCTTCTTCTTCTTCTTCTTCTTCTTCTTCTTCCTTCCTCCTCCTCCTCCTCCTCCTCCCCCCCCCCCCTCCTCCTCCTCCTCTTTCTTCTTCTATTTATTTATTTGCTTTAGTTGTACACAATGCCTTTATTTTTACGTGGTGCTGAGGATCGAACCCGGGCCGTGCACAAGCTAGGCGAGCACTCTACTGCTAAGCCGCAACCCCAGCCCTCTTCTTATTTTTTAAGAGATAGGATTTCACTATGTTGCCAGGCTGGCCCTAACTCCTGGGCTCAAGGGATCCTCCTGCCTTAGCATCCCAAGGAACTGGGACTACTGGCTCACACCATCATGTCCAGTGGGTGCAGCATTTAAAATGTATTTATTTATTTATGCAGTGCTGGAAATCAAACCCAGGGCTTCACATGGGCTAAGCAAGTGCTCTACCACGGCTCTACACCCTTGGCTCAAAAAGTCTTGAAAATCAATTGAAACACAGCTGTTCATTTTGGGGGACTTGCATACTGCATGCCTGTCCTCACCACCTCCAGTGGTCACATATTCAGCTGGCTCCTCACAGACTGATTGTGTATCTTTTGGCCTAAGGTTGTATGTGGTCTTCGGTTGGGAAATGTGCACTTCCAGAGCACACCAAGACTTCTAGGGATACGCAAGTCTAGATATTTTTAAAGGAGTAAGTTTCTGGGCCTTCACTATCTATGTGTATGTGCCCTTTTAAAAATAGGCCTGCCTAACTAGGTGCGGTGGTGCATGCCTGTAATGCCAGCAACTCAAGAGTCTGAGGTGGGAGGATGGCAAGTTGGAGGCCAGCTTCAGCAAGTTAGTGAGACCCTGTCTTGAAATAAAATAAGGGCTGAGGGTGTGGCTCAGTATCATAATGTACCTAGGTTCAATCCCCTGTTTGAAAAAAAAAAAGGCCTGCCACAAAATAAGCAGATAGTTGACTATTCTCTCTTCCCACCTCTTTTTCACTAGTGACCTTTTCATCTTACATGAGAGAGGTTGAACTCTCACCCCCCAACTATCTCAGTGTAATGCCAGAGGTAAAAGGGGCACCTGAGAATGCAGTGCTCCCAAGACAAAGTTCTGAGACGCTGGAGGGGTGGGAGCACCTTATTTTATCAGGGCAATGAACACATTTAAGACTCTACATCCCTTCCTCATGCCCTCCCTCCCTTCCTGTTTTCCTCTCATCTTAGAATCACAATTCAAAGTCAAGATGGTCATCATGGGGATGAAATACAATGCCTTTTTGAATTTAAAAACAAATTCAGATTTTTTTTTTCTGATAGAAAATAAATCTGTCTGATAAGACCCATTGATTCAACCATGAGGACTATTTTGTATATCATATTTGTATAAGTGTATATGTAAAAATATGTGTGCATATGATACATAATGTTAAGACATAAATCCTTTGTAACTGTTTAGATGTGTGATAAAAAATTTGTAATATCATAAAAGCACATGAGAGGAAAGAAAAATAATTGAGAGAAATACATGGTTTGTAAAACTTGATACTTGAACAAAAGAGTTTGAAGGCCACAGGCCCAGAGGATCCATGATAAATTTAAGTCCCTCCAATTAGAGAAAATCTGATCAGTAGTGATCTGTTAGGATGGGTTGGTTGAGGCCTTTCTGGACACATTCACTTTTATGCCCAGCAGAGTAGTTTTTTTTTTTTTTTTTTTTTTGCGGGGGTGGGGGGTGTTAGTAGGGAATAGACCTAGGGGCGCTTAATCACTGAGCCATGTCCCCCACCCTTTTTATTTTTTTAAAAAATATTTTAAATCATCAATAGACCTTTATTTTCACTTATTTATATATGGTGCTGAGAATCGAACCCAGTGCCTCACACAAGCTAGGCAACCACTCTACCACTGAGCTACAACCCCAGCCCTTGTTTTTCATTTTGAGACAGGGTATTGCTAAGTTGCTTAGGGTCTCACTAAGTTGTTGAGGCTGGCTTTGAACTTGCAATCCTCCTGCCTCAGCCTCCTGAGCCACTGGGATTACAGTCATGTGCCACCAGGCCCAGCTTGGAAGAGTAGGTTTAAAGAAGATTGGAAGAGTAGGTTTAAAGAAGATGCATCCTCTGGCCTCTTCCTTTCCTACTGTGAGGGCATCTAAACCAATATGGGCTTCTTGAGGTCAGGAGGTAATATAACACAAATTAACCACTCAACCTGGACTTTGGGCTACCTGGACTTTCTGTGGGTGAGAGGAACAATTTGGGAACTCCTTGGGGTTTATTGGGGCAACAGGTAACAGGTTGCTCCAGGGACTACTCAGAGAAGCAGTAATATTCCAGAATGGTAAGAAACCCTGGCAATGGAGACTGAAATGTAGGATAATAAGATGCTCAAAGAATGGTCTGCAATTCTGACAGGGGTCCTACAGTTCACCTTGGGAGAGATTCTGTGAGAATTTAGTGCGAGTGAGGGTCCTTTAAGGCTAGTTACCATAATATTCCCATTTTACAGATGAAGAAACAGAGGCACAGAAAATTAATTGGTCCATGGTCACATGGCTGATTAGTGACACAATCAGTGGCTAGAACCCTGTATCTTAGCTTCCCACTTAGTGTTTTTTTTTTTTTTTTTCCCTGCAACATAATGTTGCATATCATTCAGACTTTAAACTCAAATCCTACTTGTGAGGTCTACAGATTAAGGCTTTGAGAAGGGTTGATGATTGTGCCAAGTTGACTATTTAACTAAATCCGACTAGACACTTGACTCCATTTGACTTGACATTTTGTATTAATGAACTAGGAGAAGATTCCAAATTCATTGTACTGAATTCTCTGTTCTCTGGAAACCGCCAAAGCAGGACTGGAATAGGGCTGGGAGCCTTGGAGGTGGTGGCACAGAGAAAAATCAAAACTCCAGGCTACACCCTAGTTTGGGCTCTGAATGTCCTGCCTCTTGGTTTGGAGCAGTCGTGCTCTTGGGGGGCTGATTCACATAGTAACTCTCGGTTGCTGTAAGTTTCAAAAGTAATGTTTTAGGGCCAACAGTGTTCTCTCAAATAGGACAAGTACTTTTTGGCAGCTATTACTCTGTGGGACAAATGGGTGCAGCCTGGCCTATGAATCCAATGTCTGAAACTTGAACTTTTGCACAGATCCCCAGGCTGGGGCTTTGGCCCAGCTCTCTGTGGGTGAGGCAGGAGTGGAAGAACCTTGGGGTAACATGCCACCATGCTACACTGGGATCACAGGGCTGTTAGGCTCCCACTACAGACCCCAAGCCCAAGAGCTCTCCCCTAAAGGGGGACCATGGCAATCCCTAGGACTGACAGCTCTGAACCCTGGTTATAGAAACACATATCATCCCACTCAGGATAAATTAAAGCATGGTGTTACATTCTAAGTGGGAACAATTCCATAAGACAAAAATTTGAATTTATTGGCTTAATTGGAAGGGCAAAAAGCAAATACACCATTTAAGGAAACTCAATGTTCAAAAACTGATTACCCAGCAGGTCCTCAGAAACGTCCAAATGACATTAATTTCTTTGTTCTGAGCATACAGCATATTTATATCCTGCTTAAGAGGGTACCTTTTGCTTTAAGATGTCCACTGGCGTCTGATGGGCCTTTAGCTTCTTGTTTTTAAGAAGTACTTTCCTCCTAAGTTGGTCGGGTGAGGGAAGCATTGGATCATCTGAGAAATCAGTCTCAAATAAGAATTTAGCCACCAGCTTTTCTCCAAACACAGTCTAAAAGGAACAAAGGAAAAACACACCAAGTCTTTTATCTCCACTGGCTAAATATGTCTATATTTCCTAAATGTACTCCATAATTCAGCCTGGCCGAATTGTTTTAAAAATCCCAGGAAGAGGAATGAGGAAAGGAGTTGTTTATTTCCCCTTCACAGCTTCTTACTGGAAGGAAGGGAGGTGTTTAGGACAGGGAGAGATCTAGGTCACTCTGCAGCTGGGGCCAGCTCTAAGATTCAGAGAAATGTTCTGGGGTCTAATGTATTAAAGAAGAAGACAGATTCAGTTGGAGGCTGTGGTACAATGTGGTCTGTTCCCAGTGAGAATAAGATGTCAGAAGTATAGGAACCTTGGAGGGGACAGGAAGTGAGGACAAAGACAGAAGGTAATAGGGAAAATTTGCCCCCACATAGGATAAAGAACCATGGATACAATTCTCACAAAGATTTTTGAGCACTGGTCTCCACAGCAGAATGTCTCTCCAGGAGGTGGGCAGAAGGAGGATAAAGTGATCCACTGGGGTGAGGGTAGAAAGTGTGGCAATTTGTATTCCTAGAATATTGTTTTGTTTTTTTTTTTTTTTTGTGGTACCGGGGATTGAACTCAGGGGCACTCGACCACTGGGTCACATCCCCAGACCTTTTTTGTATTTTATTTAGAGACAGGGTCTCACTGAGTTGCTAAGTGCCTTGCCATTGCTGAGGCTGGCTTTGAACTCGCGATCCTCCTGCCTCAGCCTCCCAAAGTGCTGGGATTACAGGCGTGCGCCACCGCGCCCGGCTTGTTGTTTTTTAATTTAAAAGGAAGAAATCAAATCTTGGGCCAAAGCAATATGAAAGGCTAACGTTTTGTTAGCATTAGTATTGGGGGACATTTCCCTCTGTTGATGCCCTTCCCTCCCATTAAGAGTCATGTTTCTACAAATGCTTCTATCATTGCAGGAGAGGGAAAGTGTAATGGAATATGTCTCCTAAATCTGTCTGCATTATAATTCCCTTTTATAAGGAAGGCTGTCTATTAACACACAACATTTCTGATTATTCTAGGCTCTGTGCTAACTTGGATCCCTGAATTGTAGTATAGGTCACAAAAAGATTTGACTTAAAATAGCTTCAGTTTTTCCACATATAACTGACAGGTGACATCCTGGCGTCACTGACTTGTGGTACTAGAGGTGCTGTAGAGTTGGTCTATTCTTAACTCCCAAGATTTTCTGGAAAAAGAGAGCAATGCTTCTATCACTGTAGCTGAGAACAGGGGTCATTCAAGGGAGCTCCAAGCTCCCAGTGAAGTCCCATTTCTCAGGTCTATGGGCCCCTGGTAGAATGTGTTTCATGGCCAAAGTCCAGCTGTGGTGTGGTCCACAGCAGTCCCATTTAAAGCCCAAAGACAAGCAAGACAAGGGCCAAGATACCATCCTGCCACCTAGTTGGGAGCTCACCTTGAAAATTTCTGCCATTTTTCGTTGCTGAGGCAATGAACAGTGGTTCTCAATGGATATGATGATTGGCAGGTCAGAGTTGATGAAGGCGCTGCGATCAATGGCCTCAACCACATCCTATGAGAGTCAAAACAGTTCCTTACTGTCAGCTATTTGTCTAGGGAGGTCAGAAAACAACGTTTTATATCATAGCCAGAAAGCATCTAAATTGTTGCATTCAGCAAACTCTGGCCAAAGGTGATTTTATCCATTCAAATGTATAGTTCTCCCTCAGTATCTGTAGGGGGTTGATTCGTCTCTTACATAAAATGGTGTAGTACTTATATATAATGTACACACATCCTCCCATATTCTTCAAATAATTTCTAGAATACTTATCATACCTAATAGAGTATATATGCTATGTGAATAGTTATTATATTGTATTGTTTAGGGAATAATGGCAAAAAAAATGTCTTTAAAAAGTTCAGTAGAAGGGCTTGTGGCTGTGGCTCAGCAGTAGAGCACTTGCCTAGCAAGTGCGCAGCTTGGGTTCAATCCTCAGCACCACGTAAAAATAAAATGCATTATGTACAACTAAAGCAAATAAATAAATATTTTTTAAAAAAGTTCAGTAAAGACAAAAATTTTCTTCACCAAATATATTTGATCCATGGCTTGTTGAATCTGTGGATATGGTACCCCTGGATGTGGAGGGCTGAAGATTTTTCTTTTCTTTAAAAAAATATTTATTTTAGTTGTAGGTGGACACAATACCTTTATTTTATTTATGTGGTGCTGAGGATCGAACCCAGGGCCTCACATATGCGAGACGAGCACTCTACCACTGAGCCATAGCCCCAGCCCCAATATTTTTCAAATTAAGCAAGAGACTAGACTATTCTATACAATGACATTAAACTGTTCATCTTGAGCCTTTATCCCATACTACAAGAACACTTATCACTATGTCATCTTGAACAAATCAATGTGTAGATACAGAAAGAATATTGTAGGTAAAAGACACTTTGTAGTTACAGCATCAAATATGAGACACTTTAAGAAGTTAATTTATTTGGGGCAACAAGACACATATTATATCTATTCATGTGTGTCTACAAACTTAGGTATCAATTCATTTTCCCATCTATACAGTACAAGAGTTTTAAGAGTGATGAACAGGAAAATGAGTTAAAGAGAAAATGCATTTCAGTCACTATCTGTACATTTAAGATGAAAATACAAATATTCCTTCCCAGTCTGACCACAGTTCAGAGAAAAATGATATTACACAGCCCAAACCCTCGAAATGAGTAATTACACAAGTGAACTAATATGCTACCCAGAATTTGAGATAATAATCCCCTGAGACCAGTCTTCTTGGGTGATCAATCTTTCCAGGTGGAAATTATTCTCCTTACTTTATAATGTTAATTATTTAATTGTATCCTAACACACAATATTGGCTTTTGTCAGAAGGATACCTTCTGACAAAATTGACCTTTAATTCCCATAGCAAGAGAATATATCCTGCCTTTATATATCATCATATCATGATGAATTGCAATAATATCATTACATCCTAACATAAAGTAATAGTTACTAAATTTTGGTTAAATAAGAATCAGTAAGAGTTCTAGATCAAATCCCAGGAAGATGAACATGTGCACACTCCACACAATACTGTAAACATTTTTGAGAAGTATTCATTCAGATCCAGCATGAGAATCCTTGATCTAAAATATAATTTGGTAAAGTGACTAATTTGAATGACAGATGAAGATAATAACTCTTCTTGATTTTACTTGAAGGAAGTGCTGAAGCATTACCTTGAAAGGAATCTTGGTTGTCAGTGTATGTCCATGATAAATAATGGGCATCCCATCATCTCCATCCCAGCAGTCCAGCTCTATGCTCCTACAGCCTTGCAAGAGGACCTGTGAGTAATGAATGAATCCACCCCAGATAAGCACCTGGAGATAAAGCTTCAAACTGAACCTAGCACATAGTTTACACATCAGTCAGTGTTTGCACCCAGGGATAAAACAGAAGGGTATAAAATCTAAAATAAATATTGCATCTTGGCTCAAGTCCACAATTAATCTGGGTTGGGAAATGGAGAGAACAGATGAAGATAGGAGCATTTATCAGAGTGGGATATTGTTGGAAGATAAAATTTGATAGCAAAAACATATAAACTTTTCCCCTCCTTCCCCCTCCTTTCTTTCTTTCTTTCACACTTTTGATTCCTTGAAACAGCACATCTTGAAATTAGAGAGCCCAGCAAGGGCTCTATATGGTTAAACTTCAGTGGAGGTAAAGGTGCTGATGCAACCGCCTGGAAAAATTAAGACCACCATTTCCTTACTGGGCTGACTAAACATTTATATGAAGCCAATCTGTATAAAATATTCTCCATTAAGACCCAAATTTAGCAATGAGGACACTTCTTTGCTATGAAAACATAGTAAGAAGAATAGAAGTAAGGAATTATCAAGGATTTGCCTATCTAAGCCCCAAACAGCATCTAAAGAAGAAATAAATTCCCCTCTTCCATATGCATAGCAGATACCAGTTATCAATTTTGGCACACTTATGTATGAATATGTAACAAGAAATTCCACCATTATACATGACAATAATGCACCAATAAAAAATGTGAGAAAATCTTTAGCACACTTGCCCCTAGGCTCACAAGCTCTTCAGCAAAGTACTGCAGGAAACATCACCAATGAATTAGATCAGATGATACCCATTGGCTATCCTGAATCTAAAACTGTAAGCAGGGCTCCCAACACATGTGCTTGGGTTTGAGCGCTGTAATATCTGTTTGGAGCAACCTCCTCCTCTTCCTTCATGACTCTTATCTGTAGATCACCTTAAACAATTATCACATGATGGAAAGGTAATCAAAGGCTAGAGGCTCTGTATCTATGAATGGACCCACTGATTTGAGAATCCACATAAACATTTCCATGTGACAGAATTCCATTATTAGGGTTTAGTGGCCACTAAAGTTTCTGCAACAAAGGTCAGATAGTGGAATGCTTTTTATTTTAATATTTTTTGTGTGAGATACTTGCTAGGTTCTTCCCATTAAACAGCATAGTCTGTGGCCTGGAATTCTGGGCCACCAGCTTCTGGCAACAACTAGTGTATCTATAAGTACATTGTCTTGGGCTGAAGATTGTAATATGGCAGGTGGGACACGAGGATGCTTCATCTCTGGGGTGAGACTGCCAAGCTGGGAAGAATGTCCAGCAACTAGCAACAGATGAGATGGGTTTTCAGCATGAAAAGACTAAATGACTTTACCAAAGGCTGCATGACCTTAAGACCTCCATGTATAACTAGAAGATCAGGGTTGGAAATTTCAGGTAAGAACAGGGCTTATTCTCACTTTTCATCTGCCCTGTAGAGAAATGATAGGAAGTAACTAGGAGGACTGAGGGAGATTGGAAAGTGGTTAGAAACAGAGTGAAAGGGATCTGATACCAGTTTAATCACATCTGTGAGTATATCTGGAGGGTTCTTGTGACTTATTCAAAAGCTGTGATAATCTCAACTTGGGTATAATGTTAAGGAGTTTGAAAACTGAAGTCAAATAATGAAGTAGGAATAAAGCTAAGGCATTGGCCCTTGCTTATTTTCCTGGGAGGAAAAAACACACACACACACACACACACACACACACACACATATGTAGATATGCAAATATATGTAAGTGTGTACTTATATATGTGTATATGTGTGTACTTATATATGTGTATATGTACACATGTACGTATATTATATGTGTGTATGTATCAACATGGATATACAAATGAGACATATGTGTATATATGTACATATATACTCCATTTGTGTACATATATACACATGTATCATATATATACATAAATATATATCATATCCCATCTGTGTGTGTATGCATACATATATATGTGTGTGTGTGTATGTATATATATACAGACACATATATATGTATACACACACACACACACATATATATGTATATATATACACTTTCATTTATTTCTCATAGAACAATGGATTTCAAATTTCTTTTGATTTGGAATTCTCTGTGCAAATGGAAGGCCAACATGTTAAAACCCACAGAAGGGCTGCACTTTAAGGAGTCGGGCAGGGTATCCAGGATTCCCACTCTTCCTACCCTGTGGCTTGCTCAACTCAGTGTCAGCAGCTGAGGCCCCTTGATAGCCTCCTATTTTGAAAATCACTACCCTAAAGACAGTGAATCTTCATTTCACAATAAACGTCCCTTAGAAAACAATTAAAAATGCATATTTCATGTTAGATAAGCTTTGGGACAAAAATGTGCCCCTTGCTGTGAGGAATATCTGGACTAATCCAGAGAACAAAGGAATCCCATTGCTGCTGGGATTGTGTAAACAATACTGAGATGATTTTCAAACCGGGGCCTGTAGGTACACAACCACATACTTATATTCCCTGGACCCAGCCTAGCTCCCTTCTGATTAACTTCTTGTGGGCGTTCAAAAAACAGGCAGCTTAAAAGAGGCAGTTGTAGACAATATAACAGGCGATGGACATGCAGACCATTGAGAACTGGATGTGTAGGTCAAAAGGATGTGCTTTTCCCAGTCCAGACAGCCCACTTTTTCATGGAGCATTCCCATGAATTCAGAGGGACAGTGCCTCCCGTCTGTGCAGATTTTTTTTTTTACTCAAGTTGGTTACCATAGGGACGGATTGATTGTCTAACAAATTGCAAAGCAAAACAAACAATATTTTGGGATTAGCTCCGTAAGAAAGTTGCATTTTCTACTACGTTTTCCCACTACAATATATTGATTTATTTAGCATTTAGCGAAACGATTAGAGATAGTTTTCCCATGGGAAAATCTAATTTTAGTAGGAGTAGGTCAGGCTTGAATCTAAAAGCTATGAGTCTCAAACAAATACTTTTTTTTTTTTTTTTTTTTTTTTTTTTTTTTTGGTGCCTAGAATAAGGGTTAAGTATAGATAAAGGGGAAAACAAAACAAAACAAAAAAGAAGTAAAGAAAACAACTGTTGTATGTATAGGCTGTTTTCCCACACATCATGGCTCCTCACGTTTCACATGTCCTAGTTTATAAGCTCTTTGAAGGAACTGGGGGTCAGGTTTTCGTGACCTTGGGGGTTATATAAATAATAAGGTTTAATGGAAACCACATGGCAAGTGGCCTTCTCAGTACCTGGCTGTAGAGTTCTACTGAGGATTCTCCTTTGAGCTGATGGCCCGTGAGGTAGGTATTGTGTGAAGATTCAATGTAATAGTAGGAGAGGGGTAGCTGCAATTCTTTTAAGTTCTCCTGTGACTCATCATTTTTCGAGGCAAAATTATCTTTATCCATCAGAAACCTAGATGAAACACACTTTCTTAAGACTGCATGAGAGCAATTTATATTCTTAAATGATGGGCAAAAAATCTTTTAAAAATTACCTTGCAAATCCTTCGAATGACATTAGGCCCTGATGACACATATTGATGCTAGGCTCGAACTTCTGCATGGAATAAAAAAAAAAAAAAAAAAGAAGTGTTATTTAGGTAAAGGAAACTAAAGGGTGAGGGGGGAGCCACCACATCATTTTTTAAACCTGTTCTTTTTTCATCAGGAAACATCTAAACCAAATATTTGAACTAATTTAGTAATGTAGTGGTAAGATGTAGTTTTTAGTCCAAAAGAAAATATTTATTATATGTGAGTTTATTATACTAAGCATATTTATTTAAGAGAAAAAAGGGGAGCAAGAGAAAAGAATAAGGCTGATTTATATGAAAACAAAGAATATTAGTTTATGGAGGTGAAAATGGGGATAATCATAGCACTTACCATTGAACAGGTGGGAGGTGAAAGGAGACAATTGGCATATGGCACTTAGTACTGCATCTGAACTCAATACAGTGGGCACTCAACAACATGATAATATTCTCACTTTTCTTTTTTTTTTTTGGTACTGGGAATTGAATTCAGGGCACTTTACCACTCAGCTGTACCCCTAGTCCTTTTTGCTTTTTGTTTTGAGACAGGGTCTTGCTAAGTTGGTGAGACCATCCTTCCTCAGCCTCCTGAGTCGCTGGGATTACAAGTGTGTACCACTGTGCACAGCTACTCTCGTATTTTTACTGATCAAGTCCAACTGCTGAATAGCTAATCCACAGATTCCCAATTCTGTACTAAGGCTAATTCTGGGGTAAGTGATGTAGCCGCCCTGAACAGCATCCTCACCCTTTCTCCTGCTGCTCTCTAGTCTAAACCATCACCACCTCTTTCTTGCCTGGGCTAGTAGGATAGTCTCCTGACCGGTCTCTGCCTCCATCCTTCAGCATAGTTTATTCTCCAAAGTGGCCAGAGTGACCTCTTGAAAACATAAATCATGTTACGCTCCCGCTCAAAATTTTCCAAAGGCTTTCCATTTCACATGGAGTAAAGTCAGCCTCCTTCCCATGACCTAAAAAGCCTACATGATTCAGCCCCTGGAAACCCACTTAAAATCATGTCTGCCATTCTCTGCCTGACTTATACCAGCTTTTTTGTCATTCCTCTTAAAATTGCAGCTCACTCCTGCCTCAGTCTTTGAGCTTGCAGCTCCCTGTTGGCCACTTTGGAATGCTCTTTCCTCAGAACCTCATGACTTAACTCATTTAGGCTCTGTCCACAGGCCACCTCCCCATAGTGGCTTTTGCTTACTCCTCCTTAGCCTTCCCACATCACTCCATCCCTTACTTTGCTGAATTTTCCCCATAACTCATTGTTATCTGAAATCACACTATATCTTTGTTTATTGTTTGCCTCACCCACTAGAATGTAAGCGACACTGAGGGCCAGAACTCTGATCTCATTCATTACTATATTCCCAGCTCCTGAGACAGAGCTAGCATAGTAGGTGCTAGTAAATATTTATTAAACAAGAAAAGAAGTTGAAGACCTAGGCTAATTCTGTTGTGCATGCTAGAATAACAAGAAAGAATTACATACTGACTCTTTTTTTTTTTTTTTTTTTTTTTTTTTTTTTTTTTTTTGGTGCTGGGGATTGAACCCAGGGCCTTGTGCATGCTAGGCAAACACTCTACCAACTGAGCTATATCCCCAGCCCCATGCTGATTCTTTATAATGGTCACTGAGTCACAGACAGTGTGGGCTCTATGTTAATTATATGTTAAATAAAACACTAGTATGTTTGGTATTAAAAAAAAAAAAAACCCAAACCTTCAAATTGTCCCAGATGCAAAGACTTTGGAAAGAAACAAAGAAAGAGTAAACGTTTAGCAGCAAATTATTAGAGGAGTCAGAGGCATTACACACAATGTGCACACAAAATGAGCACAAACCTGGATGATGCTGAGGATCTCATCATAAGTGCAGTGTTCCCCTTGGCAATTTACCAGGAAGTCGTTGAGCTGGAGTATGCCAACCCCATATATGCCTAGGGATGTGCTCTCAATCCCAGTACCATTCGTCACAATGCTTGCAGCAGCGATGGCATCAGATATCTGCCTCTGGTTGTCTGAGAGCTGCTGTTTGCTCTTAATGAACAACCCCAAGTCTGAGACGTTTCTGGTCAACAAATCTGAAACAAAGCCACCCACAGAACATGAACTTATGTCCAGCCAGCATCTTGTACATTTTTCAGATAATGGTGCTATGGACTCATTCAACTGGAGAAGCTCTTTATTAATCAAGCTCAGTGTTGACATCTGGCTTCACATAGTTGAAGGAATAAAAAATGAACCAATGAATAAATAACTAAAAACTAAGAGCTAGGTTGATGATATTGAAATCCTGTGAGAACTAAGTGTAGATTCAATGGGGAACTGGAGGCCAAATTCAGAGTTCAGGTTTTGAGAGTAACCACATCTACATTTTTCTTTATGTAAAGACTGAAGATGTATTCTTAAAATTATGGTTTTTCTGTGCTTTAAAATTGTAACTACCGGAGCTGGGGTTGTGGCTCAGTGGTAGAGCGCTCGCCTAGCACGTGTGTGGCCCGGGTTCGATCCTCGGCACCATGTAAAAACACATTGTGTACAACTAAAAGCAAATAAATAAATATTTTTTAAAAATTGTAACTACCAACAATTGTAGTTGATTTTTGTGTGAATACAAAATTTTAACTCTTTTGGGTAAATTTCGAAGGAGCACAATGCTAGATTGTAAGGAAACAGTATGTTTAGTTTAGCAAGAAAATGTCATATTGCCTTCCAAAATAAATGTTTGCACCTTTTTACATCTCTACCAACAATGTTCTAATGGTCTAATTAGTACACATTCACACCAGTTATTTTAATTTTAGCCATTTTGGAAGATAATCTGGCAGTTTCTCATAGAGCTAAACATAGACTTACCATATGATCCAGCAATTGTGGATCAAAGATCAAAGACCTAACAGTATTTACCCAAAGGACTTCAAAACTAAGGTTCACACACAAACCTACATACCAATACTTATAGCAGCTTTGTTCATAATTACTAAAAGTTGGAAGCAACCAAGGTATCTTTCAGAAGATTAATGAATAAACAAACTGCAGTACATCCATACAATGGAATATTATCAGGTTTAAAAAGAAATGAGCCATCAAGTTGCAACAAAACATGGAGAAAACTTAAATGCACTTTGCTGAGTGGAATAAACCAGTCTGAAAATCTACATTCTATATGATTCCAATGACACACATTCTGGAAAGGGCAAAATTTTGGAGACAGTAAAAACATCAGTGGTTTCCAAGAATCTGGAGGACTGAAGGGAGAATGAAAAGATAGAAAAGAGAATATTTTCAGGGTGGTGAAATCTGCATGAAACCCTTATGGTGGATACACATTATACATCTGTCGAAACTCAAAGACTGTACAACACAGAGTGATCCCTAACATAAACTATGGATGTCAGTAACTAACAATGTATCAACATTAACTCAATTGTAATAAATGTGATGCAAGGTACTACTACTAGGGGTAGTGTGTGTGTGGGGGGGGCAGGGATGTGGGGTTGGTATATGGGAACTTTGTATTATGCTCATTTTTCTATAAACTTAAAAAACAAAATAAATTCTAATGATTTTTTTAAAAAGTACAGTTACCTGACTAATCCAAAGTTATGCACATTTTGAATAGGTAAATTCTTAGCTTAAGGATAACAGAAACATAAATAATCATGAAGCAACTGCATGAAAAAAAGTTTTTTCTTTTGCTTCTTTGCACTTATAGTTACAGCAAGAATAGGGGGAAAAATGACAGGCTTAACATGTGCAGGTGACTAAAGAATAGCATGAATGGTGGTGGTAATGATGATGGTAGTGAGTGGGACAGAAGAATGAGACACTGTGGTATACATAGTAGGAAAAATGTCTTGGGTATTCATATAGGAGGACTCTGCTGTGGTCACCAAAGACTGTCCTTATCAAAGGATGGGCAATTACTGCTCTGGGATCGAGCACCCACCTGCTTATATAGGTAGGAAAGAGCCAGATGTTTCTCAACTATGATACATCACACACCTCGTGGACATTTGAAAATGGTCAGGAAAGGGTTTTTGGTGGTTGGAATGACTGGAGGGCAGAACTATACAATGATGAATTTCCTTGCCCAAAATTTCAATAGCACCTGCCCCAAATGATCTCTTGAAGTAATTCAGTTCCACCAAACTCCAGGTAACAGCACATCACATGCGAAAGGCTGGGAGTTTGTGTGACTGGACCTGTTACCTGGATTTTTATACAGAAAGTTCTCAAAGGGAAATCCTAAAGTATTAAACAAACCTAGGTCAGGCTGCAGGTCACTGGTGTTCTCCTCAATTGTCAGGTTGGTGTAGAGTGGGGCCGACTCAGAGCCGGATCGGTTGCAGGGCACGCAATAGACATCAAAGAGATCCTTCAGGTCCTTGCGGCTCCTTACACTGAACGAGGAACAGAAAACAACTCCCATGTAGTATTGTTATAAAAATATGGGCCCGGGAAAGAGTAAGAAGGACTTCGAGGCCATACCTGAATGATTTGAACAGCTCAACAAATTCAACAAAACTCATGTTACTGTCTGAAACCATGAAGCTCTGGAACCCCTTCATTCCTCCTTTGATCCGCCCATGCCAGCTGCTACTGCTCCAGGCACTGCAGAAAGACAGGGCCGTCATGGGCCAACTGGGATGGCCAGTCACTCTGCCCCAACACATGTTCTCTGATTAGCAACATGAGCAAAATGACAGATTGCAAGTCATTCAAGTTGATTCTGTTTTCCCACCCTCACTTTCTACTTCCCTTGATCTATATTGTATGAGGAAATAAAATGTCATCTATTGAAACCATGTCATGTGCTCAATTTAATAAGGGCACAAAGTTGAGGTTAATACTTCTCTACGAATCAAAACAGTTCTTTGAAACCACAGATCAATGGGAGGAAACTCCTAAGTTCAGTGATTCTGAAGAAAAGTCACTTAAAAAAGAGCCCAGAATTATTCAATCATAATCCATGGGAAATAATATGTGTTATTTTCTATAATCTGAATTATAGGAACACATTTAAGAGGAAAGTTTCAGGTATAGCAGTGTCTTTTTTTCTTCTTTTTTTTTTTTTTTTTTTTTTTTTTTTTTTTTTTGTGGTACCAGGGATTGAACTCAGGGGCACTTGACCACTGGGCCATATCCCCAGCCCTTTTTTGTATTTTATTTGGAGACAGGGTCTCACTGAGTTGCTAAGTGCCAGTTCGCCATTGCTGAGGCTGGCTTTGAAAAGCCTCCCAAAGGGACAGGCGTGCGCCACCGCGCCCGCTTTTTAATAGTTCTTCAATGAAAATAGGGAAGGCTTTTAATATTAAAAATGTGAGTCAGAAAAAAAAACATTAAGAATGGAAAGAAGCCAAATCTGCAAAAAATTATATCTGTACCTGCCACAGCTGCATTCATTCAATATAAAAATGTCAGTCAAATGAGTCAAAAACTGTCTCCATGTTTCACCTTTTAAATTTTCTATACTGATTTCCTGACATAATAGCATATGAAATGTTTTGAGTCAAATCAATGAACATAATCTTTGTTTTTCTTTTTATTGCCTTGGGTTTTTTCTTTTAAAGAAAATGTGGTATATATACACAATAGTTTTTTACTTTAATAATTTTTTAGTTGTCAATGGACTTTATTTTTATTTATTTATATGTGGTACTGAGAATCAAACCCAGTGCCTCAAACATGCTAGGCAAGTGCTCTACCACTGAGCCCCACAAGCCCAGCCCCTGCCTTGGGTTTTTTTTTTTTTTTTTTTTTTTTTTTTTAAAAATTTCAAATATATAAAAAAAGTACAGAGAATATAATAATGAACAGTCAGTCTATTCTCAACCTTGCTAACAATGTTTGATGAGGAAAAATTGTTTTGTGTTGACAGCTGAAGGTCACCTCCCTCACTGGAAGAGCATCACCAATGGATAGATTTATAGGCATAGGTGGTTGAAAATCAACATAGGGCAGGAAACAGGAAGCATAGGATGGAGGTTCAGGAAGGGGAGAATTGTGGCTTCATCATTTCCATTTAAACAAATAAGTTCCCTGTCTTCCTTACTTCTAGCCTCCTGTCTGTAGGACTCATCTCCTGACTCTAGGAAGCTCTATGTCCACTCTTTCTCCTGCTAGACTTAGGGCTCAGTCTTGCTTTCTCCTTTAACAGAATTCTGGATGATTTTCTTCTTTTGCTTTTTTTTTTTTTTTCTTTCTGTTTTAGAAAAGTTGAGTGGGCATGGACCCCTGTCTCCTGGGGTTGGGTTCTGGCATGTTAGTTTTCTCTTTCAAAAGATTTTTTTTCTGCTCATGAGTGACTGAAGTAAAGGGAAAAGCCACTTAATCAAGATTGTTTGGCTATTTTGTCTCTCCAGGATTCTGCATAGGCTGAAATAAAATGTAAAGACAACCAACTCTTCAGTTTTGTTACAAACCTAAATTTGCAGAAGGGTTTCAAGGGTGGTAGGAAGAATTCCTATATTTCCTGACCCATTTGAGCCTGTTGTGAATATAAAAAGTATAACATACAAGTTCCTTACTCATTGTGTGAAAGAATTCTTCTCTCTGTGTGTGTGGGGGGGTATGGATTGAACCCAGAGCCTTTTGCATGCTAAGCAAGCACACTACCACTGAACTATCCCTTGGCTCTTTTCTTTTCATTTTGAAACAGGGTCTTACTAAATTGCCCAGGCTGACCCAGAAATTTCAATCCTACTGCCTCAGCCTCCTATGTAGCTGGGATTATAGGCAAGCATCACTTCAACTGGCAAGATTCTTCCCTTTAAAAGATAAGTAACTGTAGGATTCTTTTCAATAGCAGCAGGGGGGAGGGGAGAGAAAGAGAAAATGAATGAATGTGGTGTGTGCATGTGTGTAGTGTATATGTATGTGGTGTGTGTGTTTGTGTGAAATTAACATTTCCAAAGTCAATGTGTGCTCAGATGCACTCCTCTGTGGATAAGGTGAAGAGTACCTGTTT
This sequence comes from Tamias sibiricus, assembly GCA_025594165.1. Classification (NCBI taxonomy): domain Eukaryota; kingdom Metazoa; phylum Chordata; class Mammalia; order Rodentia; family Sciuridae; genus Tamias; species Tamias sibiricus. The sequence goes on along the minus strand of CM046663.1, from coordinate 137,572,854 downwards.
TATCGTGGTTCTGTATGAAATCTCTGAATTTCTTTAACTTTATTTGAAATATTTGAAACATATGGGTGGAGGGAGATGTAGTAGTATTCTGGTTCTCTCTACAGGTTTTTCATTTTAACATGTTTCTTCTTCTGAAAAGGTAGGTTTTGTTTCAAGTCTGCTATTTCTATGACTCTTTGATAAAGTTAATATAATACCAGCTTTAGAATCATATCTAACCATATCCAACAGGCTGCCACTTGAATTCATTTCTCTAGGCATGTATAACTTTTCTCATAGCTGAGTATTAAGTATATCTCACCATTTAGTGAAGGGTCAGTTAGCTTATATTAAAACTTAAGTTATTCTTCATTTAGAGCAGTACTAAGTACTAGCCGACAGAACTTCTTGCAGTGATAGAAATGTGCTCTATTTGCAGTGTTCAGCATAGTGACCACTAGCCACTTGTGACTATGGAGTGCTTGAAATGTGGCTACTGTGATAGAGAAGCTGGTTTTTAAATTTAATTTAATTTTGGTTAATTTAAATTTGAATTCAAACACTGACACATGGCTAGTGGCCACTATATTGGACAGTGCAGATTTAGAGAATCACAGCTTGGATTTTGTCACAGCTACTGAACTTTGAAGGGTTGGTCTCTCAAATAAGTAGAGGCAATCATAAGGTAGTATAAAATCAGGAAAATTTGGATCATTTAAAATTTGAATCAGTCTTTCCACAGATAATTGGAAGCATGTGCCCTTCCATACAACTGGAATGATGGGAAGGGCCCTTCTGTTTTATCATGTTAAGGCCCCACCTGGACAGACTCTTGTTTGAAGAAGACAGCACAGGGGAGGAGACTGGCCTGATGGGAGATGATGTTCCGGCAGGCAAATTGGGGGACCCAGCTGTAGTCAAAGAGTGGGCTCTTCTGGAAGGGAGAGGATTGGGAGGGCTAGCGATGGCATTCGCCTCTGTAAGGATGAAAGATAAAAAAAGAGAACTGCTCATATTGTACTTTTCTTAGAAATCAAATACAAACCAAAGATGTCTGAGCAAACCAATCAACCAATCTGTGCATCAAAATATTTTGATGAATGGACTAATGTGGTGGATTCTCAACTGATTAACATTACAATCATTTGGGGAACTTAAAAGTATATAGATGCCTAGGTTCTATCCAGAAACTGTCTAAATCAGTCAGTCTTGAGTGTGGCCAGGACATGGAGATATATTTTTAAAAGCTCTACTATCTATCTAGGGTTGAGAATTATTCATCTAATCTATCAAATTGTACCTTGTACACCAACTATTACCTGCCAATAATGGCAAGTTAATTATAATAATATGAGAATTTTCTTCGAAGTAGATTATGTTTGTAGAAGTGCCTTTTAGGTACTTTTAAGTATCTTTTTGGTTTCATCATCTGGTTTTGAAAAAAAGTATATTTAAATTGTGTTAAGAATGTCTACAATGCTTAAATCACAACTTCAACCAAATGTGCGTTTTTCCTATGACATTAACCCCCCCCCCCCAATCTGCCGTACCTGATTCTTCTTGTTCATTTGTGTCCTGAGGATCAGAACCACTCCGGCCTCGACACTCCTTGTGCATTTTGACCTTCCGTGTGGCCATCTCATCATCAGTCGCCTCTCCACTCTCACCCTGGGAACACAAAGATCAGATAGTTCCTAGCCCATTTTTTTCTCTCCCCCCACGGCTGCTGTTTGGGCAGGGCTCTCTTCTAACCCACTCTCCTTCGATACTATCTCCCCTGCTGAGGCCAGGAAAGACCTGTTGAGGCTGCCCACGTGTCCTCCTGACATGCTGTCCAGTTTGTCCTTCATCGCAAGGCAGCAGTGCTAACAGAGGGAGGCAGAAAAGAGCAGGCACACTAGCCCTGGAATCTCTGTGTACAGACATAATTGTGAAGCAGATAAAGTTCTGCTACTTATCAATGGCCTCACATATGCAAAGAAGGGCTTTTTTTTTTAAAGATAGTTATGAAGCAAATATGCTATCATGTTACAGTGGTAATATATAATTGATAGTATACTGTGAAAATATATCTTAGATAGTGTTCCACATACAGCACTATGGCCCTCTAGGACCTTCATAACGTGACTCTTGTTCTCTTTTAGCCCTTCCTTGCCCACCACAGTATTGATGCTTCAGCTACCCAGAGTGGCATATGCTTCCCTGAACAGGCTAAGACTCCATGCCTCTCTGCTGTCTCCTCTGCCAGGGCTGCTTTTCTTTGTGTTATTTGCTTGGTAAGCTCCTACACATCTTTCAAGACCCATCAGTGAACTGCTCTGTGCCGTCTTCTCTGCCTGCCTCTTAGCTCTGTATTTCCCTTCTCTCTGGTCCTGTAGCAGTGTGCAAATGATTTGACAGCAACTTAGATCACACTGTTTTGTTTATGTCTCTGAATTCTTCTATGGACTTCATCTTTTCCTGGTGTTGGCTTGGTTCCTGGTGCTGGCCTTGGTATCAAGAGGTATGTGACATTTGTTTTATACCCCATCTTGTCCCCAACTCAAATAGCCTCAGGTGGTTTATGGTGATGTAGACCACACAATAATCCTGGAAGATTGGGTAGAAAGCTTAAGAAGCAAATAACACTGTACCCTCATAAGGGTTTTCTTCTTTTTCTTGGCAGTGCTTAGGCCCAGGGTGTTGTTTCTCTGCACATTGGGTTTCTCAGCATTCTTTGCTGATGTCCCAGGGCTGGGGTTTCGAGTACTCCATCGTCTGCCACCAAACAACTCCACAGCGTGAGCCAAGGTTGGGCCTTCATACCGGCCATCCTCCTAAAAAGAACCACATGCTGAACAAATAAGGAAGGGGCAGGTCATGTGGAAGTAAGTGTATTAATGGTTCCCAGTAAGTTCCCAGAGGTGGAAAGGCACAGCAGCCACATAAGAATAATGACCTAGCCACCCACGTGGCTCTGGTTCTGTTTTCTGAATCTTAGAACTCCCTGCTGAAGATTTCATAGGGTTCCCTGCTGTCTTGGTCACATCCCTATTGGGTCTGGTGATGTGCTTTAAACCATCAACTAGGATAAAAAACATTTTGCATCCTGGCTTCAAAACTAACACTGTAGGAAAGTTCATTAAGACTTAACTTTGCAAATTGATCCTTTAGAGGACTTGGTGGTGTCAGGAGTTGCAAACAGGGTGGGAACCTATTTAAGTAAAATTAACTTTTATTTGTCCACTATTATATCACATCAAGTAGATTCTCATCTAATTTGATGGTCAGGAAAGTCCGACTTGAAATACAGGGGATGTGGCCTATGTGAAATTCACTTTGGAGGGCCCTGCAGAGGTCCTCAAACAGTTAAGCTGTCATCTTCTTGAGTGATTGAAATCTGAAGATGGATGGAGAGATCAAGGGACTTAGAATACTAAGGAGATTATGATGCTGTGAGCAGCAACACACACTCAAGGGGGAGGCAGTGGTTTACAATAGCTATTGCTTGCAAGGCAACTCTGCGCAACATCTTTGAAATGAGTAATGGCAGGGATTTATTTAACTAAACAATGGTCAATGATTCGCTCCACAAGTCAGCAAAATCAGTTAATAAAACCACAAGAAGCCACATCTAAATTAAACATAATATTGCTATTTCACACACTGTATAAAAGGGCTTCTTTAAAATTAATTTCCATGTACTGTCTCTACTTGCTGAAAACTTTTAAGGGTAGTCCTCTTTACAGTTCCAAGGAAGTGCTTGTTAATAGTGCTTTGCTCTGTTGCAGATCATATGCAAATAATAAAGAGAATTTGTGTGTGCATGCATAGTCCTTCATCCTAATGTTCCAGGACTATCTGATTTTATGTCTTGAGTTGTGAATACTACCCTCTGTATCCCAGGATGCTGAGTAACTTGGGCAATTGACATAGAAACCTTTAGGTGACCTCTTGAAGTGGGACATCTGTAACTTATGCCTGTCTGTTATCCAGTTCCCTCTTCTCCAGCCATTTCCCAATTTTACTTTATCTCTTTTCCATTGAATATAATCTCAATGGATCTGTCAATCAAAGTAGAATAGCCTCCCTTGACCAATGATTGGTGCATAGTCCAAATAAACCCATCAGAATCTTTCTCCCAGGAATGGAATTCCTGAATGCAGCAATACAGGGGATGAAGATGGCTGGAGATCACTCCACTTGATTCAGGCCTGATGAAGAGAGCCCCTGCTGAAAGTCACTGCAAGTGACTCCAAACTGGGATAAACATTTCATGACACACTTTAGCAAATAGTTTTTAACTGATTAATGAATAATATACTCTACTGCTGAAAGAAGTTTTGTTAAGCCTTTACCTATGCATTTTTAGCCTAACCTATTATTTTTAATAGATCTGTTACAGTTTATACATAAAAAAAATCAGCCCTATTAGCTTCTGCTGTTTTGGGTTTTCTAATTTCAGAACATCCTAACATGGATCAAAATTTACCCTTCAAAATATTAGGCCAGGAAAAGGTAGGGTGCCTTTGTTTAATCTTTTAAGGAAGCTTTCTGGGAACTAAAATGTAGTTTGAATCCTTTTTTTTTTTTTTTTTTTTTTTAAAGACAATAACCTCTTTTTTGGGTAAAGGATATATCTTCTTTCTTACTATGTGAGGAGGACTGTTGAGAGTGAAGGCACATTCTCAGATTTAGAAAACAGTTCATGTGGAGAAGACTAGAAAATTGATTCCTTTTAATATATCCACACACTTTTACCTCTTGGCATATCTTTCATATGATATTTTGAACACTGTTAAACTAATCTATACCCATGTAGATAGTGAGAATCTGTTTCTGTTGCTTACAACCAAAGATGTTTACCTGATAATCCTGTATTTACCCCTTGCCGCTTTCTGAAACTCCTTCCAAATACCCTCAGAATTATGGGCTCTCAGCAATGCCCAGGATAACGTGAAGCCAAAGCTCATGGTGTCAGTTTTTCTTTCATAATTCACATCAATGTTTCTACACAACTTACTGTCCTTTATTTTCATTTTTTCTCCTCCAATGTTGGAAAGTTTATTTTTATTGTCTACATTAACATTTCCCAAACTGGGGATAAAGAAATGCTCTTCTAAACAGAAGTTTGGAAAAATCCAAGAGATTTCTCAAAAATGGCTTTAACTTATAGATAGATATTTAAATAGTTCATTTTATTTTACTTTTTGGTACTAGGACATATCAGGGCACTTTATGGGCTAACATGTAATATAAATCACTTAACATTATGCTAATGCTATGTAGCACAAAGTCAGGTTTAGTTAACTCATCTAAAATGGAAACTAAAATATCTGCTTCCTGTGTGTTCCCCAGGGAGCTTTCAATGTGGTTGGCTACTTGGAAGAAAGGTCTTTAGGGGCTATTATGAGAATTGATTTTTAATTAGGATTATTCCTCTGCATTGTAGAATCAGGAAAATCCATCATACATGGACATTTAACATTTAACAAAAGATCCATTTGGCTTTTTGTTCTCTAAGTAACAATTTGACCATCTTCTTGGCTGTCTCTGAGACAATTTGGGAAACTGACCTACATTAGCCTATATTGGTCTGTTGGCCTTTTCCACTATTTTCTTCTGGAAGAAACTTTGAATGTCTATTTCCAAGGCATGGCGCCTGTCTTCTTAAGTGGCTCTATAGAATGATCTCTGAGGAAGAATTTCCACGTTTCTTAAGTGACAGAGATACATGGAACTATCTGGCCTCTACTCCGCAGTGTCTTGGTTCCTGGCCCTGTGGAGGATGGGGGCGGAGCTGTGTTTGCAGTGTTAGACTGGGGCTTCCCTTGGTCCCTTCTCTTGGTCTCTGCTCCAATGGCACTTTTTACCTCTTCATCTGCTGTCCTTGGTCTTAGCTTATGCCTCCTTTAGAAAAAGCTGAAGGCTGTGGGGTAAATGAGAAAGCAGTATGCCTTATGCATGAATCCAGTCACTCATGCTATCAGCTTGAGAAGAAAACAGATGGGAGAAACTAAACCACATAGGCTTTGTGACCGGGGTTGTCATTAAGCTCAAAGACTGACTTATGTCTATGTTTGAAGGATTTTTTTTTTTCTTGACTCTACAATGTTGAGGAATAATCCCAATTAAAAATCAGTACTCATAATAACCCCTGAAGACCTTTTTCACAAATAGCTTACAGGCACTGAAAGCTCCCCGTAGAACACACAGGAAGCAGGTATTTTGATTTTCATTTTAGATGAGTTAACTAAAACTGGTTTTGTGTTATGTAGCATAAGCATACATGAATATATAGGTCTCTCTGTTTACTAATTAATTAATCAAATTAGTTATTCAGGATATGATCTCTATTTATAATCACTCATGGGTGTGGGGAAAGGAGAAAGAAAGAAGGGGCATTATATGTGTCTCTGCTAATTTCCTAGGAGGAAAATGTTTTGAGAATCATGTTTGGACTATACATGAAGTCATCCATGTGAGTAATTTTAGTCATAATTCTAATTGTTCTGTGATACTAATAAGAAAAGACATTTAACCCATCAAGGCAGAAAAGCATAATAAATTAAAATTGAATACTTTGATACAATGAACTTGACATGCCATTTCAATATTGTTACCTTATGGGAGGATTTCTGACTCATTTTCTCAGCAATCTACCCCCTTCTTTCTTGACAAGCACAATATTCTTTAACGCTGGTATCTCTCCTCACCATCTCATTTAGCCCAGGCTTGTCACCACTCTAAGCTGGAGTGTTGAAGGACCTGACAGTTTAGGGTTAATGAGAAACTCAATTTAAGCAGCTGGCTTTGACTGCCTGCTAAGGGCTGTTGTCACTGTAAACCTAGTGAGCATGAACTTCAGGTAAGAATGATCACACATTTGGGAGGGTTTCTTTGAAATTCAAAAGTTCTTCAATTAGGCAGCAATCACAGTAAGGAAAGTAGCTTTCCAAGAGCTACACAGCACATTAGGCAATGAATCAGGATTTCAGTTTCCAAAGGGAAGGTTTCCAATGTATCATCTATTCTCTAATTCATAATAAAATCATTCAGATTACAATGCTTTTGACTAAAACTCTGAGCCAGTGAAATTGTGTTAACTAGCTTCTTTCTAGATTAAAAAAAAAAAACTACAATAAGCATAATCACTATTACATACAAAATAACAGGGCCTACCATGAGCAGACATGGCTCCTTACACATTTTAATTTACATTGTGGCTTTACACATATTAACTCAGTTCTCACAGGTAGACAATGGGTATTATCATTTCCATTTTTAAATAAGAGAACTGTGGCACCAAGAGGTTAAGTAAAAGATGCACAAATCACAGAGGTGGTAAGTGGCCAAGCTGGGAACCTGGTGGTCTAACTGCAAGTGCTTGCTCTTGAGGACCACAGGGTTCCGGAGGGAGGGATGGCTACACCCCTTACCTGATAGAGGCTCACATACTGTTTCCGCAGCCACTGCTGTCTTTGGTCAGGGAACCTCCTCATCTTTCTCACGGCTCTAGTGAGTTCCAACAGTCCACTGAAGAGCATTTTAGCTGTGTGCTTTGGTGCCACGAAGTGCAATAATCTATTGTCCGTGGTTTGAAGCCCATAGAGAAGTGTCACACCAGTCTCTGACAGAAGCATGCTCCCCAGTTTGTTCTGAACACACACAGTGTGTATATCAATGCTAGGGTGTCCCATGTACACCGCCTTTGCTGAAAACAGATCTAAGACCCCCTCCACCAGGCCACTCAATACAGCATTGCCCAGTAATGGGAATTTGCCGGGCTCAACCGTGTTACTGAGCACACTGAGTTTTGCCTTAGTGCTGGCGGGGGAGGCAGTGGTGGGCTTTGTCCAGGTCAAAGTGCTATTGTCAGGCTGAAGCTGAAGGAAGCAGCGGGCAGAGAGGTGCGTGTCCTGGTCGTAGTGGATGACCGTGGCCCCCTGAAGCAGGAACTGATGCACATCAGCTTGGATGGACAGCACATACCATGGGATGAGCTCTGTCCCGTGGGCAAAGGCCTTCTGTGACTCCTCTGATCCATGAGGGTCGCATTCTTTGGCTTGCTCAAAGATGTCATTTTCGGAGTCTAGCAAATCTCCAATTATAAACCTGATGGAAAGAGACACAAATTTGGTGTGTCTTATAATCAGAAGGAGACCAATCTCAAGCCTTTTACTCACATTGGACATCATTTTTCATCTGTTATGAATTTAAATTAAAATAAAAAATAGAAAATCTAAATGTCACTGGGTAATTTTTTATAATGGCATTCTAAAATCTTACATTTAGCAAGGTGTCTGATCATAGGCATAAGAAAGGAACTAGTAGAGGAATTATTACATACATACATATATATATGTGTATATATATATATGTGTGTGTATATATATATATATTTGGGGGGGGGATTGAACTCAGGGGCACTCGACCACTGGGCCACATCCCCAGCCCTTTTTTTTTTTTTTTTTTTTGTATTTTATTAGAGATAGGCTCTCACTGAGTTGCTAAGTGCCTCGCTGTTTCTGAGGCTGGCTTTGAACTCGCAATCCTCCTGCCTCAGCCTCCCAAGAGCTGGGATTACAGGCATGTGCCACCGTGCCCGGCTAGGAATTATTATATTTTCTTATCAACAACCATAATCTTGATTATATAACAGTTTTTCCTCTTGTGTCAGGAACAATGTTAAAAACTTCATGTACATTTTTGCATTAAATCTTTTCTACTTGCAAAGTAAGTTTTATTTACTTATTTTATTTAATGTATGAAAAAACCAAGGTTCAGAAAGAGAAAGTTGAGGTTACCCAGCTTGGAAGAGGCCTAACCAAGTTCAGATTTTGGTCTGTCTGACTCTAGAACCTGGGATTGAGTAGGTTTATTTGCCTTCCAGTTAAATCACAAACAAAAATCATGACCTGAATACATTTGTGCTAAAATAGGCAAAAAATAGGACTTAATATGCTGGCCTGAGAAGTACCTCTGTTTAAAATGAAATAAAATAAAATGAGTTTCATTGGGAAATGTGGTCACAGTGGCCAGTTATGCAAGAATAGTTCTCCTTCACGCAAACTTACACGTTCACTCTGTGTATGTATATGTGTGTGTGTAAGCAAGCACATGTGCACACATAAAAGCCTTGTCTAGCCAGGTGTGGTGGTGTATGCCTGTAATCTTAATGACTCAGGAGGCTGAGGCAGGAGGATTGCAAGTTCAAAGCCAGCCTCAGCAATTTAGTGAGGCCCTTAGCAACTTAGTGAGACCCTGTCTCAAAAATAAAAGGGCTGGTGATATGGTTAAGTGCCCCTGAGTTCAATCCCTGGTACCAAAACCAACCAACCAAACAAAAAAAACCCCATGGTCTACTTGGGAAGTTTAGCAAGTTCCCTTCCCTGGATCAGGAGCATGGATTATCAGGCAGATCTGGGGAAAGGCAAGAGACCTTATTGCCTATATTCTATTTGGCCACCTGTGGTGTTTCTCATCTGGGGATTTGAGCTCGACCCCAACCCGTTAATTCGGGGCTGTGAGTCTGAGATCTCCCCAACCTGGAATTGAGCTTACCCCCAACCTGTTAATTCAGGGCTGCGTGGGCCTAGTTCTTCCAATCCAAGAATCAAGCCAGGTGTCTGTCTGCTTATCCAGAGATCTGGGTTTTTCCTTGGTTATGCAAATGAGTTTGAGCCCAAGCTCCCTCCAAATGCCTGGAGGTCTGAGCTCCGCTCCTCTTTGCGGATGAGATGCCACTTTATGCGACCACCAAGAATTAAGTTTGTGTGCTTTCTGTCTGTACTCTTGATGTATTTCTATTGTATGACCACCAGGTTCTAATATATTTAATTATCTATTATAAAACCAGTTCAATGGCCCTGTGGAATCTAAAGCCAGAAACTAGCTAAGCCGGTAGGATGAGCCCAGTTGAAGTTTAAAGAAGATACTAGGACAACATAACTTTATGATCAGGCACACCTAGAGTTAAAGAATTCTTAACAATAGCTTTAAGATTTTTAGAATACCTTCCCCTACCTATAGATAAGATTAATCAGTAGTTGAGATAACTGATCTTCCCTAGGTAATTCCTGAAACCCTTTATTGTAATCTTCTCTACTGAAATTCCTTTATGTTACCTCCCTAAGAAAAAATGTGAATTACTGTGCTTGTTGAAATGTATAAAAAACCATACTGAGAAAAGTAAGAGAAGAACAGTAGAAAGATTTTCTACAACCTGACTCGTGTGTGGATTATTCCTGTCGTCGACGTTCCCTTCAGCACCAAAACGGGAAGAACTTAACATCTTTGCTGAAGCTGGCCTTCAGCAAATTGGCGCGCCCGAACAGGGACCCCCCGATTGGTAAGCTGCCTTTCGCGTTGTAATTTAATTATAAAGAGAAATTTTAGATACTCGGGAGGGAACTAGATTTCTTACTCTAGGACGTCCGGGGTCCGTTGGCAAAGAAAGGCCAATTTAGAGAAGAGTAAGTAACCAAAGAACTTTTATTTTTATTTTTGAGAAGTCATGGGCCATATCGAGTCCCGAGAGAGAGGGCTCTTTATAGATGTAGTTAAACAGAGATTAAATAAGAGAGGTGCCGCTGCTACTTCTAAGCAGCTGAAACAGTTTTCTTATTTTAATCAAGAGTGTTTCCCTTGGTTTACTCAAGAAGGAACTTTAGGTTTAAATACATGGAAAGGGTTAAGAAAAGAGATAAAAACTTGTTATAACCATTATGGGTCAAAAAGGACCCCAATAGATGTCTTTCCCTTAAGGAATTTATTTAAAGATGCTTTAAATTCTGTTCATAAAGCAGTTTGCCTTATAAATAGGATAAAGAAGCCAAAACAAACTCCTCTTGCAGAGCCTGCTGCAGATAAGTCAGACCGCAAATCTGCAACTAATATTTCTGAGGATGAAACTGATAGCAATTTAAGTGATGACCAAAATGATTTAAAGGAAGCAACATGTAAGAACCAGCTTCCTGGGCCTATGTCATCTGTTCCTGCTACTCCATTTGCCCCTCCGTCCCCACCTAAAGTCTCTGAAAGGAGAGGGCCAACTATGGGACCACAATTACCTCCCTGTCGTCATGGTGGATTTTTGGGAGCAGCAGCTATAGCCAGGCAATTAGGAGATATTTCCCTGACTTGCCCAGTGGCAACTTTAAAAACAGTAGATCCTAACTTTGAAGCTCCCCCACATGGGGAGCCCCTCCCGTTTAAGTTATTAAAAGAGTTGAAGGTGGCTGTTAGAAATTTTGGCCCTACTTCCCCATATACTTTACAACTGGTTGACTCTTTATCTGCTGAATGGATGACTCCTTATGATTGGCAACAAACTGCAAGGTCTTGTCTGCCTCCTGGTCAGTATCTATTGTGGAAGGCTGATTATGAGGATAATGTAAAGCGAGTTGTTGCAGAAACAGCATTTAGAAGAGGGGCATATAAATATACTATCTCCATGTTGATGGGGACTGGAGAATATTATTCAACTGAAGACCAGGTGAAAATACCGCAACATGCATTGCAAGAGGTCAGCAAATGTGCTTTAGTAGCATGGAGAAATCTTCCTGCTTCTGAATCTAAACAGGCATTTCTTTCAAATATCAGACAACAAGCTTCTGAGCCTTACGAGGATTTTGTTGCTAGGCTGGAAAGCACTATTGCTAAAGTAATTCCTCATGCAGAAGCAGTCGACTTGCTGACCAAACAGCTGGCTTTTGAGAACGCCAATACCACCTGTCAGGCGTTACTTCGCCCAATTAGAAAGACTGGAACTTTAATTGATTTTATTAAGACATGTGTGGATACTACCCCAGCCCATATTCAAGGCATAGCATTTGCTGCAGCCCTAAAGGGCCAGACATATTCACAGTTTTTAAAGAGATATGGCTCAAATCCTGCTCCTAAGAAATCTTTTGATAATACCACTAAAGGACAATGTTTTTCTTGCGGTCAAGTTGGGCATTTTAGCCGTAACTGCCCACATAATAATAAAGAAGAAAATAATCCTAGGCCAAAAACTGTGTGTCCAAAATGCCAAAAGGGTTTTCATTGGGCTCGTGAATGTAAATCTAAATATAATAAACAAGGACAATTAATCTTGAAGCTTTTCCCTCGGAAGCCTGCCCGGTAATTTTCCAGAAAATCCTACACTTCCCCCAACCTTTAAATTGGTTTAAGAGCTAATAACTCAGTCAAAAATTTCAGTTCAACTTCCCCCTTATACTTTGTAACTAGTTAATTCAACTGCTACAAAACAGATAACTCCCTTTTATTGGCAATAGAACAAAGTTAAGCTTAACTCCAAAACAATATTTACTTTTATAGACAACTTATTAAGAAAAGGCTACACAGGTCATTTGGCTATAATATTAAAAAAAAAAAAAAAAACAGGCTTAATGCTTTCTAAGTTTATGATAGGTAAAACTTATTTTACACAGGTTTAATTTTTGCTACCAAAAGGCTGCTCTAAGATAAGCTGGGTTTATTGCAAACCCAACCTATCAAGCATTGCTAGACCCATTAGAAAAACAGGATCTTTAGCCAATTTCATTAAAACCTATGTAGATGTAACTCCTGCCCATATCTAAGGTATTGTTATTGTTGCCACTATACTAGGAAGAAACTTGTTTATAGTTTTTAAAGAGATATGATAATGCTTCTATAGATGATAAATTTCTTATTATCATGGCAAAAGAACATTATTTCACTTGCAGTCAATCAGGACATTTCAGTCATGCCTGCCAGGCTTTTGTGAAAAATAGTCCCACTTTATGTCAGAAAAATGTAGATATACCTTATTTTTTACCAGACAAAATTTCCTGATTGTTGTAATTGGATTAGATCTTATTTAAAGCAAACCCACGGAGATCCCCTTCCTACATCTCTTTAACCCCTCAGGGGAAAGAGGCAATACAGAAAGTTAAACGGGCTATTATGGGACATTACTTACAAAAGGTTCTAAGTCTTGGCTATTGATTATGATTTCATGGAGAAATTTTGTTTTATTTGCCCAATCATCCATTATTACAGTTTATTTCTAAAAATTAAATTTACATTTTCTAAAAAGTGTTCTCAAGAGCCATTATCAAATGCATCTTTAATATTTACTGATAGATCATCTAATGGAGTTGCAGTTACTATTATTTGCAATAATGCACCTATAGTGCAGCAAACTTTTGAGACTTCTGCTCAAAAAACTGAACTTATTGCAATCATTACTGCCTTTGAAAAGGTGCCTCAGGCATTTAATTTATATACTGATTCTCAATATATTGCTAATTTGTTTCCTGCTATTGAGACTTCTACTTTATCATTACAATTATCTATAATATATAGTCTTTTAAAATTACAGTCTTTAATTTATCAAAGAGTAAATAAATTTCTCTTTTGTAGGACATATCCAGGGACATTCTAACTTCTTTGGTTCTTTAAGCACAGGAAATGCTTCTACTGATCAGCTAAGTAAAAAATCACTGTTTAATGTTATGAAACTAACAAAAAGCAGTTTTCTCACTGTTCCAGACCTCAGTCAAGACTTAGTTAAAACAAATGGATAAACATCAAGCTTAAGCCCCAAAAGAAAAAACATAAGATAAAGGTGTCTTTTTACCTGGGTTTTTCCATTTACCGGCCGGTCATTTTATCTAAAGACTTTTGCTTTTTCTTAGAATCAATATATATATATATATATAATTTTTTTTGAGCTCATAACTTTAATTCTATACATCTGAGTTGATATTGTTTTGATCAGTTTTGTTTTTTATTTAATTATAGAGTTTTAAACATCTATACCATTGCAATGGAGATTCATCTACAAAAGCTACAAGGCCTTTTGCTATTGTGTTATGTGTGCACACTTGTCTTTTATGTTTGTATGTCTATATGTATATGTTCATATGTCATTTAAATGATATAAGGTTTGGCAAATACAAAATGAGCTGCTCATCAAAAAGTGTTTTTAAGTGGATCCAAATACCTTTAATTCACGTGAATTATAAGTTCAATTTAACTTAAATAAACATATAAAAATAATAAAGGTGCTTCTAATATGAGAACTTAACTCACAATTCTCTTCAGTTGGTCTAAAAGCTAATAATATGTTAATGCCTTAATAACCCTTGGTTGCAGGACTCATCCTCTACAAAGAAAAAATAGGTAAAATCAATTTAACATGAGATTACTCATTTATAAATAACTTTATTTGTTTAACATCTAATTTCTTTGCAAGGTAAAGATGCTGACTGTTATATATGCCATTAAATAACTCCTTAAATTCTATTTAGAGACATTATTGGTTGTTTTCATAAGTTGGTAAATTAAAAAAGAAATTTAAAAATTTCCTTTTTATCACTGAAGGAGGTTAAAGTTCCAACAGGTATAATTAATTCTATATACTTAAGCATTGTGTTCTCATGAAATGGCTGCCAGATGTATGTAATTTTATATACAAAGGTTTATAAAAGACTTCTCTATATAGAAAGGCTCAAAAGTTTCACCTGTTCCAGTTAAGAGTACTGTAAATAACAAAATATTTTTATTAAGATGAAATAATTTGTCTAAATTCAAATTATTATAAAAATTGTCTCTAAAGGTGAACAGAAAAAAGGGATAGCACGTGAGAGAAAGTAATCAGAAGGTTACAGGTATGGAAACCATATTAAATTGAAGGAAAAGAATATGTTTCAAGATAAGAGGGACTTTTTGTGATGAAGTAAGAGCGTTTATGTAAGTGAGGTAAGAGGCCTGTGTGAGTTGGTTAAGTAAGTATATGAAGTAATCAGGAAAAGCTATTTAAGGTTTTTCAATTCCCTAAGGTTAAAAGTTAATATTCTGATATAAACCGAAGTGTAATCTATGTGGAAGAGGACAAAAATTTCTTAAAATATTATAATGCTATTTCCTTAAGAGCTCATCAGACATTAAAAGCTCAAATTTCTATATTAAGAAATAGAAAATTTCATCATATATTACCACATACTCTTTTCAAAATAAAAGGGCCTTTTAACAAGTCAATAGAGAAGATTTAATGTCCTTTTGACATCTGGTGGGTGGAGGCTGTGCTTATGTTTTTTCCACAGACCAGGCCCAGCACAGATGGAGGTTTCAGCACCAGCCTACCTGCAGAGGACACTCCAGACCCAAGAGAAACAACTGACTTTTGACTTTACTAACCTGTCTTTCACCCCTCACTGCAACAGGCTCAGTCAACACAGACGTCTATGTAAAAGATCTGTTAACAGGTCAATGGAGAGAACCTGATGTCCTATTAACATCAGGGAGAGGGTATGCATGTGTGTGTTTCCACAGGAAGCCCCCACACCTCTGTGGATACCGGACTGCCTCATAAGACATTATGAGCCCCCCGCGGCACAGACGGAGACCTCGCCAGCAGCGGCCATGCCCACAGAGGACACCTCAAAGATGAAAATGGGATGAACAACTGAGTTCCGATTTCTCTCATCTTACTCTCAAAGGCGGGGGCTCAACAAGAATCATCACTGCCCTCTTGGAGTCAACTACAGAATCTCCTCGCTCATGCACGGCATCTGGTTGTCAGCCAAGGATCACCTGTTACCCCAGAGAAGCTGCTCCTCGCCATCATCACTCTGCTTGCCTGTGGGATAACTACAACTTCTGCTGACTGGTTCTATTGGACTTATTTCTCAGATCCGCCCCTCCTTAATAACTGACTGGGGACAATCAGACATTAAGGTATCTACCAATGTTCCTGAGTTACTTGGGGGAATTTCTCATGTCATGGTTTTGCATAAGACCTCATAGCTTGTGTAAATGCCCCCCATGCTATATTAATTGGGAACCATAAAATTATGAAGATAAGAATAATCAATGATGTCTATTCTGTTGACTGCCAAAAATGTATGCTAATTGTTTGCAAAGTATTATACCCAAAAATTATACAACTTTTGTAATATGCTTCCTGTCAAATTAAATGAAAAATGGTATGATGATCAAGGGATCCAAATATTTAAAGAGTTAAATGAATTGATTAGGCCTAAAAGATTTGTTGCAGCTCTTATTTTAGGAATATCTGCACTTATAGGAATATTAGGCTCTATTTCTATTTCTTCTACTGCTCTAGTTAGAGAAATTCATATAGCTAATCATGTAAATACTTTATCTCAAAATATTTCTGCAGCCATGGCTATACAAGAGAAGATAGATAGAAAGCTAGAGGCTAGGATAAATGCTTTAGAAGAAGCCATCCTTTATGTGGGAAATCTGTGGTGTTTCTCATCTGGGGATTTGAGCTCGACCCCAACCCGTTAATTCGGGGCTGTGAGTCTGAGATCTCCCCAACCTGGAATTGAGCTTACCCCCAACCTGTTAATTCAGGGCTGCGTGGGCCTAGTTCTTCCAATCCAAGAATCAAGCCAGGTGTCTGTCTGCTTATCCAGAGATCTGGGTTTTTCCTTGGTTATGCAAATGAGTTTGAGCCCAAGCTCCCTCCAAATGCCTGGAGGTCTGAGCTCCGCTCCTCTTTGCGGATGAGATGCCACTTTATGCGACCACCAAGAATTAAGTTTGTGTGCTTTCTGTCTGTACTCTTGATGTATTTCTATTGTATGACCACCAGGTTCTAATATATTTAATTATCTATTATAAAACCAGTTCAATGGCCCTGTGGAATCTAAAGCCAGAAACTAGCTAAGCCGGTAGGATGAGCCCAGTTGAAGTTTAAAGAAGATACTAGGACAACATAACTTTATGATCAGGCACACCTAGAGTTAAAGAATTCTTAACAATAGCTTTAAGATTTTTAGAATACCTTCCCCTACCTATAGATAAGATTAATCAGTAGTTGAGATAACTGATCTTCCCTAGGTAATTCCTGAAACCCTTTATTGTAATCTTCTCTACTGAAATTCCTTTATGTTACCTCCCTAAGAAAAAATGTGAATTACTGTGCTTGTTGAAATGTATAAAAAACCATACTGAGAAAAGTAAGAGAAGAACAGTAGAAAGATTTTCTACAACCTGACTCGTGTGTGGATTATTCCTGTCGTCGACGTTCCCTTCAGCACCAAAACGGGAAGAACTTAACATCTTTGCTGAAGCTGGCCTTCAGCAAATTGGCGCCCGAACAGGGACCCCCGATTGGTAAGCTGCCTTTCGCGTTGTAATTTAATTATAAAGAGAAATTTTAGATACTCGGGAGGGAACTAGATTTCTTACTCTAGGACGTCCGGGGTCCGTTGGCAAAGAAAGGCCAATTTAGAGAAGAGTAAGTAACCAAAGAACTTTTTATTTTTATTTTTGAGAAGTCATGGGCCATATCGAGTCCCGAGAGAGAGGGCTCTTTATAGATGTAGTTAAACAGAGATTAAATAAGAGAGGTGCCGCTGCTACTTCTAAGCAGCTGAAACAGTTTTCTTATTTTAATCAAGAGTGTTTCCCTTGGTTTACTCAAGAAGGAACTTTAGGTTTAAATACATGGAAAGGGTTAAGAAAAGAGATAAAAACTTGTTATAACCATTATGGGTCAAAAAGGACCCCAATAGATGTCTTTCCCTTAAGGAATTTATTTAAAGATGCTTTAAATTCTGTTCATAAAGCAGTTTGCCTTATAAATAGGATAAAGAAGCCAAAACAAACTCCTCTTGCAGAGCCTGCTGCAGATAAGTCAGACCGCAAATCTGCAACTAATATTTCTGAGGATGAAACTGATAGCAATTTAAGTGATGACCAAAATGATTTAAAGGAAGCAACATGTAAGAACCAGCTTCCTGGGCCTATGTCATCTGTTCCTGCTACTCCATTTGCCCCTCCGTCCCCACCTAAAGTCTCTGAAAGGAGAGGGCCAACTATGGGACCACAATTACCTCCCTGTCGTCATGGTGGATTTTTGGGAGCAGCAGCTATAGCCAGGCAATTAGGAGATATTTCCCTGACTTGCCCAGTGGCAACTTTAAAAACAGTAGATCCTAACTTTGAAGCTCCCCCACATTGGGAGCCCCTCCCGTTTAAGTTATTAAAAGAGTTGAAGGTGGCTGTTAGAAATTTTGGCCCTACTTCCCCATATACTTTACAACTGGTTGACTCTTTATCTGCTGAATGGATGACTCCTTATGATTGGCAACAAACTGCAAGGTCTTGTCTGCCTCCTGGTCAGTATCTATTGTGGAAGGCTGATTATGAGGATAATGTAAAGCGAGTTGTTGCAGAAACAGCATTTAGAAGAGGGGCATATAAATATACTATCTCCATGTTGATGGGGACTGGAGAATATTATTCAACTGAAGACCAGGTGAAAATACCGCAACATGCATTGCAAGAGGTCAGCAAATGTGCTTTAGTAGCATGGAGAAATCTTCCTGCTTCTGAATCTAAACAGGCATTTCTTTCAAATATCAGACAACAAGCTTCTGAGCCTTACGAGGATTTTGTTGCTAGGCTGGAAAGCACTATTGCTAAAGTAATTCCTCATGCAGAAGCAGTCGACTTGCTGACCAAACAGCTGGCTTTTGAGAACGCCAATACCACCTGTCAGGCGTTACTTCGCCCAATTAGAAAGACTGGAACTTTAATTGATTTTATTAAGACATGTGTGGATACTACCCCAGCCCATATTCAAGGCATAGCATTTGCTGCAGCCCTAAAGGGCCAGACATATTCACAGTTTTTAAAGAGATATGGCTCAAATCCTGCTCCTAAGAAATCTTTTGATAATACCACTAAAGGACAATGTTTTTCTTGCGGTCAAGTTGGGCATTTTAGCCGTAACTGCCCACATAATAATAAAGAAGAAAATAATCCTAGGCCAAAAACTGTGTGTCCAAAATGCCAAAAGGGTTTTCATTGGGCTCGTGAATGTAAATCTAAATATAATAAACAAGGACAATTAATCTTGAAGCTTTTCCCTCGGAAGCCTGCCCGGTAATTTTCCAGAAAATCCTACACTTCCCCCAACCTTTAAATTGGTTTAAGAGCTAATAACTCAGTCAAAAATTTCAGTTCAACTTCCCCTTATACTTTGTAACTAGTTAATTCAACTGCTACAAAACAGATAACTCCCTTTTATTGGCAATAGAACAAAGTTAAGCTTAACTCCAAAACAATATTTACTTTTATAGACAACTTATTAAGAAAAGGCTACACAGGTCATTTGGCTATAATATATAAAAAAAAAAAAAAAAAAACAGGCTTAATGCTTTCTAAGTTTATGATAGGTAAAACTTATTTTACACAGGTTTAATTTTTGCTACCAAAAGGCTGCTCTAAGATAAGCTGGGTTTATTGCAAACCCAACCTATCAAGCATTGCTAGACCCATTAGAAAAACAGGATCTTTAGCCAATTTCATTAAAACCTATGTAGATGTAACTCCTGCCCATATCTAAGGTATTGTTATTGTTGCCACTATACTAGGAAGAACTTGTTTATAGTTTTTAAAGAGATATGATAATGCTTCTATAGATGATAAATTTCTTATTATCATGGCAAAAGAACATTATTTCACTTGCAGTCAATCAGGACATTTCAGTCATGCCTGCCAGGCTTTTGTGAAAAATAGTCCCACTTTATGTCAGAAAAATGTAGATATACCTTATTTTTTACCAGACAAAATTTCCTGATTGTTGTAATTGGATTAGATCTTATTTAAAGCAAACCCACGGAGATCCCCTTCCTACATCTCTTTAACCCCTCAGGGGAAAGAGGCAATACAGAAAGTTAAACGGGCTATTATGGGACATTACTTACAAAAGGTTCTAAGTCTTGGCTATTGATTATGATTTCATGGAGAAATTTTGTTTTATTTGCCCAATCATCCATTATTACAGTTTATTTCTAAAAATTAAATTTACATTTTCTAAAAAGTGTTCTCAAGAGCCATTATCAAATGCATCTTTAATATTTACTGATAGATCATCTAATGGAGTTGCAGTTACTATTATTTGCAATAATGCACCTATAGTGCAGCAAACTTTTGAGACTTCTGCTCAAAAAACTGAACTTATTGCAATCATTACTGCCTTTGAAAAGGTGCCTCAGGCATTTAATTTATATACTGATTCTCAATATATTGCTAATTTGTTTCCTGCTATTGAGACTTCTACTTTATCATTACAATTATCTATAATATATAGTCTTTTAAAATTACAGTCTTTAATTTATCAAAGAGTAAATAAATTTCTCTTTTGTAGGACATATCCAGGGACATTCTAACTTCTTTGGTTCTTTAAGCACAGGAAATGCTTCTACTGATCAGCTAAGTAAAAAATCACTGTTTAATGTTATGAAACTAACAAAAAGCAGTTTTCTCACTGTTCCAGACCTCAGTCAAGACAAAAGGCATAATGGATAAACATCAAGCTTAAGCCCCAAAAGAAAAAACATAAGATAAAGGTGTCTTTTTACCTGGGTTTTTCCATTACCGGCCGGTCATTTTATCTAAAGACTTTTGCTTTTTCTTAGAATCAATATATATATATATATATAATATTTTTTTTGAGCTCATAACTTTAATTCTATACATCTGAGTTGATATTGTTTTGATCAGTTTTGTTTTTTATTTAATTATAGAGTTTTAAACATCTATACCATTGCAATGGAGATTCATCTACAAAAGCTACAAGGCCTTTTGCTATTGTGTTATGTGTGCACACTTGTCTTTTATGTTTGTATGTCTATATGTATATGTTCATATGTCATTTAAATGATATAAGGTTTGGCAAATACAAAATGAGCTGCTCATCAAAAAGTGTTTTTAAGTGGATCCAAATACCTTTAATTCACGTGAATTATAAGTTCAATTTAACTTAAATAAACATATAAAAATAATAAAGGTGCTTCTAATATGAGAACTTAACTCACAATTCTCTTCAGTTGGTCTAAAAGCTAATAATATGTTAATGCCTTAATAACCCTTGGTTGCAGGACTCATCCTCTACAAAGAAAAAATAGGTAAAATCAATTTAACATGAGATTACTCATTTATAAATAACTTTATTTGTTTAACATCTAATTTCTTTGCAAGGTAAAGATGCTGACTGTTATATATGCCATTAAATAACTCCTTAAATTCTATTTAGAGACATTATTGGTTGTTTTCATAAGTTGGTAAATTAAAAAAGAAATTTAAAAATTTCCTTTTTATCACTGAAGGAGGTTAAAGTTCCAACAGGTATAATTAATTCTATATACTTAAGCATTGTGTTCTCATGAAATGGCTGCCAGATGTATGTAATTTTATATACAAAGGTTTATAAAAGACTTCTCTATATAGAAAGGCTCAAAAGTTTCACCTGTTCCAGTTAAGAGTACTGTAAATAACAAAATATTTTTATTAAGATGAAATAATTTGTCTAAATTCAAATTATTATAAAAATTGTCTCTAAAGGTGAACAGAAAAAAGGGATAGCACGTGAGAGAAAGTAATCAGAAGGTTACAGGTATGGAAACCATATTAAATTGAAGGAAAAGAATATGTTTCAAGATAAGAGGGACTTTTTGTGATGAAGTAAGAGCGTTTATGTAAGTGAGGTAAGAGGCCTGTGTGAGTTGGTTAAGTAAGTATATGAAGTAATCAGGAAAAGCTATTTAAAGTTTTTCAATTCCCTAAGGTTAAAAGTTAATATTCTGATATAAACCGAAGTGTAATCTATGTGGAAGAGGACAAAAATTTCTTAAAATATTATAATGCTATTTCCTTAAGAGCTCATCAGACATTAAAAGCTCAAATTTCTATATTAAGAAATAGAAAATTTCATCATATATTACCACATACTCTTTTCAAAATAAAAGGGCCTTTTAACAAGTCAATAGAGAAGATTTAATGTCCTTTTGACATCTGGTGGGTGGAGGCTGTGCTTATGTTTTTTCCACAGACCAGGCCCAGCACAGATGGAGGTTTCAGCACCAGCCTACCTGCAGAGGACACTCCAGACCCAAGAGAAACAACTGACTTTTGACTTTACTAACCTGTCTTTCACCCCCTCACTGCAACAGGCTCAGTCAACACAGACGTCTATGTAAAAGATCTGTTAACAGGTCAATGGAGAGAACCTGATGTCCTATTAACATCAGGGAGAGGGTATGCATGTGTGTTTCCACAGGAAGCCCCCACACCTCTGTGGATACCGGACTGCCTCATAAGACATTATGAGCCCCCCGCGGCACAGACGGAGACCTCGCCAGCAGCGGTCATGCCCACAGAGGACACCTCAAAGATGAAAATGGGATGAACAACTGAGTTCCGATTTCTCTCATCTTACTCTCAAAGGCGGGCTCAACAAGAATCATCACTGCCCTCTTGGAGTCAACTACAGAATCTCCTCGCTCATGCACGGCATCTGGTTGTCAGCCAAGGATCACCTGTTACCCCAGAGAAGCTGCTCCTCGCCATCATCACTCTTCTTGCCTGTGGGATAACTACAACTTCTGCTGACTGGTTCTATTGGACTTATTTCTCAGATCCGCCCCTCCTTAATAACTGACTGGGGACAATCAGACATTAAGGTATCTACCAATGTTCCTGAGTTACTTGGGGGAATTTCTCATGTCATGGTTTTGCATAAGACCTCATAGCTTGTGTAAATGCCCCCCATGCTATATTAATTGGGAACCATAAAATTATGAAGATAAGAATAATCAATGATGTCTATTCTGTTGACTGCCAAAAATGTATGCTAATTGTTTGCAAAGTATTATACCCAAAAATTATACAACTTTTGTAATATGCTTCCTGTCAAATTAAATGAAAAATGGTATGATGATCAAGGGATCCAAATATTTAAAGAGTTAAATGAATTGATTAGGCCTAAAAGATTTGTTGCAGCTCTTATTTTAGAAATATCTGCACTTATAGGAATATTAGGCTCTATTTCTATTTCTTCTACTGCTCTAGTTAGAGAAATTCATATAGCTAATCATGTAAATACTTTATCTCAAAATATTTCTGCAGCCATGGCTATACAAGAGAAGATAGATAGAAAGCTAGAGGCTAGGATAAATGCTTTAGAAGAAGCCATCCTTTATGTGGGAAATCAAATCCAAAATATTAAGACTCGTATGACAACTAGATGTCATGCTAACTATAAATGGATTTGCATTACTCCATTAGGTTACAATGAATCTGAGCATAGTTGGACCAAGGTTAAGTCCCATTTGTTGGGAATCTGGAATAACTCAGATGTGGCTCCAGATATTCACTCCCTGCAAATGCGGGTGAGTGAAATTAGCCATGCCCATCTGGCTACTGATTCCACTGTGGACTTTGCAACAGATTTGTTTAATAATATAAAAGCTACAGTTTTTAATAGCACGTGGTGGTCCTACTTGATAAATCTTGGTTTTGCTATCCTGTTCATTATAATCTTATGCTTTGTTCTTCCAGTCTTCCTCAGACTTTTCTGGAAAGGCCTTAGAAACACATCTACAGAGGTCGCTGCCCTCAAATTAAAAGAACGGGGGAGATGTGGTGTTTCTCATCTGGGGATTTGAGCTCGACCCCAACCCGTTAATTCGGGGCTGTGAGTCTGAGATCTCCCCAACCTGGAATTGAGCTTACCCCCAACCTGTTAATTCAGGGCTGCGTGGGCCTAGTTCTTCCAATCCAAGAATCAAGCCAGGTGTCTGTCTGCTTATCCAGAGATCTGGGTTTTTCCTTGGTTATGCAAATGAGTTTGAGCCCAAGCTCCCTCCAAATGCCTGGAGGTCTGAGCTCCGCTCCTCTTTGCGGATGAGATGCCACTTTATGCGACCACCAAGAATTAAGTTTGTGTGCTTTCTGTCTGTACTCTTGATGTATTTCTATTGTATGACCACCAGGTTCTAATATATTTAATTATCTATTATAAAACCAGTTCAATGGCCCTGTGGAATCTAAAGCCAGAAACTAGCTAAGCCGGTAGGATGAGCCCAGTTGAAGTTTAAAGAAGATACTAGGACAACATAACTTTATGATCAGGCACACCTAGAGTTAAAGAATTCTTAACAATAGCTTTAAGATTTTTAGAATACCTTCCCCTACCTATAGATAAGATTAATCAGTAGTTGAGATAACTGATCTTCCCTAGGTAATTCCTGAAACCCTTTATTGTAATCTTCTCTACTGAAATTCCTTTATGTTACCTCCCTAAGAAAAAATGTGAATTACTGTGCTTGTTGAAATGTATAAAAAACCATACTGAGAAAAGTAAGAGAAGAACAGTAGAAAGATTTTCTACAACCTGACTCGTGTGTGGATTATTCCTGTCGTCGACGTTCCCTTCAGCACCAAAACGGGAAGAACTTAACATCTTTGCTGAAGCTGGCCTTCAGCAGCCACCTTAGCAGGAACTTGCCAATAGTGTAAGAAGTTGTAAGATCAAGGTTTCTTTTGCTCTTTGGTTCACAGACATTACTAGCAGAGTGGTGGATAAAATTGTGAAAGGAGCTGATCCACATGTCTCTGGGAAGGAAGGTTCTCATTGTCTTGAGGCACTTGGTTTTCATTGTCTTGAGCCTACTGCCTCTGGCAACATCACTAGGTTTTCTGAAGTTCTTTTTCTTGAAGAATGGTAGTAGAATCCAAGATCTGGGTGCTGATGCAAATACATTATATTTTGTGCATTTTCTTACTTTACATCTCATGAGAAAAGAATGAAAATCCTTTTTGTATAACATAGCTCCACTCCTCTGAAACAGCTCTCAGTAACGATGGGGAATCAATGCTTATGTTCACCTCCAGGATTGCTTCATACTTCAAGTAGTGGTTAGGAACATGCCCTCTGGAGTCACCTGGGCTTAATGTTCAACTCTACCACCTGTTTGCTGTGTGACTTGGTCAAAACATTTGAATTTTCTGGGCCTTATTTCACTTATCTGTTAAATGGCAAAAATACAATGTTCATCTCATGGAGCAAGCGTGAAGACGGAATAAGATGACCCTTGGAAAACAGCACAGTGCTGGCTCGGTATCGTGCACCACTATAATTAAATATCAGAAGACCAGTGTTCATTCCTTCCACTTCTCCCCCACTTCTCATGACTAAATCAGCCCAGCTGTTCCCTTAAAGGGGCTTTTTTCAACGGCCCCTGCCAAGTTTTTTGTTTGGGACCATTTCCACATTCTTCAGGTTGTTGTTCTTCTTGTTGTTTTTTTTTTTTTAAGAGCAAAAAAAGATTCAGTTGGTGAGTATCAACAATGATTAAAATACAACCTACGTTAATTTCAAAATAAACTTCTGATTTTAATTTAGCAAGAGAAATGATGTTTCCCATATTTCATTTAATTTAAGTTCTGAGAGAAATCAGGCATTTTTTTCTGTGAAAAACTAGACATTATGAAAAGTAGTGTCTGGATGACAAATTATATGGCTTTTCTGGAGATTGCTTCTGACATCAGAGATGATGTAAGCCAGGAGAGAAGGGACACTGTCTTTCTTGGGATCAGTTTTTATTTTATTTTATAAAAAAAAAATATTTATTTATTTATTTTTAGTTGTACACAATGCCTTTATTTTTTACATGGTGCTGAGGATCGAACCTGGGTTGCACACATGCTAGACAAGCGCTATACCGCTGAGCCACAACCCCAGCCCAGTTTTTATTTTAGAATGCAAAAAGAACTAATGCCAGATGGTAATAATTCCATTAAAGAGCATTCTTCCAGGGGCTAATTTCCAAAATAAAATTGACAATTGTTTGTAATGAAATAAGTTCATTTCAAGCAGGAAACTAGTAGTATTTTTTTTTGTCTCTTAGATGATGGAGTGAATTTTGTGCAGTTTTATGTCTGATTCTCTCCAAAGACAATTTTCTGTGGTCAACAAGGAGTAATGCAGAACCTTATGAGTTGTTTAGGAACCAAATAATGTTAGCCAAAGATAAAAGATGTGGTTAGTCAGTAAAGAAAAAACCTTGTCACTGTTAGGTCATATGCATTAGGGAAAAGACCAAGGAGTGAAAACAAAGAGGTTT
Organism: Tamias sibiricus; assembly: GCA_025594165.1. NCBI lineage: Eukaryota > Metazoa > Chordata > Mammalia > Rodentia > Sciuridae > Tamias > Tamias sibiricus. The sequence continues at coordinate 137,546,977 of CM046663.1, read as the reverse complement.
TTATTCTTACTCCTGAGGTCTTCCATAGCATCCTCTAGTTAGGAACCATAAATTAACAGCCAAACACTTTTCTAATGTTCTCCAGTGAAAATCTCATATTAGGTGCCAAAGAGCTATTTGCCAACCTGGGTCTATATTTTCTTTGCAACTGTTCATTACTTTCTACAAATTCAAAATCATTACTTGGACATGAATCATCAAGTGTCAAATAAGCCTAAATTTAATGTTTTAAGATAGGAAAAAATCACCTTTTTAAATGACCTGATAGTAAGTAATAAAAATCTAGTGTTTCTGATGCTCTTTTGCTGGAAAATTCTAGCATTTAATTAACCTAGCTCCTTTCTGGACTACAAGAAGTCTCTAAAATTATATCTGGGTAGTGTGTGGACTTCGCAGTCAGTTGGCCTGAATTTAAATCCTGATCTGCCAGTTGTGAGATCCTGAGTAAAATAAAAAATGTTATGAAGATAAAACAAGTTAATATATGTAAAGTGTTTAGGCCAGAATTTGCTGAAAAGTAGATCTCAATAAATATTAACACGATGAACATTGCTAATAGTATTATTGTTTGAATTGTGTCTACAAAGTCAATATTATAGGACAAAAGCACCCACACAAATATGACTTCTCTGTGAAAATGATGTTCAGGTTTCAAATTGTGATTCAAGAGATAAATTAACCTATACTGACTCTTACTCAGCAGGAAAATGACTTTTTTAAAATTATAAGTCACAGAAGCAGATTGTGTTCAGATATTGGCCAAGGAGACAGGAAGAGAGAGAAACAGAGGGTCCCATGTGTCCCCAGCAAAGCTGAGGAGGGAGATCATATTAAGGTCCAGCATGGGCTGAAGCAGTCAGCTGTATATAAAGGATGTTGTGAGGTGGGTGGTTGCAAAGTTCGGACCTCGTTGGTTGCAAAGTTTTACTCCATCTCTTTTGGAGAAGAAATGATTAGCTTGCTATCATTGTATTAGTTTGGGCATCCATGTGTATGCCTGTGTGTGTGAGTGGTTAATCCTGGTAATTATTTTCTCAGATACCTGACTTTCCTTGCTTAGCTTTCTTATTTTCCATCCCTGCGAGGTTACATTATTTTCTGGGCAAGTCTCTAAGAGGTTGTTGGAGTAGGAGGTGCAGAACACAGCTATCTCCAGGAAGGGACAGGAGTGTCACTGAGGGGTGCTCCTGCAATATGACTACGTGCTTGGACCCCCAGAGCTTCAGCTTGGCATTTGGAGGATGGGATTACAGACATTAATCATGATAGCCACCATTTCTATGACACTTATGATACGCTATTCACTTTGCTGCATATGCACTGCCACATAATACTCATATCAACCCTCTGAAGAAGTATTATAACCTCCACTTTTATGGATGACAAAACAGAGGCTGAGTAAGGTTAAGTTGACCCACCCATGTGACACAAACAGTAAGACTCAGTCAAGACAGTACCAGGCAATGTGACTGCAAGCTTTGAACCCTTGACCAGTTCCAGTGGCCTCCATTGGAAGGGTTTGTCTGAATTCATTATCCTCTTACATCCCATGTCTCCAAACGTATGAGTCCTTCTTGAGGGTCAGCAATGCTGAAAACGGTGAGAATGAGAACCTGCAGCACCTGTCTGACTCAACTCTCTCCTCTCTATGCCTTTATATTTTTAACTTCCATTTGTTTCTCAATGGGCTCACATACTGCTCTTCTGTCTCCATGGCTTAACATAAACAGATGTAGCTAATTTACTCTGTGCTGGTAGATAAAAAAAAAGTTATTATAAGTCAGCTTTGCAGCCACATAAAATATAACTGGATGCTTTTAGAATTCAGGAGTACCTGACCCACATATGAAACTAGATGTGAAAAGAAGTTGAGGGGTAGCCCCTCTTCTGTCAAAAGAAATGCCTTAATTACTGTGGGACAAAGGGTCCTGCCCTGCTACTGAGCACATGGTCAGACTTGAGGACCACTTCTGCTATTTGGTACTTAGGCAAGGGACTTCAGCTTTCTGAGCACAACTTCTTCATCTGTAGAGTTTAGCCTAGCTTACCTTAAGATTCCACTGATATTATGAGACTCTCTGAACTTTAATCTATTACTGTTGAGATATTGAACTTTCTGTGATCACTTTTCTAGGGTTTCTGTGAGGACTTGCAGCAGGTTTTCTGGCAGGACTACAGTAGCTGAGAGTTTGGGAGGAATCATCCCCCACCCCTTCCTGCAGCCTGCATGAGCTACAGGGCCATGTGATGCTTATCCTTTCTTTCTTTCTTTGATATAATTTTCATATAGCTGGTGGTTGCCACATGAACAGGGGCTGGAGGTTATTTTTGTCTTCATTTCAGTCAAATCAATGAAGCACAGGTCCTCTGGCTTTTCAGGATCTGCAAATAAGTTTGCCCCATACTGTCTTGCACTGGACATTCTAATGTAGGGCTCTGAATCACGAATGGATTCCCAGGCAGAGGCAGATGGTCATGGAAATAGTGCTTGCTGTGAATACCATTAAACACCCACTCCTCCTCTTGTGTGTGACCAGAAGTCCCTTTCAGAGAAGTAGTCATTTGGGATAAGGAAACAATTATTGGTACTTAGGTACAAAGGTCTTGAAGTGAGGATTTCAATATGACTTTATAGGTATTATAAAATGAATATTTGCATTTTTTCTGTTTTACATCCTTCTAAGAGTGCTTACAACAGGGTCTGGAAAATGGGCAGTGGAAGAGAATGTTCTTGGGATGTAGATAAGAAAATGATTAGGGCAAGGGAATAAGCAGAAAATTGAAAATAAAAAAAAATAATGAGAGTGATAGAATGATGGAAGAAATTTATCACTTGAAGGAAGCCCAGGAGATAGGAAAGGAGGGTAAAAAGAAAGCTGAGTCTGGGTCTCTGAGACTCAATTAAAGGGGCATTTCTGAAAGTATTTTAGAAAGTTGATATCTTTACATAACACCCAACCCTATATGAAGGCTGCTATAAAAAGGTGTCATGTGAAATTCATTATTTAATCTTGCCAGAGAAACTATTTTTTGGGGGGTGGGTACCAGGGATTGAACTCAGGGGCACTCAACCACTGAACCATATCCCCACCCCTATTTTTTATATTTTATTTAGAGACAGGGTCTAACTGAATTGCTTAGTGCCTTGCTGTTGCTGAGGCTGGCTTTGAACTCAAGATTCTCCTGCCTCAGCCTCCTGAGCCACTGGGATTACAGGCATGTGCCACTGAGCCTGGCAAGGGATGGTGTATTCTTAAGAGTAGGACCTGAGGATGGAATTTAGCCAGATCTTACCATGAGGAGAAGGCATGTTTCTTCCAAGCAACTGTTTGATTTTTCTTACAAATACTTGTGAACTTTGTAATGAATCAGGATTCCCTTTTTCCTTTGGCCACTAAGAATCTTTAAACAAAATTTAGTCATTGTACAGACAATATAATGTACATTTTTGTATGTTTTATTTTCTTATCATTATTTTCCTCCTCCTTAATATAAAATATTCATATTTATTCTTATAAATACCTAAAAATCTTTTGTGGAAGCAGCTAGATGGTCACATAGATACCTATCTAGAAAGATGGGCAGATATAACAGGCATAGATTAAGGACTTAAATGGCAATGAGATGTTTCCTGTGCAGATGTGCTTCTCTGCAGATGGTCTTCTTTCTATGCCACTAATGTCAGCAACCTGTCAGTGAGAGGACATTCAAATGTTCTCTGAGCTGAGATAAATTCAAACAATAACAAAAATGGTATATGATATCTGCAAGCTATTTAAACATTAGGGCAGTAAAAATTAATCTTGGAGCACTAGTCCCTCTGAGGGAATGAGCTAGGGAGGGAGGTCTGGAAGAAAGCCCAAAGGCCTTAAAGAAATTTGGAAATTGGTTTATTTCATTAAAACATAATGGCATTAAAATTCAGACACAAGATGTTCATTTCTGCATTTGACAATCAGTTTTAAGAATCTAGCACAACTCCAAAGACATTACTTTCTAAAAACACTATTTGTCCTTTCCAGTGAAAGTACATGCAGAACACACACACACACACACACACACACACACACACACATACACACACACAGGCTTTTCAAAACAAGTAGCAATGGCTTACAAACCCACATACACATGTATGTAGACTCCAGGATGATGGCAGGGTCATGAGTATTGATTATAAACAAAGCCTTTGACGGCAAAGATATCAAAGTTAGTAGACCTAATGATTTTGTATAGCTTAAAAGGGTTCCCTCCCTGGGCCAGCCTCTGCCATTGAGGTTAGGCTTAACCATGAGTGAAAAGACCTTGAAGAAAGGCAAGGGGTGCTCAAGCCACTGATTTCTGTGTTTCTTTTGGCTGTGGGTAAGTAGGTCTGGCTGGCTGCAGTGTCCACTGATAAACACTAGGAACAATTACAAAGCATCAGATCCCTTGAATGAGTAGGGCTAACTTTAAAACACCCCGTGGAGCAGTGTTTCTCAAAGTGGGAACCTTGATCTCCTGACTTAGAATCAGCCAGAGGTTGGGCAGAGCTGCTAAAAGTACTGGTGTCTGGGTATCACCCCAGACCTACCAAAGTATTTTTTAAATTAAAGATACCCAGACCAGCACCCTGTCCAAGGATTAAAAACTAGTGCTACAGAAACGGTGAGATGAATAAAAGATCATGTTTATATGTTTGAAATTTAATTTGCTAAATTTTAAAAAATGGCAGGATAGCTCTAGCTTTTCTTTTCTTTTTTTTTGAAAAGGAGAGTAATAGGCACCCTATTCAAACTTGTGATTTTTAACGTTTTTTATGTATTGGCTTAAAATAAATTTAAAAATAATAAGCTCATCTTCATCTTTAAAAAAGAAGGAGCCGGGCGCGGTGGCGCACGCCTGTAATCCCAGCACTTTGGGAGGCTGAGGCAGGAGGATCGCGAGTTCAAAGCCAGCCTCAGCAATGGCGAGGCACTTAGCAACTCAGTGAGACCCTGTCTCTAATAAAAACCAAAAAAAGGGCTGGGGATGTGGCCCAGTGGTCGAGTGCCTCTGAGTTCAATCCCTGGTACCAAAAAAAAAAAAAAAAAAAAAAAAAAAAAAAAAAGAAGGATAACACACGGCAAGAAGTTAAATTGTTAAACCACGAGCAGTAATCTTAGAACAAAGCAGCAAAATGAGAAAAGTAAATTCTAATTCAGAATTGGTAAGGTTTGAGGTTAAGGAAGCGTGGCGTAAGGACCAAAGTGGTAGCGTTTTGATAGGTCTCCACGTGAACCTAAACTGAAGTAGGGCAAAACTAGTCAAGAAAAAACAAAAACAAAATGAAGATATTCTCAGTCCCCCTTTGTTATAGGAAAAACTTACTGCCATCGGGTTTTATCCTTCAGGGAGTTTTTCCTAGAGCTGTCTCCTTCACTGGCACTGTCCTCCTCCTCTGTCTCCAGACTTCGACTGCAGCTTCTGATGATCTGAAAGATACTGTTGACGGTGGACTCCTTCTCCGAATTCTTTAAACCATTTTGTCCCACTCGTTGCAAGAAATTATCTTGTCCACTGTAATCTGCTACGAACTACAGAAAAATATATGGAGAGTTTTCTATTGCAACTTAATGTAATACATCCGAATACCCTACTTGGTTAGAGAAAGGAAATCATAATAGCAATAAATAACAGCATTTGTGCCTATTTTATTGGAAAGAAAACAAGAACCTCCAGGAAAAACATTTTTTTCATTTCACCACGTGAAATATCAAAACTCAAATTTGTTTCCACTGAGACAACTTTAGTCCCTGTAGGAGTCAACACTCCATTCGGATTTAAAACACAAAAGGCAATATTATTTCAGAGCTCCCTAGGGAGAAGGTTAGCCACTTTACAGAGGAAGGGCAGAGTTATTTTATCCTTGTACCGAGCATCGAGGAACACCATGATGAAAGCATACCATGCTACGAAACAAAATGAAATGAAGGGGGTCCAAGGAAAACATTAAGAAATGGCACCTTTCTATGGAAAGCAGTATGGAGATTTCTTGGGAAAATGGGAATGGAACCACCCTATGACCCAGCTATCCCACTCCTGGGTCTATTCCCAAAAGACTTAAAAACAGCATATTACAGTGACACAGCCACTTCAATGTTTATAGCAGCACAATTCACAATAGGTAGGTTGTGGAACCAACCTAGATGTCCCTCAGTAGATGAGTGGATAAAGAAAATGTGGTATATATACAAAATGGAATTTTACTCAGCAATAAGAGAGAATAAAATAATGGCATTTGCAGTTAAATGGATGAAGTTGGAGAATATAATGCTAAGTGAAATTAGTCAATCTCAAAAATCCAAATACCGAATGTTTTCTCTGATATAAGGAGGCTAGTTCACAGTGTTGTTGGATGGGGGTACATAGGAGGATTAGAGGAACACAAAACTGGACAAAGGAAAGGGAGGGGAAGGGAGGGAGCAAAGGGGAAGGGGGGAAGGAAAAAAAATTGGTGGTTGAATGAGATGGATATCATTATCCTAAATGCATGATTGAAGATCTGAATGGTACTTATATACTTTGTATACAAGCAGTTGTATGTAAAAAGATGCTATACTTGTGCATTATGAATAAGTAAATAAATAATTTAAAAAAATCCTGACTATACAAAAAAAATTATTTTTTTATTTTTATTTTTCACATGTCCACTGGTAGGATTGAACTCAGGACTCAGTGGCACTGACCACAGAGCCACATCTCCAGCCCTATTTTGGATTTTATTTAGAGACAGGGTCTCACTGAGTTGCTTAATGCCTGCTTTTGCTGAGGCTGGCTTTGAACTCACGATCCTCCTGTCTCAGCCTCCTGAGCCACTGGAATTACAGGTGTGCGCAGCACCTGGCTCCCTGGGTGGTTTTAAAGCTCTTATTATCTGTTTTCTGATGAGAAACCTTCACTCATCAGGGGTGAGAGCTGTTTGGGCCCAGAGATGTGGGTTTCCCTCTTCCTAGGACATAAGGGGCTGGTGTGGGTGTAACTTGGCTCACTTTCAGCCTTCTCCTTTATTTCTTGCACTTTTATCACAGGTGATAAACCTGAGAGCTGTCAGCCAGTGACATTGCCTGTACCTGCTGAGATGGGGGGGTGGGTGTCTCAAGTCTTCTTGGTGCCAGGTGATGCTAGTGTGAGGTTTTAGCAGTCTTTCCACTCTTACTAGGCTGGGTGTGGATTGCAGGTGGTGAATGCTGGTACAATGGTGAGAATCACCCTAGATTTAGATTTGGGATTTCCAGATAATGGGATTCCTCAAAATCTCTGTAAAGTTTATATACATATAACTTGAGATATATATATATATATATATATATATATATATATATATATATATATATATATTTAGTCCCTTCTTCCATTTTAAACACCCCAGACGGAGATTTTCTAATCTTATCTCTCCAGTTGTTCAGTGCCTCCTTTCCCAATGCCCAACGCGCTGAGTCAAAGCTCACACTATCCTCTCACCCCCTCTACTTCAGGAACAGGAAACAGTGGGCCTGGGAGAAGCGGGGGCAGCAGGGATGGAAGCCTGGACCACTTCTCTGGATGAGGCACTGGCTTTCCGAGCATCTTCCCACAAAGAATGAAAAGAAGGCAGTGTTGACTTGCCCCATTCTTTCTCCCACTGATTTGGAAAAGGTAACACTCTCCCTTGACCTTCTTTATCCCCTGACTCTAGGCATTCCCACCCAATAAGAAAAACCTGCAGCCTTCAAAATAAAAGCCAGAAGTAACACCCTCTTCCACTCGTACTTACACAGTGTCATGGAAAACCTAACCAACAATATGGAGCCCCAAACAGTGCCAGTTGGCATTCTTTTCTCCAGAACTTTCTAGAACCCACCCGCTACCCAAAAACAGCACAACAAGACTACCCTGGACTTGGTGTGATCTCTCCAAGTGACAGTGGGTACTGACAGAGCTGATGAGACAAGCAACTACAATGGCTCCACAGAGCACCCTGGCTCCCAAGGCCTCACCTCTAAAGCCTCTTCTTGGGAATTGTACCGCGGGCAAAGCTTCATGAGGCCAGAGGCTCCATCAAGTACTTCACAGAGCTCCTTCAGAAACACCCCGCAGAACGGAACCACCTTGCAGCCGGGAATGTGCAGCGCGCGGGTCACCACCTTTCTGTACTCGGAGGAGGACTCGTGCTGAGCCATGGCATCCTTCAGGCTCCTCATGGTCTCGATGTCAGACTGGTCCATGAATTGCCACATCTTTAGAACTTTTCTTGACCTATTGCAAATAAATGACATTACTTAGACTGAAGGAGAAGTAATGGAGCTGATGACAAATATCCTAAATTCTGTACAAATTCATTCTTACTGGCTTCTTTGTGTTCTTCACTTGTTAATATGTATTGAGGATTCCTATCTCCACCTACTTCCTGAAATGATATGACTATTATTTTTGTAAATTGAAACTCAAAATGAAATAGGACAGATACAAACCAAGGATAGGTTTATGGTATGAGTTAATTATGGAAGCTGGGCCCGGGATATAGGTTTGAGATTTTCTGGCAGCTATTGCTAAAAGGGAAACACAGTGGGTTATATATAGTTTGTACAGATATTTGTGGAGAATGCCCACAGAAAACCTGCCTCTTCTATTCCTCTTGATCTGAGTCCCTTGATGGTATACATGAAACCTATTATTTTGGTCTCTTTGGAGAATTGCTTTTTACTGACTTGCGTATGACATTAAGCCACCCGGCCATTTGTGGGGGACCTCTGTCTTACAGCATTATTTACCTTAAAAAGATTTTAATGGATTTTTTTCTTTTTTGAAATTGCTGCTGAGGTCCACAGGTGACATTGTAGCCCACTTTCTAAACAGAGGGGTCAGGTGCCCACACTGTGTGCGGTCCCTACAGGACAAGGTGGGGGGTTAGAGGAGTAACTAGGAGGAAACCTTAAACTCACCCACGTGGGTCTCTGTGAGGGCAGCAAGGACAGACCTCAACTGCCCCACTCCAGTAGGACCTTTTACCCTTCTTCTGTTCCCTCCTTTGATTCTACAGTGATTCTGAGATGGAAGGAAGAGGAAGGAAAAATATGAACCATATCTTGTCACCTACTGCAAGTTTCTGAGAGTAGTTGGGCTGTGAAATGTGGGGAAGGAAAGAAACCTTAAATGTATGAGAAATTGCAACTTTAATTTCTATCAGAATGGATTAAAAAGATCATTATGTGATATATGAGACATCCAAAAGACAAAGAAGTATGTGACAAATACTCATGCACCCTCTTCCGGTTTAAAAGCAACATCAACCATATGGCTGAGGCTCCACTGGATTCCTCCATGATCACACATCCCTCTCATCCTCCAGGAGGGATCAGCACTGGGACTGGGACTCTGGTCTCTGGCGTTTTCATTCCTTAGTTTTTTTTTTTTTTTTTTTTTTTTTTTTTCTCTTGGTACTGAGGATTGAACCCAAAGGTACTTTACCACTGAGTTACATTCCCAGTCCTTCTACTTTTTATTTTAGGACAGGGTCTTGCTAAGTTGCTGAGGCTGGCCTTGAATTTGCAATCCTCCTGCCTCAGCCTCCCAAGTTGCTGGGATTACAGGCCTGTGCCACCATGATAGCCTTACAGCTTTTTATACTTTTCCAATACACCTATATGTTGCTAACCAAGTTACAGAATTGTGTATTTTTAACTTAACATAAATAAATAGTATCACACCATAGGGAATCTTAGGCAACCTATTGTGTGTGTGTGTGTTTTAACACAACCTCATATTTCTAAGAATCATACCTGTTCATGAGTGTGGAGAAGGAGACTGCTTATTAACTGCAAGAGTGACTGGAAAAGCCACAGAATTTCCCAGTGTATAACCAGGGTCAGGGTAGGGACAGCCAGTTGGGCGGTTTGAAAGGCAGAAAAATTGGAAAAATAAAATTGTTTTCTGATTTCACCCCACTAAGTCTAGCTGGTCCTACAACTGTTCTTATAAAACAGTGATTTTTTTTTTGAAGGAGTGAAGTGGAAGCATAAATAAATGAAGAAAATGAATGAATGAGAGGTAGTTCTCACTGTTTAATGATTTCACAATCTTTTAATAATGGAGTTGTCAGGGTATACTTGGGGTAAAGGCAAAACTTCAGCAAAGATCAATTAGTTTTTGTTAGATGGAGAATTGGCACTATTTTAAAAATGTTTGTATTTTTTTAAATTATAAAAGTACCAGTTGCTCATTGCAAAAACCAAACAAAATGAAACAAAAAACCAAACAAAATGAAACAAAAAAATCACCAAAAAACATAGAAAAAAATCACCTATTATTTCATCAAACACAGATACCATTAGGTATATTTCCTTTCAGTATTTATTCTATATAACTGTCTCATTGTAGAAATAGTGGTAATATTATTAAATATAGACAGCTTTGTTTCCAGAGAGTTTTAGTCATACATTACCTATTTCCAAATGATATAAATCTTTTCATAAGCATCATTTTTTAAATCATTCATAAACATCATTTTTGACAGATTATCTGGATCATCATATTAGTTCCTTTAAGTATTTTCCTATTGTTGTTCATCTGGGTTATTTTTAATTGACAGCACAACTGAGTGAATGTCTTTGATTATAAGTCTCTGAACTTCTAATTGTTTCCTTAAAAGAGCTGAGAATTTAAAGGAAGCAAAATGTACAATGTTTATAGACAACAAAAGTCATTTAACAACAAGGGTGTGCCTTTTTCCCATTCAGTTCTTAAAAAATAAAAAATGAAAAACCTCTAGTTATGCTGATGCAGTTAAATTATTTGGAATCCAAACACTTTCAAGCCTTTTGCACACACAAACCCTGCCTCCACCATCATTCCATCAAGAGAACATTTCTGCAACTCATCTCCTGCCTATTGTTTCACCAAAGAGCCAATTATACCAGGTACATTTCCCATCTGTCCATAAAGATCAGTTTAGTGTTAACCCAAGTATAGGAACATAAGAGTTGGTAGCAGTGGGCCTGGGGTATAAGACAAAATGCACAAAGTCAGTAAAATGTAGCCTGGTTTGAGGTTATTCCTTGTCTACTGAGAATCTCCTGGGTCTAAGGCCTTCCTGGATTCCAAATGCAAACTAAGTTGGGTTGAAAAGGCAAATTCACTCTAAGTTTCCAAGGGACATTCTGAAGCTATTCTTGTATCTAGAGAAACTAAAACCTGGCATGTGGCAGCCAGGCTCCAAATGATCTCCAAGGATCCATACCTCCTGGTAGTATGCTCTGGGAGGTCCCCACCCACAGTGACTCAGTGCTGATCCCGGGTGACAAGTACAGTGTGGCGGAAGTGACAGTGTGACTTATGAGGTGGGGACATAGAAGGCACAGTGGTTTGTGCCTTGCTCTCTTCAATGCTCACTCTGGAGGGGGATTGCACTGTGCTGTGAGCACAGTCACATCCGCGGGGAGAGGAGAGAGGAGGTGTGGTCTTCAGCCATTAGCCAGATTCCGCTTCTCAGTGAGCTATTTTTATCATAATATGATCATTTTTCTTAATATAAATGTAATACAGTTTTTTTTTTTTTTTTTTTTTTTTGGTACTGGGGACTGAACCCAGGGATACTTAACCACTGAGTCACATGTCCAACCCCCTTTTTAAATTTTTTTTTTTTTTTTTTTTTGGTACCAGGGATTGAACTCAGGGGCACTCGACCACTGGGCCACATCCCCAGCCCTTTTTTGTGTTTTTATTAGAGATAGGGTCTCACTGAGTTGCTAATGCCTCGCCATTGCTGAGGCTGGCTTTGAACTGGCGATCCTCTTGCCTCAGCCTCCCAAGTGCTGGGATTACAGGCGTGCGCCACTACGCCCGGCTTTAAAATTTTTTTAAATTTTATTTAGAGATAGGGTCTTGCTAAGCTGCTTAGGACCTCGCTAAATTGCTGAGGCTGGTTTTGAACGTGCAATCCTCCTGCCTCAGCCTTCTGAGTCACTGGGAATACAGGCATGCGTAATACAGGTTCTTCATAGAAAACTTTTCACAAAAAGAACCAGAATCATCTGGGAATAGCCTCTTCTTATTCAAATATTTGTTCTGGTTTTTTCCTTCTTTTTGAGCCATGAAATTGTATGGCCATTTTAAATGCTAATGAGAATAAATTCAATGATAATTTGAGTTCATTCTTGGGTAAGAAAGTTCAAAAGACAAGAAAAGATTTCCCACTCGGAACTTTCATCTCCTTGCCCAACCTGGAATCTCTGTGTAGAGATCCTGAGAGCCAAAGAAAGACCTTGATGTCATAATGCTATAAGGCAAGATTTACTTATAGTGAGAATCCTCACAGGGCTGGCAAATCTTGGGAAACAATTACAACACCACCACCGTCTCTTTATGCAGCCTTACTGCATGGCAGGCACATCTACCTTTCGATATTATCCCCATTTTATAGACAGAGAAATTGAGGCTCAGTGGGGTCAAGTGACTTTCCCATATCACACAGCTATTCCTTAGGGAGTTGTGGGGGACAGAAGTTGATTCCCTGTTACTAACTGGACAACTCATGTTCTCCTTCCTCACACTCATGCTGCTTCCCACAGGAGGGAGAACAGTTATTTTATGTAACCTACCCAAGACTGAAAGGGAAGAAGGTGGGAGACTTTACAATGAGATAGTGGTTTTGTTACAGTTTGATAGAGAAGGCACAGGAGCAGAATAGCTCAGTGTTCATGATCACGGGCTCTGAAATCCAGGATGCCTGTAGCCATGCCTTGGGTGAATGATTTACCTTCTCTTTAGTTTCTTCTTTCCATATAATAGGGACCAGTAATACTATCTATCTCAAAAAACAGTTTTGAGAATTACAATATATAAAGAGTGGAACGTGCTTAGCTAGTCCAGTGCTTGACATACCGTGAGTGCTCAATGATGATGAAAGAGCCAATGTTATTGGAATCTTACTGTCAATATTAGCCACTGTTATTATTAAGGGTCTGTAGTGGTCAGGAGTTTACAATGCTGGGGTAATTTAAGAAGAGCTGAATGGAGAGGTGACAGTGAGGTTTATCAGCAGGAAGGGCAAGAGAGGGACCCGTGATAGAGTTAATGGGCAATGCAACCAGGTCATTTTACTTAGCCTGGCCAAAGCACACGGGATCAGACCAGACACAGTGAAGCGGGACCACGTCTGCCCTACAGGGGCCAAATTCTGCAGCGTCTTTGAAAGACAGGACTTGTGGTACTGGAAGAAGATAGTACACTCCCTAAAATGATCATTACCAACTGGTTTGCTTGGTAAGCGTGGCTGCCTGGGGAATTAATTCAGTGTTGTTGGCTAGTCAGAGGAAATAATGCCGATTACCATATTCCTGCTGACTTACCTGAGGCCAGCCAAGAACTCCATGACAGCATTGTAGTTGCCCATGTTCCAGCAGCACTTGGCCACATGCACCAAATATGAGAAGACTTCCCGCTTTTCCTCCATGGAGCCTGCTGTGAGGATCAGCCACGTTACCCAGGAGCTCACCTGGAAGATGCAGGAGGGGCATTCACTGAAACTGTGTCCTGAAGCCAGGTACATATTTTTTCCACAAGAAAATTTTCTGGTTTTTTTTTTTTTTAATTAAGTTAGTATTAGTAAAGGGGGGACTCAGCCTAGAGATCTGAAGTGAAAACCAAACTCTATCACTGCTTTGAGACAGAAACTTGGCAAGTTATTAATGTCTCTGTATCTTCATCTTCATCTTTAAGATAAGGAGGCTGAAAAGGGCAATTGATAAGATCCCTCTTGAAAGTGCACTAGTAGTATAGTGGTGAGCACAGCTGCCTCCCATAAGATCCCTCTATATACTTCATGAGACTATAAGAAAATAAGGCCTCAGGATAATTTTGATGGAAATATATTCGATGGACATCAAGACTAGATGTAATCAATGTCTCAGTGTGGATTAAAGATATTTATCAAGTAGTAAAATACATACTATCAAATGAAAAGAAATTTTAAAAACTATTTTTGGAGAATTTTTACAGATATACCATCTATTATGTGCTTCAAATGTCAAAATAAAGATAATAAATATTCACAGAGCGCTTTTTATGTGCCAGGAACCGTTCTAAGCATTACCTATATTACCACAATTATCTTTCACAACAATCCTAGGAGTCAAGGACTATTCAGATCATCAGACCTACTTAAGGGCCTCATCCATCAGGTGGGAAGGGCTGGATGTAGACTCAGGGTGCCTGATTCAGAGTTATATTATTAACCCCCAATAAGTGCCCAATGTATATACATGAATGCTAATGTTCTCCAACTCGGGATTAAATGTATTCTAATAGAGTTTGTTTTTTCTACTACTACACAGTCTGGAGTAAAAAAGAATTAGTACTAATTCACATCTACTTACCTCTTTGTGATGTACAGTCTTGAAAGCATTTGCTTTAGCTCTAAGATTATTTTGCTGCTGTCTATACTTTGGTGTTTGGATACTAGTATCCATCTAAGTTAATTTCTCCACCCTGGCTAACATCAGGGTTGATGATTCAGTTGTTAATAGACTAAGGCTTTGGTCTTGACCCCACATGGCCTCATTAGGTACACTTGAATCAGCAGTAGTCTGAAACCTGGGAGAAACTCTTTTCCTCACCCTGCATGAAGGCAAGACCTGAGCAGAGACTTCATGGTGACACAGACAACTGCAGGTTGTTCAAGGTCAAGGGCATAATGTCCAAGAGTAGGAATATATATAAGAATTAATGGCATTTAGCGCTGACAGCAACCATAGAGGGCAGTCCAACCCTATTTTTCCCGATTGAGTATACAGCTCACAGGAGAAGTGACTTTCTAAGGTCACCATTCTTGTTGATGTCAAAACTAGGACTCCCTAATGTTCCCAGTATGCCCCTCTGTCCTCCACATGCTCTGGACCCTCTGGCCCTCAGGAAGCAGCAGATCAGATCTGGACTTTGACCTCTAGGAGATGCCCAGTCAAGTCTCCCCAGAGCCCTCTGGGATTCCCAGGGCTGACTCTTCTGCAGCTATGAGCTATCCCTTGCTCACGGTGTCCATGCCTTGTCCTCTCACCTGATGAAAAGTCACTTTTGTGAAACTCTGACTCCATTAAGTTAAGAAGTTATTTTGCTAATAGACACTGACTGTCATTGGCACTACTGTCCTTAGGCTGAATTACTTTTGACAGACCCTGCCCTACAGTAGGAAGTCACTTGGGATCTTAGCATTTTTAACTCTTTGAGTTGAAAATTTAAACCCTTCTCCTTAGAGATATGAGATCCTGAAAAGTTAAAATCGTTCATCACAGTCACTCAACTGATTACTACTTGCGGTCTCTGGCTATATTCTTTCCACAGTTTTAGAGCCTTTCCTGTTGAAATTCATGGCAAAGCAGGATCTCTGGAAAGCCACTGGTTTTTCAGGCTATTCTTGTACCAATGCAGTGACTGGAAAGGGTTAACTACCCTCCCCTGGAGAGGCCTGCTTCTTAGCGCAAGTGCAGCACACCACTTGGTTTTGGGTCTCCATCCTGATCATGTGTCCAGGTTTATTTCCTATCAGTCAAATCATTTTCCATACACTTTCCCACAATTCTAGGAAAAAAATAGCAGTACTGTATTTCACATGGAAACCTAATTTAAGCCAACTGTTCCATCGCCGAGTGTGAGTCCCAAGGGCCCCTGGTTGTTGAGATTATGTAAGCACTGTTATCATAAACACACACACACACACACACATCTGCTTACAAACTTCAGGGAAGATTCTTACTATGGCCTAATGTATTCATAATTTTAGAGGCACTAAGCGGTGGGAGTGTCATCAATGAGACAAAATATGAAAATATAAATAAACCAAAAAAAGAAGATTCAATGACAAATGTCAAAATGTTGACCAGAGCATAAATGGTGGGTCATATTTACTAAGTGGAAAATAGGATGTGTTGCCAATTCACAAAGAATTTCAGGAATACTGAAGTCAAAAAGAAAAACACAAAAATTGCATCAATATAAAATATGATGGCTGTAGTATAGAGAGCATCCCTAGGGTAGAAAGGTGCTAAATGTGGCAGATCTTATCACCTGGTTTCAGAACAAGGAGAGAAATCAGGCCCCAGCCTCGTTCTTCAAGAGCTCCTCCCAAAAGGCTGTGGCTTACCAGGATGATCCTAAACCTCTGGACCTGCCCACAGCTCCACAATTGCTCCTCTCCCAAGATAATTTTTTTCTTTTGCTCTTATCAGTACTCTCAGGCCTAGCCAAACTGAGCACCTTGCTCTCTCTCCCCAATCAAATACCTTATTAGCATCACTGGAGCTCACTTTGGAAGGAACATTCTTGTACCACTCACAGAAGACCTTTCCTTTGAACTTGAGACCTTATGGTCCACCGACTGGCACACAAGCCAGGATGGGAAGATAAGGTAGGTCAACAGGCTGGAGCCTCCTGTGCACCTATGCCCTGGTCCCACTATAAGTAAGGGGCAAGGCTGCCTTCTGGATTCTGACAAAAGCTTCATTTACTCAAGGAGAACTTCCTTGACTTCCCCCCTGGAATATGTCCTCACGTTTGCATGCTGGGGTACCCCATGGCACTCTGAGCTCTATGCCCATCTGGTGTTGTGCTCCCATGAAGACAGAGGTCAGGCCTGCTATGCTCACAGGTAGGTAGCAGTGTCTGCGACCCGCCAAGATCTGCTCTCTATAAGTCTAATGAGGCCTGTGAATGAGTGAATGAGTGATCAAATGATAAATGCTTACCTCCTCGAGGAAGGCTTTTCTGATGGTTCACCTAGTACCTTACATTCAATTTCTTCCTCTTCTCTTGGACTTAATGTAATATCTTGAGTCCCAAGTTCCATCTATGCTTGGATTCTCACCCCTGCATGGGTGTGCATCTGGCTTATTTTTATTATATTTGTGTGTCTGACTCTTTCACATGGATTTGTTCTGTCTTCCTCAGCAGACCCTAATTTCTCAAGGACAGAGACCATCTTTCCCACATTTCCAGTATGGGGATGCTCAGTGCCTCAGGCCGAGAGGCAGGCCATCAGAGTCCCAGGAGGCCGTGGGCAGGGAGGATTCTCAGCCTTCAAGTGCTCAGGAATTATATTTGGGAAAGAGCCTGAACATTTCCTACTGCTGTTCCCAGGTCCAGAATAAAGAGACAAATGACTTTATGCCAAAAAGTTTTTTGAATATGCTGAGCATAAGTTTTCTTGGAAAGATGATATTTTGTAATGGTTATCATCACCCTAATTGCAAAGGTTGGGCTCAAATGGTAAAATCTACAGAAGAAAATGAAAGTCTAGACAAAGCTACTCTCAAGTAGTTTACATGAAGTGTACATCCACACCTGCCCTCTGTGGATCAAGGTAACCCTTGAACATGTGGGCACAGTCATGAATGCAACACATGCAAATGTGTAACATACACACACACACACACACACACACACACACCCCTACCTAGGCAATGCTCAAGTGTGAACACCCACATTGGAATCACTAGGGGTGGTAGTAAGGTGTTTGTTTAAATGCAGATTCCAAGGCCTCACCCAGACCTGGGAATCAGGCTGAGGACAGGGCCTAGGAATCTGCATTTTCAGATAAACTTCCTGGTGATTCTTAAATGCACTGAAATATGAGATCTAGCCCAGGGACTCAGGATTCCTTTTTCAAACTGTGGGGTCCTTGAGCCAGGGCCCATACATCATTTCTGGAGTCCATGAAGACCAATTTTATAAATTGGCCACTCTGGCTTCATCTCACCAACTGGACCTGAGTCCAGGACCCTTTTGGAACTAGGAAGGGAAGCCAAGGGAGGCAGAAGAGTATAGTTGGGGAGAACAGGAACAATGGAGTTGGGTGAACTGTGTTCAAGTCCGTTCCACTGTTCCCTTGGGCATGTTCCTGAGGCAAGTCACCTACTTGGGCCTCGGTAAAATGGGAATGATATTTACTTCAAAAAATTATAGTGAAGGTGAAATGGGAGATTATATCTGAAGATCTCAACACAACGCTTAGTAGGTGGTTAAGGGCTCCATGAACATTTACCATGGAGACTATGGTGGCAGCTGCCACCACCACTACTATGACTCTTGTCACCAGCACACAGAAATCCAGAAGAAAGCAGTCTCTAAACTCCACTTGCTTACTGAGACCAGGCTGGACCAGCAGAATCTATGACTACCCTGAGCACTGTCCTTTCCTAATAGAAGGATAACTTACAGGTTACCTCTCTTGCAGGCTTCCCTGACTCCTCAGTAGGAATAACACACCATTTTAAAAATTACAATGGCCCAAACACATATACGAATGTATCTATGTCTAGATCTAGATGCTTATTATCCATCTGCCATTCAAGTCCTACTAGGCACACTATTTTTCTGTTCTCTGCCTACAACATTTTCTGTTCTATGCCATTTTTTCAATTTGGTTACTTGTTCTGTGAATATGAAGTGAATTTTATTTGTATTCTTGCTTTGGCTGTCCCACTTCTCATCTTAGTCTGTACAGATTAGATGGGGCTGGTTACACTCCTACCTTCAGGCCTGGCCTCAGTGATGATGATCTGTGTACGAACCAAGACAGGCCAACTAAAGTTCTCCTTGAATCTTTTGCTAAAACTATCAGGAAGAGACATATCTTTTTGTTGGAATCATAAACTGTAAAAATAGAGCTCAGGGCTGTCAATAGCTATATTTGCCAAAATATCAGGAGAGCCTACTTGGGAATGAAGCCAACACAAAAGAAAGATGAAGATAGATTCCTGAGGACATTTGTCAGACTCTTAATCTAAACATGCCTGAAACCTTCTGGTGACCTCATATACATAGAGCAATTTCCCTTTTTTGTTTGAGCAGGTTTGAGTTCAGTTTCTGCTAACTTATAAATGGAAAAAAATAAAAATCCCCAACTGAAAAATATATCATGACTTGAAATGACCCTCCTTTTTTTTTTTTTTTTTTTTTTGGTACCAGAGACTGAACTCAGGGGCACTGGATCACTGAGCCACATCCCCAGCCCTATTTTGTATTTTATTTAGACACAGGGTCTCACTGAGTTGCTTAGTGCCTTGCTTTTGCTGAGGCTGGCTTTGAACTCGCGATCCTCCTCTCTCAGCCTTCTGAGCCACTAGGATTACAGGCGTGTGCCACCATGCCCAGTGAAATGACCCTCCTTCTAATAAATACTTACTGAGTATCTTCCATGTACCACAAACTATGCTGGACGCTAATAAATAAGAATAGAACTTGAAGATTAGTGAGAGAAAAATCACACAAGCAAGTTATTAAATAGTGGCATGGTTGGTATTATGACTGGATAAGTAGAAGATCAACTTTACCCATTTATATGCTGCATCTCTGGAAGACTAGTAGTCTTTCTACCACTCCTTGGTCCCAGTTGCCTTTCCAAAGCACTTTATTTATATCACTATAATGGTGCTTATTCTTTCCACAGTTACTGCATGCCTATGAATTTGCCGGGAACTATGCTAGGCATGGGGCAGGAAAAGTGGAAGCAAGTATAAGAAAATGAAGATAGCATACTCTGCCTGCCAATGGGGCAGTTGTGTCATGTCCATCTTCTCTACTCAACTTTTTTTTTTTTTTTTAATGTTTATTTGCTCTAGTTGTACACAATGCAATGCATTTTATGTTTACGTGGTGCTGAGGTTCGAACCCGGGCCGCGCACGTGCTAGGCGAACGCTTTACCGCTGAGCCACAACCCCAGCCCTCTACTCAACTTTTTGAGGGGAGAGAGCATACTATTCTGACTACCTTCTTACTATTTGTAGAATTTTTTGCGCATGATAAGCAAAAGTTAGTTGCTTATTCCTACATTCTTCAACTTTAAATTCCCTAAATACTCAGAAATTAGGTTTTAAATTCACTAGAGTTATTGACTGTTTTAAAAAACCAACTAGGGAAAATATTCTGAGATACGTGAATACTATTATAGTTAAATGAACTAGAGGAAACCACTAGCAGCTTGGCAGGATGTGTTATATTCTCTCTTACCATCTTCAATTGAATTGAATGGATTATTCATTTTGAAGCCAACTATAAAATGATATTCAAAAGTAAGTCTCATCTCATGCATATTCTCCTCTTTAAAAGTTATATAACTTTATACATAGCCCCTTTAAGATATGATGGAATTAAAAGCCATAACTAACAGTTTACATAAAAAGTCTTGATATGAATGAACTGCTAGCATCAAACTATTCTGATCCTACTACATGGATATTTATGAATCATTTTTCTCCCTCTTCACATGATCTTTCTTTTTGGTGCTGGGGATTGAACCTAGAGCCTCGTGCCTGCTAAGCACATACTCTACCACTGAGCTATACCTCTAGTCCCTCTTTGCATGATTTTAATCATCACAATTACAACAACAATAGCTTTTCACATATCAGACATCTATTTGTGAAAAGTACACTGCTTATCCCATTTAACTCTCTCAGTTCTACATGGCTGGTACTAATACTATTTCCATTTTCAGAAGAGGAACCTGGGCCCACAGAGTGGGAGAACATCTTTACTACATGTACATCAGATAGAGCACTAATTTCCAGGTATATAAAGAACTAAAAAAGAAAATAACCCAATCAATAAATGGGCTAAGGAACTGAAGAAGAAATACAACCGATCAACAAATATATGAAAAAATGTTCAACATCTCTAGCAATTAGAGAAATGCAAATCAAAACTACTCTAAAATTTCATCTCACTCCAATCAGAACAGCAGTTATCAAGAACACAAGCAACAGTAAGTGTTGGCAAGGATGCAGGGAAAAAGGCACACTTATACATTGCTGGTGGTACTGCAAATTGGTAAAACCACTTTGGAAAGCAGTATGGAGATTCCTTAGAAAACTTGGAATGGAACCACCATGCGACCCAGCTATTCCACTCCTTGGTCTATACCCAAAAGACTTAAAATCAGCATACCATAGTGATGTAATCACATCAATGTTTATAGCATCTCAATTCACAAGAGCTAAACTGTGGAACCAACCTAGATGCCCTTCAGTAGATGAATGGATAAAGAAACTGTGGTATAGATACACAATAGAATATTACTCAGCATTAAAAGAGAACAAAATTATGGCATTTGTAGGTAAATGGACAGAGTTGGAGAATATCATGCTAAGTGAAGTAAGCCAATCCCCAAAACCAAAGGCCAAATGTTCTCTCTGATAAGTGGATGCTGATCCATAATGGGGGGGGGGGGGGGGGGGAGCATAGGAAGAATGGAGGAACTTTGGATTGGACAAATGGGGGGTCCTGGGAGTAGGTAAGATGATGGAATGAAATGGACATCCTTGTCCTAGGTACATGTATGATTGTACAAATGGTGCGACTCTACATTGTGTACAAACAGAGAAATGAAAAGTTGTGCTCCATTTGTGTACACTAAAATGAAATGCATTCTGCTGTCATGTATAACTAATTGGAAAAAAAATTTTTAAATAATATATATATAAAAGAAGAGGAACCTAGGTTTCAAAGTGGCTAAATAAGCTTTCCCAAGGTTACACCTGTAAACTAGGGATGAGCCAAGTCACCAGGCCCTGCTACTTTCTATTTGCTCTTAAGAGGCTTAGCTCCTTGAGAATTAATTATAGCTTTGTCCCAGACAGTCACTCTTATCTACTTTGCAAAGAAGTGGCTCTTAGAAAAAACTATGGGAAGCCCAGCTGCAGATGCAGTTGAGTCAGATTCCCTGTAGGAACAGAATGTTAGCATCGAAGTCACAGAGAATGTGGCGTTGGCACCTGATGGTTTTTTCCAGTGCTTCTATTCTGTCAACCATTTAAAATTTGTTTTCCATGTCCTGCAGAATAGAACAGGGTCCTCCTGAATTCCAGTCAGGAAGACAAAAGAGTGTGTCTGAGAAGGTCCAGGAGAGAGTCCATCCCTGCCACTCACTCACAGAAGCAGCCAGGAGTCCCCTGAAAAGGTTTGAAGGTTCAGAGATGCACCCAAGAGAACTGCTTGCTGAGTTGCTGTGACCGTGGAGTACCTGGTCCCCGCAGCCTCCCCTCTGAAACTTGCTGTGGGGACTCCAGCAAATATTTACATGTTCAGCAAGTCATGACTGGTGCTTACTCTGAAGCAGCTCACCCTCCAGTGGGCACTATTCAGGGCCCTGGGGCAGGTGTGAGCAAGGCAGACAGACCTGCCCTCCCAACAGATGTTGGTATCTATACCACTCAGCATGACCTGTCCCTCCCCAGTTCAGATCTGTCTCCTGGGCTTTTTGTCTCCTCTTCCACTTGGGGGATCTCAACTGGTCAAAATCAGTGGGCACCATGAGACTGATTCTGTCATGGCTGGGTTTGCACCTCTTCCTTCCTCCCTTCCTTTTCTTAGATTGAACCCAGGGATACTTTACCACTGAGCCATGTCCCCAACCCTTTTCACTTTTTGTTTTGAGATAGGGTCTCACTAAGTTGCCAAGGCTGGCCTTGAACTTGCGGTCCTCCTGCCTCAGCCTCTCGAGTTCCTGGGATTACAGGCCTGTGCTACTGTGTCCCATGGGTTTGCTCTTTTCTGATATTGGTGAAATAACAATATCAAATACTCCCATAGCTTACTTTAATAGACTCTGTTTTAAGCCTTTAGCAAGCATTAATTCATCTACTTATATAATAACCCAAAAAGGAGTATGTCATTATCACTTCCTTTTTATAAATAAAATGGAAGCATAGAGAGGTTTAGTCACTTGCCTAAGATCTCAAAGCCTAGCTAAATGGTGGAGGTGGGATCCCAACCCAGGCAGACCCGCCCAGAGCCCATGCTTATAACACTGTGCTCTCTGGCACAAGTGGTTCTTGAATTATGGTGTATTTTATGGCTCTGTTTTGGCCCTTCTTGATTCTCTTCTTATACTACCTCCTCTCCATAGATGTATTCTTCCTCTTAACTAGGTTTTACCCATGCTTCTCTGCTGCTGGCTTCAAATAACTATCTGTTGTCTTGTATATTCAAGGATAAACTGGATATTTCCACCCAGAAGGCCCAAGACCTTAAGTCACTCTGTCCCCAGTCCTTGACCCCTCCTTCACTTTCAAGCCATCCATCCAATAAGTTTCCAGGTAGCAAAGATGTCACCTCCTCCAGGAAGCCTTCCCTGAGCCCTCAGGTTAGTGAGTCCTTACTATACTGCACTGTGACTGCTATCCCCTAGCCCCTCTACTGGAGATGGGGCTCCTTGAAGGAAGGACAGTTTCGTTCATCTGTTTCCCAGTACAGGATCTGGCATGACTGGGGGGCAGGTGCTCAACAACCTCTTGTTCTGAGTTATGCATAAGGCATAGCAGCCAACTCCCTGTTAATGCTACCCTTCTCAGGAGATGAGCCTAGCACCTGAATTGCTCCAGGGACCTAGAGCAAGATCACCTACTCTAGAGCAGATGGCCCCATTGCAACCACTGTCAGATGCTTTGCACCCAAGAGGCTCAAAAGATGTGCTGGGGAAGGACACCTAGAGAGCCATGATGCAGAAGCCTGCGGGTACTTTGGCCCACGCCATAAAGATTCCATTTTCCCTGAGATTCTTGGGTACTGGAGAGTGAGGGCAGTGGCGGGCTTCTCATCTGGTCCACAATGGGCCGGGCCCAATCTGAGGTGTCCTGAGTGAGCTCCCTGGATGGAGAAACCACTGGCCACACTGCCTGGGAGGAGAGGATGAGTGCATGTTGTCTGCCAGGGCCACTCTGCAGGACCAGGAGACATGCTGTGAGTCACTCTGGGCCCCAGAGCAGGTGGGCACCTGCTCCAGGTATGCAAAAAGTGAGTCCAGCAAGTCATTATTTTACTTGGTGTGAAACATAAACTTTTATCAATTGCAATGCAGATGGTGAGCAAGGGTTAGGAGATGACAACCAAACCAACTCTGACGACCAAGCAGGAAGGAGAGAATGGAAGGGGAGAAAAGGTTTGTGCGTCTTGGTGTACGTTCCCCTGCAGATACATCTGTGTGAAGAAACGAAAGATACTGACAGTTTACCAAGTTTGGTTACATCCTGGTCCTGCTGGACACACGTGGATATAATGGATCTTTAAGAAGAAGACAATTAAGTCAGCTGTCTGTGCAGGGCATGTTTGTAGGGCTGAGCTTCCATGAGTGAAACTTGTTAGGGACTAAATCTGGTGAAACCTGAACTCTATCTCTTCAACTTCTCTGTCCCATGGTGGGTCGGAGAGTATATGAAATGGACTCAAAGCTAAAAAAAAAAAAAAAAAAAAAAAAAAAAAAAAAAAAAAAAAAAAAAAATTCAGGTTCATTTGCAGGCTCTGCCTTTCACTGTTTCTGTGACCTTGAGCAAGTTTCTAAACTACCCTGAGATTCGATATTCTCATTCATAAAAAGGGGACCATCAAATGTCCTGTATTACAAGGGGTGTGGTGACTAATAAAAGAGACAATATATGTAAAGGACTCCAGGGCTCAGAGCTAAGTACATGCTCAATAAATGTCAACTAATATTGATAATTAAAAAAAACATACAACAGTAAGCAGCTTCCTCTTCAAGATGAAGCCCTTATGGAAACAATGCTGACCTTTTTATTGCAGCTCCAGTTTTCTCTGTCCAGCAGAGAGAGACTTCCTAAGGATGAGGGCCTCCAAAAGAATGATCCTTTGCATCCTTTAGAGATGACAGAAAGGTGAAGGAAAAGGAGGCAGAAAGGGGTCAGGGAGGTTTTCAGAAAGCCTATCAACAGAATGTCTAAGCAAAGCCGGCTCTGAGGGGTGGGAGCAGGAGATGAGGAAGGGGCTGGGGTGGGGGCTCTCTGAGAAAGTGGGGACACATGAATACAGCCAGCCTGGTAGGTAAGGAAGTCCTGAAACAAACAGTGGTGAAGCCGGGTGCATGCCTGTAATCCCAGTGGCTCGGGAGGCTGAGGCAGGAGGATCGAAGGTTCAAAGCCAGCCTCATCAATGGCGAGGCACTAAGCAACTCAGTGAGACCCTGTCTTTAAATAAAATACAAAATAGGGCTGGGTGTATGGCTCAGTGATTAAGCGCCCCTGAGTTCATTCCCTGGTACCCCCCCCCCAAATAACAACAACAACAACAAACAACAAAACAGTTTTTGTAGGGTTTTACTTGGTGTGAAACATAAGCTTTTATCAAATTGCTATGCAGATGGTGAGCAAGGGTTAGGAGATGACAACCAAACCAACTCTGACGACCAAGCAGGAAGGAGAGAACGGAAGGGGTTCTTCAAAGTCACTTCCCTGAAAACCCAGGGCCTTCATCTCAGAAACATCAGGGACACTGGCCTGCAGTGACAGCATTTGTGGAGTAGATTTAACCATAGCATGTTAAATCTGGCCATTTCAACATCTTTCTTGCTTTGTGAGAAGGAAGAACACGCCCCAATTCTGTGTAAAAACCCAGAGTTGTACAGGCAAGGCAAAAATTCTAGGATGTTCAGCATAGTATAAAATTACTTGAAATGCCTCGCCAACTATCTAATCTATAAAAATAAACAGTGAATGTCCTGCAAGGAGATCGTGTAACTGGTGAGTGGTAACCATCTGCTGAAGCAAAGCAGAGGAACTTGAGACTGACAGCTGAGAGCCTGCATTCAATTCAGAACGTCAAACAACTGCCCAGTGGCCCCGCTCCAGCTCTTCCAAGCTATCCTTGATCCTTCATTTGTCCTGTTTGTTGATGGCCTGCTTGTTTATATGTGTCTGTCTCTTGGGGACATTAGATTTTGAAATGTTGATGGGCAGACACTTGATATGCCAATTTTGAATTATGATTCCACATTCTACACCTAGTAGGTGCTCAAGAAATACAGCTGTTATTATTCCTTTCTGCTCTAAAAATCCCAGAGAGAAATAGGTCAGCAATTTTTTGAGGTAATGTGTCCCAAACCATGTTCCAGGGGATATGTTCTAGCAGATGTTAAGTATTTTGTGAAGGAATGTCTGGGGCCATATAAGTTCAGGAAAAGCTGGGATTAAAAAAAAAGTTTTTTTTTTTTTTTTTAATTGGTAGGATTTCTTGGAGCCTTTGATATGCTAATGTGCATGACAAATCTCTATGAGGGAGCTAATATTCAGTGTTTCTCCAGTTCCTTTGACCATGAGATATTTTCCCCAAAGGCACATTAATATCTAGAAGAACTCTGGAATATTGACCCTGGCTCCCTCCCGGTTACTTTAGGCTGATGTGGACATAGCCTGCCACTTGTCTCCACTGGCAGTTCTGCAGACTGTCCACCTGTATCTGGCCACTTGAAAACACATCCTTTCATCTCTGGAAACTGCTTGGGATGGGTGCTTGGGAGGTCAAAATAGAAAGGGTATCATAGAATTTTATATAATTGGTGTCATAATCCAGAATCAATATGTCATTGGAGGAATTCTAAAATCAAAACGCAAAGGAAGATTTTTTGTTTTATAATCCAAAATGAAATTAAGGCTTGTGGGCATCTATTATTTCAGAGCCCAAGCTACTGTGAGGAATTTGTCCAGAAAGTAGACTAGCTTTTAGCCACGTGGTCCTGTGAAATAGGGTGACAACTAATAAATCAACAAACCTCAGAATGTTCGAATTGGAAAAGTCCTTAGATGTTATTTAGTCTACTTCCCTTATCTGATAAATGAAGA
The DNA here is from genome assembly GCA_025594165.1 of Tamias sibiricus. Classification (NCBI taxonomy): domain Eukaryota; kingdom Metazoa; phylum Chordata; class Mammalia; order Rodentia; family Sciuridae; genus Tamias; species Tamias sibiricus. The sequence goes on along the minus strand of CM046663.1, from coordinate 137,520,364 downwards.
AACTGAGGGCCAGAGAGGTTAGTGACTTGCAAAGGTCACCCAGTGAGTGAGTGGCAGTGCTGGGGCTAGACCCCAAGCCTCCTGGCCTCAGGACATCCTGTGTCCATAACTGGCTGGGCTTCAGTTGTCTCTGTGAAGAGGCTCTGATGCACCAGCACCTGCCTTCCCTGCTGGGTGCAGAAGTACTGCCTTCTGGCTGGTGCAGGCTGGGAAGGAGCTAAGGTGGTCTGATGGCGAGGAAGAGGGGGAGAGATGGGAGCTCCACAATTGCTAAAGATACTAACTCAGAGATGGTGGCAGTGGGTCCTAGTTAGGCAAAAGTCTAGGAACAAATTGGGACAGAGCCAGGGTAATGAAAGCAAGAGTGCCCAGCCCAGGGCCTGCCATGTCACAGCCCTCAACAGGCTGGATGGAGTCCAAGAGGTGGCTGTGGCGGCAGACCTGTCTACAGAATTTCAGATATGCTGGCCTTGAACTTTTCCCCTGCAGTTCCAGCCAGAGAGGGATATCAGCTGTGCCCTGCAGGCCGGGCTGCAGGAGGGAAAGGGCAGAGTGGAACGGAGACTTGGGGCAGAATTCTAGAAGGGATGTCCAAGGGAAAACAGAGCAGCATGGTAAATGCTATTTGTCTTCATTAAGAATGGCAAGAGAGGGAGAGGCCACAGGAAGAAAACCTCCCCTGCTTCTGTGAGGGGAGGAAGGGTCCTGCAGGGAACATTCTGGTTAGGATCTCTTTCGGAAGGGAGAGGCAGCTGCTCACCACCAGCTGCAAATCAGGGGCTGGAGGCTGATGAAAGGCTCCGTGGGCACAAACTCCAGGTTAGGAGCTGGAGAAATTCAAAACCGTGGAGGCTAAAGTCAGCTTGAGACCGGCAGAGGAAGGGGATTTATTTCGGAGGCCAGGGCCACGTAGCTGGTAGGATTTTGAAGTGATTTTGCTGAGCAGGCTGAAAGTGAGGTCTGCTTGTTTTATTCAGGGTACTTAGCCAAAGAAGTCTGGGGCTGTGTTGACAGTTCCTGTAAAAGTGACAGACCCAGGGTCTAGGAGTCTGGTAATTTCAGGGTTACATGGATCCTCCAACTATCAGCCTTGCTTTTCTTGTAGAGAAAGGGTGAGTATTAACCTTAGAGGGGTAAATTCATGTTTTATATCTAGTTGAAGAAATCTCTCAAAGAAATAATTACTTGGGAAGTGCTGAGGGTGTAGATGATAAGAAAACTGAAAAGAAGCACCCATCTGGAATTAGAAAGTGACACATCATATGCCCAAAATAAACAAATCCCAGATCAAACCAAAATGATAAAAGATGATCTTGGCATACTGACTGGACAAATGTTCTGTACTAGATGCTGGGGGCTGAGGGAGATACTGGTTTCAAGTCTCTAATATTTGTTGTGTGATAATATTGCTTAGTATTTTCCCCCCATCTTCAATTTAAAGCAAGTCTGTGAGCCACACCTATCTTACAGAATCATAGGATTAAAGAAAATAATGTGAACTTGCTTGGCACAGTAGGAAGGTTAGCCAATCTTACTACTATTAAGTGGCATATATTCACATATAAGAGAGTAAAAGCAAATTTTGCTATGAGGTGATGAGAGTTGAATATGTCATATAAAATAAATAATATCGGGAAACAAGGTATTTTCATGTAAAACTAAGAGATTTCTTTCTGTTTTCTCCTATTTTTCCAAGTGCTAGAAAACATTGTCAAAACTTAAAACACTTTAGTCAAATATTTTCCTGAAACAAAGTTGGTGCGCATACTTCTTTCCTCCTTATAACTATAAATAAGTAGGTTCCAGCCTTGTATCAAATATATCCAACACCTGTAGCATATAAACTCTGGCCTAAATTTCCTAAAAATGCTGGACGTGTTTTAATATTTTAATGATAAAACCCAGATGTCCTGGTTTACATGCCCTGGAAGAAAAGAAACATACAACCTTACAAAGAACACTCACCACTTTAAATCTGATTAAACTCTATGCCAAACAAGGACTGGAAAGAGTATGATGTTTGTACAAACAATCTTTTAAAAAGTATTTTTCAAATCCACTTAAATGTCCTAGAAAACTCCTGAAATGTGAACCAGCAATATTTATTTACATTCCACTCCTGCATTAAAGTATTAGTTTGGGTCATGGCTTGGTGCTTGGAGCAGAATTGTACTGATGATAAGCTGTGTTCTGAGAGTGAAATGAACCCTGGTTTGGCCATTTATGCGAATGACAGTGCCATTTAGAGCCCAGTGATTCTTAAGCATAGCTCACTTTCAGAATCACTGGGGAGAGTTTTTTTTTTTTTTTTTTTTTTTTTAAATACCTGACTGCAAACTTCACTATTTAGCATAAAACTCAGGGGAGAGGAGTAGATTTTGCCCTTATGAAAGCTTTCCTAAGTGATTCTGAGAAAGACTTGTGTTTGGAAACACTATCTAGGGCCCTGGGAAGTAATTACTCTCCAGCATAAAAATTTCTGGGGATCTTGCTAAAATGCAGTTAATGACTCAGTGGGTGGGATGTGGGCAGAACATCCCGCATTTCCTGCAAGTTCCCAGATGATGCTGGTTCTGTTGGTGTGGGGACCATGGGGTGCATTTCCTTCTCCAGTCTCTTTCAACCTGGAATAGTCCCTCATCATTGCCTCACTTTGATGTCTTCATGCAACTTCAAAGACTCTGGCCTTGAATTCTTCAGGATGGGCCTCAGTCTTGGTCTGGCAGATGCTTTCTCATGACCAGACTGAGGTGATACTGTCCTTCAGGTACCTCCAGGTATACACAGAGAGGAGCTGGGCTCTGCTTGCTGTATCACACCAGAAGGCACGTGATGCAAGCTCTCGCACCACTCAGGATAGGAAACTTCGTCATTTGCTCAGGTTGCTGCTGCCTACCAGATGTGTCCACCACAAGGTCACCATTTTCTCTTCTGGTAATCGATTATTATTTTGTCAGGAGTTACCCCAAGTAGGATATTCCAATGTCTTACTCCTCACGTACTTGCCTTCTATTGATAACCTACCACCTGAACCAACTGTGTCTATGATAGCTACCAATGATTTACATTGCCATCATTCTTTTCACATTTATTAGGTATATTCTTTGGTAAGAAAAAACTTTCTCAGAGTAGTTTTGATTTGCATTTCTCTAATTGCCAGCGATGTTGAACATTTTTTCATGTATTTGTTGATTAATCGTTTATCTTCTTCTGAGAGGTGTCTTCTCAATTCCTTAGCCCATTTATTGATTGGGTTATTTGTTTTTTTTAGTGTAAAGTTCTTTGAGTTCTTTATATATTCTAGAGATTAGTGCTCTATCTGATGTGCATGCAAACTACTCTAAGATTTCACTTCACTCCAGTCAGAATGGCAGCCATCAAGAACACAAGCAACAATAAATGTTGGAGAGGATGTGGAGAAAAAGGCACACTCATACATTGCTGGTGGGACTGCAAAATGGTGCAACCGTTATGGAAAGCAGTATGGAGATTTCTTGGAAAACTGGGAATGGAACCATCCTATGACCCAGCTATCCCACTCTTGGGTCTATTCCCAAAGGACTTAAAAACAGCATATTACAGTGACACAGCTATCTCAATGTTTGTAGCTGCACAATTCACAATAGCTAGGTTGTGGAACCAACCTAGATATCCCTCAGTAAATGAGTGGATTAAGAAAATGTGGTATATACGCACAATGGAATTTTACTCAGCAATAAAAGAAAACAAATTAATGGCATTTGCAGGTAAATGGATGAAGTTGGAAGACATAATGCTAAGTGAAGTTAGTCAGTCTCAAAAATCCAAGTACCAAATGTTCTCTCTCTTATATAAGGAGGCTATTTCAAAGTATTGTTGGATGGGGGTACATAGGAGGATTAGAGGAACACTAGAATGGTCAAGGGAAGGGAGGGTAAGGGAGGGAGCAAGAGAGGAGGGAGGGGGAGAAAAAAAAAAGGGTGGTTGAATGAGACGGATATCATTTTCCTTAATGCATGATTGAAGACCTGAACTGTACGAATATACTTTGTATACAAACAGTTGTATGTAAAAAGATACTAAATATATGCACTATGAGTTGTACATATTAAAAATTATAAAAAAAAAATTATATATAAAAAAAGAAAAAACTTTCTCTTCTCCATTTATTTACTTATTCATGTATTTATATAAATCAGCATAGACTCATGGATTGTAATTTTTTCACTGTATTGGAATCCATTACCGTCGTTATTTATTTTGAAACTCAAATTGTCCCCAAGTGGCTACTAGGTCCCTTTGACATATTTCCATCTTCTTTTGAGCATTTCCTTACTATCTGGCATAACAAAATGTTCCAGACTTATCTTTATTTTCCCTGTCCAAGTCATGGGCTCGGTCATTTCTCCAAGAAGTCCTAATTTCTTTTTAGTGAAGAATGGTATTTGGCCTCCAATATCTGTGTGCCCTATGTGTGCATGCACACACACACACACACACACACACACACACACACACACACACATTTTTTCCTCTTATTTATCTTTGTGTGTATATATATATGCATACATATATATAAAAAACATAAATTCATAATGAAATCTACATTTTCAACTTAACACCTCAAGGTTCTTCCTAGCCTTCCTTCTTTGTATCTTTATTAGTATCTTTGAATAGTGAGAAACCTGGCTTTCTTATAGTTTTTCTAAATGCATTTATTTGTTGACCCAGTAATTTTGTTTTTTTCACCAAGTAACCACTCCCCCAACATTTGGCTTATCTCTCGTCTCACCACCCATGTGCTGTGCCCCTTCACCACCCTGCATCCTTGAGTGCTGGGGCATGCCTCTGCCATGCCACTGATGTGCCTCTGAGAGGCTCCCTTGCCCCTCACCACATGAGCCAAGCACCCCCCAACCCAGCTCTTTCATGATGGAAAGAAAGGGACAAGGGAAGGGAAGATGGGAAGGTAGTGGGTAACAGAGCTGCTCCTTGATGAAGAGAGGCTGTGGAAGGAGCAGAACAGAGTCTCTTCACGGAATATGCCCTGGAGGTCCTCAGAGCATCATTTTGACACCACAGGCCTGGACCAACCCTTCCAGCTCTAAACAATGCAAGGTAGGCTCTATCGACCACTCTGCCATTTGCTAATAGCAATTTCAAATTTTTGGCTATATACATTTGCCCACTGTCCACAGCTGATGCACAGCTGGGAACCACCCAAAAGGCCAAAAGAATAATAGACAGCATTAAAAATGAATCACCCATAGCTGCACATATCAACATGAATGTATTTCAAAAACAAGCTTGAGTGGAAGAAACAAGTCAGAAACAGATGCAGATAACGTGATCGAAACCTTCCGATGATTCCCCCTTTCATTTTGGATAAAGTTGAAAACCCTTACCACGACCTTCCAAGCTCTATCAGCTGGGTTTTCTGACTCATAGCCTTCTGCTTCTTTTTCCACCCCCACAGCTCACCCCACTCTGCTGCACTGAACTCCTTACTGCTCTTGAATGTGCCAGGCACACTTCCCACAGGGCTTGAGCCCTTACAGTTCCCTCTGGCTGGTATTAGCCACATCCAGACTGCTGCATCCCTCAGCACCTTCCTGTCTACTCAAATCCCAGCCTTTCAGTGGGGCGTCTTCTTGCCATGCTACTTAATGTTGCAACAGCCATTTTAATTTTTCTGTCCTAGCACTCTTCAGTCCACTATTGGTCTAATTTGTCCTATCATAAGTCTCCATCTAACTAGAGTGCAAACTCCATGAGGTTAGGGATTTCTGTTTATTTGTTCCTGCAGGATCCCCAGAGCCTAGAGCAACGCTGGCGCTCAATCAATATTTCTGGATGAATAACTGAATGGACAAAACGGATTATATTCCAGGAACAAGAAGCAACCAAAGGCTGCCGACCAACTGATGACAGGAGGTAGAGCTCATTTCCAATTATCCTGGATCAGAAGAGTCATTTTTGGCAGCCTACCTCTGACATATCATTCTAGCTGACAGATGAACCCATTTAGGAATCTGGGGGTGCATTTGGGAGCTGCTCATCTTAGAAAAGACATTGGGATGCTCCCCTACTAGCAGCAAAGAGGTTTATTTTATCAGTACTGGGAATTGAACCTAGGGGCACTGTACCATGAGCCACACCCCCAGTTCTTTCTATTTTTCATTTTGAGACAGGGTCTAGCTAAGCTGCTTAGGACCTTGCTCAGTTCCTAAGGCTGGCCTCAAACTTGTGATCCTCCTGCCTCAGCCTCCTGAGGCACTGGGATTATAGGTTTGTGCCACCGTGCCTGGCAGCAAAGTCGTTTAAAGCAGCCTCAGTACATTTGTTTCCTAGGTGAGGTGGCCAGGTGGCAACGTCCACCCTCCGACCCTTAGCAGCTGGTTTAGTCATCCAGTGTTTGTGGAGCAACATCTAAGTAACAGGACTTCTTCATGTGCATAATTTATTGTTTTCATTAAACAAACTTTTTCAATTTTATTTATACACAATTGTGCCTCATCTTCACTCTCTCCTTTTTTCCTCTTGCCAGGTCCTTGGCTTAGGCTTTATTTGTGCAAGTAATACATGCTTTTCTTTAAAAAAAAAAATTATTTATTTGCTTTAGTTGTACACAATGCGTTTAACGTTTATGTGGTGCTGAGGATCGAACACGGGCCACGCACGTGCTAGGCGAGCGCTCCACGTCTGAGCCACAACCCCAGCCCAAGCAATAATACATGCTTGTAAAATAAAAATATAAAAAAATTTAAAAACCCAATCCAACAACACAGCATTCTATACAGTAGAAAATGAAATTCCCTCCTTCCTTCCCTCACTACAGATCACCATAAAAATAAAGTTTCTTAGCCGGGCGCGGTGGCGCACGCCTGTAATCCCAGCACATTGGGAGGCTGAGGCAGGAGGATCGCGGGTTCAAAGCCAGCCTCAGCAATGGCGAGGCACTTAGCAACTCAGTGAGACCCTGTCTCTAATAAATACAAAAAAGGGCTGGGGATGTGGCCCAGTGGTCGAGTGCCCTGAGTTCAATCCCCGGTACCACAAAAAAAAAAAAAAAAAAAAAGTTTCTTGGTCCTTTCTGCAAGTAGACAGGTGAGAGTCCCCTGGGGAACGGGAAGGTAGTGGAAGGAAGAACTTTTACAAACCTGGATTACTTTTGTATATAAAAGGACTTGTCAGGAATTTCAATTTTCAACCATCTGTAGCATGTCACCCTTGTCAAAAGCTTGGCTAAGGCAACTGGAATTCATGAAAGACATCCTAAGGATCGTGCCAGGCATTCATTTCTGAGTTTCCTAAGCTTTATCCACATGCCAACTAAGACTGTCACGGGTAACGCACCTGGACCAAGTTACCTTAACTCCCCACCTCATATCTTTAGAGTCCCATTTTTGCATTATGTGCCTTTATTGAGGGAGAATATAAAATATGGCCCAAGGGAGATTGTTTCTGCAAATATTTTTGTCCTTAAAACTGCTCTTGAGCTGGGTGCGGTGGCGCACGCCTGTAATCCCAGCACTTGGGAGGCTGAGGCAGGAGAATCGCGAGTTCAAAGCCAGCCTCAGCAATGGCGAGGCACTTAGCAACTCAGTGAGACCCTGTCTCTAAATAAAATACAAAAAAGGTCTGGGAATGTGACCCAGTGGTTGAGTGCCCCTGAGTTCAATCCCCCGTACCACAAACAAACAAACAAAAAAAAAAAAAAAGTTTCTTGGTCCTTTCTGCAAGTAGACAGGTGAGAGTCCCCTGGGGAACGGGAAGGTAGTGGAAGGAAGAACTTTTACAAACCTGGATTACTTTTGTATATAAAAGGACTTGTCAGGAATTTCAATTTTCAACCATCTGTAGCATGTCACCCTTGTCAAAAGCTTGGCTAAGGCAACTGGAATTCATGAAAGACATCCTAAGGATCGTGCCAGGCATTCATTTCTGAGTTTCCTAAGCTTTATCCACATGCCAACTAAGACTGTCACGGGTAACGCACCTGGACCAAGTTACCTTAACTCCCCACCTCATATCTTTAGAGTCCCATTTTTGCATTATGTGCCTTTATTGAGGGAGAATATAAAATATGGCCCAAGGGAGATTGTTTCTGCAAATATTTTTGTCCTTAAAACTGCTCTTGAGCTGGGTGCGGTGGCGCACGCCTGTAATCCCAGCACTTGGGAGGCTGAGGCAGGAGAATCGCGAGTTCAAAGCCAGCCTCAGCAATGGCGAGGCACTTAGCAACTCAGTGAGACCCTGTCTCTAAATAAAATACAAAAAAGGTCTGGGAATGTGACCCAGTGGTTGAGTGCCCCTGAGTTCAATCCCCCGTACCACAAACAAACAAACAAACAAACAAAAAAACTGCTCTTGAAGGCAGTATCTATTTTCTACAGGACACATGCCAGACATTCCTCCTGGAGATCTAGGACACAGCTTGGATTTTCTGATTTGGTGTACTGCTGCTTCTTCATCTTGGTTCTCTCCTTCCTTTTCCCTCCCATCCCCAAATGAGAATAATATTACCCATCATATCACCCTTTTTGCCTAGGTTACCAGGAGGCTCCCACTGGACTTTTTAGCCTATAACATCTGTTTGCTTTGCCTAGGTATTCTTGCTTGCATGAATCTAGCCATTTTTACTGTACCATTTTTCAATAGCTACCTTAAGTACTTCCTTCCTTCTTTCCTTCTTTTTTTTCTTTTTTTTTTTTTTTTTTTTTTTTTTTTTTTTTTTTGTGTGTGTGTGTGTGTGCTTTTGCATATACAACACATTAAAAAGCAGCCCAATGCTGACATTTTACCATTTGTAGGTAAGGAAAAACTAAGGACCGGAAAGGTTGCCTTTTGCTAAAAACCACAAACAACTAGTTAGTGGAATCTTTTAGACCAAGACCTGAGGATTCCTGTCTTTTTGGTTACCTGATATTGTTTCAAATTAGAGACTAATATATCTCCTGCCCTCACATGCTGTGGATATTCACTCAGCTTGTTCTACTCCTGGGAAGCGATGCCAAGGCTGGGGGCTCAGCACTTTTCTCTCCAATCATCACCATGAATGCACAAGGCTGAGAGTCTAGGAGGGAGCCCATGTGTTCTAGCAGCTTTTCATTTCTGCTTATGGAGGCTGAGCTCCAGCAACCTACCAAGTCCATGTGGGACTCCAGGCGTAATTAAGGGGCCATGGGTAGAATCTCTTTAGGAAACCAGGTGTTCCAACTATGGCATTTTTGTTGCAAAGTGTGTGTTCATGAAAAAGAAAGATGCAAGAAGCTTAATGCAAGCTGTGGAACTCTACATTTTTAAAGTTTAAAAAATGATAGTTTAGGGGCTGGGGTTGTGGCTCAGTGATGGAGTGCTCGCCTAACACGTGCGCGGCCTGGGTTCGAGCCTCAGCACCACGTAAACATAAATGCATTGCATTGTGTACAACTAAAGTAAATAAATAAATATTTTTTTAAAATGATAGTTTAGGGGTTGGGATGTAGCTTAGTGGTGTGTTCTTGGCATGCATAGACTTTGGGCTCCATCCCTAGAAACACACACACACACACACACACACACACACAACCAAAACAATTAAAAAATAAATAAGATGATAATTTAGACTCCCAAACTAAAAGAGATTAATCGATTGGATTTAAGTTAATAATTTCTGCTTAAGACATTGACATGAAGTCAAAATTCCTATTGCACCTCTATGTTTCCTTATATGGAAAAATATGGCAAGTTTAAAGATGGGTCCAGGAAATGCTAACTGGATAAATATTCAGGGTGGACTGACAGGGATTCCTAAGTGCTGTCAAAGGGGGGTCACAGTGGGGAGCAGAATATGTGACATCCAGGATCCATCTGGAGGGCCACTGTGCATAAAGGTTTTGGAGGTATACATCTACCCTAAATCCTACTTCTCCCACTTACCAGCTGTGTGAGCTCAGACCTACTCCCTAAATTCTCGAGCTTCGGTGTCACCGTCTATAAAATCTGAACAATCCTAGGACTGTGAGGTGGATTTAATAAGGGTTCCCCTACAGCATGAAGCATATGGCACAGGACTATTAGAGCCAGATTGAAACTATTTTCTTAAGCAAATAGGCAAGAATCATAAAGAAAAACTTGAAAGGAAGAATATAGTGGAAGGTACTAAAGAAGTGCTGGGTAAATTTAGCAAAGGGTAGAGGGGGCTGCCAAGATGAGTGTTCAGACTGAAGTGTGAGCCAGTTGCATCAGGATGAAACCAGTCAATGAATGAACTCCATACCTGGTAACTGTCTGCTCCTGCTATATTTATACAGCTTGTAGCTAAGGGGCCAGGGTCTCCTTTTGTCATCAAGTCATAAACAGCCAACGGAGCATCAGACATGGCAAAATGCCCTAGAGAGTAATGATGGGAAAGATCCTAAACAGATGGTCCAAGGAGAAGAAACCCAGCAGAAGGGGCTGTTGGCAGCTGGACTCTTGTGGATTGGAACGGGCTGTGGAGGAGCATTGGCCTCAGGGTGGTGGTGGTGAAGTTCTTGGTTCAGTTTTGTCACAGATTGATTTGGATCTGAATGTAAAAACATGTTGCCAGAAACTTTCTGTCACAGGAAGTTCACTAGAAAGTAATGAAAGATTAAACTGCTACATATCCTTTAAAGGTATTGCTATTATCTTGTGGGGTGGGAGAAGGCAACTTCAGGTCAGGAATAAATAAAGTTGATAAAAGGAATATGGGAGTTTTCCCTTGGTATAAAATATCTTGATTGACAGAGCTAAACAGTCCAGAGGTTTATCATGTAGACATATTCATTCATGGCAGATCACATTAAAGAAATGTTGGGTTCTATTAACATTCGTAAGTTAAGCTTATTAAAAATAAATATTTTTAATCTGAAAACCAAAACTAAATAGCATTTAAAAGAACAAGCTAAAACCAAGCTGGATTTCATCATTAATTTGGCAGAAAGAGTGGCCTTTGATTTTGTGCCTGTTATTCTGAATGATTATTTGCTGGATTTTTAAAATTTATTGTTTACTAATTCCTTCTCCAGATTTTTCTTCAAGTTTTAGCAACAAAATGCTTCACAAATATCTACAGTCATCTTTTTCTTTGGATGTCTCAATGAGCAATAATAAAAATTATAATAAATGCTTCACTTGAGGCTCACATACTCCAAAACTGCACAATTGATAAAAGAATAATCTTATTTAAAAAATCATCAGAATTGGGCTGGGGTTGTGGCTCAGCGGCAGAGCGCTTGCCTCGCACGTGCGCGGCCCGGGTTCGATCCTCAGCACCATGTAAACATAAATGCATTGCATTGTGTACAACTAAAGTAAATAAATAAATATTGAAAAAAAATAATCAGAATTAAAGTGAAATTCTTCAAATAATATTTTTCAGTGGGACAGAGCAGTCTAAATAAATAATGACATTTTAGGTCTTTTTCTTTATTTTATAAAAGGAGATAGCTTTTTTTAAAAACTATTTTTTAATTGCAAATGGACACATGACTTTATTTTTTTAATTTATTTTTATGTGGTGCTGAGGATCGAACCCAGGGCCTCACACACGAGAGACGAGCACTCTACTGCTGAGCCATAGCCCCAGCCCCTTAAAATATATTTTATAATATTTTTACACTTAAAGAAAAATAGCAATAATATAATTTCCCATATACCTGGCACTCAATGTCCTCTCTTATGAATGTGTTAGGTGAGCATGAAGCATCTATGACAACTAATGGACTAATACTTCTACATTATCAACCAAATTCCATACTGCATTATTTTTCAGTTTTTATCAAATGTCCTTTTGTTGTTTTTGTTCCAGGGTCCCATTACATTTAGTCATCATGTCTTGGTTGGCACCTCTTGGCTGTAACAGCTCCTCAGATGTTCCTTATTTTTAATGACCTTGACATTTTTTGAGAAGTACTCGTTGGGTGCTTTGCAGAATGTACTTAAGTTGGGATCTAATGTTTTTCTCATGCTAGGGTTTTAAGAGAGAAAGATCACAAGGTAAAGGGCACATTCTACCACTATGATATGTCCCTGTGGATGCTGACCTTGGTCACCTGGCTGACATAGGATTTTTCAGGTTCCTGTACTCTAGAATTATTCATTTCCCCTCCTTTCATGCTGCATTCTTTGGAAGGAAGTCACTTGCACAGCTCATACTTAAGCAGCAGGGAGCTCTGCTCCCCCTCCTACAGGTAGTGTAGTAATTTAGAATTCTTTTGTACAGATTTGTCTGTTCTTCTCCACTTACCTATTCTCCCCCATTTATTTATTTAATCATATCACTATAGATTCATGAATATTTATTTTGTGCTTTGGGCTGTCATACAATAATTCTTTACTTTTTTGCTCAGATTGTTCCAGCCTTGGCCCTTGGAAGCTCATTCAGTTGGCTCCCCTCCATCACTGTAGGGCTCCCCAAGCCCCCACCACATTTTCTGTTGGTGCAATATACTTGCACATAAGGATGGGACTTGTTGTTACATATTCATACATGCACACAATATAACAATATCATTTGGCCAATATCATTCTCTAGCACTTCCCTGCTCCCTCCCCACCTTCCCCCTTGATCCCATTTCTCTACTGATCTCCCTTTGATTTTCATGAGATCTGCCCCCATCTTTCTTTTCCTTTTTCCTCTCTAGCACATGTGGGAGAAAACATATGATCCTTGACTTTCTGAGTTTGACTTATTTCATTTAACATGATGGTCTCTGTTTTCCTGCAAATGACATAATTTCTTTTTTCTTTATGGCTGAGTAAAACTCCATTACGTATCTATAGAGCATATTTTTTTTAATACATTCATCCATTAACTGACACCTAGGCTGGTTCCATAGTTTGGCTATTGTGACTTGCTATAAACATGGCTATGCATGTATCACTGTAGTCAGATGACTTTAATTCTTCAGGATAAATACCAAGGAGTACTATACCTGGGTCACATGGTGGTTCCTTGCTTCGTCTTTTGAGGAATTTCTATAGAACCACTGTGTTTCTATCTGAACACCTCCTTACTTTCTGGCACCACCAGATGCTCCAGGTTTACCCTATATTTTCAGTTTTAGTCCTAAAATCAGTCATTTCTCCAAGGAGCCATGTCTCCTTTTATTGGAGAATAGTATTAGAGACCAAGGTTTGGGGGCTAGGTGTGCTTGTTAGTACTGAGATGTCAGCTGCCTCTGTCTTCTCAGATAATAGAGCAAGGGAATACATATATGTATGCTAACTTGCGCATATATACATATTTATAAACATTTCTATATGTGACCATCTCTATAACACAGTAAATAATAGTTCATTTCAATGCCAAGGAGATAACTTTGGACTTGCTTGTTTCTGATACCTTCTGTTTCTAGAATGGAAAAAAAGTAAGTTTCAAATTTAAAAAATAGTTGAAATTCATACTTCTACTGTCAGTTTCCTAACCCTGCCCTCCCCACCCCAGCACAGTGGGGCAAGTTGGCCACCAGACCTCCCCCTTGCTGCAGAGTCGTCCTGAATGCCTTACCCTGGGGACACTGCTTGGTTAGGCTCCCATTTATTTCTCCCCCAGCACGTCACACTGTCGGTCGTGCTGACTCCATTCCTGCTGACTTCCATCACACAGGGTCATTTTTCTTGACAAAACTGACTCACATTTGATGATTTATATCTTGGTCATTTATCTGTTTCTGTGAAGAGTTCAAAAACAGAAGCCAAAACAAACTCCAGAATGCATCTAAGGCAAAAACCTCTCGCTGTTTTAGACTTGTTGTAACTCACTTTGCCAAGATCCAGGGGAAAAAAAATGAAACGCTTAGCTCATGTGGGAAAGAAGTTTTACATGTAAGTGGGCAGGATCACCAGCATCATAACAGCAGCTTTTCTAACTTGGATACAGCACTGGGAACTTCTGCATATGCTTTTTTACTTCTTCTTTTTAAAAATCTTTATAACAATCATCATAGAGTAAGTAATAGGGCAGGGATCACTGTTGCATTGACAAAGAAACTGAGGTTTGTGACAGCAACAAGAACCTGTAAGGACGGGAAGCAAACAGAATTCCCACATTGCTGCTGGGAATATAAAGTGAGGCAGCCACTTTGTACAATGCTGCAAAACAGTTCAATATTTAGCTAAGAGAAACGAAAACCTATATTTACCTGTTTTAGAATGTTTCTGGTAGTTTAACTGAAAAAAAATGAAAATAACTAAAATGTCCTTCAACTAATAAATGGGTAAATGATGGTAGATCCATAAGAGCAATATGACTCAGAACACATTATTGATATGTGTAATAACACTGATGAATTTCCAATGCATTAAAAAAAACAGCCAGGTTTGGGCTGGGGTTGTGGCTCAGCGGCAGAGCGCTTGCTTCACACATGTGAGGCACTGGGTTTGATCCTCAGCACCACATAAAATAAGTAAACAAGATAAAGATATTGTGTCCATCTATAACTAAAAATTTAAAAAATGTACTTAAAAAAAAAAGCCAGGTTCAAAGGGGTGAATTTGTATGTAAATTGTACTTCAGTTTAGAAAAAGGAAGAACATAATTGAAAATGGGGGTGGGTGCAAGGAAGGAAAGATTCAAATAAGCTGAGTGACCTACTAAGCAACTTGCTTATAGCCATTAAATAGAAACAGGAATTGAACCCATGTCTCCTACTTTCAAGTGCAGTGTTTTTATTTTATTTTATTTTTAATTCAGAATAGACACATGGACAGAAAACAATCATTTTCTCTATTCCCGGCTAATATACTCACAATCCCAGATGGAGGGGGACTCCTGAGTGCTGACCCCTTGCTTTTGTCCACAATTAGAAGTGGAGGTCTCACTTTCCCTACCTGGGCCACACATGCTTACTCAAGGGCTTAGAAAGATGGTAGCCAATGTGAAAGATGAGACTAAATCTTAACATCATTAACATCATCTGCCTTGTCAGACATATTGCCAGAAAAAAGACTTGAATAGAGATATAACCCAAGGAAGACACACAAATATAAGCCCATGAAAAGATAGTCAACATCATCTGCCAGGAGGGAAATTAAATTGAAACCACAAGATACCACTCCATACCTCCTAGGATGTTATAATAAAAAAGACAGAGAAGAGCAAGTGTTGACAAGGATATGGAGAAATCAGGACCTTCTAGCATTGTTGGTAGGAATGTAAAAATGGTGTAGATACTCCAGAACACAGTTCGATAATTTCTCGAAATGCTAGCCATTGAATGATCACATGATGCGGGAATTCCACTCCCAAGAGGACTGAAAGCATAGGTAAACACAATTTCCCCCTAAATGTTCATAATAACCATTAGCCAGGAACTATTTATTCATAATAACCAAAAAGTGTAAATAATTCAAATGTCCATTAACTGATGAATACCAAAAACAAAATTGCTATAAACACATGATAAATTATTCAGCCATATAAAGAACTGTTTACTGACACAACATTGATGAACCTTGAAAGCATGTTAAATGAAAAAAGCCAGACACAAAAGGCAACAAATTGTAGGATGCTATTCATGTGAAATGTCTGGAAGAGGCCAATTCAGAGACAGAAATGAGGTGAGTGTTTTCCAGGGAAGAACGGGGACTGCCTGCTAATGGGCATAGGGCTTTTTGGGGGTGGTGAATATATTCTAAAATTGCCTGTGGTGATGGTTACACAACTCTGTGAACATACAAAAAGTGACTACACACTTTATATGTCTGTTTGTACTATGTGGGAATTATATCTCAATGAAACAGTTCAAATTTTAAACTGAAAACATCAAACAAAAAAGAAGAATTGCTAGGAGTGGAGAAAGCACAGAGGGTGGTGGGGCTACGCATCCTGAGCTGGGGAGAATCACTGTACCTGAGTGGGGTCTTCCCCTCTAAATCCCTCCTGTGAAAGGCTGGCTAGACACCTTCCCTCCCACCCTGAGAACTTTCCCCTCCATCTTCTCAGGGAGCATAGCTGCTTCTCCTAGGGGGTAATGCCCACTGTGATAACAGGCTGAGGGTGGATCAGACAAGAAATCAGTACTTCAAAGGAATGAAGAGGACACTTCATGCTACAATTTATAAGATACAGCTGTAGTAAAACCCTCACTAAAACCATCATCCTGCAGAATGTCAGCTCCTGAGCCTGTGTGCAGGGGTACAGCAAGTGGGTAGGACGTATAGGATATTTTGGATTCAGTGTTTATATTAGTCTGTTTTCTGTTGCTAGTAACATGATATCAGAGATGGGGTGAGTTATAAAGGAAAGAGGTTCATCTGGATCACAGTTCTGGAGATGCAAGGTCAAGGGGCCGCACTTGGTGATGGCCTTCTTGCTGGAAGAGTCCTGAAGTGGTACAGGACATCATGCAGTGAGACAGGCAGCATGCCTGCGTGTGTGTCCCTTGTCATTCAGTCATGGGGGCTCCACCCTGATGAACTTATCTAGTCCTAATCACCTCCCAAAGGCCTCACCTCTGAACACCATAGATTAAGTTTCTACTTCCTTAAGAGCTCACAATGGGAATTCAATTTCAACACATGAACTCTTGGGGGACATGTTCAAATCATAGCAGTATTCTAGTCAAGCTTTGCTTAACAATGGGGATGGCTTCTGAGAAGTGTGTTGTTAGGTGATTTTGTCACCATGCAAACATCATGGGGTATACTTACACAGACCTAGATGGTGTAGCCTACTATGCCTCCAGGCCTTATGGTATAGCCTATTGCACCTAGGCTATAAATCTGTATAGCGTGTTTATGTATCAACTGCTATTGGACAATTACAAAGCAATGATAAGTATTTGTCTATATAAATACCTAAATATAGAAAAGATACAGTAAAAATATTAGATGATAAGGATTTTTCAGCTTCATGATTTGGAACTACTAGTCCATTGTTGACCAAAACATCTTATGTGGTACATAACTGTACTTAAAATAAACCTCACATACTACCAAAAGTATTCTACAGATTTAATGCAATTCCTATTAAAATCCCAATGACATCTTCATAGAAATAGAAAAAGCAATCATGAAATTCATTTTAAAAAAAATAAGAGAGCCAGAATAACCAAAGTAATCCTAAGCAAAAAAAGTGAAGCAGGACACATCACAATACCAGAACTTAAATTACACTACAGAGCAATAGTAACAAAAACATCATGGTATTGGGACCAAAAACAGATACATAGAGCAATGGTACAGAATAGAAGACACAAAGACAAACCCACATAAATACAGTTATCTCATACTAGACAAAGGTGTCCAAAACATATATTGGACAAAAGATAGCCTTTTCAACAAATGGTTCTAGGAAAATGGGAAATTCATATGCAGCAAAATGAAATTAAACACATATCTCTCACTTTGTACAAAAATCAACTCAAAGTGGATCAAGGACTTAGACACAGAACAGCAATCCTATACCTAATAGAAGAAAAAGTAGGCCTAAATCTTCATCATGTCGGTGTAGGACCTGACTTCCTTAAGACTCCTAACATGCAAGAAATAAAAACAAAAATCAATAAATGGGATGGAATCAAACTAAAAAGCTTCTTCACAGAAAAGGGAGAAAGTCTTTACCACACATACCTCGGATAGAGCATTAATCTCCAGGATATACAAAGAACTCAAAAAACTTAACACCAAAAACCAAATAACCCAATCAATAAATGGGCTAAGGAACTTAACAGACACTTTATAGAAGAAACAGTCAATCAACAAAATATGAAAAAATGTTCAACATCTCTAGCAATTAAAAAAAATGCAAACCAAAACTATACCAAGATTCCATCTTACTCCAGTCAAAATGGCAATCATCAAGAATGCAAGCAACAATAAATGCTGGTGAGGATGTGGGAGAAAAGGTACATCATATTGCTGGTGGCACTGCAAATTGGTGCAACCACCATGGAAAGCAGCGTGGAGATTCCTCAGAAAACATGAAATGGAACCACCATTTGACCTAGCTATCTCACCCTGAGGTTTATACCCAAAGTTCTTAAAATCAGCATACTACAGTGATGCAGCCACATCAATGTTTATAGCAGCTCAATTCACAAGAGCTAAACTATGGAACCAACATAGGTGCCCTTCAACAGATGAATTGATAAAGGAAATGTGGTATATACACACAATGGAATATAACTCAGCCTTAAAGAAGAATGAAATTATGGCATTTGCTGGTAAATGGATGGAATTGGAGAATATTATGCTAAGTGAAATAAGCCAATCCCAAAGAACCAAAGGCCGAATGTTTTCTCTGATATGTGCATGCTAATTCACAATAAGGGGGCAGGGAAGAATAGAGGTATTTTGGACTAGACAGAGGGGAGTGAAGAAGGGGATGGGGGCATGGAGGTAGGAATGATAGTAGAATGAATCAGACATTATTATCCTATATGCACACATGATTACATGATCTATGTAACTCTATATCATGTACAACCAGACGAATGAGAAGTTATACTCCATTTATGTATGATGTGTCAAAATGCACTCTGCTGTCATGTATAACTAATCAGAAAAATTTAAAAAATTCACCTCACACATTAAGCTTCAGAAGATTAGAATAGCAATAAATGACCTTTGTTGAGCACAAAAACCCTACCCAGAAGGGAAGTAGTACCTTCATTCAACAAATGAACAAATAGGGAGGCTTAGAAAGACTGTCACTTGCTGTAGGTCATATAAACACTGCAGTTAGGGTTTAAACTCTAGGGAAGGGACAGGCCCCATAATGCATGTTCTAAGGGATGTTGGAGATCCTCTGGTCTAACCCTTTGCCTTCTGGAGCAGAAGGTGATGATGCGTGGAGAGACTAAAGGACTCCTCAAAATGATATGGCTGGCCAGAGGCAGAAGAAGATTCTAGACTCATGATCTTGTTACAAGTTGCTCTAGCCTTTTTAAGATTTGTACAGATATGAAAGAATTTCTCTGAAGTCAGAATCTCATGCTTATAGTCCACAGTTATTTAACTTGAGTCTTAAACTATCACAAGCAGATGGGGTATGTATTGTTTTCTTAAGGATTTCTAAGAAAAAAGTTCTCAGGGAGTTCTATGGCCAATAGAATGTCATGATTTTTTTTTTTGTTGTTGTTGTTTTCTGCCTTCATCTTCCCAAGAGAAAGGGAACCACTGGGGAAAGTTTACTTCCTACGACAGCATCATTGTCATCTCATTCCCGTTAGAAGAAAAAGAAGCTCCCTTTTCTTAGGGTGACGTTTCCAGATCCAAACTTCTGTTCCCATCTTATTTCTCATGGTGTCCCTTTATGCAGGGACTTCTTTTTTTTTTGTTTGGACAGTACTTGGATCTCCAGGGTTGGGCACTTAGTTCCTAAACTCCTAGAACTAGCACAGCCCTATTACAGGCTATCTGGAATTTTGACGAAGTCACTGTCCTTTCTGACTAAGACAGAGTTGGGAGGAGGGTGATGACCATCTTGGTCAGGGTAGGTGGAGGAGAGAACATGAAATATTTTTAAAGCATATATTCAGCTGATAAATGTTTCCATTCATACTATCAACTATACTTTGAAACTTCAAATCACATTAAATGTGTAAATGAGGTCTGTTTTTTTTTTTTTTTTTTTTTTTTGTGTGTGTGTGTGTGTGTGTGTGTATACCGGGGATTGAACTCAGGGGCACTCGACCACTGGGCCATATCCCCAGCCCTTTTTTGTATTTTATTAGAGACAGGGTCTCACTGAGTTGCTAAGTGCCTCGCCACTGCTGAGGCTGGCTTTGAACCCACGATCCTCCTGCCTCAGCCTCCCAAGTGCTGGGATTACAGGCATGCGCACCACCGCGCCCGGCTGAGGTCTGTTTATTTTTTTAAAAATTCAAAAGAAGGCAAGGGTTAAGAATGTTAAAAAAAACAAAAACAAAAACAAAAAACCTTTAATCCAGGTTGCATAGTCTACGGATCCAGATACAGACAGTAGACCCAGCTGTACTAGCAGCACCACTAATTCTGAGCCTTGGTAATCATTTGAGGTGCGTGGAAGTGTTCAAAACGTGGCCTCTGTTTCTCCAAACATCTTAGTACCTTCTTAATGGTGATCTTAAAATGTGAGAGTATTGGAAACAAGTGATCCAGAGCTATTAGTTTTCTAGAACTACCATCACCATTAGTATTTATTCAGTGCTCGTCTCTAGGTTGATCACCTTGGTAAACACATTCCCCACATTCTCTCTGTTAATTCTATAATTGTTCCTACACATTAGGTGGGAGGGAATAGCACCATTTCACAGAGGAGAAGACTGAGAAATAGAATCATTAGGAAACTTTCCTACAGTCTTAAAAGATCAAACTTGCCTAGGGTCAAAGTTCCCAGGCAGCACTCTCATCCGAGGCAGCGGTTTAGTGCCCCACGTGAACGGTGCCCTCCAGAACTGTGCAGTCTTCGTCGCATCCCACGGAATGCAATGGTGAGCCATGCAGGCTGACAGATGTGAAAAGGGGCATGATGGAATGACGAGGGGAGAAAACATGACACACAGCTGTGGCAACAGCCCCTGAATGTGTCTGAAACACCTGAACGCTACCTGGTCTGCCATGTCTTAGCATTGCTACAGTGGGGGAAAAAGTGAAAATCAAATGAATGAATGTAGCTGTTCCTTAATAATTGTCATATAATTCCCCGAAACGGATGGCAAAACTACACAACAAAATGGGATATTTGGTTTTGTGTGGACTTGTGTTAGTTGACTCTCTGGTACTCTCATTGGCACAGATAACAAAAGAATTACTTGTATTTGACCATTTAAGGATAGTTAACTAAGTAAAAACAGCAATGAAGTTCCTGTGTCTGGCTTGAGGTTCTGCTTGAATATTATTATGTTTTAATAAAACAGTGTGAAAGAAATCTTTTTGTGACTGTTAGGAGATGTTAACAAAATCACACTGTAAGATGCAAGAAAAAAAGTCGCAACTTTTAAAAAAAAGGCAATTTCAGGACTGAGGATATAGCTTAGTGGTACAGAGCTCACCTAGCATGCACAAAGCCCTGGTTCAAACCCCAATACTGCAACAAAATTAAATTTAATTAAAAAGGCAATTTCCACCCCCCACTTTCTGTGGAGTTAGCCTGCTTGTCTCATCCACTGGTTGGTGACCAAGCTCTTGTACACCCCAGAAGGGAAGCCCGCCTTGTGTTTACATGACAGCAGAGAGCATTAGTTTCAACTTACTTGCAGAAGTAGGTTTCAGAGGAAGGGATTTGACAAAGTTGTTAAACCCAGTGGAGGCAGAAGAGGAAAGCTGGCTGATTATGCCTCTGAGCACTGTCATCTTGAAATTCGTTTTGGCCCCCTGAATATAAATACACTTTAGTATTTTTGTTAGGATTGCCAGAAAATCAGCAAGTGCTCACTTTCTTTGGCCAACAAAAGCATGACTCTCTGTGCAAAAATCTTCTCCACATTTATAAACAAGAACATTTAGAAAATCCCCTCTTGCTGAGAGATATGACAACAGATATATTTAACTGGGCTGTAAAATAAAGCAGATACTACAAATACCACTGAGTTCATGAAGCGCAGGAAAAGCTTTTATGTCTCTCTTCTGCCACAAACTTACTCTTAAGTCTTCCTATCCTCCCCAACTCCTTCCCTGTCCTGCATGAGTGTGATGAGCCACCATCCAGGTTTGCATCTCTGCTCTGCTTTTCAAACAAGCTAATCCATCATCTACATTTCCTCACCACTGTATCCTAGTTTTCCATGCCTGCAGGGAACTGTGATGAAGACCTCCTAGCGAGATCCTGGGCCTTTTATCCAAAGCTCAGGCAGAAACTTCTCTCCTTCAAAATCTTGCATTTGAAACAATACCATTGGATGATCTTGATAAGGACTTGGTTAGATTTTTCCTTAAGGGGCCAGAGGACAACTCTTTGAGGCTCTGCAAATCACTGGATTTTTGTTGCACATACTACCACACTGCCAACTGCAGCACCAAGGCAGCCACAGTCAGCATGTAAGCAAATGAGCATGGCTGTTTTCCAATGAGATCTTGTTTACAGACATGGAAGTTTGTTTCCTATAACAGCTGCCTACCACAAAATATTCTTTTGATTAAAAAATCTTTTCAAAATATAAAAATCATTCTTAGCTAACAGGACGTGCAAAAACAGGTGACAGGATGGATTTGGTTTGATATAGTTCGAACTCTCAATTCAAGCAAGGAATTTCTTCCCAGCTTTGTAACCAGCCCACCAGGCTCTGTGCAAAGTATCTCTAATCATAGGAAGCTTGTAACCTCTGAAGGAGGCCTGTTCTAATGTGAAATGACTGGATCTGGTTTTGCCTGCCAGTTGCAAAGAATAACTCAACCTCATCTTCATGGCAAACCTTCAAATACCAAAATGTAAGAGGGGCTGGGGTTGTCGCTCAGTGGTAGAGCGCTCACCTAGCATGTGCGCGACCCGGGTTCGATCCTCAGCACCACGTAAAGACAAATGCATTGTGTACAACTAAAAGCAAATAAATAAATATTTTTTTTTTAAATGTAAGGGACTGGGGATATAGCTCAGTTGGTAGAGTGCTTGCACAAGGCCCTGGGTTTAATCCCCAGCACCACAAAAACAAAACAAAACAAAACAAAAAACAAAATGTATACCCATCCTGATCACCTTAGAGGTCTCCTGCCCATCCTGATCACCTTAGAGGTCTCCTGTCTGGGCAAAATAGTTCACATTTCTTTAACTGTTGTTGCATACTCTCTCTCTTTCTCTCTCTGTGTGTGTGTGTGTGTGTGTGTGTGTGTGTGTCCTCTCTGGTCTGGTCTGTAGAAATCCTTCTGCATATACTGACTTGGGATATAGTACTTCAGGTGTGCCTGGTTTGGGGAGGGGAGAGCAATGCTTTGCCATTCTGAACTATGTCAGGTACTTCTCAACTTGCTTGGTTCAGGGTAATGTGATACTTACCGTTAAGTTCCTCCCCTTTCGTTGTTTATCACCCACACTGCCCGATTCTCTCGTGCTGCACACATTCTCCCTGTCATAGATCCTTTCATTATCTGCAATGGGTGTCACCAAAACTCGATCCCTGAAGCCTGCAATTTCTCTCACACTTGATATCTTAGAAAATGGATTAATTGTCCTGGCCTGCTCTTTCCTTCTACAGGGATTATTTCACAATTATCTGTGCAGCCTCTGTCTAGTACACGGGCTCTAGGCTACTACCCCCCCACCCCACTGCCATTTGAAGATCCTACTTTACTCACTGTAAAACCTGCATGTCCAAAACTGCATATTTCCTCACCAGATGACAATGGTGATGATAATAATAGTAGCAAACTACAGAAATAGCAACTGTCATTTGTTGAATACCTACTATGTGCCAAACACTATCCTAAGCTACAGATTCATTATCTTAGTAAACCTATACAATAACCTAGGAGGAAACTACCCTTAGCCTCCTTTTATAGTTGGGGAGATGGGTTCAGAGAAGTAATTTGGCCAAATCCGCCACTAATAAGTAAGGGGGGATGTTAGGATTTGAATCCCTATGTCTGAAACAAAGCATGTGTTCTTGACTACTTTAGATTGTCCTTTTAACTATCCAAATGCTGTCACAAGCACCCCATTTATTCCCAATGCCTAGGTGGAAAACCTGAAGTCATTCTTGACCCTTCCCTCTTCATCAGCCACCTAACCCAGTCAGTCACTGGGAGTCTTTCTTCTAAATATCTGAGAGTCATTTTCCTGTCTCATTCTCACCATCATGCTAAGGCAGGCCCCTGATCATCTCCTGTGTCTTATTGCAACTCTCTTCCAATGCGCCTTCCTGCATCCAGGGTCCCCCTTCAATCTATCATGTGCCAGCCTGCCCAGAATACCTTCCAGCAAGCTGGACCCCCTCACTTGAAATGTGTTCTCTGTCATCTCCCTCTGTGCCAAGCATTCATTTAACCATCTTGGTACCACCCAGCTCTAACTGACCTGGAGCCCTCATGGGGAGAGATGGGGAACATGTCAACTGCTACGTCATTTAAATATTTCATAAATATATTTATTTTTCATAAATATATATATATATATTTGGTCTTTGGTAGTTTCAAAAGAAGTATGTTCTACAAAAATAGAGAAAGATCAGAGAAATAAAGTTCAATGATTTGTGAAATGCTGCTGTCTTCAAAGTGTCTCTTTTGCTGGACAACTTTAACATAAGTGGGGTGCTGGGAGGAAGAGTGGTGTGGCTCTAAAGGCAGAGAGGTGGTGGCTGTGTGTACCTAGGGAAGGGGGATGGATGTGGTGGCTGGAGATGCCAATAAACTTCTTGGCTGCATTTAGTCCAGGCCAGTCTTGCATGTTTTCTACCCTAATGATGGACACACAATTTTAGTGTATGTGTAACACTAAGTAAGAGGTGTGATGAGAAGTAATGAAACTTGTGCTTGAGTGAGGCTTGTGGAATCTGAACTGTGGGATTAAAATCTCACGTTTTAAGTCTCTGTAGTCAGACCCATGTGCCAGGAGGGAGCTAGACCTCATGGTCCACAGCATCTGTCCTGCTCTGGCTTGCCATAGAATGCTCACCTCCCTCCCTGTTCCTTCTCTGGCTCTTGAGGGACGTTGTGGGAGGTGGAGGCCTCAAGGCCCAGACCCACCTCCGCCCCTATCGCAGGGTTTTCCCCAAATCCGCTCTGTACTGAGAACCTGCCCCTATGTATGTTAACATAACAAATGACACACAAAGTTCCACAATGAAAAAGCAACTTACTTATTATTGTTTGCCCAGCATGCGGCTTGTGTGTGAGAGACCAGGGGCACTGTCTGCCCATAGAATGCTCAAACACAGCATCCCTCAACACTCCTGGGAGATGCTGTCCGGGTCTCACTAGTTATTCCTAAAATCACTCAAACAAACCAGCATTCAATGCCCTCATTTCTTTACTGATGGTATTCTACGCCTATTATTTCTTTTGCAACTAGATACAGTATTATAAGTATAACAATGTAACAAAGAATTTAGACTTTCTGGGTCAGCAAAAGCCTGAGTTTCATCTCAGCTTAGCTTTTTTTTTTTTTTTTTTTCTTGTAATGTTGGGCAAACTATGTAGCCTTTATAAATCCTGGTTTCCTTATTTGCAAAATAAAGCAATGAGTCCCACCTTTCAAGCCTGTGTGAAAGTGAAATGTGATTAGGAATCTCAGAGCGTCTGTCACAGTGCTCAGAGCAAGGCACAGAATCAAGTGCGGTTTTGATATTTCTCCATCAACATCTATAAATATATGAAAGAAAAATGAAAAATTAACCATTTTTTCTTTCCTTTTGAGAGGATAACCTCACTTGCATGTTTACCACATGTCTTGGTTTTAGGAAGGTGTTTCATTAGTATCACAAGTTATGGTAGAGATGAAATGGAGAGACATTTGTTGGATGATTGTAGAATTAAGGATACTCGCTTCTAGCTTAAAAATACTTTGCAGGGGCTGGGATTGTGGCTCAGCGGTACAGCACTCGCCTAGCACGTGCGCGGCCGGGGTTCGATCCTCAGCACCACATAAAAATAAAGGCATTGTGTACAACTAAAGCAAATAAATATTAAAAAAAAATACTTTGCAAAGAGGGGATTGATGAGCAGTCCTTAGTGATGTGCCATAGGCTTTCTATCGATTCCCATTGGGTTTGACATTCTTACCAACAATTTGAATAAATAGACATGAGATATATTTATCAAACCTGAATATGAAAAAAAAAAATGTGAGTGATAGTTTATTCAACACATAGCTGAATTAGAATTCAAAATTATTTTGATAGGCTTCAATGTCCCAAAATTAAAATTTAGCAGATTTAAATTTATTTATAAGGAAGAAGATTTCAATTTGGCTCAGGAAAGAATTTTAAAAGCCTCATCATACTGAGCTTCTTGAAATAGAAGAAAGTCTGTCTGAAAGTTTTTAGCAAAATCTGGGTAAGAAGCACAAGGGGAGAGAGGAAAGCCTGCATTTGTGAGTGACGTGAGCACAGAGCCTTCTCTTCTAAATCTTCACGTTGGCGTTTTATAACTGTGCCTGGGAAAGCCTGCACCTGCCTGCCCTCCAAGGTCCTGGTACCTTTGGACAACTTCAAGGGGCTGAGCCTGTGTGACTTCTCTGTTCAACTCTCCTGGTTTGCACAGTCTTTGTCTCTCATTCAGCACAAATCACACTTTACCATTTGCTGAGAACCTATCCTGTGCTTAGTGATTTTATGTACATTATCTTAAGTGTTCCAATAACCACGTGAAGTTGATAAAATTATAGATGAAGAAATATGAAGCTGAAATCAGTTTATATCACTTACTCATCCTGGGTCCCACAGTGAGAAAGTGACAGAGGCTGGACTTATTCATACCCAGATGTCACAATAGAACCACCCTCTTCCCACTAACTCACAGCACTTCTCTACCATCTCTCATACAGTTTTTTTCTTAATTTTTTTTAGTTGTAGGTAGACACAATACCTTTATTTGTTTGTTTGTTTGTTTTTATGTGGTGCTAAGGATGGAACCCAGTAACTCACACATGCTAGGCAAGTGCTCTACCACTGAGCTACACCTCTAGCCCCTCTCATAGTTTAAATAAATAATTGATAATACCAATTAGCATTATTTATTAATTAAATATTTATTGAGCATCTATTATATAGCTGGCACAATGCAAGGAACCAGACACATAGCCATGATCAAAGCAGAAAAATTTCTAGTCTAAGGAGATCAGAAAAAAAAAAAATAAGCAAGTAAATGAGTTCCTGACTTTTGAACTAAAATATGATCAAGAGAAGGCAGCCACTGTGGTATGACCTAGGGAAGAAGGTCTTGCAAAGGGAACAGCAAGTATAGAGATAATGTGGAGAAAACTAGCTCAGCATGTTCAGGGAACAGAATGTAGATCTGTGTGGCAGAAACCCAGCCAGAGAGATGGGTGGGTAGCATGAAGTTAGATGGGTGGGAGAAGTAGGCAGGAGCAAATATGCTAGGTCTTGAGCCACTGGGGATGCTCAGCAAGGGTGGGGGTGACTTTCATTTTGATAAGAGACCACTCATGCTGATCTATTATATGGGGGGCATGGGAAAAACGAGAAGAACTTTGGATTGGGCAGAGGGAAATGAGGGGAGGGAAGGGCATGGAGGTAGGAAAGATGGTGGAATGAGATGGCCATCATTACCCTAGGTACATGTATGATTGCATGAATGGTGTGACTCTATATCGTGTACAACCACAGAAATGAAGTTGTGCTCTATTTGTATATAATGAATCAAAATGCATTCTGCTGTCATGTATAACTAATCCAAACAAAAAGAAAAAAAGAAGAGAAAAAGGGGGGGGAGAAGAAGAGAGACCACTCTGGCTGCAGGTGTAGAATGGATTATAGCACATGCCTGTTGAAAGCAGAACAGGAGCCCAGGCAGTAGCGGCTGGCTAGGAGGTGGTGGCAGGTGCAATGTCAAAGACTGATCCAACTCAGGATGTATCATCAAGCTCATGTAACTTGCTGATGGTTTAGATGTTGGGGGTTTGAGAAAAGAGGAAATCAAGGATGACCCCTAGGTTGTTGACCTGAGCACCTGGAAAGACATGAAGATTTTGGCTAAGGTGGGGAGGATGGCTGAGTTGGGTGAGCAGGGAAAATACTGGGTGGTATGTCAACTGGGGAACAGAATTCTAGCCATGTTTGAGATGCTTTTTAGACATTATTAAAATTTAACTTTGTGAAGGCAGAGGCTTTGCCTGTCTTGTTCTTTTCTGTACCATACTGCACATTTAGTACTTAAGCATTTAGTACATAAGTTGTTAATGGGGGAAAAAGAAAAAAACCACCCAGGGGAAGTACTGAAAAGGCAACTGGATTTATGCATGTTTAAGTTTTTTGGGAGCTACAGATCCTTGGAAAAACGTAAATACATTCCTCCTTGGTTCTTACATGTGCAGTAAAGATTGCTCAGATGGTGGCTTTTCAAAGAACTAAATTCAACATCCTAATAGGGTTAGCTACTGCAGTCCTGGAGAGAGTCTCCACAATCCCCGTATTTGACTGAAGTTTACCCAGGCTTTCCCATGGTGTTCAGGGTCATTTAAGTGATCTGATGGCCCAGGACATGGGCCTTGGGGAGCTGCTATACTGTTTCTCTAAGTCATGTTTAGTATTTCTGATAATAATAATGATAATATATATAATTATGTATGTAATATATAATGATAATTTTATACATGTATTATATGTATAATAATGATAATAATAATTTGCCGATTTCCACTGGATCTATTCTTATTTCGACTAGCCTCAGGATTGCTATGTTAACTTGATGCATGCTTTAAATAGAATAAAATGTGCCTTTGATAAATCCTCCCCATTTCAAGAACCAGTCTCCTAATTCCAAGGCAGTCCTACATTTTCAATGCCAGGATGGGACTGCAAGGGCTGAAGTAAAAAAGGAAGTCAACAGTATTATGCAGGTTAAATTCATAAAGAATTCAGGACTGTGGTGCCAAGTCCTGCTATGAAGAAAATGGTTTTATTCAGCGTAAGAGAACCAAGTGCAGGCAGAAGACCCTTCAGTTTTTGATTCAATGGTAACAAGCAGTTGGATCTGGAAGTCAGAATACCTGACTGGAATTCTCAGAAACCATAGATCATTACTTCGTCTCTCTGTGCCTCAACCACCTGTTAAGTGGTGATTGGTGATTATCGTCATAGCAAAATTATGATGGAATTTGATATCATTGGTTATTCTGAAAATGCAGTTATTTTAGTTTCTCTTTCTTTTTTTTTTTTTTTTTTTTTTTTTTTTTGTGTGTGTGTGTGTGACTAACATTGAACCCTCACTGTGCCTTAGGTCTCTACTAAGTGCTTTAAATGTTATGTTTCTGACTACTCATGTAAAGTGTCTGAGGTAGGCACTATTATTGCTCTCATTTAAAGATGAGAGATTAGGAAACTGGCACCAGGTTAGATGGCTGGGACGAGGGATTAGTACCCAGGCAGCCTTACTCTAGAGCTGTACCCTGCATGATGAGGGGCCATTGTGCCTCTCTTATTTCTCACCTGCCATTTGCTGAGTGTTATTGTGAGTGAGGGGAGTCCAGAGGTGCAGAGTCCTGAGAACCATGAAACACGATTTACTGTCAATCAGCTCTAGTATAGACACACCACCTTCAACTAAGCTTGCTCTTAGAATGCTTCACTGCAAGGCTGAGCCTCTGTGGAGTAACTGCATACTGTATTTTATTTTCCTTTTTTTTTTTTTTTTTTTTTTTTTAGATGGAGAACAAGGTCTTGCTATGTTGCCCAAGCTGGTCTCAAATTCCTGGACTCAAGAGATGCTCCTGCTTCAGTCTCCCCAGTGCTGGGACTACAGGCATGTGTCACCACTCCTGGACAAGCCTACTGTATTTTCTAGTGTAAAAATTTCTGGAGTGAAATGTCTGTTAACCTAGGCATGTGCAGTGAAATGGTCTAGGGAAAGGATGCAACATCTGCTCCTGGAGGTGCACCTCTGGGGAGACATGCTTTTGTCAAGGAGAAATGAGGTCTTCCATGGTGAGCTGAGATTTCCCTTCCCCTGGGGCCTTTTTTGCACTTTACCCCATGAGCTCCTGCTGGATGAAGAAAGTCTGAACAGCTGTTGTAACAGACGATTTACTTGGCGGTCTGCTTTTATAAAAAGGGAAGAAAGCTTTGATAGGAAACTCTTCTTAACACAGTTCAATATACAAATTCAAAACTAATATTTTTTTCCAAAACATTTCAAGTGAAGGAACATATTTGGACATGAGGACACTGCCCCTGTCCAGACCACTATCACATGCTCTGCTTTCTGCCTTCTGTGCGGAAATGGTCTTTCCTGAGTGATGACCAGGCAGACTCCGAGATGCTGGAATGTGCCAAACTGGTCGTCATCACTTAGGAAGTATATATGGGATTCTGGTGGGAAGGACCCAGTTCAAATGGCTTTTCTCTGGCCAGATGGTTTACTTATTATTCTCATTGTTCTTTCCCGGGGAGCTAAGCTGCATCCTGGCATTCTTTATGGATGGAGTGGCCTTTAAACTGCTGAACCGACATCTGGTGAAACCTACCAGATGGCAGGAACAAGCAATAAGTGAGCGTGGCTTTGGGCTGCAGTGTCTGTGAGGCTGGCGGAAGCAGCTTGATGAATGTTCCCGCCAACCACCTGTAACGGGGGTGCGGAACGACCAGTAGGATCCAGAGCCACAGGCCTGCAGAGACTTCTGGAGTTCCCATGCTGCTATGGGCCTCAATCTTGGGATCACGACCAGCCCTTACACCAGCTGGTCTGAAAGAGGAGCCTAGACAAATGGTTTTGCCAAGAACCACTTGACAAGCAAAAACTGTCCTCTCAAGGCATAGGAAAAAGTGAACGTGCTAATGGCCTCTTGAAGCTGAAAACGAGTCCCCAGCCAGAGATATCAACTATCTGTGACTTACGGCGTCGCAGTGACAGGTGATGGGGCCAAAGACTCACTTTGGTGACAGATTCTAAGGACCAGCTGTGGATGCAGACAATGAAAAGTTCCAAACCCAAAGATCCTAATGGGGTCATAACACGACAAGGGAAGAGGCCATGTGAAGGAGGCACGAGGCTTGAAGACTGGAGACTCAGGACTGTGGCCCCAGAATCCTCTCCTAGAGAAAAAGAGGCGAGCAAGTGAGGGGGTGAACTTCAGTCTCTCGCTGCCTCTTATCTCTTCTCAGCTGCCTGTGAGCTCTTTGGTCAAGAAGATGCAGGAAAAAATAAATGCCTCTCTGTTTCTTCTAGAAAAGATAAATGGCTCCAGAATTTATTGTAAGAGGAATTTTTAAAAAGTAAGATCAAAAGGAGGGCGGGCTAGAGGTAGGCTGGACAGAGGAAGCAAAAGGAGGGGGGAAAGAACAAGATGATTTGAGACTGTCAAAGCAAGATACTTCGTGGGTGGGCAGAAGAGAGGTTGCTCATCCAGAGAGAGAGAGAGAGAGAGAGAGAGAGAGAGAGAGAGAGAGAGAACACTGGCTCCTTGGAGCCTCAGATCAAGAATACAGCTAGAGAGAGAGGGATCCAGATTAAGAGGGTTCAGGAAGTCCCATCTCCCAGACCAAGCAACCCAGGGCTGGGTCTGCCCCCAGCGCAGATCTTGACTCCCACCTGCTTGAGAACTGCCCCCTCCCATGTGTCTCTGTTTATTTTCAAGGAGAAAAAGAGACCTCCTGTAAGAAGCATCTCTAATGCATACCACAGTCTTGGAGGCAGGAGAAGGAGACAGGGAGAAACACTGCTTCCAAGCCACAATCCAAACAGATTTTTAACGATTTCTTTCCTGGCCTTCCTTAATGTCAGCTAAACCTTTTCAATTATTTCATGGTCATACCTTGAACTGCATTTTAGCCATACTTTTCTAAGAACAAACATTATACAACCTGCCCCAAAGGCATCAGGAATTCTCTTCCCTTTCCCCTCCTTATTAAGTCGTTGTGTGAAGAGGTGGTAGAATATGGGAAACTCCCAGCTCAGGATCACATTCTGCTGAAAAGCAAGAGCAAGCTACCTCCCTCAGCCACCAGTCTTGCTCATGACAAAAACTGGTTGTCTTCCTATCTCAGTGTCCCCCTTCCCCTTGAGGTTCCAGGGTACCCTTTCCCACCTCTCAAGGCCCAGCCCCAGAGCCAGAGCTCAGCAGGAGTTCTGATCACGCACCTCCATGCCTCAGCTGCACTGTCTGTGCCACTCACAACTGCCCGTACTTTCTGCCTTTTTTGGTAGCTATTTGTGTCCGCGCCTGGTAGCTCCTGGCAGCCGCAGACTGTTATTTACTTTCCTGAGAGAACATCCACCACGTTGCTCTCCTTCTAAAAAATGCAGAATAAATGGAAGCAGAATAACTGAAGGCACGGACAAATGCATACAGGTCTCCCCCACATGACCAGCACTCCTGCACCGGGGTTGATGTTCTCTACAACATTCCAAGGACTAGACATTGTCCCTCCCTTTGAGGAAAGTGCATTTATTTTGTTTATCCAACTCTGACAGGACCAGTTATGGGCTGATGTTATCAGGTTCCATTAAATATTGCTAATTTCTTAAATAAAAAAAATATGCCTGACACACCAGTGAGGAATAAAGAGAAGATTAGAGCATAGTAGGTCATAATAAATATGCCTGGAGTGAGTGAATAAATGAATGAGGGAGGGATGGCAGAAGTCTAGGTAGTAGGAAATTGGATAGAAATAGAAACAAGGAGGACTAGAACATGATAGAATGCACAGGGGATTTAGGAATAAGTAGAAAGAGAACAAGGAAAAGGACACCCAAGTCTAAATAAATTCTACATCTGCAATTCTAGTTTTATTACAAACTTAAACTTAATCATTTAACAAGTAGACTGTTGGGTAAGAAAAGATAGGCTGTAGAAGACACATCTAGATTTTGATAACCACACAGCTACTTGTGACCTGGGACAAGTAACTCAACCTCTCTGAGCTCATTGTTTTCTTCTAAAACTTTTTATTTTGAAGTAATTTTATATTTACAGAAAAGTTGCAAAAATTGTACCCACAATCTGTATGCCTTCTGCCCAGCTTCTCTTAATGTTAGCATCTATCATAATTGATAATACAAGTATGAAAACCAGGAAATCAACATTGATATAGTAATACTAGCTAAACTACAAGCCTTAGTAGGGTGTTACCAGTTTTTCCATTCATGTCTTTTTTCTAGTCCAGGATCCAATAGGATTCTACAACACATTAAGTAGTCATGTCCCCTCGTCTCCTCTGGTTTTGACAGTTCCTTGTATTTTTCTTATCGTTTATGACCTTGCCACTTAAAAAAAAAAAAAAAGAGTTAAATGTCCCTCCTTTTGGGATGTCCTGATGCTCTCTCATGATTAGATTAAGGTATGCACTTGTAACAAGAATGCTATAGAGAGGGTGTCTCACCCCTCTTAGAGCATCCTATCAGGGGGCTCAGATGATTATTACTGGCATGTTGACTTTGACCCCTTGGTTGAGGCAGTGTCTGCTGCTGGTTTTCTTCATTATACTGTTTTCCCTTTGTAATTTAAAATTATCTGATAGAGAGATGCTTGGAGACTATGCAAATATCCTGTCTCTCATCACATTTATTTTCACCCGATAATTTTAGAGTTCATCAGTGGTTCTTGCCTGCAATAATTGTTACTGTCATGTTTAATGGTGATTTCCTATTTCCCCCTTTATTCTGCATTTATTAATTGGAATTCTTATCTATACATAAGACCTGTGCCCCCTGCCATACGGCCACACTGATTGATGATTGATTGATATGATATTAATATATATCAGTATGTACTCAGAAATATTTATTTTACTCTATGGGTCAGAACCTAACACTATGATTATTTATTTGTTGTCTAAACCTCACTTTATTTATCTATAAGACAAGGTAAAGTCAACTGTCATAGGATGAAATGAGATTAGAAAATGTGAAAATGCTCAGTCCAGAGACAGCATCTAATAAATAGATGAACGCTCCTTGCCTTTCCCTTCTTTCCAGTGCGGAAAGCCATGCTAATTTGGAGGCAAGACCATTCTAAACAGTTGAAAATCTGAATTTAAAAGTTCTTTTGGGGCTGAGGTTGTGGCTCAACAGTAGAGCACTCGCCGCCTAGCACGTGTGCGGCCCGGGTTCGATCCTCAGCACCACATACAAATAAACGCATTGTGTACAACTAAAGCAAATAAATAAATATTTTTCTAAAAGTTCTCTATTAATGTAATGCAGCTTTTCTACCTTTTTAAAAATTGGTGCACTATAATTATACACAATAGTGGGATTCATTATGCCATATTTGTACATTCACATAACACAAGTTGATCAATCTCATTCCCTGGTACCATCCCTTTCCTTTCCTCCTCCCTCCCCTAATCAGCTTGCTCTACTCCTACTGATCTCTCTTATATTATTGTCATTGCAATTTTAATTAGTTACACACACACACACACACACACACACACACACACACACACTAGAATTTAGCTATCTCAGTGTTGCCCTGTGTAGATGATTTGGGTTCATCCTATAATGACTTAAGACTGATTTTTAATCAGCATCCCCATAATTTGTATGAAAATAGATCCTTGAGAATACTTGAAAACAGTCTGTTCTTTTAAGTAGTTTAAGTGTTTTCCCAGAAATCTTGTTTACGTTCCGAAGTTGCTTAGCTAAACTATTTTCAGAGATAGTCCAAAGCGTGGCCCAAACCCAGCTGTGGCTCAGATCATCACCAGCACTGAATTAGTGAAATCACTGATTCATCTTTGATTCCCAAGGTTATGGCAGTGAGTGGAAGAAAGCCAAGTTTAATTTAAAATTAGATTTTAAAAGTTCTGGTAATTTGCTTTTAAGTTCAGGTCAATTTGAATTTAAAAAAAAAAAAGAAAGAAAGACAAGAATAGGGTCCTAAAGTTGTGAGAGTAGATCTGGAAGTTTGAAATAATTCACAAAACACAGTAAAATACACTAATAAAATCACTCTGTTTACGGGAACTATCATTTCCCACTCCATTTTTATCGGTAAGGAAAATTGAGAATGTCAGAAGATTCATTTTGAAAACCAGCTCTGGGGCAGTGTGGTTTGCTGGTGCTCTGTGCCCTTGCAGAGGTTCTGTCCTGTGCAGTTTGGGTGGGGCCTAATACAGATGAGAGGCAGGGTACTGCGGTGCTTCAACACCTAGGCTCTGGGGCCGGAAGATCAGGGTTTGAAACTCACAACTGCCACCCCCCACCTGTGTAAACTTGAGCAAAAGAAAGTCTCTCACACCTCAGTTTCCCCAGTGGTACTGTGGGGCTCACGACAATGTCCCTCTCCTAAGATTGCTGTGAGGTGCTAGTAAGAGGTCCACGTAAAGTGGTTGGCATTACAGTGTGAGTTGGGTACCAGCTGCTCCTAGGGATGACAGATCTCTTTTTGAGGAATGCGCCTGGGACCTGTCTGGACATGGAACTGTTTGGGCTCAGTTTCTAACACTTTCTGCATCCACTGGGCCTATCATGGTCACTGACGTTTACCACCAGGGTCTTCCCTGGCAAGCTCTGGAGGCTGTAAAATGAGCTACAAAGTAACAAAGGTTAATGAATACTAATTAGAATAAGTTACACCCCATGTATGTATAATATTTCAGAATACACTCCACTGTCATGTACATCTAAAAAGAACAACAACAACAACAAAAGGCTAATGGAGGGGCTGGGGTTGTAGCTCAGTGGTAGAGTGCTTGTCTTGCAATGTGTGAGGCACTGGGTTCGATCCTCAGCAGCACATAAAAATAAATAAATAAAATAAAGGTATTGTGTTCAACTTAAAAAAATATATATATATATATGTGTGTATATATATATATATATATATATATATATATGCGCACACATATTAAAAAAATGCTGATGGATCCTCTGTTATTGCTGGTTGTCCCCACAACATTAGGTAGAATTTACTGACTGACCAAAGTAAGACACTACTCTGTCTGTGGAGTTCAACCAATCAACAACCAATAATACCCAGATTAAAATTCTGTGATTTAATATTCAAGGCAAAACACATTAAGTTCAAAACAGAATACAGAACAGAAAACTCTGGCTATGGGTACACTATGGACAGACAGAGTCCTTTAAGCCTCAAAGTGTAGTAGGCCCAGCCTCCAGCAGCATGGAGACCCACTTCTCCTTCCTGTCCCTCCTCCTTGCTTCAGGGCCGCAGGGATGCAACCATTGGCTCTTCCCTCTCTGGGAATCCCTAGACCCCACAGAGATGCTCCATCTCAAATGTTCCCAGACTCCAGTCACATCTGTCCTCTTTAAAACTGACTTTTGGCTTGGTTGTGGAGTGACTTTGGGGCCTGAGACTTTTCATGGGATACAGAGAGAGGAGTGGGGCGAATTTTCCATGGTTTTCCATGTGTGGGAAAAAAAACCAACCCCAGTCGTGTTGGTTTTTAAGTCTCTGATGAGGAGTCCTGATAGTGGAGAGAGGGTGGGCTAGGCATGTGTGGCCAGGGATCCTGTTGTTGAAAATCAAAATTGAGACTCTAGTCTTAAAACCTTGGGTGGGACTGGCCAGAGTGGGGTCTAGGGGTTGAAAAAATCTGGTTGTCCAAAGGGAGAAGAATTGGCACAGTCAACAGTGACAGGGAATGGAGATAGGAGATCAATCAGACACGAGGGCAGGCAGAGTGTAGTGAAGGGAGGAAGATAGTGTGCTCATCTGCCTGGAAAAAAGCAGCAGCCCCCATGGAAGTGGTAGGAGGCAGTGGGATATCAGTGACAAGCAAACCTCAGATAATAAATACACTTAAAACATCCAAGAGTGGCTCCTCACCTCATTGAATCTCATCACGAGGTCCTCGAGGGCATTGTGCTCTCCATTCTGAGAGGTGAGAATCGATGCCGAGATGGATGCCCTGAGGCAGGGCAGGGACCTCTGGCATTCCGGTGTGCCCAAGTCCCGGGTTAAGAAGCAAAGGTAGTCCACTGGCAGGACCTTTCGGTAAATATTCTGCTCCTGCTCTGTCAGGATGCTGGCGACTTCCTCCGGGAACTGGATGAGGGGCTGCAGATCGATCAGCTCCTTGCTGATTCCAGCTGAACTTGAAGGGAAGGCATTGGAATTGGCCATAGAGGTGCCTGGTTGGCGTTCTGAAATAGTGACAGAAGTCACGGTTACACCAGGGGTGGTATCCCTGACAACAGATACTTGTTTGAGAGACATTCAAAACCTTGCAGGTTTCTTAGCCAAATCCGTGATGGGTGACCGGCTCTTGCTTATCCGGAGACCTTTCTGATATATGTCCTGCTGTCCTCCCACCCCCATGAAATGGGGATAGGGCATAGTTTTCCATTTTTAGAAACACTATTAATCTGGCATATCATTCTCCAACCAGTTCACTCTAACACTTTGTAGAGTACCATTTGCTTCTTTATCTTCCTTTGCTAAGGGAAAAGAAGTGAGAGTGGGTGAGGGTACAGCCAATTAAAATGGAAATGTTAGAAAGGTCATCTATGTAATGTGCTTATTTCATGTAGGCATTAGGAGACCTAGGGACCTGGGGACCCTCTGCACACAAGGTTTAAAAACTTCATGGTATATTCTGCCACCTCTATACCTTCAGAAATTTTGATTTCACTGAGGTCCATTTGGGAGCTTGCAACAGTAGGACTACCCATAAAAATAAGGAAGGAATGGGTAGTAAAATGTATTTAAATAAATCAGTCTTATTCCCTGGTCTGCAACTAGTAGGGAGAAGGTGGCAGAAGGAAGCAGAAGAGAAAGTAGCAGGTACATTGAGATAGACATATCAAAGGCAGGAATTCCTAGGCTCAAAACGATTCCCTCCCAGCACTTGGGAGGCTGAGGCAGGAGGATCGTGCCAGCCTCAGCAATGGCGAGGCACGTAGCAACTCAGTGAGACTCTGTTTCTAAATAAAATACAAAAAAGGACTGGGGATGTGGCCCAGTGGTCGAGTGCCCCTGAGTTCAATCCCCACCATAAAAAAAAAAAAAAAGGTTCCCTTAATGATACATGCATTCTTTTTATTTTGACACTATCCCTGTCTGCCTCTTTATTTCCTGCCTGTAACACATTCATCTATTCACTACTTCATCTTCTTAACCATCCATCCATCCATCCATCCATCCATTCAACAAACTTTGGAAAAATCTATGATGAGCCAGAGAACAGAGTTTCCCAAAGTATGATCTTCAGAACACTGGTACTTGGAAGAAAAAACATTTTTGTGGTCATGTAAAGCAGGGATTCATTTCACACATCTTTTCCTGGAGACACACGAGGCACACTGGTGCACTGTCACAGGCTCTGATGGGCCTTGTAGTAAAGAACTCATTTATAGCAGCTTAACCCAGTGTTCCCCAGAGCCATGCAGCTTATAGTATCTATGAGATCATTCTGTGTGGTCAGTGTCCTTGAAACCTCTTCAGGAAATATTGCCCCTGGAGTCCAAACTGCCCTCCTTCTCTAAACAGAGGAAGCCTTTCCTTCCCTGCACACCCTCCTGGGGGTCTCTTGCACATGTTATTTGCCCCAAATCTTTCTTACATCCCTTCCCTTCTTACAAAACCCTTAGTTGCCCCATACTAAAAATAAAGTCCATCTGTCTTCTGATAGCACTGCTACTGGCCACCTACCTGTCATCAGAACTGGATTCTGGGTAATAGTGATGTCCACAGAAGGACTTCCTTAACCTTCAAATCTCCTCAGTAGTCCAGGATTCTTTTTCTGTCTTCATTGCAGAAACCTTTGGAAGTATCACTCCAATGTTTTTCTTTCTTTCTCTCTCTCTCTCTCCCTCCTTCCTTCCCTCCCTCCCTCTCTCTGAATTACTGAGCTCTGAAGTCAAACTTCTGAAGAAGTTTGTCCTTATTTTTTCCCCAATTTCCAAAACAAAGCAACCACCATGTTGACAGGACACCTATGCTGATGTTCTGGGCTCTGATATTTTCCCCCTCAACTCATCCTTTCCTAAGCAGCCTAACTGCCTTTGAAGCTCTGTACAGGAAGTTCTTGATGGTATTTGCTATTTGATTAAGTGAGCTGCTCCCACTTTTGAGGAATGCTTTCAGTGGGTCACAAAAAAAAAAAAAAACACGCAAACTCTTTAAAGTTTGAGTGACACTGCTCTCCACTGATGTAAGTTGGACTTGCAAACACTTTTCAGGCAAAACTTGCTGTTTTGTCTTCCTATAAAATTCTTAGTGTACAAACAAACATTCTCTTTGATTGTGAAAAGCAAACAAGTGAATAAGGAATTTATTCTAAGCATTTTGTCCATATTTTGGACCAAACTACCAAAAATCTACTGGAGCAAAAAGTGGGAATTAACCAAAATATATTGAGTTTTCTCTAAACTCAGATTCCAAAAATGTAAAATAAGGCAAATGTCCCAATCCAGCCAAGTTGGCCTCACTCTTCAATTTTCTGAATAGTTTAGAAAGTGACTAGCTTTTCTGAAGATTGCATCAGAATGTGGCCTGATGACAGAGGCAGGTTGCAGTTTCTGGACACTGCTAATTTATGTACAATGGAATTATCCACAAATTGGAACTCTTCTCAGAAGTAACCAGCTCCAAGACATGATTTCAAAATACAGTACTTTACAGAGGAAATAAAAATAACTCTCAAATCTTATGAAACAGTCACTTACTTATCTAACATATTCGAGATAATGCAATAAAATATAGAATATTAAGATGATATATTGCAAGTAGCAATACATCTTGAAATATGAATCACATGCTGTTACAATGAATGATGAATTCAGTGACTGGTGAGAGATAGTAATAAAGGAAAGCTAAAAAAAAAAAAATGAATAAAAGAAGAAAAAGGAGCCTGGTGAGTGTAACTTTAATAAATCTGGTGACCCCAGGTATCTCAGTATAAGCATGCCAGTTACACTCAAAGGAAACACAAATTAAAGCTAGAAGCCTTGAAACACATGCAGGCCTTTAATGTAGGTTTCCTTAAAGCAGGATTATGCAGGGGTTTTATACCTTGCTCCACAGAGAAAAGTCCCAGAAATATTCTCAGAACATAATTTTCTGTCCCTCAAGTTCCACACTTTTAGCAGCTATTATGTCCCACTTATTTCCTTGCTGGGCTCTCCTTCTTCCTCTTCACATGCCACATTGCCATGGTCCTCAGCTGTGTGTGTAGCAAAGTTCCTAGAGCCCATGATACTGTAGTTCCCTTGTGAAAGCAGTTTTAGAAAATTTCTGCTAAATAAACTATCATCTCATCTACAGTCAGTGCTCTCAGCCTCTTGATCTTCTGTTAATAGTTATTCTATAGCAGAATAGGGCTATCCTTCCAGATACTGTCACAGCCTTGACCTATGTATAACGAGACAAAGTGACTTCAAATTCTGATTTCCTGCTTAATTAAAAGCTTCCTGTGCTAAGTGCTTTCTATGGATCAATTCAGGACATAGTATTAGCCATCTTTTATTCATGAGAGAACTACCCTTCACAGAAGGTCCTTAAAGTAGTAAGTTAGAGAGCTGGTGTCTGAGCAGGGTCTATTTGACTCCAGAGCTCATGTTCCTGGTCACTCAGCAAATTGTCACACTGGCATTCCAGTTTGTAGATACAGCTCAAGAGATTTTAGTGTAAATCGGTTCCTTGTCTTTTACTCAGGGAGATTTGGTGAATGACCTCAAAGGTAGGTACTCAAGAGGGTTGATGGCTCTCTTTCTTGATCAGCCTGGAACCATCGTTCACTTCACTTCAACCATGTTACAACCACATGGTGCTATAGTATACAGAAATTCAGATGAGCCCTCTGCTCCCCTTCCTAGGAGTTTATAAAAATGTCTTCATGCTGTAAACCCGTATTTTCCAAATGCATTGCACTGGATTCATATAAAACATGGTTCCTTTATTAGTAATTTAGGGGAAATATTGAGTTAAATGAAGCTAAACAAATTTTTCCCCTCCATTTTTTTTTTTTTTTTTTTTTTTTTTTTTTACTGCAGGGTTTCTCAAAGCCTTTAATAATTCCCATGGGGAACACAGTATGATATAGCAGCTCTCCTCAACCTTGCTGTCTGTCTCTGTGTCTTTTACATGGGAATCACAGTCTCTGCAAAATGTTCTCCTCATACTCCACAGTTCTCAATGGGAGAAATGGAGCCTAAGGAGGTTGCGAGCTTGGTAATTTCGAGAGCTTAGTTTCCAACATTGCTGGAAGCCTGTGTAAGGGCTCAAGGGTGAGAGGGACAGTGGCTTATTTAGGAAAAGACAAGTTGCTCCCTGTGGCTGAAGCTTATACAAGAGAGGCAGGGTAGTGCTGGAGAAAACACAGAAGGAAGCTTCACTTCCCAGAAGGCTCTAGAGAACGAGGGCGTCTCATGAAGGAACAAAGGCAGACAGGGGTGGTGGGAAGATCTAAACACAGATGCATCCTAGACTTTTGGGTTTTCAGTGGACATAGGCATGACCTCATCTCAAGGGACAGGAATCCCACGCCAAGTCTTCCTCTGAGGAGTGCTTCTCTGAGAAGCTGAAACATCCCCCAGAGCTCTCCTACTAGACCATAGAGCCCTCTTCTCCCTTCTTCTCTGGTAATCAGCTCAGCAGCCCTTGACCTTGTCTATAAGCTGCCATTTCCAGGGGCTGTACACAAATTGCACAATCCACAAATACCCAGGTATTGATGAGTGCTTTTCCTATACTTGTTCACCTAGTGCCTTTGGGGAACCCTCTACCCTCCAGGGTTAGCACTTAAGAATAACAACACTGATTCAGATCCTGATCCCTCACAAGAGTCTTCAGCTTGAGCTAGAGTCCAGAAAAACCTGCTGCTTCTCATTTATTTCTCCTTTTGCTTTTTGGTGCCCACCAAAAGTCAAAGCATTTAGTGTTTCTTGCTATGCCTCTATTGGTGTTTCACACCCACCAGTGCCTAGGGGGCCTTGTTGTTCCTCATGGTAAGATAAGAAGGACTTCAAAGAATGTGCTATGGTAGGTAAGGAAGAAGAAAACTTCCCACTTCCTTTATTTCCAGTCTTTAGGTTGGGATCAAAGCAGAGTGACCTGGCATACACCCATCCTGTATAATTCCCCCTGCTTATAGATGAGGGGCAGCCCTCCCTATTGTACTGGCTGGCCACTGCCAAGGAACGTGTGAGTAATAAAATGACCAAACCTTCTCCTTGGAGTCCTCTAAGTTCTTTCTTTGGGATTGGCAAACCATATGCTGGGGTTTTGCAGCCCTGGAGTTGAACAGCCTCATATGAACATCTAGAGTTTATAAAATAATCTCATATAATCTCTGCATAATGTAAGGGAGTCATTGCTCCTACTACAGGTAGGCATTGATGCTCTTATTTGTTTTTTTTTTTTTTTTTAAATAAAGCTTCAATCAAGCTGTTATGTGACTTGCCCAAGAATCCAGCTTGTGAGAGGTCAGCCCTGGAACTGGCAAAGGCTGAGAGGGAACCTGAAGATTCTGGCTCCTGGCCCAGTACTCAATGTTACCCTAAGCCAAGCCTGAGCTATCTTGGGCTTGCTCAGTGTCCAGGGGCCAGCCTTAGTAGCAGCCAGTATATCTGAATGGGTTTAAGAAATGCTAAGGAGAGGGGTTGGGGTTGTAGCTCAGTGGTGGAGCACTTGCTTTGCATGTGTGAGGCACTGGGTTCCATCCTCAGCACCATGTAAAAATAAACAAATAAATAAATAAAATAATGGTATTGTGTCCATCTACAACTAAAAAAAAAAGATATATATTAAAAACAAAACAAAAAAAGAAATGCTGAGGAGAAATTCATCCATTCTTTTGAGTGCCTACTATGTGCCAATCTTTGTTTTCAGGCTACACTGATATTGGAATTTAGTGAACATAGAAAAGATCCTTGTTCATCCTAGGAGAAGACACAGATAAACAATAAATAAAGTATATGAGTGATAATGCAGGTTGGAAGGTGATAAAGGTGTTAGGGTGAAAATCAGAAGAGGGTTTCAGAATGTGGGTAGGGAGGACGTGACACAGCATACATGAACTAGAATGTTGGCAACTTGCACAAGTTTTTCTTTTCTCTTTTTCAAAACTGGGCGTGGATTGTGGCTCAGAGGTAGAGCGCTCACCTAGCATGTGTGGGGCACTGGGTTCAATCCTCAGCACCCCATAAAAATAAAATAAAGATGTTGTATCCACCTACAATTAAAAAATAATTTAAAAAAAAAAAAAGTGTTCAAAACTTAACTCATCAGGATGCTCTTGGCTTGTCATCCTTTTTTTTTTTTTTTTTTTTTGGTGCCGGGGACTTGAACTCAGGGGCACTCGACCACTGGGTCACATCCCCAGCCCTTTTTTGTATTTAATTAGAGACAGGGTGTCACTGAGTTTTTAAGTGCCTCACCACTGCTGAGGCTGGCTTTTAACTCGTGTTCCTCCTGCCTCGGCCTCCCAAGTGCTAGGATTACAGGCGTGCGCCACCGTGCCCGGCTTGTCATCCTTTTCTAGTGTTTTAACAATAGCTATTCACCTAGCTCTTGCTCCTCATCATTAATTAGCCTTTGGAATTAAGTAACACATTTAATTCCCACGAGAAACTCAGGAAGATGGAATATGATTATCCCCACTCCACAGAGGTCAGAAATGTTAAGTAATTTGCTTAAAGACACCCTGCTTCTATGAGATGGGGCCGGAATTTAAATCTCGATCTGACTCCAAAAGATCTGCCCTCTTTCATGCTTTGCATTTTAAGGGATGTTCTGCAGAGGAGACACAGTCCCCTGATTTCCTGTTGTGCCTGTGACTCTCTGTCTCTATCTGTCTGTCTGTCTCTATCTGTCTGTCTGTCTCTCTCTCTCTCTCTCTCTCTCACACACACACACACACACACACACACACACACACACACACACACACCTTTTCTTTTCCGGGTAGGGAGTGAGGTTGGAGAGTTAGGCAGGATTATCCCTTGCAGAAATCTGAATTTAGAAGGTGCCCCATTCCCAAGCTGGGCGACCTTTCAATCATAATTGTAAATTATACTCTATCAAAACCTGGGAAAAGCTGTCACATGGCCCTAATTCTGAAGCTTTAGCCTTCACTCCCACTGTCTGGGGGGAGGGTGGTCAGGGGTGAGGCAAAGGGGAAATGGGCACAGTTTTCTCTGAAGGCCACATCCCCAGCCCTTTTTTGGTATTTTATTAGAGACAGAGTCTCCCTGAGTTGCTAAGTGCCTTGCCATTGCTTGAGGCTGGCTTTGAACTTGCGATCCTCCTGCCTCAGCCTCCAAGTGCTGTGATAAAACAAAAATTTAAGCATCATTCCCTTTGTCCTAGCAACTCCACTTCTAGGATTTTATCCAACAGAAATTCTTGCAGAAATCTAGACAAAGTGAGAGAAATTAACCTGTACTGCAGAGGTTAATTTTTTTCAATTAAAATTGAAAAAAAATCATAAGGTAAGAAAAGCAAATTTAGAGCAGTGGGATATGATCATACTGGGAGAAAAAGCATTTTTATAAATGTAGGTCTATGCTTGCATATTCATCCAGCATACACCAAACTAATAATAGTGTTTATACATTAAATAGTTCTGTTTGGCTTAACTTTTTATAATGCATATATAACAGTATTTTTAATTTTTCAGCACCGGGGATGGAACTACC
Source organism: Tamias sibiricus (assembly GCA_025594165.1). Classification (NCBI taxonomy): domain Eukaryota; kingdom Metazoa; phylum Chordata; class Mammalia; order Rodentia; family Sciuridae; genus Tamias; species Tamias sibiricus. The sequence goes on along the minus strand of CM046663.1, from coordinate 137,476,243 downwards.
ACTGAGCTATATCCCCCGCCCTTTGTTATATTTTATTTTGAGACAGTCTTACTAAGTTCCCTGGGCTGACCTCCAACGTGGGATCCTATTGCCTCAATCTCAATGTAGCTGGGATTATAGGCATGCACCACTGTGCCCACTTATATCAGTATTTTAAAAAATAGATAAAGTGATATGTGAAAAATGGGAAGTTATACTCCATTATGTATGATGTGTCAAAATGTATTCTATTGTCATTTGTAACTGAAAAGAACAAATAAAGAAATAAAAAATAAAAAATAAAAAATAAATAAAGAAAAAAAAAAAAAACACTCAATAGAATAATAAATCAGAAAAAAAAGTGACAATTTACCCAGAGAACAAAACCTCAATCCTCTCATGTTCAAAAATCTGGTCCAGCTTGGGGCTGTTCCAATTTTTTTCCTAATAAACTACAATATTATTTTCCTTTTTAAAAATTTATTTTTATTTGTTTTTTTTAGATACACATGATAGTAGAATGTATTTTGACATATTATACATACATGGCACATAACTTATTCTAATTAGGATTCCATTCTTGTGGTTGAACATGATGTGGAGTTACACTGGTCATATATTCATATATTGTTTTCAAAAAGTATTTCAAGTTACAATTAAGGAAGAAAGTAGAAAACACTTCTTTTATCTACTCTGTTTTCTTTTGAAAATGGATTAATTTTGAATGAACTTTGTAGATACTTTCTTAAAGTTAAGCATTGGATTCTCAAATGCACATTTAATGGTGTACTTCCAATTATATAAAACAAGAGAGAAAGACATCAATTTCATTTTATAAAAGATTCAGAATTGGTTTAAAAATATTGTCTCAGGCAGAGCTGAAAATTGGTTCCAACAGAGAAATAATGGGTTTGGAAAAAAGTTAGTCAATTGGTGATTTTTTTCTCATTACCCATTATTGGTTTTCCGAATAACAGATCAATCTTGCAATGATGTGTCTGGCTTGTTCTCAACCTTCCATGAAAAAGACAAGTTCACAAAATCAATATAGCATATTATTTCTCAGTCAGTACTCCAAAAAGAAAAAAAGCCAATATGTCTAGACTGAGAGTTAAGACATGTTCAGATAGAACTATCTACTGACTGAAGATCCTCAGAAGAGAAGAAAATCTGGCAGAATGCTCATTAATAAGACACAGGGGCTGGGGTTGTGGCTCAGTGGTACAGCGCTCGCCTAGCACGTGCGTGGCCTGGGTTTGATCCTCAGCACCATGTAAAAATAAAGTTGTGTACAACTAAAACAAATAAATAAACATTTAAAAAAAATAAGACACAACTTTTGCCCCTTGATTTCCAAAGAAATATGCACTTATTGTAAAAATTTAGGAACTATAAAGAAATACAAAGGAGAAAATTAAAATAATCGATAATTTCATACCCAGAGCTATCTCTGCCACAATTTTTATTGTAGCATTTCATGTTTTTCTGTAAAGACACAAAATATTTACAGAAATAGAATCATAGGACATAATTATTTTTCTAACTTTAAATTTTCAAAAACCCTCCACAATACACATTTCCTACTTCTTACACTAGTTTTATAACATTTTATTTTAATGGCTCTTTAGTAGTCCATGTCATATGTATATTTTTTTTACCCATACTGTGATAAAAAAAACTGGTAAATATATTTTTATATGTGCTTATTACATTACATGGTAACACTGAAAGAGAGAATAATCCCCTACCCATGTTGGGGAAATTTCCAGGGAGCTGTATTTTCTCATCTTTTCTTTTTTATAGCACATTATCTATTTTATTAGTGTCTTGCACTGATTATTCATCTACTTCAGTTTACATTGGATTAAAAAAACTAATTGAGCCTAAATTTACATGGTAGGTTGTATAATATGTTGAAAATGGTGTTACTGCTTCAAAGTCAACAGGGTGGGGAAATCTAGAGTATTTTGGTGACAGCTTGATGCCCCCTTCCCCAGTAGCACAGTTCCAAGGTATGGCCAACCTAGTAGATATGGATAGTTCTAGAACCAAAGCCAAGCAGTCCATCTGAGTTCCAGAGTCCCACCTGGCTGAGTTAAGGGATTCTGTGTCTATTATATAACTGTAACAATCAATAATAATCATAAATAAATTATAATATTATGACCACCCTAGGACTTACCAGGTGGCAGGAACTGGACTAAGTTATCTGTAGGTCTCATTCCACCAGAGCAACCTCTCTAGAAGTTAGCACAGCACTTAATGCTATTGTTATTCCTGTTAGCAGCTGGGGACACAGTAAAGGAACTTGCTCAGCATCACACTGAGATCAGTGATGGAACCAGCGCCACATCAGTCTGACACCAAGGCCCAGCACTGCTAAATCACCCTGCTACACAACTTGAAGGGTTTCCTTCCCTTTGGTCTCCACGCACAGCTGACAACCTGATATCTCTCAGTGGTGTGTGAATGAGGCAGGTCTGAATGCTGGAGCTGGAAGGAACTAGAAAGGGCAGATGGGACGACTTTTCAACACTTGACAGTTTGGAAAACCATGCCTCTGAGAGGCCACCTTAGACTACAACTCAAGGTCCCTGACTCCCAGCCTGGGGCATTCCCTGTCCACTCCACAATCATCCTTCCTTATTGTGGCTAGAATCTCAGATGCTGCAATTTCCCAGGGGAAGCTCTCTGAGAAGGAAATACTGAAAGGGAGCGAACCCCAGTGGCTATGAGTGAGGTCCTGGGAGTTGGGGTCCTTGGGGACGCAGCCCAGTGCAGTCACTGACTTGCTGCATGACCTTGAGCATGTTCTAAGCAGCTCTGTCCTAGAGATGATAGGGGCATCAAAATGAGGAAATGCACACAAATGTTTGTTATGTATTCAGCTCTCCATAGGTAGCCGTTGATCATCATAGCTAATCCATTATCTGAAAGATGAAGAAGGAATTCTGGGTCTTTCATCTTAGAAATCTTGATGGTGAGACTTAGGAGTTACACATGTATCAAACCATTTCAGGCCACGGAAAGTTTTGCTTTTTTTTTTTTTTTTTTTTTTTAAATATTCATCTATTTGCTTTTAGTTGCACACAATGCATTTTTACATGGTGCTGAGATTCGAACCCAGGCCGCGCACGTGCTAGACGAGCGCTCTACCACTGAGCCACAACCCCAGCCCCTTTGCTTTGTTTTTTTAACCTGCAATTTGCACCCTCTTGTGTGGTGCCCACCATAAAAAAAAAAAAAAAAAACACACAACTTTTTTTTAACTCCCAAGAGACCACAGTACAATTCATTAGTTTTAATATATTCACAGAGTTGTGTAACCATCACCACCACAATTTTAGAATATAGCCATCATCCCCAAAATGTGTAAACTTGTACATATTAACATTCACTTAACTCCCCCAATTCTGCATCACATCAGCCTCTGACACTACTAATATACTTTCTGTTCCTATGGCTTTGCTTAGTCTGGACATCACATATAATAGAATCATAGAACATGTGACCTTTTGTGTCTGGCTTCTTTCACTTAGCATATTTTCAAGGTTTATCTATGTGGTTATATGCTGCAGTACTTCATTTCTTTTTACAACAGAATGATTCCAATTCCACTCTGTGTATACACTTGGTTTATTCATCAGATGATGGACGTTTCAGTTGTTTACATTGTTGGCTATTAGGAATAATGCCATTATGAACATTTGGGCATTAATACATTTTAATTTCTATTGGGCTTATACCTGGTAGTGGATTGCTGGATCATATGGTAACACTGTATTTAGTGCTTTGAGGATGCTCAAATTGTTTCCACAACAACTGCACCAATTTAAACTTCCACCAGGGATGTATGTACAGGCTCTTAGTTTCTCACAACCTTATCAACATCTTCTCCTTTCCCTTCCCTCCCCTCTCTCCCTCCCTCCCTCCATTTCTTCCTTTTCTTTTTGATTATCCATCCTGGTGGGTTTAAAGTGATAACTTATTATGGTTTTGATTTACATTTTACTAATGACTAACGATGTTGAGTATCTTTTCATGTGTTTATTAGTCATTTGTATACATTCTTTAGAGAATTGTCTATTCAAGTCTTTTGCCCATTTTTGAATCTAATTGTTTTTTGTTTTTTTTTTTTGTTTTTGTTTTTGCTGTTGGGTTTTAGTTCTCTATATATTCTAAATGTTAATTTCTTACGATATATAATTCATAAACATTTTCACCCATTCTGTTGTTGTGTTTTTACTCTACTGATAGTGTCCTTTGATTAAAAAAGTTTTTAGTTTTGATGAAGTCTAATTTATCTATTCTTTCTTTTCTTGTTTATGACTTTTTGTATCATAGCCAATAAATCATTACCAAATCCAATGTTATGAAACTTTTCCTTGTTTTCTCTTCTAAGAGTTATTGTTTTATGTCCAATTTGTAGGTCTTTGAACCATTTTGAGGTAATTTTGTATGTGTATGGTAAGGGTCCAACTTTATTCTGTTGCATGTGGATACCTAGTTATCGCGCAGCACCATTTATCAAAAAGATTGTTCCTTCCCTGTCTTGGCATCTTGCTGAAAATTACTAAACTCATAAATATGAGGATTTATTTCTGGGCTTTCTATTCTATTCCACTGGTCTCTATGTTGGTCTTTGTGCCAGCACCACAATATTTTGATTACTGTAGCTTTGTAGTAAGTTCTGAAGTCAGAAATCTGCCTTAAGATTTTTTTTCTGACTATTCTGGGTCCCTTGACACTCCATATGAATTTTAGGATCAGCTCATTAATTTCTGCAAAAAAACACAAACCCCCCCTGAAATTTAGATATTTGTGTTGAAACTGTACATCTCTTTGGAGGAGTATTACCATCTCAAGGGTACTGAGTCTTCCATTCCATGAACACAGGATGTTTTTCCATTCATTTAGGTCCTTTAAAATTTCTTATGAAGATGTTTTATAGGATTCAATATACAAGCCTTACTTAGATATAACTGGAACCATGACTTCAAATCACAAAAAAAGCCTTTGTTATTTGTTTCTAAGTATTTTGTTCTTTATCATGCTCTTATAAATGTAATTGTTTCCTTAATTTCATTTTTGGATTGTCCATGGCTAATGTATTGAAGTACAACTAATCTTGTATCCTACCAACTTGATGAGCTTACTTACTAGTTTAGTAGTGTTTTAGTGGTTCTTTAAGATTGAATATATATGGTATCATCCTATCTGATAACATACTTTTACTTCACTTTTCCAATCTGGATGGATTTATTTTCTTTTACTTATATAATTGCCCTGGATAAGAACCTGCAGTGTAACAACGAAGGGAGTGGCAGGAATAGACATCTGTATCTCGTACTTGATCTTGGGTAGAAAGCTTTCAGTTTTCTACCATTGTGCACAATATTAGCTGTGGGTTTTGTGTAGATGTACTTTATCGGTTTGGGAAGTTCTCCTCTATTCTTATTTTGTTGAATTTTTTTTTCATGAAGGGGTGAAGGATTTTGTCAAATACTTTTTCTGTCCATTGAAATGACTATGTGGTTTTTGCCCATTATTCTATAAAGAGGAGTATTACACTGATTGGTTATGGTATGCTTAACTCTATATTTATTTTATATGAATATACTGAATGTTTAATTAAAATTTAACTGAGAAGAGCTTTGTACAAGACCAATTGTCTATTTGCTATCCTGGCTCTAACTTGAACCTCTATGTTGGACAAGAACAGATGGCAAACTGAGATGTAACTGTAACCATGACTTCAAATCACAAACAATCATAATTTCTTTAAAAAAATGTTTGTTTTAAAGAAAGGATATATATGTGTGTGTGTGTGTGTGTGTGTGTGTGTGTGTGTATACATATACATATATGTGTATATATATAATTTAAATATATGTGTGAGTAGATATACATACATATGAACTCTTTATTGTTTACTATCATAATCACATTTTCAACTCTTGACAATATGAGTATCAATTAAAATAGCTCTATAACTTAAAAGAAAATCAGTGCATAATAGTTCTGGTTTAGAACATATTATTGCAAAAATGAATTTGAGTAGGTCAAAATTACTTAATGAGAAAAACACATCTGGACCTGGAAACTTTCTTTTCCCATAAAAGACAACAATAACGGTACTGATAATATTACTTGCTAACATTTATGAAACCTACCCCTCAGTTAATCACATCCTAGCAACAATTTTATTTAAGTACCTTTTTAGTCCTACCAACAACTCTGTGTCCAAGATAATGTTAGTATTCTATATCATAGCTGAGGAAACAAAAGTCACTTGCCCAATATTCACAGGTAGTTAAGAGGTGGGGTCAGAATTCAGCAGCAGACTCAAGTGATTCCAAAGCCATTTGACTTTAAACCATATTTTGTGATTTGGGTACCAGAATTTCATTTATGTGCAAACTCAGAATTGTTCATTTCACCTTTTGAATTGAAATGGGACCTAAAATCCTGGAAGATTGATTGTAAGATTTGCAGTGTGTCGTTTGTTAACCAAAAGCTATGTCAAGTACTCATTGAGTACTTACTATGTGAGTTTAACCCATATTATGTAACTAATATAGAAATGGACAAGGCTCTCAGGAACTGTTGCATATTTAATTATGCAGTTAATGATATTTTTTTTTTTTGGTATGTTTGATCATTTAAGTAGAAGATGCCTTTTAACAGAAAAAAAGTTAGCTATTCCAAGGTGGCTAATGATGCATTTAGTATATCCATAATTGGGTGCATTAAAATCACCATAGAGTTGTTATATGGAGGGAGTTTGGTAATCTACAACTTTAAGCTCAATATCATGGACCTTCCTAGAGTCCTGGCTCAGCACTCAGGATTACATTACTGTGGTTTTCTCCTTAACTCTCCCAACATGGTGCTGATTTCTGGATCTCCTTGCAGCCTCTTGGCCTGAACTCACAGTCTTCTCAGTCCTTTGTTCATCTCTTTCTTATCCTTTATTAAAACTGGTGCATTATAATTATACATAGTAGTGGGATTCATTGTTACATATTCATACATAATTTGGTCAATTTTATTCCCTAGTCCTTCCCCCTTTTCCTCTCTTCCTCCTTCCCTTGAATCTCTTTTCTTTAAAAATTTTTTTTTAGTTGTAGATGGAAACAATCTTTATTTATTTATTTTTAAAAAACTTTTTAGTTGCAGTTGGACATAATACCTTTATTTTATTTATTTATTTCTATGTGGTGCTGAGGATCAAACCCAGTGCCTCACACGTTCGAGGTAAGCGCTATACCACCAAGCTACAAAAAAAGCCCATCTCAACTTGTAACCATCACAGCTTAGCAGATGGCTTGCAAATGTATAACTCTGGTTTTGACCTCTCTGATCCAATTGAGACCCTTGTGTTGGGAGGGTTTACTTGAATGTCCCAGTCTCTCTCTCTCTTTTTTTTTTTTGTTTTTAATATCTATTTATTTGCTTTAGTTGTACACAATGCATCCATTTACTTTTACGTGGTGCTGAGGATCGAACCCGGGCCACCCAGGCGCTAGGCGAGCGCTCCACCGCTGAGCCACAACCCCAGCCCTGTCCCAGTCTCTTAAATCAAGATATTCAAACTGGGGTAAGGGGTTATAGCTCAGTGGTGGAGCACTTGCCTAGCACATGTGAGGCACTGGGTTTGATCCTCAGCACCACATAAAAATAAATAGATAAAATAAAGGTATCATGTCCACCTACAACTAAAAAGAAAATTTAAAAACAAAAGATATTCAAACTGGATCTAATTTTTCACATTAAAAAAATTAGAACTGCCTTTGTTTCTTCAGGTCTACAATCTCGAAGTCGTACATCATTTATGTCCTCCATGCCCTGGGTTGAGTTTGCATCCATTCATCCACCATTGTGCAGAGGACTGGTCCCTTCCTTTCCATTTCCCTTAGCTCCCTTACAAATCATGTTTGCAATGTGGCTGTTCTGTGCTGTGAAAGACCAAGAGGAATCCTTACGCAACCTCCTGGCCAAGATCCAGGGCATCAGAAAGGCCATTTGGCCCTGTGAGATGACGTCCATGATGGCAGTGGGAAGTGGGAGAAGGATGGAGGCCAGCCCAGTGAAATGTGTAAAGAAAACGAACATGGTTTACACAAGTCTGGGAAGGACCTCACATTTCCTTCCTCAGGTCAGTTTCTCTCTACTTCGGTATAAAACAGCGTTGATTATGGAAAGACAGCTGTTGGCTTCTCTCTTTGAGTGCTGAGCAATACAGATTAAAAAAAAAAAAAAAATGTTGGCCTCTAGCTGGACATGGATAGCCCAGGCTGCCTGCACCTGGTGCTATGACTCCCCTGCCGCACTGCTGCCAGCACTTGCTGTGCAAACCAGGGCTGCAAGCCTGAGTCGAGGGCTCCATAACAAATAGAGTACCAGGAGCATGGGCTCTGAAGTGGGATGGACTCAAGTTCAAATCGCTGCTCAGCCACTCCCTGGTTGCTTAACTGTGTAATTAATTCCTCAGAGCTGAGTGGGAACTCCTAGGTAGCAGGACAAGACATCACCAGGATGATAGTGCAAATTGATATTCCTAAACCCTTCTGTTTTAGTCAGCCTTTTCACAGCTGTGACTAAAAGACCTGACAAGAATATTTTTAAAGGAGGAAAAGATTATTTGGGGGCTCGTGGTTTCAGAAGTCTCAGTCCAAGGAAGGCTGGTTCCATTCCTCGGGGCTCAAGGTGAGGCTGAACATCATAACAGGACAGTGTGGTGAAGGGAAGCAGGTCACATGATGATCAGAAAGCAGAGAGAGACTCCACTCACCAGATATAAAATATATACCGCAAAGGCACATACCCAGGGACCTACCACCTCTAGCCATAACCTACCAGCCTTTGGTTACCACTCAGTTAATCCTGTCAGGGAATTCATTGATTGGGTCAAGGCTCTCATAACCCAATCATTTCACCTCTGAATGCTCTTGTGTTGTCTCACACATGAGCTTCTGGGACCTCATATACAAACCATTACACCCTCACAAGTAAAATATCATAAGTGTGTCTTTGGCACACCTCTGAGGTTTAAAGGGGGTGGTTGGGATCACCATGTAGATCTCTAATAGCCTATAAAAAACAGGGGCCCTACCAAGCCTAATCACAGGGCCTTGATTTTGTGGATTAAAGCAGGCCAGTTTAGGTCAGAAGAGAACAGCTCAAATAACATAGGGGCTTAAAGTTATCAACTGTCTTTCTTCTTCTCAATCTGTTTAAAGAACTGATATTTGTAAAGGCACCAACTTAAAAACCTCAAAGTCTCAGTTTTCTCATCTTTGAAATGGGGATCATAATTCCATGTTACTAGACTGCGTTGAGAATGTCCATGAAACACTTAGCACAGGGCAAGGTCCGTGCGCTTCCACATAAACTCTAGGCAGGTTGTCACTGGGCATGTGTTCACATTTACTTGTTATGCGCACATGAGAGTTAGAAAAGGGTGAGTCATTGATATATGTAAGACATGTGGACCCTTCACTGCATTGAAGCCCAAATTACTCATTGGTCTATTATATCTTTCAGGGTGATTTCCTTTTTTTTTTTTTGTCTACACTTACAGATGCAAATATAAAAATCAAGGAGATTGTTTTCTGACAGCTGGTGGATCATATCTAATTACTCTGTGATTTCTTCACGTGAAGTCCCATCTGGCTAGCCCCTGCTCCCTCTAAAGGAGCAATCATCAACCAGAACTCCCTCTGGCCACTCAGTGTGGGTTTTATAGTTGTTCACTACAGACCCCAGGTACCAAGGAGATCCCCCAAACATATTATCAATGGAAGGCATTTGGGGCTTTTTCTTTTTTCTTTTCTTTTCTTTTAGTTGTAGATGGACACAATATCTTTATTTATTTTTATGCAGTGCTGAAGATCAAATCCAGTGCCTCACACATGCAAGGCAAGTGCTCTACCACTGAGCTACAACCCCAGCCCACGTTTGGGGCTTTTAAAGTTGGTCATGAAACTAAATGAGACAAAGGGATTAGGGACACAGAAGGCAGGAGAGATGACTGAGATTGTATGAGTAAGTGGAATACCCAGCAAACCTAAATCTTTATCTGGAGATTTTATCTGAAAAAAAAAAAAAAAGACAGATTTTGACTTGATTTTTGCTGGTTCTAGGACCACACTTCCAGTTGCAAGAGGATTGGTATTGGTAAAGCTCTTATGACAGTATATGTCATCTAGTGCCTGATTCAATAAATGGTAGTAATAATTGTCATTGCTGATACTTGTAGTAACTTAGATGCATATGACTGAGCTGCATGCATGTGGCTCTCAGAAAGTAGTAAGTGGTATTTGGATTTAGAAGTCAATTTTCTGTGAATTTGATCGGCTCAAATCAGTACCCCAGGGTTCAAAGACTGACTCAGGTAGTCTGGGTGAAATGACTACACCCAGCTTTTGAAGCCAACTTCTGGGCTGAGGTTTAGAAATCTCAAAGTAGAGCAGAAGAAATAGAGTATAAGGGATCAAAAACCTGGAGCCGGGGCTGGGCTTGTGGCTCAGCGGTAGAGCACTTGCCTAGCACGAGCATGGCCTGGGTTCGATCCTCAGCACCACGTAAAAATAAAAGGCATTATGTACAACTAAAGCAATAAATAAATATTAAAACAAAAAAAACAAACAAACAAACAAACAAACAAAAAACCTGGAGCCCTCTATGGGGAGGTCAGAGGGTTCTGGAAGGGACATGGCAGTCATGCCAGAGACTTTTGTCAGACAGAAGGTTTAATCTTTCCAACTCCAGACATTTGGGGCAGAAGCAAGGAACAGAATGAGAAGTGGAAGTACTACAAAGGAGATCCGCCGTAGAGGTTGATCTGTGACCTGCTTTTATAGACAAGGTAGTAAGTTTGTTCTTTGCTGAACTTGTCTGTTTCAGTGTATCTGTGCATCCTTGCCTTCCCTTTTCTCCCCCTTCTCTTCTCTTTCCCTTCTTCTATTCTTACTCCTACCCTCCCTTCCTTTCACCTTTTTTTTTTTAAAAAAATTTATTTATTTGCTTTAGTTGTACACAATGGGTTTATTTGTACCTGGTACTGAGGATCGAACCCGGGCCGTGCACGTGCTAGGCGAGCGGTCTGCCGCTGAGCCACAATCCCAGCCCCTCCTTTCATCTTTTATTTCTTTTCTTTTGAAAGGAAAATTTTGCATTAAAAAAAAAACAACAACAACAACAACTCAGATATCTCATGGCCAAGCTGGAGAAAAAGAGGGATTTCTTTACATTATCCAGCAGAGCTGGCTGGGAAGACCAGAGGGAACGTCTAGGGTAGGTGAGTTGCTGAATGTGGCTAGTATACCTTGGAATCATGGCCAGGGGTCAATGTGGACAGAAGAAATGATCCCTGAAGGCAACAGCCAGAGAGAGCTGCTGTCCTGGATCCCTGTCCTCCTGAAGTTTACCGTGCCCTGGGGACCAACACAGCTCCAGATGTCCCCATACCAGATGTCCCTCCCAGCTCTATTCACAGTTCCCTGCCAAACCTGACCCAGCTAGCCCTTTTCCTGAGATCCTCTTCCAACTGAGCTTCGGTTCTGGATGTTTCTGAGTATCTTCTTTGCTCCATCTCCACCTTTTTTTTTTTTTTTACAATGTTCTAATCACTTCATTAATTCACATATTTGTATCTCATTATAATTCTCTGTAGCAAGTATCTAAATTGGCTCATTTTACAGGTAAGACGATGAAACTCAAGAGGAAAGGAGTCAAGTAACTTGCCCCAGATCTTGCAACGTGTTTGTGCTTGGGTCTGGGATTTGGCTTTATCTCCAAACCCCACATTCTTATCAGTAAATTTTGTCTTGTGTGTATCACACTACAATACAACCACTTGTTGACTTGTCTGCCTCTCAACTAAGTCATCAGCTCCTAGAGTTAAGAGCAGTGCTTTCCCCTCACTATTTTCATTCCTACCGAGGACAGGGCCATGGTGGGCACCCTGCACGTGTTTTTCCATTTGTGCCACATTGCACTGACTTCCTGCTGGTGGACCAGAGGCAGGGTAAGAAGGACTTTGGTCCAGCTCCAGAATAGTTCAAATCATGCTTCTGTGAGCTCACAGTATAACAAAGTTATACTATGGTGTGTGTACAGAAACCTAAACTACTAAGCTGGAACGAGTAACAAAGGACATTGAAAATAGAAATTGAGGCTGGGAACTTACCAAGACCCTGTCCATGGAAAATGTGAACACTCTCTGGAACTTTTCCAACCCAGTTCCTGAATTTGTAATACACTTCCATAGGTCTAACTTGGGCTTTACCATCCCATTTGCAGGGGGTAAAAAAAAAGTATCACATATATTATAAGTTCAGGACATAAGCCATCTGTAGGCTTTCAACTGAGGTGTTAAGATATTGCAAAAAAATACAAAGTGAAGCACATGTGAAGTCCCCTCATACTGGAGCTGGGCAGCTGAAACAAGACTCGAAGACCCTTGAGGGCTGTAGCCTTTCCCCTCGGATATCTCTGAAAGACGTCCAGTGAGTTCCAATTTGGGCAGGGGTTTGTTTGTTCTGCTTGGTTCAAGTCAGGGCTACGGATCCCTAATGGTTTTAACATCCCTAAAGGTTTTCCACATTTGGGCAAGATCTATGCTTCATGTAAGCCCCAAGGAGGAGGTCTTGCTCCCACCGCTCTGGCTGAGCCTTCTGCGCCAAGGACGCTCAGATGCCCTGACTCAGGGGAGAGGTTTAGCAGCATCTACCCCTTGGCATGAGTGTGGAGATTTTTTACAATGGTGCTGTGTCGTAGTAAAAATGCCTCCATTCTTAACCAACTGTAGTTTTTATTGCATTTCATTTTTTCTCCCGGTGATGCTGAATTTTCAAGAGTAGTCCTTTTTCTCCAACCACTGCATTGTGCCAACAAAAACTAAGAGAGCTCGCACTGGCTTCTAGCCCTTTCTTTTGAGCAAACCAGTTCCTAATCCAAGGAATAATCACTCAGGTTTGAAACTGCCACTCTCCTCCCCATGGAGGGTGCCTCCAGGCTCTTGCCCTCACGTGCCACAGCTGGTCTGACTTTCCTAAATCTGACCTGCTTAGGAGCCTGCAGAAGCTCTAATATCTCCTATATCTCCAGGGAGACCCCAGCTACAAGTTTGTGCCAAGATGACCCCAGTGTGTTTACAGCCTGACTCTCTTTTACCCCAACTTGCTGGCCAGCCTCCTGAGTGTCTGAGCTGAAGTGCTCCGTAGCTTATGAGAATCTCAGAATATAATCCAGGGCTCACAAATGTTGATGTCTGTCTGCAGGGCCAAGCAGGTAAGAGAATGAGGTGGGGCCAGGCGTCTCATGTGTGGGGCTAGTGTGCCTTATCTAAGGGGTGAGTGTGGGTCAGTGCCAGCCCATGCGACCAAGGGAAAGGATGGTGGCCCAGAGCAGCCAGAGAAGCCAGAAGTCTACATCTTAATGCAAAGTTCCTAATTTTTAAAATACTGCAGCAACACAGATGGCCTGGATTTGGCCCATTAGGAACAAATTTTGCTCCCCTGACACAAGTGTAACAGAGTACTAACTGAGTTTGGTATGGGGGAAGGGCCATTTGTAGTCCCGGCAGGCTCATCTTTGATCCCCTTTCTAGTCCACACCATAAGCTTCTCTTCTACATCCAATCTCTTGGAATATTGTTTCCAGAAAGCAGAGAGAGCTATTACCAGTCACCCTCCTTTCCCCACATTCTCAAAACAATTATGTGGTCTATGTGGTTTTCAATACTATCTCAGGTCTTCATTTGGAATAATCATGTATTTTCAGATTCCATATCATTGACATTTCAAATGTTCTATTTTTATTTGGAGTACAAAGAGAATTGGAAGGGACTGAGCAGGAGGACACCTCTGCTTTATTTGGATCTGAACCATCCTTTTGAAACATACATCTTACTGCTTAACACCCTCTGAGGGCTTCCCACTGCTCCTGGAGCCCATAATAAGAGCCTGCACTGTGTAGCAATTTGTTTTTACTCTCTGTGCCTCAGTTTATTCATATGTAAAAATGTGAGGCTTAAATTAGGTAATTTTTAAAAAAAAATTTTATTATTCTAATTTGTTAATACATGTTTGCAGAGTACATTTCATATTACATATAAAGAGCACAATTTTTCAAGTTGCTGGTTTAATATAAAGTATTTATACAACAATTGTGTCTTCATACATGTATTTAGGGTAATCATGGATAACTCAGTCTGCCATTATTTCTATCCCCTTGTCCCCACCACACCCTCCCCCTCTTTGTTCTGTTTAAAGTTCTTTCATTCCTCTCATTCCCTCTCTCTTGCCTTTATAAGTTAGTATCTTCATATCAAAGAGATCATTCGACCTTTTAAAATACTTGTCACACTGCTGGCACAAGGTGGGCATCTAATACATGTTGGTGTTTGTTGTTCTGACTCCTCTGGACTTTCTTGGTATAACAAACCTTCCAGCTCCCTATTCTCCATCTAAACCTCAACACTGCATACACCCTGCTGTCACTGGGCCTTTGCACACCCAGTCACTTCTGCCCAGACACTATTCTAGCTCCCCTCTCTTCTTAGTTATCATAGATTGGTAGATCATTCCCCAGCTTAAACATCACTGCTTCAGGGCAGACTTCTCTGACTAGTCAAATCTCACACAGACATGTCCATCTACCTTGTAGCATGTGTCACAGTTCAGTTTGCCATTTATTTTTGTGATTGCTTGATTCCCTACTGGTAGTTAAGCTCTATGTGGGTAGGAACAATGTCTCTTCTACTCCTACTCCCTGGCATTGTAGGCATTCATAAGTATTTATGAAATAAGTGAATTCCCATATTCCCATCAGTGGTCTCTCTGACAGGCTGGGGTGTGATAACTCTAAGAAAAGGGTTTTCCTCAAAGCTCTTTGCCTGGTTTGAGGGCTACAGAGTGAACCCCTACCTTTTTGCTCAGGGAAGAGACTCCAGACCTCCAAAGCAGGGCTGATGTTAAGAGTGGGGTCACCTTCTTCCTTATTTTCCTTTTCTCAACAATTTACAGAGATGAGACCCTCAGGAACACTTGCCAGCTGGCCCAGAGGTAGACTGGTAGAGGTAGACTTAGGAAGTCTATAGAAGCAGGTAAGAGAGCTATCCTCCCATGGCTATCTGCCTGATTGTGGTCAATTAATAACACATAATTGGGCAGGGGCCAATGAAGATCAAAGGTGTGTTTCTCACGTGACTCTCAGAGGGTCCACCTCTGTCACCTATCTTCGGTCACACAAGGGGCAGGACTGAGACCAGTCCAAGTGACTTTTGCAAATAATGCTTTAAAAGAATGGTCACTGTTGATAAATTAACTTTTTGATGTTGGTAATGCTCACAGGACAATGCAGATGTTTCAGATGTTCTTGGTTTTAGCACAGAGAACTGCGTGTGAGCCTGGAGCTGCGTGCACATGTTCACATATTCATCCATTCTCTCAACAAATATTTTCTGAGCTCTTTCCACAGGCCAGGCACTTTGTGGCTGCTTTTGCAAAATGGAATACATTCACTTGAGCCATTAGCTAACAGGAGCTGCTGCTTCTCCTGTTTGATTGAATTTGTGCTATGACTCTGCAGCTGTAGGTGGAAGACCTCCCAACTACCCTCATTGGTGCTCGTATGAAAGAATCGAAGTGCATCACTTCCCCAAGATCTCTGAAGTCCTTGTAGGTTTCTAGAACAAGAAGATAGCAGGTATGTGGGAAAATAATTGCTTTTGTGGTCAGGTAAACCTGCATTCAAATTTGAGCTTCCATGTTGTATTATATTATGTACATACACAACACACCCTGGTTTAAGACACAGGATCCCTGAGTGGAGACAATCTGAAATGTTTCCTAGAGATGAAGAACATGGGTTTGGGAATCAGACAGGCGTAGGATCAAATGCTGACTTTGTCCCTATTAGCTGATAAACCCCAGTGAAAGATTTTGGTTCTAGACTTGGTAGTTCACCAGCCCAGAATTTTTGAGTTTCCAGGGTCTCTGAAACTTTCTGTACTCTAGGTTCCCCCCTGTACTTCCAAACCATCCACACTAATACCTGCTTGAAGTAGATTTTAGATGTTTGCTTATGAATGCAAAAATGTGACCCCCACTGCTACCCAGGGTATTTCTGGTAACTAAAATTCACAGGGAAAGCCTCAGAAGTATTGAAGCATACCTTTGTTCAAGCTTCTATGGAATCAATTGTAAAAACATAAAACTATCATTGTCGTGATGAACTGCTAAGTTAAAAAAGACTTAACATACCAAATATGTATTTCCACTTGACAAAATATTTAGACCTTTATGAAGGTGGTAAAATATCTTGTGTTAGAATTAAGTTAACTGAAAACAAGACATCCTTTAAAATGCCCCTTTACTCCTTTAACTTCACTACTAGTGTCTTTATTATTTTTTGAAGACTCAATTCCAAAAGAAGTTTGAATAATGACTCAGACTATCTTGAGATCTTCTTTTTTTTTTCCTCTTAAATATTTGCTACTGACCCACATGTTATTATAAACAGATTATAAGCATATTCCATTATGTGCTATAAATGTTCCCATGGACAAGAATTTTCATAGCTCACTTAAAGGAGATTTAGCCCTTTAAAACAATAAACAATTTAGAAACACTGAAAAGGATTAGTTTCAGGCACTGAAAAAAAATCTCATTTAATTTTATCATAATGAGTAATTCATCTTCATAAAATTGTACAAATTTTAACTTGCACACTAAATTTTGTACCGATCACAGACTTTAGACAAGGTTCCTAATACCAGGAGTGAATACTTGGCATCTTTTCTACTCTGGAGGGAATAGAGAAAACATCATCAGAGAATCAAGTAGAAAAACAGAAGCTTGATCTTCTAGGTCAGGGCTTGTTTCCTCTCGTTAAATACCTGCACACGCTTCTCCACGCTCTGATGTGGTTTTAGAAACCTCGGACTTCACTCAAGATGGTTCAGGGCCTCTGGGCTCACACATCCTATGCTTATTTCAACTATAACATTTATTACATCCTAAAATTGTATGTTCATTTTTCCATTTCCATTAGCACTCCTTTCCTTAAAAGGAAAGACTGCATCTTGTCTACTGTTATATACTTGGCACACAGTAGATGTCCAACAAATACTGCTTAAATGAATAAATGAATGAATGGCCTAATGCATGGGAACTAAGAAAAACCTAACTCAGGAAGTCACACTGGAGCAGTTCCCAGATACTCGACACCACCTCTCAGCTTTAAATACTGTTCTTGAACTTCTCTCTCTTTACCCTCTAATTCAAATGTCCTTCTTGACTCCCCCAGGCCAAGCCAGCTGCTCTTTTCCTTCTCTAATTAAATCCGCTGCTTTCAGGATACACACAATTTCTTACTCCAGTTTTTTGTTTTGTTTTGTTTTGTTGTGGAACATTTAATTAGCAACACTGACTATTTTTCCCTTTCAATATTCAGCAAGTTTTGGGGAAAACCTTGGAGTCTAATCACTGTTAGATTACATCTGGGAATACCAGTTCAAATAACTATCTTGTAAATGATTTCTGGAATACGTAATCAGGACTTGACATTTTTATTTGAATCTCTGAATGTCTGTCTGGCATGCTATCCTCACCAATCATCTTTCTGAATTCAGTGATTAGGATGTAACCAGCCCTTAATTATCTGATTTATTTCCCTGCATCCCTCCCTCCATTCTGTGTCAACATTTTTGCTGAGATATAGGACAAAATGAACTTGTTTCTGGGAGCAAAATAAAGGCAAATGAAAGTATTGAATTCATCCAGTTAGATCCATTCACACCTTAGCATATGACATGTTTAGGACATACCTGGCCATGGAGTCACACTCACATTACTGGGTAATAGCTGGTGTGAAGTCACATTCTGATGTTATACCTGTGTGCAGAATTGCACTCCTCGATGACATCTGTCCACTAGTGGTCCCAAGGCAGCCAGTCTTTGTTCTGTGCCCACCACAGTTCCTGAATCCAGGACCTACTAGTGCCACTTTCAACTCACTAGTCTGGAACTTTCCAATTCTCTATAGGTGATTAAAGGCTACTTGAGTGGACTTGAAGCCTAACATTACATTTTTTTCTGGACTGAGAAACACTATTTTATAAGTAGAAGACTTCCAGATGTGATCTTTAGTGTTCTTCCCATAGGTGGCAAAGCACGAGGCCATGATGGGCAGCAAGTGAATATTTCTTCAATGCTTAAGTGGTACAGAAACACCCAACATTACATTCAAGCATACTTTTAACACCCACCCCCCCAAAATTCAGTGTGACAAAACTAATAAGTCAGGATATTCTTTAAATAAACTTAACTCTTGGAATTAGAACTATGCACATGCCTTCCTTGCCTGTTAGGCATGTAAAGGGTAATTGTTTTGATTATGAGGAAGTCAACTAAGGCAGCTGTTATGAACTAAATTATTTATGAGGTATGGTCATGCATTTCAAATGTGAGTATGTGTATTCCTACTATGATTTCTGGTTTTTATATTCAAAGTGATTAGCTTTAGAAACAGACACAAATAGAACATACTTATTACAGTGAAAGAAAAATAAGTTGAAAATTTATCAGACTTTTATATCAGAAACAAAATATTCCCTATTTTCAAATGAGAATATTAAATCTCTAAGACATGTTTTGACATTAATGTTCCATTTTTAGCCTATATATGACCAATAACTTTTTTTATACATACATGCATACAATCAAACTTGTTAAAAGTGAACAGTGGAGTTTTCTTTTCTACCTCATAATTTAAATATGGATAACTAAGCTTCATCCTGGTTATATGTAATATGTAATTCCTTAATTTACAAACTTGACTCAGCAATAATGTGAGAAGGAAAAATTATGTTTAATGCACTAAGTTTATACTACTGTTGGTACCCTATACATATTTGAGAATATTTAGCTGCATTATTTGAAAAATACTCTTATTATTTTTCTATTTTGCTATTTCAGGGTGTTATATCACTATGATTGATCCCATTTTTCTTCTCCCTTTTTACTTTATTTTGCTTTTTCTTGATTATTGAAGTCAATGATTGATTTGATGGCCATTGCTGTGCAGTGTTAGCCTTGAGATTCTAACAAGATTAATGGGAGAAGGAGAAGGGAAATAGAGAAGGGAAATAGAAAGAGCTTATCTGTACCAAACTAATGGAAGTCCTTGATGGGGTGGTATAAGCTTTCACTTTTCCATTTTGGTACAGCACCTATTATAATCAAGGGCACACCCTGGCTGATCAATGCTTCATGTCAGGAAATGCCTCTGTCAATTTGGAAAACTTTCAACTTAATGGACATCATCCTCAGTGGCCAGGAAGACAGGAAACCAGGCATGTTTGTGCTCTGATTGTCAGTTTTCTGTGCCATCCCATAGACTGGTAAAGCTACGTGGCAGCAGAACTCTGGGCAAACAAGCCTTCAGTTACCAGTTCCTGACTTGGGGACAATGACTGGCTGGCTGCATATCCTCTTCCCCTGTTTTCATCTGCAGGCTACTGTGATCCCTACTGGTGATTATCACCACCTCTGGGAGACAAATTCTCAGATCCTTTTAACCTTATGATAGACTTGGGGTGAAAGACATGCATAGCATTGCCCTTCCTTTAAGTTATCTTTTATTGTGGTAAAATGCACACAAATTAAATTTAGCATCTTAACATTTCTAAGTGCACAACTCACTGGTATTAAGTATATTCACACTGTTGTGCCACCATCCAGATAATACTCTTTCACCTTACAAAACAGAAACTGTACCCATTACACACTAACTCCCATTCCCACTTCACCCCAGGCCCTAGTAACACCACTCTACTTTCCATCTCTCTGGTTTTGACTACTCTAAGGATCTCATGCAAGGGAATCATAAGCGTTTGTTTCTGTTCCCCTTCTTTCTTTGTACCTTTCCTAACTCTACTTAATAGCCTTCAAACATCATTTCTCCCATGGAAGAGATCATTCTTTTGATCTTCTTTCTTTCCCTTTCTCTCTGGGAAAATTTTTTAAAATTTTGGGCTGTCTCCTTCTGTCCCTTTTCATTCCATTTATAAGCATTCCATTTTTTTTAAAGGAAAAAAAATATTGAGATAATTTTCTGATTCTTTCATAGAGGTCTGAGTTTTGAAGGGTAACTAACCACAACAAATAACTACAGCTGCCAACATCTAAAATCTCAGAAATGGCTGAAAGTTCTTTTCAAAGACTCCATAAAAGTTTTAAGTTAACTCTTTACTTGCCCTAATTAAAATGATTCCTCATCAACAAGACACGTCTTTTAATTCACTTGTACTGCTTTTTTCTTGGAGGCTGAATCTCAGTATCTCAATAATAGTGTTTTTCTATTATTGTTTTCTTTTTTTAAAAAATATTTATTTATTTGCTTTTAGTTGTACACAATGCGTTTATTTGTACGTGGTGCTGAGGATCGAACCCGGGCAGCGCACGTGCTAGGCGAGCACTCTACCGCTAAGCCACAATCCCAGCCCCTTGTTTTCTTTATAATAATAGAAAAGGGTGTAGATTTCAACGGTGTGTTGGGTAAAAGAGGGTTTTAAGGACTGGAGTCGGGAACTGAATCACGTTTTAACACTGCTGTTTCTCTTGGAATGTGTTCTAAGTTCCACTCAGTTCCTGAGAAGTGAACTTCTAAAACACATCCCTGTTATAAACTGGAAAATGTTTTAAATGCTTCCCATAGATTTTCATTAGCAATTAAAAACTCAAAGTCGTTGACCAAATTTATGACACAAGACACACTGAACAAAAAGTAGCCAAAAGCCATGGCAGCCACCACTACCTCCAGATACCCTGGTGGAGTATGTGGCTATTGGGCCATCAGAGAGCTCAACACCCATGAGCCAAACTGCTGATCCTACAGATTCTGTAAATATTCTGTGACTTAAAGGTCCATCTGATTTTTAAAATTTTTTTTTTTTTTTTTTTTTTTTTTTTTTTTTTTTTTTTTGGTATTGGGGATTGAACTCAGGGGCACTCGACCACTGGGCCACATCCCCAGCCCTTTTTTGTATTTTATTAGAGACAGGGTCTCACTGAGTTGCTAAGTGCCTTGCCATTGCTGAGGCTAGCTTTGAACTCATGATTCTCCTGCCTCAGCCTCCCAAATGCTGGGATTACAGGTGTGTGCCACCGTGCCCAGCTTAATTTTTAAAAACTGACAAAATTATGTATGCTTATTGTGTATAACTGATGTTTTGATATATGTATACATTGTGGAATGGCTCAATCAAGCTAATTAATGTATGCTTTTCCTCACATACTTATATATTTTTTGTGTGGTGAGAAACCCATATGTTTTTTTGTTCCTCTTTTTGTTTCCTGCTGCATATTGAAGGAACATGTTTAATTAAGACACATAAAGACTTTGAAAACCCTGGGGGAGGAGACTGAAGTTGAAAATGGCTTAAAGCAGGCCAGAAACTATAGAAATAAGACCAGGGCAGAAGGCAACCAGCTAATTGTGTTATTCAGCAGGAGCTACTTACAGAGGGTTATCAGAAACCATTAAAGAGCTGGAGAACAGAACATTAAAAAAAAAAAAAAAGAAAGAAAAGAAAAAAGCCCAATTCGGTCTTAAAACATCAATTGGAAGATCACATATTACCAGAAAGTCTCTGTGCTGGGAATGTGGATCTATGAGCTTCTATACTGAACAGGGAAGTGCAAATAGAAATCAAGATCAAGTTACTATCAGGGCAACAGATACACTGACCAGCAACCGTCTTCAACAGGATCTCCCATAGCACTTGCACTCTGCTGGGCAGAGTGTGTATCTAATAAGCACAGGTTGGTGAAGTCACAGGATGAGGTCCTAGCATATAGTCACATGCAGTGAAGTAATGCCAATTCCACATGCTAATCTCAGCTCAACTTCCTGGAAACAGTACTGACAGAGAATGCAAGCCGGCTATTCTCTGGAGACCACTTCAGAGTGGAGAAACCTGGGATCTTGTGCATAGGGAAAAATGCTTACCACCTAGAAACTATAAGGTCTATGAGGGGGAAACTTTTTTTTTCCCCTTCCCTTCCCAGCACATCACCCTTTCTAGGAACTCAAGTTTCTCCCTATTAGTCTTTTGGGTTAATGTTCTCATATTGTGTGTTTTTCTTCATTCATCGTTTAAAACCAATCCTCAGAAGTGAAAAGTATTTCCAGAAAATAAATCAACATGGCACCCAACAGGGAGGCGGTGGTGTTCCTCTTAAGCCTGCCTGGGGTGTGTGGGGGGATGGCATGGGGGAGGCTGAGGCTCAAGGAGGAAGCTCACTGGTCTGCTAGCCTGGTGTCTGAGTTCACTGTGGAGGAACGACAGCTTCTCTGCTTCAGAGAGAGAAATGGTTGGATATCAGGTGGCGCTCTTGGCAGCCCCTAGGAAGTGGAACACAGCTCTGCATGGTCCCTGTCTGGCTGGTAACTTCCTGCCAGAGAAGACTGCCAAGTGGCTTGTGACAGCTGTGCCATGAGCAAGTCTCTGAGGTTCTTTGGTGTGCTGCCGTTTCTGACCTGCCTGTCTGCCACTCGTGGGAAGGAGCAGGGAGGTTCAGATGCCGAGGGACCCCATTTTCCATTGGCCCTCATCTTTCAGCACTGTGCCTGCCTGTCTTGTCCTTTAAGGTGGGAGTCATGGAAGATGGTCCTTGGCTTTCTGGTCAATGGGGACCTATCGATTCTGTGTATGAAGGAGCTCTGTACTACACTCTGTGGCCAGCCACTGCTGGTTTTCAGCGTGACCACATGACCATATTTATTTACTATCCTCTTGTCATAGTAATTGATATCTGTCAAGTATTACCACTAGGAAAAACCAACTTCCTGAATTAAAGGTAGCATTTTAACCATTTACTTCTTTTGAAAAAGGAATTTAAAAATCTTAAGACTTACTACTGGAAGGTTTATACTTTAAGGGATTTTAATAAGGGACTACTCTTTTGTACTCTTTCAAAGCAGTCCCTTTTACTTAGAGTAGCTGATATATGAACTCATTTTTCCATCAAGAGTTACCTAAAGCTTATCTTAGACTCTTTTCTGAAGGAAAGGTGCAAAGTTAAAAGTGAAATTTCAGACATTACCTTTCAGCATCATTCGTCCAGTGGCTCCTCCAAAAGTACTGAGAAGGCCACTTCTTGCTCCTAAAGATGTGGTTGCCTCGAGGAGAGAACCCGTGATGTACTGAGCTATGGAAGTCCTTTGGAGGGTGGCACGGTACTCACACACGGTGTCTTGGACACATTGCTTTAAGCACAGACCAATGCTAATTCCTCCATGGACTGTCTCGGAGGCCGGGAGCTTTGGTAAGAAGTGGAGTAGAGATCCAACTGTATCTTCTGTTTCTTCTCCTCTTCTCACTGCATTGTAGATCTGTGAATAGCACAAAGCACAGGAAGTATTAATCTAGTTTCTTAGAAAAGCAAATTAACTTGTTGACAAAATGCCCAGATGACTTATTAAGAAAGAAGGCCCAGTCGCTCGAAGTGCAAACACTCTTGAGCCCTGGACCCATGCATTAACCTGAACATTCTACAGACACCATTTATTTGGAAAAGCTATGTGTAGTTATGAAATAGGCCATTCAAACAACTCTGCTATCAAACAGAGCACTTAAAGTTGTACCAACCAAAAATACATTCAGCTCAAATTTCTCCTCCTCCACAGGAGAGCAAAGCTCTTCTACAAAGAGACAAGGGCAAACCTTTCCTTCTTGTCCTTGCGGACTACCCCGAATGACTGTTTCATGCCTATTTGCCTCCACGGAACACTTCAGGCTGACATTCGTGGGGAATCTTTGCTCCATGCTCAAACTGAAGTGAGGACAAGAAGGTCAGGGGTAAGAAGAACCTCTCTGTTTCGCTCTCAGGCATAATCATCCTTTATTAGTGGAGGGCACTCTTTGAATCTTTTTTTCTCTTCCTCCTCCCTTACCTCCCACATCCAAAGAGTTGACAGCTTCTGTCCACTCTTTCTGCCCTGTCTCTGTCGCTATCCCGATTTTATCTCTCTTGATCACTTGAACTCACCAAGAATGATCTCAAGAGGACGACGCTGTTGGGGCAGATTCCCCATCAAGCCCCTGTCCATTCTAATGTAGTAGTAGTTCAACATGATGAACTGCTCTCTACAAGGCACTGTGTTGAGAGACACGGGGCAGGCATTTCTGTTTCTGTCATCTTGGAGCCTGTGTAGGGCTGCTGGGAACAGGACTTCTAAAAGGCAAACATGTAGAAGACTGTGGTGCAAGGACATTTTTGCTGGCTATAATCAGGGTCTCTGGAACCAAAGGGAGTACAAAGCTCTTCTTAAAGTTGAAGGTCTTTATACTAGAGATGAAAGCGAATTCAACTTGGGCAAGAGTTGTGCTTCTGTGTACAAGGCAAAAAATGACACAGTAACTCCTGGCAGCAAACCAAACAAAGCCAGAAGAATCTGGTGAAAGGTAAACTTGTATCCATGGGAAAAGTGGCATGGTTTGGGCCAAGTTCCAAAGCAACCTTCCTGCTAAGGACACTGGATGCAGAATCCATGTGATGCTATACCCCTCAAAGATTTGAACTAATGAAAAATAACAAAAATGGATTTAGAGAGAGAGAGAGAGAGAATAAAAAGTATCAAATAGCACCAAGTAGCACCCTTTTCCATTTTGGGGGACATGGGGTCTGGCTATGTTACCCAGGCTGGAGTCAAACTCATGGGCTCAAGTGATCCTCCCTCTCAGCCTTCAGAGGAGTTGGGAATATAGACATCTAACCAGGGGGGAAAAAAAAAAAAGACATGGGGTAGGTGCAAAAAGTGGCACATGGTCTGGTGCTGCAGAATTTCACAATCTAATTCAGAGGGTGAGGTCTGAATATGATGAGTGAAGTTTGATATTGTTGCAGGAAGGTTTTGGGTTTTGTCAGGTGTTCTGGAGAGTCAGAGTCTTCCAGATAGTGCATGGAACAGCAGGAAGAAACATAGCATTGGGTGAGCAATCTACACTCCGACAGAAGGTTTACTCCACTGAGTTGTCTTCATCATGTTGCCTTAAGCACTTGCCTTGGCTGACTTGTCAATCATTCATCAAACTAACAGAGAGTTATTTGCATTTATTTATCAGTCAGTAGTACCTCGAGACTGGGCAAATTAGCTTCTCTACTCAAAGAGCTCTCAGTCTTATGAGACAGATAGCAAAGAGCTTAAGATAGGGCGGCAATGGAGGTCACCCTCTTTGGTGGAATCAATGTCCAGGAAAGGGAAGACCCTCACATGTCCTCCAGACGATTCCTGTACCCCATGGTGCTGCATACTCCAAATTGCACCTTGACCAGGGCCCCCAAGAGGTCCCCTATTGAGCTATGCTGGGTCCTTATGAGATCTTCCATTGTACCCAGAACTCCCATGAAATTCAAACCACAGTGACTTTAACCGATTTCTACTCTAATTTCCTCTGCCTGTGGGTATACCCTGGCCATTTGAAGCAGAGTGTATTCATACTCAGAGCCTTAATTCTCTGTCATTAAATTTCTGGTGGCCAGTGTGACCATGAAGATGGTGTGCTGGGACACAGCCCAGTCTTTGGAGCTAGGTATGTGGGGTTGAATACCTAACTCTGCCTTGACCCGCTAGAAAGCTGGTCATGAACATGAGTACGTGGACTTGAATCTTTTGAGACAGTTTCTTCCTCTGTAAAATGAGGATAATTATACTCCTTCTTAGTGACACTGTGGGATTTACTTAACACATAATGTGCTTGGCCTAGTGTCTAGAAGTGGTGCCTGTTACTATTGGGTAAGTCAAAGGAGACAATACACTCCCTCACCCTCAAGGAACTACAGAGCAGAGTCTGTGGGATTCAGTGCAATTCGTTATTCTTGTGCTCTCATGTGTAGCTGGACAGCATCATCCCAACCTTAACTGGTTGAGTTTTGAAGGCCGATATGGGGAAAGAGCTACACAGCTCAGTGTGTGATTTTTTTTTCTCTCAGCTCCAACACACTAAGGTCCATGCAAGTGCATCAGAAGTAAATTAAGGGAAAAGAACCCCCTGTGAGGATTGATATAGCTAAGGGCTTCAGCAGGGAAATCAGGGTTTGACCTGAGCCTTGGAAAGCAGCATGGCCCAAACTGGAGCAGATGGGGGAGGTAACTCACAGTGGAAGAAACAGTAAAGAGGCTGGAAAATGCAGACTGTGTCCCAGCACATACAGCAAGGTGTTTAGAGCAGCAAGTAATTGGGGGAATAAGAGCAATGAGAAATCTCAGAGGAAGTGATAAAGCAGAGACTTGACTGTGAAAGCAAAGAGCTTTAACCCATCAGAGGTGGGCAATCCCTGGTGCTCTTTGTTCATTTGTTTCCACCAGGGGAATGATGCTAGAAGGCTTTGTTTAAAAACATTAACTCGTGGACAGTTTCTGGTTCTAATGGTTTGTACGTGTCCTTCACTGGCCAAGCTGCCCTGTTGGCCCACTGCACCTCGCTTGTGACTTTCTGCATTCCACTCTGCACATCATGACTTCATAGATTCCCAGTGTCTCATTCAGTCCTTTAACACATTTTTAAGGTGTTTTACTAAAAAATATTAGATTTATAAGGGATTGCATAACCCAAGGACTTCTTGATCACAAAAGCTTGAAAATCAGTTCTCTCTTTTGTAGATTTATATTTCATAACAGAATGTTAAAGATAATTGAAATGCTTTGAGTAAACAAAATTTTATTTTATTTTGTTTTATTGGGTGTTTGAGTCTTTCTCAAGTCATTGAACCAAGGGTTTTTGTTTTTTAAAGAACACTTAGTCTATAGTAGGTTATATCAAATAATTTGTTCTAATGAAATTTCTTATTCCCACTTCCTTGACCTCTGTGGAATCCTAGAAACACACAAGTCTCAATCCTTCTTGATGTCTTTCCTCTCATGTCCTCTCACAGCTCCATTACAGTGTGTCTCCCCCTCCACCCCAGGCCTTCAGGACAGTTATAATGCAATGGAGAACTATCGACAGGTGCTTTATGTAGGGAGGTCACAAATAGATGGCTGTGAGCCAGACTCAGCCAATGGACTGGTTTCACCAGACACATAGGGCTTTAAAATCAGGAAAGTTTACATACAGCATCCTGAAACCTGGAACAGTCTGGTAGCAATGAGCATGGCCTCCACGGCCTCAAATAACTAGGCTTCCCACTGCAAGATGGAACATGAACTCACCAGTCGGTGCCAGTACCCACAGCTCTCGTGATCACACCTGGCCACTATCTGATTGCCTTTGGTATATTTGTTTGGGACCACGTTGTCTTAATGAGATTTTGATATGAATGTAGATAAACACAACAAACACATACTAAGCTCCTCTGACATGTTCTCTGTGTATTCTTGCCTGGGATAATTGTTGAGCATATTAGCAAGAAAGCCATAATCTCTGCTCTCAAAAAATGTTGCAACTCACCTCCAAGAAATAACTAATAAACATATCAATGCTATGTTTATATTAAGTTATCATTCTTCATTGCCATCACCCACTTGTTTCTAGGCCCTCAGACTTGTTTGAAGAAACAGAAGATGAAGAGCTCTTAGAATAGTGGCCTGAGCTGCCACCACCATGGCTAACACCCCACCCTAGGGAACCAGAAAAAGATCACAAGTCTCTTCCAAGCTCTGCACTAACATGTCCTGGCTATCCAATTCTGGATGAGCAAAATTCAAGGAGCTAGTTGGGAAAATGCTGAGTAGTGCTAGATGTAGTAATGCTCAGAGACCATATGAAAATCTGGCTAGTATCTCTTACCTGATCACTTGCTTTTACAAAGGAAGAAATCATGGAAACCCCTCACCCCCATATAGAGTGGAAAGAGAAGGCAGTATAGAATCACTATGGTGGCTCTGGAGTACTCCTTTGAGTCCTGGCTCCCTGCCTCCTGGATGTGTGACCTTACTTAGAGAGGTTGCTTTGTCATTCTGTGCCTCAGTTTCCTTTCCTCTAATATGGGGGACATAAATGTATCTGCCTCATAAAGTTGTGACTAGAGTTACAAGCTTTGATAAAGATAATGGGATTAGAACAAAATCTGGCACTTAGTAAATGTTCAACAAATATTAGTTCTTACAATGATGGAGACAGTGATGATTGTACCAGGCTAAAAAAACCATCACATATTATTTCCCATACTGACTCTGGCAGCCCTTGCGATTTGCTTAACCAAGGGGAATATAGAAAAGGCCTCAAACAGAGTCTCAAAAAATACCTATTCACTGGAGTTCATTGTCTTTTGTTGTTTTGGGGACTTTGTAACAACTTGCATGTTCAGAAGCCTGAGCTAGCTTGCTGGAGGATGAGAGATCATGGCCCAGTCACTCCTGTCACCCTGGCTGGTAGCCTGCCAACAGCCATCCACACAGTGAGGCCACCCTAGCTTGTAGATCCTCCAACTGCCAGTCCAACCACCAAAACAGATGTGTAAGAAAGCCCAGCAGAGATCAGTTGATTCAGACAAGGAGAACCACCCCGTCAACTCAGAAAACCATCGCTACATAAATAATTGTGGTGAAAAGTCACAACAATGATTGACAAAATGAGGATGTATTGAGCACAATGAGGAGTATTTTAATTACATAACAATCAACTCCACACACTAACCCAAAGAGGTCAATTTCATTTTGTAGTTGGGGAAAATTATCTTAGAGAAGTAGAGAAAATATATAGTCATAAATATAGCTAGTAAGAAACTAAGCAAAGAGTTGGGGATGTAGGTCAGTGGTAGAACACTTGCCTACCTGTGCAACAGAGTTCAATGTCAAAAACCTGATAGTAACCTGATTCCCTCTCTCTCTATCGCACACACACAAAACACACACATGTGAAGAATAAGCCAAGATTAAAATCCATGTTTCTCTAGCCCTATGCTCCGTCTTTACCCACTATACACGGTCACATCCACAGCTTACCATTGGGGTTCAAGATCACATTGTTATTTGGCAAGGGGTTTAAGTGATATTTATACTGCTCTTGTTATTGTTTTTATTCATGATCATTCCTTTCATGGTCACCCTAAATTACTTTTGGAAATAGTCAAGTTATGACTAATAAATGGTCAAATATATTTCCTTTATATGGAGATTTATAGTTTCAAATTACAAAGTGAAAAAAATATATAAACTTTATCTCACTTGATTAATGTGGTAATAGAAGGTGCTGAAAAGAAGACAGACTGCTGCCCTATATGGGCCAATCTAATTTTTGAGCTAAAATAAACATGTCACAACATGGCAACCAAGCTTGTTAAACAGCTATGTGTCCATCCATTTACTCAACAATTCAATTATATTTACTGAGCACAAACATTATGCCAAGCCCAGTTGCTGGAGATCCAACAGTGAGTAAGAAAAGCTTCATTTTAGAGGGGAAGACGGGCAGTAAACAGGTAGACCAAATAAGTTAATTAAAAATTGCACACCAGGGGCTGAGGGTGTACAGCACTTGCCTAGTAAGTACACACATGAGGCCCTGGGTTTTATCCCCAGCACTGGGGGGGGAAAAAAAAAGACTGTTAAATATAGTCAAAAGATATTTTGATGTAGACTACAGGACCTGCTAAAGTTGTTGGAACTGAAGAAAGAAAAGGAGTCAAGGAAGCTAAACTTGCTCACTGTTAAGGTCTTGGAGATTTTAAAATGTATATAGCAAGATCCATGTTGTACTCTATGACATTGGCCTCATGGGGCTCCTAGGCTTAACGAGCACTGTGAGCTGTGAATGGATCCTCTTCATGGAATCACATTTCTCTCATTATGGCAGGTGCTGTGGGATGACACGTGGAGTGGTTTGAGCAAAATGACCTCAATATTATGGAGTCACTTACTGAAAAGCAAATGATGCAGAGACAATCTAGCAGAGACACTTGAGCCACGCATGCAGTTCTTGTGACTCAAGAAAGAGGGCTGCTCGGCAGGAACCAGTGCAGTGACCCCTTGGCTGAAGAGAGCTGGGGGAGTTGAGATGGAGACAAAGCAAAAACCTGAGTGCCCTGAAAGGCATGAAGCAACCAGACCCCAGAAGGAAGCTCCCTTCTCTAGGTGGCCAGAAACCCTCACTTGCTAACTGAGGTTACAGTCAAGGGGAATCCATTTTTTTTTACTTGCTCTATTTCAAAAGCTGACTTTCTGGGATCCGAGATGGGGAAGATTATGATATTTCAAGATCTGGTGGCATCTTCTGAAATCTTTTGACAGGAAGAAGATTTGGGGTACACTGACTCCATAATTGTATTAATTACAACATTAAAGTGAAGTAGGCACTAAGTGTTGAGACATGATTTCATTGTCACCTCAGAGCAGTGCTGTGAAGAGGTCTTACTATATTACCAGCATCTAAAAATAAGGAACTTGTGTGTACACAGCTAGGACTTAGTATCAAGACTGCAATTCTAAGCCAGTGCTAGTAACTACCAAGTGGAACAGTCAGGGAATCTACTCCAGATGTAAAGGAAGCACTTTCAAGAGGGGGTAATTGTACCAAGAATCTTCTTTGTCTATCTGCTTATTGTCTATTGCTTATCTCCTCCCAGTAGAAAGTCAGTTTCATGAGGACTTTTCTGTTTTTCATTGCTGTATCTCCAGTGTCTAGAACAGTAGCTGGCATTACAGCTTCTCAAGAACTATTTCTTGATTGAATGAGTCTTTCTATTCTATGTCTTGAACAAAAACTTGGCTAGAATCCTCCAGTATTTTGGCAATAAATTCTCCAAATGGCAATAAATCCTCCAAATGGCGATAAATCCATTTGGGTTAATCTAAACCAGAATACAATGTTACTTATATTTGCTGAACATCAGATGTAGAAATCACACGAAATGCATCAAATCTTTGCAAAGTATCCAGAACAGCTATAGCCAAAGCAGGCTCTAATTGTTACTAACCACATGGACCGGTTCTGAGAAATTCACTGATGGCTTAATACGTTTCTATTATTATTTGTTGATTGGCTTAGAATCAAGAGTACTTAATCTGATGTATTATTTACCCTTGTTTCTCATGAAAGTGGTAACTTGGAAGGATCATGCACTTTAAATAAAGAATCCAGGATACAGATTCATGAATAGACTCTCCTACACCAGTTTAATCCAACAAATACTAAGTTACAGTTACAGAGACTGTGATTGATGCATGAAAAACAATTATTTAAAAAAGAAGAAGAAGAAGAAGAACACGACAGACTCTGCCCTGGAGAGACCCACAATTGTTAATAACTATGTGATGTGGAGCAAAGGGTAGAAACCCCTTCCTCTTCCTCCCACCCCCCCCCCCCCCACCTGTTCCAGTGTTCTAACCTTTGACATGAAGGGGCCAGCCAACATTCTCCCTAATTCTTAGAGTTATGGCTCTAAGCTCTATACTTCCTTAACTTCTTAAATGGGGGAGCAGGGTATTATTTAGCCTTGATATTGATGAACATTTGATCATCATTATTCTCTAATACAGTTAGGTTCTCCTGTTTCCCTCCCTCTTACCAGTGTTCTTCAATATCAGCTGTCACTTCTCACAACTGACTGACCATAAATCTACTTCTAATGGCACCCTTACCTTCTTCATAATGTGTTTTTTAAAGGGCCCCATGCTAGGGAAAAACAAAACAAAACACAACAACTAATAACTAATAAGCATGTTTACTTTAGCTCTGTGTTAACTGTGAGTTGACAGGTAGGGGCCTCCCTCCTGAAGTGAAGTATGAGATCTGTGTACTACAATTTGGAACCCCCTTTACTGGTCTCATATACCCCTCCCCTAACTTCTAGAATCTGGAAGTAGTGTTCTAGAAGGTTGAAGATGCAGGAAGCTTGGTTTCTGATGTGTATCTGTGCTTTAAATAAAGAGGCAACAATATAAGAACCACCAACTTTCCTAAGAGTCAAGAAAAACAGTGAGGCTGTTGGAGAGGGTGGCAACTGTGGCAGCCTGGAGACCCAGTGGCAGGGATGGGGAGCAGGGTTTTGGCTGCAGCTGCATTTCCTCTGCTCTCGATTCCACATTCCATTCCAGTGCCTGTGCAGAGAATTCCATTCTACTGAGAGTATTCAGACCATGCAGGAGACACTGACCAAACAGAACTCCAAAGAGCCAAAAATAAAGGCTTTGCTAGGACCAGGCCAATTAACCAGAGCTATACCACCAGCTTTTACAGGAAGTAAGCTGAGTCTGTTTTCTTTCTCTCTCTGTCTGTCTCTGTACTGGGGGTTGAACCCAGGGGTGCTCTGCCACCGAGCTACATCCCCAACCCTTTTTATTTTATTTTGAGACACAGTCTTGATAAATTGCCGAGGCGGCCTTGAACCTGTGATCTTCTTGCCTCAGCCTCCAGAGTAGCTAGATTACAGGTGGGCGTCACCCTGTAAAGATTTGGTTGGCACTGAATCTTTGGTACTGCAAAAAACATCTAAGAAAGAGTGTGAGAGGATGTCCCAGGACAGCTGATCATCTGGGAATTTCATAGCTACAAATGCCCTTCCATATTGTTTTTTTCCAGTCCACATTTTACATTTTCATTAAAATTTTGCTACCTCTATGTAGGTTTCCCTGGGCTCCAGAAAGAAATAATCATGATCTTTTCTGTGTACCCTTTGCAAAACTCCATAGTGACATTTCCTGTGAAATATGGCCATCACTGACTCCTACTCCTCTGGGTTATGAGTGCCCACAAGGGTAAGGGCCAGGTCTTTATTCAAACTTGACCCCAGCACAGAGCACATTGATTAGCACACTGCAGTCAGTGGAGGATGGGTGCCAAGGAGAAATTACTGGAGGCTTAGATCCGTGATTCTCAAAATGAGGGCCCCAGAGCAGCAGCATCACCCAGGAACTTTTTAGAAATGCAAGTTTTGGGGCCTCATCCCAGATCTCCTGAATCAAAAATTCTGGGACTGAACCCCATCATTTGTATTTCACCAGCCCTCCAGCAGATACTAAGTCATGCTGACATCTGAGGACCACAACCTTGGGCTTTAAGGAGAACACATTACCTTTTTATTTCTGTAGTTCTCAGATGATCCATAAGCACTTGTGCCCATGTCATCTCTCTTCTAGAAAGGGAGCTACCAAGGGCAAGGGCAAGGGCAGGTTCATGTCTGAACTCCTAGTTCAGAATCTAGCACAGGGCAGAACTAACAAATGCTATTTGAAGGAAGGGGCACTTCACAGACATTTCCCGTGGTTGTGAATGTAACAGGCCTTTCTGTTAAGAGATGCTTCCCGCTAAATATCTGCTGAGATGAATCACGTCTGAGATACTAATTCTAATGGGAATTACCATACAGATGAATCATGTTGTAATGAGAAAACCTGACTGCCAAGGAAGCCTCTTGGAAAGGAAAAAATCAAATCAGGACAAATGGATTATGTTGTTAGGCTTGTGATGTCAGGCTGTGAATTAGGTCCACAGAAGGGACTTAATGGCCTGAACTACCAGGCTCCTTGCAGCTCTAAGGAGCAATGGGTCAACTAATGAATCACATGGGGACAAAGCCCCTGCAAGACAAAAACAAACTTTCACAAATCCTGTAGCCTACAATCCCTGGCTCAGAGGCTGCATGGCAGTGTTTTTGCTAAGCTGTGCACATGGGGAGCTGTGAGGGCAGAAAATTCCTGACATCCTGCCTCTCTGGACTGCTTGTGTGCACAAAGTGGAGGGACCAGGACAATCCACAGGACCAGGCTGTTTGCTTCCTGTGCCCCTCTCCTTGGTAACCTGAATCTCTGCCCACCTCATCCCACTTTCTAAGCCCCCTCCCTCTCCCTGATGGACAGGACTAGAGTTGTCTGTCTTCAGAACTCTGAGGGCCCCCTCCTGCCTGGGTCATTGCTTCTGGATCAACACTACATTTCATTCCTGGGCTTCTTCTTCTTCTTTTTTTAACTGTGATATTTGTTTTACAATTCTTTGTTCTTTTTTTTTTAACATATAATTGTACACGTTTGTGGGATACAATGTGAAATTTCAACACTTGTATATAATGAGTAATGATCAAATAAAAGGTCATGAGCATTTCTATCTCCTCACCATTTCTTTATGTTTGGAGACCTTGAGCTCCTCCCTTCTAGTTCATCATGAAGCATACAACAGGTTATTGTAACTTCACCCTATTGTGCTATAGCACTAGAACATTTTCCTCCTATCCAACTGCATTGTGGTACCTGCTTTCGAACCTCCCTTTATCACTCCTTCCTCTACCCTTCCTGGCCTCTAGTAATCACGAGTCCATTCTCATTTACTTTCACATCAACTTTTTTAGCTTCCACATATTAAGAAAGAACATGTGAGATTTGTTTTTCTGCACCTGGCTTATTTCATTTAACATAATATCCTCCAGTTTCATTCATGTTGCTACAAATGACAGGATTTTATTCTTTATGCCTGAGTAACATTTTATTGTGTATTCAAACCACATTTCCTCATCCAATGGTCATTTTGGTCGATTCCTTTTTTTTTTTTTTTTTTTGTCTGTTCTGAATAATGTTGCCATTAACATGAGAGTGCAGTCATCTCTGTAATATGCTGGATCATAACAAAGATCTATTTTCAGTCTTTTGAAGAACCTCCAACTGTTCCACACAATGACTACTAATTTACAACAGTGTTTAAGGCTTCCTTTTTCCCTACATCCTCAGCAGTGTTTGTTATTTTTTGCTTTTTTGATAATAGTTATTCTGACTAGAGTTAAGTGATATGCCATTGTGGTTTTGATTTCATTTCCCTGATGGCTAGTGATGTTGAACATTTTTCACATACTTATGGGCCACTGTATGTGTTCTTCTGAGAAATGTCTATTCAGATCATTTGCCCATTTTAAATTTTTTTTTTTTTTTTTTTTTTTTTTTGCTATTGAGTTCCTTGAGTTCCTTTTATTCTGGACAGCAATCCCTTGTCAATTGGTTTGCAAGCATTTTCTCCATCCTGCAGGTTGTCTCATCATTCTGTTGACTGTTTCCTTTGCTGTCCCGATGCTTCTGTAATCCTATTTGTCTATTTTTGCTTTTGTCACCTGTGCTCTCTTATCCAAAAGATCACTGCCTATACCTAGTGTTTCAAAGTGTTTTTCTCCTTTTTTTTTTTTTTATAGTAGAGTTTCATAGTTTCAGGCCTCACATTTAGGTCAGGATGGTCTTCGATCCATGTCAAGTTGGTTTCTGTATATGGTAGGAAGAGGAATGCAATTGCGTTCTTCAGCATGTGGGTATCCTGTCTAATCAGTATCTTTTATTGAAGAGGTTGCCCTTCTCCAACGAATGTCTTTGGCACTTTTGTAGAGTATCAGTTGGCTGTAGATGCGTGGATTGGTTTCTAGGGTTTTTATCCTGTTCCATTGTATGTGTTGGTTTTATGCCACTATCATGCTATGTAGGTTCCTCATGGACTTTAACCTCTTGTCTGCCTGAAGATAGCCCGAGGCTGAGGCTGATTTCCTACTGCTCTGACACCCAGAAATGGACAGCAGAGTGAGAGACTTAGGGTGGGGAAGGGGCATCATCCTTGCATCACACTGTCATGCTGGACTCTCAGTGCCACCATCTAGTAGCAGTCGGAAAGTAACTTGTGTTTCTTTAATGGAGATATTATCACTGGATGAGGACTCTAAAGAGAGAAGACCGCTGCAAGTCTGTTGTCTTCAGTCTCACCAACCCTGCATATCCAATGGTGATAACAGCATTGATGCCTGGAATCTTTGGAGATCCAAGGTCCTGCAGGCTGGCTTGCAGGACCTCAGGTGACCTACCACCCCCCAAAAGCCACCCTCTGCCCCCTTCTAGTTATTCACTAACATTCCAGAGGTGGTGCAAACTCCTGCACTCAGAGATAAGTGTGCTTCTGTTTGTCCACTAAGTTCCCTTTGTTGAACTGCCAGGACTTGCTTCTGCAGTCAGCCAGGCTCTGCTCTCCTGGGCTGGGGCAGGGGTTAGAAGCGTGGCAATCAGCCTTCTCCCAGCCAACTCATGCAGAGATGTCTGGGTATTTTCAGTTATAGAGTCCAACAATAAACTCTGGGATTCAATTGTGAGGCTGTGGGCACATCTCCACCAATGCACAGCACTTGGCATGCATGTGGCATTCAATAAATGGGAGTTCATTCATTTCTTGGTTAATACAAGAATTCAGATCCTCTCTCTCATCCTCTCTCATTTCTCTGCCCGCTCTGTCCCTATTGGTTGCTCCAGGAGGTTTTCTCCAGATTCCTCTTGGTCCCCGTGGTTTCTTCACTTCAAAATTTCTTGACCCTCCCTACTTGCAGACAGTCCATTGGGCTCTCTTTTGAATCTCATCCTGTTTTTAATTCTGTCTCGATCCTTCTACCTTCCTCACTATCCCTCCCTCCCTTCCCTTTATTCCCATTGCCCATTTCTTCCCTCCATCCTTCAATTCTTCTCTCTCTCCTTTGCTGTGCATACCATGAGCTTCCATTCTAGGGGTAAAGAAAGAGGGTGGGAATGAAGGAGGAGTGCGGATAAATAGGGCCTAAAGTCAGAGACCCTTCTCTAATTATTAGTGGATGATTGCTTAGGATTATTCAGTGTTCTGTATTTCTTTCACTGGAAAACTGCATTAATTTAATTTTTGAAGGTCTCTCCTTTAATGGAAATTAAATAAGCCATCACCAGAGAGGAGCCAGGGACATTCCTTCTCAAACGTCCCAGGAACAGGAACTCTGTAGTTGAGCCAACATTAGACCCACCCTCAGAAATGGGACCCAAAGTAAGTGGGCTTCTGGTCCAGATTAATTGTGCTACTGCAGAAAAAATGGCACCCACTTAGAGCCTCAAGTCTATTGATAAGACTTGAGAGCATTTAGGATAAGTATACAGAGTTAAAGTGTCATCCAAGGGTAGAACCAGACTTAACCTACTAATGAACACACTTCAGGAAGAGCAAATGGAATAGGTAGTGATGAGTGAATAGCATCCACCAGCTTTGCTGGAGCTAGACTTGTCACCAAGCTTGATAGTAAGGAGGACCCAGAGCCTGGAGAGGAATTGTTGGACCTGGAAGAGAAAAGACAGCAGAAGCCTGGACAAGAAGAAGGAATTGAGGAACAACACAGAAAAGAAGTATAGCCCAGCTTGATGGGGGAAATCCTGGGGCCTATACCCAGAGAAGCACAGCCCCTGGGAGGGCCCAAGTAACAACCAGGCCCCGTCCAGCGTGCCCACCCCAGGGAATCCTCTGGGAAGCTTGTGCTGGCATCCAGTGCAAACAGTCTCTGGCTGTATGTGAATTTCTGAAGGAGAAGAAATCTATGCCTAAGAATGTCTTCCTTTTTTGGACTCCATTCATTCATTCAATAACTATTTACCGAATGTTGACTTTGTGCCAAATAGCTTGCTAGAAGCTGGGGACGAAATGATGAATAAAACAGATTTTTGTCCTCAAGAAAGTTACCGAGTATCAGGGAAGGTAGGCAAGATCACGGGCAATGAGAGCAGATTCTTACAGTTCTGCAATGGCGTGGGCACAGAGTGTCAGAAACACAGAGGAGGGTCTTAGAAGGCCATGGAAGGCTTTTCCTGGGAGGGAACACCTAAGACACGACCTGTGGGTGGTAAGAATTGGCCCGGCCAAGCTGAGGGAGATAGGAGGGGCGAATGTCCTAAGAAGAAGGAACAGTGTGTACGAATAACTCCTCGTGGCTGAAGCTAAGAGACTGAACAACGAGTCTGGGGGGGATAAACAGGGCCCTTCTGAATCCCCACAGTGGATGTAATTCTAGCCCAGAACCATTTGCATTCACAGATATTTTCTGAGCAAACTACCACACATTGCCGCTGAGGGTTATATCCTCTGTGTCTGAGGACATCCATCACCATCCAGAAGTGTCATGAAGGTACTGAAGATGCAACTCAGACAAAGCCCTTTCCCTGCTGCTAAGGCACTGATGGAGATAATCACTTCTAACATTTGTTATAACGTGGTGGTTTCCTTGTTAATAAAAAAAGTCAATGATAACCCCCCAAAAAAATTATGAAAGAAGAAGAAAAATGAGGAGAAGGAAGCAGATGGGGGAGAAAAGAAGGGATGAAAATAAAACCTTCTGAGACTTTAAAAAAAATAAATAAGATAAAATAAAAAAGTCAATGAGAAGGGACAGGGTGCATTCCCTACCAGCCTGGAATATGCAAGAGACCACCTTCTTGTTTGCACTCACAATGTATCAACTTTCAGAGGCATCACACAGGGTGGGCAAGAACTGGGAGCTTTTCCAGTCTTTGGAGGTATAGATCTAGAAAGCAATGCAACATCTTAACAGAAACATGACCTTCCTCTCCACCTTGGAAGATAGCAGTGGAAAGATAAGCCTTCAATAATGTTCTACAATTCTGGAGAACTACAAGAACATAAACAGGCTGTGGCATTTGAATTTATACTCAAGTTCATGAGGAGTCATAGATATATGACTTTGGAGGTATAGATCTAGAAAGCAATGAACATCTTAACAGAAACTTGACCTTCCTCTCCACCTTGGAAGATAGCAGTGGAAAGATAAGCCTTCAATAATGTTCTACAATTCTGGAGAACTACAAGAACATAAACAGGCTGTGGCATTTGAATTTATACTCAAGTTCATGAGGAGTCAGGGTCAGTCTCTCCCTGCACCATGTATTTCTGTCACAGAGACTCTAAGCTATGCATGTGTGAGTGCCAATGTTCAGAGCTAGGATCGTACTCCTAGGCTGAAGTTTGAAGAAAACATATTTGACCTTCAGAGGACTCAGGGGTATAAGAAATGATCACCTTCCATCTTCCCTTGTCTATCTACCCTACTATAGTCAGGTAAGAAAGATAAGAAGGATATGGTCCCTTGAGTTGTATTCTGATTCCAAAGAACTGCATGGAGATCTCACCAAAAGAAATCAAATTATAAAATACCCTAAAGTTAGCCAAGAGTTTACGTTAAAAAAAATTGTTATAAACTTAAATTTTTAAAAGTTACGTTTTTAAAAGTTTAAATAAAAAAAACAATTTACATCCCAACTTGGCATTTTAGCCCTTACATTTTATAATTTAAAAAGCCTCTTCTGTTGTCTCTACTGAGCTTAAGGTTTTTCTTGGCTATCAAAACAAAGAGGTCTTTTGTTGAAAGAATCAGGCGACAGTGTTTTGGTGAAAAGATTATATATAGAATAATGGTATGAAGCTCTATTGTGTAAAAAGTAGACTTAAGAGCTTTCCCTGTCTCCAGACTCTCTGGGTTTCTTGCAACTATTTAAAATACTATTGTCACTATAACAGGCCAACAAAAAAGTGTGGGGAAAAATAAAGATGATAATGAGAAAAATAAAATACGGTTGTCGTTCACTTTGAGCCCGAAATAACTGTGCACAGTCAATGTTTTGTAAGAGCTCATAAAAGACACTATGCAGATGCCACTATACATACTTAAAAGCAGTGTCAACAACAACAGTGGCTATACTAGCTGCAGCCATGACCAACCCACTGGGATCAATTGTTTGTGGGTGCTCAAGATGTTCTCCCCTCTGGATCCTCCATGACCCAGTGATTCATGGTAAGTTACATGACTTCTTGGAGCTCTCTAACTCAAGAAGAACACATTCCCTTTTCTTGATATTTTTCTCTCAAACCACTCATATAAAGAAGTTGTGTATAGTCAACTTTACAAAAGATCTGTATGGTTATGCTGGGCGCAGTGGCGCATCCCTATAATCCCAGCACTTGGGAGGCTGAGGCAGGAGGATTGCGAGTTCAAAGCCAGCCTCTGCAATGGTGAGGCACTTAGCAACTCAGTGAGACCCTGTCTCTAATAAAATACAAAAAAGGGCTGGGGGTGTGGCTCAGTGGTCGAGTGCCCCTGAGTTCAGTCTCCGGTACCAAAAAAAAAAAAAAAAAGATTTGTACGTTTGTGATGGTGGCCTACATCGAGTATAGTTGGAACTCATGAAATATTCCTTGAATTGATTTTAGCTTGACCTATGGCATCTGCATTTATTGGACATTACTTGTTATTTCACAGGCAGGGAACAAAGTCAGGGCAGCTGGCATTTGGTATGAGTCTCCAGGCCTGATGGGCTAGAGGAGGGGAAAGTCACTGAATCTGACTCCCAGCAGAGCAGGTAGGAGCCAAAGAAGACACATGAATGTGGAGCTGAGATGGAAGAAGGGGCCTTTGGAAGGGCCACATCTCTGTTTAAATCCTGATCATTTCTGCAGCTGCTTTGGATATCAGTTGGTGCTTTGTTTGAAACAAATTCTGTTCAACTAGAGGTTCTATCTTATGTGGTCCAAAAGTCAGATCACCTTTTTTTTTTTTTTTTTTCTTAAACTGGAAAGCTTGTCCTCATACTGTTCTCACAAAATGTTCCCTATCAACAAAAATCCAAATTTTGCTCAGCCATTCACTTCATGAGCATGGAGGAAAGAAGAAGGGAGTTCTGTTGGGATCAGAGGAGAAAATCTACATACAGGGACAAACATACCTCATCTTTTGCTGTCCCTGGAGTGACTCTGATGTGCTACAAAATAGGAAGCAGAGGTCTTGGAAATGGAGAGGGAGAGCAGCAGGAAAATGGGCTCTGGGACATCAGAGGTGCAGGGAGGAGGACAGGAGCTTTCACTTTTGTTCTGATTTCCTCCCTCCAAATTGCTCCTTTCAGTTCTATGCCTTGCAGGCATGGAGAAGCAAATGCAACTTCTTTCAGAAGGTGGAACATTTTCTGTGTTAGGAAGAAGGCATGGCTTTCCCTGGCTGGCTGAACTTGGGGTTTCATCAGTTCACCCAACAGATTTCATTGTTAGGTCTGTGTTTCCTAAGAATTCCAGAGGCAGACTTGGCAACCTTTTCCAGTCAATGCCAGGGTTCTTTCCCCACTTCCAAAATTAATTGATCACACCACACACACACACACACACACACACACACACACACACACTCACAGAGTTAGATAGTCATAATTACTATTATTTTCAGACATAAGATAAAAAATAAGAAAAGTCAAGTGCTATGGGTATGGCAGATAAGGGGATCAATGAGTTCTAGATTAAAGAGTTGGTGTGGGTATGTGGTGGGGGGGGAGGAGAGAATCACACAGAGATAATCTTTTGAAGCAAGGGAGGGAAAGGGGGGTAGAGGCAGGAGAAGGATTGAGGTCAGCGAGTCCGAGATGACCATGCTCCAGATGCCTGCTGCTCACCCTGGTTTGGGACATCAGAACAATTATCACCTTTCCTCAGTGCCTAGGAAGTACTCAGTGATTCACCAGTGACTCATCCGGCGTCATCCAATGTCTCTCACTTAACCAGAGGAGGCTGAGAAGGCTAGGTGGGTAAGAAGGAAGGTTACTTAATAGGACAAGGCAGGAGATAACAAGTGAGAAGAGAGCAGTGCAGGTAACTGGGGTCCCTGCAGTTCAGGGGAGGCCAAGGCACTGGGAACAGGCTGACTTCACTGGGAGGAATGGCTGCTGGGTGCCTATGATTGATCATTCATGGGAAAAAGAGGGGAAGAGAGAGAGAGACAGAGTGTAACAGGACTCACACATTGTGAAGTCCAGAAGACAAAGAAATAAGGAAACATCTATATTGTGAACACTCGGCTATTTGGGGGTAACGTGAAGTTTATAATGCTAAGCAAAGTTACCTACAAGTGAAGTGCTATGAGACATAGTATAAAAATCCAAGCATGACAAGGAAGTTGGAACTAGAAGAGATCGTAGAAAAATCATAAATGACCAAGCCCTGAGATGGGCCATGCTTACAGGGGAAAGTGGAGGGAATGTGTTTGTGGGGATGAAAAGCTGCTGCCCCTCATGGGCAGAACTTGGATTATAAATCAGACTGTCAGCCTGAGATGCTAGATGGACACAGGCTCTGTTGTCCCTCCTTCCTCTGTCCTTGTACATTGCTGTCTGTCCTTATCTGTCCCACTGAGAAGGAAGAAGAAATCAGGAAACCAAATTTGTTCCTACTTTGGAGAGAGTGAGGAGGTGAGGGTAGAACAGGCTTTTCCTCCCCCTGTGGGATTTGCCTTTTAGTCCAGGGGTTTGGTACTGAATGCTTCAAGCACTGGGAGCTTGGGCCATTTCCTGGGGCTGGGACTTGGCTTTTGCTGCAGGGAATTGGGGGTCCTAGGTCAGGACCTGAGGAAGCACTTCAGTGCCCCCAATTGTTGTGATTTCTCTTTTGGTGGCTGCTTCCCAGTGGGATGTCATGGAGTCAAGTGGGATGGCAGGGCCTGAGGTGTGATCACCCCCATAAAAGGTGAGGCACAGGAACAGACTCAGGTAGACTCCCATTCAGACTGGCATATATCTGGGCATTTAGAAAAATGATCTTGGTCTTCTTAAACCTTGTTCTGATCCAGCCATCTTCACTGGTACATTCTGATGCCTTAGCATGGTCAGGAGAGCTCAGTAG
This sequence comes from Tamias sibiricus, assembly GCA_025594165.1. Classification (NCBI taxonomy): domain Eukaryota; kingdom Metazoa; phylum Chordata; class Mammalia; order Rodentia; family Sciuridae; genus Tamias; species Tamias sibiricus. Next base: position 137,433,843 of record CM046663.1, on the reverse strand, counting down.
CCTCCTGCTGTCCATCCTCCCAGCCACGTCCTCCCTTACCCACGGTTGCTTACCATGCATGCCCTCCTCACACCCAAGCTTCCCTGCCCTGTCCCTTCCCTGTCCCCATCTCCACACTCCTATCAGAATCCTTCCCATACACTGAGGTGGTCTTAACGCCACCACTTAACTAGTTGTATGACCTTGGGGCAGTTCCTTTCTGGGTACTTGGGTTTCATTGTGGTAGGATGGGGAGCCTATGTGGTGACTAAATGAATTAATCCAACCATGGAAAGCACCTGTGGTGCCTGAGACTCAGTGAGTTCTAGGAGTTCTTATCTTTTTCTCACCCAGGAGAAATCCTGGGACATCTGTGTCCTATCTACCCCTCTCAACATTCAGGTGCTATTGCAGGAGATGACTGCATGCCTTCAAGCAGTATTGACTTTATTTTGCTCTCAGTTATTGTCCTTATTTTTAAAGCTCTATCAACTTGAGAAGGGATGGGTATACTGCACTGAGCTGCTTCTATGCTGATCCTAATGCACTTACTCAATCGTTCAGCTCTCCCACTGAAGGACACTGTTGACTTTTTTTAAAAATAGTAACTTTATAATTCACATCCCCAAAATTCACCCTCTTGAAGTACACATGTCAATGATTTTTAATATATTCAAAGAGTTGTTCAGTCATCACTACAATCAACTTTAAACCATATTAATTACCCCCAAAGAAGGGCTGGGGATGTGGCTCAGTGGTAGAGTGCTTGCCTAACTTGTTTGAGGACCTGGGTTCAATCCCCAGAACTGTAAAATTTAAAAAAAACTGTTCTTTTTCCAGGTGTGGTGGTGCACATCTGTAATCCCAGCCACTCAGGAGGCTGAGAGAGGAGGATCACAAGTTTGAGGCCTGCCTCAGCAACTTAGCAAGACCTTGTGTCAAAATAAAAAATAACAAGGACTGGAGATCCAGGTCAACAGCAAGGCACACTGGATTCAATCCCCACTATCACAAATGATGATGATGATAATGACTATGATGATAATGACTATGATGATGATGATGATGATGATAACCCCTCCAAAAGCCCCATATCCATTAGTAGTTACTCCCCATTTTGTCCAACCTCCTAGACCTAAGAAACCACTAATCTACTTTCTATCTCCATAGATTTACCTATTCCAGGCATTTTAAAACAAGCTTTGTAAAAGACCCAAACTCTTCTTCTTAGACTTGTCATGATTTCCCCAAAATATCCAACTACAGGATCAAACACATAGTAGGTACCCAATAAATGTTCTGTTGAATGAATACCAAAACAGGAGTTCAATCAAGTTAAACTAAATGTTTTTCATTTTATCTTAGAACTTTGCTAGTCCAAAGCAGATAAAAGACATAAGTCAGGAGCCAAGGTGATGCGTCTTTCTTTTTCCAAGGCAGAGAGAAACTTTGTGGAGACCCCTCAAAGTGAAATGCTCATACAGTGGTTCTCAAACCTGGCTGCACCTCAGTGTCACCTGAGGAGCAAAAAACACTGAAGCCCAAGCCCTGACCTATCACATATCACCCCCACCATCCCCAAAATGCTGATCTGTCAGTCCAGGATACAGCCCAGGGATTAGCATCTTTTTAAAAGTTCCCCCAAGTGATTCTATGAGCAGCCAGGTTGAGAACTCTTGTTCCAATGGAAACAAGAATTCTAAGCAATAATAATTTGTTGAATTCCAGCCATGCCCAGCATGATACGCAGCCAAACTTTTCAACTCTGTCTTCAGGGAAACAAATCTCTGAATTTTTAAGAAAGCAATAAAAAGTAGAATATTCATTTCACAAAAATTTTCTTTATTAGACTGAACCATGTGAACTTGCTGATATTTGACTGGTTTGACCTATATAAATGGAAATTTCATGTTATTCAACCAAATTGAGTATATTTAGTTCATGAAATAAAGTATGAATATATGTATATATACACACACACATATATACACACACAACTCACTTTGAATCACTGTCTTACTAATTCCTCATTCATTTTCCTTATGCCTTACATATTTTTCTTTAAAAAAGAACATTTCAAGGGCTGAGGTTGTGGCTCAGTGGTAGAGTGCTTGCCTCGCACGTGTGAGGCACTGGGTTCCATCCTCAGCCCCACATAAAAATAAATAAATTACAGGTATAAATTTTTTTTTTTAAAAAAAAAGAACATTTCAAGCTTTAGTAAATATTGAATATGTATCTCTAGCAGAGAATGGAAAATAAATTAGGCTCTAAGGGGGACAAGTGCATAAAAATGCATAGAAGAAACAAACACCAATTGTATAGACAAGCTCTACTTTTTGCCACATGTTATTTCTGGAAAACATGTCATAAAGTACATTGTCATAAAGCAAGATATATTTTTCCCATAGGAAAAATTTTATGATTAGAGATTGTGTTCCTGACTAGGCCTCATATAAATCAGAGATATGATCAACAACAGGTCAGAAAAGCAAAACTGCCACAGCCATAAACCTCCATAAATGTTTAAAATAATAAATATATTACTCAAGAACTATAAAATGTCAAAATTACATTTTAACCATTGATCATTATGCTGTCATTGAAAGGCAACTGTTACTCATCGAAAATTTAAAACTATACTTTTTTTTTTTATTATTCACTTCTAGAGATCTTGCCTATAGGAAAATTGTTTCTTTCCTCTCTTCCAGAACCAAGTATAAATGTCTCAATCTTGACCCAAGCCATCCCCTCCCAGCCTCACAGGGGCTCTTCTGCTGCCCACCTGTCCTCCACCAGGGGCCCTGCTCCTTGCCCAGCACACTGAGTGCTGCCCCAGGCTGTCAGGACAATCCCATTCCCTGTCAGGAGGAATTTAGGGAGCTTTAGTTCTCTGGTGCAGGCTCCACAATGTCTAGTCAACTGTATTTCTGCTTTTATTCTCATCTCAGATTGGGAATTATGCTTGTCCCTTTCTCCTGTCACCAAAATTGCTGATGTCTCGGTCTTCATGAGCCTTGTGGCTGGCCAGATCCCCCTTCCTCTTCACTCTGCCTCTGCCTGCTAGGGTTTGAATTCCTCCTGTGGAATCCTGGCCTGCAGCTGGAAGGGTTAGGGTTACCTATTGTCACACCTTTCTGCTACCAAACATCTCCTGGCTAACAAGTGTTTCATGAATGAATTCTAGATCTCTACATATTGAGCAGCTACTGCTATCTCTTTTGGGGGGATGGGGGGGCAGGGAGCAGTAACCGGGGATTGAACTCAGGGGCACTCGACCACTGAACCATGTCCCCAGCCCTATTTTGTATTTTATTTAGAGACAGGGTCTCACTGAGTTGCTTAGCACCTCACTTTTGCTGAGGCTGGCTTTGAACTCTTGATCCTTCTGCCTCAGCCTCCTGAGCTGCTGAGATTACAGGCCTGCACCACCACTCCTGGCTATTGCTATCTCCTGTGGGGTCTCCAGGGGAGTGGCCTTTGGGAAAGTATCAACACATGGTTCTAGAACAGAGGTTCTCAACCAACTATTTTGCCTCCCAAAGGACAGTTGGCAATGTACAGAGACATTTTTGGTTGTTACATCGAGGATAAGTGACTGTCATCTCATGTATAGAGGATAATGATCCTGCTGAACGTCCTACAGTGCCCTGGACTGTCCCCCCCACAACTACCTGAGGTGAAGAAACACAGTTCTAGAGAAATCTCAAGAAACCTTTTGCAGCACTACAAACCAAATCAAACTGAAAATTGCCAATAGACAAGGATAATGCTTCTGTTTTCTGGAAAAGCAAGCAAACAAACAAAAACCCCTTTCTCCTCTCCAATTATAAAAATCCATGCTCACTGCAGAAAAATTAGAAAATAAAGAAAAGCAAAAGATCACACGCTATATTCCCATCACTGTGTATTTTTATGTATTTGTGATCACAGCATATATAATGTATATCCTGCTTTTTCTACATGACATGCTAACCAGACTTTTTACCACATCATTATTATTATTATTAGGTACTAGGGTTTGAATCCAGGGGTACTTAACCACTGAGCTACATCCTCAACTCTTTTTATTTTTTATTTTGAGACAGGGTCTTACTAAGTTGCTTAGGGCCTCACTAAGTTGCTGAGGCTGGCTTTGAACTCACAATGCTCTTGCCTCAGCCTCCTAAATCGCTGGGAGTAGAGGAGTGCGCCATTGTGCCCGGCTTCACCATATTTTTAAACACTTCAACTTCATTTTAATTGCTTTGGAGGTTCTTCTCAAAACCTGCTTGTAATGAACTATTCTCTTATTAGTGTAAATTTGTTTCCAGGTTTTCACTATGATTAAAAAAATGTGATGATATACATATTTGTGCATAAAAGTGTTTCTGCACGTGTGACTATTTCCTTCATGGACCCTTAGAAAAGGTGTATGCTCCTGACATTGTTTTGAAAGGCAAATATAATTTGCCAAGGATTCTTTCTAACATCAAAGTTCATGTGAAACATTCCCCCAGATCCTGGCTTTGCTCTAGTCTAAAAACATACAAGGAACCCACAATCCCAAGCGTCTCCATTTGAGAAACATCAAAGGAGCTAAAAAGAAAAAAAATGTCCACCCCAGAACTTTCTGAATAGAGCACTGCGGTGGACCATGAGAACAAGAATGAAAGGTCTTGTGATTTTTGGCACAGAGAGACAAAACTAATTTGTCTTTAAGATGGCAGGATTTTCTAGTTATAAAGGCAAAAAAGATTTTTATTTAAAATGCCTTTCTTTTAAGCCTAATATCATTTTCTGTTCATTCAAACAGTTCAGCTAATTATTTTATTTTATTTATTAGTATTTTCTCTTTATCTTAGGCATTTATTTTGACTTTTGATAATGAAATAAATTTGATAAACCTTTTAGCAGTTGTTTGTTGGGATAAAACCAGAACATTTTTAAAGAAGAATAGGTAAAAATTTTAAAGTTTTTTTTGGGCTGGGGTTGTGGCTCAGTGGTATAGCGTTCGCCTAGCATGTGCGCAGCCCGGGTTCGGTCCTCAGCACCATGTAAAAGTAAACACATTGTGTACAACTAAAGCAAATAAATAAATATTTTTTTAAAATTTCTATAAAAATTTTTTTAAAGTTTTTTTTTCATTAATACCTAGATAATTTTCTTGTGTGTTTTTTTTTTTTTTTTTTTTTTTTTTTTTTTTGCAGCTAATTGTGGTATGGCCACAGAGGAATAGAAATTAAACTCTTAAACTCTTGCTATCTTCCTGTTCCCGGAGTCACAGGGACATCTGTAAGTTTATTGATATAAAATGATATATCTTAATGTGTAATGGTAAGAAGTTGGGAATCAGAGGGTCTGGGCTTCCTTTCATGTATACCACTGAAAAGCCCTTCACTGACATTTCTACATTTCAACTGCAGAAAAGGAAGATTATCAAATATGAAACAAACATATGAGACATGCCCTTAAAAGATACAGCATTTCTCCAAATGCAACAACAAAGAGAGCTAATATTATGTATCACTGTGTATTATGCACTGTCCTTTGTGATGTCAACCCAGATGTGGTCAAGGACAGAAAGCCCAGCACTGATCAGGTGAGCTGTGGGACTGGAAAGGAACAGGCAGATGTTCTAGTGGAGAATTAATGGCTCAGGAGCAGGCATTGCTGCAAGAGTCAAAAGTCCATTCTGAGTCCCAGGGATGGGTATAGGATCAGCAATGACGGGAGTGTGCAACTCAATATCAACAGCAACTCTAACTACTGACACCATGATTTATTGAGAGTTTACCACACTGCAGGAACTCTGCAAAATCATACTTGCTTTATCTCAGCCAGGTCTCTTCTGTGTGTCTGTAACACTTCTATTGGGCTATAAGGAAACCTGGTTGAGATAATGCAAGTAAGAAGTGTTACAGATATAGAAGCGACAGAGGTTTAGACAGGTTCAGAGAGTTAGGGAATCATGCAGTTGCAGAATGGCTAAGCAGAAACTTCGATCCCTATCTTCTGATTCAGGGCCCAAGGGAAAGATCAGCTAAGAGTAAAGCTTGAATAAGCGGGTCAGTGATAGCAGAGAGGAGGGATGAACCTGAGCTAGGGCCAAAGCTGAGACTGTCAGCCTGACTCCCTCTTCCTTTGGAAGCACACAGTGGAAGTGTGCTTTTGGAAGCACACTTGCAAATACCATGATGCAGGTGAGCTCAGATCTTGCCTGGGGCAAAGTGGGGTGGGGGCAGGAGGTTCAGCAAGTATTTGGACTCGCCCTCTCTCACCTGTCCTCCCCCAGGCCTGGAGTCAAGGATGGGCTACAAGCCTGGTGGATGGCAGCCTGAACCATGGAGCAAGAAAAGCAATGGTGCTTCTCTTTGGTCCACCTGTAAGACCACAGTGGGACCATCCTAAGGCTTATCTCAAACAGCTAATGCAATGGTTTGTAGACTTTTAAAATATTTGAATAGCATAACATTTTTCTTCAAAGGAACTCTCATGTAAAAGCCCAGAACTTACCATAGATCAGAAATAGAGAGAAGAGCAGGGAGCTCAGAATGTTCCCTCCCTCCCCTGCCATATACCTGCATTGGTCCCAGGGCTATAAGCATGATTGGGCCCATTGATGCCAACATGAATGGCTAAGGACCCCAAAGCATTCTAACGTCCCTCCGTGATCCAGTGGCAAATCATTACCATGAAGTTTTCTAAAATCTTTTTTTTAAAAAAATCGATTTAAACGGTCCATCTGTGCCACACTTTTGGCTCCAGAGGCCACCAATTGGAAGTACCACTTGCTCCTTTTCTCTTAAATCCGCTCTAAGTTCAAGGAGTATCTTAGAGAAGTATTTATGACTTTAGAAACGTTGTCCACGTCCTCCTTCTCTCCAGACAGAACATTCCTAATCTGTTTAGTCTGTTCTCGCTGGCGATGAAATGCAATAATAATGTATGTAAAACACCGGCAAGGGGCGAGTTCAGCAAGTACTCGGCCCTCGTCTCCCTTTCCCATCTCCTTCATCACTTCAAAGGCTCTTCTCTAATTTTGCCTTCTATCCTAACCCTTTGTCCTTTCTTGATCACTGCTGTATCACAAATGACAGGGGCAAGGTGGGGTCATCTTGGTCAACACAAATACTGATTGTGCAGGCATCACACACTGATTGTGCAGGCTTTACACATTGCCACAACCAGAAAGAGAGTTTGTTTTTCTCTAAACAGCATCTAAGTTCTCTCTCTCTCCCTCTCTCTCTGTTTTTTAAATTATTGGTTTGTTTTAGTTATACCTGACAGTAGTATCCGTTTTGATATAATTATACAAACATAAAACATCTTAGCAGAGAAACCTGGGCTTGTACTTCCATTATGGTTTTGCATAACTAAGGGATGTGGGAAAGGGAGAAAGGAGGAGAGAGAGAAGAGGGTAGAGAGAGGAGGGATCGGCCCAGGGAAGGAGGGGGTGAGGGAGGGAGAGAGAACATGAGCCTGAATAAGTGAGCAGGGGGGATCTGATAGAGCCAAGCAATGTGGGGAAAAGGAATAAATTTACTCTGTAGAAAGGCAGGACAAATGGAGAACACATGTTCTCAGAGAGGACAGGAACCTCGAAGAAGGGAGCTGGGGTTTACTTCCTGAATTTGAATACAGTGGTAAGGAAAATGAGTGAGAATTGCAGGAAATTATTTGTGGGAAGATAAACTGTCTGACAGCTTTTTAAGAAGACCATTTTTTAGGATCCTTCAGTTTTAAGTGTATATATCTATCCTAAGACTCAGCAATTCCATTTTTAGAGATCTAAACTATAGAAAAAAAATTTTTAAATATTTATTTATTTGCTTTAGTTGTACACAATGCATTTTATTTTTACATGGTGCTGAGGATCGAACCTGGGCCACAGATGTGCTAGGCGAGTGCTCTACTGCTGAGCCACAACCCCAGTCCCCTATAGAAATATTTAACACTGCGCAGAGGTACACTAAGATGTTCATTCCAATATTATTCCAAAGGGGGATATCTTAAGAATACCCTAAGTGTTTATCAATAGGGACTAATGAATGGAATAAACTATGGCATGTCCATAGAATGGAAATCTATGCAACAATGAAAAGAAGAAGGTACCCATAATGTACTAATGTTCAAAAATCTAAAAAATGCAGTAAGTTGTAATAGGCATACTGTTGTTTTAAAATTCTATACATATTCATTCACGCAAATATAAGGAGACCATCTAGAATGATACATATTAATTATCTCTTTATTTTGGTAGGGGTGGTCAATTGTCACTTCTTAATTTTCTGCCCTTTAAAAAATTTCTAACTGAAAATAAATTGATAGAAGAACTGGCCATGGCACAGTGGGTATGCGCATGGGCTGTGAAGCAACACTACATGGGTTTCAATCCCAGCTCTGCATCATCGTAGAAGTGTGACCTTCCAGAGGTAAATCTACCTTTCTGTGACTCGTTTTCCTCATCTGTAAAATGGTGATGATGATAGTACAAACCTCATAGGGTTGATATGCCAACTAAATGAGTTAATATTCACGTAAAGGTTGGAGGCCTGGCAGAAACACTCAACAAATTGTTAGTCTAAAGAAAGAGCAACTTGTTTTTTGTTTTTGTTTTTTTAATTACCAGAGGATAGAAGGGGAAGAGTAAGAGGATAGAAGGGGAAGAGTAGAGAGAATGGGAAAAGATTAGTGCCAGATGGGAAAGGGCCTTGAACACCAAGATAAGCAGTAAGAATTAATTAATTCATAGGAACAAAAAAAAGGAGACTTTCATTCATCCAACAGATATTTACTGAGTTCCTTCCAAGTGCCAGAGACTGTTCTAGGTGGTTGGGATACATCGACCAATGAAACAGACAATGGCAGTATTTTGGAAGGTAATCAAGAATGGCTTTGTGGGCTTGAGGGGTGCGTGTCTTCCAGGTGCTTTGCGTGTGTGCTCGAGGCCGGCGGCCAGGGCAGTGTGGCATGAATGGCAACAAGGGTTTGCAGGCCTGAAGCCCCTGTCGATGTCGAAGACCTGAAACCACAAACCAGGGATCCTAATACTGGGTGGTGCTGAGGCTGGAGGGGACAGATGGGAAGCTATGGCAGGCCAGAGAATCCCTGACTGCCAACTTTTCAGAGTTCATCCCAGCATTGCCCAACTCTGTCGGCCTGTGGCCGGGTACCCGCTTCAAGTCCCAAGTTCAACACCACTGACCAGGCTTCTCTCCAAAGCCCCTGATACAATGGGAGGGTCACTTTGATGATGTCCAAGACCCTCTCTGGCTCTCACATCTCATGGTTTTCATGTCATCACAAAGAGATGCAAGTAAGGGATTTCCTTTCCCATGACTAACATATGATATTCCAGTGTCAGAAGAGAAACCATTAAAACATAGGATTCCCATGTGCAGGATAACATAGGAGAGGCCTGTTTACATTTGCTTCCTTTTTGAGAAAGTGTATGTTTGAATTCTAAGCTACATCTTGTGTCAAGGTCTGAAAATAATCACTCAAATAACTTCTTTCTATACGTGCAGCTGTTCTGAAGTATAAACCACACTAGACTAGTAAAACCACCATTTGTCCTATAAGGAATCTGGACGTTCACTAGGCCTTTATTTTTAGCATAAGAGGTCAAATGCACACGAGGTGAAATGTAGTGAAGTCTACTGTCCCAGAGGCAGGGGACAAAGAGGAGGCCCAAAGGCCAACTACAAACCATAGCATCTGAATTCGTGGGTATTTAAATTAGATGGCTTAGAAGATCAAAAGAAATAAATCATGGAATATCAAAGTGGCAAACAGAAGCCATAAAGGACCATGTTTCATGGGTTCATTCATTAGACAAAATCATTCTCACAAAATAAATCACCACTGTAAACAGGCTCTGACTCATTTCCCATTGCTTGCTGTGGTTAGGTTCTCCCCTCTCCCCCACAGGGTCATAGAATACGTGAACTTCAAGCTGACTCTCTGTGAGAAAAGCCCGGCATGAATATAACCAACTCTCCTTCAGGAGAAATTGCAACTACCCAAGAGTAATGTAGATGCAATACAGAATTCAGACTCCCTGAGTCTCGATCCCTTCTGTCACTCTCCAGCTATGTGACTTCGGATTAGTCAGCTCCTTTCTGCCTCAGTTTCTTTCTCATAGGGCTGTGATAAGGATGTTGTTACTCTTTTGTACATTGTTTCAACAGAGCCTGCTGATAATCACTATCTATTTATAAAATAAATCTTAGTTGCTAGAGGCAACACAAGACAGCTGAGCGCGGTCGCACATTGATTCTCTTAAACAACACTTCCTACTCAGCTCATAAAAGTACCATGGAAAACCATACATTTAGACCAGATGAGAATCAGCTGTTCTTCATTTTTACATAGGAGGGGTCAAGAGGAATTCACACTGAAAAACCTCCTTCTTCAAGGATGGCTAAAATCAAAATGATTCTCCTCTTGCAAAAGGAGATAGGAGTTTGTTGGCAGAGGAGGAATCAGAACATCCGGGCATGGTGCCCACCCATCTCAGAGTCTGTACTTTCAACCATTTGCTTGAGTTATTTGAACCCATTTTATTCTTAGCTTTTTGGTGTGTGAGTTGTATTGTGAGTGTGTATTGTGTGCACATGCATGTGTATGCAGGCACACGAATGCACACGTGCACAGCAGGGGTGAAGTGTAACAACCCAGAAGAGGACAAGATGCTAGAGTTTGGGTCATTTCAGCTCCAACACTTACAGAGTTGTACCTGGAGCAAAATTTTTGAGCCTCAGTTACTGGAGCAGAAAACCGATGTTGTTGTTCATCTCGAAGAAGGATCTCCACAAGCTGCCTTTTGGTGCTCTTTCCTGGATGAAGACCTATTGTTCAAAGTGGCTAGGATGATTTGTTTGCTCTCCTGCAGGTCAGCCAAAGGGCCACGGCCTCTCCCCTGGCTACAGAATGATCCTCAGGGTGCCTGGCAGGGTGACAACTGAGAGAACAAGCACTGGAGTCAGTCCCCAGGCCCAAGCCCCGGCTTTCCCACTTGTTATCTCCGTAACCTTGAAAAAAATGTCTTAAACTCTCCAAGTCTCAGGGACGGGGATATAGCTCAGTTGGTAGAGTGCTTGCCTCATATGCACAAGGTCCTTGGTTCAATACCCAGCACCGCCCCCCCCAAAAAAAAGCTCTCTTAGTCTCAGTTAGGGTTTCTATCTATAAAATGGTGATAATGACAATAACAGTATCTCTCTTATCAGGTGGCTGTGAGGAATAAATGTGAATACTCCAGAACTTGGTGCAATGCCTGACGATTAGCGTCCCATTAAACATCGGATTTCACAGTGATGGCTGTTCTTGTCCCTAAGTGCCTCAGCAGGATCTTAGGTGTTTCATCTTTGGATTATGATGGGCAGTTTATTATCCAGTTTTTGTATTAGCTTTTAAAATCTCCAGTGAGAACTCTTTTAAAACATGCCAGCTGCCTCCTCCAGCTGCTGCCTTCTTTGCTTTTTTGAAAAATTTTAAACAAACCAGTATGTCAGAGTGGACACCAATTATTCATCAGAAGAGATTCCAAGGCTTTTTGTAGGAAGGATTCCATGTTGGAATGCTCTGGTCAAAGAGCTGCCTGTTCTGTTCTTCCTTGCCCCTGGACAGTCATGGGGATAAGCGGGGCTTCTCATACCTCCCACCCATAATTTGGCAAGAGGTGGCATGATGAAGAGCTGGGAGTGCAGCCCTGGGCAAGGGTATGAAGACTCAGGAGAGCCCATGAGGGAGGGTCTGGTCTTTGCCCTTCTAATAACTACTAGCTGTGTGACCTTGGGCAGGTCACTTAAGTGTTGGAGTGTATTATCTTCATTTGTGACATGAAAGGACTAGTAATAGACAAAACAAGAAGATAGTTCACCAGGGACGGTCATCAGCAAACATGTTGCTTCCTTTTTCTAGTTAGCAAAGAAATGCAGATTAAAGAGACATGAAGACATCATTTTTGCAATTATTAAAGTTAAAATGTAAAGGCAAGCTAGGTGCAGTGGCACACACCTGTAATCCCAGCAGCTCAGCAGCCGAGGCAGGAGGATCAGAGTTCAAAGCCAGCCTCAGCAAAAGCGAGGCGCTAAGCAACTCAGTGAGACGCTGTCTCTAAATAAAATACAAAATAGCGCTGGCTCAGTGGTTGAGTGCCCCTGAGTTCAATCCCCTATACCAAAAAAAAAAAAAAAAAAAAAAAAAAAAAAAAAAAAAAAGTAAAGGCAATATACTCACTGTGGTTTATGTCTTGCATTACTGTGAGCACAGAAAATTGACACAAATGCTTGGGAAGAAAAATTCATATCATGTCCCATGAAAGAGAATGAGGTAAGCTTGGGTATGAATCCTCCTGTCTTTAATTTACTAGTTTTTAAGCTCAACCTTTTTGGCTCATTGCAATATGAAGTAAAGTGGGAATAAAAGAGATAATTCTCCCTAGACCAGTTGTGGTGAGGCTTGAAAATCACATCGATAATGAACCTGGCCCAGTGTTTGGCACTAGCAGATCCTTATTGCTGCTGTTGTGGCCATGGTGATTCTGCTTCATGCTATGCATCTGGCTCATGTGAGAAAATCATAGGAGAAAAAACCCACTCTCCTCTCCGTTCTTGGATTTCTTGTCACAACCTGACCTCTGTAGCAAGCAACTGATCTGCAGCCGCACTCATAGTTTTCTAAGTCCTTCCGACTCTCAGCCTCAGAAGTCCTCAGGTAGCTCGGTGGGTGCCCCACATAACCTCCTATCACACACCCACTGCCACATAAGAGATGCCAGCCCCACACAGCCAGCTGGTGTTCCCTCGGTTCCACAGATGGCCTCCCAGCCTCGGAGCTGGAGCCCCAGTGCCTTCACTCAGAGGAGAGAGCACCATCCTCCCACGTTCCACAACCTCTGTCTGCATCTCCAAAGAGCTCAGGCTCTGACATACCTCTGCCACCACCATCACCTGTGCCACCATATTTCCAGCAGAGGCCCTGGTCACTTGTTTTCAAAAGTCCATTTGCTTTTGAGAAGGCCCTACTCGGGTTTCTCCTGTGATTCATTTCTTGCTTGTTGGTAACTCAAACCCAGCATTGACTAGATTTGCCATAAAATCGTTTATCTAGTCAATATCAAAGATGTCTTCTTCTCGAATGTTTCTTTGAATTCTTTCTCAATACCAGGTTCTGTCTCTGTTCCCATTCTACAACCTAATAAGGACTGAAATCTGTTTTCAGTAGTTCCTCGATTTTTTTTCCCCCTCAGCTTTAAAAATAATTTCAGAGAGCCATAGAACTGAGGGACAAAAAGGATATCAAGAAGTCCTTGCTTGATAAGAAAACTGAGACCAGAGGGGTGTGCTGCTCACATAGGTTGGTTAGCAGGTGAAAGAATCCTAGGAAGTGTTTCTCCACCCACCACCTGTGCCATACCCCACCTCCTCACCAAGTCAGGGCCAGCTTCTCCAGGGCTGCTGACGTTCAGTCTCTCTCTGTGGCAAGTTCTGAAGGCCTGGCAGTACTTCAGAAATAGCTCCTTACAGGGGTCCCGAACTCATCAGGGACTCACTCCTCTCTTACCTCCAGGCTTTTGCAAACACTGTTTCATCTTCCTGGTAACTATGGCTAAGTCATGCTCAGTCTCTAGGTGCTTTCCCCAGGAAGGCTCACCTGAGCTTCCAATTCCAGGCAGGGAACTTTCTTTTTTTTTAAATATTTATTTTTTAGTTGTAGTTGGACACAATATCTTTATTTTATTTATTTATTTTTACGTGGTGCTGAGGATCAAACCCAGGGCCACGCATGTGCTAGGTGAGCACTCTACCGCTGAGCCACAACCCCAGCCCAGGAAGGGAACTTTCCATGGGTCCCCTCAGCGCCTCACACGCCCTCCCCCGCTGGAATTGCTCACTTGCCTGGCCACAGTCCATTTCTGCGTGCATCACCTTCCCTAACGGGGAAGGGCAGACACAAGGAGTTCACAGCAAAGTATTAGCAACCTTGGACATCTCTCCTACCTGCAGAGACCCACATGTGGACCATCTGAGCACCAGAAGAAGGCTAGAGTCCCAAAGGTGGTCAGAATCACAAAGATAAATGACTTCATAATTTTAGACTAAATGGCCTTCCTTTAAAGTTTTTGAGAAATTGGGAATAAATTTCTTGTGTTTGAGAAATTGGGAATAAATTTCTTGCTCAAGGAAATATGGGGAGCAAAAGCAATTGCTTGGTCCAGAGGAACATATCTAAGCCTTCTCTTCTTGGCTCTTACCTTTTCTTATCCAGGATCTTGTTTCTGCAGAAAGGAGTGAGCCCTCAAAAGCATCATCACCCTGATGCTTTAGTGGCCTGGCCTGCTTCTCTTGCCCTTCAGGGTGGTGAGGGGACAGAAGACTGTCACCCCAGTAGACACAGGGAGGGCCACATGGAGTTCTTGACGTCTCTTGATTCTGCCCTGGGTCTGACTCATTTTATCTCCTACTATCCCCAAAGCAACCCTAAGACTTAATCCTTAAAGATCTTCGTTTTGCCTGGGAAGAAACAATGAAATGCAAAGAAATTCAGTAATTTTCTGAGGCCACAGAGCAGAACAGAAGTTGTTCTGAGACTCTTCAGAGCACCTGGCTTTTAATCAGGGCCACTTTTTGTTATTTCCTATATACTCTTCATAAAGGATCCAGGGGAACTTATGGCTTTTCTCCTTGACCATTTAAGCACCTCAGGGTAAGCAGGAGGTTTAGAATGTGCTCTTCATCTGCCAGTGGAGTGACTTTTACCTCCTGGGAGGGCTCAGGACCCACTGGATCCTCCCCTCCCCCTCCCTCACCATAAAAGGCTTCTATCCACATTAATATCTCCATTTTCCATATTCCTCTCATGTTTATAGCTAGTTCTGAACAACTTAATGTTTCACAGAATTTTCCAACCATTGGTGTAATAACCACCACGAAAACAATTGCTTTGGGGCATCTGCTGAATATAGTTTGTCTTAATTAATTTTGATGATAATTTCATGAAATAGATAACAATGCACAAGGATACAAACAAGGATATTGAACCTCACTAACCTATTTGGGGAAAGTAACACATCCTAGCAGTTTCAAGTGTGAGCTCTGAGCTCTGAATCAGTCTTCCTGGGTCTAAATCCTAATTCACTATGTAGGTGAATGTGCACAAACTGCTTCTTTAAGTTTTAATATCTGTAGAATGGGGTTGTGGAGAGGCTTAAAATGAGGTGATATGAAGCCTTGGGCACAGGACTGGCACACAGTAAAGTACTCAGGAACTGCAAATCATAACCTCATCAGGAAGAAGCCAGCTGTAGCCGGGCTACAGTAAACTCTTGATGTCTAATGTGTATATGCTGCCTGCTTTTCATATAATTTTGAAACAGGCAGAGTTTTTTTCTCCTCTTTTAAAGATGAAGGATTAGGTTCAGAAATGTGAAGCAACTTATTCAGGACCACACAGCTATTAAGTGTCAAGACTGGGGTTGAAGCCAAGAGTAGCATTACTTGACTTCCCAACGCCACTGGGCTGCTTATGTTAATGTTGGTTTCATGTAACTTTCTTCCTTCCAACTAAGTGATGAATTCTTCAGAGCCAAGCAAAGGCACTTCCTCTTTCCCTGCATTTCCCAAATGGCTTGGCATGGCATCACACATGCGGTGCCCTCAATACATGGCCTATAAAGAAAATCTGGGTTGCTCTTGCACAGCCTGATACCCATCTCCCTTCCTCAGAACCCTAAGCAGCATCCATTGTGATGGCCGAGAATCCCACAGCAGGAGGAACTCAAGAAAGATATTCCAGAGTTACCTAATGATGTTATGCCTATTATATTTGAGAAGCACATCTCAAATGGTAATTCAAGGTACTCTGAAAAAAGGAGAATTAAGTTCTGCAGGACAACAGCTACTGCCTCCTCTTTTAATAATACTGTGTAAAAAGAGAGGGGCTGTTGGAGGTTAAAGACTGAGAGGACTATCAATCAAATGTCATATATAGACTTTGTTTGATCCCTGCTCCAAAAACCAAATATTAAAAGCCATTTGGAGGACAACCAGGAAAGTTTGAATAGAGTCTTGTTATTAAGTAATAATTTGGATTTATTACTAATTTAGGTATTATAAATCTGTAGTTATGTTTTTAAAGAAGTCTTTATCTGTTAAAAATATAAAATGAAGTATTTCTGCAGGAGATGGGATGTTCAACCTGGGATTTGCTTTAAATACCAGGAAGAGAAACGCTCTTGGGAGGAAGTTGATGACAGATTGGCAATGCTGATGAATGCTGAAGCAGGTAATGGGCCTGTGGGGGTTCACATACATTTCTCTGTATTTCTGTGTTTGTTTGAAAATTTACACAATAAGAAGTTCTTGTTAAAAAAAATTTTTTATAAAGAATGACAGAAATGCGAATCTCCAACTATTTTATGTTTTGTTCTGCACCTGCTTTTTCTCCAATAGAGTTCAGATTCTTTGATGACATGAAAATCATGCTCTTCCTAAGACTCCTAGGTGTACTTGTCCAGGTGAGCGTTGAGTACCTGCGTGATGACAGGTCACCCATATCCTTCTGCCATCCCTGCCCACTCAGCCTGCTCCAGATTGACTTTTCACCTTCCACCAAACAAGCTCAGTCCCTCAAACAAGCTCAGTCCCTCCTCACTCAGATCTACCACTGCCGCTCTCTCTGTTGACTCTTACAGGTTAGAAACCTCAGCGTGGCCTTGTCTCTCTCCTCTTTCAACCCCAGGCCAGCCATCCAATGACATTTTGGAATATGAATGGGACAGACACCTTTCTTCTCTGTCCTGACTGCTCCAGCTGTCTAAAGCCTCAGCACTACACGCTGGGATTTCCACAAAAGCCTCCCTGTGGCTCTTTCTTCTCTGACCTTTCTCCTTTCTGTACAAATAATTGAATTTTCCAAAACTCCAGACAGTGATTTTTATGCTTTTACATGGAACTGCTCATTTTAAAACCCATTTGTAATGCCCATGTCCATTTACATAGGCTTCTCAGGAGTTGATATGGTTGCGCTCCATCTCATTAACAGTTCATTGTATACCTTCCCTAATCATTTTAGAATAAGTCTGATTACAGTAAATATTGGTTGAATGAATGAATAAGTTCATTAATAAACTCATACTGTGAAAAACTCACTGACTCACTTTCCCCTCTCTGGATGCTTAATTGTGAGGGGCCTTCTTCAGTATAGGTCCTAACCTTACCAATCCAGCAACCCCAACCCCATGACAACTAAATCGTTATGCATCTTTTCAGCCTGACTTTATAAGCAGTATGTTATTTCATATTCAGGGCAACCAGTGGAGACAGGTAGGGTTTATGATTGGCTTATCATTTTGCAAAAGAGTCAGCAACATATTCAAGACCAAACAGCAAGTGCAAGGCAGAGGAACTTAGAGTCTAGAGCTCCTGAATCTTGTTCTGGACTCTTTAGCATCATTCCATACTGCCCTGGGTATAAGTGGCAGGAGAGCTATGAGGGCAAAGGTAATTGCATGTGAGGCCATCTCAGCAATCTAGAACGAGTCCATGAAGTAATGGCCCAAGTAAAGATACTTCTGGATCATAAGAAGCCTCCAAAATAGTTTGAGATGACAGTCTTGTTGTTAGACCTGGGGGTCACTCAAGTCCAGATCAGATTTGCAGCCTGAGATTTGCAAGGCCCATTAGCTTGAGTGGATCCTCCAGAATATGGGAGTAGAAGGAACATGGGCTTTGGAATGTGACAAACACATAGGCACAAATTCCACCTGTACCCCTCAGTAAATGGATAAAATTGAACCTGGTCTCATCGTTAAAGTCAAAATGATTCCACTGGCTCAGAAGGGCTTTCTGAGAGTATAATATAAAATATCTTACATGGAAGTGGCTAGTTCAATGCCAGGCTCAGTTATTTCCCTTTCCCCTGCCTTTCAGTGGCCCTCTCACCTCTCCTGTGAAGGCCTGTGGCTTCTGGAACACAGCAAGTGCTTGGTGTCAAGGGCATGCTGCAGAGAGGAGACCACCATAGGAAGACACAAGCACCTCTTCCCTAAGCTGATCATCATCCCATGGGCCTGAGGTAGCTCCAGCATGTGGCACCTAGGCCTTTGCTCTCTCTCTCTAGAAAGGAGCCAGTTTTAGCTAAACTGTGGGACCAACCTAGATGCCCTTCAGTAGATGAATGGATAAAGAAAATGTGGTATATATATGTACAATGGAGGGGCTGGGGTTGCGGCTCAGCGGTAGAGCGCTCGCCTAGTACATGAGCGGCCCGGGTTCGATCCTCAGCACCACGTAAAAATAAAAGACATTGTGTACAACTAAAACAAATAAATAAATATTTTATACACACACACACATATACATACAATGGAATATTATTCAGCATTAAAAGAGAATAAAATTATGGCATTTGCAGGTAAAAGGATGGAGTTGGAGAATATAATGCTAAATGAAGTTAACCAATCCCCAAAAACCAAATGCCAAATGTTTTCTCTGATTTAAGGATGCTGATTCATAATGTGGTGGAGGGGGGTGGGGGGAGCATGGGAGGATTAGATGAACTCTAGATAAGGCAAAAGGGAAAAGGAGAGGGAGGGGAAGGGAGGGGGCACAGGGGTAGGAAAGATGGTGGAATGAGATGGACATCATTACCCTAAGTACATGTATGAAGACATGAATGGTGTGACTCTTACTTTGTGTACAACCAGAGATATGAAAAATTGTGCTCTATATGTGTAATATGAATTGTAATGCATTCTGCTGTCATATCTAACAAATTAAAATTTAAAAAAATAGAAAAAAGAAAGGGGCTAGTTTTAGAGGGAGAAGAGAGGGAAGAGGAAGGCATTTTAAAGATGTTAAAGGTGCTAAACCATTGCCAAAAGAGTCCATCATTGCTAACAATTGGACACAATTTATAGTCATGTCAGGAAGTAAGTTCTTTGCTAACAAGTTTTGAATCTTCATCTAGTTAGAGTTAGCTAATCAAAAATACACATTTGAGCCAAGAAAGGGAAGTTAATTTAGTCAGAATTCTACTTCTATGGAAAATTCAGTACGAAGGTGATTAGATGCCCATTTCTTCCCTTTCTGCACTGAGACCAACAGGCCATAGTCTCCACACTGACATTCTTCCTCACCTGGTGGCAGCCACCTGCACAGCATCCAAAAGCTGATAACCTGAATCTCTGCCTCTTGGGGACTGACAAGGTTGTGTTCCAAAAGGGTGGCTCACCACTCCGAAGAACACAAGGCCCAGGGCTTCCTCTCTGGTCTCCAGGCTCAGCTGTCTCCTCCCTCTGAGCACTTCCCTTCTCAGCCTTCCTCTTCCAAACTTCCAACTAAGGGCCTGTGACCCTGCAAGTCAATCCTAGGATTCACTTCCTCCAGGAAGCCTCCCCTCACTGCCAGAGCTGGGTTAAGGGAACCCACTCTGAGCTCCCATCAAGGTCTCTTCTTTTTTTCCTTCCCATGCCTATCACAGTATTGAGGTGGTTCTCAACTGGGAGTGATTTTGCCTCCAGAGGACATTGGGCAATGTTTGGAGATGCATTTGGTTGTACACCTATTGGAGGGGATGATGCAGCTAGCATTTAGAAAGTAAGGGCAGGGACACCACTGACATCCTGCATGTCCAGGACAGTCCTCACAACAAATAATCATCTGGCCCCAAATGTCACTCGTGCTGTAGTTGAGACACCCTGCTCTACTGTAACTGTTTACATATTTCTCTTCTTCACAAGGGCTGTCTCATTCATATTTGTATCCCCAGTACATCACCTAGCTCATTCTTGGGGCTTAATAAGTATCTTTTAAATGACTGAATGACCTTTGGGGAATGAAATATACATCTCTTCTTTACTCCTGCTAGATTTTAACTGTAATCAGCTCCCCAAGCTGGGGTCTCTGTCTTGCCCAGCACAAATTCAGACCTTACTGTGACTGCCCCGTTTCCCCTCCCCATGCTACCCCTGCTACAGGTCCTGGGGGATAGAGTCCTAGGGCCACCTGCAGCAAAACAGAACATAGGGCACCCAGGCTGTCCTTATGCATCTCCAAACATTGCCCAATGTCCTCTGGAGGCAAAATCACTCCCAGTTGAGAACCACCTCAATACTGTGATAGGCATGGGAAGGAAAAAAAGAAGAGACCTTGATGGGACAAAGAGACCTAGACAAAGTCAAGACCACGAGAAAGGGAAGAGGCCTGAGACAACTAACTGGTCCTGGGGCCATGCCACCAGGCAAAACAGATAGCAGGTCTGTGAGGTTAGGGGCTCAAAAGATGATTTGTTCTCAAATCGTCGACAGGCCATTTATTTAATTAATGGAACAGGAAACAACCATTTCTGAGGCTGCAGGAATCCTCTCCCCCCTTTATGAAGCAGCACCGTATGATGAATACCTTCTCGAAACACTGAGTCAATGTCCATTTGTTTCTTTATGTTTTTGCTACTGAGTTCACATGAATTATGACAAGCTTGTTTAACATGAGCATAAGGGGCTGGTAATTCTCCGCAATTTCAAGAATGAAACGCTCACAAAGACTTTCAAGACATGATATACAGGGTTTGGGAATTTAGTCACTGCTATCTAAAACACATTATTTGATTTATTATATTTTGTGCTTTCATATATATATCTATCCAAAGAAATAGAACCAGGCAATTTTTCCAAGCAATCAAGGTTTAAGGAGTTGCTAGACTTTTGAAGGTAAAAATTAGTTGCTTTTACTCAGCCCCATGATTTCACCCTTGAATTCTTTCAGAACTCTTGGATGAAGGCCAATGTTTTCCTGTGATTTATTCAAATCCAGTTTGTCAACTAGGTCTAGAACATTCTGTGCATCTATGACTACTTGATCTAGTATCTCCGCTTGTAAAGGAGATCTGAGAATGGTGTTCATTTTGACATATTTTTCAAAATGAAAAGAGCAAGGCAAATAACTTATTGTGATGGCTAGCTCCTTTGCATATATCCCCCAAAGGGTATTCTGGTCATCTACAAAAGTTCTACCAAGTTTTTGGGCTGGTTCCTTCACTTCAATTACTCTAAAAGGCCCTGTCATTTTTGCTTATTATTGATGTCCTATAGACTGCTCCTTAAATTATGTGTAGGTCTTCTTCATGCACTTCCTAGTGGTTTCCCAACTGGATTAACTTTCTATTTTTGAAGATGTCTCTTTCTTACAAAGTGTCTTTGGCTTGTGCAATCCTCTTTGAACTGCATCTATAGATTATTATTATTCTAACTAATCCAGCCTCCAGAGGCATAAGGGTAAAATAAACTAAGGCACACAGAGGGTTTCATATAATGTCTGAAATGCAGGCATGTTTAGCAAATGGTTGTTTATTCTTCTCTTACGGGACAAAGAAGGTCGGATAGGAAAAGGAATCTGGTTTTTGTTGTTGTTGTTGTTGTTGTTTTAACTCAACTGCACCTTCCCAAAGAATTTTTTTTCAATCTTGTCATACTTTATGCTTCCCATAAGTATCAGGTAGTTAAACGTTTTTAAAAATTACTTGGCAAGATTTTTGAGGTCTGTTGATATATTTTTTTTCATAATCACTGTTCATTTTCTTGGTTCTTGTCATGTACACATGGCCTTGGTTTTCTATTATTGCAGCACACTTAACTTTCCTCTCACTAGAGTCATTAAATCACAGTGGCTCACACACAGATACTCCGGGGCACCTTCCACGGTGCTGTGCTGCCTTTTCTTCCGTAAAATCGTTAGCACAGGAAACGATCGTTTGTCCTAATTCATCCCAGGAAGGTATTTGGCCAATCTATAAGCGAGTAAACACCCTCATTATTACTAATTGGCCTGATTTTTTAGCTCAGCCAGTCC
Source organism: Tamias sibiricus (assembly GCA_025594165.1). Classification (NCBI taxonomy): domain Eukaryota; kingdom Metazoa; phylum Chordata; class Mammalia; order Rodentia; family Sciuridae; genus Tamias; species Tamias sibiricus. The sequence goes on along the minus strand of CM046663.1, from coordinate 137,412,028 downwards.
TACTCCAGCTTCCAGCACAATCTTATTATCCTTGTCAGGTGGCCCATAACCCCCCTCTACTGCCATATTTTCATTAACTATTGACTGCCACCACCACCACCCTGCACTGGGCATTTCCTGATGGCATTTTTATGCTGAAGCACCCTGGATTTCACTACTCTAATGTTCTGTTTCATAACTCTGGATTCTTATTTTTCTTTGTCACCTGTCTCAAAAGAGCTGTTAGTTAGATCCTGAGGAACTCTAAAGTCTCTGTACCTGTCTCCTGCTCTCATGAGGACCTTCAAGTTCTGTCTCTTGAGTGCTATGGATGATAGATATATAGTGGGTGATGTCTCTGTTTCTCCATCCATCCATCCATCCATCCTTCTATCTGAAGCAGAGATCAGGAAGCTGTCTATGCTCAGGAAGCTCCTCTGCCCGGGTTGCTTGGAGAAGCACTTCTAAACCTTTTCTGACTCCTTTGCAAAATTCCTTCAAAGACTGCCCCAGGCAAGAGAGTTTTTGTGATTTACCTCTTTGTCCCGTTTGAGTTGTTTTCAACCAGGTGCTCACCTTACTATTTCAACAGAAATTACAAGCAGAACCTTTATCAAGAGCACATTAAAAAGGAAAGTGTCCCTGGATGTTCCTGGCAATTGTTCCTCAATTATTTACCTGCACAATTTTCCCTCTGTCCAAAAGGACAGCTGAGGAGGAGGAAGAAGACAGGATGAGGATATGGTAATACATTGACAAAATCATATTCTGTTTTTGTCTTCTAAAATTTTTTTTTAAATATTTATTTATTTACTTTAGTTGTACACAATGCAATGCATTTATGTTTACGTGGTGCTGAGGATCGAACCCGGGCCGCACACGTGCGAGGCGAGCGCTCTGCCCGCTGAGCCACAATCCCAGCCCTCTTCTAAAATTTTTTGAGGACTACAGATATTTCTTAAGATGTTATCTATGTGACCATGAGTAAAGTCAGAACACCAGGATTTTTATTTATGTCTACACTATGTAGCATGACTATTTTAAGCTAAATTATGAAAAGCACAGTAGCTTACAATAGCTTGTGTAAATTCACCAATAATAGGAAGAGAAAGGACACAGCACAATTAAGGGTTCGCATGCTTTAACCCTTGGAATACTTTTCTTTTCCTAAAGATTCTAGCTGCTTTCACATATTCTCAGATTAATCCTTAAACTGGCTTTATTATCAGTCATCTCACCAGAACAACATCAACAACAACAACAACAAAAACAAAAACATTAGCAGCCATGCCAGTAAATAAAAACACTCACAATGGTCAAAATGCTAGATTCAAATAATAATAAAAAAAAAAAATAGGGCTGGGGATATAGCTCAGTGGTGGAGCGCTTGCCCAGCATGTGTGAGGCCCTGGATTCAATCCCCAATACCACAAAAACAAAACAGTTACAATAACAAAAAAAAAAAAAAAAAAAAAAAAAAAAAAAAAAAAAAAAAAAAAAAGGCAAGATACTTGGTTAGTTGGTTTCCCAAAAGAAAAACAAACTATTATTATGTGAACTAAACGGGCTCATCAAACAAAAACCAATAAGAACAATGGGATGCATGAATATCCTCTCACCTAGTGAAAGCTAGAGTCAAAATTCCCTACAGGAAACGGAACCTTTTGTTTTCAATAAATTAATGTGATCAATAGTCCCTGCAGCTACCTGTCTGCCACACTGCCACAGATATTCACTCCCACCAACACACTCACACCCTCCCTGGAGAGAGATCTGCAAATGCTCCTTTTCTGCACGACTTTTGACACAGGAAAAATGGGCTTGTGTCAGGAAACTGACATGATTTCTCGTGCTATTTTCTTAGGGCTGTTGTTTATCTCCCAGGGTTGTAGAGGGAAGACTTAACTGAAAATTTTAATCCTAATACCCATAAAGCATTGTATGCTCTTGCAGAAGGTTATAGAAGTTCGCAGATAGAATTGTGTGAGCCGTTTCGAGAGTAGTCTTCATAGCTTGAATTCCTTAAACACAGTACTTTGCAATGAAGTTAGCCAAATACAGAGAAACAAAACAGTTTTCAAGTTTTATTTTAGGTTATTTTTAACTCCAGTTTTTTTTTTTTTTTTTTTTTTTTTTTTTTAACGAAAAGGACCAGAATTCGGAATTGAGTTGCTGGTGAACAGACAGATACTCTTGTAATAATCTCTTCTTGAACTAATCTTACCAAAGATCTAACACGTTTTTAATGTTTGTGAGTAAATAGCTTATTCCTTTAGATAAACTGCATAACCCTCCCACACAGTAGGGACATTTACACTGAAACTTTTTGAAGTATATTTGAAGCACCAAAAACCATGTAACTCACTTAAATCAGGGATGCTATCAAACTTATTTGCGCTGAACTCCTCAGTATAGTTCCTTCCTCTTAAGAAATCACTTAGACTTCAGGATATTCCTTACCAGTATCATATTCACAAAAGCCAAAAGATAAGAAAGAAAAAAAATCAAAATCTGCAAAAAGAAGAGCAACTTATTCAAAAGCTAGTAGCCTGAAGAATATAATGAATTAGAAGTTTTCACTAAACTGTAAGTTAATACATAACACTAATAGGTCCTTGTAAAAAACCAAACCAAAACAAAATAAATGTATAAAAACACATCTTACAAACCTCAGGATCCTTTTCAACTCTTTGATTAAAATGCAAAACAAAAAAGTCATCTCAAAGCTTAGGTTCAGGGAAAGAAAAAAATTTGCATCTCAATAGTTAAGCATTTTGCGTTAAAATGTTTTAGAAACTTTCTTAACAAGGAAAGAAATTCCTCTGATCCTTTTTGCAAAATGTCTCAGAGGAATTATATTTTGGCTAACACTGCACGATGGGACCAGTGAAGGAGCAGTCCCCAGGATTCCATCCATTAAGAACCTCAGGGTCTTCTAAGACAAATGAGAACTCTTACCTGGTCTTCGTTAAGCCTCCATCATCCACATCCATCCTTTAACAAGGTAAAAACTGGGTGCCTCGGGGAGAAGGAAGAGCCAACCACCCTTCAAGGCCGCCTGAGAGCATGCAAAGCCACAGCTGACAGTCTGCTTCCCTCTCCTGGGGCTCTCTGCCTAAGAGGCTGCACAGAAACCCAGCCCGGTGCCAAATCTTAATCCCTTTGCAGAATCTCACATGGAGCTGCCTCACCTCTTCCATTCCTGCAAAGCCTCTTCCTGCTGCACTTCCTTCTGAAACCATTAATCACCACAACGACAGACCTAGTGAAGCCCAATCTCAAACTGTAGTGAACGATCTTGCAACACGCAGGGTGATGAGTGTTTACATTAGCCGAAATGAAATGATGTAATATTCAGAATCAAGGGAGGGCTGAGATTCAGAGTCGGGGCATGGCAAGAGCGGCTGTGAAATGCGATTTCTCTACTTGAAAACAACAACAGAAATGGTCCTCAGTCCTCGGGTGGTATGTAGTTGGCCTCTGTAAATTTAGGGTCACTTGGATTGTTCTGGTCTCATTAAGAGTATCGTGCTTTCCAAAAAGAAATTCAGAACTCCTCAATTATTCAAAGCTTTTAGTCAAGTTTAAAAAAAATGAAAAAGGCAGCCAACAGAATCCAGAGTGTGTGAAGAACCTGACATCCAAGGGGTAATGATGTGGGCACCTGCATGCTGCAGAATGCCAGCCCCCCAGATATAAAGGCCTGAGAAAGACAGGGCTTGTTTAAGCCAGTGGTCCATTTTTCTTCCTAGATCTGCTGATGATCAAGAAAATCCAAAGGTTCCCAGCCCTATTCCTGGTGGGTAACTTCTATTGATCACTTCAGGCTCTTATGGTCCCTGAAAGAGGTGACAGAAGAGCTGAGAGGTCACATTGCTGTAGATGAGAAGGGGATTAAGCCGGGGATGGGGGGGGGTTCCTGAGGAGAGCCCAGATAAGGCTTCACAGCAGGATAGGTTAGCTTGAGACTGATGGGGATGCCAGAGGAAGACCTGGTTTGGGCTGCGCTGCTGATCATGATATTCAATATTAACAGGTGTTTGTCATATGCCAGGAAACATGCTAAGCACTTCCATGCATTCCCTCACCTAATCCTCACAACAATCCTATGAGATAGATAACTGCTATTGTTCCTATTCTATAGACGAAGAAACCAAAGCTCAGAGAGGCTAAGTGGTGGTAAGCCGTACACTGTGACCAGGTCTGACATGCTCCTTAACCACCCCCTATCAACTCTATCACTCCTGCCAGTTTATTTTATTTTATTTTGGTACCGGAGATTGAATGCAGAGGTGCTTAACCACTGAGCCATATCCCCATCCCTTTTTATTTTTTATTCTGAGACAAAGTCTTGCTAAGTTGCTTAAGGTCTCACTAAGTTGCTGAGGCTGGCTTTGAACTTGTGATCCTCCTGCCTCAGCTTCCTAAGCGGCTGGAACTACAGGTGTGCACCACTGCACCTGGTTACTCCTGCCAGCTTTGTGAGCTACACAACTCTGCTTGTGGGAGAGACCAGGGAAGAGACCTGCAGAGGGACAGAGTCTTCCTTCAGAAAGATGAGGAAAGCATGTGCTTGTAGCACCCCAAATGCAGATCCCAAATCCCCTTGACTGTGGTTGTCCAGGAGCACCATGACCCAGAGTTCTTGGCCCTTATAAGGAAGCTAAAACCATCAAATGTAGGGACAAGAATCAAATACCACATAAAAGGTACTCTGATCTGGCCCAGTTCTACCATGAACAAGTTGTGTAACCTTAGTCAAATTCCCTTTCTGGATCTCAATAAAATTAGGATGGGCTCTAATGCAGGAATTTAACCTTTTTTTTTTTTTTTTTTTTTTTTTTTTTAATGCTAGGAGTGAACATGGGGCCCATGCAATCTAAGCATGCACTCAACAGAATGAATTTTCTATGGCCCATGCTTTTAGATGATGTGATTGCTAGGTGAGTTATTATTAAAAACAATAACAACAACAGAATTTATGCATCCAAATAAGAATTCTCTTCAGTATGATAATAATAAGAATCATTCCCACTTTAGGCTCTGTGCTTCAGATATTACATGAGAAATTCTCACTTGTCCTTATGAAAGTCCCCTGAAGGCAAGTGTTATTACTCCTATTCCACATGAGGAAAGGGAGGATCAGAGGGAATACACTATTTGCATAGAGCCACACAGTTGGTAAAAGGGACAAATAGAGATTGGAGCAGGGCCTGGCAGATTCCAGAACTTACTACAATGCCTGATGTTTCAACAATGCTTTTGTCTCTCAGAGCAATTCTGAAAAACCTCTTTGGAAACTTCCTCCAGAACCCATATGTTCGATTTTAGTAAATGTACATGTTCAAACATCTGCTCCACGCTGTGCTCTGGAGAGGGTGCAGACATACGGTCCTGCCCTCCCCAGGTTCCCAAACCTACTGGGAAAGACAGAGGGAGAAGGAGGCAATTCTGCCACAGGGGAGATTGAGCAGAGTGGTACAACAGAGATACAAAGCACAGTGGGAGCTTGGGCCAGTGAGAAATTACTGCAAAATGATCCAAATTACTGCTAATATGCTCAGTGGTGGTAAATATCCATCCTCATGGGTGGATGTAATTTTGGCTCATAGGCAAGTCAATCAGAGCCAAGTCTGGGGGATAAGTGGGTCATCAAGCTGGGCAATACCATTTTTGGTCACAAGCTAGGTGTGTGGCTATAAAATAAAACAGTGAGATGGATTTTCCTGTGTGGCCCAGACCAGCTCCAGAGGCAATTCCTAAAGAGCAGTTCCAAAAATGTTTTGAGCAATGATACCATCTCCAGATTAAAGGCAGAGCCACCCAAAGTGATTCCAAGACCAGGCTTTCCCAGCACAACACCTGCCCACACCAGAAGCTGTGGCCTGAAGAATCCCTTTCTGCTCACTCACTCTTCAGATCCCTATCAGCAGGTCTACAGCCTGCTGCGCGCCCCATATGTGGCACGGTGCTTGGCATGCAGGGGTGAGGGACTCAATAAATATTTGTTGACTAAGAATACTCTTAGACATTCTAGACTTTTTTATAATTGCTTTGTTACTTATTCACATCTGCATATTAATTATGGGCACATTTCAGCTGAACCCATTGGCTAGATTAAGATTGTATTTACCCAGTCTGTTTTCCAGCCAGGCCCTGAGTGACCAGCCTGACCATGACTGGCCACTACAACCTCCCATCCTGCCCCTGCTCGTGGCTGGTCTTTATTTCAGTGCTAAGAGGAGTGAACACCAGGCACCAAAGACGCTACCCCATGCTGTTCAGGACTTGGGACCAACTGCGCTGACTGGTTCCTCCTTTAGTACCAGTTCTGGAAATCAGGGACTCCCTGGGGAATAGTTCTCCAATTCTACCAGCAGCAGGCAGAGCACTTCAAGGGGCACATGGAACATCCTGCAGCCAGGCTGGTCTCCTAGCAGACCTAAGCCGGGGGGAACTTGGGATGCCCTAAGGGGAATCCCAAGCATAGCCCGACCTCAAATCACATTCCAAAAAATGGGTTGATGTCCCTAAGACTCCACAAATTCCTTAAATCAGTAGAACCAACTGGAGTTCAGAAAATAGGGAGAAGCCAAAAAAAAAAAAAAAGATTCTCCAGTAGGTATCAATTCCCCTCTCCTTTCTCTCGTCCTGGTTGTAGTTTTCTGGTGGTTAACTTACTAATTAGGCACAGCACAAGCCAATTCCAGATGGGTCAAGAATCTCTGCCCCAAGGACCCCAAAGACTAAAGGAATTTTGGAAGTCCAATGTAATCCCCCTGTGCACTGCTAGCAAAGAAAAGAGATAGTATCTTACTAGTTGTGAGAGCTTGACAGGCTACTTAACCTGCCTCAACTTCCTCGTCTTTAAATAAAGATAATAATGGTACCCCCAAACATAAGATTGTTAAATGAGAAAATACATATAAAGTACTTAGAACAGTGCCTGATCCAGGATAGGTCCTTAATATATTTCATTGTCACTATTTCAGCCTCCCCGGGAGTGGAGAAGGAGCCAAAATATGGATGTAGGGGACAGTGAGAAGAAGTGTTCATACATTTATGCATCTATTACTGTCATTCTGCAGGGATGATTTATCCCCTGTTTATGGCAGGAGAGGATTTGATGTGGTCTGTATCTTAAAGTACATAAAATTAACCTCAAGTTCTAAAATGGATTTGGAGACCTGAATTGTTTGAGAAAAGCCACAATTGGGGATCTTGCATTCAGCTGTGAGGGGCTTGGCAAATGGAATTGTAAGAGAAATAACTCTAGGTGTATCACTGACATTGTCCAATCAGGAAACAGTGTAAGGGTTTAAGCAAAGACAGAAACTTGTTCCTGGCACCAAAGGTTTTTTTCTCTATACGAAGTATTGAACCTAGTGGTGTTTTACCACTGAGTTACATCCCCAACCTTTTCTATTTTTGATTTTGAGCCAGGGTCTCATTAAATTGCTCAGGATCTTACCAAGTTGCCCCAGCTGTCCTCTGACTAGTGATCCTCCAGCCTCAGCCTCCCAAGTCACTTGGATTTTAGGCATGTACCACCACTCCCAGCTACTTCTTGGCACCAATTTTAAGAGGAATTTATAAGCTGGGATATTTGGGCACTAGTGGGTAACAAAGAACAACACATTCCCTGTACTTCCATAAAAGATACCAAGACGTCTTTTCTCTAGGCTAGACTTGATGCCCAGGGATCACATTTTAATGGGCTTTAGCGTAGCCCAGGGCAGGCATTTATGGTTTCACAGAATGTCAGCATACCAGGGGACTTTTAGTCCAGGCCCCTGGCCTCACAGAAGTAGACAGAGGATACTGAGGGGACAGTTAGCTGAGGGCCCTGACTCAGCTTCCAGGCAAGTTCTTCTCCCCACCCCCCAAACTCTTGCCCTCTCCCCTCATTTCTTAACCAGCAAAGAGAAGCTTCCCTGGGTTCTTGCCCAGGGGAATGGCAGAGCATGGCAGTCTCCTGCACACTGTGGGAATCCTTTTCCTTTAAGTTTCGTCAGAAAATAAAATTGAAAAATGTTTAAAATTTTGAAGTCCAGCCTTGTGGCTGTCAACAGTGGGCTGTTACTACTGCTTGTGGAAACACACTCCTTACTCTAAATCCAGTTTCACATGGTGGTGTGTTTCAGCAGCTACTGTTTAAAAAAAAAAAAAAATTTTTTTTTAGTGCATTGTAGTTATATACATAATAGTGGTGCACTTTTTAACATCTTCATAAATGCATATAACATAGTTTGCTCCATTTTAATCCCCAATACTTCCTACCTCCCTCTTCTTCTCCCTCCCTGTGGTCCCCTTCCTCTACTCTATTGGTCTTCCTTCTATTTATTTTTTTTAATTGGTGAATTATATTTATCTATAAAATTGGAGTGAATTGTGATAAATGCATATATGTACATAGCATAATTTGGCCAACTTTATTTCCCACTTATTCCCCTGTTCCTCTCCCCCTCCCTCACCCTGCCTCTACTCTGCTCATCTCCCATTTACTTTTGTGAGATCCCCTCCTTTTTAATCACTTTTTTCCCTCTATAACTTCTGCAAATGAGAGAAAACATTCAACCCTTGACTTTCTGAGTCTGGCTTATTTCACTTAGCATGATGTTCCCCAGTTTTATCCATTTGCCAGCAAATGACATAATTTCATTCTTCTGTATAGTTAAGTGGAACATCATTGTATATATATATCCCACATTTTCCTTATCCATTCATCTATTGATGGGCACCTAGGCTAGTTCTGTACCTTAGTTATTGTGAATTGTGCTACATTCACAATATGCATGTATCACTGTCATATGCTGATTTTGGTTCTTTTGGATAAATACAAGGAGTGGGATAGCTGGGTCAAATGGTGGATATATTCCTAGTGTTTTGTGGAATCTCCATATTTAGAGGCTACTATTCTGAAGACCTTTCTTCAGGCCTCACAGTGTGCTAAGTACCCCAGGTGACAGCCTCCTTTCATCCTACCAACATGCTAGGCAGATGGTTCTATTATTAAAGCAGGATTTGAACCCTATCAATGGACTCCAGAGCCCAAGATTTTAATCATGACCTCCTAGTTCCCTTAAGGGAATGAAAGTCTTTGCTAGGCAGGAACCAGGCCTGGTAACCATGCCTGCATCCAGAACTCTGTTTCAGCAATACATTTTCTGAGGCCAGAAATATCATACAAACTGTATTTGGTTATTTTAGAGTTCTGGGATGTTATCTGGAGAGATGATATTAATATTAGGACAATAGCTCTTTAATTACAGTATTCTGAGGACAATACCAAAACAAGACCCCCAAAGGACATCCACACACTTCTATAACTTCTAGCCAGTTATAGGACACTCATTTTTGCTGAGACTAGGATGCAAAGGAGAGGGACAGAAGAGCAGGTGGTGAACACACAGCCTGCTCAGTTGCCAGGCCTGGGTGCAGGCTAGAGTGTGACCCAGGGCAGACAGCTTAACATCCCTCATCCTTGGCTTCCCCACCTCCTCTGTGCGGCAAAACATCAGCAAAGTTGTTCAGAAAAGTGGTAAGTACGGGGCTGGGATTGTGGCTCAGCGGTACAGTGCTCACCTAGCACGTGCGCGGCCCAGGTTCGATCCTCAGCACCACGTACAAATAAACCCATTGTGTACAATTAAAGCAAATAAATAAATATTTTTAAAAAAAGTGGTAAGTACGTACTATAGGGGCTCTGTAAAAAATCAGCTAATGACACCAGATATCATATTTTTAAAAATTTAGACTTGTGGTGAAAATTAGCAATATTAAGCATCCTTAATAAGAATTAGATTGTTGCTGCCTGCAGCGGCTGCCACCTGCAGCAACAATACCGCGGGAAAGAATTCGGAGGCAGACTGGAAACGAGTAGGTTCTTTTTTTTTTTTTTTTTTTTTTTTAATATTCATTCACTTACCTTAGTTGTACACAATGCAATGCACTCACGTCTACGTGGTGCTGAGGATCGAACCCGGGCCGCGCACGTGCGAGGCGAGTGCCCCGCCACTGAGCCACAACCCCAGCCCCAGTAGGTTCTTTTATTCTGCTATCTCTTCTGACTTCTCTCTCCAACTCCAACAACAACCCCCCAAACAACTCCAACCCTACCTGCTTAAATACTCTTCACCTTAACAAGTATACACGTGTCACAAGCTCAACTACAGGTGCGTCACACAGTGTTCACGGGCACAGAAAGATTCTTAGTAGATTACAATAAGGTCAGGAGAAAACAATTAAATGTCTCCTCTTTTGCTCTCAGCCAGCCGCCATCTTAGCTACCTCCTCATTAAGGCTCTTACATTAGATACTGCTAAACATTTGAGCAAAGTTCCCATTTTATACATATGGCCTGATGTCATTTTACTCACATACACCTTTCTGGGATGTATGTAGCTCAGTGGTAGAGCAGTTGCCTACCATGCATAAGACCTCAATTCAATCACTAGCACCACCCCACCCCCAAATATATATCCAGTTAACAAAGCTATTATGGTACCATATATTGTGGGTTCCTCTACATCTTCAGCAGCACCTCTTATAATATCCATACTTCAGATTCTTGACGAAAAATGTAAATCCAATTCTTGCTGTTGCTACTTATGAGGAGCTTGTTGCAAAAAGTAATAATCATAGAGAATTGCTAAAAGCATGTTCAGCCCAAATATTCCTTCAATTTTAGATTACAGCCTTTGATCAAGTCAGATCATCAAAAAGCCATATAACCTAAAAACTCAGCCTTCGTACTTCACATGCAATTGCTTTCAATACTTTGGCTCCCAGGTTTTACCATTGGCTTTCCCACGATGTTCTGTAGTTTCAGTGTATAAATCTTGCACCTCTTTTGTAAGATTATTTCATTCCTTTTGATGATGTTGTGCCTGGAATTTTTAAAAACATCGTTTCTAGAGAGTTCTTTGACAGTGTATATGCTACAACTGACTTTTGTATATTGATCTTGTACCCAGCCAATGGCTTTTACTGATGGATGTTATAAACAAGATTCATTCATCCATTCATTCAAAAAATACATTATGAGCACCCATTGCTTTAGGTACTGTGCTAAGTTCTGGTATATGATGAATAATAGATAATGCTGCCTGTCTCCTCAAGGATCTTGGAGTTGAGTGTGGGAACATGGTCCAGGCAAGGTGCACTCCCCACTGCTTAGAGGATGCTGGTGAGTATTTCCCACTGTTTCACGCAGAACTCTGCACGAGGGCCAGGGCAGAAGCTTCTTTCCAGTCTCCGAATCAGGAAGTGCTAGTATCCCCCTAGCAACTATTCTATTTTCATCTCATGCCCACTGTGAATCGTGCAGCTGGACAGGTTTTCTTTGCTTCAGTTGCTAGGGAGCTTCAGGCTATGTTGTGGCCAAACTCTAGCAAATGGCATTAAGGCAAGAATTCTTTTTTTTTTTTTTTTTTACTATATTTTCTTTCTGTCCTGATTTTCTCATCTTCTTATTCTACTTTGTTTTGGGTAGATCTTTTTAAGCTGCTTCAGCTTTTTTATTTTTATAGGCTGGGAAAGGAAAGAAGACTTTGCAATTACTCATTAATATTCTTTAGAATATTAACTTCTATGAAGATCCAGTCCCTATTTCAGAAGTTCCACCAAAGATGTGATTATATTACCTGAGTGAATGCTTATTCCATCTGGAATAAGAACTATTTCATACTTATAAGGTTCTTTAATTGACTCTTGGCAGATCTAAATTAAACAAAGTCTCTTAGTTTTGCTCAGACACACTGGAAGTGCTTTTCTGGCATTGCTTCAATAAAATTTTCTTTCCTTATTAGAAATAAAGGAACTGGGCACAAGCAGGCAAGGTGGAAAGGGATACCTTCCCCTAAGGCATTTCTAATCAAGAGTTAGTTTAGCAGTTAGACTTTGATGTCACTCAGACCTGTTTTTAAATTCAGGTGCTGTTATTTACCTACCAGTTGTAAGATTCTGGAAAGGTTATTTACCAACTCCAATTTCCAGTCATTTCATCTATAAAGTTGAGATAACAACCACACTATTGATTATTAATTGTAATCAAATGTAAACACAGGGCTGAAAACAGGCCTATTTAATAGTATTGGAGGTACTGGGCAGTGTAATAAGACAAGAAAAACAACAAAGAGGTATAAAGATAGCAAAGGAAGAAATGTACCCAACTGTGTGTGGCATCTTGGTTAAAATAAATTAGATTCCTATCTAATCCCAAAAGCAAATTCCAGATGAATAAAAGATCAAAGTGTGAAAAGCAAAATTTAAAATATTCTGAGGGGAAATCTTTGTGATCTCAGGGTAAGGCAGGATTTCTTCATCAAAATATAAAAAGCAGAAATCATAAAGAAAAATGTAAATTAATTATATCACATTAAAATTTCTGCATAGGAGATGAAAATATAAATAAGGCTAGAAGAAGATAAGTTACGGTCTAGAAGAAGGTATCTACAGCACATATAACAGGCAAATGAATAATCCAAATATACAGAGGACTTCATTAACCAATAAGAAAGACAAATAAACAAATAGATAAATGATAAAATATTAAAAGGGGCAATTTGGGCTGGGTTTGTGGTTCAGTGGTAGAGTGCTCATGTGTGGCCCGGGGTTTGATCCTCAGCACTACGTAAAAATAAACACATTGTATACAACTAAAGCAAATAAATAAATATTTTTTAAAAAGGGGAGGCAATTTGCAGAAGCAGCCCAAGTAGCCAATACACATGAAAAAAAAAATGTTTTACCTTACTAGTAATAAGGGAAACAAGACAAAAAGAAGAATGAGACTATATTTCCCACCCATAAGATTAGCCAACTGTCATGTTTTCTGTTGACATCCACTTACAGACTTTCCAGTGACTTGTCTAGTAATGTCTACATAGTGGTTCCCTCTGAATGGAGGGGAGAGGGAAGGGAAAGGGACCTCAATGTCTCTGTAACATTTTGTTAAAAACATGTTGAGGTAATGGGCTGGGGTTGTGGCTCAGCAGTAGAGCACTTGCCTAGCATGTGTGAGGCACTGGGTTCGATCCTCGGCTCCACATAAAAATAAATAACTAAAATAAGGCATTGTGTCCAACTACAACTAAAAAAAAATTAAAAAGAAAACAAACATGTTGAGGTAAGCAGGGTGAATGTTGATACCTGTAAGTCTGGGCAGTGGATACTTGGCTATCTGTCCTAAGTTTCTCTGAGCTTTCCCGGTATGTTTGAAATATCTACCATAAGTCAACACGAGCAAATTACATCTAAAACAACCTGTTGATATTGAGGAGAAATCACAGAATAGAGAACTGGCTGCAGAAGTCAGTATTTGAGCCAGCTGGCTGGACCTAGAGTGAGAACCAGGGTACCGTGGAGAAGGCCTGCAGATGGGGCCAGTGGAAGGGACAGGAGGTGATGTGAATAAATATGCACAGTCTAGAGCAAATGTTGGTATTGAAAGTAAAGGCTGAAAGTAAAAGAGCTGGACAGGAACCCAGAGAAATAGAGCTCTTGTTGGTTCATTCACTGCATGGAGTTATTGCACTGGAATGTTTTACCCAGTCCTAGCCTAATAGCATGTCCAATCTCTGTGAGGTGATCAGGAAAGGCTTCTCTGAGGACATGAACTGAAGTTAACCACCAGGTTAAAAGAATCTGCTAAGTAGAAGAAGTGTCCCAGATTGCAGAGCCAGCATGTGCCAAAAGGCTTTGAGGTATAAGGGAATTCAGAACTATGAGGTGTTAGCATGGAATCTAAAGAAACCACAATGCTGGGTTCAGGGATGCGGTGAGGAAGGGAATTTCAATGAGGGACCAAAGGGAATATACTTACGTCTTCTGCAAAGACCAAAGAACCCAAGAGAACTCACACAGGGTGAAGGACCACCAATAGATTAGAAGTTGAAAGACATCTAAAAGCAATAATGAAACTCTGGCAAGCCAAGAAATAACAGTATTACTTAACAGACCTGTACACAGTTCATATCCGGAATGCCCTTTACTATCGTAAAATCAATTATGCACTTGAAATTTGAGGACAAGTCAGTGGATTGAGTTGCAGGGGACATGGTGGGGAAGGAGCACTGGAGACTCGGTTGAGGAATGGGAAAGTTCCTTATATGTTGCTTCTAGAGAAACCCCTAGAACTAGGAGGCAGCAGAGCAGATCATGTCAGTGGCAGTTAAAACACAACCTAGGAGCATCTTTCTCAGTTACTACTTCAGTCTAAGTTGGTCACATGCAAAAAATTCAGGAATCAGAAATTCCAGTTGATGTGGGGCAAGAATTTCTCTGTAGGGTTCTTGGATTGGCTGCTGTAGAGAACTGAGGATAGTATTTTTATACCTGTGACTTTCATAATGGAAACAGACAACTTCTTGGAACTAACCCAAGAAAAATAAACATAACTGCAAGCTTTCCCCTAATGTCACATCAAATCCAGGCTCCAAGGTCGACATTAACGTTTTCTCATCTCAAATAATGCTCAGAGCTGGAGTTCCTTGGTGGGAGAGCTTTGTAACTTCAGATTTGCTCCAAAGACTTTCCCTTAATGTTGTGATGAAAATATCCACTTGACTCAAATGACATTTGCCTATTTGCCCTGAAGTCCAAGTGCAGCCCCTTGAGAGAAAAGCAACTTGGGATGAATTTTATTCCCTAAAAAAAGTTTTAATGGCTGCCAATATAGAAATACAAAAACTCTATCCACATGGGGAAAAGTGGATCAAAACAACTCTGGATGGGTGCAACGCATATAGTGACAGGCTCGGGTCCTACCTCTTCCTAGGTAGGTGTCTGGGCACAAGTTCTTGATTGCCTGAACTTCATTCCCCTGAGATAAATGAAGAGGAAAAGAAGTGTCAGACTCCCAGAAGAGTCATTGTGAAGGTCAGATTTGGGGATGTTTTGTTAAGCATAAAACACAGTAAGCACTCAATATATAGGAGTCATTGCCAGTATTTAAAAAAAAAAAAAAAAAAGCAAAAAGTACTTTTCAAGGCTCTGCTGCATGTGTTTTGAGATGCTAATTTGCAGAGAAAACCATAAGGTACTGACAAGAATAAAGACCTGGACATTTGCCACTTTTTGTGGTAGGACTAAAATCACCTTTAAAGTGGGTTTTAGATACTGAAAACAAAATCACTAAGGCCACCAGAATGTGCTCATTCCAACCCACGAGGACTCAAGGGACAGAATGCTGCACGCATCGCAATGTTAATTTCCTGAGACAGAGGCTTCCCATACAAATAGATTTATCACATGGCAATGTCTTATCAAAAAGCTAGAAAAACATAGGGATTCAATTATTTTTTTTCAGATTTAAAAAAATCAGCAAGACAATGATGCCATATATTGCACAGCACATCCATGAAAGATTAAGACAGCATCCCATAACCAAATACATTAATGCTCCTGCAACAAAACTGTCATAATAAATGGGATTAATAAAGATTAACTAGCCTCATGCTAGTTTCAGCTAGTTCTGCCACCAAAACCTGCTTTTAAGTTCTTTGTAAACTTAAAACAAAGTAAAACTTTATTTCTACATCTTTTACTTTTCAGAACTGTGGATCAAGGATCGGGGTGTAAAATAAAGTCTCTTTACTCAGACATTTTACTTTTGTCTTTATGTTGCATAGATAAAACCCTGACGTGCACAAAGATGTAAAACAATGTGCACTCCAGCATTGAATTTTTTTTTTTTTTTTTTTTTTTTTTTTTGGTACCAGGGATTGAACTCAGGGGCACTGGACCACTGGGCCACATCCCCAACCCTTTTTTGTATTTTATTAGAGACAGGGTCTCACTGAGTTGCTAAGGGCCTTGCTATTGCTGAGGCTGGCTTTGAACTCGCAATCCTCTTGCCTCAGCCTCCCAAGTACTGGGATTACAGGCATGCACCACTGCGCCTGGCTTCCAGCATTGATTTTTATAGTGTTGAGATGGAAACAACCTTGAATGAGTGCCAGTAGGAAATCAGATTAACACAACATGTGAAATCCATGCATTAGAATACTGTGCACCCATTGCAAAGAATGGGGCTCCCTAGAAAAGGGTTTCTCAGTCTCAGCACCACGCCAGACATGAGGGGCTGGAGAATCTTTGTTGTGAAACTGTCTATGTATTATAGGATGTTCAGCAACATCTCTGGTCTCTACCAACTAGATGCCAATAGCTTCCTCCCACCCCAGTGGTGACAACCAAAATTGCCTCCAGACATTTGGGGTGAAATTGCTCCAGTTGAGAATTATAGGAGCTAATCACATTCATTCATGGGCAGCCCTGATACATTGGTAAGTATTAAAGGCAAGATACAATACATGTTATCTGATGCCAATTCTATTTAAATGGAGATACATAGTAATTGCATATGTATAGAAAAAAATCTGGAGAGCTGTACAAAAACCTATTCACAAATATATCAGGAAGATAGCAGGATCATGAGGGCCAGGCCTTCCTTTTCTATTTTACCCATTTATACACTATTCAATTTGGTTTATTTTTATTTCATAAATGTGGTTCCTGAAAATAAACATGGTATATAATCTGACAGTAAGGCCAAAGGTTTCAAACTGAGGAGAAAAGTCTTGGAAAGAACATGTGGTCAGGACAGGACAAAGCCCCCACACAGGTGGGTGTCCAGAAGAGCCTGTGGGACACCACGGCTACCAGAGGCTGCTTCCAGCACCCTGGCCTCTAAGAGGCTAAAACCATTATCTGACCATCAGACTGGAAGTGTTCCAGTCTGACTGCAATCCTCTAACTGTACACTCTGAACTTCTCTTGAGGATTTTTGTTTCTTCTTTTTTCCTTTGAGGCAGAACTTAAAGGAATCCTGCCAGGATTAAGCTGAAGGAGCAAGTGCTGAAAGATTCAGTTCTATTTCCACCTACTGGTAGGAAGAAAGAAGACAACAATGTGCAGCTGAGCAAAGGCAGCATGACCTTCGGATGCCCAGTTCCCACTGCCCCTTCCAAGCTGAGAAACAGACCTGTCCTCCGGCCTTGCATTATAGTATAGCAACGTCTCAGAAATCACCCATGAGTAACACAGCATGATCAGATTCAGATCTCAAGTTATTGATCAAGACAAACACTGCAATTTTTATAGCATCTGTTTTTACTCTGGGGTGAGAGTTCTCTTTGGAAGATATATACTATTACCTTTACTAACTCCTACTAAATACTCTCTCTAGTAAGGATGTTCCCCACCCTTTTATTTATTTTAGCTCTTTCATGAGGCTCTCCTGAACCTCAGAGGCAGCTTAACATGAAGGTAAAAAAAAAAAAAAAAAAAAAAAAAAAAAAAAAAATGAGCTCTATGGTCTATGGTCAAAAAGACCAGGATTCAAGTCTCAGACTTTTCCATTCACTAGCAGTCAATCTTGAGCACATCACTCAACCTCACCAAGCTGATGTTTCCTGTCCTATAAGGTAGGAATTCTCACATTACTGCTTCACAGAGCTATTGGAAAGATTAAATAAGTTCATGAATTCAGCTTTGTACTTATTTCTCATAGGAAATCAGCTATTTTTGTTACACAATAATTCCACTGACTTCCACCCATTTCCCATATGGAAAACTGAGGCAAAGGGTGATGCTCAAGAGGAAGGGGACCCTGAACAGCAGGACACATTCTGAATGTCACTCCCTCACCCCAGGTCATGGTGCAGGCCTCCGTAAACTCCCTGCCTTTCCCATTTCACTCAGGAAGAGGCTATCACCTGTTGTGCTAACAGAAATGCCAGCATATTTCTCTCATGACGTGCATGTTTCCAGTAACATGATCCAAACACTCTCTTTCATCAGACAAAGGTAGGTTCTGCTGGAACCAGAGCTACAGCAATAGCAATGCTTTCGCTGCACTGTTATTGTAAAAGACAGAAAGCAGCAAGTTAGTCAGTATAAGGGATGTTTGGTCTTCCAAGATGCATGGCTCCCCATATCCACATTTATGAATTTGTCACCCAATTTTATGCTGATTAGGTTTTCTCAAGTTAACTGGCATGAACAATAACACATTCAAACAAAATGAAGACACAAACTAGTCCAGTAATATAAAATGATTTATTACTGTTACTAAAAAATGGCTCATGACAGTCAATCACTCAGAAAGGATGCATCTGGTGCCTACAGTGTAAGAGATGATGGGAGGAGAAGGCAAGTTTAGCTGGGGAGGTGGCATGTCCTCAGCTCATCAGCCATAAAAGCAAGTGCCACTGAAGCAAGAAGAGAGACAGACTAATTCTGATGCTGGATGTGGAGGTTCAGGAAAGACCTCACAGAAAAGATGATTCTGAAAGATAAGAACAGGCCCAAGAAGAAGGGGAAGAAGGCAGGCAGAGAAGGGAATCCACAGGGCACAAGAGCAGAGGCCCAGGAACTTGCAATCATACTGACTTCATGAAAAACATTATGTATAGAACTGTGTTGTCGAGGGATAAATTGTCTATCTGATAAGAGAGGAGTAAAACTTACTAATAGAGCTGCCTCACTTAGTATTCTAAAAATTGTTCATTAGAAAATCAATGCCAAGCCAGGTGTGGCGGCACATGCCTGTAATCCCAGCGCTTGGGAGGCTGAGGTAGGAGGATCACAAGTTCAAAGCCAGCCTTAGCAATGGCGAGGGACTTAACAACTCAGTGAAACCCTATCTCTAATAAAATACAAAAAAAGGGCTGGGGATGTGGCCCAGTGGTCGAGTGCCCCTGAGTTCTATCCCCGGTACAAAAAAAAAAAAAAAAAAAAAAAAAGATAATCAATGCCAAGCTCTGCAAAATGGATCAATGTACAATTGTTATCTGGGGAAATAAAGCATCAATAGACAGATGAGTGTCAGCTTCTAAAGAGCATCATTATGAAACGTATGTCCTAGCAAGATGGTATCATAATGTCATTGAATAACTACATTTTTGCTGTGATAAAAGGTTATTTGCCTTTCTCACTCAATAAATTTACTCATAATCCAGCTCAATTTAAAAATCAAAGGTCACGCTGGGGGTGTGGCTTAGTGGTAGAGTGCTTGCCTAGCATGCATGAGGCCTGGGTTCAATTCCCTGTGCCATCTCAAAAAAAAAAAAAAAAAATCAGTGCTCAAATAAAGTAAGACATTGCCAGGTTGACTACACCCAGGACACAAATAGAAAATAGATATCAAATTGCATGTCAACTCTGATCAATTGGGATACTGCGTTATGAAGGATGTTTAGATCATGCCTGGACTCATCAAAAACAGAAGTGTCATGATGATTAGCAATATCTGCCACGGGTGCATTGGAAGGCAGCATATCAAACATGCCCAGTGTTGCCATCCCTGACTTAAAACATTAAAGGAAGCAGAAGGAAGGGGAAATGAATTTGATCAATTGTCTGGCTCCAATTTATTGGGTGATAAAAACTTTCCCAACTTATTTCCTCCTTCCTATTCCTCTTCACTCTCCCCTACCAATTCTGCTTCTGTATCCTCCCTCCTCCATGGGAATATCTCCCTTTCTAACTTCCTTCTACCTGTTCTTCAAGATCTAGCTCAAGATCCACTTTCCAGAAAGGGAAAGGGGAATGAGATGGACAAAACTATGCAGTGTATGTATACAAAGATGGCACAATGAATTCCACTATTATGTATAATTATAATGCACCAATTAAAAAAAAAGATTCACTGTCCATGAAGCCATTTCTAACAAACTCCAGTGACTGTACGCATATCACTTAGGAATTTATAAGTCAGATGTCTGGCTGGCATTCAGAATTTTTTGGGGGGGGGTGGTACCAGGGATTGAACTCAGGGGCACTCAACCACTGGGCCACATCCCCAGCCCTATTTTGTATTTTATTAGAGACAGGGTCTCACTGAGTTGCTAAGTGCCTCACCATTGCTGAGGCTGGCTTTGAACTCATGATCCTCCTGCCTCAGCCTCCCAAGTGCTGGGATTACAGGCGTGTGCCACCACACCTGGCCCAGAACATCTTTGCTCATAGAAAAAGCAATGTAAATATTGGTTAGTATCTTAAGCTAGTCCATAAAAATCAAAGAAATTACATGGGAGCCAGGTGCGGTGGCGCACGCCTGTAATCCCAGCACTTTGGGAGGCTGAGGCAGGAGGATCGCGAGTTCAAAGCCAGCCTCAGCAATGGTGAGGCACTTAGCAACTCAGTGAGACCCTGTCTCTAATAAAATACAAAAATGGGCTGGGGACTTGGCCCAGTGGTCAAGTGTCCCTGAGTTCAATCCCCAGTACCACACACACACACACAAAAAAAAAAAAAAAAAAAAAAAAAAAAAAAAAAGAAAGAAAGAAAGAAAGAAAAAGAAATTACATGGGAAAAAATGAATTTGCCAGAATATTCATTTAAAGATAAACTATTATAAATTGTTTGGTTGTGGTGTGGAGGGGGTCATCCTCTTTCAGAAAATGCTCAAAGTTTGGGCAGTGGGGTTGGGGGGTAGACTAGGAAGGGGGGCGGATGAAGACAAGAGCCAGAAGAGCTGACTGCTCCCTGGGGCAGGAAGTGGGGTGCTGGGGCCAGCGAGTGTGGGGTAGAAATCCTGGTGCCTGCTGGCAGAGAAGACTCTGCTGTTGGAAAAGCCAGAGGAAGAGTCCAAGTTGTCACTGAAGGAAGGTGATGGAAGGCCTCTCCTCCAGCAGCACCACGGGATCTCAGTCACACCCACGCTGCTCACCATTGCTTCTGTGCAGAGAGTGGCTACTTCTGAGGATGGCTCAAAGGGGAGGACCACCTGATGGCATTGGGTCCCGTTCACCGACCCTCATTATTACACGAGAAACAAGAACAGAAAATTCTGCCTGCTATTCTAGGAATTAAATGTAACAAAGTTTAATATAAGCAAGTATAACTGTTGGTGCTTCAGGAAAAAAGACTGATTAATAGGAGAATCAAGACATAAAACAAAATGTGGGGAAATATTCTGAAGAGCTTCTAAGCTTAGATCTGTACAGGTCACAAACTCCAATAGCTCTGGAAGCCAAGTCGATAAGCAAAATGGGCAACAAGGGAAAATGGTGGAACCATGCAGACTATGGGTCCTACCCAAGGACATTCAAAGTCAAAGTCAAATAGCAACAGCCAAATATTACAGGGGAACTGCATTTCAGCTTCAGTATCTTCCTTCATGCCCAGTTTATAGATGAGGAAATTGAGGAAGAGGTTTAGCCACGTGCCAAAGGTAAGAAAGCGGTAGAGCTGGGAGGTATACCCAGGCAGAATGACTCCCAGTGCTGTAAGCAGAGCACAGCTGTCACCCAGCCACCATCCAGGAATTTTTTTTTTCTTTTTTAGTCGTCCAATGGGAAGAAATGGGTGAAAGAAAAGAAAGGTAAAAGAGGGGACAGAAACAGGAAGACAAGAATTAGTGTAATGGGGGCTGGGGATATAGCTCAGTCGGTAGAGTGCTTGCCTCGCATGCACAAGGCCCTGGGTTCAATCCCCAGCACCAAAAAAAAAAAAAAAAAAAAAAAAAGAGTGTAATGGAGAGGGGATGGGGACAGAATAAATGATAATAGAGCAGAGGGGAGAAATGAGGGGGCAAAGAAAGGAAGACGAGGGTGGAAGGAGAGAGGGAGAAGGCAAGCAGGATTAAGATGTGTGTTCTCAAATCCGTGGGAAGGATGCCTGAGGGGGCAGAAAGGGGGGAAGTACAAAGGCTGTAGAGAGGAAGGAGTTGGGAAATGGACTCCTTTGTCCAGAGGAGGAAGAAAGAAGAGCCAGAAGTTGGGCTCAAGATAATGCACAGAGAAGTAACTGGAGCCAGGGTGGCCTCAGTGAGGGTAGAGGAGCAGGAAAGCAGGATCTTGCAGACATCCCTGCACCCTGCAAGTCTGTGCATAAAAGAGGTGTTCGATTCACAGTACCAAGGCCATGGCTCAGCGCCAGCACTTACTAGCTATGTGATCTTGGCAAGCTGCTTCACCTCCCTGAACTTGACTGTGTTCATCTGTGAAATGGGGATGACAATGCCTCCTTCAAGATTTGTTGGAAAGATTAAGTGTGCCAACTTGGATAAAATGTTAAGCAGGGTTCCTGGCACACAGCATTTACAAGGTCGAGGTCAGAAGGAAAGGATTGCTATTGGCTAGTGCAGTCAAAGAAGGCCTTGCAAAGGCGGGTTCTAAAGATGGTAGGATTTGATGAAAAAAGAGAAAAGAGAAATTGATCCTGAGGGTAGAGGGAGGGTGGGAGCCAGTGAGACAAGTCCACATCTGTCTGTGAGGGGCGGAGTGGAAACCTCCCCAACTACTATGAATGAGAGGAATAGTGGGGAGAAATGTTTACTGTGTAGGGGCATCAGATCGTGGAAAGGCTTAGTAGTTTTGCTCAAAAAAGTGTTTCTCCATGCCAAGGAGTGACCTGCTGAAAATGCTGTGGAAGCAACAGACCTACTAATTGAACAACTAGAACCTGGACTGAGAAGGTAATGAAGGAGGAGTAGAGAAGGAGCCTGTGGAGAGAAAGAAGGAAAACCAACCTCTGGGCCATCAACATTCCAAGAGAGGGGAGGGAGGCACAGTTCTTCCTCCTGAGGATGAAGCCATCAGTGAAGGGTGTGGATGCAGGCAGAGGAAA
The DNA here is from genome assembly GCA_025594165.1 of Tamias sibiricus. Taxonomy (NCBI): domain Eukaryota; kingdom Metazoa; phylum Chordata; class Mammalia; order Rodentia; family Sciuridae; genus Tamias; species Tamias sibiricus. Next base: position 137,389,474 of record CM046663.1, on the reverse strand, counting down.
GTCAGACATCTGGGCCCCCTTTACACTGATGTTCTTAACATACTCGCTTAGTGAAGGAGCCCCAATTAGGAAGGGCTATTGCGGCTAGCTGGAAGCCATAAGTTCCACCTGATATGTATGTGACGCACCTGTAAATGCATGTGAGGCACCCGCAAAGCTAAAGGTATATAACCGGGTGAAAGCGGTCGGAGTTAGGAGAACGAATTCATTCAGTCGTGCAGTCGCTCGGTCGGTCAGAAGAAGAGTTCGGGTCGGAGAAGAAGAAAAGAATCAGAGCGGCCAGAACGTAGGCAGAGCGGTTACAGAAGAGAAACCAGATAGAAGAAGTAATTGCTGGTCAGAGTTAGGCCGAGGCTCCCAAGGAAGAAAGAAGAAAGAAGAAAGAAGAAGAAAGAAGAAAGAAGCTCTAATCTTTCTCTAACCTAAGCTCTCTCTATCTCTCTCTCTAAGCTAAGAAGAAAAGAAGAAAGAAGAAAGAAGAAAGCTCTCTCTAATCTTTCTCTCTAATCTTTCTCTCTAAGCTCTTTCTAAGAAGAAGAAAAATCTTTCTTTCTCTCTCTAAGCTCTCTCTAAGAAAGTAGAAGTAAAAGTAGAAGTATCTTTACTCTGCCTCCGAGTTTTTCTCCCGCGGTTTGTGGCTGGCCACGACAGGCAGTTTACAAATGGTGGTCCGTCCGGGGCTCGGCAGGCAGAGAAGAAAAGATAAAAAATAAGAACAAGAAGCTAAGATAGTGAGGAGAGCGAAGAAAAAGCATAGCCTCAGACTCAGTTGAGACCAGCAAAAAGAGTAGTAAACAAGAGAGCATAGCCTCTGACTCAGCTGAGGCCAGTTAAGAATTAAGCCGAAGCAGAGTAGCCAGCGAAAAGCCGAAGCAGAGTAGCCAGCGAAAAGCCGAAGCGAGCCGGCCAAAAGCCATAAAGAAGTAATAGCATGGTAAAAACCATGCAGAGAAAAAGCCATTGAGCTTTGGCAAGAAAGCCATAAAGAAAAAAGCCATGAGCTTAAAACCATGCAGAGAAAAAAGCCATTGAGCTTTGGCAAAAAAGCCATAAAGAGAAGTAATAGCATGCTCCATGCAGAGAAAAAGCCATTGAGCTTTGGCAAGAAAGCCATAAAGATAGAAAAAGCACGGTGAAAACCATGCAGAGAAAAAGCCATTGAGCTTTGGCAAAAAAGCCATAAAGAAAAAAGCCACAGAGAAGCTGCAAAACCCATCAAACTGCAGCTTAGCGAGTCAAAGCTGCTCATGCAGTTGTGCTTAAGTGCATTAGCTGCTCATCAGCAGTAGGCTTCCTTAAAGCCGTAGCACCTCCTCAAAAAGGGCTCAAATATCCACCCTTTTAAAAACAAAAGGTGAAAAGCTAGGTAGGGACAAGAAAATAAAAGAAAATAGAGAAAATAGAATTAAAGCACCTTTTAAAACTAAAGGGGAGGAATATGAAGGAGCCCCAATTAGGAAGGGCTATTGCGGCTAGCTGGAAGCCATAAGTTCCACCTGATATGTATGTGACGCACCTGTAAATGCACGTGAGGCACCCACAAAGCTAAAGGTATATAACCGGGTGAAAGAGGTCGGAGTTAGGAGAACGAATTCATTCAGTCAGTCGTGCAGTCGCTCGGTCGGTCAGAAGAAGAGTTCGGGTCGGAGAAGAAGAAAAGAATCAGAGCGGCCAGAACGTAGGCAGAGCGGTTACAGAAGAGAAACCAGATAGAAGAAGTAATTGCTGGTCAGAGTTAGGCCGAGGCTCCCGAGGAAGAAAGAAGAAAGAAGAAAGAAAAAGAAGAAGCTCTAAAAAATAATCTTTCTCTAAGCTAAGCTCTATCTTTCTTTCTCTCTCTCTCTAAGCAAAGAAGAAAAGAAAGAAGAAAGAAGAAAGCTCTCTCTAATCTTTCTCTCTAAGCTCTTTCTAAGAAGAAGAAAAATCTTTCTTTCTCTCTCTAAGCTCTCTCTAAGAAAGTAGAAGTAAAAGTAGTAATAGCTTTACTCTGCCTCCGAGTTTTTCTCCCGCGGCGCTGTGGCTGGCCATGACAGGCAGCTTACAGCTTAGCACGTATATGTTGAAGCAAGAGCAAAAACTGATCTTCTCTTAAGAAAATGAACACCTCACTCTTCATGTTTAAAAGTAGGAATTTAGTTGGGCGCAGTGGTGCACACCTATAATCCCAGTGATTCGGGAGGCTGAGGCAAGAGGATTGATTGCAAGTTTGAGACCAGCCTCAGCAACTTAGCAAGGCCCTAAGTAACTTAGCGAGACCCTGTCTCAAAATAAAAAATAAATCAAGGCTGAGGGATGTAGCTCAGTGATTAAGCACCCCTGGGTTTAACCCCCGGGCACCAAAATTAAAATAAGGGATTTAGGGGCTGGAATTGTGGCTCAGCGGTAGAGCGCTCGCCTCGCGCGTGTGCAGCCTGGGTTCGATCCTCAGCACCACGTACACATAAATGTATTGAATTGTGTACAACTAAAGCAAATAAATAAATATAAAAAATAAGGGATTTATCATTGATTGACTGCATTTTATTTGTTTAAAAATTTAATTATGAAGATGAATCATTATCATGCCATATTTTTCATTTCACAATTGGTGGACAGTACCTATGGGTGAGAGCTGACCCTTTGTTGGGTGGAGGCTGATGCCTGTGATTGTACACTTCCTCCCTCCTGGGGTCTGGCTATCACAATGGGCATGCTTTGAAACCGTTTTCAGTTGAAAGAAGGAGACTTCCATGAGAAAGGACCGATTCTTCTTTCCTTTGTCATTTCTGAAGTTGCCCATAGAACACTCCAAACTGACGCTTTACTTCTAATACTTCTAGGAATATTTCAGCACCCTTATAAAACTAGAGGCCTCAGAGGGCCATCCTGGGGATGTGGCTTTGATTAAGCCCCACTCCATGCCTCAGAAGACACACTCTTTAAATTGTGCCCCCACCACCAATGCCATTTGCTCAAGTCATTGTTTCAAAAGGAGGCAGAATTGGTCAGATGCTATCAAAACATCTCACCGTGAATGCTGGCCTTTTCTTCCAGAGTGTGTTTCTTAAGTCCCCACTCATTGGCTATTAACTTGAATGCTGAACTAGAACTTTCTCTCTGCTTCTGCTTTCCAGCACTTATGCACTATTCCTGTGCTCTGATCTCAAATGGCATTCAATCTCTAGCTATCTGAGTTACACCACTTCCTTAAAAATGAACTGAGGGGCTTACCATACTTTTGGGGACAAATGTATAGCCTTAAAGTTTTGTGTTCTTGAAAGCAGTCTGGCATGGTAGAAAAAAATGATGTATTGGGCAAATCTGCCTTGAAATTATAGCACAAGCTCTGGCTTAGGGCAAATTACTGAGTTGCAACCTTCTCAATTGTAAAGAGGGGATGCTTGTAATCTTACACTGCTCATTCATCATCTATTAAATACCTCCTTTGCTAAGCACTTGGCACAGCAAGGGGATAGTAAGCAAAAGGTAACTAAAAACATCCTGTCCTTGGAGAGTTTGTGGTTTAGGAGAGAAAAATGGGCACACAACTAATAAATGCAATCTAGTGGCACTGAGATAGGTGGGCCCTCATGGAGGGAGAAAAAAAAAAATCTTGGTAGGTGGAAACGCAGGTCTATGAGCATAACCAACCATGTTTGTCTCTTTAGTTAGATGGGCAAAACCTCCAGTGTATGCTCGTACCAGATCAATTAGAACAAAAACATCACCAATGTAAATGTCACAAAGACCTACACAATGTGCCCACAAATGATTCAAATGATTTATGTCTAAGCTGCGTAACCAAAAAGAAACATTCTGAACCCCAAACATCAAATGATTGACATGGGCTTTCACAAAAGCTTGCCTGTGACCCTGCACTTTTCTCTCCAGGAAAAATCCTATATGTAGTCAGAGAGCTCAACCCTGGGTGTGTCACTCATCTTCTCTGAGAGGCAAGGGGTGTCTGCACCCTGTCATTAGGGTGTGTATACATTTGCTATCTTCTACTAAACCTTTGCTTCTGCCTCGTTTTCAACATGTCCTGAAATTCTTTCCGGTAGCATAGTCAAGAACCCACTAGAGCTGAGTCTTTCTGTTCCCTTAAAGGGACATTCTGGGATACCTATCTGGTAACAGTACTGGTGCTTTGAGGCTCTATGGCAGAGCAGTGAAGCAGTTTAGAGTCAGGCTACCTGGCTTCAAATCCAGGTATTAGTGTGTTAATCCCATGCAACTTTACTGAACCCTTCTGTGCCTTTACAGATAAGGATAAAGGGTGTTATGAAAATTTAATGAGTCAGAACATACAAACTTCTCAGTGCCAGGCACAGTAAGCACTCTACACATGTGAACCATCATGATACAATGGATATACATGGGGCATGATGGGAGCACAAAGCAATCAGTGGCCTCCACTTGGTGAGGAGGCTGAAGAAAGCATTCATCAGGATGGTGTATTAGTTTTCTATCACCATACCAAAATACCTGAGGTAATTAACTTACAAAGAGAAGAGGTTTAGTTTGGCTCACAGTTTTTGGAGGCTCTAGTCTGTGACTGACTGGCCTGTGGAGAGGCAGCACATTCTGGCAGGAACATGTGGTAGAGCCATACCAAAATACCTGAGGTAATTAACTTACAAAGAGAAGAGGTTTAGTTTGGCTCACAGTTTTTGGAGGCTCTAGTCTATGACTGACTGGCCTGTGGAGAGGCAGCACATTCTGGCAGGAACATGTGGTAGAGCCATACCAAAATACCTGAGGTAATTAACTTACAAAGAGAAAAGGTTTATTTTGGCTCACAGTTTTTGGAGGCTCTAGTTCGTGATTGATTGGCCTGTGGAGAGGCAGCACAATCTGGCAGGAACATGTGGTAGAGCAAAACCACTCACATAACAAGCCGGAGAGGAAATAGGAAGAGGAAAGGCTGGTGTCCCACAGTCCTCTTCCAGGGAATGCCCTCAATGACCTACTTCTTCAAATAAATACTCCAGGTGATTGTGACAGAACCCCACAGTTGTCCAGGAACCCTGGCCAGTATGTTGGGCAGGATCCAGAGAGACCAGGGGAAGAGATAGGTAAGGCCTGCTCCCAGAGGACCCGAGGGATGGGGAGGGTAATCAGACACAGGGGTGGAGGGTGTTTTGAGGAGGCTAAAGGACACTACTTCCCTTGAGGTGGACAAAGCATCATGAGTGTAAAAAGGAAGTTAAGGAATTCTCACCTTGTAAACTTCAATAGTCCAAAAGCAGGAGGCAGAGTCACATGCTGAGACTGAAATGGAGGGCAAAGGTGTGAAGGGCTAGAGTGGTGCAGGTGTGAAATAGCCACTGTGGGGCCTGCAAGAGTGAGGATCAGGCACACTTCAGGACTGCTCAGTGAGCTGACACAAGTTTTGCCATTTGTCTCCAGCAGTACTTGACAGACCATGTCTAGAAATGGGAAAGACAGTAAGTCGCTGGATCAAGCCCACTGGGAGGGTTGCAGAGCAGGGGTAATGAAAGACAGAGGGCCCAGGATGTTGAAACCACACACAAGCACGGGAACAGCACAAGGAAAAAGTGAGGGGAAGGTCCTAGGGATGCTGTCCTTGGTCCTGAACTAGCACTGCACAGGAGGTCATGGCCGTTTGGTTGTGAAGCTAGAGGTGGGTGGTACATGTTCCCCAGCCTCTCAATGAACACCCCCGCCATTCTAGACTGGAGGTGTCAAAAGATCATGCTCCTAAACCCATAATACTGTGAATGGTATGGATACAGGGCCGCCGAGCAGCAATAATCATTTGTTAGGATACAATTCCAACCAGTCACAAATGTAATTTAAGAAATTAATTCAATAAATATTTACTGAGCACTTTCTATGTGCCCACCACTGTGCAGGGTACAAGGGACAGAGTAATAAAAAATATAGAGGAAAGTCCATTCCTAACTCAAATCTTTATTGCTTTTCTTAAAGAGCATCAGAAAGGCCCATTCACCCTTCCCTCCCGTCTCCAACTCCTTTCACTCTTCAGCTGCTACAGAGTGCCTTCTGCAAAATGACCTCCTGAACGCTCACGCCCCCTCCACATAGGCCTGTGTGGGCCTTGTTCTTCTCCCCTGGGAATCCATCAGTCTATAGATCAACCTGGTTTCTCTCTCAGCTAGCCAGAGTACCACCCCTTTAGGAAGACAGCAAAGAAGACACTGAAAAGCAAACACAGACACCTTTAGCAGGTCAGAGGAGGGGGAAGTTGTGAACACTCTAACTTTTGGGCCATCATGGTACCCAGAAAGTCCTCCCTGAGCAGAGGGATGCCATCTCACGGACTCTATCAGGTGACCATGGAAAGTCCCCCCAGATAACATGAGTCTGAAATCCCATCTCTGCAACTGCTCTCAGGTCCCTGCTGCCCTCTAGCCGCCAACCTTTCTACTCCTCCTGGGTGCTGCAGACTGACCTCCTTTCTGGTGACAATCTCCAATTAATTTTGAAAACTATTAATTAAAGTTCTTCTTTTATTTTCCAGGGCCTGGATGAAAGGCTGGAAACACAGAGATAATTAAAGACAACTGCTGTCTTCTGAAACTGCATAATTTCTGAGGAAGGTAAATACGATGCACTAAGTTCTATGTCTGTAACCTGCCAAAGCACACAGAGAATGAGGCACAGAGAGGGAGATTCTGTTTCAATATGTGGAGCCAGAATCGGTGACAGGAATCCAAGGGTAATGCCTCGTATCCAGGGAGAAATAAAGGGGGGGGTGACGATGTGATGTTTTACACACAGAGCGTAAGGCCAAGATGTGGCTGGGCATGAGTCTGGGTCTAGGACTGGAAAATAGGGTTTTCCATTCTTATTGCTATCCCTGGATGGCAAGTGTCAGAAGTGAGCCATGGCTCCAGAGCCAGGAGGCCACAGGGAGGGAAATGAGTACACGGTGATTCCTGTCCAGGACGACCCAAGGGTCTGGAACCAGAGTCACGGATTGCTGAATCACAGAAAACCAGACTCCAGGGCAAGCAAAGGTCCAGAATCCAGAACAGGTAAAGTCTGAGGACAGTGAGAAGCTGGAATGGAAAATAAAACCATGGAGAGTGACCAGCAGAGACAAGCTGGAAGAAGACCTAAGAACAGGGAGCTTCCCTAAGGAATGATGAGTGGGAAGCAGCGGCCAGGACCAAACATGCACAGCAAATGTTGAAAGTAGGACAGGGATGAGAAAAATGGTGTGGGATCATGGCCTAAGAAAGCAGTATAGAACAACCACAAACAACAACAACAACACACACACACACACACACACACACACACAGAGCAACCTCAGTTCTCACCCCAATTAGTGCTCAGGACTCTGCTAAGAAAGGTCAAGCAGCAACAGAAAAAGGATTGGGGCTACTCTGTCTCCTGCTATACAGGGATGCTAAAAGCTCCTCCACCTCCAAGAAGCAGGGCCACGCAATAAGCAAGTCACACAGTCTAAGTCTTGTACTGAGTGCTTCTACTGCAGTCTTCTATTTAATCTTTGACAAACGCATGAGGGTGAAGGTTATTATCCTCATCTTCAGATGGAAGCTCTGAGGTGTTAAGTACTGGGCCAAGACCATCCAGCAAGATGACAAAGCTAGGATCTGAACCACAGCTCCACCTCACTGCGGAGCTCATTCTTAGTTTTCCAAGAGCCTGCCTTCCTATGACTAATCACACTGGGTCCCCTCAATGTGATCATTCTGAGTCGGAGGTAAGGCAAAGAGAGTTTTGAGAAGAGACTGAGCTGTATGATATATAGAAACACACAGGGCAGGCGAGCACTCGTGCAGACTGGGCAGCCACGATGTTAAAGAATATCAAGGTCCGCCTGTAATCCCAGCACTTTGGGAGGCTGAGGCAGGAGGATCGCGAGTTCAAAGCCAGCCTCAGCAATGGCGAGGCACTTAGCAACTCAGTGAGACCCTGTCTCTAATAAAAAATACAAAAAAGGGCTGGGGATGTGGCCCAGTGGTCTAGTGCTGCTGAGTTCAATCCCCGGTACCAAAAAAAAAAAAAAAAAAAAAGAATATCAAGGTCAATGAAACGAGCGCTGAGGCTCTTGGGCCTGGCCCTTGCTACCTCTCCACACCTCACCTGCAGCCCCACTCCCGCATCTGCACCTCCCATTCCTTTCAGCCCTTCACTGTGCACCTGCTCCTTTCCCCTCATGCCACCTGTCCCACCTGGAACATGCGTCCTCCTCCCACCCCTCTTGACTTAGCTCATTGCTATTGGCCCTTTTAGTACAGAACTGAACCTCACTTCCTAGGGAAAGCCCTAGCTTCCTCCCTCATGGGTTAGGCCCCATACACCCTGCAATTTCCCCCAAACACTTATCACAACTGTAACTAACTGATTCATGCACTGTATCCTTCCCTCCCCACATGGCGAGCTCCCAGAGGGGACAGACCACATCTTCTTGTGCACTTCTGTACTCCCTATGGTGAGCCACCCTTAGCATCATTGCAAATGTCCATCCAGTGAATTGATAAACACCCTAATAATAAAATGAGGTTGGGGGAGGCAAAAAAAAAATGTTCATTCTTTTCATTCAGCACATATTAGAAGGCGTACTATGTGCCAGGCTCTATTCTAGGTGTTTGGTCTAGGACGATGGGAACCAGAGGTGGCAGCACTGCAGCAAGGATCTCACACAGATAATAAGGACAGCCCGTGAAATGGCAGTTCAGGTCTCCACTTCCAGTACAGGGCAGGGGAAGCCAGCCTCCTCCCTTCCCAGAGAAGGTGGGGCTTCCACTCTGACCTTGGAGTACTAGCCGCCTTCAATTAAGAATGAAGCTGCTGTCCAGGAAAGAGGAGGAGGGAGGCTATGAATGAGGCAGAGACCAGGGTGGGCTCCTAGAAGAGCAGGTGTATGCAGAGGGCAGAGGAGACCCGTTTTCTTCCCGTGGGAAGAAATCTGGTGGGAAAAGAGTTCAGTTAAGAAAAGGCTGGACCTGTTTTGGGGATTGGGCCAGAGGCAGCAGGAGGGGAGGCCTGAGGATGGAGACAGGGAGGAGGTGAGAGAGCAGCGGAAGGGGGACCAGGGGGGTGACGTGCAGAGAGGGAGTAGGAACACCAGGAAGATAGATATTTCAGAGATCTGCTAACAGAATCATATGCTTTTATGAGGTTCAGAAGTACACAGGACAGAGTCCCATGATGATTCATGTACTTTCCTGGAACCTGATGTGTTGCCAAGAGCTGCCATAGAACACCATGGTCTGGGGAATGAATTCAGAAACCACTGACTCAGCTGTTCAGTAGCCAGCTCAGAACCTGGGGAAGCTCTTCCAGGGATGGAAGGCAGGCATAAGCCCCCGGAAGCAGTTCCTCTTAGTTTCCCTAACTTTCTACAAGAGGGCTAAGAATGTTGTCTTTGAAGTCTAAAGACAAGAAAAATCAAGAAACCAATAGCTAACACATATTGAGTGTTTAATATAGACAAGACACTGTGTAAATTATGAAGCGCTCAGTAAATTCTCATTTAATTCTCACATCAGTACAATAAAGTAGGTGCAAAGTAGGAAATCTGGGACACAAACTCAGGACACCTGAGTCCAGTGTCCATACTCTTATCCACCCAGCTGTCAAAACAATAACAGCTACCCTGAACCCAGTGCTTGCTCTCTATATCAAATAGTGTTCTTAAGTTGACACATTTGTTAACTCTTTTAATCCTTACAACTCTGAGAAAGATACTGCTATTCTGTCATTTTAAAGATTTGAAAACTGAGTAACAGAGTGGTCAAGAAACCTGCCCAAAGGCACACAGCTGTGAAGAGGTCAAAGCCTGGATTCAGTCTCAGGCAATCTGCTCAAGAATCCTTGCCCTTGCCAGGCATGGTGGCACACGCCTGTAATCCCATCTGCTCAGAAGGCTGAGGCAGGAGGATCGCAAGTACAAAGCCAGCCTCAGCAAAAGCGAGGCACTAAACAACTCAGTGAGACCTTGTTTCTAAATAAAATACAAAATAGGGCTGGGGATGTGGCTCAGTGGTTGACTGCCCCTGAGTTCAATCCCCAGTACACCTGCCCACCAAAAAAGGAATCTTTGCCCTTAATCATGATCCTGGCTCCTAGCATGAGCTGTTCCCTCGCATGAGCTCTCCCCTGCACATGATATCATGGGAAGCATGCAAAACTAAAAAAAGCTCATATTTGTACTTGAGTTTTCAGTGTGTTCAAATTTAAATACCACTGGGGAAACTTGCATTTCCTTACTTGCCTGAACAAAAAATAGGAAATCCTAGGGAATATCTTCTTCACATTAAGTATAAAAGTCTATTTCTCTTTGGCTAATGGTATGCACATCATAAGAATACCTGACTATTGTCCTGTGGGCTGGTGTTCATTTGTCCTGGACACCTTACTTAGGAACCTGGTCTGGTACACTTCAGTCTCATCCACAGATCCAATGGTGTTGGTTTGTTATTGTATCATTTCCACCAACTCCTGGGGACTGCCGCATAGAGGTCACCCACATAAACTAATCTTTTGGTCTCCAAGAGAGAAACACCATTTGCACCACCAGCCTGTTTCAATCTTCCAACACAATAATTTTCTCAAGCTTGTGTCAGTGAAAAACAAGCTTTGGGGGATGTCTGCTCAGATGAGAAGAAAAAAACAAAAAACTGGTTTTGCTAACAGTGTGCCACACTGAGCATCCAGTGCCCATGCCCCATGGCGTCCTCCTCACCGAAGCCTTGGGAGATAAGTTCTCACAACAGAGACTAAGAAACACAGAAAAGGTTTCACAGAAGTAGAAAAGGGGCAGAGAAAAGATTCTAAGTCCAGCAATTGTGCCTGGGTTCATGCTAACATTAATGCATCCCAGCTGCAAAAAAAAAAAAAAAAAAAAAAAAATTCCTACTTTGCAATCAGAGAGTCCAGGAGTTCAATATAAATGTACTAATCCTTGTAATTTTCTTGTAAGGCAAGCCACAAGAGTACTCACTTCTTCAAGGCGCAAGGAAGTAAAGTCTTGCCAAGTTCACAAAACTAAGAAACAGACATTTAGAGCAAGCAAATCTTATTTCTTACATTCTCCTTTATTTTTCAATTTTGTCTTTTCTAAATAATTTAAAGGTACAACCATTTGTATCATTTGTAAATCTCAAGTCATTCCATTTCCAACAATAATAGTAAGCTCTATTTATTGAGTATTTACTAAGTGCCAAACACTGTGCTAAGCCCTTATGCATACCACCTCACTCAAGCCTTACAACCATATTAGGAAAGGAACAGCACAGTTACCTCCACTTACAATTGAGAAAGCTGAAGTTTAGATGGGGAATGTAACCTGCCCAAGACCAGCCATGCTAACCCCAAGCCCCAAGGGAGGAGCAAAGCTGGCTGACCCTTGATTTTCACTGGGCGGAAACCTGAGCAGAAAATATAGCCATACCATCCTAGACTTTGGTTCTTCAGAACGTGAGATGATAAATCCATATTGTTTAAAGCCATTACCTATGTGGTAATTTAATAGGCAGCAGTAGAAGAAAAATGGACAAAGGACATGATATGAGACCACACTCATTTTGGTGGAAATGGAAGTATGGGTTGCTAATCTTTTTTAGAGGAAAATGTGGTATTAAGTATCAAGGATCTTAAATATATCTACACCCTTTGACCCAGTCATTCCAATTCTACAACTTTAAAAGAAATAAATAGCAACGGATTCAAACAAGGCCAGAGTTTTTTGTGGGGAACTGCAGAAATTGAAGATCTAGAGAGATGAGCAGGGTGAAGAGAGCACTGGCCACAGAGGGGAAGGGGAGCAGCTGTGGAGGTGGGTTTCATGTTGGTTCCTCCTTCTCCAAACCCTTTCTGGAGCCCCAGGCTTTGCAGGGAAGATCTTCTTTTATAGAACTGTACAGAGGGCTTGCATTTTTCCAGTTTGCTTGGATTTGATTTCATCCTCGTTGGATGGAAAGATGAGACGTGCTGAGGTCACTCCCAGTTACAGCTTGTGGGCTGACAATTCCCACCTCTCACTTTGTAAGGCTTTCTTCTTCTGTTCTTCGACTCTCAGACCTTACATGCGGCTTCTCCGGATGATTTGATAATTTGTACTGACACTCCTACTGCCTGTTTCTTCAACCTGGATTCTGGCAATTTACCAATGTGAATCTCAACTTTTGACCATACAGTGTAAGATATGTACTAGTAAAAAATAAAGACAGACTAATCTGGCCAGCCTGTAAAACAGACTAGCTTCTATTTTCCAAATCTGCTCTACTTTTTTACTTCATTCAGAGACTACAAGGCATTAGAAGGCTGGCTCTCACAGTTGTACCTTGGCAGCTCCTATTCCTGGTTAGAATGATAAATGCCAAACCCTAGCCCTGCCCCCACACAACAACTATGAGGACAGTTCAGAAGACTGAGCCCTCACCCTGGACCCAGCCTCTACCTACATGTTCCCATAAGCTTTTCTTGAGGACCTTTGAAATGCAAGGCATTCTGAGAATCCTTGGTGATTGCAAAAATTAAAGAGCCGGTCCCTACAGCCAGGAGGCTTACAGTCTAGGAGGCACAGCTGACTATAAACAATTACCATGAAGCAGAGGAAAATGTCGTGTGTGCTAATGGATTCTGACAATATTACAATCTTACAAATATTGTGTGCAATATTTGCTCGGACAGAAAGTACACTCTTCTGCCAATTTGCAATTCATTATTAGCAGCCCTGTTCACAGAGACCATAATGACAACAGCAGCCACTGAATTTTATTGAGCAATTTCTACATGCCACATTTAGAGCTTTTTTCAGATATCCAATCCTCACAACTCTCTGGATTAGGTGTGATTTTCATTATTCTCAGATTACAGGTGAAAAAAAAAACACCCTAAAGCTTAGGGAGATCAAGTAAATTGCTGACGGCTCCACTGCTAGTTAACAGGGAGCTGGGATGCCTTCCAGCATTAGCTCTTAACTGCTCGCTGGGCTGCCTGCATAACACATTCCACTATTATGAAAACTCAAAGAAATGGAGGCCCTTCCAGAAGTTTTCCCTTCAGAAAGCGTTCCCTGGGACAGTACACTTTAGGTTCACCAGAAGGACTTAAAAGCATATCCAAGGAAATTCATCAAGGATGGCAAATGGCTTATTCCAGTCCAGACTGTTCCAATTTGCAAGCACCAAATAAACGTTTAGTCATGGAGTCAGAGAATAATCAAATAAAAAGGAAAATGAAACCCTGGGGAAATAATATGAATCACACCTTGTGACTATATGTTTTTTTAGTCTTCAAAAGTCATTGTTCTTTATGTTTAAAGGAAACTACTGGTTAACTAGGAATGAAACACCATGCTCACTACCTTTATTCCCAAGTAACAATTAATTTTTCAGTCCAAGTAGAAAAAGACACTTTCGATTTTCTTTCTTCCTTCCTTTCTTTCTTTTAATTAAAAGAAAAAGAAAGAAAAGGAGGAAAAGCTGCCTGCCTTTGTACTTAAGGAAACAAAATACAGTATGTTTAAATTGCAATGCGGAGTCTAGATGTGTTTTTACCAGCATAATTTTGACTTCCCTTCCAAAACATCTGTAAAATAAATTACCAATAAAAATACTCCACAGCAAATTTTACAGTTGGGCAATACGAAGTAATAGATTTATCTACCATGCCCCTCCTAGCTTAAGTACTCTTCACTCTCTAAGAAGGAAGAGGTGGGGAGGGGAATCACACTTAGCTTTGCTCAAAGGTTTGTTTAATTGTCTCTTTAAGGAAAACAGGGACAAAAAGGAAGTAGAAAAATAGCAGTCAGAGCACTCCATCAAAGGTTATCAACAATTCTTGTCAAATGCAATGGAATTGAATTTTGAAAAGGTTGCTTTTTGGTTTCTTATAAGCCTTCGGGTTTCCACTGGGACATCCTGTCTTCCATTCCCTCTGAAGTCAAAAAACTATGTACTCAGAACCTGTTTTGTGCAAAACATTATTCTGGACAGAAAGGGTTGTGAAATTAAGTAATGCATGCCTTTAAGAAGCTTAAAACCTAAAAGAATTCATAGGGAAAGATCTGGAACCTGGACCAACAAACTTAACTCAGGGGTAGAAGAGGGGTTGGGAGAAATTAGGGAAGAAAGACATGACTGCTTTTTAAATTCTGTATATTAATATTTCTTTATAAGAAGTGTGCATTCCCTTTGCATGTTTTTCAAATTTAAAGACAAGTTAGATAACATTATAAAAAATATAAGTGAAGGCATCCAAGTAGTGAGTGAGATGACTCCAAGCTATGTGTGGTCTGTGCCTGGTTTGCTTGTCATTGACAAGAATAGCGATGTTGACAGGCTTAGCCATGAACTTCAATTATGAACCTAGGTTTATTTCACTAGTCCTGTCGTTAAGTTTTCATTGAAGCAGTCTGACAATAAAGAATGTACTTCTTTGACGCCCACCGGCCTCTAAACTTTGGCTAATATCTGATCATATAATCAGAAATTTCTAAAACATAAGTGGCAATGTATCTCCTTGAGAAGCACAGTTCCTTTTCAGATGGGTCAGTTTCTCTTGAAATGAGCTACAATGATGATGTTTGATCTCAAACTAGACCAAAGCTGCTAGCAAAATCTTGAAGCATGGTTCTTACCCATGAACACCTCTTCTGCAATTACAACTTCAATTTCTTCTAAGTAACTCTGATTAAAAGAAAAAGAAAGAAAAGGAGGAAAAGCTGCCTGCCTTTGAAAGTTCTATTTGTTTGGATATTGCTTTTACCTTAATATTTTCTAATTTGGTGTATTAAGAAGCCTTGTACCATTGGTAAGAAAATGATGCATTTAGAACCACTGTTAATTCAGAGCCTTTTGGTCCCCAAAAGTCCTTAATCTGAAATAGTAGTTGAGGAGCTTTTGTCATCAAGTTTCCATTGCCTAGTCATCTGACGGCATTAAAAAATAAATATAAATACATACTCTGCTTCAACCTTGTCCAAGTATCTTATCCCATAAACTGGCAATAGTTAAGGGAAGAAGCATACAGTTCATTAAAAACCTTGACTATTTTCTCAATCATTTCATACTTTGAACCTGGCTTATGCTTTCTTTTTTTTTTTTTTAATATTTTTTAGTTGTAGATGGACACATTATCTTTATTTTATTTATTTATTTTTATGTGGAGCTGAGGATCAAACCCAATGCCTCATGTGTGCGAGGCAAGTGCTCTACCACTGAGCCACAACCCCAGCCCCTGAACCTGGCTTATACTTTCTCCCAAAGAATGGTATAACAGAAGTGGTTATGTCAATCATCTCCTCCACTTGAACAAACTCTAAGAAGCTATTTACTCCCCCTTTTCCTTGCATATGACTATAAGGGCCCTCAGTGTTTACATGTTTAGGAAGAAGTACTTGAATTCTTTCTTGGCAAATAGAACCAATTAGTTCATAGTTGCTAGATTAAAATTATATTTTAAGAGGTTAGCCAGGCGCGGTGGCGCACGCCTGTAATCCCAGCACTTTGGGAGGCTGAGGCAGGAGGATCGCGAGTTCAAAGCCAGCCTCAGCAATGGCGAGGCACTTAGCAACTCAGTGAGACCCTGTCTCTAAATAAAATACAAAAAAGGGCTGAGGATGTGGCCCAGTGGTCGAGTGCCCCTGAGTTCAATCCCTGGTACCACAAAAAAAAAAAAAAAAAAAAAAAAAAAAAAATTATATTTTAAAACTTATTTTGGCAAATAACCTTTTGAGTATTGTACTCCAGAGTTCAACTCACAGGATATGTAGTTAGATCCCCTGATAGAGAAGAACTTGGGAGATGAGAGTAGTCTAAGGGCAATCACAATAGGGATGGGACATACTTAGGCTTTGTAAAATGTCCAGCATCTTAATTAGTAGAGTGAATAGGGACATGACAGCAAGAGAGCAGCAGCGTGGGCAAGGGCTTAGAGGCTGGTAGGGAACAGACAAGCACTGTTCAAAATAGCCTCAGATTGGAAACAACCAAACGACTGTTAACAGGAGAATGAATGAGGAGTAGGACAGTCATGAACTGGAATAGAAAACAGCAATGAGAATGCACAACCTGCAGCTCTGTGCAACAACAGGAGTGAGTCTCAAAGATCTAGTGTTCAGTACAAGGAGACACACAAAATAGCACCTACTATGAATTCATTTATAAAAAGTTCAAAAATAGTCCAAGAGAATCTATGGTGTTAGAAGACAGGACTGATTGTTTTTGTGGGAGGTAGAGAGAGAGGCTGGAAGGGGAACAAGAAAGACTTCTGGGTTTTAATGCTGATTTTGTAGCTGGTTAAATCACTCTGTTTACTTTGTGAAATACATGGACCTGCACACTTTTATGCTTTATTTTTCTGTCCTATACTTCATGACAATTTAAAGAGAGAAAGAGAAAGAGTAAGTATAAAGGGCCAAGAATGCTAAAGACACTCTGAAAAGATGTTGTTAGGACTTGATGATGTTACTGGCACATTAAGAGATATATTAACCAAGGAACTTGATTAGAGAGCTCAAAGAAGACCCATGTGTGTATGGAATTTTGGCATATACAGGAGGTGGAAAATGAAACCAATGTAGAAAAGAATGAAATGGATCCCTGCCTCACACCATATACAAAATTATGCATTTAAATAGGTTAAGAAATTAGATGTCAAAAATAAAACTTTAAAACTCCTAGCAAAAAATATGAGTGAATATCTGAGACTTTGGGTAGGAAAACAATTTTTTTAAGTGAAATGTATTGATCATCAAATAAAACTTTAACAAATCTGAGAATAAAAATAAATAATTATATTTGAAAAAAATCTTATGAAAAAGAAAAGACTATTTAAGTATGGTAGAAAATTAGTAATAGATGGAAACAAAAACTACAATATTTCAATAAATATAACTTTTAAATCCTACAAATCAATCAGACACACAAGCACCAATAGAAAATGGGCAAAAGAACTGAGACATTTCACATAAAAGAAACGTACGGCAAATGAAACATGAAAATATATGGTAAACATTGAAAGAGACCAGGAAAATGCAAAATCAGCCACAGAGAAATACTTTTTTTAAAAAAATATTTATTTATTTACTTTAGTTGTACACAATGCAATGCATTTATGTTTACGTGGTGCTGAGGATCGAACCCGGGCCACACACGTGCGAGGCAAGTGCTCTGCCGCTGAGCCACAACCCCAGCCCCAGAGAAATACTTTTAACCTGTTTGGCAAAATAACAAATTAGAAAACACCAAGTATTAGGATATAGATCCAGAATCTTTTCTATATCACTGTGCTTATATGTGTGTGTGTGTTGGGGGGGAGGGGTGTTAAAATGTATAACAACTTTAGCAAACAGGTTACTGCCATCTCTCAAACCGAAGCATTCACATACCCTATGTTCCAGCAATTCCACTCCTGTGTGTATAAGCGAGATACAATCTTCCAACATATACAACAAGCAACCTATACAAAAATGTTCCCGGGATTACTGTTTAAAATTACAAAAACATGGACATGACCTACATGTCGTCCATCAACTGGAAAATGCTTCTAAATGCTATGATATATTCACACACCAGACATTAGATGGCATCAAGGGCTGGGGATATAGCTCAGTTGGCAGAGTACCTGCCTCATATGCACAAGGCCCTGGGTTCAATCCTGAGCATCACACAAACAAAGAGACACTAGATGGCATCAAAACAAATGAACTATAGCAACACATAGCAGAGTTAACAAAACAGAAATGTAACATTGTGTAAACAAGACCCAAAAGATACATGAAGCTTAAAACAACTAAAATTTAAAATCTGTAGTTTTTTAATTGCAATGAGTCACATAAGAATTTATCAATTTGAAGTGTTCACTTCAGTGGCATTTAGTAAATGCATATTGTTCTTGGAGTGCATGCAGATGCCTCAGCATTGTGCAGAAAGAAAAGGAAGGAATGGTGGCAACAGTACTCTGTATGGGGGTCCCAGAACAGGGCAGAGAAGGCAGAGTTTTGGGGTAGACAGAGAGGACACCCATGTGGCTAGATGGAGGGTTTGTTGAGGTCCTTAGCTTTACTGGTGACTGGTAAGTCTACAGATGCTTGCTTATTTCATGACTGAAAATCACCAACTACATAAACAAACAGATAAACTGTTCCTCTTTGCCTCACATCAACAGATGTCGCCAACAAATTTTTGCAAGTAGAGAAGGCAATTTTTACAATAGGTGCTTTTAAAACAAAACTGGAAAATTCCTGTTCTACTGGGAATAACTGCATCACTTTAAATTTTATGTGAAGTCATAAAAAACAGGGGAGGGAAAGAAACGGCTAAGAAGAAATGGCAAATCATCTGTGAAATCGACATTATATTTGGAATTAGTCACTTGGGTTCCCGTGAGGGGGGAAGGTGGTCAATTTTCTTATCATGGAACATCTTCCCTTCTCACTGGTGGAGAGAAGCATTTCTATCTCCTGACAAGAGCCAATAAACCACCTCCTCTAGGAAGCCCTCCCAAACAATAGGGATCCTCCTGTGACTCTGACAGTGCTTAGAGGCTATCACTCACAACTTATGTCATTCCATAGGAGTCCCCCTGCATTTACTGAGAGCTAACACAGCATTGTGGTTAAAAACTGAGGCTTAAGAATCAAAGAAAAACAAAAACAGCTACATAGTGCAAAGTATTGTTCTAAATGCTTAAAATTTTAGGACATTTTGATTAACACAATTAATATTTAATATATAAAAATCTATTAATCTTTACAAACCTTCAGAGGTAGATCAAATACTATCTTCACTTTAGAAATAAATAGAGGCACAGAAAAGTTAAGTAACTCCCACTAGGTCACGGAGCTGGTAAGTACAAGGCCAGAATTCGAACACAGGCAGACTGGCCCCCAAGCTCAAGCTCTTGATCACTATGCAGGCTTGAGCCCTCAATAACTAAGTTCTTATAATTCCATCAGTTCAGTGCCACACCCTATGGTCAGAAATAGTGTTTGGCATCCTGGCACAGGGGAGGAAAGGTGACTTGAGAGCAATGTGGATTCTAGTCATGACTCTGAAAGTGAAGCCTGACCAGTCCTGGGCAAGCCTGTTGTCTCCCCTTGAGCCTCAGTTTCTTTCTTTGTAAAATAAAGGATTAGGCCCGACGTACAACCCTTCCAGTACTGATGTTTTATGAGCCTGGGATTCCTGGCTCGATTCCTTGCAACCCAGACCATACTGGCTCTTCCTGGGCCAGGTCTGGTCCCTCCTGCTAGGCTCAGTGTCTTGCATTTGGCTGTCCTTCCCATAAACAAGAGAAAAAGAACAAGGGAAAATATCCTCCTGAGAGACTGGGAGGGAACTCACCGCCTCTCTGTTATCCTTTGAAGAATTTACAGTCATTAACCAGAGAGCTACCTGCCAAGTGCAGGGTGGAAAGAAACTAGACCAAGGGGAGAAATGAACTCACACAACACCTGGTTACACTCAAAGGGGCATGCATGAGTACTTAAAGAACTGACAACGTTATTTCACAAAGATGAGCCAGCTCCTTAAAGAACTGAAGACAGGATACTCCGCCATGAAGACCAGAAGGGATCAGGGAAGGTGGGACAAACCAGACAAACTGTGCATTAACCAAGGCTATTTGCACTCTGGGAAGTGCTGAAAGTAAAGGAACAGCTGGACACACTGGCCTCCACCGACCCCTCCAGGACAGTGCTATAGCAGAGATCCATGCTTCCCAGGAACCCTAAAGGAATTAGTGTTCCAAATCAGTTGACATGAACAGAATATCTACTATGTGACAGGTGCTACCAGAAATGCACTTTTTTTTGTGGCGGGGGTAAGGGGCAGGCGGTGGTGCTGGGGATTGAACCCAGGGCCTTGTGCATGTGAGGCAAGCACTCTACCAACTGAGCTATATCCCTAACCCCTATACTTTTATTCTATTTTAGAGATGAAGAGATAGACTCTATGGAGATCCAGATTCTTTTCAGGTCTTCTGTCATTTGCTATGTGAACCTAGTCAAGTGACTCTCTTTCTGGGGCCTTGGTCACTTTATCTACAAAATGAGTGGGTAGATAAGGTTACAGGGCCTTTCTAGCTCAGAAATCCTATAATTCATGAAGTTGCCAAATACTTATTTCATATTTACCTAGAAAATCATTTTTCTGGACTAATTTAATTTCTTTATATCTCAGGCCATCGAAACTCACCAGACTCCCCCTGTGCTGAGCACATAATACATGAATCCACAAGAAAAACAGGATTAATCTTGGGCTTTGGTAGCTCTTGTGATTCTGTTCCCTGCATCACCATATGTGGTTGGGTACACCATGCCCTTTATCAGGGCACTCAGTCAATGGGGGTGAGGAAGATGGAACTAAATTTCAATCTGCCCTCTTCCATGAGCTTTGTGCCCCTGTGGTTCAGTCCAAATAATTGGTGCATTGTTTGTGGGTCCTTCTGAACTGTCCATTAAAGGAAAGCAGTTGGTAAGACTGAAGACATGGCCAAGTTTGTATTGTATCCAGACTTGTCATTTTATCTTTGCTCAGAACATTTCCAAAATACCTCCTTTCACCTTCAGTGGCTTATAATACCCACCAATACAATCAATCATATCCTTTATGAATATTCTGACCCAAGTCAGCATTAGCCAGGAAGCTTGAATGGGCTGTTTCTAAAATCTCAATCCCAACTCAAAGGGTGAAAAATATTTTACATAATGACAGCATAAATGGAAAATGGGGACAGCCTTGCAAGGTGATTCCTTATAAAAGGACAACCTCTATTTAGCTGAGCATGCCCTGGAGTGTAAAATAAATCTATTTCATCACCTTCACACTTTCAAAACATGGTAGCTACCAAATGCATTTGGCAAAAACACAGAATAACAAAAACTCTGAGAAAAATATTCCCTGGATTCTCTGAGCCTCTAATGTGCTGTTTTTACATGTGGACCATGGTTCTCTGCCACCACTATCAAGTCATTCATCTTGAGGCTCTGACCTTTCCAGCAACAATTAGATTTTCCCTGCTTTATTCACATTTCTTTCTCCTTTGTATTGTGATTGATAACTACCAACACCATTCCTTCCAGATTTCTTGGATTAGTCTCGATTTTAAATATTCTACCCTTCTATCCTCTGAATAAAAAGTTCCCAATTTTTTATTTGGAAAATACAGTCGCCATAATAATGGCATTTTCCTCACAAAAAAATATCAGCTAATCCAGAGCCGCACCATCATTACGGTTTGTGGCCATCGAAAGGAGAACTGGCAAAGTCCACCCAGGGCCTGAGACCATTTTCTGGGCCTCATTAAATAAAAAATAATGCATTTCCCATTAAACAATTTAGAACTCAGATGAACTTCTCCCTTGATCTAGAGGAGAGTTTTTCAAGGCTCAGGAATTACGATTTGATGGAAGGGTACACAATCTGGAAAAACTGAAGCCGTGGGGCTTTCCAACAGCCAAACTCCCACACGCTGGCTCTCGAGGCACATCACACTCACTATTAAAGTGTCACCATTTATAATTTGGTGCTAAATCTCTCTGAAGCTAAGCTACCCAACGTGGTCTACTAACAAATTGATTCCTTATTATACTAAAATATAGGGAGAAGATAAGTAGGTGTTGGTTAAAAGAAAAAAAAAGTGACCTAATCTTCATCTGAAAATAAAGTTATTCTTTCTTTCACACCAGCACCATGAGAAGAAAACCCAAGAACCGGGCTTTGACTCCATGCTCGTAGCATTTAGGAAAGAAAATCAGGCTGCCTCTGGCTGGGAGATTGTATAACATTTGTCAACTGCTTGAATACACAACCGGTTTCCAGCTCTTCTCCCACCCCCTAAGCTTGTGAGGGAGGAGACAACTTCATCTTAATGGCATGACTCTGCAAAGAAATGTCACTGAGTCATGTTTTTCATGCTTAGGTCAGTTGGTCAGGACCCTTGACGATCACAGAACACTTTAAAATGGAAAAAATGCTAAATGGTGTTCCCAATAGTTTTGAGCATTTCAGCATGATCCTAAGCTATATGTTCTGACTCAGATGTGTGTAGTTTGCTTTGGACTTTGTTCTTGCTTACTTACTTATAAAACTTCTTAAATGTACTTCTAAATTACAGCAATTCAGTAAAAAATTCAAACCTTTGGGCTTGGTTTCTTCCCCCTAGCCGCTGAGTCATAAAAATAAATCTCAGCCATTTCAATAGCCAACACGCCCCTCGCATTAAGAATTGGTATTGTTCCCCATGACTCCCTTTCATCCAAAGGTCACACCCAGCTCACATTTGAAGAAAGAAAGAGCTCAACATTTGCACATTTAATAAGAGAACAGAATCTCTGCCAAGTTGTAGGGGAGAGTTGCATCAGAACCTTCCCCAGAACCTTCTCAAGAAACTTGTGAGGAGTGGCTCTGAGTATGGACTATAGAGGCAGCCAGACCTGGGTCCAAGTCCCGACACTGTGTGACTTTGATGAACATGCCGTTCCTTGTACTGAATATGCAGTGGGGGTGTTAATAATACCTGCCTCATAGAGAGTGCCTGCGAGAATCAAAGGACAGAGAAAGACAGGGCCTGACACATAGTAATCGCCCAAGTGCTTGCTTCTTATTCCTGCAGGCTTGGCCAACGGTGAAGTCCTTCTCCCTTTGCTTTTCTTGCACACCCATGTCAGGAGTAACTACTAGATTCTCTCCAAATCAAACCTCAAGGAGGCACTGCTGGGAGAGGTAGAATATTTACTCAATCCAATATCCAAGGCCAAGATTTAAATCAGGAAGTCACACCATGGTGGGCTTTTAGAGTTAGGATATCATGTGCAACTTGCAATTTCTGAAATCACACATGCCAGTTGCATTCACAATGATTGGCTCATAGCAGCACACACATCTGCCCTCACTCTTTTTAAACCCCAAAGAACTAAAATCCCAGGCTCTAAAGTGACTTGCTCAAGGCCACACACTCATCTAATGGCAAAGCTAAAGTTGGTACTTAGGTTTTTTTAGGAGACAGGCATTGTTGCCTCAATCTAGTATTGACAGTCTTGAAGTCAGTTTGAAGAAACCAGTCAAACATCTCCTAGATCCCCAAAGTGATCTCCCCAACTTAAAAGGACCGTCCCTAACCCTTTACCACCATCCCCATCCCTGGCCACCACTGAGAAACAGAAACTAGACTCCCTTTGGTCCCGTGGAAACTGGGCCTGGTAAGTACTGGGGACTTGAAGGGCAGGGACAGTGCCCCCAGGAGAAGGGAGCTTCTTTCTCCTCAGCCTCAAAGCAGTCTTGGATCTTTCCTTGTAAGCACAAAACATCTGGAAACTTTACAGCCAGTTGAAAAGGGAGCCAGGAACAAAGAGATAACAAACATGACCCTTCTTTGTCTTCCAGGCCAGCTCTGGAGAGGCGACAGGCCTGGATCTCTGGGTTCATGGGCTTGGAAAGACCCTTTTGAATTTCAATGGAAATACTGATTCTGTCCCAGGTATTGCAGGGAAGAGCTGGTTCCAAGCTCTGCGGGAAGGGGGAGAGGGGTGTAGCTAACAAGCCTGCACTGGGTCTGGGAAGGAGAGAAAAAGACACCAGGAGTGGCTGGAAACTGCCTTTCTTCATTAATAATTCAGGGAATCATTCAAGAAATATGTGTTGAGCACTGACAGAGAAACTCTGGCTCAGAGTCCAGGTTGAGAATGGGGGGCTGGCAGGAAAGACCACTGAAAGCATGTGGAATTAAGCTCAGGCCAGAGGGATGGATAGGAGTGAGCCAGGCAGAGAGTGTTCCCTGAGCCAGGGGGGAGGGCAAACTGTGCTCCAGGACCAGATAATAAATATTTCCCTCTTTGCAGGTCACACAGTCTCTATCCCAGCTACTCAACTGCACCATTACAACATGAAAGCAGCTACAGACAGATAATATATAAAGAAACAAGTGTGGCTATGTTCCAACAGCCTTTATTTTGGATGGCTCACATTTGAATTTCATATCATTTTCACATGCCATGAAATGTTCTTCTTTTGATTTGTTTTTCGACTCTTTAAGAAGCCACTCTTCACTTGCATTTTAAGAAAATCCGTGTTGAGTTGCGTGGAGGTTCAAGTCAAGGTCATTCCTGACTAGGGAGATGATATTCATTTCTAAACCACAGACTCTCTTAAACCCTTGTGTCCAGGGCTGGAACTAGATTGAGACACGTGAGCTGCCCACTACTCAAAATTAAAAGAGGCACTCACTAATCAGTACAGGGTTGGCACTTGGGAGACCTGAGAGTTAAGTTCCTCCTTAAATTTTGTGCCCTGGGTACCTCACACATCTCCCCGAGCCTGGGCTCTGCTTGTACCTATGCAAAATGAGGTACATTACCAAGAGGTGGTGGCTTCTTCCTCAATCATTAGTGCTGGCTGCCTTCCTGGTGATGCACAAGTCTGCAGACTGGAAATGTGTTTCTTTGCCACTAGTCTGAGGGACAGAATTGGGGTAATAAGAAAAATGATCCATAGAATAAAGAGCTTAGGCCAAAAAGGAGGAGGGAGAGATAGAAAAAAATCTGAAAACTGGGGGGCTGAGGTTGTGGCTCAGTGGTAGAGTGCTCACCTAGCACATGCGTGGCCCTGGGTTCAATCCTCAGCACACAATAAAAATAAAAAAATAAAATAAAGGTATCATGTCCAAATACAACTAAAAAATTATTTTTTTTAAAAAAACTGAAAACTGGAGAACATGAAAACTGGAGATTGGGGATGATCTGAAGGAGAAATAAGATAAAAAAGAGGGGCTGGGGTTGAGGCTCAGCGGCAGAGCACTCACCTCGCACGTGCGCGACCCGGGTTCGATCCTCAACATCACGTAAACAAATGTATTGCATTGTGTACAACTAAAGTAAATAAATAAATATTTTTTAAAAAGAGATAAAAAAGAAAATCTTAATTGAAAGTTATTGCACTGGACATGGTGGCACACACCCATAATCCCAACTAGTTGGGAGGTTGAAGCAGGAGGCCAGCCTGGGCAACTTAGTGAGATGCTGTCTCAAAGTAAAATTTTAAAAAGGAATGGGAATATAGGTCAGTTGGTAGAACACTTGCCTAGCATGCATGAGGCCCTGGTTTAATCCTATACCACAAAGAAAAAAGAAAGGAAAAAAGGAAGTTGTTGCTTATGGGGTAACTTAAGAAAGACTGAGAATCAGGCTGATGTCCAAAGAACAGGTTTAACAAGTTCACTATGCATTAAAATTGTAAAACTTCTTTGCCACTTCCTTGACCTTCGTTCATTATAACTCTACTTTTATTTAAGTCTCCACTGCAAAGCCTATACCTGATAATGGGCTTATATCTAGAATATGTAAAGAACTCAAAAATTAAAAGACAATTCAATTTAAAAATAGGCAAAGGAGCTAGGTATGTAGCTTAGTGGTAGAGTACTTGCCTAGCATATGTGAAGCCCTGGGTTTGATTCCCAGTGTTGCCAAAACAGGGGGGGAAAAAAGATAGCAAAGCATTTGACTAGACATTTCTTCAAAAGAAACAAATACAGATGGTGAACAAGCACATGACAAGATGTTCAAGGTCATTAACCATCAAGAAAATGCAAATCAAAACTACAGTGACATATCAATTCGTAGTACTAGGATGGCTATATAACCAGAAACACAGACAATAACAAATGCTGCTCAGTATATGGAAAAATTGGAATTCTCATGCATTACTGAATGTAACATAGTGCCATTGTTTTCAAAAACAGTCTATCAGTTCCCTAAAAGATAATACAGAGAGTTATCATATGGCCCCACAATTCTACTCCTAGCTGGGTACCCAAGAGAATTGCAGATGTCCTAACAAGAACCTGTACTTGCAAGTTCACAGGGGCACCATTCACACTGGCCAAAATTGAAAACAACCCAATGTCTGGCAACTGATGAATGGATAAATAAAATAAATAAAATAAAATGTGTTATATCCATACAATGGAATATTATTCCACAATAAAAAAAAAATAATGAAGTACTACATGCTACAATGCAGATGAACCTTGAAAACATCAAACTAAGTGAAAGAAGCCAGTCACAAAAAAACATGTTCTGTATCAGTTCATTCAGATAAAAGTCCAGAATAAGGAAACTGGCAATGACAGAGAGTAGATTAGTGGCTTCTTAGGGTTAGGAAGCAGGGCAATAGGTGGGAGGAGGGAGGATGACGTTAAAGGGCACTGGGCTTCCTTTAGGGGTGATGAAAGTGATCAAAAATTAACCATGGTAAAGGCTGCACATCTGTGAATGTAATGTACCCTTTATATGGGTGAGCTATATGGTACATGAACTGTATTCAATAAAAATATTTTAAAAATTAAATAAAAAGAAACCAGAGCATCTCTCCTCCCTCCAAGGAGATCTGCTACTATGCTTCTGAGAAAGGACACTCCTTATCCTCCAAAGGTGATCACAGGTCTTCACTTTGCTGGAGGCTGAGGTAGTTTTTTAGGGTGCTTTGTGAAGGTGTGAAGAAAGGTCTGGGTTTCAAGGCATGGGACCAAGGGGGGCTTGCATGACTGAGCTCTCCAGGATCCATATTTAATGTTTGGCTCTGGATGTGTCCAGGTCAGCTGCTAGAACAAAGAAGCACTGAGAGGGACCCCATTTGGGGTATTGTGGAGACTCTTCAGAGGCAGAGAAAGAGTCCAGCGCCACTCTTCAGAGAGGACCTGCCTGAGTCACCAGTTAGTCTAGTCAAGGGAGTTAGAAGATGGTCACCCCAGCCCCACAGTGATGCTTCAAGTCCTTGAATGCTGAATCATTTGGTCACTAGGGCAAAACCTCCCTACACCCTAAGATGCCTGTAAGATCACCCTAAGATGCTAAAGAACAGATATAACCACAGAGATGCAGAACTAAGTCTATTCTACACAGTCCCAATGCAGTTCATAAAGGAAAGTAGTCTGATCATCACAGAGCTGGCCTGGGGCGGCCCATCACATTTTCCACTGATGCACTAGACGTGACTAAGCTGCACAGGGACGAGTGGGGGCTGGATTCCCTTGACTGTGCTCAGCAGGAAGGGCCAGCAATGTCCTATACCCATGTCATGAACCTCAGCAATAGAAGAGGTGGCCTGGCATCTCACCAAGAAAAGGCTTCCAGCTTTGCCTAAGCACCCCATGAAATTTTAATTATTTCAAGGTCCAAACTGTCCCTGAGCTCCAAGGCAACTAAATTTCCAGGCCATAAAACAAGCCATGTTGCTGTTTCAACAGCCATCTCTTACAACATGAGACCGAGGGCTCACTGGATATTTGATCATTCATAACAGTTACAAATTAGAAGATGAATGTATTATCAATGGGTCCCTTTACACATAACAGAGACATTATCTCCCTCTTCAGGTTCAGTTTAGTCCAGTTTGAAAGAGATAAAATATAGAATCAAGGATATTTATACCAGCAAAGATACTGCTGTTAAACATTCAAAAATTGTCATTGCCTCTTAAGTTTAATTTTCAGTTTGACAGTAAAGAATGAAGAAGAAACATTTTTAGAAGGAAGAAAGCAGGATATGGAAGCTGGTTTTGACTTGCTTCTTAGTGTACAGTTTTCCTAGTCTGATTTTTACCCCCTGTGGTACTGGGGATTAAACTTGGCCTCATACATGTTAGGCAAGTGCTCTACTGGCAAGCCACATCTCCAGCCCAGGAGTCTAATTCTTTTAAAAAGCATGCTTTTTTATTCTTTTCTCAATATTTTCTTGATTTATTATTTTTTCATTTTTATTCTTTGTTTTTTGTTTCAATCTGAAGATTATTTATGTTTTCTATCTTGCCATATATATCTGTGTACAATAAACCCTCTTGTGAATCAAAGCAGGGAAATAAATGAAGTACTAACAGAGGAGCTGGTAGAATTTCTACCCTTTCCATCCCCAGTCCTCCTTCCAGTGCAGGTGGAACTCCTTGTACTTTACCTTCAAGATAATTCTGGGATTCCAAACTTCCCAAAATTCAGACAGGGAGAGAATTTTTTAAAAGGATAAAGACTCTAACCAATCTTTAATGTGGAGACTTAGCTATTTGTCAAAATACCTCACCTTAGTAAGCTAGTAAATTGAGAGCAGGAGAGAGGGAGTAGGACTGTCAAGGGGTTAAGGGGCAGGGCTTTCATGTTTTACAAGCAGGAGGAGGAGGATACCAATATAGTTAGTCAGTCAGCATGCATTAATTCTCATTAATGTCTTCCGCTCAAGTCCATTCTTCTCTGCACAGCTGTGCAAATACAAATTAATTGGGCCATTTTGACCAAGGCATCCAAAAAAAAATTTTTTTTTTAATGTGAGGCCAAAGAATTAATTGGACAAATAACACATTTTTTCGACACGTGGGAAGGATTTTTCAAGCTACCACATCATAGATTGAGAGATATACAGGCATTCTTTGGTAAC
Organism: Tamias sibiricus; assembly: GCA_025594165.1. NCBI lineage: Eukaryota > Metazoa > Chordata > Mammalia > Rodentia > Sciuridae > Tamias > Tamias sibiricus. The sequence goes on along the minus strand of CM046663.1, from coordinate 137,361,108 downwards.
CATGGGGAATTGGTTCCAGGACTTCCTGAGGAGGCCAAAATCTGCGGATATTCAAGTTCCTCATATAAAATGATGTAGTATTCTTATATAACCTATCTATATCCTCCCTATATACTTCAAAACATCTTTAGATTACTTATAATAACTAAGATGGTATCTGTTGGGGGACTGGGATTGTGGCTCAGTGGTAGAGCACTCGCCTAGCATGTGCGCGGCCCGAGTTCGATCCTCAGCACCACGTAAGAATAAAGGCATTGTGTACAACTAAAAGCAAATAAATAAACATTAAAAAAAAAGATGGTATCGGTTCTATTCAAATAGTTATCATACTTATTATGACAATGACAAGGGAAAAGTCTGTACATGTTCAGGACACCATATTTTTCAAATACTTTCAATCTGTGTTTGCTTGAATGTATAGATGCAGAACCTGGGGCTGGGAATATAGCTCAGTTGGTCGAGTGCTTGCCTTGCATACACAAGGCCCTGGGTTCAATCCCCAGCACCATTAAAAACAAAACAAAAAAAACAGAACCTGCAGACACAGAGTAGTAACTATATGTTCAAAGTCATCCTATTGTAAATATCCCTGAGTGATATGCCACCAAAGAGCAGAATGAGCAGAATGAGTTGGGAATGAGACCACCATGAAGCAGGTAGTGAATGGCCAGGGAGAACAGTACCACCCGCTCTTTGTGGCACTGTGCTGAGGGTAATTTTTTTTTTAAAAAATATTTATTTATTTATTTATTTTTATAGATCACAATTATTTATTTTGAGTTCTTCATAAGATTTTCCTATTTTTTTTATAATTTATGTATTTTTTATTCTAAGTTGTTATAAATGACAGCAGAATGCATTACATTTCATATTATACTTATAGAGCACATTTTTACATATCTCTGGTTGTATGCAAAGTATATTCGCACCATTCGTGACTTCATACATGCACTTGTTAGTTGTATATAATGTCTTTGTTTTTACATGGTGCTGAGGATCGAACCCGGGCCACACATGTGCTAGGCAAGCGCTCTACTGCTAAGCTACAACCCCAGCCCCCGCTGAGGGTAATATTTAACACCCACAATAATATCATTATTTCAGATGGAAAGGCAGTCCTTCTGACAGTTTACATATGTAACTAGGAACAAAGATATTAAGCAACATGCCAGTCAGTGGTAGAGTCCATCACAATCTGTTTTCAGTGTTCAAAAAAATTTTTTTTGGCATTATAGCTATAGAAAATAGTGCAGTTCAGGGCTGGGGTTGTGGCTCAGCGGTAGAGCACTCACCTAGCATGTGCGCAGCCCGGGTTCGATCCTCAGCACCACATAAAAATAAACGCATTGTGTACAACTAAAGCAAATAAATAAATATTTAAAAAAAAAAGAAAGAAAAGAATGCAGTTCATTTTGACATATTCACAAATGTATATAACATAGTTTTCTCCTTTAAATCCCCAGTACAACCCCCATCCCTCCTGTCCTCCTTCCCCCAATCCCCTTCTTCTACTCCATTGGTCTTCCTTCTATTTATTTATTTATTGGATGCATTACAGTAGTCAGTCACAATATACACTCAAGTTGACTAACTCCAGAGACTGTTTCTAACCATGCCTTTTTCTATATACTTGACATTATGCTTGCATTACAAAGAATTAAGAAAAAAGTAGGGCTCAGTTGTTGCCCTTAGCAATTTATAATCTGACTGGTGAACCAAGAAGGACATGCATAAAATAATCAAAAACAGAACAGGAGCACATCATCAGGTATACACCTTTTGGGTGAAGGAGGTAATTCATGGCAGCTGGGGACACATGGGTATAGCTCATCTGTGCAACATTTGAGAAGGATTTCTACCACATTCTCCACTAAATAACAGGTAGAGAAGACCATACTTGGAGAATTTGCATCACCTCCTCCTCAGTTCAATTCATTGAAAATTAACCAGCCCATGGCCTGTAACTGAGGAATAGGGCAGATTTGAGAGAGGGACCATAAAAGACTCAGAAGAAGCAGTCACAGGGCTGCAGAGAGGAGAAAACCAGAAGAAAGCACTGGTATGCAATGAATTATCCTGAAATTTACAGCAGACTCCTAAGCTTCCTTGAGAAATAGTGACAAAGGTTCTGAAGGAACCTGTTTCTGTTCCTTTATTATGCTTCCATTTCTTCTGTGCTCTTAATGTTCAAGCATACATGAAAGTGCTCTGATGTCTACAGAAATCGGCACTTTTAAGCGGGACATCATGATGCTTTCAGTGGCAATCTCACAGTTGGGAGGTGCTGGGCGACTCACGGTACAGAGCAGGGCAGGCAGGCCCCTGACGAGCTCCACACCTGTGACTCATGTGGGGTCAGGTGAAGAGCCACAGAAGGAAATCCACAGACACTGGCTGGGATGAGTGGTCATCTGTGCAGAGCAAACCTACTCCCCAGGCAGGTTCCCTGCTGTTCCTGAGAGTCCAAGTAATGTCAGGGTCCTTAGGGAAGAGCAAATATTCCTAAAATGTCTCAGTCGAAAAGCCAAGTGCTCAGTTTAAACTCCTACCCAATGGTTCTCAACTCCATAGAACCCATAGAATCACTAAGGGAACTTTTAAAAAATACTCGAGCTGTACCCAAACCCAGCACTTCTGATTCAAAGGGACTGGGACTGGCCTGGACACTAACTCTAACATGTAACCAGGGTTTGAATCACCATGTTTAACTCGGCCAAGTCTGAGATAACATAAACATCAATAAAAGGGATGACTCAATGAACAGACACTGAAAGGAACAGAAATCTTCTTCTGCTCCTTTAAATGCTTACTTTGAGTTTTATTTCTTTCTGGATTTTGAGAAACTAACTACTTAAGAGCAAAATACCCAGATGGTAATATAATTCTAATTCTGCCATGCAATAGCTGAATGGCACATGACTTCCCAAGGACTTGGTTTTCTTAGCAATGCAATGGGGTTTAATCACACCAACATCAGAGGGTTGCTGAGATGACTGCATGATGTTGAACACATAAATAAGTTAGCTCAATGCACATGCTAAATGCTCAGTAGATGTCAGCTACGGTAACTGATGATGATGGTGATGATCAAAGTACAAATACAGCAGGGATATTTCAATAAAAGGGATGTTTTTCTAGACCGGGTATGGGTATTTATTTCTCAGGCCAAATTATTTTTTAATTTTTTAATTTGTTTTAATTAGTTATACATGACAGTAGAATGCATTTATGCACTTTGATATATCATACATAGATGGGATATCATTTCTCATTTTTCTGAGTATACATGTTGTAGAATCATATTGATCATGCAGTCATATATATATATCAAGTAATAACGTCTGTTTCATTCTACTATCTTTCCTATCCCCACATCCCCTCCCCTACCCTCCCTTAACTTCCACCTACCTAATCTAAGGTAACGTCATTCTTCTCTAGTGCCCCCCACCTTATTGTGAATTAGCATCAGCATATTAGAGAAAACATTCAGCCTTTGGTTTTTAGGGATTGGCTTATTTCACTTAGCATGATATTCTCCAACTCCATCCATTTAGTGGCAAATGCCATAATTTCATGCCTCTTTAAAGCTGAGTAATATTCCATTGGGTATATATACCACATTTTCTTTATCCATCCATCTATTGAAGGACACCTAAGTTGGTTCCATAGTTTAGCTATTGTGAATTGAGCTGATATAAACATTGATGTGGTTGCAATACTGTAGTATGCCAACTTTAAGTCCTTCCAGTCTAACCCAAGGAGTGGGATAGCTGGATCAAATGATAGTTCCATTCCAAGTTTTCTCCTCAGGCCAAATTTTAAAGGAACTGTGAAGAATTGGAATATGAAAGTTCTAGAAATTATTACTTCATTTATCTATAGAGAACTATAGTGTTCTATATGAATGAAGCAAGAGTGTTCAGCCAGGATAAGAAAACAGTGAGAAGGAAAATGGTACTGTCTTCAGATGTGAAGATCAGCCAAGAGCAAGATTCTTAAAGAGGACAGACTATGGACAGAAATCAGAGCCTGGAAATTTGGATGAGAATTTTTAAATGAATCTTTATTAATCTCAAATGGAAATTAAACATTTCCTTCAATTATGAAAATAGGCAACAAATCTAAATATTGATATTTAGGTGATTTGTAGCCCCAGTTAGCCCAGGACTGAGGGGTTTCCCAGGATGGGACTTGCAGTGCTAAAACTGAGAAAGTCCAAAGCAAACCATTCCCTTCTTACCTTCAGCACTACTTTAAAATTATGGTAGTTACCACATTGCTAGATATCACTATTCAGTATGTTAATAAGGAAGCACTTAAATTGTCATATCACAATTTCAAAAAGTTTATAATCTGATCAACATAATTATAGGCTTTCTATTTCATTTGATGCATTTAAAAGCAGTGTTCTGGATCCAAAGGTCTGAGACCATAGCATGAAAACTTTAAGAGGGAGGAGACAGGGACCATTGGTTGGAAAATATAGAAACCCAGATTTAAATTTAAAACATCTGGGGCTGGGGCTGGGGCTCAGAGGTAGAGCGCTTGTCTCGCATGTGTGAGGCCCTGGGTTCAATCCTCAGCACCACATAAATAAAATAAATATGTCCACCTACAACTAAAAACAAATTTAAATAAATAAATAAATTTAAAACATCTGAAAACCTAAAAAAAAAAAAAAAAAAAATAATGAATTACATGATAGAAGGGGATTCAGACATTTATTTCCAAAGATAGCCTATGGATGGAGGCATTTATCTACTACCAGGAAGCTCCCTAATTCCTCCACTCCTGTGGATACATGAACATGTGTTTTGTTGCTTACTTACAGTGTTACAGAGTTGACTCAATCTTGATAGCTTTCAATTGGAGTATCTATTTGCCAATAGCTACAAATACCCCCGCTAAGAATCATAATTTGACAGATCTTAATATTTTCCATGAATTAAGACAATGGAAATTTGTATTTTGAAAAGATCAAGTTTAAAGAAATGATGTAAGAAACTTGAACTCTTACCGGATACCACAGGGCTTCTGACAGACATCGGCCCCCACTGTGCCTTATCTCCACTGTGGACAAAGGTTCCAAGACTGTCCCACAAGGCAGTAAGAGACCTTTTCTTTTCTGATCAATATAACTCCAAGCAACCAGTCCAATGTGGCCAGAAGGCAGGGTTCTCATGATTGCTCTTGTCCCCGTATACACAGATTTCTTTACTTCCCTGTCATTTTTGCAAAATCTCCTGACTAACAAAGTGGACCGTTCCTTTTTGCTTTTAAAAAAGTCTTCTTCTGCATCTTCACAATTATCAGGGAAATCCTCAAAATGGCTCAAAAATGTCTTAGTAGGTGGACTGTCAGTGAAATCCCCCCTGCAAATGCTATCATTGGAGCATATCACATCACCCTTCTGGCCAGAGCCCTCAAAGCACAGGTATTTATCATTCAAGGTGTCCCAGTGATCACACTGCAGCTGCCCATTCCTGTTATCACAGTTTTTTGCCAATTTCATCAATTTACAAGCATATGCTGTGTAATTTTGCTTTTGTTCTCCCCCAGGAAGTGAAATGCAATTTCCACAATCATCCAAAATTAAGTTTTCTGATAGGGTATGGAGAGTATCTGACATTCTTCTGTCAACTTCATAATGAAAATGAAACACCGCCATGTTGCTGTCAGGCTGCACTCGGTGGGTCTTGAGGGTCTCAGAGTGACTTCCTGAAGGACTAATGTTCATGGGAGGTGTATCTATTTCCAGTTTAATTCCAGGGAACACCTTTTTTTCCAGTGGAGAAGGAATTCCAGTTTCCAAACACAGGCCTTCCTCCATGACAGAGTTGCACGTTTCATAAAAGTGGCTCTGAGGCAGGCCCTGTGGATGGTTTCGCAGTATGTTGTTGCAGCTAATGTTAAGGTTTTTCACAGAATCTGGTACACTTTCCTCCCAGCATTTTTCATTGCTGTTCTCATCACTAAGCATTTTCTCCCTCGCTATGGAGAGAACATTAGGCAAGTGGCTTCCAGAAGATTCTTCTTTAAGCTTGTTCTGTTGTGAGATGGTATGAGAGGTCTGCCCACCTTGCCTGACAGTATGTGCCTTTGGAATACTGATGTCAGAGACCTTTTCACTATTTTCATCTATGGCCAACTGGGCAGACACCACTTTTTTCTGAGCTACAGGGATAAGAACGGAAGCTGTCATTTCTTCAGAAGTCATCTTGACCAATGCAGTTTTCACCTACTGCTTTTTTTCCTCCTTGCTGATCATGTCAAGATTTCTAGAAATTGACTGATTGTTAAAACAATCTCAGATCTAAACAAGTGCTTCTGAGAAATGTGACTCCTTTCAATTAGGTACATTAAGAGCCAAATAAAATTTCCCAGCTATAATTTCCTACGATGAATATTTTATTCTAGATCAGAATTTTAACATGGATATAGATTTTCTTTCCTCTGTTATGTGGAGAAAAAAAAAATCTGAAGACTTTCATTCAGGATTACATTCTGCAATTTCTGGTCCATCATTAACTTGCAGTGATTTAAAAATTCAGCTTGAATGTTTCTTGTTTCCTGTAAGAAAAGAGATAACGTCAAATACTGTGGCACTAAGCATGTTTCCAAAACTGAGCTCATAATTCTAAATTAATACAAATATAGTACAATTTTTTTTTTTTTTTTTTTTTTTGTACCAGGGATTGAACTCAGGGGCACTCGACCACTGGGCACATCCCCAGCCCTTTTTCGTATTTTATTAGAGACAGGGTCTCACTGAGTTGCTAAGTGCCTCGCCATTGCTGAGGCTGGCTTTGAACTCACGATTCTCCTGCCTCAGCCTCCCAAGTGCTGGGATTACAGGCATGCGCCACCGCGCCCGGCAAATATAGTACAATTTTGAGTAAGAAGTTTTGCAATCAAAAGTTAGTTTAAATGTTTAAAAGAAAAAAATTGGGAGGGGAAGTGTTTAAACATTTCAGAAATTTTGCTTCCAACCAAAATGGAGTAATAAGAACCAAATTTATTCTCTCACTTTTAATAACTAAACAAATTGGTGTGGGTGAGGCAAGGAACAATGGGTTTTCAGACACTGAGTAGGCAAAACAGAACGTGATCTCTGAAAGAAGAATAAAAAATGAAGTAGGCCCTATAAATGCTCTGGTTTATTACTTGGAGAGTGTCCAGCCCATAGGGCAGGAAAAGGAACTCAGGCAAAACCCAACCTTGTACCTGAGTAGAAGAGAAAGAGTTCAGAATTCAGGGAGGTCAAGGAAATAAGACACATTAAGTAAAGAGGAACAAAAAATAAGAACAACAGCAGACATGTCATCAGAAACAATACAAACCAGATGGAAGTGGAGCAAATCTTGTAAAGCACTGAAAGAAAAAACATTATTAACTAAGAATTCGATACTCAGCAAAAAATGTGTTCTGCAAATGAAAATGAATAAAAACTTTTGCAGACATACAAAGCTGAAAGAATTCATCACTAGCCGACCTTCACTACAAGAAATGACAAAAGCCGGGCCCAGTGGTGCACGCCTGTAATCCCAGCACTTGGGAGGCTGAGGCAGGAGGATCTCGAGTTCAAAGCCAGCCTCAGCAATGGCGAGGCACTTAGCAACTCAGTGAGATCCTGTCTCTAATAAAATACAGAAAAGGGCTGGGGATGTGGCCCAATGGTCGAGTGCCCCTGAGTTCAATCCCTGGCAAAAAAAAAAAAAAAAAAAAAGAAATGACAAAGACAGTCCTTTAGGCAGAAGGAAAATACCAGATAGAAATCTGCCCCCATGTAAAGGAACGAAAAGAGTCTGAAAATGTGGGTAAAGACATTTTTTTTTCTCATTGTTTAAACAAGATAATTGGGATCTTAACAAGATCATTAACCTTTAAAGCAAAAATAACAACAATGCATGTGGGGTTTCTAACAAATATAGAAGTAAAATATATAACCAAATACACAAAGGTCAAGAGTGGGGAAATGGGGCTAGACTCTGACAATGTTATTCTCTACATGAATCATTATACTATTAATTAAAGTTAGGCTGTGATAAGTTTAAAGATACATTTTCTAAATTCTAAAGTGACCACTTTTAAAAAAATACAGGTAATGAGTGAAAAATTAAAATCATAAGAAATTTCTATTCATTTTAAAGGTCAGAAAAAGAAGGAAGAGTGAACAAAGAACAGATGAGATGCCGGGCGCGGTGGCGCACGCCTGTAATCCCAGCACTTTGGGAGGCTGAGGCAGGAGGATCGCGAGTTCAAAGCCAGCCTCAGCAATGGCGAGGCACTTAGCAACTCAGTGAGACCCTGTCTCTAAATAAAATACAAAAAAGGGCTGGGGATGTGGCCCAGTGGTCGAGTGCCCCTGAGTTCAATCCCCAGTACCAAAAAAAAAAAAAAAAAAAAAAAAGAACAGATGAGATGAGGCAAATGGGAAACTAATGGTAGATTTAAATATTTCAAAAAGCAACTTTAGGCAGTATTTCCAGTCCCCCTCCTCAAATATAAAATTTAAACTCCTGTTTCTTTTGAATAAGAAACTGTTCACCTAAATATCAACAGACATTTTTAAAACATTTGATTTTGAAAGGTATTATTCAAAAACCAGCTTATCCCATCATTATTTTCCCAATACATCACTGGACCCCTTATCCATGTTGGGTCCTGTGCTATGGGCTGGAGAGCTAGCAACTCTACTAATAGAGAGGGGAGATGAAACAAATTTCCATTCAGCTGAGGAGGTGTAACTATAAAGGACATACAAGGCACTCTGGAACCAGAGGTGCCCATCACAAGTAGGTACAGCTCTCTCCCAAGGCCACTCATCAGCAGTCAGGCTCTGTGGTCAATGCCAGCTTGCTTTGCCTTTGCTTTTCACCACACAAGGGAATATGTTTCCCCATATTCCCTTTTCCCAAAAAGTTATCAACTTCCCTTATTCTATTACTCACATGGCCCCTCACACAGTCTCTTCCCTGCTCTTAGCATACACCAGTCTTCACAACTACCCTAAAGGATCTGACCACACTCTAGCACTCACATTCTTCACAGGGTAAAATACAGCCACACAGAGCAGCACATCCTAGCTCAACCCCCAGCCCTTCCCACCTTTTGCATCTTCTTTCCAACTTGATTTCTTTTTGCTCCTCTTCAGAAAATGCCTCTTTTTTATTTTTGTGGGTATATGCTCAGTGTAAAAAAAATCCAAACAATGTAGAAAATGAGACAGGGAAATGTTTTAAAAACACTAATCCCACCATTGAGAGATAACCATTGTTAATATTCCAAGGGCCCTCCTTACAGAACACTCCCGTGCATCAATGTGTAAAGATGTATGTATATAAACTACAAAAATGCCAGTTTGTATTGTACATGTTCTTCTGTAGATGCTTTTTAAAATTCAAAGTGCATCATAAAAAAATTTTTCATGTCAAGAATGGTACAGATAACTTTAATAGCTATTGTGCTAACTTGGGTTTAATATCTTTGTTCTACTTTTTAAAGGACACCTTTTAAGGCCCAAACCTTCACATTGACAGTTGACCTGTCCTTTCTCATCCATAAGGTAAGCAATTCAAGGCACACAGTCTTAAAATACGTAATTATTATCTCTTGTACTTCTCACTCAATCCTACAAAAGAGTGTGATCGTCTTTAAATATGTTCATAAATTCTTTGATACTTTTATTTTCAAAAGGTGGAGGCCAATTTCCCTTCCCTTGAATGTGGGCTGTGCCTTGTAACTTCCTTCTAACATAACAGAATAGGGTGGAAGTAATGAGTGTAGATCTGAGACCGACATTATAAAAGTCATTGGGATTTCCTCCTTGCTCTTAACTCTCCTTCTCCCACTTGTTCTCAGGGCAAATGACTGCCAAGGACTGAAGACTCCCTCCAACAGCCATCTGAGTGTGCCATCTTGGAAGTGGCTTCCCCAGGCTCAGCCATGGCTTCAGGTGACTGTAGCTACCACCTACATCTTTACTGCAATCTCATGAGAGACCCTTAGCCACACAAGCCACCTCTCAAATTCTTGAGCACAGAAACTGTGAGATAATAAATGGATATTATTTTAAGCCATAAGTTTGAGGTAATTGGTTACATAGCAATAGATAGCAAATACAGATAAAGTTCTGTTATGCACATTGGAAGATTATAAATCAAAGTATAGAAGAGTTAAGTCAATTGCCAAAAAATTATCCAGGATCTTTGGCTGGAAAATGATGGAGAAGTCAAACCCAAGAAGCTTGACTCCAGAAGTTCTTTTCTTAATCATGGACTATGCTGCTTTCTCTTCTATCTAGCCTGAAACCCCATAGGTTTGGGTCTGATGGAAGTGAAGGCTCACAGGTGTGGGGAAGAGTCTCTGGTGCCTCACAGATGTCATCACGAGAGACAACCAAGGTTCAGTAGCTCTGCTGTATCAGTGACATGGTGCTAAATTTAGCGTTGCCAGTGCACATACTCCTTTCCCCACATCCAAATTTTATTTAGTTTGTCTCTGGAAGGCTGAGGATTAAATTCAGTCTACTGAAGGAATGGTCTTTGTTTCATCTCCAGTTGTATTCAGGAATGAGCAACATCACAGAGAGCTGACTCCCTGGAGCACTAGACTTGGCTCCATCTCAGCCCATTCCTTTGTTCAACAAATATTTGCTGAGTACAAAATCAAATAAGGCACAAATCTGACCTTTGGTTTCCTTACAACCTAATAAATCACCAGACAATGTACAGTACAAATAGGGTTATGATCTGCATTAACACAGAGGAAGAGCACCCAAATCCATCAGAGGGGATAAGGTGGGAGTGGTTTCTACAGTGAGTTTCCTAGAGAAGTTGATGATTGAGCTGGGTTTTTAAAGACAAGTAAGAGTTAGCAAGATGAAGACAGGGAGTATACTTTCCATGGAAAAGCAATGTGAACTATCATAAAGAGAAACATCCAGACATAGGGTCTGGCACCTCTGGAAAATCTTTTAACCACTTTTGGGTTTGATTTCCTCTCCTATAAAATAGAAATGAAATCATCTACTCCATAAGGTGGTGAAAGAAATACTTTGAAAACTACTGATTCGGGGAAAATGTTTGTTATTTTATGCCTTGTAAATGTCTTCATGAGAGACAACAACCAAGGTTTAGCACCTCTGCTGTGTCAATGATGTGGTGATGCATTTACTGTTGCCAGATACACATAATCCTCTCCCCAAGTCCACTCAAATTTTAATTTCAGTTGTATAGCTAGGATCAGCTCCTGACTCTCAGCTGCATGACCATGAGGAGCTAAATTATCAATCTTGAGTTATACTTTTCACATCTATAATGATATGAAACATATTTTATATGTCAGCAGTGGCTAGCCCATAAATAAATGCTAATTTTTCTGCCTTCTCCCTCAAAGCACGTGTGGGCTAAGGAAATGAGGGAACAAGAGGGGACTGTCAAGGTAGCAATCCAAGCCACAGATTTATGTGATACATATATATATATATATGATATATAATGATTATAATATATATGTGACTATTGTATATATATGAATGTGATATATGACATACATATATATATATTTTATATATGTGTGTGTATATATATCATATATTCATATGATACACACACACACACATGAATGACTACAGAAATGAAAGACCAGAAAGTAGAGCTAGAGCTATGGACATTCAAGAGATGCTAAAAATCCTAGAAAAAGGAGTAAGATAAGAAAAAGAAATAAAAGGCATAAGAAAAATCAAGATGACGTACAGGAAGCTTTCAGCTTCAGGAGAGAGAAATGTCATCCAAGAAAAATGCCGTTGGTGGATTTTCGTGAGCTAAATCAAGGGCTGGCAAACTACAGCAATAGCCCAAAGCTGGCCTGCCACTTCAATTTTTGTATATAAAAATTTATTGAAGCCAGGCGCGGTGGCGCACGCCTGTAATCCCAGCACTTTGGGAGGCTGAGGCAGGAGGATCGCGAGTTCAAAGCCAGCCTCAGCAATGGCAAGGCACTTAGCAACTCAGTGAGACCCTGTCTCTAAATAAAATACAAAAAAGGTCTGGGGATGTGACCCAGTGGTCGAGTGCCCCTGAGTTCAATCCCCAGTACCACACACAAAAAAAAAAAAAAAAAAAAAAAAGAAAAAGAAATTTATTGAAACACAGCCACATCTATTCATTAATGTCATTTCGGGCTGGTTTTGCATTATAATGGTAGAGTTGAGAAGTTGTATCAGAGACCATGTGGTCCACAAAGCCAGAGGTATTTATCACTTAGCCTTTTACAGAAGAGCTACTCCCTCTTGGGCAGCCCTTGTGCCAGATAAATAATGAGATAACGAAATGCCTGTTTAGAGTAAAGAAAAGAAGTGGGAGGCTTGATAGCAGTCTTCATCTATTCGAAGAATCCAGATGAGGAAAGGGGCTCACTTCATGTTTTTTTCCAAAAAGCAGGATAAGGGCCAAGACACATGAATTATTAGGGAGGAAGCTTAAGCTAGTCTAGTAAAATATCCCCTAATATTTAGAGCTGTTCAAGAAAGGTGAGCTGTCTTGGAGGATGATCTTCTTTTGCTTGTTGATACAGGCATTTAAATAGAACATATTGTTTAGCATTGGGGGTGCTCAATATATGTTGGAAAAATTAATAAAGTGAATGGATGGATGACTGTCTATCAAGGTTAATTGTAAAAACAAGTCTGATATTTATTGAGCATTTACCATGTATCAGGTATATTCTAACCATACTGTACATATTATCTCATTTAATCTTTACAATAACAGTATCAGTAGAATGATGGAGACTCCTAAATGTCTCCCAAAATCTGTTTTCATTTTCCTCAGGAATAAAATCTCTGAACTTTAGCCAGGCACATGGCTATTCCTTATTAGCCTCTCTTATAGCAAGATGTGGCCCATTGACTAAGTAATAGCTAATGAGATAAAAGCAAAAGTGGTTTGCAACTTCTGGAAAATATCCTCCAAGAGAAAGGGTATGCCCTTCTCCTCTCCCTCTTTCTAGTTTATTCTAGCTAGAAAAAAAGGCATGATGGCTGGAGATGGAGAAACAATCACAGACCATGAGGTGAACATGAGAACAAAAGTTTTATACAGCAGAGAAGAAAAACAAAATCCTGGGTAGCTATTTCCTAGATTTTGGGGAGGGAAATATAAAATTCTATCTTGTTTAAGCCACCACTATTTTAGGTTTTTTGTCAATCACATCCAAATCTCTTCCTGATAAAAGTAAATACTATAGTCATCCCCATTTATATGTGAGGCTGACAGTGTACAAGAATACAGAGATGTGCCAGGCACAGTTGCGCACGCCTGTAATCCCAGCACTTGGGAGGCTGAGGCAGAAGGATCATAAGTTCAAAGCCAGCCTCAGCAATGGCGAGGCACTTAGCAACTCAGTGAGACCCTGTCTCTAATAAAATACAAAAAAGGGCTGAGGATGTGTCCCAGTGGTCGAGTGCCCCTGAGTTCAATCCCTGGTACCAAAAAAAAAAAAAAAAAAAAAGAATACAGAGATGTGGTATAACAAGGACTCTGAAGAATTCCTGCACTGGAAAGAGTGGTGCTCACTAATTCCTAGGATGTTTCCAATTTTGCTTGCCTAAGCTAATTGGAATACTATGTATCAAAAAGAATACTTCAGTTAGAAAAATGTTAAAGACAAAACATTTTTCTTATTGTAGGTATTGGAAGGAGGTAGGGCTTAACAACAATAATAAAAACAAATTTACCAAGAACTGTCAATCATTTATTAAGTACCTATTATATTCTAGAGTTCAGAAGATAATGTGGTTCTGAATTTGAACTGAGACTTTACAGAGAGGTAGAAATTAGCTGCATCCATGGAGAGGAAAAGAGTCTTTGAGTAGAGGGAACAGTGTCACAAAAGATGAGGAAGGAGGAAAAAAACCCAAGGAAGAACCATAAGTTCATCTGAATTTTTCAGAAGAAAAACATGTCTTTCGATTAACATAAAAGTTGCTCAGTAATTTCACTGTCATGGAAAGAAATGCTAAGGTAATTGTGAAAGCTGGTAATGGAATTTAATAGTCCTATTTGTATCGTTTGAGAGTTTTATCAAGTCCCTCCAAGTGTCTGTGTGCGATGGACAACTGACCATGGGACAGTCATTTACTTACATTATCTTCCTCAAGGCCCACTCTGAAAAGAGATTAAAGAAAATATTTTGCCTTCACAATCCTTGCCTCCCTTTCTCCTTGTCACGTGCACATGGTGGCCCAGGCATAAGTGTGCACACACCCACACACACACTACATGACTCCAGTCAACCTTCACTTTTTCTTCTTCCAAATATCTGCTGCTCCACTCCCTCCTGACCTCCTTTCTCTGAACTATTATGATGGAAATTCCATAACTCACAGGAAATAAAGCTTTTTAAACATTCCCCAAAGGCACTGGTGTACTCATCTGGGTCCTTTTCCAAGACCACAAAGGTTTAACCCTTCATGACTTCAACTCCCTTTATTAGAAAAGTTTCAGAGGCTGGAATGCTAGACTTCAGACCTAGAAAACCAGAGACGCCCTCATCTTTAGATCCTGTGTATACTAGACGTCGAGAGTTGGTTGAGGGGCTGGGGTTGTGGCTCAGCGGCAGAGCGCTCGCCTCGCACGTGCGCGGCCTGGGTTCGATCCTCAGCACCACGTAAACATAAATGCATTGCATTGTGTACAACTAAAGTAAATAAATAAATATTTTAAAAAAAAAAGAGTTGGTTGATAGGCAGCCGAGAAAGATACACCAATATTTTTCAACTAGTATGCTGACAAGGCTGCTAATATGGTAGAATGGAAGGTCACAAAAACTTTGTCCATATCTAGCTAATTCTCAGTTATAAAACTCACAGGGAAAGGAAATCCTTCCTATAAACATGGTCTCTAATCAGTTTGTAAATTACCCATCTCTCCCAGAAATATGGGTCATAGACAGTAGTAGAATGTAATTCTAAGCCAAGGGTGGAGGTGGGGAAGACCATGGTGTGATGCTCACAGGATGCCCTCTCCTTCCACTGTAGTATAATAACATCAAGAAATTTGGGAGTTACATGCGTATGCACACAGGCATGTCGTTGATGGGCCTTTGATGAGATGAAAAGGGAGAGAGAAGCAAGTGGCAGATTTTAGACGGTATTCAACCCTCCATGATTTGGTCCTAGTCTGTCTTTTACAGCTTTGTCTCTGACCAATCCCCAAGGAAGAGATACCCTGTTGCACTGGATTTTCTACCATTTATGAAACCAGCCCAGCACTCAATACCTCTGCGCATTCCCCTTCCCACTGTTTCTATCTAATGGGACTGACTCCATCACCCAGCTTAAATGCCAGCTCCCTTCTGCAGCCCTCCCTGACACCTGCCTGTCACCATCAGCTGCTCTCCTTTGTTTCCTGGTGCTCTTCCCGCCTCCCACCACTGCTGCAGCATGTCATCGCACTCCATACCACAACTAGTGATTAGGTAGGGCCCCTGCCTGATTGAGAGCCGCTGAACAGGCAACTTTGACACACTTTGCACCCTACATTCATTCCTGGAACACCACTAAGAATCCACTGACTCTCTCCTTCTCTTCTATGGTTACCTGAGCCCAATCCTTGTGCATTAGATTACTTAAGGGCCTCCAGTCTTCAATTCTCTAATCACCTCCTGTTTCAATCCATCCCATTTATGACTTTTAGAAAAATCTTCCCTAAACACTATTTTCATCACATCATTCCTTTACTTAGCAAGTAACAGCACATCACATTAACTACTGTGGTAAATTCAAATCATTGCTTTGACCATCAGGAATAACAATTCTTAAAAATAAAATTAAAAAGCCTGCAGGATTCTGATGGAATTGGCTTGAATCAATATATCAA
Source organism: Tamias sibiricus (assembly GCA_025594165.1). Lineage (NCBI taxonomy): Eukaryota > Metazoa > Chordata > Mammalia > Rodentia > Sciuridae > Tamias > Tamias sibiricus. The sequence goes on along the minus strand of CM046663.1, from coordinate 137,345,227 downwards.
TTTAGGGAGAAATAACATCTTAACTATATTGAGGATTCTAATCCATAGCCAGTGCTAGTGTGTTTTCTGCTTACTCATTCTTTCCTTCTGTTTCTCTCTATAACAATTTACCTATGTGTAGAAAAATACATGTGCATAATGTCTATGTGTATGTATGCATATATACATACACACACATATATATTGAAATATGAATATACAAGTATATACATCTTTAATTTATCTAAGCAATGTTTTGCATTTATCTGTATAGAGGTCTTACACATCTTTGTTAAATTCATTCCTAAGTATTTTATGTTAGTAATGGTACTATAACTGGAATTTTTTTTTTTTTTTCCCAGTGCTGGGGACTGAACCTGGGACCTTGTATATGTTGGCAAGTGTTCAACTACAGAGCTACACCCCTAGCCCAGTAAAAGGAATTATTTTAAATTTCATTTGCAGTTGTTTGATGATAGTACACACAAGTATAATTGATTATTTTGTGTAGACATTATAACTTGTATTTTGGTAAATTCAATTTTTTGGTGACTCAGAATTTTCTACATAAACAAACATGTCATCTTCAAATAATGTTTTACTTCTTTCTTTTCAAATGTATCTTTTCTCTTTCTTGCCTTACTACACTGGCTAGGATCTCCAATTATGATGCTAAATATCAAGAGCATATGTCTTTGCTTTGTTCTTAATCTTAATATCAATATATCACAATTTAACATTTTATCTACATATATCCTAAATGTCATTTGTTACATTGAGTATGCTCCTTGTATTCCCAGTTTGCTAAAACATTTTACCATGAATGAGTATTACCTAAGACTTTTTCTATAGTTATTGAGATAATTATAAGATTTTTTTTTCTCCTGTGGTAAATTAACATGGTGAACTACACTGACTAATTTTTGAATATTGAAACAACCTTGCAAATTCATGGAAAATGTAAAGGACATAAAGTATTCAACCTAATTTCAAGCCTACAACAAAGCTACAATAATCTTGATAGTGTGATGTTGGCATAGAGATGGAAAATACTTCAGGGGAACAGAATAGAGCTTAGAAATAGACCTATGCATAAACAGCCAATTGGTTTTTCAATAAAGGTAAATTCCTTAAGACAAAGATAATTCTTAGGGAAAGGAAAAAATCAATAAATGGGGTGGATCCAAATAGAAGAATAATGAACATCAAAACCTATATCACATCATACACAAAAATTAATTCACAATGGATTATAGATCCAAACATAAAGTCTAAAACTTCTAGAAAAAAAAAAAAAACAGGAAAAATTTCTATAACCTTGAGATACAAAAATTTTTTCTTAGGACACAATATCAGTAACCATAAAAGAAAAAAAAAGAAGAAGAAGAAAGAAAAACAAAATGGACTTAATCAAAATTTTAAACATCTGCTCTTCAAATGACAAACCATGGAATAGTAGAAAGTACTTGTAATACAAATATCTAACAAAGGGTTGCATCCAGAACATATAAACAACTCCTACAACTCAATAAGAAGATGAACAACTCTATTTTTAATAAAGGGCAAAGGCTTGAATAAGCACTTTATAAAAGAAGAAATACAAATGGCCTAGAAGCATATGAAAATATGTTCAATGTCATTACTTAACAAGGTGATACCAATTAAGATCACAATGAGAAAGCACTTCACACCCACCAGAATGTCTAATGACAAAGTCTGTGAGGGTGTGGAGCAACTAGGACACTGCTATAGGGGATATAAGGAGATGCTGCTACTTTGGGAAACCGTATCGAAATTTCTTAAAAAGTTAAACATACGCTTACCGTATGATTCAAATACTCCACTCACAGAAGAAAAATCAAAGCATATATCCACCAATAAATCTATACACAAATGTTTACAGTAACTTTATTCATAATAGCCCCTAACTGGAAACAATCCCAAAGTCCTATCAACAGATGAAAAAACAACTTGTGATATATTCACAAAATGGAATACTACTCAGCAATAAAAGTGATGATCTCCTGATTATGTAACAAACATGGATGAATGTCTAAAATCTTACTTAGAGTTAAAGAAGCCAGACACTGAATGATTCCATTCATATGAATTGCTAGAACAGTGAGCTGCAATTAGCCACTAGCCATGTGTGGCTATTTAAATTTAAGTTAAACTTAACTTAAATTTTTAAGTTAATGAAAATTAAGTAGAATTTTAAAATTCATTTCCTCAGTTCCTAAAGTTAAGTTAATGAAAATTAAGTAGAATGTTAAAATTCAGTTCCTCAGTTGCTCTAGTCACGTTTCAAGCATTCAAGAGCCATGTGTGGCTAGTGACGACTGTGTGAGATGGCCCAGATAGATAGAACATTTCCACCATGCCATAAAGCTGTAGGACAGTCCTGTTCAAGCTAGCTTGGCTCTGGGAAACACTCTGCCCTTGCTAGACACAAGCTCATCAGCGGCAGCAGAACCACCCTGGACAGGCACTGGAGTGTCAAGGCTGCACTCTGTAGAAGTCTGTCAGTGAAGGGAAAGAGAAAAGTGGGAAGGACCCCATGTGGCTTCTTGGAATGCGTTGCATTATGTGCCCCATGCATCCAAAATGTAACAAGCTCCCACAAGCAGCCAAATGTCACCATTTAGCTAGGGCAGCTACAGCTCATGCTATAAGAAATTTTTGATGAATTGATAGGCAACATTGACATTTCCTGGTCAAAGAAATGTCATTGACTAGTTTTCCCAAACTGGTACTCTGTAAGTCATCCCTCAATTAATTTAAGTGTCTTTCCAAAGAATTAAAAATGCATGTGATGGAAACTCATCCCGATGAGATAAACACTAGAACCACTCTACTCGCCTAACACATTTCTCACTTTACAGTTACTCAGTAAAACAATCCTGATTTAATCAGAAGAAGATATGATTCAGCTTCTGTGAACTCTTTTCTTCATGGCTGTTTTTCCTGCACCCCCTATATCGGTCCCCCACTGCTGATACCTAGCCTACATTTCATCATTGCACCAAGTAAAACATTTTCCAGATTAAATAACGCTCCAGTCTCGTGGAGGTTCCTCCACAAAGCCCAAGCAAGCAGATGGAAAGCATTCTAATCCGCATACTTAACGTATCAGATGGCCATTTCTAGTCATTTTCACTTTTATACCCATATCATATTTAACACCAGCACGAATGAAGGCCTTTAGAGGCCCTCCAGTCAACAAGCTTAAAAAATTATTCCTGCTCCTCATGGATGCCCACCAATGACCTCAAATTCTGGGTGGAGGCCCAAGCCAACAGCTGACTCAAACAGTTTATGTCATTCTAACGGCTTGTTTTGGGTCTAGTTAAAAATGCAAATAGAACACCTCATTAAAACTCAAAGTTCATTTTAGCTGTGCCTCTGATTTACCACTGAGAAGTCATCATCCAAAGGGAAGAAGCAATATTATTCATACTTCTTACCTAACTGGAGGGGGGAAAAAAAAAAAAGGAAAGCAAACAAGCTTGGGGGTTTTGTTTTGGTTTGGTTTTTCTATTTTTTTTTTTTTTTTTTTTTTTTTTAATCTGTAGGCCAATACCTTGGCACTTTTGCTCGTTTTCAAAATGGTGTAACCCCAAGTAAAACACACACAGCTGTTTGTGGAGTCCACGGTCTGAAGCCAGGCAGTTTCTCTGGCTGCAAGACCCACCCTTCAGGCCATTTCTGAGGCTCTGACAGTGGTGGAGTGGGGGTTCCAAGGGAGCCAGAGGGACATGCAGATGTGGAGAAGACACCATGAAGTGGCAAATCCCAGATCCCCGATGGTGGGGGCCCTTCAGCAAATCAACTGTGTCATGTGACACTGGGAGGACTATACTTGAAGGAGTCTAGGAAGTGTGGTTCTTCTTCTTCTTTTTTTTTTTTTTTTTTTTTTGTGTGTGTGTGTGTGTGTGTGTGTACTATTATGTCATTATTTCAAATATCAGTTACAATTTATGGGTGCCAGGGATTTTTTTAAAAAAAGGCAAACTTTGGCAAAGATGCTGTACCATATTCCATGCTAACTTTTTAACAGAAATTATAAAAATAATACAAATTAACTGTAGAAAATTTGGGGGAAGGGGCTGGGTTGTGGCTCAGTGGTAGAACGCTCGCCTAGCACGTGCGCGGCCCGGGTTCGATCCTCAGCACCACATACAAATAAAAACATTGTGTACAACTAAAAGCAAATAAATAAATATTTTTTTAAAAAAGAAAATTTGGAAAAAAAGAGGCTCATCAGTAACTTTGTTAGAGCTTCTTTCCAGTGAACACATACCTTTTACAGAATTAAACTGTATATTGTTTTGAACTGCTTCTTTAGGCAATGTAATTATATTGCCTAAATATAATAATATCATATTCTCTAAAAAATACTTTTGGCCATGATGAAATCTATATAAACATCAATAATTTTTATTCTCAAAGTTCTAAATATTATTTTTAAAAGAAGATCGTAGAAAAACCACACAGTCCTGCCTCCCTAAAATAATGCAAAATCTCACCTGTTTTATGTGCTTGTAAACATTGCCTTATCTTCAGAGGTACAACTTCCAGATTGTGCAACCTTTCTCCCAGGGGCTAGTTAGCACAAGGGCGTGATTCACTTATTCATCCGTAAATAAATTTAAAAAAAATTTTTTTGTTTGTTTCAAATGGGGTCTTTTTTTTTTTTTTTTTTTTTTTGGTACCGGGATTTGAACTCAGGAGCACTCAACCACTAAGCCACATTCCCAGTCCTATTTTGTATTTATTTAGAGACAGGGTCTCACTGAGTTGCTTAGAGCCTTGCTATTGCTGAGGCTGGCTTTGAACTCGCAATCTTCCTGTCTCAGCCTCCTGAGCAGCTGGGATTACAGACGTGTGTGCCACTGTGCCCAGCCTCAGGAAGCTTTTTTGACCAGTGTCTATGAGCTTCTCTCTCAAACTACTGTATCTACAAACACCAAGAACATTCTTAGACAAGTGTGACTTCTCTTGTTCCCAAATTAGGTGGTGGTAAATGTCCAGGAAGTCACCAGAACCTCATTTTCTTTATTATTTCCTGCAGCTAAGCAGTACATGCACTACTACGAATCACTTAACTGTTCCTCTCAGCAACTTCCCCTAAATCCATTGCTGAAAGACTTTTCAAGAAAAGCATTCTAGCCTAATAACCTAGGTTGCTTTCCTGTGATGAGGTGACAGCTGAAGGTAAAAGCAGTTTGGAAATAGTCCAGTTGGATTCACTCCACTCATTAACTCCTCCAGAAATCCTAACCCGGTGTGCAGAGCAGAGCAGTCTCAGGCATCAGCCCACTGAATGGATACTATGCCAAGACCTGTGTCTTACTTCTTAGGACACATCACACTGAGTATCTCATGGGTGTGATCTTCTTCAATCTTCACAGCAACATACCAGTATCACAATATCCAACTTGGAGATAAGAAAGCTGAGGTTTAGAGAGATTAAGCAAATTAAGAGTCATTGTTAACCACTGCTGAGGCTAAAGTGGAAATTCAAATCCAGGCGGCTGCCTCCCCACAGCAGGCCTTTTCTGTGAGCTACTACCTCATCACCTGGCTCATCACCCATGAGGCTGAAGCCAGTCATCCTCACATTCACATCAGCAGCAGAATCCTGTGGGGGACTTGGTAAGACTACCCTTGCTTGGGTGGAACCCCAGAGATTCTGATTCAGGACAGAGAAGGGAGAAGTGCATTTTTAACAGGAACCTATTGCCCCCACCTCATCACCATCACCATTAGGTGGTTCTGGCTACAGTGGTCTCCAGACTACACTTTGAGATACTGCCCTCAGCACAGTGAGGCTCCACTCATCAGGGAAGAGGCATTGGTAAAATGGCATTTGCTCATCATTACCCATGATTCCTTTAGAGCTTTGAAAAAAAAAAAAAATGCCAGGGAGCTATTGTTTAATGGGTACAGAGTTGCCACACAGGGTGATGAAGCAGTTAGAGAGATAGGTGGCAGTGATGGATGCCTGACAATGCGAACGTGCTTAATGCCACTGACTGTACACTTTTAAATGGTTAAAACATTACATTTTAAGTTATGCATATTTCCCCAGGATTCTTAAAATGTGAACTAACCTTTTAGTTGCCTTGAGGAAGGTGTCACTGACGGTCCCTCAGCTGACCTAGAAAGAGGTAAAATTTAATCCTCAAGTATCCCCTGAGAAATGAACTACTGTAAGACAAAAGGTGACGCCAAGTTGGTCATTGGGTGAATCCTCTTCTGTTGGGGGCTGTCTAGACATATGCAAGCTGCAGGGACAGAGCCCCTGCTTGGTAGGAGTTCCCAAGGCCCTGCACAGAGCCTCGCCCCCTGCCTAAGTTAAATAAATAAAACAAAGCCTTGTCTCTGACTTGGCTCACAGGTGTCCATAAACATGGTAAAGAGGTAAGAGAACAGCCAGAACATGCAGGGGAAAGAGCCTTCTTCAGGCTTCCTGTGACAGCTCCATCCTGGGACCTTCAATAAATCCCTCAGGCATCACCTGGGCGGCTCTGTCTCATGTTTCTGATTTGAGTTCAAGTGCCATCTCCTCAGAAAGCCTTTACCTGCTTTGAAGCAGCCCCTCCTCCCACCCACCCATGACTTCCTGTTACAGTCCCCTGCTGTCTTGTCTTCCTAATACATGTCACGACTGGAAATAATACTTATCCTGTGTTTGTACACTAGTTACTTATTTGTCTCTACTGATCAGAACCAGAATTTCCTGAGAGCTGGGTATGTGCTGGTTTTTGTTCTCGATTTTCAAGGCACCTGAGACCTAGTAAGAACTCAATAAATCTTTGTAGAATAAACAAGTGAATCAGCCTGGCTTTTTACACTCTGTATAATCAGTCCTTTCTACCTCACAAGGTGATTTGTAGGAGAGAGCAAATGAGATCAGGTATGTGATTGTGCTTTGTAAAAGGAAACAGGCCAAATATATGGTGAGGTCATTGTACTTGGGAAGGAAGGGCAGTTCACAACCCCCTCACACCCCAAGGCCCTCTGCTGTGACCTTGGCACAGTGGTATGCCTTCTCCTCACTTCTCCACTCCTCTAGACTGATGGTTGTCTAAAATCTAGATTGATGTTGCTCCTCCCTGACAGTCATCCAACAGATACAACCAAATTACTACAAGGCGAGGCCTCTTGGGGAGTTTTCTCATGCAAGGGCTCAGGTGACAAGATGGTGCTTAGAAAGTTAGGGATCTCCCAGGAGGGAAAACGTAGGGGAAGAACCACAAAGGTGCCCCCTGCTCTGGGTTAGCTGGGTTCAAAAGCATGAGCTGAGTACCTGGCATTTTCCAGGTCCCAGACTCAGTTCTAAAAAGAGAGGTGACAGAGGCTGTCACAATGGAGTGGAAGAGACAGACACTAAACTGGGAACTCCAACTTCACGAGGTGAATCTGGCCTGAGGATCGTCAAGGAAAGGCTTTCTAAAGTAACTGATGTCTCAACTAAATTTAAATTACAGGGGGAAACAGGATGGGCAAGAGTGAGTACCATGGGATGGAAAGTCCACACATGGTGTTCAGGGAGCCCCAAGTAATGAAAGGCACTGGACATTTACTGCTGGAGTCCTGGGCCTGGGAGGCAGGGGCGTGGTAGGGCAAGGGACTGGGAGATGCACCCTGAGAAGCAGCAGCCACTCTCCTGCAGGCTATTTCAGATACATGAAGGTAGAGGCTGTGGAACCATGAGCCTCATCCAGCAGCCCAGAGGGTGAGTCTAGCTTGGCTGGAATAGAAACAGGAAACTAATAAGAGAAGTCTGACTTGGCTGGGCTGCGAGCGGGGAGGACTTGAGCAGGGAAGGACTATATGTAGGGAGCTGGAGAGGAATAGCATGGCGGGAAGACAGTCCTAGCCAGCTTGTCTCAGAGGTGAGAACACTGGTTATGTCAATGACTCCAAATTGCTGGGAAGCTGAGCCCAGGCAGCCTCACTCTGGATAGTGCAACTTCCTCCACAGCCTGGCAGAGCTCTCCCCAGGTGAAGGGAAAACCAGCTGGACTCCCTGCAGGTGAGTCCCAAGTGGAATCTTCTCTGAACCCCCAAGAGAAGGCAGCAGAAATGAAGAGGAGGAAAACTGGAGCCCTGGTGGTTTACATAAAATAAAATGTCCCAGCCGGGCGCGCGGTGGCGCACGCCTGTAATCCCAGCACTTTTTATCGCGAGTTCAAAGCCAGCCTGCAATACTTAGCAATCAGTGAGACCCTGTCTCTAAATAAAAATACAAAAAACTGGGGAGGAAAGTGGTCGAGTGCCCCTGAGTCAAGGAAAATGTCCCCAGTTTACTTGGATGATGATATGATTCAAACAGGAAAGTCAGGAAAACAGAGAAAGACAGAGACAGAAACAGAGAGCATGTCATCAAGCTGAGACAAAGCAAGTACAGAAGAAGGTCCCCTTCGTTTTCTTTCCCAGCTGTCCTTACAGTGGAGCTGCCTCAATTCCATGCACTCAAGAGAAAGGAAATAGTATATCAGTTACTCACAAAGAGTTATGTTCTAGGAGCTTTCAAATGAGAATTTTAAGCTTTGGGAATTTATGGGGATATTTGTAGAAAGAAAATGTTCTCAAAACCACCCCACCTCTCTCCTAATCAACCCCTTCAGCTTTGGTATGGACATGGGGAGGGAGGTGAAAGTCCCCATCTAAGCAAACTCGTAATTCCCTTCCTCCCTATAATTTCTGCTCCTCCAGCTTAATGGCACCAAGAGGTCCTGTCAAGGTTGAGCACAGCAATTCCCTGTCGTAAGAGGTCAATGGCATATTAATAGTTGACCCGTGAGAGTGATAGGTGTAAGGTACTAATGGGCAGTAATTAGAGTCCACCTTAATAATCTAACCATGTTTCCTCCCTGCAAGGCCCAGGCAAATGCCTCAGTCTCTCTCATCCACTTCTGCATCCCCAAACGAATAAGACCTCCGTCCCCTACATCTCGTCAGTAACATTAAGAAGTAGATTTTTCTGCCTTCTTTCTTCCTATTTGTTTTCTTTTGCCTCAGAGAGATTATAAACTCCTGGCTTGCTGTTTACCAAAAGATTCCAGTCCCTGCTCAGCCATCTCCTAAAAATAAATACCCATAGGCTAGATAGTCACAAACATGGGAAACAAGGTATATTCCACCGCGAAGATGAATGAGTAAATAAAACATGGCACATTCAATCCCAAGGAAACAGATTTTATTGTTTTCATGATTTAGATCTAGATAAAGGTACCTGGAAAGATTATCAAAGCATATTGTTATATTTTTAAAACTAAAAATAAATTGAACAAAATAGTAGGATTTGTCCAAATCAAAACAAGACCACACATAAAAACAAAAGTATATGTTGATATACATGTGTGTGTAACAATATAGATGCATAGGGGAAAAAAAGACTGTAATAATACCTACCAGAATAACCATGATTACTCTTGAAAAATAAAGTAGGTAGGATTATTTGGGATTGACCTAATTTATTATATGTTGGTCATCTTGCAGAGCTTTCCTTTAATGAGTTAAATAGCACCAGGAAGGCAGTAGAACTAGTTCCCACTTGGGCAAGGGTTTGTTTATCCTGCTTATCTCAAGTGAGGGCCAACAATTCTAATGATTCTGAATAGCAGCAGCCACTCCTTGGCCATCCCATCCCCTCCCACCCACAGCTTCAACTATCACCTCTATGGATGACTCCCAAATGCCTCTTTCCAGACACAGTCTCTCCCTCACACTGCAGTCCTAACTCTCCAGCTTCCTTTTGGGTGCAGCCAACACACCACGCACACAGCCAGACTCCCGTCCTCCCTCCTCCCTTCATTTCAGCTCTTCCGCCTGGCTTCCTCCTTCCTACTCACTGGTACCTCTTTTTCCCCAGGAACCCAGAAAGGAAAATTCTAAGTCATCCTAGCCCTCTTTATCCACCTCCTCAACTCCCACCTATTCAATTAGTTATTTACCTTCTGGTGATTTTTTCCAGAAAGTTCTTTCTGTTACCACTGATACCTCCCCTTAGTGTCCTTTCCACACATCACCTGGGCTAGAGGAATCACTCCAAGTGGTCTCTTTACCATTGATTGCTTTGATCCACCAACTAGGTGGCCTGCTGGGTGAAGACCAAAATTCCAGTCCGTGGAGGTCACTTTGAGCCTCTATTCTGTCACCTATTGTATTAGCTGTCTCCCCAGCTTTGAGTCATCTGCAAATCTGAGAAATATGGCTTTGTGCCTTCTCCATGTATCTGATAGAAATGTTAAAGCAGGCTGAGCCAGGAACAAGGCTCTGAGGCTCTGACTATAGATCTCTTTCCAGGGCAACCCAGAGCTTATCATTAGCATAAAGAAAGTAACTTTAAAAAGAAAAACTTAAGGCCGGGCGCGGTGGCGCACGCCTGTAATCCCAGCACTTTGGGAGGCTGAGGCAGGAGGATCGCGAGTTCAAAGCCAGCCTCAGCAATGGTGAGGCACTTAGCAACTCAGTGAGACCCTGTCTCAAAAATAAAATACAAAAAAGGGCTGGGGATGTGACCCAGTGGACGAGTGCCCCTGAGTTCAATCCCCAGTACCACCAAAAAAAAAAAAAAAAGAAAAAGAAAAACTTAAGTAGTAAATGCTTTTCATTTATATCTTTCAACAATCCCTGGCAGGAGGTGCTGTTGCCCCAATTTTAGAGATTCTGAGATGAGGTTGAGAATAGATAGGTAACTCGTGAGAAGCCTCACCACTATTAAGTGGTCAAGTTCTCATCTGAACACGTCTGTGGATTCCAGAGCTCATGTTTTTTTCTACCACACAGATGGAAAATAACCTTCTAAAATATAAAGCACACGATTCTTAATCTGTATGGAGGATCTTCCATAGTCTAGCCCAAATATAACTTTGCAACAATAGGCCATATTGCATGTTAATAAATTCCATGTGCTCTATTTCACTTAATCTTCACCATATCCCTATACTATAATTATGTCCATTTTACAGATTCAAAAACTTATATATAAAGAGATTAAAATTTGTTTAATGTGTAAGTCATAAATTATGTGAAAATAAGTATTTTATAATTTAATCAAGACTGCCCATCCAGTAAATAGCATAACTAGATAAAACTCAGGCCTGCTTTACTATAGAGATATTTAGGGGGTAGAATGGACAGGAATTTCCACTACTGCATAAGTCAACGTGCATTATTGAGAACCTTGGTCGAAGGCTCAATATTATGCGAGGACTGGAGATAAGAGAAATGAACAACCAACAAAGGTCCCTGCCCCTGGCTTCATGGAACGTACACTCTACTGAGAAAGGTAAACATTAACGTGGAAGGCAGCAGGGTGTGGTGAGGACAGGAAGGAGAAGCCACCATGCTCCATGGGTCTTGGTGAGAAAGCAGGCAGTGGAGGGGTTGGGGGGGTGAGGTTTCTGGCCTTGGCAAGTGGGTCAATAAAAGCTGGATTCTCTATAAGTCAGTATCTTCATAACAAAGAGATCATTTGACCTTTGGTTTTTTGGGATTGGCTAACTTCACTTAGCATTATTTTCAAGGGAGTGGGGATGAGAGCAATGAAAGAACTTTAAATAGAACAAAGAGGTGGAAGGGAGAGGAGGGGGCAAGGGGATAGGAATAATGGTAGAATGAGTTAGCCATCATTACCCTAAGTATATGTATGGAGACACAATGTTGTACAAATACTTTATATAAAACCAGCAACTTGAAAAATTGTGCTCTTTATATGTTATATGAAATGAATTACACTCTGCAAACATGTATAACAAATTAGAATAAAAATTTAAAAAAAAAAAAGAGCTGGATTCTCTACAATGGAGAACACAGAAGAAGCAGGTTTGGAAAAAGACTGAGTTCAGTTTGGAATACAAGCTTCAGGAAGATGCCAGGCAAGCAGCAGCACATGCAGAACTGGAGCTCAAGAGGGAGGGGTGGGCTCCAGAGCAGTTTGAAAACGTGGGTGTCAAGGTGCAACTCAACTTAGGTGGGTTGAACAAGAAAAGAGTAGGCCTCAAAGGAGACCCTACCCACCTGGCCATCATGCCACACCCTGCCTCATTTGCACTCTGCTCTCTGTACCAGGAAACTCCTGCTCTCTCTCTCCTGGCTCAAGCCATTTAACAGCTAGCCAGGGACAGATTCCTTGGTGAGGACATTGAAATTTTCATGTATTTGGACCAAAAGGTCTTTGATGGCAAATCTTAGGTGTAGAATTAGGAATGCCTTATTACAGAATCAACCCAAGTACTCAAGTTCAAAAAGAGTAACGAAAGCAATAAATCCATAGTAGAGCATTTATGTGAACTAGTTACTCCAGATGAACCTGAACTCTTCCTCAACACAACTTCACCCCTGGGCATTCTCCCACGTTTCCCCTGAGTCTCTGCTCTGCAAAAAGAACTGGTCATGGTGTGAGACTTTGCTGCCTCTCCTTGTACATTCTAACCTTATTCCTTGGAATGTTCTGCCTTGGTCACAGCCCTTACCTCCAGAATTCTTGAGAATGAAAAGAAATATATTCAGAAAGGAAAAAATGAGGGCAGAAATGTTTTCCTAAGGGAAACACCAAGTAGCAGCAATAGAAGCCTCTTTCCCATGAGTCAAGTTACAGAGTTTTAGTCAAGTCCCTGTAGCAAAATATTGTCAAGATGTACAACTTCTAAATGACCCATTTTTTTTATGCTTTATATTACCCTTCCACAAATAAATAAATACCTGAAGTATTGAGAAACAGAGTTAGCAACATTTTGTTTCTATAATTACAAAAAATGTCAGGTCTTCACCAGCATTATCATCTGATTCAGGTACAGTTCGGGGTTGCAGGAGATGGGGAGCTCTTGCTTACCTGTGTCCCCATCAGTCAGCATGATACCTGACACAAAGGATTGACTGTTGGATGGATGGCTATTGAGTGAACAAGAAAATATGGACTAAAACCACTGTAGAAAAAAAAATAAGGAATGAAGGGAATGAAGGAGACATGTAAGTGGCAAGAATGTGAAGAAGGCTAGGTTAAAAGGCAACCAGCCACCTCCTGCCAACTTAGGTCGCGCTTATCAACTTCTCCACAGAGAAACAAGAGTAGTCAAATCTCTCGGACATATCTGGGAACTATAGGCACTATCAATTGCAAATCAAGTATTTGCCATTTAATTGTTTTCTTAAGTTTTGTAACTGCTTTCTCTTTTCTTTTTTTTTTTTTTTTTTTTTTTTTTGGTACCAGGGATTGAACTCAGGGGCACTCGACCACTGGGCCACATCCCCAGCCCATTTTTGTATTTTATTTAGAGACAGGGTCTCACTGAGTTGCTAAGTGCCTCACCATTGCTGAGGCTGGCTTTGAACTTGCGATCCTCCTGCCTCAGCCTTCCAAAGTGCTGGGATTACAGGCGTGCTCCACCGCGCCCGGCTTCTCTTTTCCTTTGTATGTACCTTAAGAACACTTTCTTTTTTTTTTTTTTTTTTCTTTCTTTCTTTCTGTATTTATTTTTTAGGGGTGAAGGATCATGATGTTGGCTCTTTATTATCAAGTATTTCAGATAATTTTTTATTATTTTTATTTTTTTTAATTTTTATTCTAATTTGTTATACATGTTTGTAGAGTGAAATTCATTTCATATTACATATAAAGAGCACAATTTTTCAAGTTGCTGGTTTTATATATTTTTACAACAATTGTGTCTTCATACATGTATTTAGGGTAATGATGGCTAACTCATTCTTCCATTATTCCTATCCCCTTGCCCCTCCTCTCCCTTCCCCCTCTTTGTTTTATTTAAAGTTCTTTCATTCCTCTCATCCCCACTCCCTTGCCTTTATAAATCAGTATCTTCATAACAAAGAGATCATTCAACCTTTGGTGTTTTGGGATTGGCTAACTTCAATTAGCATTATTTTCTCCAACTCCATCCATTTACCTGCAAATGCCATGATTTTATTCTCTTTTAGTGCTGAGTAGTGTTCCATTGTGTATATATACCAAAGTTTCCCTATCCATTCATCTGCTGATGGGCACAGGGGTTGGTTCCACAATCTAGCTATTGCGAATTGTGTTGCTATAAACATTGATGTGGCTGTGTCCAGTGAGGTGATTAGAGAACCTACAGAATGGGAGCAAATCTTTACCACAAGCACATCAGACAGAACACTAACCTCAAGGATATATAAAGCTCTCAAAAGCCTTAACACCAAAAAACCAAATAACCCAATCAATAAATGAGCCAAGGAATTAAACAGATACTTCTCAAAAGATGATATACAATCAGTCAACAAATATATGACAAAATATTCAACATCTCTAGTGATTAGAGAAATGCAAATCAAAACTACTCTTAAGATTTCATCTTACTCCAGTCAGAATGGCAGCTATCAAAAAAAAACAAACAACAATAAATGCTGGTGAGGATGTGGTGGGAAAGGCACACTCTTACTTTGCTGGTGGGACTGCAAATTGGTGAAGCCAATCTGGAAAGTAGTATGGAAATTCCTAGGAAAACTTGGAATGGAACCACCATTTGACCCAGCTATCCCACTCCTTAGTCTATTCCCACTTTATTTATTTTAATCTTTCATCTAAACTAAAACTTGACATTGAATTTGACTACCAGCTTCTAAGATATGGCTGCAGCCCCAGCTGCCTTTCAGGTTTGCTGCTCCAGAAAAAGAGGTCCACACTCCAGACCTCAAGGATGGTGCCTAACCAGCTAAGAGCAGACCTGCAGTGCTGCCTGTCTTGTGAAGAGCACAAAGAAATGAGTGTCCCTCTAAAGAGAAAGAAAAAAAGAAAAAGGGGAGGGCGGGAGAGAGGTATTCTGTTTTCATCTCACAGAAAGGCAAATTTAGAGGCTACCCTTGATTAAAATCCATTAAGTCCCAAATTCTCAATTCTGTGAATATGTTAAAGATAATGTACATTAAAACAGGTTAATATTTGTTGCTTGATTTTTTTATAGGTGTTTATAGATGTTCCAGATCTAGGATGGGGGACAAAAAAAAAAAAAAAAAATTTTTTTTTAAAGTTGAAAAAGTTTATGCAGCTCAGTATCTGTATACATGCTAGTGAGTACATGAATGCATACCATGCTAATGGTTGATATGCAAATCAATTATTTACGTGAATGATGCTTATTGATTATCAAAGGAGTCCCTTGATGATTGTTGTACATCTTAGATTTCTTTTTTTAAATTTATTTATGTATTTATTTTGTTATACATGCTTTTAGAGTGCAATTCCTTTCATATTACATATAAAGAGCACAGTTTTCCAAGTCATTGGTTTTACACAAAGTATTTTCATACCATTTGAGTTTTTACACATGCACTTAGTATATTGATGTCAAACTCCTTCAAAAATGGGTTTTAACACCAGTACTTCTTCCTAGAAGAAGACAAGCCTTAATTCAGCAATCTATGGTGTGTACTTCATTCTCCTGACTGCCTCCCACAGAAGTGGCCCCAGCTCCTTACCACATCTGAATCTGCTCCTGTCACTCTTAGGAAAGCACTAGGGGTCTCCTGGAATTCAGTCTATGCACACTCAGGAGCAGCAAGCTAATTTTAATTGGGGCCTGTCATGATTATAGTTAAAATAGAACTATTTTTTATTTAAATCCAAAGTAAAATCTAAATGGGTTCTAGACTAATGCCTCTATCTTACAGACAAAACTCCTTAACAAAATAACACAACTGAATTGCAAAAATGGTTAAATGGTAGAAAATTTGTTAACATGACACACTGCAGTAGGTCAAATGTGAAAAAAAATATACAATTATCTCAAAGATGACCTTTTTGGCATTTGATAAAAATTCAACTCCTGCCGGGTGCAGTGGCAGTGGTGTATACCTGTAATCCCAGTGACTCGGGAGGCTGAGGCAGGAGGATGGCAAGTTCAAAGCCAGATTCAGCAAAAGCGAGGCTGGGGATGTGGCTCAGTGGTTGCGTGCCACTAAATTCAATCACCAGTACCCAAAAAAAAAAAAAAAAAAAAAAAAAAAATTCAACTCCTGTTCATGTCTTTTAAAATCGTGAATATAAAATCACTTCCCCAAAGTGATTTAAACTATTTTAAACCAAAAAAATTAACATCATACTTACTAGTAAATATAAAAAGCATTTCCATTAAAATATAGAATAAAATAAAGGCCTATTATCCTCACCCTAAGTTATTAATGTTGTGAAACATATCCGATTTTAAAAAGAAATCATTACTATTTGTGGATAATATGATTCTCTACCTATAAGACCCAGGAGACTCTACTATAAAATTAAGTTGATTTAGTAAAAAATATAAAACATGTAAAAAAGTAAGAGAGGATTAATATGAAGAATTCACCAAAACACTACTGAAAGATAAAAATAAATTGAGTCGGGGCTGGGTTTGTGGCTCATCGGTAGAGCGCTTGCCTAGTACGTGCGCAGCCCAGGTTCGATCCTCAGCACCATGTAAAAATAAAACACATTATATACAACTAAAGCAAATAAATAAATATTAAAAATAAATAAATAAACAAATTGAGTAAAACAAGAAACATTGGGATGAAAAGACTAAATACTGTAAATATATTAATTCAGGAAGAATTAAAATATTTATTATAACCAATGAGAATTTCAATGGATTTTGGAGATTTTGACAAAATGTCTTGAAATTTAATTTGCAAGAATAAACAAGGAGAAATAAGGAAAATCTGAATATGTACAATGAGACAGAATTTGCTCTGTGAGGTAGTTACATAGGTAACAAGGTTAACATAAATAATACAGTGTGGCCCTCACCGAAGAATTAAGGGACAGACACCTTAGACTTTAACTAATACTAGAATACACAATATATACTTATGAATCAACTAGGATTATTCAATAAATAATATAGGAAAATTATTAATTAAGCACTTAGAAGATATAAACAGGAAAATCTTGCCCAAAAATATGATAAAAAGATGTTTTAAATTCACTGAGAAATCCTAAATTTTAAATGAAAGAAAGAAAAAGGAAAGAAAAGACAAATGGGCATAGAACATACGTAATGAATCAAGAAAAAGTAAATTGATGTCTTTCATTACTGTGACTTGAAGAAATGCACAAACCACTAAATCACAAATTTTGCTTATCAAACTGGCAAAAGTAAAAAATAAGAAAAGACATCACAAAACTGATATCTCTCACTGAAACACCACTTGCAAAGACCATTCTAGTGTATCATTCAAACCACAAATTGGAACATTTTTGGAGGGCATTTTTGACAATACCTATCAGAAGCCTCTAAAAAAAGTGCCCTTTAAACTAGTATTTTCACTTCTACATCTCTGTGCTAAAGAAAGAATTAGAAGACAGGTGTGGTGGCACATAATAGTTGGAAGACTGACACAGGGCATTATTTGAGACCAAGATTTTGAGGCCTGCCTGAGGAACATAGTAAGACGAAAAAAAAAAATTAAAGGTTTGGACAATAGAGAGTTTTTTTTTGTTTTTTTGTTTGTTTGTTTGTTTGTTTTTTGTACCAGGGATTGAACTCAGGGGCACTCGACCACTGGGCCACATCCCCAGCCCTTTTTTGTATTTTATTAGAGACAGGGTCTCACTGAGTTGCTAAGTGCCTCACCATTGCTGAGGCTGGCTTTGAACTCGTGATCCTCCAGCCTCAGCCTCCCAAGTGCTGGGATTACAGGCGTGCGCCACCGCGCCCAGCTGAGAGTTATTTTGATACGAGGGGGGGGGGGGGTGGGGGGGGGGGGGGGGTGGGGGGGGAAGCAGGGACCAGCAGAACATCCAATAAGAAAATAGACAAGCCCTATTGTATAGAACCACTTGAAGAAAAAGACCCAGCCATTGAAATTAAAATTTAGAAATATTTAATGGATTGGGCACCTCTTCACCATGGAAGGGAACAGAACCTGAAGCAAGGAACCCGGAATCTAAAATTGTGTATGATGTATTGATGGTGCAATCTCAATTTTGTTTGAACAAACAAAAGCCCTCATTCTACCTCTCTGCAGCTAGAAGGTTTTGGGAGAGGGCCAGGGCTTGAATCTCTCTCCTTTCCCATCCTCAGTTCTAATTATTGGATGGCACAGAATCTAATAAAAATTAGTAAACCATAAATAATGTCTACTGTCTCTGCACTTAAAATTAAAAGATAAAGTGCAGAATTTTATTTGTTAAAATTGTGTTTTGAAGATTTTTTAAAAACTATTATCTCCTAAATCGGTAACATATTTTAGACCTGACTGCTTAGATGGTACTGTTCTTTAGAAATGCCCAGCATGGCTAGAAATAAGCACACTCTCTCGTCTCCTCTGTAATTAATTTGATCTGGGTTTGCCTGCCTGCAACGGGAACACCCTTCACCTGTTGTCAACTGTCCCATGACTTGGCACTGGAGAGGCCAGAGCCATTCTCAGCATAGGGCAGTCAAAATCCTAATCCAAGAGATGTCACCAGAGAACACAAGGCTGTGTGACTGCTATGCTGCATTAACAGTGCCAGAAAGTTATTTTTTGGAGTTCCTTTTGCAAATGTATACAGCTTTCACATGTAACTCAAAAAGTTATTGTCTTTCTCTCCTAGATTCGAATAATAATGGAACACTATTTCTATCACAACTACCTCTAGCTTTACCAGTCCCTACCACTGTGAATTTTAAAACTGTGCCCAAGCCACAACTGAGAGAAAAACCTCAAGCACAGTAAACCAGGCAGGGTTAGGGACCAACTAGCAGAGAAGTGAATGGGCTCAGACCCCAGCAGTTAACAAAGCAGCTCAAAACTCGGTCATGTCATCCAAATTCATCCTGTCTGGGAGGTGGGGAGGGGGGTGGAGGGAGATACAGTTTCATGCCAAAAGCATTTAACTTCTGTGAATTTTATCCACCTTTCTGAGATTGACAAAACAGTCTAGTTGAGAGCTCTTCAATTCTTCCAGGCAAACATTTCACAGGTGAAAATATGTTCATCAATGAAATCTGAGTTCCTGTTATGAATAACAACAGGCGAATTGAAACTTTCTTTAGAAATGACAGTAACTTGAAACAACTCCAGTGATATCCAAATTAAACTGTGTTATATGATATTTTAATCCCAGACGTGTATAGCATGTACTTGGTCACATGTGTTTTTCCCAAATGATTTTTTTTCCATTCCCTGGATTTTCCATAGTCAGTAATATTATATAGTTTAAACCTAAAATGAAGTCATCAAAACAGTCTCTCCTTGCTGCTTCTTTAATTCTGAGTACAGCAGCCCTCCTGTTTTATTATTATAACATAGCTGTTCCCACCAGGCAATAAAAATACACAAATGCTCACTGAGTTCTGTCAGAAATCTGGACTTGGGTGCACCCACAATCAGCCCCTCTAAAGGAGACCTTTCACTATTATGGCAAGTAGAGCACATTTCATGAAGGCGGTCACACAGCCACAGGGCCACAGAAGCAATGCCACCACCAAAAAGAAACAACAGATTTTGATCACACATTACTGATAATGACTCTGGGCAGTTAGTACTTTCTGACTAACAACTCTGCCAAGGTTGGCCTCCCATTCGTGTTTATGTTTTGGTTTCCCCAGGTACCTCCTCAGTCCTCTCGCCCCTTTCCAGCAAGTGGCCCAGTGCTCACTGCCTCAAGGAAGGAATGTCAGGTGGGGGTAAAGGGACCTAGGAGTCTTTTTGGCTTTTATTTTCAAAAGTTAAGTCCTAAGGGCAGAGGGGAAAGGTGTCATGGGTTTTAAGTCTACAATATATTCCAAATTGGGGGCAGAAGTAGAGGGGGAGACTGGAGCTTTACTGTGCCCCTCCCATTCCCAGCCCTATTAGCTGGGCAGGGGGCGGGGGGGGGGGGGGGGGGGGGGATGTCTTATGGGCCTTAAAGCAGAAGGGACCCTGTTTCCAGAGGGAGGGGAGGCAATGAACTCTCAGAGGCTTCAGAGAGACACAACTATGCACCCATGAGTAGCTTAGTATGACTGCACCTGAAGTCATCTGTGGTCAGAGACAATGAACATTTAAGTGGCAGACAGCAGGGAAAGCGAAGAACGAGCTCCAGCTGCAAAAGAAACCCCAAGAACAGATAAGGCTAAATGATTTTTCTGCCATGCATTTGGGATACTCAGAAACAACAAAAATAATTGCAGTGGCTACTATTTGTTGAATTCTTCTTTTATGTCAGGTACTGTTCTAAGCCCTTTACATGAATTATCTCATTTAATTCTCACAACCTATTTGACAGGTACTGCTATTACCCCTCCGTTATATGGTTGAGGGCTTTTCCACCAAGTATCACACAATCCATAAGGAGTAGAGCCAGGATATAAACAAATCCAAGCAACCTGGCTCCAGATCCCAATTTGTAAAATGAAATTTGGGAAAATCCAGTTATACTTCTTGCACATCTGTGGGCTTTAAGGTCACACATCTGGTGCCTTAACTTTGGGTTAATTCTTCTCAAACCTCTCTATGTGTCTAAACAGAAATCTGCTTTTCTGCAAAACCCCAGAGCAGAGCCCCAATATATGAAAGCAGCAGGGCTGCTCTGTCGGAACAGAATCAAGGGCTGAGATCTTCATCCAGCATCTCCCTCACCCTGCAGAGGCCCCAAGCCCTCCTGGAACGCAGTTTGGAACCCCTGGTCCAAACCAATATCACTCAGAATTACATGCTTGAGAGACAGAAGCAGCCCTGCTAGAATGACGACCCTGCCAGTGCAATCAAAGAGAAAAGGCAAAAATGCTCCCCCATCCTGCTCACGGCCCCCTGAGGGCCTTCGCCAAATGATCCCATCCCAGCCTGACACTAACCAGCTCCAGTTCGAGCACCAACGGAGGAGCCAGAAGGAGGTGGAATTCGGGGCTGGAGGGAGAGTCAGGAATGAGGCAAATCCAATAAACAGGCAGAGGTGGGAAACAGAGCCAGCGGGGCGCCAGGGCCAGCGGTCTGTGGTGAGCAGGGAGGCTGGTTCTCTGCTGCAGGCGCAGAGGTGGGAGCCGGAGGCCACAGGCATTGTGCCCCAGCCAGCTGCCCACCAGAGTGGACCAGACGCACTGCGTGAGAAAGGAATGGCGAGAACTGACCAACACCTCAATAACCAGAGCTTGGAGGTAGGGTGGGGGACAAAACCAACAGCACTGCCCTTGTCACCAATTCAAACGTTGCCTTTACATACAAGAACAAGGGGGTGGGGGGGTTGTGGCTCAGCGGAGGAGCGCTCGCCTAGCACGTGGGCGGCCAGGGTTGGATCCTCAGCACCACATAAATAAACACATTGTGTACAACTAAAGCAAATAAATAAATTTTTAAAAAAAAAAAAAAAAATAGAACACACCACTCAGCGGCTGATACCATCGGGCATATCAGAAACAGGAGCAGTATGAGACCCGGTTAAGAACGCCAGACTGCTCCCCCACGTCCCAACTCTACCAAGTCCCCACTGTGGAATCCTGGACAATTTACTTACCCTCCCAGGGCCTCGGGTTCCTCCACTGCTATGAGCAGAAGACAACAGCACCTTCTTCAGAAGGTGACTGTGGGAATTAAACAAAATACATAACAGAATACTGTGGTGCCCAGGAGACAGTTCCCACTAAATGCTGGTTTATTGCTCTCTTATTGGGATAGCTTTAAATTCACTCCTGAGGGCTTGCTTTTTTTCTCTTCATGCTACCTTAGTTTCCTATGGCTGCTGTAACAATTGTCACAAACTTCATGGTTTGATTAATACAAATTTGTTATCTTGCAGTCCTAGAGGTCAGAAATCTAAAATGGGTTGTCCTAGGACTGGGTCCTTCTGGAGCTCTAGAAGAATCTATTTTCTTGCCTTTTTATCTACCTATCTATTTATTTTTGTCCTGCTGGAGATTGCACCCAGGGTTTCCTGCATGTTAGGCGAAACTACCACTAGTCTGTCTCCCCAAAGGGCTACCTGTATTCCTTGATATCATCTCTCTTTATTCTCCTGCCTCTGATTATTGATTCTGGTGCTCCCCATCTCCCTTTTATTGGGCATCTGTAATAGACTGGGCCCATTCAGAAAATCCAGTATAATTGCCTGCATAATCACATCTGCAAAGCCCCTTAGGTCATATAAAATAACATATTCAAACAAACAAACAAAAAACACCAAAGTAGCTGGGCACGGTGGCACAGGCCTGTAATCCCAGCACTTTGGGAGGCTGAGGCAGGAGGATCACGAGTTCAAAGCCAGCCTCAGCAATGGCGAGGCACTTAGCAACTCAGTGAGACCCTGTCTCTAATAAAATACAAAAAAGGGCTGGGGATGTGGCCCAGTGGTCTAATGCCGCTGAGTTCAATCCCCGGTACCAAAAAAAAAAAAAAAAAAAAACACCAAAGTACTCACAGGTTCCAGGATTAAGTTCACCTTGGGAGGCCATTATTTGTCCTATCACACACACTTTCCCAAAGCTTAAAACTATAGATTCTCAAGACTTCAGGAGGCCCACAGGGAAGAAACAACAATATTAGTAACTAACTTTTAGAGAGCTTAGTATGTGCCTGGCACTATGCAAAGTACTTTAGGTGAATCATCTCAGGCCTCCTAGCAACACTGCAAATTCCTGTTACTATCTTAATGATGGTCAATTGCTTATTCAGGGTTGTATATCTACAGGTAGCAAATCTTTTTTTTTTTTTTTTTTTTTTTTTTTTTTTTTTTTTTTTGCAAATCTTAAGAAAACAGGTAAATTTGATTCCAGAGCCTTTACATTTGACTAATAGAGTGTCTGGGCCCTATACCTTATGCCGTGATAACTAGGAAAGAGGGAGCAAGAAGGCCTACAAGCCTGTGCCACAGAGGTAAACTTGCTCCCTGGCTACAAGAGAAGACTCTGCAGAGCCCATGCTAAAAAGTACACACAAATGACAGAGCATCCACAACATGTTTTCATACTCAAAGGATAAACTCTGGGGTCATCCAAGAATTTTAAATGCAGGTTTGGATCAAAAAGCCAAGAAGGGGGCCTGGGGTTGTGGCTCAAGGAATACAGCGCTCACCTAGCACGTGTGCGGCCCTGGTTCAAACCTCAGCACCACGTAGAAATAAAACACACTGTGTACAACTAAAGCAAATAAATATTTTTTTAAAAAGCCAAGAAGGGACTACCTAGACCTGACACTATGTGGGGAAAGAAAGTGAAAAAGTCTATTCCTGTCCCTAAAACAGTCCTACAGTTTCTGTCAACCTCCTGAAAGAAAAGAGGAATGTAGGACCATCTGGAGAGACTTCCAACTGAGTCAGATTGATCTACACCCTCCAAAACCACACTAGGAGGGCTCAGAACCCAGGTGGGCCACCAGAATGGCTCCATCTGTAGCTCTCCTTGGTTTACACTAAAACCAAACTATCCCCTCCCTCCATACACCCCAGGTTTCAACAAGGAAGGGCCTACTGGTTTCACCAGCACCCACAATGAATGACCTTTTCCTACCAGTTCTTACACAGTATATGGCTCAAGACCAAGTGTATTTGGCAAAGGATAGAAAGGGACAAGTTAAACCATTGCTAAGTACAACTATCACAGTAGCTTAACTACCCACAGCTTTCAAAACCTCAACTGCTAAACAGTGTAGCCATAGCCTTATCTGAAACTTTCCAATGAGCTGAGTTAAAGCTATTAGGTTTCAGACAGTCATTCGTTTTAGATTATGAGTCTGCTTGGACCAAGTCCTGGCTCTGACACTTTCTTGCCATGACTTAATGCAAGTTACTTAACCTTTCAGTGCCTCAGTTTTCTCATCTTCAAAATGGACATAATAATGGAAGCCCACATCCTCCATCCAAAGATGAGAAACCACTATGATTCAGAAATTTGAGGGATTTTATAAAGGCAAAAAGATGCATATGCCATCTGTTACATGACATCCCCAGTGAAATCTGTAGATCAAATATGCCCATTATTTCTGGGGGGGAAAGTATGAATAGTTCTCACCAGGTAAGAAAAGGAGAGATAACCTCATCTCAGTTCAGACCACATTTTATTGCCAAATTTATAAAACCCCTGTTTTCAGAAGACTTTTTAAATTTTGGAATTACAAGTAAAGGACAAGATCTCTAGCCTTTACTGCCTAATGTCATAAGAATTAAATAGTTAATAGGTGTCAAGTGGTTGGAACAGTGCCTAGCATATAAGAAGCACTATCAATAACAATTTCTAAGCCGGGTACGGTGGCGCACGCCTGTAATCCCAGCACTTTGGGAGGCTGAGGCAGGAGGATCGCAAGTTCAAAGCCAGCCTCAGCAATGGTGAGGCACTTAGTAACTCAGTGAGACCCTGTCTCTAATAAAATACAAAAAAGGGCTGGGATGTGATCCAGGGGTCGAGTGCCCCTGAGTTCAATCCCCAGTACCAAAAAAAATAATAATAATAATAACAATTTCTATCATTTCCATCTAAAGAGACCCCATAGGGGATCATAAACAGGAAACTAAATTTATGACTAAACTTGGTTTAACAACCAGTTCAGCTTGGAGATTGACAGGCATTAACCTTTGGAAAAATTCTCAAGGGAAGGACTTTCTAAGATAATGGAAATGTTCTACATCTACACTGTCCAGGACAGTGACCACTTGCCACATGTAGCTATTGAGCACTTGAAATGTGGCTAATTTTATTCATCTTAATTCATTTAAATTTAAATAACCATATGGGGCCTGTGGCTATCATACTGAACAATGCAGCTGTACAGAGCTAGGTTCCCAATCTGGTCCATGAAAACCTACTTAATCATAACACAGCTGAATTAGAACTGAATAACAAGAAGACTGTGTTCTTCATCCAGGAAGCAAAGAGGATCACAACATGCGGCAGAGAGTTTGGTCTTCCTGTCCTAGCCCACGTTTGGCCCATGGTAAAGTGTATCTTTCTCCACTCACTCCCCACTTCCTCATCTCCAACTCTCCCCTTCCCAGAACCCACATTAACTGGGTGGCATGCTTCCCGAAGCCCCATCAATACCTCCTAACCCTCCTCTAGAAGAAACACATTCTCCAATCACCTGCCTTCCCTCCCCTCAACCAAACTCCCACTTGCTGGATGCCAAAGGTCTCAATCAGATTCAGGGAAGAAAGCAAATTCACATTTTTATTTAATCATTTCTCACATTCATAGTTTCATCAAACAAATTCACACTTTCAGTTGTCTGTTTTTTCTGGCTTCTTCCCTGATTCTCCCTCTGAACCCACAAGTTCTGAGTTTCTGTTTGTTGTTGCTGTTGTTGTTCACAGCAGTAGTCTGGGCAGAGACAGCAGGAGCCAGGACTGAAGCTGCTATTCTCCTATACAGGCTGCTGTGGAGGGCAGGGGCTGCCAGCACACACATATGAGCAGAAGAACCTTGATCTGTGCAAATCCCTCCTCTTGCCCAGGCATCCCTTGTTCTCTGCTTAGAAGACTCTTCTGCCATGCACAATCCTTTTCAACTTCCTTTGTTCATTTAGAAAGTTATAAGTAACAAACTGCATATTAAACAAACTTTTAAAAATATATAACAAAAGCCCAGAGACATATGTAACTAAGAATGGGTACAAATGGAAAAAGAAAACCAATCATTTAGCCGGGCGCAGTGGCACACGCCTGTAATCCCAGCACTTTGGGAGGCTGAGGCAGGAGGATCGCGAGTTCAAAGCCAGCCTCAGCAGTGGAGGCACTTAGCAACTCAGTGAGACCCTGTCTCTAATAAAATACAAAAAAAAAGGGCTGGGGATGTGGCCCAGTGGTCGAGTGCCCCTGAGTTCAATCCCTGGTACCACAAAAAAAAAAAAAAAAATCATTTTTATTGGAATCTAGCCGCACCACAATCCACTTGAGTATAAAATTTTCAATGACACCAGGTCAAACTTGGAGCACGTTCAAGAGCTGTGTTTCCAGAACGACTGAAAGAACATTCCCTCAGCTTAGTCTCACCTTTTACCTGGTTCCCAAGGTATGAATCAAAGATGATCAGAAGACATTCCCACATATAAAGATAATTTCCCCTGTGAAATTATAAATGAAGGATAGTGCTAATGGTAAAATATTATACATTTTTAAACCTTTTCAATTATATTCTCTCCTCAAAAGTAGAGATTTGCACTGTAGAACCAAGGTCTTAATGTTTAACACTGGCCTACAATTATTTCTAGAGCAATTTCTAGGTACAAGCTCTGTGCCAAAATAGTCACAGTTGATGCCTTCAGTAGGGAAATGAGATGTCTACATAAATAGCTCTCATAGGAGGTGGAGAGCAGAAAGGCACCTCGAGGAATCAGATGAGGGAGAGCTTGGCTATTGCAGGCTGAGGTATCAGGGAAGGCCTCACCGTAGCAACAGAACTCAGTGTGAAGGCTGGTGAGCATTTACAGTGGTGAATGTGGGCCAGGAGAGGCAACCAAGATGAGAAAAGAATATTCTAGATAACACTGTCAGGTATTCTTCAGAAAAATATTCTCTAAAATGTCGCTGCATATGACCGCCCACGGACGGTCCATCTCTCTCTCTCTCTCTCTCTCTCTCTCTCTCTCTCCCCAACCCCTCTCTTCAGTGACACCTGTACAGGCATTTATGGGATCACCTGCAACCACCTCCCCAAGACAGGCTCTCAACGATTCTCCCTATTGAGGTTCACCATTGTTGGCCTTGGTGGTGCCCATTCTGTGGCCTCAGTTCTGCCCCCCCCACAGGGGGTTCCTTCAAGAAACCTATGGGAATGCAGGAATCTTGCAGAGATTCAAATGACCCGAAATTATCAAATAAAACTTTTAAGTGAATCCTACTTAACACCTATTCAGCGCAGTCACTATTTAAAATGACACTGACAAATCATTAAGCAGTGAATTTTTACTTACACTGAATAATTAATTGAGTCAATTGAACCAAGTTTCTCACGGCTTAAACACCAGACAAAAGGTGGGAGTGAGGTGGCTCAACAAATTAACACTTGCACTTAGCATGGGCCAAGGCCAAGGACTTCTAGATCTAGGTTATTCATTATTGCAGCATTGAAGGGCGTGTAGGAAAAGACTTAGCCATGCTTCTAGTTACCAGTTAGAGTGGGACCAGCTCCAATACTGTATTTTCTAGGATTTGATGTAGATAAATATCTCCCGGAACAATCTCTCCAACACTTTCTTCGAAATACTGCTGCTAAGTCCCGCCACAATTTTTTTTTTTTTCTTCTTTGTACTGGACACCTCCACATCATACACACAATATGAAGTGGGACTTGAGACAGGCATCTGAAGGAGCGAGGAAACGCACTTACAGGGTGACCTCCGGCCCATACGATGGCTGAGCCGCACTTCCTCGGGGATCGCTTGCCTCAGTTCTCCCCTGGGAGCGCGAGGACACCCGTCCGCAGGTACGCGGAGTCAGCCTGATCCTTTTGGCGCGTCCACAGCCCCCAAAGACAACCAGCCCAGCTCTCCCCTTTTCCAGTCCTCCGAGACGGAGCTACAGAGCCGCTAGCTCACCTTTCATCTTCTGGCCCGTCGCGCCAACGTCCCCAAGTGCCGGGTCCCTCTGGGACTGCGGTCTGCGCGCCCGTCGCTAGCGGCGTGGGGAGTCGCAACTACTGGGTGTTGGGAGCGGATGCCCAGGAACTCCTAAGAGCCGACCGAGCAAGTGCCCGGCAGGCACAGCCCGGAGCGCGCCGCCGCCCCTCCCGCCGCGCGAGCCCGCCGGGCTCCGCCGCCCGCCAGCGTTACCGGCTGCGCCCGCGCCGTCCCTCGCTCCGCGCCCGCCCTGCTGTGCGCGCTGCCCCGAGCGCGGCGGCGGCGGCGCGGGGCCCCCGCCCTGGGCCGGGCTTTCCCAGAACTCGCCCGCCCCGGTGAGAGGCCGCGAGCGCCGCCGCGGGCCGCGGGGCGGCCGGGGGAGCGGCTTGTGCCGGGCCCGCCCCCGCTTGGGCCGCGTGGGGAAGGCGGGCGCCGAGGGCGGACCCGGCCGCCACCCCCTCCCTGGCAGCCAGCGGCGCGACCCTCGCCCAGCCCCTTGGCTGCGGGGCTCCAGAACTGTCCTTTGGCCCAGGTATGGGAGAAGCTGGCGACAGCGCTACTGGGTCGCGGGACTCGAGGAAAGGCGGGAATTGGGCACACTTGGGCAGCGGGATTTAAGCACACTATCCCCAAGGGACCATCCCTAGGTGACAGATATGGAAACTGAGACAGCTGCTAAATGACTTGACCGAAGTCACCTCGTAGATGGCAGCAAGAGTCAAATCCACTCTGTCGTTCATTCATTTAGCAAGTATTTGTTGAACATTATCAATATGCCAGGCTCTGGAGATACGCCTTTAGCTGCTAAGGGTTGCCATCCATGAGTGAGGACTCTAAATCCTGTGCTCTTTCAATGCTGAATCAGGTCTGGAGATGTTCACAGTTGCCAGAAGCCACAGGCTCTGCAGAGAGCCTCCTTGGCCACTGGGGCAGGGTTTAACACTCAGTGCATAGTCAGGACAGCCAGGGAACTGGAGAAAAATCAAATCAACTCCTCCCTTTCCCCTAAACCTGTACCACCTCCCTCTTTAGCTATTCTAATGAAAGACCATTCCTAGGCCTGACCTCTTCTCCCACAATCAGGACCAATTCTGTGGCCCATATCCTCTCAGACCAAATCATTCCTTCACACCACAGCCAGGTTATTTTTCCTTCTACAACTTTAATTCATTCAGAAACCTTCAGTGGCTCCCTACATTGGCCAAATATGGACCACCCAATAAGATATCTCCCACTCCAACTCTGTACCTGTACTAGCCTGAGCTTTGCAGCTGGAGCATCACCAACTCTCACATTCTTCTTGCTCAGGTTCACTCTTTCAGGTCCCTCTTAAAATTGAACTCAGGGGCACTGACTGGGTCTCCCTCTTTTGAGCCTCACCTAAGTGCTTCGCCAAGGCTGGCACAGCAGCCTCCCAAAGGCTGGATACAGGCGTGCGCCAAGCAAGAATGCATCAGAGAGCCAAAGCCAAAGAATTCTGCCCATAAGAAAAATCTGCCAGCCTGTACCTTACACTGTTTTGCTGTTTTCTTACCATTAGGATTTTAATGAAAACTAATATTACTGCCTCCTGTGAGAGATGTTTTGGGAAGCCCTTTTCAGAGGGCACTGAGGATATTCTTTGTTCTTTGAGAACTCCAGATTTTAGCACTAGAACAGTGTGTTATTTACGCCAACCCCTGAGTCAACACTGTCCCAGGCAGGTAAATGAAGGGACCAACAAAAGGTAGCATCAATAAAGAAAGTGGACTGTTTATTTAATATACACTATTACATTGTAGATTATAATTCATTTAATGAATCTAGTAATAGCAAACATCATCAATCACCTGGAGACCCCAGGCACGCGCACACATTGTGTGTGTTAATTGGTCATGGGAATTAGATTGCTGCAAACTGGTGGATGCATAAACAGTTAACATTGAATCCTCCAAATGAGTCATTGCACCATTAGTAACCAAGATGAATCTAGGTCCACCGAGCCAGAAAGTTATCTGAGTATCATAATCAACGTGCCCCCATCTCTGCAAAAGGACACCTTCCTCACATCTTTGCAAAGAGAGTGGATCCATCTCGGTGCCCTTTGCGCGCCCCCTTGCTCTCTCTTTAAATGAGACTGGAGGGAGCCCTGTCCCTGAGGCTGCCTCACCGCGTTGGAATGTCTGAGCTAACAGTACTTCCAGAGGGTTCATTGCTCCTCTGAACAGCACTGCCCAGACTTTCTGGAGATTTTAATTCACTTCCCAACCTCGCAACAGTTGCACACAAGGTGCCTTTTTACACCCTGCTTTCTGTTCAGTGAAACATGCAGCCATCTCAGGGGCACAATGGCTCCATTCAAGACTTTTTCAGAAGTGCAGCATATAACCTCCATGCTGTGGGTTGCTGCCAGCCATTATCTGGAGGAAGAAAGACTGTCAGATAAAGTGCCTTAGAATTGGGGGAACACCACACAATTTCCATGGAAATTTCAGTTCAATCAACTTAATTGTATATCTGTGTACAACACTACTCTGCATAGTAAACAACAGCAGCCACAAAAAACAATACTATGGAAACTTTATCTAGACATAGTGCATCTATGTTTGAAATTTCAAACTCATATCCCTTTCAAACTTGTTACATAATGGTCTCCATTCAATGGAAATTGATCTAAATAAGTGATAAATGTTTTGCTTAGGAAATTTAAGTCATAGAATCATTTTTAAGAAATACAACCATCTCCCCTCTTTCTGTTTCCCTCGTCCTGTAATTTTCAGATGTGGGGGCAGATGGTCTCTAACTTTATGGTTGTGGTTGCCAACCAGTGGCCCCACACCCTCCACTGCACACACGACAGGAAAAATGATTGGCGCTTTGCCACACTCAGCAAGCCAGCCATCAGTTAACCCATTTATAAACAAACCCTTAGGTTGATAACTGAGTGGTCAGTACAGACACCTTTGACTAATACACTGGTCTTTGTTAAACAGCTGCTAATTGCCAAGCAGAGGAATTTGCCAATAGATATGTGGGAAGACTCGGAGGCTTAGGAGGGACTGAAGAAGCAACCAGTCTCCAGCTTTAAGAAGCCCCATTTCCTCCCTTTCCAAGTCACAGCATCGAATCATACAGGGCTTACCAGCCATCTGCAAGTAGGCTAGTGAGTTCAGACAGTGAGGAAAGAGCCAAAACAGGCTTTCCAGAGTTATCTCATAAGTGAAGTTAGCTGTGGTCAGGCAGTTCCAGATTGTTCACTGTTTCTGTAACTGGAATCTCAGTGATTAGTTCTGCAAGCCCCCAACCAAACCTGTTCTTCCATTTCTCTGCCACTTCTCCTAGCATGTCACTTCTGCTAGCATTCCCAAACATTTTTACTAGTAATTATCATCCTAAGCACTGTGTCACATTGTCAGCCATTCCTCCTGCTACATAATGATAATGATGATAAGGGCAACTGTAGTTGAGTGCTGACCATAGCACCATTCTTGTATTTACTCATTCAAGAAAGAAGCATTGAGCACCGACAATATGCAAGCATTGTTCTAGGCACCAGGGATACATTGGTGAACACAACAGTCAACAAAATCCCTGTCTTTGTACTGCTAATAGAATGGCAAGAGTAGATCGATAAAAAGTAATTAATTGTGTAACTAAAATGCATAGCATAATACAAGGTGATGAATGCTTTCCACTGATTCTGAGGTAATGTGCTTCTTTTCCAACCAACCAACCAACCAACCAACAAAAACAACTATTTTTTTTAATTGTTTTCAACCAAGTAATCTTAACAGTTTAGTAAAGAAAAAACACACTCCCAAATGATTCATAGGCTAAATTAAATTTTAAAAGAATAAAAATAAGATTGAAAAACAGAAATAAAAAACAGAAACCAAAGTATTTAGAATTGAAAGACAATTAAAAAGACAACCAACCAGCTACATACTAAAAGATGTTGGCTGTAAACTAAAGCAATACTGGACAAAAATTTATAACTTTCTAGTAAGTACATTTGTTCAAAAGAAGAAAGTTTTTACAAAGAATTGCTTAAGCACACAGTACAAGAAACTAGTTAGAGAACAACAGAGTAAAACACCAAATAGGAACTAATATATGCAAAAGGAATTATTTAAATAGAAAACAAAAAGCAAAAACTCCAGTTTTTGAAAAGACCAATAAACTAAGAAAACTTATAGCAAAACTAAGATTTTTAAAAGATGCAAATACATAATCAAGGAATAGTAGTAAAGTTATTGTTTATTATTAAAGACGTGCCCAGGCCCAGGCAGTCTGGCTCCCTATTCTTCCTTATTAGGCTACAGAAAGTGAACATCGTTATCAAGATAGAAAATGAAAGGTCACAAGAGGACACCAAGAGAAATTGTACATTATTAATTTTTAAGACAGGTAAAATGAACAATTTTAAATTTGATTTTTTTTTTCTGAGTAAATTTATTTAATAATAGCCACCATAGGCAGTGTGAATCCTTTGTGTTTTTTCCCCCGCATTATTTTGGTTAATTATTTTGGTTAATTTGTGTCCTTTGTGTTTCCATCTGAATTTCAAGTTCAACTTGCAAAAAAGGCAGATGGAATTTTGATAGGGACTGTTATGAATTTGTAGATCAATTCAAATCTGTTTGTGTCTATAGATCAAGGAACATGGAAAAAACGTTTCTTTATGATGAAAAGTAAATTTCTCTCTCACCCTTTACCACCCACCTTCCTGACTCAGACACAACCACTTGGGTACCTTCCCACAGTTGTTTCATGCACATTTGAGTATTTTGGTACCTTTTTTATTTTAAAAAACATTAATCACCTATATTATATGTACCTTGGCTTTGTCATCTGCAAGTATAAATTAGTGATTCTCCCTTAATAGTACATAAGGTACATACTATCATTTGCTTATGCAGTCCTTGGCTGATGGAAATCTAAGTCATTTCCAACCTTTCATTATTACAGAAAGGGCTGCAATGAATATCCTTGTGCCTATATCATTTTCATTTCCTGATGACGAATATTTCTATACGATAATTTACTAGAAGTTGATCTCCTGGGTTAAGAGACTCAGAGTTTTACACTTAAAAACTGCTGCCAAATTGACCATGTTAGGGATTGTAACCATTTACGTTTCCTTTGGTGAGTTCTTGTTTCCCCACCCCTTTGCCAATAAGTGCTTATCAAACCTCTTGAGGCTATTCCAGCAGGTGATTGTTGGATCTCCCTTCAGGGTGTCATTTACTTTGGCATCCTGCCTTCTCTGTGGGAGGTTTGCTGGCATGGGTTGTCCTCTCTAGAGACCTTGCCACACCTGTTTACCCTTCACTGTAGTTGGCATCCTTTCTTGGTGTATTTAAGGAATGCCTCTGGCCAATCTTAATTAATTTCTTTTTTAGATGATGTGATCATTTTCCCGAGTGCCTAAAGAACTATTATTTAGTTTTCTTTAAAGTCTGACATACAAGAGTATGGGTAAGAGGACAAGACTTACCAACATAAAAGCTTGAAAACTTATAAACAAATATATAGGACACTATTGTTATAGTCTCAGGATTAGAAAGGAGTTCTTTAGACGAGTCTTTCTTAAAAGCTAATTAAAAAAAGAAAATTGGCAAATTTAGTATTAACCATAAAACCTATTTAGCCATGGGCATCATTAACAAACTTAAAAGCGAACCCAAAGATTGGGAGAAGAAAGTTGTAGCACATATAATGAACAAATCATTAGTAGTTTTGTGTGTGTTTGTGTGTGTGTGTGTGTGTGTGTGTATTTAAGAATGACTTAAAATAAGTAGGAAAAATAAGGTAGGTGAATGATATAAACTGATAAAAACATGCTAAATCTCACATATCTGTGAAAAACAAACTGAAGTTTTTTCAATGACAATAGCTTTTTACACGAGCTACTTGGCTCAAAAAAATTCAAGCCTGGTAAGAACAAATGTTAGAAGACATGAGAATTAATATACTATTGATGAGAGCATAAATTTGTAAAACCACTTAGGAGAGTACGTAGGCACCATATAATAAAGTTGAAGATATTGGACTGAGGGTCTTGTTCAGTTATGTGACTTGATCACTTATGTGAGGATCACTTGTAGAGCAATTGTGTGAGGCCCTTGGTTCCATCCCCAGCCCTGCAAAAAGAAAGGAAGGAAGGAATGTTGAAGATATCCTTACACTACAAATTCCAGTTCCATTTCTATGTCTATACTCCAGAGGAATTTCTAAAATTCTAGAAATTTCTAGAGGAATTTCATGTTTGTAAAGAGATATAATCAGGTTCTTGGATGCTTTTGAGTAATTGCCAAAACGAAAACAACAGGTTAAAACAAGCCTGAATGTCCACCTATTGGTGAATGAATTAATGTTTGTTTCTATTCTGTCATTTGGTAAAATGCTCTATGGTGTTTGAACACCACTGCTTTAGTAGGAAATTAAACCAGAATTCACACTCAGGCTCAGGTCTCTGAAGTCCGCAGCCAGGCCAGTTCACTTGCTGTTCAACCTGGCGTTCCAAGCTCCCCACACCTTCTCCTCCCATCTTTTCAGTCTTATTCTGCACTTCCTTCACCCAGCCATGGACCACCCTCTCTATGTGTTCTCAGAATGGTCTCTTTCAAGTTTTGGACCAGACTGTTCTGCCACTTGTAAACTGTCAGACCTACTAAGTAAGCAAATTCCAGAAAGTCACTATGTTGTCTTTCACACAAACCAAGCTACCATACATTTTTCCATTTTTATTTTCTAGAAAGAAGATCCATTCTCATAATTAAGATTATAAAGTGCATGGGTTTTTTATGTCATTATACCCTGGTGAAAACTGAGGTCCCATAGATGCTTTGAGGTCACTATGAAGCCGTTGAGTAAGTATGTGCTAAAAGACCAAGAGTGGCACTGGTGGTGGCTAACATTGACTATGAGCCAAAACTTGAGCGTTGTCTGATTGAGTCATTAAATCATTAGCCTCATCTTATGGATGAGAAGGCTGAGACTTATGAGGGGAATTTGTCCAAGTTTGCATAATTTTAAGTGGAAGTCCTCCTTTTCAAAGCCAGGGTGTGTTTTTCTGAAACCTGCTTGACTAACTTCAGTCAATGAATTGCTTTTGGCTAATTTATCTGAGAAACTCTCTGTGTGCTCAGTTTTCAAGTTCATGAAATAGGATAACGAGAGCTTGGGAGCTGGGAAGCTGTTCACAAGAGGAGGAAACGGCCTCTTCAAAAGAGTTGCAGTGAATTCAGAGGGATTTTTCTGAGCTGGTAGGCAGCAGTATAGCTGGGGTGGAGAACAACAGTTGTTGAAAGATCCAAGGTCATCACTATGAAAGTGGATCTGATGGTCAGATCCAAAGTTGAAGAGCCAAGAGGGAGCAATGAACAACAGAAGAAGGTGAGCAAACAGCAAGCTCATGTATGGGAAGCCCCTTGCTTAACAGGGGCAGGGATCTGAAGGACTTCCATTGACATGAGCCAGTGTCTCCCCAGTGCCTCGCTGCAGAATTCCAGGTGCCTTTTCTGCTGAGCAGCTCACACATACAAGCAGTCACCCTGGGGCCAGGCAGGGGGACAGTCATGTGCAGCAGCCTTCCTTGGAGGAAGGAATGCTGCCCTTTGTCATTGCAGTGGGCACCCCCAGGGGACTCGCATGATCTTTTCGATCTCTGTCCTGTAACCATGAATACTTGGAGAAGACCATTGCCCTGGTGAGACCAATCCATGTGTATTTTTTTAAAATATTTATTTATTTGCTTTAGTTGTACACAATGCAATGCATTTATGTTTACGTGGTGCTGAGGATAGAACCCAGGCCGCCCATGTGCTAGGCGAGAACTCTACTGCTGAGCCACAACCCCAGCCCTCCATGTGTATTTTTAATTTTACTTGCTGAATAAACTAATCTTAGAGGGTTGGGCATTAACGAGTAAAACATAATAACAATAAATACCCTCTGTGAACAAAGTGGCCAGAAACATGCACCAGGCCTGGCAACAGCTACTTGGACTGTGTTAGACAAAGTTAACCCACTCCAGGAAAGCTGTTTCAATAAAAAGGGTTTATTAGGGACCACGTGGAAGGGTAGGGAGGTAAGGGAAGAACGGCGTGGAAGGGCAGGGAAGGGAAGGACAAGAAGAGAGAGGTTTCAGTCCGGAGCAGGCCTAAATAGCGAACTGGTGGTCAGAGGGACCCCCCCCAGAGGGGACACCAATTCCATAGGCTGCCAGGGGTTGAAAGGAGAGCCTGTGTGTCGCAATTGGTCCAGTCAGGCACCTGAGGGAGGTGCGCCTGGGAGGTGCGTCTTGTCTCAAGGTACCTGGGAGGTGTGGCCTCCCTGCCCGGAATCTAACAGACTGAATTTGCTGAGATGAGTTTGGAGCCCCACTTTCTGTTATCAAGAAGTGACACTGTAACTGAAAGCTCGGTCCCTGTCCTTGTGCCAATTAATTCCAATTTAATAATGAGCACAAGCTTTTGAGAAACAGGAAAAAGAAGGTTTATTGCTTTGCTAGCAAAGGAGAAACACAGGGAACTCCTGTCCCAAAGGCTGTGTGACTCTTCCCATCAGGAGGGACAGAAAGGTTTTAAAGGAACTCTTCAAGGGGTGCTCTGGTAGGGGGTCCCAGGGGGTCCTGATGGCCTGTTAGGATTCACTTGTTGATTTGGGAGGTATTCACTTCCCAGATCCTCTGCAGGCTTCTCCTTCCTGGAGTGGGTGTGTTTGAGGGCAGTTAAGGAGGGGAAAAAGATAACACTGTCTTCCTAATTCTGTTAGGGAGGGGAAGAGGGGAGAAGAGAGGGGAGAAAAAAAAAAAAAAAACATGTTTTTTAAAAAATAAGCCTTAGAGCAATGAGGGCTATATTCAGAAGGTGAAGGGCCCACTGTTACAACACCTCTCTTCCCCCAATTTTCCTATTGGGAGGATTTAGACATCTGTGAGTTATGAGGACCATATTAGTTTCCTATAGTTAATGAAACAATTTACCACAGACTTAGTGGCTTAGAACAACACAAATTTATTGTCTTATGATCCTAGGGGTTAGAAGTTCAAGTTCAGTTTCATTAGGCTAATGTCAAGATATCAGCAGGATGGGGTCCTTCAGGGGGCTCAAGGGGGGAATCTTTTCTTGCCTTTCCAACTTCTAGAGGCTGCCTGTTTTCCATGGCTTGTGGCCCTAGTCAACCAACCTTTGTCTCTGCTGTCGCATTTACTCCTCTGACCTTCTTCTCTCCCTCTTATAAGGACCCTTGTGATGATCTTGGGCCCATGGATAACCTCTTCATCTCAAAATCCTTAACTTAATCACAGATACAGAGTGCCCTTTGCCATGCAAGGGAACATATTTAATAAGGAGATATAGAATCATGGTTAAGATGTAACCTGGTATATAACCAATTAGTCTTGTGCCTTACCTTATAAAACATCAGGATCGTCAGGTGTGGTGGTGCACATATTAATATCCTAGCGGCTAGGGAGCCTGAGACAGGAGGATCACAAGTTCAAAGCCAGCCTCAGCAATGTCGAGGTGCTGAGCAACTCAGTGAGACCTTGTCTCTAAATAAAAATACAATGGGGCTGGGGTTGTGGCTCAGCGGCAGAGCGCTCGCCTCACACGTGCGCGCGGCCCGGGTTCGATCCTCAGCACCACGTAAACATAAATTCATTGCATTGTGTACAACTAAAGTAAATAAATAAATATATTTTTTTTAAAATACAAAAAATAGGGCTGGGGATGTGGTTGACTGGTTGAGTGCCCTTGAGTACCCACCCCCACAAAAATACACTAGGATCTTTCCAATCTTCTCACCTTATCTTGTTCTTCCCTTAGCTATCATATAATAATACAACTTTGTCAGAGTTTATGCATTTCATACATTTTAACTGAATATAGCCACAGGAAGATTAAACCCAGCTAGTTAAGTGGAATCAGTTTCTGAACTCAGGAAGTTGTTCCCTAGGGTTATTGACTATATTGTCTTATCTCTGATGACCCAACCTCCTCCTGAGCACCCTGGTGTTGATTGTGGCATCTCAGTTAAGCTATCTGACATCTCACAACATCCTCTTCAGACTCTGGCTCTCACAGGAACACACCAAAATGAACTCTGCTTGGGGCTACATACACAATCAGGCTAGGAATCTCCCTTTGCTCCAGTGACTTTAGATCAACTGACCACATCAGATCTCTGACCCCTCAATATAAGGACCAGCCTGTAGTCGCCTGAAACAATTGCCGCAGGCGACTACACCAGCCCTTGACCATGGTAACGCCACAAGGAATCAGTTCTTGAGATGTATGTAGCTAGACACATTCCTGCAGGCTCTCTTCAATATTGAAAAGTATAACTTTTATTAATGGGAACGTGACGCATGCTTCTGTTTTTATTGAGTACATGGAAGCAATAGTTAATGCAATTTGATCCAAACTCAGAGTAAATTCACCGTTGGAAGAGCAGTCATGTTCAGATTTATTAGAAGCCGGAGGAGGCTCTGCCATAGTTCATTAAAATTTTTCATTTTTCGGGGCTGGGATTGTGGCTCAGCAGTAGAGCGCTCACATAGCACGTGCGCGCAGCCCAGGTTAGATCCTCAGCACCACATAAAAACAAAGGCATTGTGTACAACTAAAAGAAACAAATAAATATTTAAATTTTTTTTTTCATTTTTCATCTATGTTAAGCTAAACACAGTTCGGCAAGTCAGCCAACACAAGGATACTGCTCCGACTAGATGCTTTCCTTAACACAGGAGTTCTTAAATTGAGACCATGGACAACTGGGAATTGTGTAGTTTGGCTTCATGTACCCTCAGGTGCATTTATTGGTCAGTTCCAGAGATTCAAGAGCCAAGGAAATAAGCAATGAGACCAAGTGACGTGTTCCAAAGGTGGCATTAATTTCTCATCACCTCCAATGGTCAGAACTACCATTGTCTTTCACCTGCACAACCAACAGCCTCTTGAGTCAATTTGCTTATGCTCTTGCCCCTTACTATCTATTCCCCAGTCAGAATGATACTTTCAAAGTGTGAGTCAGATCATACTTTCAAAACCTTTCAGTGGCTCTCACCTCATTCAGAATTCTTTCCTCAGCCTACAAGGCCCCCCTTACCACACTCTATTTTTTCTCCAGCAAAAAAAATGTGTTTATTGGTTTGTTGATTTGTTCAATTGCTTTCTATCTCCTCCACTGAATGCTCCATAAAATCAGTGACTTTGCTTGTTAAATGGTATCCTTAGTAACTAGATTAGTGCCTGGTACCTAGTAGATGCTCAATAGGGCAATATAGAATCCTGTTAAAGATGTAGCCTGGTATATACCCAAAGGGCTTCAAATCAGCATACTACAGTGGTGCAGCCACATCAATGTTTATAGCAGCTCAGTTCATCACAGCTAAGCTATGGAACCAACCTAGGTGCCCTCAAACAGATGAATGGATAAAGAAATGGATATAGAGAATGTGGTATATATACACAATGGAATATTAGTCATCCACACAGAAGAATGAAATTATGGCATTTGCCAGTAAATGGATGAAACTAGAGACTATCATGCTAAATGAAATAAGTCAATGCCCCTAAAAAACAAAGGCTGAATATTCTCTCTGATATGTGGATACTAACACACAATAAGTTGGGGGGAGGAAATAATAGAAATTCATTGGATTAGACAAAGGGGAATGAAAGAAAGATATGGAAGATGGGAATAGGAAAGACAGTAGAATGAATAGGACATAATTTCCTTTGTTCACATATGAATACATGACCAGTGAAACCCTACATCATGTACAACCACAAGAGTGGGATCCTAATTAGAATAAGTTATACTCCATGTAAGCATAATATGTCAAAATATACTCTACTTTCATATGTACCTAAAAAGAACAAATAAAAATTAAAATTACAAAAAGTAATCTGGACTTATACTTCCCTAGATGTCCCATAGCTGTGGCTTTCCTTCAAGAAAGAGTGCTCCCAGAAGATGAGCCACTATGCAAGAGTCAATCAAGCCTGCTTGTCAGTGTCCTGATGACCAAATCCAGTGTCAATGTGAGAGAAGACTACACAGGACTCAAATACCAGAAGGCATGGTTCGCTGAAAGGCACCAATATAACAGCATATCATACTTCATATATAGTTTTCACCTTTGAATCACACAAAATCTCTACATTTTCCAAAAAGTTAAATAATCATGGTGAAAAAAAAAAAAACAGTTTATAAAACTGAATACAGAATCAAATAAATACAAATAGATATTAAATTGACTGTATACTCACACACAAAAAGAAATCAGTACAAGAAATTTTGAACATGATTCTTTAATAGTATATCTTTCACACACTCTCCAAGTATCACCTCCAAAGATTACCTTTAAGTTACAAGAGAAAAGTACTTTTCCACCACCATGTTAACCCAGTGGTGAAATTTAGCATGACCAGTAATGGAGCAACCCCACGTATGCCTCCCCATGGGTACTATGGGAGTGTACATCATCACATATATAATGTTCTTGACCACAATATTTGGTCAGAATTTAGCCATGAGTATACAAAGTGGCAAATGCAGAATGTAAGGTGTACTATCAGACCATTGGTCAGGACACTTAGAGAAACCCCAGTGTCATGAAGTTAAAAATACAGCAGGCCAGAAAAAAAAAAAAAAATACAGCAGGTACTTTTCTAGACTACAAGTCAGCACAGAGACATGTGTGACAAGCAAATGCAATGTGTGAACCCAGATTGAATCCTAGGTGTGAGAAACGGCGTTAGAAGACATCTTGGAGTTATTAGGGATATTTATATTTAGATATCATTTTTGGATCAATGTTAAATTTATTGCATGTGATATGGATGATAAAGGTTATTTGGCTTTTATGGAAGACACATGATGAAACGGGTACAGTTTTGGGGTGTCTGCCACCTTCAAAAGGTTCAGCAAGGGGCTGAGGCTGTGGCTCAGTGGTAGAGTGCTGGCATGTGTGAGGCACTGGGTTCGATTCTCAGCACTGCATATAAATAAATAAAATAAAAGTCTATCAACAACTAAAAAAAAAAAAGATTTTTTTAAAGGTTCAGCAAAAAGAATTGTGTATATGTGTGTGTTGCCAGAAAGAGAAAGAAAGCAAATGTAGCAAAATATTAGGCTCATCTAGTGAAAGAAGATAAATTCAGTATGCTATTTTTAAAATTTCTTTATAAGTTTAAAACTTTTCAAAATAAAATGTTAGAGGGGAAAGACACAGTATAAAAGTAAACAGCTCATGAAAAACAAATACCATTGTATGTCTATTAAACCAATTCTTCCCACCTCACTGTGGTCTGTTTTTTAAAATAACATCCAGAGCTGCCAAGGTCGTGGGGAAGCTGGTACACTTGAATTGCCAGTGGCATGACCGCAGGCTCAACTTACTTGGGCTAGAATGTAGCAATGCATAGGAACACTTTCATACTGACTGAAGCAGTCATTTCCCTGAGGGTTCTTTTCATGGAATTAGGTTGACAAAAGTTAAAAAAAAGAAAAAAAAAAAAAAACTATGTCTGAAAATTGGAAATGAAAACACAATCAAAATGTCTAACAATAAGAGTTAGGTTTAGGATATTATGCTCCACCACTAGATGGAATATTATGCAAGTATTAAACATAGGTTTTAAAATTTCCTAAAATAAGGGACTGGGGTTGTGGATCAGCTGTAGAACACTCACCTAGCAAGGCCCTGGGT
Source organism: Tamias sibiricus (assembly GCA_025594165.1). Taxonomy (NCBI): domain Eukaryota; kingdom Metazoa; phylum Chordata; class Mammalia; order Rodentia; family Sciuridae; genus Tamias; species Tamias sibiricus. Next base: position 137,304,075 of record CM046663.1, on the reverse strand, counting down.
TTGATCCTCAGCACCACATAAAAATAAATAAATAAAATAAAGGTACTGTGTCCAACTATAACTAAAAAATAAATATTGAAGAAAAAGATTTCCTGAAATAAAAAAAAAAAACTATGACTAGCATTTAATTCTTCAAAAGAAAAAAAAAAGAACACAAAATGAAACTATATGATTCCAACTTTGAAAATAAAAACATGAATGCATATGGAAAAAGACTAACAGAGTTAGGTGAATATTAGATTCACTGTATTAGGGTTCAAAAATTATGTTTTTTTTTTTCTTTAAAGTCATATGAAACTGTTCCAGTTTATGCAATACAGGAAAAAATAATCTCAACACAGTTATTTTTAATTCTATATAAACTTTCAGAAAGGTGCCATACTTTAGGGTATGCTGGTTGTGTGGAGATTCTAAAGATCAAATGACAAATTAGCTAACCATGCAAAAAAATATGTATGCCACGGATGAGGGCTGGAAGGAAAAGAGAAAACCTAAAACTACATATCAGTGTGTTCTGATCCTCAATGTTTTTATTTCTCTTGACACTTTTCTTTCATCAGTACATTATAAAAAAAAATCATTTAAATGAGGAACAAAGAATGGAAACCATAGGATCACTCATTTAGCACTGAGTACATGCTGTACCTATTTTATCTCTTTTAAGTTAAATAACAACACTTACAGTAGGAGCTTTAAAGTAGGTTGTCAATGGGAGTTTTCTCCTGTCTCAGCTGGCTGGCTTCTATACCTACACTAGAAGACTTCTGTTGTTTATGTCCTAGAATTCTTTCTCCCTGTCTTGGTAATAGCACCATCAATCTTTCTTGGGAGAACCGTATCTCCCCCACCCTTAGCCACGTGTTTTTTTGGATGGTGCTACTACTGAACACTGCTATTTAACCAAAAAAATGTGGTAGAAATAGTCTGAGACTCCTAAGACCAGCTCATGCTAAGCCTAAGCTGCATTCTCTCATTATACTTACTCTCGACGCTCAGAGCTTCCGTGTAAGAAGTACAACTCTCCTGCTGAAAAGATCACATAACTGCCAGACTGCCCCAGCTAAGTGGCCAGGCACACAAGTAAAGTCACCTTAGACCCTACAGACTGGTCTAGCCATAAGTAGAATACTGATTTCAGCAGATTCCAGAAGGAACTGAAAAATCGCCCTGAAGCAGCCCTACCCAGCACTTCGGTTTCTTCCTGTGACTTCAGAGCTGCTGTGGTTAAAGTATTTATTTATTTGTTTTTTATTGTAAGAAATGGAATTCAGTTTGGGCCAGTTTATGCCATGTATTAGTTTCCTATTGCTGTTGTAAAAAATATATATATATATATATATATATATATATATATATATATATATATATATATATTACCATTGGATGGGGATGTAGCTCAGTTGGTAGAGTGCTTGCCTCACATGCACAAGGCCCTGGGTTCAATCCCCAGCACCACCAAAAAAAAAATAAAATAAAAATCTGTTAAAAAAAATTAATGGCTTAAAACAACACGATTTTGCTGGGCGCGGTGGTGCATGCCCATAATCCCAGCACCTAGGAGGCTGAGGCAGGAGGATCACGAATTCAAAGCCAGCCTCAGAAATGGTGAGGCACTTAGCAACTCAGTGAGACCCTGTCTCTAATAAAATACAAAAAAGGGTTGGGGATGTGGCCCAGTGGTCGTGTGCCCCTGAGTTCAATCCCCAGTATCAAAAAAATAAAAAACCACCACACTTTTATTATTTTACAGTTCTGGAGATTAGAAGTCCAAAATAGGGGGCTGGGGTTGTGGCTCAGCGGTAGAGCGCTCACTTAGCATGTGCGCAGCCCGGGTTCGATCCTCAGCACCACATACAAATAAATGCATTGTGCACAACTAAAGCAAATAAATAAATATTAAAAAAAAAAAAAGAAAAAATAAATCCAAAATAGGTCTTGCTGGGCTAAAATCAAGGGGCTGTCCATGTTGCATTCCTTCTAGAGCCCTGGAGGAGGATTCATTCCCTGGGTTTTCTTTCCAGCTTTTGGAGACCACCTGCATCCCTTGGTTCAGGCGTGTAGCATCCTTGAATCTCTCTCTGCCTCTGCTCCTATCAAATCTTCTCCAACATTCCTATCTTTCTCTTTCTCTTATAAGGACCCTTGTAATTATAGTAGGTCCAGCCAGGTAATCCAGGATGATATCCCCATGTCAGAAGCCTTAATTTAGTCACATCTGCAAAGTCTATTTTGGGGATTTCAACATGGATATATTTGGGAGGCCCTTATTCTGCCTACCATACTCCAAAAAGGAATATTTTGGAAGAATATTGCATTATCTCACAAAGGTCAAGAATTTGAACCACCAAGATTCAGGCAAAGCAGGAGGAGCCCAGTCATCTCTAGGAACCTGAGCATCAGGAGTTAGTAACATTACTAAGTGGTCCTACTTACTAATTCTTATGAGGTGTCAGGCACCACCCTAAGAACTCTGTGGTGTAAACTCATTCAGTCCTCACATGAGCATTAGTACTTCCACTTCTGTGGAAAGCCATGGGAAAATGAGTATTTCACTACCTTTGAATACTATGCACTTTTATTTTACAACTGTTTAACCAATGAGGAAGAAACTGGAGCTGAAATGTTGCCTTAAAACTAACAGAAGCCGGGCACGGTGGCGCATGCCTGTAATCCCAGCACTTTGGGAGGCTGAGGCAGGAGGATCGCGAGTTCAAAGCCAGCCTCAGCAATGGCGAGGCACTTAGCAACTCAGTGAGACCCTGTCTCTAATAAAATACAAAAAAGGGCTGGGGATGTGACCCAGTAGACGAGTGCCCCTGAGTTCAATCCCCGGTACCACAAAAAAAAAAAAAAAAAAAAAAAAAACTAACAGAAGAAGCTGGGCGGGGTGGCGCACGCCTGTAATCCCAGCACTTTGGGAGGCTGAGGCAGGAGGATCGTGAGTTCAAAGCTAGCCTCAGCAATGGCGAGGCACTTAGTAACTCAGTGAGACCCTGTCTCTAATAAAATACAAAAAAGGGCTGGGGATGTGGCCCAGTGGTCAAGTGCCCCTGAGTTCAATCCCCAGTACCAAAAAAAAAAAAAAAAAAAAAAAAAAAAACTAACAGAAGAATCTACTACCCTATCATAAATTGAACAATGTTTTCCAAATACTAGAGAACAAAGGTTTCTGTTGTTAAACAGTTTGGGAAATGTGACAACTCTCTCAGAAATTTATATGCCACATGACTGCTAAGTTAAAAAAATACCTGTTTTATTCTGTTTATTGGTTAAACTAATACTTTCTTAGCAGAGTTATTAACGTATCTTCTTATGCAATAAATTTTTATTTTTATCTTTTGTTTTTTGTTGCTGTTGTTGTTATGTGGGTTTTTTGTTTGTTTGTTTGTTTGTTTTTGAGATGAGGTCTTGCTAATCACCCAGGTTAGTCTTGAACTCTCAGTTTTCCTGATTCAGTCTGTGAAGTAGGTGGGATTATAGGCATGTACCACCATGTTCAGGTTATTTCCATCTTAACCCCATTTGGGTAGCTCTGAAATAGAGCGCAGAGAAACCTTTATGAAGTTGTACCTCTTTTCTCATCATGGTAGCTGAAATTTAAATTCTATTCATGCACAATTTGTTAACAATATGTCAGTTTTTAAGTACATAGATAGGTACTTTCAAAACATAGTCCTGGCAACTTTAACATCAGTAAGAAACTTTTTAAAAATGCCACTTCTCAGACCCCACCTCAGATCCACTGAATTAGAAATTTTGGGAGTTGGATCCAGCAATCTAAGTTCCAAGATGTCCTCTGATTGGTTCTGATAAAAGATAAGCTGTAAGAGCTACTGCACCATACATTGAACTTGCTCACAGTTCTTGATAATGTTGAACTTGAATCGGCCTCATAGCCCATGAGCCTTGAATCACAACACATGTCTTAGGTGGCAATTGTCCTGGTCTGCCTGTGATGGAAGAGTTTCCTAGGATGCAGGATTTTAGCTAAAACCCGGCAGTCCTTGACAAACTGGGAAAGTTGATCACCCTTTTCCAAAGTCTCTCTCTTTCTCCACATTTTATGGATGAGGAAATGGAAGTTAAAGGACTCAAAGTATATCATAGAGGAAGGACTTGCATGCAGAGCATTTCATTTAGAGATTGAACTCTTAACCCTCATGCTACACCACCTATTAAATTGGTGAGAGTCACGTTTAGCTACTGGCTGCTCCACGGCAGAGGGGTGGCCAGCTAGAGCTTCTTTCTCAGAGCCCCAGCCCCAAGCTGTCTCCACCTGAGTGATCTGAGTGAGATCTCTCTTTGGGAAGGAAAAAATTACTATTCATAGAGATCAGAAAAAGGACATCCTCTTCTCCATCCTCCACAGCGACAGTGACCTGGCTTTGAATCCTGGCTATACATGCCAACCCAGTGACTTTGGGCAAATAGCAACCTCTACACCTCAGTTTCTTTCTTCCTTTCTTTTTTTATTTGTTCTTTTTAGTTATACATGACAATAGAATGTATTTTAACATATCATACACACATGGAGTATAAATTCCCATTTTTGTGGTTGTACATGATGTGGGGTTACACTGGTCATACATTCATATATGAACATAGGAAAGTTATGTCTGATTCATTCTATCTCTTTCCCCTCCCTTCCCCCCACTCCTCCCCCACCCCCCCCCCCGTATAATCTGGTGAAACTCCACTCCTCCCCGCTCCCAGTGCCTATTGTACCTCAGTTTCCTTATTTATAAAATGGAGATGAAGATAGTACCAAGACCAAAGGATTAAGTGCATGAATGCCTTAAGCACAGTTTGCCATATAATGAGCAGTCAATAAATGTAAATGAGAATAACGAGAGAAACTACTCTCATTTATTCCATTCAGGGCTTGGCAAACTCTCCTTCCCACTGACTGTAGCAGATGGCAAAAAAACTAGGGATGGGAGACTGGTGAGCAAGTACTAAATGCTGTACATGACATCTGATGCACAGTAGCGCCATATATATATATATATATATATATATATATATATATACACACACATACATACATATATATGTATATATATATATATATATACATATGGAGAGAGAGAGACATATTTTTAAACATTTGAAAAAAGTTTTAGATGTACACAATACCTTTGTATTATTTATTTATGTGGTGCTGAGGATTGAACCTAGTGTCCCAAGCATACAAGGCAAGCACTCTACCACTGAACCACAACCCCATCCCCAGTATACATTTTTGAATGAAGAAAATGCCTACTGCAAGTGGGCACAATATTAGGTTGCTGGGATACAGAAATAGACATGATGGGCCAGACCCTGTAAGAAATTATCTCATAAGGAATTCTGTTTTTTTTTTTTTTTTTTTTTTTTAAAGAAAAAAGGTAATAAGAGTCCAAAGGCCATCATAGTAGGAGGATGCAAGCTTAATTGGGTGGACACTACACGGCAATGGGGGGAATGGGAAAGGCTTTCCCACAGGATTACAGGACCCAAGTGAGTGTAGAAGAACAAGCTGGAGTCAGTCTTGCACAACAGTGAGTTATGAAAGCTTCAGCAGAGCGACAGCATTGGCAGAAGACAGAGGCATAAAGATTACCACTTTCCCCCCACCCTCAAGGAGGGAAAGTGGGTATCAGGGATTGAACTCAGGGGCACTTGGCCACTGAGCCACATCCCCAGGCCTATTTTGTATTTTACTTAGAGACAGGGTCTCACTGAGTTGCTTAGCACCTTGCCATTGCTGAGGCTGGCTTTGAACTTGTGATCCTCCTGCCTCAGCCTCCCGAGCCGCTCACCATGGTTTTGTAAATAAACAGATAAACATATTTTAATGTTGGTCATTGGATAGACCATTAGACCAGCATGTCCAAGCTGGAGGTGGGAAGGAATCTGTGTTTTCCCTTCCTCTCAACACATACATGCTCTGGGTTCTAAAGAGCAGGGGTCTTCTGGTACCAATGTGGATGACTGGAAGGAAAATAAGACAGGAGGGTGAATGGTCTTATTCTCAGCTTTGGGGAAATTTTGGTATTCAGTTTTGTTCTCTAGCACCAAGTTCAAGCTTCTGCAAAGACTGGGTGTTCCCCCAGTGCTTCAGACAGACTAGCAGGGCAGTGACACAGACAGCCGAAATTGTAAACAGGCTTCTCAATTGTTTTTTGAGGCTTGCTGGTCTCCAGTCCTTTGCCCTGAGGGGCTCTGGAGCCTGGGGTGTGCAGGCCTGGTATTATCTATGTGGACAGAAATAGACTCCCTGGCAGGAAAGCAAGGCCACAAAGGGGACAGCAAGTCAGCTCTATGGGTGTATACTCCTTGGTGCATTTCTACCCCTCAAGTGGAGATTGGATAGTTCTGTTTCCCACAAAGCTAAACTCAGACAAAACTGCATGTAAACAAATTCATTTTCCCAAGATCACTGTCTTTCATCATCTAACAATTAGATTTCAATTTACTGGTTTCTACCATTAGATTAAAGCAGTCAGTAGGCAATCATTCTCATTAATATATCTGCCAAAAAAAAAAAAAAAAGGCTCCAAGTTGGTTTGAATTACAAATCATTCAAAATTTAATACTCACATCTTCTCTCTGACCTCCCTTTTCTAATTCTATTGAATTCTGTCTTAACTTTATATAAGGTTTATTCATCCTGATCAGACGCTCAACAGACTAAACCAGAATATATTAAGATATATGACTCCAAAGCAGGCTTAAACTTGTTTTCTTGCTTAGATTTATAAGAAAGTCAATTTCAGTTCAATTAGTTTTATTTCAATAGTCACTTTTTTCTCTTCCCTGGAGAGATCAAGAGGGTTTCAATTGCAGAGAAGTAAGCAGATGTGGTCTCTTTCATTATAGAAACAAAAGGTTATTAAAATTAAAACATTTATGACTGGGTGAATTGATCTCTGAGAACAATACAATATTCTTTCTAAATTCTTAAACAACAATTTGTGAGTGATTCTTTTGACCTTGACCATCTACAATAACAAGCAAATAAAATAGCTTAAGGAAATACACTAAGCATAAATATGACCAGAAAAGGGAGGCTGGATGATTTAGTGAACATTAATTCCAGATCTAGTCTTGTAAGAGAACCTTAAGAAATCTGCTAGATGGGGAATGAAATTGACCAAATTAGATTGTTATATAGTGTGCATGTTCAAATATGTAACAATGAAGTCCATTAATATGTAAAATTATAATGCATCAATTAAAAAAAAGGCAAACTGCTATTATCTCTAGATCTCTACTTTCTCACCTGTAAGTGGAGGATGAAAATACTTGTGTTCCTCAAAGTTGATTAGTGGCTGCTAAGGGCTGCGAAAGAAAGGGAATGAGGAGTGCCTGCTAATGGGTTTCTCTTTTGGATAATGAAATGTTCTGGAATGAGATAGTGATGATGGTTAGACACCTTGAAAATATACTAAAAAAAAGAAATACCCACTAAATTGTACACCTTAAAATGGTGAATTTTATGATATGTGAATTACATCTCAATTTTTAAAGACAGAAGCAGGTGCTACTTCACAAGGCTATGATTATCAGGCAGAAAGAAGACATCCACAAAAGCCTGCAAAACTATAAAATGTCATTTTTAGTGAAGATAAATCATATTTGCCGGGCGCGGTGGCGCATGCCTGTAATCCCAGCACTTTGGGAGGCTGAGGCAGGAGGATCGTGAGTTCAAAGCCAGCCTCAGCAATGGCGAGGCACTTAGTAACTCAGTGAGACCCTGCTTCTAATAAAAATACAAAAAAGGGCTGGGGATGTGGCCCAGTGGTCAAGTGCCCCTGAGTTCAATCCCCGGTACCAAAAAAAAAAAAAAAAAAAAAAAAAAAAGATAAATCGTATTAGTGGAGAGGTTTTATTTTCTTGTTTTTGTTTGTTTTGGATTTGTTTGGTTGCAAGTAACAGAAATGAGAATTTACCTACCGATTCCTATAAGAAAACTACAGGTTGGGGCAGGACCTCTGAACAGGAGATACCAACCAGACCAAAATTCCCTCCCTTCCTCATCTTGGCTTTTCTGAATATTACCTTCATTCCCTTCTGACAGGCAACTTCTGTTTGTCACCAGAGAAAGGTCAGAGTCCTTTATTTTTTGGCCTGAAGTCCAAAATTCCTGTGGAATAGCTCCAGCTGGTCAGGTTTGGGTATAACATGTAAGCTTAACCTGTTATAGTGGCTCAGGGGATGACTTCTGTGAGAAGACTGGCAGGTCCTCAGAATCACAATGATAGAGAATAACTTTCCAAAAGACACAGGCAGAATTAGAATACTGAGCAAAGTTTTAATAACATCAAACACCTAGACCTAAACCCTAGAGCTGCTAATGTAATTGATCTGGGATTCAAGGCACCAATATTATTCTAAGGCTCACCAGGTAATCTTGAAGTTTGGCCAAGGTCAGGAACCATAAACTCAGATGTAATTACCTTCCTTACACAGGGATTATGAATGAAATACGGATATGGAAAGTTGTTGTCGACTAATGTGTTATAAAGTGTAATGATGGTGATGATGATGATGATAATGATGAAGATATTTCCTGTATGCTTCCTGGGTACCAGGCACTATGCTAAGCATTTTATGAGTATAATTTCATTTAATCTTCAACAACACCAGCCTGTTAGTATTATTTTCCCTTTTCCTTGACTATAATATGTCATCAGTTGAAGACTCAATTTATTAACAGTTGTTAGAGAGGGTCTGTTGTTAATTAGCAGGAAAATATAAAGATTTCATCAGTCCTCCAGAGGCAAAGATTTGCTTTACTTAGAATAAATTTAAATTTATAGTTACTTATGATGAAATACAAATAAGCATGTATGGTGCTATCAATGTAAACAACTCATTTGACGTGATGTCAAATGAACAAATATAACCTTCTAAGTTCACTTCCATTCACACAGGATAATTATGTCTTACACTAGGGTACCATACTGATCCTAGAAGCCCAGAAGCTGGCAAATTTGTTTAGATACAATCCATTTCAGCAATAATAAAATATGAAAGAATCAGTGATGAAATTCTCCATATTTTCAGATAAGGCTTTAAATGGTCTGTCACGTGGCCAACCCAGTACCCCACAGCTAGAGTTTTCCAGAAGCTCCCCTATTGACAAATTTCCATACATAAACTCTCTTTGACACAAACAAAGCAGTCTGTCAGAACAAAATCTTGCCGGCTCTACCTGCTGCCAGCACTTGGAAATAGTCCATGGGGGTTGCAAAGGAATGGACACTGTGGGCTTTCAAGATGGAACCCATCTCTAGACTACATTTGGTATGTCTCTCTCGGTGCAATGCAGGAACTGGTATTAAAGCATTTTGAAACAAATATAGCAACTCAAAATTCAGAGCCCATAATAAATAAATATATTTATTTTGGGGGGGCAAATGTCAAGTCAATTAAGAAAGAAAATAACTGAGATTGCAAAAAAATGGGTGAACATCAACAGTTGGGTCAGTTTCCAGCTTTAAGCAGGCCATTGTCAAATGGTTAGCATGACCAACTTTATCTGACCACTATTTGGATCTTTTCTTTCTTTTAAAAGTATTATTTAGTTACAAGAAAATTAAATGTAGGTTTTTTAAATAGAAAAAGAATGAAAGCAGGGGCTGGGGTTGTGGCTCAGCGGCAGAGCGCTCGCCTTGCACGTGCGCAGCCTGGGTTCGATCCTCAGCACCACGTAAACATAAATGCATTGCATTGTGTACAACTGAAGTAAATAAATAAATATTTTTTAAAAAAAGAAAAAGAAAAAAGCAGTAAAGAACAATTCATAAATAAAAAAGAGTAAACATCCCCACTTATTTGTCCCTATCCCCATTCCACTGAGAGAGGCAGTTTGGTATACTTTTCTAGAATATACATGTTTAAAAATCATTTTTCTTCACTAAAGTTGAATCATATTTGTGTAGTTTATATCTTTATTTTTTCCATTTAGCAATATAAAATGACCTTCTTATATTATTTTTTTAAAAATATTTATTTATTTGCTTTAGTTGTATACAATGTGTTTTTAGTTTTACGTGATGCTGAGAATCGAACCCGGGCCGCGCACGTGCTAGGAGAGCGCTCTACCGCTGAGCCACAACCCCAGCCCACTTCTTATATTATTTTAACCATAAGGTGAACTAAACAATTCGCTGTAAGCACTTTGGATAGCTTTTGTAGCTTCAAATGTTCATGTGGCACTATAGAAATGTTCTTAATTGAAGTGCTGTTCTACCAGCTTTAGTAAAACTCTATAAGTCAAACCCAAAGTTACCAGAGAAGTTGGCAAAATCTTTGGTCTTCTCTGCTGCTACAGAGAAACCTTGGTTTGTGGTTTCCAACATTCGCGTGGTAACACCCTCCCCAGTTCCTCCCACCTCAAGTCAGCACTGTGCTGGGTAAACTGGCTGAATAGGGTGAGCAGGAGCCCTGATTTGTAAGTTTGCAGATTTCCATGTTGTAAATACTCCCACAGTGGCTGGGTTCAAGTGTCAACAGTTTAACAATCAGCTCACCTGATTCTGGAACATTTGGTAACTGGCTTTAAATTGCTCTAAAACATCAGGCTTTTTGATGATCAATTCTAGCATCTATAGGACACTTTTATGTTACTATAACCCTATTGCAGGCTGATTTCAAACATATTAGTCACTGTACCTAAAGGAAAGGTGAGAGTAAATGGAACAAATGAGCAAGGGCCAAAAATGGGAGGGAGAAAGTGAATGGGAGGAGCACCGCTCTCTTCACTAACTTGGAATTTGTAGCAAATAACCTCCAAGTACAAAGAGGTTCTTCTGTAGACCTATAGGTATCAATATTATTATGTTCACATTTTTCCCTCTCCCAGATAAAAATAAAGTTGCCCACAAGTCTGGTTTTATGTTACATTAACATCTATTAGGTGTTCTTTGCAATTTTCCCTTTCACAGCTGCCAAATCGCTTATGCCTTCTGTATTTTCTCCTGCATAATGACTTTTTTTTTTTTTTTTTTTTTTTTTTTTTGCGGAAGTGAATATAGCAAGCATTTTAAAATCTTACCAGTTATAACAATAAGATAATGGAACTTTGGAAATCCAATCGTGTATCTGGAAAGATAGAAAAACCATGCCGTTATTTCTTAGGAAACCACATAGTCATTCTCAGGATGCCATTACTCCAAATACTTAGGAAATCTTTTTGAATTTACTTTTGTATAAGGTTATGAGGTATGAATGAAAATTGGTTGTGTTGTTCTTGTCGAAGGATGAAATTATAATTTAAAGACCTATAAAGTTAGCTTTATTTTGATTCTAGAATCCAGGCAATACTTCATTCCATAAAATAGAATCACGTTCTAATGGGCTGAGCAGAGGAAGTTGGTTTTATTGAAAGGGCCAAGGAAAGGCAGAGAAAAAACAGAAAGCAGATTGATTCTTCCAAAGTTACTTTACTTGTAAAATGGGGACAGGGAGTCTGAACAATCGAATAATATCTGGTTGATACCAGATTGCTTCAGCTATTCTTTTTTTTTTTTTTTTTTTTTAATAAGGATGAAGGCAGAGGGAACTTCAGTTTCATGCCAATAGAAACTGGCCTGTTTGGAAAATTTGGCTGTTCTCTCTAATCCTGATTTCTTAGAAGGTTGATAGCTTAGTTCTTGGTGATGTGGAACTTTGGCATGAGTGACTCCATTTTGATTGATAGCCTAGTCACTTAGGGCCTAATGTAGGAACTTAGTCCAAAGCAATGACCTTCTGTAACTTTTATTTAATCCTGTCTAGTACTACTTCATATTTTTAAAAATTATAAATACAATCTCTGATAAAGGGTCTAAGGAGCATTGGATTTGGAATCAGATTGTCTTTCACCACCTTTTGTAACTTTGCATATCCCTTTACTTTTCCTAGCCTCACATTCTTTCTATTTGATTTGAGAATAAAAGTACCAACTCCAGAGTTGTCCTGAAGGTCACGTGATATAAGGCATGCTTATAACACCTTGTGAAATGAAACAGCTTATTTAAATGTAAGTTATCATTGGTCCATCTTGATTAGAATAGGCTTGGCAATTATATTTGAAAAGATCAGATGAACTCACTGAAAACCTAAATGTTCCATCATTGCAAAAGTATCTGTGGTATAATAAAAAATATGTTTGGTCTTTGTCCCTAGTTTCTTGCTCAGAGGTCCTAAAACCCTTGGAATTTCCTGAGTGACAGAAGTTATCTATTTTTTTATTCACAAAGAGATTCTCTTGAGCATACCTGAGTTTATGCAAATAAGGTGACTTAGGACTGGGCCTCTAGATAGCCTCTGGATGGGGCCAGTTGCCAGAAAGACCAAATGCTAAAAGGTTGAAATTTTCCACCCAGTCCACTGATAACTGGGTAGTGGTGAGTACCAGAAGTTAAACTGCAAGAAAATTCTGACAAGGAGAACTGATGAGCTCCAGATTGGCAAGCGTATTAAGTCATGGGAGGGTGGCAATCCTGGAGAGGAAGAGGAGCTATTAAACCAAAACTCTTGAGACCAAGGGATCTCTGAAGCAAAAGGATTCAATAAAAGTTGCTGCAGGAACTGGGGGTGTGACTCAGCGTACAGCATATGCACAAGACACTGGGTTCAATCCCCACCACCAAAAATAAATAAATAAGTAAATAAAAATAAAAGCTGTTACTGACGCTAGCCAGGAAAAGCACCAGGTTCTAGGACAAGTTCCAGCTACCAGCAACAGGGCTAGTTGGCAGTTAGAAATATGCCCGCCAAGCCTAAGAGCCAAGAGTATTTTTATAACAAAGTTTGGGGAAGGAAAGTCTAAATTGATTGCATTGAATCTACATTGGCTATAGATAAGAGGGACAGGATAACAAAAAGCAGAAAATATTTTGGGATAAGAGTGCAGTCCATAAGGAGAAGTTACTCGTTGCTTCTGGATTGATTGGGGTTAATGGCCTGGAAAGTTTGTACGTAAACAGAGTACAATGGGATTTAAGTCAAGGTCTTTTGTTGGTTTGGCCCCAAACTGTTAGCTGATTAGCTTCCCTTATGTCTTTCTCCTCCATCCTCTGGCCCTTGTAGATAAATTGAGAACATCTCAGAATGCTTTTCTTACTAAAGCCCTGAACACCCCAATCCCCTATACTTTACCATATACATCTTTTTCATCTGGCTTTTCCTGACTATATCCTTTTTTTTTTTTAATATTTATTTTTTAGTTTTAGGTGGACACAATATCTTTATTTCACTTTTATGTGATGCTGAGGACCGAACCCAGTGCCTCATACGTGCTAGGCAAGCACTCCACCACCTGAGTCACAACGCTAGCCCCTGACTGTATCCTTTATTATAAACCAGTAATAGTATTAAAGTGTTTTGTTGAGTTCTATGAGCTAAGCTAACAAATTGTCAAACCTGAGGAGGGGAAACCCCTACTTTATGTCTGGTTGGTTGGAAGAACAGGAGGCCTGGACTTACAATTGGCACTGAAGTGGGGGAAGTCTTGTGGGGCTGAGCCCTTTCAATAATGGGGTCTGATGCTTGCTCCAGATACATATTGCCGGAATTGAATTAAATTGTTGGACACCCAGCTGCTGTCTAGAGAATTGGTTGGTGTGGGGAACACACACACACACACATTTGGTATTACCTAAAAGGATTCGAGGCTTACAAACCCTAGAACCTTCTGGGAGCTGGATGCAGAGAAGTCATATCCTGTACTAAACGCCCTTCTCACTGGCATTCTTGTTGCTTCCTGGCCCTCTGCTTCCCACACCCACTCCACTGGATGAAAGTAGGATGGCTAAATGCAGTGCATTTATGAAAATGAAATTTGAAAAGATCCTGGCTGGGCTTTTGACAAAAACATCCTCGCTCCCTCCCAGCAGCCTGGGTCAGCCAACCCTCCTCCTTTTAAATGAACAACTTAGACCGATGCTTTTCTTGACATTTTAAGACAGCCTTGATCTAAGCGGCAGGACCATCCATTCCAGAGCCGAGCATGGAGTCTGAGCGTGTTGTTCTACCATAGTCCAGGATTATGACTGAGAAATGAATCCCCACCCCCACCAAGGCACTTGCCCTGCCAAGCTGATCCTGAACACACCACCCCCATCCACTGGGTCACGTGAATTAAATGGTTAAACCGGGTATCCCAAATTCCCTGCTGTAAAACTGGCTCTTTGTGGTCTGCTGGAACAGTAACTGAAGGCTGTCATCTGCCATATTCCTTTCCAGTCTGAAAGTATTTTCTCCTAACTTAAAAAACAAATAGCATCTACTTAGGTATTCCAGTGATGACTGTCCCACGTACAATCTACTAAATAAATAGACCAACAGATAAATATGTATCACTTTACCACATTCAGTATCATTTTTTTTTTCATTTTAGGTTTCAAAGTGCTCTTTGTTTATAAGAAAACATATAAGGAAAACTGCACCACATTCTGAGGATAAAAGAAAACTTTTCACATGTGGTGTGAATTTGTCATTTGTGGTGGCTGCTATGGTTTGAATGTGTCCCCAAGGTTTCATGTTGAAATTTAATCCCCATCATGAGGCATGAAGAGGTTGAAAACTTCATCTGAGTATGGTGTTTAGAGATAGGGCTTTGGGAGGTGATTAGCTAAGGTGGTTAGATAAGGTCATTAGGGAGAAGCCCCCCCTCCACTTAATCCTGGCAGCTTTATAAGAAGAGGGACAGAGACCAAAAGAGATGTGAGCACTACCTGTCTCTTGCCATGTGATGCCCGTGCTGGCTTCAGGCTCTGCCAGCAAGGTGAACATCACCAAGTGTGGCTCCTTGACCTTCTACCTCTAGTACATGAGCCAAAATAAACCTCTTTTCTTATAAACATAAACACAAATCTAATATTTGAAATGGTTTTCAAGATATAGTTGTTCCAGTGACAGATTAAATGCAAAGCATGCCCTGATCCACAATTTAGTTATTCTTGGTTACCACTGTAGAGAATAAAAGGGTTTTTTTCCTTAATCAATTTTGTAAAGGAATTCCTTGAGATGGAAGAGTTTTGATGAGTATCCATATTCTTTATCCAGCAACACAGAAACTAAGCATTTGATGTCTGAAGGTAAATTAGACATTGAAGCTGCAGATAAAATGTTTAAATGTTCTCATCTAGCAGTAATCAATGCCTTGCACCCATTTTATAAAGCATTCACTTTCCTGTTCCTTTATCTGCTGTGGCTGCCTATAAAAACACTTTCAAAACATATAATGGCTCCCAATCACTTAGTTTCATCAATTACTAGTTTCTCAAATTCTAGTAGGACCTTCGAAGTCTTAGTGTTGAGGCTAAAATAAATTACTTAATTGCGGAGTATTTAAGCAAAGACAAGACTAAATATTCTATCTTCTCTCTCTTTTTTAAAAAATATTTTTATTTATTTGCTTTTAGTTGTACACAATGTGTTTTATTCAATGCGTTTTATTTGTACATGGTGCTGAGGATTGAACCCGGGTCGCCCACGTGCTAGGCGAGCGCTCTACCGCTGAGCCACAATCCCAGCCCTCTATCTTCTCTCTTAATGGATACTCAATAGTCCTTCCCAATGAGTAATATATATATATATATATATATATGCATATATATATGCATATATATAAAAATACATATACTAATATGTGTATATTAGTATATATATAACATATATATACACATATATATATACACATACATGCACACAAATATATATGTATATATTGAAAGAAAAGTGGTGCAGGACTGATCACGCACACACCTGGGATAAGAAGCAGGTTTTTTTTTCTAAATATTTATTTATTTATTTGCTTTTAGGTGTACACAATGCAATACATTTATGTTTACGTGGTGCTGAGGATCGAACCCGGGTCGTGAATGTGCTAGGCGAACACTCTACCGCTGAGCCACAACCCCAGCCCAAGAAGCAGGTTTTTGTCAGGAGCCTGACAAGTCTGCTCTGTGCAGAAAGAGGGACAGCAGCAGCAAGTGAGGGAGAGCAGCAGAAACTCCCCCTTGAATGTTACCTTTTGTAGGCTAGAATCATGGCCATATGCCAGGGGCAGGTTCAGACTTAACTGACAAAGTAAGCATCCCCTGATCTTGTGGAAGGCAAGTTTATTTCTTGGGAATAGAGACAGGCAGTTTTCCTATCAGAGTGGGGAGAAACAAGAAAACCAGCATGTCCCTTTATCTTCTCAAGGAGAGAACAGGGAAACCAGTATGTTCCTGTCTCAGGGGCCAGTAAGTTGTCTCCTATCTCTCAATGAGAGAACAGGGAGAGACCAGCATGTCTCCAGGCCGATAGGTTTTATCTCGGGCTACTTTCTATTTCTTGGGAATAAGAACAGTATTCATAAAGTGGAGGTGGGGAAAAGGAAATGCCTGCAATTATGCTAACATATATAATATTACATATGATGCATATATAACATAAATTTATGTATATATAACATACCTATTACAGGCATATATACTATAGATATTATACATATATTATATATACTACAGTTATTTTTAGGTAATTCATATTTACTCCAGGAAAATACAAAAGATTAAAATTAAAAAGTCAGCTGTAGTACTACCACCTAAAGAGATTTTGATGTATTTCCTATAAGAAATATTATATTTAAGATGAAACTATATTTATTGTTTAGTGTATGCCCAGAACTGCTTTGGGCACTGACAAAAAGAGACTGAGGCATGGTCCTGTCTCCAAGGACTCACAGAGTAGACACTCATTTTATTGATCAGGAGCTAGTTTGTGGTTGTTAGGTTTGGATCTTAAATGTCCCTTACAGACTGGTATGCTAAAGGCTTGGTCACCAGCCCTTGGTGATAGTGGGAGATAGAAATCTTCAGGAGGTGGGGCCTTGTGGAAGGAAGTTAGGTCATTGGGGCCTGTCCTTAAAGGGGATGTTGGGACCCTACCCCTCTTCTCTCTCTCTCTCTCTTTTACTTTCAGTCTCCATGAGGTGAGCAGGCTTCCTCTGCTATACACTCCTGGCCATGATATTCTGCTTCACCACAATCCCAGAGGCAAGAGGCCAAGTGATCATGAATTGAAATCTATGAAACCATGAACCAAAATAAACATTTCCTCCTTTTAAGTTGTTTATCTCCCAGTAATGGAAAACTGTCTAACACATTGGTAGAAGAATTAGTTGACATTTGATAGTTTTCCATGTTTTGAATGAACATTTATGGTTTTAAGTCTAATTAAAAACAGTTCTGTCCCAAGAGTGTCAAAGTCTAATATTACCTTTTGAGTCTATCACAACCTCTATGGCCTTCTGTGTCTCATTCATTTGGCTATAATTGCAACAGAGGGATGTCACAGTCTTCAGACAGGTTTATCAGTTTGGGGTGTTATATGTATTCCTCTAGGCAAACAGTTGTTTGTCAGTACATTTTATGTTAGCTTCTTGGGATAGAGACAGGAGTTATGCAGGGAAATAGATCACATGGTCAAATATATATGGAAAATTCTGGGTTAAAGAACCATCAAAATGCAACATCAATAGTTTGATGGTGATTGATCTAAACATAGAAACTAGTATTATCAACCCTCTAGAAGAACGATAGGATATTTTCTTTTTCTTAAATTTTTAAAAAATTTTAGTTATTCTAAACCGGGCATGGTGTCACACGCCTATAATCCCAGCACTTGGGAGGCTGAGGCAGGAGGATCACGAGTTTAAAGCCAGCCTCAGCAATGACAAGGCACTTAGCAACTCAGTGAGACCCTGTTTCTAATAAAATACAAAAAAGAGCTGGGGATGTGGCCCAGTGGTCCAGTGCCCCTGAGTTCAATCCCCAGTACAGAAAAAATATATATATTTATTCTAATTTGTTATATATGACAGCAAAATGCAATTCAATTCATATTACACAAATAAAGCACAATTTTTCATGTCTCTGGTTGTACACAAATAGAGTCACACCATTCATGTTTTCATACATGTACTTAAAGTGATGATGTCTGTCTCATTCCACCATCTTTCCTACCCATATTTCCCCTCCCTTCCCCTCTCTCCCCTTTGCCTTATCTAAAGTTCCTCTATTCCTCCCATTCTCCCCCCCCACCCCCATTATGAATCAGCGTCCTTATATCAGAGAAGACATTCAGCATTTGGTTTTTTGGATTGGCTTACTTCACTTAGCATTATATTCTCCAACTCCATCCATGTACCTGCAAATGCCATGATTTTATTCTCTTTAAATGCTGAGTAATATTCCATTGTGTATATATACCACATTTTCTTTACCCATTCATCAACTGAAGGGTATCTAGGTTGGATCCACAATTTAGCTACTGTGAATTGTGCTGCTATAAACATTGATGTGGCTGTGTCCCTGTAGTATACCATTTTTAAGTCCTTTGGGTATAAACCAAGGAGTGGGATAGCTGGGTCAAATGGTGGTTCTATTCCCAGATTTCCAAGGTATCTCCATACTGATTTCCAGATTGGTTGTACCAATTTGCAGTCCCACCAGCAATGTAAGAGTCTGCCCTTTTCCCCACATCCTCGCCAACACTTATTGTTGTTTGTATTCTTAATAGCTGCTATTCTGACTAGAGATGAAATCTTAGTTTTGATTTGAATTTCTCTAATTGCTAGAGATGTTGAACATTTTTTCATATATTTGTATATCATCTTCTGAGAAATGTCTGTTCTGTTCCTTGGCCCATTTATTGATTGAGTTATTTGTTTATTTTGGTGTTAAGATTTTTGAGTTCTTTGTGTATCCTAGAGATTAGTGCTGTATCTGATGTGCATATGGTAAAAATTTGCTCACATTCTGTAGGCTCTCTATTCACTTCACTGATTGTTTCTTTTGCTGAAAAGAAACTTTTGAGTTTGAATCTGTTCCATTTATTGATTCTTTTTTTAAAAAATAAATTTATTAAGCACATTTTTTTTTGGGGGGGGGGGTACCAGGGATTGAACTCAGGGGTACTCGACTACTGGACCACATCCCCAGCCCTTTTTTTTTTTTTTTGGCATTTTATTAGAGGCAGAGTCTCACTGAGTTTCTAAGTGCCTGCCATTGCTGAGGCTGGCTTTGAACTTGCGATCCTCCTGCCTCAGCCTCTCAAGTGCTGGGATTATAGGCGTTCGCCACCGCGCCCGGCCCATTTATTGATTCTTGATTTTAATTCTTACACTATAGGTGTCTTATTAAGGAAGTTGGGTCCTAATCCAACATGATGAAGATTTGGGCCTACTTTTTCTTCTATTAGGTGCAGGGTCTCTGGTTTAATTCCTAGGTCATATGGTAGGCAAAGATTTCTTAGCAGAACATCCAAAAAACTTGACAACGTTTTCAACTAAATTAGAAACATCAACTTATCAAAAGATTTTTTTTTTAAAGTGAAAGCGAGAGGAAAAATTCATGAACTTCAAGAAGATATTCATAATACATACATCTGACAAAGGACTCATACTCAGAATGTGTATTCTAGCCAGGTGCATAAGGCACACTTATAATTCCCAGCTACTCAGGAGCCTGAGGCAGGAGGATCCTAAGTTCAAGGCCAGCCTCACAACTTACTGAGGCCCTATCTCAAAATAAAAAGGGCTGGGGATGATATAGCTCAGTGATAAAGCACTCCTGGTTTCAATCCCAAATACAGGAAGGGGTGCAGAACCCTCTAAAAGTTAATAATAAAAAGACAAGAAATTAAAAAGACAAAACTAAAAAAGATTAAGCAAAAGACTTGAGTTGCTTTATGTAAAAAGACATATAAATGAACAATAAGTACATGAAAAGGTGGTTAATATCATCAGTAATCACAGAAATGCAAATTAAAATCATAATAAGTTACTACTGCACATCAACTACAATGATCTTAAAAATAAAGATTTCATAGGTGAAGATATGGACCAGCTGTGATACACTGCAGGTAGGAATATAAAAAGGTACAACCACTTTGGGAAGTAGTTTGCCACTAAACAGGTAGCTAGTAGCCATGTTAATTCCACTTTTAGTAGATTCAAAACACAATCCCAGTGGATTTTCATTATGCCAATAGAAGGAAGCATACAGAAACTAGTACTTACTATATAAAACCATGTATGTAAAGTACAAAAACCATGTATGTAAAGTACAGTTGAAACTAAGCTCTAATAAAAATCATGTAGAATAATGTATGCCTCTGGGAAAGGGCTAAGGGTAACTGGAAAAGGGCATGAGAGAACTTTCTGGAGTGATGGAAATGTTCTATCTCTTAATTTTGGTGATGGTAAGAAACATAAGCATATACTTTTTAGTAACTTTAATTTTGATATAATTTTCAACTTACAGAAAATTCACAAAGCTAGGAGAAGGAACCTCATCATTCATTTTTTCCAGATTCACTATCTGTTGGGTATATACATTTGTTGAAACTTGTTAAAAGTGTATGCTTAGTATCTGGGTATTTTGTTAAATTTAAATATGACCTTACTGAAGGAGAAGGGGTTAGGTTATTTTACTTTAAAAAGTCTTAGAATTTGTTATCTCTCCAAAATAATTTTGTGTACACTTTCCGCAATACTTCCCATTATATTTTTGGATGTAACACTTAGTTTTCAATGAAAACTTCTGTGCCCATGATCTGGAGCCCCAAGTCTCCAGGAGAGTGATTCTCAGTCCTGACTATACGGTGGAGTCACTTGGGCAATTTTTAGCTCCCTCCACCCACCCCCACATACACAACTGAAGTCCATGTTGCACCTCAGACTAAATAAACTTGGTTCTCTTGATGGAACAGAGGAATTAACCTGTTCAAATTCCAGGTAATTCCAATGTGTGGCCCTGGTTGAGAACTAGTCTTTTTTTTTTTTTTTTTTTTTTTTTTTTTTGAGAACCAGTTTTATGGACAACTCATTTCTTCTTCTTTAAGATCTATATTTGTCAAATTAGACAATGGCTCACTTTGAATAAATATTACCACCAAGTCCAAAGACCTGGTGTCCTTGCTCATAAGGTATCTGTGCTGGAATAATAGGTCTACCTGACCAGCTTGTGCCCACCCAGCTGGTTCTCTGACTTTAGGACTCTGGATTCTGCTCATCAGACCTCCAGCTCCTGCCAGAGTTTTGTTTAGGTGCTGACCTCTCTGGACCAGGTGCCCAGGGAGAGGGAGAGGTGTTTGCCTATTTTCTTCTAGCCCAGATCTAAATTATTAAATGATCTGATTGGTTGCCCAGCCCCCTGTCATGTGACCAGCACCCAATAAAAACAAGGCTTAGTTCCCTGAGGTTGTTCAGTTCACATCCTGAACTTTCTCAAGCTATTTGACTTCCCACTGTTTCCAGACTTGTCTCTGATCTCAACTCCTGGTGTTTTTCCTCATTTGTGACCACAGTCTCAAACTGACCTCTTGCATCTGGCAGCTGATAATGCTCCTTTGGCCCAGCCATTGGCTTCAGATGGGACTGCCCTGCATCCATCTATCACAATGCTTCCTCTCTCTGGCACTAGCACCTTCCAACCCAAACCAGGATCCATCTCTGGTGCCAGCCAGGTGAGCCTCATCTTAAGAAAGAGAAGGGGGCCATTTCTCCCTGCCTCTAACTCCCCGATCTCAGCTAAACGTGCAGTTTGAGTCTGACCACTCTGATGTGGCTGGTTTACCCTCTGACCTAGCCTAGTCAGCTTGGTCTGTTGGATATAACAACGGATTAGAATTAAGTGAAGGAAAGTGCCTGGATGCACATGAGGCTGACGCTGTTGTATTAGGTTTCTGTGTGCTTCTGAGGGGGCTGGTGTCTGCCTGGAATTCCATTCTGCTGACCATGTGGTGCATTCTCGGTGCAGGCCGTTGGCTGAAGTGTGTATCATAAAATACAGCTGCTCAACCCTCGGAACTCCAAGGGCCCTCTCCTGTCATCCACTTCCCCTGGCCCCTGGCTCAGACCTGCACTTCCTGGCCTGGCCATAGCTTTGATCCTGGGTTTATCTTTGTGTCTATTCATGGTTTGTATTTGCCTCCAGCTTCAAACCCATGGCATACATCCCTCCAAGGGGCTGGAGAGGCCAAATTCCAGACATCAGGTTCATGGACATCTGTTGTTTTTGTCTGCCCAGCCTCTGCTCCCTTCTTCCATTAGCAGCATCCAAAGTCTACTTTGGGGAACCAATACTCACCTCCAACCAGAGGTTGCACAGATCTATCGCATATGTAGAGTGTCCTTCCCTTCACCAAGGTGTGGGCAAAAGTCCAAACCTAGTTCATTCAGATCCTTTCTCATAAACTTGCATGAACAGAGAAGCACATTTTTTAAATGGCTGAAACCTACTTATCTTGAAGTTCATGCTAATTTGTTTCTACCACTGTAGGCTTCTGAACTCCTAATTCCCGCCATTTACTAAGCTTCATTCTTTCATTTTACAACTTTTTCTTTAATTCTCAGAGCTCCTCTATTTTTTAAAAAAACAATACTAAAAGCTGATTCTATTTGTGACCAACAGATAAGGCAGTTTACAGCAAAATTTTTCTTAGGATAAAAAAATTATTTTATAAGGGGAATTTACATCACAAGATTACATTAAAAGGCTGTAGAGCAGAATTAGACCAGAGATCTTTCTGGAAACCCCTCATATTATGCACATGAGAAAACACAGACCTTGGAAATTTAGGCAATATGCAATGCTCTGCTGATTTTATTGGAGATGGGCTATTATCCACTCCTGAGTGGATAGAAGAGGAGGAGCAAATACTTAACATTTGGAGCCCCCCTTTACATATTAAAATTAATTTAAGTTAATTTAATCTTGTATAACAAAATTAAAATTTCCTGAAAACCACTACTCAGAACTTCAACCTTTGCTAGAATATTTTTTTAAAGAAGTGCTTTCATGGATTACATTTGGTAATTGAAAATAATAAAATATGCTCAGACACTTCAGGTTCCCATAAAATTTTTCTGTTACTGTAGGATAAAATATCCTCTTTTGTGATTCTGAAAGAGCTATTGCAATTATGAGCATCCATTTTCTTTCTGTATGTGTGTGCACGCACATGTGTTATTGGGGATTGAATGCAGTGGAACTCTACCTCTAAGCTATATATATCCCCAGCCCTTCCCATTTTACTTTGGGACTGAGTCTCACTAAGTTACCCACGCTGGCCTGGAACTTGAAATCCTCCAGCCTCAGTCTCCCATGCAATTCACAATTGCATACATGATATGCAATTTTGTGGTCTTACAAATTGTGTTTATTATTCATATAATCCTAGCCAAGGCAAGTGCTTAACATCTCTGAGCCTCAGTTTCCTCATTTGTAAAACAGCGAGCCAGTGATACCTGTCTTACTGAGTTCTGGGGCAGGTTAGATGAGAAGTGTTAACCACCTCCTGCTTAGAGACTGCTACATGTAGACTGCAAGCTTTGTTGAATGAAACATTTGTGTAATTACCTCCCAGGTCCACTTAGCTCTCCCAAAACGCTACTTTAAACTCATGGAGTAGGCAGATTATGTCAAACTGTCCCGCAACTTAATCATAGAAGAGTCTCCTAACAAAATACATTTTGGGGTATTTGGTCCAGGAACATTGCCAGTGATTTTGCAAGCATCTCTCTCCAGTAAAAACAAGGCCTTTATTCAATAGAATCTCTCATTCCTTTGGCTTCTTTTCTACTTTAGATTGCTCTGACTTCTGCAGACAGTTAAGTTCAACGTGGAAGAGACAGGGGTCTAAGCTCTAAACCCACCATTTTACTGAGGAGGAAAACTGAGATACAAGAGAGGCAAAGCAAGCCGGGCGCGGTGGCGCACGCCTGTAATCCCAGCACTTTGGGAGGCTGAGGCAGGAGGATCATGAGTTCAAAGCCAGCCTCAGCAATGGCGAGGCACTTAGCAACTCCGTGAGACCCTGTCTCTAAATAAAATACAAAAAAGGGCTGGGGAAGTGGCCCAGTGGTCGAGTGCCCCTGAGTTCAATCCTGGTACCCACAAAAAAAAAAAAAAAGAGAGAGAGAGAGAGAGAGAGAGAGAGAGAGGTAAAGCATGCAAGTTGGCATTAATATGATGCCAATAAGAAAAGAAAAAAAGATTTTCTTTGCTTTTACTCCCACTGCCCTGGTATTGAGGACTTATGACAAATCAAAGAATAAGCTCCCTGGATAAAAAAAAATGATAGAGAAGCTTGTCTCATTTCAGGCAAATATTTAGCCCATGAAAACTATGAAAAACACAAGAACGAGGTAGCTGAGGATGAACGACTGGAATGTAGACTGTAGCTCCAGACAGCAAAAGCCACAACCAGCAAGTCTGACCAGGGTGTTTTTTTCCCCATCTCACCCCACTTATTCTGTATTTCCTCTAATGAATGCATTTTGTGTAAATGGAATGAGAAAAAAAGAAATTTAAAACAACAATGGTGTGATTATTGTCCAAATAGACTGTAAATGTTTACTTGATATTAGACACTTAGAAAGTGTCTGGTTCATGAAGAAACTTAATAAATATGAGGGAGGGAGAGAGGGAGGGAGGGAGGAAGAGAGGGAGAGTGGGAGAGAGGGAGAGAGAGAGAGAAATGAACTATAGGAGTAAATCAAGTTACTTGTTAATTTTATGTTATAATTATGGGTTATAGAGCTGGAAGGAGCCACAAATGTTGGGTCCAATTCCAATGTTTTTACAGGGGAGAAACTGAGGCCAAAGGGAGTCATTTGTTTAAGACACAAGCTGGTGGCAGCTCGGAAATTTTCTTACTTCCCTCCAAGTTGTCATTCCACACCTCTTCCTGCAAATTCACTTTTCATGTATACACAGCTGATTTGCTAAATTAATTGGTTTTCTCCCCTAAGTTTGCACTACTAATTTTAGCATTCTTTGAAACATTCATATAGCATATATTTATTTCATGGTGCTATTCTAAGCAGTAAACAAACAACAACAACAACAAAAAAAAAAACAACAAGATTCTGTAGTCATGGAGCTTACATTCTAGTGGGAGAAGGACAGATAATATAAAAAAGGTAACTATATAATATGGTCAAATAGTAATAAGTGTTCAAATAAAGGAAGGTAAATATGATGGGAATGTACTTCCAGGTATCAAGAGAAACAATGACATGTACGTATAAAAACCTCTTCACAAATGTTCTTAACAGTATTATTCATAATAGCCAGCAGTGGAACCACTCAAACGTCCATCTACTGATGAATGGGGAGAGAAAATGTGGTACATCCAAATGGAATGATATCAGGCAATAAAATACTGGTGGACACCAAAACAAGTATGAATTTTGGGACATTACAGTAAGGGAAAGCAGTCAGTCACAAAGGACTATATATCTTTTAATTCCATTTATATGAAAATGAACATATATATGAATAAATATGAGGATAGACAAATATAGAGATTAAAAACAGATTAGTGGTTGGTTGGGGTTGAGGGACTGGCATTGGTGGTGGTGGTGGTGGTGGTGTGATGAGTACAAGTTACAGAGTTTGCTTTAGGGGTAGTGACAATGTTCTACAGTCGAGAGTGGTGATGGTGCACAACTCTGTGAGTCTACTAAAAGTCACTGAATTGTACACTTTAAATGAATGAATTGTAGGGTATGTGGATTATATACCAACAAAGCTGTTTTTAAAAGTACTGGAACAGGAGTGTGCTGCTACTACTTTTTGAAGGGTACTCAAGGAAGATTTCACCGGAAAAGGGACAATTGAAGAGGACTATAGGAGACAAAGGAGTCTATGGGTGCCTGGGGAAAGAACTTTCTAGGCAGAGGAGATAGTACATGCAAAGGTCCTGTGGTGAATAAAATATTGAGATACCCAAGGAACAGCAAGAAGGTCACATGATTGTAGAGTGAGTAAGAGGGAAGTGGAAGAAGAGCAGGATCCAGAGTTAGTGGGATAGGGTGGGGATGTGTCTGTGGGGTTTGCAGATCACTTTAGGACAGTAACCTTTTTCTGAGTGAGATGGACAGCCAATCACAGCTTTTGAGCAGGGACCTAGTGGGATTTTAAGGCAAATCACTGTGCTGTCCTTATCATGGATCTAAAAATTAACTGGTTTTATAAATGTATGCAAAGGGACTCTTGGCTTAACTTCCCAGCTTAAAGTTCAGAATATAAACAGAACCAGAGCAGGAGTGTTCCACTGCCCAGGCCTGCTAAAAGCCTTGCCCATCTTCATAGTCAGAATTTGGGACCAGGAAGGAGCCTGGATCTCTGAGGCTGGATCTGACACAGTTTCATCTGGTCTTGGCAAGTTTTGTAAAAACTTTGTTTATGAGAGAAACCAGCCAACAGATGAACCAATAATTGCATCTGACAGTAAGAATGCCAGGCCATGAAAGGAGTGTCTGATGTAACTGGAAGATTCTGAGACCAGGAGCAGATGCGGAGGATTGACTGTGGGGTCCTTGTGGAAACCAAAGGAAAGGTCTCCTCTGTTATGGTCTGGGATGTCCCCCAAATGTCCATGGATTGCAGACTTGGTGCCCAGTGCACCACTGTTCAGAGGTGGGGGGGGGTAGCCTTTGGGAGGTGACTGGATCATGAGGGATCCACCATGTCATGAATGGACTAATCCACTTCTGGACTAATGATTTAATGGGCAATTGGGAGGTGGAGGACCGTTTAGGAGGTGGGCCTTGTTGGAGGAAGTGAGTGTGCCCTTTAAGGGTGTATTTTGTTGCCTGTCCCTCCCCCTTCTCTCTCTCTCCCTCCCTCTCTCTTTCTCTCTCTCTCTTTCTGCTTCCTGGCCACCATGAGTTAAACAATGCCACACATGTCTCACTTCTGCCATGATATTCTGTTTCATCACAAGCCTAAAAGCAACAAAGCAACCATAGACTGAAACCTTTGAAATTGTGAGCTAAAATAACATTTCCTCCTTCATTGTTTATCTCAGGTATTTTATCAAAACATAAAGCTGATTAGAACGCTCCTTTTTTTGTTTTTTTTTCCAAGTTGGGGTCTTGCTTTGTTGCCTAGGCTGACCTTGAACTCTTAGACTTAAGTTATCTTCCTGCCTCAGCTTTAGCCTCCCTGGTGCTGAGATTATTTACCAACCCACCCTAACACACTCTCTATGGTACCATTTACCAAGAAATACTAAAGAATCAATGGGATTGGGAAAAGGAGATGAGAGGAAGGAAGTGATGAAGTTAATTTACTTTAACGGTGACATATTGCCATGTTTTCTAAAGCTAAATTTGTAAGTGTGTGTGTGGGTGGGGGGGGGTGTGTACTGGGAATTGAATCCAATATTCAGCCTCACACATGCTAGGCAAAAGCTCTACCACTGAGCATTTTAAAAATTTTATTTTGAGACAGGATATCACTATGTTGCCCAGGCTGGCCTCAAATTCACAATGCGCCTACCTCCGTTTTTCAAGTAGCTGGAATTACAAGGGTGCACTACCACATTTGGCTTAAAAACTAATTTAAAAATATTTTTTACCTTACATTTCAAATCAAACAAGTTAACGAATACACACATTCTAAATCATTCATTTTCTGCAGATGAAGTTTCCGTCTAAGTTGTATTCAGCTTCGCTAACCTCACTATTGACAACTTGCATTTACTAACATAACCGAGAAATAATAAAGCCACAAACAAGTTATCTTGACAATGGCTGCAGGTCTTGTTATTAGAGAATTGGGTGGTAGGAGGTGAGAAATGCCCTCTTGAGTCCAGTCGTCCTCGGTATCTCAAATGACATTCAACAGGAAAAGCAGGAAATACTAGTGGAACAGATGAATTTACAGAGGGCTGGGTAAATTATCACTGGATTTCTAAAAGTGAAATATCAAAAATTCAATCAATGAAATCGTACATTCTCTAGAATAAAAAAAAAAATAAAAAAAAAAAAATCTGGGTAATTGAGACAAAAACCTACTGTAAGAGGGTTATTTCCTTTTTCCTGAGGAAACTGAAACAGGTTTAGAGAAAGAAGATCCTGTGCTTGGTTTGATCAGGGCACCAGGGCATCCAGGATCAAACTGAACAGACTGGGTGGGCTGGTGGCCTGGGGCCAGGCTGAGGAAGCTTGGCATCTGCACAGTCAGCACTCAGAGGAGGTTAGGGCTGGGGTTGTTTGGGGCCGGGGAGTGGTCTGAACAAGGGATCCACTTTTAACTTTTCTCCTCCCATCTCTGACTGCATATTTTCTTATTATCTCTCTATTCCTTGCTCTCACCCCTTTTCCCTCCATTCCATTTTCTTGATCTCTCTATATCCATTTATACTGTTATACAAAACAAAAAAAAATTTTTTTTGTTTTGTTTTGTTGTTATATTCACTGAACAAAGTTTTATGTCCCTAAGTATATGTTTCCATTCACTCTCTACAGCTTGCCTGGGAAAGAAAACAAAAACAAGCAATAAGCTCCTTGCCAACTATTAAAAATGGTCAAATAAAAAAAAAATTACAGTGGATTCTTTTTAGTAGGTCTCTTATAGGAAAACCAAACAACCTTTCCCATTGACTCCAAATCCTCACACAAGTGCTTAAAAGATTCCTTCAGTAAAGGAAAAAAAAAAAAAAAAAAAAAAAAGGTGACTTAGGGAGAAAGGCCATCCTATTTGTGTTATATAATAGACAGGAATTGATTTTTTGATAAGGAAGCAAGCAGCTGTAAACGCTGACGTTCAGCTTCCATGAGAGATGATTGCTCTATTTCGGGGTTCTTGCCAAAGCTGGAACAGGTGCTGACTCTCTGTTCCTTTTTAATCACTCATAGCTCATGAGGGTTTAACCAGCTAGAAGGCGGCGGGCTCTCAATGGACTTAATGCCCAAGTGGACTGTTGTTCAGGCAGCACAATGTGCCAACCAGCTTGATGCTCTGATACAATTCTCCAAGCCCTTCTGAAATAGCTGGCTAGGCGACTCCCACCCGTCTCCAAATTAGTATCACACCTGCCGCGTCCAGCATGTGTTAAGTTTCTGAAAATACTAGAGAAGGACGATAACAAAAATAATCACACGGACATCCTTAAAGAGAATGTAGTTCTAGGACCGTGTGAGAGGAGGAAAGGAGAAGGGGATGGGAATAATCAATTGCCTTGCCTCTAGTACAGTCCAATTAGCACACAAATATGGGACTTCTTCAAGGTAAATAGTTGTAAAATGTTTTTTCCACCCCTTTACTTTATGATTGTCAAGCACCATCTTAATTTTGCCAAACTCCTGAGTCCCTTTACTTCTTTTTAAAATGTACTTAACTTTTTACATGTAACTATCTGAGAAAAGGAATTAACATAGGAAGATGGAAGGAGGAAAATGGAAAGACCAAGAAGGGCTAAGGAGGGAGGTGTTAAGTGTTTTCAGAGGAAATTGGAGATCTCACAGACTTCCCTACACTTGTCACAAGCTAACATGCTGACAGAGTCCACAGGTCACTTAAATGAGACTTGGGCTGGGTATAAGAAATCAGGAGTGATTGGGCTGTGGTGCACTGAAGAGCACCTTCCCCCGGCAAGGCAACTCATCTCCAGCCAATTGTTGTCCTGGGAGAACATGAGCTCAGTGTTGTTGGATCGCCTGAGTTTTTAACAAAAGCCAAGAAATTTGGATGCTGTGTAAAAATTTCCATTTTAAACACTGGCAAATGCCTCGCTCTGTTTGTGCTGCTGAAACAAAAATACCTGAGACTGGGTAATTTATAAAGAAAAGAAATTTATCTCTCACAGTTCTGGAGGCTGGGAAGCCCACAACCAAAGTGATGGCAGGTTCAGTTGTCTGGTGGGTGCTGCTGTTTGCTTCCAAGATGGTGCCTTGGTGCTGCCTCCTCTAGAGGAGAGGAATGCTGTGTCCCCCACGTTGCAGAAGGCAGAAGGTCAAGTAAGCCAAATGCAGTGTAGAGCCTCTTTTATGAGGGTCTTAATCACATTCTCAGGAAGGAGCCCTTGTAACCTAATCACCTCCTAAAGGCCCCACTTCCTAATATTATCACATTGACAGTACTTGGATTTTGAAGGGTACCCACTGAAATCCTAGCAAGATATTCAAACAAAACATATCTGTCTGCTATATTTGGCCAATGGGCTGCTAGTCTGTGTCCTATACAATTTGTTGCATTTGTACCATCCGCTGCTTACTAACCTCCCCTTCTGCCAGTCACAAATCTTTGTTGGTTTCAGTGTAGCTTGGCTGTGCTTCATCCTGCCAGCTACTTCAAGTCTTCTCAGTCCTAGAGTTTAAAATTCCTTAATTCTCATTTTTACTTTCCCTCTCACTTTCTTTGATGGCCTTTCTGCATGTCTTCCTCAGCCTATTCTTTTTTTTTTTTTTTTTTAACACATATGCATTGATGTGTATTATGTGCTGGGCACTCTTCTAGACAGGGGGACTCCTAAGTGAATAGGACAGGAAAAGTCCCTTCCCTTGTTGAGTGCATATTTTAAATTATTTATATATTCTAGTTTGTTATACATGCTTGCAGAATGCAATTCATTTCATATTATATATATAGAGCACAATTTTTCAAGTCACTGTTTCTACGTAAAGTATTTTCACACCATTTGTGTCTTCATACATGTACTTAGGGTAATGATGTGTTGAGTGCATATTTTAATCTTCTTTGTTCCCTGCTTCCCTTTAGTCTATAGATCGTGCTGCGAACCCCCAAGTTTCCCCACAAAAGACTACAATGGATCCTTAAGGAAGGTGTTCAGCATGTGAATGACTCCCCTCTGTGTAAAATGGGAGCACTTCTTAATGGCAAAGACCATATTTTCTGCTTCCTGAAATCTCACAACATTTCTTCAGATGACTTTTAACACAGTCTCTAAACATGTCCACTGTTTGATTAAGCTGACTTCATGGTAACCAATGGTATAAGAGCATATTAGGATAAATAACTGCTTCTCGTTGTTCTTTAAAGGATCTTTCTTTACTTTGATTTTCAAAATACAAAATTTATTTTGAAGCATAGGTTAACTGAGAAGAAATAGCTTGGATTCTGGAAATCACTGGGGACTTCACAGTGTCTCAGTTGCATGCCATGAGGTTCATGGAGCTGCTAATTGAAGGGGAGAAAGGGAGAAGGAGATCCAGGCAGGCTGCTCTTCTCCTCTCAGCAATGATGTTCTGAGACTGCATGGCTTTATCTTTGTGCTCTGAAAGATTAAGGCTGCTCCTTCCACCAGGCATGTGGGGCACAATTTTGAAACCATCCCCTCAGGGCTTCTTTGGAGGGTTAAATTATGGTAAGAGCGGATCTGGCCAAGGGGCTAGTGATTGGCCACTTTTGATGTACCCCTGGCCCTGACCAAGACAGCTAAGAAGAGCAACAGAATGATGAAGTTCTTGCATCTGGGTTCACACAATGACTCAGAAATGGACCTCTGTGAATTTTGCTAGCCCAACATCCAATCTCTGTTCTTCTTGAACAACACCCTGATTTCCTTAGAGAATTGTATCTACTTTCCTCTTATTTCATGTGGGTTTTTTTTTTTTTTTTTTTTTTTTTTTTTGGTACCGGGGATTGAACTCAGCGGCACTAGACCACTGGGCCACATCCCCAGCCCTTTTTTGTATTTTATTAGAGACAGGGTCTCACTGAGTTGCTAAGTGCCTCGCCATTGCTGAGGCTGGCTTTGAACTCGCGATCCTCCTGCCTCAGCCTCCCAAAGTGCTGGGATTACAGGCGTGCGCCACCGCGCCCGGCTTCATGTGGTTTTTAATGAAGATCACAAGTCTCAGATCTTCCCATTAGAATTTTTCATCCTTTCTGATCATCAAATCGGTTTAATGAGATTACTAGTGGAAGTTTATTAAACAGATAAAGAATCTTTATTTCTGCTGACAAATAACAAATATCCAATATATGGGGCCACCATGCAGACTATCAGCTGAAGAGAAACCATATAGCCAATACAAAGGGAAATAGAAGTGTGTGTGTGTTTGTGTGTGTGTGTTTGTGTGTGTGTGTGTGTGTGTGTTTGAGAGAGAGAGAGAGAGAGAGAGAGGTGTCTAGATCCTGATCACATTGATTATTGAACACCTGGATCCATCTATGCCTGAAGCAAGATATCTTTTTGTCTTTACAGTTAAATGAACTGACTTTCTTTGTCACCCAAGCAGTTTGAAATGGATCTTATTACTTGGAATTAAAAGGGTACTACTTGGACTTTGTCATTTAACTTAAGCATTTAATAACATATATTGAGCATCTACTATGTTCTTTGTGTGTGTATGTGTGTGTGTGTGTGTGTGTGTGTGTGTGTGTGTGTGTGTGGTGTGTGTGTGAGGTGTTGGGAATCAAACCCAGGGCCTTGCTCATGCTGGCAAATGTTCCACCACAAAGCTACATCCCCAGCCCAACTTTTTTTTTTTTTTTTTTTTTTTTTCATTTTGTTGTGCTGGAGATTGAACCCAGGGCCTCAGGAAATTACTCTACCATTGAGCCACATCCATATTCCCACATGAGTTTTTCATGAAACATTTGAGAATAAAAAAGATCAATTTTACCCTAATGTGTATCTCCTTACAATGAGAATAATATTATTCTCAAATTCAGGAAATTTAACAATCATTGTCTGATATACAGTCCTCATTCAAATTTTGCCAATTGTACCAATTTTGAATATAGTAATTCCTTTAGTTCAAGAATTAATCCATGATCACACATAGTATTTAGTTGTCTTTCCTCTTTCCTCTTCTTTAATCTGCATTTATCAGCCTTTCATGTTTTTTTAAGACACTGTCTTTTTAAAGAGTATTTTCCAATTGTATCCTAAAACTGACTTAAGGTTTGTTAAGTGTCTTCTTACAATTTTATTATGATTATGTGTTTGTTATAATTTGGTTCTGAAATGTCACCCAAAGGCTAATGTCTTGAAGGCTTGGTCCCCAGCTGGTGGCACTATCAGGAGGTGGTAGAAACTTTAGGAAGTGGGGCCTAGATAGAGGATGTAGGTCAATGGGGACATGTTCTTGAAGGGTATGTCTTGTCCCTGGCCACTATCTCTCTCCCTCTCAGCTTCCTGGCCTCCATCAGGTGAACTGCTTTGCTCCAACAAATCCTTCCCACCATGACATTGGCCTCACCAGAGGTCCAGAATCAATGGAGATGAGTGACCATGAGCTGAACTTGTGAAACCATGAGCCAAAATAAATCTTTCCTCCTGCAGTTGATTTTTTTCAGGAATTTTGTCACAGTAACGGAAAGCTAACATAGCATTCTTGGCAGAAAGACTATGCAAATGGTGTGTGTCTGTCTCAGTGTACCATAGCAGCAATGACAGTGACTTTGATCACTTGGTGAAGAACACGGTATCTACCAGATTTAACTAACAGTACATTTCCCCCTTTGTAATTAATAATGTAAGAAGACGCTTTGAGTCTGTATAAGTTTTTTGTAGCTCAACAAATAATGACTGAATATTTTTAGGATCCACTCATGATTCTTGCTTGAATCAATTAATAACTTAGTGGTTGAAATGATGATTTTTTTAAGTTCTATTTTTCCTTGTACATTTCTTTAGTTTACTTTCTACTGTAAATAAAATCTTTCTCCCCATCCCACCCCCATTCTTTGATATGTTTATTTTATGTGTAAGGGTAGACTCATGGATCTTTTCTTTCATGGATCTTTTAATTTTTTAAATAAATTCAAACCTGAAAGGTACAGTAATATAACAAAGAGCATTCCCCTCCCTGTTTGACAAAAAGTTGGTGACATGATGACTAAATACCCTGGTGTACCTTAGAATTCTGATAATCAAGAATTTTCTTTGATATAACCATAGAATAACCTTTTAAATCAAGAAATTAACATTGATAATTACTGGCATCTAATTCACAGACCACATTCATGTTTGTTCAATTATTCTGTTAATATCCTCATTCCCCAAAAATCTAACCCAGCAATACAAGTTGCATTTAATTGTTATATCCACTTACCTTTCCTTGGCTTGTATGACCTTGATATTCCCAAAGATCAGTTATTTTGTAAAATGTTCACAATTTGACTTTTCCTGATGTTTCCTGTTTCAGGTTTTACATTTTGGCAGGAACATCACAGAAGTGATATGACACTGTGCATCTTCAGTGTATCCTATGGGTAGCATACAATTTCAATTTATCTCACAGTTTCTCTAGCATAGTTAATCATTATTTGCTTAATATCAGTATAGGCTCATGGATTCCTACTAGAACATGTTGAAGGCTTTACTAATGATATTTATTTTGATGCTCAGATTGTCCCAGAGTTGGCCAGTGGGAACTCCTTCAAGCTGACCTCTTGACAGGTGCTAATTCTTTGGACACTTCTTTTCACAAAATACTTGCTCTGTATTTTCCCTGATCCTGTACTAGAATCAGTCATTTTTGTCCAGGAAGCTTCACTTTCTACTAGTGGGGAAGGGTATTTAGAAGCAACATCCTAAAGAAAATGTGATGTGTGTGTGTGTGTGTGTGTGTGTGTGTGTGTGTGTGTGTGTGTAGTTTTATTCAGTCATAAAGAAGAATGAAATTATGTCATTTGTAGGAAAACAGATATTAACTAGAGATCATCATGTTGAGTGAAATAAGCCAGACTCAGAAAGTCAAGGGTCATATGTTCTGTCTCATATGTGGAGCTAAAGAGAGGGAAAAAATTTAAAAAGGACTCATGAAAATAGAAGGGAGACCAGTAGAGCTGAGGAAGGGAGGAGGAAAAAGAAAGGAGAGATACTAGGAAATGAAATTGATAAAATTATGTTATGGACATGTATGAATATGTTGTAATGAATCACACTGTTACATATAATCATAATGCACTAATAAATTGGTATTTGTGTGTGTGTGTGTGTGTGTGTGTGTGTGTGTGTGTGTGGTGTTGGGGATTGAACCCAGGGCCTTGTGCATGCAAGGCAAACTCTACCCCAGCCCCTATAAACTGTTTTTAAAAAAAGAAACAAGATTCAGGTGCTAAGTTTGCTTATTGCTACTGGGTTATGGTTTTAGACTTTTTCAGTCAATATAGATAGGAAATCTACACACACACACACTCACACACACACACACACACACACACACACACACAATGTGTATGTTAGGAATTGAATAATTGAATCCAGGGTGTACTTAACCACTTATTCACACCCCAACCCTTTTTATTTTGAGACAGAGTCTCACTAAGTTGCTTAGGCTGGCTTTGAACTTGCGATCCTCCTGCCTCAGCCTACCTTGGATTTAAAGGTGTGCTTGCCCGACTTTAGTTGTTTATTTATGTTTATGTGTGCTGAGGATCGAACCCGGGCCGCACACTGCGAGGCGAGCGTGCCCGCCATCCCAGCCCCACACACATATTTTTAAATCATGACTTTATAGTGATTCCTTTAATTCCAATCCAATATTAGGTATGGGGTTCTTCAACTGTAGACCCATTTCATGTTTGCCTATTCCTTTTCGACAGCAAATGCTCTGGGTTCCCAAAACTTCAATATAAGTTTAGCCATTCTCCCTCCTAAATAGTCACATAATACTTTCAGAATACTTACACCCATACCACTGCTGATAACCAACCTACTGAGCAAAGTTTAAAATTTATTTGCAGTTCTTTTGTCTTCAGAATATGTTTATGGTTCAAAGTTAGATTGCCCATTTGATCAACAGCCCAATTCAGTTGCTTTTGTTTGTATTCAATTTTAGTTTTCCTGCCAGCTTTGTTGGTTTAATGTTTTGATTTTGTAAAAATATTAATGTGATTCAAAAATTCAAAATTATACAAAAAGACTTAGTTACAAAAGTGACACTATGTCTGTTTTGGTCATTTTTTATTGCTGTGACCAAAACACCTGACAAGAACAACTTAGAAGAGGAAAAAGTAGTTTTGGCTCACAGTTTGGAGGTTCAGTCCATGGTTAACAAACTCCATAGCCCTGGGCCCAAGTTGATGCAGAACATCATGGTAGAAGTGCTATGCAGGGCAGAAGTAGCTCAGAACAAGGCAACCAGGAAGGAGGAGGGAGGGAGGGAAAGAGAGAGAGAGAGAGAGATGCTAGGGACAAATTATAAACCCCAAAGACTGTAGGATCAGTGACCTACTTCTTTTGGTAATACCTTACCTGCAGGCAGTTACCACCAGGGAATCCATTTAAGTGAATTGATCTACTTATTAGGCTACAGCCCTCATAATCAAATCACTTTATTTCTGAACATCCTTGCATTGTTTCACACGTGAGCTTTTGGGAAATACCTTATATCCAAACATAATATTCCACTCCTGGCCCTCCAAAGCTCATGTCCATCTCACAATGCAAAATACATTTAGTCCATTTCCAAGAATAGACTTAATAGTTCCAGCATTGCCAAAAGTTCAAGTTCAAAACCTCATTTGAGACTCAAGGCAAACTCTTGACTATGAGCCTCTAAAGATCAAAAGCAATATATTGGAGATTCTCTCTCTCTCTCTCTCATATGTGTGTGTGTGTGTGTGTGTGTGTGTGTGTGTGTATACTTTTTTCCAGTCCAAAAGGGAGAAATAGGGGCATAAAAAGAAGGGATGGAACCAAACAAGACTGAAATACAGTTGTGCAAATAAGTTCTGTAGCTCTATGTCCAGCATACAGGACACATGGCTTTGTGATATTCCCTCCAAAGGGCTTGCATAATTTTACCTCTATGTCCTTACCAGTTGAAGTCCACATGGCTTCTCTTTTGGTTTGTTTCTGCTTGATTTCTGCATCTTCCTTAGCAGACATTCCATATTCCCAGGATCTCTTAATCTCGGGGGTCTCCATGGCAGCTTTGACTTCCTTCTCACATCTTCATGTATTGCTCTCTCAGAGGATGCCTTCAGGGATTCTAACCCTGATACACTTGGCCTGGCTTCCCAGGCTTTACTCTGAAATCTCAGTGGAAGCCTCCATGAGCTCCTAACTACAACATCCTACATTCCTGCAGAACCAGTATCATGTGATTGATACCAATTTCTGCAACCATCTTGAGCAGTAGTCAGGTCTCCTGGGACCAAGACTGCAGTGGCCTCACGTATCTGGGTGGCTGAGCCTGGTGAAACAATTTCCAAGGACCCTTGTATAAACAGGGTGCCCCCACAATCTCTTCTTAAAGGAATTTTCATTTTTTATACATTAAGTCTGCTGTGGATGAAGTCTCACCAATTCCTGAGATGTCCTCAAGTCATCTTTCTTAGAGTCTCTGTGTAAAGTACTTAGCATCTCTTTAGTGACTGTAATCTTTTCAACAACCACAACTTCCTTGATTCTCGGTTTACAAGCACTTTTCTGGACAAATTGCAAGTATTAAAAGTCTTTCTGCTCTACTTTCTGCTCCTGATTATCACGTGAACTTGGCATCAATATCCCTGCCACTGCCTGAATACTGTACTGCCTTGAAATTTTGTCTGCCAAGTTAATTAGTCCATCACTTTTAAGTTCAGTCTCACAGAAAGTCTCAGGACATGGACAAAATGCAGACAACTTTTTGCCAGAATGTAACATGAATGGTTTCTCGTCCAGTTTCCAATAGAGCCTTCCTTCCCCTTTGAAACCTCAAAAGCCCAATCTTTACTGTCTGCATGCCTACCAACATTCTGGTCTCCCAAGCTCTCACCGGAATTGCCCATTAGGCTCCACTTACAATATTCTAAAGCTTTTCCAGCTTTCATCTCTAAACCTTTCAAAATTCCTCCCACAAACCACCTTCTTAGGCATCTGAGCCACATGATTGGATTATGTTATAGTTTTAAATATTAGATGTCCCCCAAAAGCTCATGTGTGAAATAACACAAGAAAGAGGTGAAATGATTGGGTAAGGACAGTCTTAAACAAATCAGTGTGTTAATACACTGATAGGAATTAACTGAGTGGTAGCTGGAGGCAAGTAAGGTATGGCTGGAGGAGGTGGGTCATTTGGGCATGTCTTTGGGGTATATATATTGTCCTTGGTGTGATAGCACTTTTTCTCTCTCTCTCTCTCTCCATATATATATATGTGTGTGTGTCTTTTTCTGCTTCCTGGTGGTCATGCCCTAAGGCACTTTCCTCCACCACACTTTTCTTCTGACACGATGTTCTGCCACACCTCAGGCACACAGCCATGGAGTTGGCCACCTATGGACTGAGACTTCTGAAACCATGAGACCCAAATAAACTTTTCCTCTTCTAAAATTGTTCTTTTCAGGTATTTTGGTCACCTCAGCAAGAAAATTGACTAAGACAAGTTAGTCTTGGCAATGACCCCAATCATGGTCCAATTTTCATTGCTGTGGCCAAAATATCTGACTAGAATAACTTAGAAGAGGAAAACTTTATTTTGGCCCATGGTTTCAGAGGGTCAGTACATGGATGGATGATTCTTTAGCTCTGGGCCTGAGTTGATACAAAACATCATGGCAGAAGGGTCATTCAGGGCAGAATCAGTTCAGCACATTGCAACCAGGAAGCTGAGATTGGGGTGTCAGGGACAAAATATAAAACCGCAAAGGCATGCCCTCCATAAACTATTTTCTCCAACTATAACCTACCTGCCTATAATTACCACCTAGTGAATCCATTCAAGTGAATTGATCTAGTGATTATGTTATATACCTCATAATCTAATCATTTCCCTCTTGACCATTCTTTCATTGTCTCACACATGAGCTTTTGGGGGACACCTCATATCCAAACCATAACAATCTCCCTTTCTCTTTTGTCCCTTTACCCCTCTCATTCTCTAGGGGAAATTATCATTAATTTCTGGTGTATCCTTCCTGTGATTCTTTTTTCAAAATAAGCTTGTGCCAGGACATCTTTATTACCACCTTTTTAACATACATATTATAAATTATATTTCTTTCACCTTGCTTTTTTTGTTAACTTTACATTGTAGAAATCACACTTTTCAGTATTAAAAGAGCCCTTCCTAGCAAGACGTGGTGGCGCACGCCTGTAATCCCAGCACTTGGGAGGCTAAGGCAGGAGGATCGCGAGTTCAAAGCCAGCCTCAGCAATGGTGAGGCACTTAGCAACTCAGTGAGACCCTGTCTCTAAATAAAATATTTAAAAAAAGGGCTGGGATGTGACCCAGTGGTCGAGTGCCCCTGAGTTCAATCCCTGGTACCACAAAAAAAAAAAAAAAAAAAAAAAAAAAAAAGAGCCCTTCCTTATTTTTAAAATAACAGCTTTGTTGATGTATAATTCACCTACTGCACAATTAGTCTATTTAACTGTACAATGGTTTCTAATCAATTCACAGAGTTGTATGATCATCACTACAATCAATTTTAGAACATTCTCAAAGCTCTCCCCCAAACCCTGTACTCATTAGCAATCATTCGCCATTTCCCCTAATTTCAGCAGCCCTCGGAAACCACCAATCAACTTTGTCTCTACTGATTCTACTATTCTGGACCTTTCATACAAGTAGAATTATGGACTATGTTGTCTTTTGTTACTGTCGTATTTCACTCAGTGTAAATTCTTCAAAGTTCATCCATGTTGTGATACGTATCAGTACTTCATTAATTTTTATTGCTAAGTAATGTTACATTGTGTAGATTACGATACACTTTATTGCTTCATTCTTCAATTACTAAACACTTGAGTTGTTTTGACTACTATAAAACTCCTGCTAAGAACATTGCTGTTTAAGTTTTTGTAAGGACATGTGTTTTCATTTCTCTTGGATATATGCCTCAGGAATACCTAGTAATTGCTGGATCATAAGATATAACTCTACGTTTACTCTTTCGAGGAGCTGCCAGACTATTTTCCACAATGGCTTAACCATTTTCTAGTTGCACCAACAATGATGAGGGTTCTGATTTCTTCACATTCTTATCAACACTTATTATTATCTGACACTGATGATAGTCCTCCCTGGGCCAGGCTATATGGGCAATGATCAAACTACTGTCATTATAGGGCCAGGCTATATGGGCAATGATCAAAAACAGACTCCATTTTACCCTGAGGGCTGGGGACTCCAGTGTCATATGAGGTCAATAAAGAAATGCTTCTCCCAGGGAAAGTCCTGTCTCTGTACCCATCAACAGTTGCTTAGCACAGCATGTTTGGCAACACAAAATGGCAATTCTTATACAATGTAAACTTGTTCTCTTTTTGGTTCTCATTTTTCTCGGACAATGTACCCTGTCAGAGATTGATCGTCTAGTTATTCTTTAACTTGTACTCAACTAGGTACGTTTTGACCCACTCCCTGTAAGAGCCCTAATTGAGGGTAGCTAAGATGGCGGTTAGCTGAGAGCCATAAAGGTGTTCAAGTATTTTCACCTGATATTCATGCATTTATCTAAGAATCTTTTTATGCCCTTGAACACTGTGTGACGCACCTGTAAGCTCGAGCTGTTAGCACTTGTCCTTGTTAAGGCAAAATGTATTTAACCAGGTGAGGTTAGTTAGAGGGGTGGTTGTGGTTGG
Organism: Tamias sibiricus; assembly: GCA_025594165.1. NCBI lineage: Eukaryota > Metazoa > Chordata > Mammalia > Rodentia > Sciuridae > Tamias > Tamias sibiricus. The sequence continues at coordinate 137,263,767 of CM046663.1, read as the reverse complement.
AGTTGGAGAGGTTGTTGGAGCTGGAGAGAGAAGTTAGAAGAAAGAAGAATAAAAGAACTTTTTCATTTCCAGTCTGCCTCCGAGTTTTCTCCCGCGGTATCGTTGCTGCAAGTGGCAATTGCTGCAGGCAGCAACAACTCCCCCTTCTGCTTATGACTTTAGATCTCATGATGTTTGTTTATGGTTTTGAATCATAGCAACAGCCACTTATGATTAATATGGTTTTGGACTATAAAAGGATACTCAAACCCTGGGAGGGGGGGTCGAAGGGTGTAGACTTGCAGCCTGCCCCTTGGCCCACCAGCTGGTGGCTCCAGACCTCTGGCTGGTGAATAAAGATTCCATCTCCTGCTTTAAGATCGACCTGGTGATTTACTGCAATCTCGCCATAACACCAGTTAGTATAAACTACCATCTTTTTGTGGATTTGATTTTCATTCCCCTGATGTCTGATGATTCCTTGTTTTCTTCTACTGTAGCATAGTACTTCCTTGCATTAACAAACAAGGTAGATCTTATAATCTTTTGTCCTTGGGGGAGCTCATTGACCGGTGGGTGGGTGAGACGGACCTGTTGAAGTAGTGATTAGAATACATCACTAGTTCAATTGTGTAAATAAGAACAGGGAGGGCTGGGGTTGTGGGTCAGTGGTAGAGCGCCCGCCTAGCATGTGCACGGTCCGGGTTCGATCCTCAGCACCACGTAAAAAAAAAACGCATTGTGTACAACTAAAGTAAATAAATAAATACTAAAAAAAGAAAAAAAAAAAAAAAAAAAAAAAACAGGGAAATCCAGCAAGAGGAAAATGGAAGAGGCTCATCCTAACTGGGAAGTGAAGACTTTAAAGACGGCTGAATCTCAGGGATAACTTGGAAGTATGGAGTAGATACTTTGTAAAAGCAGAGAAGCTTCAAAGAGCTTACGTGAGCAATGAGATCCGTCTTTTCTCCTCTATATTCACTATTATTTTTTAAAAAAATATTTATTTTATATTTATAGTTGGACACAATACCTTTGTTTTATTTTTACGTGGTGCTGAGGATCAAACCCAGGGCCACGCAGGTTCTAGGCAAGCACTCTACCACTGAGCCACAACCTCAGCCCTATCCACTATTCTTGTTACACCATTTGTAAGTCACTTATGAAAGTGAGTCTTTATTTTTTCCTGTACCAATAATTTTCACTTTTCCTAAGAGAACAGGAGGTCAGTGAAGGACTGGCAGAGACCAAATTTTCTTTGGTCAGTTTGGCATGTCAATAAGTGAAGGCATAATGAAACAAAACATTGAGTGCCATAATACCTCTAAGTTATAAAGAAATATCTTGCAATCCATGTCAAGTTGTTCCCTTTGGGGGTATAAGTACACAATGATACTCTAGATTTATTTTGCTGGCATCTGAACATAATGAAATAAAGACTTGGATTGCTTTCATTTCCTTAATCAGCTTCCAATTCTGTTAGGTAAGTCACAAGTTGACTGGCATGTGTATAAGAAGAGGAGTAGGGTAGATTTGTTCCAAGTTTGCCTGGGACTGGCTTGGCTGGGGGAATACATTTTTCTCGCCAGGTGCAATCTCTTCTATCCTTCTCAAGGGATCTGTCCAGGAGCCCGGTATGGGCTGCTGAGTTCATTTTGTCACCATCCCAGTTGCCTAGTGGTGACAAGAAGAGATCTGATTCCTGGTCTGGTTTCTGAGCCTTAGCTCCTTGGACCAGCTATAGGCATGTTTCCGGTTTCTGGTGGACCTCTGCTCAGTTTAATGCAGGTATTATTGGGATGATTGTCAATTCTAAGTTCCTCTGGCTCTGCTGGCCCCTTCGACCACCAAAGTCTCTTCATTTATTCCACAAATTCATCTTCAAGTTCTGCGAGGATGGTATCTGATAATTCCTCATGCAGACACTACCCTCAACCAGAAGGACATGGAATCTCTTTTAAAAAGACTTTACAAATGCTTCGATAAGATTGTTCCATTCAAGCTGGTGCACGTCTGTAATCCCAGCACTTGGGAGGCTGAGGCAGGAGGATCGCGAGTTCAAAGCCAGCCTCAGCAAGCAACTCTGTGAGACCCTGTCTCTAATGAAATACAAAAAAGGGCTGGGGATGTGGCCCAGTGGTCGAGTGCCCTTGAGTTCAATCCCCATTACCAAAAAAAAATATAGTTCCATTCAAATCCATCGTCATTAGAGGTGACCCCCAAATGCCCATAAACCAGTAGTTCAAATGGAATGGGGCCAGGGACTAGAAGTGTTTGGGGACAGGAGACTTAATGATTTATTTCTCTGTACTATAATTTTTTTGTTATTTTACCAAGTATGTGTGTGTGTGTGTGTGTGTGTGTGTGTGTGTATCACTCTAGTAAAAAAGAAAAAAATCGTTTCACTCTGAATGCTTAGCCTTTCCTTCAGATCAGGTTGGCATCAAAGACCCCTCTGGGTAGCAAAACAAGGCCAGCAGCAGGCATCTTTCATCTGACTGTGAATACTTGCCTGAAGGAGCCCTAATTAGGAAGGGCTATTGCAGCTAGCTGGAAGCCATAAGTTCCACCTGATATGTATGTGACGCACCTGTAGGCACCCGAAAAGCTGAAGGTATATAACCGGGTGAAAGCGGTCCGAGTTAGGAGAACGGAGAATTCAATTAACCGGGCAGTCACTCGGTCGGTTAGAAGAATCAGAGCGGCCAGAACGTAGGCAGAGCGGTTACAGAAGAGAAACCAAATAGAAGAAGTAATGACTGGTCAGAGTTAGGCCGAAACTCCCAAGGAAGACAGAAAACAGAAGAAAGAAGAAGGAAGAAAGAAGAGAGAAGAAAGAAGCTCTAATCTTTCTCTAAGAAAAGCTCGCTCTAATCTTTCTCTCTAAAAATCTTTCTTTCCCTCTCTAAGCTCTAAGAAAGTAGAAGTAAAAGTAGTAAAAGCTTAACTCTGCCTCCGAGAGTTTTTCCTCCCGGGTTACGGTACCAGGTAGCTTACACTTGCCCTTTTCTAAGATCTTTTCCATGCAGATGTTGGGGGGTGGGGGCAGCACAAAGGAGGGCATCCCCTTACTGGAAATGCAAACACTGAGTGTTTCCACATCTTGGTTATTGTGAATAATACTGCAATAAAGAGTACAGGTATCTCTATGATTCTTCCTTCCTTCCCCTTTCTCTCCCCACATCCTTTTGAAAGTACTGGGCTATAATCCATGGCTGCTATACGACTGAGCTACATCTTCAGCCCTTTTTACTTCTTCTTTTGAGATAGGGTGTCGCTAAGTTGCCCAGGCTGGACTGGAACTCCCGATCCCCTGACCTCAACCTTCCAAGTCACTAGGATTACAGGTGTGTGCCACATGCCTAGCTCTAGATACTTATTTCAATTCTTTTGGATTTATACCCAAAAGTGGGGTTGCTTGATCATATGGTAGTTCTATTTTTAATTTTTTTGAAGAACCACCAGATTCTTTGCCAGAGTGGTTGCAGCAATTTGCATTATACAGTATACAATGATTTCCTTTTCTCCGTGGAGATCATTCGATTTTTAAAATATCACTTTTGAAAAAGAAAAACTGTATGGTTTTTAAAATAAAAATATTTCAAGAAATGTCAGATATTTCAAGTAATGTCCCCAGGACATTTGAAAGCCATTGGTTTCCTCCGCAAGTCCTGAGCATCTAGATCCGCACCACAAGGGGGTGCCATTGGATTTTGAATGAGTCACATCACCAGCATTTGGGTTTCCTCTGCTAAGGAAGACACCACCTACCTTATCATTGGGTGGTGGGGAGAATGAAAAGACACAGCTGTGAGATTTAGAGGGTCCTGGGAGCCTGCCTTTCATTTTCCTAAATCTGAAGGAGGGTTAGGGAAAGGTGAGACCAAGAAATCTTGGTTGTAATCATTATATTTGTAAAACCAGAAAAAAGGGCTGGGGTTGTGGCTCAGGGATAGAGCGCTCTCCTAGCACGTACGCAGCCTGGGTTGGATCCTCAGCACCACGTAAAAGTAAACCCATTGTGTACAACTAAAGCAAATAAATAAATATTTTTTAAAAAAAGTAGTCAGTGTTTGATTCTTTGGGCCTAAGTCTCTTTTCCTAATCAGAGTGGAAGTAGAAGGAAGTTTAGAAGTCAGCTTTCTTGGATCACCCTCTCCTCAAAGAATCTCACAAAAGTTATATAGCTTATACCTTAAACCCAGAAAATTGCATGAAAAAAAAATTTTTTTTGGCTAAATTTTGAATATAGTTCCTGGAGACTTTCAGGCCCAGGTTAAAGACCCTTTGTTGATTGAATTCAATGAGCCTATTTTACCCAGGAAAACACAATTCAGAGAAATCAAGCCCACCAAGCCTTGAGTAGGAATGACTCAAACCCATGACCTCACTCCTGGTCCAGGGCTCTTTCTAACAAAACTGGACTCTCGGCTGCATTTGCATTTTTCTCACATCTGCAACCAGTACAGAGCCAGGTGCCAAAATCATCTGGAAATCCTGAGTGGTTCCCGTGTTGGAAAGGACCTCTAAACTGAACTCCTGTGTTCCACGCAACAGTGAGGAGGTAGCAGGTGCGTCCCCAACCCCTCTCCTCACAGAGTCAGATTTATTTATGTACTTAAAACTAGCCATGAGCCGGCACGGTGGCACACGCCTGTAATCCCAGCACTTGGGAGGCTGAGGCAGGAGGATCACGAGTTCAAAGCCAGCCTCAACAGTGGTGAGGCACTTAGCAACTCAGTGAGACCCTGTCTCTAATAAAATACAAAAAAGGGCTGGGGATGTGGCCCAGTGGTAGAGTGCCCCTGAGTTCCATCCCTGGTACCAAAAATAAAAAATAAAAAAACTAGCTGTGGACTTTTAAAAACAGTAGCTAGTTAACAGTAAGAATAGCTGCTGGGGGCAGGGGCTGTGGCTCAGCGGTAGAGTGCTCGCTTAGCATGTGCGAGGCCCTGGGTTCGATCCTCAGCACCACATAAAAATAAACAGATAAAATAAAGGTATTTTGTCCAACTACAACTGGGGGGGGGGGGAAGAATAGCTGCTGTTCTTTGATGCTTCTTGTGGGGTCATAACTGTTATTCCATTTGTCCTCACAATGGGATGGCCCTAGGTAGCTTAGCAGATATCTGTTGCTTTGTACCCAGTGCTCAGCTGATGAGAATGCTGGCCACTAATGTCTCACAGATTTCCACCCCCAGAATTGCTCTTGGGATGGAACCATCTACAATGCAGTGGTGGGATTTGTGTTCCAGAGCATTCCTGGGATGGACCAAGACTAGATTTTACCTGAAATCTCAGCCCTGCCTGCCTCTTTCCCTTTCCTGTTGGGTTTCTCTCTTAGGCTTCTCCTGAAAAGCATGCCCTGAGTAAGGCACACACACCTCAGCTCTGTCTCAGGCTGTGCTTCCAGAGAACCTGACCTGGTCATAGTGTCGTGTTAGAGCCTCAGTTTTCTACTGACAGTGACAACTTATGAAAGTACACTGAATAGATAGCTAACTGCCCTCTTCACTCTAGAGACTCATACATGGAACCTCAGAGATCATTTAGTCATTTTAAGGTGGAGACATTTGTATACATACATGTGGTATGTATCTATATATTTTATAAGTATTTCTAGATTATATACATTTATGTCCCTGTTTTATCCACTCAATATTGTATTACAGTGATTTTCTTTTAGTTCTGTCTGTGTAAATACGGTTATGAAAGGACGTACAAGAGTCTAATTTCTGAAGCTAGCTTTCTTTTTAGCCTAATGTATTAAATAGGGGATAATCATTTACATTTTTTTTTTGTAGTTGTAAATGGACAGAATACCTTTATTTAATTAATTAATTTATTTATTTTGAGTACTTTTTAGTTGCCAATGGATTTTTCACTTTATTTGTTTATTTATATGTGGTGCTGAGGATCGAACCCAGGGCCTCAAACATGCCAGGCAAGTGTTCTACCACTGAGCCACAACCCCAGTCTTATTTTTACTTTTTATGTGGTGCTACAGCCCCAGCCCCATTTACATTTTTATTATTATAACTTATAAATAAGAATACCTTTATGTATTTTTTCCCTGTGTTTCAGGGGTTTTTTTGGGGGGGGGAGGGGGGGAAGTCCAAGAAATGGAGCACCTGGGTCACAGGTTCTGATAAGCATTGCAGATTTACTCTCAAAAACACTTTACCAATTTATGCTCCTAACTACAGAGCCAATTTGGCAATTTTGAGTCCTCCTGCCAGTATTGAGTATTATTGAAAACCAAAAACAAAGCCCCTAAGCCCCCTAAATTCAGACAAAGTGAGACAAGCTCATTGCTCTGTTGCTTTACTTCGATGTATAGTAAAGATGAATTTTTTCCATATATTTATAAGCCATTTGTGTTTCCCATTTGGGGAAGTTCCTGTTTATTTAGGACTTTAATAATAAATTTGTTCAAATTTTTATGTCCATTCTGGAAAAATATTATCCTTGTTGTGGACTTGGTTACTAAGCCCTTAATTTAGAGTTATTTATCCTGTCATTTCTCCAGAACATCTTCTACCTGCTCCTTGGCAGAGTGAATGGGGGAAGATTTGAGTCTGAGGAAATTCCGTTAGTAATTAACATGACCAGATTTACCTCCCTTGCCAGGGACAGGGTGGAACACCTCAAAGAGAGGATTTCTAAACATACAATGCAATGAGATAATTTAACAAAATATTTTAAATGGAGTGGAGGCCGAAATGAAAACATTCTAGTGGAGCCAGAAAATATGCCCACATTTATGAAGAAACACAAAGCAAATGCAAAGAGATGCCATGGTTCAAAATAAGCACAATAGGTAATAGGAACCCGTGTACCTTGCAGAAACTTACAAACATGTTAGGTTTGTTTTAGGATTTCACCTCGTGGTTTTGAAGGTGTTTGTCACCTGGTTGTTTACTTATTTCAGAAACAGGGTGACATGAAGAGAAATAAAATTGCATAGGTAATCAACCCCGAAAGGCAAGTCAGCCTTTCAGCCACCTTAAAGAGAGGAATGCTATCGTTTGTCTATTTTTATGATTAAAAAATTGTGCTGACAGCCGGGCGCGGTGGCGCAAGCCTGTAATCCCAGCACTTTGGGAGGCTGAGGCAGGAGGATCGCGAGTTCAAAGCCAGCCTCAGCAATGGCGAGGCACTTAGCAACTCAGTGAGACCCTGTCTCTAAATAAAAATACAAAAAAGGGCTGGGGATGTGACCCAGTGGTCGAGTGCCCCTGAGTTCAATCCCTGGTACCAAAAAAAAAAAAAAAAAAAAAAAAAAAAAAAAAAATTGTGCTGACAATTTTTCAAGAGACAAGATTAAATTCTGTACTGAAATTCTTCAACCTTCGGCTCTAGCCAGGGGTGAACTTTATTTTGGAAAATCTGAGAATTTAAGCTCCATTAATTCTGAGGTGTAGAAAGAAAGGATCTTGAAATACCCCTCACTTCTCCAGGCACTATTGAACGTAGCACATTCCTCGCAGCAGCTGTTCCAAATCTTTTTCACTTTCCCCAAACCCTCCTAAGCTGTGTGTAGAAGACAGACCGTGGGTGACCTTCCTCATCCAGGTTCCTCTTCAGCTCCCAACGCCCCTTGCTTCCCTCCCACTCAATTCTAAGGATTTTTTAAGATAGCAAGCTTTCTTGGCTTGAGATTCCCCTTCTGCTAACATAAAGCAGAATGCCTTATTCATGGGAATAGCTCGCTAATTGAGACTTTAAAATGAGTGATTGAGCAAAATCAACCTCACATGGATTCCAGATTTTATCTGCGGTCAGACCGGCTAGAGCCAGTTGGCTGGGCTAACAAACTGAGAAGGAGCGTGGTAGAGTGCCCCCTACAGCCCCAACTTTGAACCTGGCTCTACCATTCATTAACTGGGTAATCTTGTATAAACTGCTTAGCCTCTCATCCTCCCTCCTCATTCCTCAGATGCTTTATCTCTAAAAATGAGGATAATAAAAATTTTTGTCTCATAGAACTCTTGGGAGGATTAAATAAGAGCAGGGACTTGGCACAGAATGTGCCACTTAATAAGTGCTCAAAGTAGAGGCTGGGGTTGTGGCTCAGTGGTAGGTAGAGTGCTCGCCTGGCATGTGTGAGGCACTGGGTTCGAGCCTCAGCACCATATTTTTTAAAAAAAGGAATGAAATAAAGATATTGTATCCACCTACAACTAAAAATATATATATATATATATAAAAAGAAACCTAGGGCTGGGGCTGTAGCTCAGTGGCAGAGCACTTGCCTAGCAGGCACTAGGTTTGATCCTCAGCACCACATAAAAATAAACAAATAAAATAAAGGCATTCTGTCTATCTACAACTACAAAAATTTTTTTTAAAATATTTTTATTTATTTGCTTTTAGTTGTACACAATGCGTTTTATTCAATGCGTTCTATTTGTATGTGGTGCTGAGGATCGAACCCGGGTCGCCCACGTGCTAGGCGAGCACTCTACGCTGAGCCACAATCCCAGCCCCTACAAAAAAAAATTAAAAAAAAAAGAAGAAACCTTTCATTAAATAAAAACAAAAAAAGTGCTCAAAGTAGCTGTAATACCTATATTTATTGCCATATACAATCAGTTTGTAAACTATCTTTGTAATCTCTGTGTCATATGCAGCTGAATCTCAGTTAAAAAAGGGGGGAAACTAAGGATTGGGGATATAGCTAAGTGCCCTAACATATACAAGGCTGTGTGTTGGATCCCCAGCACTGAAAAAAAAGCAAAAATAAAAATAAGCAAAGATGTTGATGGTGATGTGGTAGAAATTGTTTCTTAATTCGCCCTGACTTTAGAACTTTTGTCTGTCTCTGGTGTCAAGAAATCTCCCCTTTCCTATCTCACTGAGCTCCACCTACCATGGTCTCCTTTCTTTTTCTTTCCTTTCTTTCTTTCTTTTTTTTTTTTTTTTTATTTTAATTTGTTTGTGTGGGGTACTGGGGATTGAACTCAGGGGCATTCGACTACTGAGACACATCCCCAGTCCGATTCTGTATTTTTTAATTTAGAGACAGGGTCTCACTGAGTTGCTTAGGACCTTGCTTTTTGCTGAGGCTGGCTTTGAACTCTCAATTGCCCTGCCTCAGCCTCCCAAGATGCTGGGATTACAGGTGTGCACCACCATACATGGCCCATGGTCTCCTTTCAGCTTCTAGCAGAACCTAGCTCAGTGCCTGCCACGGGAGGGGATGCATTTAATGTCTGTGCAGCTGAGTTACTTGAACCCTCCTCATGCCCCTTCTCATTGAATAAACTCCTGACAAGTGTTTTCTACTGTTCCTGTCTGATCACGTCTTAGATATCACTTTTATTTTGCAAACAATGCATTAATTATTCATTAATCCACGCAGTAAACATTTATTAGATGTGTATTGTTTTCTTAAAGAGTACCATGCTGTTTGTTGCCCCCTTAATCCTTTAAACTCCAATCAACTCACCGGAGTTTAATTTTCTAAAATAATGTCTGACTGTGGCGACATCTACTGGTAAAATTGAGCTCTCAAAGCAAGGGAATTGTCAGCATCTAGCCTGTAAGTTATTTTGACCATTCTCTTTTCCCCCTAAATGTAGTCTAGGCAGAGGTCCAACTCAACATTGTTTGATGATGAGAATTACTTAACCACTTCATTAAAATGACTTTCCTGTTAATGATTTCTGAATCTGAAAAGTTTCTGTTTGAAATACTACTGCAATCTTTGCTGGAAGAAAAAATAAATAACAGACCAAGTACTAGGGCAGCCTTTTGAAAGGACTACAGAACAATGCACAGAACCTTGGAAAGCTATTGCATTTAAAAAAAAAAAAAAAAAAAATTTTTTTTTTTTTTTTTTTGCAGAGCTGGGGATGGAACCCAGGGTTATATCTCATTAGCCAGAACTGGTTTCTTTGCTGCTTTCTAAACCAATCATCAGTAAAAGGATTGGGATTACCATGATCAGTTTATAATCTAATTAAAATTTACCCCAAATATGGTCCTTCCCCTAAGGTTGGGTTGGAGTTACCTTCCCAGAGCACATGGTCTAAGAACAAACTTCAAGTAAAACAGAGGGGAGGAAGAGGATGGGTTTGCATAAGCCTCCAATAGTATCTGCTACAACTGAGGGAAGGAGGGAAGAGGAGGGGAGGAGTGAAGGGAAAGGAAGGAAAGGGGAGAGGAGAGGAGGGGGAGGCGGTTGCTGCTTCGTGTCTATACTGCATGTTGAGGTTTTAGGACGGTAAGTCAGTATCTGTTTTGTGTTGGCTTTCGGTGTTATGGATTGTTTGTTTTGGGTGTTTGTGCTTGGTGTGTTAGAGGGGGCTTCGGCTGCTAGGTACAATTATTCATTCGTGCATCGTAATAGTCTGTCTAGTATTAGTGTATGTTTTTGTTTGCGTTTGTGTTCTGAGCGTATGACACACTTTATCGATTTGTAAGTTGTGCAAGAATTGTCAGGTACTTTAGTTGTGTGTTGTTGAGGGGTCGTTTGGTTTTTGTGGATGGTGGGGGGGGTCTTGTTGTTTGATTTTTTTGTGGAGGAGTTTGATTTTTGCGTATATGTTTGTAGCTTTAGTTGGTGAGTTTTTTTTTTTTTCTGAGTTTGTTGTCAGTCGCTTTTTACTTGTGGGGTTTTGTGTTTTTGGGTGCATTGGTTCTGGATTGTCGTGCTCTTTCGATTGGGAGTGTCGGGAGGTAATTTGGTTGGGTAGCGATGTTTGAGATTTTATGAGAATATTTTATTGGTCGGTTACTTGGTCTGTGATGTTAAGGCGGATGGGTTTTTCAGTCGTTGTTTTGGTAATTTTATATTGGGTTTTGACTTGTTCGGTTTTTCTATCTTTATTTCATCTGAAATAGTTGGGATCTCTTTGTTTGTGGGCTTGTCAGCTTATCTATCCCTTATGGAATTTTGGTGGTTTATGTTTCGTTCATTAGTGTGGGTATTTAGGTTCTTTACTGTGGTACATGTGGGGTATGTTTAACGTGGTTCTGAGTCGAGAGGTTGGCTTTGTGTTGTTTTTGGTCTGTTTTTCTTTTTTCGATTTTGTTGTGATCGGTGTGTGTTATATCGGAGGTTGGAAGGTGGGTCGGTTGTTAGGGTGTGTGTTTTTAGTTTTCTGGTGAGCATTGTTTGTGGTTATTGTGTATAAGGTTTTAGTGGTGTGGGAGTTTTAGTGTGTAGTTCTGGGTTGGTGTTTACGTCTTGCGTGTATTTTGCTTTATCTTGATCCACGCGGATAGTAGTTTGGTGGGTGGTTATGTGGGATTTTGTTTTGCTTTAGTTTTTTGTTGTCCTTTTGAGTGTGCAAGGTTTCTGCTCGTTGTATAGTTTGGAGGGGTTTGTGATTTTTGGTTGCCTAGATCTGGGGACTGGGGGGTTTTTGGTATTTAGAAGTGAGGATGTGGTCGTGGGTTTTGTACGTTGTGGTGGTTCGTTTGTGGTGGTGTGGTGTATTATAGCTGGATTTGGTTGGGTTTTGGTGTGGTTTTGATTTATGTATTGTTATTGGGTTGTTGTGTGGGTTTGGAGTTTTGGGAAGCCTTGTATTTTCATGTAAATTTTGGTGTTGTTGTCTGTTGTTGTTGCTGTGTTTTGGAGGGAAGCAGAAGCAGCTACTTGATTCGGGGTTGTGTGGGTGTTGGTGTTTTGGTGGGGTGCGGGGTTTGGGTGTCGTTTTGTTGAGTTCATGGGCGGTTTTTTTGTTGTTTGTCTTTTGGCTGTTAATGTTTTGTTTCGTTCTCTGTTTGTATTGTGTATTGTGTGTTCGTGGGAGTTGTGTTTGCGGGGTGGATTGGTTTTTTAGGGGTGATTTATGTTTTTTCGAGTTTGTCGGTTGGTTGTGGAGCTTAGTTGGGGTTTTGGATCATATGGTATTTTAGGCTCCTTGGAGGTACCGGGGGTATAGAGGTTTTGTGCCTCTTTTCGTTGTTTGTGTGTAAGTATTATTACGGCGCGCTGCTAGTGGCGTGCGCCTTGTGGTTTCCGTCTGTTTCGTGTTTTTGCCTTTTGAGTCGTAATGCGTTGTTTTGGATTGGTTTTTCTTGATTGCATAAGGGGTTTTAGGGACAGAAGCTTTGGCATTTGAATATTGTTGGGTGTTTGGGTTATTAGGAGGGGTTGGTATGGAGTTAATCTTGTAATCGAGGTTTTGATGCATTGGTTTTTCCTTGTTTGTGAGGTTGTGAGGGGTTGATTATTTGTTCGTTTGTAGCCGCTCTTTATTGTTGATAGTTGGGCTTGGGTGTTTTTTGTGGTGAGGGGTTGTCGTGGTGTTGTGTTTTGTTGATCTAAGTAGTTAGTGGATGGTTTAGGTATTTCCGTCATGGTATGCGTGGGTGTGCTTGTGTCAAGTATGAGTCGGTTATTATTTGTGTGTCGTGGCTGGTGTGGTATGGGTGTCGATGTTATTGTCTGTATGTGGTGATTATGGTTGGTGATGTGGCTGATTGCTCTTAGAGCAGTTGGTTAACAGTTTGGCTTTTTGGGTTGGATTTTTATGTCATTGTTTTATGATATACTGTCGTAGTAAAGTCTTATGGGTGTTTCTAGTGTTTTGTATTGGCCTGTTTATCACTAAGTGCTCTAGTTAGGTTGTTTCTGGTGGGGGATGTTCGTGTTGTTTATTGGTTTAAAGACGTGTGGTAGGTTCTGTCTTGTGGGTAGTTCTTGTTGTTTGTGGGGTCTGTGTATTGGTCTTATTGTAGTTTTGGAGGGTGGGTTTGGTTGGGTTGAGTTTCGGCATGTATGTATCTTTGGTTGTGGTGAACTTAGGTTATAGTTCTTTTACGCATTGGGTGGTATTTGTATCAGTTGTGCTGATATTGTTTGTTTCCGTTGTGTTGTTGTGTTTTCGTACTTTGTTTTTGTGTTTATCAAGTGAAGCTGAGTGTTTTGTTGTTTTTATGACTTGGCTTGTGTTCTTTGTTCGTTCTTTAAAGTTAGTTTGTTGTCTTGAGTGTCGTTCAGGTCTTTTCGGGGGGTGGGGGTTGCGCGTTTGTTTTTGTCCGATGTAGTTGTATTTAGCTCGGGAAGGGTTTGCGTCGTTGTTTTGTGTTCGGACGCCACTTATCGTGTACGGATGTTTGTATTTTGTTCGCGGGTAGTTGGGGTGGGTAGGTGCTATTGGGGTGGTATGGTTGGTTTTTTTTTTTTGGTGTCTTTTGGTTTTTTGTTTCTGGTGATGACAATCTTGATAGTTGGCGTGTTTCTGTGATCTCATTTCATTTTTATAGTGTCGGGGATACGTTTAGTTGATCGATTTTGCAGGGTATTGGTTGGTGTGGGTCAGGGGGGGCTGGGGGGGGGGTGGTGGGGGGGGGGGGGGGGGTTTGATGGGCGTCGGATTGGTTTTTGTTTGTTGGGGATTCTCAACTGTTTGGTTGGGGTGTTGGGGTGGGGGGCTGGTGGTACGGTTTGTGCTATGTGGGGCTGTGTGGGTTTTTGTCTTGTTTGAGTTGTAGGATATGGGTCTGGTGGAGAGAGTGTGTGATGATTCCGGTTTGGGTTGGTTTATTGGTCGTTATGGAGTGGATTGATATAGTTGATAACCTGTGGACTCGTGAGTTCCTGTGGTTTAGGTGTTTTGAGCTGTTTGTTGTATCGCCGTGGGGTTGGAAGGTGATAGGAGTTCTGTATATCTTTTTAGTTTTGCTGACGGTTTTTGCGCGTTTTATTCTGGTGGGGGTTCGCGTTCTTTCTCTGCTATATGGTGGTCGGTTCTTTGTTATAGTGTTTTTTGTTGGTCTGCAAAATTGGGGGCTCCTTGTCTAGTGGCTGGTCACGTTCGTTTAGGGTATTTTGTTCAGTGAGATTGGAAGTCTTTGTGGTAGGGCAGCGTTATTCGATGAGTTTAGTTGAATTGATTTGGTCGGAGTTATGTTGGTGGTTTATGGTGTTTGGTGTTTTGGGGTTGTCGTTTTGTTGTTTTTCTGGGGTGGTTGGTTGTTAGTTGTTTGTGACAGGGTTTTGTGTTGGGTTATTCTTCATTTCTCGTTTGTGGTAGGGTTGTTTAGGTGTTGTTTTTATTCTTTTTTCTTTTTTCTGGGGGTTTTATGTTGTTTTGTGATATGTGGTATAATGTGGCTTGGTTTAGGTGGTCTTATAATGTATGGTAAGCTTGCGTTTAATTTAGACGTTTCCGTGTAATGATGTTCTGGGTTTGTGGTGTATGTTGTATACGTCGTTTTTTATGTCTTCTAGTTTTTTTGAGGAGTGTGTTTCATGTTGCTGGGTGTTGTTGTTTGAAATGTATCCTAATGGTTGTATTTTGGGTAATATGGGTATGTTGTGGGGTTTGGTTGTTTTATTATGTTTTGGGGGTCCTGATGATTTCCTATGGTGTTGTGCCGTTGCGAGAATCGGGGATCATTTTCTGTACGCTTTTGTTTTGTACACATTAGGTTTGGGGTGTGTGTGGGTGTTGATACCTCCCCCAAACCAAAAACCACAAACCTACACACAAAACAAACATACCCCCAACACCCAAACACATCCCAATACTACAATCAAACACAACACCCACCATATGGTGGATAATGTTTTTAATTTTATGTTTTTATTTGTTGTGGGTGGTTGGGGTTTTTTTTTTGCTTGTTTCTTTTGTTTGTGTGGTGAGCCCTTTGGTTTTGGGCGGTGTGGTGTTTGAATATCATGCCGTGTGTTTAATGCGACGCTGCAGGAGTTATGTGATCTGTGTATGTTGAGTGCTTTATTAGTGTATACTCACTAGCGCGATACGCCTTTAGTGGTGTTGACCTTGGTTGTTACTGTGGGGGGTTTATGGTTTGGTTTGTTATCGGGTTGCTGGTTGGTCGTGGTCTGTTTTCGGTTTTTGTTCATTGTTTTTGCTTCTTTTTAGCGCGCACTTTGTTCGATTGGGACTGTGGGTTAGCGGTTTATTTTGTTGTTAGAAGGGTCGTGATTGGGTTTGTCGTTATTGCTTATGTGCTTTTCTTGGGGGTTAACGAACAATATGCGGTTAGGGGTTTTGTTTTTTTACCAGTTTTAGGATGGTTTGGTTTGCTCTTAAATATCTGATTGTTTGAAGTTTTTCTGTTTGATTAGGTGTACTGGGCTGTTGTGTTTTGTTGTAATGAGGGGGGGCTTATTATGTGGTGGTTTGGCGTTTTGCAATTGCGCTTTGTGGGCGGTGTGTATAGTGATTTGGTTGCTGGAGGGTTATTTTGTTCGATTGTTTGTTTCTCCTATTTGTTGCTTTGTTGTGTTTCTTTTTTCCTACTTGTTTGATTATCGATTGGTGTGGTTTGTTTGGTTGTTGATGTTTTTGTAATTTTTTTCTGGTTGGTGAGAGGGTCATTGGAAATGATTGGCGGGGTAGGGCTGCTTAGTACGGTCTGTTATTGTGTTTTGTTTTGGTTTCGATGTTAGGTGTGTGTGTCGCTACTGGGGTTCTTCGGTTTGTGGGGTGGTTAAGTGGGAGTTGGTGTGCTTATTTAGTGTTTTGGGTTTCTTTTATTTGTTTTAGTCATTAGGTAAGTTATGGTTTTCAGGTTGGGTTTGTATGTTTTTATGTACAGTTGGGTTTTTTTTTTGGTTTATCTTTGTGTATGTTTTGATTTGGTTTTAGGTGCTTTTGTTTGTGTTGTGTTACCATTTTTGAATGTTGGGTGTTTTCTGCGTTGTGGTTTTGAGTATTTTAATCTTTATGTATGTGTGCTGTCTAAGGTTTATTTGGTTTGATTGGTTTGAGGTTGTTGTATGCTATTCTTTTATTAGTTAGATTTGGTGTTGTTGTGGATAGTTGGGTGGGGGGTGGACTTGTTTGTTGGGTTGTGGTTTGGTATGTTTTTTGGTTTTGTGTGTGTCAATTTGAAAAATTTGAAAAAGAAATACCCGGAAAGAGAAGGTACTAGAGAATGAGATCGATCAAGTTATGTTGTATGTATATATGAATATGGCATAATGTATCCCAGTGGTATGTATAATTATAATGCACTAATTAAAAATAACAATAAAAGAAATACCTGAAGCAACTGAAAAAGAAGGGGAACTCCGGGCAGATAGCTGACTTCAGGGTTTTGAAGACCAAATTCCCCCAAAATGAGTGAGTCCAACCAAATATTATCAACTTTTTATTTTCTCAGTTAGAGACTTTTTTTTTTTTTTTTTTTTGGTACCAGGGATTGAACTCAGGGGCACTTGACCACTGGGCCACATCCCCAGCCCTTTTTTGTATTTTATTTAGAGACAGGGTCTCACTGAGTTGCTAAGTGCCTTGCCATTGCTGAGGCTGGCTTTTGAACTCACGATCCTCCTGCCTCAGCCTCCCAAAGTGCTGGGATTACAGGCGTGCGCCACCGCACCCGGCTACAGTTAGAGACTTTTTAAAAAAAAATCAACAAGTCTTGGGGCTGGAGTTGTGGCTCAGAGGTAGAGCACTCATTTAGCATGCGTGAGGCACTGGGTTCGATCCTCAGCACCACATTAAAAATAAAATAAAGGTATTGTGTCTACGTATAACTAAAAAATAAATATTAAAATAGTCAACAAGTCTTAATTAAAAATACTTACAATTAAAATTGATTTCTTGGCAGGGAGTTATTGTTTTGTTTTTCACAGTCCTGGGGATTAAATGTAGAGACACTCTACCACTGTACTACATCCCAGTTCTTTTTTTTATTTTGCAACAGAGCCTCTCTAAGTTACCCAGGCTGGCTTTGAATTTGCAATCCTCCTTCCTCAGCCTCCTGAGTAGCTGGGATAGTGGCATGTGTCACCATACCACACTAGCAAGATTCTTTTTTTTTTTGGTGGTACTGGAGATTGAACTCAGGGGCACTCGTCCACTGGGTCACACAGGGTCTCACTGAGTTGCTAAGTGCCTCGCCATTGCTGAGGCTGGCTTTGAACTCGTGATCCTCCTGCCTCAGCCTCCCAAAGTGCTGGGATTACAGGCGGGCGCCATCGCGCCCGGCTCACACTAGCAAGATTCTTTAATGAAAAAATTTCCTGTTAGCTGGGCACGGTGGCGCACGCCTGTAATCCCAGCACTTGGGAAGCTGAGGCAGTAGGATTGCAATTTCAAAGTCAGCCTTAGCAATGTCGAGGCACTTAGCAACTCAGTGTCTCTAACAAAATACAAAAAAAGGGCTGGGGATGTGGCCAAGTGGTCGAGTGCCCCTGAGTGCCCCTGAGTGCCCCTGAGTGCCCCTGAGTTCAATCCCCTTACCAAAAAAAAAAAAAAAAAAAAAATTCCTGTTGACTTCATCCAGATTATTTTTCTTTCCTTCTTTCTTTTTCTTTTTTCTCTTCTTTTTGGCTACCCATGATATTACTTGAAGATAAGTATATTAATAATAGCCTTGTATTGATGTTAATTTCCTGATTTTGCAAATGTTACTGTGGTTATTTGGGGAATATCCTCTTAAAGGAAATATACACTGCAGAATTTTAGGGGTGTGATAACTAATTTTATGTGTCAATGTGGCTGGGCTATAACAACCAATTGTGGTCAAACACCAGTTTACATGTTCTTTTTTTTTTTTTTTTAATTTATTTATTTACTTTAGTTGTACACAATGCAATGCATTTATGTTTACGTGGTGCTGAGGATCGAACCCGGGCCGCACACGTGCGAGGCGAGTGCTCTGCCGCTGAGCCACAACCCCAGTCCCAGTTTACATGTTCTTGAGAAGATATTTTTTAGATGTGATTGACATTTTAACTAAGTAGACTTTGAAAAAAGCAGATTACCCTCCATAATTTGGGTGTGCCTCATCCAATCCATTGAATTCTTAGAGAACAAAGATTGAGGTTTCCCAAAGAAGGAGGAATTTTTAAAACTGTGATCTAGAAACTCTCCCTGCCCTGTGGAATTCAGACCCCACTGCAACATGACCTTGTACTTGAACTTCCAGCCTGCCCCACCTTGTTGTGTGAATGTCAGAGTACACTGACACAAGCCTGGATAGTATAGCCTCGTTCGCACCTATAGGCTACAAACCTGTACATGTTACCATACTGAATAACAGGAAATCAAAACACAGTGTTATTCCTATATCTAAACAAGGTTGTTTATACCAGTATCACCACAAACACATAAATAATGCTTTGTGGTGTGATGCCACAGCTACGACCTCTGACATCACTAGGCAACAGGAATTTTTCAGCTCCATTATAATCTTAAGGAACCACCCTCATGTGTGTTCAGTCACTGACTGAAACATCCGTTATTCTGCAGTGCATGACTGTACGTTTTGTTTCGCTGGAAAATCCTGACTAACACAAGGAGTAAAGGTCATCATGTTTTCAACGTTAACTTTTGGGGAATCTGGGTGAGAGGTAATGGGAATTCTTCGTACAACGCTTGCAGTGTTTCTTTAATTTTGAAATTACACCAAAATAAAAAGTTAGAACGCAAGCAAAGTTTATTTGAAAGCAAGTTTGACACATAGCTTTTCTGTTATCCACATGCATATAAATTTGGCTAAGTTTCCAAGGTAGCCAACAAAGTCCCATTTAATACATAGCGTAGCTGAAATACTGTGCCCTCCCAGGGGGTTTAAAAGGAAGAACACGATACAGTTTTAATAGTGATTCAATCAATTAAATAAAATTGAATAGTCGACTTTAATTCTTTTCCTTGGATGGAAAAATGATTGTATAGTTTTTAATATTCAACCACTGATGTGAAAGAGTGAGAAAAACAACCGTTGGTGCTGGGAGGAAAAAATGGTAATCATTAAAAAAGAAGAAAGTGTTTGGGTGTACCTAGAGAGGAAGGAGAGTTTGAGGAAGGATTTGTTTGAGCTGGTTTATTCAGAAGAAATATGAGCAGATTTATATCCCGAGGGGATGGAGCTGAGGTTATACCAGAGAGAAACAAACTGTCATACATATGAGAAAGGAGGGGCTCTTCAGTAGTGTATCTTATTTTATTTGTCACTAACACTTTTTAAAAGAATACAACTAGAAGACCAATATAAAGTTGTTAATTTTTACATTTGCCAAGTGAAGGTTAAAAAAAAAAAAAAATAGCACATAGCCACACAGCCACCCAAGCACTGTCTATCCACAATTACCATCATGTCCTAAAGAGTAGACATGGCATAATGTGGACACTGAGTAAACTGATCAAGATGTTCACATTTCACCAAGGATTGTTTATAGGACTCTGGATTTTGGGGTGGGTCCTAGCTAAGCACATAAAACAGTTACGTCTCCCCCTGGCAGCTTGTGTGGAGCCCCTCAGAGAGGGGGGTTGTCAAACACAGTTTGGATGGATGCCCATCACCAGCTCCTCCATGTGGCCCCGGCTCTTCCTCAGGCTCTTTTCCCTTCTTCTCAGTGTTCATCCAGGTGCGTCCTGATCTGGCTCCAGGCTTCTGGTTTCTCCTCTTCCAAGGGAAGCTTATAGGTGCGACCTATGCATCCACCTCCATTTGTTTTATTGAATGTGTATTTGCTGAGTTTATGTTTGTTTGTTTGTTTGTTTGTTTTTTCCCCTCTGTCTTTTGTTAATGTTCAAACCCACTTCTCTCTTTCTGGTTAGTGTAGCTTTCCTTTTGTTTTGATCTTATCTATACCTCACCAATGATCCTCAAGGAATTGTTTGGGCTGGGGAATTTCCACACCTGTTTCTGCTTCTCTGATTCATGTGTTAGGTGCCTCTTGCTTCAAGGGATGGTTGGTTTAGTTGCAGACTTCCTGGTGGGAGTAGTGCCACTTCCCTGAGCTTCATTTAGGCCCTTCCCTGATCTGTGATTTTCGGGGTGAAGTCCAAAGCAATTAATCTCCTTATATCTATAAAAAGAATACTAGGGCTGCTGGGTGCGGTGGCTCACGCCTGTAATCCCAGCACTTGGGAGGCTGAGCCAGGAGGATCCTGAGTTCAAAGCCAGCCTCAGCAATGGTGAGGCACTTAGCAACTCAGTGAGACCCTGTTTCTAAATAAAATACAAAAAAGGGCTGGGGATGTGAACCAGTGGTAGAGTGCTCCTGAGTTCAATCCCCGGTACCAAAAAAAAAAAAAAAAAAAAAAAAATACTAGGGGCTGGGGATGTAGCTCAGTTGGTAGAGTGTTTGCCTCGCATGCACAATGGTTCAATCTCACCAGTAATTTTTATGTTGATAACATGTTAAAATGGATAATATTGTGGACATATTGGGTTAAATAAAATATCTTATTTTTAAAGTTAATTTTATCTGTTTTTGCATTATCTGTTTTTTCAGAATGGCTTCCAGAAATTTCAAAATTACTTATATAGTTTGCACTTGGACAACACTATTGTAGAATCCTGAGTTTTGTCCGTGAAATAGATCGACAAACTGTTGTTGTCTGAGATCTTAGAGCTCCCTCCTGGATATGATTCCATTGCTCGTCTGACTTCCCTCCTGAGGTTGTCACGTCTTTACCACTTATTTGACCTCAAACATCTGCTTTGTTTTGTTTTTCATGTACTTAGAAGATTAAAGATAGGTGTCATCTAGAAAAGTTGCTCAGATATCCCAGCAGATCCCCCAGGGGAGGCACCTCCTCCTCACAGATCACCATTCAGGGTCAAGTCAGGACGGGAAGAGAAATCTGGCTACTTGGCATATAAATAGCAAATATTAGGTACCGATTGAAGTATTCTGGGTGCAAGTAACAGAAGTGAATTTCAACTTAATCACAAACAGGCAGTTAATTGGAAGGATAGTGAAGACCTCACAGACTTGAAGAAGAGCTTGACAACTGGCCATCAGAGGTGGCAGGATCTGGTGTAGTCACAGGAGATCCACAGTTAGTACCCACAGTCCATCTTTCTGGGCACTGCCATGGAACTGCTCAGTGGTATCTTTCGTCTCCTGTAACTCTGTTCAAGATTCAAATTACCAAGAGAGATAAACCTGACTTCCTTGAGCTCAGGATGGGCCTACCCACTTCTTAGGCCACTTGGGGTAGGATTCTGTATCACCAGCTCCACCAAAACCATAGGAATTAAGTTTGGGCAGTTCCCCCAAAGGAAGTGGGTAACAGCAGAAACAAAGCAATGTATTCACCAAATTCTGTTTTCTTTTCCTCTCCCTGAGCATAAAAGAAAACCTTATGGCAGGTGTGGTGGCGCACATCTGTAATCTCAGCACTTGGGAGGCTGATGCAGGAGGATCCGGAGTTCAAAGCCAGCCTCAGCAATGGCGAGGTACTTAGCCACTCAGTGAGACCCTGTCTCTAATAAAATACACACACACAAAAAAGGGCTGGGGATGTGGCCGAGTGGTCGAGTGCCCCTGAGTTCAATCATTAGTACCAAAAAAAAAAAAAAAAAAGAAAGAAAAAGAAAACCTTATTTTCTACCTTTTTTTTTTTTTTTCCAGTTAGGATAAAGTGAATGGGATGTAGGTCAAAGTGAGATTTTCCATGTCCATAAAACGTTGACATACTTGGAAGCTATGTGTTTAGTGTGTCAGAATCATGGGATAGAAGGAGGCAGTAAGCCTGAGGCACCACTTAAAGGAGAGATACAGCCTAGCACGCGTGAGGCACAGGTTAGATCCTCAGCACCATATAAAAATAAATTAAAAAAAAAAAAAGGTATTGTGTTCATCTACAACTAAAAAAATTTTTTTAAAAATCCTTTCACATAGCCGGGCCTGGTGGCGCACGCCTGTAATCCCAGCACTTTGGGAGGCTGAGGCAGAAGGATCGGGAGTTCAAAGCCAGCCTCAGCAATGGCGAGGCACTTAGTAACTCAGTGAGACCCTGTCTCTAAATAAAATACAAAAAAAGGCTGGGGATGTGACCCAGTGGTCGAGTGCCCTTGAGTTCAATCCCCAGTACCCAAAAAAAAAAAAAAAAAATCCTTTCACCATGTGACTTCCCATCCTGCATTCTACCCTAAGTAGGGAGGTGGCATGGGTATTGGAAAGGGCAAGGTCATTAATGTGAGGAGACTGGAATTTTCCAGGTTATGTAACCACATTCGACATCTTTGAACTCATTTCCCAATAAACCTACCTTCCAGAAGTAGTGAGGAATGAAAGTGATAAAAGACCAAGAAGCTCCTGGCCTGAATGGGACTTAATAAATGTGTTTCCTCTCCAAGAAAAAACTGCTTCAGTAATGTGGAATGGCAGACATTTTTTTCAGGGCCAGGTAATGTTTCCAGGGATCTTAGAGAATATATTCCTTCCTGTTAAAAATGCTGAGAGCCAGGAACCTGTAATCCCAGTGACTTGGGCAGCTGAGGCAGGAGCATGACAAATTCAAAGCCAGCCGTGGCAACTCAGTGAAGTCCTGTCTTAAAATTAAAAAAAATAAAAAGGGCTGAGGATGGGGCTCAGTTGTTAAGTGCCCCTGGCTTCAATTCCCAATACAAAAAAAAAAAAAAAAAAAAAAAAGAAAGAAAGAGCTGAAAGTTGTGTGTGTTTTTTTTTTTTTTTGTATTTTCTTCAATCATGGAGCATGTGAGAATCCAAGTCTGGTCTGTAGATTGGCTGAGGCAGGAGAGGAGACAGCAAAAGAAATCAGAAAATTGAGCAGGTGATAGACCAGATAGCAGTGAACATCTCTGTGTGCACATATGTCTCTATCTCCGCATCTCTTTTACCTCTTTCTTTCTTTTTTTTTTTTTTAATATTTATTTATTTGCTTTAGTTGTACACAATTTGTTTTTATTTTTACGTGGTGCTGAGGATCGAACCTGGGCCGCCCACGTGCTAGGTGAGCACTCTACCGCTGAGCCACAATCCCAGCCCCTTACCCTCTTTCTTTCTCGTTCCATTTTTAAAATCAAATCACCTTTTAGTTGTGTTCCATTGATTTCATTTTATTTTTTAAACATTTTTAAAATATTTATTTATTTACTTTAGTTGTACACAATGCAATGCATTTTGTTTACATGGTGCTGAGGATTGAACCTGGGCCGTGCACATGCGAGGCGAGTGCTCTGCCGCTGAGCCACAACTCCAGCCCCTGATTTTATTTTTGATTAGGTTAAATACCCACATGGTTCAAAATTCAAGATATGAAGGGGACTTCGTGAAAAGTCCCCTCTTACTCTGCCCTTCAGCTGCCAGGTTCCTCTCCCCAAAGGCAGCCAATATTAACAGTTTTCTGCATATCCCCCTGAGATATTCCCTTCGTTTACAACCATGACACGAATCTTGGGTTTTTGTCACTTAGCAATCTTGCAGATTATTACACACCCATGCATGGAAAACTTCCTGTTCTCAATTTATTTTAAAATGCTTTTTATGTAGAGCCAGGCATGGTGGCGCACTCCTGTAATCAGCACTTGGGAGGCTGAGGCAGGAGAATCAGGAGTTCAAAGCCAGCCTCAGCAATGGTGAGGCACTTAGCAACTCAGTGAGACCCTGTCTCTAATAAAATACAAAATAGGACTGGGGATGTGGCCCAGTGGTTGAGTGCCCCTGAGTTCAATCCCTGGTACCAAAAAAAAAAAATGCTTTTTATGTAGGCTGGGGTTGTGGCTCAGAGGCAGAGTCCTTGCCTAGCTTGTCTGAGGCACTGGGTTCGATTCTCAGCACCACATATAAATAAAGAAAACAAAGGTCCATCAACAAGTAAAAACATTAAGAGAAAAATTTTAAAAGATGCTTTTTATGTTATTTTGTGTATGTACTATGACTTGCCTAATTAAGAACAGTCAGGTGAGTTCAGTTTTTTTTTTTTTGCTATTACAAATAAGGCTGCGGTGAATAATCTTGTGCATGCCATTTTGCACTCAAGCAACTGTACCTGTAAGATAAAACTCTTCAAATGGAATTTCTGGGTTTTAAAAGAGTATGTGCATGTGTAAATTTTATAGATGCTGCCAAATTACCCTTCATAGAAGTTTTACCAATGCATACTGCAAAATATTAAAGTCTGACTTTCTAAAATTCACAGAAGAACCACAGCACATAAACAGGATATAACAGTGACGACTTACTCTGACCCAGTGGCCGTGGGCCAGTTGGACTACTTGGGGATTTTTGCTATCTTTTGGAGTGGGTAATTTGGAATTCTTTTGTAGATTGAGAGTTGTTTAGTTTCACAATTCTAAAGTGGAACATCGCATTAAAGATGTTTTAACAAATCAAGTGTTATTTACTAGATGTGTTTCAGACTGTCAGAACATCATGATGAAGTCAGATTTGGTGATGGGTTTACTCTTTCAAGATTTCAAACTGGGGGCTGGGGTTGTGGCTCAGTGGTAGAGCACTCGCCTAGCAAGTGCACGGCCTGGGTTCGATCCTCAGCACCACGTAAAAATAAAAACTTAATTGTGTACAACTAAAGCAAATAAATAAGTATAAAAAAAAGATTTCAAGCTGAATATAAATGTATATACATGTTTGTATTTTTTCCCCCCAGTGCTGGGATCAAACTTGGAGCCTCACAGGCTAGGCAAATGCTCTACCACTGAACTACATCCCCAGCCCCTAAAATATCTATTAAATCTGTGGTTCTCAAACTTGTTCTTAGACCCCCTTATTTTCTGCAATATTACTGAAGGCTCCAAAGGGCTTCTGTTTATATTGGTTAAATATGTAGATATTTACCAGATTTGAAAGCAAAATTGAAATTTTAAAAAGAATTCCATTACATGTCAACATAAATAACATTTTTTGTGAAAATTAACTATTTTCCAAAAAATTAGTGAGAAGAGTGGTAACACACACACACCAAATCTGGCTTAATAGATGACAGATGGATTCCTCTGTCTGCTCTTCTTTGTTTAAGCTGTTGCAATATCAAATGTCTTATAGCCTCTGGAAAATTCTATTGCATACTCACGAGAGAATGAGAAACAGGCTACTAACATGCCTAATATTATCATTAAAATATTTTCATGTTGTTCACCCCTGAATGGGTCTGGAGGATTCAAAAAAGTCTCTAAACCACAATTTGAGAATGGCTGGTATAGACTAGTTTTATGATACTTTATTGTTACTTATCCTCTAAATATTTAATTTTTGCCAACTTTATTTGTCATAGGCCAAGAGGCCTGTGAAAATGTTCAAAATTTTTGTTGATTTTTCTTCTATGTTGAAGTGTTTGCTTTATGTAATTGTGATCATGTATAATTGGGTACATAAACATATTCAAGGCAGTTATGTTTTTTATACTTTTATTTATTTTTTTTAGTAGTTTAAAACAATAACAATCTTTTTCCTCTCTTATAAATGTGAAGTTTGAGCAGAGCCCAGGAGGTAGGGGAGGCTCATCTCTGCTCCACACGGCGGCAGTTGGGGCAGCTCACCTGAGGGCTGAAGGATCCACTCCCAACATGCACACTCACATGGCTGGCAAGTTGGTGCAGGCTGTCAGCTGGAGTGCAGATGGGTCCAAGCCCTGGAAACCTCCGTTCCTCTCTGTGTAGGTCTTTCCACCTGGCCTAGGCCTAGGCTTCCTCACAGCAATGTGGCTGGGTTTCAAGGGGGAACATTGCAAGAAAGAAAAGGTTAGTCTATTCCAAATTAAGGTGCTTAAAATTCAGTTCTAATATGAACATGGTAACATTTGTTATCATCATAGAAAACCCCAAGTATAGTTGTATAGTTAGTTTCTATCTATCTGGTATGTTTTTGACACATAGATCTTAACCTGTAAATCCTGGCCAAGTATACTCAGAACAAACGGTCAGGTATTTGTATCCACAGGTACAGGCTCCTGGCTGGTGATGCACTCCCTGGCCCTGGGCTTTCAGTCCCCAGCTGCTGCACCATGGTATTCCCTGGCATGGTACTTGACGCTGCACTGTTCACTTGAACACATTTTCTCCTGCCTAGGTCCACCGCTGTTCAAATGCAGATCTATGCTTACTTGACCCCAGCCTGGCAACTCCTCATGAATATGGGCTACTTCATTTGCCTGATAGTTAGCTTGCTGGGAGTACTCTTGGATGGTTACCAATCATGAAAGTTTAGTACAAAAGACCCTGGTTCTTTCCCTGAGTAGTAGTATTTCCTGATCTCAGTGGAACTTCTCTCTGTAGAACTGGGCTGCTATGGTATAACCTTTTTGCTCTGCTTCAATACCAGATATGCCTGTTAACCCCTCTACTATAAATTGAGCCCCCTACTCCAAATTCCAGGAGGTGATGGGCAGTGCCAAGGTTCATGAGCTCTCTGTGAAGTATTAAGTCCAGCTCCAAATTTAAACATTCAAATAGGCTAAAAGTTCGGATGGGTCTGACTTTGTGCATTACAGGGAATCCCTGGTAAGGCATCTTGCAAAAATCATAGGTAAATATGGTAGCTATATTTATTGAGGTAAGGCACCAAGAGCCATAAAAAGCATGCATGGGGTAGTACTCAGGTTTCATGTGTCCAAATGACACCATAATAACCAAAGTCTAATGCCCACTGCTGACTACAGATCCACACACAGATCTGGGGTGTTATCAAGGAAATCTGTCTTATTACTAGATTACTCTCAAGAAGCTAATTAATATTTTTGGGGAACAGATTAAGAGGCCAGAAGAGTCATGCAGAGGGAAGAGAATAGTGCATGGGAAACACAGATAATCAGACCCATTACCCCAGAGCCAAGCACAGTTCCCACAGAGGATCAGCCAACTGGCGAGATAGCAACACCTGTACATAAGCTAAAAGGAGCAGTGGCATGCAGCAGTCCTCTATGGGCCAATTGGCCAGGAAATGAAAGCTACCCAACAGCAGAATTCTGTGCTTGGGGCCAAGTGTAGGGTTTGTGTTCTGACATGGTGAGGCTGTTCACCATACCCAGGTGGACATCATTTTACCCAGGTGGACATCATTTTGAAGAGGAGAGTGAATGCTCAACTCTACTGTATTAACCACAGTTCAGTCCTTCTTTTGGTCTACAAGTTGATGGCGCTCACTTGTAGGATGGCTTGGGCAAGTACTGTATTTCTGTGTAACAAATGAGGAAAACAGGCCCAGGTACATTCAGTGAGTGCCTGATTGGAAAAAGACAAAACCACACTCAAGTCTTTACTCCTAATCCGGTGCTTTGACCACTGCTCCAAGGTGAATTATGTGGGTGAGAAGCTGGAGACAGTAGAACAAATGAAGCTCTGGGGGAGCCATTGGAGGCTGACAGACTTCACAAGGGAAATAAGAGAAGGGGAGGAAAGCAGGGGTACCACAGGAGGATGCTGCTGACAGATGTGGGAGTTAGTGGAAAGACTGGTTCAAGTATCAAGTTTGTGTTGGGGTGTGGGAAATCAGGGTGGAGAAGTGGGAGCAGAGCCAGATGAATCACTTGGACATGAGGGTGGGCATAAGGCACCACTGTGGTTTCCTGAGAACCAGAGTAACAATGAAAGTGGGGCTTGGGGAGATTAATCCAGCCCCGACACAGGATCACAGTGGAAGAGTTGAAAGCAGGCAACCCAATTAGGGCACTGCTGGGATAAATCAGGGCTGGGGTAAGTCTTTGAGGACAATGGGAATGGCCGAGGAAATAAGGAAACAATGAATTCACAAGACAAAAAGAAGACCTCTCAGGATTCAGTAACAGATTGGCCATGAGAACAGAAAGTACAGAGTTCAAAACTGCTACAACCTCTGAGGGTCTAGAAAAATGAAGGGCTTATTAGAACAGAAGATTAGTGCCTTTATTTTAGAGATGTCGAAGTTGAAGTGACAGTGAAAGAGGGGCAGATAAACAATCTGAAATTCGAGATTACATCCCAGCTATATAGCTAAAGGTCAATCTTCTATAGAGGACTTTTGAAGCACATGACTAAAATGGGAAATAAGTTATTTTACATACAAAATTTTTTGTAATCATGAAAACCAACATATAGCTTTCTTTCATATGATTTTATTGCTACTTATAAAAACAAGTTATGAAAAAATATTTTCCTTTTAATGATATAGAAACTACAATCTTTGCAAAAATATACACACCCATAATTGTTACAACACATAGCCTTGTATACACCTTGGACATTAGAAGTGTTTATGAATCATACCCTGTAAAAGTTGTGAGAAGAAAGGTTTTCTATATCGTAACATTCAAGTACTAAAACCACACAGTTGAAAAAAAACATGTCTCTAGCATATAGGTCCAAAGGGATTTAACTTTCAAAATCCCATAGATTCTTTTATTGTGCAAGGCAGAAAAATTAGAATTAATCCACCTTAGGTAGCTTCAGGCGTGTTTCATTTTCCCTGTATTTTTTTCATGAAACTAAGAGGGGAGGCCATGGAAACCCATCTTGAGCAGGTCTCCTCCCGGTCATCTCCAATCTATGGAGCATGGCTCCTACATGATGATTTCTAAGATACTTTTGAGCTCTAAAATGCTCAGATTCTTTAATCATCCAAGGTACTTTCAAAATGATACTTATGCAAGTCTTAATTCCAATATTGCAAGTTACGTAAAAGTTGATTGAGCTGATTTCACCTGAAGAGAGACTTCATTTAGCACTTGTCGGGTGAAAAGCATTAGTTAAAATCAGCAAGCCTAATATTCCCTTTTGGAACTACTGGAAAAGATATTCTCTCACCAAAGCATAAATCCCAGAAGTCAAATTCCTTACTTTGGAAGAACTGTAATGAGAGGGTGGGAAAAAGCCTTTAGCCTTTCTACTCAACAGCTTAAGATAATGATGGATGAAGTATCTGACACAGTAAGAGTTGAGAGGCCACTAAGGGTTCATGTGCACATATTCCCTGTATCCTGACTAACCTGCCACACTTTTCTAGATACCTAATTCTATCTTCAACTGGAGAATATTGGCTAGATGATGCTCCAGATTAAAAAAAAAAAAAAATGTATTCTTTGAATTCATGACGTATCATGATGCAGCTTGATAGTTCACATCATGCTGAAATACTAGAATTTACCAGTGACTTTTCCCTATGTAAGAAACTATAAAAGTCAATGAACTGTGGGGTTCACAGGTCATTACATTTAATGAATAACATGAGCATTATTACATGTAATCCCATAAAGGAAAAAAAGACTAAGTTTAATAGCAGAACTGCATTTTTTAAGGTTACTTAAAAGTCTATAGACTAGGGGCTGGGATTGTGGCTCAGCGGTAGAGCATTCGCCTAGCACGTGGGCGACCCGAGTTCGATCCTCAGCACCACGTACAAATAAAACGCATTGAATAAAACACATTGTTACAACTAAAAGCAAATAAATAAAAATATTAAAAAAAAAAAAAAAAAAGTCTATAGACTAAAGTCTTCTAAGTGATTTAGTAGGTAAGGGAGATACCTATTAGGATAAACCTAATGAAACTGAGTGTTGTAAGTTAAAAATGGTAAAATCTTGGCAATACCATGTTTCAACCTAATAAGATCCTGAGAAAATTTTATTTGGCATCACACTATAAATTCAAGGAGAATTTATAGAAAAATCACATCTCAAGTGAGGAGAAAACACTTCAAGATAGAAGTGTGCACACTGATCATGCCAAGATTTCGCTCTTGTAATTTAAAGACTGGAAATCTTGGAATGTTAAAAAAAAAAAAAAAAAAAAAAAAAAAAGTAGTGCAGTGTCCAAAAAAAAAAAAAAAAAAAAAAAAAAATAATAATAATAATGTGGTGTCAAAAAAAAAAAAAGCAGAATTTAAAAATGATACCTATAGTTGGTATTGCCACTGAAAACAGAAAATTACTGACCAAATTTAGTCATTTCAAGACTTTTTAGAGGTTACATATAAAAACTCCACCATTAAAATGAAAAGGCACAAATGAGTTAAAAGTATGATTGGTAATCATTTATAAAATCCTCAAAAATAAGGCCAATTCATTTAATTATTAATACCAATAAATAGGCACCTATACCAAACTTCAGCTTTGGCATCCTAAGTGGAATTGTGTTGCAAATGAATTAACATAATACTAATTATAGCAGCATTATCAATAAGTTTCTTAGGCTCTACACAGCTAAAATAATTTCTAAAATTTCCCCACCCAAATCCCATCTGTACCAAAAGATGTTTAAAAATTACATATTATTAAGAGTCATAAAATTTTTTGCAGTTTTTCTTCAAATAATGAGCTCTCTTGGGCTGGGGATGTGGCCCAGTGGTCAAGTGCCCCTGAGTTCAACCCCTGGTACCAAAATTAAAAAAAAAAAATCAAAAACAAAAACAAATAATGAGCTCTCCTCTCACCAAGGCCACCTCAACAACAGCAAAAAAATTTTTTGCTAGACTAGTGAGGCTAGACTAACTATTCTTAATCAAAGACATACCATATTCAAAAATGGTACTTTATTTATGAAATTTATTAAATATAATCAATCAATAAATGCAAATTTCCAGGTAGGGGTGTGTGTGTGTGTGTGTGTGTGTGTGTGTGTGTTTGTGTTGGAAATGGTTGATGGTGTACTTGAAAAAAATATCAATTTCAGCAATGATCCTTCATTTGGAACTCTGGAACCATTTACGAATGGCTGCTCCAGTACTACTTGCTACTACACAGAGAGCACCACCCACTGTCCACCAGGTTGGCATGTCATTAAAAAAAATAATCTGAAAGATAAAAGCAAACACCACATCCATCGTCTTCATTATTGCTACGGGTCCTGCTTTTTCTATTTGAATCGCTTTTGTGAGAAATACCTGACCCCCCAAACCAAAGAGCCCAATAAGTATGAGAAATAGCCTGTCCAAGCCACAGTAAGGCAGACTCCATTCTCCTATTATAAAGAGGATGATGATGCTTTCAATGAGGCCAAGTATGACATAATACCAAATGCTCAGAAAGTAGTCCACAGATTTTCCCATTTTTCTTAGTATAACTAGAGTCATCGCAGCAAACACTGCATGTCCAATTGCCGCAATCGTTCCCTTAAGGTGGACTGAATAGCTTCCTTCCATCCCCGAAGTGTTGGAACCAAACAAAAATGGTGGTCTCACGATAAGGATCACTCCAGTGATTGTGAACAAGGTGAAGAAAGCATCCCAAGGGCTATACTTTTCCTTGAGAAATATCCAAGCAAATAGAGATGTAAACACTGGGCTGCTAAACGTGATAACTGTGGCATCTGCGAGGGATGTTGTCTGGAAAGCATAGTATAAAAGGATCATGGCGGTAGAACCAAGGACTCCTCTGAGAATGAGGAAAATTCGTTGACCTTTTGGGCCTATAAACCCAGTTCTGTAAATTCAAATGAAGAAATGCATATTAAATGAACTTGGTATTTGTTTTTCAAGCAAAATGTGTAAACATTTCAAAAGTACTAAACATCAAAAGGGAATAATAAATTAATTATAATATCTGCCACTGAATATTATATACCTTTAAAAACGTTTTCTAAGTATACCTAATGACATTTAAAAGTATTCACAGTACAAGCAAAAATAGCATATGATAATCTAATAAACAATATAAATCAGTAAACATAAATATTATTTCCCCTAAGCATACATCTATAATTTATATGTTTGCAAAAGAGATTAAAAAGGAAAATAGGCTGGATGTTAATAGTTATACCTTAGCAGGTAGACTCATAATTTTCCTTATTTCCTCCAAATTTTTTATGATGAAAATGTTTCATTTTTATAATAAATATAATTTCAAAATGTAAACACTGTATAGGGAAATTTGACCCTAGCTAATGGGCGTTCTCAATCTCATGAGTTTTTCTATAAAAGTTGAAGCAAAACAAAAATTTATTTTAGCCATTGAATGTGAGACAACTTTTTGTTGTTTTCATGAGAAAAGAGCTAAAGTACATTACAAAAGCAAGTGCAGTTTGGATAAGTATAATTATTGCTATCCGGACACTCTGGATATTCAGAGTTAGAAATCAAAGAGGGGTCATCTTTGGCCCATATTTTGAAAAGTCAGGATTGAGTTTTCTGTGATAGTGAAACATAAAAATGTGGCAAAACAGATTAGGGCCAGATTTAAAGAAAACTCTGTGACAATACTTTCATTCCAAAATAGAGAAGGTGGTTAAGTTAGGCTCAGAGTTCTGTTGCCACTGGTAGAAATTTCTTGTCTTTTATTTTATTTCTTTTCTTTTTATTTTCTTAAGTATCAAGAGTTGCACAAATTTACATAGGAAATCCTGATAACAATCTTAGTGAATTTTTCCAACAATTCCTCACTTAGGACATGGAGTGAAACTGTTCTAAGTGAATCGGCATCATGTTAGGAGACACAAGGAGACTTAGGTGGCAAGTGAGTGAAGACTTTAATTAGAGGTTTAAGCATCTCTGCCCAAAGACAGAGCGAGCCAACCAGCCAGCTAATAGGGACCCACTGGCCTCTCTCCCAGGGTTCAAAGTACACTGGGGTGTTTAGGTTATAACAACCTGAGAAGGCATAATTTAATCCTGGGTAGAGTGGAGGATTCCACAGGGAAGGCAAAGGGATACTGGTGGGGATGGAGGGATGTGGGGGAACAGTGAGGGGACAATAAATACAGTGTTCTTATACCGTTATGTTCTGCATACACAAAGCACTTTGACCTAGAATAAATCTTACTAGACTCTTGCAACCACCTTGCAGGGTGGAGGACAGAGTATCATTCCAAAGGAGGAAGCAGAATATGAAAGTTAGCCAGAAAGACCTTGCTCAAGGTTATCCTTATTGAATTCTGGGGAAGACCTAACTCTTAAACTACTATGGCCTTGTGCCTACCCTGGTAAGAGAGCAGCCTGTTTCACTTAAAGAAACCTCTGACTCTAGGAGACACCACTACTTCCTTACCTTTACTTTTTTTCTTCCAAATACTAGTGATGCCAAAGGAAAGAAGGGAAGGTGGTACAAGGTGAGGGGAATTATACAGGGAAAGCTTTATTTTCAAAGTGGGTCGGTGGTGGTAGAAGACTCTCTCTCTTCCTTTTGTGGGCATGTGGTAAGTGCTTACAAGAGCATCTTGTGTGGGTAGATTCATGTGCTTTTTCACTTATCAGAGCTAAGGGGCATAGAAACTGGTAAATCTATGGTAAAGCAGATACTGTAGAGAAAATAAGGCAGGTCAAAAGATTTACACACATTTATTAATATCTTCTACTTTGCGGTTAAGAAATACTTACTTTCTGTATATTAAGCAAGGGATAATAACTAGCATTTGGAACACACATCGAAATGCACTAATTTCTATAGCATGGATGTCTTGCACTTTTTTAACAAATAAAGAGGCCACTGAGAAAAGGAAGGCAGACAATAATGTGTAAAACAAGCCAAGTCCAGGACAGGGTGCTTTCTTCTTGGCTTCTGAAAAAGATTAAACTCTGGTTAGTCCTTGCTTCCAAGTATACTTTTTTTTATCATTTGAACTTAAAAATTGAGAAAAATGCAACTGTGTCAATACTAACAGACTACACATACTTCCTTCTATGCATGTCCATTCCTTGGACCTGTACCATTTCCCCCAACAATTATGAAGAACCCATAGATAAGGGCAACAATTTAAACCATTTAAAAAAATACTGTTTCACCCTATAAAATGGATTTCCTTTGGCTCACTGAAGAATCACCCCCTCTTACAAGTCACGAAGCAAAAAGCTTGCCAAGACAGTAAGAGAAATCTTCAAGAAACACTTGTCAAGATGGAAGTGAAAAATACTTCCCTTCTCGCTGGTGAACCTGGCTTTACGAAGAAAGTGTTCTTTTCTGGAAAATGGTTAATAACAGGGTTATCTGATCATCTGTTGATTTGTTGAGCCTGTGAGCTCCTCCAGGGCTAGGATTTCAGCTATCCTGTCCATGCCTGGCAGATGGAAGACCCTGAATAAATATTTGGTGAATGAAAGAATGAGAGAACTTCACAAAAGACTTAAGAGTCTAACATTAATGGCAACAACATAACCTGGGAAGGCTCTTTGTTGTGGAATCCTGAGCTGTAAATCACATACGTAACATGGTTCATGACTCATCTTTCCAGTTGAGGGCAGGGGCTTTAGGGGCTGCAGCACCCTCTGACACCCAAGAGCTTTGCAGAGACTCATTTCATCTAATCCTTACTTCTTGGCTTCATCTGAACCAGGAAACTTGTGCTTTCTCCAGAGCATCCAGTGTTCAATCTGCTAATGACAATCTGTGGGTGCTAAGCTGTTGTTTAGCCACTTCCCGTCTTAGATTCCTATCACAGGAGTAGAACCTGCTTTCACTCTCAATCCTTGGTCAATGAGAGCAAACAGATCAGGGTAAGCAGAACACTCCCTAAAAGACCACACACTGAGGAATATATTCTTCTTCTTCTTTTCTTTTTTTCAAACTAACAGAAAAACAAGGCAAGGACAAGAAGGAAATAAAACTGGCCAGGCACAGTGGTGGATGCCTATAATCCCAGCTGGTAGGCTGAGGCAGGAGGATCCAGAGTTCAAAGCCAGCCTCGGCAATGGCAAGGCACTTAGCAACTCAGTGAGACCCTGTCTCTAAATAAAATACAAAAATGGGCTGGGGATGTGATCCAGTGGTCGAGTGCCCCTGAGTTCAATCCTCGGTACAAAAAAAAAAAAAAAAAGAAACTGTTAGTTAAGAGCACACTGCACATGATGAGTGTGTGAACATGTATAATTTGCTGGAAAACTAGAATTATCATTTCAATCTAGGAAGGTACAATGTGTTACTCAGCTATAGAACACTATTGTGTAATAATGTTTTTCTTTTTAATGTCCTTCTCCGATAAATGTAAATACCAGGTAATACATTTCAACATCCTCACATCAATTAGATACCTTTGCCCACAAGTGACTCTAAAAATCAAGACCAAAGTGTGATGATGCAGTCTTCTGGGGACACTCTGCAGCCTGACCTTTGTAGTCAGAGACCTCCACTCTTCCTGTTCTGCACATCTGGAGAGACTGCTTTGAAGCTAGCAACCATCAACCCTTGTAGGTGCCAGAACCTTCTGTGTTCTATTATATCCCTAAGTGTTTCAAATAGAAGTGAACTGCATAAACCCACTCAGGCCATCAGAAGGAAGTTTTAGAAGACTTCCAAGTTAAGTACCACAAAATACATGCCTTGGCTATGGTCAGCCTTGGAGTTGAGCTTCTGAAATTTCAGAATTCAGATCCAAATAAAACAGTTTTTCTTAAAAGCAACCCAACCTATAATACATAGAAACTTCACCCTCAGAACAGAATGAGAAGATCAAGGACAGAAAACATCTCCCTGCTCTATAATTCAAGGATGTTCTCCAACCTAAACTTGTCAATTTTTCTCCAGGAAAATTTCAATTTAACATGATATTTTAACTCTTTTAAAATATAATTTTAGCAGGGCGCGGTGGCACACGCCTGTAATCCCAGCACTTGGGAGGCTGAGGCAGGAGGATTGTGAGTTCAAAGCCAGCCTCAGCAATGGCAAGGCACTTAGCAACTTAGTGAGACCCTGTCTCTAATAAAATACAAAAAAGGGCTGGGGATGTGGCCCAGTAGTTGAGTGCCCCTGAGTTCAATACCCGGTACCAAGAAAAAAAAAAAAAAAAAGTAATTTTACACCCTTGGTTCTGATGATCTTTCCCTTTAAAACATATACACACTTTTTTTCTTTAAATCTATAAACACTTAAGGCTCATGTTCCCCCGACTGGACAGGGCAGATGTTAGAAGGCCTAGCTGAATTTGATTATTTGTTAATGAAGGTGAGGGATGAGGGTAAGGAATGGGTGGGTCTACTCAGGCAAACCTCAGTCTTTTACTGAATAATAATTTCAATTCTGTCAATGGAGATGAGCAACAGGCTGGGATAATCCAGAGAGGTATGTGCTCATGTAATGTATTTCTATCAGCACATGAAATATATCCAATAATGTGACAACCCTAAATGATTCAAATTAAGTAAGTGTAATTTCCAAAAAAAAACTGAAAACTTGCTCAGCTTTTTGAGCCTCTGCTTTAAACTGGTGATCACAAATCTGGTTGGGAATTAGAATCACCTGAGTAACTTTAAAAAACTCAATTCCCAAGCCTCATCCCAGACACACTGAAACAGAACCTCTGGGGCTGTAAAAACTCCACTGTTTGAGGACCACTACTGGACTACAGAACTCATTCCTTTCAGGAGGACACAAGGCCCAGTACTAAGCCACCTTCTCCCTACTTCAGTCTAAGATCTTCACTGTTCCTGAAGAAAGCAAAAAGATCTCTTAGGACAGCTGTACACTGTCTGTTAGGGTCATGCAAGAATGTAAGAAAAATGGGTAATAGTTCCAACCTGAACTTGAACATCAACATTGTTCAGATGACCACTTAGTCTAAAAAGGAGACTGTCAAAAAGTTTGATGACAACAGGATAGTGGTTTAAAGTATTTTAATGGCAATCTTCTTTTCAGAATGTTATCTAATCACCTTACAATAACTATTGCTAAGTCTTATTGTTAGGAATTTTCTTTGAGGTTAAAAGACACCACAAGATTCTTAGGTGTGCTCACAAAGGTTTGTCATTTTGCCATGTGCTAAGTGTTCCTTGTTGATTCACAAAGGGGAAAAGTTCATGACTTTGCAAGGACTGACTTGGGTTTATGACATTTAGCCATTGGCTGACCTCTTCGAGAGCTGCACACTGACCAGCTTGAGGTAACCTGGATCTAGAGGTACCAGTCCATGTATAAATGACCAAAAATCTAACAAGTTCTATGAGCATTTAGGGGAGAAATGGAGCAAGAATCATCTTCCAGGGCTTGTCTCTCTAAATTGGGTAAAGTGGATACAGTGAGAAGGGAAAATTAAGAGACACAGAAATCCCAGGTCACATTTAAGGGAGGAAATCCAGGAGATGAGGTGATGCAAACATTATAACTTGGTCTTAAAACGAGACCTCACTGTTTCCTTCTAGGAATCTGTGCCAGTGGAAAGGGCCCTAGGCTGGGTCTCTGGCAAGCTGAGATCCTAAACCTGGGGCTGCTCAGACCTGCAGTCTCACACAGCCAGACCTTAGAAGAAGAACAAAAAACCTCCCCAAACCCTCACCTTCCTGGAACTCACTTTCCTTCTTTGTCAGTGACCAAGGGTTGTCATGGGGGAGAGGAGAGTGGGGTGCGGAGGGGGTTTCCTGTCTTTAATTTTTTTTTTTCTTTTTAGTCCTAGATGGACAAAAATGCCTTTATTTTATTTTTTTATGTGGTGCTGAGGATTGAACCCAGTGCCTCAAGCGTGCTAGACAAGCGCTCTGCCACTGAGCTACAGCCCCAGCCCGGTTTCCTGTCTTTGAGGACTAGGAAATCCTTAACAGGGAGTTTTGCATAAATTGCTAAAAAATCCTCCAATTCCCCAAAGGTTAAGTACCAGTAGTCCTACTCAACTTTGCTTTTCCAAGATTCTGGGACAAACAATTTTCTGGAGCAGATGCTTTTCAACTTTCTCTTCAAGGATTCGGGTTTAGTTAGAACCGAGATAAATTTTTGAGGGTCAGCTTTCTTCTAACCTCGGCCCCAGCCTCTCTCGCTAACCTCCCACCTTCAACCTCCTCGGGGAGGGCACACACCAAACTGCAATCTGACTCCAAGGTCCTGCCAGCAACGCTAATTACAGGAGCAGCCTTAGAATCCCCAAAAGGTTGAGAACACAATCAGAAACTTTCTCCAGTCTTAGCGCCCGCGGGTCGCAGAGGGGCTTCTGCTTTGTAGCCCCCAAGGTGACAGCTCAACGGTCTTCCCGGGCGCGGGGCAGAACGCTGAGGGAGGCGCGGTGGTCACTGCACCCTGTCTGCGGAGACCCCAGCCCACCTTCACCCGCCCGGCCCCCAGGTGAGACCCGTGCCCGAACCGTACGCGCACTCACCGGGCTCCGCTCGAGAGCAGCACGGCGAGGATCTGCAGAGCCAGCACCAGCCGCCTCGGCTGCTCCGGCTGCCCCGGCTGCCTCGGCGTCCGCAGGCTCCTCACCGGCGTTGCAGGGCGCGTGGTCGGTCAGCTGCAGCCCAGACTCCCGGAGCTCCGGAGGCTCTCCGGCGTGCTCCCGGGCGCTCTCTTGGGGCCCCATCTCGTGGCCCACGCTCTCCCCCGCTGCCGGCGCGCCGTCTGGCGCCGACAGCAGCCGCTCGGCTGCCCTGCTCTTCCGGCCGGCGGTGGCGCTCCGGCGCATGCGCGCGCGCGCCCTCCCCTCTCCCTGCTCTCCGGGGACCGCACGCCTGTCCTCCGCTGCCCTCTTGCCGGCTTCTCCCCGAGCCTTTTGCCTAGGGGCAGATCCTCAGCCTCCCAGGCCTGGCTGCGGTGTCCATCCCTCTGCTGCGGTCAGGCTAGACGGGCCAGCGGCTTGGAACCATCCTTCACAGGGCACACTGGTCCTTGCTCTGTCTTTGCACAGACAGGGAGGGACGCTGGGTTTCCAGCCCCGGCGCTGCAGGTCCCTGTGGCCTTCTCTTGAGATTCAGAAATTGAGTATTTATGTATTGGTGTGGCACCGCGTTCTGCACCTCTGGGATATCCTGGAGACTACAGAGCACTGTGCCTGTCTTTAACCCGCCAAAGGCTTGCTGTGTGTTTGTTTCTCTGTTGTCTCATTGCCACTTTGCTGGTTTAGGAGGCAGTGAGTAATCACTGGGAAAATATATAAGGCGAAGCTGAACTCATTTGGGTGTTTTTTTGCAATAGTAAGGACACAACACATTCATCTTTGTTTGTTTTTTGTTAACTAAGGCATCCTGATTGGATCAAATGTAAGATTCAAATAATTTGACCCAGTAAGATCAAAGATAACATGTCATTTGACCTCAGGTTTCACTTACAGTCTCTTTATGCTGGTCTTTTTTTTTTTCTCTGTGTGTGTGTGTGTGTGTGTGTGTGTGTGTGTGTTTGGGTTGGGGGGTGGTACTGGGGATTGAACAGAGGACCTTTACCACTGAGCTACATCTTCAGTCCCCTTTTCTTTTCTTTCTTCCTTTCTTTCTTTCTTTCTTTTTTTTTTTTTTTTTTTTGGTACTGGGGATTGAACTCAGGGGCACTGGACCACTGGGACCACATCCCCAGCCCCCCCCCCCCGTTTTTTTTGTAAATATTTATTTACTTTAGTTGTACACAATGCAACACATTTATGTTTACGTGGTATTGAGGATCGAACCCGGGTCTTGCACGTGCTAGGCGAGCTCTCTACCGCTGAGCCACAACCCCAGCCCCCCCAGCCTTTTTTTGTATTTTATTAGAGACAGGGTCTCACTGAGTTGCTAAGTGCCAAGCCATTGCTGAGACAGGCCCCCAGCCCTCCCCCCCTTTTTTTAATTTTAAGACAGAATCTAAGTTGCTTAGAGCCTCTTTATATTGCTGAGACTGGCCTGGAACTTGCCATCCTCCTGCCTCAGCCTCCTGAACCTCTGGGATTACTGGCATGCACCACTACAGCTGGCCTCTTTTATGTTTTAAGTACTTCTTTTTTCATTCCTTTGCTTGCTCTAAGTGTGGAAGTGATGCCACTGATTGTCCGTGATGAGTTCTGCTCCCCCAAATGTTGAAGTTTGAACATTAGAGAAGCACACCAAGGCAAGCATATAAAACAGGGTTTATTTAAAAGGGGTAACATAGACTTCTTTGCTGGTATCCTGGTATCCCAAAAAGCAGGTCAGGTCTGCCTTTTTTATATTTCCTAGGGCTTTCTTTGTTCCCCTGCCCTCTTCCCCTCATCTCTCTCCTTCTAGCATAAGTGACCAGGTCCCGTGGGATAGCCAAAAGGTGAGCAGCAGATGGGCTGAAGGGGGCAGGGCAGGATGGAGTGTTCCAGGACACATTAATTAACAACTTTATAGCTCCCTGTAGGGTAGGACAGTTCCTGGGTCAAGTTACTTTGGCAACAGGTTGGGGCAGGGGCAGGTTTTTGATAAGGGTGGAGGAATGGCTCTGAAGGAATTCCAATCCCTCAGGGACAGCCTCTAACTTCGGACTCACTCAAAATTGGCTTTTTAAGTCCGACCTGACTCGATTTACCTATTATACTGACTGCCTGTCAGAGTCTACCTTCAGAGGGACATTGTTAGAAAAATTTTGCAGGATGGATAGACGCACGCTGGAACCGTCATATAGGAAAAGGGAAGGGGTTTATTGAATTACCAAAGAAACATGTGGAGGGGATGGGGATGAACCGCGGGGAACGAGCGGGAGCTGGAGCACGAGGGAACAGAGAGCAGGAACAGAGAGAGAGCTCAGTCCGGCCCTGGTTTAAATAGAGTAGGGGTCATAAAACCCCCTTGGAGTGAGTCCTTGCCCTATAGGCCAGCAGAGGTCAAGGGGGGGGGGTAGTGGACAGGGGACTTGCTGGTCAGGTTTTTTGGTCACGCTGAGGATCTTGGGAGGTGTAGTTTTTAACAAAGCACCTGGGGAGGTGTGGCCTCCTGCCTGGGAGGCGCGGCCTCCTGCCTGGAATCCAACAGACATACTCTGGGCAAAGATGAAGGTGTGTAAGCCATTCTAGGTCCAGTCTCCAAGCAAATTACCAAACATGAGAGTGAGGTTTGTCTCTTTTCAGACATCTCCACAATGGAAACAGCACTAGACTCCAGGAATCCTACATTCTGGCCTGAGTGTGTGACCTCAGACAGTCACAACTGTACCCCTTGAAGCCTTGATTAACCTCCTTTATCAAGTAGAGATGAAATGTTTCTCTTCCTACTTTACGGAGTTGCTCTGCAAATAAAATGTCATGATGTGAGCAAAAGCTTAGCCCCTGGAAAACACTTTACTGAAAAATCAAGATGTATTTTTACCTAGGGTGAACATACAGTTTGTCCTTCAAACTAGAACTTCTTTTTTTTTTTTTTTTTTTTTTTGGTACCGGGGATTGAACTCAGGGGCACTTGACCACTGGGCCACATCCCCAGCCCTTTTTTGTATTTTATTAGAAGCAGGGTCTCACTGAGTTACTAAGTGCCTCGCCATTGCTGAGGCTGGCTTTGAACTCGCGATCCTCCTGCCTCAGCCTCCCAAAGTGCTGGGATTACAGGCGTGCGCCACTGCACCCGGCTTCTAGAACTTCTTTTTTTTAAGATTAAAAGGGTGAGCTCTTTTAAAACTTATGAGGACAATATGGATAAACTGGGACTGTCATAGGCAAGCTGGGACAAATGGCCACCTGGATTCTAGCTAGATTAATATGTACCATTGCCTTATCTGAAAAAGAAGTTAAGGCTGATTACAAAATATGTGCAACAGGGCTGGGGCTGTAGCTTAGTGGTAGAATGTCTGCCCCTCATGTGAGGCACTGGGTTCAATCCTCAGCGCCACATAAAAATAAATAAAGATATTGTGTCCATCTACAACTAAAAAAATATTTAAAAAAATATATGCAACAGTTTTGTTGTTGTTATTGTTGCAGGGAGGGAGGGTGAGGGTGGTAGATCATGAGTATGAAGCAAGAACCAAAAAGCTTCTCCAAGTATCTGCAAAGTCAAGTGGAGTTTCACAGTTGCATTGTAAGATTTAGATGTGAGGAGAGTCTGAAGAATCTCCCTCCTCAAATGATGAAGATGGTGGCTAGGGAGGGTGATAAGGAAGAAAGAAAGTGCCTAGCATGTGTAAGGTCCTGGGTGCCATCCCCAGCACCAAAAAAAAAGGGGGGGGGGATGATTTGAGAAAGTGCCCTGACCACTTCACTTTCAACACCATCCTTAAAAAAGGAGAAGGGGAAGAATAAAAGAATAAGGAAGGTACCATTGTGACTAAGATTTGGAGACTTAATTTCAGTGTTGTAGTTTATTTTCTTCAACTTTCTCCCCCTCCGTTGCTCACCTTGAGAAATGAACAGTATCAGTCATATTCATTCTCCCATCTTAGCTAAACAAGTGCCATGCAGAAAAAAGACAACCAATAAAAAAAAAATATGGACCACACCAGAAGTCAAAAGTCATGGCCCTAGCTGGGCACAGTGGCGCACGCCTGTGATCCCAGCACTTGGGAGGCTGAGGCAAGAGGATTTCGAGTTCAAAGCCAGCCTCAGCAATGGCGAGGCATTTAGCAACTCAGTGAGACCCTGTCTCTAAATAAAATCCAAAAAAAGGGCTGGGGATGTGGCTCAGTGGTCAAGTGCCCCTGAGTTCAATCCCTGGTACAAAAAAAAAAAAAAAAAAAAAAAAAGGTCATGGCCCTGCTGCATTTTCTCTCCTAGGAGGCATACAGAGGGTGACATTCTCCCTTGAGCTTTGTTATATCAGGGCTTTGGTGACAGTGACACAGAGTTTGTGAGAATGGATTTCATTCACCCTTATTGTGAAGGATAGGAGAGACCAGCTTTCAGCATCAGAAAAGTCAGATGCTATTCTGACCTAGGTAGAGGAGGCAGGGAAGAAGGATTGACTTTGCGGTGGCATGGAGACGGAATGGACAGGATTCATTGACTAGATGAGAAAGAGTGTTGCACAAGGTGCTCCAACTAAAACTCTGCTGCATCTAAAGGGATTCCATCTTCCAATGAGGACAGGAGCTCCCACCATGAGGCCCGTAAGTATGGTGGGGTGGCACTTCTGATGTTAAGAAGCAAGATGAAAGCAGAGGAGAGATGGGTTCTACTTGTCTCTGTTAGCACCTGGAAGTCCATTGTCCTTGCCATTCTTGTGGCAGCAAATGGAGACCTTCATGTACTGCCAGAGTGAGCCTCCTGACTTCCAGTACTGCTTGCATGTCGAGGGTGTTCCCATGTGAGACATTTGTATATTAGGAACTGTCTTTTTTCTAGTGTGCCACTGGATGCCTACCAGATTGGTACCTGGGTACTAATTTGAAAGACTGCTTTTTCTATTTAAAAAAATAAAATAAAAAAAAAATGTATAGATTTTTATCCTTTCAACTAGTGTGCCTCATGACTTGGGACATAGAAATTTGTTCCAAACAATGCAGTCTGATATTTATGTTTTGGGGGAAAAAAAATCAGTACTGTGAAACACAAGATCATACTTCTAAATAACCTTGTTAAATGAAAGAGGGAACATGCAAAAGAGAGGTCATTTAGGATAAATGTAGGCTAGTATACCAGAAAGAGAGGCAAAATAAAACTGTTCAGATAGATGATATGAACTGACTCTGGAAATATAACAAGAAAAAAAAAGGCAGAAATAACTCCTCAAAAAAATTATACATAGAATCACTATATGATCTAGCAATTCCACTTCAGGTGTAGACTAGAAGAACTGAAAGCATGAACTTGAGTAAGTTTTTGGTATACCTTGTACTCGTTGCATATACTGTGTATACCATATAACGGAATACTATTCAGCCTTAAAAAGGGAGGAAACACTGACACATGCTACAATATGGATGAACCTTAAGGATATTATGCAAATGAAATAAAGGATAAATACTATATGGTTCCACTTATTAGAGGGGCCTAGCATAGTCAAGTCCCTGGAGACACAAAGAATGGGGAGTCAGTGTTTAATGGATGTAGAATTCAATTTGGGATGATGAAGGAGTTCTGTGGATGGACAGTGGTGATGGTATGTAGCCATGTGAATGCACTAATGCCACTGAACTGTATACTTAAAGTTGTTTAAATGGTAAATTTTGTGTTATGTACATGTTACTAAATGTTTTTTTTAAAGGTTAAAAAAATGGCCAGGGGAAACCCTTCTGAGAGTGTCACAGACAGATAATAAACCGGCAATGTGCATCCAGAGTTGAAGTTAACTTGGGCCTACACTCACACCAAGGCATGCAAGATATTTTCTTCAGTACCAGCCTTGCCCTTTCTTCAGCTCTGGCTCATAATTATCGAGAAATGAAGATGATCATAAAAGAAAGAAGCAGTAGGAAGCCGGGCATAGTGTTGCATGCCTATAATCCCAGCAAGTTTGAGGCCAGCCTCAGCAACTTAGCCAGACCCTGACTCAAAATTAAAAATATAAAAAGGACTAGGGATGTAGCTCATTGGTAGAGCACACCTGGGTTCAATCCTCAAGGCAAAAGAAAAAGAAAGAAAATAGAACAGTAATAATAATAATAATAATAATAATAATAATAATAGGAGAGGAGAGGCAGCATGGTATAGTGTCTTCCAGGCTCTTGAAACTTTCCCACCCAAGAATCCCCAATCGCTAAAAAATGTCAACTTGGAACTCTGGAGTCAGAGTTTAAAGCCCTTATCATATTTTTAAAGTTTCTTTAAAGTCCTGTGTTCCAACTTAAAAATGTATGCCAATTTTCCATTCTGGTCCCTAATATATTTATCTTTATCTTCATACCATCTTTCATGTGACACATCTGACTAATGTCTGAATGCTTACATTGAACCATTTACAATTCTTGGCAGAGACAGAGTGAGAAACAAAAGAGGCAAGGTCCCTGACCTCAGAGAAGGGGAGAAGTATTCTGGAGGATGAAAAAAAGAAGCTGGCATTATCTAGCATCATGCAAAATCTCATTTCCAGAGGTGTGGGTCTGCCTTAGCTTTTAGTCCTCTCCCATTTTTTTTTTTTTTTTTTTTTTTTTTTTTTTTTTTTTTTGGTACCAGGGATTGAACTCAGGAGCACTCGACCACTGGGCCACATCCCCAGCCCTTTCTTGTATTTTATTTAGAGACAGGGTCTCACTGAGTTGCTAAGTGCCCTGCCATTGCTGAGGCTGGCTTTGAACTCGGCAATCCTCCTGCCTCAGCCTCCCAAAGTTCTGGGATTATAGGCGTGCGCCACCGCGCCCGGCCTCTCCCAATTTGACAGACTGGCCTGGGAGTCAGGGTGCTGGGTCTGTGCCATTGCAATGCTCTGGGATTCCCCTCCCTCTCCCTGCCTCCATTTCCTGAGCTCTGAAGTCACAGGGCTGCATCCCTAGCAGTCACTGAACGCTGGAGGTGCACCCTGCAGGCCTTGGCAGCTCCCTTTCCCTGTGCTGGGACTTTCTCCAGTTCTTCCCTGTTTTCTTACCCTTTGGTCTGTTCCCACGCTGCTAAAGGTAACTCCTGTATACATAAATTATTTCTGACACCCCAGGGAACCTCTGTCCTCCTCTGAGAACTTTTTGTTTACAGATTCTCTGAGAGGGAGCATGCCTGAGCTTTTGACTTGGC
This sequence comes from Tamias sibiricus, assembly GCA_025594165.1. Taxonomy (NCBI): domain Eukaryota; kingdom Metazoa; phylum Chordata; class Mammalia; order Rodentia; family Sciuridae; genus Tamias; species Tamias sibiricus. Next base: position 137,218,962 of record CM046663.1, on the reverse strand, counting down.
CCTAGATGATACTACATAATCCACTGTAACCTTGGATTTGTTGTGATTTGAGACTTGGATTCCACTCAGTTCTTGTTTTAATAACTACCATTTACGAAACACTCAAAATATGCCACGCACTATTAAGTATGTTGATTCTTTTAATCCTCCTGTGAACTTTATCAGGCAGTTGAGCATAATCGTTAAAAGCAGGACTCTGGAGTCAACTGCTCTGGGTTCCCATCTTGGGTGCACCACTTACCAACTATGTGACTTCAGAAAAGAGATGGACTCCCTTTTACTGAGCCTCTATTTTCGTGTCTATAAAATGAAATAGCAGTAGTGCTGGGCGTGGTGGCACACGCCTGTAATCCCAGCACTTGGGAGGCTGAGGCAGGAGGATCACGAGTTCAAAGCCAGCCTCAGCAATGGTGAGGCACTTAGCAACTCAGTGAGACCCTGTCTCTAATAAAATACAAAAAAGGGCTGGGGATGTGGCCCAGTGGTCAAGTGCCCCTGAGTTCAATCCCAGTACAAAAAAAGAAAAAAAAGAAGAAATAGCAGTAGTATCTAGCTGCTGCCAAGATGAAATGAGATAATACATACAGAACACCAGATAGCAAGTACTCTTTTTTTTTTTTTTTTTTTTTAAATGTATGCATTATATGGGGCTGGGATTGTGGCTCAGCGGTAGAGCACTCATCTAGCACGTGCGCGACCCGGGTTCGATCCTCAGCACCACATACAAATAAACGCATTGTGTACAACTAAAAGCAAATAAATAAACATTAAAAAAAAAGTATGCATTATATTGTGTGCATGCATGAATATGTAACAACAAATCTCATCATTATGTACAACTGTAATGCACAATAAAATATGTGGAAAAAATTAATAAAAGGAAAGCAAAACAAAACATCATGGAATAGCAAAACCAAAATGAAACCCCAAAATGTGTGCATTTTATTGTCCCCATTTTGCAGATAGAAAAGTGAAGCTCAGAAATGTTAAGCAACTTGCCCAAAGTCACACTGATATGGAAGGGCAGAGGTAGCATTAGTATCCAGGACTGTCAGTCACCTAAGTGGGTAGCCTGGGTAACTGTTCATCCAGAACATCTGATTACCAGAGTTGCTGGTTTCTGAGAGCACCTTATTAGAACATAGTTTCTTGGGCTTGGATTGTGGCTCGGCGGAAGAGTGCTCGCCTAGCACGTGGGCAGCCCCGGTTCGATCCTCAGCACCATGTAAAAATAAAAGCATTGTGTACAAAGGCATTGTGTACAACTAAAACAAAACAAAACAAAAACAAAACAAAACAAAAAGAGCTGTGTACCTGCCCACTTAAAAAAAAAAAAAAAAAAAGAAGAAGATAGTTTCTTTCACCTGATATTTTGGCTTGAACCCTGAGATCTGTGCACTGTCAACATTCTGTGACAACTTTCTTCCAACAGTGATGCTATAAGCTTTGCACCAGGCTTATGGTGTCCTATGTCTCTAATATCTGAAACTTCTTGGAGTAAAATGCTATGAAATAAAGAAGAAAATCAATTTTTATAATGATATTAATAGAAGCCATGATTCCCTGCAGATGTGCAGTTACTAGCAAACCCTTGAGTCATTAGCCTACCAATCAGCCATCTCCCACGCCTTCTGAAACCTACTGACTTCTTTCACTCTCCTTATTGGTTCATTATTAGTGTAGTTTCAACTACTTGCTTAATGCCAGACTCATAGTTCTCATGCAGAAATTATTCTTTGATGCTTCTACATAGAGTGCCATGTCCATAATTATTTTTGTAAAAATTTGAATAGGAGCCGGGCGTGGTGGCGCACTCCTGTAATCCCAGCACTTGGGAGGCTGAGGCAGGAGGATCGAGAGTTCAAAGCCAGCCTCAGCAATAGTGAGGCACTTAGCAACTCAGTGAGAGCCTTTCTCTAATAAAATACAAAAAAGGGCTGGGGGGCTGGGGATGTGGCCCAGTGGTTGAGTGTCTCTGAGTTCAATCCCCGGTACCAAAAAAAAAAAAAAAAAAAAAAAAATTGAATAGGAATAGAATAATCATACAAAAAGTATAGAAGTCATAAATGTATAACTCAACGAATGGTCAGTTACCCATGGAGCATACCCAAGTAAATTGCACCCAGATCAAGAAAGAGAATGTGCTCCGTTCCCTAAAAATCCCTCTTGTGCCTCCTTTCCATCACTATACCCTGCAAAGTTAGGTGATGTCTGGATTTCTACAACTATAGAATTCATTTTTGAACTTCATGTAATTGGAATTATATGGTATGCATTCGCTAGACTTTGAATGTGACCCAAAATTCATGTTGGAAACTTAATCCTCAATGCAACAGTGTTGAGAGGCGGGATCTTTAAGAAATGATCAGGTCATGAGGGTTCTGCATTCTTGAATGGATTCATGCCAGTATGGGAATGAGTGAATTATTCCTAGAACGGATTCCTGATAAGGATGAGTTTGTCCCCTTTCCCTCTTTCTAGCACATGTGCTTTCTTGTTCTTCTGCCTTCTGCCATGAGGATGACACAGCAAGAGGCACTTGCCAGAATGTCAGCACCTTGACCTTGGGCTTCCCCCCTTCCAGAATTGTGAGACATAAATCTCTGCTCTTTTGTTATGTTATCCAATCTCAAGTATTCTGTTTTAGCAGCACAAAATAGACTAAGACAGCATTCTTTTTTTTTTGTTTTACCCATGTGGTTTCTCTAATACCATATTTGTGAGAGTCACCCATGTTACTGTGTATGGCTTTAGTTGATTCATTCTTTTTACCATATAAGATTATATTGTGTGAGTATATATTGTACCTCTTTACCAATGTTGACTATCAGGAGAGACACTACGACATTTAGAACTACATGTCTCTTGCCTATTTAATATATTTCTCTTGCAAAACCTTGGAGAGACTGTTTGGACTTGAGTTCCAAATAGTATCATATCATCCTCCCCATATAGTGAACTCCAAAACTCACATTTATATTTGTTCACAAATATATCTCAATTGTATACTATATAACCAGGTATCTTGGTAGATAGACATAGGACTGGAGGCCCTTGAGGATTTTACAGCCTAGTGAGAAGGGGTAGAAACACAAGCAGATGAACACAGAATGCTGGGGTAATGTTACAGAAAACCAAACCTATGACTATTAGAATTACTTTAAATGATGTAATTTTTAAACATTCAGTCAAAGTTTTAAACATTAAGTTTTCACTCAGCTCGTATTAGGGAACCAATCTTCTGGAATTCCCACAGGCACCTTTATAGATCATTTAGAAGGCTTCAGGAAGATTAAAGAGAGTCACTCTTTTCAGAGGGTCTCAGTGTTCAGTCAATTGAGAAGATCCCATTATGCATCAAAGAAATGCCAGGCTTTCCTTCCCACAGGCTCTCCTTCCTTTGTGTTCCCCTTAAATGCCCTCAGCCCTTTTTATTTATTTCATTTCATTTCTACATCCTCTCTCAACCAGCTCATCTATTCTCTGGGCTTTAACTATCGTTTGTATCTGTCCATGACGCCTATATCTTTAACTCCACTTTGGTTCTGTCTCGGAGTTCATATATAAGAACCTGATATGGTGGGGCACGGTGGCACATGCCTGTAATCCCAGTGATTTAGAGGATGAGGCAGGAGGATCACAAGTTTGAGGCCAGCCTCAGCAACTTAATGAGACCCTGTCTCAAAATAAAAAGTAAAAAGGCTGGTGATATGGCTCAGTGGAAGAGTGCCCCTGGGTTTAATCCCTCGTACCAAAACAAAACAAAAACCCTAATATATAACCACCTATTAGGGCACATTGCTGGCACATCTGTTCAATGGATTCCTAACTGAACTGACTGCTATCTTCACAACCCTCCCCTTCCTCTCTCTCCTATCCCAGTGGAAGACCTACCAATCACTCAGACTGGGAGCCTTTTTAGATCCTTTCTCCACTGTCTCCCTCCATATCTAATCAATCAATCAATCAATCAGACACGTTAATTCTACTTTATAACTAAATCTTGACTCTGACCACTCTCTTTAATTTCATGGCCTTTAAGCTGATTTAGGCTCCTTCCATCTCCTTCTGGATTTTTTTCCAGGGCCTTCTTACATATGGTTTGATTTCAGTCTAATTTCTCATACTGATCTGTCTTCTGAACCATGATTTAGAATGTGGCTCTGATCATGTTGTTTCTTCACTTCAGTATCATCAATGACTCTCCACTACCTATAGTAGTACTTCCCAAAAGGTGTGCCCTAATTTTGCTGGGTAGACTCAGATGTGCTAAGCGTGGCCAAGGTTGGCCAGACATGTTATACCCCAGTTTACCATAAATGTTTCCATTTTCCTCGTACAGCATAAGTGGAAAGATTAGAAAGGACTGGCTACAAGATTTGGTACATACTCTAGACCTTTGCCAACCTCTCTATCTCATCTCCAGCACTCATCATTTCATAACTTAGGATCTTAGGGTTGCCATTTCTTGTTGCCTGCAGAGCTACTGCTTGCCCGGGTTGACAGAAGAGCACAGTGGGCAACCTGAAATGAACTTCTCCTCTTCTCCATCTGGCAAACTTCTACACATCTTTTAGATTTTAATGCATGCTTTGCCTTCTTGAGTAGCCTTCTTTGAGTTTCCAGGGTGGAATTGGCCATTCCAGCCTTTGTGCTTCCCTGTAACTCACAATCTACCTCTATTATGTGCTCTTAACTATTACTCATAATCAGTTATGTGCTCCCATGGGAACTTGTAATCTACTGCTATTATGCGCTTCCATCGCAACTCAAAATCCTCCAATTACGCACTTTCACTGTAACTCATAATCTACCTCGATTATGTGCTTTCACTGTAACACATAATCCACCTTAATTATGGCACTGTCCTGCCAAAGAGCACCTTTTGGTTTACATATATATTTCCTTTGCTAGTTTGTAAGTTGTTTGAGGCTTTTCATCTGTTTTCCCTGTGCCTGGCACAAAAGAGCCTTAAGAAAAGGTTAAGTAAAACTTTTACTTGGTTTACTTATTACATTATCATATTTTACTTATTTTTTAAATTTTTTATCTTTATTTTTTAATATTTGTTTATTTGCTTTAGTTGTACATAATGCATTTACTTTTACGTGGGGCTGAGGATCGAACCAGGGACTGTGCATGTGCTAGGCAAGCACTCTACCGCTGAGCCACAACCCCAGCCCCTACTTATTGTATTTTTATAATAATTAGGAAGATTAAAGAGAGTCACCTACCCCATCCTCACTATTGGAGAATAGTTCAAAGCCAGCCTCAGCAATGGCCAGGCACCTAACAACTCAGTGAGACCCCGTCTCCAAATAAAATACAAAAAAGGGCTGGGGATATGGCCCAGTGGTCGAGTGCCCCTGAGTTCAATGCCCAGTACCACATAAAAAAAAAAAAAAAAAACAAATTTGTTTCTCAGTCAAGCTTTTATCAGTCAGATTGATAGATGCATATCAACTCATAGAAGCGTGTCAACTCATGCTTCTGTGGTCACCCCAGGGAATTATGCTTGCTTCTGTGTGTGTGTGTGTGTGTGTGTGTGTGTGTGTGTTCACTTTTAAAACCTATATAATATATATAACATACATTTTAGTATTTTACCAAAGTGTTCAACTCAGTGGCACCAATTATCTTCACAATGATGTGAAACCGTCAGTACTATCTAGATCCAGACATTTTTCACAACTGCAAATGAAAAATCCCACCCTCACTAAGCAGTCACTTCCCAGCCCCACTTCTCTCAGCTCCTGGCAAGCACTAATCTGCTTTCTGCCTCAATGGAATTTGACTATTCTGGACATTTCGTATCAATGGAATCATATGATATGTGATCTTTTGTGTCTAGTTTCTTTCACTTATAATATTTTCAAATGTCATCTGTGTTGTAATATACATATCAGTTCAGTACTTCATCATGTTTCATGCTTATTTATGGCTGAAGAATATTTCCAATATTTTGTTCCTCCATTCATCAGTTGATGAATATTGTTACCACCCTACCATCTTTGGCTAATGTGAATTAGCCAAAAGAGCTGCTTTTGGAACCATCTGAGCTGCTATGAATATTCATGTGCAAGTTTTTGTTCTAATACTTCTTTTCAATTCTTTCAGGTGTATCTGGGAATAGAATTGCTGGGTCATATGGTAATTCTTTTTTTTGGTACCAGGGATTGAATCCAGGGGCTATTAACCACTGAGCCACATCCCTTTTTATCTTTTATTTTGAGACAGGGTCTCACTAAGTTGTTGAGGCTGGCTTTGAACTTGCAATCCTCCTGCCTCAGGCTCCTGAGTTGCTGGCATGCGCCACCACCCTAGGCATCATATGGTAATTTTATATTTAATTTATTGTACAACCACCAAAGGGTTTTTCACAGAAGTTACGCCATCTTATATTTCCTCTAATAATATATGAAAGTTCTAATTTCTATGTGTTTTCATCAACAATTATTATTTACCATCTTTTAAAGAAAGTATCATTTTTACCATTATGGTCGATACATGCTGTTAATAGATTCACTTCACTACTCATGTTTTATTGGCCAAGACAAATTATATGATCACATGTAGCTTCAAGAGAGGTGGGAAGCCCAGTTCCATCACACATCAGTGTAGGATATTTGTGAACAGCTCTAATGACTATCACACAGTTAATGTCAAGGGAGATGAAAGATTAAATCAAAATAGACCCATCATCTCTCCACTAGTCCTTATGCACAAATCAGGCCATTGTCTCTTACTTAAGTATTATAAAGTTTCCAGAAGAAAACTGAACAGAGAATTGCTGAGAGTGGCACAGATGTGAGTTGAGAAATATGGGAAGGGGGCATGATGGCCCAGAAGAACAGGAGGCAAGAAAAATCTAGGGCTGGAGATGTAGCTCAGTGATACCTTGATGAGTCCTTGCTTCCCTGAAAGTTGAAGTACAAAACCAAAGAAGCACGTGGAGGCAAGGGTAGAGTGGAAAAGGAAAGGCTTTATTAAAGGACCCAGGTGGGCCCATGGGGGTGGGGGCAGAGTGATCTGGCAGGAAGGGCTTGGGGCAAGTTGATTAGCATCTCCCTGTTTGCTGGGAGCTGCTTCATTAACATTCTTTAGGGTGGGTCTGGACCTTGCAGACATTAACATTTTAATCTCCCAGGTGTTGTTCTGGTTTTCCCAGGGCTCAGACCGACTCTATTTCCTTTATGGACTCCATTTTCTTTATTAGACTGGATATTAGACCAGACTTACTTAACTACACTCACTATCTATCTTTAAATCTGGCTTCAATACGAGTGCATGTGCAAAGCCCTGGGATTGCAAAATGAACAACAACAAAAAAACCCCCACAAATAAACAAACAAAAACCAAACTTCTAAGTAGGATACTTAAGTTGGTTAATTACAAATACACCTTAGGAAAACATACAAAAGCATATTCCTTTGAAAAAAAGTTAGATCTCTTCTTTTTAGGGCAAAATGTACTGTAGCTAAATAGCACCCAAACTCTAACGATTAAATATTCACCCTAGAAGTTGATTCATCTCTTGACAGCTTCACAAGTAACTGGGATGGTACATTTTGTTAAATAAATTAACTAAATGATCATTTTCTGATGAAACTACAAATTCCATCGTAAAAATAAGGAAATACAAATGTGCATGAAAGGATTTTGCTGAAAAGGAGCACTTTGTGTCACCCAGCAACCCTGCTCTGGAGTTTCCCTTAATAGGGTAATTTCGGCTGGCAGCTGGTACAACCTTGAAATGATCCTGTTTGTTTTCCCTGCTCCCCATGTGTAGAGGTCATTGCTGATAATAATGTGGTTGCTATTCGTTATTATCTGGATGGTGATAACGTGACAGAATTGCCTAGTAATGCTCTTTTTTTCCCCCATCTTGACATCAGCTCTGTGTACACACTGGCTTCACACTAAATGCACATTTCAAGGCCCAAGGATATTTACATTTTAGAAATAAAAATGATCAAATGGGCTTAGTGAGGGTTACAAGTATCATGTAATTTTTCCAGTTTGTAGCTCTGTAAGCAATAAACAAATATTCATTGTTCAGAGGGTCTGTGTTTGAATCTCAGCTTCATCCCTACCAGCTTTGTGTTCTTAGATAGACATGCTTATTAATCTAGTACAATGTAGTGTTGAGTCTTGCAAGGATTAAATGAGCTCATATATGTAAAATGCTTAGAATAATGTATGGTACACAGTAAGCACTAATAGATGATTTTCAGGATTATGCCTCCTCTTGATAATCACTTCCTCTTTCACCCCTCTGACACCTTACCAGCCTAGGTTAAGCACCCCTCCCATGAGCCTCTCTGACATGCTCCCCTTCCTAGGTCTAACTGGCAATTAAAGGGATTTATAACTGTGTGTTTAATGTCCCCCAATACCTAGAAGTTCTGGGCAGGTAGCAACTCAGTCTGTCTTCATCACTGAGTCCTTAAGTGTTGTATGACTTAACTCACAACCATGTACCCTGAGGCTACAAGAAGTAGCCTAATTTCCTGGCTGATATTTACCTGGACTTTGCACAGACTCTTGAGAAGAAAACTGCTGAGTCACAGGCATGCATTCTGAATGGAGTGATCTCAACTGTAGATCTCCTAACATTGCTTCTTGGGCCTGTAGTGGCTACTGGCTGCCCCCTCAGAAAACAAAGGCACACAAATATTCAGTATCTTATCTTTGGCATCATGGTCCTTCATTGCAAGTAATGGGATTCACTTGAACTAGCTTCAGAAGGAAGGAGGGGTGAGAAGGGGTGAGGATGTATATGAGGGCATGCAGGGCAGATCTCAGAATTCAAGAGCAGGATCACAGCTGGGTCCCTGAGGAAATGCCATCAGGAGCTGAGCCACTCTCTCAGGCTTCTTTCATTTTCTCTCTGGGGCCAGATGGCTCTTTGACACTAGGTCTCCCTTACCATCTGCCTCTTTCTGCACCCTCTTCAGGCTGCCTCCCTTCATTGCTCCATTCAGTGCAAGAAAAGTCTCTGGGCTCCTGGGATCATGTGCCCTCAGTTCCAGTGGCATCCTGAGAATTATTAGCTGTTGCTACCCCTAAACTTTTTTTTTTTTTTAGAATGTAACCCTTACTTTAGTTATTTGTTTTTATGTGGTGCTGAGGATTGAACCCAGTGCCTCACATGTGCTAGGTAAGCACTCTAGCACTGAACTACAACCCCAGCCTGCTACCACTAAATTTAACTTCCAGGAAGAATCTGATTGATTCAAATGAAGCTAGATGCTTCTCTTGATCTAATTCATAATTGCCAAGTTTATCTATTACAAACATGGCGGTCTGGTGAGTAATTCTCTAGGAACATGGTCACTGAGAGATGGGCAGATACTCTGGCAACCAAACATCATCATTCAGGCCGGGCGTGGTGGCGAATGCCTGTAATCCCAGCACTTGGGAGGCTGAGACAGGAGGATCGCAAGTTCAAAGCCAGCCTCAGCAATCGCAAGGCACTTAGTAACTCAGTGAGACCCTGTCTCTAAATAAAATACAAAAAAGGGCTGGGGATGTGGCCCAGTGGTCAAGTGCCCCTGAGTTCAATCCTCAGTACCAAAAAAAAAAAAAAAAAAAAAAAAAAAAAAAAAAATCATCATTCAGAATGGTCTCCAAATATTATGAAAAGTTGGGTCAAGGCAATAACAGCATGGAGCTGTGAAAGTCAATGATTCTAAGATGAAATAATTTTTGTCAGACCAGGAAAAATTAGAGCTGGGAAGTAATGAAGGGGGAGGGCTCATGTCTAAGATAAGTATGGTTTCAAGGACTTTCTAAAAGCTCCACAAGACACTTCTTTTCCTTTTCAAGTACCCCATGCTTTGCTCAGCTGGCACCTACACACAGATTTCTGTAATCAAATTTATCTTTAACATGCTTTAAGACAGAACAGCTCAGACAAGATGTCTGACCAGAACACTTGCCTGGCAATGGCACCCATACCAATGAGCTGATACCAACAGGAGCTGGTTGGGTCTCCAAGACCAATGGGCTTAGCATGCAAACAGCTATGTAAATTCTTCCCTTTTGCCTTTAAAAACGTCCCCTTGTCTCAACCTCTTTGACCATGTCTGTAGTTTACTATGGCAAACTATGGTGATGTTCTCTAGTCCCAAATAATCTAAATATCATTGTTCTTGGGAGAATCTCTCTTTCTGGTTATTTTTTAGGTTGACAGAGCATAAAGTTCATCTTAGCTAACCAGAAACCACAGGTTTCAATAGATTTTGAAAACTGTCCTTTTAATGGCATTAAAAACGTATAAAACCAAACTTTTTTGGATAGGACTTTATTTTCAATGAACTACATAATTCTCTGAAAACAAGATGATACATGCTTCCCCCTTTGTCTGGAATTCTCTTCCTTTCTTTTTACATCAGACTAATCCCTAATTACTATTCAGATACAATTATTTTTCAGATCTTAGTGTGATGTATAAGCTCAGGTATGCAGATTATGAGTCTTTTTTTTTTTTTTCGAGGTGCTGGGGATTGAACCTGTTAGATTCCAGGCAGAAGGCTGCGCCTCCAGGAAGAAGGCCACACCTCCCCAGGTGCCTTGTGAAAAACTACAGCTCCCAAGATCCTCAGCAAAAAAAACTCACCAGCAGGAAACCATCCCTTTCTACCATGGCGTTCCGGAGTAACTTCTTGTCCTAATAATTTTCTAACATTTTGGCGCCCAACGTGGGGGCACGTCAAAATTCAGAGGACAATAAGCTACCTCCGTGGACAACCCTTACACCCATCCCCCAACCGCCATTTACCTTCCATCGCCAAGTCGCCAAATGGGTAAGCCCCTTCCATTTTGAGAGCTCTAAACCCGAGGGACCACACACGGTGGAAGCTGACCGTTGAACGTCCGGCAGCCCCACCCGCTGGCTCACCCGGGGAGGACCGCACCCCACCTAAACCTTCAAGGTTGAAAGTGGACCTCACAGAGCTCTCTCCACCTCCCTTTCCAGTTAAATTTCCGATTACCCGGTCAGTTTAGGTCCCGGCTGCAAGTCTGCGGCCTACCCCCCCCCCCCCCCACTTCTGCCGCCGAAGCCGCGGCTACAACACTTTCCCGGCCTGGTCCCGATGCTAGCCTCCTCAGATCTTCTTAGCCTAGCGTCCCTACATGCGCAGGCCAGACCCCCCACCCCGCGGCTCACAATATGGGCACGCTTCTCTCGTCAGTACCCCAAACCGAACCCCTTCGTCCTTTCTAGAAGAATTAAGACAGCCTATATCAATTGAGTGCAATTTAATTACTTTATTTTCTACCCTGATGGTAATTTTACTCTTCAGCTCAACAGTCAGTCGCTATTGGTCATGGCTCTTTTCATCCCACTCGCGTCCAACTGACTGCCCGCTACAGCTTCTCCTAGATAATTTGATCAATCTAGGCCTGAGTTCTGAAATAAAACCGCAAAAATTAGTTACACTATGCACTCGCGATTGGCCAAAATATCCTTTGACAGATCGATGGCCTTGCATGGGTTCAGTGGACCCAGATGCTTTACAAGAGCTGTTTGATTTCTGCTGGCAATCGAGACGGTGGGAGGAGTTACCTTACGCCGACGCGTTCCTGCTCCTCAGTCGAAACCCCTCCCTCAATGCTCGCGCCGGCAATGCTTCAGCCCTCCTCCCATGCCGACCCAAGGAGCCATCCCCAGATGACCCGGACTTCGACCCAGGGTTAGAGGTTCGGCCGCCTCCTTACCACCAACCTAAAAACCCATTACACCCTCCGCGCCGCCTCTCATAGATCCGCCATCTTCTTCCGCCCCGACCCTCTCCATCCAAGACCCTACTCCGCCCTCGGCTCCGCCCCTCATAGATCCGCCATCTTCTTCTGTCCTGACCATGCCTTTAGGCCCTCCTCTTCCGTCTCCTCCTCCTACGTCATCCCCTGCGACGGATTCACCCCCTCCCCTCGCGAATTCCACGCCGACTATACTTCCTGATTCCTCCGCCGCTCCTGCAACTTTTCCCAGTGCAGTTTCAGAGCCAATTCCAAACCCACAGGCTATCACGCCGTTTAATCCCAACTTCAGTCCCCGTATCACCCGTTCAAAAAAGCAGACAGAACAGATGACACAGACCATAGCGCCTTTGCGTGAGGTAGCAGGGGCGGAGGGAGTAATTAAAGTTCATGTCCCATTTTCAATGACAGACTTATCGCAGGTTGAAAAATGGCTGGGTTCTTATACGACAGATCCCACAACATACTTAAAGGAATTCCAATGGGTCACTCAAACATATAACCTTACATTTAATGATACATATGTCATTTTAGCAAATACCCTACTCCCAGAAGAACGCAGATGAGTCTGGGAACAGGCAAGAGGCTATGCAGATGAAAATAACAGAACTAATCCAGATTTTCCCATTGGTCCTGAAGTAGTCCCAGAGGGAAAGCCGAACTGGGACTATAATTCGTCAAGGGGCATAACCTTAAGGGACCAGTTTATCACGTGCATAGTTGCTGGCCTTAGGTGAGCAGCTCAGAAACCTGTCAATTTTGATAAGCTACGGGAAATTTTTCAAAAAAGGGGAAGAAACTCCCTCTGAGTTTCTTGATTGGCTCACGAAAACCCTCCAACGTTTTACAAATTTAGATCCAAACTCTCAAGGAGGGCGTCAAGTCCTTATGACTTATTTCATATCCCAGAGTTACCCCGACGTAAGGGCTAAGTTAAAGAAGCTAGAACAGGGGCCTGCAACTCCTCAGACTGAGATTTTGGCTACAGCCTTTAAAGCATTTCATAATAGAGAAGAAGAGATGGAACGTCGCAAGTTTCAGAAGCATGACCTTCAAATGCTGGCTCAGGCCCTTCGGAGCTCTGATGCTCAGGCCTCGAGAGCAGGGGTTCATAAGTCCATTCAAGGGGAACCCCCAGGGCCTTGCTACAGGTGTGGGAAGGAAGGACATTGGGCAAGAGCCTGCCCTAATCCCAGGGTCCCTAAACGTCCATGCCCTAAATGTTCCGAGATGGGACACTGGGGTGTTGACTGCCCCAATCCCCGCAGGGGAGCTGGACCAGACACAAACCCCAACTTGCTGGCACTGGCTACAGAGGACTGACGGGGCCCAGGGACTCCTTTCCCGACCATTGACATCGCCATACAAGAGCCCAGGGTTACCCTCCTTGTTGATGGCTGCCCCATAAACTTCCTGCTGGACACAGGAGCCACTTCCTCAGTCTTGAAGGAGTTCTGGGGCCCCACTACTATAGCACCATCCCTATTGTCGGGGTAGAGGGAAATGCTATTCGCCCTCGCAAGACTCCTATGCTGTCTTGCTGGCTTCATCACCACCTATTCACCCATCAATTCTTAGTAATACCTCAATGTCCTGTGCCTCTACTGGGCAGAGACATAATGGCCAAATTTCAGGCCTCAGTTGTGTTCTCTAATCTGCCTAGCTTAGCTGGGCTCCCTAATTCGTCTCACTCCATCTCCACCTCTGTCTTTCTCCTTGCAGTTTTAGAGGCCACTAATGCCTCTGAGGAAACCTCCCAACCCCCTACCGATACAAATCCCCAGCCCTCGACTGATACAGAAACTTCCCAGTACCCTGCCCCTACTGACCTGGTAGACCCTAAAGTCTGGGATACTCAGACTCCCTCCCTTGCTCAGTGTGACCCCATAAAAATACTCCTTAAAGATCCTCGGTGTTTCCCTAACAGAGCCCAATATCCACTTCCAGCCACCAGCCTTAGAGGTCTCCAACCCATTATTTGAGACCTTTTGTGAAAATGTTTCCTCAGACCCACCCATTCCCCTTACAATACTCCTATTTTGGCAATTCAGAAGCCCAATGGCACGTATCGGCTGGTCCAAGATCTTCGTCTCATCAACGAGGCTGTCAGGCCTATACACCCCGTGGTCCCAAATCCTTATACTATTCTTTCCCTAATTCCTTCCACATCTACCTATTTTTCAGTTATTGATCTTAAAGATGCATTTTTCACGGTCCCTTTAGCCCAGGAGTCACAAGACCTCTTCGCCTTCACCTGGACTGACCCTGACACGCAACGGTCCCAACAACTGACTTGGACAGTCCTTCCTCAAGGTTTTCGAGACAGCCCTCACATCTTTGGACAGACACTGGCTACTGACCTCAAAGACCTTAAATTCGCTGACTCCATTCTCCTACAGTATGTAGATGATCTTCTCCTTTGCAGCCCTTCTTTTTTCACAGCTCGTGAAGACTCTTTCACTCTTTTAAACTTTCTCTCCTCTCGTGGATATCGTGTTTCCCATCTAAAGTGCAAACTTGCTCAGACCCAGGTAATTTACCTAGGAATTCAGATTTCCCATCAGTCAAAGGCCATTACTATATACAGAAAGGCTCTCATCAAAGAGCTCCCGTGTCCCAAGACAAAGGAAGAGATTCTTTCCTTCCTAGGCCTAGCGGGATATTTTCGTGCCTGGATTCCCAATTTTTCTCTTTATGCATAGCCCCTATATGAGGCAGCTAAAGAGATGGAGGAAAAGTTCCTCCCCAAAAACATTCAGGCTGAGTTTAAGCATCTACAGCGGGCACTGTCACAGCCCCAGCCCTTCATCTCCCAGACCTTCTCCAGCCATTCACCCTTTATGTCCATGAAATGAAGGGCTTAGCTCTCGGTGTTCTAGGCCAATTCAAGGGCCCCACCTTTGCCCCAGTTGCTTATCTCTCTAAACAACTTGACCCCACTGTTCGCGGATGGGCCCCCTGTCTTCGGGCTCTGGCTGCTACTTACCTACTCCTACAGGAATCAAAAAAGCTGACCTTTGGTGCTCATATCACTATTGCCTCTCCTCACCATTTAAAAGATTTACTAACCTATAAGAACCTTCAAACTCTCCCACCCTGTCGTGTTCTCTCTCTCCTTGTTTCCTTTCTAAACGACTCTTCAATCTCTTTCCAACCCTGTTCCTCTTTACACCCAGCTTCCCTCCTCCCAGTCTCCTCAAAACCCCCAGAGCATGATTGTATAGAGATGCTTGAGGCCCTAATCCCTCACCCCTCACACATCCAAGAGGGACCACTTCCTGACTCTTCCCTAATTTGGTTCACAGATGGCAGCTCTTTTTTTAAGGATGGGCAACGTTTTGCCGGTTACGCTGTAGTCTCCCTATCAGAGGTCATTGAGGCAGCCCCCTCCCTTCCAACACTACAAATCAACAGACTGAACTAACAGCTGTTAGTCGTGCCTTTGAATTAGCAGCTGACCAAAACCTCACCCTTTACACAGACTCAAAATATGTTTACCATATTTTGCTTTCCCATTCAGCAATTTGGAAGGAACGAAGGCTCCTGACCACAAAAGGGTCTGCAGTTACTAATTCTAAATTAATATCAAAACTTTTACAAGCCTCTCTTCTGCCCAAATTAATAGGAATTTCCCATTGTCCTTCACACCAAAGTGGAGACTCTCCCATAGTTCAGGGAAACACGAAGGCTGATAGGGAAGCAAGGAAAGCAGCACTATCTTCTCCTTCTCTCCTAGCTCCAGTCCAATCCACTACTCAAACCTCCACGTCTCCTTCAGTACAGTCAATCCTCTCCTATCTCCATTCTCTATTCCATCCTAACCCCCAGGCCCTCAAAACTTTTGCTACCTCTTTCCTCACCCTGACTCCAGAGGACATACAGTTTCTCCATCAACTCACCTCCACGTGCACAACATGTCAGCGCACTAACCCATATACCCCCCTTAAACCAGGAACATTTCCTTCTCACCAAGCTCAAGGTCAACTTCCAGGAGCCGATTGGCAGATAGACTTCACCAACATGCCAACTGTCCGGAGACATAAATATCTCCTGGTCTTGGTAGACACCTTCTCTGGATGGGTGGAGGCCTTCCCTACTTCCAACAAAAGGGCCTCCACAGTAGCTTCTATTTTAGTCTCAGAAATTCTTCCTCGCTTTGGGTTGCCCATGTCCATCCAGTCTGACAACGGGCCTGAATTTGTCTCTTCTGTCACCCAAAGTGTTTCTACTTCTCTCAACATTCCTTGGCGCTTTCACATCCCATATCACCCCAAGTCTTCAGGAAAGTTAGAGAGGACCAACAGAACTCTTAAAAATATTCTGATTAAACTCTCCCTAGAACTTCGCTTAGACTGGGTCAAATTACTTCCCTTGCGCTCTTCAGGCTTCGAGTCCTCCCAAAGAAACCTTCCTTATTATCCCCTTTTGAGGTTATGTTTGGGCGACCAGTTCTTCCACCTGGAGTTTCCCCAACTCAGGGACCCTTACCCAAAAGATCTCTCTTCTCCTCTCTTATCCTTCATCAGACATCAGATATGGACGTGCCAAGATTTCATTCTGCCTGACCCAGGTAGACTCACTGCTTCATTCCCATTATGTTAGATTCCAGGCAGAAGGCTGCGCCTCCAGGAAGAAGGCCACACCTCCCCAGGTGCCTTGTGAAAAACTACAGCTCCCAAGATCCTCAGCAAAAAAAACTCACCAGCAGGAAACCATCCCTTTCTACCATGGCGTTCCGGAGTAACTTCTTGTCCTAATAATTTTCTAACATTTTGGCGCCCAACGTGGGGCACGTCAAAATTCAGAGGACAATAAGCTACCTCCGTGGACAACCCTTACACCCATCCCCCAACCGCCATTTACCTTCCATCGCCAAGTCGCCAAATGGGTAAGCCCCTTCCATTTTGAGAGCTCTAAACCCGAGGGACCACACACGGTGGAAGCTGACCGTTGAACGTCCGGCAGCCCCACCCGCTGGCTCACCCGGGGAGGACCGCACCCCACCTAAACCTTCAAGGTTGAAAGTGGACCTCACAGAGCTCTCTCCACCTCCCTTTCCAGTTAAATTTCCGATTACCCGGTCAGTTTAGGTCCCGGCTGCAAGTCTGCGGCCTACCCCCGCCCCCCCCCCCACTTCTGCCGCCGAAGCCGCGGCTACAACACTTTCCCGGCCTGGTCCCGATGCTAGCCTCCTCAGATCTTCTTAGCCTAGCGTCCCTACATGCGCAGGCCAGACCCCCCACCCCGCGGCTCACAATATGGGCACGCTTCTCTCGTCAGTACCCCAAACCGAAACCCCTTCGTCCTTTCTAGAAGAATTAAGACAGCCTATATCAATTGAGTGCAATTTAATTACTTTATTTTCTACCCTGATGGTAATTTTACTCTTCAGCTCAACAGTCAGTCGCTATTGGTCATGGCTCTTTTCATCCCACTCGCGTCCAACTGACTGCCCGCTACAGCTTCTCCTAGATAATTTGATCAATCTAGGCCTGAGTTCTGAAATAAAACCGCAAAAATTAGTTACACTATGCACTCGCGATTGGCCAAAATATCCTTTGACAGATCGATGGCCTTGCATGGGTTCAGTGGACCCAGATGCTTTACAAGAGCTGTTTGATTTCTGCTGGCAATCGAGACGGTGGGAGGAGTTACCTTACGCCGACGCGTTCCTGCTCCTCAGTCGAAACCCCTCCCTCAATGCTCGCGCCGGCAATGCTTCAGCCCTCCTCCCATGCCGACCCAAGGAGCCATCCCCAGATGACCCGGACTTCGACCCAGGGTTAGAGGTTCGGCCGCCTCCTTACCACCAACCTAAAAACCCCATTACACCCTCCGCGCCGCCTCTCATAGATCCGCCATCTTCTTCCGCCCCGACCCTCTCCATCCAAGACCCTACTCCGCCCTCGGCTCCGCCCCTCATAGATCCGCCATCTTCTTCTGTCCTGACCATGCCTTTAGGCCCTCCTCTTCCGTCTCCTCCTCCTACGTCATCCCCTGCGACGGATTCACCCCCTCCCCTCGCGAATTCTCCACGCCGACTATACTTCCTGATTCCTCCGCCGCTCCTGCAACTTTTCCCAGTGCAGTTTCAGAGCCAATTCCAAACCCACAGGCTATCACGCCGTTTAATCCCAACTTCAGTCCCCGTATCACCCGTTCAAAAAAGCAGACAGAACAGATGACACAGACCATAGCGCCTTTGCGTGAGGTAGCAGGGGCGGAGGGAGTAATTAAAGTTCATGTCCCATTTTCAATGACAGACTTATCGCAGGTTGAAAAATGGCTGGGTTCTTATACGACAGATCCCACAACATACTTAAAGGAATTCCAATGGGTCACTCAAACATATAACCTTACATTTAATGATACATATGTCATTTTAGCAAATACCCTACTCCCAGAAGAACGCAGATGAGTCTGGGAACAGGCAAGAGGCTATGCAGATGAAAATAACAGAACTAATCCAGATTTTCCCATTGGTCCTGAAGTAGTCCCAGAGGGAAAGCCGAACTGGGACTATAATTCGTCAAGGGGCATAACCTTAAGGGACCAGTTTATCACGTGCATAGTTGCTGGCCTTAGGTGAGCAGCTCAGAAACCTGTCAATTTTGATAAGCTACGGGAAATTTTTCAAAAAAGGGAAGAAACTCCCTCTGAGTTTCTTGATTGGCTCACGAAAACCCTCCAACGTTTTACAAATTTAGATCCAAACTCTCAAGGAGGGCGTCAAGTCCTTATGACTTATTTCATATCCCAGAGTTACCCCGACATAAGGGCTAAGTTAAAGAAGCTAGAACAGGGGCCTGCAACTCCTCAGACTGAGATTTTGGCTACAGCCTTTAAAGCATTTCATAATAGAGAAGAAGAGATGGAACGTCGCAAGTTTCAGAAGCATGACCTTCAAATGCTGGCTCAGGCCCTTCGGAGCTCTGATGCTCAGGCCTCGAGAGCAGGGGTTCATAAGTCCATTCAAGGGGAACCCCCAGGGCCTTGCTACAGGTGTGGGAAGGAAGGACATTGGGCAAGAGCCTGCCCTAATCCCAGGGTCCCTAAACGTCCATGCCCTAAATGTTCCGAGATGGGACACTGGGGTGTTGACTGCCCCAATCCCCGCAGGGGAGCTGGACCAGACACAAACCCCAACTTGCTGGCACTGGCTACAGAGGACTGACGGGGCCCAGGGACTCCTTTCCCGACCATTGACATCGCCATACAAGAGCCCAGGGTTACCCTCCTTGTTGATGGCTGCCCCATAAACTTCCTGCTGGACACAGGAGCCACTTCCTCAGTCTTGAAGGAGTTCTGGGGCCCCACTACTATAGCACCATCCCCTATTGTCGGGGTAGAGGGAAATGCTATTCGCCCTCGCAAGACTCCTATGCTGTCTTGCTGGCTTCATCACCACCTATTCACCCATCAATTCTTAGTAATACCTCAATGTCCTGTGCCTCTACTGGGCAGAGACATAATGGCCAAATTTCAGGCCTCAGTTGTGTTCTCTAATCTGCCTAGCTTAGCTGGGCTCCCTAATTCGTCTCACTCCATCTCCACCTCTGTCTTTCTCCTTGCAGTTTTAGAGGCCACTAATGCCTCTGAGGAAACCTCCCAACCCCCTACCGATACAAATCCCCAGCCCTCGACTGATACAGAAACTTCCCAGTACCCTGCCCCTACTGACCTGGTAGACCCTAAAGTCTGGGATACTCAGACTCCCTCCCTTGCTCAGTGTGACCCCATAAAAATACTCCTTAAAGATCCTCGGTGTTTCCCTAACAGAGCCCAATATCCACTTCCAGCCACCAGCCTTAGAGGTCTCCAACCCATTATTTGAGACCTTTTGTGAAAATGTTTCCTCAGACCCACCCATTCCCCTTACAATACTCCTATTTTGGCAATTCAGAAGCCCAATGGCACGTATCGGCTGGTCCAAGATCTTCGTCTCATCAACGAGGCTGTCAGGCCTATACACCCCGTGGTCCCAAATCCTTATACTATTCTTTCCCTAATTCCTTCCACATCTACCTATTTTTCAGTTATTGATCTTAAAGATGCATTTTTCACGGTCCCTTTAGCCCAGGAGTCACAAGACCTCTTCGCCTTCACCTGGACTGACCCTGACACGCAACGGTCCCAACAACTGACTTGGACAGTCCTTCCTCAAGGTTTTCGAGACAGCCCTCACATCTTTGGACAGACACTGGCTACTGACCTCAAAGACCTTAAATTCGCTGACTCCATTCTCCTACAGTATGTAGATGATCTTCTCCTTTGCAGCCCTTCTTTTTTCACAGCTCGTGAAGACTCTTTCACTCTTTTAAACTTTCTCTCCTCTCGTGGATATCGTGTTTCCCCATCTAAAGTGCAACTTGCTCAGACCCAGGTAATTTACCTAGGAATTCAGATTTCCCATCAGTCAAAGGCCATTACTATATACAGAAAGGCTCTCATCAAAGAGCTCCCGTGTCCCAAGACAAAGGAAGAGATTCTTTCCTTCCTAGGCCTAGCGGGATATTTTCGTGCCTGGATTCCCAATTTTTCTCTTTATGCATAGCCCCTATATGAGGCAGCTAAAGAGATGGAGGAAAAGTTCCTCCCCAAAAACATTCAGGCTGAGTTTAAGCATCTACAGCGGGCACTGTCACAGGCCCCAGCCCTTCATCTCCCAGACCTTCTCCAGCCATTCACCCTTTATGTCCATGAAATGAAGGGCTTAGCTCTCGGTGTTCTAGGCCAATTCAAGGGCCCCACCTTTGCCCCAGTTGCTTATCTCTCTAAACAACTTGACCCCACTGTTCGCGGATGGGCCCCCTGTCTTCGGGCTCTGGCTGCTACTTACCTACTCCTACAGGAATCAAAAAAGCTGACCTTTGGTGCTCATATCACTATTGCCTCTCCTCACCATTTAAAAGATTTACTAACCTATAAGAACCTTCAAACTCTCCCACCCTGTCGTGTTCTCTCTCTCCTTGTTTCCTTTCTAAACGACTCTTCAATCTCTTTCCAACCCTGTTCCTCTTTACACCCAGCTTCCCTCCTCCCAGTCTCCTCAAAACCCCCAGAGCATGATTGTATAGAGATGCTTGAGGCCCTAATCCCTCACCCCTCACACATCCAAGAGGGACCACTTCCTGACTCTTCCCTAATTTGGTTCACAGATGGCAGCTCTTTTTTTAAGGATGGGCAACGTTTTGCCGGTTACGCTGTAGTCTCCCTATCAGAGGTCATTGAGGCAGCCCCCCTCCCTTCCAACACTACAAATCAACAGACTGAACTAACAGCTGTTAGTCGTGCCTTTGAATTAGCAGCTGACCAAAACCTCACCCTTTACACAGACTCAAAATATGTTTACCATATTTTGCTTTCCCATTCAGCAATTTGGAAGGAACGAAGGCTCCTGACCACAAAAGGGTCTGCAGTTACTAATTCTAAATTAATATCAAAACTTTTACAAGCCTCTCTTCTGCCCAAATTAATAGGAATTTCCCATTGTCCTTCACACCAAAGTGGAGACTCTCCCATAGTTCAGGGAAACACGAAGGCTGATAGGGAAGCAAGGAAAGCAGCACTATCTTCTCCTTCTCTCCTAGCTCCAGTCCAATCCACTACTCAAACCTCCACGTCTCCTTCAGTACAGTCAATCCTCTCCTATCTCCATTCTCTATTCCATCCTAACCCCCAGGCCCTCAAAACTTTTGCTACCTCTTTCCTCACCCTGACTCCAGAGGACATACAGTTTCTCCATCAACTCACCTCCACGTGCACAACATGTCAGCGCACTAACCCATATACCCCCCTTAAACCAGGAACATTTCCTTCTCACCAAGCTCAAGGTCAACTTCCAGGAGCCGATTGGCAGATAGACTTCACCAACATGCCAACTGTCCGGAGACATAAATATCTCCTGGTCTTGGTAGACACCTTCTCTGGATGGGTGGAGGCCTTCCCTACTTCCAACAAAAGGGCCTCCACAGTAGCTTCTATTTTAGTCTCAGAAATTCTTCCTCGCTTTGGGTTGCCCATGTCCATCCAGTCTGACAACGGGCCTGAATTTGTCTCTTCTGTCACCCAAAGTGTTTCTACTTCTCTCAACATTCCTTGGCGCTTTCACATCCCATATCACCCCAAGTCTTCAGGAAAGGTAGAGAGGACCAACAGAACTCTTAAAAATATTCTGATTAAACTCTCCCTAGAACTTCGCTTAGACTGGGTCAAATTACTTCCCCTTGCGCTCTTCAGGCTTCGAGTCCTCCCAAAGAAACCTTCCTTATTATCCCCTTTTGAGGTTATGTTTGGGCGACCAGTTCTTCCACCT
This sequence comes from Tamias sibiricus, assembly GCA_025594165.1. Lineage (NCBI taxonomy): Eukaryota > Metazoa > Chordata > Mammalia > Rodentia > Sciuridae > Tamias > Tamias sibiricus. The sequence goes on along the minus strand of CM046663.1, from coordinate 137,196,881 downwards.
GGAGTTTCCCCAACTCAGGGACCCTTACCCAAAGATCTCTCTTCTCCTCTCTTATCCTTCATCAGACATCAGATATGGACGTGCCAAGATTTCATTCTGCCTGACCCAGGTAGACTCACTGCTTCATTCCCATTAACACCCAGTTCTTGGTTATATTTCTCCCCTCCACAAGACACAAAATCAGTCTCCCTTGTCCCAAAGTGGACAGGCCCCTTCCAGGTTGTGCTGTGCACACCCACAGCTGCTAAGCTTCGTGAAACCTCAGGAAATTTAACTTCTTGGATTCATATTTCCAGACTAAAACCAGCTGCTCAACCAACTGAAGATCCACAAAAACAAAGACAAACAACTACCTCAATATACTTGCTCTTCCAGTCCCACTGATCCCTTAAAAATTCGTTTCTCTCGTGTCCCCAATACCAACTCAAAATAATCTTCTCTGTTTTTCTTGTTTTAAACCTCTAACCAGTTTTTCTCAGGGACAATCAACTGTTAAAAAAACCAACGGATGACTTTCCAACCAGAGAGCCCTGCTGAGTCCTGCCCTTATGCTGCCACCAGACGCTCATTATGATGTGCTTCGCACTCTCCATTGGCCTCTTCACCGTAAGTCCCACCTGGTGGAACACAGGCCTATGGACAATAATCCATCTCACCTTCTTTCCTTTTGTTGCTTCCATAATAGTGTTACCTGCAAACTCGCAAGACCCACAATTTCTACATGCTCTCCGGCTGACTCCCTCAGTGACTTTCTGCAAAAGCCTGATTTGACACCCTCACCGACCTATGGCTTCAAAGGAACTTCATCCATCCCTATACCTGGACAGATTCATCTTTTCCACGCCTATCTCCTGGAAATTTTTCCACCCTCCAGCTGGACCTGCCTGCCCACATCTCCCCCCTCAAAACTACCCCACGTCGCCCCACTTCAGCTCTGAAGCAGCAAGATTGAAACACGATGCCCCGCTTCCTAAGAAATAAAAAAGGGGGGAATGTTAGATTCCAGGCAGAAGGCTGCGCCTCCAGGAAGAAGTCCACACCTCCCCAGGTGCCTTGTGAAAAACTACAGCTCCCAAGATCCTCAGCAAAAAAAACTGACCAGCAGGTGCCCTGGCCACTACCTCCTGACCTCTGGTAGCCTATAAGGCAAGGACTCACTCCAGGGGGGCTCTCTGACCCCCCACTCTATTTAAGCCACCCCCGGACTGAAACCGCTCTCTGTTCGTGCTTGTTCCTGTCCTTGTCCTCCCTTCCCTTTTCCTTGTCCTTTTGTCCCCTACCACACCATGTGGTACTCCAAATAAAACCATCCCTTTCTACCATGGCGTTCCGGAATAACTTCTTGTCCTAATAATTTTCTAACAGAACCCAGGGCCTTGTGCATGTGAGGCAAGCACTCTACCAACTGAGCTGTATTCCCAGCCCCCTCAGGTATGCAGATTATGAACACTTATTTTCTATACATTTAATTTCTGTCATGAGCATCCATTTTGATTTGAATGGTAACCACTTAACCCTGGTCACTCAGGGATTCCCCTCTTGCCCAGGGTTGTACCAAGTTCTGGCATCATTTGTGGGTGCAGGCCAGGGTGGGAGCAGGTGGAATGCTTAGTATCTGATTGCAGGCATTTGCTAGCAAGTCCTTCTTCTTATCTGGGTTTTACTTATTAATCCACACAGGTCCCATCCGAGCTATCCCTTCTTTCCAAGTACTACCTTTGTTGGGTCTGGGGGCTTTCTCAGCTCACCTTTGTGTCTTCTTAGAAGCTGCAGAACTCTGGTGTTCCACATCATCCCAGGCCTCCAGAAAATCTATGGGGCCATCACTGCCCTGCACTGTGTCTGCGTTGTTTTAATTCAGAAGGGTCTTCTATTGTCCCCACACATAGCTGGATATAGGGACTCTAATGAATATGTCTTAGCTGCCTTTGCTCAGGTCACCACAGATTTCTAGTCTGAGATCTTGCCTCCAATCCCCCCAGTTCTTCCCCTGAGTGCAGAACCCCAAACCTATTTAATTTCTTCTGTTCACCCCTCTGAGGCTCTATTGGAGAGAGACATTTTAGGTCCTCTCTGCATTTAGAGCCCCAAACCTATCTAGTATTTCTCATGCCCTGATAGCCCAGAGGAGAAGCAGGGTGAAATGTTCCTCTTTTTGAACCAAGCAGAACCAATCTACTCACTAGTTGAGGCCAGAGAAACTTTATCTAGTCTGAACGTGATAGGTAGAGGAAAGAAGTGGGTTGGGATAAAGGAATGGAAAGGGGGAAAAGAGAGAGAACAGGAATAAACAAAGAAACAAATTAAAAAATGAACAAAATGAAGTTTTAAGTTTTTATGAATAGCAAGAATGATTTTCTATACCTTTCTCATCCATTGGCAAAATTTTAGAAATGCCCGCTTAATGTATCTTTTACCAGTGGGAAAACTGTGGTCACCATGAGTTAGCAAGAATTTACCAACTAAATACTTTTATTCACTTTTCGATGGTTTATGAAGCTGGAAGATCAGGACAATGCTGATGACAGTGTTAGGAATTTCAGCCAAACACAGGGAAAAGTAATGGTCACTAGAACTCAGCAAGAAGGAACCGTTAGCACTAGTACCAGTTACTCTTATACATATTGTTTCATTTACTTCTAAAATAATCCTATAAGTGGAAGAAAATGAAATGCAGACATATTGTGATTGTCAACTACAGTCCTAGCATAACTAAAGAAACTGAATTGCAGGCAGATCTTACACTTTCCCTAAGGTTACTTGGCTGATGTTTCAGCTAAAACTCTTGGCTGTGACATCTAAATCCTACTCAAACTGAACGTTTTATCTATTGCTATGGAATATATTGCTTCATAATCTAATAGCTTAAGGTAACAAGGATTTTATTTGTTTGCAATTGGGCAGAATTCAGTGGCTGGAGGATCCACTTTGAACACAGCTACTTCTCTGACAACTTTGGCTTTCTGCTGGGAACCTCAGTTCTTGTGGTCAGCTAAGTTCCATAGTTCTTTTCATGGCCTTTCCACAAGGTTGGCTTGAGCTTCCTCACAGCATGATAGCCTTGGGGTCATTAGGTTTCTACAGTAGTTGGTTTCAAATGTGCAACAGCTAGAACCTTAAGGCTTATGTCCAGAACTTTCACGATGTTATTTTATCAGAGTTTATTGGTTGGAACGAGGCAGAGAGCCAGACAAGGAGACATGGTTCATTTGGGGCCACTAAGGTAATGGGCTAGGGATTTTATTGCCTCACATTTTGGGCATATCCAGGAGTACAGCTGGCTTAGGCATGTCAAAAGTGAAGTTCAAAAGTGAGGTTCAAAAGTTTAAGCTTCCCTCTTTCACTGCTCCTTCCGTCATGTTGACACCACTCTCAGATAGGCTCCTTGCCAACTGTGGCAAGATAGCTACCATATTTTGACTTCAAGGTAACTTGTAAGATCATCCATCCACCCATGTACTCATGCTGTGACTCAAAGGATAAGATATGCAAGTTTATTAATCTGGGCTATCTACTCACCTTTGGCACATGCTTTTGGTTAACTACCCACCCAACAATATTTCCCAACCCTCTTCTCTACTGACTGAGAGTCTGAAAAGCTCTCAATTTCTCCATTTCCTTTCCAACCTGGGTTGTCCATGTGACTGAGTAAGACCAGGGAGGTGAAAGAGGAGGTAATGTTTTTGATTTCCACAGAAGATTTTCTTCTCTGGTTAAAGGAGAAACTAGTCTTTCTGTATGTACACTCCTTCCCTCCACCAGCAACTTACTGCTTTGACACAAATGTGCATGATGAAGAGTCTCTCTGCCTGGGTTACAAGCTCCATTAAGGCAGGAACCTGTTTTTCTCACTATTTTATTCCTAATATCTAGTTTATTGCTGGGTACAAAGCAAGTGTACAATAAATATTTGTTGGATATTGAAAGAATTCACTGGAAATGTCCAAGGGGATTTAAACCCCATGCCATATGAGAAACATTGAAAGTAAATTGAGGTTTAGATGGAAAAGAGTCCCTGGGAACATGAGCTCTTTTCAAACATTTAGTGGGTTGTCATGTGAAAAAGGAAGAGATTCATTATGGACACTTCAAAGGTAGGTGAAAGCTATCATTGACTGGTAGAAGTTCTTTTTTGTGTGTATGTGGGTGGTGGTGGGGTGGTGGGGATTAAACCCAGGGCCTTAGCCGGGCGTGGTGGCGCACGCCTGTAATCCTAGAACTTGGGAGGCTGAGGCAGGAGGATCATGAGTTCAAAGCCAGCTTCAGCAATGGCGAGGCACTTAGCAATTCAGTGAGACCCTGTCTCTAATAAAATACAAAAAAGGGCTGGGGATGTGGCCTAGTGGTTGAGTGTCCCTGAGTTCAATCCCTGGTACCAAAAAAAAAAAAAAAAAAAAAAAAAAAAAAAAAACACCAAAACAAAACCAGGGCCTCGTGCATATGAGGAAAGCACTCTACCAACTGAGCTATATCCTCAGCCCATACTGGTGGAATTTCTGAGGTGACAGATTTTACCTGACTTAAAGGAAAAACTGAGTTGCTTTTTTTTTTTTTTTGGTTCAGAGATTGAACTCAGGGGCACTCGACCACTGGGCTACATCTCCAGCCCTTTTTTGTATTTTATTAGAGACATGGTCTCACTGAGTTGCTAAGTGCCTTGCCATTGCTGAGGCTGTTTTTGAACTCGTGATCCTCCTGCCTCAGCCTCCCAAGTGCTGGGATTACAGGCGTCCGCCACTGCGCCCGGCTTAAAGGAAAAACTGTAAAAAACTAGGAACATTTTACAATGGAATAGAGTACCTACGAAGGGAGTAATTGCTGGAAGATCACTTGCTGGGAATACGCCAAAAAATGAATAAAAATTGGATAATGTGTAGGATCAAATGACTTTTATGGAATTTTGAGGTTATGATTCTGTGATCTCAGATTTGTGATATTTACATAAATTTAAAATGTTGGGCTGGGGTTGTGGCTCAGTGGCAGAGCACTCGCCTCTCACGTGCGCGGCCCAGGTTCGATCCTCAGCACCACGTAAACATAAATGCATTGCATTGTGTACAACTAAAGTAAATAAATTTTTTTTTTAAAAAAGATTTTGCCGGGTGCGGTGGTGCACGCCTGTAATCCCAGCACTTTGGGAGGCTGAGTCAGGAGGATCGTGAGTTCAAAGCCAGCCTCAGCAATGGCGAGGCACTTAGCAACTCAGTGAGACCCTGTCCCTAATAAAATACAAAAAAAAGGGCTGGGGATGTGGCCCAGTGGTCTAGTGCCGCTGAGTTCAATCCCCGGTACCAAAAAAAAAAAAAAAAAAAAAAAAAAAAAAGATTTTAAAAAATGTCAAAAAAAGTGTGATTCTTAATTGGCACTAAACAAGCAAGGTCTATCATCTCTGGCGTCAGAGTAGGAGGATGTGAAGCTAGGAGATTCGGGCAAAGGTAGTTCCAACTTTATGACAAAAGTGAACCAGACAGAAACAACAGAGAGAAGTAGGTGGAAAATGTGTTGAACTTTGAGTTCCAGAAGCCAAGTGTTCCTGTCACACCTGCAGTTTGGTTTTATGAGCCAACAAGTCCTCTGCTTTGTTCATAAGAGTTCAAACTACATTTCTGTCACTTGCAATCAAAATCCTGACCTTTCTTGACTTCCCTGTTATTTTTTTAAAAATATATTTATTTGCTTTGGTTGTACACAATGCGTTTATTTTTATGTGGATGCTGAGGATCGACCCTGGGCCGCGCACGTGCTAGGCGAGTGCTCTACTGCTTGAGCCACAACCCCAGCCCCAACTTCCCTGTTCTTGTTAGTGATACTCCCACTGGGTACTCTCTAAGTCTTCTTTTCCTTGCCTCTGCAAGCCCTGTCAATCACCATGCCCTAAGAATTCTTCTTTCACCCAGCCAAGAAGCTGAAAATCCTAAAACACTGCTTTGGACTAGTTACTTGCTCTAAAACCTCTAAAAATATGTTTCTTCTTCAAATTTTGTTATGATTACAGAATGATAGAAAGACTTCATAGGATGCCTTCTATTGGAAAAAGCCACTCTGGGACCGCCTTGTAGAAAAGGGGATTTATTAGGGGCCACATGGAAGGGAAGGGAGTAGGGAAAGGGCGGCTTGGAAGGGCAGGGAAGGGACCAGGGAAAGGAAGAACAAGGGGCGGTTTCAGTCCAGAGAAGGCTTAAATAGGGCACACGTGGTCGGCTATAGGCTGCCGGAGCATTCCCCCCTTTTTGTTTTCTTAGGAAGTGGGCATCGTGTTTTGATCCGGCTGCTTCGAGCTGAAACGGGGTGACATGGGGTGTTATGAGGGGAGGAGATGCAGGCAGGCAGGTCAGGCTTAAGGGCGGAAAGAAATTCCCAGGAGGTAGGCGTGGAAAGGATGACTCTCTCCAGGTGTGAGATGGATGAAGTTTCCTTGAAGCCATAGATCGGTGAGGGTGTCAAACCAGGCTTCTGCAGAAAGTCACTGAGGGAGTCAGCCAGCAATCCTCTTGAAGAGCATGTTGTAGGCCTTGGGAGTTCACAGGTAATACTCTTGTGGAAGCAGCAAAGGGAAAGAAGGTGAGATGGATTATTGTCCATAGTCCTGTGTTCCACCAGGTGAGACTTACGGTGAAGAGGCCAACGGAGAGTGCAAGGTACATCATAATGAGCATAGGGTGGCAGGTTAGGGGCCTCTCAGAGCAGGCTGATGAAGAGTCTAAATCATCTCTGTTGGAAAGTCATCCATTGGTGTTTTCAACATTTGCTAATCCCTGAGAAAAAGATGGTTAAAGGTTCAAAATGAGAAAAACAGAAAAGATTATTTTGAGTTGGTATTGGGGACACAAGAGAAACGAAGTTTTAGGGGATTGGTGGGAATGGGAGAGCAAGTATACTGAGGTAGTTGTTTGTCATCCTTTTGTGGATCTTCAGCTGGTTGAGCAGCTGGTTTCAGTCTGGAAATATGAATCCAAGATGTCAAGTTCCCTGAAGTTTCACGAAGCTTAGCAGCTCTGGGTGTGCACAGCACAACCTAGAAGGGGCCTGTCCACTTTGGGACAAGGGAGACTGATCCCATGTCCTGGGGAGGGGAGAAATATACCCAAGAACTGGGTGTTACTACTTGGGTCTTGCAGGATGTAATCTTGGCATGTCCATAGCTGATGTCTGATGAAGGATAAGAGCAGAGAAGAGAGATCTTTAGGCAAGGGTCCTTGAATTGGGAAATTCCGGGTGCAAGAGCTGGCTGCCCAAACATAAGCTCAAAAGGGGATAGTAAGGAAGGTTTCTTTGGGAGGACTCAGAGCCTGAAGAGGGCAAGGGGAAGTAGTTTGACCCAGTCCAAGTGAAGCTCCAGGGAGAGTTTAATCAGGATATTCTTAAGAGTTCTATTAGTCCTCTCTACCTTCCCTGAAGACTTGGGGTGATATGGGATGTGAAAATGCCAAGGAATGTTAAGGAAAGTAGATATATTTTGGGTGACTAGTGCAATGAGCACAAATGAATGGGTTTGATCAGAGGAGGAAGAGAGCTTGGATATAAAAAAAAAAATCTCTGCCCATTCTTTCGACTGCTAGCAGAAGTTGAAAAAGATCTCTCGATTTGGTTATCTAAGGGACTTTAGAGGGGGGTCAGCTGGGATGGATTAAGAAGTTCCCATTTTTCCCGTTCCGAACGGGAAGAGGCTAATGCTATATCTTGAAAAGTGTCCTTCTCAAGATATGTATTAGAGTGAGATCCAAGTCTGTGACTTGGTCGTTACCCGAGTCAGGCAGACATGGGATCCGAGAGGACCGGAGGACAAAGGGCCACCCTGTGCAGGGATTTTTGTGTCCTGTCCCGGACGGGAAGGAGAGACCCAAGTCTGGAGTGGGCCAAAGGGCCGGAAAGGAACCTTTTTAACCGTCCCCAGCTGAGAGGCAAAGGTTGCCGGAACACTAATGACACCAAATCCACTGATGCTGCGGTCAAAAAGATGAGCGGAGGCTGAGTCAGGTGATTCCAGGAGGTTTATGCCCTCAGATAGGATGGAAAAGAGAATGGAGATAGGAGAGGATTGATTGTACTGAAGGGGATGTGGGGGCCTGGGTAGTAGATTGGACTGAAGCCAGAAGAGAAGGAGAAGATAGTGCTGCTTCCTTTGCTGCCCTATCAGCCTTCGTGTTTCCCTGAACTATGGGAGAGTCTCCACTTTGGTGTGAAGGACAATGGGAGATCCCTTTAGAGTCTGGCAAATTTGTCCTGAAGTGATGAGAAGTCATCTGTGGTTTTACAGTTGATAATCCTGAGGAGAAGCTGGTTAAAGGTTTGGTTAGAGATTTTACTTAGTTATTCCTGTAGAAATTTTATGACAGGGAAGGAAGGCATAGGATAGGAGAACTCCAACTAGAGGTCCCAATATTGGGAGAGCCTAGCTGATGAAGGAGTTTTGTGAACATGTCCCAATGGGATTGTCATGCTAGTTGTAATTTTCCCTTTCTAACTGTTCTTATAATTGTTTAACCTTTGTCAATGATGAGTTCTGCTTTCCTGAATGTTGAAGTTTGAACACTAGAGAAGAACGCTGAGGCAAGCATACAAAGCAGGGTCTATCTAAAACAGGTAACAAGAGGGTCTTTGCTGCTATTTCATATCCCAAGAAGCGAGGCAGGTATCTCCTTCCTGCATACTGTGACCAGGCCTGTACTGTGACCAGGCCCAGTGGGATGGCTAAAAGCTGGGAAGCAGATGGGCTGAAGCTGGGAAGAACAGGATGGTGCATCCCAGGACACATGAATTAAAAACTGTATAGCTCCCTGTAGGGAGGGGCAATTCCTGGGACAGGTTACCTTGGCAACAGGTTGGGGCAGGTTGTTGATAAGGGTGGAAGAAGGGCTCTGAGGGAATCAGCATTTCAACCCCTCAGGGAACAGTCTCCCAACTTCCCCAAATTGGCTCACTCAAATTGGCTTTCAACCTGACTTGATTTACCTGTATATGCTGACTGCCTATGAGATTCTGGCTTCATTTCCTTTCTAATTTTAGGAACTCCTTACTACTGCAAGGGAATGGGACGATGACCGGATCTGGCTTCTTCGAGCTGAACAGGGGCAGTGAGATGGGGGCAAGTAGTTTGGAGTTCCCTTTTTAGAAGTCAGGTCAGATTGAAGCCTGGGGAAGGTTGTAAAGTCATCAGGGACGAGAGATTCTATGAGAGAAATAAAAAAACATGAGTACTGAATAAATGTTGCAGCATCTGGAACATGTCAATGTATACCATGAAGATGATAATTTCTCACCAGGAGGTGTGATGGCTGAGAGGTTGTCCCCATAATAAGGCCAGAGTGGACATGGCCATTACTTGGGAATATAAATCTTTAACATGCACAGAGTTATCAGAAATGTAAACACAACATTTAATGTTACAGATGTCTATCCAGATAAGATGGGAGCTAAACTACTTAATGTCATCTGATGTTAAATCTTTCTATTGGTATGAACTCTGTGTCTAGTAGAGAACCCTTTATTTCTGTTACTTAGGGCTAGATAATCATATTAGTGAATATTAAGCCTACCTGTGTAGGTTGAGAAGATCTGCAGGCCTTAAAATGACTAAAAACTTTTGACTTGGCAGTCACTTAATAGTTAAACTGTTTCTTTTTATAGTTATCAGGCATTTCTGCCTAAGAATCTCTTTTGTAGCCTCCAGTTTTACCAATTCTTGGGGCTAATACAAGTGTATATCTTTTTTTTTTTTTTTTTTTTTTTTTTTTGGTACCGGGGATTGAACTCAGGGGCACTCGACCACTGGGCCACATCTCCAGCCCTTTTTTGTGTTTTATTAGAGACAGGGTCTCACTGAGTTGCTAAGTGCCTCGCCATTGCTGAGGCTGGCTTTGAACACTCGATCATCCTGCCTCAGCCTCCCAAGTGCTGGGATTACAGGCACAAGTGTATATCTTAAGTTACTATTATTTTTTAAATGCTCAGGAACGGTTGTGTATCAGTTTCAACTGTTTTGCTAGGTGTTTAAGATGAAGTAGGTCAAACTGACTTTTGCTTTTATCTATTGCTAAAGGTCAGCTGATTTCTGATGGGAATAACTCTTGGGGGGGAACTTGAGTATAAGAGCCCTAATTGAGGATAGCTAAGATGGCGGTTAGCTGAGAGCCATAAAAGGTGTTCAAGTATTTTCACCTGATATTCATGCATTTATCTAAGAATCTTTTCATGCCCGTGAACACTGTGTGACGCACCTGTAAACTCGAGCTGTTAGCACTTGTCCTTGTTAAGGCAAAAAGTATTTAACCAGGGTGAGGTTAGTTAGAGAGGGTGGTTGGAGTTGGAGAGGTTGTTGGAGCCAGAGAGAGAAGTTAGAAGAAAGAAGAATAAAAGAACTTTTTAATTTTCTAAAAAAAAAAAAATATATATATATATATATATGTATATATATATATATATATATACATATATATATGGATCCAAATAACTTTAATTCATTTAAGTTTAGAGTATTCAATTTGGGTAAACAATTAAAAAGTGAAGGTACCTTCAATTTTGATTCATAGGTGTCTCTGGGACTTCTCTTCAGCTAAGAATATGACTAATACTGTATAACCTGATATTTTGGTTTTGACATGGGATTGTTTATTTGTAATTAACTTTATTTGTTTAATAGATGATTAATTTGAATTATTTCAACAGGTAATTTCATAGAAGGTTGCTGTGTATACTGAGACTCGGGGGTTCCAGCTAACAAATTATTTTTCCAAAGTGCTCTTAGTTTTTCTTTAATTTATCTATAATGCAGTGTTTTGTCAGTTATACACCCTCAGTCTTTCTTTCTTTCTTTCTTTTTTTTTTTTTTTTTTTTTTTGTGGTACCGGGGATTGAACTCAGGGGCACTTGACCACTGGGTCACATCCCCAGACCTTTTTTTGTATTTTATTAGAGACAGTGTCTCACTGAGTTGCTAAGTGCCTCGCCATTGCTGAGGCTGGCTTTGAACTCGCGATCCTCCTGCCTCAGCCTCCCAAAGTGCTGGGATTACAGGTGTGCGCCACCGCGCCCAGCTCTCAGTCTTTCTTTGATCAGTTCTGAATGTGATATTTTGCCAGCTTATGTTTGTGGAAGCTTATGCACCAATGTGTGTGAGCAGAGATCAACTTTAATTACCTGATCTAATAATTCTATTTTTTAGTTTGACAACTTGCCTCTTGACTCAGTGCTAGAATGGCACTGCCTTTCCTCTAATAATTGATGCTTGAGTTTCTAGGTAGCAGGCCCTGAAGATTTGCCGGTGGCATTGTCTAGACATAAAAAAGACGGCTGCTGCTACAGCTGCAGGGATCGTGGCCACTACAAGCATCCCTGCTGCTCAAGCATCAAACAACCTCACCAGCAGTGTGGCCTCTGCTCTGCATGCGTGGGGCCTCCTAGATCTATGTGTTATAACAAGTGGACATTTTGATCTTTCATTATTTGGGACAATGCCTTGCGGGTGTTTGTCTAGAGAACTCAGTGCGTTGCTTGATGGAACTTAGGGCAGCTGATTTGTTTAAAGAACTTCATATGCTATGGAACTTGGCTTGTTAGCAGAAGGCTTGCTGCCTTAAAACCGCAGCATCTCCTCACGATTGGACGGCTGTTAGTCAACATACACAGTCGATCCTGAAGGGCTCATTTGGACGGCTGGTAGCCAATGACGGGTAAGATCCCCAGAGGGGGACAACCTAAGACAGGTACAGTTGATCTGGATGAGGTTGTCACCCATCCACAGGACAGTCTCATGTGGCCGACATATCAACCTAAGACAGGAGTCAAGGGCACAGCCTTGATTATCCGATGACGGGTAAGAATGTTGGTTGCACATGGGACGCCCTAGAGCATCCCCTCTTTTAAAAACAAAAGGGGGGAAATGTAAGAGCCTTAATTGAGGATAGCTAAGATGGCGGTTAGCTGAGAGCCATAAAAGGTGTTCAAGTATTTTCTTTCTTTTTTTTTTTTTTTTTTTTTTTGTGTGGGTACCGGGGATTGAACTCAGGGGCACTCGTCCACTGGGTCACATCCCCAGCCCTTTTTTTGTATTTTATTTAGAGACAGAGTCTCACTGAGTTGCTAAGTGCCTCACCATTGCTGAGGCTGGCTTTGAACTCGTGATCCTCCTGCCTCAGCCTCCCAAAGTGCTGGGATTACAGGTGTGAGCCACCGCGCCCGGCTTCAAGTATTTTCACCTGATATTCATGCATTTATCTAAGAATCTTTTTATGCCCGTGAACACTGTGTGACGCACCTGTAAGCTCGAGCTGTTAGCACTTGTCCTTGTTAAGGCAAAAAGTATTTAACCAGGGTGAGGTTAGTTAGAGGGGTGGTTGTGGTTGGAGTTGGAGAGGTTGTTGGAGCCGGAGAGAGAAGTTAGAAGAAAGAAGAATAAAATAACTTTTTCATTTCTAGTCTGCCTTTGAGTTTTCTCCTGCGGTATTGTTGCTGCAAGCGGCAATTGCTGCGGGTGGCGACACTTGAGAGCAGCTTTTATGTTCTACTAGTGCCTTTTGTGCTTGGATGGGTCCAGGTCTTGCTTGACCTCATGGCTTCCCTTGGAAGCACCAGGGATATCTCTTCCTTTTCTAAGGACCCTCCTTTTAGCAAGTGCGCTGATTGACTTTCCCTTCTCCATAGGTCTCATAGCCTCCCTGCTCGAGAGATCATGTGGCCCAGAATTGCAAAGCTCTTTAGAGAAGTTCCCTGTTCCCTGGATTCAGACCAACTCTTAGGGCAAGAGCCAAATATCGGTTTTCTTGGCCCTTCTAATTTAACTTTAGGTCTTGATCTTGTCTAAGATCTAGGAAGTTAGTCTCACCAATCTTAAATTGAGAGCACTGGGCTTTGATTTTAATGCTTATAAACTTACAGTCATTCATTTACTGTTTTTAGTAACTGTCTGTGCTCCCTATCTGTCCTGTAGGTGATGGCTTAGATTAACTTAGGTTGTGTTCTTGAAGTGATACCTCTGCAAAACATTAACAGGCAAACTTTAGACAGTTAAATTAACAAGAGTAAAAGCACATTTAGTTTGTCTAATAACCATCTTGAATTTTGACTGAGTTATATATTATAACCCCTGTTTCTTAACAACAAGAATCACTCTTTTGACCATAACGGTATACGAATTGAAGTTTGGCCTACTTTGGAGCCATTCTGGCATGTAGTAAGGTGGAAGGAAGAGCCCTATCTCAGGTAAGGTGGGGTTCTTTATGAACTTTAGGTCAGGTGTTTTAGTTCTGAAGTTGATCTCTGCTTCTTATATAGAATTCCACAGAGTTTACATATATTGCTGCTTGAGTTCTCATGAACATTAACTAACACGATATTACATTTAGAACGAATTAAAGAAAGGCTGAGAGTATTTAACCTTTTGTGGAAAACTCTTGTGTTTTTCAATATCAAGGCTTGTATACCCGAAATATATGAACATATTTAATATACAAAGAATAATAGCACAATTACATTGATGTTTCCACATCAATCAAGTTCAGCTCCTAAACAAACAACATGATATTGTGAAATAATACCGCATAGATTAAACCTTGGTTTAACATTTGACTTCAGGGGAAAAAGGCCAGTAATTAGTACTCTTTTTTTTTTAATCTGTCTCCTACGGAACTTGCAGGTTCCTCCCAGGACCTACATTTCAATGTAAGTCCTGGCTGAGGTCTATAAGGAGGGGGTGAGAACTGTTATCTGAGGAGAAACTTCATACCCAAGGCGTGTTTTTTTTTTTTTTTTTTTTTTTCCTCCTATTGGATTATTTGTTGGAATTTTTGAAAGTTTACAGTCTTTTGAAACAAAGGAAGAAGTGGGTGAGGGAGTCAAGAGAGCTAGAGGACAGAGGGAGAGAGCGGGGACTAGAGCAATGAAGAGAGTGAAAAGGAGGGAGGGAGCGGGAGGTGGAGGAAGGGAATGGCGGAATGGTGAGTCTGCTGAAGGAAAAGAGTGTGCTGCTGAGCCGCAGCCTCGAGGCAGGGTGTAGGCGGGCTAAAGCCTTGGGCTGGGGTGGGAGTGTTGGCTGCCCCAGCCCAAGCCCTGAGGGGCCCACGCGGCCCACGGACTAACCGGAGGCCGAGGCATAGCGCAGCCACTGCTCCCATCGGAGCATGGTGCGGCTGCACTCGGGCTGGCAGTCGGAGAGGGGTCGTGCAGCGCAGGCAGGAGGGACAAAAGATGAAGTGGGCCCAGAGCCCAGGGCGCCACTTCCGCCAGGCAGGGCAAGGGTCCGCTGCTTTGACCCGAGCCAGCGCAGCCTGTGGAATCACCCAAGGCTGGGCTTGGCAGCCGGGGCGGGGCGCATGGTATAGCCTTGCTCTGCTGGCTGTGGGAGGGGGCCGTGCGGGTCGCAAGTGATCTCGAGGCTGAAGAATAAAAGGAGCACTAAAGTGCAGAATGAAGAGGAAATCCCTGTATTCCCGATAGGGCACAGGGCTGCAGATAAACTGAAGCACGCTGCAAGGAGACATACGGTGCCCCAGCCTGCAGCGGGGTTCTGGAGCGCACCCACAGGCGGGCGGAGAGCGCGGAGGGCCAAGGGGCTGGCGATCCAAGTGGACCGGCTGGTGAGCGGAGAGGCGCGAGGATGGGTTAAGAGCTTTTGAAACGGGGGAGGCTTACCCATCTGGAGACCTGGTGGTGTGTGGGGCGAAAAGTCGGTGGTTGGAAGGCGAAAAGCTATTCCCGGGTTAGCTTTGTCCTCTGGTTAGAGATGAGCCCCTCGGTGGGCGCCAAATATTGGAAAAAGTCATGCGGGACTGCCTTGTAGAAAAGGGGATTTGTTAGCCGGGCACGGTGGCACACGCCTGTAATCCCAGCACTTTGGGAGGCTGAGGCAGGAGGATCTCAAGTTCAAAGCCAGCCTCAGCAATGGCGAGGCACTTAGCAACTCGGTGAGACCCTGTCTCTAATAAAATACAAAAAAGGGCTGGGGATGTGGCCCAGTGGTCGAGTGCCCCTGAGTTCAATCCCCCGTACCAAAAAAAAAAAAAAAAAAAAAAAAAAGCGGGGGGGGGGGGGGATTTGTTAGGGGCCACGTGGAAGGGAAGGGGGTGGGGAAAGGGCGGCTTGGAAGGGCAGGGAAGGGACCAAGGAAAGGAAGAACAAGGGGCGGTTTCAGTCCAGAGAAAGCTTAAATAGGGCACTCATGGTTGGCTATAGGCTGCTGGAGGTCAAGAGGGGTGGGCTGTGTATCTCAATTGGTCCAGTGGGGCACCTGAGGGCTGGCCAGCGGAGCTGGTCAGCCTGAGGTGCTTGGGAGGCATGGTCTGTCTCAAGGTACCTGGGAGGTGTGGCCTGGTTAGGCTACCTGGGAAGTGTGGCCTCCCTGCCCGGAATCTCACACCTTCAAACTAATTGGCTAATTTTTCCCGCCATAGATTTCCCCTGCCTTGAATGCCCTTCTCCTGCCTACTATCCCCATGAATCTCACCCCTCCTTCCAAGTCTGGCGTAAGTCTACCTTCTATGAGGTTTTTCCCCTAAGCATTCATTCCAAGTCAAAATAATTCCCTCTCTCTCTTTTTTTTTTTTTTTTTTTTGGTACCGGGGATTGAACTCAGGGGCACTTGACCACTGGGCCACATCCCCAGCCCTTTTTTGTATTTTATTAGAGACAGGGTCTCACTGAGTTACTAAGTGCCTCGCCATTGCTGAGGCTGGCTTTGAACTTGCGATCCTCCTGCCTCAGCCTCCCAAAGTGCTGGGATTACAGGTGTGTGCCACCGCGCCCGGCTATAATTCCCTCTCTTGGACTCTTGGAGTATTTTGTCTCCTCCAGTCATTTGTCAACTTAATTATATATAAATCTTATTTTTTGTCTCATTTTCTAATTAGATTGAATTAATTATTAATCCTAAGTAATTAAATTGATTCTAATAAATTGAATATGAGGATGGTGGCTTGTGCATCCTGCATCCCCCACAATTGCTGTTATAGTACTACACTGTACACAGTATGTTTACTTATTCATTCATTCAATTCATCTAGCAAATAGTTATTGGATGTCTGCTATTATGTCAGGAATTATTCTGGGCTCTCTGAATACAAAGGTAAGTGAACAAATGGAAGAAGTCTACTCTCAGTGAATTTATAGTCTACTGGAACCAAAATAGAAAATAAGTTACCAGGAACAACTATATTTAAAATATAACAATATCTATTAAGCAATAATAGATATATTATTTTGATCTTGATTGCAAATGACAGCGAAAAGTAGTTTGAACTCTATGAACATATATATATATCTATATATATACATATCTATATCTATATCTATATATAATATAGGGAGTAGTATTGGCCAAATTATATTGTTATAGTGTGTGTGTGTATGAATATGGAACAGCAAATCCCATAATTATGTACAACTATAATGCACCAATAAAATATGTGGAAGGAGCCAGGCACGGTGGTGCATGCCTGTAAACCCAGCACTTGGGAGGCTGAGGCAGAAGAATTGCGAGTTCAAAACCAGCCTCAGCAATGGCAAGGCACTTAGCAACTCAGTGGACCCTGTCTCTTATTAATAAGATACTAAAAAGGGCTGGGGATATGGCCCAGTGGTCGAGTGCCCCTGAGTTCAATCCCTGGTACCAAAAAAAAAAAAAAAATGTGGAAAGAGAAAAAATATCACACATACAAAAAATACAAATATAGTCAGTAACTAAAAGTGTGTTTGTATGTGCAGTGTTGATAAGTACTATGGAAAAAGAGCAGAGTTTGGATGTTACTAAGTGCGTAGTAATAGATATTGGTTGACCTTTTCTCTTCAGGTAGTTTTTTTTTTTTTTAAACATTTATTTATTTGTTTCAGTTGTACACAATGCTTTATTCTTACATGGTGCTGAGGATCAAACCTGGGCCGCACACGTGCTAGGCGAGTGCTCTACCGCTGAGCCACAACCCCAGCCCCTCTTCAGGTAGTTTTTTACACTGTTTCATTAACTTTGCAAATTTATTTGATGAGGTTTGACCCCTCTTTTTATCATATTCATGAAATCCATTCATTTTCACTATGTCCTCTATTCATTTAAAAATTATTTTAAAGCTGTAATTAATCACTTCTCTGACATTTTATTAAATATGCCCTAAAGATGTTCTAAAAGCCCCTAAGAGCAAAGGTTGCAAGTCCAAATACTCTTGGGGCTAGGATGTAAGGTAATAGGAACAGGAAGCCTGTTACCAGGCAGGGTTCCAGGCCCATGTTGCTAGAATTTTCAAGTGAAACCAGAAGTCAGATTTTTAGATGTGCTAACTGATCATATTTAAAAATGCCTCATGCGGGCCAAACAAGACAACTCTGAACTGAGTCTGGCCTACAGGCTTTCCGACTGTAATTTTTGGCATAGAGAACACTGCCCTGCCCACCCTTGCTGCCATCCGACCTTGATTGTTCCAGCTTTCCTTGGACACTTGCCTTAATCAAAAGGGTAGATTTCACCAATATTATTATGTTCAAACCTGGTTTTCATTGCCAGTGACTCAGGGATGGACAGACTGGCTACAATAGCTCAACTAGTGTATTTTCAATGAACACATCGCACATTCCTTAGTTCAAGTTTCCATCTACGTGGGATCAAAAAAAATTAATACTTCGGAAGGCAGTTTGCAGGGGTGAGGTGTGAATGTCCTGTAATTGACCTCCCCCCGCCCCGTCCCTTCTTTGGCATCTTTACAGATGGTCCTGAGGCTCATCACGGCCTTGCTGTGGGCAGGCAGCTCACTGCCTGCCAGCAGTGGGCCCACCCATGAATGAGTGGGTTCACCCATGGACAAAGGACACCATGTAACACTTGCAACTCACCTGCAGGCATCCTGAGCTTGCTCTTCTGAACAGGACAAAATAAGGCTACTCTGTCAAAATTATAGAATCAGAAAGTAGAATGGTGTTAACTCAACAGGGACTTCAGGATGCCAGAAGCTGGGCTGTCAGGTGTGAACGCTGGCACTACCATTTGGAAGCTATTTAATCTGATCAAACAATTTGTCCTATATCTGGCTGACCCAACAGTCAATCCCAACTCCCTTCTCCCTTGTTGCCTTCTACTTTAGAGTCTGGAAAAGTTAAAGACTATTTCCCATCCTCTTTTGTAGCCAGGAGTATCCAAGTAAGATAGTTCTTGCCAAGAGAACATAAATGGAAGTTAAAGAGAGAGTTTCTGGGAATGTTTTTGCTTTTCTGACAGAAGAGCAAATCTATCTTGTGACCATGGAGGAAAGACCCGAGATGCTCCAGAATACTGTCCCTGACATCATTGAGCCATGAGCCAGTGCCAGCAGCCACTTACCTCTGGATTGCTTGCTATGCTCATTAGAGGAAACAAAAATTGAAGACATGACTGGTCAAGTTTTCTGTTGCTCGAAGCTGAAAACATTTCCCAACTCATACACTAATCTGCTTCCCAACTTTAAAAAAATCACATAATTTATTTCAAAGTGTTCTCATAAAGATAAAATAGGGTAACTGATAAACCAGCCTAATTCCATCTTAAGACTGGGAGCCATCCTGTCAAAAAGTTATGAAAAGCCCACTTCAGTTTTCTACGAAATGCTAGGATTCCTATTTGGCCTCAGCTTATTTTGATGTTTTAAAATTGTTTGGCATTCATGCCCAGGCCTTGAGCTCACTCAGGCCTGGCTTTCCTTGACCAGAAAACAATTCTCTCTCTCTCTAAAACTAACGGTGCCTCATAAACTTTTTTTTTTTTTTTGTATGGGGGATTGAACTCAGGAGCACTCGACCACTGGGCCACATCCCCAGCCCTTTTTTTGTATTTTATTTAGAGACAGGGTCTCACTGAGTTGCTAAGTGCCTCGCCATTGCTGAGGCTGGCTTTGAACTCGCGATCCTCCTGCCTCAGCCTCCCAAAGTGCTGGGATTACAGGCGTGCGCCACCGCGCCCGGCCTCATAAACTTTTGATGTGGGATTTGACTATTACTCCCTTCCTTGGAATGCAATGCCATGTAGATTATTAGTTTGCTACTTGCTCTTGAATTACACGTCTGACCTTGTTAGCTGTAAGTTCCCAAGATTTTTTGTAACTCTTTGAACTATAAAAATCTTGTCTTCCCTGAGAGCAGGGCTGACCCCAAGCCCAGTGTTTGGGAGGGGCAGCCACTGGCCAGCTCTCTTTGTGTGTATACAATATAAGCTTGCTTTAATTTAAAATTGGAGTTGGTGGTCTTTTCTTTGTGTCTTGGATCAACATTTTTGGAGGCCCCAATGAGATTCAGACCACTACAAATTCTGAAGCCGGACCTTCGCTCTGGGACTCCGAGGTGGAATGCCATCCTAAGGGGTGCGCGCCTTGAGATGTTCCAAGGCCCCAGGGTGTGTCTTTGGTCCTTCGGACTACTGGAGTGAACTGCCGCATCAAAAGAATTAGCAAGCATCCAGTGGGAAAAAACCTCCACAGGTAAGTGGCGCCCTAGTAACATCTGGTATCTGGTTTTGAGATCTCTTCTGGGGACAGTGAGGTGCCTGGTGAGGCACATACACTCCTGTCCAGGGCAGTAGCGAAAGGTTGCACTGCTTTCTTGTCTGGTCGGGAATTCCCACTGGGGACAGAGAGGTGCCTGACAAGGCACATACGCACTCCTGTCCGGAGCATTAGCAAGACGTTGCACTGCTCCCTGGTTGGTTTGGCGTCTGGTTCTTGTTCTTTTGTGTATTGTCCTGTGTTCTGTTTTGTTTTGTTTTGTTTTTTTTTTGTTTTCTGCTTTCTCATTGTGTGTCTTCTCTGTTGTAAATGTAAGAAAATTAAACAAAAACATGGGTAATAAGACAAGTAAGCCTGATACTCCTTTGAACTGTGTTTTAAGGAATTTTGACAAACTTTATCCCCATTTTGTTAAGCAGGATTATGATTATCCCATCACCAAGAAATGCCTCCAAACATTCTGTGAGGTAGAATGGCCCACCTTCAGAGTCTGCTGGCCCCCTGAGGGCACCTTTGATCCCCAAGTGGCGTGGGCTATATCTAACATTACTAGGATCCTAGTTCCTTGATTTCTCTGGTTGATTCTGTTTTCTTTAATCACCTCCCCACCTGGGATGACTGTCAACAGATTCTCCATACTCTCTTCACTACGGAGGAAAGGGAGAGAATCCTGGCAGAAGCAGCTAAAGCGCTGCCTGGGATAAGCGCTCTTACAAGCAACGATAAAAAAAGAAGTGATTGAACGAGCTTTACCTAGGAGAAGACCAAGCTGGGACTATGGGACAGCTGAAGTTAGGAGAGCACTTGGTGAGTACCACCAGACTCTGTTAGAGGGCCTTAAAGGGGCAGCTCAAAAACCCACAAATCTTTCTAAGGTAGCAGATGTAAAACAGGGGCCAAATGAGTCACCTTCAGCGTTTCTCGAGCGCCTCCTGGAGGCATACCATCTATATACTCCTATCGACCCTGAGGACCCGACAAGCCTCAAGGTGATTAATCTGGCTTTTGTGACTCAGTCGGCCCCATACATCCATAAAAAGATTCAAAAGATAGATGGCTTTGCAGGAAAAACCAGGTCAGAATTATTGGAAATAGCCCAATAGGTGGTTGAAAATAGAGATGGCCGAGATGATCTACTGATAAGGAAAGTAAACCGGGCCACAGTGGCCGCATTACAGGCTTCTGAAACCTCCAATCCTAGACAAAGGCAGACCACATACAACAGAGACAAAAAGTGGTCTTCCCTGCTACAAAACCAGTGTGCTTATTGCAAAGAAATTGGACACTGGAAAAATGTATGCCCCCAACGTAATCTGAAGAGCTTGCCCTGACCACAGGCCAGAGCTCCTCAGCCAAAACCAGTTTTAACTTTAGAAGAATAGGGGGACCATGGCTCTTTCAAACTAGGCTCCCAGGAGCCCATGGTAACTTTCTCAATTGGGGGCCAACCTGTAAATTTCCTAGTGGATACAGGAACTTCAACATTCGGTGTTACAGAAGCCCATAAGACCCCTCACTAATGAAACCATGGAAGTGCAAGGGGCAACAGGAGAAATTAAAAAGTATAAATGGACTACAGACCAGACTGTTAACATAGGACGAGGAACTGTAACTCACTCTTTCATTGTTATCCCTGAATGCCCTTTCCCATTGCTGGGACGGGACCTTTTAAGCAAACTTCAGGCAACTATTTCATTTTCTGGAGATATGCCTACATTAGAATTGGGGAATCCTGAAAAGGCCCTAACTATAACCTGCCCATTAAGTGAGGAGTATATGCTTTTTCAAAATCCTATCCAAACTTCAGAAGGAAAATGGGAGAAATTATTAATTCAAGAAATTCCTACAGTTTGGGCTGAGGATAACCCTCCAGGGCTAGCTGAGCATGTGCCACCAGTTGTAATACAACTAACATCTGGGGCTATGCCCATCCGGGTTAAACAATACCCCATCAGTTTTGAAGCCAGAAAAGAAATTAAAACCCACATCAGGAGTCTCCTAGAAGTGGGGATACTAATTAGATGTCAATCGGCTTGGAACACCCCCTTGTTGCCTGTCCAAAAGCCTGGGACTCAAGATTACAGACCAGTACAGGACTTAAGGGAAGTGAACAAATGGGTAGAAACTATACACCCAACTGTCCCTAACCCCTACACTTTGCTCAGTTTGTTGCCACCAGAACATACAGTTTATTTTATACTGTATTAGATTTGAAAGACACATTTTTCTCCATCCCTTTGTCAAAACTCAGTCAGCCTATCATCGCTTTCAAATGGACTGATTTAGAGATGGGGATATCTGGACAACTGACCTGGACTCGACTACCTCAGGGATTTAAAAATTCCCCCACTATCTTTGATGAAACTCTCAATCAAGATCTGAGACTGTTTCGCAGTAAGTACCCTGAGGTAACCTTGCTTCAATATGTGGATGATCTTCTGTTAGCAGCAAAAGACAAAGAGGACTATTTAAGGGCCACCCGGGGTTTGCTAAGAACCTTGGCTCAATTGGGGTACCGAGTCTCCAAGAAAAAGGCAAAAATCTGTTCCTCTCGGGTTACTTATTTGGGATATGAACTGAGGGAAGGGAAAAGACTGTTATCCCAAACCCACATAGAAGCCATAATGAAGATCCCAACCCCAACCACTAAAAAGTAGGTTAGGAAATTTCTAGGGGCAGTCGGATACTGCCGCCTTTGGATACCTGGATTTGCTGAAATTGCCAAGCCGTTATATACTGCAACTGCAGGAGGCAAGTCACCTTTAATTTGGACTGAGGAAAATGAATTGGCTTTCAAAAATTTAAAGGAGGCTCTGGTTCAGGCCCCTGCCTTAACCCTCCCTGATATATCTAAGCCCTTCCATCTTTATGTTCATGAGAGAAAGGGTATTGCTAAAGGAGTTCTTAGCCAAAATTTAGGGCCATGGAAAAGATCAATTGCCTACATTTCAAAAAGGCTAGATCCTGTAGCATCAGGATGGCCCCCTTGTTTACGAGCCATAGCGGCTATTGCAATACTGGTAAAGGAAGCAGATAAACTTTCTCTGGGGCAGACTCTCACTGTGACTTCCCCTCACACAGTGGAAACCCTATTGAGAGATGCCATCAGTCGATGGATGTCAAATGCCCGTCTCACTCAGTATCAGGCTCTCCTCCTAGACAAGGACAGATTGACCTTCAGTAAATCCCTGGCAATCAATCCTGCAACCCTGCTGCCTGATGATAACCCAGAGGAGCCAATTCATGACTGCTCAGAGATGCTGGATGTCATTCAAGATACCCGACCAGACATGACTGACATTCCTCTCACCAACAGAGACGCAGACCTTTACACCGATTGTAGCAGTTATGTCCGGGATGAAATAAGGTATGCGGGAGCGGCAGTAGTTACAGGCCAAAAAGAAATTATCTGGGCACAGGTTTTGCCCAGAGGCTCATCAGCCCAAAAAGCAGAAATCATTGCAGTAACACAGGCATTGAGATGGGCAGAAGGAAAACGGGTGAACATTTACACAGACAGCCATTATGCCTTTGCTACAGTACATGTGCATGGACAGATATACAAACAAAGGGGATTTTTAACTTCAGATAGAAAGACTATCAAAAATAAACAAGAAATCCTTCAATTACTGGAGGCTATCTGGTTGCCAGATAAACTGGCTATTATCCACTGGCCTGGACACCGTAAAGACAATAGCCCCCAAACCCAAGGTAATAACTTGGCCGATCAAACAGCCAGGGAAATAGCCCTGGGGAGTCAAAATGCCAAACTATTCTTAAACTCTCAAATTGCCCCAAACTCCCAGTTAAAATTGAAGAAGAAACTCCTTCATACACTACTAAAGAGATAAACTTGTACTCCTCTATGGGAGCCCAACAAAACTGTCACGGCTGGTGGACTCTCCCAGATGGGAAAATTTGCATGCCTAAGCTTTTAGGAAAAAAATGGTTAACTGATCTTCATCAGGCGATGCATTTATCCCCCAAGAAGACTTCAGAACTAATTTCACCCCACGTTTGGTTCCCGGGACACTGAGGGATACTCCAGAACATCTCAAATTGCTGCATGACATGTGCACAGGTAAATGCTAAAAAGAACCATCTTCCACAGGAAACAGAAATCAAGGTACTGTACCTGGTGAATTTTGAAAATTGGACTTTACCGAAATTAAACCAGGACTATACAGATATAAATACTTTTTAGTCTTTGTTGAAACTGTCTCAGGCTGGGTAGAAGCCTTTCCAACTCGAACTGAAACAGCACAAATAGTAGTAGTTAAAAAACTAATAACTGAGATTGTTCCTAGATTTGGCCTTCCTCTAACTTTGGGGTCTGACAATGGCCTGGCCTTCACAGCCAAATTATCTCAATTAATTTCAAGAGCCCTTAATATAAACTGGAAATTACATTGTATATACCATCCTCAATGTTCAGGAAAGGTAAAAAAGATAAATAAAATATTAAAAGAAACTTTGACTAAATTAATACTTGAGACTGGTGGTAACTGGGTTGCTCTCCTGCCTTTTGCTCTCTTAAGGGCCCGTTGCACCCCTTACCAGGAAAAATTTACCCCTTATGAAATAATTTATGGGCGGCCACTGCCTTTGGTTCCCAGAGTACACCAAGATCTGGTGGGAGACATTCCAATCTCAGAAACACTCAAAGGGTTACAACTAATCATAGATAAGATCTTTGCCCAGGTCCAGGCTGCTCAGCCCGTTGGACACAGACTGCCCGATCATTCATTCCAACCAGGTGATGCTGTGCTTATACGACGTTTAAGAACAGCCTTGAGCCCAGGTGGAAGGGCCCTTACATTGTGATTCTCCACACTCCTACTGCCGTCAAATTTGCTGGTATTCCTGCCTGGATCCATCATTCACAGCTAAAGAAGGCACCTACAGAAACCACGGAGGAAAAACCCACTGGAAGAAAATCCAGCAGCCAGAGGTAAAAAGTGACTGAGCGTGGGTCTTTTAAAGTTAAAATTACTAAGGTTTATGGGGCTGGGGTTGTGGCTCAGCGGTAGAGCGCTCGCCTCGCACGAGCGCGGCCTGGGTTCGATCCTCAGCACCACATAAACGTGAAAGCAATGTGTACAACCAAATAAATAAATATTTTTAAAAAAAAATTACTAAGGTTTAATATTTTGTTACTAGCTTCTTATTGCTTTTCCTGTTATTATAAGCATTATGCTAATAATTTTTGCCTGTTGGAGTATACATGTATCCTTAGGTTTTAGCTATGCTGGCCTCAACAAACCTTGTACCCCATCTGTAGCCCAAGAAGGACCTGCTATTGCAGGATCTCCACTAATACTAAATTGTACTTACTCTTGTCAAGATCCAGTAATTGGCCCTATCGAATGGTATAAAGATAACCAAGAAATTTTTAGTCAGGTATTCAGGGAGGGACCATGGAAAAATCTTACAGACCAATCTCGAGGAGATAATATAAATTTTGAAATCTATAAATACTCTGCTCACCCTCAAGATTCAGGACAGTATTCCTGTACTAAGCTAAAAAAGGGGCCCCAATAGATACTGTTTATTCAAAAGCTACTTTAATGGTAGGTGTTTCTGTGAGTCCCCTAAATTCTGTAACTACTCAAAAATGTTTTAGTTACAATTGGCTGTTGACACTATAGACAAAAGTTCCTTCTGCATACAAGAAGGAAACTCCAGCCATCAATTGCTAGCTAACAATCTTATGGGTCTATCTGTAAAATATACTGACTATGTTAAAGTCACTGGTGATAGGGCAACACAGCAAGACTGGCCAGTATACCATGCAGAGCCAGCTTTGCCAGCTTCACTGGTTATTGAAAAACATTGTTTATGCATAGATTACATCCTTCCCCGGTCCCCCCCAAATTGTTCTATTGAGCAAAATATCTCCCTACCCAACGACTGCCAACAGGATGGGTTTTTCTCTGTAATAAAGCAACCTTCCAGGCTTTGCCTACAAACTTTTCTGAGATCTGTTCTATTGGACGGATCTTTCCTTTACTGCCATCCCTGACAGCTCCCCACCGAATTACCCGAAGTCTGCCCTCCAACTGCGATGACAATTTAATCCTCCTGGACCCAATAGACACTGCAATTGCAGCAGCTTTTCTTTTGCCACTTCCGGGTCTAGTT
The DNA here is from genome assembly GCA_025594165.1 of Tamias sibiricus. Taxonomy (NCBI): domain Eukaryota; kingdom Metazoa; phylum Chordata; class Mammalia; order Rodentia; family Sciuridae; genus Tamias; species Tamias sibiricus. The sequence continues at coordinate 137,171,295 of CM046663.1, read as the reverse complement.
GTAAGAATACAAAGAGAAATTACAAAATTAGCCTGTAGTTTTAGCAAAACAGCTAACTTTACTGCACAAGTTTTAGCAGAAATTAATCAAGAGATGAAAGAACTTTGAACCTCAATGTTACAAAATAGAGCGGCTATTGATTTTCTTTTACTGAAACATCACTTGGGTTGCCAACAATTCCCAGACATGTGCTGTTTTAATATTACAGATTATTCTAATGTTATCCAACAACAGGTAGATGAGATAAGACAGGAGATTAACAAAATTAAAATGAGTAATTATTGGTTAGGCTTGAGAGATTGGTTTCCATGGTTAACTTCTCTCTTGGGTCCTATAATTTGTATCCTTCTCCTACTAGTTATTGTCCCATACATCATTAACTATATGCTCTGGTTTATTGGTCTGCAACTTAATTCTATTATGTACCATTGATAAAATTAGCCTATATGATTACTCCCTTTCAAAGATTTGAAAAGGACAAATAAAACAAGGGGGGAATGATAAACCAGCCTAATTCCATCTTAAGACCCGGAGCCATCCTGTCAAAAAGTTATGAAAAGCCCACTTCAGTTTTCTATGAAATGCTAGGATTCCTATTTGGCCTGAGCTTATTTTGATGTTTTAAAATTGTTTGGCATTTATGCCCAGGCCTTGAGCTCACTCAGGCCTGGCTTTCCTTGACCAGATAACAACTCTCTCTCTCTCTAAAACTAACGGTGCCTCATAAACTTTTGATGTGGGGTTTGACTATTACTCCCTTCCTTGGAATGCAATGCCATGTAGATTATTAGTTTGCTACTTGCTCTTGAATTACACATGTCTGACCTTGTTAGCTGTAAGTTCCCAAGATTTTTTGTAACTCTTTGAACTATAAAAATCTTGTCTTCCCTGAGAGCGGGGCTGACCCCAAGCCCAGTGTTTGGGAGGGGCAGCCACTGGCCAGCTCTCTTTGTGTGTATACAATATAAGCTTGCTTTAATTTAAAATTGGAGTTGGTGGTCTTTTCTTTGCGTCTTGGATCAACAGTAACAATACTGACATTTGTTTAGCGCTTAGGATGTCCCAGGCACTGTTTGGGGCCCATTACTTATGTGAACTCTATAAAAATCTCTCAAGAACTCTGTTTGGAAGACATTATTGCTATCTCCATTTAGAGATAAGGAAAGAGAGATAAGTCACTTAATCAAAGTCATAAAACTTGCAAATGGAAGAGCTAGTATTTGCATCCAGGTAGGCCAGGGTCTACCCACTTATAAAACACTTAGCATGGGTAAGCACTCAGATAATAATAATTATGCTGATCAGGTATCACAAGAGCACCCAGAAAAGGATGAAGGGGCACTTTTGTTTGAGGTGGATTCAGAATTTTTCCTTTCCAAAGTCTAACTTGAAAATGGAACTGTGAACCCAGTGTAAAAAATTCTTAGAAGGCAAGATGAAACTCCAGGAGAGGAAGGGCTTAAGATAAGCAAAGAAGTTCTGGAGTGAACTATCCTACTATCCTATAGCACTCAAAAACTTATCCCATGTCTCTGTTCCTTAGTTCTCTCCTCTTCCTTGGGTCTTCATTTCCCACTTAATACACTCTCGCCCACCTGGAGCCAGAATCTATCTCCCCACTTGACTCTCTAAACCCAACACTAAAACATTGAGCATGTAATACCCAGTGTTGCCAGTAGGTGTCAGAATCTATCACAAAATAAACCATGGCGAAAGCCACCCTTTACATTTGAACCCAAAGATTTCAAATTTTGTAAAACAAACCAGTTTCTTAGTTTATTCATGCTTAGACGGTTGCAACTCCATTTCCAACTTTCTATCTCACTAGATATATGTGCATAAATTTTGTCAAATATTAAAAAATGTAGTGAAAAGTTTGGAGATAGAAACTGCCTATTTGAAAGGATTAAAATAATTTTCCTGTAAAATTAGCTATTTATTGATATGTCAGTTGCTTATTGGCCTAATTTCTGTATAATCAGTTGTACAGAAGACACACCAGGGAATCTGGAAATAGGATATCCTACTAGTATAAGATCTTGCATGCTATACGATGCTGAAGTTTTAAATGAGCCATTTTCAGCTACTGGTACCTTTCTTGGGTATGTTTGCCTTAATTCTGGTGTGTTGCCCAGCTTATAGATATTCTGCACAACAGACAATCTTACCCCTATTTTAAGAAAATGGATCATGTGGAAATCTGGATGTACCAAACAACTTAGCATTATTAAAACAATATCTGCTGAGCACCTATTTTTTGTTGCTTAATAATATCTCAGACAGAACTGCTTCATCAGCTCAGGTATTAGAAAGTTAGCCTTGTCCAGACCAATGAAAACTTCAATTTCACATCTAATTGAATGCTCTCTCATCCCCCAATGTGGGTATGACCAAGGGGTCTGCATGGAGGGGATATGGTTAACTCTCTCACTCCTTCCCACTCCTGCTTCTGCGTCCTCTAGCATTGGAGAAGGGGTAGGAAGGACTACAGAAGGAAACACAAAACCTCTGTAGGGAAGGAGGTCCTCTGAATTGCAGACTTTGCCTAGCCATTGGCCAGAATTTGTACACTCAGGAGCAAGAGGAGTAGGTAAGTGAGGACACATAGTGTTTCTTCTGAATAATCATGCACCCAAGGTGAAATGACTTCTCCCAGCATAACCTTTTCTGACTACCACCCTCTGTGCCTTGTGTTCTGGGTAACTTACCCAGAGGGCAACTGTAAGTGTACCAATGAGAAGGCTCAAGTTCTGCTTATTTTTGTGGAGTTTACTTGCATCACAGAATATGCAAATATCCTTACTTAGGAAGCCTCTGTACCCTTCCTCTAGGGCAATTCTACTACCTTGGGACTATTTCTACTCTTTATTTAGGCTGTAGGGAATGCTAATATAATGGTAGTAGCAGGAACTGTCAGATTGCCTCTTCACTAGTCCTATGGATTACTTAGCAGCTAAGCACTTGGCTTTAAGATGGTATTGACAATTCCAAGACAATAGCAAAAGTCCCATCCAAGGTCCTAAACATAACTATCAGATATGGAAATAAATGAAGGCCAACTAAATGAGAAAAGCAAAGGCTATTCATCCCAAGCTGCTGTAACAGAGGAATGGGCTACCATCACTGTGTTGACTGAGACCCAAGGCAGGCAGAGGAGTGGGTAGGCTGCATGGGAGAAAAAAGGGATGACTTCAGTGTGGCCTGAATGGAGCTGTGGTCATGGGAAACAGTGGGCGTGCTACCTAGCTCACTCTATTTTGTCTCTCTCTGACCTGTTCTTTTCTGAGTTCTTCTTTCTCTGGGTTTATGTTAAATTCCAGGATCGCAGGTGTGATAGATAAACATCTTGAGATGGAAATTGCAACTGCCTCCTGAGCAGCAGTGATTTCCTTGGCACCAAGCAGACTCTGCATGACCAGTCCCGGGATAATGATCAACTAGATCATGGTCTGACCAAAACTGCTAGCTATGCAAATGCCCTCAACTCTCGCCTTTGCTCCTTCCTATACAACCTCAAAGCTATTGTTGACACTTAGATCTGTCCTCCCAGTGTAGCCACACTGAGAATAAACTCCTTTCTTATCTCAACATCAATTTTTCCTGTTTGTCTTTTGGGGCAAGTGGCCAGGTCTGGTGGGTTTGGAACCATTCTTGTAAAGCCAGGCCTTTGGCTAGGACTCCGGTAACAGAGAGCCAGAGTGTGGTGGAGGAATAGGGGAATGTCATTTATTAATCAAGTTTTGGACATTTTGGGCCAATTATTACAGAATATTGTTTAGCACTGTCACTATTAGCACTCTGGCAAGACTGATTTATAGCAGGCTGACTTCTTTAAAAAATTATATATATATATGTACATATGCATATATATATACATATGCATATGTATATATATATTTAGTTGTAGATGAACACAATACTTTTATTTTATTTATTTATTTTTATGTGGTGCTGAGGATTAAACCCAGTGCCTCACACGTGCCAGGCAAGTGCTCTACCATTGAGCTACAGCCCCAGCCCTTAGGCTGACTTCTTGAGCTGCTTATCATAGATAAGATTAAATTTTCCAGGCAGTTGTGGGTTAAAGTTCTATTTTGATATATAGTTTGGTCATCGTCCATTGGTATATCCAGTATGTCCCTTGTAAGTCGTGAACTTAGTTTTACTTTATCATATATGATAGAACCTCATATTTTAATCATGTTTCATAGTTTACGAAGTACATTTATGTGTATCTCCATAATTAGTAATGCAAGATATTGTTGTCTTCCTTGTAAAGCTAAGAAATGTTGATTAATTCAAGCTTTGAGACTGTAAAATAACTTTATTTGGGAGTCCTAGGAATTGCAAATCAGGGAGCCAGGTGTGGTGGCGCACACCTGTAATCCCAGCACTTGGGAGGCTGAGGCAGGAGGATCACGAGTTCAAAGCCAGCCTCAGCAATGGCCAGGCACTTAGCAACTCAGTGAGACCCTGTCTTAAATAAAATGCAAAAAAGGGCTGGGGATGTGGCCCAGTGGTCGAATGCCCCTGAGTTCAATCCCTGGTACCACACACACACACACACACACACACACACACACACACACGCCCACTAACTTCTTGACACAGAGCTTGAATCTTTGGATACATGGAAATTTGGTTCTTCCAGATGACCACAGTCAAAGGTGAAGGTCACCAAAAGCTCACTTCCCAGGCAGCAGCTGGAGGTGTGTGTAAGTCCTGTTTCCTTAAGGGCCTCCCAACTCCATTTTGAAAAGCTCTCTCGCCCTTGCTTTTATTGTGGCTTTCTCTTTGTATTTTTATAAAGTCAAGTGACTTTCCAAAGTCACAAAGCTGCAATAGAGACAAATTTGCTTAGAAGTGCCTAATTTTTTTGTTTTGGCACCCATCCAGTTAACACCCCCTTTTGCTTTCAAAAATGCCCTGGTCTGAACAATAAATTATCTGATCACCCTGTGCCACCCAGCAGGGACTTGAACCTATGACATCTGAGTTCCAAGGCCACTGCTCTGTTCCCAGGGTTTTATTAATCCTTTAGTCCTTGTCCCTATCTCTCCCAGTACCTCCTCCAGGCCTTTTCCAGGCCGGCCACCCAGTGAGCTGAGTCCAGTGATTTGTTTAAACCACAGCTTTGTTTTAAATCTGTTCCATCACCAACATGTTGATGAAGGTCAAACACAGAAAGTTTCTGTTAAAAGATGATTCGCAAAATGAAACAAATATGAAAATGAAGCTCAGTGCTTAATAGTTTAATATTCCTTAAGGAATCAGTAGCAGCAGTTTGAATATAATAAACACAGGACAAGGACAATATGCATTTGTGTCATGTTTAACATCTTTCTTGAGCAATTTAAATTACCCTGCAGCCTCTGGCCTTTAAAAACTCACTTGAATGCTTAAAAACAACAAAAGTTGTGTAAACGCACCAGTTACAAACCCATTCAAGATTATTTCCCTTCAACAGGACTGTTGCAGCAGAATGTCAGTTTATTTTCCGTAGTCAATTAATTCAGCCTTTCTTAAGCAGAATGTCTAATTGCCTTAAGCTACAGAGAGGCTTTTTAAATTTTTTCTTCCTAGAACAAAAAGCTGTCTGCATAGTTTATGTTAATACAAACCTGCAGGTGGACAAACAAGCACCCCATGGTCCTTTTGTGAACCTTGGGTTCTTGGGCCAGCAGCTCTTCCAGCCCTCAGCCAAGATCCCCCTTCTGCCGGACTCTCAATTCTCCTCTTTGCTGTGATCCTTGAATTAATGAACTCCTCAGGGAGGGAGGATCCTTTAAGTCAATGTCAAACCACCCCTACATCCAAAACTCTTCATAAATCATTCAAAACAGGAATTCTTCACAGTAGGAGGTAAGCCCTGTTCAGCGCAAATGACTGCTCTTGGAATGAAGGCAAATGACTACTTTGAGACTATTGAGATGCATTAGGGCTCTTGATTTCAGAGAAAAGAAAATCGAAGCAAGAAATAAATTGGTCTTAAGCCATTTATGACAAACAAGCACCCCATGGTCCTTTTGTGAACCTTGGGTTCTTGGGCCAGCAGCTCTTCCAGCCCTCAGCCAAGATCCCCCTTTGCCGGACTCTCAATTCTCCTCTTTGCTGTGATCCTTGAATTAATGAACTCCTCAGGGAGGGAGGATCCTTTAAGTCAATGTCAAACCACCCCTACATCCAAAACTCTTCATAAATCATTATTCTTCACAGTAGGAGGTAAGCCCTGTTCAGCTCTGCTTCAATTTTGTATCATTGCTAGAATTGCAGGAGATGATCTGGTCCATGATCTTAATTTTGGCAAGGAAAATATGTATTAAAGGCACCATGCCCATTTTATTGACAAATTATATGAGTCTCTGGATGAGTGGAAATTGGGACCAAAACCCTGGTTGCCTAGTGTAGTTTTTCTCTCCACTGAAACCCTCTGCCACTAAACAGAAGCTGTGGAGACAGACATCTCTGAAGGTTCCTTTGTGTCACTTGTCTGGAATCCATAATGGGCTTTCTCCTAGAAATATGCTTATTTAAATATTGGCTGGATTCACCTTTCATGCACTACATTGCTGTAATCCTCAAAGCAGCTCAAGTTCCTGAAGAGGTTCCGAGTATACCACCCCAGAATGTGTTACTCTGGCATGGGGATTCTTTTGAATTGAAGGCAATTGAGAAAAAGCAGACACAGGATTTGGATAGAAATTTAGGGATACAGAGAGAACACTCAGTCTCTAAAGGAAAAATATCCCTGTTAAAATACAGAACAAACAACTCGTAAATGATTGGTGAGCAGGACAAAGAAGACTAAGGGGACCCCAGAAAAAGGCCAGAATGTAAGGGATGCACTAAGCAGGCCATAAATTACTTTGTAACTTTCCAGTTCCCTGTAAATTCTCTGGAATGTAGCAAAACAGGAACAAGACCTTCCTAGGACCATTAACCCCTGGCGAGGCTAAGGGCTCATTGGACCATGACCCTCAGTCTTGTTAGGTTGTAGTTAGTAATGAGCAGTGAAATATGAACCAATAACGTAGCAGGGTCATGGGGTTTCTTTGAAATTGTCCTTAATGAACAATCAAGTAACTTGTAGAACCACAATCGGTGTGTTAACCTTGAGAATAAACAAGTGGAAACAAAAGGAACAAATTGAATTAAGAAATACCTCAAGAAAAAGAAAAAAAAAAAAAAAAGACCAATGGGGTTAACTCCTAGCAGGGTCTACTGAGGTCCTTGTAAAGCTGGGATTTATGGCTTTGGGTTTCTCAACTTATTTCAGAAGGGAAATTTCATGAATAGCACAGGCACACTAAGATGAAGTCTGCCTGGTCATTGACCCCAGCGCCTGAGTTAACACAGAATTGACTTGTAGATGAACACCCCGCCTCCTTGGTCTCCTTGAGAGTTCTGGAGAGGACAGACTAGGATGAAAAACTCCCCTGCTGACGTGAGGGAGGAGCTAAACACCTGATGGTGAAGACTGCAGACGTTTATCAGCCTCCCTGTTGGAGGCAGCATTGCTTCCCTTGTCACTCAGAGGTGGCCTACTCAGTCTGTCTTGAGAGTGTTCTTTGCTTGAGCTTTACTTTACTTTCACTCATAGTAAAATTGTCTTGCCTGACGGTTCACATCTGACTTTAAATTCTCTTTGGTTGGAACACAAAAACCGAGGGTTAACCTTCAGCTCCCTACTCTTTGTGACAGCCCCATCACGGATTGGATACCTGATGGTGTTACCGCCATTTACTGTGACAAGTCCTTGCTTCCCTGATAACACCGAAGAAGCACGCTGAGTGAGGCAAGGGTAGAGTGGAAAAGGAAAGGCTTTATTAAAGGACAGCTGAAAAAGACTTCCCCTGGAGAGAGAAGGGGACCGGAAGGCAGGAAGGTGGGAATCTGTGGGAAGGGGAGGTCTTCTCCCTTTTATATCTAAGGTCTTCTTCTATTCTCCCTAGTGTCTTTGCTTATCTCCTTCTGCCCTGCCTGTGCCGGGAAAGCCAAAAGATGTGACACAGGTGGGCCCATGGGGGTGAGGGAGGAGTGATCTGGCAGGAAGGGCTTAGGGCAAGTAGATTAGCATCTTCCTGTTTGCTGGGAGCTGCTTCATTAATGTTCTTTAAGGTGGGCCTGGACCTTGCAGACATTAACATTTTCATCTCCCAGGCGTTGTTCTGGTTTTCCCAGGGCTCAGAATGACTCCATTTCCTTTATGGACTCCATTTTCTTTATTAGAATCGATATTAGACCCGATTTACTTAACTACACTCACTACCTATCTTTAAATCTGGCTTCAATGACGAGAGACATTGACATTAAGCTGAAACCCAGACCAGATGTCCTAATGGGGGAAAAGAATCTTTTTTTTTTTTTTTTTTTTTTTTTTAAATATTTATTTATTTGCTTTAGTTGTACACAATGCCTTTATTTTTACGTGGTGCTGAGGATCGAACCTGGGCTGCGCACGTGCTAGGCGAGCGCTCTACCGCTGAGCCACAACCCCCGCCCAGGGGAAAAGAATCTTGTTCAATATTTCTCAATCCCAAGGGAAGTGGGCTGGGGAGCTCAGTTGGTAGAGTGTCAGTTGGTAGAGTGCTTGGCTCGCATGCACAAGGCCCTGGGTTCAATCCCCAGCAACACACACACACACACACACACACACACACACACACACAAATCCCAAGGGAAGTCCAGCCCCTTTGGATTATACATAGTCTGCCTAATTATATGCCCTAATAGAAACTTGACATTTAGCCCTAGAGATGCATCTCACTCTTGAGATTTCCTGCTATCCGCTCTGAGAATATGCACCTTCCCTTTATAATAAAACTCTTGCTCTTCTATTCATACCTGCTGTGTCCTTAAATTCTTTCCTGGGATGTGAAAGAAACTGAAAGGTTTGAGTAGAGGTCTCCACCTCTGGAGAGACCTCCTCTGAGCTCTCTGCCCTCTGTCATCTGTCTGAAAGTCCCCTATGCTGTTGCCCCCTCCCTTCCAGCACTAGGAAGCAGATAACAACTTTGCCAATAGAGACAGCCCCTGGAGAGAAAGCTTCTACACAAACACAACTTACTAACTAGCACTTGCCTTCTGTTTGTTCCCCATCTATTTACCTTCTCACGGTTCGCTGCCTCTGAAAGTCTCAACCTCTTTTTCCTTGGTCTCATCTTGTCTCTACAAATTTGCTGTTCTAACCATCCCTTTCTTTGAGTTACTCATCACTGAGTCTCTCCCCCAGGTCTCTGTATGATGCATGTGTTTGTAAACCTCTGTTTGTGATCCTATTTCTCAGCTTTCCTCTGTCAGTCTTAGTTGCAGGCTCCCAGAAAAAGCATTTCTTCCCTTCCCTTCACACCCTTAAAGCTCAAGTGCTGGGCCTGATACTAAGCTCCTCTTGTTAGGGTCCAGTTTCGCTAGTTTCCCACGAACCACAAAGAAGCCGGTCAGTAATGTAATACACAAATGGAGTTTATTGAGCCAGCTAGCTGGGGTCAAGCTCTCCCATAGACACGAAGGAAGCGCAAGACCCAGAACAAAGGAAAGCCTCAGATTATATAGCATTACCTACATCATTGCCTGCGTGCGCGAAATTCACCCTGAACAAAGAGAAGCCTCGGATTACCTACTCCTTGTTGGAGCAAATAGCCCGCGTGCAAAATTCAAATAGCCCGCCTCGGGGTGTTACTATCCTAATATTCTAGCCCGCCTGGGGGCAGGGTTACTATCCTAGCATTCTAGCATCCCAGGGGGGCCTCCATTACTATCCTAACACTCTGAAAGCTAAGCCTTGAGGTATTGGGGAACCCAAAATGGGCCTGGAGATAGGGGAGACAATGAGGCTGATTGAAGAGTAAAGAGGGGGAGTCTCTTGGAGGTTAAGGGGAAGAGTGGTAGAGAAGGGGTCAGCTGGAGGACTTCAGCTACTGTGGATTGGTGATGCAGAGAAGGGCAGTTTTCAGACGTAAGGGAGGAAAAATGCTTTCTTCTACCCTTCTAGATTCTTTGGTTGGTCTACAAATTAAATTGACATGAGACAGGTTAATAGGAGAAAAACCAATTTTAACTACACATGTATGTACAGGAGTCCCACAGAAATATGAGACTTAAGAAAGAACCGGATGGTTGAGATTTACATATCATCCTGAGCTACAAAAGGGAATAAATAGGGGCTTGGTGCTCCTGGGGCGCTGCAGACAAACTGTAGGAAGGAGGGGAAGGGAAGGTGTGGTGAACAGAGGTTGCTTTGCTATGCAGGTGAAAAACTCTCAGGGAGCAAATGTCTTAGTCTAGCTCTCTTCCTGGTATGGTTGTCTTCACTAGTGAAAACTTCCCTTATCAATTTAAATTCCCTTTACAAAAGGGGAAACTTATACTTTGTTTTAGGCCCTAAGAACTTTTCTGTACTGGCTTGTTTATTATTATTATTATTTTTAGCTCAAAATAATCAGTATGTGAATGCATCATATCTCAGAAGGACCTGTTTTTGAGCTTCTTCACAGGGCTAGGGAATGGGCTAATGGGAGAGGAACAAAGGTATTTCATATGCTCTTCCTTCAAAAACTAACTGTTCTGATAAGTTGCTACAGGGTTCAGGACATGCCATCCCAAAATATAACTCTTTAGCATAAGGATTAGCACAGAGGTTACTGTGGTGGACAAGCCACAAGCCTGGTTCCCAAGGAGCTCCTAGACTAGGGATCAATGATTTTTAATATTTTCTGGTTGCAGATTTCTGCTCATCCCCATGGGAGGCCCATGCATTTCAGACTAAGGACCTCAGTCTAACAGGAAAGGCAGACAAACAAATTATGCCAGGGTATGTTTGATCCAACAATACAAGTGTCTACAGCAATGGTGCTGAACTTTGACTGCTTACAGGAAACATCTTGGGAGCTTTTAAAGAACACCCTGCCTGGTCCCACACCCAGAGGTTTGGCATGACTAAACCCCTGTGAAAACTTCTAGAACAATGTTGTCAATAACAGAAAATTGTAGTGATGGGAAGTTTTAAATTACTAAGAACACTCATCAGATGTAATTAGCATAGAATACCATAAAGATCAAGACCTGGTAGAATTTTGCTGGAGGGAATTAAAAGCAGGAATAATAATTCCATCAAAATATTCGCTGATCACTAACTATGCATTACACGCATTGTTTTATTTAAAGCTCACAACTGGTCCTATGAAGTAGTTATGATTATCCCATTTTATAGATGGTAACACTGAGATTTAAAAGTATGAAAGAAGGGACTGGGATTGTGGCTCAGAGGGAGAGCGCTTGCCTCACATGTGAGAGGCACTGGGTTCGATCCTCAGCACCACATAAAAATAAAATAAAGATATTGTGTCCACCTATAAATAAAAATAAATAAATATTTTTAGAAAGTATGAAAGGAAAAGTACTCTGGACAAGTAAAAGAATAGTTGCATTTGGGTATTACAATGGAAAGAACATTCATTTATGAGGAACATCTCAAAGAAAGTGTATGGAGGCTGAAGTTTTGTAGAAGCGGGTAAAGGAGGGAATGAATCTTATATGGGTTCCGAGGGAAGGTGGAGACAGATTTTATCATGGAATAAGCTAGGTGAGAGTGGTTCTTGACAAGATTGTTTCCCAGAACACAAAAGGTGGAGAGACTTCTTGACCCTTACTGTTTTCCCAGGCTCGAGTAAAATTTAATATTGTCAAAAGACTGAATAACTTACCCAAGGTCAGTCAGCTAGTAAGTGGCTCAGCTGGATTCTGACCTAGAGTGCCTGGTGCAATCTGTTCTAGATTTGTGGCCAGAACATCCATTTCTGTAAAAAAAAAAAAAAAAATTGGGTGTTCATCCAGGAAAAGTCAAGCAAAGGGAAGACTTTGGAGTGTAAGGTCTTTCTTTTTCTTTTTATTTTTTTGGTACTGGGGATTGAACTCAGGGGCACTTGACCACTGGGCTGAGGCTGGCTTTGAACTCAGGATACCTTCTGCCTCACCCTCTCAAGTGCTGGGATTATAGGCTTGCGCCATCACACCTGGCTTAGAGTGTAAGATCTAAACTAGTATGTAACAGTGGTCCCTTCACCTTCTGAATATAACCCTCTTTGCTTTAAGGGTTTTTAAATTTTTTTTCCTCTCTTCTCCCTTCTCCCCCTCCCTAACAAGATTAGGGAGACAGTGTTGTTTTTTCTGCTAGTTAATTGCCCCTGAACACACCCACTCCAGGAAGGAGATGCCTGCTAAGGATCTGGGCAGTGAATATTTCCCACATTAACAAATGAATCCTAATAGCCATCAGGGTGCTCTGGGACCCCCTACTGGAGTGTAATCCTTGAAAAGTTCCTTTAAACCCCCCCTGTCCCTCCTGATAGGGGGAGTCACAGCCTTTGGGACAGGAGTCCCCTGTGTTTCTCCTTTGCTAGCAAAGCAATAAACCTTCTTTTTTCCCTTTTCTCAAAACCGTGTCCTCATTATTAAATTGGCATTGATTGGCATTGGGGACAGGGACTGAGTGTTCGGTTACAGGAACAGTGTTTGAGGAATCCAACAAACCAGGGCCTATGACAAGGGCTTCTCTCTGGGCTAAGAAAGTGGGAGCTCCTGGCCCCTTGTAGGCAAGGAAATCAACTGGAGCTGGCATAAACCCCTGGGCAGAAGCTGGCTCTGCTTTGCTGGGAGGACCTTAGATATCCCCTGGGGCTTGGACAGAGGTGGGAAGATGAGCCCAGAGCCTGAGAGAGACCCGCTCAACTTCTGAGCTCCCAGGTAATCCAAGCCACCAATTGGCCGAGCTTCATATTAACTGCTTCATGTTAATTAGACATCATCATGGACTCATTAAGCAAGTTCAAGGACCTTTAGTGCTTTGTTGACTGAAGTAGAAAACGAAAATGAGTTTTTACACTTGTGCAGTTTAATAATTAAAAGGCAGAGAGGTGGTTTTGTGCTTTCTAACATGTGGGGCCTCAGATAAAGTTTCCCTGGGGTTCCTAATGCAACACCTTCTCATTTTATACATATTTATTGAGTATTCACAATGTACTAGCACTGATATGGGCCATTTAGTGACTAAAATAGATAAATGACCCATCCTCTGAAACTTCCAGTCTAGTTAGAGTAAGGAGATAATAAACACAATAAATACATTATAGAGAATAATAGAAAATAATATGGGATTTAGAAAAAAAGAGCAAAGAAAGATTAGAAGTTGTGTTAGCTTTCCATTACTGTACCAAATACCTTCGTTGATAAGAAGGATCAACTTATAAGGAGGAAAGCTTATTTTTGCTCATGGTTTCAGACCCTTTAGTCCATGCTCTTGTGGTCCCGTCACTTTGTGCCTGTGGCAGCATAGTGCAACATGGCAGCAGCACATAGTTGAGGAGGTCTGTTCACCTCATCGTGGCCCAGAAGCAAGAAAGAAGAAGAAGATATGACCCAGCTATCCCACTCTTTGGTCTATACCCAAAGGACTTAAAAACTGCATACTACAGGGACACAGCCACATCAATGTTTATAGCAGCACAATTCACAATAGCTAAACTGTGGAACCAACCTAGATACCCTTCAGTAGGTGAATGGATAAAGAAAATGTGGTATATATACATAATGGAATATTACTCAGGAATAAAAGAGAATAAAATAATGGCATTCACAGGTAAATGGATGAGGTTGGAGAATTTAGTGCTAAGTGAAGTTAGCCAATCCCAAAAATCCAAATGCCAAATGTTTTCTCTGATATAAGAAGGCTGATTCACAGTGGGGATGGGGGGGGAAGCATAGGAGGATTAGAGGAACACTAGAAAGGCCAATAGGGAGGGATGGGAAGGGAGGCGGCAAGAAGGTAAAAAAATAAAAAAAAAATGATGTTAGAATGAGATGGATATCATTACCCTAAGTGCATGTCTGAAGACAGGAATGGTGTGAATATACTTTGTATACAACCAGAGATATGTAAAAATGTGCTCTATATGTGTAATATGAATTGTAATGCATTCTGCTGTCATATATAACAACGTAAAATAAAAGAAAAAAATAAAAATTAAAAAAGACTGGGGGTGTAGCTCAGTTAGTAGAGCACCTCTGGGTTAAATCCCCAGTACCACAGAATTAATGAGTAAATAAATAAATAAAATTATTATTAAAAAAAAAGAGAAAGAAGAAGAAGAGGGTCAGGGTTTCCAATATCCCCTTCAAGGATGTACCTGCAATGATTTAACTTCTTTCCACTAGGCCTTATGTCCTAAAGGTTCCATTGTCTCCCAATAGTGCCATAGGCTAGTGACCAAACCTTTAGCCATTGGCCTTTGTGGAATATTCAAGATCCAAAGTATAGCAGAAGTGCTGAGTAGGTGGGGTGGGGTATACATTTTATTTATTAATTTATTTAAACAAATTTATCTTTAATTGATACATGAAAACGTAAAATTCTACATATTAATGGTATACCATGTGACATTTTGATACATGTATATATTATATAATATTTAAATCAGGTTAAACATGTCTAAGTCCTAAAACAGCTATCACTTATTTATGTGAAAACATTCACATTCCTTTTTTCTAGTTTTTTGAAAAAAATGTACAGTACATTATTGTTGTCTATAGTCACCCTTCTGTGCAATAGCACACAGGACTTCTTTTTTTTTTTTTTTAAATATTTATTTATTTGCTTTAGTTGTACACAATGCAATGCATTTATGTTTATGTGGTGCTGAGGATTGAACCTGGGCTGCACTCGCGCGAGGCGAGCGCTCTACCGCTGAGCCACAATCCCAGCCCCACACCAGGACTTCTTACTCCTCTGTAACTGTAACTTAGTGCACATTGGTAACTATTTATTTATTTTTTTCTACAGTGCTGGTGATCAAACCCAGGGCCTCACAGGGACTAGGCAAGCACTCTGCCACTGAACTATGTCCCCATCCCCTAATGGTTAACTTTTACAGGTGTATTTAAAATAAGGATGTCAAGGGAGAAGTCAAATATGTGAGCACAGGTGAGAGTGAGCCTTGCAGATATCTGAGGTAGGATGTTTTGAATAGCAGGAGGAGCCAGTGCAAAGGCCCTGTGCTGGGAATGTGCCTGATGTGTTCAAGGAATAGCAGAAAGTTGTGGAACTAAGGATGGGGAGAATGATAAGAGGTCAGAGAAGAAATAGTAGCCAGAAGATGAAGGGTCTGAGGCCTTTGCTTTTACTCTGAATGAAGTGGGGACTATAACATTGGTTATTACATTACTCTAACTGGAGTCTTATTTGCCTGCTCTTGGGGGAGAGGACTGGTTCTTTCAGTCACAAGGGACCCTGGAACCAAATAGGAATAAGAATACCAAGGTTTAAATGTCACTACAGGGCAGTAGTCAGACATGTCAGAAACAAGGATGTCAGCGTGATGGCAAAATTAAGTGAACAAGCAGCAGAGGCCAGAGGTAGGGACTTGGTTCAGCTATCTCTACCTCTGGGAGGCCTTCCATAGAGCTGGACACTCTCTAGGCTCCGATGGGACCTTAGACTTGCCTCATCATAACACCAGTCTAGTGTAATTTTCTGTCAGCCTTCCCTCAGAATTGAGATTAGGGTCCCTGTCTTATTTATTGTTTTTTATTTCCCCTCTTCTCCCACGGTGTCAAACTCACTGCAGTGAATGATTAATGAATGGTTAACAACACTGACATTTATTAAGTGCTTATTATATGCTGTCTATGCATTTTAAGTGCATTAACCCATTCATTCTCCCAGTAATTTTCAGAAATAAGAACTACCACTAACCCATAATGAGTAAATCAAGGTTCAGAGAGGTTAAACAACTTGTCCAAGGTTATTTGTTAAGAAGCCACAGTTTCTATGGGGATAGGAAGGATAGTAGAATGAAACAGATATTATTACCATCTGTAAATATAGGACTGCATGACTGATGTGATTCTACAATATGTACAATCAGAAAAATGAGAAATTGTACCCCCTTATATATAATATATCAAAGTGCATAAATACATTCTACTGTCATGTATAACCAATTAAAACAAATTAAAAAATTAAAAAAAGAAGTCACAGTTTCAACCTAGGCAGTGGGGTTCAGAGTCTGTGCTATTATCCACTACCAGAAGATGGTGGATGGGTCAGTAGATGGATGGCAGGATGTGTCAGAACTATGATGCCAAGTTAGAATTAGTGTTCGCAGAAGGGAGCAAAGGTGAAAAAAATTTAAAATTTATGTCTAGTTGCTAATAGATATATCAGTGAACAAAAGCCCAGGGGGAAAAGGAATGTGGAATGGAGAGTAATGGCAGCAATCCATCTGCATCATTACCAGATGCCTAACCTTGCTTGCTTTGGCTCCTCTAGCTTACTAGGAAGGTCATCCCCAGATTCTGGAACTGCCAAGCTTGATGGTAAACCCTGCCGAGGTGGGGTGCATGTGGGAGGTGGTCCAAGGAAGGATTCTCAGAGGAAATAAAGTCCTTCTTGTTTAACCTTTACTTTTTGAAGTATATTTACCTGCCGCGCTATGCACCAATTTTAAGAGTTACAATTTAGTGGTGAAAGTGAAATTTTGACTTGTGTCTTGTGAGAGTAAGTAGGAAGTTAAAGGTCAGGAGTGCACATCCTTTGCAAAGGCTAAAGAGCATCAAGTGCCTTGTGGTGTAGTTTGTCCCAAGAATAACATGCTGCTTGGGTTTGACCAATAGATAAGACTGGGGAAAAGTCCACAGAGGGGAAAAAAAAAGTCTGGCACCTGCCAGAGATAGGACACTAGCTCAGAGTGCAGAGTTTTCATGTTCCCATTAATTCTGAGTCACATTTTTAAAATTTTTTTATTTATTTATTTTTAAATATTTATTTATTTGTTTTAGTTGTGTACAATGCCTTTGTTTTTACGTGGTGCTGAGGATCAAACCTGGGCGGCGCACATGCTAGGCGAGTGCTCTACCGCTGAACCACAATCCCAGCCCATGAGTCACTATTTTTGTGTGTAAAACTTTTAATTCCCCATAGCAAGACCTCTGTCTTTTGTTTTGTCATTGAAATCCCAGAGTCCTGGCCCAACACTAGGCACCAGGGGACCCAACAGACCAGGCTTGCTGTTTTTTTCTGTGTATGTCAAATCAGAAGGCATTATACTACAATTTGATCAAAATGTAAATGCTTGACTTTTTGTGTTTTTCTGCCCTGAACTTGTATAGATCAGTGGAGTCTCGCTAAGTTGCCCAGGCTGGCCTCAAACCTACAATCCTCCTACCTCAGCTTCCCAAGTCACTGGGAGTCCAGGTGTGCACCATGCATAGCTGTTAGTGGCTTTTCAAAATTCAGGGTCTATGAAATGATCTGCATGGATTCTGGGGAGTGGTGCAACCTGTGGTCTCCTGTAACATCGATGCTTCTATTGCCAAAGTATTTTTGCTTATGTTTCTGGGATGGATTAACAAATGTTAATGGTGTTTAATGAAAAGAAAAAATAAGTTCATTCATTCATTCAATAGCTACTGTGTCAAGTATTTACCAAATGCCAGGCACAGTGCTAGGTGAGGGATTACACCTGTGAACAAAACTGACATGGACCAGCTCTTGTGGAATTAACTTTCTAGTGAACAGAAAGATAACAAACAGGCAAATTAATGAGTAGTACTCGGGGCTGGGATTGTGGCTCAGTGGTAGAGACTCACCTAGCACGTGCGCGGCCAGGGTTCGATCCTCAGCACCACATAAAAATAAACACATTGTGTACAACGAAAGCAAATAAATAAATATTTTTAAAAAATGAGTAGTACTCTAACAAAATAAAACACTGCAATGACACAGAGAGTAACAGGGTAGAGAGGAAGGGATTTTAGGTTGAGTGCATAGGGATAGCCTCTCTGAGAACATTTGGATGAAGACCTGAATGATAAGAATAAAATTTTTCTAGAAAGATGGACTGAAAAGGTGAAGGGAAGCTGTCAGCATTCAGTGCTGGACACACTGCTGTCAATCACCCAAACATTTTTTTAAAATATTTATTTGTTTTAGTTGTACACAATGCCTTTGTTTATATGTGGTGCTGAGGATCGAACCCAGGCTGTGCACGTGCTAGGCGAGCACTCTACCGCTGAGCCACAACCCCAGCCCCAGCCAAACTTATTTTTATTTCCTCCCCATATGCACCTTCCGCTCCAGCCAGATATGTGCCAAAGTGACACTCCTCACCTCACGCTTCCATGAAGATGATATATGATACACACACACATTCACACTTTTTTTTTTCTTTACTGGAACTTGAGCCCCAAGGCCTGTCACTTGCTGGGCAAGCACTCTGCCCTGAAGTAAACCCCCAGCCCATTCTGTTTTTCTTATGAGATAGGGTCTCACCAAGCTGCCCAGGCTGGCCTTGAACTTGTTCCTCCTGCCTCAGTCTCCTAAGTAACTGGGATTAAAGGCATATACCACTATACCTGGCTAGAAATGGCATATTATTCATAGTCCCCAGGTTACCCTTCACAAACCCCAAGTGGGCAGGGCCTTCTTTCCCACAAAGGAAGAAAATAATAGGGCAGAAGGAGGAGGGGAAATTTTTTTTTTTTTTTTTTTTTTTTTTTTGTACCAGGGATTGAACTCAGAGGCACTCGACCACTGGGCCACATCCCCAGCCCTTTTTTTGGTTTTTATTAGAGACAGGGTCTCACTGAGTTGCTAAGTGCCTCGCCATTGCTGAGACTGGCTTTGAACTCGCGATCCTCCTGCCTCAGCCTCCCAAAGTGCTGGGATTACAGGCCTGTGCCACCGCGCCTGGCTAGGAGGGGAAATTTTTATGGCATTGTTTGACATCTGGGGAAACCACAACACATTTCACATACCTTCATCCTGTGGAAGAGATGTTGAGTGTTGTATTAAGCCTTCACTGAAGTCATCAACCATGAATGTGAGCTGCTGGACTTGAGTGCCCAGCTGAGTGGGGACCAACAGTGCCCTCCTGACAAACGGTCATTTGGTATATTGTATTGCTACCTTTGGGATCTGATTAAACCCTTTAGGGAGAGGCCTCTGGTTGTTTCCAGGGGGACACGTGGCAGCAGAAACTTGAAACTATGTGTTGGAACAAGAGAGGAATGCTCCTGAATGGGTCACCAGTGTTCTGGAAACCACACTGTCACTGTTTATAAGTGTCTCCCATGCCATGCTTTTCCTGCCTCTAAGCCTTAGAGTCTATATTTTAGAATGCCCAGACCTTTCTGATCTGTCTGCAAATATTGCTGATCATTCAAAGCCATTTCTGCCCTAAAGCCTTTCCCAGAGACTCTGGCTTCTCACAGATCCTGCTGTGCTCAGCATATTATCCCCAGAGTCTCTGATGTAGTAGATCTGCATTTCTTACAGAACTCCTCTCCCAGAGGTGATGACAATCAGCCTGGTCCAGGTACTTACTTCCACCCAAGGAAGATTTGAGAGGAATGGGAAGGAGAGTGAGCTAGTAGTTAGACAGGATGGGTCCCCTGCTGTCTTTTCTTTGGTGACTTCAGAGAGGCCTTCTCAATTTGGATGAAGCTAGTCTGTCTCGTTCAAGGTCACTGTTCATGGTGTGGAAGGTTCTCACATGGGAGGTGGCAAAATTACCCAGGATGCCTACCATAAATGCAGATCTCTGAGGATCAGCCCCAGAGGTTCTTGTTGACTAAATCTTGTGAGTCTTAGGAATCTGTGTTTGTAGCAAGCACCTTCAGGTAGTTGGGATGTTGATGATCTGTGGATATTTTGAGAGCCTTTTGCACAATGGAGCACGAGGGACTGCTGTTCACTTCTGCTTTCTTCCTTGTAAAGAGGGCTCTATTTTAAGATGGGTTCCTAAAATTCTCACTCATCTAGTAAACATTTACTTAAGCCAAATATCCTACAAAGCATAGGGATGAGATCCATAAAAAATATTTGAGCCATACTTAAACTAAAATTATGTATTGTTATCTGAAATTAAAATTTAACCGGCCTTCTACATCTTACCTGGTAATGCCAGGTAGCACAAGGTGAGGGCAGTTGTTGCAGGTTAGATCTTATAGCAAGCATGCTCTGAGAGGCTAAAATGCAAGATGCTTATTGGGAGATGAACACATGTGGATGGGAGAAGAAAGAAGTTGGCTTGGGTTGAAAAAGAAAAAATCTGAGATGTAGATCCAGCAACCTCAACCAGTCCCACAGGAAGCCATGGGCCAGCATCAGAGCTGTTCTATGTTGGGATGAAATGACTGGGACTCTATACCATGGCTTCCATCCACCTTGGGTATAATCTGCCCCAGGAAGCACCAGGGTCTGCAGCTGACGTAGACCCTGAGGGTGACCACTGAAGGTGCTCTGCTGACAGC
This sequence comes from Tamias sibiricus, assembly GCA_025594165.1. Classification (NCBI taxonomy): domain Eukaryota; kingdom Metazoa; phylum Chordata; class Mammalia; order Rodentia; family Sciuridae; genus Tamias; species Tamias sibiricus. The sequence goes on along the minus strand of CM046663.1, from coordinate 137,150,991 downwards.
ACTCCCAGCTCCAGGCAAGTCCTTCCTGGAAGGGGAATCCCTGGAAGAAGCATCCTTCATGCATGAAGTCAATGCATCTTTATCTACTATAAGCAACTGACATCTAGCAATGAAGCCTCTGTGGGTTCCAGACATTAAAAATTAATGCAATCTTATTTTATACTTGAGAGAGTGCTTTACCTGGATATAGTGGTTATGTTGGTTTGGCAGGAAGCCACTGGCTCTTTTGAACTGGTTCACAGTGTGATTCTTTTGTAGATACCAACTTTCACACCTCCCAGAGCCCAGAGAATAGAATTCTGAGAAGTGAATGAGTGATTCATAGGGAAGCCTCCCAAGGTTTAAGGAACAGAACTGATGAAAAGCTGGGATCCCTGGCTAATCATGAATCCTATCCTAGAGCTTGACCAGGTCAGTTTGCCCAAGATGGGCTCAGGATTACTCTGGTTCCCATTCTCCACTCATTCATTCATTCAGCCATCAAATACTAATTGACAGAAGCCATAGAAATAGGGCGTTTATTCCCCACATAGCAGGATTTCTGGGACTTTGCTATTAGTACAATTTGAGTGAAAATGGAAAAGTATTCTTATTACTTAATATGGTTAGTTTTTTTTTTTTTTTTAATATTTACTTATTTGCTTTAGCTGTACACAATGCCTTTATTTTTACGTGGTGCTGAGGATCAAACCCGAACGCTCTACTGCTGAGCCACAACCCCAGCCCCAGGGTTTTTTTTTTTTTTTTTTTTTTTTTTTTTTTTTTTTTTTTTTATCTTTTCATATCTTCCAATGCCTCATTTACTTTTCCTTGAGATAGGGATCACAGCCTCTTTCTCCTCTACATGAATAATTTATTAAAAACCACTGGTTCCCATGGCAACTTCAAAGGTTAACAACTCATCTAGGTCAGAGGGATCTTCAGAAATTGTTTATCATGGATTCACCAGGTCTTCTAGAGAAAAAAAAAAAAAAGGTCTTCTAAAACATTCAAGAGAATAAACACTGTGATAGAAAAACACACACACACACACACACACACACACACACACACACACAGAGTCTGCTGGTATAATGTGAGATTTTCTGCATCTTAGCATCTTGTTATCTTATTACAAGGTAGGAATGGTAGAGAATTCCCTGGGAGATTGGGCACAACACCATGCTGGAGGATTCAGGACTACAGAAAAGGAGCGGGACCTAGCAATAGTGAGAATAATATTTTTCTGCCATAAAGCTTCAGGGGAGCCTCTTGGGTTACAGGGCTGGAGTTCCTCACCTTTGCCAAATGTTGGAAGAATGCTTAAGAATCAATTATTATATCTCTGATTTTACAGAAGAGGAACGCAGGCTTAGAGACTAATGATACCTAAGAGAGCAAAGACTGGAACAGAAAGTAGTGACAGGGTGGCATGACCAGGAAAATGTACCTCTCAGATTTCCTACTGTGAAGAGCAAAATTGCCTGACTGGCTCCAGTCTCTGCTCATCAGCATCCACTCTCAACATGGTGTTGAAGCTCACTTCAACACCATGTTGGAGAGGTAGGTTGCCCTCTCCAGTGACTGGGCATGGCAGAGGTACCAGGACAAACCCATTCCATCAAGAGGAGCATGACTGGCTCAAGGACTTCATATCCACCAACTGCACTGAATTGAGGCTCTTCCTCCCCTTCCTCCTTCCTCTCCAGTTTCCTTCCTCAGGGGTCAGGCCTGCATCTCGGTCTGAAACTCTTCCGACCTTCTCCCTCCTTCAGTAATTCTCTTGCAAGTCTGATTCCTTTTAACATCTGCTTCTAGTGGAACAACTAAAGTAGATGGAGTTTGAAATGAACCAAAATCAGGCAAGAATCAAGAAACATTTTGAGTATGTTGACCAAAGCCACCTTGGTGTTCAAAGCAGGGAAGGCTGAAGTCAGCCTAATTAATGCTGAGAACCTTGAGCAGGCAACTCTGGGAAGCACACGTGCTCATGATCAAACTTGAAAACTGCTCCATACATTCCATGGTTGTTTCTGTCAATCCTCTGACACATACAATGTGTTAGAGACCCTTTATGGAAAAGAAGAAAAACAAAATGCCTACTTCCTAAAAATAAAATAAAATAAAATAAAAAGTTTGAGTCCATAATTTTTTTTACTGGTCTCTGCATAATATTATTAATTACATAATATACAATTATATTATAAAGCTGAATTTTTTCTTACTATAAGTATTCTAACATGTCTTCATTCTGTCTCATCTCTTTCATCTCCATTGTCACTAATCACCCAAGTCTTCGTCAGCTTTCATTAGGTTTACTTTAATAGCCTCCTGCTGGTCTTCTTGCCTCCTTCAAAGCTCCCGGACTGGAAAGTAGATTTTTCTTAAATACAGATTTGATTATATTAATTTTATACTTAAAACCTTCCAGAGCCTGGTCATTTCTTTGAAAATAAAACTAAATTCTTTACTTGGACTTATGAGACCCTCTATGAGGCAGATGAGACACTCTGAAAGTTCCTTTTTTGTTCTTCAGATAGACAAAGGGGTTTCTTAGAATCCTTTTTGCACGTTTTCTGAGAGTTGCCTGTTATACCCTGATTAAGTCAATAGAGAAAAAGAGTAAGGGGCATGGCCCAAAAAGTACATTATGATCACATATTTATAGAAACCTTTTTTTTTTTTTTTGTATTGGGGATTGAACTCCGGACCTCACACATGCTTGGCATGTGCTTTATCACTGAACTACATCCTTAACCCAGACCATATTTTTGAGTTGTGTTGTACCAATCTGCCAAGTATTCCATGATCTCTTTTAGTTGGTAGATTCATATTTTTTTCTTTTTTTCTGGAAAATCCTCTTATTTTTTTAAATCAATTTTTAAAAATTCAATTTACATAAATAAAATTACCCATTTAAGTATACAGTTCAATAAACTTTAAAAACATGTATACTCATATAACCATCACGAAAATCAACATAGATTTCATCATCTAAAGATATTCCTTTGTGCCCCTTTGACATCATTTCCCCTACCCAAGCAATCCCTGCTAAGTTTCTGGCTGCTGTAAATTAGATTTACCTTTTGTAGAATTTCTTATAAATGAATTGTAGAGTATGCTCTGGTTTGGGTCTGGCATCTCTGACTCAGAATAACCTTTGTGAAGTTCATCCTTACTGGGTCATTGGTTTATTTTTATGCCACCATCAATCGATTCACTTTTTTTTATCCTTTATTTAATTAATTAATTAATTTTATGTGGTGGTGAGCATCAAACCCAGTGCCTCACATAGTGTCAGGCAAGCACTCTACCACTGAGCCACAACCCCAGCCCTCAATTCACTTTTGATAGATATTGGGTTGTTCCTAGATTTTTACTATTATGAATAAAGTGCTATAAGCATTTGTATATAAGTCTTATACATTTGTATATAATGTTTTCATTTCTCTTGAGTAAAACATAAGAAAGTGATTGCTGGATTGTATGATAAATGTGTGTTCAGCTTTGTAAAGAAACCATTTTCCAAAGTGATTGCCCCATTTGACATTCTCAAAGTAACAGTTCCAGTTGCTTCACATCCTTGCCAACACTTAGCATCATTGGTTTTTCAAACTTTTGCCATTCTTGTGCATGTGTAATGGTATCTCATTGTGGGTTTACTTTACATCTTCCTAAGACTCATAATGTTGAGCATATTTTAATGTGCCTATTAGACATTTATTGTTTTTGTTTTTTTTTTTTTTTGCAAAATATTCAAGCATAATGCCAATTCTTAACATTGGGCAATCTAACTTCCTACTTATTGAGTAGTAATAGTTCTTTAAATATAATCTTTTGTCCTATGTATGTATTGTAACTATTTTCTTCCATTATATTGCTTGAATATTCCTTTTTTTAAATAAGGTATTTGAAGTAGCAGTTTATAAATTTGAAATCCAATTTGTTGATTTTCTGTTTTGTGCCCAATCTAAGAAATCTTTTCTTATGCCAGGATCACAAATACTTGTTGCTATGCTTTTTTTTTTTTTTTTTTTTAAACAAGTTTTATGTCTTTAATGTTATATTAAGGTTTATTTATCTATTTTTTTTTTGGTACAGGGAGTGAACCCAGGGAGGCTTAACACTGAGCCACTTAACACCGAGGCCTTTTTATTTTTTAGTTTGCTTAGGGCCTCACTAAGTTCCTGAGGCTGGCTTTGAATTTGTAATCCTCCTGCCTCAGCCTCCTGAGCTACTGGGATTACAGGCATGTGCCACCATGTCCGGCTTATGATTTATTTAAAATAAAATTTTTGTACATCATATAAAGTAAGAGTTGGGGCTCATTCTTTTCATGTGGAGATTCAGTTAGTTGTTCTAACATCTCTTGTTCAAAACACTATTATTCATTTGCCTTGGTACCTTTATAAAAACTTAATTGACCATATATGTGCAGATACTTTGTTCCATTAATCAATTCTTAGGTCAATCCTTATGCCAATACCACTATTTCTTGATTACTGGTCACTTTATCATAACTCTTTTTTTTTTTTTTTTGGTACTGGAGATTGAACTCAGGGGCACTTGACAACTGGGCCATATCCCCAGCACCCCCCTTTTTAAAAAAACCTTTATTAGAGACAGGTTCTCACTGCGTTGCTAAATGCCTCGCCATTGCTGAGGCTGACTTTGAACTTGAGATCCCCCTGCCTTAGCCCTCCCAAGTGCTAGGATTACAGGTGTGCGCCATGGCGCCTGGCTACTTTATCATAACTCTTGAAATCAAGTAATACAAGCCCTATGCTTTTGTTGTTTATTTTGAAATTGTTTTGGTTCTTCTAGGCTCCTTGTATTCCTATGTAAATTTTAGAAATAGCTTACCAATTTTTTTTCTTTTGGATTTTTGACTGGAAATGAGTCAAATTTATAGTTCAATTTGGGGAGAACTGACATCTCAACAATATTGTCTTCCAGTACACAAGCATGGTGCAGTTCTCCACTGTAGGATAATAAGATTTAAATGTGAGTTTTATTTCATTACTTGATGTCTTCTTTAGGGATTTCAGTGATTGATATCTTTAATTTTCTTTGCTTATCTTCCATTTTAACCACTTTATCTTTGAACCTTTTAACTTCTTTCTTTAGTTCATGTTTATTTTCCTGCCTCTCCTCTTTATTAAAATTTTATTTGGGTCTATTCTCCGTGGGATACTTATAATTTAGCCTTCATTCCTAAGTAGATTTTTGTCCCCCACCCTGGAGTTTAATCAATCAATCAATCAATTTATCTCCTGTTGCTTTGTCCATATCTGTCTTTGCTTTCGATTTTTTAAGAAGAATTTCGCTAAATAAAATGCTTTGGTTCTCTCCCCTTTTTCCTTTAAAGTATGCTTTGTAGGGATTTAGGAGCTTCGTTTCAATGCATTGCATTGCATTTTCATAGAAAAATTTACCATTCCTAGTTCAAGATCACCCTCTTCTGTCAGTGTAGCAAAGTACAGTTCCTTAGGGACAACTTTTTTTTTTTTTTTTTTTTTTTTTTTTTTTAAAGTTGTAGGGTGGATAGGTGTTTGAGTCCCCTCTCCTGGGTAGAGTCATGGCTGTGAAGAAGGGAGAAAGACCACTGGCACCTGCATAAACAAACATTATCACAAACTTCCTTATCTCCACTGGGTTCTCTAGAACTTCTGTCTTTCTAAGCTAAGGAAGTCTGCTCTTCTCACTGGAGCCTTTTCTCCCTCTTCCTTTCCCTTATCAGTTTAGGTGTATAAACCCCAAATTCTAACCATCCCTTTGAGCAAGCACATCACTCACTGAGCACTCCTGGACCTGCCAACTGCATGCTTAAGTAAACTTTTGCTGATCTATCTTTTTGTTAAATTTTGGGGCCCCCAGTCAGAGGGTGAAAAAAGTTTTTCCTCCTCAATACCAGGCTAGGACTCAGTTTTGGACACTGGCCCTGAGCAGAGGGAGCATTTCTGCCACAGGTACTAGGTGTGTGAAGGAAGCTCTGTCACCCACTGTTCTTGGGGAGGAAAGTTCCTATTGGCAGGAGATGCATTCCTTCCTCCCTAGGGGATTTCCAACTTCAGCCTGTTGGCCTATTTCCATCCAGGCTATTTGTCCCTGTGGTTTTACATTTTGCTTATTGTTTAAGTTTTTTTTTTTTTTTTTTTTTTTTTTTTGTACCGGGGATCGAACTCAGGGGCACTCGACCACTGGGCCACATCCCCAGCCCTTTTTTGTATTTTATTAGAGACAGGGTCTCACTGAGTTGCTAAGTGCCTCGCCATTGCTGAGGCTGGCTTTGAACTCGTGATCCTCCTGCCTCAGCCTCCCAAGTGCTGGGATTACAGGCGTGCACCACGCCCAGCCCCAACACCTTTATTTTATTTATTTATATTTATGTGGTGCTAAGGATCAAACACAGGATCTTACATGTGCTAGGCAAGGTAGCAACTGTAGCTACCACTGAGCTACAGCCCCAACCCTTATTGTTTAGGTTCTACTCTGTTTTTTTTTTTTTTTTTTTTTTGGTACCGGGGATTGAACTCAGGGGCACTTGACCACTGTGCCACATCCCCAGCCCTTTTTTGTATTTTTATTAGAAGCAGGGTCTCACTGAGTTTCTAAGTGCCTCGCCATTGCTGAGGCTGGCTTTGAACTCACGATCCTCCTGCCTCAGCCTCCCAAAGTGCTGGGATTACAGGCGTGCGCCACCGCGCCGGCTCTCTACTCTGTTTTGAGCCACTGAAATTTTCTTCTTACATTTTGAAAGAAGCATATAAATGTGTATTTAGTATCTTACCTCTCATTCCTACAATTTAGAGTGCAGGTAAAAGGATTATGAATGCATTATTCTGAGTCATTTATCCTGAGGTTTTTCAGGCCTTTCAAAAAGTAGGGATGACACTTTTTATTTGAACTCAAAAACATGTCCTTTGATCCAGTAATTCTGCTTCTGAAAAATCTTACTTGAGGAAGTAAAGCAAAAAGGGGAAAAGTCTTCATGAACAAAGATGTTCATGGAAGTTTTATTTTTGTTTATGAAGATTTGAATACATTATAAATACTGCCCACTTCCCAACAATAGAAATATTTATCAAATATATTCACACAGTGTGATATTATATAGCTATAAAAATAATATTTTACTAAGAATGTATAATATAACAATGCTTATTATAATGTGAATGAGAAAAATTGTTCTTTTCTTTTTCTTTCTTTTTTTTTTTTTTTTGAACCCAGGGCCTCTTGCATGTTAGGCAAGTGCTGTACCAATGAGCCACATCCCCAGCCCCCTTAGCTGTTTTTGTTGTTGCATACAACTGTGGTTTAAAAAAAAGTCATGGAAGAAAGAAATGTAATTTAAAAAAATTTTAAAACCCACCAAATTGGGCTGGGGTTGTGGCTCAGCAGTAGAGCATTCACCTAGCATGTGTGCGGCCCAGGTTCGATCCTTAGCACCACGTAAACATAAATGCATTGCATTGTGTACAACTAAAGCAAATAAATAAATATTAAAAAAAAACCCCACCAAATTGCTAAAAGGGTTGTCTCTTGGTGTTTTTTTTTTTTTTTTCTTTACATTTTCTTTATTTTTCAAAATTTCATTATGTATATGAATCCCTTTGATAATAGGAAAAGATCTAGATAAAAATGTTGCCAAAAATCTGTTGGGTAGAAGAACGAAATTTTAAGATTAGGCATGCTTTCAATGCTTCTAGAGAGCGGGTTGGCATGCTGCAAAGTGATGATTCTAAAACATGGGGTGAGAGGCCACAGTGCCAGAGGAAGCTTTTGTGTTATAGGCTTATTTGTGCTTAGAGGGCATCTCAGTATCAGGGCAAATGTGGCAGCAGTTTAGAGATACAGGGCGAGGAGGCAGGGCTAGAGGTGGCAGATGGCAAGAAGCTGCAGCCTGCAGGGAAATGAGCAGAAGCCAGGATCAGATGGGGAAGGGCAAGCCAGGAGACTGGGTGGGGAGGCCCTTGGCAGAGAGCATCATGGGAGCCAACACTTAGCGAGAAGTTGCTGAGTTTGTACTAGGCACTCTTTAGGACCCTGAGAAAATACGAGAAGATCGACACAGATCTTGCCTTCAGGAGACTTACAGTCTAGGAGGAGGATTCAAGCTGTTTGTTTAAGTAGACAGAGTCCTGAAGATGGTAAAGAGAAAGAGAGGAGAGAAGGAAAGAATGGAGAATTGATGGATAATTAGAGAAAATGACCATTTGCAGTTCAGGTCTTCCTTCCCTCCCTCCCTCCCTTCCTTCCCTTCTTTCTTTTTTTTTTTTCTTTCTTTTCTTTTCTTTTATTTATTTATTTATTTTGGTACAGGGGATTGAACTCAGGGGCACTTGACCACTGGGCCACATCCTCAGCTCTTTTTTGTATTTTATTAGAGACAGGGTCTCACTGAGTTGCTAAGTGCCTCGCCATTGTTGAGGCTGACTTTGAACTCACGATCCTCCTGTCTCAGCCTCCCAAGTGCTGGGATTACAGGTGTGTGCCACCGCGCCTGGCTTCCTTCCTTTCTTTTAAAAATATACTGCAGATGAGAGAATAAGAAGAAATTTGAAAGTAAGTGCCACTTTACTAGGGTTGTCATGGAACAAACACATACAAAATTAGTATCCATTGTTTAGCTAATATTCAAATTCTACAGAGCACCTCGTTTGCTAAATCTGCCCATCCCTCCAGTCATGGCTTTGCCTTTGCAGCATCAGCATCAGCAGCGAAATCTTCACTTGCTAATGGGGGACAGCTGCCACCAGGGGGCAGCCCAGTGCCATGGTTGCTCAGATGAGGGTGGTCATGATTCCGGGGAGCTCTGGTCACCTTCCTCCTGCACAGCTCCTGACCACCCCTACCCCCTGACCACCCCCACTTCTAACCACAACTTTCCAGTACTCATTCGTGTTCTTGCTTTATTAAAGTAGCTAAGCTCTAAAGATACATTTAAACTCCCTTTTAAATGGAAAAGGAATCTGTAATATACCATGCAGGCTGCCTTCCTATTAATTGCAGCTATAAATTAATTCTTCTTCCTTTAAAAGCCTGAATTTAGCTTCAACTACTCATAACTCCTGCCGCTTATCCCCTTGACCCATGTCCCCACCCCTCCCTGTTTCTCTCCTGTCTTCTATCTGTACCACCCTTTGCTCCCTCCCTCTCCACCCTGCAAATCCATCACTATGGTTACGTGGGGACCTGTTTCTGTGGTGCTGTCTTCCATAGCCTGCTTCTGAGGTAATTTCCCCAGTGAATTCCGACTCTTCTCAGTTATCTCTGCCCTTATCCTCCATCAATGGAGGAAAAAAAATCAAAGGGGGGGGAGGGGGGAGGAGAGAGAGAGAGAAACATCCTAGCTGCTCAGATGTCAAAATTCTGTTTGTCAAAATTCTGTTTCCAGGAGACTTTCTGTAGCTAAAGCTTTCTCTTCTTATTTTCATTCTTTATGAGGAAAAGCTGTTCCTGACCGAATGCCTCTTACTCTGGTGTGAACCTAAATCTACTTGTAATACTTATTAAGTAAACACCTCTTGGCTTTGTGGCTGTCATAACACTAAGCAACTATTTTATTTTTCAAATACTTCCAATTCTGGAAGTTAAAAGACTCCTTTTAGGATAGAAAAATGAACTGAACTAAGAACAGGTCCTATCCTATGGGGGAGATAGCAACATAGGAATTGTCCACCAAGTCAGTTCAAGCCACAGTGAGAGGTTAGAGGACAGCTTGGAGCTATAGGACGAGACAAGGAACTTTCTCAGAGGCATGGAGAGCAAACATCTCCAACATTTTTTAAACAGCAAAGATGATTCTGGAAAGCTTTTTTGCAATAACACGGATGCAAAGGTCAGAAATGTCAGTATTTTGATATGCTTGGATTTTGGTTTATTTGGTTTCCAGTAACTTAATATTTGTGAGTTAGGTAGTTTTCCATGCTTCTCTTGAGGTATAAGATGACCTGCTCAAATTATGCAAATGCTCATTCAAAGGAAGCAGCAGAATTATGTTAAACTCTTCCGTAATTCTGTTGAAACTATGATTCATAGGGTTCATTCTCAAAGAAGAGTTGCAGGAGATGAGCACAGTCCAGCAACATTTTCTTAAGGTCACAAAAGGACTGTGACCCACAGAAACACTTCTTAAAATCCCTGTGTCCTCTTTTATCCTCTCTCCTCACAAGCCTCCTTCTGGGTCTCTCAGAAAACGCACACTGACACCATCCTCCAGCCTAACCTGGGATTTACTTTGTGTTGTTCTTCACCCTCTTTTCCAGCTCTGCTCCACAGAAGTTCCTAAACAGAACTCTGCTGGGAGGGCTCCCAGGAGGAAGATATTGAGAAGGAAGAACCATACCTTTTTTTTTTTTTAGTATCTTTATTTTTATGTCATGCAGAGGATCGAACCCAGGGCCTCATGCATGTGAGGCAAGCGCTCTACCACTGAGCAACAACCCCAGCCCCAGAGCTAGATCTTTAACTCAGAGGGAGCAGGAACAGCTGGGAATACATTGACAGCAACAATTTGGCCTGGTTAGACCTGCATTTTTGGTTAAAAAAAAAACTAGTCACAGTTTCCTTTAAGCAGTGAGCATCCATCCAGGCCAGTTGGGACAGTCATCTCAACTAGGGATAACCCTTGCTGTGTTTGAGGACAATAAATTCAACCACATTCAATCTCTGCCATAGCCAAAGAAGAAAGGGAGGCAATTTAAGTTGGCATATGAAGGGGCTCTCTCATTTCATGTCCCAGGCTCACCAGTACCTCAGCCAGCTCATTACCCTTCCTAACAGGAGGATGGAAGTCAGAGACCTGTGGGGAAGTTGAGGACAAAGTTTTACATCATTCCCCCCTTATCGTGGACAGTGTGCACCTGGGTGACCCTGATGATGCCACAGTGCGTATGTTGTGGCATGCAGGAGAGGCTGGGTAGCTGTTTCAGGCTAAATTGAATTAATTGTTTATATCTTGGCTGAGTCATGAGGAGCCTATTCCAGTCTTCAGCTCTGTATGATACAGATTGGATCCAAATCCATTCTCTCAAGTGGCAGGCCAGTGGTGGATTTCAGGGAAGAACCTAAGCTTCGAGAGGGACTGAATATGGGTGCTATGCTCCCGTTGAGGAAAGCTGACAGAATAGCAAAGCAAGTGGCTATTTAAATATTTTGTTCAGTATCATGTTCTACCTCTGGCCCCTACTGCCTTCCTTATCACCTTGGCAAGCCTCACTCAGCAAAACTAATTATCATTCTAGTTCTTTTTATTTTTTGGTACGGGGGATTGAACTCAGGGGCACTTGACCACTGGGTCACATCCCTAACCCTTTTTTTATATTTTATTAGACACAGGGTCTCACTGAGTTGCTAAGTGCCTCACCATTGCTAAGGCTGGCTTTGAACTCATGATCCTCTTGCCTCAGCCTCCCAAGTGCTGGGATTACAGGTGTGCGCCACCGCGCCCGGCTTCATTCTAGTTCTTGAACCATGGTAGCCCAAGACTCTTCTTGGGGTTTCCAGAATAGTCCGCTGGCCACTCTCTGGGAAGGAAATCTCTTTCCTTAAACCTCCCCACCCAAGTTAGACAAGTCTTTTCTAGGGTCCACCCTTCGTGGCCCCAGTTTCTGGGAGACATGGAGGTCCACAGCAGCAGCCACATCGTCACTGTGGCCATCTGCAGGAGCAGGCTGGTTCTGCTGCTCTTCGCTGCATACAATGGACTCCTTCTGCTTGTTAACCACTGGGTCATATCCCCCTCCCCCAAAGGCTGTGGTTCCTGCCCTGTAATTCTCCTTCTTCATCATTCCTTAACAGGTACCAAACCTTTCTATTTTATTAAGAACATGGCACAAAGCCATGCTGCAGCTTCCAGGTAGAGTTTATCTAACACACTTGGATGAGTGATTCTGGCATTTATCATAAGGGATAATGGGTTGTTTCTGGGAAGGGCCCTGAAATATGGTCAGAAAATGTCTGAGCTCATCAACTCTGCCCAGATTCTCATTTGATCTGTTATCAGCTGGTAGGATCTCTTGACCTTGTCCCCACATATTGTGGTAGCTCCTATTTGGGGGCTTCTAAACACAAAGTCATTTGCTATACCCTGACAATAACTGTTATTATTATGATCTCCTGCTACAGCATCCTTAAAGTAGAAGCCGGGAATTGCAGAAATCTCAAACATCAGAATTAGGTTGATCTTTAAGCTGAAATAAAGGGGAAAAGATTTGGAAAGTTGCTGATGGGAGTGAATTTGGGCATTCTGAAGGTAAAGGAAACTGGATTTAGATACCCAGTGTGGTAGGTTATTAGACAACCGTTATACATGCCAGATTTTTATTTTATGATGAACATCTCCTTGGAGTCTAATGCAGGTTGGTAGCATAGGGTCCAGAGTGTATTTTTTGGAGGGTCCACTTCTTCTTTGCCCTGGAAGAGACTTTTTAGCAGGTGGATATGATACAAGTAATCTGTATGAGGTCCGTACCCCACTCACACGACTCACCCCTCCCAGACGGCCACCGTCACACCTAGTACACCCTGACCACAACGCTCCCAACAACCAACAAACAACAAACCAAACTCTCAGCCACGCACAGATACACCACCCCCCAACGACCTCGCGCTCCACAACGTAGCCTCATCCACCCCACCATCCCCCAAACCCCAACCCCGAGCCCAGCACTCCTCGCCCCACACATCCCCCCCCCCAAAGCTCCGGCACAAACCCAACACCCCCCCCACCCCACCCAGCCCACCCCCTTACCCCACACCCCACCCACACCAACCTCCGCTCCCCCCGCACACTGACGCCTCCCACCCCCACCCCCACGACGACGCACCTAACCACCACCAAACCCCCAAACGCACACAGCGCCAGTCCATAAAAACCCACCCCACCCCCACCACCCAACACCCACAAGTGTAAATATTATAAACATCAACATCTGTGCTTCTAATAATAGGTATTTCTGTATTCTGAATGGAGTAGTATGCACAGGCTAAAATTTCTTGCTTTATCTATTGATTTATTGTTAGGGTTTATGAGGATTTAGCTCCCCCCCACCGCGTTTTTATTTATTTATTTGTTCTAATTTGTTATACATGACAGCAGAATGCATTTTGATTCATAGTACATAATTTAGCTCCCCACCTCCCATAAATCTACCTGAATCTCCTATTTCTCCTCTCTTCCCACATGGCTAGAGTGTGAGGTGGCATATTATAAACAGCAGGTGTTCCAGATCCAGACTGCTTAGGTTTGAATTCCAGCTGTGTGACCTTGGACCAAGTGCTTAAGCTGTCTGTGCTTCAGTTTCCTATCTTTAAAATAGAATGTTGACAATAATAGAACATAGGTTGAGAGGATGACTGGGTGAGTCAGGCCATGGGACAGAGTAAGTGCTCCATAAGTTTTAGTTTTTAATTAAAATTTTTTGGCTAAATCAAAATTCCATGTTTAAATTAACATAACTACATAAATATTGGTCCCTGCTGATAATTCTCACTTTTGCTCCTTGTACACCTTCTGTTTTCCTGCCTTTCGTGACTCCATGGTTTTTTCACTTGCTTAGTTTTCTGTGTACCTATTAGAAATTCTCAAATTCTCCAAAAGTCTCTCAATACAAAACCATGTCAAGAAATATGTCACCTCTATTTTCCCTCACTGGGAACTCCTTTCAGAAAATTTCCATCTGCCTGTGCCTTGTGATCCTTATGCTGTCTTTGCCAGAGGCATAGCACTCATCTTGGAACTACTCTCCACATCATAGTCATAATTCCTCTGTTTCTCATCCGTGTTGAATCCCATTTTTCTCACTCCTATGTCTTCCTATTTCTTGGCTCACTCCCTCATTTTGGTGAAGTACATCCTACAGCATCTTCGAGAGAAAGGTTCATGGAAGATAAAATTTATGAGATTTTGTAAGCTGAAAAATGTCTGTTTATTACTCAGTAGCAGGTTAGGGAAGGGAACTGGGGATTCCACTATTTGTTATGCAGAGTTTTAGAAAACCCACTTGTTTTAAGACCTGTGCTTTATGCTGATCTCTTTTTTTAAAAAAAAAAAATTTATTTTTTAGTTGTAGTTGAACACAATATCTTTATTTAATTTATTTACTTTTACATGGTGCTGAGGATTGAACCCACGGCCGCGCTCGTGCTAGGCGAGCACTCTACCCTGAGCCACAACCCCAATCCCCCTTTATGCTGATCTCTTCTATGCCTTGCATCCTAGGGCCGTCTTCAGTTCTTTCTCTGGAAAATAGGGCTAATAATAGCATCATCATACAAATTAAATGATTAAATGCATGTAAAATATTCAGCGGGTGTCCTGCACATAGTAGATACTCAGAAAATGGTATTATAATTTCTATCAATCTTTAACATGAACATAGGTACTCAAGCCATCTAAAGACAGGAAGAAGGTATAAGAGCCAGCAGAGTTATTGCACTAAATGAAATACTGCCTTTTAGGAGACAAAGAAAAAAGAAGAAGTTACCTGGGAACTTGAGGAAGGGTATTGTAAGTTTGAGCACCTCCTGAGCAACACGTGAGACCCTGTTGAAAGAAAGAAAAAGCGTAAGCAAATAAATAAGTAAGTTATTTCTTCAGACCTTGAGGTAAGAATGAGTATGCAAATGACTATCTTGTGATAGTGGATATTTGGTCTTTTAGTAGAGTGTCTCTGCTTATTCACATTATTCAGAATGTTAGTCCCTTTTTCCTAAACCTTTGGTGAATTCTGTGCTAAAAATACTCCTTTCCCATTTGGTGCAGTGAAATGTCATATCCATTAAACACCAACATACCAAATGCTGTGTGCAGATCCTCAACCCAGCAAACCCAAATCAACAGGAAATTGTGATCTTCTTCAGCTTGTTCATCCTGCACATCTCAACAGATTAGTCTGAGGGGTAATTTAAATTTTAATTGTTATCTTAGAGCTACTTTATAATTATGAGAACAAAGAACATCATCTACTATAAAGAAGGGTCAAGATCTCCAAACTTTGAAGTTAGAGTTATTTCCTTATTGCAACAGAGAGCTACAGAATTTTCAGAGCTGAAAGGGCCTTTGGGGGAATCTGATCTAGTTCCAATGTTTTATAGAAAATTGAGGCCCAGAGAAACTTAAATGTCTTACCTATGGTAATAGTTAACACTAGTATGTCCTGAACGTTTGGCCAAACTTTTCTAACCAAAGGCTTGATGCCCTTGACATATCACTTGTCAGTCTAACGTGATTGTTTATACCAGAGGCTCCCAAATCCCAGTTATTGGGCTGGTTATGGATTATCAAATTCACAATGAGCTCAGGGGGTGTTAAAAAATAAGTTTCTGGGGGCTGGGGTTGTGGCTCAGTGGCAGAGCGCTCGCCTCGCACGTGCGCAGCCTGGGTTCATCCTCAGCACCATGTAAACATAAATGCATTGCATTGTGTACAACTAAAGTAAATAAATATATATATATATATATATATTTTTTTTTTTTTGTGGTACCAGGGATTGAACTCAGGGGCACTCGACCACTGGGCCACATCCCCAGCCCTTTTTTCATATTTTATTTAGAGACAGGGTCTCGCTGAGTTGCTAAGTGCCTCGCCATTGCTGAGGCTGGCTTTGAACTTGTGATCCTCCTGCCTCAGCCTCCCAAAGTGCTGGGATTACAGGCGTGCGCCACCACGCCCAGCTAATAAATATTTTTTAAAAAATAAATTTCTTGGTCTCATTCCTTGAAGATTCAGGTACAGTGGATTGAAAATGGGACTCCAACAATCTGTGCATGCATTAGCTTTGTAGGTGATTCTGGAAGGCACCCAAATTGGGGAGCCAATATTAACAGAAGTCAATGTTTTACATGTACTCTTTCTGCTGAGTTCGTCCTATCATGATTTACAGCTAACGCCTAGATATCTGCAGTCAAGCTAAATCAGGAGAAGTCCTGTGTCACTAAGGAGCCTGTAAGAGTCTAATCTGAAAAGCCAACCTCAAGGTGATAGAGCAAAAGAGGGGGTTGCTGGGCCACCCTTGCCAGATGGAGATTGATCTGAAATGGAAGCACATCCAGGAAGAGAACAGAAAATGATCTAGGAACACTGGGTCTCTGGTCTCCCAGGTATGGAAGACCACTAAATTAGAATTGGCAGCTTGACTTCACTTGGGAAAACATCATTTTGAAACAAAGGCTATCCGTTTAAATATTTTAAAACAGAATATTTGAGAGAACACAATTTTAAAATGTATATAGAAAATGTAACAGTGAATCATCATGAATAATAGACCAAGATGGGAGATTGCATTTTGTCATGTTTTGCAAAATAAGAGCTGGAAGGGATCTTTGAAACCTTTTAGTGAAGGGATTTTAGATGCATCTAGGGGTGTGGCCCTCCCTGAGTAACTCTAGCTCTCTGATAGAGGTTGTCAGGAGAGACCAGAACTCCTGTAGATGACATCTGTTGTTTTGTTCAGCATTCTTTCTTTTTTAAAATAGTGCTATAGTTTTTACATTAGTGATTCATTCCTACCTCACTCTACTGAAGTGGGAGAGTTCTCTTATGTGGTTCTCATCCACAGGTTCCAGAGGTAGGCAGGGGGGCCTAAACGTGGCCAATCAGAGCTTTCTATCCTTAGCCACAACAATTGTATCAGGGCTAGGTGCTGGGCCAAGGAGCATCAGCCCTGAACTTTTGCTAGTACAACTGAAAAAGAGTAGTTTCCAGTCTTTCTGCAGAGCATGGTTAACTGGCAGGACTAATGTTGGAGCTGTTGGTGGGCATCTTTCCACCACGGAAGGGGAGACTAACTAGGAGGAAGTCAACACCGAGAAAAATTGAGCCAAGAGTTAGAGAATGACAGAACGGAAATACAGTCTGAGTCTCCAGGCCAGGCACCTCTAAAGCTAGATGCACTTGTATATTTCAATTAGTGCAGTTAAGTTTCAATAACTTATGACCAAACGAACCCTGACCACCATGACTCCTCAGGGATCAGAATTGGGGGTAGAGAAATGGTCATGTGTATTTGGAAAAATCCTGACAATTATGATACACCCATGAAGAGTGGACAGGGCTTGGGAACAAGAAATGGGAGCATGTTTTTTCTCGCTGGAACACTTCTAGTTGAGAATAACATAAGCTAGTCTAGGGAAGTTGGCCAAAGTCACATGTGTAGAACATAGTAAACCTCTTCTGAGTTCAATTCTGTCTTAGGGGAAAAAAAAAAAAAGGTTCAATATAATTTTTTTGAAAAAAGTTAATAGGACTGGGGATGTAGCTCATTGGTAGAGCACTTGCCAAGCATGTGCAAGGCCCTGGGTTTGAGCCCCAGTGTGTGTCTCCCCCGCCCCCTGCTGTAAAAGTTAAGGTACACATTACTTGTTAATATTACTTTGCTTATGGATACAATGTGGTATGTGGTAGGATTGCTTTATTTTATCATTCAGGAACATCTGGCTTTTGTTTTACACAAAAGTCAGATAGAAATTTGAAGAGCCTGTTTTTCACATTGTTCCCTCCTCCACTGATACAAACACTGACCACATTTCTTTCTTTCTTCTTTTTTTTTTTTTTTTTTTTGGTACCAGGGATTCAACTCAGGGGCACTCGACCACTGAGCCACATCCCCAGCCCTTTTTTGTATTTTATTAGAGACAGGGTCTCACTGAGTTGCTAAGTGCCTCGCCATTGCTGAGGCTGGCTTTGAACTCGTGATCCTCCTGCCTCAGCCTCCCAAGTGCTGGGATTACAGGCGTGCGCCACCACGCCCGGCTCACTGACCACATTTCAACAAAAGCAAGTCTTCTTAAAATATAGGTGATTTCCTAGAGGCCGAAGTCCCTCCATGTTCCTCCGTAAGAATGTGTGCCTTCAGCAGCCCCTGACTCCTGCCATCTTCCTTCTGTGTTGGAGCACAGACACACAGCTGGGTGGCCTGCTCACTTGACCCTAGACATCTACCTGTCCCTCTCTTTGTGGGTTTGCTGTCTCTACTGATGGAACCACCTGGGTTTTTGCTCCACTTCTTCTTCTAGAAGTCCACAGGCATCCTCAGCTCTCATAGAGATGCATGCACAGTACATAGCAGTCTCCTTCATAGAACTTGGATGCAGGCTCCCAGTCATATTGGCTTAGTTGTGTGTATGAGGGTAAATAATTAACTCCATCATTAAAATGGAGGTATTTTGAATAACCACCTTCTGGGATAGTTGTGAGGCTTAGATTTACTCTACCGACCTGCTCTATGACTATCATTATTCACATTTTACAGAACGACTTTGATTAACTTGCCCAAGGTCATAAAGCAAGTAAGTGATCACACTGAAAGGCAAAGCCAGACTGACACTAAAGCACATGACACTACTATGTCTGCTGCCCCAGAGAGAAATACTGGGGGCACCAACAGGATCCACCTATATGCAAAAAACTGGAAATCATGGTTCATGATGCACTTCCCTGTTAGACCCCTATAGAACAGACTTTTGCCTCTTTAATGTCCATGTTTTGCACGTTTTTAAAATCTTCAATGAAATTGAGTTTCTTGTGTCCATAGGTCTAAATGCCCACCACCAGTGGCCCTATGCTACTAGGGACACTTCAGGCTCCAGAGTGGCATTTCTGTCTACCTGGCAGTTTTCAAAGTTTTAAACTTCTAAAATATATTTGTCTTTTGGCACACATATCAGGAGCTACGGACAGAAAACCATCAAAATGAATCTTTCTTTGCTTCTTAACTGGCTACACAATTATAGATCGGTTGCTTCGCTTTTGTAAGAATGCTTTCTCATCTGTAAAATAATCTTATTGTCATAGAATTATACAGGAAGGGGTGATAATACAGAGAAAGCACTTAGTATAGTGATTGGCTCATAATAAATGCTCAATAAATGCCATTCGTTATACTTAAAATATTGTAGGATATGTCCTCTTAAAGATATTTTATTTAGTGTTAATTAAATATATATGGGTATATAGGATCAAGGGAATGAATGATACAGGACCCAGTGCCTGGGATCTGTTACTATTAAGAGGACTGATTTCCGGGACACAGTTTTGCTGGGAATTATTGTTTAAAGCCTTAGTCAGGGAGGATGCTCCCCCAGGGCCTCTCTGAGCAGTGCCGACTGTGAGAGATCTGCATTCTTCTCTGGCGATAAACATTTCAAAGGGCATAGACTTTCTGAAAGTGCTGGTGCTAAGTTTCTTGCCCTTTTCACTCTCCACATAGTCATTAAGTTAGTTTCCATTCTTAGGTAATCCATGTCCAGGATTCTTTGTAGGGCTAGGAACTTCTGGTGGGGGATGTGACTGCTTCTCAGATATGCAAACAGGAATGTGGAAGCTGCTGGGCTTCAGCTATTTGATTTACATCACTCTTATGGACCCTCTATAAGGTAGGACTGTTTAGGAACTTAAGAGTGGGTGGGATGGAAGAGTCATTAATTTATGTCTAGGACACAGTGCTGACCCTCAAGCGTGTGTCCCAGTAAGAGAGATGGACATATCAAAAACCAGCCACAAGACAAGGCGGAATGAGTGATGAGCCTTGCTCAAAGTAAAAGCAACAGGCTAGGAAAACTAGAAGAGAAATCACATCTAACTGGCTGGATGAGGAATCAGACTTCATAACTTGGAAAAATAGGGCGAGGGCATTGATGGTGGTGAAGCAGCCTGGGCCAAGGAGCATGTAGGTTCTTAGATGATCGGGGACTGGCAAACTGCAAGGGTAACTACGGTGTGGGCAGAATGGAGAATGCTGGAGTAGAAGGGCCATTTAGGTCATCAAAATGTGACATCCCTGGAGGCCTAGATGCCCTTGGCACCGGTCATATTAAGACGCCTTTACAATTCACATTATGATTGACATAAAAGAGCTGAGTTGAGTGCACTGAGTTGTAATTAGCTAGTTCATTGCATCCAAAGATGTGGTCCTTGGACCAATGCCAATCCAGGAAGAGTTTGGAATCAACTTGGGTTGAGATAAATACAGGACTTGAGACATTGTCACAGCAATGAAGCATATAATCATTTACCTAGTTATTCCTTCTTATTTTAATTTCAAAATTATTGGTTCACAACACCATTGGAAATACATTAGTCCAAAATATATCAGATATCTTTTAATTTCCATAGTTCAAAACACTTTAAATATACTGGAAATTTTTTTTTTTAATTAAGAAGCTCTGGTCTAGTTGAAATAATATATTTAGAAAAAATTCTAGGTTGAGATAATAAAGAAAAGAGTAAACTTGAAGATGAAGCAATAGAAATGAGTCTAAAAACTGCAGACAAAAAAAAAGATTGAAATATCTAGCACATACCATCATATCTATATTGCAGGAAATGGGCTTAAACTTTCTGACTTGGAGATAGTTTTTAATTTTTTTTGAAATGTTATTTATAATTCTTATTAGTGCATTTTAATTATAGAGCATAATGGTTTTCATTGTGGCATATTTGTACATGCATATCACATACTTTGACCACATCCACTCCCCCACTTTTCCTTACCACCCCCCACCCCCCCATTCCCTTCCCCACTTAAAGATAAATTTGTGTCAAGTACAGCTTCTCCTCTTTTATCTCTCCCAACCCTTTACCCCTCCTTCCTCTCTCTCTCTCTCTCTCTCTCTCTCTCTCTCTCTCTCTCTCTCTCTCTCTTCTCTTCCTCTGTGATGGATGTGTTGCACTGCCCAGGTCCCCATTTAGGAATAAAGGTTATCTTCCCAGCTGCTGGGAGTGCTGCCAGAAGATGGGCCTCATTGTTCTGCCATCTTGGAGGATTGCCTTGGCTAACAACAACCTCACCCAAGGCCATGCTTCCTTCCAGGGATAAGCCACAGCTGATGGCTAACCAACAGGCTAGGTATCTATGAAGACTGGTCTCCTTGCTCCAACTTGGGGTTTCTGGGTTGCCTGAGGCTCCAGTTGGAATTGTGTCACAGCTGAGCTTCTCCCTCTGCCTTCTCCCATTCCTCCTTCCCAGATGTGGACCTCAAGAATGCTTCCTAATAAATGTTTGCATATTAATGTCTCAGGATGTGGTTCTCAAGCAGCTCAACCTGGAACACCACACCCCCAGTCTTTCTATCACGGTTCCTCCCTGCCTGTTCTCCTTCCTTTGTGTTCTCCCTTCTCCCGTTCCTTTCGCCCACTTATCCCTTCCTTCCTTTCTTTCTGTTCTCTCTCTCAGGCTATGTAGTTTCTCACCTCTGCTTGTTTCTCAGATTCTATGTCAGATTCTTCTCACTTTTCTTATCAGTTTCCTCTGCTTGTGTGGCACATGGCCACGATGGCTGCTCCAAAATGGTGTCTTTGGCTTCTCCGTCACCATGATGGTGGCATATGCTCTTGGCACCCCACCCAGATGCCCTTTTCTGGGATGGGTACTCATCCCACAGCTGTTGTGGGTATTGGTCAATGCTCATTTGCACACTTCTCTGGAAGATTGTCTTTAGCAACTGGAATCCTCTCTCCTGAAGCTGTCTGAGAGGCTATGCCCTGCACTCTTTGACCAGGGATGGTCCAATGAGGGGGTACACCTGTCCATCCTCCATTTTTTAAAAAAATATTTATTTATTTACTTTAGTTGTACACAATGCAATGCATTTATGTTTACATGGTGCTGAGGACCGAACCCGGGCCGCGCACGTGCGAGGCCAGCGCTCTGCCGCTGAGCCACAACCCCATCCCCCCATCCTCCATTCTTAATGGTGTGACACACTCTGTGGTCCAATTCATGCTCAAGTTTCCTTAGGATCAGTCTCAGGCCAGCCTTTTCCTGACTGTTCAGCATCTTCCCCTGCCCAATTCAGTTCTTCTCACTCTCTATGGCTCTATCCTGAGAGTATTCCCTCAACGAACCCCTCTGCTTTTAGGGAGCCTGATTTAAGATCATCACCTTGCAAATCTGGTACCTGGCTAATTGACCCAGCCTCTGCTGGCCTAATTTTAAATATCCAGGAGAGAGAACTAGTGGGGTTCAGGTTAACTGAGCCTAGCTTTTTTTTTAATATCTTTATTTATTTTTATGTGGTGCTGAGGATCGAACCCAGTGCCTCACATGTGTGAGACAAGTGCTCTACTGCTGAGCTATAACCCCAGCCCTGGAGAATGACTTTTCAAAAGGTAGCACTGTGTGATGGAGAGAGAACTGGGCTGAGAATCAGAAGGCCTAAATGATAGGCCTAACTTAACCAGCTCACTTTGAAGCTCTGGGCCTCAGGATTTTGGTAAATTAGAGAGTCAGTTTGCTGAATTCAATGTTAATGCCTCTCCGAAAATGAACAGGGTGGAATATAGATCTTTAATCTCTGGATCCCTAAATTCAGCACGATGCCTGGTACAGGGTAAGAAACTGATATATTGATAAGGAGTTATCCTTTAAAATGAAATGAATTACATTATAACATAAGGTATAGTGTGGCCCAGAAGTGCAATATTCTAGGCATAGAGCCACTTAGCAATAACTGTCAGGTGATGAGTGCTCACGTGTGCCAGTTCTGTGGTAAACATTTTATGTGCTTTTTTACTGCTATTATGTAACAAACCACCACAAACTTAGCCATTTAAAGCAAACATTTTATTATGTTCATAGAGTCTATGGTCAGGAGTTTGGACAGGGTACCACGGGGACAGCTTGTCTCTGCTCCATAATGTCCGTGGCCTCAGTTGGGAATGCCTGATGTCTAGTAGGATCTTGATGGTGGGGTGGGGGACGCTGGAATCAGGAGGTATCCACTCTCAGGACTGGTGGTCCATGATGTCTGTTGGCCGAGACATCAGCTGGGACAATGGACCAAAGCACCAACATGTGGTTTCTCCATGGGGCTTGGGCTTCCACAAAGAATGGTGGCCCCAGGCTAGTAGGACTTCTTACATAGCTGCTCAGGGCTCCACAAGCAAGTGTCCCAATTTACAAGGCAGAAGCGTCATTGTTTTTATGACCTACCCTCAAAATTCAAACTGCATAATTTCCAGCACATTGTACAGGTTGGAAGCAAACTGCAAACCCATCCGGATTGAGAACAAGTGAATTCGGCACTGCCTCTGTGAGGGCAGATCCTCACAGAGCTTGGGTGAGAGTCATATTTGAAAATACAATCTACTGCACATATACTCACTCACGTAAACCCTCCCTTGTCCTCAGAAGTAGGTGTTATTGTCCCACTTTTAAAATAAAGAAACAGGCTCAGATGGGTTAAGTAGCTTGTCAGTGGACAAAGCCAGAACATGGCACAGTTGGATTAAACCCACTCTTTACAAAGCAGGGGTTCCTCCATGGAACGGAATAAAGTAAGACATTCCAAGGCCAGTTCTCCCTATGTGCAGGATCAGGAGTGGGTAAGTATTCCCCTCTATGCCCCTGATGTCAGAACTCATGTCCATTCTATATGGATAAAGGAATCTGGTCTTGTGTGTACTTCCCCAGGGTGTTGCTTTCAGAGGCTGTGTAATTACTTTGTTTACCCTCAGTGCCTCAGTCTGCAAGATAGGTGCTGAGCAGAGGAGATGCTCTCTGCCTGCTCCTACCTGGTAATATGACCAAAGAGTCTGAGGAACAATGAGCAGAAGCAGGCTCTGCTGCCCTCCATCAAGGCAGCATGAACACAACCAGTTTGTGCCAGGAGTGTCTTTTTCTGCCACGACCCCCCATCTTTTCTTTTTTCTGTACTGGGGATTGAACTCAGGGGTGCTTTATCATTGAGCTACATGCCCAGCACTGCCCCGTTTATTTGGAGACAGGGCCTCATTAAGTTACTTAAGGCCTCACTAAATTGCTCCTGCCTCAGCCTCCCAAATTGCTGGGATTACAGGAGAAAACCACCATGCCCAGCCACAATCCCCTTTTGAAATCACATCTTCCCTTTAATTTCAAACAAGGACCACATCTTTCCAGAAGATATCCTTGATACTCCTATGATAATTATAATCTGGAATGTTCCAATGCACTCACAGCTTGCTCTGCAGTCTTCTCAGGCCCCAGAGGACTAGGACTGCAACCTGCCCTTCCTTAGTAGCTGCCTCGACCAACCATATTCCACTCTTAAAAAGCACTCAAGAAATGCTGGCCGATTAAGTCAAAGGGCCTTATGAAGTTTATTATAAGAGGAGGACCCACATGCTTCTTCAAAAGTGTTTTTGAGAGCCTAGGCAGGCATTGTGCTAGATGCTAATAACTCATGTAATCCAAAAGCAGGAATTTAGAAAATTAAATATGAGCCTTCCAGGCACCGTGTAGCAGGTTGGTAAGATCAAAATTAGTTTCTAGAAGCAAAGCATCCTTGATATTAAGAGGCCTTCCTAGTAGGTACATTTGAAGCAAGTGCTATAAGGTTATAATCTCTATCAGCAGCCAGATGTTTCTGGAGTCAAATATTTAGAAAGCCACTGAATAGGGAATTTTAAATCCTACATATTAATTTTAATTTTTCTAAAAATAGTCTGAGTAGTGTTTTTAGCTGGGGCTAACAGACAGGAAAGGATTTATTTTAAATCATTCTTCTTATAACAGGTAACACTTCTCTATTCTTTTAATTTGTCACCATTTTACCTCAAAGTGTCCCTAAAAGCCATGACCTCTGGAAACACCTTTGAATATTCATAACCAGCTGAAATAGCCACAGACAAACATGTTCATAAATTATGGGTATTCAATTTCAATGTTTTATCTTCGTTCATTATTCATACCATAAATCCTCCATCCAAATATAATCCTGTTGTATAAAACTACTTCCTCAATATACCATCAACAAGAATAAAACAACTCCTGTAAATAATTACCTTTGGGATATGAAAGAAAATGTAAACATTTTATTTGGCAGTTGTTTCTGAACACATGAATAAATAAATGGAAAAGTACATATTAATATTTCTTTTTGGAGTAACAGATACCATTAAACGCTTATTTACACATCTTCACTGCAAAGAACAGTTACACAATTTAAGTTTCGTCTTATAAAAGGTAACTTCCCACACCACTGGACTGGACAGTTAAGGATGGAGATACTGATAGTGCTTGGTTCTAGCAGTCTCAATGTTTGAAAGGCATTCATTTGCAAGTGTGATAAGAGTCATCATGCATTGCGTTCATCCAGATCATGTACTGTAGAAAGTTTCTGATGGCAGCCACAGGATTTGGTGTCTCATGCGCTTAAGTCAACTATGACATGTTTGTAAATCTGCGTATTTCCCTTAAAACTGGAAGCAAAAAGAAAATTACGCTTGTTAATGGACACGTGCGTGAATGATCTTGGTGCCTGAACGTTTAATTCCTGAAATTTCACAAATTTGGCTTTCTCTGCATCCCAGTTATACACTTGAGTAAAGGAGTAATCACTTCCAAGAATGGCATATTGGTAATTATTTTATCTGAAGAGGCTGGAAAACCATGGATCCTCGAGATGGCATCCTCTGAATATCCTGGAACGAGGAGCCTCCCCATTTCATGACTTTGGAGTCACCGATGAACCTTGTCAAGCAGATGTACACGTCACCTTTCACTGAGAAGTG
The DNA here is from genome assembly GCA_025594165.1 of Tamias sibiricus. NCBI lineage: Eukaryota > Metazoa > Chordata > Mammalia > Rodentia > Sciuridae > Tamias > Tamias sibiricus. The sequence continues at coordinate 137,125,517 of CM046663.1, read as the reverse complement.
CTTGACGGCATATACGTCCTCCATGTTAGGGATGTCAGTCTGGTTAGTGAATAGTTGTGTTGCTTTGTTCCACTGATAAATTACAGGACGCTGGGAACTACTGGACAGGATTAGATGAGGCGTTCTGAGGGTCAGAGGTGTTCTGGCAATTTCTAGGTATTCCACATCGGTGTCCCTGTACCAGGCATGTAAGGATTGATGGGAGTAGAATCCATTTCCATTCCATTTATAAATGGTAGTAAAACCAGCTTTTGAGCTGTCAGCAACGACAAAGTACCAGTTGTTTTCGATCTTGAATGTTTCAATGTCATTGGGTTTTCGAATTTTGAGAATTTCAATATCTTGGATTTTTATGAATTTGTTTGCAAAACCATCTCGCTTATAGATATGAGAGCCACCAAACAGCTGGGCCACAATAACATAGAGCTGAGTTTCAATGACTATAGGCTTACACACTACAGTGGATGTGCCTGGGAAAAGACAAATAAAAGATTAGGTGTGTGGCCATCTTCTTTGGAACCGGTAAACATGCATGCTGGGGCCATACAACAGAATCAGCCTGAAATAAGAGATTTCCTTGGTTGATCAGGCAGGACCAATCTCCAAGGCCAATGGCCCCAGTATTCTGAAGTTCTGTACCTTCTCACCTCACAGGGCCGTATCCCTAGCAATAAAATTGTCATGTCACATCTAGCCTGCTCTAGATGTTCAGGACACATAGGTATAGTCTAAACCTTTTCCTCTTACCTCTTACAGAAAGAAAGTATTGTTTTCCTGGACATGTCAGAAATTAAGCAGAGTAATTCTAATTAAAAACTGCCATTTATTGAGAATTTATTCTGTGCTTTATCAAATGATATCATTACATTTTCCCAACAACCTTAAGAGAAAAATATCATCTTCCTTTTCTAGATGAGAAAACTGAAGCTCAGAGTAGCTAAATTCTACTACCACAAGGCAGAGTTGGAATTCAAACCAAGTCCTACCAGTAGGCCCCCAGTCCCTCCTCCACACCTATTACCCCAACTCCTGAATGATGGTTTATTTCCCAAATACTTTTTTTTTTTTGCGGGGGGGGGGGAGGTATTGGTGATTTAACCCAGGGGTACTCTACTACTGAACTACACCCCCAGCCTTTTTATTTTATTTTGAGATAGGGTCTCACTAAGTTGCGGAGGCTGGCCTTGAACTTGCAATTCTCCTGCCTCAGGCTCCCAAGTCAATGGGATTATAGGCTATGCCCACTGTGACTGCCTAACCCAATTTGATGCCAGGTTAGCTGTTCTAGGGCTTATAACTTGGGCTAGAATTCCTCAAGGTTCCAGAACTACTCTACAAAGCCTAAAGCAATAGTTTGGTCAAATCCCAGCTCTACTGTAATTGGTTTGCTCTAAGTGTGAACTGCTTCCTGTTCTAGAAATATTGCTTCATGCTCTACAATCCCCCAAGGAAGGAAGGAGATGATACTTGTAACTTTTCTGGAGCTTTAGGTCACTGGTTGCAGGAGGTTGCAGGAAGAAGAATCCTTGAGAGAGTGAAAGAGGGATACCATCTCAGGATGGTGAGGCCCCTGAAAGTTATTTTGGGAAAGGTAAGGAGACATTATCTTATTAACAACCCTGTGCGGCCACCCCAGTCAGTAGTTAGGTACTATTCCCAATTGATAAATGAAGAAATCAAATCTTGGAGGACAATTACAAGTCATCTAATAAAAGGTAAACTTGGGATTTGAATGACTCTGGGCCTGCTCAGAGCTTGCCCTCATACCACTCATCTTCTCCTGTTACCCTTGGCTAATGCAGTTTAACTTTCCATTCAATTTTTTTTTTTTTTGTACCAGGGATTGAACTCAGGGGCACTCGACCACTAGGCCACATCCCCAGCTCTTTTTTTGTATTTTATTATTAGAGACAGGGTCTCACTGAGTTGCTAAGTGCCTTGCCATTGATGAGGCTGGCTTTGAACTCGCGATCCTCCTGCCTCAGCCTCCCAAAGTGCTGGGATTACAGGTGTGTGCCACTGCGCCTGGCTCCGTTCAAATTTTTATTAGGCTTTTCATACCTGTAATATTGTCATAATTCCGGAAGGTCTTTTCTACATGGTCCCATTCAAGGAAAATGCATTTTCCAGTAAAAGGCTGAGCAATCACCACATATTCATCATTCATATAAGAAAAAGTATCTATGGACAGTGATTGATAAGGCAGGTCTTGAGACTTTGCAAATTCTGCAGAAATAGGAAATGATGATGAGTAGCGGTAACTTAATAGTAATACTTCTTTCCTTGGCTAAATCTCAAGTATCTGTAAGAAATACTGTTATTTTAGAAAAATACTAAAAATGACAATTTTACTTTGCTTTTAAGCACATGAAGTTTTAATGGTTCATAGTTTAAAAACTAAATTGCTTAGGTGGTTTTTAAGATGTAAAAATATGAGTTCCTGTACATTGGAAAACCATAGCCCTTATTTTAATTTTATGATGCAAAATGATTTTGTATATATTACCTGTAATGATGCAATCAAAATCTTTGGAGGAGAGACTATTGATTTTGCGCTTCTTGTATTCTGGGGGGCCTTCGCAGTAGATGTCTTCGACAGTTGCATTGGTGTGGCCGAGCCATTCCACCAGCCACTTCAGTTTACAGTCACAGTTAAATGAATTCCCTCTCAGGTCCCTGAAAGACAAATGTCCGCTGCTTTTGCAGTACAAAGGCCCTGGCATGACATATGCCCCATGATCTACCTTGAACTTGCCTGACCATTTAATTTGGGCTCAGAGGGTGACCACAGAGCAGCCTTAAAGGCCACCCCAGTCAACGGAACCTCATCACTTACTCTCTTTTGGATTTAAAGGTAGCTTTGACTAGAGCAGTGGAGTCAACAGAAATAGTATATGAACCACACATGTAGTTTAAATTTTTCTAGAGCCGCACTAAAAAAAGTAAAAAGAAACAGGTGTAATCAATTTTAATAGTATGTTTTATTTAATCCAATACATTGAAAATATTATCATTCAGGCATGCAGTCAATATAAATATTATTGAGCTAGCTTGTATTCTTGTTTATACTAAATCTTTTGAAGTCCACTGTGTATTTTATACATATAATATATCTCAATTCAGATGCTAAATTCTCATTAGAAATGTGTGATCTGTATTTACTTTTATAAAATTTGCAGTTAAAAAAATAGTTTCACACACTCTAGTGTTCCAAATGTACTTAAAAGTTTTCCTAATACTTGAACTGAGAAATGGTTTTTATTCTTTATTTTTTTTTTTTTTTCAGTTTTGGGAATTAAACCCAGAACTTTGTGCTAAGTAAGCACTTTACCAATGAGCTATGTCCCCGGCTAACAGTCTTTAAATTTAAACTTCAAAAAATTAAGGGACTTGGAATGGAGTAGGTCAGTGGTAGAGGAACTACTTAGCATATTCAAGGCCTTGGCTTTAATCGCTATACAAAAAAAAAAAAAAAAAGAAGAAGAAGAAGAAGTAAATTTTAAATTCAGTTCTTCAGTTACTCTAGTAGCACATTTCAAGTGCTCAGTGACACAAGTGTCTAGCAGCCATATTGGACAGCACAGGTCTAGAGGATAAAACATAGGACAGAATTAAATTGAGTGAGCTATCTGCTTTTCTTTTTTCTCATAGATATAATTAATCCTGATCCTATTCCATGTTATATAAATTCATTTTTTTAAAAAAAATATTTATTTATTTACTTTAGTTGTACACAATGCAATGCATTTATGTTTACGTGGTGCTGAGGATCGAACCCAGGCTGCGCACGTGCGAGGCGAGCGCTCTGCCGCTGAGCCACAACCCAGCCCTATAAATTCATTTTTAATAGGAAATGACTTTGCCACAGCAGAGTTAATGCAGACATACAAGAGTTCATGTCTGTAACCACTTAAATTTCCACATGTGACCCCAATTTACCAAGTTCTTTGTTTATTTGTACTGCTTCTGTTCAGGAATTCTATTTCCTTTTCTGATCATATAGAATTTCAAGATAGGTGCTGCCTACACTTCATGCAGCATAAATAAATAAATGCTTCATGCCAAGCATTTAAAAATGTTTTTTAGGGGATACATTTAAGAAACCAAGAAATTCACTAAAAGGCAGGTTGGCATGGATCCTTGTATTTCTAAGACAATTCTTGATTTGCACATATCAGACTAGGTCCAAAAGACCAAACCCATTATGGAATTCCCTGCAGAGACTAAGACAATTTCAAGTGTTAGACTGACACTAGACTGACACAAGGATGGGATAGAAGAGCCCCTCCCCTCCCCCTACCATGGACTACGTCTCAATTCTGCCAGGGAGCATCATCCAACTTTCAAGACCTTCCCAGAACTGACCTCGTATCTCAAGAGCATTCTGACCCAGAATAATGAGTGCCAACCCTTCTGACCTATTGTAAACCAGAGCAGATAACTGATCTGTCCAGGACTCTCTTGGAAGTGACTTGATTCTGGCCCTCTGTTGGAAATAAACCATCATTCAGGAATTGGGGTAATGGTGTGGAGGAGGGGCTGGGGCCTACTGCAAGGAACAAAGAAAGTTTTTCATTAGCTTCCTGACTTGAAGTTAAATACTGGGCTTAGAAGAAAATACTTGACTCAAGATTTTTTTTGTTGTTGTTATTGAAGAAAAGTTGTTTTGAATATATATTCTATGGCAAAGTACCTGAACAGTAAATAATCTCTTGTTTTCACCTATCTTTTCATTTGTCCCTATATTTTACCTTATGACATTGAAATACCCTGCTAATGTTACAGGAGGCACTTAATGAAGCGAAATTGCTTTTGAGAGGGTTAGGCATATAGTACTTGCTTTGCTTACAGCAAAATATACAAATTCCTTGCAAAGATCTTTCACTCTGAGGCTTAAAAGTCAAAGTTTGAAAGCTCTTTTGTTTGAAAAGGGGTCAAAAATAATTAAGTTCATTCCCTTCCTGGGGCTTAAGCCAAATTCCTGGGGATTAAGCCTAGAGTTGTTGTTCAGTCTAATGAGAGTAAAGGCAAATGTTCCTCCCTTCCCCCATTTCCTGCTCCATTTCTCTGTTGACTGACCAACCCATGGGTGTAACCTTTCATATTACTCTGTCAGTTTCCCAGACTCCTTTATGGTTTTTCTTTGTAGCTGCATTTCCTGGATCTCATAAGAAAAAAGGGATCTTGAAATTTCTATCTGGGTCTCTTCTTCCCACCCCCTCAGAGACATTTATCAGTATTCTTCCTAGAAAGACACATGCTGTCAAAATAATGCCTGGGTACTGTGAGAATTGCCAATAGTAAATACCTTGGAAGATTCATATGCTAGTCTATATAAGTTTAAAATTAAAATCTTATAATTTTCATTTAATTTCAAAGCCAATTAAAAATTCTAGTAATGAATATCTGGTTTCCTTTTAATTACTCCAAATGAATTGATTAATCATTGACTTCTTAGGTCCTCTTACACATTTGTTAAAGAATCCAGGCCTTTGAAAATATCTTTTGGGAGTGTCTGAAGATTGTTGTTTGCAAGGCTCCTGGAAAAAAAAAAGAAAAAGAGTGATATAAACTCTAGTGATACATAAATGCATTTAATGACATAGCTTAGTTATAAGTCCCTTTTGTCATGTCTAGTCACTAAATTACTTCAGTACTTTTTTTTTTTTTTCTTCTAGGGTGTCTCTCAGATTCCTGTTGTTGTATTTTCAATTTCTGACCTCTTTGTTTCAACACCCATTCAGTATTTATGTAACACTTCGTGTTGCTTCAAGGCAACAACAAGGAACCGACAACAGAAGGATGCCTGGGCACTGCTCATTGGGTCCAGAGGAGAGCGGGAGATTTACACCCTCAGATGCTGGTCTAGGAGATGTCTCTCAACAGACGGCTCCCTAAACTGGTGATAGTGTCCATCTCCAATGCCCTCCCTCCTCTCAGGCCTCCCCTTCCTTTCTCCTTCTCCTGACTTGCTCCACAGCTCAGTGGAGCCTCCAATCAGCAGTACCACAGCTCTGTCCCTTGGCCAGTACATCCTTTCTTTTCTCTAGAGTGTGTCTTCTTTTTCTGTACTGTTAAAATAATCTTTTAGTCTCATACATTCCATCTCAGAAGAAAACCAAAAACAAACAAACTTTCTCACAAATACCCATCCAACCATCTTCTTTAATCATCTTTCTCCTTCTTCTGGTGTTTGCCCTACCACAGGAATTGTTTTCCTTTTCTCTTTTTATTTCTTCTTCTCTGAATTACTACAATGATTCTAATCAAGGTTAATGAAGAGGAAGTAATCCCAATAGTATCAAAGAATGAGAAATGTGAAATATTTCCAAAATGCAGACATAATAAAGTGCTGCTGTTGTATGATCATCAAAGGGCACCAGGTACTGGAATTTTCCATTTTTAGTCAGGACATGTTATATATTTTTCTTTTTTCTTTTTCCCCCTCAGAAGCAAAATAAAAAAGCCTGTGCTGTTGGCCTCCAAAGCCCCTGAAAATCCTCTCAACTTACTTCGACAAAAAACTGACACAATTGTTTGCTTTTAAAGGAGGAAGGAGAAGAGGCATGGGGGCAGGAAAGATGGTGGAATGAGATTAACATCATTACCCTAGGTACATGTATGACTGCACATGTGGCGCAACTCTATATCATGTACAACCAAAGAAATGAAAAGTTGTGCTCCACTGCGTACAATGAATTGAAATGCATTCTGCTATTATGTATAACTAACTAGAACAAATTAAAAAATTTAAAAAGGAGATAGGATGCAGCTTCATGTTTTGATTTAGTGAGTGATAGGCCTGAGAAGGATGTCTGGACTCATTAAAGAATCAGAAACAAGAGGAATTAAGGACCTAGGAATGTAAAGGGGGTTTCCCTGATACCTAAGGCCCAGGAACTGGAGTCAGCTAACTTATGGAAATCTCTGGGTGGCCTCAGTGACATCAGGTCACATTTGGATAAATGGAAGCAGGCAGAGGGACTTGGACAGAGAACAATTTAGGGAAGCGATACAAACAGAGCCTTGGAATTATTCTACAAAAAAACACTATTACCATGGCCATGAAATAAAGCAAACCTTCTAGTGCAAGCTGTTTGGGGGGTTGAAGGATGTCTCTGATACATGGAAGGGGATCAGCAGAACCTGAAAAGGTAAGATGAGAAATATAAAATGGCCCCAGAGAGAAGGAACTCTATCTTAGCTATGGTAAGTTCAGAGTGTTTACTGTTCCCAAGTGAGGAGAAATTGGAACTATTATCTGCCCAGTGTATAAGTGGGAAAAGTAATTTGCTCTAGTATTGTCTATAGCAGCAGAGAATTGAAAACAATTTAGGTGTCCTTTAATGAGAGATTGTGTAATAAATGATGGTTCATACTTAACGTGGAATATTTTGTATTTTTTTAAAATGAGGTAGATCTCTATGATTTAACATGAAGTGGTGCCTAGGTGAAAGAGACATGGAGAAGATTATGTAGAGTGCAATCCCCTGGGGGAGAGAGACACACATCTGTAGATACATGAAGCTCTGCATCTTTATATATAAAAACTGTTGACTGAGGTTGCACAATGGAGTGGGTTTACTTTGCTATGTAACTATCTGGGCTGTGAGAATTTTTGCTAGAAAGCATGTATTATTATTTTATCATCAAAATAAATAAAGAAGCAGATTGACTTTTTAAAAAGATCCTATTGCTTTGTGTATGTGTGTGTGTGAGTGCACACGCGCGTGTGTGCATCCACATGCATGCATGTGTTCTGTCCAGTGAGGATTTAGTCATTCTAAATCAATCACTCAGCTGCATTCATCAGGTTCCAAAGCTATGCAGCTATTGTGGGAATAACCGTGATGGTCAGCACTGGGGGCCTGGGTGGTCAGATCATGCATATGTCTTTCACGAGACCTCCTGCAGGATGAAGCTGGCTGGTTTCCTCCAAAATTCCCACACATTTCAGGCCCTCTTTGTCTCTGGGGAGGTTTGGGACTACAGTCAACTCAGGCTCACAGCCACTGTTATGAATTCCCTGCGCTGGGTAAAACCAGCAGTCTGGGAGACCAGGAGCCTCCCAAATCCATCATGAGCGTCAAGAGCTCCAGGAAGATTCTCCACAGGGAAGAGATGCTAAGGGCATCAGGGCCAGAGTTACCAGGAAGCAAAAGGCTTCATGAAGGCTGTTCAGCATTACAAAAAGGGTGAGGAGAATGAGACCTGGTGCCTGCTAGGTTGCTCAAACAGCTAGAGATACTGACACAGCACTTTGAGGTTAAGATTAGGATTACTTGAGGTTTGGTATTTGGATGATTCAAGTCTTCAGATTACAACTCTGCCTTGAGTTTTGCCACCACAAAGCAAAATATCTGGAATGAATTTTCTTAGTTTCCTCCTCCCATTCCTCCACTTCCAGCCTCACAGAGTGAAACAATATTATTATTCCCTTTCCTCAATAGAAGCTCTGTTTGAAGTGTGTGCTCTATCTTTGGTAAACTGCTTGTCATTGTTCTTTCCTCCATCCCTTCGTGTGGTGAAGTGCAGTGAAGCTGCCAGCTTTGTCTCCAGCAGACCAGGGATACAATCTGAACTTCATTGCTCTGAGGGCATGTGCCCTTAGCCCACTTAATTTAGTAGAGAGAAGTCTGTGCCTTGGTATGTCTCTTTTCTGGTTTACTAACACACACAGCCCTTTTTTGTGCCACTGAGTTGCTAATACACTTTGAACTCGCGATCCTCCTGCCTCAGCCTCCCAAATATATCTACTAACACACACTACTACATGCATGCACACATGTAATCATAATTATTATTTCTCTAATTCAAGAAAATTTGAAAATAGAAAAATTTTTTAAAGGAGAAAAATGACAATCATCCTGGTAGAAGCCACCCACCACTGTTAAGATTTGGTTGCATCTTCTTCCAGTCATTAATATAGAGCCAGTCAAGAGAAAGTGGTTTTGAAGAGCCACATCACTGTTCCCGGCCCCCCAGGTCTCTAGTCCTTCTCTCTTCTCAAGATGTGATAGCACAGCTGGGCGTGGGGGTGCATGCCTGTAATCTCAGCGGCTCAGGTGGCTGAGGCAGGAGGATCACAAGTTCAAAGCCAGCCTCAGCAATGGCAAGGTACTAAGCAACTCAGTGAGACCCTGTCTTTAAGTAAAATACAGAATAGGGCTGGGGAAATGGCTCAGTGGTTGAGTGCCCCTGAGTTCAATCTCTGGCACCCCCAACCCCCAAAAAGAAAACAAAGATGTGGTGGCACGAGGGAGGTGTAACCCTGAATTGGGGTAGGAGACGATGACTTTCCTCCTCAAAGTCTGTTTGGGTGGGATAATTTGGCAAGGGCAAGGTTTAAATTAGAGCGGGATTTTAATTCTAAATATAAGAATTCCTCATTGTTAGGAGTAAGAGAAGAGAAATTAGAATGATGAAGGAGGGAAGGTCAAGGTGTCTGGGAGGTCATGGTATGACTGAAGGAAAGCCAGGCTGTGACAGGGCCCAAGACAAAACCCCTCATGTACTAGACTCACCCTAGGGCTCCCTGAATCAGCCACAGGACACGTGGAAATGGCTGGGTCAGGACGGGGAGATCTGGGTTTGAGCTTTGAGTGTTTCATTTTTCATAAAGTGAATGATCACTTGGTCAGAATGATATCTATGTTCTATTTTTGTCCTTAAATCATGCCTTTATAACTTTCACTGTGAGAGGCTTACAGCTTCATCTTTAATAATCATATGACACCAGGAACTCCTTTAAGAGCCAATACAGTGGATGATGGGTTTCTCTGGGAGTAGAGAGCCCACTGGAATATCCAACAGGGACAGGGTGGAGCTGATTGAAGACAAGGGCAGAAAGAGGTGTGAGGAAATGTTTCATCACTGTGAATTCCTTCTAGGAGGATTCTGCCATGAGTAGTGGAAGGATGTTTTTTCTTTCCACAATATCCCCAGTGCCTAGCACAGTGCCTGGCACAAAGTAAGCCCTCAGTAGATACTTTTAAACTGAATGAATGAATGAGGCAGACTGGAGTGGATGAGAGGAAGGGCACCAATCTCGTCAGCAGGTGCTTCATTCAGGCCCCTGTGCCAAGACACTGCACTAGGGAGAAAGTACGTAGCCCTGTCAATTAACCTGGCAAATCACCAACCCCATCATGTGGACCTGCTCTTATAGAGTGCCCTGCTTCTCCTCAGCCTCACTGTGGCGATAATTCACAGCCACATGGTGGCTCTTGAAAGTGTGACTTCAACTCAGAGTCTATCTAAGAAACATCCTTTAAACACCCAGGAAAACTGGGTGTGGTGGCACGTGCCTGTAATCTCAGCAATTGGGAAGACTGAGACGGAAGGATACAAGTTCAGAGCCAGCTTCATCAACTTTGCAAGACCCTCAGCTACTTAGTGACACCCTGTCTCAAAAATCCAAATAAAAAAAAAAAGACTGGTGATATAGATCCATGCTAAAATATCCCTAGGTTTAAGCCCCAGTACCAAAAATAAATAAATAAATAAATAAATAAATATTTAAATATTTATTTATTTTTACAGATTATCATTTTACAGATTATTAATATTTCCCAGTGAAATATCTAGTTGCCTTGAAACTCCTGAGCAGAATCAAGCATTCTCAAAGGCAGCCAGCCAGACACTCCTTTCCAACAGTTCTGACAAAGCAGAACACCGTTCCACTTTGGTGTTTGCTGGTTTACCTGAGAAAACCTCTGATGATGACTATGGAACCTACTAGAAAGTCTTCTCTCTGAGGCAGACCACACTGGCTCAGACAGCACATTTGTTTCAGTGCCACGGGGCTGTGCTGCTAAGAAAGCAACGCCCACAGCCATCTGGGGCGCTCCCAGCCCCCCTGCAATGCGGATTCTCAGCTTGGGTTTGTGTCTCACTGAACCTGCGGCACTTCAAGTGCAGTTATTTTAATTTCATAGGAAATGTTTAAAGGGGATAAGTACACTGTGGCATTTGGAATCCTGAGGTAGGACTAATAGAGGTTAGACGGTGGATTTTAGTTTCTTCCCGTACAGTGGTGGTTACTGCATCCCAGACTCTCCTCTAGGTATTTTGCAGATATGAACTCATTTAATCTCATAGCAACCCTAGGAGCTAGATGCTCCTGAGTACCTTGTTATCCTTCACCTTCATTTTTACAGATTATTATCACCTTTCCTTTTACACATGAGCAATCTGAGGCACAGCAAGGCTAAATGACCTGGGCAAGGTCTCCCAGGCTTTGAACCCGGGCAGTCTGGTGGCAGAGAATCCCCTGTCAGCCACTACCTCTTTACTTGCACATCAATGTGAAAGTTAAAATGAAGACATCCTGCCTACCTAATAGGGGACACACAGCCCTCCTGAGTTTGGGGACTGTTACCTATGGTCTCTGCAACCCACAGAGGTGAGCAATAGTAGCTACCCCACAACATGGAAAGATTGAGGGCAATTTTCCCTCAAATATTATGCATTCATGCAAATATTCCTGGCTCCACTGGGCCTTAGCCACAGTGACACTTATGTGGTACCCAAGGGAAAAAAGCTCGGTAAGTATAATGGAAATCAATAATAATGTTTAAAGATTTTGTCATCATTGGCCATAAACTAGTTTTTATTGATTTTTTTTCCCTGATTAAAAAAAAATAATACATAGTCATCAGAAAAACTAATTGAAACACTAAACTATTCAAACATTAAAGTTAAATATGCTGCTATGGTTTGTCCCAGAGCTCATGAAGGAGTTTAATTCTCAAAATCATATGCTATTGGTATTAAGAAGATGGAAACTTAATCAGACAATGGTGTTTGGAGGCAGGACCTTTAGGTGAGGTCATTAGGGTGAAGCGCCCATGATTGAGTCCTGGTGCATTTATAGGAAGAAAGACAGGCACCAGATACAGATAGACATGCATGCTCCCAGTGTCTTGCCATGTGATGCCATGTGCCACCTCCAGGACTCTGCCAGCAAGCAGGACTCTGCCAGCAAGCAGGACTCTGCCAGCAAGAAGGCCAACACCAGAACTGAGCCAATGCCATCACCACAAAGTTGAACCTTCCAAAACTGTGAGCTAAACAAATCTCTTTTCCTTACAAAGTTAGCCTGCTTCAGGTGTTTTACTATAGTAATGAAAAACTGACTAATACACAGATATTAGGATGATATTAGGATGGTGATTTAGAATAAAGGAGTTGAGGGAGGGTCCTTGGATTTCATATATCTTATAGGGACTATATAGGAAATTCAAGGGCAGGGCTCTTATTTTCAGGTTTGGTTTTTTTCTCTGTCATATCTGCTCCTCAAATTATACTCCATGGAAAGATCCAGTGAGCTCAATGAGAACTTTCTGGCACTGCTCTACCTGAAGTGGTAGAGCTATCTCAACACCTTGGGAACACCTGAACACCTTGGGAAATTTCTGGCTTTGGTGCTCTTATCGGGGAAGTGGCTTGAACTGAACAAGTTCCCCCATGTTCTCATTCATTGGAAGAGGGCAGTTCTACTGCCTCATTAGGTCACCAGGAGACTGCAACAAAGTCAAGAATATGAAATAGCTTTGCAAACTGTTTGCAGCAGGTGCAGGTCAGAGGGCAAGATGTTAAATCCTTGCTGTTTGAACATTTGCCTTTCAGCTGGGAGGACTTGGTCAGAAGTAGAGAAAAGTGTACTTTGAGGCCTAAAATCTTAAAAAGGAAGCAAAAGGCTCAAGCTAGATTTATTTATAAGCAGTACATAGTGGAAAGTGAACTTGCAGGCAGAGGGACATTTGGAATTCAAATGCTACCTACTCATCCCTCTTTAAAAGGCAGAAAGGAAGGAAGGAAATATACCTTGAAGAACAACATAATAATAAGAATAAAGCTTGGAGACAAAGGCATTCGCTGAGAAAATATTTGTTTTGTCTAATTTCTCTGGCTAGAATGAGCTCCTTTAGGGTGGGACTATAGCTTATTTTTCTTTGTGGCTCATACCCCTTGTAAAGTATAAGTCACATCCTAGAAACTGTTTAGAATGAACCATATGGCACTCCATTCTTCTAGACTATGACAATGTAATGTTGGAAATGGCCTGAGTCAACTTCATACATGTTAGATAAAGACCTAAGGGTCATCCTGGTTCAGTCAAGCATTACCCCCTGTCCTGTTAACACACCTCCTTCTCACCTGCAGCACCAGCTTAGAGTGAGACTTCCATTTCACTACTTGTATTCACATGACCCTTGAGATTCATGCCTCTCTCTTGGGAGGCTGCCCTTGGTGTTCCCTTGAGCTTAAAAGTTCCTAGCTGTAAACACATGCTGTACCAGTTTCACTGTCCTTTCTTTCTTGTTTTGGTACTGGGGGTTGAACCCAGGGGTGTTGGGTTCAATCCTCAGTAGCTTATTGCTTAGTGGTACTAAGTTACATCCACTTTTTATTTTTTATTTTGAGACAGGGTCTCACTAAGTTGCCCAGGCTGGCCTTGAACTTGTGATCCTCCTGCCTCAGGGTACAGAGTCGCTGGGAGTACAGGTGTGAGCCACTATGCCCAGCCAGTTTCCCTTACAGTTTCCATACCATCACATCACACAAGGGGTTTGATCATCACCCAAATTTCCATCTCATCTGATGGATACAATAGCTTCTGGTCAAGCAAAATGTGTATTCAATATGGTGTTACACAGATTTTTCTCCTTCTTTCCCCCTCTTTTTTCCCTTCCTGGTGAGGGAGGGAGAATATTTTTCTCTGTGTTCTGTGCAGGAAACCCAAGTGAAGGTCAAGGCCTTTAGGCTGAAGAGGAGATGCACCTGGGCAAACTCCTCTCACAGGTTGCTAGAGAGGTCACTGGGTCTTATTTCCCTCCTGCAGTGCCCCTACTCCCATGCTGACCACAGGCAGAGCCTGTGTTGAATAGTATTTATGTGAATCAAGTGGATCTCAATTTGAGGTCCTGAATTTCCATTTCTCCTTCCACATATTTATTTTTTCCACATATTTATTTTCTGAAAAATGAAGTGTGGCAAAGTTGAACTCTGATACAATTGCATAACATTCATTCTGTTACACAGCCATTTTTGCATCATATCATTGACATGAACAGCAGCATTACAAAGGCTGTTTTCATTGTTATCACTCTATATGGACATGATTTTATAAAATAAATCTGGCTGGGCACAGTGGCACAGGCCTGTAATTCCAGCTCCTCAGGAGACTGAGGCTAGAGGATCACAGAGTTTGAGACCTGCTTTGGCAGCCAAACAAGACCCTGTCTCAAAACAAAAAAATAATAAGGTCCAGGGGTGGAGCTCAGAAGCAGAGCGTCCCTGAGTTCAATTCTAGTTACCAATAAACAAACAAACAAAATCTAGCCATCAATACCCTCTTGCTGCAAACCAAGCTGCAGGAGAAAATGGCACCTGGTAGTAAGAAGATCACAGACAAACTAGAAAGTAGGCACAAAGAGCAGGCGTTTTTGTCTGCTTTGTTCCTGCTACGCCCAGGGCCTAGAATGGTGCTGGAAATGAGGTGCTATCAAAGAACAGGTTAAGGGTGACAGGATGACATTTGCACTTGGATCTCTTGCATCTTTACCTAACACTGATAAGACACATACTGGAATGACTTGAGAATCAGTCATGGAAGGGATGAATAGCCAGCGCAATTCAACTGTTGAGTTGATGTTCTTATAACTGTATAACTAAACCATCCACTAGTCAAATAGACCCTTCAAGATTCAGTTCCTTCGTCTCTAAATGGAGATTATTATGCTTATTTGGCAGGATTATTGACAGGGTTCAATGAAAAATGTTGTAAAGCATATTAACTGACACAATAAATGTTAATGCCTTTTCTTCCTATACTCTACTAGTTTCCTTAAAAATATGCCTGTGTGTATGCGTGTGTGTGTACGCACACACACGTGTAAAAGTGTAGAAGTGCACAAGTGTGGAATATGGAAGAAGCTAGAAGAAACAAGTTGTATAGTTTGTTGTTCAGTGTTTCTCAACCTCCCCACTCTGTCATTTTAGGCCAACACTTCTTGGCTGTGGGGACTGTCCTGTGCACTGTAGATTGTTTAGGACCAACCCGGCCCTCTATCCATCAGATATCAGTTACATCCCCTACTTGTGACAAGCAAGCATGTCTCTAGATGTTGCTAAATGTTCCCTGGGAGAAAAAATTGCTCCCTGTTAATGACTGCTGTGGACCCATGGAATAATTAAATATTTCATATGTAAACAAGTTGTTCAGGTACTCTGTAGACATTGCCTATGGCTATATTAGGTTTAAATGAATATAAAGTCAGAGTTTATGCAGAAAAAGAAAAACAGTCAATATCAAATTAAAGCACATAGTCAACCCATAATTATCCACAAAGTGAGTAAAGATGTAGATAATAAGAAAGTTATTTTAGTCATGTAATTTCTCTGCATTAGACCATTTTTCTAATTATGGTCGATTTAGGCTAAAAATATAATAGTAATCAATTTCCTGAACACTTGCTGACAGATGACAGAGAGATGGCAAGTGTGCATGGAGGGAAATCATTTGGGTTCTTAAATTTTCATGGACGCTCATAAAGTGGGTGCTTTAACCATAGGGGATTAACTGCATTGTCCATCAGCAAGCTTATAAAGCAACAGCAATATTCATACTTACAGGTGAATTAAAGACTTTAGTCCCCGGAAGGTATGTCTTGAAATAGACTTGATGTTGTTGTTTTCTATGAATCTGCAATAGGTTACAAAATTTTTGGTCAGATAGCTATGGGAACTTGAGAGTCCTTGTCCTGAATCATCACGCGAGAGAACATTTTTTTTTTTTTTTTTACTTACAAATACTCTAGATGTGGAAGACCAATAAAAGCATCATCACTGATCACATCAAAGGAGTTCGATGTGAATAGCCTGCCCAGAAAAAGCACACAATGAAAAGAGTTTAACTGACAGATTGTCAATCTTTGCTGCTTTTATCTCTCAGAGAGAAATGAGTGGTGTTTGTATACAGAGAAACATCTAGATGTTTGTCTTCTACAGTTTTATTTATGTAGATAACCTTCACAGCTTTTCTTACTCTTAATTGTCTCCTCATCAAATGCTCATGGAAGGGGTGCTTTGTGTCCCACTCCTCACAACGACGACTGTCACTTGCCCTGGGTAACATATTGAGATACAAGCAGAGCAGGTATGACAACAGATGCAGCCAAATCAACATTTTGCACATTTCCATCACAAAGACACTAAAAATCTTTTGTACTTGCTCTGTAAACCTCTGGAACTTTCTGATGGCTCACAATAATGGCGATGTGGTATCTTAATCATAGGAAATCTAGAAGAATAAATGTCTATGCCCGGCGATGCTGTGATATCTCATGGCAGCCGGGCCATTGACACTGAATTGACGAACATCAACTACCATTAGAAAACAGGACAGACTGAAGATGGGAAAAGTGAAGCTTAGGAAAAGTTAGACCATTTTATTATTAAATAGTTGGAAGAAACAATTTCACTTGAATGAATTTATTTTCAAAATCCACGGGGATCTGGTTTGGAAATCACTGATGAAGAAGGACTTCAGTCTACTGTCCCCACCCCTGTTGAACTTTTTGGAAAATTTGTTTTCAGTTTTCTGAACAAAGGGCTTTGAAGAGATATGTTTAGGCCAAATAATAGGATTGTGCACTGTACGACATAACAATAATATAACAAACAATAATTATGCTGTTAGTTAACCTTGTGATTTTTTACTTTTGGATATTTAGGGATTAAAAATAACTACCACTAATGCATGAAGTGACTTCAACTCTGAGTTTGTTAACCAAAGGGGTTAAAATTAGGAGAGCTCACTGTTTGAACATTCATGAGTAATTTATCTAGGCATTAAATTATCTAAACCTCTAGGATTGCTTCAAAATAATCAGAGGAAAAGGACAGCAGGAAGTTAGAAATGAACTGGGCACATGTTTATCATTTTTGAAGCTGAATGGTGGTCCACGGAATTTTGCTGTTCCCTCTGCTTCTATATACACTTGAAATTTTCCATAAAGATGGGAAACAAAATGAAATGCTCTGGCTGGTGTTGTAGCTCAGTGGAAGAGTGCTCGACTTGCATGTGGAAGGCACTGGGTTCGATCCTCAGCACCACATAAAAATAAAATAAAGGTATTGTGTCCACCTACAACTAAGAAATACATATATTAAAAAAAAAAGAGGACTAAACCCCAACTTCCTTAATAAGACTCCTGTAGCACAAGAATTAATATCAAGAATCAATAAATGGGATAGATTCAAACTAAAAAGCTGCTTCTCAGCAAAAGGAACAATCAGTGAGGTGAATAGAAAGCCTACTAATTGGGAACAAATTTTTACCACATGCACATCAGATAGAGCACTAATCTCTAGAATACATAAAGAACTTAAAAATATTAACACCCAAAAAACAAATAGCCCAATCACTAAATGGGCTAAGGAACTGAACAGACAGTTCTCAGAAGAAGATATACGATCAATCAACAAATACATGAAAAAATGTTCAATGTCTCTGGCAATTAGAGAAATGCAAATAAAAACCACTCTAAGATTTCATCTCATACCAGTCAGAATGGCAGCTATTAAGAACACAAACAACAATAAATGTTGGAGAGGATGTGGGGAAATAGGCACACTCATACATTGCTGGTGGAACTGCACCATTATGGAAAGCAGTATGGAGATTCCTTTGAAAACTGGGAATGGAACCAGTGTATGACCCAGTCATCCCTCTACTGGGCCTATTTCCAAAGGACTTAAAAACAGCATACTACAGGGACACAGCCACATCAATGTTTATAGCAGCACAATTCACAATAGCTAGATTGTGGAACCAACCTAGATGCCCCTCAGTAGGGGAGTGGATAAAGAAAATGTGGTATACATACACAATGGAAGTTTACTCAGCAATAAAAGAGAATAAAATAATGGCATTTGCAGGTAAATGGATGAAATCGGAGAATATAAAGCTAAGTGAAGTTAGCCAATCTCAAAAATCCAAATACTGAATGTTTTCTCTGATATAAGGAAATTGATTCACAGTGGGGTTGGGTTGGGGAGCATAGGAAGATTAGAGGAACACCAGAAAGGTTAATGGGGAGGGACTGCAAGGGAGGGAGCAAGGGGGTATAAAGAGAGGAAGAAAAAAAAAAAGATGGTAGAATGAGAGGGTTACCATTACCCTAAAAGCATGTTTGAAGACATGAAAGATATGAATATACTTTGTATACTAACAGTGATATGTAAAAAGGTGCTCTTTATGTGTATTATGAATTGTAAAGCATGCTACTGTTATATATACAACAACACTGAATAAAAAAAATTAAAAAAAAAAAAAAAAAAAGAAATGTTAGTTTGCATTTCTTCCTAAACTACCAGTCCTTGGGTGGTGTTGGATTCTCTTCTAATCCCTTCTTCTAATGCCATAACTTTTTAAAAAATATTTATTTATTTACTTTAGTTGTACACAATGCAATGCATTTATGTTTACGTGGTGCTGAGGATCGAACCCGGGCTGCGCGCGTCCGAGGTGAGCGCTTGCCGCTGAGCCACAACCCCAGCCCAAATGCCATAACTTTTATACTCAAATAATTTGCTAGGCTCTGAAAAGTCAGTATGAATGAATTAAATGTATATTACAGCCTATAGTTATCAGACAAATTCAAAGGTTTATTACCCATCACTACCTTGGTAGTTGTCTCTTCTGACTTTATGATTCTGGAAAAACAACATGACTGATGCTCAGCCTTACTCCAAGGTGAGCTAACATTCCAAGGCTTTCACAGGCTCCAGGCCTTTGTTGTGACCTGTATAAGCAGCACCAGGGATGTGGACAATGGAACAAGGCAGAAGAAGGAAGTGCCTTCCACACTCAGGGGTTTGAAAACGGCCCTGTGGTTGACCAGGGATTTCACCATCGCCTGCCCCCAAGTTTCCAGAAGAAATGGCTTTCATGGCTCCTTCACCCTTAGGTTAAATTGGGTGAAAGACAGTGGGAAAGGATGTTAGGGGGCTTAGCTTGCCCACACATGTCAAGGAAATAAAAGGGAGGATTTCCACTAGAATTTTTGTCTGCTTGTTCACTGCTTATCCCTGGCACCTCCGATAGTGCCTGCCTATAGCAGATATTGAACAAATATTTGTGAAACAAAGAGGAATTCACTTTACATTAAATTCCGATCATTACTAGATTACTAGATTGAATGTTCTTTAGAGCAGGGACTTACCCTTATTTGTTTTTGTGTCCCTAGCTCTGAGCATAGTTCCTGGTTGAAAAAATGATTGTTGATCTACATTTCAAACTAAAACCTCTGGCTTAAACTACAACTTTATGCCCCCCCCCCCCAGAAAAAAAGGAAAGAAGCCAGAAGACAATATTAAGTTCATTGTTCACAACTGCACTTATATACAGAACAAAAACTATAAAATTAAATTATGCTGGTAGAAGTCAAGACAGTGGTTAAACTTGGAGGCCAGTTGTAACTGGAAGATCATCATTGGTGTCTTTGAGATAATGATAATGTTTGGTTTATTGACCTGGGTACTGGTTACAAATCACTGAGAAGTACACTTGTGAGATAAATATATAATATAAATATATATATATATATATATATACATAACATATGTACATATATATTTTTTCTTTATGTAGATTATACTTTAATTTAAAAATTTTCTTATAAGAGCTAAAAACAATCTCTCTGCTAAGATAAGAATCATAGTCCTTTAATTCTAAATTCAATGGTAGTTTCTATGGATAAGGATGTGTAAAATTATACAGGCATTCCAAATATAATTGAGTAAGCTATCCATTTTATTAACCTACATATATTTGAAAAGACTCATCATAGTATCATGTTCTATAAAGAGGATAAAATGCCAATTCTTAATTTTTTGTAGATTCCAGGAAATATGTTTGATTATGATTTGTGATTGAACCAAATTTGTTCAAGCATCGTAGTTCCTACTGAGTCCCACCTAGTCCCTATCCTAGTCCCACTCCATGTTCACACATAGCAGACCTGGAGCAGATCCGGGTGGCTGTGTTCTATATGATACAACCCCCATTCCTTCCAATGGATTAATAGGACAAGAGAGTAGCCAATCTGTAGGTCAGGCAGTATCACATGGCCCAAACGTGAGTTGGGCTAAGATGGTACCTTTCTTGGAGATGTGGAATGACAAACTAAAAATGGGCCAGCTGGCAGAGAAGCTGAAGGAGAAAGGAGGCCTTAGGGCTCAGCTGGATCCACAGCAGGGAAGAGATGTGTTCAAGGAACACTTCAAAGTGATCAGATGTGGAGGAGACCTCACAAAGGGAAGTGTGTTGGTGGCAGGGAGATGCCTAGAACTGTATCAGATCCTAAGCCAGAGTTTCTTGTTCTCTGTTGCACTTGAAATCACCTGGGGAGCTTTAAAAATATCAACACCTGATTTCCAGTTGCAAGGATTCTGGTTAAATTCTGCACCTGGAGTGTGGCCCAGGCTATTTAAAAACTCCCCAGATGACATACTCAGCCAGGTGCATATGGTAAGCTTTCCAGGTCATTTAAATACCTCCCCTGCTTTGCCTGTGGTGGCGGAGGGGGTAGGCTCCTTGCAACAGTCTGACTGCAGCCATTGCTGTGGGACACGGAGGTGCTGCGGGTTTTCTTATTCCCATAACCACACAGAGCAAGAGTCTGCAATAATGCAGGTCTGATGGGTTAACTATGCTCACAACAGCAGGATCACAGAAGGGCTTGTAGGGACCAATGCATAGTCTGAATGATCTTGTTCCCTAAGCAGGGATCAGAGATCTGGACCCAACAGACTTGTCAAGAGACCTCCCATGTTTATGCGGAGATCAAGTAGAGTTCGTCCTCTGCCTTGGTCATGGGAACATGTAGTCTCTGTCACTTCCTCTCTTCTTAGGGAGGGAAGAAGCCAGGCATTTTCCCCTAGAATTTTGGTGGAGGTAGACACAGGGATGTGCTTTGACCTATCTGAATCTTCCCGGCAAAGGCTATGCACTTTTGAATTCAGTAAAGAAAAAGAACTGTGGGAGAAGTGTGGAGTTTTTTTTTTTTTTTTTTTTTTTTGTCTTCTGCAACCACGTATGTTTCTTTATCAGGAGGGAAATTTAGAAAGACTGTATATATCAACTATCAACGCCAGGCAGGTATTAACTCATCTTTAAATGATGGTTAGTGCTGCCCTATAGCCTACATTTCATAGCCTCCTCCCAGGATGATCTCACCTGGGCTTTGGAACAACTCTGAAAGTGGCAGAGCCAGTGTTGCTGTCTATTTGACAAAAGGGAGCTGAGGCCACTACTAAGGGCTTTGCTCAAGGTCATGCGGCCCCAGGTCCCTAGTCCAGTACCCTTTTCACCTACTGGGTGGCCTCTCAGCACAGGGTCCAGGTCACATAATGATGTAATGTCTCCATGTAGTGAACAGCCACAACACTGTTCAGTTCATATGAATTCAAGACATATAACTAAACAATTATTCCTTTTTGAAAGAAATTAATCAATATGTGTAGTCCCAAAGTCACATCAAAGTCCCAAGTCACATCATATCGATCTATATTTTGTAAGTAAAACATTTAAAAACCTTGAATGCAGTTTGGTGTATTATTTATGAATAATATGTGCTGGTTGTGGAAATTCTGGAAAATAGAGAAAGGCTTAAATAGTAAAATAAAGACCATTATTATCATACTACCCACAGGCATTGATACACATATACATAAGATATATACAGTACCTACATGTGTATATTTATAAAGTTGAGTTTGAGTTTTTTTGTTTGGTTTTTTTTTTTTTTTTTTTTTGGTGGTACTAGGGATGGAACTCGGGGCCTCATGCATGTTAAGCAAATGTTCTCCCACTAAACTACGTCCCCTGTCCAAGTTGAGATAATTTTTAAAATATTATTTTGTGTCCTTTACATTTGCTTATTTTATCATAAATAATCTCTCAATAATGGAGTTTTAACAGATATAGCTTTAGTAGTTTTGGATTTTGAACACATTAATGATTTAACTTTCTTATTGCTGACTCCAGCCTTCACTATCATAAACACTACAATAACCATCCTCATATGAAAATACTTTTCCTATGTCTATTTCCTTAGGATAAACCCAAGATAGATTCTAAAAGAAATACAATTGGATTCGAGCTGTTTTTAAGTTCTCAGTTCTTCATTGCTAACTTTATCAAATTACATGCCCAGGGGCCGTGGCTGTGGCTCAGTGGCAAACGCCTGTCTAGCATGCATGAGACACTGGGTTCGATCCTCAGCACCACATAAAAATAAACAAATAAAATAAAGGCATTCTGTCCATCTACAACTACAAAAAAATTTTTTTTTAAATTACATGCCCAACTCTTGAGTATGGAATTGCCTATCTGACCACATCCTCACCAACATTTAATATTATCATTTTTTTCTTTTTATTTCCTTTTCTCCCCCCCCCCCCCCCAGTCCTAGGGATGGAAGAAACCCAAGATCTCATACATGCTAGGCAAGTACTCAACTACTAAGCTACTCCACAGCCCTAGAATAATATTTTTAAAGTTTCTTGTTGATGATAGGAATTTATAAAAAAAAAAAAAAAGCTTTCCTAATTGTATCATTGATATTACATTGTGAACAGTGGATGAAACTTGTAAAATGTCTGTTAACCCCAAACTCCAGCTACTCCTTCCAGCTGCCTATGTCCCGTGTCCTGTGGGGGTGGCTCTCCTCTCTTCATCAATAACTACATCTTAGCAACAAGTCCATCAGGGCATTAGGGATTCCTGGCTAGATGAAAGCCAGGACCAGCGGAATCTATTCTAAAAGGAAGAGAAAACCAGGCAGCATGGTTTGCGTGAAGCTTGGAGTTCAGAGGGAGGCTGGGGTCAGCAGCAGAGATGTGAATGAGGGAGCAGAGGGTCTAAGGAGGATCTGGATACAGGGCTCAAGGCCAAGGCTTTCCCAAGGGCAGCTGAGAGGCCAAAGGCAGGGTCCAAAAGATCACAGGGAGTCAGTGCCAGCCTAATGAGCTCCTGAAGTGGTTTCTTGCCCTGGCTTCTCACCTCTTGTGTCCTCGAGCTCTCCACTTCTCCTCTTTGTATTGTAAAATGAGGGGGTGGGACTAGATGATTTCTGAGTTCCCTTTCATTCCAAAGACACATGAGGCTAGGCTTAGAGCATTGCCGACTTTCATTAAAGGAAGAGCGGGCGTGGGGTTTCCCGACGGGGTCAAAGAGTCTGGTCTGCAGATGGCTGAATGGTAAGGAACGTGCGATCCCTGCTGAGAAAAATCTCCCATTGTCTCAAACCAGGCTGCTCATCCGGCCCTGTGCCAGGTTCTCTGGCTCCAGTGATACTCCTTTAGACCCTCTCCATTCACCTGTAACATCTTGACTAGCATCAGAATTGTCATTGGCCCATGAAAAGCCTGCATCCCATCTTCCACCTAGAGAAGGTTCTCCTGGCTATGGAGGGGAGATGATTTAGGGGACTGTTCCTCAACCCCTTAAATCCCACTCTCTGAAAACTACTCTGGATGAAGAAGAAAAGAGTGAACAGTCAACATCTTGTCACTTGCAGACTGCATTGATTGGATGTGGAACAGAGAACTGGGCATTGAAGCTTGTAGCTGCCACTTACTTTTATGTGAACACACTAAGCAGGTGAATCTATTCCATTGGGGATTAAAGTTGGAATTATAATTACAAAAAGACTTCCTGGAGGATTCTACAAAGTCTGCATGATAATGTATATGAGTATGTCTCCAGTGCTTCTGTGAAGACAAGCAAAGAGCATAGATGTAAAATGTCAGCGCTGGAAGAGCCGTTAGGGCTAGCAAAAGATCTTAGTTATATCACTAAGGAAACTGAGGTCCAATGATGTCATCATTTGATCAAGAAGACTTTGATGGGCATTATCCAGGGTATTTGGCTGCCATGGGCAGTGTGTATAAACATATGAATGTGCACAAACACTAGTGTGCACATGCCCAGGTCCATGGGTCTGAGTATATGTATGTGTATAAATAAATGAAAGAGCACAAAATTCACAGGTTACAGCTGGGGGAGGATGTGGGGCACACCTGGAAGAGCTGGCTGACTTGTTTAGCACTGGCCTTGCTCAAATGATTCAGACCCTCTGGTTGTTACTAATATTCTCCTTTATCCAAAAGAATAGGCCTGGTTGAAAGATAATTAATAATAGGTTGATGATTCACTTAGTTAAATGCACATATTCTGAGTGCATGTGGCATGTGAGTAATTTACATTTGAATATTTTAAAATATGCTCTTAAGACAGGAAAGCATTGAAATGGGAAGCATCATACAAGGACATTAGTTGACAGTTATTTTTGACTCTCATCCTTGACAAAAATTTTCAGTATAATTTGGCTGATCCTTAAGCAGACTGCCACCACTTCAATATGGATTGATTGGAATTAACCTTAATTTGGCTCCACATAAATCTAAGAGGTAGATACTTGAGAGAGATGTAGTCTAAATTCTCTTTTTACAAAAGAGCAAACAGAAGGTTTGCAGAGGTTAGGTGACTTGACCAAGGTCACTTCTTTTGTCAGTGGTGGGCCACGATTAACATTTAAGTTTTATATTTGCAGGATTATCTATGGTATGGACCCGCCCCTTGGTTTTATAGAACATGACCTATTCTCAAGACGGTCAAAACTCTTTCTTTTTAGGAGTTGGCACAACTCGCCAATACTCACATTCCCCATGTCTTTACAAAAATCATCCTCCATGTCTGGTCCGGAGATATCAAGGAGCAGGGACTTATATTTTATCTAAAGCCCGTTCTGTGCCAGGCCTCATCTTAGCCGCTTGACATCTCATTTTAATCCTCAAAGGAACACTATAATGTAGGTTTTATAATCTTTACTTAAAACATAAAGAAAACCAAGGTGAGACACGAAATTTGAAGCTTGTAAGTGGCAGAGCTGGATCCTGGTTCAGACATGGTTTTCTCATCAGGACTAGTTAGTAGCCATGAGTGAAGCCAGGTTCCACATTATAGTCCCCTCAGCTCTGCCCACTACCTGCTGCCAATACAGAAAAGTCTTGCCCAATATATCCCAGAATGCCTTCCCTGGAACATAAGATCTTCAAGGGGTGAGAGGTTCACATGCAGAAAAAATGGCGGATACATTTAGAAAGCGTGTGTTAAAGAAGTTAATTGGAGCCGGGTGTGGTGGCGCACGCCTGTAATCCCAGCACTTGGGAGGCTGAGGCAGGAGGATCTCAAGTTCAAAAACCAGCCTCAGCAATGGCAAGGCACTTAGTAACTCAGTGAGACCCTGTCTCTAATAAAATACAAAAAAGGGCTGGGGATGTGGCCCAGTGGTCAAGTGCCCTTGAGTTCAATCCCCGGTACCAAAAAAAAAAAAAAAAAAAAGTTAATTGGGGTTCTTAAGTATTCAAGTCTTTTGTGTCCTTGAGTAAACTGAGATGCTTCACAAGGGAATTAAATATGCAGGTTCCCAATCTTATTGATTGGACCCTTTAATTATTGAGCTGTACACTAACAAACATTCCATGGATCATACCCAGGGAAACACTGGGTTACCCCTTACGAAGTAGCTGCAAGGAAGCTTCCTTCAGATAAAGACAATGAGAGTCTACATTTAAGCTTGGAAGATTTTTCCTGTGCATTGACCTGTAAATAACCATCTACTTCCTCCAAAAGATGGACTATCTACTGAGAGATCCTTGTGGAAGACATGTGTGCCAAGGAACTTAAACAGGTAGATACCCTGGTGGTGAGGCCCAGTTCCCAGATATCACATCAATGAATCCACACTAACAAAACACTTCAAGTTGCTCCTTATATGGAGACAGATGGTTTAATGTCTGCATTAGGATGGGATTCTTTCTACCTGCCTGTGCTTGGCTATCTAGCCTCTCTAGGTCAAGGTGAGGTAAAAATAATTGAGCTAATAAATAAAACGAATATCACATGTATCTGTTTCCAGAGTATCTTCCATAGAACCAATAGTCTATGGAGGTTAAGAAAAGTGAAATAATTTTACATAATTACAGAGATTTTTCTATGCCAAAGCATGTTGTGAATAGCCATGCAGGGACTGGAAGTGCAGTTTCCCTAATTAATTTGAGCACAGAACTCTATGCTTTCAGGACAACTGTTCTCCTGGACAAGTTTAGAGAACATTGATCTAAGGTGTAACTTTAAAGTAAACAAGATCTTTTTCTTTTGCTCTTTTCTGTCTGTCTGTCTGTCTGTCTTTTTAAGCAAGGAGACCAGAGCTTGCACATACAAATGAGAGTTGAAACCTAGGGAAACTAGATGTTCTAGCCAGCAACGCTGCCACTCTTTCAAAGGGCTTTTGAAACTTCTTTTCAGTCATTGTCTCCAGGAATCAGGACACATTCCCCTGAATACCCTTGTTAATGGCAGAGGTTGACCCTTTGAGAGGGGATTTGATTTGGAGAACAAAACTATGCAAAGTCAAGCCCTCTGATTTGCATTCAGGAGGAAATAAAAAGAAGTGGTTAAAATGAGGACCATGGTTTCAATTCCATCTCTGCTACTTATTAAAGATGTGACATTGAGGAGGTAACCTAACCCTCCCAGGACTCAGTGCTTCATTTGTAAAATGGAGATAATCATACACACCTCAAAAGATTATCATGAGGATGAAATTTTAAAAGTGAGATGCATAAAATACCTAGCATTAGGCAATACAAAAGTGACCAATGCAGAGGCTGGGGTTGTGGCTCAGCGGTGGAGCGTGCGCCTAGGACATGCGCGGCCGGGGTTCGATCCTCAGCACCATGTATAATAAACAAATGCATTGTGTACAACTAAAAGCAAATAAATAAATATTAAAAAAAAAGTGACCAATGCCTGTAAGCAAACCTTGCCTGGCTTATAAACTAGGCTTATAAACTAGGAGCAGAGATGATACTCAAATAAGGGACCAGAAATCTAGCCATGGAAGCACAGCTGGGAAGACTCTATGGTTATTCACAAGGAATTATCTGTAAGTCAAGGGTTGCTTAAGTGTATACATTTTAGGTTGTAGTTTTTAGAGTTATTGCTTTTAATTGTATTTATTCTGGCAAACACCTGCCATCTTGCTATGTAAATGGGCCAAACAATTCCTTTCCAATTCTAGCCCCAAGAGACAGATACTGAAACATTGTTTTATCATCAGCAACCATAGAGAGAATCTGCAGGTTTCCTATGGACTGTAAAAAATTAGGAACTTCATTCTTATTCTAACAATAATTTATTTTCTTTCTTTGAAGTATTGAGGATTGAACCCACAGGTCCTCTACCACTGAGCCACAACCCCAGGACTTTTTATTTTATTTTGCAATAAGATTTTGCTAAGTTGCTGAGGCTAGCCTCAAACTTGCAATCCTCCTGCCTCAGCCTCCTGAGTTGTTGGAATTACAGGTGTGCAACACCAGGCCCAGCTAACAATAACTTTTTTTGTTTTTTGGTTCCAGGGATTTAATCCAGGGGCACTTAACCACTGAGCCACATCCCCATCTTTTTTTTTTTTTTTTTTTTTTTTTTGTATTTTATTTAGAGACAGGGTCTCACTGAGTTGCTGGGGCTGGCTTTCAACTTGTGATCCTCCTGTCTCAGCCTCCCCAGCAGTTGGGATTACAGGCATGCACCTCCATGCCCGGCCAGCTAACAAAACTTTATAACAGCTAATTCTATGTTATGAGGCTCTTTCAATTACCAATCAAATTTAATAGTTTGCTAGAATTGATATAATATTTTTTGTCCATTTCTTTAACAACGCCATTTTCTATATTATATTAAACTATCCCTGTTTGTAGAATAAAATATAATGCAATAGAATTTTAAGATAGGAAGAGATCTTTAGATATAATTGAATATGAAGCTCCCAAAATGCCAACTGATGTTGTGTTTGGTCTTTTTCCTATTTGAAAATCTGCTTCCAAATTTCTCCTTTCCCTTGAAAAGTAGGAAGATAATGGGCCTGTACCTAGGCACTACATTCTCATCTTCAATAATCAGTTGGACCTAGGATGTCATTTTTAGTTATGATATATCTTCTTTGGTTTACCTCAATCACCACCACTCCTTATTGTCTCATATCCAACTGCTTCCTTCTTTATCTAGCATTTGAGTTTGAAAACCATAATTTATTCTATGGTATTTTATGGATCTAAAACCTGAGGCCCAGGGATATTTTGTGACCTACCCAATGTGCACAGCCCATTAGTGTTCAAACTGGATTTTAGACCCACGTCTCCTAACTTCTAGTTCAAGCCTCTTTCCATCCTATCAGAGGAACACTCATCTGAAGTGGCCATTATTAATTATTTATTCATTAATAATTAATAATGGCCATTATTAATTATTTTAAACAAAATCTGACAGGTTTTACAAAATGTGGTGCCAGTTATTTTATTCATGAGGAAGAAAGGAAAGGGTTACACTAAAAAAAAAAAAAAAAAAAAAAAAAAAAAATTAGGTAAACAGCTCATGTTTCCTGTGAGAAGTATTAGAAGGAAAGATTTTTTAGCAGGTTCTACTAGAGACCAGTGTGTAGAACCACAAAACTTTAAAGCTGGTATTATAGTCAAACCCAGGTTGTGCAGTCAGACACCAATCTGATGTTATAGAACTCAAACTAAAGCGATTTTTCAGCTACTATAATAAACACTAATGTTTATTGAGTTACAGGAACTGTATCATTCATGTGTTGCTTCATTGATCCTTACTATAATTCTGTATAATGGCACAATGGTTATTCCCCATTTTGTACAGATATTAAGTTTTGACTAAACTTGCCCCAAGACATACAACTAGTAAGCAGTGGAGTGGGGATTGGATCCCATATTTATCTGACCATAAAGCCCATATGTTCTTTGCCACTTGCCACATTGCTAACTCCCCTGGGACAGCCATGCTGGTGTCAGAAAGTCCCTGGGATTGCTCCATAGCCCATATTAGCCAGGGCATCAACAACTGCTAAGCACCACCATTATCGCCAATCAACTGACTATCATTTTGAACACAGGTCATCCAATAAAGGCAAAATATAATTTACCTTTTTAGGAATCACCACAAGCTTGGAGCTGCCGTTCCAGGGTAGGGAGTGACAGTGTGTCACTCACCTTTGTGTTCCTCACAAAGCCCAACACTGTACCTGCTGCACAGTAGCACCCCAAAATGTGTTTGCTACAGTGGGAGGCTTTGCCTTCATTTTGCTACTGCTTGCAACTATACAATAAATAAACACTTTTTTTAAACAAGTAGATGTAAATAAGTCAACAAGGAAATTATCTTTGTGTTAATAAATTTTTTTTTCATCTTGAGGCTTAGCTAACATTTCCCTTTCGATGTCCCATTGGACAAGACAAAAGGGAACATTCACCCCTTTTAGGAGAGAGGCTAGTCAGCCTCCAGGGCCAAACTTAGAACAGGGGAGGCTAAATGTGAAGTCAGGGTAGGTAAAAAGAGATTTGAGCAGTGGATCTCAGGAAAGGCTGAGAAGCTTTGCCTTTGAAGTTCTGGAACTCTTTGCTGAAGAAGTTTGAAGTCAGAAAATAACTGCTCACAGTTCACTTTGGGACCTCCACCCTGTCAGTCCACGTGAAATCAGGTAGGAATATATAGGAAGCCATGTCTGGCCTTACAATGTCTAGTTGTATCACTGGGACCACAACCTATTGAGGATCCTCCATGATAGACACAGGACAGATACAGGCACAGATACCTCTTATACATGGCAGAGAGTACAGAGACATCAGTGGAGTCTTCAGAATACGAAAAAACAGGTCACAGAGTGAGATACTTCAGTCTGAAAAGAATGGATGAGCTTGTGTATATGGCGGGTGGGGTTTAGTGTGGATGTTGGGAGTGATCAACTCCAGACAGATAGGATGGAGCTGAATGCTATTAACACCAACTCTTGTATTCAGACTCTTCCTGTTCCCAGGGAACCATTAAACACTTCCAAGCACAAGAGCCATGAATGAATTAAAAGGTAATGCTAATGGAGATGGCTGGGGTGGGAACCGGAAGCACAGGGGTGATGCGGACACTGTGAATGCTGTCCAGTGCCAGGGCAAAGAGGAGCAGGCAGATTCTCGTGCTGTTCGGGAGGGGACTTGTTCAGTTAGAAGTGGACAATGAGGGAGAAGGGACAGGTAACTGTTAGGTGTTTTGCCTGAATAACGGGGAGGATGGAACATGCTATCAGAGAAAACATTCCCTGTACAGAGCTAGTTCGCACAGTTACATGAATCAGTTAATTAAAAAGCGAAAATCAGCCAGACATGGTGGCATATGCCTGTATCCCAGCGACTCAGGGAGGACA
This sequence comes from Tamias sibiricus, assembly GCA_025594165.1. Taxonomy (NCBI): domain Eukaryota; kingdom Metazoa; phylum Chordata; class Mammalia; order Rodentia; family Sciuridae; genus Tamias; species Tamias sibiricus. Next base: position 137,095,167 of record CM046663.1, on the reverse strand, counting down.
GAAAGTTCAAGGGCAGCCTAGATGACTTGGCAAGACCCTGTCTCAAAAATATAAAATAAAAAAAAAATTAAAAAGGGACTAGGGATGTGGCTCAGTTATAGAGCACCCTTGGGTTCAATCCCCAATACTTAAAAGAAAAAAAAAGTTAATCAGATCTATGGATCACTGGGAAAAATGTAGGAAAAACAGTCTTCATGACTGAAATTTTCTTTTGCAATTCACCATTATGAGGACCTCAGCTGGGCACAAACCCAAACATGCTCATCTATATATAAACCAGCTAATAATTCCTCTAATATCCTCAGTAGGTGTTAAGCCTGGCTTGAGTGGTCATTGAAGATTACCAAATTTTTCTTATACTTGCAACACAAGAGGAATAGAAAAAGATAGCATTTGCTATAAAGGTAAGAGAGGTCATGGATATTTTTCTCTAGTCAAGGAATATTTTGAAGGATCAAATAATTAAAGCCTTAATAAAGATGAACTTATTATTTCTCTTGTTCATGATGTTTGCTTTTCTATTTGTTTTTAGTTTTTAATTTCTTATGTGTTCATTGTGGATTAATTTTTTAAAACAACGCTGTTTTCCTCTTAGAAAGATCAATTCTGTGTTTCAGACAAGACCAGAATTTCTTTCTGGCCATATCCATATTGAATTCTTACAGATTTTTTAAAAAATATGATAGTAAAACTAATCCTGGAATTTGCTTCCTGCAACCTCTTATGGGTTACAGGGACTTACTTCATTAAAATATGTTATAAACAAATGGCAACATGGCCACATTTTAGCCTCATAAATTTGAATCTTACTTCTGTCGTGAGCCTGCTTCACTGGGGATTTCAATCTGTAGTTGAGAAGGAACAGGGCTGTAATGTGTGAAAACACATTTCTCTAAATTGCATTCACTGAAAGTACCACTCTTTCTCTGAGAGCAAACTAGAATGCATAATCATTCTCATTGGTGATGTTTCAAAGCTGGCCCTATGAAAAACATGAATAAAATTGCATTTGCTTGAGAAAGGTTTTTTTTAATTGCTTTTTTTAAACCATAAATTAGATTTTGAAAAGGAGTTTTGAACAATTAATCTGATGAGTTTTTTATTGGATCATTTTATTCTTTCTCTCCTTCTTTCAGAGTGTGGGGTTTTTTCCTTATTCTCCAACACAAACTGCCAGTCATGGCCTACCAGGACTTTTTCCCCAAACACTGTGTGGGACTTGAGGTATCATGTCTGTTTTCCTTAATATCCAAGGTAGACATTTCAAAAAAAGTACTTCTCATTGTGTCTTCTACAGAAAGCCTGAAAAAGCATTTTAGGGCCATAATAAAATGATCAGATTATTAAGGTGGGTGATAGAAATGGGGTATTTCTTTTTCCTTTCCAAAAGAGTAAGAAATCAACAGGCTTGCCTTTGAACATTCATGAAGCAGAATTGATTCTGAAGTTTATCTCTTTACAGGATATCATGGGACCCTTAGATGATCCATGGTCACAAAAGCTATTAGAATTTATTACACCTGATCTGGTGGCCCCTGGTCTTCATGTTCCAATGGCAAGTTGACAGCCCATGTGGGGTTTTCAGGGCACTGGATAGAGCTATCCCACAAAAGGACACTTTCTATGACCTATACATTGACACAATTGTTATGAACATGGTACAGCTCATGTTTATTTCCTACTCAGTGAAAATGAGCTTTTCAACCTTCTTTTAAGGCCAGGATGAAGCAGAGAACATTGGGCAGGAGGGATAAAGAACACAGTCCTTAGATCCCACTGGTCACCACCAGAAACAAACTTTGACCCCTGAGAGTTCTGCCCAAGATCAGCAAGGCATAAGCCCGTGCATTGATGTTAGCCAATGTGAGTTAACTGAGGACGTACAGGGCAAGATTACTCGCCCTTTTGTTATTTCTGAAACCTGAACTGCTTTTAGAAATAAGGGCTGGAATGTTCCATAGGAACTCAGAGCATGGGACAGAGGGGCATGGCACAGACTCCGTGTGGGCTATTTAAAACCAGTGACTTGGCTTCCCCCTGTGATTCTAAATGCGTGTAATCACATTACCCTGCAGCAGCCGGTAACTATTTCTATAACACTGTCCAGCATCTGTGCTTGTGGTGACTGGACTTCCCCGACAAAAACAAAGTAAAGATGTGGTAGCTGATTAGGCTGATCAACCCAGGCTTTCTGTGTCACCACCAATGTCCACCTAGTATGTCAGAATGTGAGAAGCTGTGTGACTTGAGACTTCTCAATAAGGGGAGGGAGATGCCTAGTACATCAAAAAGATGCTTTTTAAATGAGCCATTTATTTACTCAACCACTGAGCAACATAAGCACAATTTGTCACTTTCTCAGGCACAGTGAATTCTTATCTTATGAAAGGATCTCAGCATTAGAGCTTTTGTCCCTTTCTGTACTAAAGGGTCTTATCTTTTTGGGTTTGTTTGATATGTTAACATTTCCCCTAAGCACACAGTTGGCCATCAATCAAACAGATAACCCTTAAGGAATAATCTACTCAATTGTTAATCACTCAAAGACATTAGCCAAGGGAAGGACATTAGCCAACCTTGTTACATAATGTAAGAACACCTGATCAAGTTTGTAAATTCAATGAAATGATCAAACCAGTTCGAGGATTTCAGACAAAACAATAGATTGAGTGACTTTTAGCTCTTTACCTTTAAGTAAAATTTAAAAACTCTACCATTTATAAAACATGTAAACATTTGCCATACCCTATGCCAAGAGTTCTATCTACTTGAATCTTATTAATTTCTGATAACGACCCTTCAAAGTATGTGTTATTATCTCCATTTTACAGCTAAAGAGACTGAGGCTCAGTGAGATTCAGTGATTTGCAAAAGACTACATGTCTAGGTTCTTGTGAGTAGTTGGGTGAGATTTAGATAGAGGACTCTCCAATTCAATTCCATGCTGTTTTCCCGTGTATGCCCAATCTCAAACAGCCAAAGTAGCCAAGTAAGGCAAGAAAACAAATAGCACCCCCCCACACAAAAAAGCAAAAACTTGGGTCCCAAATCATGCAGTTAATATACCACAAACTCAGTGAATCGACAATTAACTAATTCTCCCTTGTAACCACCTAGCTACCAACTCAAGTCTGTTGCCTGACACCTGAGCACCAGGAGACCTCTTGACCCCCTCGTGATACGGCTCTAAGAACTAGAACTCCAATTGCCAAACATTACACACCAGAACAAATTATACATGTTACGTTATGCCTGTGAAAAGATCTGATTTCTTAGTCAAATATTGTTTTTTGGATATTTTCAGGCATAGGCTGAATATGTGGCTCCCTTGTGACCAATTCAAAACACATAGCAAAGAATAATCTTTTGCACTATCCTATATTAATATTTTCTTTCCCTCCTTTTAGGGACACTAGTTATAAATTAGATGAGATTAGAAAGCAGTCCCTCAAGAATGGATGTTTTAAGGAATTACCTAGAAAGAACCAAGTTTTTTTCCCCCCCACATGGTAAATCATACAGAGTAGCAGCCTGCCCCAGATCCCCGGGAGACAACATCTTGAGTGCATATGGTATACTGGGCTCTGTATTGACAAATGCAAGAACTCCAGGGCAAAATAACCAAAGTTCCCAAGTTAAAAATGAAAGTAAAATAATGGAATGGAATTGAGATCCTTGTTGCAACATTCTAGCAACTTCATAAATAGACATTAAAGTAGACGGCATTACAGGTTAGCAAATTGACCATTGCAAGAATCAACCTGCACTATTGGTGTGAAGTTGCAAAAAAACCCATCTACCTCTCACTTTACTGATATTCTTTCTTTTCAGAAATATCATCACATTCAACAAAATTAATATCGAACTCATTTTACTAGAAGTCTTATCCAAATATATGCCATATTAAAAATAGTCATGATATAAATATTTCTCACAAGAGCTGCAGCGATGGTGTGAATAAAAAACTCCCTTCTGAGATTTCAGTAAAACCAGATCTCACAAAGGATCTGAAAGAAAACAAAACACACACAAAAAACAGACACACACAAAGAGACACACACACACATACAGAACAAACCTTATGTTAATCCAGTTTAACATAACAGGCACTATTTTGACACTATTTTATGAAGTATGACACTGTTCCTTCCCAGCTGAAGTAAGAGAGATGAATCTGCTACAGGTTTCTCATATTAATGTTCAGGGCTTGGTGGGGGGGGGGGGAATCTAAGCATGTCCAGTAACAGCTAATAAAAATCAAAAATTTGAAATGCAGCAAAATGTCAAATGGCCAAGCATGCAAGAGGAATCTCTCTCTCCATGCCCTGCTACCAATACATACAAAGCCCCAAAATATCCTGGCTGGAATTTTAAAATCGTAAATTAGATATCAAAATGCTTACGGGCCTTACAATGAGATAACATCAGGAGGAACGGTGCGTGGAATGGATCTGGCATTCTCACATAAAGCGTTATCTTTGGTACAAGTGCACACAGCAGGGCATTTTGGCTTCGCTGGTTTCTTCCCCTCAGTCAGCAAAAGCGCAGATAAGAGACATAGGAAATAAGCAATTCTTTTCAGGGGGATGCAGGCATTTCCCATCCTTTTGCTTCTTTCTGATTCCATGCAGTCGAAAAAATATCCCCCACACATGAACAGGGCTTCTGGAATTCAGCTGGTGATTGTCTTGCTCTAAGAACAGGTCACATAGGAGTCCACCCTTTTCCTCTGCCTCTGTATCTCTGCTTTTCAAAACAGGGACCTGCGGCTGATTCGTGAGCTGCTCCTGGCTCCAGCAGTGCACTGCTCGGGGGAAGAGACCTGAGAGGTGCTGTGAGATGGGAGCGATCCAACTGCTGGAGGAAGAGAGCCGACTTGCATCACCAGAAAACACTGAGCACAGACCAGCCTTCGAAGGCAAAGCGAAGTGATGTAACAGAAAATAAACAGCTTTCTGCTTTCACCGGGAGGCCCTTTAATTGTTACCAAAAATAGGACGGCATTATGTCTTATTAGTGGGTGGGTGGGCGGGTGGGTGGGAGCAGTCATCTTGCATAGGATGTCGGCAATCTCGGGAACCTCTGGGAATTGGCTTTTCATGTAGCAAACAACCTAGTAAGAAAAACTAGCTTCAGAGCCAGCTCTGGCTGGAAAAATGAAGTTAAATGAAAACTCTCCGCAGCATTCGGCTAAAACCTTGACATTTCTTGCTGAGTCCACCTGGTTGGTGGCACTGTTGAAAGACAAATTTGAACACATGGAGAATGTGACTTTCAGGGGATGAATGTGGGTAAATACTTTTCTGACACGGATCAACTGTCATGAATTATTGATTTTCATAATCCCTCCCCACCCCCACGCGTAATCCATTCCCTCCTTCCACGATGAGGGAGGGAAATAGAAGCATAGCCTGCCTCCGTGTATAATCCACTCTCCTCACTTCTCGCACCCTCCCTTCTTTGGCAGAAGTATCAGAGGCCTGGAAGGAACTCCCTGCCAGCAGGAGGCAGCCAACTTTGGCTTCCTGGGGCTTGAAAAAGGCCTGGCTCAGCCCAGGAGGCTGTGATAGGTGGGGGAAACGCTGGACTAAGAACCAGAGACCTGGCTCAGAGATCCCAGTTCTGCTGGGGTTTAGTTGATTTTACAGACAAGGGAACTGTTGAATCTATTCCCCTGTCTGTAAATGGGGATGGTAGGACAGACACCCCATAATTATTAGGAAAATGGCGGGCTATGTTACGGGTGTACATCATGGCAAGAAGGATGTGCCTTTGGAAATGGAAATTCATTTAAAGGAGCAAAAATTAAAAGGCTCTGGCCTAGAGTAGGATAGTCCAGTCTGAGAGGGTGGAAGACCTTTACTATGGGGGAAGAGGAGGAAAACTGTCCCCTGGTCCTCTTACTTGCTGAAGGCAGACATCAGGTCACTGCCCTTTCTCCTCCTGCTTGTTAGACTGAATGTATTAAAAGGATTGTTTGAGTTTAACATCAGTATACTAAGTGCATGTATAAAAACTCAAATGGTATGAAAATACTTTGTGTAAAACCAATGACTTTGAAAACTGTGCTCCTTATCTGTAATATGAAAGGAATTGCACTCTAAAAGCATGTATAACAAAATAAATAAATAAATAAATAAAAATGGATTGTTTGAGAAAATGTGTGAGTATGGCATAAGTTCATCCTGACCAGAGCGTGATGTGTTGCCATTCTATCCTTCCCTCCACCTCCAATCCCTCCTTTCACTCTCTATATGCTCTGAGGGCTGGGCAGTGGCAGGCCTGTTCATTCTCTGACTACTGTCCCTTTGCCCCAGAGGTCTGACAACTCCATGAAGGGAGAGACATTGCTGGGAACCCAGGGCCTGGGGAGCACTGTGCACACACACAGTGGGGGACCAACAGGCCTGGGAATGCAACAGTAGCACCTCAGTCTATTCCTGGTAACCACTTGCTCTTCCAAATCCATTGAAATTGCACCTCTGAGTTATAATAAAGGGATTTGACTAGTTAAGGAAGTAGGGATCATCCCCTGAAGAAGCAATGATTGGTTCCACAGCTCTTGAGAATATAGCTGCTATAAACATTGATGTGGCTGTGTCACTGTAGTATGCTGTTTTTAAGTCCTTTAGGTATATAGACTGAGGAGTGGAATAGCTGGATCAAATGGTGGTTCCATTCCAAGTTTTCTAAGGAATCTCTGTACTGCTTTCCAGATTGGTTGTACCAATTTGCAGTTCCACCAGCAATGCATGAGTGTGCTTTTTCTCCCACATCCTAGCCAACACTTATTGTTGTTTATATTCTTGACAACTGCCATTCTGACTGGCATGAGGTGAAATATTAGAGTAGTTTTGATTTGTGTTTCTCTAATAACTAGAGAGGTTGAACATTTTCTCATATATTTGTTGATCGATTGTATATCTTCTGAGGAGTGTCTGTTCTTAGCCCATTTATTGATTTTTTTTTTTTTTGGTGTTAAGTTTTTTGAGTTCTTTATATATCCTAGAGATTAGTGCTCTATCTGATGTGTGTGTCGCAAAAATTTGCTCCCAAAATGTAGGCTCTCTCTTCATCTTATTGTTTCTTTTGCTCAATAGATGAATGGATAAAGAAACTGTAGTATATATATACAATGGAATATTATTCAGCATTAAAAGAGGATAAAATTATGGCATTTGCAGATAAATGGATGGAGTTGGAGAATATCATGCTAAGTGAAGTAAGCCAATCCCAAAAATCCAAAGGCCAAATGTATTCTCTGATAAGTGGATACTGATCCATAATGGGGGGAGGCATGGGAAAAATGAAGGAACAGTGATTGGGCAAAGGAAAGGGAGGGCAGGGAAAGGGGTATGGGGGCAGGAAAGATGGTGGAATGAGATGGACATCATTACCCTAGGTACATGTGTGACTGCACGTATGGTGTGACCTATATGGTGTACAACCAGAGAAATGAAAAGTTGTGCTGCAATTGTGTATAATGAATCAAAATGCATTCTGCTGTCATATATACCTAATTAGAATAAATAAATTAATTATTTTTTTAAAAAAGAAGCAATGATTGAACCAAGTTTCCAGGTAAGGAGGAATTAAAGGGGGTGATGAGAACACTTCAGGTGGTGGGCATGGCATGTGTAAAGGCCTCCCATGATCTGCAAGCAATGGGAAGCCTCTGCAAAGTTTTAGGCAGGGTATTGATATCTGATACGTGTTTCAGAAAGACCAGGAGGTTTTTATCACTAAGCCAGTTTTTTTTTTTCTTTTTTTTTTTTTTGGGGGGGGGGCAAGGGTTGTAAACATGCTTTATTTATTTATTTATTTATTTTTTTTTTATGGAGAAAAAGAAAAAAATCCTCAGCCCCAAAGAAGTCATGATGTAAAGTTGGATTCTACTACTATTTCATTGTCAAGGGCTCTGTGGAGGAAAGAATATATGATAGTGATTTTAGACACCATTACCTATGGGCAAACCTCACTTTAAACAGTAAAATTGTTGCTTAAAAGTTGGCCACAAATCAGACTTTTCGGTAAATTGAACCCTGCTTCAAGTGCACAGTGGAAACTTGTTCCATAAAGTAATTACATGGTGAATATTTTATGGAAGGGTGTTTTTATTCACACCCTCAATTATCAGAGTTTAAAATGATGTTTCTGTAATTATAAAACAAAGACCCCAAGAACTTTCAGGGACCTCTGAGACCTTGCATCCAATCCCTGCATATTACCTATGGGGAAACTGAGGCACATAATGCTTGATGGCAGATCCACCACCCTGCAGGAAACAATGGCAGATGCTTGGTTCATATGATCGGTGGAGTCAAACGGGATCATTCACTCTTTATGTTTCACTTTCAAATATATTTGAAGCCCTTGTCTTGTGCTGGGGTAGACACAAGTAGTTTTCATTTTTGACTCGGTCAAGCTGAGAGGGCAATGAATGAGGGAAAGAAATCATACCCATACTACTCACTTTGCAGCTGTATTTATCTGGCAGTTCAGTTTGTCAGTTCAAGTGGAAAAAGGATCACTGGGGAGGAGGGGGACTCTAAGGACAAATCACAATGGGCATTCTGAAAAGACAGTAACTTGTTCTTTTTCTATGGCATTTAAAGCCCAGAATTGAATTCTTTATTCAATTAAAACACCCACCAAGATCAGGCAAAATTTTAACCATGTAAGGCAGGATGCTGGTGGCCTTCCTGGGAACAGGCTCCAGAACTGAATGTGAGGAAGGGGTTAGAGTGAGGGTGGCAATTGCTTCACCAAAAGCTGGGGAGGTCTGGGATTGGCTCCCAGAGGAGACTCTACTGCTGACAACACCTCACATCCTGCCCCTCTGGGAAGCCCCAGAGGGAGAGCACAGAGGATGTAGAAAGTAGGAGCATGCGAGCCTCGAGATTTCCATCAACTTGGAGGCCTTCAGATAAGGTTGGCAACCTACCTGTAGATTGCAGTGGCTACTCTGGGGAAAAGGGGTGGAAACAGTATGAAAGCAGGGCTGGAAGAAGCCCAGGGAAGTCGGGAGGCCTGGCCGAGGCAGGCTCAACGCCCAGTTCAAGCCATAGAGAAGGAGCTGAGCAGGCTCCAAGACTGGCTCTGCACTTTGCCAGCCGTGTGACCATGGACCTATTCAATTTTTCTAAGCCACAATTTTCTCCTCTGTAAAGTGAGGATTAATAGTATGTAACACATACAGTTGTTGAAAGAATTAAGTAAGATAGTATATCTAAAGTGCTTAGTATGGGGTCTAATACGTGGGAAAGGTTCACCACCACCACTGCCACCACCACCATCCTCCTCACAATTTTATCTTGAATTTTTTTTTTTTTTTTTTTTTTTTTTAGTACAGGGGCACTTGACCACTGAGCCACATCCACAGCCCTATTTCGTATTTTATTTAGAGACAGGTCTCACTGAGTTGCTTAGCACCTTGCTGTTGCTGAGGCTGGCTCTGAACTCGAGATACTCCTGCCTCAGCCTCCCGAGCCACTGGGATTACAGGTGTGTGCCACTGTGCCCAGCCCAACATAAATTCTGAACATGTGACTCCTGGTACTTGGAAAGCAAAACTCTCAAATAGAAATGAGGTTAGCTGGAGTCTATATTCATTCTAGGGAGTAGGCACTTCTGGGCAAGATGACAGACTGGCAACATCAAGAGACTGGCCATATGAAGGAACCAAGATGCCTCCTGGGAAAGAAAGAACCTGCCACTTTAGGTGAGAGTAACAGCACCCATGCTTGGCCCAATGACAAAGCCCAAAGCTGGAGATAGAAAAAAGTGGTTGTGAATATAAGAAGAAGATTCTTTTCAGCCCACTGCTCTTGAACATGTATATGTTAGAGGGGAGTAAAAGGAACCAACTTAGGATCCCTGTAACAAGAGGTGGGTTCTCTCTGGTTGCAGCACCATTGCGTTGCATGTGGGCACTATACAGAGCTACACACAGTGGTGGCACCTGGAGCTACTGTAGAGAGGTGAGAAAAAGTGTCCTCATCTAGCCTGAGGCTCAGACGTCTCCAGGAGCAGCTCAGCCTTGGTGGCCCAAGCAGCAGTGACAGCCCCTCAGACATCAGAGGAATTGGCAAATGATCCCAATAGGAAGCCAGAGCAAAAGAGAAGGAAAATAGGGGACGTGGTGGGATGTTTGGGAGCATGTGTGCAATGTTCCCTGGCCATCCTCAGAAAGACTGGAAGGGGGTCCTGGGGGGGCGGTATGTGCTGACAGTTCTGAAAGAGCCAATGAAAGCAAAGAGAGAGGAACAGCCTGTGCCGTGGGTATGATCCCAGTTTTCCCCTCAGGCTGGTGTGGCCTAGGAAACACACATTGTGCAAGTAAACAAATCATTACTAGGAGCCTTAAAAGATCAGGCCTGGCCCTGCCTCCTTTTGAAAACACTTGGACAAGCAAACTGGTGTCATTTTAAGCAGCTTTCTCAATAAAGCAGGGTTTTTGAAGCTGTGAATCAGATGCAATAGTTGGTTGGGAGATCAATCTAGTGGGTACAAGCAGACTTTTAAAAAAGAGAAGGTTTTGAATACAAAATTGAAGTGTATTTTTCTCATAAGGATTGCCTTCTGAAGCCTTTGTTTTCTTTCTTTGTGGATGTTGAATGTACGAATATGGTGGTGATACAAACTGTTACAAATGATTTGTAATCAAAAATAAGGAAGAAAGGAAAGAAGGAAGGAAAGAAAACTGCATTAGAAGATGCTAAGTATCTTCACCCACCCCAGAAGTCTGTGAAATAGAGGGAAATGATATAAATTCCAATAAATTTCTCTTACTGATTGAGGGCAGCACTAGCCCTGTTGGAATATTGTTCTGTGCGACACGGAGCAAGTTGCTTAGCTTCTCTGTGCCTTGTTTATCACATTGGTAAATTAATAATAATGCCATTTTTGCACTATTGATATTAGGATTAATAATGCAGGCAAAAGGCATGTCACAAAGAAGGCATTCAGGTACTATTAGTTCCACCAGAATTACGTGGGAAGAAGGATCAGGGCAGTAAGCAAAGGGTCAGATCTTTAAGGTTACTTAGAAGTAGTGTCACTTAGGACTTTGGTAGCAAGTGACACTGACTCTGCCAACCTAAGTATAAAAGAACCTATTGCCATGGAGATTGAATGACACCAGAGTCCAAGGAAGGGCTGACCAAGCAGGCTTTAGAAATGGGGGAACTTGTGAGAGCCTGGGGACCTGGGTGTCTGGAGCACAGTGTTCTCAGGTGAGTCCAGTTCAGCCAGTTCTTACCTTTATGTTCCACCACAAAGGAGAGCATCTCACGGCTGAGCTTGTGTCAGGCACCCATGCATTCGCCATGGAAAAGCAGGTACCTTGATTTATTGCCAATTCTCACTAAGAGGTTACAGGAATGTAGAGGGATGGTTCCCAAAGGAAAGTTTGGTGCTGCTGCCAGGAGGCAGAATGGACCCTGGGCTAGCAAAACCAAGGGATGCTCACCATGGAGTGGGTCAGGATCACTAGCCAATACCATTTGTCTTTTCCCCAGCCCATCACCCAAACTCAACTCCATGATTTTAAAGAGAAATGACCCAAAGACAATTTGGACAAACAGCTATAGATAATTTCTCATAGGACAGTGAAACTCTGATGCCCTAACTATGGAATCAAGGGAGGGATTTTTACCTCTTCTGGTCTGAGAGAATACACTTTGGCCCTGGGGGAGTTGGGAAGGAAATGATAATGAAAGCTGACACTTATCCAATGCCCATTCAGTGCCAGCTGCCATTCTAAAGCACTTTATGTATATTAACTTACTTAGTCCTCATAACAATCCCATGGGATAGATACTATTATTTCCCCTGTAGTTACAGAAAAGAACATAGACGCTCAGGAGTGTAGGAGGCTTGCTTAGGGTCCTGTTGCTGCTGAAAGGTGGGGCTGGAGTCTAACCCAGGTTTTGGGACTCTTACCTCTGCAGGATTAGCCAATGCTGGACAAGCCTCTCTGATAGGCTACTTGGAATGGGAGACACTGTGCTGCTTTGGAGGCCAATAGCGCCTCCCTGGCCGGGCACTACATTTGAACTACAATTCCCAGCATGCAACTGGGCTATCATATTAACCCCTTCTTTGCCAAAAGTTCCTCACTGTCTTGAGTAAATTCTTTTTCAATGGCAAAATCTGATCTCCGAAAAGGATAACTATGCAAATGAGGTATGAATGTAGATGTAAGTGGCAGGAGATAGAGGAGCAGGTGAGATTCTAGGTAAAAATATCCTCTGCAATTTTTGTTCAAAGAAAGACATTGGTGATTACTACAGTAAAGATTTTTTAAACTTAGAATTGTGTACTGTGAAAATATCAATAAAGGCGTTTTAAAGCACCCATTCTCAAACTTGGCTGCACTTTGGAATCACTTGAGGCATTTAAAAAAAAAAATATGTGATGCCAAGGTCCTATTCCTAGAGGGTCTGGTTTAATCAGTCTGGGATGTGACTTTTCAAAGATCCCAGTGAAATTCTAAAGAGTCCCCCAGGAGTATGAAACAGGAGGTACAGCCTGCAATGCTGAGGACTCACATGGAGAAGCACCATGTTTGGTTAGGAGGCAGACAGAGCTCAGGGGAAATGTGACCAACAGCCTTCATTGGAAAGGAACAGCTGAAGCAGGTGAGCAGGTTTAGGATGGAGCATAGGGGCTGTCCCTAGTTGTCTGGTACCTGGCCCTGGGGTAATTAGGGCTGGAGGATAATGCCCTGGAGTGTGCAAGAGGTGGTGAGGGTATGGATCTGGATTGGTTGACTTGTATATGAAAGGTGTGTTCACTTCGGTAAGTCATTTACTATCTCTAGGAATTGGTTAACCTGGGAGAGGCAGTTCCCCCAGGGTCAGCATGGCCCAATATATTCTCCACCCATCCTTCATTAGAAAGCAACTGACCAGACTCTAAGGGAACTAGGAATAGTGTAGAAGACCAGACCACCCACCTAGGAGGGGTGGTCTACAAGGAAGGGAGTAGGAAGGCAGTAAATCCAGGGAGACTTTGGCCTCGTTCCTTCTTCCATGAAAAAGTGAAACCCAGGAAAATGGAAAGAAAGACAGTTCTACTGCACAAATAAAACTCTTTGAAAGGTTGCACCCACGGTTTGTTTATCTGTTTATCCTTGATTGAATGGTCACTAACAAGGAGTAATAGCTAAAATGGTTCCATAGAAAAGTTAATTTAGAGGTATGGGCTGGAAATTTTCCTTACTCCAAAGAGTAAACTTTGTTTTGCCTAATTTTTATTACCAAAGAATGCCCAAATTTATACATTTTCATCTATCTTCAAAGTTGGGTAGAAAGTAAATTAGCCACGGATTAGGGGTTATTGCTTATGTTGCTCCCCTCCTCCCCAAACCTCTTCTGGCTCATGCTGGTTTCTTTCCCTACTTTAAATCACAGGGAAGGAAAAACAATGTAACTGTTGATGATGACAACAAGGACAACCACAACAATGAGGGTGGCTACAAAAAAACTGTGACATGTGCTTTTAAGGTGCCTGGCACTCTTTCAGTTGCTTTAGAACTACTATTTCATTTAGTCATCATAACACAGTTTGGTTATTATTGGCCCCCAATTCTAAATGAGGCAAATGAGGCATAAAGAGGCTATGTAGCTTGCCCGAGAGGGGAGATAAAGCTGCTTAAAACTGAAGCATGTAGGGCTAGGGTTGTGACTCAGCAGTAGAGTGCTCGCTTAGCATGTGCATAGCCCTGGGTTCAATCCTCAGCACCATGTAAAACTAAATAAATAAAAATAAATATATTTAAAAAAATATTTAAAATATATTTAAGATAAATATATTTTAAAAAAGAAACAACTGAAGCATGTAGATATTAAGAGTCCATGTTCTGGGCTGGGGTTGTAGAGCGCTCCCCTAGCATGTGTGCACCCTGGGCTCGATCTTCAGTACCATGTAAAAATAAAAAAATGCATTGTGCACAATTAAAACAAATATATATATATATATATATATATATTTTTTTTTTTTAAAGAGTCCATGTTCTTTATCTCTCTATAGCATTGTCTTCTTTCATCAGCATGGTTTCCTGGAGCAAAAGCCCTCTCACCTTATTCACACAAGAGCAGGCAATAGTACGTGAGAGCTATGAGATGGTGGGTTGGGCTTTTGTCCAGTCTGGCTGCATAATCAGGGTTGACCCTTGGAAAAGTGGTGGTTTATGGGAAGTTTTTCTCTGAGATGTGGATGAAGGATAATGGATCAAGGTCTTGTTCCACCATGAGTGAGCTCTGTGAATTTGGGCACAACCGTTAACACCTATACTCTGGCTTTCTAAGGAAATTCTTGGGCAGAGTTATCTCTGAAGATGCTATTCATGTATTTACTCCTGCCAGCAATTTTACTGGAGATTGATTGTTGAAAAGGCAAGGAAAAATGTTGAGCAGGTTCTTACACATCCAAAAGTAAGTAGCTAGCAGCTGAGTAGCTGTGCTAAAGAGTTCTGAAAACATTGGGCCTAGTTGCCTCTTTCTTCATCTTCATATGCCTGAAGTTGGTTAATGGATGAATATCACTCATGGCTATTCTTGGATGCTCAAGGAACTTCCAAAAGAAGAAAGGAATGATTGTTTCATGAGGCAGGAATTACAGAAGTTCCTGGGAAGGGCAGGGTAGGGAGGAGGGTGAGGACTTCTCAATTGTTTTGATCCCAGAATTCCCATTTGGCACTATGGGTATCAACTTCCTAGGAGGTGTTTGAAAAGGCATGAGGGAATTTCCTTTGTCACTCTAGTGAGGAAGTGCTTCTTGCATTTGTTGGACTGGAAATGCTAACATCCTGAAACTCTTGGGACCTTCACAAACAATGAAGGATTGTCTTGCCCCAAATGTTCTTAGAGCTCCCAGTGAGAAGTAAGAAAGGTTCTCATCATGGAGAACATAGCATACCTCTTTGTGCATTTTTTCTGAATAGTAATCAATAATAAGTTAGCCCAGGGAAGCTGAATTCTTCATACAGAATCCAGAACAAATTAATAGATTCCCTCTAGCAAGAACTGTGGAGAGACTGTGTGGTCTTGGACAGGCATTTTCTTTCCTTGGGCCTCAGCTTCTCCATCTTTATAGCACTAACATTCTATAACTTCCTAATTACTCTCTCCAGAAAGGGAAATACCTTGTGAAAACAGAGGCTTGGAGATACTTTGTTTTCCCCATTTTGTATGGTTGATACAGGTCATTAACAAATACACATATGATAAAGTTTAAATCAAAAGTTTACGGAATCAAATGATCCCAGAATGTTTTTTATAAAGTATGATTTTAACAATTTGGTATTTTCTCTGGAAATATATTTGAATTTTATCAGAACTAAGCACCCAAAATTCAAGAATGATCATAAAAGGTCACCCTTCTCATGGGCTAGACTTGAATAAATGTCTTATTCAAAAAACATTGGGGAACAGGATAAGCATAACTCTAAATCATGGGCAAAGTGAAAATAATTTAGCTGAAATATATATTTTGGGATGGTACTAAGGAAAAGCAGTGATTCTGAGAGGTGTTGCTAGAGAGGGAGGCTTAGCTATTAAAATATGAAGTAAAAAAATGTGATTATCCTCTTTCTCCTTCTATTTTATGTCTGAGTTACTCCCAAGATAGTTCTTAGTGGTCATTTTTTTTTTTTTTTTTAAAGAGGTACTCACTCCTTCATTCTTTCAAGGAGATCTTTAACTGCTTTGTTTTGTCTTTTAATTTTGTGGTTTTTTTTTTTTTTTTTTTTTTTTTTTTGATTTGAGATTCTGAAATTACAAGGAAAGTCATGCACCTAGACTTTCATGCTTTGGAAACTTGAACTTCATGATGTTGGATTTCAGCCTTTTGTCTTATCCCTTTAGAAGTGTTTTGTTTTGTTTTGTTTGGCTTTACATTCTCATTCTGGAAGAACTAAAGACTTCCACTGCAGCCTGTGATTCATGGCCTGTATTACATACATCAGTTTCAGTAGGAATGTGATTCAAGAAGCTTGGAATTTGACCCCAGAAAATAGCAAGGGAATGACAGAACCGGTTATGACCATGGGGTTTGTGCTCTGCGGGCACAGAGCAGGAATGGGTGTTAACAGCAGGGAAGCACCAGGATTCTGCACAAGCTCTATGGCTGGCCCCATATGTGGCACTGCCCTATTGCTCCCAGCCTTGGAGCCAGGGAGTTGGAGGCAGGCAGGCTTGCGGGGCCTCCTAAGGTTCAAGCACTCTCTGTGCCTTGTCTCAATTGATCATTTCATCCACCTGGTAAGCAAGGCATTACTGTGCCCACAGCACAGATGAGTAAACAGGAGCTTAGGGAAGTTAAATAACACGCCCAAGACCATTTATTTTGTCTTTGAACTGATTTCTGTTTATTTCCAAAATGCTTATTACGTGCTTTCTTCCTTATATGTGTGTGATATTACAGACAGTTCTCAAGTCCTTGGCTGTGGGAAACAAGAGTTGTACACAACAGCTATAAAGTATTGTTTGATTTTATGACGTTTGGAGCAAGAAAATGACCAAGGCAGGCCCTACCTGGCCCCAGAGGTTCTGTGGGGATGCCTGGGGGATCCTAGAGTCATCCCAGTGCAGTAGGGTGCAGTCTAGTGTGGTGCCTTGGTGCCCAGGTGCCCAGGCTTGGCTGTCTAGCAGCCGAGTGACCTTGGGCAACTTTTTTTTTTTTTTTAATATTTATTTATTTGCTTTAGTTGTACACAATGCATTTATTTTTACGTGGTGCTGAGGATCGAACCCGGGCCGTGCGCATGCTAGGGGAGCGCTCTACCGCTGAGCCACAACCCCAGCCCCTTGGGCAACTTTTTATATTATGCTTCCTCATCAATGGCTTGGGGGTCTGCTGGTGCCTTCTCAGGACTGTGATGATGAGAAGTGAGATTGCGGAAGAAAGTGCTTGGCACGTAGTAAGCCATTCTTATTCCAGTCTGCCTCCCACTCTCCATGGTTCCCCTTCCTAGAAAAGCCCCCTCCTGAAACTGGCAGAATGACAGAGGAAGGCGGGTGAGAGAAGAAACTAGGCCTGGAGAGCGGTGAGAACCAACTTAGAAGGGGGGCCTCTCTGGCCAAGACTACACCCCTGAGGCCAGGCCCCTGTAAGAGGTGCCCTAATTCTACTGTAAGGGTCAGTCCCAGACCCCTGTAGGATCATAGGCCAGGGGCAGCATTTCCTTCAGTCCCTGTTCTGGAGGAGAGACAGTTTCAGAGATCTCTCAAATGAGCATCAGCACTCTCATGGGTAAGAGTCCTGCCAGGAAAACATCTCCTTTGGTTGCTCTTCGGGGTCAGTGTGAGAGTGAGTTGTGATAGACACGGGCCTTGTCCAAGTGGTGTGTCAACCACCCAACATTTAACCATAAGAGCTAAGTGACTCTGAATTTGGGTTTTGTTTTTAATTTAGTTACTTATTATTTTTTATTAAGAACAGATGAACCTTATTTCTTGAACAGCACAAGTCATCTCAGTTCATTCATTCAACACGTGTATGTGTATGTGTGTGTGTGTGTGTGTGTGTGTGTGTGTGTCTTCCACGTGAGTCAGGGTAGCAGTGGACATTCAGGAGGGAGCAAAGCCCACAGAGTCCCCGCCTTCAAGCCCCACATGGTTCAGTGGAGCAGCAAGCAATTAAACCAGAGGACACAAAGTGTGTGTGTGTGTGGGGGGGGAACATTCAGGCTGGGGGAGCAGCAGCAGCAGCACAGAATCTTGACTAAGGTGTCAGGAAAGTTTACACTAAACATAAAGTGCCCTGTCCCTGCCTTGGTCCATCCAGGCAGCCTCCCCAGGGCCCAGCTTCCCTGCACAGGTCAGACAACCACCTGAGTCAGGTTGACTGTGCAGTGGACAGCATTTCATGTTCTGCTCCTGAAGAGAGCTGGGAAACTTCCTTCCCTCTTCACCTCCAAATCCTCACAAAAATGACCAAGTGTTCTGGGACACAATCTCTAGGGAACAAAGAAAATAATGACAAATATGAAATAAAGTGGAAGAAGAGCAAAATGTCACGACTCACTGTGTGTGTCTGTATCAAGCATGGTGCTAAGAATCTTTACATGTATATATTTCACTGTGTCATTTATTTCTCATGACAATTCTTTGAGGTTGGTATAATTGCTATGCCATTTTTCCCAATAAGAAAAGAAGTGAAATAAGTAGTTCATAAACTACCTGATGGCAGGTCTAGGATTTGAACCAAGAAACTGTAGTTGATCATTTGGTCATTTCTTATTAAGGGGTAATTATTTTTATTTTTTCTTTTCCAGGAGTGAGAGATGCTATCATTCCCAGAAAAAAGCCTTTGGGTGGAATAGAGAAGGAGATCCTTGGTAGTAGCTTAAATCCTCCAGCACCTGGTAGTGCTGGCTGCAGAGGAGCTCAGTAGGTCAGTTGATATTGAGTCAGGCACTGAGGGAAGAGTGTGAGAAGGGCATGAGGGAGGGAGTGAGGCCCCTCAGATAGTTCCCCCAACTTATCAGAACCCAACTTATCAGAACTGTTTGTCCCACCAATCCCAGCCACAGGCCAGCTGCCTGTCCCCTCTTCTCTTCCACTTTGCCAGTTCAAGGAATTAGGGCAACTGAGTGGTAGATTTCCACCACTCTCTCTGGTCTCTGGAACCTTCATTCTTACAACACTGGCTATGCCCATGGCTTCCCCAGACAAAGCTGCCCAGAAGGACAATCCCCCAGGATCTTTTCATTTTCAGAGTAAGAGGATTATAGCAAATAGCAAATAAAAGCAAGTTGTAGAGATTGTGGAACCTTCCCAGGGGCCTCCACAAATCATCCTGTTACCTCCTGACTCCCTGTGACATGGTCTCCCCAGGCAGTCTTGCTGTTTGCTACCTGATTGATGATCTTGGGCAGTGACCTAATCTCCCTGACCACATTTGTAAAATGTATCCCCTCTTCATTTTGAGGGGAGCAATCAAGATAGTTGTGTAATTAGAAGCTCTTAGCCCAAAGAAAGTGCTACATCAATGTTGTTATGGTCTGAATTGTGTCTTCCCCAAAATCATACATTGAAGTCCTAGCCTCTAATGTGACTGTATTTGGAGAGAGGAACTTTAAAGAGGTAATTAAGGTTAAATGAGGTCATAAGAACGGGACCTCAATGCAACAGGATTGCTGTCCCTGTCCTTAGGGGAAAAAAAGGAAGAGCAACCAGGGATGCACAGGCACAGAAGGATGGCTTTGTGGGGACACTAGGAGAAAGCAACTGCCTGCGCACCAGGGAAGGACCTCAGGAGACACCAACCCTGCTGCCACCTCCATCTTGGACTTGTGGTTTCCAGAAATGTGAGGAAATAAATATCTGTTATTTAAGCCACCCAGTCTTGGTGTTTTGCTATGGCAGCTCTAGCAAGTAATACAAATATTCTCCTCTTCTGCTTCTTTTCTTGTTTGAACACACTCACGTATCCATAGGCTGCTCAGAATTGGAACTAGATTTTTGACCTGAGCCCAACTTGGGCCAAGAGGACTCAAAACTTGGAAAGAAGGGAAAGTGACAACAGCAAGTCCTCTTGGTGTCCTAGTGGAGCACCATTTACAGGCCTGCCCACGGATTATTTAACTATTGAGGCCAAGGAGTGGACCTTTGAATTTCTGTTTACTGTGGATTAAAGGCTCAGACATGAAGTTACGCATGACCCTGTGGACTTGTGTCCAGAAGAGATGTAAATGAATTCTGAAAGGTATGGAAGATAATCCTCAACGTTACGGTTCTATTGCTTGTGGGCCACCAACCAGTTTTCATTTTATTCCAACATTCTTTCTCCAATGCCAGTATAATTCCAGCAACTGTAATTCTCCTTGGAATCCAGCTTCACCCTCCTTCACTAATGAGCTGCACACATCTCTGACACATGTTCACTCTATGTTTATATAAAAAGCACAGTTTTTGACTTTTCAAAATGTATCTTTTGATAAGTTTAAGAAACTCTAACTTTTTAAAAAACATAAAGATCTCCTTTAAGGCTTTCTTGGATTGGGATCCCCCCTTTTTTTTTAATTCTAGATTTTCTTGGTTTCTGCATTAGTAGTTTTAAAACACCAATCTTTGAGAAGCACAAAATCTAACCTATTTGCCACAGAAGCTTTTGAATTCTTCCATAGGAAGAGAAAACCTAAAATAATGTGTAGATTTGGTTTCATCCTTTTTCTCCTCCTTGTCTACTAATTTTACTATACACTGGGTCCTTTAATCTGAGCCTGTTTCTATCTCCTTGACTTAGGTGATAAGAAATGACCCTGGGTGGGAGGGGAATGGAGGAGGAATGGGGGTAAAAAAGATGGTGGATTCAGATGGACATCATTACCCTAAGTACATGTATGAAGACATGAATGGTGTGAATATACTTTGTGTACAGCCAGAGATATGAAAAATTATGCTCTATATGTGTAATATGAATTGCAATATATTCTGCTGTCATATAACAAATTAGAATTTTAAAAATGATAGAATTAAAAAAAAAAACACAAAAGAAGAAATGACCCCATAGGATACAAGGTATGATTAATTGCAGTGGCTCTTCCCAGGCTGTATGCATTTAAATAGGGCATTTAAAAGTTCGCATTTAAATGTTTTAGGCCAAGCATGGTGGCCTATGCCTATAATCCCAGCAGTTTGGGAGGCTGAAGCATGAGGATCAAGAGTTCAAAGACAGCCTCAGCACCTCAGCAACTGTGAGGCACAAAGCTACTTAGTGAGACCCTGTCTCTAAATAAAAGACAAAATAGGGCTGGGGATGTGGCTCAGTGGTCGAGTGCCCCTGAGTTCAATCCCTGCAAAATGTTTTAGCCTAAACACTTTTTGACTGTTTACTTGGACATTGCCACTATCTCCAAACTTCCCCTTCTTCCTGCCTCTCCTTCCCATAAATACATGTCAGCTAGAAGAACTCCAGTTATATAATAAGATTCAGGTAAAATTTCCTTCAAATGACCAATTACTTAGAATGTATTTAATCCAAAGAGAAGAAGCTTTAATGGTAACAGAGGCAATTGTCACGTGGTAGAAAGAAACTTAAAGCCTTGACATGTGAGAAAGTTCTTGCTCTGCCCTTTATCATTTGTGTGATCTTGTGCAGATCATTTCATGGAGCCTTGTGGTCCATACCTACAACCCTGCCATGCAGGAAAGTGGCAAGTGTGAAGAAAGATTATTAAAAAGTGATGTCTGATGAGAAAGCTTGCTATGAACAACTTCAGGCATTGCTGACCTGCATGGAGATTTGTGAGGGACACCAGGGGAGCTCCCAGAACTGGTTAGTGACCACCTAGTCACAGGGTTATTGAATTTAACCTCAGTGTACAAGCACTTGCTCCCTTGTTACCTTAAATTCCTTTTGCTACCCATCTGGTCCTCCAGTTTCTAATTAAAATTTGGAAGTTGCATGAAATTCGGCAGGAACAGTTTTTTGTGAAATGTTTTCTCCAGTGGAGCAGATTGTGCTGCTCATCGAGTCAGCTCTCAGACTAATTTAACTCTCAGCCCTGTAGCCTTCATACAGAAAGAAAGGGAAAGCAAAAATGGAGCTGTGATGAACCGTGCCAGTTGGACTGCCTCATGCTTCTGACTCATTTCAGAACCATTATCATGTCAATAGAAACATCCCTCTAACCCCTCCCCCATATTTTTGCAAGGAAATGCTATTAGAAAAACAAGGTCCAGAGAGAAGTCCTTCATTAACATTGTGATCAGGCTTAAAGACAAAGCAGTACTAGGCATCCAAAGATGTCTTAGTCACTGGATCAAAACAAAAAAATAATACTGGGAAATGGGAAGAGAAAAGTTCACATACCTAAAGCAAGGTAGATATAACAAATAGCTATTATTTACTAACATTTTACATGTGCCTGACACTGAGTTTATAAATGAATTATCTTGTTTGATTGTCCCAATTGTTATAATCAGAGTATGTTAGTTGCTATAATAAACATCCCACATCTCAGTGGCTTAATATTGTAATGGTTGATTTCTTACTCATGCCTCAGGATGAGCAGGAGGAAGGGGAAGGACTCAGGTCCCTTCTTTGTAATCCTACTCTCCCTAAGACCTTGGGGTCTTCCACTGGATCTTCTGCATCTTGCTAGAAGATGAAGGGAGAAGGAGAAAGTGCACAAAGCAAGGATCCCACAGAGGATTCTTAAGGTCTATCCCTGAACATGGTATGCATGACTTCTGCCCACATTTCACAGGCCAGAATTCAGTCATATGGCCTACCTAGCTGCAAGAGAGGCTAGAAACGTCCACTAGGGGTGTGAACGGCAGGAAAAAGAAGCAGTTTGGCTAACACATAGTCTTTGCCATAGCAACTCATTATCCCCATATTACAGATTAAACTGAGTTTAAACAAGCAAAGTGACTTGCTCAATAGCACCTAGCAAGTAAGTGGCAGAGCCACAACAGGTTCTTGGTAGGGTAAATTCTTGGTAGAACCTGAGAACCTGACTATAGTTTATTGGGCTTTGAAACTAGAGAGGAAATTTCCATTCCTCCCACACACATTCTCCAAACCTGGGCATTTTCTGAAATTTGTAAGGTAACGTGGACATTGCAATTTTCAATACTAAAATAGCAAGACAATAATAGAAATAAGGTGCAGACAAGGTAATCCCAAGGCAGTGCCTCTTTAGGTACTTGATTCTCCCCAAGGGTGTGGGTCTGGCCACCTGGACTGCTCCCCAAGGATTAGATGATAGAATTAACCTCATCTTCTGCCTCTGCCAAAAGGTCACCCTTAACTACTGTACCTTTCCCAGACATTTCATTAAGATTCCCTTTTTATAAGAACATCTGATGTAATACGGCAGGGCACCTACCACATTTTAGACTCGGGGCCCCTCTCCCACCATATCCATGTCCCACAGAGTATTGGTGGCCTCAGTGTGTCACCTGGGCCCACGGTGAAAATCATTTCTCTATTCATGTGCCATTGTGGATTGGTAGGGAAACCCTGGTGCCACTGATCTGTAGGACACTAAAGTGGTGACAGTGGTTTCTGGTTTTCAAGTCTAAAATGTGGTATAATAGGGCTGGGGATATAGCTCAGTGGTAGAGCACTTGCCCAGCATGCATGAGGCCCTAGGTTTGCTCCCCAACACTGCAAGTCAAACTGACAAATAAAATGTGGTGTAAATGACACCTTTTGCCGGGCGCGGTGGTGCACGCCTATAATCCCAGCACTTGGGAGGCCGAGGCAGGAGAACCGTGAGTTCAAAGCCAGTGTCAGCAATGGTGAGGCACTGAGCAACTCAGTGAGACCCTGTCTCTAATAAAAACACAAAAGAGGGCTGGGGATGTGGCCCAGTGGTCGAGTGCCCCTGAGTTCAATCCCTGGTACCAAAAAAAAAAAAAAAAAAAAAAAAAGACACGTTTCTAGGGGTCTGTTTGTCATATTTTGAGTCAATAATAACTCTATTTAAATCTTGACCCCTCTGCACTCCATTTAGCCTCTCCTGTATTTGAACCCACAATGGCTGCTTTACTGTATCTCCCATTTCCCCAACCCTGCCTGAATTCTGTATTCAGCCAAATGAAGGTTGCTTGTGGCTCTGGGCATTCTGCTACTCTGGCTTTGGTCATAAAGCATCTGCTTTCCCAGTGTGCTCATCTCCTCTTCCCGCTTCCATTTTCAAGGTTTCTTCAAATGCTACTCCCTTGAATGCAAGCTCAGGGTTTCCTAGCTCTCCAGGGAAGAGGAGAGCCAAGAAAAGGGTTCTGGGCATAGGGTGGCTGCTGTACCTGCTGATCCAGCCACCTGGGTACCATAGACATGCCTTAGGGACAAAGTGTGTGTGTGTGTACTAACAGGAAGTTCTGTATCCACAGGTGATGTCATATCAGAAGTTCAGAAGTTCAGACACATTGGCTCCCGGGGTTCCAAGGATGGGGGTGTTTTTGTATGTGTGTGCATGTATGTGTGTGTGTGAGAGAGATAGAGAGAAAGGGAGAGAGATGGTCTTCTGCCCCTCCCTAAGAATCTCTTAGGACTGCACTGTCTTGTACTGTAGCAATATCAAGAACAAAATAGGTCTTATTCTGGATAACTGAACTTTATAATTTTTGCATTGATGTAAAGCAACACAAACATCAGATAGCTAAGCCCTTTTGTGGACTGAACAGACTTTCTTGTTTCTTCTTAGGTGAGACAATATTAACTAATTTAACTTTAAATTAGCTACTTTGTGTAAGCTGCCTGGTACTGAAAACCGGGAGGAAAACTCTCGGAGGCAGAGTAAAGCTTTTACTACTTTTACTTCTACTTTCTTAGAGAGAGCTTAGAGAGGGAAAGAAAGATTTTTAGAGAGAAAGATTAAAGAAAGCTTTTCTTCTTGTCTTCTTAGCTTAGAGTAGAAAGAAAGATAGAGCTTAGCTTAGAGCTTAGCTTAGAGAAAGATTAGAGCTTCTTTCTTCTTTCTTCTGTCTTCTGTCTTCTGTCTTCCTCGGGAGCCTCGGCCTAACTCTGACCAGTCATTACTTCTTCTATCTGGTTTCTCTTCTGTAACTGCTCTGCCTACGTTCTGGCCGCTCTGATTCTCCGACCCGAACTCTTCTTCTGAGTCTTCTGACCAACCGAGTGACTGCCCGACTGACTGAATTCTCCGTTCTCCTAACTCAGACCGCTTTCACCCGGTTATATACCTTCAGCTTTGCGGGTGCCTACAGGTGTGTCACATACATATCAGGTGGAACTTATGGCTTCCAGCTAGCTGCAACAGCCCTTCCTAATTAGGGCTCCTTCAACTTTGAACTCTCAGCTCCTGGTGTGCTTAGTCTTATTCGCAGTATATATTCCCTGTAAGAGCATGATGGACTATCCTGATAAACAAAAGGAAACCTCAGAGTCATGGTTTGAGCACTAATACAAATGTGACCATATTTTACACTCCATGCAGATGAAACAGGACATGCCAATGGAATTGATGAATTAAAGCATCTTTAATTTGATATCTCAGCTTCTCCCTCATATGATGTGCTGAAATCACTTAATAAATGTGCACTGAGCCGGGCATGGTGGCGCATGCCTGTAATCCCAGCACTTGGGAGGCCGAGGCAGGAGGATCGCGAGTTCAAAACCAGCTTCAGCAATGACGAGGCACTTAGCGACTCAGTGAGACCCTGTCTCTAATAAAACACACACAAAAAAGGGGAGGGGGATGTGGCCCAGTAGTCGAGTGCCCTGAGTTCAATCCCTGGTACCAAAATAAATAAATAAATAAATAAATATGCACTGAGTGTAGGGTGGGGATGTAACTCAGTGATAGAGCACCTGCCTAGCATGCACAAGATCCCTGCTTTTGATCCCCAAAACTGCAGATCAAAGAGAAACCCTTTAAATGTACACTGAACACTCGTTTGTCACAGGGCACTCAGGTAAGTGCTAGGACGTGGCAGGGAGCCAGGCAGAGTGATCCTCGCCTTCAAGGTGTTTGGAGGCCTTAGCCAGAAGCTCTGGCTCCGTTCTCAGAATCTCTTTGCAGGTATCTGTCTGTGTTAAAGGGAATTCAAAAGAAGCTTTAAAATGTTTTCCCCAGGAGAGCAGAGCATTATTAATCAGAATGGGAAGAGGGGAACTGCTAATTCCACACACCCGATCCAGGGATACATGCCTTTGTTTCATGTCTGTTTTCTCCACTTAAGAAACAGCCAGCTTCACTGACTGTGTAGTATTGATGGTGACCTTTCCATTTTTCTCTCTTGAAAACACATAATTTAAATGTGAAGCATCTATTGGTGGACTGTAAGTGTGAAGAATTCTCAGGATAATGAACTTGAATTTCCCTTTGAAATTCAATTCACATTTGTGAAGTGTCTTTTATACAGTAGGTATGGAGCAAGGTGCTTCACAGGCATTATCTCATTTGAGCCTCACAATCGCCTCTGATGGAGGCATCATTAACCAGCTTTTATGAACAGGATGAAAGGGGAAAGAGGAAATGGCAGCTCAGTCTCGGAAAAATGCTAATTCACTTCCAGGGAATGAATGAATAAACTTCTTATTCTTGTTTCTCTTAGACAGATTTTGATAAACATCTTTAATATTAATACCTGCCTTCCATTTGCATACTTCTTTCAACTTTTCAAAGCATGGTCACCTCTTTCGTATCTCATCTGATGCTCATGCTAGCCCTGTACTGATAACTGTCTAGAACTATTTGATGGTATCTCTTTGTAAGCCTAAATCTCTGCAGAGAAACTTGCTTTTGTTGCACAGTTAAGGCTCAGGACTAAACCAATAACGAGCATCCTTCCAGAAATCAAACCTGTGCCTTCATTTGCAGGGTCTCTCTGGGATGGTGTAATCTGCTGCTTAGTAAGAGCGGGGGACATTGGTACTATCATATCAGAACCGATTGCTATGGTTACAACAGTTTCAACATTTTAGAAATGTAGGTGTCTGTCCTTGTCTGGATCTTCTTGGCACTCGGTTTTTGCCTGAGTTAATGATAGCCAAAGATAAAGAAGAGACATGAAAAGAAGGAAAAAGACAGCTCTGTGTGTTTTTGTGGTGAGGTGTATTTATTCTTAAAATTAAAGAAAAAAAGAAACAAAACCCAGAAACCAGTCTAAATGAAGCAGGGAGGCAGTGACAGCAGATGAAGCATAAAGCAGGTGCTTTCTTAATTGCTACAGCTGGTGCCAAGTGTTTGGCACAATCTCTCTCCTCATTTCGATTATTGGCATGAGGGCTCTGTTCACTTTTTAGCTGAAGCATCTGAAAAGAGTCTACGAACCTTCTTTGCTCCTCTCATTTTTACAGGAAAGCAAACAGGCAGTTTTTCCTACACACACTGTAAATAAACACAATCCTTTGGGTTTTATATTTTTATTTATTTTATTTTATTTTATTTTATTTTATTGCCTCAAAGCAACTCATTGACTCTAGAAAGGGAAATTGGCTTAAATGCAACTTGATTTTTTTTTAAATTTTGCCAAAATTGCTATGAGTTGAATTTTAAATTTATTTCAAAAGATTTGATTCAACCATTCAGACTCATCTGAGTGATTTTGACTTCAGAATTGAATGTCTGAACCCATAGCTTCCTATGGTGGTTTCTTTTAAAATGAAGGTTGTTAAATTCTCCCATCAATGTGGCATGTTCATTTTGCTATTGGATTTTTTCTCCTTTTTGTGGTGAAGGTACAAGTTGCAAAAATATTGGCTGCAAAGTTATTTTATGCCTTGTCATTCCACAAATGTTTATGAAGAGTGAACACTGTGCCCAAAGCTTATGAAGAGCCAACAGTGTGTTGAAAGCAGTACAAGAAACCATGAAGAGGGCTGGGGTTGTGGCTCAGTGGTAGAGCACTCACCCAGCATGTGTGAGGCACTGGGTTCAATTCTCAGCACTGCATAAATAAATAAAGGCACACCAACAACTAAAAAATAAATGAAATAAAGGCACGGCACCAACAACTAAACATTTTTTAAAAAACAAAAACACTCTCACAAGAAACCATGAAGAAACTACCACAAGATAAACAAAACAGCTCGATCTGGGTCTTTTCCTTTCAGCAGGTTTGGTCTGAAAAGGAAAGTCCTGCAATGAAGACCACAAAAACATGTACAAGGAATATTAACATGACACACTTCTGAGCAAAGCAACAGCAGTACAGTAAAGAAAAGCAAAAGTATATCAATGACTTCTTTGTTGTTGCTGCTGCCATTCTTGTGGTGCCAGGGACAGAACCCAGAGCCTCCAGCATGCTAAGAAATGCTCTACCACTGAGCCTCATCCCCAATGCCTAACAAATACTTCTGCTGGCAGATCTAACATTAAAATAATTCTTCAGTGCCAAAAAAATGTACATTAGAGAAAAGATAGCCTCTTCAACAAATGGTGCTGGGAAAATTGGAAATCCATATGGAAGAAAATGAAATTAAACCTCTATCTCTCACCATGCACAAAATTCAACTCAAAGTGGATCAAGGATCTAGGAATTAGACCAGAGACACTACACCTAATAGAAGAAAAAGTAAACTCTAATCTCCAACATGTTGGATTAGGCCCCAAGTTCCTTAATAAGAATCCTGTAGCACAAGAATTAATACCAAGAATCAATAAGTGGGATAGACTCAAATTACAAAGCTTCTTCTCAGCAAAAGAAACAATCAGTGAGGTGAACAGAGAGCCTACTAATTGGGAACAAATTTTTACCACATGCACGTCAGATAGAACACTAATCTCTAGAATATATAAAGAACTCAAAAATCTTAACGCCAAAGAAACAAATAACCCAATAAATAAATGGGCCAAGGAACTGAACAGACACTTCTCAGAAGAAGATATACAATCAATCTACAAATACATGAAAAAATGCTCAACCTCTCCAGCAATTAGAGAAATGCAAATCAAAACCACTCTAAGATTTCATCTCACACCAGTCAGAATGGCAGCTATTAAGAACACAAACAACAATAAATGTTGGAGAGGATGTGAAGAAAGAGGCACACTCATACATTGTTGGTGGGACTGCAGAATGGTGCAGCCAATATGGAAAGCAGTATGGAGATAACCTTGGAAAACTTGGAATGGAACCACCTTATGACCCAGCTATCCCACTCCTTGGTCTTTACCCAAAAGACCTGAAAACAGCATACTACAGGGACACAGCCACATCAATGTTTATAGCAGCACAATTCACAATAGCTAAACTGTGGAACCAACCTAGATGCCCTTCAGTAGATGAATGGATAAAGAAAATGTGGTATATACACACAATGGAATATTACTCAGCAATAAGAGAGAATAAAATCATGGCTTTTGCAGGAAAATGGATGGAGTTAGAGAATATAATGCTAAGTGAAGTTAGCCAATCCCAAAAAGCCAAATGCCAAATGTTTTCTCTGATATAAGGAGGCCAATTCACAGTGGGGTTGGGATGGGGAGCATAGGAGGATTAGAGGAACACTAGAATGGCCAATGGGGAGGGAGGGGAAGGAAGGGGGCAAAAGGGTGAATAAAAAAAAAAAGATGGTAGAATGAGATGAATATCATTACCCTAAGTGCATGTATGAAGTCACAAATGGTGTGAATATACTTTGCATACAACCAGAGATTCGTAAAAAAGTGCTCTATATGTGTAATATGAAATGTAATGCATTCTGCTGTCATTTATAACATCTTAGAATAAAAAATAAATAAATTAAAAAAAATAATTCAGCCGGGCGCGGTGGCGCACGCCTGTAATCCCAGCACTTTGGGAGGCTGAGGCAGGAGGATCGCGAGTTCAAAGCCAGCCTCAGCAATGGTGAGGCACTTAGCAACTCAGTGAGACCCTGTCTCTAAATAAAATACAAAAAAAAAAAAAAGGGCTGGGGATGTGGCCCAGTGGTCGAGTGCCCCTGAGTTCAATCCCCAGTACCACAAAAAAAAAAAAAAAAAAAAATTCTTCAGTTTCACCCTATCTTAAGGTAACTCTGCTTAGCGAATGCTATTTAAGCCAGGCACGGTGGCACATGCCTATAATCCCAGTGACTTGGGAGGCTGAGGCAGGAGAATTTCAAGTTCGAAGCCAGCCTCAACAATTTAGCCAGGCCCTAAAGCAACTTAGTGAGAACTTGTCTCAAAATAAAAAAATTTAAAAGGACTTAGGAGTGGCTTAGTTCCCCTGGGTTTAATCCCTAGTACAAAAAACCAACCAACCAAACAAACAAAAAACCTATTCAATTACTCTATTTAAAGGAATATTTAAATTCTGATACATGTCCAATACCTTTATCTTCTATTGACTTTATTCTGCATATAGAAGAGACAAAAAAGGCGGAGAACACACAGGAGAGCAGGCACATAGTTTTGTATTTTTATTTTTTGTAGTACTAGGGATTGAACCAAGGGCACTCTACCACAGAGCTACCTCACCAGCCCATTTAATTTTTTTTTTTTTTTTTTCCTTCTGAGACAGGGTCTCACTAAGTTGCCCAGGCTGAACTTGAACTTGTGATCCTCCTACCTCAGTCTCCTGAATATGTTAGAATTTCTGGTGTGAACCACCACACCCAGCCAAGCACATAGTACTAAACTAAAAACAAAACAAAACAAAAAAAAAACAAACAAACAAACTTATTTTTATTTTGGAATTTTGTTTCGAATTACATTTAAAGAAGAGGGAAAGATAGAAAATTTACGTGCACAGAGGGCTTTAGGATTCTTGGGTTCTGGTTTGTTTTCACTTTCAGCCACTTGCATTTCTGGGTCCCTCAAGGCCTACCTGGGTGGTTTCCAAAGTCTCTCTCAGTCTTAATGGTTTGAGGGTGACGTCTCACATCTTGTCCTGAACGAATCCAGTGCTGTCCTGTAGGGACCAAAGGAAACCAAAGTCTTGAGGGAATATCTGAGGCGCCAGGAGGGAAGAAAGAGTGCTATTTGGGTGAGATATTCTTGGCCTCTGCTCTCTCAGCTTCCTATTTAAATACCACACCATTTGTAGAAAGCCCTGAGTTCAGAGTCACTCACAGTTTATAATAGGTCTGAATTCTTCTTATTTCCTGGGGGTGTTGCACTGGCTCTTAAGAGTGGAAAGGCCTGGTCTAGTCCCGCCCCTCCCGCCCCCAAACAACCAAAGATGTAAAAGTGAGGTTCTCAAGCTAGTTCAAGTGTATGCTGAGTTGTGTCTACAAATAAGTCTTGAAGGCAAATGAAGTGAATTCTTAAGAACAGCCAGAGGAAATGGGGAGACTATGGTGTGAGAGCAAGAATGCCATTTCTCTCTACAGTTCTTTCCAGTCTAATTTCACACCCAGCAGTCAGATCCAGGCCCTGATTAACCACTTGCCCATAGGCAGCTGCTGGTCCCCTAACAACCCCCTCCCTCAGACTGTTCTTGTCCAGGGCACACACCATTCTCCTTCCTCAAACACTCCACTCACCTTGTTGCTTCCCTAGGTACTGATTTATCATGCATCCAATTCCTGTCACATCATACCTCAAATCTATTTACTTATGTTCATTTTATGTGTGTGTGCATGTATGTGCGTGCATGCGTGCGTGCGTATGTGTTTGGAGAGAGAGACAGACAGGGAGAATAATTATGGAGATTGAACAAATTTACACATTCATCACCTTGCATATTTACTCTGTGTGTACCTTAAGTTTACTCTATTAGCAAATTTTCAATATATAAGACAATAGTATGTAATCACTATACCTACATGAGATCTCTAGGCTAATCCTACATAGGTCAAAGATCCCTGCCTCTACAATATTTCCCAATTTGTGGTTCTTAAACTTTTATGTATATTGGAACCATTTGAAGGGCTTGTCAAAACATAGATTGCTGGACCTCTCCTCCAGGGTTTATAGACTCAATGGTAGGACTGGGGTTGTTGGATTTCGGGCAGGGAAAGGCACACCTCCCGGGCAGCTCAACTAGCCACACACCCAGGCGCCTTGAGACTCCCAAGCATCCCAGGTCGCCTACACTGCTGGCCACGCCTCAGGTTGACCATGCCGCTGACCACTCCCCAAGTGCCTTACTGAGCCAATTGGGACATATGGACTTGCCTTCTGACCCCCAGTGGCCTATGGAACTGGGGCTCCCTGGGGGTCCCTCAGACTACCAGTCCACTACTTAAGCGCCCTCCAGACTGAAACCGGCCCTTTTTTTCTTCTTCTTTTCCCCTTTTCCTGTTCCATGCGCCGATTCTCCCTTCCCCCCACGTGTCCCTTCAGCTGATTAATAAAATCCCCCCCCTTTTTTTTTTACACGGCGGTCCCAGTGTGTTTCGTCTATCCTTCAGGGGTCAAGGCCCCAGATTAGCAAATGCTATCTAAGCATTTCTAGCAAGTTCCACAGTGGTGTCCATTCTGGGACCACAGTGAACTACTGCTCTAATTTCTTTCTCTGATCTCAGGGAGAGAGGTTTAGCTTCTCTAACTCATGTCCACCCCACTACTTCCTCTTCTCTGAGATGAAGCTCCTACTTCTAACTATGCCTTTTAATGGTATCACTATCTGTACCTTTGAAAATTCCTTTACTGCAGTCTCCAAGCACTTCTCATCACTGCTATTTTAATTAACCTTTCTCGTAACTACATAACCCAGCTCTAGCCACCAACTTAACTGTCTTTCCTCCTTCTGCAAAGTTTCCTGAACTTGATCTTGTGGTCTTCACTTTTCTTTTGACTTTTTTTTTTTAAATTGGGGATTTTTAAAAAAATATTTATTTTTTTGCTTTAGTTGTACACAATACGTTTATTTTTACGTGGTGCTGAGGATCGAACCCGGGCCACGCACATGCTAGGCAAGCGCTGAGTCACAACCCCAGCCCTTTCTTTTGACTTTTTATACAAGTATTTCCCTTTCCATTCCCAGAAATTCCCCAAGTTGCCATATTGATAATATTTGAAAAGTTAAAAATTACTCCCTTCTTCCCATATCCAATAGGTTTTCCTTATTGTGTAGTAATAGTGGCCAATTTTCTTTGACTTCCAATTGAGTTCCAGCCATGTACTAAGTACTACATAGTTTATATAAGAAATATTTCATAGTTGGGCATGGTTGTGCACACCTGTAATCCCAGCACTTGGGAGGCTGAGGCAGGAGGATTGCAAGTTCAAAGCCAGCCTTAGCAATGGCGAGGCACTTAGCAACTCAATGAGACCCTGTCTCTAATAAAATACAAAATAGGGCTGGGGATGTGGCCCGGTGGTCGAGTGCCCCTGAGTTCAATCCCTGGTACCAAAAAACAACAACAAAAAAGAAATATTTCATGTGAGGATTGGCCTTATGTCAACATTATGATTGAAGTAGATATTACTTTACTGATCAAAAAATAGTGTCAGATAAATAAAATAATTTGCCCAATAGCCCAAGTGAAGAAACCAGGATTGGACACAGCTCAGATTTCACATTCAGTATATATAAACACTTCAGTAGGCCTTCCTTATCTATAGAGAATATTTCACAAGCACCCAGTTAATGCCTAAAATCACAGGTAGTACTAAACCCTCCATATATTATGCTTTTCCTATACATATGTACCTATAGTAAAATCTAATTTATACATTAGACAGAGAAGAGATTAACAACAATAGCTAAAAACAAAATAGAACAATTATAACAATATTCTATGATAAAAGTTATGTGAATGTGGTCTCTTTCAAAAGATCTTATTGTACTGTAAATCTTAGCATCATTAGCACAACCCTTCCTTTTACTTTGCTTTCCTTATTTGAGAACTTTTACCTTTTCATTTAAAGGAAGCACTTCACTATTACCCTTTGGCATATCCAGATTGCCAGCATCACTACTCTTATACTTTGGGGCATAATAAAGGTTTCTTAAACATAAGCACTGTTATACTACAACAGTCCCTCTGATGCTGAGGTGCCTACTAAGTGATTAACAGGGAGGTAGTATATACAGCATGGATACACTGGCAAGGACAAGTCACATCCCAAGCTGGACAGAGCAGTACAGTGTGAGATTTTTACTATGCTACCCAGAATGATGTCTCACTTAGAACTTATTGTTGTTTGTTTTTAGATTTTTCCATTTAAGTTTTGGACCACAGTTGACAGTAGGTAACTGAAATCATGGAAAGTGAAACCACAGATAAAGTGGGACTACTGTACTCCAGAATAAGCAGGAGAATCCCCAGGGACCTATTAAACTACCCAGTTCTGGTTCCAGTGCCAGAGGTTTGGAACCGGGTTGAAACCTAGGCCTAGATGAATTCTTAACAGTCCCCTAGTGATTTGATGTGGGTGTTCTCAGAACCAGAACCATACATTTTTTTTGAGAAACAGTCTTCTGTATCCCTATATTGACATAATTGGCCATGTCCTCTCCTTAAGCATGTCCTTTGGTTGCTATGATACAATTTTTTTTTTTTTTTTTTTTTTTTTGGTGGGCTCTCTGATTCTGTTCTCCATTTCCTGCTTCCTCTCCTGCCTGTATCACTGCCCCCAGACTCTGCCCTACCGCCTGCTCCTCTCTTTGCAGTTTGTCCCCAGAAGCAGTGCTCCAACTCGGGCAGATGGTTCCCCACCTTGCCCTTCTAGTGCCAACCTCCTGGTGAGAGCCACGGAGCAGCATGAAATGATTTGGAACAGAGATGAGATTCAGCCCCAGTTCTGGACAAAACTGTGATGCAGGTGACATTGATCCCGATGCCCCATCGCCCCCCACTCTGCCCTTGCTCTTTCCTCTTGCCCAGGAGTTCTCTGTGCTTCGCAGTTTTCTAATCAAATCACTTCAGCAAAAGAGCTGATCATTTTACACCGTCACACTAATGTGTTAACTCTTCCAGACATTTGCATTTTTAAAGCCTTTTATCTCTCTTGGTGGGTTCAACTGTTGTTCATGTGTCGAAGGCATTTTAGGCTTCACTTGGCAGACTGGAGAATTGAATCAGGACTGAGGAGGAAGGAGGGTGATCTGGTTTGGGAGGGGGCTTTCTCTTCCCCTCAACATTTTCTGGAGCTTAAACTCAAAAGCAGCTAGTAACACTGCTGGGAGGGTAGAACTTGGCCTTTCTGGTCTCCTGTAAAGCCCAGGGCCGTGGGCAGGGAAAAGCAGTAACTGCAGCTCCTGCAGATCTGTCCCTGGAAGTGCAGAGGGTGAGGACAGACTAGAGTTGGCAGTTTGGCTGGCTTCCTGCCACCCCTACCCCCACACTCAGAATGGCTGACTCCTCTTCTTTCAGGTATCAGCTTAAGTGATCTTAAGCAGCCAGCTCCGACCACTGTGCTCACAGAGGCTCCTCTTGGTGATTCTCTGTATCAGCAGCTGTTTTCCTTCATTGCATCAATCTCAGCTTGTAATTATTTTATTTACTTGTACTACTATCCCCATCTGGAGAGTAAGACACAAGAGGACAGGGACCATGTCTGCCTTGATCCCTACTATGCTCAGAGCATAATGTGGCTCATAGCAGATAGAAAGTATCTGTAGCAGAAAGAGTCATACCTCCACCACCTGGCACTTACCAGTCCTTGAACTGCTCCCAGTAGCTATCCGGGTGCTGAAATCCTGAGGAAACAGAGCAGCTTGTTGGGGTAAGGGGTACTGCTGAGATGGGGTAAGGAGTACCTTGGAGGTGGTATCCAGAAAAATCATGAAAGGCTTTGAAATAGGAAAAAAAAAAAAAAAAAGATTACTGTGTGTGTCTAGTACACTACTGAGTTTCTAGATTTTCACTGTCTTTGACTTCTTACAACTTTGTGGAAAACTGATAGGGATATAAATGACTTCTTTGTTGCTCATTTAAAATTTGTTCTGTTTAAATATACATGACAGTAGAGTGTATTTTGACATACTATAGATACATGGAGTATAATTTAGGATCCCATTCTTGTGGTTTATACGATGTAGAGTTTCACTGGTTGTGTATTCACATATGAACATAAGAATGTTGTGTTCAGCCGTTGCGGCGGCACGCGCCTGTAATCCCAGCACTTGGGCGGCTGAGGCAGGAGAATCGTGAGTTCAAAACCAGCCTCAGCAATGGCGAGGCACTTAGCAACTCAGTGAGACCCTGTCTCTAATAAAATACAAAAAAGGGCTGGGGATGTGGCCCAGTGGTCGAGTGCCCCTGAGTTCAATCCCTGGTACAAAAAAAAAAAAAAAAAAAAAAAAAGAATGTTGTGTCCAATTCATTCTACTGTCTTTCCTATTCCCATTCCCATCCACTTCCTTTCATTCCCCTTTGTCTAATCCATTGAACTTCTATTCTTCCCCTCCCTCCCCACCTCTTATTGTGAGTAAGTATCTGCATATCAGAGAGACCATTCGGCCTTTAGTTTTTTGGGATTGGCTTATTTCACTTAGCATGATATTCTCCAGTTCCATCCATTTGCTGACAACACCATAATTTAATTTTTCTTTAGGGCTAAGTAATATTCCATTATATATATA
The DNA here is from genome assembly GCA_025594165.1 of Tamias sibiricus. Lineage (NCBI taxonomy): Eukaryota > Metazoa > Chordata > Mammalia > Rodentia > Sciuridae > Tamias > Tamias sibiricus. Next base: position 137,059,282 of record CM046663.1, on the reverse strand, counting down.
TATATATATATATATATATATACATATATATATATACATACACACATATATATCACATTTTACTTATCCATTCATCTTTTTTTCTTTTTCTTTTATTCTAAGTTGTTATATATGACAGCAGAATGCATTACAATTCATATTACACTTATAGAGCACATTTTTACATATCTCTGGTTGTATACAAAGTATATTCACAGCATTCCTATCTTCATACATGCACTTAGGGTAATGATATCCATCTCATTCTACCATCTTTTTTTTTTTACCCTCTTGCCCCCTCCCTCCCCATTGGCCTTTCTAGTGTTCCTCTAATCCTCCTATGCTCCCCATCCCAACCCCACTGTGAATCAGCCTCCTTATATCAGAGAAAACATTCAGAATTTGGATTTTTGGGATTGGCTAACTTCACTTAGCATTATATGCTCCAACTTCATCCATTTACCTGCAAATGCCATTATTTTATTCTCTTTTGTTGCTGAGTAATATTCCATTGTGTATATATACCACATTTTCCTTATCCATTCATCTACTGAAGGGCATCTAGGTTGGTTCCACAGTTTAGCTATTATGAATTGTGCTGCTATAAACATTGATATGGCTGTGTCCCTGTAGTATGCTGTTTTTAAGTCCTTTGGGTATAGACCAAGGAGTGGGATAGCTGGGTCATAAGGTGGTTCTATTCCCAGTTTTCCAAGGAATCTCCATACTGCTTTCCGGATTGGCTGCACCTATTTTCAGTCCCACCAGCAATGTATGAGTGTGCCTTTCCCCCCACATCCTCTCCAACATTTATTGGTGTTTGTGTTCTTAATAGCTGCCATTGTAACTGGAGTGAGATGGAATCTTAGAGTAGTTTTGATTTGCATTTCTCTAATTACCAGGGATGTTGAACATTTTTTTTTGTGTTTATTTGTTGATTTCTTCTGAGAAGTGTCTGTTCAGTTCCTTGGCCCATTTATTGATTGGGATTATTTATTTCTTTGGTGTTAAGATTTTTGAGTTCTTCATATATTCTAGAGATTAGTGCTCTATCTGACGTGTGTGTGGTAAAAATTTGTTCCCAATTAGTAGGCTTTCTATTCACCTCACTGATTGTTTCTTATGCTGAGAAGCAGATTTTTAGTTTGAATCTATCATATTTATTGATTCTTGATATTAATTCTTGTGCTACAGGAGTTTTATTAAGAAAGTTGGAGCCTAATCTGACATGATGGAGATTAGGGCCTACTTTATCTTCTAATAGTTGTAGAGTCTCTGGTCTAATTCCTAGGTCCTTGATCCACTTTGAGTTGAGTTTTGTGCATGGTGAGAGATAGGGGTTTAATTTCATTTTGTTGCATATGGATTTCCAGTTTTCCCAGCACCATTTGTTGAAGAAGCTATCTTTTCTCCAATGTACATTTTTGGTGCCTTTGTTTTATATATGATAACTGTAATTATGTGCGTTAGTTTCTGTGTTTTCTATTCTGTACTGTAAGCTACCTGGTACAGAAAACCGGGAGGAAAACTCTCGGAGGCAGAGTAAAGCTTTTACTACTTTTACTTCTACTTTCTTAGAGAGAGCTTAGAGAGGGAAAGAAAGATTTTTAGAGAGAAAGATTAGAGAGAGCTTTTCTTCTTGTAGAGAGAGCTTTTCTTCTTCTTTTTAGCTTATAGAGAAAGAAAGATAGAGCTTAGAGAAAGATTATTTTTTCAAGCTTCTTGCTTCTTTCTTCTGTCTTCTGTCTTCTGTCTTCCTCGGGAGCCTCGGCCTAACTCTGACCAGCCATTACTTCTTCTATCTGGTTTCTCTTCTGTAACCGCTCTGCCTACGTTCTGGCCGCTCTGATTCTCCGACCCCAACTCTTCTTCTGACCGACCGAGTGACTGCATGACTGACCGAATGAATTCGTTCTCCTAACTCGGACCGCTTTCACCCGGTTATTACCTTCAGCTTTGCGGGTGCCTACAGGTGCGTCACATACATATCAGGTGGAACTTATGGCTTCCAGCTAGCTGCAACAGCCCTTCCTAATTAGGGCTCCTTCACTGTACCATTGGTCTACAAGTCTATTTGGTGCCAATACCATGTTGTTTTGTTATTATTGCTCTGTAGTATAATTTAAGGTCTGGTATAGTGATGCCACCTGCTTCACTCTTCCTGCTAAGGATTGCTTTAGCTATTCTGGATCTCTTATTTTTCCAGATGAATTTCACGACTGCTTTTTCTATTTCTTTTTTTTTATTTGTTTGTTTTGGTTGTACACATGCCTTTATTCTTTATGTGGCACTGAGGATCGAACCCGGGCCGCACACGCGCTAGGCAAGCGCTCTACCGCTGAGCCACAATCCCAGCCCAGCTTTTTCTATTTCTATGAGGATCCATTCATCTTTTAAAGGGCACTGAGTTTGGTCCCATAGCTTAGCTATTGATCCAAACAATTCTTGTTCTTAAGATGCAAATGAATTTTGTCTGGTGGACAAAATTAATAATTGCCCTGCATATCGGCCAATTTTGCACCAATGTTGAAAGTCATTTTACCTTTCCTGACCTCCTACATATGTGTGTTCTTGGAATTCCCTTTTGAACTGGTTATAGCATCTAACTGGTTACTTGTTACTTAGTAAAATAAAACCTCTGACATGTTAGTTTTATATTTATACATAAGTTATAATTTTAGCTTTTTAAAAAATTATTTTTTTAAATTGTACTTCACCAAAATCAAGAACATTTGTGCATCATCAAAGGACACCTAACAAGAAAATGAAAAGTCAATCTACAGAAAGGGAAGAAATATTTGCAAATTATATCTAGAATATATATATGCAGAATATATGAAGAACTAAAACTCGACAACAAAAATAAAACAATGAACCAAATTAGAAAATGGGCTAATTATTTGAACAATTCTCCATAAAAGATACACAAATGGTCAATAAGCATAATATAAGATGTTCAGTACCATTGGTCGTTAGAAAAATGTAAATCAAAACTACAATGAGATACCACTTCATACCTACTGGAATGAGTACAATTATAATCCTAATTGTTTTAAAATGGGAAACAAATGTTGGCAAGGATGTGGAAAATGTGGGAATAGAAAATGGTGTGTTTGGGGCTGAGGTTGTGGCTCAGCGGCAGAGCGCTGGCCTCGCACGTGCGCGGCCCGGGTTCGATCCTCAGCACCACTTAAACATAAATGCATTGCATTGTGTACAACTAAAAGAATTGGTGTGTTCACTGTGGAAAATAGTTTGGTGGGATTGCAAAAGATTAAACCTATAACTTCTACATGACCCAATATTTCTACTGCTAGGTATAGATACGAAAGACTTGAAAGCATGTTGCCCAGATATTTGTACACCAATATTCATAGCAGCATTATTAACAACTGCCAAAAGGCAGAAACAACTGAGGAACCAATCAGCAGATAAACAGATAAACAAATGTGGTACATAAATACAATGGAATATTTTTTAGTCATTAAAAGTAATAAAATTTTGCAACATGCTACAACATGGATAGACCTTGAAAACATTATGCTTAGTGAAATAAGCCAGACAAAGAAGACAAGTGTTGTGTGATTCCACTTGAGGTGCCTAGAATAGGCAAATTCATGTGTCACAGAAAGTAGAATAGAGGTTAGTGGGGCTTGTGGAAAAGGAGATGGGGAACTATTGTTTAATGGATGAAGAATTTTTGGGGGGGATTGATGAAAAATTATGCATATAGTTAGTGGTAGGCTATGTAACATTGTAAATATACTTAATGCCACTGAATTGTCCACTTACAAGTTATTAAAATGATAAATACTATGTTTTTAATCTATCTTATCTATTTTGCCATAATTTTAAAAATTACCTTTTAACATGAGGAGAGGTCATGGCCAGATGGGCTTCTGAGAGCACCATGATGGAGGACTGGGAATTCTAAAAGCCTAGTCCACATTCAGCTCACTTACTAGCTGTGGGACGGTGGATAAAGCAGAGTTGACGGCTATTGCTGATTGTGTTGGGCCATTGTCAGAAAGGGAGGAGACAGAGGAGATGTCTAGGCCACTGGCTTGAGCACCAGGGGGATGGCAATGCCTTATAATGTAATGAGGAAAGACGGGTAGGGAATGTGGAGGGTAGTTTGGAACAGCAGTTTTAAAAGTTCAGTTTTGCTCACATAAACTTGGAGATATCCACAAGGAGAGATGTTAAGTGGAGAAGTTAACATGTAAGTCTGGAGCTCAGCAAAGAGGTCTAGGCTGGAGTTTTAAACTAGGATACATCAGTATGTAGATGGTCCTCTGAGTCACATAGAGTTAAGTAGAAAGAATACCTATGTCCAGCCCTGCAGAGCAGCAGGTAACCCAGAAGGCATAGACTCTGAGGAAGAGGGAGAGTTCTTTAGTTATATGCCAATATTAACAATCAGGATATTGAATCTCAAAATCCAAATTTCTAACTTCTCTTGAAAATTGAGTGAACGGTTTCAACAATTCTAGCCTGAATTTCTATTGAATGCCTCCTATATTATTTAACAAAATTCCTGATGGTAAAGTGTGAATCAAAAAATTTCATCTTATGAATGCAAGTTTTACTTTGGATGTTGTTGCTTTTACACCACCAAAATAAAGGAGGACATGAACTCTCCAACTCCTGTTCACCCCAGTTTACCTGAACCCATTTTAGTCTTTTATGTTTTCTCTGTGTGTTTAAGTAGTTTCATTTCCTTCCACCAGTGGTCACCTTTCAGGGAATTTATTAATCAAGAAACCTGTGTTAGTCAATTTTTTTTCAATGTGACCAAAATATATGACAATAGCAACTTGTCAGTGGAGGAAGCCTTTATTGGGGCTCATAATTTCAAAAGTTTCAGTCCATGGTCAGCTGGACCCATTGCTTTTGGTCTGAGATGAGACAGAACATCGTGGACTACAGATGTGACAGGAAAGTTGCTCAGTTCATGGCAGCCAAGAATTAGGGGTGGAGGGAGGGGAGGAATATGAATGAGAATGAATTTGGGGGAGACATAGTTCCCAAGAGTACACCTCCAACCATGCTCCACCTGCTTACAGTTTTTACCATTTTCCAACAGTCCCTTCAGTTATCAATGGATTAATCCACTGATAAGGTCAGAACCCTCATGATCCAGTCACTTCCTAAAAACTCCATCTCTGAACATTGCTACATTGGGACCAAGTGTTCAACACTTGCGCCTTTGGGGAACACTTCATATTCAAACCATAACAACATCACTTAGGGAAATTGCTTACTCTTTGTGGTGAATCATCTGACCCCATAGAAATCATGATATGTATCATTCAATGCATGGCTTACTTCATTGGACATTTTACTTGATCATACAAGCACACTCTACGTGGTCCATTTAGTGTTCATAAATTGTGAAATTGGGTGATTTAGTCAATAACTGCTCAGTGTCTGCTTACACCAAGTGGTTGTTGTAAGGGATATTTGGGGGTCAGTGGTGAATGTAGGAGACCTGAGATGACATTCCCAAACTCTTCTTCTGGTAGCACAGTTAAACGCTGTGGTCAAGCATTTTGAACGTAAAGTCCTCTATCTCTGAAGTGTTTCTGGTCTCCCCTCTCTCAGAGTTAGGGTTCCTTCCTGGTATTCCCATAGCTTTCTGGGTCTATTCCTGTTACTGCTTACCCCAAGGTATTGTCATTACCTGTTTCTGTGTCTGTGTCCCACTCACAGGTGAGCCTTGACGGTGAGGTTATATCTTTTCCATGACTATAGCCCCTGACTCAGCCAGTCCTTGAGCAAAGATCCAGAGACCTTCAGGCCTTCATATTATAGTGGCTCTCTCCCTTTGCAGTTCCTGAATGAGGCATGAATTCTTCATAGCCATATATACTGTATAACAAAAAAAAATCAGCACATCAGTTTTCCAGTGACATTTTGCGTTCCTGGTTTCTGCCTCACATCTCATTTGTCCGGGTAAGTGTCTCTCTATCTCTTAATCACAAGTTCCTTATCCTCAACTGTCTCAGAGAAGGGTTTTATAGACAGCCTGTCTCTGCTCTGGCCTCCTGGGATCAGGCCTAAAAATGACAATCAATTCATTTAGCTAATTGGTATACTGCTGTCTCTCCATTTTGCTTTCCAATGTTCATTCCAACTACAGTTTGTTCAGAGCAACCTCTCTGGCTGCCTCCTCCAGTCTTTTACACAAGCAAGTGACTGACCTTTGGCTAGCATGCAAAAGATAGCCACTGGACTGTGCCTCTGTTCAAGGACCAAGATTTTCCATGGAGACTGTGGAGCTGCCTTCTTCAAGACCTGGGCTTATAAATGGAGGGGAAGTACAGGCTGACCTTGCCAAGTGTTCAAGGCCTGGGCACTTTTAGTCCTTTGGATGCTGACCAGAGTCTTTCTCAGCACTTACAGAGCTCCCACCTGCCTCTGTCTCAGTGTATACAGGAAATTTATCTTTGAGTACGTAAGCATTTATGTGCCATCATTTCTGAGGCCCCAGGAAATTCCACCTATCCACTCTCCAATCTATTCTTTCATGCCAGAAACTGTTTTAATTGACAAAACGTCCAATGATCAATTAGAATCAAAGTTTTTAAAAACTCCTAGGAACAGCTAAGTTTTTAAAAATGTGAATGTTTTATTAAATACAGCATATATGCACAAAACTGCATGAATCATAGTGTAAATGAGTCGCTCATATAATAAACACCAAACACAGAACATTGCCATTTTCTCAGAGGCCCCTGCCTCCTGCCTTGTGCTCACTTCCAGTCATGTTCCCTATCCTCCACCAGGGAAACTACTACCCTGGCTTAGAACAAGATAGATTACATTATTTATTTTTTTTATTGATAGATAAAATTTAATGCATTTTTTAAATGTATGACATTGTTCTGAATATAGTGAGAAATGACTAAATTTAGCTAATTAACATATGCATTATCTCATATAGTTATCATATTTACTTGTTTTATCCTTCATGTAAGTGGGATCATATATGTATTCTTTTGGGTACGGAGTGCTGCTATTACTCATCATTATAGTTTCAGCTATGCCACTGTACATAGTTGTACTTTGTTCACATTCTTTGCTGCCTAGTATTCCACTGTGCAAATAAACCAGGAATTACTTAACTACTCTAATGTTGATGGACATTTGGGTTGTGTTTTAGTCAATTTTTGTTGCTGTGACCAAAGGACCTGACAAGAACAACTAGAGGAAGAAAAGTTTTGCTCATGGCTTCAGAGGTCTCAGTCCACAGACAGTCGACTTTCCAGCTCTGGGCCAGAAGTGAAGGGGGACATCATGGCAGAAGAGTATGGTGGAGGAAGGCAGCTGAAAATATGGCAATCGGGAAGCAGAGAGAGCTCCACTCACCAGGGACAAAACATAAACTTCAAAGGCATGCCCCTAGTGACCCACCTCCTCCAGTCACCCTCTCTACCTGCTTACAGTTACCATCCAGTTAAACCATGTCAGTAGATTAATGCAATGATTAAGTTAAGGCTCTGATAGCCCAATCATTTCACCTCTAATCTTTCTTGCATTGTCTCACACAGGAGCTTTTGGGGATAACTCATAATCTAAATCAAAACAGGTTGATTCCAGTTTTTTCTTACAAGTAGAGCTGTTACGATCATTCTAGTTCAGGGTTTTTCAGTGAACTTGTGTACACTTCATTGCTGGACATATACTGAGGAGGGGAATATATGAAACATAGAATATGTATATTCAGCATTAGTGGGTACTATCAAACACAATTTTCCAAGGTGGTTGTACACTTCATATTCCTATAATTAACACGGAAGTTAAAGTCACGCCACATCTTTGCCAACAGTAAATCTGTCTTTTCCAGTTAGCTTTCTGGTGGGTATGTAGTGGTCTGATTTTTAAAAATCTATTAGATGTACACGTTACAGACATTTTCTCCCACTCTGTGACTTGTCATTTTCTTAGTAAAATATTGCACATAAACAGAAGGCTTTTTTTTTTTTTTTTTTTTTTTTTTTTTTTTTTTTTTTTGTGCTGGGGATTGAACTCAGGGGTCACTCGACCACTGGGCCACATTCCCATCCCTTTTATGTATCTTATTAGAGATAGGGTCTCACTGAGTTGCTAAGTGCCCCGCCATTGCTGAGGCTGGCTTTGAACTTGCGATCCTCCTGCCTCAGCCTCCCAAGTGCTGGGATTGCAGGCATCCGCCACTGCACCCGGCTTAAACAGAAGTTCTTCACAAATGAAGAAATCATTTTTCTTTTATGGTTAGCTCCTTGCATGTCTTATTTTAAAAAGTTTCTGGCTTTAAGAAAGATATCATGAAATATCATGAAGATATTTTCTCATTTTTTTTGAAATTGACTTGTTTTGTATGGTGTGAGGTAGAAATCAAGATTAATTTTCTTACTGTATTATTCAATTAACCCAGAACTATTTAAAAACTATGCTTAACTCTATTCATTAATTATGAGACTTTGTATGTGTGGATCTGTTTCTGGACCACATTTGAAAAACTGTTTATTTTTAAACTTATTTTCTGAAAGAATGCCTGTAATCTGCTTCTTTCCTCAAACAGTATTGGTTACACACTTACTATGAGCTGGGAATCATCTCATCTGCATCATTTCATTTTAAATTTCATCGGTCCTTATGATATAGGGACTATTAGTACCCTGTTTTATAGATGAGGAAGTTAAGACTCAGAGTATTAAATAACTTGCCCAAGGTCTCCTCCTAGCTAGTGAGTGACAGGAACCCAAATTCAGCATGGATCTGGCTGACTTTGAAGTCAGAACAGCTTTGATTGGGAGAGGAGCAAAAGCATTGTGTTGGAAACAAGGGGGACAGAGAGGACAGGGACCCACAAAAAGATGAGCAAATAAAGACTCAGTAAAGAATTCTTAAAACAAACTATGCAAACATTCATAATTTTGCCTGGAAGAGGTATTTTAGTCCTCTGCATGTCTTGCTATAGCTTCATGTTTCCATTCAAAGCCAATTTATCATTTCCCAAGGCAAAGTCACTTCCTCCATTTTCATTAGGGCCCTATGGTCTTGTAGTCACTTCAGCTTTGGAAGCATCTTTCAATTCCACACCCTTCATCCCCCATGCCCAATGAGTCACAACTTCTACCATTTATTTCTTCAGCTCACTCTTAAATTCTTCATTTGTATTCCCAGCACTTACTGCTATCTGTTCTGATAAACCTCCCTTCTACTCCTCCTGCCTGCAGCCATTTCTGTCTTCCTGCATTTGATTAGCAGGATAATATATTATTATTATTTTATTAATTCATTTTTATGGTACTGAGGATTGAATCTAGGCCCTTGTGCATGCTACACAAGCACTCTACCACTGAGTTATCTTCCTAGTTATTTTATTTTAGACAGGGTCTCAATAAGTTATTCAGACTGGCCTCAAACTTGTGATCCTCCTGCCTCAGTCTCCCTAGTAGCAGGGTTACAGGCATGTGCCATCATGCCCAACAGGATAATATGCTATTAAAACACTGTATATAGTGTCTTCTCTTTAAAACTATAGTGAAAATTTATTAAGCTTCACTACATACAGGAACTAGGCAAAACTCTATTCTTATTTTTTTTTGAGAAAAGTTTTTATTAGTGCGTTATACACAATAGTGAGATTTGTTGTTATACATTTGTATATGTAGGCATATACAGGGCTTTTTTTTTTTTTTTTTTTTTTTTTTTTGTGTGTGTGAATGAGATGTCATATGGTACCTGTTCCTCTAAGCTTTGAAAATAACTCATTTCCTTTAAAGGAGGAAAACAAACAAACAAAACAAAACAAACAAACAAAAAAAAAAAACCACCTGACCTCTATCTTGTTATAAAAGCAAACATTCAAAACCCCAACTTGCTTTAGAACAAACTCTCAATGCTCAAGGTACTGAATACCTAGTTTTCTTTTTCCCTCTTCAGCTGACCTGTACTCAGATGTTTACATTAGTCAGTGGTTCTATAAAAAGTCTGATACTATGTAAATTGTGGAATGGTAGCTAAGGTGCCATCTTCTCAAACAGCATTCCAATGGTCTTCAGAGGCTGTGGGCCCCTGGGGAGTTAGTCCAATAGTTCTGGGAGTCAGTCCTAGAGGCTTGGCCTATCATCAGCTCCTTCAGCTATTCAAATGATTTTGTAGTCACCCACTTCTTCGTATTATTTTCTCTCCCTGCTTAAAATACCAAGAATGGTTTCTGTTTCTTTCTAAACATGACTGATGTAGGTATTTTAAAAGTCAATACCATACAACTCTGTAAATGTTATTTTAAAAAGTATGAACAGAGAAGAATTAGAGTATAGAACAGAGAGCTTGGAAAGGCTAGCTAAAGCCAAGATGGTGGTGCGCCCCTATAATCCCAGCAGCTTGGGAGGGTGAGACAGGAGGACTGTGAGTTCAAAGACAGCCTCAGCAAAAGCGAGGCGCTAAGCAACTTAGTGAGACGCTGTCTCTAAATGAAATACAAAATAGGGCTGGGTATGTGGCTCAGTGGTCGAGTGCCCCAGAGTTCAATCCCTGGTACCCCCAAAAACAAAGAAAAGGTTAGCTAAGGAGGTAACATTTGAGTTGGAACTTGAAGATGGAATAGGAACAAGCTAAGCAGAAAAGTGTTGGGAGGGAATAGGTACATTTTAGGAAGGGTATGATCATTAAAGAGCATGTGTTGAAAAGATGGTGCCTTCACCAAGGCTAGACTATGAATAGGATGAGTAAAGATAAAGTTGTAGCAATTGTAAAATGCAGGGGGTTAAGAGTACTGGCTAGAGCTGGGCACAGTGGTACACATCTGTTAATCCCAGTGACTGGAGAGGCTGAGGCAGGAGGATTACAAGTTTGAGGCCAGTCTCAGAAATTTAGTGAGACTGTCTCCCCCCTTCAAAAAAAATTAAATAAATTAAATTAAATTTAAAAAAGGAGGGGGGTTGTTGAGATTGTAGCTTAGTGGTAGAGTGCCTCTGGGTTCAATCCCCAATCTCTCTCACACACACACACACACACACACACACACACACACACACAGTACTGGCTTTAGGGGTAGCAGACATGATTTCAATTCTGTTTTTTTTCCATACAGAAATCAAGAAACTCTGGTCAAATCTTCTGAATCCTATGACTCCCTCAGTTTCCTTACCAATTGAGAACCTAATGAACCTAACAACCTTTGCTATTATTATTACAAAGTAAAGTTGTGCTAAAGCAGTAGAAGATAAAATGAAAATGGGAATAACCCAGAAGCTAAAAGGCCAGTCAGGAGGAGTTTGCTGTAATAGTCCAGGTGAGGCTGCTAATCTGAAATAGAGCAGTTGCAGTGGGGATGCAAAGAACTGGGTTCTCTGCATCTCTGGTATTGAGATGCCAGGATTTGGTGACTGACTGAAAGTGAAGGAATTCTGAAAAAACTAGATGAAGAGTGTCATCATTAACTTAAAGATTAGTTATGTAGGAGGAAAAGCATGTTTAATTTAGGTGATAGTTGAAATTCTAAGTGCCTTTAAGTCCAAGGCCTCCTTGAGGAAAGAACCTTAAGTAATTTTGTGTGTAACATTGATATGGGTCCTACTACAAGCATCACAAGAAATAACTTGTTACTCCTTGAACGCCCAAGAGGCAAAACTCTTTAAATGCAACATCCAAATTGATTTTCACAATAATACTATGAAGCAGTTATGTTTATTATCCTCACTTTATAGAAGATTAAAAATTGAATTAAGTGATGCTCAAGGTCACAGTTAGTAAATAGCAGATCAGAATTTAAATATAAATTTGAATCCAGATTTTTTCCCATTCAAACCACCACCTTATTCATTACAACTCTTCACTATCTCTAGACAAATGCTGTAGCCCAGACTTCAAGAACATCCAAAATCTGGTTCTAGCTTCCCTTGCTGATCTTTCCTTCACAACACCTTTTCAAAAATTCTGCTCTGGCTAAAGTGGCCTCTCATATCTCCCTACACCTACCTCTAATCTTTTACTGAGCCCCTACGTCCTTGACTATCTCCTCTCCTCTTATTTAAGATCTACATTTAAATCATAGCTTAAGTTCCACTTACCCCCACAAAGCCTTTCCCACCTCTTATTGATCTTTCTGTCTCCACTTATCTGTAACTTTACTTCATTAAAATGATTTCTAGGGCTGGGGTTGTGACTCAGGTAGAGCGCTCGTGCAGCACATGTGTGGCCTGGGTTCGATCCTCAGCACCACGTAAAAATAACGCATTGTGTACAACTAAAGCAAATAAATAAATATTAAAAAATGATTTCTAAGCCGGGCACGGTGGCGCACGCCTGTAATCCCAGCACTTTGGGAGGCTGAGGCAGGAGGATCACAAGTTCAAAGCCAGCCTCAGCAATGGCGAGGCACTTAGCAACTCAGTGAGATCCTGTCTCTAATAAAATACAAAAAAGGGCTGGGGATGTGACCCAGTGGTCGAGTGCCGCTGAGTTCAACCCCCGGTACCAAAAAAAAAAAAAAAAAATGATTTCTAATCTTTCTAAGTATCAAATATTGCCATGGACCTTACTGAAAGGCAATATATATGATAGTCAATAACATGAGTTTTGGAGGCAGTTATATTTGTGTTCCCATTATTTTTGCTCACGATTCTCGGATAGTTAATTTTTCTAGATTTTAAAAAATCTATATAGGGAATGACTGTACTTACTTTATTTGTTCAGTGAATATTTTGAACAATTGTTTGTGTCTAGCACTGTGCTGAGCACTGAGGACTTAAAAAAGAGGCATGCTCCCCAACCTCAAGGAACTTACATCTTTGAGGAAGCCAGACACAGATTAAATTGTTAGTGTATATGTATGTAGCTAATTGCTACAGAAGGTAATATGTGCCTCTCATAGTAATCCTACCTAGTCTGGGGGACAGTTTGTTATGAAAGATTCTTCCATTCTCAGGTTTGTGGGATAAGAACAGGTTAGGCAGACAGGGAGGACTTTCCACATTGAGGGAATGGTAAATTTGAAGAAGCATTCATATTGAAGAAATCAAGCAAGCCCAGTAAGGTTGAAGTCTCATCAAATGTTGTTGGGATTGAGATAGAATATGGTTCTGGTTATCTATCGGTATATAATAAACCACCCCCAAAATGAGTGGCTTGAAAAACATTTAATTTCCTAATGAATCGGCAGTCTGGATACGGCTCAGTGGAGACAGCTCATCTCTGTTCCACTCCATGTGAGCTAGGAATGGAGACAGACAGAAAGAACCAGGTAGAAGCTCTATCTTTTGCAACTGTCTCTGAATTTTTAGCATTACTTCTACTGTCTGAAGGGCAAAAATCATACCGGGGACAGACATGCAGCCAAGAGATTTATTCAACAGCCTTTGTGGCTGGTCGGAGGTTGAAGAGGTGCTGGGAGAGAGGCGTCAGGGAGAGGGGAGTGTGCAAGCTCTGGTGGGAGAGAGGAATCAGGGAGAGGGGAGTGTGCAAGCTCTCAACGGAAGGTGGGTTCCTGGTTGCGCTGGCTGTGGTCTCTGGAGCTGTTGTCAGGCTGGAGGCTGGAGCTGTTGGCTGGGACAGCTGCCTTCGGGCTGGAGGTGATGGGTCTGGAGCTGTCACTGTGGCTGCCTCCTCTCAGCACCAAGGAGCTGTTGAGACTGAGCTCCAAGCAGGCAGGAGCTTTAAGTAGGGATTTCTGGTGTATATGGGGGGGGGGTACCTTTAATGACCTTTAACGCTATTGGCTCTTTGCCTGGGGAACAGAGTGACCTTTAAGCCCATTGGCTCCTGCCCAGGGAAAATGAAACAAGGTTGCTTCTCATGGAAATTTCCATGGGGGAGGTGGCCCATTGGCCCAAACCTATCTATCACTGTCACTGGCATGCCTAGCCAGATTCAAGGCAGGAATCAAAGGGTCAAATTACCATGGAGAAGTATCAGTGTCATGTTTAATGGGAGATATTGGTGTGACCATTTTGGGAAATTGAAATCTGCTCAAAGATATAAAGTATCTTCAGAATGTACATTCATAGTTTATATTAGAAATATAACTTAATATTGCCACCAACATCCCATGAGTTCCCTCATCACCTCTCATAGCTACCATAGTATTTGTTGCATTATTTGAATTACACAGGATTAATGCACATTTACATCTTCATTTTCATTGATAGCACATTTTACATATGGGGGGCCAGAGGTTCATATCATTTACTAGACACTGGGCATATGACAGAATATATAGTTGTTATTATTCTACATAGTCTTCTTTCTTAGTATCAGATCTACAAGTTTAAGGATTGGCTTTTATATATCTATAACTCTGACAACTAGGGCAGTACCTTGCTCAGAAAGATATGTAATAAATATTTGTGTCTTTTATTGTTGTTGAGCTATACTTGCTAATTTGAGATTTTCAGATCAGGTAGGTTTTCTTTCCTTTATTAAAATTTTTTTCCAGTATTGTGATTGGACTCAGGGCCTCATACATGCTAGGCAAGCTTTTTACCACTGAGCTGCACTCTCAGCCCTTCTTATTTTATTTTGAGATAGGGGTCTCCCTAAGTTGCCCAGGCTGGCCTTGAACTTGGAATTCTACTTCCTCAGTCTCCTGAGTAACTGGGATTGCAGGCATGTGCCACCAGGCCTGACTTGTACTAACTGTTTTTCATTCAGATCATGTGATCTATCCTTAACATATATAACATATATTTTCTATTTATTCTCTTTCAGTAGCTGCTACTTCAAAATGAAAAATGGAATTTTTACATGAATGGACTGGTAGCAAAAAATATGACATTCTTAAAAATGTTGGAACCAGAAGCTACTGCCCACACAATCCATGTGTTGGGGGAAGGGGAAGCCCCATCTTGCAGAGAGATAAGTACTGCACAGTTCTAAATTCTCACCAGGTTTGTGGCTTTAGGTTCCGTGCCTCTCTTCCTGTGTTTAAAAAAAGGAGGGGGGGGGTGCTAATAAGAGCTGCACAGTTTGTTGTAAGAGTAAAATGAAGCAAAAGATAAGAAGATACTAGGAATGGAAGAAAAAATGCTAATAAATGTCAAGTACTGGTAGAAAGGAAATTGGATACAAGGTACAGATATGTTCGATTTTAGAACAAAGTATATATTTTTTGATAGTCATCAAAATAGGACTGCAATATAGTATAATGTTAAATCCTGAGGCTTCCTATCACTTTAAATTTTTTTGAGCAAGCATTTTACTGAAGTATAATTCAATTACATTTTGAGATAATTGAATTTACAATCATTTAACTTACCTTACAGCTTTTCAAGATCACATTCACTATACTGGGCAAAGCAGAATGAATCTATAATTTACTGTCAGGGATAGAAGGAGCCTTGAACTGATAAGGATATTTTTATCTACTGTTTTGGGCAAAAAATGTAAAATGAATGTGCACCGAGTGCCAAGGATTTTTTTTTTTTTTTTTCTTTCTAAAAAGGGCTCGCTGCAAAAGCCAGAAGCATGCCAAATCAATTCAACAAATATTTAATTAGCGCCTGTGATTTCCAAGGCACGGTGTTGGGTATTGAAGAAGAAGCAAAGATGAATAAAGGCTGATGCCAGAGGGAGACAAGACCTAAATCCATGAACTAGAGTGAAAAGCAGAGTAGGGCGTCATCATGTAGGAAAAGCACGACGCAGGAAGAACCCGGTGGCACTTAAAATAATTTAACTTTAATTTTTCCTGCCTGAGGGTTTTTTTCCCCTCCCGCTCTCTTCTGAGAGTCTATTTTGGATTCCTTTTCACATGTGCCAGGTCGCTTGTTGGCAGAGAATCCACGACCCCGCGAAATCTCTCCTACTCTCTATTCTTTCTTCCCTGGCAAATCAGATGAGTTCTTCTGCCACCAGCACTGCATTTGGAACAGAACCTATTGTGTAGGTGGTGAAACGGTGGAAAGTTATTTCTGTTCTAATTATGAGAACTGTTTTTACAGGGGGGAGAGGGGAAGGGGAGAGGCTGATCTGAGGCTGAGATGCAGGGCGAGGATGCTCCGAGGAGGCGTTACTAAGGTTACTAGAGAGAACGGCAAATGATAAGCAGGCACGGTTTCTTCTAAAACAAGATATATTTTCAAATGATGGGCGTGGGCTGAGCTGCGGGCAGTGCCACACGGTACTATATGTTGGATTCCCTAGAGGGGAGAGGAAGGAGGCCCGGGAAGAAATTAGAAGCTGCGACTTTGCGAAAGCAGCTTCTGCGTCCCCCTCCGGACCTTTTCTCCTTACGCTGTTGTTTCCCGGAGCTGCTCTGGCTGTAGCACGAGGTCGGCGCACCCGGGGCCGGTGCCTTTTAGGTGTAACACACGTCCGAATTGGAGCGGAAGTGGCTCCTCGTCGGGATCCGTAGGGAGAGGTGGGGAGCTGGCGGCGGCGGCTGTGGCAAAGCTCTGTGGCCCGGGCGGACGGAGTCGGCCCTGCAGCGGTTGCTCAGTACTGGGCGGAAGCTGCAACTGCCACGACTTACGGGGCGAGCTTGGAAGAGTAGAGAGGAACGCAAGGGAAGGGGTGTGTCTGGAGGGCCGTGGTATATTTGGTGTCGGGAGAAGGACCTTTAAACTTGTTCCTCATAATAGTTGGTTGCATTTTTTTTTTCTTTTGATGACAGATTCTGGAGACACTCGACGTCTCCGTTCTCGACATTTTCTCGGCCCTTCTTAGTTTATTCGTAAACTGATGTGAGAGCTCTTTAGTGCAGCCTCTAAGTTAAGGTGCGTATGGGGCACATCTGAAGCCGTCAGAGGAAAAAAGAAACGGGAGGGTGGGAGCAAGGTAGGAGGTGGTGTGTGGAATGAGGGAACAAGATAATGATATTAAAGTTAGCATTTACAGGGTTTATGGTACTAAACACTGTTCTGAAACCCTTTAGATGTGGTAATTAATTTAGTTTTTGAGGTCGGTACTCTCAATTAGTCTTATTTTACAAATGGTGAAACGGAGGCTTAGAGAGATTTAGGAACATGTCCAGAGAAAGGCAAATGAAAAATGTAGAGCGAGTCTTTGAATCATGGCAGGCTGGTTTTAGAACACATCTCCAGGCTTCACATTGTGGGTGTTTGTTTGTTTGTTTGTTTGTTTTGCCATCAAGATATGAAGAAAGTGAGGATGTAGGGCTAGAAGTAAGGGTGGTGTAGCTTGAACAGATGTGGTAAGATGGCTGGAACTAGAAGTTGAGGTAAAGTGTATGAAATCCAGGTGTGAAAACTGGATGGGGTTGAAACTGTGGTCTTCTAACCTCCATTTCAATCTTGTCTGGGGTCTCCTACTCTATAGAATTCTCTGGGGCACGGAAGAGAGTATACATCTGCACACCTAAGTTTGAAAATAGAATTACAGAAAGATCATTGACTTGTAGAATTTAATGATTATTTGATGTAGATACCTTATTTAACAGGTGAAGCCCAAACAGATGAAGTGATTTACTTACAGTCGTTAAGACTAGAAACATCTTCTGTTGTAGATCCAATACAATGAAGTTTAGGGAGTTGTTTCCTCTTTTTTCCTGCTGTACTTGCTGTCATGAATATTAAAGTTTCAAAAAACTCGAGTCTTCTGACCTAGATGGGTTACTTTAAGCCATGAGTTGAGTACTTATGATATCAGATAGTCAAATAATCCATCCATGCACCATTAATGTGGGTCCCAAACGTGATGCTAGAAGCAGAAGCTTCTTCCAGTGCAAGTATCTTCTTCCAAGACAGCTGAGGTCTTTCAGCAGTGTTTCTAAGAATGTCAATTTAAAAATGAATGGGAACAAAACTAAGCTAAAGGGTAAGGTAGTTCAACTTGAAGAAACTTAAAAAGGAAATTTCTACATACGTTGAAAAAAAAAAAGTAAAATTTTCATCAATTGATTGTGCACTCTTCACAAATACTATAATTCTGATGGGATAGAGCTAATCTTATTCCAGTGATACAATTTGGAATAGTTGATATTGTGGGCTTGAAAATCAAGTAAATCAGTTCAACCACTTATTTGTGTTGTAAAATTAATTTATTTAACTTGATTTTTTTTCATCCCTGAAATGGAGTTAATAGTTTCTAAGTTGCAAAATCACAATCATATTTATAAAGTGTCTGGGACGAAGTTGGGCTTACATTACTTTAGGGTAGAAGTGCATTCTGCGAAGTGAGTTGTTAGGCAGTTTTATCATTGTGTGAACATGGTAGTATACTAGCATACCTAGATGGTATAGTCTACTCCACACCTATGCTATAATGGTATAACCTATTGTTCCTAGGCTGCAAATCTGTACAGTATTTAATATTGTAAGCAGTTGTAATACACTGGTATTTGTGTACCTAAACATGTAAACATAGAAAAAGCACAGTAAAAATACTTGATAAGAGGAATTTTCAACCCTTATAATCTCATGGGACTACTGTCATATGTGGTCTGCTGTTGAGGTGCATGACTGTACACAGTAACTTAATCGTGAGTCAAATAAAAGTGGCTCAGTCACTTTGCAGCTTCTGGGCCTGGTTTTCAAGGGAAAAGCCAAAGAGTAACTTCCCTTATTCTCCTAACGTCAATTAAAGGTGAAAAATATTGATGCATTTTTCTGAAGAGTAAGTATGTTATTTCAAAGCGAATCCAAATTTTAGATGGCTGGAACAGTGGGCATACTGTGATCTTTTAAAACTATTATAGTAAAGATCTCTTATTTTTAAACTGTTCTGTTTCCTGAACGGTTGGCAACTGAGATTCTAAATAACTGACTTTATATTCTTTTGCAGATGCATAGGCATGGAGGCTATGACTCTGATTTTAGTGATGAGGAACATGGCGGAGAATCTAGTAAAAAGAAAAAAAGGTAATTTTTAAAAAATTGATCAGTATTTTACATTCTTTCTAGATTGCTATGAGGTATAAATAACTAGTATTAGGTTTGGGATCATGCTTACATGTGAAGACAACTGCTTAGTGAATGAATTTTTTATTCATTAAGCTTTAATAAATTGGTTTAAAATTGGAGAACAGTTGTGGGAAAAACAAAAAGTCTATGCCGTAAGGGGGTTATTGAAAGGGGAGAGGGAAAAAGGGGAAAAAAATGAAAGGTTTCAGATTTCTCTGTTGCATGTAATTTTCAACTGTTAAAGACTGTTCTTGCAAATGTCATAGCATAGAAGGGGTTGGTTGGTTCTCTTTTGCTAGTACTTGCCTTCAAAGTGAAGTTGGTGTGCAGAAAGGTACTATAATACAGGAAGGTTCTTTTGTTTACACGAATGAGCATGTCAATGGAAGAAGCTTATGGCAGGTTTTATTGAATTGAAAGAACTAGCCGCACATAGGCATGGGCATCATTTTAGGGGCATTGTTATCAACTTTTATTGTTTAGAAACTCAGTTTTATCCATTAACTCAGGAGTGGCTGACTGACTTGTACAAACTGAACCTATAGAAATCAGTTTATTATTCTACGAGAGCAGTATATTAGGTAAAACTGATACTGAACATTTTCATAAGATACTCAGTCTTCATGTTTAACCAACAAATAGCAATAGTTATAATAAATAACATTTTATAGTGCTTTATATTTTCTAGATTTTCCCTTTAAAATATTACTTCATAAGAGTAGAATTTGAGCAAATCTAGTTGGATACTGTGCTCTAGAGTTATATTTATCTACATAACTAGGTCTGATCATCTGTGGTCTGTATCCTCTATAATCAGCCTCTTTTCCATATTATTTATTACCAAAAGCTCACTTATCACTGCTTTAAAGAGAAATTAAGAAACTTAACTGTAATAAGATTAAGGTGGTAGCTAGGTATAGTGGTGCATACCTGTAATCCCAGCAGCTCGGGAGGCTGAGGCAGGAGGATTGCAAGTTCAAAGCCAGCCTCAGCAATTTAGCAAGAGCCTGTCTTTAAATAAAATATAAAAAAAGTGTTGGGGATGTGGCTCAGTGACTAAGCACCCCTGGGTTCAAGCCCCGGTACATCAAAAAAAAAAAAAAAAAAAAAAAGATTAAGGTGGTAAACACTGAGTCAGGATTTGAATTAGAAATCTGAGTGGACTCACATTAGAACCTATGCATTTGTTAGTTTTATCTTCTCCATTTTATAGGTATTAAAGTTAAGGGAGATGTAAAATGTGTCATTAAACATCAGTGTGTCTTTTTTAAGTTAAGACTTGACTTTTTTTGGGGGGACTATGGCTTGTTGGTGAAGCACTCGCCTAGCATGTGTAAGGCCATGGGTTCGATCCCCAGCACCACCTGCACACACAAAAACTTGAATTCTTTAAAACATGCTCAATTATGAAAATATAAAAAATTAAGTAATACTCTTTAAGAAAAATTAGCTCTTAATAATTTTTCTTATTAATACACCAGGACAACTGAAGATGATTTACTGCTCAAAAAGCCATTTCAGAAAGAAAAACATGGAAAGGTGGCTCATAAGCAAGTTGCAGCAGAATTGCTGGATAGGTATGGTATATCAATGTAAATTACATTCTTTGTTCTAAGATGTTTTATAGACTTGGACTAAGGGCTTGGATTATATTAGAATATATAGACATTTGAATTTGCTTAAAATAAAAATTTCTTTTAACAGGGAAGAAGCAAGAAACAGAAGGTTTCATCTCATAGCTATGGATGCTGTATCCTTTTTAAATTTCTAGATTTTGATAACTAATAGAATATTTTAAAATCTGCTTTGTTTTTTTTTATCATAAAATTTTGTGAAGTTAAATGTGCCTTTTTATATTTAGGGTTAAGTGTTTATTGATGTAGATTTTGCCATTTATACTTTTGGGTATAATTCTCTCTTACTAACATAGGAAATACTTAGAGACAAAAATAGTGAAATGTATTGCTATTATTCTATACATAGGCTTATAAAGTCCATGAATATGCAAATATTTTTTCCAACTTGCTTTTGTCAAGTTTTTAAATTCCTTTTTCTACACTTCTTTTATCATTAGTCTCATTTTAATTTATTCTCTTCCTACCTGGTTCTTGGCTATTTAAGTTCTCTGCAGAACTTGTATTTAAAATTAGATCTGTTTGTGGACTCTCCCCAGGCCTGCTGTAGCTATAATTCTCAAATGTGACTGGAGGCTACTGATAAGCTATTAACTTGCTTCCTTTTGTAGTATGTTTCAACTCAATTTTTTAATAAGACTGTGGCTCCTTATAGTATCTGGCTATCCATATTACTGCAGGGAATATTGGAGAATGAAAGGGAGACCAGGCAAGATCTGAAGTATTTCTGCATATTTATTGCTAAGGTCAGGATTGGGAGAAGGAGACAACATCACTTTAATACACCCTTTACCTCCTTTACCTATAGTCATCCTTTTCACTTAGTTATAATTCTAATCCTTTTTTTTTTTTTAAGTTATAGAAATACCATTTGTCCTTTATTTATTTATTCCTTTTACCTCCTAGCCTGATAGCTTGGCGTTCCTATGAATCTCATTGGCTACTTATTCCTTTAGCATTTGAACATTTGCTCTGCCTTCTCTAACACCATCCAGGTGTTGGGGCACTTAGTTATAGCATGTGAAAGTGAAAGTGTAGGCATTCCTTTTCTGGAAGAGGTTGAGGGGGGACCATAGATTTTTCTGGGCTTTTTTGTTGGAGTAGTTATTATCTAAAAGTTTATTGGTCCCACTAGGCTGGCTGGGCTTTTTTGTTGGAGTAGTTATTAACTAAAAGTTTATCGGTCCCACTAGGCTGTGGGTTGTTTGGTTAGAGAAGACACCTTTTGTTGAGGCTATTTAGTCTTTGTCTAATGGTTGTTTCTAGGTTGCCAGCTTTACCTCCAAATCAGGGATATGTGAGACTGAATGAAAACCCAGGGAACACACAACCTGAGGTCCCTACCTGTTGTACCTTCTTCTCTCCAACTTTCGGAGTCTTACTATATTTGTTTTATAATGTTGCAGATTTTTAGTTGTTGTTAGTGTGAGGAATATGAAAAAATATATCTCTGCTTCATCTTCCCAAAAGCAAAAGTCCTACCCGCAACCTGTTTTTGGACATTAAAAAAATTGTATTGGAACATAGCCTTGCTTATTCATTTATATATTGTCCATGGTTGCCTTTCTGCTAGAATGGCAGAGCTGAGTGTTTGCAACAGAGACCAAATGATTTACAGTGCCTGCAGTATTTGCCATCTAGCTTTTTACAGACAAAGTTTGCTGATTCCAGCTCTAATGGTGTTTAAGTGTCTTAACAGTCACAGGACCAGTTACGATAGTTCAAGAGCTAGAGCTCTGATCTCCAGATAGCTATCTGGCTCGCTCTCGCTCTCACTTGCGCGTGCTCTCGCGCTCTCGCGCGCTCTCTCTCTCTCTTTCTCAGAAACATCAGCTGCTTTGTTATCAGTTTTGGAAGTGTCATTCTGATTGTTTTCTATTAAAACACATTGTGATCAATTAAATTACTATATATCTTTAATATAATAGGATGTAGTCACAGACGGTATTACAGAAGGTGAATCCAGCTCTGCTGGTTCTAGAGGGAGTGCTGCTGAGCCTTTTTAAAACAAAATGTAATGCTCATTTATCTTCATATATTACACTGAAAATAAACTTCATATATTACACTGAAAATAAACATGGTTGCATGGATTCTTTGAATATTAAGAGAAAGTATAAAAAGTAATATCTGATTTCATGTTTACTTTTTAAAAAGCTTTATATTAGCACTTAGTATTATAGAAGTTAAATCTTCTATTTAAAGGTTTTTATCATTACTAACATAACTAGATTATATTTTATAATGTAAGATAAATTCTGCTTGTTATCTTTAATTTTAGAAGCCATAAATTATTCATTTTTTAATATTATGATTATTCTAATGAATGGTGGTATAGGGTTGCTGGCAGTCCCGCAGTAGAGTAGGAAGCTCTCTTTCTCCCCTAATGGTGATGAGTTTTATCACAGAGTAATAATATGTGTTTGAAAACTATTCCAAACGTTACATTATAAGTAATATATGCTTGAAAAAGTATCCAATAGAAAGTAAAAGCTCTTCTAATTTAGTCATCACTTTTATTGTGTACCATCCTGAGTTCTTTGAATGTATAAGCATATATCGTACATATTTGCATACTTTTGAAGGCTAGATAGACTTATAACTATGCTTTTTTGCACCCAGTAATATGACACAGAATGATTCCTATATGAATAAAATTCTTAACTTTTAAAATTTCAGTATCAAAGGCATACAAAGTTTGTAAATGACTATATTTTATACTATGGTGGCAAAAGGGAAGACTTCAGGCGTTTAGGGTAAGTATCATAGGATGGGAGGGGAAGTATGGATGACTTCAAAGACCCACAGCTACTGTGGCTTCTGATTTTATCATTCTTTCCCTGCTTTCTGTTCCAGTTTCCTTGACATAAGGTGGAGAGGTCATCCACAGCTTCTAGCTAAGTAGCTCCTCATGAATTCTATTTCCTTGGCAGTAGGCCTCAGGTAGCCATGTACCACCTGGCAATAACAGGATATGTGAGAAATACTCATGTGTCTTATTGGCAAGGATCTTTGAAACTATTAAATGTTAGACCTTAATGTTTAGAATTGTTTTAAATGTTAGACCTTAATGTTTAGAATTGTTTTTTAAAGGAAGGGCAAACAAGAAAGCTCACTCCAGAATTTTCCATCTGTCAGAGCCTCTTTGCCTTGCATGGGATTTTTCCCTCAATGACTTAATTTTTCTGAGTTGGTAGGGCCCTAAAAAATCCTTAGTACTATTTCATTTATTTCAGATTTGAAAGATCATGTCCTTACTCACGCATCCTAGGAACTGGTAATGAAATGAGGTCACTTCATATTTTTTAAAAAATTGATCTCAGTAGAGTGGTATCACTGATTAGTTAGATTCCAAAACTTATTTTCAGTCACATTTCCTTATTTAGTGCTTATTCAGTCTCATCCTAGATTTGGTAACTTAGCACCCTTTTTATAATTGAAACTTTTACTAGAATGGATGGATTCTTTTGTCCATTTAACTTACTCTATAGCAGTACTCTTCATAGGTACCTTTTAAAAATATTGAAATAGTTTTTGTGAATTATTATATATATATATACACACATAAAACTATTTTTATGTCTACATTTTGTTCACATTTTCAAAAATCTTGCAACATTATTTAACCTCCTCAATTTGACTAATTTTGTTTAATTGTTTTATTTTTCAGGGAAAATGATAAGACAGACTTGGATGTTATACGAGAAAACCATAGATTCCTATGGAATGAAGAGGATGAAATGGAGATGACTTGGTAATTTTAGCCATCAGAGTCAATAGTGCATCAAATTTTTTAGTCCTGTCTTTCTTGTTCTGTGTTTTCTTAGCTGTCACTTATCCAAGGCATTCGGCGGCGGCTTCTTCTTCTTCTTCTTCTTCTTCTTCTTCTTCTTTTTAATATTTATTTGTTTTAGTTGTACACAATGCCTTTATTTTTACGTGGTGCTGAGGATCGAACCCGGACCACACACATGCTAGGTGAGTGCTCTACCGCTGAGCCACAACCCCAGAACCAAGGCATTCAGCTTCTTTATAGGACAGTTCCAAATCAAAGACATAAAATCATGTTTTTAGCATTCTTGAATCTGAATTGGTTCCTTTGGTGGTTTTTGGCAGTTTTAACTGACTTCTTGTTTGACTTAGTCTTAAAAAAATAACTTTTTATGATATTATGTGTTGTCTTGTGATTTGCTATTATGTGCTTCTTTTAAATTTTTAAAAATGATCTGGGAAAAAAATAATACCTGAAAATGGTTTTAAAAATCCAAACATTACACAGGGTAAAAAATGAAGAGTAGCCGGGTGCGTTGGTGCACACCTGTAATCCCAGTGGCTTGGGAGGCTGAGGCAGGAGGATCTCGAGTTCAAAGCCCGTCTCAGCAATGGTGAGGTGCTAAGCAACTCAGTGAGACCCTGTCTCTAAATAAAATACAAAATAGGGCTGGGGATGTGGCTTAGTGGATTCACTCCCCAATACTCCCCCCCCCCCCCCAAAAAAAAAATGAAGAGTAATTCACTTTATCATTTCCAAATGTCAGTTTACCAATTTTCACTCCCCAAGAGAGCCGCTGCTCATAGTTAATATCCATATATTCTGTGCACATGGAAGTAATAGGTCTCTTTTAAAACATTAGTATTTATATCATGTGTTATTTGTTTGACATTGCTTCCAAGTAGCAAACTATGTTTAGATTTCTAAATGTAAAAGGCTCATAGATTTTTTTATGGATCTAGGGAGAAGAGACTTGCAAAGAAATATTATGATAAACTATTCAAGGAATACTGCATAGGAGATCTCAGTAGATACAAAGAAAATAAGGTATGCCCTCTAAATACTTACAGAAGGAAGTTCTTATTCAAATATACTCTTATTTTTATTATACTATCATGACCCACATTATTCTTTTAAAGATGCTATTTCTAGTCTAGGTTGTCTTGCACCTATGGAGTATCATTTTGTCCATGGGATTTTACAAAGGGACTGTGGAATTTATAAAGGACAAGGGTGCTTTTTCTTTTTGAGCTGAGGCATGAAAAGCCTAAAATTAAACACAAGTGGCTCTTGGATCCTGTTTCATCTTGACTGTGGTCTAGAGCCGTTAGTGATTATGATGAATGGTTTAATACTACAGAATGATGTCTTGTTTCACAGATATGTTTCAAATTGACAGATATTTTCTAATTGATTACCATTTATAGAGTGCCAGATGCACATCTTTTGTTATATAAATATATCTATTCTAGTAAAATTAACTTTTCCATCCATGCTAATTAATAGCAGCAGATTTCCATACCCACTTTACATCTTACTTTAGTTAATAGTAAAGTTATATTTATTCCTAACTCAGACTTCAAATTTATATCTAAGAAGGTGGCCCAGGAACAGATGATCTCAGAAATGTGAGAGGAGGGAATGCTGCATAAATATATATGTTATGGATAATGTATGTTTATATTAAGAAAGACAACCTATTTTAAAAGCTATATTAAATTTATATATCATAAAGATTTCTTTTTCCTTTAAATATTTGATCTTATTAGAATTAAGATTGGTTTAATAATGTTTTCAGTGTGCCTTTAATATGTGTTTTGTCAATTTCTTATAGACAATAATAATACTCATTTTGTATAACCCTGTTTACAAACCCATATGCTTTGTGTATCCCAGAGTCTTCTCAGTTTCTTATGAATTAGTTGTGGTTCTCATTCACAGCTCTCAATTCTGTGCCAGCCAATTTCCACAATTCATCTAAAGAGCACAACAGTTGGAATTACCTGAGGTTTATAAATTGCAAATCAAGTATGAAATACTGTCTTTCTAGGAGCATGTAACAAAGCAGCTTTTTCAACTCTAGCTCATTTATGGATTTTTCTTTAGTATCTATTGAAATTGAACCAGAAAGTTGAAGTCTAATTGAGGGGGAAAGTGTATGTAAATAAAAATCAATTATTTGTATTCTCCATTAAAAAGCATATTACTGGAAATTATAGTTGAAGGAGAATAATCTTGAAACAAATTTTACTTTCATATTAGAATATAGTGAGTAATTGGATATGAGGTTAAGTGCTAATAAGGAATCAGATGTGATTCACAAGCTTTGAGTATCCATACTGAGAGAAATGGGGAATTCGGATAGTGATGTTTTTTGGGAAGATAATGACTTTGTATTTTGGCATACTACGTTTGAGGTATTGGAGAAAGTTGGAATAAGGACTTGGATGATGATTTTTCACTTATAATAAACTCCTAATTCTGTGTATAATGTAAAAAAAATACATTTATACACATACACACATACCGCACATATTACATTACTTAGTGCATTTTTTAGTGAATTTCCCTCTCTGCTCCATATTTCCATTCCTTTTTTGGAAGAACCATTCATCATTGGGAATGTATTTGGATCCTTGTATCAAGATTAGATTTAGCTGCAAGGAATAGAACATGTTTTCAAAAAAAAACCACTGACTTAAATAAGCTAAGCTTATTTTTCTTGTAGCAAAGCTCCAAGTAGATGTTTATGGAACGATGTTGTCAGAAAGTCAGAATCTTCTCTTCCTTATTGCTTGCCTGTGTGACCTCTTTGTGAGAGTATGGAATAAGAAGAGGAGGAGGGTTTAGCACCGAATCTTGAGTATCTCTAGTTTTTTTTTTTTTAAATATTTTTATTTATTTGCTTTAGTTGTACACAATGCGTTTTATTCAATGCGTTTTATTGTACGTGGTGCTGAAGATCGAACCCAGGTCGCCCACGCGCTAGGTGAGCGCTCTACCGCTGAGCCAAAATCCCAGCCCTCTAGTTTTGTTTTTTGGTACTGGGGATTGAACTCAGGGGCACTTGACCACTGGGCCACATCCCCAGCCCTTTTTTGTATTTTATTAGAGACAGGATCTCACTGAGTTGCTTAGCACCTCACCATCGCTGAGTCTGGCTTTGAACTCGCAATCCTCCTGCCTCAGCCTCCCAAGTGCTAGGATTACAGGTGTGCGCCACTGCTCCCAGCATGAGTATCTCTAGCTTTAATCCAACTTATCAACAAGAAATTTATATCAGGAAAGGATATAAGAAATATACATTTTCTGGCTAGTAGGATATAATGTAGTTGTTTCATTACATTTCTTAATCCTCCTGTAAATTTATAACTTTCTTGGTGACAGACACTATTTTATTAATCACTTTTTATCCTCAGTTGAATGCCAAGTCCAATAAGTAGTTATTTAGTTAGTGTTTGTTAAGTATGTTAATTAATGGAAGAAAAAATTTGGAAACTATTGCTGGTGCACATTTGTCAGTGCTTCAATAGACATCCCAAAATATGTTGAATATGTTTAGGCTAAAAGATAAAACAAACTCATTTGAATTTTTTTTTTTTCCTAGACTTTGAGGATTTTATTTTCATTAGGTTTTAACCAGAATATTCTGGAATATTTTGAGGATTCATTTGCATTTAATATAGAAAATTGCCAAATTCAAGTAGTAGATGATTTTTAAAAAATGTTTTAAACTGAAAGCCAACCAGGCACTGAATCCTTTATCTGCATTCTGTTTTAATACAACACTTCAATTAGATTAAGGTTGTTACCATTTCCATTTTTAAACAAAAAGAGGAAAAAGAATAGTAACTTTTCCAAAGTTATAGACCTAGTTAATGAATGGTACACCTTCTTGAATTGGTTATAGGTCTCCATGATACTAGAGATGTGAGTGGGGTTTTTTGTTATCTTTTTTTAATAGAATTTATTTTTTAGATCATTTTTTAGTGGGACAGCAAAATTGACTGGAAAGTTAATAAGTTCCCACAAGCCCCCACCCACCCCTATACATAGTCTCCCCTGCAATTAACATCCACCACCAGAATGGTCCATTTGTTAGAACCATTGAACCTGCATTGATTCATCATTATCACTCAGAGATCAAAGTTTACATTAAGGTTCACTCTTGGTATTATGCATTCTATGGCTTTTGATAAATGTATAATGATGTGTATCCACCATTATACTATCAGAGTATTGTTTCACTGCCCTAAAAATCCTGTGCGCTCTGCTTCTTCATCTGTCACTGTTCCCTAACTCCTAGCAGTCACTGATCTTTTTACTGCCTCCATAGTTTATCATATAGAACCTTTTGAGATTGGCTTCTTGTACTTAGTGATATGCACTTATGCATATTATTGCAATACATAACTGTATCTTCTCATGGCTTAATACCTCCTTTTTAGCACTGAATAATATTACATTGTTTGAATGTATCACAGTTTATCAATTCACATAATGAAGGACATTGTGGTTGCTTCCAAGTTTGAGGTGTTATGAGTAAAGTTGCTGTAAACATCTATGTTCAGATTTTTGTTTGGACATAATTTTAACTCATTTGGGTAAATACCAAGGAGTGTTGATTATTGTTGGAGATTGATCTTTTAACCATATGTTAAACCAAACTGAAAACTAATTTGTTAGTAAAACTGGTAAATTAGTGGATAAACATGAAATATCTTAAAGGGTAGAACAGATGGATCAACAGCCAAAAAACAAATAAAGTTAAGTTTAGAAATATAGATGAAAATTAACACCTTTCCATTTTAGGGCTCTGGATAGGACCCACTGTGCTGTTTCTGAGTCAAGCTTTGCCAGTGATAGAAACCTGAGTAGTGTTGGATCTTTTGTCACTGAAAGATTGCTTAGATTAGGTTGTTGATATCAGAGGTCTTTTTTTTTTTTTAAACTACTGAACCCTATGTTCTGATTTATCTGAATAATAATTGCTTATATCCATTGATGAGCCAGAGAGCAGCATAGTAATAACTGATAATGTTGACTATTATTACAGGGGTTGGCAAACTTTTTTGTAAAGGGCTAGGTAATAACTATTTTTCACTTTGCTGGCCATATGGTCTCTGTCACAACTACTAAACCCTACTGTGAAGGTAGAGATACATAAATGAAAGAATGTGGTTGTGTTCACATTAAAACTGTATTTATAAAAATAGGAAACAGATCATTGTGCCATGGTTTGCTAACCTCCATCCACTATGTATTACTATTCCAAGTGCTTCATTATGTATAATCTCATTTAAACTTACCCAAAATAAGTAGTTACTTATATGTCTACTTTACATCTGAGGAAACTTAGGCAAAAAGAGATTAAATAATCTGCCTGATCCTATAGCTGATTCCAAAGGCTGTACTTTTTAATACTATAATATACAGGTTCCTTGCTATACTACAGCCTTTTTTGTTTTTTTCTTGTCAGTATCAGAAAACAGGATATATTATTTATTAGCTTAGGTATCTTGGCCTAGCACCTATAATTGCAGGGTATTTTAAAAGTAAAGAAGGTTGCTCTTAACAAGTGTTCAAATGCATTTTCAAGTATCTGTAGTCTCATGAGAAGAGAACATGCTCATGATGAAAATTAAGTTTATTTTACGTTGGTGAATGGTTGGCTCCATATTTACATTTATATAAAATTTAAATTTAATATTTAAATTTACTTTAGCATAAATGTAAATTTTTCTTAACAGTTTGGATTTAGGTGGCGAGTAGAAAAAGAAGTAATTTCAGGAAAAGGTAATTCTTTTTTTTAAATTTTACTTTTTAATAGGATACAGCTTATTTTGTTGTGATATTGAATTGAAGTCATTGGGTAAGATTCTTCCTACCATATGCAATAAATTATTATCTCCATAAATAAAATTAAAGATGCATTTGTGAAACATTATTAGCAAAGGTCAGAAAATATGCTTTCATGATTTTTGCCTTTAGAACATTCAATGGAAGATATGTAGAAAATATTTAAAGATTTAATACAAGGAAGAAGTGAATTATTTATTTCCTTTATCATTTTTCAGAATAATAAATTGGTACTATTATATTCTAGCCAAATCTGCATTTTGAAAATAAAAATGATGAATTTTACTTTATACCCATGTAGGCTAGTTTTTATCTGGGGGAGTCTTTGAAACAGCCCAAATATTTAGCCTCATAGCAAAAAGTCAGACATCTGGTTGGCAGTCAGTAAATGCTTTTTCTATGCACTGTATTCAATGAATTTTTGTCCTGAAAATTGTGTATTTTGTATAATGTTTCATGTCTCTAGATATCTTCCCCCAAGCATCCTACTTTTTGTTTCTTTTATTATATATGCAGTTTCATACCTGACATAAAATATATCCAATTTATGGAAGATGTCTGATAGCATAAATGTTTAATCACTTAAAAATGTAACCTTTATTTTTAGTTTAAAAGAGATTCTAAAGTAAGTTTAAAATTATTTCCTAAATGCTACTATATAGTTTTCAGAAATACTAGCACATAAAATACAATTATTCTACAAAGAGCTAATTTTATAGCATAAGACTGTGTACAAATATACATTTACTGATTGCCAACTAAATGTTTGGCCTTTTGCTAATAGACTAAATATTTGATTGCCACTTTAAAGGGGATGGAAAAAGAATACATTTAAAGCTACTTCTAGCTTTCTTAGGGTTTCATTTTAGTTTGTGTCTTTACCTAAAATAAACAGTAATCCTGAAATGTCTATCACAATTTAGAAATTTTATACTTTTATTGAATGGGATTTTCAGGCAAGTTTACAGTGCTACCTTTTAAAAAATGGATGGACATTTTCTAAATTCATATAACTGAGTAAGGAATTAGTTGAGAAGAAGAGAACAAGCTGCTGCTATGATTTAAGTTATAAGTTGTGGTTGCCATTTTAGCAGCCATTACTAACATGTAGATTCAATGAAGTATTTATTTGGAATGAGTTAAAAGGCTGATTTAGAAATTGGCCTTTTGGATGATAATGTTCTAAATTTATTTTGGTAATTTCTTTGCTTATTTCAGATTTGCTGCTGTTAGTGCAAATTACTATAATTTTTTTGTTTGTACAAATTAAAGTTTGATTTTATTTTTTTTTCTGCCAAAGTAAATAATAGTTGCATAGTATCTTTTTTCTTTTTCTACCCCCCCCCCTTCTCTTGGATCATCAGTCCTTTGTTTGGAAGTTTTAATATAGTGAACATAATGATCTGTTAATATTGGTGACAGGTGATTCTAAAATTTAAAGCATCAGGTTTGATTACTTAGTGTATTTCACCCCAGAGTGAGAGTTTTTAAATATATTCTTATGCCTATTGATGGTATTTAAATAAATGCTATGCTAGTTATTACAAATATTAATTTTAATATTAACTGCATTTACTTTGGAAAATGCTTATTTTCTTTCAGAGTTTTGGTGAGTTCACTCAATGCTTTCACTTTACAAAGTATAAGATTCCCTAATAGGGGAGAGTCACTAAAACTTATCTAAATGTAAACAGTTTATCAAGCAATAATTCTGAGACTGAGAATGATTTTTTTTTTTTTTTGTAACAGATCATCTCATCAATTTGATACTTTTAAAAACATTTGTTGAATGTGATATCATTATTATGGTCAGTTTTATAATGTTGACTTTTGCTAAGATTTTACATGCTTTTTGAAATAAATTTATTTTTAGATTTTCTGTTACAATTATTTACACATTAATTATACAAATTAGTTTCACCGTGGTGTTTGATTTTACATATTTTAAAAGTAAATTTTAGAGATAATAACAGCTTGTAAAAATGAATACTGTCAACTACCATAGCGAATATTTCTTTCCTTTCTGCAGGTCAGTTTTTTTGTGGAAATAAACGTTGTGATGAAAAAGAAGGCTTAAAGAGTTGGGAAGTTAATTTTGGTTATATTGAACATGGTGAAAAGAGAAATGCACTTGTTAAATTAAGTAAGTTGTCTTCAGGGGAGATAAGATTGATTTCCTCCAAGCTTAACTTTAATTTAGAATTTAAAACATACAGATTATTTCAAATTCAACTTAAAATGTTTAACATTTTTTCCTGGTAGTGTTCCTTTTTTTTTTAGAGCTTTCCAAAGTCTTAAAGACTTTGGAGCTTACACCTTTTACATGCTTAGCTATATATAGTGGCATTTTAGTAAAACATTTTCCATATTTTATTGGTACAGTGTAATTATACATAATGGTGGGATTCGTTGTTATATATTTGTTCATGCACATTCAGTAAAACATTTCTACTGTCAAATATAAGCTGATAATTTTATGGAATGAAGATTTCCATTAACTTGTAAATGTCTCTTTACTTGTCTAAGAGGCATAGTAAGTATCACAAAAAGCAGTGTTAAATCTCACATTGACTGATTATGTGGTATGAATAATAAATCCACTGTCTTTGATAATCAATAAAGAAAAATTTTAGGAAGACGTGTTTTTAAAATCAGTCTTAAAAGCTTACGAATATACTCCAAAGTATAGCAATTTCCCTTAATAAACATGGCTTAGAATCTATTTATTATTTTTCTGTTAGTATACGTGTGTCAGTTGCTCCTTTCGTCATGTTAATGGTCTTCAGCTTTCTTTGGGTCTTAATAAATGTAGGACATGTGATTATTATAGATTGGTTTCTGAGTTATGGAAGTGCTCGTCAGGAAAAGCCAGTATGGACTGAGATAAAGGCAAAAGAAGGGGCCACAATTATGGAACTATTTGAAAAGCTCCTTTGCATTTGAAAATTCTTAAAGCACTTCAGAGAAAATGACTATACCCAAATTATTATATTACTATTATCATCAGATATCCATGTTAATGGTGCCTCTGAAACAGTTAATAAGTTTACAACACTTTTTTAAACATTAAAATATTTCTGATTCATGAATCATTCTAATATAATTTTTATTAGAAGCAAATGTCTATATGCGATTTTTGAGGTGGTATGGTCAGATTTTTTTTTTCAAATTACTTGTTTGCCCTCTTATAGTAAAGAAATATAAAGGAAATGAAAATGTATGGTATTAAAAGCAGAGTAACAGTGTAATTATTCAAATTCAGCAGTTCAGTGTTGTTTTTGTTTTTGTGTTTTTTTTAGGGTTATGCCAAGAATGTTCCTTTAAATTAAATTTTCATCACAGGTAACATTGTTTTTTTAAATGCCATTTGTAGTGTTTAGTTATCTCAGACATAGTCATTCACCTGCACTAACTATAGACTTGGGTAGTTGATGGTTGAATTGGTTGATTTGTAGAAAGTATAACCACATAAAGCAGGGAATTGGAAGATCACCATCTATTCTAACCAAACAATTTTTCAATGTGAAGGCTTATGTGGGATACCATAATATTCATAGAAATTATGTTGTAAAGCAGATCTCATGAAGTGGTAATGTTTTAATTGGAGTTTGTCATTGTTACAGAGAATTTATATTCATTTCAAATGTTAAAATCAGGCTCCTGTTGATGAATGAATTCTAATGTGCTGCCATATTGAGTGGGTGGGAGGGAGTACTGTGGCCTACACTGTACGATGCATATGAAATCATGGGCTTTGAAAGCAGACCTGTGTATTCCTCTCAGCTACCTCATTTACCTCATTTACTACCTCATTTCTTCTTGGGTAAACTGCTTACCCCTCTAGAAGACTCAATTTTTACATCTGTAAAAAAGTGGGGATGCTGAAGGAATAAATGAAAGAGCACATAGAATACTTGACATAGCTCCTGGCATATGGTAAATCAGGCATAGTCCCTGGTACTGAGGTGTTCAGCAAAAATCTATGTGACTTGCTATTGCTGTATCAGGTTTCAGCTCCTGAGTAACAGTGCAATTCTGTGACTTGATAAAATTTGTTCATAAGCACTATTAACTTAAAAATTAGCTTTAGTATAAGTGTGCCTGTCTAGTGTTTTAGCTGTTAAAAATGTATACGAAGTCATAATTTTGTTCATTGATTTGATTTCTCAAGAAGTGACTAGAGGGGAAGGAGTAACTAGCTGTCTGACTATGCAAGCCAGGGGGAGGGCGTTTGTGGAGTGGAGTGTAAGCATTCCTGATCTAGACTCTCAGCTAAGCCCCCTTTTTTGCAACCCTGAAACATTGCACTCTTTTCAGAGGAACTGGTACCCTAGGTTCCTCAGTAGGGGTGTGCTTTAGAAATCCAAGTATCTTAACTTCCTTGCTTTAGAAGATGAAAACAATGGGGCTGAGGTTGTGGCTCAGCGGTAGAGTGCACGCCTAGCATGTGTGCGGCCCGGGTTCGATCCTCAGCACCACGTAAAAATAAAGGCATTGTGTACAACTAAAGCAAATAAATAAATATTAAAAAAAATATGAAAACCATGAAGTCACTTGGCTTTTTAAACCTTACACCCTTCCTTGATGCATTCATTACCCATGATATCTGGCACATGCTATCTTAATCTTTTCATGAGCATAGGGTGTTGCCAACCTTTTTATACTCTTTGTCAAAGAGTATCCATTTTTTTTTATTGGCGTATTGAAGTTGTACATGATGGTGGAATTAGTTGCTGCATGTTTGTGCATGCACACAATATAACAATATAATTTGGTCAATATAATTTCTGGTATTTGCTCTTTTCCTTCCCTTTGGGAAAAAAATAATTTTTGATTCTTAAAACTAGAACTTTTTAGATTACTTGAATAGCCTAAGCCTTTATTTCCTCCTACTATCCATGATACTGAAACTAGTTTAATGTCTTTTGACTTTGACTTTTGAGCTTCATTTCAAAATTGGAATGATTCTGCTGAAAGAGAAAAATGATTACTGTGTGAATAGTATTACAGCATTTGGTGTAGTTACCTTAATTTGGGTTTTTTTTTTTTACAAAAGTAATCCTCTTTTTCCTTGCCAGTTACAGTTTCAGAATTGTCACCTTTTTTCTATTTAGTATTTCTTTCTGAACAAATTTAAATTGGTGGCTTGCCAGCCATGGGACTGACCAGCTTATAAACCTGACCTGGATGAGAGAAAGTTATAGCAGTAAGAGGATAAATTACAAATGGCCTAAAGTTGACATATGAGTTAATAAGCCCCTTCCATCTATTCCATTGTACTTTCAATGCATTTCTTCATTCTTTTAAAATATTTTTTTAGTTGTAGATGGACACAATATCTTTATGTATGTATGTGTGTGCTGCTGAGGATCGAACCCAGTGCCTCATGCATGTGAGGCAAGTGCTCAGCCACTGAGCTACAACCCCAGCCCCAGCATTTCTTCATTTTTAAAAAATATTTATTTATTTGTTTTAGTTGTGTACAATGCCTTTATTTTTACGTGGTGCTGAGGATCCAACCCAGGCCGCGCATATGCTAGGCGAGTGCTCTACCGCTGAGCCACAATCCCAGCCCCATTTCTTCATTCTTAAGAAAAGAATTTTCTTCTTACTAGTGTTTAGAAATGTTACAGCATTTTCTTATTTGTGTTTATTCAGTGCGTATGCAGATATGAATTATGTGAAGGGAGATGAGATTTGCTTTTTTGCAATTTTCTTTTAAATGGCTGAATGAGAGAATATAGAAAGGAGGAATTGGGTAGAACTATGATTATCTTTATGAAGGTTTTATATAAAACTTACAGAAAATAATTTTTTTGTCTCAATGTGTTTAGGCTTCATTATATTTCAGTTGTCTTATTATATTAACCTAAAATATATACAGACTCATTTAAGGTTTCATATTATACAAATTACATTTTAAAATAAATATTTTAATTCATTGGTTTTTATTTTTTTTAAGTTCAGTTGAAGAAGTTAACTTTACTTTCTGTTGTTTAACATAAAGGAGAAAAGAAATCAAGTCAAAAAAAAGAAAGGCCAAAACCAAAAAAGATTGTGACGAATCATCACATAAGAAATCCAGATTATCTTCTGCGAAAGAGGCCTCCAAGAAAAAAGATAAAGGTAAAAGGAAATTAAGATATAGTATCTACTTACACTTCTGAACATGAAATATAATCTGTTCTATCTCAAATATAGATTTTAATTGGTGAATTTTGTTTTATAGTTGTTGAAACTAATTAAGAATTTAGATATTAATTTTTAGCAATTTAATTGAGTTTAAGAAGAGTGTTGATTTTGATTCATTTTTGGCAGCTAGTATAATATTGTAAATAGCATTCTAATCCTGGTTTTATTGGAGACTTATTACCTTGGACAAGATACTGAACTTCTTGAGCTTACTTTTCTCATGTATGTTTGGGTAATTTGAATATGTGGCCTCCATATTAATCAGGCTTATGGTGGAGAATCAAAGAAGACTGTGAAGGACACTTTGAACACTGTAGAAATTTTGTAGTTGGATAGTATAAAATTACAGTGCTATGATTTTTATTATGTCTAATTTTTTTCACTGGCTTAGAGCTATGTGTGTGTGAGTGAGTGACTGAGGGTTGAATCCAGAGACACTCTAATACTGAGCTACTTCCCCAGTACTTTTTAAAACTTTTTAAAATTTTTTAAATTTTAAGATAGGTCTTACTAAGTTACTGAGGCTACCCTTGAACTTATGATCCTCCTGCCTCAGCCTCCCAAGTACTTGGAATTATAGATGTGCACCACCATGCCTGGTTTATGAGCTTTTAGAAATAAGAAAGATTGGCATATAACTGTGCCTTCAAATTTATCAGTCAAATGTTTACTTTTCCCTCAGCTCCTTAAACTCTCTTCTTTGTTTTGTTTTTTGCTGTGCTAGGGATTGACCCCAGGGATTTATGCTAATGCTAGGCAAATGCTCTCCTGCTGAGCTATATCCCCCAACCAGTCTTTAAACTCTCTAAGCCTCAGTTTTTTCATGTGTAAAATGGCCATAACATTACTGTCTCATAAGATTATTTGTATGTTGAAGTGAGGTAATTCATTAGGCATTTTTCTTAGTACCTGGCACATAAGTAGCTGTTATGAAGGTTACTTCTAGTTTCCTTTTCAGCTTGTAATAAAGAGTCAAATTGACTATAATTTATAGTGAATCAGACTTAAAACTAGGTCAGTAGTGTTAGATTGAACTAGATTCTAGTTAATGTTAATATAGTATTTGGACAGGAGAGGGCTCCCTTGCTCCAGCTATGAAGATCATCAGCTACCTTGCATTCTTACATGTATTTTTTCTTCTTGCATATAATCATATATTCATTATATAGATGGAGTTAAAATATTCAAGTATATAATATTTCCGACTTTTAGAATTGGTAAAATTGATAGGTGGTAAGAAGAAATTATTGTTCTATTGTTTATTGAGAATTGAAATTTGAAGCAGAATGCCCTTTTGTGTTATCTTAATCATTTCTCAACCCTAAAACAATTGTAACAAATGTAAATATCTCATTTGAGTTTTAAAAATTTTATCTTTTCTGATATGCTAATAAAATATTTTATGTACCCTTTGAGAAATTTGTTGCATTTATTATTGCATTTTATAATATTGTTGCATTGGTATCATAAATATGATGCCGTGTTATTCACTGCTTATTCCAAATTAAAGAAGAATTAATCTCTACTTCATAAGAGGTTATTCAAAACAGGATTTAGTGGCTGGATGGGGGTGGACTCTTCAGATTGTACCTACATGTGCATGTGATCTTGCTTATTCATGTTTTTCCTAGTGTTCTGTATTTCAATTGATTCAGCCTAAAAAAACAATATTAGAAATCTGAGAATGATCCTAATGCTTTCATTATTTATGTTTAATTTGTTACCACATCCAATTAGTTTTACCCCAAGTATAGATTCCTCAAATTGTCTCTACCCTGTTACAAACCACCATATTTTCTCTCCTAGGTTACTGCTCTGTTCTGCTCATTGACTTGTCAACACCATTCTCTCTCACTTTCACACTCCACCCACATAGGCTTCCAGTTTCTAGAAAATGCCATGCTTCTTTCCATTTTAAGGATTGCATGGATGCTGCTTCCTTTCTTCCTAAAACCCTTGTTTCCATCCAGCTCATCCTTCAGGTCTAAACTTAATGCTGCTTCCCAGGGATCCTTTCCTATTCTGTCCTCTACCTTAAATCTAAATTAGGACCCTAATTTAAAAAATATTTATTTGTTTTAATTGTACACAATGACTTTATTTTTATGTGGTGCTGAGGATCTAACCCAGGCTGCACACGTGCTAGGCGAGCAATCTACCGCTGAGCCACAACCCAGCCCAGGACCCTCATTTTTAATGCTGTCACAGTCCCTGGAACTTTCTTCCATTACACATGTGACAATTACTTAAAAGTCCAGAGAGGGCAGCGATTCTGCCTGCATGTTTACTGCTCTGTCCCCATCACCCCACTAACCATGTTTGGCATAAATAATAACAAGGAAATGAAGACATTGGAAATTGTTTCAGGGAAGATTCAGGAATATAAAAATCAAAACACAGTGGAATTGAGATATCTGTTTCTTATTTGTTTTCTATGAAGAGCACCTTAGAGAACAGTGTTTCCAAAATACAGCCCCTCCCTGACATCTATGGTATAAAACCAATTTAAATTTAGCAAACTTTTAGGAAAACTGTGTGGGACTCTTCTTATCTTCTTGTCTGGTGTCATCTGGAACTGACTTGATCTTGATGTGATTTCTTGCCAAATCACTTTAATTTGGCCCACGCTTAAATAGTAATTAAAAAATCTTTGACATCACTGGTGCACTTGCACTCTTGATACTTTTCCTCACTTAATATCTTGATTTTATTTCTGTCTTTCTGGCTTCTTAGCTTCTTTTGCTCAATTCCTCCTTAGGTGTTAGTTACTTTCTGGTGCTAAAAGAGTTCCTTAGGTCTTTTACCTAGACATTTCTTTTTTCTTCCTGTGTGATACTGTCTGCTCCCATAGCTTCAAGTTACCATTTTAGGAAATGTTAAATAAGCAAATGGATGGATGGACAACTGGATGCTAGATTGTTGAACAAATGAATGGAGAGAGAAAAAATAATATAGATAGATTCAATAATTTGACTTTGAAGACCAGTCTGATTTGGCAGATAAAGACAGAAGATACTTAGGTCAACTGTCTTGTTCAAGATTTGACTCTTCTCATCATCACCCTTCTTCCAAAAGCCACCTCATCCTTCAGCTTAGCTCATTCCTGATATCCTTCAACCCTCCTCTCCAAATAAGATTGGATCCCTATTGCATATCCCAGTAGCACACTGCACTTCTACTTTAGAAATATGTAGGACTTCTGGAATAATTTTCTGTGAAGGAAGGGACTGTGTGCCTTGTTTAATTCTTTTTCTTTCTGGAAAATAACTTTTATTTGAGTTTGTTTAATTCTTTATCTCCAATTTATAATACAGTGCTTTCTCCACATAGTAGGCATTTGGTAAATGTTAGGTGAGTTAGTGAATCAGTGAATTCAGTCAGTATCTCAGCATTGAAAGAATCTCAGAAATCAGTCCTGGCATCATGATTGAAAGGATATTCTATAGTTATGCTTTTCAAAGTATATCCTCTGTCCAGCAGCATTATCATTTGGGAGCTTGTTGGAAAACACACACTCTCAGCTCCCTTTAGATCTGCTGCCAAGGTCCCAGGGTGATTTATAGTACACAAAAAAGTTTGTGGCCTTCAAGGGGCGATAAGCTGTGGCTTATGAGGCCTATCCAGGGATGATAGAGGAATCGTTACTCTCATCTGATACCTTTCCTTTTTACTTTATTAGCCTTGAGAAACATTTCCCCTGTTGTCTTATTGCATCAAGCTCTCTATAGTAGTGATTTGAAAAGAATCACACTAATAAATCTTCAGTGCTTTGTTTCCCTCAATAACCATTTTAGAGTTGAAATTTTTTTATTACATAATTATGTGTTATTATCTGCTGTATATGATTGTGACAAAGGCCATATTCTTACCTGTAAATAACTGGAAAATATTGTAGAAAATGAACATTGATTTGTAAACTACTTTCAGATGTTGACCATCTTCCCGTGTGAGAAATTATTGTTTATATTGCAATCCATGAGGTTTTATTTTTGTTGTTGTTTTTTAAGTTTTATGCTAGCTATTCCAGCTATATGAAAGATGTGATTCCTGCCTAAAGGGACCTAAAATTTCAATTGGAGAAATAAGACCAAGGAACCTGAAAGATTAGAAAACAATGAAGTGCACCCAAGAATATAAACCAGCTAGACTGTGGGGAAGAATTTTGGTTACAGCTACAACTATCGCGTAACCCCAAGATGATGCTTACTAAAACAATGCTGTTTCCTTTTCAGGATATTCAGCCTCAAAGAAATCAGAAGATTCTGTAAACAGTAAGTATCAGGTGTTTCTTTATTAAATAGAAATATAGGAGTTCAAGGTATTTGCAGTTTGGGTTTCTCATGAATTTTTTTTTTTTTTTTTTTTTTGTGGTACCGGGGATTGAACTCAGGGGCACTCGTCCACTGGGTCACATCCCCAGCCTTTTTTGTATTTTATTTAGAGACAGGGTCTCACTGAGTTGCTAAGTGCCTCACCACTGCTGAGGCTGGCTTTGAACTCGCGATCCTCCTGCCTCAGCCTCCCAAAGTGCTGGGATTACAGGCGTGAGCCACCACACCCGGCTCTCATGAATTTTATCTTGCTCTAATGTGAATTGCTTTTTTGCTTTTGTGTTACATGAGAAAAGTCATAGAAAGAAGGCCAAAAGTGAATTTTATTCCCCAATTAAGAAAATTAAATGTTATTTTATCTTATTTTAAGTATAGAGAACATTTAAATTTTTTTCACCGAACATAGTGGATACACATTTCATTTTCACATTGTAAAATGTGAAGGAACAGAAGTAGAGGCACCAGTGAGGTTGGAAGGGAAAAGATATTTGGGGGATGGGTTGATATGTAAGCCAAAGTATTACTTGAGTCTGAGTGATCATTTGGTGCTTTTGATTGATTGAAGTGTATGGTTTGTGCATGGAAAGGAGAATGCTGGCAATTGCTTGCTGCTGGTTAGTATTTTAATTAGTCCTATGGTTTTAACTAGCTTGGATCAAAATAGATTGGATTTTACTGAATGTTTGCTGCAAATTAATTTTTCCTTGTTATATTTCAAACAGTGTACTTAATGACTTTAAAAATGTAAATTTGTTTTAAGATAAACAAAAATCAAAATAATGGCAAAATAAGGTAAAATAGAAATGGAAAGCTAGAGGTAAAATTGATATGGACAAATAAGCACCAAAAAGTTTTGCATCATTGCAAAAGTAGATTTCAGATTTGTCACTGTTCTTTCTAACAGCCAAACCAAATAGTGATACCATCCATCAATAGTACATAAGATAATAAAGAAAACTCAGTAATTAGCTTTTTCATGGCAGTTTTGAGAGAAGACTCTGCTGTGGATTTATGAGAGAGGACATCAATTTATGATGACTTATAGTTACTGTGCTATACAGTAGATCTCCCAAGAACCAGAGAATTTAATTGTCCAAGGTCAAATAATTAATGGTAGAGCTAAGATTAAACAAATTTATAACCCTAAAGTCTATGTCCTTTTACCTTACCACCAACAACTGTGAATCAGATGTCCTTAATTTTGACAGGTATATCATACAGATTCACATTTAAATGATTTGATCTGTATCTCACTTCTGTTTTAAAATGGATATAAAAAAACCTACTTTGTTAAATCAGAGATAAGAAAAATACTAGACATTAAAAAGATTCTGTTTGTTTTCTGAAATTGATCAGCTCAAAAGTAAAGTTTAACCTGTCCATTTGTTATCATGATTATTGGAGACATTTACCTTTCTTCAGTAGAGTGAGTTTTTAGGTATTATATAATATCCACAAAAACCAAAATGATAGACTTGCTTTCATTATTCAAAGTTTTTGGGAAAATTGCTTGCAGTTTTAGGCACCACACTCCAAAGGGAACATTGAAGACTTGAAGTAACAACAAAGGTATTAAGAGAATTTGAAATTGTGCTGTAGGAAGAATGTTGGAGGAACTGCAGACGTTTAGTTTGGAGAAAAGTGAAGGGATAAGAGGTGAGGAAGTGGATATAGAAACTACAGATATTGTGAAGGCTGTTACTATGTTCAAGACTTACTTTCGGTGGCTCTGGTTGACAGAATGGGAATCTACAGATGAAAATTTGCCTGAAAACAAATTTTTTGCCTCAATTTATGGAAAAAACTTTTCACTTAGAACTATCTGACAAAAGGAAAGGAAAAGTGAGCTGCCTTGGAAATTGTGTATTTGAACATAGGTGGGATTGGTGCTTATTATTGGAGATGTTGCAATGACAGATTCATTCTTTGGATAAAGGTTGGATTAAAAGACCTCCAATCTGCCCTTCCACCTGAGAGTCATTGACTTAGATTCTGATTCTTACTTGCCAATAATTACTGCAGAGATTTGACAGTGTTGATACAAGAGCATCATTTTGTATTGAACTTTCTTCTTGTTATTTCCTTAGCAACAGTTCTCCTACCTCTGGCAGGTTGTAGCAGTTATAGCAATGATTTGTAGTGATTGTCACCCTTAGGGAACCAGAATATTTTGGATTAATCATGTTGTAAGGGACCTTAGAGGTTGTTTAGTCCAGTTTTATAGACTTGATTCTCTAAGGATATTTGGCCACGTTCAGTAGTAATCTTTCAAAGGAAGTTATTTTATAATACTATTCTAAACTGAGCTTTTGGTAAAATTGGATTGTTAGTTATCAGAAATTTGGTGTAAGAAAGCTGGAATTTGGGAAGTCCTCCTGGGAGGGAACAGGTAAACAGGTAGTAGTGATAAGGCTTTTTGAAATTAGCTTCCCATTTTTTTTTTAAATATTTTTATTTATTTGCTTTTAGTTGTACACAATGCATCAATGTATTTTATTTGTATGTGGTGCTGAGGATCGAACCCCGGGTCGCCCAGGTGCTAGGCGAGCGCTCTACCGCTGAGCCACAATCCCAGCCCTTAGCTTCCCATTTTTAAAGACCTTGTAGGTTTTGTTTTCTTACATCTTAACAGAGTAAGATCATAGTGATAGTTTTGTTAGGCCTAATTAGTTTTTCTGCACTTTATCTCATGTTGGTGAGTTTTTATAAAAATAGGGGTTGTTGAATTTTTATCCTCACACTGGCAGATTTAGCGATGGCCTCCAATAAAACAGGAATCTTTTACTCAGGACATTATAATTTTATCATCATTTGTATGTAGATCACTAGAAATACAGCAGCAGCTCCACTTCCCCCCAGCTTTTGCCATTTTTGTTAAAATTGGTGCCACAGCAGACTCAGGACCAAAGTTCAGATACACACATTGATTCAAGGATCAAAGTCCAATAGGCAAGAGATGAGAACC
This sequence comes from Tamias sibiricus, assembly GCA_025594165.1. Classification (NCBI taxonomy): domain Eukaryota; kingdom Metazoa; phylum Chordata; class Mammalia; order Rodentia; family Sciuridae; genus Tamias; species Tamias sibiricus. The sequence continues at coordinate 137,015,699 of CM046663.1, read as the reverse complement.
ACCGTGGCAAATCAATACTGTTATATTTTTGTGTTGTGCTGAACTAAGGGACATTCTGTATTGACAGGCCAGATTTAAAGTAGTAATTGTGATATTAACTCTTATAAGGTAAATATCTCTTGTAACATAGTTGTCTTTGATTTAGTTTGAGTTGATTTGGTTGTATAAAAGGCAAGTTCACTTTTTTTTTTATAGAGAGCATATTTATATTAGAACCCAGTACCTCAAGAATAGTTCTTTTTTTAGAGTAATGGTCATTATTGGAAAGGAATTATTTGTTAATGTAATTACTTTGTGGCAAAAAGGTTTATTATGGGGCTGGGATTGTGACTCAGCGGTAGAGCGCTCGCCTAACACGTGTGCGGCCCAGGTTTGATCCTCAGCACCACATAGAAATGAAGGCATTATGTACAACGAAAGCAAATAAATAAATATTTGGGAAAAAAAAAGGTTCATTACCTAGTAGTACATTTCTCAGTATTTAACAATTTTTAGCAGATTCATTTGAAACATCCATTTTGTTACATTTTAAGAATAGAAGTGTATTTATATTTTTACTGATTTTAAAGGTAACACCTGTTCATTGTCTAAAATATAAGCAATTTGGATGTTTAAAGTAGAAAGTAAAAGTGTCCCAGGCTCCTAGTAATATAATCACTGGAAAGTTTAGTTGATCCTCACATTACAAACTCAATATACATGTGTAAACTTACATTATATACATATAAATAAATATAATGATTTTTAACATAATTAGATCATACTGTGTATATTTTCTGTAACTTTAAAAAATTTAATATAGCATAGACCTTTTTTCTTGGCAACACATACAAATGAGCTAAGGTTTTTTTTTAAACAACTGTGAGTATTCATTTAACCAATCCTTAATCCCTGATTGGGGATTTAGGTCATCGTCTTTTGTTGTTTTACAGTGTGCTTCTTCATACATATGTATTTGAGGTGCTTATTTATTTGAAGTAAACAATTGAATTCCTAAAAGCATCATTGCTGGTCAAAGTTATGTGCTTTTAAACTGTTCTGTGTTGCCAGATTTTCTTTAAGAAAAAAGGTTACAGAATTTTTACTCTGAATGATTTGAGAATAACTGTTTCTTCACCAAAACAGACTTCTTCTAATTAGTGTAATAGCATTAGTTTAACTAAATGTCTTGACAATTATTTTTTTTTCACAATTTAACTGGATATTTTCTATACTAATTCAGTTCTTGAAGTATAGGTCCTTAATATGAATATGCTCTCAACAGAATCTTAACTTTCATATCTTTTTTGATGACTAAGAAAAAGAGAAACTAAATCAATTATGTTGCAAGAAAAATTTTCTTATAAGAATTGATATTGGAATTGCTATTCTAATGCAAAGTAACTTAGGGAAGTTTTTCATGAGACATTAATTCTGTGGCCTTTTTGCTGAGACTCTGGTATTTATCACATTATTTATTAATTAAAATAATTTATTGTACCTGGAAGAGTGAATTAAATTTCCAGAGAATCATATAAAAGTTGAATCTGAATTGCAGTTAAATTCAAAGTTAATTTAATTGCATTGATGAATAGTTCACAATGTGTTTTAAATATAATACGTTTTTCAAAAAATGTCTTTTAAATAAACAGGAAACTCTGATGAGGAAGAAAGTGTTTCTGAATCTGAGCTCTGGAAGGGTCCACTACCAGAGACAGATGAAAAATCACAGTAAGTGCTCATACTTATAGATAATACAGACCCATTTAACCCGTTTAGGCAGCTATGACCACAGCCATTCTTGATAACAAGGAAAAAATTTAACATCATGAATGTCTGTTTAATGCCAATGACTACCTAGCATGGTGAGAGGAAAGTTTTTTCCCCAGCCATTGTTTATGGCCATAAACAGCCAATGTCTGTCTCCATCTTCTTCTTGGTGAATAAACCTTTCATCAGCTCATCTTAACAGATGGTCTGGTCTTTGCTTGGATTTCTTTAGAGAAGACTGTTCACCAATTTCCAGGGCAGTTTGTCCTATGATACTGTATTCTCATAAATACCTACTGAAGAACCCCTTGAAGATTTATACAGGTGAAGAAGTAGACTTGCCAACACCCACCTTCCTCCCCAAAGATAGATAACTCAGTGCACTCATTCTCTGCTATAGGTGGAAGAGGAGACACTCTCTGAATATGGGCTGAAATATTGTCAATTTTATCATATGTTGGGATGTTCACTGCTTGAATTTTATCTATTAGAAGGAAATAAAATACCATGTAGAGTTTAATGTGAAGATTAAATAGAATTAAGAAGATAACACACCTGGTAAAATAAATGTAGTACATGTTCAATAAATTTTAGTCCCCCTTTTTCAGTCCCTAGCCATATTGGTTCATAAAAGAGATCTAGTGAATCAATTATTACCTCATTAATTTAAACTACTTATAAAATATTTTGCTGATTATATGCTTTGTCCTCGGTGTGATAGAATTTAGGTGTGTTAGAGGTATTTAAGCAAAATTATTTTTTCTCTTTTTCTGTGGAAACCTTTTTTTCCTCAAAAAATTCCCCAAAATATGACTATTGTAGATCAAATTATTTAAAAAGCCTTTGCTCTAAGTAAAATACTGGTGTTCAATTTAAATGAGTAACTAAAACCTCTAACCATTTGTTGAGCACCTCTCCTTGAAGAGCTTTATAGCTGAGAATGGCAGAAGAGGTGTTTGCCTCAGCTCACATTTTTGGGCAATAAAGAGACATGAATAAATCCCATGAAAGAAGGCTTTATTAATACAAAACTTTTACATATTCAACTCTTTTGACATTGATCAACTATTGAGTATCTAAGTCCATGTAGAGGTTTCACTGATTTCATATATGTAAGTTCTGTAGTTTTCTAACTGTAGTAAGTGCTGTCATTGCTAGTGAAAAAGTAGCATGTGGAGAATACTGAATTTGATTCTGTAATTTTTCCTTTAAATTTGGACATATTTTTGTTGGCTTTATGCATTTGAAATTATTTAAAACCAACGATAGGGTCCTATTGGTTATATCTGACCTAAAAGAATATTTTTTAAAGAGATCAGTAGGCTAATTTTTATTATCCATCTTATTTCCTGTTCTCAGAAGAAGAAAAACACCTGTGTGTTCATTTAATGCTCACAACAGTTGATGAAACTTGAGTGTCAAGAAGTTAAGTAACTTGTTCGCATAGCTAATGAATAACAGAACTAGGGCTGTACAGGGTGTAATTTTAAATTCTGCTATTTCTACTATCTCACACTGGCTCCTTGCACTCATATTTATTTAGTACTTTATGCTTTTCATAGTATTCTTATACATTGAAAGCTAAAGGGGAACTCTTCTTTTGTTTGGGACGGTACTGGAGATTAAATCCACAGCCTCATGCATGCTAGGCAAGCACCCTACCACTGAGCTACATCCCCAGCCCTGTAATCTAATTTTATATGTCCTTCCAGAGTTCTGTTCTTTGTTTTAGATATAAGATTATTGGTCCAGGCCAGGTGCACGCCTGTAATCCCAGTGACTCCAAAGGCTGAGGCAGAAGATTACAAATTTAAGGCCAGCCTCAAGTTAGCAAGACCCTATCTCAACATAAAGCATAAAAAGGGTTAAGAATGTATCTATATTTCAGTAGTAGACAGTAGTAGAGGATCCCTGAGTTCGATTCCTAGTACTGGAAAAAAAAATTATTGCTATTAATACGTAATATATTTACTGTTACCAATATAATAAAATACTGCAATCCAAGCAGAATCTCCCTGGTTTTGGAAGTCTGCAACCTAAGCAAAATCTCCCTGGTTTTGGAAGTAAGACTTGTGTACTTTTTTCTTTAAAAAAAAATTTTTTTTCATTCACTTCTTCAGCAGAATATAGTTTGAATTGAGAATGAACAGAGAAGGTATAAAGTAAATAAAAAAAATAAAGAGAAGCAGTGACATTTCACAGAGTACTTTAAAGCAAAATCTTAGGTAATACATTTTGGAAGAAGTGTCAACTTGTAAATTATTTTAACTTTAACAAATCTGAGTACGGTTTTGGTTATTTTAGAAAGTTAAGAATTACTCTCTGACTGGTTCATGGAAATATTGATACATACAAGACTCAGCATTTTTTATTAATCTCATAATGTGTCTCCTAATAATTTTTACTCTATTGGTTTTAATAACTATACTTTTTCTTTTAAACAGGGAAGAAGAATTTGATGAATATTTTCAGGATTTGTTTCTGTGAGATGGGAGAGAGAAAGCCTGCATTTGCATTCCTTAATGTGAAACTGTACTTCAAAACTTCATAAAATTTTTATCTCTAGGTTGCAGTTTGAGTGGTTGGTCTTTGAAAATAAAAATTCAGCCACTCTCAGGATGTCTAATGCTTCCAAAGTTCATTAGCAGACACACTTCCCTGTCCTTTTTCAGTTGCTCATCTATAATGGTATTTCATCCATAGCTCCTTGATATAGATTTAAACATGGAATGATAGGCATTAAATTGAAAACTAAGTAGTTTAATGTCTTACTTTAAAAGGGTTAATATCAGAAAATTTCCTTTTATTAAACAGTTGTTATTCATTAATTCCACAAATGTTTATCAGGCTTTTGTTACATGTAAGGCACTGTGCTAGACATTGCTGTAAAGAAACTGTCTAGGAAATAGTTACACAATCATTTCTGAACTTGTTAGAAAATAGTAAATTGGTGGTAGGTTTATTAATGTTAAACATCATGTGAAAGTCCCCTCATTTCTTAAAGATATTGTTTTTTCATCTCACTACTTATAGTAAAATAAAAAGGAATCTTGATTTCTAAGAAAAATATTTGAAATGTCCAATAGCAAAATTATTAGAAGTAAAATATATGTAATTAAACATTCTTATGATGAAAAAATATAGTCCTAGTTTAATGGTTATCAGAAAATAATACTCCTATAGAATTTAATGTTAATTGGAAAAATATCTAAATACCCTTTAAAAATAAATCCATATATTTGGTAGTGCAAGTATGAGTTTATATATCAAGTTCAATGATAAGTTTAGATTGTTACATAAAATTAAATACTTAATCCATAAAACATAATGACAGGTGATGGAAGTTCTTTTTTTTTTGTGGTGCTTGGGTTTGAATCCAGGGCCTTGTGCATGTGAGACAAGCACTCTATCAACTGAGCTATATCCCCCTCCTGGAAGTCCTATTTTTAAGGAGTGTTTGAAAAGCTCTCCAAAATGATGAGTTTAAATACATTAATCCTCCTACATACCTGTTTCACACTTTGCCTCAGTGCAGTCAGCAGTGGTCAGTGGACCCTTGGTCTGGAGGGTTTGAGATTTATGCTTCCTTACAATTGCTCTGAAGCAGAGTTCATATATTTGGCAGACCTTCAGTGGTGGCACATTGCTACCCTCAGCTCAGTTTCTGGTGACTGAGAAGGGAAGTTGTTTGAATTGACTTAGTATCTAGGGGTTAATAACTTAAAAAATAAAGCTTAAAGAATAGTTTCTTATGTGATCCTGGAAATGGAGTCTCAAAATTATTTTAAGTAATGGAAATAAGAAGTACATGCAGTACTTACCCAAGATGATGACTTATTATTCCTCATTTATACATATTGTATCATTCATTCAGACTATCATTCATTCATATTTACTGAGAGCACCTTGTGCTAGAGTTGATGTTCTCATAAGAGAAGGGAAACTAGACATATAAACACAGAGGAACGACTGCGAAGACACAGGGGAAACATGGCCAGCTACAAGCCATGTTGAGAGGCCTCTTGAGAAACCAACCTTGCCAACACCTCCTTGTTCTTGCACTTCTGGGTGGGTTCTGGCTTGTAGAATTGTGAGAAAATAAATTTCTGTTGTTTAAGCCACCTAGTCTGTGGTAGGTACTCTATTACAGAAGCCTTAGCAAGTAAACATAGTTAAAACTTTTTAAAAACTGTGACTAGTTTCAGGACCACATTTTTTAAAACTAAATTGGTACCAAAAATGCACCTGTTTTTGTCTTATTTTGCATTTTTGTTGAACTTTATTTCATCTTCAGGGTTTTCAGGCCAGAAATATATATTCTCTTGATAATCGTCACAGGATAATTTTTCTGGAGATCCTCTTAACTCTGTTACTTGATGATTTGCTGAATGAAAATTTCTGAAGTTTTTTTGTTTCTTGTATTTCTTTTTTTCTATGTTTTCTGTTTTTCTTCAAAACTAAGATGATGTTTGAAAATTTAGACCAGTTGGATTATTTTACAACATTAAGCATGTTTTGGACTTTTTGTCGTCAACACCACCGCCTGAATCCTCAGCAACTGTAAGACAAAAAAGGGAATATTATTAGGAATTAATGTGAATATCGTGTTTTTATTCTAATTCTCGTGATATTTTCTTGTCAACATTATAGCCCTATTAATAATATTAATCTATACCAAGTACTAAGGGTTTTGGCATTTAAAAACATTTTAATTAACAGTTGGTTCATTTAAAAAATGTTATCTGACAAGTGGTTAGTCAATTAATATATAAGTTTCTTATTGAGGTTATTTAACGTGGGAATGAGCTTGATGCACAAAAGTTGATAACCGAGGAATACAAAATAATGTTCTTAGTCCACAAAGAATTCAGTGTGTACTAGAAAAAATTCAGAAGTCAATTTTTATGCAAATAAAGAGATCTGTATCCAGTATACTGAATAATAAAATGTCAGGAGCCACTTAAAGGACCTGATTGTATCTTCATCATAACACTGGGATAAAAGTAAAATTTAATAGTACTAAGAAATACACTCACTTTCCACATGCTTGGTAGAAATCACATCTTTTTGAAGTGCAAGTCAGATCTCCCTGCTTTCCTGTCAGAACCCCTCTATTGACAACAATCCTCAGCCAGGCAGTGTGCTATCTGGCAGCCCCTACACTACTAGCTTCATCTAGTGCTGTAGCCTCCTTCACTCTAGACTCCAGCCATACCAGTTTTAAGTTCTTCAATTACATTGGGCTTATTTGCACTTCAACACCTTTTTCTCCATGTTTAGTTTTTTCACTTATCCTTTTTGTGTGAGCCAAGTTTACTGTCATGAGATCGTGGCATACACATACACACCCATGTTCACTCTGAGGCTTGTAATTAGCACATTGATTATGCATTGATTGCTTAATGTCTAGCTCCCCCTCTGGGTGGTAACTCTTGGAGATAAGGACTCCAGTTTTTCCCCAAGGCTTGCCTGACTTGGGCCCTTGTATTGAATAGACAGTCAAGTGAATACATAAGTAAAAGTGATAGATATGTTACCCTCCCCCGCCCTCAGAGTTTTCCACACCCTAAGAGAAGCAACCTTGTTTCAAGATGTTCCAGACAGGATGTTCCTTCCCCAGGCAGAATGTTTCTTTTCCCCAGGCAAGAGCCAATAGGCTTAAAGGACACCCTGTTCTAGCCAATGGTGTTTGGGGTTGCTCTAGTGCACCCCCCACCAGAAATCCCTATATAAGGCCCTGTTTGAGAGACTCAGACAGAGAGAGACACGGACACAACATCGGCTGGTCGCTGCTAAGAGGAGGAAGACAGATACATCGGCTCGTCGCTGCAGAGAGGAGGAAGCCACTGCAACAGCTCCAGACCCATCGCCTCCAGCTCAACGGCAGCTGCCCCAGCTGGCAGCTCCAGACCCATTGCCTCCAGCCAACGGCAGCTGCCCCAGCCAACAGCTCCAGACCCCATCGCCTCCAGCCGACGGCAGCTGCCCCAGCCAACAGCTCCAGACCCATTGCCTCCAGCCGACGGCAGCTGCCCCAGCCAACAGCTCCAGACCCATTGCCTCCAGCCAACGGCAGCTGCTCCAGCCATCAGTTCCAGACCGACCACCTTCAGCCCGACGGCCGCTCCCAGCTGACAGCTCCAGCCTCCAGCCAGACAGCAGCTGCTTTAGCTGACAGCTCCAGAGATCCCAACCGGTGCAACCAAGCACCCACCTTCTGTCCAGAGCTTGCACACTCCCCTCTCCCTGACTACCTTCTCTTACCAGAGCTTGCACACTCCCTTCTCCCTGACTCCCCTCTCCCATCTCTTTGACCTTCGACCAGAGCACCTCTTCTCCGGTTTTCGCTACCGGCTACGAAGGCTTTTAAATAAATCTTTTGGCTGCACGGCTGTCCCCGGTGTGATGCTTTGCCCTTCAGTTTCCATGTAGATTATTTGTCAATCAAAATTCTTTACAAAATCTTTAGAATGCTAAACTTGGAAGACAAAAATTAGCATTCCACTTTCAAGATGACATTTCAGTCATTTGATGAACTAATAGTTGCACCCAAGCACTATAACAGATTTTCTGAATGTTAAACCTGATGAATGTCTAAATGAGTAGAATTTCAGGCCAGGTAAAACAGTACCATGTGAATACATCTGGGAAACAAAAATACGGGGGAGTATCCTTCAAGTCACCCCCTTTGGCTAGCCAGCTTTACATGTAGGACTTCCTTAAGTTGAGGATCTTCTAAACCACCTATGTAGAGAACATGAATCTCAGAGAGGTTAAGCAAGTTGCCCAGAGTCCTCATAGCTCATGGAGTAAGTACACCAGTCTAAAGCTGTATTCTCACCTATCCCTGATCTCACAGACTCTGGTTTTGATGCTATTTTACAAACTCAAAAAGAGTCTTGCAGAGGTGCCTCAGGAGCCACCTTCTAGAGGAATAACCACAGATAGTTTTAACCTCTACTTCAATTTAGTCCTGTCAATTCTATGTAGAATTACACATAAGATCTCTTTGAGGGATGATAGTGGGGGGGGGGGCACCCTGAAAACCACTAATTAATTACCAGTCTGCATCAGGAAAGCAGGGCTCATGTTTGCATTTACTGTTTACATTTTTGTCATGTGACATTCAGCTCACCCTAACCTCTAGCTTCTTTGTAAGGAACAAAAGCAGAATCCATCTCACCTTTTGCTACTGCTTCTCCTTCTTCCTGCTTTTTCATCTCCTCTTCAATTTCCTTCATCTTTGCATCATACTCGTCAGCGAGAGACTTCCATTCCACTCTGTTGTTCTGAAGGCCATTCAGCATGGGTGTGATTTCTTTGTGAAACCGTGAGAACTCCTAGAGAAAATTTTAGGTTGGAAAGTTGGTTTTGGGTATTTTTCACATGCAGAGGAGCTGTTAGGCACTGTGCAGTGCTCAGAGCTGCTGGGATGAGCGTAACTAAATGCCTCTGAGGCTTGTGACTGGTGGATACAGTCTTTCCTGCCTGCTCAGTAGGTCTATTCAAGTGCCTCACATCTGATTCCTCATGTTTTTTATTCTACCCTGAATGACATTAGGGCCACATCTCAAAATTACCATGGAGAACAGTGGCACCCCTAATGGCTTTCTTCTGTGTGTGGGGAGGTGACTTTTGCTGTGGTTATAATTGGAGAGAAAAATTCTCATCTAAGAGATTATATAGCTCATTCAAAATTATAGACTCAGTTTAGAAAAAGTTGCTGCGAAAATTCTGAAACTAAAACATGCATGAAATATATATTATTTCCAGTATTGTTTGGATAAAATTCAGGAACTCCCAAATAGGCCTCCAAAGTCAGTTAATTGGCCTGTTTTTATTCATTAATTGGTTTGCTTACCTTATATACAAAAGTACAAACAAAATCAATAAATCCAACTTGAAGTTTAGGAAGTTCATCTCTTTTGTTTCTGTCCATCATAGGCTAGAAAGAGAAACAAATCCTTTTAATTTCCCTTTATTTAGTGAACAAAATAGACTGATTCATACTAATTTTTACTAAGTAATGCATTTTATTCCAAGGTCTTTACAATAGGTTGTTGCTGTAGCACTGTTCTCTCCAGATCTCCTTGTTCCCAGAATTCATTTGCAACCAGAAGTGCTACCTGCAAAGGAGAAAGGCTTGGTTCACTACATCCACTTATTAAGAGAGAACTTGCATTTTATTAGCATGAGTGACATTGAAGGGTGATATCTATAAGTCATTGCTTGAGTTATCAAACCCTTTGCTATCAAGTTTTAAAATATGTATGGATTATATTGAAATAGGAAAGGAGAAGTTTTTACTTGAATGTTCTAGACTAATTCTGGGTTTGTATTGCCATTACTTCTCAGCAATAAAGAATGGGGATGGGAGGATGTTTAGTTCCATAAAACATGCTACAAGTGCAACATTTCCCAAGTCCTTCTTTGTTTTGGTTATCTATAAGCACCTAGCACATCTCTTTGTACATGTACACATGCACAGATAGTGTAAGGACATTCAAGAGTTGGGTTAATTTATATCATTAAAAATATTGCCGGGTGCGGTGGCACACACCTGTAATCCCAGCTGCTCTGGAGGCTGAGACAGGAGGATCATGAGTTCAAAGCCAGCCTCAGCAATGGTGAGGCGCTAAGCAACTTGGTGAGACCCTGTCTAAATAAAATACAAAATAGAGCTGGGAATATGGCCCAGTGGTTGAGTACCCCTGAGTTCAATCCTTGGTACCAAAAAAAAAAAAAAAAAAAAAAAAAAAAAATTACTGTGTTTAATGAACATTTGTTAATTGTGTTACACTGGAATGAGCCAAGCTTGTGAGAAGGATAAGTGAACTTTTTCTTTCTGATGTGGGCAGTGTAGTGAAAATAGTCATGTGATCTATGTGGGAAGTGCCGTGGATCAAGGGAAGGAGGAAAGAAGTTTCATGAAGGAGGGAAGTTGCATTTATGGTAGGAATATTAGTTTGCCAGGTAAAGAAGAGGAAAGACTGCAGTAGTAAATGGAATGTCCCCAGCTTATGTGAATAGGAGCTTAGTGTGTGAGGTGATGGTATGGGAGAGAGTGATGGAAATGTGTCTGGGCGTGTGAGTTCCGGACAGGTGGCAACAGGCCCAGTGCACTTGGCTGGGAAGCTTGAACTTGGCTCACCAGGCCAGTGGCTTTTATTCCTGGAGCTCCAGGGTTCCTCTGAAGTGCACTAGGACCCCAAGAGTACAGGCCAAGAGAGATGAAAACTAAAGTAGCTTTGCTTCTTTCCTCTTTCATGAACTTGTGTAAGTTTTGTCGGGGGAAGTGGACTTAAAAGAGGCTGGAAACCTCTGGCAATGGGGAATGGGCTGGGGAGTTAATCAGAGAGGACAGTTGGGAGGCTTCCACTAAAGTTCTGATCAAAGCTTAGATAAAAGTCTTCACCTCGCTGGGCTCAGTGGCGCACACCTGTAATTCCAGCACTTGGGAGGCTGAGGCAGGAGGATTGAGAGTTCCAAGCCAGCCTCAGCAATGGCAAGGCACTTAGCAACTCAGTGAAACCCTGTCTCTAATAAAATACAAAAAAAGGGCTGGGGATGTGGCCCAGTGGTCGAGTGCCCCTGAGTTCAATCCCCAGTACAAAAAAAAAAAAAAAAAAAAAAAAAAAGAGTCTTCACCAAGGCCAAAGCAAGTGGGACAGACAAATGATCCTGAAATGAAGGAGATAAATTGAAGTGAAGCCCAAGGTCTCCAGCTGGGTCATTGCACATAGGGTATGAGAGGAAGAGCAGGCGCATCAGGGTAAGTACTTGGCTTTGGACTTGATGGTGAGGGAGTTTCAGGACACACCACCCCCCGAAATATTTTAAGCTGAAGGAATTTAAGAAAATCACAGGAGCAGAAGACTCGCCTTCAGAGCCTTTCTCCCCTGAAGCCAGTCATAAAACCTAGGAAGGGTTATTTGAGTCTCCCTAAAGCCAATTGTAAGACCCTTATATAAGAGGTGACCCCTATCCCTGGAGGACAGAAGCCTAAGACAGAGATAGATGCCAAGAAGAATCTGAACAAATCAGCTTTGCTGTTTCCAGTTTTTTCCATTAAATCCTCTTTCTCTGTGATTACTTCTTCACCATGACTAGCATAAAAATACACAAATACAACTGTTTCTTGGGATCTTTATTTTCTTCCTTCCCCACCCCTGTGGTGCTAGGGATGGAACTCAGAGCCTCACCCATGAGAGGAAGCCCTTTCCCACTGAGCTATACACCAGACCCTTTATTGCTTTGCAATAGAGCCTCTTGTGTCACACTTAAATACATCTGTATGCTTTCCTTTTGTTCATCTGTCTTTTACTACAGGGGCCTCAGCCATGAACTTAGGATGGGTAAGGAACAGATTTTTCCTCCCTCCCACGGGTTCCAATTACTCTACAGGTAGACTCTACATTTGTAGTTGAACCAGGTCATTCTGGCCTCTCTTCTGCTTGAGGTTTTTCCTAGACGTTAATGAAGGAAAATAAGTTTCTTCCATTCAATGAGTAAGTAAGTAGTCAACCGTTGCCTCTACACCTCTCACTCCGCACACGGGGGAAGAACAACCTAAACCAGCACCTCAGCTAGTGCCCTTTGTGTAACTGACAGCACGTTGAAGAAGAGGTTGTAAGAGCAAAACCACCCTTAGCAGAGGGACAGCACGAATGATTCACTGTGGTCTTGTTCTCACTTATCTCCTCTACTAAAAACCTCAGACCTCCTCTGAATAATTTTACATAAATTCTTTACAACCTGTTCAGTGATAAGGAATTATTAAAGAAGCGGCTTCTTTCCAAAGTTTCCTCTATTTGCCTTATCCTGGGGCCTGATCAAGGGATCTGTTGACTTACTGCTATTTATAATTTGTCAGAATAGAATTCTTGGGTTGCAAGATATCTTTAGGTGGACTTTTACATGGGATCTAGACTGCACCTGAGAGCGTGAGCTGAGAAAACCCCCGAGAGCAACAAAAGCCATAGTGCAACTGGACTTGCCTGGCTTTGTACCTCCCAGGGCTTGGTGATAGCCGACAGGTCACATGCTGTCATCATCATTGCCCTTAGGAAGAAAAGGAAAATTGTTAAATAGAAAAAGATGCAAACTACTTTTTCTTCCCCAAAGGGAAATACCATTCTGACCACTCACATGATGATCTCCTTCTTGGTTGGATCAACAGTTACATACTTGATGGCCTCCTCCTCAGTTTGCATTTGCTCACAGGCATCCACAATCTTTTGAAACATGGTTCTCTTCCTAGAAAACAATTTTACCATATAAAGGCAGAGGAAAATGTACCTGGAATGCGTGCTTTTCATATTTCATGTTCCCACTTTGCACTGGGATATCCACATAGCAGAAGCCAAGAAGCCAAGGGATAAGAGAACAGGAAATGGCTGTCTAATTTTGTCATAGAAAGGGCTTAAGAGAAAAAGCACAAAACAAAAAGGGGGGGAAAAACATGTAACACTGAATACATTAAAACTAAAAGTTACAAATGGGAAAAGAGACCATAACATAACGAGAGGGCACAGAATGTGATAAGGTATCACAAGACATAGAGCCAACAAAAAATCAGAACCCCAAGCATATAGATGCTAGGACTCATTGGTAATAAGGAAATACATAATTGAACAATAAAATACCATCTCATACTCAATAGATTAACAAAATAAAATGCAAGTGTGCACAGATCCACAGTGTTCTGGATATGGGGTGCAAGAACTCTGTACTGCTGCTGGGAACATCAAATCAGCATGACTGCTCAAGAGTACAGCTTTGCAAAGTGGCACAACATTGAACACAGGCAAACCTTACAGCATTCCCACTTCTAGGCATGTATTTTAGAGAAGCTCTCATATGTGCATAAGGATATATAGCATCACATAGTAGGCAATGGAGAAGAATTGGAAACCATCTCTATTGCATTCCTAATATTCTTTTTCCTCTTTAAGAAATCAGATCAGAGGCAAATGTGGCAAAAAGAAACATGGTTGAATTTAGGTTATGAACATTTATATTAGTCTAAGAATTTATTTATAAATTATTTATAATTTATAAATTATTTATAATCTCTTCACATGTACCTCAGCCTCATTTCTTTGTGTTCAAGAAAACCAGAGTATAAAACTTGGGGTGGTTATTAAAAGCCCAAATGGACCATTTTAGTCAGGCTGAAAGACAGGTCTGAACTAATTAATAGTTAGATTTTTAATTAAGAAGGGTCAGAAAGGCAAAATTTGACAATACCCAGGTCACTGAATATCATCAGTGTTCTCCAACAACTTCACATTTCAATCATGAGAAACTGTGCAGATGCTTAGAGTATCTGGTCTCCTTGATAATGTCATTGTTTTACACAGGCTGGCCCTCTGCTGCCTATAACTCAGTTTTGTGAGGTTGGTGCATGTGTGTCACAATCACCAAGATTGTTCAGCTCCTAGACTCTGACAGGATCAAATTTCTGAGTTTGAAACACTGAATACCAGATTCTGGACTGTGGTGAATTCACCAAGATAAAAGGCCACCTCATGAGGTTGACATCCCTCTGCTGCCAACCTACAAACTTCACAGCATATTCTTCAGTTGAAATTTCTTCAGGTAACAAGCAACTTAACATGTGGCGGGTGTGTGTGTGTGTATAAGTTTTTAAAACACATTTCTAGATTTCTAGTAAATTCTCTATCAGGCACCTGTCTTGAGGACATCCTAATTGACATTCCAAAAGAAAAACAGACAAATTTGTGTGCATGCATGTGAACAAATGCATCTTAACTTTAAGTGCAACAGATAATTCCTGGAAAGCAGAACCACATAGCATGTCACAGCAACCTGTGGTCAGGTGTGTACTTACTTGAAATACAAAGCCAGATCAGTTGCTATTATTGCAACCTCAAACAAATGAATAACTGTTTCATACTGACGCTTGTTTAGGTTCTGGAAGATGTTTAAACTCTGTAAGATGAAAATAAATTCACAATAAAGTACAATCATTAATTTGCCTTTGGTTCAACAAATCAAAATATGTGTAATGAGAAGAAATCTCAGTTTTGCTTCCAGTTTTTATCTCATGGATTAAGTAAACCCCTTTACTATACCTCAAGGGAACTTAAACTATAACAGCATATATTGTTAGCAAGTATTCAGGTAATCAATGTGTATGTTTTCAGCATAAAAAAGTGTCTTCTTCCAAGAGTATTTTTAAAATTATAATAGATTTAGGATGGGCTTGTATTAATTGAGGCATTTTAATAAAGAATTCCTGGGAGAGGTTCAATGGTTAGATATGTTGTATAATCTACCAGATATTCTTAGAGTGACTATAGAAAGCGTTGGTCTTTCAGAAACTACAAATTCCACTAATACTCATGTGAATGTAGGAAAAAATAATGAGATCCTCCCATTTATTTTTAAAATGTTTTCTTGCAATAATATTTTACAAAAACTTAACTAGACTTTTCTTCAAAGAGTTTTTCATCAATAATCTCTTCACATGTACCTCAGCCTCATTTCTTTGTGTTCAAGAAAACCAGAGTATAAAACTTTGGGTGGTTATTAAAAGCCCAAATGGACCATTTTAGTAAGACAGGCTGAAAGACAGGTATATGGTGGCTCAGCAAATGAAATTGAGAGTGACAAAATCCAGAAAAATCCCACTGGAATAAAAGAAGAGATAGTATGCTAGGCTATGTAGAGAGAGAGAGAGGTAGCATAATATTGAAAAGAACACTGGATTACACACCACATAATAATAGCAAACAGTTCTTACTATCTACCAGGTTATAAATTTGTGAAAACTTTTAATCTTCTCACAGCAAATCATAATACAGGGAGGTTAAGTAACTTACTTAAGGTGAAACAGCTGGAATAGGTTAGGCCTTGTCTCTAACCCAGTGCAGCATGCCTGCAGAGTTTATGCCTTCCGAAACTACAAATTCCACTAATACTCACGTGAATGCAGGAAAAAATAATGAGATCCTCCCATTTATTTTTAAAATGTTTTCTTGCAATAATATTTAGTCTCTACCCTATGCCACTTCTCAACAAGGAATGCAAGGTCAATTCCTGGCTTCACCACTTGGTAATTGTAGAATCCTGGACATTGTCATTAATATCTGTGAGAATTTGTTCTCTCAAATGGGGATGATTACAGCTACCCTACCTCGCTGCCTAGCACTTGGTCTATGCTCAGTAAAGACCTGTGGAATGTTGTCTCAAATAAAACAAAAACTGGGAATGCATTTTCAAAGTGTAAATTGCTGTAAAACTGAATAATTTTTGTATCTTTATTATTGTTACATAAAGTTTTGAGCCTAGCTCTAGGTTAAAATAGAACTGCGAACCCCGACCAAGTGTGGCTCTCATTTATTTCAGGAGATTGAAATAATAGAAAGCAATAATTGCACCAGAGCTCAAGTTTTAGACACTATAGTATTTCACTATATAAATCTGTACTTACGTCATCTTTTTATAACATCTACAACAAGAAAAGAGGTATTTTTCAAAGCATGTGTAATAGAAAGGAAAACTGATTTTTTTTTTGAAACAATGAATTCACCATAGTAACTTTAGTCTTTTTATATTGAGAGTAAAGCAATGGCTACTCCACAGCCACTCCAAATGACAATAAACAAAAATAAAAATTGTCTGAATTATAATCAATTTCTTCTTAGGACAGTTCACAGCAGCCCTGATGAGCATATTTTAGTCCAGAATCTCTGAACCAAATCTTGTGAATTAAGTTATTTTCAATCTGGTCTGCACTGGCCAAGGACAAGGAAAGGAAGATGGGGGCATTTGTCACTTAATCCCACTTAACTTGCCCCTGATTCTCATTGGATGGTGGCCTCCCCTTTGGACCGGTGGTGATCCAGTGGCACATTTGCATTGGCAGGTCACTGCCTGTATTTGTTCACTGATGTACAGTGCTGTGTTCCAAAAGTACTGTGTCTCATGGGATTCAGACACATACTCTGGAGACTCTCAACATTTAAAGTCAACCTTCATTGCTGTACTAGCCAAAGGGGTGGGGGGGGGGGAGAGAATGTCAGAGAAAGCATAAAAATGCCTTACACTCTTAGATAAATTAATATATGTAGCACATGAAATCATTTTAAAAAGCCAGACTGCTAAATTCAAATGAACAATCCTCTCGAACAGAAACTTCCTTGTTTCTACAAAGTGTCAGGTTGTACAGAGTCTATAACATACCACCATTAACCAGATTGATCGATATTTATTGTGCAATAATTATTTTAGGGCATGTTATTTATATTTATAAACCTGAACACCTGCTTCTATTTGATAAGAACATGTGTGTGAAAGAAACAGCCACATTTCAAGGGAGAGAGAGAAATGAATAGGACTAATGCTGTCATGCTGCATTTATATCATACCTTTTCCCAATCCAAAATAACAAGACAGTAGTATTAAAGTTGACAGATTATTGAACATTCTTTTGCTTTCCAAAATAAATCAATACTAGATTTTTAAATTTTGGTATAACTAAGAGGAAAAGGTTTATATCCAACTCTTCATTGCTGTTTCCTGTGTACAGAACATAGCATACCCAAATTTCACTCCTTTTTCCATCTTGCTCATTCTCGCTTTCATCTAAAAACATGTGTTTTTAATTAAGAAAATTAACTTTTTCCTAATTCTACATTCTTTTATATTTTCTTTCTTCCTTGAATCTAAGGTTCTTAAAAGGACAGCTTCTAATTGGTATTTTTTTAAAAAATATTTTTAATTGTCAATGGACCTTTATTTTATTTATTTATATGCAGTGCTGAGAATCAAACCCAATGCTTCACACATGCTACGCAAGTGCTCTACCACTAAGCCACAACCCCAGCCCCTAATTGGTATTTCTTTTTAAGTTGTGGATATAGATTCATATAAAAGATCCTATTTCTGTTCTCATGCTAGTCGCTAGAATGCTCTTGGCCAAACTTGTGGCTGATGTTGAATAAATGTTTGCACCTTCTTGTACACACTTTGGGTTTGGGTGGTCTTTGCCATGCTTCATCTCATTTTTCTTATTCTTTCATTAGCCTTCATTTGTTTTTCTTTAATGTTGCATGTATTTTTTAAAACTCCATTAAATCCTTTTAGGAACAAACATACATATAAAGTTGCAGCTTTGGGGATTGTTTGTAAGTAAACCCCCCCCCAAAAAAAAAAAACCCCAAAAAAAAACAGATCCAGTGGTCCTTTCTTTAATTAAAACAATAGATCCCGGGATGTGCGCACTCACAGCAGCAGCAGAGGATGGAAAGCTCTGTGGACCGACCCTGCTCTGACTCCCTCTACCGTACCCCATGCCAAAGGGAATGCTAGGGCTGAGGGGTGAAGGACGGAGCAGACAGCAATGGCCAGATCCCCGTGCAGAGGCCATTGCATCATAGGTTTTGCTCAGTATGAATCTTATGACTTTTAGAAAAAGAACGAATGGAATGAATTTGACATAATTTTCCTACGGACATACATGAATACACCACAGTGAATCTCATCATCGTGTACATCCACAAGAACGGGATCCTATTTAGAATAAGATATTCCATGCTTGTGTAATTGCATCCAGTGGATTCTACTGTCATGTATTGCTAAAAAGAACCAATGTTTTTTTTAAAAAAGGATGCATTGGTGAAAGTGTTTGAGACAACAAACTGGAAGCTAAGGATTTCCCCCAGCTGCTCCTGCCCCTCCCCCACAGTATTCCACAGCAGACCTGGCTACATTCAAAGATGAATAATTTTCAAAACAAAACAAGCATCTGCATAAAGACCACATGGAGCCGAGCACGAATGGTGCACAATTGTATATCCCAGTGACTGGGGAGGCTGAGGCAGGAGGATCACGAGTTCAAAGCCAGCCTCAGCAAAAGCCAGACCCTGTCTCCAAATAATATACAAAATAGGGTTGGGGATGTGGCTCAGTGGTTGAGTGCCCCTAAGTTGAATCCTTGGTACCTCCCCCCTCCTACCCCCCAAAAAAGCCCAAAACAAAACAACAACAACAAAACACATGGGGCAATTCCAACACGTTGTGTATATGTTTTCACAAATTGACAAATGAATTCTAAAATTCACATGGAAATGCAAAGGGTCAATGGGTACTGGACCCATAAAGTTGAATTAAGTTGATAGTGGAAATGATAGAGCAAAACATAAATTTTATAGCTATTAATGATGGTAAACAATACTAATGAAAATACATCCTTGTAAACAGAGATGGAGATGTGGGGAAAGTTTAAGCATCCTAACTGCTTCACACTTCATGGCAGAGAGTTAATAGATACTATCAAGTTAACACATATTGTTTAAAAATAAACACTTATATGCTCAGATAAATCTTCCATAACTTTTCATGGACGTTTGTTCATATTTGTTGTTCGTGTGAAATTCTGCATTTCCTTCCATTTCTAAAATATTTCTGTTATATTCAAGTAGATCATTAAATGCTTTTTATTTCTTATTGTTTAAATTTTTGTGGTGCTGGGGATTGAACCCAGGGCTTCACACATGCTAGCTCTACCACTGAGCTACAGCCCCAGTCCAATGCCTTTTATTTAAGATAAATGGAATTCTGCTGAGCAGTGAAAAGAAAAGAATCACTGACAGGAGCATGGATGAATCTCAAAATTACATTCTGCATGAAAGAAGCCAGCATGAAAGAGAGCTTATAGTATGATCACACTTGTTAAAATCCAGAACATGCAAACTAATCCATAGGGACTGAAAACATTTCAACCGTCAGCTGGAGCTGGGAGAGGTGGGAGAGAGAGATGAATTTAAAGGGGTATGAGCAATCATCTGGGGGTGACAGAAATGTTCTGTATCTTGATTGTGGTAGTGGTTCCCTAGGTGTATAAAATGGTAAAAAGTCAGAATTGTACACTTTAAAGGGAAGCTAGTGTATGTGTGTGTGTGTGTGCGCGTGTGTGTTTCTTCGATAAAGTTGATTTTAAAAATACCAGCTTGTCGTGTGATTTTATTTTTCAAAAATTATTTCTCTAGGGCTGGGGTGATGGCTTAGTGGTAGAGTGCTTGCCTAGCATGTGTAAAGCACTGGGTTCGATTCTCAGCGCTGCGTATAAATAAATAAAAATAAAGGTCCATTACAACTAAAAAAAAATGTTTTATGAAAAAAGAATATTTCTCTCCATGCTGCCTGTATATAGTCACGGGGCAACTGCAATCAAGTTCATTAAATGTTAATGAAATAATCTGTTTCTGGGTGGTGGGATTTGAAGTTTTTTTTTTTTTTTTTCTAATTTGTCTTTGAATTTTTCCCTATTGCTTGAATTTTTATAGTAGGCATATATAGTTCTTACAACAACTCTGAAATCATTAATTTAAAAAATACATAAGATGTGGTATTCCATCCCCCTACAAACACACCCCCACACTAAGCTGCGCTGGAACATTATATAAAGACAAGGGCACCAAAGTAAGACAGGAGGGCTGTTCCCCAGGCCAGGCCCAGCCAGACCCAGCCCTACTTGCTCAGCTGGCTTCACTAGCTCACAAAAAGAATCTATTTTTGTTCTTCCCTGACTATTAAAATGGCAATAAAAATATGAATTCCACGTAGCACAGCAAAACAGATAGAAATGGGTTTTAATTGGCTCTGATTGGTGCTCTCAGGTGAGCTGAAGCCAGAGAAAGTACAGGCAGTTCTGATCTTCACGGTGGTGCCTGTGACACCCACAAAAGAATATCGCAATGTGTTCTGGCCTCACTGGTGACTGGACGCAGAGCCTTTAATTTCTTCTTTGCTAATTCTTTGTATTAAACAGAACAAAAAGAGATGTTGTGAATAATAGCAGGGTTCTGTGATTTGGATTGAGCAATTAATTTTGTCATTTGGAGAAATTTGCTGTAGAGCAAATTTTAGTATTAAAATTTATACTGGTGCTCAGCAGTAGAGCACGTGCCTAGCATGGGCAAAGGCTGGGCTTCCAGCCCCAGCACTGAGAAAAAGACATTTTTTTATACTCCTACAAATTTGGCTAAAAAGGTTTCCACCCATTCATCCAGGTAAAGGGTTGATTTCTATCTGGTTTAGAATATAGGCAGTCTTATTTTTCAAGAGAGTGAATCCAACTCTATAGGGATATAAGGACATTTCAGTTAAAACCTTACAGTATGTAAAATAAAGTGTTTGAATTGTGCCTGCATGTGCCAAGATTGCTGGATAAATCCCAAGGATTTGCCTTTATTTAAATTAAAAAAAAAACTTTAATATGTGTATTTTCTTTACAGATTTAAAAAGCAAAATAACATTTTCTCCCCAAAATAGGAAAAGCATATCTGATATATAAAAGTATCTTGGGTTTTTTTTCTTGTGTGTTTTTTTTTAAAGTGTTCAATTTGCTCATAAATAAGCTATGTGACTACATCACCTAGCGACTCTATTGACAAGGCTTTAAACATCTGCAATTAGCAGGTCGAATAGTATTGTAGACAGGTCCTTGAAAAGATAGCATAGATTACTGAGATGCAATATTCCTTTTTAGAAAGAATAATAAGTATTTATATAGCCATCAAAGCCACTTTAGACTGCAAAGTAAATAACATAAAAAATTAACATGGGAAACCATAACTCCGCTATAAACTGTCAAAGCTCAGAAGAAAAACATGTAAGATACTGGGAGCCTTCCAATGTCAAACACTGAGATATTTGGCTGTAGCTTTTAAAATTTATTTTGCTTTAGTAAGTAAATGTATAATTAAGTGATAGATCATATTTGACACTGCCTCATAGTGGTATTATAGAAACAGTAGGATGTACAGAACATTTTTATTCAGACACCAAAGATTGTTCCATGAGCAAAACAAAGACTCATAACAAATTAGGTGATGACAGTTTTCCTTTCCTGAATTCCTTCCAGTTCTACTCTTCTTTTAATTGCCATAGAACAGATATTATCTATGCTAGGATTTCTGCTGTGGGGAGAGATTCTATCTGCCCCTCAGAATTAAAGAGGCCTAGTTCAAATGCAAAACCCTAGACCTTGGCTCCAAAAATCCTGGTTAGTAATTGGGAAAAGGTCTCCAGATTTGTGCTTTCAAGAACCTGTGCGTACACACACACACACACACATACACACACACACACACACGCATTGGCAATTCTGAAGAAGCTATTCTGGGCACCCACATCTGAGAACCACTATCTAGATTCACCCAAGGTGCTGTGAATCACACGTGGTTTGTTCCCTCTGAAACTCATGTTGAAATTTGATTGGCAACGTAAGGGTGTTGGGAGGAGGTGAGGCCCTTGAGAAGTGTGGTGGCATTGAGAGGGATTAATGCCTTTCTGGTAGTTTGTTTCCATGAAAGATGTTATAAAGCAAGAAAGACGCTTAAGATTGTCTCTTCTTCATGCCTACTTGCTCTTCCACCCTGAGTCTCAGCAGATGAGGCCACCTGATCTTGGACTTCCCTGTCTCCAGAAATGTGAACTAAAATACACTTCTGCTCCATAAATTATCCAGTCTCTGATATTTTGTTATAGCAACAGAAAATAGACTAAGACAAGGTTAGTGCTTCACCAAGAGCATTGCAAATCGAGAAAAGCTAGAGCAGGGTTAGGATGGATGTAGTGTTGAGTGCTTATCAATCACACATTATTAAAACCACTCAGATCATTTTCTTCTTTTTTTCCACTTCTCTGCCCAGTCACTCTGCCTTAGAAGGTGTTCCCACGTGGCTTATAGGGACCGTCTTGGCTTTTCATTGCTTAGAAGAATTGAGTGTTCTCTCTAGATGACTTATTCCTGTGTATTCCCTCCCTGAGTCTTTAATGAAGATTATTACTAGAGCTGAGAAAAGCCACACTCTCCAGAGGGTGTATTTATCCTAAAGAGCATACAATTCTAAGTAAGTTTGCTACCTGTGAAAAATAGTTTCCCCTCTATTGAATAATGACTCTTTTGAATTGGTTTTGGTTTAGAACTTTCTTAAGAAAGTATAATTTGAGCCGGGCGCGGTGGCGCACGCCTGTAATCCCAGCACTTAGGAGGCTGAGGCAGGAGGATCGTGAGTTCAAAGCCAGCCTCAGCAATGGCGAGGCACTTAGCAACTCAGTGAGACCCTGTCTCTAATAAAATGCAAAATGCAAAAAAGGGCTGGGGATGTGGCCCAGTGGTCGAGTGCCCCTGAGTTCAATCCCCAGTACCAAAAAAAAAAAAAAAAAAAAAGAAAGTATAATTAGATTATGTTCACAACTTTCTCATGTGTCTATCTACCCCTTAAATAAAATTGATGAAGGGAAGAATAAGAAGCAGCTCCTATGGAAGGGAGATGAGCAGAACATGATATGTGCCAGTCATCATGAATTCAAAAGATTTAAAGCCACTTCCCATCAAAAGCCATCTCTGACCCCTTCCCTTTCTCCTCCCAAGAATGTGGTCCCTCACTTTGGAACTCCAGAACATGACTCAGTGCCCCTCTGATGGCAGTTACCTGTTTCTCTCTTATAGCCTGGTCCATGCCTATTCTACTACTCAAGTCCGGCTCTCTCCAAGGCACATACCAGGCTCCCCTCTTTCCCCCTTTACATTAACTTATGTATGCTCAGGGTGCAGAGAGTCTTTCACATTCACCATATGCTTTTGCTTCCTTGCCCGGGGACCCACAAAGATTCTGTTGACTTTCCATGGCTCTGTTCTCGGTCTGAGTTACTCCAACTTGGTGGAAACAACTGCAGTATAGCAATCGACATGATAAGGTATGCATCGTCAGTGCCATAACTCAGGCCACTCTCTTTCCAGCATTTTCTGTGGGTTAGGGCTCTGATCCAGAATCAGTAAGCTGCCCTAGAGAAAGGCTCACGTACCTCATCCTTCAGGAGGGTCTTACTGTACTCCAGATGGTGCCTCTCTAAAATAGAAGACCCATGAAGCCTTGCCAGTGGAGACGTGGACCTAGGGAGAAAACCACAAGTTTAGCTGTTTGAGGATCACACAGAAGTCCATACAATACAGAATTTTTACTGTCTCAGGATTCTTTTTTTCTTATATCTCCTCTTTCTCCCTAAATGCCTGTGAAATGGTCAAAAATACATATTGAGAATGTTTTTTAGGTTTAACAGATGAGAGTATGTTATTTCAGAAAAAAAAATAATTTGGAAAAAACAATGCTTGAATTATTTACATTAGAGTTTAGTTCATCTTCTATATCTAAAATCTTTCTCCCCCTCCTTCCCTCCTTCCCTTCCTTCCTTCCTTCTTTCCCCCCTTCCTACCTTTCTTTTTTGTTCTCTCTCTCTTTCTTTCACCAGGGATTTAAACCAGGGATGCTCTCCCACTGAACTTCATCCATAGCCCTTATTATTTTTCATTTTGAGACAGGGTCTCACTAAGTAGTTGAGGCTGGCTATGAACTTGCAATCCTCCTGCCTCAGCCTCCTGAGTCCCTGGGATTATAGTCATGCACCTAGTTTGCAGCTAGGATCTATAGTGGTGGACCATGACTTACAAACATATAGCAAATCTGTGAAAGTCCTTAAATTATTTGCATAGAATGTGCTCAGTAAGAATTTCCCAGAATCAAGATGAAAATCACTATAAAGTAACATTTCTTTCCCTCCTCCCCCAAGACAGTAAAACAAATTTATACTTAAAGTTCCCATTTGCTAAGGGTTACATAAATGGGAACCTCAGCCTTTGGTGCCCTTTTTTTCTCCAGTACCTCCTGACCCAGGAAGAGAAAGCTGTATTGAAAATAAAAAGATAAAAGGAATAAGAGGTAGAAAGAGGCTGAACCTAAGGTCTACAAATTATAGGAATTTGTCATAGAAATATGAAAAAAATAATTAATAAAGGAAGATATAAGAAATATAGATGGCAGAGCTGAGGTGGTGGCTCAGTGGTAGAACACTCGTCTCGCACATGTGAGGCCCTGGGTTTGATCCTCAGCACCACATAAAATAATAAATAAAATAAAGGTATTGTGTACAACTACAACTAAAAATAATTTTAAGAAAAGAAATATGAATGGCAGACTTAGTAGAGAAGTTTCACTTCACTTTATAGAAAACAGAACTTTATGGAGGGAGGAGTTATTGTCAAAATACTCAGATTGGGGGACAATTAAGATATGCTTGAGCAGTGTTATAATTGATCATAATTTTAATAAATATTTGAATGCCTACTCTGTGTCAGCACTGGAGATTTTCTTTAAATGAATCAAGTTCAACTCCACTTAGAAGGGAGTGAAATAGTTAATTCCATTAGGTTTATAAACATCAATCAAATATAGTATTGGGAAATGAGATATTCTCTCAGTCTCAAAATAGCACTCCACCTATTATTTATTCTTTACCAAGGAGAAAATGTTCTTCTAGAAAAAGAGATCTGGGGCTGGGGTTGTGGCTCAGTGGTAGTGCGCTTGCCTAGCACGTGCGCGGCCCGGGTTCGATCCTCAGCACCACGTAAACATAAATGCATTGCATTGTGTACAACTAAAGCAAATAAATAAATATAAAAAAAGAAAAAGATATCTGCTGGACATATCCACAAATAGTCTTAACTTAACCTCATAGCTAATGAGACAAATCCATATCACGGACCCCCTGATACAATGCACTGAGAAGGCACAAGATCATCTATAAAGAATCCTTGCCCCAAAATGTCAACCTGCATTTAATCAGTAAACAATTGCCTAAATCCAAATTGAGGGATATTCTGCAAAATAACTCTTCAAAAATATCAACAACCTGAAAGACACAAAAAGACTGGTTAAAGGAGACTAAAGATAACTGTCAACTAAATACATGTGATTCTAGACTATATCCTGAATCAGAGGGAAAATAGCTATAGAGGATATTATTGGGGTAATTGAAAATTTTTATGAAAAGATTCTGTGTTAGGTAATAATATTATTATCAAAAGGAAATGTCCTGAGGGTGATCATTGTCTTGTGTTTATGTAGGTGTATGTCCCCCTTCTTCTCTGGAAATGTATGTTGAAATATTTAGGAACGAAATGCCATGATGTCTGCATCCAACTCACAAATGGTTCTGTAAAAAAAGAATTAATTTACACACACACCTACGCACACACCTATACATATTTGGGAAGAGAGAAAACTAGTTTGGCAAAATGTTTTCTTAGTAAAAACAATTTGCAAGCCCAGCGTGGTGGCACATACTTATAATCCCAGCAGCTCAGGAGGCTGAGGCAGGAGGATCACGAGTCCAAAGCCAGCCTCAGCAATTTAGCGAGGCTCTAAGCAACTTAGTGAGACCCTGTCTCAAAACAAAAATATAAAAAAGGCTGTGGGTGTGGCTTAGTGGTTAAGGGCCCCAGGGCTCAACCTGGTACCCAAAGAAAAAAGGTAGATGTATGAAAGAGAAGATGAAAGATTTCAATGGAACATTGAAGGAAGGACAAGGAAAGGAAACAAAAGAAAAGCACAACATTTGGTAATAATTTTATTCATTAGGTCTGGCAATAGTTAGCTTGAAGTACTGAAAATAACTCTAATCATTCAGGGAGAAAATAACCAGAGGAGAGAACTTGAAGGATCAGAGACGACAAGTGTGATTTGATTATTTAGCTGACCAGGTTTCTTTATCTTTCCAAGAATAATTTTTGAAATTAAAACTCCAGCAGGAGGTGGTGAGAGTAGGAGGACACAGAGAGGTCTTTTAACACAGGTGAGTGTCATTCCCAACTGCCTGCTGGGATTTGAGTGCGTGTGTGGTGAGGGGAGACCGTGGTGGAAATTTTGAGGTATTGGCTTTGATGATTGAAGATTGGATGCAAGTAAAATTTATGTTAAAGCTTAATTATTTATTTATTTTTGGCACTGGGGGTTGAACCCAGGAACACTTTACCATTGAACTACATCCCCAGCCCTTTTAAATGTTTTTTTTTTTTTTTTTTTAGAGACAGGGTCTCACTGAATTGCTTAGGGCCTAAGCTAAATTCCTAAGATTGGCTTTGAACTTGGGATTCTCCTGTATCAGTCTCCCGAGCTGCTGGGATAATGCCACGGCACCTGGCTATGATAAAACTGAAGAAGTAGGAAAGGGTGCAATTTGTGGCTGAGAGAACAGGGAGGTTGAACATCTCTGAGACTTTAAACAGATGGCGTGTGAACGTGCGCAGAATAAGCAATGGGAACTGCAGGGAAGATACAGCAACAGCGTCAATGTTAGGAACCCTTCTGTGACGCTGGAGTGCAAGGCCAGGGACAGCCTGTGTTAGGATCTCAGTGAGCCTATAGAGAAGATGCCTCTGGATACTTTCTGTGCAAGCTGGAATACTGGGCGTCTGCATTCAATACTCAAACAGCTGGAAAGTAGAGCCCAGAGTGCTGCCTTGCTGGTTGCCTTGATCAATTGCCTAGAAGTGGTTTTCCACCCTTGGCCCAGGGCTCTGCCCTTGTTTTGCCTTGATGCATAATTTCATCAGTGACTTGAATAAACACAAACAGAAGCCATGACTATCCAACTTATAGATGATAAAAAAAAAAAACCCTGAAAAAATCCCACCCTAATTTGTTGATTTACAGAGTATGACTGAAAGGGAGACTAAAGAATCAAATTAAGATGAAGGTTAATCAGGATTCAATGCAATACTTCAAACCATGTGTAGATTAGTCTGTCAAACTCCAGGACCCACAGTTTAGGAATGACATAAAAATACTGGAGTGGGTTCAGAGAAGAATGATAAGTAAAATTACATGATGGAAACCATTATGAAAAATAAAATTAAAAGAACTTGGTGTGTGGGGGCTTAAGCTGTAGCTCAGTGGTAGAGCGTTTGCTTAGCATGTGTGAGGCACTGGGTTTGATCCTTAGCACCACATAAAAATAAACAAATAAAGGCATTCTGTCCATCTATTTAAAAAAAAAAAGAAAAAAAGAAAAAAAGAACTTGGTGTGTACAACTTGGGAAAGAGTATACTTTAGGAAGAGGGACATGATAATTTTCTTTACTAGATGAAGGAATAGTCTGTGGATGATAAATTATACATATTCTACCAGCTCTAGAGACCTGAATTAGGAGAAACAGAAGTTGAGGGGAGATCAATTTCAGTTCAGTATCATGAAGAACATTCAGCCATTAGAGTCACCCCCAAATAGAATGCTCTGCCTTGTAAGGAAGTGGGCTCTCCATTTTGGAAAATAATGAAATGTAGACCAGAGAAAAGAGGAAGGCCTACAGGAGAAGAGAGGTCTACCCTGGATGGAAGGATGAGTAAATTCAAAAGTTCCTTTTTTCTGATAATGGGGAGACCAAAAGATCAGTGAACTAAAAAATGCAACAAAGAAAAGGGGATGAGAGGGACCAAGAAATCTATAAACATAAAAGCATGAAACAGAAAACAAACTGGTTAGAAGAGTGAAGTAAACAAAGAGAACACAACAACTTGAGGGAATAATAGAATTTTGAAAATGGCAAGATTTTTAGGGCATTGTCAGAGGGTGTAGTCTAAGGCTGGGAGATAAGGGTGGAAAGGAAATGGAGGAGATCAGACATTTTGGAGACAAGTAATCAGATCAAGGGCACAAGGTCAAGCCAGGAAGCAGAGTCATCTGTGTCCCAACAGTTTCAGGGGACTCCGTAGGTGGCCTCATTGGTACTATCCGTGTGAGAAGAATAACTCTTGAGTCTTACTCAACCTTCGTATTAACTACTTCATAAGAAGCAATGTCTCAACATCTTTGTGGACTCCTGAGCCATTATTCCAACAAAATAGGGGTACATAAAGAGGTTCATCAAGAGGGCTGGGGCTATGGCTCAGCGGTAGAGCGCTTGTCTTGCATGTGTGAGGCCCTGGGTTTGATCCTCAGTACCACATAAATAAAATAAAGGCACTGTATCCACCTACAACTAAAAAAAAATTTTAAAAAGAGGTTCATCAAGAATTGCTACTGAAGTACTGTGTGAAATAAATAAATAAATAAATAAATGACTGCATTTGACCCCCAGAGCTTAGTGGAACTTCCAGAAGGATGTAGTTCCACCTAAGACTGAGGGAAGACAGGCCTGTCCTGCTCTGCAGTCAGGCAACCTTTCCCACTTCTACACATGACCTCATTTAATCTTTATACATTCCTGGTGTCCAGTTTCCAGAAGAGAAATGGCTTAGAGACCCTAAGAAACCCCACAATGGCTGGCCAAGGCAGAGGTCTGGGATATGGGATATGCATCCTTCCTGTAAACCGGGAGGTGAGACGCCACACCCAATCCTGATGCTTCCTGTAACCTAAGGTGAGTTTGACTTCCTCCTTTTGAACTGGTTTTTTTTCATCCATAAAAGAGGGGAGCCGGGCGCGGTGGCGCACGCCTGTAATCCCAGCACTTTGGGAGGCTGAGGCAGGAGGATCGCGAGTTCAAAGCCAGCCTCAGCAATGGCGAGGCACTTAGTAACTCAGTGAGACCCTGTCTCTAATAAAATACAAAAAAAAGGGCTGGGGATGTGATCCAGTGGTCGAGTGCCCCTGAGTTCAATCCCCAGTACCAAAAAAAAAAAAAAAAAAAAAAAAGAGGGGAATGTCAGTACCTCCCATGTGGGGGTGCTGGGAGGATAAAATAAGACAATGCATGTCAATGCACACAAGAGGTACTACGTGAATGTTAATTCCCTTGGAATGGAATTGGTTAGTATACTGCCGAAAGTGAAGGAGGCAGAGAACTCCAACCAGGAGACTGGCACAAGGACAGAATGGCCAGTGTGGACTGGACCTTCCCAGGATGACGAGATTCTCACCCCAAGCCTCAGCAGATCCTCCTTCAGATCATAGCCTAACTGGTACCACAGCTGAAGGTGAGAAGTCACTGTTTACAAGGTGCTTTTCATTGGCTCAATACATTTTTCTTGAGCACCAATTACGCAGGTTTCACATATATAATGTCATTGGATTCATCATAATCTTTGAGAGGCCACTATTATATCCATTTCATTCTTGGTTTTTTTTTTTTTTTTTTTTTTTTGGTACCAGGGATTGAACTCAGGGGCCCTCAAACACTGGGCCTCATCCCCAGCCCTTTTTTGTATTTTATTAGAGACAGGGTCTCACTGAGTTGCTAAGTGCCTCGCCATTGCTGAGGCTGGCTTTGAACTCGCGATCCTCCTGCCTCAGCCTCCCAAGTGCTGGGATTACAGGCGTGCACCACCACGCCCAGCTCTTATTATATCCATTTCATAGCTAAGAAACTGAATCTTAAATAGATTAAGTACCTTGCCCAAGATCCCTCAACTAGATAGGAGTTGGACTCCAAAAACCAGTACTCCAAAGACTGATCTTCTTGAAACGTCTCACTACCTCTGGAGAGGGTAGGTTATGTGTCACAAGTGGGGGTGAAGTATGGCTGAGGCAGATAGGGCATCTTTAAAGCCACTATCAAGGCTGATGGTGATCCTTGAGCAAGGATGCTTTGGGTGACTCTGGACTCAGAGGACCTGGGAGAAACATCAGTGCTGTGAACATGGACTCACTGTTATGTCTGTGATGAAAATCATCATAAGAAAGTTTCTTTATCCTTAAAAAAAAAAAAAAAAAAATTTCAAGAAGCTGAACTAGCATGAACACTGCTGATGAATTCTGAAGAGTACCAATGACTAATAAGAGAAATCAAAATATTTAATATTCATTAAGGGCCAAGAGTCTACCATGAGCTGAGGGCTTTATATGCAAGACCTCACTTAATCTTCACAAAGACCTTACCTGTCAGATACCATGATTATAATTCCTATTTTCCAGATGAGGAAATTGAGGCATATAAAGTATAAATAACTTGTGAACCCAGTGAAACCAAATCTGTCTGACCCTGAGCCTGCCCCTTATAATGGCACTTCTTTCTTGGAGTAAGAGAGGAAGACTGCGTTGACGTTAGGATAGAAGACCAGCTAATGGAGGGTTTGACTTTTAGAAGGCACAGGACCAAGAAATGAAGGGTAGTGAGCCCAGGAAGAGGTGCTCTCCAGCTCGTGCTGGGGAGCATTCCCTAGATGGACACAAATTTAACCCTAAGATTAATGTACTTTTCCTTTTTTTAAATATTTTGTTTTAGTTGATGATAGACCTTTATTTTATTTATTTATTTTTATGTGGTGTTGAGAATTGAACCCAGTGCCTCACACATGCCAGGTAAGTTCACCACCACTCAGCCCCAGCCCCAGCCCCTAATGTACTTTTCTTTTTCTCAGTATGATGAATTGAACCCAGGGGGGGGCTCTACCACTGAGTTGCATCAGCCCTTTTTTAACATTTTTTAAAATAATATTTATTTTTTAGTTTTAGGTGGACACAATATCTTCACTTTATTTTTATGTGGCGCTGAAGATCGAACCCAGTGCCTCATGCATGCTAGGTGAGCATTCCACCACTGAGCCACAACCCCAAACCCTTTTTTACATTTTTAAATTTTGAGACAGGGCCTTGCTAAGTTGCTGAGGCTGGCCTCAAACTTGCAATCCTCCTGCTTCAGCCTCCTGAATAGCTGAGACTATGGCGTGCATCACTGCTGTGCCCAGCAAATGAATGTACTTTAATATTTGAAGTCAATACTCTGATTAAACAAAGGAAAAAATGAAGGCATATAAAAATAAGGCAGAGACACTTTTGGAAATGGAAACAGAAAGGAAAGAAGGATGTAAGCAGCCAGGGAGAAAGAGAAGACACCATCACAAGGGCTGAAGCTGGGGAGGGAACAGAAAAGGCCCTGCTGTTCCTAAACATGGTGAAGAGAAATTCACTGGGCTAAGGAACAGGGGAAGTTTTCTTCTCCTCCTAGGCACCTTCAAACACCCACAAGGACATGTCAATACTGCATATGTGTTCACTTACTTCATCTGGTACAAATTATTGGTGCCTCTGTGATCAATGTCATGGCAGAAAGCAGCAGCAAGCATGGCAAAAGCTTCAAGGTCTGTGTAGTATTTTTTTAGTCTTCCTGTCTAAAAATATACGAAGACATATTTATGTAAATTAATACATCTCCCCAGCAAGGCCTGCCTGCATCCACCATGATTTTGCAGAAAGTTGGCTTATTTCTTGTGCGTCTCATAGCATTCTGGGAAATTCCCAAACCTAGCAGGCGACTGACTTTTCCTTTAAGAAACGAGTTGCGTGAATGTTGCAGTGCTAATCCAGCCCAGTGCCCAGAGATCCCCACATTCCTGGGATCATCCGCAGCAAGATTAGGGTTTGATTTGTACCCATGAAGTTCCAAATGAAGACCTGAAGTAAGAGACCCACCCGTCTTTCGCATGCTCAAGTGGAAATTGGCAGTTTTACAATGGTTTCCAGGACTTCGTTACCTACCATCAGCAAAGTAAACATGGTCTGTCCCACGTTGAACCCGTGCCGCCAGTTGTGGTAAGTGACAGCGCGGTACCCTTTCCTCACGGTGTACATCCATCTGGTAAGAACCTGTTACCCAAAGACGACAACACCACTCAGACTTTGGAATAGAATTCTAAAGGTTAGAAGGCCTGTAACCATCTTATCTGAAAAGATGTGTTGGTCTTGTTGACAGAGTCAAAGCTGATGTATTTACAAAGTTAATGATAATTTAAAATCCAAACTGAGTTAATCTTTTGAACCACAGAAAACATTAGGGAAGTAGAGCAACAGAATCACAGAGTGTTTCAAATGAAATACCATCTGACCTCTACAGGTACTTTGAATTTCTCCACCACATTTATTTCAAAAAACATTCGGAGTCCACATTTAATCAATTCGTGCTCTGTAATGGGGAAGTCGCTGAAGCGGAATTCATACAGGTCCACTGCCTTTGGGTCCGGCAAGTCCTCTTTCTGTTGAAAAGACAGATTGTTTCAGATTGCATTCATCTTTTCCCCTTTATGATCACATACCCAACACTGACTGGAAAACCAAGTTCTAACAAATGGATAACATGAGTCCTTCACTGAGCCACTGTGTCTGGCACTGGGTTGTACGGTTTGCATAGATGATCTTCACAAACTACATAATTATTATGCCCATTCTACAGGTGGTGAAACAGATTTGGCCTTATTTTAAAACTTTCTAAGCGATGGGATTTGATTCCAAACCCAATTCCAGGGGCTGTCTTCTTTCTGTGATGCAAAATAAAATGTTTAGTCTTACCAGTTTTCATTACTCAGTTTCTCTTTTGTCCCAGTCAAAAGATATTCAGTGAATAGCAGGTATTTGCTTAATTCTTCTTCTTCTTTTTTTTTTTTTTTTTTTTTTTGGTACTGGGGATTGAACTCAGGGGCACTCGACCACTGAGCCATATCCCCAGCCCTTTTTTGTATTTTATTTAGAGACAGGGTCTCACTGAGTTGCTAAGTGCCTCACCATTGCTGAGGCTGGCTTTGAACTCGTGATCCTCCTGCCTCAGCCTCCCAAGTGCTGGGATAACAGGCGTGCGCCACCATGCCCAGCTAATTCCACATTCTTGTATTTTATCTTTTATTTGCTCAGTGATGGCTTCCACTAGACCCACAGTGCCTGTCCCATGAAGGTGCTCAGTCAACGTTTGCTGGATGAATGAATGAGGGCCCCCACTGTGCGTATACTTGCCAGCGCTTCTTTTAACCCACATCTCCTTAGGACTTAGGGGCACCGTGAGCATTGACATGACTTGGGAAATAAAAATATGGATCTTGCCTTAGAGGAACTTAATTTATTGAAATGGGTATGAAATACAGGCCAGTGAGTGGGGGAGAGCTTAGACTCAGCAGGGAGCATGGCAGCCAGTGCTTGTTGATATGGGAGAAACCAAGTTCCCCGGGGAGAGGTGGATTCCCATTAGTTAAATAAGGGACTCTGGAGGGGCGTAAGCTGGTAGAAGGGAGGAAGGAGAGGATCCCATAAGGAGAGAGAAGGAAAGACGGGATTTCATGGTGGGGAGAGAACATGCCAAGAGACAATTTAGCAACAGCCACGAGGGTCTACCAGCTGCACCTGTGGGAGCAGCTCAGTTCAGAGACTACTTACTGACTGCACAGCCTGTCCCCATACTGTGCTGAGGGGGTCACAAAAGTCAGAAAAGACAGGTCACTTCCCTCAGGAAGTTCAAGCTTTCCTAGAACAACAAATGGTATATGCCTACTTCAAGCAAGTCCTCTAGTCCCCCGGCCCCGGTGCCTGGCCAGGCTCCTTGGGCTCTTGCCACCCCTCGCTGGGCTTCCCAGGGCCCTCCTGTGCGCCCGCCTCACCACTGCCTCTGGTAACTTCGAGAAAGATATTTTATTTTCCCTGAAAAGCAATGGCTTGAAGCCAGGAGACCAGCATTCAGTTCTAGGTTCTAATTAGATACACCACCACACCTGAAAAGGACTCTGTGTTCTCATCTGTGAAATGGGACAGTAAAATAACTTTTTTTGTCTTTACTGTTTGTCATAATCAATCCCAGTTTCATTTTCAACTGTCAAAGAAATTGGGACTCCGTTCATGGCCCCTTTTCTTCCTCCTCCATTTCTCACAGGGCCCTCCTCAGCCTTGGCTGTCCCTTGCCTTCCTGCTCTTTCTTTCCCAAACCTCTCCAGACCCCTTGCTCAGCTCAGTCCTCCCTTTTTTTTTTTTTTTTTTTTTGAATTCATTCAGGAATATTTATCAGTCCTAGGCAACAAGAGAAGCCGGCATAGCCACTGTCCCTGAACTATGCACTCCCATGTGGAGAGGGAGGTGATTAGCGAGTCTTGTAAAAAAATCAGCCCCATAGGCTGAAAGAGTTGTGGAGTGGGGGCCCCCACCTCCCTGACATGCCCTGGCTGTCTTAAGCCCATAGTTAAATAAAAGTTAGAAATGTTGTTGGCTCATCACACTCAAGTGTAAATGTGCAATTCAGTACGGAAAAAAAAAGCAAGAAGTTCTCAGAATCATGACTCCCAGGCCCCATTCACAGTCACAGGCAAACCAATTAAATGGGACTCTAATACAGAAACCACACAGTTTTTAAGTCTGCGATATGGAGAGATGGATAAAAGCAAAGGCTACTTATTGGTCTGGTAAGTAGCACTCTGGCTCCGTGGAGCTGATTTTCTTTGCAGAAATCACAGCTGAGGGCTGACAGCAGAGGAGGAGCTTGCTGGCAGCCTGCTGAGTATGCACTCCAGGCCTCCAGCCTCCTTTTGAACTATGATCAGGTGACATTTGAGACCCAGGGAGCAGGCGGGTCACAGTCTTGTCCCACACCTATCAATCAGCTTTTCTCTGCTGCTAACCAGTACTCCAGCCACACCCAGCAGCTTCGGTGGCCCTGGACCAACATGCTGTCCTGTGTCTCCACCCCTGTTTGCACTGTCCTTGAGTCCCACTCCCATCTCCAGCCATCTGCAGCCCCATCATCCGTCTTGGCCTGGCCAGTGTCTCCTTTCCCTCCAGGCCTTGGCACCCTGGTCTCCCCTGTGACTCCGTCATCTTCAGCATGGCATGAGGCGTTGGCCGTCCCAGTCCTGGGATTCAGGCTTCGAGAACACATCCATGCTGGGCAGTGACACTGCTTACATTTTTGTGTCTTCCTAATACACAGGGGGCTTCTTGAACCAGATAAGAACTAGTTTATATTTTTTGCCCTCAGCACTGTTCCTTGTTTGGGGTGTCTCAATAGTTACTGAATGAAAAAAAAAAAAAATGAATAAAGGAAAGTGAACGAGGCATGTCTCTGGGAAATCCTCTACAACTCTCCTATGGTCTGGTTAACATTAGCAGCAGGGCCTCCATGAGGGCCCAAAATGGGCCACAGAGCAGGAGAGAGCCAGGAGAAGGGCATTCACCACCTCCTTTGCCTGCCTCAGGGGACTGCTACCTGCTGCTTCCACACAGAGACCTAGAACCACTGTCCCCCCTGGAGAAGAGGCTAGACCTCCCCTGAACCCAACATTAAGGTGCACCCCTGAAGAAAGAATCAGGGTGAGAAGTGACTCCAGGATGATATTAGAGAATTCCTCTGGCACATTTGTGTGTTTTACTTGCTAAGTTTTATGGAGTGGTGATTTGGGATTAACCCAGAATGGATTTTACATTCAAAATAAGCTATTTTTTTTTTATAAGCCGATTGTACTTTACACCATAAGGTCCCTCCTCCTCTACATAGGAACTAGATTCTTTCTAGTGTCAGACATGTTGATTAAAGTTCTGTTTGACAAGAAGATGCATTTCAAGTCAGGTGTGCTGGCACATTCATGTAATACCAGCAAGTAGAGAGGCTGAGGCAAGGAGGATTCCCAAGTTCAAGGCTAGCCTGGGTAACATAGTGAGGCCTTGCTCCCGTGCACGCCTCAGGGACACAAAAGCACAGAGGGCAGGAACTGAGCCCTCAACAAGGCTGAGAGGCCAAGGTCTCTGGCAGCAGAGCCAAGAGCCAGGATGGAAGGACAAAGCCTATAAAAATGGGGAGAGGAGCCTGGAGCGGTGGCGCATGCCTGTAATTCCAGCACTTGGGAGGCTGAGGCAGGAGGATCACGAGTTCAAAGCCAGCCTCAGCAATGGCAAGGCACTTAGCAACTCAGTGAGACCCTGACTCTAATGAAATACAAAAAAGGGCTAGGGATGTGGCCCAGTGGTTGAGTGCCCCTGAGTTCAATCCCCAGTTAAAAAAAAAAAAAAATGGGAAGGGGGCAGGTGAGATAATATGTCTTTGTTTAGAAAGAATACTTACGTTACTGATTGGACAGGGGCAGATGAAAACAGGGTGAAGCAGGTCCAGAGGGAATTAAATGTGATATTATTTTAGGATTCAAGTCTCTGAAATCTTTATAAATATCCCAGGAGCTCATGGGATTGTAGAAGAACCTCACTCTAGCAATGGGGACTCCAATAAGGGAAAAACTGAAGAAGACCATCCCTAAAGAAAAATCTAAAAGCAATTCTCTTCATCTTCTAGAAGGAAGTCTAATCCTCTTTCTAGAAAGATAAAATCATTCAGATATCCTGTATTTTTATTCACAATATCTGATTTTTAATTTATAAATTATAAAGCATGCTTTTTAAAACAGGACCAAATGACTGAAACCAATGTAAAAATAACAGTAGAACCAGAACTAGAGGTGATTTGGGTGTTAAGAGTATTTTTAAATGATTATGATTTAAAAAGGAGTCAAAATAGAAAAATGTTGAAATACTAAAAGGGGAATTATGTGTACATTCTAGAGCCAAAAAGATTATCTCTAATATTAAGAACTTGCTGGGCACGGTGGCACACGCCTGTAATCCCAGCACTTGGGAGGCTGAGACAGGAGGATTGCCAGTTCAAAGCCAGCCTCAGTAATGGCGAGGCACTTAGCAACTCAGGGAGACCCTGTCTCTAATAAAATACAAAAAAGGGCTGGGGATGTGGCCCAGTGGTCGAGTGCCCCTGAGTTCAATCTCTGGTACCACACACACACACACAAAAAGAACTTATTGAGTAGGACATGGGACATAATGAAAGAAGAAACGAGTGAGCTGGAAGAGGAGTTGATTTCAACTAGAAATGATAGGAGTGACCTAATGACAACAGGAAGGCACCGAATTCCTCCAGATTCCAGAAGAGAAATCAGAGAGGGCAGACGGTTAAGTGAGTCTACAAGGTTCTATGGTTGAGTGTAACTCTGGCATGCCCTCTGGGATGGCCAGCGTGCAATACAAAGCTATTAAAATAAACTAGGCCCTGATATCCCTAGATTCTGTGCCTGTGGTCCTTCATGCATGAGTCCAACTGTGATTCCACATTATCTTTGTGAGTTGAACTAGAGAGGACAAAGATAAAGAACAATAGGAAACCAAAACATCAGTCTTTTTGGCCTCCAAAAGTGTCAGGGAAGAGAAACCTCAACATTTACTTAAGAAACAAGAAAGCAGTTCCTAATATATTTTCTCAAAAGGACATCAGGGATAGAAGGAAAGCACTTACCAAAATTTTGACAAGCTGTTTTTCTTCACAGTCTTCAATTGAATCTATATTTAACTTCTCTTTAAATTTCTAAAATGTAAAAGCAATTGGGGTGTGAAATTTCTATGAAGGAGATTTCTATCTGGTTCCTCTACTATTAAAATAAGTTAAGATACATTTAAAATACAGGAAGTTCCGTAACAAAGATGCATTTGGATACTAAACCCTAAAAGTAAGTGAATATAACTAATTTCTTTAAATTTCTGGCTATGTAGGTAAAAAAAAAAAAAAAGAAAAGAAAAAAGAAAAAGAAAGAAAAATGAGTAGCTTGCATTTATTTTCCGATTAGCAATTACCCATAGTTTTCCCCAGACCTTCTTATCTTTAACATATCAAACACTCAAATCAAGTACTTTTTTAACTCTCAAGCTCACCATTAAAGCCAAAACCAACCAAACAAAACCCAAACTACACCTGTGCACATACCCTAAAAGCAAGAAAAATGCATGGAATAGAGATGGACGGTATGTGATATTTTTCTTCCATTTTGGGCAATTTGAACACTGTTAGAAAAATCCTCTGGCTCCCCCATCATCTATGAGATTGGGCTTGGTCAATGACTTTCTTTGGTCACTGTGCTGTGAGCAAAGACTTGTGTACTTGCACAGTTGGGCTTGCTCTTTTGCTTTTCTGTCATTACTGAGAAGAACATCTATCAGGTAGCTGCTGTTCCACGAAAGATGAAGAACATGTAGAGCAAACCAAACTCACATCTTGGAGCCGTACTCAATCAAAGTCAAACAAAGCCTGGTCAACCCCCAAATACACGAGTGAGAGAGAGAGATGTTCTTACTATATGTCACTGACATGTTGTGGTGGTTGTTACGCAGCATTATATGAGAATAACTGACTAATACATTGTTCTCCCTGGAAATACTTTTTTCCCTTGGTAGCACACGTGAATCTAGATCTCACTATCTGAGCTCCTATAAACCCAGGAGCTGTGATTAACAAAGGCTATTCCAATCAAGTAACCTGGACATCATGGGCCTATCTATGTACACTGGGCCACCAAAGTCTTCTTCCAACCCTTCCTTCTGTTTTCCCCTCCTTATCCCAAGACTAAACTTATTCCCCTTTGTCAGATTCCTGGGTGATTAGGTGATTTCCAGAGGCTGAGGTCAAACACCACCTAGTATTTGTAGGGCTGAATTCCCCACTTACCAAAATAGACATAATTTCATCAGGAGTGGCTTTGGTATGGTTCATAAGCATTTCCTGAGCAATGTCCTTTCTGTTTTCTAGCTTATTCATTTTCTCATAGGTGTCAGTATTTAAAAGAGACCATCCAAGGAATTGTGTGAGAGTCTGAAATGTATAAAAAGTGATTCAAATTATCTAAAGTTAAAGGAAAATTGATTTGGCGACAGCAATCTGCATGCTTCCTAATCAATCAGTTTCCTTTCACCGTCAGAAACCCAGTTCCTTATTTTAACATAAGGAAATAACATAGGAATAATCAGACCCACACAATAAAATCCATGAATCCCTTGCTTTTCAGAGAGCTATGCACTATGAATACTCTATTGCAGGAGAAGAATTATAAACCACAGTAGAATAAATAAAGCAGAACCTAAAAATTGGACAGAGGGCTGGGGTTGAGAAAGAGAATGAGAGGGAAGAAGAAGATAGAAATATTCTTTCCTGTTTTTCTAGAATCAGAAAGAATTTTGGTTAAGCCAAAACTTTACACTTCAGTAGGAAATGTTGCAATTTATAGAAGTCAGGAAATAGAAATGACACAATAACAACATTTTGGTTATGATCATGAGTGACTCATGTCTTAATTGCCTTTCAAAATATCATCCCAGAATAACAAATAATTATGCATCCTCCATTATTTTGTGAATTTCACTTACCTCCATTATTTTATTATTGCATTTACCTCAGTAATGTATTCATCGTGTTCATCAAAAGGTTTTCCATCCTTCCTGTTGTAAAACGTAGCTACTCCCACAATGTCTTCCTTTTTGTTGACAATAGGCAGGGACAAGACATTTTTAATGACCCAACCAGTTTCATCTACAGGTCCTTTCTACAAACAATAAGAAAACTTAGGTTCTTTCTTTTTCTTTCCCTCACTTTTTAATTTGAAATAGAGATTCACAGGATGTTACAAAAGAAAAGAAAAGAGAAGCTGGGTATGGTGGTGCACGCCTGTAATCCCAGAGGCTCAGGAGACTGAGGCAGGAGGATTATGAGTTCAAAGGCAGCCTCAGCAAAAGCAAGGTGCTAAGCAACTCAGAGAGACCCTATCTCTAAATAAAATACAAAATAGGGCTGGGGATGCGTACAAAATAGAGCTGGGGATGTGGCTCAGTGGTTGAGTGCTCTTGAGTTCAATCCCCAGTCTCAAAAAAAAAAAAAAAAAAAAAAAAAAAGAAAAAGAAAAAGAAAGAAAGAAAGAAAGAAAAAAGTAAGGAAAAGAAAAGAAAGAAATTCCAGGAGAGGTCCCATGTATCCTACACCCAGCTTCCACCAATGGTAACAATGGTCATATGTGCAATTCCTGCCTTGTGTCAGAGCACAGTTGGGACTGTACTATAGTACATCCAATCAGGTGTACCAGAATCGGAACAAATTGCCCATGTTCTGCCAGCCTTAACCTGCTTTCCCCTTTGCTCTCTAGTCTTGGGGATGAAAAGAGCTTCTTATCAGATTTATCTCACTGTTCTCTTTTCACTCTTTCTGTCCTATGATACTTCTTTCTTTCTTTCTTTCTTCTTTCATTTTTTGGTAGTATTGGGGATTGAACCTATGGCCTCACACATACTAAGCAAGCACTCTACCACTGAAGTACATGCCCAGCCCTTGTTCAGATCATTTCTTATATCAAATTCTCTCTGTCGAAATACCTAGTATGGTTTTTCTTTTACTGGCTGATACATCAAGGTACTATTTCGTATCATGGTACATTGAGTTTAACAAACATCTGTCAAGCCCCTATGCTGTGCTAAGAACTGGGCTAGTTGTTGATGTTACAAAAGTGAATAAATCAAGGCTCAAAATACTTCCAGGTTGATGGGAAGATGCAGGCAGGAAGGTTCAGTGTTTCTCAAAGTGTGGCCCAAGGACCACCTGCAACAGATTGTTTTTAGCTTGCTTTGTAGTCTCTGGGCATGTGTCTTAAATAAGATCCCTTGATAATTCTGGTGTACTCTCAAGTGTGACAACCATGACAGAGCATCTGCACAGTATATGGCTAGGGCAAAGTTAGCCTTGAACCCACACCTTGTTGGTTCTTTGAGCCTCCTGTGGTTCATTCAGTCATCCTTTGAGGCCCTGCTAAATCTTGTCTTCCCCATAAATCCTTCACTAACTTTTCTGACTCATATGGAACTTGTCTTTTTCAGCATTCCAATAGTACTTATTGTCTGGATCACACAGTTAAACGTCCAGATATTTTCTAAATGCTTCAGACTTGTTGATTTTGGTCTCTGAGGCTATCTCCTAAATTTATCAGGGAAAGGACTATTGCATAAGCTACTAAATGTTCACAGAAAATATAATCAAGCATATAAATGACTGCTAGGTACACAGTAATATGAATAACTTGTTTATTACTTATTACTGGTCTTTATTCTTAGATTGAAAAAGAGACAAACCAAACCTCAGTTTATGGCTCTTAATGGTCAAAGCTTTAGAAAACAGACAGTACTTGATGTTCTCAAAGACTTCATCTTTGAAAAACACTGAGAAATATTTATATGCTTCTACCATCTTATGAACTAGGGACAGAATCCTTAACAGGAAATATACATGAGTACAAAATAATTTCACAACCATAGTATTCATGTACATTTGTCAAAGCTTCCCAAGTAAGTTTTAGTAGCTACTTTCAGTATTTTAGCAAGTATTTATTCGCTGCCTGTTCATGTTTATGTGATTTGAGAGCCTTTGCCAGTAAAGTGATAAAAAGGAATCTCAGCTTAAGAAAAAAAAAAAAATGAAAATTTAAAACTGAGAAAATTCTTTGTATTTTTTCCTGAAAATTGGGGTCATTCTAGTTAGTGTTAAAGGATGTACCCCACAGTTCACTTCAATGAAAAATGGCCTCCCAAAATATCTACATCCTAATCCCTGGAACCTGTGGATATGAATCTTACATCAAAAGAGGGAATTAAGATAGCAGATGGAACTAATCTTAAAACGAGCCTGGATTTTCCAGGTGGAACTGATGTAATCATAAGGATACTTAGAAGTAGTACAAAGGGTAGAGTCAAAATCAGAGAAGGAGATAGGATGATAGAATAAGATCAGAGCAGGCAATTGCAGGCTCTGAAGATGAAAAGGCAAGGAGCCCAGGAATCCCAGACTTCTCCCAGAGTTGGAGAAAGCAAGGAGACAGGCTCTCTTCTAGAGCCTCTGAGAAGGGACACAGTGCGGCCAACACCTTGATTTTAGCCCAGTGACCCATTTTGGAATTCTGATGTCCGGAACAATATGCAGAGACTTATTTGTGTTGTACCAAGCCATTAAGTGGTTACTTGTTATAGCAGCCATAGGAAACTAATATATCATGCCTCCAAGGAATGTCTGAGAACCACTGCCTGTGCAGGTTTGCTCTGATAACAGCTCGTTCTAAACCACCGCCTTTGCCATCCAACCTCACAGGTACAAAAGGGAAGAGTGGGAATCAAGATAGGGCATGAGCAGGTAGAGAGAGAAAGGGAAGGTGGGTGGTAGCTTGGGGAGAGTGGCCACCCCATGCTGGGTCTGCTTTGGGTAATGGAGCCTATAAGAGACAAGTGGGAGGGAGCTGAGGGGGTTGAGGGAGTTGTCAGACAGAGACACCATCCCTACCTGGCCCAGGAAAAAAGGGAAGGATGCAAGGGTGTGTGGGAGCACCTTAGATACCACAGTGCAGTTCTAGACAGCCTACAGGGCTGTGGGAGCTTCCTGAGGCCAGGGCTGCCCATCAGTGTGTGGTGCGAGAAAGGCCCGCCCCTCGAACCTCCCAGGCCTCCTAGCTC
Source organism: Tamias sibiricus (assembly GCA_025594165.1). Lineage (NCBI taxonomy): Eukaryota > Metazoa > Chordata > Mammalia > Rodentia > Sciuridae > Tamias > Tamias sibiricus. The sequence goes on along the minus strand of CM046663.1, from coordinate 136,973,090 downwards.
TCCCAGGCCCCTCTGCTCGCTCCCTGCTTAGATGAAGACTGCCCAAGGTTCAGATCCTTTAGGAAATCACTGCCTAACCCCTTTTCCTGTGTGTCCTAATGTGGCACCCACTCAGCAGAAATTTAGAGGGCAGGGCTGGGTACAGCATGGTCCCAAGGAGGCTTCAGTTGGAAGGGAGGAAGAAGTGAGAACCAGCATAATTCTGTGGTGTTTGTGTGTTTCCATGTCAGTAAGCACAGGGAGGGGCAGGCAGAGCTGAGAGGAATGTTCCATGTAACCGAGGCCTGGTTCCGTTTGCTCCTGGGGATGCACCACTCAGACCTCAAGGAGATTGGCTTTTCCACCCAGGCAAAATGGGACTCTGTGTGTGTGTGTGTGTGTGTGTGTGTGTGTGTGTGTGTGTGTGTGTGTAAGAAAGACAGAGGAACAGACAGACAACAGCAGTGCCCACCTGGAAGGAGAGTCTCCACTCCTGTCTGGGATTAGGGCTCTAACCAGCTTGTTAAATGCAGGACACAGACCAATAAGCACCAGTGGTCAGAAAGAAGAGGTTATGGAGTCAAAAGCCAGCTTATGTTCCATGGTCAGGGGAGGGCAGTGGCAGAGATAATAGGTGGGGAGGTATGACTGGCGGGGAGGGAGGGCATCAGGGGTAGGGGAGGCAGAAATGACAAGCTGGCCCTTCTGTGAACTCGATGAAGTCAGAAAGGGGAAGAAAGAGTCCCCAAGTCCTACAACCAAGTCCAAATGGACAGTCATTGTCTTAGTCCATTTTCTGCTGCTGTAATAGAATATCACAGGCTGGGTAATTTATAAAGAAAAGAAATTTACATATCTCACAGTTCTGGAGGTTGGAGGGTCTCTAGGGGAAGGCCTTCTTGCTGCCTCACAACAGGGCAAAGAGCATTTGTGGTGAGATGACAAGTGGGGCCAGCCCAGGCCTCTCTTCCTCTTCTCACAAAGCCACTAATGCCATCACGGGGCTCCACCTTCCTGTCCTCATCTAATCCTAATTACCTCCCAAAGGCCCCCACCAATAAATACCACTGACGTATGAATTTGGGAATTAAGTTTTTAACACATAAACTAGGGGGTGGGGGGACACAAACCACAAGAGCTGCGATGGTGGAGAAGAGTGGGTCACCAGGCCAGCAAGTACAGGGGCTGGTTCAGGGGCTCATCTGTGGTGAGTGGGGTCAGGTTCTCTAGGAAGTAGGTCTTAGCATGTCGGGGAGACAGAGAAACTCCAGGGACCCAAGAGACATTAGGCCTCGCTGAGGGCTCAGTTACCTGAAATGTGAAGTACTCGTCCGCAGGGGCGTTGAGCATGTTGCATATCTGCAAAGAAGAGGAGACAAGAGTCCTGAAATATGGCGTGCTGGAGCCATTGACGCTCACCAAAGAGAATCCGAAAGAAAGTGTCAGGAGCGAAGTTTGATCCACAGCCCTCATCCGCCAAGAGGCAAAGGATTCACGCTGGACCTCAGCTCGGCCGTACTTGCTATCATCTCCATGAAGTCGCTGGGTGACATTTCACCCCATCTCAGCTCGTTCCCACTCTCCCAGCCTCCAAGGAACCCCCTTCAAATCCAGAGCAACTAGCTGTCCAGGCCAAGGAGAGGAGAAAGCTAAACAGGCCATTCTCTTGAGGCATGGATTCAAGGATTGGTACTTTTTTGTTTTTTCCTAAAGTGAAATCCAGGTAAAAAGAAGGTGGCAAAGGGACAGGAAGGGACAAAGCCAGACAGCTTTTTAGTTGCACTGAAGTAAGGATTCACTGTGGAAATAGCATTTTAACTACTGGACTATTCAGAGACTATTTCTCCCACCCATATGGACAAGAAGTCATTCTGTTTTAGATTATTCTATATTATTGGTACTTCATGTTATGTTCACAAATGCATATTTTTTTCCCTTCTTCTTTGTACTGGGGATTGAACCAAAAGGGTTTACCACTGAGTTAAATCCCCAGCCCTGCTCCCCAACCCCTCATTTTTTTAGAGTGACATGCTGAGGCTACCCTTGAACTTGTGATTCTCCTGTCCCAGTCTCCTGAATCTCTGAGATTATAGATGTGCACTACCATTCCCAGCATGAATACATCTTAATAAAAAACTATACCTTTCTTCCCACCAAAGTTATACTAGATACTTAAAATCACAGCATTTTAGGATTGGAAAAAAAGTTAACAATTAAGTTTAAGCTTCTCCTTTTAAAGATGAGAAAACGGAAGTCCAAAAATGTTAAGTGATTTGTTCTAAGACATGAGATAAAACCAGAACCATGCTTTCCAGAGAGGAGCTGGTGGAATGGGCTCTCGTGTCAGGGCCTGCAGGGACCCCTGGTTTGCATCTGTTGCCCATGTGCCTGGTATAATTTCTCCCACCACAGGGCTTCAAGTTGACGACCGTTTAGCAACCTGTTCACAAAGTTTCAGAGAATGTACAATTTTGTGAGTAGGCGTGAGGGGGCTCCATGCCCACCACACCAAAGGCTGGCAGGCCTGTGGCCCCAAGGCAAGTGCTTTTTAAGAGAGTTTGGACTATATGGACTGCTTTTATACTACTCTTACAAAGAAAAATGTGAAAATATTTTGTAGTTTTTATGAGCATTTATAGCCTACTAGTTTAAGGAATCTTTTGCATTATCCATTAATTTCAAAATCCATCTTGAATGTGTTACATAATTGAATGGGCTGAGCATCCTTCAAGCATGGTTTAAAGAGGTGAAAAGCACCTTATTCCTCTTTTCTGGCCTTTCCATCAGTGATACATGTTGCAGTCCATAATTTGAGACTTCAAGAGAACATTTACAGTTGGATCAAGATGTCAGAGAAATCCCACACCTGACCTACCTGTCTGTGCTCCCCACCATGTCTCTCTTGCATCAAAAAATAGACCAATTGTATTCAAGATAGAATTAAACCTTCCCACAAATCATAATTATTGATTTCAAAAGGATGTCTGAAATTCATGTGGCTGCCAAATAAGAAGTCAGAGATGGGTGAATCTTTCTCACTCGGAGTAAATATTTTCATGTAGAGTTTTGAAGTCCCTAAATACCCTACATTTGACTGTCAAGACTCTTCTGTCTTATGCAAAGGAAGTAGTCATAACCCTTACCAAGTGCATTCTCACTCTGACAATTTTATCTATCTCTTAACTAGTAAGAGTTTTATAGGTTATTATTTAGAATTTGAATTTGTCCAATAACTTACAAATCCATTTTCAGCAACATAGGTTGGCAACCCGCTGACAAATGTCCAGTGGTCAGCAGGAGGTGTCCTGGGGGAAGAAAGAAAACCGTTGCTATAGAGAGAAATGCACCATGCACAAAACCAAAATGGCAACTCCCATGATTTTTTCATGACAGTACTCACGGAATCACTTTGATTTCTTCCTTTCCATGTAAAATGTAATCAATTACTTTATAAAAGATGACTTCCTAAGAGAGAAGGAGATAATGAGCATGAAATTATTTCCCAAGAAAACACCTCATTTAAGAACTTGTACATTTCAAACTCTTACCTAGTTTCTTTTCTGCAGAACACAAATTACTGAACTACTCATATGCTAATTACAAGCTTGGAATAAACTCAGAAATTTCATTGACTGTTTAGATTCATTAAGGCTGAACTTTCATTTTTAAGAAATTCACTCAGTTTTGGGGGGAATCTTTGACCACCAAATCACCAGCCAATCTATTTCTACTTTTAACTGATCTCTTTTTGTTGTGTAGAAACACCTGACATGAATAACTTCACCAGATCAAATCACATAATTCCTCAATTGCAATCAGTTGTATCTTGGGCACAGTGAGGACACAGCCCCCTCCTGGCACTGGCTTATCTGAAATGTGCCTCAGAAACTGGGCTCAGTGGATTCTTTGTCAAAGCTAGAAGTGACTTAAGTACTAGTCTCTCTACTTCATGGGGCAGATGAAGAACCTGAGACCATTGCAGCCCATCAACTTTTCTTTCCTGTGTGCCAGGAATATAGAAGCAGATAAATAAACATAGTGCCAGCAGCCAAGGGTGAAAGGAAATTGAACCCAAGCCCTCCCTGGGAATCCCAAACCAGCATAACAGAAGAAGAATCCAGCACTTCTTAAAACTTGTGCAGAAGGATTAGGGTGTAACTCAGTGGTAGAGCTCTAGCCTAGTACACACAAGACCCTGAGTTCAATCCCCAGCATCACTTTAAAAAAATACACTGTGCAAATGCATTTTCTACTAGGCTCTGATTTTATGGAAAAGGAAATGGAGAGCTAAGACAAGGACCATCCCACTGGCTAGAGTGAATCTGTGACCTGGTCCTCAAACACTTTGTCCAGTGCTCCCTCTGCTACTTTGGAGTCCCAACAGAAAGTGACAGGAGAAAAACCCAGACCTTCCCAGGCCAGTGCTCCTTCGGCAGCCTCCTAGTTTAGGACCTGACACCATACACACACAGCATCAGAAATGATGTTTGCATTTACCCTGCCATCTGGTGTCTTTGGACCTTTATAAGGCTCGACTTCTCCAAGCTTGATTGGCCATTCATCGTAGAACTCCTGGAGGCAATTATATTTAAACGTTATTAAACAAACTGTCCCACGACCTACCATATCTTATCTGAATTGTATGCATCTGTATAATTTATGTTAATCTCTATAGTTCTGGAATGTTAGATTTGAAAAAAACCTATAATTCTCAGCAGTACTGCTTACATACTTGTGACTGTAAACAAGTAGCTTTTTTCATTTGTAAATGGGGATAATAGTAGAATTTATACTAGAGCATTGTTGTGAGGATTAAATGAATAATACGTACCAACTGGCACATAGTTCAAAGTCCTCAGCGTAGAGCAGTTTTTTAATAGACAACTAAACTAAATCCAGATCGGTTAAGAGGCTTGGCCAAGGTCACTCAGAGTAGTCAACAATGTCAGTTGCCTTGCCCTTCATCCACTCTCCCCTCTTCTTGCTAGCAGAATCTGATTTTATTTGGATATCTGGTGATAATTTGTTTAGGGAAGAAGGGCCCTGGCCAGCCTGTACCTGGTACTGTATCAGGTGCCTGAATTAGTTAAAGGCAGGTAGGTGACGTGGTTCTGTCCAGTAAAGGAGAGAAGTCTGCTTAGGGGCTACTAGAGAAAGGTGTCTCTTCAATAAAAGTGATATTTGGAGAAAATGTCTCTCAATTTTGTCATGTCTATGTACCATGCTTTGAGCTGCAATGACCTTCTTGCACCCATAAGAGATCTCACAACATGTTGCAGGTAGCAAAGAACTTGCCAGGAAAAAAAAAAAAAAATTAAGAACTTTCCAGAAAAAGAAAAAAAAATTGGAAAGTGCCTAGGACTTCGATGACTATACTGAAATCTGCATTAGCCAGTACTGGAACTGTCCAACATTGGGACTTTTAACATCATTTTGTTAAAGATGCTTTTTGCTGGGTCTCATGTTTCTTGCAGCCCAAAGCATTCTAACCAATATACTCAGCTAGAAAGTGCCAGAGACAAAATCAGAACCCATCTTTTCTGATGTTTGGACCTATGTTTATCCATTTAGAACAATTACTCTGAAGGAAAAAAAAAAGCTATCAATCACGGGAAGAGTATAAGCTATATTGAACTACCAAACCTCCAACAAAATAAGCAAGATGAGAAATGAACATTATATTGTGAATAATATTACATATTTCATTATTTTTACTTCAAAAAAATTCTAAATTTTTTCAAAATACAAAATCTCAAAATGGTGATTTATTATGCACCTTCTGTCTACTATACATTTTTTTTGTATATTATATCACACCTTCACAACATAGAGATGTCCTTAATTTTTAGAAGAGAAAACCAAGACTCAGGGAGGTTAAAAGACTTGCTAAAAAGAAAAAAAGCCAGAGAACTGATACTGATACTACACTACCTGACTTTGAGACTTAATAGAAAGTATAGGAATCAAGATGGTATGGTATTGGCAAAAGAACAGGCAAACAGATCAGTGGAAGAAATTTGAGAACCCAGAAATAGACCTATACAAATATGATAAACTGATCTTTGGCAAAGGAGCAAAGACCATGCAGAAGGGCTGGTCTTTTCAACAAATTGTGTTGGAACAATTGTGTATCCATAGGCAAAAAGAATCTACATACTTTACACCTTCCATTAAAAATAATTCAACAAGAATCACAGGTCTAGCTGGGCACGGTGGCGCATGTCTGTAATCCCAGCACTTGGGAGGCTGAGGCAGGAGGATCGCAAGTTCAAAACCAGCCTCAGCAATGGTGAGGCACTTAGAAACTCAGTGAGACCCTGTCTCTAATAAAATACAAAAAAGGGCTGGAGATTTGGCCCAGTGGTCGAGTGCCCCTGAGTTCAATCCCCAGTACCATTAAAAAAAAAAAAAAAAAAAAAAAAAGGAAAGAAAGAAAGAAAGAAAAGAAAAGAAAAGAAAGGATCACAGGCCTGGCCTAAATATAAAAACATAAAACTATAAAAATTCTAGAGTATGATATAGAAAATCTAGGTGAACCTGGATTTGTGAAGACTTTTTAGAGACAATACCAAAAGCACAATTCGTGAAAGAAAAAAATGAAAGATTGGACATTATTAAAATTGAAGATTTATGCTTTGCAAAAGTGGCTGGTAGGGCATGAAAAGATAAGCCACAAACTGGGAGAAAATATTTGCAAAACACATGTTCAATAAAGGCCTTGTGTACAAAATATGTAAAGAACTCTTCTTTTCTAAGTGGTGTCTTGCTGTGTTTTCCAGAATAGCCTGAAGCTCCTGAGCTCAAATGATCCTCCCACCTTAGCCTCCTGAGTGCTGGGACTACAGGTGCACACAACTGAGACTGTCTGCAAAGAACTCTTAAAGCAGAACCATAAGAAAACACAAAACCCAATTAAAAAATGAGCAAAATATCTGAACAGACATTTCACCAAAGAAGATATACAAATGGCAAGGAAGCATGTGAAAAGGTGTTCAACATCTTATGTCACCAGGAAATTGCAAATTAAGACAACAATGAGACACCACCATGTCTACTGGAATGGCTAAAACTCTAAAAACAATGACATCACCAACTGCTGGAGAGGATGTGAACATGCAGAGTGATCCAGTCCCTTGGGAAGACAGTCTGGCAAGGTTTTACAAAGATGAGCATAGTCCTGCCATCTGACCCAGCAGTTATCCTCTTTGGTATTTGCCCAAGTGAGATGAAAACTCACATACACATATATAAAAACCTACACATAATGTTTATGGCAGCTTTATTCATATTTACAAATTAGAAGCAATCAAGATGAAGTGAGAAACAAATTGCCATGCGATGGAATATTATTCAGTCATAAAAAGGAATGAGCTTAGTCAAGATGTGGAATCATCCTAAGTGTCTATCAATGGTTGAATAGGTAAAGAAAACATGGAAGCCTTTAAAATAAAGCAGATCCTGCTATTTGTGACAACATGAACAAACTTGGAGAACATTGTGCTAAGGGAAATAGACCAGGCACAGAAAGACAAATATGACATGATTTTACCTACATGTGGAATCTAAAAAGGTCAAACTTACAGAAGTAGAGAGTAGAATGGTGGTTCCCAAAGGCAGGGGGTGAGGGGCAGGGGGACTAGGGAGAAGCTGTCCAAATGCTACAAAGTTCCACTTAGGAACAATAAGTTTTCAAGACTTATTTTTAAAATATGGTGATCAGAGTTAATAATGCATTATATTACATAAAGTATTTTCACACCATTTGTGTTTTTTTATATGTACTTAGTGTATTTCTGTCTAACTCATCCTGCCATTTGTATAACAAATTAGAATAAATAAATAAAATTAATTAATTAATTAAACACAAAGAAAAAATAATGCATTATATTTTCAAAATTATTGGAAAAATAGATTTTAAATGCTTTCACTACCAACAAAAATCACTAAGGTGATAAATATGTCAAATACCTTGATATAATCACCCTACAATGTATACATATATCAAAATTTCACATTGTACCCCATAAATACACACAATTACTGTCTATTAAAAATGGAAGAATTTAAGAAACAAAATTTTTAAAAATGAGATATCAAGCTACGAAAAGACATGGAGGAAACCTAAATACATATTGCTAAATTAAAGAAACTAGTCTGTAAAAGCTATATACTATATATAGCTATATGGTATTCTGGAAAGGGCAAAAACATAGAGACAGTAAAAAAAAAAAAATGATTGCCTGGGATTTGGAGTGAGGGGTGGGGAGGGGGTTGGGTAGGTGGAGGTCAGGACTTTCAGGACACTAAAGCTATTCTGTATGATATTTTAATAGCAGATATATAACATGATGTGCTTATCAAAATCTACAGAACTGCACAGCACACAGAGTAAATGATGGACTTTTTATCTTTTTTTTTTTTTTTTTTTTTTTTTGTGGTACCGGGGATTGAACTCAGGGGCACTCGACCACTGGGTCACATCCCCAGCCCTTTTCTTGTATTTTATTTAGAGACAGGGTCTCACTAAGTTGCTAAGTGCCTGGCCATTGCTGAGGCTGGCTTTGAACTCGCGATCCCCTTGCCTCAGCCTTCCAAAGTGCTGGGATTACAGGTGTGCGCCACCGCGCCCAGCTGGACTTTTTAAATAATAACATACCCATATTGTTTCCTCAACTGCAAAAAAAAATTGTGCCACACTAATGGAAGATGTTAATGGTAGAGGAAGCTGGGGGAGGGGTGGGAGAGATGAGGATGTCTATGGGAACTCTGTCCTTTTCACTCAATTTTTCATGAACCTAAAATTGATCTAAAAATTAAAAACTATTAGTTAATTTTCTAAAGAAAAAGATTTAGTGAAGATCTATATGGCTTAGGAGTGAATGAGCCCAAATTCAAGCTTGGATCATTTTTGCTCCAAAATGCACACTTTTACTGGGTACCATGCCTGCTTGGCATTGGCTCTAGTGAGCGTTCATGACTGATTATTTACACAGCATATCTGTTTTTCAATGGATCACGTTTCATGAGGTGTGTATTTGATAGGTGCTCTGAGGTGTGGAACAATGAGGACCTTCTCTTTGGTCATGTCCAGCAGTCCAATGGAGTATCGTTCACAATTCAGGTAAGCTCTGATTGTGTACAGCGCTTTGTGAAACTGTCGCTCAACATCTGTGAGCTCTTCAAATACTTTGTTGGCTGACCACATAAGGATCTGAAAGCAGATATTTAAAAAAAAAAAAAAAATACAGTTAGAACAAAATACACTGTGGTGAGACAGAGCATTTTCCCAAAGAAAATAGGAGGTGTATTAGATAAACTGAATCCATGTCACTAAAGGATGCGATTCTATTTTTGAGCACGAATGCACGCAGCAAACTACTCAATTATCTGAGTGGGAAGATGAAGGATAAAAATATTTGTGGTCAAGGTATGTGAATCTGGAACCTCAGTTTCCTCATCCGTATAATGCAGGAGCAGGTGTTGGGATTACAAGGCCATGCTGAGACCTTCCCATTGCAAGGCCGTGGGTTTATGAAGGCAGAGGAGCCATGATGAAACTCCAACGTCCAAATGTTTTGGCTCCAAAGGGCAAGTGCTCTCAAGTTGGATGAAAAGAAAGTTCCTGGGCAGAGGGTCTACTGGCTCCTGCTGGCCATGGGTAGAAACCCACATGACTCCTTCATGCCCTCGTAACTGGTCAGAGGTAGCCTGGCCTGGAGAGTTAGAGTGGGGAGGGACCTCAGAAGTGACCCCCTCCCCCGAATCCCAATAATACCCTGCATCATACAGACAAGGATGCTGAGGCTCCAGACTCAGGTATCCTGGCTACAAATATTGTTCTTTATCTTTCTGCCTCATGGAAACAATGAACCTCAAAGAGTAATTTTTCTCTTCAAATCAATAGCTTTACCATGATCTAGGAACTGATAAGAGCTTTATGTGAGATTTAATGACAGTTTTTTTTTTTTTCCTAATGACAATTTAATAGTCACACAAACCATGTGGATAGGAACTCTAATTATCATCATCTCAGAGATGAAGAAACCAAGGCCATGCTGGATTTAGTCTGGAAAAAAAAAAAAAAAAAAAAAAAAAAAGCTGAGCCCAGTTGTATATACAGATGGAAGTTTGAGGAGGGAGGGTGAAGAGACATGAGGGGACACCCAGGACTGAACACTAGGATCTGTTCCATGTGGCTTAAATCTCCATGAGGGATAGGAAGGGTCTGGGGCCCTTTGTCAAAACAGGTCAGCATGACTAACGTCACCTTCCTTTACCTGGCTTCTTCGGGATTCAATACTGTATAGGTAGTTGGTATGATGAAGTTTTAGGATGACAGAGACAAAGTTGAGGTATTTGGTAAAGACCTACAGACGGCAGAGAAGAACAGATCATGGCTCTGACACTTTTCCTCTGGTTATACAACAAATCTATTTCCTGCGCCTCTAACTGGATGCCCAAGGTTAGCGTTACCTCTTCGTCCTGTTTGGAAAACTCAGATGCGTTTACTTTGTTCACGGCCATAAGCACCGCAAGAACCTCCTTGCCCATCACGACCGGGGCTGCCAGCAGGTTCTTGGTGACATACCCAGTTTGTTTGTCCATGAAGTCAGAAAAATGGTTGTTCTGAAAAACATGTTCACATGTTGTCAAAATGGCACATTTTGGTAGATGGCAGATCTAAGACACTTCCTCTAATGCAAGTCATAGCCACAATAACTGGCGCCCCAGAACAGTGGTTCCAAACATCCCCCACGCACCCCTCATTCTGTGACTGCACGGGATGCAATTTCCCATTTCAGACGAGCGTGTCCTACCTGAGCTGTGGCTCCTCTAATTTAGGCTGAGGTTGGGCCGGGAGGAAAGAAGTATGTCACAGCCGTGGAAAGTGACGTTCTAAGAGGAAGGAAGGGGAAGCACAGGGTGGCGGCAGAGAGGAAGTCTGTGCAGGGGAGGACAGTGAGCTGGGAACAGGGACTTCATTCTCGAATACAAAAGTAAAACATGCTCTCGAAACAGGTCAACCTCTACGTTTCAATATAAATGAAAATAATGATGATTCTCCAAAAAGTCCTTTCAATCTCTCCTCCTTGGGGAAATCAGTGTTTCCTTATAAGCCTTTCTCTGTGCATGAACAAAGATCTTTCTTTTGTATTTTTTCTCCTCTTCTAATTTTATGTGATACTTTTGTCACTTCACAATGTCTGTGGACACGCCCCCTAGACAAATGCATGTGGCTTTGAACTCACCTCTTAGCTTCTTACCCAGCACCCCACGCTATAGACGCTCTGAGATTCATCCATTCAACTGTCTTGTACTGATTCTGTCTGTTTATAGTCCCCTTCCCTCCAACAAACAATACCACACTAATCATTCTTGCTTTTGCTTTTCCACAGTAGGGTCCCAAAGTGGAAATCCCTTTTGCGGGATCGACAGGTTATACACAACTTTAATTTGCACAGATTACTTTTCATGAAAGCTTGAAATCTGTACTTCCACTGTGTGAGAAGACCATCCTCTTGCCAGCATCGAATACTTATCAGCTTTTCAATATTCTAGCAAGCTAATGTCTTTTATTCATATGTATGTTTTTTCTTTCTTTGGGAGGGAGGAAAGTGGATCTTCATGGATATGAACCTTCTATACTAGTGTTCAAGAGATGATCCTAATACCCTGGCCAGGGCAAGGACTGAGTGATGAGCTTGCAGAAGTGCACAAAGGGAAGGGCTTGAGAAGAAGGTCAAGGTAAACAGTTATTGTATTATTTGTAATTTCAGAGAATACCCACTCTAGGTGGATGGAGACCCAACCTTCCATGAGTTCTGACATTCTTCCCTTTGAACTTGGGTCTTTTTTCAATTAGCAGTGAACTTCCTGCCTAACTCTGAGATTCATGGCCAAAATTAATGTTCTGTTCCATAATATGTACATAAAAGTTGTATTCTTTTCCTTTCCCCGTGTTGATAGTGCTTCTAAAAGCAGCATCAAGCTTGAAGCCTGTATTCTGTTCAGATTCCTGAAGTTAAAACATGAGAGTTCATTGATATGTGATTTGCAGGCCAGAATTTCCCCAGGGAACAAGGACTGGATGGCAATAGACCTCAGAGCTCAACTCAGAGCAGCAGTCCCGAGCTGTGCCTCAGAATCCCCAGCAGATAGTCAGATTCCAAGACCTCGCTGCAGACCCACCAGGTCCTAATCTGCCAAACTGGAATCTCTGTTCGCCAAGAATCTGTACTTTTAGTGCTCCAGGTAATTTTAATGTTGCACCCAGTAGGTCAATCACTAGAAAAGGGACCATTCACAAAGCAAATGGGTGATGCTGGAGGAATCCAATGAAGCCCTTCACCCCAGATCTCTTCTATTCCCTTCCTGAACCAGAAACACCTAAACCAACTATTTATTTGGGAACCAGCATTGCATAATGAAGAAGAAGATTCTTGAGCTAGACTTCCTTGACTAAAACCAGGCCCCAATTTACTAGCTATGTGATCTTGGGCATGTTACTTACCCTCTGTGTCCTTGTTTCCTAATCTGAAAGGGGTTGTTGGGGGATAGTATTATCTACTGCTTAGAGTCCATGATGTGAAGATAGAACAATATAGTATGGTTGGGCACTCAGAAAGTGTCTCACACATAGTAGATGCTCAATAAATGCTGGGAAGAAAAACCTGGGACTTTTTTATTTTTATTTTTATTTTTTTTTGGGGGGGGAACATCCTGGATGAAAAGTAGTTCTCTTTTGCAATTACCCTTTTGCTTCTGGTCCTAGTTTTTCTAACAAATTTCAGTAACTTAAGAATTTAGATACAAGCCTCCTGTGCCTGGGAGCACCTTCCTTTAAGAGCCAGCATTCTGCCCCATGCCATTAAGAGCCATATTTCTTTCTTGACCACTTTTATCTGTTACCTCTCTCTGCTTCCTGGAGCATCTCCACCCTCAGCTCAGGATACCTCCAGACTCTTAGATTCTTTCTCTTAATCCATTGCTGGCCAGCTCTCATCCTGTTTTCCTCCTACCCTATCATCCACTACAGATTGTGATCACCTTCATTTACACAGCAGTCCTGGGCACTAAAAGAATACATAAAGCCCAGAAGCATGCACCACTGCAGGGAGTCAGGCAGCATTTCTTTCTAAACACATTTATCTCCGCAGCTTCAAACCTTGATGCCATTTCATCTGAGATTCTAAGCACAAGGGTGTGTTCTCAAGTTCCTTTGGCTGTTTTGAGAATATGGCTTCTGAGTTTCAAAGTTGAATGCATACTCATTATCACATCTGAAAGCCCAGGATAAATCGTCCATCAAATTACAGGGCAGGGGAGGTGTGGCTTTCTAGTTGTTTATTTTCACTAACTCAAATAGTACTTAGTGAAGTTTTATGGGTAAATCCTGTGTTTCTAGGACTCCCAAATTCTCTTGATGTTTTTTTCCTCCCCCAAGGAAGCTCCTGAAGGCAACCGGAGAACATTGTTTAGAGCAACAGGGTGCCTGATCCCCTGATCTCAGTGTGGCTAAATCCTGATTAAACACCATTAACCCTTGGAATCTGGAGGCAGAAGGGGAGGTGAGGAGGAAGAAAGAGGGGGAAGGAAAGGGATCTCTAGGCATCCCGTTAATTATTGAAAACTTCAACCTTCTCCTGTGGCTTTCTTTTAAACCAGAGTCAGATTCAGGACCACCCATACTGTTAATGAACAGCTTTCCCAATAGAAAAAGAAACAATTAGCTCTAAGAGGATATTTCTCTTTCCTGTTGTTAAAAGTTTTCCTTCCTTTAACCTGTTTTAAGAAAGTTATTGACACTTCATACCCCGTCCCCAAAGTCCTACAGGCATAATGATAATCATATCGTAGCTAGCATTTATTGAGCATATACTATGAGTCAGGCACCTCATATACATTTTGTTGTCTCCATTTCTTACTGGCGGAAATGTAATCCATCACACAGTTACTAAATCTCAAACTTGGCTCTGCACCAAAAGCATTTGCCCTACACCATTAAAGCCTCCCTTTTACCACCTTTACGAGCCCAATGTTGAAAGTATCCAGCTCTGCATCTTTGTCTAGGTGTCAGAAATCTTTTCCTCACCTGTGCCCACACTGCTAACCAGAATGAAAATCACATGTGGTCAATGGTGTGGTAGAAAGAGGAAGGCCTTGAAGACCCTGGTTATTGTTCTGAACCTGACACAGCCTGCCTACCTGACCTTGAGCAGATTCCCACTATACAGATGGAAATACAATAAATGGTCCCTGTCTTCTGCACATGATCTTTGTCAGAATCAAATAAGATTAAGAATGTGAAAACACTTTATAAATTGCCAAGTTGCAACAGAAAGGTGAGGAATGCATCAGAAATTTCACTTAAAACATCGGTTCCACCTGCTTTCTTGCTGCACGTTTTACTGCAGGCGAAAGCATGGTGAAATGCAGGGTAAGAGAGGAGAGTGCCAGCCTTGGACTCATCCCCTCTGGCCTTTCTTATTCACAGATACATACCACAGACTCTGGAGGAGATACAACTTGGGGACCTCAGCTATCCATTTGCCACAGGACAGACAGAGTTAGACTAAAGATTGCCAAGCCCTTTCCATCTCTCATATTCCACAGCTAATTTGAAATCCACCTCCTCCTCCTGGGTCTGCTCACCCAATGAACCTGTGGTTTCCAGCATTGGCTGCATATTAGAATTAGCTGGGGAGCTTAAAAAAACAAAAAAAAAAAAAAAAAAAAAACGGTGCCTGTGTCCCAACCTGAGAGTCCAGTGTAATCACCTGAGCGACTCAGGCATCAGTAATTTTTTAAAGCTACCTGTTTGATTTTGAGGAACAGACAAGAGTTGAAAAGTACCATGCTGGGGGGGAAAAACAGCAGAAATGGAAAGCAAATTAGATCTTTTTCTCTCTCTCTCCTCTGAGTTCAGAAGAGTGTCTGTCTTCAGCACACACTTCTCTGTCATACCCAGAACAGCAGGAGTCGTGGGGAGAAGGGAGACACCAGGACCTACCCCCCCCCCCACCCCCCCACCCCCGCCATCTCCAGCCCTGAACTGCCCTGTCCATGTAGACAGGCCCGCCAGGGACAGGCCAGCGCCGCTTCATCTTTTAAGCAGCTCTATTCTGTTGTTTTCTCCTCAACACTGAGCACTGAGCTCATTATAAAAGTATTACAGTAGAAATAATTTTACCCATCTCTCCTTCAAAAAGAAAAAAAATCTCAGAAAAGCCAGGGACGGTGGTACACATCTGTAATCCCAGTTACTCAGGGGGCCAAGGCAGGAAGATCAGAAGTTCAAAGGTAGCCTGGGCAACTTAGCAAGACACGATCTCAAAATAAAATAAAAATTTGAAAAAGGCCTGGGGATGTAGCTCAGTTGTAAAGGGTACCTGAATTCAATCCCCAGTACTAAAAAAAAAAAAAGTAAAAAAATTATCGAAAGTCGACTTCTTAAATTTGATGTCCTGGTGATTTTGAGGGTGGGCTCAGTTGGAAACTGAAGAAGCATATTCCCATGAGAAAATCTCAGGGTGTGGGGACACAGCCTGTGAGTTGGGGTCAAGAGAAGCCTATCTTAAGGGCATGTATCTATTTAGTCACCAGAAGCAGCTGCCATAGTCTCAAAAGAAAACTTGAGCTGGGTGCGGTGGCTCACGCCTGTGATCCCAGCACTTTGGGAGGCTGAGGCAGGAGGATCGCGAGTTCAAAGCCAGCCTCAGCAACAGCGAGGCACTTAGCAACTTAGTGAGACCCTGTCTCTAAATAAAATACAAAAAAAGGGCTGGGGATGTGACCCAGTGGTCGAGTGCCCCTGAGTTCAATCCTTGGTACCAAAAAAAAAAAAAAAAAAAAAAAAAAAAAAAAAAAAAAAAGAAAAAAGAAAGAAAGAAAAGAAAAGAAAACTTGAAGCAGCTTCAGCTCTGTGAAGGCAGGGTTGTATGAGACCGTGGGTGCTAAGTGCCTGACACAGCCCCTACACCTGAGGACTGACCTGCAATTGTCTGACAAACCACTTCTCCGGGCCTGTGCCAACCT
The DNA here is from genome assembly GCA_025594165.1 of Tamias sibiricus. Taxonomy (NCBI): domain Eukaryota; kingdom Metazoa; phylum Chordata; class Mammalia; order Rodentia; family Sciuridae; genus Tamias; species Tamias sibiricus. Next base: position 136,957,076 of record CM046663.1, on the reverse strand, counting down.
CCTCTAGTAATCAGCTTCAGGAGGGGATTATGCTCCTGGCTCTCCAGCTGCCCTGGTCACCTGCTGGCAACAGACCCTGCACAGAAAGCATTTCAGGGGCTGCTCCCTCCTGGGCACCTCTGCTCCACTGTAAGCCATTTCTCGCCTTTTGTTAACAGGAAATCGCAGCAGTGGGGCTCAGGTGTAGAGAAAGGGCTGCCAGGAGAAACTCCATGCCAGTTTCATGTTGCCAGGTGGCTTATGGGTGTTTAGTATTTTGCATTTTTCTAAAATGAATATGTATTGCAGTGGTAAGAAGAGTTAAATTTTCTGTTTTTATAAGGGGGTATAATAATGTCTTGTATCAATATGATGGGCTTTTGGTCTTGGGGGGGGGTCCCAATGTCCCATTTACATGATAGTCATTCATTCTTGATAGATCTGAGTTATTGGGGGAGGGGGTCAACTGTACTTAACTATCACCTAAATTCACATTTGTAATGAGCCAAATCAAACATCTGAAATTTCAAAGGGTGTAATTTTTTTTTTTTTCCTTTTTGCATATTTGGTCTATAGATGAAAGAATGGATTTATGGACAAATCCATCCCCGGAGGGTTGTGAATCAGAGCAGTTCCTGAGTCTTGGCATTGGGCATGTTGGCTGATCCCCACAGTGGGGTGCCCTGCTTGCCAGGGGTTGTTTTAAAGAGAATTTCCAAAGCCATGAGGAGGTAGGGAACTGGTGGGGACCACACCAGGCCCAGGCAGGCATGTCTGATAAGGTGTCTAACACGCATGGGCATACTGAGAAACATTGGCCATCTGAAATTCAAGTTCAACTGGTTATTGTATTTTTATTTGCTAAATTTTGCATGGCAGGGTCTGTGCACCCCTTTCCCATTGCCCACTCTTCCAGGTTTTAGCCAAACCAGTGGCACAAGAGTGGTGCCATCTCTTTTCCATTGGTTCCTTCTGACCCTGCCAAGACCTCTGCCCCACTATCAGAAGGTCACCTACCTCTTCTTTTTTAATTTTTTTTTTTTTTAGTTGTAGATGGACACAATACTTTTACTGTATTTATTTATTTATTTTTATGTGGTGCTGAGGATTGAACCCAGTGCCTCACACATGCTAGGAAAGCGCTCTACACCCCAGCCCCAAGGTCACCTACCTTTTTCACATCTGGGACATTAAGGGGTTTCTTCGTGTGAGCAACCCAACCTACAATCCCGACGTCCAGTGGAAACACAACTTCTTTATCAGGGACCACGAAGTTGTCATCAAACTTGGAGGTCGGGGTGATGTCCAGCAGCTTTGAGGCCACCTCTGGCGTGCCATTGCGGGCCCGGCATATGAACATGCTGCAGCGGTCGGCCTGCAGCAGCTGGGCCAGCCTCTGCAGGACCTTGTGTGCCGTCAGCTCCGCACTGCTCCCCTCCTCCTGCACAGACCACAGCAGCTCCAGGCACATAGCCGACTCCTCCACCTGCGTCAGCTCAGGGAGTGACATGCTGGCCTGGATGGGCACCTGGCTGTTCTTGAAGATTTCTCCCAGTACCTCCACCCGCAGCTTTTTGTCGAAGTATTCCTTGGCAAACGCAGGGTTCTCCTCGAGGTATTTTTCCACAGCATTTTGGTTGATCTCACCCATGGTGTGGCTTGCTTTGCTGCTGTTGTTCAGAAAGGAAAATCCTCTAGAGCGCTACCTGAGGCAGAGTGACGAGAAGGAAGTACATCCTTCAAAATGACTGAAGGATCCTAGGTTACCACCTAGACCCCCAAAGATGGAGCTGAAAGGTTGCTCAGTGGAGCCTTCAAACTGCCTGTAATTCTTGGGGTGTGACAGAAGGCTGTGGCTTATGATGGGCTTCAGGAAGCAGAGGATTAAAGAGTTCTTCAGGACACTAAATCCCTGAGCATTATTAGCCCCTAAGTCCTCAAAGAACACTCAGAGCATCCTAGATCAGCCAGGCAAGTGTCAAGTTGAAGTATCTATTCCAGAAAAAATAACTGAACTGCTGCTGTCCAAAGAAAGGAAGAATTACTAACATATTCCATAATTACCAGCATAGACTGCCACTTTGAATTGTTCTTGCATGATAGCTATAGACAATGCTTGGGTTTTTTTGCTTTTTTGTTTACATAGCAACTTGAATGAACTTTGTGGGGAGAGGGAAGGTATATCACCCATCACCAGTGCAACATAAAAGTGATTACTGATCTTTTGCCTTTCTTAGAAGTCTGTGGTCATTCAGGTCACTTGGACTATTCTTTCTCCAAAACCCTCACCTCTCAACCACCCTCTCTAGAAAGCTTCACCTAGAAAGTTGTTTAAAAGGAATAAACTTGGGCTTATTAATAAAAAGGAAAGCATTTCCCTAAGAAAAAGTTTAGTCGAGGCACAAATTGAACCATAACTCTTGTTAACACAGGTGATTGCAAAAAAAAAAATCCATATGATGAAAATTGAGTTTCCCTGCTAAGAAACTTAGTGTGGATTTTATTTTTTCAATAGGAGTAGCCAGATATCATGCATTTTTGCGCCAAGGTACAGTATATTAAATCTACTGGACAATAGCTATCTTGTCAGTTGCTAGGATCCTTAACATCTCAGGGGCTACTGGCATGGTAAGAATACTTACCACTATTTAGTTTTGTTTAATGTTCAGTTTATTAAGCTTTTACATCAATTAAGCACATTTCCCAAATATTTAAACACTATTATGCAACTAATAAATCAAACTATGCATTTCATGAACCAATTGCCTCAAATATTTAAATGCTGATTTCAAACTTAGGGACAGTCTTTTAAAACATTTCAGTAAACCAACCTAATATGACACATTCTCTTAAATGAAAAATATTCAACATATTGTAGTGATTCTAAAGGTTATTATGATATCCACATTTAAGTTTGATTCAAAAAGAGTGACTGTATGGGTTTCATCTAATTCTCTAACTTAGAGCTTTACCCTGCTAAGGTGATGATAATCTTATTAGTCGCAATAAAAAAGAGAGGTTGAGGTCATAGGTTCTAAGTCACAACTCTTAGTTGGATCATGGAACTTAGCTTTGCATGAGTTGAGTTTTTCCACTTCTCATGGTTGCAACTCAGCTGCTATCTCAAAGTGTCTTGTCAAGTGCACACATTTTCTTGTCTCTTCTTAACATCATGCCCAAATCTAGTATAGGAGTGGGGGTAGGATACTCCACAGATGACTACTTTACAACATCTTATTGGTATCTCTTAATAATTAGGAAAATGCAGAGCTACATTTACAAGGAGAAAGAGTTAAGTCAACTGAGTCACCCCTCCTATCAGACAACCATCATTTTCTCATACAGTTTTGGATACTCTTCTACCTGGTTATTTCCTGGGACTATGGTGCAGTTCCTATTTCTTCCTACATTATGCAGTATTCTCACAATTCCCTGGTTCCATCCTTCTCTCTTTAAATAGAGAACAACATGTATCTGTATTCCATAACACATTCATCTTTTTTTTTTTTTTTTTTGTGGTACCAGGGATTGAACTCAGGGGCACTCGACCACTGGGCCACATCCCCAGCCCTTTTTTGTATTTTATTTAGAGACAGGGTCTCACTGAGCTGCTAAGTGCCTCGCCATTGCTGAGGCTGGTTTTGAACTCGCGATCCTCCTGCCTCAGCCTCCCAAAGTGCTGGGATTACAGGCGTGCACCACCTGTAATCCCACCCGCACCCGGCTCATCTTTTTTTGTTGTCGTTGCTAGCTCTCTACCACTGAGCGACACTCCCACTCCTCCATACAGAAATTTATATTTCATAGGAAAACCAAAATGTGCTTGTGTTGATATTCTTCTATTTATAAAAATAAAAATCATTTGAAAAATAAACATTCTATTGTAGGCAGCATTGTTTTATTTTTATAATTCCTTGCAGATTCAATTATTTGCTCATTGTTTTAACTTATGTCTATTGATGGTCTGTTATAAGCAGAGCACCATAATAGCTACTGTGGCACAGATTTCATGTTCCCTTTGTAAGATTCTTCTTTCCTCCTAGTAACATGGGGGTGATTACTCTTTTTTGCTGTTCCTTCTCTAGTGGAGCCCTAGGACTAATTTTGGCCAATGGACCAGGGGCAGAAATGCCACTTTCACCTAGAAAAAAAAAAATTAATTGCTAATGTGAAACCCTCCAGTGTTCTGTTCCCTATGCTGCCATGTTAGTTTCAATGGATTCATTCTTGAATTCCAGAGTGAGGATGTCAGGGAACAGAGTCCCCTGCTGACCCGAGATGGGCATGTAGCATGAGGATCTTGTTTGTAGCCTCTGAGATAAGAGGGCTGTTTGTTACTGCATCATAGCTGAGTAAATTCTGCTGGGTACACTTCAACTGCAGGAGATAATGGGGAATGAAGAAGGCTTGGTCCCTGCTTTACAAGCACTGTGGTGTAGTAAGGGAGAAGAGACTGGTTCATAAAAGCAATGATCCACAGAACAGAATATGATAAATGCCAGAAGTGACATATACGCACATGGCTCTGAGATTACAGAAGAGTGGGTGCAGGTAGAGTGAGGTCAAGCATGTTCAGGGTGGTTTCAGCAGAGCAATGGCATAGAGCAGAGCCTAACTAGGATAACCTAGCAAGAGATGAGTCTGGAAAGGTAGATTGGGCCCAAATTACAAGGGCCTCAGAGGTTAGACCGAGGATCTTGAACACTGGAAAGTTTTGATTTGGGAGGTAATATTATTAGGGTTCTCCTTTACAAGCTTAATCTGGTAGTGCTGAACAAGAAAAATTGGAGAAAAGAAACACCGGACATCAGGATACAGATGAAGAAGTTACACAGTAGTCCCCCCTTATCCACAGTTTCAATTTCAAAGGGTTTAGTTGCCTGCAGTCAGTGGGGGTCCAAAAATATTACATGGAAAGTTCTAGAAATAAATAGTTCATAAGTTTTAAATAACTTTTAGTACAGTATATTGTTATTTAATTGTTCTAGTTTATTATTTGTTATAGTTGTTAATCTCTAACTTTGCCTACTTAACAAAGTAAACTTTATCATTGGGATTACATACAGGAAAAAATATGTATAGGGCTCAGTACTATCTGTGGTTTCAGGCATATGAAGAAAATCTTGAAACATATCCTCTGCCAATAAGGGATTACCATATGCATTTGGCCCATTATCAAATACTCTAAAAAATGTATATAGGCTTATAATTCTGGTTTTATGAATTTGTCTTATAAAATAATAATGTGTGTCATTAATGCAGTTACAAAGGTGCTTTTAAAAAGCATAATTATAAAAGATTTAAAACATACACAAGTAAAAGACTAGAAATAGCTTAGATATTCAATAATAGAAGGTTGAATAAATAAATGCCATCCAATCCACAGAACAGAGAACTACATAGCTAATAATAGCAAAGTTGTTAGTCTCTTTATTGATATGAACAAATGTTTATGATATGCAGTTAATTACAAATTAGTATCACAACATGTTTCCATTAAAACACACAGACACACACACACACCTGTATATATGCCAAAATGTAACTCATTATTTAAAAGTGGTGGGACTTAAGACATTAATTTTTTTCTTCTCCTTTGCTTCCTTGATTTCTCTAAAGTGTCTACAGTGAACATATATCGTTTATGTAATGAAAAATGTATTGATTCATAAACAAAGTCTTTGAGGCTATCTGTATAGTCTATGGGCGAGGTTGCCTGGGTATGAAGGACAAATGTGGGACACAACCCAACCCAACCCAACAAATGTCAGGATTAAGCAGTTATTTGTTAGAAAAAGTAATCAAGAAAAGAGGGCCCTGTGTATCGGCCAATGGGATGGTTCGAATATGTGTATCCTACCCCAAATTCATCTGTTGAAATCCCAACCCCCAATGTGGTGGTGTTAGGTGGTAGGACATCTGGGGGATGATTAGGTCATGAGGTGGAACCCTCAGCAACAAGATTGGTCCTCTTCCAACAGGGACTCCAGACATCTCTCCATCCATCTTTCCATCATTGGAGGAGGCCAGGGAGAAGAGGAGGAGAGCCTCCCCGAACCCAACCATGCTGGCGCCCTGATGTCAGGCTTCCAGCCTCGAGAACTGGAGGCATACGGTTCTGTTGTTTATAAGCCACCCAGTTGGTGCTACTTTGTTAAATCTGCCTGACCTATGACAAATGACATTTTATCAAGCAAAAATTTTCAAACAGGGAAAACTGGAAACCTGCTTCTGGCTCTCACACACACATCCTTTCCCTGTCCCTGCTCACTGGCCCTTGATTGAGTCCCACGGTTTCCACTGCCCTTCCTCCTTGGGGGGAGCCTTCTGCAGAGCTCTGGCTCATGCTGGAAAGATCTTTGTGTCTCTTATTGGCTATTCATTGGCTATTCAAAAGCAAAATCAATTTAAGAAAATGTCATTTCAAAAATAAAAATGATCAGACAGCAAAGAATATATTTTTAATATTACAAAATAGTTGTTGACTTTGTTAAACTTCACTGTTTAATTTTTATGTCAGCTCTTGTACTTGATTTAAAGGATAGAGTTTTTTTTTTTTTTTTTTTTTTAAATAGTGTATTAACTGGTGAGGAGAATGGGGGAAGGGAGGGGAGATCTTAGATGCTACAGAAGACCAGGGCAATCCATTTATTTAGTGTAAACATTTCTGAAATGATAACAAAGTCAATGTGGAAACTCCATCCCATTTACATAGAATTCATCTAGAAATATAAGCTACTTTGTAATGACAAGAAAGAAGTGATAATAATAATAGTTAACATAAATAATATATAACTTGTATTGGTTACTTTCCTAAGGACCTTACCTATATTATCTCACTTAATTCTTAGAATAATCATATGAAGTAAGTACTATTATTAGTCATATTTTGCAGATAAGAAGTTGAAGCACAGAGAAATTAAGAAAAATTTTCCAAGGTCACAGAGCTAGTAAGTGATAGTAACCTACCCTAAAACTACCAGCTTGAATATGACTAAATTTAAAAGTACACCTCTTAGGTACACTTCACACTAGCTAACATGCAGGAATATACAAAGATCCTTTGTATAAAAGTTAAAATCCAGACAAATGGGGCTGGGGCTGTTCAGTGGCAGAGTGCTTGCCTAGCACGTGTGAGGCACTGGGTTTGATCCTTAGCACCACATAAAAATGAACAAATACAATAAAGGCATGCTGTCCATCTACAACTACATTTTTTTTTTCAAAAAACCCAGGCAAATATTAAATTTTGCATATTAATGCAAGAGTTAAATAAAAATTTCAGGCAGTCCTTTTAAAAACTTACTGATATAACAAAGGATGCTTTAACTTCCTTAAGCTTTCTGTTTAACACTTTGACATTTGTCAGAAGTATTCTATATAAATAAGCACCTGTAATACTAATTCTATCTCATTGCTAAAGTTTTCTGTTGCAATTAACTATTTCTACAAGGAGTTATGCTTATATAATAGATAAAATATATGCACATAAGGTCGAAGTACCAACATGAAAAGCAACAACAATGTCCAGGGTTGACTAAGTGCATGTCTTCCTTACATTGATCCTTACATTGAACCCACTCACTCTTCAGCCCCTGCTTAGCTAGATGCTGTCTCCTACCATCATGGACAGCTAGGAATTTCAGACACAATCTGGCAGCCAACTTCATATTGCTCCCAGGAGAGCTCTCTGCCTACATCTAATTAATAGGTATAACCAGATATTTTTGGAGACAACTCACCAGGGGTACCCATATTATTTTCACCTAAATTGATGAGATTGACTGAGATCACTGAGATTTCAGTGGCTTTGCAACCACTGGGATGGGGGGAACCTTGTTGGAAAGATTATTTGACACTTTTATACCTGAAAACATTGAATAACTAAACTTTTCATTTTTCAATCAGTGATTCGGGTTTCTTTGAAATGCAGTCAGAAGATAAATGCTACCTGATTTTCTTATTTTTGGTTTTTCTTGGCTTCTAAATTGGGATGTGGATGTAAATGTCACTTTGTACAAAATGCCCAATTTGAAGGAAGAATATAAATATCTTGCATTATCTCCTCTTCCTTCATTTTTTTTCTTTTTTTGGCACCAGGGATTGAACTCACTCAACAACTGGGCCACATCCCCCCCCCCCTTTTTTTTTGTATTTTATTAGAGACAGGGTCTCACTGAGTTGCTGAGTACCTCACCATTGCTGAGGCTGGCTTTGAACTCGTGATCCTCCTGCCTCAGCCTCCCAAGTGCTGGGATTACAGGTGTGCACCACTATGCCCAGTCTTCCTTCAATTTTTATGGTCAAACATTTTTCAATATTTTCTAGGACTTAATAAAATTAAATGACTTTTTTGGCCATTGTTAGCATTAATATTAACTTCTCTTAATCTCAGTAGCTTAATCCAATGGAAGTTTATTTCTCATTCTCATAAATTCAATTGCCAAAGGGGACCTGGTTGTCAGAGGCTCCACCAGTAACTGATGAAAGAAGAAAAGAGAGAACGTGGATGATTAGTCAGGGCTAAATTGGCCTGACTGGGAGTGATGAACAGCACATTCCATTGGCCAGAATTGTGACTTTATAGAGCTTTGGGAAGAGGGTACAGGGGAGGCAAGGGCTGGCAGATGTAGTCCCCAACTTTACAATACAACTTTTCTGGTAAGAGGACAAAGCACCCAACTCTGCCACAAAGTGCTAAATCCTGAGAATGTATATGTTAGAAAGGGTGATATCTGACCAGGTCTTTTTAAACAAATGATTTATGAAATTTATACAAAGTGTTTAATTTCAGTGAAAGACATTAAATATCTGTGGATTGAGCCCCTACTATGTGCAAGTCTCTTGATGCATCCCATGGAAAAGTAGGAGGAATGGACAGATGCCAAGATGATCTTTCTCTTCGTGAATCATGGCAAGGGAATAAACTGTATGTGCATTATATGCAATCCATAAGGTGTAACTTAAAACATATTTTTTATTTATTAAAATAAGGAAAATGTTTGCAAAGAAATATTTGTTTTTGTTTTCTGATGAAATTATTTGCCTTTAGAAAATATGAAAAATACAAAAAGGTACAAAGAAAACCAAATGTCTCTAGTCCTATCACACCAAGATAACCACAGTGAACATTTTTCCTTTTGATATTGCATATATATGCATATTTGAAAAAGTTATTTTATGAGGATGAATTTCAAAGCACTGAAGTTAAAAAACATCAGTTGACCTAAATTCACATATTTGTAATCATGAAGAAATCTAAGACAGAATGCCAAAATAAACTGTTTTTCTTCACTGGTAGCTAAAATATCAATGTTCATGATCTCTCATTAGAAGGGAAGGGAAGGGGCGTGGTTATACTGACTTTTAACCACCTAACAAACAAACAAATACATGTTGCTGAAAAAAACAATCACCACAAAAATACATTGAAATCTCCTGCATTTATTCAATATGCAGAGTACCCAAAGACCACCAGAGTGTGCTCTAGAGAAGTGGTTGAAAGGATGGGGTGGGGGGATTGGGAGAACTTTTCTGGCAGTGATCAACTGTTCAAAGGTAATTGGGCTACATACACCAGGAGCTGTCTATCATAGGAGGAGATAAAGCAGAAACAGAAAGTCCTCTGCTCTGGAATTTTGAAGAGGGGATCTAAGCACTGGACAGGAGCCAGAGAAGTGCCCAGAGGACCTTTCCCAGCCAGAGTGCACATATAGCCAAATGCATGGTTCCTGCAGGAAGGTGTCTGCAGCACACCTTATTTGAGTTGTTTGGGATTTCAGTCAGCTTTCCTCATCCACAGGTTCTGCATCCACAGATTCCATCAATGATGAATAGAAAATATTCAAAGGAAAAAAATTTCTGGAAAGATCCAGAAGCAAAACTTGAATTTGCCACACACTAAGCATATGCTGAATCCATGTGAATGAAATGATGTGTAGGCACACGCTGCTGTGGCTTCACCCCTCAGGCTTCCTCCAGCGCAGGCTGTTTGGGCATTGTTTGCCCTGAGCTTTGCTTATGTGCTGTGTAGGTAAGTCTATGATGGTTCCATCACTACGGACTAATTTTTCTTGTCATTACTCCCCAAACAATGCAGTTAACAACTATTTACATAGCAATACACCATGATCAGTTTTGTACCAAACATGCACAGACTTTTCTTTTTTTTTCTTCTTTTTTTGGTCATCATTCCCTAAATAATACAGTTTACCAAATACTTACACAGCATTTACACTGTATAAGGTATTATAAATCAGCCAGAGATGATTTAAAGTTTACAGAAGGATGGGCTAGGCTATATGCAATTACTATGCCATTTTACACAAGGGACTTGAGCTTCCCCAGATTTTGGTATTGGCAGGGGGTCTGGAACCAATTGCTTATGGATACCGAGGAACAACTGTATATATATTTTGGTAGAACTAGCCCAACCTGAAATCCTAGTTAGCTTATTGGCCAGAAACAGGCTTTTGCAACTTTGGGATAGTAAGGAGTTAATACATCATGGTTGGTATCCCAAAGATAGCTGCGACTCAAAGGCATGCATGAGTAAAGAGGAAGGTGGGCAGACCAGGCATGCAGATGTCCAAAAGGCTGCTATGGGCTGAAGGAAGCCATGGTATCTTTTCCAGGTTGTTTAAAAATCAACTAAAGGGCTGATCTGGGAACCACTCAACTCCTTGATTCTGAGTTTGGCACCCATTTTCCCCTCCATCTTCTTATTTCAGATCTGGCTTCAGCAAATAGTTCATCTAAGTTCCTTCCAATTTGGCCATGGAGACAAGCTGATATTGTATGAAATGAATCTTAAGAAATTTCTTTGTCATATCACCAATTCTCATTTAGTCAAAATCTTGATTGCTTTGGTGAGATTAATGGAATGGAAAGAGAGAGAAAAAAAAAAAAATAGGATGAGTACATCAAGCCATGACGTACTCAAAATACCTCAACTAGTCAGCAGCCCTTTGATTTAACTGACCATTGACGTTGTAGTATTTTGTTTACTCTTCTATTTCGCCCACTACTCTGCCAACTCCACTGTTTTGAAAATAACAAAATTCCAATATGGATTTTTAAATAAAAGTGCATCATAAACAATTGGGGTGTGCGTTCCAAGTGGTTTCAGGGAGTGCAGCAATGTAAGTAAGCAACTAACCACTCAAACACCACAGTTGCTAAAATATTTCCCGTCCTGACCCGAGTAGCGTTTCTAGAGAATATTTAACGATGTTGAAACTAAAGAACAAATATTGACGCAGAGGGCACCACAACTCTCCTCAAAGAGTAAAATACATCCTTTATAAAAGGAAAAAAGCGCTTGGCCAAAATATTCCCAAACCCCCGCACAATTGGTCCTTAGAAGGCACCGGAGCCAATTTGGCACAGCCAGGACCTGGGCACTAATGCACCAGGCAGCAGCGCAGGTCTACTCTCTCTGTGTGAGGACAAGGTTTCCCCACCAAACCGACTGAGCCTCCAGCCAGCGCAACTGGGCTTGGAGGCCACCCCAGGCCGCAGCTGGCGGCCGCTGGCACAGAGGCTGAGTAACTGGGTCAGGACTTGGCCACGCGGCTCGTCGCCGCTGTAGAGTTTGGCCCTGCGAGGCCACCCTGCGCGGCAGCTCCACCAAGCCCGGGCGGCACTGGAGGTGAGGCTGACCCAACGGGACCCTCCCTGCGCCCCGGGTGGCGGTGAGTCAGGGAGCGTTATGCAAGTGCTGGCCGGGCCAGCCCCCGGCGCCTCCCCTAGGTCCTTCACCCCGCGCAGTTACGAAAGCGCGACCCCCTCCCCCCGGGGCCATAAAGCCGCGGGGCGGCCCGGCGGGCCTCGCCTCTTTTGCTCCACGCGCGCCCGGACGGGGTGGCTAGGCTTGCGCGCGTCTCCGACTGGTGAGCAGCTGCCTGGCTGTCCTGGGGGCGGGCGGCGGCGGGGAGGGCAGCGGCGGGCCGGGTGGTCCGGTCCGGGGCCGGCGGTCACGGCGACGCGTTTCCCGCAGGGCTGACTGCTGGGCAAGATGGAGTGGGTATGGGCGCTCGTGCTGCTGGCGGCGCTGGGCAGCGGCCGCGCCGAGCGCGACTGCAGGGTGAGCAGCTTCCGAGTCAAAGAGAACTTCGACAAGACTCGGGTAGGTGTCAGCCCAGGAGGCCCAAGTGGCTCAGCCCCCGCTTCCCCTACTTCCCGGTGGCCGGTCGTGGACCCCCAGACACCAAACCCCCGCTCGCCCTTTCGCAGTTCGCCGGGACTTGGTACGCCATAGCCAAGAAAGACCCCGAAGGTCTCTTTCTGCAAGACAACATCGTCGCCGAATTCTCCGTGGATGAGTACGGCCATATGAGTGCCACTGCCAAGGGACGAGTTCGTCTTTTGAGGTCAGTGGCCTCTGGGTGGCCGCGTGCCTAGTATTGCAGGGTCCCTCAGACCCCCACCTGCCTGAGCGCCAAACCCTTACTGGGGAGGGAAGGCAGCTCCAGGGTGGGATGGAGGGAGGAAGCTCTTTGCTGGGTTTGGCTGAAGATCCCCTTGGCTTTTGCAGTAACTGGGAAGTGTGTGCAGACATGGTGGGCACTTTCACCGACACAGAAGACCCTGCCAAGTTCAAGATGAAGTACTGGGGCGTAGCCTCCTTTCTCCAGAGAGGAAGTGAGTAGTCAGCTCAGTGGGACCGTTTTGGGGATGGTAGGCATACCTGCCAAAACCCTGATTCTCTGCTCCAGCTGCACCCTTAGAAAGAACGGCCTGGGGGAAGATGTGTGGGTGGAGGAACCCTCAGCCCCGCCTGAGGTTAGGGGGTTGGGATTGGGAGCAGCTAGTTCAAGAAACCTGATCCAATTCAGAAGCATCTTTGGGTTGCCAGGTGCCAATTTCCAGTCATCTACTGTGCCAGGGTGTGTAACCTGTCCCATACTTTGTCCTCCTACCTCCCCACTCACCACTCACCTGTATTTCATTTTTTTCCAACCCTTTGGGCTGAATTCCTGAGACAGCTTGACTGGGAGCCCCAACAGAGGCTGGAACCCCCCATCCAAGTTTGGAGGGAGCATTGTGCATGGGATGGGCTCACTCCTCAAGGTCCTGCCTGCTGATGCTGGGGTTCTGAGCCAGGCAGGGTGTTCTGGGTGTCGGTGGCTTTTCTCTTTCTCCCAAGCACTGGAACTCAGATGCAGGGTGTTGAGAACTCTCAGAGGGCATCTTAAAACTTGGCCTACTCATAAGAATACATTATTTGCTCTTTCTCCTTTTTTCCTCCCATGTTTCCTAAATTTCAAATCTGGAGTCTACTTGGTAGCTAGAGAAATCTCAGGCCAGGAGGAGACAAGTCATGGAATCTTAGAGAGGGAGAATAAACCCTAGGGAGGGGGTGCAGTATACAGATGAACAAAGTGAGACCCAGAGAAAGAAGTGCTTTGCCCAAGATAACACAACAAGTTTGAGAGAACCAATTCCAGAAGCCAGGCATTCCAATGTCCAGACCCAGGTTGGGTGGCCCTGAACTGCAGAGTCTTCTAATACAGATGGACCTTTGCAAAGTACCACTTGTGCTCTCCTGTGAGATGGGACCCAGGGGCTGTTGAGGGGGATGTTCTTCCTTTGGTGATCCAGGGCAGAAGTAATTCATTGCTCTGCATGCAACATGTGATCTTTGACTTCCTATAAAGTCATGTTAAATGAAATTGCATTCTTTATCAAATTACATTTTAGCGTTGATTGACACTGTATAGGAGTTGCTATACTATAAAGGGGAGAGAGCTTTTATCCTTAGAAATAATTAAAGTTATTTCAAATAGTGCAGCCAAACGTCCTCAAGTGATTCATTCAGAGTAAAAAAATACATTCTTTTCTGGTAATAGATTATAAAAACCAATATGAGGAGGTACAAATTTCCTAATTCTTAGAAAAAACACATAATCCTCGTCAGCACTTTGAGATGTGCTCCTTAAAGGAACAGAATTTGATTGACAATGCATTTAGGGATGGGGTGAGGAAGGACCTAATGAGGAGGTAGGGTTTTGTCTCATATCTCCTGTCCCTACCAAACCATATTAGCTCCACTTTTAACTCTTGTAGTATTAGGATTCTATCTAAGATTTCATTTGGAGGAGAAAAAAAAAAAAAAACACTATTGAAATCTTGAATGTGATTGCTATAGATATTAGGTGAGATAAATATAATGTAGAAGGCTTAAGGATGGATTGATTCCTCCTTAGGTTGCCTTTCAGAAAAGAAACTGTGCCCTGCACAGTGGTTAAGCCTGCCCTGTTAAAGTTATTCTGCCTGAATTCAAATCCCAACTCAGCCACCACCTGTGGGACCATGGATTTTTTCCTTAGCCTTTCTATGACTCATTTTCCTCCCTCTGCAAAGTTGAGGTGACCATAGCACCTGCCTTATGGAGTTGTGTTATGAGGATGCCATGAATTGACATGCAGAAAGCTCTTGACCAGTGCTGGTGACACAAATTCTCTGTAAATGTTTGATATTGTTGCTTCTTATTACCATTCCAGAGAGGAAATCATGGCTTTACATTGTTAGTCTGGAGTGGGAAAACATGCAGGCACCCTTGGGTTCAAATCTCTTGTTTTACAAGTGAAGAAACTGAGTTACTGATCCAGGAGACAGCCCTTGTCAGGCTGAATAACAATGCCAAGCCTGAAAGTTTACATTACTGTTTCCTCAAAGTCAAGGTCCCTGGATCATCTATATCTAAATCAGCTGTGGTGCTTGTTAAATGCAGATTTCTGGGCCCCAAACCAGACTTATTGAATCAGAAGCTCTTGGGGTGACCCCTGGAGTATGCTCCTTGATTGTGTTCCTTTCACATAATGAAGTTTGAGAATCACTGGTCTAGATAATTCAATCCAGAGAGTTATCTTGGCCACTCAGGTATCAAGGCTTCATACACCACTGACTTTGCTGGGGCCCATTGGATTATTCTGATGATTAGTCAAGAATAGCATAAAATCTGTCACCTGCCTGGCTCAGCTAGACCATGAGGCCTGAGAACCACAGGAAGCATCTCACTTGATCTCCTTACTTTGAAAAATTGGCAGGTGCAGGTTTAGGGAGCTAAAGGGAAATTGTTCCAGAACCATAGCAATGAGTGACAGATTTTCAACAGAACTGGGTGCACACGACAGTTTCTCCTACCGGGCATTTTCTTTGACTGGGGACTAGCGTCCACACCTCTAAACAAATGTATACAATGAGTATGGTTGTAGACACAGCTGTAATGTAGGAAGGGAGTCAGGGGCTCTGGCCATATAGTTGCTGTTACCAGCACTCTGCCCGCCTAGTCTATTGCATACAATTATTTAGATGCTGTCTGGAAACAGTTGGGGTTGTCTGGTTCTCCAAGGGACCCTGCCTAGCTGCTGGATGTGAGGAGGCTAGAGAAGCAAGCTCGTTGTTGCTGCTCATGCAGATCCTCTCTTGCAAAACTCTTAGAAAGAAGAGTTTGGTCAAGGTTGTTAGGATGTAAACTCTTCATCTTTGAGTTATTCTGCCAAAAACCACGTAAACATAAATGCATTGTGTACAACTAAAGCAAATAAATAAATATTTTAAAAAAAAAAAAAGAACCTGGAGATAAACCAAACCAATTTAGGCCTTCTTTAAAAGCAAGAACAGTGGTTGACTTTACTAAAGCCATGCATTGCAAGTTACTTAGTTTCTATGTAGGAATTCACCCTGGCAACAATATTGGAGAAACATTTTTTTTTAAGCAGCAGACTTGCCAAGCTAATAGCTGCCTGGGCCAGGAGTGGAGGTAACACGTCAAAGGTTGGTGCATTTGTGTCTGAGGTGCAGATTTCTGGGGCACTCATGATGACACAGTGATCCCATAACCAGGGAAGAGATGACTTCATCCAGGGATGAAAAGACTGCCCAGATCTCAGGAGCCTAGGAGGGAGCTCGCGGTTAGGCTGAGGCCCAGCAGCAGTCCCATGGCTTCTATTCCTGGCCCATCCGCTGAATAACTTTGTGGTCACTGCTGAGCAGTCTTCCGTCTGGGTCATCCTCTGAGCCTGGCCTCTGACATTCAGCCAGGGACAGCCTGGAAGGTGCAGGGGTGTCTCATTCTTCCTCCTGACAGGTTGGGGGTGAGCTGAAGAAGTGGCCCATGCCCTGTCCTGTGATAACTCCGCTGGGCCTGGGTTTGTACTAAATCCCATCTAGGCTGGCACTCAGAGAGGCACCCCCAGAGGAGACTTAGGGTGAGCTCTAGAGATGGCCCCACACCCTCCAGTGTTGGAGTCTCCAGCTCCTCTGCCTTCCTCCAACATGACATGCTCCACATGGGCAGATGATCCCTTGGGTGCAAGACACAAAGGCCTTTGGTTTTTTGTCCCCTCTGGTCTCAATCTACCTAGTATCTGGAGACTCTGGTGTAGGGGTTAAGTATGTGGATTCTGCAGTCACACTCCTGGGTTAGAATTCCAGTTCTGCCCTGCTTTTTGTGATCCTAGGTGAATTATTTAATTTCTCTTTACCTCAGTTTCCTCATTTGTAAAATAGGAAATAGTAGTATACACTTCAGGTTCAATGTGAGAAATAGCGGAGAAGACACATGGAAAGTGTTCACATAGTGACTGGCAGGCACATCATTTCGTGCTCAGAAGGTAACAGCCACAGATACATGTCAGTGAGAAGGTCAAATTAAGTAGAGATGTGGCGTTTTTATCCAAATATCTTATATTTGGATAAAATATTCTATATTTGGATAAAACCTTAACACATTATTCCTTCTTGCGGCAAATCACTCACATACATTCTTCCTATTTCCCATTCTGCCTTTGTTGATATTTTCACTGCCTTCATTCACACTTAATCTTCATTGCTTACATTCTGCATTTAAAGAATAAATATGGTCTAAATTCTTCAAGGGCTCTGCTCTGCCTCTGCTGGGAGTCCTGAAGAGTACACATTCTTAGAAGGAGTTGTTGATGCTGGATAGTAGCCTTCCTGTGTCCCCGAGGCAAAATCTACTCTCTTGCCAAGCACAAAGAGTTGGGTTCCTAAGCAGGAAAGAGGGTGGAGCCAGCAAAGCCAGGATCGTCAGAGAGGCATCCCCCAATGGAGTGAGGCAGGAGGGCAGCAGGTCAGCGAGAGGAGTAGGAGCTAGCACCCGAACATCATCCCCAAAGACAGGTCCTGGTGTTGGGGCTAACATAAGTTGGTGGCGATCACACACTAGACAAAGACACAGACACTACTAGAGGGTAGACGGCGAAGAGGGCAGTAGATGGGTTTGTTCTATGATTTTGATGGGCTCACATTCTCAGCGGTCCCTTGGAAAGATGCTGTGTCATTTACCACCGGGGAGAGAGCAAATCATGGACATAATCATGGTTTCCTCTGTGCCAGAACTCTTCTCCATAAAGAAAAGCAAGATCCTTTCTTGTTTGCCCGGTTTTGCAAAAGTTGTCAGAAATCTCCTGCTTCCTAAGAAAATGCAGCAGGGTCCAGGAAGTCCCTGGTAGAGAGTTGCCAGGACTTCTGTGCCCACTGAAGGCAAGGTGTCAGTTAACACTGGCTTTCTGGCTTGCAGATGATGACCACTGGATCATCGACACGGACTACGACACGTTCGCCCTGCAGTACTCCTGCCGCCTCCTCAACTTTGATGGCACCTGTGCAGACAGCTACTCCTTCGTGTTTGCACGTGACCCCAATGGCCTGACTCCTGAGGCACGGAAGCTGGTGAGGCAGAGGCAGGAGGAGCTGTGCCTGGACCGGCAGTACCGGTGGATTGAGCACAACGGTGAGTGGCCCTTCCCCAGGGCTCAGGGAGACGGGGCCCAGCCAGAGAATGAATGCCTGGCATCTGCACTCAAGAGAAAGTGGGAGTCTGAGGTGCGCCTCTGGGCCCCTCTCGGTCCTGCTTGACCAGATCTTTCCTTAGCCCTATGTGGGAAGGGTAATCAGAGGCCCTTTTCCAAAACCCTGGCACTTTTAATTAAGTAAAACACTTTCCCATTTATTCTGCTACCTCAAGCCATTTCACTCCTGGCTCCACTACCCAGAAAAACCATTCTGACTGAATGAATATTTGGGGGGATTAAGTGTCCCTGATAGAGAACTGGGCAGTGAACATGGCCATCAATATAAAAATGTAAACAGAGACATCAACATAGCAAATGCAGACAAGAATGATGTCAACAAATGTTCTTTATTCTCTGTGAAACCAAATAATCATTATATTGATCAGCTGGATTTCCCCACTTAAGTTTTTTTGGGATCCCCTGGGACAACCACAGGATCTTTTTATAGATATTACCCTTGTCTAATCTAGACTTAAAAACCAGAGTGGGAAAAAAATGTGCTGTCTATTTTGAATCAACCCTCACTCCTCTGGGAAATGGTTTTAGAATCCAGATAGGGTCACCCTAAAGTGTAGAACCAAGGGAACAAAACTGAACATTTCTATTGGGCACCTAACTGACCTATTATACCAAAAAGACAAAACAGACCAAACACATAAATAAGCATGGGAGTCTCAACCTGCAGGGCAGCCATGTTCAGGGCTAGAAAAGCATTCCATTCCTGACAGGCATGGCCCAAAGCCCTTCACCTGCCATCACCTCCGTTAATCCTCAGAAACACCCTGAAGTACACACTCATTATCCACATTCTGCAGATGAGAAAATGGAGGCTAAGAAAGATTATGAACCTTGCCCAAGATCTCCAATAGGTAGCTGAGTTGAATGCAAACCCAGGTGTTTATGACTCCGATGTCCCTTGTTGGCACCACCTGTGACACAGGACATGGGACATGGTGAACACTGTATGGAACTACCAGCAGTAAGGCTGAGATCAGGTTGACTTGACCCTCAAGTCCTGAAATAGGAGGAGCCTCTCCCCCCACACACACACTCTGAAATGCAATGAGGCACATTTGACAGAAACAAAGGGAAGCACTGTTTCATGCAGTAGGTCCTGTGCTCTCCGCCCCATGGCCCTGGAGAATTCAGAGTGGTTCAGAAACAGCCTGGAGAATGTTTATGAATTGCAGCTACATCTGACTTTGAGGGTTTCCATCTGCTGTGGTGCATTCGAATGAAGGATCACATGAATGGAGCCAAACTCCAAGGCTACCGTGGTGTTCATTATTTACAGAAACACCTGGTCTGTCTTTCTGTTATTAATTAATGGCTTTGTTTTCTACATTTCAGGTTACTGTCAAGGCAAATCAGGAGAAAACCTTTTGTAGCAACATCAAGGACATAAAGTTTCATTTGAAAATCTCTGATTAACTCTCAATCTTCGCCTCTATTTATCTTAGGAGTTTAGTTGGTCTCCCCCTCCCTTTCCCTTCCCTTCCCTTTGCTTGGTGAACATACAATGTCAGTACACATCAAAATCCACATGGAAATGAGTGAATCTGCCTGCATCACTGTGGATCTTATGGAAGTTTCTTGAGGGACCATTTGAAACTTGGAATTCCAAACTTTGATTTATTAAAATATAGCCATCAGCTTCTTATGATTTGAAGTTTTATTTGTATTCACAGATGGCAGGTGAGGTGTACTCTTAGACACCAACAGGGCATTTCTCCCTTGCGCTCTCTGAGGGACCTTTGACTCATTCGAGGGTCTAACCTCCATTATTAAAGACCACAGCTTCTCCCACTTCCTACAAAAAGGGTTTCCTCATTAACCCAGGAAGGCCTTAACTACCATCTTGGCCAAGGCACTGAGGCCCAAGGAGGAAGTGAGTGTGGCCAGACCAGGCCAGCAAGCTGAGACAGTGCTAGACCTATGAGATTGGCAAACCAGCTGGGTTTGAGAGGCCTAGGTGCATGGATGGGGTGAGTTCCAGGAAACAGCTCTACTCTTCCTTGCCTCTAGCATGTAATTCACTTATTTCAGGTGTGGTCAACACATGGAAGATCAACACAGTCTCAGGGTTTCCAGAGGGCGGGGAGGAGGGATGGATGTGGCAGATGGGCTATGGAAGCCAGGTCAGGAGGAAAGTTCACAGTGTCCCCCACCTGGAGTATGCATGGAGGGCGAGGTGGGGGGCAGAAGCAGTCAGGACTGGGGCAGAACGCTAGTGTCCTACACCGTTAGCAGCACCTGTGAGTTTGCATACGAATCCACTTGCCTCAGTTTCCCAAGGGTTCCCAAGAGTCTCCGTTTCTCATCTTCAAAAACCACCTAGTCTTTTGTACTAGATAGTCTTGGTTTTAAGTTAAACTCCAACTCATATTTTTAGCTTTTTTTCAGATAAACAGCTGAAAAGGGGGTTTCCTCATTAACCCAGGAAGGCCTTAACTACCATCCTGGCCGAGGCACTGAGGCCCAAAGAGGAAGTGAGTGTGGCCAGACCAGGGGCTGGTTACCTGGCTTCTCTGAGCCCACACCTCTCTGGAAATTTGGGGAAACAGGCTCTGCCTGATGGGATGCGGTGAGGATTCAGTGAGGCAATGTCTGTGAGAGCACTGAGGGGCTGTGCAGAACCTGGCCATGCCAGGCTGTGGGTATGAAGTGCATAGGGAGGTGGGGGGGTGCTGGCATTTTCCAGGGGCCAGGGAGGCTTCTGTGTCCCCCACCTCCATGTGCCTCATTTACCACCAAAAGCAGAGGAGACGCTGGGCCACACATGGGAAACCTCTGCTTTTCATTCTCATGGAACGGCAGGCTGTCACAGCCTGGCCCCTCAGCTTCAGTCTGGCAGCCCCAGATCGATAAGATATCCATGTATTCCTTCCAAAACGAGCTTGAAATTACCAAGTCTACTGACTAAAGATGGACAAAGATGCCTTGTCCTTTTGTCCATGAGCTTAGGGTCACCATCAATCTTCACGTCAGAAGCAAGCTACTCCAGAAACTCCATGTGCGATGGCACAACCCCGGGTCTGATTGGCTTGTAACAAAGATTTACTGAGCATCTCCTCGATGGTGGCCCTGTCTCCACCCAGCAATTGGCCCAGCCCCCAAGGGCCGGCTTGTCCCTGGGCTGACTTTGACTCTGATTTCTCCCCTTTCCCCATTTTCTCCCAGGGTGTTTCATGAAACCACAGGTCTCTAAACACCATCTGCATCTCCCAGCAACACTGTGCCTCCAGGCCCCGGCCCCACAGCTCTACATACCATAGCCTAGTGTGTTTGGATGTCCCCGAGGGATTTCACATTTATAGGCTACCACTGAAACTTGGCTCTCTCACCCCATTTTTCTCCCAGTCTTCATTTTTGTCACCTGCTCCACCATCCAACCAGTTCAGGCTAAAAATCTAGGAGCCGCCCTGGAATCCTCTTTCTCTCACGTTCTACATGCTTTCCATCAATAAATCGATCAGTTCTCATAATCCGTCATGAATGACACCCACCTCCAGACCCCCAGCAGCTACCTAATTGCTCTCCATTTTCATTCCTGCTCTCAAATTCCTGTCGCACCCTTGCATAGCAGCCAGAACTCATTCATCAGCGCATGTCAGTCTCCATTTGCAAACCACAGTGGCACCTACAGAACACTGACTCAACTCCCTAGGGTAGTCTCTCAGACCCTCCCTGACCTAGACTGCACCCTCTGGCACCCATTGATGGGCTCCAGCAGGGCACCCCTCCATCCCAACTTCAAGGACAGTGTCTGGTACAGAGGAGGCTCAGTCAAGAGTTCTTTGCTTGAATCAGTCCTCTCTTCTTCCTGTCCCACAAGTCAGCCTCTTGGTACAGGCGTCTGCCTCTTCTGCCTGAACTGCTCCTTCCCTGGAGCCACGTGGCAGGCTCTTTCTTGCCATTCACCTTTCCCCACCACATCTAAGCAGCCATCACTCCCACAGCACCCTGTCCTGTCTTCCCCAGGTGCTGTTCACTCTAGGATACTGTATTTATTCACTTCTGTGAATAAACAGCATTTGTACTCCCTGGGAGAAGAAGCTCCCTGCGAGCAGAGGCCAGGGCCATCTGGTTCACCACTGAATTCCCAGCATAAGAGCACTGTCCAGCCATAGTAGTGCGTAAGAGGCCTCTGATGGATGGATCAGTGAGGGGATTCACTCCTGCTCTCAGTCTCCTTCTGGCACCATCCCGTCTTTCTCATTCCACGACACTACTTCTCCTAAAGGGGTCCATAGCATTTTGAATACATGAAAAATAATAATCACCTTTAATTATTCCTTGGAAATTCCTTGATATTAAATACCAAATACCAAAACCAAATTCAGCGTTGATATTAATGAAAGACCCTGAGGCCTTAGGAGCCCATGGTGGGTCCCCAAGAGTGGCCCTGACCCTTTAAAGGAGAATCTGAGTCCTCAATTAGTCCCAAGACTCACTTTAGAAACCATGAGGTGTGACTTTATATGCAGGAGATGTAATTGCTGCACAGGTATAAATAAAAATTTATTAACTTCAATCATATTACAAACACACTGAAGAAGTTCATATTTCAAAGGAACCCATTGTAAGTCCTCTTATAAAGGAAAAGCATGTTTATACTGAATGATCATCCCTTAATTTGCCGGTGCTGCAGATGTATGTTTGCATAGGTTGTTTCCTTAAAGCAGAGTGCACTGGTGGATGATCTAGAAATGCGTTCATTTTCAAAGCACACACGGATTAGCTGGAAATAACAGACAAGTCGTTTCTTCTGACAGATGTGTCTGTAAACATGGCTCCCTTTTCTGGGAGGGAGAAGCAGCAAAAAATCTTCCTCCATTCGTTCCGAAACAGTGACATGTTGTAGAGGATGGGGTTGAGGGCTGAATTGGCAAACGTGAAGGCCACCACCCAGAAGAAGAGGGATGGCCAGATGACCAGGTCTTGCTGGAAGTTCTGGATCAAGATGAGGAGGATGGTGATGATGATGGGGCTCCACATGATGAAGAAGGACACCATGAGCAGGAAGAGGGTGCGGAAGAGCCGGAAGTCCTGCTGTGACACTCGGATCTGGTGGCTCTCCGAGTACGCCAGGCTCATGGTGAGCCTCTTCCGTGACGCCTTTGTGATCTGCAGGAAAGCCAAACAGAATCAGAGCCACAATTTGCGACAGATGTCAGAGATTTTTGGAGTGAGGGGCCCAGAAGCTTGAATCTGCCATCCCGCTGCACTGGGGGTATCTGTCTTTGGAACTGTGTGTGGAAAGAGCTGCCTCCTCTGCGGCTGGCCTGCTGCCCACACCAAGGACGCACTGGAGAATTGGGCACCTGGCTTGCTGCCCAAGGGATAAGGCAGAAAATCACCCACATCATAAAGAGTAGACGAGGGAAAGTGAAAAGCCTGATCTGGGTGGTCTAGAGGAGCAAGTTACTCAGAAGCACATCTTCACTGTGGCTGTAGCTTTTTAAAAGGTAAACAATTGTGCTTAAGCAATACATACTCAAGGCACAAACTCAAACTACAAACACCAAAGGGGAGCAAATGAAAAATGCCAGGCCTCTTCTCTAGCCTTTGTACCCGCCATTTCCATTGCTCAAGGGTGACCAGAGTAGGCGGTCTTCTGCATGACCATCTGGAAGCACACCAGCTCTACATGCCTTCCCAGGGATGGAATGTGTGAGACCCTGTCTCAAAATAAAAAATAAAGAGGGCTGGGGATGTGACTCAGAGGTTAAGCAGCCCTGGGTTCAATCCCCAGTTAAAAAAAAAAAAAAAAAAAAAAGTGGATTCTGGTCTTGCCTACAGGCCTGAGGTGGGGACTTCGGGAGGTAAATGAGACTGGAGGCTGTTCATATGCTAGGGCAGCTGCTGCCAAGGTCAGCCCCCAAATAAAACCAAGTCTGGGAAGAGCCACCAATACCTATGGGGTGGTGCTGCTTGGAATGACCTTCATCAGCAGGACCTGTGGGCACCCCCACAGTCACATGGAAATCAGAGTCAATGACCAACAGAAGGGGACAAACTCCTCACATGGGCAATCGTGAGTTCCTTGTCCTTGAGGGCAGTCAGGGGCACTGGCAGGACAGCCTGTCCTTCTCCAGTCCATTCCCAGCCCTCGCACAAACCCATCCTGCCCTGCAGGCACCAGAAGCATTGGAGTGACTACGAGATTGATGTTTTTAAATAAGCAGGCACAGGGATGGGAACGGGAAAGACAGTAGAATGAATCGGACAGGACTTTCCTATGTTCATATGTGAATACACGACCAGTGAAACTCCACTTCATGTACAACCACAAGAATGGGAAGTTTAACTCCACGTCTGTACGACATGTCAAAAGACACTCTACTGTCGTGTGTAACTAAAGAAGAACAGATTTTAAAAAGCTTTTAATTTAAGAAGAAGTAAGTAAAATAAAATAAACAGGCACAATCAAAAAGCAACTGGAAAGTTCTGGAATCAGATGTGTCATTATATGTGTCTGTCCCTAGCAAGAAAGAGAAGCTTGTCAGAGCACTTCTGGTGACATTTGTTGAAAAATCACAGCCATTTAATAATGTATGCCCCACTGAGAGGTGGGGATCAGGAGAATAAACATCCTCAGGTACATCTTTGCACATCTATATGAGAGTATCCATGGAATAAATTACTCCCAGTGGGACTTCTGGGACCTTTAACATTTTGCATTATTGAGCAGGGCCAGCATGACAGCAGAAGGACTGTGGGTGATAAAGATGACCTTGGTTGCAGGGGCTCCTGCAGGCACCATACCCTGGCTCTCCTGCATAGTGTGTTCAGCTAGAGGATCTTCCTTCAGCATCAGAGAGGGTTTAATTTGGCAGCAGGATCCTTGGACATAAGAATGGCCCATCTACTGATGTAGACTGAACAGATTAAAATAAAGCCCTGCATGCACCCTCATCCCACAGCCCCACTTCAAAACACTGCATCTGAACCACCACACTCAGTGTGGCCTCATTTATTTTAATATAGATTCTTCTCAAGAAGGTCTGGGTCCTGCTGAGAGTCTGCATTTCCACTGGGCTCTTGAAAACAGCAGCCACCGATGCTTCTGATCCAAAGACCCTGCTTTGAGTAGCCAGAGCCTCCACCATCCCTTCAATGCACAGGTTAGAAAACAGCTCCCTAAGAGATAGTTCACCCGAGCTGCTTTCAAAACAGAAGCCTTGCAAGTGTTCACTTCAGAGAACAAAAGGGTTGAGTCTGTGAGAGAGCAGAAGCTGCCATTTAAGCCCCGCTCCCTGGCACAGGGTAGTGGGTAGCTGGGTGAGTGACCACTGGGGTGGCTGGAAAGTATGCAGTACTCAGGCTCTGGATGCCCAGGAGAGATGGAGTGTTTATCTCTCTTGTGCATGATTTCAAGCATCCTCTGGGCACAGCCAGAGGGGAGAAGATCTGGCTGTTCCCTGTCACTTACTCAGGTTCTGTAATGCCAGTAGGCGGGGTAGGGTGGGGCTGGTGACAGATGCAGATTTTTTGAGCCTGACGTGCCAGTCTGTGGCCTCTGCCCCAGAGAAGAGAACTAATGGGGAGTGTCCTGACCACAAAGGCGGTCCCTGCTAACTTGCACTTGCTTGGGCCAGCCTTTGTCCTGCTTTTCCTACAGGAAGAGGCTTCTGGCCACACAGTGATGCTTATATCATCTGGAAACTGGCCACACTGTGAGCTCTGCACTGGACCCCTGGGCCCATTCCCCTGCGATTCCTGAATCTCAAGAGAAGAAGTAATTAGAAGGTAATTAGCAACCTTCTCAATTTGGGCAAGTTTAATTCCAAGATCAGTGTGGCTTAAACTGTTCTCCCTAGAATACTTCTAATTTTCTAATTAAAGGATAGCTGTTTCATTGTTTCATGATTCTATGTGGTTGCTTGCTCGCCCTGTGTGGCAGTTCAGGTCACCTGTTGGTGATGGGAGACAAGAGCAGCAGGTGGACAGACTTCCCTCCGGAAGCTCCCAACAACCAGAACAGCAGGAATCAGCTTTCCCCAGGGCTCCCCACCTGCTCCATCGACTGTCACTTCTAATCTTCACAACTCCCCTTTGCATTTTATGCCACTGTTATTCCTGCTTCACAGAGGAGCAAATTAATTCTCGGGAAATTGAAGTTACTTGTTGAAGGTCACTCCACAGATAATAAATGGTGACAGCTCCCATCTGTGAAAATCCAGCTCAGTGGAGTTAACGATTAGCTACATCATAAAAGGCTCAGAAGGGGTTGTATACCCAGCCCTCCCCTCCACGCCCCTGCTCTGCGGGTGGGGTCGCTCAGCAGAGGTAACCCACCAACTCACACTCCAGTGCTGCAGGTCTTATTGGCACAGCCAAGTCTGGAAGTCACTGTGCAGAATCAAAGTTAGAACTTCCATGTGGGTGAAAGATGGGTGATCTAGGGGCCAATGGGTCTGGAAGTGGGACAGCTGGGCAGGCTGCAGGGAAGATGCATAGCCTCTAAGTAGAGGTATCCCTGGTGAGTGCACAAGGGTTGATTCCAACAGCAGCATTATCCCTCCTGCTGCCCACCTTAGCCTGCCAAGAATAGCATGCATCCAGAGATACCAGATATACTCTGGTATAGTGTCTCATAAATATTTTTGAATCAACAAGGTTAGTGGGAGCTCACTTTTATTGAGCACTTACTATGTGCCAGGTCCTTACCTATCACATGGTTTGCCTCTCTGACCTCTCCCAGCATTCTGTGAGGTAGGTACTTGGTGTTTCCCATTTCGCAGATGAGGAAGCTGAAGCTCAAAGAGGTTGGTGAACGCCCAACTAAGAAGTGCAGGGTTGAGCTTCCAACTTGGCTGTCTGGCTGTAGCCCGTGCTCTTGATCTTAAACTAGTTCCTTCCCACTCTCTACTCTCTCCATCCATGGAAACCCTTCTGCCCAGACTTTAATTCCAAGCTCTAATGCCAGAAACTCCGGGAAGCCCTGTTGGCGCACCTCCCGCGTGGCACCCTGCAGCGTGTTTCAGGTGCTCTCAGCGGCTGCCACGGGAACACTGTGGTAGACACAGGAGCATCTTTCTTACCTCTGCCCCCACTAGAGATGGGCTCCCCAGAGGCTGGGACCTGAAACAGGGCTCCCTGCCTGACAATGACAGTGATGGCCAACAGGGGCTGACTCACAGCCAGATGAGTTAGTTTGGGTCTTTTGTTAGAACTGGTAGATGCTGTTCCTTCACAGTCCCCACAGCTTGCAGACTGAGGAGGAAAAGGGCTTCATGGTCAAATGTGGCTCCTGCCCTGCTGCCCTCCCATGCTAGGTGTCTAGGCTAAGTCAACATTTATCTAGCATTTCAAATGTCCCTGGCATTGGATACAACGCTTGATGTGTGTCTTCATCAAACACTCAATTAACTCTTGAGAATTAACACTAATCCTCAAAACAAGCCTCTGCATAGGTTCTGGGGTTACCTCCTAAGGTGGAGGCTCTGAGAGGTGAAGTGACCTACCCAAGCCTCATGGTCAAGGGGTGGGGTATAGCTCACGCAGAGATGCTCTCCCCGTAACCTGGCTCATACCACTGGGCCCATGATAAGAGGCAAATGTCCACCTTCAGACATTCTGATTCTGTGGGGCTGAGGGGACCCAGAGATCTGCATTTTTCCTAAACTCGCTTTTTTTTTTTTTTTTTTGGTACCATGGATTGAACTCAGGGGCACTCAGCCACTGAGCCACATCCCCAGCCCTATTTTGTATTTTATTTAGAGACAGGGTCTCACTGAGTTGCTTAATGTCTTGCTTTTGCTGAGGCTGGCTTTGAACTCGAAATCCTCCTGCCTCAGTCTCCTGAGTTGCTGGTATTCCAGGCATACGCCACAGTGCCCTTTTAAAACTGTCTTTTTGAGTCTCCCTGCCTTTACACTCTACATGAGCTTCGGAAGACTATGAGAAAACCTTCTCCCCACCTCATGCCCCTTTGTCACACTTTGCCACCAGACCAAGACTGCTGCCCAGGTGGTGGCAGGTGGAGGAGATTCCTGCTGACAGAGGTTGACCCTGGGGGGTGGGGTCTCCTTTGAAGGCTGCCTGGTCAATCCCCAGAATGCTCAGAGGAGAGACTCTGTCTTTCCAACAGATTCATCTCCCTTTCCATAGCCAGCACACAGTCCCCAAAGCTGGGGAACAAAAGCCAGGCATGAAGGAAGGGCTTCGTGTTCACTGCCTGAAACCTTTATGCTCACCTGAAACACATCGTTTCTCCATGAAACTCTGAGAGAGGCTGAGGTTTTCGAACTGCAAGCAAAAGAGTCATTGGCTCTTTCAACAAATGTTAATTGAGCCCCTACTATGTGGCTGGGCTACAGGGGCTGGACCCAGTGCACGTCCATTCCAGTGTAATGTGGGTAATGCCGTGGGGGGGGGGGGGGGGGGTGGAGGGACAAAAAAGAAACACAGTTCCAAAGGGTAGCACAGCAATGGTTGCTGGGTGATGATGTAAACCAAGCCTCAAACAGCTGGTGTTCACAGCCTGATCGAAGGCACTTAGGAGCTGCTGGGAGGCTGTTCCCTTGGGAAAACTGTCAATTGGAAAAAGCCACTAAAAATGTATGGCATGTTTGAGTCACAAGGAAACAGGAAGCAGGGAAGGCTGGCAGCAAATATGGTCACTGCCCCACTACATCAAACAGCTCTTGAAGGATGATTGACAGGGGAAGAGCCAAGGAGAAGCCCTCCTGAATCCTTGCCCAGGTCAGAACCAAAGACAAAGTTTATAGCAAGGTTTCCCAAAGAGGGTTCCGTGCAGCAACAATCCAAAGAGAAGCTCTGTGGGGAAAAGGGGTTCTGGGTCAGATTTAGCAATGCTACGGTCTATTCCTGTGCTGAAGAGCCCCAATGTATATTAGCATAACAAAGGGCCTGAAGTCTTGCAGCAAAGAATCCCACAGAACTCTGATTATCCCAGTATTCCCCACACTCATTGACTGTGACTCTTTCTAAAGTCTTCCATCCCATGGAGCTCCAGACAGCACTGAGAGGCTCTGCTTTGGAGCAGCAAGAGATCAGAGTGACTAGAGAGGGGCACTTCTAAGCCCAAAGATGGGACCTGGGTTAGAGGCAGGAAGACAGGTGAAGGGATATAGCTAACTGACCCTGTTGTTCAAATGAATTTTTTAGGTGCTCTGTACAAACAAAAGCTCCCACGGAAAAGCAGATCAAGCCTCTCTGCGTTGTGTCTAGCTTCAAGCAAACTAGGAAGCCCTGTCCAGACACAGCCTCTAGCTACTGACAGTTTACCTGCTTCCAAGTTACCAGCCTGGCACACTCAACAGGCACCAAGTGAGGACAGATGTCACAGTCCTCTGGGGAAACAGGCAACGGTCAGTTTTGCTAGTGAGGTAGGAATATATTTGAAAAGTCTTATATTTACATTAACACTTATTTTTGTTATTTATTTATTTATTTTGTACTAGGGATTGAACCCAGGGGCACTTAACCACTGAGCCACATCCCCAGACCTTTTTGTATTTTATTTAGAGATATGGTCTCACTGAGTTGCTTAAGGCCTTGCTAAGTTGCTGAGGCTGGCTTTGAACTCGCCATCTTCCTGCCTCAGCCTCCTGAGCCACTGGGATTATTGGCATGTGCCACCATGCCCGGCTAACGCTATTTTTTTTAATTTTATTTATTTATTTATTTTTTATACCAGGGATTGAACTCTGGGGTACTCGACCACTGGGCCACATCCCCAGCCCTTTTTTTGTATTTTATTAGAGACAGGGTCTCACTGAGTTGCTAAGTGCCTCGCCATTGCTGAGGCTGGCTTTGAACTCGTGATCCTCCTGCCTCAGCTTCCCAAGCGCTGGGATTACAGGTGTGCACCACCACACTCGGCTAACACTGTTATTTTTTTTTTAAAACATCATCTGCTCTTTCATCTTATTGTGCCAAACAATCCACCAAGACATGTTTGGCTTTGGTGGAAACTGAGTCCTGAGTTAATTAAGTGAATTGTCCAAGGCTGCATGGTAAATCAAGTTTGGTGCAGGACCCCAGTATGACGATTTTTATGCTTTTCCTACTGCCCCCCAAGAGCAGGCCCTGGAGGCCCTTTCAGTGTGATCCAAGGCCCAAGCCTCACTCCTCCATGAGAATTCACTAAGCACCTGCCATGAACAAGCCAGGCTCTGCTCCAGGCATTGGGACGCAGGAGGATAGAGGCAAAATGGGCAAGACAGAGGACTGATGCACAGATGAGTTCACACAACCGGAATGTGACAGGGGTTGGAAGTGTTCTGAAAAGAGATCAGTCAGAGTGATGGATCAGAGATTGATAGGGAGTGTTTCTAAAGAAGATCCTTTTGAGCAAGGACCTATATGAAGTGGGAAGTGGACCATCAGCAGTTGAGGGAGGAGGAACCCAGGAGAGGAGATGGCAGGTGCAAAGGCCCCGAGACAGAAGTGTGTTGGCATGTGTGAGGGAGCCTCCCCAGTCCAGCCTGGACATGACAGAGGGCAGAAGATGAGCTGAGGGGGACAGACAGGGGCCAGGTCACATAGGGCTTTTAGTGAGGGCTTTGGATGTTACTGCATGTGTGAGGGAAGTGACGGGCTCTAAATTATCTTCGACCCATTACTCAGTGCACCATTGCACCACTGTGAGTCAGGACAGATGCCACCTGGGGTCTGTGCTGGACAGAGGGCTGGCTGTGGCTCTAGGTGCAACGTCCTTGGAGAGCGGTGAACTGTGGCTTGGAGGCAGATGGAGAGGAGGAGACCTCTCCCAGGTCCCCAGGTCACCTACAGTTTGGGCTTTGGCCTTGAGAATAAAATGGGGGTGGGGGCCTCATGTCCTCCTCAAGTGTGAGCTCACCAGGGCCCTCCCAAACTCTGAGGGTCTTGGGAGTGGACCCAGGTGAAGCCAGGTGCTGCCACTCCCTCCCAATCAGCTCTGCTAAGTCTCAGTGATACCATTTCTCAGCACACTTGAGACAAAGGTTGGAAGAACAACTTGCCTAACAATGACAACAGACACACTCATCACCTGCTGTGAGCAAGCAGACACTAGATGTCCTACCCAAGGTACCTCAACAACCCCTCACTGTTGGACTACAATTATCATTTTGCTGATGAGGGAATTGAGGCTCAGAGAGTGTAAGTAACTTGCCCAAGGCCACACAGCAAGTAAGTGGCAGAATCAAGACTCAAAGCCAGGTTATTAAAATATCCCTTGGAATCTCTGCAACTGTCTTCATGGCCCTTTCTTTAATACCCCTCATTCATCCTTTACATTGGTGCAGCATTCAACAGTTTGCAAAGTGTTATACACTATCTTGGCCTCTACCTTGTGCTTCAGGGTTTCTTGCTGTAAACAGAGCACCTTTGCCCATCTCTCCTCTTCCCCTTTTGTTTCAAAGTTCCTTCTAGAGAATGTAACTTGTACACTCTTTACCTACTTCTATT
Source organism: Tamias sibiricus (assembly GCA_025594165.1). Taxonomy (NCBI): domain Eukaryota; kingdom Metazoa; phylum Chordata; class Mammalia; order Rodentia; family Sciuridae; genus Tamias; species Tamias sibiricus. Next base: position 136,925,853 of record CM046663.1, on the reverse strand, counting down.
CCTCCCCAGCACTTTGCACAGAGTAGACTCTTAACATATCTCTGAGGAATTAAAAGTATTGGGAATCTAGGGCCAGGGTACTTGGGTTTAAATCCTGAGACTCTCACTTATGAGCTACATGACCTTGGGAAAATTACATAGCCTCTTTGTGTCTGGGTTTTCTCATCTGTAATGCATATTATAATTAAATGAAGTATTTCTTGATAACACATTACGTAACTATTTGTTAAATAAATATTAAAACTCTTCCCTCACTTCTTTGCTTTTAACTTAATGATGGTAGCTAATCATTTTATAACATTAAAATATGCTAGACCCCCTTTGAAAGCCTGAATCTGCCCCAGTCTTGTTCATCTAGTGGAGAAGATTCTAGGGAGTGACTTAGGGGGCCAACTCCCATAGGACCAGGATGGAGGCTGGCCTGGTATTGGGGTTCTGGGCATATAAGAAGGTTACTGATCCTCAGCCACAAAGAAAGGCTATAAAAGTGGCCAGACAACAAGCAAGGTCTACTTGAATATGTTTATTTAGCCGATGACTCCTATGTAATATGCTATAAAATTAAGATTCAGTGGCTACACGCCTTGGAGGGGACTAGGGCACAAATACGTGTAGGTGATGTTTGCAAGGCTGGCACCTTCCATGCAGAGGGCTGCCTTAGAGGTAGGGACAGAGGTGGCCCATCTTTTTCACACCCCCGCACGTATTTGCTTTGAGGGCAGACATCATTTCCTGTGTCAACACACATTTGAGATGGACATTCCCAGGTGGCAGGTGACCGGAAGTAAGAGGAGGGGCTTCTGGCAACCTTCCCTTTCTGGATCCGGGAGCTGCTTTTATGAGTGTATGCAGTCTGTAAGGCGAACACGTAAACTGGGTGTGCTTTTCTCTTGGTATATTATACTTCAATAAAAAGTCTCTTAAAAAGCGTACTTTCTCCATCACCGCTGTATTTATGGTGGGGAAACAATGGACACAGCCCAAAAGTCCATGAAATAAATTACAGCATGTGAACATGCTGGGCGGCCATGCAGCCGTCATGAATAAGTGAGATAAGATACAGAAACTGATATGGAAAGATGTGACATGGTGTTAAGTGAAAAAAGGAAGTTATGGAGCAGACAGTATGATCTCATATCTGAAAAGAACAACAGCTAGCTATCGGATATAACCCGCACTTTCATATGGTTTATCAAACACACACAGTGTCTATGATCTATGTGCAAATTTATAAGAAAAACGAACCTGCAATGACACACTTTGGTTGTTAAGAATGGCAATAGGTTAGATTTTCAGTTTCTGTGTTGAATACTTCTGTGCCTGTTTTCAATTTGATTTTTTATGATGAACTTGAATTACTTTAGAGATGTGCAAAACAACAACAACAAAAAACAAACAAACAAACAAACAAAAAACCAACAACCCAACAACAAGAAACTCATTCCTCACATTGCTGAGGCAGCAGATCTGGTTACTGAATCAGGACTCAGGGACTGGACTGGTTCGACCTCTACAGTATCTTCCGACCTGGAAATTCTGAGAATATACCAGAAATGCTGCAACCGGAGTGAAATTCAGTGGCAGCACCGGAAACAAACATACCTGTAAGATTTTGGAGTAACTGATCACAATGACCAGTCCCGGCACCAGGAAGTTCAAAGTAACAAAAGACACATCCCACGAGATCTCTCCAGGGATGCTGGGCCAAACCAGAGTGCAGATCGGAATTTCCTAGTTACAAAGGGAAAAGAACACAGATCACTACAATGCTGGCTTCTTCTTTGGCCTTTAGCTCAGGCCCAGGTGGGGGTCACCTGTCACTGCACAGTTGTGCCACACAACTGGCAGGATGGTAGACCCCAGAATCCCTCTCCCGGCCCACCTCCCCCCTACAACACACACACACACACACACACACACACACACACACACAAACACTCGCCTCTGACCCTCGGGGTAGCCCTAATCATCACTCCTGCTCTCTATCAGAGGCAATTGAGCCTCAGGGCTCCAGGCTGGTAAGAACTAGAGGCACTTCCCTGTGTGGATCTTTCCATCCCCCCTGGCTGAGGTGCAAAGGGCTCTCAGGCCTTCTCTTCCAAGCCTACCATTTTAAAAAAGAGAAAATTGCCCCCTGACAGGTTATGTGGACCAGAAATGATGTGCTATAAACACATGGAAACAGGATGAGTTTCAGTGTAGTCACGCTTTGTAAGCTGAAGGCAACAGGGTCTCTGATAAGGCACCCAAGGGTTTATCTGGAGTGTGTTCAGCGCGTCAAAGATGGGCATGGTGGAGCATGTCCAGCTGATTGGGAGTCTTAGGACAATCCCTGAGCTTGAGCCCAAGAATTTGGGCCTGGTAACATAGTGAGACCCTCTTCTCAAACACACACACACACACACACACACACACACACACACAATTAGTGTGCATTAAAAAACCTGGCTGCTAAGTGTAGTGGTGCAGGTCTGTAATTCCAGTGACTCATGAGGCTGAAGCAGGAGGATCTTGAATTGAAGGCCAAACTGGGCAATTTAATGAGATCTTGTCTCAAAATAAAAAATAAAAAGATGTAGCTCAGTGATAGAATGCTTGCCCAGCATGTGCCAGGCCCTAGATTTGAAACCTGATTCTGCAAAGGAAGGAGTCGGGGAAAGGAGGGCCAGCCACCTCTTATTCCAAGAAGATGTCTTGAGCCCAGACTCATGGCCTCTAATCTTGTGTGCCATCTTCAGAGAGGAACACACTACAGCCCCAAAGCAAAGATCAGCCACAATTCTCAGTTCCAGGTGAAAAGTCACTGGAGGGTGACCATTTGTGACCTTGCTTCCATCACTGTGATTTGTTGAGTTCAAGTGTTCAACACTAACTACAAAACTGCAACAGGTGGGAGCCTTACCCAACAGTTACTAAGAATGGCTGCAACAGTTTCCTCCAACAAAGAAAGATGTCAGTGAAAATAGACCAAGGTATTTGTGTGTGTACTTTTCCATGCACAAACTTCCCCGGCCCACTCCACGATAGGAACAAAGCTATTTGGAAAACAAGTTGCCCTAAACCCTTCTAGACATATAGACTGGATTTTTTTTATTATTCATTTATTTATTTGTTTGGTTTTTTTCATTTATTTATTTATATGTGGTGCTGAGGATCAAACCCAGAACCTCACACATGCCAGGCAAGTGCTCTACCACTGAGCCATAACTTTAGCCTAGACTGGATTTTTAAAAGAGTATGTGCTACGTAAAAAAAAGACCACCTATAGCTGGGCGCGGTGGTGAACGCCTGTTATCCCAGCACTTGGGAGGCTGAGGCAGGAGGATCACGAGTTCAAAGCCAGCCTCAGCAATGGCGAGGCACTTAGCAACTCAGTGAGATCCTGTCTCTAATAAAATACAAAAAAGGGCTGGGGATATGGCCCAGTGGTCGAGTGCCCCTGAGTTCAATCCCTGGTAACACACACACACACACACACAAAAAAAAAAAAAAAAAAAAAAAAAGACCACCTATTAATTTTTGGTGGACATGACATAACAATGTCCAGGAGTCAAAATCAACCGAAGCACCATTTATTCAACTATTCATTTGACCAATATTTATCTAATGGTATATACACCAGGCAAAAGCAAAAAAATTTTTAACATTTGCCAACATGTATTGTGATTGTGTTGTCAATCTCAAAATACAGTTAACTGGTCACTCATTTTCCTATTCAGGATTAACAGAAAATAGCAACATCTAATATTTATTGAACATATCCTGTGCACTGGGAATCACTTTACATAGATTATCTCATCTAATGCTTATAAAAAACCTTATTGAAATGCACATTATTTTTTTTTTTTCCTATTTCACAGAGGAGGAAACTAAGGTTTAGAAACATCCTCCTCAAACAATGGTCTGAAATGCTAAAGGTGGGGTTGTTTTTAATCATGATACTTTGACCCCACAGCTATGTAATTCCAAGGGACAACAAGGGATCTACTGGGAAAACTCTATGAAACAGGACAAGTGGGGAAGAACCTTTTAATCACATTTGTCATACTTTGAGAAGGGTACCTTTCCCTGCTTTGTTAAATGGCTTGCAAAAGGACTAGGCATTCTAAAAATTTGCTCCTCCACCCTCACCATCCACACTGATGGGAGACAGTTTATTAAATCTTTCTGTGTTTTGATAGTTGGAAAGAAACTTGTGTGTCTCTGCTGAATACTGGCAACGAGGTTGCCATGCTCTTTGGATGATCCTTTCGAGCTCCTATGGTTGGGGACAGAAAAGCAGGTCCCTAAACCATGAGCCCGTGTGAAAGTTGTCAGAATCAAAACGAAGTTGCTCCAGCCAACCCTAACAAAAATTAATTAATTAATTAAGCTGGGAGATTGTGAAGAAGGGCATCTCATGCACGTGTGCCTGATAACAAGAACTATCATAAAGATTCCTCCAAACCACAACCTTACACAAAAATCCTTTGGAGAACATCGGTTCAGCCACTTTCTGTCCAACCATGAACTGACACCACCCCTTTTATGGATCCTTGTAGCCAAGGATTACTGTTTCAAAATAACTTATGTAATCCTTATTTTGCCTTTAAAAACTTCCCCTGGCTTCAACCTCATTGAACATGCACTTAGTTTACCACAGTCCCTTATACACATTGCAATTTTCATGCCCAAAGTCGCTATCTTCGGAGAACCTCTCTCCAACTGTTATTTAGGTCACACTCACGGAATCCCAGTGTTGATTATGTGTGAATAAATACATAGACACCTCTGTTCACGCACACGCGGGCAGAGAGAAAAGACGGGGCAGGGTCCACGCTGGAATGGGACTCTAAGTTATTTTTATTCTTCTGCATTATCTAAATCATCTAAATTTTCCACAATGTGTCCATATGGTTTTTTAAAAAATATTTTTAGTTGTAGATGGACACAATACCTTTGTTTATTTCGTTTTTTTTTTTTTTTTTTTTTTTTATGAGGTGCTGGGGATCGAACCCAGTGCCTCATGCATACTAGGCAAATGCTCTACCACTGAGCCACAACCCCAGCCCCTATATTTTTTTTTTTTTTAATAAGAGAGAAAGAAAGGGATAAAAGTTAGTTTTTAGGAAAAATGATGCTAGAACATGAAACACATATCACCATGAAGGCTGAGCAGACCTAACCAGCTGTTTTTCAACAGAGACAATGTGCTCATCTCAGAAAGCTCCCCAGATTCCAATAACAATTCCTTTCACCCGTTTGATTTGTGGCTGTCACCCCAGGCAGGAAGTGTAATAAGGGAGTAAGATAAGAACTCTGCATAGCACCCCTGCCCCCCAGCCCCACGTGAAGTAAGAGGCAGTAGGACTGGCCTTGCTGGGTAGCCTTAGGCATGGATTTATGTGCTTTTTGGGAGGGATCGTATGGTGTTGTTGGTTAATTGCAGTGTCTATGTTCATTAGAAAATAAATAAACAAGGCACCATGCCCACACTCAGAGGTCTGAATTGAATAACTTTATGTCTGTGGGAAAATCCAGCTGACAAATGGTTTTCTCCTTCAGGCTGTAATTGACAGAGGAGTTGAGCAGCAGGTCAAATCTGGAAGGCATGGACATAAGTGTTACCATATTCTTTTCTTTTTTCCTGCACATTTGAAATGTTTCCTGATTTTAAGAAAGAAATATGAAAACCCAAACTGCTAGGCCTGCCTGGTTACTGAGATAGGGAAGCGAACTGTCGGTGTCCTGGCGTCAACAACAGTGTTAATTGATTTGCTCAAGCACTTACTGACTGCAGGCATGGTGCCTAAGTCACCGAAAGGCCACAGTGAGGATGACAGAGACTCTGTCCCTGCCCTCCAGGAAGCCACAGATGCAGTCGGGGAGGAGAAACAAGGAACTCCACCACAGGACTGGGAGCCAGAGCACCCAGAGAACCTCAGAGGCCAGGGGGCAGGTTTCTCAAGAGAGAAATGTCTGTATCCACGAGCTTCAGCTGGGCCTGAGGGCAGTGTGGCTCTGCTAGTGGACCAGAAGGGACGAGGGCTGAGGCTGGGATAGCGAAGGGCTGTGTGTGACTCGAGTCCCCCATGATGTTCTGCCCCATCCCACTCTCCACCTCACCCCAGCTGGCTCATCCATTTCCACGGCTCCTCTTTACAGAACATGTTCCAGTCAGCAACTTGAGGACATCTCTGCAGGAGGCTTCCCAGGCTTGTTAAGCTTTGAATAGCTCACCCCCAAAATGGTTCCACCTCCTGCACTCCTCAAATCAGGGCACACAGCAGCCATCCTCCAGGCCGCCAGAGACAAAGCATGGGCCTGTTCCCTCCCCACTAAAAGAGCCCCCCCACACCTCATTCTTACCGGCCTACCCTCAGGGACCAGCCATCTCTCACCAAGTAGGCCCAAACTCCCTCAGGGGTGTCCCTGGCTCTTCTGCTAGTCCTGCTAACCCTCCGGCACCACCTCTTGCCGCCCCCACCCTCTTTGTGCTCTCTTGCTTGCTTTTGGGGCCATTTCCTCTGCCTGGAATGCCCCTCCTGTCCCCCCAGGTCCTTGTCTCGATTACTTCCTCTCCTCTCCACACCTGGTGGAGACACACTGTCTTTCAGTAGCCTTCACAGATTCCTGGTGCCCTGAGGAGTCCCTTCCAGAGCTTTCTCTGTAATAATCACCTGCACCTGGTTTCCTCTCACGATTTCCCCCCACTGGAGCGTGCTCCGGGGGACAGGAACCAAGCTGTCTTATTCAAGGCAGCATCCCAGCACCTAGACGATACCCCGTGCCTGACACTGGGTGCTCAGTACAAAGTTACCCAATGAAGGGATTTTCTAAGACTTCCCCAAGGATGGGGACATCGTCTACAGGCACTGCTCAAGTGCTGACTCCTCCTAACACTGGCTGACTTATTGGCAGATAACACCTAATTCTGGCTGTTTCCCATGAAGCTTCTCTACTGATTCTTCCTGCAGAACCAGGCAGGGAACCCCTTGGTAAATCGTCTCGCTGCCCTACCTCTTCCAACACAACGGAAGATTTCAAGGTCATTTTAAGGAATAAGGAATTCTCATTAGATGTCTGTTCTTTTAGCAATTTCCCAACAGAAAAGAAAGAAAACACCAAGATAAGAGCTGGACTTTCTTTATATTTAAAAAATATTCTCTAGTATTTAGTAACAAAGGCAAGCGAACTGTACTTCTCAGGGAACCCACACTCCACAGAGACTGATGACAACACTGGCCTGGTAGTAAGTCAGAGAAGTAAGCAGCAGTAGCACTAAGGGCCCTAAGGAAGTGTGAACTCACTGGAGATGACACCCAGAGGAACCAGACAGAGCTGGGCTACATTCTGGAACCATCCTTTGCCTGCTGTGACTTTGGGAAGTTCTTCTTTCAGAAAATAAACATAAACATAAGCACACCAGCTGTGGGGTTACCAAGGACTGAAGAATCAAGCGAGGGTCTGTGACCATCTGAGTGCTCAATAAACACTCAATAAATGAGGGGCATTTATGTCATTAGTGGCAGGGGCCAAAGAGGAGGGTGTAAATGTTTGTGGAGTGAATGGACAGCACATTCTGGCCGAGGTGGACATCTTCCCCACCCACTGGTGGAGGTCACTGCCCGGCCAGGGCCACGGCACACACTAGCAGGCATCCCATTGGAACAGGCTGAGCTGGCCTGGCCGAGATGTTCATGTTGCTAAGATCTGTCCACCCTCTTAAAATGGCAGTTTATTATTTTACAGCAATCAGAAAAATTACACTGTTTGAAGAATGTTTAAAATGTTTATACCCGAAGATAAGGAAACTTATAATAGCTTGCAATTCTTGAGCACTTAGCTGTATGTGTGCCAGGTGTTGGCCCATTTATTGAACATAAATCCCCATGGCAATCCGGTATGGGTGACAGCGTCCTCGTGTCTATTTAAAACAAGAAAAGTGAGACCTAGAGAGGTGGGACAGCCCCCTTTCTGTCACGCAACTCCTAAGCGGTCCAGGGGATAGGATTCGAATTTCAAGAAAGTTTTAGAGTCTGGTCACTCTAAACTGCTGGACAGCTACAACCCAAAGGGACAAAGATCTTCAGGTTCCTGTTTTAGGGGGTCTGAGGTGAACAGAAAGCTCTAAGGGGCACTGTTCCCACACACTCTTTAAGAGGAGGGAGCCAGGGTGTACTTGGGGTTACTTGAGTCTCTCAGCTCACAGTTTTGGGAGGAAAAATATCTCCCCTCCTAACTCCATTTAGTGTCCTACTGGGCAGATCTGTTAATGTGAGAACTGAGAAAAGAGACTTTTGCTGATTTTTAATGTAAGACCTGGCTCAGAATAGACCAGATTCATCTCCATCCTCCCCGCCCCCCTTTTTTAAGTGACCGCATTCCTTCTTTTCCCCCCGTCTCTCATTCTTTTCAACTTATTTCTTTCAATTGCTGAGCCTATAAAGTGGGGTGTTTCCTACATACTCAGGCAACAACCCTTAAGGAACTGGGGAGTTTATCTGTTTTCTTCCTTGACAAGAATGCAGAAAATACAGAAACAGTACCTCCTCCTTACTCTGGAGGCATATTCCAAGACCCCAGTGAGATGCTCCAAATTACAAATAGTACTAAACCCTCTACCTAGAATGTTTTTTTTTCTATACATAAGTCCCTATGATAAGGTTTAACTTATCAATTAGACACATTAATAGATTAACCACAAACTAAAAACAAAATATATCAATTATAACAATATGACCTAATAAAAGATAATTAAAACTTAGAAATTTTTTTTGTTGCTTATTTCTGTACTTTTCCATTTAACATTTTTGGACCTTGTTTGTCCACAGGTTATGGAAACCACAAGTAATCAAAACTGTGGAACCCTGGATAAAAGGGAACTGCTGAATAGTGTAACCCAGAGAGATAGAACTCAATGAGATGGGGGGGTAGGGTTTAGGAGGGGCAGCATAACAAACAGGTAGGAGAAAAGACAAGGAAAATGGAAAACAGAAGGAACTGTCTCATTTTCTTCATTATAGGCTTCCCATGGCACTTCTACTAATTTGCATAGAGATCTGGCATGTAATTAACTCACCTGGCCCCTTCTGAAGCACAATTCTAGCTCATTTCTCTCTGAGTGGCTTTGCCCAAATCCCTCTCCAAAGACCCTTAAAGCCAATAAGGTGTTTCTTCATTAAAACAAGGGAGCCCAACCAGGGAGCACAGATCTCTACAGTAGCACTCTGTGGTCAGGCATAGACCATTCTAGAAATGCTGTGGAGGGTCCTGCACACACATGCCCTACCAGGGGTAGAATACAGGGTGGCCCAGACACGGGAAGGGCCCCTATCCATGCGAGAGCCTTGCTCAGTCACCCGTGTCCATTTTGCACACAGTTTTAGCCTGGAGTTTTGGCTGGGAGGGGACAAGAGCCTCCTCTCAGAGGGATGTTTGGCAGTAAAGCAGGACTGACTATACCTGAAACAACTGTCAAAGGGAGGGTACAAAATACACATCTAGAAATTTAATATACTCTTAAAATATCTTCTATTTGGTCTTTAATTCCTTGAACCTCATTTTTTTTCTCCATTAAGAAAACATAGGAGAGAATTCTCTAGTTCTGTGAAAAACACAGCAATACCATAACTCAGTGAAAGAATAAACACACCCCAACACACAAACTGATGATGGCATAACCCAGCCCTTAGCTGATCCCACGCGTGTGGAGTTAGGGCCTGGTTTCCACTTACTCCAGAAGCACCTACATGGTCCGTCTTGACACTCAGGTATCTCTGGGCTAAGACAAGCCTGCCTCCTGAGCCAGAGCACTTGGTCTCCTGGGGACAATAGCACCCACTAGCTCAGCTAATCCTGGCTCTCCTGGGGCACCTGAGTGGACATGGCCACAAGCTTACATGTTCATTGATCAAGTGTCATAGGCCTGATTCCTTCCAGCTAGTGAGTCATTCAAAGTCATAATCAAACACCCCAAAATGTATTCCCCCCACACACACACAAATAAACTATTCGGAACAGTTTTTTTAGGACACACACACCTGCTTGCCTAGATTGCAGCCTCCATCCATTCTACACTCCCCCCCCCCCCCAATAAAAGGCTATGTAATTGGTCTGGGAAATCCTCAGGAGGCCCACCTTTGTGTCCAGGCTCTGGGCGGGTCACACACTCAGAGCTTCCTAGTGGACCAGTGTTCATCTCATCTCCAGAGTCTGAAACTGTACCCCAGGTAACATCCCCCTCCCTCTTCTCCTCTCTCTTCAGGACTACAGTTTGTTTGTGCCTGGACTTTTCAAGTTGCCCCATTCTTCTTCCTAGGGTCTGGGGTGAGAGTTTGTTCCCCCAGGGCCAGAAAACCAGTGGCCTGGGTAGAGAAAGGGGCAGGGTCAGCCTGGGTCAGATCCTCCTGGAGGCTGAGCCACAGCAACTACTCGTGCCTCCCGGTATTGTTCACACATCTAAGACAGATCCCTGTCTCTCTCCTCAAGGCGCTGAAGAGAATGAAAAACACCTGGAATACAGCCAGTCCTGTCGCCACCACCTCAGTCTCCCACCATGACCTGAGGCCCATGGCCCAACCCTGGGGTGGGGCGGCAAAGAGAACAAACCTGTACCCAGAATTCCAGACCACTTCACCCAAGCAAGTATTGCGCTGTCCAGAGAATCATTTTTAGATCATGAACCTCTCCATGAACGACCCAAATGACAACCATGGGCCCCGCTTGTCCAGAAATAAAGCTCTTCAGCCTGCCTCTCGAATACCCTGAAGCTACAGTCCACGGCTCCCAGGGTACAATCCCTTGGTCTACTGTAATTCTTCCCTCTTGCTGCTGGAAAAACTGAGGATTCCAGAGAGGAAGCCAGAAGCCCTTTAGAGGAAGCATTGGGTCAGGGGCTCTGGTTTTCCAAAGCCCTTTCTCCCCAGCCATCTGCACGCATCTGCCTGCAGGCTTTCAACACAGGATCCTAACCCTTACTCGCACAGAAACTTCTGCTCCTTCTCGAACTAAGGACAAGATACTCTGAACAAGTTTTTATTCCTCCGTGTGTCTCATCTTCCTCATTTGTAAAGCAAGTGTTGATTGATAACTGTAGGGTGACACCGGGCCAGAAAGCAAAATTCATTACAACGTGATTAGCCATCTCGAACGCTAGAAATTCTATCTGGCTCCTTAACTCCCCATTATTAAATTAACCTCACAAGAGTCGTTGCATTTTGCAAGAATCTGGGGTACCCCCACTTACAGAGTTTGGGAGCGCCTGTAAGTACATACATCGCAGGGTCGTAGTGAGATTTAAGAAATTAAACTACACAACGCTGGGCACCGGGTATGACAAGAGTGCAACAAAAAGGCCTGTTGTTAATCATCATCACCCTCGTTCACCCTTTCCATCGGATGCCCAGCCCTCCCCCAGCCCGCCCGCACACGGGTTCCTGTGCGCTCCCGGCGCTCACCTGGTCGGCTCCGGGGAGCTGCTGCGGGACCACCTCGAAGAAGATGAAGAGCGGCAGCGCGGCAAGAGCGGAGTAGCCCCAGATGAACGCCAGCATTGCAGCCTGTGCCCGCCGCCCCGGGCCGCGCATTCCGTGCTGCAGGCGCACGATACACACCATGCGCTCCAGGCTGACTGCGGCCAGCGTGAGAATGGTGACGCTGCCGCTCAGGGTCATCATGTAGAAGAGCAGATGGCAAGCGACGGGGCCCAGCCTCCAAGCCTCTGTCCAGCGCACGACGAGCACTAAGGGGATGGAGCTGGTGAAGAGCAGGTCGGCGCAGAAGAGGTTCAGCACCAGGCCGGCGGTGGCCCCTCGGCGCCGTCGGCGCGAAACCAGCACCAGAGCGCACACGTTGCCCAGCAGAGACACCGCAAAGATGAGCGCCAGCACGATCGTCTCCACGGTGCTCAGCACCAGCCGGTGGTCTCCCTTGACATCAGAGAAGAAAGGGAAGCGGGTGCGGTTGGCTTGCTCCAGGCTGCGCAGAGGACCGGTGACTGTCGTCTGCGCGCACTCCGGGGACATGCCGGGCACCCGACCGCCAGCAGCGGTCTGCGAGCGTGCTCATCTGGGAGGTGACTGAGTGCCAAGGCGGGGAAAGAGGGAGGGAGGTGGTTGCGACATCGCCCTCTGGACCCCTCCCGCCAGAGGAGCGCGGGCGTTGGGCGTAGGGAGCTGCGTCCCGGACGCGCGGGAACGAGGAAGTGCCGGGCAACACCGGCTGGACTGGGAGGCGGCTGTCGAGGCGGAGGCCTCCAGCTCCGAGGCCAATTGGAAGTTCCTAAGAGGCCAAAAAAATCCCATCTACAGAATCTCCCAGCCCCCACGGAACAACCACAGCCTCCTTTTTCCTGCAGGGATACCGGGTGTGAAGCCAGCTATCCTCCCATTTAGCTAAAATTGATTTAAGAATGTCAGAGCTGAACTTTGGATATTGTTTTGGACTGTGTCTTTCTTAAGAAGCCCCACCGTTGGAGGTATATCCGAAGACCAATTGTAATGGCCCCAAATTTATTTGTAGGGGGGTTTGTTTTATCATCGCTTAATAATGTGTGACTTCAGATGGATTGATCTCTCTGTACTCCCGTTGTGTGTGTGTGTGTGTGTGTGTGTGTAAAATAGGAATAATGATACTACCATTAGGTTATTGTAAGGCTGTCATAAAGAGTTTAGCACAAAACTCATGCACAGTAATCACTGACTAAATGTTATCAGTATTAGTTACTAAAATTAACATGCATGTAAAATTTGCATTTTGAATAATGATATAAAATGTTTTCTTTTTAAAAAAAATTTATTTATTTTTGTGTGTGTGTGGTACTGGGGATTGAACTCAGGGGCACTCTACCACTGGGTCACATCCCCACCCCTTTTTTGTATTTTATTTAGAGACAGGGTCTCACTGAGTTGCTAAGTGCCTTGCCATTGCTGAGGCTGGCTTTGAACTCGCCATACTCCTGCCTCAGCCTCTCAAGTGCTGGGATTACAGGTGTGTGCCACCACGCCTGGCCTAAAATGTTTTCTTGTAGAAAGAGCAGCCCTTCAAATTTTTTAATAAACTTGACACGGAAGATACATTCCAAGGCTGTCAAGTGCACAAGCAAGCTGTAGAAGTGCCTTCAGACACCCAATATGTGGAATAGTGGGCAACCCAGTTCTGTAACAGATGAGGGAACTGAGCAAAAGAGACCCAGCAAAAGTGACTTGTCTAAGGTGGCACTTGGTTAGTAATAAAAGCCAGGTCACCTGCTCCTGCCCCCACCCCCACCATATCACTGCTGTCTAATTTTCTGTTCTAGTAGATGAGCTGGTTAGAGAATGTAAAGTGTGCTTGTGGCCCAAGACCCAGTGAACACTTCCCCTCCTAGAACACTCTCAGCACCTATGACCTTACCTCCTCTCTCCCCTTTGCCGTATTCCCAGCCCTCTCCCACTTGCCCATGATGTCTTGCAGTTGTCTCTGTGTGGGGCTGGGTGTGTTAGTCTGAAGTGCTGTCTGGGGAAGGGGTGTTATTTGTGTGTCTGCTTATTACTGTCACGTAGGTCTGAGTTGACTATGTGACTCCTAACCTTAGGAGCAGAAGGTATGTCAGTGGGTTGTGCTCAGCTTGAACCTTGACTAGGTCCAAGTTGAAAGGCAGATTGAAATAAAGGAAACTCAGGGCTTCGGCAACTGTCTGATTGAAGTCAAGGGATATTAGTTTTTGTGTGAGGGAAAGATGAGCTGGGCAGGGAGAGAGAAAGAGATAGAGAGCAATAGACAGATATTTATTGATTCTATTATCACAGGTTGATTGACATAGAAAGAGAAAGAAGTTTCCCTAGAACAGACAGCCAGGGTGAGGTGTCTGATAGAAGGCCTTCTCTATCATTACACTTCAAGTTTCCACCAATGGCAAACTAATGAGTGCAGAAACTCTTAAACTTTCTCCATTCACATCACCTTCAGCATACTCCTAAGCAAAAAAAAAAAAAAAAAAAAAAAAAAAAAAAAAAAACTACCTGATGGTTCCCTTTATTAAGTAGCTGGAGCCCTATGACTTAATAAGACTTTTAAGTTCTAACAGCTTAATAGCCTTAGTAGAAAAAATAATACATACAAATTGCGGGAAATTGCTTAATTATTTAAAAACCATAAGGATTTCCTGATGAGATGGGTGCATCTGTTGAGCCCTATGCAAATTTTTGGTTTGGAGTTACTAAACATAAAAGTGACTTTATGTTTATTAACTCATTTAGTTCTCATACAAGTAACAGTGAGCTTTGAATCAAGGCATTCTGACTATAGACCATGCCCTTAATCACTAGAGCAGTGTTACTTGACTGGGTATATATGTCTGTTTTCTATTGCTATAACAAAATACCTGAGGCTGCATACTTTATAAAGAAAAGAGTTTTTAAGCTTAGTTTTGGAGATTGAAAGTCCAAGATCAGGTGGTCCGATCTATTCAACCTCTGGTGAGGGCCTCATGGAAGGTGGCTTGACAATAGCAGGAAAGTATGTGGAAAAGATCATGTAGTGAGACGGGAGGCCAGAGGCATTCAGGGCCAGGCTTGCTCTTCTTACAACAACTCACTCTCACAGGAACTAACCAGGGTCAGCACCCCCCAATTACCTGGTTATCTCCTACCAGGTAGGTGCAGGTTCACCATTTTAAAAGTTAAATGTTCACCTTCTTAACTTTGAGGTTCACCACCTTGACACTGCCATACCAGGGACCAAGTTTCCAACACATGAACCCTCGAGGACATTCAAGCCACATCCAAACCATAGTACCAGGTGACATTTTGTAATATCGAGAGCCACTTTTGGTTGTCACCCCAGGGGGTTTGTTACTGGTATCCAGTGGATGCCGCTGAACACCCTGCAGAGCACAAGACAGCACCCCTGGACAAACAGTTGTCCACAGCTGGACGTGGTGGTACTTGCATGTAGCCCCAACTACTTGGGAGACGGAGGCAGAAGATCATGAATTCAAGGCCAGTCTGGGTAACATAATGAGAACCTGTCTCTTATTTAAAAAACAAAACAACAACAACAACAACAACAAAAAACTGTCTAACTCACAATGTTGAGAAACCCTATACTCTAGAGACAAGACTTTACCTCTCACTGCTTACTGTGTCACGTCTAGTAGCAAAAGCCAGATTTGTTATCATTTTTCTCAGAGAGGTTTCCACACCACCTCTGTAAACCCCTTAACCTGCCAGCTCAGGCTCAGCTTTGTGACGCGGTTCCAGTTTTCACATCTGCCATCCCTCTTCATCCCCAGAGCTAAGCACCATCTTGTCACGAGGGTAGACCGACCTTACGTGGTCCTCAGAGACTAGACAGTGGGGAAACCGTGGGCTGAGCCTTCATTGTGAAAGTCGTATTTATCACTCATGGTCATTAATTACTATTATTGTGCTCCTTTGCCTCTTCCACTCTTAGATAAAACCACAGAAACAGAGACGGGGGACCCACCAAGTGTAAATATGGACAGTCTGGTTTCTGAGCTAGAGGGAAGTCCAGCATTTCAGTTCCTTTTCATGTTCAAAACTAAACAGGATCTATTGCCCAGCAGAATGCCAAGGATACTCATCTCTCTGTAAAGATTTTAAGTTCCCCTCCTGCCTCTGCTTCCCCATCTCCTCCAGACTCCCTGACCCCGTTGCCCTGAGAGGTCACAGATAAGTAGCCTCCTCAGCCAGGCCAGAGTGGCATGAAGTAGGGACCTTCTTGAACTCTGGGAAAGGATCCTTGAGTCCCTTCCTCAAGGAGCCCAAGAGGTCCCCAGTAGACAAGGCTCTGATCCCCAGACCAAGGAAACAGCATGTGCCCCCCAAGGCGGGAAGGCGTGGGCAAGCCTGCTCTGGTGTGTCTCAAGCTCGAGGCTTTTCTCCTGCCCACAGCAGACCTACAGCCAAAGAAAAGCAGTCCAGGTGGAAGCAGGAAGATGAAAAGGCTAGAGCCATGCAGGACAGGTAAGAGATCAGCTGCCTGTTTGTAATTTATTCACACAATGGCAGGGATCCTGCAGTGCCTGCCTTAAACGAGATCTGGAGGCTGGGTCAGAGGTAGCACGCGCAGTACTTTATGTAAATGGTTTTTAAAAGTGCCCGCTCTGAGCAGACCAGTTG
Organism: Tamias sibiricus; assembly: GCA_025594165.1. Classification (NCBI taxonomy): domain Eukaryota; kingdom Metazoa; phylum Chordata; class Mammalia; order Rodentia; family Sciuridae; genus Tamias; species Tamias sibiricus. The sequence goes on along the minus strand of CM046663.1, from coordinate 136,909,750 downwards.
GGAGGAGGCGCCCCTTCCTCGGGGTTGATGCAGCTGAGGCACTGGGTTTGGCACTGCCTGGCCAAGGGCCCCCGTGCATCTCCCACTGAGGCAACCTCACAGGCCTGGGAATTTCCTCAAGCTCATTGTTTCTAGTATATTGCCTGAAGAGATGAAGAAAGGAGAGCAAGGGCCAGCCCTTTAGCAACTGTGTGGACCAATATTTCCTCACACCAAACAGCCAGACGTGACCACTGTGGATGGAGTCCTAGCGTGACAGTTTCACCCAGGCAGAGAAAGGAGGAAAGCCAGTCCTAAAGGGGCCCCTGCTGCCCCGAGGAGATCTTCAGAGTCAGTAAATCAAGGAAGGATCAGTTCTGCATTTCTAAAGTGACTCTAGGATAGAAGGAACAGTGAGGAGCCTGTGACCTGTCAGGGTGGGTGGGGAGAATAAATCCGTAACAGTAGTAACATTAGTAATAATACTAACGGCAGTCAGTCATTGAGGTGGTAATGACCATATTCCAGACACTATTTTAAGTACTCACTTGTATTAACTCACTCAATGTTTACTAAAATCCCAAAAGGTACTGTGGTGATTATAAAATATGGCTGCAAATTTCGGGGGGATACTCCCCCTTCAAAAGATGGCACCTAATTCGAGAAAGAAAATGGCTAAAACTTGTTATTTCATGAAATATGTATATGTATGTATATATATACACATAAACATAATTGATTCTTGATTATCACATTAATTAACAGAATTGATTTTTATTTTTATTTATTTTTTAAAACTTTTTTTGATAGATCTTTTATTTATTTATTTATATGTAGTGCTGAGAATTGAACCCAGTTCCTCACACATGCCAGGCAAGTGTGCTACCACTGAACCATGGCCCCAGCCCCAGAATTGATTTTTTAAAAAAAATATTTATTTATTTTAGTTGTACACAATGCCTTTATTTTTTTTTTTTAATTTATTTTTACGTGGTGCTGAGGATTGAATCCGGGCCACACACGTGCTAGGCGAGCGCTCTACAGCTGAGCCACAACCCTACCCCCCCCAGAATTGATTTTTAAATGAACAACATGAAATAAAAAATTCTGTCCTGGGATTGGCGGGGAGTAGAGTCAAATTTTCCTCTCCTTGCCTGTGGATAGACTTACTGGGGTTCTGCTAGTGAATAGAATGTTATGAACAGAAGTGATGTCATGTGACTTCAAAGACTAGGTCATAAAAAGGATGCAGCTTCTGTCTGGCTCTTTCTTTGTTATTACTTGCTTGGCGGGGAGGAAACCACCATGTTGTGAGGATACTTGGAGAGAAACTGAGCCTCCTGTGGGCAGCACCAACTTGCCAGCCACATGAGTGAGCCTTTTGAAAATACATCCTTCAGCTTCTGTCGATCCTTCAGATGACTTGCAACCCTGACCAACATCTGGCATAGCCTCATGAGGAAACTCATTGTCCAGCTAAGCCACTCTCAAACACCTGATCCCACAGAAACTGTCTCTATTGTCCTCATTTCACAGATGTGGAAATGGAGGTGCAGAGGTTATAGAATCTGCCAAGGGTCCTGGGAAGTGTGACTTGAAACCAGGCAGTCTGGCTCCAACATCATGGTTTTAACCAACACAGTGAACCTGTCAAGACTCAGAACCAAAACAACTATTCTGTTGAGGAAATAGGACTCAGAGACTGGAGCAGTGGGTCCTGTAGCTCCATTCCTCTCAAGTCCTGCCTGTTTTGCCTCCTGGGCTCTACAGTCTTCCTGTCCAAACTGGGAAGTTCTGGAAACCTTTCCAATGCATTTCTTTCGTGCTTGAATTGGCCAGAATTGATTGATTTCTATACCTGTCACTAAGAAGCCTAATCAATAGAAGACCTAGCACCGTCCCCTCCCCTTGTGTTTTCAGGACAGTCCATTTTAATGAGTTTGCCTCAGCACAGGAGCTTTTTCTGTTATCCTGGAGATCACCCTGTTCCGTTCTTTCAAAGAAAGATGCAATCAAAGCCCCCAGTACAATTTTTTTTTAACTCAGAAAAGAAAGTGGTTTCAGCATGGCCTTCCCCTGAAGTGGCAGCGTTTCTCTGTAGGCGCCTCTTGGCCAGAAGCCACACTGGCTGGCCTAGTCAAGAAAGCAGATCGCTCAACACACGTCGCCTGAGCACATACTGTGTGCCAGCAGGCACCAGGCCCAGCCCTAGCCATGTGAAGACAGCAGGTAAGTGACGCTGCACAAGCCCAGCAATGCCTTCTGCAGTCCAAGGTGTGGCGTCACCAAAGTTCTGCAAGTCCCAAGGAGACTACAGAGTTACGCGATTTCTTGGGTTACTTTTTGCCCCTTGGCTTCTTTATCCATTCTGTTTCTGATTACAAAATATAAGAAGTAACTCAGAAAAAAATAAATTTACCCATCATTCTTCCATGTAGAAATAACCTTGTGGGATTGTGTTGTATTAAGTGTCTGGTGGTTTTTCTGTGTATCTGGGGCTGTCTGCATACATATGGGCATTTCACAAAATGGGGTCATGGTGCATGCATATTTTGTAGTATGCTGTTATGGTTTGAGTGTGACCTTCACAAGTTTCTGTATTACATGAACTTTTGTTCCATTTCTCCAAATTTATATGTTGATGGTAGTAGGAGGTGTGGGGCCTTTGGGGAGGTAATTAGGATTAAACAATGTCCTAAAAGTGGGCTTCCATAATGGCTGCTGTGAATTTATAAAAAGAGGAAGAGAGACCCACAGTAGACACTTGTTTTATCTCACCCTGTGATACCCTCCACCATGTTCTAACATAACAACAACAACAACAAAAAAGGCCCTTAAAAGATGCTAGTGCCCAGAACTGTGAGCTAAATTAACCTCTATTCTTTTAAATCACCTGATCTCAGGTATTTTTTTTATAGCAACAGAAAATGGACTAAGTCATAAGAATTTAAAAGAATTTTCCCCAACATATTATCTTTCTATTTCATCTTTCAGTTTCCTAGATGCACATAACTGTCCCATGACATATTTAGCCTATCTCTTACTGCCCAGGGCTTGGCAGCAAAGTGGGAGGAAACAGGTCCAAACCATACAAACCCTGCAGCAGTGGTTCCCAGATGTCAGCTCAGACTTGCTTCACTTTCCTCTGGTTTAAAGTAAAATGAGAAAGCTATAGGCCACGTAGTTTTCCCCAAGGCTAATCATATCCACTTTTTTTTTTTTTTCTTTTAAAGGTCTGATCTTATTTGTTGCTCTTAAAAAATTTTATTTTTGACTGGACTCAGAAGTAGAAATTCTCAGAGGGGACAGACTGCATCTCCTGGACATCTGTTCCTGGCATTTTTCTTTGACTTTTTTCATTCTCTTGGTCAAAAGTTTGGCAGAGCTGCTGTTTCTTCAGAGCAATATGCCTGTGCTTGTATTGCAGGACATGTGGAGCAACAAGGTGCTGAATCTTCTTCAGTGCTTTGGTTCTGGGCTTTTTACCTTCCTTGTTTAAGGGTTTTCTGACTCATCTTTCTCAGAGAGATTGAAGTTTGAGGGTTCCATGAGCTCTTTTGGTCCCAGTCAATAAGGCACAATAATATCCATAAGTCCAGGAATAGCTTTCTCTCTCTCTCTTTTTTTTTTTTTTTCTTAAATAATAACCAAGTTGAGAATGCTCAGATTGGCATCCACAATGCAACCTCGAACAGATTTATGCTTTCTCTCTCCAGCTCGCCTTGGTCTATGACAGGCATGCCCCTTACTCAGTAGCTGGTGAACACGGCCATGGGTCAAGACACCCTGCTTCATGGAGAAATCTTGTTTGTTGTGTCCGCTGGTTTCCGACCACAGAACCCTTCCATTCTTCACCCAGAGCATCAGCAGCAACTTCTGTGGCCATACAAAGTTGCTTCATCATCCACTTCAATGAGTTTCTGGCAGCCAGTGGCTGGGAAGGAGCTAATCAGCTTCATCGTGTGCAGCTGAATGCCCACCCCACATCCACTTTTTTTTTTTTTTTTTTGGTTCTGAGGATTGAACCCAGGGGTGCTCAACCACTGGGCCACATCCCCAGCCCTTTTTTATATTTTATTTAGAGACAGGGTCCCACTGAGTTGCTAAGTGCCTTGCTAAGTTGCTCAGGCTGGCTTTGAACTCTCAATCCTCCTGCCTCAGCCTCCCGAGCTTCTGGGATTACAGGCATGCACCACATACCTGGCCTCACATCCACTTTGAATTACAAGACTATGTCCTGACTTTTTGTTAAGCTTTTACTTTTGGGACAAGTGTTCATGGCAATTGTTAAGAAAAAAAAAAAAAAAGAAGAAGGAAGGAAGGAGAGAAAGAGAAAGGAAGGAAGGAAAAAGAAAGGGAAAGAGATGGAGGAAAGGAGGAAGGGAAGGAAGGAGGAGGGAGGGGAGGAGGTTGACATCTTGATAGTCATTGAGATTTATAATAGAAAAAATTGATTCTAATCTGTGCTTGAGGCCTCCAAGAGAACTTGGTCAAGGCACAACAGCCTGGCACATAGTGCTAATAAGGACACATATATCTATATGAAAAGACCTCAGAACTTTAAAACCCTTTCACATTCATGATCTTACCTCCTCCTGAATTCAGAGTTTCCCATTTTATACATGAAGCAGCGTTAGAGTGAGTGTGGCTGGGATAGATGGTCCAACTCACATGGCTTGTCAGGCCCAAAGCAAGCAAACTCAGGTTCCTGCCTCTTAAGTCAGTGACCTCAGAGGGCTCATCCCCGAGCTGCAACAGTATGGTGATGCTGCAGCTGCGGAATTGAGCTAGATGGAACATTCTGGAATTCCACTCCAGGAGTCACAGCTATAATGCATTTAAGGGGCCAGCAACCCAGGCCTGGGGGCATGGGTCTCTCTCTGCCTCCTTGCTCATCCCTTAGCCCTTGAGGTTATGTGCTTAATCACTCTGTTGTTACCTGTGAAGGTGCAGATGAAGGGGAAGAGTCCTGAGCCACAAGCCTAATAGAGGACATTTGCTGGAAGGGCCTGGTCACATGAGTGGCAGCTCCTTGTGGAATTCCTGGTTCTGTGGCTTACTAGTGCTGCTGCTTTGTGTAAGAGAGACCACATCTCTAGTTCTCTGTTTCTTTATCCATAATGGGAATAAGTGTAGCTACTTCACAAGCCTGTGTAAAGATAATATAACAAAAATGTCAGCCCTTTAGTGTAGGAAGAGCTTCATAAATGTAAGATTGTGTTATTTTTTTTAGCATCTGACACATAGTAGGTGCTTAAAAATATTTTTAATATTTGAATAAAGTTAAGCAGATGAATGAACAAAAAGGAAAATTTACGGTTATGTGTATTTGCCAGATGTCTGTCTGCCATGAATGGCATGGCCCTGAGGACGCTGCTATGAGGATGGACAGGGACAAGGAGGGGAGGGGGAGAGTCACTACCACACCAGCACTCTTTCCCTCCCCCACTCTCCCCCCCAAAAAAACAGTGGGAATTAAAAAGAAGGGCCAGATGAGCAGTACACAGGAGATATAAATTTTGCAGAGAGGGATGATTTGATGTGGGACATGTTCTGAATCTTTCCTAGGAAGTACGAGCTCAAATAATGTGGGTCCCAAAAGGAGAGAAGAGATGTGTCAGGGGAAGGGGGAGTTCAATGAGGGTCCTAACCACTAAGGCTGGGACCCTGTGAGGGGCTGGGAAGACATCCAGTGATCAGGCCTTGTCTCTGCCCATCTGGGTGCACTCAGTGGTCCATTTCTTCTAAGCTGTCTGTGTGCCCCAGCCAGTGGCCAATGGGCAGCCTCCTAGGAAGGGATCTAGGGGTACAGAAAGCTGCCAGAGGCTTGGCTGCACTGGGACCCTCAGACCCCCAGGGAGGGGGCTGGTTAACTGTAATGAAGCATCAAGGGTCAGCTCAGAAGCAGTGCGCCTCTGGAGGGGACATGAGGAAGCTGTGGGTATACAGAATCCATTTTCCTCACAAATGAAAATTTCAAACAAAATGAGCTCTAAAAGCCCAGCTAGCCAGGGTCCTATGAAGTGTAGGAAGGCCTTCAAAAAGCTTCTCTACACTGCCCCCTGGTGGCATTTGGCTACATGGCCACTGTTCCTCAAAGCTCAGGCGTTCTTCCACCCACCCATCCATCCACCCATCCATCCATCCTTTCTTCTTTTCACTCAAAAACACTGACAGGCACTCTGCTAGTTCCTGAGGGCATAATGGCTAATGGATATTTGTCTCTGTCCTTAAGGCACACTTACAAATATATATATGAGACTACAAAGCAAATATTCCAAAGTGGTTTTGGATGAAATGTCCTGGCAGGTAGGAAGAGATCATACCTTCCTCCTGGGGGACTCAGAGCAGGATGCACAGAGGACCTGGTCATTAAACAGACAAGCACTGAGTAAAATGCAGAAATGAATTAGGAAATGTTAGCCTCCAAGGGTGGAGGCAGGTACAAATACAGGCAGTGCTTCATGGCCACGGAAACTGCTAGAACGGCAAGTGGACACCCAGGGAAGCTGAGCAAGAAGAGAATCACCCACCATCCAGTTTTGCCTCCTCTTTTCCAAGTCTGTGGGGCTACTGACAGGCATGGCTACCCAGGACTATGGAACAGGGACTACTCTGGGGCATTGCCTTATTCTGCTTCCTGAGCTTTTCTGAGGTAGGAGCCTGTTGGGAGCAGTTTCTCAACTCTCACCCCAAATGGGATTTCATCTGGGGTTAGACTAAAATGCAATCTTTTTTATTTATTGTTTATTTCCTATCCCTTGAGTTATTGATGATGGCACCCAGGGGCACTCTACCACTGAACCACATCCCCAGCCATATTTCATCTTATTTTTTAATTTTGAGTCTTGCTAAGTTGCCCAGACTGTCCTTGAACTTCTAATCCTCCTGCTTTAGCTTCCCAAGTTACTGAGATTATAGGCATGTACCACCAGGCCCAGAAAAACCTAATGTCTTAAAAAAAATGATTTGTCCCTGTGATTTATGTGAGATAGCTGATTATTTTGTGTATGTGGTGCTGGGGATTAATCCCAGGACCTCACACATGTTAGACAAGCACTCTACCACCAAGCTCTACCCCCAGTCCTTGAATTCATAGAGTCCACTTCAGTGGGTCCTCAAAAAACCAGGAATTATATAGACCTTTAATAAGGCCTCAGGTGAAACAGAAGGTTGAATCCTAAAGGGAGAGGAAGTGACGAATCAGAGCCAAACTGTTCTGTCCCACCAGGAGCCCTGTCTTCTCCATGGGTCTGCTACATCTCTGAAATGTCAGCTCTTCCTTTCACAGATAGAGAAAGGGACCCAGTCCATGCCTGGGGCACAATGCCAAGCTGAATGAGCAGGGCCACAAGAAGAGGGCCAGATGGTCCTTGGAGCAGTGGTCTGGACTTAGGACAAGTGACACCCAAATGCAGGGACTGGTCTTCCTACTGTTGGTGCTAGCCTGAAAGATGGTTCTTTGAATATTTAAGGATGAAAGCATCTTGGAAAGGGGATGGTGAGACATGGGTCAGTGGGTCACATGGTCACTTCACATGCACACACACACACATATACAAACACGATAATGTAGAAGTGTGATTGTGGGGGTGTATATTATACTTGATGATTGTCCTTTTGAACTGCAGCCTGGGTCCTGCCTTCCCAAGGTACAACGCCAACACTAGCTTCCCCAGCCCCCTTGCAGCAAGGCTTGTACACTAAATTTAGCCAATCAGACATACTGTAACAGCCTTGGCTTCACAGGAGAGGATATGAGGAAGTTGGGGGGTGCATAGAATCCACTTTTAGGCAAGGATTTAAGGCATAATCATGGAGCTTCTGGCACCCAGGGCCCAGCACCAATGGTGCAAGCTGTGCATGGTATGAGTACCCTGGGGGAGCAACAGTGGGTATGCACTGGAGCCTCTCTAGCGTGTGGACACTGTTTCAGGCTGGGACATCTCTGAGACCAATTCTTGGGGCTTCCATTGGACAGCCTGTGAATTACATAATGCCCTTTTCTATCTAATCCAGGGTGTGTGTGTGGGTTCTAATGTCTTGCTCAGCCTTGGGGCCCTCCAACCTGGCTGTATCAGACTCCTGACTTCCTGGCCCAACAACAGCCTTGACTGAATGTGTCCTGAGTACAGACACTATATCCTCTTTCTCCAGCCCATGCAGGAACAAGGCTCTGAGGTCCGGCTAACTTTCTCCTAGTTTACTTTCCCTTTCCACAAACTGCATTGCATAATCAGTCATTTCTGTCCTGCCAACCACTTTTCTCCTCCTCTCTCAATTTCTGCAGTTCCTAATAATTGCTTAACAAAGCAGTTCAGTTTTCCCTTGGGTCAAGTGTCACCAGCATCACCTGCCATTGAGAGAGAGAGAGAGAGAGAGAGAGAGAGAGTGAGAGTGTGAGAGAGAGTGTGTGTGTGTGTGTGTACAACTATGCATGCATACGTGCATGATAGAGAGAAAGAGAAAGATGCGGGGTTGGTGACTCCTCTGCCATAAATTCTGGAATCTTGACTCCCTGATGAACTCACCAACAATGACTTCTCTTTTCTTATAGCTTGTGGTATGGGAATCTATTCCCCTATTTTCTGTATTTTTATGTATGGGGAATATTTTTTCATTTTCTCTTTAGGAGAAGATGAAGTTATTTCTTAGAAATAATGGGTAGCATTTACTGACCACTTGCTATGTGATAAGTGCTCATACTGACCCCTATAAGTCCCACCAAAATCCTGTGTAGGAGGTGAGCATCATTATTATCATCCTCATTTTACAGGTGATTAAACTGAGGTTGGAAAGCTTAATTGTCAGGAGTCTTGTTTACAGCTAATAGGAATTTGACTCAAATATAATAAAAAAGAAAAAGGGGCAGGAGAAAGGGGAGGAAAAGAAAGGGAAAAAGGATGGACTGGTTCAGGCACGGTGGCGCACACCTGTAATCTCAGCACTTGGGAAGCTGAGGCAGGAGGATTGCGAGTTTAAAGCCAGCCTCAGCAATGGCCAGGCACTTAGCAACTCAGTGAGACCCTGTCTCTAATAAAATACAAAAACGGGCTAGAGATGTGGCCCAGTGGTCGAGTGCCCCTGAGTTCGATCCCCGGTACCAAAAAAAAAAAAAAAAAAAAAAAAAAGGATGGATTGGCTCAGTAAACAAGTCCAGGAGGCAGGTCTACTCTTGGCATACCTGGACCCAGGTATCCAAAAAACTTGGCGGGACAACTGTCTTCATCTTCTGACCCTTTTCTCTGAATTGGCTTTGTGTCAGCAGAGCACCCATCCCCTAGTGGAAGTAAAAGGCCACAGTGACTCCTGCCTTCTTCCCCAAATCAGCAAACTCTTTCCTGACACTCTTGGAAAAATTTCCAAGCATGGCCCTTGCTGGCAGAGCTGGGGTTATATACTTGTCTGGAATCTGGACTGAGACTGAGGGAGGGCAGGTTCTGCAGAGAAAAGTCTAAGTGCTGAGACCAAAAGACAGGGCAAGGCATTCTGGGTGACCTAAAGCAACAGGGAGCCACATTAGGAGATGAAGTGGCACGGGCAGGGGGCTTTCTGAACCCAAGCCAGATGTGAGTTCAGGGTCTGCTGTGACTCCATCTGAAGTCTATGAATGACACATGAGATCTGGCTCTTGCCCTAAATAGCTGGGTTGACCTTACAGACTTAACTACTCAGACCCTTAATTTTTCCCATTTGCAAAATAGAAAAAAAATACCTGTCCAATCTCCTTCACCAGGTTGTTGTAGAAATCAAATTAGACCGTGAATTAAAAAGCACTTTGAAGATTCAAATATAAGGTTTTATATTATTTCTCTTCACACTTTCCATTTTGCTTTTTGAAATCAGCTTAAAATTCTCTACATTTTCCGCAATTCTCTTTCATATTTTCCTTTTCAACTCATTACAAAAGCAATACAAATTATAAGCAATTTTAAAAATATAAAGAAAAAAGTAGAATAAAAGACAATCACAGCCGGACGCGGTGGCGCACGCCTGTAATCCCAGCACTTTGGGAGGCTGAGGCAGGAGGATCGCAAGTTCAAAGCCAGCCTCAGCAATGGCCAGGCACTTAGTAACTCAGTGAGACCCTGCTTCTAATAAAATACAAAAAAGGGCTGGGGATGTGGCCCAGTGGTCAAGTGCCCATGAGTTTAATCCCCAGTACCAAAAAAAAAAAAAAAAAAAAAAAAAAGACAATCACCATTCTGAGATAAATATTATCAGAATTTCAGAACTGTGTGGTTTTTCTTTTAAACTCTTCTTGGGTAATGGATGGTCATGTGTACATCTTAATAAAATCTTTCAAAACATGCAACATTTTTTATGGCACTAAATATTTTTCTGTAACATCAATTCAATGACAGAACAATCTCCTATTGTTTAACAAAACTTCTATTAGACATTCAAATCTTTCTACATAGCATACATTTCAACCATTTTGGACACATAAGGGAGTCTTAACACTTTCAATCATGGAGACGTAGTGTTTTAGTTGTGAAGCTAGGCATTTTAATGTATTTTTTTTTAAAAAAATATTTATTTGTTTTCAGTTGTACACAATGCCTTTATTTTTACGTGGTGCTGAGGATCGAACCCTGGCCGCTCTACCACTGAGCCACAACCCCAGCCCCCATTTTAAGGTATTTTAAGTGGACTTCCAAAAGTCAGTTTCCTTCAAGTAATGTTTTACCTAGGCTGATGTCACTAATCAAATATTTACCTTGTTTATGACCACATTCCTGAGGTCTGCTTTACAGTCTTGTTTACACCCGTGTTTGTTTAAAGGTTGAATCATAATTCTTGTTCCTCAGTGTTCTACTGGAAATTCTAAAAAGCCAGACATTTCTTAGACATAAATGGTCAGAATCATTGTTTCTTAAAGACCCTCACTCATTTGGTCTAAAATCATCTGTTAAGGACCTACCACATTCCAAAGTCTAGGGATGAGAGATGGGAATACACCTTCATTTGAAGAAGCTCACAGTCTGCAGGGGATGGGGGGAGAGGAGATAGAGTGACAGGCAAGTGGAAGATGACTAGAATATTGAGAAAAGGGCAACAGAGGGCATAAGAGGCCATGAACCTCAGAGGAACCTCTTCTCCTTCCCCGCCACGTCTTGAACCAGGCTTCCGAGTTTGATGGAGGAGCAGGTGAAAATGAGACTTAAAAGATAAAAAGCCTTAACACTCATCCATTACCCTGGTTAGCTGTCTTCTTCTGGTTTCTAAAAACAATTCTTATTAGATTGTGATATTTGGAACGGTAGCAGGCCTGATGTAAGCATGAGGAAAGGACCAACAGTATTAGAGAGGAGCACCCAGAGCCCTATCACTGTGAAACTGCTGATCTAAACAAGGATTGTCTGATCCCCTATTTCTTTAAAAAATATTCTGATGGTGTGAGTTTTTCCTGTTATTTGCATTTGAATACATCTATACTGATACTAGTTGCAAATGAGGATAAAGAATGTGGTTTCCATGGGCCAGTAAAATAGAGGTTCCTGGGGGCAGATCATCTCGCTCTCTTCTCTCATGTTTTCTCCACCCTCATCCACACAACAGTCATTGCTGAAAAATAAAAATAATCCTGGACAGTATTTCCCATCTGTATTGTACTCTCCATGTTTTTTGGCTTTACGGTGACAGAAGAGTGGTCATATAACGCAGGGTTATAGCTCAGTTCCTAGACACAGAATACACACAGTTTCACACACTGACTCTGCCACTTATTTTTTGCTTATGGCACTTTGAACAAGTGACTTAAGCTCTCTAAACACAGCTTTCTCATCTGCATAATAGAACAGTTATAGAAACTCCAATATAGCATACCATGAGGATAAAATGGCACAAACCATATGAAGTGTTTAACATATCGTCTTAGACGCTAAAAACAATACGCTAAAAACAATATCCCTGAAATTAAACTGCATTTGGATTTTCATAACATCCTAGGATGACAGCCGGGGTAAGCACTACTATTCCAATTTGGGGGTTCAGGAAACTGAAGTTCAGAGGGGTTAAGTGACTTGTTTAAAGTCACCCAGGTAGGTGGCTCTTGTGTCCAAGTTCTCTCCACAGTGCTGAGCTTCCCTGATGTTGCCAAAGTTGTAAAACAAAAGGGCATTTAAAAATTGAGTGCTTCATGATTGAAGACCTGAATGGTATGAATATACTTTGTATACAAACAGTTGTATGTAAAAAGATGCTATATATGTGCACTCACTAGGAATTATAATACATACTACTATTATAAATTTTAAAAAAAATTGAGTGCTTCCCTTTTGATCTGCAATATATAGAATCATCATCATGAAGTTTGCTCCTTCAAGGGAAGAAATTATTACTACAGCATATATGCCACACAGGGTTAAATTGATTTAACAGACTTAAATTCTATAAAACTGGTAAATTTGTACTGATAATACATTCTGCAAGGTTTTTTTTCTTAATCCTCCATTATCCACTTTCTCTACTGACCCCCACTTTATAGAGATCAAGTGAGGTGCATACTGTCATCACCCATGCAAGGTGGCACGTGCTGTTCTGCATAATTTGGGATTCAAAGGGTTTTTTTTTTTCTTCATGAAAATCTTTATTATTTCCTCTAATAGTTTGACATTCAAGTTTGCTTTTAGATGGGCATGGTGGCGCACGCCTGTAATCCCAGCAGCTTGGGAGGCTGAGGTATGAGGGTCACGAGTTCAAAGCCAGCCTCAGCAAAAGCAAGGTGCTAAGCAACTCAGTGAGACCCTGTCTTTAAATAAATACAAAATAGGGCTGGGGATGTGGTTTAGTGGCTAAGTGCCCCTGAGTTCAATCTCCAGTCCCCTCCGCCAAAAAAAGTTTGCTTTTAGCATCTTTGAGTCTACCTGATTCTCAACATCAAGTTACTAGGATATGGGAGAATGCCTTTCACCGGATTGAAATCTGTACTGATGCTATTTCCTTTCCCTTAAGACCTCAGACTTTGTCATCAGAAAGTGACCTGTATAACATAAGCTGTGTTTTCTTTTAAGCTTCGCTTAATTATTTACTTGCAGCATAAGTCAGAAACAAACACTATTTATACTTGCATTGTCTTATTTTGGAAGTCTATCCTCTCTCAGCCTTGGGGTGACTTCTGATGGGGCCCTTACCTCACTGTGCTATCACTGATCTGGCTTGGCTCTGCTGAAGACAGGTTCTTCCCTACTCTTTGTCACCAGAGCCTACAAGGCACCTTGCCTGCTATGGATGTGTTAAATATTTGCTGAATCGAGTGATGAGATCAGTGTGTGGTATATTCTATAAAATGGGTGAGATTTCGTCAGGAAACATGTTAGTCAATTTTAGTCACTAGAACAAACACCTAAGATAATCAATTTATAAAAAGGTTTATTTTGGCTTGGTTTCGAAGGTTTCAGCTCATGAATCCATGGGTTTCTGCTTTGGGCCTCATGAAGGGGAGGGTGTGGTGGAACAAAGCCATTCACCTTGAGATTGAGAAGTGAAAAAAAGGTAAAAAAGAGAGAGAAAAAGCGTGCACGAGAGAGAGAAAGAGCGAGAGAGCAAGAGTAAGAACAAGACAGAGAGAGAGAGAGAGAGAAACACCAGGGTCCTGCAATCCCCTTCAAGGGAACGCCTTTAGTGACCCAAAAATCTCCACTAGGTCCTACCTTATAAAAGTTCCACACCTCTAAATAGTGCCACTCTGGGGAACAAGCTTTTAATACATGGGCCATTAGGGGTATTCCAGATCTAAGTTGTAGCAGTGAATTTACCTATATTACCTGTTAAAATGTTTTACTGGGAGCTGTGCTGATCTTGGGGTTAAATCAATATATTGAGCCTAGCAGACCATTACCAGATACTGACTCATTCTTTTTGGTCCACGCTATTCCTTCTTTGGTTGCTTGGTATGGGTGATACTACATGAATTCAACTCTTAAGAGCTCCTACTTACTTCTGGGCCATAGCACACTCTCCAGGGCGCAATCCTTTCTGCACTCCATGCAAATTTTTGCTTGGGGGGGCCTGGGTTGTGGCTCAGCAATAGAGCGCTTGCCTAGCACATGCAAAGCCCTGGGTTCAAGCCTCAGCACCACATAAAAATAAATAAAATTAAAAGGTATTGTGTCCAACTACCAACTAAAAAAATAAATACTTAAAAAAAATTTTTTTTTTTTGCTTGGTTCTGATGTCTCACCTTGTTTGGGTGTTAACACTAGACTGACAGATAATAGACCCCTGGATGCCAACCTAATGTTTCCTACACAAACATTCAAATTCAAAATATCATTGGACTCAAAAGTAGACAGCACAGGATAGAAGATAAAGAAGAAAAAAATAGAACCAGGCCAATAAGCCAGTAGACTTGCCTTAGGAAAAGAAAGCACTGGGGAATCTTGGAAAAAGCAATTTCGCTAGAATAATGGCACACAAGCCAGGATGGGAGGGGCTCTAACAACCACTGTCTTGGAGAGCCTGGGCTTCCTCTCTCTCCTGCAAATCCATTATGTAACTGGGGGTAAGTCACTCCCCTCTCTGGGAGCCCTTTGTATCAGTAAGTCAGGATAGGATTACATCAATGGTACTCAAACTTCAGTAATGCACCAGAGTGCCCTAGAGAGCTTGTTAAAAATACATACCCTCCCGAATACTCTGATGTAGGAGATGTAGAGGAGGCCAAGGAATCCACATTTCCAAGAAACTCCAAGGGTGAGGGGATTTCCTGGACCAAAAACAGACTAGAAGTTCTCGCGGTTAGTGCATTCCCACCCGACACTCCCTGTGTTGCTGGCCTGAAGGAGCAGAAGACAACCAGGAAATGTGAGCAGCAAGCCAGCTCTTTGTCTGAGAAGTATAGCCATTAAAAGCAGCCAGATGGCAGGTGGAAGGGAAAGGCCAGGGAGGGTCAAATTCACTGTGTCACCCAGACAACGCCTGTTCAACTGAACTGGATGTGGGGAAACCTCAGCTGAAGATGGCAGGTGGGGACTGGGGGCCCTTCCTAGGTTTCCTCCTCATCTCAGGCTGAGTGAATCACTCTTTCTTTTGCTCCATTCAGATGCTCCGAAGAAAGGCCATGAACTGGAAAAGCTGCAACCCACACTGCTAAAATTTTATGTTTCTGACATTAAAAAATTGTGGAGATTTCACATTTAAAATTCCATATTGCTAAGCAAAGCTGGCCTTTCCAGCCTCCACAGCCAGCACCAGCCTGCCTGACCTGCTTGGATTACCTGACAGGCCCCCGTCAGAGGGGGCTTTTGAGGTGGCCCCCCTCACTCTAGAATTTACTCTGGGATAATCCAAGAACAGCAGAGAACTGGGCATGACCTGCCCCTGAGTGCTAGTGAGTTAGTTACCTCCAGGCCTGAGGTTTTTCACCTACATGGAAAGATACTAAGAAATCAACAGTGTGGAACTCAATGCTGGGTTTACGGCAGGTGTTGAGTTTAGTGACCATCACGTGGTTTCTTCCCTGTGGAGGCACCTGGAGGAATGAGTTTCTTTAGTCTCTGGAAAGTGTAGTCTGAAGATAGGTAACACCTACCTTGTGACCCAGCATTCTACTTCTAAGTATTTCCCTAATAAACATAAAAACATTGTCCCACAAAAATACTTGATTAAGGGGCTGGGGATGTACCTCAGTGGTAGACTGTGTGTCTAGCT
Source organism: Tamias sibiricus (assembly GCA_025594165.1). NCBI lineage: Eukaryota > Metazoa > Chordata > Mammalia > Rodentia > Sciuridae > Tamias > Tamias sibiricus. The sequence continues at coordinate 136,894,117 of CM046663.1, read as the reverse complement.
AGAGCGAGGTACCAGGTTCCACCCTCCACACTGCAAACAACAACAAAAATCTTGTGCAAGAAAAAATACAAATCCCCTTCAAAAGAATGGGAAACCAAATTAGGTTGTATTCATACTGTGGCATAGCCATCATTCAGCTATTAAAAAAGAACGAATTACTTATACATGCAACATGGAAGAGCCTCAAAACACTGATGTGTCAAAAAGTATGACACCAGATATACAATCCCATTTATAGGAATTTCAAGACCATGCAAAATCAATCTATGGTAATAGAAATCAGACTGCCTCTGGGAGGAGACGTTGTACTGGAAAAGGGATTAAAGACTTTCAGGGATGGTGACAGAATAGTATGTTAACTTCATTTGGCTGATGCTTACAAAGGTTTCTATATTTGCTGAAACTCATTAATTTGTACATTTTGCTAAGTGTAAAGTATTCTTTAAAAAACAAAACAACAGAGAGGAGAGAGGTAATCCTGCTAAAGCAGCGCTAGTATGGGGGTGTGGTGAGATATAACAAAAATCTGGGTGCACTCTCCTCAGTGGGGATGCACTGAGCTCATGTTCTATCCTTTCTTTACCATTCATTATGGTGACCTGACCTTGGGCAAACTGTTTTATCTCAATGCCTTTTTATCATCTGAAAAATGGAGCTGTTACCAGCACTGACTTCACAGAGTTGTAATAAAGAGCTGGTAAATTAAACATCTAGCAGTTTCTGGCACACAGTTTACAGTCCCCCAGATCCAAACATGCCCTAATGGTAGGTGGTGATCTGCCATGAGAAAAACTGGGCAGTGAAGGAAGGAGAACCCCATCTTTGATTGTGAAGACCTTGAAGATTTTCAGGTCTCAGAAATATCTTTCATTGATCCTTGCTTTAGTAACATGATCCAAAGAAGTATTCTTTCTACTCTAAATTGCCTACTAATCAGAAATGTATAAAAACCTGTACATTGGGAGTACTTCACAGGAGAAATACCCCATTTTGAGATTTTTCCAAAGTATGTTTTTTATACTGGTGCCCAGATGTTGGTGGTTGAAGTGTGCAGGGAAAGCACCTACCTCTAGCCCTCTGGTGAACTTCAGAGTGAGGATACTGAAAACAAGCTCCAGGAGATCACCCTGGAGTCAGATTCGGGGCTGTCAGGCCGGAGGTTCCATGATGTTTAAGTCCTGGCCAGCTGCCCATAGGACACACCCCTTGATCCCTACAGGCCTGGTCACAGGCCTGGGCCTTGCTGACTCCATCCCCCCATTGGGAAAAAAAATTTTTTTTTCACACCTACAGGCTAGAGGTAAGACATGGCTTGCTTAAAGGTTCTAAGGGAAACAACTTCCTTAGAACATATATTAATAATTAAGTACTAGGGTCTTTGCTGCAACATTGTGGGTTAGAACAAGAGCTCTCTGGCTGAAGAGTATTTCTGTCTTTTGTTCAACTATGGTTGAAGATAATTGTGAACCTGGGATTATTAAAATAAGGGCAAAATTTTATTTCCATAAACAGAGCTATACAATGTCTGTGGTCTTTCCCCAACTAAAAAACTTAGCACACTTGTTATTCCACCTTTGTAACAAATAAAATCATATTTATTGATAATGAGTTGTTACCTGTTCAGCACCTACTCCTTTAACCTCTTTCAGAGTTGCTGGTTCTGGAGTTTTCTTAACTCCCTTATCGTACAGCATTGTTAATCTGAAACTCCCAAAAGTCCTGCTGGGGTAGAAATCTTAGAATATCAATGTATATACACATACACTAGACATAGCAAAACATTAAATAATTTTATTCTTTTGTCCTTTATATTGCTAACAGTAGCCCAGTGTTAAGCATATTGAAAACCTGAAGAAATAAAAAAAATTTTGGTTTGCATAAAGCATGTATAAAAACCTATTCTGAGAAACAAACAGCTGATAATTACATTGCCCAGTTTGAAGAGTGCCAAAGATAAGAATCAAAATAAAATACCTGCAAATCAAAGGAGAAGCCTAGATGGTTTTGTTAGAATTCATTTGCACAATTTTAGCTAACCAACCTGTGCTGATGAAATTCAAGTTAAAGTATGTGGCTACTTAAGAATATTCCTCAAAGAGAATCTGCTTTGTGCTTAGAACATAGCTGGGTTTACCATTTTAACAGTGAGCAGCAATGAACATTCACAACTTTTCTAATAACCGTTCTATAATAGCAAGGAAAAATTGAAAATAATATTACTATCTTTTAACAGTGGACATAGATATTGGAACTGCTGCTATACTAGGCACTTAGATGAAAAAAAAAGTCAACATAGTAAGATCCCTGGTTAATTACCTCTGATTTTTTAAAAATCACAAAATATAAAATATTTGCTTGCCAGTGCAACAGGTTTAACCCACAAGCAATAACCTGAATATCTTTTATCAAGTACTTTAACAGTGCAAAATGTTAGTAGTCGCAGTACACACTGCTCACCACATTGTGTCATTGCAGCCCAGGAGGTGTCTCTGCCAAGAAGGATATACAGCCACCAAAAAAAAATTACAATGATGCGCTCGCATACCAGGGTGTCAAAGGTAGAGAGGCAGTTTTTTTATATGCAAGCAAGAGGTGGAATGTGTAATTCAATGTCAGCAATGCAGTATAAGATACAGTATTGAATCTTTCAGCACAAAAACAAACAATAGTTCACTACTTTGAACAGTACTCAACGTGGACTAGCAGATCTCGATGCTCAGTGGCTGGATACTGTACATTGCACTTGGGACATTCCACCAGGCTTTCATTCAGTGCAGCAGAGGGACTTTTTGGTGAGGCAACCTTTACTCTGTTTTCAGTCTCTCCTTGGAAAGCGACTAATGGCTCTGTGAAGGCAAACTCATGGAGATGTTTCTGAAAAATAAATTTTAAATGAACATCATTTTTATATAAGGCACACTGTTCAGGAATTTTAACTGTTTCATAAATTCTCTAGCTGCCTCGGCCCTGCAGACAGACTTTCTTTGGAATCTCTGCTCATCAATATTTTGGTGGTAATACATAAGGTGGTTATAAATGACTAAGATAATGACTGTAATTACTCAAATTGCCCAGAAGAGTACTGGAGTTGGGGGTTCATATAAATGGGAGGCCTGTGTGCAAAGCTGACTACATTCACTAGTTGGGGAAATTGGGAAATGTCAGCAATAAAGAGCAGCAAAGAATTTTAGTATATCAAAGAGGCTATACACAGAAATGAATAAAATATTATATAATACTTTTGAGACTTTTCTTTTTCCTATTTTTTTTCCTGAAGAACTAAGAATAGTTCAAGTTTAAGGAGTATTTTTATAGCACACTATGAAAACAGTGGCCAGTAGGAACATGAAAAAAAGTACAGGAAAATTACACTCACATATTCTTTGGTTTCCTATACTTTAAAAACAGGCATTAACAGAAGTGATTCTAACCTTTAATTTTAAGTATTAAATAAGTGCCTGAAATCAATGACATACTAAAAAATAAACCCAGATATATATTTTCTTTTATTAATATAGAAGCTACAAATCACTTATTTTAAAAAATCTATTGTTTTTCTCTTATGAAAATGGAGGAGTTATATAGGTAACATTTCACCATCTCCAAATATTCTGCAGTACTAGGATAATCTGTGACATGTGTATTAAAGGGAACTACGCATGCACAGAGATGCAGACATACTCCCCCACCAGGTTTGATCTGAAAGCTTATTAGTAAGATGATAATAAGTGAAAAACTATTTCCTCATAGTAACAACATTATTCAAAAGGTTTGTTTTTAAATATTATGTTTTTAAGGTAACCGCCCAAAATATGCCTAACCTATCTATAACATACCTAAAAAGCATATTAACAATAATAATCCATTATCCCTAAAAACAGCATTTCTCGCTCTCAAAACATAATTTCAGTTCAGGATTCTAAGGCAGTCCTACCTTCCACCCTCTCCCCTAAATCTGGTGCTATTTAGTGCCTCTAGAATCATAGCATATGGGGTGGGTGAGGAACAACAGTAATGTAATTATTATTTTGTGGCACTGGTATTGAATACAGTGCACTACACCAATGAACTACATTCCCCAGCCTTTGTTACTTTTTATTTTGAGACAGTGTCTCACTAAGTTGCTGAGGGTTGTCTCAAGCTTCAATCTTTCAGGCTCAGCCTCCACGATAGCTGGAATTATAGGTGTGTACCACCACACTGGGCCTATAATATAATTATTACCAAGAGTTGCATAATGTCTCTCTTTCTGAGCTCTGAATTGATGTTCTACAGGTAGTTGCTTCAAACAAGACAGGGGCTTGCCTATTGATTTGAGAGAAAGCTAGCTGTTCCTTAAGCTGTATCTTACTGGATTGGGAAATAATTTGACACATAAATGGAAAGACAGCAGAAGAGAAAGACAAATTTTGGGTTAGCCATTCCAAACTCACCAAGGATTCCAACTGTGTTATCTGACTTCTTGCTTTTCGGAGTTCCTTAAGAATTATATGCAATTGATGCTGCATATTTTGACGGTCAAGTTTTTCATTTTCAAAGTCTAAAGTACATGCTTGCATCTGGCCAGGAAAGACAATTACAACTGAAAGACACTGTCTAGTTCTCTTGACTGGATGCTTGCATTTTTTGTTTTGTGGTACTGGGGATCAAACCAAGGGCTGTGTGAATGCTAGGCAAGTGATCTACCATTAAGCTACATCCCCAGTCTTATATGCTCCCATTTTGTATTAGTACAAGAAGAAAACATTTTTATACCATCATAACAAGAACTCATCAGAGCACAGTGAGATGTTAATAAATGTGGCTGAGGACTGAGTTTATCCAAGAAGCAATGCCAAGGCTTGAGGTACAGATAATAAAGAGCAGCTATGGAAATTGCTGGTTGAAATTATCCCACCCATTCCTCTCTGGGGGTAGGGAGAAGAAGAGTGGATGAATGGAAAGAAATGGCTATTCTCTGTTTTGGAATATACTAAGAATCTCTGCTCTACATTCCGGGAACAAGGTGTATTTCTGAATTCTGCTTGAAGTTATAAGGTGACCCTTGTGTGTGCATGTGTGTGTGTGTGTGTGTGTGTGTGTGAGAGAGAGAGAGAGAGAGAGAGAGAGAGAGAGAGAGAGAGAGATACTGGGGATTGAACCCAGGAGTATTCTACCACTGAACCATACCCCCAGCCCCTTTTATTTTTTATTTTGAGGTACAGTCTCACTAAGTTGCTGAGGCTGGCCTCAAGCTTGCAATTATCCTTTCTCAGCCTCAAGAGTAGCTGGGGTTACAGATGTGTGCCACTGTTCCTGGCATAGGGTGGTTTAATTAAGAGACTGTTAGGCTAGGTGGTAACTATGGTCACTGGGAAAGAGCAAAATTTATCAAGGCCGACATCTACTTGTTAAAGAAACTTGACATCTCACCTCAAAGAATCTGGTTTAGCTTAAGGACTACCCATAGGAATATATGGGTAGAAGAGTTCAAGTCATTTTAAAACACTTTTTGTAACTTTCAAACAATTTTCTATAAAACAGTAGAAATATGAGGGAAAATTCCATTTTCTAACAGTTGAACTGAATTTAGAAGCAACCCCAGTGAGTACCTGTTGTTCCAACAGAGCTACCCTCATTTGTTCCTCTTGCTGCTTTAACAGAGATGTGTAAAGAAACTGGACCTGTTGGATGCAAAGAGAACCAATGTTATCTCATCTGATCTTTCATCACTTGACCAGGGATGCATGAGAAGCTTACATCACAAGTCACATCTCTAACCAGGACACCTGCTAGGAGGGTGACTCATTCCAGCTGGTGGTTTGATGGCTCTCTACACAAGTACTTCCCTGGCTCCTGGGGTTCCCTGAGTCAACAGACTGGCCACTGACAACACTCAACTCAGCAGTGGCCACACCCCCTTTCCTGGAGGTTCTGACATATACCATCATTTCAGAGTAGGAAAACACGGTGGGTAGTGCCTGGCCTCCATGGCTGCAGAGCTGAAGCCACATTTAATCATATCTGAGGAATCTTTCCCAAGTGTCACTTGTGGCTCACCCCTATAGACAAAGTGAGAACAGTAAAGACGGAAAATGTTTGACTACTAATTCTCCCTCCCCCGCGTCTTAACTTCTGGAGGATATTTTATAATTAGTTATTACAATAGTAGTGATAACATTGACTTTTATTTAGTTTACAGAGCACTTTTACATACCCTCAATTGCCCCCTCACAAGAGCCCTGTGAAGCAGCTAGAGGTTATAATTCATTTGACCCATTATTCAGAATCAGAGAAGGTAGGTGATTTACTTAAGGCCATATGTTCAAATAAAAACTCCAAATGATGTTCTTTCCTTTATTCCATGCTTCCAAGCAAAATTTAAATTAATGACTTTCTGTCAAAGTAGTATTCAACTCTAATAATCCTAACTTAGTAACTCCAACATCACCAAGACATCCTGGCTCAAAACTGTGAGTATAATGAGACTATGGAGGTGCTACATGGATTTACTTGAGCACAATCTATCAAGAAGCCACGATCAGCCTTATTCCTTTCCCTATTTTACATCTTCTTTCAGTTTCTCACATGTACCTACTTCCTTCTCACTCAGAGGGAATTCCCACAAAGTTGCCTTGCTGGATCTTCCTTATCATCAGGTCTTTTTCCAAGTACTATCTCCTCTGACAGGCCTCACTCGCCTCAATTTCTCTGTCATATCACCTAGTTTTATTTTCTTTAGTACTCACTTACTTGGGTCCTTCTTTATGGTCTGTTTCCATGCTAGAATGTAAACTCCCATGAGGGGGCAGGATGTTATTTCAGTCCTTACTAATTGACTAGTGGTTAAAACAGTCCCTGACACTTGGTAATTGCTCAATGAAAACTTTGAATTATGAGTAGTGAAAAAACTTTCTGGTCAAGCTTACCTGAGATAAGAGCTCTTCAGATCTCTTCCTCTCTTCTTCAAGCTTTTCCCTGGCAATATCATTCTCCTCCTTGAGTCTTTGTATTTTCTCTGTTTTATGCCTGTCATCTTCCAGATCTGCCTTTCTTTGTGAACACAATAGCTGATTTAAATCTTGAACTTCTTTTTGAGTTTCTTCATATTTTCTTCGAAATTCACTAAGTTCAAAACTCAACTGAGTTATGGTTTGTCGTTCAACCTCAAGATCTTTTTTGGCATTTGCCAAGAGGTGGTTGTAATATTTTTGCTTCTCTTCTTGAAGATAACCTATGACAAACAACATCATGGCAAAACTCGTTTCACAAAACCCATAAAATTCCTGAGAACTTAGCTGGGCGCAGTGGCGCACACCTGTAATCCCAGCACTTGGGAGGCTGAGGCAGGAGGATCGGGAGTGCAAAGTCAGCCTCAGCAATGGTGAGGGACTTAGCAACTCAGTGAGACCCTGTCTCTAATAAAATACAAAAAAAGGGCTGGGGATGTGGTCCAGTGGTCGAGTGCCCCTGAACTCAACCCCCAGTACAAAAAAAAAAAAAAAATTCCTGAGAACTTAAAATTCAATCACGTTTCTACAAATGAGATCATACCATTTCCTCAGCTCACAAAATGAAGAGTCAGGAGAGGGAGCTATGGATGATAATTTGCTGAATTAAGAAACAGTAGTTCAGATACTTTTTTTGAAGTCACAAAACACATAGCACTAGAAACAGTTATATAACCATTCTGTAGGGAGAGGAAGTCCCTGCTGTCTAAAGATAAGTCAACAAATAGGGACAAAACCCCCATAATTTAGCATATAGAATTCATTACCAAAATCAAAGACAGAAGTATGAAGATGGGATGGCAAAGGCAGGGTAGCACACTTCTGTACTGTTACTAGATTATTTTAATAAATGCTTATATTACTTTGAAAAACAAAAAAAACAGAGCAGGAGGACAAAGAGAGGGAGAGAGGGAGAGAAAGTGGGGGTAGAGAGAGAACACAGACTCTATTACCAAAGAAAAAAATTAGACTTGGCCCATAACTAAAATCCTACTTCCACATGTGTATATAAAGGTGCTACAGTAATAACTTTGTCTCATTAGGGCTCAACACCTTGGATTACCTCTGGAGATGCTCCCTTCATATTTTCCTTTTAGCATTAGCTCCATTTTAAATATTCAGATGTGAGGCTTCAAGATGAGGCTCTGGCTCCCCTTGCTTTAGGCATCTCTTTACATAATTCAAGGCTGCGTTCCCCACAGGGCTGTCAGGCTTTTAAAAGCAGCGCTTTGCATGGGCTTCTCTTTGTCCTAGCCTGTCAGCTAGAAATGCTGCACCCATTTCTTCATCTGTAAAATGAAACTAATGACCCTTCCTGCCCCACCTCTTAGAGCTGTTGTCACACTCAACTGGGATCAGTGTCAAGTGAACTGCAAAGCACTTGGCAAAAAGACAGCACCATGAGTAAATAATTTCATCTCAAGTCCGTAGTGAGGTTCCAAGACTGGAGAATCATCTATAAAACTTATTCTTTCTCCAGAGGTTGAAATGAGTTGGTGCTGAAGTAAAGCAAAGTAAACAGACAGCTGGTGACGAGGCCAACTCTGAGGGAAATCAAGCTAGAGAAGGACTGTGAAGGGGTCCAGGGCATGCACAGGCAGAGGAGACATCGTGACTTCAGAGCTGCCAGTCATGACCCTCCAACCCTGTCTTGTGTCCTCTTGTCTGAAAACACAAGTACATGGAACAGACCTGCAGAAAGGGATTTCTTACCTCAAACTCATAAGACTAGCTCTTATTTTACTTTCTAACACTTATCTATAAAAATCTAAATTTGATGAATCACTCCTTTTGGAAAATGTCAGGCCTGTCCCCAAAGAACATTTTTGTACCTTCTGATTCAGTCTTTTTTATCTGCTGTGGGAGTGAAGGAGCAGCTGTTTCCATTTTGTTTTCCAGCTCAAAGATCTTTGCTAAAAGTCCTTTAACGTAGACCTCTCGCTGCTGATCATACACAAGCCACTGCTGATTTTTCTCCAGAGCCTTGTAGTGAAGAGGAAAGAAAATCAGTGGTATAATAAAAATGAAAAATCTTCAAATGGACAAGGAGGTCCACCTGATGTAGTCTTTTTTAATACTTAAAAATTCATATGGCCCACAGAATAATTATGGTCGACCATTATGTCACACACCTTTAGAATCCACAACAGTATGGCATAGTCATAGTTTACATGGGATTAAGTCCTGTTGATTGTTACTTCCTACACATAGCTCACTTTGTGTCTGTGGACACATCATGCTCTGTAAACTTCTATGCCTTTGCAGCAGGCAAAGAAAAGCTGCTTAGATCCTACTTCAAGCAAAAGCTCTGCCCTGCCGCAGGTAGAGGGGTTAGCCTGTAGGTAGAGGGGTTAGCCGGTCGCCTCTTGCTATTGACTCCTTCAAGTCTCTCTGCTTTGGGGCTGAACTGGGCAGCCTTAGCCAACAGCAAATCAAGGGCCTGGTGATTTCTGCTTGACAAGGGACATTGCTCTGGGGCAGTTTCTGATCTGAGGCTTCCCATGGAGCTGACAAAGACCTTGTCAGGTTTTTACCAGGTTGGATGGACCCCCTAGAATTCCTGCCTCCTTTCTTTTCCTGTCACAGACGTTGCCGCACAATAAACCACCGGCATTCCTAACTCCCCTTCAATGTCTACTTCCTGGAGAATCAAACTTTAATTGCTTCCTTCTCTTTATTACCAATTTCATCCTTTATATCTGTTAGAACTCAAGTAAAACCCCCCAAACTGGGATTGCTCGCCTGTTCATACAGGAGCTTTGTACTTGCAGTGGATTGAATAGTGTCCCCCCAACTTCACGTCCAGCTGAAACCACAGAATGTGACATTATTTGGAAATAGGGTCTTTGAAGATTGGTTAAGATGAGGCCATACTGGAGAAGAGTAAGCCCTAAATACATCGACTAGCGTCCTCATAAAAAGAGAAGACAATCAGATGCCCAGTACTCTAGAGGAGAGGGCCATGTGAAGACAGAGGCAGAGGCTGGCTTGCTCCCACAAGCCCAAGAGTGCCTGCAGGCCCCAGAAGCTGCCAGAGGCGAAGAAAGGTTTCTCCCAAAGCCTTCAGAGAGAGTGTGGCCTGCTGACACCTTGATTTCACACTCTGGCCTCCAGCCTGTGAGATAATACATTTTTGTTACTTAAGACACCAATGTTGTGGTCATTTGTTATGGCAGCCCTAGGAAACTAATGCAGTACTTACTGATGCAGTTTTTAGTAAATGTCTACTTACTTTTGTATTTTATTAGAGACAGGGTCTCACTGAGTTGCTAAGTGCCTCGCCATTGCTGAGGCTGGCTTTGAATTCATGATCCTCCTGCCTCAGCCTCCCAAGTGCTGGGATTACAGGCGTGCGCCACCACGCCCGGCAGTCTACTTACTTTTAAAAATGATTTGTACTTTATCAACTATCTTCAGCTTTTTTCTGTTGTTGTTTCTCTCACATAATAAGATCATGCTTTTCTAAAAGAATTATCAGTCTTCAAGTACAACATATACTCAAAAGTAACAAATACTAATATAACAAGCAGAGTCTGTTTCAGGGAAGTGAGAGGCAATTCACTTGACGATTTCTACATCAGTTTTTCATTTCCATCATATCTTCCCCTCAGGAAACTGGAGATGCTCTGATAGCATAGTGGGCCCCCTAGGTTAAGATTCAAAACTTATGAATCACAACTACGCTGGTCTGCAACAAGATATTGGAAAATACCTAAGAAGCTACATTAACTTTAGTGGCTGAAACAGAGTGGAATGGATATTTATATTTGTGAAGCACCACACAAGCCCCAACTGTGAGAGCGATCAAAGGAGGCAAGAGAGTCTATGAAAGAATCTAGCAGTTCCTCACACACTCTAGAACAATAAATTAGGAGCAGCTCAAAACAACTGCCCTCAGTAAGCTCTCTCTTCTTACAAGCCAACAGTATTTCCACTGCTATCCAACCTACTGGGCATCTTACACTAGTGACCTTAACTGTGTCCCACTGATACATCTCATCTTAACTAGATCATGAGTTCCATGGAAAGTGGGGTCCAGGCTTGTTTCAATGTTTTGTTTTGATACTTCATGCAAGCGTTCATTGCTTCCACAGCAAGGGGCTACATGACAAATGCTTGTGAACAATGATGATAACATTAATTGGTACACAATGGCTGCAAGGACCAGCAAGCACGACGTATGCCCTTGAGCCCCCAACTGAAGCTTGAGTGTTCAGAGGAGACAGGAGAGGCTAAGAAAGAACCTAGCAGCTCCTCACAAACACTAGAACAATAAATTTAGAGCAGCTGAAAAAGAATCAAACACTTTCAGAAGTCAATTAGTCATAGATTGAGTAATGTACAAAAAATGCAATAAAACCCCTTTGTAATGAAACTAAGATAACTGTTTCTATAAGCTTACAAGTGTTTAAGATGTACTTCTTATGTCATAATCTCTCTCAGATCTGTTGTGCTGCATTATTATCAGTGGACATGGCAAGCAGGATGTATAACTCATATGCTTCAGGGGTTCTTGACAAGAGAGTTGCATAGTGTAACTTTAATCAAGTAAAACATACATACTGGAATGCATCTTCAAAAGGGTTTGATTCTTTTTGAACCACCCAGAATTTTGTAGTAGGTATACTAAGGAGGAGGAGCTCCCCCATCCCACAAGCTGCCATCTCACTCTGAAGGGGTGATGTGAGACAAGCGGTTAGTACTATTCTTTTTTTCCAAAAAAATTTTTAAATTGTTCTTTTTAGTGATTAGTACTATTCTTTAACATCTACATATATAACCAGGCTTTCCCCCAAAGAACACCGGCTTTGTACAGTAGGAATTGGAACCCATTCATTTATATCCCTTGGGATAGGCTATAAATCCAGGCTCATACCTTGGAGACCTGTGATAGAATTCACAGACCTCATTATTGAATATGGATGTCAGATTACTAACTATTGGAAGAACTACACAGATAGCCCTCTCAATCTTAAAATGACCTATCATGCATGGACAAAATTCTTCTATTTTAAGCTCAATTTGAAAATAGAATAATCATGCTTCCTTTGACAGTAGCCACTCATCCCAGGTCCCTAATTCCAGGATGAAGCATGCTAAGGAACATGAAGGTTTTAGTTGTGGATCAGGGACTATGCTTTCTGGAAGAAGTTCTAATTCTTAAAGACACATGCAGTTGAGCTTCATATGCACAAAGATCTGCATACAGAGAAACTCACAAGTCTAGAGGGTTTTTTTTTTAATTTTTAAATATTTATTTATTTATTTGCTTTAGTTGTATACAATGTGTTTATTTTTACGTGGTGCTGAGAATCGAACCCGGGCCACGCACGTGCTAGGTGAGCGCTCTACCGCTGAGCCACAACCCCAGCCCCTCCTCTACTACTTTATTAGGCTTCTTCTACAGGTCCAGGTATGGGACTTAAAGGAATTTCAGTGTTTGCTTTTTGTAAGTTTAGGAGAGGGTTTCCAACAGAAGCCATCTCCGGAATCAAAGACTTAGTCCAGGGCTATTCAACCAACCCCCTGTGATACTCTGCTCTCTGTACCTATCAGGCAACTTTAACACTGGTTCTTTTTGTGTGGCTTAAGAGTTCACTATCAAGGTGGAGATTCTGTATTATAACCTCAATGATGTTAAGTTCTGTGAACGGCTTTCATTGTAGTAAACTGATTTAAAGAGTCTGTCTCTTTGTTGAATCTTAGTGATAGGTCTACAATTGCCCAATGTACTTTCTTTCAACTTTTTTGTATGTGTGAAAGTTTTCATAGTAAAATGTTGGAGGAAAATAATTAGCCTCAAAGAAATATGAATACTAACATCTGGACTTCACAGTAAACTTAGTATAGTTGAGAAGATGGCTAAGATTTATGGCTTATCTCAAAGTAGGCTGCAGTAGTCACTTTCTTATTTAAATACACTGCCATTCCTAGTGAAGTTCTTGTTCATATCGTATGCATCTTTCTTTCTTTTTTTTTTTTTGGTACCGGGGATTGAACTCAGGGGCACTCAACCACTGGGCCACATCCCTAGCCCTTTTTTGTATTTTATTAGAGACAGGGTCTCACTGAGTTGCTAAGTGCCTCGCCATTGCTGAGGCTGGCTTTGAACTCGCGATCCTCCTGCCTCAGCCTCCCAAGTGCTGGGATTACAGGCGTGTGCCACCACACCTGGCCTTGTATGCATCTTTCAAAGAAAAGACTCATGAGGACCTTGGGTTCATGCTCAAATTTACTAGCATTGTATGATTCAAAGAGCATGTGTATGGCCAAATATCTATAATTTATAGTATGTTCCATATTAAGGAAAACTAATTTTTCATCAAATTTTACATATTTACGCCTTTAAGAAGGAAATAGTTTAAATCAACATCAGATGATTATGAAATATTTTTCTTTTAAAAGAACTGGTGGATACTTTACTGAAAGATAAAAGACAAAAATGCACATTGGTTTAAGATTTATGAGGCAATATCCTAAAAGGCCACATGATGGCGATGTTACTTCAATAAAGTAAATGTTTCTTTATTCCACACCTCTGTGCATCTGTTCTTTTCTCTAATAGTGTCAATAAATGGATATCTATCAATAAATATTGATGTTATTAGTTTAATCTCTAAAGTCAACATTGCATTAGTTATTCCTTCCATTTTGCGTCATCTACACATTTGTACGGCATGTACTTAACATTTTCATCCAATCAATAAAAATGTAGAATATGGGCAAAAGTGAAGTCCTGTGGAATACTGCTATTGCTCTCCCTCCTCTTTTGAAAGGGATCCACTAAATGTTCTGTGGGCAAAAATTTCAAAATAGGTTAAATATGCTATCCTCTACTGGAGGAATAATAAAAAAAAATGTGGGTCAATTGATAAAACTGGATTAAGGATGGTAGCACTATGTCCACGATAAATGTGGGTTGCAGTCTGACCTAGTCATGTAAGAGAGTATCCTCCTTCTTAGGAAAGATACATTGAAATATGTCAGCTTAAAGGATGATGGATGTGTGTAACTACTCTCAAATAGCTAAAAAAAAAAAAAAAAAAAAACAACTATGTGTCTGTGTGTGGGTGGTGGTGAAAGAGAAAAAAAAGAGAGTACAAAATGGGGCAAAATGATAGTAATGGTTGAATTTTGATAAAGAGGATATGGGCATTATATGTACCATTCTCATGCTTGGAACTTTTCTGTTCATTTGAATTTTTTCCAGATTAAAAAACATTAGTTATTGTTTATTTCCCTAAATTCTGTTTAAAAATCAGATTTATTAAATTAAGAGAAAGAAATACCTATTAAAACTTCCTTTTAGCTATTTGTTTTATCTAGCTTGTATCAACATAATTCTTAAAAGCACTGACATTTGACAATATTTACAGCATTAATTCTAGGTAATGCATCATTTCAAAATGTCAGCCAGATCTAAATGGTAGCTGAGAAATGATATAGCTAGGCCTTAAGAAAGATATACCATTTTTAAGGGTTATAAGTAAAACAGATTGTAAGCTTTGGTAATACATAATTGAGAGAGGGGCAGGAAAAGGCAATAGGAACTGTCTGGGAGCTATAATCTCAGACAAGATGGCTTTAAAAAAAAAAAAAAAAAAAAAAAACAATAAAAAAAAAAACCCTATTCCAGCCTCCCCCTAGAAAGTGATATTCCAGAAACATCATGAAGTTATCTGGGGGAAAAGAATCCCCAGCAGAAGGAACAGAAAGAAAAAAGGTGATATGCCTTCAAGGAGGAGCTGAAAAACCAGCATGGTAGAATTAAGGGGAAACAGGAGGTGTATAAAGTAAATCACCCACAAATATGCACATCTAGCAGGACTAATACACATAGAATGTGATAAAGTTCAGTGTGATATATGACACACAAAAAAGCTTATTTTGATAGTTTAAAAATCATGTTGCTTCTTTATTTTAGTTACCTCTAGGTAAATCACTTTGAGAAAGGTACAGTAGTGCCCTGTATACAGACACTCAGGAGATTTAAATTCTTTTGAAGATCAAGTAGACTTCAAGGGACACTTGTCAAATGAAATAAAACAGGAATCTTAGGAGAATGCTTATCAGGGTAGACATGCCAGTAACATTTCTGCAATCAAAATACCTACCTACCTTTGTATATCTAATATGAAAACCTGAAAAAATGCTGAATAGCAGTCACGTGTCCTCAGTTCATTCCTCAAAAAAACCTACCTATCCATTTAAGATGTAAGTTTATAATAATACAGCTTTACCATATGCTTAAAAAAAAAAAAAAAAACTCATATCAAATTCTAGAGAAAAGTAGTACTGAGTGTACACAGAATACTTTTCCTTTTCAAACTATAAAAAGCAAATCCTAGTTCCAAAAGGAAGATTTCAAACAAAAGAGAGTACACCTTGCATGGATAAACAAAGAGAAGAAACTATAAATTAAATTACATTATAATAATAAAATAGTTGGGTAAATTAGATTTAGGTGGAGAAAGGATGTTGCTGAAATATTTGATAGCAGCAGGTAATTTCTAGGGCTTTCTAAACTAAAGAGATATTTAAAGGAAATGGTTCTCTTGAATGCTTGGGAAGAGACTTAGGCAATGATCACAAACCACTCAGTTCTCCTGTTTTACAACTAGATTTTTTTCAAGTCACAATACTCATGTTTTAATTCCTATGAAATTTAAGAAAAAATGAATAAGTCCACTTTAACCATTAATTAACAAAAAAGAAATAAACTTACATCTTTTAGCTGTACTTCCATCTCATGAATATTACTCATTGATGAGTCAAAGCAGTTTTCAGCCACAGTCTGTAAATAACCCAATTATTAGTTAAAGGTATACATTTAACAACAGAAGTTTCCTCATTATATTGATATTTAGTTCCATAAAAATATAGCATACTTCTCTGGGGAGTCTCAAAATCCAGATCTGGTAGGTGATGGTGAACCATCAAGCCTAGCAATAGTTACCAGGGGACTACTGTCAGAATTAAGATCTCCTGGAAGCTTTCCAAGCAAGCTGTAAACCCTGAGATTTCAAATGTCATTTACTTCTGAGATGCTCTGGACCCCAGGAGCACCACAACAGCCTTTCACTTATGAATAAACCAGTGATTTTTACCAAAAGCTATCAAAACAAAACAATTGGGCTATTTCAATGAAACCTGGAAAATATAAATTGCCAAACAAAAGATAAAAAGGGTTTCTATTTTTCAAGAATTACATTTTGTATGCCAGGCACAGTGGTACATGCCTATAATTCCAGCAACATGGGAGGCTGAGGCAGAAGAATTACAAGTTTAAGGTCAGCCTCAGCAACTTAGTGAAATACCATATCAAAAAATAAAAAGGACTGGGGATGTAGCTCAGTGGTAAAGCACCTCTGGGTTAAATTCCCAGTACCTAAAATAACAGTATTAATAACAATAACATTACTATTTATAATAATAGTTAGTACTAATATTTTGTATTATTACAGGCTGAGTATCTCTTATTCAAAAATGTTAGGACCACAGTGGTTTTGCATTTCATATTTTTTCAGCATTTGGAAAACTTGCATATACATTATGAGATATCTTGGGGATGGGTCTCAACTCGAAACACTAAATTCATTTATGTGAAACACACTTTACACACATAGCCTGGGGGTAATTTTGTACAAAAATATTGAGTGTGTCTACATTCTGACAGTGGTAATCACAAGGGGTCAGGTATAAAAATTTACACCTGTAGTGTCTTGCTGTGCTCAAAATGTTTCAGACGTTGCAGCATTTTAGATTTGGGGATTAGGATGCTCAACCTGAAATTAGTTAATTAGTATTAGTTCATACAGATTATATAAAACTTAAAACATACTTTCTCTCCTCTTTTTTTCTTCATTTTCTCATACAGGAAAAAAAAGGGGGGGAATGCACCCAGGCCAGCCCATAAACTCAAAAAAAGCTATATTTTGGGGTGTTTGGTTTTTCTTTTTTCTTTTTAAATATCAGGTATAAGGAAAGAAATTTATGTGAACACTGACAAGGAAACCCAAAATATTTTTTTTCCCCAAAGATGTTCTATTTGCTCACATTAATATGTAGCCCTTTCTTGCTCTATTTAGCCCTCCAGGTAGGAACTGTGACAGAGAGGTTTCACTAAATTCTTTTCTTTTCTTCCTTGAACAAACTATAGACTAGTTTCCCACTCATCACTGGGGTTAGTGTAACCATGTGATCTAATACTGTCTAATGTAGTGTGGGCAGAAGTGAAATACACCAGTCCCAAATGTGGCCCCAAACTTTCCCAGGCACTTCTCTTTATATCACAGCTGCTCACAGAGCATCTAGTGGAGGACTCCCTCCCAAAGGACAGTAGAGCCACTAGAAGCCACAGGATTTCTGAATGATTCTGTGGAGCAAAGCCTCCTCCATTCCAACCTGCCCTAGATGGTGACAGGAGGGGGAAAAAAAAAAACAACATTTCCTGTGAAAGACACTAAGATTTGAAGGCTATTTGTCACAGCACCTGAAAATGCTGATGAACAGAAATAAACACCAGATAACCCACAAAATTATTTAAGAATACATCTTTAAAAAGTTAAAAGTTCTACTAAGATTCACATGCCATGTTAAAAATACATAAACTAGCTGGGTGCAGTGGCACACACCTGTCATCCCAGCTACTTAGGAGGCCAGCCCTGGGAACTTAGCAAGACCCTGTCTCAAAATAAAATAAAAAGGGCTGGGGGATGGAGCTCAGTGATAGAGGGTTCCTGGGTTCGATCCTCAGTACCCCCAACCCCACCACCAAAAAAAGGGAGAGGGAGGCAGGTGAGGAACTAATTCTTAAACTTCTAGAAGAGATTTTATTTAAGCATTTCAGGTCTGACTGCAATGTTTTGTGAGTTTCAGCTCTGTGGGTTTCTCTAGAAAAACTTAAGCTCTTTGCACTCATCTGGAGAAACACTCAATTGCCTATCTATGAAAGTATGCATAAATATATAGGTCAGATTACTATGTCCACTCCAAAGGGGAGATGAAGTGCAAAGACAGACCATTAGTAGCATTGAGATACTGTATATTTGAAAGCTACAGATTGTCTTCTATAGGTGGTATTAATAGTTGTGTTAGGGCTGGGGATGTGGCTCAGCGGTAGAGCGCTCGCCTAGCACGTGCGCGGCCCGGGTTCGATCCTCAGCACCACGTAAAAACAAACGCATTGTGTACAACTAAAGCAAATAAATAAATATTTTAAAAAAAAAAATAGTTGTGTTAGTATTATTCAAATGTCCAAATTTCCAAAAGAATAAAAAGTTTGATCAACAAGTAATCCTTTACAGAGCACTCAGTATTGCCAGGTACTGTGGTAGGCACTTTACACTGTCACATTTAATCAGCATTCTTATCTGGTTTTACTAATATGGAAACTGAGGCTTAAGAAAGAGGTCTGGTGAACCCTAGCATTGTCTCTAAGATAGAAGTTAAGGGATTTGTTCAGTCACACAGCTAGCAAGTAGCAAAAAAAACTTCTGGACCCAGGTAAGTGACCTGTATGTTTACTATGCTGTCTCATCATCTAGCAATCATACTTCAATAAACTCACTTTTCCTAAGAATTACAAATTGTATTCATATAATTTTAAAATAAAAACTAGGTTTAAAGAAATTATTAGCACCTGTGATACACGACGTGTGCTGGCATTGTTTTCAAGTTCAGCAAGTCTTGCTGTTGTAGTAGACAATTGTTTTTTCAATACATCTGTTTCTTCAGATAAGGACTTCAACAACTGTTCCCTCCTTTCACCTTCCTTTGTTTTCTCTTCCAGCTGTTCAAGCAATGCAGTAGTACTATATCTGGCCTTCAGCTGGTCTCTGAGTCGCTGTATTTCTTTGTCCTTCTCTGTGAGGTGCTGAGCATTCTTCTCCCTCTCAGCTTCAAGAACTCGAATTTTCTAGATATAAACTAAGAAGACTCTTAGAACAAAGCCAGGTCAAACATTCAGTGAAATTATATAATTCAACAAGCATTTATGAAGTTTATTATATATCAAGTTGGTTTTATGATACCAGGATCAAAAAGGAAGCTGAAACCAAGTTCTGTGCTCAGCTCCCAGAGAGATAAGCCAATACATCAACTTATGCTCTAGTTAACATACATATACAATGAATGGGCACAGACACAGAGAAAAGAAAAACATTTCTATTAAGGGTGGGGAGAGAAAGCTAAAGGAAAGCTAGCACTCATATGAGTATTTTAGAATCTTCCCTCCAAAATATCAGCTCTTACAAATCTAAATGCCAAAAGTGGGTTCCCCCAAGATATACATGTTTTTTTTTAGTGAAAGTGAACCAGAAGATTTGAAAAGTTATAGACTATAACTTAAAGATTAATTCATTAGCCTACTTATGGTAGGCAAATGATCTGGTATTAAATCTAGAAGGCCATCTTTAAAAGAACATTCAACATTTTCCAAGATCTGAAAGTAAGTACACTATTGCACTGCTGCTGGCATAAGGGGAAAAAAGCCAATAGAAAGATGATAGAAACAGTTGTTCAAATGACTAAGCACAGAGTCAAATTAGAATTTGCACTTAGAGAGGAAAAAAAGCAATTATTCAAATGAAAAAACAGGGAAATTAAAATTTCGGTGGATGGCTGTTAACATGAAAATTAAGAGGGGAGGGCTGGGGGGCTTAGTAGTAGAGTGCTCACCTAGCACGTGCGTGGCCAAGGTTCGATCCTCAGCACCACGTAAAAATAAAGGCATTGTGTACAACTAAAACAAATAAATAAATATTAAAAAAAATTAAGAGGGGATTTTCGTTGGCCACAAACTTAAATCAAATCAATAGTATGATATACATGAGCCATACAATTTCTGATTTTAGTAGAATAAGGTATTCAGTAAGTAGATATAATAGTACTATTTCAATCTGTTTGCAAAATAACCATTTGGGGACTGCCTTCAATTTTGGGTGCATAATTCAGGAGGGATACAGACAAATCACAAAGTGTTGAGGATGATAAGCCAGAGAACATATTTTCTGCAGAAAAGCAAAAGGAAGCAAGATTTCCTCAAACGTCTGATAAACTGTATATTTGGATAAGGGATAGACTTGTTCTGTTTAGTTCTAGTGGGCACAATTTATGGGTAGAAGTGATAGAACTTGAATTTCAACAGCTTATAAAGGAACAAAGCATTCAGTGCTTGTCAAAAGAGGAATGAACTAGAAAGACATCTCTCAGGAAAGCTATGAGATTCCTTTACCACACTGCAAAATAACCATTATGTTTGTGAAATGGTGATAGTTCATTTCTCAGTGCTTGAGTAAGTATTCATCTCAATTTATGTTGTATAAAAATCAATAATCATTCGGTTTTATGATCTGTGTATAAATGGAATCTAAAGGAATCAAATGATACTCTTTAATCATTTGTTTACTAAATTTGAACAATAAAAGCACTTTTGTAAAATAAATGAAAACCAAACTTATGATTAAAATTTTAAATCCTCCCAGTTCTAATAAGTTCCCTATGCCATAACAAATTAAAAATTAGAGAATCTGAAATATAGTTAAATAGCATGCAAAATGCCAATGCATGGAATAATTTTATCTCAAAGTGCCTAAAAGCAAACATTACTTGGAAAGCAGCCAATGTGCATGATAAAATGGGTTTTTAAACATTTACAAATAAATTTGAATACTATTTAACACTCTGAAATGAATAGAGGATTTAGAACACCCTAAATGAATAGATTTGATTTTTTACATTTAATGAACTAATAGAAAAAATAGAATGAATGATCATTGGGTAAATACTTCCTCCTCTCCTATAGTAAAAAGAGATATAAGAATGGCACAGTATCCTTAAAGTATACATCAATGCATAATAAATATAGTATTCTAAAAAGCATGGAAACACAACACTTACAGAATCATACAGAATCAATTAAGAAACAGGGCCTGAAATGTCGCTCAGTGGTAGAACACTTGCCTATTCTGCTCAAGTCCCTCATGGGGGGTTTGGGGAGTGAAAAAAACAGTTATGTTCGAAAATCTTAAATACATTATGCTATAGTTTGAATGTGTCCCCCCACAATTCACTTAATCTTCAATGTAACATGTTGGGAGGTAGAGCCTAATATGAGGTGAACAGGTGATAAACCAAACAAATCTCTTCTGTTTTTAAATTACTCAGTCTGGGGCTGGGGTTGTGGCTCAGTGGTAGAGCACTCACCTAGCACATGCGTGGCCCGGGTTTGATCCCCAGCACCACGTAAAAACAAATGGCTCGTGTACAACTAAAAAGCAAATAAAGTCGGATGCGGTGGCACACGCCTGTAATCCCAGCACTTGGGAGGCTGAGGCAGGAGGATCGCGAGTTCAAAGCCAGCCTCAGCAATGGCGAGGCACTTAGCAACTCAGTGAGACCCTGTCTCTAATAAAATACAAAAAAAGGGCTGGGGAGATGACCCAGTGGTTGAGTGTCCCTGAGTTCAATCCCCAGTACCAAAAAAAAAAAAAAAAAAAAAAACAAATAAATAAATATTTAAAGAACATTAATAAATAAATAAATAAATAAATTACTCAGTCTGTAGCATTCCATTATAACAGCAACAACACAACAACTACCAAAATGGACCAAGACACAGCATAACAAAAATTACAAAGAATATTCATGTCATTAAGCTAAATAACCAAAAAGCTATAGGAGGAATTATGAATTAGTTATTACTTTTGTTTTAAGTAACTGAAAAAGAGACTACAGTATTGTGTTGAAGGTGCAGAACTATTGTCTTTATTTCTGAAACAAACTTAGTACCTGGTAATCTCAAAACACATACTCAGTTACATTCAAAAAGTGAGAGAAGTTAGTAAGAACTAAAGTGTGTCTAAAAGTTGGCAAAGACAAAATAGGAATTTAAGATTCCAAATCAAGGGTCAGCTTTCCAAAACTAAAGAACTGGGTGGAACAAGGGTAATGGCAAAAACACTAAGGTGGCATCAGGAAATCATAATACCTCATTTTCTAAGAAAGTTTACTACATCCTAAAGGGCTACTAGATCATGTACCTCCAAAAGTCTGTGTCTGTCCTTA
Organism: Tamias sibiricus; assembly: GCA_025594165.1. Taxonomy (NCBI): domain Eukaryota; kingdom Metazoa; phylum Chordata; class Mammalia; order Rodentia; family Sciuridae; genus Tamias; species Tamias sibiricus. Next base: position 136,872,062 of record CM046663.1, on the reverse strand, counting down.
TCAGTCAGTTTGCCTTTTCCACTTGCGATTTCATCCACTGATGTTTTTAAAGCTGCAATTTCTCCCTTAAATTTCTCTAATGCAGTTTCTGATTTGGAGTTACCAGGCTTTGATCCCCATTTACTCTTCATCAAATCTTTGGGACTTTTGGAAGACATCTCTGAAATGGTCTATTAAAAACAAAAATCAATTGTATTTTATAAGTCTGAGTATAAAATTTTAAATCTCAGGTTTGAAATAAGTAGAATAACCTATTTTGGTCTAAATTGAAATAATATATCCAAACCAGTGGGATATGAAAGAAAAACTGAATAAGATATCTGGAGTGTTAGGATTTAAAAAAAATAAAAATCTCAGCAGACACATGCAGAGTAGTGACCTTCTAAAAATATCAATTTGAATACTTATGTTTTATTCAGTATTCTGTACATGTGGGAGAGTAGAAATTTTTGCTTAAAAAACAATGGAGGGGTCCATAATCATTACAATGAAGCCTGAAAGAAGTAGGTCACAATCAAGGACATATCATACCCAATTATAAAAAGCTGGTGGTACGGCTGGGGTTGTGGCTCAGTGGTAAAGCACTTGCCTCCCACGAATGGAACACTGGGTTCAATCCTCAGCAGCACATAAATAAAATAAAGGTGTTGTGTCCATCTACAACTAAAAAAAATTTTTTAAAGCTGGTGATAAATTATCTATTTCTGAATTTATTGGCATTGAAATACCTTTACTCAACATAATGGTATACCCTCTATTTTAAAAGATTAGTTCAGTTCTATCTTAATAGCCACTTGAGAAATCATAGAGGGAAAATTTGAGGAGAATCCAAGAGGAAACATCTATAGAAAAGAGGCACAATATTAAGGGATTTTGGCAATGAAAGGAATTAAAACAAGGGGTCAAATAAAGTCTGATAGCCCTACTAGGTGACAGTTTGGAAGCCCAAATATATAATACAAACTAAGCAGGCAAATATATTGTATAATATACTATACACATAAATAGTACCTAGAAGTGGTTTTAGGCTTGAGGGTATACCTCAGTGGTAGAATGTTTGCCTTGCAAATGCAAGGCTTTGGGCTTGATCCCTAGCACTACAAAAAAGTAATTCTTCATTAAGAAGATTTTAAAACATCATGTGTCCCATGGTAAAATAATGGCAGTGTGATTAAGGAATCTAGAAGAGTATAAGATCTTTAATCCATAGAAAAATTACTATAGAATCTTCTATTTATTGAGTAGCCTAATGATACTAGGTACAAATAGATAAAAGAAAAAAAAAAGACATGTTTCCTGTTGTTATGGAACTTTTGATGCAGTAAAACAAGTAAGCAATAACAGGGAACAAACAGATTTGCAGATTCTCAACTTTTTTCCCCCTTTTTGGTACCAGGAATTGAACACAGGGGCACCTAACCCCTGAGTCACATCCCCAGACTTTTTTGTGCTTTATTTTGAGAGAGGGTCTTGTTATGTTGCTTAGGGCCTTGCCAAGTTGCTGAGGCTGGCTTTGAACTTGTGATCCTCCTGCTTCGGCCTCCCAAACTGCTGGGATTACAGGTATGTGCCACCACACCTGGCTAGATTCTCAAATTGTAATAAATACTATACAGGAAATGAACAGAGCAAAAGTAATAAATGATACCAGTTTAAAAAAAAAAAAAAAAAAGGTGGGAAGGTCTACTTAGAAAGGATGGTGGGGAAGTGACGTGTAAAGTTGTTCTGGGTGAAATCAGAAAGCCTAAAAACACCAGAACTGTGTTGTCCACTGAATTGAACAAACCACATATCTAATGGTTGGTCCCAGATTTTTGCCCATTATAAGGTCTAAGACTAAGGGAGCTAGTAAATCTGATGAGGCAAATGCAAAGTTATGGTATCTCAGGAAACTGCTGTCATGTAAGTTCCTTCTTATGTGCTTCTGTTGATGTCACCCTTTGAACCTGATGCACTGGGTTAATATGACAAATCATTAAGACAGAAAAAAAAAAGTGGATATATAGATCAGCAGAACTTGAAATAACTGGAGATATTTACTTCCTAACCTGTAAACACGGTCTGCAGTGAATGACATATTGTTTCCAGCCTCTGGCCTAGACCCTGCTAGCATCTCCCCCACCACCTATGCCTACAAACCTCCTTTCCCTGTATTTTCTATTCTCAACAGGGTCCCCTGTTCAGACCTTACCTGGTAGTGGCATCTTCTTCAAGAACCCCTCCCTCTGCTAATAAGGGATACAGCCTCCCCACAAAGCAATCTGACAACCAGTAGTATCCTTCCCCAGACTTTTTTTTTCAGACTTCAACAATTACTTCAGGCCAGGCGCAGTGGTGCGCACGTGTAATCCCAGCACTTGGGAGGCTGAGGCAGAAGAATTGCGAGTTCAAAGCCAGCCTCAGCAAGGCGAGGCACTTAGTAACTCAGTGAGACCCTGTCTCTACATAAAAACACAAAAAAGGGCTGGGGATGTGGCCTAGTGGTCAAGTGCCCCTGAGTTCAATCCCCGGTACCAAAAAAAAAGAAAGAAAGAAAAAATTTACTTCAGGGGTTGCACTTTGAAAAAAAAAATTATTATTTGGTTATCCATACAGCCTGACGGCAGGTGCTCAGAAATGATTTGCTGAATGGTTGAAGTGATTTATGTCAAGCTGCACAGAAAGGTGACCACAGAATTTCAATCCAGTAAACTGCACAAGGCATGTATTATGGTACACGTATTGCACAAGAGGAAGCAAATCTTAAAAAGTTTGTCACAACAGACCTCACGTGGGCAGAAAGAAAAACTTCAAAACAGACACTAGTTTTCTCATCTCTAAAATGAAGGTGTTTGTAGAATGGATATGAAAGCGCTTGCTGATCAGTAAAAGCTGTATACTAACGAAAAGACCTTGGCCAAGTCACTTGGCCTCTCTGTAAGGAGGTGATAATACGCACCGCAAAGTCCAAAGGAGAAATCGATAATACGATGGTCGAGAAGCGCCCACTCCAGTGCCAGGCACGAAGCCAGCACCAAGAAAAGGTGTATAGATCAGGGCCGGCAGAGATTGAGTCCGGGGGCCGCGATATGCCCACCTGCCCCGCCTCCCGCACGGTCTAGCCCGGCCCGGGGGCTGCGGCAACCCGCCGCAAGAGCCACCCTCCGTGGCAGCCGCCTAGGGGTCAGCTAACACCTGAGGTGAAGTACTGCGCTCGCGTCTGCCCCGCCACACCCTGCGGCGCCAACGCTGCTTCCGGGAGTTTGAATCCCGCGGCTGCGGGGCGGGGCACGTCACTGCCGGCGGGTCGCGGCTCCCGGATTGGCTGAGACTCCCGATCGGCGAGGGGCGGGGCCTGAAGTCTGAGGCCGGCAGAGGGCGGGCCCAGGCCGAGGTGGAGCAGCAGGGGCGGAGCCGAGGCCGAGCCAGGGGGCGGGGCCGAAGACGGAAACTCCTCTTTCCGGGTGCGCCACCCAATCAATCCTGTCTTTCCGTTTTCTGCGGACTCAGGCATTTCTATTCTTAATGGGATAAATCTAGTAAAGTTGGACAGGGGCTAATTCGTTCAGTGTGCTTGAGCATTATTCACTCCCAGGACCAGCCCCGGGAGAACCAGATTGCATAAGGTAGCACAGCCTCCCTGTCTATCGCGTGGGCTGAGCCCTTCTTCTGCTAAAAATCCGGGAAGAGCAACCCAGAGTGTAACAATAAAGAGCTGATAGGTAATGCCCAGTTGAACGCTTAGATTATGAACCCCGGAGCGTCAGAGCATTAGCTCCACATTGCTGCCCGATGCCTCTCTATTGGTCAAGTCTGGATCTTGGTTAGCCACCTCGAGGACTTTGTTGCTAAAAGAGGCACAGGAAGTGTTTGGCAGGGCCTATAGTAAGACCAAGCATAAACTCACCAGCAAATTAAAACGTAAATACACAGTAGTAAAGCATCCTAGGACGGCTGTGTTGTACAGAGGTTAAACTCTAGAACTTTCTGAGTTTAGTTTCTGACTGCTTCTTACTAGTTATGTGAACTTGGTATTTTATTGAGCCTCTCAGAGCTTCTGTTTCCTGATCTGTAAAATGACACAAATAATATCTACCTCATAGAGTGGCTGTATGAATTAAATGAGATAATCCAGGCAAAGTGCTTAGCATTTAGTAAATGCTCAGTTGCTGTTATCCATTATCATACAAAAGGCAACAGACTCATGTTACTGAACAGAATGGATGAAAAACCAAGTAGTGAATTTTAAAGGATAAAAAATGCAAGAAGATGTTGGTACGTGCTTCCAAGGAACTTACATCTGGTGGGAAATACAACACTCTTGGTTTGCTTTATACCTGTTGCACTCAAGTATCAGATGGAATTAAAATGGGAGAAAGCCTGAAAAAGTTAAATCAGGTTGTGAACGTTTTTCATTGCCAGAGTTGAGCTGAATGGCAAAATTTGTTTCCAAAGAAATTTACTAAGACAGAGAAAGAATCTCCCTGCTCACCTTATATCTAAATGGGGAGCAAAGAATGGAGGAAGGGGAGTGGAAGGGAATGTGGAGAGGGGTGGTACCCAGCAGCCTGACAACTGGACCAGGTGACACGCCCACTGGGCCAGATACTCCAATTCCACACCTGTTCTCCAGAAACCTTTTCTGGCTCCCTCTGTGAGTAGGGACCCTGAGAAAGAGGAGCAAACATAAGACTCATTGGCATGGAAGGCGTTTTTAAAATTTGTAATTGCCCTAATTAGACCATACTTACTTTTTTTTTTTTTTTTTTTTTTTTTTTGTACCAGGTATTGAATTCAGGGGTACTCAACCACTGGGTCACATCCCCAGGACTTTTTTGTATTTTTATTTTTATTTTTTTATATATATATATATATATATATATATATATATATATATATATATATTTTTTTTTTTTTTTTTTTTTTTTTTTTTTTGGTGCCAGGGATTGAACTCAGGGGCACTCGACCACTGGGCCACATCCCCAGCCCTTTTTTGTATTTTTATTTTAGAGACAGGGTCTCACTGAGTTGCTAAGTGCCTCGCCATTGCTGAGGCTGGCTTTGAACTCGTGATCCTCCTGCCTCAGCCTCCCAAGTGCTGGGATTACAGGCGTGCGCCACCGTGCTCGGCCTCCATATTTACTCTTTACAGAGGGGTGCTGCCAGTCGTGAACTTGTGTGAAGTTGGTGGTTTCCACAAGGTCTCACAAGGCCATTGCACTTTGATGTTGACAGTTCACTCAGGGATATTCTAGGACAAGGATTCAAACTCATCTTTATTCATGTAAAGAGAGAAATGGAACAGTCAAGCAAACTAGGTCTTTATCTCAGCAGGTGAGCTCATTATCTTCCCAGCAGGAAAGTGTTCTTGAGAAACCCAAACAGTATCAAAGGGCTGCTGCCTGGGCATAGAATTATTAAATGGAAATAGAGAGGTTGTTGTGATTGAGAGTGCCTGTCACCTTTGAAGGGTTACATCTTCCAGAGGGATGCTAATGAATGCACAGGACCTCATCAGCTAATAGACCTGCATGTCCAATAGAACTTTCTTCAGTGATGGAGAGCTTCTTCCTGCTCTATCCAATATGGTAGCACTAGTCATTTATAGCTAATGAGTGCTTGACATATGTCCACTGTGATTAAAGGACTGAATTTTAAATGTACTTAATTTTGTTTTAAAAACTGGTAGTTGATTCAGTTGCGAAAAAACTTTTAAGTATGCTTAACAACTTGGATACCTACATTATTTTTTTTTAGTTTTCAATTTTATAAAATCTAAATATAGATCAAGTATTTCTAATGAATATTTTTGTATCCAAATTGAGCAGATTTCAAAGAATTAGTATAAAAAGGAATATAAAGTATTGCATTAATACTTGCTTATGTTATCATGTGTTAAAATCATAACATCCTGGATATATTAGATAAAACATATTGTTATAACCAAAATACATGATAATAATAACTTAGAAGAGGAAAAGTTATTTTGGCTCACAGTTTCAGAGGTTCAGTCCATGGCTGGCCAACTCCATTGCTGTAGGCCCAAGTGAGGCAGAACATTGTGGTGGAAGGACATGAGAAGGGAAACTATCAGCTCATTTGCAGCCAGGAAGCAGAGAGAGGAGGAAGCAGAGAGAGGGAGAAGAAAGAGAGAGAGAAAAGAACAAGATATAATCCCTAAGGACATACCCCTGGAGACCAGTACCTCTAGCCCTACTCCACATCTCCAGTAACCACCCAGTTAGCCCATTTAAATTACTAATCCATCAAATGGCTTAATCCACTGATTAGGTTACAGCTCTCATAATCTAATAATTTCAGCTCTGAACATTTCTGCATTATCTCACATATGAGCTTTTGTGGGACTTGTCATGTCCAAACCACAATACTCCCCTATTGTGTTTTCCTTTTTTTTTTTTTTTTAACCTTTTTTAGTTGTTGAAAGACCTTTATTTATTTGTATGTGGGGCTGAGAATTGAACCCAATGCCTCACACATGCTAGGCAAGTGCTCTACCACTGAGCTACACCCCCAGCCCGGTTGTGTTTTACTTTTTTAATTGACTGCAAGAACATTCAAAATGATAAATGTGATTTCTGTTGCATTTCTATAGCAAAGCTCTTGTATGCACAAAACAAAATTTCTTTAAATTCAGGACATTTTTTTTTTCTAGGTTTATTTTAGAACACATGGGTTGAAAGTGTAGTTTAGTGATAGGGCCCATGCTGTGGATGGGCCCTATCACTGAATACCACCATGAAAGAAAGAAATACCCCAAAACCACCATGAAAGAAAGAAAGAAAGAAGGGGAGGGGGTAGGAAGAGGAAAAGAAAAGAAGGAAGGAAGAAGGAAGGAAGGAAGGGTGGGGAGGGAGGAAGAAGATACATTAGTAGCTCTTTAGAGAAGGTCGTCTTTATTCCTGTCTTGTGTTTAGCTCCTTGGAGTACTTTGAATAACAGTGTAATGAGGCCAACTGTCATGAAATACTTTCTCTCTCCCATACTTTGTCCTCTTCTCAGTCACTGCCAACCACATTTTTAAAGGAATGACATTCAAATACAGTATATACAGTCAGCCCTCCATATTCATAGGTCCCACATCCACAGATTCAACCAACTGCAGATTAAAACTATTTGAGGAAAAAAAAAAAAACCCACATCTATACAGAACATGTACAGACTTTTTTTCTTGTCAGGATTTCCTAAACATTGTAGTATAATAACTATTTACATGGTATTTACATTGTTTTAGGTATTACAAGTAATCTAGAGATGATTTATAGGAGGATGTTTGAGTGTTATATCCAAATAGTACTCAATTCTATATAAGGGACTTGAGCAGCTGTGGATTTTGGTATCTGAGGTGGATTTTGGAACCAATCCCCGTGGATACTAAGGGACGACTGAATGAAGATTCTTAAAAAACAGTGTCTACCACTGTGCAAAACCCTATAATTAAACTACTAAAAAATAGTATTTAGTTCTACAAAGCATTTTAGTTATCAACTGAAATAATTCTTTTTTTTTTTTGTACACGGGATTGAACTCAAGGGCACTAGACCACTGGTTCACATCCCCAGCTCTATTTTGCATTTTATTTAGAGATAGGGTCTCACTGAGTTTCTAAGTGCCTAGCCATTGCTGAGGCTGGCTTTGAACTCGCGATCCTCTTGCCTCAGCCTCCCAAGTGCTGGGATTACAGGCATGCACCACTGTGCCCAGCTCAACTGAAATAATTCTTGAATAAGTATTTCAGCAATCAGATCTTAACAGTGAACCATCTATGTGTACCAGTTTGAAAATTGCTTTTAGGTAATAACACTAAAATTCTGTAAAACTGGAATTGGTATAAGTTGTTATGAAGTTATCTTCATTGCTCTTCCACTAAATCCTCTGTTATCCTGTTCCTTTGCTCCTCATGTCTAGATTTTTGTGTGTGTGCATTTTCCTCCACATATTTTCCTTTCTTTAGTTCTTTTGCTCCAGTGCTCCAGGGCAGGCCTAAGGCCTCTCACAGGGGATTAGTGCAGTTTATTTAATTCATGGAGAAGTGAGGAATAATGAAAAGGAAATGTGAGATCTCAGCTTCACCTCAGCTGAGATCAGGAGAAAGTTAGACTCAGAAGACACTGCTTTTAACTGCCCCATTTACAATAGCATCAAGAAAAATAAAATACTTGGGAATCAACTTAACCGAAAGACGTGAAAGACCTCTATAACAAAAACCACAGAACACTAAAGAAAGAAATTAAGGAAGACCTTAGAAGATGGAAAGATCTACCTTGTTCTTGGATAGGCAGAATCAATATTGTCAAAATGACTATATTACCAAAAGCATTATACAGTTTCAACGCAATTCCAATCAAAATCCCAATGACATTCCTCATAGAAATAGAAAAAGCAGTCATGAAATTCATCCGGAAAACTAAGAGACCCAGAATAGCTAAAGCACTCCTTAGCAAGAAGAGTGAAGCAGGGGGCATCACAATACCAGACTTTAAACTATACTATAGAGCAATAGTAACAAAAACAGCATGGTACTGGCACCAAAATAGACCTGTAGACCAATGGTACAGAATAGAAGACACAGAGACTAACGCGCCCACAACTACAGCTATCTTATATTAGATAAAGGTGCCAAAAACATACATTGCAGAAAAGATAGCCTCTTCAACAAATGGTGCTGGGATAACTAGAAATCCATATGCAACAAAATGAAACTGAACCTCTATCTCTCACCATGTACAAAACTCAACTCAAAGTGGATCAAGGACCTAGGAATTAAGCCAGAGATCTTACACCTAATAGAAGAAAAAGTAAGCCTTAATCTCCAACATGTCAGACTTGGCCCCAACTTCCTTAATAAGACTCCTGTAGTGCAAGAATTAATATCAAGAATCAATAAATGGGATAGATTCAAACTAAAAAGTTTCTTCTCAGCAAAAGAAACAATCAGTGAGGTGAATAGAGAGCCTACTAATTGGGAACAAATTTTTATCACATGCACATTAGATAGAGCACTGATCTCTAGAATATATAAAGAACTTAAAAATCTTAACACCAAAAAAAAAAAAAAAAAATAGCCCGATCACTAAATGGGCTAAGGAACTGAACAGACGCTTCTCAGAAGAAGATATACAATCAGTCAACAAATACATGAAAAAATGTTCAACATCTCTGGCAATTAGAGAAATGCAAATCAAAACTACTCTAAGACTTCATTTCACTCCAGTCAGAATGGCAGCTATTAAGAACACAAACAACAATAAATGTTGGAGAGGATGTGGGGAAATAGGCACATTCATACATTGCTTGTGGGACTGCAAAATGGTGCAGCCATTATAGAAATCAGTATGGAGATTCCTTGGAAAACTGGGAATGGAACCAGTGTATGACCCAGTCATCCCTCTACTGGGCCTATTTCCAAAGGACTTAAAAACAGCATACTACAGGGACACAGCCACATCAATGTTTATAGCAGCATAATTCACAATAGCTAGATTGTGGAACCAACCTAGATGCCCCTCAGTAGAGGAGTGGATAAAGAAAATGTGGTATATGTACACATGGAATTTTACTCAGCAATAAAAGAGAATAAAATAATTGCATTTGCAGGTAAATGGATGAAATCGGAGAATATAATGCTAAGTGAAGTTAGCCAATCTCAAAAATCCAAATACCGAATGTTTTCTCTGATATAAGGAAACTGATTCACAATGGGGTTGGGTTAGGGAGCATAGGAAGATTAGAGGAACACCAGAAAGGTCAACGGGGAGGGATGGCAAGGGAGGGAGCAAGGGGGTATAAAGAGAGGAAGAAAAAAAAAAAGATGGTAGAATGAGAGGGTTATCATTACCCTGATTGCATGTTTGAAGACATGAAAGATATGAATATACTTTGTATATTAACAGTGATATGTAAAAAGTTGCTCTTTATGTGCATTACAAATTGTAAAGCATGAATAAAAAAATTTATAAGAGACTTAGAATACTAAAAAAAAAAAGAAGAAGAAGACACTGCATTTGAATCCTGGCTCAAGATTTTAAGCTGGGTGCACTGTGATCCCAGCCACTTGGAAGGTTGGGGCAGGAGGATCACAAATTCAAAGTCAGCCTCAGCAACTTAGCCAGGCCCTAAGCAACTTAGCAAGATCCTGTCTCAAAATAAAAAAGGCTGGGGATGTGGCTCAGTGATTAAGTGCCCGTGGGTTCAATCCCTAGTTAAAAAAAAAAAAAAAAAAAAAGATTTAAATTCTTCTGAGCCTCAATTTCTTCAGCTGTGAAGAAGAGCCCAGGGTTCCTATCACATGGAATTGTTCAAAACATTGACTGATAAGCCATGTGAAAGCGAGGCTTGTGGTCTCCATCAGCTGGGGAGCTCCATCAGGGTAGAACTTTATCTGCCAGTTCCTAACTTATGGTCTGTCTCAAGAATTTGTTGAACAAACGAGCCTAATATTGAGGAATAAATGGTTGATGTCCATTCCATGTCAATGTATTCTTCCATGATTTTTCCAAAAGGAAATACTTTGGCAGCCTCTGAGCACCTCGCTCTTCCCTTACACACCACCTATGCTAGTTCCTGCCATTGTCTGCTACTTTTTGTGTGTTTCATCTCCACCCCCAACCCCCAGTCCCTTTTCTCTTCTCAATGACACACAGCTCTGAGTTCCTGCTGGACTCACACATTGTATCTTAATCCTCAATACATTCCTCCGGAGCTCTCCCCTATCCTGAGGTCAGAAGCTCTGACTCCAGGACATATCTCTCAACTGTCATCTTATCTGCCCCTTGGCTTTAAGTTACTACTTTCCAAATATCCTAAATTTCCCCTCATGTATTTATTCCTGATGATGAAGATGATATTTTTTTTCCCACAGCATCGCCATTATAAAGCTTTTTAAAAAAGAGTTCTGGTGCTTTGGCTATGTCTTACCTGTCTCCCACTCTGTTTATTGAGGGCTATATAAATCAGTGCCAAACAGAAGACTCCAGGAAATGCTAGGGATTAGGGAGTGAATCCTTGTGATGATTTACTTAACAATTTGACAGGATCCTGCTTTTGGATATATCTCATTAAATATACTTAAGTGTACCTTAGGCCACATTTAAAATAATATTTTTGCTGTAAAACGTTTGAAAGGATTTTAAATAATTATGCTGTTGAAAATCTGGATTATGAGTTACTTATGAAGAGCTGTTATTTCTTGATAGTTATGCACACTTAGGACTTCTTTCACAGTTTGAAAATCTAAGTTCTTTTCAAATGAAATGAAATCTTTATGAATAAAAAAAAACCTTACTAATTAATGAAGCAGACATTCTGGTTTTGTTTTTTCCATAGGTATAAAAGTTTTGTTTTAGAGCGGATTTCAGTTCACAGCCAATTGAGCAAAAGTACAATTTCCACATACATCCAGCTCCCCATACAGGCCCCTTAAACATCCTCCCAGCAGAGTGGTCCATTTGTTACAATCAATGAAACTACATCGATACATCATTATAATCCAAAGTCCATAGTTCACGTTAGGGTTTTTTTCCACAGCATCGCCATTGTAAAGCTTTTTAAAAAGAGGTCTGGCTATGCCTTACCTGTATCCCACATCTGTTTATTGACGGCTATATAAATCAGTGCCTCAGCAATTTATTTAATTCATGGAGAAGTGAGGAATAATGAAAACGAAGTATGAGATCTCAGCTCAGCTGAGATCAGAAGGAAGTTAGATTCAGAAGACACTGAGTTTGAATCCTGACTCAAGATTTTAAGCTGGGTGCACTGTGATCCCAGCCACTTGGAAGGCTGTATTCTTCCATGATTTTTCCAAAAGGAAAAATGTAAATGTACAAAGGTAAAGTCCTCTAAGGAAGGACCTTCCTTTCCCACAGTAAGTATATATGATAGGACTTTTGAATACAAAACTCAAGGTAGCATTCATACCTAGAGATCCAGAACATCACCATGACCCCTCTCATTAGAATGGGAACATATGGGGGCCAGTGTTAAATGGAATGTTGCCTAGGTCTTGCTCACAGTGGATCCACTGGGTTCACAAACACACCTGAGGCATCTCCCCAATCCCTGGATATACAACTGTAAGAGACATACACCTGGTCATTGGCATACCATCATAGGGCCTCGGTCTGCGGGAGAAAATATGGGTTGTGGGGGGATGTTGTTAGTGCAGTTTATTTAGTTCATGGAGAAGTAAGGAATAATGAAAAGGAAATATGAGATCTCAGCTTCACCTCAGCTGAAGTAATGTTGTCATTCTATGAATCTGGACAAATTTTTATAGACATTGACCCACCATTATGATATTATGCCAAACACTGTAGTTTCACTGTCCTAAAAAAAAAAAAAAAAATTCTCTGTGCTCTGCCTGTTCATCCTCCCTCCCTCCACCCCGGCAACCTCTGATCTATTTATTTTCCCTATAATTTTGCCATTTCCAGAAGGTCATGTAGTTGGAATCATACAACCTTTTCAGATTGGCTTCTTTCATTTGATATGCATCTAAGTTTCCTCCATGTCTTTCCATGGCTTCATAACTCACATATTTTTAGCACTGAATAATATTCCGCCGTCTGGATGTTTCACAGCTCATTTATCCATTCATCTGGCACCTTTGTTAGGTAATGTTCTTGGGAAGGAGCATTTCCTGTGAAAGAGAAGGGAACATCCCCCACAACCCATATTTTCCTCCATAGACCGAGGCCCTATGATGGTATGCCAATGACCAGGTGTATGTCTCTTACAGTTGTATATCCAGGGATTGGGGAGATGCCTCAGGTGTGTTTGTGAACCTAGTGGATCCACTGTGAGCCAGACCTAGGCAACATTCCATTTAACACTGGCCCCCATATGTTCCCATTCTAATGAGAGGGGTCATGGTGATGTTCTGGATCTCTAGGTATGAATGCTACCTTGAGTTTTGTATTCAAAAGTCCTAAAATGTTTGAGTATTCCCTTGCTTTACTATACAATTACCTGAGTAGATGTCCATATGTCCCTTTGGAGATCACTATCATGCATGTGATATCATACTTACTGTGGAAACGGAAGGTCCTTCCTTAGAGGACTTTACCTTTTCTTTAATTGGTGAACTCCACATCTTGTGGCTGGACCGTGGGCAAGGGAGCCTGATTTCTTATAGGGGTAACTGCCCTCAGCCTACTAATTTATCTGGATTATATTGAGCAGGACCCTTGTTTGCTGTCCTCTGCTTTGTTCTGGGATTCTGTGTTCTGCTAATTGCCTCCATCATTTTGCATGTACTATGGCTCTCCTCCAACCTAGGTGTTTATTTATTTATTTTTCTGCCTTTTTTCTTTTTTTATTAAATTATTTATTTATTCTAATTTGTTATACATGTTTGCAGAATCCAATTCATTCCATATTACATACATACAGCACAATTTTTCAAGTCACTATTTCTACACAAAGTATTTTCACACCATTCGTGTCTTCATACATGTACTTAGGGTAATGATGTCTAACTCATTCCACCATCATTCATATCCTCTTACCCCGTCCCTTCCCCTCCTTCCCCTTTGATCTATTTAATTCATTCCTCCCATTGTCCCCCTGCCCCACATCGCCATTTTGAGTCAGCATCCTCATATCAAAGAAATCATTTGGCCTTTGGTTTTGGGGGATTGGCTTACTTCACTTAGCATTATTTTCTCCAACTCCATCCATTTACCTGCAAATGCCATGATTTTATTCTCTTTTAGGGCTGAGTAATGTTCCATTGTGTATATATACCAAAGTTTCCCTATCCATTCATCTACTGAAGGGCATCTGGGTTGGTTCCACAATTTAGCTATTGTGAATTGTGCTGTTGTAAACATTGATGTGGCTGTGTCCCTGTAGTATGCTGTTTTTAAGTCCTTTGGGTATAAACTGAGGAGTGGGATAGCTCGGTCAAATGGTGGTTTCATTCCAAGTTTTCCAAGGAATCCCCATACTGCTTTCCATATTGGCTGCACCAATTTGCAGTCCCACCAGCAATGTATGAGTGTGCCTTTTCCCCCACATCCTTGCCAACACTTGTTGTTGTTTGTATTTTTGATAGCTGCCATTCTGATTGATGAAATCTTAGAGTAGTTTTGATTTGCATTTCTCTAATTGCTAGAGATGTTGAACATTTTTTCATATATTTGTTGATTGCTTATATATCCTCTTCTGAGAAGTGTCTGTTCAGTTCTTTGGCCCATTTATTGATTGGGTTATTTGGGTTTTTTGGTATCAAGGTTTTTGAGTGCTTTATATATCCTTGAGGTTAGTGTGCTATCTGATGTGCTTGTGGTAAAGATTTGCTCCCATTCTGTACGTTCTCTATTCACCCACTGATTCTTTCTTTTGGTGAGAAGAAACTTTTTAGTTTGAATCCATCCCATTTATTGATTCTTGGTTTTAATTCTTGTGCTACAGGGGTCTTGTTAAAGAAGTTGGGGCCTAATCTGACATGATGGAGATTTGGGCCTACTTTTTCTTCTATTAGGCGCAAGATCTCTGGTTTAATTGCTAGGTACGTGATCCATTTTGAGTTGAGTTTTGTGCATGGTGAGAGATAGAGGTTTAATTTCATTTTGTTACATGTGGATTTCCAGTTTTCCCAGCACCATTTGTTGAAGAAGCTATCTTTTCTCCAATGTATGGTTTTGGTGCCATTGTCTAATATAAGATAACTATAGATATGTGGGTTAGTCTCTGTGTCCTCTATTCTGTACCATTGGTCTACAGGTCTATTTTGGTGCCAGTACCATGCTGTTTTTGTTACTATTGCTTTGTAGTATAGTTTAAGGTCTGGAATAATAATGCCACCAGCTTCACTCTTCTTGCTAAGGATTTCTTTGACTATTCTGGGTCTCTTATTTTTTCAGATGAATTTTATGATTGCTTTTTCTATTTCTATGAGGAATGTTATTGGGATTTTGATTGGGATTGCATTGAATCTGTATAGTGCTTTTGGTAGTATGGTCATTTTGACAATATTAATTCTACCTATTCAAGAACAAGGTAGCTCTTTCCATCTTCTAAGATCTTTAATTTCTTTCTTTAAAGTGCTGTAGTTTTCATTGTAGAGGTCTTTCACGTCTTTCGGTTAAGTTGATTCCCAAGTATTTAATTTTTTTGAGGCTATTGTAAATGGGGTAGATTTCCTAGTTTCTCTTTCTGAGGATTTGTCACTGATATACAGAAATGCCTTTGATATATGGGTGTTGATTTTATATCCAGCTACTTTGCTGAATTCATTTATTAGTTCTAGAAGATTTCTGGTGGAATTTTTTGAGTCTTCTAGGTATAGAATCTGTCGCCGCCTGCAGCAATTGCCGCTTGCGGCAACAATACCACGGGAGAAAATTCGGAGGCAGACTGGAAATGAAAAAGTTCTTTTATTCTTCTTTCTTCTAACTTCTCTCTCCACTCCAACAACCTCTCCAACTCCAACCACCCCTCTAACTAACCTCACCCAGTTAAATACATTTTGCCTTAACAAGGACAAGTGCTAACAGCTCGAGCTTACAGGTGCGTCACACAGTGTTCACGGGCATAAAAAGATTCTTAGATAAACGCATGAATACCAGGTGAAAATACTTGAACACCTCTATGGCTCTCAGCTAACCGCCATCTTAGCTATCTCCTTAATTAGGGCTCTTACATTTCCCCCCTTTTGTTTTTAAAAGAGGAAATGCTCTAGGGCATCCTATGTGCAACCAACATTCTTACCCGTCATCGGATAATCAAGGCTGTGCCCTTGACTCCTGTCTTAGGTTGATATGTTCGCCACATGAGACTGTCCCGTGGATGGGTGACGACCTCATCTGGATCAACTGTGCCTGTCTTAGGTTGTCCCCCTCTGGGGATCTTACCCATCATTGGCTACCAGCCGTCCAATGGAGCCCTTCAGGATCGACTGTGTGTGTTGACTAACAGCTGTCCAATCATGAGGAGATGCTGAGGTTTTTAAGGCGGCAAGCCTTCTGCTGACGAGCCAAGTTTCATAGTGTATCAAGTTCTTTAAACAAATCAGCTGCCCTAAGTTCCATCAAGTAACGCACTGAGTTCTCTAGACAAATACTCTCAAGGCATTGTCCCGTAATGTCCCAAATAATGAAAGATCAAAATGCCCACTTGTTATAACACGTTGATCTAGGAGGCCCCATGCATGCAGAGCAGAGGCCACACTGCTGGTGAGGTTGTTTGATGCTTGAGCAGCAGGGATGCTTGTAGCGACCGTGATCCCTGCAGCTGTAGCAGCAGTCGTCTTTTTTATGTCTAGACAATGCCACTGGCAAATCTTCAGGGCCTGCTACCTAGAAACTCAAGCATCAATTATTAGAGGAAAGGCAGTGCTATTCCAGCACTGAGTCAAGAGGCGAGTTGTCAAACTAAAAAATAGAATTATTAGATCAGGTAATTAAAGTTGATCTCTGCTCACACATATTGCTGCTTGAGCTTCCACAAACATAAGCTGGCAAAATATCACATTCAGAACTGATCAAAGAAAGACTGAGGGTATTTAACTGACAAAACACTATATTAAACATAAATTCAAGAAAAACTAAGAGCACTTTGGAAAAATAATTTGTTAGCTGGAACCCCCGAGTCTCTGCATACACAGCAATCCTTCTATGAAATTACCTGTCGAAATAATTCAAATTAATCAGCTAATAAACAAATAAAGTTAATTACAAATAAACAATCCCATGTCAAATACCAAAATATCAGGTTATACAGTATTAGTCATATTTTTAGCTGAAGAGAAGTCCCAGAGACACCTATAAATCAAAATTGAAGGTACCTATACTTTTAAATTGTTACCCAATTAGAATACTCTAAACTTAAATGAATTAAAGTAATTTGGATCCAAATATGTATATATATTTTTAATGTATATATTTTTTCTTTTTTTATATTAATTTTCATAAGCGCTTTGTTATTTGTGACGTCACCCTGGACAGACGCACAAACATACAAACATATATATGTGATGTCACATTTACATGAAATCTTGACAAGTGCACAGACATAAAGACATATATAAAAAGAAAAAATACAATTGTGAGTACACTAAAGAGAGATCTTCTCGTCCCGGCCGGGAGGAACGAGACTTAAGTTGTGAATTTATTGAAGGACTCTTTTAAGGGAATCATTCCATAACTTCATCTTGGCCCTCTTGATTTTGTACTTGTTTTATTAATCTTGATTCCTCAACAACTTCATCTTGATCCTTTTGATTTGGTACCTGTTTTATTAATCTAGATGGTATCCATATTGGGGAGGATTCGTGCTTTGGAAAAACACAAACAGATCCTCTCCCCAAAACTAATACTGGATTTGGACCCTTCCATGCACCTGAAAGAACATCCTTCCAGTAAACCAAAGGTTTATGTTGTTGGTGTGGGTTCCAGTGTCTGTCTCCAGCCGAATATCCATTAGAATCTAAAGTTAAAAAATTTAAGGTAAACAGGGCAACAGCCTATCTGTCCCTAGGATTTGTCCAATTTCCTTCTTTTTGCTTCAATAGCATAATTTTGAGTGTGCGATTACCTCGTTCAACTATACCTTGGCATTGAGGATTGTATGGGATACCTGTTTTATGGAATATATTAAATTTTGCGCAAAACTGTTTGAAAGATGAGGACGGATATGCAGGGCCATTATCTGTTTTAAGCATTTTGGGAATGCCCAATGCAGCAAAAGCTCGTAGATAATGAGATGTAACATCTTTAACTTTTTCTCCAGAATGTAAGGAAGCAAAAATCATGCCTGAGCATGTATCTATGGTCACATGAATAAATCACAATTTTTCAAAACTTGGCTCATGAGTGACATCCATCTGCCAGAAATGATTGGGCATTAATCCTCTTGGGTTAACCCCATAATGTGGATTGGGCAAATGTGTCACACAAGATTGACAATCCTTCACAATTGTTTGAGCTTGCTCTTTAGTTATTTTGAAACTTTGCTGTAAAGTAGTACTATTAACATGAAATTGAGAATGGAACAAGGTAGCTTGTTGGACTGCTGAAAATATAAAGATCGTTTGAGTGAGGGCATCGGCCTTTTGATTACCTTCATGGAGAGGACCAGGAAAATTAGTATGAGCTCTGATATGTCCAAGAAACAAAGGTTCTTTACGTTCCCATAGAAGGTTTTGAATTTGAAAAAACAATTTAAAGGCTGGAGTATGTGGTGCTATTGGGCCTGCTAGCTCCAATTTAGGGACAGCATGTACAATATAGTGGCTGTCTGAAAAAATATTTATAGGCTGTTCTTTAAAACTTTAAAGAGCTATAATAATAGCTTCAAGTTCAACTAATTGGGCTGATTTTTGACCAGTAATATGAATCATATTTTCTTTTTGAGTGACTACTGCAGCAGTGCTGTTAGAGGACCCATCTGTAAATACATTTAATGCCTTAGGAATAGGTTGAATTTTTTATTACCTGTGGAAATATAATGGGATGATTGATACAAAAACATAGTATAGGAGACTTAGGAAGATGGTTATCAAAATTTGCAGAAGTAGAGCATCTAGCTATAGCCCAATCATTATCATTGAAGCACAAATATTCAACCTGTGATGATGAATAGGGAGTAATAATAGTAGTGGGGTGAATGCCAAATATTTTAGTAGAAGTCTTAAGTCCTTGAAGAATAAGTTTAGCCACCATGGAGGTATAAGACTCAATTGTACTTTTGGGAGAGACGGGTAAATGTATCCATAATAAAGGTCCCTGTTGCCAAAATACTCCTGTGGGTGTATATCGTGAAGAAATAATAATCAATATCAGCGGTCGAGCAAAATCAATTCTATCACATTGGGATCTTTCAATGGCCTTTTCTACTAACTTTAAAGCTTCCCTAGCATCAGGAGTCAATGTTCGCGGTGAAGATGGATCAGGGTTCCCACGAAGGATATCAAATAAGGGTTTTAATTGTCCAGTAGTGAGGAAGCCAATTAATGTCTCCCAGCAGTTTTTGGAAATCATTGAGGGTGGTCAAATGTTCTTTATTTATTAAAAATTTTTGAGGCCTAATGAAAGTATTCATAATTTTGAATCCTAAATATAATATGGGAGATCTAGTTTGAACCTTTTCTTTAGCAATGTTTAGTCCATATCATTTTAAGTTTTCTGACATATCACTGAATATGGTGAATAAGACTTCTTGATTAGGATGAGCAAGTAAAACATCATCCATATAATGGAGACACATAAGGTTTGGGTATTTGTTCTTGATCGGCTGAATAACTTTGTCTACATAGATTTGACATATAGTGGGGCTATTAGCCATTCCCTGGGGTAAAACTTTCCATTGATATCTTTTATCAGGGCCATTATTATTGATAGAAGGAACTGAAAAAGCAAACCTGGGGGCATCCAGAGGATGTAGAGGAATGGAAAAGAAACAATCCTTTATATCAAGAGTTATAAGATGGAAATTTTTAGGAATAGCTACAGGATTAGGAAGTCCAGGTTGGGTAGGGCCCATAATTTGCATGGTTTTATTGATTTCTCTAAGATCATGTAACAATCTCCATTTTCCTGATTTTTTTCTTGATTACAAATATGGGGGGCTTCCAGGGAGAGGTGGAAGGTTCTATGTATCCTGCTTCTAGTTGTTCTTGGATTAATAGGTGGGCTGCTTGTAATTTCTCTCTAGATAGGGGCCACTGAGGAACCCAAACTGGCTTATCAGAAAGCCATGGTATTTTCAAAATTGTTTTCTCAGTGGCCCCTAGAAAAAATATCCTTTACCTTTTTGATGATGATTTAGATTTTTATTTTTAACACCTGCAGGCTTGGTTGCTAGGTGTAGCCCCATTTGTTGTAAAATGTCTCTTCCCCATAGGGTAACTGGCAAGATGGTCAAAACATAAGGCTGGAAATTTCCTTTATGCCCTTCATTATCTTCCCATTTTAAAATTACAGCACTTTGTGTTGGGATGTTAGTATATCCCAAGCCTCTTAAACTGGTTGAAGCCTTCTGCAGAGGGCAGTGCTTGGGTCATTGTTGTAGATTAATGATGGAAGAGTCAGCCCCAGTATCAATCAGCCCCTCCATCTCTATACCTTGAATTTTTATTTTGCACATAGGCCTCTGTGAACAATCCTGAACCCAGCAAGCCATATGTCCTGAGCCAGTGGAACCAAATCCTCTATTGTTCCTATTCTGTGGCATACTCTTGAATGAGTTGTGTAAACTGGGAAGGAGAAGCAGCTGAGCAACTCTATCTACCTGGTTAACAGAGTTAATGCCTCTAGGTGAACTAAACATTATTTTTATTTCTCCTTGGTAGTTGGAGTCTATAACACCTGGTGTTACTTGAAAACCTAATAAGCTTTTAGAACTTCTTCCGAGGATAAGTCCTACAGTCCCTGAGGGAAGAGGTCCCCTGACTCCCGTGGGAATCAGTTGAACCCCCATTTCAGGTGTTAGCGCTATTTGGGCGGTGGAACAGAGGTCTAGTCCTGCACTTCCTCTTGTCCCTCTGACAAGGGAGTCAATGGGTAGGAGGGATTGTGACAAGGAATCATCTGGATGGATGTTTGAAGATATTCCTCCTCTAATGCCTCGTACATTTGTGGGCCCCGGGGCATTGGGCCCTGTGCCCCATTTTTTGAGTTTCTAGACAAAATGTTTCCATAGATGTCAAATTTAGATCTTCATTTATTGGCCCAATGATTCCCCTTTTTATACCTGGGGCAGCGGCCTGGGGCACAGTATGAGCTTGGTCTTATTTCTCTTTGGGGATATTGTCTAGAATAACCTGATTGATTGTAATAATTTTTAGGTTGAGCCCTTGTGAAATTTCGATAGGAAGCACCTCTCATTGCTGCTGCAATCACATTTCCAGTGACAAAAGCATCATTGATATCTTTACATAATCTTATGTATATTGAAAGGTCCCTTTCATTTTTCCATGGTCTGATAGCATCTTGGCAATATTTGTTGGCATTTTCATATGCCAACTGGACGACTAACGTCATTGCTTGATCTACATCTCTGAATATTCTGCCTGCAGTTCTTAAAAGTCTGTCAGCAAAGTCAGCATATGGCTCATTAGGCCCCTGAATTACTTTAGACAAACTGCCTTGTAAATCACCTGTTCCTGGTAAGGTTTTCCATGCCTTAACAGCGGCAGTGTGTATTTGTGCGTATACACCAGGATCATATTGTATTTGAATTTGTAATTCAGCAAACTGTCCTTCACCTGTTAGCATATCTACATTACAGTCTGGGAAGCCTGCAGTCACATTTCTTCTAGCTGTTTCTACACGAAGCTCATAGAATTGTGACCTCCATATCAGGTATTGTCCCCCGCTCAATACTGCCTTACATAAGCCTTTCCAGTCAGAGGGGGTTAAAGTTAAAGTGTTAAGGGACTGCAGCATGCTCAACATGAACAGAGCTTGGGGCCCATAGGTCATTATTGCCTCTTTGAAATTTTTTATTGTTTTAAAATCTAGGGAATGGTGGTACCTCACCCATTTTCGTTTTCAAATACTGGCAGGTCCCAATGTTCCTGCAGGTTTTGGCGTTCGAGGGCGTGTAAGCTCTCAGAAAGGCCGTTAATCTCTTCTTCAAGAGCACACAAATGTTCAGAAATACCCCTCATGGTTTCTGTAATGGATTCCACCCATGAGGGAGCAGAGGGCACAAGTGGTTCCTCTACTTGATGGTCCTTTCTGGTCTTAACTGACTCAGCGGAGGAGTCTGTGCTTTCATGATTATTTGGTGCCTCCTTACTACTATCACTTTCACTGGTAGTAACATCCTGAGTTTCAGATTCAATTGAGAGCACGTATTCCTCAGTTATCTCCAACAAGTCTCGGATAGCTTTTGCAGCTTTTATCTTCGTTATTTTTGAGTTCACACCAATATTATCCTTACTGGTCTTAACTGACTCAGCGGAGGCTATGCTTTCACGATCACTTTCCTCCTCACTATCCACTGAGTCCGCTATATCAAAAAAACTCTTCCATAACTTTTATTATTCGGTGCTTGGTTATTTTCACACCCATCTTTATAGATTTCTCAGTTCTTACCTGCCTATTCCGATTTCCCCGTACGGGCCACCACTTGTCGCCGCCTGCAGCAATTGCAACTTGCGGCAACCATACCGAGGGAGAAAATTCGGAGGCAGACTGGAAATGAAAAAGTTCTTTTATTCTTCTTTCTTCTAACTTCTCTCTCTGGCTCCAACAACCTCTCCAACTCCAACCACCCCCTCTAACTAACCTCACCTGTTTAAATACATTTTGCCTTAACAAAGACAAGTGCTAACAGCTCGAGCTTACAGGTGCATCACACAGTGTTCACAGGCATAAAAAGATTCTTAGATAAATGCATGAATATCAGGTGAAAATACTTGAACACCTTTATGGCTCTCAGCTAACCGCCATCTTAGCTATCCTCAATTAGGGCTCTTACAAGAATCATATCATCTGCAAATAGTGATAATTTGAGTCCTTCTTTTCCTATCCATATCCCTTTAATTTCTTTTGTCTGTCTAATTGCTCTGGCTAGAGTTTCAAGAACTATGTTAAATAGAAATGGTAAAAGAGGGCATCCCTGTCTTGTTCCAGTTTTTAGAGGGAATGCTTTCAACTGGGTGTTTATTATAAATGCTCCTACCTGGACTCTGACAGTTATGTACCACCCCTGCCTTCTATTATTCTATTCTTCTTCTTCTTATTATTCTTATTGCTATTATCCCAGCTCTGTACCAGAATCTCTGACGTTGGTCCTGGTCTACAGAGGACAGAACTTCTTAATGAAGTTGGTGCCCCTCCACCAGTATGTTCTCTATTGCCTTAATAAATGATGTATCTTCTAAGCCACAGTAGGTAAAACATAGACATCTGGTGGATTTCCTATCCTTTCATAGTATACCTACCCTATCATGCCCCTTTTGGAGCATTTTAATCCGTACTGTCTGCCAGAGCAAGCCAGGTATTTCTTCCTAGCTCAAGGTTGACCTGTGCTATTTCCATGTTTCTATGAGCCATCCTAGAAGTGTACTTAGACCATCATCAGAATCCTTGTAGAATATGAAATTCAGTATCCTAGGAGAGTGCCTGTAGGAGCCCTAATTAAGGAGATAGCTAAGATTGAGGTTAGCTGAGAGCCATAAAAGATGTTCAAGTTTCACCTAATATTCATACATTCATCTAAGAATCTTTTTATGCCCGTGAATACTGTGTGACGCACCTGTAAGCTCGAGCTGTAAGCACTCGTCCTTGTTAAAGCAAAATGTATTTAACCGGGTGAGGGTTAGTGGCTGAGTGGTTGGAGTTTGTAGTGGTGGTTGGAGTTAGAGTGGTCGGAGTTAGAGTGGTTGGAGTGAGAGTGGTTGAAGAAGTGTGGTTGGAGTTGTGATTGAAGTTCGAGAGGTTGCTGGAGCCGGAGAAAGAAGTTAGAAGAGAGAAGAATAAAAGAACTTTTTCATTTCCATCCTGCCTCCGAATTTTCTCCTGCGGCGTCGTAGCTGCAAGCGGCAGCAGCAGGCAGCTACAAGTGGTGGCCGTATGGGGATTTCGGTCGGCAGGTAAGAAATAAGAAATTTATAAAAATGGGTGCAAAAATAACTAAGCACTGGATAATAAAAGCCATGGATGAGTTTTTTGGCATCGCTGACTCGGTGGATAGTGAGGAGGAAAGTGATCAAGAAAGCATAGCCTCTACTGAGTCAGTTAAGACCAGCAAGGAGAGTAGTGGTGTGAACTCAAAAATAAGAGCTGCAAAAGCTATCAGAGGCTTATTGAAATTAGCTGAAGAGTACATACTCTCCTTAGAAGCTGACACTCAGAATACCAGTAAAAGTGATAGTAGTAAGAAGGAGCCAAATAACCATGAAAGCACAGCCTCCTCCACTGAGCCAGTTAGGAACAATGAGAGTAGTAGTGAAGAGGAATCAAAAAGTGATTTTGGGAGCACAGTCTCCAATAAAAAGAACAAAAAGAAATTAAAAAGGAGAAAGGACCGTCAAGTAGAGGAACCACTAGTGCCCTCTGCTCCCTCATGGGTGGAATCCATCACGGAAACCATGAGGGGTATTTCTGAGCATATGCGTGCCCTTGAGGAAGAGATTAACAGCCTTTCTGAGTGCTTATGTGCCCTCGAATGCCAAAAACCGCAGTAACATTGGGACCTGCCAGTATTTGAAAACGAGAATGGACAGAGGTACTACCAATCCCTATACTTTAAAACAATAAAAAACTTTAAAGAGGCGATAATGACCTATGGGCCTCAAGCTCCATTCACGTTGAGTATGCTGGAGTCCCTTAACACTCTAACCTTAACCCCCTCAGACTGGAAGGGGTTATGCAAGGCAGTATTGAGCAGGGGACAATACCTAATCTGGAAGTCACAATTCTAGGAACTTTGTTTAGAAGCAGCAAAGAGAAATGCTACAGCAGGTTTCCCAGAACGTAATATAGATATGCTAACAGGTGAAGGACAGTTTGCTGAACTACAAATCCAACTAACATACGATCCTGGTGTGTATGCACAGATATACACTGCCGCTGTTAAAGCCTGGAAGACCTTATCAGGAACAGGTGATTTGCAGGGCAGCCTATCAAAAGTAATACAGGGGCCTAATGAACCGTATACTGATTTTGCTGACAGACTCTGAAGAACGGTAGGCAGAGTTTTCGGGGATTTAGAACAAGCAATGCCCCTAGTCATCCAATTGGCATATGAAAATGCTAATAAATATTACCAAGATGCAATAAGACCATGGAAAAATAAAAAAGACTTATCAGTTTACATCAGACTGTGCAAAGACATTAATGATGCCTTTGTCACAGGCAATGTGATTCCAGCAGCAATGAAAAGTGCTTCCCCTCAAAATTTCACAAGGGCTCAAACTAGAAATTATAATCAACCAGGATATTCTAGGCAATATCCCTAAAAAGAAATAAGATCAAGCTCATACCATGCCCCAGGCCACTGCCCCAGGTGTAAAAAGGGGAATCATTGGGCCAATAAATGCAAATCTAAATTTGATATATACGGAAATGTTTTGTCTAGGTATTCAAAAAATGGGGCACAGGGCCCACAAATGTACGAGGCATTAGAGGAGGAATATCCTCAAACATCCATACAAATGATTCCTCGTCACAATCCCTCCTACCCATTGACTCCCTTGTCAGAGGGACAAGAGAATTGATGCCCAAGCATTTGTGGCAGATGGATGCCACTCATGAGCCAAGTTTTGGAAAATTGTGATTTATTCATGTGACCATAGATACATGCTCAGGCATGATTTTTGCTTCCTTACATTCTGGAGAAAAAGTTATAGATGTTATATCTCATTGTCTGCAAGCTTTTGCTGCATTGGGCATCCCCAAAATGCTTAAAACAGATAATGGCCCTGCATATACATCCTCATCTTTCAAACAGTTTTGTGCAAAATTCAATATAATCCACAAAACAGGTATCCCATACAATCCTCAAGGACAAGGAATAACTGAACGAGCTAATCACACACTCAAAATTATGTTATTAAAGCAAAAAGAAGGAAATTGGACGAATCCTAGGGACAGATTGGCAGTTGCCCTGTTTACCTTAAATTTTTTAACTTTAGATTCTAAAGAATATTCGGCTGGAGACAGACACTGGAACCCACACCAACAACATAAACCTTTGGTTTACTGGAAGGATGTTCTTTCAGGTACATGGAAGAGTCCAGATCCAGTATTAATTTGGGGGAGAGGATCTGTTTGTGTTTTTCCAAAGCACGAATCCTCCCCAATATGGATACCATCTAGATTAATAAAACAGGTACAAAATAAAAAAGATCAAGATGAAGTTGTTGAGGAATCAAGATTAATAAAACAAATACAAAATCAAGAAGACCAAGATGAAGTTATGGAATGATTCCCTTAAAAGAGTCCTTCAATAAATTCACAACTTAAATCTCATTCCTCCCGGCCGGGACGAGAAGATCTCTCTTTAGTGTGTACACAATTGTATTTTTTCTTTTTATATATGTCTTTATGTCTGTGCATTTGTCTAAATTTCATGTTAATGTGACATCACAAATATATGTTTGTATGTGCATATGTCCAGTGTGACATCACAAATAACAAAGCACTTATGAAAATTATAAAAATATATATATATATATATATGGATCCAAATAACTTTAATTCATTTAAGTTTAGAATATTCAAATTAGATAAACAACTTAAAAGTGAAGGTAAATTCAATTTTGATTTATAGGTGTCTCTGGGACTTCTCTTCAGCTATGAATATGACTAATAACGTATAACCTGATATTTTGGTTTTGACATGGGATTGTTTATTTGTAATTGACTTTATTTGTTTAATAGCTGATTAATTTGAATTATTTCAACAGGTAATTTCATAGAAGGATTGCTGTGTATGCAGAGACTCGGGGGTTCCAGCTAACAAATTATTTTTCCAATGTGCTTTTAGCTTTTCTTTAATCTATCTTTAAAGCAGTAAATACCCTCAGTCTTTCTTTGATTTGTTCTGAATGTGATATTTTGCCAGCTTATGTTTGTGGAAGCTCAAGCAGCAATATGTGTAAGCAGAGATCAACTTTAATTACCTGATCTAATAATTCTATTTTTTAGTTTGACAACTCGCCTCTTGACTCAGTGCTGGAATAGCACTGCCTTTCCTCTAATAATTGATGCTTGAGTTTCTAGGTAGCGGGCCCTGAAGATTTGCTGGTGGCATTGTCTAGACATAAAAAAGACGACTGCTGCTACAGCTGCAGGGATCACGGTCGCTACAAGCATCCCTGCTGCTCAAGCATCAAACAACCTCACCAGCAGTGTGGCCTCTGCTCTGCATGCATGGGGCCTCCTAGATCAACGTGTTAAATCAAGTGGACATTTTGATCTTTCATTGTTTGGGACATTACGGGACAATGCCTTGCGGGTATTTGTCTAAAGAACTCAGTGTGTTACTTGATGGAACTTAGGGCAGCTGATTTGTTTAAAGAACTTGATACGCTATGGAACTTGGCTCGTCAGCAGAAGGCTTGCCGCCTTAAAACCTCAGCATCTCTTCACGATTGGATGGCTGTTAGCCAACACACACAGTCAATCCTGAAGGGCTCGACTGGACGGCTGGTAGCCAATGATGGGTAAGATCCCCAAAGGGGGACAACCTAAGACAGGCACAGTCGCACGGGACAGTCTCATGTGGCCGACATATCAACCTAAGACAGGAGTCAAGGGCACAGCCTTGATTATCCGATGAAGGGTAAGAATGTTGGTTGCACATGGACGTCCTAGAGCATCCCCTCTTTTAAAACTAAAGGGGGGGAATGTAGGAGCCCTAATTAAGGAGATAGCTAAGATTGCGGTTAGCTGAGAGCCATAAAAGATGTTCAAGTTTCACCTGATATTCATACATTCATCTAAGAATCTTTTTATGCCCGTGAACACTGTGTGATGCACCTGTAAGCTCGAGCTGTAAGCACTCGTCCTTGTTAAAGCAAAATGTATTTAACCGGGTGAGGGTTAGTGGCTGAGTGGTTGGAATTTGTAGTGGTGGTTGGAGTTAGAGTGGTCAGAGTTAGAGTGGTTGGAGTGAGAGTGGTTGAAGAAGTGTGGTTGGAGTTAGAAGAGAGTTGGAGTTGTGGTTGAAGTTCGAGAGGTTGCTGGAGCTGGAGAAAGAAGTTAGAAGAGAGAAGAATAAAAGAACTTTTTCATTTCCATCCTGCCTCCGAATTTTCTCCCGTGGCGTCGTAGCTGCAAGCGGCAGCAGCAGGCAGATACAAGTGCCCATATCCATGAACTCTTTTTTGCCAAATTTATATTTTGTATTTCTTTTTGATCCAGCACCTTTAGAATTCAGCCCCACATGTATTCTTTCAGCTCCTGTCTGTATGCATTGGCTCTGCCCTACTGTTTATTTAGGGTGTTGTTCCTTCCTGTCTTTAGGAGGCCTAGCCCATCTCCAGAGGAAGTATGTTGGGATTTAACTCTGGATATTGCCCCAGCGTCAAGCCCCGAATCTACATTAGAATCTACTTTCTTGAACCACTTCTGGTACCAACTGTGTGACAGATTGGTTTCCCCAGGGAAAAATTCTGAAATGTAGATTAGTGCATACAAGACATTTCTTAGGACATATTCTTGAGATCAGCATCATAGAAGGGAGGAGAAGTAAGCAGAATTTAAAGTGATACAGTCCTGACACCAGTCTCAGCTGACTCCATGTGGGGTCCAGGGTCTGGGATGGCCCTCAGATTGCCACCACCTGGGATAAGGGGGCCAAGCCTTTATGTCCTTGCACTGATCAGCCTTGGGAGGTAGACTTTTCCTGGAAGGAGACATGATCTTGGGTGAGACAGCTTTATTCAGGGCTAGTAATCTCCAAAGAGTTCTAACAGCTGGGGGTAAAAAATTCTTATTTAATCCGCACTGTCTGCCAGAGCAAGCCAGGTAATCCCAATTACCTGGGATTGCTCCCAGCAGCTGGGGGTAAAAATTCTTAATTCCTGGAGGGTATAAGGGTGGTGTACTGCAGCATCTATCACACTCTCAAATTCCACTAAAGCCAGTCCCACAGTCATGTCTGCCTCTAATGGGTTGGAGAGCAACATGCTTCTCATAGAAAAACACTGCAAGTCACAAATCAATAAGTGGAGAAGACATATGATATATCCTAGAGACAGGGGAGCTACATGGGAAACCGGAAGACAATAGAGCAATACTTTCAAGTAATGGGAGGCAATGCTTTTGAACTATGAATTCTGTACCAGCCAAACTGTTGATTAAATATAAGAGAATGACTCTGCTGAGACATAGAAGGTCCATGCTTCAGCAACACAAGAAAGAGAAGATACAGAACCCGAAATAGGGAATAGACAATGGGGAAGAGAAGACTGGGGACAGTAGCCATGCAGCAGCTCAGAGCAAAACCACTCCAACCACAGTGGTTGAGAAGACTCCAGGAGGGGATTCTTCAAGAACATGAGATTGATATGATTCCTAATGAATTTGGACATGTGGGGAAATTTGCACAATTTGGAGAGAGTTTAAGTTATTTTTTAAAAAAAACTTCAGGAAGAAAGAAACAGAAAAGAAAATATGAAGCACATCATAGTATACATCTCAGCTTAGTTGTGATAGTGTTTATAGAGTCACAATAATATAAACATTTGATCTAAGCAATTTATGATATATCTACATAGGGAAGAGAGGATACCAAAAATGTTGGCATATGTGGGAAGATTAAGGAGAGGTGGCAGAAAATTAAGTAGGTCTTCACTTTCTTTGTTAGGAAACAAACAGATGACCCTTGAAAGGGAAATTTTAAAATAGCAAGTAGAGGCGGGCATGATGACTCAGGTCTGTAATCCCAGCAATTTGGGAGACTGAGGCAGGAGGATCACAAGTTCAAGGCCAGCCTTAACAATTTGGCGAGGCCCTAAAGCAAATTAGCAAGAA
The DNA here is from genome assembly GCA_025594165.1 of Tamias sibiricus. Classification (NCBI taxonomy): domain Eukaryota; kingdom Metazoa; phylum Chordata; class Mammalia; order Rodentia; family Sciuridae; genus Tamias; species Tamias sibiricus. The sequence goes on along the minus strand of CM046663.1, from coordinate 136,842,630 downwards.
CCTGTCTCAAAATTAAAAATAAAAATAGCTGGGGATGTGGCTCAGTGGTAAAGCATCCCTGGGTTCAATCCTGAGTACCAAAAATAAATAAATAAAACATGAAACATATCGATACGAAAATAATCTGATGAAAGAGCTCAAAGTGGGGAGCTTCGGGAGTGGAAATAGCTGCTAGAATAGAGGAACCACTAATTTTGTAATAACCTGGTAGGATTTCTTGATTCTTTAAAATAAACACATGCATGGATCTTATAAAAATAACTTAAAAATAATTCCAAATTCAAAAACTCTCCCAAAGAATAGAGGAAGGAGCAGCACATCCCAACTCATTCTATGATGCTAACATAACCTTGATTGATGTCAAAGCTTGACAAGGAAAAAAGGAGGGAGGTAAATTACAATCAGTCATATTCATAAACACAGATGCAAAAGTCATAAGTAACATTTAAATATATTAGGAATCCAGATTTAGCAATAGGAAAGCAAAAGATAAAATAACCAAGTTGGGTTTATCTCAGCAATGCAGGTTAGTTTAACATCAAAATATAAATGTAATTCACTACATTAAATGCAAAAAATAATATGACCATCTCAATAGAGTAAAACCATCTGATAAAATGCAACTTCACTTATTTTATAAAGTTCTAGCAAACTAGGAATTAAAAGAACTCCTTTAATCTTAAAAAGGCTAATTATGAAAAACCTACTGCAAATAACATGCTGAATAATGAAATGTGGATATCTTTCCCTTTGAAACAGGGAAAAAGCAAAGGATGTCTATTATTATCATCCCTAGTCAATGCAGTAATGAGAAATCTCCCCAGAACAGAAATAAAAGGGATAATAGAGTAATCACGAGAATTGGAAAGGAAGAAACAAAGCAAGCATTATTTGCAAATTATATGATCATGATGAGAGAAAATCTGTAAGAATCTACTGCTGATTGCATGCTCACCAGCAGTGTGTGAGACTTCCTGTGGCTTTGCATTTTGTCGCACTTGGAAGTGTTGGGCCTTCACATATTAGGCCATCTGGTGAGTATATAATAGTATCTCTTTGGTGTTGGAATTTGCATTTTTCTGATTACTAATGAGATTGAGTACCTTCTCATATTTACATTTACCTATTTTTTCCATTGAGGTCTCAATGTTTTCTTACTAATTTGCTGGAGTTGTTTATGTGCTCTAGACATTGGCCCTTTGCAGTTTGTGATTTTAATATAATTGAATTTATCATTATTTCCTTTATGATTTTTTCCTGTTGAGAAATCCTTTCCCACCCTGAGGTCATAAAGATATTCTTCTATATTATCTTTCAAGTTCTTATCTTACTTATTTGAACTCCAACTGTAATCGATTATTTATCATGTAAGGTTAGAGATCATTTTTTTTCCCCACATGAATAGGTAAAATGCAAAATAAATCTCTAAGGAGATACTGCTATGTTCTCACCAGATAGCCGCATATGTAAAAATCTAACATTCTTAAGTGTCACAAAAGTGGTAGAACTACCAGAAGGCTCATACACCACTGGTGACAGTATAAACAGTGCAACCACACTGGAATACAATTTAGAATTACCTAGTAAAGATGAAGAACTGCTTGCACTCTTTGCTCAAGCAATTCCACTAAAACTCTTTATGTGTCCACTAAATTCAGTAGTGTTTAGTGTGTATAGCATTGGATAACTGGGTTCTCACTTTAAGTAAGGCTTTTTTTTTTTTTTAAGTTAATACTATGATTGAACCCAGGGATGTTTTCCAGTGAAGGGCTATATCCCCAGCCCTTTTTAATTTTGAGACAGGCTCTCGCTAAGTTGCTAAGGCTGGCCTTGAATTTACAATCCTCCTGCCTTGACCTCCAGAATTGCTGGGATTACAGACATGTATGCCACCATGCCCAGCTTATGTAGGGCTTTGAGAAATTCACTGAGACAGAATTCTATAGGTTAAAATATAGTTTTTCTGCACACTAGAAGTGTTTGCTTACAGATGGGTCTTAGGTGTGTGTTCAGAAATGAAAAGAAGTTGTTTCTTTACCATGATTTGCCCTTTTCTTCTGGAACAATTATAACCTAATTTAAAACCAACTTGCATTAATGGCAATGCTATGAAAATCATGAATAAGCTTGAACTTCCTAGGTGTACATGTATAATTGACTGCGTGTTTTGTGCCAGTCCCCAAGTGACCTTGATCTTATAACTTTATGTGTATTTTACAGACAAGGAAACTGAGGAAGAGTGGTTTTGAAACCTCCTGAGGTGATGTAGCTCCAAGGGGTAAGGCGGAGACTCATTGGGTGTGGGTGACTGTTAATCCCAGGTCTTCTCTTGTGACCTTCAATGGCAGACTGTGTTGCCTTACTGCATCCTTTGGGGCTGAAGACACTACTCAGGGGTAGGTCTAGAAACAGCTCCAGGAGCCACTTCCATCACTTCCATTTTCATGTTAGCAGCATTTGATTGGCGAGGATTTGACAGGCCTTCTCTTTTGAAGGCTTTTAAAAAGAAATCCTATGGTAAATCCTTTTCTAACGCAAAGGATCAGCCCCGCAAACACCAAAATTTTGTAATCCCATACACCCCGTGCCTAGATTGGGTTTATTTGCAATAGACAGTTATTTCTTTGCCATCCTGCAGGGGGCAACTTTTAACTGCTTTTCAAGAGCTGTCTGTAAATGGTTGCTGAGTGGGTGTGTTCAACAGTAGGAGAAGAAATGGCAAAAGTAAGAATTTTTAAAAAAAACGACTAAGCAAAGTTTGAAAACTGCATGAAACTCAGTGAAGAATGGAAGAGGTGACAGAAGAGCAATGGATTCTGTTTCAAGAGTTATTACTAAAAGGCAGCAACATTTAGTGGTTTCCTGACCTGCCCGTATTTATTAGCCAAATCCATGTGAAGTTTCATTTGCTGCACAAAATTATTTTTCACTGAGGTTTTGTCCATTTCACTTCCACATTTTCTGAATTCGTAAGTCGGTGCCTGCGGCACTGCGCAGACCCGGGGAGTGTGGGTATCAGTTTACACACAGCCTTCAGTAAATATTCCGTCAGAGGTCCACCCATTCGCCTTTCCCCCTTCCCTCTTCTCTGGGAGAAACCCTCCCTTCGCTCTGGGAGACAAATTCTGTCCCGGGCGGCGGGGCCGGAGCTCCAGCGCCCGCGCATTCCTAACTTCGTTTGCTGAAACTTACTTTCTGCCAACCAAGAGCCATGCTCCGGGTGATCGTGGAATCTGCCAGTAACATCCCTAAAACGAAATTTGGGAAGCCGGATCCCATCGTTTCTGTAATTTTTAAGGGTAAGGAAAAGTTTTCTTTTCTTTCTGAAGCCCTGTTTTGGAATGTTAGTCTCTTAAAGTCTGCCTTTAGGTGGCTGAGAAAGCACAGCCTGGGCTGGTCAGGGGAGAGGACCGACCGTTGTGAAGGTTTCAGATTTTCCCCAGGGCTTTGAGACTCTTTGAATGACCTGATATTTTAGTTCTTATAGTGTGATTTCGGTAAACCCTTGGGAGAAAATGCTTACTTGCTAATCCTTTAACTTCAGGTATCAGTAAAGTCTGTGTTGGCTCAAAGTGAGAGTTCCAACAGTCTTGCATGCAGTTTTCAATTTTTCTACCTTGGAGAAAGGGGTAAATGGGAAAAAGAAGCCATTAAATAAATTCTTGGAGGCATCATTACTCTATTAAACAGCCCCATGCTATTTTTATAGTCACTGGGCTTCTGGTGGGTTAGGTGAAGTTAATTTTTTGAATTAGTTTGTTTTTGCGTTATTTTGTGCTTCTTTGTACTTGTTCTCTATCTCTAAATGATTGGGGTGTTTTCTTAAGCTCCATAGCTTTTAAATTGCTCAGAGCAGGAGCTTTGAACAGCAGGTCTGTGGCTTGGGGATCTGGTTCTATCTTGTTGAGTGACCTTGGGCAAGTGACTTCATTTCTCTTAAGTTTTTCTTCTGTAATACAGGAGAGGAAAGTTTAGACTAGATCATCTTAAAAGGCCCATTGTACTTCCAAGCATATTTTTCTATGACATTAATGGTGATGGCAGTGGAGAGGGTCGGGCGTGGCTGGTATGATGGCCTGCCCCCAGGCAGTGTGATTTTGGCTTTGGCTGGAGTGGTTTGTCTAAATCTGGGTTTGGGGGCTTTACCCATTTTCTGTTTGGTCATGGTAAGATTGTGCCAGCTCACTTCTTGGCCGGGGTCAGGGATGAGGCGGGTGGCAGAGAGAGTGAGAGCTTTGATAGGCACATTTCCTGACCGCGCGCCTCGACCGACCATTTTTCCTCTTCCTCCAGGAGCACCCTTTCTTGGTTCTTGTTTCCATTTTTTATCCCTATTTTTCTTCTAAAACCTCTTATTCTCAGGGATGAGCAAGAAAATGACAGATCTGAAGAATTCTTCTTCTCCTTTTCCCCCCTCTTCCTCCTCCTCCTCCTCCTCCTTCTTTTGGGACAGGAGACTGAATCAGCCAGGTTCTTGCATTTGTTAGGCAATCATTCTACCACCGAGGCACATCCCCAGACCTTTTTAAATTTAAAATTTTATTTTGAGATAGTATCTGACTAAGTTGCCCAGGCTGGCCTTGCACTTGAAATCATATTGCTTCAGCCTTCTGGGTAGCTGGGATTACAGGTGTGTACCTGGTCAAAATTTGTATTCTTAAACTAGGATGTGGTTTAAAAATCTGGCTAGAGAATATCTTGTAATCATGTTATGTCAGAGTTCATTTGCATGTATTAGTTATTTTCAAATCCTTTTTTTTTTTTTCTTGACGCAGTCACATATTAGGGATGTGTGTGCATCATGGAGTGTGGGCAGCCTTCACCATTGGCATGTAAAGACATGTAAAAATATATTGGGTTCAATCTGGTGATGTCATTGTTTAAGGCAAGTGACATAGATTATAAAGGAGTTAGAATTAATGTATTAAAATCTGATTTGTCAGATGTATATGTCTTAGTTAAAAAATTTAAATGACTAAACCTATATCTAAGGCTCTGAACATAAAAACACATAGTTGAAAGTGGAAAACAAAATGGCAAATATAGTCTATCCAAGCAGTTACATTTGCTAGATTATTTAACTTTAGTATCTTTTCTGGTCTCTCTTTTGGCTGTACATATGGAATGGTAAAGTCATTCATTCATTCATCTAACAAACAACCTGACCCATGAAAGAGCATTGAACTCAGTGTAGGAACATCTGGACTACAGCTGACATTAGCTAAGTATATGATGACCTTAGTTAACCCAGATTTAACAGCTGGGTCCCACATTTCTCAGCTATGGAATATTGGGGATGGATCTTCTGACTCTCAGATTCTATAATTTTCTAGTTCCGTGTATTGAACATAAGCTCTCAGCAAGACGTGGAAGATGTACCTTAGGTGCTGGAGGGGTTATTGCAATGAATATGGCATTTTTCTTTTTTTTAAATCTTTCCCAATGACTTAAAATACTGGCTATAGCAAATCCTTCCCAGTTGTGCCCTCTCCCAACTTTAAGCACTGTATAAAATTAATATTAAGTCCTGATAGTTCTGAGGATACTTATATCTTGATAATGTTTATCACCAGGAACTTGGGGCAAAGTCAGATGCACGTTATTGTGTTGTGGGGTAGCATGTAGTTTGGAAGATATAGAAGCCCTAACAGAACATCAGTGTGGCTCCAAAGAAAGTGCATGTGTTAATTGAAATGTGTAAACATTTTGCCTTGAGTACATAAAGCAGCAAGATCCGAGCAGTAAGCAGCTCTTCTCAGACCATAAGATGACTCGAAGCACGGCCAAAAGGTGTGTTAGTGCTTGTGTAGACACTGTGGGGCTGTGTTAGTCAGTTTTCTGTTACTTTAACAACCACCCGAGGTAACCAACTTATGAAGAGAACAGATTTATTTAGATTCACAGTTTTGGAGGGTCCAGTCCATGACTGAGCAGATTTGTTACTTGTAGGCCTTTAACGATGGGGGTGGAGAATACATCATGGCAATCCTGTTCACATCATGGGGAGGAAGAAAGAGAGAGCGAGAGTCCCAGGGCTCCAACCTCTTCGAGCACATATCACCAAAGATCTAAAACCTCTTACTAGACCCTACCTCTTAAAGTTTCTACCTCCTCCCAATTGCACCACACAGAACAAGCCTATAACACATGCTCTTGGGGGGACACCTGTCCAATTCATAGCAGAGATTGTAGCTATGCTGAAGCTCTGAATGTGCTGGACTGACAACCAGCTGGTTTGGAATTGACCTCAGTCTTTTGTGTTCAGGCTCATCTGAGGCTGACTGTTGAGTTGCTCAAGGCCTGGTGTGAGCCAGGAGGATTGGGGGGCTACTGCAATCCCTGTTGTGCAATTTAGTAGTGCCCGAGTAGATTATGGAAGCCACCAGTGTTCTCTGTTTTTTTTACTTCCTTGTCCATGAACCCGGTCAATGAATCAGCCCTGATCTTAAGGCCAGAATGCCTGTGAGCCAGGGGTGGCCTTTCTCTCTTGAGTTCCAGTAGATAGCTGAGCTGCAAAGCTGAATCTAGCAGGAAGTAGACTACACAGGCCTCTGGGACCTCTCTCAACTCTAAGACATTAGGATATCCCAAAACATAACAGGCTTAAAATTTTTTTTGAACTTAAATAATGCAATATTTTAAAATCTTTTTTTAAAAATTGCATCATATTTCTTTTTATGATTTCAGACTTACAGAAAAGTTGCAAAAGGTTTATATACATATACATAGAGAAAGAAAAACTGGAACAAAGATTCCTGGTTTCCATGAATCATGCAGATTCCTAACACGTCAACATTTTACTACATTGGCCTTATTCTCTCTTGCATGTTCACTCTGTTATACATACTATATACACATATTCATATATACTTACATATATACATCTAGAGTCTGAAGCATTTAGGGGTAAAAGGACATCATATCTTCAAGCTATTCTTAAAACAATTCAGAGAAAAAAGCTACATACAGTCACACATCAATTAACAATGGGGACATGTTCTGAGAAATGTGTTGCCACTCAGTTTCATCAAACGAACACAGCTATGATATCACTACGCAAGATTATCTTATGGGACCACCATCATGTATGCAGTCTGTTGTTGGCTGAAATATTGTTACTGGGCATAAAAAATAATTCTTAAGTAAAAACTAATGCATGTAAAAATAAAATAAATGAACAACCCAAAAGGCATTATACAACTGAAAAGTCAACGTTCTCACCCCCCCTCCCTATTCTTTCTGTCTTCTAGGATCATAGCTAGGGATCTCCCCGCTGACTGATTTGATTTAAATCTTTCTCAATCTTTTGCTATAGACATGCAAGTTCTTCCAGTCACTGCCACCTGCTAGCAACAGTACAGCAGTGGATGTCCTTGAAGTGCCATTTTTGTGAATGTTTGCCTTGCTGAAAGACTGACTCTGTGGTCTGTGGTTTTTGCATGTGTGGATATTGCCATGAACTTCCATTGCCCCTTTGACTCCTCCCTTGTTCTGTGTCAAATCTCTGGAAAAGGTTGGTCGAGAGGAACTTTCTTGTATACTCTATATTGTTGTGCCTTCCCAATGTGGTGACATTACTTTCATAGGCAATATCCATCATTTCAATACATGCATAAAATGTGTAATGTTGGCAGTATCTAACACATAAAAATATAAACATTTTATATTTTTATGTGTTAGGAATATTCAAAATCCTGAATACTTTAAAAAAATTTTAACTTGTTATATATGACAGTAGAATGCATTATAATTCATATTGCACATATAGAGCACAATTTTTCATATCTCTGGTTGTACACAAAGTAGAGTACACCATTTGCGTCTTCATGCGTGTACTTAGGGTAATGATGTCCAGCTCATTCCACCATCTTTCCTATCCCCATGCCCCCTCCCTTTTTTTTCCCTCCCCTTTAGAAAAAACTTTTACGTAAGCACAAAGTCTGCAAGATTCCCTCTAGGATGGATGGAGTGTGATGGGAGAAAGAGCTCATGGATCTCGTTCACTGTGGCCTGTGAATTGCCCCACACAAAAATTTGGCTTACCCAGGACACCTCACAGAACTAGTCCAGAAAATTTCCACCAGCTCAAATGAGAGCCATGCCATGCGGGCACTTCACTAGGACCAGCATATTGTATTGACAAAACACTCAGGAAGGCAAAAGTGTTTCATCTACTGAGTCATTCTGGTCACTTCCGGGAGAACAGGGCTTGGAGACTCACCGTGAAAGGACAGTGGCCCCACCCTGTTGAAGCATGGAAACTCTCAAAGGTACACTTCCCAAAGGCACATTCTGAGGCTCTCGGGCCATTTACAAAGGCACAATAGCCTTTTAGAAATTGATTAATGTGCCTTGTTTTCCCTTTCATCCTCCAGGGCATATCTTACCTTCATGCCCTCAGCTAGGGATGTTGATATTTTCTGGTTTTATGTTTCTTTTCTGATTATTGATGAGTTTCTCCATCCCCCTAAGATCTGGCCCTGTCATGAAGGCATGGTGTTTTTATAATTTCTGCAGCCCTGACACATCACTGATGGTATATATACATTTTCATTATTGACCTTGAAAGCAAAGAGCTCGCAGGAGATTGGTGACATCTTGATGTAATAAAGTCATTGATTCTTAGTCGTGAAAGGGACCATGGGAAACTAGCCAATCTCCTCATTCAGACAGAATTACACTTACTGTTCTCTCAGGTGCTTTGTGGATGAAACTTGGCAAAGAGCCACTTTACACATTCCTGAACCCTGAACACAACCAGTTCCCAGCACCTGCTCTCCAGGAGCAAACTAGTGTCTTAGACACTTTGCATTCTTGTTCCTGGAGAGAAAAATGTGAATCTGCCAGTTTTTGTGTTGAAAATTCCTATGTGAAGCATTCCATGGTCTATAATACACATACTACTTATAACGCCATGATATGGCACTACCCACTGTGTGATTTCTATTCAACAGCTGTTCTGTTGGACAGGGGTGTACTTTGAACACAGTTCTCCCTAAGAAATAACTATGGGACATCTGGTACCCTAAGCCTTATCAGCTAACTTCCTATTGGGCATTGGAATGCAAAGGCCCTGAGCTTTGGAGTCTGGGATGCCTGGATAAGAATTCCAGTTGCTACCTCTTGCTTCCTAGTTATTCATGAGCAAATACAATCGCCAGCCTCAGTGTTTTCAATAAGACCTCCTATCTCGCAGAGTTGTTTGAGAATCAAATGGAGATACATGGGACTTTGCACATGGGAATCCCTAAATTTTCCTAAATTTATTTGATTACAGTTACTTCATGGAGCTCTACAATGTACCAGACAGTATGTAAGGAAACCAAGACTTGAAACATACTCATGACATGGTTCTAGATCCAGAAGACCAATAGTTAGAAGTATCAGAAGATATATGCCAAAATAATAATTTAAAAGTAGATGGAAGAGTGAAGAGCTTTGTGAAGAAAGTGTCATTTGGTTTGGTCTTAAAGGATGAGTGAAAATTAGACATAAAGAATGGGAAAAAAGGGCTGGGATTGTGGCTCAGCAATAGAGTGCTCCCCTGGCACGTGAGCGACCCAGGTTCGATCCTCAGCACCATGTACAAATAAAATGCATTGAATAAAACTCATTGTGTACAACTAAAAGCAAATAAATAAAAATATAAAAAAAAAAAAAAAAGAATGGGAAAAAGAACCTTCCAGGAACCCAGAGGCCATGGTCCCCCTCGGTGAGGTTGACAATGGGGCCTGGTATGGCTATGGCTTGCAGTGTAGGGTCAACCACTGGGGAGCCCCAAGGCAGCCATGTATGAGTAACTGATAGAAGTAGTCAGGGAGACAACTTAGAAAGTTTACAAGTTGAGACAAATGTTACCCAGGGCAGAGGGATGTCATTCCTGGGCTGGAATCAGAAGAAACTAATAAAGGAAAGTTACTAAGGAAGCAGCTGATTGATTTAAATTGATAGGAAAACCATGCTGGGCAGACTGAGCAGGCCCTCCTCTCTCACACTGCTTGGCCTCCTCTCCAACAGGTGGGTGGCACTGCCAGAAGAGGCCAGCATGTGGGCTTTACCATCTGAGACAGGAGGGAAGGAGGCCATCTGGACATAGAAGAAAGGCTTAGAAATTGACAGTGATATTTGAAAACAACTTTTCTGTCTTCCCAAAGGTTAAGCTAAGATGTGGGTCTCATTCACATCTGGAAGGTATCATGGTCTGGAATTGTTCAATTACCAAGGGACGGATACCCACTCAAGCTTATTCAAGAATATCTTGGGAGTTTTTCTAAAGCTAGAGAGAAATGGCTCAGAATCCGAATCCTGGGCCTCACAGGAGACATCAATCATGTCAGGCAAGGAGTCATTAGTATTCTCTCCTTCTCTATCAGAGATGTGCAGCCTCAGGCCTCAGTTTTTCTCTGCACGTGGCAGCCACTACCTTTCTGCACATTGGCTACCTTGTGTGGGCCTCTTGTGTGGGCTTTGGGTCACCACAGGTGACTGGGTCCTGACTGGACACCTAACTACAATGTCAGTGTCTCCTCATTGAGGTCTTTGAGAGACAGACTCCAGTTGGTTCTGTTTTGATCAGATATTCAGACCTGGTCCAATCAGCTATGGTTAAAGGCCATGGAAGCCCAGGACAAGCAGGTATACCAGATGTACCTAGTGTACAGAATGGCTTCTGAGGACCTAGAACTCAGTCCATCTCCCAGTTCAGGGATTTGACCTGTTCTTTGCTCTTTGGGGGGGGAGTGGGGGTGAGGGTGGGGGTGGTACCAGGGATTGATCCTGGGGTTACTTTACCACTGAGCCACATCCCCAGCCCTTTTTAATATTTTACTTAGAGACAGGGTCTCACTGAGTTGGTTAGGGGCTTTACTAAATTGCTAAGGCTGGCTTTGAACTTGTGATCCTCCTGCCTTAGCCTCCCAAGCCACTGGGATTACAGGTTTGCACCACTGTTCCTGGCTCTTTGCATCTTTAATCTGCTAATTGATCTAACGTCCCACACGAAGAGACTCATTTTTTCTATGATCAACACAATATATGGAAAAGGATAACCTTAGGACTAGGCACGTTAAATTTTATTTCTGGTTTTATTACTAGGAACAAAATGTCACTGGGCAACTGTATTTCAGTATTTCTTCATTTCCTCATCTATAACGTGGGGAGAATAAGATATGCTTTATAAGCCAGGCGCGGTGGCACACGCCTGTAATCCCAGCACTTGGGAGGCTGAGGCAGGAGGATCACGAGTTCAAAGCCAGCCTCAGCAATGGCGAGGCACTTAGCAACTCAGTGAGACCCTGTCTCTAATAAAATACAAAAAAAAAAAAGGGCTGGGGATGTGGCCCAGTGGTCGAGTGCCCCTGAGTTCAATCCCCAGTACAAAAAAAAAACAAAAGATATGCTTTATAGAAATAGTGTAAGGACCAATAGAGATAAAATATCTAAAGCTCTTACCACAGAGCCTGACACATAATTGTTATATGGCAAATGCTCCTATCCTCCCCCTTTTAAACCCACTCCTTTCCCATTTCCTCCAAGGTGGCCCAGGCTTAGATTTCAAAATAAATGGGAAGCCCTTTGGTTGTGGCTGCAGAGCCCATGTCTGATTTATTGGTAAGAGTGCATCATGGCCTCTCAATTAGGCACATAGTGAGATCTTTGTTTTTAGCTGTGGTAAAAGACACATAACAAGCCGGGCGCGTGGGTGGCGGCCTGTAATCCCAGCACTTTGGGAGGCAGGCAGGAGGATCGCGATTCAAAGCCAGCCTCAGCAATGGTGAGGCACTTAGTAACTCATGAACCCTGTCTCTAAAATACAAAAAAAAAACCAGTGGTCAAGTGCCCCTGAGTTCAATCCCCGGTACCACATCCAAAAAAAAAAAAAAAAAGACACATAACATTGATAATCTTAAACCATACATTTCAACCATCAACACCATCCATCCACCAACAGAACTCTTCATCTTGTAAAACTGAAATTTTGTCTGTACCCATTAAATAATAACTGCCCATTCCCATTGTCCCTAACCCCTAGCAGTGACCATTCTTTCTGTCCCTATAAATTTGAGTATTCTAAGCACTTCATATAAGTGGACTCAAACAGTGTTTGTCCTTTTGTGCCAGACTTATTTCACTGAGCATAATGCCTTCAAGGTTCATTCATGTAGCAGCATCTTTCAGAATATTCTCCCTTTTTAAGGCTGAGTAATATTCCATTGTACGCATATGGCACATTTGGTTTATCCATTCATCTACTGACGGGTGCTTTGGGTTGCTTCTACCTTTTAGTTATAATGAATAATTCTACTATGAACAAAGGTACAAGTATCTGTGTCCCTGATTTCAGTTCTTTGGGGCATGTACTAATGTCCTGAAGAACTGCTCTACTGTTTCCCACAGCTGCAGCACCATTTTACGTTCTTATGAACTGTGTGTGCACAAGAGTTCCAATTTCTCTGCATCCTTGACAACACTTTTGTTATTTTCTGGTTTTAATAATGGCCATCTTAATGATTGTGGGCATAGTAGATTCTTAGCCACTCTCCATTGACTTGGATTTTCAGCTCACAGTTTTGTTAGCTGTGAGTGACAATGGATGCAGTGTAGCGGGCCTTTTGCAGTCCATGTGGCCAAAGTTGTGCTGGGTTCCACAGCACAGCTTAAAGCATATGGGAAATAGCCTTGGTCCCCTGAAATACCAGGTATTTTTGTTGGTCTGGGCTCCCCAGGATGGGGCTGGAACAAGAGGTCACGCTGCTCCTCCCAGAAGCATCAGGTTGCCCTGAAATTCTCTCTCCCGACATCCTCTACTCCTTTGTGGCACCTGTTGAGAGATGTACTGGTATATTTGCTGGCTTATTGGATTGACACTGGCCCCCTCCATTAGACAGTAAGCTTTGTGAGAACAGGGCCCATGTCACTTTCCCTAGCACCTGGCTGGGTGCCTGGTATACAGTAGGTAATCAATAATAAGTTACTGAATGAACGATTGCGGCTCTTCTACTCGTTTGGATCAAGGATCCACAGACCAGAGGCACCATATGAGACCAGATCCCTACGCCCACAAATTACAGAACTGATCTTGAGTGTTTAAGACTTCAGGGTTTCCACAGGCTGGTTGGAATCCATGAGCTGCATCTCAACAAAAGCCGGAAGTCAGGGGAGCCCCAGCCTACCTCTGACCTTGACATAGGCTTTGGTCTTATTAATGGCATGGAAACTGAAGTGGGGATAAGATCTTTCTCTAAAGGTTATAAAAATAAATAATATGGTACTTGAAGTGTCCAGACCTAAAGTAGGTGTTTTATTCTCCCTCCACCTCTTGAAGTCTGGCTCCCTTTGCACGTTGCCAAATGAAAAACTAGTGACCTGGGTTATGTGCTAAAGAAATAGAAAGATTACAAATCTAGTGAGGATAGCCAAACAGGACCTTTAAGCTCCTGTAAAGGGTGAAGCTATAAGTCTGGAAAAGAGGTCTAGACTGGGTTCATATCATGTCTAAACAACTAGTCAGTTTGGTGAAAATAAAACAGACTTTTTAAAAAGCTTCATTCACTTGGTTGGGGTTGTGGCTCAGCGGTAGAGCGCTGGTTCGAACCTCAGCACCACGTAAAAACCGCATTGTGTACAACTAAAAGCAAATAAATAAACATTTAAAAAAAAAAAAAAAGCTTCATTCACCAATCACTTTCTATGTGCACCAGATTATTAGAGCAACACTGTCTAAAAGAACTTCCTATGATGGGGGAAATGGTCAAGATCTGCCCTGTCCAATGTGGTAGCCACAAGCCACAGGTGAATATTGATCACTGAAATGTGGCCACTGTGACCAAGAGACTGAAATTTTAATATTAGTTTTAATTAATTTTTAATGCACATAGCCACATGTGCTTACTGACGGCCTAATCAGGTAGCACAGATAGCAGCAGACAGCCACAGCAGCCCAGTCCAGGCTTCCCACTCACCGTAGCCCAGCACCTGTGGACCTCACTTGCCTTATCTGTAAAATGGAGTGGGTAATAGTCCCAACTGCAGGCAAGGTGCAGGGATTTGCATGAGTACAGTGAAAGCACATAGAAAGGTCTATGCAGTTATTTCGATCTTCTAGAGAATATGGGCTGGATGCACAACCCCAGTAATAACAATGACTTGGTCTTCCACTATTTATTCAGCTCTTACTCTGTGCACCCACCCGCAAGTAGTACCTAACCCTCATTTCATTCTTAGGAAGAAGGTGTTATTTCCTCGCCATTTTTCCTATGGGGGAGCTGGGGCAGAGACAGGGCAGGGTTTTACTAGATTCCAGACTGTGTGTGTGTGTATTCACAGAGCTCAGGATGGATGAGGAGACAGCACAGCACCTGGACCACAACCATCAAGTTCAAGTGCATGCTTCTGCCCCCTCTGCTGATAGAGTTGTTCAGTGTGGGGAACATTTGGATCCAGTGGGCAGGAGGAAGAAAGTGCACCAAGAACAAAAGAATGCTGAAAAAAGAAAAGAAAAACAAAACCCAACCCTCCTGGGCTGATCTTGCCACAGGGTAATGAAACCTTTACGACTTGCAGTGACTCATAGGCTCTGAGGTGACATAGCTTAGGAGTGAATCAGTTCCCTGGTAATCACATTTGAGCCATTTTATCAGTGGGAACTAAAAACCTAACAGTGTATGTAAAGTATTAAAAATCTAATATTTAAATGTCAGGATGAGGTGTCATTTCATTTCACCTGTTTGCTGGTTTGTTACCTTTATCACCTTTTTCAACCCAATAGTGCAGCTTAGAATTTGGAAGAAAAAGAAATCATTTCCCTTATTTTTCTTTCTTTTGACACATAACATAAAAAGTTATATTTTTTTGCTTATCCTTCCTCACTGTCTGAATTCACTGCCTGGCTACTTCCTGTCTCTCTCCCTGATTTCTGTTGTTGCTTTCTCCTTTCAAACATGAATCCATTCAAAAAGCATTGATGGAGGCTAGACACGGGCACCAGGAATTTAACCCAGATGTGCTCAACCACTGAGCCACACTCCCAGATTTTCTTTTTTTTAATTAAAAAAAAAAATATATATATATGTTTTTGAAGCAAGTTCTAAATTGCTTAGGGCCTTGCTATATTGCTGAGGCTGGCTTCAAACTTGTGTTCTCCTTCCTTAGCCTCCCAAGTTGCTGGGATTATAGGTGTGCACCACTGCACCTGGCTGAGCTAGATACCTTATGCTGGCTTCCCATGGTGACATGCTTTGGGAAAGTCACCCCTCCCAGAGCACTTACAATGTATAAAATCTGTTCATGGGCTTGATCTTCACAACACCAGGAGGTGATGAAGACAGGTATTTATATCCATTTTGCAGCTGAGTGTATCGAGACTCAGAGAGATCAAGGGAGGTCAAAGTTGCATAGCCCAGAAGATGCAGGGAATAAACAGAACCTGGGTCTTGAGATTCTTAGTCCAGTACATTTTCCCCCTGCTTGGAAAAATGCATGGCTGGTTTTCCTCGCGTTCGACATCTCTTTTGCTTTAATTCTACCCTCTGTCCCTGTCCCAGGCTCCACTGACAAACAACAGCCCACAAATACTCCTGACTTCCAGCACTCCCTCAGGTCTGCAACAACCAACCAGCTCACTAAAGAGCCTAGAGATCAAAGCCATTTGCAGCATAGGAGGGAGGCCTGAAAAAAGTGGAATAATACTGCTGGCAATGGCAAAAATCCTGTTTAAACAGATTATTAATCATGGAATGCCAAGGTCTTAGGCCCAGGGCAGCTTGAGCTCATCCTTTTCTGCCTAGAAGGGATGGGATCTAATTTTGAAGATTTTTGACTTGTGCTTTGCTTTCAGGATTATGTTGTGTAACTATTGTATTTTCTCTTGATACCACCTTTTAGAGGAGGAGAGGGCAGAGGGCTGGATGCTCATAATGCCATTATGATCCTCTGATGGAAGCCATTGCAGGTCGTGCTTCTAACCTGACATATAGCAATGTCCCTTCCATCCAGGGCAATTTTGTGCTTTCTCACTTGATCCTTTCTCTGCCAGTAAACTTTGTAATCCCCTTTTTACAGGACATTCAGGCCTAGAAAAGCCTTCTAGACCTCATCTCTGTGGAGTTAGAAGTGAATTTGCCAAGAACCAGCCTTAATTCATTCTCTAACAAATTCTCTGTCAGAAACATGCCACCCAGAAGCTGGAGTGGCTAAGAGTCTCAGGAGGCAGAACTCCTACATTCAAATTCTGGCTTTGTTCCTTGACAGCAGGTGGCTCTGGACAAGCAACTTAACTTTATTATGCCTTGAAATAGGAATAGTGATAATAGGTGACATCTACCAAGCCCTTGGAAGAGTGTATGGCAGATTACAAGTCCTGTATATGGTAGCTATTATTCCTGGCATTAGATACCAATTTTTTTTTTTCATTTTATACTTTGAGTTTATTATAAATTTACTGTGGGTCTCTAGTTTTTTTTCTTATCAACATTAGCATTAACATTCAATGTCAATTTCAAATAATGAAAATAAAAATATTAAGCCCTTTTATAAAAGAGAAGTATCTTGGACAGTTTATATTAATTTTCAACAAATATTTAAAAACTTATTTCCCTCTTAACCACAATATTTTTTTCTATTTTTACTATTATCTATGTATTCATGACATAATCAGAAATTTCTTCTGATTAGTTCTATTGGCATGAATGTTTTAGCAGGTAACTTGACAGTCACTAGAGTCCCCTGAGAGGCTAAGAAAAAAGAGGAAATAGAAGAGGAAGATACACAGAATAACTGTTTTAGAAATTTAAATTCAGAAGAACCAGAGCTTGGGAACCCTGAGTAAAACATGCAAGTTTTAGTAGGACTTCCAAAACAAGTTGACCCTGTATTGATATTTTTCTGCTGCTGCTGCTGCTAAATCTAAAATATATATCAAAGATCATCTACTGGACACTTTCCAGAACTACATCTGCACCTTTAGAATCAGAAAGTTAGACTAGAAGTCTTGGGATGAATGTGAATGTCATATGCTTTTGAGTAAATTCTGTAGTACATAGGTTAAAAAATTGGGCGCAGTGTGACTACTGACTCTAGTGCTTATTGACCAGGAATTAATTTCTTTGTGCTTCCACTTCCCATCCGCTAAAACAGACATGATACACATAAAACCTAAGTCGTGGTGGTGTCATGAAAAATGAGTAGATGACACATGTAAAGCCCTTGAAATAGAGTCTGTATGAGTGTCTGTTTTACTGTAATTATTACAGGCTCATTACTGAAAATGATACAGATAGGATTCATGAATAGATACCAATTTTTATTAATGAATAAATCTGGATATAGAAAGTAGCCCAAAGTCACATAGCTGACAAGGACTGAAAAAGCCACAGGTCGCCCTGGCCCCTCAGCCTGCAATGGCAGTTAAGAGGACAGGTTCGGAAATGAAGCAGACTTGGGGCTGAAGCTGGACTCTGCCACTTAGTAGCTCTATGATCTTGGGCAAGTCAGTTAACATCACTGAACCTTGGTCTCTTCATCTGTCAAATGGGCATGCTGACGCCTTCCTTGTGGGGATTAGACATGGAAGTGTTTAAAGTGCCTGGCCCAGAGTGGATGCTCATGCACAAGATCACCGCTGCAGCAGCCAGTGCAGGTATCTGGCCTAGTTGGGCTGCTTCCACCTGAGCCCTGCAGGTGGCACAGCCAGGATGTGACTGCTCCCTAGGGTTGGCTTTCAGGGAACAGCTTCCAAGAGTCTTTCAAACTGACAGGCCTCCCTGCAGTTCCCTTCAAGGATCTGGGTTTGATTTGAGAACTTGCTCTCCTGAAAGGGCATCTCCAGAGGCCAGTGGGGCATGGGGTGCAAAAAGGGGAGCAGGAACCCAGCCTGCCTCTGCCTGGGCGTTCCTGTTTATCAGCGCTATCAGCAGCTGCTAAAGAAATGTACAAAACAGCCTCTCTTTGTATCATGGCTCCCACACGGCCCAAATGTTTCTCTCCTGGAACCTGTTTGGTAACATCTTTCCAGAGCATTTGAGCAGCCGGGGTTGGAAAGCATAAAGTCAAAAACACTATGCAAATAGGTTCCTCTGGGTGGTCTGCGTGTCTCTGTGCCCTCCCCTTCCCCAGTCCCTCTCAAGTCCTGAGAGATGAGAAGTCTCCTGCTCACCCTTCCCAGAGCCCGCTCTGGGCCCCAGTCAGTTATTGTGGAAATTACCCCAATCCTCATGGCTGCCAGGCTGTCTGCCAGGGAAGACGTCACTGCCCACACACCAGCTGCCCCAGGCAGTCTCTGAGGCCTGGAATGGAGCCATATGGAAGTTATTCCATTAGGCCAGTCCCTCGCCTCACTGGGCACTCCCTGTTATTACATAGGGACCCCTGCGTTATGCAAAAGTGGGCTGCCCAGTTGCCATAAAGAGAAAATCATCTAATAGCTCCTTTTTTAGTGCTTTCTGTGGGCCAGGCCAGGACTGAGCACTTTGTATTTATGCTCTAACTTAATCATTAAAGCAACCATGGTCATAATACTTATGTGAATTTGTAAAGTCCAATTCACTCAAATCATGGAAAAACTACTATGTAGTGAGCATTGGCCAGGGAGTGGGGGGGTGGATAACAATATTAATAAAATATAGTCCCAGTCTTCAAGGAGTAACTGCCTGGCCTTAATCCTCCAATTTTGGAAACTGCTCTGTGTCTCTATCTGTTAGGGTTTGAATTCCAGATCTATCATCCTAGCTGTGATAAGTTACTGAATCTCTCTGTGCCTTGGTTTCCTCCTTTGTAACTGGGGATGATCATTGTAGAACTTACCTCTTAGAGTTGTTGTGAAGATTAAATGAGATAACTCATGAAAAGCACTGGGAGCTCTGACTGTTTTAGAGCACTGAATAAATGTTAGCCACATGTAGCTGGGCTTCAGAGGGTCTATGAAATTTTAGGCAAATGGTGGATGAATTGGTGTGTGACTTTTCATCTCTCAGAAGAAAGAGGCCTTGACATGGGAACCTGAAAAAGGTGAAGTACGCCTGATATCAAGTTCAGATGCATGGCTGACCCTGGAGACCTGGTTGATTCACTTTACCTACTGAGGGTGGCTTTAAAAACAGCACCCACCTCTTTTCCTGGAGCCATTTCAGAAAGACACAAGGATCGATCTAATCACTCAGGACTTGGGGACACTTCCTGGGGCTCACATCCCACTGAACTTGGAGGACAATTTAGATATTATCTCTATTACCTCATCTAAAGTCACCAGTTTACACATAAGGAGTCTGAGCTGGTGATTGAGTCTTCTTTCAAAGATAACAGCTCAAAAAAATGGAGAGTTCACTGATTTCCAAGTCCAGTCAAGAGAGCTGGGCCAACACATGTCCTCTTCCCTGCAGGATTATCAGAATCAGTGGGATGTGGTGTATTTGGAAATATATTAAAATGTGGTTACCATTGTAGGTGTTATTATTTCCATGGGTAACTGCTGTTATTGGTTAGATTAGACGGGATTCTACAGAGGAAACAGCAGAAGCAATAGAATGCATGAGTGAGTGTGTGTGTGTGTGTGTGTGTGTGTGTGTGTGTGTGTGTGTGTATGGAGAGAGAGACAGAGAAGGGAGAGAGTTTTTTTTTTTTTTTTTTTTTTTTTTTAAAGGAATGGGCTCATGTGGGGACTGGCAAGTCTGAAATTTGTGTTGCAGGCCAGCAGGCTGGAAACTCAGGCAGGGTTTCTATGTTATGGTGTTGGGGTGGAATTTCTCCAGGAAATGTCATCTTTTACTCTTAAGGTCTTTGACTGTTTGAATGAGGCCCACCTACATTACGGAGGGGAAATCTCTTACTGTAAGTCAGCTGATTGTAAAGTGTTAGTCACATCTCCACATCATAGCTGGCCACCTGGAACAGAAGTGGCAGTTAGTCTTGGGAGACCTGGACTGACAAGGGTCTTTTCAGTGACCAGCAAAGGAAAGGGCTTTGTGAAGAGGGCGAGGTGGCTGTTCAGTCCCCCGGGGACCTCATTGGGAGTCTGGCATTCGGGTTAATCACTGCAGTGGTGACCTTCACAAAACCTAGCTAGAGGCAGGCGTAGCTAATCAGAAAACAGGAAATGTCCCGAAGAATGCCCTCAGTCTTGGTCCAAAGTTTCTGCATTTGAGTCAGTTGTTTTGTTCAGGGCTGTAAGTACTTAATTCCTTTCCATCGGAAGGAACAGTCAGCTTAATAAAATTAGAGGTGGTGGCAGAGGGGAGGTAGGTGATGTGAAGGGAGGAGGGTTTCCTATGGTTAGTCAGATGTTTGCCTGCATCTTTGACCTTGAAGCATTTGACCAATCAATTGAATAATATACATATCTGACTCTGTGGCTGCTGATAAGGAACTTATTTATCTATTTTTTGTTTGCTAACTTTTTTTATGTATGAGAATAGGATTTTAATAAAAGGTAATGCATTCACATTTTGATACTAATCAGAGACTCCTCCCTGGAAGAGTTTGAGCTGGGTTTCCCCAGAAAGGGAGGAGCTCACGCTAACTACTTACTTTTTTCCTTTCTGGTCAAGGATTGCAGGGGGCAAATATAAGGGCTTGGAGTGAGACTAGACCTGGTTAGAGGGCTTCTCCCTAGCCCTATGATTTGGGCAAGTAACTTAACCATTCTGGATTCACTTTACTTATCTGCAAACTGGAGTTAATAACAGTGCCTACCCAACAGGTTTGCTAGAAGGAATGTACGAAATGATGCATGGAAAGGACTTAACAAAGCCTGGCTTACAGTGAGCATCCCCTAGAGGGTAAGGCCTTCAGCAGCAACACCCTGCGCCCAGTGCCTGGAGCTACAGGAAGTTCCTCCTCAGTAGCTCCACCCAGTCTGTGGTCAAAGGCTTCTGCTGGGACTTGATTTCTTCCTTTTGTTCTCAACACAAAACTGAATCATATGTTCAGGAAATGTACTAAGAATCATTGGTAACTTGGTTTTTATCATTGAATTTATGAACTTCTTGAATTTTCTTAAGTCCAATCTTTAATATCCTCCTCTCTTAAGTGGCTCATATCAGTCAAATGAAGCTTAGTGGGGTATTTAAGGCTTTACAGTGTGACTGTTACCTCTCCCTCAACCCTCTACCCCTTTCCACACCCCTTGGTCCAGCCAGTTGCATGTGCTATGTCCCAAGACATAACCAGCTCTCCCCTCCTCCACAGCTAACCCACCCACTTGGTGGCCTCCACCTGGAATGAGCTTTTCTTCTTAGATCTGCATTTTCAATCCCTCATTGTCAATCATTTCCAAACTCTGCCTCTGCTTCCTCTGTGGGGTCTTCCTGGGTGCCCCAGGCTTGAGGTCTCTATTCTTCCTTCTGAATGTGAATTTTCATCTCTATTCCTCTGATGGCAACTGAAGTCCTCAGGAGGACTCTTGGGGACTTGGAGATTGGAATTTTGCTTCACTACCACCCCTCAACCACCCAAACCCTCCCTGCAGTCCCTATACCCAGGTTGGATACATAGTTTGCTGTCTTCTCCTGGATGGAATATTTGGACTTGCCCATTTCTCTTTTTGGAGCTTGAAGGTGTCAGGCTCCAAATTCACTTCTTTATGACTTAGTTCTCACCCACCAGTCCCTGGTTAGTGGTACCATTTTATGCTTGTTGAATGCAGGGATTCCTAACCTTTTGCAAAGGTCATTAACTCACTTGAGAATCTGTGAGAACAGTGAGTTCTCTTCCTCGAAAAACTCACCCAGGCAATATTTTGTATATTAGAGCAAATACTCTTTAGAGAGTTTCATGATACCCTGAAATCTACTCATGGGCTTCCCTGTGGTCACTGCCCAAGAATCCAGGCTCCTTGCACATATTATACGTACATATCTTCATTATCCAATGTTCTGACAGCCTCCAAAGAGGTGCTGTGGTGTGTGGAAAACACACTCAGGTGTGGGAGCCAGAGAGATGTCGTTTCAAAAATCTGACTGTTTCCCATTAGTTGTGTCATCTTAAGCAGGTTAACTGCTCTCAGTTTTCTTGTCTGTAAAATGGGGATGACCTCGAAGGTATCATAATGGATAGACACTGCAGTAGAGTACACAGCCTGGCACCTAGAGATGATTACTTAGATGGAGTCGCTACAGTTATGTGGAGAAACCATTTTGCCCAATTCCACTGTAGTTAAAAATTCTTTGCATGGCTCCTCTTTCTCTGAAGAGCATGTTCTCATCCTCTAACCAGAGGAGAGATGAGTTTGTGTCAGATGAGAAGAGAGATTGGTGGGTTCAGTATGGAAGTGTAGGAGGGATCATTTCTGGACAGCTTACAGGTGGCAGCAGAATCAGATCCAGTGTGAGGCCCTGTGGACCACAGTTGGAACCAACCAGTATAGGTCCAGGCACGAGCCCATGAGTAGGATCATGCTGAAGCTTAGAAAGGGAAGCCCATTGGACTATGTGATGCCCACTCAAGTGGAAAAGTTAATGATTAGCAGAGTGAGGGTCATGACTCATGGCCTTGCAATGTTGAGGTCTTGGAAGAATGAGGTGGTTAGTCCCACAGAGATCTGGGAGCCAAAGCAATGTGACATTCAAATGAACAAAACCAACTGCCTCCTACACCCCAAGAAGCAGAGGGGAAGCAAAAGCATGGTTCAAAATGTAACCACTGATGTGACACTGCCTGGGTTCAAATTCTAGCCTTGCCCCTGACTGACAGGTGATTTTCAATATGGTATTTAACTTCTCAGTGTCCTTAGATGTGAAAGGGGGATGACAACAGTAATACATACTGTTTTAAGAAAATAGAATAGTGCTTCTAAAACATTTGTCACTCAGAGATTAGCTTTTATTTTGGTAAATCTTTTAGAGACAGGCTCCCAAGAGAAGCCCCTGCTCTTTGGACTTCGCTCCAAGGAAACTTGAAGCACTGGCTACATTTTCTTATTTACTTCTCTAGGTAGGGCCAGGAGTAAAGGGATCCTCAAACCCTTTGTGCTGGTCCTAGGTAGCACTCCTCTTCTAATTCCCTTGTTTCCAGGCCTGAGAGAGGGACTCATGTCTCATCTCTAAGCTGTGTTGAGGTTTTGTAACTCTTGAAGACAGGATGAGCTTCACACCTAAGGTCCCAGGTTTCTGTCAGGCCCCACTGCCACACTGAGCTCAGACACATTGCATAACTCTGAAACTTGGTCTCCTTGACTATTCAGTGGTGGTATCAGCATCTCAAAGGTCAGCTCTCCTGGCTTCTATGCAGAGACCCTGGGGTGAGGGAGGGGCAGAGCATCACAGCACTCCATGATTTTGAATCCCCTGAAGACCTGGAGATGGGAAAGATTTTTTAAGCAAAAAAAAAAAAAAAAAAAAAAAAAAAAAAAAAAAGCCATTCCATTGGAAAGACAGATTTAAATGGTCCCCATTGTAGGCAGATGAATGGGGAAATATAGGGACATATTGGGCTCTTGGCTAATGTTCTTTGAAGGAATAAATGAATTTTACATGCTCTTTGTTTCTTATTGATTGAATCTGTAATTTTTTTATTTGCAGATGAGAAAAAGAAAACAAAGAAAATCGATAATGAACTCAACCCTGTCTGGAATGAGGTGACTTTGTGATTTTTTTTCAATTTTGCTTTAATGGATAAGCTATTTCTTGGGGTCAGAAGCTATCTCTTTCCTTTGGAAAGAGAATCTCCACCCCACCCACTCCAGCTCCCCTTCTCTCCCCAAGACAGTAGCACACTTCAAAGAGGGTGGCCCACCAATGACTGTCTCCTGCATGGGGTGGTGTGGTGAGCTGAGCCTGGACTGGGAATCCGGAGGGATGAGGTCTCTCCTGGCTCAGCCGGGAGCTTGCTGTGTGAACGTGGCCCACTTCTGTGGCAAGGAGGAGGACTAAATCATCTCCAGAGTCTCAGAAAAAAAGCTCATAATTAAAAACATATCTGTGTGTGATTAATCAAGAGCATCTCACATGATACTTTTTGTGTATCTAGCTGAGTAATGATTTTGATTTTTTTTTATATTGAAAAAAATGATGTAGCCGGGTGCGGTGGCGCACACCTGTAATCCCAGCACCTGGGAGGCTGAGACAGGAGGATCCTGAGTTCAAAGCCAGCCTTAGCAATGGCAAGGCACTTAGCAACTCAGTGAGACCTTATCTCTAATAAAATACAAAAAAGGGCTGGGGATGTGGCCCAGTGGTTGAGTGCCCCTGAGTTCAATCTCCGGTTAAAAAAAAAAAAAATGTATACTTAATATAGAAATTTTCAGGTGAACATTATAAAATTAACTTTGATCCCACCCTCTAGAAGCAAGTAGTTAACATCTGTGTATATCAATAGGTGTTTTTGAGTAAATACAGTTAATGAAATATATATGACTTCTGAAATACAAACTATCAAATACAAGTTCCTATCCTATTTTTTCTTGCAAGTACTTTTCTTGCTATTGTTTCCCAAGCATATGCTTATATCATTCAATTCAAAAGCATTTTTGATGATTAGGTAACATTCTATTGAAGGGATATAATATAATTTATTTGCCCCTCCCTACTGTTGACATTATTTCTATTTTCATAGATATGTGAAATTTTTCATTTTTCCTACTGAGTAGGATTTTCCTACTCTGACTAATTTTTTAAAAGTTGATCATCAGCCCCATTGTTTATTTCAAAAGCTGGGTCCAACCTCCCCGCACAAGATCAGTAATAAGTGTCTTTGTTGGTTTTACTGAATCACCAGGCTATAAAAACTTCCCCTCCACCCACTCTGGATCCTTTCTTCCCCCAACTAGTTTCATTATCTCTCTAAGACAAGAGGAGCATGCTATCATAGAATGTGATAAAGATGAAAGCTTCTTACTGCCTATCTGGAAAGCCCTGTTGGCCTCAGGCAAGTTACAAGAGAAGTCCACGTCTCTGTAAATTTCACAGGAACCCAGAGCAGTGGACCCCAAGTACCATGAGAACAAGAGACCTACCTGGTCGGTGATTGTGGGTCCCTAGCATCTAACACAGAGCTTTAAGAATAGAACAAAGACAAAATATGTTTATTCTGTGTGTTTTTATTGCTTCAGGTTTTGAATCATCCTGACATGTCTATTTTTGAGCTCAATCCACATGACCAGTGGCAGAAAGATGGGTTGTCATGTGAACTGGCATAGCCTCCACAGGCTTCTTCCATCTTCTTCCATTTGTTTTCAGCATTTTTGTTTTCTTTTGTTTTTTTGTTTTGGCTCATATTGCAAATGTACTTATCAAGCAAACTTTCCAACTACATTTTATAACTGAAACCAAACCTAAATGAAATGCCAACTTCAAGCCCATGGAGATTGGTGTATGTGTGTGTTTTTCATGTGAGGTACAACACAAGTTTTCATTCCATTCCAAACCCACTACAAGGAGCCTCAAACCATTATTTGATTTATTTAATTTGTTTATTATCTAGCCAATCAGAGGCATCAATGGTGCTTTTCTGATTTTCTTTGCACTTTTATTAAAAAGCAATCCATGGGACTGGGGTTGTGGCTCTGTGGTAGAGTGCTCGCCTAGCACATGTGAGGCACTGGGTTCGAGCCTCAGCACCACATAAAAATGAAATGAAATAAAGATATTGTGTCCACCTACAACTGAAATTAAAAACGCACTCCATTGCAGGGGCTGGGGTTGTAGCTCAGTGGTTGAGTGCTTGCCTTGCATGCGTGAGGCACTGGGTTCAATCCTCAACACCATATAAAAAAAATAAATAAATAAAATAAAGATATTTAAAAAAAAGCAATCCATTGCATTAAAACAGGAAACTTGGAAAAGTCATTTGACTAGAGCATTAACCACAGCAGAACTTCAAATAAGAGGGCTGATGCATTTTAGAAAATGTTTTCTTAGATTATTCATCGTCCTTGTGTGATAATGATATAATCAAGCTGAGCAAATCACTTAAAAATAAAATAACCATTGAAGAAAGTATTTTCACAGATAACATTTCATTTTATTCTTGCAGCAGCTGTGGTAGGCGTGAAGTCCAGTTCTGACCTTGAGTCAGGTTCAGTGACCTGTCTGAAGCCACAGAACCGAGGAGATAGGAAAGCTGGAGCCACCTGCAGGTTCTCTGAGTTGAAGGCTAGTTTGAGTCTCACACCCCTCAGCAGCCTCCAGGCATAGAATTCAATAGTTTCTACCTAATTATAAAATTGAGTAATTCGAGAGACTGTTGTGGGTGAAAATATCATCCCGACAGGCAATGCTGTGTATCTTATTATGTTCTTTGATGCTCTCAACAGCCTTTTTATTTTCATAACCTTTCTGTGAACAGATTTTGGAGTTTGACCTGAGGGGTATACCATTGGACTTTTCATCTTCCCTTGCGATCGTTGTGAAAGATTTTGAGACAATTGGACAAAATAAGTAAGTTACTTTCAACAGTTTTTTCATTCTACATATCATCTCAGTATTGTTCACTTTATTGACAATCACACTTGATAATACTTCTAGTGTAACAGTGCTTTAATTCCATGCTCCTTACTCTCTTAGGAGCCAATATCAGATGTGCCTTATCAATCACAGCACTTTTTTCCAATGACTGCAGTATTTCAAAGAGTCTGCAAACACAGAGCCACCACACAGAGTCTATCCTGCAACTTCTTTGTTAACTATACATAATTACTCTCACATCTGGTTGTTTACCTGAGCTATGGCTATATTGGACACAACACAAATCCTTCCTTTTTCTGATTATGTGTGGCCTATATGCATCATTATACTGTATCTTTTTAGATTCATATGAGTGTTGTCATGGTGGTGCCCAGGATGACACCAAAGATTGTTTCTGGGTAAATTTAAGTGGGGGGTTCTAACACTGGTCCCCATGAGACAGAATGACCTCAGTAAATTCAAACCAGTCCTGGAGCTGGACTTTGGTCATGTAGACTCAGAACCTAGTCTTATTACCAATTCAAACTAACCAAGTTCCCAAGAAACTAATACTTATAACCAGAATACCCATTTGTTGTTTTGTAATGGAAATCAATTGCCTGATGGGTGGGCGTGGCTACCCTCCATTCATGAATATTTTTTTTCAAGCCATACTACATGATAAACTAGATTACTCTGTATCCTTGATTGTAAGATGTCATTGTTCATAAGATATGCTATAAAATTAATAACAGGTTTGTGAAGAGAAAAAAAGACAAATATTTAATGCCTACATCAATCGTAAGAAGCATTTCATTTTTTTTTATAATTAGTGCATTCAAAAATGCATGTCTTATGGGATAGAGTTGTGGCTCTCTGGTAGAGCGCTTGCCTGGCATGTGTGAGGCCCTGAGTTCAATCCTCAGCACTGCATATAAATAAACAAACAAACAAACAAACAAACAAACAAATAAAATAAAAGATCCATTGACAATTAAAAATATTAAAAAATATGCATGTTGTATCTCAGGCACTTTGGTACAATCAGAAGGCTGTAATGAGAGCAATAAATTAGGATGAGTTGATTGAGATAGAGTGACCATATGCTCTGATTTGTTTGGGACAGTCCTGGTTATTGTCATAGCTCAAGGATTAATAATACCCCTTTTGCTGTTAACAGTAGCTTGGTTTGGACAATAAATTAGATGATCACCCCAATCATTGGGGTCTTCCACTTAAGGGTGTCAGACTCAGCCTGGGCATCTGCTCCCTATACAGTGCATTGATAGAAATTGCCATGTTCATCTTTGATATGATCCTTTCTTCTGTGCTTGTGGCTGATGCAGTTTTTTTCCCCTTAAACTATATAAATACATTCTGGCAAGTTCTTGTCCCATCAGTCTTAGAATGAAAACCACTCTATCTTTTTAAGGGTATATTGCACATCTCAGCTTTGAACCATTATGTGATTTTTTTTTTTTAAATCTCCCACCCCAAATCCCAGAAGACAGTTTTATTTCCCATATTTCAAAGTTCTGGGGAAGTGGGTACTAGAGCCTCAGAGTAGCCTCTAATTGTTACTAATAATAGTCCTTTCTCTTCTTTGCTTTCCTTTTTCTGAAAATGGAATGACTGTTGATATTCTAGGCCAGCCCTCTCCAATAAAAATATAGGACAGGGTGTACATGCAACTTAAAATTTTCTAGTAGCCACATTGGCAAAAATAAAATGAAAACAGGTAAAATTAATAATAATTTTTGTTTGTTTGTTTTTGTGGTATTAGCAATGGAACCCAGGGTCTTACCCATGTTAAGCAAACACTCTGTTGCTGAGCTATAGCCCCAGCCCCTGATATTTTTAATGCAGTATATCTAAAATGTTATCATTTCAACATGTATCCATATTTTTTAAATCATCCAAGATATTTTACATGCTTTCCTTTCCTTATTAAGTCTTTGAAATATAGAATGTGTTTTACACTTATAGCACGTCCCAATTTGAACAAACTGCACTTCAAGTTCTGCATAGCCACCTGGTTGGAGGCCACCATATTGGACTGGATAGTTCCATAGCACTGGGCTCAAAACATAAACCTCTCTGGATCCTCTCCCTTTTACTTCTTGTCCAATATGTTTCCAAATCTTATGTTTCTTCCTTTCTGTGATCTGTGCCGTGTGTTTTTATCCTTGCCCATAGCTGGCAGTCTGGTTCAGGCCTCCATCATTTTGTACTGTGGCTATTGTTGCATGGTACCAGAGCCTAGTGGTCTGCCTCCCGGCTCCCATCTGTCTTCAGCTAAGTCCTTGCGTTCTTGTAGGTTACACATTTGAACTCGTGATCCTCCTGCCTCAGCCTCCCAAGTGCTGGGATTACAGGCATGCGCCACCATGCTTGGCTAGGTTACACATTTGAAAGAGAGACAGAAACAAATAACACAAATATGTAATGAGTCAGGTACACTGTGAAATGCTATGAGCTCAGGAGGAAACTGTTATATCCTACAAAGAAGAATAATGCAGAGTGAAAGGTTAGAAAGCAGTTGAGGGTGGTGACCAGGGGAGATGCAATTTTATATGAATTGGTGACAAGGTAACAGTTAAGCAGAGACCTAAAATGAAGGAATGGGCTGTGTAACTCTCTGGGGGAAAAGAATATTCCAGGCAGAGAAAATGGCAAGTACAAAGGCCCCAGGCAGGAGGGTGTTTGAGAAACTTGAAGAGTCCAGTCAAGTTGGAACAATGAGCACGAGGGTGTGGAGCCAGGGGAGGATATGAGGTCAGCAAAGCTGTGACACTCATGACTTTGTGAGCCCAGCACAAGTTTTGGATTTCGTTCTCAATAGTACAGGAATTGAGAATCCATTAAAAGGTTTTGAGTATGGTCTGACTTAAGTTTTTATTATTATTATTTGGTGCTGGGGATTGAACCCAGGGTCTTATGCATGCAAAGCAAGCACTCTACCAACTGAGCTATGTCCCTAGCCTCTAACTTACTTATTTTTTTAAATATTTATTTATTTGTTTTTAGTTGTACACAATGCCTTTGTTTTTACTTGGTGCTGAGGATCGAACCCGGGTCACGCACGTGCTAGGCGAGCACTCTACCACTGAGCCATATCCCCAGCCTCTAACTTATGTTTTTAAAGGATCATTCAGGCCTTGTGTGTAGAGACTGGATATAGGAACCAGTTAGGAAAGAGGGGAAATAATACTGGGAGCCCATTCAGTATTAATTTTACACCATATGAAAAGATCAGGGCCCTGGGATGATGGCAGCAACGAGGAGAGGACAGACCCCCAGCTGGGCTCACCCCGGCACCCTTTCAGCTGTTGTGTGCATTTCTGGAGAAAGAGCTGATGTGCAGTTGATCTGAACCTGGACATTTTTTTTTTTTCTAATTCTGAACAACAACAAAAAAATACCATCAGTTCTGTTGTAAGATGATTCTTCTAAAATTTAGGACTCTGCACCTTGGAGTCACAATGTCTGCTGAGCATAGAGACCAAATGAGCATGTGGTCACTAAGGTGTTATGATGACAGAGGAATTTTTAGGTGTAACAGAAAAAGGTAAATTCTAGGCAAAATATAAAGTAGTTTTCCACCACTCTTTCAGTCTTTTCCTCCCCACCCCCTCTTCCTCCAGCTGATTTTTCCTGGGCACCCAGTGTCCTTATTTTCCAGGGCTCCCTTGGGGGTACATGCTCAGCCTGCTCTCTGAGCCATGCCCAACATTCTCTGTCAATTGCCTTTCCCAGAAAAACTCACTTGTCCTGTGGCTCAGCCTTCAGGGTCCTGTTTTAAGGTGCTGAGAAATCAACCTGAGTGAAGGTGTAATGGTTGCTAATAGTTAACTGAGTGATTTTCCCATAAACACTGGCTTTTGGACTGAAGCCAGTCACTTACCTGGGGAGGTAAGCAAAACAGGACTTGTAGGCCCTGTGGCTGGGTCGTTGGGGCAGGTGTTTAGCTAAGAGATTTGTTCTCTGTTCTGCAGATTTCACTGCGTAGTGGAAGGCTGGCCCTGAGTCAGCTCTGTGACAGCAGGGTGTGATGGTACTATCAGTCTGTCACCTCTGCCCTTACTGTACCAAACAGCATGCCCCCATCATCAGAGGGGCCTCATGCCCTTTGGCTTTGTTTCCACCAACTGAACACTACATACACCTTGGCCAAGTTACCTGTACATTTTAGAAAAAAGAAAAGCCTCTAGGAATAAGATGTATGTTTGTCTGAAATATTTGCATTTTGGCCCTTTGGCTCCAGACTATCTTCTCTCGCCTTTTCCGCTGAAGATCTGGCCTTGAGGCCTCTGCAGACTGTCTAGTGTGGGAATGCTTCTGGCACCTGGGCCTGGGGTAGGGATGGAGCATTTTTCTTCCAGCTTAAGCAATGTCCTGCCTGCTGACTTGCCTGTTGCCATGGAGACTGGCTGCTGCAAACACTGCTCTCACTTGGCATCTGTTTGCCTGTCAGCAAACAGTGCCTGCAGCCTGGGCTGGCCTGTGCACCATGGTGGTCCCCGCATTCACAGCCCTGGTGTGGAGGCACTGTCCCTTCTCAGGTGCCAGGAGCCATGTGGGTTGTTCAGTGCCACTGCTTCTGTCCCTCACTTTACAGTTATCCAATCAGCTTTGCAGACAGAAGGAGGGTGACAAAAGAGTCAGAGGAGCTTCTTGATCACATGATAAACAAAAATGATATTTTTAGCTGTAATGTCAAAGTGCAAGGACTTTCCCAGTGACTGAAGAATGAGAATCCCCTTAGAAGAAAAGGCTGTCACTTAAGACTAACCTATTAAAAAAAAGTGAATTCTAACAAGGAAAAGAAATATCACCCTATGGCTGTCACATTAGCCCACTGGTAAAGAACTGTTTCTGAGGGCTGGGGTTGTAGCTCAGAGATAGCATGCGTGAAGCACTAGGTTCGATCCTTAGCACCACATAAAAATAAAATAAAGGTGTTGTGTCCACCTACAACTTAAAAAAAAAAAAACACAATTATTATTATTTTTTTTAAGAGCTATTTCTGTGGACTCTGCCCCGCTCAGCTCTTTGAAACAGTTCTGATTCCAGCTTGGGTTTAAACAACAAGCAAAGGCCTCTCATAAAGCTCCTGTCATTTGGTAGAGAGACGTGGAGCACCACTGAGCTCCCAGGGAGGTGGAAGAGCATGGTGGCATGGTGGTATTCTGGAGTCAGACACAGGCTGTTTAGAGACCCAGCTCTACCAATCGTGCATGAGTGACCTTAGGCAAGTTACTTCACCTCCCCTGGCCTCAGGAATTCTCAGTCTTAAAGTGACCACCGTCGCATAGCAGTTCCGCTTATGCTAAGATGATAAAATGGGGATAAAATTTGCCCACCCACCTGACACAACTGAAAAACTAGACCAAATGCAGCGGTTGGTTTTCCCAGTATCAGATATTGCTGGCACAGGACAGTGCTTCTTGAAGCAGATGAGAAGAGCCTCATGAGTGCCGCTGAGTGCCTGGCGAGACTGGTTCCTAGGCCGCAGTGCGAAGAGAGGGTCCCAGGAAGGCCCTGATTGTCTCCCAGAACTGGAGAGGTATAGGTTGGAACCTATATAGGTTTAGGTATAGGTATAGGTATAGGCATAGGTCCAGGTGGCTCAAGGACCAAGAGGACAGGGCTACACAGAGAAGGGGGACATAGGGACAGGGACATCTAGAGAGACACAAAGCAACAGAGAAAGACAGAGACAGAGCTCTCCAGAGATTGGCAGGGAGTTCCTCTGGACTCTTCAGCTGAGAGCTGATCAGTGAGGAAACTATTGATACAGGGGAAAGTGCCACCTGCCAAGAGGCAAACAGCATCGTCCTTGGGACTCGCACAGGACTGGAAATAGTTTATGTTCCCACCACTCAGAGTGGAAAAATCTTGTTGTTCATGGAGAAGGATTTTACCTCAGTAATGTGGAGGGGGAAAAAAAAAAGTCAATAGAAACCGACCCTGAAATCCCTGAAACGGCACAGAAGATAACATTAGTAGGCACAGACAGTGAACTGGCAGTGCATTACATTCCACAGATTTAAGCGCTTGTGCATGAGACGTGGAAGATATAGGAAAGTTCTAAATTGAACTGATGGAGATGAAAATTATAATGTCTGAGATAAAATGACCATAATTAGCTCTCTAAGAGTTTGCATTTCTAGTATTCTTTCCTACCACATGTTTGTGCTTGTGCATGCAAAACCACCACCCCAGGCACCCACACACACACATGCAGAGAAGTCAGCAACAACATCTGAATCTAAGACACTGTGCAGGACATCTGTTCTGCTATATTGTGTGTAAGAAGGAGATAACACAAACCTTAACAATATATCTACAAGGGCAAGGGTCCACCTGTTGATCATGAGATTAGGTGGGATGTTGGTTCTGCTACCTACTAGCTGGGTGAGTCTTGGCAAGTTTCTTCATCTTTATAATGGGGACTATAATACTTCCTCAATAAAAGCTAGACGTCAGGGCCCATCTGATATAATTAAGGAAACATTTCAATTTCCTGATGAAAACATAATAGCGAATGTTTTTGTGGGTTTACTAAGTACGAGAGATTGTGCTAAAACTATTCTACACATAACCACATTTAATCTTTATAACAACTCTCAGTTAGACAGTCTTATCCCCAACTTATAGGTGAGAAAAATGTGGCTAAGAGAGGTTTGCCAAATGGGGCAAGGCCACTCAGCTTTATAGGGGGAAGATCATGGAATTAACGAATATTCAAATCATCTTACACAGAGCCCAGACCCTCCAGGATTTGTTCTCCTTGTGTGTGTGTGTGTGTGTGTGTGTGTGTGTATGTGTGTGAAGACTAGTGTACAGAGAATGTGAGAGGACAGCATAATAAACACGTACACACAGATACATATGTAGCAATTAGGGGCCTATGAATTAGTATGAATTAGAAAGTGAAAAAGGAAAAGATTAGATTGTGAAATATGCTAACTTCCCAGGCAAAGTTTTTTTTTTTTTTTTTCTTTTTCTTTAAATTAGAGAAAACACAAAGAGTGTGGTTGAGAATGAAATTAGCTTGCTGGGGTGAAATGTGGTACTACTTATAGGTTTCCATTTGCTGGTATGCCATAGATCTTGTCTTCCAGTTTTGATCGCTATTATTCCTCCTACTTCTGAGACTCGTTCCTGACCTGGCATTGTGTCCACGCGACTGTGGGGTTTATTTAGGTGTCCCCTTCCTCCCGTGGGTGTGGTGAGGAGGCAGACAGCCATGGCTGCTTTTCTGACTGGAGTAGCTCACAGGCTGTGTACAGATCTGAATCAGAAGCAGATGTTACTGTGTGGCAGAATTCTCATTTCTGATTTTTTTTTTTTATTCCATATTTGCAGCAGAGCAACAAAACTATGAAAAGATCCTGGCTGGTTAGGGCTAGCTGTCTCTGGAGGCTGGGGAGGCTGTACTGCAGTACTTGGGGAACCCAATTAAGTAGCTGAGGTCCTGGGGTGTCTGTTACACTCTGGTGAGTGTTGGGGACCACATACCCAGAAAAAGATGCCCAGGGAAAGAGAGGAATTTCATAAAGACAAGACCTGTAATTCTCTTTGCATTGCTTTTTGGAAGATGATCTCTTAGAAGAGGAAGGTTTGTTTGTTTATTTATTTATTTATTTATTTATTTATTTATTTGTTTGTTTTTCAGTTATGGAGGATTGAACCCAGGGGCACTTACGCCTTTTTTATTTATTTATTTTTATTTTGAGACAGGGTCTCCCTCAGCTGCGTAGGGCCCCCCTGAGTCTGGCTTTGAACTTTGATCTTCCTGCCTCAGCTTCTTAAGTCCCTGGGATTACAGGCATATGCCATCATACCCAGATACATAAGTTTTCTTATTTTTCTGCAGTACTGACTGAAACCAGGGCCTTCCACATGCTAGGCAAGTGCTCTATCACTGAGCTATATCTCTAGCCTCTAGGAAAGAAAGATTTTATAACCTACAAACAACTTGCAAGGTCATTGGACATCTTCAGTGATGTACCAATTCATTTATTCATCCTATAAATATTTACTAATACCTACTCTGGCTCATAAATGGCTTTGAACACTCACTGGGGAACCCTATGTCTTTCATGGAACTAACATCTATTTGGGATAGCTACATATCTAATAATATCAGATGGTGATAAGTGGTAGAAAGAAAATAAAGCAGGGTAAAAAGAAAGAAAATGACAGGGTAAGGTGAATGTATGCTATTAATGTTTTCAGTTGTAGATGGACACAATGCCTTTATTTTATTCACTTATTTCTATGTGGTGCTAAGGATCGAACCCAGTGCCTCACACATGCAAGGCAAGCGCTCCACCACTGAGCTAACCACCCAGCCCCTAGATTGAGTTTTTATATAAGGATGGTTTGGGGGCTCTTCTGTAATGAAACATCTTATGAGAACTATGGCTTGAAAAACTTTACTCAGATTTCAATAAGTAGATTTCATGACTTTTCAGCTGCTGCTGAAATTTGCCTCCATCTAACTCTGGAAATCAAAATTATCTCCCAGACAGAATTGTGGTACCTATGGCCTCTGCATAGGGAGGGGGGCTATGTGTTATGGGTTAGAGAAAGGGCTAATTTTAAGAACTTGGCACAGTGCTTGTACAGAAATGGATGTGGGCAGTTATAAAGGGTTCTCGTGTGTTCATTCATACTCGCCCGTCCCTTGCATGACTGGGGCTGGACCTGGGTTCAGACCAGCTGGCCTGAGCCACATCCTTCTATGCTTCTTTTAAATCTGCTTTTTCTAGAATGGTGTCGGAAGAAATAATAACAGGCGGCTGTTAAACATTTGCCACATCATCCTCTTAACCCTTATAATGGTGCCATCAAGCAGGAGCTGTCACTATCACCATTTACAGACAAGGAAACTGAGGGTCAGCCACGTTAACGGGTACCCAGCCCGTAGAGCACAAGGACAAGTTGAAGCTGGTCAGGTCTGCCTACCTCCACCTTCAGAATCACCATGCCATGCTGTCCACCTTACCTCATAAGGTTCAGGGGCATGAATGAATAAATAAATGCTCCAATGAAGGAAAAGCTATGACTGCGATTGTAATGGTTGAGGGAGCTGGCCTGACCCATCTGAGCGGGCAAGCACGGATTGAGACCACTGAGCCTGACTGAACAGGGGAATTGGCCAGACGGAAATAACAAAATTAGCAGGGCCTAGTCCTTTTATTTACAAAATATTGAGCCAGGCGTGGTGGCGCTCTCCTGTAATCCCAGCCACTCAGGAGGCTGAGGCAGGAGGATTGTAAGCTCTAGGCCAGCCTCAGCAACTTAGTGAGACCCTGTCTCAAAATAAAAAGTAAAAAGGGCTAGGGATGTAACTCAGCGGTAAAGCACCCCTGGGTTCAATAGTGATATTAAGTGTCTTTAAGCTACCAGGCATTAAGGCTGGTCAGCCTGCTCCTTGCACCCACCAGCTAACTGACGCCCACCTGGAAACCTTGCTGACTGGGAGCTCTTGGGTGAGGAGACCTGTGCTCCCGCTCAGCTCTTTCCCCGTATTGAAGAGATGCAGCTTGTGACAGGAGAGGCAGGGAAAAGGAGAGCAGACTGTGACAATGCAACCATGGCCTTTGGGCTAGGTCAGTGCTTTTAAACCAGGAAATGGAGTTTGTTAAAAGTACAGATGAGGCTTGTGCACAGCCAGGTTTGGGAACACTTTTGAAGACCAGCGTTCCTCTATTCTTTAAACCCCATGCTAGCTTTGGAAAGACTCCTCCAGGTTCTCCGACAATCCTGGTGTGGAGGGAGGAGGGGAAGCAAGGGAAGGGCATGGGTTTGCAGGCCTGCTGAGTGGATGTTGGTGGGGATTTGTTTACCGCAATGTGTTCTGTTAAATGATTGGCTTACTTTGCACATTTCTTCAGTGAGAACCTGCATTATCACATTGGATGTTTTCAGAACTCCGCATGTCCCCCGTCCCCTGATTCTGTTTTACTAGCTGCTTTTTCTACCCCCAGCCCTGCACGCACCCTCCTCCTTCCTCAGGCTCCCATTGAAAGGCACTGGTCTAGATCATTGTTTCTCAGCCTTCCTGGGTATAAGACTTATCTAAGGAAAAAGTCTGACTCAGGGTCTTGGGAATCTAGAAACGCCCAGGTGATGCTGATGCAGGGAGCTCCAGGGAGACACATTCTGAGAAACAGCTTAGGAGATGATCCAGAGGCTGACAAGGGTGGCCTGGGAGACTGGGAGGTGCAAGTGGGTGTCAGACATGGGCAGATGCTCTTAGAGGGGATTTTACCTTGGCAAGGGATTCTTGCACTATTCTCTGCTGTCCTGGCTTTGTTAAAGAAAAAAATTATTCAGTGATACTCATTAAAGCATATGAGTAAGGAAAATCAGGACCATTGCCACAGTCAGAGGGACCAGGTCACAGCAACCAGGTCTTGCAGTGAGAGACAGACTGGACTCCACTCCACAGACAGCATGGACAAGGAGCAGGGTAGGAATCAAAGGATGGAAAATTTCTAAGAGGAAACATTAGGGATAAGGGGGATTCTGGCTAAACCAACCTAACAGGATTCTTGCTGAAGGCAGGCCGGGGTGATCAGATGTCACATGGGGGATGGTGGAAGATGAGGAATCCGATCAGATATGGAGTTGCTAAACTGACTTAGCAGGGTTCTTTGCTAAAGTGGTACTTTATAAGGAAGTACACAGGAGAAGGTTCCAGAGGCTGACTGAAGTCTGGCCAAGCAAAGAATCTGCCCCTGCCTTTCCTACTAGTCTGGTTCACAAATAAGTGTTGTGCTTGGCTGTCCCATCTATTGGCTTGGGACCATGGGGGGAGCCTGACGGACACTGGCTCAGGGGAGGGATAAGTATGGGGAAGGGAGTTAGAGGCCCAGCCTTGGAGCCCCAGGGCCATACAGGCCTGGACAGAATGACAAGGCTCAGCCTGTCAAGAGCCCAGTGCAAGCCGGGCGTGGTGGCGCATGCCTGTAATCCTAGCTCTTGGGAGGCTGACGCAGGAGGATCGCGAGTTCAAAGCCAGCCTCGGCACTGGCGA
This sequence comes from Tamias sibiricus, assembly GCA_025594165.1. NCBI lineage: Eukaryota > Metazoa > Chordata > Mammalia > Rodentia > Sciuridae > Tamias > Tamias sibiricus. The sequence goes on along the minus strand of CM046663.1, from coordinate 136,805,208 downwards.
GGCACTTAGCAACTCAGTGAGACCCTGTCCCTAATAAAATAAAATTTTTAAAAAGGGCCAGGGATGTGGCCCAGTGGTCGAGCGCCCCTGAGTTCAATCCCCGGTACCAAAAAAAAAAAAAAAAGAGCCCGGTGCTTCAAAGGATGGGAGGTCAGTGTCTTTAGTTTCTCCACAAGGGACCTGGGGGCAACTTGGGAACTTTTTTGTCCAAGTTCAACTTCCCAGAGGACAGCAAGATGATACTCTGCTACAGTCCCCAGAGGCAGAAACAGCACAATGTGTGGTTTATTTCCCAGCCTCCAACATATTTTTCCTTTTCTTCGTGAAGGAATTTCCAGTAAACCCTCCTGCCGTAATTAATCCATGTGGGCTGTGTCCCGGCTGCAGAGAAGGCTTGGTGTGTGAGAGCTCCCCTGCTTCAGAACCAGCCAGAGGAGGCCTGACTCACCCCAGAGGCATGCGGCTCTCCATGTTTGCGCCAATGCTAACGGAGAACATTCTCCATCCCTCTTTTATAAACAAACTACACTTTGTCTATTTTAAGATGAACAAAATAGTTAAGGAGGTTCTTAACCAGCACTTGCATAACCACCTTGACTGATTTACCATTAAACTCTTTTATTCCCCCAATCCTAATATCTAAGTCAGGATTGTCAAGCCGTTGCTCTCATGGCTTGGGATTAGTTCCATGCCACATAGAAACCCAACTCCACATCATGTGATGTTTATGGACTGAAAGGAAAAGGAGCATGACTGGGTTTTTCTTCATTTTAAAATACATGTACAACTTATTAATTCCACAAGTACAGAGAGGGAGCTGAAGAGCCTTTCGCTGCAGTTTCCTTTTGAGCCCTGATCTGCCTGTTTTGGTGGGAGACTGATTTTTCCATGAAATACAAGGGCAATTTCCCCACTACTGTGGAACCATCATTTTGGCCTATTCATTGCAGTAGTAATGTGAAAGAAAGAAGGTTCTTGGTTCAGTGTCACCTCCTTTAAAGGAAATTGGCTGTGGTCGGACTGAGCTGTTCCAATCCCCATGGAGGAGGCCAAGTCATCATTCCCAGTTTTTCACAATGTTCTGTATCCAGGCAACACAGCAAATAGACCAGGCCAGAGTTCTTGCAGAGCTGGGGCTTGCCCATAGGGGATGGTTCCTTTGACTCACAGTTAAAGTTCTTAGAAGTTGTAACTGTTTGCATTTTTTCTTAACCAGCCTAGCTGTAACAATGTCTCTGGGATTATAGTTGTTTTTTTTAAGCTTCCATCTAAACATACCATCTTTACTTCAGAAAAGAAAAAGTAGTTTCTTTTACATGTCTCCCACCAACAAAAGCATCAGAATTTTATGATGAAAAAGAAGCTTTTTAGAATGGGACTAAAGGTTTCTAAAAGAAGGAATTGAGGTTAAACTTTATAATTGGCTTTTTTTTTACTTTACTCCATTCCTGGTCAGTGATCTGTTGCTACCATCTCATGGGAAAGCAAAAGCAGAAGATACTGGTTGGGTCAGATTGGAGGTTGTGAAACCATTCAGGATCATAAATGATCAGCAGATGGGCTCTGTGTTTTAGGTAAGCTTGTTCTCTCTGGCTAACCACAAGCCCCACCATTCCCTATTGCCTTGCATAACACTGAGTGTGTTCCACATTTCTATTATTGGCCTAATCTTTCCCCCTGACACCCTATGTGAATTAGTTTTGGTCTACAACATTATTGGCTGACATTCTTGAAGGCAGAAACCCTGCTTATCATTCTGGGTTGCCCAACACATTTTAGGAGGATTCCCAGCCCCCCCCCCAACTAAATTAGACAGGAAGCACTTCAAGATAAAGGAAATATTTAACATGAGGTAGTTCCCTGAGTAGACATATAAAAGTGAAGGAGCCCTAATTAGGAAGGGCTGTTGCAGCTAGCTGGAAGCCATAAGTTCCACCTGATATGTATGTGACGCACCTGTAGGCACCCGAAAAGCTGAAGGTATATAACCGGGTGAAAGCGGTCCGAGTTAGGAGAACGGAGAATTCAGTCAGCCGGGCAGTCACTCGGTCGGTCAGAAGAATCAGAGCGGCCAGAACGTAGGCAGAGCGGTTACAGAAGAGAAACCAGAGAAGAAGACAGAAGAGAAACCAGATAGAAGAAGTAATGACTGGTCAGAGTTAGGCCGAGGCTCCTGAGGAAGACAGAAGACAGAAGAAAAGCATAGCCCTTTCAAAAATAAAAGGTGAAAAGCTAGGTAGGGAAAATAAAAGATCTTTCTCTAAGCTAAGCTCTAAGCTCTATCTTTCTTTCTCTCTAAGACTCTAAGAAGACAAGAAGACAAGAAGCTAAGCTCTATCTTTCTTTCTCTCTAAGCTAAGAAGAAAAATCTTTCTTTCCCTCTCTAAGCTCTCTCTAAGAAAGTAGAAGTAAAAGTAGTAAAAGCTTAACTCTGCCTCCGAGAGTTTTTCCTCCCGGTTTTCGGTACCAGGTAGTTTACATAAAAGGAACAGCATATATACAAGAATATATAGCAGAATTTTAGAGCTAAAAATTATTTATTTCCATCCACTTGTATGTCAATAATGAAGTGGGCTTAAAGGGATGAGTCACTTAGACAGGCCTCAGAGAAAATTGGAACTCAAAGAGAGCTGGGCTGGGGTTGTGGCTCAGCGGTGGAGATCTCGCCTAGCACGCGCACGGCCTGGGTTCGATCCTCAGCACCACGTAAAAATGGTCGCATTGTGTACAACTAAGGCAAATAAGTAGATATTGAAAAAAAAAAAAAAAGAGCGCTAAAGCAGGAATTGTTCTCAACCTGGGGCAGTTTTACCCTCCAGGGGATAACTAGCAATGTGCTAGTTGATGATCACAGCTGGGATTGTAGATTTTTTTTAAGGGGCACTATGGGCTTCTAGTGGGTAGAGGCCCGGGGTGCTGCTCAATACCTAACAAAGCACACGACAGTCCCTCATGGCAGAAAAAAAAAAAAAAAGTAAATAAATAAAATAAATTTTTAAAAAATTAATGGGTTCAAAATGTCAGCAGTGCCAAGGTTGAAAAGTTGAAAATGCTGGTCCAACCCCAGGCCAGGCCTCTTTCCACTTCTACACTGTCTCAGCATGCATGCTATGTGGTTTGTGCTACGATTTATTTACTGCTAATAGAGATTTAGGTCATTCTGACTATAGCAAAAGCAAATCTGTACATGTTCAACTGTGCAATGTCATTATCTTGATCAGAGTTAGGCTATGAATCATGCAACTGTGAGGAACAGAGTCATGTTCATTTCCATGTCTTTTAAGGTGAGCATCTCATTGAGACATTTGGCAACAGCCAGGTGACTTTTTAAAACATACTTTTCATACTTCCTTCTTCTTTAAAGCTAAATTAGCCAACCCATGGCTTTATTTTATTTTATTTATTTTTGTGGTGCTGGCGATCAAACTCAGGGCCTCATTCCTGCTAGGCAAGTACTCCACCACTGAGCTATGTCCTCAAAGCTGACTATTCTATTCTAATACCATAGAAATATTCTAAAAGCATAGAAAGCAATTCTCAGCTCTCCATGGGGCTAAGGGAGAGATATTAGGGCTCTCACCTTGTGTTGGAGGAACACTTTAGTCTGGTGGCAGTGGAGTAGCCAAGGAGGAAAAAATACTCTAAACAATATACTGAGTGAACAGATTCATCTAAAAAATACTCTGTAAAATTGCCATCAATTCTCAAAATTGACTGGCCCATCTAATTTCTGTATTGACTTGAAAAGAATGAACAATTCACCTTTATTTCTCTGGAGACAATTTTTTCTTTTCTGTTGCTAACCACAGACTCTGCTTATCAGACGAGAATCTGTCACAGTTGTTGAGCACCATGTGTAGCGCTCTGTATGAGAACATGCACTCTTCCAAGAAACCATAACCACTGGGTAAATGGAGTGAAACAGTTCCATAGCAATTTCCTGGTTTGTGCAATAAAATAAATCTCTTCAGAGAAAGTGAAGTCACTTCATATTCGTCACTGATGTATGTGATTGGGTGACAGACCCCAGTTCTACAATCTAGACCTTCTTTTGAGGTCTGAGTTGGAGAGAAGAAAATGGATATATATTCGTCACTTCAAAAATTATATACCCATGTTGAATGGAACCACCTTATGACCCAGCCATCCCACTCCTGGGTCTATTCCCAAAGGACTTAAAAACAGCATACTATAGGGACACAGCCACATCAATGTTTATAGCAGTACAATTCACAATAGCTAGACTGTGGAATCAGCCCAGATGCCCTTCAGTAAACGAATGGATAAAGAAAAATGTGGCATATATACACAATGGAATATTACTCAGCAACAAAAGAGAATAAAATCATAGCATTCTCAGGTGAATGGATGAAACTGGAGAATATAATGCTAAGTGAAGTTAGCCAATCCCAAAAATTCAAATGCTGAATGTTTTCTCTGATATAAGGAGGCTGATTCACAGTGGGGTCGGGATGGGGAGCATAGGAGGATTAGAGGAACACTAGAAAGGTCAATGGGGAGGGAAGAGAAGAGAGGGGGCAAAGGGGTAAAAAGAAAAAAAAAAAGATGGTAGAATGAGATGGATATGATTACCTTAAGTGCATGTATGAAGACACAAATAGTGTGAATATACTTTGTATACAATCAGAGACATGTAAAAATGTGCTCTGTATGTGTATTATGAATTGTAATGCATTTTTTCATATACAACAACTTTGAATAAAAAAATTATATGCCCATGTTGATATCAATTTTCACTTCCTGATTTTTAAAGAAACTGTAAAAATTTTAAGTTATTTCTCCACAAAATGAAACTTTCCTAATTATTAGTTTTGCCCCAAAGCCTAGAGGTACATAAAAATACTCAACTACAATTTCCTCACTCTGGATTTTTTTTTTTTAATATGGAGAATCTCTTCTATCACTTTAAGGGCTTGATGTTCATTTTCTATTGTAATGCTAAGGGTTTTCTATTCTATCACATTTGCTATGTATTAGTGTAAGTTGTTGCAAAGGTAGCGAGGTCTAAGAAACATGAAAAACATTCTTATTATTCCTTTTCCCTTTTTCAGTGTCCACACTGAGATGAAAGCATACCCCTGTACTCCCTTGCCTTTCTGACTACCTTCCACAAAATGAACTTCTTCAACTCTCCTACTTTCATTCATGTTTCAGGTTACATCCTCCCTGGTACATCCTATTTTTCATGGGTTACAATTTTCCGATTGACCAACTCCCTGGTGATGTGTTCTATACACTTTTCAGTCATGGGCCTTGAAGGGCAAAAAACCCATGCCAGAAACCTCTGTTTAGTTCAAGGGGTTTATTTATTTTTATTGTTATTTTTTTAATATTTATTTATTTGCTTTAGTTGTACACAATGCGTTTATTTTTATGTGGTGCTGAGAATCGAACCCGGGCCGCACACGTGCCAGGCGAGCACTCTACACGCTGAGCCACATATTAACCAGCCCCTATGGCCGGTAGGGACCAAAGGGACAGGTGGAGGGAGGGGGAGCGAAAAGTAGGAAAGAAAACCGGTGGGGAGAAGATGTGCTCAGACTGGGCGAAAGAGGAAAAAAGGGGCGAGTTCCTGATTGGTGGGGGTTAAAGTAGGGACTTGGTGGTCCAAAGGACCCCTGACTCCATAGGCTGCCAGGTCGGAAGTGAGACTTGTATTTTGGGATTGGTTCAGAAAGGGAGAGCCTGCCCCCGGGGTGAATTCCCGTGATAGGGGAGTATTCTCGGGATTAAGGGCGGGAACTTGGAGCCTGCCAAAGGGGAACTCTCCAGAGAGATGGGCACTTCCAGGAAGGCACCTGGGGCATGGCCAATTTAGAGGCACCTGGGGGTATGGCCTGCGGGCTCGAATTTTATCTAAAAGGCCTTACTATAAAAAATGTTTCAGATATCCTTTAATTATTTTTTCTTTCACCCTATAAATATCTTTTAAATACCTGCCATGTCCCAGGTATTGGGTTAGAGTATCAGACAAAACAGGAACAATTGGAGCCTCTAGGGAGCTTCACACCAGGGAGATGGACACAGTGTGCTTCTGTTGCAGTATGTGCTGTGGAGATAGGTGGGTGAGGAGTAGAGACTGGTCTAACCCAGGCAGAGAGAATGGTGCACACATCTGAATTGGAGTGAGTGTTGCTTAAGCATTCTGCTACTGTGGGGTAGCAAGTTATCCCATCAGTAATCCACCAGCCTTTTCCCAAAGTAGACACTCTAAAGGTCTATGGGGGTCATGGGTGGGGCATATGTGTTTCACAGTGGGCAAAATTCTGTGAGTTCTTTTAAATTCCCATTACAGAGGAATACCTTCCTCTCTTACTGAGTTTTGTCCTACTGTTTTTTTTTTTTTTTTTTTTTTTTTTGGTACCGGGGATTGAACTCAGGAGTACTCGACCACTGGGCCACATCCCTGGCCCTTGTTTTGTATTTTATTTAGAGACAGGGTCTCACTGAGTTGCTAAGTGCCTCACCATTGCTGAGGCTGGCTTTGAACTGGCAATCCTCCTGTCTCAGCCTCCCAAGTGCTGGGATTACAGGCGTGTGCCACCACGCCCGGCTGTCCTACTGTTCTTTCTTCCTGGATTCTGGCTGTATTTGTCTTCCCCACTGGTCCATCTGCCTTGGTCATGACTATTGGGATTTCATAGGCTTTATAGTTAGACTCTTGAACTGACTAGTTAATATGGAGAAGTGGTGGCAGATATGTCACTGTTTACTGCAAAAATACCCTGGCCCACATCTCATTATGAGTTGATTTAAATGATAACAATGAATAGCAGGGGCTGGGGAGGGGTCCCATGAGCCAATGGATGCAAGCCCCTACTTACACCTCTTTGTGCTTTTTTTGTTTCCCCTGCAGATTAATTGGCACAGCGACTATCTCCCTGAAGGACCTGTCTGGAGACCAAAGCAGATCGCTGCCCTACAAACTCATTTCCCTGCTAAACGAAAAGGGACAAGACACCGGGGTAAGCATTTCCCTTTTGTTGAAAGATATCAACGTGAGATGGTTAAGCAAAAGTTCATTAAAAAAAGAGCATGCTCTTGGCAATTAGCTCACTATGGTAAAAGCAGAAATCTGGTTTAGAGGTAAATGGGTTCATTCACATATGACCTCAAGTGGCCTTGTCCTCTATTTTCAGTCACAGAACTAGCAAACTTGAGATTTGATTTTCCATAACAAAATTCTGTAGAGTGAGAGGGACCTCTTTGTATTTGGCTCTGTGCTTATCCATGTGGGCATTAGCATCTGTGTGGCACAGCTCTGTGTATCAGACAGTCCCTGAAGGGAGTGTAGTTCATGTATATTACCTTGGAATATCATGCTCTGTATTATTGTTTTGGTAGTAATAAGGAAGTTTGTTTTCTGATCACAGCCTCTCTAAATAGGTACATATTGTCTGATGTCCAATCAGAATTCAAATATGCTTTTAAAAAATCAGCTTCATGTGATTACTAACAAGTGCTCATAGAGCTACCAACTCAGCCCATAATCTCTAACTGCTTCATTTCCCAGTTTATTTTGCTTGAAAGCCTGGGAAAATGCAAAAAATGATATATACTAAGAGAAGGTATCTCTATAGGCAAGAATACAGGTTAGGCTTCTCAACATCCATGACAGAGTGTCAATTTTGCTGGTCTGGTCTCCGAAATGACCAATTTTCTATGAATCAATATTCTGATCATGAAAAATAAATTCAAAACATCATCTGTCATCTATCTACCCAAAACCTAGCTGAGAGAAATGATATTGAGGAAAGATGGTTTGCCAGTGATTTTCCTGACTTCTTTTTATTTTTTGAAGTGTGGAAGAAAACACACGTAGAACTCTAGAAATGGCACAACTGCTGTGATTGAATGGAGTAGGGAATGTAAAGGCGTAGAGCTCTGCCCCTGCAATTCCCTCACCCCTGCCAGGGTCCTTAGAGCACCTCTGGGAATCCAGAGGCTACTTGGACCACAGCAGGAAAACAACTGAGCCAGCAGATGAGTCATCCACGTGCTCTTCTGGGTTTTGATTCTTTAGACTAAGTTTAGCAACCGAGCCCCTCGGTGTTCCCTGTGTTTGACCTTCATCCTGTGGCCTTGGTCTTGGTAATAGCATAAGATGCTGCTCTTATGATTCTTCCACTCCAGGTTGCTAGAGTTGAAACCAGGGCAACATGCATGCACTGAGCTATTTCCCAGCCTTTTGATTTTATTTTGAGACAGGTTCTTGCCCAGGCTGGCATCAAACTATAACCTCCCGAGCTGCAGGATGACAGGCAGCACTGCACCCAGCTTCTGATGATTATTTATTTGCTATGGGGCTTTGGACATGCATATTTATTAACTTCAGTATCTCCAAGATCAGTAGTTCTTTTTTTTTTTAAATTGGTACCAGGAATTGAACCCAGTGGTGTTTAATCACTGAATCACATCCTCAGCCCTTTTTTATATTTAATTTACAGACATAGTCTCACTGAATTGCTTTAGGGCCTCACTAAGTTGCTGAGGCTGGCTTTGAACTTGTGATCCTCCTGCCTCAGCCTCTGGAGCCCCTAACATTACAGGAATGTGCACCCTGCCTGGCTCTCTAGATCAGTAGTTCTAAGTCAGTCTATCCATGATCTCATCCATGAAGGAATATGCACTGATGAGCAATCCAAGGAAAAAATAAGAGCAATGCAGTGTGTGCATGCATGTGTACAGCATGTGTGTGTGTGTGTGTGTGTGTGTGTGTGTGTGTGTGTCTTTGTGTGTTCATGAGCATGTGCACATCATCCTTATTTGCAAAGAACTTCCTTTATTCTGCGGTTTGTCTTTCCCTGTTTTGGGTACTGAAATGCCTTTCATTTATGAAATGACTGTGATAGTGAATAGTACTTGTGGGCACATGTTTGGCAAAATAAAAATTAGCAAGCCTGTGTTGATTTCCCATAGCATACTTTGTTTTTGAAATTTTGTAGCTTCATGAAGTATAAAAGTATAATAAACTCTGCCCTAAAACAATATCCCATGTGAAATTTTTGGTTTAATATTTTATAAGCAGGAATAATTTTATCTCCTGTATTGCTCTAATATATTTCCTTCTTTCTGGTAATGAAAGTTGCTTATATGTTGTTTCCCTTTTTGCTTGGCTCCTAAGCATTTTGGGACCACGGTCTAGGTAAGAGGGCTGGCAATTTTTTTTTTTTTTTTTTTTTTTTTTTTTTTTTTGTGGTACCGGGGATTGAACTCAGGGGCACTCGACCTCTGGGCCACATCCCCAGCCCTTTTTTGTATTTTATTTAGAGACAGGGTCTCACTGAGTTGCTAAGTGCCTCGCCATTGCTGAGGCTGGCTTTTGAACTCGCGATCCTCCTGCCTCAGCCTCCCAAAGTGCTGGGATTACAGGCGTGCGCCACCGCGCCCGGCTGGCAATTTTTTTTTTTTAATGTTTAATTTTATAATTTGCATACTTGTTTCCTCTACTCAGACTAGACTCCCCTTTTTTATCCTAGTTTATGAATCACGTTGTTACATGCATTTTTATTAGACCTTTAAAATTCTTTATTAGAAAAAATGTGAAAATAAATCCAGGAATGAATACCCATATACGTCAATAAGCAACAAATGAATTAGCCATTAAAAATGAGCGTCTGCAATTGGAGCTCTGTAAGCAGAGGCCACCTCCACTGTAGGATGGAGCCTGGTTCCAAGTTCACACTTGCTTGTTACAACTCAATTCCAGGTAGTGACATTGCTTCTTAGGGATGACACACTTGGAAACCTGTAACAGGTAGCCCCTTTCTCATTCCACCTTGGCTCACATGTGGGAAAATGGAAATAGGCCCACACATGGTATCATTGTTCTCCCTGTCTTGTCTTGCTTTCCTACTTCTCTGGTCATCCCTTCTTAGAGTTTCACTCCTGCTGGGCTCACTGGCATTGAATCAGTAGCATTCTGATGCTCTGCACTGATTCTATCTGTGATAAATTTGTTTCTGTGCAGGCCACCATTGACTTGGTGATCGGCTATGACCCACCTGCAGCTCCACATCCAAATGACCCAAGTGGAACCAGCATGCCAGGCGCAGGAGGTAAGCTGATCCTTCTGAAGGCCAGGTCACTCCAAGAGGAATCTGCTAAGATACACAGGGAGAGGCCCTGGAGAAATCCTGCTTATTATTACACTGTCTGCAGCTCGAAGGCAGGTGGAGATGCCTGCATTGGGACATTACAATTGTTTAAGAATTGCCCTTTCAGGCAGAGAGGAAAGGTGAAAGTGTCCTTTGTAAACAACCTCACAGCAAACCCGCCTAGCACACACCTGGCCTGCAAAACAATGTCCCAAGCATGGTGTCTCCTCAGGTTTGTAGATTCCACTCCAGACAATGTTACAGCTTGTGGGGCTCATGGAGTGACCTCTCTGCTCTCTTCTGTGTGTCTTCTTACCTCCCCAAAAGTGTGACCACTGGACTGTGCTTTCAAGGACCAGTCTCATGGTCAGTGCCCTTGGACTGGGGCCTCTTTCTCTGTCTCCCTTGGCCCTGATCCCCCTCCCACCCTCAAACAGCCCCTTGATCCTGTAGTCAATTGCTTCCCTTCAGAATAACCCAGTTCTTATTCTCCTTGATCTCTGACATAGGTTGTCAGTCATTTGGGGCCATGAGATTCCACTCAGGGTGGGGTTGAGTTAGGCTGTCAGGGGAGGGATTTAGGCCTCAGTTAGAAGGAGGGCCTACCTGACAATATTTCAAGCCCAGAATTGTAACTTGCCTAGCATGCTGGAGGCTGGAGACCCTGGTCCATTGTTGTAGGGGACAGATGAGGCAAGACACCAAATAGGAACAGGAAGCAGGTTTATTTGGCTATAGCCAGGTTCAGAAGGCAAAGCTTTTTTGCTATAATCAATCAATCCCCCTGAACCCTGAATTCAGGCAGTTTCAGAACTTTATACCCAGCTTGTAAGGGGAGGGGCTCAGAAGTTCACAGTCTGCAGTTCACACAAAAGCAGCTTTTTCTTTCACTGTTCTGGGCAAGTTAACCCTTCAAGTACAGCACCTGAGAAGAAGAGAGCTTCTTCTCCCCTTTCTCCCCTCCCCCTGCCAGCTGTTACCATGGAGCCCAATTAATATCCTCTTCTCTTTTTTTTTTTTTTAATTTTTTTATTATTTATTTACTTATTCATCATGCACAAGTATAGTATCTTTTTACATACAACTGCTTGTATACAAAGTATATAAGTACCATTCAGATCTTCAATCATGCATTTAGGATAGTGATATCCATCTCATTCAACCACCAATTTTTTTCCAACCCCCCCCTTACTCCCTCCCTCCCCTCCCTTTCCGTTGACCATTCTAGTGTTCCTCTGATCCTATGTACCCCCTTCCAACAACTCTGTGAACCAGCCTCCTTATATCAGAGAAAACATTCGGTACTTGGATTTTTGAGATTGACTAATTTCACTTAGCATTATATTCTCCAACTTCATCCATTTACCTGCAAATGCCATTATTTTATTCTCTCTTATTGCTGAGTAAAATTCCATTTTGTATATATACCATATTTTCTTTATCCACTCATCTATCTTTGAAAGGTAAACATCTTTGTGAAGCTCCAGCCCAAGGCCAGAGGCCTAGTTAAGAATCTGTTTTTCTTCTTATCACACTCTGCGTTTGCAAGCACACTTCTATAGACTATTATATATGTTGTTATTTATATTAAATAGTCCATAAATGTTTATGAAAAACTAATAAAAGGGGTGTTCAGCACCTAGAGTGCTTATCTCTTCCAGGCCAAGTAAGATAGAGCAAGAAGAAATAAGAAGTTAAAATACATTGAACCCCTTTGTAGAGATTCTTGTGCTGATAGTCCTAAGATCAATTATGGTGAAGATTTCTGGAGAAGCTTAATTAAGATTTTCTATACCATCTCCAGCACTGCATACATACACACACACACACACACACACACACACACACACACAAAGACAATCTTTCACAAAGCTGACTTGACCTCCTTTAGTATTTTTCTAGTGTGATGTGATGCAAAAAGTGTCAATTTCTGTCCTGAGATGTGTTACCAAATTCCCTTTCAGTTATCCCAGCCTTGGCATGTGTCCTAGGAAGGAGGGACACTTTATTCCAACACACTCGACTTGAAGCCCTCCCTTAGAGGAAGCTCCAGCACTTGTTCCTGCTCCTGTCTTTTTGTTTCTTTTGCTACTGAGCTCTGCTGTCTGGCCACCTGCATGGTCTCCCCAGTAGAGAGCACCTGTCCTCCCTGCCCTGTGGCATCTCTGCCCTTTTCTTGCCTAACTTCTTATCCTATCTCAGCCTCATCTCAACTACTGTCCCTGCTTGTGCATCCATTACTAATGTTTTGGCCCATTTCTTGAGCAAGTAGTTTGAGTTTCCAGCATGGGTTAGCTGGCCTCCTCCTCCTTGGTGCAGGTCAGGACTGATAAGACCCCAGTATATCAGCAACACACTCCACATGTTGCCTTCTGCCTAGTGGCACCTTGACCATGCCACTTGGTCGCTGGACTCTCTATCCTTCAAGAGCCCTGTGGTGACTCAAGAATGTCTGTGACTCCTCTATGTCCATAGCAGGAATGACAAATAAAACAGAGGAGACAATCCAAGACTGCCCAACACACTCTCAGGTGTGGAACTGAGTGGTCCCACCCTTTTCCTTCCTACCTTCTCTGCTGATGACTCTTGTCACCAACATTTGCATCTGCCTGGAAAGAAGTAAGCACTTTCTGACTGTCTTGAGGCAGCCCCCTGGGTGGGCTATCTGGAGTAGTCTCTGATTGGGGATATCTCACACTGGACCCTGTGTATTAGTTTCCTCTGACTGCTGTAACAAATACCACAAACGGGTAGTTTAAAGAATGTAAATGTGTTCTCCCTCAGTTCTGAAGACTAGAAGTCTGAAAGAAAGATTTCAGCAGGACTGGTTCTATCCAGAGACTGACACAAAACCTGTTCCAAGCCTCTGTCCTACCTTCTGGTGGTTGTTATCAATTCTTGGTGTTTTTTGGTTTAAAAATGTGCCCCTCCAATCTCTGTCTCTGTTGCCACATGCTGTTCTCTCTGCTTGTGTTGGGGTGAGAATTTCCCACTTCTTATAAGGACAACACTGTTAGAAATATCTGGGTGCTGTAAGAAATCAGACACGTACTGAAGAGGTACTCGACAAAGCAGATTTTACTTCTGCAGAAGGGTGTGCTACCAAAGAACAAATCTGGCAAGCAAGCATATTTATGGGAGTCTGCCCAGGTTTTTATTCCAAATGCAGCACTGCCCCTTGATCCGCTAGGAGGAGTTCGGGGTAACAATCTATGCAATTGACTGGTTTAAAATTTGGCAGGGAAAGAAGAAGGGCTATAGTTATGATTGGATCACCTAGTGCATGTAGGCATTATGATTAGAAGACTAAAGACAAAGGGAGATATGTTGGGGGGGACTCAGAATGGCTACATTTTGTGAGAGAAAAGAGGTGCTGCAAGAAATCAAACACATGCTTGAAAGTGGGTGGGCAAGGCAAACCTTTACTTCCACCCAAAGGGCGTGGTACAGAACCTGGTTAAGCAATCCAGGGTGGGTGGGCAGTCTGCCAACATTTATCCCTAATGTGGTACTGCCCTCGCTCTGGGTAGGAAGAAATCGGGGTTACAATCTATGGGATTAGCAAATTTTAGAATTAGGGTGGGCAAAAGGGAAGGGCTACAATTGATCCAATTAAGGTTGAATACTACATTTTGAAAATGAACCACTAGACTTTCTATTCCTCACACTTTCAACCACATAGTTTTGTAATTTAAAAATAGCTCGATCTAACTACACACCGTGAAATTTAGGCTTTAGATTACAGCAAACACACTTTTGTTACATATTAGGAAACTCAAACTACAGGTTTAACATTGATGGAAAAGAGAACATTAATTTTACAATAGGCACTAGATTAGGGCCCATCCTAGCCCAGCATGACCTCATCTAAGAAGCCTTTTTCAGAATAATTCATCATATTCTGAGGTTCTGGGTGGGTATGAATTTGGAGGCAAGGGGAATAGTATTCAACCTAATACATTGGCAGATAAAAGATTACTTTCATTATGTCTATTCCATTTTAAGAGCCAAAATGTTAAATGGGTTCCTTTAAGCCAGGCCTTTCAATAAAAGAGCAGACTTACAGAGCTTGGTGCCATACCTTATTAATATATGTGGAGTAAAAAAAAAAAATGGGTTTCTGGGTTTCTTGAATGCTATTGCTACATGGGAATGTGCAGGGGTGACAAATGCTTTAGGACACCGCTTCTGCCCTCCAGGCACTTTGAGTCAGATTACATGAAAAAAGACTCTTTTTTATCTTGGAGATAGAACATCATGGATAAAAGGAAGGGCTTTGAGGTCAGCTTGGCCTTGGCTGGATTCTGTGTCTGTTGTTTATTAGACATGGAACCTGGGGTAGTCACTTCACCTCTCTGAATCTTAGCTTCCTTTACTGGAAAGCAAGAATTGTAGTAGCATGTGAATTATACTGTTATGAGAATTAAAAGACTGCATATGAAGGGCTTCGTCCAGTGCCTGGCACACAATAATAGCTACTATTATTATTGTTGCTATTATTACAAAAACAACTGTAGATGACTTATAGTCATAGCTTAGCTGGGTAACACAGTTTGTATGACATTCAAATTATTTCCTCAGCCACGCGTGGTGGCGCACGCCTGTAATCCCAGCACTTCGGAGGCTGAGGCAGGAGGATCGCGAGTTCAAAGCCAGCCTCAGCAATGGCAAGGCACTTAGCAACTTAGTGAGACCCTGTCTCTAATAAAATACAAAAAAGGGCTGGGGATGTGGCCCAGTGGTCGAGTTGGTCGAGTGCCCCTGAGTAATTCAATCCATGGTACCAAAAAAAAAAAAAAAAAAAAAAAATTATTTCCTCTGCAAAGAAGAGCTTCTAGAAAAGAATGACTTTGTTTGGCCCAGAGTCAGATTGAGATAACCAAATGCTTTCGTTGTAAAAATATTTTTTAAAAAAATGTTTTGTCCCAGTGGATCAGAAAGTTTCTTTAGAACAAGCAGTTTATTTAAGCTACTCAGAAGATTCAGGGAGAAATCCTGTCTTCTCAGATTATCTCATATGAACCCAAACCCAGAAACTCAAGTGCCACAAACATAAGATTTTACCTCGAGCAAATTTCTGCCTTCTTAGATATGAACAAAACACCAACTCTTGAACTTTTAACCCCACTGTAGATAAATCCTTTGCCTAAGGCTCCCTTCACCCAAGGCTCCCTTTTCCTGAGGTTCCTCCTCTTCACAGCTTGGCATAATATCAGCTTGGACGCCTAACATCTTAGCAGCCCTGAAGACTAAGAAAGTCTGCCCACACCCAGGAAGCTGACCCCTGCTGGCTCAGCAACAGGCCTCTGGGCCAGTGCACCTAAGGTCTTCCTCAGAAGCTTTCAAAATCCCTGATACCACTGCACAGACATGAGAATCCCCTCACTGGGGATTCTTGCATTTGGCTGTCAAAAATGGCTGCTGCAAATGAGTGAGCTAGCTCTGCAGGGCAATTTGATTTTTTAAGCGTTAAGATGACAAACTGAAATTTCTTGATTTAAAAAAACAAACAGGGTTCTTTGATTTGGAAGAGCTGGTGTTCTATAAAATGAACATTTACCCAGGCTGGGTCAAGGGTGGCACTTGGAATGTGGGCTTCATGTTCAGGCTAAGAGAAATTTTCTTTGAGCTCCATGCTAAGAAAAGACAAAGGGAAGGAAGAAAGGAAAGAAGAAAACAATGTAGGGGAAGATAAAACCAACAAATGAGACAGAGAAGTAAAGCAAGACAACCATACCTCTTGCTATTGCATACTGTTTTTTTTTTTTTTTTTTTTGATAGACCTTTATTTTTTTATTTTTATGTGGTGCTGAGAATCGAACCCAGTGCCTCACACATGCCAGGCAAGTATGCCACCACTGAGCCCCAGCCCCTCTATTGCATACCTTAATGCTGTAAACAGGATGACTGGCCCCATATTAGATTTTTACCCTTTAATTGACTCTTAAAAATGAATGAGTGAATAAATAAATAAATAAATAAATAAATAAATAAATTTAGTTACTTTATATAAAAGTAATGTCTGCTTCCTCTACCTTATATAGATATTTTCAAATTTTTGAAATTTTACTTGTTATCATTATTTGAATACAAAAGAACTACCTGCCCATTAAAAATATAAGGATCACAGAAAAGACACTGTAAGACACAGAAGGGGAAATTTCTCACAATCCCATCCTCCTGAGAAAACCACTGTGGGAAACTACTGGTGTTGATTTTAAATACCACCATTTACAAAGTGATTCCTGCAATGGAGAAATGTAAAATATTACTAACAGAACACAGAAGTAAAGATGTTTGGAAAACTGACCACTGAAAGTTAAAGAAACTGATTATGACCATAGACTGGGGAATCGAACACCTTGCAGGCTTATTTAAGGAATGCTTTCTTGGAGATGTCAAGATGACAGCGTCTGGGCCACTGGGGTTTGACTGAAAGTGTGTGATGTCAAAGATGTCCCTTTCCTTGACCAGCTCAGAGACTGATGCCAAGACAGAGGGGTGGGCTGACCCAGATTATAGGTTTGGCCTGCTGAGAACCTGTTACCATGGTGACTTGACTCATCATCTTGTCAATCAGCTTGACTGGAGCCTACCTTCCTGTAGCCAGAATGAACTATTTTTTAAAACTTCATGTCTATATTTGAAGAACCATCTGTTAAATTTGTGCTTTGTCCAACTCTAGGAATGTAAAAATTCATTCATAGCCAGACTTCTTTGCTTCAACTTTATTTTCATGAACAAAGTTCTTTTGCTTGAAACTACATTTGATCCAGTTCAGAAAACGCTTACTGACACCTGTTTATGCCCCATGCAGAGGTGAGAAAGGCATTGTTTGGCCACCAAGGAGCTTGTAGTCAAAAGAGAAGATGTTAACATAAGCAACGGTAGCCAGAGCTGAATATAATAAATTCCTCCAAAGAGGACAGAGCAATATATTGTGTGTTTACCTGGTTTACATCATATTGCTCAGATTCGGACAGAGCTCATGGGGCAACATTCCCTAGATTGGCTCACAGTTTTGCTTCATCAAAGGCAGATGCTTCCAGGGTAACCCCACAAGCCTGTGTTTACATCACTACATTTTAGAGGCTCTTCTGTGATACCTTTGCATCGTCTACATATTAGAACCATGCCAAAAGACTCCTGGGGGATATTTGCCCAAGAATTGGAGTGGGGAGAAAAAATGGATTGCTTATAAGAAGACACATTTATTTATATAGCTTCTAACATTTTAGAAATCCTCAAAAGTCATAATTCCACATTCCAGATGAGTCAACATGCTATCTCCAAAACATTACATGCTTTCTTGCTTCAAAACTCACTCTTTCCTGTCCTGTGTTGTATATTTCAACTTATACTGAAGATAATGTTATTATATCAGTCCTTTGTTCTAGTTTATAGTGACCTGATTATGCACTGTTCAACATAGTAAAAAATTCTGCATTGACCAGTACACCACCCAAGAAGACCTGAGCATGAGTAGGAAAACTGATATCACATGCAGAGAAAGGCATTCTAGGACTCTAGCAAAAGAGACAGAAACAAAACAAAACAGAAAATATTCTAGAATGTTCTCTCTATTTAGGAATGGAAAAAAGTAGGTGGGAAGGTGGAGAGAGTTTGGATAAAGGGGTCTGCTAGTGGAGGTGGAGGTTCTGCACTCCCAGCCAGGAGGAAGCCGTGGTGACTAGGCAAACAGACCTCCTGCCGGCATCCTCGGAGATGCCTTCACTGAGAACGTCTAGCAGGTTCCCTTCCCTGGCAAGGTATTGACAGGTGGGTGAGATGGGCGTAAGAAGGGGATGGCCTGCAGACCTGGTGACACCTGAGGGACTGATAGCCCATTCTCTTCTGCTTGGTAGGAGAAGTGCTAGAGGTGACGAACACTGGAGCCTGGGAAGAGGGAGAGAAGTTGACATCCGTTGGGGAAAGTCATGATTGGGGGCACCAAGGGCAAACATGATGATAACATAAGGTGTCTTAGGGCTGCCAACTCTTCAGCACTGAGTGGGCAAACAGAAAAATGTCACTATCAAGAAGTGATTCCACACAGGGACAGCCTTTCCGGAATATTGCTGTAGAACTTTTGAAAAGAGGACAGTATATCTCAGGAATTATGAAGATGTGTTTTTTTAAGTTGCTGGAGTTGTGATGGAGAGCCTTCTTAAATGTTAAGTGAAACATTACTTGTAATTAAGTAAGAGTCACATGGGGGGTTACTGACATTCAGGAAGAGGACAGATCAGTGTTGGCTGCGTGACCAGTGACATCATGATTTTTGGGGAGGCAGGTTGGCATTTGTACAAGGGAATTGTGGAGAGCCTGTCACAGCTAGAGAGGGACTGTAAGGACCTTGTGGTCAATCACTTAAGCTTTCCCAACTCCCCCCTTTTTTATTTAACTTTTTAATTTAAGCTTCTCTTTAGCTTCATTGCCTGCCAATGACCTTGCTTCTTATTTCATGGAGATAATAGTCAGATGAGATTTTCCACATTCTTCCAGCTCCAAATCCAGCATCATACCTTCATCTGCTTTCTCTCCTGCTACCATCCCTGAAATATCTATGCTCCCTGACTTGAGGCCAACCATCCATGTTTGCACAGATCTTTTCTCCTCTTGCTATTCAAGATTTTCTGTTTTGTTTTGTTTCTGTCTCTTTTGCTAGAAGCTTTGAAACAAATGCCTTGGAAATGTTGGAAATGTGATAGGATGGCCAGGCAACCCTATGAGTCCATTTTTGTTTTGTGATCATAAAATTAAAGTGAAATCCATAAGTAAGTGTATGTCCTTCTCAGCCAAGTTCAGCTGCCTGGGTACAGTGGTGGAGAAGTACAGGGTTGAATGAACATGTGAGAACAGTGAACAGTGAAGTAACGGGGGGGGGGGGGGGGGGGGGGGGAGGATTAAGGGGAAGGTCAGGAGGTCAGGAGCGATTGCAGTGTTGGGCCATGGTCTCTCACGTGGGATAGGAGAAAAGTGAAGACATGAAGGAGATGGGGGCAGGGAAGGTGGTGTGGTCAGTGGATTGGGGGCTGCCCATGTGGTTGGAATACTAGAGCAAAGAGAAAGATTAGAAAGATTCAGGAGATGGCCTCTGTAGTGGGTTGAAAAATGTTCCTTGAAAATTCATGTCTACATGGAACTTCAGAATATAACCTCATTTGGAAATAGAGTCTTTGCATATGTAATAAGTAAGATGAAGTCAGCCGGGTGTAGTAGTGCATGCCTGTGGTGATTTGGGAGGCTGAGGCAGGAGGATCGCAAGTTGTAAGCCAGCCTCAGCAACCTAGCAACTTAGTGAGACCCTCTTCGAAGTAAAAATTAGAAGGGCTGGGAATGTAGCTGTTGGTAAAATGCCCCTAGGTTTCAAAAAAAAAGATGAGGTTGGCAGGCCTCGATCCCTCAGGAGAGGAAGTGAGGAGACAAAGACACAGAGGAAAGAAAAGTCATGTGACTTTTTTTTTTTTCCCCAAATCAGAAGGGGTGAGGGGGGACCTTAGCATGCGAGGGGTTATGGGAAGATGGTTAAAATGGCATTTTGGGTAAGAAAATCAAGGTTTGCAACGACAAATAAGCCAATTTCAGCGGTGCAGAGACACGACTCTGAGCCATGCTTGTTGAGTTGGTTTGCTCCAGTTGCAGCAATTGGGGTGATACAGCTGGAAGCTGAGTCATGCTAAGAATTGGCAAGAGCTCAGGGAAATGTGTCCCTGCCAACACCTTGCGTTTGGACTTCTCCATTTTGAAACTGTCAGAGAATAAATTTCTATTGTTTTAATCTGCTCAGATCGCAGTACTTTGTTAGGCTGTCCTCGGAAGCAATTACAACCAGCAACTTCTTTTTCGGTCAGCAGTTCCCAGCCTAGTGTTGCCCTCTGGTCATGAAAGACTCATAATTTGTAGATCCACTTGGCTGTGATCAGATTCCTGCCTGGTCTCATGAACGGGACACGCCAGAGCAGCCACTAATGTTTGGTAATGAAACAGATTACACTGTATATTTGGGGGGTGCTTAGGGCCCCCTCATTCTTTGTGGAACATTTAGTGTAGCATTGTTTAATCCTGTGTAGCTTCCCTGGCATAAAGAGATTTCCTGCCCAGATATCCCTCTACTGAGGGGCAGAGATTCTGGCTGTTGTCACAGCTTAGGCTGGTTCCCTCTGACCATCCCTTTGGCCTGCAGTCTGGATAGCAAAAGGTGTTTCCAGAAGTATTGGGTTCTTCACTACCCACAGTCTGTTTCTAGCATATACGCCTGGAACTTAATGAGTGCATGTTTAGAGTCTAGCCCTGCCCTAGTTTTCTCCTGTTTGCTGCCATAATTAACCACCAATCCCAAAGGGAACAATTCACAGCAAGAAGGAAGTCCCACTAGGGCTCAGAATGATCAAAGGAAGTTAGGCTTCATTGTCTGGAGGAACCTGAAAGCCATATGCCTTGACCATTGCTCAGCCTGGAACAGGTTTGCAGAAGGGGTGCTGACTCTCTATGCTCCCCTGAGGCTGAGAGAACACCCTTCATCTCTTTCAGTTCTCTTTCTGAGAACTGTGCAGTAGTTTTGCCAAACTGTTGAAGAACTCCAGAAGGCATGTGCCAGGTCAGCTCTACCCCCTTGCCCTCCATCCCACCCTCTCAAGCCCCTTCCATGTACCAAGATTAGGGTAAGGCCAGGGGAAGTTACAAGAAGAAGGAAAGGTCAAGTTCCTACTTTTGAAGAATGCGTGGGAGAGGGGAGGATTGTGGGTTAACAAGTAGGTATAAAACTCTGGGGTGAGGACCAGAAAGAACAATGTGCATTGGGACAGAGAGCATGTGAGGTGAGCAAGGCCTATTGCAAGACAGTCTATATCATCTGAGACTTGAGGGAGGAAAGGAACTTGCCTGTGGAGACTAGGAGGAAGGATATTCTGAGAGCTTGGATCCAGGCAGCACACAACCCCTTTTGAAGCCTCTTTAAGAACAGGAAAAAATAGGAGCCCCTGCTAGATTATCTTGCAGAGACAAAGGGAGCTGTTTCCTCATCTTTGGCTTCTGTGGGTCTCCCTGATGTCCTGACAAAGATGTTGGGATGCTAGGAGGCTAGCACCTTCCTCACCTGCAGCCTGGGCTTACACCTAGTTTTAAGTCAGCAAAGCAGGGCAAAGACTTGATCCTGGGTTTAACTCAGCCCCCGATAACCTACCACAGACAAGCACTTCATCTTTCTGGACGCCAGTTTTCCATCTGTAAAATGGGATAAGGGGTCAGTTGGACCAAGGATCTCTGAGGCCCCTTCTCTTCTGACATCCTGTGGGGTTATGGAGCCCTGAAGGAAGTGTGAAGTGGGGATCCAGAGAGTGTCAAGTGAAGGAGCAGAGGGCAGGGGGGAGGTCACATGCATTGGTCAGGAGACAGGAGGAGGGTCCATGGAAGACCAAGAGGAGTCAGAGGAGTGAGGTGAGAGCCGCAGTGATCCAAACACGCATCCATGGCCCAGTGCCCAGTGCCCTGGAAGACCAAGCATGAGGACACAGAGCGGGTCTGAGCCTAGCAAGAGGTCACAGCTGACCTTTGAAGATCAGGAGCCAGGTGAGGACAGGCTCAGCAAGAGTGAATGCACAGAGGGGAGGAGCTTCACCCTGGCTCAATGGTGAAGCAGCCCATTTGGGAGGATTCTTTCCTCCTCTGGTCCCTCTCCTCCCTCTACACCCCTTTCACTTTACTCTGTGCTGCTCACTGACTGCTCCAGCTCCCCCAAATCCCCACATTGCTGCTTCCCAGGAAGCGTCTTATGCAAACCAAGAGGACAAGGGGAGAGTAACATGACCACCTTGGTCTGCTTAGGAAGAAAACGAGGTGGATTCAGCCTCTGCCATGAGGGTAAGAGGGCATTTGTGAATTAGGAAGCTCAGTTGTAAATGAGCCAGGGCAGCTCATGAGCCAATCTCTGGAGGAAGACCCACACCAGGAAGGGTGGGGTTGATGTCTCTCTTTGCAAGTTCCAGTTTTCCACTCCATTTTTTCATCTCTGCGTCCCTCTGACCTCAAGCTGCCTCCTGAGAAGCCAGTGATTCCTGCTGGGTCCACCCTCCTCTTCCTATGTCTGGGATCTCTGGCTTTCTCTTGATCTCTTCCAAGGCACCGAAATGAGTGCTCTCATACACCTTGAGCACATTTTCCTAAAGAAATGGTCTCTAAGCCCCAAGTCAGTGTCACCAAGAGCATCTCCTTTTGCCATCTCAGAGACACTGAAAACCTAACAGTAGGCAAAACTCTCTGTGTCCAGGAAACTGGAGTGTTCAGACATTTCTAGGCCAAGGACTAACTGGATTCTCTTTTGATATTTCAGGAGAAGAGGAAGAAGACACAGGTGATGAAGACAGGTTGGATGGTACAGTCAGGGGCCCGGGGCCCCGGGGACCAGTTGGGATGGTTTCAGAAGCCCAGCTTGCCCGGAGGCTCACCAAAGGAAAGAACAGCCGGCGGATGCTGTCCAACAAGCCACAGGACTTCCAGGTAGAAGCAGCCCAGGTGCTCTGCATCCGTGTTCAGCCACCCCATGGCCCACGTTCCAGCAATTGCAGTGACGTTGGGATGGACCTATTTCTATGGGCAGTGATTCATCTGGTGAAAAGGAATGTCAGGGCCAGGCACAGTGGCACACATCTACAAAACCCAGCTACTCAGGAGGCTGAGTCAGGAGGATCGCAAGTTCAAGACCAGCCTAGCAACTTAAAAAGGACTGGAGGTGTAACTCAGTGGTAGAGTGCTTACCTATCATGTCAAGGCCCTGGGTTCAATCCCCAGCAATGCAAAAATAAATAAATAAATAAAAATAAGGGGATGTCAGGGTGTGAATCCAATAAGTGCTTTCCATCTTCTGCATGCAGGAATAGGTTTAATCAAGCCAGATGAGGTTCTTCCCAGGAGTGAAACTAGAACTTTCCTTCCCTTTGGAGGTAGGCAAGAGCTAATCATAGAGTAGAAACACAGATATTATGTATTGCACAGCTCTGGACACTGCTTCAGACTGGGAGCTCTGGAGTAAGGGAGTATGTCACCAGGGCTCAGGAAGACTGGGTAAGGGGCTGGAGTCTGAGCAGTGACCTCAGCCCCATCCTGCCTTTCCCAGGCCAACTCAGAACAATTTCAACCTCCTGAACTGCTCTGGGTTTCTGCAACCCAACCCCAGTTTCCATCTTGGGAATGATCAAGGGAGGCCCCTCCCAGCGTGTGAGCACCAGGACATTGCCGTCCTGGCCTGCTTTCAGCCATCCTTATGGGCCAAAGGGCAGAAGCAACCCCCCAGGATTCTTCTGCACCACACACTGGGGAAGGATCAGTAACAACACTCCTTCTGTGCTGCAGATCCGAGTCAGAGTGATTGAGGGCCGCCAGTTAAGTGGCAACAACATAAGGCCTGTGGTCAAAGTCCACGTCTGTGGCCAGACACACCGAACAAGAATCAAGAGAGGGAACAATCCGTTTTTTGATGAGGTAAGTGGGCAGAGAATGCAGGCACCTGCTCAGCAAGCATGTCCTGTTTATGAGCCTCTCTCCGCCTCCTGCCATCTCTGCCCTATCCGTGGGAGGGGGTCACAGATATGCCAACAGACCATGTGTAAAGACAAGGCAGAGGCCCACTGTTAAACCTGCAGAGTGAAAAGCCACCTCACCATGTGTCGCCTGGTGGCCTTCATCATTGGTTCTCAGAGCAACATCTTTCTGATATTTTTACAGCAGTTTCACCCCAGTGATAAAGCATGTGATGTCACCCACATCTACCTTTGTTTTTTTCTAATTACAGGATGTCTCTGTGTAACTACATAATCCGTATTTTTTAGAAGTGTCAAAACTTCCTTGGCTATAAAAATAATACACATTAGAGGAAAACAATTATGAGTAGATTCCACTAAACCCAAATCCCCCACTAACATTTCAACATGCTTTCTGTTGTTTTGACAGTTATTTTTCTACAATGTCCACATAACCCCTTCTGAATTGATGGATGAGATCATCAGCATCCGGGTAAGGGGCACAGGGAGTAGGAGAGTGCGGCTCACTAACTGCCGGGCAAAGGCCGTCATCTTTCCACCACTCTTCTTTCTTCCAGGTTTATAATTCCCATTCTTTGAGGGCAGATTGTCTGATGGGGGAATTTAAGGTGAGTGACAGTAGTCTTCATCACTGAACTTCCATAAAGATAAGAACTTTCATAATAGTGAATCTGACTCCCAGCCTGGTCTGAGTACCCATCCTGGTGACATCTTTAGGGTTATGTTTAAGGGATCAACAGCATGATCCTTGCTGAGGGCTGCCTGGTCTACTTCTAAAGTATAACACTGTTAACAGTGCCCCAAGGCTAGAGACTCTGAAGCTACTGCCTCAGGCCCCTGCAGCCTTCTGTCTGTGGATGGAAGCAAATCCATGGCTACAAAGAGAAGGAGAGCTTGACCCTGGCAAGTAATCCACCATTCCACTCCCAGAGCCCTTTCTACAAAACCGGTTGTCATAAATCTGGAGTCTGGAAGGAAAGCCAAGCTGGCCAAGAGAATCAGCATGATTGCCAACTAACTCTTACTGGAATTCAAAGACAAATAGACTCAGTTGGCTCCTTCTTAGCAACTCTACAGGGAATGTAGTACCTAGTGAAAGAAGCAGCTCTGGTCACTAAAGTCCCACAGGATGATATGGGTCAGGTGGATCTGTGTTTGTACCCTATCTGCCACCAAGTACCCACATGTCCTGGGGGAACTCCATTAGCTCTCTGATCATTAGTTTCTTCATCAGTAAAATAGGATCACTGTGAAGATTAAATGATTTGTACATGTAAAACACCTAGCACAGCGCCTGCACATTGGAGTGCCTGATTGATGGCTGCTATATTAATATTAGCCTTAGCATTAGTTGAAGGAGAAGGACTGGGCAGGAAGTTGGGCTAGGTAAAATCCTGTAGGGTGATTAATGATCTCAGTTTGCCTGGGACTATCAGTGCTAAAACTAAGAAAGTCGTAGGCAAACTGGCACACATTCTTCACCCTACTTTCATAGTCCCTTCCACCTCTAAGACCAGCTTATTTGTTCAGTAACACATTTTTGATTGAGGTCTTCTCTGTGCCCCACATCAGGCATGGGGGACGCAAAGAAGGTAAGCCGCAAATACTAGGTCTCAAGGAAATTTAAGCCTAGTCAAGAGTATTTCATTTAAACATGATACTGATGGTTTCTTTAAAGTGACTAGACTGATTTTAAAATCTACTTAAACTACTTAATTTATTTTTCCCCCCAGATTGATGTTGGATTTGTTTATGATGAACCTGGTAAGTAATGTTCTCCCCATCAGGCTGAAGTCTCAAATTCATTCCTCCTAACTCTGAGGGCGATGCTAGAAATCAAGAACATTTTAAAGATCAAGGAATCAAAGTCAAAGGAATTTAAAAAAAAAAAATGTTTTCTTATTGGGGAAGGATGTTTACTGGAAATGAATAACAGTAGCTTAGTGTGGAAGTCTAATTTTTTGTCTTAATATTTGCAAATAGATATAATTTCTATGTTTTGTGAGGATATGTTTATCTTATCAAGGTCAAATTATCAAACCAGTTAATAGAGCTCAGAGGGTCTTACTTGAGTCACACCAGGACAGGGGGGTGGGGACAGGAGTGAAGAGAGCACAGAATAGAGGAGATCTGCATGAAGGCTTGTCTGGGGAATTTGATGTGTCCTGATGAAGCTTCCGAGGAAATGCTTCTGAAAAGCAAAATCACAGACCCACCAGCACCTCTTTAGATTGTCCCTGTCCTTCTGGTCCTTTATTTTAGGTCATGCTGTCATGAGGAAATGGCTTCTTCTCAATGACCCTGAAGACACCAGCTCAGGTGCTAAAGGCTACATGAAAGTCAGCATGTTTGTCCTGGGAACTGGAGATGAGCCTCCTGTGAGTCCCTAAATTCTCTGCCTTTTACTCTTTTCATGACAAAGCAGATCAAGGACTAAGCTAGCGGTCATCCACGGTTGCCCTTAGTGCATCACCTCCCCCACTCCAATTCCTCCATTCTTGTGAAGCTGGTCTTTCCTTCATGGTAGATGATCATTCTAGCTCACTTAGTCCCCTTCCTGGTGTCTATGAGTGAGTGTTTAATTCAGGAAAGACGCGTGTTTGCGCAGCATCCTTGCATCATTAGAAAGGCTGGTTTTTACCCATAGAGCGTGACTTACTTGCAGAATCAAGCAGTGCTACCTAAAGGGCCTGTGATGATTCTGGGAAAATGGGCAACAAATGGTAAGTGCCAGAGAAGAATTGAAAGAACACACACACACACACACACACACACACACTTTACTATTAGGTGCTCATAAGACAACAACAACAAAAAAACACATACATAATGAGCATTAGTTGTATAGAACAGCTCATAGGTAGAAGGAAAACTGATGCCTGAAATCTTAAGCCCCAAGCATTGGAAATTCTGATTGGGTTCATTTTACAAGAATCAGGTTGGCTTTTTAGAAGTGCTGCTGTTCTATATATGTAATTTAATCATGTGCCTCAAACAGCCTGAGAAACACGATCGTGATAACGACAGTGATGATGTGGAGAGCAATTTGTTACTCCCTGCTGGCATTGCCCTTCGGTGGGTGACCTTCCTGCTGAAAATCTACCGAGCTGAGGATATCCCCCAGAGTATGTATGGATTTCATCTTTTCCCAGTCTATCAGCTATGTGCATAATGAGATATGTTAAAATCATACCCTGAATACTGATTGGTGCTCCCTACCATAGGTTTTTCTTCTGAAAGGCCTTCAAGGATTTATTTTCATTCATCTGGCCCCATTGAAAGCTTCCTGAGCAGGCTCCTGGGCAGCCGGTGCTGCTGATCCATGGTCCTTGTTGAGCACCTGCCTTTGGCCCATTCTGCTCTATCCCTTCTTCCTTCAATGCTCTGTTTTCTTCTTCTAGAGAATGTTAAAGAGAGGTGAGCAATCAGCGCTTCTAAATCCCTTTGCCCCAAAATGAAAACATGAAATTTTATGATCAAGTAAGTGTGTTGGCTACTTGGAGTGTTAAAAATAGCTGAGCAAAGGGTGGTAAAGTCCCAATAACCAAAAGTCTGTTCCTATTGTAGTATGACATGTTCAGCAAGAGACTGGACACATGTAAGAAAATGGTTGACAGTGATTGCACCTATGAAGACCAGTTCAGCCTCTCTTGTCACTGCTGGTGGCCAGCATCCTATCTGCTTTGCCCAACCTGTCTGCTTCCTGCTGGGCTCAGGGACATGGGACCCTTTTCCAAGTCCACTGCATTGACCATGTATCTCTTTTCCTGGAAATCCTTCTCCCTTCTTTAAGATCCTAGAATGCCCCCCATACCATCTTTCCCTCAAAAATATCTTAAATAGAGTAAATTAAACCTCACATTATACTTCCTATACTGACCTGTTCAGTTGATCTCTGTTCTTTTGAGTTTGTTAAAACAGATCTGTTTGCAGTCAATTCGATGTGCTACAACCATGTTATTTACGAGTATGCCACATCTTCTTGAATTTCTCTACAATGTCAGAACTGGACCTATATCACTTTGACCTGAAGCACCTTTTCCAAATTAAAACCAGGCCTAAATTTAAGAATTGCCTTTTACTCTGGCTGACTGGGCTTTTAAAAATTGTACTTTCTTCTTCCAGAAATTATCAGTTCTCAACATCATAATTTATGGGTTTATTTTTCAAGGTGCTCTTGTGGATTTTGAAACTGCAGGGAAAAGACATTTTCTCCCTCTTCAAGTAGGACAAAGGGAAGTTCTGCCACTAGTGCTCACCACGCTAGGGAACAATTCTTATTGCACCTGTTTTCACATGTAGAAGAAATTTTTAAATTTCACTGAATAATTTCCATTCTTTTAAGAGAATCAAATTTAATCTCTGCTATGTGACATATTCCTTTCCAGTGGATGATGCCTTCTCACAGACGGTAAAGGAAATATTTGGTGGCAGTGCAGATAAGAAAAACCTTGTGGACCCTTTTGTAGAAGTTTCCTTTGCTGGAAAAAAGGTTTGTATGTGATCCTCTAAAAATAAACATTTATGGGGCTAGGGTTGTGGCTCAGTGGTAGAGCGCTCGCCTAGCACGCGTGGCCCGGGTTTGATCCTCAGCACCACGTAAAAATAAAGGCATTGTGTACGACTAAAACAAACAAATAAATATTTTTTTAAAAAAAAAGAATAAACATTTAAAGCATGGTGCTTTCCTTGGAGTGAATTCCTGCTTATTCTTTGTTAAAATAGCCCCCTGATGAGTGAGCTGCTCTGCAGGAACACAGATTATCTGAGTCGGAACACACCAGAATTCTCCACAGCTTTATTTTGGAGTTGAAAATATGCAGGATGCAAATTAGAAAATTCAATCTTTTGAAAGATTGGAATAGTGAGAGCTACCATGGAATTATTGAAATTATTTCCCAAGTCTAAGTATTATGTTTCTCTTAGGCAAGCTTCCAAGCCATCCACAGTCATCCCTGGTAAATATGGTGGAGTATAGCCCCCAGGCTCCCAGCTTCCCCCTTTTGCCACATTTCTAACCTGCTGTTTCCCCAGCAAGTGGCTGAAACTGGAGACTTGTGCAGGGTCACCCCATCCTAGTCTTCTGGAAAAAGCTGGGAGAGTCTTGGTGTAAGGGAATCTGTAACCACCACAGAGACCATCAAAGATGGGAGGATATTATTCCATAAAATAGCAATGCCTTGGACAGTTACTAGCATAAAGAACCTAACATCTTCCATGTGTCCGAGCCCTTCATTAACAAAAGTCACACACTAGTGACAGTGTTATTTCCTCTGGGAGTCACTGGGGCTGTGTGTGTGGGGGGGGAGTCCTCATCTCTAGGTCAATTTAAATTCAACTTCACCGCCCTCCCGAGGCAGATGGGAACATTTCTTAACTTCTTAGTTTCAATTTCCTGAACTGTGGGTAATAATAATCTCATAGGATTTTTGAGAGGGTTAATTCATTTGAGAAGTAGTGATTATGAGCCTACTAAGTGCCATCTACTGTCCTGTGTTCTGAGGATGTACAGATGAGTACATGGGATAGCCATTGTTCTCATGGAGCCCAGAAGAAAGAGATGGACTGAATAATCTGTTTCCTGTTGCTATAATAAAATACCCAAGACTGGGTCATTTCTAAAGACTGTAAGTTTATTTGGTTGATGTTTCTGGAGACTGAGAAGTCCAAGAGCATGGCACCAGCACCCACTTGTCATCTGCCTTCTTGCTGTATCATGGGGAGTGGGGGGAGCATCACGTGGAAAGACAGAGCAAGTGTGCTAGCACAGATCCCTCTCTATCTTCTAAGAAAGTCATCAATGCCACCATGGGGCCTCACTGTTAGGGCTCATCCAATCCCAATTAACTCCCAAAGTTCCCATTTCAAATACCATTAACATGAATTTAGGGATGAAAGTGGTGGTGGTGCACACCTGTGATCCCAGTGACTCAGAAAGCTGATTGAAAGTTCAAGGCCAGCCTCAGTAACTTATCCCCTCAGCAACTTACCAAGACCTGGTCTCAAAATAAATAAGTTGAGCTGGAGATGTACCAATGGCAAAGAAATCCTAGGTTTAGTCCTCAGTACCAAAAAAAAAAAAAAAAAATGTATGCGTATGTATATGCATATATATGTGTATGTGTATACATGTATATATATGTATATACATGTATACACATACACACATAGGCATGTAAATATGTGTGTGTATATATATTTGAATTTAGGTATCAAGTTTCAACTCATGAAGTTTTGGAAAACACATTAAAACCATAACAAACATGAGGCTGGGGTTGTGGCTCAGTGGTAGAGCACGTGCCTCGCATGTATGAGGAACTGGGTTCAATTTTCAGCACACATACAAATAAATGAATAAAATAAAGGTCCATCAACAACTAAAATATATGTGTATATATAAAGAAAAACTATAACAAGCAAAAAAAATAAGCAAAGTAATTTAATAATTTTGTTTTCAGATAGTGCTTAGAACTACAGAAAATAAAGCAGATGATAAGATGTGATTGATGTGGGGAGGGGTGTCTAGTGAGGTTATCAGGTGGGACACCTTTCAGGAAGTAACATTTGAGCAGAAGCCTGGATGTGAAGGGATCTGGGAGCAGGGGCTTCCAGGCAGAGAAGAGTAATGGAAGGGGCCAAGGAGGAATCATGTTTGCAATGAAGGAATGTCTGTGTGGTCGAAGAGGAGCAAGCAAGGGGTGGGGGTGGGAGATAAGAGGTAAGGTCAGAGAGATGTGAGGGGGTTGGGCAGGTAGTGCTTTATTAGCCAGGTAGGGTTCTGACCTTATTCTAAATGCACTTTGAGAACTCACTGAAATTGTTACCCATGGAGTGATGTGATAGTTGGAAGGCAAGAGAGGAAGTGGGGATTCAGTTAGGAGCCTGCTGCAGGTGTCTAAGGGAAAAATATTTCAGGATGTACATGAAGATACAAGTGTCAGGATTTACTCTTGGACTGGGTGGGGCTTGTTAAGGGGAGAGGAATATTGTGCTAACTCTGGTTCTAAGGCCAAGTGACTGAATGAACAGAGATGGAACACTGGGACAGGAGCTTTGGGGTAGGGAGGAAGCTGTGGGCAGGATCCAAAGATCTGTTTGGATGTGTTAATGATGAGGTGGTTCTCAGATAGCATATGATAAATCCTCAATAAACCTAACATCATTGTTACATTAATCTAATAATAGACATTAGGCTGTTAAAAGTGAATTAAAGACATGAATAAAAACAAGCTATTGGTGCACAGAAGAAATAAAAATCATTTTAAATCCATGTTACATTTTACCAAATCATTATGAAGAAAAATAAAGTTTAGAGGCTGGTAGTATAGCTCAGTGATAGAGATCATGTACAAGGCCCTAGGTTAGATCCCTAGCACCAGGGGGGGAAATGTCTAAAATTTAACCAGGTCACTAAGTGTATAGCTAATAAGTAAACTGATGATGTCATAATCCAGTGTGAAAATATTATTAACTTTTGTCAATTAGAAACCTTATAACCTACAGTTTTGCTTTGGTGATTGTTACAGGTTTGCACAAATATAATTGAGAAAAATGCAAACCCAGAGTGGAATCAAGTCGTCAATCTCCAGATCAAGGTTTGACTTTCTTTTCTTTCAGAAAAAGTAAAAATATTTGCTAGTTACTAAATAAATGGAGAAACAATTACCCCTTTTCTGTTTCATTTTAACAGTTCCCTTCAATGTGTGAAAAAATAAAACTAACAGTATATGACTGGTAAGTTGAAAATAAACATGTCTAATTCAACAGTAAAGAACTAGACATTTGGATATTGTGGATCTTATGGTAGATGGTCTAACTTATACTTCTTGGAATATTTGCTTTCCTTCCAATAAAATAAAATTACTTCCTTCCAATAAAATGTTCCTGGAGCTGGGAGGTTTATTTTTAAAATTAAAATTATTTTTAAAAAGCTTAGCAGAAAAGCTTTGGACATCTTAGTTCAATTGCTCATAACAGAAGAAGAGGGAATTATCTGAAAATGCTAAAAGATAAGAAACCAAGGGTTAATATCATTAGGCCGTCCAAAATCACTTAGAAATAGAGTAAGCCCTTTCTTGGGAAGAATCACCAAAATATTCTGAAAGCAGAGTATTTGTCAGAAATACTAATGTTATTGTTATTTTTAGAAAGAAAAATGGATAAATGGAAGGCAAAGAAAAACACATTGAAATGTTCTGATGAAATTTTTACTAAGCCAACCTCTCAGCACTGATTGGCTATAACAAGACCATTCTTAGAATGTTCTGTCTAGATGGACTATTTGACTCTCAGCCTTTGGATCTCTGAAAGTAGAAACATGGCAAATATCACTGTAGTCATTGTCTTCATCATCATCATCACAAGTGCATATTATGTTGGCCATCATTTTCTGAGCATTGCCAAGTGCCTGGCCTACATTATCCCAATTAGTCTTTAGATTAACCCTGTGGGGTTTGGTTGACTCCTAGCTTCATTTTATAGATGGGGACACTAGGGCTCAGAGAGGTCAGGTAACTTGCCCACAGTCACTTGAATGGTTAGAGATCTGGTTGGGCCTGGCTGTCTCCACAGTCTTTTTTTTTTTTTTTTTTTTTTTGTCTAAATGTATTTGACTCTCATGTTAGTACTCTATTGTCACCCTGGCAAGGAGGCATGTGGGAGGAGAGGGGGGTCTCATTTTTTCAGTGACTACGACAGTTAATAGGGAGCCACAGTAGGGCCTTCAGCACAAAATGTTCCCTTCTTTAGTGAAAGAAGGTTTTAAGGCATTTTGGACCCTCAGGCCACACACTGAAGGTGCTCTAGGGGCCTCAGGGACCCTTAGGAGTATGGGTAGCTCAGATGACCACTCTGGTCTATGGACTCCACTGTGGACTGTTTACTAAATGAACCATCCCAGAGTTTCCTGTGGTCACTACAAATGTGGGTTCATATCTGACCCAGGCTGCCCCTCTCCAAAGCAATTAGTGTAAATTAGAATGAATAGAAGGACCCTGTTCACCTGGAGCTAAATCTTAGGTCACATATCCTATATGGTATTTGTACAACAGAGGGGAAGCTAAAGATTCTTCAAATATAGTCTAAACCCACTAAATGAACCAAAAGTTTTCAAACCCCATGCATATGATTAAATACCCATAAATAATATTTTCTCCAGCAAATTACATTTTATTAGTCACTTCCTATAATCTATTATACTATTCTCTAATCTTTCCCAAAAATACTGAGACTTTGCTTCCTCCCATGGGGCCTTAGACTTCAGAGTGGACATGCCACAAAATGGAATAAAAATAAGAGGTCTAAAGCAAACAATGTTCATAAAATGTGCCCAACCTGAGACCATTTCATGGTTAGGCTCACAGGCTCTCTAAGATACCCACAGAAGGATATACAATGTTTTATTACTTGTAGAGAGCATGGGCAAATTTGTCCCTACAACATAGGAAAGATTTAGGTTTTAGGCAAGAAGACACACTCAGAGAAACAGCAGCTACCACATAGCAGGTGATTACTAGATATTTGAATTGAATTAGAAGGGAATTTTTCTTCCTGTGATGTGTCTTTAAAGCCCATTGTTATTGTTAAGCCATCATCACAATTAGTATGGACAAGGTCAAATAAGATACAGAGAACTATTTTATGTGATATAATTACATTATGCCTATAATTTAACATGGCTGTAATCCATTGATTCATTTTATGACAATGGTATTAAGTGTGGCCATAGAAAAATCCCAAGACCTTCCTGTAAAATCTTACTTTCATACCTGCTGAATGAATTGTCCAGCTAGATCAGTGTTTCTAAAGGGTCGTTAGAAAGCTATCTGCATCAGAATAAATTGAGATATACTTAAAATGTACACTCTTAGTCCCTAACCCAGGTTTATTGAATCAAAAACTTGGACAGGAGATGAGGGTGGGGAGTTTTATGATTTCTGAGGCCTGGGGTATTTTTCAGCTCTTTCTTTTTATTTAAAAAAAATATTTTTAGTCTTTAGTTAGTTATTCCTTAAGGTGGGTATGTATTGGTATCTTTTTTTAATTGTTGAAATGAAGACATATTTTTATAGGTACAGGCCTTAACCTCTTCTTTCATACAGGGACCGTCTCACCAAAAATGATGTCGTTGGGACAACATATCTATACCTCTCTAAAATTGCTGCCTCTGGTGGGGAAGTAGAAGGTAAGACACTCAACAAATCTGGAACAAGACAGGATACAAAAGTTGTGGAGGAAGAATGAATTGGGGGAGCCACCTGGAAATAGGCGTGTTTTCTTAAAAGCCAAATGTGATGAGTGATAATTTGGTGATGGCCAGAAGAATAATTAATAATCTAGTCAAAAAACAGTTTGAACAACTTTCTTGCTCCTACCCAAAGCCTTTTGTTCTTAGCTGTTTTATGAAATTTTAATTGTCAGTACCAAGTACCAGGAACTGATTTTTCAGAGTGTCTTTGACACAAGTTCACCCAAATATAAAATTAAACTCCCTTCTCAACTGATTCTCTTGGTTGGAATAATGAGGTCAGATGACAATGAATCATGTAATCTCCACTCTCTGAGCTATGTGTGTTTTGTTTTCACTCTAACAGGTGTTGAAACCAGTACATTTCTCCTTTTACCATTTTCTATGCATGAGCACTGTTTACCTGAACCTGGCATTATGGTTCTGTGTGAATGCCAGAAGTTATAGTAGATAATGAAGGAAAGAAAGCTAAGGTGATAAGAGGAAAAATTAATGATAATGCATTAATACCATAAGCTTATTTTTTGTTACCAAAAAAATTCTTGTAATTGCCAATATATAAAACATATTGAGTAAAGTGAAAGAATTTGGGACAAAATTTTGTCTTGAGAAATTCACATTTCTTCTCATTCTCATCTTAAGACAGGACTCTATCTGGTTTTGTTTTGTTTGGTTTTGTGGGGAGATGATACTAGGGATTGAACCCAGGAGTACTCTACTACTGAGCTACATCCCCAGCCCTTTTTTATTTTTCTGTCTTGAGACAAGTTCTTGCTAATTTGCCCAGGGTGGCCTTGAACTTGCGATCTTCCTACCTCAACCTCTATAGTAACTGGGGCTACAGTTGTGTGCCACCACATCTGGCTAAAAAGAAAATTGTTAATCCTAACCAAGAGCATGTATAAAAATCTGGAAAATATTCAAGAAATGGCAAAAAAGATATCAATTGCCTAGCCAAGAGCTAAAAAAGAAAGGCAATTATAAGTCCTCCCCCCAAAAACCACAAAGAGGTGAACAAAACAGATATAATTCAAATATAAAGCCATGTGTGTCATTATTTTAAGCAAATGATAGAAGGTAAAAAAATAGATCTCATCTGAATGTTTTTTGCTGAGTGGCACAGAGATTAGAACACTAGAGCTTCAGTAAGAAGTGTAATAACAACCCTTTCCTTTCTTCTGCATAGAACAATATTTATATGGCAATGAATATATATATGTGTATATGTTATAATATTTAAACAATATATATGTGTGTGTTATACACATATATGTATATAATATATAATGCAATATAAGCACTATTTATTCTTTCTTTCTTTATTGGTCCTGGGGATTTAACCCAGAGGTGCTTTACCACTGAGCTACATCCCCAGTCCTTTTTTCATTTTTTATTTTGAGACAGGTTCTCACTACATTGCCGAGGACCTTGCTAAATTGCTGGGGCTGGCCTCAAACTTGAGATCCTTCTGTCTCAGCCTCTGAGTTGCTGGGATTATGAGCATGTGCAACCATGCCCAGCTGTTATTTTCTTTTTGGTACCAGGGATTGAACCCAGGGTCACTTAACCACTGAGGCAAATCCCCAGCCCATTTTATTTTTTTATGTAACTACAGGATCTTGCTAAGTTGCTTAAGGCCTTGCTAAGTTGCTGAGGCTGGTGTTGAACTGAAGATCTTCCTGCCTCAGCCTCCCAAGTCATTGGATTACAGGCGTGGACCACAGAAACCCGTATTTTCTATAAAATTTTTATAAAACTCATAGCCCAAGCTCTGAACAGAGTATAAATGTCATCTCCCATTACAATGTAAAAGGACAGAAAAGAGAGGTTAGAAGGGGAAGGAGGTGGAGGGTAGTACCCTCTTCTTAGAAAGTGAGAAATCCAGATACCACTACAGATTCCAATCACAAAGAGAACCAATAGAGGAATCTACAATCATGCTGTAACTATATGAAGGAGGGTAAAAAGGACCTAAATCCATTTATTGTAGTAGGAAGTCATCAATTAATATTTAAAGGTACTTATTCAAGAAATATTCATTAAGTACTTCATTTAGTTTGATAGACTCACTCCCATCCAGAAGAATTAAAACTAGAAATGGTTAAAGCAGTTTCAGCCCCTCTCCAAGACCTTCTCACTGTAGGCCCTGCAGTCTGTTAGAGTCTCAAAATAACAATGAGCTGTCATCCCGCCTTCAGAAGAACAAACCATGCTTTGAATAACATACTGTGCCATTAACTACAAGCTTAACTACAGGCATTTACTTACACAGCCTCAGACTAAATTAACTTGGATATTCTGGCCTTGGTCCCAACTAAGTCAGCCATAAGACAAGTAAATGTTTTATTAAAAAAAAAAACAAAAACAAAAAAACAGGAAGTGTTGGTAACTTCACCAGGCCTTCCTTGGTGGTGGGAAGCTGGCTCTTCTTAGATACCTATTCCCTGGAACTGGGGAGTGGGGTCATATGTATGTGGTGGTTCTGACAATTGTCACAAAGTATTGAGCCATTTTACATTTAAGCCATAAGACTTGTATAAATTACAAGAAGGTCATGTGATATGGGTCTGAATTGGGGATTTTTCCGTTGTTGCTAAATCACTTACCTGGCACAAGGTTTTGATTAACTTTTCAATGTCTGTTTTATAATGCCCATGTCGCTCTTGTTTTTTAACCAATCATATTTTTACTATATAGATTTCTCATCTTCGGGAACTGGGTCTGCATCATATACAGGTTTATGCTTTGTAATTTTGCTGTCTATTAAACCTTCCTATCTACTATTACCTTACTAAGAATATATTAATTGATTGCCTTTAGAACCTTTTTTTTTACATTTCGCTGCTTCAAAAATAGTTTTGCTAGAGTAATAATTTTTTGTGAGTATATGGTTGTGCTGCATGGCTAAGCTTAAAACAAATTTGCTAACCAGACATCACCACATCTTTCCTATTTTCCCCTAGATGCACACACCGTCATGTGTGGTTTCATTGCAGATAATTGTTTGTGAGATATAACATTTTTTGGTCATTGTTTATGTTCAGTAGGTAGAGATATGGCGCACTAAATCAATTATTCTGAAATGAGGATGTAGCTTTTCCCCACTTCCAACGTGGATCTTTAGGTTGGAAGATATGAACATTTTCTACTTTTTTTTTTTTTTTTTTTTTTTTTTTTGTGGTACCGGGGATTGAACTCAGGGGCACTCGACCACTGGGTCACATCCCCAGCCCTTTTTTGTATTTTATTAGAGACAGGGTCTCACTGAGTTGCTAAGTGCCTCGACATTGCTGAGGGTGGCTTTGAACTTGCGATCCTCCTGCCTCAGCCTCCCAAAGTGCTGGGATTACAGGCGTGTGCCACCGCGCCCGGCAACATTTTCTACATTTTACCCTGAAAGTCACCTCCTAAATATAAGGCATCATGCCACGTACTTTGGGTTGTGTAGCACTCGCCATTTTTTGCAAGATTTCCCAGTCTTGACTATCACAGTTCTCCCAAGGCAGATGTTATTGTTTCTCTAATTGATGAGGATTCTGTGATTTAGAGAGGTCATCTGGTAACGCCTGCCATGCTAATTGCCTAGGATTGTGGTGAGAGGGTGAAAAGGTATTGCACATGAGAAGCTTTGCAAACTCTCAAGCTCCGTGGCTCCTCTAAAGTACTATCTTCTGCCTTTATATAGCTGACACAATGCCCAGTCCGTAAATGTTTTAAGAAATAAATCTCATCATCTTGTAATCAGAATGGGGAAGAACACGGAGCAGTCCTTAGGTTTGTAGTATACATGGCAGGTTGGGCAACACTTCAGTCCTTCATTCACTTGTTCAACCAACTAACAAATATTTCTGTAGCAGTACTCTATATTTATCTAGCAGAACTAGTACTGGGTGTTTAACCTGGTTAAATCCTGCTACTTCCCTTAAAAGGAGTTTATACCCTAGTCATAGAGATAAGCATCTATTTAAGGTTCTGAAAACTAAAATGTATGGTAATAATTTATACAAGTCCAAAATACCAATGGCTTTAGAGAGATGAGGAAGGCATGAAAAATACTGCTTCAGAAGTAGGTTGTAGGGCTCGGGTTGTGGCTCAGTGGGAAAACGCTTGCCTAGCATGTGTAAGGCACTAGGTTTGATTCTCAGCACCACATAAAAAATAAATAAAGGTATTGTATCCATCTATAACTAATAATAACATTTTTTTAAAAAAAGAGGTAGGTTATAGCTAGATCACAGGAAACCTCAATGACAGGATAAAGAATTTTTACTTTATTTTTTACAGGCTCTTCAGGAAGGACATTGGGAAGTTTGAGGTGACAACTGTGCATAAAATGGGTTAGGAATATTTGAAGGCAGGAAGACACTTAGCTTGTGAGAGAATGGGCTTTCCCAGGAGACTATGTTGATATGTTTTAGTCAGGTTTTTCACTGCTGTAACCAAATGACTTGACAAGAACAATTTTAAGGAGGAAACAATTATTTGTGGGCTCACAGTTTCAGAGGTCTTAGTCCATGGACCACCGACTCCATTGCTCTGAGCACGAGGTGAGGCAGCACATTATGGCAGAAGTGTGTAGAAGGGGAAAGCAGGTCAGAACATTACACCAGAAGCAGAGAACAAGAGAGCTTGTCGAACAAAATATAAACCCCAAAGGGATGCCCCCCAATCACCCACCTCCTCTAGCCATACCCTACCTGCCTACAGTTTCCACCCAATTAATCCATTCAAGTGGATTAATGCACTGGTGAGGTTAAGGCTCTCATAAACCAATCATTTCACCTCTAAACCCTCTTGTGTTGTCTCTCACATGAACTTTTGGGGGACACCTCACATCTAAATCATAAAAACGTATGAGTACATGGAAGGAGGGTTCTTCATGTTAGTACCCAACTGAACAAGTCAAAGAGCATTTTAAGTATTTTAAACTGGAAAAGCAATTTGGACAAAAAGAATTAAGCCCCGGGTATCAAGGTGACCTGAAGTGGGTCATTATTGACAACTTGTGTTTCCATCCCTGAAGATCTCTAACAAAAGGCAAATATTCATGACAACAAAAGGCAAATATTCATGATACAGTCACCCATGGGAACCAGGTGGAGATGAGATGAGATTAGACCAGAGGAATGGATGATGGTGAAAGGAGATCTCGTCTGAGCTTTGAAAATCAAGTTCCATGCCTTAATCTGCCAATTTGTGAGGTCTTTGACAAGTCACCTCTGTGAGCTCTATTTGCCCATCCACGTTGTGACATGACTAAGGAGCAGTAGCTTTAGCACTCATTCCAACATCAATATTTGTAACTCATCTTCTAAAAATTACTTCATTCCCTCTCTATGAATCTCTGCTTTAATCTTACTCCTACCCAACTTCCTTCCCCGGCACTGAAATATTTTAGCATAAGAAAAGTCTAAATTCTATTTATTAATAATTTGCAATGTTCCACATAGCAGAGTGGATGAAGCCAAACCAATTTATATGTTTTGATACAACAGTCATTTATTTCATCCAGCTCATTTGTCTGGAAGACCATAACACGATTCATACAAATCTCTGTTAGGCAAACTATTGATCCTGATTTGGGTTTCACAAGAAATTTCCAAACAGGTATGAAATGTTACACCCCAGGGTATTTACCAAGAGTCACTCTTAAACTATCATGTATTACTTTTCTACATCTTAAGTTAAATGCCCCTCCCTTGCCTCTCTTCACTGAGATTTTTGGTTGGCTAATTTCTTCTAGCATGCCTGGTTTCTACCTCCCTCTGAAAGTGCACACTTCCATTTAGACATACAGGGAGCTTCACCTAGTGAAAATGACTGAAGTACGTCTATATGGTTAGGTCAGTTGTTTATTCATGATCATTCTGCTCACCTGCTACTTTAAGTTGGAAAAGGCCATTGAGGTGATCTGGTCAACCTCACATCCATAACAGGAATTATCGTGACAACAGCCTGAAAGACAGAAACCTTTGCTTTAACATGTCTTTTGATTACTCCAATTCCATCTGTCCATTGTTTGACATCTCAAATTCATAGAACATTCGTCCTTACACTGAATAAACCAAAGTTGGCCTCCATATATCTCCCATCAGTTTTCCTAACTCTGCTTTTGTAGATAAGTTTATCCCTTTTACGTAGGGACCATTCAGATTGTTGGAGATAGTTCTTATGTTTCCCAGCCTTCACCCACACTTTCCTCTTGATTTGACTATTTCCTTACACAGCTAACATTGCCCTTTAATTGTTAGTAGTCTTGATGAGTCCAAGTAGCCGAAATTTAGTGTTTATCGGATGATAATCAGAGATAGAAAGTAATGAAGGGTAATTTTTTATATACCTTCATTTTATTTATTTATGAGCTGCTGAGGACAGAACCCAGTGCTTCCCATGTGCTAGGCGAGCACTCTACCACTGAGCCACAACCCCAGCCCTGTGAAGGGTAATTTTTATATCACTTCTGAATAGCACTTTATTATTACCATAAGCAGATAGTTCATTATTACACATAAATTTTTAAATGTATTTTTAATAGTATCTGCCAGATTTATACTAACTGCTTGAGGTTAAATGACATCTTTTTGGAACAAATTAAATTAATCTGATGTATCATTTAAATGACCTCTCAAAACAATGTAATCTCTTAACCCCAATTGCCAATTTTTTGTTTAATACAATGCCAATTATAAACTTGCAAAAAATGTGATCAACTTAAAAATTTCATTA
The DNA here is from genome assembly GCA_025594165.1 of Tamias sibiricus. Classification (NCBI taxonomy): domain Eukaryota; kingdom Metazoa; phylum Chordata; class Mammalia; order Rodentia; family Sciuridae; genus Tamias; species Tamias sibiricus. The sequence goes on along the minus strand of CM046663.1, from coordinate 136,764,580 downwards.
TATCTTCAATTGAATAGCTTTATCTTTTTGTAGGAACATATTTGCCTAGAATACCCCAAAAATGCTTTTATTTCATATCATAACGATAGCAGAAAGGAAATATGGCAAGTCACATGAGTGCTTATAATTTTCACTAATACAACTAACTCACAAAGTGGAGAAAAAGAACCTCTCTTAACTAGCTAATAACTAACATTTATTTCAATATATTGAATGTTAAAAGTATGAAATCCAATGATGTTGTCCGTCTCTCAGCAAATACAGGAGAAACAGAAGTGGGCTTTGTTCCGACATTTGGACCTTGCTACCTGAACCTTTATGGAAGCCCCAGAGAGTACACAGGATTCCCAGACCCTTATGATGAGCTAAATACTGGAAAGGTTAGTCTCAATTAAGGTTGCTATTAATGAACACTGGTTAATGTGATTCCTTCTTATAATGCTGTAATTAATTTCCTATGTAAGGGGTATTCCTTGCACACACGCATGCACACAGACCCACCACACAACGATCAAGTGTTGAAGTGTACAAGTCTTACACTTGTCAAGTCTTAGAATGTGAGAATAGGGAAGGATCCTGGAGGCCATCTTATCTAGTTTGGTGACAGCAAATGACATTTCTCCTCCTCAACTTTTACACTTACAGAAAACATCAATAGTCAATTTTTCTCATAAGACACTGTGCTGCCTTGTAATTCTTTTCAACACCATATTCCAGGAATTTACCAACAATTGGCAGTAACATGCATTGCCTGCTGAGACACTTTGCTATTCCTGATCTGATCCAACTCTTTACTTTCATATATGAGAAGATGGGGCCCCAGAAATGAGAAATGCTCTTTCTGCTACAATAGAAGCTGAAGTCATTTGGTTATCTCCCATGGCTCAGGAAAGGGACAAAGCTAGAGAGAAAGTCCTGGGAAGGAGAAGTGGGAGAGAGCTGTGGAATTGAGGTACTCCCTTCATTTCCAGAAGATTCTACTGCCAGTGCTTCTGCACACTGTGAGACAAGCGTCCATTTTTCATCCTCATTCTCTGCCACACCCAGAACTTCTTCCTCCTTTACTTCCTGGCTACTGGGACTTGCCCCAGCTTCCAGCATGGCAGCCTCCTTATTCTCAGAAGAGGGGAAAAAAGAGCCAAGTTAACATTGATAACTGCAGAGCTGTTCTGCTCGAGTAAGATGAGGGAAGCTTATGTCTCATTCGCCTCCGCCTCCATGCCTCTTAGACCCCCTTCCAGATTCAGAGCATGGCTTGAAAGCCTCTGTCCTCAGCCATGGCTAAGAATGATTTCTGCCCTAGAATCCCGTGGCACTCTTTGAGACCCTTCTTCAAGTAGATGGCTCTTCTTTCAGAATCAAAGACATGATCAAGGGCTGGGTGTATAGCTCAGTTGGTAGAGTGCTTGCCTTGCATGCACAAAGCCCTGGGCTCAATCCCCAGCACCACAAAAAAAAAAAAAAAAAAAAAAAAAAAAAAAAAACCAATTAAGTGTTTTCTTTTACATGTGGAAGTTAAGGAGGAATAAGGAATTAAAAAACTTGAGTAGAAGCCTGTGAAATTGATAGAAGGGAAAACAGTGGAGAAGAGGAAGGGGAACTAGGGGGAGGGAGGAGGGATGGGAATGAGGAGGAAGATATTAGCCAAACTCTGTCACATGCATGTATGAACATATCACAAGGAATTCCATTTTTATGTATAACTATAACATACCAATTTAAAATGAATCAATTAAATAAAAAAGAAACCAAAGACCTGAATCTAGCTGCAAGAGTTGCTGACAGTTCTATTTTGGAGGTTAGAACCATGGGAAGGAGAAATGTTTTGTAGCAGTATTTGCCTGACCAAAAGACAGAGTTGTTTTTGCTGTTATCCATGTCTGGTAGGATAATCTTGTGTTCTCGCCTTTCAGGGAGAAGGTGTTGCCTACAGAGGCAGGATCTTGGTTGAATTAAGCACTTTCCTTGAAAAGACACCACCAGATAAGAAGCTTGAGCCCATTTCAAATGATGACCTGCTGGTTGTTGAGGTAAATGTTAGAGTGTGAATAGAAAAAGGGTATTTTAGAGGATTGGTGATAAAAGGGCTGGTATGAGCCTGCCTGAACAAACATACCTAAAGGGGACCTCCCGGGACTGAAGGGTCAACTGTGGAAGAGTTGGACTTGCCTCATAGCAACTGCTTTCAACAACCTCTCCATGTATGTCCAACAGTCCTACGAGAGTGAGGAGATGCTAATCTTTTGAGATGTTATTTCCCTGTTGAAAACAGGCAAAGAGGAGAGCTATCTCAAACTGAGTGTGCCCTGTTTGCTAACTGGTGCTGGGGAGTCATGAGGAGGTAGCCATAAGAGCCACCACTAGTCATTTCTATTTTCATGTGCAGCTGGCACATCTCTGAGTCCCCCTTCCTCCTTGAAGACAAGAAGTCTTCCAAGTTCACCTTCCTAACTCTTTTTGAGAATCCCAGTTTGATGCTCTTGGGCCCCACAAACCTGAATTGTTGGCAAGAACAGCCTGCTCACTGACGCTCCTCTGCCCAGGGCCACTTCTTGCTGGTTCCAAACCACCTGGCCTGCCAGCTTCCTCAGGCTGCTCCTGCCCTCACTTTACCCTCCATCCAAGCACAGGACAGGCCTTGCTCTTATTTTCCCACATTATGGAGAAAACCAACAGTAACTTTCAAAAAGCTTTCAGCTATGGGACAATAGGGAAACACAGTGAAATGGATACCACAAAGTAGCAGATCTCTGGGTCTCAGAGGTTTTCCTGTCTGCTTCCGTCCTGCCTCCTTGTGGCCAGACTCAACTCTCATCCTCTCTGGACTTTGGTAGTACCCTGAACACATCATTTCAGAGTCCAGTTCCAGCTTCCATGAGTTCCCAACTGAGCAAAGGCTGTTCTCTTCCTTCTAGTCCAGTCTTTTCAGGATGATTGACAGGGAGAATGTCCACTCCCTTGAAGAAAACTCTCATTTTTCTCCCTGAACAATTTAGCTTTGCTCACTGACTTCCAAGAAGATAATTATATTGGGTTAGCATCCAAAGCAGTATATTCTTAGATCCTACAGTCTTCAGCATGTTTGGAACATCCTTAGTCCAATTCCTGAACTGCACCAATTTCAGTTCTTTGTTTCCTCCTTTAAGAGGACAGGATCATGTTTCACATTCTTCCTGAGATTGCTTCTCTCCACCCCTCATTTTACCTCACCCCAGAAGCAAGCTGCAGGGCATCAGCCCAACTTCATACAGGGAAAGAAAGATTTCTCCTCACCAAGTTAGCAAAGATTATAATATAGCCCTGACTAAAACATGCACTTGAAAAATTTGTGTTCCCAAATTAGCACTTCAATTCAGGTTATTTAAGTTGTGAAAGAACAATGATAGGTGTTTGCTTTCCATTATAGTTAAGGATCCATTCAATAATATTTTTCTAAAACAAAGCAATGGTCCATCTTGATGTGAATTTATATCTCTGTCTCTAGAATCAGAAATCATTCACAGCTTTTACGTGACAGTTTTTCCAGTTTTTATACATTAATGCATCTAGTTTAAAAGTCTTAGGATGGATTTATTTGTTGAACCAACCTTTTACAAAAGTGGATATAAAGGACAGGTTTTTATAATAACTCATTGGGGATAACTCTCAAAAAATTAGTGAACCCTTCCAAGTCACCCTACTCCTCATATCCCCCATACAAACACATATGCAATTATGCAATTAATTATACACTTAATACCATAATACTATTCTCGGATTTAACATTAAGGGTTTTGATACTTTTGAATTATCCCAAAATTCCTTGATGTATATAATGAGAAACATTAAGAATTTTGACCACTCCTGATGTGAGCTAATTTGAGAATTTAAATCAGAAGTGGAGAGGCTGGCATGTGAAATGCTAGTCAGTGCACCTAGCCAACCACCAGGTGTGCACAGTGAGTGGGAGGCTTGTGTTCACTGTTCTTGGCACTGGGGCAGCAATGCTAAATTAAGATCTAAAAGTGCCCCCTAAAAAACTTTCAGTTAATTTGCTATGGTTCCTAGAGAAATATTAGAATATTATGATGCTCTTGAATTTTGAGGTTGCTGTAATCTTGGGTAGATATTCCTTACAAATTGGTACAGTCTGAATATTCATGTTCGTGTGTTGAAACCTAATGCCCATAGAGATGGTGTTAGGAGGTGAGGCCTTTGGGAGGTGAATAGATCATAAGAGCTCTGCCCTCATTAGATTAGCACCCTTTTAAAAGAGGCCCAGGAGAGCTATTTTGCTCCTTCCACCAAGTGAGGACATAGTCAGATGGCCCTTATCAGACACTCAATCTTCTGACACCCAAATCCTAGACTGCCCAATCTCTAGAATTGTGAGAAATACATATTCTTTATTTATAAGTCACCCAGCTTATGATGTTTTTGTTTATCATCCCAAGCGAATTAAGACACAAAAGACAAGTCCACACAATATAATACCAAAAAGGAACAAGAATAATTAAAGACCTTGAGTGCTGAATTTATCCTGAATTTTTAAACCAAATTCTGAAGAATAGGTCATATGTCAAAAAGAGTCTCCATAGGGCAGATTCCAGGGTTTTCTGCTGTGAGATCACAAAACGCACATCCATTTTGTGTTGCTTTTTATGTACTAAAGAGAAATAGAACCAAAAGCAACAGATCCCCTGGTCACTAAGGTCCTGGTCAGAGTCTTTTTATCCACTACACAATACTATCAACTCTCTAAAATCTAGGAGTTACAATAGACCTTCAAGACAGATTAAGCAAAAAGAAAAACAGGAGAGAGGGTAGATGGGAAAATGGGGTAACTTTCATGCTATTTACTGCCAAGATCATGTAGAAAGATGGCCAGAAACCATCTACAGGCCTCTAAGGAAATACACAGTGACAGCATGTAATTCTGGACTTGAGTAGTTATGAATTGAAGTTGGCTCTTAAAGATGTTAGCTGGAATTAAAGGTGTGAAGAAATACCATGGCAGATGAATATTCCACCATTATGATGTCTCTCTCTATTTTTTTTTTTTTTTTTTTTTTTTTTTTTTGCTCCATCACCAGAACACAATTTAAGTCCATGCTTCTCTTTGTTTCAAAAACCCATAATGAGAGGAGGAGAAACAGGGCAAGGAGAGGGACCCCACAGAGGAAAATATTAAAAACCCTTTGTGTAACCGATTTCTTACTAGATCAAAGAAGTAAATACAAGGTGTCCTAGAAGTCTTCAGTTTTAAACTATAATAACTTCTGCACCATAAGTTCTACAAACTTATAAAAAATATTAGAATGTTGATTTAAATTTATTCTATAGTAATATGTTTGTATACTTTGAGTGATATTTAATTTTAGATATTTTTTTCAGTCACTGATTGAAGAGGGCAAATGTTCACTGAGGCAGAAAGATCAAATTAAAAATGTATTATTCAAAATTCACAAAAAATAAATACATGAAAAGGAAAATAAATAAATAAAACCCTTTATTAACCAAAATGTAAAATCAAATTAGTTTTCTTTAGTGCGAACAGCAAACACACACACAGGCAAACATACACTTCATTCATTTGATAAAAATAAACACAAAGAGCCCAAAATGTATATTGTCCACAGTATGTGTCAACAATGTAAAATAATAGCTTTTTATTAACTGGTATATAAAAGAGAATTTATATTCTTAGCTCCAAATCATTAAACACAGACAACAAAATAGCTTTTTATAAATTTAATAAAAACAAAAATCAGATATAAAAAAATGAAATGAAACAGAAATGGAAGAGCCTAACAGCACTAAAAGGAAGGGAAGAGCTGAGATTCCCAGGACATGTCCACTCTTGAAGCAACCAGGAGCCCTAGAGGAGAACGAGACAGGCACATTTGTGCCACTGCCAGGAAGATTAAGTTAGTTCAGTCAACCTAGAATACATGTGACCCTTGTCCACCTTACAGAGGTGACATGTCCTGGGTCATATGCAAATACAAAAATTTTTGGTGGAACTCAAAAGGCCATAACAAAAAGGCAACGTGGTTGCCAGAGGGTGAAGAACTCTCCCATCTCCCTAGAGCAGACCTGTGCTTGCTCCAAGTGGGCCCGGTCAAGGGGTCTTGCAATGCCAGTGGGTGCTGCAAGGGCCAATCTGGCCAGCTTCCACAGAAGGAATCAGGCAGAGATAAGATCAAATGTTGCAAACCCAGTATTATTCAAGCACCTGATGGCTTCTGGAACCTCTGCTCTGCTCCTGAAGGACCCTGTTTTTTTGGTCGCCATCATCTGAAATCTGTTCTCGAACCATATCCTCCCTGCTGCTCTTCCCCAACCTCCTGTGTGTGACTTAACATATTCTCATAGCACTTTTTATGGAATTGCATTTTCTCTCCCACTCAGCTGAAACCTCCTTGAGATCTCTCATTGGTCTGGCCCACTTTTAGGGCTCCATAAATATTGCTTGAAACAGCATGTTCAGATTCTTCCACCAGTTCCAACAGTGATCAGCCACCCTTAATAAATAGTTCAAAGGTGTCAAGTTGGGCAACTTTCTTTGGAGCATATCTTCCTTGTCACTGATCAAATTAAAAATGTGTTATTCAAAATTCACAAAAAATAAATACATGAAAAGGAAAATAAATAAATAAAACCCTTTATTAACCAAAATGTCTGTGCCCACAATCACTTTCAAAAATGGTTACTTTGTATCAGTAACCCCCTTAGCAAAAAAAATCACCTCCTTCTCCCAAATGACTTCTGAAACCCTGCCCTATGCCACCTCACCTATTGTGTTTGCTTGTCACTGAAGATTAAAAGGAGAGTCCCCAAGCCTAACACAACTAAAGAAACATCCATCCTTCCGGGTCCCACAGACTATAATTTACATTCTTTAACTTTCCCCTGCTGTAGGCAGTTTTGCTCCAAAGCAAGCTCCAAAGCAACTAACTAAGGGAGGGTCCTGAACAAAAGCTGAGGCTCGGGCTTCTCTAAAATGGTGTTTATTGTTTCCTCCTCTCTCCATCTCTTTGTGTCCTTAAGGCAGGAGGGAAGTGGGAATGTCTGGGGGCAGGCCGACTTCTCAACTGCCCTAAGGTAGGGCAGTGGGTCCCTGGGACAGAGGAGCAGATGGCAGGGATACTCCTCCTGGAGTCTGGACTTGCAGAGTGGTCCAAGGATGCTCCGTTGTTAGCAGTTTGCTCACAGTGTGAGTCCCTCTGTTGGGAGTTGTGGTGGCCAGAAGCCCAGACTGTACTTTTTAGAAGTCAGAATCTCCAGAGTGAGGGTCCTACTCCGGCTTCTGTGGGTGGCTGGCTGCAAATTGTACATGAGAGCATCCAAGAAATTCTAATGGAATGGCAGACCCAGCCAGGCACAGCATCTCCACCCTCCTGAATATCACCGTGACTGTCTGTCCTTTGCAGACTCTGGCTTAACAAACAGCTCTGGCTTAAGTACTGGTTATTTTCTTCTGGGCCCTGACTCAGGCCCCAAATTATGTTTCCTATTTTTAGCTCCTTCCCTTCTCTTATGTCATCCTAAGTGGTTTATAAGGAAGAAGTTATACTGACTAATGCAAACAACTTCCTACTTTTTTAATTTTTACACAATTCAAACTCAAGCCCACAATTTCTACACAATTCTAAAGCTTGGATAGTTCAAAGGGCTTAGTTGTGAGTAGTTAAAACAGAGATCCTGACAAGTGGCTTCAGTCCCCCATGTCCCTCTACCAGAGTGACAGTAGAATAAGGTAGGTAAGCTTTTAAACTCACAATACACAGGCTAAAGCCCCACAGGTGATTCAGTGTGCAATTGGGAGAAAGATATCCAGGGATTAAACTCAGGGGCGTTTGACCACTAAGACACATCCCTGGCCCTTTTATTTGTATTTTATTTAGAGACAGGGTCTCACTGAGTTGCTTAGTGCCTCACCACTGCTGAGGCTGGCTTTGAACTCACAATCCTCCTGCCTCAGCCTCCCGAGCCACTGGGATTATAGGCATGTGCCACCGCACCCTGCTAGAAAGACTTCTAATAAATGCTGAAGCTTAGAAGGGTTTCTGACAAAGCCTTATTGGAGGGTCTATTACGCCATGTCAAACATTTTCTTTAACCAAAATGGAGACTCTAGTGGTGAAATGTCCAAGAATTCTTTAAGACTACAAGCTACAGGCACTGCCAGAATTTCTTAAAACAGTCCTCCAAAAAATGAAAAATAGAGTTACCCTGTGAGCCAGCAATCTCCCTTCTGGGTATAGACGCAAAAGAATTGTAAGCAGGGACTCAAACAGATATTTGCACACCCATGTTCACAGCAGGATTATTCACAATAGCCAAAAGGTGGAAGCAATCCAAGTGTGCATCTGTGGATGAATGGATAAGCAAAGTGAGGGATATTCTTACAATGGAATGCTATTTGGCCTTTAAAATGAAGGAAATTAGCTGGGTGTGGTGGTACACATCTGAAACGCAGTGACTCAGGAGGCAAAGGCAGGAGGATTACAGGTTCCAAGCCAGCCTCAGCAACTTAGGAAGGCCCTAAGGAACTTAGGGAAACCCTGTCTCAAAATAAAAAATAAAAAGGACTGGGGATGTGGCTCTATGGTAAAGTGCCCCTGGGTTCAATCCCTAATACCAAAAAAAAAAAAAAAAAAAAAAAAAAAAAAAGAAAGAAAAATAAAACACATGTTACAATATAAAAGATATTGAAGACATTCTGCTAAGAGAATTAAGCCAGATACAAAAGAACATACTGCCTGATTCCATTTATATGAGGTAGCTAGAGTAGTCAAATTCAAATGGAGACAGAAAATAGAATGGAGGGAGGGGGAAATGGGAAGTTGTTATTTGAGGAGTACAGAGCATCAGTTTTACAAGATTTAAAAAGAGTTCTAAGGGTGGATGGCTGGTAATGGTAGCACAACAATATAAATGTAACCACTGCCATTGAACTATACACCTACCATAGAAATTTTTTTGTTTTGCGTATTTTACCACAATTTTAAAAAAAAGTTTTTGAAATGATTGCATGAGTACTCTGTAATTATATGACCACATTCTTGCTGCATACAAGCCAGAAGACTCACCTATAATTGTGATTCATTTGATTGAATGAAAGCCAGGGTACAGATGGACAGTGAAGGAAGGACAATCAGTTAGCAAACATCCGACTGGGTTCAAGTAATTTTTATTAACATCCTGGAGGTGAAATTGTCACTACTTTCCTAGTTAGATTGTAGTACAAAATTGATAGTGAGGTAGCATTGGAAAGAAAACAAATACAACAACAAAAAGTCATCATATGCCCAAGTCTGATACCTGTGTTCACCTCCAATCTCAAACTGAAGGACGACAAGACTGGATGCTTCTCCAAGGGCTTTTGAATTAAACTTGCTATGGTGAGAAATTTGGCAAGTCATTTGTGGGTCTCATAAGTTCCCCAGTGGAGCATAGTCAGTGTGGCTATGATGATAACCACTGATGTTCTCACCTCCTGCTGGGGCGAGTGTACACAGAGACCGGATACCAACAGGTTCCAGGACAGACTCTGGACATGAACAATAGCAAATGGCAGAATGCCTCACACATAACAAAGTACAGCTACTTAAACCATTGCATAGCGGTTAGACTGAAGAACGCAAACTGCCTCAAGTTCAGCGAGGATATAGGCCAAGAAGAAGGAGAAATGTCATGTGAGCAAGGATTTGGGGTAGCATGTAAATTCAAGAGATTTTATGTACCCATGAAGGAGGGCCTGAGGGCTAAGAGTCATTTCGGTTAAGCTGATAGACTCAATGTGATTATTGTTGGCTGTATCTTGAACTTCCTTACACATACATGCACTCAGCAAAGCAGTAACTTAGAGAAAGGAAAGAAGGAAATTTACCTATTTTCACTTATTTAAAAATCTGACATTAAAAATCTTTATTGTGAGCCGGGCGCGGTGGCACACACCTGTAATCCCAGCACTTTGGAGACTGAGGCAGGAGGATCACGAGTTCAAAGCCAGCCTCAGCAATGGTGAGGCACTTCGCAACTCAGTGAGACCCTGTCTCTAATAAATTAAAAAAAAAAAAAAAAAAAAAAAAAAAGGCTGGGGATGTGGCCCAGTGGTCGAGTGCCCATGAGTTCAATCCCCAGTACCAAAAAAAAAAAAATCTTTATTGTGATTTCTTTTTATTATAATTATTATCATGTATTCGCTGTACAGATCGATGATTTTCACTGTGATTTCCATTCATGCCTACATGGAGCTTTGACCTTGTCCTCCCTCCTCTCCTTTTCTCCCACTCTTATCTCCCCTCTTGCTTCTCCCCATAATTCTTTTGTTCAGACCCTAATAGTTCCTCTTCTACTTTCAGAAGAAACTTTGGTTTTTTAGTTTTTACATATGAGAAAAAACATGTGATATTTGTCTTTCTGTGTCTGCCTTATTTTGCTTTGTTGTTATTTCTGATAATACTTAAGCCAGGCTCCACGGCTGACGCCTGTAATCCCAGCTGAGGCAGGAGGATCACAAGTTCAAAGCCAGCCTCAGCAATGGCAAGGCACTAAGCAATTCAGTGAGACCCTGTCTCTAAATAAAAAGCAAAGTAGGGCTGGGGGTGTGGTTCAGTGGTCAAGTGCCTCTGAGTTCAACCCCCAGTACCAATAATAATAACAATAATACTTAAGCAATTTATATAAATAAACATATATAAATTAAAAAGTAAAAGTTTGCATAATCTGTCTTCTCCAATTTAACTACTGTTAACAATTCGAGTTATATTCTTCCAAACCTTCTTCATGCCACTATTTAAAAATATATTTAATGAATTCACTTAAGCTACACCCTTTCTCTATTTTTGCACATTTGGATATACTTAAGTCTATGTGAACCTTCATTCATTTATATGACAGTAACATGATTTGCTTAGCCTGTGACCTACAGACAGACTTGGTTTTGTTGTCACTTTTTACCCTTATTCCAATCAGCACAGTGACCATCTTAGTACTTCTGTCTTTGCTCACTTGTGAGAGTACAAGGGGAACTCCTGGGTCCTAGAACACTCTCCACTGGTATTTAATTCAGCACTAACAATTAGGTTTAAAATTACATCTGTTAGAAATCCATGTGCAAATACAGGCCAAAGGAATTTCACTGAACTTCACGTATGTCTGCTCATACTGTGTAGAAATACCAGCGAAGGCGGAAGTACAGCCTGTCTGCCGTGTTCCATTCGGCCACCATGCTCCAAGATGTTGGCGAGGCTATCCAGTTTGAGGTCAGCATTGGGAACTACGGCAACAAGTTTGACACGACCTGTAAGCCCTTGGCATCAACAACTCAGTACAGCCGTGCCATCTTTGATGGTAAGATTGACACTGACCATTCTCTCCTATGCTTGCTTACAGTGAGTGCATCCTAGGACAGGAAGCATGCACTCTGTTTTCACCCTGGCAGCCATTATCCTCAGCACAGCATTAGAGGAAATATGAAGGTTAAATGAGGAAGAGAGTGTCGCTGGAGTTTAGGCACCTTCAAGAAAGGTCTAACCCAAGAATTTGCAGGTCCCATAGCCAGGAACTGCCCCCACCAACGTGCCAGGCTTTGACACCAACTCTGCCTTGTAAAGTCCCAAGATGGCAACTCTGATTAATACTGAGCTCCTAAAGCAGCTCCTACCCCCACTATGCCCAAATCTTTCTTGGATTGAATAGGTGAAGTGGACAGGACCCAGGCTCAGGCACTGGAAAAATCAAGCCTCTGGTCTTCACCAGCACTGTGATCCTGACCACATCACCTAATTCTAACCTTCAGTTTCATGTTCTTCAGAGGTGCTATGAGGATTAAATAGCAGTCAGTAGTTGAATAAATATGTGTGAGAAATGGCCCCTGTTTTTAAGGAGCTTCTATTGTAGTATGTAAAATACAGTCAGCCCTCCATATCCACAGATTTGCATCATTGGATTTCACCTATTATGGACTGAAATATTTGAGGGAAAAGCATCTGTACTGAACATGTGTAGACTTTTCTTCTCATCATCATTCCCTAAACAATACAGTACAACAATTATTTATATAGCATTTACATTGTATTAGGTCTGATAAGTAATCTAGAGATGATTTAAAGTGTACAAGAGGATGTGCAGGGGTTATGTGCAAGTACCACACCATTTTATGTGAGGGACTTCAGCATCCCTGAATTATTGGTATCTGCACAGGGATCCTGGAATCAATCCCCCTCAGATACCAAAAAACAACTGTAAACCATAGTAGAAGACAAAGGTATGAGAACACCCCGATAAAAGTATCAACAAATGGTTTGAGAACATAGAGAGGGGAGAGATGAATCCTGATCAAACACCCTGAAGGCATTGCCATAATTTTTTTTACCTGGATTTTGCATAAGCAGTTCTACAACAAAATGCCCTAGAAAACATCAGCTATTAATTTTTTATCACAGTTTAGTTCTAAGTAATACCAAACCCCATGCAAAACCTACAAAGACTGGGGCTGGGGTTGTGGCTCAGCGGCAGAGCACTCGCCTAGCACGTGCGCGGCCTGGGTTCGATCCTCAGCACCACGTACAAATAAACGCATTGTGTGCAACTAAAGCAAATAAATAAATATTAAAAAAAAACCTACAAAGAACATGAAAAACACTTTTTTTCCTCCTCCCAATAAAAATATTTATCTAAAATTATTTTTCAGGGACAAATACATTCAACCTAATCTCTGATGCTTTATATTTTTTCTGCCCCCATGCTATATAATCATCATTGATGTTCAGATACATGATTCCAAATAACTAAAAAGCTCCTGAGGTGGTTGGGCTCAGTGCACAGGGATAATTTAGAGACATGTTCAAAACATGTAGAATGAAAGAGGGATTTCTATTTCTGTTACTTTATTGAATAAAAGTAAAGAACCCAATTACCCCAGGTCCTTCTGCAAGCCCGTGGATTAATCACTAGCTTAGTTTGCACATCTCTTTAATAAATATGCTGTCTACCTTAAGTGTCCAGGGTCCCCTGACTCCTCATATCTATACCAGGAAACTACTATTATTACTTGCCGTGGGCCCACACAAAGCCAGTTGTTACCCTGACTTCATACTGGGAGGATATTAGTCACCGCCTGGATGCAGTGAACACACTCCTAGTCATGGCAGAACGGCTGGTAAGTTTATCTTTTCAGCATTTCCTTTTCACCAGACAGAGTAAATTATGTGTCAGGATGCAAGCTAGGCCCCTGTAACACGGATCTTTAAATGCAGTGGTCAAGAAGGTAAAACTGATTTCTGTAGAAACAGTTGAGGTAAGTGATCCAAAGCTGGTAGAGAAGTTCAGTGATGTTGGGGACCCAGGCTCTTTCCTCCTTGTTGCTCTGCCATCACTAAGAAGTTAGCACTGTCTGCAGCTCACCATGACATTCACCCTCAAGCCTAAGGGAAAGGGAAAGGAGTGGGGATAAGATGACATAGACCTTACTCTAGGAAGACCCAGAAGTCACACACGTGATCTCTACTCACTTTCCATTGGCCAGAATCCAGTCATGTAGACACATCTAACTACACGAAGATGGGGAATGCAGTCTTGTGCCTCGGCAGCATATGCCCAGATAAAAGTGTTCTTACTGTAGCAGAGGGAGGATGCAGGGGGTGAGGTGACTCATAGTTTCTGCTGCAATTTGTGTAGAGAGAGTGGTTCATTCCAGTAGCAATATGGAATTCTTAGGGCTTTGCTATTAGTACAGTAGAAATCTTCACTCTAAGAAGAGATGGCTTAGGGGAACCATCGCCTGACATTTTCTACTCTTGCTACAGACTGGAGGAACTATCTTGTTTGGAAGTTGGGAGATGGTTTCCTTTGGTGGGACTGCGTAGACATGATATCTGTCATTAGCCATCTTGTTGACATTGGTCAACTAGGTTATTAAGGAAAAAGAAGATATATTTGGGCAGCCTGATTGTGGCTTAGTGGTGAAGTGCTTGCCTAGCATGTGTGAGGGACTGGGTCTGATTCTCAGCATCACATCATATATAAACAAATAAATAAAATAAAGATCCATCAATAACTTAAAAAATATTTTAAAAAAGAAGATATGTTTGGAATATTTCTAATTAAGTCTCAAATACTAAGTTACTCCTATCACATTTGGATAAAATTCATTGAGCATTAGTGTTTTGATTTCAAAATTAATGTTGGATGCAGTAGGGTGTGGAAAAAGGGTGGTTACATATGATTAATGCCTGTATAGAAATATCCCTATTGATATGTACAATTAAAATGTGTTAATAAGCACAAAAATGTGAATTATTGTTAGCAATATTCTATTGATCATGTACAAATAAAATGTGTTAATAAGAACCAATGTGAATTATTGTTCGTTTTTCCTAAGATCTACACTACCAGAGCTGGACCAAGACATATGGGATTATACTTGATCTAAAATTCTTAACAAAATCTAAAAATTATTTGATGTTATAAAGACAATATGGAATGCAATTTAAATTAAGTATAATTGTTACTACTGATATGCAATGTATTTAAAATATTAATTTCCAATCCCCTTAAGGGAATTTGTGGAGAATTTGTCACGTTTTTATTCAAATTATATTCTGGGTAGTCTTCAGCTTTTTGCATCCTGGTTCTTCTTATAAGTGCTCTCCATTGATCAGGCTATGCTAATTCCATGCTGATCTGGGCAGGATGGTGGCTTTTACTTGTGGTGGGCATTCCCTCACCCTCTGTGTTGGCAGATGCTCAGCATGGCTTAGCACTGGTTCTGGGAATATCTTGTGTTTTGTCTGTCCCAGCCCTGGAACCATGATTTCTCCAAGGAGCTGTGGCTCCTTTTGTGGGGAATGGCATTTAAAAAATAAGATCTTGAGGTAATTGGTGGTTGAATGAGATGGATATCATTATCCTAAATGCATGATTGAAGATCTGAATGGTACTTATATACTTTGTATACAAGCAGTTGTATGTAAAAAGATACTATACTTGTGCATGATGAATAAGTAAATAAATAATAAAAAAATAAAAAAATATGTAGATTAAAGTACTATAATAATGTTAAAAAAAAAAAAAAAAAAGATCTTGAGGTGCTGGGGTTGTAGCTCAGTGGTAGAGTACCTGCCTCACACGTATTCGATCCTCAGCACCACATAAAAATAAATAAATAAAGATATCGTGTCCATCTACAACTAAAAAAATATATATTTAAAAATAAATAAATAAATAAGATATGGGTACTAAAGTACTTACTACTACTGATGATCATTATTTCTAGGCCTTGTCAGCAGTTTGTGCATGAAAATACACACACACACACACACACACACACACACACACACACAGATAAATGTATGTTTATCCCTCTATCAGTATACTAAAGGCCATGGGTTCATAAAGATACCTCCAATTCCAGTCCAATATCACTTGTTCTTGTGTTTTTTATGGGGATAAATTTGGCCTCTATTATCCTTAATATATTCATAAGTTCAAACTTAAAATCCACAGATAAACCACAGTGAAAAACAAGCCTACTAATTAGAGTTTGATATGTTTATTATTGTTTTTGTCTTTCACTGAAGAAGTATAGTCAAAATATTGTGTTCGAAACAGTTACCTGGGTAGGATCAGCATAATTATGTTATTTCATCTGAAGTATGATTAGGTCCATTTTGTTTCTGTTTATAGTCCTTTTTTTTTTTTTTTTTTATGGACATAATAGCTTTATTTTATTTATTTATCTTCATGCGGTGCTGAGGATCAAACCCAGGGCCTCAGATGTGTTAGGCAAGTGCTCTACCACTGAGCCACAACCCCAGCCCTGTTTATAGTCCTTTTTAGGGTTCCTTCCCTTACTCTTGCTGGTTTCTATTTATTTATTTGGATACAAGGGATTGAACTCAGGGGCACTCCACTGAACCACATCCCCAGCCCTATTTTGTATTTTATTTAGAGACAGAATCTCACTGAGTTGCTTAGCACCTCAATTTTGCTGAGGCTGGCTTTGAACTCGTGATTCTCCTGCCTCAGCCTCCTGAGCCACTGGGATTATAGGTGTGCACTACAGTGCCCTGCTCTTTTTATTTATTTTTTGAACACATACAATACTTACATGGTTTCAAAGCCCAAACTAAATGATAACTTAATACTTAAACATATTAGCATTTTAATGTTATTACATTTTGAAGAAAAATAAACACTGCTAAGCTGTGATGAGTATTCTTTTTTTTTTTTTTCTTGGTACCGGGGATTGAACTCAGGGGCACTCGTCCACTGGGTCACATCCCCAGCTCTTTTTTGTATTTTATTAGAGACAGGGTCTCACTGAGTTGCTAAGTGCCTCACCATTGCTGAGGCTGGCTTTGAACTCGCGATCCTCCTGCCTCAGCCTCCCAAAGTGCTGGGAGGTGTGTGCCACTGCGCCCGGCTGATGAGTATTCTTAAGTGGGACAAAAAATAACCCTGACTTTTTTTTTTTTTTTTTTTTTTTTTGTACCAGGGATTGAACTCAGGGGCGACCACTGGGCCACATCCCCAGCCCTTTTTTTTTTGTATTTTATTAGAGATAGGGTCTCACTGAGTTACTAAGTGCCTCGCCATTGCTGAGGCTGGCTTTGAACTCGTGATCCTCCTGCCTCAGCCTCCCAAAGTGCTGGGATTACAGGCGTGCGCCACCGTGCCCGGCAACCCTGACTTTTCTATAAGAAGTTTTTAATGGTTTTCCCCCCTTGGAAATTTAAGTGAAGCCTTTGCAGGCTACAGTGGCATAATGCACAACTATCAACTATTTTCTCTTTTTGCAAATTTTTTAGCAATCCAACATAGAGGCTCTAAAATCAGGCATCCAAGGTAAAATTCCTGCAAACCAGCTGGCTGAACTGTGGTTGAAGCTGATAGATGAAGTTATAGAAGACACAAGGTATAGTGATCTTATTCCTATCTTGGCATTCCTAGCCCATGCTCTCCTTCCTGAAATTCTAAAACTGTAAGAGCTTCTAGAATTGTCTCAAGTATTTGTTTAAACAAATGAATTTGAACTATTTGGACCTCTTAAAAGGCCCTCACTGGGAGGTATCTCAGAATCACCACTAGGAAAAGCTCTGCTTTGTGATTTGGTGCCAGGGGAGGCAGAGGCCCCAGCCCAGGAAGCGGCCCAGGGCAGACTGGGGAGGGGTGGGTGTGGGGAGGAGGAAGCAGGTCTCTGCCTGTGCTTCCCCAAGATCCATGATGCCCACTGCCCTGACCAAGAGAGCCTCCTGGCTCCCTCAGAGAATGGCATCTGGGGGTGGAGCATCGATCTTGCCTTTTAGAACAATATTCCTAACTCACAAACATGTTTTTAGAAACTTTCTTTTTACTTGCTTTTTTACTGAGTGCCTAGTGAACACTGTGGCAAAGCCAGTAAATAGGACCTGAGCCAGAGGACGCATCACAGCAGTGACTTGGGGAAACAGCTCAGATTTGTTGGCATTTGGAAATCAAAGGGGGAAGTGATTCATTCCAAGCTCATTTTAAATATTGGCTAATGAAGCAGTGGGCAGGGAAGTTTTGAAAGAAAAGCATTTTGAGGACTTTCCTTTAGCAGCAGGAGCCCTGCACTGTTCCCCCTGGGGGTACTGCCCTAAGTCACCCTGTCTTCTGGTGCCTTCTAGTGGTTTAGCCAGGTCATTGAAAACCAGTTGAAATCAAAATACCACCAGGGAGCTTGTTTGGCACCCAGAGAATTTTATAACTGCGTCCTAAGGGATCCTCTCTTAGTCTCCTCATCTTATGGGTGAGAAAACAGAGGCCCAAGGATATACAATGGTACCTGGAGTTGAGTTCACCCTCTCAGGCCTTCTTCCTGCCCCGTGCTTCACAGTCAACACCTATTTTACAAAGGTTTCAAGTGTGACTTCTGAACCAAGAGCTTTCATGTATATTTTTGCCTTACAGAATCATTCCAGGGTCTTAATCCTTCAACCATATTTCCATACTTATTAATGAAATAAAACAGAAACAATTAGTAACTTTCGTGTAGAAAATTCCTGGGAACTTTACGGTTTGCTGAGCCAAACAATATGAGCTGTTTTTGAAGAATCCAATTGGAATCCTTTTTAACTTTATGTGACAGGAAATTCGGTGTTTAAGGGAAATCATGCGAGGATTTCCTTCATTTAAGGAGCTGGGTGAAATTCAAATGAGTGGAAATTCTAGGTGGAGACAATGTGAGTAGGACTTCCTGGCATTGGTGACAGCCTCACTTACCCTGTGGTCCTGCTAGCTGCCATAGTGAAAAGGAAGGGCTGGTGGCAGGAGGCCAGTCTGGGCCCCATTTTCTGTAACCCTTTGGGGTTACGGAAGTCATTAGACTTCCCAAGTCTTATTTTGAATGGGGGCTTGGCTTGCACAAGTGGTTCTTACTCTTTTGGAACTTGTGGGCCCCTTTGAGAATCTGATGAGATGATGATAATGATGAAGACCAAGGTGAGATGCTGATGGTGGTGATGGTAGCCATATTGTTTAGACTTTACTGTACAGGAGACATGGATCTGAATGTTCTCCATAAAAATAGATGTTATTTTCTAACAATTGAAGGCAGTAGGACAAGAGATTGAGTCAAGAGCCCAGAACTAGTAAATGGTGGAGACACAATTTACTAGCAAAGCTGCCTGTTGTTAATCATAAGTATGTCACCCTGCATGTTGGCACAGACATATATGCTTCTCTTAGACATCTTGAGGCCCACCTGTAGACTGCCTAAAGGTTCTTGGTCCCAAAGTTAACAATCCAGCTAAATGACCTCTAACTTCCCCTCCTCCTCCATCGTTTTGTGGATCCATACAAATATTCTAGGAAGCAAAAGGAAGGAAGGGTTGGTTTCTCCTAGCTCCTTCTATATCCATCTTCTTTCCAGTGTGACTCCATGGGCCTTAGGTCAAGCCCAAGGAATTGCTTTGGAATGTTAATCCCCTTTTCTGCTCTGCATATGCAAGATGTCCTCAACTGCAGCTTAAACCAGGCAATGCTTGCAGAATCACTGAGGACATTGATGTGGTTTGCAAGATGGAAACCAAAAGTAAATGACAATTTTGAGAGCTGGAGTGTTATTCTTCACTGTTTCTTCTCTTTCTTTCTTTAGATATACCTTGCCCCTCACAGAAGGAAAAGCTAATGTCACAATTCTTGATACTCAGATCCGGAAGTTGAGGTCCAGATTTCTCTCCCAGATACAGGAGGCAGCTGTGAGGATGAGGTCTGAAGCCACGGATGTGAAGTCCACATTGTTAGAAATTGAGGACTGGCTTGATAAATTAATGCAACTGACCGAAGAGGTAAGTCTTTTAAACTACACACACATCAATCGGTATGGAAGAAGAAGAGGAGTGGGAGATGGAATATCTAGGATATTGCATGGGATCAGTGAACACATAAAATAATCAAAAAGTTATTGGACTGAGGAGGCTACTGGGTATGGGGGAATTGGGTTAAAGTCAGTTGAAATCAGGGCAGGAAAAGAATTTTGAGTTGGATTCTGGAAAGATTTTTCAAAAGGGACAGATTATGATTTCCACAATACTCAGAGGATATTGTGAGTGATATTTTGAGTAGTAGCAGATCAGTGTAGTACAGAGGATTAAACACCATCATCTTTGGTTGGGGTTGGAAAGATTTGGATTTAAACCCTGGATCTACCATGGGTAACCTAGGGCAGTTTATTCAACCTACCTTAGCCTCAGTTTCCCCTCTGTAAAATGGAGATGGACATAATACATGGCATTTCTGTGTAAAGATTTAAAGATGATAGTGTAAAGTCTCAGTACAGTGCAGGGCATATGATAAGTGTGGGGTAAATGCTAGCTGCCACTCACCTTGGTGGCCCAGAAGAACAAGAGAGTAAAGGGACCTCTCCTGTCTGTCAGATGTCAAGGGAATAATGTCTTAGTTCCTTTTGCTATAACAGAATACCACAGACTGGGTAATTTGTAAAGACCACAGACTGGGTACAGTTCTGGAGGTTGGAAAGTCCAAGGATGAGGGGCCTGCTCCTGGTGAGGGCTTTCTTGTTTCATCATTCCATGGCCGAAAGCAGAAGGGCCAGAGAGTATGAAAGAGAGAAGCAAGCAAGAAGGGGACTGAACTCATTCTCATAACCAACCCACTCCCAGGATATTGAAATTCATCTATTCATGAGGGCAGAGCCCTTGTGACTTACTTATTAGGACCTCTTATTTGGCCCCACCTCCCAACACTGTTGCACTGGGGACAGAGTTTCCAACAGTGAACTTTGGGGGACACATTCAAACCATAGCAGGCACATGGTAATATATTTATGGAAAGGAATATATTTTAAAATGTGTACAAAATTATAAGTTATTTTTATTTCCTACGTTGTATGCTTTGGTACTTTCAAAGGTTTCTATAGTGATCAGGGAAAAAAAATGGTTAAGAACTAAAATTTTTAGATTTGGCAAATATGGATTATGGGACACAGATGCTCTTTGTTCTGTAAAATATATGCAACCTGTAACCCTTTGCTGCTGATGACTTTCTTCAAATGATAAGAGGGAACATTTCCTAAAACACCTCCCAGAGCATAGCAGTTAGGGCTCTTGCAGGATGAAGCTCCCTCTGCTTCCCTCTATTCCCTGGGGCCAGCCTCAGCCTGCCTCCCCACCTTGCATGCTCACAGTGTGGTTCTAGAAGATGTGAATTTCAGGAACTTGGGACAGAGCCCTAATCACAACTCTTCTTTGCTGAGGGAGGCCCTGGGAGTCCAGCCTGCAGGGTCTCCTCCCATCCCTCTGCATCTAAACTAAATTTTACTTTGCTTCCTTTTCCATCCCTCTCATATGCCCAGCCACAGAACAGTATGCCTGACATTATCATCTGGATGATCCGAGGAGAAAAAAGATTGGCCTATGCACGAATTCCTGCACATCAGGTTTTATACTCCACCAGCGGTGAGAATGCATCTGGGAAATACTGTGGGAAAACCCAGACCATCCTTCTAAAGGTACACGTCTTCCACTTGTAGTATAAATACTTAAATGCAAAACTCTTACTCTGGAGAAGAGATTTCTTCATAATTTGCTAATCATTGGGTGGCTAGGGTGCCTGCCATCATTTCTAGCCCATTCTGGCTAAGATGACAGCCACAATGGGCTAGAACTAGGGTGATAATTCTCAGAGTGAATTGAGGCATACTGGTGATTATGGACACCTCCCCAGATGTCTTTGTGTCATTAATATCAACATGGCATTGTAAATGTTTTGCTTTCTGGCATGAATTTTGTACTTACTCTAATGTCTCATGTCAAGCCATGCCCTTCTTCCCTTCATTCTAGTGAGTGTTTAGGGGCAAAAAGTGAAAGTGGTATTGCTAGTCTTTGGAATCTGTTGCTCTAACCAAGCGAGTCCTCAAGTTGCAAATTTTTGATACTTGCTATGTTTGGGCAGAGTTCTGAACATTTTTTGGAGTCATGGACCCCTTGAAGCACTTGGTAAAAGCTACTGGCCCTCTCCCCCAGAGAAATGCATGTCATATCTGTGCCTGATGTTTTGCATCAGCTCTGAGAGAGTCCCAGAACCCCAATGAAGAACTTCTGTGTGCATTTGGAGAACCCAAGGAAAGAAAAAAGGAGAGTTGAGGAAGAGTATTCTCTTGAACAAGGAGATATCTGCTAACTTTTAATAAATGTATTCATTGCTCTTTAATCAGGAAGGTGTAAATAGAATCAGAGTGATTATCTTCTTTCAAGTGTTCTTTGCAGAATAAATCTTACTTAAGATAGAACCACAATGATAATTTGCCTCAGCAGTGGGTAGAAGCAAACTGATTAATAAATAAAACTTCACAGGGGGCAGGAGACGAGGCAGAGGGGTGTTCTCTCTACTAGGTTTTAGAACTCAGTGGATAGACAGCAGAATGCTTTTAAGAAATTGCTTTATAGATTTACTTTGTTAGTACTCATTATCCAGTTTAAGAAGCCATTTAATTTAGTGGATTTTTGGTCTTGAGACCCCTGTAAAACTTAAAAAAAATTATTGAAGACCCAGAGAGCTTTTGTTTATGTGGGTTGTATATATCAATATTTGTTATAATAAAAATTAAAACAGAAAATTTAAAATATTTATTAATTCATTTAATAATAGCAATTGGTGGGGCTGAAGGTATATAGCTCAATGGTAGAATGCTTGCCTAGCATGCACAAGCCCTGGGTTTGATCCCCAGCACCACAAAACAACAACAAAAAATAACAGCAATAAACTTCTTACATGTTAACATAAATAATATATTTTTACGATATATTCTGAAAAAACTCAGAGAACAGAGTGATACTGTTTTACATTTTTGCAAACTTTTTAGATGTCTTCCTTAACAGCAATAAAAATGGATTTTCAAATCTGTGCATTTAAACTGATGAATAAGTTATTTGATGTATAGGAAGAAAATCTGGTCTCACATAGATATGTAATTAGAAAAGGAAGGGTTATTTTAATAACCTTTCCAGATAATTTTGAATATTCATCTTGATAGAACACTAAACTCAAGTGGTAGCTTTTAAAATGTTAATTTCAATGTGGAATCTGAAACTATATCAGTCAATTTGCCATCCTCAGCTGTGTTAAAATCCATTGGTCTGTCCAGAACTTTGGCTGTTTCATCCATGCATATTTTGTGACATCACCCATGGTCATTGGGAAGATATTCATTTGATAAGTTGTGCAGATCTTCCTGATGTTGGAACATTTCATTGTACAATGTGAAACAAATTGAGAAAAATCACATTTTAAAATATTTCTCTTATCAGAAGAGCCTCTATGTGTTGGGAAGCTATCTAACTCACCATGCCAGATATAGTTTTTCTGAAACTCTTTTGTTTTTACTTGAAAGCTTGAACTGTGTCATTAGCAACAACACTAGTGATTTTTCTTGAAGTAATAGGTTCACTTTGTTTACACTCAAGAAAACGTCTGCTCCATACCCAAATCTAAATGGCCATATTTTTCTGTCAATTTCTACTTTAGGTAAAAATGGTATATCATTAAAAATATGTAGTTCAATTCACAACTCACACAACTGTATAAGTTTTCTCAAGACAAACATCATATATCAATATGCAGCTGAAGTGCTTTCCATTTTATCATGATAAATATTAAAAAGATATTGTATTCAAAGGTCAAGATTTAATAAGACTAGTCATTTTTTAGTTTAGTTTTTGTAGTTTTGTTTTGCAGTAATGAAGATTAAACACAGGGGCTCTCTACCACTGAGCTACATCTCTAGTCCTTTTTTGTTTGTTTGTTATTTTGAGATAGGGTCTTGATACGTTGCCCTGCTGGCCTTGAACTTGGGATACTTTTGCCTCAGCCTCACAAGTATCTGGGATGACAGGCATGTGCCACTGTACTCAGCTGAATTTTCTAGTCAAAAAAAAAAATTTTTTTTTTCAGGAGAATTCTTTAGTAAAACTGGCATTTTCATTTTTCTTACTCAGTTATGCACAGTTATTGTAAATATTACTGCTGTCGCTAGTGGATATGGTTGGTGTTAACTGCCTTGATGCCTATTGTAGTACCAAGACTTTTATCCACTACTGCTTTTGCACCATCAGTGCAAATGTCAATATAATGAAGAAGATAAAGACTTTGTTAGTCCTATTAGGAAAATTATTTTGACCTTGTAGGCCTCCTAAAGATCTCAGGGACATGAAGGAATCTGTGCATCATACTCTGAGATCCACTGCTTTAGTTGTTTTTTCAGCCTTTGCTGAAGGGTCATTTGGAACTATTTTAACTAAAGCAACAGACAGTTAGGCCAGTGAGAACAATGATTAGATGATGTTCAGTATGCTTTTGGCTTTATGTGAATGTCCCAGTGCATACAACGCCCAACATAGCATAATCTAACATTGTTCATCTCACAGTATCCACAAGAAAAAAGCAATGGACCCAGGGTGCCTGTGGAATTGCGAGTGAACATCTGGCTGGGCTTAAGTGCTGTTGAGAAGAAGTTCAATAGCTTCGCAGAAGGAACTTTCACCGTCTTTGCTGAAATGGTACGTTTTATGACATCCCTATCTTGTCCAATTTGATAGTGAAGAACTTTTACTTTTCATCCTTAGGGAAAACATTCACATACCAAAAATAACTATAGCTGTCATTATAACCACTTAAAATTCCATGAAAGGGACCTTAACTTAAGGGGATGGGAGAAGATCCTCTTGAGGTCTCTCAACATTGGAACACATGAGGGTGATTGAGACCTCTGTGTGACAGATCCAAGAGATGCTTTCAGCCATCAATACTGAAAGTGGGTCCTCTTTGAGCTCCTAGCACTTGAACTCAGGAACAACCAGTCATATTGTTTCCTTATGGTGGGACACACTGAGTACACACACACACACACACACACACACAGTTACTCATGCACACACACCAACCTAGGAAATGAAACAATTAAGATATTCAGACCTTGAAACATTTGCTTGGAGTGAGAGGTCTTTAAATCACAGAAAACCCATTTCCCACTTAGGGGAAGCTTCCAGTGGGTTTCAAGGGCAAAGAATATGCTGCTGGAATATTTCAAAAGCAATAGAGATAATTTGTAAAACCTTCACTGAGTTTTAAACCTACTTAGTTAAGTCTGATTATGATTAAAACAATGAAAATAATTTCATGAAAATTTAAAGGTAAAAGTAGAGTTATTTTGATTTCGTTATTATACTATTTTTAACTCCAAGTGCTTCTTTTTTTATTTTTTATTTTATTTTATTTTATTTTATTTTTTTGTACTGAGGATTGAACTCAGGGGCACTCAACCACTGGGCCACATCCCCAGCCCTTTATTGTATTTTATTAGAGACAGGGTCTCACTGAGTTGCTAAGTGCCTCACCACTGCTGAGGCTGGCTTTGAACTCGCGATCCTCCCTGCCTCAGCCTCCCAAGTGCTGAGATTACAGGCGTGCGCCACCACGTCCGGCTTTCAAGTGCTTCTTAAACTTACTATATGTATTTGGTGGGTCTCTTCTGATACGTTTTCGGATGATTTCTCTTCTACAAATGGGTGTTTAGGCTCAGATAAAAGGAGGAGAGGACTATCTTCATTCTAGCTAATCTATAAATGTGTTCCTGCCACAGCCATCTTTAATTTTTTACTTTTTGCTCACCTGATAGTGCCTGGAACATAGTAGGTGCTTATGAATATTTATTGAATTGATAAATGATGATTGAATTCATCCTCTATTCCTCCATCCACCTATCTGTCCATCCTAGCTTTTGAGGAGCAATGGCTTCATGTCAGGCACTGAGTCAGGTATTGAAGATGACCAAGAAACCAGGCCTTGTCCCCAAGGATCTCACAATCTGTTGCAGTGATTGCAGAACTGGGTTTCTTATTGAACATGCAGACTTTCAGGGCCATCCTGGGGATTCAGATTCTGTAGCTGAGTTAGAGATTAGCATCACAGGTGATTTCAATGGGGAAGGTATGGGACATCTGTGGGTCACTTTATGAAACAGTGGAACAGATAGAAGTGCTCATGGAGATAAATAGAAGATGTGCTGGAGTCCCTGAGAAGAGGACGTTGATGTCCAGCCACCTGGGCAGTGTGGAGTAAGGACTTCAGGGCGTATGTAGGAGAGGCTTCCTGCAGGATTTCTTGACATCCACCAGCCCTCCAGCTCTGGGCTGATACTAATCCCCAAGGAACAATCAACCAGCCCAGGGCTCCTTTCCACTTTTTTCCATTTCCAGATACTTCCCTACACAGAGCTGAGCACAAGCTTCGACTCATCTGGAGAGATTTTCCACCCATTTCAGTTGTTTTGTGTGACTCTATAGTTTCTCCAGGTTCTACAGCCTGTGAACACTAGGATGGACACGTTAGTAATGATAATGGAAATATCACTGTGTCTTGCCTTCATGTGCTAATACCAGAGCTTGGTTCTCTGCAACATTTTACTCCCAAGATTTCTAGGAATTCTTCAGGTGCCTCACATGTGCATGTTCATGAATATTTTTTTCTATTATCCTGACCCCACTGCTGCTAGCTAAAGACCATAGTCCTCAAAGCCAATTAATGTTCCCACCTCTACTGCTATGTTGCCCTCTTCTTCATGCTGAGGTCCTTGCTTGGACTTTACTAGAACCATGCTGGTTTCCTAACAGAAGTGGCAGGAACATCTTGTTCCTCCATTTCTTAAGTTTCAGAGTCCTTTGTGACAACAGCTCCTTTAGTTTATGTTGAAGCTCATCTCCCCTCCAGGCTCAGAGCCAATATCTGAGACAACATTACTGTGCTCTTGACCAATAGGCTCCTACTCAATTGCGTCCCTCCTCCTTCAGCCCCAAACTCCAAGATGGCTTATGCACTCATCTTTTCAGTAAGGTCATCAACAGAGAACTAGAGATTCCAGTTTGGAATCAAACAGGAATACCTACCATACTGGCAAATATCAATCATTTCCATGGTTCAGAGTATGAAGAACAGATCATAGATTTATTAATTCTAACTTACAAAAGAATGCCCTGTAGGTCAAAGTCACTAAACCTGCTTCCTAGAAACATCTTGATCTACCTACCACACTCTAGAGAGGATAAGGGCTCAGAACTTTTAGGGTCCATAAGGTCTGGGTGCCAAAAGACCATCATGTTTCAGATCTGGTTTTTGTGGAATACCTGGGAAATACACCATTAATTTTTTATGTTATTTCTTGGGGGAAGGTGCCTCAGATTCTAAGCAATAAACTTAAAAATAAACTTTATAGAATCTGCATATTTATAAGTTAGGGACTTTTGTAGGTTTTTAGAAGATATGATTCAGAGAACTGCTTGGAGCCATTTAAAATAATAAAAATAACTAGCATTACATATCAATGTTTACTAAACATGTTCACACTCATCTGCACTTTGGAATTCCAGAATAACTTTATGAAGGTGGTAGTATTATCCTTAGTTTACAAATGAGAGCAGCCTTAGAAAAATGATTGGCTTATCCAAAGCTGCATGATCAGTAACAATTCAAGTTAGGTCCATACCTCCTGAGCATAAAGCCTTTCAATTCCTGTGGTTGTCTAGCTTAATCCTAGATGGACTTGAAAAATGTGTGGACTGGCTTTATTTCTTGATTTCTGATAGTGTTCCTCTAACTTTATTTTTTGATAGTATGAAAATCAAGCTCTCATGTTTGGAAAATGGGGCACCTCTGGATTAGTGGGACGTCATAAGTTTTCTGATGTCACAGGAAAAATAAAACTCAAGAGGGAATTCTTTTTGCCTCCAAAAGGATGGGAATGGGAAGGAGAGTGGATAGTTGACCCTGAAAGAAGGTAAGTTTTTCATTCTCTGAGAAAAAAGGGATGGTAATGAAGCCTTTCCTTAGAAATTGCTAAATGGGTTGTGTCTGCCATTACTTTTTTTTTTCTTTTCTTTTATTCTAAGTTGTTACATATGACAGCAAAATGCATTACAATTCATATTACACTTATAGAGCACATTTTTACATATCTCTAATTCTGTCAGTATTCTTGAAGATATTTATAAAACACCTGCTGAGCAGGAGTAAGTCCATAGAAATTCATAGAAAATTAAAAGATGTGATCAGTTTTCCATAAGACAGACAAGTATAAAAAGCACCTGATAACTGATAATTATCGAGATTTATTATGTATGAATGTGTTAAACAGTGTGTTGAGCACCAGCATCATTTTAGTCTTAACTACATCCTTACCAGATAGGTAGAGGCAAGAATTGTGAAGAGCCCGGGGTTTTACATTGTTTGCACCAACTTGCCTGCCACAGTTTCACGGATGCATGACTCCTTATTCACAGACAAAGAAACTTATTGCCCAAGCAATAGAAATAGCAGAGTATCAACATTTGCTCTAGATCTCCCTGCCTCAGTTCCTACAGGGTGATGTAAGAGGGCCTGATGACATTTGCACTTAACAGTAGATTGCATTGCAGAAGAGGAACCCTGAGGTTAGGGAATCCAAATCTTTTATAATGGGCTGTGAACATGCTGGCCCTTTGCTCTGGAAAGAGACACTATCTCTGCCTTCCAAGGCTGTTCCCTATATAAATATCCTTGAAAAGGAAATCCATAAGAAAGGCAATCAGCTCAGCTGCACCTCAGTTGGCAAGATGTGCAGAAATGCAAAATGTTAATAGAGAATTATCTCCCAATGAGATAGTATTATCTCCACTTTGCAAATGGAGAAACTGAGATTTAGAGATATTAAGTAACTTGTCCAAAGTCACAGAACCTGTAAGTGGTATAGCCAGAGTTGGAAACTAAGACTAACCAGGGTTTCCAAACCAGCACTCAACCATTATGCTGGAACATGTACAAGAAACAATAGAAGGCAGACTTTTAAGGGTGAATTGTAAGGTATGTGAATTATGTCTCAAAACTGTTATTAAAAAGAAAAAAAAGAAAGCGTAGGGTCCTGGAATCTGGAAGAAACTAAAGCCTGGTTCTGGAGTGTTGCCAATAGCATTAGACCCTGAGCTTGAGTTTGAAGGAAACAAAACTGTAAATTTGGATTTTAAGGTGCCCAACTAGAGTTTGGCCTCTCTGGAACTTGTTTCTTGCCATTGCATAGGCATTAAGGAGAGAGGGACGTGAGTGAACCAGCCTGTTAAGACCCAGTGCTTGCAGATCAGTGCTTTTGATCCAGGACAGAGCAGCTTGCTTCGGGTGGATTTTGGGGGGTTAGTAAGGAGAAGAAAAGTGGGATTTGAATGGAAGAGAAAGAACAGTGGGAGGAATTGTGATTGGAAAAATAAAAGGTCAAAGCATGTAAGGACTGGATAGGATCCTAGAGGCAGCAGCCAGGGCTTTTATTCTCTTTCTCTGGGACCATAAAAGTGAGGGATGATCCCAGTTTATACAAATGGTTGGGACTATTTATTTTTTGATAGCTCTCCAGTGCTTGATTCTAGAGGAGGATAGAGCAGGAGAAGATGCAGAGATGGTAAAGAAAAAATAACCCTCATTGGAGTTGGTTACCTGGCAGAAAGCTTAAATCAAACCTCTGTGTTTCTTCTGTGGGTTTTCAAAATGCTTCCAAATCCAAGAGGAAAACTGGCAAAACAGAGTTAGTGTGGATTTCTCCACTGTCCAAATGGAGTTTGGACTCTTAAATGACTTGGTTTGGCTGTCAACTTAGGAATGATGGAGAACATTTAAACTCCTCCCTTCAATTTGTGTTGTGTAGACCATGCAACCCATGAGTACACATTTCCACACTTGGCTTCATGACAGTCTCCACTCCGTTTTTTAAAATTAAAGGGATACAAAGAAATGATTCCCCACTCTTTGAACTGTTAGCCAAAAGTTTCGCTGAGAAAAAGCTGAACAGCCCTGTATTTCTGAAACAGAAATAGGAGGCACTGTCTAGGATCACTGTGAGAAGCTGCCCACAGCACTGATTTCCTGTGCTCAGCCTCATTACTAAGAAGGAGAAATCTCACTCCTCTGAGTTCTCTACAACTGTTCCAGCAGGCCTTTCTCCAAAGGAATGGCAAAACCTGAGAGTACAAACAGGAGTCTGGAGCAGAGAGCCCACAGGGGTCAAGTGAGGAGGGAACTGGTACCATTCCCAGGGTGTAGGTGCCTCCCAGCCATGGGCAATAGCTGGGATTGCTGCTTACACTTTCTCCTGAGATTACATGAGCCCTTTCCCGCCTGCAGCTTGCTGACTGAGGCAGATGCAGGTCACACAGAGTTCACAGATGAAGTCTACCAGAATGAGAGTCGTTACCCCGGGGGCGATTGGAAGCCAGCAGAGGACCAGTACACAGATGCGGTGAGCTGCCTGCTCTCCAGAGCAGTCCTCATGTGTCGTCTCTGAAGCATGAGCTGCTGGGAACCCATCATCCCCAGGCTTGGGCTTCACCCTCTTTTTCTACATCTTCTGTCCCCAAATAGTCTTCCCTTCACAATTGAAGCCACACTGCTGCACAATCATTACTTCCACAGAAAAGAAATTGGACCTAGGTAATTAGATGTTGCCACGTGATGAAGTGTAGGTTGTACAGATTTTTTTAAAATATTTTTTTAGTTATACATGGACAAAATATCTTTATTTTGTTTATTTATTTTTATGTGGTGCTGAGGGTCGAACACAGTGCTTCACATGTGTGAGGCAAGCGCTCTGCCACTGAGCCACAAACCCAGCCCGGTTGTACAGATTTTTAGGATGAATATTTATTTATCATTTAACTAGTTTTTAAAGCAGTAACAAAATGCTCACGTCTTTTAAAAAATTCAAACAGTTTTAAAGAAAACCAAGATAAGTTCTTCTCCCTGACTAGTATCTCCCCAAAGGTAACCATTGAAAACAGTTTTCTGTTCATATGCAATTGTATGACTTCTTTTTTCCTCACCTGAGTGAAATTGTGTTATATGCACAATTCTACAAGCTGATTTTTCACATTATAATGTATCTTGGTCATCTTTCGATATCAATATATATACATTCTCAGCTTTTTAAAAAATGCCTCTAGAGTATTTTATTATATGCACCTACTATACTTAATTTAGCTTAATCTCCTTCTCATAGACCTTTAGGGTTTGGTGGTGGGGCGTTTTGTTTTGTCTTTGGTTTTTATAAACCACATGACAGTGAATTGACATGTGACAGTGGGATTCATTGTATCATATTTGTACATGCACATAACATAATGTGATCAATCTCATTCCCCAATACCTTCCCTTTCCTTCTTCCTTCCTAGATCCTGCTTTGACTCTACTAAAGTCCCTTCTATTATTGTTATTGTTTTAATTAATCCATTATAATTTTATATATATATATGTATACATATACACATACATGGGATTCATTGTGGTCAGTTCGTACATGGACATAGCATAGTTTGGTAGATTTCCTTACTCAGTACTCTGCATGCCCTCTCTCCCTCCCTTTCTGTCCCTTTCCCTTCCTCCAGTCTATTTTAATGAGATCCTCCCCCCCCCCCCCATTCTCTCCTTGTCTTTCTCTCTCTTCCTCTCTTACTTCCACATAATTAAACATACATTTTTATTTACTTTGGCAAGTTTATCTCTAAGAAAGATCTTGGATTTGCTTGGTCAAAATTTAAATTCATGTAAGATTTTTATAAACATTGCTAAATTAATTGCTTTTCAAAGAGGTTGTATAAATGTGTTCCCAGCAGCAGTGTGAGAGCACATTTGCCTAAACACACATTCCACCGTGTCAGCTTTGCCAGTGAATAGGATGCACAGTGGTTGTTTCAGTTTCCAGTTTGTTAATTTAAAGTGAAGCTGAGTGCTTGCCCATGTATGTAGGCCACCTTTATTTTCTTTACTTATGAACTTTCTTTTTCATGACTCTCTCAGTTTTCATATAAACTTAAGCCAATATTTTATATAAATCAGTCTTACATGATCATGAACCTCCAGTTAGCATTTTCCTGTACTTGAAAATAGGTGTCTTCAATGTCTGATCTATTCTCTGATGGGTTCTTTCCTGTATAACCCCCTCAGTAAAAATCAGTTGTGCCATTTCTGAGTATTAAGTTGAACCATGTGAAATTGCTAGTCTTTATTTTTATGTGGTGCTAAAGATCAAACCCAGTGCCTCACATGTGCTAGTAAGCACTCTACTACTGAGCTACAACCACAACCCTCAAACAACTAATTTTTATGAGGCTATTGTACATTAATAAAGATTGGAGATTCTTCTGAGCAAAATGAATCTCTAAGATAGTATCTATAAACATATGGATACCACCATAAAGTCTAAGAAAATGTATCTTTGTATCTTATTACCCCTCTCTCTCCTCTTTCTTTATTTTATTTATTTGAAGAATGGTGAAAAGGCAGCATCACCCACTGAGTTGACCTGTCCTCCAGGCTGGGAGTGGGAAGATGATGCATGGGCATATGACATAAATCGAGCAGTGGATGAGAAAGGTAACATTTTGCATCTATTTAGCTGAATGCAGATTAACCAGAGTAAGGGTTTCTTGGGGGGAAAGTCCTACTTCTGTTTGTCTATGACAACCCCATTATGTGTTGCTATCTGTGACCATTTAGATGCAGAGTCTAAGGGATAAGCAAATACTTTAGCAGGTGTTGGGTGGGAGATGTTAGCCAGTGCTGGGGTTCAACTAGTTGGGCTTTGAGATATTTGGGAAGTCAGGGTGAGAATTTAGGAGAAAGCTGGGTTTGGATTTTCTCTATCCTAATCATATTTCATAATCTCCATGGGAACATAACACTCAGGGTCCCCATAGCTCAAAAAAGAGAACTGTAAAATGCCTTAAAAGTCATCATATTCAGAAATAGTGTAGATTATTGACATAGCTTCTATTAACAAAAGCGTTTTTCTTTTTTTATGAAGAGTAATCCAAAGTTGAATGAACTATAGCAATTGGGATTATCGATAGAGAAAATTTGTTTCTCTTTTTCTTATAAAAAGGCATATAGCATAGAAAGGACTGGCATTGATATAGAAGATTTCAAATAGAAATTGAAGTTCTTTACTGGTCTTGATGCTCACATCTGATCTTATAATTATAGTCACCATTGATTAAGTAATAGCGGCATGCTAAACATGGTCCTGGTATTACTTTGATTGTTTAAAAATAACCTTATATAAAGGTATATCTTACCTTTATAATGCAGAAACTGGGCCATAGGCAGGTTTAGCAAGTTGCAGAAACATTACTTAGTAAATAGCCAGCACCTGGGTACTGCTGGGATTTGAACCCAGGGCATGTAACTACACAGTCCACACCCTTATTCTGTCCCCCTCTGCTCCTTGAGCTGTGCTTTATTCTTAGGTGCACTCAATTCCCATGAGCCTGCAATGGAGGAGAACCCCATGGCCACCACGGAGGGTGCCAGGGAATGAGGCTGCTTCCGTTAGGCTAAATTGCAGCATAGTGAAAGCAGCACACCAGTCATGATAGCAGAAAGCATGTGGGGCCAGAAAGAGTGAATGTTTCCCGGAAGCTTACTTGGAGATCTGGTAAATGCATCTCTTTTGAGTAACTGCAAAAATAAATAAATAAATAAATAAAAATACCTCTGTTCTAGGCTGGGAGTATGGCATTACCATTCCTCCTGATAATAAGCCCAAATGCTGGGTTGCAGCAGAGAAAATGTATCACACTCACAGACGGCGAAGGCTGATCCGAAAACGCAAGAAAGATTTAACACAAACCGCTTCAAGTACTGCCAAGGTAAGAGGAGCAGTAGGGGAAGGAGATGGGATGTGGATAGGATTAGGCTTTGCCTTCCAGACAACCAAGTTTCAGTGGACTAGGCTCTTTCTTTCTTTCTTTTAAATATTTATTTTTTAGTTATAGGTGGATACAATATCTTTATTTTATTCTTATGTGGTGCTGAGGATCAAACCCAGTGCCTCACGAATGCTAGGCAAGCGCTCTAACCCTGAGCCACAACCCCAGCCCCCGGACTAGGCTCTTTCTAAGAACTATTTGCAAATCAAGGGTCTGAGGTGCTCAAGGGTTCTCCAAGTGCACCTACCCCGACAGCCCCATCATCATTGCCTGGGAATTTGCTAGAAATTCTTCACCCCAGACCTACTTCTTTAGAAACTCTGGGGGTGTACCCAGCAACTTGTATTTCGACAAGCCCTCCAAATGATTCTGTGGTAGGCTAAATGTTGAGAATAGCTATAACAGTAGTAATAAACATTGAAATTATTCACAGAATAACGGTAGTGGCAATAGCTCAGAACTTGGAACAAGATGCAGAAAGATTCAAATCCTGACTGCCTTTCTCATTTACAAAATGGTAATACTATCTATACCTATATAATTTGGGTATTATAAGCCTTTGAATGGAATAGTAATATTCAGAACAATAATAAATGACACATTTTATGTGCCTTCTACAGTGCAAGGTACTGAATATACATCATCTTCAATCTGTAAGCTCTGGCTTTCATGCCCATTTTACAGATGATCCTCACAGAGATGAAATAAACTTCCTCTAGGTCATGTGTCTAGTAAGTGACAGAATTGGTGTTAAATTTGGTCACTCTATTAAGATATTTAAATACAATTTTGGTCACTGAAATGTCAGCTGCCTGAGGGCAAAGACCCCATCTGTTTTTTTCTTCACCTCTTTCTCCGCCTTTAACACAATCCTTGTCAGGTAGCAGGTGCTCATATTTGTTGAATGAATAGAATAAAACATTGAAAACTGAGATTATTTATGTATAAATAGTGTTTAAGCTGAAAAGTACTAAGTAGTTGCTACAGATGTAGTATATTCTGACCTGTCATTTAATTATGAGTGTGGCAAGACATTTATTGAAACCTTGAGGAGGGGGTCTGTCATTTTTCCCCTCTGTATATAAAATTGAGATAATAACATTTTCCAAACTATAGCACAATAGCACTTTCTAATGACCTAATGAAGTAAAACAATACAAAGCAATTTGAGAAAAAATCCGCTTGCTTCGCCCCATCCCCAGGTCCCAGTGAGGTGCCCCTCCTTGCATTTCTTGTTTGTTAGTTTGTTTTTGCAGTGCTGGGGATCAAACCCAGGGCCTAGCACATGCCAGGCATATGTCTGCCACTGAGCTGCATCTGCAGACCAAGGGGCCCCTCCTTATGGTATATCCACCACATGCCAACATCTCATTGCACTGTAACTATCTAGTTTTCTCTCTGCATTGTCACAGTCCATCAGCTCTGCAGGAGCAGAGATCCTATTTTGTTCTTGGCTGTATCTCTGGCTTCTACCATATGCTTGACAGAGTGGATTTTTATTACTACATATTTTCTGATTGATAAAATAACTTGCTTTATCAATACAAGGAATATAGTAACTATCCTTAAAGGTTTTACCTCTGTTTTAGGCCATGGAAGAATTTGAAGACCGAGAGGGATGGGAATATGCTTCTTTAATTGGCTGGAAATTTCACTGGAAACAGCGTAGTTCAGATACTTTTCGTCGCAGACGCTGGAGGAGAAAAATGGCTCCTTCGGAAACACATGGTGCAGCGGCCATCTTTAAACTTGAAGGCGCCCTTGTAAGTAGTCAGTAGCCAAAGCCCAAATAATATAGAAAATATATTAGCGTTGGATGCAGCACCACCAATTCCGTGGAGGTTCCTGTAACCCCAGAGCAATAAGACTACAGATAAGTTGAGGGAAAGTCACATATCCTAGGTGTCCAATAATTCTTGTAGAATGACCAGACCATTAACATATGAAAGTTTCCAAGAAATACTACTGCAGACACACCTACTTCACCTAGCATTTTCCAAATATATCTGTTCCAGAACCCTTTTTTCAGGTAACATCTATTAACATCCAAGGCACAAGTTGCTTGGATCATCCCTTGGAAATTACAACTGTCCACCCAACCAAGAAGGTTAAATATACACATGTGAAGCGCAGAAAAACAGAGGGTGGCTTAAAAAATCTGCAAACACTTCAGATAGAAGCACAATAATAATAATAAGCAGGGATCTAAAAAGAAAAAAAAAGGCAGGTGGAAAGAATGAATAAGATAATGGCAATGGATGATCTAAAAAATATGGTGGCAAAACCCCATTTCCAAACATAGCTGGGTTTTGTATTTCTGTACTGTGACCCCACTATATTCTTCTGCTGTTTTCCCTACCTCCTTTCATCCTTTAAATCCTTTTATTTAACTTCCATATTTCTCCCTGTTTTCCCTTGCTTTCAGAAGCAGGGTTTGGTAGACCTGCACTTGAGACAGAGGGTTGACGTTGACCTCCTGCTCTCTTGCGTTCCAGCTAAGTGACTGGGGACGTCACTTGCTGTCCTGGGTTTTACTCATCTTCAACAACAGGGTGATTGGATGTCAAAATCTCTTTTAAAAGCCATCATTCTATTTGTGATTCTTGACTCTTGGTTGGCTTGTTTTTAGACCAGGTTAACTGATTTTTCTGCCTCCTGCTTCAGGGCGCAGACACCACTGAGGACGGAGATGAGAAAAGCATGGAAAAGCAGAAGCACAGCGCCACCACTGTGTTTGGAGCAAACACTCCCATTGTTTCTTGTAATTTTGACAGTGAGTTTTAAATGGGTCTTTGTGAATTCTGCTTCCAAGATTTTATTTCAAGGAAACTCTTCTAATCACCAAATATGATAAAAATCTCTTGATGAGAACATGACTTTCAATTTCATCCCTTGATGAAGAGGGTTTTATTTTTTAAACATAGTTTTTAAAACTATATCATATTTGGGGTGAATGGTGGTCAAATTGCTGATTTTAACATGTCTGTCCATAGCTATTCATTCAATTTTGTACATACCCCAGATTACTATTTCATGAGGAAAAAAGTTTCAAAGTTTAAATATAAGTTAGTTTCAATGGTACCTTCAGGAATTTTCAGAACGAGGTAGACCTGCTCTATAATAATAATAGCAAATACCTAGGCCTTAGCATGCACCAGGAACTGTACATACAGCAGCTCATTTAATTCTCATAATAACCCTTGAAGGTAGGTGCTGTCATTGATTCCATTTTGCAGATGAGGGAACCAATGTACAGGAAGATCCAATAATTGGCTCAAGGTCTTGAGGCCTATGAGTACTAGAGACGAGGTTTGAACTCAAGCATTCAGGGTCCCAGAATCCGACATTCAATTACAGTGCTCTTCTCTCTCTCTCAAATTATGTGTTCATGTGTGTGAGGGGGCATTAACATGATAATAAAGAGAAGGAGTATATGGATTTTGAAATGTCAAAGAAACTTTTGGCATATAACTGTATACCAGATCTGGTGCTGAATTAGTACAGATAGCCCTATTTTTATAACTGCTAAAGACCCACTCTCATTTTAAGAGTCTATATTATGACAAGGAGTAACCCCAATCCTGAACTTGAAGGCACCCTTGTAAGTAATCAGTAGCCAAAGCCCAAATAATATAGAAAATATACAACAGGAATAATGCTCTCCTAGTTGACACTTATGTTTGGCATGCTGTAGTATTTTTTAAAATGGAGTAGTCACCCCGCCACTTCTCCATGAAAGATAACGTTCTGAGACACCCCAGTGGATGCATGAAATTGCAGATAGTACTGAAACCTAAATACAATACCTTTTTTCTTATACATACACACTTATGGTAAAGTTTAAATTATAAATTAGGCAGAATAAAAGGTTCATAACAGTAACTAATAATAATATAGGGTAATTATAACAATATATTATAATAAAATGGACATCACTACTCTTCTTCTTTGGAGCCATTATTAAATATAATAAAAATTACTTAACATAAGCACAGCAATACTGATATTAGGACAGTCACTGATAATTGAGATAACTACTAACAAGTGGACAGTGTATACAGCATGGAAACGGTGGACAAAGGGATGATTCACATCCCAGTTGGGATGGAGCAGGACGATTCAAGGTTTCATTGCACTACTTAGAATGGCATGCAATTTAAAACTTGTGAATTGTGTACTTCTGGAATTTTTCATTTAATATTTTCAGACAATGGTTTGACAGTAGGCCACTGAAACTGTGGAAAGCAAAATCACAGATCAGAGAGACTATCATAAATTTTATTTTACCAAAAGCAGGACTGCTTTCGGGGGACACATCATCATTATTATGTGTGCTCTTTACTCTGGGAGGCTAGATCCAAGTGACCCACACTTCTCCAAAACATGTATCACCTCCAAATATTTCAGAAAAAAAATCCAGAATATATTATACTAAAATGGACATTACTACTCTCCTTCTTTGGAGCCATTATTAAATATAATAAAAGTTACTTAACATAAGCATGGCAATACTGATATCATGGTTTTTTTTGTATGTAATCTCCATCTTGTTCTTTTTAGGAGTCTACATCTACCATCTACGCTGCTACATCTATCAAGCGAGAAACCTCATGGCTTTAGACAAGGATAGTTTTTCAGGTAAGGAGCGGGGGAAACATGTCACACATAATTACACAGTCACTCCTTTTCATCAAGTGGACGTTTTCTGTCATTTCTAACAACAACAAAAAACCATTTTGTGCTGCAACTGATTTGGTGTACCTGAGGTAAACTGCTCAGTCATTAGATAAAGCATTCCGGAGTGCTGGAGACACAGAGGAGATACATGGCCCTTTAATGCAAATAACACCTGATTAATTAAAAGCACCAAGAAGAGCAATTTCTTCTTTCTATTTTTACACCTGGGAGTGTTTTTATCCCTGGGTCCTTGGGTTGATTGGTAAATTAAGATCCTTTACATTATTTGTAGCTCCCTCTCAAATTGACAAGAAGAGTACACATTCACCCATCTGCCTATGTAGCACCAGGGTTTGAGCACTGTGGAGTCCCTTTTGACCTCTTCTGCTACCTGCTCCCATAGTCCAACACCATGAAATCATCAGGCTAGCTGGGCCGGGTGGCATATACTTGTAATTCTAGTGCCTCTAGGTGGGAGGATCACAAGTTTGAAACCAGCCTGGGCAAATTGGAGAGGTCTTGTGTCCAAAATAAAAAAATAGAGGTCCTGAGGATGTAGCTCAATGGTAGAGCACCCCTGGATCCAATCCTCCATACCAAATAATAATAGTAATAATGACACATGAGCTGGGCATGATGGCTCACACCTATAATCCTAGGGGCTCAGGAGGCTGAGGCAGCAGGATTGTGAGTTCAAAGCCAGACTCAGCAACTTAACAAGTCCCTAAGCAACTCAGTGAGACCCTGTCTCTAGACAAAAAATTTTTTAAAATGGCTGGGGGTATAGCACCCCTGGGTTCAATCCCTGGTAATAATAATAACACTTGAGGTTTAAGCACCCTTCACACTGATGCCCTGGGTGATTGTGTTACCTTTGGCCTAGTCCTAAGGGGAAGGTTGTTGGCAGGGGAGGGGAGGTTGGGGACTTTCCTGCCTGTGGATTTGTGCTCTTGGCTCTGGAGCTGTGATTGTTCCCAGGGCCATCCTGGGCTATCAGGAAGCATTCTACTTTGGGACTTGAGACCCAGCAGAGCTTCCCTGTATCTGCTATGGAAACAGCGTTTAAATCATTTTTCTGACACTCCAGTGCACTCACATCAGTTCTGGACTGCATTCCAAGCAGAATATTAACCAAAATATGTTAAGGGATAAATTAGTTATCCCTATACTGTAATACACAGCTCCAAAATGATTTTTGAGGACATTTTCAAATATTGCCCACCAGAGGGCACTCTGTCACTAAAAGTCAAAGTTGGAATTCTTGCAAAATTCTTGACCAAAGTTGCATAAAACTTTAAGCAATTTGAGATGTATAATATTCACCATCATGGGGCTGGGGCTATGGCTCAGCGGTAGAGTGCTTGTCTCGCATGTGTGAGGCCCTGGGTTTGATCCTCAGCACCACATAAATAAATAAAGGTATTCTGTCTACCTACAACTAAAAATATTTTAAAAAAAAAAGTTCACCATCAGGGCAAAAGCAAATAATTTAATTCATAGAATAATATCTGCCTGCAATAGTAAAAACAAAGCACCCTTTGGAATATATAAGAGCTTCAGGTTAAACATTATTTTTATTTATTTGTTTTATTTTTTGAGATGGGGTCTTGCTATGTTGCTCAGGCTGGCCCTGAACTTCTGGGTTCAAGACGTCTTCCCTCTTTGGCCTCCCAAGTATCTAGGACTACAGGCAATGTCATTGTGCCCTGCACTTAGACATTATTGCTTAAATAGGTGAGCCTCCAGCAACTACAAAATAGGTTGCTGAAATTATTTATCATGTATGAAAACACAGATTACTTTTTTGCACATAAGATTTCTTTCCCTGCATTTTCTAGTACATGGAAACAAAGCTTTCTACTATCAAAAATTGTAAATGATATGCACATCTGAGTCTTTCTTGTTTACTACTGCATTTTTATTTTTAGTTGTAGTTGGACACAATGCCTTTATTTTATTTTATTTATTTATTTTTATGTGGTGCTGAGGATCGAACCCAGAGCCGCACATGTGCTAGGCGAGCGCTCTACCTCTGAGCCCCGCAACCCCAGCCCTATTACTGCATTCTTGAGCCCTGGCACTCAATAAATATTTGCTGAATAAATTGATTACCAGTGAGAGTAGAAGCAATGATGGTAACTGGCATTTGTCAGTTGTTCCATCTATGATGAGCTCTGTCCTAAGCAGTTTACATTCTTTACACCATGTTATCCTTTCAAAACTATGAAGAAGCTACTACTTTAATTGTATGGAGGAGGGAACCAAAGTTTAGGAAGGTGAAATATTTTTCCCTGAGATCATATAGTGGGGGTGGATGGGTTAGAACCCAGGTGTGTCAGAGCCTGTGCTCTTAATTGTGAGTGTGGAAGATTGTGTGTCCAATTAACCTTGATGGGGACATACTCCAGAGAGGGAAAATCTTCAGCATACATCAGGGCCTAACATCAACATGACGCCCACTCCGCCACACCCTGAAATCCAGAAACCCTATCCCCACGTGGGCGGTGGGAGTTCCTGATGGTTGTATCCAGAGGAAAAGCATGAGGTTGAAATGAATGAACCTAGGGATCTAGACTTTCACCACAGCCCCACTTTTATTCTCTTTTTCTGTTTTAGATCCATATGCTCATGTCTCCTTCCTCCATCGAAGCAAAACCACCGAGATCATCCACTCGACCCTGAATCCCACGTGGGACCAAACGATTATATTTGATGAGATTGAAATCTACGGGGAACCACAAACAGTTCTTCAGGATCCACCTAAAGTTATCATAGAACTTTTTGACAATGACCAAGTGGTAGGTGATTTGGAATTTCTGAATGACTTGGGGGATGAGGGGGACTTGAAGGGGGCATTTGTTTAGGAATTTGAGGATTGTTTGTCTTTCTAGGGTAAAGATGAATTTTTAGGGCGAAGCATTTGCTCTCCTCTGGTGAAACTAAATTCAGAAATGGATGTCACCCCTAAACTTCTCTGGCACCCGGTCATGAATGGAGAGAGGGCCTGTGGGGACGTCCTTGTGACTGCAGAGCTGATTCTGAGGGACAAGGTACCCTGCTGTATTCTCACTGGAGTTCTTTTAGCTGCTTAGAATACTTCTGGATAATTCTTTTTGTTTCCTTTGTTGGAACTGAGTGGAGGCACTGACACTCCATGTTGCTTTCACAGGACGGCTCCAACCTTCCCATTCTTCCATCTCAAAGGGCACCAAACCTGTACATGGTCCCCCAGGGCATCCGGCCTGTGGTTCAGCTCACAGCTATTGAGGTACGCTGCTCTCCAGGATGGATTTGATCAAATCAAATGGGTGGTGCTACAGAACATGAATCTTTCATATAAGGAATAGCGTCCATTTTCTTGCTTTCTCTAAGGTTTTTCAAAAACTTGAAATAGTCATGGAAATCGAAGGCTTGTTAAAGCAATAAGAGGTCAATTCCAACAGTATCGAGGGAATCTAAAGTCTTCATCTATTGGGAGCCAGCAGAGCTTTTCAGATCAATTAGAGAATTGGGAAAGAGAAGATGGCCCAGGAGAAAATGCCTGTGTGTGTGCAGGGGGTGGAGGGTGGGGGTGGTGCAAGGGAGGCCGAGAGGCTGGTGAGAAGGGAGGAATGGGCATTGGTGACATGTTAGACCATTGGGGCAGGTACAGACTGGTGGAGCTGACCAGGTAACTTGAAGAACAATGGCTGGCCTGTTCTCAAGGCCTCCCTCACCCAGTTATACAGCAGTGACTGAGATTTCCCTTCTCCAGCTGCCTTGCTAGAAGTTCTCAAAGACTGAGGCAGGTAGCTTTAAACAACAGTGATCATTGTTTAAAGCTTGTGTGTCAGACACTGTGTTAAGAAGTTTCCACTTGATCCTCAGAGTAGCCCTGTGGTAGATGACACCATCAGGCCTGTTTGTGGATGAGACGGAGGGTTAACTCGTCAGCATTCTCTTGGCTCATCTATGGCGCGGCCAGGGCTCGATTCCTACACTCTTAGCTGCTCTGCTGTTTCTATCAGCTCAGGCATGAGAAGGAAAGAGGCAAAACCATTTTCTCTGCACAACCTACAAGGCTTTCTAGGTTAACACTGACTGACATTGTAGGCAGATCCGTACTGCCCAATCTTAAAAATTCTACTAGTGATTTAAATAGAATTTCTCCTTTTGAACAATATTTCTAATACATTGAGTTTTTTTCTCTTCTCTTCAACTTGCTTTCCCAGATTCTAGCTTGGGGCTTAAGAAATATGAAAAATTACCAGATGGCTTCTGTCACATCCCCCAGTCTTGTTGTGGAGTGCGGAGGGGAAAGGGTAGAATCTGTGGTGATCAAAAACCTTAAGAAGACACCCAACTTTCCAAGCTCCGTTCTCTTCATGAAAGTGGTATGGTACCCAACTCTGCAACAGTGTGTTTTGAGTAGCTGAATTTTAT
Source organism: Tamias sibiricus (assembly GCA_025594165.1). Lineage (NCBI taxonomy): Eukaryota > Metazoa > Chordata > Mammalia > Rodentia > Sciuridae > Tamias > Tamias sibiricus. Next base: position 136,722,236 of record CM046663.1, on the reverse strand, counting down.
TTGAAATCTGAATATCTATCCCCACACACAGTATACTTGTTTTCCAAATTTGACAAACAGAAAACTCGGGCCATGTGTTCAGCTTGTCCGTGAATTTACCTCCTTATATTCTCTCACTCTGTAGTGATGGTTTCTTAAAGCTTCAAACAACTCCAGGGATTTGGAAGTACCTGTGACCAACATTTACTAATTTCTCCAGTAAACCTTCCATTTATTCAGTTATCTATTTATTATAGGCCCTGGGTCAGCTTGCTGAAGGTGGAATATTAACCCCCATTGTGCCCCTACAGATGCACGTGGGCCAGAATCCTCTGGATAGGGACTGTCTGTCTGGGGAAGGAGCAGCTGTAGGGGAACCTATGGTGGGTGATGGGCCATTTTCTTGACAGCTCATGACTGTGTCCCTGGGATGGTACCTTCTTCATTCCATCGAAGTTGCCTCTGGTTATTAGAAGTGAGAAGCATCAGAGACACTTCACAGTCCTCTGCCAGAGACCCTGTATTACTTGGAGCAAGAAGAGGTCACTAGGACTTCTGTTTTTAAAGCAGATAACTTTTAAAAAATGAAAAAAAAATCTTCCTTTTTTACCTAATGTCTAAAAAAGGTTAAATTCCAGGCATCTTTTTAGCTTGAAGGAATGGAAGGCCTAGAACCTTCCATTTCTTTCCCCACCCCAGTCATTTTCCTACCCTTGATGTCTCCAGCACATTGCTCTTGAATGCTACAGCCATGTGGTTTAAGCTCTCATTTTACAGATGAGGAAAGTGAGGCTGAGGGGAAATGACTTGTCCAATGTCATAGCAAACGTCAGGCCACCTCTTCCATGTGACAGTGACTATACCCCAATTCCATCAACAGCTATGGCTCAGTGCTAGGTGAAGGCAGTTGTTCAACCTGCAGGGTGGACATTTTCCCCTCTCCTCACTCACTTTGGAGGCAAGCAAAGAGCTTAACTAGTGTACACAGGGGAACATGGCTAGCCAGTGGCTGGTCAGAGTTTGGACTCAGGTCCTTCCAACTCCAAAGCCCGTATCTTCCCCCATAATGCTGCAGATGGAGAGCCATGTGAATGCTTGGACCAGCCCAAATCCTTAACTGGTCGCCCCTGGGTCACTCCACTCATTCTTGTTCACTCTCCACCCCTTCTCTACCTTCCCCCTTCTAGTGCAGAGTCTAGCCTGGTCAGCAGAAAAGCCACTCAGTGAACCCCAGCTTCTATTCTTGTGTGAAGTCGGAGATAGAAATTCACCTGAATCACAAGCAGACTCATAGACCAGCCCATGATGGATAAACAGGCAATGCCACCAAGGCCCCCAAATTCCAGGAGTAGTGAAGGAAAAGTGAGCACCTCACCTTGGCGTTGAACTTCTAGGGCTAAAAGACTCCTGGCCACCGTTATTTCCCTTGGAAATTTAGTTTTGTCTTGACCATTTCTAAATTCTGCTCAGGACTTGGCTAGTAGTTGACCAAAGTTCTGAATTCATCAGCCTCATACAAACCCCCTCTCAGAAAGCAGAGTACAGGGTCAGTGGTAAAGAAAGCCAATTCCACATCCTGTTACCTAAGACAGATAGTGTTTTCATGGGCCAGGTACTGTTCTAAGCACTTCACGTCTATTAATTCCACCCTACTATTTCTATTACTGGGCATGGGTGGAGAGTTTTAGAAAAGTTCCCTGAAGTCCTGCAGTCCATGGTGGCAGAGCCAGCCACTCACCTCACACATAACCCACCAAACTACTTAATGAGTCCCTCATGGTATGCATAGTGGGCAAAAATAAGGTGGGTTGGTCCATTTGGGGAATTTATTAGCAAAGCTGCCCTTGTTGGGTCTTGCCAAAAGAAATGACACCCATTTTTGTGACCTCCAGTTCTTGCCCAAGGAGGAATTATACATGCCTCCGCTGGTTATCAAAGTTATCGACCACAGGCAGTTTGGGCGGAAGCCAGTGGTCGGCCAGTGCACCATTGACCACCTGGATCGTTTTCGCTGTGACCCTTATGCCGGAAAAGAGGATATTGTGCCACAGCTAAAAGGTAAAATGTGAGTCTGTAAATAACAGTTGGGGGCTTGTCATGTACGATCTGATTTAATCTTCACGAACCTTCTCAAAGTAAGAATTCATTGTCTAGATTCTGCAGAGGAGGAAACAGTTGGATTTTCAGTGGGCTGTTTAACTTTCCCAAGGATATACAGCTGGTAAGTGGTGGAGCAAGGCAGGAATCCTGGCCTCCATGTGGGGCCCAAGAAGCGTCTTATTCCTGGACAGACATCAGATGTCTTTTGAGGAAGTGTGAAGCACTTTGTGAATTTTTTTCTTGCCTTTCAAGAAGCAGCCTGGAAACTCAGGGACAACTGTTCCCACATCAGTGACAGGGATGAAGTAAATTCCTTCAACCTTCCACAAATGGTTATTGAACACTCACCAAATGACATTCATCCATCTGAATGTTTGGGAGCCCAAGGAAACCAAGACAGCCACGTTCTCACAGCACAGAGTCCAGCAGGGTAGACAGACTAGGAAATGAGTGATTGGCATCCAGCATGATAAATATTTTGATGGAGAAGTGCAGGGGACCACCCCCTCCATGAGTACTGAGGGAGGAGGAGATTTTTATTTCAAATTACTTTCCATCTGTGATCCCACTTTATTAATGCATGACAGCAGTGCTGTGATGTATTTGAAAGATGTCTCATGGTTACCCATAGAGGAAATGTTTAAAGTTTTATATGATCGTGGGCCACATAATCAATATGCAAATGGTTGATAGAGCAGGGCATAATGCCTTACATTTCCATAATAAGTAATAGCGATATATGTTTGCTATTACCTATTCAATAGTTTCTTTCTTTTAGCTTACCATGTGCCCAGGACTGTATTAGAGGCTGCGGGCTCAGTCATTTTAGTGCATGAGATCCCACTTCATGAGATTAGAATCCAATGGAGAACTAAAACTCCCTACTCAGCTATCACAGGTGGCTTCTAGACTGATTTAAGCACCTGTGCCACAGACCAATTCTCTTTCAGATTCCATAGGGTTTTATTTTGTTTGTTTGTTTTTAACAGAACCTCTGAAACTCATGGGCTGTGTGGGTCTGAGCATTCCATATCCCTGATTCAAAGAGGTGGAAAAAATCCACTGTCACATTTAAGCAAAACTCTACACAGGTTTATCAAAAAATATCCCAGGCAAAACATTTTATGCTGAATTGATGGTGCCTAAAATTCCAACATTTTTCATAACAGTGAAGTTTGTTGTAACTGAAGGAATTGTTTCATTTGGCATGACTCAATGGAGAGAAACAATTTGTATAGTATTTTCCCTAATTTTTGTGAGAGGTAGTTCTTTGGTCCAAATATGGGAAATCATCAGAAGGTACAAATTTTGCAGACTTTGTCTGGTCCCAGGACACTTGTGTGGACCGGGTTTTCTCTACTGGTCAAAGGTCAGTTTGACCCCAGGGAAAACTCCCTGGTTAGAGATTAAGGAGGAGTATGGGCAACACTTCAGAGAGCCCCAGAAGAGGGAAATTTGCTATGTTCTTAAAACCAATGATAGGGTAAGACTTGAGGAGTGAACCTTGCCTTGTCTAATGCTAGGAGCACACTCAATAACCTCTCCCCCAGACCCCAGGTTTTGTTTACATGAGGACGATAGAGAAATGAAATGTAAGGAAAAACTTGCATTCAGTTATGTTCATTCATCCCTGCCCACATGGCTCTCTCACTCCTTGTGATTACAGTTGTCTAGAGTTGCAGGTGAGCTCACCTTTGAAGTATAGAGATTGGTTATAAACCCGAGGGTGACACCTGCATGTAAAACTACTCAGCGGAGCAACTGGTGTATCATAGATGCTTAATAAGTATCAATCCTCCCTGCCCCCCACATTCCTCTGAACATTTCTCTGACATTTATTGAGTATCGACTCTTCTCTGGGTTCTTTTGAATGGTTAAAATACAAACTTTGGAGTCAAAAGGACCATTCACTTACTACTAATTATTTAACCTGAAGCAAGTGGCCTTCTTTCTCTTAGCTTCAGTTTGTTAATTGTTAAATCTTTTAAATGGAATTATTGGTAGATGTTCTAAAGGATTAATGAGGGATTAAATGAGATCATCTAGGTAAAGTGCTTAGCCCATGCTGGCCCCTGGCGAGTTCCTAAGACACGCATCTTCCCTCCCTCCTTTATGCCATATGTCAGCTGCCTGGGTGGCTTAAACAGAAAGTTCTTTTGGCTTGGCAGTTTTTGTTCTGTCTGGATTTGGGCTTTCTGATGAATGTTTGATTGCCTGATGCCTCTTCAATAAAAGGAAGAGGCACACCTGTCACCCCAACCCTGGCCCAGGCTGAGCCTTTGGCACCCCCTTTCAGCTGAACCAACCTGGTGAGCTCAGCAGGGGTCCTGATCCCCAAATCCTGAATCACAAATACCTGAGGAATTGTGCAGAAAGTCAGGGCTTGTGCCTTTTTCCCCAGAGTATTCTGTGAGGACAAGGACTCGATACAACATGGCAACTTCAGGCCCCAAATATGTAACTGGTCACCATGTTTCCCCTCCCCTCCCCTCCCCTCCCCTCCCCTCCCCTCCCCTCCCCCCCCCCTCTCCTCTCCTCTCCTCTCCTCTCCTCTCCTCTCCCCTCCCCTCCCCTCCCTTCCTGCCCTCCTAGCCTCCCCTCTCTTCCCCTCTTCTTCTATTATGTTCTATTTTATGTGTCTTATGAACAAATCCCCAGAAGAGGAGGCTCTTTCAGATGTAGGTTCCCTCCCTCACCCTGCTTCCACATCCTGTGACGATATGTATGACACACAGTTCTTTTGTGGGATTATGCTAATTGTGCAAAAAAAAAAAAAAATGGGCCATGTAGTCTCCTAGAAAAAGTCTATAACCATATTACATTTGGGGGAAAGTGATGGATTGTTGAGTTATTTTCTATGTTCAGATGTGGTCCTCTCCATTCAGAAAGCCTCATCCAGGAATAAACTCTACCATCCATCCTGTGGCTATTCAACTTGAACTTAGAGGAGAATGTTCACCGCTGTGTTTTTCTAAGTATCTTAGATTATGAACCTGTTTGCCTTGTAGCCTCCCTAATGACTGCGCCCCCCTGCCGGGATGTCGTCATTGAAATAGAAGATACTAAACCACTACTGGCTTCTAAGGTAGGCTTCAGAACTGACCCTCAGATACTGTCAGTTTTATCTTCCAGATGTCTAAGCGTTTGGTGAACTCAATTAAACAACCATGCAGTGATATTAAAATAACAGTCATCGAATCAATTGATTGAGGACTGAATAGAAACAAGCATCTGAACCATGCATTCACCCATAGTTTAGATGATGTTGTATAGACTAGTGGCCCTAGGCCCTCACTAATCAGTCACCCAGCATACTTAAAGCATTATCCACACCCAGCCCCCCCCCACCCCACCCACCAAGAGGGAGAGAGACTCAGACACAGACATCAGTGTATTTTCAAACCTCCCGAGGTTATTTTGATATATGCATGCAAGTCTGAGAACCGCTGGTGTGGACCTTCCAAGTGATGCCATTCTCTGGAAAGATAAGTTTCAGGAGTAAATTGACAGCAACACAACATTCAGAAGAACAGAGATACAAGAGGCAAACCAGGTTTTTGTTTTGTTTTTCTCCTACGTGAAACAGAAATGTCATGATTTTTAATGTCCCTATTTGTCAGTATAAGGGACACCTGAGACTCTATATTCACTGTAGTTTTGAAGCAATGGAATGGTTGGAAATAGTCACTCAGGACCCTATTTTAAAACCATTCCAGGCACTTCCATAAGAAGGAGCGGAAAGAAAAATCTCTACCCAGAAAAAAAGAAAACACCAACTATCTTGCTGTTTCTTTTGGCATTTAAAATAAACTCTCACAGCATGTTTTAATGTGCAAACTGGCCCCAAAATGCACATGATTGAGCTTTAATATGTTATGTCCATAAACAGTGCCTTTAAAAAATCTACTTCCTTCCCACACCCTTAAACTCACTGACGGATTGAATTAAATGTGGTCTCCATAGCCAGCGCTCCGCTCCGTGGCAGACGTGCATTTGATTCTACTATCTGGAAATTCTACATGGTCATAAATGACAATATCACGTGCTCCATTCCTCAGAGTAAAATGACGATGTCCACTTTGTAAATAATCCCAGCCTCAATAGGATAGTAGTAGCCTTGGGATAAGGAAAGCATAATATATTTAAGAGTCTTTATGCAGATATTCATAACTACTCCAGAAAAAAGGCAGTGTAAGATCCTGCTCCATAATCTACTTCCAACGTTACCATCTAATATTGTCAATCAATTATTATTGCATGCTTTCTGGGTGTGCACTAGCCCTAAGTACCACTGGGAGCAAAGAGAAGAATAAGTCAATATTCTAAGTCATTACTTGACAGTAGTTAACAGATGACTACAGGCTACTGTAGCAACCGATAGGGAAAGGTCAGTTTTGTAGCAGGACTGGGGATGGGAAGTCAGTCATTCCCGCTGCACTATACGTGACTTTAATCATCTTGCTCTCCTCACACGTAGTTAAGGTACACTGTGCTGGTAAGAAAGGCTTATTAGAATCTCCTCTAAACACCTGAGCCCACCTGTTCATCCAGGTAGACATTGCATATCCCTGTAAAGTCAAACGAGCAGTGTTGAGCTTTGGAAGAGCCAACGACAAACTTGCTGATGTCCTGCATGACATGTATATGTAATGTATATGTGATGTACATATATTACCACTAACTCAATTCAGGCCTTGTATCTGGGTAAAATGAGGGAGTAAGTCAAAACTAACCATGCTATTGCTGGGGGCCGGAGGCTCTGTCTTTAGGTGACAGCATCATGCTCTGGAAACTCATGGCATTACCCTGTGATGTCCATGGGACCTCTTAACAAGTGGGCTCAGCACTATCATAAGAAAAGTGAAAAATAAGAACCTGGGGCAAATTGTTCAAGTGCTAGCCAGATGACATGGACATGTCTACATGCCATCTCAACAATTGCCTTCCAATTCCAGTGCTTAAGCAGTATGTCAACAGCACTCAGCAAAATGGCTTCTCCAAGGACAGTGCATGTATGTATGATAAGAAAATGCATGAAGCTGCCTGGGACTGTGGGACTTGGCCTGAAGACTCAAATTCTTCTTTCGGATTCTTTCTATTGGTAGATTTTGGAGTGAAAGGTGATCTTTAAACACATAGGATTGTTTTAAGACTAAGGGAAGAATCTCCTGTGCCCTTTAATAACTTGACTCTGATTGTGAGTCCATTTTTAGATAAAATAAAACATGCCCCACCTGCTGCTTCTCTTACTTTTCTATGATAAATAATGAGCAAGTGGGCACAAATGAATCCTCCCACACTAATCCTAAATTTTAAAATCAGCAACTTGTCTTGAATGATGTTTGTTTTTAAAAAAACATCACACTATTCTTTTCTTTGAAGCAGTTTGGCATAAGTGAAACTAAATGTGATTAAACAGACTCAGACATCTGAATTCAGGAACCACTAAGTGTGTAAAAGTAGTTTTAGTAAAGAAACCCTTCTTCTCCAAAATCTCAGTTTGGCTGTGATGATTTAACCCTTCATCCTGCTTTGGAATGAATCTAACAGAAAGAATTGACACCTCTATCTTTCTCTCTGACTCTCTTGGTAATTCTGTTGTGTGGGACAAAACTCAACCTGACATACAGAAGGGAAACCTGCAGAGACCTCTCACACAGCATTGTGGGAAGTGCCTATAGCAACAAGTTGTTCTCACCACACGCTAGAAATGAACTTGAAGTTAGGATTTCAGAAAGGGAATCTAACTAGCATTTCTTCACACTGCCCCTGAGGGTGAGCTTGGCTAATGTCCCAGAAAGGGAATCTAACTAGCATTTCTTCACACTGCCCCTGAGGGTGAGCTTGGCTAATGTAGGGGCTTGAGAAAGATCTCAAGCCCCTACATTCTAGCTTTCTTTTCTCATATCTCCTGGATGTGCCCTGAGATTAGGGGTAAATTCTCCATGCAAAATTCAAATGGAAGGATTTGACCAACGAGAAACTTGACATCCTTATATTAGAACAGTTCTGATGGCTGAGCATTTATTTGGTGCTATAACATGGGTATGGCGGGGGGGGGGGGGGCAAGAAAAAGGTACCTGCATGATAATATTGCAATCACACACATCTGTGACAGGAGAGTTGTTGAAGGGATGAGAATTAGAATTAGACCAGGTTGGGGACATACTTCGGGTGCCAAGTGGATGAAAGGGTTGGGGCGGGAAGATGAGCAGCTGCACCACTCTCTTCTGAGGGACCACAGACTTTGAGACTGTCCAACTTCTCTGAAAATATGCAAAAGAGTTACACACAGTAACCAATGAAAGGCTTAGAGGTAGTCGCTCACATGCTATGCCTTCAGCAGGGTGTTTATGTATATGCATTCAATGATGAGAACACCTTAATTAGAATAATTTAAAGGATGCCTCAAAATGTCAATAACATAAAACATGAGTGAAAAATAATTTCTCCTTCTCTCTTTCTCTTTGAACCTAATGTTGGTGGGGTCTTAAAAAACCTAATATCCGTGTGACCTGTTACATGGTTTGCCCTCTTCCTGACCATACATATGCACGTGCAGCTGACAGAAAAGGTAACAATACGTTTTACTAAGTTTATGATTCATGTATTTTGACCTATAATTGATATACAAATAAAATTTTTCTAAATCCGGGGTGAGGGGGTTGCTGACCCATAAAGGGAAAGTAATTCTTTGTAATACACACATTAGTATGTGTATACATATATGTGTGTGTGTGTGTGTGTGTGTGTGTATACACACATGTATTTATAGTATGTGTATATTAACACATAATGTAAGTATATACCTATATATACAGATGTGTATATATATATTATATGTATATAAACATAAATAAGAAATAGAATTTTGGGGCTTTGTTCCTCATCCCAAAACCCAATAGGAACTATATTGTAAGTAACACTTGTACTTTTGGCAACATCACTATTTCTGAGACAGATTAAAATAAGCAGTGAGGGGCTGGGGTTGTGGCTTAGTGGTGGAGTGCTCGCCTAGCATGCATGAGGCACTGGGTTCGATCCTCAGCACCACGTAAAAATAAGATAAAGATTGTGTCCACCTAAAACTTAAAAAAATAAATATTTTTTAAAAAATAAGCAATGAGTGTCTGATGGGTTGGGTTTTTTTGTTTGCTTGTTTTTTGTTGTTTGTTTTTGTTTGTTTGTTTGTTTCCAGTACTGGGGACTAAATAATCCAGGGGCACTCTATCATTGAGCTACATACCCTGCCCCTTTTATTTTATTTTATTTTATTGCTGAGACAGGGTTTCCCTAAGTTGCTGAAGCTATCCTTGAACTTGACATCTTCTAGCATCAACCTCCCTAGTAACTGGATCTATTCTTGTTATAAATCTGAGTGGAAGGGTTTCTGTAATTTGAAAATGTTCTACAGGTGACTCATATTGTCCCTTTTGCCAAACCAAGAACCACCTATCAAAACCAGAGATTACCCTGGGCTAGCTCAGTAGTGTTTGCCTAGCATGTGAGAGGCCTTGGGTTCAATCCCCAGTACTGGGGGGTGGAGGGGAACCTGAAATTCTCAACCCTGGCTACACATTAGAATCACCTGGGGAACTAATGAGAACATTCTGGATGCCCAGGTCTTATCCCAGATTGATTGAATCAGAATCCACAATGACAGGTTGGGAGCTGCTAGTCTAAATGAACCATGCTGCCTCCCTACTTGTGTTTCACGTTCAAAATTTTTGAAAGCTCTTTCTCTTAATGATCTTATATGATTTCCAAATCAACTCTCTGAGGTAGATGGAGAGATGGAGGCAAATTATTATTATCCCACTCAGTGGATGAAGAAATGCATGCTCAGAGATGTTCGACAACTTGTCCAAGCCAGCATGGTGTGTAACATAAGGGTTTGGTTATAACATAAGGATGAAACTTGAATTGGAACCAGTTTTTCCCACCCTTAGATTAGTGTACAGTGGATTACAATACATCACTGGCTAAACGAGCTAGGGAAATGAGTAAAAAGCATACAGTAGAGGTTTTATTTTAATGTATTTGTATATATAAATATCAATGGGGAAAGAAGAAAAAATAATAGATTATATATAGAGAATGTAAGAAAATCCTCTAGTATAGCTGTGGATATTAAAACCACATATATGCATTCAATACATCTCATTGTCTGGGGATGCTCATTTCTCCAGCTTCTAAGCAGAAACATCATGAGTGTTTTGTCCACAGTGTGCATAAACAAAGATATAGAATCTCCTTTAATTGTGTTGGAAGTACCTCTCTTACCTATTTCATAGTTTTTCTGCATAAATTGGAAATTCTAGTCATCATTAAAATTTTTTTTCATTTTGACTTATATTTAGGAGGAAGAAATTGTTGACTGGTGGAGTAAATTTTATGCTTCCTCTGGGGAACATGAAAAATGTGGACAGTATATCCAGAAAGGCTATTCCAAACTCAAGGTATGGATCTATGCTCTTGTGGGTGGAGGACTCAAAATCCATTAAAACTGGCCCCAGGCAGAGCTAAGAAGACTAAAGGCCCCACAATGGGTGCTGATGGGGCGGGGCCAGGAATACCTCTGGCCTGCCAGAGAGCCCTCTTGCAACAGGTTTAGCTTTGCCAAGTTTCTAAGGCTTGAGGATAGCTGTTGAGTTATGGTTGCGTGACTGCCACTTTGGGGCTTGGGGGCATCTGGCAGAGGGTTGGAAATGGGTTGGTACCACACTAATTAGGCCAACAATTATCCATTTTGACTCAGGGAGACCCAGAAGTCATGGTGCTCTTTGCAGAACAGCGCTAGATATCAACATGTTTCATTCTGTTTCCTGAATGGGGATGGGTTTTGCTGGCTGAAAAGTTGATTCAGTTACATGTATCCAACATAAAATCACAACCATGGGCACATGGGTCCGGGAGAAAAACAAGCTATTGAGCTAGGCAGGGCTGGCTATCTCTGATCCGTCTGTTAACATTCTGAGTTTTCCAATTCTTCATTCAACTTCTCAGCCTCTAATGCACTCAAGTAGAAGCAAATGCTAAAGTAGTTTGAGTGATGTATAGGAGGAAAAAAAAATTAATGGGAAGTATATAATCATTACCCATCAAAATAGAAAAACCTAAATCCCTTTATGTTATTGTCATAATAGCTTTTTGTAGCTGAAGCATGTAAAAAAAATCACTAATTTAGAAAATACGATCCAACTGGGCTGGGATATCCATCCCATATTCCATCTCCCTCCCCTTTTCCCTTCCTTCCTTTCTTACTTCTTACCTTTTCTCCCTCCTTCTCATCTTTTCTCCTCTCCTATATTTTTTTAAGTCAAGATACAATTTGTATGCAATAAAGTCATCCATTCAACAAGTTTTGACTGTACACACCTATGTAAACCACCACCCCAACAAAAGACAAAGAACATTTCCATCACCATAGGAAGCTCCCTGTGCCCCTTCCTAGCCAACTCCCCACAGCCCTCACTCTTCCCTGTGGCAACCGACCTGATTTCTATCACCATCCATTGTTTTTGCCTGTTTTTATACTTTATAGGAATGGAGTCGCACAGTATTCATCCTCTGTGTGTCTCGTTTCTTTTTTTTTAATATTTTTTAAAGTTTTTAGTTATAGATGGACACAATACCTTTATTTTGTTTATTTTGATGTGGTGCTGAGGTTCGAACCCGATGCCTCACATGTGCAAGGCAAGCGCTCTGCCACTGAGCCACAACCCCAGCCCCCTGTGTGTCTGGCGTTTTTAGCCCCATGTTGTACTTTTGAGACTGATCATGTTGTTTATCTCAGTAGTTTGTCCTTCTTATTGCCGAGTAGTATCTTTGCTGTAGATACACCACATCGTGGGCCATTTGGACAGGTTTTCACTTCCCTTCGGTTAATACTTAGGAATGCAGTTTCTGGATCCTACCATAGGTAAATATTTAACTCCATCAGAAATTGTCAGACATGTTCCAAAGTGGTTTATCGTTCTACACCCCCAGCAGCCACAAGAGAGTTCGGGTTGCTCTACCCATATCCATGTGGCCCTTTGGTATTGTGGGTCCTTTTGAATTTAGGCTCCACCTGCATTGTAATAAGAGGTTAAGAATCTGTTGATGGTTTTCAGATATATAATTGTGAACTGGAGGAAGTAGCAGACTTCGAGGGCCTGACTGACTTCTCAGATACTTTCAAGTTGTACCGAGGCAAATCAGAAGAGAATGAAGATCCTTCTGTGGTAGGAGAGTTTAAGGTGAGTGAAAAACTTGTATTCACTCTGGCTTACAATCCGCCTTTATTTTCTTCACGAACCCAGAATAAAGGACACCCAACCTCTGAGCAGTATTGTATTCTCTGACCTCTGAAGGAAGAGTAACTGCTAACAAGGGAAAGGCACTGGAGAGAGCCAGGTTCCCCAAAGCCTCCTCCTTTCTACCTGCTCTTGCCAGCCAGTCTTGAATCCTACAGATGCAAACTTTCCTAAGACCTAGTAGTTTCTCCTCCCCATTCTACTGTTTTCCAGGCTTTTAGCAGGTCCATTGTGACCATCTCCCACTTGACTGTCCTTGCAACCTTTCTCCTGCAAGTCCATCCTCCCTGCAACCAAATCTGCTTCTGCATCTTGATGGCTTAAAGACATCACTTAGGTTTCCACAAGATCAAGTCTCAACTCCTTCCAAAGGCAGAGCTGGCCTTTCATAAGTGACATGTCTCCCCTCCACACCTCCCCCATTGCCCTACCCTCCTGCTCAGAGAACCTCTCCCAAGCCCCAAACACACCTTGTCCTCTCACAGCTCAGAGCCTTGGGACAGGCTCTTCTTCCTTCCCTGGATGCCTTCCTTCCCTCTTTGTGGTCTGACAAAGTCCTACTCATGCTCTAAGCACCAGCTCAAATGTCATACTCCTTGTCAACAGTTTCCTGATTGCCTCAGGCGCTGTGACTCACTCCTGCTCTGGGCTCCCAAAGGTCTGGCTTCCCTTCGCAGTGAAAGCACCTTCCACATTGTGTTGGGGTTTATGGCTGCCTCTCCCTCAACCACACTTGGCAAAGCCATGGCAGAGATGCTGCCTCTTCCTAATCCTTTGCCAATAGCAGACATGGCTGATGGATCAGGGGATTATACCCTACACAAGATCTCAAATCCTTCTCCTTACAGCCTCCCACCTAGCAGTCAAGAGGGCATGAGAATCAGACAAAGTTAACATCCCTGTGCCATCTGCACTCCTTGAGTTTTGGGTCCTCAACATCTTGCACAGAGTAGGTGCTTCCTTCATGCCACTTGCCTGAATGAAGAGAGCTGGAACTTAGGCCCACGTGTTCTGATTCCAGCTTCAGTAATTTCCCTTGTACTTGAGCTAGTTTCAGGATAAAAGAGAAGGCCTCTCCCACTGGCCTGGTAGTGCACTTACTCAAAGAGCATTTGTGCCCCTACTAGATGCACAGCCCCATGTTAGACCCTCGTAGTGGGGTGATGGCCAGAACCTAAGGTCCCCACCTCAGGTAGCTCCTAGTCTAGTGGAGGATGTAAACAACAGATAGATCATTTCATCATGGGGTCGGTGCAGCTACAGGCCTAGCACAGGGTTAGAGATGAGCGCAGGAGAGGCACACCCAACGCTGGGCAGTCTAGGAGGTGTCCTGGAAGAAGTGACCCTTTTAGCTGAGATATGAAGGCTGAACAGGAGACCTCCTAGGAGTGTCACTAGGTGTACAGGGGTGAGGGGACAGAAGGGGAAACACCCTTTGTACTTCATTGAGTTTATTCCTCTCTCCAAATTCTGTGTAGCTTTTCTCCTCTTCTGCCCACCACCTCCCCCACACTGACCAGAATCACCTCCACCCCCTGACCAGGTTATTGCCTGCTCTTCCTGCTCAGCCCTGCCTGTGATCCCTCAGTGACTTTATAATAGTATATAATAGTTTGACTTTCCCTATAAGAAACATGCAAAGAGTCATGCATGTTTTTTCTTTTGCAAAGACAGCCCCTCCCTCGCCCACCACCCTGGCAGCTGTCCCCAAGTGCCCTAGGGAGCAGGGTGCTGCTTAGGAGCCCTCTGCCCGGGTTGCCCAGGGCCCTGTGAGTCAAGCCTGTGTCTCTTTCCTAGGGCTCCTTTCGAATCTACCCACTGTCAGATGACCCCAGCATGCCGGCCCCTCCCCGGCAGTTTCGGGAATTACCTGACAGCGTTCCGCAGGAATGCACGGTTAGGATTTACATTGTTCGAGGCTTAGAGCTCCAGCCCCAGGACAACAATGGCCTGGTAAGAGTTTGGGTGTGGGGCCTTCTCCTGTAGCAAGATAATTACAGTCATCAGCCACAATAATTGTCACGTTCTTTCTTTCTGGGCGTCTGTTATCTCACTAGGGGAAAGATACTCTATCAAAACAATGTATTCAGGAGGATTGTCCCCATGGGGATTTACCTAAGACTTGCAGGGGCTTAAGGCCCTCTGGTTCATCCTTCTCCTTTTACAGATGTGACCTGGGACACATTTGCTCCAGTCACAGGGCCAGCAGGGGCAGAGTCAGGACCCCACCCCCACCCCACATGGCTGCTCTGCAGGCCCACTGGCCGCCTGCCACCCAAAGGGGAACGTTGCTCAGAGTTCGTCCCAAGATCATGGTGCCACAGAGGCCACCTTGTCATCAGTTAGGAGAGGGTGTGGAAACAAGCTAAGTCTATCCCAGAAATTGACTTCCACTTGCACCCTGTATGCATGACATAACATCTCGTCTGTCTTGTCCCCGCAGTGTGACCCTTACATAAAAATAACACTGGGTAAAAAAGTAATTGAAGACCGTGACCACTACATTCCCAACACTCTCAACCCAGTTTTTGGCAGGTAACGTACATTTTTAAACATTTTTTTTTCTGTCATTCATTACTTTATGGAATATGCCCCAAGGATGTAATGTGTGCCTATTCCTGGGTTAGGCCCTGAAAGTGTGGTGATGGATTAAATATTCTAGTCAGAGAAGAAGACAATAAATAGGTGAATGCACAAATGAAAGGATTTCATGAAATTAGAAAGTGCCGTGAGGAAAGTCAGTCAGGAGACCTGCTTCCCTGAGGAGAGAGATTTGCTTTGAGACCTTGGGAGGTGGAGGGACAGGGACAAGGAAGGCCCAGGAGCTGGATAAGCTTGTGCATTGTGCACCAGAAGGACGGGTGCAGAGATTTAGCTGTAGTGAAATTCTAGTCTCGCTTTCGGAATCCATTTTGGGCTCCCTTTTTTGGTTCCACCAATTTGATCCAGAGAATGTATTATTGATTCTGTCACTCACATCAAGGAGGGTACAGAAAGTTATAGGGCTAACATGTCCTGCTCCATTTGTCTTCTGTTTCCAATGTCTCCTGAAACAGCATTATTTTCTTCATGATTACAACCTTGTTTCTGGACTTTGCATTTATTTCATGGGAACCATTTCAAGTGATCAATATGAAGTAATCTCTTAAGTAGGAACAACAGTTCTCAGCTCCAAACGGCTCCACATTTAATAACAGCTGATATTGGCTGTGCATACAACGTGCAGGCCCTGTGCAAAGCCACTTAAGTAAAATATCTCAAAAATCTCACAGCTCTGAGGTGCTGCTCTTATCCCTGTTTCACAACAGAGGAAACTGAGGCTAGAGGGAATCTGTGCATAATACACCCAGCTGCTAAAGGCAGAGGCAGGATTCAGGCCCAGGTCATACCACCCCAGCACCTGAGCTGCTTCATCACAGAACTCTGCTGCTGCCACCATCTGATTTTTAACCATGTCAAACTTATTAGTGGGGCAGGACAGGGCTTAGCAGCCCAGCTTCATAGGTGAGGAAAGGGGGCTGCAAGAGCTCTGCCAATGAGCATGTCCATCATAGAACATGGGTGTAGGTGGAATTACTGACTCCAAGCCCCAGGCATTCCCAGCACCATTGGAAGTGCTTTATATTCCTGGCAAAGTCATCACTTGTAGAAAAATGTTCATTGTTCAAATATTTGTGAAAACAGTGTTATTTTCACAGAACCTTGCCGAGTGGAAGACTACTCAGTCTTTGTCATGTGTCCTATACTTGTTGGTTTGTGCCTTTATGCATTCTATCTCTCGCTCATACATATATGTGCGCGTACACACACACACACACACACACACACACACTTGAGAGTCTGCCACTCAAAGTTTCTCAGGTTCAACACACTCTTCTCACAGCCAATAACACATTGTGCACACAAGACCACACACTCAGCCCCCAGGCATGCACACACACACACACACACACACACACACCCTGAGGCCACATGCTGGAACCAGGGAGTGGAAGTAATCCTCTGGCATGGCAATGTGATCGTTTTCCTTTTCTTCCGCTGATCCAACCCCGAGGTCTAGACAGGAAAAGGCACGCAGGGCAGGAAGGAGGGCTGGGGAAGTGGGGAAAGCCAGCTTTGAAGAGAGAAAGGCAGCCCTGTCTGAGTGGCTCGTCTCAGAGGAGCCAAACACAAGCTTAATTAAGTGGCAGGAAAAGTCTTGCTCAGAGTCACCCCGGGAGGAAGTGATGCTGTCGGGGTCTGCTTGGCCAATGGCCGTCTGGCGGTACGCAGGCTTCCCCTCATCCAGCAGGGTGGAGCCAAGGCGGCGCTGGCTCTGCAGTCCCTCAGGTGGCTCTGGTCTATGGCCTTGGACGTAGGAGGTGGCTTTCTTCTCAGCAGAGACTCTTGAGGACTCTGGACAGGAAATCAGGAAGGAGTAACCCTTCCTACATGCTTGGCCATCGTTCCCCATAATTCCTATCAAATCATGTCTTTCTCCAGATTACGTTCAATAGGATATCAGTGTTTTGGGTAAGATACTGATTAATGTTCCAAGAAAAAAAAAAAGTATTCTTTAGTCAAATCAAGACATCTGGGTTAAAAATGCAATAATTACAGAGATTTTTTAGAGCCTGTAGTCCAAAAGAAGTGGTTCTCAACCTTATTTGATCAAACACTTCTATTTTCTCAAAGGACACATATGACCTATTCTTTGGATTCCAGGATTGGAAATGTGCTTCTATGGGACATGAGTGGGTATGGTGGTTCATGTGTGACCATGATTCAAGTCCCCCTTCTCCTGTGGTTATCTGCCTCATGCAGGCCTCAGGGTAGCTACCACAGCCTAGAGAAGTCACTCAGGTTTACCTAGGAGACGTCTTGGAAGTTTTTGCAGAGCCACATTGACATACACCCTTCTGCTCAGATGGATTAACACCCTGGCTCTTTAGGCAGGAACCAGTCCACACATCAGAGTGCATGCCACACAGGGCAGGAAACACAGCATAGACTTTCCTTCACAAAATTTATTGATCACTTTCTATGAACCCAGTACCTCCATAGACAGTGCAAATATAGAGGCCAAACCCTGCCTGTTTGGATCAGATGTGCGCACGTTAGCGTTATCTGGACCATGTTGCTCACTTGCCACGTAAAGTATTGCTGGTTATTTCTGTATCTCAGAACTGTCTGCATTTTACAAATCCTACAGTGGAAAAAAAAAAAAAAAAACTTAAAGTTCCAGAACCTAAAACAGAACCAGGGGGCCTTGGAGGAGGAGGGAGCCTTCCTGGCACCTGCGTATCCCACTGTGTTGATGGAATTCCACGCACACCCCTCTCCCACCCCTGTAGGGTGAATCAACTGTGTTCCATGGGGGAGGGATCTCTGTTGAGTTAGAGGAAGGAACAGTGTAGGGGCGCAGAAAAAGGGCTGCAGGTCAGTGTTCTGGTGCTGTACTCCTTTCCTTGCTGGGAGAGATGCTCATGTGCCCTGGTAAATCGGTATGAGATAATAGCAAAGTTAATGACATTATGATACTTCATTATTATTAAGTTGGTTATAATCCTGCCAAATGCTTTCTAAATATTTTTTCACTTGACCCTTCTAACAATGCAGATGGTGTGTATTCTCACCATTTTACGGGTGAGAAAACTGAATGCAGAGAGATTAAGTGTGTGGCCTCAAGTCCCACGGCTAGCAAGTACAGGAGTTGGGATTGAAAGATAGGCACTTAAGCTCATGCTCTTTTCCTGAGTGAGCATGGATTCTCTTATTGCTTTATTACTGTCACTACTACTTGTCAAGTCTCCCCACCCACCCTAGTTGTCCTGGTTTATTGTTCTCCAACAGCCATAGTGGCTGCCTGGGAATTCTTTGCATGGAGCCCTGGTTTTGGTGATATGCCCGGATGGACTAACGATTCTAACTCTAACATTTTCTTATTTAGAATGTATGAACTGAGCTGCTACTTACCTCAAGACAAAGACCTGAAGATTTCTGTCTATGATTATGACACCTTCACCCGTGATGAAAAAGTAGGAGAAACCATCATCGATCTGGAGAACCGCTTCCTGTCCGGTTTGGGTCCCACTGTGGCATCCCTGAGCAGTACTGTGTGTAAGTGACTCCACCCACATTAGCTCCTATGGAGGCTTTGCCTCTCCACCTCGGTGCCTTTCTTCACTGGACCACTGCCCCTTTCAGTAAGTGAAATGCTTTGTCTAATGATGAGCTTATTTTAGGGAGAATCAGGGCCACCGCATTTCCCAATTCACACTGTAGTCTGTGTAAGTTGGTGGCCACCGGAGACGTGCAGTGCCCTTTGGGGGCAGAAGTGGCAGTGCTCAGAGGAGCAGTCCCCCTTGCCCCTCTGTGAGCCCCTCTTGGCTGCCAGGGACTGAGGCTGGCAATGTTTGAAGGCAGGAAGGAGTTCTCTGCCCTGCGGAAACAAGGATTCGCTCCCCCAACTTGATCAATTCCATGATGTCTGTCTTCCCCTGATTGCTATCCTGTGCCTTCCTAAGTATCTACAGAATTTGGAATCTCTATTTTATGAATAATCTCAAACTCCCCATTTCTATGGTGGAGGAAACTAAGAACAAAAAATAATAATGATGAGTAAATAATAATGATGGATTGGTTGAAGCCAAAATAACAAAATAGATTTCTAGGTAAAAGTCAAAGTGTATAGCACGTTCCCTGCTCCTGCTGTGCCTAGAAGTACGTGGGTACAGTACATGTGTGTGAGAAAACCTCTGGGCCCTGCAGTAACTCCTGACATATGATGTTATTTACAGTTCTGGAGTAAATACTTGGCGGGATCAACTGAAACCAACACAGTTGCTTCAAAATGTAGCCAGGTTCAAAGGCTTCCCGCCTCCTATCCTTTCTGAAGATGGAAGCAGAATCAGATATGGAGGGAAAGAATACAGTTTGGATGAATTTGGTGAGTGCAGAGCTGCGGGTTGTAAGCAAACTATAACAACATATTTCTGTTGTTGGGTTTGGGGAAGGAAGAGCCAGAACCCTAGTTGTGCTGTATGAGACCCTGCACACATGACTCTAACTGAAGCCACATTGTAGTAGAGTGGACATTCTCCTGTCTGCCTTCTGTTTCACTTGCCTTTTCAGGTCACAGCCATTTGAGCTTTGAACACCAAGTTCTGGTAATTAACTAATTTCTATGTAATACGTAATTAGTTCAAAAATGCTCAAATGATAGGCCAAGAATTTCTCTTCTATGTTTGTTCCATCATTAGTTCCATCCTTCTCTAAGATGCCTCATGGATGTGGGAGATGGTTTAAGAGCCAGCTAAGTTCTAAGTTGGGGGTCTTTCTCTTTGTCATGCAGTAATTTATAACACAACCCAACCATCCTGACACATAAACTAGCCACACTATGACCAAAACTGAAATAAGTTCCACAGAGCGTAAGAGCTATGGTATGCTTCCATATTGTGTAGGGGGAAGGACTTCCACATGGGGTCCTGGTGGGGCCAGCCTTGAAGGGTGCATGGGAAAGGTGAGCTCAGATGAGTAGGAGTAAAAGGGATTCCTGTTCCTCAGCTTGATTCTTGACACTTTCCATTTTGAAAAGGACTTAGTCAAGTGCAAAGATGATTAGATATTTAAGAAATGTTGGTGCTGCAAACGCTATTGAGAACGAAATGGGAAACATCATGGTCTGGTGGTTAAGGTTACCCCCAAATAATCAAATAGCTATCCCCGCCCCCTCAGAAAGCTCTATCAGTCATGGGGATTGTTTTGGTTACTATTGTTTACATACCAAATCACCCAAAAAAACTTAGCAACTGAAAACAACCATTTTTTGTTTTGCTCCATAGTGTGGGTCAGGAACTGCTCAGTTGGCAATTCTCCCTTGAGGTCTCTCATGGGGCTGCATTCATCTGAAAGCTCAGCTGGTGGGGACTGGCCAAGATGGCTCACACACGTGGCTAGCAGAGGATGCTGGCTCTCCCTGAGCCTACAACCATAGCACCTAAACAGGCCTTTCCAGCTGAGCAGTCTCTGGTACTCAGACTCCTTACCTGATGGATGGGTTTCTCCAAAGTGAGTGTCTCAAGAGACCCAGGCAAGCCGGGCGTGGTGGTGCATGCCTGTAATCCCAGCACTTTGGGAGGCTGAGGCAGGAGGGTCGCGAGTTCAAAGCCAGCCTCAGCAATGATGAGGCACTTAGCAACTCAGTGAGACCCTGTCTCTAAATGAAATACAAAAAAGGGCTGGGGATGTGGCACAGTGGTCGAGTGCCCCTGAGTTCAATCCCTGGTACAAAAAAAAAAAAAAAAAAAAGAGAGAGAGAGAACCAGGCAGGAACTTCATGGTCTTTTATGCCTTTTAAGTCACACATCATCTTTTTTCCATACTTTAGTGTTTCAATATGTCTTCAGATTCAAAGGTAAAGTATACAGAACCCACCTCTGGATGGAAGACTTGTCCAAGAATTTGGGGCCATGTTTTTAAAACGCTACAGTGATGCTAGCAGCACTAACAATTGAACTCCCATATTTCAGGGGCTTAACGCATTAGAAGTTTATTTCTCATTAATCCAAAATAAGCATTTCCACAGGTGGATGGCCTTCTCCTAAGCAGATTTCATGGACTCAAGTTCTTTCCATTTTATAGCTCTGCCATTCTTCAGCAAAGGCATCTAAGGTGGCTATCCCCCTCCATTTCAAGAATAGAAAGACATACAGAAGATCCTACATGACAGATATTTATGGTCCAGGTCCAGAGATGATATACATGTCACTTCCACCCATGTTGCATTCTAGTTGAATTTGGTCACATGGCCACATCTGACCACAAGGGAGACTGGGAACCAGGCTGGCTATCAGCCTGTGCCACAAAAGTAAATACAGACTGCTCTTGCCCATCCTGGGTGTGTTTTGGTCCCTTTGTTCCTTGAGAGTCTACAAGTTGAGTGTGAGCTTGGGAGAGGCAGAGCCACTGGTGAAGAGCTATTTCTGCAAGTCAAAGTTGACACACTGGCAGTGCCTGTCCATTGTTGCGAAGTCTGGGGTGAAGTGCTGTGAGCAACTCAGAGCATTCTTGCTGAACTGTCCCAAATACCTATCTCTGTTTCAATGCCACTTTCCATTCCAGAAGCCAACAAAGTCCTGCACCAGCACCTCGGGGCCCCCGAAGAGCGCCTTGCCCTTCACATCCTCAGGACTCAGGGGCTGGTCCCTGAGCACGTGGAAACAAGGACTTTGCACAGCACCTTCCAACCCAACATTTCCCAGGTGAAGGAGAAGCCAGCATCCTAATGCAATGGCTGACACAGATTTACCTCTTGTACCATGATTGAATACTTGTAGATACACGAGAAGTAGAAATGACAGTCAAATTAGTTTCATCCTGAAGGGAAATGTATTGTATGAATTTTCAGGGAACTCACTAAATGTCAGTGGAGATTGTCTGTGACTCAGAGCAAGCTTGAACCAGACTCTCCCTCTTATCCCTGTTTCTCTGAATCTATTTAATCTACTTTCTTGCTGTGGTGACCTTCCTGCGAGTTTAAATATTACAGGCAGTTCCTGAGTGTTTTTGTGTTGTAGCCCCATCTAGTTACAAATGCATAGGGACTGGCTGTCCCAACCTGGCCCAATTGTCCACCAAAGGACCACTCAGTTGTAGCCAGCAGGACAGGTTCTGAGAAAGCGAGTGAGCTACATCAGGCCTGGGGAGAAGTTTCTATTTGAGACTGAAGAGGGAATACCAGTCACCCCCCCCCACCCCCCCAAAAAAGAAAGAGTCAGGGAAGCAGGCCCACAGGACACCAGATGGCAGGTCACAGGGACCATGTCCATGGTGATGGGGGCAAGTCAGCTCCCAGAAGACAGGGAGCACATTCCAGAGACACAAAGCAAGGCCTGACCAATGCCAAAATCATCTAAGTGGAAGTTTTTCATAATGAACATTTCTAGGCCATTTCTGCAGAGATCTGGATCCAGTGAGTTTGGGTGAAGGCCAGGAATCTGAATTTTAACAAATTCCATAATGGGTTCTCGTGCAAGTGGCTAGGAGATCCCATTATAAGAAATATCAATCTACTGCATGCAAATAGTTTTAAACCTACTACAGGACTAGGGACAAGATGATCACTGAAGAGTGGGCACAATTGGCGGATTTACTAGGTCATTTTGTCACTTGTCTCTTGCTTTCAGTTTGTGCCACATTTTCATTTTTTCCATTTCTTATTCTTTTTCCTTCCACCAAAAAGCCTATTCTTCCTCCTTTCTCCCCTCCTCCCCCTGACTTGTATAAAGAGTCTCAAGAAATGACAAAGTGAAGATGGAACTAGAGACCATTATGTTAAGCAAAATAAGTCAATGCTGGGCGCAGTGGTGTATACCTGTAATCCCAGCACTTGGGAGGCTGAGACAGGAGGATTGCGAGTTCAAAGCCAGCCTCAGCAATGGCGAGGCACTTAGCAACTCAGTGAGACCCTGTCTCTAAATAAAATACAAAAAAAGGGCTGGGGATGTGGCCCAGTGGTCGAGTGCCCCTGAGTTCAATCCCAGGAACAACAACAACAAAAAAGAAATGACCAAGTGAGGAAGATTTCTCCCTAGGAATGCCCCAACCCACTGTCACTTCTGCCTACAGCATTAGACACAGACTGGCTAGGACTTACAAGACACCTGGATGCCTCATGCTCTGCAACATGCCTGATGTATTGTAGAGCCCTGAGCCCTGAGCCCTAGACCTTAGTTGGAAGATAACCAGGCTCATAGTAAAATATATCTCCTTTCAAGAGCTCCAAGTAATTCATTTTGATCATAATGCATTAGGAAGCCAATCTAGTGGTTTCCTTGGCAACCTTCTTGAAGACCAGTCTGGTTTTGTCTGAAGGCAGAGTCTACAGAACATCCAAAATACTTTGGAGACTATAAACTGGTTTGTATGGTTGATATAGATTTTAATGACATTCCTAGCCTGTCTGGAAGAACATTCCAGTCAGATGAATAGGCCCACTCTGTGGCAGCCAGAGAGTTGAGCAGGGTCTCACCAAGATGGCAGCACAAGTGTCAGAACAGGCCTTCACCCTTCCCTCCCTGTAAGCCTCTTACCAAGTGGTGGGCTTTGATGAGCCAATGTCTGGGAACTACCACCTTTGGGGAACAGTAACATTCTTGTCATTGTTTGAGTCCCACCTTTGAAAGAGCCTTATTGTAAGTTTTTTTCCGTATGCATTTATATTACTATAATTTTGTATCTTGAGGTAAGTGGAGAATCCCTTGAGTATCACAAAACTGAGACTAATATCAAGAGGTATTGTGGTGATGCATAGAGTGACAGCAGGAGAATTGTGAGAGGGTGAAGGACTCCATTTTTTTGTTTTGTTTTTTTTTTTTTTTTTTTTTTTTTTTTGGTACTGGGGAGTGAACTCAGGGCACTCGAACTTGGTCACATCCCCAGCCCTTTTTTGTATTTTTATTAGAGACAGGGTCTCACTGAGTTGCTAAGTGCCTCACCATTGCTGAGGCTGGCTTTGAACTCGTGATCCTCCTGCCTCAGCCTCCCAAAGTGCTGGGATTACAGGTGTGCGCCACCACACCCGGCTAGGACTCTGTTTTAAGTTGTTGTGAGAAGGATGTGTGTATGTGTGTGTGTGTGTGTGTGTGTGTGTGTGTGCGCGGGCTTGCGCGTTTTAGTGGGTGTGGTGTTGGGTAAGTGATGGGAAGCCCCTCATTTTACTAACCAGGAAAAACTCCAACTATGATACAAATGAGCTCATGCAGCCATCAGAGCCCCCTGGTGAAAATGGAAAGTGGGTGGCCTAAATGACAATGCAGATATAAGATTAATCTTGGCTGGCTCTCGTCCTCTTGTTGCTGTCCACCTGTGCTATTAGATTAGCAAACTTGAAGCACTAGTTTCATTTAAGAGCTATGATAGATGATTATGATTGTACCACTCATAACTTCAGTCTTCTTTTCATTTTTGGATGGTTTAGGGCAAACTTCAGATGTGGGTTGATGTTTTTCCCAAAAGTTTGGGGCCACCAGGCCCTCCTTTCAACATCACACCCCGGAAAGCCAAGAAGTAAGTGATCTTGAGATCCTCCTGCCCTGGGCTTAAGGTTTAGTCCAGGACCAAAATAAAAGTAATTGGAAAATGTGCTCCTTTCAGATACTATCTGCGTGTGATCATCTGGAACACCAAGGATGTTATCTTGGATGAGAAGAGCATCACCGGAGAGGAAATGAGTGACATCTACGTCAAAGGGTAAGGTGGCATGCAGGAACCTTGGAACAAAACAGATGTCCTCCTTCATTGGTCGCCATTACCTTGGATGACCACTCTAGGATTCTTGGCTACCTGAAGCTATTTTATCTTATTAATTTGATCTGCTTAGAAAACTCTAGGAAAACACAGGTAGGAGAGGGGGCAGAAAGAAAAGATAAAATTATATGGACCTTGTTTATGAACAGGAATAGTTTTTTAAATTATTTATTTATTTTAATTTGTTATATATGCTTGCAGAGTACAATTCATTTCATACTACATATAAAGAGGAATAGTTAATAACTCTAAAAACTGATGTTCACTCTTTGATTTCTTTCAACAAAGTAGATTTTCTTCAGTTTATTAAGCAAATTTGTTATTTCTGAGACTTTTCAGTTTTCTTTGACTCTTTGGATAACTAGCCTCAGAACATAAGTAAAGCTTTCAAAATATATTTTTCTCTATATTTTATTACCAGCAACCAATGTCAGATTTTTGAGAAAATCATTCCTTTTACCAACATTTCCTGAGTGTGTCCAGTGTATAAAATGCATAGATGTTCATTACTCTCCTGTGTGTGTGTGTGTGTGTGGTGCTGGGGATTGAACTCAGGGCTTTGTGCATACATGGCAAGCACTCTACCAACTGAGCTATATCCCCAGCCCAGTTGTCCATTACTCTCTTGCTTGTATAATTCATTTTCAAACAGTCCATGTTGATGTTACTTTCTTGTTATACCTTGATCAGAGATGTTGAGTGCAATACAGCATAGTGATTAAGAAGCCAGACTTTGGAGTCAAACTATCTGGGTTGAAATCCAGGTACCGTCCCTGCTAGCTGGGCAACCTAATAAACTCACTGTCCCTCATTCATAGAATGGAGATAATGTTAATGCCTACCTTCTTGGGATATCCAGAAGAGTCAATTACTCAAAGCATTCAGGATGGTGTCTGGCAGATGGTGTACACTACGTGGGTGTTAGCTAGAATTATTGCTATTATTCCACATGGACCAAGTTTGGTTCTTTGCTATTTAAAAGATAAGACTTCTTGAAATGTAATGTATTCATAAAGTGAGAACAAAGTTTCACTTATGATCCCAAGTGACCTTCAATCAAAACTTAGTTCAAGCCATGATTATTATTATTTAGGTTCAGTGTAAACAGGGAATGTTTCATCAAGTTCTTCATTATTCTTTCTCATTTCAAGATCTCATTACCATTCCTGAGGAAAGCTAATCCCAGCTAATTATATATATGCAAATTTATTTGACTATCATAAGCATTACTTTTTTTCAAATCAAGAAAACAAATTCAAGTAATACTGGATTGAAGGAAAATTCCTCTAAACAAAGAATAAAGCTCAACTTGAAGTACCATGTAAAATTTGGAATTAAAATCTAAATGCTAGGACTGAGAATATAGCTCGGTGGTATAGCACTTGCCTAGCATGCTCGAGGTCTTGGATTTGATCCTCAGCACTGGAGAGAGAGAAAAGAGGGAGGGAGAGGGGGGTGTGGAATCTAAAGACTATATGGAAAAAGATGACCCATGCCTAAATGCCATGCCTAGCACTACATACATCGGGTATTATGTGCAAAGCTATAATGCATGCACGCCAATGCGTACCACTAGAGTTGTACATACTTGCTTAACTTGTCTTAAAATTAAATGTGAAAAGATTTACCACAAAAGAGAGGAAGCACTGCCAGGGTGAGCAATCTGGGAAGGAATGATGGTGACACTTTAGGGATGGGTCAGGAGGTGAAGCCATCAAGGTCATAGCCAAGAAAATGTAATCTCTCTTCAGTGAGTTAGTTGAGAAGTTAATAGTCAAAAGGAATCTTTCAACTAACTTATCTAGTCAGTGAATTAATTAGCAAAAAGGAAAATAATTGTAGTTGATGGATATTAATACCACTACTAATAATAGGACTTAATGTTAGAACATGACATTATAGTCTGCATGTTCCTTTGAGGCAGAGCAACAGGTGTAGACTTTGGAGTCAGACTGACCTGGGACTAATGCTTAATTCCATCAGTTACTGGCTATGTAAATTTGTAAAAGTTAAATCCTCTCTGAAACTCCGTTTCCTCATCTGTAAAATGGAGATGGTTGCACAGCTGTTGAGAATAATAAAATGGGCCCGGCATGGTGGCACATGCCTGTAATCCCAGCACTTGGGAGGCTGAGGCAGGAGGATCGCGAGTTCAAAGCCAGCCTCAGCAATGGCGAGGCACTTGGCAACTCAGTGAGACCCTGTCTCTAATAAAATGCAAAAAAGGGCTGGGGATGTGGCCCAGTGGTCTAGTACCCCTGAGTTCAATCCCCGGTACCAAAGAAAAAAAAAAAGAGAGAGAGAGAGAGTGTAAGCTGCCTGTCATGGCCAGCCACAAACCGCCACGGGAGAAAAACTCGGAGGCAGAGTAAAGCTATTACTACTTTTACTTCTACTTTCTTAGAGAGAGCTTAGAGAGGGAAAGAAAGATATTTAGAGAGAAAGATTAGAGAGAGCTTTTCTTCTTGTCTTCTTAGCTTAGAGAGAGAGAAAGGAAGATAGAGAGAGCTTGGCTTAGAGAAAGATTATTTTTTAGAGCTTCTTTCTTCTTTCTTCTTTCTTCCTCGGGAGCCTCGGCCTAACTCTGAGCAGCCATTACTTCTTCTATCTGGTTTCTCTTCTGTAACTGCTCTGCCTACGTTCTGGCCGCTCTGATTCTTTTCTTCTCCGACCTGAACTCTTCTTCTGACTGACCGAGCGACTGCACGACTGACTGAATGAATTCTCCTCCGTTCTCCTAACTCCGACCGCTTTCACCCGGTTATATACCTTTAGCTTTACGGGTGCCTACAGGTGCATCACATACATATCAGGTGGAACTTATGGCTTCCAGCTAGCCGCAATAACCCTTCCTAATTGGGGCTCCTTCAAGAGAGAGAGATAGAGAGAATAATAAAATAACACATCCTAAGTACCCAGTTCATAAGTGATGATCATTAACCTGAGTTAAGGATTTCCCCCTCCCCACTCTGCCCCTTCAAAGCATGATTTCTCCTGTCCTCACGTGGACCATGTGCAGAGAGCACAGATGGGAGAGAAAGCTCAGAGAGCATCACAGCCAGGCCCACCTCCCACCAGGCCTGGTCCAGGCATCGGTACTTTTAAAACCTCCCTGGTGTGATGCAATTCTAATGCACAGTGTAGAGAGCCACACATGCATTCTACCATTTTGCCTGTCTAAAACCAAATGTCACCACCTGGTTCCAAACCAGGACTCTTCCCAGTAGCAGACAGATGTGACAACGACTTCCTTCTGGTCTCATTCATTTATTCATTCAGTGGGTATTTATTTAGTGTCTACCGTGTGCCAGGCATAAGCAAAAGGAAACATTTCAAATGTTAGAAGTTAAGATGTGAAGTTGTTACCAAAATGAATGCTTCTAGATAAGCATGTGAAAATAAAAGCTTACATCTTCATTGCTAGTCTCATTAATAAGATCATGGTGAATTTAAGAATAAAAAAAAGGAAGCTACAAGATTACTTGATTCATGCTTTTTTTTTTTTTTTTTTTTTTTTTTTTTTGGTTTGCTTAAGTAAGATATGGGAAAGGAAATGCTAACATTTTGAGCTAACTCATATTCATTGAGCCTATCAGCAGTGATGACAGATGCTAATGAGTCATAGTTGAGAAGACAAAAATCATAGCCAGCAAGCTTCACTGTACCCGAAATAGAAGCTACATTGTTGATATTTTCCAGAAAACTTCACCTTAGCCCTGTTAACTGAAGTCTAAAGGGTTTCCTGCTTTGGTTTTAGAGGAATTATATTTTATTTGGCTCCAACCTGTGTTGGATGCAATAGAGAGCCTCCCCTTCATAAATCACCCCCCAGCTCCGTCGATAACTGGAACCTGCCCAAGAAAAGTGCATTAATTCTCTTGCTCTTCGCGCCCCTAATCACTGCACAATTTTGTGGCTAGATTACTTGTCAATCACATCAAGCTAAGTCTGTTTGCCTCTGCTTTTTAGCTGGATTCCTGGCAGTGAAGAAAACAAACAGAAAACAGATGTCCATTACCGGTCCTTGGATGGTGAAGGAAATTTTAACTGGAGATTTGTGTTCCCGTTTGACTACCTCCCCGCCGAACAACTCTGTATTGTTGCTAAAAAAGTGAGCTCTGAAATATGCCTATGGAAAGTGGATTCATGGCTCTTCCTTAGCTCAGATATTCAGGGAAGGTCCGAGCTGGTCAGGACATTGGAGGTCACTGAGTCCAGCTCCCTCTTGGCACAGATGGAGAATCTGAGACCCACAGAGGTGTAGTTATTTGCCCTTGCCCAGGGTCACACAGCTGACAGGTATTTGTGTGATTAGGAAGTATATGGGAATTTAACTGGAGGTTTTGGTGCTCATTTGACTACTAAACAACTTTCTTCCCCCTAACATATTTCATAGGGCAAAAGATAAAGGGTAGAAAAAAGAGTCCTTCATCAGAACATACAACAACCCACGGGTGCTTTCTATGTCATGGGGAAACAGATTTTTCCCCATGATAGGCAGAATTAAGCAGAGGCCAAATATTAAATGTCTCCTTTAATCCCCCTTATTAAACCTCAGCATCTGCCTCACTTCCTTCAGAAGCACTTCTGGGAGGGCTCAGGGTCCTCGTTGTCTTAATTAGTAAGAGTTTCAGTTACAGGATTCAACTCGAAATGACTTAGACCTAAAAAGTGATTTATTGGTTCACATTTCTAAAAATTCCATTGCTGGCTGGCTTTAGGAACATCTGGATCCCACGCAGAAGTGATGTCTTTAGACATTGGTGCCACATTCCCTGCCCTCAGCTCTGCCTTCCTCCGTGGGCCTCACTTCCAGGCGGGCTCTTCCCTGGTGGAGGCAAGAAGGCAGCCAGCAGCCCTGGCTTACAACCTGTCCTCTCAGAAAACCTCGGCAGAAAGAGAAGAGAGTCCCCAAGGCATCAGCCAGCATTCTGGAACTGGGCATCGCTGTCTATGCCCATCTGAGATCATACGCCCTTGTGATTCTGTGCTCTGATTGGCCAGGCTTGAAGTTAGCCATGGAGTCCAGATTGAATCGATTGGGGAAGGAGGTGCTTTCATCCAAAAGTGGGGCCTGAAAGCTGGGGGGACAATAGCAGATGTCTTTTATAGGTCCCCTGACCCATTCCTACCTCCTATATTCCATGGCACCACGCCCTTTCAAAACACACCTGCCAGGCTGAGGATGTAGCTCAGAGGTGAAGCATAGGCCTTGTACACATGAGGCCCTGGGTTCAATTCCCACCAAAAAAAAAAAAAAAAAAAAAAAAAAAAACCTGCCCTCTGCCATTGGGTCAGGTTCTACTTGGTGCTGTTCCTACTCAGTGCTGATGCTATAGTGAGTACTTTTTCTGTGCCAGGGGGGATGGATGTCTTCAAAAGGGACTTTCTAGAGGCACAGAGGCTCAATATGATATTGAATCACACTCACTTTCAAATGATGAGGCAGAATGGTACAGGGTGGCATCAGGGTTAGGCAGTGCTCTAGGTCAAGTTAATTTTCCTGTTAGCCCACATCTAGAGCCAGACCTTCCATGCCCTGAGTGGTACTTGGAACATAACCCCACAGGACAATCAGGAGGATCATAGGACAGTAGTGGAGAGGGTTTCCCAGTCCCTCAGAGCCAGGCCCTCTCAGCTCTGCAAAGGAGAACATTCCAGGAATATGAAAAACAAGATACAACCCAATGATCTTTGTTCAAATTCTCAAAACATTGGGTGTATTCCTGTCCATCAAGGCCAGAGGAACTTAGTCATAACTAGGCTGTGGAGATGTTATTCTTGGTTAATATTGTCTGAGCAGAGGCAGAGACCTTGAAGACCTTTTCCTAGTCCTCTCTGTACACTTTTCATCTGAGAGATCTAAGGATCTTAGGTAACCACAAGCATGTAAAAGCCAGAAATATTTTTCAAAACCCAAAAATGTTAGGACTGTGTGTGTGTGTGTGTGTGTGTGTGTGCGCACGTGTGTTTTATTAGGGATTGAAGGTAGAAATATTTTACCACTGAGCTACATCTCCAGCCCTTTTTATTTTTCATTTTGAGATAGGGTCTCACTAAGTTGCTTAGGGCCTCAGTAAATTCGAGCCTGGCCTTGAACTTGAGCTCAGCCTGCCTCAGCCTCCCTAATAGCTGGGATTACAGGTGTACTCCACTGCACCCTGCTTAGAATGTTTTAAATCTGCACTGATAAGAGAGTAGAATCTGGGCCGCAGTCTCCACTGCATATTAATTGAGAGTACACTCTGACATCAGGTGTAGGGTGGGTGGAAGATTGCTGTACAGAGGTCACACCCCAGTAGGTGCTGCTGTGGGCTGGCCTAGAACATCTGGCCTTAGGAAAGTAACCTGAGCAGGCAATAGTGGCCTTTAAGAGGGAGATCAATCTCTCCTCAACCCCTGGGAAGTTGTAGGAAGTCACACTGATAAAAACATGGCATGCAATTTGCCTTTGGGAATTGCCCGGGACATCCTTTTTATCACCCAGTTGGTGGCCTTGAGACTTCCTGGGGAGACTGACATGAAGTGGAAGAATGGGGCCGAAGGGAAGAGGTGTCGGGAAGGCAGGAGATAAAGGCCCCATGCCTTAATGCTGCATCCTGGGGCCAAAGGTGAGGGTTTCAGACCCCGCTAATCACTATCATTTAGGTTTGTCCATGTCTCTTGTCATTTTAGGAGCATTTCTGGAGTATTGACCAAACAGAGTTTAGAGTACCACCCAGGCTGATCATTCAGATATGGGACAATGACAAGTTTTCACTGGACGACTACTTAGGTATGGCTTACTTACATACTTAGAATTCAATAATTCTAAGAAACTTGGCTTTAGTGAAATCAATTAAAACTTGAAGTAATTGCTTAAATCTCTAATGCTGGTCAATAATGGGAGAGGGGTAGGGGGGTATGCCCACTGCCTAGATGTCCTGGGGGCAATGTGGCCTGATGGTGAGTGTCACCCTTTCCATGGGCCCTGCCCACTCTCAAAGGCTGTCATGGAGGGGCTTACACCAGCTCCCATCTCCCTGGGAAGAATCGAATCTGTTTGCTGGGGGGGATGCCACAGTGCCACCACCCCACCCTGCTGCTCGATGATCCTCCCACCACTGCTTTGTCATAGGCCATCTCCTCTGTGGCTGAAAGCACTAGTCACAGGCCCCACCCAGTGCCCTCCCTTCTAGGCTCTTTCTTCCTTCCACCC
Source organism: Tamias sibiricus (assembly GCA_025594165.1). NCBI lineage: Eukaryota > Metazoa > Chordata > Mammalia > Rodentia > Sciuridae > Tamias > Tamias sibiricus. The sequence continues at coordinate 136,690,370 of CM046663.1, read as the reverse complement.
TTTAAAACACAGCCTTCCCTAAAGTTGCAGGGGCTCTTCTCCAGCTGCCCTCCCCACTCCAGTGATTTACACGTTCTCACCTTAGTTGAAGGTGGAGTTCCGTCCTTCAGCTTTCAGCAGATTATGGCCCCTACGCCAGGATGCGTAGCCTAACCTGTCTCAGTGCCTCACATAGTCCTAAGAAACTGTCACGACCATTATTCCCAATTCATCCGTTCACCTTGTACTTGTCTGTCACCTAAAATTTACCATAACTGAAATCAAACTTGGCATTTCGTCCCCAACCTAAGACCTGCTCTCCCCATGAAATTATCTCACTGCAGGGCCCCTCCCTTTTCCCAGCCACCCAGCAAAAGCACCAAGTCCTCCGTGACTCCTCTTCTTCCCAGGCCCTGGCCGCCACTCAGTCCTCGCAATGTAATCCGCTTTATCACGCACAGTTATTTTCTTATTTCTGTTTGCTCTTCCACTTGCCAGTTCATTTTCTCTTGACTGACTATTGCAGTAGCCCGACTAGCCTCCCTCCTTCCATCCTGCTCCCAGGGGCTCTTCCTGGCCAAGAAACGTCCACCAATGGCTATATCTTACTCCTCCCTTGACCCATCACAGCACCCAATAAAATTCTTTTAACTTAGTGCTTATTAAGAGTAGAACAGGGCTGGGGTTGTGGCTCAGTGGAAAGGCACTTGCCTCCCACACACGAGGTCCTGGGTTCGAGCCTCAGCACCACATAAAAATAAATAAATAAAATAAGGGTGTTGTGTCCATCTGCAACTAAAAATATACATATATATAAAAAATTTTTAAAGAGAACAAACAAATGAGTATAGAAGTATGCTATGTAGGGCTAGGGATATAGCTCAGTTGGTAGAGTGCTTGCCTTGCATGCTCAAGGGCCTGGGTTTGATTCCCAGCACCACACACACACACACACAGACAAAAGATGTTATAAAAGCATATGGGGGGAACATTCCAGAATAATAGAGGATTTATTCTAAGAGTTTAAATGAAGCAGACTGATGACAAATAAGGGGTATGACAATTTCAAAATGGCTAGTGAGCCAGTCACCAAAAGCAGAGACTGACATGAGCAGGCACAGGCTCCAAAGAAGCTGCAACTGTGGCCTATGTATGGCTCCATGATACAAAGCAGGGCAGTCTCTGAGCCTGACAGTTTGAAGTGAATCTACCACAGCCTCACTGTTGCTGCCCCTCCTGACCAGACTCCTCAGACCCTTGTTCTATTACTGTGGAGTTGACCCTACACCACAAATTCCATTTTCTTAAGAAAAGGGCTCTCAGGAGTCCCCAAACCCAAAAGACACTTTTCACCTACTGGTATGAAAGAGTTAATGCCACCCCACCACAGAAGAAGTGTGCTTCTCCAGACATCCCAGTCCTGACCAGGATTCTCAGTCCTGGTGAGGATTTTCTGTTGAGTTATGTTCCTTCAAGCTCCCATTTCTGAGGTCAGGAGAAACTTGAACGTGAATGTTCCATGGAGCTTCCCATGTTCTGAGCACCCGATGTCTTTACCCACAGCCAAATAACCTCCCTGTTCAGGGCAGCTCAGAACTAAAATGAGTAAATTTCACATACAAGGGCCCTGAGTTCAGTGGAAATTTTGTCTATTGATGTTTAATTGCTTTGAATTTATAGAAGAACTCTGTTTATGCTCATGTCTTTAAGAAAGAAAACATGTAGTCCTCTGTGAGAGGCTGAGCAGGGGACAGTTATTTCTTCTGCCATTTTCCATCCTATCTGGAAAGAATTTAAAAGTCTTCCGCTGTCTCTTTCTCTAACTCACCCATCACCTGTTCAAAATCACTGTCTGCTTCTCCTCTGACAAGAACATTCTGTTCACTTGTGAACAATAGCTGATCCTCCTGAAGCTCACTTGGACTTCATGTTGTTTCCTTGGCTAGGTTTCCTGGAACTTGATTTGCATCACACGATCATTCCAGCAAAATCATCAGAGAAATGCAACTTGGACATGATTCCAGACCTCAAAACCATGAACCCCCTAAAAGCTAAGACTGCCTCGCTCTTTGAACAGAAGTCCATGAGAGGATGGTGGCCTTGCTACGCAGATAAAGATGGCTCCCGGGTGATGGCTGTATGTATTTCCTGGTTGGGATTGTTTATTCCTTTTATCATTTAGTTTTTGCTCTTTATCAGTAGATGTACTCCAGGTGAGATAGGGCAGTGTTAAATTGGTTAAAACGTTTGTACCTGGGATTATAAGAAAAGGTGGGAGACGCTATAAATATGTGTTTAAAGGGGGAAGGTGAAGAGGTTGAAATGAACAGTCAGGATCTAAGTGGTTGCACTGTATTTCCTTGGGACACTCCTTCACCAGGGAAGGTTAATTTATGCTGAGCTTCCATGACTACTCAGTACAGAAAAAGAATCTTCAAATTTGAGCTTCTCTCATCAAAAAAAAAAAAAAAAAAAAAAAAAGTTTGGAAAAAGCAGGGGGTACTGAATAAGAAGGCCATAACTTATAAGCGTGTTTGGGGAATTCAAGGTATATTTTGAGCCAGGCACAGTGGCACATGCCTATAATCTCAGATACTTACGGAGGCTGAAGTAGATAAATCATGAGTTCAAGGACAGTTTGGACCACTCTGCATGAGTCTGTCTCAAAATTTTAAGAAAATGAAAAGAGCTGAGTTAGGGAGCCCCTGGATTCAATCCTCAGTAACTAACACACACACACACACACACACACACACACACACGCGCACACGACACAGAAGCAGTAGGGCAAGTTATCATACTATGTCACAAAAGACTAGCTCCTTTGTTGTATCTAACATTTGTGATCATCAATTCTGAACCAGGTAACATGCTAAGTGCCTTACATTCATAATCTCATTTTTAAAAACAATTTTGATGTATAGTTCTCACAAAATAAACTGCCCTCATTCAGAGTACACAACTCAGTGAGTTTGGGCACTCATGAAACCACCACCATAACCAAGAGACCAGAACCTTCCCATCACCCCCAAAGTTTCCTGTGTCCTCCACAGTGTCCTTTCTGTCACTGTAGATTCGTTTGCATATGGTCTTATGGAATTCTGCTGACAACCCTGTGAAGTAAATATCATCTCTCCATTTTATAGATTCAAACACGAGCTGGGCAAGCTCAGGCAAGATGCTGCTGTCGGGGCCCCAGCTTCTTCCGGCCCGTACACAACGCAGCCATCTGAGCGCCTCTGCCTAAGTGGGTGTCAGGGTCAGCACTTCTCAAGTTCTCAGGAGCCTACTGGGCTTTCCTAGGTCCTAGAAAGTCTGCTGCAATCTTAGTTAAAACAGGATATAAAAGTGAGCATATTTCTAGACCTCTGTCAGCCTCAAGGTCCTTCCTGAGGACCATCATAGTACCTCTGGAGAGTCTCGCAAGCATCACGTAAGATTATCCATATAGAAGGCTTCATCCCTCAGGAACCTTGTCATCAGGGAGGGCAGCGTTCATTCATCCACCATTCATCAACCGACTTGGTTAATGCACACCTACTAAGTTCCAGCACTACTGCACACAGATGGCAAGCATGGGGAGACATGGCCCTGGTCTCTTGCAGCCCATAGTTAATGCTCCGTATGTGTTAACTATTGTTTCTAGCAGTGCCAGGTTAGTCTGGGTCCATGTAAAGTTACAAAGGAAGGTGTGTGAGACGGCGAGGAGATTGATGTGGAATGCAGTAATGACAGGGACACACAGAACTAGAAGCGAGGAGGAGAGAGAGAGCAATTTGTCCTCTCCGTTTCCCACAAGGAGTCAATTCAGAAACACACATGGAAGAGGAAATGGGAAGAACTCTCTTGAGGAAAATTTAAGGCAATCTAAGGATTGTTTTACAAGAATAAAAATCTTTGCTTGGGGAATACTCCTTGGGTTGAAATAAAAATATTTGTGAAACGTGATGTCATGTGTTTACCCGGTTCTGCTTTACTGAAGGGGAAAGTCGAGATGACATTGGAGGTCCTCAACGAGAAGGAGGCCGACGAGAGGCCAGCCGGGAAGGGGCGGGATGAACCCAACATGAACCCCAAGCTGGACCCACCCAAGTGAGAGGCCCTCTTTGTTCTCCTGGTTGTCTGATCCCCAAACACCTGTGGTTTGAAAGCCCCCCTTTAATTCTGAATGGAATGGATTAGCTGTTGTCCTGATTCTGTACTTGAAAGTGGGCCTTGGAGTCGGGGGTGTGGAGAGGTGGGCAGTATGGCTGCATTTTAACCGTTCTCCTTCCCCACACACCAAAGCTCAGTGTCCTCAGCATCTTAAGAGGCCATAAAGGGTCCCTGAGCCTTTCTCAGCCAACTGCAGAGAATAGCATCTTTTCCTGGCTTTATAAATGTCAGGAGTTATTCCTGAAACTGTGTTATGCTCTAAGTCAAATTTGTCCCTCCCAAATTGGGTAGGTGATACTGTGTTTCTGCATTTCAGCCGACCCGAGACCTCCTTCCTCTGGTTCACAAACCCTTGCAAGACCATGCGGTTCATCGTGTGGCGCCGGTTTAAGTGGGTCATTATCGGCCTGCTCATCCTGCTCATCCTGCTGCTCTTCTGGCTGTGCTCCTGTACTCCTTGCCGGTAGGAGGCTGGGACCTCTTGTCTTGCTTTGTGGGGGGGGTGAATTGTGCCTGGGCATCTAACTTGGAGTTTGCCTGGACCACCACTTAGACAAATGGTCCACTGAGCCGTTCTAGTGTTGCAACTCTTCTGCTTCTGGAAAGTCTAATTAATGTATCCAGTGATTAGAATTGCATTGTCAGGGCTTCACAAATTACAGGCGTAACTTTATGGTCCGGGGGGAAAAAAAAATCAACATTGACTGGGAATTGGAGGAGAAAGCACTTGGGACTTTATCATATTTGTCTGGCCCTTGGGCAGTGTTTCCAGCTAACCTTCCTGCCTTCAAGCTTTATTTTTCCAAACCACCCTGCACCCTAACTTCTTGCCCTAGCATCAAGGACCCCCAATCTGGACTTGTTAAGGTCCCTACAAACCCCATACTCTACCCAACTACATAGTTGACCTCAAACACTTATTGCGCTTACCTATCTGGATCCCTTTGCCCACAGTTTGTCTATCCAAATCTCATTCTCTAAAGCTGGTGTCGCATATACCTCTCCTTAAATTTCCCATAATCACACCCTAGTGATAAATGGTATAAGAGTTAGCCATGTGCATAGAAGTTGCACCTTCATGCCTCCATTCAGGGAATTTATTAAGCATCTACTACAGGCTAGGAGTTAGGATGTAGGCATGATTTCTGCCCATGAGCACCCCATAGCCTGGGATCAGCCAGGCATATGACCAAGTACATTCCTGTGGGAGGCAAGCTGTTATTGAGCCAATGACTGCAGGAGCCAATTGCTGAGGATGTTTTCATCAAGGGGGAGGAGGGTGGCATTTTAAACTCAGTTTGGTGAGGGGTGAAGGAATGGCCTGGCATAGGAAACCATGGGCAGCAGCAAGGTACATGGCACTGACAGCTGAGAAGACATTCAAAAACTCTTACTCTAGCGGTGGAGCACTCACCTAGCACATGCAAGGCCCTGGGTTCAATCCTTAGCACCACATAAAAATCAATTAATTAAATAAAGGTATTGTGGCCAACTGCAGATAAGAAATAAAAATTTTTTTAAAAAACCTCTTATTCCAATTCATATTAATCATATTACATATGATTTTGTGTTTAGTTATATAGCCCTCCAGGCACAGTAGCAGTTTTCTTTGTTTCAGTGTTGGGGATCAAACCCGGGGCCCTGCACATGCCAGGCACCCACTCTACCCTGAGCTATGCCCGAGTCCAGCAGCAGCTTTATGTCTTCATCGCCCCCATATAATACTTCCATTTTCCAGTTGTAGAAAGTCCAGTCCAGCTTGACTATTTAAACAAAACAAAAGAAAATGCTCTGCATAGTTATTTCTTCTTCCTGACTTATATTCTATAGATATAAACCAGTGGTTCTCGACTGGGGGTAGAGTGTTGTTCCCCTAGAGGACATTTGGCAAGCTCTGGAAACATTTTGGTTGTCATAACTGGGGGGATCTTCTGGCATTTAGTAATGTAGAGGCCAGGGATGCTGCTGAACGTCTTGCAGTGCACAATAAGCCCCGCTGCAAAGAACCATCTGGTCCTGAATGTGAGTGGTGCCAGCAGCCAGCACTGAGAGATCGTTACTTAAATATGTTCTTTTAAATTTATTATATATATATATATATATATATATATATACACACACACACACACACATATACATACATATACACACACATGCACTCTTTTTTATTATTTATTTATTTTAATTTGTTATACATGATGGCAGAATGCAATTCATTTCATATTACATATATAAAGCACAATTTTTTCAAGTCACTGGTTCTATACAAAGTATTTTCACAGCATTTGTGTCTTCATACATGTACTTAGGGTAATGATGGCTAACTCATTCCACTGTCACTCTTACCCCCTTACCCCCTCCCTTCCTCTCCCTCCCCTTTGATCTATCTAAAGTTCCTCATTCCTCCCATGCTCCCCCCACCCCATCGCCATTATGAATCAGCATCCTCATATCAAAGAAAACATTCGACCTTTAGTTTTGGGGGATTGGCTTACTACACTTAGCATTATTGTCTCCAACTCCATCCATTTACCTGCAAATGCCATGATTTTATTCTCTTTTAATGCTGAGTAATGTTCCATTATGTCTACATACCAAAGTTCCCCTATCCATTCATCTACTGAAGGGCATCTGGGTTGGTTCCACAATTTAGCTATTGTGAATCACACATGCACTCTTTTATGTGCTGTTTCTATTTCCTTTTTAGAACTATTTATCAATGAAAATTGTGAAGCCGAATGTTTAATAAAAGTGAAGACATCTTCTCGAGAGTCATCCAGCCATGAGGGGATGCTGTCTCTGCTTGTGGACCAAATCTGCATGTGATTTGGTTGGTGTCAGAGGCGCCAGCCCAGCAGCGTGCTATACTACTTGACCACACTAAATCCTGGAAAGTCAGGCCAACAAGCAACATTTTTATCTTGTTACCTTTTGAAGTATTAAAAAGTTATATTTTTTAAAGTTTTAACCATTTTTTCCAGAGTATTTTTCAAGGTGGCTGGTTCCATTTTATGTGTCCCCCATTCTGTGATTCAAGTTTTGGAAACTGCTGGAATGGAATTTGACAATTTCCATATCTTGACATCATATACTTCTTATCTATAATCAAGAAAAAAGACTGTGCATTATAAAAAACAGCAAGAATAGAGTAATTCTTAGTTATGCTACAACCATTGTTATGATATTTTGTATGCATAAACATCATGAGACTCTCTTCAATCTCTGTGATGAATGCAAATAAAACTATTTTACCTTTTTCACAGAGCCATTTGTTCTATCTGTGGGCCAAACTGGGAAGGAGGAAGTTTCTAGCCCAGTGGTCTCAGTGGACCGAATGCATGGCACACTACTTGACCTTGAACCCTTGGTAAAGTGTGCTGCAAAATTTTGGCCAGTGGGTCCAACTGAGGCTAATATAATATATAATAAAATCTAACACTTATTAAAGGTTCTTAATCAGGGCATAGTATCATTGTAAGTGTGTTATGCTTATTAACTCAATTGGATCTTCAAGGTAATCCTTCAAACTTAGGTAACATGATTAAACCCACTTTATAGTTATTTGTTTTTTGTTTTTTTTTTTTAAATGAAGCACAAAGAGTTTAAGTAACTTGCCCAAGGTCACGCAACCAATAAGTGTTAAGAGCTGGGATTTGAACCCAGGTACTCTGGATTCTTCTTCTCAACATCTCTTAACCATAGTACTGCACCCCCAGGAGGAGGTTAAGAGAAACATAGAGTTGAGGTGCTCAGATAATGAGTGACAGGAGCAGCACAATGTGACTCCCCGCCAGCACCAAAGATAGCCAGCATGCTTGTGAGAACATTGTTTGTTAACATATTAAAAGACCAGGGGGAGATCAGAAAACAGTTCTATTTAAACAGCAACCTAGGACTAAGGGGAGCAAGAAATGGTGTGATAATAATGATAATGCTTTTAGATATTTTAGACTAACTGATATTACAAAGGTGGCTGTGTTGGCATTATTACTAAGGTGTTGCACTTTTTTTTTTTTTTCACATGGGGAATCAAACCCAGGGTTTTGTGTATACTAGGCAACTTAGGCAAGTGTTCTGTTACTGAGCTATATCCCCAGTCCACATTTCTGATATTTTAATTCCCTTCAGTGTTCTGCCAAAAGTCCTAGCAAAGTGTGTTCAGTCACAAAAATGTTGAAAGCCAGGTGCAGTGACTCTCACCTGTAATCCCAAAGATTGAGTCAGAAGGTTGCAAATTTGAGGCCAGCCTGAGCAATTCAACAAGACACTCAGATACTTGGCGAGACCCTGTCTCAAAATAAATAATGAAAAGGACTGGGGATGTAGCTCATTGGTAAAGTGTTCCTGGGTTCGATTCAATACAAAATTAAAAATTAAAAGACACAGCCCTAACTGAACTGGCATGTTCACCATGCCCCATGAACTTTGTACCCTCCTTCCAATGAGGCTGTTCATGTCGTCCACACATGGAACGCCACTCTCACCTTCACACCTTGAACTTCACATCAGAACCCCTGCCCTCCTTGCAGTTCTATTCAAATACCACTTTCTCCTTGACACTTCTTAGGTTCCAAAGTGATCCTTCAATCTCAGAAGTGGACAAATCAGTATAACCTTTCTGGAGAAATATGTATATCAAAAGCCTTAAAAACACTGGGTGTGATAGTGCACGCCTGTAATCCCAGCAATCTGGGAGATTGAGGCAGGAGGATGGCAAGTTCAAGGCGAGCCTGAGAAACTTAGAGACCCTGTCTCAAAGTGGTGGTGCACGCCTGTAATCCCAGCACTTGGGAGGCTGAGGCAGAAGGATCGCGACTTCAAAGCCAGCCTCAGCAATGGCAAGGCACTTAGCAACTCAGTGAGACCCAGTCTCTAATAAAATACAAAAAAAAAAAAAAAAAAAAAAATGTTGCCACCTGCGGCTATTGCCGCCTGCAGCAAGGATACCGTGGGAAAGAAATTGGAGGCAAACTGGAAATGAGTAGGTTCTTTATTCTTGCTTCTTCTCTGCTTTCTCCTCTGTATTCTCCTCCAACTCCCGCCAGCCCTACCTGGTTAAATACTCTTCACCTTAACAAGTATACACGTGTCACAAGCTCAACTTATAGGTGTGTCACACAGTGTTCACGAGCACAGAAAGATTCTTAGTTGATTACATTAAGGTCAGGAGAAAACAATTAAATGCCTCCTCTTTGGCTCTCAGCCAGCCGCCATCTTAGCTACCTCCTCATTAAGGCTCTTACAAAAAAAGGCTGGGGATATGGCCCAGTGGTCAAGTGCCCCTGAGTTCAATCCCCAATACCAAAAAAAAAAAAAAAAAAAAAAAAAAAAAAGTGAGAATAAAAATGTTCATGTATACAGGAAAAAACTGAATATATGGTAAAATAACATATATTGGTACAAGAATGAAAAAACATCACTTTTTTCTTTTTCTTTTCTTTTTTTTTTTTTTTTTTTTTTTTTTTTTTGGTACTGGGGATTGAACTCAGGGGCACTTAAACACTGAGCCACATCCCCAGCCCTTTTTTGTATTTTTATTAGAGACAGGGTCTCAGTGAGTTGCTTAGCACCTTGATGTTGCTGAGGCTGGCTTTGAACACTGTTTGTTAACATTAAGAGAACAGGGGGGAGATCAGAAAATAGTTCTATTTAAACATCGACCTAGGACTAAGGGGAGCAAGAAATGGTGTAATAATAATGATGACGCTTTTAGAATGCCAGGCTCACTGGCATTCGCGAATCTCCTGTCTCAGCCCTCCAAGCCACTGGGATTACAGGCATGTGCCACCATGCCCGGCCACTTTTTCTAGTTTTGTTACTGGCATAGGAAAATGCTGGTGTATGAGCAATAAAAAAAGAAAATACAAATTTACATTAAATAAAGACACAAATGTATGTATGTATATAAAGAAATACATCAAAATAATAGAGACACAAAGAACTTATGCAAAATTTGTACTTGTGCATATTTAGGTAATAATTTATAAATGTTATTCAACATTGGAGGTTCACTTTTTTTTCCCTATAAAACCATGAACTCAAGTTTGACAAACATTGCTATCCTTTGTTTCACCTGGTGGCCATATAGTTATGGCTCATCTTCACAAGTGATGTAAGATCCTTGAGGGCAAAAGTAACACCTGTAAAATCTGCACACGAGGGTGTCACAGAGCAGCAGGCCTGGCCTTGCTTCCTGGGCCATGCCTTACACTCAGCCAGCACATGAGTGAAATAATGCTACCTCAACCGATTAAGGTAAGGACTAAATGAAATCCCTTACATAAAATGTCTTTACCAACATGGATGGCCAAGAGGTGCTCAGTATGAGGTAGCTTTGGTATGGCATGAGACTCTGTAAAGTCAGATGTCTTAGCTCCAAAAGCAGAACTAAGAACAGGTTTTTTTCCCTCTAACCAGGTGAACCTTTAACAGGAAACAGGATCACTAGATTGGAGGAAAGCAAAAGCCAGAAAAAAGTCTGTCTCCTACCTTCTCAAGACCCAGAGGAAAGAAGAAGGATCCCAAGTTCAGGGGGTAGGAAAAGAGGTCAGCTCTTAGCCAGGCACAGTGGCTCACAACTGTAATCCCAGAGGCTCTGGAGGCTGAAGCAGGAGGACTGAAGGTTGGAAGTCAGCCTCAGCAATTTAGCAAGACTGGAAGCAACCTAGTCAGAACCTGACTCAAAATAAAAAAAAAAAAAAATTTAAAGGGGGAGGGTGTTGCTGGGGATGTTGCTCAGTGGTGAAGCACCCCTGAGTTCAATCCCTATGCCAAAAAAAAAAAAAAAAAAAAAAAAAAAAAAAGTCAGCTCTTGCTACTGCAGGCCCTGCTGTGTGGGTTGACAGGGGCTTCAGTGGGAGCAGGCTCACTGACATTGTACCAGTGGAGCAGAGGGTATATGTCCTGTTGGGCTGTTCCGATAGAACCCCCATTATGGGGCTGACTAGATGCCACTCTGGCTCTTATTCAGAAGGGCCAGCCACCCACAGGTGATGCCTCAGGCATCCATATTCTTCCAGCCTTTGCAAGTCACATTGTCCCTACACCCAAACTATTACTCTTTGACAACATTGCATCGTTTTGCTTAGAACTTCCTGAAAGTCTGCAGCTTACCTTTCATTTAGGTGACACTCTAAGGAAGAAAGGGTACTTTGTTTTAATTGGCATTTTCTTAGAGCAAAAGTAACTTCACAAAAGAGCCTTGTTCCAGGCAAGGATGTCATTTGAAATGTTTCACCATGGGTACAGCACTGACACGGACCAATCAGAGTGGATGCTTCAATACATCACAATAGATAAGGCAATTAAAAATGAAACAAAGTAGAAACCTTGAAAGACCATGCCAGTATGTGCAGGCTGAATCTTAGCCTTCATTCCAAGGATCCCTGCCAATACGCTGTCCACAGTGCCTCACTCAAGAAACAGTTGCTGAGTAGAGGAATAAACGGCTGAAAAGAGTCTTTTCCTTCATTGCCTTCACTGTACCTAAATGGAATCCATGAGTGTCCATCCTTTGAGTAAAGGGCAGCAAAGCTCTGTTGGGAATGAAATATCCCCAGGCAGAGCATTGAGCTGGGCTTTCTGGATACACCTCCTTCTCCCTCCTCTCTCCCAGAAAAAGCTTCATCTTGTCAAAAGATAATGGTCCCTCAATTGAGGTTGTAAGCCGCCTGGTGACCTATAAATGATAGCTAAAAGCTGGAACTAATCACAGTCCAGTCAGATTGTCGCTTCACTGTGAATTAAATAACACTTAGTCCTAACTGATTGTAGCAAGTGTCACCATTAATGTCGGAGCCTTCATTAGGAAAATAAATCTCCATCAATGCCATGGGGGTGACAACACTTGATTTTGTTTTGTTCTTCCTTTCTCATTTTAAGGCGGGGTGGAGGGCAATTGTCACAATTAGACCTTCATGTTGCTTTAAAGAGCTATTTGAAAGGTGGACAGAGTTCTGAAATCCATTTTGGAGCAGGAGGGAGCTGAACTGTTTGGTTTTCCAGGTGCTGGCTGAGTGGTAGCTCTTTGCCCCTCCAAGTTCACCCTGGCTCAGAGAGCTGTTTGCTCAAGGACCTGAGCTGACTCGTTTCACTAAGGGAGCAGATGCTATTACAAACACTAGAAGGTAAGTGCACTTTCCAGAAACTGCTCGTTCAGTTCAGGGAGACACAGAGAGAGCTAGCACAAAGTACAACTTGCCTGCCGTAGGAAGAATTTCAAAGCTTAAAACCCCTCTGATTTAAATATTTCATGTTAAATAGATTCCTTGGTGAAGCCGAAACATCCAGTACCCTGAACCATATGCACACAGCTTCTGAAGGCAGATGGGAATTCCAGTCCGGAGAATGCTTCTTACAGTCTGCTGGATGTGGAAAGAGTTCATAACGGAGTCAATGTTGTAAATAGATTAAGCACCCACCATCTCTGCAGCTCAGTCCTGTGTTTGTTCAGCTCTGAATGAAAACTCCCTAATCTTGCTTAGGTTAAACATGATGAGGTCTTGAGGAAGATCAAAGGCAGGCTACTTTTCCCTTGGATATACATCCATGAAATGAAACGCCAGAGTTCATGAAGTTCAACAAAAACACGAAAGAAACGTGTAACGCGGACTAACTGCAAAACCTAACGAGTCGGGGACATAATGTAAAACGCAGGCCCGCCATGTGTCTGGGCTCACTCCTACTCCAGGGCTGTGGACTTACGGGAGATGCAGACTCCAGGTTTTTACCATTTGAATCAAATGAACAAGTATATATATATTTTTTAAAGCTATGATTTTTTTTTTTTTTAGAGACTCCTTCACATAATATTAAGTGCTTCTCGGGATAACCCAATTTTGCCAAAATTTATCTCAGCTTCTTAAAAAGGCTCTTTCAGTCCTTGACTAGATTAATGTGCTACTTCCATGTGTTTTCACAAAACCCTAGAGCCAAACCTATAATCCTCTCCCATCATATTTCAGCAAAGTCCTGCCCTGGTAATTATCAGAAGGAAGACCAGGAATATCCAGCTGGATTCCGATGCAGCACGGCAGCCTCTCAGATGAGGTTTCACCTGGGTCAACGGGATAAACAAAATAAATTGATGGAATCCTGTCTTAGAGCAGCAAGAGCCGGGGGTCAGGGGATTCCAGACGTCTGGAAGCCTGTGAGCTCACCCCAGCTTGGTCACGACGTAACCCTGTGACTTGGGGCATCTCCTCTGGGGGTCTCCATTCCCTCGTTTGTGAAAATAAGCTCTGAATTAAATGATCTTGTCGGCCCCCACACGGTTTTATGGTTGTACTTCTCTGTAACTCTAGTATGTAAAATTGGAATAATAACCATCATAGAAACTGCATAATTGTGAGGATAAAATGATTTAAAATATGCAAAGGGCCGGGTGCGGTGGCACACGCCTGTAATCCCAGCACTTTGGGAGGCTGAGGCAGGAGGATCGAGAGTTCAAAGCCAGCCTCAGCAATGGCAAGGCACTTAGCAACTCAGTGAGACCCTGTCTCTAAATAAAATACAAAAAAGGGCTGGGGATGTGACCCAGTGGACGAGTGCCCCTGAGTTCAATCCCCAGTACCACCAAAAAAAAAATATATATATATATATGCAAAGGAAGCAGGGCACCATGGTGCATGACTATAACCCCAGCTACTCAGAAGGCTGAGGCAGGAGGATTGCAATTTCAAGAACAGCCTCAGCAACTTCTGGAAACCCTGTGAGTTGGGGAAGCAACTCAGTGGTAGAGCGCTTGCCTGGGGTGGGGGTGGGAATGTTTCCCTTTTCATCTCAATCATTATCATCATTATTAGGAAACAAGATCTGCTAAACAAGTATAGATCACAAAGGGACAGACATGTTCTTCCTTTGAACTGTAGCCTTAGAAAGGGATGCAAATCATCACTATCCCAAGTGAATCTGCTTTTCCCTTTTCCCTCAAGTCTTAATTGTACAATTCTAATTAAAGAAAGCAGGTAGATAAGAGCATCAGCTTAGCATGCAGGGGGCCATGCATTCAATCCTTAGCACACACACACACAAAAAAAGGAAATTAATTAAATGTAGGATTTTGTGATATAGCAATTCTACTTCTGGGTGCATATCCAAAAGGAATGAAAGCAGGGACTTGAAGAGATCTTTGTCTTTATATTCATAGCAACATTATTCACAATAGTAAATAGACAGAAGCATCCTGCTACAGACTGAATATTTGTGCCTCCTCACTACCAAAATTCATATATTGAAATCCTAACCCCAAAGCTTTTGGTAATTAAGAGGTGGGGCCAGGCGCAGTGACGCATGCCTGTAATCCCAGCACTTGGGAGGCTGAGGCAGGAGGATCACGAGTTCAAAGCCAGCCTAAGCAATGGCACTTAGCAACTGAGACCCTGCCTCTAATAAAATACAAAAAAGTGCTGGGGATGTGGCCCAGTGGTCGAGTGCCCCTGAGTTCATTCCCTGGTACCAAAAAAAAAAAAAAAAAAAAAAAAAGAGGTGGGGCCTTTGGGAAGTGATTAGATCATGAGGGTGGTGGCCTCATGATTAGTGAGGATTAGTGCCCTTATAAAAGAGGATCAAGAAAATTTAATGAGACTCTGTTTCAAACAATAAAAAGGGTTGGCAATGTAGTTCAATGGTAGAACAACCTTGGGTTCAATCCCCAGTACCACAAAATATAAAATAAAAATAAAAGAGGCCCAGAAGTACTCCCTTTTCCTTCCCCCATGTGAAGACCCAGTAAGAAAGTAGCAAGTTCTTACCAGACAGAGCATCTGCTGGTGCCTGGACCTCAGACTTCCCAACCTCCAGAACTGTGAGGCCCATTTCTGTTGTTTTTAAGCCACTCAGGCTATGGTATTCGGGGTGTAGCAGCTCAAATGGACTAAGATACAGCCCAAGTGTTTCACTGATGGTAGAATGGACAAATACAATGTGATATCTACATACAATAGAAAATTATTCACCCTTAAAAGGAAGAAAAGGGGGCTGGGGTTGTGGCTCAGCGGCAGAGCGCTCGCCTTGCACGTGCAAGGCCCGGGTTCGATCCTCAGCACCACATAAACATAAATGCATTGCATTGTGTACAACTAAAAGTAAATAAATAAATATTAAAAAAAAAAAAACAAAAAGAACTTTAAAAAAAAAAAAGGAAGAAAATTCTGACACATGCTACAACATGGTGAACCTCAAAGATATGCTAAGTGAATCAGCCAGGCTCAGAAGAACAAATATTGTATGATTCCACTTATATGTGGTAAATTGAGTAGTCAAATTCATAAGACAGAAAATAGAATAGCAGCTACCAGGGGCTGGGGGATGGAGGATTGGGGAGTTGTTTAATGGGTACAGAGTTTCAATTTTGCAGGATGAGAAAGTTCTGTGACTGAATGAAGTTAATATTTGCACAAAAGTGTGAACGTACCTCATGTCACTGAACTGCACACTTAGAAGTGGTAGACTCTATTTTATGCACATTTTAACACACACACACAAATATTATTAAGTAAATGAAGTCTGTAACTCCCATGAATTTAGAGGCTTAACTTTTTCTCCTGTTCCCTCCAGAAAAGTAGGTCCTCAGGCCTCAGGGAACAGGTAACACTGTTGACTGGTAAACAGGTGAACCCCGTCTCAAAGCATAGGTCGCTACAGGCCTTTTGACAGCTAATTCCAGCACCCCAGGAACAGGTGGTTTGACTAAAATTGCCTTTAAAAAAACAAACTACTGGGCTGGGAACGTGGTAGAGTGCTTGCCTAGCATCCATAAAACCCTGGGTTCAATCCCCAGCATCAAAAAAAAATTTTTTTTAAATAAATTAGTAAAGGGTATGAATGTATTTAGTGCCCTGGAAATATACTGGCAATTGCTTCCTTAAAACACAGAACCCATTTACACATACACAACCCCCGCAGAGTCTGAGAGGGTTCAAGTCAGACCTGATGGCCTTTCCTCAGCCTCTCTCTATCCCTGTGGGGGGGCTTTCCCAAGCTCTGATGGCTGGACCTCAAGAGCAGCATGGGGAGAAAAGGGGCTGCCACAGGTCTGCTCCGAGGACCTCCTATGGGGACAACAGTCTCCCCACTGTGTCTGGAGAGGCAGAGAAATCCTCCAATACCCTTCAAAAAAGAGCATGTACTTGGACTCTTTTCACTTAAGAATGTGATTTCTACTAAAGAATTCTCAACGCACTTAAAATACTCTGAGCAAGGGTCCCCCAACTAGTAAACTAAGAACTAAAAACTGTCTTTAGAGTCTCACGGATTTTTAAACTTCATATTTCTTTCTTTCTTCTTTTTTTTTTTTTTTTTTTGGTACTGGGGATTGAACTCAGGGGCACTCGACCATTGGGCCACATCCCCAGCCCTTTTTTTGTATTTTATTAGAGACAGGGTCTCACTGAGTTGCTAAGTGCCTCACCAGTGCTGAGGCTGGCTTTGAACTCGTGATCCTCCTGTCTCAGCCTCCCAAGTGCTGGGATTACAGGCATATGCCACCGCACCGGGGGCCCCCCACATTTTTTATTGTTGCATTAGAGTTGTATATAATGATGGGATTTGTTGTTATCTATTCATACACGCACACAATATTACAATATAATTTGGTCAATGTCACTCCCCAGAATCTCCTTCCTCACCTCTTGGTCTCTTTCCTCTACTGATATCCCTTTGACTTTCATGAGATCCACCCCCACCTTCCTTCTCATTTTTCCTCTCTAGCTTCCACATATAAAGAGAGAGAACAGCCAGCCTCAGCAATGGCGAGGCACTTAGCAACTCAGTGAGACCCTGTCTCTAAATAAAATACAAAAAAGGGCTGGGGATGTGGCCCAGTGGTCGAGTGCCCCTGAGTTCAATCTCCGGTACCACAAAAAAAAAAAAAGAGAGAGAGAGAACAAACATCCTTTGACTTTCCTTGCTCGACTTATTTATTTATTTGTTACTGGAGATTGAACTCAGGGGCACTCGACCACTGGGCCACTTCCCCAGCCCTTTTTTGTATTTTATTAGAGACAGGGTCTCACTGAGTTGCTAAGTGCCTCACCATTGCTGAGGCTGGCTTTGAACTTGCGATCCTCCTGCCTCAGCCTCCCAAGTGCTGGGATTACAGGTGTGCGCCACCGCTCCCAGCTTTATATTTCTTTTAAAGAGGAGGAAGGGGCTTTGAGTAACTCAAAAGAAAGAAGAAGAAGAAGAAGAAGAAGAAGAAGAAGAAGAAGAAGAAGAAGAAGAGGAGGAGGGGGGGGGGAGGAGGATGAGGAGGGGGGGAGGAGGAGGAGGAGGAAGAAGAAGAAGGAAGTAGAGGAGGAGGGGAGGAGGAGGAGGAGGGGAGGAGAAGGAGGAGGAGGAGGATGAAGAAGAGGAAGAGGAGGAGGAGATAAGTCCATTATGAGTCAATACAGTTACTCAGATTTTGGTTTAAAAAGTGATTTGGAACTTTCAGAAAACTCAAGTGAAAACTGCCATATGGTTGTGTTTACCCTGGTTGGTAAAAACACAGGTCCTCAGGAAAGAAAAAAAAAAAGTTATTTTTTCTACCAAACAATGATAAAAAATGTCCACTCTGGATCTGAGAAAAGTTCCTACATTTGCTAAGTTCACAATCAATGATAGCCAGTATTGTTATTATTACTATTTGTAGAGTACAGAAGTTCTTCTTATAATAACTTTTAATAAAAGTCAGAGCATGCCAAACACACAATCCTTTGAAGGATAATGTTGATATGGCTGACATATGTACCTACTAGGAAGAATTTAGCCTTTAAATTCTTTCCCAAATATTATGCATTTCCACCAGACTTTGGATAATGAGCTGGGTGGTGAACAGATCAAAGCGTGGCTCTCAGGGGAGGTCTGGCCTCCAGGTCCCTTGCTGCAGACTGGGGACATCACTGTGAACCCTGCTTACAGATGGGGATGGCATCCAGGGGTCGCACTGGAGGAGTGCCAGTCCTCTCTGCACTGAAGTGGGTCCTAGCCAGTGCAGTGGTCACGGGCCCTGTCAGTCTCTTGACAGTTGTCCCTGTTTCTGAAATTGGTTCTCACCATTAGCACCCCCTTCTTACTCCAGGCCTGGTCACATGCCCAGCTCCTACTGTCCAGAGGCTGATTCCTTCAAAACCACATGATGACATAAAAATGCAAATGATAGTGACACTATTTCCTTAGCAAGACTCCTGACATCAGAACAAAGAAGCCAATTCTGGGGACACAACAGAAAGCTGATTGGGGGTCAGAAATGTAGCTTAGTGGTAGAGCCTAATATGCCTGAGGCCCTGGGTTCCATCTCAGTACTGGGGAAAAAGAAAGGTGATCAGATTGCTTTTAAACTGCATTTTGGAATAGAAATCCCGAAAAAGCAAGTCTAGCTCTTTATAGTGATAAGTTCCCAGCAATTAGTGTCACCAGCTCATTTGAGGGTTCTTTTTTTTTTTTTTTTTTTTGTACTGGGGATTGAACTCAGCGGCACTAGACCACTGGGCCACATCCCCAGCCCTTTTTTGTATTTTATTTAGAGACAGGGTCTCACTGAGTTGCTAAGTGCCTCGCCATTGCTGAGGCTGGCTTTGAACTCGCGATCCTCCTGACTCAGCCTCCCAAAGTGCTGGGATTACAGGCGTGCGCCACCACGCCCGGCTTCATTTGAGGGTTCTTTTGCTTAATTTGCAATAAAAATCATGAAGAGGCAATTGATGCCATCTGAACAAGGCTTTATTGGGGTCTGTGCACAGACAGTGCACAGGGTAAGGTTCCCAGACAGCTGAGGATGCGGGAGCAAAGCTTATATAGACCCAAAGGGCGGACTCCCACAGGTGTGGTCAGCTATTGCACACCCTGTCAGGATTTCTGCACATCTTGTCAGATCTTTGCACTTGACACATCATCTTCACAGGCCTTAGTTTCATCTGTGCTCTGCTGGCAAAGGATGATAGAGGTGCTCACGACCGCCACCCCAGGAAGGTCATGTATTGGTCAGGTTCTGGCCTGTGGGGATTGTAGGACAGCTTGGGGGAAGAATCAGCTGCTCCTGAACCTGGTCATTGTAAAACTTTTTTTTTAAAGCAGCTTGCCTTACACAGGAGACCTTGGTTGGGGACCAAAGGCCCTCCCTGCTTTGTCTTAAGACTTCTTTGCTGTAACTCTGGATAGTAACTTTGTGGCAACTCTAGGAAAGCCATAGAACCTGGCTCCTGCCAGGCATTTCAAAAGGGCCAAACAGAACTTTTTGTGTGAGCTGAGTTCAGGCCCCTAGGAACATTTCTAGGGTCCTCCAAGGCCTCTGGGGATCAGCTCTATCACCTCCTCTGAGTCTCCCTCTGCATCTCCTCCCCTCTTCCATCTCTAGTTATTTCTTCCTCTCTTCTTGCCATTCCATATCTCCTGTCAATTTGTGTTTAGCCTCTACAGGTTCTAGTACTGGTATAGGTGATGCTGGTCTTTACCAGTCCTCACAGGAACGCAGACTCTGTCTTGAATCTTTGTGTCCCTGAGGCCTCTGGTTTTGCCTAGCTGTGGATGAGCATACTATATCGGTTCTTGAATAAAATAGAAAGGCCAGTTGCCCTGGGTTCAGTTCATTGATGTGAGGCTGACCCTGTTTAAAGGAAAGACAAGCAGGCACTTTGGAAACAGTTACTCCGAAGTACCCTGATACACAGGGGAATGGGCTTAAATCCCAAGGGCTTTGTCTGTATGTTTGAAGTTTTTTTGAGAGTCTTGTTTTGGTTTATAAAGGTATTCTAACGTTTGCATTCCATTTCACAAGCCTTTTGATTTCAACAGCTTTTGATTCTGTCTAGTACTGCAAAGATCGAAAACTATTAAAAGTTTTCATCAAACACAGAGAACATGTTGGATTGTCCAACTCAAAATATAGTCTCTATGGCATATATGAGATTTACTGTGTGTCCCCTTTATCCAGGAGAGAGGTCATTGCTCCTTCCTCCCACACCCCAGCTACAAATGAACAACTTCTCACATGGACAACTCTTTATCAAATCCTCAAGCTAAGCAGCAGAGAAATGTGTGCAGGTATGAAATTCATAATGGTTATGGTTCACCTGAACAGTTCTGGGAGGACCAGATCACATAAAAATGAGGATGTAAATAACTAGTGAAATTACCAATGCCCACCTCACTCACCACCTTTGTCAATCTAATCACAATATATTCCAGGAAAATGCTACAGGCCTGTTCCATGGCTTTGCATACCCCCAGCAAACATACACTGGGGATGCCTAACCCCCAGTTGAACAGATGTTTGCATTGTTTTTTATTTTATTTTGGTACCAGGGATTGAACTCAGGGGCACTCGACCACTGGGCCACATACCCAGCCCTTTTTTGTATTTTTATTAGAGACAGGGTCTCACTGAGTTGCTAAGTGCCTCACCATTGCTGAGGCTGGCTTTGAACTTGCCATCCTCCTGCCTCAGACTACCAAGTGCTGGGATTACAGGTGTGTGCTACTGTGCCTGGCTAGATGTTTGCATTTTTTTAATCTAGCACAGAGATTAAATACCATTAAATGGTGCACAGAGATCAATACCATCTCTCTATTTAGGGGCCAGGATGTAGTTCAGTGGTAAAGCACTTGCCAAACATGTGGGAGGCCCTGTGTTCCATCTCTAGTACCACAAAACAAACAAGCAAACAAGACCAAAAAAAAAAAAAAAAAAAACAGAAAATAAAGAAAGGGGGAAAAAACTATAAAAATGAAACAAATCTCAGTACTCAGTAGCTGTGACTAACACCCAAGGTGCTGCCTGTCTTGTTGGAGAACAAATTATTGCAATGTGATTACAGGTACCAATGCAGTGTCACAACAGAAAAGAGAGAGAACTAGGAAAAGGAAAGGGTGACATAATGGTCAAGATTTAGAGACAAGGGGTTGGGGCTGTGGCTCAGTGGTAAAGCACTTACCTATCACGTAGGAGGCACTGGGTTCGATCCTCAGCACCACATAAATAAATAAACTAAAAGTATTGTGCCCATCTACAACCAAAACTATATATATATATAGTTTTTCATATATATATATATATATATATATATATATATATATATGAAAAAAAAAAGAGAGCCAAGCAGCGGGGCCAAATCCTGGTTGTCTTATGAGGACGGTACCTCAACCTCAGTAACTGTGAGTTATTGTTATAATTATTACTAATGCTTGAATAGTAGAA
This sequence comes from Tamias sibiricus, assembly GCA_025594165.1. Classification (NCBI taxonomy): domain Eukaryota; kingdom Metazoa; phylum Chordata; class Mammalia; order Rodentia; family Sciuridae; genus Tamias; species Tamias sibiricus. The sequence goes on along the minus strand of CM046663.1, from coordinate 136,669,063 downwards.
TAGAAATAGGTTAAGGATGGCTCTGAAAACATGGTCTGATACACTGCAGAGGAAAATACTCCAGCATACCATTAGCCTAGGTTTCTTTGGGAGAAGTGGGTGTCACTTCTGTCTTTCAAAATACTGCCCACAAGATGGCAGCAGTGGCCTCGGGTTCTCACTAGGGCGGAAAGGCGTTCCATGCAGTCTGCATTCCATGGAACCCCACCCCAGACAGGCATCTCTGGGACATATTTTAAGTGGAAGGTGACCAGCACAGCATCTCAAAGATGCCCTTCCTTTCTGGAATTCTCTGGAAGTCCTTGACTAGACAGACAACAACACTCTGGCCTTGTGAAAGACTGGAAACCACCCATCCATCCATTCATTCATTCGTTCCTTCAACAAATATGTGCTGGGACCTGCCTCACACCAGGCCTCCTGCAAAGAAACAAGGCAGAGGAGGACCTGCTCTGGTGACCTCACAGCCAGTCAGTCACACACAACTCAAACAGAGGCAGATCACAAGAAGGACCCTCCCAACACCCAAACATGGCAATCCCGCAGACTGTGGTAAATGCACAATTGAAGGTTAAGGAGAGAAAAATAGACCACAGGATAGGACATCCACAGAGACTCCGCTTTATACACTGCCCAGGGCAGCGGGGAGTTCGAAGTGATAGAAGTTGGTGGAATTAAATTATGATTGAAGGTTTCGTTCCCTGTGAAATTACTTAAGTTCTTTTCTTCCTTCTCCTTTCAGTTTGAAATCTGGGCTGGCTAATGGAACCTGCCACCTGGAATGTCTGGGGCAGCGGTGCAAGGTTACATTCCAGGCTCTGAGAAAAAAAAAAAAAAAAAATGCCAGCAATTTGCCTTTTGTCAACTGCAAATTAAAGTAATTTCCACGCAGAGGGTTTCTCCTGCTGGCGGTGAGCATCCCAAAACACCAGGTCTGTTTGTGGCAAGCCTTGACCTGGCCTCCCCACCAGGGCCAACATACCTGAGGCTGAAGGCATCTTGGGGTGGAATCAAGGCATGGTTTTCTGGGCTCTTTTTTTTACTGAATCACCAAACCAAGGGAAACTTCGTGGGACCTGGAAGTAGGAAGCAGGGAGTCTGTCTCCTTCTATCCCTTGGCTTCCTCATAGAACTTTCTAGAATGTGAGGCAAAAAGGCACTCCACTTTAAATAAATGCAGAGAAGGTAAATTTTTGTGTGTGGCCATCCCTAGAGCTATGATGACAATAAAAAATAGCCACCATTACTGAGAGCGCCTGGCAGGCTCTGCGTTAAGAACATGAATATGACATATCCCCCAATCGTTAAAAGGATCCTAAAGTGAAATAAATATTACTGTTCTCATTTTATAAATGAGGAATTTGAAGCTCAGAGACATTTCACGGTTGGGAGAAGGTTGCCAGTAATAAATGACAAAGGTGAGATTTTAAACCCTCATTTGTCAAACTCCTCGTAACTCAACCCCCATGCAGTGGTCCAACTGCAGAGGTGGATAGAGAGGCCTGTCTTCTTCACCAAAACCAAGAAGGGTTTGCTCCTCCACTGGTTCAGTCAGTGTTTGTAGAGCACACACTCTGTTTCAGACACTGGACCTGCCAAGGTGAGTGCTGTAACTGAAGAGTAGAGCGATTTCTACACAGAGGACTCCTGCCATGATGCTGTCCAAGCTTGGAGACGAGAAATGTAAATAGGCCCTGCAGATCCTGTCCACCAAGGAGGGAGGCCACTGCCTGGGGCTTGGATGAACACTAATTGGACAAAGTGCCCCCACTTGCCCATGACAGGCTCAGTTGGCTGATTAGAATGCCACACACACTTAGAAGGCAAGCTTTATATCCCTGGGTGCACTAGTCACGTTGGAAGGAGATGGCTCACCAATGTTAGATTCCAGGCAGAGAGGACACACCTCCCAGGTAGCTCAACTAGCCACACACCCCAGGCACCTTAAAGACTCCAGAGGGGCTGGGGTTGGGGCTCAGCGGTAGAGCGTTCGCCTAGCACGTGTGCGGCCCGGGTTTGATTTTCAGCACCACGTAAAAATGGAGGCATTGTGTACAACTAAAACAAATAAATAAATATTAAAAAAAAAAAAAAAAAAAAGACTCCAGAGCACCTCAGGCTGACCATGTGGCTGGCCACGCCTCAGGCTGGCCATGCTGCTGACCACACCCCACGTGCCTTACTGAGCCAATTACACCTAGGTTTTCCTTTCGACCCCTGGTAGCCTATGGAACTGGGGTTCCCTCTGGGGGGTCCCTCAGTCCACCGGTTTACTACTTAAGCGCCCTCTGGACAGAAACCCTCCCCTTTTTTCTTTTTCTTCTCCTCCTGCCACTCGTCTCCTCCCGCCGATTCTCCCTTCCCCCATGTGTCCCTTCGGCTGATTAATAAACCACCCCCCTTTTTACACGGTGGTTCCAGCGTGTGTTCATCTGCCCTTCAACCATCCCCCCCCCCCACTCCTCCACACACACATACAACCAGTCTGTACCCCAGGGTCAGGCCTAGCTGGGGGCCTTGCAGATTCTGGAATCTGGAATCTCTCCTATCCTGCATCTGGCTCCCTTACATGATTGCCACCAGAGTTCTCCACTGTGTGACCCCACTGGGACTCTATCATCTTTCTTCATCTGAGTTTCCTTTTCCTTGTCTGTAGGACCAGATGACCTGAGGTCCCTTTCAGCTGAGATATCTGAGAAATCTCTTAAAGCTGCTGTTTATGGTCCCTCTGCCCTGTGCCTGGGCTGTTCCAGATTCTTCACAATCATTACCTTTTCCAGTCTTCACAGATACACAAGGAGTTTGCAGATAAGGAAAACAAAACAAAGATACACCACGGACTTCTCCAATCTAACACAAATTAGAAGCCAGGATTAGAAGCCAGGTTAACCTGTCTTGGTCCTTTCAGGCTGTTATAACAAAATACCCTAAAGTAGGTGGCTATGAGCAACAGAAATTTGTTCCTTACAGTTTGGGAGACTGGCAAGTTCAAGATTAAGGCACCAGCAGATCCTGTGTAGGGCAGGGGCCCCCTTCCTGGTTCAAAAATGACCATCTTTTCTTTTTTGGGGTGTGTGTGTGTGTGTGTGGTATTAGGGATTGAGGCTAAACCGGGCGCGGTGGTGCACGCCTGTAATCCCAGCACTTTGGGAGGCTGAGGCAGGAGGACCACGAGTTCAAAGCCAGCCTCAGCAATGGCGAGGCACTTAGTAACTCAGTGAGACCCTGTCTCTAATAAAATACAAAAAAGGGCTGGGGATGTGGCCCAGTGGTTGAGTGCCCCTGAGTTCAATCCCCGGTACCAAAAAAAAAAAAAAAAAAAAAAAGAGGGATTGAGGCCAGGGGATCTCCACCACTGAGGTGGTGGAGATGAATAATCAGGCCTTTTTATTTTTTATTTTGAGACAGGTGTCACTGAGTTCCCGAGGCTGGTCTCAAACTTGCAATCTTCCTGCCTCAGCTTCCCTAGTCACTAGGATTACCGGCATGCACCCACACCCAGTGATCTTGAGTTGTGTTCTCGCGTGATGGAACAGGGTGAGAGAGCTTTCTGGGGTCTCTTTCATAACAACACTAATCCCATTCAGGCAGGTAGAGCCCTCCCAAAGACCCTATTTCCAAAACTCCTCACACTGGTGATTAGGTTTCAACATATGGATTTGAGGAAACAAATATTTCATCTATAATATCGATCCTCAAACCCCCAATATTTCTCACTTCATCTAAAATAAAGAGGCAAAGTTTCCCTCTTGTTCTTCAAATCTTTGAACTGTGCCAACTCTTCCATTGCAAACCCTCACAAACACTTCCGCAGTTCTTACCCTTTGTCCATCCTCTTCCACCTCCCTTGGCTTTGATTCAGGACATGAGGACCTGACTGCCCTGGCCTGCCATCATCCATTTATTATTCATGGAGATGACCCCTGACCTCTTGATCTTTGACCCTCCAAGATCCTATAACTTTCAATCTTGCCCTACTCTAGTTACCTTCCACCCCTGGCCCAGACACCATGCTATGGAAAATTTTCACATGCTATGGAAAATTTCTGCCTCATAAGTTTGGAGCTCCAAGCTCCTGATGCCCCCACACCCTCCAGCCCCTGCAAAGCCAGCTCACCACCTGCGTCAGGACCCAAAACCCCCTCCCACAGGTTCTTGGCCTTTCTCCACAGATAGCACTCCTGTCACCATTTCCCCTCCACCTGAGTCCTCTCAGTTTTCTTCTCCTGCCTTAAAGGGCCACTCCATCAACCCTCTCCTTTCTAACTTCACATGCCACGGTAACTCTACCAACCTCCTCTTCCTCTTTCTCAGGAACAGTTGAGCATTCCCAAGCCTATCTCCTTCAGAGCTGCAGGTCCTGCAGGAAAGCCCTGTCTTCACCAAACATTCCCTCCCCTTCTGGTATCTTTGACTTCTTCCTCTCCTCAAGCTGCAAACCTGCCCAGGTCTTCCCAGGCTTGGGAAACATTTCGAGTGGAGCATTAGTAAAGCTCCGCTTTCCCCATTTGCAATTTTTGGGAAGACTCTTCACATCCGATTTTCCCATTGTCTGACCTCCTACGTCACTCCCTGAAATGCCACTCTGCAGCCACTGACAAATCCTCGTTTCTAAAGCTAATAATTTTCCTTCTGTACTTACTCCTTGTGACCTCTGCGAGTAGAATCCACTGTGAAACCCAGGTCATCTTTTACTTGAGAGCGCTAGGTCTCTCCTCTACGCTGCCTCTCAGTTCCAAATTTCCCTGTCCCTTAAAGGAACAAAACACACGTCGGAGCTCAGAAAATGACAACCCAAATGTAGGCCTTTGGCAGGCTGAGTCCTTGCAAATGAAGGGAAGAGGTTCAGAAGCAATATCTTTCCAACTTCCTCCTTCCCTTCTTTCCCTTGCTCCCCTTTCTCCCAGAGGCAGGTCACAGAAACTAGAATTTCTCTTTCCCAAGGCTTTCAGGGAAACTAGAACCCCTCTCCCTCAAAGTCATAACACCTAGAAACACTGCCCTAAGTTTTCCTTGTCTTTCTATGTAAGAACTGGCCATGAAGAAACTCTAGGGCCAATCTTGTCTGATAGGAGGTCATAAGCTCTCATTCCAGAAGCCTCTGCTCTCTACCTGAGGAATGAATGCCACCCAGAGAGAATCCAAACAGACAGGCCTTGCTGGATTTCCCCTGTTACCTTAAGGTCATCCTTCGTGTCCAATCACATTTCCACACAGCTGCCCATTCTTCATTTAATTCAAGAGTAACAGAGAGTTTTCCCTGAGTCTCCCTTTCTGAAAGCTCCTGTGTCAAGTAAGACTTTCATTAAGTACGTTTGTTCTGTTTTTCTCTTGCTAACCTGACCTTGTGTAAGAGTGTAGACTGTGACCCTTAAACTGGGTGTATAAAGGACTCACACCGTTCCACCCCTACTCCAGCCCTGGAGGGTTGTTGGGAGCATTGAAGGAGACAGTATGCCTGGCATATGGAAGGGGCACATGCTGTATGTCATCATTAGTGTTGCTTTTCTCCCTTGTGCTGACAGAATCTTTCTGAATTCACCAGTCTTTGATGGACCATGCCTTAGCAATCCTTGTAAACCTCAGCCCCACCCCCACCCCTTGCTGCTGGGGATTGAACCTATGGGCAACTTTACCACTGAGCTGCGTCCCTAGCCCTTTTTATTTTTAATTTTGAACAGGTTCTCACTAAGTTTCCAGGGCTGGCCTCAAACTTGCAATCCTCCTGCCTCAGCCTCTGGAGTTGCTGGGATAACAGGCTTGGGCCACTGATGGTCTGTTGTAAGCCTCTTCAGAGCAGAGACCTTTGTGGCCCTATGAAAAGCCAGGAATGTGCTTTGCACACAGTAGGTACAGAATAAGTCACTCTTGACTGCCTGGTAACCTCCAGCTATTTCCCAGCTTTTAATTTCAATAAACCACAAATGCTTTTTCCACCACAGTCTTGGCTACTTAACGGTCTCAATCCTTTGAAAGGAAAATGACTCTCTTATTTTTCACTTACTTGCTGTGGAGCAAGAGCTCTTTGATGTTCCAAAGGCCTTTCAAGAACGCCTCCTTAGAAATAGGAGCTTGGCTTTTGCCACAGGGAAGTGAACTTGAACCCCAAAGGTTGGGCTCGGACCCCGGAGTCCCAGGCAGGCGTTTTCCTTACGGGCTCCAGGCCTGACCCCAGCCCTGAGCTAGAAGAAAATGCTATTTGCAAGCTCTTCATCCTTCTCAAAGCTGTCATTTTCGTCAGGCCCACTGGGCATTTTGACAAATGCCTTTGCTAATTACTTAATTATTTTGGCCTGTACCAAGTGTGGGAGCTGTTTTCTTAAAGAAAAGAAGGCTTAGGCAGTCCATTCTTATCCATGGAGGCCGGAGAGTAGCCTACTTCAATCCTATTAAAGTGTTTGGGTAACTAAGCACCCCCACCAGTCAAATTAACTCGAATACATTATGATGCAAGAACACAGAGAAGTCCTCGGGTCCCCCAGCCCGCCCCCCTCCAGCCAGCCCTTGTTTTCTTATGCCTTTGGCTCATTTCTTCTAGTTCAAGCTTCTTTTGCATGGGAAAGAAACCGGTGCTTATCTTGCTGGCTTTCAATTAAAGAAACAATTAGGCTAAATGGTAAATGTGTCTCTGCTGGAATTAGCCGGGAGTGCGAGCCTGTCACCCAGTCATCAACACAGTGGGGTGCACGGGCAGTAGGAAAGCACGGAAGAGATTCCGCCCTGGGTGGGAGGTTGAACTGGCGACCCTGGGTTGGCCAGCCCTCACGTTCTCTCTAAGAATCTTAGTCTCTCCAAGAAATGATCTCTCTCTAAGCACCCCTCTCTCCAGTACTACCAAACAGCACTTCGATCTCACCACAGGGCCTGGCTGTGTCTTCTTTGAAGCCTGGAGAAAAGGCCTCCAACTTTCTTTTGGCTCAGGGTCTGTGGAGGCCCAAACTATCTCACAACCAACCCCCAAACACAAATTGCATTTTGGAAGCCTCAATGATCTAAAGTGGTTGTTCACCTTGATCAGAAGAAGAGCCAAAGGCCCCATCCAGAAGCCGGCATGGTGCCTGGCACGTGGTAGACACCCAATAACTCATAAGGAATAAAGCTGGTGCCCCACCTGCAGGGCAAGTCTGGGGTGCAGTCCCCGTGAATTGTTGGAGGGGCAGGGCACTCACAGAGGGCTCCAATTAGGGTTGACCCAAGTATTTGTTTGCACAGCTGGGACCAGAGAAACTGAGCTGACCCTGGGTCTTTCTCATGAAAATGCAATGAGAGCAAAGCTGCCCCAAACACCAACATTTTGCACGTAGCTAAGGACTGCTTCCTGGACGCCTCAACTAGCTTTAGGTGAAGGGATCTCAAGAGATTCTCTCTCTTCTTTACAGATGAGGAAATTTAGACATGGAGAAGATGTCTAAAGTCACACAGGCAGTTAGAAAACAGGAGAAATGTAACTGGGCCAGGGACGTAGCTCAGTGGCTGAGCATTTACCAAAGGTGGTGCATGAGGCCCTGTGTTGGATCCCCAGTGCCACAAGGGAAAAAAAGAAAGAATGAAAACATGAGAACCCTGTATTTCATTTGCTGAAGGAACTGAAAGGGTAAAATTCCTAGGAATAAATCCAATAAGGAATTTGTAGAATCCATAAAAAGAAAACTCTAAAACTGTAATGGCTCCTAAAAGAAAAGTGAGAAAACATGCTCTTCTTTTGGGTGTCTCCCTGAATTAACTGAGCTAGAGCTCAATGCATTTCCAACTAAAATATCAAGAGACGGGGGGGTTAAAAATAATATTAAAATTTATATGTGAAAATGGCTAGAAAAAAGTTCAAGGAAGGATAATGTAGAAGGGTTATTCCTACCCAATATCAAAACACAATATAAAAAAAAGAACACAATGGCAGGGCTCGGTGGTGCACACCTGTAATCCCAGCGTCTCTGGAGGCTGAAGCAGAAGGATCACAAATTCAAAGCCAGTCTCAGCAAAAACCTGGGCAATAAGCAACTCGGTGAGACCCTGTCTCCAAAAAACATACAAAATGGGGCTGGGGATGTGGCTCAGTGGTCAAGTAGCCCTGAGTCCACTCGCCAAAAAAAGTACACAATAGCCAGGCATGGTGGCACACACTGTAATCCCAGAGATTTGGGAGACTGAGGCAGGAGGATCTCAAGTTCAAAGCCAGTCTCAGCAATTTAGCAAGGCCTAAGCAATTTAGCAAGACCCTATCTCAAAATAATAAAAAGGGCTGGGGATGTGGCTCAGTGGTTAAACACCCCTGGGTTCAATCCCTGGTACAAAAAAAGCAAAAACAAACAAACAAAAAATATGTAACAAATTTAAAAGCTATGGTGAAGAAAAGATGGAATATAAGAGAATAGAAGGGGACCAGAGATAGATTAAAATACATGTGGAAATGTAATTAATGCTAGAAGTATCATTTAATGAGGTAAAGAGAGCTCCTTTGGGGACCATTGATAATCAGCTGGAAAAAATAATGAAGTTAGACCCCTACTTCAATCCTTCACATCAAAATCAATTTTAGTTGGATCAAAGATTTAAATTTTTTAAATGACAGCACAAAATGTCTCAAAGAAAACTTGTCAAATTTATCATCTGAAAGTAGAGAACTTTCTAAGTAGACCATAAAACCCTGAAGCCAAATGAAACAATTGATGTATCTAACTACATAAACATGTACAATTTCTACATGGCAAAAAAGAAGGCTGTGGTGGGGCCTGTACAGCGCACATCTATAATTCCAGCTATTTGGGAGATTGAGGCAGGAGGATTGCAAGTTCAAAGCCAGACTGGGCAACTTAACAAGATCCTGTCTCAAAACAGTATTTTAAAAAGGACTGGGGATATAGTTCAGTGGTTGAACATAATGTTTAATCCTCACATACAAAAAAAAACACTTTTTTTTCTTTCTTGTGGTGCTGGGGATCAAACGCAGGGCCTTGTACATGCGAGGCAAGCCCTCCACAACCCCATTTTTTTTTTTTTTTTAATGAATGCTCTGAACAAAATAAATAAAACTGATAAAAATTGTTTGTAACCTATCACTGATAAAAGATTAGTTTCCCATTTTACAAAGAGTGTGCACTGGTCAGCAAGATCTACATGTACAACTTAATAGAAAACTATGCAAAAGATGTGTGTGAATAGGCAGTTCACAGAACAAAAGAACCAGAGTAACTAGGTAGAACTTACAATGTACCACTCCGGCTCATTAAACTATCTTTCTTCTGATTTATCTTCATCAGAAAATCTACCACTGGACTTTTTAGTTTTGTATTTGCTTAGTTTTGTATTTTGTTCCCCCTGAGCCAGCTCTTCAAAGGGAATTGTCCCAGGTCCATAGATGAAGGAAAAGCCAGCCAATGAATCCCTGCCAACCCTACTAGAAGTCTCCAGATAAACAGGTGACCAGGCTTTTCAGGTTCTATGTTTGGAAGAAAGAGAAGGAGGAATGGCTGCACTTCTGCACTTGAGAAAAGGGACAAACCTATATCATCTTAATATTAGTCCACAAAGCACTCACTTGCCCCATGTCCTGCTAATACGTCATGACTCTTGGCTCGCATAAACAGAACAGACTATTAGTCCTAAGCATGGGCTTAGGCTTCCTGCAACTCCAACTACCCAACTGATCCTGAGTGCAGGCCAAAAAAATTGCCTATCAAACAGTTGTCACTCTTTGCCCCCACACGATCGGCTCTCCGTGACCCTCCTGGGTTCTCGCTTTATGTACAATCCGTCAAGACTAGTGGCCGGGTGCAGTGGCCCACACCTGTAATCCTCAGGAGGCTAAGGCAGGAGGATTGACAGTTCAAAGCCAGCCTCAGCAACTTGGTGAGACCCTGTATCAAAAGAAAAAAAAGGGGGGGGGTGCTGGGACTCAGTGGTTAAACACCCCAGGGTTCAATCCCCTGTACCAAAAAAAAAAAAAAAAAACGGCTGGTGGTTTCTGGCTCCCACAGAGTGCAGCATGTTAAAGACCACAGACTACAGCTCTCGGACAGCAAACCAACAGGTGGCGGAAAGGCTGGTCCAAGGCATAAAAAGTAGAGGGCAATGGTGAAGCAAGGACTCAGGGACAGATGAAAAGAAAGACCAAATGAAGATTCTGGTGCTGTGTTCAAGAAACAAGGCAGTGTGTCCCCCACGTGGAAAAAATAAACAGAAATTTTACCCTGGAAAGAATCAGCTTCAAGGACTACCTTAAAAATCATGTGCTGTAGAGTATCAATAAAGTACTGATGAAACTGGAGGTCGGTAGTTCCCCCAGTGAGATCAGTGTGGAGTCAAATAGAACTCACAGCACTGACCCGCACATCCACGAGGCGGCAGCTACACTGTGTGTTTGGGGCAGCAGGAAACTCAGTGGACCAAGTGTGCATCACTTGCATTGTGTTCCTTTTACACATTAACCGGTCTTGGTTTCCTCATTTAGACAATGGGAATAAAAACACCTGCTTTCAAAGTTTTGTTGAAAGCATTAAGCAAGGCATGTCAAGGGCCTGAGCAGCGCCTGGCTCCCGGCAGATAGGCTGGAAGCAGGAGATGCTGTTGCTGTTTTTATCGCATTGACATCCCAGGTCCCAGAATGAGTCTCACTCGCCTTTTTCCTTATAACATTAGACACACACACACACACACACACACACACACACACACACACACCTCTTACATACTTTAAAACACAAAGTTTCATGATCTTGGAGTTTTCATATGTGATCACAGGTTAAATTCTTTTTTTTTTTTTTTTTTTTTTTTTTGGTACCGGGGATTGAACTCAGGGGCACTCAATCACTGGGCCACATCCCCAGCCCTTTTTTGTATTTTATTAGAGAGAGGGTCTCACTGAGTTGCTAAGTGCCTCTCCATCACTGGCTTTGAACTCAGATCCTCCTGCCTCAGCCTCCCAAGTGCTGGGATTACAGGCGTGCACCACTGCGCCTGGCTCTAAAATTTTTCATGAATTTTTAACCCCCAGCTTAATAGAAACAGGTAACACTTTTATGGTGCTCCCCACACTTACCAGGCCTGGTCTAATGACTTTCCATGAATTAATTCATTTAATTTTGTTTTTAAAATTTTTTTATTTATTTATTTTTTAAAACATTTATTTATTTGCTTTAGTTGTAGACAATGCATTGGTCTTTACGTGGTGCTGAGGATCGAACCCGGGTCGCTCACATGCTAGGTGAGCGCTCGCTGAGCCACAACCCCAGCCCCCAAAATTTTTATTTATTCTAATTTGCTATATATGACAGCAGAATGCAATTCAATTCATATTACACACATAGAGCACAATTTTTCATGTCTCTGGTTGTACACAAAGTAGAGTCACACCATTCGTGTTTTCATACATGTAATGATGTCCGTCTCATTCCTCCACCTGTCCTACCCCCATACCCCTTCCTTCCCCCTTCCTCTAATTCATTTAATTCTAATTCATCTAATTCTCACCACAGCTGTAGGGTGGTCGTGGGGGAGTGAGTATTTCTATTATTGTCCATTTTTTGTAGGAGATGAACATAGGACAATCAGTAGCATTCCCAGGTCTCATGACAAGTCAGCATCAGACCTGAAAACTATTACTTTGTGGGGGAAAAAACAAGCAAGGTGAACAAGTGTGCTCTAGGGACTACCGTGAATGCAGCACATCCAAGTACATGTTCACATGTATGTGTACCTATATACACAGTTTTGAATTTTGTTGTGCAAATTTTACCCAATCAAAACAACAACAACAACAACAACAACAAAAACCACTTTCATACAGTAACTGAGACATTTCTCTCCACTCAAGCTGCATCCCTCCTCCCTGGAGTCCCCAGCCCTTTAAGCAGGTCCAGACCTGTTTCTGCACACAGAGGCTGGTCTGGGGGGCTGGGCGCCAGGCTGGGCCTGGCCTGCTTTGGGGAGGAGACAACAGGGCCCCAGGTTACAGACATCCAGGCAGCTCTGGAATGGAGTGCCCTTCCAGAAGCCTTGTGGAGTATGGGGAGGAAATCAACTGCTCTGGGTGACACCCCCCCCCCCAATTCAGCTTTTTCATCTGCACCAGGTTTGGAAGTAGAATGCTTGGGGGCTGGCACAAAGGGGACCCCCCTCCTCTGTCACCTGATTTCCATCGACTGCCCTTCTTTTCACGGGAGACAAAGCCTTGCATTCTACAATTAGTGACCAGGCTTTAAAATGCAAATACCTGCAGGACTTTGCAACCCGTGTGAAAGAGTTTTCACTTAGGTGTTAATTATTTCCACCTCCTTCCTGGGCAGGGCTGGGGGAGAGGAAGAAAGCCTGGTGGGACCCCTTGGCCGGAGGTGGTTCCAGGGTGGAGGTGAGGGGGAGTCCCTAATCCTCTCTCACCCCTGCTCCCCTTGCTCCAGGCAGGACCCACCAGAGGCAGCCCCTGTGGCTCCCTCGCCTGTCACCACCCCCATCACAATAAGTCTCGGGCAAAGAAAGTTAGGGCCCCAGAGGAGGCAGAAAAACAACCCACCCACTGGTCTGTTTTGCAAAACCTGATCGCATGTAGAGAAGGTGCAGACCCCAAATGGGAGACCCTAGGAGCCAGGGATGAGCTCATCTAATTAAAAGTATTGTTTCCTGTTTCACCAGAGAATGGGAGTTGGGAACAGTGGAAGGCACCAGCCCTGACAAGGAAATGCTCAGTTTAGTACCCAGGCATAATAAATCCAGTAAATGGGCTGGGGGCCGTAAGTTCAGTGGTAGAGTGCTCGCCCTCACCTTTTTATATTTTGATTTTGCCAACTGTTTACCAGATATTCTGAGATACACATTCCTTTCTATCTGTCATCTATCTACATAGGATACATGTATCTTTATAAATAATTTTAGGGGGAAGCTGAGTCAAGAAAGATTGCTTTTGTTGGTTGTATTGCTTTTGTCTCAGCGAGGAGGCCAGGCCATTCCCCACGTGGCCTGGGTCTGCCAGACTTTCTCTCTTTAAGGCTTAGCACCCTCTTCTGTAAATGAAGGGACTGCACTCCAGTAGCTCTGTGGTTTCCTCCAAGTGCCAGGCTCTTTTGATTCTGGGCTTTGATGTATATTTTCATTATAACCTTTCACTTTGATATGATCTCTCTCCTCCTGCGAAGATTTTGTGAACCTGAATTCCTGGCTGCAATTCTAAGATGCTAAAATTGGAAAACAGAAAAGGCTTTCATTTATAGAACTGATTTTCAAGGAAAATTCCTGAACTTGCTTCTTGTCCTGGATCCAGGTGGAGTTTGTGATGGAGAGATAGAGATAGCACCCCTACTTCTCAATGGCTTGGTAAGAGTTGGTGGTGGCTCCCTCAACCATCCCTCTCCCCTTTTGCCAAGAAGTTTGGGCTTCCCCTGCCCTGATGCTGATGCTTAAGCTACTATGGTTGTCAAAGCAGACAACACCTTTGAGATCTCTGAAGCTCTGAGACCTCCAGTTGCCAGAGCTTTATAATATTCCTTTCCGTCTGCCACCCCTGGGTCCAGTCACACCAAGCCCCTGCACTGGAGGCCTTGCCTCTCTTCTCCCCACTGAGGTCGTCCCTCAAACTTATCTATGGAACTGTGTGGTGTGTTTAATTTCAGTTCCCATATGTTCTATTTATAGAAGTTCCATTTGGTTCCCTTTTCACATCTGCTAGATCTTTTAGAGTTCATTATTTGCTTCAAATATGTCCAAGTTAATTATCAATTTGCATAAAGTAAAAAATTTGCATGTTTATAATCCTTGCTGACTTCACCACCCAGTAGAAGGTGCAGGTTTGTTTCTGCTCTTGGTTGCTTCTCTTAATTTTTCTTCCTGTTGCATTCTTTGTGCTGGTTACCATCTTAAGGCATAAAAACCCCTTTAAGTGACACAGAAACAAAATTTCCTGGTCATTTCTTAAGTCCCGTCATTCACAATCATACTGAAGAAGGAAAAAGGGATGCATTTTGGAAATCTATGCCTAAGCTCAGGACCATCGGTCAAGGTCTGCTGCAGTTTAATCTAATGAACTGTTGATCTCATCTCTTTGTAGAGCTGACTTCTTGCAACCCCTCTTCCTCATCCTTGGCCATAATTCACCCACTGCCCTCAGGCTTACATGATAATTGTATGTGATATATGCAAAGTTGACATCCACTACTACTGCGATTCTCCTTGCAATCTTTCAAGATAGGCAAACCTGGAGGTTGTTATCCCCCCTTTACCATTTCCATGAGGTCAAATGTCTTGCCCAAGGTCAGAGGGGTTAAGACTAGAGGGAGATCCCAGCCACCTGAGCCCGCTCCTCTGCCTCCATGGAGCCTTTCTTATTTGGCGGATAGTGACTCTCCAGCACTAGGTTGCAGGCAACTGACTTCCCAAACCACTGCATTGCTCATAAGAGACATTTCCTTTCAGCCACTGGGTTGAAAAACATGTTATGGGAATGAGCCACAGCTTCCAAAGCCAATTGAACCATCTGGAGGGTGAAGCTTCTCTAGCCAGGCCCTCAACTCTTACAGTGAAACCAGGGTTCCCAATCCCAAGCAGCCAGATATTCCCCTGATTTCTCTTGTGACCCTGCAAATGAGAGGAAGACAATCATTCAGCAGAGATGGAAGGAAGGAGGAGGGACAGGTCTTATTGGCAGGAACTGGGGCCTGTTGGGCTCAGACCTATTTGGGCTAAAAGCCCCAAAAGAAATGTTGCACCTACTTGTAGAAATCTTTACAGCAGGAAACGAGAGAGACAGGCCACTGAGTCGAGGGCCTAGAAAATGCCTGCAATAGCCTGAAAATGGACATTTTTTAACCCTCCCCTGGGAGGGAGGAGGTAGGGGACAGTAAACATCTTTTCAAAGATGCCCTGGCCTCTCTGTCAGGCTACTGGTGCTGGAAAGAGAGGATTGAGATAAAACGGACCAGGCATTTGCCTTTCAGCACAGAAGTCTGGTAGGATAAGGTTATTTCAGTTGGGAAAAAGAAACTGAAGCCTCAAGGGCCAGGTAGGTAATATAAGGGAACAAAGGGACCTGGGTGTGGCCTATGGCAAATGGGATAATACCTGCCCATCCCAAGGGGCAGATGCCACCCACTTAGAGTTGTTCGTTGCCATATAGGAATTTAAGCCTGGTGCTCCCTGATCTTTTGACTGTTTCCAAAGAAATTCCAAAGAAAATCTGAAATATGTAAAATGTCCTTACTTTTACCTCTTGGTCACTCTTTTTTTTTTTTTTTTTTTGTACTGGGGATTGGACTCAGGGGCACTCGACCACTGGGCCACATCCCCAGCCCTTTTTTGTATTTTATTTAGAGACAGGGTCTCACTGAGTTGCTAAGTGCCTCGCCATTGCTGAGGCTGGCTTTGAACTCGCCATCCTCCTGCCTCAGCCTCCCAAGGTGCTGGGATTACAGGGGTGTGCCACCGCGCCCGGCTGGTCACTTATATTTTTAAAGACTGTACGACCTCAACAAAATCCATCTGTATACCTTTTACCACAATAATACAGTGAGTGTGGTTTAATTGTGAACTTACTTTATGTCTAGCAGTGCCCTACAAGCACTCTGTACATTATATTTAATCTTGCAGAAACCTTCTGGAGGAGAAATTATTTATTTAGTTTATTTACCTTTTTAAGAGGTGGGGTCTCATTATGTACCCCAGGATGGCCCTGAACTCCTGGGCTCAGGAAATTCTCCTGCCTTAGCCTCCTGAGTAGCTGGGACTACAGGCATATGACACCATACGAGACCAAGAGAAACCATCAATGACATTTTACAAATCAGGAAAGTGGAGACTCGGATTGCAATATTATATATTGGTTAATGTTCTACATGTCAATAAAACTGACCTTTGAGGCTCTCATTTTTCCAAACAGTAATAATTTACATCTTTACTGGAAAAAAACATCCCACAAACAACTTATCAATCTTTTACAAGTTAATATCCAAAGTAAAAGAGTCTGGACCTTAAGCAATTGTGTCTTAGTCAATTCAGACTGCCATAACAAAGTACCACAGTCTGGGTGGCTTAAACAGTAGAAACTTATTTTCTCACAGATCTACAAGTCCAAGATCAAGTCTCTGGCTGATTTAGTTTCTATTGAGGGCCCTCTTTCTGGTTCTCACATGGCCACCTTTTCATTATGTTCTCACCTGGCCTTCTTTTGTGTGTACAAATGGTGTCTGTTTTTATAAGAACCCAATTCTGTCAGATCAGGGTCTCCTCCACTGTTTTTTTTCCCTAAGGTACTGTGAATTGAACCCAGGGGCACTTTACCACTGAGCTACATCCCTACATCCCAGCATACACCCCCCCCCCTTTTTTTTTCTTATTTTGAAATAGGTTCTCACTAAGTTGCTGAGGCTGGCCTTGAACTTGCACTCTTCCTGCCTCAGTCTCTCTTGTCAATAGGATTACTGGTGTGTGCCACCACATCCAGCTAGTACTCCCCTCTTACAACCTCATTTACCCTCATTTACTACCCTAGAGACCTATCTCCAAATTCAGCCACACTGAGGAGTAAGGTTTCAGAGGATAGTAAATAGTAAGTCAAGCAAAATGGTAATTCCCACAGCATCAGCTTGTTAGACTATTCTCTGCTGTGATATTGAAACAAGGACACACAATAACTTATTTAATTATTTCCAAATTTTGGGATGCTTTTTTTTTTTTTTTTTTTGTACTGGGGATTGAACTCAGGGGCACTCGACCACTGGGCCACATCCCCAGCCCTTTTTTGTATTTTATTAGAGACAGGGTCTCACTGAGTTGCTATGTGCCTCGCCATTGCTGAGGCTGGCTTTGAACTCAACATCCTCTTGCCTTGCCTCCCAAGTGCTAGGATTACAGGCGTGTGCCACGGCGCCCGGCCCTGGATGCTTTTTCTTAACAAGAACTCTGGGAACTGAATCCAGGGCCTCATACATGCTACACTCACATTCCCTAAAAGCAAAATTCAATGAGTGATAGCTTCATAACTCAGGAAAGCCATCTTGTTCACATGAAAATAAAGTGGGCACTGAAAATTACCAAAGAGACACCAGCAAAACTTTATCAACTGATTTTTCTTTTTAAAATACTCTTTGGGGGCTGGGGTTATGGCTCAGTGGTAGAGTGCTTGCCTAGCATGCACGAGGCCCTAGGTTCAATCCTCAGCACCACATGAAAATAAATAAATAAAACAAAGGTATTGTGTCCAACTACAACTAAAAAATAAATATTTTAAAAAAAATACTCTTTGTATCAGTCTCTTTCTGACAGTACAGCACTTTGGTAGGACGAGCTGGGATTTTCATGCTTTTAGCTTCTCTTTCATTGGTTACACTTCAATGGGTACTTCCTTTTTAGAGTTACTGTAGGCCTCTTGCTAAGAATTACACAGTGCTCCAGTGTCATCCAACAGACTGTGCACTTATTAAGCACACGCCACGTGGCAGGCATCATACCAGGGCCTTTTGAATAGGCTATTCCATTTAATCCTCCCAGTAGCTCTGTGAGTTAGATGCTATTGACCCCATTTTAAAGATATGAAAATTGATACTCACAGCTAGTAATGGAAACACCAGAAATCAGACTCAGGCATTACTCCAAGTCTGAGGTACTTTCTATGGCTTGGCCATTTGGGTGCTACAAATATTTCCTGGGAAGACTGCAACAGTGACATCCTAAACAAGAATATGTTGAGCATTGAACATCACGTTGCTCGACACTTGAGAATAAAACAGTGACCATGATCAAGAAGAGGGTCCATGTCCTCACAGAGCTCATAGTCTGGAGGTTAGCTTATTCATTATGGTCACTTCTCATTTTAATTTCAAGATAGTCAAATTTTATTAAGTTATCCTGGAATCTTAGACAAGCTCTCTGCTTGGGTTCTTCAGTCTCCTCAAACTTAAAACATGGGCAGTTTTATCAAGGGAGAGCAAGGAGCTCCGGAGCCCCTGACACATCTGAGGATGCAGTTCCCAATGGCACTGGTGTCGACGGCCTCCAGTGCTGTACTAGCTCAGGATCCTCTATGCATAAGAAAGGGATCTCCAAAAATATTCTCTTCTTAAACAAGGACTATCTTTCTGGGGTCCATTGAAATTCTTCCTGCCACACTGAAGGGCTCATTGGCAAATACTGTTTCCTTGGATTTCCAAAAGAATGACTTTTCAAGGTAAAATTAAAAACAAAAATAGGATTCCTTTTAAATGTTGTCTCTCTTTCTTGATTGTCATGCTCATGCCTGTGAGCTCTACTTTAGAATGATAAGAACAACCACATCCAGATGAATTCCCATAGCTGGACAAAAATCGCAAGATATTCTCTCTATATAAACAAAAACAAATACCTGGGGAATATTGAAATGCCAAAATCAAACCTTAGCAGTTATTCCCAATCAGAAAGTCATTTCCAGATTTACTAATTCAATTTCTCCATGATGGGAGCTTTACAAATGTTTGATGGATAGATGAGAGAAAGGAGGGATGGATGGATGAAGAGATGGATGAATAGATAGATGGGTGGGGGCTTAACTGAACTAACACTGAGGGTAGCTCAGCTTTCTGCTACAGAGATAAAATGGGAACATTTTCTGGTTTAGCCAAGCATAGCTTGGGCTGTCTTGGGAATTTGTGTTCAGTACCAAGGAAGCATCTAGGGGTTTGCCAATGCCCTCCAAGGAGCAGAAGGAAATTGAACTTGTTGCTGCCGGTCCTAACACTGGGCTGAACACACATGAGTGTGCCCTGACTCATGCCCATGAGTTCAGTGTCCTTTACGGTATTTTTACTCTTTATTTTGTCTCCATGGCACTGTTTTCACAATCCTGAATAACTGGGCCTACTTGATCATATTTAGTATATACGTCTTCACTGGCGGTTTTATTGCCATATTATTGTTCTCATTAGCCCATTGATGCCATAGAATGAAAACACTACGTTCTGAAAAGGGCAGTGTGTTTTTTTTTGCACAAGGGAAAAAAAGAGTCATAATTGGTTTTGATTGTTAAACATTAAGAATAGGCCCTGTCATCTCTATTTAAGCTCAGTGAAATGAGAAAACGATGTTCCAGCTCTGAATGAATAATCTATATTGCTTAAGTACAGTAATTATAAAGGGATAAGTGGAGGAAAATGTAAGAAAAATAAAGGCCATAACACAGCACACGACTGAGGAG
Source organism: Tamias sibiricus (assembly GCA_025594165.1). NCBI lineage: Eukaryota > Metazoa > Chordata > Mammalia > Rodentia > Sciuridae > Tamias > Tamias sibiricus. Next base: position 136,649,919 of record CM046663.1, on the reverse strand, counting down.
CAAGAGCTCTGGTCCCTGTGATGCCGTGGACTAGCCACGTGTCCTTGAGCAAATCTGGGAACCCCTGAAACTTGCTTCTTCATGTACATAAGAAGCTGAATCTGAGGGTCTCTTCCTCCTCCAAGACCTTCCTTTTCTTTCCAGAATCTTGCTACTTACTAGCATTATGGGGTTTTCAAAGGAAAATTTCTACAAAGTCCTTTTTTTTTTTTAAAGGTAGAAACTAGCCTTGCTTTTCCCCTTCTTTTAACATCCTTCTTTCTTTCAGCCTCATGCCATCTTGTTATATTTCAGTTCCTCTTTTGTGTTCTTCTTGATGTCCTTGACTTTGTCTCTTCTTCCTCTTGACATGCTGTTCTGGACATTCCCACAACTTATGACACTGCAACATTGGTCTAAGAAAACAGGGGGGAAAAAAAGTTCGCAAGAGTTGTGAAGCCTTGTGTTGGGTCAAATTAGAAAACATATCCATGGAAAAGTTACCTGAGGTATTTACCTCTAAGGGAACGGTCATTAGCCAGGGATTCACACAGGCACTTTCTAATATTAGAGTTTTTAAAATGGAAACTTCATGAGCATGCTTTGGACCCAGTCCTTCCCCTCTGGGAATGCATTTGTAGAAGAGTGCAGGCTATAGTTTCAGAAATGCTTTTGACAACATTGCTTGCAGGAGTCAAATGGAATTATCTTAGGTGCTCTACCATGGTTAGGTAAATCAGGGTATACCCAGGCAACGGGTAATCTATCTCTGCTCTGGGAAAATGTGAGAACTAATGTGAGGTTTTGATGGTTGTTCCCAGGATATCGAGCAACTTGAGCACCTTATTCAAAGTCCTTTAAGGAACCTAAAAACTGTAACAACTTTCTTTGCATGGAGCACAAACATGAGCTTTGTTTTTAGATATTAGTAGGGCCTTAACACTCTACCGCTTTCTGGGTAAGTGTTTATACTTAAGAACTCCTCGTGGCAAAGAGCTAATGTATAATCTCAACTTGACCTTAAATTCTGGCTCACATTAACTGATATTTACTGAGTGTGAACCAGGTGCTGAGGCTAGATACCAGCAGAGCCACCAGGTTCCAGGCCTTGAAAGATTCACATAGACATAAGCAATCATTGTGCAGTGTGTGTGCTGAGAAAGAGTCATGGGGCTATGGGACTTTTTGTGTGGGAGAGGGGGACACATAATCCAGGTTGGCAGGGGACAGCCACTGGTAGGGGCAGTGAAGAAGGGTTTCCTAGAGATTCTACAGAATTCAGGCTGATTAGAGAGCTTGGCCTTTCTGGGGTCATTCATGCTTAGCATCCACCTGGGTTACCTTGCCTGACATCCTCTAAGTCTACCTAATACCCCATCTCTGTCCATGATTTACATCTTTTTTTTTTTTTTTTTTTTTTTTTTTTGGTACCAGGGATTAAACTCAGGGGCACTGGACCACTGGGCCACATCCCCAGTCCATTTTTGTATTTTATTAGAGACAGGGTTTCACTGAGTTGCAAAGTGCCTCGCCATTGCTGAGGCTGGCTTTGAACTTGCGATCCTCCTGCCTCAGCCTCCCAAGTGCTGGGATTACAGGCGTACGCCACTGAACCCGGCGATTTACATCTTGTCCATGTTTCTCTTCCAACCTGGAAAGTATCCATCCTGTTTTAGCTGGTTCCTTTCTGCTTCCTATTCTGGCACTCCAAGGACAATGTGGTACAATGGGGGTGATATTTGAGCCTCAGTTTTCACATCTGTGAAATGGCATTTAAGTCTAGTATCTTACAGAATTATTAACAGTGAAAACCAGCACAGATGGCTTATCATGCATCAAACACTAGCCTACGCTCTTCCCACACAAATTATCATTTCATTTCATTCCTACAACAACCTGGTGAGACTGTTACAATGTTATCCCCATTTTGCATCCCCGGAAAATGACCATAGGATGCTCAAGTAACTTGCCAAGGTTACCAGCTGGTCATGCTCATATTCTAATACCTTGTTTCAAGGATTAGGTGAAATGATATAAATGCTTAGCAGAGAGCTAGCATACAGCAAGCACTCAATAAAAGTTGTGGTTGAAGAGGAGTTCCATTTAGTACAGAGACTTGACTGTTTTAGTCTATGGCAGCCCCAGCATCCTCATCTATGCCTGCCATCTAGTAGGTGGTCAAATATGTATGTCAAATTAATGATCCAAGAGTACTTGCTCCTGGTTTTTCTGTAGCAGACCAGTTCCTTCTCTCTTAGAACCTGGGGGTTGGGGAGCCTGATTCCTTGGGGCAATGCTGGGACCACCTGATAAAATCACAGATGTGAATTGGCCTTGGTGGCTTGTTCAACTGCCTTAACTTTAGTTTTCACCAGGATGTCTAAGAAGAGTCTTTGAAGAGAAATGGTGACTTCAAAGACTAAAGTAATAAAGCCCAGTGGTTGAGAAGGATGGGCTCTGGAATGAGCATTCCCTGAATTCAGATCTTGGCTCTGCCACTCTGTAGCTCAAATTACTTAGTTTATCTAAGGCTCAGTTTCCTCATTCTTTTTTTTTTTTTTTTTTTGGTACTGAGGATTGAACCCAGTTACACTTAATCACAGAGCCACATCCTCAGCACCACCACCCCCTTTTAATTTTAATGTATTTTTATCTAAAGACAGGGTCTCACTAAGTTGCTGAGGCTGGCTTTGAACTCACGATCCTCCTGCCTCAACCTCCCGAGCCACTGTCCTTACTCTTAAGACTGAGATCATGATAGTACGTACCTATTGCCTGCTGGTGGAGGGATAAAACGCAACCACTGAGCTGTTCAGTGTCTGATTCAAAGAATGGCAGCACAAGTCCTTAGGCTGCTTCAGAACTCAGATTTCGTTGCTTCCTTTTCTTTTTGCTGATTTTTGTGGTGCTGGGGATAGAACCTAGGGCTTCCTGCATGCGTGCTAAGTGAGCATTCTACCAGGCTATACCCCCAGCTCTCAGATACTTTCACAACTCAGGATTTTCCTCTTGCCCTTTCAAAGTTGAAACTCACCAAGAGGAGTCCTCTTGCATCTGTAGGTTTATATTTGCAGGCTTGCATATAAAGAAAAAATGCTTCTACTATTATCATATATTATTAATTCTTTCTGCCAATAGAAATTACTGTAACCAGTGTTACACTGATAAATGTCCAAGAGGCTGTCCGGAAAAACAAAAGAAGAAAAATCCCTGATTAAGGGCATTTGTACTTCTGTGATGTAGACGTGCCTTCCATGGCCTATTTCAAGTGCTGAAATCGAAGTCCCTGAATGTGGAGACTGCAAGATGCTAACAGCCAGCTTCGAGCCAGCTCCAATGACTTCGGGTGTTATTTCAAACAAAGATACTCACTTTAAGAAGTATTGATTACAGCCCTCAGCTCTGCTTGAATTTTTCCTTGACATTCTAGGAAGAATGCGATATATTATACATAAGAGGCAGAACTCAGATTGAGATTGGCTCAGTCTGCTGGGGTCACATCTTGGCTCAATCATTTACTGACTCTGGGACCTTATCTGGGCTAAATTACTCACCATCTCTCTTTTAGTTTCCTCATTTGTTAACTGGGACTAAAATGGAACTTACCTCCTATGTGCGCACGGATGGTATATGAAGTGCTTAGCCAAGTGCCTGGCCTATGTGTGCATGACACATGTCAGCTGTCATTATTAACATTACATTAGCACAGAGAATTTTGACTCCCAACCTAATATTTAATAGCTTGAATTTGTCTAGCATCTCATTGTTCATAAAATGATTTTCCACACATTACCACATTTGACTTTCTTAATAAACCAGTGTTGAAGACCACCTTGCCCACTGGTGAAAAATTTGACAGCCAGCATCCTGTTGGTGATGTCGTGGCTATTCCATGGAACCCTTGTCTTTCAACACTTGTCCTAGGTTCTGACTTATATCCTAATCAAGCACATTGGAGAATGTGAATTTAAATGACAAAATTGAATCTATGCCTGAAACTCCTATAACACCTTCAGAATTCTCAGAAACGAACTAAGGAACACATAACATGCAATGTCAGAGACCCAGAGTAGAATTAGCCTTGTCTTGATGGCTCAGAGAATTCCCATAGCTAGGCATGAACTAAGTTACAATACATGGATGTCCATCAAGGCCTTCTCATGGGCACTGAAGGAGGCTCTTGGAGAAGACCCTGTGTTCTGTTCAGGTGAGATTGCCTGAGGAGTTCCAGATGATGGAAATACTATTGCACTAAAAATCAGGAAATTAAGTTGCTAAGAAAGAAAGCACTTAGGGCTGGGGATTATAGCTCAGTCTGTAGAGTACTTGCATCGCATGCACAAGGCCCTGGGTTCAATCCCCAGCACCACCCAAAAGAGAAAAAAGAAAGAAAGCACTTGAAATGTGCTTTATGTTTCTATTTAAATATTTGCTCCTTGTTGGGTGTATGTGTGTGTGTGATGATAAAAGAAACATAACATTCACCACTTTACCCTCTTTTTAGTCTCATGCATGCTACACTCCTCATTTTACCTTTTTTTTTTTTTTTTTTTTTTTCTTTTTCTTTTTCTCTTTTTCAGCACTGAGGGTCAAACTCAGGACCTCATCCATGCTAGGCAAGTGCTCTACCATTGAGCTCCATCCCTAGCCCCATTATTTCAACATTTTAAAAGTGTACAAGTCCAAGGGATTTACATATATACTATGTTGCAAAACTGACATGTTACTACTATGTAATTCTTGAATATTTTTATCATCTCCAAAATAAACCTTGTATCTATTAGCAACCATTCACTATTCCCTCCACCTCCAACAGCCAACAACCACAAATCTGCTTTGAGTCTCTTTGCGATTTGGCTGTTCTGGACATAACATATATTTGGAATCACATGTGTGGTCTTTTTTATTGGCTTTTTTCACTTAGCAGGATGTTTTCAAGGCCCATGCACGCTGTAGCAATTATCATTACTTTATTCGCTTTCAGAGGTGAGTATTATTCCACTGTGTGAATGCCCACATTTTATTTATCCATTAGCAATCAGGTATATGATGCTTTCTAATGTCTCAGACTCAGAAATAGAAGATGGATTTCTCGGGCTTTCTATGAAGATGACATTTGACTTATGTTCCAGACTCAAGATAGAAGTGACACAAATGAGGTAAATTGGATGTTGATAGTTGATTCTTGCCAATTCTCACCCCCCATATGCTCATCAAATTAGGCCTTGCTCAGCATCTTCCCTCTTCTCAACACTTATTTTCCAGAATTCCCAAGGGAATCTGGTCTCCATATATAGCAGAGTGTGGTATAGAGTGGTCTCACCTCTGTGAGGCACTATGTCCTGTCCCCAACATGCAATGGCTCCCTGCAGGGATGCTGGAAGTGGCCCCTTTGGGCAGAATGAAAAGGTTGTGGGGGAGACTAGCCCTCTCCCTGCTCAATGTGACATTTTGTCCCTCAGGCTCTGTGCTTGTCACAGCCTCCTACAAACACGTCTCCTTCCCTACCACCAGGCTAATAATTAATGTCTGAACGGGGAGACACAGAGAGTGGTTCATACCTTGCATTTGCCCCTCCCTCCCCAGGCCCTTTTGGGGTACAGAGGGGGTATCTCCAGTCTTTTCCCTCAACCAAGAACCCAAGTGGGGAGCACATCAACTGGTATAAACAGGCCTGGGGTGAGGAGGCCACCCAAACCCGGCTGTGTCAGCTCCAGCTCAGCTGGGACAGCAACTTTCAAAAACACTATTTCAATCAATCCACGACCATATGAACTGGCTAGGATTCTCTCTTTTCATAGACCATTAAAAAGTATTACAGTACGAGATGTTCAGCATTAAAATGGAACAGACCAAATCTTTCCAGCCTGCAGCAAATTTAGTGAATTCCCATCTGCCCTCCTCAGCCCCAGATTTAGTTATCTTAAGGCACATAGCTAGAATGCCTGGACACCTGCGTATAAACTCCCTTTGTGGCTTCCTTTCTCCAGCTAATTGTTTAAGAATCTCCCTGCTGATCCCCTATCTTTGCTGGCTATAGTCTTTTATGGCCCCTGATAGGATCCCAGACCACCCCCTGGTATGTAAAGGTTTTAGACAACTTAGAGTCTGGGAAAACAAGATGCCAATCTTGGCTCCCGAAAGACTGGGATGGTAGGAAAATTCAGAGTCTGGCTTAGTTGTGTTGTTTACCCTGGATGGCAAGAAGAAATGAGGTTCTGGAAAACATGGAAGTCAAAAGCCTTCTGTCCTACCATCCTTTATGGATGAAGAAAGGGATTTTGAGATTTAGATAAACCTGGGTCACACTTACTGGAATGTCATCAGTCCCTGGGACTGTCACCAAATGAAATCATTGATGTTTTTATATTATACTCAAATTATTGCAGATATCTTAAAATAGTATTAACATCCATCTGCGTTTCAAAATTAAGATAGTGAGGCTGGGGGATGCAGCTCAGTAGTAGAACGTGTGTTCAGCATGCACAGGGCCCTGGGTTCATCCTTCCTCACACCCCAAAGTTAAAAGCAAAACAAAATTAGTTTTTAGGACTGCTGCTAGATCTTCTTTACTGTATTAGTAAAGGAACTAATATATATCTAGATCATAATTTGTCTTTAAAAATATATTGATAACTATATAGCAATGTAATTGTTTTCCTTTGTAATCATGTTATATACAATTTATTTATGTATACACATTTATATACACATATATACATATGCACACATGTGCATAATTTATATGTTTCAGGGCCAGGGTTGTAGCTCACTGGTAGAGCACTTGCCTAGCATGCATGAGATACTGGGTTCGATTCTGGCACCACATAAAAATAAACAAATTAAAAAGAAAAACAGGTATTGTGTTAATCTACAACTAATATATATATATATATATATATATATATATATATATATATACTTTTTTTTTTTTTTTTTTTTTTTTGTACCAGGGATTGAACTCAGGGGCACTCGACCACTGGGCCACATCCCCAGCCCTTTTTGTATTTTATTAGAGACAGGGTCTCACTGAGTTGCTAAGTGCCTCGCCATTGCTGAGGCTGGCTTTGAACTCGCGATCCTTCTGCCTCAGCCTCCCAAGTGCTGGGATTACAGGTGTGTGCCACCGCGCCCGGCCTAAAAAAAAAATATTTTTAAAAAAATTATATGTTGGGCTGGGGTTGTGGCTCAGCGGCAGTGTGCTCGCCTTGCATGTGCGCGGCCCGGGTTCGATCCTCAGCACCACGTAAAAAATAAATGCATTGTATTGTGTACAACTAAAGTAAATAAATAAATATTTAAAAAAAAATTATATGTTGGGCTGGGGTTGTGACTCAGAGTAGAGTGCTCGCCTAGCACCTGCACAGCCTGGGTTCCATCCTCAGCACCACGTAAAAATAAAGCCATTGAATACAACTAAAATAAATAAATAAATATATATATATTTTAAAATTATATGTTTTAAAACATTATTTGGTAACTTATTTGGAAGAGTTGAAAGGTTTAAGCAAATCAAGTATCCATTGATAGATGAATGGATAAACAAAATCTGGTATTTTGATATAATTAAATATTATTCGACCTTAAAAAGGAAGGAAATTCTGACACATGCTACAACATGGCCGGCTCTTGAGGACATCATGCCAAGCGAAATAAGCCAGTCACCAAATGACAAATACAGCATAAGATTCCACTTAGGTGAGGTCCTCAAAGAGATAGGACCCACAGAAACAGAAAGTGGAGGGTGGCTGCCAGAGTTGGGGAGATGCAGGGAAATGGAAACTGGTGTTTAAGGGTGAGGAGTTTCAGTTTTGCAAGATGAGAGGAGCTGTGAGGATGGATGGCAATGACGGGTGGAAACAAGGTCATGGGCCAGCTGCCATGGAATCATATGCACACCTGAAAATGGTCAAGATGGTAAAGTCTGTTAAATGTTTTTACCACAATTTTAAAAATAAAAATAAAATCCATTTTTTTTTGGCTGAGGGACCCACCAACCTTCAGACAACCAAAGGGATCTGGCAGCAAAACAGGTTATAAAAACCTGCTCTTAAGCAAATAATGAAAATTACACACTTAATGATACAAGAGGGTCAGGGCCTTTACTTCCCACGTTCTACACACCAAACTTCCATGGTTCCTTGCTACTTCTAATATGGAAGGCGTCCAAGAGCTGGAGGACTTAGGCAAGTCACATAGCCTCTTTGAGCTCCAGCATTTCAAATGGAGGTGTCACCCCTGACCTCATGGGGCTGATGAGAAGATCAGTGGAGGTGGTGGCATCTGCAACCATCTTCACTGACCCCTCTCTCCTGCATGAAAGACCTCCTCCTCTCAGCTCTCAGAATCTTCCCTGCATCCTGCTTCTCCACGAAGCCTTCATTGACCATTCTGGCTGAATCTATGGTTTCAAATCCATCTTCACTTAGTGGATTATCTTTTACCAATAACTGTACTCACCACTCAACCAACAATCGAGATCAAGGGCTTCAGAGTTAGACAGTGTCTGGATATGAACCCTGGCTTTGGCATTACCCTGCAGCTGTATGCTCTAGAGGGGCAGCAAGCTACTGAACCCTCTCTGAGTCTTGGTTCCTTCATCTATAAAATAGGCTGATAATATCCACCTCATTGTAATTGTAACAATTCAGTGAGGTCATAAAATAAAACGCCTAGTTCGCAGTGGGTTTTTAAAAAGGAACAACTGATACTTTTGCTCTTACAGTCATTGGTCTTAGACAATAAATACTTTCAAAACATAGATAGAAAATTTATATCTCCTGCCAAGTCTTAGACACAGAAATAATAATTCACCAGGCTCACAGTCACATTCTAAGTACTAGATAACTGGATGAAGTCAGGAGAACATAATTGACAAATTACTTGTCCAATTCTTTGTTCAAGGTTATCATTCTTGGACTGCAAAACCACCTGTAGTAAGTTAAGCAGGTATATCATTCTCCTCTCTGGGAGGCTTGAGACTAGGGTTCTAAGTGCCCTGTTCAGGACTAACCTCTGTCTAAGCCCCAACCTAGCTAAGTGACTTAATTTTCTAAACATTTGTCATCTGGAAAATGAGAATCAAACATGAACTTTTTTTTTTTTTTTTTGTGGTCTCCACCCCACCCCTCTCAGCAGCAGAACCTTCTCCATCTGGTCTAATTGACCCATCAAGATTTCCTCTGTCCTGTCCAGTTTTCCCTTCCCCCAAGGTGCCAGGCCAGGATGTATCCTCTTCAGGGACAGGGCTGAGATGAACAAGGCTGATGAAGGACCTGGCCAGCTGGGCGGGTCAAGCAACACCACCTTCCTCCTTAATCTCCGAAGAATCACTCCCACCTCCACATCTCCCCATCCACCCACCCAGCAGGAGCCTGAAGCTCCAGCTGAGAAGATAATTAGCAGCCACCATAATTGATACTAGGCTACTGAGGTCCCACAGCCAGCCTCCTGCAAGGGTGTGAGCCCATCTGGCCTCTGCTAACCTGTATCCCCCTGCCTGCCACCAACACACACACAGCAGAGGGGAGAGGTACTTCAGGAGGCTGGCCACAAAATGTGTCACCCTTTTTGTTAGTGAGGGCCAGGCATGGCTGTAGTCATTCTCTGACACAGCCCTTCCTCCCACCGTCCAGCTGTCACTTGCCCTCTTCCATTGACAAATGCATCCTTCTTGCAGCCACTCTGACACCGTTTGGCCATTATTTTTTTCATCAGGACTTCATACCTGATTTTAAAGGAACTTGCAAAAATAATGATGATGATGATGATAGTAATTAACTATTTTTAATTGAGATGCTTATACTGTGCTAAGCATATAATTGCCTCATTATTTATTTTAAAAAAAGTTAAAGTGTTATTGTTATCCTGAGAGAAATTAAGCAGGGAGAAAGAAGGTGATATACTGGGAGCTGCAGAGCTGAGTGGCAGAGTCCCAGGCAGCCTGTCTCCAGAAACCACTTCTTTTCTATGCTATCTGGCCTCCTAAATGGGCATAAAATGCTGCTACAGTAAGAGCTGAGTCGGACACGTCATAAAAGAAATAAGAAATAGGAAGCATAAAGCCCTCGGATCACACTTGTTCTGTTCCTATGCATATAATCTTGGACAAGTCACAGACTCTCAGCCTCGGTTTCCCCTGTAAAGGAGATAATGCTGCTCAGGTTGCAGAGTTGATGTTAGGATTCCTGGTCTCCTGACTCCCTATTTTGGATTTCCAATAACTTGTGTTCACAGGCACAGAGCAAAAGATGAGAAATGGGGTTACTGACAGACATGTGTTCTCTTGGCCAGAGATGGGAATACAGGAAAGGAAAGGTGGAGGGGAAGAAAAGGGCACTTGAAACCGGAATAGAGCCGCGCCTCGATTTATAGCTCAATGCAGTTTGTGCAGTTTCGTGCTTTCTTCAAATAGCACAGCTTTCTTTTTTTTTTTTTTTTAATATTTATTTATTTGCTTTTAATTGTACACAATGCGTTTATTTTTTAAAAATATTTATTTATTTTAGTTGTACACGATGCAATGCATTTTATGTTTATGTGGTGCTGAGGATCGAACCCGGGCCGTGCACATGCGAGGCGAGTGCTCTGCTGCTGAGCCACAACCCCAGCCCCTGCGTTTATTTTTTACGTGGTGCTGAGGATTGAACCTGGGCCGTGCTAGGCGAGTGCTCTACCGCTGAGCCACATCCCCAGCCCCTAGCACAGCTTTTTGCATAGGTTCCCACACCTGCCTGGTGCCCATTGAACCGCCAGCCCTACCAAGGCAAGCCCAGGTCTCCCCACCACGTCGCCATGCCCAGCTCAGCACCAGGCATGTCAAATGCATTCACTCCCTGTCGGTGGATTGTTGACCTGTGATCTTTTTGTCTCTCCTCTTTTTTGACATGACTCTATATGGAATTATAATGACTTCAAGAGGTCAAAACATTCTTTCTAGATGGCCTCAGCCAAGAAACACCCTTGCCCATGGCTGCCACAGGCCTTTCTCGGAGCTGCACTTGGTGCAGTGTGCAATAGAGGAGTCCTGAGAGGACAGTTGGGTTGTGTTCTGAAAAGGAAAAACATAAACATGGGTTGAGTAGACATAAAATGGAAGTTCCTTTGAGTGACAACCTGGGAACAATTAATATCCAAGCCAGGCACATGGAATCAAATTTGCTGGGGGGTACACTCCATCATGAACATTTTTAAAGCAATCTCATCTCAAGACTGATGAACTCTAATATTTGAGGACCACTGCCTTTGACCTTAACCAATTCACTCCAGAATTGGCGTCCAATGGCAACTTAGTACACTGCCTCCATTTCCAAAAGGGGTCATTTCCATGCCCAAGGTGCCCATACCTCCCACATTGCTGTGGGGGCCCCCATCCTGTTCCTGTCATCATGCCCCCTTACCCATTTAATTTCCCTGCTGTCTTCTCATATCTAACATGATTGCATGTAAGCCTCCAACTGAACTTAGTATTTTAGGAATAAGACTTAGAAATAAGAATTTCTAAGGAGAAGTGGGGGGGACTGTAATCATAGTTTCTCGCAAGGGGGAATATAAAAATGGATATAAAAGAGCCCTTTCATCTCGAATCTCTATAAATGTTTAAAATAGGGTTGGTGATAATTAATGTTTCTATAAGTATATGCTTAAGAAGTTGCTACAATCAGCCTTTGTCTGCTCCGAGTTGGCAGCTTGGACCACTGTGTTTCAGAAGGGAATGTTTGAGGGTCATTTCACATTGCCTCACTCCTGGCAATTCGAGAGCTGCTATAATTCTGCCAAAGAACATAGAGGGTTTCCCAGTCAAGTTCCATCCTGATTTTGATTATTGTTTATCTCCAGTCCCTGTCTGAATAGTCGTAGTAAAATAGAGGAAGTTTTACTCCTGAATCCGAGGTCAGCTTGTAATGAACCATGGTTTCAATTGCAGGAACAGCTGCTTCTTTTATAAGCAAGGAGGGTTCACTTACAGTTCAGGGTAACACAGAAATAATTTAAAGAACAAGGACGCTTCTATTCATTTCTTTATTTTTTTTAATATATTTTTTGAAACGTTTTGACATTTGAGTGGCTGTAGAATGTGGATTATTGACCAGACTCAACAGGAAAAAAAAAAAAAAAATCCAATAAAGGTTAAAAAAAAAAAGAAGAAGAAATACAATATTTCTTGACCCACCTCCCACCCCAAACATTATGTAAAAGTTTAATTTGTATATGGAGAGTTCAAATAGTAGCCACTTTTTTTTAAAGGTATGTTGGATGCTTTCAAAACTTTACATTAAATACCTTTAAAAGGTTCCAAAAAATAAAAAGAGAAAAAGTTTAAAACACTACAGTGTAGACCATAAAAAAAAAAAAAAAAAAAAAGTGGCTCTAAAGTTTTAAAATAAATTAAGAGTGTTCCTCCCCATGACTACCATTGGATAGAAATGGAATATTTTAGGCTTTCATTTTTATGTTGCAAATATGTCTGGCACTAAGCCCATAATAGTATGGGACATACTTATATTCTGGATCCATGGGGGACTTTGCAGATCACATAGCCCAGCTTTCTACCTGCAGAAAGAATTACTCCACCACATCCCTGAGACTGAGTCATACTATCCACTGTCTAAATAATAAGCACATCTAGTATCAGTGGTCACTAGACAGTTTTGGTCCACTTCTGCTTATCATTGTTTGTTTTTTCAACTTGGTTCTACCTCTTAACATTAAGAATGCATGTGTCTTGGGCTGGGGTTGTGGCTCAGCGGCAGAGCGCTCGCCTTGCATGTGCGTGGCCCGGGTTCGATCCTCAGCACCACATAAACATAAATGCATTGCATTGTGTACAACTAAAGTAAATAAATAAATATTTAAAAAAAAAAAGAATGCATATGTCTTTCAAATTAAGAATGCATTTCTAGAAATTCATCCAACAGATAGACCTGTTCATATGCAAAATAGCATTATGTACAAAGTTCTGCATTCCAGTCCCATATAAAAACAACCTAAATACAAAACCAGTTCAAGAGTCTGAGACATCCCTGCATTGGGATATTTTAATAGTAAGAGCCCATATATAATAAATGTTACAGCATGCCAGGCCCTGATCTGGTTTATATGTACAAACTTATTTAATCCTCATGGCTATTATACTATTGTGCAAATGAGGAAGCAGGGAAAAAGATTCAGTAACTTGCTCAAAGTTTTATAGCTAGTACATGATGGAGATGGGATTTTAAACCAGACATTATTTCATCCGTTTATTTGTTCAATTGTTTAACACATATTTTGTGACTACTGCAATGCACCCTACATGGCAAAGGAACAAAGTCCCTGCTGTCACAGAGTTTGCTCTCTAGTGGGGAAGATGAACCACAAACAACTAAATGAATGCATAAATATTAGGGCAGGTCTTGCTGGGAAGAAGTATATCTAATGCAGGGCAGGGGACAGAGGAGGATGGAAGGAAGCATTTTGGATCAGGTGGCCTTTTTGTCTCCCAAGACTGAGGAGAGCAAAGGACAAGTTATGAGGCTATGCAAGGGCAGTGTGACTCCAGAACAATCGTTCTTCCCAAATAAGACTCCAAGACTCTCAGCCATCAAAATGGTCAAGGCTACTCTGTGCAGGTTTGGAAAGTTCTCCAAAGCAATGGGGTTTGTGAAGTAACATGTAGAACTTTTGCAGAGCATGCAGTCACCTTTGGACACACACATACATGTCATGTTTGCAAACACACAGCCTCTCTGGAAGGACACACAAGGGACAGAGAACAGTAACTGCCTTGAAGAAGGGACACTGCGAGGTTGGGCAAAGGCAGTGAGACCTACTTTTCTGTATGTCTTCTTATATATTTTGTAAAAAAAAAAAAAAGTTTTATTATGGATTATTGACACCTATAAAACAACAGGTGCAAAAATATTATGCAAGTTGCGTGATTTTTTTTTAATCAAGAATACCAATGACCCCATTCCCCCACCAACACACCCTTAGAGTGAACCTCACATCTAGAACATTTCCAGCTCTGAAGAGTCTACCTGGAGGCTCTTCCTCCATCCCTCCCTGCAATTCCCTTCCTGAATGTCATGTCTGTTATTTTTTCACTACTTTTTATAACAATTCTATTGAGATATAATTCACATATTATACAACTTACCCATTTAGAGTGTAAAATCCAATGGTTTTTAGTATGCTTGTGCAGTTGTGCAACCATCACAGTTTCAGAACAAAAGAAACTCTGTATCCATTGGCAGTCACCTCCCATATCCTCCTAGACTGTCCCCACCATCAGCAATCTACTCTGTGTTTCTATGGATTTACTTATTCTGGAATTTCATGGAAATGGAACCAAATAATGTGTGGTCCTTTGTGAATAGCCTCTTTCACTAAGCATGTTTCCAAGGTTCATCTGTGTTGTGGTGTGTATCACTACTTTGTTTCTTTTGATTTCCAAATAACATTCCATTGTATGAATCTACCACATTTCGTTTAACCATTCATCAGCCGAAAGACAGTAATGTTTCCATCTTTGGGATATTCTGAATAATACCATCTCCTGCTATTTTTTAAAAAATAATTTTATATATATATATATATATATATATATGTATATATATATATATATAAACCATAAATACTATATTGTTTCATCTGGCTTGAGTTGGGGCATCTAAAGATTATATCAGGCTATATGTAGTCTTCTACTTTCTTTTTCATATCAACATTAAGTTTCTAAGATTTTTTTTCCATGTTGCATGTATCAGTAGTAATTTTTCTCACTTGTCACTACCATATACCATCCCATTGTATAAAAATATTGTAGTTTATTTGTCCATTTTTCTGTGGGTGGACTTCTGGTCATTTTTAGTTTGGTGCTTCCAAACAGTTTTGCCCAGAATATTCTCATACACAATTCCTGGTGCATGTATATAAGAATTACTCTGGAGTACAAACCTCCAAGGGGGATGATTGGGTTATAGAATATGTAAATGGCGGCTTTTCCAAATGGCAACCCCACCAGCAGTTTGTAAGAGTCTCTTTCTTTCTTTCTTTTGCACTGGGTATTGAACACAGAGGTGTTTTACCACTGAGCTACATCCCCACTCTTTTTATTCTTTAAATTTTGAGACAGAGTCTTGCTAAGCTAAAGGTCTCACTAAATTGAGGCTGAGGCTGGCCTCAATCTTATGATCCTCCTGCCTCAGCTTCCTAAATTGCTGGGATTATAGACATGGCAGTAACACCTTTTATGTTTTGTATCATGTGCTTCTAATGCCTTTTCCAAAAACAAGATAATATAAAGTAATTCTTTCTCATTCATAAATAAAATCTGCTTTCCTGGAATCCAAACAAGGACCCTCACTTTATTCTTTGGAGCTACCCAGAACAAATCTAAGTGCCACTGAACAATGTGCCAACCCTCCACACATTGGAAGGCAATGATCTTATTTGCCAAATGCTTCTTCTCCAATGCACCTAGAGAGTGAGAACAGAGAAGTAGGCATTGGGTGTAATCTCTTCCTTGATCAAATGTGGAACAAAATTTCTAAAGTGTCTTCCTGGTTCCTCAAGAAGCTGATAAGATCTATGTCAGAGGAGGGTTTCTGTAGGCAACAAATCAGGACTGTTGAGCTAGATGGGGGCAGAACTCCTCAGAACCTCTAATTCAGCCAGTTCACATTATACATTTCTTTCTTTCTTTCTTTTTTATTTTTCTTTTGTGGTACTGGCAATTTAATCCAGGGACACTCTACCACTGAGATACATACCCCAATCCAGTTTATTTTTTATTTTAAGACAGGCTTTCACTAAATTGCTGAGGCTAATCTCAAAATTGAGATCCCCTTGCCTCAACTTCCTGAGTAACTGAGATTACAGGTGTGTGCCACTGAGGTTGACAGATCACATAAATTTCTGTCAGAGGTCATAGAACTTAAAAATAGCACTTTTTTTTTTTTTTTTTTTTTTTTTTGGTACCAGGGATTGAACTCAGGGACACTCTACCACTGAGCCACATCCCCAGCCCTTTTTTTGTATTTTATTAGAGACAGGGCCCCACTGAGTTGCTAAGTGCCTCGCCATTGCTGAGGCTGGCTTTGAACTCACAATCCTCCTGCCTCAGCCTCCCAAGTGCTGGGATTACAGGCATGCACCACCGCGCCTGGCTTTAAAATAGCACTTTTTGAGAAACACTTAGGCCAAGCCGAGGACTTGGTCTCTGGTTCCCGCAACCTGTTTTCATTCACTGTTGCTTCTTTTGATTCAAGTGTTCTCTCCCAGCAGTTTAGCCCTCAACTCCAGAACAAAAGTTTTAAGCTCAGATTAAAGAGAATTCTAGAAAGAAAAAGTAACCTCAAAGGAAGTATCAAAACCATTTTCCTTCTCTGTTAATTTCTGCTCATTGTTGTGGTCAGGAAATTCAGCTCTGAAAGGCAAAGGCCAAGTGAAATGCTGCATGGTAATGAGTTTTGTCGGTGAGGGTAGAGGGTCATGATGATGATGATTGCAGTCGGTTTAATCAAGAGTTTACTAATCAGGAGTTTACTCCCCATTATTTTTTATGAGAAAACAATAAGGCATTACATGTGAACTCTAGACACCAAATCAACTTCATAAGTAAAACATATTCACAAAGCACCCACCTCTATACAACTAACAAACTAACACGTTATGGTGGAAAATATTAAAAAACAGTACCTACGAGTCTCCAAGTAAATAACAGGATTTTAAGGAGCATGTGCAGAATTGTATGATACAACATGAAAAACTCACAATAAAAAAAGGAATTGGCTGAAAAAGGCAGAACAGCTAACATTTCAACTTCACGGATAACATCAGATCTAACCTTCCTCACAACCCCAAGAAATAGGTATTCTCTCCACATTCCAGATGAGGAAACTGAGGTTTACTCAACCGTGGCGCTCCAGAAGTTTTTGTCTGGCTCCAAAGTCTTCACTCTGGGTCCTTGTTCATCCCACTTCACTGCCAGCACAGGTCCAACTGATCACCAGTTCTACAGAACCTGCTATACATCACTGCTTACTTGATCAAAGCACAAAAGCTCCTGATTGGCTCTCCTGTTGCCCTGGACTACTAAGTACTCCACCTCATCATCAGCCCACTTGGGCTTCTAAAATAAAATCCTCAGTTATCCTCTCTCCCACAGGAGGAACACTCTGAGCTTAATATTTGGCCTTTTATATTTTTCTATGGCCCCACCATTCTCTTTAGACCAATTAAACCAAAACCTTAGTATCTATATTTTAACTCACCCCTTGATCCCATTCTAAGCAGAAATATATTCTAAGTAGAAATGCCAGCAGGACCACCGTGAGCTCAGCCTAATAACTGCTAAAGAAGTGCCTTTTCTTTTAACCTCCACCAAGGGTCCACCTTGGTCCAGACTTTTCCTGAACCCAGATATTTGAGATTCCAGTGAATTCAAAAGCAGTCAAGGATGCCAGGAAATACTCCTTTTTTCCTATTTTGCTTCCACCTGTGCTTACAGACGCCATGGTTAAGAAAAAAAAAAAAAAAGAAAAAGAAAAAAAGCTGGGGGGACTAGGGGCATAGCTCAGTGATAGAGCACTTGCCTACCACATATGAGGCCCTGGGTTTGATCCTCAGCGCTGCACAAAAATAAATAAATAAAGGTGGGGGTGGAGGGACTTGATTCTTTGGTCTAGTTCTGCCTTCTTTGGGGAACACCCATTTTCTGACTTTGCTTTAGAGACAACAGGTACCCACAGGGTTCAGAGGTAGCCAACCATAGATACTCCCAAGGTTTCTGGACCTAATGGTAAATACCATCACAATACTAAACCAGTTTTAAATGTTGCCTCTCCAAACACTGCCTTCTGGAGAAATCTGCCTCATTTATAAGTCCTGCTGTCCTTAATGGTCATTTGATTCTGACGACAACCTATGGGACACAGAGTAACATCTGACCCAATGAGGAAACCAACCATAAGCCAGTAAGCAACATATGTCTTGCATGGCTGGGCTTGATTAAATGAAGCAGACCAGTTAGCTTTCCCTCTTGCAAATTTAAACTAAGAGCCTCCATAAAGAAATTGCCAAGTGGAGGAGATGGTTACACTGCCATTGAAAAGTCAGGCCAAACTGAGGCTGGGAAGCCTTTATGGCCAATGAGCAAGGTGAGATTTGGAGAGAGGGGAAATTTAAACCACACAGAAAAATCTAGGGGGAGGCAAGAGGCAGAATAGCCATGCTAAGGAAAGCTGGGAAGTCAAGGCAGGGGTAGGGGAGAGGCACCCTGAATTGGGCTCAAGTTTTCATAAAATTTGTTATGTTTCTCCTTGGGGTTCTCACCATGAGGCCCTTTTCTTGACCACACTGAAGGGGTCTCTTCCTTGTAACCGTAAAGACTCCAAGAATCCCCCAAACTCTGAGGATGAGTGTCTATTGCCTAGGGAGCTTGGCCCAAAGCAAACACTGCTAATCCCTTTAAATCCTGGAAGCCCCATTAAGAGAAGTGAAATTTCTAGGAAACTTAAGACCTAGGTCAATTTTTTTTTTTTTTTTAAAGGAACACAGGCATTCAGTAGTTTTATCCAGTGTCTTATAATACCAAAGTCTTGTTTAAGAACAAGAAAATGTGCCGTAAGGTACTCTGTTTCACATAACATTATTGGATTTCATGGTTAACATTTAAAGTTGTATTTATTTAGACAATAACTACAAGTTGCCAATCACCTCTGTTTTATCCACTGGACTGCAGTTTCTAGGAGGTAAGGGTTTTTGGGGTTTTTTTTTGTTTGTTTGTTTTGTTTTTGGTTTTTCCCCACTTCTGTATCCTTAGTACCTACAACAATACTGAGGACATAAATATTTGATTAACGAATTTTAAATATCCATTGTTAAATGTAGCTACGAGTCAACAATTTAAAAGGATTTCCCACGAGCGTTTTTGGTAGTTGCATTTGTTTGTGTTGTTTTTGTTTTTAGTTCACCCAAATCAGTCAAAACCTGATAACAAAAGAAATTTTCCCACTATCCTGAAGTCCTAAATATTGTTGTTTTTGAGGACAAGCATATACTCAAAGCATTGATTTTGGGGAAAAGACCCCAGGAAGAACTATAGGGAGGGAGAAATCCCAGAACTTATTAAGCCTATTTTGCCATGGAGAACTTGGCCTAGACTTCCCGCTCACAGCAGTCTCCACTTTACCCAATGCTTGACTTTTATTATCTTCACATAGACCTAAAAACAGGTCGCTTCAACCAGAGATAAGCTAGGTGATCTGTGGGATTGCACCAGAGCCCCTCTGAACTCTGAGTCATTGGTTGAGACCCTCCTCTGACACTTCCCAGACACGTGGCAAAGCTTACTGGGGCTCACAGCTCTCCCACTTCTAAAACGGTCAGTGGGGAAAACGCCTTCATCGGTTCTGAGCTCTAATCACCTCTGATTCCAGACCCCTAGCTTTCACAGATGGATTCTTGCTGTGGTGTATTTTGTATTTCTAGACCTAGACGGTTTCCTCCCACATGGCAGAGATAAACCTCTTAGAAGCCAGGGGAGACAAGGGCTGGGCCATGCTGAGGAGCTGCCAGCCTGGCACGGGCAGGCTCTGCCTGGAAGGCACCCAGACCACATTCCTGATCAAACACCAGGCGTCTACGACACTTGAAAGTACCTTTCCAACCTCAAGACCCAAGCTCTGGCTCAATTATTTAATCTGCTCAGAAGTAGTAAGTCTTACATAGGTGGGGGGCCGCCTTTGAATCTTACAAAGAAAAGATTTGTTTTCACATCGCTGGATGGACCGAGGAAAATTTCTTCCAGTTTCTTAAGTGTGCTTTTATTTCGATTCCCTATTTTTAAGTGGATAGACACGGAGAGTAAGGAAGTTCCTCAAAGGTCACCAGACCTATGGTTGCAATACCCATTTACAAACACACACACACCTGGGCATTCCTCTCAAAATGTGGATTCTGGGCTCCACTTCAGATTGACTGAGAAACTTGGGGTGTAGGACCCAGGGGTCTGTAGTTTTATAAGCCCTATGAACGATTCTGAATAAGCAGCTGGGGTCAAGCTACATGACCATGGACCTTATCTGAGAATTATGGAAATATTCCTGTGAGAATATTTGTAGCACTCTGTGTGGTGGGGATTTGATTTATAGAAACTCAGTCTGGAGGTAGCACTTGGGATAGCACCAGAATCCCTATTCTCGGGCAGAAGGTAGGACTCACTCAGGTGAGTTTCTGCACCCACCAGGTTCCAGGGGGCTGAAAGGAGTCCACCCAAGGAACTAGAACTTGGGAAATAATCTCTTAAAAGATTTGGATTCTTTGTCTCCTCCCAGAAAGTATGCCTGTCAGGAGCTGCCTGCGTGGATCAGCAGACCCAGACTTGACTGGACAAACTAGATTGTTCTTAGCACTCCTCCAATACAGTCATCTCTAACCATATGCTAGCTTTCCCCAAAACTTAAATACAATGATTTTTTTTTTTTTTTTTCTTTTTGTGGTCCTGGGGACTGAACCAAGGTTCTTCTGCATGCTAGGCATGCACTCTACCACTGAGCTCCACCCCGACTTTTTATTTAAAAAATTCTCAAGTCTACAGAAGAGTTGAAAAGAAAGAATGCAACCCTTATAATGTATCTAGACATTTGTTTAACATTTTATCATATTTGTGCAAAGTTGTTCCCTTCTTCTTCCATTATCTTCATATGAATGTTTTTTTCCTTCTCTCTGTAATCAGTGGAAAGAAAGGTTCAGACGTTACAATGCTTTATTAGCTAAGTACTTCTACATTTATTTCCAAAGACCAGGAATATTTTGCTACCTAAACACATAACCAGCTCACTCCAGAAATTTAATATTAGAATAGAAGTTCATTGGATTAGACAAAGGGGAAGGAAGGGGGGGGTTGGAATAGGAAAGACAGTAGAATGAATTGGACATAAATTTCCTATGTTCATATATGAATATATAATCAGTATAACTTCACATCACGTACAACCACAAGAATGGTATCCTTTTTTTTTTTGGTACCGGGGATTGAACTCAGGGGCACTCGGCCACTGGGCCACATCCCCAGCCCTTTTTTGTATTTTATTAGAGACAGGGTCTCACTGAGTTGCTAAGTGCCTCGCCATTGCTGAGGCTAGCTTTGAACTCGCGATCCTCCTGCCTCAGCCTCCCAAGTGCTGGGATTACAGGTGTGCGCCACCGCGCCCGGCTGGTATCCTAATTAGAATAAATTATACTCCACTCCATGTATGTATGTCAAAATATACTCTACCATCATGTATATCTAAAAAGAACAAACACAAAAATTGAAAAAGAAATTTAATATCAATATAGTACCATTATGTAATATGTGGTTTCTATTCATATTTCCCATGTTGTCCCCAAAATGCCCTTATAGGTATATATATATATATATATATATATATATATATATATATATATATATATCTCCAATCTAGGAATACACTTTGCATTTGGTTATTATAAATTTTTCCTCTCTTTTATAACAGTGATTCTCCTAAGCATATGGGTAAGTTATTTTGTAAAATGTCCTTCAATTAGGAGCTTGTCTGACTGTTTCTTTGTGATTAGGTTCAAGTTGAACATTTTGGCAGGAATATAAGAGAGGTGACTGTGTGTCTTTTTCAGTGCTTCACATCAGGCAGCACAATGTGGGCAGTTTGTCTCACTTAGGGGATGTTAAATTTGATCATTTGGCACAAAAGTACTTTTTCCCTTCTAATAAGAAGAGGTCAGTTGGCTATAATTTGAGATTGAGTGAATATCTGTTCCCTAGTGGGTTAGCCCAGTGGTTGAGCATCCACTGATACCTTTACTTACTTATGTTATTAAAATGGGTGACTGGAAAAGGATGATTCCTAATACTGTCATTCCTTTTACATTCATTGGGTAGCATTATTTTATAAAGAGGAGAGTCCCACCAGGTACAGTGGTACACACCTGTAATCTTAGCAACTCAGGAGGCCAGGACAGGAGGATTGGAAGTTCAAGACCAGCCTCAGCAACTTAGCAAGGCCTTCATCATCTTAATGAAACCCTGTCTCAAAATTTTAAAAATGATGGGGGCTAGGAATATGGTGGTAAAGCACCCCTGGGTTAAATTCCCAGTACCAGAGGGGGGGAGAGACAGAGAGAGAGAAAGACTGTATCTCACTTCATACTTGATCTTTTATTGTTTTTAGTATCTTAAAGGACTCATTGATTTTTTTTTATCAGATATGGATATGATATTATTTATTTCACTATTCTTTTTTTTTTTTTTTTTTTTTTTGTACCAGGGGCACTTGACCACTGAACCGCATCCCCAGCCCTTTTTAAAATTTTATTTAGAGACAGGGTCTCACTGAGTTGCTTAGTGCTTTGCTTTTTGCTGAGGCTGGCTTTGAACTCATGATCCTCCTGCCTCAGCCTCCCTAGCTGCTGGGATTATAGGTGTGGTCTCAAAATTTTAAAAATGATGGGGGCTAGGAATATGGTGGTAAAGCACCCCTGGTTAAATTCCCAGTACCAGAGGGGGAGAGACAGAGAGAGAGAAAGACTGTATCTCACTTCATACTTGATCTTTTATTGTTTTTTAGTATCTTAAAGGACTCATTGATTTTTTTTTTATCAGATATGGATATGATATTATTTATTTCACTATTCTTTTTTTTTTTTTTTTTTTTTTTGTACCAGGGGCACTTGACCACTGAACCGCATCCCCAGCCCTTTTTAAAATTTTATTTAAAGACAGGGTCTCACTGAGTTGCTTAGTGCTTTGCTTTTTTGCTGAGGCTGGCTTTGAACTCATGATCCTCCTGCCTCAGCCTCCCTAGCTGCTGGGATTATAGGTGTGTGCCACCATGCCTGGCTCACTATTCTTTTTGATGCTCTCCTTGACCCAAATTTAACCAATGTGATCTCCTTCCAGGTGGTGCCATGCCTTCTTAATATCTCATCAGTCTTCAAACACTCTGTTTTTAAAATACTTATTTATTTATTTCTAGTTGTAAACAATGCCTTTATTTTTATCTCATCAGTCTTCAAACACTCTTTTTTTAAAAAATATTTATTTATTTCTAGTTGTAAACAATGCCTTTATTTTTATGTGGTGCTGAGGATCGAACCCGGGCCGCGCATGCGCTAGGCAAGCGCTCTACCGCTGAGCCACAACCCCAGCCCATTCAAACACTATTACTTCAAGTACTCTTTGGCATAACAAGACACTCCAGACTCACCTTTTGTTTTCCTTTCTCCAGCCCTGGAATTAGTAATTTCTTCCAGGATCTCTTGTTTAGAGCTCAGGACCACTGGCCTGTCATTTCTTGTAGACCTTTGAAATAAAGGGAACTAGGAAATACGTATCTATTTTTAAAGGATGCATTTGAACGGGTACTTCCAACTGCAATCCAGCACCACAAGATCTCAGCTCCTTCCCCCACTCCATATTTACAACTCCCTTCTCCCACAGTAAAACCTAGCTCCCCAAGATACCAATCTATTTACTCATTTGCTGCAATATACACAAAATACTTTGGGAATTACTTTACCACAATCACCACCAACCACAAACTGCCTAAGTGAAGGTGAAGATTTTTGTAGTTTTGTAATGTTTGGACTGCATTCCACCAAGAGTGTGCAGTGAGTATACTGTGTTCAGAAGTTTCTTGGATTAGTTCTGTGTTTTCCTCTGCATGGTTATAACATCAATTTGACCTATACTTAGGTTCAACTTCATTTAATGAGTATTGAGAACAGGTTCAAGGTCATAGTCACCAAGAGAATCTGGAAGGTAAAGATGTGTGTTGCCAATCCAGGGAAAACTTGTGCTTTAGTCATTGATGAGACCATAAGGTCCACGTCCTGCTGGGAAATGGGCCATGACCCCTTCTCTTCCATATAACATGAAATGATGTGAAACTATCAGAAAATGAGCAGACATACCTTCAGAGCTAATACCAGTACAGTTCCCAGCTCAGACCACTGAGGGTCAAGTGTGTCTCATTGTTTCAGTGCTTCCATGGTTTGTGAAAGGAGAATATCAGAGACAGAAAACCAAAGCAATTGAAGTGAGAGAAGGAGGGAAAGCCAGAGTAGAGAGAGGGGAAAAGATAGAGAGAAAGGCACCTACTTAGAACAGGGGTCGTGTAAGCCGGGCACGGTGGCGCACACCTGTAATCCCAGCACTTGGGAGGCTGAGGCAGGAGGATCATGGGTTCAAATCCAGCCTCAGCAATGGTGAGGCACTTAGCAACTCAGTGAGACCCTGTGTCTAGTAAAATACAAAAAGGGCTGGGGATGTGGCTCAGTGGTCTAGTGCCACTGAGTTCAATCCCTGGTATCAAAAAAAAAAAAAAAAAAAAAAAAAAAAAAAAAGAACGGGGGTCATGTGAGGTACTACAAAGCCCAGACTGACTCAGTTGGCAAACCCTTCCTTAGCATTCTCTTTACAGAGCGGGTGACTTTGAATGAGAGGATTGGCTCTTCTATCTGTGCTAGTAACTCAGTTGGGAGATTACAGCAAGTTCAGTGCTCCAGCATCAGTTAAGCCTCTAGTCCAGCCAGCCCTAGCCAGAGAGACCTCAGCAGCCCTTGGGGACATCAGGAGAGATTTTGGTGTCCTTGTGCCAACAAAACTTCTTCCGCCGGGCGCGGTGGCGCACGCCTGTAATCCCAGCACTTTGGGAGGCTGAGGCAGGAGGATCGCGAGTTCAAAGCCAGCCTCAGCAATGGCGAGGCACTTAGCAACTCAGTGAGACCCTGTCTCTAAATAAAATACAAAAAAGGGCTGGGGATGTGGCCCAGTGGTCTAGTGCCGTTGAGTTCAATCCCCGGTACCAAAAAAAAAAAACCAAAAAACAAAAAACTTCTTCCAGATTTTTCTGATGGTGAATTATCTCCAACTAGGGAATCTCCCCTTTCACGGGCCATGCCATGAGCAGGGAGAAGAACTGAGTCCCTTCTTTCTGAGATCTGCTCTGTGCTGTCACACAGCACAAAAATAAGCTGGAACAATCCACATGTGACTTGGCAGCGGGAAATCCAGGTGAGTGATGAGGATACAGAGGAGCTGAGAGCCTGCTGTTGATACAGATGTGCCGACCCTCTCCCGCCCACAAGCCTGCTGATGGAGTCCATTATCTCTCCCCATGAGGTCCTGGGCTGCAGGCACGTGCAGAGCTCTTTCCACTGGCCCTCTACCCTCCTGCTCTCCAGAAAGCATTTAATACTTATTCCCCCTAAAGCAAAAACTCACGTGTAGTTAAAAGTGTGATCCTTTCAAGAGAATGTAAATTTCAGCAGCAGATCCCTAGATCTAGAGGTCAGAGCAATAACGGTGGGAATGAGGCAGACTTTTATTTTCCCAGCAGAATTGATTTTCCCTAGGAGGTGGTGGATCAGGCCATTGAGGTCCTGTTTCCTTTTCCTCCCCTCCCCACAAGGCCAGGTCCCCAACTCCTCATGCTACAACTTGATAAAAAGTCCCCTCTGGTGCCTCTTGGGATCCAGCTCTGTCTTTAAAACTCCCTTCATATCATGTCACTGGCCATTTGTAAGGTTGGCTCAGAATGCAATAACAAGATTTGAGAGGTGTTCAATTAATTAATTCTTTCAAGTTACCATAGAACTTGAGGGCCTGAGTAAATTCTGTGGCACCAAAAAAATTTATTTCAGCAATGACCTGACCAAAAGCTCACAAGAATTCTGTCTAAACGATTCCACATAATGACTGTCAAAACAAAGAATTGGTAGGGCCCAGGCTAAGTATAATGATACCATACCCCTGTTTGCATTTTGATAGATAGTGAAATATTGGCAAAGTTCTTCTAAGAGAAGGTGACTGACCTACAGGTATGGAGTCAAAGACTCCAGGTAGAATGGAGGTGGGGCTATTACAAGCATTGAGCCTTCCTACTTCCCTTTACTGTGGCCAGGAGCCTAGAGAGCCACTGGTCCTAGAAAAGGGTGAGAGGAGAAGAGGGAAAGCTCTAGAAGCACTGTCTTTGGAAAAAATATCAAACTAAGAGACTAGCAGACAGGTTTACCAATGGGAAAAACCATATTGAGAAATATTTTTGTGTGTGTTAGAGGATGTGGGAAGACTTACCCAAAGGTTCAAAGAAATCTAAGCAAAGAACAAAATAAAGCAGCAATTAGCCCCAGGAAACTAAAAATGTTATACAAGAAAATAAATGTCATGATAGTACACCACTTGGCTCAACATTAAACAAATTAACTGTGTGTTTTTATTTTTTCTAAAAAAAATATAATCTTGTTAATATTATTTGACTTCTTAACTGTGTTCAGTTATTATTTTGATAAAAAGTTACTTTGAAAAGTTTTCAGTGACTTTAGGATCTTCTCAGATCTGTTCAAGTAAGTAGATGGGGTTTGAATTCAGTGTGGCGTTTGGCGAGAAGTTATATGTTGATGTCCAGTGGGTTTTTTTTTTTTATTATTAGTTCTTTTCTCCAAATGTTCAAGGTCAGAAGGAAGTCGGGGGCTTGGCATGTCACATCAGATCACATCCCCTTGGGGCAGTAGGAACATCCAAAAGTCACCCACAGTTTAGGACACCCTGAGAGCTTCAAGCATCCTTGTGAGCCTGAATTTTGCTGGCAGAGTCGCCTGGAGCTGAGAGCCAATGGACAGGACTATTGTCCTGGCTCAGCCACCAACAGATTGACAGAGTGTGAGGTAAAGTCAAATGGTTTATCCCACACAGCCCACCCTTCACCCTGGGCTTTAGTTTGCTCAGCTCTAAAACTGACAGCAGGCAACGGGCACAAGACAATTAACTATGTTTATCTATGTTTGTTATCTATCGTTTCATTCAATAAGGAGAGTTTACGGAGCTCCTCCCACACCCACGCTGGCCACAGGGGTTAAGCTATGAACCAGACCACAAACAAGCTGCCCTCATGCAGTATGTAGTTCAGTGGGGGAGAATAATGAGAAACCAGGAAGCAGTAGACAAGGAATTATAAATTGTTGAAATAAAAAAATAATGCAGGGCAAGATGTAGGGTGCTCATCAGATGGGGGGTGCTGGGATGAGGAAGAGACTTTTTGAGCTAAGATTTATGTGACCAGAAAAAGCAGTTTGGAGGTATCCAAAACTACAGGAGGAGGGGGTTCACAGAAGCCCAGTGAGACTCTGAGTGGAGAGCTTGCAAGATGGACTGACTTGTGTGCTTTAAAACATCCCCACCTGCTGTGAGAGAAGAGAGATGAAACCCAGAGACTCCAAAGAGGCTACTGCTGTAAGCCTGGCAAATCTGAGGAGGACTGGAGAAGAGTGAGTAGATTGAGGTAATTGGGGTCTAGGAGTACTTCTGCAGTTCCTCCAGGTGATACCATCTGCCTTCAACCTTCCTCAAGATGAGTTTTGTCACCTTGTCTGGGAAGGGATCAGGGCCATCAAATCCTAAGCAGCAACTTAAGGCAGTTTCCTAAGTCCAGAAAAAGGCTTTGTGCAGTTATTTATTTATTTAAGGCGTCCTTTTCTCCTTATAAATGCAGATCTAACCATGGCTCCTGGTGTGGCTGGTGAGGATGCCCTGAATCTAAGCCCCAGCTCCCAGTTAGATGGGTGGTATGTGGGGGCCTTTGTGCAGCGCACAGCCTGCCAGACAGAGGGTATGTGGAGCTCCGTCCTCTGGGTGAGAAGGGTGCTGCTTTGAAAGCTGGAACAGAGATTTTCCAGACTCATGAGTGACAGCAGGATCCTCGGGCTTCCAGGGAACAGCCAGCCTGCCCAGCACATCTGGGTGTCCTTGAGCTGCAGCCCAGAGGAATGCGGGCTGTACTTGGAGGGAATGCTCAAGGGCCTCGGGGAGGAGAATTTGTGTCTTCTGAGGGAGAGGAATTAGGAGCCCTTTGAAGAAGAGATTTCCTTCCCAGAATATTAAAGCTTAGGACAGGCTGGGAGATGTCCCCTGGCAGAGCACCTGCCCTCGCTTCCGGTCTGCACCAGCCGCCAGGAAGGGCCAGACCTGGCCAGACCCCAAGGAGCACCAGTGCACCTGACTGCCCGGCTGCCCACTGCACTCCCCAGGACCTGCAGTTAACCGCGAGCCACGAGCCTGGCCCAGGAAACCCCAGAACCCAGAAATTCAAAACCTGTAGATGGTGTGTGTGTGGGGGGGAGGGTTAATGGGGAGGCAGAAAGGGAGGGAGGAAAGGAGGAGGAGGAGAAGCAAAGGAGAAGGGGAGGGAAAGAAGACAGGAGATAAAAGATGGCCCAACATCTATTAAGTTTTAAGACACTGTCTGGGATCTAAACTCCTCCCCCAACTTTTCCTGTCTGGCCTTGAGTGGCCCCATCTATGTTCCTTCTTCATTCATTCCTTGAATCCATCAGTACTACTGAGTGCCAAGCCCTGAGTCAGGTGCTGGGGTGCAGACATGAGCCAAATAGGCCAATACCTGTCCTTGTGAAACTTTAACATAGTCAAACTAAATCCAAATATAAAAATATAGAATCAATAAATGGGATGGATTCAAACTGTAAAGCTTCTTTTCAGCAAAAGAAACAATCAATCAATGAGGTAAATAGAGAGCCTACATTTTGAGAGCAAACTTTTTTCCACAAGCACATCAGATAGAGCACTAATCTCTAGCATATATAAAGAACTCAAAAATCTAAACACCCCCCAAAAAATCAATAAATGGGCTAAGGAAATGAATAGACACTTCTCAGAAGATGATATACAATCAGTCAACAAATATATGAAAAAATGTTCAACATCTCTAGCAATTAGAGAAATGCAAATCAAAACTACTCTAAGATTTCATCTCACTCCAGTCAGAATGGCAGTTATTAAGAATACAAACAATAAATGTTGGTGAGGATGTGGGGAAAAGGTATACTCATACATTGCTGGTAGGACTGTAAATTGGTGCAGCCAATATGGAAAGCAGTATGGAGATTCCTTGGAAAACTGGGAATGGAACCACCATTTTACCCAGCTATCCCACTACTTGGTCTGTACCCAAAGGACTTAAAAACAGCATACCACAGTGATGCAGCCACATCAATGTTTATAGCAGCACAATTCACAATAGCTAAACTGTGGAATCAACCTAGATGCCCTTCAGTAGATGAATAGATAAAGAAAATGTGGTATATATACACGATGGACTATTATTCAGCATTAAAAGAGAATAAAATCATGACATTTGCAGATAAATGGATGGAGTTGGAGAATATAATGCTAAGTGAAGTCAGCTAATCCCAAAAAACCAAATGCCAAATGTTTTTCTCTGATATAAGGATGATGATTCATAATGGGGTTGGTGGGGGGAGCATGGGAGGATTAGACGAACTCTAGATAGGGCAAATGGGTGAGAGGGGAAGGGAGGGTGCATGGGGGTAAAAAAAGACAGTGGAATGAGATGGACATCATTACCCTAAGTACATGTATGAAGAATGAATGGTGTGACTATACTTTGTGTTACAACAGAGACATGAAAAATTCTGTTCTATATGTGTAATATGAATTGTAATGCATTCTGCTGTCATATATAACAAATTAGAATAGAAAAATAAACAAACATGAAAACAATAAATAAATAAATAAAATGGAGATAAGTACTAAAGAAAAGAATAGCTATTCTCTGAGCACATATGGGGACTTGGCATCATATCTGGGGGAACCAGGCACTTCAAGGATAAGATAGACACCTTTCCTTCCAAATTTTTATTTTGAAAATTTCAAATCTGTAAAAATGTTGCAAGAATATCACCCTGGACTTATTATCAAGATTCACCAATTGTTAATATTTTGTTCTCTCTACATTTATTTTCCTACATCATTTAAGAGAAAGTTGCAGGCATCAGGACTCTTTGTTCCTAAATATTTGAGTATATATATTCCTAAGAACAAGGACTTTCTATGCAACCACAGTGTCCTGTCCAATAAGTTTATGATTAATGAATGCATGTACTAATTGTATCAATACCCAGATTATAATGGGCTGAACACTGTCCCCCCCCAAATTAATATATTTAAATCCTAACAACAGGTACCTCAGAATGTTGCTGTATTTGGACATAAGATTGTTAAAGATATAATTAAGATAAAGTGAGATCATGTGGGTGGGTCCTAATCCAATCACTGGTGAGCTTCTAAGAGGAGGAAATTAGAATATAGATGCACACAGAGGGAAGACCATGTGAGAACACAGCAAGAAGGTGAGAAGAAAGAGGCCTCAGCGCACACCAAACCTGCTGACACCTTGATTGTGGACTCTACAACTGTGAAAACACATTTTCATCATTTCAGCCACAGTCTGTGCTAATTTATTATGGCAGCCCTAGCTGATTAATACACAAATCTCAACCAAAATTTTCTCATTAAAATTGGGATTGAACCCAAGGCCTTGCATGTGTTAGGAAAGTGCTCTACCACTGGGCCACATCCACAGCCCTTCCCCCTATTTGGCCCCCTTTGAGACAGGGTCTTGCTAAATTGCCCAGTGGCCTCAAACTTCCAATCCTCCTGCCTCAACCTCCCAAGAAGCTGGGATTGCAGGTGTGTGCCATCTTACTTAGCTCCAATAATATTCTTTATGCCATTTTTTAAAAAGTCTAGGACTCACTCAAGGGTCACATGTTAAATTCTATGGTCAATATAGTCTAGGACAATCCAGAATGTCTCTGTAAATATAGAACAATCTTCCCCATCTTTTTCTTTAAGGTCTGTCCTGCCAATGATGTCTTTAAAAGAGTCTGTACCAACTATCTTGTGCAACATCCCATGGTCTTGATTTATCTGTTAGAATCCACCGTAGTTTTCCTGGCTAGAATGCGGTACTAATGATATTCATGGATGAAGCAGGGACTGAAAACAAGCAGCGGGCACTCTGGGTAGAAATTATCAAAGGGGCCACTCAGAGAGCAGAGCAGCACACCCCACTCTAAGCACGGTGCTCACCATATTCACAGACAGCACGAGAGACTGTGCAGGTGGAAGCACAGGCTTTGGGAGCACAAGGGGAATCTACCGTCAGTGAGAGAAGGAATTTCAGAATAGAAAAGGTCAACTGAGGACAGAATATAGAAATGATAAAGGTCAAGTTAAGACACCTGTTTTTTTTTTACTGAGGCCTTGGGGACTCTGGAGAGGTTTGGAGGCTATGCAATCGGGACATGCTTGTGATCAGAAAGCCCCAAGGGTATGGGTGCCCTGTCCAAATCACACAGAGATTGATTGGCAGGGCTACAATTGGAGCCCAAGACTCCAAATTCCCAGGAGTTTTCTACATACTATGAACGCTTTAACACCAATGTTTACTGGATGGTTAGAGCACCTTTTGGGAATACTAGAGTCTGTCCCAGGGAGGAGGAGGAGGAAGGATAAGACATGGAATTTGAGCAAAGGTGAATTGGAGAGTCAGGGAGCTTGCCAGTCTCCAGAGCCAGAGTCCAGACCCAAATACAATGTATGAAGTATGCAATAAGTGCCAAAAAATAATTTGCCTTCTTCCGTCCTCTTGTTTTTTGCAAACTACTTTCATATTGCCTCATTTATTTCACCCAAATAATAACCCTAATAGTATAGTTATTGAAAGATGTTCTCATTCAACACATTTGTGTTGCCGCCTGAAGCGCTTGGAGCAACAGAGCCGCGGGAAAAACTTCAGAAGCAAACTGGAGACAAACAGCTTTTTATTCTGATAACTTTTCTCTCTGGTTCTAACAACGACTAACTCACGCCAAACACACCACTAAAATGGCGCTGACCCGATCAGCAATTTTGGCCAAGTCACTCGAGATCCCGCAACAAGTCTCGTGAGACTACGGGTGGCGACAATGGCCAAATCTCCACGGCTCATAGTCAACTGCAATTCAAGTCAATCCCCAAACAGGGCTCCTGCATTTCCCCCTTTTTGTTTTAAAAGAGGTAATGCTCTAGGTCGTCTATGTGCAACCAACATTCTTACCCGTCATCGGATAATCAAGGCTGTGCCCTTGACTCCTGTCTTAGGTTGATATGTCGGCCACATGAGACTGTCCCGTGCGACTGTGCCTGTCTTAGGTTGTCCCCCTCTGGGGATCTTACCCGTCATTGGCTAACCAGCCATCCAATGGAGCCCTTTAGGATCAACTGTGTATGATGACTAACAGCTGTCCAATTGTGAGGAGATGTTGCGGCTTTAAGGCGACAAGCCTTTTGGTGATGAGCCAAATTGCATAGCATATCAAATTGTTTAAACAAATCAGCTGCCCTAAGTTCCATCAAGTAACACACTGAATTCTCTAGACAAATACCCGCAAGGCATTGTCCCGTAAAGTCCCAAACAATAAAGATCAAAATGTCCATTTGTTGTAACATGTTGATGTAGGAGGCCCCATGCATGTAGAGCAGAGGCCACACTGTTGGTGAGGTTGTTTGATGTTTGAGCAGCAGGGATGCTTGCGGCGGGCCGCGATCCCTGCAGCTGTAGCAGCAGACGTCTTTTTTATGTTTTAGACAATGCCACCGGCAAATCTTCAGGGCCCGCTACCTAGAAACTCAAGCATCAATTATTAAAGGAAAGGCAGTGCTATTGCAGCACTGAGTCAAGAGGCGAGTTGTCAAACTACAAAATAGAATAATTAGATTAGAAAATTAAAGTTGATTTTTGTTCACACACATCGCTGGTTGAGCTTCTACAAACATAAGTTGGAAAAATATCATATTTAGAACAAAACAAAGAAAGACTGAGGGTAATTACTGCATTAAAGATAGATTAAAGAAAAGGTAAAGGCACTTTAGAGAAATAATTTGTTAGCTGGAACCCTTGAATCTCTGTATAGAGAGCAATCTTTTACCTGTTGAGATAATTGAAATTAATGAGCTATTAAACAAATGAAATTAATAACAAATAAACAATTTTAAGTCAAAACACCAAAATATCAGGTTATATAGTACTAGTCATATTGTTTGCTAAAGAGAAGTCCCAGGGACACCTATAAATCAAAATTGAAAGTACCTTCATTTATAAAATTATTTACCTAAATTGAATACTCTTAACCTAAAATGAATTAAAGTTATTTGGATCCATATATATATATATATATATTTTTTTTTCTTTTTCATAAGCGCTTTGTTCTTTGTGACGTCACACTGGACAGACGAACAAACATACAAACATATATTTGTGACGTCACATTAACATGAAATATAGACAAATGTACAGACATAAAGACATATATAAAAAGAAAAGAAAAAATACAATTGTGTGCACACTAAAGAGAGATCTCCTCGTCCCGGCCGGGAGGAATGACACTTAAGCTGTGAAATATTTTGAAGGACTCTTTTGAGGGAATCATTCTATACCTTCATCTTGGTCCTCTTGATTTTGTACCTTTTTATTAATCTTGATTCTTCAATAACTTCATCTTGATCATTTTGATGTGGTACCTGTTTTATTAATCTAGATGGTATCCATATTGGAGAGGATTCGTCTTTTGGAAAAACACAAACAGATCCTCTTCCCCAAATTAATACTGGATCTGGACCCTTCCATGTACCTGAAAGAACATCCTTCCAGTAAACCAAAGGTTTATGTTGTTGGTGTGGATTCCAATGTCTGTCTCCAGCAGAATAACCATTAGAGTCTAAAGTTAAAAAATTTAAGGTAAACAGGGCAACTGCCAATCTGTCCTTAGGACTTTTCCAATTTCCTTCTTTTTGTTTTAATAACATAATTTTCAGTGTTCGGTTTGCTCTTTCAATAATGCCCTGACCCTGAGGATTGTATGGGATGCCTGTTTTATGGGATATATTGAATTTTGCGCAAAACTCTTTGAAAGATGAGGACGTATATGCGGGGCCATTATCTGTTTTAAGCATTTTGGGGATGCCCAATGCAGCAAAAGCTTGCAAACAATGAGATGTAACATCTTTAACTTTTTCTCCAGAATGTAAGGAAGCAAAAATCATGCCTGAGCATGTATCTATGGTCACATGAATAAATCGCAATTTTCCAAAACTTGGCTCATGAGTAACATCCATCTGCCACAAATGATTGGGCATTAATCCTCTAGGGTTAACTCTGAAATGAGGATTGGGCAAATGTGTCATACAAGATTTACAATCTTTTACAATTGTTCTGGCTTGCTCCTTTGTGATTTTAAACCTACGTTGCAAGGTGGTGCTGTTGACATGAAACTGGGAATGAAATAAAGTAGCTTGTTGTAGCGCTGAAAGTATAAATACTGTTTTTGTAAGTTCATCAGCCTTTTGATTACCTTCATGGAGGGGACCAGGCAAATTAGTATGTGCTCTAATATGGCCTACGAATAGAGGTTCTTTTCTTGCCCACAAAAGTTTTTGTATTTGATAAAACAATTTAAAGGCTGGAGTATGAGGTGCTATTGGTCCTGCTAACTCTAATTTTGGGACGGCTTGTACAATATAGTGGCTAACTGAAAAAATGTTTACGGGCTGGTCCCTAAAATTTTCCAGAGCTCTTACCACAGCTTCCAGTTCCACTAGTTGAGCTGATTTGTGTGCAGTTATGTAAGTCATATTTTCTTTTTTAGTGACTACTGTAGCAGTACCATTTGAGGACCCATCTGTAAATACATTAAATGCCTTAGGAATAGGTTGATTTTTTATTACCTGTGGAAATATAATAGGATGATTAATACAAAAAGATAATATAGGGGACTTAGGAAGATGATTATCAAAATTTGCAGAAGTAGAGCATTTAGCTATAGCCCAATCATTATCATTGAAGCATAAGTATTCAATCTGTGATGATGAATAGGGAGTAATAATAGTAGCAGGGTGAATGCCAAATATTTTAGTAGAAGTCTTAAGTCCTTGAAGAATAAGTTTAGCCACCATGGAGGTATAAGATTCAATTATACTTTTAGGAGAGACGGGCAAATGTATCCATAATAAAGGCCCTTGTTGCCAAAATACTCCTGTGGGTGTATATTGTGAAGAAATAATAATCAACATCAGCGGTTGAGTTAAATCAAATCTATCACAATGAGCTCCTTCGATGGCTTTTTCTACTAACTTTAAAGCTTTCCTAGCATCAGGAGTCAATGTTCGTGGTGAAGATGGATCAGGATCTCCACGAAGGATGTCAAATAAAGGTTTTAGTTGGCCAGTAGTGAGATTTAGTGTAGGGCGAAGCTAATTAATGTCTCCCAGTAGTTTTTGGAAATCATTGAGGGTGGTCAAATGTTCTTTATTTATTAAAATTTTTGGGGGTCTAACAAAAGTATCCATGATTTTAAATCCTAAATATAATATGGGAGATCTGGTTTGAACTTTTTCTTCTGCTATATATAATCCATATTTTTTTAAATTTTCTACCACATCACTGAATATATTAAATAAGATTTTTTGATTAGGGTGGGCCAATAAAAATATCATCCATGTAATGTAGACACATGAGGTTTGGATATTTATTTTTAATGGGTTGGATAGCCTTGTCCACATATATTTGGCATATGGTGGGGCTATTAGCCATTCCCTGTGGTAAAACCTTCCATTGATATCTCTGATCAGGGCCATTATTGTTCATAGAAGGAACAGAAAAAGCAAACCTGGGGGCATCCAGAGGATGTAGGGGAATAGAAAAGAAGCAATCCTTTATATCAAGAGTAATAAGATGGAAGTTTTTTGGAATAGCTACGGGACTAGGAAGTCCAGGTTGAG
Source organism: Tamias sibiricus (assembly GCA_025594165.1). Lineage (NCBI taxonomy): Eukaryota > Metazoa > Chordata > Mammalia > Rodentia > Sciuridae > Tamias > Tamias sibiricus. The sequence goes on along the minus strand of CM046663.1, from coordinate 136,614,287 downwards.
TAGGCCCCATAACTTGCATGGTTTTATTGATTTGTCTAAGATCATGTAACAATCGCATTTTCCTGACTTTTTCTTGATCACAAATATGGGGGAATTCCAGGGAGAGGTGGAAGGTTCTATATGACCTGCTTCTAATTGTTCCTGAACTAATTGGTGGGCCGCTTGTAATTTCTCTTTAGATAGGGGCCACTGAGGGACCCACACTGGCTTATCAGAAAGCCATGGTATTTTCAAAATTATTTTCTCAGTGGCCCCGAAAAAAAAATATCTTTTTCCTTTATGACAATGATTACTTTTAGGGTTAAGATTACTCTGTACTTTTTGATAATGAGTTCTTTTATGGTTAAGATTACCCTGTAGGTTTTCACATTTAACATCTGCAGGCTTGGTTGCAAGGTGTACTCCCATTTGTTGCAAAATATCTCTTCCCCATAAAGTAACCGGTAGATTAGGTAAAACATAATGCTGAAATGTTCCTTTATGGCCTTCATCATCCTCCCATTTTAAAATTACTGCACTTTTATCTGGGAGGTTATTATATCCCAAGCCTCTTAAACTGGTTGAAGCTTTTTGCAGAGGCCAGTGCTTGGGCCATTGGCGTAAATTAATAATGGAAGAGTCAGCTCCAGTATCTATTAATCCCTCCATTTCTATTCCTTGGATTTTTATTTTACACCTAGGCCTCCTTGAACAGTCTCGAACCCAGCAAGCCATGGGACTTGAGTCAGTGGAACAAAATCCTCTATTGTTCCCTTCTTGAGGCATACCCATTTTAAATGAATTATGTAAATTGGGAAGGAGAAGCAACTGAGCAATTCTATCTCCTTGATTAACAGAGCTTATACTTTGGGGTGAGCTAAGCATTATTTTTATTTCCCCTTTGTAGTCTGAGTTTATTACACCTGGGGTCACTTGCAAACCTAATAAGCTTTTAGGACTACGCCCGATAATAAGTCCTACAGTCCCTGAGGGAAGAGGTCCCCTGACTCCTGTGGGAATCAGTTGAACCCCCATTTCAGGTGTTAACACTATTCGGGCGGTGGAACAGAGGTCTAATCCTGCATTTCCTCTTGTTCCTCTGGCGAGGGAGTGGATGGGTAGTAGGGATTGTGTCGGGGAAGCATCTGAGTGGATGCTTGAGGATACTCCTTCTGCAATGCCCCGTACATTTGTGGGCCCCGGGGTATTGGGCCCCGTGCCCCGTTTTTTTGAATTCCTGAACAAAGGATTTCCATGGATGTCAAATTTTGAATGGCATTTATTGGCCCAATGATTTCCCTTTTTACACCTGGGGCAGCGGCCTGGGGCACGATATGAGCTTGGTCTTATTTCTCTTTTGGGATTTTGCCTAGAATTGCCTGATTGATTATGATAATTTTGCCTGGAATATCCTGATTGATTATAATATCTACGTTTAGCCTTTGTGAAATTTCGAGAGGAAGCACCTCTCATTGAGGCTGCAATCACATTTCCTGTGACAAAGGCGTCATTTATATCTTTACATAGTTGTATATATACGGAAAGATCCTTTTTAGTTCTCCATGGCCTGATGGCTGCTTGGCACCATTTATTTGCATTTTCATAAGCTAATTGAACAACTAATGGCATAGCTTGGTCAACATCTGCAAACACTCTACCTGCAGTTCTCAAAAGTCGATCAGCAAAGTCAGCATACGGCTCATTAGGTCCTTGAATCACTTTTGACAAGCTACCTTGTAGATCCCCAGGTCCTTGTACAGTTTTCCATGCCTCTAAGGCAGCTGCATTTATCTGAGCATATATATCTGGGTCATAATCTGTTTGAGCCTGTAAGTCTGCGAATTGCCCTTCTCCTGTGAGCATGTCTATATTATAGTTTTCAAACCCTGCAGCCGCGTTTCTTTTAGCCGTTTCTATACAAAGTTCTTGGAATTGCGATCGCCAAACCAAGAATTGCCCCCCGCTTAATGTTGCTTTACATAGACTTTTCCAGTCTGAGGGGGTTAAGCTAAAGGTGTTAAGGGACTCCAGCATACTCAACGTGAAAGGAGCTTGGGGCCCATAAGTCATTACTGCCTCTTTGAGATTTTTTATTGTTTTGAAATCTACTGACTGATGGACACTCTGTCCATTTTTCTTTTCAAATACTGGCGGTTCCCAATGTATCTGTGAGTTGTCCTCGAGAGCGCATAAGCGATCAGAAAGACTTTTTATTTCTGTTTCTAGGGTATGCAAATGCCTAGTAATACCCTTCATATTTTCTGTAATGGATTCCACCCATGGGGGAGTAGAGGACACAAGTGACTTTTTTTTTATTTCCCCCTCTGCCTGACGGACCTTTTTCTCGGTCTTTTTAAATTTCTTTTTCCTCATTTTCTCAGGATCACTTTTACTAGATTCCTCACCACTGCTAATTTCACTGACAGCAATATCCTGAGGCCCAGGTTCCAGTGAGAGCAAGTATCCTTCAGCTTTCGCCAATAACTCCCGAATAGCTTTAATAGCTTGGATTTTTGTCATTTTTGGGGTCTCTTCTAATACTCTCTTTACTGGTCTCAGTTGGCCCAGTGGAATCTACACTTTTTTGATCACTTTCACTTTTGTCTATATACTCCTCACTGAGAACAGAGTCAGGTATATCAAGGAGTCTTTGCATAGCCTCTATCACTTGGGATTCAGTTATATTCGAACCTATCTTTAGAGACCTTTCAGTTCTTACCTGTCCGCTCTGAAGTTCCCCGTACGGGCCGCCACCTGTTGCCGCCTGAAGCGCTTGGAGCAACAGAGCCGCGGGAAAAACTTCAGAAGCAAACTGGAGACAAACAGCTTTTTATTCTGATAACTTTTCTCTCTGGTTCTAACAACGACTAACTCACGCCAAACACACCACTAAAATGGCGCTGACCCAATCAGCAATTTTGGCCAAGTCACTCGAGATCCCGCAACAAGTCTCGTGAGACTACGGGTGGCGACAATGGCCAAATCTCCACGGCTCATAGTCAACTGCAATTCAAGTCAATCCCCAAACAGGGCTCCTGCACATTTGAAAACGTGATGCTTGGAGAAATTCAGAAATCCAGAATCAGCAATGGGGTTAGGGTGGCACTGCAGATTTCCCAAGGCTCCCAAGGCACCCTGTGTCTCTTGAAATTTCAAATTCCATGACATTCCTCTATATTTCCCCAATTGACTGTATGAAAATGGAGTTAGGCAACAAGGTGAAGCAAAGAGAGGGCCAGGCTTAGGGTTTCCCAAGGAACTTTTTTGAGGACAAAGATTCACCTTGTTTTCCAAACCCATTTGTAAGCACCTCACAGCTGTGTTGGTGAGGTCTGGGTTTGGACAATGAGTCTGACTGGAGACGGCGTGGGAGGATGGGGACAGCCAGGGTTCAGCATGTCATTTGTCGGTTACCATTAGTTTCTGAGGCACATGTGCACCTGGACTTTCCAGGGAGCCAGTACCAAGCTGATTATGGGCCAAACCACAGCCAGCAGCCTGAGGGAGAGAAATGATCCCGTGGTCACTGGACCTAAATTGCTGAAGTGAAAGTCAGTCACTTGTAGGAGCCCTAATTAAGGAGATAGCTAAGATTGCGGTTAGCTGTGAGCCATAAAGATGTTCAGCATTACCACCTTCCATGGTCTCTCGAGACTTGGCCCAGGACATTGCGGAGCGGGTCGGTACCATTTTGTGGTGGTTGGAGGAGTGTGGATTGCGGGTAGGAGTTGTTCTTGGAGCCAGAGAGAGAAGCTAGCAGAATAAAGAGGCTGTTCGTTTCCAGTCTGCCTCTGAACTTATTCCTGCGTCATCGTTGCTCCAAGCGGCAATCGCTTCAGGCAGCGACAGTCACTGTGGCGCCTTGAGGAGTTAGTTTATTAAGGAGAAAAGACAAGTGACAAATAATCCCAAGATAGCTCCTGGCTCAGAACAAGAGTACTGTAAACTTGAAATATGTAAACTATGAAATTCATAGAAGAAAAGAAGGGGAAAAGGAAGGAAGGAAGGGAGGAAAGTTTGGTTAGATGATTAGATTTTACTGACACTTTTTGCAATACTTTGGTGTCAACAGGAAATGCCCTGAATTTTGAAATAAAAAGACCACATGATATCACATTCTAGGTGCACACATAAGCTTCGAGCAAAGTCACAGCCACAACTGTCCATAGCCACATCCACCTAGGTAAACACTCAGCTTCACACTGTAGTCTCAACTCCCCAATTCCCCAGAGGTCTATGGGACCATTTAAAATAGCCCTCTCCACTCCTATCAACTCCCCATTCACCCAGGCACTGTGAAAACCCACCTCCACCTTAGTAGCCAACTACCACCCAGATCATACTCTCAGGCACCTAGTCACACCCCCAGCTGTGCCAGATCAAAGCCCACTGCACCAGCAAGGTCAAACATGCAAGAACCCTAGATCAGATGACTAATGCCCACTCCTCTATACCTTTTACACAGCCACCCCCTCTTCCTACCCAGAATCATAGTGGTGGGCTCTGCTTTGCTCAAATTCCCATCCAAATGCAGTGGAGAGAGTTAGACTGATTGGGTGGAGGTGGTGTCCCTGTCTCCAGCTCCAGAGTATCAGGTGGTAGGGACCAGGGTTGGGGATCTATGTGTCAGGGGTTACTGCCTTCCAATAAGAATGTCTTTGTCCTAAAAGAGAGTAAGAGGAGTTGAAAAGGAAGAAAAGGAGGGAGACAAGAAAAGAAGCAGAAGACGTACTAAGCAACAGTCTCTCACACATTGCCCTTGTAGGGAACGGAGAAGAGAACATCCCTTAGAGGGCAGGTACCTGCTCCTGGATGGGGTCTCAGGTGTCCAGGCTCCATAGTGGGACAGGTGTTGGGGAGAAAATCTGCCCCTCTTGGTAATCTCCAAGGACACTTCCCAATTCTATTATGCTTAGAGAGGGCAAAAATAATAACAAATACTATTTCACATTTAAAACACCTTATTAATATGGCTGTCTTATTATTTGAACCATTTGCTATCGATTCATTATCTCATTTTGCACAACTGGACTGTAATGTTCTGTGCAACCTTGGCCAGGAGAAAAGAGGTCGGGTTCCTGTTGTTGGGAAGGTCATTTAAACTTCTGTGTCAGGTCCTCACCTCTAAAATGGGGGACACTCTAGGCCACACTTGAGGCTCCTTCTAGCTCTACTATCTTATGTATACCAATTCAGGGCAGCACCGTCCTATAGAAAAACAATGCAAGATTTAAAATTTTCAAGTCATTACATTTTTAAAAACTAAAAAGCAGGTAAAAGTAATTTGAATAATGCATTTTATTTTATTTAACTCAAAATATCCAAAATTTTCAACATCGATGTTTAAAAAATTATAATGAGAGCCGGGCGCGGGTGGCGCACGCCTGTAATCCCAGCACTTTGGGAGGCTGAGGCAGGAGGATCGCGCCAGCCTCAGCAATTTAGCAACTCAGTGAGACCCTGTCTCTAAATAAAAATACAAAAAAGGGCTGGGGATGTGACCCAGTGGTCGAGTGCCCCTGAGTTCAATCCCGGTACCACAAAAAAAAAAAAAAAAAAAAAAAAAAAAAATTATAATGAGATATTTTATATTCCTTTTCTCAGTATTTTATACTTTATAGCACATATCAAATTGGGTGCTAAATTTTCACTGGAAATAGTTGATCTGCTTTTAGATTTTATAAATTTGTAGTCATAAAAGTAAAAGGTATGATCCACACACCTAAGTTGTTCCAGCTATATTTAAAAATTTTTCCAATAACTGAATAACTGAATTTAAAAACTAAATAGTTTTTAAATTAAAATTAAATAGAGTCACATGTCACTTACTGATGGGGACACCCCGTTGTGAGACCTGCGTGATGAGGTGATTTCATAGTTAGGTGCGCATCATACTTACACAAATCCATTTGGTATTGCCTAGTACACACCTAGGCTGTATGTCATATATACATCTCCTGGACCACAGTGAACAAAGCAACATGAGATTAAACCAAGCACAAGAAAAATGATACAATCAAGACACCCAGGAAACGAGACATAGGAGCGAGCCTGCACCCCCATTTAACTTGACATACGTTTTTACAGTACACGTTTTAATAAGCAGAAGCAGTACACTCTAAGATAATGATCAACAGTATAGCATAGAAAGCACATAAACCAGTAACCTAGTCCTTTGTCACCAACCACTATGTATTGTACATAACTGTAGGTGCTATATTTAATACCACGGCAATGCAGCAGACCTGTTCACACCAGCACCATTTCCGCCGTTCACATCAATATAAAGTGAGGAATGTTCTGCTGTGACATAATGCCTAGGATATCACCAGGTCATGGAAAAATTTCAGCTTAATTGCAATCTTTTTTTTTTTAATATTTATTTATTTACTTTAGTTGTACACAATGCAATGCATTTATGTTTACGTGGTGCTGAGGACCGAACCGGGCCGCGCACGTGCAAGGCGAGCGCTCTGCCGCCGAGCCACAACCCCAGCCCCTTAATTGCAATCTTATGCAACCCCTATCATGTATGTGGTCTGTCACTGGTCAAAATGTCGTTATTCATGGGGTGCGTGATTAACGGCAGTTTCCACCAGGTCTCAAGTGCTCCACTGAAGTACGGGGCTACCATACTGCACAGTAGTGGCTGGAACACCACAGAGTGTGTGGGGGCCGCGGTTACCCTCCTCTCCTCGATTCACACTTCCCCAGAGTGCTTGAAACTGCTGGGTGACAGTGAGCTGGATGTGGAAAGGCGCCACCATCGATGTCATCCCAGGCAACACCTGCTCCACCACACCTCTGCATGTCAAGGAAAAGCCAGCGAAGGGGCGACTCACCTCGCCCATGGAAACAAGTCTCCAGCTCCTTTCCATTGAGCTGCTGCCAACGTTTTCCGCAGGCGGAGGCCACGTTTCCAGCTCAGACGCAAAGGCACGCAAAGGCACGGGCAGGCGCCCGAGCTTCCTCTCCTTGCGCGAAGGAATGCCCGCTGGGCAGCCAGCCCCGCAGCAGCCCAGACTCTACGTGTCACTTTGGGGATTTGGGTTTTATTAATGCCAGTCAGTGCAGAGTGATGGCTGGTTGGTGGGGGTGAGAAGGTGGTAGGGGGCAAAGTACCAGTGGGCAGCAGGTGAAACATTAGCCCCAGCCGTGGGTCAAGAGGACATATCCGCCGCAGGCTACGTGCTCTATCTACCCCAGACACAGGGAACATTTCTGGATGGCAGAACACTGCCTGGAACCTCATAGCCCTGACCCAGGGGAAGCTTCAAAAGCCACCTCCAGAACGATCCTTTCGTGCCTCCTACAGAAAAGTTAACAACCAGCAAGGGCTCCACACATGGTGTTATTCTCTCCATGGAAAAACTGAAACTCAAGTAAGTAACTTGCCCAAGGTCATTCGGCCACAAAACTGAAATTTAAACCCAAGTCTGTTTGACACCAAAGTCTGCACTTTCTATTAATAATACCTAATAATAATAGGTGACCGTTATTGAATGGTGCCATGTGTCTGGCACCGTGCCCTGTTCTTTATAAAAGCAAACTTCTGCCAGGCACCATGGCATGTGCCTGTGATTCCAGCCACTCGGGAGGCTGAGGCAAGAGAATTACAAGATGGAGGCCAGTCTAGGCAACTTAGCAAGACCTTGTCTTAAAATTTTTTAAAAAATTTTAAAAAGTGAACTTGTTTATATTCAAAATATTTCTGTGAAGCATAATCTCATGACCATTTTATAAATAAGGAAAACTAAGTCTCAGAGAGGTTATGTAACTTGCCAAAGATCTTGAAACTTGTGATGGAGATTTTTGCCTGGCTTCTAAACTCATGTGCTCACTCATGACATGATGCCTCTTCATTAATGAGAACTGTTACAGTGGCAGACAGGCTGATGTCCTACTCCCGTCTTCTTCTTCTTCTTCTTTTTTTTTTTTTTTTTTTATGGTACCGGGGATAGAACTCAGGGGCACTCAACCACTGGGTCACATCCCCAGCCCTTTTTTGTATTTTTTAAATTTAGAGACAGGGTCTCACTGAGTTGCAGTTGCTAAGTGCCTCGCCATTGCTGAGGCTGGCTTTGAACTCATGATCCTCCTGCCTCAGCCTCCCAAAGTGTTGGGATTACAGGTGTGCGCCACCGCGCCTGGCCTCCCTATCTTCTTGATCCATCTCTGAGCTCAGGGCAACTGAGATGGCTTCCAGCCCACAGACAGTAGCCCTCAAGTACCTACATTCTCTACCTCCAGCTTTCTCAGGCACCTAAGGAACTGTGGGCGGTCTTAATACCTTCAGTGTATGTTGGAGTCAGCTTTTTCATCACGTGACCAAAGGACCTGATAAGAATGCCACAGAGGAGAGGAAGTTTATTTGGGGTTCATGGTTTCAGAGGTCTTAGTCCATAGATGGCCAACTCCAAAGCTGCCTGAGGTGAGGCAGAACATCAAGGAGGAAAGGCATGGGAGAGGAAAGCAGCTCAGGGCATGGCACTTAGTTGCCCAGGCTGGGCTTGAACTTTCAATCCTCCTACCTCAGCCTCTCAAAGTCACTAAGATTATAGGTGTGCAACATCACATCCTCCTAAGGACTAAGGGCCCATCCCGTTCCAGTATGGCCTCATCTTAACTAATGACATCTGCAACAAACTTCTTTCCAAATAAAATCACATTCTGAGATTCTGCGAAACTCAAGAGTAAGTGGCTAGACAATGCCCTAGACCCCTGATCTCCTGATAGCACAATCCTGAGGCTTATTTCATATAATTTCCCAGGGGTTCTCCAGTTTCCCAACCGACTAAGCCTCAGTTGCCCACAAGAACCTGCTCATGTTGTACTCCTGTAATCCCAGCAACTCAGACAGCTCAGACAGGAGGATCACAAGTTTGAGGCCAGCTTCAGTAATTTAGCAAGACCCTGTCTAAAAGTAAAAAGAGCCAGGCACGGGCACACCTATAATCCCAGCAGCTAGGAAGGCGAGACAGAAGGATCTTGAGTTCAAAAGCCAGCCTCAGCAATGGCGAGGTACTAAGCAACTCAGTGAGACCCTGTCTTTAAATAAAATACAAAATAGGGTTGGGGATATGGCTCAGTGGTCGAGTACCCCTGAGTTCAATTCCCAGCACCAAAAAGTAAAATAAAATAAAATAAAAAGTAAAAAGTAAAAAGGGTTAACTACTGAAGAACCCCTGGGTTCAATCATCAGTACAAAATAATAATAATAAAAAAATTTTAAAAATCTGCTCTTGTTGCCTGTTCTTATTATTTCTCTGTCTCACTTTCAGTTTACCCACGTCTTCATTTGGGCTTTTTCAGACCACTTCCCAAAGAAAATACCTATTTCCAGGTTTCATTTTTTTGTCCTTGTAGAAGAGGGAATCCAAATGCATGACTTATTTTAGGTTACATGTGAAAAGAAAATGAACCTCGGTTCTTAAATCTGCTCTGTATCCCCTGCCTCTATCAGGCAACCAGTGTTGCCTTCCTCTTCCCTGTGTTGGTTTGAGCAAACTTCTGGGGCCCACAGGCACCTTGTATTTGAACCCTCTTAGACAGTTCTGGGTTTAGGAGAGTGGGATATATCTAAAGATGGTGCTATGATCACAAAGTTGTTTTTTTTTTTTTTTAACACTTGTATATTCAGTGTTGAGTGTTATCAGTCATTCCTAAGAAATGGTATAAACATTAAAAAATGTACAAAACAAGGAAATCCTATATTCCAGCAAGAGAGGAAAGATCTAGAAAAGGTGGAATATAGAATAGTGATATTATAACTTGGGATATTTCCAGAACTATTATCTATTGCATCCACCACCTCTGTGGTTTTGCTCACAATGGGCTCATTTATCACCTAGTTGAACACTTCTTAAAATGCATCCTGTAAGCTGCTCCTAAGAAAAACATTCCTGTGATCCAGTCACTTGGATGCATTGTGGTTACTCTTTAATCTTCCTGAAGATACACAGTCCACATTAGTATGTTAAAGGTTTTTAAAATTGTTGTTGAAAAAATCTCCAGTTTAATATTGCTTCCCAAACATATTTGGCCATGGAACATTTTCCTCGCATGATACTTATTTAATATCCAACAAAACTGGTATTCCATAGACTCCACTCTGGAAAACCCTGAACTATTTAAGCAGTATGTATGTAAACATATTTTTCCCAGCCCACTCCCATTGTAGAATGTGTCAGGACACAGTTACACAGTTTTTTCTATACCTCATTCTTTACTCCAATTTTTAATCCCCCTTTTGACTTTTGTCCCTTTCTCCATTTTGGTTCAGGTTCTTGGCAGTGAGCTAAATCCCCCTACCATCATAGATAAACTTGACACATGAATTCCCTTATCTAAGTCCCCTTGTGCAGTCTGGGCTTCTGAGGGGCTTGCTCGACCCTACCTCCTTCAGGACACAGACATCTACACAGGAAGGTGTCTGTCACCAGTGAGCATCCATGATCAGTCAGCATGATTCAGATCTTCCTGCTTGGCGAGAGACAGTGAAACCCCTTTCCAAACATGAGGTCTGTTATGGGTTGAATTGTGTCCCATCAAAATTTGTATGTTGGAGTCCCATGCCCAGGACCTCAGAATGTGACCTTATTTGGAAAGAGGATTGTTGCAGATGTAAGTAATTAAGTAAAGATGAAGTCATACTGGCATAGGGAGGGCCCCTAATGCAATATGAGTGGTGTCCTTATAAAAAGGGGAAATTTGGAGACAGGCTCACGCACAGGGAGAACACCATGTGAAGACCGGAGTAATGTTGCCACAAGCCAAGGAACTACCAGAAGCCAGGAGTGAGGCTTGGAACAGGTCTATCCTCAGGCCCTTCAGAGGAAACATGGCCCTGCTGAGACCTTAATCTCAGACTTCCAGCCCATGTGAGAGAATAAATTTCTGTTGCTCAAGACACTCAGCCTGTGATACTTCACTATGGCAGCCCTGACAAGCAAATATGTAGGGGTGAAGTCTCTGTTTACTGTTCTACTCTACTTTCACCAGCAGCGTGTTCCTGCCCCAGCTCCCTCCAAATGGGAGGATGAAAGATAATGGAAACTGAGCCTCTGAGCACCCCCAGTTTCAGGCCCTGTCTTTGTTGGGATCTGGTCAGTTCCCATGATGCCTTAGTAGCTAGGTGGACGGACTCAGAACCCCCCTTTTGGCTATGGTGTGTATGTCCTCTTCTTGATTTTCACTGAGTTTCTGACCTCTGACTTATCACATTTCAGACTCTCATGTTCTTTGCGAGTGTACCCCAAGCTTCCCTCCCAGGCCTCTGGGTTCATACTGACCCCGTGACAAGCAGTGGGATGCCACCTGGCTGGAAAGGCACCCCTGAGATGGACATGCCAAAGTCTTAACCAGAGGTAGTACATGAGATCCTGGCCCCCTCAAAGATGAAGCCAAGACTATAGGCTAACCATCTAAATCAGGCTGCACCCTCTGTGTTTTGGTTTCCATGGAGATGAGCAGGATGTAGATGCTTATATCCAACACTGGCAAAACGACTATATTTGGGAACATCAGATAGACTGCAGTTTCTCAATCTTAGCATTATTGACATATAGGCCAGAGAATTTTCTATTGTGGGGCTGTCCTGTACAATGCAGGATGTTCAGCAGCATCCCTGACCTCCGCACTCTACACCAGTAGCAACCCCCCCCCCAAGTCATGACAATCAAAGCTATCTCCAGACTTGCCAAGTGGCCCGTGGGAGGTGCAAAATCACACACAATTGGCATCCACTGAGTTAAATCAACCTCAACACACTTATTCTCTACTCTGAGGTCCTTACAATCTGGGATCATTTTATTTTTATTATTTCAATGACTCTGTGTTTCTAAAAGCTTTATTATTTCCTGATCTCAGTTATATAAGAAAAACCTATTAAAAAAAAAAAAAAAAAAAGACTAGCAGAAAATGTTGATCATGGTTGTCTCTGAATGCTGGGTAGTAGATTTGTGGGTGAATTATCTTTTCTTTCTACTTTCCTGGATTTCTTGTATTTGCTATATTGAGCATGACTTAGTCTGTAACTAACAAAAATCTGACTGGAAGCCTGGGCATTTTCATGTTAAATACAATAACAACACCTTAATATAAACAGGATAAAAAAAATTCCCATTAATTGTAACCAGAGGAAGGTAAGGGAGGGTAAAAAGCACAGTTTAAATCCCAGCCTTGGGCTGGGGTTGTGGCTCAGAGGTACAGCGCTTGCCTAGCACGCATGAGGCACTGGGTTCGATCCTCAGCACCACATAAAGTAAAACAAAGACATTGTGTCCACCTAGAACTAAAAAATAAATACTAAAAAAATAGAATACAAAAAATAAGTCCCAGCCTTAAGCATGCTATTAATGTCTGCCCTGCCAATGTGAATGGAGAATATTTGTAAAGCATTTAGAATAGCAGGAGCTTCATAAATGGTGGCTCACACCGTTATTAGGTTCCCTTCCAGCTCAAGATTCTGGGTTCCCTCTTTATTCTATGCTTGTGCTACCCGTATCTGTTGGTGATCATAAAGTTACCAATGTGACCTTGGAAGACTCATGAGGGCCTCTCTTGGTAAGTGGTCCCTTTTCCCCAGCCCTTCCAACTCAGGGACTCTTCTAGGAAAAAAAACAATGACAGTCCTTATTTACCATTATTATCACAGCCCACACTTTCCACAAGCAGCCTTTCCTCTTCTCAACCACTCTGTGAAGCAGGAACAATAATCCCCTTTTCAGAGACAAAGAACCAAACTCAGAGAAACTATGACCAACTTCTCCAAAGCTACATAGTCTTATGAGAGTCAGCACAAAAAGAGACCAACTCTGTCATCAAATAGTCCAACTCCCTCCACCTTTCCAGTTTCATGGGTGATAAAACTGAAGTTTAGGGAATGAAATGACTGATACCTAAGGTCACCCAGTGAACAGAGCCATGAACAAAAGGCAGACTCTTAGTGTGAAGTGCAATGTTCTAGCACTCACACGGGCAGCTCCTACCTGGGGGGGATGGAGCGGACCCTGACATCTCTCTAAACAGTAACTGAAGTCAGGAATCAGGATAACTTCATGTTTAGAAAAGAGGAGCCAGACAGCCTGAGTTCAAATTCTGCCTCTTCCTCTTATCCCAGCTGTATTACCCTGAGCAAGTTACTTACACGATGTGGGGCTTCCACTTCTTCATTTCTGAGAAGAAAATAATAATATATTTAAAAAATTTATTGAACAAAGTTATTTAGCAAATAAAATAAGCCACATTTGCATCTAATAACATACCTGCCACATACTGAACACTCAATGAACATTAGGTATTACTAAACTTCACAAAATAAGCTGCTAAGAAATCAGAGAGTGCCTAAGATTTTTTTTTTTAGCTTTATTCCTTGCCAGAAAGTATTTTTTTCCCTCATGATTTAAAGTAAATCACTATCATTGTGAAAAATTTGGAAAAGACAGATGAGTGAAAAGGAACCAATAACAATCCCTCAGAATGGGACTGTTATAACTAATTAACAAAACACTTTTTACTTTGGGAAATTTCAAACATATACAAGAATAAAAAGGAGGAGTATAGAATCTCCATGTTTCCATCTGTTTTAGTCAGCTTTTTCACTGCTGTGACTAAAAGACCCACCCAGAACAACTTTAGAGGAGGAGAAGTTTATTTGGGGGCTCACATTTCAGAGGTCTCAATCCACAGACAGCAGGCTCAATTCCTTGGGGCTTGAGGTGAGGCTGAACATCATGGCAGAGTGTGTGGCAGAGGGAAGCAGCTCACATGATGATCAGAAAGCAGCAGAGTGAAGCCGGGCGTGGTGGCACATGCCTGTAATCCCAGCACTTTGGAGGCTGAGGCAGGAGGTTCTTCGCAAGTTCAAAGCCAGCCATCATCAATGGCGAGGCACTTAGCAACTCAGTGAGACCCTGTCTCTAATAAAATACAAAAAAAAGGGCTGGGGGATGTGGCCCAGTGGTCAAGTGCCCCTGAGTTCAATCCCCGGTACCAAAAACAAACAAACAAACAAAAACAAAAAAATGAAAGAAAAAGAAAAGAAAGAAAGCAGCAGAGCGAGATCTCCACTTGCCAAATACAAATATATACCCCCCGAACCACTCCCCCAATGCCCCACCTCCTCCAGTCACACCCTACCTGCCTTCAATTAACGCTCAATTAATCCTATCAGGTGATTTAATTCACTGATTGGGTTAAGAGTCTCATAACCCAATCATTTCTCCTTTAAACCTTATTACATTGTCTCACACGTGAGCTTTTGGGGGACACCTCACATCCAAACCACGACAACATCATTTAGATTCCTTAAATACTAACTTCTGGCCAATCTTATTTTATTTACAGCCCCATCTACTTCTCTTTCATATACCCACCCTCCATGTTTTAGGAAAATCCCAGCCATCAATAATTTTATCTCTAAATATTTCATATGAATCCCTGAAATACATAGATTCTCTTTATTAAGTTACAATGCCAATATCACACCTTTAAAAATTAACAATCAATGTTTTTAATATAATTATATTACCAGTGTCCAAATTCACCCCAATTGTCACATAAATGTTACAGTTTCAATTGGTATTCAAATTGCATCCACATGTTGGATTGGGTAATGTTTCTTAAATTTCTTTTAGTCTGCAGATTCCACCCCCCTTCCCATCTTTCTTTCTCCCCATGCATCGCATTTATTTAGGAACTGGAATCATTTGTCCTCTAGAGTTTCCATATTCTGAATTTTGCTGATTGCATCCCTATGGTATTACTTAACATGGTCTTGTGAACCATGTGTTTCTTGTAGATTAGTAGTTTTAGAGGCGTGGTCAGATTCAGGTTTGATTTTGTGCCAAGAATTCATCATGGATAGTATGATGGTTTCCACTGGGAGACACGTAATGACTGTCTTCCCTTGATCTCTCTTTTTGAGAAGTGAGCAGCCTTTAATGATCATAGCCCATAGCCTCTGATTTTGTTCAAGGTTACAAAGAGTGATATTCTAAAGTACTTATCAGTGCTTTTTATTTATTCTCTAGAGTCTCCTATTTAAAGGAAATCACTCTCATCATGAATATGAGGAAAAGCAGGATGAACACTTGATTCTTTTTGTCCAACTTTCAAAATAAAAATCCCAGACTAGGGATGTAGCTCAGTGGTAGAGCACTTGCCTAGTATGCACCAGGTCCTCGGTTGGGTCCTCAGGCAAAAAAAAAAAAAAAAAAAATCTTTTATTAAAAAATAAAGATCCCTGGTATCATCCAAAGGTGAGTAATAAATTTTGTTTTAATTTTTTTTGTAACATTACTAGTTGTCATCTATATTATTAGCTTGTAGGTATAAACATATTTTACATGTTCTAATCCATTGCAGTTGGTATTATCATTGCTCAAATTATCTCAAGCTTTTCTTCATTTTTTTTTTTTTTTTTTTCTCTTATGTAGCATTGGAATTACTTGATTCTTAAAGGTTTGGTAAATGTCCTCATGAAAACTTTTGGGCCTGGTGTTTTTTTGTTGTTGTTTTATGTTTGTTTATTTTTGACAGGAGAGTTCTTTATTTTCTTTCTCTAGTTCTTTTGTGACAAGTAGTCTGTTACAACTTTGTGTCACAACTAAGACCAATTTAGGTAGCTGCATTATTCTAGAAAATTATCCATTTCATCTAATTTTTTAAATACTTTTGTATAGAGTTGAGACAAACAATCTCATGTTTTTATTTCAGATTTCCTCTGCTTTGATGGTTATTCCCACCCACCAGTAGCCAGTATTTCTAATTTTGTAGGTCTGTATTTTCTCCCATTTATTTTCTTGGTGAGTTTAATTTGTTCTTTGTCTATTTTGTTGATTGTTTCAGTGTCTGGTTTATTTATTAATTCTGTTTCCTGATTTATTAATTTCTACTTTCATCCTTATTAATTTCTTCCTTCTAAATTCCTTTGGCTTGCTTTGTTGTCCTTTTCTTGGCTTTTGAATGAACTGTTTGGTTCATTTGTTTTCATTTTTATTGATGTGGGTATTTAATGCTAAACTTTCCCTCTATTAACTACTAAATACCATAGACTCGTTTGTGTTTCCATTGTCATTATTGAAAAAAAAAAAAAAATTCTGTACTGTTATGTTGTACTCCTAATAGCTGTTTATGAACGTTTTAAAAATGTTTCTTCAGTTTTCAATTTTATTAATAAATACTGGAATCAGAAAACATCCTTTTGTTCTTTGGAATTTATCAAGGTTTTCTTTGTGGCCCAAGATGTAGTCACTTGAAAAGACGTTTTCTCTGCTGTCAGGATTCAGGTTTCTACACACATTCCTAAGTTCTACATTATTGACTATGAACTGATCTGTCTTGAATCGAGAGAGATGTACTAAAATCAGCTATTTTTATTTTGTTTATTTTTTTGTGTGGTGCTGAGGATCGAACCCAGTGCCTCACGCTTGCTAAGCAAACGCTCTGCCTCTGAGCTACAACCCCAGCCCTAAAACTATTTATTATTAGTAAGTTTCATTCTATTTCTCCTCAAATCCAGTTGTTCAGTACAGAAATATTAATAATGAATATATCTTCATTATGGATTGTTGCTTTTGGCATTTTAAAGTCTCCTTCCATGCCTTTTGGTCTGAATTCCATCTCATCAAATAGCAGGATTACAACTCTGCTTTTAATTTTTTTTTAAAATTTTTTGTAGTTGTAGATGGACAGAATGCCTTTATTTGATTTGCTTATTTTTATGTGGTACTGAGGATCGAACCCAGAGCCTCATGCTTGCTAGGCAAGCGCTCTGCCACTGAGCTACAGCCCCAGCCCTGCTTTTAAATTTTAATTCACATTTGTTTAATATCTCTGCCTGGTCTTTTATTTTGAACCTTGCAGGATCTCTTGGTTTAGATGTCTCTTGTGTAGAGCCGAGTGTTGGATTTTGCTGTTAGCCAATCTGGAAATGCTTTTTGGAAATCTTTTTTTTTTAAGTAATAATGTAAATTAAGTCCATTTACATTTATTGATATGATGGATGTGCTTGACCTTGGCTCTGTCATCTTATTTTATCTGAGGACTAAATTTTAATATAATTTTTATCCCTGAAACTTTCCTTCCAGTCTTGTAATCCCTTGACTGGGCAAAGTTCCATACAATTCGCTTTCATTTCCACCATCCTTCATGCTGTTTGTGATGCTGTTTTCTAGTTCTCACTGATCACATATCCGTCCTGTGATCCTAAAGCTTGGAAACCTCTGGCTGTTAAATCACTTACAGTCAAAGCGTCAGTTGCTGCAGGATGTTCATCACCAATGAAGGAGTTGTTTGGAGAGACTCAGCCAGGCTCGCTTGACATAGGAATGAACCCCGAGCTTGGAAATTGAGAGACAAAGGGTGTTAGAAGAAGAGAGAAATGTTTCTGGGAGCGTTTCCCCTTACTTAATGAATTACTAGGAGATTTGTGACTACCCAGTCTGTGCGGGTAAGTCTTTCAGCATGTGGACCCAGAGGTGTCATGGGCTTGCTCCGCTATATCCTCCCTGCCCTTTCCATGAACTGCGACACTTCCTGTCACCAGTTTATTTTCACTTCTCTCCTGGCAGCTGTCCACTGCAATCTGCATGCATTTGAAATCATTTGCTACTTACTGGAGAATTCACGCTAGGGAGAAAGGGAGGAAAATAACCATTCCTGGGGACACCACATCGTCATGAATTTGAAAGAAAAGTCAACGTTGGAGAAAACTCTTTTTTTTTTTTTTTTTTTTTTTTTTTGCCACCTAAATGACTGTGGATTAATAGACCCAGAGAATGCCAAGCCAACTGTGTAGAAGGGAAAGAAAAGTTCAAGTCAGTTGCTGGGGTGCCTCAATGAGGCTGCCATCCCTTGAGCCCTGTGCAGCAGAGGTGGCTCTGCAGCTGTCACCCTCCCTCTCACATCTGCTCTGGGGTTCAGTCCTCAACTCACCAACCACAGGCAAAAGCTGCTCAGGCTCTGGATTTCCTTGGGATTTTCTGGAGAGCTTTGATTTGGTCTCAGGCGCCTGGGTTTTGTTGCTTGTAAACTAGAAACATAAAAGTTGAAGCTGGAAAGAAACCTCAGAGGAAGTCAAAGTCACAGCAAAGACTTGGGTTCCAATAGTCTTGGATCCAAATCACAACTCTGACACTCTCTGTGTGACCTCTCTGAGCTTCAGCTTTCCTACTGAATTATAACTGGGAATATAGTATTTCACAGGGGTTTTGTAAAACCTAAGTCAGTGGTCCTCAAAGTGTGGGCTCCAGATCAGCATCACCTGGGAACTCATTAGAAATGTAAATCATCCGGCCTCACCCCAGGCACACTGTTATGGTTTGAGTATGGTCTATGCCCTCCGAAACTCAAATTTTTTCTTTTCTTTCTTCTACTTTTTCTTCTCCTTCTCCTTATTCCTGGTGCTTGGGATCAAACCCAGAACCTTGTGTGTAGAAGGCAAGCACTCTACCATGAACGGTATCCCCAGCCCCTCATGTGGAAATTTGATTGTACTATGGCAATGTTGGGAGGTGGAGTTCTTAGGAAGTGATTAGATCCTTATGAAGGTTAATACAGTTCTTTCCCAACTGGGCCAATTTTTACAGTAGTGAGTGACTTTGCCCTCACAGGACTGGCTTAGTTACCACAAGAGAGGGATATTATAAAGTAAGTCTACCCCTTATGTGTTGCCTCTTATTCACACGTCTGCTTTCCACGTTTCTTCCATGTTATTATGCAGCACAAGGCCCTCACCAGACGTAGCTGTGTGAACTTGGATATCCAGCTTCTGTAACAGTAGCTAAATAAACTTAAAAAAAAAAAAATAGGTTACCCAGCATCAGGTACTCTGTTACAGCAATAGAAAATGTAAGCCAGGTGTGGTGGAGTGCCCCTGTAATCCTAGTGTGTTGGGAGGCTGAGGCAGGAGGATCACGAGTTCAAAGCCAGCCTCAGCAATTTTGCGAGGCCCTATGCAATTCAGGGAGAACCTGTCTCTAAATAAAATATTTTAAAATAAATAAATAAAAGGACTGGGGATATGGCTCAGTGGTTGAGCATCCCTGGGTTCAATCCCTGATACAAAAAAAGAAAAAGAAAATAGATTAAAATACACACTGAATCAGAAACCCAATTTGTGTTCTAAAAAGTCCTTCAGGTAATATCCTCTGAGGTTTGAGAACCACTGATGTGGATAAAGCGTCTAGCACCGATCTGGCAGTAGAGTAAGACCAAGGTAAATGGTAGATCTTAGCATTGCTATTGTTTAGGACTTAGCTGAACCCTGCTTTTATAGGTGGGTCAACATGGGCCCAGGGAGGCATGGACTTTTTCAGATCATAATGAATTAGAGGCACAATTGGGGCTGAACCCATATCTTCTGGCTTCCAGAAGTTTGCCCCTTCCTGTCTGTTCTTTCCTTCTCCCCCTTAAAAAAACAAAACAAAAACAAAACTTTTTTTAAACAATTAACCAAAGTGTCTTCTTTATAGACTTTAGGAAATAGAGAGAACAGTTCAAATTAAGGCTAAAACTTATCTGCAACTCTAACCTTCCCTCCCAAGAAATAGAAGTTGACTTTTGTATGATTCTTCTATATTTTTAATGTGCATAAGTATAAGTATACAATATATTTACATATTACATATGCAAATAATGTGTATTGTCATTCATATAATATATATAATATATATCTATATATACATTTACATATAGAAACACAAAATTGGGTTTACACTGAATAAATTAATTTAAAAGTCAAATAGTACTGCTATGAGAAGGAGGAGGAGGAGGCGAAAGAGAAGAAGAAAAGAGCTCTTTACTCCCAATTCTTGGTTCCAGAGGCAACTACTTTCTATTTTTTTCAGTTATTGCATTTTACTCTATTTTTGTAAATAACAAGCTTATAATACTTTTTTCTTGATTTTTCTCAGATTTAAATATTATGTATTGGCTTTCAGCTATGTAGGATGAGGACTTAATCACTGCCTAATTTTTTGTAGCTCATTATGCAAAATTTGGTAATACCTAATACTTACTAAGCATTCATTATGTGGCCAATATATTCTAAATATATATATGGATTAGTTTATTTGTTCTTAAATATATTCTTACTTTCTTCTTATAGATAAGGAAATGGAAGCCCACTTCAAAATATGTACCCTTGCTCAAAATCATACCCAATATCCCCTCATGGGGACATCAAATCCTGGGAGAGGGGCATTGTGTGTTATTTTGAGCAAAGGGACATATATTGCAATGGCTCATTTAATAACGAATTCTTTAACTGCCTCTCATTCTCCCACTATGATGAGCTCTCAAAGGCCATCGAAGTCCCCACCACAGGAATCTGGAATTGGGATAAAGAGAAGGGCAGAGTCTTCAGCTTTCTGAACTGTCAAAAGTACATTCTGATGCTCTCAGTAACTCTTTGCATCTGCCCCAAAGACCAAATATCAGAGCCATCTGGTTTGCAGAAAGAATGACCCGGACATCCAGAGAGAAATAGAGATGAGACCTAAGGAGCAAGACCGTTTATGAAGTTTTCCAACTCCTCATGAAACTTGACTCATCTCTGCCCTTTAATTTATTAAAATGTCCCTGAATATTAAAAACAGAATATCTATCTTTGCTTTAAAAAGTTCAACTATAGTTCTGTTGCTTGCCTCCCAATAACACTAATGAATTGTAATCGTACACATCACAGTCCAGGTTAGAGCCCCTACACTAGAGCACAGAGTTAGTGGGAAACTGGGTTTATTCCCACTCACCCAGTTGTAGTCTACTGGATAATTGGAAAACAGAAGCATGCAATGTCAAGAGGAGGCAAGCATTTTACAGTAGCTTTGTGTGGGTGGGTGAGTGGCATCCTCAGATAGTACTTAGAAGGACCAAATATCTGAGGAGCAGTTAAACATGACTACAATAGGGCCACGTGGGAATGTATAATGTGAATATAGCTTGGGAGGTGTCTTGAAGTTAAAAGGAGGAGTTCTGAACTGTTGTAGCTTTTGTGATTCAGATGGTTGGCAAAACCACAGAATAGCTGTTAGCTCCTATATCTTATGAATCTATTGATTTTCCCTTAAATATTAAGTCAGCTTTGTGCAACCTACTTTTTCAGAGGGTTACTGGGGATTGAAACTGGGATGCTCTACTACTGAGCTATACCCCCAGGGTATACCCCCTCTTTAATTTTGAGACACTGTCTCACTAAGCTGCCCAGGCTGACCTTGAACTTGTGATCCTCCTGGCTCAGCCTCCCAAGTGGCTGGGATTACAGGTGTGTACCACTGCGACCAGCATTCTTGCAACCTAATAAAGATAAATTTGTTCCTGTTCAAGTCAGAAGCTACGATCACTTAAACAACAACCCAACAAACAAATATAAAGTCTTCATCCCTCTATTCCCCCTGTAGCTCTCCTGACACTTTCCAAGTTCCCATTCTGAAAAGGCAACTATTTTATTTAGTTATGCCTGGAGGTCTCTCTTAAGATTGCAGACACATATGGACCAGGGCTGCATTATCTGAAGGCTTGACTGGGCTGGAGGATCCATTTCCAAGGCGGCTCACTCAAGTCAATGTCAAGTTGATGCTGGTTGTCGGCAGGGTCCTTAGTTCCTCTCCTCACGGACTCCATGAGGCTGCTTAATTGTCCTCATGCCATGGTGACTGGCCTTCCCCAGAGCAAGCATTTCAAGTGAGAGGGAGCCAGGTGGAAGTTGTATTCTTTGCATGATGGCCTCAGAGGTTACATAGCATTACTTCTAGCACATTCTATTTGTTAGAAGTGAGTTATCAATGGCCCACATTCAAGGAGAGGGGAGTTGAACTTTATTTTTTGGAGGAAGATGTGTCAAAGAATTTGAAGACATATTTTAAAATCACCACAACAAACAACATACCAGTTTCCATGGACGTAGAAGGGAAGCTACTGTGGTTCTTTCTTCTCCATTCAATATTTGAATACCTACGATCTGGAAGGGCCAAGAGGACTCAGATCCTGTGCCAGTTCACACTTATTGCTTGTGGCTTCCAAGGGCATAGTGTTGCAAAGGATGCTGAGGCATACCTGAGTCTAGCGGGACGGAGTGCCATGATTGACTAGTGACACTGCCATAAACACCAGAGGAGGGGGTGCTGGTGCAGGAGCCAAGAACTTGTTATTTCTGTGGCTGGTGTTAAGCCCTGTGATAGGGACAACTATGAAAAAGACACAGGCCTGGGTTTTTAATTGTTTACAGTGTATTTATTGAAGATGGTGCTGGACACAGTGAACTACTCACTGAAGTCCATTCATTCCTTCTTTCACAGTGATAGAAGTGTAGCCAGACACAGGGCTGCCCAGCAGACACATTTCCCAGTCCCTCTGAAAGTTAGATACAGCTATGTGATTAAGTTTTCTCCAAAGTAATTAGAAGTGATATATGCCTTAACACTTTGCTATACCTAAGAGATGGTGAAGAAAAAATATGGAAGGAACCAAGATCCCTGAATGACTCTGTGGAGTAGAGAGCCCCCAGCCAAACTGAAACCTGCTCCCTTGACTTTTTTTTGTTGTACCAGGGATTAAACCCATGGGCATTTAACCATGGAGCCACATCCCCAGCCCTTTTTAGATGTTTATTTTGAGACAGGGTTCTAACTGTGTTGCTTTGGGCCTAAGTTGATGAGGCTGGTCTCTAACTTGTGATCCTCCTGCCTCAGCCTCTTGAGTTACCTAGATTACAGGCATGTGCCCAACTATCTTGACTTTTACATGAGAGAGAAATAAATGTTTTTGCTCTACCGCTGCCCACCCCCACCCTGCTTTTTAAATTTTTTTTTAATATATTTTGAGACACTGGTCTTGGAGATCTTTTTCTTACAGTAAATAATACAACAGACACAGATGAGCATATAATAAACACCATAAAATTGTCACACTATACAAAATAAGCACACAAAAGACATCATAGCCTCATGTGAACCAACTGAGTCATACTGAGTATTGATGATACAGACTCAACAGCAGTAGAACCCAGTCCTAGAATTTTTGTGAGGATTAGATAATACCTATGAAGTGCTCTTTATAATACACAGAATAATATGAATACTCAATAAACATTAAGATTTCACTCTTATAAATTCACTTGTAAGCACTGGTATCATGTTTTGGCAAAAAGCATACGTGACCAGAATTGGACTTTTTTTGTTCTGCCCCACCATTTCGTCTGTTTTTCATGATCAGGTCTATTTCTTGTCCATTAATCCATTATCTGATATGCAACCAGGATGATGTCTGGGGCAAGAAAGCTAATGCACAGCACAGACATGGCCTTGGTCTCCGAGGAGTTAATTGTGGTCACAGAAGAGTGAGAGTATGTTCTTAACATCGAAAAACTAAAACCATGGAAGGAATTTAAAGCATTAAAAGTAAAAATCAGTAATTCTAGGTCTGAGCCAAGGCAGTCTGAGTATGGGAGGCATATTAATGCTCATGAGCAGAGCTGCTGCATTAACCAGTACATTTTTCATGAAAAAAAAATGTACTTAGTGGAGAAAACACACGGTACACCCACATACGATGGCAGAGACGCCCCTTCTCTGTTTCTCAAAGATCCTTTAGAAGAAGGGACAATGAAATTATCAGAAATTATATGCTTGGTTCTTCCTCAGCATCAAGAAGAAAGACATCTTTTACTCTTTTTCCTCTGCATGTTCTTTTGAGGCCTGGAAATGGGTAGAGGTCACAGTTATGGGCATGAGACAAACTATGTGGCTGGTTCCTGTCCTCAGTAAGCTTATAACTGTATGGGAAAGATAGGTACTCATGGGGGGGGGCGGGGGGAACAACCCACAGCTAAGGAATGGTTCAATCTCACAGCCTGAGTTAAATGTTATGGGAGGCAGAATCACATCTTGTGAACTGGGTTAGCCCCACTAATAGTTAGAGCTGGAAGAAACCAGTGGTTTGGTTCTAGATTTCTTCTGGTGGTTGATAATTGGTTATTAGTCCAATTCCTGCTTGTATTGTGTAACAACAGGCATGCCAGAGCCAGGTAGAGAAAGACATTCAGCAAAGATTGTTTTTGGTCTGGACATTGAGAGAGATTCTCTCTCTCTCTTTTTTTTAATATTTATTTTTTACTCATAGGTGGACACAACATCTTTATTTTATTTTATGTCATGCTGAGGATCGAACCCAGTGCCTCATGCATGCTAGGTGAGCACTCTACCTCTGAGCCACAACCCCAGCCCTGAGAGGGATTCTTTAATGTGTCCCTTTTTAGGAGGGAGATGGAAAGAAAAGGAAGGGGAGGGAAGAAGAAAAAAGAGAAAGAACTTTTGTGTCCCACTTGGTTTAAACACTCAGAAAATCCCCCAACCTGCCCCGCACCTCCTCTTCAGCCTTGGGTTGATTCTATCCGAGTCTCTATTCCAAGGGAATCAAATGAATGTGCTCAACGTGTCACGTGGGCCTTCCAATATATTTGTTTTTACTTGTATATAAACTTTCACAGGATTTCTCACTGGGGTTTGAAGTTTTCAGAGCTGCCTTCTATCCCAAAGATGGCTTTGTCTTTTGAAAGTCTGAGAAATATCTTTTCAGCTGTATTTGAGATGTGAGAGAGTCAAGTTGGGGTAAAAAAAAAAAAAAAAAAATTTTGTAGCTTAAAAAAAAATTCTCAGACATTTTTTGCTAAGCCATAAATCAACAGTGGTTGAATTAAAACAGATCAAGCTTGGCTTGGGTTTAGACCTCCATGAGGTCTCTGGCTCAGCTTGAAGGGAAAAAAAAATAAGTTAATACTTTTTTTAAAACCAGCTCCTGTGCGTGTCCAGTTGGAAAAGAGCAAATCCTGTTTAATGAGAGCCGGCCCTTCTAATCACTCCATTTGTATCTCCAGAGCATTTCTTCACATTGGCCCCAAATCTGGTTTCTTGGTCTGTTCCTTACATAGGCACCAAGACTTACAGAAGATTGGAATGTATTTGGAGAGTCCAGAGTCCATCTTTCAGATAGTGTGGTTTGCCCACAGAATTGCTATCTAATCTTTGACTTCAGTGAGAACTATACATTGGCTCATTGGTCTCTGGCTTTGAGCGGCAGCTTCCAGAGAGAGGACGCGCCATCATGGTTCATTCCCCAAGACAGAACGTCTGGGCCAGATGCTGGAAGGAGGCTCCATGGGAGGCTGATCATCTTCACCTCAGTGGGTCAAATCTAATGGAAACGTCTTTGTTTTCAAAGGCAAAAGCCAAGCCTAAGAGTCATTAGAAAGTCACCTGTGATTTGTCAGATGTGGCATATGCACAGAACCATGACCTCAACTGTTTTCATCGCAAATCTTTGGGGCATTTCTCTTGAGAAGCGACATAAGAGAAATTTCCAGAGCCCTTAGATTTTTGAGGATACATATTTCTTCCCAGGCACCGCAAGCATTTGGTTCGTGGATCTACAACTTTGGAACTTGTATGACTTATGTAATGTAAGCATTTTAGAATTTCATGTGGTTTCCCTTCCCCTGTTTTCTTCTATTTTTTTGGTAATTTTATTATCCATGCTTAATGTTTGAGGATTTATCTCAGAAGGAACCATATCCCCATCCCTACCTTGAACTGTAACCATCAAGTGATCGGCATTGCTTTCTTGTTGGCTAATGTAATGAACAAGTTATTTCACGGACAATTTAAGTCCTGGAAAGCTAAAACCCAGAGAGAAACTTACCAATGTTTATAGAAGACAGACTAATATCCATTAGGCTTAAAAATCTCTAGTTAATTCACTTATCAAACATAATTGTAATGGCATCATATAAAGAAAAGGCAAGGGGCTGGGATTGTGGCTCAGCGGTAGAGCACTCGCCTAGCATGTGCGTGGCCCGGGTTCAATCCTCAACACCATGTAAAAACAAAGGCATTGTGTACAACTAAAGCAAATAAATAAATATTAAAAAAAAAAAAGAAAAGGCAAAAAAAAATCTAAGTACCAAGAAGATATACATGGTCTCCGACCTTGACTGTGAACCTGTCGCTTTGTCTCTTTTAAGCAGAGTTTCAAAGGAAAAATTCTTTGCAAAACATATTAAAACTATTTAGTTGCCTATAAGATGGCTAAAGCTCACCATGTTTTTAATGTATATGCTGATTCTTTCTAGGTTCTCAGAGCATCAAATCGCTGCTAACTTCCTTTTTCTGAAACAGTCTTGTGTATCAGTTTTTCCTGGAAGTCCTAAAGCTACCCTCCTACACTCTTTCTTCTCTTTCTCTCTCTCTCCCCCTCCCTCTATCTTCCTTCTCCTTCTGCTCTACCCTTTATATCAGAAGCCAACAATGCCATTTCATTTCTGTAGTTTCCACTTCTCTTCTGCTCTCTTTCTATATAAAAACTTAATTATGATCATTTAGGAAAGAAAGAGCAACCAGATATGGTCTTCATACATTAAATGTAGACATTCACCAATTCAAAAATTCAATCAAAACTATACCATTACATACATTAAAATATATATGTATGCATATATATGTATATATGTATATATTCACCAGTTCACTAATTAAATTTCAAAAGCATGTTATTGTTAGTGTGCCTTTTTTTTTTTGCAGAGACTGTTATGAATGACAAGTACAGGTCAAATGGCTCTTAGAAATGTGTGTTTTATTATCAAACTGAATGATAATATTAGTGGTCCTCTAGTTTTCAGTTATTTCTTTGTTTTACTATTGGAAATTCAAATTTCAACTAACAAATCCAGATACACATTTCCTCATGCAACCCCAGAAACTACCTGTCAAACCCCTCATTGAATGCCTCAGTAGCAAAACGATGTTTTTTTTTTCCTTTTTCCCCATGACAGTTCAGAGTCAAAAGAAGATGTATTACGGTATCATTAGAAAGAGATGAATTGGTCCCTAACTCTACTACACACCACTATTAGAAGCTTCCAGAAGTATGAAAACATGCTGAACTTCAGTTTTTCTCCAATAAAATGGCAATAATACACTTCTCTCTGCTCTGATTTGAAGACAATGACAACTACTCACCAGACTGTTCTAAGAATTAAATGAGATAACATATCGGAAGTCTTTAAAATATGGTAAGTCCATGATAAATAGCTGCTATGATTTCTCATCCACCAGGTTCCCCTCCCATGTGGTCTTGGTGGGGGAAGAGGACTCCATTCTCACCTAAATCACTCCATTCCCTTGACAATGAACTTTCCTGAGTCAAGAGCCTGCCCAGGACCCCCTGTGCTGTCTTTGCAGTGAAACCTTTTGCTAGACAAAGTCAAACATGGGCAGACTTCTGAGTTAAAACAAACAAACAAAAACCACTGTCTGTGTTTATGAGAAGGTTTAGTGAGCCACAGCTGTTCATCTCTGCTGCCCACGGGTTCCAGTTGACGAGTCAAACTGGTGATCAATGCAAGGTCCTTGGCCAGAATAAGGAGTGGGGGAGACCAGGGCAGCATCATTGGTTGAACCAGTTTGGCTTTCTCCAAAAACAGCAAAATGATGAGATTGGTACTTTTGATGATGACTGAAAAAAATAAACATTTTAGAGCATCTGAACCCTTTAAATAAATTCCAGTGCTGGGTCTAATTTCAAAATAGTTCAAAATATTATGTGGGACAGAGCTTTCCAAACTGTAGTGTAAGCCACTAATACAGTATGAAATCAATTCAGTGGGATGTTATCAGTATTTTTTAAAAAAGAAATAAATAGAATAGAATTGAATAGAACAATCACTCCAGTCAGCATGACAATTATCAAGAATACAAGCAATAATAAGTGTTGGCAAGGATGTGGGGAAAAAGGTACACTCGTACATTGCTGTTGGCACTGCAAATTGGTGCAACCACTATGGAAAGCAGTATGGAGATACCTCAGAAAACTTGGAATGGAACCACCATTTCACCCAGCTATCCCACTCCTCTGTTTATACCCAAAGAACTTAAAATCAACATACTACAGTGAAGCAGCCACATCACTGTTTATAGAAGCTCAATTCACAATAGTTAAACTATGGAACCAACCTAGATGCCCTTCAACAGATGAATGGATAAAGAAAATGTGGTACATTTACACAATGGAATATTACTCAGCCTTAAGAAGAATGAAATGATGGCATTTGCAGGTACATGGGTGGAAATAGAGAATATCATAATAAATGAAATAAGCCAATCCCAAAAAACCAAAAGCCAACATTTTCTCTGATAAGCGGATGTTGGTCCATAGTGAGGGGATGGGTAGGGAAGAATGAAGGAACTTTGATTTGTGTAGACAGGAGTGAAGGGAGGGGTGGGGCTGTGGGGATGGAAAGGACAGTCGAATGAGACAAATTGTTACCCTATATACATGTATGATTACACTACTGGAGTGACTCTGCACCATGCAGCCAGAGGAATAAGAAGTTGTGCTCCGTTTGTGTACAATATGTCAAAATGCATTTTAAAAATGCTTCTTTTTAGTTATAGATGGACACATGAGTTTATTTATTTTTATGTGGTGTTGAGGATTGAACCCAGTGCCTCACACATGCTAAGCGAGTACCTACCACTAAGCCACAACCCCAGCCCCTCAAAATGCATTTTATTGTCATGTATAACTAATTAGAACAAATAAAAAAAGAATAGAATAGAACAGAATGTATCAAAATAAGGTAAGCTTTGTTTTACAAAACTGGGTTGAGATATGAGTTTTTTACTTTTTATTTTTTAAGGTACTGAGGATTGAACTAAAAGTCAGGCAAGCATTCTACCATCGGGCTACATCACTGCCCTCCCTTTTCTTTCTTTCTTTTTTCTTTTTTTTTTTTTTTTTTTTTTTTTTTGTTTGTGTGTGTGTGTGTGTGTGTGTGTGTGAGACAGGGTCTTGTTAAATTGCCCAAGTTGGCCTTGAACTTATGATCCTCCTGCCTCAGCTCCCCACAAATAGCTGGCATGTGCCACTGTGCTTAGGTAATTTTTTTTTTCTTTTTGGTATTGGGGATTGACCCAGGGGTGCTTAATCACTGAGCTACTTCCCCAGGCCTTTTTTCATATTCTATTTTGAGACAGGGTCTCACTAAGTTGCTTAGGGCCTCACTAAATTGCTGAGGCTGGCTTTGAACTTGTGATCTTCCTGCCTCAGCCTCCTGAGCCCCTGGGATTACCACTATACCTGACTAAAATGCATTTTTTTTTTTATTTTTATTTTTTTGGTACTGGGGATTGAACTCAGGGGCACGAGTACCACTGGGCCACATCCCCAGCCCCGCCCCCTTTTTTAAAAAATTTATTACAGACAGGGTCTCACTGAATTGCTAAGTGTCTCACCATTGCTGAGGCTGGCTTTGAACTTGCAATCCTCCTGCCTCTGCCTCCCAAGAGCTGGGATTACAGGCGTGCTAAAATGCATTTTTTATTGTGTACTGTAGTGAAAGAATTTGAAAGCCACTGATATAGACAGACTCTTAGAAAGGACTGAGTTCATTGTTGTTCTTCAGTACTGGGGATTGAGCCCAAGGCACTCTACCATTGAGCTACAACCTGATCCCTTTTATTTTATGTATTTATTTATTTATTTTTTTGAGACACGGTCTCTCTAAGTTGCCCAAGCTGGACTCAAACTTGTGGTCCTCCTGCCTCAGTCTTCCAAGTAGCTAGGATTACAGGTGTGTACCCCTGCTCTCAACTGAAAAGACTGCTTTATTGCTAAAGTATTGTCTGTATTCAGCAAGAACAAGTTTTATTTTGAAAGTTCTTCACAGAACCAAAAGTACTGCTCCTTAAAAAAAAAAAAAAGTATTGCCACCAGCCCCTCAAATTCTAATCCAGAAAAAACTATAAACTTTCTGTTAAATGCTGAGAGGTCTTGGGATTCAGTGGTCCAGGACAAACTATCAAGTCAAACAAAATTGAGATTTACCAAAAAAGTAAAGCAGATGTGGTTATATAAACACTGTTCCAAGCAGAGAGGATTAATTGGAATTTCACTGAAACATGGGAGGTAAAATAATCCCCATGAATAGGAATGATAGTTGGAGGGCAAATGGAACCTTCTTCCAATACATAGTAGGTACCCAATAAATATTCTTGAATAAATGAAAATGATAATGTTGCAAGGATAACTACATCTTTCAGAAGCATTTGGGTTTTGGGGGTTGGGGGACAATCCACAATTCTTGGGAGGTTTGAGCAATAAAAATGGCATTTAGCAAGAGCAATGGAAAACAACGCTCTGAGTGATTCCACATTCTGGGAATGAGAGTTAGTACCTGCGCTGGTTATTCTCCGAATTCCAGCCTTCCCTACCCAATCCCTTCTCTACTGCTCTTCTCTGTGTCCTGTGAGAGATGACCTGGAAGCATTGCCTCATCTGTCTCCCTTGACCTCTGGCTTCTGGTTAGGTTTGACTGGTGGAGATGAGCTAGTTGAAGGAAAGAGAGACAGGGTGCTCCCATTCCTCCTCCGCAGCCTGACTCTCATAGAGGCGGCATCCCCTGAAGGCTACGGCTCCCTCCAGCTTCTGCCTCCGCGCTTTGACTCTTGTTGCTTTCCAGTGACACTGGTTCCTCTCCTGCTCCCTCACTACTGGTAGTGAAGTGTCTCCATTTCCCTTGTGGGTGCCTTTAACTCTGATCATCCCTCTGTATGTGGTCATTTCATAAAAAATCTAACAGAGTGGTTTTGATTTGCATTTCTCTAATTGCCAGAGATGTTGAACATTTTTTCATGTATTTGTTGACTGATTGTATATCTTCTTCTGAGAAGTGTCTGTTCAGTTCCTTAGCCCATTTATTGATTGGGTTATTTGTTTTTTTTTTTTTTTGGTGTTTAGATTTTTGAGTTCTTTATATATTCTAAAGATTAGTGCTCTGACTTACGTGTGGTAAAAATTTGTTCCCAATTAGTAGGCTCTCTATTCACCTCACTGATTGTTTTTTTTTTTTTTTTTGATGAGAAGAAGCTTTTTAATTTGAATCTATCCCATTTATTGATTCTTGATATTAATTCTTGTGCTACAGGATTCTTATTAAGGAACTTGGGGCCTAATCCAACATATTGGAGATTAGAGCTTACTTTTTCTTCTATTAGGTGTAGTGTCTCTGGTCTAATTCCTATATCCTTGATCCACTTTGAGTTGAATTTTGTGCATGGTGAGAGATAGAGGTTTAATTTCATTTTTTGCATATGGATTTCCAGTTTTCCCAGCACCATTTGTTGAAGAGGCTATCTTTTCTCCATACCAGTCAGAATGGCAGCTATTAAGAACACAAACAACAGCCGGGCACGGTGGCGCGCACCTGTAATCCCAGCACTTGGGAGGCTGAGGCAGGAGGATCACGAGTTCAAAGCCAGCCTCAGCAATGACGAGGCACTTAGCAACTCAGTGAGACCCTGTCTCTAAATAAAAAATACAAAAAAGGTCTGGGGATGTGACCCAGTGGTCGAGTGCCCCTGAGTTCAATCCCCGGTACCAAAAAACAAAAACAAAAACAAAAAAGAACACAAACAACAATAAATGTTGGAGAGGATGTAGAGAAAAAGGCACGCTCATACATTGTTGGTGGGTCTGCAAAATGGTGCAGCCAATATGGAAAGCAGTATGGAGATTCCTTGGAAAACTTGGAATGGAACCACCTTATGACCCAGCTATCCAACTCCTCAATCTATACCCAAAGGACTTAAAAACAGCATACTACATGGACACAGCCACATCAATGTTTATAGCAGCACAATTCACAATAGCTAAACTGTGGAACCAACCTAGGTGCCCTTCCGTAGATGAATGGATACAGAAAATGTGGTATATATACACAATGGAGTATTACTCAGCAATAAAAGAGAATAAAATCATGGCATTCACAGGCAAATGGATGAAGTTGGAGAATATAATGCTAAGTGAAGTTAGCCAATCCCCAAAAGCCAAATGCCAAATGTTTTCTCTGATATAAGGAGGCCAATTCACAGTGGGGTTGGGATGGGGAGCATTGGAGGATTAGAGGAACACTAGAATGGCCAATGGGGAGGGAAGAGAAGGGAGGAGGCAAAAGGGTGAAGAAAAAAAAAAAAAAAAGACCGTAGAATGAGATGGATATCATTACCCTAAGTGCATGTATGAAGTCACGAATGGTGTGAATATACTTTGTATACAACCAGAGATATGTAAAAATGTGCTCTATAAGTATAATATGAAATGTAATACATTCTGCTGTCATTTCTAACAACTTAGAATAAAAAATAAATTAATTTGAAAAAAAATTTAAAATAAAATCTAACAAAGTTTCCGGGATTTTTTATGTTTCCTGCTTGGACTCTGAGAGGTAAACATACATGAATTAACTTTTTTAAACCTTGAATAATGGCATCAAGCATAAAAGCCATGAACTTTTCAAAGCATCATTTCTTCTATCTTTTTTTTTTTTTTTTTTTTTTTTTAGTACTGGGGATTGAACTCAGGGGCACTCGACCACTGGGCCACATCCCCAGCCCCCCCCCCTTTTTTTTGTATTTTTATTAGAGACAGGGTCTCACTGAGTTGCTAAGTGCCTCGCCATTGCTGAGGCTGGCTTTGAACTCACGATCCTCCTGCCTCAGCCTCCCAAGTGCTGGGATTACAGGCGTGCGCCACCGTGCCCGGCTCATTTCTTCTATCTTTAATAAATTTAAAGATATTTTAAGTTCCTGAGAGGTGTTGAAATCATTGTAAATATTGTCACTTTTTTTTCTTTTTTTTTTTTTTATCAGGGATTAAATCCAGGGGTGCTTAACTGCTGAGCCACATCCTCACCCCTATTATTATTATTATTATTATTATTATTATTATTATTTTGAGACAGGATCTCAGTTGCTTAGGGCCTCGCTAAGTTGCTGATGCTGGCCTCTAACTTGTGATCCTCCTGCCTCAGCTTCCTGAGTCCCTGGGATTACAGGGTGTGCCACCACACTGGTGAGTTTTACTCTTACACAGCACACTGTGAGCATCTCCATGATTAGGCTTCTAGTGATTCAGTTTCTGGATAAAGAGAAATATCAGGTGATGATGTGACATGATGTGAGGTGAGGCGAGGGTTAGTTAGACCCACTGGGCCACACAGGAAAGCGCCTCAGAGGGAATATGCAGGTCTTTGGGGCAAGAGAATGCCTTAACAGGGGGAGTTTGGTGGTCACTAAGGGAAGGGGAGGGTAGATCTGGCTTCTTTTTCCCCAGAGTTCCAGCATGGAGTAGAGAATAAAAGAAGAACCTTCTAGAATAGTGCAGTGGGCAATGGCACAGCCAGGAGAACTTCCTAGAAAGAGACTGAATGTGGTCCATGTGTTAGCTTTTCATCGCTGTGACCAGAATACCTGGTCAGCTTAAAAAAGGAAAGGTTTGTCTTGGCTCGTGATTACAGAGGTTTCAGTCCGTGGTCACCATTGCATTGGGCCTGAGGTGAGGCAGAACATCATAGCAGAAGAATGTGGTGGAGGAACGCTACTCAGCTTCCCTTCAGCAGGGAAGCAGGGAGAGAAAGGGAGACAGGGAAAGAGTAAGGGGCAAGGGCACAGCCCCACTGACCTCCTTCCTCCAACCACACCCCACCTGCCTACCATTTCCACTACCTCAGTAGTTCATTACTAATGGATCAATCCACTGATGAGGTCAGAGTCCTTAGGATCCTATCACTTCCCAAAGCCCTACCTCTGGATATGGCTGCATTGGGGACCAAGTCTTCAACATATGAGCTTTAAGAGGACATCTCAGATCCAAACCAGAACCATCATGCTGAGGATTCACCAAAGCCTGACATGCCTGCAATGGCAGTTGTATTCCTCTTTCTTCTTCTTTTGTTCCTGTTATATTGTTGATATTGGCATCGATACCTTCTACCTCAGTCACCAGATAAACTCAGTCACCATCTTCCAGATATAGATCTCCTTTCATTATTATTGGGCTTGTAAACCTGAGTATTTTCCGGTGTTTTGTTTCCAAACCAGCATGTCTAACTAAGGTGATGGAGTGATTGGTACAATCAAAGGTCAGATATGAACCAAATAATAGTCTGGGGTTAGTGAGAGTAGAAAGTTAGCATCTGTCCCCCAAGTATGAGCTTGTTGAGGGCAAAGATATCTATCTTGTTCATTTCTGCTCCCCGGTACAGGGCACATAATAGATGCTCAATAAATATTCGTATAGTACGTGATGGTGTCAGAAATCAAGCAACAGTTTATTTGGAACATCTCTGAGCTGAGCAATAACCCTAATAGTCAGGTGGGCAGACTCTAATGAAAAGCATATTCCCCCCAATTTAAAGGACAGTGTAACTCCAACATGATATACTTATATTTTAACTTGAAACACTTCACCAAAAATTAGAGCTGCCATTGAGGAAGTTCCTTGGACCTACAGAAGCTCATGTGTTCCCTCCTGCCCCTCTCCCCAGATGAAAGGGAGCCCATCTGGCACACGCTGGAAACCAGATGTGCTGCAGCAACCAGCATAAAGGTCTCCCTGTGCTCACAATTCCTGTCTAGGAAGTCAGAGAACTTTTGGGAAATGCAGAGCAATGGCCAAATTGGTTTGCCATGGAATGTATAAACCCAACTGACCCCATGATTGGATTTCATCCTCTGACCACAAGAGTGCCAGGCAAGGGAAATGACTGAAGTTTTCCCCATCTAAGGCCCATTAAGAGAAACTGATTGACTTTAAACTTTCAGGTTTTAATTTGCCTTCTACCCAGATGGCCCCTAGGGAAGGCTGGAACAGCCCTTCCCCCTAAAAACTGGTTTAACTCTTTTTCTCTGTGGTTTCTTTTTCTGACGGAATTTTTAAAAAGGTAACACACACTACTAATTGCAAAATAAGTAACAAATTTATTGTAGAAAGTTCTGGAAATACTATGAAAATCTTGAAAGTAACATTTAAAAATCAACTTCAGGGGCTGGGGATATAACTCAGTGGTAGCGTGCTTGCCTAACATGCGTGGTACTGGATTTGATCCTTAGCACTGCAAAAAATTATTTTTTAAATGAGTAAAAATAAACTGTAATTATTCTACCCCTAATCTCACAATTAATTATTTTTGTATTTTTTTTTTATTTATTTTATTTTATTTTATTAACTTTTTTATTCAAAGTTGTTGTATTTACAATAGTAGTATGCATTACAATTCATAATACACATATAGAACATCCTTTTATATAACACTATTTGTATACAAAGTATATTTGTACTATTCAAGTCTTCAATTATGCATTTAGGATAATGATATCCATCTTATTCTACCACCTTTTCTTTTTTTCCCCTCCATTCCCCCTTACTCCCTTCCTTCCCCTCCCTCCCCTTTGACCATTCTAGCGTTCCTCTAATCCTCCTAGGTACCCTGACCCAACACCACTGTGAATCAGCCTCCTTATATCAGAGAAAACATTCAGTATTTGGATTTTTGAGATTGACTAACTTCACTTAGCATTATATTCTCCAACTTCATCCATTTGCCTGCGAATGCCATGATTTTATTCTCTTTTATTGCTGAGTAAGATTCCATTGTGTATATATACCACATTTTCTTTATCCACTCATCTACTGAGGGACATCTAGGTTGGTTCCACAACCTAGCTATTGTGAATTGTGCTGCTATAAACATTGAAGTGGCTATGTCACTGTAATATGCTGTTTTTAAGTCCTTTGGGAATAGACCCAGGAGTGGGATGGCTGGGTCATAGGGTGATTACATTCCCAGTTTTCCAAGAAATCTCCATACTGCTTTCCATAGTGGTTGCACCATTTTGCAGTCCCACCAGCAATGTATGAGAGTGCCTTTTCCCCCACATCCTCTCCAACATTTATTGTTGTTTGTGTCCTCAATAGCTGCCATTCTGACAGGAGTGAAATGAAATCTTAGCGTAGTTTTGATTTGCATTTCTCTAATTGCCAGCGATGTTGAGCATTTTTTCATGTATTTGTTGATTAATTGTGTATCTTCTTCTGAGAAGTGTCTTTTCAATTCCTTAGCCCATTTATTGATTGGGTTATTTGTTTTTTTGGTGTTAAATTTTTGAGTTCTTTATATATTCTAAAAATTAGTGCTCTGTTGTATTTCTTATTAGTTTTTTATGTGAATTATGTGCATATGTCTTTTAAAAAATCAGGACTAATCTTTTCTAACATAAATTACTGTGTTATAAATGAATATCCTAGAACATAAACTTTCTCTACATCTCTGTCTATGTTTGCTCATGCTTGGGTTTTTTGTTTTGTTTTGTTTTTCCCTATTTATTTATTTATTTATTTATTTTTCTTATGCTTGGTTTTTAAAAGAAGGATTAGTGACTCAAAGACATAAACATTGTTGAGGATCTCAATGCATATTATCAAATTGCCCTCCAGGTAGGTTGTACCAATTTTGGCTTTATCTATTGGTTTGATTGTATATTTGAAGGAAGTTTACTTCCTTCCCTTACTGTATTCTGAGTTGAGATTCTAGATCAAGGCAAGGCCAGTGAGTGATACAGCCTGTCTATGATAGTTGATGTAGTCCCACATGACTCCTCTCTTTGGTAGGTGAAGAGGTAGCTTAGACCATCTTGGTATGCTTTCCATTCAAATATTTCAGGACTCCACCCATGAGGGGAAACACACACACACACACACACACACACACACACACTCACACACATACACTTTCAGGGACCCCCAGGCTCCAGCCAGAGAGAATGAGAACATTCACTTAGGTATCACAGGAGTTATTGGCACTATTAACATGTTCTTTGCTTATTACAAGCTCTAATATTAACACAGAACCAAGTAAATCTGTTGAAAGAAAGGATTTGGTGTTTGGTCCATCGAGAGAGAAATATCCAACCTAGAGAAGGCAGATAGGACTTCACACACCTCATAAAAGATGACAGTCAGGGAGGTTTGGGTATGTCCAGCAGAAGACAAATCTGAATTCCTTAATGTGGTTGACATTCAACGGCGTTTGGGCTACCCTGGAGTCTGATTTTCCTTTCTATGTTTGGGAAACTCCCCACCATACCAGCCTTGAAACAAAGCATGCTCCCTTCTCCCGAGAGCCAAATACTTAATTTATAAGCATCCCTTACAGTAGGCCAGGGACATGGGACTCAAACTGGGGTAGGCAGGTGTCCTTCCCACACTCAGATTTGGGAACTAGTGACTTAGGAAGATAAAAGGGGAATTCTTCCTGTAGCAGCAGCAGTGGCTACAGCATTGGGTTTCCCAATAGTGGCATTGGTGGCATCAATAGCCCCAGAATCCAGGGTCAGTGGCAGTGGCGAACAGCTCTGCAGTGTGGATTTGGCTGTGGTCCTTACAGCCTTTCTTGTAAGCCTATTTTCCAAGCCTGTCACCCAACCTTTCAAAAAACATGTGAGTTCCCCAATATCTTTTCCATTAATTCCTTAAATCAGTCTGCTGCTTGCAACCAAGAATCCTGGCTGATTATATCCATCAAACTCCATGTGGTCATCTAGAAATTGGGACTCTTGGTACTGTGTTAGCTCAGGGCACCAAGATGAAAACAAAAACATGTGACAGCACCTACTCCCCACACCACAGTATATAGCAGAAGCCCAGTGTATGGTGGATGGTCACCCTTGTTTTTAGTCCTAGGCATTTCAAGTTACCTGGCCCATGGAAATCAGAGTGCCATAGGGAGAAGAAAAAAAAAAATCAAGCCACTTCACTCACAGTTGTAAACATCACTATCATAATTATAGCAGTCATTTATCACTTGCCCTACTGGATGTCAGGCCCTGTACTTGGCAACCTATATAAACAACCTCCAATCCTTACAACACTACAAGGTACATATTCCTTCCATTTTACAAATAAAGCATCTGACACTCCAAATAGTTAACAATTTGCCAAAGCTTTTACAAGAAATTTAAACCCAATGGGAGCAAAAGCTGCAGGGATTGTGCAAAGGTTTAGAGATTCTGAGAAAAACTAAAAAACATGAAATATAGACATATCTAGACATCCACAGGAAATCAGTTCAACCATTTTGAGCAAATCAAAACAATGAAATGGTTTGATTGAGATTTCAGTGCTGAAACCTTGACCTGGAACCCTATGTATGAGTTTAGTCAAAGGGGCCAAATAGTTACACCTCTGTCTAGATCCTGGATCTGAATGGGTGCAAGACGATATTTATCAGAATCGTCGAGAATTCTTTCGAACTACACATACTTGCCCTCACCAGCACCCCCAAAGAAAGGGGACCCCAATAGCAGTTGCTGATACGAGCAGATCCTGAGACCATTCTTAGATGCCCTGTGATTTGGAGAAACACAAGGGAATTTTTTTTTTTTTTTTTTTTATGAAGACTCACAGTTCAATTTTTACTGTCTCTAGGCACTAGGAGAAAAAGAAATTCAAAGGTCAAAAATAAAAATACTAGTTTCTCACAATGCAGCTGGAGTGACATTGCAATGACAGGAAAATGTGAACTATGTGAGGGAGGGCGAGTCCAGCATGCACACAGACGGGCTCTTCTCAAAGCGGGAACTCCAAAGCTCCAGGCGTCTGAAAGGAGCACCTCCAGTTCACCCAGGGGAGGCCTGGTGACTCCGCATGTCTTTAAAGCCAGTCTATACTTTGGCTTCCGAAATGAAAAATTACACCAAAAGAAATGCCTGATTTTTATTAACTATCCTCAAAAGGAGTCTTTCACTAATTCTGGGGAAGGTATTTTGCTTGAGTGTTTTCCCACTTTGGCAAATGTGATGCAGAGGGGTTGGATCTAAGGGATTTTGCCCTGGGCAAATGGTTGAGCACAAAACCTCTGCCAAGTCCAGGAACAATTTAAAGGAGGGAAGAGATTTCCTTGAATCGATACGGTGGAGCCAAAATAAATGGCTACTCTTGTTCTCTTGAGAAAACATTACTACTTTTTTTTTTTTTTTTTTTTTTTTTTAACAAAAGAGATCCTGATGCAATGGACCAGAGAGAGTGCGAGGAGGCCTTGGTTCAGGAGGCAAAGAGGCTGGGTCCGGTCCGGAGGCCTCTGAAGCCGCCGTGTGGCGGGAGCCGAGGAGGGGGCGGAAGTGGCTTTGGACCCGCGCCACGCCGCGCAGCATGTGCACAGACCTGGGTTTTGGCAGATTAAAGATGGCTCCGGCAGATAGGGCAGGAGCGGGTGGTGTCTGGGCACTTGCCCAAAGCTCTCCATCAACAGTGGCGAAGCGAAAACACACATGGACAATCCTGGATCAGCAGTGAAGATCTTGGAAGGAAATCTTAGCGAAAAGCCAGAGCAAGAGACGGGAGCGATAAATCAGGCCGGGAGAAGTCTGAGTTGAAGGATGCTGCTGCCGGCTGCATCACCCGGGCCAGCGGGAAGCACACGTGGGGCCCAGCCGGCGTCGCCTCCAGCACCCGGCCAGCTTATTCTGGCTCCGAGAAAATGAGAACATCTTGGCTAAAGATGTTGGGGGCAGCCAGCGAGTGATTTTCACTTGGGGGAAAAAAAAATCTTTCCCCAAAGGGAACCAAAGAAATGGGGCTTCTTTCATCAGGCAAGCATTGGTGGCTGGGAGCTAAGGCTTCTGGGGGACGATTTCAGTATCCTGCAAAGCTGAAGGAAAGGAGAAAAACAGGGGAAAGAGCCAGGCCCCATCTTTCAGAGATGTTTCCTTGGGTACCACACTGCCGTTTTTTTGTTTTTATTTTTATTTTTATTATTATTTTTTTAATTTTAAAAGTGAATTGCGAACAAAAACTCCCCAGGTGGTATGGTATGAAAGACCCAGGATTTAGATTCAGACCCCTGGGCCTCAGTTTCCTCATTCTTCTCATAGATGCAATAACTCCTGCCTCAAAATATAAGACTTAGACACAGCACATGACCCGGATGTGGCAGCCTAGCTCATTTGCCTGCACTTGAGGAAGCACATCAGTCCACTGGGAAAAATGTTCTATTCTCCAGAAATCCTAATCAATAGCCAAGGAAAAGCAGGGAACAATTAACTTGTTAACTGTGTGCTGATAGAAATAGATCCACATTAAAAAAAAAAAAAAAAAAAAAAAAAAAACTCTTTTGTACTTCTTTGTCATAGCTTCTTCCAATCTAGCCCTCCCCTCTGAGGCTAGATCCTTTATAATCCCAGATCCCTCTGACCAGGTCTTTCCTTTGTCCAGAATTTGAACTAGTTCCTCACACACTAAAGAAAAGGTCTTATATAGTATGGTGCCAGTCTCCCACTGGTCCCAAGCACTGCCATTGTTTCTCATGCAGGGTAGAAGTAGTTTCTTCCCCCAATCTTTGTCCCATGGGATAAGTTGGAAATATTTAGAAGCCTTTGCTTGTCACTACAGGAGTGTTAGCAGGGGAAGGGATGTAAACTGTGCTGTGTGCTGGGGTGTGGGCAGCAGCCTTCTGTAACAATCTTGGCCAAAATGCCCATAGTCACCTTGCTGAAGATATTTGAGCCTCTCTGAAGTAGAGTTCGAGTCTCTGGTCTTCATTCTTGCTGTATCCCCTGCATTGAATGCTCATCTATCACTCTGTTCTATCCAACTTTCTCTTCCTCAAAGACGCAATTCAAAATTGATCTCTCCTAGGAAGCCTTCCTGGACCCTTCTCAATGGCAGAACAGTTCAGTTCCTCTGAAGTGGACTCTGTGGGACCCCTAATCACATCAGGTTTTTGACCCACCTGCCCTTCACCCCCACTCTCCAAGGGCTAAGAGTTGGTCCTCATGTTTGCATCCTCAGGGTCTAGCACAATGCCAGCACCCAGTGAGGCTCAATACATACTGACTGGAGGAAGGAATGATGTTCTTTAGCTTCTCTTCTTGTCCATGAGCATGTGTGAACAAAGTCTGCAGGGCAGTATTCTCTCTTCCCCAAGGAAGCTGCACAAGAGCTTTCCAAGATTAACTGTGAGATCACATCGCTACCGGCATGCTCAGCCCTCTCTTCTTTGAGAGCTGTGTTGTTGAGACGTCTGCTCTTCTCTTTCCTTTTCTCTGTGAACTGAATTATTTTTTCTGGGTCATTAAAATTTGTTTAATTTGGTTAATACCTTATTTATTTAATAATAGATTCCACTCTGGAAGCCAAGTTCAGGAACTAAGAGGCAGGGTTGCTATTTCTTTGATAGAGATCTCCTTGGCTCCAGTAATCTTAGTCCAGGCATGCTCTAGGAAACAGACTCAAATTGAACATTTGGATTCCTCAGGGAGGTGCTATAGCAGTGGAGACAGACAGATAAATAGCTATATAAGAAGAGAAGGTTGCTTAGTGCTAAACAGAGGGAGAGGCACAGTGCTAGAATGGAAGTGCTAAATAATATGTGGTACATGAATAGAAACCAGCAATCAGTTTGAGAATAGAGGAGGCAGAAAGACACATTTCTCCTATAATGATCATCTTTGTGTTACCTTAGATGCTGGTCCAAACTGTGATTATGACATTTGATAATTGACATTAATTGCTTACCAAAGTTACGTCCTTCGATCCATTCTGCCCACTGCTAGGAGACTAATGTTCTGAAAACAGACTTCCCGCCTACCTTCCTCACACTTAGATTTCGATAGCCTCCCATGACCTAGAGCCCAAACTCCTGAGTCTAGCATCTAAGGGTCTCCCCTGTCCTCCACTGTGGATGTAGCCCTCTTCCCTGTCTCCTACCCTTTCCCTGCACCAACCTTCCATTCCAGGCAAACTGGTTAGCTAACTGTCACCGCCCCCACCCCCCAATGTGAAGAGATGCCCTATCACCTTTGTGAATGCGATCACACTTAAAACATCTTCCCTTTTCACTGGGCTCCTCCAAATCCTACCTGTTCACCTTCAGTTTTCCCTCAAACACAAACATGCTCAGTTTC
This sequence comes from Tamias sibiricus, assembly GCA_025594165.1. Classification (NCBI taxonomy): domain Eukaryota; kingdom Metazoa; phylum Chordata; class Mammalia; order Rodentia; family Sciuridae; genus Tamias; species Tamias sibiricus. The sequence goes on along the minus strand of CM046663.1, from coordinate 136,572,519 downwards.
AGAAAGATAAATCCTTCCAAATGGCACAGCTTATTTTTTCAGCCAGGTTCAGGGCTATCAATTGGTAGCCTTCATATCCCATCTGTTCTGGTCTGGAGGGTAGATCACATGATCCAAGCATAGCTACCTGCAGTCACAGTCCTTAGCACCACCATGGGCAGGCATTCCTTGAGAATGGAATCAAAGTGGAAAAGTACATGGGAATTGATCCTGCTTCTTACTTTTGCTTTTCTTATCACTAATAGGTCTTCCAAACTATCCTGGGCTTACTGGGTCAGTTTTTCAAAGGCTTTATTTATTTATTTATTTATTTACTTTCCGTGTCCTATTGGACAGAAGCCCTTGTTCTGTGGTGGTTGCAGAAGGGATGCTGAGACCACCCAGGAGAGCCCAGGGCTTCTCAAATTCATCCCAGAGCATAGAAGCCCAAACCCAAGCCAGCTTCCAGGTAGTCTGAGACCATCCACAAAGGTGGTCATTTCTGCCCACACCATTCAAGCTCTCAAATGAGGCCCTTCTCCCTCAAGGTGAAGTTAGGCCTAACATCAGGGGAGTTGGCTCCCGGATCATCTCTGCAATGTTCTAAAAGTTTCACCCAGTGAAGTCATTTGATTCCCTAGGCCTTAGTTTGCTTAGTCATAAACCACATACCTTGCTGAGTTCTTTAAGAATAGAGTTGATATATTTATAAAGATGTGATATGGAGAAAATGACAAATAACTGCTAGTGACAATGACCTCTAGACTGCTGGTAGGGGTCCTAAAATCTAATGCAGAGTGAAATCCATAGTCCGGGAAATCACAAGAACACAGCACAGATCTAAAGAGGGCAGGAAGTTGGAATTCTTCTGCATTTGAAATACCATCTCCTCCTGCCTATCTCTACCATTTCCCACCACACAAAACACTCTAAATTCAGCTTTTCCTAACCCTGTGCAGCCTTTCTCAGCCTGAATCTCACTCCTGGTTTCCTATACATTTTCATTTTGGGGGAGACAAGGCGGGAGATGCTGGGGATGGAGCCCAGGCCTCACACTTGCCAGGCCAGACCTCGATCACTGAGCTGCACCCACAGTCCACAGCTCCTTTTATGCCAGAGTCACTGCTATGTGCATTTTTATTTCTTGAGACGCCACATCCCTTTCTCATTGTTCTTTAGCAATGATCAAAGGGTGCAGCCTGCACCATTTCCTGCTCATGGTCTGACATCAGTTCCCATTCCCTGCTTCCGTCTCCTGGAGTCTCCCAGCAGAAGTCCTTCACTTCCCACCCGACCTCCCCGTGACCGATCAATCCCCAGCCACCGCTCTCCTGAAGTGGGTTCTCCATAAATGCCTTCGGAGTGAACAAAAACTCCTGTCGTTATTCACTATCTTACAAGCCCTTTAAAAGAATGCCACCAACTCCCCTCCTGTCCTGGCCTCATCAGGAGACACGCAGCCCCACTATACAGGGCAGGTCAACCAGAAACAGAGCTGTAAAATCCAGGCAGCCCAGTTCATCGAGCCACAAAAGCAGCGAACCTTGTTTTTCCTTCCAGCCTCATAACCCCACCAGCAAGACAGACCACCTTTAACTAGGTCAACCCAATTTCCCAGTCCTCACTCTGCTTTCACCCCCTTTATTATCATGGTTCGCGTTTGGAGGCACAACATTTACTGTGCTGATTTATGTCTGAAAAAAAAAAAAAAAAAAAATGGAAAGTTTCATCAACTCTTGACCTAACTGAGTGAGACCTTCCTGTATGGAAAAGCACACCACGAAGGGGGACAGAATTGCCCCGTGCCATTTCCGCTAGGGGAGTTTTCTAAAAAGACTCCTGAGCTGGCTAGAACTGAAATCCTGGCAACTTTGAGAGGAAAGTCAGAAAAAAGGGAAACTGCTTTAGAAACACTAGTCCCATTTAACTCATGGGGAGCCATGGGTCGTAGGACTTGGTCTTCTCGCCCCATCCTTTCCTCTCTGATTCCACAAATGGCCGAGTATAGCTTTTCCTACAGTCCCTGCAGACCAGCCCCCGGTAAACAAAAGCGGATAAACAGCTGCTATATGAAAACACCTGGCATGCATGGATCCCCTGCCCCACATTTTCTGCCTCAACTTTTCCCTTCACTTTTACATGCTGCAAAGTAAAAACCAACCAGAAACATAGCAAGCTGTCAAATCCCATCCCATGGCACTGAGGACTTCACTGGGTCCAAGCTGAAAGACATCCTCACCCCAGTGAGTTTGTTCTCTTGTTTGCTTTACAAACCAAAGGCACACAAACACGAGACTTGCAAAATGAAGGGTTCCTGAACTTAATTTTTGTGTGTGTTTATTAATAGGCAAATGAAAACGCAGCACTATTCTCCAACCTGTGGAACTTTTGTCCCACCTACACTTGTGTAACCAGGTCAAACAGAGCCTGAGTTCTATGAGAAAGTGGATTCTAACTTTAACAAATACATAAAGTCATGACCCTTTTGTTTTGATATGCTGCCTGTTCCAGACAGGCAGAAAAGCCTCCACTAAAACCAAGAGGTATACAAGACTTCACAATTTATTAAGAAGATTAGTTGGCTTTAGTTTGTCCACTAACGATTAGTCACTGAACGAGCATTCCCTGGGAAGCCTCAGAGGTCAGGTAACTCAAGGAACCGTTTGGTTTGAATTTTTGTTTCCCTCTTTCTTTTTGATACGTCACTGTGCTCTGGAAATTAAGGGCTATTTGACATACACCCATTCCTAACCATATTATATACAACGTGACAGGCCCACCTGAAATATTGTATGTTTTTTTTACTTTCCACTATATTTGTAGAACTGCCTGCTGTGAAATTACAAAGTTCATGGTTCAGCTGAACTTTTGAACTCAAGTGAGGATTTGACACAGCAAAACAATCTAAATGAACCCAACACGAAGTTTTCATAGGCGAAACTGCTTTTCAGCCTATTGTCTGGGGTAATTGGGTAGGAAAGTTCTTTATTGATGTTGTAAAAACTACCAGTTTAATAACAGGCAGAGGGAGTGGAGAGGAGATGAGTGGATGTACCTTGGAGCATCTGAAATCACGCTTCTCTGCGAGTTCACTGAACTCTACCTGACCCCGTGAGGAAGGTCTCCCCAGGACAACCCACCAGCTCCAGAGGGTTGGAGACCGAGCAGCTCTTAATACCTCAGGGCAGAATGGCTTCTCAAGTGCTATGTAAAATAATAATCATATTCATTCAGAATAAAGTAGCTGCTACAATGCACCAAATGCCTACCAAGGGCCAGATCCTTTACCTACCTTTCCTCACTCAGTCTTCACAAAAACTGGATGAGACTGCGGTTACTGTCTCTATTTTGTAGATGAGAAAAACTGAGAACAGTGAGATTGAACAATTTGCCCAAGATCACACAGCTAACATTGGGCCTTTCTGTGCCTCAGTTTTCTCATTTGCAAAACAAAAATATTGTCCTAAGTGATCTCGGATTTGGGGTTTTAAGTGCTTGCTTGTGCACAGGTAGCAATGAGAGAGGGAACATACCTTGTAAAAGGCAGAAGCGCTTCCATTCACAGTAATCCTAATACAACCTATGAGGCAGATAGGATTACCCCCCAACTTTACTAATGAAATGGAGTTCAGGTGAATTAATTGACCTGCTTAAGGTTACACAACTGTCAGGAACAGAGTTTGCATAAAATCCCTGACCCTTAAACTTAGGCTCCTTCTCTCTTGACTACAAAGGTAATGTGATATCATTCGGGTCTGCTTGGCCTCCGCCTCCAAAATTTTTATTGAGCTTGAGAGCAAAGGTTGGCAGGCTGGGAATGAGAAGGAGGATTTTTGTTTGTTTGGTTGGTTTTTGTTTATTGTCTGTTTGCCTAAGTTTCAGATCGATTCCTTCAGAGTTTTTAATTTTAAAAACAAAATCATTGCCTCTTGGATTTGAGACCATGGTGCCCAGGGAGCTCTCCTGCAGTGTGGTGCTAAACCCCATTATCCTGGGGGTCCACCGTCACCCATTGTTATGACTGCTCTTGAGAAGGCAAAAGAAAAAGCCTGCTAGACACTAATAATTGAGATCAAGTGCATCAAATGTTTAGTCTAGTCGTTTAGTAAATGATTGACAAACTTACCAACCACATTTTTATCATTTCTACCTTGAAAATAAGGACACAGTGTTCTTCCACTCCACATCTTGGCCATTATCAGGAAGCCTTCTCCCTTATATTTTGCCTATGCCCCTTGTAAACAAAATATAGGTTGATTTTACTATTCTTAAAAATTAATAATTTTGTCTTTTAATTGGACACTTTACCCATTTACATTAATGTAATTTCTAGCTTATCTGGTTGAGGCTACCATCTTATAATTAGCTTTCTGAGTTGTTCTACCTGTTTTAGGTTCATTTTCTCTCCTTTCTTGTCTTCTTTTGGATTATTCAAATATTGTTTTATTATTTCTACCCATCCCATCATTATTTTGGAGGATATAAACAAGTATACTAATTTTTAGAGTCTACCTTAGTGTCTTAGTCATTTCTACTTGGTGTCTTAGTCATTTAGTGTCTTAGTATATTCAGGATGCTATGACAAAGCACCATAAACTAGGTGGATAATTTATTCTCACATTTTGGAGGCAAGAAAGTTCAAGATCAAAATATCAGCAGGTTCATTGTCAGGTGAGGACTGACTCTGATTCACAGGTGGGAGCTTCTCACTGTGTCTTCACATGATGGAAGGAGTGAAGGTCTCTCTCAGGCCACGTCTACAAGGGCACTAATCCCATTCATGACAGCTCCATCTTCATGGCTAATACCTCCCAGAGGCTCCATCTCCTAATACCATCACACTGATGAGTAGGTGTCAAAATATGAATTTAGTGGGGAGGACACAAGCTTTCAGATGACAGCACTTAGAGATTTCAACATGTATCCATGATTTATCAATTTCTAGTGTTATTTCATAAATTTACAAGTTCCCTTTTAACCCCTCCTCTATCATGTTACACCATGATTATGTATTTTAACTGTATATTTTAAACTGCCCTAGATATTATTATTTTATACAACCAATATTAATTTAGATCTACTACATATTTACCCTTTTTGTTTTCTTATTTTCTTTCTACATCTCTGAATTTCCATCAGGATTATTTTCTTCTTCCTGAAGATCACCCTTTTTTACTTTTTTTTTTTTTTCTTGGTAGTGTGATGATGATACATATTCTTTTCTTTTTTTTTTAATATTTATTTATTTGCTTTAGTTATACACAATGCGTTTGTTTTTACATGGTGCTGAGGATCGAACCCGGGCCACGCACGTGCTAGGCGAGCGCTCTACCGCTGAGCCACAATCCCAGCCCCGGATACATTTTCTTAACTTTTGCTTTTCATTCTTGAATGAACTATTCCTGGGCATAGAATAGTAGGCTGGCAGTTATTTTCTCTGAACGCATTAAAGATTTCATCTCATTGTTTTCTGCCTTTCATTGTTCCTGTTGATAAATCATTTGTTGTTTTTTTTTTGAGAAGTTAAATCTCAGTTTGGTTGTTGCTCCTTTGAAGACAATCTGTCTTCTTTCTTTGGCTGTTATAAAGATTCGCCTTTTGTTTGTTTGTTTTTAGTTTTACTGTGGAGTATCCAGGGTGTGTTTCTTTGTATTTACCTGTTTAGAGTTGAATACATGGCCGGAATATTTTATTAGTTTAGTAAAATTCTCAGCATTCATCAAATATCATTTCTTCCCCTTTCTCTTCTCACTACTTCAGGGATTCCAAACACATGTGTGTTAGATCTGTTCACCCTTTATGTCTGTTGCCCTCCTTCTGTATTTTCTATTCTTTCTATTTTCCTACACTTCACTCTAGACCTTTTCCACTGACACATCTTCTATTTCACTAATTCTCTCTTCAACCATGTCTAATCTTTTATAAAATCTACCAATTATGCTAATAATTGGGGTCACTGCATATTTAAGTTCTAGATTTGCTATTTGATTTTTCTTCAAATCTACCACGCCTTTTGTTATACTTTCCAGATCTCTTCATCAATTATCTTTTTTCCTTGGAACATTAAGCATAATTGTTGTAAAGTCTCTGTTCAAGAGTTCCAATATTTAGATTCCATATGGGATTGTTCTGTTATCTGTTGTTTCTTCTGATTTAGTTCATGTTGTCTTGTGTCCACATGTGCTTGGTTATTTTTTGTTGTGTGTTCCATTTGTGTTTGTGAAATTATTTGTAGAATTATTTTCAGGCTTAGGGTTTTATTTTCCTCTAGAGAGGGTTTATATGTATTTGTTCCAGGTGCTTAGAGGCATAGGCTTACCTTAATCCAATTTCTTAGACTGATGACATTCCAAACTGGGCAAGAAAGTCCAAAGTTCACCCTTACTCCTAAGGTGTAGCCTTTCAAGTTCTCAACCCAAAGAGGCAGGAGTGGGAGGAGCTGGCAGACCACATTTATAAATCTTAAATTCCAACTTTTGTTCCCTTATCCCCAAGAGACCATTAAAAACTTTAATCAGTCTCTCAACCACCTCATCCAGATTCCACAAACACCTTGAATGCCAGAATCATCCTTCTGGATTTCCTTCTTGTCTTGATTCTTGCACCAGTAGTTCTGCACTACCTCTTTGTATTATGATGCCTTCATACAGATTTTTTAAAAAATATTTTTGGTTAGCTTTTCTAGTTATCCTCAACAGGGGATAATTAGGATAATTAGATAATTAGGGTCCAAATTATCTAGTCTACAATTATTGACAGTGGAAATTCTTTTAAATTGATTCCTTTATTTTGAGGTTGTTCTTTTTCTAAATTTCTTTCTATATTAAAATGTTTATCATTTTATGAAGTGATGATCAGAGTAGATGAAAGTTTTATTTCAGTGTGTTCTAGTTTTAATGTCTTGTTTGACCAAAAATAATATCATGGAATAGGGGTTTAACTCGGTGGTAGAGGGCTTGCCTAGCATGCATGAGGCCCAGGGTTTGATCCCCAGCACCACAAAATAAATAAATCAATCTAATATCAGTCCTCAAAATCCTTTTGAAATTTTAATGACTTGTGTAAAATTTATAAATCCATGAACCACCCTGGTATTATAACAAAACTACCAGATAGGAATTATCATTATTCCCATTTTATAGATGAGGAGACTTGTTCATAGAAGTTTCATAATATGACTTCCTCAAGATCATGCAAAAGTAAGGACTGAGTCTGATTGCAAACTGATGCTTTCTCTTCCTCTGGAAACTGAGTATTAAATGCTTTAACTTTATATTTTTTATTGTGGTTAAACATAAATGACATGAAATTTACCATTTTAACTATTTTAAAATACATCGTTCTGTGGTATTAAGTATATTTCCATTGCTGTGCAACCACCACCTCTGTTCTTCTCCATAATTTGTCTTCTTTCCCAGCTTAAACCTTATGCTTAGGAAACATTAATCCCCATTCTCACATCCCTCTAACCCATTGCAATCACCATTTAACTTTCTGTCTCTATAATTTGACTTCTCTGTGTACTTCATACAAGTGGAATTGTGTAAATATTTATCTTTTTGTGACTGGTTTATTTCATCCAGTATAATGTCTTCAATTTACATCCATTTTTATAGCACATATCAGAATTTCCTTCCTTTTTAAGGGTGAATAGTATTTCATTGTTTTCCACATTTTCTTTATCCATTCATCTGTTGATGGAAATTTGATTTGCTTCCACCTAAAATTTTTTAAAAATATTTATTTATTTGCTTTAGTTGTACACAATACAATGCATTTATGCTTATGTGGTGCTGAGGATCAAACCCGGGCCGCGCATGTGCTAGGCGAGCACTCTACCGCTGAGCCACCACCCCAGCCCCAAAATTTTTTATTTACAACTTACTTTACTAACAAATGTTGGTATGCATTCATTCATTCATTCAACAAGTATTTGTGAGTTTCTAGTGCAAACTCAGGTATTCACAGCTGTGACAATTCAAACTAACTTGCTCTCACACAGATATTTTGCTGTGTGATAAGCAAACAAATGTAGCAAAGGATAGACAAGAAAATGTGTCAATTAAGCCGTTCCTGGTGGCGCATGCCTGTAATCCCAGCACTTTGGGAGGCTGAGGCAGGAGGATCACAAGTTCAAAGCCAGCCTCAGCAATGGTGAGGCACTTAGCAACTCAGTGTAGACCCTGTCTCTAATAAAATACAAAAAAGGGCTGGGGATGTGGCCCAGTGGTCGAGTGCCCCTGAGTTCAATCCCTGGTACCAAAAAAAAAAAAAAAAAAAAAAAAAAAAAAAAAAGTGTCAATTATTTTTATAAGTTATGTAGTATGATAAATGATATGCATGGAGTTAAAATAGGGAGATCCAAGAGCTAGCAAGTTGGAGTCTACTTTAGATAGGGTGCTCAGGAAAGACGTCTTTGAAAAGGTAACATCAAAGCCAGAATTAGACAGGCAGATAGGTAAGAAAATGGAGGAAGTGAAATGTTAAATCCTTCAGAGCCTTTCCTTCACCCTTATCAAAATAATCTGCCCCTCCTCAACCTGTTGCTAAAATAACCTGTCCCAGGGATTGTCCATTGTTGGGGACATTAAGAACACTTCAGCTGAAAGAATACAAGTCGAGGAAATGAAAACCTAACTCTCTGGCTGTCTCCCACTTCCTGATAAGTGGACTTGGCCTAGCCAAGGGGTGTTGCCCTGACATATGACGAGAAATCAGACCACCACAAGGATAGGCTAGTGGCTGTTCCACAAATGTGACCTTTCTGCTGATTGGCCCATGTCTTCTATAAAGGCCGTCCAACTTCCTCAGTAAACAAGCTCCTGCCTTGACCGGTCTCCCTGATGCGTCTGATTGTCCTCCAAAAGGAGGGCTGGGTGTGGGCGGTCAGTCAGTTCTTACCTTTCCTGATCCATCCTTGTTGGGGCATGCTCCCCCTTCTCTTGCAGGTCGAGAGGAGTCGGGGGCTAAAAACCTTAACAGTCCATCCCTACAGAGAGTTTTTAATTACACCCCCCTTCCTGCCTGATCACTCCTCCCTGGCCCCTTCAGCCCACCTGCTTCCCACCTTTTGGCCAACCCACCGAGCATTTCCTGGGCCTAGTCATGTACACAGGAAGGAGAAAGATAAGGGGAAGACAGCAGGAGAACAAAGGCAGCCTAGGACATATAAAAAGACAAAACACCCTCTCTTCTGGGGATACCAGGATACCAGCTATGGCCCCTTCTCCCTCCTCGGAGAAATCTATGTTACCCCCACCCCCTTTTTTTTTTTTTCTGGTACTGGGGATTGAACTCAGGGGCATTTGACCACTGGGCCACATCCCCAGCCCTTTTTTGTATTTTATTAGAGACAGGGTCTCACTGAGTTGCTAAGTGCCTCGCCATTGCTGAGGCTGGCTTTGAACACAAGATCCTCCTGCCTCAGCCTCCCAAGTGCTGGAATTACAGGCGTGCGCCACCGCACCCGGCTTATGTAACCCCTTTTTAAAATAAACCCTGCTTTATATGCTTGCCTCAGTGTGCTTCTATAATGTTATACTTCAACATGTGAAGGAGCAGAACTCATCACCGATAACTGGCGGTATCAACATGAAACCAAAATTTCAAATGTAAAAAAGAAGTCAACGTGTGAGGAACACTGAAGGCAGAGAGACAGCCAGTACACAGGTCCTAAGTGGGGAATAAGCTTGCGTATGCAAAAACAGAACCAAAAAAACACAGGCCTACATCCTGGAGGATGAGAGGGAGAGTGGTAAGGGATCAGGCAGGAAAGGTAGGCAACCCTTTTTGCAACAGGATAAAAAGTCTTGATTTTTTTCTTAGTAGGACAGAGTAGCAGACATGAAGGTACCCACTCATATCCTCTCAGCATAGATATCTCATGTCAATAGTTGTTTACTGCAAGCACCGGTGACTGTCTGCCTGAGGACTGCTGTGAGGCAAGCCAAAAGTTCCAGATTCAGTGTACCAAAAAACATTCTCTATCAGGGTATTGATGTATCGATACTATACCCTGTCCCTGGCTGGGTAACTCTGAGACGCAGTCCCCACTGTGTCTCAGAGTTCCTCAGTAGGGTTGAGCTCCATTTGTACCTCATAACTTAATACGGTTTCAGTTGGCTTCCAGGTCTCTTGTCTCCACTCCTCTATAGATGTTTTCTAGTATCACCTCCCAAATAAACTATTTGCACTAAAAATCCTTATCTCAGAACTCCTTCTGAGGGCACTCAAATTAGGAAAGATGGGGAACATTCAAAAATATTTTAAAAAATCACTCAGGAACTTGTGACTTCTAGTAATGATGGACCGACCCACTTAGGGCAACCTTCCTAGCAATAATTATAAACACTGACAACATAAAATAACAGTTCAAAGTCACCAGAGAACATCCAAAACCCAGCAGAAACTGGAGGAGATAAGTTCTTAAAGAAGGAATATGGAATGGAGGAACTCTACTTTTTTATATATTTACTTGAAGCACTCCTCAGTCTGTAAGTTACAAGACAGAGCTCAAGAAGGAAATGTCAGTTTCATCAAAGTGAAGAGTCAAAATATGAAAATCAGGGATGTCATAGCAGCTGGAAAATGAAGGGAGAAATTCCAGAAACACTGACTCACACAAGGAGAACCTCGAATTTTCCATATAAAGTCTCCTCAAATCCTTGACAGCCCCCAAGCCAGGCACGCATAGACCGAAAACAAGGACCCCAGCAGAAAGTAACTGGAAGATTGAAAAAACTAAGCAACTACCCAGTGCTGGAGATCTGAGTTTGGAGTTCAAATCCAAACTGAATCTGAAGTTTAGATCTGAAATTCAGTTTGGAGTTTAAGGCCCAACAAGCTAATGAAAGTTGGTAAATACTTCAAGTTTTCCATCAAAACTCAGAAGGAGTAACTCCAATCCTTAGAAATAAGAATCACATCCCAGTACTAAAGACTATGCCTTAGAACTAAAGGCAAATCCAAATAAACCTGCACTAACAAAGCACATAGGTAAATATAAAAGAACCTTTTTTCTTCCATTTCTATATCCCTTAAAAGACAATTATTTAAAACAATGATAAAAGTTTATTTATATGGATTACAATGCATTTAGAAAAATATAGAATATTACTCAGCCTTAAAGAAGAATTAAATTATGGCATCTGCCGATAAATTGAAGGAACTGGAGAATATTATAAGTGAAATAAGCCAATCCCAAAGAACGAATGGCAGAATATTTTCTCTGATACGCAAATGCTAATTCACAATGGGGTACGGGGCAAAGAATAGAGATAATTTGGACTAGACAGAGGGGTAAAGAGAGGGGAGGTGGCATGAGGGTAGGAATGATAATAGAATGAATCAGACATTATTACTGTATGTGCATATATGATTACATTATCTGTATAACTCTATTATCATGTACAACCAGACAAATGAGAAGTTATATTCCATTTATGTATAATGTGTCAAAACACATTGTACTGTCATGTATAACCAATTTGAACAAATAAAAAAATATACTTTAAAAAGTAGGTGGAAATAATTGTGCAAAGAATGGGAGGAAAGCTGGACATGATGGCACATGCCTGTAATCCCAGCAACTCAAGAGGCCGAGGCAGGAAGATCACAAGTTTGAGGCCAGCCTCAGCAATTTAGCAAGACCCTAAGCATTTACTAAGACCCTGTTTCAAAATCTTAAAATAAAAAAAAATAAAAAGGACTGAGCATGTAGCTCAGTGGTAAAGCACCCCTGGGTTCAATCCCCAGTATCCCCCTCAAAAAAAAGAAAAAAAAAAAAACAGATGGGAAGAAGTAAATGAAATTAAGTTCTGTAGGAAATTGCTTATGTTATATGCAAAGTAATGGAATATTAATTTAAGGTAGACTTTTTAAAATGAAGATGCACATAGTAGTACTTGGAACAACCAATAAAACAAAAAGATATAGCTAAAAATTTAAGATAATAAATATAATGGAACACAAAATCTTTTTTTTTTTTTTCTTTTTGTAGTACTAGAGATTGAACTCAGGGGTGCTCTACCACTGAGCTACATCCTCAGGCCCACTTTTTTCAAATTCAATTTGAGACAGGGTCTTACTAATTTGTTGAGGTTGACCTTGTGATGGATCCTTCTGCTTCAGCCTCCCAGTCCTTGGGACTATAGGCATGTGCCACCACACCCAGCTTTAAAAGTGTTTTTCAAAAGAAAGCAGAAAATTAGGAGCAGAGAAACAAGGAAGAGAGGTAACAAATAGAAAACAAATAACAAGATGATAGATTTGAAGTATATCAATAATTACATTAACTATAAATGGACAAAACACTTCAGTTAAAGTCAGAGATTGTCAGACTCAGCTATGAGCTTTATACAAGAAACATTAAAGGTAAAGGCAGGCTGAAAGGAAGATGAAAAAAGATATATCTTGCAAACATGAAGCATGTTAATGTCAGATACAGTAAACTTCGAGATAAGAATAATTACCAGAGAGGGACATTTTATAATAGTTAATGAAGAAAACATAACGATCATAACTGCATATGCACCTAATAATGGGGCTTCCAAATACCCAAAGCAAAAACTGACAGGATTAAGGGAGTAATAGATAATCCACAATTGCTTAGAGAGATTACAACTCTCTTCTCAGTAATCAGTAGAACAAAAAGACATAATGTCAACAAAGGTGTAGATTTAAGCAACATTATTAAACAACTTGGCCTCATGGACATTTACAGAACACTAGACAACCACAGAATACACATTCTTTTCAACTGCACATACAACATTCACAAAGATAGAACAAATGCTATGACTCAAGGTTTAAATTGAATATTGGACATTCTTGTTGTTAAAAAAAAAAAAATCTTTTGACAGTCTGCCCTATTGCAACTGCCTATTGCAGTTGCTCTGCAATTACCATGCTCTCTCTTCTCCATCCCCCTTCTTTCCTCCCTTCTATTTCTTGACGGTGATAATCAATTTGGTCATGGTCGTGTTTGTACTTCTGACCTTGCTAACTCGTGGTCTCAAGATCTCATTCTCTGCCTGGGGAGGCTTCCTGAGGTATCTTCTTAAGACAGTTTACTCCCTTAGGAGAATTTTTGTAACCTGATGTTATTTTATTTTTTCACCCAAGTTTCAAGTAAACTGAATTTTATGGGCAGGTTGTTCCCCATGGCAAGAATTCTAGCCCAAACCTGGGTCTTTGGAAGACTTCCAGGTGATGCGAAATTCTCCTCCTCTCTTGCCCACCTGTGGGTATCTGCCACAGCTGAGCTAGGAAGCAACACTCAGTAGTCTCGTGGGAGTAAGTGCAGCTCACAGTTTGCTTTCTCCTGTTGCTTCTTTGACAACTATTGCCTTATTTCAGGCAGAGGCGAGTTTCCCAGTGGTTGTCATCCATGCTGTGACGATATGCTTCCCCAGAAGAGGGAAGTGGCTGATTCCCAGGAATCAGAAGTAGCAGACAGGCTTGGCTTCTAGAACAGACAGTGTGGCTCCTCAAAGGCGGAGTGGGAAGCAGAGAGGCCAAGCCACAAAGAGGAGCAACCTCAACAGACGCAGGGCACACATGAAACCAAAAGCCAGGCCTCCCACAGCCACACCATGTGCGGAGGCCTCCTCACACAGGGCAGCCCATGTTGGGAGCGGAGCCACGGGAACATTTTTGATGGACAAGGTTAGCATGAGAACCATGACCCACCCACTGAAGGAAGCTCAGATTGGCTTAGGAAAGGATATTCCTTAGGAAATAAGGAATAATAATGCTCAGTGAATAATGTAGCCTTTCCACCTCTGGAACAAAAAGGAAATAATCTTATAAAGGCCGTTCATTAAATAATCTTAACAATGTGCCAATCATAAAGAGAAGAAAGAGACTTCATGCATCTTCCTCCTTTAGGAAAGTCAAATTTTTTTATTTTATTTTATGTGGTGCTAGGAATCAACCCCAGGGTCTTGTGCATGCTAGGCAAGTGCCCTATCACTGAGCCACATCCCTAGCCCCTCGAATTTTTAAAATACAGACTCAGAATAATTGATTCCAATAATTATGTGATTCCTATATTGTTTCCAGGAATTTTACTAAATGTTTGCATATATATACATATTATTTCCTATTCTCACAATAATCCTGCATATGGGGTGCTGTTATTCCCTTTTTACAGATAAGGAGGAGTTGAGAGCTGGAGAAATTAACTCACCCAAAGCACACAGTTGGTTCACAGTGGAGAAAAGTTTGAAAACAGAGATCATTTGTTCTAAAGTCCACACCACAGTGTTTTTTAAAGAATTCCCTTAGAAACAACAAAGAACTTCATTGAACAACCACATTCTGTAATCCTAAAAGAACATCTCTGGCCCCTTGGGGAGGCTCCGGACTCCACAGATACTCTTGCCTTGCTTTCCTCTCATCCAACTCTTTGTTGTCCTTTGGCCAGGTGGCTTCTGGGCCTAATCTTGTCCTTCTGGCTCTCTACTTGTCTGTCCTAATGCTTCCTGCTGAAAAACATGTCTTCTATTTTTTTAGGCTCAAACTTTGGATCCCTGCTAAGTAAAAGTAAGATCTTCCTTTTCACTTTTAGTTTCTGGTCAGAAGAATATGCTTAGATCCAGTGTGATTTTTATAACTGTGACAATTGACAGTTATAATGCTCAGTGAATAATGTAGCCTTTCCACCTCTGAAACAAAAAGGAAATAATCTTACAAAGGCCATTCATTAAAAGTCCACTAGTGCTAGAGTTACCTCTTTCTGTTTTAAACAATTGACTTTATTCCTTTTTTGTGTGTGTGCTTGGGATCAAACCTAGGGCCTATCACAGGCTAAGTGCATGTTCTACCACTAAGCCACACCCCAGCTCTAGAGTTAGTTTTTTAGAGCAGTTTTAGGTTCACAGCAAAATTGGGAGGAAGTTACAGAGTTCCCATATAACAGCTGCTCCCACATACATAGCCTCTCCCATTATCAACATCCCCCAAAATAGTGATGCATGTGTCACAACTGATGAACCTACATTAACACATCATTATCAGAGTTTACATTAGAGTTCTAGAATTACGTTCATTTATTTATTCATTCATTCATTTATTGATGGAGGTTGAATCCAGGGCATTTGCACACGCTAAGCTTGCACCCTACTACTGAGCTATACAACCAGCCCCTAGAATGATCTTCCATGCCATTTGCTTTGCTTAAAAACCTCTGTTTGGCCTCTATACATTAAGTCCACATTTCTTAGAATGCAGGTCATCAGGATGAAATCATCTTCTCCAGGGTCATTTCTATTTTTCCCCTTACACTGAATTTCCTACATCTCTTCCATGCTTTCACATCTCTTTGTTTAAGCACTTCTTATTTCCTCTACCAAGAGAACCCTATCCCTATGCTTGGAGAATGCAAGACCTAGTCCGTCCTTCCTCCGAGCTTCCATGACTTTTTGTGTATATCTCCATGACGGTGGCTTATTGCAATTCAATCCAACAAATGCTTGACCAGCAACCAAGTACTGGGCAAAGAACAAGGCGTTGAGGTCATGAAAATGAGATACCCAGGGTTCCTGTTCCTCCCAAGCACCCAGCTCAATGAAAGTAATAACACCAATACCATCATCAAAACATATCAGAAAAGGGGCTGGGGTTGTGGCTCGTGGTAGAGCACTTGCCTGGCATGTGGGAGGCACTGGGTTCGATCTTCAGCACCACATACACATAAATAAAACAAAGGTCCATTGACAACTAAAAAACATTAAAAAAAAAAAAAAAACATCAGAAAAGAAAAATACACAAGGAGGAAGAAAATCAACCCAGCACGGGGACACCAGGGAAGATATCACAGAGGTGATGACTTCAGCAATATCTGGAAAAGTATGACTCTGTTTATGGAGGGGGTGAGGAGCAGCCCAAGCTAAGACATTTCTCACATCTATTCCATTTATCTCTATTTCTATCCTTATTCCAGGACTACATAGTTTGATTGCTGTTACTTTATAAAAAGCTTTGAAACTGGGAAGTATGTCACCTCCAACCTAGTTCTTCTTTTTCAGACTTATTTTGACTATTCAGAGTCCCTTTACAATTTCATGTGAATTTTACCATCAGCTTTCCCATTTCTGCAAAGAAAGAAGAATGGACACTGGCATTGAATCTGTAGATCTTAAATGGTATCACCATCTTAATAATATTAAGTCTTCCAATCCATGAGCGCAGGGGTGCCTTCCCAATTATTTAGGTCTTCTTTAATTTCTTCAGCAATGCTTTGTAGTTTACAGTGTACAAGTCTGGCACCTTCTTTTTTAAAAATATTTTTTAGATGTTGACGAACCTTTATTTTATTCATTTATTTATAGGCAGTGCTGAGAATCGAACCCAGTACCTCACACATGCTAGGCAAGTGCTCTACCACTGAGCCACAACCCCAGCCCAAGTCTGACACCTTCTTGGTTCATTCACTTCCACACCTTTGTTCTTGTTTAATTCTAACTACAGGAAAAAGTATTAATTAAATTATTTTCTCAACCTATGACTCTATATTTTCCCCCCTTTGATTTGTTAATATGGTGAACTACATTGTAAGATTGAACCATTCTTTTAGCACTGATATAATCCTCACTTGATCATGAAATGCGATGCCGGGTAGAGGATGGAAAGGCTAGACCAGCAGAGATCAGAGAAATGAGAAATAAAATCACAGACTTGATGACTGATCAGATGTGAAGGCTGAGGACTGAACAAGGATGACACATTTCTGGTTGGAATTCCTGGATGAACAGTGGTGGCACTCACTTAGACAGAAAACACAGACCACATAGATTTGGAAAGAAGGTAAATTCTGTGGAGGACATGTTGAGTTTGGATGTCTTTGGGGCATGAAAATTCATTGAAAGGATAAATGAAGGGTAAAGTGTAGAACACTGGCCCAAGGTTGGTTGAAATCATGGTCCATGAACTCAACTGAATAAGGAAGTGAAACAGAAGTGGGGGGTGGTAGACACTGTTAACTGTTTGCCCAACATCCATTATTCCCTTCTTACTGATAAAATGCTGATTCTGTTGGGAAAGCTAAGCTTAAAAAAAAAAAAAAAAAAAAAAAAAAGACCCACCAAAACACAAGCTTTATTTTCCAGCCTTCTTTGCAGCTAAGGGTGGGTAGTTATTTGATACAGTTCTGGCCAAAGACACAAAAGCAACGGATACTGGGTGGGGCTTCCAGGAAAGCAAGGTTAAAAAGAGCTGATGGGGAGAGTCTAAGCCCCTCTCTCAGAAAAGCACAACTGAAATGAAACTGGTTTTGCACAGTGACTCATTTGGGGCAATGTAGCCTGCTTTGCTGGCCAGCACATCTGAAAGGGATTTGGGAGGAAGAGCCCATTTTCTACTTAATTTGGGGGTAAAGAATCTAATAAATGGGGTGACTAAACACCATTGGAATGTAAAGTTCTGGAAAAAAAAAAAAAAAACACTCTTGTTTGCCAGATCCATCCCTGTTCAGTGCCCTCAACCCTGAGTAGGAGACCCTTTCTTCCTCAGTGTGTCGGGGGGACAGTATAGGACCATAATACAAAATGTGGGTCTCATGGACTTAGACAGACTGGGTTCAAGTCTCAGATCTGCAAGTTCTGTATGTCACTTAATCTCTCTGAGCCTCAATTTCCTCTGAGGCAAAATGGTGGCAATGATAGTTCCCACCTTGTAGGATTGTGGACAGATGAAGAATGAGGTAAAATAGTTCAAGTAAGATGAATGGCAAGGTATTCAAGTGTCAGCTGTTACGACTATTGCTTTTATATCAGTTTAGGAAAACTAAATTCATTATTGAATTTTTAAAATGACGAAGTGTTTTTGGAAAGTCCTTACTTGAATTATTTGAGTGGGAAGCATCCTTTGTTAATACCCGAAGAAGTGACTGGAGCGTCTAATGATTGCAGAGTCTGAAGGAAGGGAGCTGGAAGCTTTGGGTGAAATTGTCTACCTTGAACTCAGACCAGCCTTCTGAGTGGAAGAAGTTTAGACCAAGTGAACAGAATCAAGAGTGGGGTCATGTTCCAAGGATGGGGGAGGGAGAAAAGGAGGGGACACAAGGTGATTGGGAAGGGGAAAAGGCCTCCTTGCTTGTCTAGGTGCTCAGGAAGCTGGCCTACCTGCCAGCTCTCAGCAATAGACAGAAGTGGAGAGCCCTGGTCTCCCCTGGAGAAAGGCCCATCCACCATACTCAGGCCATGAAGCAGTTTTTAGCATAAGGTAGTGACTAGAAAATCAGCAGGAAGCTTTAGGGTTCTAAAAGAAAATTGGAACCTTTAGTATTTCAAGCTTGGCCAACCCAAGAAGCACAGTCTGACCTGAAGCCTATGCAGGGTATCTGCACTTGAGAAGATTAGCTTTCTGCAGAGGCCAGGTATGTCACAGAGGCCTGAGCATGAATGAGACTAACAGAGGAAGGCTGGGGTGGGGCTGATGTGTCACAAAAGGAGGGCAAATGCCTGAATGCAGTGCCTTCCCCGGTGGTGTGGATGAGGTTGGCACTCTGCCCAGACCTGCTCCAATCCCTATACCACTGCCAGCACACTGGCTCCTGGGGTCCTTTTGAAGAAGGGCTTACCTCAGATTGCCAGAGTCCCTTTCCCTGTGTGTCCTGAAGAGCCAGAAGTACCTGGGAATTTCCATCTCCTTGGGGGAAGCCCTAACCAACGATGCTGGCCCTGATCAGGATGATGGGAGGTTTGACTGCGCGTCTCAGAGCTCCCCTCAGGGACTGAGCCAAAGTTACGTTCCATGAACTGTGCCCAATAGTGCCCCCTTGACCATCCATAGTCCCTTCTTTCTCTGGGGATACTTGTGAGCATGTCACTTGACAAGGATCTTCCATGTCTCAGGTTTTGTGTCTGGGAAGCCAAGTGCCTCCCAGCAAATGTGCCCACCACCCTGCCTCTCAGGAACACAACAGATATGTGGAGAGAGAAAGACAGAGACCGAGGGGCATTCTGGCATAAACTGAGCCACTTTTGTCCAGACAAGAACCCTGGCCTGGTCAGCACAGCTTACAGTCAGAAGAGAATGGTTCACTCTAGAAAAATCATTGTAACCTGGGGCAGATAAAGCCAACACTTTGTCTTTGGGTAGAATTTCCTCTTCGTTTCCTTTAGTGAATGCCTCCACAAACCACAGTGGGTTGGGTATATAAAGCCTCTTTGACTCAGACCTGAAGGAAGTTCAATGTCAGGTCAAAAAATAGAGAAAGGGAGGTGAGAGAACATGCCCAGAGAGCAGGTCAGAGTGAGGTGATGGCTATAGACAATTACTGCCCAGCCTCCCCTGGACAGCCAAGAGAGAGGGCACTGAGACCAGAGGCCCAAGGTTGGCAAATGTCCCCTCTGAATCTCTTCTTTATATTTCAGATAGAGTGGCCTTTCTGGAATGGAGTCAGGGAAAGTATTGCATTGTGGGGTCATTGTGGTAGGTAAAATAATAGCTCCTCAAAGATGTCCATTTCCTAATGTCAAGAACCTGTGAACGCTTCCTCACATAGTAAAAGCGACTTTACAGAAGCAATTTTCTTTCTTTCGTTTTGTTTTATTTTTTCAGTGCTGTGGAAGCACACGGCATATGGCCTTGCACATGCTAGGCATGTGCTCCACCATTGAGCAGCCCAGCAGCTCAGGGGGCTGAGGCAGGAGGATTTTAAGTTCAAAGCCAGCTTCGACAATTTAGTGAGGCCCTAAGCAACTTAGTGAGACCCTTTCTCTATATAAAATCTAAAAAGGGCTGGGGTTGTGGCTCAGTGGTTAAGCAACTCTGGGTCCAATCCCTGGTATAAGTAAATAAATAAATAAATAAAATATCAAAAAAAATAGGGGCTGGGGTTGTAGCTCAGTGGTTAAGTGCTTGCCTTGCATGTGTGAGGCCCTGGGTTTGATCCTCAGCACCACATAAAAAAATAAGTAAATAAAAATAAAAACATTGTCTCCATCTGCAACTAAAAAATTTAAAAATAAATAAATATCAAAAAATGAAAAGAGACAGTAGGGTCAGAGAGAGAGCAAATGTGACAATAGAAGCAGAAGTCAAAATGACATGGCCATGAGCCAAGGAATACAGGCAGCCTCTACAAGAGGGCAGGGGCAGAATCCTCCCCCCAGAGCCTCCAGAAGGAACACAGCACTCCCTATGCCTTGATTTAAGCCCAGTCAGACCCGTTTTAGAATAAATTAGGACTTTTGGTATTATAAGAACAAATTTGTGTAACTTAAGCCCCTTTGTTTGTGGTAATTTGTTCCAGCAGCAGTAGGAAACAAAGAATTTTTCAGGAGAAGAGTAGGGAAGCAAGAAGTTCTCTAGGACAAGTAGAAAGGCTACCGTAGAAATGGCAGAATGTGGCAAGTTAGGAAAACAGCAAAGGTCTCCAGGTCAGAAAACCTGGTGGTGGGCCCTGCTGCTCACCCTCCCCTCCACTGCCTTCTCTTGTTGGTTCTGGTGCCTCCTCTTGCCTGAGAGGCCCTGTGCCTCAGGGGAGGCTGGCAGGTGGGAGGGGGACTTGACTGTTGGCCTGAGAGTGAGGCCAGCTCCTCACCAGTGGCTGATTCAGGAGAGGTCAGAGCCGGACTC
Source organism: Tamias sibiricus (assembly GCA_025594165.1). Classification (NCBI taxonomy): domain Eukaryota; kingdom Metazoa; phylum Chordata; class Mammalia; order Rodentia; family Sciuridae; genus Tamias; species Tamias sibiricus. The sequence goes on along the minus strand of CM046663.1, from coordinate 136,551,957 downwards.
TGGCCAAGGAGAAAGGAAAGGAAATTCTCAGAGAAGGGAGGCTCTGGGGAGTGCTTGTGCCCCTCCTCTTCCTCTGGACATTGCCAGGTCTGGCTGGCTGTGTGGAACTCCTGCAGCCATCTCACCACCCAGCTTGAGGAAGTGATCAACAAAGGAGAGCCGGACAGGGGGAAAGAACCTGGTCTTCATGGGTATAACTGAGCCCTTGAAACAAACCACCTACAGTCCCCCCTACTCCTGGACTTCCTGAATTCTGAGAGATTACGTTTTCCTAGATTCAGAGTCACAGTTTCCGTCATTTGCAGCCAAAAGCACCCTAACTGATGCAGTTGATTTCAAAGGTTGAGGCCAGATTACAAAGGCTGTGAGGACCATGACAAGGGATGAGAAATGCAGCCACACAAAGTAGAGTTACCTCGCTTGTGTTTGGGACAAATGATTGTTAATGCGCAGAAGACTGGGGACAGACAGAATTGAGGAAGTCTGGGGGTCCAGCTTCCCCTGAGGCACATGGCTTCTTGCAGTAAGAGGAGGGGCCAGAAAAAAAAAACGAGGTTCTGTTAAGAAAAATAGAGGGTACTGAGGCCAGAGAGGCAAGCTACAGTGCCCACTGCCACCAAGTGTCTGCTCAGCAGTCCAGGTGAGGGATTACCAAAGGCTGTGACTTCAGGGTGGGATACAACAGAGGGGAGCAGACTCAGGTACTAACAGAGAGCTTGGAACCTTCAGGAAGGTGGAGCATGTGAAGTTGAAGATAACTACAGGATTTTTAAAAATATATGTGTATCATTACTGCAATCCCAAGAATTAAGTCTCTTAAATGCCTCCAAACGCCTACACATGCATTAAAGGAAAAGCTCAAGTCTCCTTCCCCTCCGCCTTCAGCCGGTCTGGAGCCTATATTTAGAGCCTGTCAAAAGCAATTCGTGACTGAAGTCAGCACAGATGTTAAGGGTACGATTAACGCCCAGAAAAACTGCAGGGTCCACAGCCCTCCCCCAGAGGGGAGCCAACATGTTCTTTCTTCCTTCTTTTGTCTCTTGCACAAAAAGGGGCCCAGGCTGAAACATCTGGAAGCCCACAGAGGCCTCTCCTCTGCTTTCTGTCTCCTGTACCTTATGAAGGGACAAGCCCGGGAGTGCACTTGGCAATGACATTAGCACCCCTGCTATGTCACTGTTCAATTAAAAAAATAAACAAACAGACAAACAAACAAGAAATGCTTCATTTCATCATTTTGCCCCAGGTCAGAGATTCCTTTCTCAGGTACCAATGTCATCATAGGCTGGAGTCCCTGTGATGACAAGAAGGCCTGCAGCTCACAGATTCCAAATGGCACCAGTTCTGGTTCTCCGCTGGGAAGAAAACAGCACACACTGCTGCGGAATGATGAATGGTCTGAAAACGGACGTGCGGAGTGATGGACGCCTCGATTTGAAGGATGAGGAGTATCTGTGGACGATCTGCATGTTCAACACCATAAAAGATGTGCGATGAAAGATTTCTGCTCGAGAGGCTGCCGAGGGCTGGCCTTCTCCTTCAGTTGGACTCCCATTCAGGCCCTGTATTTATATATGTTAATATATTACAGTGTGAGATTTTCAGGTTATATTTCACAGATGACATTTTTAATCTGCCTCAAAAATGTAAACATAGCAGGGTGTTCTGCAGACGTGCCGCCCCGAGCAACTGTCAGATGGAAAATTCAGTGGGAAGTTCAGCCTGTCTCCAGTTTAACTAGGTTGAGGAATGCTGCAAAAACAGGTGTTGTCTGACACAAGTAATAATTATCTTTCACCTTGATGGATGTTAGTTTAATCTGTTCCTTACACGGTAGCTTGGTCCCAGCTGACTGAATTTAGTGCCCCAAAAGCAGATGAGAGGATGAAGTGTGGCTGGTATGTGACACTATTGACAAGACAAGGCTCTGGGGAAATGTTGATTGATTTTCATAAGGAGACCTACCGAGTCAGTTCTCCTATTTGCCCAAGAAATAGTTAAATCTAAATGGATGTCATGGTACTCTGTTAGGGTACAAACGTTTTCATTAATGGATTTTAAAAGCGTTTCATTGAGTGCAGGATTCAATTCGATGACTTTAACAGAAAAAGGAAAATGAATTACTAGAACATTTTCATAAGGCATGAATACACTCTACACATGAACGCTCCAGAAGAAATTATTCAGCCAGAGGAACTGAAATGGCAGCTGGGAAGAAGGAGAAGAAACACTTCCAAGTGCTGATCAGAAGCAGCCTTCCTCAGAATCTTTCAAACCAGAGGGCTTCCAACTTGAGAAGTTATGTCTCTCGGAGTCTCAAAGAGGACTGTACTAAGGATAATGCAGCACTGTCACCATGGCATGCTTTCTTTTCAATCTTCTGGCACCTTCTTTTCTTACTTTTTTGTTTTTTGCAATGACAGGCAATTCAAGAAGATGCTAGCTTGGACAGTCTTTTAGACAGTCTATTTAGAAGGAAAAATGGTCTATTATCCCCAAATAATAGGAATAAATACTGTTATAGATAATATTCAAAGCAAAGCCTGTAAAACTGACCATATTCAATTCATTAAATATTGAAATTCCAACCATGAAAATCAGTAGAGGATGTTGTGCCTTCATCCACCACCTGTATGACCTTGAGTAAGGTACTTTTCTAAGCCTCCATTTCCTCATCTGCAAAATGGGCACAATGGATTGCTTACTTCATGGGACTTCATTTTAGTATTACACCACCCCCTGGGGAATAAAATGAGGAGTGAGATGTGTGCATGTGTCCTCTCTCCAAGAAGGTGCAGACAATAAGAGAATCGGAGGCATGTTGGCCGTTACAGAATGTGAATGGAATAATGACCAAATGTAATGTGCAAGTAAAGAATTCTGGCATAATTCATGACTTATCTCAACAGGAGCCTTGAAGACACAGGAAGGGATGCCAGCAGGTAGAGGGAGACTCATTGCTGTCATGGAGATGCAAAGAGAGTGGTCTCCCAGCTGAGGGCCAGTGTGAAGGGAACCACGTGGGGTTTGTCCGACCTCACACCCCTGAACCAACAGCAACACACAGGAAATACTCAGGGCGTTTTTATAAATACTCTTCCACCCATAGCACCCCAGAATTGGCTGTGTTAACAAGCCAGGAGCAAAGCCATCAGTCTGATGTAGGCGAATCATCCATGAACTTTATATAAGTGAGTGTCTTCTCTGGCTCCAATGCCAGGACAAGATGCCATGGGGACCACAGGGGTGGCGTGAGAGCTGGTGGAAAAGAAGATCCTGTGTGCATGGTGCTCAAGTGTCCCTGTTTCAATCCTCCAGTGAGCACAATGGTCACATTTATAGCCAGACCAAAACAGGCCAGGCTTTTTTCAGGGTTTTACTTCCAACTATTCCTACCAGGAGGACCATCACCTGGGCTGCTCTCAACAATAATGGCTAACATTTACTGAGCACCTACTATGTGCCAGGAGTTGTTCTAAACTCTTGGCAAGGTAGGAGGTTTCTAGAGTTATTATGTCCTCTCTGAAGAGGTTGAAATTTACCTTAGTAAGTTCAGTAAGTATAAAATGTTACTCAGCAGGACTTCACTGCCACAGTGCCCTGTAATTCCCTTGGACGCTGATCTTCTAGCTCCCACAGCGTACTACCTGAGCTGCCACCACCCTCTTCAGACCACCTTCCTCCAGAGATCTTCACCTATTCCTTGGTGTTCCCACAGCAGAGCTGCAAGTGACAGAACTTACCTGAGGACCCCAATCCCTTTTCAGAGCACTCTATGGGGGAGGTCATAGGCATAGAAATGGAGCAAGTGCATACCTGGAAACCTCTGTTTTCTTTTCTTTCTTTCTTTTTTCTTCCTTTTTTTACTAGGGATTGAACCCAGGGCTACTTTAAAGCTGAGCTATATCCTCAGCCCTTGAGGCTCTCACTAAGTTGCTGAGGCTCTCACTAAGTTGCTGAGGCTGGCCTCAAACTTGTGATCCTCCTGCCTCAGCCTTCCAAATTGCTGGGATCACAGGCATGCACCACTGCACCTGGCCTTTCTAATTCCTCTTTGCCTGGCTGCTTATTCTATCTTTGCCAAGCTTCTTCATTCTAGGTTTCTTTCTCTCCAGGGACTCTGTGATCCTCCTTCTACTTTGACCACCTTTGGAAAACCTCTCCCCAGACATTTAGACAGGATTTAGCCTGAGCAAACCTAAATTGTGAACCAAGTTCAAGTCTTCCCTCCAGGTCCAGTATAAATAAGATGAGTGTGGTCCTGTAGTTCAGTGTTCCTAAATGCTCCATGAAAGAAAAGAAGTTTCCATATCATTCTGTCATAAGAGGCCCTTATGCCCAGAGCATACAGAGAGCCCTTTGGAGATGTTTTTCTATAATCTGATCTCAAACATGCTATTCCATGTGGAAATAGCTATAGGCCCCATAATTCCAAGATCTCCCCAGAGGCCTAGGTCTGTGATGATCCCCTTCTAAGAAAGCCCTGCCTCACCCAGAGCACAACATATACCTCTCTCCCTCAGCTACCCATGCATACACAGGATCCAGCCACAGCCAGGCCAAGGTGGCCTTGAGTGATCAGAAATTATGATATAATGACTAAATTAACTAAAGTTTGCCAATAAGTACATGATCATATTAAAACTTCAGCATTCTGAATATAACAACATCTATTGGGCATGTCCCATGCCAAGCAGTTAACAGAATCTATCCCATTAATTCTCCCAACAACAATAATATTCTGGCAATATTATTCTGCCCATTTTTTTTAGTGAGAAAATTAGGGTTGGAGAGGTAAAATCACCTGCTATCAGTTGCACAAACACCTTGCACACGTGATAGAGCAAGAGTTCAAACACGTGCAGCGAAACTCAGAGCTGAACCTATCCTGTGTGCTCAAATCTCCCTCCTACCCACGTGAAGTTTAATGGCCTGGGTTTGTTCATGAGCTATAGATCTTATTTGTAAGTGAAAGGGCATGGATTCTAGGGTAAGAACTAAATATTTAATTTGCTTTTTCCAGGAAAGTTCTTATGTACTCACCATGTGAGTGTTGGTGTGTATATTCTTCCACACCCTCTAACATCCATGGTCTCTGGTGACACTCCCCCCTCCCCAAACACGCGCACACATGCGCGCACACACACACACACTCAGCACCTCTGTCAGGCTCCCTTCCTTCTGCATCACCTGGTGATGTGGGGAAACCTAGAAGATTCACGCTGGAAGCTTTCCTCAACCTTGGCTTTGAAACAGTGAAGAGTTCCTCATTCTTTTTCTTATTTTTGTTATTTAATAAGTTCAAGTTCTGGTTATTGTTTCAATTCATCTTCTGTTTCCTTTTCCTCTCCCACCCTACCTGGGTGTCTCTGCCTGTCGCCCATTCCATTCCCAGGTTTAGTGCTGAGGACGCCTATTCTTCCTTAAACCAGAGGTTTCAAGTCACAAAGCCAGTGGCTGGCAGAGCCTGAATAAGGGCTGAGAGCAGTCCAACAAGCAAAACTCACAACCAAAGAAGAAAGGCCGCAGGAAAGACCGTTCTGTTATCCCTAAGTGGGGCCTGGGGAAGCTATGAGTGCCTCTGTGGGAAGGAGGCAGTCAGCAGGGCCAGAGCAGAGAGGGGGGCATTTCAGGGACCTTCACCCCAGGTCAGCAGCCAGTTTACAGACCCAGAATCCAGACATGGATGTACAAAGGGCCCTGCCCATGTCTGCTCAGCCAAAGCCACAGAACCAAGTGATGTTAATCCACAGTTGGAGTGAAATGATAGTTTTGGGTAATCAAAGGTTCAGAAAGGAATGACATGATAGGACCTTGGTGAAGCTTTGTCCCAGTTCAAACAGTAGAATTGCATCTCATCCCCATGTGGCCACAGTGCTCTGGACACGAGGCCTACATATGTTTCTCCAACAGCACATTTTCTGAACCTGTGAGGAGGCCAGCCCTCTAACAGTGATGGAAGGGAGACTTGAGGGTCCTTCCCTGGGTTCTCTTATAACCTCTCAGGTTTCTTTTCTTCCTACTCTCATGGGTCTTTTCTGCCACCCTGGCCCGCCCCTCTGCACCTTTTAGAGGAGCAGGGCAGATCTTGAGGTCCTCCAGACTCCTAGGGGGCACCTCATCTTGTTACTCTCCTCAGTAAACATCTACAAACAGACAATGCTCACCTTGCTAATTGTGGCTGCAGCTCTGGTGCCTTGTCCTCCTCACCAAGTCTATTTCCACACTGGAAAGAGTGGGAAGGGAAAGGAATAAGGAGACAAGGGGAGAGAAACACTCACCCTGCCATTCATTCATCACCCTCATAGTACTAATTGTCAATCACCCCAAAAAGGTGCTCAACATCATCCCTGGCCCATAGTAAACACTAGATAATGTGTTGAATTGAATAAAATTTTACACATTAAATTTCCATCTTTAAAACTCCCAAAGCCTAGGAGTACCAACAATACCTGTCTGTCTACACACTTACATTGGGAACTAACATGATAACATGAATCACATTGTAAAAATTCAATATGGTGGCCCAGAAATAAAGGCAATAGATTTTTGAGAAAACATCAAAGCTCATCAGCAATCTTAAACCCAGTGGGAATTTCCTTCTTCCAGCCCAGGGATTAAACTACCTATAGGTCAGATGCAGATTAGCTGTCCCTTCAGGAAGGCCCTTCTGGCATGGTTGTAATCCAAGGATGAATCTGTGGTCACACTTACACTCACACTCAAATCCAAAAGGACTAGGGTGGAAAAGAGGAAGAGAGGAACACACTAATTCCAGTGAAGCTAGACTAGAAGAACAATGTCACTTTAAAGATGTGTGTGTGTTCATACAGACATATACAAACACACATATATACCCACACGTACACATGCACACTTTTTTTATTCTAGCATTCTGGAAGTTTATTTTGATTACTATAAGAAATATACAAATAGGAACAAAAAAATGACCAGAGGTCATTGCAATGAAGTTTTTGCAACTCAACATTTAGTTGACTTAAACATATACTTTTCAAGTGCTTACTACATTCCCATACTAGATCAGGGAATGCAAACATGAAGTAACAGTATTGCTGGCCTTGAAAATCTTACAACTCAATCAACCATCACTTCCAATTCTCCAGTTTCCATTTGCAGTCTTTTAACCAATGACACTTACATCTTACACAACCTTAGAACAAGAAATTTGGTATCACAGTTAATCTTCATTACTGACAAACCTACCACGGAAAGTTAAAGCAAGAATTAAAAGACAATAGCAATCATTTATTGAACACTTACTGAGTTCCATGCAGCTACTATGTTAAGGGTGTTTCCAAGTATTATTCCTTTAGTTCACAGCAACCATGTGAAGTTGGTGTTATTATTACTCAGCTTTACAGATGAGGGAGTGGAAGGTATAAGAGGTTAAGTTACTTGCCGAGGTCATACAATTAGTACATGATTGGGCTGGGATTTGGACCCGGATCCCTCTGAGACCAGAGCAGCAAATTTAACTGCTAAGCTGCATGACCTCTCAAGGTGTCATAGTGGTTACTGGGGACATCTCACAAATCATGTCTTATTTGATTCTAGTGTATAGCCCCAAGGATGGAATGAGGGAATGCACATTCAAGGAGGTAGTAGAAGGTCAGAAAGGATTGTAGCTCCTCAACTGAGTAGAATTGAGAAGTCCTCCAAGATAACATGGGAACTACAGGAAGGGGTAGGTAGATGGGTAGATGGAAGAGTTTGGCTGGAAAAAGGAACGATGGTTGCAGTAAATGGATGTATGTGACCAGAGAACAGAAAGTGAGTGAATGGGTCAGAAAGGGAAGCTGGGGCAGAATGAACTAAGAATTGCTCTTGTCATCCATGTAGAACTTCTGAAAGCTCATCAGCCAAATAATGCCACAAAGGAATCTGTGAAAGCAATTGAATGAGGGTGGGAGACAATGGCAGGGTGGATGGGTGAGGCTAGTGCCAATTCCTAGGGGACCCTACAGATTATAATCTGGGAGCAAAGTGAGAAGACATGAAAGTGTCCACAGATGTATCCTGTTGCATCCGAACAGCTGGCACTGGGATGGCATAAATAGGAGGAAGTGAGTAGAAGTGAAGGAAAGAGGAAAAAGGAAGGAGACCCTGGTTGGATTTGGAGGCCCACTGGATGAGGCTGGGAATCAAAGAGGAGACTGAGACAACTGACTCTTAAGTCTGGGCATCTTGATCAATGGTGTTATCATCAACAGAATGAAAACAAGAAATGAAAACCTTTTTTGTTGGTTTTTGGAGTTTGTGTGTTAGTTGGGTTGGGGTGACAGGCAGAGATGAATTTTGTTTGGACACTTCTAAGTTCTATATGATAGAACCACCATTTGTAAATATGCCACATAAATTTGAGGCCTGGAAGGTCTGTCAACGTATTAGGCATAGAGGGTCAAGTTGTTCTCTGTGCCTAAGACAAAAACAGAAACAAACAAGCAAACAAAAACAGATACAACCTGAAATCTTTCTCACAGTGATATTCTTCAAAGTGGAGTGGATTCCCAGGGATGGAGGAAATTGGAATACTCTCCATCATTGAGAGTCCATTTGACATATTTTGCACTTGGAACTTTATATATATATTATCTCATTTTTGTCTCTTCCTCACAACCGTTGGAGGAAGGGGTTATTTTCTCTCTCTCTCTCTTTTTTTTTTTTTTTTTTTTTTTTTTTTGGTACTGGGGATTGAACTCAGGGGCACTCGACCACTGGGCCACATCCCCAGCCCCTTTTTGTATTTTATTTAGAGACAGGGTCTCACTGAGTTGCTAAGTGCCTCGCCATTGCTGAGGCTGGCTTTGAACTAGCGATCCTCCTGCCTCAGCCTCCCAAAGTGCTGGGATTACAGGCGTGCGCCACCGTGCCCAGCTTTATTTTCTCATTTTATAAGGTTCAGAGAGGCTGATTAGGTATAATAAGGTTACACAAATTGTACATAGTAGAACTAGGATTAGAAGTCAAGTAGGATTCCAAAATTCAAAGTTGATTGCTGTGGTAGTCGCAGTGCAGGGACAATGCATTAGCTCCAAGATCAAGGTTGGAACAAGTCCTTTGAATCATTAACCATCAAGCATAAACCATTCTGAAATCCTGGAATATGGTTGTCAGTTTTTCTGTTTGTAATGTTGGTCCAACATATCCCAAAAGCTCCTGGAAAATTCTTCTGTCACAGGTATTTGGCCCTGGTGAGAGGCCCATGGTTCATTTAACTCCTCAGATCTCATTACAATGATGTTAGCAGAAATAGCTACCTTTGATAGGAATATTTAGAACTTTTTAAAATTCTAAGAAAGTTGAATAAGTGTATTATTCAAATGACAATTGAATTAGAAAAACCCATTTATGAAAGCATGTGTTTGCAATTGTTCTTGGGACATTGTCCAAGAAGATTCTCTGCAAAGCAACGCTGAAGCCATTTCCTTAGACGTGTGTAAAAAAAAAAAAAAAAAAAAAAAAAAATCCTCTTTTATATATATATACTTAACATGTAAAGACCAAAATTATTTTATGCTAATTAAAAATACCACACTTGATTCTATAATACATACTTCACTCAAAAACAATTATTCTGCAAAAATAGAGTTGTCAATAATTGGATCCTTCCACAGACTGGCACCTTTTTCTTTCCTCTTGGGAAGGAGACGTCTCCTAGAAATGCAGACGGCTCGTCCCCAGACGCAGGGAGTCGTCACCAGTCTCTAATAACTGCTTGTCTTGCCAGGAAGACAGACAAGCCAGGGCAAGCCCATGGCCTGCAAGCATCTGTGTCCAATTCTGTCTCCTCGGGAGGCAAACTCTTACCCTCAGAGTGGGGCAAAGGAGGGCAGAGCTATGGCATAGGTTTGTACCCAGTAGAGGTTGCAAGGGATGACACCCTCTATGCTTGGGGCAAACAGGTCCTCACTGCAAGAGAAGAAGCCAGAACCAGCCCACCCATATTTCCCATAGCCCACAAGCATCCAAATCTATCCCATACACACCCTCCCAACCAGACAACTCTCCTCACATCAGCTACTCATTTCACGCATAGCCTACTTCAAATTGACCTCTCTGGAATTCTGTTTCTGTGATGGGAAATGGAAAGGGAGTTGGGAGCCTAACTTTGAACTTGTGAAAAATTACTCTTGAGAGTTTTAAAATAAATATAAGTAATATTAAGGATTTTTAAAAAATCCTAAATGTTACTATCAAAATTAGCTATTTCTGGTAATATTCTGGGAGCAGAATTGGATGCACATGTTCATCAAACAGTGAGCTGTGGCTCATTTCTGGGGTGTCAAGATGGCCATTTTGTTTATTGTTGTTTTGTTATTGTTGTTGTTTTTATTATTTATGTTTATGTGGTGCTGAGGATTGAACCCAGTGCTTCACACATGCTAGGCAAACGCTCTACCAACTGAGCTACAGTCCCAGCCCCTTGTTGTTTATTTTTGTGGGCCTCTGTACTCAAATCTAGATTGGGTTTTGGAAAAAAAACACACAAATCAAAATTTTGTAAGATTTCCATGGTTTCATACCCAAGTGAAATCTTTCACAAAACCCTGACTTCCTTGTAATCTATATGACAGCAGCCTCTGTTTGAGGAATGAGAGCTAAAGAGCAAGTTTGGCACTCTTTAGAGGAAGAGTGAAGGGCTCACAGGAATGACTGGTCTGTCTTTTCCAGGGTAATCCAGGCTGCAGAAATATCCATTCATAATGGTGGTTTATAAATTTCTTATATAGGAGGGGCTGCCCAATGTCTGCTAGATGGATCTACTGTTCCAGTATACTCTGAATACTCTGTAAATATGTGTTGAATTACCTCTACATAAATTGCTAGATTGCAGCTAGCTTTTTTAAAAGAGTCAAATTTCCTAGAAAGTGAGTTTCCATTAAGTGAATTCTATTTTTCTCCCAGTTTCCATGATCAGAAAGTAATTTTGCTTGGACTAGCAAGAAATAATAGCTACAAGATATAATAAAAGTACACTTAGAAAGTTAGCAATCAAAAAGGGAAATCACAGATGTCCATTCCCAGCATTATGGTGGCTTCCATGCCCTGAAACACTATACCTCAAAGAAAATTTAAAATGCTAGACAAAATATAGATAGACTTCTTTAAAATAAATGAATAAGCGTCCAAGAAAATAAGAATATAGAGGATATGTTCCAAGATCCCTAGAGGATGCCTGAAACTATGAATAGTACTTAACTCTGTAATTTAATGCCTTTTCTATCTTAACTAAGCACTTACATCACACACCATATTCATAACTTTTGCAGTTTGAGTCATGGCAACTAAGCAGAATTTTTTCTTCTTCACTGTCTCACCAGTCCATTCTTACCAGAGACTTCAGCAATCTCACAATATAATTTTTTTTCCTTTCCTTATGAATTCGAGAACTATCACCGTTTTCCCCAAGAGCATCACTTCATGACTTCTCCATGGCAGATCCAAATTGTCAGCCCCACTACTTTTGTACTTTGGGGCCTTAATTAAGTAAAATGAGGACTGCCTGAACATAAGCACCAAGATATTACCACAGTCAACTGGAAGACTGAACCACTCACTACGCAGTGACTAATAACCAGTGGAGTATGCAGAGTGGCCACACTGACAAAGGGGTGGTTCACCTTCCAGGTGGGATACAGCAGGATGGTGTGAGATTTCATCACACTACTCAGAAGAGCCCACAATGAAAAACTTGTAAATTGTTTATTTCTGAAATTTGCTACTTAATAATTTTTTTACCTTACTGACCAAGTCTTAATGGTAACTGAGACTACAGAAAATGAGATTGGCAGGACTCTAGAGCTTGGTGACCACTAGCATTCCTTAGGGGCATCTGCTCATCTACAGGTATCTCTTATAGGGCAGAGAGCCAGACCACCCTGCATAAGGCCGAGACTCAAGTAGGCCCTGAGAAAAAGGTAAACTACAAGAAAACCCACCCAACAGTTGCAGATAACAATTATGTAGTGGTAAAAATAGCAAACAACAAAATTTCCCAGAGGTTATATAACCACCAATTTGGACACACAGAGTTACGGGATCATAAATTGATAAATTGTAGTACTCATGTGGACAAAACAAAGTGCAAGGAGAATTTTATTTCAAAGAGTTTCAACAAATAAGTTCACAGTAAAAAAGAAAAGAAGAAGAAGAAGAAAGAAAGAAAGAAAGAAAAAGAAAAATATTACATAAAACGAAAGGAAACAGACCACCAAGAGTGAGAGTCAGCAGAGGCAATAAACAGAGCCTGATACACAAAAATTTCAGGTATTAGAATTATAAAACATAAAATAAAAATCTTCACTATGTTTTTATATTTTAATACATTTAAGCATTTTACATATTTAATATATTTAAAAGACTCAAAAACAAATAAACAGTGGATTTGAAAGTGAACCAACCCTAACTTCTGGAAATAAAAATATAATAATTATAAAAAATATAATAATTATAAAAAATTAGCGAGGCCCTAAGCAACTTAGTGAGACCCTATCTCAAAATTAAAAAAAATAAAAATAAAAAACAGGCTAGGATGTGGTTCAATGGTTGAACAACCTTGGGTTCAATCCCTGGTACCCAGAAATTTTTTTTAAATAAATAAATAAATAATTCAATGGAAGAGCTTAACCATGAGATGGGGGCAGGGGGCAGAGAGGTGGGGGTCACAACTAAAGAAACCAAATATATTTGAAGAAATAACACAGAAGACAACACAGAAAGAAAAAGAGCAAAAACTATGAAAAAGAGGGTAAGTAAGCAAGAAGACAGTGAGAGGTTTCCACAGTCATCTAATTGCTATTCCAGAAGAATATTCCAGAAGAAGAGAATGCTGAGAATTTTCCAAAATTGACATAAGATTCCAATCTTTTATGCAGGAGTTTCAATAAATTCAAAGCAGGGTAAATTCTAGACAAAGGGAAAATCTAAAAGTAGTGGAAATGCACAGACAGAACCCTTCAAAGAAATGGAAATCAAGGTAAAAGGAGACTGCTCAACAAAAGTGATGGAAATCTGTAGACAGTTGAATAGACGCTTCAGAGTGCTGGGAGAAAATAGTCTCAACCTAAAATTATGCACTCAGAGACTATCTTTCAAGAGTGAGAGTAAAGCTTTGTTGTTGTTGTTTAAATTTGTGCATTTTTGAGCCAGAGTCTCACCATGCTGCACAGGCTGGTCTGGCACTCCTGGGCTCCAGCAATCCTCTCGCCTCAGCCTCCTGGTCGCTGGGAACACTCAGCTCAAAGGTATTTTTAGATAAACAAAAATTGGGAAAGCTCATCACCAGAGACCCTCACTAAAAGTTCTTCTTAAAGGATGTGTCTTAAGAAGGAAAATTATCCCAGAGGAATAGCTGAAATCCCAAAATGAAAGAGAATGAAGAAATGCTAAGCACGGAGTTCTGAATGAATTGACTGTATAAAAGTCAACATTTAGAACACCCGGACTGGGGATGTAGCTCAATGGTAGAGCACTTCCCTAGCATGCTCCAGCCAAGGGTTCATTTCCCAGGACCACGGAAATTTTGCTGGCCACTGGCTGAGGCAGAAGGATTGCAAGTTCAAAATCAGTCTCAGCAACTTAACGAGGCCCTAAGCAATTTAGCAAGACCCTGTCTCAAAATAAAAAACAAAAAGGGCTGGGGATGTGGCTCAGTGGTTTAAGTACCCCTGGGTTCAATCTCTGGGACCAGAAGGGCAGGGCGGGGGGGGGAGTGGGGCGGGGGGGGGGGGGGGGGGGGGGATGTTGAAAGAGAGCTGGGATGTAGCTCAGTGGTGGAGTGCTCCCCTAGCATGCATGAGGCCCTGAGTCCAATCAATCCCCAGCACTGGAAAAAAAAAAAAAAAAAAGTCAAAAGAAAAGCGCTTTACTTTCTAAAAAATATAGCAATCTCCATGCTGGAATTTCTCTGAATAATAATCATTCTTAAAAGAAACCCAAGGAGCCGGGCGCGGTGGCGCACGCCTGTAATCCCAGCACTTTGGGAGGCTGAGTCAGGAGGATCGCGAGTTCAAAGCCAGCCTCAGCAATGGCGAGGCACTTAGCAACTCAGTGAGACCCTGTCTCTAATAAAATACAAAAAAGGGCTGGGGATGTGGCCCAGTGGTCTAGTGCCGCTGAGTTCAATCCCCGGTACCAAAAAACAAAAAAACAAAACAAAAAAAAGAAACCCAAGGGGTAGCGGGGAAAACCACAGCTTCCATCAGTGATTTTTCCCCTCTCTGTTTCTTTCCTCAAAACCCCTGTCTTTGCTTTTTCCATCAACTGACAACCACCATACTTTGGGTACATAAACTTAAAAATGGAATTGGCCAAACTTTACCTAAAGGTGGAAGGAGTCATCTTAATGTCAAAAGCCATAAAAATCCATCAGAAGATCTTCGGTGACCTGAGTAAAAGTACTGTCAGTGGATGGCCAAGGTTGGAAATGAGATTCCAGTGAGGAGTGAGTGATGAGCGAGTGGGTTCAGTGCACAGGGGGTAAGGGGCAGAAGAGCAGAGGGCTAAGAGCACCTGGTGTGGTATTGAAATGTCACGCTACACCCCATAAACATGCACCATCATTATGTGTCAATTAAACATTAAAAGTATATTGAAGAAATAAAAAGCAGTTTGTGTTTGCAAAGAGGTAGTATAAGTCCCCACTATAAATTCAGAGGGATCATTCCCAGTGTAAGTCAGGATTCATTGAACAGAATCATGAACTTTGGGAATCCATTACTTGTTTGTAATTCCAAAGAACTGTGTTCCTCCCTTTTAGGACTTATTTCTTCAAGGTTTGTTTGTTTGTTTTTTAAAAAAAACTTTTTGTAGTTGTAGATGTGCAGAATGCCTTTATTTTATTTTTATGCAGTCTAAGGATTGAATCCAGTGCCTCACACGTGCTAGGCAAGCACTCTGCCACTGAGCTACAGCCCCAGACCCTCAAGGTTTGTTTTAAGCTTATGTTTACTGAGTGTTGACTCTCTACCAGACATAGAGAACTCTACATAAATTATTGCATTTAAACCTCATATAAACCCCATGAGAAATTATTATCTTTATTCTCACAAGGAACTCAAAGTTTAGAGAGGTTAAGTACAGTAATTTGCCAGAGGTCATAGAGCTAGCCGGGAATCAAGTCAGGACTTAAACTCAAGTTGGTCTGACTTCAAAGCTCCTGTTCTCAGTCATCACACTTTCTTCTGTCTCCCTTAACCTTTTCTGCCATAGGCCCTGATTTAAAATTTTGTAAGGTACAAGGAAAGTAAGGACCTGTATGTGTATGTGTGAATACATATCTACATGCAGATATATATATGTAAAATATAATTTAGATTACCATATTCATATAAAAATAATTTGTTAATCATATAAATTTTTCATAGACTATACATTTGTTCTCTAATTTAACTTGATGCCATGACTTATGGAGTTTTTTTAAACTCTATGACTCACAATCTGGGTCACCACTCTTTGAGACCACCATATGTCTCCCTCATTTTTGTCTTCCTTGTACTTAGTAAATAGCAGGACTCAGAAAGTGCTTGTTGAATGAAGTTCTGTAACTCTCAATAGCCTGTTAAAGCATTTTCACACTTTGGGATGAAGACTGCTGAAAGATTTAGTAGACACTAGAATATGAGTGTGAAGTAGAGATTAAGAGGGGGAAAAAAAAACGTTTGTAAAACATGGTCCAAAAACAACATGATCCCAAAACCAGTGGAGTCAGAAGAAATGACTCTACATTCAGTTCTGTCATTATCTACTTAGCCATTTCTGCTCACTGCAGTGAGATAAATATTCAACCGTTGCAAAACATATCCCTGATTTGGACCACTTGCTGATTTCCACGGCTGCTTTAGCCTCCTTGGATGATGTCTAGGTAACGATATGACGTTACTCTGCTATATCTGCGTGGACTTCATGTTAAACACAGAGCTGCCAAAAAGGATGCCCTAGTGGTATTTCCACTGTACACGCATAATAGACACAAATAACCTCAGAGCTTCTCTATTACAGAAATGTAGTAAAATAGGAAGTGGTGAGTTCTGAGTATTTAAGATCTTTAATTAATTAATATGTAATTATTTGATTACAAGTGTATATCATTTAATTTTTAATAATAGCTGTGTTTGATATCCAGATGCCAAAATTTAACAATTGACTCTCACAAACCAGCTCCAGCACATCACTATCATTTGAGACTTCATTTTTCTCATCTATAAAATTTTAAAAACTATCCTAAAGAAATAACTAGGGATTGGTGCAAAAATTAATCTACAACAGTATATATCACATTATTATGTATAAAAGTAATAAACTGTAAGCAAAGTTAGCATTGAATAATAGTGGAGTTAATAATAACAGTACCCATACTGTTACGTATGAGCACGTGTTCCTTGAACATGTCCTGTGCCTGGCACTGTGAACTTGGACAGCAGTCGATCTCCTGATACTCTCTTCAGCACACTCACAGGTTGACTTTTGATCATTCATTCTGTGAAACATTCATCCTGATAACCATGGGGAGCTGAAAACCTCAGCCTGGTTAGCCTTACTCCAGGGGACTCACACATCCTGTCTGTATAAATGAGCTCTGTGCTCTTCAAAAGCAAGGTTAGTTTGTTCCCAGTATGAGAAAAGCAACTTCGAGAGATGGGGGAAATCCTAAGTATGAAATACAGCACGCTGCTGGACATGGTAGCACACACCTATCATCCCAGCAACTCCAGAGGCTGAGGCAGGAGCATCTCCAAGTTTGAGGCCAGCCTCATCATCTTAAGGAAACCCTCAGCAACTTAGTGAGAACTTGTCTCAAAATTAAACAAACAAAAAAGAGGAATGGGAATGTAGCTCAGTGGTGCTAGGTTCAAAAGCCAACACCAAAATAAAGAAGTAATAAATGAAGATACTATTTACTCAGGTTTTTTTGTTTGCATGAAACATACTAAAACAAATTATTTGCTATTTATCTGAAAACTTATTTTTTTTTCCGCAGTGCTAGGGATGGAACTCAGGACCTTGTACATGCTAGGCAAGCACTCTATCACTGAACCATACCCTCAGGCCTGAAATTTAAATAAAACTGGGCCTTCAGCTGTATTTATCTGGCAACTCTACTGGCTAAATACTCCTTATCCAAAGCTCCCTCAAATACCAGCTTCACTCATAGGAAGCTTTATCAGTACGGTAACCTTTGTCTCCCTACAGATGTCTGCCTGACAATGGAAAGAAAAGCCTTCTCTGCCAGACTGGGCCTCCTTCATGAGGGGCTTCCCTCTCCTGCAGGCCTGAGCTGCTGGCTCCCCGGGAGCCAGAGATCCCTGGTGTTCCTAAGTGCTTGGGGACAGAAAAAAGTCAAGGAGGGACCCAGAAGATAAGCCTCACTTGCTAGACAGTTTTGCCCAGAGCCTCCCCCACGCTCTTGTGCGCCATTTCCCTTCCAAGTCCCTCTGAAGTCCACACTCCTGGATAAATAACCTGACTTCAACTGCAAATGAGGTCATGTGCGTATCTTTCAAATGGGTCCAAGTCCCAGCTAAACCAGAAGAGGCCTTGCCCAGTCCCTCTCCCCACCACAGAAGGTGAGACGTTGTTAAAGGTGGTAGACCACTGGGCGGCACGCCCACGTGTGAACTTTCCCCTTTTCTCTAGGACCATGTATTTGGATGACCCATCTTGACATCCCCATGAAAGGTGAAGTTGCTGCTACACTGAGGAAATTGCCTGCGATTAGGGGAATTATGCGGCAGGAGCACCTCTGCAGCACCTCACACATGGTGACAGCTGTCATGAAAATGACCCCAATTTTGCCTCTTCTCGCTGGGGAAGACACAGAAATTTAACAGCCTTAGAGGTTTTGAAGTGGTGTTTTGGTGCCAGCTTTGAATGTAGAGAATTTCTACTTTTCTTAAAAAAAAAAAAAAAAAAAAAAAAAACCTACAAGTTTCAGAAGATATGACATGGCCCAGAAGCTGGAAAACACATGCCTTGGAATTTGGTGACTTGGAGTTTATTTAACAGTGATGTTATTGGACAGTGGAAAAATTGAAAATGGGCTGAATGTCCATAATAGAGGTCACAGTTAACTATGTGATTTGATATATAATCAAAGTTATATGTATATAGCTTTGATTATATATATATATTTGATTTTATATATATATAATCAAATGTCCATAATAGAAGACACTTATATTTAAATAAATGAGGTGCACCAAAGTTAACTATGTGATTTGATATATAATTAGGTGAGAAGTTGCAAAACACGTGTAGTAATAATTCACTAACATGAATATGGTAATCTCTGAGTGGTGGAGTTACCAATTATTTTCTTCTTTTTACTAATATTCATCAACTTTAAAAAAAAAAAAAAAAAACGAGCGTGAGTTGCTTTATAAAAAGGAAAAAAAAATGTTATCCTATATATAAAGATCTTTAAATATCCCAGGACCATAAGAACCTAGAATCATGCTCTTAATTCAAGTAAAAACCAAAAAACCAAAGATCTATTTGAAACTAAACCATAGTAAGGAAACTCATCAGGGCTTTAAACAATTCCCTGCATAATAGAGATATTACTGTGATTTTTGAAACTTACAAAACTCTTTATAGACGCTCCATGAAGCCAGTGAGGGCATATGTGAACTGCAGAGATCACGATCACAGACCAGTGAGGAGGGCTACCTCCAGACTCTTCTCCGTGCTGGGCATCAGGATAAGCACTTACATGGATTATCTCATTTAATCCTTTAACAACCCCCAATGAATTAGGGTTGTTACCAGGCTTGTTATAGAGCTTATCCATCAAAATCAAGGTCTATTTTTTTCCCTATTTTAATTATCCAGAACAGAAAAACTTGAGAAGCAAGAAGAACCTGTGCACTTTCTTCAATCCCTGTGGGGAGAAATGGTTAACCCAGGCTTATAGTCATGTGCACAGGAACTAGTTCTGGCAAGCATCAAATAGAGGTTGAGTTTGGTCAACCAGTTAGTGATTTGTAACATAGCCAGCTGGTCGACCAAATTAACCAAACTGATTTTCTAAATGTTGCAATGAGTTGCTTGACTTAAATCCCCCTTCTGCGCCTTACTCCCATCCTGCACCTGCCCTTCCAAAGAGAGGGGAAGTCAAGGTGAGTATATAATAAATACAGTCTGCACAATGGGATGGAGAATTCACACTAACAACCAGGTGTTTCTCTGTATGACAACTTTTTGATGTTTGTTTGGGTTTTTTTTTTTTTTCTTCCTTTTCTTGTCTTGTTGAATTAAATCAAGTCTATTTGGATATCTTGTCCTTAAAAACTATAGCAAAATAGGAATATACTGGCCAATGGCTGCAAGGGTCTGCAAGCCCCCTTCCCCATCACCTGAACAAAAGCAATGCAATCTTGACCTCTAAAGCAAAAGGCATTTGCCACCAAGAAGATCAAATATTCTGCTTGTGAGATTTTTAACTGGTAAAACCATCCCCACCCAGAACTCACTAGTAATGTGACACGAGGAAAGAACTAAAGCAAGCTGAAGGTATGAGGAAGCAGTGCCGTCCCATGCTGGACCGGGGCAGAGGGTGTGTTTCAGGAGTCTAGCTTAAAGGGAGTAAGAAAACCCAAGGCTTCATTCCATAATTCTTATTCACTACTAAAGCCATGAGGCCAGGATGTGTGTTTAAAGGCTCTTTAATTCAAAGACCTGTTATCTTTACTTGACCTTATTTCCTGTCATTGGCAAGAATCAAGCTGCCTGTGTTCCCCCTAATAGCCATATAGTATAACCCTTGCTGAGAACAACCGCTGTGTGTACCTTCTTTTGTGGCAGGCCGCAATCTTGGGAAGTAATGTGTCTGTTTTGAAAAGAGTCGTTTACAGCCTGCTGTTTGACCTAAGGGATCCAGGAGCCCACCCTCCCCTGGCCTCACACACTGTATTTCCTTCCTGGGTTTTTCCGCAGGTTTAATGCAGCGCAGGTGGGAGTGTGTTTCCAAACCAGGTGTCTGAGGCCAAAGACATTGGCTAAAATATTTGGCCCTTTTTTCCTTTTGGAATTTAGTGTTGGGAAATAGTGAGATGAGGCGCCGGCTCAACTCTCTTGCAGTTTTGCCTGTCCTTCACGCAGTCTTTGCTCCCTGTGGTTTGAGCCTCGTTGAAGGTGCTGTCAAATCCCCGCAGACTACTTACCAACACTTCTCCAAATGAAGTCAGTGCCACACATGCAAACGGACCATTCCCCAGGCGACTGGAGTTAGGGTTGGGGATGCAACTATCTGATCAGGCCTCAGAAGGGCTGGCCACAGAGGAGCAAGGCCTGGACAGGTGTGTGGCTGCAGACTGAGCAGGTATGATACCTGGGACACAGTATAGAGATTCTCCTACTTGCATAGCCAAAGAACAAAGACCAAAACTGAACGATGGTTGGTGTGAGGCCAAGCCAGAGCTGTACCAGGCTCTTATAAGCATACCAATATTAAAATCAATAAAAATAACTCACACTTATTGAGAATTGACTGTGTTCCTGCACTGTACTTGACAGTATCTCCTTTCTTTTCATTTCTTTTTTTTTTTTTTTTTTTTTTTTTTTTTTTTGATACCAGAGATTGAACTCAGGGGCACTTAACCACTGGGCCACAACTCCAGCCTTTTTTTTTTTTTTTTTTTTTTTTTTTTTGTGGTACCAGGGATTGAACTCAGGGGCACTCGACCACTGGGCCACATCCCTGGCCCTTTTTGTATTTTATTTAGAGACACGGTCTCACTGAGTTGCTAAGTGCCTCGACATTGCTGAGGCTGGCTTTGAACTCGCGATCCTCCTGCCTCAGCTTCCCAAAGTGCTGGGATTACAGGCGTGCGCCACCTCGCCTGGCTTCTCCAGCCCTTTTTTGTATTTTATTAGAGACAGGGTCTCAATGAGTTGCTCAGTGCCTCACCATTGCTGAGGCTTGCTTTGAACTCTAGATTCTCCTGCCTCGGCCTCCCAAGTGCTGGGATTACAGGCATACGCCACCGTGACCGGTGTCAATATCTCCTTTTATCCCAGCAATAAACTTCTGAGGGAGGTACTGTAATTAGCCCCTTTTTAAGAGATAAGGAAACAAATTCAGAAAGGTTAGGTAATTTGCTCAAAGTCACACTGCTCATTAGTATTAGAGCTGGGTTCAAACCCAACCGATTCCAGACCCACACTCCAGACCCATTCTCAGTGTATAGACACCCAAAATGGTTAATGCAGGTTTTCCAAACACACCAAACAAGAAATATTGTTGCAGATAGTCACTGACATGACCCTACAAATGATTCCTCACTGGGCCTACTTTCTTCAGAGGTCCTATTTCTCAGTAATATCTACTTTCCTATGCCCTATTCTATAGGGACAACTCTACTATAGAGGCAACAGTGACCTTCTGATAGAAAACACCAGGATGGGTTCTATACCATTCTCTTACTCACTTGTTTGAGAACTTTGGCAAAGTCACTTAACTTCTCTGAGGGTCCAGTTAGGATGATGGTACATTCCCATTTTCCCAGAACAGCACCAGTTGACATCTGCTATCCCACTGTACTTTTGTTTTTTTGTTTCTTGTTTTTTTGTTTGTTTGCTTTTTGGTATTGTGGATTGAACCAAGGGCACTTAACCACTGAGCCACATCCCCAGCTTTTTTTATATATTTTATTAGAGATAGGGTCTTGCTGAGTTGCTAAGTGCCTTGCTAATTGGCAGAGACTAGCTTTGGACTTGCTATCCACCTGCCTCGGCCTCCCGAGCCACTGGGATTATAGGCATGTGCCACTGTACCTGGCTAACTGTAACTTTTAATGGTGTTTTTATTTACTTTCTAAATTATTCCAGTCCTGATAAGCTACATGGTCATGTTGAGTACAGTGCACATCTCTAGAGGATATTTCCCATTCTTTTGGAATTAGCACTGTGTTCTCAGCAGTCCTCTGTCCATTCAGGCAGTCCAAGATACCCAATTAACATTCCAGCTCCTCTGACCAGGGCAGCTGGTTCAGAGATGAGCATGTGACCCACACCCAGCCAGTGAGGGCGAGTGTGCAGAAGTTTTGAAGGAACTCTCAAGGATGAGACCCTGTCTGTCCAGTGAAGTTTCTGGGCTGGTAGCATGTAAGTCTGTTGGTGACCTTTGTGGCCATGACATGAGCAATGTCTGCTGGAGAAGAAAGCAGTGCAGACACCAGAGGAACAGAGAGGTAGCAAGGACCAGCAATGGGGGTGAACTCCTGACCTGAAGCCTGATGTGGCAGGGAATTCCTAGTTAAATATGCCAGTAACTTCCCTGCTCTGCACCAGCTAGTTTGAGTTGGGTTCTGTCACTTGGAACCAAACCAGTGCTGTCTAAAAAGAGAGGTTAGATTTCATTAGAGCATTTCT
Organism: Tamias sibiricus; assembly: GCA_025594165.1. Taxonomy (NCBI): domain Eukaryota; kingdom Metazoa; phylum Chordata; class Mammalia; order Rodentia; family Sciuridae; genus Tamias; species Tamias sibiricus. Next base: position 136,529,568 of record CM046663.1, on the reverse strand, counting down.
ACTCTGGCATTTCATATTTCCACAGATACAAGGATATACACATGCACATACACAGACAGTCACACATGGTGACATACATGTAACCCCAACCTCATTGAGGAAATGGAAGTATTACTCAGGTCTCTCACAGCTTGACAATGCTTAGAACACCTATGTTGCCTAATCCAGTGGTTTTCTGACTGTTCCATGGAGATACAGTTTCCAAGGATGCATCTTAGTGGCTGTCCTAGGAACTGAAGGTATGGATATGAAAATAAACAGATCAAAACTATTCGAAGATTTCATCTCACTACAGTCAGAATGGCAGTTATTAAGAATACAAGCAACAATAAGCGTTGGTAAGGATGTGGAGAGAAAGGCACACTCATACATTGCTGGTGGGACTGCAAACTGGTACAACCAATCTGGAAAGTAGTATGGAGATTCCTTAAAAATCTTGGAATGAAACCACCATTTGACCCAGCTATCCCATTCCTTGGTCTATACCCAAAGGGCTTAAAAACACCATACTACCATGATGCAGCCACATCAGTGTTTATAGCAGCCCAGTTTACAATAGCCAAATTGTGGAACTAACCTAGATGCCCTTCAATAGATGAATGGATAAAGAAACTGTGGTATATATACATAACTCAGCAATAAAAGAGCATAAAATTATGGCACTTCCGGGTAAATGGATGGAATTGGAGAATATCATGCTAAGTGAAGTAAGTCAATCCCCCCAAAAAACAAAGGCCAAATATTTTCTCTGATAAGTGGATGCTAATCCCTAGTTGGGGGGCTGTGAGTGGAGGATTGGGCAAAGGGGAGGGAGGGGGTCTGGGGGTAAGAAATATGGTAGAATGAGATGGACATCATTACCCTAGGTACATGCATGATTGCATGAATGGTGTGACCCTACATCGTGTACAACCAGAGAAGTGAAAAATTGTGCCCCATTTGTGTACAATGAATTGAAGAGCATTCTGCTGTCATGTATAACTGATTAGAACAAATAAATTTTTTAAAAAAGAAAATACACAGAGACTGGGAGCATGCTGGCTCAGCAGCTATCCCCTTCTTCACCCAAGGCAGCTCCCCTGTTACCCATTTTATGTATTAGGGTTCAGCAAGAGAGTTCACATAAGGGTGAGCAAGGATTCTATTGCTCCGATATTGGAAAGGCATTCATTTGATCAACTTCTATTATTTTAAAAGTGAGAACACCTAAGACTGCAAGCCCTGTGCAGGAGGAAACTCAGTGGATAAGAATCCACCACCTTAAACACAGTAGGAGCTCAGAAGAACTTGTTTTAAAAAAGTAATAACCAATTCTCAGAGAAGCATATTAAAGAGCACCAAGATGATGAAATGTGCAAAATCTTGGGGCTGGGGTTGTGGCTCAGAGGTAGAGCACTCACCTAGCACATGCAAGGCCCTGGTTCAATCCTCAGCACCACACAATCCTCAGCAGCACATAAAAACAAATAAATAAGATAAAGGTATTGTGTCCAACTACAACTAAAAAATAAATATTTTTTAAAAAGAAATGAGCAAAATCTGAATTATAAAAATGTACACACCAAATGCCAGTTTCTTCAACAAATCTCCAGGAGATAAATGGAGACGGATGCTACAAATTAAGCAGAGGTCTGATGGCTATTTGGAACATATGCAATGTGAGGGTCTGAGTCAAACGAACCAACTGTTAAAGTTCTGATGTAATCAGGAAATTTTTAGAGTGGATGGATGTTGGTTACTATTATTGTAGTTTTCTTTTAGATATAATCTGCTGTTGTATCTTTAATATAAAAAAAATCCACACCTTTTAGAAATACACACTAAAGTAGTTACTGAAATAATTCAACTTTGGGAATTTTGTACAAATACCCTGGAGGTGGAAGTGGGACTTGAATGGAAATGAGAATAGATTGGCCTCAATTAGAGAAATGCAAATCAAAACTACTCTAAGATTTCATTTCACTCCAATAAGAATGGCAGCTCTTAAGAACACAAAAAAAGCCGAGTGTGGTAGTGCGCGCCTGTAACCCCAGCACTTGGGAGGCTGAGGCAGGAGGATCATGAGTTCAAAACCAGCCTCAGCAATGGCGAGGCACTTAGCAACTCAGTGAGACCCTGTCTCTAAAATACAAAAAAGGGCTGGGGATGTGGCCCAGTGGTTGAGTGCCCCTGAGTTCAATCCCCGGAACCAAAAAAAAAAAAAAAAAAAAAAAAAGAACACAAACAACAATAAGTGTTGGAGAGGATGTGGGGAAAAAGGCACTCTCAAACATTGCTGGTGGGAATGCAAAATGGTGCAGCCAATATGGAAAGCAGTATGGAGATTCCTTGGAAAACTGGGAACCACCTTATGACCCAGCCATCCCAGTACTAGGTCTATTCCCAAAGGACTTAAAAATAGCATACTACAGGGACACAGCCACATCAATGTTTATAGCAGCACAATTCACAATAGCTAGGTTGTGGAACCAACTTAGATGCCCCTCAGTAGATGAGTGGATAAAGAAAATGTGGTATATACACACAATGGAATATTACTCAGCAATAAAAGAGAATAAAATAATGGCATTCGCAGGTAAATGGATGAAGTTGGAGCATATAATGTTAAGTGAAGTTAGTCAATATCAAAAATCCAAATGCCGAATGTTTTCTCTGATATAAGGAGGCTGATTCACAGCGGGGTTGGGATGAGGAGCATAGGAGGAATAGAGGAACACTAGAAAGGTCAATGGGGAGGGAGGGAAAGGGAGAGGACAAGGGGGTATAAAGGAAAAAAAAGAATGATAGAATGAGATGGATATCATTATCCTAAGTGCATGTATGAAGACATGAATAGTATGAATATACTTTGTATACAAATAGCGATATGTAAAAATGTGCTCTATATGTGTATTACAAATTGTAATGCATTCTACTGTTATATACAACAACTTTGAATTAAAAAAAAAAAAAGACTGGCCTCAAGCAGATGGTTGATGAACAGGGAAATGTCTACATGGGACTCATTGTACTATTTTGCTATTTTTGTACATGCTTGAGATTTTTAATACTTAAAAATGTAGAAGGGGAGCTGGGCGCGATGGCACACGCCTGTAATCCCAGCACTTGGGAGGCTGAGGCATGGGGATCGCGAGTTCAAAAGCCAGCCTCAGCAATGGTGAGGCACTTAGTAACTCAGTGAGACCCTGTCTCTAAATAAAAATATACAAAAACAGGGCTGGGGATTTGGCCCAGTGGTCGAGTGCCCCCGAGTTCAATCCCCAGAACCAAAAAAAAAAAAAAAAAAAAAAAAAAAAAAACACAAACAACAATAAGTGTTGGAGAGGATGTGGGGAAAAAGGCACTCTCAAACATTGCTGGTGGGAATGCAAAATGGTGCAGCCAATATGGAAAGCAGTATGGAGATTCCTTGGAAAACTGGGAACCACCTTATGACCCAGCCATCCCAGTACTAGGTCTATTCCCAAAGGACTTAAAAAATAGCATACTACAGGGACACAGCCACATCAATGTTTATAGCAGCACAATTCACAATAGCTAGGTTGTGGAACCAACTTAGATGCCCCTCAGTAGATGAGTGGATAAAGAAAATGTGGTATATACACACAATGGAATATTACTCAGCAATAAAAGAGAATAAAATAATGGCATTCGCAGGTAAATGGATGAAGTTGGAGCATATAATGTTAAGTGAAGTTAGTCAATATCAAAAATCCAAATGCCGAATGTTTTCTCTGATATAAGGAGGCTGATTCACAGCGGGGTTGGGATGAGGAGCATAGGAGGAATAGAGGAACACTAGAAAGGTCAATGGGGAGGGAGGGAAAGGGAGAGGACAAGGGGGTATAAAGGAAAAAAAAGAATGATAGAATGAGATGGATATCATTATCCTAAGTGCATGTATGAAGACATGAATAGTATGAATATACTTTGTATACAAATAGCGATATGTAAAAATGTGCTCTATATGTGTATTACAAATTGTAATGCATTCTACTGTTATATACAACAACTTTGAATTAACAAACCCCACACCCCCCCCACCCACCCCCCCCCCCCCCCCCCCCCCAACCCCCCCCCCCCCCCCCACCCCCCACCCACCCAACCCCCCCCACCCCACCACCCCCCCCCCCCCCACACACCCAAAAAAAAAAAAAAAGACTGGCCTCAAGCAGATGGTTGATGAACAGGGAAATGTCTACATGGGACTCATTGTACTATTTTGCTATTTTTGTACATGCTTGAGATTTTTAATACTTAAAAATGTAGAAGGGGAGCTGGGCGCGATGGCACACGCCTGTAATCCCAGCACTTGGGAGGCTGAGGCATGGGGATCGCGAGTTCAAAGCCAGCCTCAGCAATGGTGAGGCACTTAGTAACTCAGTGAGACCTTGTCTCTAAATAAAAATATACAAAAACAGGGCTGGGGATTTGGCCAGTGGTCGAGTGCCCCCGAGTTCAATCCCCAGTACCAAAAAAAAAAAAAAAAAAAAAAATTGTAGAAGGGGGAGTGGGAGGAAAAGAGAGAGAAAGGAAACAAAGGAAGATCCTGGACTTTGGAGTCTGTCTTAGATTCTGATCTTAGCTCCTCCATCCACCAGCTAAGACTTGAGGTTGCTCCTTCTCTTCAGACTCCTCAACTTGGATGGGACTCAAATAGCATGTGCCTCCCAGAGAGACTGTGAGAATCAAATGAAAACATACATGCAAAGTGTGTCTGGTAAGTAGTATGTAATAGATGGGAACTGTCACAACTAAATGCTAAACATGCTGCCCTCATATCCAAGTAGAATTAGTGCCATAAAAATTGCACTTCAATAGTAATAATGACTAAGATTGTGAAGAGCTTACTATATACATGGTGCTGTTCTAGATGCTTTACACATAGTAACTCATTTGATTTTCATACTCAAAGTGAAAACCCTTTAAACAAAATTTTTAAATTTGTAGTAAATAGCAACATAATAAATAATGACAAAAACTATTGGAAATAACATTTTTTAAAAATTAAACTATGGAGGGCTGGGGTTGTGGCTCAGCGGTAGAGCACTCACCTAGCACGTGCACGGCCGGGGTTCGATCTTCAGCACCATGTACAAATAAATGCATTGTGTACAACTAAAGGAAATAAATAAATATTTTTTTAAAAAATTAAACTATGGGCTGGGGTTGTGGCTCAGTGGTAGAGTGCTTGCCTAGCATGCATGAGGCACTGGGTTCGATCCTCAGCATGACATAAAATAAAATAAAGATATTGTGTCCACCTAAAACTAAAAAATAAATATCAAATTAAATTAAATAACTAAATAAAAATAAGTTTTTAATCTTATATTTAACCAAATATAGAGAAAAAATAGTAAGTGTGCTTCAATTCTTAGAATAAATAACAAGTGAATATATTTCAGGGGTTTTCAGAACCAATATGATACGATAACGATGATGGTTTTAGTCAGCTTTCTCGCTGCTGTGACTAAAAGACCCGACCAGAACAACTGTAGAGGAGGAAAGGTTTATTTAGGGGATCATGGTTTCAGAGGTCTCAATCCATAGACAGCATATTCCATTCCTCAGGGCTCGAGGTGAAGCAGAACATCATGATGGAAGAGTGTGGCAGAGGGAACCAACTCACATGACGATGATCAGAAAGTAGAGAGAGACTTCACTCCAGACACAAAATATATACCCCATAGCCACTCCCCCAGTGAACCACTTCCTCCAGCCACACCCCACCTGCCTCCAGCTATCACTCAGTTAATCCCATTAGGGATTAATTCACTGATTAGATTAAGGCTAGAACCCAATCATTTCTCCCCCAAACCTTCTTACATTGTCTCACACGTGAGTTTCGGGGGATGCCTTACATTCACATCATAACAATAATATCTTTAATAATTATCTTTAATAATAATATCTTAAATAGTAATATCTTTCACTTCATATTTCATTTTGTAGCACCATCATAAAAACAGTCATCCCTGCAAAAATGTTAGAGGAGTTCGTCCATATCCTGATATCTTTCTAAATCTCATTTTCAAATCATTCTCTCTTAAAGCTTCCTACCAATTTTCTCTCCTTCAATTGCTATTATGCCAGATCTACGTGTTAATGAATGGCTCTGTCTGAAACCACAGGATTTCTCCAATGCCTCATGGAGTCTTGCATCTTTGCAAGATTTTTCTTTTTGTGTGTTGTTAGAGAAATCTTGAAGTTAGGTGGGATGTGGGGCAGAGGTATTCAAAGGAGTACTAATTTTATAAATTGTCATTCACTAGGGATTTCTGCTTCCCTATGGAAACTGTTAATTGTTGGGACTAGAGTACTAGACACGAACAAGCTGTCTGATGTGGTACTTCCCGGTGGAGATGAGCATGTGGAATCAATCCTCTCTTCTTTCTCCCAGAGAGTCTCATTCCATGCTGCGCCTTCCCTTTTCTTCTGTCGCCCCTTCCCCTTCCATTACTAGCAATAGGAATGGTCTTTTGTATGTAACCTCTAACTTTTTCCTTTCCCTTCTTTACTCAGAAACCTCTAGAATTGCTTCCCTAACCTGACCTTAACTGTACTCTACATCCAGGTGCCAGGCGCAACCACAACAGAGACTGGTGAACATATTAGGGTAGCTCTAGCCCCTCTCCAGCACAGAACAGAAAAGCCATATGTTCTGAAGTGAGTTAAAATAAGAATCATTGCTATCAACCTGGGGAGTCCTGGAAGGAGCCCAGAAATTCTCTCAGAATTGTTTCAGAACCTTGTGCCTCTTTCTCTACCTTCATGAAAACTTTCTCATATATCAACACTCAAGACCAGTCACAGGAATTTATTTTTTAATATCTCTACTGCTGCTCAAGGAGGGACGAAACACTTGTCCAAGACATCAGGGTGGCCTCCAAAGAACCCAGGCCATGCTGAAATGAGACCTCCTATGTGAAGTGGCCATCTTGCCCCCCTCCACATTGCTTGCTGAACTCCTGCTCTGCTGTGCTCTACTGAGGAGAAGCCTCCATGGGTACTGGCCTCCTGCTCTTACCCTCATTGGGGTTTTCCCTCCTTTGGTCTTTCCCTCCTCCCTATCCATCGTTTTTTCCAATCCCAATTTAGCATCTTCACACCCGGATCCAAATCTAGCAGTCCCACTTACTGGGTGTGTGATATGGACAGTGATCATCCCAGCTGCATAGGGTCACTGTGGGGGACTGACTACATTAGTAAGGAGCAGAGGAGTGGGAGTGTGACCAAGGCTGGCTCAGAGTAAGCATTCCAGAAGCAAAACTGTCTCCATTCCTTTTCTGTCCTTGACCTGTGCTCCAAGGGCTTGCTAGCCAGCCTGGGGAATTCTCCTTCCTTGGCTCTTCCTCACCGCCACTAGGACATGTGTTAAAATAGTTGTGGAGAAAGACTGGGCAGCCCGAGCGACGTGAAGGAGCTTACAGGACTTTTCCTGAAGGAGTTCACTTTATTTTCTTTCTCATTTTCCAAGCCTTGACCACGCCTTGAGTTCAAGAATGAGCAGCAGCAATTTTGCCTTTGAGCACACTTTTTTTTTTTAACCTTAAATAAAATTTTCATTTTTGTTTGTTTGTTTGTTTGTTTGTTTTATTGATACTGGGAATTAGCCGGGTGCGGTGGGGCACGCCTGTAATCGCAGCACTTGGGAGGCTGAGGCAGGAGGATCTGAGTTCAAAGCCAGCCTCAGCAATGGTGAGGCACTTAGCAACCCAGTGAGACCCTCTCTCTAATAAAATACAAAAAAGGGCTGGGGATGTGGCCCAATGGTCGAGTGCCTCTGAGTTCAATCCCGGTACCAAATAAATAAATAAATATAAGATACTGAAAATTGAACCTAGGAATACTCCACCACTGAGCTATATCCATAGCCCCCCCCCTTTTTTTAATATATTTTTTTAAAGTTGTAGTTGAACACAATTGTAAGAGCCCTAATAAGGAGATAGCTAAGATGGCGGCTAGCTGAGAGCCATAAGAGGTGTTTCAGTATTTTCACCTGATATTCATGCATTTATCTAAGAATCTTTCTATGCCTGTGAACACTATGTGACGCACCTGTAAGTTTGAGCTGTTAACACGTGTATACTTGTTAAGGCAAGAAGTATTTAACTGGGTGAGGTTGGCTAGAGAGGGTGGTTGGAGTTGGGAGAGGTTGTTGGAGCTGGAGAGAGAAGTTAGAAGAAGCAAGAATAAAGAGCCTATTCATTTTCCAGTCTGCTTCCAAATTCTTTCCCGCAGTATCCTTGCTGCAGGCGGCAATAGCTGCAGGCGGCAACACACAATACCTTTATTTTAATGTGGTGCTGAGGATCAAACTTAGGGCCTCGCACATGCTAGGCGAGTGCTTTTACCACTGAGCCACAACCCCAGTCCCTTTTATTTTTTATTTTGAGACAGGATTTCTCTAAGTTTCCCAGGCTGGTCTCCAACTTGCAATCCTCCTGCCTCAGCCTCCAGAGTCTCTGGGATCACAGATGTGCACCACCATGCCCAAAGTAAAGGTACATTTCTAAATGTCTTTCTTCTGATTATAAATAGGTTGTAATTATTGAGAATTTGAAAAAACACAACGTTCAGAGATGAAAATCAACTGAAATTCCTCCTCCCAGAGAGAACCACTAATAACATTTTGCTATCTTTTTCACATATCTATATCTCTATGTTAAAAATAAACTCCTACTATTTTTTGACACATTTTTGTTTTGCTTTTGTCACTTATATAGTAAACATATCTCAGCATTAAATATTCATCAAAATAACTGTACCATAATTCATCATGTGAATACCATAATTATTTACATATTTTTAAATTTCCAATTTAATAAGTCCTGAAATGAACACTTTTATCAGAAGTCTTTTGTCTCAATTCTGAGTATTTTTTAGAGATTAATTTATGGAGGGAGATTGCTGGGTCAAATAAAGATTGCCCTTCTTGGGCTGAGGTTGTGGCTCAGCGGGTAGAGCACTTGCCTAGTTGTGCGCGGCCTCGTTTCGATCCTCAGCACCACATACAAATAAACATATTGTGTACAACTGTATACAACTAAAGCAAATAATAAAAAAATATTGCCCTTCTTAAAACACTTCATGCATATTACAAAAGTTTTGCAGAAAAGTCACATCACTTTTAATCTCTCCAGCAAAAGTCAGAGAGACCTAAATGGTCCATTTTTAGCCTCAGTCCCTGGAGACAGAGCCCCTAGGTTTCAAAGCAGAGAATATGAATGGCTACTTCCCAGAGCATCCCTCTCTGTTTCCTGCTGGTTCCTTAGTTCAAGAAGAAGAAGCCCCATGTTTCATACCACTCCCATGACCTGACACTACCCTAAATTTCTCCACCATCTCTTCAGTGATACCCCAAAGACATCCACGCTAAATCTTGCAGCATGCGAAGCAACACCCTGTCATGCGCATTCACCACCTTATCATTAGCTAACTCAGCCCCTTCCTGGCTGCCATCGTCACCCCAATCACAAATAGCGCCTTTTTCCCCTCCTGGTTCTTATGCGCCACCCTCATTATAAATGAGTTCCATGAGGACCATCTTTGTCTTACTCATCACTATGCCTCCAGCACTGGGGCCTCTGCCTGGCACAGAACAGGTGCTCAGTAAATATTTGCAGGAGAGAAATGATTGAACGAAGCACCCTTTGTCCCAACCATTAGTCAGCAGAAGTCCCTTCATCATCCAGGCCTTGCCTGGCTAGCTTGACCTCCAACCTTGTCTCTACACACACATGCAGCCTATATACGCCCAAACACACACACACTTTAGACTCCACAATGCCAACCTGACTGTAGCTCCCTGTCTACCTTTGCACGCATGGGTACACATGCCCTTCCATCAGCCCAGTTAACAACTGTTGATCCTTCAAAGCCCAGCTCAGCCATTACCACCTTCAAACAGCTTTTCCTCACCAACCCATAACTATAAAGTTACTCTCCCCTTTGTCTCTCCTCCCTCTTGGCACAGGTATGTCACTATGAATTCAAATTCTGTGCACAGCTACCTACTGGACTAGCAAGCAGACTGTACCTATCAACTCTAGGAGCCCAGACGCCCTGATGGTTCTGAAACAACAATACCCTGTTACACGGTTTACCTGCCCCTTCCTCTCCCTTGGGAAAGACCTGCCCCAACCCTCTGACTCCCTCATACTGGCAGCTCCTCCACTCTTAGACACTGAGCTGACGGGTGACTTGCTTAGCCTTCCACAGTCAAGCGCCAGGGCAAATCACAAGTCCTCCTCTCACAACCTTTTCTTAAAAGTAAAGGTAAATACAAAAATATATGTCCAACCCAAGAAGCCAACACCAATGGCTTCTTCTGGGGGTTAAGGAGAGGGAGCATGGGACCTGAGAAGGGAAGAGACTTCTTGAATTTCAGCTATGACAGTGTATCAGTATTGCAGCTACATTGTAATAATAAAGTCATCAGTAAACAAAATACAGATGAAGGGCAGAAGCCTCAAGAAAAAACAAAGGTACTCTGGGCTCTGGGGGTTCACATGAAGGGGATGGGGCCATCCAGGCTGGGAAGAGGCTCCCGTCAGCACTATTTGCTTGCCCATCCTCCTGCCCTTCTCCAGCCTCCATCACTGGATGAACAAGAAGAGATCCCCATTAACACCACACACACACACACACACACACACACACACACACCTGGAACCATCAACGGAATCTCCCTGACCCAAGATTTCCATAATGTCCTGGGGGCAGGAGAGAAGTTTACAAACTCATAAATAATGTGGCCCAGGGACTTGCTATTGCAGAAACTGGACTTGCCCCTGGGGCTGTATCCGTGAAGAGGGCAGCCTGGGCCTTCATGGACTTCCCAGGGCTGCAGATGTGAAGCAGCCCTCCACATGTGAATCCCTCATCGTGAAAACACATAAGGAATACAGGTGGGAGTGGAGAGGAGGTTAGAGACTTTTTTCTGACCAGTTTCCATTGGCCCAGTTCTGCACACCCAGAACCCAGAGCCAGGTGGGCCTGGTGTGTGGCTACCTGAGGGATCCAGAACACATGGCCCGTTCATCAGGGCAGCAAGCCCAGGGACCACTTGGCGATCCAAGCCACCTCTTTCCTTGGATGGTTTTCTCTTCGGGAGAAAACGACTTCTTTGTCCAGTGTTGGAGAAAGGAAATCCCCTCCTGGGCTACAAACCAGGTTGCCTTCTGGTAGGTTTTGCCCTCTCCTTTACAAACCTCGCTGCTTGGAAGGTCCTGGGGTTGAACCTACCTTTGGCTGTTGTGGCTCCTCATAATTATGCACAAGGCAAGGGAAAGCAACAACTGTAACTCGACACTTGGCAATTCAACCTAACCACCCCAAATAACTGACAGCCAGGGTATAAAACATCCCACAACAATGCCGGCCCACTGGCTATTACGGTGATTTACTCTGGACCACATGAAGTTCAGCGGCGGGGAAAGAAGGCAGAGCCTCAAACAGTCTTTCATGCTGGTGTCGTAAATTCAGATCATTGCTTCAGAGATGGTGCCAAAGTGTGGGTAACCCAAAGTCAAGGGGCCTAGGTTTTGTTTTCCAGGGCAAAGGGACACCATCAATGATGGGAGAGTTCTGTGGAGGTGACCCAGGGATGGGTTCCCGGCCACCTCTCCACTAGCTTTGTCTCTTTGGCCTGGAGGAAGGAGCATAAAAGGTGTCAGTGGCCCCAATGCTCAGTAAATCACTGGGTGTAAACCAGCAGGGCTGGGTGACGGCCTTAAGGGACCCTTTTTCCTAGAGGCCAAGCCCAGAAGGCCTCCCACTGAGTGACCCCATTCATGGGTCATCAGGAGTGTGGGACCAGTCAGCCTGCTCAGTCACCAGAAGGGACCTCTTCCAGGGTTAGGAAGAGGTGACCAGAGAAGAGTCCTCAGTTCCCCAAAAGAAATGACTTCGACCATCTCTTTGGGTGGGAATTAGAGGAAAACACCACATGTTGATACTGACCACTGGAGAATCTCTCACATTTATTGAGTTTGGCTTTACATCAGGAGCAGTGTTATTGAAAAAAAAATTTTTTTTCTTTTTGTTTTTTGTGTCAGAACCAAAAAGACCAATGGAAAAAAAAAAAGTGGATATACTGTATTTGAAACAAGTATGAAAGTTGTTCTTCAATAACAGCTGCTATCTATTTGGGGAAGGCTTTGCCACAGGATTCGCCTTGAGAGGGAAGTGCTAGCATAAGGGCCCTTTCACAGGAAACGGAAGTGAACACACTGGCCCACACGTTCACAGCTAGTTGCACCTACGTGTGCACATGCTTTTGTATCACATTTCTGCCTTTAATTTATATTTTAAATTAGAATTGGGGGGCTGGGGTTGTGGCTCAGCGGTAGAGTACTCACCTAGTACATGCGCGGCCCAGGTTCGATCCTCAGCACCTCATAAAAATAAAGGCATTGTGTACAACTAAAACAAATAAATAAATATTTTTTTAAAAAAATTAGAATTGGGGATGGTGCATTTACCCTTAGTGACCAGGTACTGTTAAACACAAAGAACAACTATTTTAACTATTTTTATGCATTTTGAGAAAACAAATGTCTTTATGTTATTCGACATACTAGACAAACAAGTTGGCAAGACCATGGTCTCAAGCCTGCATAGTTATCAAATGAGGAGCATTGAGAGGGTTTTTTGCCATGATCCAAGAGGCCCCATGGTTCAGGAGGCCAGATTCTGGGGTTAGATCCCATCCTGACACACCCTTGCTTTGTTGCCTTCCCATTTCTGGGCAACCCATTTCTAAGAGGAGGTGGTGATTTCTCAGGTTCCCTTCACTCCCACCCTAAATTCTGGGTTTTCACTGGTGCACTGGGAGGGCAGCCTGCCACCTGGAGACCCAACTTGAGTGTTACAAAACAGTTTTCCTTGGCTGGGCACGGTGGCACACACCTGTAATCCCAGCACTTGGGAGGCTGAGGCAGGAGGATCTTGAGTTCAAAGCCAGCCTCAGCAATGGCAAGGCACTTAGCAACTCAGTGAGACCCTGTCTATAAATAAAATACAAAAGAGGGCTGGGGATGTGGCCCAGTGGTTGAGTGCCCTGAGTTCAATCCCCGGTACCGCAAAAAAAAAAAAAAAAAAAAAAGTTTTCCTTGACAAGTAAAACCAAGCAGGCTAAGTCAGCCAGGGCCCTTCATACTTTGTCCCACCTAGTTGTCCTTGTAGAGCTGGATTTGTACCCTCTTCAGACCTCAGAAAAGTCGGACGTCTTATGGAGCATCTGCCACTGACCTCACCATACAAGCCTAGATAGGTTTGATCTTATTTGCCTTTTATCACTCGGGGTCTAGTCAGGGGACAGAAATCACAGCAATTATTTCAGTAGATAGAATCTATTGTGAAGAGCTGCTAAATAGGTAAGCAGCAGGGCACCTTTGAGAAGAACTCTAGGGCAGCAGGGAGGAAACAATTGCAGGAATCAGTGACCACCCACCCAACTGGGTGGGATTAATAAAAAATAGAAGTTTGGAGAAGGGACCCAAAACAGCAAAACCCAGAGCTCTGAGGTAGGGGCTGGCAGGCCTAAGTGGGAGCACAAGGAGCATTGGGAAAACTATATCTTGGATTCAGCTTTTGCCACTGGAAGAAACTGCTGCTGTTGGAGCAAAGTGTAGCCTGGGTGGTACTCACAGAAGCCATAGCGAACAGAAAGAAGCAAGACCCTTCCTCCTCCTCTTCTTTCCCTTGGTGGGCAGAGTCCCAGCAACACATCAAAAGCAAGTACAGAGGGGTAAGTTTGAAGTTGAGGGACACATTTGGGCTTCCTACCTGACAGAGCCCCCTTCAACCCATTTTGTAGTAGCTTCCTGAAGTGTAGCATTAAGGCATATGAGACCTACACAGGGCTCAGCAGGGAAAAGTCATGATGTCAGCCACAAGACCAGAAAAGAGAAACGGTAGCTCGAGTGCCACGTTATTTTCCCTTTCTCTGGTGACTAAATTCCTGCCACAGTGAATATGAGAAGTGGGCACTGCATTCCGACTTTTAGGAGCAAGGGCTGCTGAGCCAGAGCCAAGACGGTGACCTCTTCATTCCTTCCCCTTTGCCACCCTAGCCAGCCCTCACTTGCCTAATGCTCATAGGTAGCATGTGCCTGTAGTCCCAACTACAGGGGCAACTGAGGCAGGAGGAATGCTTCTGTCCAGCAACTTGAAGTCAGCCTAGGCAACATATGGAGATCCCATCTCAAAGTAAATAAATCAATAAAATAAAATGTAATTAGGTGGTGGTATGATTTAGATCTGGAATGTTCTCCAAAAAGCTCATGTGTTGGGCAACACAGCAATGTTCAGAGGTGAAAAGATTGGATTATGAGGGTTCTGATCTTATTGGAAGATTCATCCAGTTGAATAGATTGCTGGGTGGTGGTAACTGTAGGCAGGTGGATCATGGCTGGAGGAAGGAGGTCACTAGGCTTGTGGCCTTGGGGACTATATCTTTCCCTAGCCTCTTCCTGTGCCCTGTCTGCTCTGCTTCCCAGCTGCCAGGAGCTGACAGCTTTCCTCCACCACACCCTTCTGCCATGATGTTTCTGCAATAGAGTTGGCTGACCACAGAATGAAACCTTTGAAACCCTTAGCCAAAATAAATCTTTCCTCCTCTGAATTGTTTTTATTAGCCTGGCACGGTGGTACATTCCTGTAATCCCAGCGACTTGGGCGGCTGAGGCAGGAAGATCACAAGTTCAAAGCCAGGTACTAAGCAACTTAACGAGACCCTCAGCAATTTAGCAAGACCCTGTGTCCAAATAAAGAGGGCTGGGGATGTGTTTAAGTGTTCCTGGGTTCAAACTCCAGTACCAAAAAAAAATTTAAAAATAAATAAATTGTTCTTGTCACTTGATCACAGTGACAAAAAAAAAAAAAAAAAAAAAAAGAACAGCTAACACAAATAGTTGTATCCAGAATCCGAAAGGAAAATTTAGACCCTTAATCCAGTAATTTCCAAGGAAATGAGTACTAAAACAAGGAGAGAGATGGTTTAAAAGAATGCATACCCTTGGCTATTGCCCTACCCACAGCCAAAGATATTCTTCATAGGACCATGGAAGGGCACAAGTGGAAAACGGAAGCAGAATCTCACCAGTGTAGACCAAGCTCTTCCACAGGGCCTAGGCCAAGGGAATGGTCAGAAAGCTGACAAGTCTTTGGAGTCAGGTAACTGTGGGTTCAAATCCCAGATCAGCCACTTTCTTGGTTTTGGTTGAGGGGGAGGGTTATTTTGTTTTTGCTTTTCCTATAATGAGGATTGAACCCATGGATGCTTTACTACTGAACTACACCTCCTTTTTCATTTTGAAACAGTATCACTAAATTGTGAGGTCAGAGATCACAACTTGATCCGCCCATCCTCCTGCCTCAGTCTCCTGAGGAGCTGGGATTATAGGAATGCACCACTGCACCAGGGTCTTGGTGTTTAGAATTAAGTCACATATAATCTCTGACACAAATTAGGTAGGTGAGAAAGATAAATTAGTATGTTCTTTAAAATTCAACTTCATTTTTATTGTGTTGATAAGAAATAATAATTCTAGTCTTTTCCAAGGAAGATTTTAGCCATATGCTAGAGCCAGCTCATGCAGCTGGCAAGAGCAGTTGACGTAACCCCTTCCCGATTCTGTGTTCTCTGACCCCAGGTTGGCAGTCTGAAGTAGTGGTGGGAGTAGTCAGCAAGGGCTATAAATCAAGGATTTTTTCTTTTGCTGTTTTTGGAGAACCAGATTATCAGCACATCTTTGGTTCCCTTTCCCTCCCAGGGCCTGCAACAAGGTTGGAAGGGAAAGAGGAGAGGAAGATAAATTTGGTAATGGAAAAGGGCCCAACAGCCTTCAACCATGGCTCCATACAGATCACCCCAAGAAAATTCTTGTTCTTTTCTGCAAGGCATCTGCAAACGCTTCTTTCTTCTCCCTGAAGTTCTGGTGAGGACAGAGAACTCTCTGTTCTCCTTATCTTCTACCTCTAGACTCAGAGGCTGTGTGTGTGTGTGTGTGTGTGTGTGTGTGTGTGTGTGTGAGAGAGAGAGAGAGAGAGAGAGAGAGAGAGAGACTAAATTCCTTCCTTCCTTGTTATGGTTTAGATACTAGGTGTCCCCCAAAAGTTCATGTTAAGAGAATGCAAGAAAGCTTAGAAGTGAAATGATTGGGTTATAAGAGCCTTCACCTAATCAGTGCATTAAACCACTGGTAGGGATTAACAGAGTGGTTACTATAGGCAGGTAGGGTGTGGCTGGAGGAGGTGGGTCCCTGTCCCTGGGGGTATGCCTTTGGGGTATGCATTTTGTCCCTGGTGAGCAGAATCAACCTCTCTCTCTCTCTCTCCCTCCCTCCCCCTCTCTCCCTTCCTGATTGCCATGTCCTGAGTTGCTCTCCTCCGCCATGATGTTCTGCCTCACCTCCGGCCCAGATGGAGTTGGCCATCTATGGACTGAGACCTCTAAAACCTTGAACACTTAATAAACTTTTCCTCCTCTAAAATTATTCTTGTCAGGTCTTTTGGTCACCGCAGCAAAAAAAGCTGACTAAAACCCCTCAAATACTATTAATGTTTTCATGCTTTTGGAAACAAAAATCCAGGAAGCTCTGTCTTAAATCTACCTTGAGCACAGCGTCGCTCTATTTGAATGGGAGAAAGAGAAGAGAAAGGGGAGAAAGGCCAACGCAGCAAAAAATTCAGGCCACAAACACATTCTAGATTTCTAAGACTTTGAGTTTTTGCTGTTGGTGTTGTATTGTGTGGCTTTGTTTGTAACAGCTTTCTCACACTTCCCCATTGAGATTTAAAGGACAAATAATGTTAGTAAATGACCTGTACAGTGCCCAACACATAGTAGGTCTTTGAAAAATGGTGTCTTCTTTCTTCTTCTTTGAGGCTCTGCCCACCAAGACAAGACTCAGTGGGGAGAAAAGGCTGCAAGTGGGTGCCTAGCCTTGTTTCCCTTGCACTGTGGCAGAGGTTGCAACCCACTGGGACGGGTCACCTGACCCCTCCCCATCTGGGCTTTGAGAAGCAGATACTGATTAATAAGGAGCAAAATCCCCACATACACAAATAACATCAAATGTCCTCTTAGGCTAAGCAGAAAGTCCAGTGGAATATTTAACAAGCGAATAAAACCAAATGCTCCCTGGGAGCACGGAATCTTGGCAAGCTGTTGTCTCCTTGGACACTTTCCCCCCCAGTCTCCCCCAAGCCTCCCTTCTTGCCTGTTATCCCAACTCTGTGTTAAGCCTGGTCAGTTTCATCCATAACCACAACTGCAGTGTCCCTCCCCCACCGCCCATCAGTGAATCCCAGTTCCATTCTTTTCCACCCTGGACACTAGACTGTATTTGCAGCTGTCTTTTGAATGTGCCCAACTGAACTTTCCAGACACTCCACATTTGACATGTCCCATCTTAGACTCCTCCTCTTCCCCCTCCTCCTGATAATGGCAATAGTCTGCATTCTCTGCCTAATGAATGCTACTTCCGCCCCTCACCATCCCAGAAACCTCCATCACTCTCATTCTTCACAGCCAGTTGATTCGAAGCTCCTATGGTTCTACCCCATAACAGTGCCTGCCTCCACAGCCCTGCTCTCTAGGCACACTGGACAGCCCTTGTTTCTCACAGGGACAAAGAAATTTTCCTACAGAGTTCTTTCTCTGCTCTCTCACATTGCCTTCCTACCCAATCCAGCCCAAAACAAATCTAAATGTTTTAAAGTTTCCTGTTCAGTGTCTCCTGCACTCTTGCACTGAAGTTTGAACTTGGCAAACTTGCTTGGCTCTCCACAACCCAGAAATAATGCCCTGACCTCTGACCTCATCTATCCACTCTCCCTATGCTGCCTTTGGCTGCTCCAGTCACACTGAGCTACTCGTGCTTTCTAGATGCTCCTGCTGTGGCGTTGTGTGATGGTTAATACTGGTCGTCAACTTGACTGGATGGAG
The DNA here is from genome assembly GCA_025594165.1 of Tamias sibiricus. Lineage (NCBI taxonomy): Eukaryota > Metazoa > Chordata > Mammalia > Rodentia > Sciuridae > Tamias > Tamias sibiricus. The sequence goes on along the minus strand of CM046663.1, from coordinate 136,511,612 downwards.
GGATGCCTAGAGAATTGGTAAAGAAAATTGGGTGCGTCTATGAAGGTGTTTCCAGAGAAAATTGGTGGACGGGTCAGCAAACTGAATGGAGAAGACCTTGCCCTGAGTGTGGGCAGCACCATGCAACAGGCTGGGCCAGATGGAATAAAGAGTGAAAGAAGGGAGAGCTCTGAGCACACACTCGGCTCTTCTGGACTATGTGCACTTTTTTTTTTTTTTTTTTTTTTTTTGGTACAGGGGATTGAACTCAGGGGCACTTAACCACTGGGCCACATCCCCAGCCCTTTTTTGTATTTTATTTAGAGACAGAGTCTCACTGAGTTGCCAAGTGCCTGGCCATTGCTGAGGTTGGCTTTGAACTCACAATCCTCCTGCCTCAGCCTCCCAAGTGCTGGGATTACAGACATGTGACACTGCACCAAGCAGAGTGTGATGGGGTCTTGCTAAGTTGCACAGTTGGACACAAACTGTGATCCTACTGTCTCTGTTTCTGGAGTAGCTGAGATTACAGGTGTGCACCACCACACCTGGGTTGCAATTCTTTCTTTACACATCTCTCTTCCCTTCTATACTGTGCTTACTGATGGAAGGAAACACATCCTAATCATGTTTATTCTATGAAATAGGAGGATTCAGGTAAATGAGAGAGGATAAACAGTTAAAATTTTGAGGTTGTTACATTTGTGAGGTGAGAAGTCAGAAGTATAAACCTGGTGCAGTGGCACATGCCTGTAATCCCAGTGGCTCAGGAGGCTGAGGCAAGAGGATCACATGTTCAAAGCCAATCTCAGCAACTTAGCAAGACCCTGTCTCAAAATGAAAAATTTAAAAAAAGGACTGGGGATGTGGCTCAGTGGTTAAGCACCCCTAGGTTTAAGCTCTGGAAACAGACACAGAGAAAGAAAAAGAAAGAGAGAAATATGACATGTTAGCTATGAAATGTGATGTATGAAGTGCAAAGAGGCAAAATGACTAAACAGACTTTGATAGGTTATAGATACATTCTGTTAGCTCTAGAGAACCCACTTAAAATATTTTTTAAATGTGTAGCTAAGAAGAAAGAGGAAACAAAACAGAATGACAGAATATTTGTCCAACACAAAAGAAAACAGCAAAGAACAAAACACACACACATACACACACACACACACACACACACACACACACACACACACACATACTCTGAATAAATAAATAGCAAGATAGTAGATATAGGCTGGGAATGTAGCTCAGTGACAGAGTGCTTACCTAGCATATGTGAAGCCCTGGGTTTGATCCCCAGCACTGCAAGTAAGTAAATAAAAATTTAAAGATAGGAGAATTAAGCACAGTCATATCAGTGATTAAATTTGAAAATCTAGAGATTGTTCAACTGGATAAAAAGTAGAACTCACATATATACTATTATAAGAGATGAATGTTAATTATGAAGACAAAGTTTGAAAATAAAAGACTTATCATGGGAAGAGCATAAGAAATCAGGAGCAAATACATTAATAAAACACAAAATACTGGGGGCTGGAGTTGTGGCTCAGCGGCCAGAGCGCTCGCCTCTCACGTGCACGGCCCGGGTTCGATCCTCAGCACCACATAAACATAAATGCATTGCATTGTGTACAACTAAAGTAAATAAATAAATATTTAAAAAAAACACAAAATAGGCCTTAAGACAGAGCTTGCAAGAGAGACATTTCATAATGATAAAGTAGACAATTATTCAGGAAAATATAAGAATCCTAAATGCATATGTACCTAATAACAGCTTCAAAAATCATAAAGCAAAGCTGAAAAAATAGCCGGGCGCAGTGGTGCACACCTGTAATCCCAGCACTTGGGAGGCTGAGGCAGGAGGATCGCGAGTTCAAAGCCAGCCTCAGCAATGGTGAGGCACTTAGCAACTCAGTGAGACCCTGTCTCTAATAAAATACAAAGAAGGGCTGGGGATGTGGCTCAGTGGTCAAGTGCCCCTGAGTTCAATCCCTGGTACAAAAAAAAAAAAAACCTGAAAAAATAGAGAAATAGACATATTCACAAGTGTACATCATAACCAAATTGTTGACAACCAGTGATAAAGAGAAAAATCTTAAAAGCATCAGAAAACCAACAAGGATATTAAGTACATAGAAACAGAAGAAAGGATAACAATAGATTTCTTGCCAGAAGCAATGCAAAACAAAACAACAAGGCAGTAGAGTACTATTCTTAGAGTACCAAAGGAAAAAAAAAAAAAAAGTAAATATTCTACTTGGTAAACTATCTTTTGAAAACAAACACAAAATACTTTATCAGACACAAAATCTGAAAGAATTAATCATAGCAGATACACACTACTTGAAATAATAAAGGAAGTCCATCAGGCAGTAGGAAAATTATATCAGATAGAACTATGTATCTATTTTCTCAGATAAAAGATATGTTGATCCATACATAACAAGAGTCCATAAATTTGGAAGGATTCAAGTTAAATAAAATATGTTCTCTTATCACAATAGAATTAAAATATAAATCAGTGACAAAGATTTCTGAAAAATCCCTCAAGTATTTGAAACTAAATTAACATACTTCTAAGTAACCCATGTTCAAAAAATAAGAAAGCACAAGGAAAATAGAACACATTTTGAAGTAAAGGAAAATGAAGACACCAGATATAAAATTTTGTGGTTTGCAGCTAAAACAGCATTAGAGGAAAATTTATAGAACTAAAACACTTACTTAGATAAATGGGAAGGTCTGGAATTAATTGCCTCAGCTTCCTCCTTAGGAAGCTAGAAAAAGCAAAGTGAATAAAATCCAAAGGGGGAAAAAAAAAAGAAACAATAAAGATCAGATCAGAAATCAATCTTTAACCACAACAAAACAAAACCCAGAAAACAATTAGAGCAAAAATGAATTTTTTGAGAGCTGGGGACGTAACTTAGTGGTAGAGCACTTGCCTATCATGTGTGAGGCCTTGGATTTCATTCATCCCCAGTTTTGGGGGAAAAAAAAAAAACAGAAACTTTCTCAGTTTGATAAAGGATAAAGGGCATTTATCACAAACCTTCAGAAAACATAACTATTAATAAATGACTCAATGCTTTCCATCTAAGACATAGAACAAGGCAAATGTTCTTTTCTCCCTGTTTCTATTCAACATTATACTGAAGACTTAATAAAACCATAAAAAAAAAGAAAGAAAAACATACTGATTGAAAGTAAAAAAAAAAAAAATCTTTATTCACAGATGACATAACCATCTATATTGCAAAATGCGAAAATCAGTATACAAAAAAATTTGTTCTATTTTTATGTGCTAACAATGAATAATCAGAGGTTGAAATTGAAACAACATCATCAACATGGAAAAGGTGACTGCTTAGGGATTAATCTGATGAAAGACACACAAGGCCTGTAAACCCAAGATACCAAAACATTCCTAGGAGAAACAAAAAAATGATGGAATATCCCATATTCTTAGAAGACTCAGAATTGTTAATCTTCGAAGACTCAAAATTGTTAAGATGTCCATCTTCCTCAACTTGGTATAATCTGAGGAGATTTGCTGTACAGAATCTATTGTATAGATCCGATACAATCTCAATCAAAATCCTAGCAGGATTTTATTTATTTGTTTGATACTAGAGATTCCACTGAGCCACACCCCTAGCCCTTTTTTTGTTTTTAATTTTGAGACAGGGTCTTGCTAAGTTGCTTAGGGCTTCACTAAGTTTCTGAGGCTGGCTTTGAACTTGCAATCATCCTGCCTCAGCCTCCTGAGCTCCTGGGACTACAGATGTGTGCCATGACTCCAGGCCCAGCAGGATTTCCTAGAAATGGAAAAGATGATTTTAAAAGTCATACAGAAATACAAAGAACCTAAAATAACAAAAGCAACTTTGAAAAATAAAGGCAATTTTGGAGAATTCCACTACCTGATTTCAAGGCTTCTTATAAAACTACACTTCTTAAGATAGAGTGATATTTGTGGAAAAATAGAGAATTAGATCAAAAGAACTGAATAGAACCTAAAAAAGAGACCCACTCATACATGGACAACCATTTTTCACAAGAGAACAAAGGTAATTCAGCTGAGAAAGGATAGTCTTTTCAAAACTGGTACTCAACAATTATATATCCATAAGCAAGAAATGAAGTTGAGTCTCATGAGGCTGAGGCGAGAGGATCAGCTTCAGAAAATTATTGAGGCCCTAAGCAACTCAGTAATACCCTGTCTCAAAATTAAAACAACAACAAAAAAAAGGGTTGAGGATGTGGTTCAGTGGTTAAGCCCCCTGGGTTCCATCTCTAGTACTGCGAAGAAAAAATAGGAGAGAGAAAGAGAGGGAGGGAGGAGAGAGAGAGAGGGAGGGACGGAGGGAGGGAGGGAGGAAGGAAGGAAGGAAGGAAGGAAACAACTTCTGCAACCTCCAAATATATATGAGATATGTGACTTCACTTGTCATCAGGGGAAGACAAATTAAAAGCACAGTGAGATACCACTGCACATCAATTAGAATGTCTAAAATCAAAAAGCGTGAGCATACTAAGTATCTACAAGCAGAATTCTCAACACTGCTGGTAGGAATGTCAAATAGCGCACTACTTTGGAGAACAGGTTTTTTTTTTTGAGGCATCACAATTTCTGATTTTAATACATATTAAGGAGCCACAGAAACCACAAAAACATATAAATAGACACAGAACAATGCAACAGAATAGAGATTTTAGAAATAAACCATACATTTGCAGTCAACTGATTCTTTTCTTTTTTCTTTAAACTGGAAATGCTCTTTAATCATGATTTAAAAATACAGAACACTTCTCGAATTTGCATGTCATCCTTGCGCAGGGGCCATGCTAATCTTGGAGAACAGGTTTTTTTTGTTGTTGTTGTTTTTCACAAGTTAAAAAATATGCCTAGTATATGACCTGGCCATTCCACTTTAGCATTCACCTCAGAGAAGTGAAAGCGTATCTCCACACAGATTCATACCTGAATGTTTATAGCACTTATTTATTACAAAAACTGGAACCTAAATGTCCTTCACAGGTGAATAGGTAAACAAATTGTGTTCTATCCATACTGTTGACAGCTGCCTAGCAATAAATCAGAGCAAGTTGTTATATACACAATAACAGGGCCCGAATCTCAAAACAATTATAATGAAAGACACCAACAAAAATGAGTATACTGTATGATTCCTTTTATATAAAATTCTAGAAATACAAACCAATCTAAAGTAACATAATAGATCAGTGGTTTCCTGTGCATGAAAGGAGCAGGGAGGAACAGAAATGAACAATTACAAAGGAATACAGGGAAACTTTTGTGGGCAACACATGTCTTCACAATCTTGAGGTGGTGATGGTTTCAGAGATGAACACAAATGTCAAAATTCATTAAATAAACCAGGTGGCGTGGCACACGCCTGTAATCCCAGTGACTCAAAGAGGCTAAGGCCGGAGGATTGTAAATTTGAGGCCCGCCTGGGCAACTCAGTGAGACCAGGTCTCAAAATAAAATAAAAGGGGGGCTGGGGCTGGGGCTCAGGGGTAGGGCAGTTGCCTGGCATGTGTGAGGCACTGAGTTCGATTCTCAACACTGCATATAAGTAAATAAAATAAAGGTCTATCAACAACTGAAAAAAATTTTAATAAATAAATAATAAAAAGGACTGGGGCTGTGGCTCAGCTGTTTTAAAAGCTCCATTGGCTTCCCCTAATACCCACCAAATTTTTTTCATAAAATTATAGACTTTAATATGTGCCATTTAGTGCATATGAACTGTTTTCATTTAAACGTTCAAAATAATAAAAACATATCTAAAAAAATTTTAAAAGCTACTCGGCATCAGTATTTCCCTTCAGAATTTCTCGTAGGCGCTGTCTTCCTAGTCAGTCCCCCCAACCCCCGTGGCACAGAGCGAGGGCGTGGGCTGCAGTAGCCATGGTCAGCAGTTTATATGACCACTCAGTCCATTAGAGCAGGCTCCAGCACTTTCTAGTTCCCTCCCCCACTGCCTCCAGCCCCACTCTTTGCTCCCCACCCTCAGCCTTCTCAGTGTGTGACTCCAACTGCTTCCTTACCAAGGCCTATCAGTTGTCCCCAAGCAACAGCTGGACAGTCTGCAGTGGAAACCCCCTTCTGCTCCAGGCTCCTCCCTTACCTTCCTGGCTGAAGAGAGCACCTCCGGAGCCCTCCCCGAGCCCTCAAAGCCCCACCTCAGCCCCCTCCATCAGTCACCTCTAGGAAAGGCCCCTGTTGTTGCTTCAAGGAGATTGAAACAGTTTGGTTCTCACTTAACCCTCTGTTTGCATTGCATGTTTGTTACACATGCTAATGAACAGCCGGCTGACAGAGCAGATCGTGGGACAGAAGGAGTAGGGGCAGCGCTAAAGAATTCTTCCTGGCCCCTGTGCTGATAAGATGCAGACAAATTAGTGAGTGGGGCCCACCTTTCTTCTGGCCCCCAGATGGGTCACCTCCCTGATCTGGTTAGCTCTGGGCCTGTGGGATCTGGAGGCTGGGGCAGGGCAGGAAGACCAGGGAGCAGCAAATGTGGCAGGACCCACCTCCCACTGGTCTCCCTGTAGGACCCAACTTCAGGAAGAGCATCTCAACCAAGGCAGAAAGTCAAAAGCAGGTCTTGAAGCTCCCCAAGGGCCTCAACAATTCACAGCCACTTTCTCCTCCTTCCTTTATTCTTAAGTGACTCTTTTTTCTTTTCACAAAAGTCAAGTTTGTATGTATTGTAGAGCACTCTGAAAAACCAGAAACAAAAAAGAATCCACTTGCAATCCCATCACCCAGAAAGAACCATTTCATTTGCTTTTATTTCTTCCTTACTCTTTTTATGTATATTTTCAAAAGCAAATATAGGATCATTGTAAAACAATGTTTGTTGAGCAAGTGCACTAGGCTATGCTAAACGCCTCACACAAATGATCTCATTTAAAGTTCATAATGACTCTGGGTGATGATGCAATTATTATTCCCATTTTATAGAGGGGAAATTTGAGGCTTAAAGAGGTAAGTACATTGTTCATTGTCACTCAGCAATTAAATGGAGGTGCTGGGCTTCTAATCCAGGACATCTGATTCTAGATCAATCTCACTCTTACTGCTTTGAAACTGACTATCTTATAAATATCTTTCTGAGTTCTTAGCCTTTGGTATCATTTTCAGTGACTGTATAGTACTCTGTTCAGGTGTACCACAATTCCCCCAATCCCCCATCAGATTATTTACAATGTTCTCTATAATATATTCTCCAATAAGCATTCTTCTTGTTAAATATTTACTCAAAAACTAAGATTGGATTCTTTGAGTCAAAGCATCTGTATAATTTTAAGGCTTTTGATACCTAATGCCAAGATTGTCTTCCAAAAATAATGGACCAAATTATACTTCCTACATCCTCATCCACACTAGAAAACAAAGTATTCTTCATCCAAGTGATTAGAGGCAGCTCAAGTTCTGCCACATAAATAATGAAATTTAGATTAATTAGGGTTTGGGGGCAGCCCAACCTTTTCCAGGAACTACACACCCTCATTAGCAGGAGAGCAGAGCCAGGTGCGGAGCAGAATGGAGTCTTGAGCAGACAGTGAGAGTGACTTCCACTTCCCCAAGCTTTCAGCAGTGCCTTTGTGTCCATCATTGTCACTAAACAGCCTCTGTCAGTGACGAAGAAGAAGGACAACCGTGTGTGGAATGTCCCTGAGTCCCTTGGCTGCTGAACCCAGGGAGTGGCAGTTTGGAGCAGGGAGAGGACAGAGACCTGAGGCTCAGGACTCAGGACCCTTACCTCAGCCCTGGCTTTCTGGGGGTGGGGGTAGAATAACATCCTGGAGTGTCCATCTGTCCCAGTCCCCTGGGTCCCAGACTAGGACCTGGACTGATGCCACCTAACGTATACTGCACTCCTGCTCCATGCCAGCCACAGGCTAAGCACTTTCATTATCCCCTTTAGCCCCCAGATCTTTGTCGCACTACTTTGGTGTTTGTTTGGCAGATGGGAAAAAATAGACATGGGAAGCTTAAGTGATTTGCCCGACCTTGGACTGGGAGCCAAAGACAGAGCCAGAATTCCAACCCAGGACAACCTAAAGGGCGCTCACTTCTAACCCTGGGCTATGGGCCCTCTCCTTCAATCCATGAGGGTATGAGATGTCTGTTCCATCCCTCTCTCTGTCCCCAGCTCCTAGCCCAACCCCACAATAAGCAACGTAGATTGGGGACTTGTCTTAGTGACTTGGAACAGCATCCACTTATTAACTCGCAGCTCTGTGGTCAGACATCCAGGCACAGCATCACTGGGGTCCCTGCTCAGTGTCTCACAAGCTGAAATCGAGGCATCTGCTGGGCTCTCTTCTCACGTGGAGCTCAGGGTCCTCTTTCAGGATCACTCGGATTACTGGCAGAATTCAGTTCTGTCCTACAGGATGACGGAGGCCTCCATGTTCTTACTAGCTGTCAACCAGGGCGCACTCAGCTCCCAAAGGCTCCCTTCAAGTCTGACCTTCTTGCCCCACTCCTTAAGCCTCTCACACTCTCACCCTTGATCTCTTCCTTCAGGAAGGGTCCAGTCCCTTTTAAGGGCTCACCTGACTGGGCTAGGTCCACCATGGATGCTGTCCTTTTCGAGTAACTCAAATTTAACCACTTAGGGACCTTAACCGTACCTGTGAAATCCCTCTCATCCTATAAGGGAAACTTCTCACAAGACAGATGGCCTATCATAGTCACAAATCCCTCTGACATTCAAGTCCAAGGCATGGAAGTCAGGGATAGGAATCTCAGGGGCTATCTCAGAATTCTATCCACAATAGCAACTGTGCAGATGAGAGAATAAAGTGAACGAAGGAAGTGCTCATCTGTGCAGACAGGGGTGCACAGTGGCTTCAGTGTGCACTAACCTTGGGATATATTCTAGAAATCTGAGTTTGACAGATTGTAGGACCACTTCCCTCTTTAAAGGGCAAGCCACAAGACCTGGGCAGGCTCATGCAGAAGCTGAGGGGATGATCTGTTCTCTGGAGCTTTGAGCAGGAATAAGTAATAATGATCCAGACAGAGGTGTGAGCAGGAAGGTGCTCAAGATCAGGGAGCCCACAAAACTCCTGCCAGATGCTTGAGCAGAACTGGGGTGGAACTCCAGCCCCACATTCCTGCTGCTTTCAGGCGGGCAGAGGAAGCCACATAGAGCAAATGGGTGGTCTTGGGTGCAGGAGGCACAGTCTGGACTCACAGATGGGCCAAGGGGAACTGCCCCCAGCAGCCCTTCCTGCCAGGCTCTCCTGCTGTGATGAGAGGTAAGTGCCAGACAGGGCCCTGTGGAGTGTTGGGGACTAGATGGCCCCCAGCCCTTCCCCAAACCAGGCTGCAATCAAGCCCAACCAAGCCCCTCTCACCTCTCTCCCTCAGCTAAGCTGGCCCTTTACCTCCCTACAGCTCTAGCATCTTCATTCAAGCCAGGAGACCACCATGTTCATCAAGACTGAGGACAAGATCCAGGCACAGTGGTGCATGGCTGTAATCCTGGCAGCTCAAGCGACTGAGGCAGGAGGATAGAGTTCAACAGCCAGCCTCAGCAACTCAGCAAGAACCTGTCTACAAATAAAATATTAAAAAGGGCTGGGAATGTGTCTCAGTGGTTGAGTACCCCTGGGTTCAATCCCTGGTACCGAAGAGAGAGAGAGAGAGAGAGAGAGAGAGAGAGAGAGAGAGCGCCATCACAAAGCAGATCTTAGTTTATGTCTGTTTTAATCATGAAAGTCTGGTTCCTCAAAATACAATTATGATGTCCTCTTTTCAAGGTCCCAGCTTCCTTTTATAGCGCACTCCACCACCATCCCCACCACTGTCTTTCTTCTTCTTCTTCTTTTTAATATTTTTTAGTTGTACATGGACACAATACCTTTATTTTATTTTTATGTGGTGCTGAGGATTGAACCCAGTGCCTTCTACATGCAAGGTGAGCGCTCTACCACTGAGCTCCAACCCCAGCACCCCTCTTTCTTTCTCTGGAACACATCAAGCTTTGTGCCCTTTGGAGTTACCTCTGAAGAGCCTTAAAAAAAAAAAAAAGCAACAAAAGTCTCCCTCCTCCTCCTTGGTTCCTCTGAACCTGCTCCCCATCTTCCTGTTCTCCACTCTGGCCTGTCCCTCTCTGGCTCAGTCCCCTTCTCCCAGGGACTTGCACCCTCCCTTCTACATACTGTGCCTGACTGACCTCACTCATTCATCCAACTTCTCCAGGAGCAGGAACAGCGTTCTCAGAGAGGCAGACCTGCCTGTGGACACTTCCACCTGCTGTCCTGAGTCCCACCGCCCAGAAGGACCCTCAGCATCCCTTCCTCAAACTGGCATCTGCCCTGGGTCTCCATCTCCCAGGGACCTTGCCCTCTTCCCAGCTGGCCCCTGGCTCTCAAGCTGGGGCCCCTCCCACTCACCTCTCCTCCAGCTAGAGGATTAGAGTAACAAAGCCCTAGACATCCACCACCCAGATGTCCCTGGTTGCTGTCCCCTTCTTGATACACCCATTCATGTCTTGCTTCTCTTGCCTGAATGTTTACAAATTTAATCTCATGACTAATTACCAGCTGGAGCACTTGGACTAAGTTGCCTTATCTCCTTGAATTCCAGTTACTTTCATGTGAAAGTCAGAAATAATGATGCTCATTGCAAAGAGTGTGGGGAAGACAGAGAAATATGTCACCTGGCACCTTGTTCAGCTTGTGCCAAATAAATGTGACCTCATCAGTCCTTCCCCACTTCTCAGCCCTATCTCTAGCCTGTGGTTTATGCTCTACAGACACATCTGATTTCTAAAGTCACGTTTGCCAAACACACCCTGAAATTTTCTGCTTCCAAAAATCCAGCTAGAGGTAATGACTGTCTTTTTTTTTTTTTTTTTTTTTTTTCTTCAAGTTGGTATGGTATAAAATTACCTGGTTATTTTGGTTTATCTAAAATATTCAAATCAGAAGGATACCTAAATTTTTAAAAATAATTATGATTTCTTATTTAGAGCTTGTCTCCGGAAGTTTTTATAAAACAAAGCAGAAAGATCTCATTTCTGCCAAGAATTATCCTTCCTTCCCACTCTGCTTTTGAAAGGATTTGCAATTCAAATTGAGGATTAACTCTATTTTCACTTAGAAAAACACATTTCCTCTAGCAATGACATTTTTTAACACCTCCCCCACAAAAGAGCCATATATCTGTACTTTAGATAGGCAACAATTTAATAAGAAAACTCATTGATCTCTCTTCCCTTTCTTATTCTTTCCCATCATCTCTGTAATAATAGAAATTTAGAACTGCACAATCCATACACACACACACACACACACACACACACACACAACCTCTCCTTTGTCTTTTTAGATTGCCTCCGAATCAATCAAAACCCACCAATGACGGAGGCTGTATTTAATTTAAATTATTTTAGATGACATTAGCTTGTGTCCAGAGCCTCAGAGTCAAAATGAAACAGAAAATTGAAATAAAACCCTTAACTTCAGTTGAATTATCTTGATAACAGTCCGAATTTCTGGATCCCAAGAGAACTGCTTTCAGATGGTTACAGGTGAAACAGTACATTGGTGTTGATAAGTAAAGAGGACAGTGACTCTGGGGTGTCATGTAGACTGTGTGGGCTCTGGAGGCAACTGCCTGGGTCTCAACCCTGAGCTGAGTAGCTAGTGACTTAGAGGTTCAGTTTTCTTATTTGGGGTTGTTGTGAGGATGAAATGAATTAATTCATGGAAAGCAGTAAGGACAGAACCTGGCACATACTAAGTGCTCAGTGAAAATAGGAATCATTATTATTCCAGATAAAATCAGTATCCATTCCAAATGCTACAAATCTGGAGACAGAATAGAACCTTCTACTCAGACAGCCTGCTTTCCAATTTTGGCTTCAACACTTACTAGCTGTATGGTTCTAGCCAAGTTACCTAACCATTGTGTGTTTCCATGGCTCCATTTGTAAAACCAGCATTCAAATTGTATCTGAGCTACATATTGTGGTGCATGCCTATAGTCCCAGCTACTCGGGAAGCTGAGGTGGGGGATCACTTGAGTCCATGAGTTTAAGACTAGCCTGGTCAACATAGCAAGACCCCCATCTTAAAAAAAAAAAAAAAAAAATGACTTGTATCTGCATCATGAATATTACCATGCATATGAAATCAGACAATGTGAAATATCATTTATAGTAAGCATTCAGCAAATTTTGGCTATTTTTCCTAGTGTGCTAAAACAATATTTTAAAAAAGATTAATAAGTTTAGTACTGCTTTTCCAAACACATGGAGGTTTCAAAAAGGTAGAGCTATAAGATTTTTCCACTTCAGTTACTGATTAGAGGTCAACTAGCATTACCATACACCCTCTAGTTGGGAGGCAACTGTCCCCACATAGTTGGGGCAATCAACCTTCCCCTCTTAGGATAGAGTCGGACATGCCCTCTCCCAAAACTGGCAGCCCCTGGACACATGATCTTGACTCACCAATCAGATGTTCATAACTGGCAACTGGGACATTTCTTCTGAAAGTGGAGAGAAGGAACCATGGAGAGAGAGAGAGGGCAGACAGAGGAAGAAAGATCTGAAAGCAGAGACTGGCAGCTGATTGCTAGAGTCTCATTCACATCTACCATGGCACCTCCATTTTTTTTCTCTCTCCTAAAATTCTTAATTACAAAGCTGGGGGTGTAGCTCAGTGGAAGAGCACTTGTCTAGCATGAGGAGGCCCTGGGTTCCATCCCCAGCACCAAAACCAAAAACAAATTCCTAAACTGTGCGCCGGTTGTGCATGCCTGTAATCCCAGCAGCTCAGTAGGCTGAAGCAGGAGTATTGCAAGTCCAAAGCCAACCTCAGCAACTTAGTGGGGCCCTAAGCAACTCAGTGAGACCCTGTCTCTAAATAAAATATAAAAAAGGGCTGGAGATGTGGCTCAGTGGTTAAGGCCCCTAGGTTCAATCCCTGGTACCAAAACAAACAAAAATGCCTTGCAACCAGAAGCAGCATCCATAAATCCATAAATGTATTTGGGAAGTGTAAATAATCTCCTTGGGAAGTATCCTTATCAATTCTGTCCCCCAACCACCCAATTAACTAAGTCCTTCTGCAACTTCTCCCTATGAAACAGTCTATCATAGCCATTCCTCAAGGTCAACAGAATCTATTGTACTGACTTCATTATGGTTCCATAACTTTCCATAAAATAAATACATCACTGTTTTTTCAAACACTCCTCTTTGAACAGGCTCCTGTTTAGATGGCCAGCACAATTTTAAATGCACATTCTCAGCAATGCAACAACCTCATTTTCAGGAATCAAACCTCCAGAAAGCAAGCACTGGTTTATACATAAGGTTGTACATACAAGGATACTTACTGCACACTGCTTAGAGTGTCAGAGGCTGGAAATAACCTAAATGTCCAGCAGTCTCCCCTTATCTGTGTTGTTTATGGCATTTTGTTTGAGGAGGGGGAAAATTTCAACTGTCAAAAGTGTTTTATGAAAATTACCACTCAAACCCAGGTGAGAGCTGGGACTTTTAGGTTCCTTCCAACGATGAAATTTTAGATGCCTTTACTTTGGGGGATGGAGGGAAGCAGGAAGAAAAAATAAAAAGATGTATATGTCAAGGTCAAATTACCACAGCACAAGTGGTTTGTTGTTAAATCTATTTTATCCACAAAGTCAGCAAATTTGAAGCCTCAGAGATTCCCAAGTCCAGGTTTTGCTTCCATCAAGACAGCTTCAGCCGGGCGCGGTGGCGCATGCCTGTAATCCCAGCACTTGGGAGGCTGAGGCAGGAGGATCGCGAGTTCAAAGCCAGCCTCAGCAATGGCGAGGCACTTAGCAACTCAGTGAGACCCTGTCTCTAATAAAATACAAAAAAGGGCTGGGGATGTGGCCCAGTGGTCGAGTGCCCCTGCATTCAATCCCCAGTACCAAAAAACAACAAAACAAAACAACAACAACAAAAGACAGCTTCAAACCTTAACAAGCATCAGAGTCACCTGGCACTCTTGTTAAACTGCAGATTGACTCATTAGATCTTGGTTGGGGCCTGAGATGTTGCGTATCTGACAAGCCACCAGGTAATACAGATGGTGCTGGTCCATGGAGTACATTTGTGGAAGTAACTGGATTGACTCACATCTGCTTGCTGTCTGGTTTAAATCCTAGAACTCTCCAAGTTTTAGAACTGAAAGTCCTGAGTCTCAAGAAAGATTTGCATCCCAGTCAAACCAGGATAGTTTGTCACTTTGGCAACTGGATTATCTAAAGTCAAATGACTCTAGAGTTCTGAAAAGTAATGTAAATGAATGAAGTTGGCTGGCTGGAAACTTTGGCAAACAGAAAAGTTTAAACATCCATGTGCTCAAGCTCTTCCCAAGGGTTTCCAATTTGCAGCCTTGGCCTAGATTATCCCTCAGACTCCAACCAGCAGAGAAATGCTACACTATGTTTTTCCTTGATGTCAGCTGTAATGTCTGTGGGCAATGGGTCACAGTGAAAATATCAGAATGAAGGATTGCCCAGAAACAAGATGAAACTGCTTTAAAGACAACATAGGGGGAGAGTCTACTCAAACTCACTGTGGAAAGCCAACCTCCAAATGCACCCCCACCCCCAGTGATTCTCAGCTCCTAGTATTCGTGCCCTTGGGTGGTTCCCTCCTACATTAGATACAGCTAACCTGTGTAATCAATAATATATTGTGGATATGATGAAGTGTGACTTCCAAGACTAGGCATAAAAGACACTGGGGCCTCTGTCTTTCTCTTTCTTTGGATCACTTGATCTGAGTGAAGCCAGTTGCCATGCCACGGGGATCCCCAAGCAACCCTGTGGAGGGAATCACATAACAAGGTACTAAGGCCTCCTGCCAACAGCCATGTGAATATGCCATCTTGGAAGCAATCTCCCAGCCCCAGTCAAGCCTTCAGATGACTCTATTTTCAGCCAACATCGTAACTACAACTTCCCAGTTAACCCAGTCTTGATTGAGCCCTCTAAAAACTCCTCTAAGATCAAAGATGCAAGTTCCAAACTGGTAGCCAGCAAAGCTACAAACAAGTTTTCTTTCCCATGTACATTTTTTAAAAATATGAATTGGCTGCCAATATCTAGAAAATATATTCCCATGTAAATTTTGAGGCCCAGCAACTCCTAAAATAATTGAAAGAGCTTCAAACCAAGGTCTTCATTCCTACAGGTCAAAGGTAGGTCAGGGCTAAGTCACAATGCCCGATGACCAAGTCCTACAACATACTGGGCCCATTCTTGGTTGTAATCTAAGATTTCTTTGTACTTCAGATTTCTCAGCTGTAACCTAGAGGGCTTGGATGATCTGTATACTGTTTTCCTTCCAGCTCTAAAATAATCTGTGACTAATGATGATATCAGATGAACTTTCCATTTCAGAATGCCGAATGCCCTCATCTATCATTAAATAAATCACTGCTATGCTGGATGGTATGGCTGTATTTACGGAATCAATGAATAGATCAGGCTGTTCTCAATGAGTTTTGTTTTGTCAAATTGCAAACAAAACACCTTGTCCTCTTTTCACAATTAAGTGAACATAAAAATGACTGCAAATAAAAATCTTGAAGCATCTATTATCAGAAATGTGTACATAGGGCACACTCCTATAATCCCAGTGGCTCGGGAGGCTGAGACAGGAGGATCGCAAGTTCAAAGCCAGCCTCAGCAACAGCAAGGTGCTAAGCAACTCAGTGAGACCCTGTCTCTAAATAAAATACTAAAAAGGGCTGGGGATGTGGCTCAGTAGTTGAGTGCCCCTGAGTTCAATCCCTGGTACACCGGCCCCCCCAAAAATTGTACATAGGTTTCTAACCCCTGGTCACCTTGGAGGGTTTGGCAGCAGTGAGAAAGCTTGCAGTGTGGGGCAGTTTTTGTACTAAAGAGATGTGGTTACAAATATTGCAACACGATAACTCTCACCCAGAAAACCCACCCCGCTGGCCAGAGCTAGGTCTCCACCCCGTCCCAGGGTTCTAACTCAAGTTGACTTTACTTCAAAGGGAGGAAAGCTTGTTTGGCCAAATACTCTTGGAGCGTCGGTTTCAGGAATGTGACATGCTGTTAAACCACAGCCGTGTAAGCTCCCGGCTGCTGAGATTTTCCTAAGTTTCACTTTTCAAAGAAAAACATGGCACCATGTAAGTTGGAGAAACATAGGGTAAATGGTGTCAATTGGCCCCAAGAAGTTTTCTCTCCCCCAAAACACCTACTATGTGTGAGTATATTCTGGGGGGAAAGCAGGGAGGAGTGTGAGTGAACTAGATTTCTAATATTAGAATGGTGAGACTCACTTCCTGGCCTTGAGTAGCTTCTAAGGTGGTGAGAAAAAGGATAACTGAAATGGACAGAGTCCAGCTCAGTGCATGGCACTGTAGGAGGACTAGAGAAAGCAGGGTACTATTCCCGAGGCCAGGTCCTGTGAATGGTCAGCAGGGGACAGCTGGGAGAGGCCTTGGACATATTAGACTCCCACAGTGCTTTCATAGGATGGCTCAGGGACCTGGGTAAAGGCATTTGAACACGGACTAGGTTGCCCATATTCTTGAAAAACTGTGGTCCCTGCTCCCTCACAACTGAGTGATTGTCCAGGTGGAGTGAGAGTGACACAAGTCAGATCGTGGGCAGTGTGGGCAATGCCGGGCTGTGGGCTGGCTAACCTCAGAGATCACAGACAGTGGAGGCTGCTTTCGAAACTGAAAGACAGTCCAGGTCAACCCAGCTGGGGTGACCCCTGCCACAAGGGCCAGGCCTGTTGTGGAGTACTTGCTAAGCTGTGGGTGCTCTGCGGCCTCTGACTATCTGGGCTCAAAGTGTTCTTGGGTCAGAGCGTGTGGACACTGGATTTCATGGACACTGGTGGGAAAACCACCAGTCCCTGAGCTTGGCATAGAAGGGAGAAGCCCGCCCCCTTGTGGGCCTCTTGGGGGTGGCAAGGTTCGAAAAGCAAGGAACTGGTCTTAGGAGATAAGGGATCTGGAGGGAGCAGCCACTTCCTCTCACTGCTCCCATTTTACCAGTTGCCTCTGGTGGCCTGCAAAAGCACTGATCAGCACTGTGGGAGGGAAAAGGTGGCAGCACAAATGAAGAAAGTTAGGAGACGGAGATTGTCGGGTCTAGTCGTTTGGCTACAGAAAGTTGGAATGATATCAGGCAGGTATAATTAGCTGTTTAAAAAAAGAGAGAAGGAAAAAAGGGGTATCAGGAGGTCTTTTCTGATTCCACCACTCCCAGGCAAATTACAGTCCCTCTCTGGCCCCCAAGGGTTGTGCTAAGCAAGGGCCACAATCTTTCTGAATGCCAGAGTTCTAGGCTTTCACATCCTTGCCCGGACAGTGCTGTCATTGGTGCCACACCTTTGACTGAAGACAAGAGGCATGGGATGCATAAAGGCAATAGCGGAAGGAGACAGAGGGGTCCAACTTGACCAGCTTAGCAAGACATATCCACAGCCCTAGAAAACACGGCACCCCCTCTGTCACAGCAAGATTCCAAGAATGAGCCCCACAACATCACTACTCACACCATCTCCCCTCCTCCCACAGTTTTGGCCAAGTCTGCATCATTCCTCCACTGCATGGACAGTGACCTAGGGACACCTGGGCCATAAGACACATTTGCCCCAGATAAACATAACCCAGGCTCATTTTATGTCCAGTACAGCAGCCTACAAACGTTCTGTCTACCCCACACTCACCCCAAAACTAAAGTGCCTTCACTGAGCACTCAGCATCATCAAAAACTGGGTTTCTAACAAAAATTTTCAGGTAATTCTATACTACTCTATAACTAATAAGCATAATTGAGTAAAGGTAGCCCTGGGAAAGGCAAAAGCTTTCCTTAAAGCTCTCCAGGTAAAAAAAATAAGGTGGATTTTAAACATTGAATTATATG
This sequence comes from Tamias sibiricus, assembly GCA_025594165.1. Taxonomy (NCBI): domain Eukaryota; kingdom Metazoa; phylum Chordata; class Mammalia; order Rodentia; family Sciuridae; genus Tamias; species Tamias sibiricus. The sequence goes on along the minus strand of CM046663.1, from coordinate 136,493,668 downwards.
CTAAAATGTCTCAAATTTCTTATTACACTATGCTTATAGAGACACCAGGACATGAAGCCACCAAAGACATTGTTGTTAAAGGCTAACTGTCCTCCAGCAAAATTAAAAGAGTTGAAACCTTTTTTAAAGTAACCTTGCATAAATGATCTGAAATAATGATGCTCCTCAGGCTAGTGTGCTCCTAGCTGGAAAGATCTAGGGCAAATGTTATGCAGAGAAGGAGTCATTTTTGTACATTACAGAACACTGAATCTTGGCTGAAACTATGTAAGTCTGTCACATTTTTTTCAATGGCTTTATAAGGTTATTATAAAGCATTATAAGTTATTATATAAACACTCTAAAAATCAGAAGATTCCAACAATGTGTGCAATCCAATTCTACCTACATACTAAAGTCAGGTAGAACATGAAATTCTAATTGCGAACAGAACTTTGTTCAAACACCTGTGTAGACCACCTGGTTTCTTCAGCATTGCCAAATTCTAAAGTTGTAATGAAAATTTTAAAGTCCAAAACCTACAAGCCATCAGATGTTCAGTAAGCAGATTGTGCCATTTCAAAACGGAAAATGTGCTTGCGTAAGCAAGTCACCAGGCCTAACCTTTCTGGATTGAGAGTCTGGCCTTCAGTTCAGAACATGGCCATGCCAGGGTCAGAAATGTGACAAAACTGCGCTTTCACGGAGGTTAGCCAAGGTTCACAGGGTCATGACTGGGCCATTTTATCAGTCATGTCAGGCTCACACCCTATTGCCTGGGATAGATAAAAACTTTATCTGTCAGTTTGCTAAATCTGCTCCTCCTGCCTCCTTTTGAATAAAGAAAACCTGGGCTCAGCTTATCTAAACCAGAGACTTGCCTTTCCCAGCTCTGTTTTCAAATCAACTTCTAAGTAAAGGTGACTTGGCAGTGAATTTTGGTCTCATTTTAGTCAAGAACTATCCAGAAGTGGAGTCACTAGCTTTGTCTTATCTACAACCTTAACTTCAGAGAAAAGTTCTGGCTCTATCCAAGCATATGGATTTATTATGTTTATTAAATGCTAGATATGCTGAAGGTGTTATTGTAGAACGATAGTTATCGGTGTGTGACCTTTTCATAATCATCTTTCTCTAAAGTAAAGTTAAAAAAAAAAAAAAAAAAAAAACACAACTAAACTAAAATTGCCCTGGGTTCAATCCAGAGCACCACAAAACACAAAAACAAAACAAAAAAGTAAAACTAATTTTGGGCTGGGGATATAGCTCAGCAATATAGCATTTGCCTAGTGTGCATGAAACTCTGGGTTCAATCCCCAGCCAGCACCACAAAGAAAAAAATTTCCCAAACAGGGAATCTAAATTACCTTTAAAGAATTTGCGAAGATACCTTTGAACCAACACATACCCAATACTTATTTTCCAATAACTATTGAGAGAAAAAAAAAAATAGCTAAGATTTCTTCCTTACAGAAAATAAATATGCACAGATAACAAATAAACCCAGGTAAACATTTAGAAATCTGGTCACAAACGCCAAGTACAAACATTAAACCAATGGGTTTTCCATTTCCTTCAATGCAAGAAAATTATTTTCAAATTTTATTTCATTTGGAAGTTATACAAATTCATTATTTTAATATTTAAAGACCATGGTACTATAGTAGAGACAATATAAATATTATAATATCATTTAGAAATTAAATATAATAAGTCAACACAACAATATATAAAAACTCATATGTACACTTCAAATAAGTCCAAGGTTTGAGCATTCACGCCCATCAGACTTCTCCCTGGAAATGAGTGAATCTTGCAGGGAGATTATCCACAGGATACACAGTGGGACTGGTTTTCATTGTAGGAGGTCCATTTAGAAGCTGCCAGTCACAATGCCTGGCCAGCTCCACTGTAAATATTTTGAGAAGAATTTTTGCAAACTCTTTGCCTACACAGCTCCTAAGGCCTCCTCCAAATGGAATGAAGCTGAACCTAGATGCATCCTCTGGGTGAGGCGGCATAAAGCGGTCAGGATTAAATTCCTCCTTGTTAGTGAAGATATCTGCCACATCATGAGTATCACAGATACTGTAGATAACATTCCAGCCCTTGGGAATCTGGTATCCCTGCAAAAGATTATGAAGTCCCAAGGGCTGACAAACTGGTATTTAACTTTCACCAACAAAAAGCTACCAGGGATCTCCTTGGGGGTGTTATGAGAAAGAGGGTTGGGAGAGAGAGAGATTGGTTCCAGTTAGTGAACCATTTGTCCACATGGCACAGGACACTGTTATCAAAAGCATAAAGAATTCAAGCTAATGTTCAAGGAAGCAAGGATAGGTTTAAAACAACAAAAGGGGCAGAGCAGGAGTGGGATGTGGGTAGAATTCTTAACTTACATTTAATTCAAAAGTCTTCAGAGCAACTCGAAATCCTCCTGGAACTGGGGGGTTCAGTCGAAGGGTCTCCTTAATAACACACCCTGTATACTTAAGTTGTTCCAGAATTTCCATGTCCAACTTGTTGTCTTGATTGCTCTTGCAAAGTAAGCCCTATCAAAACAGTCATACAGAGGTGAACAGTTTTCCTGCACTCCAATAAAATCAGCCCAGAAGACATAAATAGGACTTAGGTGTTGGCTGAACTCAAAGGGCCTCAGGATGGGAGAGTGTAGGGGGAAACAGCAGCTAGGGGCCATTTGCAGCTCAAATCCATCATCTATTTACAATTCTAAGAAAATGCTGATCACAATGAAGAAGAGTTCCCCACCCTGGTCACCACCCTGATCATCTACTTGTACTTATCACACTATTCTATTCGCACCCTTGAACACCCAAATCTAACAAAGTGGAAACTATCTGGAAATCTGGTTTCTGCAAAAGGTAGAGGAGGGGCAGGAATACAAGGTCTATTCCTGCCCATGTGGGATCACAGCTCAAGATTCTCTCCCCCAACAGGACCACTCAGCCCTTGGCCAGGCATTTTCAAAATACTCAGTGAAATACTCAGCAGACCTAAACAGGAGAGAAGTTGGTAAGGGAGCAACTGAATTTCCTAAACTAATACAGAACTCCCAGAATCCTCCTACCTTACTCTTCAGCTCCTCTCTAACTTTCTGGAGAACATGTGGATACAGTCCCAGGTAAGTGATCAGAGATGTAGCTGCACTGGCCGTGGTTTCATGTCCTCCAAAGAGTAGTTCAGTTGAAGATTGCTTTAGTGCCTAAGAATCGAGTAAGACCCACATTTTTACAAGTTTCCATGCAGATTCACAGTGATTACTCAGAATCCAACCGAGGGTTCTGGAGGGAAGACTAGAAACCCAAAAAGTTTTGCTGATAGAAAGCCAATGGACCAAACAAACGTCTTTAAACAAAATGCAATCTCTTTAGTTTAGCTACAGTAGGAAGGGAGTAAGATCCCACTTGTACCTGGACTTCCTGAGGTAAGGCCTTGATTTTATTAAAAGTGCCCAAGTTTATTTATTAACATTTGCAGATTCCGATTTTCCCTTTGAAATTTGGAAAGACTAGGGGACGCTCTCACTTCAGTGGCAGCCTGTTTGGCGGCTCTACTGACCTAGTATCAACCCTTCAGGATGCTATTGCTGGAGTCTGGGCAGGGTGCCCACTCTGAGAAGCTGGGCCCCAGGTGGCGCTTTGGGGGCCCCCAAGCACTGCGGATTGAAAGCCTGGGGACCCAATTCCACAGTCCCCCCCCCCCCCTACACACACACACATACACTTTGAAACTACCACTCACCTGCATGTCCAGCCGCTCTCCCCCTTTCCCACGAGTGCTCAATCAACAGCTGCAGCGCGTCTTTACAGCTCCTGTCTGCTTCCCCAGCCCGCAGCCGGCAGATCTTGGCTCGAATGTTCTCCTCGATGCGCGCGTGAATGAGGTTCCGCGCCTTCATGCCCTGAGCACAGAGAGAGTGAGGCAGCGAGCAGACGCCCGGCTCCTGCGCCCCGAACTCCGCACCTCGCATGTCGCCCTTACCCGGTACAACCCGCTGAAAGGCACGTCAATGGGTAGCGAGAAGAGATTGCGGGTCATCTCCTCAAAGGCTTCCACCAGCTGCTGCTCTGCCTCTCCGCTGCCCGCCCGCGGGGGCTCACAGCCCAGCAGGATGCGCATGGCGATGCGGAACATGAGGCGCTTCACCTCGGGGTAGACCAGAAGGCCGCGCTCACCGCAGCTCAGCCATCGTTCCAAGCAACTATCCACTTCTTCAATGATCACTGGCACGTAGCACTGGAGTGCCTCGCGGCTGAAAGCCTGCATAATCACCTGGGCACCGAGAAGCCAAGATCGTTAAAATCCTCTATCCGCTCCATCTCACCTTCCTGGGTCCCGGGTCATACAACCTCATCTCCTCCAGACCCTACGTACATCCCGGCTGGGAAAGCTAAACGAGAGCTCGGAGAGGGTCCAAGTCCCACCTCTGCTAGCGCTTGCTTGCATTTATCTGCCTGAACCTCTCCAACGAAGGAGTACCCCTCCTTGCCCAGGCGTCGCCACCCCGCCCTCACCTTCTTGCGCTGCTTGTGCGAGGAATCATGCAGGTTGGAAAGACAGCCTGAGCCCAAGATGGTGCGCACAGACGCGGGCCAGTGGACCGACACCAGCCGATGCTCTCCGAGCAAGATGCGCCGCACGTTGTCCGCGCCCATCACTCGAACTGTGGGCCGCCCAAATAGATGTGTCTTGTAAATGAAGCCGTATTTCCTGCGCTTCATCTGCAGAAACTTCCTCCGCTGTGAGAAGACCGTAGAGAGACGTGGGCATGAGGGGGCGCCGGGGAGCGTCGCGCGTCCCGCTAGCTCCGTTCCTAGCCGCAGTCGTTTCCTTCACCCGAACGCCTAACCTGGCTTCAGCTGAGACCCAGAGCTGAGCCAGGCTCCGGGGAAGCGTCCCGCCCCAAGCTTCCTTACCTGCAGCACCATCTGCAATGTTTCCCCAAAGAACGGGAAGCCCATAGTCCCGGGGGGTAAGGGGAGAGCGCAGCTGCGGTCGCGGCTGCTTACGCAGTACAAGTCCCAGAGCTTGATCGCGGCCAGAAAGAGCAGCAGTGGTAGCACAAAGGTGCAGAGCGCACTGGCCAGCAGAGCGGGGAGCCCCATGGCACGCTACGGTCTCCCGCGCCACCTGCCGCCGCCACCAGTTCTCCAAACCCCGCCGCGCGCCCCCTTTATAGGCGGTCCAGGTTACTGCTCACGTTACCTTGGTTAGACACAAATTAGTTCACTCAAAGTTCATCTTTAATTGCGGATTGGGCCCCTGGCTCCTCCCCCCGCGAGGCGCAGCCCAAAATCTTTAACCGTTTGTTCTGCGCCGAAGCAGAGGCGGAGCGGTAGCTGCTACCCTCGGAGCGCGCCTCCTGGGGTGCGAGGCTAGGAGCACCGCCTACCCCATCCAAGGTGTGTGGAGCTCCCAGGCAGCAGGGAGTGGGGGCGGACCCGGGTTCCCAGGAGCGAGAATTCCTATCCCGGCGCTTTCAGGAGGCCCCCCGAAATCCCTCCTGCCTGGTCCAAGCGTCGTCCCAGCCCAAAGCCGCCTTCACGGGCTTTCCATTTACAAGTGCCGCGTGGATTCCTTTCCACCTGCTCGAGAAGCAAAGGGAAGCGTGTTCAGGAATCATTATTCAGTGAACTCGTCCCACAGGTGTGGTAACTGAGGTCCAGAACGCAGACTTCCCGACTCTTTCGAGGATTCCAAGAAGAACCCAGGACCAGGACCCAAGCGAGAACCACCGGGAGTCAAATATGACCTGCGGGTCATGGATCCTAGCTCCCGCCTCACAAGGGAGCAAGTATTCATAAAGTCTTGGAAAGTTCTACTGAAGGGTACACGTGAGCATCCAGGTCCCACAGGAATCTGGATGCAAACCTGCACAGCCTGATCCCTTACTTTGACTCCCCAGAGGCGGACCGCAGGGGCATTTCATCCACCTCTCCACAATCAACGCCAGGCTGTGTGATCCGGCGCCCCCCCGCCACCCCCCACCGGTTCCGGGTCACCCTGGGGCTTGCAGTCCTACCTGGGCAGCGGAGAAGTCGTCCTTGGTCATGACAGGATAAGGAGACCCAGCCGGAGCAAGGGAAAGCCCAGGAGTCCTGGCTCCAAGTTATGGCTCCATCTCTTGCCTGACCTTGGGCAAGTTATTACACATCCTGGTGCCTGTTTCCTCCTCATTAGGATGGAGGTGGTCATTCCTAATCTGTCTACAACCAGGGCAGCTGTGAGTTCCCAAACCGAGCTTCTGAATGTAAAGACTCTTCCTAGCTTCAGAACTGCATTTCAAGGGTGGCCTGGACGTTGGACGCTTGGAGCCTTCCTCCGCTCTCCCACTTCCTACCCTGTGTAAAGCCACTGTCCTCACTCTGGCGAGAGGGCATTTTGGCCCTAGACCCAGATCTCTGCCGGCAGCTAATGGGAAGGCTGAGGGAAGGGAGCGGGTCCTCTGAACTCTGCCCAACTCCAATAAACCGCTTCTGCAGCCAGTAGCTGAGCTCCTGCACTACCCGGTGCGCAAGTGCGTTCACTGTTTCCCACCTGGCCGGGCCACACCGCTTCCGACCGGTCAGAGCCACACGCTGCCTTGGTTTGCGCGCTGAACGTTACCAGCGGCCCAGAAAATGAAACAGAATGACGTACGTTTGTTTAGAAGCACTGGCCCGCGCAGAAGCACTTTCGCACGCCTTGGAAAGCGTCCCTTGGAGACGGAAAACTTTAATCCTGGGAGCTTAAATACGTGGCACTAATGGGGACCCGCGGTGGTCCCCAAACTCGGAGGGGTCGGGAAATATATGCGGAGGTCATAGCGACCCGCACAGTCCCAGCAACCCTCCAAGCCAGGGTCGTCACAGGGCCTGTTTCGAGGAGTCAGCGTTTCTCCATAACCCTGTCAGGCGGTTCCGAATCTCTGGGGAGGCCGTCTCTCACTGTCATTTCTTCTAGTCAACTTTTGGGCACTAGCAGGAAACGGGGAGAATCGCGCTAGAGGTAATTCTCAGAAATCCCCAGCCCTCCCCTTTGTAGAGCGCCTCCGGCTGGTGTGCAAAACTGACGATTGGGAGCGGGAGCGTGACCTGGGGCCCATTCCCAATCCTCTGTCCTGACCCGCCTGTGACCCCTGCAGGCCGGACCGTGACATCCGAGTGAACTCTGCGGGGCCACCTCGCCAAGTTCAGCTCGCGCCGGGTCACAGGATGAGCGAGGCCTGCGCGCTGGAAGTTGCCACAGAAAGACCAAAAAAAAAAAAAAAAAAAAAAAAAAAGGAAAGAAAAAACCTACATGCCCATCGAGACCCGCGGGGGTATTTGCTGCCAGGAAAAAATTACATGTGAGAGCGAAAGATCATTAAAGAACATCTTGAAGGGAGAAAAAGGGTCAATAAATTACCAGCCCCCAAAGAACTTTGATCTAGGAACTTTGCCAAGCTTTTTTTGAGTGGTGGTGGGCGGGGAGGGGGGGAGTTGGCTGGCTGGAAAACAGACTGTTTCCAAAATGTTTACAAAACAGTCATTGCTAAGAGGTGGAGATGAGAAATCTTTTTTTGTTTAGATTTGTTTCTTTACTGAAGGTAAAGGGAGGATCTAGAGGTAGACAAGTCAGATCTAACTAGGGTAGCTGAAGCACCCCTCCATTTTTTCCCCTTCTTCATCTCTCCTGAACATTTTAGTTCTCAGGGTTCCATACCTGCTATTCCCTCTGCCACTCTCTGGTTCCTTCCAAAGTTGAATACCACCTTCTCAGAAAAGTTTTCCCAGCCCACCCCTCTGTTATAGACTTACTTTATATTCTTTGCAGGGCTTATCACCACTGGACAGATTCTTGTTCTTATGGGGTTTTTTTTTGTTTTGTTTTTGCTAGTTTATTGTCTGCTTACTTCCATGAGCAATATCAAGTACAGAAGGGCAATAACCTCATCTGCTTCTTACCAGAGAATTTAGAGCTACTAAAACAGGGAACCACATATTCCTTAAAATTACTAACATGATGTAGCAATGGGAAATTAGAGTAAATTTGAGCTACTACTATGGCTTATTTAGTCCAAATCCAGGAGCAGGTAAACCAAGTTTCTGGAAACTGACAGACCATCCTGGTTTCTGAGAGGCTACGCCTCATATTTCTCTACTCTCCCTAAATCAGAATCAATCCTGAAGCTGGGGTCCTTTGGCCTCCTCAACCAGACACATGCTTCTCAGACCCAGATGTCCTTAGTGTTTCCAAGAGCACCCTAAGGGCAGACCTGCATCCTGCCACCTTTGCTACCTCTGGCGCCTGCTGAGCTCAGGGTCTGGCGCCCGACCTGTGACCAGCCATGGGTGATGAATTGCGCTGTATGGGGGTTATGGCAGTGTCAGCCCCTCTTGGAAGAGCCGGCTGTGCTTTGGAGCTGCCAACCCTGCACACCCCTGCTGAGTTTCCCCTTTCCTTCAGGCCCTAGGATCCACCTTAAGCATAAGGTCAGGAGGGCATGGCTTCCTTCTGGTTCATTAAGGGGTCAACTCTGGCCTGAGAGGCAACTTCCCCAGCTTCCCAGTCACGTTCAGCTGCGCAGGCCTGTGGGAAGATGGGTAGCAGGTTGAAGTGGGCTAGGGATTACTATGAAAAGCCAAAGGGGCTAAATCCTGAGGGTGAAGTAGTGGGGTTGAGTGATGGGGTAGGGGAAGCACTGGTGGGGGAGTCCAGGAACCCATTGCTGGCTCCTTGGGGAGGCTTTGGTTCTCTCCTCCTTAGTTCATCCTCTGTAACAGAGAGGATATTGAAGTAGTAAACCAGGAGATTTCTGCAGCTAGCTATGGGGAGATAATTCAAAGCCCTGTTTCCAGAATTAGGCTCAGAAAGGAAGTCTGTCCAGTGTAGGACTGGGGCTGCCCACCTTCTGAATATGCTCTGGGGTGGGTCCTTCAGGTAGGTCCTTCATGTGCCTCCCCGCTCCCCACACCTGGTGCCTTCCCACCAGGGAGCAGCAGCCCAGCTAAGCCCTAGCCTCCTTGCTCAACCGCTGGCAGGAAATTTTATTTCTTGGCCTTCCTGTTTTGGGTACAAATATCCCAAACCTCTCTGATTATATCTCAGCCTCCCATGAAGGGATTATGTCTCAATCTCCCATGAACCATTCTTAGAGACATCTCAGTATGCCTATTCTACCCTGGAAAGATTAAACGCGTTCTTGAAGTAGGAATTTTTCTTTTAATAAGCAGAATCCTGTGATGTTGAGCTGTTCCGAGACCTGGAAAGCGCCCCCAGTTCTGAGTTTCCGCAGAGATTAGACGGGCAGAAAGACCAAGACGCATGAAGCCAGAGGCCCGCTACCCGATGACCTTACGTTGGGCTCCCTTTTGGTGTGTTTTCTCAAGGCCCCAAATCAAGTCAGGAGCCGGCCCCCAGCGATTTGGCTTCCTCTTAAGTATTGTAGTTCCCACCACGTTCGCCTGGTCTCTGGCACTGTCCACTGTGCAATCCCCGCCGCGGGTCCGCGATCCATGTACCTTCCAATGGCGCTTTGACTCGATGACTGTGGCTTGAGTTCTTATTCCCTAGAGTCCAGCACCGAGCCGTGTTCGGTGAACGTTTGTTGAACTAGTGACCTGGTGAACGCGCGCGGGATGTGCGGTGCAACAGCCACTAAGCAAGCCAAGTCTCGCAGCGCCGCTGCTCAGAGGTGTAGCTCATTCCCTGAGGCCGGAGGCGCGAGCGGATGGAAGAAGAGCCGAAGCCCGTCCACCGGGTGCACGATAGGCACAGTCTGCATGGCCGGGAAGGCGGGCGTGGCCAGTTCCCAGCGAGCGGTGCGCACCAGCTCCACAGCTAGTAGCTGGAGCACCGCCAGTGCCAGCTCCTGGCCGAGGCAGCTGCGCGCACCGCCGCCGAAAGGGATGTAATGAAAGCGGCCGCAGGTGCCCGGAGCATCTTCACGCGCTGTGCTAAAGCGCTCCGGGTCGAAGCTTTCTGGCGGGCTAGGGTACACAGCTGCGGTCTCGTGCGTGTCCCGGATACTATACATCACGCTCCAGCCTTTGGGGATTTGGTAGCCCTGTAAGGAGGCGAGGCGAACGGCCTTACCACAAAACACCTGGAAACAGGGCCCTAAAAGACCCTCCACCCCCATGCACCATACTGGCTTGTGAAACCGGCAGGAAGGCATCATTCTGGAAACCAGAATGATCTTCCTTCCAGCCTCAGCTCTTTCACTGGGGAGCTGTATGACCTTGGGCTAGATATTCAATCTGCGCCTCGGTTCCTTACTTGATAAAACGAGAACTGAAATGCCCATTTCGTTGTGAGGATTCAAAAAAGGGTCTGGCACACACTAGTGTTCAGTAAATACACGTGTTAGTATACAGTAAATCCATCGTTTATGTTCCCTTGTTTTTGTCTTTCTTTTTTCTTCGGACATTAGATCAGGAGATTTATATTCCAGTTCTGCACCTACCAGCTGCCTGAAACCCCAACTCAAAGGCCAGGGACGCCCATTCTTATATGTCTGTTCAATTATAAAACTGTTCTTTTCATTTAACTGAAAACTTTCTGCCTTGCCCACTCATTGGCTGGACAATACATTCAGCTCTGGTAGCCACACTTTAAGAAGATGCACATGAGATAGTGAAGACAGCCTTCCTGCAATTTTTGCCCACCTCTAGCTTTGCTATCCATTTTGCTTTGTGTGTGTGTGTGTGTGTGTGTGTGTGTGTGTGTATTTTCCAATCTCTTTATCATTCTGCTGCCCTTAATTCAAGAGATTGCAGCTTTCTGAAGCCTATTTGGTGCCCCCCCCCCCTTTGGGGTCATTACTACTCAGAGATTCTCACTAGGGTTATAGGACATCTTGGAGTCACCAAGATTCATGTTGGCATTGCTGGATGTCCTCTCTAGTTCTTAGTTTTCCCATCTGTACACTGGAGGATGGTTAAAACCCTTCCTTGATCTCTGCTCACCCTCTGTGGGGACCCTCCCCAATCTTCTGCTCCTCTCCCTGTTCCCCTAAGGTCTTCTAGGGCATACCAGCATCTGCAGAGTAAAATGTAATTTCCAAGATTCAGCATCCAAGACACTTCTAAACACCCACGTTTGTCTGGGCTGTTCCTTCTCTGTGGTGCACGCTCATTCTACCCCACTCATGATTCCAGTTCAAATGCCAGATCCCAAAATGTTCTGATTTCACCCAGCATTGGAAATCACTTCTCTTTTTTCACCATTTGTGATGAAGCCATCACTGCTGGTCCCCTCACTGTCCCCACAATACTCAGTGCCCTCCTTTCAGTGACCTCCCCCTACACTCTAGTAGGAATGTGTTATGGATGCTCACTGTGGAAGGCAGTGCCTACTCTTTGTTTGGAGCTGCCCAGTCATTGAGTGTGGTGCTCCAGAGACAGCCTTTTAGGCCAACAGTCCTCAGTGGGAATGGGCCAATCCCCAGTGCTGCCACTTGCCTGCATAGCCCTGGCCCCACGTGGAGAATCAGAGTTGGAAAGGGCCAAGACCTTCCAGAGAGTAAACTGAGGTCCAGAGTGAAGAGAGAAATGCCCACTGTCATTCAAAGAGGAGTCAGGTCTAGACTTTAACCTTGCCCCATCCCATGGCAATCTGCAGACCATTAAGAGATTCTACTCTGTAGAACTGCTGCCCTTTGCTGGCATCCAACCTTGGCTGGAGCCCTGGTCAGGTAACAATGATGGATTCTTTGATCTTGTGAGGGAGCCAGAGGTGAGATACATACTACAATCTTTGCTTCCCACTCACACTGGCTGAATGGGAGGGGGATGGTGTGCAGAGGAAAGTATATATTAATTCTAAAACTTGGTTATAATTGAGTTAACAAACCCGGACCACGGACAAAAGCTTTAAAATGAAATTCCTAACCTTTTCAGGTTTACCAGGAGCCAGGCTTTGCATTCTTCTGCTGAGGACCCCGGTAAGTAGATGAGGGCTCACCCCATTTTACAGATGGGAAAGCTGAGGTCCTGGGCTGGGAATAGGAGACTTGCGGCCCTAAATTCCCAGCCCTCTTTCCACCCCCTCACTGCAGCAGGTGACAGGAGGCTGGCGTCGTGGCGGGCAAGACGCACTTACATGGGCAAGACGCACTTACATCGAGCTCGAAGGTGCGCAGCGCTGTGCGGTAGCCCCCGGACACGGGCGGCAGGAGGCGCAGCACCTCCTTGACTACGCAGTCTACGTAGCGCAGACGGCCCAGCACCGAGAGACTGAGGTCAGGCTCGCAACCACAGTCTGGCTCTGGCCCAGAGGCCCCAGGAGTGCAGCTGCATGCGCGCTCCAGCCCTTGGACCGCCAACTCCTGCTGGATCTTGGCGATGGCCGCTGGATTCTGCAGTAGCAGCAGAACGAGGGACGTGCTGGCACTGGCTGTAGTGAAGAAGGCGGCGAAGAGGAGCTCCACAGCAGACTCCTGCAAGACAGCCGGTGTCTCTGATTCACGGTCATGGCCCCACCGTGGAGGCGCAGAAAACCCCAAACTATTGCACTAAGGCGGGCGAGCTGGGATGTGCTACCTTGATGGCTGTGTGCTGTTTGAGGGTCCTGAAAGCGATTAAATTCCAAGTCTGCCATTTGGGAAAGTCGCATACAGCACCAGTCAAACAAGGCTCTACCTACCTTTCTTGTTGAAAGAATTCCCAGAGGAAATGCTGGAAATTTATTCAGTGCATTATCCTTAGTGCTTTATTAACCCGTTGGATTTGCCCCTTAATTCTGTGAGGCAGAATTACTGCTCTCCTTTTACAGGTTTGGAAACTGAGGGCTGAGAGGTGCTCAAGGTCCCTACAACTAGGAGTTTCAGCAGTGAGGCTTAGGATTCTAAGTGCTCCTGACCTCCTGATGGTGCTGCCTCCAACTCCCATTGGGCCTTCTGACAACAACTACAGTGAAACAAAGGCACCTGCAGCAGCCTGTCACCAAAGCCCGCATCAACCCTTCATCTTCTTATCAGATCCGTCCCAGTGTGTCACTAGATCTCTTCCTGGTCTGCTTTGCCCAAGAAGGGATAGCCTTCAGATTTCAAGCCTTGCTGCTTTCCCCCACCCTCTGTCCAGTGTCTTCCTTTCAGGCAGCATCAGTGTTTGTGTTTATAGGGTAAGTGAGCACCCCCCCTTCCCTAACCTGGGCGATGGGAGGCTGTTTTGCTCACCATTGCATCTCCCATTTCAGCACAGAGCTTGGCAGTGAATAGACATAATTATATTTGTGTAATGAATACTGACCTGGTTGAAGGCTAACTGCTGATCCTATCTTGGACAAGATGGAAAGCTGGAATGGAGGACCCCAGGGCCCCAACATCCTCCCTGGCCAGCCTGGTCTCCCTTTGATGCCCAGGCCAGAACTGATGATTCCTGGCCATGAATACCTTCCTGAGGGTGTTGTCACCCCCTTTCCAGTCCTGCCAAGGCACAGGGATCATCTACTTCATTCTATTCCACTTCCCTTCACTGTCCAGAATTGTTCTTATCCACTGGTCACCCTCAGGACTCATGAGCTGATTGATCATTCTTTTATAACCCTTTTGATGCCTCTGGACCTCAACCATCCAGGAGTCAGGATGGAGATTATTTGTTCCATTGTCAGAGAAGAAACTAAAGCTGAGCCCCACATTCAGTGGCTGGCTGGTAGAAAGTGGGAAACAAGACAGAGAAAGGATGGGAGTCACTTATGGAAGATTGAGGTCCATCCATTTCTCACTTTCTCCTAACCCCCATACTGCAGTTCTTTCTGGGTTCTCAAATAGGTCATTCCAAGCTCCCTCATTTCCTCCACTGCATCTACATATAGATGGAGAGGGGTCCTAATTCTCCAGGAGATCCTGCAGAAGCAAAACAGGCAGTTAAAGGTGCCAGGTGCCAAGATGGTTCATAAAATGAGAATGTTGAGTTGAGGAGGAAGATGGGTTTTAAGAATGTGGAGTTTGATCCTGAGCCCCTTAGAATTTGTAGCAAAAGAGTGAAGGGGACTTCATAGGCAGGGGACAGCGGAGGCGATGACATGGGGTGAGAGAAGGGCGGGCAGGTGGAGGGGTTAGATCCAGAGCTGTTTGGGGCCAGAACTTATAAGGACGGGCTTAAGATTCATCCTTTTAGTGCTCCTGGAAGGTGGGTACCAGCGCAGGACTATGCAACTAGTGGGTGTGACTGAGTCATGACAGGAGCCCAGTCTCCTCTTTCCTTTCACCCTGATATGTGCCTGTGCCCCAAAATGGTGCTAGTGTGTGTAGACACCTGCTGGGAACAAAGAGAGGAAGGAAAAGCCTCCAGCCACCTACCTTCAGCTCCTGCACTGATAGCTCGTGACCCAGCTCCCTAGCACTGTGAATGATCAAGTTAAGGGCATCTCCTGGCTCTGCCATTGTATCTTCATGAAGCTTCTCAGCAATGGCCTCCTCCAGGTACTGGTGCAACTGGTCCCTGGCCCGGATGCCCTGATGCACAGGGAGAGAAGGCAGGTGGGCAGGAAAGCTCAGGCACCAGACTTAACTGCCTGCCTCTAAATCTTCTCAGAACTTCACAGGCTTTGCCTAGATCCTGGTGTTAGGCCTCTCAGCTTAGCTCCCTCCATGCCTGGGACATAGTAGAATTCCATAAATGACCAGAAATCTGTCCACTGTCTGCAAGCATCATTCTATCTCGATTATCACAAGTCCCTCTGAGCAAAGCAGACCATTACTGTCATTCTGAAGGCAGTACATGGAGGCTCAGAGGGGTAAAGTGATGGTCCAGAGTAACACAGCACAGTTACAGGGTGCAATCATCCCATTGCCCTTTCCTTCACTAGGCTCAGGCTGGGGCAGTGGGCATCACTGCTGAGAAGAAGGGGCACCCAGAAAAGCTCTTAGGGGACACTATCGTATGTTCTAAGAATTAGTCTCTGTAAGGGGCTGGGGAACAGGGCTGGGATGCCTCTTCAGAGTTTCAGGGAGCAAGCACAACTAAAACGTAACTCCCTGGGGGTGGGGCTGGAGCTCAGCGATATTAAGCTTGCCTAGTGTCTGTGAGGCCCTGGATTCAATCCCCAGGACTACTTAAATAAAATAAAAATCGCCCCCCCCTCAAGCCTTGAAATTGAGCACTTCTTAGCCAGAAGTATATCTATTCAAATCCTGTCTATGCTGGAATTAGCTGTGTGATCTTGGTTAAGTCATTTAACCCCACTGAGCTTGTTTCGTCAATAAAATGAGAATAATAATGCTCAGCAGTCTGCAAGGATTAAATAGGAAAATGTATCCAAGGCGATCAGCACACATGACCCTTTATACAAATCTGTTATTTTTATTCAGGTGATTGAAAACTAGGGAATCTGCAGACTGAAAAGCCCCATGCAGGGGAGAGAGAAGGCCAAATAGGGATTCCTCGTTGCTCTCTGAGCCCCGCCTATCACTCTGATCTGGAAATTAGCAGGCCCAGGGCAGAGGTCTGGGGGCTAGCACCCATCCGCCTTCGACCAGGGCGGGCGCTGGGCTGGGCTGGGGTGTGCCTGCTATCCTCGGTACCCACCCGTTCCGCAGCCATCCAGGCTTCCAAAGAGGCACTGGAGGTCCAGCAGAAGCCGCCGCTCTGCGGAGGGGACGGACTGATTGGCTGGATACCCGCCACTAAGACCCAAACTGAGGAAGCCAGCGGTTGCATTGGCTGGAGCCCAATGCGTCAGGCACGACCCTGAAAGGGTGTGTGGTCCGCCCCGGATCCCACATCCAGTTAGAACAGAAGCAGCCCTGGAGCCCACCACCACAGCAAGCCGCCTCCCCATGCTGGGCGGCACCTCAACCTCCCAGCAGATGTAATGTCGGGGTGCGCTAAGGGAACCCAGTCTCAGTCTGGGATACCCACCCATGCTGTGGAACCCCAAGAGGAAGGTCTGGGGCCGGGGCTCCAGTACCTTGCGCAGACCGGTGAAAGGCACGTCCAAAGGCAGTGAGAAGAGGTTTTCCACCAGCTGCTCAAAGGTCCGGGCCAGCTCGGCGCACTGCACCTCGTCCAGCCGCAGACCCAGCAGGATGCGCGCAGCCAAGCGGAAGGTGAGCGCCTTGGCAGCCTCGTAGACAGCTACAGGTCCTTGGGCAGAACACCAGGAGCGCACCTCACGCCGCAGCGCCTCCTGCAGGCGCGGCACGTAGTGCTCCAGCGCGGTGCGGCTGAATACACGTGCCAGCACCTGTGGCGAGTGCGCTGGATCAGCACTTGCGGGAGAGGGGACTCCGCTCCGCAATTCCCATAAGGCCAAGTCTGATCCCTTCTTCCTCCTTTTCTAAGCACCCCAAACCTAAACTTGCTGGGTTTTGCTCTCACCATTCCCTCTAGTTCTGCTGTTTTATACAGTCCCTCCCAAACATCCACGCTGTAGAAGCCATCTCTTCCACGAAGTCTTCCCTGAACCCTCTCTAGGTTTGAGTCTTCAGCATTTCTTGTGTAACAGTCACAGAAGATCGGAAATGAAAGGATCTTTTAGGCCAGTTCTGGCTTTATAATTCAAAACTGGAGAATGTAAGGGACTGGCCCAAGGCCACCTGCTCTTAACTAGGGATCTCGGTCAGGTTCTCAGTGTGCCCTTATACCTGGCCCCTACCTAGCTCACAGCAGGTGCCTGAGGACCAGCAGTTCTGACGTTGCCCCTGGTTTACACTCACCTTGCGTCGCCTCCGGTGCGGCTCACCAACCGCGCTGAGAAGTGTGTGGGAGCCTAGGAGGATGTGCGCGCTCTTGGGCCACTGGCTGCACACCAGGCGGTGCTCACCCAGCAGGATGGTGCGCACGTTCTCCGCACCGCTCACGCGGATCACTGGCCTGCCCAGCAGGTGGGTCTTGAACACTGTCCCGTAGCGCTCCCGGCGGGAACTGTGGAAACTCGAGCCCTGTGAGCGAGGGGAGCTTGGAGGGCTAGGGCCTCTGGGCCAGGTGGAGGCGTCTGGCCTGGCTGGGGACCTGGCCCTAGGTCTTCCAACTGATAACACCTCCTTGCCCCAGCCTGGCGTATTGTATTTAACAAAAAATGGTTCCAAATAGACCCCGCAAGTACCAGATGGGAATACAGATGCTCTTGTTTCCACTGGTAAGGTAAGAAAATAGAGGCTCAGAATGGGGATGTGAGCATCCAAGGAAAATGGCTGAGATGAGCCCCTGACTCCTGATTCTATACTTGCAGGACAGGGTAACTCGCTCCTCAAGCCCCTTCCTAAGCCCCCTTCAATTTAGCCCAATATTGTTTAAGTTGCTCTGGAGAGAACTCTGGTAAGCCCTTCTAGGAAGCAGAGTAGTTAGGCAAAGTCGAGGGTTGTGAGCTCTCCCCGGGATCCTGGGCGAAGGAATGGTACTAAGAACTCTAGGAGCATTGACAATGAAGAGAGTCTAGTGGGAGCCGCGGAAAGGGGGCCATATGAGGTTGCAGGGAACGATAAAATTGCTCACCTGAACCAACCAATGCAGCGTTTCGCCGAAGAAGGGCCAGCCCATGGAGCCCTTGGGCAGGGGCAGGGCAGAGGTCCGGTCCCGGCTCAACTTCCAGCGGAGGGTCCAGAGGTACTGGGCCAAGCATAGCAGCAGGCCGGCGCACAGGACAGCGGTGCCCGCCGCCCCCAAAACCGACAGGCAGCTCAGCCCCCAGGGAAACATGACGAGGCTGCGGGGGACTAGGCCGTTGTGAAAGCAGGGGCACAAGAATTGGGTCTCGAGCAGAGTGCAGAGCTCACCTCTTCTGTCCCGAAAGGGCCTGGGGCTTGGGGGCCAAGACCGAGATTAATAAACCTCAGACGAGAGTCCAGCTCTAAAAACAAATTGGCAGTGAAAAGCCGCAGTGACCGTGCGCCCTTAGGGAGCAAGTCTTCCTCCTTTGGCTGGAGCGCTTAAAACATTTTCCCAGCTTCCAGCTCATAACACCAATCCCGCTTGGAAGTGCAGGCTGCCTTGGGAATGCTCACTCCAGGCACCCGCAGTACACTCCCACCTCCTCCCCAGATCAACACTCCCAGAATGGAAGCAGCGAGGGAGGGCAAAGCAACTCACCGGGGTTGTCAACCAGGACTGCAGACCCCGGCCCCAATTCCTTTCTCTACTAGTTTAACCCTTCTCAGCCTATCCTCAACACATTTATATAGATAATGGCTCCCTCCCTACCTACTGATCCCTGATCCCGCTTCATACAACGTGACGTGCCTATGCATACTTAAAGCGCCCCATGCAGAGTAACGATTGGAGGTGATGGGCAGGGGTGCAATCAAGGAAGGTATCCTAGAAGGGAGTGGCAGCTAGGCAGGGGGCCGTGCAGTGCACACACCCTCGGGCGGGGCTTGTAGTTGCTCGCCAGAACTTCCCGACTTCGCAGGAGCCTGGGAAGAAGGCAAAGCTCGAGCGCTGCTTACAGGCTTGCGCCCTGCATTGCTCTAGGCCCACCCCAGCCGCTGTGGTTCTCTGGGATCCCCACCCTCGAGCACTAGATGTCCCCTTCACTACCACCCCACGGTTAATGGACTGGGCTTGCTCCCCCTTTGCTCCGTCTCTTTCAGGGAAACTGGGGCCTCATCGCCGGCCTTGGCATCCCCAGAACTCAGAAGGAATAGTTAGGGCCCAGATTCTCCGACTTTGAACCCTGTCCGGATTCTCTGATCCGCCACTTCAGGATCCTTTAAGAGATGGTAGTTTCATTGCTGCCAAAAATTCACAGAGACGCCCAAAGCCTGAGAGAAACAGATCTTGCCGTTTGGGTCTGAAGGACCGATTTCTCTCCTTTTCCTTCCTTCCCTCTCCCAAGTCCGACCGAGGATCCCCTGTAGTTGTGTCTGGGGTTTTGTGTCCCATCCGAGGGTTCCAAACGGACTGCATCGCAACCTGGGGTGTGGCGTGTTGGGGTTGGGGGTAGGGAGGAGCGTGGGGTCGTTGCTTTCGTTATTGGGAAGAGTAAAAAGTAGCAACACCGGTCTGCTCCAGACGGCAAAAAGACAGCATCCCCCCTTTCTCCGAATCCCTAGACGCCGCCACACGCAAATGGGGAGGCATCCAAAATACCCTGGAGGGCTGGGTAAGGCAGCCAGGGATAATAGCCTCATTCTATAGTCTTAAGAGTATGCTAGCTGTTCTCCAAAAGTCCAGATTTTATTGTGCCTGAAGAATTACCATTTTTTTTTTCCGTATAATAGTTTTTAAATGTTAAATACTTTATGATAAGAGATGGTCAAGAGAACAAATGTTTTTGTTTTGTTTTGGTGCCACTTCCATTCCAATAATTAATTAATAATATTCCTTTTTGCAAGTCTTTTAAGACATGCTCAAACTTTCAATATTTCATCACAAAAATCAAGAGATGTGAACAGTTCTTGACAGCTATTTTTGTTTTTATTTGTTAGTTGTTGATGGACCTTTATTTTATTCATTTATTTATATGTGGGGCTGAAAACCAACCCAGTGCCTCATACATGCTAGGCAAGTGCTCTACCACTGAGCCGAAACGCCAGCTCCAACACTTATTTTAGAGTCAGGTACAGTTTTTTACATTTTTTGATTTGGTTTATAGTTTTGCTTTCTCAAGGAAGCAATTTTAAATCTGGAAACACCAAGTGGACAAAATCACAATTCATTTTCAACGATTTGTTCAGTCTTTTTAATAATTCACCACAAAATCAAGATGTAAATATAGTTTTTGACACTTATTTTACAGAGTCAGGTATAGTTTCTTACAGGTATAAATACCAAAAATGCAAAGAAAGTATTCAGCATAAATACAACCAAGAGAAAAATAAGGATCGGATTTAACATTACTATTTGGATATCAGTGACACACACAAAGGAAAATGTACAGTTGTTTTATGTGTTTTAGAGTTTAGTTGATTTGGTCTGCTTCCACAGTGAGGATACAGTACTGAGATCTGCTATTTAAAGAAAGTAATCTGACCCCTGTGGTCATTTCTGTGTGTAGGAAGAACATATCTACCGTAGTTCAAGGTGCACCTTAAGTGGTCAGCCCTAATAACTGTCCTATCTTTTAACTTAAACCAAACCAAACCAATTCAAGAATGGTATCAACTATAAGCAAATAGAAATATTAACTCTGATGAACAGAAACAACACTAAATCTTTAGAAAATCCAAAATCTTTTCTTCATATTCAAAAGGATTCAATTAAAGCACCCAAGTAGAACATAATTTACATTCTTTGCTAAGTTTGATTTCAGGACGCTTTAAAGATTTGTGTATTTTCCCCTCAGAATCAGCAGAATTAAAAGCTTATTAGTCTATTTAAATCACATCAAGATGAAAATAAGAAGTCAGAAAGTGACAGTGAAACATTCCCACATTAGACATGATTGCATTCCAAAACCATATACTGAAGAAAAAACAGGTCACAAGTTTAAATAAGGAAAAAAAAAAATACTTTTAAGTAGAGGCATATGTTTTTCTAATGTATTTGTAATCAGTTTTATATACAATTTTTGATGACATATATTACAGTTTTACCTTTTCCCCCTAAAATTGAAAAAATTAATGTCACATTTTTCATATATAAAATAGTATTCAATTTTTAAAAATCCATACAAATGTTATTTGTTACTATTTCTTATTTAAGCCCTCATCAGTGTATTTTCTCTATTATATTTTTTAATTCTGTAAACAAAGTATTACATCATGACCTGTGCTTGTTAAAGATCAATGCTCAGTCACAGATTAGTGTCACTGGGTATAAACAATGTGAAATCTATGTGTGCTGCGACATACCATTCACCAAACTTCTTAGCTGTTTCACAACTGTCTCTATCAACTTCTGTTTGTCTCGATCATTCTTCCTGAATTGGGCAAATATATTGTTCTTTTTGCTAGTATCCTTCATTCTAGAAACAAATGCAATGAATAAGGTTAGTAGGAGGAAATTAAAAGCTATGCTATCACAAGTAAAATATCTTGGCAAGCCCTGAATTACCTCACATTAATCCTATGCTTAAAAAATATTCTTCAAAGAAAAAAAGGAACTAATGTCTTACAGATAGAGAAAAACACACACACACACACACACACACATACACAAATGGCTTTATTTTACATTTTATATGAAGTGGTATTTTTGCATTAGGATGTAAACCTAAAATATGGTAAGTTTAAATATCATACCATTTTCTAATATTATTCCATAAAGTACGCTAAAATACCCTATGTGGACTCTGCAAACCACATTCATAGCAAGACAAGGTAAAATGAAAAAGTGCATTAGAAAATTTAAAACAGCGATGTTTTTGCCTCAGTGGTGTTTCATGACATTATAAATCTATATTTTTATTTTATATTATAAAAAGTTTTTTGTAGTTGTCGAAGATGGACAATACGTCTTTATTTTATTAGTTTATTTTTATGTGGTGCTAAGGGTTGAACCCAGTGCCTCACACATGCTAGGCAAGAGCTCTGCCACTGAGCTACAGCCCCAGCCCATCTATATTTATCTTAACAGTTCCTTAAGTCAAATATATCACACATATTCTGAAATGTTGCAAAATAATATATACTTTTAATTAAAAATTGAAGATTTTAATAGTGGTATGTAAAAGGAAATATGATTAAGTGAAGACAGACTGCCACATAATGAGAAGAAAAAAACACCTTAATTTCTGTTTAGCTGGACAAAGATGTGCCACTGTTACCTCAGTTCTGACAGTATTATTTTTTCTCTCTCACTTTTTGTGTATCTGTGTGTGTGGTGGTGGTGGTGGTGGTGGTGGGGTACTAGGGATTGAACCCAGGTGCACTCTATCACCAAGTTACATCCCTAACTCTTTTCATTTAAAAAAAAATATTTTTTTAGATGTTGATGATCCTTTATTTTATTCATTTATTTATATGTGATGCTGAGCATCGAACCCAGGGCCTCACACATGCTAGGCAAGTGCTCTTACCACTAAGCCACAACTCCAGCCCCTCTTTTCATTTTTTGAGTAAGTGTCTTGCTAAGTTTCCCAGGCTGACACTGAACTTACAATCTTTCTGCCTCAGTCTTCCTAGCGGCTGGGATTACAGGCATATGCCACCACACCTGGCAATATTATTTTTTCAAATCACATATTTCTCTGTCTTCAAAGAAACCACAATTTAGATAGTCTAGTGGCAAACATTCCAATTCCTGGACATGTTTTACAAGTAAGTTCTTTGCTGAGTCATACAGTTTTTTTGTTGCTGTTGTTGTCTTTTTTTTTTTTTTTTTTTTTTTTTTTAAGAGACAGAGTCTTGTCATAGTGCCTAGGATGGTCTTGAACTCTTAGGCTTATGCAATTCTCCTGTGTCAGCCAAGTAGCTAGGACTACAGGTGACACCACTACACCTGATTGAGTTTTAATAGATTCAGTTGTCATTTATATCTGCAGTATTTTTTTTTTTTTTTTTTGGTGGTGCTGGGCCTGAACCCAGGGCCTAGAGGATGTTAGTAAACTCTACAGTTAACCACACATACCCAGTCCCCAATAAACATTTCTAAGGCCTATTAAGCCTGCAGTTCAGGATACAAAAAAAATGTTTTGTTCACATTCATACAAACAGCAATTGCATATGTAATTACAATTCTGAAGGGTAAGAAAGAGGCTTATTTTTTAGTTATTAAAGTAATGTGAGCTTTTAAAAGCTCCATCTAGACATATCTCTTTTCATAAAAATTTCTAGTTCTTCGTTTTGTTGTTGAATCAAAATCTGTTAAAGGCTATATAAAAATGTTTTCAGAATATACTCACTTCTCCAAAAGAGTAAGGGCTGTGTTTGGATTCACACGAAGGTACTTTGAAGCTGGCTGTCCATAATCAGCTAGGTAAGTAGACCAATCCCAAACCATAAACAGGTCAAGGAGCTGAGGAAAATGGGGGAAATGTTGTATCGACTTTTAATTATTTACCCATACACAAATTAAGTATATGCTATTCTTGGTCAACTTTAACATGAGTCACTTCTTAGATGGAATGGAATAAAGAAATTCATTTTTTAAACTTCATTAACTGTATTTTATAATTAAAATAGTATATTAACTTTTTACTTTGAAATTACTAAACTGTCAGTAGTTGCTTTTCTAATAAATACTGCATTTTCAAATAATTATAAATGAAAACTTTCATTGTTCTGTGAATTATATTAACACATGCTAATGTTTAGAGAATTTATGTTTATTCATTGTTCAGTCAGTACTCAAATTTAATTAATGCTACTAACTATACAAAGAAATTTAAAGAACGCTTTTCCTTAAAGATACGTTTACCTTTCAAAGAAGTTGTTTGCACATAGACTTTTCTAAAGTAATTTAAACCAAAGGCTCAGATAATCTCAATTAAGTGCATTAAAGAACCTCTGCTGGATTCTCCCTGGTGATAGATCCTCAGTATTTTTATGAAATGAGGACTTCACAATTTGGCCTGTTAACTTTAGGCAATCATTTTGTATAAACAAATAACAACAAAAAAAGAAACACTCTTGTTTTCCATAGTGTTTTAAAATTGACTGTTTGCTTTATAAACTCCAGTTAGAATCATTGTCAAATATGAAAGTAATCTTTTAAAAGCAATGCCATGCCTAATCCAAAGCACCAAACTCCTTATCCAACTTTAAAACCCTAATCCCCTTTAAGCCATTTAAAACCAACTTCCTATCCCCATCTGAATTGTTTCAGAAAGCTAAATGCTTTACTTACTACTTCCCCAATTTTTTTTTTTTTTTTTTTAAACTCACTGTATAAGTTAGGAGTCTACTGGTTTAACTTTCAAATGAAGGAAGCATTTGGATTTACTTGCAGAATACATAAATTGACCTACTGACTCTGAGAAGGATGAAACTTCTAGGGTGATTAATGACAACTAAATAAAGGTTAGAATAAACTAGTTTTTCTTTAGAAAAGCAAGGGACTTGTTTGACTATTTTTCCATCCAATTTACAACTTTCATAGAGGCTCTTGCAAAAAGTAGAAAATGCTATAAAAAATATTAACTACTAAAAGCCAGTCTACTTTCAGACAATATAACATTCTAGGCCATACTAGAAGTTGAAACACTGGTACAGAAAGTATACTGAAACAATGTTTAATATACTGTTTGAAAAGGAAAAGGAAACTTGTATATAAATTTTTGTTGTCAGTAAATACTTTTCCTCTCTTTTCACAAAGAGAGAAAGTTACTTTCATACACTCAGATGGTGAGAATACGATTGATATAATTTCTCTGGAATGTGATTCTCCAAGTATCTAAGCACCTTATAAAAATGGCCATTCTCTGACTCAGTAATTGTACTTCTAAAGGAATGTAACTTCAGGTTAACAATAACAAACGTACACAAAAATTTATGCACAAAGATGGTAAACTCAAAAATGTTATTTGGTTATCTAAAAAATGAAAACACCCTAAATCCCAGTGTTGAGTGGTTAAGTAGTGAGGTGTATCTGCATGATGAATATAATAGCATGTGCTTATTATTTACATAGAATTTTAAATTACTTGGGAAGATGTTTATGATAAATGTTGCTACTTAATTTTAAAAAAACACAAAAAATAACTAAAAAGAAAAACTGGGCTTGGTAATGCACACTTGTAATTTCAGTTTCTCAGGAGGCTGAGGCAGGGAGGATCTTAGGTTCAAGGCCAGCCTCATCAATTTAGTGAACCCATTAAAAAAAAAAAAAAAAAGACTTGAAAAATGTTAAGAATAGTAGTTATTTATGTGGTGGCATTATGGGTAACTGCTATTTACTTTCACAATACTCTACAATGAACATTTGCTAATATTATAGTTTAAAATTTTATATATTCACATATTAAAATACATTTCAATAATGAACACCCCTCATAGTCATCAGTAAAAGCCTCATTCTGAAGGATTCCTCTCAGGTTTATGTATGTTTGCACAAGTGCATGTGATCATGCACACAGCCAGCAGAAAGTAACCACTTAATATACTGGCTGTCATCTCCCTTTCTTTCCAAAAGGCATTATTAGCAATGTGACCTTTGGGATGTAGAAGAGAAAGGAGTCTTAAATAAAGTTCTTTTTCTTCCTAGGTTTTTCCACCCCCTGGTGGGAAAGGAGGAGTCTACTTAATGAATTAAACCCCTACACCAATTGCACCTATGAATACAGTACTGTTTCTTCTACAACACAAAAACAGACTTTCCTAGAAAAACACTATACTTATAATTTTAACATATGGCCAGACATCATATGCAAATCTCTAGAAACTACAAGAATCACAAAACTTAACCTATCTGCCCACATGTAGACAAATCTATGTGCTTTCATATTTACATTAGTACTTTATAAAAACACATATTGCACATAATTGATCTACAGATACACCTGTGGAAATCTGCACATTAAAGATGAAGCAATGCATTGCCAATGTGGATTAAAGGTTTAAACATAAAAATAAAAATCCCTTTAGTCATTCAACAAATATTGACTGGCCACCTATAACATACCAGACTTTATGCTAGGTACCAGACATACAGCATTGAAATCAGGCAATATCCCTTTCCCCAAGCAGCTTATATTATTAAGTGAAAATGCAATAAACAAGAAAAAAGCTGGGCATAGTGGCATACGCTCATAATCTCAGCAACTTGGGAGCCTGAGGCAGGAGGACTGCATGTTTGAGGTCAACTGCAATAATTTAGCAAGACCCCATTCAAAATAAAAAACAAAAAGGGCTGGAATATTATGCTAAGTGAAGTAAGCCAATCCCAAAAAACCAAATGCTGAATATTTTCTCTGAAGAAGTTGATCCATATGAGGATGCTGATCCATAATGGGGATGGGGGAAGCATGGGAGGAATGGAGGAACTTGGGCAAAGGGGAGGGAAGGGAAGGGAGGGGACATGGGGGTAGAAAAGATGGTGGAATGAGATGGACATCATTACCCTAAGTACATGTATGAAGATATGAATGGTGTGACTCTACTTTGTGTACAACCAGAGACATGAAAAATTGTGCTCTATGTGTGTAATATGAATTGAAATGCATTCTGCTGTCACATATAACAAATTAGAATTTAAAAAATTTAAAAAAAGAAGGCTGGAAATGTAGCTCAGTGGTAAAACATTCCTGAGTTCAATCCACAAAAAGACAAAAACAAACAAACAAAAGGTAATATTTTGGTGTTAACGTGAAACTATTTTTAAAAAACCACTATTCACAGAAAATCCTAGTATTAAGCTATAGTAAGACATGAGGAAGCTACTATTAGTTTACTATAGAGTAAGATAGAAACCACTGATTGTTTGCTCATTATTCTCAGTCTTTCTTGGGTTCTTCTCTTCTCTTTCCTTGTACTGGGGATTAAGCAGAGGGTGCTTTACCACTGAGCTACATGCCCAGTCCTTTTTATTTTTTGTTCTGAGACGGGGTCTTGCTAAATTGCCCAGGCTGGCCTCAAACTTGGGATTCTCCTTCCGCAACCTCCCTAACTACCGGGATTACAGGTGTGTACCACTGAACCTGGCTTTCATTGAATGTAAAGGCTGAACACTTGAGCTCCACTTCAGTGTCTAAGTCCCAAAGGATAAATGGGTGTAGATAAAAGAGGAATGGGGCCAGCAAGCATGCTGATCTCATATTCTGATTTCTCATTTCCATGTATATAAAAATTTTTCAAATGCACACCACTGCAGGCAGGAGTAAAGAGAAAAAAGCTTCACCAAGCTGGCAAGCAAACTCAAAGTACGTTCAGCACAATGAAACCACTCAGTAGATATTCAAGAAAGGACTGATTGACGATAACAGACTACTATTCCAAGTTTACTGAGGAATTTTCCTTTTAAATTTTTTAGCTGCTGATAGACCTTTATTTTATTTATATGTGGTGCTGAGAATTGAACCCAGTGCCTCACACATGCCAGGCAAGTGTGCTACCGCTGAGCCATAGCCCGAACCCCTACTGAGGAGTTTTTACTTAAGCTTCATGAGTTTAAAAAGAAAAACAAAGAAGAGCACATAATAAACTACTCTGGCTTATATTGGCCTACAGGCAAACTGACTTCCCTCTGTCTCTCCCAGGCTTTCAGTGGGGGTAGGGTATTGATAAAGAGGGTAGATTCCTTCATGATATTATTTTTGCACTTGGTATAGTAATTGAGTATAACAATTTCTAGAGAAAGCACCACTAATATTTCTAAATAGTATCTTTGATCCCCAACAATTATAAGGTCATTTTCCACTTTTTAAAATACATTTCTGTTGAAAGAAGAGTACAAAACAAAACCAGGACTTTATTGCTGGGTCCCACTTAACTACACCAGGCCAGATTTTAGGGCCTAAGTATATTTCCTTAGGGTGCTACCCATTCCTGTTCTGACTGAGAAGCAGAAATCCTGTTTTTTGATGATAGCCTAAAAAGAATATGACTGAAAATAGAATGGAGACCACCGGAGGAGAGGAAGGAGGCCAGGTGAAGGGAGGAAGGAGGGAAAGGGGAGAAACGGAGAATGAAACTGACCAAATTATGTTATGTACACAGACGAATGTGTAACAACAAAGTCCACTATTATGTCCAATTATAATGCACTAATAAAAAAAAAAAACCATAAAAAAGAACATAGTTGCTCCAGCATCAGCATATGATGGGAAGAAACTTGGATGCTTCCAGGTGCAACTACTGACATTCAGCTTCACTTCATCTTACAGTCATTGCTTTGGAGACTGCCTCTGACAATTGGTCAGGTTTCATAGGATATGCTGTGTTTTTAATATTAAAACCTCAATCATGGAAAACCTGACCTCTATTTGAGTATTGCTTCCTTCAGATGGCAATGCACAAATAATACATTTGTTCTTAATCACACAAAATCTCTTTCAGTCTTATAAATAAACAGTAAGACATGGTGTCTCAACAGGTGAATTTATTATTTAACACATATAACTGAAATTCAAAGATGTGGATCAAACATGAACAAAAACAAAAATCTCCCTGGATTATCCAGAAGCAATTTTATAATTACTTATTAAAGGATAAAGTCAGGTATATGGTAATGAAAATTGGTATTAAGTTATATAAATAGGTTTGTCCCAATAGCTGAGTAAAATAATTCCACCTTAAATCCTTTTGGGAAGTAAGCAAAGTATGGATCATATAAAAATGAATAGCAAAACAATGTGCCTCAGTACTATCTCATCACAATTTATAAGATTATCTGAAATTAGTATCCTTATTTTCCCACCAAGGATTCAAAAATACCCCTCATAACTAATAACATTAAGTGGATTTATACCAATATTTGTAAATGAGTTATAAATTTCATTTCCTCAATGCTCCCTGTGTGTCCAGAAAACAAAAAGAGCAGCTTAAGGGGAGAAGTGGTTGCATGGGTGGTCCATTTATAGGCTCAAAATAGTTGAATCGCTGAGGAATCTATCTGTGTCAACCCATTTAGCTTGCTGACAGCTTCCCATCCTAGGGACTCACTCCCAAACCACACCCAAGAAACTTGGGGTCTAGACCTGATGAAATCACTTTGTGCAAATGACACAATAAATCTATGTAGATTTAAAACCATTTTATGGAACTCCTGAAGTGGCTTTTTGCCTTTGTAAAAATGAATCCACAGTGCCAGGTGATTTTTTCCTTGAATCTGGTTTAGCTTTCTTTGTTTTGGGTCTTTTGGATTTTGCTTTTGAAGCACCTCAGGGGCAGTGACCCAAGACAGAAGAAAATAAAGTTAAGCCAACCTTAAGAGAAAAGCAATTGGGGATACTAGGTTTGCTTTTGTAAACGTGAACAGTGACCTGGGGGCTTAGGGTCAACCTTAGTCCCCCAAGTTCCCTTTTCCAAACACTGAATCCACCTGGGACCTCAGGGTTGCTTTGCAGATTCCAAAAGTAAACCAGAAGATCAGTTTTCCTTTGCCACCAAAAAACAAAGCTGAAGCAAAGCTTCCTAGAGTGCTCCAGAGGTTTAAACAACAACAAAACTCCTAAACCCAATACAGCTTTCAGGAAGAATACTTGTCTTTCGAACAATTCCTAATTAGCTACCACTGGGAATTCAAGAAAAATAGGTCTTACTAAATTAGCCACATTAGAGAAAAAGCAGAAGTCCTTTTTCTAAATAGATGATGGAATCAAATAATGAGCTCCATAATTTTTTTATTTTTTATTTTTGAGAGAGGGTCTTGCTAAATTGCTGAGGCTGGTCTCAAACTTGAGATCCTCTTGCCTCACCCTTCAGAATCATGGAGACTATAGGTATGTACCACCACACTTGGCTCCATGATTTTTAAAGCACTTGGCTTTTCCTTCTTTTACCACTATGTGAAACCATAATCAGAAAACTCCACTTGCAGAAGAGAATTTTAAGTATCAGCCAGAAGGAGCCTGGAAGAAGCAAAACAATACTGTGCCTTTGGCAACCTCCTTTTCTTGCCTTTAGGTTTTAATTTTCCTTGTGCTACCTTCTGGATCTCTGATACACTTTCACTCAAGTCTGCCTTCTTCAAATGTCTCATTTGCCAAGTCTACAGTCAGCCAGTCTTCCCACTCTTCCTCTGTGAGGACTAGGAGTGAGCTCTGAGCACTTCATGCAGAAGAGGCTGCTGAAAGGCACTGGTGCTCTCAAGTCACTTTACTCAGATGAACTGCACATGGCAGAGGTAGAATGTTCTTCAAGTATTTTTGATGCTCAGCTATATGGTAGTCCTAGATAACCACTAGGTGGGTTTAGAATTGGGGGAGTGGGGGAAGAGACAAATAGTGGAATTTATATAATTAGATTTATACACATCCTTGTTTACTGTATTTAAAAAAAATTTGATCACTATCATCACTAAAATGGTGTATGGATACATCTATATGAACTTATGTGGTTAATTTATTTGTTAAAATTAATTATATCAAAAGAATACACAGTTAATCATCAAATGGGGCATATCATGACACCAACAGTTCATTGCCCTATTCTTCACATTCTCAGAAGTAATCATGCTTAATTCCTTTTTTAGTTATGAAGATTGCCTCAATCTCTCTACTAGGCTTATTTTTCTGATTTTGGATTTATTATCTTATAGCTATCACATATGTGAATTTACCTTATTCCACCTTCTCTCTCTCTTTCTCTGGTTGCCATCTCACAACTTTTCTCTAGTTTTGCTTTTGTAACTTTAATGTTATCTCACCCTTTTTTTTTTTTTTTTAAGTTTTGAGATGTACCACACAACTCACATATTTAAAGTCTATTAAACAATGGTTTTTCAATGTATTCACAAGGTTCTACAACCACCTTAATCAATTTTAGAGGCCTACCCCCAACCCCTTACTCATTAGCAGTCATTCCCCAAATGGGAAATCACAGCACAGGGTAATTTGTAATTGACTTCTTTCACTTAGCATGCTTTCAAGAGTCATCATGTTGTAGCATGTGTTAGCACTTCATTCCTTTTTATTGCTGAATAATATTCCATATGCCATTTTGTTTATCCAGTTGTCAGTTGATGGAAATTTTTTTCCTACTCTTTGGCTATTATAAATATTCTGCTATGACCATTGAAGGTCAAGTTTTTTTTGACAAAAAAGTTTTCATTTCTTGCTGGGCACGGTGGCGCATGCCTGTAATCCCAGCACTTGGGAGGCTGAGGCAGGAGGATCCCGAGTTCAAAGCCAGCCTCAGCAATGGCGAGGCACTTAGCAACTCAGTGAGACCCTGTCTCTAAATAAAATACAAAAAAGGGCTGGGGATGTGGCCCAGTGGTCCGGTGCCCCTGAGTTCAATCCCCAGTACCCCCCCCCCCAAAAAAAAAATAGTTTTCATTTCTCTGGGGTATATACCTAGGAGTCGATTTGTTATACAAATCTTTTTTTTTGTGTGTGTGTGTGTATGTGTGTGTGTGTGTGTGTGTGGTACCGGGGATTGAACTCAGGGGCACTAGTCCACTGGGTCACATCCCCAGCCCTTTTTTGTATTTTATTTAGAGACAGGGTCTCACTGAGTTGCTAAGTGCCTCGCCATTGCTGAGGCTGGCTTTGAACTCACGATCCTCCTGCCTCAGCCTCCCAAAGTGCTGGGATTACAGGCGTGCGCCACCGTGCCCGGCTGTTATACAAATCTTAAAACAGGATCTTCTGACTCTCCATTCAGTAATATAAAAATATTACCACCTCAGGTAGTTGAGTTTTAAAACACCTTCTAGCAATCGAGGCTTAAAATATTTATATTGTACATTTAAACCCAAACAGTAGATATTGTAGATATTTGACTAAAGTTTCTTAAAAGTGTTTTAAGAATGAAGAAAGAGGTCAATAAATTCTTAAGTTTTTCCCCCCTCCATTTCTGAAAAACAACAACAAACATCTATCCAATACAAATATATATAATATATATATATATATATGTATATATATATATATATATATATATTTCCTCAGGTAAATTTGCCTTTAAATACTTGGATGTAATTTAGTCCCCCCTCTCCCTCCCCTTCCCTACCTCACCCCTCCTGTTTTCTCCAGTCATAAGAGTATCTAGTCAGCTTCCTGATATTGTAAGGCAGGCCACACATGAGTTAGTAACACTTGCCTAATTACCCAAACCAGAAACCGGGTTTGAGTCTGCTTTGACTCCTCTCTCTCACAATTTTTGTAGATACAAATTATTGCCCCATTGTGCCAACTTACGCTAAATATTTCTAAATTCAACTTTCTTCCTACTTTTCATCCATTCCTACTACTACTACTATCCTAGTTTAGACATCATATTTCTTCTGGGGTGTTTGGTCTTGCCTATACCCCTCTGCCTTTCTCTTCTAATATCCCAGGATCTAATACTTCCACACTAAGCCAGAGAGATCCAGCCAAACACAAATTTGATCACACCACTCACTTGCTTAAAGTCTTTGATCCCCAGCATAGCAAAAAAATCAATCAATCAAATAATTTGATAGCTTTGATGACTTCTCAATTCTTACAAGATGAAGTTCAAGTTCCTAAACATGACATGCAATACTATCTTGCACCTTACCCAAGTCAACCTTTTGGCTTCCTTTCTCATCTTATAATTCAAGCTTCTAAACAAACATTCTCAGTTCTCTTACAAAGTATGATTGCCCCCCAGGATGTTGCTCATTTTCTTTTCTTCTATGTGGAGTCCTCTTCCCCTCCTCCTTCAATGAGATAACTCTTACTTATTCCATAAAACTTTGGTCTGCAAGGGTTTTGGGGATATAGCTCAGTTCGTAGAGTGCTTGCCTTGCATGCACAAGACCTTGGGTTCAATCCTTAGCACCACCACCACCACCACACAACAACAACTTTGGTCTGCAAGCAACTCTCCAGGCAGCCCTCTAACACCAACTTGTTTGGGTAAGCTGCTCCTTCCCTGTGTCCTCACAGTACCTTCCACATATTGCTATCACAGTATTTTTCATGGTATACTCTACTACTTTATTTTTCAGGGGTTAGTTTCTCTACCCATTAAATAATCAAATATCAATAATTCATTTTTTAGTTTTAATGATTCATGGCTATCCAAATCCTTGCTCTTTCCAATATCCCAATGGCTGAAGTGCTTTTTCCTCCTCCTATAACATACTTTGTAAATGCTTCAAAGATGATGACTTTGTTTTACTTAATATGTATATCTTCACATTTGACCCAGCACCACAACTAAATGTTGAGATAAACTGTATATGTTACCTTTTTTAAAAATTTGTCCTACTTAGTTGTACATGACAGCAGAATGCATTTCAATTCATTGCACCCAAATGGAGTGCAACATTTCAATTCCCTGGTTGTACATGGTGTAGAGACACACCATTCATGTAATCTACATGTACCTAGGGTAATGATGTCCATCTCATTCCACCATCTGTATATGTTACCTTTTAATATAATTTCATAAGTCTACACAGAACTCATGTCTTACATACTAACAATATGGTTATGTTATTGTTTACTTCACATGTAAGTTATTAATACAACTTTTGAGTTTAAAGTTCTGCTCCCGAGATTAACTTCTGTACTCTAGTGATGCCACCACCACACATGTTAAATAAACATTCCCAGGTCATACATTTAATTTTCTGTCCAGATTCATTACATCATCTGCTATACTTACATAATAGGCAGTTATGTAATGACTTCACCAATGAGGCTCAAAGACTTCCAATACTAAGGAAATCAAACCCTGAAATTCATGAGGAGAGGTATTCACTAGACTTTCAGTTTTCTCTGACGAGTCATTTTGTTTTATTGAAGCTATGAAGAAATAAGATCTGCCTTTATGAATGGACTTTGGAAGAACTCAAGCAACAAAGGAAGACAATATGGATTAGTCAATGAAAAAAATTGTATGCTGATGTGTCTATACTCCAGGATGTGGCAGATGTTTTAATGAAACAAGCTAGACTAAGCTTGAATTTATTTATGTACTCCTTTATAGAGCAACTGTTAAGAAAAACAAGGGTGAGGGAATACTAGTTTTTTTTCAAATTGTTAGGAATCTAAGTGGATATTCTCCAACAACTCCCTCCTACCCCTTCCAGCTAATGGTTGTGATTTAAAATAAAGCAAATGAAAATTTGGAGAACTTAACAGCTCAATTAACTTAATCTTCAACAAAATTAGTCACATGTGTGATTCTAAAATTTTAGTAAGTCAAACAATATTCATAATTTGCCATTAGTTATTAATGCTGTGGATTTGAAGGGGGAAAAAAGCTCAACTACAATTAACAGTAAGTACTTTAGACACTACAGACATCTTGTCATTCCCTCTTAAAAAGAAACTCAGATCAGGGGCTGGGGTTGTGGCTCAGCAGCAGAGCGCTCGCCTCGCATGTGCGCGACCCGGGTTCGATCCTCAGCCACCATGTAAACATAAATGCATTGCGTTGTGTACAACTAAAGTAAATAAATAAATATTTTTTTAAAAAAGAAACTCAGATTAAAGAGAAAGAATGTAATAATATTGTAGTGAGTACTTGTGTTTAAGGGGGCTTGTATCCTTAGTCCTTTCTTTCAAATCATATAATAGATTTTACCACATTTACTCAAACAATTAAAAAAAAGTATTTAGTTTACTTTTTTTGAATCTAAAAGGCACTTATTTATTAACTCCTAATTATCCATTTACTTCCAAACCTGATTGTATATGTAATTACCTTTTGTCAGGTATAATAATTTGCTCAATAAACATGTCAGAACACTTGCTATAGACTGTTTCAACAGATAAATGTCTTTCCACAACCTCAAGGCATAATTAAATATGGGGGTGTGTGGCAGTTATCAAACCACACTGAAGCTGATTCACTACTGCACGAGTTCACAGCATGCAGGCAAGTCCTACTTTGGGACTTGATGCTTGCCTGAGTGCTCAGTTAGTAAAGAGGTTTCTGAGACAAGGTATCAGTGACAACACTGCAACATTCCAACTACCACAGGTATCCATGTGAACTTCAAAATGGGCAACACGTGAACTTTTAAGATGCAGTTTAATTAAGAAGCAGCTATTGGCAAATAGCTATTGGTAACACATCCTTAGTATAGGTTATAGTAATAGAACACAAAAAAGGAAACTAAATAAAAACAGAGGAAAAACATTCCTTGGGAAGATAAATGCAGCCACTGGAATTAAATGGATTGTGACCTAAGTCCTACAATCCTTGTATAATGTGAATCTGCACTATGGGAGTGAAAAGAGAAATCTCTACCTGACCTCTGGATAACCTAAACAGGAAATCAGGACATTTCTAAGGAAAATCGACTGTGTCATCCTGTTAAGATAATTGTTTCCATTGACACTTTGCATAAACATCTTACTCGACCATCAGAAAAAAACCTAAGCCACAGCATCTCTTCTTTGTAATACATAAAAACAGTTCGTGGCCCAGTTCCGTCAATTCATGTGAGAAGGTAAAGTTTCATTGATGATAATTAGGAGGAAAACAAAAAAGAGGAGAAAGATATTAATAGGTAAAAAAGTTGGAAGTAGTTATAAATATTAAAAGTAGAACTTAATTCCTGGTAAGAATCTGAGGAATAACTTTAAAGAAAGGTTTAATAAATACTACAACTTAAAATGAGTAAGCATTATTTTAAAAGAATAATTGAAAAATATGACATTTAATTATGGTGTTTCAGAATGTCAGAAATTAGCTCCATTGGTTGGGGACAATCAAGTCCTCCATTATCTCACTTCATCAATACTCTATGGAGCTGGGTATGGTGGTCCCAGCAACTTGGGAAACTAAGGCAGGAGGATCACAAATTCCAGGGTAGCCTTGGCAATTGAACAAGAACCTGTCTAGGGATGTAGCTCAATGGTAAAGTCCCAATGGGTTCCATTCCCAGTACCACTCCCCTCAAAAAAATCCTTTATGGATATCATTTGTTTTTCTGACTATATTTCACTTGAATAAGAAAATACTTAAGAGCTAATGTTTTAAGCTGGGGATATAGCTCAACAGTAGAATACCTGCCTAGCATGATCAAGGTCCTGGGTTTAATCTCCAGCATGGCAAGAAAAACAAAAAAAAGTGCTGATGTTTCTTATGACATTGTTTTAGTCAACTCAGCTACTATAAAAGAATACCACACTGAAAATCTTATAAAAAAGAGAAATTTATTTCTCACAGTTTTGGAGGCAAATCACAGTAGAAAATGGTGTATTTAGCCGGGCGTGGTGGCGCACGCCTGTAATCCCAGCACTTTGGGAGGCTGAGGCAGGAGGATCGCGAGTTCAAAGCCAGCCTCAGCAATGGCGAGGCACTTAGCAACTCAGTGAGACCCTGTCTCTAAATAAAAATACAAAAAAGGGCTGGGGATGTGACCCAGTGGTCGAGTGCCCCTGAGTTCAATCCCCGGTAACCACAAAAAAAAAAAAAAGAAAATGGTGTATTTATGTATATGCCTTATCAGATTCTTTTCCAAGCCAATTTTAAAGCAATCAAGTTGCTTTCATTTTGAATTAATCATTTAGGAGAGTTATAACCTGGGTCTCAACTTTCTCTTCTATAAAATGAAGGGATTGGGATTGCATGTGACAAACACTGTACTTGGCACTATACCAATGACCCAGTCTTTGGATTCAAGATTACAAGTGTAATGGGAAAGATATTCACACAAACATAGCTACTAACTAACATGCATCACTGACAGAGCTATGTACAAATTATTAGTAGTAGAGCATTAAATATTGCTAAATATTGGGGGGGGGGATGAAAAGACCTGAGAAACCCTCTTAGGTGATACCTAAACTGAGTCTTAAGAAGGAGTTAATCCAGGACACGTAAAGGTATTTCAAGCATATGGAACAACATGAGGAAAGGCACAAAGATGAGAAATAGTGTGCTCATTAGGAGTGTGATGTACTTTAGTACTGCTAAATTGAAATATGTGTTCAGAACAGGCTGGAGGAAAGGACAGGGACTGGCTGGGTCACAAAAGGATATGTATGCCTTATTTGGGAATTTGGGGTAGCCACTGATAGGTTCTAAACAAGGGAGCTGACCTGGTCAGATTCACCACTTAGGTAACTCTTAACAGTTTTGTGGAGAATGAATTTGAGGAGAAAAAACTTAAGACAGAAAAATATAATTAGAAGACTGTTCTGACAACCTTACAATAAACTGAGACAGACAGATAGGTAGCTGGCATAGAAGAGGATGCATAGGTGGTAGGCAGATAGTTAAGATGGAAAGAAGAGGATGGGTTTGAGAAATACTTAGAAGAAAAAATTCCTAGGACATGTCAATTGGATATAAGACATGGCAGAGTGCTTCCAACCAACTAAAACAGAACACAGAAAGAAGACGTGATCCCAAAATGAGGGACAATGACATATTGCAAGGATGTGCGACAGAGAACATGGGACATACATCTAAGTAGAAGTAGCTACCAAACAATTTGTTGTGTATTTGAAGCTTACATCAGTTTGTGTCAGAGACATGATAAAGAGTGGATGGATCAGCTCACCCTGGTAAAGAGCAGAGAGAGAAGTATTCTGCAGAAGAAACTTCAGGGATATTTAGGGAACAGGAAAAGGAGACCACAAAGGAATAAGAGGAAGAATGTTAATAGAGTACAGCTTTTGAAGGAGAGGGAATTTTAAAGAGGACATGATGAACATCATCAGTTGTGACAGAAAGAACCAGTCAGATAAAGGCTAAACACATTCACTTGCCTTCTCTGGTGACCTAAGTGAATATTGTTTTAGCATGTGACAAAGCAGATAGTAAGAACTGAGAAATGAATGAGAAACAAGGAAAAATGATAATAAGTTCTAAAATACTCTTTTAAGAAAATTCAATGCAAAAGAGAGAAGAGAGATTAGAAATAGCTAGAATGAAACTAGAAGATTCTCTTTTGGATAGGAGAGATTGGAGTATGGAGTATTTTTTTTTTATTTGCTTTAGTTGTACACAATGCAATGTATTTATGTTTACATGGTGCTGAGGATCGAACCTGGGTTGCGAACATGCTAGGCGAACGCTTTACCACTGAGCCACAACCCCAGCCCTAGAGTATTTTTTAGGCCGCAGTAATCAGGAAAAAGCTAAAGGAAGGGAAATGTA
Source organism: Tamias sibiricus (assembly GCA_025594165.1). NCBI lineage: Eukaryota > Metazoa > Chordata > Mammalia > Rodentia > Sciuridae > Tamias > Tamias sibiricus. The sequence goes on along the minus strand of CM046663.1, from coordinate 136,456,194 downwards.
GATGAATACTGAAACAAAGTCCCATAGAAAAGATGGGGTCAAGGGCAAAGGAGGAGAGAGCCTCATTAAAATGGCTACCTATCACCTGAGAATAAAGGAAAGGAAATGCAGATGGGTGTGTGTATCTGCAAATTCAACAGTGGGATACCGCTGGTTATAGAAATGAATGACAGAAAGCTCTAAGGGGATGCAGCTTTCTCTCAAGTAAGGAAGAACAAAGGTCTTTGAATAGAAATGGGCGACTAAGGGGACACCAAGCTCTTTCACTACTCAACCAGTGAAAAAATGTACATGGCAACTAGAGAGGGCTGCGGTGATAGTACACCTTCTGAATTTTATGAGGAGAAGGTGAGGAAAGCATTCTGCCAACAGTTGAAGCGGTAGGGCCATTTATATTGGAGTGAGGGTTTTCAGGTGGCACAGTGTAAGAGTGCTGGACGAAATGAAAAGAGAGACTACATAGAATAAGGGAATGAAACAGGAAAAAGGTCAGGAGGTTAGGAGGATTGGAATATGAAAGTGAAAAAAGGTACTTTATTTCACTGAGAAATGGCAGTGTCTGACCAGTTCTCAGAGAAAAATGGTGAAGGCTGCCATCAGATTTCTAAAAGGGCAGGGAACAGTCTACCTGAATATGTGAAATCTCAGAACACCTGGAGCAGCTGCAACGGCCCTGTTAAGGGGAGAGTTTCTGAGAACTGTGGAACCAGTGATTAGACTTTCTGAAGTCCCTTTCAATTCTCAAGGCTTAGGATATCATGATCATGAAAATCATAGATTCACAGACTGAAGGTAATTAGCAATGCCCTGATATTTAAGAAAACACAAAAAGAATTAAAAAAGAGAGAGAGAGAGAAAAAAAACTGTACATTGTAAAACACTCTAGGAAATAAAATGTCACTTAACATTAGTATTAAGCATTGGAATATATACCTAAAAATAATTTTAAGCAAAAATATTATAAAAGATTGATTTTCAAATTAAAAAGCCCTTCAGTAATTTGTCTTCTGATATTAGTAAAATATCTATCCAACTGGCTCTCAAGAGATCACTATTGACCTAAAAAACAGTGATCTAAATTTCTTTTACAATATGCTTTACACATGCAAGTGGAGAAATGCATTCTTTTGAAGTGCTAGAAGTTTTAGCAGTGTTGAGCTCTCTGAGCCTTCTAAATTTGAAGATGGGTAGCTCTGTGGGCTATTGATAATTTCCTGAAGTTCAGAGTAAGTACACATGCTGAGTTCTGGGGATTTGGGGCAGAGGTAATAGCTCTCCTTTTAAGGTAATCAATAAAAGCTCACTGAACTAAACTAAATTTTATTTCATACAACACTTTGAGAAGCAAAAGATTAAGGACTGTGTCTTTTCTGGCACAAACCAGCCACAAAGGAAAAACAGAGAGATTAATACATAAGAAAAAGCTACTTTAAATCACTGGAAAAGGTTTGTATACAGTTTCAGTCTGGGATCATTTCACATACAGATTGGTTACCTATAGTGGATCCTGATTATGCAAAGTCCATTTAATCTCCTATGGTTATTTTTTCTTTATCTCCATCTAGACCATTAGCTATATTTGTGCATACATTTTCACTTGAACATCTGATTCAAGGGAATGCAGGCCTTTCTGTACTTTATAAAAGGAGAAACTAAGTTTCAGAGAGATTGTGTCTTATTCAAATTTATATGTAAAATAGGATTGGAATCTAATTTCCTATTTATTTGTTTTATTTTGCTTGGCAGTGGGGGGGTTTTGGAGATTGAACACAGGAAAGCATAATCACTAGTCCATAGCCCCATCTAATTTCCTAGTGCTTGAACAACTAGAGTAGATGGATTAATTGACACAAGATTTCCTTTTGTTTGCATGTATATCAATCTGCTCTCAAAAAGAATGCTTAATAGGGTCTTTTAGAGCCCTGTTGTAAGATTTACACTGCATATGGCAAATGCAGATAGGTGCCATCTAGGGAATATTGTTTTTATAAAGGAAAAAGATACTAACGGTGAAAATGGTGATTGTTTGTAATAGTCATTAGTATGTGAAACACTGCATTATTACTGTTCTTTTTTTTTTAGGCAAAGTATTTAACTATTTAAACATTTCATAACTATATTCCAAACTAAAAGAAACATAATGAAAAAGAAAGAAACACTTTCTTTCAATAAAAGAAGATAATTGTTAGATATTTAATATTTCTTATCCATGAATAATAATATGTTTGGCAAAAATGTGATTTTGTGTGTGTGTGTGTGTGTGTGTGTGTGTGTAGGTTTACTGGGGATTGAATTTGTGTGCTCTACCAATGAGCTACATTCCCAGCCCTTTTTATTTTTGAGTTTATGATTCTCCTGTCTCAACCTCCTGAGTTACTGAGATTACAGGTATGCAGCACTGTGCTGGACCAAACGTGAATTAATTTTGAAAGATATGCTTCACTGTTGAATAGTGTCAATACTGGGTTTCTATTTAATAATTAAGTTAATGTATATAATATATTGATCAAAGACCAGAATTCAAAGTCCTTTACTGTGACAGACTATTTAAAAATTTTTAAGCTATTTCTTTTAGTGAAAAAAAACCAGCAAGAATATTGACAATTATAAAAACATTTAAAGGGGGAATGGGGGTGGGAAAGTGGTGGAATGAGATGGACATCATTACCCTAGGTACATGTATGACTGCACATATGGTGCGACGCTACATCGTGTATAACCATAGAAATGTAAAGTTGTGCTGCAATTGTGTACAGTGAATCAAAATGCATTCTGTCATATATACCTAAATTTTAAAAAATATTAAATTTGAGGGCTGGGGATGCAGCTCAGTGGTAAAGAACCTGTCTTATATACTTCAAGTCCTGGGTTCAATCCTCAACACTGCCAAAAAACAAACAAAAACAGAGTGTGCACATGGGGCTGGGGTTGTGGCTCAGTGGTGGAACACTCGCCTAGCACGTGTGAGGCCCTGGATTCAATCCTCAGCACCACATAAAAATAAACAAATAAAATAAAGGTATTGTGTCCAATTACAACTAAAATAAACAAACAAATAAAAAGAGTATGCACACAAGAGAGAAAGAAACCGAAAATCAACAAAACTCAGCACAGTGATGGACATCTGTAATCCCAGCTACTTGAGAGGCTAAGTTAGGAAGATAGCTAGTAAGAGGTCAGCCTGAGCAATTTAGTAAAACCTTACACTGGCCAACTTGGTAAAATTTTATCTTATTAATAAATAAAAAGAGCTGGTGATGCAGCTTAGTGATAGAAGTTTGCAGAGTATGTGTGAGGCCCTGGGTTCAATCCCTAGTACCACACACACACACACACACACACACTCAACACAACAACAAAAACCCAACCAAACAGTAAGCATGTATTATTTCATATTGTTTTTGTAGTTATTAAGGTGTGTTTTTACTTCTAGTTTCTGTTTCCAAAAAATCATTTGAGAGAGTAATTTTCAAAAGTACTAAATAGCTCAAACTTTATTCTTAAAATAACAGTAAAAATCCAAAATCAAAATTATATTAATAGCTGAAGATAAAAGTACAAATCACCTACATATAAAAACACACAAACTGTAGACTTCCAGAATTATGACACTGGAACACAAAGAAGAAAAAGGCAAAAAAGCATTTAGGTTCAGACTAATACTTTATAACCTAAGCTCTCCCAAAGGGCAAGCATACTTTTCTAATATTTGGACCTTAAGGTAAACTGTGTAGATGTCTGGTCTTGTTACATTCAGGAATAAACTCAAATACATTTTCCTTTAATTCTTTGGTACTTCAAATGAAGTAGAATAGTCTAAAAAAAAAAAAAAAAATGCCTGCTGGAGGAGCTGTGTGAACAAGCTTGTTGTCCTGCTACTGTATCTAGTCAAGCATTTGGATACTACAACTTTGGCAAATCCCATTAATACTTTAAGAAGTCAAAGGCTTTAAAACTTCTAAAGAAAGTTCCTGTGGAATAGTCACATGGGCAAGTTTAAGCAAGCAGAGTGTATATACAATATGGTAACAAATATAATACAAACAAAAGAAGATTTGCTTAATTATAGTGGAAATAATTGTTATTTAAAAGTGACTTCTTCATTATAAAAGAATAAACTGGACTAGTGGCAAAAGAATTGTATGTTATGACGCCTTAAGACTAGAAACAGAAGACAAAAATTTCAAAGTAAAGTCCTGGCAGACACCCAGTCTCCACGGCAAGAATTCTGGCCAAACAATTCCTTCATAACTTCCAAGGCTTGTTCCTATCCTTAGAGATAGAAGCTGAAGTTGTTCATTTTGAGACAAATGCAATTTGAGCCCTGCAAAGTTTTAGGGTTCTCCTATTTTTCCATGGTGATGTACAGAACTTATTTCCTAAAATTTATAATTATTTGGGCATGGGAGAAAGGAATTTTCAGACTACATATAAAAGGATGGAAGAATGCAGTTGAAGGGGATAATAAGAACAAGGAGGTGGGTGCCCAGGTTCCTTCTTTTTTCAAGCAATATTGGTGTAAAAAAATGTCAGCTCCTAAAAGTTCACCACAATGTAGACCTGACACACCAGCCTTGCCACAGCCCTGATGAAATATGCTAAGTACAGCTAGATGGTAATTGCTGACTCAATCCACTGATGGCCTCTGTAATGTAAATGTTAAACAATTCACTAACTTCAGCAATGAAGACTAAGCATGCCAGGAAAAAGATCTTTCCTAAAAATAAACTGTATAATACTTTTTTTCTTATAGATTTCATTAAGTCATTAAAATATAAAGTTGAAATAGTCCAGGAAAGTTTCCCAAGGTCATGCAATGGTTATTAAGAGAAGCAGGATTTCATCCTGTCTCCAATTTCCTACTTAATAGTATTCTTGTTAATGCACCACTCAGATATTTCAGTGGCTTTCTTTTTATATTCTTTCATTTCTATCCTTTTGATAAGATAACTTTGTCTTCATTGATGTCAGCTAACTCATATCTCAAATAGTCTGGCTCTTATTTAATTGCTACCATTCACATGTGTTTTCCCAGTGCTGGGCTATGAGAGATACTCAATAAACATTTGTTTAATAAATGAAAGAGTAAGTGAACAAGCAAATAAAGGAAAATCCATTCACATATAATGCTTTTTACTGCCAGTTTTAGGACTCCATTAGCAAATGTTTAATTTATTAACACACTACATTGTTCCAAAAGGGCTTTATGGCAACTTACAAAACTACACGCAAAATAAATACAATTCAGTAACTGAGAACAGCCAGGACCAAGAGAAAGTAAGAATAGGAGAGAAGATGAAGTTAGTATATGGAATGCAATGATACTAGCCTGTACACCTGCATTTTTTAGTACTAAAATAAAGATGAAAATATAATTAATTATATAATTTACAGTATTCTTGAACCAAATTGCTGAGGATAATTTCAACTATCTCTAATATTGAAAACAGAACTGAGTCCACATGATGACACCACTATGAAAGAGTGAACCGTATCATCAGTAATTAAGAAATATCAATTCAATCATCTGTAGCTTAGATTACCAAAACAGTTTTCTGACTAGTTCTCCTGATTCTAATTTTGTCCTTTTAAAAAATCTATTCTCTGTAAAGCAAACAATTTTTTCTTTTCTTTTTTCTTTTCTTTCTTTTCTTTCTTTTTTTTTTTTTTTTTTTTTTTTTTTTTTGTGTGTGTGTGTGTGTGTGTGTATGTAAAACTAGGGATTGAATCCAGGGGCCTCTACCACTAAGCAACAGGGACTTAATTTTGAGACAGGGCCTTGATAAATCGCTGAGACTGGCCTTGAACTTGTGATCCTCCTGCCTCATCCTCCAGAGTTGCTGAGCTTACAGGTGAGCGCCACTGCATTTACATTACAAAATGTAAATCAAATCAAATCCTTGAATGATTTCCCAACATACTCACCATCTAAACTCCTTAACAAGGCCCTCAAGGTCCTACATAATTTGGCCCTGATAATTTTCCTCGTCTCATGTGCACCTCTTTTCCCCTGGCTCACTAAATTACAGTCATACCATTGTCCTTTCTGTTCTTTGACCCATCTTAGGACTTCGTATTTTCTCTTTCCTCTGTCAGGAAATACCATTTCCCTTTATCTCCCAATTTATTCAGATATCTTCTCTAGTGTCACCTCCTTAAAGAAGTATTCCTGGTCAAAAATATGAAGTTGCCTACTTCACATCCAGTTATTATCAAACTACACTATTTTATTTTTCTCATGCCATTTAAAAGCTATTTGAAGTTCCATCTAAAATTATTTGAAATTCCCATTATCTATTGTGGATCTCCTTCCAACAAAATGAGATTATAAAAACAAGGATCTTGCCTATCTTATTCACCACTGTACTCTCAGCACTTATAACAGTGCCCAGAACAAGTGCTCAAACATTTATCAAGCACATGAAGAAACACCTAAAAAAGAAACAGCTTCTAGTGATCTGGCTTAATCCAAACAGCTTTGAATTTCCCCTACAGTAGTTAGTGGTAGATAGTTGATCATTTTTAGGTCATATGTGCTACCTTTGAGATGAAAACATTGAGCTTTCTTCTCAGAAAAAATACACACAACAACAAAAGCTGCATGTACCTTCTAATAACAACCCATGGTTCTAGGTTAGAAACTATGATCTAAAAGCCTTGTGTAATGCAGTCCACACTATAACCAATTCCTGTCCATAGAGATGAAGGGTAAGGGGGGAAAATATCAATAAAAATTTGCATATTATTCCCAACAGATGTCTCTGTAAAGTGGTAGAACCTAACCTCACATAGGTAAAGTCCATGACTGATGGTTACTTAGTCCTTATGTAGTGCATTGAGAAGCCCAGACTTGTAATTTAACATGAAAAAAAAAATGGCATATGTGTTATGACACAGGTAATAAAATCTTCAAGTTTCATGGATTGCATCCTTTAAAAATGGCAAAGACTATACTCCTACTCCAATTAACTGAGATCGTATTGGGTTAGGATATAGATAAGAACAAGTCAAGTTGTAGGGGTTGATAAAGTTAAACAACAAAAACATGGAGAGTGGGCATGTAGCTAGCTCAGTGGTAGAGAGGCCCTGGGTTCTATCCCCAGCAACAAAAACAAAAACTACAAAGAATTGGCTTATATTCAGAATAGTCTATGAACTCTCCCAGAGGCAGAGGCTCTTTCCTGAGTACTATTAATAAAAAAATGTATGTGCAGGGTCATAAAATGACTTTCAAAAAAGTATTATTTTAAAAATTATGTCAGATCAAAGAGGTGATGGCAGGAAAAAGAACATTTAAGTACAGAACTCGTCTCCTAGCTGGGAGGGAGGACTTGATATCAGGTAAAAGAGATCAACTGAACAAAGTCGCTTTTGTTCCTCTTCTCTCTTTGCATCTGTAGGTGTTTACAGTCAACATGTAAAGTAAGTCAACTGGGCAAAGACATTTCTATAAGTTCTAAAGGATTTAAATCTTTTCTCCATTATATTTTTTAGCACTACTAAATAGTAATAGTATTTTCTTTCTGGAATTTTTGGCTTTGTTTTAAGGATTTTATTTTGGCAAGTATTATATATTCTGTCTTAAGGAAAGGTAAAATTACCTGAAAAATGTAACTTCAACTGTATTTCCTCTTTACTACAATAAGACATTGTTTACAACAAGCAGAAAAATATAAAACTTACCTTAATCATTTTATTAAAATATCTATCCTTCAAATTTTTCCATCTCATTCATGATATATGAAGTATATTAGTAGGAAAAAATCTCAATAATGAGTATATTCTTTCTGAGTATGAATAATGTGGATCAATAATAATAGCTTGATGATTCACTAAGGAATCTGACAACTGTTTGGATTTGAACTTTATATGAGCTGGTATTTTAATTTCCCACTTAAATCTTTTCATTCTTCACAAGCCATCCTATGTTACCATTTCATGCTTCTTAAAAACAAGTTATTCTGTATGACTGACTGGCTGGGTTTACTGTACTTAAGTACCATTAATCCTCTAGTAATTATTATCTTCCATAAAGTCAACTGAATGCTTTAAAAAAGGAAGTTTGAATTATTTTTTAAATAATTTAAATTTAAATTTCTTACTTTTTTATTATTTACATTTTAATACTTAAATTTCATTTATTTACTTTAAAGTTTAATCTATTTGCTATTATAACACTCTGTTTTAACCTGATAGTTCTAGGGACCCACAAGTTAATTTACTAGTGGTCTAAATAAATATGTTTTCAAACTGTGCCATAGAACATTGCTTTGTAGAATTAAGAAATTTTTGTTTGTACAAAGTATTCAGCATCCAAACAAGTTTGGTGGTGGTGGTGGGGGAGGGATATACTTACTTTCGAAGCCTTGAATTTGCAAATAAAATTCTGAATTTATAAGAGGAAAACAATATGTAGAATTTTCCCCACTTACTTGATCACAGTTTACTTTCTTCATGACTCACTGTTTCAGTAGTAACAGTTTGAGAAGTACTGCTTTATATTCAGTCATTGCTGATCACTTAATTAAGGTACACATTGCTTTTGTGTAAATTCTTATAATTCATCTGCCCATAATGTTTTTGTTTTGTTTCTTTTTGCAATCCTGAAGACTGAACCAAGGGGCACTCTACCATTGATCTACACCTCCAGCCCTTTTTATTTTTATTTTGAGACAGGGTCTTTATTAAGTTGCCCAAGCTAGCCTCAAACTTGCCATTCTTCTGCCTTGGGCTCCCATGCACCTGGGATTGTACCTTAGTGTGCAACCATCATACTCACACAAAATACTTTTTTATCCATAAAAGAAGAAGCAGTTGGTTCTGGAAAGATGATGACATTTCTTAGAAATAACATGACTGTTTTAGGATTCCTAATGCCAATCAAGATAAATAAAAAATATTTATATTTGTTATTTTCATTTGAGAATAAGTCTTATTTTAGAAATAGTCTCACCAAAAATAGGATAAAAAAATAGTTCTTTTAAGGAAAACTTGTTTGTATGGAACATTAACTTATGTGTAAAACCTCAATTCTTAGCAAAAAAGAAAAAATTCCAACTTCCTCCAAAAATGGTTTTAAGTAGAGCTAAAAGGTTTGCATTCACTTATTCAACATTTATTCACTGTTTATTATGTGATAGGAGTGTGCTAGGCCATATACATAGAGCAATGAACAAAATGCATAAATCTTATCCTCATAAGTTTATAGTTTAGTTTTTTCTCTTTTTTAGAAAACATATTGCCTATATTGTTATAAATACTTACTCTAGAATTGCTTTACTTTAATAACTTTGATGTGGTAAGAGGATAGTTAGGGTGGTGTTTAAAACCCCAAAACTGCTGGGCATAGTGGTGCACACCTATAACCCCAATCACTCAGGATCTGAAGCAGGAAGGTTGCCAAGTTAAGAGTCCAGCCTGGACACTTAGCAAGACTCTGTCTCAGAAAAGAAAACCAAACCAAAACAAAAAACTACCTACCAAAACTGCAATCAACTAATTGCTTCTGAGGATGGCACAAAACATGAAATATAAACATACAGTTAGAAAAAGACAACAAAAAATATTTTACTTGATATTATGTGCATGTGTCATTCATACGTCACAGTGTTATGTTTTATAATTAGTTTACATTAAAATGCTTTGAGATCCAATTCTTTTCAATAAATGGTAGAACATATAGAACAAAATGAATCATCAACCTATACTCCACATCATGTATAAAAATCAATTCCAGATGGATTGTGAACTTAAATATGAAAGATAAAAACAACAAAACTTTTAGGAGAAAATATCTGTATGATATCAGAGGTAAGAAAGGATTTCTTAAACAGGACATTAAAAGGACTAACATAAGCAGGGAAATGATAGATTTGATTTCATTAAAATTATTTCATCAAAGGTAGGGGATATAGCTCAGTGCCAGAATGCTTGCCTAGCATGCATGAAGTTTATGTTCAGTCCCATGCTTGGGGTTGGGGGGAAGCCAGGCATAGTGGTACACACTTGTAATCCCAGCAGCTCAGGAGGCTGAGGCAAGAGGATCACAAATTCAAAGCCAGACTCAGCAACTTTGTGAGGCCCTAAGCAACTTAGACCCTGTCTCAAAATAAAAAAGGCTGGGAATGTTGCTCAGTGGTTGAGTGCCCCTGGGTTCAATCCCTGATTTAAAAAAAAAAAAAAAATGGGGGCTGGGGTTGTGGCTCAGCGGCAGAGCGCTCACCTTGCACGTGCACGGCCCGGGTTCGATCCTCAGCACCACATAAACATAAATGCATTGTATTGTGTACAACTAAAGTAAATAAATAAATATTTTTTTTAAAAAAGAGACTTCCTCAAAAGACATTGAATAGTAAAAAGACAAACAACAGAGCAGGAGAAGATATCTCCAATACATATATCAGACAAAGGATTCATACTCAGAATATACAAAGAACTTCTATACATCAGTAAGAAGTAGACAACAAAATAGAAAAAAAAAAAAAAAGGCCAAAAATCTGGATAGGTTATCCATAAAAGAGGATATTCATGGCTAACAAACATATTACAAGGAGTTCAGTTTTATTAGCCATCAAAATTTATATATTGAAACAACAATGTAAAATTACTATACAGCTATTCGAGTGACTAAAAATGAAGAAACAGACAACACCAAATGATGAAAAGGAGGTACGGCAACTACACCACTGGCTGAAATGTAAACTAGTACAACTGTTTTGGAAAACTGCTTCACAGTATTTATTAAAATATCACATGTACACAACACCTGATTCAGCAATTCCTCAATGTAATGCTGCAACAAAAACGTGCATACATTCACCAGAAGACATAAAAAAAGAATGTCCATATTAGCACTATTTAAAATAGCAAATCTGGAATCAATTATTATGTCTACCAACAGTAGAATGTATAAATAAATTATAGCACATTTGTACAAGGGCTATCTACTTAGCAAAGCGAATGAATGAACTACAGATAAAGACAACAATATGGACATATTCTACAAGCATAATACTGAGCAAAAAAAGAAGAATCAAAAATACTGCATGTCAGGCTAAATTTATGGTGTTAGAAATCATGGCAGTGGTTATCCTTTGAGAGGAAGGACAATCAAGACTGGAAAGAAGCACAGTGTGGTGTGGCAATTTCTTTTGAGCTACTGGTTAATTTTTTTTTTCTTGATCTAGATATTACAGAGATAGAGTCACTTTGTACAAAATCAGTAGTACTACTCTTATGATTTGCCTGAATGTATATCATACTTAATAAAACATTTGTTTTAATGGTGCTAAGATCCAAGTATTTTACACAATTCAAATTCTCTCTCAAATTCTCTATATGCAATGGAGAGGAATGATCAAGTCCTCTTTTCCTTAGTTTCCCCCAAATCAAATACCTGAAAACAAGACTTAATGTCACAAAGAATAAGGAAAATGATAATATTCATGGCCTAGGATTGTATTTGGAAGAAAATGGTATACTTGACTTACCCTAGGCTCATAAGAACCACATATTTTATTTTCCATTACAAAGGTATACCTCTATACATATTCCAAGAGTTTTAAAAATGTTCTTCATGACAAGTATCTGATCCCTTGTAAACCTTATAAACGTATCCTAGGAGCTCTGCCATTTGTGAGTGCCTATGTCATCAAGTAATATTTGAGGCACAGTCTTAATAGCCTCAATCACTGTAGTCTGAGCCAAATACCACACTTTTTCATGAATGCAGTCTAAGAATTCTGATCACACTGTTCATTTGGAGGTTAGTTAAAACTACCAGATCTTTTTCTACAGGTCAAATTTCCTGTGTACTGTCATTGAAATTTTTCAATTAAAAAAAGTTAACTCTAGCATATAATATATTTCTTATTAAATTTAAATTGGTTGGTTTTGGCTCATTTCTCAAGCCTATAGAGAGCACTCTGATTCTGTCTTCTGTCATCTTAGGTAACTCTCCTAGCTCTATGTGTAGATATATATGTATACTTCATATTTTTTTATCTTTACTCAAGCCATTAATTTAAAAAACATATCGATCCCAGCTGTCAAAGATAATTGCCTATAGAGTGCTGCCAGAGTCGTCCCAAAGCAGCATTTTCCAAAGGATGTTTTATGTACCCCATCCTAAAATGAGTCAGGAGAAAGGTCAGTGAAGAGTTTGGGAAATGCTAAGTTGCTGCAGAATGTGTTTTAAAATTCTAATGAACATGGTGAGTCTCTAAAAGGGGAGGGATTAGAATAGAAAGTACTTCCCAAACATTTGAGTTAGGAAACTTTTCTTTCCTTTCCTTTTGTTGAGATGTTGGGGATGAGCTGGTTGCGGTGGCACACGCCTGTAATCCCAGCACTTGGGAGGCTGAGGTAGGAGGATCACAAGTTCAAAGCCAGTCTCAGCAATGGTGAGGCACTTAGCAACTCAGTGAGACCCTGTCTCTAATGAAATACAAAAAAGGGCTGGGGTTGTGGCCCAGTTGTCAAGTGCCCCTGAGTTCAACCCCTGGTACCAAAAAAAAAAAAAAAAAAAAAAAGAGATGTTAGGGATGAAACCCAGGGCCTGACACATGCTAGTAAAGTCTGGGGGGGATTTTTTTTTTTTTTTTTAAAGAAATCTCTTCTCACCTTGAGAAATCAGCATTCCCAGAAAGACACTTTTGGAAACACTGCTCTAGGGTGATAATGATCCATTAGCCAACATTCTTTGGGACATGAGATTGTTTTATTATCCATTGTTTTATTAACCCACCTTACTGCTTTATCATTCAGCCTACCTAAACTTATTTATATTGTCCAAAGATGCTCAAAAGACATTGTCAAGTGAAACAACATCTCACCAATCTAAGTAACTTATGATAAAGTGAAACAGGATATGTTAAATAGGATTTAGTACTAGACTTAGTGAAGCCATAAATGCTCAATCTACTGTGCAATTATGCTACTAAGAAGCTATCAAGATTTTTATATATATATATGTATATATATACACACATTTTTATATTTATATTTATATATAAATATAAACACATATACATGTTTTCCATTAAAACAATTATATTTAAAAAGTTTTGGTGATTAAAAATAATCTTTTTTAATATTTATTTATTTGTTTTAGTTGTACACAATGCATTGGTCTTTACATGGTGCTGAGGATTGAACCTGGGTCGTGCACAAGCTAGGCGAGCACTCTACTGCTGAGCCACAACCCCAGCCCCCCAAAAATAATCTTTAGTTACCTGAAAAATTTTATTATATGGAATACTTCATTTTCCAGTGAAATATTTCTACTGTATAAGAATGAGTTATAAAAATTATCACTGAGTACTACATATTTAAGATTTTCATATATTGTAAAAAAGAATTTCATATATTCATTGACAGCCACCTAAAAGATATATAACAAATTAGATGGACTTTGTAAAAGAAAAAAAAAACAGAAATAATATATCAAAGCTCATTATTTAGTGACTAAACTTCAAAGGGGTATGTAGGAGGATGATAGGCTTCACAGGCAAATCATGATCTAACAGCATATTTAAATTGAGGCAGCATATTCACATTATATAGTACCAGTAGCACTAATCCTCCACATTGTCTATTGGGGCAGTAGGTCTTACGATGTTGTTGAGATAACTGGCTTCCATTAGCAAGTATGTGATTGGCAGGATGATAAAGTCTTTTCACTCACAGGTCAGCTATTTCCTTTTCTTTAGACCAGGGCAATCCTGATGATCCATCTTTTAGCTAGAGTCTCTCATTGAGTCCCAATTCTCTTGCCTTCAGCTTTGATATGGTTCTAGCTTTCCTCTTGTATCAGCTCATACTTGTCATCAACTCCTCTAGTCAGTATAGCAAATATCAGGAGTTTGACCTCAGGGCAAAGTCCGGGTGGGCAGGTAAAATTTGACCACTGGACCTACTTCCTAATCTTTCATACCCAGCAATTCATGAAGCAGTATCAAATTCAAACTAAAAAACAGAAGCATGACCTCTTATAAGTACTATGAAAAGGGCTCTTTTGCCTTTCTAAGTATACTTGAAAAGAACTGTCAGCTGCCCTATTAAGACAGAAATGGATCACAGGCTAGAAAAAAAGAAAGAAAAGTGCAGAAACTCAACTAAAATGTAAATAAAGGTATTAGCACCCCTTTATGTTTGGTGATATACTACTTCATATAAGTATAAAAATACTATGCCATAAAATATCTTTATTAACTCAGAAAAAATAAAAGCACTATTGAAATTTTAGGGCATTCTTACTTAAATAATCACTAACATTTGATGTAAAAAACTTGTATCATCTCATGTGAGGCTTTGTTTTCAAGTTTAGTTTTGTTTGTTGGACAATTCTCATACTTGGCATTTTGCCACTTGTTTATAAATTAATTTAAAAAGCAAATATAGGTGAAAATACCCTTTTAAATAGATTACTGAAATCACAAATTATGATTAAGTTATGCCACAGTGATCAAATAGCTAAAAATAAGAATTACTAGCCATTTTAGAATATAAAAGTAGAATAGAGTATGATCAGATTTTAACATTAATAATCAGGGAAGGGAGCTGCGGTTGTGGCTCAGAGGTAGAGTGCTCGCCTAGCACATTCGCAGCCTGGGTTCGATCTTCAGCACCACGTAAGAATAAAGGCATCATGTACAACTAAAAAAAAATAAATATATATATTTAAAAAAAAATCAGGGAAGGGCTGAGGTTGTGGCTCAGTGTTAGAACACTTGCCTGGTACTGGGTTTGCTCCTCAACACCACATAAAAATAAACAAATAAAAATAAAGGTATTGTATCCATCTACAACTAAAAATAATATTAAAAAACAATAATCAAGGAAAATTATTTTATGCCCCTTTTAAAACTAGAAAAATTCTCATGAAAATCAAAGAGAGACCAGTAGGATAGAGGAAAGGGTCCAGGGAAAGGAGAAGGTGAGAGAAAGGAGAAATATTGGGGAATGATAATGAACAAATTATACTGTTATATATTCATCTATGAATATGTAACAACAAATCCCATCATTATATATGATTATAATGTGCCAGTAAAAGTACAAAAATTAAAACTAGAAAAATTAACATGTAATAAATTTGCTCATCAAAGTTTTCTATTTACTAGTCTCTAGCACTGCATTTTTACTACCATACTCAGAATTGTGTTTAATATTTACATAGTAAAATTTTTTAATTCACTTAATTCTCTTAAACAAATTACACTGATAAGGAAAAGCCAATCAGGACTTAATGTCTTCTAAGTGTATGTACCTGAAAAGTAAATTCAACCAAAATGACTTGAGATGTTATTAATATTTAAAAGTATGCCTTAGTAACAATTTCCTAGGGAGCTATGTTCTTGTAAAAAGGACTTTTATGTAATCAGATATCAATGGTCTTTGAAGAAAGAAAGAAAGTGAATCATAGAGGTTTTTTGTTGTTGTTGTTGTTTGTTTCGGCATTGGGGAGTGAATCCAGGGGTGCTTAACCACTGAGCAACACCCCCAGTCCTTTAAAAAAAATTTTTTTTGGTTGTTGATGGACCTTTATTTTATTCATTTACTGATACGTGGTGCTGAGAATCGAACCCAAGGCCTCACACATGTGAGGCAAGTGCTCTACCACTGAGCCACAACCCCAGCTCCCCTTTTTGTATTTTATTTAGAGAAAGGGTCTCGCTGAGTTGCTTAGGGCCTTGATAAATTGCTGAGGCTGGCTTTGAACTTGCGATCCTCCTGTTTCAACCTCTCAAACCACTGGGCTTACAGGTATGCACCACAATGCCCAGCTGAATCAGAGTTTTAAATCTGCATTGAACCAACTATCTATCTGGACAAATAATGGAATGGAATAATTTTTACTTTTTTATTTTTTCCCCAGTGCAGGAGGATGGAATCCAGGATTATTGAGCTATAACCACAGCTTCAAAGGAACAGAATTCTTCAAGTTTCATAAGCTACATGGTCCTATTCACAATTCTACAATGAGATTAAGAACTAGTTAATATCATTAAAACTAGTTAATACCATCTAAATTCATACAACACAGAAAATATTATATAATAGTTTTCAAATTTTTTGTGAACAAATTCTTTGTGTATTATGGAAATTATCTTCAAATCATCTCCTCTTAAATTTGTCCTTTTGGGTTGGACAACATACTATGTTCTTGCAACAGGAAAACTTACCCCAGGTAGGTAGCCATAATCTATTTAGAAAACAAAAATACAATGAAACCTATTTCTAACTTGCTAAAGAATGCAGTTTTCTATATTAGATCAACTTGTTCAGGGAAACAGGACTTCAACAGAGAATTCCTTCTAAAGGAAAATGACCTACTGCCAGTAGAAAGAAATCTCTTCTGTCAAACTGAAATCGAAGTTGGGAGTCCATTTTCTTTATTTCCTTCTAACTTTCCCAACTTAGCAACATCAATCATCTATAGATCTAGGCCATTCATAAGAGCATTCTTTGTTTGGCATAATATCTGAGCACTGAGCAAACAAAAATGTTTAGTGCTTTGCAGACATTATATGGGGACAGAAATGGCCTTTTCAGTTTCCTTCTAAACCTGACTTAGAGATATACCACTTAATTCCACATGTCTCCTAACCACTTTGTGGATGTTTTACTTCTTTTTTTTTTTTTTTTTTTTGGTACTGGGGATTGAACTCAGGGGCACTCAACCACTGGGCCACATCCCCAGCCCTTTTCTGTATTTTATTTAGAGACAGGGTCTCACTGAGTTGCTAAGTGCCTCACCATTGCTGAGGCTGGCTTTGAACTCGTAATCCTCCTGCCTCAGCCTCCCAAGTGCTGGGATTGCAGGCATGCGCCACCGCACCCAGCATGGATGTTTTACTTCTATAAAGGATTTTTAAGCTCCACAAGGCTGAAACTATCTCTATTACTCTTCTATTTCAACCACATCTCCTCTCTAAAAAATGTATATATAGCCATTGATAAGTACTTATCAAAAACCAGTTGAGAATTACAGCAAAAATAGCTCTACTCTCAAATGTTTATTGAAATCAAAGTTCCTCCTTAACTGTTCAAACTGGTCTGCTCCAAATATCATTATGGTAGAGTGTGTTCATACCAATATAGAGCCACACCCAAATCATCTTCATCCCCAAAAGGGAATGGACTCCATTAACAGTCTAATAACACAATGGCTTCATTTTAATTCACTCTCCATATGGTTCTTGCCAAGGACAGCACTCCTGAACCCTTGAACTCAGATCATCCCCTCCTGCACACCCTTGTGATCCGCCAGCTCTATTAACCTCCTTAATCCTAAAATTAAGAAAGAAAAAGAAAAGGGAGGAGAAGGAAAGAGGAAGAAAGATATAAAATGAAAAAATATGAAAGATGGGAAAAAAGTAAAACAACAAAGCAGAAACGTCAGAATTCTAAAATGAATGGAAGAGAAAAAAAATTTCACACTTGTTATTAAACTTAGAGTATTATGATCAGAAAAGAATTATGTAAATGTCTAATAAAAGCAGTAGTAACATTATTATATAATAATATGTATTTTATTATATATTATTCTTACTATTAATATTATTATATTTGGTGCTGAGGATTGAACCCAGGGTTGCTTAACCACTGAGCCACATCCCCACTGAGACAGGGTCTTAGGGCCTCACTAAGTTGCTGAAGCTGGCTTTGAATTTGCAATCCTCCTGCTTCAGCCTCCCAAGTTGCTGGGATTACAGGTATGCACCACCATGCTTGGCTTAGTGTATGTGTGTGTATGTGTGTGTATGTGTGTGTGTGCGCGCTACTGAGGATTAAACATGGGCCTTTACATGCTAGGTGAGTACTCTACCACTGAGACATCCCCAACCTTCTAATTAATTTCTGAAAACTAGTTTCATCTTTCTGAAGATATATAAAGTTTGTAAAAACAAACAAAAAAAGCATTCTTTATACCATTGGCAAAATTTTAAGCAAGGGGTTACTTTTAGGTTGTAATAATGTACATTTAAATTGGGTCCTGACATTAATGTTGCTACCACCAATTTTAATATATGGCCATGAAATTCTTTAGAAATAAACTTCAAGTGTCACTGAACAAAGCAATTATTTAGTTATGTGCTTTGCAGGTATAATGACTAAATTAAACATTCATTATGAGAATGCTCTATAACACTGAGACATTGAATGAATATAGGCTCAGAGAGAAATGCCAAATATATGGCTATCAAGAAAGCATTTTTCAAAAGGTTGTTTCAAGGCAAACAAGCATTCCTGTAGCATTAAAAATAAAAAAGATATGAGATAAAAGGTAGTAAATGGGAAGTACATTATTATCTTACTTGTCTGAGGTCAATAAATGCTAGCTGTAGGGTATCCCCCTGGAATCCTGGCACAGGCTCAGAGCTGGCAAACACTATTAAAAACAAAAAATAAATTAAAAGGAATTAAAACAAGATTGCAAAATATACATGAGTTGAACTGCTAAATTTTACTCATTACACATGTATTATAATATTTACACATAACCATTTCAACTATTTATAACTTCAAATTTCTATTAGTGAGAATGTTTTCCACACCCATTACCACAAATATTTTAATAATGTTAAACCTCTAATCTCCCATTTAATCACTGTAATCCTTAATCATAATAAATTTAGCAGGGTTATCCTTATCCTACATGTAGTTCAAGAGTAGTAATACATTTCAATCAAGGCAAAGTATTCTGACTCTTTTTAGCCTTAGGTGAATGATTATAGAAACATTTTGAATCTATACCAATTCTATGGCTGTCAACATATTCCAAAATGTTTGCTTTGTTATACAATATGCTCTACAAACATCTTACCTCTAGCTAATGGCAATAAAAGGCAGACACCAAGATAAGTCAGCTTTACATGCAGACAACAGGTAAAATATTCAAAGCAGCAAAATCATGATTCAAGAATGTCTATTCACATCTTTCAATAATTTTTTTTCATAAAGGAATCTTGTTTCTTTAAAACTAAAAGATATCTTAAGACAATATTTTAAAAATTCAAAATATCTTTAATTTTTTGCACCGTAAGAATTTTAATACTATGCACAAAGTTTTAGTTTAACTAAAGACAATCCCAACAATATTACGTTATTTTGAAGACAAAGCACTCTGGGCTCATCAAAAAAAAAAAAAAAAAAAAAAAAAAAAAAAGACCTCATTATTTTTGTTTCTGTGCTAAAAATGCCTGTACTCATTCTCCCTCCCCATTAATATTCTAATTTTCTTAGAGAACATTATGAATTTCCCCATCTGTATTTAACTGAGCCAGTATGTTAGAAGCCAATAAAAATTTTAGCCTTTATAGTTTTTGGAATAAAAAAATCTTAAATTTAATGAATTCTGTGTGAAGCATAGTTTAGGAATACTCAAAATCAATAATTACAAAATAGTAAATTAAACTTTAGCACAGAGTAATTTATCTGGCATATTTGGGGAACAAGGAGTAAAAATAGTTTTTGTTATTGCTATTATTTTTAGATGATAATTTTTGCTTTAAGTATTAAAATTTTTCTTTAATCTTAAGCATTTTGTATAGAATTATAAAATGTACTATAATATTTTCTTATCTCTTATTTTTTAAATACACTATTTATAATTTTTGTAACTCTCTGGATCACCATTAAGAATACTCCATCCACCCCCCAGGGCCTTGGGCTTGCTGAGCTACACTCAGCTACATTAGAAGCTGAGGCAGGATTATAAAAATTGAGATCAGCCTGGGTAACTTAGTGAAGATCTGTCTCCAAAAAAAGGGCTAGGGAAGTAGTTCAGTGGTAGAGAACTTGCCTAGTATGCATGAGGCCCTGTGTTCAATCCCTAGTCCCGATGCGCACGCGCGCATGCACACACACACACACACACACACATACAAATTAGTTTCACCTCCATTGGTTTGACATTAAAGCCAGGAGATTAATTATAATACATCATAAATTTATATAGCATTTTATCATAATAATTTATTTTAGTAAACAGGGCATACAGATGATGGATCATAAAATCTCACAACTAAAAGAGACATCCCAGCCTTTGGAAATATCTCCAACAGTCCCCTGAGGGCTCAGTTTAAAAGTTACCCAGTCCTTCATTTTAAATGAAAAGTAAAGTGACTTGCCCAGAATCACATAGCTAATTCAGGTCTCCGAGCATTCAATCCACTGATCCAGAATCTGATTAAGAATTCAGTTTCTCATCTTTTGTCTCATTTCTTATGAAAATTTAACTAATACAGAGAAACTCACTGATTTACAACTCTCTGGGCTTTTACTCAAATATTTTTAAGGAATAGGAATTTAGCAACCTGATAATCACCTGGCACAGATGACATTTGTCAGAATATGTTATTCAATTTGATTAGCAGCTTCATATTCTTTTCCTTTACTATTTTAAAACTTAAGTATAGTCAATCTTACCTTTAAAATCTCTTGAATCTATATCCGTCTCTACCTCAGTTCAACTATCATCATTTCTTGCCTGGATTACTAAAGCACACTCCCATCTAGTTTCCCTATTTCCTCTGTGCCACCTCTTAATCCATTTCTCCCAATGTGATTTATGTAAGATGTAAATGTGATTTGGGCACTTCAAAGTTTAACATCTTTTAATGGTTCACCATCACCTTCACAATAAAACAACAAGATTAAGGTCCTTTACAACCTGTCCTTTGCCTATCTCTCTAGCCTCATGTCCAACCACTTTTCTAGGGGCACCTTAAACTTTTCATATCAAATTAATCTGTACACTTCCTTGCATACCAGTCTATTTGTCTTTGCCTTTGATCCTTCTGCCTAGAGCATCTTTCTCTTCTTTTTCACCAAAATAATAACTCTTACTTATCCACCAATTCAATCATCACTTTCCATGGGAAGAATTTCATCATCCCTGCAGATTGGGCTAAATCCTTCCTCTGGGCTCCCATTGCAACTTCCTGTGCACAGCCTTACCACAGCACTCATTTTGTTGCTTATAACTGTTTACCTTTCTGGGTCTCCCCAACAGACCACACTCCCTGAGGTAGGGACTATACTTTCATTTCTCATTTCTATGACCTAAATAAGAAATATTCAATGAAAGTTTCTCAAGTGAATGAAAGAAAACTGAACAAGCAATAAGTAAATTCTAAGAGGATCCCATCCAGTCTTGGTAATTAATATATTATCTAGCTTGCTGATTAGATAAAAAATAACACTAGAACTTTCTACCATAATGGAAATATTCTATAACTAAACGGAACAAAATTTTTAGTTTTATGTCACTTAAACACATATACACACACACCTTTTTTCAGTGCTGGGGATCAAATCCAGGACTTTGCACATGCTAGACAAGCACTCCATCACTGAAATATATTCCCAGACCATTAATTTAAATTTAATAGCCATATGTGGCTATTGGATAGTACAAACCTAGAACATTCTGTGCACACTTGGTGTATTTATTCAGAATAAATGAGAGTTGGGTGAAAACATTCCTAATGCATTCTTCAACAAAAATTAAACTGTGAATTCTCACTTCCTGGAAAGTAGAGCTGTTTTTGTTTTGTTTTTACCTTCACATATCCTGTGCCTGGTTACAGGAAATCTTAACTAAGTATGTGCTAAATGAATAAATAGGGATTTAAATAATTCATTTAATATTGTTTATGGTCCCAGATCACTGTTTAATGGTGTTGGTGTGTGTGTGTGTGTGTGTGTGTGTGAGAGAGAGAAAGAGAGAGAGAGAGAGAGACACGAGGGATTAAACCCAGGGGTACTCTACTACTGAGATATATCCCCAGTCCTTTTTATTTTGAGACAGGGTCTCATCAAGATGTCCAGGTTGGCCTGAACTTGCGAGCCTCCTGTCTCCCCTCCCAAGTAGGTGGGATTACAGGCATATGCCACCACACTTGGCTAATGTTCCAGTAATTCTTGAGGTATATGTCAAATTTTTAAAGAACTGATGACTAACTTTTGAAGTCCTCTGAAGTATTCTTTAAATTCTTTCTTAGTTCATTCAGATTCTCATTTTGTGTGTGTGATTTGTCATATCTTGGGGTTTCCTTATTCTCCTCCTTTGAGCCATCATATAATTAAAAATATAATGCCTACTTCCCTAAAATGATATCTTTGTCTTTGTAGTTTAGCCTTGCCTTTAAGGTTATTTTTTAAAAAACATAAATTGATGGGGCTGGGGTTGTGGCTCAGCGGCAGAGAGCTTGCCTCGCACGTGCGCGGCCCGGATCCTCAGTACCATGTAAACATAAATGCATTGCATTGTGTACAACTAAAGTAAATAAATAAATATTTTAAAAAAACATAAATTGATCCTGGTGTTAAATAAAATATTTTACAATAAAATATTTAGAAATACTTTATTTACTTTAAAAATTTTTAAGAAGACTATTTTTTACTTTAGTTGTACACAATACAATGCATTTACGTTTACGTGGTGCTGAGTATCGAACCCGGACCGCACACATGCGAGGCGAGCGCTCTACCGCTGAGCCACAACCCCAGCCCAAAAAAGACTATTTTGAATCTTCGTTGTTTTCTACATTTTTATTGCCTCCAATATGGCCATTTTTAAAAAGACAAAATAATTTGATGATAAATTAATTTCCTATTATTTTCTGCCATAACATGGAACTTAGAAATAATAAATGATTCTATATTTAAAAATAATCTAAAAAAAGATTCCAGAGAGAGAAGTCTAATCTTGGAAATACCTATGATAAGTAATAGAATAAAACTCTGCTATGTCAGCTTAAGTAGGAAGAAGACCAGTCTGAATCAATGTAGATGAAACTGAGAAGAAAAAGTAATTTATTTCAGGTGGAGTTTTTTGGGTCTTCTGAATATAAATCTTGTCATCGGCAAATAGGGATAGTTTGACTTCTTCTTTTCCCTGCTTAATTGCTCTGGCTACATTTTGAAGGACTATGTTGGATAGAAGTGGTAAAAGAGGGCATCCTTGTCTTTTTTCAGTTTTTAGAGGGAATGCTTTCAATTTTTCTCCATTTAGAATGATGTTGGCCTTGGGCTTAACACATATAGGTTTTACAGTGTTGAGGTGAAGAGAGTCTACCAAATGGGAGAAAATCTTTGTCACCAGCACCTTAGGTAGAGCATTAATCTCCAGGGTATATAAAGAACTGAAAAAACTTAACACCAAAAAAACCCAAACAACCCAGTCAATAAATGGGCTAAGGAACTGAACAGACACTTCACAGAAGAAATAGGAATGGTCAACAAATATATGAAAAAATGTTCAACATCTCTAGCAATTAGGAAAATGCAAATGAAAACTACACTGAGATTTCATCTCACTCTAGTCAGAATGGCAATTATCAAGAATGTTGGCGAGGATGTGGGGGGAAAAGTTACACTCATACATTGCTGGTGGGACTTCAAATTGATGCAACCACTCTGGAAAGCAGTATGGAGAGTCCTCAGAAAACTTGAAATGGAACCACCATTTGGATCAGTTATCCCACTCCTCGGTGTATACCCAAAGGATTTCAATCAGCATACTACAGAGATGCAGCCACATCAATGTTTATAGCAGCTCAGCTCACAATAGCTAAGCTATGGAACTAACCTACATGCCTTTCAATAGATGAATGGATAAAGAAAAAATATATTTAGATATACACAATGGAATATTACTTAGCCATAAGAAGAATGACTTTATGGCTTTTGCTGGTAAATGGATGGATCTGGAGACTATCATGCTAAGTGAAATAAGTCATTCCCAAAAAACCAAAAGTTGGATATTCTCTCTGATACATGGTTGCTAACTCACAATAGGGGTGAGAACAGAGTTTAGTGGATTAGATAAAAGGAAATAAAGGGAAGGGAGCGGGGTAGGAATAGGAAGGATAGTAGAATGAATTGGATATAACTTTCCTATGTTTATATATGAATATACCACCAGTGAATTGCCACATTATGTACAACCACAAGAATGGGATCCAAATCAGAATAAATTATATTCCATGTATGTATAATATGTCAAAATATGTTCTACTATCATGTATATCTAAAAACCACAATTTTTTAAAAGGGGAAAAAAAGCAATATGGATATTCCTCAGAAAACTTGAAATGGAACCACCATTTTCACCCAGCTATCCCACTCACTCCTAGGTTTATACCCAAAAATCAGCATACTACAGTGATGCAGCCACATCAATGTTTAAATAGCAGCTCAATTCAAAATAGCTAAACTATGAAACCAACTTAGATGCCCTTCTACAGATGAATGGATTTTTAAAAAATCACATTTTTACATAATGGAATATTACTCAGCCTTAAAGAAGAATGAAATTATGGCATTTGCAGGTAAATGGATGGAATTAGAGAATATCACACTAAGAGAAATAAGCCAATCCCCAAAAAAACCAAAAGTTGGATATTCTCTCTGATACATGGTTGCTAACTCACAATAGGGGTGAGAACAGAGTTTAGTGGATTAGATAAAAGGAAATAAAGGGAAGGGAGCGGGGTAGGAATAGGAAGGATAGTAGAATGAATTGGATATAACTTTCCTATGTTTATATATGAATATACCACCAGTGAATTGCCACATTATGTACAACCACAAGAATGGGATCCAAATCAGAATAAATTATATTCCATGTATGTATAATATGTCAAAATATGTTCTACTATCATGTATATCTAAAAACCACAATTTTTTAAAAGGGGAAAAAAAGCAATATGGATATTCCTCAGAAAACTTGAAATGGAACCACCATTTCACCCAGCTATCCCACTCACTCCTAGGTTTATACCCAAATCAGCATACTACAGTGATGCAGCCACATCAATGTTTAAATAGCAGCTCAATTCAAAATAGCTAAACTATGAAACCAACTTAGATGCCCTTCTACAGATGAATGGATTTTTAAAAAATCACATTTACATAATGGAATATTACTCAGCCTTAAAGAAGAATGAAATTATGGCATTTGCAGGTAAATGGATGGAATTAGAGAATATCACACTAAGAGAAATAAGCCAATCCCCAAAAAAACCAAAAGCTGAATGTATTCTCTGATAAGCAGATGCTGATCCATAGTGGGTGGTTGGTAGAGAAGAATGAAGGAAATTTGAATTGTACAGAGAGGAGGGGTGGGGTGGTAGGGATGGGAAGGATGGTGGAATGAGACAGACATTATTACCCTATATACAGGTATGATTACAGTAGTGGTGTGACTCAGCACCATGTACAGACAGAGGAATGAGAAGTTATGCTCCATTTGTGTACAATGTGTCAAAGTACATTCTACTGTCATGTATAACTAATAAGAGCACTTTTTAAAAAAAAATAATTCATGCTGTGTGGCCTGTGATTTTAACAAAAAGGTTTCTTTCAAATCAGCAGTCTATGAAATTTTAGGAGAATGAAAAAGGAATATCTGTAGACAAAAATAAAAGTCATATATATATATGTATATATACACACACATATATATACATATATACATATACATATATATGTGTGTGTGTGTGTATATATATATATATATATATATATATATATATATTTTTTTTTTTTTTTTTTTTTAGGGTAACAGGCTTTTCTGACCTTAGTAGCTATACAAGATGTACTAGGTTTGGTTTGGGAGGGTTGGGGGAGGAAGACTTCTAAGAAGTCAGGCCCCAAGTATTTATTCTGGCCTTGAAATAAAATGTACAGGGAAAAGTTCTTGAAAATTTTGTACTAGGCAGAAAGTTATTTTTATTGTAAAGTAAAGGATGTGGATTATTTATAATGTAGATATAGAAAACATCTACATTGGGGAGGTAGAATTGTCACGGGGTAGAGAAAGGGGAAGAATGAGTCTTCATGGAGTCATAAGAGTGAACAGACCAAGAGCTTGACAAAAGATAGAAAGGGAGGGTAAGAAGGCTAGGCTAGTCTCAAGACCTTGCTTACTGATGACAAAGGCAAATGCATATAAAATGGAGTAATTTTGTAACTAAATAAATTACTGAATATGAATACCAATGGTTTGGTTATTGACAAAATGTTTTAATACATTCATTTCTTGTTAATATCTGAAGATTTACAGTAGCTAGTTGGAACTCAAATTTTGGTTAGGCAAAAGTATCTTACATGGACTAGATAGGTCATTAGAAGGGATGACTAAGAGTGCCACCTAGTGGTTTTTCTGCCAATACAGAAAACTCATTCAGGAGTAAAGAATTTTAGGGTCTCACACTTATATTTGCTTACATGTGGTTGGCAGTAGAGAAATGCAAGCTTTTAGAACATTTATCATCCCATTTTTACATAAAGTAGTTTTATCTCTATCCCTTTCTTGGAATCAAATACTGGAAAAATGCCATCAATCAAATAGTTTAGGTGCTGTTTAAATCCAGAACTGCTGGGTGCTGTGATGCTTGCCTTATAGCCCCAGTGATTCAGGAGGCTGAGTCAGGAGTATCATGAGTTTGAGGACAGCCTGGGCAACAAAACAAGATCATGTCTCTTATTTTGAAAAAAATAGATAAGAAATGCAGGTATCCAAACAGTGTAATAGCATAAAAGTTTAAATAAGACATTGCAATAGTCTCATACCATCCACATGGTTTTCCATTAATACTTTTATTTGGGGGTATAATAATTTTTCAAGGCTGAAATTGGGGTTCCTGAGGTCATGGCCACAAAAAGAAAACTTAACCTCCTTTTAAAAATTTATTATTTACTTGTGGAAGGTTAAGCCTTTATTCAAAATGAAGACACATGGAGATTTACCTACTTCTCAATAACTCACCTTAAAGTAGGTGCTGCCACTCTTCAAGTTGGAGCTTTTCTAATACCTATAAAGATGTTAACTCTTAGGAGATGACCTCACTAGGTATTTGTGTAGAATGCATGAAAAAGTACATTCTAAATCTATCCTGAATACTTCAAATATGGGACAGAATTTGTATAGTTCTCTGATGCTTTGGAAATATTCTGTATTTTTCTAGTAATGCAAAGGATTTCTGAGATACCTTTGTAATAACTAGTTTAGAGGATATATTATCTTTTCTTCTATATGGTTACATCTGTAAGGCACCTATATTGGGGCTCAATACAAAGCAGGTATTTAATAAATATTTTAAACAAAGTTTATAGACAGATTTAAACATGAGCCTATGCTGAGTTTGGCCAATGCATCTTCAACCAAGAAGAAATTATATTTTTTTTTATACAAGGGATTGAACTCAGGGGCACTTAACCACTGAGCCACATCCCCAACCCTTTTTTGTATTTTATTTATAGATAGGGTCTCACTGAGTTGTTTAGGACCTTGCTAAGTTGCTGAGGCTGGCTTTGAACTCACCATCCATCTGCCTCAGCCTCCCAAGCCACCAGGATTACAGGCATGCGCCACTGCACGCAGCAGAAATATATCTTGAACTTATACAAATCTATAATAGGATCACGTGTTCAATGCAAATTTTAGAGAGGGCTATTGTTATAATTCTCCAGCTCACATTTCTTATTATCTTTCTGACTTTCTCAAAAATATAGTTATACTAGTATTATGGTTATGGTCAAGTTAACCAAAAGTATCTACTACATTCATGCACTGAACCTGCTTAATATTTTCAACCTATAAATTTTTGTATCTAAATTAGATCTGTTTCTTATACTTTCTCAAAGGATCAGCTACATTTGTAGAATATAGCACTTTATAATATTTATTAGTGAGATTATTTAATGGCTATCTCCTCATTGGGCTTAAACATCAAGAGGGTAAGGACTTTTTCTGTTTGGCTTACCACATATGCCCTAAACATCAACTATATAATAGATACAAAGGAATTAATATATAACCCCAAAGCCCCATAGTCTTCATTGCCTTAACATTTCACTGCCCCCAGAATCTTAGAACTAGGATGTATCCTAGAAGTTGTAAATTCCAAATTCCATAATTTATGAGAAAAAGTGAGGCCTCTTGATGGTTTAATGGTTTGTCCAAAGCAACATGATCAAATTAGAGACAGAGTCAGGACCAGAACCAAGATCTTAACTTCCTGCTATGTGCTCAGACTATCTTAAAACTTATTTGAGTCAGGCACAGTGGCACAAGCCTGTAATCCCAGTGGCCCTAAGCAACTGATGGAGACCTTGTCTCTAGCTAAAATATAAAAAAAGGGCAGGGGTTGTGGCTCAGTGGTTAAGTGTCCCTGGGTTCACTCCCCTACCAAAAAAAAAAAAAAAAAAAAAAAAAAGATTTATCTGAAAACACTTTAATAAAAAAGTTCTATATAAGTTCATATGAGCTATGAGCCTACATTTCTGAACTCAGACATTTTATCAGGTTGGACCCAATATGAGTTAAAAAAGCAGTAAAAAAATAAAAGCAGAAAATGATCTAAAGAAAAATGACAGCAGGGGGAACAAAAATAACTTCACAAGGAAGTATTAAAGAAATCATGTCTTTTTAGCTCAGAACAGATAAAGTTAAAAGGTAATTTATACATTTATCAAATCTTCGAAGGACTTTTCTAAAGGGAGTAATGAATAATGATCGTTAAGTTTACATCAGGAGTTAAATGGTCTTAACTTGAAGGACAGTAGTATCAGTAGGCCTTAACTTTTTGACAACAAAGGTAGAATTCTAGAAGAAACAAATGTAGATTGACATCCTGACATTAATTTTTTCATTTATTCAACAAATAAATATTTATAGATCTTTTACTATAGAACTCTGCAGGTTGCCTGAAATTTTATTAATTGAACTATCTACCCTTGATAGTTAAATCTCATCTCTTCCCCATTCCCTTTTCTCCATCTTTATTCCCTACCCTCTAACCATGGGATGTATTCTTTAGGTTTCTTTTACTGTGTGCTTTTCTGATTTTAACCACATTAACATAACAAATTATACTTTTACTCAATTCATCAATTATATGTATATATTCCCTCCTCTAGGACGTCTGGAATCTATCCTCTTTTCTTCATTCCCAATTTCCAAGGTCAATTTCTCTTTATCTTTCATCACATGAAAAAGTTCAAGGATCTTTTTGTAGGTCTTCCTGTTTTTGGTCTCTCCCTTGTTTCAGTTCAGTTTCCATGTAACACAAAATTAACTTTTTTTTTAAATATTTATTTATTTACTTTAGTTGTACACAATGCAATGCATTTGTTTACGTGGTGCTGAGGATCGAACCTGGGCCACGCACGTGCGAGGCAAGCACTCTGCCGCTGAGCCACAATCCCAGCCCCAAAATTAACTTTTTATAATATAGATTTCATAAAATCATGGTCCTGATTTAAAAGCTTCAGTAGATCCCTACTGCTTATAAAATAAAGCATTCAAGAGTCTAACTTTTCTCAGTGATGCCTTTTAATACTCCCAGCAGGCATCTTGTTATTTAGTCACATGAAATTGCCTGAAGACTCCCTAAGCACAGTCCCATCACAATGCTTTTGCCTATGCCATTCCCCCTGTCAGAATGCCCTTCCTTGTTTTCAATGAAATCTTACTAATTAAAAGACCCACCTCAAATTTCACTTCTCATTGTTATCAATCTTACCAATCCCATGACAGGTAGAATGAATCACTCCCTCTTTACATATAATATATATTTCTATAAAGAAGTTGTGTTTTTAAATTTTTTTCTTTTAATATATTTTTAGTTGTCAATACCTTTATTTTATTTATTTATACATGGTGCTAAGGATCGAACCCAAGGCCTCACATGTGCTAGGCAAGTGCTCTACTACTGAGCCACAAGCCCAGCCCAAGAAGTTGTTATATTCTAATCATTTAATGCACCTGTCTCCTCCACAGCCAAAAAGACTATGAAATATTTGAAGTCTGAATCATCTCTCGTTTTCAAATATATAACATGTAAGAAGTTCTCATTAAACATTTGAATAAACGAATATTCTTATGTCAATTAACATGGAAAAAAACTGTTTCATAATTACTGAAACTTTGGCTTAAGCTAGTTTACTTTAGAGGTATGTGTTACTCATTGCAAGAAACACCAGGGAAAGGAGTACCATATGAACATGCTGTTTGAAGAAATAAGTGAGCCTGTAGATGATTAGTGTTAATTCTTCTTCTTCATCATCAGAAAAAAACCCAAACAAAAATCAAAAGTACATGGCTGATTGGGAGCTGGGGTTGTGCTTCAGCCGTAGAGGGCTTGCCTAGCATATGCAAGGTCCTGGGTTCAATCCTCAGCACCACATAAAAAAATAAATAAATAAAATAAAGGTATTGTGTCCAACTGCAACTAAAAAATAAATATATGTTTTTTAAAAAGTATATGGCTGATGATGGTACATAATAATTTGTCAGCAACTGAATTATTTCCAACTTTCCATCTCTTGCATTTCATCCAGATGTGCTATTTGTTTTTACCTGTGAAATGACAGGTAATATTCTGCAGCCTAAGGAATATATGTAAAATGTTTTAACAAAGTATTAAGGGTGGTAAAGTAAATATTTTGCTTTCTGGCTAAACCAAATAGAAGAAATATCAAACTCAGAATAAAGGGCACTTTTTTTTTTTTTTTTTTTTTTTTTTTTTTTTTTTTTTTTGGTACTGGAGATTAAACTCAGGGGCACTCAACTACTGAGCCACATCCCCAGGCCTATTTTATATTTTATTTAGAGACAGGGTCTCACTGACTTGCTTAGCCCCTCACCATCGCTGAGGCTGGCTTTGAACTCGTGATCCTCCTGTTGCTGGGATTACAGGCATGTGCCACCACACCCAGCCTGAAAGGGCACTCTTGATTGCTTATATTTCATACTTGGTACTAAATTCACCTCCTATTGCTTAAATTCTCTAAGTGCCTTTTCTGAGTTGTCCAGGATCTTTAGTGGTTCATAGACTCTAGTCCAAGTTCAATTCCTGTTATCTAATTTGTATGGACCCTGGATCTCTTGTTAATATGCCACAGACTGGTGGGATTTTACATAAATCTTGGGGACCAATCACAGACTATTATACAATGGTTTCTTGGAGTCTTAAAGAGAAAGTGATTACAATTTGGGTTTATGTAGAATCAGAGTATCATTTTATTCTTTGAAAGGGTAATTAGATGAGAAGAATTCAATGGTAGGTATTAGCTCTATGTGCTAGCAAGTCATCTGACAAGGTGACTTATAATTTTGGGTAAAACACTTAACTATAAATTAGATTCACTTATAGGATTAGAAACTGGTTAAGAAACCACAAGGTACTCATAAGATTCTGAATAATGGATCTATGTTGATGTGAAGGGGAAGTTCAGGTAATGCAGTGGTTCTCAAACTTTATTGTGCTTCAGAAGTCTCATGGAGGGCCTATCCAAACAAATTGCTGAGGTTTATTCCCAGAATTCCCAATTCAACAAGTGGGGCTCAAGAATTTGTATTTCTAGTAAATTCCCAGGTAATCCTACTGCTATTCATCTGGGGACCATGTTTTGAGAATCTATGATATACAGTATCTCAGGATATTATAACAGGTTTTGCCCAACATTCTGGAAATGACCTTGTTAAATATGCAGACTGCATGATTAAAATCTATAGATGATATTAACCTGTGATATAAAAAGATCTCACTAGGCTAGTTATGGAAGAAATCTTAAAAATAAAAATTATGGAATAATCTTAAAATACTAAAATAAAAACCATACACACAGTATAAGATTAGAAAAACAGAGCTTAGAAAGCTAAGAATATAGCTCAGTGGTAGATCACTCGCCTAGTACATATGGGAGGCCCTGAGTTCAATCCCCATTCCTATAAAAAAAACAAAACATCCAAAGCTTAGCAATAAAAAAAAAAAAAAAAGGAAGAAAAAGATGCACAGATTTTAGTACACTATAGCATCAATGATTTAAGTATACTCTGGCCACCAAAAAAAGTCATAATAGTTTGGGCTTCATTAACAAAGTATAGATTATAAAATAATTATAGAATAATGTATTTGATAGGCTACCTATATATTATGCTGGTTCCCCTACACCTGGGGGATTAGACCCTGACATCAAACAGAAAGAGAGTCAAGCCAGTTTGTTCACAAAAGGGTACAGGATCTAAAATTATATGTGAGAACAGGAAGAACTGTTAGTGTCTGGTCTTCAAAAGTTTAGAGGGATGTAAGAGCCATTTTTAATATATAACTAGCTTATAGATAAGGATTTGTTTTTTTCTGTATGACTCTAAGTAGACTGCCACATACAGTTATCAGGCTACTTCCTATACACAGGTGCCCAGAGGAGAAAGGGAGGAAGAGGAGAGCTGAAATTCAGTTTATAGTTCACTCGATGAGTCACATGACTTGGTAGAGCTTGAGACCAGCTGGAAAAAGGCTAGACTTTCTTTAATTCATATAAAGGATAGAGCTTTTGCCTTTTGGTGAGAACACCTTTTCTAATTTGCAAAAAGGCACAAAATGAACTAATGGTAACTTTAGCCTAAAGATAGAACTAGGTCTGTCAAGAGAAGTTTAGAGAAAAAGTGCTTTCAGCTCAATGTAATCTATTAATAGAGCAATATATCATATGGAAAAACAGTTTCTGATGAGTAGCTAATCTCCCAAACTGGATATTCAAGGAATATGTGGACAACTATACTGTAAGGTTATTTTAGAGAGGATTTCAAGGTGGAAGAGTATGTGAGTTTGTGTGTTATTATGAGGTTGGCGGTGAAACTCAACAATCTTTTTAGTTTCTAGGATTCTTCATTTAAACTACCTATCTTCTCCTCCATATCCCAGTTGATTCCATAGTAATCAGACCCCTTTTCTTCACAAATTTACTATGTACTCTAGCCTTCTTTCCACCTAGCCAAATTCCTCTTCCTATCTTTCCTTTCCCTGACCCAATATGTAGAAAGCATACATACTAATTAGTACTGAAAATAAATTTTGTATACAAACTGCTTTCTTCTAGATTTGAAAAACAAACCAAAAAATTACTTTAAAAAGAATGAAAATTTAGTTTAAAAATTCTCTTAACATATTCATTAAAGAAAGGTACAGGTCTTTTTTTTTTTTTTTTTTTTTTTACACTAGAGATTGAATCCACAGGCAGTTAACCACCAAACAACATCTCCAGCACCCCACCCCACCCTCTTTTTTTTTTCTGACCAAATCTCACTTTCTTCGGGTCTTACTAAATTGCTGAGACTGGCTTTGTACTTGTGATACTCCTGCCTCAGCCTCCTCAGTGGCTGGGATTATAGGTATGTGTCACCATGCCCAGCTTCTGTTCATTTTTAAATGATTTATGTGTCAATCACTGAAAGTCATGAGTTGGGAATGTATATTTCTTTTGCAGTAGAAAAGAGTATGGGGCTCCTTCATTACTTATACCATAATACTTGAAGTAAAAAGATGTCTTTTGGGGAAAATAAAACCATTTAATATCACAAGTAGTGAAATAAACATGAAAATATAATCAATTTATATATATTTGGTGATTACTGAAAGTATGATACTGTATTAAAAAGTAATGATTATGGTGATACATGATAAGCATTAAGAGTCACAGTCAGGGGGCTGGGGTTGTGGCTCAGCGGTAGAGCGCTTGCCTAGCACGTGCGCAGCCCGGGTTAGATTCTCAGCACCACATAAAACTAAAACCACATTGTATACAACTAAAGCAAATAAATAAATATTAAAAAAAAATGAGTCACAGTCAATCCGGGTTCATTCGACACCAGCCGCCTCCACCATGCCGCCCAAGTTCGACCCCAATGAAATTAAAGTCGTGTACCTGAGGTGCACCGGCGGCGGCAAGGTCGGCGCCACCTCTGCCCTGGCCCCCAAGATCGGCCCCCTGGGTCTGTCTCCCAAAAAAGTTGGTGATGACATTGCCAAAGCAACTGGTGATTGGAAGGGTCTGAGGATTACAGTGAAACTGACTATTCAGAACAGACAGGCCCAGACTGAAGTAGTACCTTCTGCCTCTGCTCTGATCATAAAAGCCCTCAAAGAGCCACCAAGAGACAGAAGCAGAAAAACATTAAACACAGTGGAAATATCACTTTTGATGAAATTGTCAACATTGCCCGCCAGATGCGTCACCCATCTTTAGCTAGAGAACTTTCTGCAGTCTGTGGGTTGTAATGTTGATGGCTGCCACCCTCATGACATCATAGATAACATCAATAGTGGTGCAGTGGAGTGCCCAGCTAGTTAAGAAGTACATTGGAGAATTTCTTTCCCACAGTTAAGAAGTACATGGGAGAATATTTTAATAAAGGATCATTTGACAACTAAAAAAAAAAAAAAAAAAAAGAGAGAGAGTCACAGTCAACCAAAGGGAAATTCTTAAAAGGAAGCCAAGTTGTCTTCTATGGTTTCTCTTTGAGTCTTGGTCCCTTCCTTTCTCTATCTCCAGTGCCAGAACCTTAGCACCCAACAGGCTAGGATTTATCCCTCTTGCACTTAACCCCAGAGTTTCTTAAATGAGTTATACCTCATACTCAGGGTCTTCCTTGGTGTTCTTCAAGAGAGTAGTCCTTTAAGAAATCATCAACATTTAAAAAGGACCCATTAGTAATTCTTCCCAAAGTAGTGAATAAAAGCAAAAAGGATCACTATGACAGGATAGTAAGACAAAGATTGGCGGTGGGGAGTGGGATGTGGGAGGTGCGGGGGCGCCCCCACCCCCCCCCCCCCCCCCCCCCCCCCCGTGCCTGAGTTAGGCTACCCTTCATACAAAAGTATGAACAGAGAGACTTAAACATTGAATTGCCTAACCAAATAGCAATTTCTATCATCCGTCAATAAATCTAATTAAGAAGAAATAAACACCAACAAAGGGTTCAACCACCTAATTATTTTGAAGTCATACTAGAGATGTAATAATACAAATGCCTCAAGCTATATTAATGCAAAATATGTACGTAAGCAATGTCATACTGGAATGAGCCCATAAAACAACTTTTTTTTGGTACTACATATTTAACACAGGGGCATTTTACTACTGAGCTACATACTAGCCCTTTTCATTTTTTACTTTCTATTTTTTGGGGACAGGGTCTCACTAAGTTGCTTAGGGTCTTGCTAAATTGCTGAGGCTGGACTTGAACTTGTGATCCTCCTGCCTCAGCCTTCTGAGTCGCTGGGATCACAGACATGTGCCACCACAACTGGCATAAGGCAACTTTTTAAAAACTTTAAGAAATCAGTTTTCAGCTGCAGGCACAGCTCAGAAGTACTAACACACACACAATATGTGCTAGGCCCTGTGTTCAATAAGAAAGAAATGAGCCGGGCGCGGTGGGCGCAGCCTGTAATCCCAGCACAGGCTGCAGGAGGATCGCGAGTTCAAAGCCAGCTCAGCAATGGCGAGCACTTAGCAACTCAGTGAGACCTGCTTCACAAAAAAAAAAGGGCTGGGGATGTGGCCCAGTGGTCTAGTGCCCTGAGTTCAATAAGAAAGAGAGGATGGATGGAAGGATGGAAGGAAGAAAGGAAGGAAATAAATCAGTTTCAAACTACTTACAGAATAACAATTTGAGCTAAGAAGCTTTTAAAATTTTTTTAAGTGCTTTTTTTTTTGGCAAATAATTTGGCAAATACAAAATAAATATTTTGTAAATACTAGTTTTATTTATTTGTTTGTTTGTTTGTTTTTGGTACTAGAGATTGAACTCAGGGGCACTTGACCACTGGGCCACATCCCCAGCCTTTTTTTGTATTTTATTGAGACAGGGTCTCACTGAGTTGTTAAGTGCCTTGCCATTGCTGAGGGTGCTGATAAAGAAAATAAATGTTTTACAGTTAGAGAAAATTAGAAACACTTCCTAAGAAAATAATTTTTTTTTTCTAGCAGAACACTTTATACACAATGGGCACACAAATATTTGATCCTTGTTGGAAAAAAGAAGCATCACTCCTGCTTCAGTTGCAGGCTGCTGATGTTTAATTTTTAAATGTCTTTCACAAAGAATACATTATTGCAAATATTTCCTCAGACAAGTATTTTATAATCCTTCTTGTGCCCCACAGATCTTCAATTTGTCAATGAAGGTGCCTAACTGAACTGTCAACAAGGGACTACTTATTTGAAAGTACTGCTTGAAAACTGCTAATGTATACTCATGTTCTGTACTTAAAAAGTTATAATTTAAGGATTGATAAAACCCATATCCAGAAGCACATATAATAAGGCCAGTAACACACATGAAACCAAATCAGTTTTGAAGCTGATTAGCTAATGTCAATACTAGATTATGGAATATGAGAACGTTAGTACCTAAACAAAATAAAAAATAATGGCAACTCGGGGCTGGGATTGTGGCTCAGCGGTAGAGCACTCGCCTAGCACGTGCACGGCCTCAGCACCATGTACAAATAAACACATTGTGTACATTGTGTACAACTAAAGCAAACAAATAAATATTAAAATTAAAAACTCTAAAAAAAATAATGGCAACTATAAAGGCTTGAGAAATCTTTGGGAAAGAGAAACAAAAATTCAAACACTTCATTTGGTACACAGGGTCTTAAGATTATCCTTCTACCAAATATCTAAAAAGTTATTAATAGAAAAAAGTGACAAACTTAGAATCATCTCATTCATTTATGACAAACATTAAGAGTCCTAGCAAGAAGGTAAGAATGACCTGAGAGGGCTGGAGTTGTGGCTTAGTGGTAGAGTACTTGCCTAGCACATGTAAGACACTGGGATTGATTCTCAGTACCATATAAAAATAAATAAATAAAATAGAAGTATTATGTCCATCTACAACTAAAAAAATACTAAAAAAAGAATGACCTGAGAAAGAAATAATGGGGATAATGATTCATCTTTTTAATTATCCCAATCTAGAGTACGATTTCAGTTCCTCTCTCTAGAAATCTTGAACGTAAAGCTGATATATTTTTCTCTTCCTTTAAAGAAGTTAGTTTTACTCACAAGGCTGCCAGAAGTTTAGTTACATTAGATACTTTCCCTCTTGAAAATATCCATTACCAGTACATATATATTTTTTTCATATAATTTAAATATACATTCCTTGAAATACATGAAGTAACCAATATGGTACTTACATTCACACTGTATGACATCTAAGTTAAATTGCTGAACGGCTCCCATGCTTATCTGTTTTAACTCACTATCCAGCAGCATCTGCATCAAGGATGTTGACAGATGCTGGCAGGCTGACATGCAAGCTGTCTGGGCAACTTTCCCCTGTTTAAAACAAACAACCAAAACCAAACAAACAAACAAATAAATAAGCAAATACAAAAATATACTATAAAATACCACAAAAATTATATAGCTGGCAATCTTTTTGTTGGTACAATAGTGATTATTGGCTTTTCTGTTTCTGCATTTTGAATGGCTATGCCTTTGTATTATAGGAATTAAAACTAATATTCTTAGTTCCCTCATCTTTCTCATGATATATCATTAAAGATCTAACTGAAATACAAGTTAAAAAGCTATTATTATTTCAGATCTCTTGAAATATCTAAGATTAAAAGAATTAATATCTAATATTAAAATGTTTAAAAATTTTAAAAATATTAGATATTCACTATTAAAATGACATTTATGACAAAATCACCATCACATTAAAAAACACACTTTTCCATATAATGCTTTCTAAGCTCTTCTTTATATATTTATTAAACCAGAATAAAGAAAGTTAATGGTGTAATTTATTATTACTTTTTAAACTGTATCTAAAATTCAAAATATACTTTAAGTCATAAGTCTTTATTTCTACTCGAATACCAGTCTGTGGCACAGCTTTAATTACTGATGGGGGGGGGGGCTTGTTTTAGCAGTATGACTTGAATTAAATACAGATCAAATTGAATTAAATACAGACCTATATTTAGTTTTAGAAACTGAGTTTTAAAAATCATCTGCTAATTTAGAAATACGTAGTTAAGTAAACTATATATGCTTGTGGTTTTCTTTTACTAAGGTATATAGCACCATTTAAAAATATTTTCTATTGAAACTACATGAACTTTGTTAGCCCTAAGTTTTCTTAAAAATGACCATTTTTAACTGTTCAGCCTCTAGATTATACAGTTAAATTACAATACTACATCAATTTTAGTATAAACTGTTTATTTCAAGACTTTGCATTTGAAGTACAGGTTTAAAATAAAATATTTTAAAGACTCTTCTAGATAAAATTTTATAGTATAATACTGCTCCTAGAATGGCTACCTCTAGCCTTTATGTGATTTGGTGATTTGATGATAAAATTCAAGATCTATGGATATGGTTAGAAATAATGACTTTTGGAAGACAAGCCATGTTTTGCTTCATTTTCATTAATAAATATTTAACCATTGATATTTAATAATTAGGTTTCTTCCTACTTAACACAAAGGCAATAAATAAAGCTACAATCAAGAGAATATCTCCCAAACATAAGTGCTACAATAAATGGGTACAAAAATGTTTATGTGGATTTGATTTGAAAGGTAATAAAGAACATAAATATATTTTCACATTTGTTAGAACGTTTGTTCTTTAACTTACACATTAAAAATCAGACTGGAAACAAAAAACTTTTATGAACGATTTCTTTAGCATTTAGACACTATGCACAGTAGAAAACTAAAATGGAATGTCAATTTCTCAATCAAAAACTTCAGAGATAAAAGCTGATGCAAACAATATACTTGACAGATACTGATGAACTGCCAAAAAGGAATGTAACAAACAATGACAAACCCAGCATGCTTCAAGATCCCCCAAACCTAAAAGGAATTAGTCTGGGAGACATGCAGCTCCATTCCCCAAGCAGAATAATATCAATATGAATGGGAGGGGGGATAAAAGCAGAAAATAAGAAATCAATGACCAGTTATTTAATTACAATATAATAGGTTTGAGAAGATGGAAATGTCATTTTGACCTAATGGAACAACTAGTACATTTTAGTTTAATGTACTTCTCCATCAAATCAGCTCCATGTCCTACTTATGTTGCTTCTATAATGTACTCACTACAAAATAAGATTAATAAATTGCAAATTTTGTTTTTAAATTCATTTAAGCAAATACACTGCACAATATAAGTAGTATTGTTTTCAGTGAATCTTTAAAATTTAACATAAATTCAGAGGCTACAAATGTGTGTGTGTGTGTGTGTGTGTGTGTGTGTAACTGGAGCTGAAAATGATGGTTAGAGTACAGATAAAGTTATTCCATAAAATGGTAGAAATAGGTAATGAAAATGCATATTTAAGTTACATGTAATAATAAAATCCTAATATTAAATTTTTAAGGTATATTAAATACAGGCTTATTGTTCTCAAGTTTAAAAGATTTATATAATATTTTATAACTTTTTCAGATGAAATAAATTCTTCCTTACTAGAGATCAAAATTTAAGTTAATAATATCAAAGGTTTATTCTTTCCATTTAGAAAATTATGTCCTATAAGATTACATACTTTTTAAAGTGCCTAATTTCTAACAATAGAATGTGTATAAATATTCTTAAATTTCATCTACTACTTAATTTTAGATAGAAAAATTCTAATCTCTCCAAAATTTGCACACCCAAAAAATACATGTGACAATTTATTTCTGATGCTTATGGCCCTGCGCATACTTTGATATAATTAAACACCCCTCTTTGAATAATATTATTGTGTGTTATTGTTGATGTCTTTAATAATGTAATTTTATAAAATAAAACAATCTAAGAATTTTTACAATTATCTTTAAAAACTATCCCATTTTATTAGAGATGATCTGGTTTTTAACCTGATAACAAAAAAAAAGCCCAAATAATTAAGTGATTGAAAAAAACACTGCATATTTAGTAAATTTTAAGCACCTAGAAATTTCTCCTGCTCTCATCTGAAAAATTAATTGCAACTATTATTAACATTTTTTCTCTTTAACAACACAAAATTCAATAATAAAACACCTGCTTAAGTTTTAAGCATAACTGTGTTTTCACCCTGTTCTAACATTTTGCTGAAAAACAACTTGCGAAGAGAGAAAACCCTTAGACAAACTTCTTATATTTCAAAGGCACTTGTAAAAGAGAATCTGCTGACATATTAGATCCTTTTTGCATTACCCAAAAGCTTTTCTTCTAAGAACAATTGTGGTAAAGAGACATTTGGCTCCTAGGAAATTCCCAAAGGGTCAACCATATGCATCCTTCTATGCACCTTCACAGTGCTGCTTTCTAGATTCATGTCTCAAAAGCAGCTTTCATCATTTACTTGTGTGTCAGTCAATATGATTTATGGACTGCATTCAACAAAGTCAAAGCATATAGAATGAGAAATATGACTACAATCTGCTAATTTGTTTTGTATTGAGCCATTTAAGAGTCAAAGACCTGATGTCAGACTGAGACCAGCAACACAATTAACCAGCCGGTGACAGATTCATCCATCCTCCCTGCCAGGCTGTGCCAATCAAAGACAGCATGAGGTGACATTTGGTGAAATCAGTAAGAAAACTCATTCTCTAAGTAACCTATGTGAGACCTTGATTGACACTTTTTGAATTTAGTTTGTGGAACACAGCCACTCTTTACTCAATAGTTCCTCACTGCAAGCTGTGAAATAAGGCTTTTAATGCCAATCACAGGAACAATAAACCACTAACCACCAACCTCAGTCTAGAATCAAGAAAATGAATCTGTTTGTATGTCAAGTCAAATTTCCCAAATAATTTACTATTACAGGTTAAGCTAAAGATTGTTTCCTTTGAAATATTATAAAATAACATGGTAACAAAAATACAATATGTTTTATTAGATTATGGTTCAAATTGTTTGGATTTCAAAGAAATGTTTTCATAGATCTACTCTCATAGTGGGAGAAATGTTGAATACTTATAAACTAATTGGTACTTTTGACTTTTCATTTGTAGTTTTGTCTCACCATTCTCTTAATTTCAAAGATCTATTTTTTTTTTTTAAAAAAAGGATTGATTCCAACAGTAATTATTTAAAAGCATTTTTCAAGTCTGCTTCATTTTCTCAAGAACATCTGATGTAAAAATGTGCTCCTGAAATCACAACCACCTTCCTGTATTGGTCTACTCTTCCTTAATGATCCCAGATGAGTCAATTTCCCTTTGTTTATATCACCACAAAAACCAACTCTGGATAATAAACTACTCTTTTTACTTAAGTAAAAAAGAAAAAAAAAATATATATATATATATTATGCATTATATTGTTCTTTAAATTGATAACAGGTTTTGTTTCAAAAGGTTATATAACCCTTGACAGAAAAAAAATCATGGTGGATTTAAATATTACACATAACACTGGAAAGTGAATTTATTAATTCTTTTAAATTATTTAAATTAAAGTAGTAAATTGATGTTATGCATAAACTTACTGCCTCTCAGTTTACTATATAAATTTTAGTTAGCAGACTGTGAAACAGTCTTTCCAGAGGCAAAAGGGGAAGAGAACTATTTTAATGGATTCCTCAGCCTCCTAAAGAGCCACAATGTATATAGTTTTTTAAAATACACAGACTGAAAGAATGAGGTCTTTCATCAAATGTGGAGTAAACACTAAAATCAGAAATAAAAAATTCTAGCCGGGCGCGGTGGCGCACGCCTGTAATCCCAGCACTTTGGGAGGCTGAGGCAGGAGGATCGCGAGTTTAAAGCCAGCCTCAGCAATGGCGAGGCACTTAGCAACTCAGTAAGACCCTGTCTCTAATAAAATACAAAAAAGGGCTGGGGATGTGGCCCAGTGGTCTACTGCTGCTGAGTTCAATCCCCGGAACCAAAAAAAAAAAAAAAAAAAAAAGAAATAAAAAATTCTTAATGAGAATATAAAATGATGATGAGGTGAAAAGTAGATATTTTAATTCAAGAAATCTATTATTTTTCCTTCTGTTTTATACAAGAACTACTAATCAAAAATCTCACTACATGAAACTACATCTTAGCACAGTGATGCAAGCCTGTAATCTCAGATATTTGGGAAGCTGAAACAGGGAGATCACAAATTCAAGGCCAGCATGGCAACTTGGTGAAACCCTGTCTCAAAAAAATAAAAGGCTAGGGATGTAGACCAGTGGTAGAGCACCCTTGGTTCAATTCCCAGTACAGCAACAACGAAAGAGAGAGAGAGAGAGAGAGAGAGAGAGAGAGAACACAAAACTACATACTACTTCTTACTCAAATATAAAAATGCTATTAAATCAGAAAAACTAAAATATTAGCATAGAATGTGGAACTGTCCCCAAGATGATTTCACAAATGCACAAGGATTCCTTTAGATTTTGATCCATTTTCTGATTTACAACACTACATACAACATTGAAATGTCTCAAATTCTCAATAAAACAGAATAAATGAGTTATAAATTTAAATATAAAGATGAATTTATTTAGTGAGTTTTAATAATTGCTTTAATACTATTATGAAGACGGATTTTTAAAGTTACACCAAAAAAATCATAGGTGTATAAAAATATACTGACTGTAACACACTCAACATTCTCTAAAATACCTCTTTTACATTTCTCTGTTTTTCTTATACTTGCTTTCTGCCATGTAACCACTTCCATCCCTGAAAAAACTAGCTACCACCTCAGTTAACCACAATCTTACAGTCAACTAGGAATTCCCATTCTCCCTTCTTTGGTTTTTCTACTCTCCTTCTAATAATTCCCAAGCATAAGGATGCAAGACAGTAACATAAATGCTTATTCTTGGGACACATGCATATTCACAAACACATAGACATACACACTGGGGACGGGGGCAGGAAGACAGAATAGAACATGATTATCTTAAAGTTGAAACAAAATTTTTCCCAAAGTAAGTAAACTTCAGGACTACCAGTAATACATGGCAAATTTCTATTTCCCTCAAAACTTCCTTATCCTAATCACAGGGCTTATCAAATTTTGGCAGTCTTTGTTTTTAAACAATCTTTTGAACATGGACTTAGACAGCATGCCATATCCACATTTTTAGCTTTCTGGCAAGTATCATTGCTGCTGTCTGTCACAGCAGTCTCATAATATCTTCAAATACATCCTAACTGTAGTAGAAAGAAAGGGAAAGCAAGGACAAGCAGAGAAGTAAAGGTCTAGAAAGTTACAAGGTTTTGAAGAAATGCCTTTGCTTCCACACTACTCATTACTGGGCTGTTATGTTTAAATAAGGAAGTGACCCAACATTAATGCCCTATAACTGTTCTCAATTGGAAAACATGAGAAAAGCAAGAAAGATAAAGATGAGTTTAATTTTCCCTGTGGTTGACAATACTACAATGTAGTACAGCCAATTTACAGAATTCAGTTCGAAAACTGAAGCATTTCAGGAATCGTTATTAAAACAGTAACTCTGTAATAGCAGACCCACAACCTTATTTCTGTATATAAGCATACAGCTCTGAGTGCCAAGACCATTAATAATGAAAATTTATGGGCTGGGATTGTGGCTCAGCGGTAGAGCGCTTGCCTAGCGCCTGGGCGACCCGGGTTCGATCCTCAGCACCACGTACAAATAAAATGCATTGAATAAAACGCATTGTGTACAACTAAAGCAAATAAATAAAAAATAAAAAAAATGAAAATTTAATATTTCACAATCCTAGTTAGTATAACTTAAAATTTCCAAAGAAATTGCCAGAATACTAAGAGATTAGATAATACAGGTGGTTTCCAAGTGATCATTAGTAAAATAGACAAGTGTCACCACCAAAAGCCTACTGGTTATCTCTTACTAATGCATGTTTGTAGTTAATATATTATAAATGCAGCCATAATTATAGACACAGCACAGAGGAGACCTTA
Organism: Tamias sibiricus; assembly: GCA_025594165.1. Classification (NCBI taxonomy): domain Eukaryota; kingdom Metazoa; phylum Chordata; class Mammalia; order Rodentia; family Sciuridae; genus Tamias; species Tamias sibiricus. Next base: position 136,412,463 of record CM046663.1, on the reverse strand, counting down.
GTCATTCAAGGATTTATATTTCAGTGACAACCTTTTAAGGATGATTCTGAGGGTATAGGACAAGTAGGGCATCATTTATTGAGGTACACATTAGAACAGCATGTTCTGTGAAATAAGTATGATGGGGTAAAAATCATTCAAAGACTGACTGCAGTCAAAGTCCCAACTTCCCCATCTCTATGTGGCTTTGCTGTCTTGGCATGGATGACATAACTCTCATTAAGGTCTTTGGTTTTCAATTATATTTTACAGCATTTTCTGAAAAAAAATTATATAGCATGGTAGTATCCTCAAGTTTGGGGATTCTCAAAGCTCAGGCATGTACTTATCCTGAATAACAAGAACTTTGTGAATAGGTAATTCTGTTAAGAATATGTTCTTACAGACAACTACAGCAAATCTTTGCCAATCACTCCTCTTTTGCTTCTAACGATTTTAACCTTGGGGCTGGCTCAGTGGTAGAGTGCTTGCCAAGCTCATGTGAGGCACTGGACTCAATCCTCAGCACCACATAAATAAACAAATAATAAGAAGGATATACTCTTTAAAAATATTTTAACCTCAATACTACCATCTATCTCATTGATTTCCATAAAAGATAGAAAGACTTAAAACATGACAGCTTTCTTACAATACTCAAAGTCTCCTTGACAAAAGTAAGCGATTGAAAGGTGGTTTCCCACAGTCTGAACCTTCCCCCTTATATGTAATATTAGTCTGAACACACTCCTTTGGTGGGACTTTACTCTGCAAAGCCTAATCTCTTTAACTTCTTGAATTTTAGTACCTTGCATAAGTTTTTTATAAGTATATATCCACATGTTGTATTTTCTGTAATCTCTACCTGACCTGCAAACATCCTGCAAATGTACCGAGGCTGTTCTTCCTTTCCCATTAGCTCTGCCATTACCTTTCTCCATTATTGTTCCCTCTTTACAGTAAATGGAAAGAAGAAAGAAAGGAAAACAGAAAGAAAAATAGACTTTTTTGGCTTCACCAGATCTTGGCTTGCACAGGAAATGTCTGACTCTTAATATCTTTCTCTACCACCTTCTTTCTTTTTCCTCAGGGATCTGACTGCCCTTTTGCTTTTTCTGCCCACAATAAAAGGTAATTTCAATTTAAACAATCTCTTACCCACATATTTTAGTCCCTTTTCTTATTCCCCCATTTCAACTTTTTCCCCGTTAATTTAAAGAAGAAAAACATCTTTCTTTTCTTTCTATTGTGGAATACTGGTTAAAGGGGAAGATACCATTTGAATCCCTAGAAATTTGCCACTCCTTTCTGCAAAAAAACTTAATTTTCTAAACATAAATTCTCTGTTGTTATCAGGAAGTAGAGTGGCCAGATGCTACACTTTGTTTTTTAATATTAAGTCTTCCTATTCAAAATGGTACTTTGCTCATAAAGCCTGAACTGATGATCTAGTCTATTTTCATCTTTAGCTCTGTTAAAGAGTGAAGTTATAAGATATCTAAGTGTGCATATGTATGTATTTACACTAATATAGTGCATATACATATAGTCTATAGACTGAAAAAGTCCATTATAATTATTTCTATTTATATCCCTCTTATCTATCACAAGTCAGGTCTTGAGTTCTATCCTAATTCACAGATTCCTACTAAAACTCTCATAGTGTTCCCTTCTAAAATTCCCATCTACTACTACTACTACTTCCAACTGAGCCTTCACCAAAAGCAATTCAAAATGTTGTTTTTCACAGTGTTTAACAGCAGGGAAGTATTTAAGTATGCTATGCTACGTATACACACAATATTTACAAGTTATTAAATAAATCTCTCACCAAGACTAGTCAGCATTTAACTAACTGAGACACCAACTTAATAAATGTCTAAAAGGATTAAAGTTATAAAATACAAGTATGCTCACTTTCGGCTAAGAGGCAATTTTGTTTTGCAATTAACTTCTTATACTGAAAATCACCTGTTTTACAGCATTAAGAAAAGCCTTAATAAGAACACAAATTCTATTTCAAATAGAAGGCTTTGACTGTTTTTGACCTTTTCACTTGCTCTCTGTCTCAAAGATCTAATGCAATGATTATACTGCCAATGGTTGTTTTTTGTTGATTTTTGTATACTTGGAATTAACTCATTATAACAGTATGAAAATGAATAGCAAAACGTGTCATTGAAATGCCTAATTTATATCCATAGAAACAACTATTCTACATAAATAACTTTTTCAAAACACTGGACGTTCAAATGCCAAACTTCAAAAATTTCTAATTAAAATTTATCTAGAATGATCCCCAAAATCTACTCCTACCCTCTAAAATCAAGGACAACAAACAATTTGAATTTTGGGACAAAGGGTTAGATTCACTTATGAACACCATTTCTGCTTTCTGAATATATAAATGGTTTGTTGGTAGGAAATATGTTAGCAAATTTAATAAGTATTTGTTAATTATTATATTAAAGGCGTGGCCAAGTAAAAGCCTAATGGTCTGTCTCTTTAATAGGACAAAGTATATGTCCTTAGTGCTAAGAATTTGCAACAGTTAATTTGGCATGAAAGGATTTTAATGTCTTCATTGCCATTGAATTTATAGTTGAATCTAGAGAACTAAGGTTTTAATTATCATATTATTCTTTTTTTGGGGGGGTACTGGGGATTGAACCCAGGAGCACTTTACCACTGAGCTACATCCCCAGCTCTTTTTGAGACAGGATCTTACCAATTTGGTTAGGGCCTCACTAAGTGGATGGAGCTGGCCTCAAACTTAAGATCTTCCTGCCTCAGCCTCCCAAGTTGCTGGGATTACAGGTATGCACTACCATGTCTGGTGTTTGTTTGTTTGTCTATCTATTTATTTATTGCTACCAGGGATTTAATCCATGGGTGCTCTACCACTGAGCCACATGCCCAGCCCTTTTTATTTTTTTTTTATTTTGAGACAGGGTCTCGCTAAATTGCTGAGGCTGGCTTTGAACTTTTGATCCTCCTGCCTCGGCCTCCTGACTGCTGGGATTACAGGTGCATGCCACTGCACCTGGCTTGCATATTATTCTTCCATGGAGGCAAAAGACTAAAGTAAACATGTAAATATTTCCAATCAATACTGATATATTTTTACTAAATAATTTTCTATATGAAAACCTTTTCCAAATTTCTGCCTGGGAGTAAGATTGCAAACTTTTATTAAAAGCTACAGAGTATTCTGTATTTGACAAATATATTTCTGGATTTAAAAATTGATTTTGCTGGCAGTATATTTTCTATACTCTTTATACAAACAAGAAAATGATCTTTACATAGTCCATTTTGACTTAAAAAATACTTACCAAGCACTTACTCAGTGTAAGACATTGTGTTAAGTGTTACAGAAGATAAAAAGATGGGTCGGATATAGTTTTTGACATGAGGGGACTAAATTATAATAGGGGAAAGAAGATGAGTCTGCGAATAGCAGTAGCACAAAAGAAAATAGAAATAGGAAGACAAAAGAAGGACAAAGTACCTTGAGATGGCTATGTGAAAACAGCAAAGGCTTTGCAAAAGAGGTATCTTTAAAGATCAATTTGGGAAGATATTTAGAATCTTCACAGTTACAAATGAAGTCCAGTAGAAAATCCAAAATAGATCCAGGACCCCCACAGTGAATATGCCATTTTGGAATCACAAGCTGAATAACATTCAAAAATATATCAAGAAACAGACTTTTATACTTTTTGTTAGACTGCGGAATTTTTATTTTATTCAACAAACAATCAAGAGCCCCAGAAATTTTTGAACAGGGAAATAAGATTAAACTATACTTTAAAAAGAATTATCTGGCACTGGTGTGTAGGATGGACTGAAGTAAGGAGAGACTGTTGGTAGAGATCAATCTGAAGACAATTAGAATAATCAAAACTTGAACTTCAATAATAGGAATAGGAACAGAAAAGGAAGGATACAGATTAGATACATTTGCATTTCAAATGCTAGATGAGATTTTTTTTTCCTCTAAGAATTTTCAACATTTATACATTTTGAAAATATTTAATTACTTCCTAATCTGGTTGTCAAGAGTTCAAAACTCGATGTTGAAAAGAAAAATAGAATAAAAAGCAAAATATGATAAAGCTATTTTAAAAAGAGAATTGCTCAGGCAATTCAGGAAAGCAATACTGGGCTGAATTGAGAAAAATTTGTACTGAGTCATGAATCACTTTGGCTCACAATGGGTCATGTACTAGGTTAAATTTCTGCAAGTTTGGCTAGTAGGGTTGCAGAGAAACAGCACTCAGGAAAGGCATAAATTTTCTTAGAAGTGACTAATAATAACAACATTTTTTAAGAATGTATAATATGCTGGGCATTGTTCTAAACATTTTGTGTATACTATTTCATTTAACCCTCACAAAAATTTTTGGGGTGTATACCCCCATTGACATGATTTCACCAATCAGGAAAGACCACAGAGAGGTTTCCAAAAGTACAGCACTCCCCACAGATGTGCCTCCACTATTAACTTTCATAACCAAATCCCAGAGAATTCTATTTCATCAAAACAACTAATATTACCTTCAAACTTATGTTTCCACAAAATGACAAATATATCAAAGATGCTGCCAAAAATAATTAGAAGTTAATTTAAATACCTAAGCAGAGAAAAATAAGCCTGTAGGAAGTTCATTATTTTTTAATGTATATGCTAGCTTTAGTTTGTATCTACTTACCGACATGGCTGCATAATCATTGTTGGTCTGAGGAGGAAGTCAGCAAGGAAATCAAATAAAAAAGGAAGATGTATTCTAATAATAGCAGAAACAGTGTTTAAAGCACCAAAAGAAAATATACTATTCAACAAGCAAGTTAGTTCTACGTATGTTACTCTAATTTAAAGGCATTAATTTATCACATATATTATCAATTTATTTTGGAGATTTATGTGTGAGTTTTTATGTCCCCATTAATCAGGTAAATCTTCCTCCAAACTTTTATCTATCTAATCAAGTTGTCTAGTCAGCACTAAATTACAAGGAATTTAGAAAATTACTAAATGTCTGCTGTGTGGAAAATTTAGAAAACAACAGTTCTTCAACAGGGTTCTTTGCTATAAAGCAGTGGGTCTTAAACTTCAAGGGAAAAAAGCATATTTGTAAGCTACAGAAATTTTAGTGCAGTTAGGTCTACAGCCAAGCACTGGTATCTGAATATTTAACAAGCATCTCCTCCCAGAGGTGATTCTAATATAGACAGAAATAAAATGTCTATTTCTTCACAAATCACAGAAATTATAGGGCATACATGATTCTGAAGATACTTAGGATAAATCACTATGTTCTCACATAATCTGTTAATACAACTTAAATTACTAAAGAAATGATAGCTTACTAAATTATCTTTTTTAAAAAAATTTTTAGTTGTAGATGGACACAACACCTTTATTTATTTATTTATTTATTTATTTATTTATTTATTTATGTGGTGCTGAGGTTCAAACCCAGTGCCTCACGTGTGCTAGGCAAGAACTCTACCACTAAGCTGCAAACCCAGTCCTCACTAAGTTATCTTATAGCTAATTATTTACATGTATTTCCTCCCCTAGCAAGTGAATAGTAAGCCAAAGTAAAAACCAAATTGCTGGTCTCCATAAGCCCCTGCCAGAGTTCTATATTAATTATATATTACTGGTTTATTCTTTAAAAATATTAAGCATTAATTAAATACTAATTCCTTAAAATAACAAGGATTAAATAAGTTAAAATATCCTTAAAACAATTGTTGAATTTTTAAAAATTATCTAATCACTTTTAAAATTTCAATAACATGTAATATTTTAACACTATTAAAATTTTTTATGAAAAGGTATTTACTCAGAAACATGAATCTAACCTAATTACATTAGGTCAAAGAAACTCAAAACTATTTACTAGTGGAAGTTGAATTTCTGGTATAGACTAGACTGAAGTTTCTCCTCCATAAGAGAAGTTGTCCTTTTCACCAAATACACAATGAGTAAAAGAAAGACCACAAGCAGAAACTTAACTAGTCAGGCTGATCAATCTAATTAACCCTAGTAAGCAGTGGGCTGACAGTTGTATTAGCCAAACAATTAATTCTTCTGGAAGAATGGACTTGGTCCTAGATAATTACTAAGTCCTTTCTAGATTTAACTTCCAATAAATTTTGTTTTTATTATTATAAATATCCCATCAACATAGTAATTTGTTCAACCATTTTTTAATATACTCTTTCAAAGTGTATGTAATGATGTCTCGGGAAATATATGCCATAATGTGAAGATGAATTCAGTTAAAATTTAGAAACTTCTTGATAAAAGTCAGACAACAGCATTCAACATATGACTGCCGTGTACATCATAGGATGTGTGATACTTTCATCATATTTCACATATACCATTTTATATGAGTTATATTTAATAAATCAGATAAACATCATTCATTACCCTCTACATTTAATAGTTAATATCCAAATAAGAAAAACTAACATAAGAATGTATGCCAATACATGGTTATATTTTCATTTGATAAACACTAAATATATTTCTAATTGCTGTGCTGAAATATTAAAAATGCAATACTTGTATTTTAAATACAATTCTTTCTGGTTACATAAAAAAAGGATGGATTAAAGTCAATGATTCTATTAGACTATTAAAGTTTTCTGAGATTTTCAGCCAAGTGAAAGGCCACTGAACTCATATACTTAACTTACAAAAAAGTGTGAGCCGAAAAAAATAAAGTACAGGTGTAAGAGTAAATAAGGTGCCAGAATTACTAAGGCCACATTTAAGCAGGGATTTGACATTTGTCTAAAGAGATGATGCTTAGAAACATACAATATTATATATAGGGACCTTTGAGGTGATCTAATCCAATCACTTAACTTCCAGAGAAGGTAGCAGGTTGTTCAGAATCAAATGCTAGGCTAAGATAACGTGTTTGCTTCCCATCTATCCTGAAATACAAGTAAAATAAAAAGGACAGAGTGAGAAACAAAGAAAGAAAGAAAGAAAGACCGCTCAACAACAAAAGAAATGAAGGTGCATGGGGGGATTCATCAAGAGATGATTTCTGGAAAACAAAAGGCAGATGAAACAGAGAAGAGAAAGTCACTGCCAAATAACTAACTATAGTGGAGTTATCAGCCAGCAGTACACTTAAGTCCAGAGTTGGAAAGTGTGAAAGGGAAGAGAAATGAGATGGAGAACAGAAAAATGAAGATTTCTGGAACAATTATGCCAATGATCCCCCACCTACAGAGCACAGGCAATTTCCCTAATGAAAGAACTTTTCAGGAAAAGCTGAGGTTCCTGGCTTAAGGGGGAAGAGAAAGGGAAAGGGAGCAGGGGGGAAAAAAAGGAAAGTAGGTAAGGGAAAGAAAGGGAAAGAAATGAAAAGAAAGCAAAGAAAGGAAAGGGAAAAAAGGGGAAAAGTCCCTTTCATTTTGGCAAGGTGATAATGGAAACAGAGGAAGAAAATAATATGTAATTTGTGGAGTCAGTGCAAAATGGAAATGTGGGGACCCTCGATCAAAAATTAAGAATGTGCCAAATGCACACCTTTAATGCCAGCTACTCAAGAGGCTGAGACAGAAGGATCAAAAATTTGAGGCCAGCCTGAGCAATTTAGTGAATCCCTGTTTCAAAAAAAAAAAGGGGGGGGGCAGAGATGTAGCTCAGTGATAGAACACCCTTCATTTCAATTCCCAGTACAGGAAAAAAAAAAAAAATTAAGAATTCCAGGACAGCAAAAGATGAGTACCAATTCACATGAAAGGTTCTTCTAACCATGGTATTCTACAACTGACAGGTTGCATACCCAGGAAGTTAGCCCTGAAAAGAGAAGACAACAATCTCATGACTAGTTTCATACCTGCTGACTATAAAGGTAAAGAATCTTGGGCTAAATGCCCCCACCAATGTATATAAATATTTCCTGCTCAAGGGAAAAGGTCTATCAAAAAATAGGGTATGTTTATACACAGTAGCACAGTAAATCCATGTCAGCTCTTCAGGCCTTTTTTTGTTAAAAAAACAAACAGAAAACCAAGGATTACCACACTGTGGAAAAGACCAGAATAAAAAAAGGATATACAAAATAAAGAAACAAAAACCTATTCCACAGTAATAAAGGTAAGACACAGAAAATAACTTAAAAATTTTTCTATACTCAGATTTAAAAGATAATAAATTCATTAAAAAAGAAAATTCGCCGGGCGCGGTGGCGCACGCCTGTAATCCCAGCACTTGGGAGGCTGAGGCAGGAGGATCGCGAGTTCAAAGCCAGCCTCAGCCGTGGCAAGGCACTTAGCAACTCAGTGAGACCCTGTCTCTACTAAAATACAAAAAAAAGGGCTGGGGATGTGGCCCAGTGGTCGAGTGCCCCTGGGTTCAATCCCCGGTAGCCAAAAAACAAAGAAAAAGAAAATTCTACGAACAAGGAACACAAAAACAGAAGTAATTCCTTAGAAATTAAAAATATAATTAATAAAATATCATATAGAAAGATGAGAAAATAAAATTAAGCAAATCCTCCATAAAACAAAAAAGACAGGGATGTGGAGAGAAAAAAGGATATGAAACATAGAGGACCAATCTGGAAACTCTAATGACAGTCTAGCAAAGAGAGAACAGAAAAATGGAAGGAACAAAATTATATAAAAAAAAATATATATATGGGAGGGCTGAAGTTGTGACTCAGTGGTAGAACACTTGCCTAGCATGTATGAGGCGCTGGGTTCAATTCTCAGCACCACATATAAAAAATAAATAAAGTGGGCTGGGGTTGTGGCTCAGCGGTAGAGTGCTTGCCTAGCACGTGCGCATCTTGGGTTCGATCCTCAGCACCACGTAAACATAAATGCATTGCATTGTGTACAACTAAAGCAAATAAATAAATATTTTAATAAATAAACAAACAAATAAATAAATAAAGTCCATTGACAACTAAAAAGATTTTTTAAAAAATATACAGGATAATTTCCCTCCCCTGAATAAGGATACTCATTTTCAGTAAAGGGCCACTGAATAAAGAGCTAAGTGAATGAAATAAAGGCTGACATCTCTACACATTTCCATGTATTTCTTAATAGTAAGAATTTAAAAGCAGATTCTAAAACCCAGATGCCAGAAGACAATGGAGGCACTCAATGAAAGTTTAAAGAGAAAAAAACTATTTAACTTAGAATTATATAACTAGCCATATTTATTAATAATACATGAGCACAAAACATATTTTCTGATATGCAAGGACTTAAATAATGTACTTCCCTTCCAGGGGAAGTTATTAGTTATTGAGGAAGTTCTGAGGCAGTACAAGACAAATCAGTAAAGCAATAAAAACCACCCACACACACCCCACACCAAATCTAGGAAACAGTTCTCAACCCAACAGAGCAAGAAAGGAAAATAACTATACAGCTATTACAGAGAACAACAGGTACAGATTAGAGACAAAGCCCTCTGGAAAAAAGGCCTCTGTGGAAGAGTTTTGCCCAAATGAAGGAAAGGAGGTTAGAAACACTTGATAAGATAAAAATACAACACTCACTTATCAACAGAAATAAAAATGTTTCAAACATAAAGCCATCTAAAATGTAGTATAATTTCAGTAAATATGGAATATAATAAAAAAGAATCTATTTGGTCATGATGCAAAAAACAATCTCCTTTAAGTTACCAGAATTTAAAATACTGGACCCAAAACATGAAAGGGAAAAAAATCCTAACATACTACACTTTGCCTAAAGGGAACAATATTATTATAACATAAAAAAGTACTATTTAATGCTTTTGGTAGTATGGCCATTTTGACAATATTAATTCTGCCTATCCAAGGAGCATGGGAAATCTTTCCATCTTCTGAGGTTTTCTTCATTTTTTTTTTTTTTTTCTTTTTTGTACCGGGGTTTGAACTAAGGGGCACTCGACCACTGGGCCACATCCCCAGCACCCCCCCCACACCTTTTTTTTTTTTTTAATTTTATTAGAGACAGGGTCTCACTGAGTTGCTAAGTGCCTCACCATTGTTGAGGCTGGCTTTGAACTCAGGATCCTCCTGCCTCAGCCTCCCAAGTGCTGGGATTACAGGCGAGTGCCACCGCGCCCAGCTTTTTAGATCTTTTAGATATAAAATCATGTCATCAGCAAATAGTGATAGTTTGAGTTCTTCTTTACCTATTTGTATCCCTTTAATTTCTTTCTTTTGTCTAATTGCTCTGGCTAGAGTTTCAAGGATGATATTGAATAGAAGTGGTGAAAGAGGACATCCTTGCCTTGTTCCAGTTATATTTATCTGGAAAAATAAGAGACCCAGAATAGCTAAAGAAATTCTTAGAAAGAAAAGTGAAGCAGGAGGCATCACAATACCAGACCTTAAACTATACTACAGAGCTATAGTAACAAAAACGGCATTGTATTGGCACCAAAATAGACTTGTAGACTAATGGTACAGAATAGAGGACACAGAGACAAACCCACATAAATACAGTTATCTCATACTAGACAAGTGTGCCAAAAACATTCACTGGAGAAATGATAGCCCATTCAACAAATGGTGCTGGCAAAACTGGAAATCCATATGTAGCAAAATGAAATTAAACCTCTATCTCTCATGCTGCACAAAAATCAACTCAAAGTGGATCAAAGACTTAGGCACTAAAACAGTGACCCTGCACCTAACAGAATTAAAAATAGGCCCAAATCTGCATCATGTCAGCCTAGGATCTGACCTCCTTAACAAGACTCCTAAAGCACAAGAAGTAAAATCAAGAATGGGATGAATTTAAATTAAAAAGCTTCTTTTCAGCAAAGGAAACAATAACGTGAGGAGAGCGCCTACAGATTCGGAGAAAATCTTCACCACATGCACTTCTGATAAAGTATTAATCTCTAGGATATATAAAGAACTCAAAAAACTTAACACAAAAAAAAAAAAACCAAATAACCCAATCAATAAATGGGCTAAGGAACTGAACAGACACTTCACAGAAGAAATACAATTGATCAGTAAATATATGAAAAAGTGTTCAACATCTCTAGCAATTAGAGAAATGAAACTCACTCCTGTCAAACAGAATGGCAATCATCAAGAATACAGGCAACAATAAATGTTGGTGAGGATTTGGGGAAAAGGTACACTCATACATTCCTGGTGGATTGCAAATTGGTACAACCACTATGGAAAGCAGAAAAATGGGAATGGAACTGCCATTTGACCCAGCTATCCCACTCCTTGGTTTATACCTAAAGGACTTAAAATTAGCACACTATAGTGACACAGCCACATCAATGTTTATAGCAGCTCAATTCACAATAGCTAGATTATGGAACCAACCTAGATGTCCCTCAATAGATGAATGGATAAAGAAAATGTGGTATATATACCCAATGGAATATTACTCAACTTTAAAGAAGAGTGAAATTATGGCATTTGCCAGTAAATCATTGGAGTTGGGAATATCATGCTAAGTGAAATAAGCTAATCCCACAAAACCAAAGGCTGAATGTTTTCTCTAATATGCGGATGCTAATTCACAATAAGGCAGGGTGGGGGGCACTAGGGAAAAATAGCATTACCTTAGATTAGGTAGAGGGAAGTGATGGGAGGGGAGGGAGATGATTTGGGGATGGGAAAGATAGTGGAATGCAACAGGCATTATTACTGTATGTACATGTGTGACTACATGACCAATGTGATTCTGCAACATGTACACTTAGAAAAATGAGAAATTATATCTCATCTATGTATGATACATCACAGTGCATAAATGCATTCTACTGTCATGTATAACTAATTAAAACAAATTAAAAAGTTTTTTAAAAAGTACTGTTAACTGGTATTCACCTTGAAAAGTCAACCCAGGGCAAAACATATATTAGGGTATGGTTGCCAAAATAATGTAAATATTAATAACTTCAGTAAAGGTGAAAATAAAAGTCTACTTATCAGAAAACAGTACCAGATAGAAGAAATGATGGCACAAAAGATAGGGAGGGTAATACTATTACATTACATAGAAGAGAATTAAGACAGTGATTAAAGTAGAAAGAACTAAAAATAGAAATACAACTATTTTACATAAAAACAATAAATAAAACATAAAAATCAATGGGAGGGAAAAGGGAAGAGAGGAGTTGCTAACTGTGCTTTATTCTTCATAGCAAGAAATCACTAGCTAGTCTCTACTTTTGTATTAAGGTAACCATCAGAAGAAACAAAACTCAATATTGAAATATGGTAGTCTGGGAGAATGGCAGTAGGGATAGGAAAGGGCAAGTAGAGAGACTGTTTTCCATTCCAGACTACTCTGGACTACTGGACTTATTACCACTTAGCATATTAATTGGAATAAAAGTAAAATAAACAAGAAAAACTTTATTTTCAGCTCTATGAAATAAAATAGATATTAGTAAATCAATCCAGATGATAAATGATTTGCCTGCTCTCACAATGCAATTAATTGGAAGAATCAAATCTAGGACCCAAATCTCAAAATTTTAGTACAGTGCTACATCTTGAAAAAAATTTTTCAGGAGAGAATGATTTTAACAGTGAAGATACTATCCATTTCTGCCTAAGTTATGTATATTCATTTATTATTGTTATGTGTATATATGTATATATATATATATATATATATGCTTCTCAATTAAAGAGAGCATAATATGTTTAAAAATCATTAGGAAATTAAAATGCAAATTAAAAATTCAATCCCATCAGATATCTACATTTAGTAGGAAAAGGGATTACAGCCTTAAGCACAAAGAATTTACAAAGAATATCAAATTAGCACATCGATAGAAGCCTAACAGCCTAAAGTAAACAAATCAAGAAAAGGGAAGCCCTTCAAAGGAAACAACAGAAAGAAAACACCTTGAAAGGGAACTAGATAGGGAATACTACACTACATTTAGAGACTGAATAACACTTGTGGCACATTTCCCTGTCTTGAAAATTATTTCTACTATAGTATTTTTAGTTTATTAATTGAGCAACACTATGTTTTACTTTTTGAATTAAGAAAACTTGTTTTATTTTTTTACACTGTGATTTTTAAAAGTTAAGCTGTATTTAGTGGTGTGCTAGTTAATTTTTAACAATAATTCTCTGGAGGGAAAAAAAACTTGGTTTGTACCATTTGCTGGTTAGAATGATCTAAATACTCCTACCATGACTACCACTGTAATGTCACTGAATGCACAGTTGGGAAGAGGTATGCTCACTATCAATTTCCCAGTATGATCTTGAGGTCACTTTCTCTCAGTAGGAAGGCATCTCTAATCTTAGAGTAAAAGATACTGGGAGGAACAATCCGATTAACAGATATTGCTATGAACAGCTTTTCAGACATTTATTCTCTAAACTGAGAAATACCTGTAACCATATAGTAATTTTCTTGAAAAACATCCAATTACATTTACATTTAATTAGGGAACTATATGCCAATGTCTTTTAAAAAACTGTCCACACCACTTTCATTAACGCAGAGAGAGAGGGGGAAAAAAAAAGTTAAGCATATCTGAAAGCAAAAGGAAAAGATTTTTCTGGGAAGAAAACATTGAAAATTCAAATAGAAACCAGATTTATCTACAAATCTAACACCTCTAAAGTAAAGAAGCAGAGAAGATTACAAAGTAATCAGAAAAGATTTACAAACTAAAACAATGGAAAGTTCTTAAAAAGGAAGAAATATGAGCAAAGTGATCATTTGAGAGCTTCCATTTATTTCTATTATAAAAGATAATTATTTGTTAGTGCACATTTGGATAATTGGGTCCCTTTTGTGAATAAGCATGTGTGATGAAATTAAAAACTATAATTTTATACATATCCCTTAGTGGTTGTAAATCAATAAATTATCTTTATTAAAGCAAACACATGAGTAGCATTTATGAAATAAGGAAATGTTAACTGCTCTTTCCAGAATAGACCAGTTCTAGGAGGCAGTAGTTGGAGAAAAATGTTACTGAGTTCCACTGGCAGTCATGGAGAATGACTAGATGTACAAGTGGCTCAAAAATTTCTTTCGTTTATTTTTGTGTAAATGGTAAATAAATGTCTAATGCTTTTTAAAATTTCCCTAGTATAAAATTTCCTGGCTTATATAAAGTCTTACAAAACAACAAAGTTTGCTTATAAATTAGTTTTAAAAATACATGTCATAAATGCATAGGAAACGACAATTTGCAGAATACAGGCCAAAATAAAAACAATAATTATCCCTTGACAAGACAAAAGTAATTTTTTGTTGTCTTTCTTCTGTATTTTCTAATTGTCAGGGAAAGTTTATCAAAAAGAAAGATCATTTACACATTTTGAAATAGCAAAACTTGTTTATTTCCAAGGGCACTGATACAGAAATAAAGTAACTTTTATTTCACATATTAACCAAACCTTAATGACATTAGCTAGCATCTGTCTATTAGCCACTATAAACACAGCAACTTAAGCTATAATAATTATTCAAGCAGGAAAGTACTGAGGAGTAATATTGGCCAAATTATATTGTTATATTGTGTGCATATACAAATATGTAACAACAAATCCCATCATTACGTACAACTACAATGCACCAAGGAAAAATGTGGAACGAGAAAAAATTATTTAAGCAAATATACTTTGCAATGAATGTCTTTCCTAATTAATAAAGAACTTTTTAAAATGGCTGTGTAATACAAAGGCATAAAACTGAAAATGAAATAACATCAAGCTAAAATATAGATATAAATATAACAAGAAAAAAGGTGAAAAGATATAATAAATTATTACTATGGTTGGCCTTAAAACTATAACAGAGGAAAAAGACAAAACTAGCATTTATTAATAGTGCCTACTTTATGCCAAGCACCCTCTCAGGCAACGTTTTCACACACCATTTTAGTTCATCCTATAATAGTCCTAGGGAAAACAAATGGATTATACCTATTTTGCAGAAGGAAAGAAGCACAGAGAGGTTACATAAGCTGCCAGGATCCTATAGCTAGTAAATTATAAATTAAGGTTCAAACTCAGTCATTCTAACTCCAGAGCCTATCCTATGAATATCATCACTTCAGCACCTAAGCCCTTAGGAACCATAAAATATTAATGAGTTTAACTCTAAATGAGCCATGAAAAAGGCAAGTTTCCTTGAGGCAGAAAATATAGTTAGTAGGGAAGTTTAATACTTTGGGTAATGGGAAAATAACTGTGATTACTACAAATACTGACTATTTTGATTTCTGTTAATTCTTCTAGCCAGAAGAGAGCTGTCTTATCTGCTGGAGCACAATGAAACGAAGAGGAATACGTAATTAAATATGGAGGCATGAAAGCTCCTTATTTTCCCATTTCCTGAAAAGGCTTGTACTACTAGATCTTAAGAAAAACAAGGAAGGGATACTCATTCTCTCACTCATCTAACCCTGGAGAGAAGATGCAAAGTGGACATAACTGGTAATTCTCCAAATCCTACAGCTTTCTACTGCTACCATAATTTGAAAATGACAGAGTTCTTTCCCTGGGCTCCACCAAAACCATGATTATCCACTAACTTCTACTGTTCTCAGATCCTGTAAGCAGAGAACAAAATTCTGTTAGATAGATTGTAACTTTTCTGAAATCAATGGAACTTTTCACTGGGCAATGTGGTCACCAATTGTACATGATGACGGTCTTCGATAGAGAAAACTTCTTTTGCAACAGTGATAGGAATGACAAAAAACTAAATATTCAGTAAAGTTACAGGTGGAGGTTTTAAACAGAACATGTTCAATTTTGTGTCTTTTCAGAGTTTCAGGGGAGGTGAGAGAGCCACTTTCTTTTATCCCAGAAAATCTACTTCCATGTCCCAATTTTTGCTTTTGGCCAATATTAGCACTATTTGAAAGAGTCATTAGTTTCACAGCTTCCACTGACTAAATCACCCCATTGCTCCAGGACACTGCTAAAACCAAAGATAGAGCATGAGTCTAAAATAAGACACATTATTTAACCTCATAGGACTATAAGTAGGATAACTAGTTCTGCTTGCTGACTGACTTGGGACTGGATGTGATAAATAAATATATTCTGAAGCTTCTTTGAGGGTTGAAGAAGTTTGGAATTGGTGCCTCTACCTCAGTCCACAAATAAACTGAAACTAAGAAATCATTTTCAGCTTAAAATATTTAAAAATAATAGCTTATATAATGTCATAATTGGTTTAGAAAAATTATGCATTTAGCAACTATGTCTATTTACTTGAAAAAAATCTAGTTTAATATTTTATGTAATTTCAGAGTTTCAGGGAATACACTAAGCCACAATATAGTTACTCTATTAATTGTAATTCAAATTTATCATAATTAATAACAATATTTTTGCTTGAAAATTTTGCTTTTAGTTCATTCTTGAATAAGAATATACTGTTGTAAGAAGATTCTCTTAGCTGTGAATTATTTGATCATGTCCTATATTTATTGTTGAACTTGTCTACACTGTATAAAAATTATTTTCTTTATAGAAAAACCCATGTAGATCAGATAAAAATTTTAAATGGCATATGAAGACTCACTTAAAATCAGACAAAATATCAGGTGAGTGATTGAATCTAGTTAGACTAAGAGTCTGTTTCTCACAAAGACATCAGAGTCTCTTTTGAGAAACTGGAATTTCCTCCAGGATGTGAGCCTTCTAAAGTGAGGGATTTATCCCAAACATTTCTTACATATAATCTCTCTTAATTCTATCCCATTTATACACAAAATTCCTACTTATCATTTCTCACCAACTTGTGATGCAGATTTGGCAACATAAAAAACACAATATATACATTGTGTATATATTTATCCTTGAAGATCATTTTTGGCTAGAAGCGTAGAGAATTATACTGACAAGGTGAATTCAAATTAACTCAACAATTATTTAGTGCATACTACATGAAAAGCACTTCTTTAGAAATCAGTTGATATAAAAATAAACAATATTTAAAGGTTTTTTATAAATTCAAGGACAGCAATTAGAAATAAAATATCATCCCCGGGTAAGCACCTAAAATTTCTTTGACCAAGAGCCATAACTAAAATCTCTTTAAGATGTTCTTTTATTTATTTCTATAGAAACACCTTCCCTCAATTTTTAAAATTAGCTCTTTGGAACAACTCCTGATGGGGAAAGAGGAAAGGGTAAGGATGAGGAAAATGCTTTTTTCACCCTCCATTTCAAACAAGGAACAAGGTTGGTGGTAGTTACCTAGGTTTTGAATTAAATAGTTTATTTTTATGTTCAGCTACATCTTCTATCATATGATAAAAATGTTGATAAAATGTATTCCTATTTTATTTGTATAAAACTAGTTTATTTCTGTTTTCACAGTAGTTATATTATTTTCTAGATACACTTAATAAGAGCATGTTCATCCCATCCTTTGGCTTTTGCAGTTCTCATATTGAGAATCCAATGTTCAGCCTATTTACACCCAAATGTCCTTGCTCTAATTTTTTTAAGTGTTTCATCAACAGAAGTTCAAGATATACATACACTAAGAACATGTACCAGGACAGAACATGCTTGTTTTACTTTTCATCTCTTATGTAAAAACTAGTCAGTGATTTCTTGGCCCTTTATAACTAGAAAAGCCATTGATTATACTGACTTTTCCAAAAACTCCTACCAGTGTTTATTTCTATTTAAGTCTACACTGTCAATTTCAGGGTTTTGTTTTAGTTTTAGTGAAAAGAAAGTTGTAGTTATTTTAGTTAGAAAGTAAAATAAATTATAACCTTAAAAAACTGGCTAAGTTATGATGCCTTATAAACTGATTTATTACAAGAACTAGACTAGATTGTATTTGGTTTGGTTTTCTTTCTTCCTTTCTTTTCTTTTTTTGCAGTTTAGAAATTGAACCCGGGACCTCACACATGCTAGGCAAGTGCCCTATACTGAGCTACATATGTAGCTCACTCCTTATAAATTGATTTATAATAATGGAAAAGGATATACAACCTAGGAATTTTATTTAAATAAGTAAACCCAATCCAAAGATAAATTCTAAAATATATTTTATAAGCAAACTTATACAATTTTAAAAAATTGTTTATACTTACAGGCAAATGAGTAAACACTTGAAAGATACTTCTCAAAAAATTAATAAGATCCATTAAATAACCACTAGCTCTTCCATCTGGTTCAGACATTGTCCAGTCATAATCAGCAAGCTGAACAAATTCATCAATTTTTTGATTAAGTTTGGTATATATTTCTCCTTCTGCAGCATGTCGAGCATCCTGACAAAAAAAAAATAATAGCAAAAAAAAAAAAAATAAGAAACAACTACAGAAGCAGATAATAAAGCAAGTTTGCTTAAAATTATAAATTTTATCTTATACTTTTCTTTGGTCTTTGGTCTAATATTTCATTTATTCAAAGTCCAGGAAAACTGTTGACTTTTTTTTATACTACTCTTTTTCAACTTATCACCTGTTTTTTCTTTGTGTGACCAGATGCCTTATGAGATATTAACTCCCAACTTATTCTCATAACTCTAAGAAGATCCTTAGGAAAAATAGAAAAGGGAAAACAAAAGTCAAGAAAACAGAAGATCATGCCTACCCACTAAGGAAAAGGAAGCTACATTATCACAGGGGAAAAAAAAAAAAAAAAAAAAGGAATATAGTAGCTCTTAAGTATCTCAGGAGTGAAGGTGGGGTTTATTCCTAGATGACCCCCTTATGTTTCCCATACCAAATTCCAAGGACACATAAGTCTCTTATATAAAATGGTATAGTATTTGCATATAACCCAGAACATCCTCTCACATATTTTAAATCATCTCTAGATTACTTATAATACCTAAGACAATGTAAATGCTATGTAAATAGTTGTTACACTGTACAGTTTAGGGAACAATGACAAGAAATGTCTATATGTGTACAGTACAGACAAAATTTTTTTCCCTAAGTATTTTTGACCCAAGATTGGCTGAACCCACAGATATGGAAGCCATGGGCACAGAAAACAAACTGTATTGCTTTGTGTTTAAAAGGTCGTAGAAGAAGTAGATAATTAATTTCTCTGAGGACAAAAAAAAAAAAAAAAAAATGATGGGAGTAACCTCAGCAAGAATAGCAGAGAATGGATATCTAAACCCTCTTCAAAATTTTGGTTGGAGTACCTTAAATTTTTTTCAAAAGTGTTGTGTACTCAAATTTGTTGTCAAATGGGCCACATTCCAGAACACAGCATATGTTAAGCCTTAAAAATACTGAAGGCACAACAATTATGTATGTTCTCTGGCCACAACGAAATAAATTTTTTTTTTCTTTTTTAAAATATTTATTTATTTCCTTTAGTTGTACACAATGAGTTTATTTTATGTGGTGCTGAGGATCGAACCCGGGCCGTGCACGTGCTAGGCGAGCGCTCTACCGCTGAGCCACAACCCCAGCCCCAAGAAATTTTTAATAAGAGAAAGAGATTTAGAAAATTCACAAATATGTGGCAGTAGAGCTTGGGAATTGGATTTAATTTAATTTGAGTAGCTAAGCACTATTTCTGGAAAAATGAATACCTATTTAAACTATTGCCTTAACTAAGAAGAGACCCAGTATCACTCACCATTATTAGTCACATTTTACACTTGAATAAAATTTAACCTGATATATAATTTGTATCATGTCTATGAATAAAAGACAACTGTAAGATAGTATGTGACATCAAGGATTTAGTAATGCAAGAAAAGATACAACATAACAAAATGTGATTAATGCAACATTAAAAGTTTTGCAAACCATCTGAGCAAACAAAGGAGAAAATAATTAGTACTTATTTGTCAGATAAAGCTTTGTGGAAGCAATACCATTTGAGTTGGAACTTCAAAAATATAATCAGGCACCCTCAAAGATATTTTGGTTTGAGTGCCTTAAATATTTTTTCAAAAGTTTTATGCAAGAAAGTAGCTGGGCATGGTGGTACATGCCTGTAACCCCAGTGGCTCAGGAGGCTGAAGGTTGTGAGTTCAAAGCCAGCCTCAGCAAAAGTGAGGCATTAAGCAACTCAGTGAGACCCTGTCTCTAAATAAAATACAAAATAGGGCTGGGGTCATGGCTCAGTGGTCAAGTACCCCTGAGTTCAATCCCTAGTACCAAAAGAAAAAGAAAAGAAAAGAAAAAGAAAAGGTGCATACAAGAAAGCAAATATGAATGATCAAAATGTACCATCTTTACACTTTTTTGTTCTTACTCCAATTTTCATACATTCTAACCACTTACTACTCACTGCCACTCCCTGCTGAGAAAAACCAACTATCAGTAGACATCTTTATATCTGCATGTTTAGTTTCACGGTAGAACTGGAATAGGAATTCCAAGAAGGATTTTTCTTCTTTCCATTCAAAGGTCCAATACCAATTTCACATAAACAATAAAAATCTTCAACAGTGCCTCTCCTCAGTTATAGAAGAAAGTAAACACCACTTTAAATAAAACAGGAATTTAAGATAAGTTAATGTTCATGGCATTAGCTAAAATTGTTATAAAGTACTACTAAATATGGTAGTAGCAAAATGAGTTGACTCAAAATAGTTATTTATAGTAATTTAGGGTTTTAGTCTCTCTTCATTAAAATTTTTAATAGAAACCTAATCTCGTAGAAATCTTGAGAAGCTAAACACTAGTGTTTATCAATAATAATTTATCAGTCACTATATGTGCAGCACTCTGAGCAATGCAGGAATAAGATATACAACAATATGTAAGCTCCATTAAGGCAGAAATTTGTACCTGTTTTTATTAAACAATGTATCCCTAGCACCTAGAACAGTACTTGACATATATTAGATAGCAGCTGAGTACTTATTAAATGAAAATGTTGAAGAAGTTCATAATCTAGTATCACATGTAAAATATTCATAGAATGAATGAATAAATATGAACAAATCAGTATTGACTACACATATAGTGAAATTATAGCAAGAAAGGAGAGATCATGTAGGCCAGAAAAAAAAGGTATCATCAAAGAAAAGCTACCAGATGATATGGAAAAATAGGAACCTAGGGAGAAGTGTTTATGTCAGTTGCTATTCCAGTTACTATTGCTGAACAATAAACTACCCCAAAACTCAATGGTTTGAAAAAAGCATTTTACTATGTTCACAGGTTCTAGGGGTGGGAGATAATTTACTCTATAATAGCTGGGATTCAGCTGCAACAACTTGAATCTGGGAATAAGATTCAACAATGAAGAGTTAGAATCATTCTGGAGGTTTCCCACTCATATGTCTGGCATGTGGTATAGGTAATTTCTCCATATGGCTCGGCTTCCTCATGAAATGGCAGCCCAGAGTCCATGCCCACATGCTTGGAATAAAACAGAAGCTACACTGCCTTTTATGTCCTAGCTTCAGATGTCTCATATTGCTTTCACTGTACTAGCTGACTCATGGTTAAAGCAATCACAAGTCTACCCATATCAGGAAGGAGGAACATAGACCTGCCCCCCACTACTCAATGAAAGAAGTGTTAAGAATTTGTGGCCATTTAAAAAATTGTTATCCTTGCTGATAACAAATAATGAACAAATGGGCCATAAATTTTTCTTTAATTTATTTAAAGAATATGGACCAGTATTTTAACTTACTTAACAGAAAAAGTGGAAAGGGATTTGAGAAAAATGGGAAGGGGTTTGCTTCCCACTATATCTTTGCATCTTGAACAAAATAACTTTTTAAAAAAATATTTATTTATTTGCTTTAGTTGTACACAATGCAATGAATTTATGTTTACGTGGTGCTGAGGATCGAACCCGGGCTGCGTACGTGCTAGGCGAATGCTCTACCGCTGAGCCACAACCCCAGCTCCAAAATAACTTTTGTAGATCCTTGGGTTATTATTATTTTAAAGGAAATAAGAATCATCCCTATCTCACAGGACATTATGCAAGCTTCTATCATTAATTCAAAGTAACCATACTAGGCACTCTGGAGTTAAAAAAAAAAAATTAGTTTCCTTACACCTACTTGTGTTAGGTAGCTAGTTGTTCAATAAATATATATTAAGTGAACTGCATAAAAATGATTAACATATCAGCATTTCAAACCTTCCAAATTGCCCAAGTTAACTTACAAAAGTTATTTGAATGTAATGGAGAAAAAATGCTTATCATACATTCACAGAATGATTTTTTTAAATGTGAAACACTAGCAACTAGACGAGGGGGTCACAGTTAATATGTATTATCCATAGCAGTAATACACATCTCTCTTCAACTTCCCTAACGTCAGAGTTGTAACCTATAGAACTGTACCATAACACTTTTTAAAAAAATATTTATTTATTTACTTTAATTGTACACAATGCAATGCATTTATGTTTACGTGGTGCTGAGGATCGAACCCGGGCCGCACACGTGCGAGGCGAGCACTCTGCTGCTGAGCCACAACCCCAGCCCCCATAACACATCTTAATACCACTTGTAAGTCAAGTTTTTGAAACAATATATTAAAAAATGCTCATTTACCACTTTCCATTTTGTCCCAACATTCATAATTAGTCCTCTTTCATGTCTCACTATCTTTGTTGAATCTAAATGGATTAATAATATAGGTCACAACAGAAGTGAAGCTAGACAATTCCACACACCAGTCAGATAAAAGAGACCTAAAGCTGAGTACTGTATAATCATCCCATATTCAACATTTCTATTATAAAGCAAAGAAAACTGAGAGACTGATTGCTTCTATCTTCTGTTCCATTTCCTATATACACTCAGAATGTATTTATGATTTCTTTTGCTTTTCTGGGAAGTCTCTGACATAGGCAAGAAAAGGAGATGCTTAACAAAAATTTTATTTATTTATCATAGTGCTGGGGATTGAACCTAGGACCTCACACATGCTAGGCAAGTGCTGTACCACTAACTATATCCCCCACCCCTAACAAAATACCAAGCCAGTTTCAAGAGACTCCTTTCCTCTAAACTTACAGATTTAAAGCTTTTGATTCTTATATGTTGCCGCCTGAAGCGATGGCCGCTTGGAGCAACGAAGCCGCGGGAAGAAGTTTAGAGGCAAACTGGAAACAAACAGCTTTTTATTCTGATAACTTTTCTCTCTGGCTCTAACAACGACTAACACGTGCCACACACACCACCAAAATGGCGCTGACCCGATCAGCAATCTTGGCCAAGTCACTCGAGATCCCAGGCCAAGTCCCGCGAGATCCCAGGCCAAGTCCCATGAGACTACGGAAGGCAGCAATGCCCAAAACTCCATGGCCCATAGTCAACCGCAATTTAAGCCATCTCCCCAAACAGGGCTCCTGCACTTATAAAATAGCTATTCTTTAAAGATTCTAATTTAAATACACTTGAAAAATCAATGGTATACTTAGTACTCTCTTTTACTATACACAGTGTAATTAAAACAAAGAAGGTATTAACTAATATATTCCTAAATTTTTTAAAATCAATATGGGACAACTAAAATGCTAACCAAAAATTGAAGGAGTGAGGGCTGTGGTTGTGGCTCAGTGGTGGAGTACTTGCCTAGCATGTGTGAGGCACTGGGTTTTGATTCTCAACACCGCATATAAATAAATAAAATAAAGGTCCACTGACAACTAAAATATTTTTTTTAATTGAAGGAGTAAGAAAATATCTACAAATTTTGAAGCCTCAAGGAAAAACAAGACAGTTTTTATCTGAAGGAAGAAAAATTATTAAAATGATGACAATAAAATCATTCACATTATAGTCAAATGAAGTAATTAATTACAATTGCATGCTTTCTGGACTTCATGTTTAATGATAGAGTGATCCAGAAAACAACTATTTAAAAAAAAGGAACTAAGCAACAATAAAGGGGAAATATAACAATTTATTATTATTTTTGTTGTTATTACTGTCAAGAACTTTGGTGTTTAGTCTGCTTTTCTGAGGTAACACCAAGGGCAGGTTCTACTTTCTCCATAAACTATTTAGGTTAAGACCAACTTTTTTCAAGGTTTTTAAAAATTGAGAACCAACTTTTTTCAAGGTTTTTTAAAATTGGGGTGGTATTTAATATTTTGAGAAGTTTATTATAGTCCATAAACTATAAAAGCAAGCAAAGAAATCTAAATCAGGAATTTAGTGGCTATGCTACGTGAAAGAAAAATTCAGACAGAAGTTCTGAGCAGGAACACATTTTAAAGACAACATTTGAAAGAACTTTTCTACTGACTAAAAGTTTTGCTTATTTTGTAAACCAAATACAATAATTAGGGTACATATGTGCCCTTGATACTGCATAAACTGATCTTATGAAGGTCAGGAGCATAAGAACTAGAAAATGTGGTATATACACACAATGGAATTTTACTCAGCAATAAAAGAAAATAAAATAATGGCATTTGCAGGTAAATGGATGAAGTTGGAAGACATAATGCTAAGTGAAGTTAGTTAGTCTCAAAAATCCAAGTACCAAATGTTTTCTCTGATATAAGGAGGCTAGTTCACAGTATTGTTGGATGGGGGTACATAGGAGGTTTAGAGGAACACTAGAATGGTCAAAGGGAAGGGAGGGTAAGAGAGGGAGTAAGGGGGGGAGGGAGGGGGAAAAAAGAAAAAAAAAGGTGGTTGAATGAGACGGATAACATTTTCCTAAATGCATGATTGAAGACCTGAATCGTATGAATATACTTTGTATACAAACAGTTGTATGTAAAAAGATGCTATATACAGGCACTATGAATTGTAAATATTAAAAATTATAAAAATAAAAAAAAATTAAAAACATTCAGCTTATAAACAAATTCATTCTTTCTTCCTTTGCTTGTTAAAGAAACAGTGCCCTCTGGAGGCAGAAATGTATTGAGCAGAATTCGAGAAATATTTTTTTATTGCAATGTATAAAAATTTAATGAGATCATACCATCAGTGGTTTTTCAACCATAGGTGCACAACAGAACTACCCCAGAAGAATTTTTAAAACATGTATAAACTCCATCTGTACCTCCTGAATCATAAGCGTGTGTGTTTTAAATGAAAACTAAAAAGTGATACAAATCTATAATTTTCTATTTGTCATTTATTCTCCATTTTGGAGCAGTCTTCAAATATGTTTTGGAAAATCATATTCACAGATAAATGGTTCAGGCAGGACTGAACCTATATCTAGCTCCAAAGATGGATCTTGATGAGTATAAGTCAATTAGCAATTTCCATCCTCTTACACAGGGATTTCCACAGCAGCTAGTGGAAAGACACATTGTCTCTTCCTTTAGATGACAAGGCATGAAAATGTGAGGTTTGAAACCAGGACCAGGCAGTCATTTTGCTACCAGGAGAGAGCCTAGAAATACTAGGTCATCACATGGTGTCTGAGAATAAGGTCAAAATTGCAAAAAGCAAAGCTAAATAAAGGAGAGACTCTGGGTCCTTGGTAATATATACTGTGCAGCAGTCTTCATCCTTACCTGAAATCTGCCCTATCTTTGGACTCTTCAGTTACTCTGGCCAAAAATTATTGTAGTCTTTTGTTTGGTTGGTTGTTTTTGTTTTTGTTTCAAGATGGAGTTCCATTATGTTGCTCAGAGACCATAGGAGCATGTCACTCTACCAGGCCCCATTATTGTTTAAGAAAGTTTGAGTTGATTTTCCTGTTAGTTTCTATCAAATTTTTTATTAGTAGACCTTATTACAAGTATCCTATTAAAACACTTTATTGAACATCAAAGGGAACAAAAGGTTATGTTTAATTTTACTCATTTAGAATAAGGCAAACAGTTCAATAACCTTTTGGGGGCCTTAAAAATCTAAGTAGTAGATGGCATTGGAACTGTCACAGAGTATTTTTCCTAGTTAATTTTTCCTGCTCTACTTCAAAAAACAATGTTACAGTAAGCCATGACTTTGATTCAGACATTTCTAAATGTTAATTATACTGCACATAACATCCAACTCATTATCTTAATGTCAATATTGACAAGACAGGGGGAAAAAAACAGATAAGACATACAACAAAACCTAATATTTAGTCATAATGGGGAAAGGAGTGTAATAGTGAGTGAGATGGACAGGAGGAGAAGCCAATTTAAGGAATCATAGTTTTAAAAAATAAATAGCTAATTTCATTATGCTTTAGATACCAGTTTGACAATCAAGAAAAGTTATTTTATTTTTTTTCCTTTCTTTTTTATTTATAACAGTAGTATGTTTTACAATTCATAATGCACATATATAGCATCTTTTTACATACAACTGTTTGTATACAAAGCATATAAGTACCATTCAGATCTTCAATCATGCATTTAGGATAATGATATCAATCTCATTCAACCACCATTTTTTTCCCTTTCCCCCCCCCTCCCTCCCCCTTGCTCTCTCCCTTCCCCTCTCTTTCCTTTGACCATTCTAGTGTTCCTCTAATCCTCCTATGTACCCCCATCCAACAACACTGTGAATTAGCCTCCTTATATCAGAGAAAACATTCAGTATTTGGATTTTTGGGATTGGCTAATTTCACTTAGCATTATATTCTCCAACTTCATCCATTTACCTGCAAATGCCATTATTTTATTCTCTTTTATTGCTGAGTAAAATTCTATTTTGTATATATACCACATTTTCTTTATCCACTCATCTACTGAGGGACATCTAGGTTGGTTCCACAACCTACCTATTGTGAATTGTGCTGCTATAAACATTGAAGTGGCTGTGTCACTGTAATATGCTGTTTTTAAGTCCTTTGGGAATAGACCCAGGAGTGGGATAGCTGGGTCACAGGGTGGTTCCATTCCCAGTTTTCCAAGAAATCCCCATACTGCTTTCCATAGCAGTTGCACCATTTTGCAGTCCCACCAGCAATGTAAGAATGTGCCTTTCTCCCCACATCCTCTCCAACATTTATTGTTGTTTGTGTTCTTGATCGCTGCCATTCTGACTGGAGTGAAATGAAATCTTAGAGTAGTTTAGATTTGCATTTCTCTAATTGCCAGCAATGTTGAGCATTTTTTCATGTATTTGTTGATTAATTGTGTATTTGGTATCTAATATCAACTTTAAAATGAAAAAGATTTGCCTCTTTATGCTTCTAATTAAATTAGTAAAGGAGCACTAATTCACTTGGCTACTTTTCACCAGATTTTTTCATTATGCCACATTATTGTGATTGACTTACAGTTACAATCACTACCAGGACTCAGAAAGACACTCTTCAGGATGGCAGACTGGAAAAGTTCCATGGAACCAACGAAAAGATCCCTGGTGCCAAAAGAGAGAACTGGGACCATTCCTCTACAATATAAATAAAGAAAGGAAGGATATTCCCATTTCATCCCGCTACCCTGATGCAAGTTTTTTCAGTGAGCATAACTCTTACATTAATTACCTTTAAGTAGCTCTGTGTGGGTTTAAGTTAATTTCAATAAGTTGAGGTACTGTTTTAGGGTAATAACTACTATTGCACCTCTAATACCACTCACAGATTCAGCAAAGTGAAAGGCAAGCTAATAAGAAAATCTGTAATAATTCATAAAATAAACAAATGACCTACATGATCACATATATCATATGTATGCATATGTACATTTTGGAAGAAAAACAAATAGAGGTATGGAAACGGACTTATGAAAGTGCTTGTTTCCATGACCATTAAGAAACCAAACAAGAATGTTTTGTAGGGGTACTGGATTGAAAAGAACTAGGCTAAGAGGTTAACTATGCAATTCAATCTAATGTCCACAACTAAAACTGTACCTCAATCATCTCCGTGAAATAGGTAACACCTTGACCATTCACTATAAATGGAAATTCCCCAATGTTCCTCAGTAATTCACTCTAACATTGAGTTAATAATTCTCCCCTGCTGAAACACTTCCTTGTATCACAGTTCAAAACAAATTGCTCTTGAAATAGATCAAAAGGTAGAATCAAATACTTGGTTTTCAAACACTGAGCACAAAACAGCTCTTGTTACATTATGAAACATAGAAGGATGAAACAAAGAAATATTTACTAAGTTCTATGTGAAAACAAAACAAAGAATAACAAAACACAAAGAAGCTATGCTATTTGTAGTGGCAGAACTTGATTTCTGATTTCCAAAGAAACCCACCAAAGGGTGTATGATGGTAGTTGGTGTTTCAACTAAATACCTACAACTGGAGTGACGAACCAGAGCTAACATTTCTAAAATTCTCTCCCAACAGATTTTGAGAAACAGTTTCAAGATCCCCCGATTTAAGAGAGATTTCAGCATCATTGATTCTAACTGATAACAAAAATTGCTTGAAGATCCCTAGAAACACCAAGGCATTTCATATTTTAATCAGAGTACTGAGTGCGTAGATAAAATTTAATGTGAGCAGTTAATTAGGCTTACAATTCTAAGTCTAAGTAAATCCCCTCTTGTCAGGGTCTGAAGCATACATGAATATAAGGACAGAGAGAATAATTAAAGATAGATTTAAAAAATCTAATATAAAAGCTAAGGATTTCTGAAGGTAGTGGCACACATCTGGAATCCTAACACTGGTGAAGCTTACTTAGGCAAGGGGAATCACAAGTTCAAGGCCACTCTGGGCAATCTAATGAGACACTGTCTCAAAATTAAAACAAAACAAAACAAAACAAAAAAAGAACTGGGAATATAGCTCAGTGGTAGAGCACACCTGGGTTGAATCCGCAGTACCACAAAGAAGGAAAAATGAAAGAAAAAAGCTAAAGATAATTGTGTCTTTGCATAAATAAAGGTCCAAAATTGTACTCTTCCCTTATATTGTATTATTTCTTTTTAAAAATTATTTATTTATTCTAATTTGTTATACATGCTTGCAGAATGCAATTCATTTCATATTACATATGTAGAGCACAATTTTTCAAGTCACTGGTTCTACACAAAGTATTTTCACACCATTCCTGTCTTCATACATGTACTTAGACTAATAATGTCTGACTCATTCCACGAATATGTTGTAATACTTAAGTGATACTATTACAGATCTTTCACAGTTTTTTTTCTCCTCTGAGCTTCTTGAGGGAAGTAACAGATATTTGTATACTTGGGGCCTAATGGAGTGCTCAGAGCATAATTGATAAACAATGAATTGCTCTGTGCTATCTCCTTTAATCTTTATAACCTCATACGAGGTAGGTAGTACATTGTTACTCTAATTCTATAGATGAAGAAATTTGTAATCATTAATGTTAAAAAAAAAACTTGCACAGGTCACATAGCAGTCTACTCCAGAGTATATACTCTTAATCACTATACTATATTATTGAATAAATGAATGCCTGCTTTTTCATGCTTCTGTTTCAGTTCTAATTTTATAAGTCCACTGATACAGATACCATTCTGAATTGTGTCTTCTGTATCAGGATGACCACATGAGCTTAAGATTCATCAGGGGAGCATAAGATCTGGGGACCAAATAGATAATTTTAGGGACCCATGGTTGTTTCTGGGCTTCACACTTTCAAAGTCAAGGTAAATGTTAATATTAAGTTAATTATGTCTAAATACAAGTGCACTTAATTTTAAAAATAAATTATTACAATATAATTTTAGGAGATAAATTGAATAATTTATAATACAGCAAAAGTAGGAAGATGAAATTTCTTTTGAATAAAAATGTTAGAAGGGATCAGTAAGTAGTTTATTATTAATTAAATAAAATGTTCATTACAAGGGAATTTATAATACTAGACTATTCCAGTGTATTATTTGTGACTCCATATCAATAAAACAAACATAAAATTACTGAATCTTGCATTCTGCTGAAAACAACCATTAATTCATCTTTCAGTATATCCCCTGCTAATATGCAAATATAAATCTTTCCATCCAGAAAAAAGGAGAACTTCTGTGACATGGAATATTTTTTTTCCTTCAGATCAGAGTCAATAAGGGATGAAAAGCAAATCTCATACTTACTTATACCATATTTTTCATTTCCAAACACAAACACTCATGTAAAATTATTGAACTATAAAATTCAGCTAGCCTAATTTAACACTATCATTTGTTTTCAAAACATAAACAAAACGTAATACATTGTAGAAAATCAATATATTTTTCTCCACTTTTATTAAAGTTTAAAATGTTTTATTAATATTTAAAATGCCAAAAAGGAACTGACATTTATCTGCTTGTTGGCAATCATTAGCTCTAATTCTCAATATTTAGAAATATAATGAAATCACACACATAAAAAAATTGTCTTTAATTATTTAATTTTGCTACAGTAATTGAAAAGAAAAGTTTTGGTCAGATTTCATCTACCTTAAAAGTAGAAAGTCCATAAAGTCTTGTGGTATGAACAGTTTCTTGAGAAATATTTGTAATATTCGTTATAAAGTCCTCAAGGTATTTACAAGCTTGTTCCAGGTGTGTTGTGTTTATGATGATTTGTACTAGCTAGAAAACACAAAATATATACAGTAAAAGGCAATTTACATATATACAAAACTATTTGATTTTTAAAAACAGAATTATTACTTCCAGAAACTGTACCATTTCTGCACAACTATAGCAACACGGGATACAATTGATTTTCTGATGTCAAAAGTCTGATGCAAATACTACTAACACATCATTAAAAAATATATATGCATACACCAAGAGTCTAGCTGCCAATAATTTTAAAACAGCTTTCCATAGTACTTTTCCAATCTCATACATTAAATAAGTAAAAAAAAAATGAGGATTTTGATCCTCCGTGTAAAAGACTGGTGATATTTAAATGCATTTTCTCATATTTCATTTATCTCCAGTGTAAATAAATGAAAATATGAGAAGATGTACATTGGATTAGATAAAAGGGAATGAAAGGAAGGGGGGGGTGGGATTAGGAAAGACAGTAGAACGAATCTGACATAACTTTCCTATGTTCATATATAAATTCATGACCAGTGAAACTCCACATCAAGTACAACCACAAGAATGGGATCCAAATTAGAATAAATTATACTCCATGTATGTATAATATGTCAAAATACTCTCTACTGTCACGTATATCTAAGAAAGAACAAATAAATAAAATACAAAGCTAGTTTTATAGTATGATGTTTGGCAATAATCTATAAATTTTTTTCATATAAAAAACTATTTGGTTGTATGTGTCTTCTTAACCTACCTCTGTCAAACCTATATGAGGCTTTCTAATAAGGTTCAGTAAACAGCTACTCAAAGTTCTGGTCATCAGCAGATTTGTTGATTTCCTAAGCATATCATCTATTTCTGTTGAGCTAAAAACAAAGGTTGATATTATTAAACTTTTCCAGGTACAGTCAGTTAACATTCTAAATAATTTAATATTATTTGTTAAAATAATTTGTTCTAATCCATTATTTCTTATCTTTAAGTGAATTATAATAACTCATACTTTCTAAATCAAAAATTTCAATTCAATTTCATAAAAGGAATATTTTCCATAAAGCAGAATACTCATTTATGGCATCATTTAAATTCATCAAATCAATCACTACAGAAAAATCATGAGGTACTTAGTATAAGGAAATAAAACTATTCTTAAATTACAACTCCAGCCGGGCGCGGTGGCGCACACCTGTAATCCCAGCACTTGGGAGGCTGAGACAGGAGATCGCGAGTTCAAAGCCAGCCTCAGCAATGGTGAGGCACTTAGCAACTCAGTGAGACCCTGTCTCTAATAAAATACAAAAAAGGGCTGGGGATGTGGCCCAGTGGTCGAGTGCCCCTGAGTTCAGTCCCTGGTACAAAAAAAAAAAAAAAAAAATTACAACTCCATTCTACAGTCACAGTCACTTTGCAAGACACTTCATATATAACTACAGCTAAAAATTACTTTTAAACACAAATTGATGTGAATTCTTCTTAGATATAAACTTTCAGATTTAAATTTTAATATAATTAAGCTATCCATTTCCATTGAGATTTTGAAGACACTTATACTTTAAACTAATTTCAATTTGGTGCAGAAAAACCTATGATGCTTCTGAGCATCCTTAAGATTGTTAAGCTAGCACTAAAAAGCTTATTCTTTCCTCCTCAACACTAGGCCTTCAGCTGAATAATAATTTCTTTGGATTCTCAATTTCAGCACCATTAACATTTTAGACTAAATAATTCTGTGCTGGGGGGCCCATTCTGTGTATTGTAAGATGTTTAGCAGTATTTCTGGTCTCCACCTACTAGTTCCGAGTTGCACCACTCCCCCAAGTTGTAACAACCAAAAATATTTCTAGACATTGCCAAAGGCAGTGAGGTGGGTAGCAGCAGGGAGGAGACCAAAAGTACTCCTGCCTTACACCTTTTACTTTTTTTTTTTTTTTTTTTTTTTTTTTTTTTTTTGGTATTTGGCTTTAGTCCAGGGGCACTTTACCACTGACCTACATCCCCAGTCCTTTTTATTTTTTGAGATAGGGTCTCACTAAGTTGCTTATGGCTTCACTAAGTTGCTGAGACTAGCCTTGAATCTGTGATCCTCCTGCCTTAGCCTCCCAAGTCACACCCTTTTAATTTTTACTTTATTAAAAATAATATTCCTAAAACTATATAAAGCACAAATATTTATTACATTTGTTTTTTTTAAGTTTTTTTAAAAGTTGGACACAATATATTTATTTATTTTTATGTGGTGCTGAGGATAGAACCCAGTGCCTCACGCATGCAAGGCAAGCGCTCTACCGCTGAACTATAATCCCAGCCCCTACATTTATTTATTTATTTATTTATTTATTTACTTATTTATTTGTTTTTGTGGTTCTGGGGATTGAACCCATGGCCTTGTACATATGAGGCAAGCACTTTACCAACTGAACTATATCCCCAGCCCCTACATTTATTTTTAAAGATGCAAATAGAGGAAGATTTGACCAAACACAAACACTTCTTGCTACTGTTCTAATGTTCTCCATTTTAATGCAGGTACTTTTTGTTTGCTTTATTTAGTTTTTGGTGCTGGGATCCAACCAAGGGCTTTGTGCTTGCTAAGCTCCTACTCTAACACTTCTTCCACCCCAGCTCCAGTGCAGGTACTCTACTATTTCTGCTAGTAGGCCCAAGGAGGCTATTTCTCTCCTCTCTCTCTCTCTCTCTCTCTCTTTAATCTAGAATCAAGAATTTCCCAGAAATGAGCAGGGCTTCAGGGTTACTTGGTATCAAACACTCAAGACAGAAAATGTTTCAATGGATCAATAGTATCCCTAGAACAAGCCAATTATTCACCCTGATAAAAGAAAGGTGGTTGACACCTCCTCTGGTTTTTCAGAAATTGTGCTTAGAGACACGCTGTATAACATCTTTTTCAGATGAAAGTTATCATTTACAAATAATATATTTTGTTTAATTTCCCTGTACATCCTTGAATGCTGAGTGAATGCATATTTTTTATTCAGAAATCAAAGCTGAGAAAGAAAACCTATAAGCACCTGTGTCCTATTTGTGCCAGCAAGATTCACCTTATGACCAGTATTCCCCTCGTGTAGTTTTTGATACCAACTGAGCAATTTTTTTAAGTCCTTGCCCTTTGAACCTACAACTTATACTCTTCCTAAATTTTAAAGAACACCTCACAATAATTAAATTTAATATGTAAAACTCACCTAAATCACTTACGAACTTATGATCACTTATGACTGAGAAAAATGCTTAAAGATAACATTCAATATCTTAGATTATTCGTCTACAAACAAATTATTATGAAATTCTGTACTCTCCTAAATATCTATACAACTTTGAGATGTGATTTTTATTCCAGCCATTTTTTTTTGACTTTTGGTCTTTAGCTTGATTGGTTTCTCTTCTGATTGTGTATTTCCTTTAGATTAGAATCTCTCCTAAATTTCTTGACTCTTAATCACTTATCATACTTTCTCTTCTTCTTCATGAAATATGTTTGTTCAAATGTGCTTGGCTTTTGAGAAACACTTTGTGAAATTCTTTGAAAGTCATTTGAATTGTCGTTGGCATTGCTTTTATTTCATCTTAAATGAAAAGCTCAATTATTCGTGTACTATAAAAGTTGACATACCTCTTCTTTCAGAGTCTTATGAAGTCATGCTATTCCGATATCTGTCTGGCATTGCTTTTAAGGTCTGGTTTCAAAAATCTGAAAAGTAATTAAGCATTAAAAAGATACTCACTTATGCTTGACTCTGCCCTTCGTCTACGCCAAACAACTCTATAAGAAACTTTGGAGTCCTTATGAAGTCATGTCCCAATGCATTGATTATTAAAGATAACATTCTAAGACAAATCTTAGAGGTTTATTCGTCTACAAACAAATTATTATGAAACTTTGGAGTCTTATGAAGTCATTTCATCTTTTTCTCTGGCATGCTGCTTTTATTAAAAATCTTAACTCCAAAATATATTTAAACACAATAAAAGAAGAGCTTTAAACACATAACATGATTTTTTATCCATAACTTTATTTTTTGGGGGGGGGTATTGGGGATTGAACCTAGGGATGCTTTACCACTGAGCTACATTTCCAGTCCATTTTATTTTTTGTTGTGAAACAGGATCTAAACGAGATTGCCCAGGCTAGCCTCAAACATGTAATCCTCCTGCCTCAGCCTCTCAAATCACTGGGATTAGAGGTATATACTACCATTGTGCCTGGCTTCCATAACTCTTAGTGACAAAAACCATAACAACACTAAAAGCTCAATTTTAGGTTATAGATGTAGAGTTTAAAAATAAAAAATGTCAAAGAACTGATAATCTAGAGTAAATTTAGATTCATATATCTTTTAATTAATCATTGTCTGTTTCTTTATATCCCTTTTTTTTAATAGTAGTTGGGATTAAACCCAGAGTCTTCACATGCTAGGCAAGTACTCTACCACTAAGCTACACCTCCAGCCCCAAATTCTGAATTTCTTTTTCCTCTCAGTAACAAAATTAGAATAGTGAGTGTATTTGGCAAAACATAATTTTTTTAAACATCAGCATAAATGCTTTCTTGAATAAATAATGGTCACAGCTTATTAAAATGAGCAGAAATCAAACTAACAAAATTAGATATTTTTATCAAAGAGAGAAGGAAAATATTGGTAGCCTTTTCAGTTGTAGCATTAGCACACAATATTTGCCTTTTAAAATTCACATATAAAGTAAGTTGGGACTGATGTTCTAGTTTTATATTCAGACATTAGGTTTTAGGGAAAATTATACATAATAATATGATTAATGATTTTTATCTTTGGTGTTATAAATGCAGTTTAAAATCATAATTATTAGAAAGCCACTGTATCTCCTCTGTAAATAAAAGTTAATTCCAAAATGCTATATTTCTATGCTTTCTACAAGTGGTTTTTTATTTGTTTGTTTGTTTTGTCTTGTTTTGTTTTTGGTACCAGAGATTAAACCAGGGTCGCTAACCACTGACTACATCCCAGTATATTTTATTTAGAGACGAAGTCTCACTAATTGTTTAGGGCCTTGCTAAATTGCTGAGGCTGGCTTTGAACTCGCTATCCTCCTGCCTCAAGCCTCCCAAGCTGCTGAGATTACAGGCATGAGCCACTGTGCCTAGCTC
Source organism: Tamias sibiricus (assembly GCA_025594165.1). Classification (NCBI taxonomy): domain Eukaryota; kingdom Metazoa; phylum Chordata; class Mammalia; order Rodentia; family Sciuridae; genus Tamias; species Tamias sibiricus. The sequence continues at coordinate 136,377,020 of CM046663.1, read as the reverse complement.
TACAAATTTAATAATATTTTAATCAGGTATGAGTCCGGTGTTTCAAGAATCCACATTTAGAATAGTTAATAACAAGTACATGTTAGAACATTCAAATTGTACACACTACCAATTTAGAGACTATTAAAAATAATTGCAGTTAAAGGAAAAGACAAAGGGAACTAATGTTATAGATCAGGATTGCAGTTTTAAGAATAACTCTCAAGACCAGGGATGAGCCAGCACGTCCTTTAGCACGCACATGGTCCTAGGTTCAATCCCAGGATCTCCCCACTCCAAGAATAATTCTCAATTTTATTCTGTTTGAATTAAGTTGAAGGTGAGTGCTAAGGAGATACTTTTTGTTTTTCCCTTTCACTAGCATTTGTTTATCTCAAAAAACAAAAACAAAAAACAACAGATGAATATATCCCCATCTTTAAAAACTTAAAGATAATTAACTATAACTGAAACCTCTATTATTAGAGAGCATATAAACAAATTCAAATCCACCAAAATATAAGTCAAATTATCCTCCACCCCTTCACTTCTTCATCAAATTATTCATAAGTATTCCTATTTCAGTCTCCTAACACTTCTTGTATATGTTCCTTTCTCTTTGTAACCATTGATCCTATTTCAGTCATTTTTCATCTCTTGAACCACTGACTTCACCTCTTTAACATGATACCTTTTGTTATCCTTCTCCAATCTACCATCCACATTGAGACCAGAGATAAACTTTTGAAAAAATAAATCCAATCATGTCACACCTTAAACATTCTTCAATAGTTCACCAACGCTTTTAAAATATAAACATTCCAAGCTCCAGTCTCACATCTAATATTGTAGCACCCCATCCTCTCCTAAGCTGTACGAGCCTACCATGTTCCAGGCACTGTACTTGGTGCTTTATTGCACATGCACTGTCGGGACCTTACACTGTCTGCCAAGGGGATGGAAAAGCTCTGGCTTTCTGGTTGCTTGCCACATTACCACGCCCTGTTACAGGACCTAGGCTAAGCAGGGGGCGTGGCTGTGAGAACTGAAACCACCCCAAGGAGAGGCCAATGGCTCCGCCAATGGCATCCGCCCATGTTCCTTATGTGTCCCTATGATCTTTCTGCTGATTGGGTGATGTCCACTATAAAGCATTGTACACCCCTTCAATAAACGAGTTCCGGCATTCTACAGACTGGGCTCCCCGATGCCGCTCTGAGTCTTTTGAAGGCGGGGGAGGAGGCGTTGGCGGCCTTTACTTTCCCAATCCAGTCTCATCGTTGAGGTAGGCCCCTCTGGCCTCTTTTGCTAGACAGAAGAGGTCCATCCTGGGTACAGGGGGGCTAAAGACCTCAACCTCTTATAATAATCTGACAATGCACTACCTCCTTTCATTCTTACTACCACCCAACAAATTATTTCCCTCATTTGACAGAGGAGGAAACTGCAGCTTAAGGAGATTAGTTGACTTGTTAGCATCAAGACTCAAAGCTTATGTTCTTAAGCACTGCATAGCTTCTGTTTTAGATCAGAACAGAATGTTAAATGAAAAACAGGATAGGAATAAATTATTGATGGCTCTGAACCATTTGTTGCTCAAGATATATCCACTATAAAAACTTACCATTGTAATCAGAGTTACTTTATATTATTCCTTTTCAGGTAATACTCATTTATATTCACTGCCTTTTTCAAAGGCTAGCTTATGTTTTGTGTAGTGTGTCATGCTACATAACCTCTAGTGTCTAAAGCTAAAGTTAGTGTCTTTAGAAATTTTGGTGTAAGTGGTTGGTAAAGTATGATGATACTTAAGCAGTGATTTTTTTTTTTTAATTTTGCTATGCATCAGAATCACTCAAAGAAGTTGGTAAAACCTTGGACTTCACCCTCAGTTTCTAATTTAGGAGGTCTGAGGTGGCATCTCTAATTATTTCCTCCATGATACTAATGTTACTGGTCTGGCAACTACTTTGAGAACTGCTGGCTTTTGGGGAATCACATAGCACAACAAATGCTATTTGTTAGATATTTGCCTTCCATTCTTCTCCCATTCATATTACTCATGAACAGGAGTTACAAATATTTCAAAGAATCACTATTCACAAAGAAAGAACAATGTAAGATTTTAAATCAGATAATCTTTCACACTGGCAGAACACACATTTCTTTTTCCATTTATTTTTATCTTGTTTAAATCCAAAATAATAGTACCTTATGATAAGAAACAGATACAATAAAATTTCTGCTTGAAAAACAAACAATTATAACATATGATCTGCCTTCAGACCTTTTCGTGACTTAAAATTATGTAGTTTCCCTGAAAAGGAATATCTCCTGCTACTCCATATATAAATTCAGAAGAATGAATTTCAGAGTAAGCATGAAAGCCAGCATTACCACTTTATGTGTTCCAGAGTGTTCACAATCAGAAGTGTATCACATGACTATAATGCAAGATCTTTCTAGGTAACTGGTACAAGATGTAGCATAAAGATTAATGCTTTGCTTCCATTAACTGAACCTTTTTTATATGACAGACTCTGTGCCAGATACTTTTACTGACATGAGTCAGAAGACCTGCTCTTCATCCCAGTTCTCAACCTAATGAGCAGGATCATTCTGAATGAATGATTTAGCCTTTCTGAGCCTCAGTTTCCTTATCAGCAAACAGGAATAATATCACATTTTCCATCTCCATAAAAATAGGATACTACTTTCATCATATCAGATGAACAGCATTTCTTGCCTGTAAAATTAAATTGGCTATCGCTGCCAATAGTTGTGCTGCTCTCCATTACTGAGTATATCAACTTGCTACAACATTCTTTACTTATTCTATTGATTTTGTCTGCATCCTCACTTTAAACTTTTCTGAGATAAAAACAAGCTTAACAATATCAGATTTTCAACAAGGTAGTCAATGCCACAGATAAAAAGGGGACACTGATGAAACAGACTGAATCATGAAAGCAAGGTGTGAACCTTGTTTGGATCCCGATTCAAAAAGATATTTTGAGGACAATCAAGAAACTAATACTATGGAATCATGTTAATTTTGTTACATTTTGTTAACTAATGAAATGTCCTCATTGTTTGTAGAAACACACACTGAAGTATTCAGGGATAAAAGATCATTATATCAAGAATTTGCTTTCAAATGTATTAGCAAAAATCAAAAAAGAAGAAAAAGATACGGCAAAGACTGGGGATGTTGCTCAGTGGTAGAGTATTGATCCAGCATGAACAATGCCCTGGGTTCAATCCCCAGCACTTCAAAAAAAAAAAATATATATGGCAAAATTTTTATTACTGTTAAATTTAGATGCTGAAAACATAGAAGTTTCCTATAAATTGTTTTTACTTTTATGTATGTTGAAGATTTACCTAAATGTAACTAAATAAAATAACGTAATTTTTTTTTTTTTTTTTTTGGTACCAGGGATTGAACTCAGGGGCACTAGACCACTGGGCCACATCTCCAGCCCTTTTTAAAATTTTATTAGAGACAGGGTCTCAATGAGTTGCTAAATGCCTCACCATTGCTGAGGCTGGCTTTGAACTCACGATCCTCCTGCCTCAGCCTCCCAAGTGCTGGGATTACAGGTGTGCACCACCACACCTGGCTAAACTTTTTTGATGAGAGAGTAATTTATTAAAGAGTCATGGTATGAAAACCAAATGTTAATGATTCATAAAAGTAGTATGATAAAGACACATTTCTTATTAGTAATCTTACCTCCGGTGCAGCGACTCTGAAAATTTAAGGCTGGCATAAATAAATTCTTTAACTTGAATGTATATAAGAGGCACTGACTGAGACATGGGGAATTTTTTTTGGGAAAGATTGCTGTAAAAAGAGAAAGTAAATATTGTTTTTTAAATTTTAGAAAAAGTCATTCAAATAATTACAAAATATAAAAATTAAATTGACTTCATATTTGAATTAACAGTAAGTAATTACATAAATTCTATTGTTGCTTTTCTACTTTATTTTTTACACTTTAGGGAAATCCAAAATAATTCTGAAAAAAACTGCAGCAATTTAATCTTATGCTTAAAATCATTTTATTACACTTCCAACAAGCAAAGGCAGCACATATCAATACCTCTTTGTGTTCTGATGATGAGCATTATACAGAAGAAGTCTAATTGCTCACTACTTTGTATCCATAATACTTATATACCTTGGATGAACTCATACTCCCATGGTTTCAATCACCATGCAAATGCCAATATTTCCCAAATCTACAATTCCAGATTGGATCCTTCTCTTGAGGTCCAAATCCTTATATCTCACTACCTACTGGACACCTCCATTTGGCTGTACTATTTCAGACACAATAGGTCCAAAAGTGAAATGATCATCTTTTTCTTCAAAACTTGTTCCTCTTGTGTTTCCCATTATAGTGAATGCCACTACTATTCAAGACAGAAATTTTAGTTATTATACTTGACTTCTTTTATTTTCCTTATCCCTCATAAGCAAATAAGCATTAGCTTCTGTTGTTCAACTTTCTAATTACCTCCTCCTAAGTCAGGTTCCACAACCATAGCCCCTATTCAGGTCACCAACCCCTCTCATTTGGATAACTGTAAAAATTTCTTAGCTGATCTCCCTGCTACCAGTCTTACTCTTTCCAATCATTCACAGGTTAGCCCAAATGATATTCCTAAAGCATAAATCTAATTATGTTCTTACTGCTTAAAACTCTTCAGTGTTTTTTGGTTTTTGTTTTTCCAGGGGCTTTGTGACAGCCCCTGAGATAAAGGCTAAACTCTCCAACATTATTTTACAAGGGCTATATGGTCTGACTCTTTCTACTTCTCCAATTACATTTCTTTCCTTTTCTTTCCTCTTTTTTTTTCTTTTCTTTTTCTTTTTGGCTACTGGGGATCTAATCCAGGGGCACTTTACCACTGAGCTACATTCCCAATGTTTTATTTTGAGACAGGGTCTCACTAGCCTCAAACTTGCAATCCTCTTGAGTCAAGGAGATTACAAGCATTTTCCAATTACATTTCTGGATCTTCATCTCCTATACTTCATCAACCTTGTACTTTACACTACAGGATTACAGCCTTTCTGCATGCAGATATATCAAACAGTGGATATGATTTCCTAAATTGGGAGCTTAATCTAAGGAATAAATGTATATACTAGAAGCTCCTCACAAGAAAATTTCAACTTCCTTTAAATTATAAACCTACTTAGAATTGTTTAGCATAACTGGAAAGGACAGTAAACATCACGCAGTTCAACCTCTTTGACAGATGAGGCTCTAATACCCATATAAGGTAAGTCATTTGGCCATAGTAAGTTACAAGCAGAGCTAATGTGTGAATCCAGTCTGGTTCAGTGCTTTACTTCAGCGGCAGGTGGGGGAGGGGGTATTGGGGATTTAACCCAGGGATACTTTACCACTAAGTTATATCCCAGTCCTCATTTTTTATTTTGAGACAGGGCCTCACTAAGTTGCTAAGACTGGCCTCAAACTTGCTATCCTCCTGTCTCAGCCTCTAGAGTCACTCCATTATAGGTGTGCGCCACCACACCTGGCTGGTTCACAGTGCTCTTGACACAGATGCTATAGCCTGAACAAACTCCTTACCAGTAATTACAAACAAAAGAAAACAAAACCAAGCCATGAGAGGGAGAATATTCTAGTAATGTTTCTTGACATAGGGAAAACTCTAGGATTTCAAAAAAATATAGAATTAGAAGAATTATTCTGGTCTTTTAGCAATGTTAGCTATAACCTAAAAGCTATGCATTTAATTAGTTGGTTCTATATTTAGTGATTATCACACAGCACATGACTAAGTTGTACATAAAAATGTGACAAAATTTATAGTCACAATTCACTTTGAATTCAGTCTTGCTTATTCTGACAATAAAAATGTAGAAAAGAACCAGGTGCAGTAGTAAGGAGACAGGAAGATCACAAGCTCAAAGCCATTATCAGCAACTTAGCAAGGCCCTATGAAACTTAGCAAGACCCTGTCTCAAAATAAGAAAGGGTTGGGGATTTGGCTCAGTGGTTCAAACCCTGGTACCAAGGGGAAAAAAAAAAAGTCAGAAAATACTGAATTTCTAAAGAACTGAAAAAAATAAGAAGCAAAAACAAAAATAAAAGAGGTGATAGCTGCAGGAAATAGGCTATTCATTTCTCATAAGATTTGATTCTCCCCAGTAACACTGGATAAGTGCAATTGTGCATGTTTGCACATATATACATACACATATATATATATACATACACATATATATGAGCATTGATCTGTATCCCAGAATATCCTACATATTGATCTACTTCCTTTCTCTACCCTGTCTTTTATTTAGTTATCTTGACTCCAAAAATAAATTCCTTCTTCCAGTGGAAATATGCAGAGCTACTGCCTTCATGTATCTTTTACTTAACCAAGATAAAAATTTTTATAGAACTAAACTTCTTTTTTTTTTTTTGTGGTACCGGGGATTGAACTCAGGGGCACTCGTCCACTGGGTCACATCCCTAGCCCTTTTTTTTTTTTTTTGTATTTTATTTAGAGACAGGGTCTCACTGAGTTGTTAAGTGCCTCGCCACTGCTGAAGCTGGCTTTGAACTCGCAATCCTCCTGCCTCAGCCTCCCAAAGTGCTGGGATTACAGGCGTGCGCCACCGCACCCGGCTCTAGAACTAAACTTCTTTTAAAAAGCCACAATGAGATCTTCCACAGTGCTGAATATTTCAAAGAAATTTTTTTCTCTTTACCTATAATATATTCTTATTAAAATAATCCATTCCACATTTAGTACATATAACTTGGAATTCATTCAACATAAGTAACGCTTGCCATAAGGATCCACCTAACATTTGGGATAACATTTCCTCCTAGCATCCCCAGGAAAGCCCTATTCTCTTCATCAAATTGTTAGCATAATCTTTAAAAGTTAACAAAATATAATTTTCTCAAATAATGCAACTAAAAAATTGTCCCCAAAAGCCATTTTTACTTACAATATCAGGCTAATTTTATTTAGTAATACAGATCATGAGTGTTTCTTTTTTTTTAAATTCTTAAATTAAAAACTAATTCATACCTTTTCAAGGTCTGGATCTTGAAAGGGAAACTTGTTGGTGACTATTTTATATTCTTCTTCACTGACAATAGGGATGGGGCTATAATTATCTTCTTCAAAAATGTCCCTGTTAAGAAAGGAGAATAAAAAGAATTATTATAAAATATATCATTAGAGCATTATAAAACAGTATCTTAAGACCCCAACTACAACAAAAGCATTTTTTTGTTTGTTAGTTATTAAGTCCAAATAGGAAAATACTGTCTAATCAACTACAATTCTAAAATTCAGTGTAAGTCTTTTCCTTCAAAATTCATGTGTTACCATCTGATAGAGCACTAATCTCTAGGATATATAAAGAACTCAAAAACCTTAACACCAAAAAAACCCCACAAATAACCCAATCAATAAATGGACCAAGGAACTAAACAGACACTTCTCAGAAGATGATATATACAATCAATCAACAAAAATATATGAAAAAATGCTCAACATCTCTAGCAATTAGAGAAATGCAAATCAAAACTATTCTAAGATTTTATCTCACTCCAGTCAGAATGGCAGCTATTAAGAATACAAACAACAATATGTGTTGGCGAGGATGTGGGGGAAAAGGCACACTCATACATTGCTGGTGCGACTACAAATTGGCACAGCCAATATGGAAAGCAATATGGAGATTCCTTGGAAAACTGGGAATGGAACCACCGTTTGACCCAGCTATTCCACTCCTCAGTCTATACCCAAAGGACTTAAAAACAGCATACTACAGGGACACAGCCACATCAATGCTTATAGCAGCACAATTCACAATAGCTAGATTGTAGAACCAACCCAGATGCCCGTCAGCAGATGAGTGGATAGGGAAACTTTGGTATATATACACAATGGAACATTACTCAACACTGAAAGAGAATAAAATCATGGCATTTGCAGGTAAATGGGTGGAGCTAGAGAAAATAATGCTAAGTAAAGTTAGCCAATCCCAAAAAAAACCAAATGAGAAAAATTTTCTCTGATTTAAGGATACTGATTCATAATGTGGTGGCAGGGGTACAGGAGGATTTGATGAACTCTAGAAAGGGCAAAGGCAAAAAGGGGAGGGTGGGGTAGGGAGGGGACATGGGGATAGAAAAGACGGTGGAATGAGATGGACATCATTACCCTATACATGTATGAAGACACAAATGGTGTGACTCTATTTTGTGTACAATCAGAGATATGAAAAATTGTGCTCTATATATGTAATATGAATTGTAATGAATTCTGCTGTCATGCATAACAAATTAGAATTAAAAATGATATTTAAAAAAATTCGTGTTACATCCTCTCAGTACTTTTAGGTTCTAGTCTAGAACAATTCTTAAAATGATATAGTCTGAACAACAAGTTCATTATTGGCATTAAAAACAGATCCATGAGATGAAGCATATTCCAATCAGATTTTTAAAAATATTTTCAATTGTAGATGAACACAATACCTTTAATTAATTTATTTATTTTTATGTGGTGCTGAGGATTGAACCCAGTGCCTCACATGTGTGAGACAAGTGCTCTACCACTGAACCACAACTACAACCCAACCAGATTTTTTAAAAAATATTTATTTGCTTTAGTTGTACACAATGCATTTATTTTTTCGTGGTGCTGAGGATCAAACCCGGGCCGCACACGTGCTTGTGAAGCACTCTACCACTGAGCCACAACCCCAGCCCCTCCCAATCAGATTTTTTGATAGGGACAGTTTTCAAATTGTCTTGTGTCTTCTCTCTTCCCACCTAGACCACAAGCACTTGATGAACCAAATATTATATCTATTTAGTACCTCATAATGTTGCGATTAGAAAGGACCTTTTATAGTTAGTGAGGCAGAGATATGTACTACTTATCACCTATTTGTGTGCTCTCCTACACAGCCCCCTTACAGTTAGGAAGGACCACATAATAAATTGTTGTCACTGGCTATGAACAGAAGGGATATGTGCTACTTTGAGTCTAAGGTATTTATGAGCCAACTGTGTAACCCTCCTCCCCATAGTGACAAGGGAAGCAATATGTTGAGAAGACAGAATCACAAATATAAATCGCTTGGCTCTCTTGACTACTAAACCCACTGTAGACTTCAGTATGAGTGAGAAATCGTCTGTGTGGAGATTTGAGAGGTTTTGTTGTTGTTCTGTAGCTGCAGCATAATACAGCCTATCCCAAGGTAGCTGCTCTTCAATCAGTAACCTATTTATATATATATTTATATGTATATAAAAGTTGTAGATGTGCACAATATCTTTATTTATTTTTATGTGGTGCTGAAGATTGAACCCAGTGCCTCACACATGCAAGGCAGGTACTCTACCACTGAGCTATAGCCTCAGCTCCAACTTATTTTTATTCAACAATTTGGTTAAATATTTACTGATACCTATTATATTCTAGGCTTTAACTGTGGTGAAAATTCCTTACTTCATAATGATAAAAGCCAGATCCCTCCCATCCATGATGGTGCACGCCTATAATCCCAGTGGCCCAGGAGGCTGAGGCAGGAGGATAGCAAGTTCAAAGCCAGCCTCAGAAAAAGCAAGGCATTAAGCAACTCAGTGAAACCCTGTCTCTAAATAAAATATAAAAGAGGGCTAAGGATGTGGCTCAGTGGTTCAGTGCTCGAGTTCAATCCCTAGCATTCCCCCAAAAGTCAGATTCCTGTCCTTGAACCAAATACAAGAGACAGATATGCAAATTATGTTTATATTGAGATGTTTTACATACAATAAGAGAGTTACAAGACTCAAAAACAGGACAAGGAGGAAGTAACTACGAGAATAGGTGGAGGAACATCTCATGGAAAGTTCTACATAGGAGCTATGGACTCTAGATGAAAGAAGAAAAGAAACACTACTGATGAGATTATGGGAGAAAAGCATTTGGGACAGAAGGAACATATGTTCAAAGGCATAAAAAGTGAAAAAGTATAAATATCAGGTGGTGTCAAACAACAGGTATTCAGATATTGCTGGAGTATAAAGTTTATCAGGCACATGTTAAAAGATGAGGTTGAGCAGCTTGACAAACTCGAGGCACATAGACTTTATCCTTGAGGTAATAAAAGGTTTTAGGAAGGAGAATGTCATAGGAAGATTGTTACTGTATGGAGAACAAATTGGAAAAAGGCCAATAATGAATACAGAAAGACCAGTTAGAAAAACTGAGGAATAACCTAAATAAAAGGTGATGAGGGTTTGAATTAAAACTATAGTAGAGAAGGCAGAAAGAAAGTAGCATAAACAAGTGCTTTTAAAAAGTAGAACACATGGGGGCTGGGGCTATAGCTCAGTGGCAGAGCACTTGCCTAGCATGTGTGAGGCACTGGGTTTGATCCTCAGCACCACATAAAAAAATAAAGGCATACTGTCCATCTACAACTATAAAAAAAATTTTAAAAATAAATAAATAAAAAATAGAACACAGGGCTGAGGTTGTAGATCAGTGGTAGAGCACTTGCCTTGCAAGCATGAGGCCCTGAGTTTGACCCTCAACACCACATAAAAATAAATAAAGAAAAATAAAGATATTGTGTCCATCTACAACTAAAAAAAATTTTTTAAGGTAGAAAATACAGGACCCAAAATTCAATAGGATTGTTAAGGAAAATATAATTATGACAAATCTGGTTTCTAGATAGGGCAAATTTATAAATGTCTCATCAGAGACATTTGTTGAGGAAATGTGTGGCTTGGGTAGTGGATGAGGTCCAGTTGATAAAAATTTATTATTAGATCATGATAACAGGCTAGAAATAAAGACACAGGTTTGTAAATCATGATGGCACACAAAGTAAGGTGTAGCTCACTTAAAACATAGTGAGAAGCTCCTATTTATTCTATTTCATTCTAAATAATGTTTAAAAAATAAAGTAAAAGGTTAAAAAGCAAGTTATAGGACTGAAGTTATAGAACCAAATTCTACAAACATACAATGAGGGCTTATTCTGTGCAAAACACTGTATTAAAGCTAAGTAATCAAGAATATCGAAATAGTTCCACAACATTGGTCTGGGCAATGATATTTTGGATATAATCTCAAAAGTACAAGCAACAAAGGCAAAAGTAGACAAATGGGACTACATCAAACTAAAAAGCTTCTGCACAGCACAGGAAACAAGAGTGAAGAAATAACAGATTAGGAGAAAATACTTGCTAATATATATCTGGTAAATCTGGTAAGAAATTAATATTAAAAAATAAAAGGAACTCAACAGCAAGAAAGAAAACATGGTACATATACACAATGGAATACCATTTGACCTTAAAAATGAAGGAAATTCTGTCATTTGCAATAAAATGAACAAACCTTTAGGATATAAGTGAGAGAAGCTAAGGAAAGAAAGACAAATACTACAGGATCTCACTTGCTTATAGAATCTTAATTGTAAAAATATATAAAACCAGCAACTTGAAAAATTGTGCTTTTTATATGTAATATGAAATAAAATGTACTCTGCAAACATGTATAATAAATTAGAATAAAAATAAATTAATTTTAAAAAAAGAATCTTAAAAAAGTCAAACTTATGGAAGTAGAGAGTAGAATAGTGGTTATCGGAGGGTGTTTACTCATTACCAGGGACAAGGGGTGAGACGAGATATTGGTCAAAGTTTGCAGTTAGACAGCAGGAATAAGTTTTTCAGATCTGTTGCACAACAAGGTGACTATAATCAATAATATGGTGTGTATTTCCAAACAGCTAGGAGAGTAGATTTTAAACACTTGCACTAGAAAAAAAGTATGCATATAACATGATGGGTATAGCTGGGCATGGTGGCTTAGGGGCTGAGGCAGGAGGATCAAAGCCAGCCGTAGCAACATAGCAAGGCCTTAAGCAACTTAGCAAGACCCTGTCTCAACAAAAAAATAAAACAAAGGGCTGGGAATGTGCTCAGTGATTAAGCACCCCTGGGTTCAATTCTTGGTACAAAAAATATATATATATATATATATATATATATATGTGTGTGTGTGTGTGTGTGTGTGCGCATGTGTGTGTGTGTGTATGATGGGTATGTTAGTTTGATTTAATCATCCATAATATGTTATTAAAACATTAAATTATATTCCATAAATATAAACAATTATTATTTGTCAACTAAGAATGATAAATAAATAGCCAGGTGTGGTGGCACACACCTGCAATCCCAGCAGCTTAGGAGGCTAAGGCAGGAAGATTCCAAGTTCAAGGTCAGCCTCAGCAACTTAGCAAGACCCTGTTTCAAAATAAAAAAATTTAAAAGGGCTGGGGATGGGGCTCAATGGTTAAGTGCCCCTGGGTTCAATCACTGGTAATAATAATAATAATATGTAAAAAGCATGGGTATATAAAATATATAAAAATAAATAAAACATGGCTTCCAGTGGTACTACACATAGATAAAGTATAGTAATAGAGAAACTATAAATTCTGTCATGGATACAGTCAAGTTTTAATTATTCAGTACTGATGAAAATTTTTACTTTTTCCCCATTTTACTGTTAGATTGTCAATTCACTACTTGTAAAATATTTGAAGATATAAATCAGGGCAAGCCAAGCAAGCTAAAATTCTACTATTTCCTAAAAATTTAGGCAAAAAGTATGATCTAGAATGATGTTGAGAATTATGTATTACAATTGGCAAACTATCATTTGTTCTCCTCCACTATTACTCTGGAGAATAAAGTTAAATCTTAATTCTATTTGAATGAACTCCTTAGCTTCCCAAAGAAAAAACACTTCCTGGCTTCCCCAATTTAAGGGAGTAATGTCACTGTTAGAAGTCTTAAGGTAGATAAAAGAGAATGGCTGGCTCAATATAATACAGCAACAATTATAAAAATCTTAAACTACCTTCTGAGGAGGCCAAATAAATAACAACTCTAAGATTTTACAAGTATAAAGATATTACATCACATCATATCATAGCATGTTATATATTATTGCCTCTATCAATAAGCACTATTGTTATTTTTTAAATAATATACAAAAATTGGGGGCTGGGGTTATGGCTCGATTGTTTGGTAGAGTATGTGTCTCGCATGTGTGAGGCCCTGGGTTCGATCCTCAGTACCGCATAAATAAAAATAAAAAATAAAAATAAAAATTGATGGTAGTAATATGGACTCATAAGTACTGTCAATTATTTCAACCAGGACATCATCTTGACAATATTACTCCTAAAAAATGTTAATACAATAAGCTCAAATAAGAATTTATTTAGTTGATTTTAATTTTAATATAAATGTATCACCTTATAAATACGATACAATGTAAATATAATTTTAATACGTATATCACCACTTAATAAGATTTCTATTATAGAATTCAGAAAGTTTGTTTCCATAGTTTTCAAAACAGTTGGGATACGTGCTAAGCTGGTATATTTAAATTAAGATCATCAGACTTTATTGACATATTACTTTTATCATACTTTGGATAACCTAGAAGATGTCAAGATTGACTCTTTTTTCTGAAAGAGAATGAGAGGGAGGGAAAGAGGGAGAAAGGAAGGAACAAAATAAAAAGGATAGATAAGACAGGAAGAGAGATAAGACAGGAAGGAAGGAAGAGGGAGGGAGAAAACCTTTCAGTAAGTAAAAGCAAGGGCAGATTTCTCTTTTCATGGCAATGCAAAGTCTCACAGGTATTAAAATACTTTAATCCATGTCTTCAAGTAAGTGGTTATAGTAAAGGCAATTTTCCTATTTAGAATCTTCACAATTCTTAATCTACTTAGGTTGTTTGTTTAAAAAAAAAAAAACACTTTCCCCAAACCAAATTTAATAGCTATAAATTTCAGTTTCATGTGCGAAATTCCTTTGAATATTCATAGCCTTGTAGGTATTTAATTATTTACTGAAAAAAATTACAGATATTAGAACTATAAGTAAGTATAATTAAAAATTTATTCTAAATGGTATAGCCACATAGAAGACAGTATATCAGGGGCTGGGGTTGTGGCAGAGCGGTAGAGCACTCGCCTAGCACATGTGCAGCCTGGGTTTGATCCTCAGCACCACATAAACGCATTGTATACAACTAAAGCAAATAAATAAATATTATTTTTTAAAAAATTTAAAAAAGAAGACAGTATTTTACCATATGACCCAGCTTTCCATTCCTGGGTATAAACTCAAAAAGATTAAAAGAAACAGATATATGTATAGGCATGCTCACAACAGCATTACTCATAATAGCTAAAAAGTACAAACAATCTAAATGTCGATCAACAAATGGAGAAACAACATGTGGTAAAAAGATACAATGGAATATTATTCAGCCTTAAAAAGGAACGAAATTCTAATTAATATATTCAATGTGAATGAACCTTCACGACATTAGGCACAAAAGGACAAATATTGTATGGTTCCACTTACATGAATTACCTAAAGCAGTTAAATTTTAGAGACAAATGAAATTTTAGAGGATGGTGGTAGCTGCCAGGTGCTGGAGAAAGGAAGAAATGGGAGTTATTGTCTAGTGGGCACAAAATTACTTTTTGAGAAAATAAAAAAGTTTCTAGAGATAGATGGTGGCAATGGTTGCAACAAGGTAAATGTACTCAACAACACTAGCCTGTACATTTAAAAATTATTAAAATGGTTAATTCTATGTGTATTTTACCATATTAAAAACTGATTATAAGCATTTGGGGGGGGCTATATGCAAAATCAATTGATTGAGCATTTGACAAACTTATTCATTATATTAAGGCATGTGGCTTACACTAACCTGAAAACTCCAGCCCATTTCTTAAGCAGTGTTTCATTGTATTGATCTCTTATTTCAAATAAAAGGTCAAAAAGCCGATTCACTGGAAAACCATAACCCTAAAATATCGAAAAAAGAAACAAAAAAGCACATAAACAAGTGTATAAAAATATTTATAAAAAATGGTGAGAACACTAAAGAATCATTTAGAAGAGTTCACTAAAGCACATTGTATGTCATTCTCAAAGCATAAAATGCTTTTTAAACTTCCTACTAAATTGCATTAATTAGAGGTCTAGAAAGAATTTTAAAGAGCTAGAAATTTTTTTCCACTTCTCTCTTTTCAGTCAAGACTACAGTGTTAGCCTCAAAAAGTATTAGAGTCAAAATGGGAGAGAGCTCAAGATTAGTGATCTACAAAACTGTGTACCTAAAGAGTAAACAAGAGGAAAGGAACAAATTTGTCTGGAACATGGTGACTTCCTTTCGTACCTTCAATTTCAGACTGATTTTGTCCTATCAGGCAAATTTGTATCTTTCCATCAAATATATATGTACTCCCTAAACTTTATTCCTTTACACTCCAAGCTCACTGAAATCCTACCCCTTTGGGAGCTAGACATCTTTTCTTACTTCACAGAGTTGTCCCTTTTCCTCTCCAAGGTTTATGTCTTCATTTTTGTTCTTGATTCTATCTCCTTCTCTAAGAACTGTTCCATGGATTATTTACTTATTCTATTATGTCTTCAGTTTTCCCTAGCTCCTTTCCCTTGGCTAAATAAACATGCTAAATTGTCTCCCATCTTTAAACTAAGAAGAACAAAGAGATCAAAAAGGTCCTCTCTCAAATTTCTGTGGCTCCTAGGTGTTTCCCTTTTACTTCTCTTATGGCCACCCCCAATGCAGTCTAATTTCTATTCCTATTCCTTTATTTAAACTGCTCAACAATGTCAAAGATTATCTCCTAAATATAAAATTCCATGATCTCAAGTGAGACCTCTTCCTTGAAACTCCTCTGCTTTGAATTCTATAATACCACCTCACTCTCCTTGTCCTTTACATCTATAAACAATCCTTCCAGTTCTTTATTTAATTTCTATCACTATCTTCCACCTTTTCTTTTAACTCTCTAGAGCAACATCTAATCACTATTTTTCTCATTGTTCTGATTATTTTCTGGTTATTCTGATTATTCTGAATCTGTGTGTCTACCTAGACCTCTCCAAATTCCAACATTTTGTTAGGCATCTCCACTCAGTTGGCCAACAATCACACTAAAATTTACTTATTTTCTCCCTTCCTAACTAAACCATGTGTCTTCTTACTTTCTATCTATGGTAATAGTTCTATTATCAATCCAGTTTATCAAGAGAAAAACTTTAAAATTACCTAAACTCTCCTATACACATTTAATCTGTCACCAAGTACTTTTCATTTTCCCTCCTTTACAAATCTCCTTCAAATCTTTCATTCTTCTAGAAATGTTCCCAGATAACTGATTTATTTCAGGTCCTTCACATCTCTTGCCTAGACCATTGTAAGGGTTTCCTAAACTAAGATCACACCCACCTATTTCAACTGAATAGATTTTCCAAACCCTCAAAATTACCAACCATTCAAAAGTGCAAACTCATTCATACCATTCCCCCTAAAAACTACAAAAGATTTACTAAAGTCCCTCCCACAAGACCTGCCACAATCTAATTCAAACTACTTCATCAGTTTCATCACCACTATTTGTACTTCCTTGCCCATACCCAAACACTAGTTTCTAAAATCATCAAGCTGCTAAATCAGTCTCACATTTACCATCCCAAAACTAGTTCTATAGTTTGTACATGCTCTTCTCTTAATGTCCTTTCCTTTCTATCAGCTTGCTGAACTCATCCTTCAAAATCCAGCTCAAATGTCAACACTCTCTGTATATAACCTTCCCCAACTCCTGGAATCAAAATTAGTCATTCTATCTTCTGTGACCCAGTGCTCTTTAACATATTGCTCTATTATATTGCTTATTAAATATGTTATTTGTTTACAACTAAATTGAATTTCTTAAAACCAAGGATTTTTATGTCCCTACTTGCTTACTAATTTCTATGTCTCCACTATTTTATATATCAAATAACTGCTAACAGGATGCTTAAAAAGTGTTAATGAATAAAGCAATCTATGTTTATTTTCAATTTGCCTAACAGGCAGTAAGCAGAACTAGAAATGTGCTGGTGTTATTGTTTAGTCACCTTGTTTTAAATGATAAAACACTGGTATTTAAAAAAGCAAAATTTCCTTAGGATGGCCAATTGAAAAAAAACTAAAAATTAGCTGGGTGCAGTGGGACATGCCTGTAATCCCTGCTACTTGGGCAGCTGAGACAGGAGGATTACAAGTTCAAGATAAGCTTCAGCAATTTTATGAGACCTTGTCTCAAAATAAAAAACATTAAAAGAAGTGGGGATATAGCACATAGTAAAGCACCCCTAGGTTGAATCCCAGTACCAAAAAAAAAAAAAAAAAATTATGCAACATTCCTTAACTGGTTTTAATGAAAAAGACAGGTCCATTCTTCAATACGTTTAAATTTAAAAGCCAGATAAAATCCTCCAAATAATGTCTGTTAATTTTCAGCAAAATGAAAATCACAGCATTTCCGAATAAGTGAAAAGGACTGGTGTCTTCCTTAATCTTATAGAATGGTGTCCTTGGCAAGGGTTTACATAACCAATACTGCTGCTTTTCCAATACAACAATTTTCCAATTTCTTTGATTTCCTGCAGAGATCCTTAGAACACTATCAAATACTCTAGATTTAGTTGTTCTGAAAGTGCCAATCCAAAAACTGTTTGTAATGGTCTACAAAGATATAAGGAGCTTGTACCAGAAGATAAATCAATGC
Organism: Tamias sibiricus; assembly: GCA_025594165.1. Classification (NCBI taxonomy): domain Eukaryota; kingdom Metazoa; phylum Chordata; class Mammalia; order Rodentia; family Sciuridae; genus Tamias; species Tamias sibiricus. The sequence goes on along the minus strand of CM046663.1, from coordinate 136,359,355 downwards.
TGTTAACCTACCTGACAAATTATCGCTCACAGCAAGATGCCAACTGACCTAAACACTGTACTTAATAATATAGTTAATTCACATTCTGACAAAAGCTCCTTTTTGTTGCAGATCTAACAATATGAACATATAGCCATTTCACACTTATGAAAATACTAGCCTGTGTTTCATAAAAAAGTTACTTCTGACCATAAAATCCCATAAATTTAAGCATAAAAACAAAAATGCAATAAATTCTCTGTTATTTGAGAAGGAAGTGGTATGAACAGTTTGAAGTAATAGGAGAATACTAATAGATAAGTAAACATTTACTACTACCAATTTACTATAATTAATATACAATAAAATAAAAATAAGCATGCTCTGTATTTTGTATGTCTTTAAGTGCTAAAAATAACTATTAATTGAATGTTAGGTCATTACCCACCTGCAAAGTATCTGCAAAAATTACAATGAGATTCTTCAGCTCCAGAACAAGATCAGGATCAGTGCAATAAGACTGAGGGAATGGGGATGGGTTAGTGTGGGGGTAGAAACACAACACAAAGGAGGGGGGAGACAGAGTCATTTAATTAAAAATTAAGAAATAAGAACCTAAAAAAAGTTTTTTTTAATTTAACAGACTTTGCAATAAAATTAAAATCTTTATTAGTTAGATCCACAGCTGGCTTCTTCTACTTGGTATAAATTTTTAGGGAGATTTCTAAAGTAACTATATTTTTTCTGAAATTTGCAAATGATAAACTTTGGTCAAAACAGTTATATTTCTAAAATTCTTTAGATTTTAAGAAACGCTATTTTAAACTGACACAATGGATTTAATATAGCCCACGTATTTTACTTTTCATTCATTTATTCCCCCTCTTATAAAAAGATATAATGTATTATTTTTCAAACATAACAATAACAAAATATCAGGGATTATTTTTTAACAGCATTTAATGAGATTTTGAATGTGATATGTTCCATTTAATATTATGATTTCACATTTAATGTCATGAAATTAATAGAAAACATACCATAATTTTATATACTTAGAGTTGATCTGATAAAATGTATTATTCAGTGATACAGCACTTCCCTAGCATGTGTGAGGTTCTGGGTTTGATCTCCAGCACCGCCCCCCACCACCCAAAAAAAAAAGTATTTTTATTAATATGTCAGAAAAAGTTCCAGTTCACAGGGTAGTGTACCTAGATTCATGATAAATAAAAATGTAGTATGTTTATAATCTAAATATTATATATGATAATTAATCCTCCCAACATATTTTAAATCTCTATTATCAATTATAAAATTATTATAAATATCAGATTATAAAATTTAAGTATAGTGATACTTTACTGATGGTAAACTACTAAAACTGTCTTAAAGAAAAGTCTATACTGACCAATTTTTAATTTCAATCCTGCTTATGACACTAATATATATTTATTATTTCCACAAAAAGCCTTAGGAAAATATTGGATCATTTAATTTTATTCCATAAAAACCTCTCATTACATAAAGGTTCATTACTTCAAATGAGTTCAATTTTTTAAAACTGAAAATTTTTCATAAATTCATAATTGTAGTGTATTACTGCAAATTATAAACATTGAAGAATAAGTTCTATTGAGTTTTGATGGTGGAGCTTATTTTGGAAACAAAGAATTTGGAATGATAATTAAAAATCCTTTCTTCACGGTGCTTTTCAGTGATCCAATAAAGAGGTCAGTTGAGACTAATGAGACCAGCTTAATTCTTCATTTTCTATAATGCTGGAATAAAAATGTCTTGGGAAGCCCCTGTTAGTTGCAAAATCCAGCTTGATATTAGCAGAAAAATAAAGGCCTAACATTACTACTTTCAAATCTAAGCAGTTACCAAACGATGTGGAAAGATGGAGGTACAGTTTTCCTTTTAATTGTGTAACTCCCAAGTTCTTGAAGTAACCAAATTAAAATTTTAGTAACAAAAATTGTCTGACTTACTGAATGAGCTCTAAGGACAGCAATTATCTTTGAGAGGGCCATGTTCCAAAGTTCATCAGTGTATGCCCTGGTTACTAATCCTTGAGTCACATGTAAAATGTGATCTTCCACCACAAAGAACCTAGAACAGTAATTACCAACATAGCATGTGTTAAAAATATTTTTTAAAAGCCCAAATAGAAAATAATTATTTTTATGTTTAACATAATTAAAATTAATAAGTTATTTCCATATTAGATACATACCCTACAATTTGAGTGAAATATCTTCTATAGCCATCAACTGTTTCATGCTTTAAATGAAAAATAAAAATCAATTTAAACCAAAAAATATCAGTTATATAAAGGTTGCAAGTCACAACTTCATTAACAAATATTTATTTGTTAATATATATGTTGCATATATTTTTATGTACCAGGGATATACCTGTAAATAACAAAAAGTCCTTATATTTGAAAGAAGATAAGACATTAAACAAGTTAAAAGTAAATAGGATTTCAGAACCCCTTCTCAGCAACCAAATTGAAGCTACCATCATCTCTCACTCTGGTTAATGCATCATTTTCCTACCTAGTCTCCTTAGCTTCCAGGCTTGCTCCCATGGTATATTCTTATATAGCTGTAGGATGATGCTTTTCAAACAATAATCAGAATATTACATCTTCTGCCAAAAAACCTTTTAGTGCCTGACCCAGTGGTGCACACCTATAATCCCAATAGTTCATTAGGCTGAGGCAGGAGGATTTTGAGTTCAAAGCCAGCCTCAGTAAAAGTGAGGCGCTAAGCAACTCAGTGAAACCTTGTCTCTGAATAAAAATACAAAATAGGGCTGGGGATCTGGCTCAGTGGTCGAGTGCCCCTGAGTTCAACCCTAGTACCCCCGCCCCAATAAAAAACATTTTAGTGCCTTTTCATATAACAAGTCTAACTTCTTAAAAATAGTCTACATTTGCCCATTGTTTATAATTTTAACAAAAGGCATAAAAGAAAACATTTGATCACCTGACTTTCATTCATAAAAAGTTGCTGGTAGAAAATACTTCATATATCAATTGTTCAAATTATATATTTGCATATTTCATAAATGTGATCAAATTTTCAAACTTCCAGGGTTTTTATTTTTCCAATTTTTGGGGGGAGAAGACTGTTAATACCTTCTAACTTAAAAAATACTGTGCTCAGAAACTGTAGTTTACAATGACACCAAATGTTTGATATTCCTTGATACTTGCTTTATAACATAGTATGTAATCAAATTTTTTTATTATCCCATGTGTACTCTAGAAGAGTATGTATCTATAATTGTTGAAATAGGGTTTTCTATGTTCCATTAGATCAAGCTTCTTAAGCATACTGTATATTCTTACTGGCATTCTGTCCACTTGGCTTACAAGATACTGAGACATCTGAAAATCTACTATGCTTGTGGATTTTTCCACTTTTCCTTGTAATTGTGGCAATTTTGCTTTAAATATTTCCAATTGATGTTATTAAATGCACACAGGTTTTTAATTTTTAACAACTCAAAGACACACATATATATTATTTTTATCATTCTAGGCTTTCTCTTGTATTATATGAAAGTATATAGTTGGTTTTTATTCCTTTAGAAATTACCCTAAAAACCATATTATACATCCTTAAGTAGTCAAACTCTAAAATTAGTCAAATGGGCTGGGGTTGTAGCTCAGTGGTAGAGTGCTTGCCTCTCGTGCATGGGTTCGATCTTCAGCACCACATAAACATAAATAAATAAAAATAAAGATATTGTGTCCATCTACAACTAAAACAATATTTAAAATAAAATTAGTCAAATGTTTTTGCTGCTCTTCTGGGCAATTCGGACATTTTCATTAGTTCCAATCTCATTCCAATGTTTGTATCATTATTTTTTATTTTAATTCCATCTTAAAGTCCACAATATCTTATTGAAAAAAAAATTTTTTTTTTTTTTTTTGGTACCGGGGATTGAACTCAGGCCACTTGACCACTGGGCCACATCCTCACCCTTTTTAGTATTTTATTTAGAGACAGGATCAAGTGCCAAGTGCCTCGACATTGCTGAGGATGGCTTTGAACTTGCAATCCTCCTGCCTCAGCCTCCCAAGTGCTGGGATTACAGGTGTGCACCACTGCACCTGGCTTATTGAAAATTTTGTACCATTTATCTACATATTTATACTTTCTTCGCTCTTTACTCCTTCTCGCATCTCTTATCTTCCACTTTGTCGCATTTTCCTTTTCTTTTAAATTTTCCTTTAAAATTCTGCTTTTGTTTAAAATATGTATCTTTGAACTTGTTTCCTAGGTTGACAGTTATTTTTGTTTAGCACCGATGATATTTCATTGGCTTGTTTACTTGATAATAATCTCTTCTCTCTGGGTATTTTAAGATTTATTCATCTTTGTTTTTAAAGTAAAGTTTATTGGCATATAATTTACATTGTATAAAATCAACACTTTTTGGGCTGGGGTTGTGGCTCAGTGGTAGAGCATTCGCCTGGCACGTGCGCGGCCCAGGTTCGATCCTCAGCACCACATAAACATAAATGCATTGCATTGGGTACATCTAAACGAAATAAATAAATATTTTTTAAAAAAACACTTTTTCTACACAGAGTTCACTGAGTTTTGAGAGATGTAGACAGTTGTGTAATCACTACCAAAATCCAGATGTATAACTAGATTTCTAGCTCATAAAGTTTCTTCATGCCCCTTTGCAGTGAACCACTTTGCCCAACTCCCAGCCTTTGACCGCCACTGATCCCATTCTGTCCCAGTTTTGCCTTTTCAAAGATGTCAAATAACATAAATCATATGTACATTGAAGAGCCCTAATAGGAGATGGTTAATTGCGGTTAGCTGACGTCCATAAGAGATGTTCTGGTTTTCACCTGAAAGAATCTTTGTATGCCCGTGAACTGTGTGACGCACCTGTGGTCCTTGTTAAAGCTAAAGATATATAACCAGGTGAGGAGTCAGACTAGAAGAAAGAGAGAAGAAGCAGTTGCTGGTCGGAGTCAGGCCAAGGCTGCCGAAGAAGAAAGAAGAAAGAAGAAGCTCTCTCTCTCTCTCTCTCTCTCTCTCTCTCTCTCTCTTTCTCTTTCTCTCTAAGCTCTAAGAAAGTAAAAGTAAAAGAAAGTAAAGTAAAGAAGTAAAGAGTCAGTAGTCAAAAGAAGTAAAGAGTCAGAGAGGTTGCTGAAAGAGCCAGTGTTAGAGTTTTGAGAGATTGCTAAAGCTGAAGAATAAAAAACCTTCTTTCATCTTCATTCTGCCTCGGAGTTTTTCTCCCGCGGCGTTGTTGCTCCAAGTCAGGAAGCAACAGTACATAACTTCATTATCTAATTTTTTCACTCTGAATAATGTTTTCAAAGTGTATCCATTTACCTATGTTTATCAATTCTTTTTTATTGCTGAGAAGTATTCCATTATATAAATGTGCAACAATTTATCTATTTATGTGGATTAACCACAATTTATCAACTAGTTCACAGAAATTCAGGATGGTTCAAGTTTTTTGACATTTACTAATAAAACTATTATAAACATTCACATGTGAACCACTGTATAAAAACACATTTTCATTTGTCCTGAGTGAAAATCTAGGATTGGGGCTGTGGGGTTTTATGATAATTCATTATTATAAATCGCTGGACTGTTTTCCAAAGTGGCAGTGTAATTTTTATACCCACCACAGTATAATAGAGTTCGAACTGTTCTATATCCTCATCAGCACTTGGTATTAATAATCTTTTTAAAATCAGTTATCCTAGTAAGTGTGTCATAGCAATTCACTATGGTTTTAACTTACATTTTCCTGACAAAAATTATACTGAACATCTTTTCATGTGTTTATTTACTATCTGTATATATTTGATAAAATGTATATTCAAATTTTTTATTGCCATTTTCAAAGCTGGTTTGTTTATCTTTAACTGTTGAATTAATAAGTTATTTATATATTGGGATATAAACCCTTTGTTAGACATGAGTTTTGCAAATATTTCTCCAAATGTGTATCTTGCCTTTTCATTTTCTTAACAATTCCTTTTTTAAAAAAATGTTTTTATTAGTTCATTATAGCTACACATAATAATGGGGTTCATTTTGACATAGTCACACATTCATGGAATTTAGTTGGCTCCATTTCAGTCCCTAGCACTTCTTCTCTCCCACCCCTCCTCCATCTCCCTATTCTTCCTCCTCTACTCTACTGATCTTCCTTCTGTTTATTTATTTATTTCTTACTTGGTACTTTATAGATGTACATAAAGATGGAATTCACTGTAGAATATTTATACATGTACATACTGTAATTTCATCAAATTCATTCTGAATTTCCTTCTTTTCCTCTGTTTCCCCATCCCTCCTTCTTCCCCTCAATCTCTATCCTGTAACACCACTGTTTCCTCTCTTATTTTTGTGAGATCTGATCCCTACCTCCAAACCCCCACGCTCCTTTTTTCCTCTTACTTTGCTCTATATTCCATGGATGAGAGAAAACATTGACCTTTGACTTTCTGAGTCTGGCTTAATTCATTTAGCATGATGTTTGCCAGTGCCATCCATTTGACAGCAAATGCCATTCTTTCATTTTTCTTTATGGCTGAATAAAACTCCACTCCGTACATCCCACATTTTCTTAATCCATTCATCTGCTGATGGGCACCAGGGCTGATTCCATAACTTGGCTATGTAAGTTGCACTGCTATAAATATTGATAGGCCTGTATCACCACAGTATGCTGATTTTAGTTCTTTTGGATAAATACCCAAGGTGAAATTGCTGGGTAATATGGTGGTTCTATTCCTAGTCTTTTGAGGAATCTCCATACTATTTTCCAAAGTGGTTGTAGTAATTTGCATTCCCACCAACAATGTATAAGTGAACCTTTTTCCTACATCCTCTCCTACGTTTATTATTTGTATCCTTGATGACTGCAATTCTAACTGGGGTGAGATAGAATCACAACATACTTTCGATTTGCATCTCCCTAATTGACAGGGATATTGAGCATTTTGTCATATATTTGTTGGCCATTTGTATTTCTTCTTTTGAGAAATGTCTGTTTAGTTCCTTTGCCCATTCATTAATTGGGTTATTTTGACAATGCCTTTTGAAGAGCAGAAGTTTTTAATTTTGCTATTCAATTCATCAAATTTTTTAAAGGTTCATGCTTTCTGTATCTTACCTAAAGAAATGTTATCCAATCCAAGGTCACAAAGATTTTATCTTTCTTTTCTTTCTAAAAGTTTTATAATTTTAGCTCTTACATTTAGGTCCACGATCCATTTTTTGAATTGTTAAATGAGATTAAGAGTTAATATTCCTTTATTCTGGATCATATCATATCTTGTGGTCAGAGCACAAACTTTGTATGATTTCAAGTCTTTTATGTTTGTTGATATCTGTTTTATGGCCCAGAATATGATCTGTCTTGGAGGGTCTTTCATGTGCACCTGAAACACACGTGAATTCTGCTGTTTTGGGTGAAGTATTCAATAAATGTCAGTTAGATCAAGATAATTTGATAATGTTTTTCAGTCTTCTACTTTCTCTTTGACATTGATGTTCTGAAATTTCACTATAGGATTTCTGAGAGTGTGTTTATTTTTCTTTAATCTATTTAGGATTCTTTGGGATTGACTGAATTTCCATTTCTTATCTCTTTCAGAAAATTATCAGACATCTATCATCAAATATTCCTCTGTCCCATTTGTTCTACTCTTTCTGAAACTCCCTTCTTAGACACACATATTAGAACTCTAGTACTCTTTGTAACTTCTATGCCTCTCATCTGCTTTTTTTTTTTTTTTTTTTTTTTTTTTTCCTTTCATTTCCAGGTGATGCTTTCTAGGTAATATCTTCAGATCAACAAAGAAATGATTAATGAACTCTTACACCCATTCATAACACTTTAACTTCAATTAATATATCTTTAATTTCTAGATATTCTGCTTGATTTTTCTTCATATCTGTTTGGTTATTCTTTATAGTTTCTGTTCCTTATTATATTAGAAAGCTTGCTTTTTATTTCTTTAGGCATATTAAATAGTGTTGTTTGATACTCAATGGCTTATAACTCAAATATCAAGTCTTTCACCACCTTTTTCTGTTATCAGTATTCTTAATGATTCTCACTTGTCTGGTAATTACTTTTGATTGTGAATTACTAAATTTTCCTTAAAACTTTAACTATGAATACTCTTTAATTCTGGAATGAAGGTGCAAAGATCTATATTCACTTCTGCCAGGCACTTGAAGGCAATATCAGCATAGAACAACTTTAAACTAGACTTTCAGCTTGATTTTTCTTTTTTCTTTTTTTTTTTTTTTTTTTTTTTTTTTTGACTATCCCAAGAGAATGCATTTGAGTTGCAAACACATGTGACAAACTTATTATGAATCCTCAAGATAATTTTTCCCCCTGTTCACTCAGCAATGAGATCTGAGATTAGTACTTTTCTTTATGGTATTTGCAAGAAGGAATAGAGAAGATTTTAGATGGTTTTATCTCTAGACATCCTAATAATGGGGCTTTAAAAGGGATATAATCTCTAACTGGACATCTACTTTAGGTTGGCTCTGGGTTTAGCCCTCTGAACTCCATATCCTGAAACTTATGTTTTCCCATTCAGCACATGCTCCTACAATACAAGCTATATTCAATCCCTGTTATGGTCTAGATGTGAGGTGTCCTCCAGAAGCTCAGTATGAGACAATACAAGAAGGCTTAGAGGTGAAATAATTGGACTATGAGAGCCTTAACCCAATCAGTGAATTAATTCCCTGATGGGGATTAACTGAGTGGTAACTGAAGGCAGGTAGGGTATAGCTAGAAGAGGTGGGAATTGGGGACATACCTTTGGGGTACATATTTTATATCTGAGGAGTGGACTCTCTCTGCTTCCTGATCATCATGTGAGCTGCTCCCTTCCACCACACTCTTTCACGATCATGTTCTGCCTCACCGTGTGCCCTGAGGAATGGAGATGGCTGCCTATGGACTGAGACCTCTGAAACCATGAGCTCCCAAATAAACTTTTCCTTCAATAAAAAAATTATTCTTGTCAGGTCTTTAATCACAGCAGCAAAAAAGCTGACCAAAACAGTCCCTCATCAAACCTATCTGAGTTTCTGCTTTCATTTAGGTTTTCTTATTTCACTCATCTGTTTTGTAGTCAGATGTATTGAGGCACAAATTACATACAATAAAATTCTCTCTTTCATATGCAGTTTCTTATGAGCTTCCACAAACTAGTCACATTAACTGTTACCACAACATATAGAAGAGTTCTTCATTCACTTAGTTTCTGGCCTGATTATACTATTCTGTCAGATCTCAGTGCATTTTAAAATGTCTATGCAGCATCTTTAGTTGGGACAATTAATCAACATACACAGTTTCCCATATGATCAGGAACTAATTATTACTCCCTGACATTTTACATATTCATTTTGCCTTTTCTTTTTATTCATTATCTTCCCTAGTAGAAGGCAAACTCATGGGAGAAGGGCCTTAATTTTGTTCAGTGCTGTATCCTTGGCACCTAAACCAATTATTACAAAAGGTAAGTGGTTCAATAAATATTTGTAATTGAATGAATAGTGATACATGCTCTAAAGAAATTAAAGCAGGATAAGGGGATAAAAAGTACCAACAAAGCTAATACAAAATTTTAACATACTTACCATACTTGATTGGGGTTGTAATACCAGTCTTGCTTGTTTCTTTCTTTGTTTTCGGTAGTAATTTTCAAACGTTTCTTCATCACCCTAAATAACAAAGTCAGCAGAATAAGAAAAATTCAAGCTCTTATGCGTGCACATATACATACAAATACATTCACTGCTAAGAATCATTTACCCGCTAAGAGTCATTTTTATTCTAACTGGAACATAAAAGCTGAATGGATTTCATACTGAATGTCAAGAAAGGGTTTTCTTCATTTTAGTTCAAAGACAGCAACTTTTATTTAGTATCATAAATATCACAATGAAAAAGTGCAAACATTTTGACACTTTCCCAACTTATCACTTAAGCTTTATAGATTTTTGAATGACCAAACCAATCTGGAATAAGAGAAACTATAGAGATTAGCTGTCAAGCTGGTTGTGTTGGGTGACATGTATAATCCCAGCTATTCATGAGGCTGATATCAGAGGATCACAAATCAAGGCCTGCCTGGGCAACTTAGTGAGCTCCTGTCTTGAAATAAAATCTAAAAAGAGCTGGAGGTGTAACTTAGTGGTAGAGAATTTGCCTAGCATGTTCAAAGGTGAAAATGAAATCCCCAGTGTCACAAGAACAAAAAAAAAAAAAAATAGGAAGGAAGGAAATAAAGAGATATTAGCCATCAAGCCTAAACTTCTGAAAATATGTTATATAAGATCCTACATGATCTGGTTTCTTTCTCCATCTCCTGTCTCATCTCTTGCCACATCTTAACTCTTAGAATATCTAATACACAATTTCTTTTCACTGCCAGGCTTTTGTGCTGGCTATTTCTGAAATACACCTGCAGTTTTCTTTCTCTGTACAATTTTTCTCATCTTTTCAGGATTTGCCAATTGATGTCACTTCATTTAGAAAGCTTTCTCTAATTTCCACAGGCTTGTTATTTTCTGTTATCCTACAACAACCTGTACTTCCCTATCATAGCACTTACACTGTGCTGTAATTCCCCAATTATTAGTCTATCTCAGTGCTATCCAATGAAACTTTCTATGACATGACGGTAGAAATATTCTATGTTTGTACTATCTACTATGGTAGCCACTAGTCACATATGGCAACAGAGTATTTGAAGTGGCTAATAGGACTGAGACACTTCAATTTTGCTTAATTTTAATTAATTTAAATTTAAATGGCCACAGTTAGCTAACGGCTACTACAGTGAACAACAGAAACCTAACTTTTCTTTTTTCTTTTTTTTTTTTGGTACCAGGGATTGAATCCAGGGGTGTTTAACCACTGAACCACATGCCTAGACCTTTTTTTATATTTTATTTAGAGACAGGGTCTTGCTGAGTTACGTGGGGCTTCCCTAAGTTGCTAAGGCTGACTTTGAACTTGTGATCCTCCTGCCTCAGCTTCACAAGCTCTGGGATTATAGAGTGTGCCACCACATCCAGCTAACTTTTCCATTCTTAGTCTGTTAATACATTGTCCATATCCATCTAGATCACCAGTATAAGCTTGTCATTTAGAAGAATGCTTGGCATGTAAAAGGCACTCAAAAATATTTGCTGAATGAATGACTAAACAAATAAATGAATGACTACATATACATCTTCTCTATTTTCCTCTCTGTTTACAGAAGAATTCATTCAGAGCCAGAAGAAAACATTGGGACTATATTCCCCTACTCATTTGAGGCTTCAGAAACCAGAAAAGAAAATTAATAGAAAAAAAATCAAAACCCAATTTTCACTGAAAAAAAATTTCTGATTTTATTTTCTTTACATTTAAGTAGCTATGAAAAACACAAGTTTTGAAAGTGCTGTCTAAAGCAAATAAATAATGCAATTTTTTTTTTTTTTTTTTTTTTTTTTTGGTACCAGGGATTGAACTCAGGGGCACTTGACAACGGGGCCACATACCCAGCCCTTTTTTGTATTTTTATTAGAGACAGGGTCTCACTGAGTTGCTGAGTGCCTCGCCATTTCTGAGGCTGGCTTTGAACTCGCGATCCTCCTGCCTCGGCCTCCCAAGTGCTGGGATTATAAGCGTGCAACACCGCACCTGGCTACAAAAAATTTTTTACATAGGTATCCCCTAAGGAAGTTCTTCCTTTTTCTTTTTTGTACTCAAATAATTAAAAGAATTTCAAAATAGTTATGGTCCTCCTCATACAATTAATGAAATTAAACCTCTATCTCTCACCATGCACAAAATTCAACTCAAAGTGGATCAAAGATCTAGGAATTAGACCAGAGACACTACACCTAATAGAAGAAAAAGTAAGCTCTAATCTCCAACATGTTGGATTAGGTCCCAAGTTCCTTAATAAGAATCCTGTAGCACAAGAATTAATACCAAGAATCAATAAATGGGATAGACTCAAATTACAAAGCTTCTTCTCAGCAAAAGAAACAATCAGTGAGGTGAACAGAGAGCCTACTAATTGGGAACAAATTTTTACGACATGCACGTCAGATAGAGCACTAATCTCTAGAATATATAAAGAACTCAAAAATCAAAACACCAAAATAACAAATAACCCAATCAATAAATGGGCCAAGGAACTGAACAGACACTTCTCAGAAGAAGATATACAATCAATCAATAAATACATGAAAAAATGCTCAACTTCTCTGGCAATTAGAGAAATGCAAATCAAAACCACTCTAAGATTTCATCTCACACCAGTCAGAATGGCAGCTATTAAGAACACAAACAACAATAAATGTTCGAGAGGATGTGGAGAAAAAGGCACACTCATACATTGTTGGTGGGACTGCAAAATGGTGCAGCCAATATGGAAAGCAATATGGAGATACCTTGGAAAACTTGGAATGGAACCACCTTATGACCCAGTTATCTCACTCCTTGGTCTTTACCCAAAAGACCTGAAAACAGCATACTACAGGGACACAGCCACATCAATGTTTATAGCAGCACAATTCATAATAGCTAAACTGTGGAACCAACCTAGATGCCCTTCAGTAGATGAATGGATAAAGAAAATGTGGTATATACACACAATGGAATATTACTCAGCAATAAGAGAGAATAAAATCATGGCATTTGCAGGAAAATGGATGGAGTTAGAGAATATAATGCTAAGTGAAGTTAGCCAATTCCCAAAAGCCAAATGCCAAATGTTTTCTCTGATATAAGGAGGCCAATTCACAGTGGGGTTGGGATGGGGAGCATAGGAGGATTAGAGGAATACTAGAATGGCCAATGGGGAGGGAGGGGAAGGGAGGGGGCAAAAGGGTGAAGGAAAAAAAAAAAAGATGGTAGAATGAGATGGATATCATTACCCTAAATGCATGTATGAAGTCACAAATGGTGTGTATATACTTTGCATACAACCAGAGATTTGTAAAAAAGTGCTCTATATATGTGTAATATGAAATGTAATGTATTCTTCTGTCATTTATAACATCTTAGAATAAAAAAAAATAAAAAAAATTGAAAAAAAATTCTTTTTTAGTTGTAGTTGGACACAATACCTTTATTTTATTTATTTATTTGTATGTGGTGCTGAGGATTGAACCCAGCGCCTTAGGTGCACATGCTAGGCAAGCATTCTACCGCTGAGCCACAACCCCAGCCCCCTCATACAATTTTCATAGAGTAAATTTTTTCACCATCAATGTAAATAAATGCAAATGGTATGCTATCGAGCATATTATGGACACTGAAATTTTTAAAAAACTGTTAAAACCTTATTTAAATATATCCAAACCATTATTCACTTAAAAAACACATGAACATGATCTCCCTTATCATTTTGAAAGGTTACATTACCCTTTTTCTATTTGAATTCATATTTCTATTTTTTTGTACTACACTACCTTTACAGAATTTTTTCTAATTTAATGTGCTTTTTTCAAATGTTGTATTTTTTATTTATATTTTAAGTATATTTTATTTCTGAGATAATAAGACTTTAAGACTTTAGGTGTTAAAGAGTTTTCTTCCTTCTGGATTAAATTATTTTAATTAGTACTTAACTGATCTCAACACCATAAATATATGATACCTTTTTGTGGGAGGAGTGTACCGGGGATTGAACTCAGGGGCACTCAACCACTGAGCTGCATCAACCAGCCCTATTTTGTATTTTATTTAGAGACAAGGTCCCACTGAGTTGCTTAGTGCCTCACTTTTCCTGAAGCTGGCTTTGAACTCTCAATCCTCCTGCCTCAGCCTCTCGAGCTTCTAGGCTTACAGACATGCACCACTGAACCCAGCAAGTATATGATATATTTTGATAATGAGTAAACCAAAAAGTAGATTTGTAGCATATTAAGGGTATTTAACGTATTTTTTAAAAAAGCCCACCCTGAGCCGGGCGCGGTGGCGCACGCCTGTAATCCCAGCACTTTGGGAGGCTGAGGCAGGAGGATCGCGAGTTCAAAGCCAGCCTCAGCAATGGGGAAGCACTTAGCAACTCAGTGAGACCCTGTCTCTAAATAAAATACAAAAAAGGGCTGGGGATGTGACCCAGTGGTCAAGTGCCCCTGAGTTCAATCCCCGGTACCACAAAAAAAAAAAAAAAAAAAAAAAAAAAGCCCACCCTGAAACCTTATTAGTAAAGCCAATCAGTCCTCACAGTCAAACCAATAAGTCAAATTACATTTAATATCTTTCAGGGAAAGTGTGACTTTTAAGTATTGCAAATCAAATAAATATGTCAACATGTGTTTTGAGAAACGTTATGAAAACTGTAAGAAATAAAAAGCAATCGAGATTAAGATCATTAATCCCAATGTGATTGTTTTATTCATTTATGTTCCTTAAAAACAAGTTAATAAGTAAGTTTCTCCTTATTCTATTTCTCATTACTTAATAATAATGCAATGTGATATGTAAACTATGATTCTAAGTTATTTATGAAGTAAGGTATATGACAAACAATATTACATATCCTCAGTAAATATGTGGACATAAATAAAATGAGAAAATTTAACTTTGGGAAATAATTAAATGTAACTAAGTATAAAAGTCAGGCATATGCCATTAATTTTGTTAGATATGATGATGATGCTTTTTCTAGATATTTAATGAAAGAGAATGGTATATGCTGCTAAGAACTAATAGCCAGGTTTTACTCTTTAAAATCTAAAATAGAAAATATTAAACATGTAATTGGACTTATACTTATGATATAACTTGGTAAAACATTTTTAACCATTTTACTGAATCGTAATGTACATGAATATAAAAGAATGGGATTGGTCAATGTCACTTAAAACTTTTGACAAGCCCAGAAAACATGCCAGTTCTGTATTAAAAATTCAACTTCACTAATCCATATCATTTTGGCTATTGAAAGGTATTTTCCTTTATAGCAAATGATATATCCTAAACAAGGGTATTAACATCTGCCAAAATCATTTAATGCACAAGACATAGTTTAAGCATTTAAACTCTTCTATGTTCTCCTTGCTATACTATCAGACGACTCTCTCTTAAGTGTAACATATTTAGGAATAACAATACTGTCAATAGTTAGGAATAAAAGAAATCAAGTCATTAAGAGTAAATTGGTGCTGGGCATGGTGGCACAAGACTGTAAATCCAACAACTCGGGAGAGTGAGGTAAGAGGATCTCAAGTTCAAGATAAGCCGTGGCAACTTAGTCAGACCCCTAAACAATTCAGCAAAACCCTGTCTCAAAATAAAAAAAGAGTTGGGGATGGGCTCAGTGGTTAAGTGCCCCTGGGTTCAATTCCCAGTATCAAAAAAAAAAAAAAAAAAAGAAAGAAAGAAAGAAAGAAAGAAAGAAAAAAAAAAAAGCAAATTAGTATTACTGACAAGTATGTCATTATTCCCTACCATGTATGTGAACTAAGAACACCCCACCATAGGACAAAATATATTGTTTCTTAATGCGGTATTTCTCATCCGGGGAATTGAGCTTGACCCCCAACCTGTTAATTCAGGGCGGTGTGGGCCTAAGTTCTTCCAAACCAGAAATCAAGCCGGATCTCCGCCTGCTAATCGAAGAATGTGAATCTGGGTTCTTCCTTGGTTATGCAAATGAGTTTGAGCCCAAGCTCCCTCCAAATGCCTGGGGGTCTGAGCTTGGCTCCTCTTCCCCATGAGATTCCACTTTTATGCGATCACTAAGTATTAACTTTGTCTGTGCCTTTGTCTGTGCTCTTGATGTATTTCTGTTGTATGACCACCAGGTTCTAATAATTTAATTATCAAAAATAAAACTAGTTCTATGGCCCTATGTGAAGCAGCCTCAATCAGGGAGATGGCTGTTGCGGACTAGCTGGAAGCCATAAGTTCCACCTGATAATAATCATATGCATGTGATGCACCTGTAAATGCACGTGACGCACCCGCAAAGCTAAAGGTATATAACCAGGTGAAAGCGGTCAGAAGCGGTATTCATTCAGTCAGTCGTTCAGTCCCTCAGTCGGTCGGAAGAAGAGTTCGGGTCAGAGAAAAAGAAAAGAGTCAGAGCGGCCAGAACGTTGTCAGAAGAAGAAATAAGAGTCAGAGTGGTTAAGAGTTCGGTCAAACCATAGATAGAGAGAAGCAGTTGTTGCTGGTCGGAGTCAGGCCGAGGCTGCCAAAGAAGAAAGAAGAAGAAGAAAGAAAGAAACAATATATTTTGTCCTATGGTGGGGTGTTCTTAGTTCACATACATGGTAGGGAATAATGACATACTCTCTATCTCTCTTTCTCTCTAAGCTCTCTCTAAGAAAGTAAAAGAAAGTGAAGAAGAAAGAAGAAAGAAGAAGCTCTCTCTCTCTCTCTCTCTCTCTCTCTCTAAGCTCTAAGAAAGTAAAAGTAAAAGAAAGTAAAGTAAAGAAGAAGTAAAGAGTCAGTAGTCAGAAGAAGTAAAGAGTCAGAGAGGTTGCTGAAAGAGCCAGTGTTAGAGTTTTGAGAGATTGCTAAAGCCGAAGAATAAAAAAACCTTCTTTCATCTTCATTCTGCCTCCAAGTTTTTCTCCTGCGGCGTTGTTGCTCCAAGTCAGGAAGCAACACCTATGGAATCTAGCCAGAAGCTTAATTGTACTGGATAGACAAGTTTGTTCTGCTAAAGATCAGTGTTTGCAAATAGCCCCTCCCTACAGGGCAGCATTGCCCACCGCCTAAACTTCTCTCCATTGAAAAGCTAATGGTCCTTTTGTGTGTTTGTAAAAGACTCTTCCTTACCCTTCGGCAAAATCTAGGATAAGATAGGATTAATCTGTAGTGTGTACTTAGGATAAATATTTGATTTTCCCGTGATTATATGACCTGGGAAATTCCTGAGATTCCTTACTGTAGCCTCCTGTAGCCGAAGTGTAAAATTCCTGAAATTCTTTAATGTAACCCCCAATAGTTGGATTGTGAGCTACTGTGTTTGCTGGAATGTATAAAAACCAGTACTGAGAAAAAGTAAAGTCAGTTGGATTTCTGCAACCTGTCTCGTGTGTGGATTATTTCATTTCATCGACGTTCTCCTCCAGCATCGGCCGGGCTGACCTTGATATCCTTGCTGAAGCCGGTCTTCAGCAGTTTCTAACATGATTTACCCTTAACAGGAAACTATGTAAAACAGGAAAGAAAGGCACCCTTATGTGTATATAATTTCTTCTTCTTTCTGTGACATTCTGGAGGCTTTTTACAGATCAAGACAATACACTGTGGTAGTCCTGAGTATCAGTGAAGGACACAACTTTCTTTCATAAATAGTGGGGTTGTCTATAATAGTCTCCAAAGAATACCTCATGGTATTCATATTCTGTGGAGTTCCCATCTACCTTATATCACAGTTGGTTTATGTGACCAATAGTTATCGATAAAGCAGGCATAATAACATGCCACTTTGGATACTGAGTTATAAAAAAATCTATGGCTTCCATCTTGATTTCTCTCTTGTATCACTCCAGTGGGAGCCAGCTACCATGTCATGAGGACTCTAAAGGCAGCCTTGTAAAGAGAGCCCATGTTGCAAAGAACTGAGGCCCTCTGCCATTAGCCATTGAAGAAGAAAATCCTCCAGCCCCTTTCAGGCCTTTGGATGACTGTAGCCCTCACTGACTTCTTAACTAGAACCTCATGAGAGACTTTGGGCAGAACCTGCAGGTAAGCCACTCCCAGACAGTTGACCCTGTGAAGCAATAAATATTTATTATGTTAAACAAGTATTTTATGTAGCAAATAAATATAATAAATATAACCAGTATCTGAAGGAGCCCCAATTAGGGAGATGGCTAGTACGGTTAGCTGGAAGCCATAAGTTCCACCTGATAATAAGTATGTATGTGACGCACCTGTAAATACACGTGAGGCACCCGCAAAGCTAAAGGTATATAACCGGGTGAAAGCGGTCAGAGTCAGAAGAATGAATTCATTCAGTCAGTAGTGCAGTCGCTCGGTCGGTCAGAAGAAGAGTTCGGGTCGGAGAAGAAGAAAATAATCAGAGCGGCCAGAACGTAGTCAGAAGAAGAAATAAGAGTCAGAGCGGTTAAGAGTTCGGACAGAAGAAAAACCAGATAGAAGAAGTAATTGCTGGTCAGAGTCAGGCCGAGGCTGCCAAAGAAAGAAGAAAGAAGCTCTAAAAAAGAATCTTTCTCTAAGCTAAGCTCTCTCTAAGCTCTATCTTTCTTTCTTTCTCTCTAAGCTGAAGAAGAAAGAAGAAAGAAGAATCTTTCTCTCTAAGCTCTAAGAAGAAGAAAAATCTTTCTTTCTCTTTCTAAGCTCTCTCTAAGAAAGTAGAAGTAAAAGTAGAAGTATCTTTACTCTGCCTCCGAGTTTTTCTCCCGCAGCACGTTGGCGTTGTGGCCACGACAGAAAGCTTACAAGTATCTTAGGTAGATTTCCTAGGAACAGAACCAAGATCAGTAACATACTAAAAAAAATGCTCAAAAAGGAGACTGCTCAAGAAAATGAAGAAAGCAAGAAAGAGAACAACAGGAAGCCAATTGAGGATCTCAGGTAAAGAATCTCCAAGAAATTAGGCTTCAGCTTGATTCCACAATATAACTTTAGAGTACAAGTTATAACTCCAGAGTTGTCCTAATCTAGGCAAAGAATCTAGGTTTCCAAATTGCCATACCCTCACACAGTAACTGACTAACTTTGATCCTGGTCATATGGTATGGGGGTATAGTGGTAATAGACTCCAAGGCACTTCTAGCTCCTATGAAAAGGGTTTTCAAGGGGATTTAGGCAGACCATCACCTTAAGAGAAGGACTATTATGAAAACAGGCTGTGTCCAAGAAAGGTCATTTTGGGGAAAAGGTGAGAATTCAAACTTATTTTCTTAAACTTTCTAGCCCAGGACTCCTTGGAAAGCATTCACAAACTCTTTTTTTTTTTTTTTTTTAATATTTATTTATTTGTTCTAGTTGTACACAATGCCTTTATTTTTACGTGTGCTGAGGATCGTACCTGGGCCGCGCACGTGCTAGGCCAGCACTCTACTAATGAGCCACAACCCCAGCCCCTCATATACTCTTAAAATACCTAAGATAGCAATTCTCACACGAGATTTTGTATTTGTCCAATACATTCCAATAATTAATTCATTCAGATTTCTAAGAAAAGAGTCCCTTAACTCACTAAAAGTTTAGAACATGGCCACCTAAGAAAATTCATACACGCTCTTAGGATGAGCGTGATAAGCTATAATGTAGATATTATTTGTGCCATTTTCCAAAGAGAGCCCTGCTTTTTGATAATATACCTAATTGCTTTCATGAAACACTTATAGTTGATTAAACAAAGAAGGAAATGCTCCCTTAAAAATTTTGAACATGGGGCTAAAATGGACCTACAGTCAACAGTTCTAGTTCATACATTTTAATTTAACCCTTTTATGACATTTTTAAAACCCTTTTAACACAGAGGACAAAAAAGACATATGACATGTTTAAACAAATGGCAAACAGCAGACCTAAGTCCTACCTTATTAGTAATTACATTAAATATACATGAACTAAACATGCCAAGAGAAAGACAGAGATTAGCAGACTGGATTTATAAAAAAAATTTTAAAAATTAAACTACATATTATCTGTATAAGATACAATTTATAACAATTTATATTCAAAGACCCAAAGACCTTAAAAGTAGAAGGATGGGAAAACTATACTATGTCAACAGCACCCAAAAGGTAGGCTTTTATTAGGTAAAATAGACTTTAAACCAAAAAATGTTACCAAAAAAGGGACATTTAAAATGAAAAACGGATCAGAGCAGGGAGTCTGCAATCCCAACAACTCAGGAAGCTAATGAGAATTTTATTTTTAACTCACAATATTCCAAAAAGAATTTGGGTGGATTTAAATGAAGACTTGAAGAACATATAAATTACTATTAGCTATTCTAACCAAATAAAAGTAGGGAAAAGAAGTATGAAGGAAGAAGAACAAATTTAACCTTGTAAAAATTTACAGAACTACAAACAAAATTAAAAAGCAATGATGATAAACTAGGGAAACATTATAAACAACAAATGTTTGATTTTTAAGATGTAAATTAACTAGCAGTAATATATTGTTTCCCCTGTGAATTACCACAGTTCTGTTTTTGTTTAACTTGAACTAAACTACCAATTTTGTGTGGGGTTACTCTTCTGTATTGGTGGGGGTGATGATATGAATTGCTGTAGTCTTTCAGGAAGGGCCTTTAAAAACATATCAGCTATGGTGGCATAGACCTGTATTCCCAGCTATAAGTTCAAGGCCAACTTTGGCAACTTAGCAAGACACTCTGTCAAAATAAAAAGGTCTAAGGATATAGCTCAGTGGTAGGGCACCCTGGGTTCAATTTCCACTACAGGAAGGAAGGAAAGAAGGAAGGACGGAAGGAAAGGGAGGGAGGGAGGGAGGGAGGGAGGGGGAAAGTAAAGAAAGGAAAGGAAGGGAAAGGGGAAGGAAAGGTCAGTCTATCAGGAAGACACAACAATTATAAACATATATTCACCTACCAACAAAATCTCAAAAACACATAAAGCAAAAACTGGCAGAACTAAAGACAGAAATAGACAATTCAAATGTTACAGAGGGAGACTCCAATACTCTCACTCTGAATAACAGAACAGGATGATGATGGACAGGGATATATTAGATATTAGATATGAATGACACTAGAAAATCACTATACCTAACAGATGTCTATAGACTATATCACCCAGCCAAAGTCAGATATACATTCTTCCTAAGACAGAAACATATTAGGCCATAAGGCAAGACTCAATAAATTTAAAAGGGCTGAAACATGTAAAGTATAATCTTTGACCACAAATTAGATTAAATTTGAAAACACTAACAGAAAAACATTTGGAAACTCACAAACATATAGAAATTAATCAAATACCCTGGCCCACAAATAATCAGTGGGTTAAAGAAAACAATTACAAAGTTTAACTAGAAAATACTTCTGAGATAAATGGAAACAAAAACACAACATACCAAAACTTATGAGATGCAGCTAAACCAGCACTTACAGAGAAATTATAGCTGTAAACACAAATATTAAAAAAGAATAAAGATTCAAAAACCTGAACTTTCACCTACATAAAAGAAGCCAGAAGCTAAAAGCCACATATAATATGATTCCACTTAAATGAAATAACTAGAACAGGCAAATAGAGACAGAGAGTAAATTTGTGGTTGGTTGCCAGGGACTGGGGGACAAGATACAATTTATAAACAATTTATATTCAAAGACTCAAAGACCTTAAAAGTAGAAGGATGGGAAAACTGTACTATGTCAACAGCACCCAAAAGATAGACGTTTATCAGGTAAAATAGACAATTTATGGGGGAAGAAGGTAGAGAATAAGGAGGTGATTACTAAATGCAAGGGGTTTCTTTTTGAGGTCATAAAATGTTTTTCTGGAATTAGTACACACAGTTGCATGTACTTGTGAATATGCTAAAATCACTGAACTACATACTTTAAAAAGGATGAATTTTTGGTATGTGAATTATATTTTAATAAAGCAGATTTTTAAAAGGATAAGGGATTGGTTAACCAAAAACAAGAACAACATAGTATGGAGTAAGACATATATAGAAATAACATTTATAAATAAATATGATGCAACATTACCACAAAAACAAGGAAAAAATGGAAGTACAGTCATGTATCACTTAATGACAGAGATCTGTTCTGGAACTGCATTGTGTTTATTGTATGAACATCATAAAATGTTCTTACAAAAACCTAGATGACACAGTATACAATACACCTAGGATATATAGTATATGTAGCCTATTTAATTGTTTTTTAATTTTTTTAAAAAAAATTTAATTGTAGATGGACGTAATATCTTTATTTTTATTTATTTATTTACGTGGTGCTAAGGATGGAACCCAGTGCTCCACGCATGCGAGGCAAGCACTCTACTACTGAGCCATAACCCTAGCCCCGTTTTTTAATTTTTAATTTCACTTTTAAAATTTTTTGTTAAAGATCAAGACACAAACACTACACATTAGCCTAGGCCTACACAAGGTCAGAATCATCAATATTACTGTCTTTCTTAGCTACATCTTATTTTACTGGAAGGCAGTAACACATGGAACTGTCATTTCCTTTGATAACAATGCCTTCTTCTGAAATACTTGCTGAAGGACCTGCCTGAGGCTGTTTTACAGTAAACCTCTTTTTTTTTTAAAGTATACTCTAAAATAACAATAAAAGCTAAGTAAATACATAAATCAGTAATATAGTTTTTACTGTTATTATCAAGTATTATATACTATACAGAAATTTATGTGCTGTACTTTTAAATGACTGGCAGCACAGTAGGTTTGTTTACATCAGCCATCACCACAAATACATGAGTAATGCACTATACTAAGATATTACAATGACTATAGCTGTCAATAGCCAAAAGGAATTTTTCAGTTCCCTATACTCTTACAGGACCATTGTCATAGTCATACATGAAGTCCATCACTAATCAAAACCTTGTTATATGTACATGACTGTGCACAATTGTAAGGTTCCTATGATATACATGAATATGTTACTTGAAATTTGATCACTGTAAGTTAAAAAAAGAAGTGCTTTACACTGTGGATATTTCACAAATTTTTACAATATGAAGATTTATGGTATCTGAATTTATGATCATTCTTTAAGGCTTAAACTGCATACATGCCTTTTAAATAATATAAATATATATACATACATAAATATGAAATATTCTTACCAAAACTGAATAAATGTGTAAACATCGGTAAACAGGGGAAAAATCAACAAGATCCTGAACAGTTAAGACCTGAAAAATAAAATCATTTTTTTAAAAATCATAGTTTAAAATATTAGTCTGCTATTGGATAACATAAGGATAGTTAAGAAAATTCATGAATTTTGTTTTATAATATTCATTTAATTCTCCCATAGAAAGCATACAATATAAACACAACACCTGCTTTATTTTACTATGACATTTTTTCAGTAGTTTATTCTTCATCTGTTTATTACCATTGTTGACAAGTTTAGATTATAAAGTATATTTTTATTGTGCTTGATAGAGTACCAGAAAATTGCTATGAATACCTATATACTTCATTGTTGCTTTTGTAAAATGATGCATGAACTTATGGTTTACCCATAAGACAAAAGTTCCTTCTGCTAAGCAGCTAAATCATATGGTTTACCATTATTCCTTCGAATTAAAGACACTATTGCTATTATTTTATGGAACACTAAAGAAGAAAATAATGCAGTCACTTGAAACAATGACACCAGCAATTTTGAGATGTATACCAACTTCTGGAATATTATAATGTGAAAAAATGCAGCTTGGAATTAATCAAATATAGTAGTATGAAGCCCTTTTTTAAAGAACACATTTCTTAAATTATTTTTATTATAATGTTACTTATTAGGGAAAATTATAGAAACAAATTGCAGTAGCAGTAGAAGAGACCCAAGAGAACAGGCAAACCACCAAGTTAACTCTAAGACTATTGATCTGGGGTTAAGGCATGATTGTAACACTCTCAGTAGCTAAAGATACACAAATCAGACCAGGGAAAATAGAGGTAAGAAAACTAAATGGTCTGTTTTTACTATTCTGAACTTCTAGAGAGAAGAGAAAATAGAGATCCTCTGAATATTACAAGAAAACAAAAGTATATATTTCAAAATCACTTATTTAATTTTAAGGGACGAACCAAGACACACTAATTCCACATCAAAAAAATATTTAGCTGCATATATTCAGGATGATAACAGATATTCACTGCAAGAACATGTGCATCAATATATATCATGTATACACGATACACACACACACACAAAGTGTGTGTTTAGTCTCACCCTCAGACATATAGCAGAAATGCATATAGTGAACACTCAAGTTATTTCCTCATCTACAGAGGAAGCTTCAAGCACATATTCACACACAATTCAATTAAGAGTTCTTATGGTGTCCCAATTAGATTCTTAGAAAAAGAATTAAAGATTTCATCAATAAACTTATAAATAACCAAGAGTAACTAGGTTCCCTATGATATAAATGAAATTCAACTAAATTCAAAAGAATTCAAAGAAGATAAAGGACACAATAGAAGACTTTGTGGAGGGAATAAAAATGCAAGAAAAAAATAGGATAAAAGAATAAATTGGGTGCAAATGATGACAGAAAATAAATATCTAAAGATAATTTCAAGGTTTCTAGACTTTTTAGGACTTCAAAAAAATTTTAAACTTAACTGTAATCAAAATAGAATTACTTTGCAGTATTTCAGCACCAACTGAAAAAAAAGCATAGGCTAGCCAGAATTGGAGCAAATGGCAGGGTCAAAACCTTATGAAATAAAAAATTTGCCAAAGATAATTCAAAAGTGAGACTACTACAAAAAAGTCAATATATTTACAATTGTACTACTAATTATGTAAAACACCCAGTCTCAACTATCAATGATTTATGAGTATATAATATACTCTGTTTGTCTATCAATTATGTATTCTGAAACTTCAGATGATTCCAAACCTGTTGCAATCTGATCAAAATAAATTCAATGGAAAGATGAAGAGTCAACATGAATTCATGGAAAAACTAAGAGTCACATAGATACATATTATGATCCAAAAAATTATCAAATAATAGATAAAGAAATCCCATTACCTCCTCCTCATTCTCATCCTCTTCCTCAAGTATATGTCTCAATACAATTTCACACTTTTCTTCTGGAATTCTATCATGATTTATATACATATTCTTCCCAAATTTCACATTATTGTGCTTCTGCAGAGCAACACTAAAGGCTTTCTGCTGTTGTGCCTATTTTGGAGAAAGCAGAATTCAGATTATTTCAAAATTTATTATGGTGAAAACTGGTTCAAAATATTATTGTCTATACTTTCTTATACTTTTGATGTAGGTATAGTATCTGTAGCAGTATTTGCTTGTTTACTCATGACATGTGCCTTCTCCCTTTTACAACAGTCTTGCAGGAGTTATCAACTTTATTTGAAGATGAAGAACCAACTTTTGGCTTTGTCATTCAACTGACTATATTTTATTTCCTACCATGTTGATATCTGCTCTTATTTCTATTCTTTCCTTTTTTTTTTTTTTTTTTTACTTCCATGTTCTTTAATGTATGTCTTAAACCATGAGGAAAATTCAGATCACATTCTTACCCCCAAACTGATCAAAATCTGTTCACATTTTCAAATTGAGAAAAAAATAACATAACTAATTGATATCTCATTTCCTATTTTGTTCTATGTACTCTGACCATGAAAATTTAATTCATGAACTTACCAAGAGGCCACATTGGTTTTTTTTTGTTGTTGTTGTTCTTTTTAGTTATACATGACAGGAGAGTATAATTTGACATATTTATACAAACATGGAGTACATTTTATTCTAAGTAGGATCCCAGTCTTGTGGTTGTACATGATGTAGAGATTCGCTGTAACAATGTATTTATACATGTACTTAGGAAAGTTTATTTCTATTCTTTTTTTTTTTTTTTTGTTTAATTTTCTATTTCTCTAAGTTCCTGAAGTGACTACTATTAGATCATTGACTTCAGCCTTTCTTTCCTAATTTGTAGATTTAAAGCTACAAATTTCCCTCTAAACATGGGGCTTTCCTAACTTAGAAGAGTTCTGAGGGTAATCATAGTTTCTAGATTCAGAACCTCTGGATTCTTTTCCTGAACTATGACTTTGAATTTTATTTTCTCATATCTTCTTAGATTCTACTTTTTACAGGTTACTAACCTGATGTTGGAACTCTAACCCACTGACCTACAATTACCATTTCTATTCCTACACTATCACTCACAACAGACCACATTCCCATCACCACATTGATAGGGAAAATGACCTCAAACCTGGCTTCCATAGAAAAAAGAGGTAGTAAGTTTGGCTTAAATTCTATTTTGTAGTTTCTGTTCATTTACAGCAAATAAAATTATCTTTTTTTTTTCTTGGCCAACCAAGTATTAAACATTAAGCTGAATGAAAGATACTATCCAAAATCATTTGAAAATTGAGTCTTGTATAGTTCATCTACACATACACAAGAATTAACTACAATTGAGGGGAAAAAAAACTAAGCTTTCAAAAAACATTACTGTACAAGTCCTATATTATTGTATATAGTTTTGTATATAATTTTATAAAGTAAAATGGTCATGGTAAAGAATTTCCAAAATCAATACATCCTATAAGTAAACAATCTATTAATAAAGAAAATTAACATGAAGGAGCCAGACACAAAAGGTCATACATTATATAGTTCCATTTATACAAAATATTCAGAATAGATAAATCCACAGAGACATAACACAGATTTGTGGTTGCCAGAGGCTGGAAGGAGGGAAGAATGGGACGTAACCACTTACTGGACAAAGGGTTTCCTTTTGAGGTGATGAAAAAGTGTTTTGATACTAGATAGAAATGATGGTTGCACAAAATCTGTACCAACTAGCTGAATCTTTTACTTTAAAGTAATTAATTTTGTTATGTGAATTTCACCTCAATAGAAAAAGAACAAAATTAGCATACAGTAAGTATATTGCTATGCAATGCTGAGATAATTAGAAGTAATACAGAAATTATATGATTTATAGATAATCTTTTAAAAGATTAAAATAGGGAATTCAGTTCATATATGGAATTTTAATTTCCTCTTATTTAACACTGTTCTGTTACAGATTAACTTTTTTAAATTACTAAAATAAAATAAAAACTTCCTAAAAGTAGTTTGTGATACTTGGAGCAAAAAATCAGGCATCAGAAATCATGTTGAGCACTGTTTTATTTTTATGATGTAATAATTATTATGAGTTTTAACAGTCCTTAGAAATTTGAATTAAATAGTAATCATTTTAAAACTTTTCAACAATAAAAATTTTAAATATAAGCAAAGTAAATAAAATAATATAACATGCTCCCAGGTACCCATCAATTATCTCTACCAATTAATATTTTGATCCCTATTTATTTTAAGACAGGGTCTTGTCATATTGCCTAGGGGGCTTCAAACATGCAATCCTCCTGCCTCAGCCTTCCAAGTCACTGGAATGAAAGTGTGCAACACTCACCCAGCATAAATTTTTACATATTTGTTTCATCTATACATTTACTCAATCATTACACATATATTCTTTTTTCTAATTTTCTTTGGAGTAAGATTTATATAGGTTAAAATACATACATCATAGCTGTACAATTTTCTCAGTACACTTTCATATGTTATAGAATATTTCTATCTTCACTTGTTTCCTTTCCAGGCAATCTTCCCACTCAAGCCTCTAGTTGCCTACAACTGTACTGATTTTATTTTTAATCTTATTTTGCCTGGTTTAAAACTATATATAAACAGAATAATACTGTTTGTGTCTGTTTGTGCTCAACTTCTATTGTTCAACATATCTGAGAGATCCCTATGTGTTATATTATCAGTAATTCCCTTCTTTTTACTGCTAAGTATTATTCCACTATGTGATTACACCATAATTGGTGTATCCATTCTGCTTTCCTTTTAAAGAAAGCCATTTGAGTTGTTTCCAGTTTTTGACTAATTGCAAAAGAAGTTGCCGTGAACATCATAAGGCCATGTTTTCATTTCTCGTTGATAAATAAGCAGGAGTGGAATCACAGACTCAAAAGGTATTTTTAATCTCATAACTGCTAAATACTTTCCCATTGTTTGTCTTAATTTTTTAATTAATTAATTTATTAGTTCTAGTTTGTTGTACACGACAGCAGAATGCATTTCAGTTCACAGTACATAAATGCCATTGTTTGTTTTTTTATTATTGAACTGTAAGAGTTTTTAATTCAAAAACTCTGTTTTTAAAAAAGAAAACAATTTAGAACTTTAGCATAAAAGGGTAGCTAGCTGTCTCTGTGGCTGCCGGGTTTTAGCTAATTTTATAGCAGGTCTGGCACTGGCAAAAGTTACTGTAACACCATACAAATGGAGAAGACTACTGAGAATTCAGGTGAAGTTCTGAAGTCTTTAGACTTCTCTGAAGTACACTTATACAGCAGAGTGACTGAAGAATTGAAGTTAGACTGATTTTATTTAAATATGGAATTGCTATAAATCCAAAGAAAACACTGACAAAATCTATTCTAAACAAGAACCAGGAAGGATAAGAAAATGGTAAAACTAAACAAACAAACAAACAAAACCATTTCATGTAAGTTAGAGAAGTAAATCTTGGAAATATTTTATATCCTAGATTATTAAATATTAAATTATTTTTAATCTCACCTGTTTCATTGCTGTTTCACCTATTTTGTCAGAATGTTTTCGAATGCTTTCCAAAAAGTCTTTGAGATCAGACATGGAAATTTCTTTAATATCCTCACGGAGTTTAGGAAGATTTTCTATCATTAGCTGACAAAACCGGTATTGACTAACCCGGGGAAAGTACACGTTCTCTAACTGTTCCATAGTTTTTAGGGCAGAGTAATACCTGTGAGAAGTTAAAAATAAAACTATAAAATAAAGTTCTTATCACATTAATTTTAAAAGACCAAATAACTAATCAGTTTCACACTCCCATGAAAAAGGAGTAATAGGGGCTAGGGATGTAGCTCAGTGGTAGAGTGCTTGCCTACCATGCAAGAGGCCTTAGGTTTGATCCCCAGCACTGCAAAGACAAATGGGGCAGGGGGAGTTACTAGTTAAAATAAGCAAAATCCCATTTATTTCTTTTCACGAAGCACACACTATATACCATATACAATTTACAGACCAAAGTATCACACTAATATGAACTTCACTATTTAACTTTATCTATCATCAAAAGCATCATCATAGTCATCACAGTGTTTTAAATGCATAAGTATAATATTACTTTCCCACTGTTTATCTTTTTATTATTGAACTGTAAGCATTTTTACTCTTACAATGGGAATAATGAAAAAATATAATATTTCTGAATTATAATAGTTACTTGATATATAATTTTATACTCTCACATCATAAAATCAATCTATACCATTACTATCAAAAAAGTAAAAGATTTAATTCTAATTAAAGGAATACTAGAATAGATCCTACAGACATTAAAAGGATGGCTAGAGAACACTGTTAATTATTAGTAACTCTATGCCAGTAAATTTAAAAACTTAAAAGTCTTTTTAAAAACACAAAATATACAAATTGACTCAAGAAGAAATCAGAGGTCTTGTTGACTCATCACATACTACGGTAATGGAATTAATATAAAAATTCTGCCAAAGTATTTTGTTAAAGAGTACAGGTTACTCTATTTCAAACTGGTTACTTTTCTTCCTCCACTTTCTGAAGTTTTCTCCAGGCTTCACCTTGAGAATCCAGTATGGCTCCAGAAAGTTTAATATTGTGGAGACCTTTCTTTCTTTTTTTTTTTTTTTTTTTTTTTTTTCCGGTACCGGGGGTTTGAACCCAGGGGAACTTGACCACTGGGCCACATCCCCAGCCCTTTTTTGTGTTTTATTTAGAGACAGGGTCTCACTGAGTTGCCAAGTGCCTCGACATTGCTGAGGCTGGCTTTGAACTCACTATCCTCCTGCCTTAGCCTCCCAAGTGCTGGGATTACAGGCATGCGCCACCGCACCCAGCTTGTGGGGACCTTTCTAAGATCAGACCCCCCCACACACTATTAAACTAATACATGCTTAATCACCTTTTAAGTGTTGCTCCCAGACTCCAACAGTGAATGCTCCTCCAGTACATTGCAATATTCTATCTTTGCCTGTCTCTCCAGTTTTAGGGGAATCGGTTTGCCCTGTGACCTCAGTTCTCAGGTAGATTTAAGGAAAGTTGCTGATTTTCAATTAATTTCACTTTTTACTTTTCTTTTTTTTAATGAAGACAGGAGCAATGACATCCAAAGTATTCACATAGTAGTTTCCAAACAAGAAACTTGAAGTTCCTTGTTTTTAATCTTTTTTTTTAAACTTTTTATTATAAATTCATAGGAGTTCTTTATATATTATGGTTATGAGATCTGTCAAAAAAACACACTATAAATGTTTTCTCCTTGTACTGGGCACAGTTGCACACACCAATAATCCCAGTGGTTCGGGAGGCTGAGGCAGAAGAATAGTGAGTTTAAAGCTAGCCTCAGCAATTTAGCAAGGCCCTAAGCAATTTAGCAAGATCCTCTCTAAATTAAAAAAAAAAGTGGGGTGGGAGGGATGGAGATATGACTCAGTTGGTGAGTGCCCCTGTGTTCAATCCCTAGTAAGAAAAAAAAAATGTTTTCTCCTTGTCTGTGACTTATTTATTAATTTTCCTAAAGATGTCTCTTTTTATCCGGGTACAGTGGCATGTGCCTGTGATCTCAGTGGCTCAGGAGGCTGAGTCAGGAAAATCCTGAGTTCAATGCCAGCCTCAGTAACTCACCTAAGCAACTCAGTGAAACCCTGTCTCTAAATAAAATGTAAAAAGGGCTGGGGACGTGGCTTAGTAGTAAACACCCCTGTGCTCAATCCCTGATACAAAAAAGTATTTTTTTTAATATTATTTTGACACATAATTTTACATATTTGTGGGATACAGTGTGACAATTTTATGTATTACACAATGTAAAGATGTGTTTTTATGAGGAGAAATTTTTAATTTTAAAGTCTAATTTATCAATTTTTTGAAACTTTTTGTGACTTGTCTAAAAAATCTTTCCTTACCCAAGGATTATGAAGATATCCTATAATTTCTTCTATAACCCTTATGATAAGCCAACTATGTTTCTCTAAAAATATCACTTTAAATATAAAGACACAAAAAGATCAAAATTAAAGGGATGGAAAAGGTATACTATGTTAACACTAATCAAACAAAAGCTAGAAGAGCTATATTAATGCAGACTTCAGAACAAGGAAAATTTCCAGAGATAAAAAGAATAATTACATTATACTAAAATGACCAATTCTCCAAGGAGACATAACAATTCTTTTATGTACATGACTAACACCAGTCTATCAAAAACATGCAAGATAGGGCTAGGGATATAGCTTAGTGTTAGAGTGCCTGCTTAGCACGCTTAAGGGCCTGGGTTCAATCCTCAGCATTACCAAAGAGGGTGAGAGGCAACACTCGATATAATTACAAAAACAAATAGACAAATCCATTATTATAGCTGCAGACCTCAGCAACTCTCCAATAATAATTAACAGATCCAGCAGACAGACGGTTAATAAAGACACAATTGAATCAAAAAGTACCAACAATTAAATAGATCTGACATTTATAGAATATTCATCTAACAACTACCAAATACACATTCTTTTCAAACTCAAATAAGATATTCACCAAGACAGACCGCATTCTGATCTATAAAATATGCCCTAACTATAAAGAATAGAAATCATATAAAGCTAACATCATATTTAATGGCAAAAAACAAGGTGCTTTACCCCATGAGATTGAAAAACAAGGAAAGAATCTCAACTCTCACCATTTCTATTCAACATCATACTGGAAGTTATAAATAATGCAATACAAGAAGAAAAGGAAATAAACAGTATTCATGTTGGAAAGAAAGAAAGAAAGAAAAGTCTTTGTCAATGACATGATTGTCTATGTAGCAAATTCCAAACTCTGACAAAAAAAATTCCAAAACTAATACCTGATTATAAAAAGGTTGTAGGATACAAGTTAATAATACATAAAGTCAAATACTTTTCTTACAAACAAATCCTTTCTAGAAAGCAACAACTGGAATTTGAAATTAAAAACAATATTATTTACACTAGCACTCCCCAAAATAAATCTAATATATATATATATATATATATATATATATATGTGTGTGTGTGTGTGTGTGTGTGTGTGTGTGTGTATAATCTATGTGATGTAAACTACTAAACTGATAAAAGTAATTAAAGAAAAATCTAAATAAATGGAGAGAGATTCCATGTTCATAGGAAGGAAGATTCAATATTATCAAGATAAAAATTCTTCCAAACTTGGTAATCACATTCAAACTCCAGCAGAAGGCTGGGGATGTAACTCAGTGGGAGGGAACTTGCATGGCATGTGTGAGGCACTGGGTTGGCTCCCCAGCATCACAAAACAAAAAAAAAACAAAAACTTCAGCAGTTTACTTTGTGAATATTGTCAATCAAACTCTAAAAATTTATATAGAAGGGCAAAAAGACTCAGAATAGCCACAAAATATTGAATAACAAAGTTAAAAGATTGGCACTACTCAACTTCAAGATATAATATAAAGCTATAGTAATAGAAAATACAGTGTTATAAATGGGAAAGGACTGACATATAGTTCAAAGGAACAAAAATTAAAAGCACAGAAATACACCCACACAAATATAATCAAATGACTTTCAACAAAAAAGCAAAGGAAATTCAATAGAAAAGTGTAGTCTTTTCAGGAAATATTACTAGAGTAACTAGACATCCATGTGCAACAAATAAGTAAATAAATAAATCCACTGACCTTCACTTTTCACAAGAATTAACTCAAAATGGATCAAAGACCTAAATGTAAAACACAAAACTTGAACTCTAGAAAACAACATAAAAGAAAACCTAGATAACCATGGTTTTGGCAATGAGATGTTAGAAATAATATCAAAGCGCAATCCATGGGGGAAAAAATAAGGGTAGTCTTCATTTAAATTAGAAACTTGTGCTCTATGAAGAAAATGGAAATGCAAATGACAGAAGGGGAGAAAAATTTTCAAAACCCGTATTTGATAAAGGACTTGTATTCAAACTATACCAAAATAAATTTAGTAATAAAAGTACAACCAACCAAATTTAAAAGTAGGTTAAAAAAAAAAAAAACCTAAACAGATGGTGAAGATAGTAAGAAACCATGAACAGAACATCCAAGAACTATGGGACAGCAGTAAAAGACCAAATCTAAGAATAATTGGGATAGAGAAAGGCACAGAGTTTCAAACCAAAGAAATGCACAATCTCTTCAATGAGATAATACCAGAAAATTTCCCAAGCATGAAGAATGAATTGGAAAACCAAATATAAGAGGTTTACAGGACACCAAATGTTCAAAATTACAACAGATCTACACCAAGACACATTATAATGAAAATGCCTAGCATACAGAATAAGGATAGAATCTTAAAGGCTGCAAGAGAGAGGAATCAGATCACATATAGGGGGAGACCAATTCGTATCACGGCAGATTTTTCAACTCAGACACTCAAAGCCAGGACACCAAAGAACAACATATACCAAGCTCTGAAAGAAAAGGGATGCCAACCAAGAATCTTATATCTAGCAAAATTAAGCTTTAGATTTGAGGATGAAATAAAAACCTTCCATGATATAAAAGAATTTACAACTAGAAAGCCAGCACTACAGAACATCCTTGGCAAAATATTCCATGAAGAGGAAATGAAAAAAAAATGATAAAAATCAGCAGAGGGAGGTATTACACTAAAGGAAAAACCAATCAGAGGAGAAACCATGTTAAGTTAAATACCAAAAATGAAGAAAAATGGCTGGGAATACAAATCATGTCTCAATAATAACTCTGAATGTTAATGGCCTAAACTCACCAATCAAAAGACATAGACTAGCAGATTGGATCAAAAAAGCAGACCTAACAATATGCTGCCTCCAAGAGACTCATCTCATAGGAAAAGATATCCACAGGCTGAAGGTGAAAGGTTGGGAGAAATCCTACCACTCACATGGACTGAGGAAACAAGCAGGGGTTTCTATCCTCATATCAAATAAAGTAGACTTCAAGCTAAAGTCTATCAAAAGGGATAAAGAAGGACACTACATACTGCTCAAGAGAACCATACACCAACAAGACTTAACAATTATAAATATACATGCCCCAAACAATGGAGCATCCATGTTCATCAAAAAAAACTCTTCTCAAGTTCAAGAGTCAAATTGACCACACACAATAATTCTTGGAGACTTTAACACACCCCTTTCACCACTGGATAGATCTTCCAAACAAAAGCTGAACAAAGAAGCTATAGAACTCAAAAATACAATAAACAACTTAGACTTAACTGACTTATATAGAATATTTCATCCTTCAACAAGCGAATATACTTTCTTCTCAGCAGCACATGGATCCTTCTCTAAAATAGACCAAATACTATGCCACAAAACAACTCTTAGCAAATATAAAAAATAGAGATACTACCCTGCATTCTATCTGACCATAATGGAATGAAATTAGAAATCAATGATAAAACAAGAAATAAAAGCTACTCCAACACCTGGAGACTAAATAATATGCTACTGAATGAACAATGGGTTGCAGATGACATCAAAGAGGAGATTAAAAAATTCTTAGAGGTGAATGAGAACACAGACACAACAAATCGAAATCTCTGGGACACTATGAAGGCAGTTCTAAGAGGAAAGTTCATTGGATTGAGTTAATTCCTCAAAAGAAGAAAAATAAATGACTTAACATTACTTCTCCCAAAACACTAGAAAAAAAGAAGAACAGTCCAACACCAAAAGTGGTAGAAGATAGGAAATAATTAAAATCAGAGCTGAAATCAATGAAATTGAAACAAAAGAAACAATTGAAAAAATTGACAAAACAAAAAGTTGGTTCTCTGAAAAAATAAATAAATTTGACAGACCCTTAGCCAGGCTAACAAAGAGAAGGAGAGAGAAAACTCAAATTACTAACATACACGACGAAAAAGGAAATATCACAACAGACACTATGGAAATACAGAAGATAATTTGAAATTATTTTGAAAACTTGTATTCCAAGTACAAGTTTCTAGAGTTGCATGATTTGCCCAAACTGAAGCAGGATGATATACACAATTTAAAGAGACCAATTTTAAGCAATGAAATAGAAGATGCCATCAGAAGCCTACCAACCAAGAAAAGCCCCAAACCAGATGGATACACAGTTGAGTTCTACAAGACCTATAAAGAAGAACTAATACCAATACTCTTCAATTTATTTCAGGAAATAGAAAAAGACGGAGCACTTCCAAACTCATTCTATGAGGCCAATATCACCCTGATCCCAAAACCAGGCAAAGATACTTCAAAAAAGAAAACTTCAGACCAATATTTCTAATGAACATAGATGTAAAAATTCTCAATAAAATTCTGGCAAATTGGATACAAAAACATATCAAAAATATAGTACACCACAATCAAGTGCAGTTCATTCCAGGATGCAAGGATGGTTCAACATACAGAAATCAATAAATGTAATTCATTACATCAATAGACTTAAAGATAAGAACCATATTATTATCTCAATAGATGCAGAAAAAGCATTCGACAAAATACAACACCCC
This sequence comes from Tamias sibiricus, assembly GCA_025594165.1. Classification (NCBI taxonomy): domain Eukaryota; kingdom Metazoa; phylum Chordata; class Mammalia; order Rodentia; family Sciuridae; genus Tamias; species Tamias sibiricus. The sequence continues at coordinate 136,323,990 of CM046663.1, read as the reverse complement.
TTCATGTTCAAAACTCTAGAAAAACTAGGGATAACAGGAATATATCTCAACATCATAAAAACTATCTATGCTAAGCCCCAGGCCAACATCATTCAAACTGGAGAAAAATTGAAAGCATTCTCTCTAAAAACTGGAACAAGACAGGGATTCCCTCTTTCACCACTTCTATTTAACAGTACTTGAACTGCTAGCCAGAGCAATAAGAAAAACAAAAGAAATCAAAGGGATACAGATAGGTAAAGTAGAACTCAAATTATCACTATTCGCTGATATGATTTTATACCTAGAAAGACCCCAAAAATTCCACCAGAAAACTTCTAGAACTCATAAGTGAATTCAGCAAAGTAGCAGGATGCAAAATCAACACCCATAAATCTAAGGCATTTCTATATATCAGTGACAAATCCTATGAAAGGGAAATGAGGAAAACTACCCGTTTACAATAGCATCAAAAAATAAAATAAAATACTTGGGAATCAACTTAACCAAAGACGTGAAAGACCTCTATAACGAAAACTACAGAACACTAAAGACAGAAATTATAGAAGACCTTAGAAGATGAAAAGACCTACCTTACCCTTGGATAGGCAGAATTAATATTGTCAAAATGACCATACTAACAAAAGTGCTATACAGATTTAATGCAATTCCAATCAAAAATCCCAATGACATTCCTCACAGAAATAGAAAAAGCAGTCATGAAATTCATCTGGAAAAATAAGAGACCCAGAAGAGTTAAAGCAATCCTTAGCAAGAACAGTGAAGCAGGTGACATCACTATACTAGACCTTAAATTATACTACAGAGCAATAGTAACAAAAACAGCATGGTATTGGCACCAAAATAGACTAGTAGACCAATGGTACAGAATAGAGGACACAGAGACTAACGCATATAATTTCAGTTGTCTTATATTAGACAAAGGCGCCAAAGATGTACATTGGAGAAAAGATAGCCTCTTCAACAAATGGTGCTGGGAAAACTGGAAATCCATATGCAACAAAATGAAATTAAACCCCTATCTCTCACCATGCACAAAACTCAACTCAAAGTGGATCAAGGATCTAGGAATTAGACCAGAGACACTACGCCTCATAGAAGAAAAAGTAAGCTATAATCTCCAATATGTAGGATTAGGCCCCAAGTTCCTTAATAAGACTCCTAAAGAGCAAGAATTAATATCAAGAATCAGTAAATGGGATAGACTCAAACTAAAAAGTGTCTCCTCAGCAAAAGAAACAATCAGTGAGGTGAATAGAGAGCCTACTAATTGGGAACAAATTTTACCACATGCACATCAGATAGAGCACTAATCTCTAGAATATACAAAGAACTCAAAAATATTAACACCAAAAAAAACAAATAACCCAATAAATAAATGGGCCAAGGAACTGAAAAGACACTTCTCAGAAGAAAATATACAATCAATCAACAAATACATGAAAAAATGTTCAACATCTCTGGCTATTAGAGAAATGCAAATCAAAACCACTCTAAGATGTCATTTCACACCAGTCAGAATGGCAGCTATTAAGAACATAAAAAAAAAATAAATGTTGGAGAGGATGTGGGGGAAAAGGCACATTCATACATTGCTAGTGGGACTGCAAAATGGTGCAGCCAATATGGAAAGCAATATGGAGATTCCTTGGAAAACTGGGAATGGAACCACCTTATGACCCAGCTATACCACTCCTCGGTCTTATACCCAAAGGACTTAAAAACAGCATACTACAGGGACACAGCCACATCAATGTTTAAAGCAGCACAATTCACAATAGCTAAACTGTGGAATCAACCTAGATGCCCTTCAGTTGATGATTGGATAAAAAAAATGTGGTATATATACACAATGGAGTATTACTCAGCAATAAAAGAGAATAAAATCATGGCATTCACAGGTAAATGGATGAAGTTGGAGAATATAATGCTAAGTGAAGTTAGCCAATCCCAAAAAGCCAAATGCCAAATGTTTTCTCTGATATAAGGAGGCCAATTCACAGTGGGGTTGGGACGGGGAGCATAGGAGGATTAGAGGAACACTAGAATGGCCAATGGAGAGGGAGGGGAAAGGATGGGGGCAAAAGGGTGAAGAAAAAAAAATAGATGGTAGAATGAGATGGATATCATTATCCTAAGTGCATGTATAAAGATACAAATGGTGTGAATATACTTTGTATACAACCAGAGATATGTAAAATTGTGCTCTATAATATGAAATGTAATGCATTCTGCTATCATTTACAAAAACTTAGAATAAAAAAATTAAAAACCCTGAAAATGAATATTTATAACAGCTTTATTCATAAGCACTCCCAAATTTGGAAGCAACTAAGATGCTCTTCTATAGGTAACAGAATAAACACTGTGGTACATCCATAAAATGCAATGCTATTAAGTGATAAAATGAGTTATCAAGCCATAAGAAGACATAAAGAACCTTAAATGCATATTATCAGGCTAAACATGTTATATACTGTATGCTTCCAACTCACAGCCCTCAAAAATGTCAAAACTATAGAAAATGAAAAGAGTCAGTAACTGGCAGGGGTTTGTGAGAGAACAGAAAAAGAAAAGATGGAGAATAGGGGATTTTTCAAGCAGTGAATTGCTTCTGTATATTACTACAATGGTGGATACATGTTATTATGTATTTGTCATAGAAATGTACAACACAGAGTAAAATGCCTCTCCCCGATATAAACTATAGCCTCCAGTTAATAATGTGCCAATATCGGTTCACTGATTATAACAAATGTACCATACTAAAGCAAGGTGTTAATAATAAGGAAACTGTGCATAGGAGAAAGCAGAGAATATATGGGAACTCTGTACTTTTTGTTCAACACTCCTGTAAATCTAAATTGCTCTAAAAATAAGAAGAGTCTGGTAGTGCACACCCAAGCTATTGGGGAGGCTGAGGCACGAGAAGTATGAATTCAAGACCAGCATGGCTATATATAGCAAGACCCTGTCTCAAAATAAAGAGCTAAAGATGTATCTATGGTAGAGAACCCCTGTGTTCAAAGTCAGTACTACCAAAAAACACAAACACACGAACTTGAACAGACACTTCCCAAAAGGAAATACAGAAATGACCAAATATCAATGAAATGAAACACAAAATCAGTCATAAAGACATCTGTAATGCAAACTGAAGCTAAAATGAAATGTTATTTTACATTTACCGAAATGACTCAACTAGAACAGATTGACCAGATGTTGGCAAAGACGTGGAGCAAATGAAATTCTCATACATTGCTGGTGGGAGTATAAATTATACACTTATTTTAGAAAACTATTTAATGGTTTCTTGTGAAGCATAGCATATGTCTATGCTATAATCCAGTAATTCTATTCACACTTATTAAAGGGTGTCTATGCTATAATCCAGTAATTCTATTCACACTTATTAAAGGGAAATATAAACATATGCCTACAAAAAAGATTTGCACACTAATTTCACAGTAGTCTTATTCACAATACCCCAAAACTTCAGGAAACCCAAAATATCCACCAACTGGTAAATTCTTCGAAGAAACAAATTCTTAGAACTGAATACTACTCAGCAATGAAAAGAAACAAAACTATGCAAAAGCACATCTCAAAAAACATTACCTGGAGTGACGATGATTCCATTTATATTAATTCTAAAAATACATAAAACTAATAGTATGTGATAGAAATTAGAAAGTGGTTATTTCTAAGAGCATGGAGGAGGAAATGTTTGGAAAGTGGGTGAGGAAACTTTGTAGGGGTAATGGAAGTATTCTATGTCTTGTTTTGGGTGGCAAAACCTTTTTAAGTAGTAATAACATTCAACATCTTGATCTTGGTGGTTACACAGGTATGTTTGCATATTAAAAAATTCATGGAGTTTCGGATTTATGATCTGTGAATTTTTGTTTATGTTATAATAAAAAATTCAACTGAAAAACTACTTAGCAAAAAAATTAAGAAGTAAAAAAAAATGCACTATAAATACAGAAAATATTTTATAACATGTCTGACAGAAAACAGGCAAGTTCCAAAACTTGAGCTTAAGACATGAGATTCAGATTAGGAAGTTATCTGAATAGAAATTTATGTTTTTTTAAAAAACAAATTTGAAGTGATAGTAACTACTACAAAGTTTTTAAATACTACGTAAGTTAAAGCAAATACATCTGTGAGTGTTTGACTCTGTAGGTCATAAACTTGCAATCTCTGGTTGATGGCAAGAATAAAATCTGTCCATTCTGTTATCTACTTTATTACCTAGTATAAATACTTAACCTTTACAACAAAATGGCAGGGTACCATAAATCAAAGAAAGGGAAATGGGGTCCTAAAATGCAGTAAGTTTGCAGATTGAATAAATGTTTTCACCTTCACTCCTTTATGAAACACCAATGAACAAAGGATTTTTTTTTTTTTTAAGCACAAGCCCACTCCAATGGAGAGAAAAGAAAAAAAAGGAACAATAAAATTTTAGAAGCTGGAAAACTAATACGCAAGTGGTAAGAACTCAGCAAACCTGAGAAAACTGAATCTTAAGCCAACAGTGGAGAAGCCAAGAATAATCAAATTTATTCTGTAAAATCTGCAAATGACTCAGGAATTGATAAGGAACCTACTGCTTCTGGAAGTAGCAGTGGAAGGAAGACTAAAAATAAGGAATATGTTGTATGTTTTCACTATAAAGAAATGATAAATGTTTAAGGACATAGATATATTTATCCTGGTTTAACACTATACAAAATATATATGTATCAAAACATTACATGATAGTCTACAAACATGTATAATTTTTATGTATCAGCATTAAAAATTAAATTAAAAATAACATAAGGAATGTGGTTAAGAACATGAAGGAGGCTCCAAATTCTCTTCTCCACTCCAAGCCTGTAAGTAACTGTCCTTTACCCATTCTGGAAAAGGCTAAGGAGACTAAAACAATCTCTGAATAGGGAACACCAGCCAAGACTGAGGACCATAGTACTGGTCCAGAAACAAGAAGATTAGTTGAACCCATATATACTAGATGTCCTCTTCCTCAACTGAAATCCCAGAATGCTGGCAGTGAGATTTTTCTACGCTCTAGACAGAAGATGGGGGAAGTCTCCTCCGGGTAATCTAACAAACTCAGAAGAAAGACCTCAAGATATTAATTAATGATAGAAGTTTCCCAGCTAAAAAGAACCCAACCAAATAACCATACAGTGAAACTCACAATCAAGTCCCATCAATACCTCCATAGCTTCTAATCAGTTTGTTATGTATACTTTTTTTTTAATATTTGTTGTTTAGTTGTAGTTGGACACAATACCTTTATTTATTTATTTTTATGTGGTGCTGCAGATTGAACCCAGGGCCTCACATGTGCTAGGTGAGCACTCTACAGCTAAGCCACAAGCCCAGCCCCTGTATACCACATTTTAATATGAGTAATCAACCAAGGAATTACCAAACATCTGAGAAATGCCTGTATCAGGAAAGGCAGAGATAAAAACAAATATTAAAATTTAGAGGAAATATATTATGTAAGGAAAGTGCATCTCTAAAATCTCAGAGTTCAGAGAAAACACTATAATAATAAATGAAAAAAATTAGAGATCAAAAATGAGTTCCCTGAGTTTTGATTTCCAGTATGGGGAAGACTTCCTAGAAATTAAAATCAGACAGCAGGATGGGTGGTGGGGGCGGGGGGGGGGGGGGGAGGGTGACAGCATAATCTCTTAAAAAAATAAAGATAAATTACATAGAAATAATAAAGACAAAAAATATTTTTAAAAAAGTCAAGAAGAGATCCAATCTAAAAGACTGAACGTTAATACCTGTCCTAGAGAGAAAATCCAGAAAATAGAAGAAAAAAATTATTCAAGAAAATTTCCTAGCATTTAAAGGCATTATCAGATTGAAAAATAGTTTCTAAGTTAAAGGACGCTCCCAAAGTATCCAGCACAATGGAAGTAATTAGACTTATACCACAGCACATCATAAAGAAATTAGATCTCAAGAAAAGATAGGTCACTGCTGGGCATGGTGGCACACGCCTGTAATCCCAGCAGTTTAGGAGGCTGAGGCAGGAGGATTACAAGTTGAAAGCCAGCCTCAGCAAAAGCAAGGCACTAAGCAACTCAGTGAGACCCTGTCTCTAAATAAAATACAAAATAGGGCTGGGTGCCCCAGAGTTCAGTCCCCAGTACCAAAAAAAAAAAAAAAAAAAAAAAAAGACGATAGGTCACAAATGAAGGAGAAATCACAATGACTTCAGACTTCAAACTTCTCAATGGCAATCCTGGAAGACAGAGGGAATGAGATGGAGGAAAGGGGGGCATTTGTATATGTATGTGTGTGTGTATGTGTGTGTGTGTGTATGTGTGAGCAATGAGCCCATCTTACATGCAGATCTTAATTATTCTAAATACCACTACTGATTAAAAGGGGACAATGTACCTTAGAGAATTGTTTCCAGGGTTGGGGCAAGAAAAATACAATGAGACACTACAACATCTTATTGTACAATAAGCAAGAAAGTATACAAAGACAAACAAGGACAAAGAAACTGGCTTGAAGGGTTTCTCTAGCAAAATTTATAACAATCTATGCATCAAATAGAATAATGACATTAATAAATTATGAGACATTTATTTTTTAAAATTCATAAATCCATAGCAATAATCAGAAGCAAGGAAAAGGGAGATAAAGAGGAAAATCCTTTATATGAAAGAGTCAGCTAATAAATGTTAAAGGAATGATAGCATTTTTAAAAAGAAAAGTATAAGTCCAGTATAATAACTGATTAAAGCAAGAATCCTAAAAGCATTGGGTAAAAGGTTATTAGGAAACAGGTCTCAAAGTGTTACTTCACAGATTACTTATTAATTGCAGAGATAAAAATACACCTTTCCAAAAGAGATCTAGTCCCCTTAACCAAATTATCAAATTTAGCATTACCTTGAAACAACCTGACAGTAAATGCCTTCTAATGTCATATAATGAAGAGGTACACAATGAGTATAAGTATTTTAACTTAGAAACTAAGTTAACTTTTAACTTAGAAACTATTCTTATAAGTATGATAAATATATCATACTCTTGTCAAAAACATTTATCCCGAATCTAATCATGAGGAAACAAATAGACAAATCCAAAATCTGATCTCTAAGAACTGACCTGGACTTTTTCATGAAAAACAAAGAAAAGCAGGAGGACTGTTCTAGATTAAAATAAATAAAAAATACATACCAAACAATGTTTTCAGGGAAAAGACATTTGAGGGATAATTTAAAACATTTTAATATAAATATTAAATTATGTTATTGAAAAAAATAAATTAATACCCTAAACTGGAAAATAGTAAGATAATAATAAAAGTTAGTTATTTGAATTCATAAATGTAAATGCCAAAATAATCAGTTAAAAAAGGTAAAATTGGGGGCTGGGGATGTGGCTCAGCAGTAGAGCGCTCGCCTAGCACATGCACTGCCTGGGTTCAGTCCTCAGCACCACGTAAAAATAAACGCATTGTGTACGACTAAAAGCAAATAAATAAATTTTTTTTTAAAAAAAGGTAAAATTGGGGGCTGGGGCTGGGGTTCAATGGTGAAACGCTTGCCTAGCACATATGAGGCACTGGTTTGATCCTCAGCAGAATCACATAAAAATAAATAAATAAAAGTTTTCTGTCCATCTACACAACAAAAAACAATTTTTTAAAAAAAGAAAGAAAATTTGGCCCTATGAAGGAGGAATGGTACATGGAAATTAAGGAAGGTGATGGTTGATTTTTGTTTTATTTTGTTTTTTGTTTTTTGCTGCAAAACACATAAAACTACTATTTGAATCTTTAAAACATGAGGATGCACAACAACAGAAAAAACAGGATGCATTAATAGTATACACACAAAATAAGTATACATTGACTTATTTACTAATAAGGAAAAAAATCATTCTACTAATTAATACCAACTGGTAAAGCCTAATGAAATTCAATGTGTAGCACTATAAAACAGACCATATACAAATCTTTGATCATAGATTTGTATATAATGTGCTGTGATAATGAAATGGTTATTAATAAACCAAGAAGAAATATTTTCCTAGTCCAAATATGTCCTATTTATTCTGGATTTTCCATGTTACTTTAAAATTATTCATTTTAAAACACTTTAAACATCATTATGGCTAATGCTCTAATGGCAATCAATAAAGGACTTATGTATTCATTTCTTTATAAAACAGAATGTGAACAATAGCCCTGATAGTCAAAACTGCCAGCACTTTGCCTTCGCTCCACATTGTCCTTAAGCCTTTGATTGTATGCAGTATTAATATGCTGACAAGTTAATAAAATTTTTCTCATTCCTGTTTAGTTCTCTATTTATCCTTTATCAATATTATCAATTTTTGATATCACTTACAAACAACAAATATTCATAAATAAGTGACTAAAGTTTTCTTTCTTGGGTGATCCTGATAAACAAATTACATGAACAAAGGTTAATGTGAGATACAAAGCAAAATTCACATAATCCACCATAATCTACAGTAAATTTATCTGTGCTTTCAGTAATAGAAAAAAAGCTTATTTAAAATAACAAGAAAGAAACCAACTCACCTTTTTGCACTCATCTGTTCTTTTAGTTTACTGTACATTTCCAGCACTGCATTTAAAAAATAACATTTTAGCATTTAAAATGGAAAAAAGAGCATTTAGAGAGATTAAAATAATTAAAGAAGGCAAGAATACATTATAAAATCATAGTCTTCACTACATTGAATTAGCTTAATATTTTCTAATAAATGTTTTATGTTCCAAAGTAAATAAAAATATTTTAATTTTCACATATATTGAATATTTTATAGATACTAAACATTTTATATATGTATAATATTGAATATTATATATGTTATATATGTATATATATACATGTATATATATATGTATAGAACCTGGAACACTTGTGTAAGTTGATACCTATAATTGAGACATTAACCTAATAAAAATTATCCTACTCAGAAATTTCTAATATTTCTTCCATGAACTGGAATTAGAAGTTTGGACTTTAGTTATTTGAGAACTAAATTTTCTTTCTAAACTGAGATTCATTGATTCCAACCCAATATACCAAACAAAATAACACAACCATGTTATAATTAACCGTACAAAAAATCTTACACCAAATCTACAAGGAAAGAAAAACATCAAAAGTTTACTGCGAAGAGTGAGTTACAATAAAGGCAGAAATAAACATAGCATATTGTGTGCATATACAAATAAGTAATAAATTCCATCATTATATACAGCTATAATGTACCAATAAATGGGATTGTATAATTCTGAAAAAAAAAGAAATAAACATAGTAAATCATCTTTATTCATTTCATTCTTTCTATTAAGGCACAGAAATGCAATTATTCAATAAAATTGTCACAGTGTCAACAAAATGACATACTATCACAAAGAAGGCTTCACTCAACCATGTAAATGACCATTTAACCTTAGTACAATTTCAAAGTATAAAGTGAGTCAGTAAACTATTATTGGCTCATCAAACCAACTCATATTTTCCTAGAACTAGACAACATTTTTCTTTTCAGATTTGCTACAGTCGTATGGTTATTCCCAGGGGTCTACATACTTACTAAAGAAACTATTTACTTGTCCAAAAAACATCAGACCTGCAATGGTGGCTACAGTGAGCTGCCCTAACTCTGTGACCTCAAAGGACCCTCTGCACTTCTATCATAACCCCTATAGGCAATGTAATATTTCTCACATTTTCTAACCAAAGTATTGGAATGAACACATAACATGGGACAGATCCTGATGCAACAGTATAAACTGTTTTTGAAGTCTCCTGTTTTACCTCAATAATTCATACAAATTTCACATCTACCTTATTATTTCCACCTTTTTTCCATATAAAAATTATGCTTTCTTCAAAAATAATCAAATAAAACTAATGCACCAATAAAATGCATTATTTATGCTATGAATTCTTATATCTTCTCATACACCTCCAAAACCAAGGAGTAGTTAGGCAACTGTATTATAATTGATGACTTAGTTGTCTTTATTCACATTAGATTGTAGGATCATTGTAAAGCTGAGACTATGTCATTTTCAACTTTATATCTACAATACCTATCATAATGCCTGACACACACAAAAAAAGTATTTATCATTTGAGGATGGACAGAGAAAAGGAGATATTGTATTTCACTACACAATTGTTGCACCCTATTTTTTCAGTCCAAAAATTGGTTAATAATCTTTCACAGTATAATCGTTGCATGGACTAATTCTGTTTGTCATGCTGCTTAAAAGGTAAATGTAATAGCAATGTATTCACCAGTGGCATAGGAATGTGCCATTTGTCTTCTCCCACACCAAAAGCTGTGAGCCTAGAATTCTCAGCACTTGGGCATTGTCAGTATATTTCAGAAAGCTGACTTGAGCGATTGGTTTAGAATGCTGCAGTACTGACGTATTTATTATAAATACATCTTACATGAGTAGCACTGAGGACAGTGTGTCAGATAACAAAATCAATGATAACAAGCACAGAATCTTCAGACACAGATGATTAAATTTTGTCAGTCTACACTTATCAACACTATAGTAAATTTTCAAGTGTAATATTTTTACTATAATGCATAAATCAATCTTTATAAATCTTTATAAAGACCAGAAAATGTTCACTAAACTGGCTAAACTGTCATGAAGAAATGATGTGCATCAATTGGACTACTCAATTTTAACATATATTCTCAAGTAGTTTGTGCAACTTAATCTTGGACCAAAGACAGGTTAGTAATAAATGATTTGTAAGTAACAACAGCACAATTTATTATTTTTAAAAGCTTCACATAATGGCCACACCCCACTGTTTTGAAAAAAATTGGCATAAAATCTGCAACAATTATGCAATGGAATGTGGTCATTCTGGATGTTGCAATTCAGAACACAATATTTACATGAACTTACACATGTTGTCTGGCCTTAAAAGCAGACAGTGGCAATAACAAAAACTTGACCTCTACTTCCCTTTATTTCTCTAGTTTGAATAGCTCACTAGCAAAAAAAGCTGAGTTCAGCTCTTTCTCATTCCATCAATACCCAATTTTTAGACTTATTATCTAAATTAAAAAGGGACAAAGCATAAATCTTAGGAGGCTGTCTTCATGGCTATTACAATGTATCTGATAGGCAAACATATCATTAAACATCATCATAAAGAAGTATGTTTCTAAACCCTGAAACCTAACATTATAAGTAGGCATTTTATTTACTCAAAGATCAAACTTAGTAGGCTTTCATTGATTCTAAAAAAAAAAAGCTATTGCCTTAAGTGACGAAACAATAATATAATTTCTTTAGCCAATAAAATCTGCTGAAAGTTTTAACAATATAATTTGTATTCTTAGTTAAATTTACACCATATAAATATTATACAAAACATTCTATTACCCTGGATGTATAGGTTTAGGTTCCTTCCTAAAAATTAATAAGTAAGTCAAATGGGACAATGAGACAACTTTAGCTTACAATATTAAGAAAAAAATGGCATATACCTGCTTCCTTTTGTTTGAACAGGATGCTTCCAACTTAAAGTATATTAAGTCCAGGTAAAGAAAATACTGGTTAGTTTCTTCAGAATTTATGTGATGTCCCAGTAATATCTGAGCCCTAACAGAGAGACCAGAAACTAAGTCTTTCTAAAATATAGGAGAAAAAAATAAGAAGGGAGAAGCCCTAATACTTTTGATGTTTTCTGACCTTATCAGCAAAATGAGATTGTGAGCAAAGCAAAATCAACCTGTTATGTGACAAACAGAAAATGATGGAAAACTAGAAGTAAGAAAATTAGGCAAATTAGGCAAAGATGAGAAAATGTAATCAAAGGGCACTCTCCGCATGGGAAAGTATTCTGGGGGGTGGGGACATAGACAGGGCAGGGGGCTGGAGGGGACAGATGGCAAAGTAGGCAGAGAAGAAATGCAAAGCTAACAGTTCTAGGAGACTGGTGTAACAGATAATCAAACAAGCGTCTTATTAAAAAATAAGAAAATCATGGAAATTCATAAAACAGAGTGAATAGGAGAGGTAATCAAAAGCTTTCTTGGAAGCAATCACCAAATAATCAAATTCCCATAATAAAGAATGACTATATGCTATTATTAAATCTGTCTATAACATAATGTTTGGCTTGGTAAAATTAAACTCACCTGGAAGGCATAACTGCAATTTTTCTACAACAGTTGTAATATTCCTCTGCTGAATTCTACATCGAATAATATCTTCTGTTTGGACTATCACCTTAGAAAAGAAGAAATGTACATATTTTTAAAGAAACAAATAACACCCACATACTGAGTTCATTTTTTTAAAATGTATCATTTTCTTACCTCTTTTCCAGCATCTTGAAACCTTCGGTTGGTATCAGTAACTTGCACCTTAAAAATAATTTCATCTTAGTTAGACAAATATGCATAAAACTGCCCTGATGTAACTGCTCACCCTTGTAATCAGATCATGCTTCATGAGAAACTTAGAACAAAGAAATGCAAATTCAAATTAACTCTACAGCTTGAACTTGAACTTTTGATTGAAAAGGGCTTTTGTTAACTTCAATTACTTATGACAGTTCTTTTTAACAGATTCTGTGGCAAACTTCTCAAATTTACTCAGGATTTTTGAACTTTACTTGCTTCTCTAAGTCTGTCAAACAATTCAAATCACTGACCCAATTGACCACTGGTCCCTTTTTGATAACTTCAATGAGGTCTATGTGCCATTCACTGTCTGTAGGAAATGGTGATTGCATTTTATGGTAATTAAACATTCATACTTTGCTGAATGCAAACACTGGGTGGTTGATTAACATCAAACACAGAAATCTCAATCCACAGCAACATTTTAATGCTGCAGGTGCAGGCAAAGCTCAACCTCAAATTTTCCCACATATTAAGTGACTCATTAGGTCATCATAGTAAGGAAGCACATTCTGGTTTATTAAAAATCTCATTAATTTCTGAACAAAGATGCTCAGTGACCTCATTGATGCTGTATTTGGTCTCTTGTTATCTGAATATCCTTTATATATAATACATAATAGTTTTCTAATCATAATCTTTGAATTATCTGCTAAGCACTCTAAATGCAAAGAAAGATAAATAGGACAATTCTTATAACTAAATATTTTATATTCTTACTGAACAAATCCAGGTCTCTTTTAATATATAATGTTTTTGCTACATGACAGAAAATGCAGACCATCTTTAAAATTTTTTACATTGCTGTTAAATTATTTCAAAGTTTCAGTATAATTAAATAACTTTGAGAACAAAATCATTTATAGTAAATTTTAAACAATTTGAGGATGTTTTAAAATCAATATTGTATTAATTATCATTTTAAAAATTCTAAAACTGCAAATAAGACCTTTCACTATATGAATGTTTTGAATTCATTTCCCTGGGTGGAAAAAAAATCCTATTAATTCAATGTACTACTTGCTTTAGAAAAACAGAGATTACTCCTGTCATTAGCATGACAACTGCATTAACATCCATAAAGAACATTCCCAAATACATATATTAATTCACTTCCTGAAAGCACATTTAATAGTAACTTACAGATACGTACTATAGTAGTTGAGTAATTTAATAAGAACAAAGGAAAACAAAATTTTAACATATTTCCTACCTTCAGTTTTTCTGCATCAGTCCTTACTTTAAGGAGTTCTGTAATAGCATCTACAAAACCCTGATGATGAAAATTACACATTTTTTTCAATTTCCTTGTCATGATTACGGATACAAGCATCTAACTTTTCCATAAACTTCTTGTGTGAATTTGGTTGGTCATCATACACCGACCTGTATATATATAAAAAAAACTAAAATTAACTTCCCTGTTCACCAAAATTTATTCTTTATTAAGTCCAATCTTTGCAACAGCTAGAGATTAAGTCTGAACAAATAAATAGGTTAGATGGTACTGTCTCCAACAGAAATAATTTTGGTGAAAATATTTCATTTCTTTTGAACATGGTAACATTAAAAAACAAGAAATCCTCTAAATATATCACTAGTTATCCATAAGTAAAGATCTGAGGCTTAGAAGATACGGGCCAAATACAAGTCTTATACTAGGGCTCAAAAAAAGAATCAGGGCTGGGGCTGTAGCTCATGGCAGAGCACTTGCCTAGCATGTGTGAGGCACTGGGTTCGATCCTCAGCACCACATAAAAAATAAATAGATAAATTTTAAATAGAATATATGTGAATAAGGAATGAATGAACAAAATTCATGATATCTATGGCATTTACTACATGTCAGCCACGTTCTAAGTACTTTATATATTAACTCTTTCATCCTCACAACAAGCCCATAAAGTAGGCGTTGTTATTATTTTTGTTTTGCTGGATGTGTTACAGATTGTGTAACTGCTATAAATTCAACAATTTGCAAATGACTGCTAGGATGTGAATCCTGGCAATCTAGCTCCACAGTACATATTCTCAAGTACAATATCATAATTGTAGTCACTACGATATTCTCCAAAGATGGCATCACATGCCTGATGTATCTCAGTTCACACTCGTTGCCACTTAGAAGACATCCTACCCCACCATTCACCATGCAGTAAAGAACTAACCTTGGCCCTGGCTCCTGAAATGGAAGCCTCTGGTACTCCCTGCCTCTTGCTTTGTCCTTTTAGCTTTTTAAGTGGCTGAACACTTAGGTCAGCAATATAGCCAGTCAGCAACATGACTGTCAGTCATGTCTACCTGGGCGGTTAGTCATGTTTACATGATCACATCCTAATAAAACACTGGGACATCAAGGCTTGAGGGAACTTCCCTGATCAGCCATTCTCTGAGTATTGCCACATATCACTGCTGCGAGAGGTGCTATCTACACAATGGGAAAGGACAACTGAAAGTTCATACCTGGCACTCTCCTATACTTTGCCCTATGTGCCTTTTCTTTCTCTGTTAAAAAAAAAAAAAAAAAAAAAAATATATATATATATATATATATATATATATATATATAGCTTTGCTATATTCTGTGACTCATTCTTGCAAATTTTTGAACCTGAGCGTAGATCTGGGGATGTCCTGAAGTATACTTTCCCATCTGTTGCCCATTGTTTGAGGTTCAGTGCAAGTTCCATTTTCTCCAACAGACCTCTGCCTATCATTTTTATACAAAGTAATCCTTTCATCTGAAAGACAGGTAAATTTATAGTCCTTTACAATTATTCTGACAGGTAATCATGTATAACTTTTTATCTAACTTAAATGTTTTATGGGTATGTCACATATTTTGTTTCCCCAAATAGATCACAAATTTCTTGAGGGCAGCCTCCACATCTCAGGTTTTAATGAGTACTAACTATAATACTAGAAAAACCAATACTGGATAGTAATCCTGAGAATTTAGGCTCTTTAAGATGAGCTAGAGGGCTGGGGTTGTAGCTCAGTGGTGGAGCGCTTACTTCACATGCGTGAGGCACTGGGTTCGATCCTCAGTACCACATACAAAAATACATAAATAAAACAAAGATATTGTGTCCATCTATAACTAAAAAAAAAAATTTTTAAAGATGAGCTAGAATGAAGCTCTGAACTTGAACTCTTTTTCTTTTCTACCTATATTACTCTCTTGATCTCATCTTGAGTATAGCTTTAAATTCCATAAACATATTAACATCTCCCAAATTTGTATGTCCAACCCTGACCTCTCCTCAATCTTCCAATTCAAGTCTCTCAAACAGATATCTGATGAGCATCTCAACTATGTTAAAAATGAATTCCCAACTTCTTTCCCCAAATCTGTTTTTCCCATAGTCTTTCTCATATCAGCAAACTCCATTATTCTGACTGCTCAGAAAAGGAAAAGAAAAACTCTGAAATCATCCCTGACTAATAATCTCTTTCTCTCACCCTCTTCCCCCTACTAATCTAGCAAACCTAACCACACCTCTCTACCTCCACTGGGTATCACCCTGGACTAAGCCAACAACTTTTCTCACCAGGTTATTGCTAATTGCTTTCTAACTGATCTCAGTGATCCTATCCTGCTCCCCTTCAGTGTGTTCTCAATAGAGTAATCAGATTATGTCTAACAGAAATCATAAGTAAAACTTTACATAAGTAAATTCCCATGTCCCTCTTCTTCTGCTCTAAACCTTTTTTTTCCTCTTACAACAGTCCATAAGGCCCCACATAATTTTGCTGCATGTTATTTCACTGGCCTCACATACTTCTAATTATTTCCATTTCACTTATTCCATGCCAGCAACATTGGACTCCTCATGGTGTCTTAAACACATTAGGCATGTTCTTGTCCTAATCTTTGCAAATGCTGTTTCCTCTGTCTGGATAACATTTCTTGTATGTACTTATCTCCCTCACCTCCTTTAAGTCTTTTATCCTCTTTTTAGAGAGGCCTCTTCTAGCTACTACATCTATATTACAACACACACACACACACACACACACACACACACACACACACAATCCCCTTCTCTTTTTTTATTTTATTAAAATGAAGAAATTTATATGGTAATGGTCTTACCACTACAGAATATATTGTATATCTTTATCTAATTATCTGTCTTCCCCATAGAATGCGAATTGTATGAATACACAGATTTTATATAGTTTCTTCTATTGAGTCGCAGCCCCTGAAGGCATAGAGTTTTTGCCTGTTTTATTCCCTGTTGCATCCCTAGCTCTAAAACAGTATCTATCTTATCATATAGCAGATGCTCAATAAATAATTGATAAATGAATTACATGGATGGAATCGGAAAGTATATTTACTATATTCGGCTTCAGGTAAGGCATCTGACTTCTTTAAATATAAAATTTCTCAATCATAAGATAGGAATAAAAATAGTACCTACAGCAAAATGAACAAGAATTTAAAGTTAAAAACATAATATCATTGGGTTAGGATTATAGCTCAGTGATAGAGAGCTTGCCTAGTGTGCACAAGGCCAGGGGTTCAATCCTCAGCAACACACACACACACACACACACACACACACACACATATACACATATACACATATATATATATATATACACATATATATATATATATACATGTGTATATATATAGCATCTCCCAAAAAGACATATGTAGATATAAATATTTAAAAATACTTAAAGTCTATATGAAGAAAGTGACTGAAAAAAATCAAAGTACTATATTATCGAAAAGATATTTCATGTTTAAGAATGGGACAACAATATTGTTACAATGTCTTTTCTTCCCAAATTGATCTATAGACTCAATGCAATCCTAATGAAAATTCCAGCAAACTATCTTATAGATATCAACAAAGTAATCCATAAGTTTATAGAGAGCAGCAAAAAGACCCAGAATAGCCAACATAATATTGAAGGAGAAGAACAAAGTGCCGACAACCCAATTCAAATTTACGATTAGTAATCAAGACAGTGTGGTATTGGTGAAATGACAGACAAATGGATCAATGGAACTGAATAGACACCCCAGAAATAGACACACATTATTACAGTCAAACACATTTTTTGTTTATTTGTTTGCAATGCTGAGAATTGAACTTGGGGCCTCACACATGCTAGTAAGCACTCTCCCATGGAGTTACACACGCAGCCCAAGTCAACTGAATTTCAACAAAAACCCAAGGTAATACAATGGAGAAAAGACAACCTCTTCAACAAATGGTGCTAGTAACTCACATGCCAAACAGTGGATCTAGACACAGATCTTATACTTTTTACAAAAATTAACTCAAAATGGATCACAGACCTAAATGTAAAATTAAAAAACTCTTAGAAGATAACATAAGAGAGAATCTAGATGACCTTGAATTTGGCAATGACTTTTTAGATATAACACCAAAGATACAATTCTAAGATAGAATTGATAAGCTAGATGCTACTAAAATAAAAAATTTCTACTCTGTGAAGAGAAAAAAATGAGAAGCTACAAAATAAGAAAAACGTTTATAAAAACATATCTGAAAAAAGATTAATATGCAAAATATACAAAGAATTCTTTGAAAATTTTTATTTTCAAAGAATTCTTAATACTCAACAATAAGAAAATAACTTGATTTTAAAATGGGCCAAAGACTTTAACAGATAACTCTTTTAAAAAACAATACAAATGGCAAATAAGCATAAAAAAGATGTCTCATATCATTTGCTATCAGGGAAATGTAAACAACAATGACACACCAGTACACACCTATTAGAGTGGCCAAAATCTAGAAAATTAAGAACACTGAATGCTAGTGAAGATGTGGAACACCAGAAAATCTCATTCATTAATGACAGGAATGCAAAATGGTACAACCACTTTGGAAGACAGGTTGGCAGTTTCTTACAAAACCAAACACATAAGAAAAAAGTTTTTAAAATATTCTTACAACATGATTCAATAATCATATTTCTTGGTATTTTTCCAAAGGATTTGAAAATTATATTCACACAAAACCTCTACATAAATTTCACAACAGTTTATTCATAACCGCCCAAACTTGGAAGTAAACAAGATGTCCCTAAGTAGGCAAATGGATAAATAAACTGGTTCATCCAGACAATTAACTATTAGTTGGCACTAAAAACAAATGAGCTATCAAGCCACAAAAAAAGATGGAAGAAACTTAACTGCATATTACTGAGTGAAAGAAAGCAATCTGAAAACGCTACAAACAATATAATTCCAACTATGGGACAGTCTGGAAAAGGCAAAACAACAGAAGCTGTAAAAAGATAAATGGGAAGGAAGGAAGGAATGGTAGAGTACAGAAGATTTTTAAGGTAGTGAAAACATTTCGTATGATATTATCACGATGGATATATGTCATATATTTGTCCCAGTCCACAGAATGTATACCACCAAGAGTGAACCCTAATGTAAATGATAATGAAGCGTCAATGTAGGTTCATCAATTATAACAAATGTACCTCTTTGGTGAGGGATACTGATATCGGAGAAGTTTTGCATGAGTATAACTTCCTCCCAATTTTGCTATAAACCTAAAACTATAAAGTTTTCTAAAAATACTATTTACATCACCAGGCATGGTGGCACAGGCCTGTAATCCCAGTGGCTCGGGAGGCTGAGGCGGGAGGATGGAGAGTTTAAAGTCAGCCTCAGCAAAAGCAAGTCACTAAGCCTAAGCCATTCAGTGAGACCAGTCTCTAAATAAAATACAAAACAGGGCTGGCATGTGGCTCAGTGATCGAGGGCCCCTGACTTTAATCCCTGGTACCAAAAATAATAATAATACTACTATCTACATCAGAGTGTTATGACGAATTAGTAAACATGAAAATTTCTTAGCACAATAACTGATATATGGTAAGTGCTCAGTGTACGTTGGCTACTAATGCAGTGTACACATAAGAGATAGCAAAATCCTTGTTAAATGAATGAACCAGAAGCTGAATAATTGAATCCTAGCTACAATTATCAAATAAATATGGCTAATTATCCATGCTAAGGGATCTGCCTACTACTGATACTTCACATTTAGATCTGGCTGGCTTTTTTTTCTAGTGTTTCATTTTTTTCTTACACCACACCAGAGAAAATATCATTGCCTCCTTTTCACAAATGAGGAAACTGGAGTAGAAAATGATAAATGATATGTTCCACATAGCCTAGTTTGGGATTAACTGAGGCAGTATTAAAACTCCTATTGCTGCTTTTTCCACAAGTAATTCACAGTTAACAGATATCATAATATTCCTTTGTATATGTTCCAAACTCACTGAACAATTTACTCTGAACATTTTTATAATTTTTCTATATATTTTAATAAAACAGTTTGATATTTACCTGGCTTTTAAAATCCCAACTAGTAAGGACTGGGGATTTGGTTCAGTGATAGATTGCTTGTCTAGCATGCTTGGGGCCCTGGATTCTATCCCTAGCATCTAAAAAATATGTGTGTATGTGTGTGTGTCTGTCTGTCTGTCTGTCTGTGTATCAATTAGTAAACAGGACAAGGAAAAGAAGAAGCAGCTGTGCGCACTTGCGCAAGCACTCTCTCTCTCTCTCTCTCTCTCTCTCTCTCTTCCCTTTTTTAATCTATTACAAGTGTCTCACTGTAGGAAAAATCTAGTGAGAGATATTTCATGACTGCTCTACCAAAAGAGGTTCTGACTCTCTTTTTAAGTAAAAAGGAAAGACTGTTATACCTTTCAAAATTATATAAATAAACAACAGAAGAGAAATAATAGTTCTTTCACAGAAGTCTTTCATTTTGGAACGTTCTTAGAGTCCATCCTTTGGCATGTCTTTCCAATTTATTCCCCAGAATTTTAAAAACAATACTGTTTTATAATAATTCAGGATACTTCCAGTACCTCCACTGTAGCATCACAAGTGAATTCCTCTTTTTCTGATAACTTATTACTGAGAGAAACAGTATCAAAACATACACAAACCCACCTTCCATTAATAGAAAACCAAAGCCTGCAAAGCATAACCTATTTACACTCCATGTCTTCTGTTAAAATAGAACCATACATTTAAAAAAAAAAATGAAAATATTAAAGTTTCAGATAAGGGATACTCAACCTGTTCTATAAACATGAGAACAGGTCTTGATCTACCTATAACTAAGTCTCAGACTCCCCCAAAGTTCTCCTGACCCTTAACAGCTATTTGCTAATTTCAGACATGAATACAAACTGCACTCCAAGCTTATACCTGTAATCCATAACAATGAGTGGAGTACTCAGAAATAAAGTCATAAAAATGAAGGAAAGTTCTAAACTACAAGAATAAGTTGCATTTGAACAAAGTACTCAAGTATCAGGCAAGTGTCAGAATCCAAAATTCAACAAATGATAGAATGCTGGCCCTAGTAAGGACCATAAAGTTCCTAGGTCTAACTACCTCATTTTAATAAATGAAGCACAACCTAAAAGCCAGCAAGCAAGAACTCAAAATGGAATTAATCACCACATGTAGTTGATTTAATCCTCTATTCAAACCAATGAAAGGTAATATAAAAATAACTAGTCTAGAAATTTACTAATAAAGTCAGTAAGAAATAGCTGACAGGGTAGAGACAAGAGAGAGGGGAGGAAAGAGGGAGAGAGGAAAGAAGGATGGATATACATCAGAATACTGAAAAGGGGAAAAAAAGTAAAAGGAAATGTTAAGCCCAGAATCTTGATACAGTATGCAAAACAGGTATTGTCAATCTTTTTTTCTGAGGGGATTTATATTTAATCATAGATAAGATTTGAAAGCTGGTAGTGGGGGAAGAATAGAAAGAGAAACAGAAGATGTGTTCTCCCAGCAAAGATTTCCCACAGTGACTTAACTGGCTATAGAAAGGAATCATGGCTGCTGCTTCTAACTTAATGATGGTGATGATAAAAGTAACAATTAGAAACCACCAAGAACTCACTGTGTATTCAGTGTTTTCCATGTATTATATTATCAAATATTCACTGCCACTTTATGACATAGATTCTGTTATCCCAATATACAAATGTAGTTTGGGAAGATTAAGACATAAAATCCAACAGTCACATGGAAACAGAGCCAAGATTTAACCCTGGGTCTACCTCACTCCAAAGCCAATGCTCCTATTATGTTATATAAACTCTCCAGTTAGTAATGGTGATAAGCAGCATGGAATGCAGAGAGGAAGTACCAGCATAGCTACCAAACAGATCACCTTTGAAGATCAACAATTGAGAATGACTCAATAGGGAATCCCTGATGTGCACTGTTGCACCCATCAGGTGAAATCAACCAATGGACAGAAAAAAGGAATGAGAACTGAGGCAAAGCTAATTGTTAGGCAGTATTAAATTAAAAATGCAATAAAACAAGGAGCAACAAAATATGAAATAGAGAAAACTGAGGGCCCCATACTTATCTGACCTCAGCTGAAGGGACTCTGAAAAATCTTTTTCTTTCTTTGTCCCTTTTTATCTTTGAATGATCATTATTATTCTTTGAAATTTTGATTTGCAAAGAAAAGAAAGAAAATACTGTTCAAGACTATTCACTCTTTGAACCTGAGTTGGTTAAGTTATATCCACCCAATACACTAGTGTGCCAGATATACAACCATTCTAATTTTTTTTAGCAATATACACCTTAATGAAAATAATATTTCTTCTTTCAAAACATTTCCCCAATTGTATGTTTATTGGCAAATCTAATCAAATTTCTATAAACAGCCACATCAATATGACACAACTAGCAAAACTGAACAGTAGAAAGTTGGTAAATTTTCCATTATCCCATATCCACTAAGGTTGTATCTCTTAATATTACATATTACAGACAATGACATCAATATGAGAATTCAGTCATCCCTTCCAAAAGCTTAGCACGATAAAATATTACTTCTGTTAAAATTTATGCAGACAAAAACACAGATACAAAGTCAACTTTAAAATTTATTTTAAATGAAAAACTGATGATTTACACTAAAGATTTTATCTACATATTTTAATTTTAGCAACTAGGAATGCATAAAATCACTATGTCTCAAAAACATAGCTAAAAATTAAATACAAACATGTTTTCTATTTTTATTCTGTCAAATCACCAGAGCAAAATGTTGAAATATGAGTTACTACATAGTATTTGATCACCTAATACAACAGCTTATGGAATTAAAATAAGTACATTATCTTCCACATATGCCTTTTTGAATCATGTACATAGGACTCCACCTAGTGGTAAGAAAATAAAAATAAAATGAAGATTAAAATGTTAAACTGGTTCACAGAAAATTAATGCTTTCATCATCAAACCAAATGTCTTAACTGAGAAACTAACTCTATTTTAATATTATTATGGAAGCTAGATTCTGTAAATAAAATAAATGACCTACCAAACATATTCCAAATTTTTATTTTTGTAAAGAAAAAGTCTATTTCTAACGAAAGAAAAAAACATTCACAAGGTACTATACGAAAAGGACTCTCAGCTCTGGTAACATATAAGGATATTTTTCATTAAAAAGTACATAATAACAATTTTTAAAAAAGCACGCAATATTCTTATACTATTTTCAGTATTTTTTCTCTCACTGAATCTAAATTATAAAGAATAATTCTATCACAATATCTGGGAAAAAAATAAAATGTGTTAACTTCCTGGGAAATAATTTTTTATTTACTAAAGTAATATCTATACTTTGAGAAAAGTTGGCACACTCTCAAAGTACCTAATCCTACCTTTCCCCAAATTACCTATATTTACTAGAATACTATAGTTTCTTTTTCTAGACAAAAAAAAAAAAAAAAAAAAAAAAAAAAGGCTTTTCTCTGTCCCCAAATACTTTGTTCTATAATTGGATGGATATACTGGTTATATAACCATGAGAGAATGGTCAAGGCCTTATGTCTGCATACTGCCTAATGTGAAATAGTCACCTAGAGCACTGGTCATTAAAATGAGAGCCACTGGCAGACTTTCCTAGGAATTTTATAAAATGTCAATCAACTGCTTTTAAGAAAAAACAAAGACTAGCATGAAAATGGACTTTCAAATACTGGATAGCTAGAAAGAGAAATACTTTTTAGGACTCTGGGCATTAACGATGCCTTTTACCTTTTGGTGTCAAATATATTTCTACAAACTTTTGTTAGAAAACAAAATTTTACTCTTCTATCTCTAATAAAATTGTATTTATTACTTCTAACTTTCTGTGGATGCTTTTTAATATCATCTTATACTATACCTCTTCAAAAGATGAACCACATTTTTTCACCTGTTCCTCAATGACACAGCAGTCTTAATTTAGTATTTTTGGGAATAAATTGCTTTTCTGTTCTATTAAGCATTCTGTATTCTCTCAGTCTACAGGCAGTTTTGCTATTTTTCATTAATAGTTCAAATGGCATATCAAGCTTAATTTCTAACATTAGCATTAGCATATTTCTAATACAAATTTAGTATTTCATATTAATGAAATGACATGATACTTCTTTAGCAATTGCATATTTATAATTAATTATTTTTAGATTCTGGGTATATATCTTAGTGGTAAGTACTAAAATATTGGTTATTAATTTCAAAAATTTTTAAATATTAAATATATTTATAAGACAATTAACTACGCTAATGATTACCAACTTTGGACAAACTAAAATTAAAATGCTACTATGAAGACAATTTTAAAGTCATTACCAAAAAAACTGTTCAGAAATTTCCAGAAGTTATTTGAACCATCCCATCCAATACATACTGCTTGCTATCAATCTCAAAATAGTTTTAAAATATAATTTTGGTATATTGGTAAAAGTTGTCACACAACAAATTATCACAGGCAACTGATCTAAAACTAAGATTTGAAACCATGTCCTTAAACAGAAGTACATGAATTGTTTCTCTCTCTCTTTTTTGTGTGTGTATGTGTGTGTGTGTGTTTTTGTTTTTGTTTTTTATTTTGTTGGTACTGGGGACTGAATCCAGGGTTGCTCTACCACTAAGCTACATCTCCAGCCGTTTTTGTTTTTTATTTTAAGGTAGTCACACTAAGTTGCTGAGGCTAGTCTAGCATTTGTGATCCTCAGCCTCCCAAATTGCTGGGATTGCAAGCATGCACCATCACACTGGTTCACATAAATTGTTAAAGCTCTTTCAGAATGGAACATATGAACACTTCAAGTATAAGAGGGCAGTTAAACAGCAAAAAGTAAGCTTCTGAAATCCAGTGAAACATTACTATGCTCAGATAAATTCATCAACAGTTCTCTGTGCCTCCTATATGGAGCCTGGAAACTAGAGGAAGTTATATTGAGATATTCTATTTCTTCCTTACTATTCATTTTTAGGAAGTTGTTGTATTCTTGGCTATATGTATAGGGAATTTAATCCAATCTTTTAGTGGAGCATTCTCTTTAATACTAATTTATGATCCACTTGAAATCCTGCAGTTAGAGTCAGAGGTAAGACTTGAAACACTGCAACATTTTTCAGTAGCCTTCAGATACAGTTAAGGTACCCAGATTTTCCGTAAAAAAACACAAAACATGTAATAAACAGTGGGCTAAATATTGTGCAAAGATAGCAAATAAATTATCACTGGGGGAAGGGCCGTTTTTCATAAAATCATATGACCTGAAATTCACTACTTGTTACTTGCGCCGAACAGCTGCTCAATCTTGGGGAAAAAAATATTTCTACCATAGCTACTTAGCATCATGAACTAGCAAGAAAGAATATAATCAATGTAAAAGTATTATATCCAGTACTCCTAACACTTTCCCAATCATTTTATCAAATATGGCAAGTATGAATAACAACTTCCCCATAACTTGGGAACATATAAGAAATGAAATAACTCCAAAACAATAACAGCCAGATAAAGAAAAAAGAGGATTTTTTTTTAAATTTTGGAATTAACTTTTTTTATTTTTTTTAATTTAATTATTTATTTACTTATTCATAATCCAATTTCCAACATTCCAATATTTACTTATTCATAATCCAATTTCCAACATGTCAGATTAGGCCCCAAGTTCCTTAATAAGAATCCTGTAGTGCAAGAACTATTACCAAGAATTAATGAATGGGATAGATTTAAACTAAAAAGCTTCTTCTCAGCAAAAGAAACAATCAGTGAGGTGAATAGAGAGCCAACTAATTGGGAACAAATATTTAATACATGCACATCAGATAGAGCACTAATTTCTAGTATAAAGAACTCAAAAAACTTAACACCAAAAAATCAAATAACCCAATCAATAAATGGGCTAAGGAATTGAAAAGACACTTCTCAGAAGAAGATACATATTAAATCAACAAATACATGAAAAAATGCTCAACATCGCTGGCAATTTGAGAAATACAAATCAAAACTACTCTAAGATTTCATTTCACTCCAGACAGAATGGCAGCTACCAAGAACACAAACAACAATAAATGTTGGAGAGGATGTGGGAAAAGAGGATTTTTTTTTAAAAAAAAATTTTTAGTCGAACATGCACAATACCTTTGTTTTACTTATTTATTTATTTATTTATTTATTTATTTATTTATTTATTTATTTTATGTGGTGCTGAGCATCAAACCCAGTGCCTCACGTATGCAAGGCAAGCACTCTACCACTGAGCCACAACCCCATCCCTGAAAAGAAGATTCTTTCCAAAAATTTTTACTAAGTATTACATGAGTATATATGCAATAGAAACTAGAAATCAAGTACAGAAAACAGACATAGATAGAGGAAACTTTAATACAAAGAATAATTGTTCCTTAAATCATTAAAATTTACCTGCACTGAGCCTAATTCTTCAAAGAAGAAGGAACGTAAATGAAGAAGCTTTATAACACAGCTTTGATAAATCTTATATTCAGAGGTAGGAGCTATAGCTTACCCTTTGAATCCGGGCAAATTTGTAATTATTCTGACCAATGGAGTATGACAGAAATAATAAGTACAATGTGATTCAGGAAAATAGAAAAGGTCATGCAACATCCAGCTGGACTTCTTTAGAAAGCCATCTATCATGTAAGAAATCTGACTATCCTAAAAATGGCATGCTGAAATGGTGCAACCGTTATGGAAAGCAGTATGGAGATTCCTTGGAAAACTGGGAATGGAACCACCCTATGACCCAGCCATCCCACTCTTGGGTCTATTCCCAAAGGACTTAAAAGCAGCATATTACAGCGACACAGCCACTTCAATGTTTACAGCAGCACAATTCACAATAGGTAGGTTGTGGAACCAACCTAGATGTCCCTCAGTAGATGAGTGGATAAAGAAAATGTGGTATATATACACAATGGAATTTTATTCCACAATAAAAGAGAATAAAATAATGGCATTCGCAGGTAAATGGATGAAGTTGGATAATATAATGCTAAGTGAAGTTAGTCAATCTCAAAAATCCAAATACTGAATGTTTTCTCTGATATAAGGAGGCTGATTCACAGTGGTGTTGGGTCAGGGTACATAGGAGGATTAGAGGAACACTAGAAAGGTCAAAGGGGAAGGAGGGGAAGGGAGGGAGCAAGGGGGGATGGAGGGGAGAAAAAAAGGTGTTAGGATAAAATGGATATCATTATCCTAAATGCATAATTGAAGACTTGAATAGTACAAATATACTTTGTATACAAACAGTGTTATGTAAAAAGATGCTCTATATGTGTATTATGAATTGTAATGCATTCTACTATTATAAATACAACAACTTTGAGTTAAAAAATGGCATGCTGAAGAAGTCACATGTAGGCACTCCCAAAGGTAGCCACAGCAACTGCCAGCAATATAAGTGAGCCATCATGCCTGTTTAGTCCAGGTGAGCCTTCAGATGACTTCCAACTCAAACAAGTAGCTAAGAGCAACCAACATCTGAGTACAACCATGCAGTGGTTTGGACCTTACGTGTTACCCAAATGTTCATATGTTGAAGGCTTTGCCTTAGGGAAGTGCTATTGGGAGATGGTGGAACCTTCAGGACATAGAGCTTAGTGAGAGGTTTATGATCATTGAGGGAATGCGCTTGAAGAAGATAGCAGAACCCCAGCCTCTTCCTCTTCCTCTTTTTTGCAACCTGGCCTCAAAGTGAGAGGTTCTTCTCTGCCATGTGCTCTGGCCATGATATCCTGCCTTGCCACAGACCTAAAAACAATGAGCCACCAATCATAGACTGGAACCTTTGAAACTGTGAACCAAACAAACCTTAATGTGATATCATAAGTATCTGTTATAGTAACAGAAAGCTAGCTAACACAAAGAGATGCCAAACCACAACTTCCCATCTGAGTCCTTCCTGAATTCCTAAATAAAGGTCTCCAAGTATGAGACAAATTATTTGCACATTTGCATAAAATGCTTAAAATAGAATTAAATTAAAACCTTTTTAATGATAATTCCCCCTTTATCTATATTTTTCCTTTTGGCATTAACCCTTTTGGGTAGTATAAACTTTTTTTTCACATTCCTGGGATGCCCTTCTCCTATCATATGCCCCAACACTAATCTTAAACTTCCTTCAAATTTCAACTCAAAACAGTTTCTCCAAGATAATTTCATGAATAGACATATGTATAACTTGCTTTGCCTGGAATTTTTATAGCTTTTCTACATAAAACCTATACTATACTTTTATTTTTTATTTAATTCATAAGTGCTATGAAGATACAAACTGGAAATCTTAATAAGAGAAAAAGTCTATTCTGTTCCAATTTTATATATATATATATATATATATATATATATATATATATATATATAATATATATATATGTCTTTCCTTACCCCAAAACCACACAGCTCATTAAACCATAAAGTTGGGTAAAGTTATACAATTTTGCTCACACTTAAAACTTTGTTTTTGGCTGTTTAAGTCCTTTGCATTTCCTTATATAATTTAAAGTCAGCTGGTCAAACTCTAAAAAATTCTGCTAGGCTATTGACTGGAATTAAACTAACCCTACAGATCAACTGGGGAAAATTTATGTCTTAATAACATCATATTTTCCATACCATGAATCCAGAATCATTCTCCATTTATTTATATGTTTTTAAATTTCTCTCAGTAATGTCTTATACTTTTATTGTCTCATCCTCACCCATATTTGGCTTAATTCATTCATAAGTATTTCACATTTTCTTAGTGCAACTATAAGTGAATTTGCTTTTTAATAATTTTAATTTCTAATAATTCATTGCTATCATTTGAAAATATACTTTGTAATTGATCTTTTATTCTGTGACCTTGATAAATTTACTTTCTAGTTCTTCTGTATATTCCTTAGGGTTTTCATGGTAAGCATGTACTATATAAATAGACACTTGAGCATTTAAAAAGAAAAAGGTTCACTAGAGGGCACCCTTCACCAAAAAGTATCACCAAAAAAAATCTAATCTTTTACTACTTCATCAAAGTATTTTGTGAATCACATACTTAACCTAATTAACACTATGAAAGCAAACTAAAAGTGAGATTTCCCCATTTTTGAAGATATTTTGTTAACTATTGCTTTGATATAATTAGTTAAAATGGAAGAAACTACAAAACACTATAAGAATTCTCTAATCCCAGGTTCTTATGAGTAAATATGGACAAGATGGCATAGGATTAACTTTTATACATTGTATTGTGCCTGACATAAATAGACACTTGGGTACTGAAAGCACACACATAAGAATAAATAAACAGGAAATAAACACACACACACATATACACACACATATATATACATACACACATAAAATCTCAACCATGGGTCTCAAGGACAATTTCATCAGGCCTGTATTTTATGCATACATATACTGAAACATACATTTACCCACAACTAAATAACACTATATAGAACTTCAAAAGTCCATGCTGTAAGAAAGAATCCACACAAACAAAAAATAATGTGTGTGTATCCTTGCAGAGTGTGTGTGTCTAAGATGCAAACGTTTCATAGAGGAAAGAGGACCTACAATGAGAATTCAATAATAGGTAATACTTGCATAAGTGGAGAAATAAGGAGGGTAAAGACAGACAAGAAAGAACATGGCATTATGAAAAAGGCAATTAAAGATTTTAACTTATATAAAGGATATCATCTATTATTAGTATGAATTATAATTTTTAAAACAGTAAATATTTATTTGGGCTGTGATTATGACAAAAGTTATAGATCTCCCCAGAAAAGTACACAAATACAACAGTTCTCCATGAGAACTGCTGCCCATCTACAAAGCTGGGTAGAGCAGCACAGTCTCTTCAATCCCTTCATATTACATCAGGAGTATACAACTAATCCAAGTTGGTTCAATCTGATAACATTTTTTCAGAAATTTTGGAATAGAATTTTAATGATCATCTCAGCCCTCAATCTAATTTTCAGCTTGTGCAATAACATAAAAAATGCTGAGAAGTACTACCATATTATAATCTAGAAATAAGAGTCTCAAGACATATTTTAAATTAACAGACTCCTAAAGAAAAGAGCAAGTCAAAGAGTTCTGCAGAATAATGAGGCTATATGATGATCCTATGATAATGTGGCATCTAACTTTTATACACTTTTAAATTTTTTTCAAAACATCTATAAATTGTACTGTTAAGAATTCAGGATAACTCATGTATCCTAAAATACTGCTGTTGGATATCCAAGCCTAATTAGATATCCTTGGAGAATAATTGTGAGTTTCTAACAAATCCTGGAGAAGAAGGGGGCAGGGGAATATAAACACAGAATCCAAGTTTTTTCAATACAGAACAGTGAAAAAGATTTCTTGCTTACAAAATATTCACCTCCTGTGAATTTTCCCATGAACTATTTCATCTAGCTTGCTACATGTGTTTTAAAATGCTTTATAAAATAATGACCAGGTGCTTCCTCAAATACAGTTGAAGACATTCTGCCAAACTATTTTTAAATTACAAAGCTAACATACCCTAATTTTCTTTAAAGGGATAGAAGTTGCTGGGGATAGAACCCAAGGCCTTGAACATCCCCAGCATCTAAACAAACAAATAAAAAGAGACCATATAACCTGTCAAAGCATCAAGAACAAGCAAATAAATAAATAAAGGAATATTTTCAATATATTTCTAAGTTTAATTTTTCTGGCCTTGATTTCCTCTCTGTGCAATTTCTGTGACTTTGTTCTCACTAATAGTATCCTGTTCCCAGGCACAGGAAAGAACCTAGTGTAGTTTGTTAATTAACATTACTTCCTATAACTAAAGTAGACATTCTGTAGTATTAACATTAAGGCTCACTACAATTCTGGATATCAGCATAGCACAATTGCTAATGAACATCCTTTATGGTGAAAACTAAATTTGTAATCAGCCAACACAGATTTGCAATAGACTTCCTCCTTCCTGTTTTCACATTCCTGACCAAAGAGATGTCTCTTCCTGTTGACTTTTGTGCTACTTGGTAAAATGCAAAAGATAAGAAATGGAAACACCCAATATATATTTATTTAATTTGTCCTCTTTGATAAATAATTGTTAAAATAAATTTTAATTCACAAAGTTTAAACAATTAGTCAGATTAATAAACATGGAAATAGATTATTTTCCTAAAAGACTTTAGAAAATTAAACAAAAATATCAGACTACATATGGCAGAACATGCATTTTACCAAATGGCTTAAGAGATGAGCTGTATACTCGGCCAAAGTCCTTTACAGAAATATTAATCTACAATGAAGGAGAAATATGCTGAAGAGTTTACTTCTCAGCAAAGCAATCAAACGTACATTATTCTCCGTGGAAAACAAAACTAATAGAGACTTATACTTATGGTTTATGCATTTTGTAATGCTAAAAATTACAAAAGAAGTAGTCTACAAATATTTTCATTTTTCAAAAGCAAAGATGGAACATTAATATCTATATACCCAAAACATCAGCAACAAATTTTCAAGAAACAGACATTACAAGAGATATAAGAGACAAACAAATCAATAAAAAGGGACTTTTAATACATTTCTCTTAATCCAAGAAAGATCAAGTGAAAAATAATGAGGCTTTAGAAAATATAAGAAACTTAACTAAGCATGCATATATTTGAAACTGTTAATCCTAACAAAAAAGAATATATCTTCCTTTCAACAGCATATGAAATAATCAGAAAGCTAACCATATATTAAGCCACAAGTAAAAATGTAATGACTTTGAAAAATAGAAATAATTTAAATAGACTGACCTAGATATACTGTAATAAAACTAGAATTTAAAAAAAAAAAAAAACTACTTAAAAGCTTTTGGATCAAAAGGAAAATACAGGGACTGGAGTTGTAGCTCAGTGGTAGATCACTTGCCTACCATGTGTGAGGCACTGGGTTTTATCCTCAACACCACATAAAAATAAATAAATAAAATAAAAGCATTTTTTAAAAAAGGAAAATACAAAAATAAAACAGCAAAATTTTCTTAAAATAGCAATAAGGAAAATAAAATATATAGAATATGGCTAAAGAAAAATCAGACGTAAAACAAAATCATCAGATAAGCATTAGTTATATCAATAAATGTTAAAAGATACAAAACATAAAAATCTAGAAAAAGAATAAAAGAAGCAGAAGCAATCATTACAAACAAGAGCAGAAATCAAGTTAGAAAATTAGTGGAACTAAGAAATCAAAAAACAGGTTTATTTTTAATGAATCTACAAATAGACAAACCACTAGCTAACCTATGTAAGGAATAGGCAAATGGGTAAAACTGCAAATACCCAAAAGTACAACTAACAATAGGCATGTAATTATGAAAAACAGAAGAAATTATAAAAATGTAAAATCATATGCTCATATTGCATAACTATTCAAATGTATTTCATAAATTTGAAGAAATGAATAAACTTTCAAACTTTTACAACTTATTAACCAACTAGAGACAGAAAATCTAAAACAAACCAATTAAAACAGAAGAAACAGAGAAAGGAGTTAGAAAACTCCTTACCCACAAAGTCCAAGACCGAGTTGATTTTCACTGAGGTGATTCTAAGAAACCTTTAAAGATCAGACAATACATTATGCAAAGCACAGAAAAAGCAAAAATTCCCATTTTGTTTAATGAAATGGGCATACCATTGATTCAAAGATCTGAAAAAGATTGCATCAAAGAAGAAAATTTCAGACCAATCTAACTTATAAATATCAATACAAAAAAGCCTTTGAAAGCATACTAACAACAGACTCCAACAGCACACTGAAAGAGCAAATTATGGGCTGAAATTGTGGCTTAGTGGTAGAGTGCTCACCTTACATGTGGAAGGTAGTGGGGTTGATCCTCAGCACCACATAAAAATAAAATAAAGGCATTATGTCCATCTACAACCATACATATATATATATATATATGTATGTATATATATATATATACACACATATATATGTATGTATATATATATATATATATTTAAAACCTAGTCTTAAAAAAAGAGCAAATCATCATAACCAAGTGAGATTTATTCTATGAGGACAAATATTTCAATAATAGGAAATCCATTAATAAATTCAATCATATTGATGAAGCCAAGGAGAAAAATCATATGACCATCTCCAAAGATGCAGAAAAGATTATCTAACAAAATTCAACAATATTTCTTGTTAAAAACACTAAATAAACTAGATATGGATGAATACCTCTTAAACATAATAAAATATAAATGCCTCAGCCCAAAAGCCAGAATAACCCTAATGAAGAAACACCAAAAGCTTTCCTGATAAAGTCAAGAAAAAGATGAAGATGCTGACTGCCTCAGCTACAGGTTAAGTATCTCTAATGCAAAATGTTTGGGACAAGTGTTTCAGATTATCTTTTTAAAAATTTTTTAATTTTGGGAAATGTACATATACATAATAAGACATTAGGGCTGGGGATATAGCTCCGTTGGTAGAGTGTTTGCCTCACATGCACAAAGCCCTGGGTTCAATCCCTAGCACCACCAAAAAAAAAAGATATCATACACATATCCAAAAGATAATTTAATATTTTTAATAATTGTGTGCATTAAATAAAGTTTCATTGTGTGAAATTTTCCCCTGGTAGCATCATACTGGTGATCAAAAAGTTTCAGATTTTGGAACATTCTGGATTCAGATTTCCAGATTAGGGATGGTCAACCTGTATTATGTTGCAATTTCTTTATTAGGCTATTAAACTTAGATAAGAAAAAGCAACTCAAGATTTTTTTTTTTTTTTTTTTTTTTTTTTTTTTTTTTTTGTGGTACCAGGGATTGAACTCAGGGGCACTCGACCACTGGGCCACATCCCCAGCCCTTTTGTGTATTTTATTTGGAGACAGGGTCTCACTGAGTTGCTAAGTGCCTCGCCATTGCTGAGGCTGGCTTTGAACTCGCGATCCTCCTGCCTCAGCCTCCCAAAGTGCTGGGATTACAGGCGTGCGCCACCACGCCCGGCTAGCAACTCAAGATTTAAGAAGCAAAAATGAAGAAATAAAATTATTTCTAAATGCAGGTTATATGATTTAATAACTAGAAAACCCAACAGAACCAATAGAGAAAATTTGCTATAAATAATAAGATACCTTTAAATAGCATTTAACAGTTAAAATTTAGTATACAGGGTTGGGGATGTAGCTCAGTGGAAGAGCACTTGCCTAGCATGCACAAGGCCCTGGGTTCAATGTGTAAATAACATACAAAGATCACTAGCATTTGTATGTGTGCACGTGTTAGTATGTTTTAAGTCAACTGTCAGTGTAACAAAATATCTGAGATAATTAACTTAAAAAGAGAAAAAGTATATTTTAGCTCACAGTTTTGGAGATTCCAGTCTTTGAGTGATTGGTCCATTGCTTTAGACCTATAGCAACACAGCATATCATGTGACAGAGCAAAACTGTTCGCCTCAAAGAGTCAGGAAGCAGAATAGATAGGAAAAGGAAGGCGCTGAGATCCCACAATCCCCTTCAAAGGTATGCTTCAGTAACCCAAGGTCCTCCAACTAGGTCTCACCTCCTATAAGTTCCATGCCTCCAAAAAGATCCACCCCAAGGATAAAATCTTTAACACATGGACCTTTGGGGGACACTTATCCAAATAACTTTGTGTGTGTGTGTGTGTGTGTGTGTGTGTGTGTGTGTGTGTATACATACTAGTTACAAATAAATACACATGCGTTCAAAACAACATAAGAAGACACCCAATAAAAATAACGAGAAAAATAAAATACAGTCATGTGTTCCTTAACAACAGGGATATGTTCATTCATTCTTTTTTCTTTTTTGTGGTGCTGGGAATCAAAGCCAGGCCTCAACACATACTGCATACTGCACACTAGACAAACTACCCCTCAGCCCCCAGAATATAGTCTAAGAAATGCACTGTTAGATGATTTTGTCACTGTGTAAACATTGTTGAGTTAAACGAACCTAAATAGTAAAACCTATTTTTAAATTTTTTAAAAACCTTTTTTGTCAAAAAC
This sequence comes from Tamias sibiricus, assembly GCA_025594165.1. Taxonomy (NCBI): domain Eukaryota; kingdom Metazoa; phylum Chordata; class Mammalia; order Rodentia; family Sciuridae; genus Tamias; species Tamias sibiricus. The sequence continues at coordinate 136,289,085 of CM046663.1, read as the reverse complement.
TAAGGCACAGGCTTGAGGGTGTTGCTCAATTAAAAACTAAGACACAGGGCTGGGGCTCAGCAGTAGCGCACCTGCCTGGCATGTGTGAGACACTGCATATAAATAAAGGCCTATCAACAACTAAAAATATATATCTTAGAAAAATAAAATATAAATATAATAAAAATATATTTTATAAAAATAAAATATAAATAAAAATATATATCTTAAAGAAAATAAAGGTCTATCAACAACTAAAAATATATATCTTAAAAAAAATAATAAGACACAGGGTTGAGAGTGTAGCTCAGGGGTAGAGTGCTTGCATAGCATGCACAAGATCCTGGGTTCAATCCCAAGGATGAAAGGAAAGAAAGAAAGGGCAGGGAGAAAGAAAGAGAAAGAGAAAGAAAGAAAGAAAAAGATAAAAAGAGAAAGAGAGAAAGAAAGAGAAAGAGAAAAAGAAAGAGAGAAAGAGGGAGAGCGAGAGAGGAAGGAAGGAAGGAAGGAACCTAAGACATAAACACACCCCTTAATCTTGGCTACACAGGGTCAGAACTATCATTAATACTATCTTCCACTTGCATATCTTGTCCCACTAGAAGGTCTTCAAGAGTAGTAACACATAAAGCTATCTTTTCCTACGATGATAATTCCTTCACCTCCTGAAGGACTTGCCTGAGTCTATTTTACAGCTAACTTTTTCTCAAACAGAAGGGCTGTCTAAAATAATGATAAAGAGTATAGTGTAGTAAATACATAAAGAAGTAGCATAGTCATTCATTATCAAGTATTACAAAATTGTATGTGCTATGCTTTTATATGACTGGCAACACAAGTTTCTTTACATCAGCCTTACCACAAACATGAGAGTAAAGCATTGCACTGTGACATCACCATGACTACGACATCACTAGGTGATAAGAATTTTTCAGCTCCATTATAATCTTATGGGACCACCATTATATGTGTCTTGTTGACCAAAATATCATTATGAGACATATGACTATACCAACACATAACCTTAAAAAATTCTAAAAGTTATTTGTGAAAAACTTTTAACCTAGAATATCTTCTTGGATAGGAAGAATTAATATCACCAAGATGTAGGTTTTCCCTAATTAATTTATAAATTAAGTTAAATCCCAATAAAACACTTTGAAGATTTTTCTAGAGCTAGACAAGTTGATTATTAGGTTCATTTAGAGGAATAAACAAGAAAGAGTTGCCAGGAAACCACTGAAAAAGATGAGCAATGAGGTAGGGGTAGCCCAACCAGTTGCAACAAACAACAAAGCCTCCATAATTAAAAATGAACAGACATATAGCAATGAACAGAATAGGAAAATCAGATATAATAAGTTAAATTAAATCTTTCCAAGGTACTCATTTTAGATTTGTATGACAGTCATGATTGTACATTTTTAAATTATCTTTTCATAATTTTAAAAGTTTCACCAACGTACCCAGTAGATTCACCTAATGTAGCCAGGAAAAATGAATTGCCAAAGAATTGTACCTCATGGACTCTTTAAACTTATGCACATTTTTTTCTTAACTGAGGTAAAATCAAAGTGACAAAGTAACATTTAACTTTACTATTTCTCTGAATCCCCCCTTCCCCTAGCCTCTCTACAAGTTATATGTTTTTGTTTGGTTTCTAGTTACCATACGGTTGATAAGTTATTACCCCCAAAGTGCAGCAATATCTGAGAATTAGATTTCTGGTTTGACTAGAAATCTAATTTTTGGTGATCCCTATAGGTAGACAATAAAAGATATCTTGGGTAAAATGTAAGAGATTCTGGTTTGTTGTTAATCTTTTATATGTATAAGTCTATTCTGAGCTAATACCAGTTAAGAAATTCAGGTCCACCAAAAACAGATCTTCAATACCTGGACCAGTAAGTTCTTATATCTCTGTGACTCATGAGACCTGTGGGTGAAGTTACAGAACAAAGTTATAACGTTCTGTGAGTATTATTCAGAAAGGCTTTTACCTATCCTTGTGTGTGAAATGACTTACCTCCACAGCATATTAATGATTTAGGTTATAAAGTGTCTTAAATTAAAGGAACTCTGTTCTTATTGACTTATTGATAATAATTTTTAAAAAGCATTTAAGTGAAATACTTGCAAATTTCTCAGAAAACAAGGAAATTGAACTTTCAATATTTTAACTGTGCTAGACTTTAAAAATTTCTTCTTACACCCAGGCGCAGTGGCTTACACCTGTAATCCCAGTGGCTTGGGGGCTGAGACAAGAGGATCTCAAATTCAAAGCCAATCTGAGCAACTTAGCAAGACCCTGTCTCAAAATAAAAATTAAAAAGGAATGGGTATATGGCTCAGTTAAGCACCCCTGGGTTCAACACCCAGTACCAAAAATAAAACAAAATTTATTTTCCTCTTACAAAAATTATCTCAGAAATATTTTAAAACTCAATGGTCAATAACTAAGGTACAACCTTGACAAACAGGTCAAACTAGGTTTAGTTTGATCTGACCAAACAACCTAACATTACTCACATAATATTTAAGATGATGAAAAGGGTATATGTGTACTCAAAAAATGAATAATTATTCTGACAAACTTATTAATTCAACATATTTTGAAAATAATTTCCAAGATTTAGGTAACTTAAAACCTTGATATTTAATTAATATATAATCATTACCTAGTTAATTTTTAAGCACAGGATAACCCTAAAAGACTACTAAACATAAATAAGTTTATATATTTATGTTTCTTATTTTTATATGCTTACAGAGCCTTTAGTTTTAGGACATGTTAATGAAAATGTTCATTTTTGCCACTTTAAATTATAAAAAGAATATTTACTAAGGTAAAATGCTTGTATACAACAGTTCTAAATGTTCTGCCCCAGGGGTTTCAATGTGAAATATAAATTAGTTTATTTGAAAAGTTAAAGTCATTACCTGTGGCTAAGAACATACTAGAGAAAATAGTGACCAAGAAACACAACTATGTATGTGCTTTTGTTTTTCAAGAAAAAAGTCATTTTATCCTAAAGCAGTTCTCAAATGTTTTATTCTTTTATATACTTAAAACTCCAAAAAGCTTTGTTTTACGCCTATCAATATTTATTGCATTAAAAATTAAAACTGAGAAATTTTTGAATTATTAACTGACTTGAAAATATCAAGGCATGTTAACATAAATAATTTCTGTATTAGTCGGGGATTCTCAGCAGGGGTAAAAAAATAATATATATAAAGAGAAAGAGATTGACTGGGCATGGTGGCACATTCCTATAGTCCCAACACTCAAAGCAGCTTGAGCACAGGAGTTTAAGACCAGCCCAGGTGACACACCATCTGATAGATATGATAGATAGGAAGGGAATAGAAGAAAATGCCTGTTCAATATGTATAGGTTTTCTTAATATATATATGGTTTGCCTCAAGACAATTCTGTGATGTCATTCAAGCTCTAGAATTTCCTCTGGGTTTAAGACTAGACTTCAGTCAAACCCATAGTTTTGTAGGCCTCCTCTACCCAACCCTGTTTTCCTAACTCCAAGTTTCATCCCAAAGTATTCCTTCAATAAATCAATTGCATAAGGGGGGAAAAAACTACCATTGCAAGAAAACGAAGTTTAACTAGATCAGAATGTACACCAGGATATTGCTGAAAACAGTAAACCAATCAGCCAGCAATTATTGAAGCCTAACAGCTAATTGTGACACCACCAAAGATAGCTTAACAGCGAAATTAGGAAAAGAGACAAAAGGGGCTGTGCTAAAACCACTGTCATTCCAGGAAGATAGCGGATATGCCTAGATTGCATCCTCTGAGAACAGCATCAGAGGTTTCACAATGTCAGAAAAATACACTTAAATAATCCAACCAACCCACTAAACGATAAGCACAGTATGCACAAGAGGGTGGTGAGTGGTAGAAATCAGTATTTAAATTTGCTACATTATCTAAACCTTCCAGTTTTCAACAACAATAATAAAAATTATGAAACATGCAAAGAAATAGAATACTGTGATCCATGTATGGGAAAAGAAACAGACAACAGAAACTGCCTGTGAAGGGGCCCAAATATTGGACTTAACAAAGACTTCATAACCATCCATGTTTAAATAACAAAAGAACCATGCATAAAGAAGCAAATGAGTGTATGATGACAAAGTATTATAAAACAGAGAAAATCAAATGACAAGGTAAAAATTATAAAAAGAACCAAACAGAACTTCTGGTGTTGAAATATCAGTAACCAGTATTGAAGAGGGAGGTTTCAAGATGGCAGAATAGAGCGGGCTGCTTTCCTGTCTGCTCTGAGGCATGAAACCAAGAAAGCAGACAGGCAGCTTCTCAGCAAAGTGGGTGAACAAAATAGTGGGGAGGGGCTCACTGGAATTTAATAAGAGACACTCAAAGCAGATTAGGGATTCAAAGGGTTGGATATAATAAAATAAGGAAGAAATCTCCAGCACCACAGCTGCTACTACCCCAACCAGAGCAGTCACTCCACAAGCACAGGAACACTCATTTTTAGGAGGACTGAGGCTTGTCTCAGTACAGAGAATTTAGAGATCAAAGACACTGCCTGACTAAACTGAAAGGCATGTTGCACAACAGTGTTATACATCAGAAAATGCATCTCTCCCAGCAGTGGGCTGAGGACACAGGAAGGAACCATTTTGCAGCTGCAGTGTGGGGACTGGCAGCTAAGGGAGCCAATTCCTGGCAAACCCAAGTCTGGCCCAAAATACAGCTCTGGCAAACCCACACTGCATGACGTAGAGTGTGCCTAACTGACCAGGAGAAAATCAAATATGGAGAGAGGTTTATACAGAGGACAACTGGTCAGGAAAACCACCCAGCTCTCCCTCCACTCCTCCAACCTGGCTGCTTGCAGGACCAGGTGGGAGAGATGCGCCTGGCCAGGAATTCAAAGGGTGGGGGCAGGAGAGATTGCATTTGGAGACTGAACCCAAGACCAGGAAGCTTGGAGTCCACAAATGATGTAGTAAACTAAGAATTCACTCCTCCACCATGAGTGGAACTCAGGGTAGATCCCTGGGGTGTAGTCTTCCAACATGGAGAGGCAACTGCTGGGCCCTGGAGGTAACTGATTTAAAATCTCCAGACCAACTGACATCCAGTGAAGAGCCTGGAACCCACCTAAGCCTAAACCCACTCCCGAAATTCTACATATGGGATTACCTCTTTCACCCTGGCAACCCCACCCTGATGGTGGAGCAAGCATCATACTCTAGACAACCCCACCTAACTGCTGAGAAGGGAAGCTGAGAATCTTTTGAACTGCAATGGAAACAATTCTTTAACTTTTCATCAAAATTGTTTTTTTCCTTTTTTCTTTTCTCTGTTTAATTGTGACCTCAATGGTTCATGGATATTTATACATATTCACATTTTTTTCTTTTCTCATTTCTAGAATATTTGAAACCAGTTATTTTTCATGGATTAGGTTTTTGAGGATTAGGAAGTTTAATTAGTATATTTCAGTTTTGTTTTATATTATTTTATTTTTTATTTTTAAATTTTTACTTTACATATTTTTTTCTTACTTATCTGTTTCCCTTGAATCTCTTTCTCTCTTCTTCTGCTATCAGCCAATCTCTATTGTTCTTTCACTCCTCATTTAATTTTCCTACATCACTTCTGTTTTCTCCCTGTCTACTATTCTAAATTGTAAATCCTTTTCAAACCTACTGTTTTTATTGTAGGCAACAACTGATCATATCATTTCTGTCTACTGTGACAATGTTGTAGACATCATAGCAGGAACTATTTGGTTTAATGTTGTATACTGTTTGCATTGATTGTTGTTATTATTTGTCTCCCCCTAAATAGTGAGGTACTGGGAACTTTTAAGGACACTATAAGTCTACAGGGTAGAAACTCTACCTGTCTCAGATCCATACTGTTAAATGGATCGACACACAAAACAATAGCTCCAAACAAACCAAGATACTTCAACAACAGAATCCATTGCCACCACAGTGTAAGAAATGTCATGCCGTAGTCCAGCTCCGGAAAGTTGGGGGGTGAAGACGTAGGCGAAAATGTGAGAGATAAACCATGCAGCACACAAGTCTGGAGGCTTAACTCTACTTCTTTTACCCGAGTTTTTATTGCCAGACAGCCCGAGTTTTTATAGCCCAGACAGCACAGTCTTTTGCATTACAGCTCTTGAGGTTACATTAAAGAATTTCAGAGTTATACATTATGAAGGAAACAAGTTACATTAAGGAATTTCAGGGTTATACATTCTGAAGGAAACAGGATATTGTTCTAAGTACATATTACTGATTAAATTTATCTAAAGACGTAAAAAAAGCATATATTGATCAATCTTAAATATCAAGAACAAAAACATGTTTTTACCTAAAACTACTTTTACAGCCTTTGAGATCACTCACAATGTCCCACACCTTGATTGCCCTAATATATCATAGCTAAACCTTGACTGAACTCAACTTACTATTGTTTCCTATAATAACTTTGTTCTGAACTAGAAAGAAGGAAGTACAGCTATTTCTCAGAAGTTAAGTTAACAGGTATTTTTCCTTTGATCAGGTGTTAGATCTAAGGGGTCTCTACTATGGAAAACTTATATCAATATATCTTAAACTAATATCCTAAACTTACCTAAGATAAAAGAATCTTTATCAATCACAAGAAAGCCTTATAACTATAACTTAAAACCTTATAACTATAACTTAGAAAAGTCTGAACTATGGGGCACAGCAAGAGCCACAAGTTTAATCATTACTTACAAGCCTAATGTCTAATTATAAACCTGTTTTTCTCATGTACTAATGAATTTGCTATAGAGCTCCTGACTCAGACTTCACAATGTAAATCTGTGTGATCAGATTTATGTTTAATAGCTAACTTATGAGCCCCTAGTGGTCACACAGAAACACAGTGAATAGGGAGACAGAATTAACCATCGCGGCGCTATTTTTGTCTAACATCATTCCTGGAAGAGGGAGAGATGCCTTGCTTTCTCTCCCTATTATTTCAGACAAGGAGCCTTGCTCACTTGTCCCAAGGAAGATGTGACAATGTCCGATACTTGTTTAGAATGTACATAGAGTTTAATGTAATCTGTGAGATAAAAGACAATGTAAGGAGTGATATGACATAGAAAAAAATAGGAAGTGAAAGATCACTTCAATAAAAAGAGATTCTGACAAAAAATCAAGCAGAAATCCTCAAAATGAAGTAATTAATAAACCAAATTGAAAACTCAATGGTAAGCATCACCAACAGACTAGACCACTTGGAAGACAGAGTTTCAGGCAATGAAGACAAATTATATAAAGTTGACCATGGAGAAAAGATGTAAAAGACCATGAACAGAACTTCTAAGAAATATGGGATAACCTAAAAAGACCAAACTTAAGATTTATTGGGACAGATGAAGGCTTGGAGATATAAACCAAAGGAATGCACAATCTTTTCAATGAAATAGTATCAGGAATTTCCCCAAACCTAAAGAATGAAATGGAAAATCAGATACAGGAGGCTTACAGGATCCCAAATATACAAAATCACAACAGACCCACACCAAAGCACATTATTATGAAAATGCCTAACGTGCAGAATAAGGATAGAATTTTAAAGGCTGCCAAAGAAAAACAACAGTTACATTTAGAGGGAAACCAATTCAGATCTCAGCTGATTTCTCAGCCCAGACCCTCAAAGATAGGAGGTCTTAGAATAATATATATCAAGCTCTGAAAGAAAATGGATGACAGCCAAGAATACTATACCCAGCAGAATTAAGCTTCAGATTTGTCAATGAAATAAAAACCTTCCATGAAAAAAAAATGTAAAAGAATTCACAACTAGAAATCCTGTTCTACAAAACTTACTCAATAAAATATTGCATGAAGAAGAAACAAAAACTAAAAGTGAAAACCAGCAAAAGGAGGAACTACACTAGAAGAAGAGTCAATCAGAGGAGAAACTAAACCAAATTTAAAAAACAGAAATAAAATAAAATTATGCCGGGAATGGTGGCCCACACCTATAATAGCAGCAGCTCAGGAGGCTGAGGCAGGAGGATTACAAGTTAAAAGCCAGCCTCAGCAACAGCAAGCCACTAAGCAACTCAGTGAGGCCCTGTCTCTAAATTCAGTGCCCAAGTTCAATCCCCAGTTCCCAAAAATAAAAAAATAAAAATGACAGGGAATAAAAATCATATCTCAATAATAACATTGAATATAATTGGCAACTCATCAATCAAAAGACATAGACTGGCAGATTGGATTAAAAAACAAGACCCAACAATATGCTGTCTCCGAGAGACTCACCTCATAAGCAAAGACATTCACAGACTAATGGTAAAAGGATGGGAAATATCATTCACATGTATCTCATAAATAAGCAGGATCTCATAAACAACCAAAGTTAATCAGAAAGGACAATGAAGGACATTTCATACTGCTTAAGGGAATTGTATCAACAAAACATAACAATCATAAATATTTATACCCTAAACAATGGAGCATCTACGTACATCAAACAAACCCTTCTCAATTTCAAGAATCAAATGGACCACTATCGCAAGCCATCCACGGGCTGCATGTGGGCTGATATGCATCGAAGCCTACTGAATAGGAGAATCTGGTGTCTGGGAATGACCAATGGACATTTCCTCTGGTTGACTGCCCTGACTCATTGTGAGCCCCATTCAAGCTCTGCCACAGGTCCCACACAGCACCAAAGATGGGGTGATCTGCTGTAGCCCCACAGGCCCTCTGAGATGGGTGTGACCTGCCAAGATGCCAATCAACCTGCTGACTGAAAGACATCACGAAGCAAGACTCCACCCTTGAAACCTTATCCCTGCCTCTGATGTACCCCCTTATATAAACCACTGGAGTAAGCCATTTCCTTTTGTCTAGTTCCAGCTCTCACATGGACTAAATAAATGTCAGAGGCTCTGCTTTTGAAAATATATTTCTGACTCTTCATTTTTTGTTCTTCACTAATTATTCTAGGCTTTAATTTCTCATGTGGCTTACTCCCTCCTCAGCAGGAAGAAGAAACCCCAACGAGACACTGGCCATCTCCCCATAGACCACAATAACACTGGGTGACTTTAACACACTTCTCTCACCACTGAATAGATCCTCCAAACAAAAAACTAAATAAAAAAGCTATAAACTAAAAAAAAAATACAATTAAAACTATGTTAAAAAATATATTAGGTCTCTGGTAATCTCCATAGTTTTCAGGTAAGTTGGCTACAGTTGAGAAAACTAAGGATTAGTAATTTACCAGAAAAATGCTCTAGTCTAAGCCTCTGCACTCTCCTAACAGGAAAAGGGAAAAGGGAAAACGGGGCCTCCTGCAAAGCTTGACAATGACACTAGAGTACAGGCCTAGAGTGTTAACTAAAGAACAGTTTTGGAGATGAAAATCAGAAACAAATAAAATAAATATATAGGGAAAGAATGAGAACCTAGATGATAGATACACAGAAGGAATTTCATAGTTTCATCATTTTAAAGTGTGTGGTAGAGATTGACTGAAATCTCACCACACTCAATTCTTCTTCATGGATACATGCAGAGACTACTTCTCTTATCCTATCTTAAAATAAGTGAAAGACCATATAAACAAGTTCTGATCAATGGATGAGAATAATTAATGTTACTAGGGGTCTATGGATGGAGCAAACTACAGATTCCTTGTCATCTCTTTGTTCACTGGTCAATTCAATGTGAAAGACCAGCAGAGATCTCCAAGGAGAACCCAGATCATGGGGAAGACAGAGATGGAAGAGCTCTGTATCTTTGGATTACTGTTTAGAATAGATCAGTCCAGGAGAACTATGTGACTTGCACAGTGATGCTATGATGTGAGAAAAAAAGAGATTTTTACTGTGTTAACTATAAAAATCTGGGCATTATTTGTTTAAAAAGAAAGAAAGAAAGAAAAGGAGAGAGGGAGGGAAGGAGGAAGGAAGGAAGGAAGGAAGGAAGGAAGGAAGGAAGGAAGAAAAAGAACATGGCCTCAGAGAAATATGGACACCATTAAGCACACCAACACTCATGTTATAAGGAGCAGAAAATCTGTTTGAAAAAATAATGCTTCTTTTTTTCCTAAATTTGATGAAAAACATTAATCTACATATTTAAGATCAAAGAACTCCAAGTATGATGAACATAATACCCACACAGAGAACAGTAAAATAAGATAAAGGGAATATACTGAAAGCAACAAAAAAATTATTCATCACATACAAGGGAACCCCAACAAGATTAACAGCTGACTTCTCATCAGAAAAAAAATGGAGGCTAAAAGAATGACATATTTGAAATATAAAATGGAAAAAAGAAAGCTGTCAACCAAGAATTTTATAGCCAGCAAAAAAGTTTCTTTCAAAAATGAAGATGAAATAAAGACATTCTCAGATAAACAAAAATATAGAATTACTAGCAGACCAGTCTTAAAAGAAATACTAATAAAATTTTGTCAAGATCAAGAGTAAACCTGAGTAGCAATGTGAATACACAGACACACAAAGAGCTCCAGTAAAAGTAACATATAATAATTATACAGTATAAATATATATTTCTTCTTCATGTTTCTCTTAACTGATTTAATAGCTGACTTCTCAACTGCATAAAACTATATGTATAATTTGTAATGGAGAACACATTGTATGTAGAAATATAATTAATTGCCTATAAAAGCACAAGGGGGGTTTATGAGCAAAGTTGTAGTAAAGTGAGAAAATGACACAAGATGACAGCTAAACACCCAGCAACAAATGAAGAAAATCATAAATGGCAAATGAAAAGACTGACATAACAAACTCTATAAACATATTCACTCTCCTTTCTTCTCTCAGCTTCTTTAAAAGGATAAAAAGTTGTAACAATGTATTATTATATTTATAATGTATAGATGTAAGATGTATAATAATATAGCAAAGAAAGAATAGAGCTATATAGGAGTACCATTTCTGTATCTCAATGGAATTTAGTTAAAATCACAGATCTGAAGCAATTCTGAGAGTAAGTACTAAGACAAAACTTTTTTCAAAATGCAGAAAAAGATTATTAAAGTAATTAAATATTGTACTGGAAAATAATTAATGCAAAAGAAGTGGTAAAAGCAAAACGATATAAAACAGAAAACAAAAACAGCAAATGTAAATCTAATTATATAAATAACATTAAATATAAATGAACTGAACAATCCAATCAAAATGCATAGACCATCAAACTGGATAAAAAATAAGATCCAATGGTGTGGTAACTAGAGGAGGCATTGTATATTTAAAGACCAAAAGGTGCTGAAAGTAAAAGGCTAGAAATATATATGCATCATGCAAAGAACAAGCATAAGTAGAGTAACTATACTAATATCAGACAAAATAGACTTTAAAACAATTCTAGAGATAAAGGAGGATATTTTATGATGGTAAAAGTATCACTCAATCAAGACTATATAATTAGTATAAGAATATATACAACTAAAAACAGAGTCCAAAAAGACATGAAACAAAAACTATTCATTACTCAATAATGGACAGAAAACTACGCAAAAGACCAAAAAGGAAATAAGACACTTGAAAAAAACTATCAGCTAACTAGACCTTACAGATATGTATAAGATTGTCCATCCAACAACAGCATGTACCCATTTTTCTCAAGCATACATGGGATATTCTCCAGAAAAGACCATGTTAGGCCATAAAGAAATCCTCAATAAATTTAAAAGAACTGAAATCACACAAACTATTATCTCTGACTGCAACAAAGTGAAACTAGAAATGAATAAAAGAACATTTGGGAAATGCACAAATATGTGGAAATTAAAAAACATAATTCTAAATAACCAATAGTTTAAAGAAGAAATCTCAACCAAAAAAATTTTTTAAATACTGTAAGATGAATGCAAATGAAAAGACACAATACCAAAATTTTTTGGATGATGTTAATACCATGCTTGGAGGGAAATTTATAGCTATAAAAGCCTATACAAGAAAAAAAAAAAGAAAAACAGGAAGAATCTTAAATCACTAATCTAAACTCCCACCATAAGACACTAATTTAAAAAAAAAGAGCAAACTAACTCAAACAGGAAAAAGGAGTAAAGATTAGATCAGATATAAATAAAATGATAGAAAAATGGAGAAAATTAATAGAACAAAGAGTTTTTTGAAAAGATCAACAAAATTAACAAGCCTTTACCAAGATTGAAGAACTAAAGAGACTCAAATTACTAAACTCAAGCATTACCCTAGTACCAAAGCCAGCTAAAAATATCACAAAAAGAAAATTACAGACCAATATCCCTTATGAATACAGACATAAAGATCCTCAAAAAAATACTAGCACAGCCCCAACAGTATAGTAAAAGGACTATTATATACTATAACCAAATGGGTTTTACGTGGGAATGCAAAGGTGGTTCAATATATGAAAATCAATCAATGTACTACACCATATATAAAACAGAACTAAATGGGGGGTAGACATGATCATATCAAGTGAGTGAACATTAACTCATAATATGATATCTTATTCTCAAGCAAAAAACATCACAAGAAAACAACAGATTAACATCTCTTATGAATATACATGCAAAATCCTCAACAAAATCTAGCAAATAGCAGCTGGCAAAAACTAAAAAGGGCTATATATTATGGACTATGACCAAAATGGATTTATCCCACAAATACAAGATTGCTTTATATCTTAAAATTAATTAATATAATACACCATACCAACAGAATAAGGGACAAAAATCATCCTGATCACCTCAGGGGCAGAAAAATCATCTAATAAAATTAAAAACCCCTTCATAAAAAAAAAAAAACTCAACAAACTAAAAATACAAGAGAACTTTCTTCAACCTGATAAACACTATCCATGAAAAATTTTTTTTAATATTTATTTATTTACTTTAGTTGTACACAATGCAATGCATTTATGTTTATGTAGTGGTGAGGATCGAACCCAGGCCACGCATGTGTGAGGCGAGCTCTCTGCCGCTGAGCCACAACCCCAGCCCTCCATGAAACTCTTACAGCAGTTGAGAGTATCGGTTCCTCCATATTCTCACCAACATATGGTATATGATCCTTTTTAAATAAACTTTGATGATTTATATATATATATATGTATATTTTAGTTGTAGATGGACACAATATCTTTATGTTGTGCCTCACATGTGCAAGGCATGTGCTCTACCCCTGAGCCACAACCCCAACCCCTCATATATTATCTTTTAAATTTTAGATGTTCCAACAGTGTAGTGGTTTAACATTGTGGTTTAAATTAGTCACTTAGTTTGTTTGTTTGGTATAGGGGATTGAATGCAGGGGTACTTAAACACTGAGCCACATCCCCATATCCCCATCCCATTTTTTTTTTTATATGTTTCATTTAGAAACAGGGTCTTGCTAAGATGCTTAGGGCCTCGCTAAATTGCTGGGGCTGGCTTTGAACTTGTGATCCTCCTACCTCAGCCTCCAAGCCACTAGGATTACAGGTATGTGCCACCTTGCCTGGCTAATTTGCATTTCTAATGAATAATAATGTTAAGCATCTTATGCTTTTGCCCTCTGTGTGTCTTCTGTGACGTGTCTGTTCAAATCACCCCCCCACCCCGCTTTTTTTTTAAAAGTTTTTTTGTTATAATTCAGTGTCAAAGACTTCCTTTTATGCATTCTGGATGCAATTTTTTTTTAACTATACACAGATTTACAAATATATTCGCTCAGTCTGGAGCTTGCTTTTTCATTCCTTAACAGTATTTTGGAGGCGGGAGGACAATGGGAATTGAACCCAGAGGCACTTTACCACTGACCTACATCCCCAGCCCTGTTTTTATTTTTTATTTTAAGATGGGGTCTCACTAAGTTATTTAGGGCCTCGCTTAGTTACTGAGGCTGGCTTCAAACCTGCAATTCTCCTGCCTCAGCCTTCTAAGCCACTGGGATTACAGGCATGGGCCACCATGCCCAGCCCTTAACAGTATTTTTGAAGACCAGATGTTCTTAATTTTGATGAAGTCCAATTTATCAATTTTCTCTTTTATGTTACCATGCTTTTGGAATATGGTATTTAAGAATTTTTTGCCTACCCCAAAATCAAAAAAGTTTTTCCTATTTTCCAGTATTAATAGTTTTCCATTTTACATTTAAGTTTATGGTACATTTTGAGTTAATTTTTAAACATGATACAAAATATGAATCAAAGTTATTTTGCCTGTGGAAAACCAACTGTTCCCCCACCATTACAAAAAGACTCCAGTTCCACTAAATTGCCTTTCCATCATTGTTAAAAAGCAATTGACCATACATAAATCTATTTATAGGGTCTCTATTCAATATCACCAATTTATTTGTGTTCCTGATGCAAGTATCTCTGTCTCGTTGTATCTTTAAAACAAATCTTAGAATCAGGTAGTATAAGTCCTGCAATTCTGTTCATCTTTTCCCAAGTTAGTGAGGCTATTCTAGATCCTTTATGCTTCCATATAAATTTTAGAATCAGTTTGCAAATTCTCCAAATTTTTATTCTGTGGGCATTGTAATTGAGATTGTTATTTAATCTATTGACAAAACTGGGTAAAACTGACATTTTAATACTGAGTTTTCCAATCCATGAACACAACATACATATTCATTTATTTAGGTCCTCTTTAATTTCTATCAGTAATGTTTCATATTTTTGTCACATCTTTTATCAAGTTTATCCCTAAATATTTCATATTTTCAAAGTTATCAATTTTAAAATTTCAGTTTGATTGTTCATTGCTAGCATACAAATACAATCAGTTTTTGAATACTGATCTAGTATCCTACAATGTTACTGAACTCACTTATCGGTTCTAGTAGGTTTCTTGTAGATTCCATAGGATTTCTTATTTTCCTATATCAATGATCATATTGTCTACAAATAAAGTTCCCAAATTGCCTAGGGTGGCTTCAAACTTGTAATTCTTCCACCTCAGGCTCCAGAGTAGCTGGAATTACAGGTCTATACCACCACACCAGCTAGATGCTTTTTTAAAATGGCCTCATTGTAGTGAACATATACAGGCCCATGCCTGTAATCCCAGTTCCCTAGTAATCTCCAGTATAATGTTGCATTAAAAAAAGAAGTGATAAAAATATCCAAGCTTTATTTCTGGTTTTAGAAGAAAAACAGTCTATTATCATTAAAGTATAATGTCAGCTATAGATTTTTCATAAATGCTTTTTCAAATGAGGAATTTCCATTCCTAGTTTCTGAGGAGTTTGTTTACTTTTTACTTTTTTGTTTTGTTTTGTAGTACTAGGGATTGCGCCAAGGGCCTTTAGCATCCTAGGGAAATGCTCTATCATTGAGCTACATGCCAATCACCCCCACCCCGCCGGTTTTTATAATTATACATAATAGTGGGATTCATTATGTCATATTCGTATATATACATAATCTGATCAATCTAGTTCCTTAATACCACCAGTCTTTTTTTTTTTTTAAGTTTTATTTTGAGACAGGGTCTTACTAAATTGCCCAGGTTAATCTCAAACTTGTGATCCTCCTGCCTCAGCCTCCCATATAACAACTATACATGAACCTGATCCACCATACCTGGGGTTGTTTTTTTGTTTAAGCAAGAACAAACGTTAGATTTTGTTCATGCTTTCTCTGCATCTACTGAAATAAACATACAGTTTCTTTTTTTCTTAAATGTTCATTGTGGTGAAAACGTTAAACTGATTTTTTTCAAACATTAAGCCTGCATACTTTCTCAAAATAAGGCCCACCTGACCATGATGTGTGTGCATGTATACATTATATATGTCATTTTAATATAATAAATACGTGTATGGATATATCTTTAGCTATATTCTATAAATGATATAGTTTCCATGTGTGGATTTAATTTGTTACAATTTTTTTTTTTTTTTTTGTACCAGGGATTGAACTCAGGGGAACTCGACCTCTGGGCGACATCCCCAGCCCTTTTTTGTATTTTATTAGAGACAGGGTCTCACTGAGTTTCTAAGTGCCTCGCCATTGCTGAGGCTGGCTTTGAACTTGCGATCCTCCTGCCTCAGCCTCACAAAGTGCTGGGACGCCCGGCAGTTTGTTACAATTTTGTTTAACGTGTTTAGATTAATATTCATGAGGAATGTTGGCCTACAATTTTTTTTTTTTTTTTTAAGTAATGTCTATCCCACCCTTCCCTACCCCCATTGCTGGAGATTGAACTAGTAATATCTTGATTAATTTTGCCAATCAAGGTTAATGTTAACCTCAAAATGAGTCAGGAAATATTCCCACCTCTTTAATTTTCTAAAGAGTTTTTGTAAAATTGGTGTTGATTCTTCCTTAAGTTTTGTAGAATTCACCAGAAAAGCACCTGAGTCTCAAGTTTCTTTTAGTGGAAGAAACTTTTAACAGCAAACTATATTTCTTTAATTGATAGAGAACTATATCTAAGTGAGCTTTGATACTTCATATCTTTCAACAAATTTGTACATTTCTTATCCGAACTGGCAAGAGTCCTTCTAAATATTACCTTTTCTAACATTTATAAAATCTACAGTCGTGTTATCTCTCTCATTCCTGTTACTGGTAATTTCTATTCCCTCCACTCACTCCCTGCTCAAAGTTTATCAACAACCCGTGTTTTGGTTTCACTGATTTTCTCTACCTCTTTCCATTTTATTTTTCATTACTTTCCATTCTAATCTTTATCATCTTTCATCCACTCTTTTGGGGTTTCGTTTGTTCTTTTTTTACTTTGTTTACTTAGAAACTGAAATTCCTTTCTAGTAGAGGTGTTCTACAAATTTCTCTTTAAATAGATCTTTGGCTGTATTCCCAAAAATATATATTGCGTTTTCATTTTATTCATTTCAAAATACTTTCTAACTTCTCTTGTGATTTCGTGTCTGACAAATGAATTATTCAAAAGTATGTTATTTGGTAACTAAATATTTGAGAACCTTTACCGGGTTTTCTATTGTTGATTTTTAATTTTATTCTCTTGTGATCAAAGCACTGTATTGTGGAAAGTGCTTCTCAGAGAAAAGCCTGAAAAATTCTGACACTGAGGGAAATAATTTAAATAAAATAATATTAAATTATAAATAATAATAATAAATAAATCGACAAGCCAGCTAAAAGATAATTAGGAAATAACAAAAATGGTAATTTGAATATTAAAATATATATTGATGAACTAATACCTTGGATTTGCTAATCCAGAGCGAGGGTGAATGGAGAGGAGGAAAGATCAAGCACAACTGAAGCTGGATGATGGTTCGTACTGGTTCTTTACATTATTTTACTTTTTTAAACATTTAAATTTTTCCAAAGTAAAATGATGCAAAGTGCTGGCGTCTCCCGCTCTATTTCAATTCTCCCACGCTCGCGGCAGCCCAGCGCGCCCCGCGCGTGACCTGACACCTCAGTCACGCCGGCTGCCAGCAGCTAACCTTCGCCCCCGGCACCACAGCGGGCACGAAGCCGGCAGGCCTAAGGCGGGTCCTCAGGACTTGCGCAGCGGGCGACGCCGCAGCTACCGCGGTCAGAGACGCCCCAGCAGCCACACCCACCGGCTGCGCGGTGACAGCCCGCTGGGCTGACCGCCTCACTGACAGGTGCGGCCGCCCGCCTGCCCCTCCCGGCCGCGGCCGGAGTCCAGCCGCCCACGAGCGCCCCCGTTCGCCCCCGCGCGCACCACCTGTCGGGCCAGGGCGCGCGCGGCCGGCGGCGGACACCCCGCCCGGCTCCACCGGAGGTACTGTCAAGACGGCCTGAAGTCCCGAGAAGAAGAGAGTTTTACCGAAGAGTGGGCCCCACACAGGCGGTGTCAGTGCTCTCGATCTCCTGCAAGATCCTCTCGTGCTCCGGAACGGTGCCCAGAGCCTCGCCGCTCTCCGCCATCTTGGCTGGAAGCTGAGGAGCCGGCGAGGGCGCGGCGCCGCGCGAACGGCGGGGCCTAGCGGCAGGTGGCGCGAGCGCGAAGGGCGGGGCGAGGGGCGGTGGCGCGCGGGCGCGTGACGCGCCGGGGCACGAGCGCCTGCAAGAGGAAGAGTAAAATCGCCTCCAGCCCTCTCCCGCGACCTGACCCTAGTTGTCTAATGCCTGGCCTTTGGGCTATAACATATACTCTTGTATTCTGTGTGCCGACCCGCCGCTGTGCTGTGGGTAACAAGGTAGTGAAGGAGGTAGCTCTTTCGTCATTCTCAATCTGTAATAAAGGATACGGAAACGCTGAATGAGAGGGCCTGATATTCTCTTAGTGGTGGGGAATCAGGGAAAGGAAAACCTAACTCAAGAAAGCAAAACTGTGTATGGTAGTTAAGATGTATTTTAGGAACGAACAAAAGAACCCTGATGACGACCGCTCTGGGTGGATTCATTTCCCCTGCCCAAAGCAAGTTCACAGAGACCATTAAATTATATATCATAGAGGAAATAAATTACAAACTTAAGAAAAATTAAACGACAGAAATTTAAGGCACTTAATAGCAAATATACAAAAGAGGCCCAGAGCAATGTGTGATGTTATGCCAAAGTCCTTGAACCCAAGTGCCCCGAGATGGTGGTAGCTGGGATGGGAAGAGGTGGGCAGCAGAGAGATGGAGAGAGAAGTGGGCAGTTTGAGCAGAGGTACCTGTGTAGAAAAGTCCTGCTTAACAACACGTTTGTGGGAGGAAACCAGTTTGTCTTGATCAAAGCAGCCACCGAGGAAGATTAATCAGGGACAGAGTGTGAACCTCACCTGAGGGACAAATATTTTCTGGCCTCCATTAATCCAGGGCTTTGAGCTTCCCTCTGAGTTGGCCAGCCCTTTCACTATCCACCTATGTGACTCACTCCCTTCAGTGAGCCTCTGCTAGAAATCTGTCTCCTTCTTCCTCCCCACAGAAAGTCCTGGGAGGTGAAATCCCTTCATAGTTAAGAGCATGAGTTCTGAAGTGTCTTCTACTGAGTTCTTTGGATTAATGTCACTTCACAGCTGTGTGACACTGCACAAGAATCTAATCCCTTGATATCTTAGCTTCCCCATCTGTAAGTGACAATAATAGTATCTACCTCATATTGCTGTCTCATATTAATTTTCAATTGTTGTAGAACAAATGACTACAAACTCAGTAGCTTAAAACAACTCAGGCATATTATCTTACAGTTCTGTAGGTTAGAAGTCTGACATAGTTCTCAATGGGCTACAATACAGGTATCAGCATAAGTACATTCCTTTACAAAGACTCCAGTGGAAAATTTGTTTATTTGATTTTTCTACCCTCTAGATGCTGCCCGAATTCCTTGACTTCCCAAGAGTCAAAAACTCCCAGAAGACATTCTTCTCCAAAGAAGAAGAAACTGCCTTTATAACCTTAGACTAGGTGCTGAAAGTCCTCAGAGTTTGGACAGACTATCTCTGGGGGCAGGTGGAGAGAATGACCAGTTTTATTAAGAAAATGGTTGTTTTCTTCCCTTGTATTGTTACTGTGTCATTTTGTTCTCACAGACTGTAGGCTTTAGGCAAAAGGCACTTGCCCGAGGTGAAAGCTGAGTCAGCACTCTGAAACATGGAAGAATCAGCAAATAACCAATTTACTTGAAGGTGCCAAACTTTAGGAAGAAATAAACAAAGGAAACTAGGAATACGAGACTTGAGATACAAGTCTTAACTTCCTCAATGAACCTAAGCAGAGCCAAGAAAGACCATCTCTTCACATCAACAAGACTGTTAAAGAAAGAAAGATGAAGAAGCATGGGTAGCCATGCTTGGTCCTTCCTTTATGTTCAAGGCCAATAACCTTACATCTCTCTTATCATTCCCTGTAGACACATCTCCCTCTGACTCTTAGACCAGAAAGTTTCTCTGCTTTTAAGCATCCATGTAATCAGATTGGACCCTACTGTATAATCCAGGACAATCTTCCATCTCAAGGTCATTAACTTTAGTCACATCTATAACACCCCTTTTGCCATCCATTCACAGGTTCCAGGGATTAGGATGTGAGCATCTTTGAAGGTCCATTATCCTGCCTGTCATATTTTGTAAAGGTCCTATAAACATTATTAATTGCCCCTTCTGTTAATCTGAGTCTCTATTCTCCTTGGAAAATGCAACTCAAAATGTATTTGCTTCATGAAGATTACCAAAACTAATCAATCTTCTCCAATGACCACAGATTCAATTTAGCACATTTGTTTTAATAATAATCACTTATTTTGATTTGATCCTTTTTATACGTTTGTGGGTTTTATTTGTTTTATGTACTTGATCCCCCATGGAACCTCACTGCACATGGAAAACCAAGTAATCTCTGCTACATCCAACTGCCCATTTCATCAGGAAACCCCATTGCAAGCCAGTGTGAATTCATCAAACTTCACCCTGTTTTCACTGCCTTGATGGTACAGGAGTCTCCAGACCTCCCCTAGGAAATCCCCCTTCCTTGTGCTTCAAGATTACATAGAAACAGAAAGTCTCTTCCCAAGTCCACCAGCATTGGCACACCATGGTAAGGTCCTTGAGTTCAAATGACTTTTTTTTTTTTTTTTAATTTGCAACTTTCTATAGTTCCTCATAGAATTCTGCACATAGATGAGAAAAAACTAGAAGTCTTTTAAAACCAAATAGTGCTGAAGCTCTAAACCCATCAAAATGAGTTCAGAATAAATTAGGAGCATTCCAAACAGGTCTGAATAGAAGGTAGGAGTTTGGATTAATCTGTGTTTGGTGACAATTCAGAATTAAGACAATGTAAAATTGTAAAAATTCTCTTCAAACTTGCTCTTCATATATTGACAATAAATATAACATCTTAGTGCTCGTTTTGGCAGCACATATACTAAAATTGGAATGATGCAGAGAAGGTTAGCATGGCCCCTGCCCAAGAATGACATGCAAATTCCTGAACGTTCCATGTTTTTCATCTCCTGCTATCACCTAGCTGCCTGCACCTATCCTTTAGGGAGATGGGGTTCATTAAAGGAAACTGAACATTGAAAATAATAACATTAGAAGTTGATTGTATTTAGTCCCCTTGATAGAAACCACAGCACTGACAAAGAATGTTACCTGAAATTCCTTGATGCCTGCTTTTATCAAGAGCTCCAATGTAAGAAACAATATAAACTTTATCTACTTCTAGTTGTTAAAAAATATATCCTTAGATTAAACCAAATCTCTTTGTACATATAAAATTGTTCATATAAATTTTTTTATCAAATCATAAAGAACAACTTTTTCCTTGGCTAACTGCTCCTACAATTACTGAGGCTCCAGTATGCATGTTAGTATACCCCCAATTGCAGGTTCAGGGGAGAGAATAAGCCTTTTGAAAATTGAATCTGAAACTGAATCATAAAAATATGAAGATGGGACAATTTTTATCTCCTCTTATAGGGGAAATAAAAAGCTCTCTGGAGGAGATAGCAGACTGTTCAGTTCAGAGGGTAAACACAACCAGAATTCATGGCTCTGCAAAGTAGAACAAGGCAAGGTAAGGAGAACAAGGCACATAGCACAGGCTAGCTCCCTACTTGGCAGCCATCTCCGGGAGTAGTCCTTTCCTGAGCAATTGTTACCAAGACCTTTCCCCTTCTCTTCAATCCTGACACCATCTATCTGAACCCAGCTCCCAATGCCCTGCTCTGGGAAACCATGCCTGCTTAGGCACTTCTCTTACCAGGCCTGTTTCAACACCTACCCATAGAAATTAACTCAACATAACAGTGGTATCGTCTCAAAATTCAACATGGAAGGAAGTTCATTTACCACTTCTTCTGTAACAGTGTTTGCTGTTTCCTCTCTGTGACTTCTGACACTTCCGTTAGTACCTGAAAGCTTTTGCTAAGAATTTAAAGCTAAATACCCCAAATAACTAGATTTTGTTTTTCTTCAGTGCTGGGGATCAAACCTAGGGCCTCAAACATGATAGTCAAGTGCTCTACCATTAAGCAACATTCTCAGCATGCTCACTATAGGTTTTTAATCATGGACATATAATCATATAACAAATACACAAATGTGAAAGAAAAAAAAAGCCTACCCAAAGGATAAATAATTTAATTAGTCTAGTCTGAGGAGGTTGGTGTGAGGGGATTTTACATGCATGTTGGTGACAGAGGATATTGTCTTCCAGAGATCCATCCAAAATTCATCTTCAGGAGTCCTAGGAGGGAAAAGATACACCAGGAAGACTGGCAGGGTAGGGTTTGCATTCTGTATCCAGTATGAAATTAACTAGCAAAGTAAGACCTTCACATGTAAATAAACTCTTAGTCGTTAACAACTTATACTTTGAGCCACTTGTCTACAGACTAATAACCTATCTTTAGAAAACTCCTTCAAGAAGGAGGCTGTAGAATACAAGTTGCCCTGGTCTGGCATTTAACTGCTTAGGGTCAAATTCCAATTGATCTCTTAATAGAAGTTAAGCTTCAGGGAGTTACTTGTCGAAGCCTCAGTTTCTTCAAGTGTGAATTAGGGACAAAAAGAGTCCCTAGCTCACCAAATTGTTTGGGAATTAAAGAAGATATTCTATTTGTAATGTTTAACCCAGAGCTCAATTTACATTAGTATCAGAGACTAGGATCAGTAGGCATTTTTCAGTAAATCACATAACCCAGCATTTAGCATCTTCTTTAATAAAATAAGAATAAAAACCAGACCCACAGGCCAGACATGGTCATGTACACCTATAATCCCAGCTACCCAGGAAGGTGAGGCAGGAGGATTGCCAAGTTCAAGGCCAATCCCAACAACTTAGCAAGCCCCTGCCTCAAAATAAAAAATGAAACAGGCTATAGATGTAGCCCAGTGGTAGAGCATTCCTGGGTTCAGTCCCCAGTACAAAAAAAAAAATAGTCGGGGCTGGGGTTGTGGCTCAGCGGTAGAGTGCTTGCCTAACACGTGAGCGGCCCGGGTTCGATCCTCAGCACCACATACAAATAAACAAATTGTGTACAACTAAAGCAAAATAAATAAATAAACAAAAAAAAAAACAGTCACATAAATGGTCCTTTTTCTAACCATTGACAAAGTAGTGTGATTGTGTATTTGGGTCTGTGCACCTGAATCTCATTATTTCTGAATCCTCAAAGGATGGAATGTCTGAAATCTGTTTTCTGCTGTTATAGAAGAGGAAAGAGGAACACATTTTGTTTCCAGATCCACTTTAGTTAGTCTTCTGAATCTTGTAAGCCAAGTGCCTTTTCATTATCCTTTGTGGCAAAGAAATTGCTAAGTCTATCTCCACCTCCAGGAAGTGCTCCTAAGCTAGACACAGGGACCTTGTATGTACTGTTCACAGCCCACTTTCTTGCATGTAGGAGGTGCTCAATTAATATTTGTTAAATGAATTATTCACATACAAATATTTTGCATGTTAAGCTTAAAATTGTAAAATCATGTTTTATGAGGTAGTATACAAGTCTACAAAAAGATTCTCATCCCTGCTTCCTGGCTATGCTACAGCAGACATCTATCTGATCTTGAGACTAAAAGCAGATGTTTCTTAAGGAGTTTTATAGCCCTTCATGTATAATCCCAAAACTGTAACAAAATGTAAAGCACAAGTAGCCTTTATACATTGGTTCTAATAAACTAACCCTTCCGGGCTGCTTCTAGCTGCTTATCAGATAACCATCCACAGTGACTCTCCTGACTAGCTTCCACCTTCCCTTGTTGGTGCAGTGACCCCAAGTGGCCATATTTTGCAAGTGCAAGAGAATAAACAAAGCCCAGCCCATCCTGGGAGGATTCCTGCTGCAAAACCATGTTCAGGAATTTGCTGTTCCATAAAGATCTGGACCCTACATGGAGAACAATAGAAGGAAATTTGAATTTGCAGCCAAATAAAATCATCTTTTCATGAAATGTGAGCCAGTCCTCAGGAGTTTAAAAGTAATTAGGCCCCAGTTTTATTCATGCAAGAACTCTCTATTAAATGTTTGCTGTTTACTAGGCTCTGTGCTGAACTCTGAAGATGGCAGACTCAGGGGTCTTTGACCTATTCAGTTGTCCTTAGTTTAATACCTGCCATCACCATTTCATAATTCTTAATAATTTTTTAACAAAGGAGTCTGAATTTTCATTTTGTACTGTTCCCAACAAATTATATGGCCCGACTTACCCTTAAACAATGTCCTGAAAGTACCATTAGCGTGCTCATCCCAAATTAAACATTTTTAAATCTACAGAGCAATTAAAGAGCAATATGACTTTTTCTCTGAATTTTATTCTCTTTCCTTCATAGTTTATTTCTCAGCTTATTCCACAAACTCTTTTCCCTTCTCCTCTTACTTTCCTTCTCTTTGTCATTGTTTTTTTAAAAAACTTACCATTCTGTCCAGTACACTCTCCATTCCTTGTTCTTCTCCACTCAGCTTCCTTTAATGTCCTTTGCCCTTTTTTTCCCTCTCCTCTCCTCTCACTAGTCCTATTTTTCTTTCTCTCCTCTTGACCAAAAAAGTTTAGAAATGTAGATAATGTAATGAAATAAAAATAAATATAATAGCTGATATTTACTCCCTAACCACTCTCTAAAATAACCTCCCTGTTTTGTTATTCTTCTTAGTGCTTGTTGTCCATTTTTTTTATATGTAGATTTCTGGTTCCCCTCCCTAAAATACAAGCTCCCTGTGGGCAAGGAATTTCCAGATCTTGATCTAGCTATATCAACAGGACCCCGACCATGGCCTGACATATTCTTGTAGACCATTATTATTTATTTACTAAATGAAATGAGTGAATAAGCATTTGATATGAATGAGACATTACATTGAATACATTTCATGCCTTATTCAAACAATCCTTTCAATACTCTTTTAGCAATTATAAGGGCAGATTTGAAACCAAAGGCCATTCACTTAACCACAGAATAAATAAAACTGTCTTTCTGGTTGAAATACTTGGTTCAGAAACATATTTTTAAAGTTGTGTCTAGTGTTGTAATGAAGACTAAAAACTAATTGCATTAGTTTAATGTCCTAGAATAAATGGGAAACTATACCACCCACTCTAATCAGAGACCCCAGGCTTTCCTGAGGTTTTACAGAGGCACAGGCCTCAGTCATAGTTGGACCTGCATTTACTTTTGAACTGTTTCCCCAGACTCCATTTTATACCCACAACATGTAGCATACTACACCATTCTCATTAGAGAATAAATGAGGTCATGATATTACATTAGCATATAATATAAGCATTCAGGAATATGATTTTAATAATAATAATACATTATATATATTTCAAAATGTTAAAAGAGTAGATTTTAAATGTTCTCATCACAAAAAATGATAAGTATTCAAGGTGATCGATATGTTAATTAGTTTGATTTAATCATTCTACAATGTAAACATTTCAAAACATCATATTACATCCAATAAAAGGTCTCAGGGTGTAACCCAGTGGTATAGCCCTTGTATAGCATGCACTAGGACCTGGGTTCCATCCCCATCACCACAAAAGCAAACAAACCAACAACAAGAACAAAAAATATATATACCCAATAAATACAATTATTACTTTCAATTTAAAATAAAAATTTGGCCAGGTACAGTGGCTCACTCCAATAATCCCAATGACCCAGGAGGCTGAGGTAAGATGACCAGTTCAAGTTATCCTGGGTAGCAAAATCCTGTCTCAAAATTTTAAAAAAGACTGGGGAAGTATTTCAGTAGTAAAGCATCCCTGGGTTCAATCCCCAGTCCCCTCCCAAAAAATTAAGTAAAATAAATAATTATTTTAAGAGAGGATTTTGAGGGCTGGGGTTGTGGCTCAGAGGGAGAGTGCTCGCCTAGCACGTGCAAGTCCCTGGGCTTGATCTTCAGCACCACATTAAAAAAATTAAATAAATAAAATAAAGGTATTGTGTCTAACTATAACTAAAATATAAATGTTTGAAAAAAGAGAAGATTTTGAATGTCCCCAATACAAAAAAATGATATTTCTGAGGTAATAGGTATACCAATTACCCTGATCAGATCATTACACATTGTATACATGTATTGAAATATTACATGTGTAAATAAATATTACATGTGTAAATATTACACTGTGCTCCATCAACATGTACAACTACCATGTGTCAACTAGAAATAAAATAGATTTCAAAAAATGTTGCTGCCTGCAGCAACAATACCGCAGGAAAGAAATCGGAGGCAGACTGGGAATGAGTGGTTCCTTTATTGTTCCTTCTTCTTCTCCCTTCCTTTCTCTATCTTCTCTCTGATTCCGCCCCCATTCCTCTCTACCGTCTGTTTAAATACTCTTTACCCATCACAGGTGCATTAGTTCTCTTAACAGGCATACACGTGTCTCATAAGCCCGACCTACAGGTGCAGCACGCAGTGCCCACAAGCTACTACAAAAGTCAGGTGTAAGTTGTAGTAAACAAAGCCTTGCTTTTGACAAACAAGTAATCACCACCTCTTGGCTCTCAGCCAGCCGCCATCTCAGAGCTACTTCCTCATCAAAGGCTCTTATAAAAAAAAAGGAAAAAAACGTAAATAGTGATTACCCTGGACATTTAATAGACAAATATATATCCCTGAATAAACTCATTCTTGGTCACCATTTACAGTATTTCTCTGTGCCCTTAAGATGTAAATTAATTAGCTCTACATCTTATCTGGGAAACTGTTCCTTTCTAAGTGCAAACTTCAGGGGGAATGATTCCGGGGAGGGAGGGAAGAAAGGAAAGCCAAATATATTTGTTATCTGTCTGAACTTGATGAGATGTTTAAAAGGATTTTATAGGCTTCTATGGTCAATTTGGTTTTATTGAATACTGATATTTGGGTTGTAGGTATATTTCTGAGGTCTCAACTTTCTCTGTTGGATCCACCAACTATCTTTATAAATTAGTGAGCTTTTGTGTCTGACTTGTAGCTAATATTTTAAAATAAAAACTACAAAAAAAACCCTACAAAATCCTTTTTAAAAATTCATTCTGCTGTCATACATAACAACTTAGAATAAAAAAATTTAAAAACTTAAACTGAGCGACAAATATGTCATTTATGGTAATTCAAAATAAATATATTTTAAGAGTTAAAGAATAATTCACATGACAATATTTCCCACCTACTTAGAATTTCAAGATGTTGTACCTGTTTACTTTGTCAAGACTCTGAAGTACATAATAAAAATAAAGATGAATTAAATTACATTGAAAAATATATCCCAGATTAGACAATAGTAGTAGGAGCTACTATTTCCCAAGCATTTACTATGTGCCAAACAGCAGCACTATGCTGAGCACTTCATGTCCACTAACCACTGGAGACAGATTTTATTATACTCTCTGTGTTACAGTGTCAGAGACTAAAGCCAAATCATACAACTAATAGGTGTCTATTCCAGATCAAAACCTAAACCTTTGGGCTGGGGTTGTGCTCAGTGGTAGAGCGCTCACGTAGCACGTGCGTGGCCCGGGTTCCATCCTCAGTACCATGGAAACATAAATGCATTGCATTGTGTACAACTAAAGCAAATAAATAAATATTTTTTTAAAAAAACCTAGATCTTTGATCTTCATGTAATAGTAATCTTACATTTCTCTAAGATTTAAACAGCAAGAACATTCTGGAATATCTATAGCTGAATGTAACTAGTTAAATGGTTTTGTTTTTATATAATCCTAAGATTTTTATAGTGTTTACAGTTTGGGTTTTTATTTTTTTAAATATATTCTGTCCTTTCCTAAAAGCATGTTATCTTCATTCCTAAAAACTTTAAAGTCAAAGAAATATAATATCCTGTTTGTTCTTAAACTGGTCAGCTTTTGGAAAAAAGCCCAAGAGAGGCTGTGAATACAAGTGTGAAACAACTATGTTATCATAAAACAATTACAAAAATTTCTTCTGGTACGTCATCTTGTACAATTCCCTTTTCCTCCTATTTTTTTTCCCAGCCCTCTGCAGGCCCTTTTTTTGGCTCTACCCCCCTCTGCCTCCCACTAACTTTGCAGTGCCCTACAGTGTATCTACAGTTTTCTTATCAGTTAGGCTCAGCTACAGCAACAAAACATACTGTGACTTCTGAGCCAAATCAATTCAGACCTATTTTCAGGGCCTGTTCCAAAGGGCTGACAACACACCTGCAGGACCCCCAGGAGGCATAATGAGCTCCAGGCTATTTCCGGCCTGAGTCAATATCAAGGGGAATTGTGGTCTAATGGGTGAAACCTGGCAGGGTGAAGTTCTAGTGTGAATATGGCAAATAAAGGTTTTGAACACTGCTATTGCCCTATCAGAAGACCATAGCTGCTGTCACTAATTTATCAGAATCATCCTGGAAGGAAGAATTTAGACAGCCGTTATCAATGCATCAGAATTTATAGGTTGGTTGAGATCCATTATCTTTCTTTTTCAAGGAAATTGGTAATGCTGAGTCAAACTGGTATTAATTGTTTCCTTTAGCACAACTCCAGACAGCCATTAAACGTCCCAGGGACAGATACGTCCCCTAGAGGGAAGAGCTGGCAAGAAACCAGGTGTATCTAAACCAAGTACAGAGACTGGAGTTATTAAAAAAAAAAAAAAAGAAAGAAAGAAATCAGGAACCCCAAACAAAATGAGAATATCCTGAAAACAGTGATGCCAAGGGCAAAAGGATTCGGGCAGCAAAACCAAGTCCAGTCCCCACCTGGTGGTTCAGCCTTCCAATATTCTGCCAGTGAGGGGATTTTGAGTGTCCAAAGCAAGGCAACACTGCCATTGGGAGGGGACCTTTATCTTTCTCCCTTTTCTCTTAAGTGCAATCACCATCCGCCTGGCTAACATCAAATTCCATTTTCCCACCTTGGAATTTATTCCCCAATTCAATTTGTATAACTGTCTGAGTTGGCTTTAATGACTCTTTCATTGGCAACAATAACAACAACAACAACAACAACAAAAAAAAAAAAAAAAACAGGGAAAAAAACAATGTCTCAGCTTTACTCTGAACTCTCCTTCAAACTTAATACTCTAGAAGCAATGTTAAGTACCAGACTTAACACAGAGAATAAAAACAAACATAAGACCTCAGAGTTATCTGATTTTTGCCCACTCTTCCCTAAAGGGAGCCAAAGGTGCTGACCCAAGGGCCTATTGGGGGAGTCAGGTAGGAGACAGGTTGAACCATGGTGGGGAACTTGCTCTGGGAGCAGACACACATGAAGTCAGGAGAGGAAGGAATACAGCTGCGCCTGGTGAAGGAGACTAGGCCATTGACAATCCCTGCCAACATGACTCCTTGTCCCCAAAACCCACTGACAATTCCTCAGATAGAGATCAATTCTCCAAGATGATGAATAGGGGTGAGCATGTCAGGAAGGTTGGCAGGCTCTGTGAAAGGACAGAAATTGAGCCTTCCTTAGGTAACTAGTAGAACCCCTCTGAGTTCTGAGTCACTGAAGTCTCTGAGTTCACCCTATTGGAGAAGAAAACCCAACCTGGGCCTAATCTGAACACTGACCTTGAACAGGGCACCTCAGATTCCTACCTGAAAAAGAAGATGACAGGGAGAGGACATTAACAGAGTTTAGAACATGTGAGTTAAAGTAATGCCTAACTTCCGTGACAGGGAAAAGGAAAAGCCAGTAGAAGAACTCTCCGACATTCTTTCTGCCTCAATTCCCAGGTGCACGGTTTCCCTGGCAATGTTTCTCTCTCACATTCTCAGCCCCATCATTTCAACATCCCAACTTTTCTCTCTCTGTCCATTCCAAGGCCTCACAGTAGGGCCTTTATGGCTCTGAAAGACAATCAACTTCCTGCCAAAGCCCTTAAGCTTGAGTTTTAAAATACTTTTTTCTTCTTTGCTGAAATGACAATGTTCGATCTGAACTGCCTCCTTGCTTTTAGATCATAAGGTCACCATTAACTCATAGGCTCATGAATCAGTTCAACAAACATTTCTCTAGCTACTATGGATCAGGAACTGTGGAAACTTCTACAGAGGATACTAAGCTATAAGTAAGACACAGGCCATGCCCTCAGGAATATTCAGCCTGGAAATGATTATAACCTAAACTATGTGCAACACACACACACACACACACACACACACACACACACACACACAATAATAAATGCCTTGGATTATCTAGGACTTCAACAAATGGAGTATTCAGGAGAGGCTTCATAGAAGAAATCATTTTAGCTGGCCTAGAAGGATAAGATGGGT
Source organism: Tamias sibiricus (assembly GCA_025594165.1). NCBI lineage: Eukaryota > Metazoa > Chordata > Mammalia > Rodentia > Sciuridae > Tamias > Tamias sibiricus. Next base: position 136,258,934 of record CM046663.1, on the reverse strand, counting down.
TAGGTTTTTGGCAGACAGAAGTAGGAGCAAATAATAAGAAAAAGGAATGGCGAACTCCAGAAGGAAAAAATTTTCTGTGAATACTGTCAAATAGTAAACAGTCCAGTCTGACCAAAATGGATGTCCTGTATTTATTTTTCAAACTCCATATCATATCTGGCCACCTGAGCTGATGATGTGTTCCATAGAAGCATTTCCACTGGAAAACCAATGGCATGTATAGGTATGTTTAAAAAGGCATCAAATGCCAGTGTAAGATGTCTTCATCTAATCAAATGACCAAAGCAACAGTTGTGTCTAACATTGTCCCAGATATAGTCTTGTGACCTCTTCTGTGACTCCATTTTATTCCCCAAAATAGCCCTTGTGAAAGAGGACTCTCACCCTTGTTTAATAACCCAGACACAACGCTAAGGGGGGTATTCCAAGCCCACTGGGTTGTGGTGACAGGATAGCACCTGGGGAAAGTATCTGCACTGTCTCCACTTGAGATAGTGCTGCAGGAAGAGTGCCGTGGCTGCCAGATGGCAAAGATGTTTCCTTTAGGAAGCTCAGTTAGAAGACTGGTTCTGGGGGTATTTGTCCTAGGAATAGAGGAAAGAAAATATGCAAGAACCAAAAGCAAGAAGTCAAGTCTCCCACCAAAGAAAGACAGCAAAGAAGATAGTTCTGGATGGATAAACTCTGTGGATGTTGGCCAGGGGTGTGAGACCAAGAGAGAGGTGGAGAGGGTCAGGGGTTGAAGGCTGAGCGTTCTGCAGCAAAGGCCACAGTAACTAAAACATGTGTAGACCCACTACACTCCCTCTCATTTTTCCCTAGACTGCTGACCTGGCCGCAAGGCAAAAGCACAAGTTTTAGAAGGTGCTGGTTGGTACAAAGTACAGTGCAGCAAAAAGTATGTCCCACATAGAGAAAATTATTATTTCTCATTTCTAAAAGGCAGTAGTTTCTTCTATGTATCAAATAGGATAAAAATTACCTGCCCTTCTTCACAGAATGTTTGTGATGCTTAGACAGGATTAAGGGGCACGGAACAGTTATGATGGAGTTGTAATTATTTCACAACTGCAACTACATGTGGATATTCCAGTAACTAACCAATAAAACACAACAGTTTTCTGGGGCCGCAACACTACCCTAACCCTTTTGAAGACATTCAAACTATGTTTAATACAAAATAAGATTCAAATGTAGGGGAGAAATTTATTCAGGTTTAAATTGTGGTGGGTTTCAAAGCACGTGGCCCTAAGCCCTCCTTGCAAAGAGAGAACATTTTAAAAATCCTTCCAGGGGCTGGGGTTGTGGCTCAGTGGTAGAGTGCTAGCCTAGCACGTGCGCGGCCCAGGTTCAATCCTCAGCACCATGTAAACATAAATGCATTGCATTGTGTACAACTAAAGCAAATAAATAAATATTTTTTTAAAAATCCTTCCATTTAGGGGCTGGGATGTGGCTCAGCGGTAGGGCGCTCGCCTAGCACGTGCGTGACCCGGGTTCGATCCTCAGCACCACGTAAAAATACATGCATTGTGTACAACTAAAGCAAATAAATAAATATTTTTTAAAAATCCTTCCATTTAATCTACAAATTTTAGTCAACAAATAAATATTGATTGTCACTATCACATGCAGTGATTGGTATCTTGTTCCCATACTGATAAGTGTCACATCTAGACAGATACTCAGAGAAGATTAAAAATTTAAAGCTGCCCTTTAACACAAAGACACACTGTCTTTCATTTTAATCCTGTTCTTGAACTGTGCAAATTAATACCCATATTACCAAAGAAGCTATTTTTAAATCTTATATGAAAAAAAAGAGAGCAGCAACAATATACTACAAACATTCTATATTTTTTTCTACAACTTACATCTACCCAAATATAAACTGGTTCACTGATATGTCTAATTGTTATAGATGTTTTTCACTTAGGCATATTGTAAAGAAAGAAGATATTTTTTAAAAACTTTAAAGAAAGATATTTTAAAGGAAACAATTGAAACCTCACATAAATGAAGATAAAATATCTATTTTGAGATGGCATAGGTCCTTTTTGGTCACTTGAAGGTCATTTATATTTTTTAATGATGTGGTAATGAATTAAGAAACAAACATAATGCAAAAAGTGAATTAATTATTTATTGTAATTTTTTAAAGATGAACAAACTGTGAGAATAAATGCATACAAAGATATAACTGTTTTTTTTAAATATTTTTATTTTTTTTTATTCTGTTATTTTTATAAAGTAAAAAAGGAAAAGGGAAAGACCATCTTAGGCCACCAAAGAAGAAACAATGAAATATAAAGGTGCCCTACCTTAGTGTAGCTTCAATAGGCAGCTCAAAAGACTGAATCTCAGCCAGGACGTTCTCATAAGTTTGATCTGTGTCTTCTTCCAACATTGCTCCATATGCCCCTGGTTTTCCAGCTGCAGACATCAGATTTTACGTGAAAAATGATTGTAATTTAGAAAATAAATGCAAGTTCCCTTACGATTATTATAAGGATTCTCTGTTCACCCAAAGAAGCAACAAAAACAAGCTCACTGTCTGATCTCAGGCTATCAGAGTCCTTGCTTCCAAGAATGTTGCACAGCTGTTGCTGTCCTGTGTCTACTTATAACATTTTACTTATTATTAACCTTGACACAGTTCAGAAAGTTCCTGCCTAATGCTTGCTATATTTATTCACTTGTTTCTCAAAGTAACTATAAGTAACAATTGGAACCATTGTAACTATAAAAATTTGTTAAAATTTTTGATTTGATAGGCATCTATTTTAATATTATTTATACTAAATGCATAACTTACTACATTAATTATGTTCCTGATCATTCTAGCATCTCTGCCCTTGCCCATAAACCCAGGAAGGCAACTTGCCTAGGAAAAATGTAATGTCCTATGGAAAGTGATTTTGAGGTCTATGGCCTAGTTCCTTGGTCTCCATATCCTTTGTTTCACTGCCCTACTCCCTGCTGTGTGAATTCCCTCCATTCTAGGGCCATTAGTTCTTTTCCATAATTCTCCTAGAGGCATTTAGATTTTAATCCTTATCCGTCACTTACACCTCACTGTGACAGAGCTTGCCGGATCCATTCTTCAGAATAGAGTTTGCAGGGGAAGAAGACAGAGCATGAGGAAGTCAGAATTCAAGATAACTGGTTGCCACTGAGAGAAAGAATGAGTGTAGGAAACAGAGGCCCAAAATATCAATGGAAAAGTACCTATAATCAGCCCCATGTAAGCCTAAGAGACTAAATGTGCATTTGCACTAGATCTTCCTTAAATGAGTTTAACCTCAGACTTTCTTGCTCGGAGTACAAGAAAATGGTTATTTAAGGGGATAGGTAGTGACATTCTTTCACATGAAGCTATTATTTTAATAGCTCTGAAAAAAAAAAAACTGATGTTCTCATAAAAAATATAATTGTCAAAGCGTGATATGACCACAAGGCATTTGACATACATAGCAGCAGTTTGTTACTCCTACCTGCATCCATACTCTGGCTAGCACTTCACTTGCAGGCACGGTATTTGCTCTTGAACTATGACTTTGGCCTTGGCCATGTGATATCTGTTGGCCAATGATGTAAAGGGACAGTGTGTGAGTTCCTAGCCAAGGCTTTGTAAGGTTTCATATATTTCTGCTTGTCCTCTTGCATTTTTTTTTCTTTTATTCTAAGTTGTTATGTATGACAGCAGAATGCATAACAATTCATATTACACATATAGAGCACATTTTTACATGTCTCTGGTTGTATACAAAGTATATTCACACGATTCATGTCTTCATATATTGTCCTCTTGCGTTTTGTCATTCCCTGAGGAAAACATTTCTTAAGAGATACATGAAACAGAGTCATCTCCACTAATCCACAGACTTACAGGGAAAAGCATGTATTTTCATCCAGTCACAGCTGTGTGAAATGAAACTGCCCACACAGTCCCAGGCTAGATCAACCAAGCCCCAACTGACCCATGGACACAGCAGCAAGAATAAAGGACTGCTTTTCAGTCACCGAATGATGAGTTACACAGCAATAGCAAACTGAGGCAGCATTCTTCACTTCAACCCCACCAACAGCCCCAACACAAGCCCTAACATTCCCCAAGTGAGATGGAACAAATGCAATAGGAATACCATCAACACCACCTGGCCCTAACCTGAAATAATAATGTCTTTCTTGGCAACTTAACAAAAATGTTATTCATTTATATATAATGTTTTTAATTTATATCAAACCACGAGGCTATTTATGAGCAGAATGTCAATCAGATTCATGTTTGTATTGCCTGCAACACTTCAGTAGTATATATCTTGTATATAACTAAATACCACAGTTAAAAAATTGATTATTCCGCATGCACGTGCGCACACACACACACAGCTCAATATTTTTTAAAATATATATTTATTTTAGTTGTAAATGGACCTTTATTTTATTTATATGTGGTGCTGAGACTCGAACCAAGGGCGTCACACATGCTAGGGAAGTGCTCTACCACTGAGCCACAACGCCAGCCCCAGAGCTCAAATTTTTATTCCAAAAATTTTCAAATTTATAGGAGTCATAAGAAGAATACAATGAAGTGACATGCCCTTTTTTCCGATTATAACATTTTGCCACATTTGCTTTTTCTTTCTCTCTCTGTTTACTGAAGGGGATTTTAGAATATAGGTATATGTTCTTAACATATGGGAAGAAAAATTGTAGTAATTTAAATAGAGCTCTTTCAGAATAGGATAACACTGTATCACAAAGTAGTTTGGTCAACAACTACTGTATCTTTGACTTACTGCTACTGCATGACCCCAGACCCACTACAAGGTGCCATCTTCCTCTTCCAGGACAGCCAGCCCCACCAGGAGATTCAAGGTCTTCTAATCTGGTGGCCTGGTTGCCTCTCTGTGCTCCTCTCTGTTCTCCCCACCCTCTTTTTCCTCCCACTCCTCTGTCTTCTGCTCCTCCCACTTCTGCAAAGTGAATTTTCTCCCTGCCTCTTACTTTCCTCCACTCTGTATAAGACTCAGGCAACAACTTCCTGTTTCCTCTGGCTCAAACAGCATCTTCCTTTTATTCAGAACTTTCCTTGAGTGTTATTTCCTGCCGGAAGTCCACACAGATTGAACGAATAGGAGAGGCTCTCCTCCCAAAAGTCAGAGTTAGAAAAACAACCACCCTCCCCTGTCGCAGAGTGTTGACTGCAAATTCACCAAATAAGGAAGAGAAAAGGAGGAAATGGAAAATTTTAAAACAGTCGTATTCCAAGATGCCCATAAAAAAGAATGGCATGTGGGACTGGAATGTTCCCAGTCTCAACCCTTAACCTCTCCTCCAACTGCAGCTCAGTTTGTCTACTTCCTAGGATCAAGCCTGGCCACTGACAGGAGATGTTGAAGTGCCCTGTGATCTTTGGAACATGCCATCAAGCCATAAGTAGCACTGATATGGTCCTTTCTTGGGGCCCCTTTCCGGGCCTTTTTCTTCCACCTTTGTAACTTGGCCTCCATCTTATTAGTCTGCTAGGAACTCCAGTTTCTCTAGAACTAAGAATTGACTTATTTTCATTTATTTTATTTTTTGAAGTGCTCGGGATAGAAACCAGGTTCTCATGCAAGCTAGTTGGCAAGGACTGTACCACCCAGCCCCCAAATTTGACTTTTTTAAAAGTAAGTTTATTTTTCAAATAAAACTCCATCAGCCTTCCCCTTTTCTTTTTCAATAAGACTAGACTCCCTGCCTTCTCATTCTGTACCAGAATCACCAGTGGGAAGCATTATGTCAGGGTTTCACTGGCCCAGGTGCCACCTCTATAATTTGTTGACTCTAGGAAATGTCTAGGAGCTGGGGACAAGGCAGGGTGTCCTGGAAGGAAGAGAAGGCTACCCAAGCAGGTGGAGCAGGCTGGCAAATGTTACCTGATGTTCAATTTTGCTCAGTCCTGGTGGAGTCTGAGGCCCATCCTCCCTCCCCTGCCACTTCCACTTCCCTGTGGAAGTAATCCTCTCACTTTTATGTGTCTTGATGAGTCCATAAAAGCAACTCAGTAATCTAGGAACAGACGAGTCTATCAAAAGTTGCCAAGTAGGGGATGAGAGGAATGAAAGAGCTTTAAATAGAACAAAGAGAGGGGAGGGAGGAGAGGGACAAGGGGATAGGAATAATGACAGACTGAGTTATCCATGATCACCCTAAATACTTGTATGAAGACACAATTGTTGTAAAAATACTTTATATAAAACCAGCAACTTGAAAAATTGTGCTCTTTATATGTAATATGAAATGAAATGTACTCTGCAAACATGTATAACAAATTAGAATAATAAAAATTTTTTTTAAAAGTTGCCAAGTAAATAGCTTGCTTGATGACTAAATGCCAAGCATTGGCCCCTAAGCTCAGGAAAACAACCATCATTAACTCTATTCAAAATTGTCCCAGAAGTCCAAACTAGTGTCATAAGGCAAGATAAATAAAAATAAAAGATTTAAACATTGGTAGGAAAGAAGAAAATTTGACATTCGTAGAATACATGGTTGTCTATATAGAAAATCTAAATAGACTGACAGTGAGTAAATTCCACAAGATCTCTAGGTGAAATTTAAATGTATATCTATGCTTTAATATCGATTAGAAAATGAAATACAAAATCAACACTATATAAAATAGCATTAAAACACATCAAATATTTAGGAAGGTGCCATGCTACCTGACAAGGATTTAGGGATCCATAGGGCCATACCTCAAAGTACTAAAGGAGTCATAAAACATTTAAGAAATGATGAGGTCAAAGACTTCAGAAAAGGCAGAATGAGGGCTTCCAAATCCAGTGGGGCCAGAAGTCAGCATTCAGCGTGTGGCCTATCAGATGAGAAGAAAGCCCAAGAGAATCAAGAATAACTGGAGTGTGGGGGCCCCGAAATCTAGAATGAACTTTAGCCCTTGCAACATTCTTTTCTGGACTCATTTGGTATGTGAGTGGATTTTCTAGCTTTAAGGGTCAGGGGTGATACCACAGGTAGCAATGACTTTTCATATGTCACAAAATGTCGTCGGTATTTCCCTTTTGACATGCTGCCTTACCATACAAGGGACAGGGTAACTTGAAATGCAGGAACTCTCCATGGGTGTGTGTAAGTATTTTCCACTTCCTCCCCATAAAACTTAACATGTGAACTTCTAATACCCATACATAGTGAGTTGGGTTTCATCTGGCCCTCTCCTGACTAGCCAGCCTCTTTGGTCAGCAAACAAGCTGTCCTGGCCCAGCATTGCCTCTGAAAGGGGACACAGAGAACCACCTTGCTCAACATCTCTCCACCCCCTCCTTTCTTATTCTGTGTCTGTTTTAATCTTCAGAGACATCAGAAGTTTGTCGTTCTTACCTCCCTTTATTTTGTTTCTTATCTGAATAGTTACTTTGTTACATGCACACACCCCTCAGAAATCTTTTGGCTGATAGGATCATCTTTGGAGATAAGTGTTTTTTGTTGTTGTTGTTTTGCTTTGTTTTGTTTTTATTGCCTACCTACCTACCTACCTTTTTCTTTTTGTGGTGCCAGGAATCAAACCCAGAGCCACCCCTGAGCTACACCCACAGCCTGAAATTGCAAAACTTTTTTTAAAAATATTTTTTCTAGTAGATGGACACAATGCCTTTGTTTTATTTATTTATTTATTTTTAATGTGGTGCTAAGGATCAAACCCAGTGCTTCACGTGTGCCAGGCAAGCACTCTGCCAACTGAGCCACAATCCCAGCCTGCATAACTTTTTTTTTTTTTTTTTAACTGCCCAAGATCTTCCTACAGAATGGAGACTAGAACGCACACCTCCTGACTTGTCTAATGCTCTTTTACTGTGCCATTCTGGCTTTTTTTTTTTTTTTAAACTATAATCAAGCATGACTAGCCTCTTTGGTAAGCAAAGAAATATATCTTAAACAGAGATTTTTAAAAAAACATATTTTAAACAAGTGTCTAAGAGCAGTTCATGTGTGCCAGACATTATTCTAACCAAAAACTTCCTAAATTTTAATTCATTTATCCACAGGACATGTTAGGAGGTAGATCTTACTATTATTAGCTTCATTTCATAGAATTAAAAAAAAAAAAGAAGCAAAGAGAAACTGAATAACTTGCCCTTGGTGACTCAATCGATAAGGGCAGAAGTTTCTGAACTGTGTATTTAATCACTATCTAAGTCACCTCTAAGAAACAGGAGCAGTGCTACTGATAATGTGTGTTGGAGTAAGAAAACTCTAACTCAATCATATTTAGAAGTGCCATATTTGAACTAAAACTTGAGGGTTTTAATTCATTTGATAATAAATACTTACTCTGGGACACTTATATATATGAACCTGCTTCCTTCTCTCAACAAATTTGAAGTCTATTATGGGAATCAGATAATTTCAATACAGCATATTTAAGTGCTATGAAAAAGACTTTAGTGGGGCATGGTGGTGCACCCCTGTAATCCCAGTGATTCAGGAGGGTGAGGCAGGAGGACTGCAAGTTCAAGACCAACCTCAGCAACTTAGCGAGGCCCTAAGGGCTTAGCGAGGCCCTGTCTCAAAATAAGACATAAAAAAGGACTGAGGATGTTACTCAGTGGTTAAGCAACCCTGGGTTCAATCCCTAGTACAAAAAAAGAGAGGAAGAGATAAAAAAAAAAAAAAAGAGAGAGAGAGAGAGAGAGAGAGAGAGAGACTTTGAGAGGCTGCTGCTGTGGGAGCACAAAGAAGGGGCACCTATAGGCTTCGGGAAGGCAGGAGCCTTTCTTAAGAAGATGACATCCAGGGCTGGTGGTGTTGTGGCTCAGTGGTAGAGCGCTTGTCTCACATATGACACACTAGGTTCGAACTTCAGCACCACATAATAAACAAATAAATAAACAAAATAAAGTTTAAAAGAAAAAAAAAGATGATGATGATGATGATGATGATGATGATGACATCAGAGCATCCACAACAGAGAAGTAGAAATTTGCCAAGTGAAGGAGGGAAAGAGCATTTTGGACAGAGCACAGCATGGAGGAAGACACAGAGGAAAGCTTTTAGACCATAAGCTTAATGTAGTGCACTGTGCAATCCCGCTAAAGGTCAAGTGCAATCTTAGGCTGCATTAACAATGCAGAGGGCAGAGCAAAGAAGGCAACAACTCCATCTCGTGTTGTGCCGAACGTGGCGGTGTTGTCTTAGTGCCATCCTCTAACAGAGACGCGACTAACATGGAGTGCATTCAGAGGAAGCTATCACTCATTCGTTCAAAGAATATTCTTTCAAATAATAATTCTGACCCAGACACCTCTCCTGCTCTTAAGAATGACCTACAAGACCTTGGTGCTCAGTCCCTCCCGCTGCCAGGTGCTGTGCTGACCTCATCTCCTGCTACCCTGGCTCACTGCATTCAGCTGTCCTGGCCTCGTCACTGCTCCTCACACTCCCAGGCATGCTGCCCACAGGGCCTATGCTCTGGCGCTCTTCCTCTTTCTCAAATGCTTTTTTTTTTTTTTTTTTAAATTCTAAGTTGTTAGAAATGCTTTTGCCTCTGATATTCACTTGGCTCTCTCCTTCAAAGCCTGCCTTCTTAGCCATTCCTTCACTGGAAACAACATCCAACATTTTAACCTTGCTCTCCCACTCCCTATCCCCATTTCTGCTCCATTTTTTTCCCCTCTGTCTTATTTTTATCCCTTAGTACTTACCACCAGTGGATATACCATAGATGTTACTTTTTTATCTTATTTAGTATCTGTCTCCCCTCTTAGAATGTAGATAAATAGGACAGGAAATTTTGTTCACTAATGTGTCTCCAGTGCCTAGACCTGTGCCAGGTAAATAGGGGACAATCAATAAAATATTTGTTGGATGGATTGGTGGATGAATAAGTGAAAAAACATACAAATTTTTAAAATTTTAAAGAAGAAAATTGCAGTTGAGAATGTTTGCTTTCATGAAGGCAAGAGATAAGTGCTAAAAAAGAAGGGATGAAAAAGCCAGGAAGAGCAGCCCAAGTACCCACCAATTGACACGTGCACGAACAAAATGTGGCATGAACATGCAATGGAATATTATTTAGCCTTGAAAAGGAAAGTAATTGTCCCATATGCTACAATGTGGAAGAACACTGAGGGCAAATTCTGTGTCATCTCACTTTTATCAGGCATCTAAAGTAGTCAAATTCATAGAAACAGAAAGCAGAATGGTGGTTGTCAGAGGACAGAGAGGACAGATGAGGGGGAAATATGGGAGTTGTTAAATGGGTGTAATTTCAGTTTTGCAAGATGAAAAAGTTCTGGAGATCTGTTGCACAACAATGTTGGTATACTTAACACTCTGAACCATTCTACTTAAAAATGGTTAAGGTGATTTTTGTTATTTTTTAGTGCCAGGATGACTCAGGAGAAAACTAAAATATCTACAGAGGCTAAGTCACTGACCTGAGAACTGAACAAGAGGTTCCATTTTTTTATGAGAGGGTGGTGAAGGAACTAGCAGCCAAGTTATATGCAAAGAAGTTGGTACAAACAGGGGCCCCTAATGTAGAGAGAGGACGTGTCCAGGGAAGGGGAAGTGTGGTTGGGGTGGTGAACAAAGGGACACTTACCTGAGATAAGGGTAGAGATGGAGACACAGCAGAGACTGGGCCCTCGTTGTTTTGCTACCACAGTAGCTAACACGCACAAGGTAGGTGCTCAATAAATATTTGTTCAATAAATAATCTTGACACAGAAGCAAAGTGTAAGTAATGGACAACCAATAAATATTTAATCATGATACCACAGTTTGTCTTACAAAGGCTATTTAAAATAAAACAGTTAAAAGGTTTTTTTTAAATAGTAGTAGGAGGATTTCAACATTAGGAAATCTTTCAAGATATTCAGTTAAGTTAAAATCATAGCATTATTCTTTTCAGGAGACACACAGCAATATGGTTTGTTACTTGAAAGTTAGTTTATTTAAAGAAACATCTGTAGCATCCAAACTTGTGATTCCACAGAGCCATTCTACTTTTTTTATCATCTTCAAAAAATTCAGGATATAATATGTGACTCAAAAAAAATGTTCTGCTCTTTCATTATATCTGTGCTTTCTTTTTTAAAATATTTTTTTAACCTGTAGATGGACACAATACCTTTATTTTGTTTATGTATTTTTGTGTGGTGCTGAGTATTGAACCCAGTGCCTCACAAGTGCTAGGCAAGCACTCTGCCACTGAGCCCCAGCCCCAGCCCTGTGCTTTCTTAATAAGCTATATTCCTACTGTTCTTAAAAGAACAACATTTCTTTGAAATATTACGTGGTAGTCCATATTTATGTACAATTTTAGGTGTTAAATAAATAAATAAATAAGAAAGTATTCTTTAAATTTTTATTCTAAATCTCTAACACCACATTTTTCTGTTTTTAAAATCATAGAGGACGTGGCATTTCTTTGAATATTTTAATGTCATTATTGGTCCAATCCACCTGCTCCTTGGAATATGTTGGGGCATAATACATCTCTGAGCCCTTACACACAGGGCCTTCTCCAGTTGAATTTTGTTGTTTATAACACAGGATAATATAGTTGTTGTGAAGATTTTGTGACTTTGAAGCATTTACTCAGTAAAATATCAGGAGAGGGTTGGACATGTGGTGCACAGCAATAAGTTATAGCTGTTATTATTTACCTTTCCAGTCCTTGTTTAAGCACCACTTGCTTTGTAGAGTGATTTTCTGCTATCATGATTCTTTTGAACATGCCTTTATCAAAATCTTTGTTCCTTAGTTTTGTTGTTTTGTTACATATTTATCCATCTGCTGGATTATGAAGTACACAAAGGCAAGAAATGTGCTTTGTTCTTTAGACCCAAAGCATGTAGCATAATATAGGCATAGAGTGGGCCACTTCTGAATCATTGCTGAAGGAAAGACTTGTTTAGGAATGATGAAAACAGCAATGAAAAGACAGTGGAATGAGATGGACATCATTACCCTAAGTACATACAAGAAGACACAAATGGTGTGACTCTACTTTGTGTACAACCAGACATATGAAAAATTGTGCTCTATATGTGTAGACATGAATTGTAATGCATTCTGCTGTCATATACAACAAATTAAAATTTAAAAAATGAAAAAATAACAAATTTTAAAAAGCAATGACTCAAAACAAATACTAGTAGAGTTTATTGCTAAATTAAACTTATGTTTTTTTTCTAATTGGACAAGAAAAGTTTGTACCAGCTGTTTTAATTAACTATGGTTATTATTTTTCTTTATCTCCATGCAAATCTGAGGTTTCTTTAAATGATATACCAGGTACATTGCTGTTTTTCTGAATTCTCAATAAAAATAATTGCTATAATAGAAAGAGCTTCATCAAATAAATACTTGAATCTTACGCCTTTTCAGTTTGTTTTGTTATGATCTTTTCATTGAAAAAATTTAAGCTGAACTTGTTTTTTTCCCTAAGTGTAAATCTTTAAACTTTCACGACATCCTGGCCAATAGCACGGTTGTCCTAGACCTAGCCTATGACGCCACTTAGTGGTCAACTTTGGGCACACACTTCAAGCTCTTCGAGGTTTTCCCTTTATTTTTACATTGTCAATTGTAAAATGTCACTAGAAATCACTGAAGATCTTGCTGTCTTTTTCATAATACTTTTAGCAACTGCTTTACGTGTCGTTTACCCACCATTCATCTAGCTTAAATCTCTTCAGTAGAACTGAAAATTTAAAAATATGCTACAAGATCTATTATTGGGTTTCAAAGATACCCTTTCCTCCCACAGGAACAGAGGGACATTCAGAGCAGACAGAAATCCAGAGACCAGCTTCCTTGGGCCATCCTATGGGAGAATGCGCTACCCTTTGCCCCCTCTGACTCCAGGCAGGTTTTGGAGGCTGCCTGAGCAAAGGCACTTCTTTCTCCTTTACACACATTCTTATAAACAATCATTCTCTTGTGAAACCAAACAATCCCCTCAAAAGCACTGTTTCAGGCATAAAATAGGAAATAGTATTAAACCAACGGAAATGTTTTGTTTTAAATACTGAGGCCATTTGTTTACATTAAGAAATAGTTTGCATTCAAAGCCCATTATTGAAAAGAAACATGAATCATCAATCACAGGGGGACTTTATAGATAAGAAATAACCCAAGCCATAGACCTAAACAATTGTATTAAGCATGAACCACTCTTCTTGGGAGCTTTTGCTGAGTCACTTTTCAGGAAGTGAGCTGTCCAGGGAGATTTCTACAGGAGGAACAATTGACAATATTTTCATATTAATAACCTCCAGTTGCTTTATTGTTCTCGAAACTTTTGTTAATAAGTATTTTCCTGTTCAGTGAAAAAAACATTAATCAAAAGACAAAGGCTAATCTGATTTATTTTAATGTGTTTGGGATTCTTTTCTGCTGTAAGTGATATTCGGTATTTTAAAATAAAAGTTAGCCAATTGTAGGACGTCCTCATTCACTGAGCATAATATCAGGAAATATTTTTTCTGAATTTATGTGTAAGGTGGGGGGGGTGGCCTCAAAAATACTAGGCAAGTCCTCTACCACTGAGCTAACCCCCAGCCCTGATCTTCAAGGGGAAAAAAAAAAACACATGTACTATAACAGATATTGGATACATTCATTAGAATGATTGTAAATAATCTTCTTTTTTTAAATTGGCGATTTAATCCAGGGATTAAACCACTGAGCTTTATTCCCAGCCCTTTTTATATATTAATTTTTAAAATTTTGAGACAAGGTTTTGCTAGTTGCTTAGGGTCTCACTAAGTTGCTGAGGCTGGCCTCAAAGTTACAATCCTCCTCCCTCAGCCTCTAGAGTCGCTGGGATTATAGGCATATACCACCATGCCCCGTTTGTAAATAATCATTTTGAATTCAAATTCCCTTCAAGGAGCAGCAGTGTTTCCACTTCATGGTTAGAAGTCTCCTCTGCTTAACTCCCTTTGAGATTTCTCTCACCTTTCAGAAAATGGACAATCACTGCAGCCCCTTGAAGACCATCTAAAATATACAGGCCATTCACACAGCAGTCCCTCAGAAAATACTCCAGCAGGACCACAGAGGACAGACAGGTTCAGTGGTCCCTGCTCACAAGCACTGAGCCTTTCTTAGCTTATGATGAGAGTCTGTGACCAGGGGTGAAGGCACCTGCCCACATAACTAGGGGAGGTAAATTGTGAAATCAGACCATTGTGTGATTATGATTTGTTAGTATAAATATCTACCATGTTTGTTATCTGATTGAACACCGATATGTCTCCCACAACCTATCCCCACAGAAGCCTCATGTCACATGCCCCATGTAGCTTTCCTTCTGAACTTGGCAATGAACAAAGTATCTCCAGCTACACTGTCAGGTATCAGAATTAAAGAATCTACTGCACTCTGTGCAGTGCAGCAGTCCTGGTGTTGAAGAGCCTGGTTTCAAATCCTACCTCTGCTATTTATTAGCTATGTGACCTTGGGTACTTTTCTGTACCTAGAGCTTCTTTTTCTACACAATAGACAAGTTCTGGTTCCATAAGTTTGTTAAGTAATCCAGTTAATTTATAAAAACAAAATCCTCAGAACAGTGCCAGGAAAGCAACACACTATGTAAATGTTAGTATTATGCCTTTGCTTAATGATAGACCATGTACCATTGTATAGCCCATGTACCAATGATGTACCATTAAGGATGAATTTTTCCTAGTTAACGAATTTTGGGTCTGATGAGTAGCATTTTCCTCTATTTCTTTTCAGATGCTACATGTGGATGTTTCTCTGATGCGCTGATGATCTGAATTTCAAAAAGATCAACAACACATAAAATTGTTAGGAGACCACAATGTCCATGTTCTTATTATAAAGCCATTTCATCTGCACTATTGTTTTGTTCATTTATTCATGCATCTTTATAAAGAAACTACATACTAAAGAATCTACTATGTATGGAGCCCTTGAGAATTCCTTCTGTATTTCAACTCGATGGAGGGGAGTGGGGTCTGGGAGTGAGAAATCTGCAATCTACACCCAGGATGGAATGCACATGCTAGAAGGATCCACCTCTGGACCTCAGCATCAGGATTTGGACACATATCTAGAGCTCATAATCTCTATGACACGTTGCCTCCCTGGTTCACTGGAGCTTCGAAATGCAGAACCATCCCTTTTAACCTGACTCCTAGAAGCGTCCGTTCTGCAAGCAACTCCAGAGGTAGCCACCCATTTGTTCTGCCCAGACTCCTGAAGTTAATTCATGGGAGCAAAGGGAAGAATCAACACTAGAAAAAGAGCTTCCATCTCAAAATAAAGAATCTCAAACTAAAAAGGATCTGGCTAAGTGCTCCTAATTTAGTGTCACCTGTTCGGGTTTGACATCCACTTTAGTCCATCACTAAAGAAAGACTGTACAAGAAGAAAGAGGAAAGCTATCATTTTCTTGTGGTTTTTCTTCCTATTTCCCTGACTTCTCTTTCTCAGCTTCCTTCCCAAGTTCTACTTTATAAGTTTATCCTTCCAATGTAGTTTTTTTCCAGCATTCTCTCCTCAACTCTCATCTTACTTTAGGCTCCTTAAAGTATTCATTTTCCACTCCTGTGTTGATAAGACCCAAATCCAGATTTTTTAAAAAATATTATTTATTTATTTATTTTTATGTGGTACTGAGGATCAAACCCAGTGCCTCACCTGTGTGAGGCAAGTGCTCTACCACTGAGCTACAGCCCCAGTCCCCCAAATCCAGATCTTTAACTTCTCTTCTCTCCTAAGCTCCAAACTCTATTTCTCACAACCTATATAATATCTCCACCAGAATAATCCACCCCATTCAACATGTCCAACATCAAATTCATTAACTTTCCTCTCCTCCCTTGCCGTTTAAGGCACCCTCCATACACTCAATGCCCACCTGCAAATAATTATAATACCCCAACGTGGATATTATCAACTTGCTCTCATTCTCCAAATTAATCTCTGCCAAGCTCTGAACCATTAGCTCTGACCTGGGCACCTCTGGGCATTTGTAGATGCTTTTCCTTTTGTCTAGAGTGGCCTCCTGTGAACACATTTCTATGCATTCTTCAAGACTCAACACAGACAACACCCTCCTCAAAGCCACTCTAGATCTGAATTGCACTTTATATAGGACACAATTTGGACAAGACATTTTTTTTTTTTTTTTTTTTTTTTTTGTACTGGGGATTGAACTCGGGGCACTCAACCACTGGGCCACATCCCCAACCCTTTTTTGTATTTTATTACAGACAGGGTCTCACTGAATTGCTAAGTGCCTCACCATTGCTAGGCTGGCTTTGAACTCGGGATCCTCCTGCCTCAGCCTCCCAAGTGCTGGGATTACAGGCATGCTTGGACAAGACATATTTACTCTGTTTCTAAAACTAAACTAAGTAACACCTCTGGGTGTTGCCCGCCTTTGTAGTTCTCAAAGCCCTTTTAAGGTACAGGACTTTGGACACAGGAGTCCTCAATAAATGTTTGTTGGAATAGTTGGTCAACTAATTAATGTTGCAAAATGGAACCAGTGTGTTTTAGAGTGGTGAGTGATTTCTTCCTCCACTCATTCAAACTTCCGGTTACCTCCTATCACTTTTCTGTATTGTTCACCACTCAGAAATTCTGATGTCATCAACACTATGTCTTACAAAACTTCTGGGATAAATTTGGTTTATAAACCCTGACATAATCTGATCCCTTACGAGCACAACTGTTGTAGAGTAAACACAGAGAGGATGACTGCCATGAATTCCTTCATTTTAAACACTGGGATAAAAAGAAAAGTTTCCATTTGTACCAGGTTTAACAGGGTTGTGGTTCAATAGGTGATCTGTATGCTTCCTTTTTACTTCCAAACACATGTGTTCCTTTGTTTCTCAGGAAGTAATCATCATGTAGCCATGGAAATCAACGAGTGCAAAGGAAATGTTGCAGGGGAATAATGAAGCCAACTAACTCAACTCCACAAGAGTTGGTCACATCCTAAAACGATTAAAACCCAACCATCCAAAAGCTCTTAGAGGAAATGTTGATCGGTGCTTGGTATTTGACAATAACTTGTACAGTATGTGAAAACAATTCAAAAATTCTAAAGCATTTCTAAAATGTAACACATTCTCAAGACCAATGAATATTTATTGAGTGATACTATGAACTAAGCCTTTTTGCATATACTCCCTCATTCTGTCATCTCAACAGCCCTATGGAATAACTATTTTCTTTATTAATTCCATTCTTTAAATGAAAAAAAAAAACTACTTAGATTCTGAGAGTCTAGAAGACTTGCTTAGAGACTCATCAGTGTGAGAGGCAGCACTTGAAGGAACACACTCTTTCCACCAATCAGAATTCATTTCAGGGATGAATGATTTCCATATCCAATGGCACAAATATCCAGAAGGGCAAATCATCTCCCAATCCACTTTCCATATTTGTAACCATTTCTCTGTCTGCTTTACTAGGCTGGCAATTCCTAATCTTGGATGTAGAACTTGTGGTTTGGAGGTTTAAGAATGTATCCCAAGAATAGGAAAGATTAAAATCATGCATTGATTTTTTTTAAGTAATTTGTAAGATATCCATAGTATATTGGTCAAATTCAGATACCATGAACAATCCTTTTATTCTCTTTCTTGTAGTAGAGTGGTAATGTTTCTTTGTAAAGATCCAAAATTTGCATTATACAGAAATTTATCTCATGCTGATGTTTCAGTGGAAGGAATTGAGAGTGGGCTGCAGCTTGGATCTGGACAGACCCCTAAAGGCTTATGTATTAAGGACTTGGTCCCCATATGATGGCATGTTGGGAGGTAGTGAAAACATTAGGAAGTGAGAACTAGTTAGAAGAGGTAGATCACGGGGAGTATGCCTTTGAGGGGTTCATTTTGTCCTTGCTCCCCACCTCTTTCTCTGCTTCCGGGCCTCCGTGAGGTGAGCAGCTCTGCTCTACCATGCCCTCGCTGCTGTGACGCTGTCTCACCACAGTCCCAGAGAAATGGAGCCAATCAACCTGAACTGAATCCCCTGAAATCACATGCCAAAATAAGTCTTTCCTCCTTTAAGTTGATTTTCTCAGGTATTTTGTCACAGTGATTAAAAGCTTACTAACACAGGTTGGTAACAGTACTTCATAATCCTTAGAGTTTTAAAGTAATGGAGCTTTCATTAGTGAGATCCTATAGACTCAGTCTCATTACTTTATAAGCCATACTTTATATTTAATACAAACTATGGCATTAATTTAAGTCTCTCGTGTAAAAGATTCCAGATATGGACTTGGGCTGCTGTGGCAACTCCACAAAGTCATCAGACAGCCAGACTGCTTCTTTCTACTTTCTATCTCTAGCAGCAGCTTCCATCCTCACGTTCATCTCAGGTGGAAAAAAATGCTGCTGTAGTTCTAGCCACAAAATCCCCATCTAGGCAGCAGAAAGGAGGGTGGGGAGAGGACAGAAAGGATGTAGACCAGCTGTGTGCCCTGCTTACAAGAGTTTTCCTGGAAATTCCATGCAGCAGTTTCCACTTATTGCCTGGGCTTCATCACGTGGCCATACCTATCTGCACATAAGGCTGAGAAAGACAGTCTTCATCTGACCTAAGGAGGAATTGAAAGGATAGGGAATGGATACAGGGGAGGTATCTATAGTCGTAGTCACAAAAGGTGTAGAAGCAGAAGATTAGAAGAGCCCACTCCCAGGAGAAAAGTCTTCCAAATGGAAGAATTAGTTGGATTTGAATGGCAGATCTGCTATTTACCAATTGTAACAGAAGGAGGGCGACCAGCGAGAGTGGTTTGGAGCAGCGTGGTAGTCATGGAGATGGTGAAAAGTGGTCAGATTCTGACTCTGTCTTGAAGGTAGAGCCAACTGGATTAGCTAATGGAGTAGAATGGGAGGTATGAGAGAAAGGAGTCAAGGCTGACACCAAGATTGTTTAGAAACTAGAAGACTGGTGTTACCACTTGCTGAGAAAGGAGCACTATGGGAGGAGCAAGTTCCGGATGGGAATGGAAGCTCTCAGCAGCCTGATGTGTATGAGACATCCAAAGGCAGATTTTGATTTGGAAGATGAACATATGTGGTCTGGAACACAGGGAGGTGTTTAGACTGGAGATACATATATTTAGAAGTAATCAATATAGAAGTAGTAGTTAAAGACCTGAGATTGAATAAAATCATTAAAGTGGTCAGTGTAGATGGAAAACAGAAGAGCTCCAAGGACTGAGCCTGGGACACTCTGCCATAGACAGTCCAAGGAACAAGTAAAGAAGCCCGGGCCAGAGCTACTGCTCGGTGATAGAGGGTGTGTTTAGCATGCCAGAGGTCCTGGTCTCAATCCCCAGCAGAAGGAAGGAAGGAAGGAAATGAAAGGGGGGAAAAGAAAAGGAACTGACAAGAAAAATGAGAAGCAATGAGAGAGAAGGAAAAACCAGGAGTGTGGTGGAAACCATATGAGGAAGACATATTAAAAAGGAGTAACTGTGAAATGCTGGTCAAATAATTCGCAGGCTGCCAATTCACCTCTGGATACCTTACAAAAGTGTTTCAGTGGATGGTGAGGGTAAGAGAAGAAACAAGGCAAAGAGAATTGGAAAGACACTTTTGCTGAATAGAGAAATGGGGGATATGGAGGATGTAAGCCAGAAGGGAAGTGAGATCAAGAGAGTCGTTTGTCTTGTTTTGTTTTCTACAGTGGATGAGAGAACGCTTGGGTGGTGCTGAGCCTGATGATGCAAGACAGAGGGGAGGAAGGCGTGTGGAATTGTTCTTGATTGGACAGGGGTGGGGACACACGGTGTGTAAGTAGAGGTGTTGGCCTTTGTAAAGAGCATGAAGGAACGGGAGAGAAAGCAGAGGCTCATTTGATTGTGTGCTTTCTCCAGCTTTGTTAAATAGTGTATTGGGGGAGGGAAAGTCCAGCTTAACAGAGGTTGCCGGTCAGCCAAGTCAGTTCAACAAAGGGAGAGAGGGAGAAGGGAGTCCTGGGTATTTTCAAGAGAATGGTTGAAGTGTTGGACCACAGACCTGAGCTGGGTAAGGAAGGAGACAACATGGGAAGAATGACTAACTGTGAAAGTATAATAGAACTAGTGGATTTGGGTTCCAATGGAGTTGAAGGACTGTTCTAATTTACAGAGTATGTACATGTCCACAGACAAAAAAAAAAAAAAAAAGTCCTGAGAAACTCAAATTTAAGCCTTAATGGTATCTAAAGATGTCTAAAACTTAGGGTCTTAGCAGTGTGAGCTCACCCACCTAAAAATAAATCAGCTTTCTCCCAGCCCCTCTCAACCACTGACCTGAAACAGAGAGTGACCTTCTAATGTGGCATGATTAAATCCTGTTCCTGGATTCCGGGTTTTCATGCACTTCCTGCCGTTTCCTGCAAATGGCAAAGTTGAGATTCCAGTGGGCTCTCTGACATGGCAGAACGCCAGGTCAACAAAAGCATCTCTAATTTCTATAGCCTGAAGAGACCTGAACATCAGAGCTCCGGCAGTCTATTGTGTTCATCAGTTCGAAAGCAAGGCCAAGTGTGTTTCGAACAGGGCTCGTTAATGCTCTTCACAAGCAACATGGCTGCTCTTCCTGTGAACATTTTATTTCCACAATGTTCTCTGGTTGTGGAATAAATCAGAACCTCTCCAGCCAGGCTCTTTGCACAGGAATACCCTGGTCGTGGACAAGAAGGAATAAAGTAGCCACAAGTTAGACATCACTGGAGAAGCACTCTGGGTAGTTGTCAGAGCCCAGTTTCCCCAGCCACTAACTAACAAATGCACACCTGAGAATCTTTACATTTTTGACTAACATCACAAAAACATCGGAGAGCCAAAAGGGGGTTTGCACAAGTCATGCTGAAAATCTCCTTCTCTTTTGCCCTCTACCATAGAAAACCCAGTTTCTTTTAAGTATCTAAGTGGATGACTCCATAGCCAGGCATTTTCAATTTCCCTTATGCAAAAGTCTGTTGTCAAAATCTTAGAATTTTTAAACATTTCTCTTCACTGGGTAGTTGGACCTGGAAAAGAGGAAATGATTAGTTAATAGCCCTTTGTTTTTCAGCTTCTTTCAAAGAATCTCCCAGCAATAAATACAAGACTGACTATACAAAAGTTCTGAACAACAAATGCGAATTTACTTACTTGATTATAATGAACAAAACCAACAAGTAATGTGCTTTGCTTTGTTGAAACTAAAGGGGAAAAGTTTATTTTAAAATTTAAAATGAATATCAAATACGGCTCCTCTTTCACTTTTTAGTGAAGTGGTACATAGTTACAATACTTGTCCTTCTTCACAAATCCCACATCCTGTCAACCATTGAGCTTGGATTATTAAGGTAAAAAATTTCCATCAGAAATTGAACTGAAATCAGAATGTCCTCTTGCTTTTGAGTTAAAGAAAAAAAAAAAAACTTTTTTTTTTTCCTTCTGTTTTACTGTGGAGTTTGGAGTTGAGTAGCCTATAAAGCACTGAACTGACTCTCTAGTATTTGAGGGGATTAGGTTTAGAGTTCATTGTGTTGACTGTCTTTTGAAAGATTAGATAGTTTGGTTAGGCTCCTATTGGCCATGTAAATGTCTCAGTGTTTATTGACTGTCTGCAGACCTTATCAAAGACTCTGGACACAATCGACACCTAGTAAACAGAAATCCCATTATTTTTGTGGTGCTGATAAGATTTACTGAGGATTTAATTTTTTTATGATAGACTGGTTAGTTAAAGATATTAATACAGTACAGAGGAGTATGATAAATGAGGATGAATTCAGCCAACACACTTGTGTTTGGAAAGTACAATTTCATTTTCCCTGTAGATTGTAGAAATGATTGTCTGAATACCAAATAACTTAAAAATACTTCTTAAGTATACTTGAAAACATTCTATGTATGATTGCTGATGCTTCAATGATCTACGGAGGTATTTATGTTTTCTTGGAAAGATGTCTGAAATCTTTCAGTACATTCAAAGATTCTGTGGATAGTGTACTCATTTAGTGTAAGCACTTATCTGTTGAGTGTTTGGGGCCTGCTATAATCAAAATAAAAATTTGGGAAGATATACAATAGATGTGTTTGACCACAGGTAAAATTCATGGGATCAATGTCGTTATTCTTATTATTTTTTAAATTAGTGATCTCTGCCAGGAGGTGCCAGTCAAGCTTCCTTCTCTGTCCCCAGTAAGATTAGTGACAGGTGGGAGAGGGCAAAGGAAATGTGTTTTCCCTGGAGACCTGCATGGCAAGGCTTCAAGAGAACAGAGCTCTAACTGCATTTAGAGTTTAGTCAAAGCAACAAGGAGCCTTATGGCAGGAAGTGCTGGAAGAGGGCTGGTGCTTAGGAGAAAACAGAAAGACAGAACTGAAATTAGGCAGTTTGCCTCCACGTAAAACACACACTGCTTGAACTTGTGTTTTATGGTACCAAACACAGAACTTGTACCACAAAGCCACCACACACCCGAACAGCCTTAGCTCCCAACTCTGCTTTAATCATCCCGTGATGCATCTGTTCCCTGCTCCACAACAGGCACCTTCCTGCCCCAGGGCCTTTGCTTCTGCTGTTCTCTTCTTCCTCCCCTTGACAGGAAACTCTTATTCACCCTGACACTCCAATGTCAGCTCCTCTGTGGTCTTTCCTTTACATACTCCTTCATACGCCTAATTTACTAACTCCACTATATTCACAGATCCTTAGTAATTTCTTTGTGTGTTGAACTCCCCAATATCAGTAAACTCCTAGAGGGAGGATTTGGTTTTTTTATCCTCCAGGTCTAGCATATAATATATGCTTGATAAATCCATACAGCAGGAAGAAGGAAGGCGCATCCCTAATCTTTGCTTGCACAGCTCCTCCTCTCTTCACTAGAGAACTTACCCATCCTCAGGAACCAACTGCTTTTTGAAGACTTCCCTGACCAAGGATCTCCCACTTCTTTAAACTCTCATAGCACCCACGTGAGAATTGCACACTTGACACATAACAGACTTGGTCCTCACCTTACTTGTGTTTTTCTATCTAGGTGCTATTTCCCCACCACAATCAAAGAACTCCTTGCATCACCCACAAGGCCTAAAGTGCTCTGCCTGGGGTTATTAGCTACCAAGTGTTTGTTGATTAGGGAGGAGAGAGGGTTGGTCTGAAAGGTAGTCCAGCAAGGTCATTTGACAGGCTGTGTAGGAGGGAACGTTTGGGACCCCCCCCCCCCCCCGGGCCCCAGGCAAAATCAGGTCAAGCAATAAGAAGTAGCAGACAGACTGTCCCAATCCTCAAGCACCTCAAAAGAAAACAAAGCAAATCCACCAAGTGTTTAACAAGGTTGGGAGGGGTGCTGTGCTTAAGTTAATGAGAAGCCAGGGCACTATAAGAAAGTGATTGTCCCATAAGTTGCTGAAGACAAACCGGCAAGGAGGAGAAAGTCATAACAGTGAAAACTTATTGAGCACCAATTATGTGCTAAGCATTTGACACACATTCTGTTTTTTAACAGTTTTCTGGAGAATAATTCAGATACCAAGTGATTTTCCCATTACTTGGAGACAATTCAGTGGATTTCAGTGTATCCACAGAGTTGTGCAATCAACAGCACATTTGTAGAATATTCTCATTACCCCCCCCAAAAGAAACCCTATGCCCATCAGTGGCCACTCTCCATTCTCTGCCCGCCATTGCCCTCCCACTCTCACCTCTAACCCTGGTCAACTGCTAACCTACTTCTGTTCCTTACAGATGTTCCCATTCTGGACATTTCATGCCAAAATGGAATATGATGTGGTTTTCTGGGTCTGGCTTCTTTCATCCAGCATGTTTTCAAGGTTCGTCCATGTTGCAGGATGTATCAGAGTGCATTCCCTTTTATTGTCAACAGTATTCTATTGTATTGGATGTTTCACATTTTATTCATCCATTTATTAGTGGATAGCTAGTTGGGGTTGACTCTTGACATTCTTTTATTTATTCTTTCTGATGCTCCTAGGAGGTAGGTGTTAGTGTCTTCATTTTACAGATGAGTAAATGGAGACTGAGAAAGGTTAACTATCTTGTCCCTTCATGTAAATAATGGCACTGGAATTGGACTTGGGCAGACCCACTGTGTTTAGTCACCACCAGTTATTGGGCAAACACTGTCAGGGGAAGGATGTAGATCATACCAAATTCTAAAGACTAATAGAGCTCACTGGTGCCCCCCATCTTGCAAGGAATTTGGCCATAAATAAATACATGTGGTAGTTGTGGATATACTGGAAAGAGCATGAGCTTTGGACCTAGACAGTCTTGATTTTGAATCTGGCATACTGTCTGTGTGATATGGGGCAGGTTTTTAACTTCTTTGAACCTCAGTTTCCATTCCTATAAAAGTGCAGATAATTCCTGCCTTACAGGATTCTTGTGAGGATTAAATGAGCTGATAATATGAAGTGCTTGATGTATAGTAGGTAATTAAAATATGGTAACTATCATTATCATTACTGTTTGCAGTAGTAGCAAAAGCAAGTAACACATGTACACATACATATACACAGAGAGAGAGAGAGAGAGAGAGAGAGAAAAAATCCCTTCCCCATTGATTGAAGTCTGAGGAAGTCAGTTTTTAATATGTGCTGGTGGGAAATCCTTGCAGAAATCGCCAGTGGTGGGTAGACAGAGATAAGAGGCAGGAACTCAGGTGAGAGGTCAGGGCTAGAGAGATAGATTTGGGGGTTATCAGCATGGAGGTGAGGGTTGAAGCTGTGATAACTTTTCAGGTAGAACCAGGCAGAAAATAAACAGATGAGTCCAGTGCCCAAGCCTTGGGATGTCCACAGTTAAGGCCAGGAGAAAGAATGAAAGCAAGGATTTGGAGGGTCTGTGGTTAGACCAGGACTGCATCTGATTTTGAAAGCCAAGGGAAAATAGATATTTGAGAAAGGGATAAGAGATAGGGAAGAAAGTTGAAAAGCTTAGCTTGTAAAAATGTTTGCAGCAATGAAAACTAAAGTAGGTTATTAAATTTGGCAGCCAGAAAGTCAATAGTAGCCTTATATGCTTATATCCATCCACCCATTCAAGTGTCTGTTGTTTTTTTTAACCATTCATTAAATTTCTACAGTGCACTGTGCTAAGCCTCAGAGAAATACGCAAGGAAAACACAATCCCTAGCTATGCTGAGCGTGATGTGAAACAAAAGGAAAAGTCCAATGTTCTGAGGCCACTTTGGTGTATATGTTGGGCTCAGCAGGAAAAAGTGGGACTCCATGGTACAACTCATGGAAGGATAGAGAATCAGAAAATTGGGAATAGACGGAAGGGCATGGGAAAGCAAGCTGAACAAAGGGAAGGGCTTTTTATTTTTATAGGGGGATTAAAAAGGGGGAAAAGAGAAGGCAGAAATATTTGGGTTTACTTATTGGACAAGAAAGTCATTAGAAGCTTCTCCTTTTCTCATTGGTTTGTAGTTGGGATGCTTTTAGAGTGAGTCTGTCAGTTTTTTAAAGTGGAGGTGAATTTTTAAAGTTGACATCCATTTCAAGTTCACATACACTTGAAATTAATCTTAGTACTACTAGTAGTATTAATACCGATACTGTTATCAACATTATTGTTAGTGTAAATAATTTTTCTCTTCTTCAAAGATCTTCAATAATCCAGAAGTTTTTTCTCTTAGCATTTTTAGTAAAATGGATTCTTCAAGAAAATGCACTGCTTATGTGTAATTCCAGTACCTCTGACCCACTACAGAAACTATATTCTCCTCCTCTCCATCGTCCTCTACCTTCAAAAGTACCTCTACTTGGAGAAGCAAGTTATGGAATGAGGACCAAAACACTATGGTTTCACATCTGTGGCCATGTTTCCTACTTATGCTCAAAATGAATAAAAAAATAGTTTATGAAAGTTAATTTAGATATTCTGGTTAGGCCACAGAAAATAGACATCACAGAAGTGGGACTACTAAAGTTAAGAAAATCAGAAACCCAAAATTTAAAAGGAAAAAATTGTGACACATTGAATATTAAAGAGTAAAGCATATTAACATTGAAAAAGTTAAAAAAATATATATAATAATGAACTTTAAGCTGTTAAAAATAAATGTTTAAGGGCTGGTGATATAGCTCAGTTGGTAGAGTGCTTGCCTCGAATGCACAAGGCCCTGGATTCAATCCCTAGCCCCCCCCCCCCCCACACACACACACACAAAATAAAATTTAAATAAATGTTTAAGTTGGGCGCAGTGGCACACGCCTATAATCCCAGCAGCTCAGGAGGCTGAGACAAGAGTAAAGTGAGTTCAAAGCCAGCTTCAGCAATGGCGAGTCGCTAAGCAGTTCAGTGAGACCCTGTTTCTAAATAAAATACAAAATAGGGCTGGAGATGTGGCTCAGTGGTTGAGTGCCCCTGAGTTCAATCCCTGGTGCCAAAAAATAAAAATAAAAAATAGAACAAATGTCTAATAAGAATTAAAACACATGTCTAAGGCTGGGGACATAGCTCAGTTGGTAGAGTGCTTGCCTCGCATGCACAAGGCCCTGGGTTCAATCCCCAGCACCACAAAAAATAAAAATAAATAAATAAATTTTAAAAACCACATGTCTACATAGGACAATTGACAATATTGTCCATTCCTAGTGTGATCCTACAGATTTAATGGAACTACTTCCATTCAGGCTACTCAGGTGAAGGAAGAGCCAGGGGAATACAACAGAGCAGTATTTCTGTCCTCCATCTAGTTGGGAACATAATGCATATCCAGGGTGCCAAGCAAGTATGCCTGTCCCATGGGCAGCTAGGCAAAGCCAGGCGGGCCCGGAGACTTTCTAGGAAAGTGTCGCTGCCTCCTTGTTGCTCCACTCTGCAGAAACTCTTATAGGTGGTGACATCATAGGACAACTGGCAGCCTGGCAAAGGACCTACATGGACTCATCTGGTCTCTCCTTTGCACTTAAATAAGGAAGCATTATTAGGTTAGGGCTAACCATGAGTAATAGAGACACAGGATAACAGAAAAAGCTGGAATTATATTTACTTCTCATGTAATAGTCCAACAATAAGCCCAGACTGACATGGTAGTTCTGCTCCATCAAGTCTTCAGTGTCCCAGGTTCCTTTTAGGCAGCCACTCACCATTTGAAAGACCTTACTCTTAGGCCTTGTCATCCTGGCCCAAGATGGAACTCAGCCAGCTCTCTACAGGAGGAAGGAAATAAGTAAAAGCAAAGAGCATACACCAGTTATCTCAGAAGGGGGGGTTTCCAAATTGTCTCACATCCTATGCCAGACTAAGCAACATTTAGCTGCAAGGGATGCTGGGAAATGTAGTTTTAATTCAATGGCCACATGCATATTTACAAATACTGAGGTGGTGGAAGGTGAGAATGAGAATACTGAGGTTCAACTACCAGTTTTTGTTGTTCGGGAGCATGCAATATCACACTCTATTCGCCGCCGGAAAGGGATTGCAGCCTGGAATGGCAGCGCCGCGGGAAGGAGTCCGGAGACAGGATGGAGACGAAAAAATTCTTTAATCTTTCTGTCTCTGTCTCTTGTAATTTCTAACACTACATACACACTCTCACAAGAAACCAAGGCACCTACTCTTACAAGAAACTACAATATATCTATACAATAGCGATAACCCTGTCCTTTCTCTCTCTGGTCTCAATCCATGCGCCTGAGCAGGAATGGCGCTTGCTCGATCTGCTGAGTCACTCCTCAAATCTCTCGAGATCCTGGGCCAAGTCCCGTGAGACTACGGAAGGCAACAATGCCCAAAAATGTTGATCTGCTGAGTCACTGCTCAAATCTCTTGAGATCCTGGGCCAAGTCCCGTGAGACTATGGAAGGCGACAATGCCCAAAAATGTCTATGGCCCGTAGTCAACCGCAATCTTAGCTATCTCCCCAAACAGGGCTCCTGCACTCTTCTCCCTTCCCCTCCTTAGGAAAGCACTTTGATTTCAGGTAAGAGCCAATTTTAAAAGTCCTTGGTTGTCTTGGGCTTGGGGGAGGAAAGAAGACAGGTACAGCAATATGAACAAATACTGGTAGGAATATAAATGTTTCTGCACATTTTTAGGGGGTTAGGACTTGATTAAAGATGCCAACATCTCACTCTGTTCTAATGAATCAGGAACCTAAAAAAAAAAAAATCAAGTAAGCATCCAGCTGAGAAGACCCAGGGTTGCCTCTTTAAGTATAGGAAGCAATTTGCTTTCTGATTTGCCTTTTGACTCCTACTTAGTTTCTTGAATATCCTGGTGTCTGAATAATTTGTCCACCTGGATAAGCAGATTTTATCCCCATTTTTCTCTTTGAATAGGGCTGCTGGACCCCCAAACTCACAGAGTAATTTAGAGGAATATACAGATCCCCCATTATGTTTCCACAACCATATTAGGCACTAACAAGTACCAATAAAGGCTTTTGGATTCTGTGAAGTAAATATACATTTATGGGGCCTCAGAATACCTCTTGCAATGAAGTGATTGAATTGGATTTAGTTGTTCTAAAACTATGGTCTATATGTACATCACAACTGATAGCTATTTAAAAATGTAGATTCCAGAGAGATGAATACATTTTAATTTAAGATTTTAATTTAATTCAACAATATGAGATTCTGCACTGTAGTTACTCTTTAAGAAACTGCTACTTGTCTGCTTTTTTGTTTGTTTGTTCGTTCCAGGGATTGAACTTGGGGGTGGGGGTGCTTAACTACTGAGCCCTTTTTATTTTTTATTTTGAGGCAGAGTCTTGATAAATTTCTGAGGGCCTTGCTAGGTTACTGAGGCTGGCCTCAAACTTGTGATCCTCCTGCCTCAGCCTCTCAAGTTGCTGGGATTACAGGCGTACACTACCATGTCCAGCTACATGCCTGGTTTTGATGAAATAGAAAAGTAATTAATATTACCTGAAAATGCTACTAAAGCAACCCACTTTTTTTTTTTCTAACTACACATCTGTATGAAGCTAGATCTCATCCAAAACAGCATATCACAATAGATTCAACACAGAAGGAGACAGGAGGGTCCAGACATTCTCTATGAAACCAGATATTAATATCTTTGCAAAAAAAAATAATAATAATTCCCATCAAATTAATTGTGACTTTGGAAACTATAGTTATTTGTTCATAAGATATGCTATGTGTATTGACATGTGATGATTTTATTGTTGCTGTTTTAAAATAGATTAATAAATACTAATTTTTAATTTAAATGCAGATTCCGAGTCCTCTGACTCCGCACTACCACCACCATCACTACCAAGGGTCCTGGTTCAGCAGGAATGAGCTCGAGCTGGGAGTGTTTCTTTTTTGTCATTTTCCCAAGTGATTACCATGCAGGTGGTCCTCAGACTACACTTTCGACAGGTGCTCTCTAAGCTCCCTGCCACTCCTAAATTGTAAATAGAAAAAAAGGAAGAGAAATACATTATTTTAGAGTTAGTGAACAGATTTCAGGTAGTATTGTAGTTTCCTTTGAGTAGATTTCAGGGCCAGTCATGTGTCCTCAGCAAAGACGAGTTTCTTTAGTTAATGCTCCAAAGCGTCATGGCTTCCTCACCTGTCCTTAAACCTGCCTTTCTGGCCAGTGCATTTAGCTGTGTTTGAACTCAGTGTTTCCTTTGGTAAAGCTTTTCCCCATTATAGCAACTTATCAAAGGATTTATAACCTTCAAGGTAAAGGTCTCTGAAACAGGACCCTAAGGATGATCCCCACCATAGACACATTAAGAGCACTTCAGGTACATTAACGTCCGCAGTCCCTGGATTTATTGCAACACAGTAAAGCCTCTTTTCAGAAAGCATACTCTTAGTTCCATTTATCCAGCAGCTTTTTCCAGAAAGAGATTAGAAGTAAAATGATTTGAGATAGAATCAAACAATTCCATCTTTTTAATTAGTGTGTTAAACACAGAAACACCTAATACAAATATTTGGCTATGTGGTCAAGCATTGGCTCTAAGGTCACAAGAGAAAATTTATAGGGAACTCTAAAGACCCTACACAATAACCGTCTTGGGTTATGACTTCTTGAATTGTTCTTCATTGCCAATAGCACTACATTTGGGCATAAATAAAATTTGCTGAATTAGAGCACAGGTCTGCTAAAATGTTTAATCTTTACTTTAAATGAGTTGTGGTCACCGAAGTCTTTTTGTTTTGTGGAAAAGGGCTCCTTTACACAAGGTTAACTCTTTCTAAACAGCCCAATGACTCACTAATTTTAAAATGCCTTTTGGATAGATGACAGGCTTGTCTGATCAACGTTGGGGCAGGGAGGAAGCAGAAATGTATTTCCAAAATATTTTAGATCAGTATAATTCTACATTGCCTAATTTATTCTTAAATATATTAGGTACATGGCTACATTAAGTGCTGTTTTAGAGGGGTTGCCAATCATGTATTCAAACATGCTCTGCTTTGCATGAAAACCTCTCACAAATGAGATTGGATATTTTATTCCATGAAGGAGGGAAGGAAGAAAAAAAAACCTAGGGCCAGGGTTGTGGGGAGGAGTGTAAGTTGCATTTCTGAACATGTTTAAATGGACCTTTAATTTTTCACTACCTTTTTACTCAGGGCTGTGTTTAAATACTATATTGGATAGACTGTAAAATAGCTCCCATTTTATAACACACTATTCTTATATTACTCCAGAGATTATTGCCACCCCCTAGATAGTACCTGAAAGTCCTTATTTCCTTTCAAAACACTCTCTAGAGGACTACTCATGGCATCATGAACTTTCATTCATCTTTGCATGCCCCAGGACCTAATCTAGTATGTGGCTATGGTACACACTCATTAAATGTTTGTTGACTGCACAGAGAGATGGAAGGAGAGAATAGAGAATCATCAATTTAACACTGTTTTAAAAGTACAGACCTTCCTTATAAGGGTTAGAGGACTGTCGATTATTGCCATTATGGGTGCTATGCTTTAAATATGGGTAGTGTTCCCCAAAAGCTCATGTGTTAAAGGCTTGGTAACCAATTTAGTGGTGTTGGGAGATACTGTGGACCTTTAGAAGGTGGAACCTACTTAAGTCATTGGGGGGTGGGGTATCTCCAAAGGGGACAGTGAGACCCTAGCTATTCCTTTTCCTCTTTGCTTCCTGACTTATGATGTAAGTGGTTTGTTCCACCACTCACTCCTGACATGATATTCTGCCCTTCCAGAGGCCCAAAGCAATGTTTTTCCCAATGTTGGACTGGAACCTCTAGCACCATGAGCTAAAATAAGCTTTTTTTTCTCTTTATAAGTTAATTTTCTCAGGTATTTTATTATAGTAAATCAAAGCTGCCTAATACAATGAGTATGAATTAATTTCATCAGATTGACTTCCCCTAGGAAGGATTAAAGTGATGAGCAATTCTGGAGCATGGGGCAATATCAGGCAAGAGACAAGAAGGCAGACCTGAGTCAGGACGTCAAAGAGCAGCCAGGAAGCTACAGGAGGGCGCCAAGCACATGAAGGATGGGGTATGGGTGTGAAGAATCCCAGGTAAGCTCTCTCCTTCCTGAGCTTTAAGAAAACTATTATTTTTATTCAGCCCCCACTCTAATTTCAAGCCCTTGAAATGCTGAGGTGTCTTCTAGGAAAGAAATGTTTGTGTTCACTTATTTTGAGCATCTCAGGGAGTAGGTTAGCTCAAAGTGGGCTCAGGGGAAGTCAAAGAAGCATCCGTAGTGGCCCTCAACTGTACAATTTGGACAACTTATTTAATTGCTATTGGACTTGCCATCTTCCTTCTGAAAAGGATGCTATTTTCACCATCACAAAGATTCTCACTGGGCATGGTGGTGCACACCTAATCCCAGCAACTTGAGAGGCCGAGGCAGGAGGATCCCAAGTTCAAGGCTGGCCTGGACAACTTAGCAAGACCTTGCTTCAAACTAAAATTTAAGAATTGCCAGGCTATGAAGCTTAGTGGTAGAGCACTTGCCTAGCATGCATGAGGCCCTGTGTTGAATCCCCAGTGGTACACACCACACACACACACACACACACACACACACACACACACACACACATACACACACACACACACAGTTTAAATTACACAGGTAGAGCTGGGGATATAATAGTAGAGCACAATAGTAGAGCACATGCTCAGAATGTACAAAGTCCTGGGTTCAATCCCCAATGTCAAATAAATAAATAAGTAAATAAACAAATAACACAGGTATAGTGGCTTACACTACATTTCTATTGGACAGTGCTGATCTAGATGGCCAAATTTTTAACTGTAACTGATTATCTGAATAACTATATAAATCAGTGAACTTATATGGTAAACAAAATTTTTCCTCTAAGAAAAGTTAAATGTGGTGAGGCACAGTGGTGCATGCCTGTAATCCCAATAGTTTAGGAGGCTGAGGCAGGAGAAAGCAAGTTCAAAGCCAGCTTCAGCAAAAGCAAGGCACTAAGCAACTCAGTGAGATCCTGTCTCTAAATAAAATACAAAATAGAGCTGGGGGAAGTGGCTCAGTGGTTGAGTGCCCCTGAGTTCAATCCCCAGTAACCACTGCCCGCCACCCCCACCCCCACCCCCGCCCCAAATAAAAGTTACATGAGTGCTTCAACAACTTGGATCCATTTTGACTGGTTTACATGCAAAAATTTACACTGATATCTCCAGGACTTCAAATGTAGTTTCAGTGTCCTCATCTGTAAGGTCACCCATTTCATTTGGGTTATGGGGAAAACAAAAGGGGATTATCCATTCAAGGTCCTCAGTCTGGAATTGTCTGCATGTGAAGTCCTTGTGGGGCTGGAAACACAAAGTAAATTATCCTTTTACCCCTTCAATAGTCCTATAAAGCCCAATAAATGTTAGTGCCCGCCTCCTTCCTCAATTTAGTACTAAAAAAGACAGTCATTCAACTATTGGTTGATCCACATGGATTTTTTTTTTAAATGATTTTGTTTTTAAGTTAATGCTACCTAATATGTTATCTCCTCTTCCCCTTCTTCCTCCTCCTCCTCTTTTTCTGGATTTGTCCAGGCTGTTACATCATATTTTTTTTTTTTTAAATTAACACCTCATTCTCAAAGCTCTTCATTCTCTGAGAAACCTCCTTCAGGTGCCCACCTCCACCCCTCTGCCTTCCCACTGTGTTCTCTGCAAATACAGACTTCCTAGAAAACCATTTCATCTGGCCTTAATGATTTGGACATCAATGTTTGTTTAAAGCAATCATATCCTTTTATGTTCTAATTTTATTTTCAAGTTCTGTTCCCTGGGTTATTTGGTTCTTTATTACAAATTACTTTTTTTTTTCCAGAAAGAAAGTGAAAATAATTTTAATATATGTTGTAGCATGATTTTCCCCAGCCCTTTATTATGAAAATAGTGGAGCTTAAATTGTTCAGTAAGATCTCCCAATCGCTACAGGCAACTTATTCTTCAATTCTTTAAAAAAGTAATTGAGCCAGACATTTTTTTCTCTCTTTTAATCTCTCTTTTGAAACTCCTCCCAAGCATTTATTTTAAATGCTTCTTTCTAGCCCTCGTTAATATTCCAAACAAGAGATCTTAATAGACAAATGAGATAACAATAGCTAACATCTCTTGAGTGCTTACTTATAGGTTAAGCACTATGCCAGGCACTTGACATTTAATTTTTTTTGACATTTAATATTTTTAACAATGATTCCAGAGCCCTGATTAAAGGGAAATTGTTGTTTAAAATTAAGAGTTCATTACCTTGTCTTTTATTTGTCTTTTTTTCTTCTGTGTACCCAGGAAAACCTCCTGATCCTGGTTTTGAATATTCACACTCAAAGTCACTAATCTTTCTTGTTAACACCTTGTAGCTTGGCCCTTGATTAATTCAATCAGTGATTAGCACTTTTACAATAAGTGTTAATCTCTCTTTTAAAACAGCTCCAAAGTTTGTACTGAGTGTTTCTGCCTCTATCACAGTCCACTGGAGAGGATGTCCCTCTCGTGAGCCATATCTACAAGGCATTTCCCTTGCACACCACCAGCTCAGGAAAGGCCTGCTTCCAAGTCCTGTTGCACAATTAAAGCATGGAATTACAGGCCCAGGTTTGCTCCGACCACATGCAGTAGATTCCAACTGTTTACAGCTAGTCATCTGTTAAAAGCAGAAGCTGAATACTTGAACACTGGGAGACCACAAGCAAGTAAACCTCCAGAGGGCACCCTCGGCAGATCGGTCTGGGAGGAGGGAATGCTGGGCCTACAGGGCCCTGCGAGGCTCTGTGCTAAGGTTTTCAGCCACCCAGATGCTCAGCTGCCCAAGCATGGGAACTGTGGCCTTCTCAGAAGCAGCCAGTGCAGCCTCAGATGCCCCAGCTGACAGGTGTAAAGGCCGCCAGCTCCCCAAGAGCAGGTTTCTCCTTGACAGTGGGTACACATGAACTCACAAAAAAAAACTTCAGGATTAACCCCACAATGGTCCTTTCTATTTCACAAGGGAGAGTGTGGGTTTGCCCTAAATGCTGTCTAGGTCACACTCCCAAAGTGGCAAGCCCTTAGAAGGTACCCCACGTGAGGAAAGGAAAACAAGGAGTTAACTTTTCCCTCTGCATTTGAAAGAGAACAGCTTTGATCTTCACTTCAGGGCAGGTGGTCAGCTTTCAGCCGAGCACTGTAGTTTCAACATTGTTGTTGTTGTTGTTTTTAAGTTTCCGATAGTCAAACTTCTCTACGCCCTCCCCGACCCCTGCACTACTTATAGACCTCTGAGGGATTTCTCCCAGCATAAAGATGTGCCTGAATCTTGTGATTTCTAAGATATCAATCTTGTGATTTCTAAGATATCATTCCAGCTAATTTAAATATTTCCTTAATAGCGTAGTAGTAATGTTACAGTCTTTCCTTTAGGATGCATTTTTGCATACAGAAGCAGGTCCCTCCCATTCGCCAACTCTTTGACATAGGTATAGCAAACATCCCTATCCCATTTTACAGATCAGAAAGCAGAGGCCCAAAGAGATCCAGAGCCCCAGTCACATAACAAGGGAAGTTGAGCTTTAAGCTCACATCCCTCCAACTTATATGACCAACAGCATCGCTGCCAGGTTCTATTTGGCTTCATAAACTGAGGGATCAGAACTGAGCATGAACTAATACTTAGCAGCAGAGCAAGGGCTACAAAGACAACTAGCAGGCAGCACAATAACACTGGGCTAAATGGAGCCTGTATTTGTCCATAGCCAAGCTGAGGGATGGGAGAACCTCAGAACCACGCATGGTAGTAGCAGCTAGTTCTGCAAAGACACATAAAACTACAGCAGAGAAAAGTAAGAATGCTAAAGGTGTCGAGGGCAACTGTGAGTGAGTGAGTGCTATCAATATGCTTCACCCTCCCTGGCCTAGACCAGATGGGCCTGGACCCATGAATGTTTCCTGAGCTTTAAAATAAAACCTCTGGAGAATGAGGGGATGCTTATGAAAACAGATTCCTAAGTCTACCTACTCATATGAATCAAAAAACCCAAAAATGAAACACTGGAATGTGTATGTAAACAAGCTTCCCAGGGATTCTGGCCACATTTGGAGAAGAAAGGGCCAGATGACAGATGTGGCTTCCTGTAGCAAAGGTAGCTCCACTTGCTCCTGTGTTTAATTAAAAAAGCAGATGATCAAGAAAAAGCTTTCTCATGAGCTGAAACAGGACAAGAGAAAAGAATTATTAAAGGAAGTGTGAAAGTAAGAGAAGCAAATGTCCCCACCCACCCAAAGAAGACTCCAGTTGGGCTCCAGGGTGTATGCCTGCAATCCCAGTGGCTCAGGAGGCTGAAGCAGGAGGATTGCAAGTTCAAAGCCAGCCTTAGCAATTCAGTGAGGCCCTAAGCAACTTAGTGAAATCCTATCTCAAAATAAAAAATAAAAAGGACTTCTCTCAGTAGTTAAGCACCCCTGGGTTCAATCTCTGGTATGATAGATAGATAGAAAATATATATATATATATACAGACATATATATGCATATATGTATATGTATGTATGTAGTTTATGTCATAGTGTTATTAATTGGACCAAGTGACATAATCAATGCAAAACTCTTGACATGGTACCTGTATCCAGTAGTGCTTAATAAATTGTAACTATCAACACTATTATAAAATTTAAAATAATTAACAAATTTCATAATTATTATATAATATCTTTCCAAACTGCTTTCAAATTCAAACTAAATGTTTAAGAACAACATGGTGGGGCTGGGGCTGTAGCTCAGTGGCAGAGCGCTTGCCTAGCATGTGTGAGGCACTGGGTTTGATCTTCAGCACCACATAAAAATAAACAAATAAAATAAAGGTATGCTGTCCATCTACAACTACAAAAAATTTTTATTATTTATTTATTTATTTATTTATTTATTTTTGTACCAGGGATTGAACTTAGGGGCACTCGACCACTGGGCCACATCCTCAGCCTTTTTTTGTATTTTATTAGAGACAGGGTCTCACTGAGTTGCTAAGTGCCTCACCATTGCTGAGCCTGGCTTTGAACTCGGAATCCTCCTGCCTCAGCCTCCCAGGTGCTGGGATTACAGGCGTGTGCCACCATGCCCGGAATACAAAAAAAAAAAAATTAAAAAAAAAAAAAAAGAACAACATGGTGACTATATTATAAAAGAGAAATAAAGATCAATTTTTTTTCCCAAGAAAATACCAAGGAAAAAAACAATACAACCAATTCGCAAATTCCATGAAAGAATAGAGTACATGATACCAATCCTACTAAGAAAACCTCTGGTCCGGCTAAGAAGATAGATTATATAGGGCAGCTGGCACAGAACAAAATCCACTTGGTAATTAATGGTAAGACTTTTTCTCCCACATCCTTGGCTTTTCTAAAAGGTCAGGAAACAGGAGTTTAGTGACATTGTTCTTGGCTGGAAAGGCAAAAATTCTCATTAAATCAAGGAACTGAGGAGAGCTTTGAGAGGTCAGTCCTAGGTTCATTGGTACTTAAAGGGTCCATTGGGGAGGAATCAGGAAGAAAGGAAAGCACTGCGAAGGTTGTGGAGAGGTCAAAGGGTAAAGATCAAAGGGAAGAGGTCACACCAACAGGCACCCCACCTTGATAGGTCTCATCCTACTTCCCTGAGAAATCCTCCTGAGAGTTCCTTCCCTCTACCAGCTGGAGAAATATTCATCTGGAACATTTCAACCTTGAAGTAAGAGCTGTGTGACACAGAAACAGAGACCAAATATGTACTTCTCCCCTTGCTTTCCTGAATATTCATTCATTCACTCTTCCTTTCATTGACATATATTGATAGGATGCTTCCCAAGTGCTAGGCTGAGTCCTGGGGATACAGCAGTGAATAAAATAAAGCCTTTGCTTACATAGAGGACAGGCACACAATAAAATAGATATGTAATAAAACGACAGGTGCCAATATAGAGGAGTTGGTCAGGGAGGGGTTCTCTGAGGAGATGAAGTTTGAGCAGAGACCTGACTGAGAGAGAGTTATACAGGTCTCTGTGGTAAGAGAACTGCAAGCAGAGGGACAGCAAGAGCAAAGCCCAGAGGAAGCAAGAAACCTAGTATTCTAGGGAAACAGCCAGCAGGTGGGTATGCCTGGAATGAGGAAGCATGATGGAGATGTGTTGGAAGAGCTAGGCCAAAATACGTGAGACTTTGTGACTCTAATTTAAAGAGAGTCTTCCTCCATGTACACTGACTCGGTAGTCACTGGACAGCAAGTATAGAGGCCACTGCAAGAATTCCTAGCTGGGTGTGGTGGAACACGTGTGTAATCCCAGCAACACAGGAGGCTGAGGCAGGAGGATCTCGATTTCAAAGCCAGCCTCACCAAAAGCGAGGCACTAAGCAACTCAGTGAGACTTTGTCTCTAAATAAAATACAAAATAGGGCCAGGGATGTGGTCCAGTGGTCAAGTGCCCCTGAATTCAATCCCCAGTACCAAAAAAATAAAAATAAAACATCCCCAGAAAAGATGGAAGGCCAGAGTAGGATGTGAAGAGCTGGAGAGGGGAGGAATGACAAACTTGGAATATGGCTATAATAATGCCTAGCACAAGATCATAGGCATGTTTTCTCCTCCTCCTCCTCCTCTTCTTCTTTTCCTTCCTCCTGCTCTCCCTCCCCCTCCTCCTGCTTCTTCTTTAGAAAGCATGATTTCCTTTTCCACAAGCCTATATGGAAAACAAGTTCTCTTTTAAGCATGCGAATTTTTGTTCTAAAATTCTTTGGGGCAATAAAATTAAACTAGCCAATTTTTAACAGTCTGATCAATAATAGTAGCTATCTTTTTTTTTTTTTTTTTTTTTTTTTGGTTGTTGATGGACCTTTATTTTATTTACTTATTTATATGCAGTGCTGAGAATCCAACCCAGTGCTTCACTCATGTGAGGCAAGTGCTCTACTGCTGAGCCATAACTCCAGCCCCGGTAGCTATCATTTTTAGAACTTTTATAATATGACAAGGCACTGGGCTTAAAATCTTATGCATGCTTGTATAATTATATCAAAATAGATTCTACTGTCACATATAACTAAAAAGTACCAATAAATAAATAAAATATTTAAAATTTTTATACATATCACCTCAGCAAATTCTTTTTTTTAATTTTATTTTTATAATTTTTAATATGTACAACTCATAGTGCATGTATTTAGCATCTTTTTACATACAACTGTTTGTCTCAGAAAATTCTTATAACAACCTGTGAAGTTGACAAGAAAGTCCAGATGAGGTAAATAACTTCACAAAGGTCACAGAGCTGGGTGGAGATTCAGGTCCATGTTGTCTCACACCAAAACTCACCATCCTCTTTGCTGGTCACTTCCCTGTATCCCTGCCACGACTTTTTGGGTACCACATTTTCACTGCAATAATGTTTGAGGATATATATACAGTGCCACAAGAAACATGTCATTAAATTCTAATTGATAATATTACTGAATCTTTAATTTATTTAAAAGAGGTGCTTTAATGTAGGGTCATGGATCCCTTTGTCGAGGATGGGAGTGTCCAGGGATGGATTTTCAAGGTATTCTGTGACCCCCTGAAATTATGGGCAAAATTTGGGGGATATAAGTGCATTTTTCTGGGAAGAAGCTACCTACCTTTCATTTCACTCCCAAAGTAAACCATGATCCCCAAAGTTGCTGCTTTGAAAACTACCATTTCCTAGTGTTTGATGGTTGGTTGCTTTTCCATTACAGATTAGTCTAGCTTTCTGGTCACAGAATATTTTTTTCAGAAAGACAGAAGTTGTAAAAATAAACAAAAAGATTTAAAGGCCTCTCTCTTTCCTTACCTCAATCTTACATTGTCACCAGGAGCAGTGGTGCACACATCTAATTCCAGCAATGACACTGGAGGCTGAGACCTGAGGATTACAAGTCCAAGGCCAACCTCAGCAATTTACAGAGGCCCTAAGCAACTTAGTGAGACTCTGTTTCACAATAAAAAATAAAAAGTGGTAGAGCACTGAAGAAGAAGTTCAACCTCCAGTACCAAACATAAATAAATAATTATCTGTTGGTGATAATATTCTCTTTTCTTCACCTTTTCGCTTGCTAAAGCTACAAAGTGAATCCTTATTTACTTTGTTATTTCTTAAAAGATGCATTTTCTCTTTGGCTTGGCCTTTTAATTTAAAAGTTAGTGATGCTAATGCCTAAAAGTTAACGGTGCTTTCTCATGTTCCTTCTTACCTAAATAGCCTGATTTCCATTTTTTTAGCAGAATGTTCTTTTATTTATCACTTATGAGTATAGCTGAAATCCAAGTTATGCGTGATACACTCTTTTTAAAAATTTTTTATTTATTTTAATTTGTTATATATGACAATATAATGCATTTCAATTCATAGTACACATATAGAGAAAAATTTTTTATGTCTCTGGTTGTACACAAAGTAGAGTCATACCGTTAGTGTTTTCATACGTGTACTTGGGGTAATAATGTCCATCTCATTCCACTGTCTGCCCTACACCCTGTCCCCTCCCTTTCCCTCCCTCCCTTTTTCCCTATTTAAAGTCTC
Source organism: Tamias sibiricus (assembly GCA_025594165.1). Classification (NCBI taxonomy): domain Eukaryota; kingdom Metazoa; phylum Chordata; class Mammalia; order Rodentia; family Sciuridae; genus Tamias; species Tamias sibiricus. Next base: position 136,218,940 of record CM046663.1, on the reverse strand, counting down.
TCCATTCCTCCCCTGCTCCCCCCGAACCCCATTATGGATCAGCATCCCCATATCAGAGAAAACATTCGGCATTTGTTTTGGGGGGATTGGCTTACTTCACTTAGCATAATATTCTCCTACTCCATCCATTTACCTGCAAATGCCATGATTTTATCCTCTTTTAATACTCAGAAACATTCCATTGTGTATATATACCACAGTTTCATTATCCATACATCTACTGAAGGGCATCTAGGTTGGTTCTATAATTTAGCTATGTGAATTGTGCTGCTATAAACACTGATGTGGCTGCGTTACTATAGTATGCTGTTTTTAAGTCATTTGGGTATAAACCAAGGAGTGGGACAGATGGGTCAAAGGGTGGTTCCATTCCAAGTTTTCCAGATTGGTTGCACCAATTTACAGTCAAGGGTCAAAGGGTGGTTCCATTCCATACTGCTTTCCAAATTGGTTGTACCAATTTACAGTCCCACCAGCAATGTATGAGTATGTCTTTCTCCCCACATCCTCGCCAACACTTATTGTTCTTTGTATTCTTAATAGCTGCCATTCTGACTAGAGTGAGATAAAATCTTAGAGTTGTTTTGATTTACATTTCTCTAATTGCTAGAGATGTTGAACATTTTTTCATATATTTGTTAATTGATTGTATATCATCTTCTGAGAAGTGTCTGTTCAGTTCCTTGGCCCATTTATTGATTGGGTTATTTGGTGGTTTTTTTTTTATTTTATTTTATTTTTTTTTTTTTTTTTGGTGTTAAGATTTTTTTTAAAATATTTATTTATTTACTTTAGTTGTACACAATGCAATGCATTTATGTTTACATGGTGCTGAGGATCAAACCCGGGCCGCGCACGTGCAAGGAGAGCGCTCTGCCGCTGAGCCGCAACCCCAGCCCATGGTGTTAAGATTTTTGAGTTCTTTATATATCCTAGAGATTAGTGCTCTACCTGATGTGCATGTGGTAAAAATTTGCTCCCATTCTGTAGACTCTGTATTCACCTCACTGATTGTTTCTTTTGCTGAGAAGAAGCTTTTTAGTTTGAATCCATCCCATTTATTGATTCTTGGTTTTATTTCTTATGCTATGGGAGTCTTATTAAGGAAGTCAGGGCCTGATCCGACATTATGGAAATTTGGGCCTACTTTTTCTTCTATTAGGCTCAGGGTCTCTGGTCGAATTCCTAGGTCCTTGATCCACTTTGAGTTGTGTTTTGTGCATAGTGAGAGATAAGGGATTAATTTTATTTTGTTGCATGTGGGTTTCCAGTTTTCCCAGTACCATTTGTTGAAGAAGCTATCCTTTCTCCAATATATGTTTTTGGCACCTTTGTCTAATATGAAATAACTATATTTATGTGTCCTCTATTCTGTACCATGGGTCTACCAGTCTATTTTGGAGCCAATACCATGCCATTTTTGTTACTATTGCTCTGTAATGTAGTTTAAGGTCTGGTATAGTGATGCCATCTGCTTCACTCTTCTTGCTAAGGATTGCTTTAGCTATTTTGGGCCTCTTATTTTTCCAGATGAATTTCATGACTACTTTTTCTATGGATTTTGATTGGAATTGCACTAAATCTGTATAGTGCTTTTGGTAGTATGGTCATTTTGACAATATTAGTTCTGCCTATCCAAGAACAAGGGAGATCTTTCCATCTTCTAAGGTCTGCTTTAATTTCTCTCCTTAGCATTCTGTAATTTTCATTGTAGAGGTCTTTAATCTCTTTCATTCAGTTGATTCCCAAGTATACATATATTTTTGAGGTTATTGTAAATGGGGTAGTTTTCCTAGTTTCTCTTTCAGAGGATTTGTCAATGATGTACAGAAATGCCTTTGATTTAATGGGTGTTGGTTTCATATCCTGCTACTTTGCTGAATTCATTTATTAGTTCTAGAAGTTTTCTGGTGGAACTTTTTGGATCTTCTAGGTATAGAATCATATCGTTGGCAAATAGTGACAATTTGAGTCATTCTCCTATCTGTATCCCTTTAATTTCTTTTGTCTGTCTAATTGCTCTGGCTAGAGTTTTAAGAACTATGTTAAATAGTAGTGGTGAAAATGGGCATCCCTGTTTTGTTCCAGTTTTTAGAGGAATGGTTTCAATTTTTCTCCATTTAGAATGATGTTGGCCTTGGGCTTAGCATAGATAGCTTTTACAATGTTGAGATATGTTCCTGTTATCCCTAGTTTTTCTAGTGTTTTGAACATGAAGGGGTGCTGTATTTTGTCAAATGCTTTTTCTGCAACTATTGAGATGATCATATGATTATTCAGTCTACTGATGTGATGAGTTACATTCATTGATTTCCATATGTTGAACCAACCTTACATCCCTGGGATAAACCCCACTTGATCATGATGCACTATCTTTATGATTTTTTTTTGTTTTCAATTTGTCATAATTTTATGGAGAATTTTTGCATCTATGTTCATTAGAGATATTGGTCTGACATTTTCTTTCTTTGATGTGTCTTGGTCTGTTTTTGGAATCAGGGTGATATCAGACTCATAGAATGAATCTGGAAGTGTTCCCTCTTTTTCTATTTCATGAAATAATTTGGGGAGTATTAGTATTAGTTCTTCTTTGAAGGTCTTGTAGAACTCAGCTGTTTGTCCATCTAGTCCTGGGCTTTTCTTGGTTGGTAGGCTTCTGATGGTGTCTTCTATTTCATTGCTTGAAATTGATCTGTTTAACTTGTGTATATCATCCTGATTCAGTTTGGGCAAATCATATGACTCTAGAAATTTATCGATGCCTTTGGTATTTTCTATTTTATTGAAGTACAAATTTTCAAAATAATTTCTAATTATCTTCTGTATTTCTATTGTGTCCATCATGATATTTCTTTTTCATTGCATATGCTAGTAATTTGAGTTTTCTCTTTCCTTCTCTTCATTAGCATGGCTAAGGATTTATCAATTTCATTTATTTTTTCAATGAACCAACTTTTTGTTTTCTCAACTTTTTCAATTGTTTCATTTGCTTCAATTTTATTGATTTCAGCTCTGATTTTAATTATTTCCTGTCTTCTACTGCTTTTGGTATTGATTTGTTCTTCTTTTTTGCTAGGGCTTTGAGATGTAATGTTAGGTCATTTATTTGTTACCTTTCTTCTTTTAAGGAATGAGCTCCATGCAATGAACTTTCCTCTTAGTATTGCCTTCAGTATTGCCTTCATAGTGTCCCAGAAATTTCAATATGTTGTATCAGTGTTCTCGTTTACCTCTAAGAATTTTTTAATCTCTTCTTTGATGTCTTTTGCAACCCATTGTTCATTCAATAGCATATTATTTAGTCTCCAGGTGTTGGAGTAGCTTCTATTTTTTATTTCATCATTTATTTCTAATTTCATTCCATTATGATCTGATAGAATGCAGGGTAGTATCTCTATTTTTTTGTATTTGTTAAGAGTTGCTTTGTGGCATAATATATGGTCTATTTTAGAGAATGATCCATGTACTGCTGAGAAGAACGTGTATTCATTCATTGATGGATATATATATCCATCAGCTATATATATATAGATTGGCAGATTATATATATATATATATATATGTATATATATATATATAATATCATATATAATATATTATAAATATATATATGGATGGGACATATATATATATTTATAATTGTCATGTCTTGTTGATGTATGGTTCCCTTGAGCAGTATGAAATATCCTTCTTTATCACTTTTAATTAACTTTGGCTTGAAGTCTACTTTATTTGATATGAGGATGGAAACCCCTGCTTGTTTCCACAGTCCATGTGAGTGGTATGTTTTTTCCAAACCTTTCACCTTCAGTCTGTGGATGTCTTTTCCTATGAGTCTCTTGAAGGCAGCATATTGTTGGGTCTTTTTGAAAAATCCAATCTGCCAGTCTATGTCTTTTGATTGGTAAGTTTAGGCCATTAACCTTCAGAGTTATTATGGAGACATGATTTGTATTCTAGTCATATTTGTTTATTTTTGGTATTTAACTTGACTTGGTTTCTCCTTTGATTAGTATTTCCTTTAGTGTAATACCTCCTTTTGCTGATTTTCATTGTTGTTTTTTGTTTCCTCCTCATGGAGTGTTTTGCCAAGGATGTTCTGTGTGCAGGCTTTCTAGTTGTAAATTCTTTTAACTTTGTTTATCATGGTAGGTTTTTATTTTGTCATCAAATCTAAAGCTTGATTTTGCTGGATATCAGATTCTTGGTTGGCATCCATTTTCTTTCAGAGCTTGGTATATGTTGTTCCAAGATCTTCTATTTTTCAGAGTCTAGGTTTGAAAAATCTGCAGCTATCTTAATTGGTTTCCTCCTATATGTAATCTGATTACTTTCTCTTGTGGCTTTTAAAATTGTCTCCTTATTCTATATGCTAAGCATTTTCATTATAATGTGCCTTGATGTGGATCTGTTGTGATTTTGTACATTTGGTGTCCTGTAAACCTCTTGTATTTGATTTTCCAACTCATTCTTTATGTTTGGAAAATTTTCTGATATTATTTCATTGAATAGATTGTTCATTCCTTTGGTTTGGAACTCTGCCTTCCTCTATCCCAACAATTCTTAAATTTGGTCTTTTATGTTATCCCATATTTCTTGAATGTTCTTCTGCTCATGGTTTCTTACCATCTTCACTGTGTGGTCAACATTCTTTTCAAGATTATACATTTTGTCTTCATTGTCTGAGGTCCTGTCTTCCAAGTGATGTTGGTGATGCTTTCTATTGAGTTTTTAATTTGGTTTATTATTTCTTTCATTTCAAGGATTTCTGTTTGTTTGTTTGTTTGTTTGTTTGTTTGTTTTAGAACCTCTATCTCCTTATTGCTTCCTGTATTTGCTTATGTAGCTTTTTATTGAAATGATCTTTTGGTGCTTGTATTTGCTCTCTTATATCATCCTTTTATTCACAGAACATCTTAATTATGTACATCCTGAACTCCTTCTCTGTCATTTCTTCTGTTGTGCTGGCCACGGACTCTAATAATGTAATATCTTGGTTTGTTGGGGGCACTTCTTTCTCTTGTTTTTTTGTGTTGTTCATGTGTCTTCCCTTCTAGCACTGCAGATCTGAGGCGTTACAGTTTTTACCCTATAGGTTTCTAATACCTCTCCTTTAAGGGGGAGAACAATATGAACAGATCCCAATACAAACAATATACAGCCTCAAACCAAATAGCTACTATTTAGACATTTACAGTTTTGTCACAATATACAAAAATGGTAAGTTCAATTATTATCTACAGTATAAACAGTAGGTTTGTAAAAGGGTCTACAGTTTCTGATGGTGGAAAAAGAACTGGGGGTGAGGTATAGGATGAGAGGCTAAGGGGGTAGAAGGTGAGGATATAAAATTATTAGATCTTAGAAAGTGTGAAAGATGAATGTAAAGAAGTTGGTTAGTAGCAGGAGACAAGAGGGAAAGTGATTTGGGGGAGACAAGTAAGTAGGAAGATAGTAGAGTACAACAAAAAAAATGAATATTAAGAAAAGTAAAAAATGTAAAAATAGGAGCTAAATGAATATACAACACCACTGTAATATGCTATTCAGACATCCCAGTCCTTGGTAGCTTAATTCTTGAAAAGTACTTGGTTTCACAAATGTTGGGGATGTGAGGGTGGGAGAAGAGAGAGAGAAAAAAAAAATCTCAAAGGAAGATATAAGGATAGTTTTTGTTGGAGATCAGTATTGTTTCAGCTTCCCTTTTCATCCAATAGATGGGGTTGTCTGTTGTTTGCTGGTATCTCCACCGTCAGGATGGTGAAGGTTGTTAGGGTGGGAGAGTTGGTCTTGGGGGTCATGGCTCATGGAGGTGGGATATAGTACTTGTTCTTCCAGATGGGAGACTCCGGGGTGGGTCTGCTATTTGGTGGGGCAGTCCTAGGCCTGAAGCTGGGATCCAACATGGGTGTGTCAGTTGGCCGAGCAGTCCTGGGCTGGGCCCTGGGATCTGGGGCTATACACTTTTTTAAAAAGAAGAAAAAGAAAGGGAAAATCTATGCAATCTGAGCCTAAGTAACTGAAAATTTTGCAATTAAGGAAAGATTTAGAACATACAAAATAGTACAATGAATTCTACAAAACTTTTTTTTTTTTTTTTTGCTTTGACCACAGAAATTTATTTTATCATAATTCCAGAAGCTACATATCAAGTGTTTGGCTGGAATGGTATCTTCTGGGGCCTCTCTCCTTGGTTGGTACAGTTCTGTCCTCTATTTCTATGTTTTTGGTCTTCTCAGGGGCTTCTTTTCTTTTCCAGAGACACTTATACTTCCATATGTTTTCATGCTGTCAGTTTGCATTCTTTCATCTAAGTTCGAGGAGTCTCTTTAGCATTTCTAAGACAAGTGGACTCGTGGTGAATTTCTTCAATCTTAATCTTGGAACCTCTTTTTCTCCACCTTAAACCCAAACTAGGCACAGAAAGAACTCACAGACTCAAATAACTAAATCAGTATATATTATGCACCTCATGTTCCCTTCCCAGACTCCTCACAGGTATATGAAAAGTAAACAACTAGATAATAAGCATGGGGGTAAGCCCTCACCCACCCTACTGTAGTTATGAAGCAACATAGATATGCTCCTTGTCTTACATTGGGGTTAGTTCCTCATAAAACCATCCTAAGTTGAAAATATAAGAAGTCAGAAATGCATTTAATACACTAAACCTACTAAAAACCCTAGCTTAATAACACTGTGCACTGTAAATTATCATTTTTTTCACCCTCATGATCCTTTCCCTACTTTTTACTGGATTATGTTTTATTCATTTATAAGAATTCTCAAATATTCTGAATATCAATCATTCATCATTTAATATACCTCTCTTTCTGCAGAAGAAATACAAACCTGAAATTGACTTTTATCATTGCCTATATTTTTTTCTGCATGACTTAAAGTATACAGGAGGATAAGCATAGGTTACATGCAAATACTACACCAATTTATATAAGGGACTTGAGCATCCATAGATTTTGGTATTTTGGGGGGTCCTGGGATCAATCTTCCATGGATACCAGGGGACAATTATACTTTGAATTATCTCTAGATTATTTATAATACTTTAAACAATGTAAATGTTATGTATAGTTGATATACTGTATTTGTTTAGGTAGTGACAAGGAAAACAGTCTGTATAGATGCAATTTTTAAAAGTGTTTTTGATCTACCATTGGAGAATCCATGAAGATGGAGAGATGACACTATCTACACTTAATAAGTAACACCTGCCAGATAAGAAGGACCAACCTCCCAATAGGAATGTAACTTCATTCCTAGGTTGGGGTCTTTGTCAGTTTTAACCATCACTAAATCCCCAGCATTTAGAATACACTTGACATACATTAGGCATGCAAAAAATATTTATTGATTAAATCAATGAATCTTTGACCTCTGTTGAATTTTTGTGGTAGTAGACTTGCTTCCTATTTGAGCCTTCCTATTTCCTTACACATGTTAAAATCTGTTCATTTCCTGAAGTTCACATGAGGAAACTATAAGTAATTTGTTATTAAATAAAGGGAAGAACTCTAATATTTCATCTCACTCCAATCAGAATGACAATTATCAAGAATAGAAGTAATAATAAGTGTTGGAGAGAATGTAGGGGAATAGGTACACTCATACATTGCTGGTGGGACTGCAAATCGGTGCAACCACTTTGGAAAGTAGTATGGAGATTCCTCAGAAAACTGGGAATGGAACCACCATTTGACCCAGCTATCCTACTCTTCGGTTTATACCCAAAGGACTTAAAATCAGCATACTATAGTATTTCAGCCACATCAATGTTTAAAGCAGCTCAATTCACAATAGCTGAACTATGGAACCAACCTAGGTGCCCTTCAACAGATGAAAAGATAAAGAAAACATGGTACATATACACAATGGAATATTATTCAGCCTTAAAGAAGAATGAAATTATGGTATTTGCAGGTAAATGGATAGAACTAGAGATCATCATGCTAAATGAAATCAGCCAATCCCCCAAAAATCAAAGGCTAAATGTTTTCTTGGATAAGTGGATGCTGATCCATAGTGGCTGGTGAGTAAGGAAGAATGAAAGAACTTTGGATTGTGCAAAGGAGAGTGAGGGGAGAGGTGGGGCTGTGAGGATGGGAAGGATGGTAGAACGAGACAGACATTATTACCCTATATACATGTATGATTACACTACTGGTGTGACTCTGCACCACGTACAGCCAGAGAAATGAGAAGTTGTGCTCCATTTGTGTACAATGTGTCAAAATGCATCCTACTGTCATCTATAACTAATTAAAACAAATTTTTAAAAAATAGAAGGGATACCAGTAGAATAAGGAGAGGGAGGAGAGGAAAAGGGGTGGTACTACGGAATGAAATTGATTAAATTATACTGCTTTATTGTGTGTATGTATTAAATATATTATAACAAATCCCACTATTATGTAAAATTATAATGCACCAATAAAAAGGGGAAAAAATAAAGGGAAGAATGCCTGCTGACTTCAGTCTCCCTAAGAGAAGTGGTAACACAGAGAAAATGATACATGTGATTGTTAAATCTGGTTTGAGTCAAATGGACATAGTGAGATTTAGTCATTCTTAATTGCCATACTCTTTAAGACAGCATAGTAATAAAGACCAGACACTCTCCTAAGCACTGTATATATGACCTCCAGACAGGTTTTATTACCCCGTTTTGCAAATGAGGAAACTGATATTTAAAGAAGGTAATTTATTCAACTTTAATCACCCAGATAGTAGGCACTAGAACCAGGGTTCAAAACTTTGAGTCTGTCTAAATCCAGGATAAGGTTCTGAACTGCTTTGCCACATTGCCTTCTGAGAGCCAAACCCAGTAAATAGGAAATAGACCTGTACAGATAGGCCACGAGGGGCAGAACTAACCACATTTTCTAATTGTAGAATAATGTCAATCCATGTTTCAGAAATGGCCAAGGCCCAAAGCTCAGATTATCATCCACAGACATCCAGCATCACTGGAATCAGGCCCCCACAGGAAGGAGACAGACCTTCCCCATGGACCAGCTATTTCTTCATCTTTTTTTTTTTTCTAATTAGTAATACATGACAATAGAATACACTTCAACACATCACACATAAAGGGAGTATAACTTCTCATTTTTCTGGTTGTACATGATGTAGAATCACACTGGTTGTGTAGTCATATATGCACATAGGGTAATAATGTCCAACTCATTCTACTATTCTTCCTGCCCTCTTACCTTCACAGCCCTCCCTTCCCTTCACACCCCTCTGCCTAATCCAAATCTATTCTTCCCTAGCCCCACCCCCTTATTGTGAATTAGCATGGTATATCAGAGAAAATATTTGGCCTTTGGTTTTGGGGGATTGACTTATTTCACTTAGCATATTCTCCAGTTCCATCCATTTACCGGCAAATGCCATGATTTCATTCTTCTTTAATTCCATTGTGTATATATACCACATTTTCTTTATTCTTTCATCTGCTGAAGGACACCTAGGTTGGTTCCATAGTTTAGTTAGTTATTGTGAGTTGAACTGCTAAAAACATTGATGTGTCTGTGTCACTGTAACATGCTGATTTTAAGTCTTTGGGGTATAAAACAAAGAGTGGGATAGTTGGGTCAAAATGATGGTTCCATTCCCAGTTTTCTGAGGAATCTCCATACTGCTTTCCAAAGTGGTTGCACCAATTTGCAGTTCCACCAGCAATGTATAAGTGTACCTTTTCCCCCACATCCTCACCAACATTTACTGTTGCTTATATTCTTTGATAATTGCCATTCTGACTGGAGTGAGATGAAATCCTAAAGTAGTTTTGATTTGCATTTCTCTAATTGCTAGACATGTTGAACATTTTTTCATATATTGACCAATTGTATTTCTTCTGTGAAGTGTCTGTTCAGTTCCTTAGCCCATTTGTTGACCGGATTATTTGTTTTTGTTTTTGTTTTTTTGTGGACCAGCTATTTCTTATTTTAAAAATCACCCCCATGAAAGTATCATTGTAGGTCTTTGGAAATCAATAGTATTCTGTTTGAAAGCATACTTGCTAGAAATATTTTCAGTGTTTTAAAAAAGTTTTTATTATTGAAAACTTCAAACATATTTAAAAGGAGAGAGAAAAGTACACCTATCCCTCACTAAATGAATGTAATCCATTCCTGAGGACGATTCCCCCAGAACAAGGAAAACAAGTTTAAATAAGTGTATTAATTTTCTATACCAGCCATAATAAAGGAACACAGACTGGGTGACTTGAACAACAGAAATTTGTCTTTCCATAGTTCTGGAGCCTGGAAGTCCAAGATCAAGGTGTCAGGGTTGATTTCTCCTGAGGTCTCTCTCCTTGGCTTATAGGTGGCCATCCTCTTCCTCTGCTTTCATGTGGTGATTTTCCCTTTGTACAAATTTCTGTCCAGGTTTCCTCTTGTAAGGACATCAGTCATACTGGACCTAATAAACTCATTTTAATTTAATTTATCTCTTTAAAAGACCCTACCTCCAAATACAGTCATACTCGGAAATACTACAAATTAGGCATTTAAATCCTAACTTAAGTTAGGAGTTTTGAGAGTAGAAATTAATCTAGCCCTTAACAGCAAGTAATTAACAATTGGAAAGTAAATAAATACCACACATATATAAAATTTAAGGTAATAAAAGTTCATTGTGTATATTTACCACAGTTTTTATCCATTCATCTGTTGAAGGGCATCTAGATTGGTTCCATCACTTAGCTGCTGTGAATTGAGCTGCTATGAACATTGATGTGGCTGCATCACTATAATATGCTGATTTTAAGTCCTTTAGATATATGCCAAGGAGTGGGATAACTGGGTCAAATGGTGGTTCCATTCCAAGTTTTCTGAAGAATCTCCATACTGCCTTCCAAAGGGGTTGCACCAATTACAGTCCCACCAGCAATGTATGAATGTACCTTTTCCCCCACATGCTCGCCAACATTTATTGTTACTTGTATTCTTGATAATTGCCATTCTGACTAGAATGAGATGAATAAAAAAGAATTAAATTATGGCATTTGCCAGTAAGTGGATGGAACTGGAGACTATCATGTTAAGTGAAATAAGTCAATCCCAAAAAACAAAAGGCTGAATATTCTCTCTAATGTGAGGATGCTAATACAAAATAGGCACAGGCCTGGGGCCAGGAGAGGAGTGGAGGTTCACTGGATTGGACGGCCGGGGGTGGGGGAAATGGAGAAAAATAAAGGGGGGGGGAATATGAAAGACAGTAGACTGAATCAGACATAACTTTCCTATTTTCATATATGAATATACAACCAGTATAACTCCACATCATGTACAACCACAAAAATGGGAAGTTATACTCCACTTATATATGTCAAAATACATTCTACTGTCATGTGTAAAAGAACAAATAAAATATTTCTAAAAAATAAGATCATTGTACTCACCCCCCCAAAAAAGAAAAGTCCTAATGGTATTGAAGACAGATGAAGAGGGGGTGAGGAGCTCCTCTTTGGGATGTGTGGTCTTTATCATTTTCTAAACTAATTTTTCAAACTTGGAAATCTTATATTCAAATCACACTTATAAATAAAGTTATGGAATAGAACACCATGTTTGGAGAAAAAAATGAAAGGAAAAGAAAGACAACATGCACAAGAATCTGTCACGATGGTATTCATTGCCTCTTCAACTCTTTCCTGATATATGCATGCAAACCAAATGGTTTGAGTCCATCCAGACAGGACAAACAATTCAAATGTGCTTTATGTTGTATTCTCTAACTAGAATGTCTTATTGAGCACATTGATGAGTATTTCTCATCATGAAAACCTGATGTTGAGATATATTTCTTGTGGTATATTTAGATGTGTGGAGTGGAAAGTCTTAATACCAAAAGAGAGTCATTGCCCAAAAAGTAATATAACTTTTCAAGAGCCACTGTGGTGAAAGGTCATGAATTGAGCAGTTGTCTCTCAATTGTACAGTGAGTCCCTATGTTTTAATTCACCCAGCTTCAGACATCAATTCATGGCCAATATTCCTCTGTCTATTCCCTCACCCAGTTTTCCTCTGCCCTCAGTGTATTTGAAACAAGTCTAGATTACATTTCATCTGTAAATCAGAATTATTTTTAGAAAGAACAAATTGCTAAGTGTTTACTTAATGACAGGTAAATTGTAGTGGACTAAAATTCCATAGGTATTCCCCATCATCACATAAATCTCCTGGTAAAAGAGTATTTCCATATTAAAAGCTTATGATTCAGACATGGTTTCAAAGCTCAGCTATGTCACTTATTAGCTACATAATTTTGGCAAATTATGTAAATCACAGTTTTCCAAACTATTTTGACAAAGACTCTATTCCTTGTTGTGTGTGGTCTCTGTTCCTTTAGTTGTGTTCAAAAAGAGGTTTCTTTGATAAGAAGAGCTTTTTTTAACCCCACCCCCCAAATTAAACACCTTTCCCAATCTTTGAGGATTGGCTATGCTGGGGCATTCCTTTAACACTTTGCCAGGATTCTTACAGCTCTGCCTTAGCCCTTAGCATGCTGCTAACACTAAATCTAGAAATCATTAGTAGGTGAAAGTAGAGGGTCTTCTCAGGACTTTTCTGGGCACATGTCCTTCTTGGGCATGTGTGTGGCTTTCTAAATTCTCCAGCATACATGGGCTTGTTTGAACATCTTAGTTTCCTGAAGAAGCCTCTCCCCAGCTTTTGACCTCCCAGGCTTTAGGCAATCTATTCAATGTCTCAACTGTAACATTATGTCCCAGGTAGCTGCAGTTTTGGTTTGGTTTTTGGTTTTGCCTTTGTTTTTTGTTTGTTTTCACTTTATTATATTAGATAATGCCAATTACTTTTCTGGCCTGAGAAAAGTTCTGAGTTAGGGGAGTTAGACCTTGCCTGAGTCCTTCAGGAGCCTCCAGACAAATTAGAATAGACAAACACAATGATTTGTGAATAAGGGCTGCTCTGCTCCCTCCAGATCCAGGGTTTCTCCCTGGAACACAGGTTGCCATCTTCCAGACTGCCATAGAACCAGGACACAGAAAAATGCTATGAGTTCCTATGATTTTTTTAAGTGGCCTTTCTTTTCATTCAACATTTGGTTGCACTGAATTTTTTTTAACTGTTTTCCAGAGTTCTGACAAAGTGGGTTTTGACTGTTTCTGATTTAAAAAAAAAAAAAAAAATCCTTGGAGGGAAAGGTGTTTGGAACTATTTATACCACAATTTTGATGGTGTCAACTTTTTATAAGCTTTTTAATATTGAACTTTGAAATAATTTCAGACTTTTTAAGAAGTTGGGAAAATAGTATAAAGAATTCCTGGGTATGTTCCTGAGGCTTCACAAACCTGAACATCTTTTATGGCCACAGAACACTTATCAAAATCAGGGAGTTAGTATTATTGATAAATACCATTAGCAAATATACAGATTTATTCCAATGTTTCCAAGTATCTCACTAATGATTTTTCAGGGGTCCAGATGGAATCCAGGATCATATCTTGTCTTTAGTTTTCATATCTTCTAGTTTACCCTGGTCTGTGGGAGTTCCTTGGTCTTTGTCTTTCATGATCTTGACACTTTTTAAAAAAAAATTTTTTTTAGTTGTCAGTGGATCTTTATTTTATTGATTTATATGTGGTGCTGAGAATCGAACCCAGTGCCTCACACATGCTAGGCAAGCACTCTACCACTGAGCCACAACCCCCTGATCTTGACATTTTTGAAGAAGTCTATCATATATAAAATATCTCTCAAAGATATTTCCTCATCACTAAATTTGGGTATGCATTGTTTAAAAAGAATTCCACAAAGGCAATGTTATACCCTTCTCATTGTATTATATCAGAAGCATATGAAATTTATTTTGTAACGATGGTTTAGAGTTTCTACCAGGTTTCCCTAATATTACCATCATCCATAACCATGACTCCTTTGTTAATATTGGTACAATATTAACATAAAAAAGGAGGAACCTCTGAATGCAATATGGTATCCTGGATTATAACATTGGTACAATATTAACTAAACTACAGACTTTATTTGGCTGATTTGTCAGTGTTCTTTAGAAAAACAGAATATCCTATTGGTAACACACAGGAAGAGATTTACTATAAGAATTGACTCACATGTTAATGGAAACTGAGAATTCTCAAGATTTGTAGCTGACAAACTAGAGACCCAGGTGCACCTATGATGTAAGTTCCAGTCTGAGAACAGTTTGAAGGAAGAAGACCAAGCTTTAAGTCAGTCAGGAAGAGAGAGCAAATTCTCTCATACTACATCTTTTTTCTATTCAGGACTTGAACATATTGAATGAACACATTGGGGAAGATGATGTGCTTTACTGGTCTATCAATTCAAATGTCAATCTCATCCAGAAACACCTTCACAGACACACCCAGAATAATGTTTAACCAAATATTTAGGTACTCCTTGGCCAGTCAAGTTGGCACAAAATTAACCATCACACTTGTTTTCCACAAATGTTCTTTTTCTATTCTGGGATACAATCCAGGACACCATATTGCATTCAGAGATTCCTCCTTTTTATGTGACACTTCCCCACTAACCCATAGCACAGGGAGTCCAATCCCTGCTCTCTCCACATTAGAACCTCACTACACTGGTAATATGGTTACCAATGGCTATCAAGTTTCACTTCTCATATGCTCCCACCACAAGAGAGGAACTGCTCATACATTCTGTGGTTCAAATTTAAAAATCCTATACAAGGATTTTGATAGACTTGGCTTATGACAAATGGCTTCCTCTAGATCAATCAGCTATGGCTGAGAGAGGAGGGTCTTACAACACAACGTGCCTGAGCAGCAGAGCTGCTTATGCAGGAGGAGGAACACTGTGAACTAGGCATGACCCCAGTTAGAGTCTATCACACTAGGGACCATCTAGCCCATTTTGCTCACGTTAAAGATAAGGAAACTGAAATCCAAAAGTAATCCAGAGGCCCACAGCTAGTGTTTACTAAAAGGAAGGCTAAATCCAGGCTTCCTAATCAACAGTCCTGAGCACTTTTCTCTATGTCCCTAGCACTACCACAGTTTTGGGTTTAATCCCAAGAATCAAAGAATATGAAATTAGAAGGAACCTCAAGGTGTATCTAGCTCTTACTGATGCATGGCCCTAGAGAAGTGGAAGCCATTTCTGTTTATTTCTCCAAGATTAGGATTTCAGGGTAATTCACATTCCTCAGGTGGGGATGCCAACTATTTTACTTGGCAAAATTTCAGGGAAGGGAGGGAAAAGAATATCCATTTGCATTTTTCTTAAACAACCTAGACAATAACCACCTAATGAAACACTATACAACCTAGTAAAGAGAATGAAGAAATCTGTATGTCTCAATAAGGGAAGATGTTTCATACAGAGTATTAAGTAAAAGCCAAACTGAAGAACAAGTTTGAATAGTATAAGCCTGTTTATGTGGAAGACAGTGGGAATAACAGCTCTCACCACACCGAGGTCTTCATCTATGGTAGATGGGATTACTTAATATTTTCTGTTTTCTTCATTATACTTTTTTGTAATGTTTGAATTTTTAACAATGAGAGAGTCCCTCAAAAATATTATGCTAAGTGAAAGAAGCTAAACTCAAAAGAGTATATAAAGTACAGTTCCATTCATACAAAATATCCAGCATAGGTAAATCCATAGAGATAGAAAGCAGATTGGTGGTTATCAGAGGCTAGAATGAGGAAGTTTGGGGAGTAGATGCTTAATAAGTATGGGCTGATAAAAATGTTTGGGGACTAGATAAAGAAGATGGTTGCACAATATAGAGAGTTTACTAAACGCCACTGGACTGTTCACTTTAAAATGATTCATTTTATGTTCTGTGAATTTTGTTTTAATTAAAAAATTATTTTTCTTAAGTGTGTAAACATTAAGATTCACATATTCTCAACTGTGGGGTTAGGACAAATTGCTTCTATCTGATACATCAGTTCTCCTACAGATGGTCTTAAGATACCTTTAGGCTTTAAAACTATAGTTCTGAACACATTCATTCCCTTTTAATAAATTGACATTTAGGCTAAGATTGCAGAAAGTTTCTTTTCTTCCTTCCTTTTTTTTTTTTTTTTTTTTTTTTTTGCAACTACATCACACTTATGACCTTACATGAAGAGAGCAGAAGAGGTAAACTATTACTTTAAAATATTATAAATGGACAAATGTATAGACTCATCCAAGCCCAATAATGAATGGAAAGTGATTAGAGAAAGAGTGTGGGAGGAAGAAGTCAGAGACCTAGAGGAAATGACAATCATATGTATTGAGTGTCTTCTGCTGGCCAAACACTATTCTTAGTAGCTTATGAATATTATTTATATTTTAAAAGGTAATCATTAGAGGAGAAAATTGAAGCTCAGAAAGGGTAACTTTCCCAAGGACCCACAACTAGTAACCAGAAATAGAGGTGTTGAAACTCATGTTTATTTATACTCCAAAGTCCATGTTCCTTCCATTCACCTATGCTGTTTTCCAAAAAGAAAAAAGATTCAAGGGAAATGAACTCACTAAGAGGCAAGGAATTGCAAAAGCAAACTGGAAAGAAAAGTGAAAAGGGAACAACAAAAATCCAGGCTCACCCTTGTGCTTAAGTGTGGCCTCCCTGACCAGACCAGATTTCCATCTTGATGCTCTTCTGTACAGCTGTGGAAAACTGTGTTCTTTCAACATTTAAAAAAAAACATTTCCTCTGAATTCAAAGACTTTTATACTAATATTTCCATGAAAAAAGTCTAAGAAATACTGCAATTTGGTTGGATATTAGTTCACCTGTTCACTTTAACAAAGAAAGGAGCTAAACAAAAACAAACAAAAAAGTAACTCTCAAAATAAATAAAAAATAATTACAAAGGATAAATGAAGTATGAATAAATATTTAAATAAAGTAGGAGTACAAGTCATTAAATAAAGAATCAAAGGTTCTATAAAGTAATTTGAAGACACTGAAACATGAGAGAGCAAGTATGGTTTTCCCAGCACAAGAAGCTGCTTGATAAGTTCTGGGAAACAAGGGGGAAAGAAAACCTGGGAAAAGACACCAGATCACTTGTTGGTGAACAGTTGATTGGCAAAACTCAAGGAACAGCCAGTGGACAAACTGACTGGTAAGTCTGGAAGGAATAATTGTGGTTGCTCCATATAGACCAAAGAAATGGAAAAGTTAAGGTAGATCAATGCATTGAGAATGGAAGATTTTTTTAAATATTTATTTATTTGCTTTAGTTGTACACGTTGGGTTTATTTGTATGTGGTGCTGAGGATCGAACCCGGGCCGCGCACGTGCTAGGCCAGGGCTCTACCGCTGAGCCACAACCCCAGCCGGAGAATGGAAGATTTTGAAGGAGTCTCTTATTCTACCTGAGCGCGACGTTTAGCATGGGGACCCCTCTTGATGAATAGTGGCAGGTGGTGAGGGAATTTCAGTGCTGATGGGAATGGCAAACATAACAGGAGGAGTGAGGATCGGAGCCTCTCAAAGATGGCTGACTGCTGGGGTGGCAGGGTTCCCAAAGACAACAGGCTTCAGAGAAGGTGTTCCTACTTTTCCGTTCCTATATTTGAAAGGGGTTTATTGGGCCTCTATATAATCCAGCTTGAATAAATAAAGTGTAAGGGTTTAATAATAAATAATAAAGAATTTTTTAATAAAATGGAAGATTTGTCTTTTAGCCAGAAGAAATATGCTTTAAGAATTAGGAGGCACTAAAAACTCTTCCAAGTGAACCATTTTGCAAATCAAAAACTCCTCAAGGGGCTGGGATTGTGGCTCAGCGGTAGAGCGCTCGCCTGGCCCGTGCTCGGCCCGGGTTCAATCCTCAGCACCAGGTACAAATAAACCCATTGTGTACAACTAAAGCAAATAAATAAATATTAAAAAAAAAAACTCATCAAGTCAGGAAAGAAATTCTCAACTAAGGCAAGAACACAGAGCAACCAGCACACATAGAACCAAAGGACAAGAAAAGGCCACCGCATATGATTGTATCAGCTTGTCACTGTTTGAGGCAGACCAGTCCATGGGGTGAGCAGATTCTGAACTCTAACCCTGCAGCTACTCATCAAGCTGGCTCTCTGCTGGGCAGTATCCTCCTAGAGGAGCAACCATTCCATTCAGGTTGGAAAAGAAGAAGTAAAACTAGTGTTAGTCACAGCATGACCACATATGTAGGAAAGCCTAAGAAATCTGCCAAAAAGGCTACTAAAGATAACAAGGTCACTGGATACAAAGTAAATACACAAAAAACAAGTATATTTAGTACTAGCAACTAAAAATTTGGAAATGAAAAATTTCCAGGCCATTTCTAAAAATAATTCCCAGCACTTTGGGAGGCTGGATAATTTTCAAAGCCAGCCTCAAATGGCGAGGCACTTAGCTATCTAAAATACAAAAAAAAGGTCTGGGGATTTCCTATGGTTAAAAATGAAAGCGGAAACTTTCATCTGTCTAATAAACAGCTTAGATGTTACTATAGCTGTTGTGTTAGTCAGGAGGCAGAGGACAGGAGAAGGAGGGAAGGAAAGAGAGACTGACAACTGCTCCAACTTTCATTTTGGAGTTGTTGAGTTAGAGAAAATAAGAATAGATCGAGGAAGAAGGATAAAGATTAGCCAAACAGCCAGGTGCAGTAGCACATACCGGTTATCCCAGTGGCTCTGGAGGCTGAGGCAAGAGAAACCCAAGTTCAAAGCTGCCTCAGCAATTTCACAAGGCCTTGTATCAAAATAAAAATAAAAAATAAAAAGGGCTGGGGATGTGGCTCAGTGGTTAAGCACCTCTGGGTTCAATCCCTGGTACAAGAAGAAGAAGAAGAGAAGGAGAGGAGAGGAAGGAGAGGAAGGAGAAGAAGATTAGCTAAATGATTCTGGAACTCGGCCTTCCATGTCCATCTTAGGTTTATAGCAATCTAGAATTCTGGTACCTAGAAGATGCCAATAGGTTCTGGGAGTAGGAAATGTGAACTTGATGAGGAGCCCCAGGCCCACGGAAAGATAATTTGCTAACAATAAAAAAAATGTAACTAATATCAGATTTCTCTCTCTTCTGAGGCTTCTGAATCATAAGAAATAAACAAAGCAAACATATCTTACAATACCCCTTACAAGGGATAACTCCTTTTCTCCCTATGCCCATTGCAGAGAAGAGGGGGAAATCCCTGGCTCAAAAGGAATGAAGAGAGTTATAGCTTCTCATTGCTCCAGTCAGGGCTCAGCAGCCATCAAAAATGGCGGGTATCCTTATAGCCACCTGTGGGCTCCTGTGAAACCAATCACTCTCATCTGGGGAGGCCTAGAAATTCTGCCAGCACATCCTAGCTATCCTAACAGTTGACACAGCTGCTACCTCTTGCTTACCTTACTAAGAATGGGTGGATATTAAGGGATTGGGGAGTTTATGGTTTTCCTTTAACTCAAAGCCAAGTATGATCCTTATATTTCAAGTATGGCCTTTGCCCCCAATTCATTGTTGCATTATAATAAAACTACACTTGCCTACTTCCACTAATTCAGAAGACAACATAGTGACTGATGGGGAAAAGTTCTACTAAAAATGGCGGATACATGGGTATCTCTGCCTGGAAAGGGACAAGTAACCCAATTTTGGACAATAGGATCAGAGGAAACAGGAGGAGGGAAGATGTCTATAAGAAAGCTTCTAGAAAGAGTTCTACTTCTTGATCAAAAGAAGAGCTTGAGGATTTAGAGTTGGAGGAGCTGTTCTTCAGGGGATTGTTGTCTAGAATGTGATGACTGGAACTGTGGCAGCCATCTTGAACCATAAAAGGACAAATTAGTAGGACTGAGCAGAAAATGATGCACATGATCTATGAACCACTTCCCAACCCTGGAATGTCCTGCCTCCAGACACTGTGTTATGAAATATAGTAAACAATGTAAGCCACCTTTTGTATTTCCCGCCAAAAGCATCCTAATTGATGCACAGTCATTAAGAAGAAGACAACTGACCTGGTACAATGCCATACATCTATAATCCCATCAACCCAGGAAGTTGAGGCAGGAGGACTGCAAGTTCAAGGCCAGCCTCAACAACTTAGCAAGACCTTTCCTCAATATTTAAAAAAAATAAAAAGGACCAATACCAATATTTAAATAAATAAACACAAGACAACTGAAAAAGAAAATTAGATAAAGGATACAAACAGAAAACTCACAGAAGAGAAAAAATATTAGATAAAAAAACATTTTTTAAAATGGTCAACTTTACTAATAGCAAAAGAAACAAACACAAATGAAAACAAGATTTATAAGTTTGATAATACTAGAGTTGGTAAGTGGAGAAACAGGACCTCTTAGATTTTGGGGAGGTGGGTTATAAACTGGTACACTGGCATTCAATTTAGCAATATTTATTAAAATATAAAATGTACATACCTTTAACCTAGCAATTCAACAGAAATGAGCACATAAATGTTTGCATAAGGATATTCAGTCCTGCATTGTTTGTTAAGAAAAAAAAACTGGAAAAGACCAAAATCTACCATAAGAAGTTGAATAAATAAATTATAGTGCATTATACTGTAGAATAGCCATGGCTATACAAAATAATGAGGTAAATATATGTACACTAACATTTTACTCTACCCAAGATATACTGTTAAGGAAGATACACAAGTTTCAAAACAGTATGTATGTTATATCAGTTTCATTTTTTTTTTTTTTACAGAAAACCACTTTTAAGTTTGCTGAAATAAATCTAGGATACCATATAACAAACAATTATGATTAGGAATTGATATGATGCCTTAAATTTTTGTATGTATGTAAATAAAACACATTTACTGCTTTTGCAATTAGAAAAGAAAAAAAAATTTTTTTTACTTAATACAACATAATTTATTCTCATAGTTTTGGAGACCACAAGTTGAGTCAAGATGTCAGCAGGGCCGTGCACTCTCCAAAGACTCTAGAAGAGAATCTTTCCTTAATTTCTCCAGTTCCTGGTGGTTCTTGGTGTCCTGGTTTTCTGGCCATGTAACTGCAATCTCTCCTTCTATCTTCTCATGGTCATGTTCCCTTTGTCTGTCTATCTCCAATTTCTGTCTCCTTTCCTCTTAAAAGGTCTTTACTCCCTTGGTGAGAAAGTAGCCTTGGATGGATGTTTGGTTTTTTTCTTTCTAGATGAATCTCTTCTGACCAGCTTGTTGGTTGAATTTTTCTCCTCTCTAGGAAGAACTCAGAGTATTTTGAAAGTTATCTTGGAAGTGGCTTTATTCCAAATAAGTAATTTACATCCTTTGGACTAGGTGGCAGCTATTGAATGACTCTAGTTCCACCCAAATTGGGGGATTTTCTCATTTGATGGCCAGACAGAATCCTCTGATCTCAAGAAAAAGATTTTTAATCTCATCAATCTACAAAACAGGCTTAGCATTCACAGCTGTCGAAGAGGGCTATAAACAAATGTCTCAACTGTCTTCCAGACAAGGGAAGGCTGGGATACTGGATCCACACTGGCAATCTGTGTCCTGCAAAGAGTTTGAAGATGAGATGAGACCGGTCCTGTGGCCAGTCAGGGGAGTCAGAAATATCTGCCAGGGACAAAAGATGAAAAGATATCTAAGGAGCTCACCCCCAAGACAGACCGAGAGGCAAAATCCTGTGGATGGGACCCCTGGCATTAACCCCAAGCCAGCCAGAGGTGGTTGGTGACCTCAAAGTGCTCCTCTAAATAGCTGGGATGCATTGTGGCTCACAGGACATCTGCACCTCCAGGGTGATGGGAGGAGCCATGTAGACAGCAAGCCATCAGTGAATAAGGGAGGATAAAGAAGCCATAAAGCATGAGACTTGTTCCAATTTTCTATTTCAAGTGGGTTCTGATTTTTAAAAAGAAAAAGGAGATGAGAAAAAAAAAAAAAAAACTCATTTACCTTCTTAAAGTGTGTAGTCTTTTAGGTGTAACTTAAATCTCTTTCCGGTCCTAGGCCTGTGAAAATTTGCATACTTCCTCCATGCAAATAATTTTTTAAAGAATACCTCATTATATTCCACTGGCTCAACAAAATTTTATAGAATCAAGTTCTATCCTTTCCTCTTTGACATCTGCTTTTGGCAAATGAACGTCATATTGGACAGTTGCTGCAAGATGATAGCCCCAAACCCCTGAAGCTGGAGCTACACAGAGGAAGCTTACTCGCCCTTTCTATCCCCCGAAAGCATGTGTCCAGAGCCTCCTGGGCAGTCAGCCATTTCCCAGTGCAGCAGGGCTGGGTGAGAAAGTCCTTTTTAGGCAAAGCATTAAAAGGAGTTATCGGGGCAGATCTAAAAAAACTTGGTCAACAGGGTGGAGCCAGCCCTGGGGCAGAAGTATTACTTCACAGTTGCATTGGCTTCCTGTGGCTGCCAATAGAGGCAGCATCTGGCAGCGAGCCCACCGCAGAGAAGAGGGAACTCCAAGGAGGAGAAAATAGCAACTAGGCCCCAAAGGTGGAAGTGCAGCCTGAGAAACTCTGGCCGGCCTGGAACTGCTCTGCCAGCTAGTCTGGCTACCCTGCAGGGCATGGGGCACAGTGTCCCCTCAGGGTTTAAAATACTGACATCCTTCCCAGGAGGAGTACTTTTTTAAAGCACTTTTCTCATATTCTTTGATCTACGTCGTTTATCTTATCATAAGGCCATGAGGCAGGTGCTCTTATTACCTCCATTTTTCAGATGGGAAAACTGAACCTCAGAGAGGTGCAATAACTTGACCAAGGACACAGGAAAGCCAGGATTCAACACACCCCAACAGCCCCACCCTCCACCCATGAGGTAAGGGGGCAGCCAGCTCTAAATAGCCCAAACCAAGACAGCAGTGATTGGAGTTCTCAAATGAAAAACAAAAAGAGGATTAGATAAAGGTTATTCTACCTCCAACTGACACTGGATGGAGCGATCTGGCCTCCTCCCTTGTAGGTAATATTTTGGGTTTTCCTTCCTTGCACACAACCAGGCAAATGACTGCAATTCTAAAGGGAGATAAATATAAAAACAAGAAGTGAAACACTGCAGACACCTGAAACCCGACCATTTCTGCAAGCGCGAGCTAGCCGAGCTGCCACACAACAGAAATAGTTCTGTCCTGTTTAGATAGACTTTGTTTTGCTACATGGCTGCATATGCACTGAAGTGATATCAAGTCCTGAGGGTCCACTCCTTTGATGAGTTCAACACAAAGGCTCACATTTTGATGTAATCTGATAGCATGTAGTTAAGTCCTAGACAAGCTGCAACTGTGAGGAAGTGATAAACCCAACTTCCTGCACAAAGCTGCCTGAGATAACACTTTCCATGGACTGGAAGAAGAAAAAAAAGAGAGAGAGAGAGAGACATGATTGCTACAGAATTTTAAAGGAACTATTCCGCTCTTAATAAATAACCTCTTTTTCATGTGGTCCCAGCAACATCTAAGCAAAACTGATTACAGTCTGGTGACCATGTGGTAATTGCACATATAACCTGATTCTGAATTTTACTTATAGGCAAAGTTACTCAAGAGTCACTTGATTTTACTCTCTGCAGGATACCATAGTTCAAACTCTAAATCTCAGGTGTCTTCTTGGTCTGGAGAACTTCCCTGAAATTTAACAAGAACTCAGATTGAAGGAATTGAGGTTGCAATAACTGGCTCAGTGGTATTCTCATTGAGCCATTAAAGAGGCCCATTCGGTCTGAATAAACACGCATTAGAATAGTTGCCAACTTACTTGAGAACCAATGGCTATTTCCACAATGCCAAAACAGGGTCAAAGGGACAGTTTCATTAAGTGTTTGTATAGGTTGTGTCACATGTAAACAACCAATAAGAACAGATTGTGCTGGGAATTTTCTGTGAATGCTTTTCATTTATTCAACTCACATACATAACAAATTTTTTGAATGCCTACTATGTGCTAGGAAATACAATGGTAAATAAAAGAGAGAGAGAAAGAGAGAAAGAGACAGCTCCTGACCTCAGGGACTCCCTAGCCTAATTAGGGAGGGAAATATTAAACACACAAATATATGCATAATCACAAAATTATATTAAGTGTCCCAATGTCAGTTTAGATGAGCTGATTAGCAAAGACTTGACCAATCCAGTGATGTTGAGGCTTGAATCATTCTCACAGACCAAGAGGGAGGGAAGAGAGCTCCTGCAGAGAAAACTGCCTATAGAAGGTTCTGAGTAAGGGAAGAATTTTGTGCCCTCAAGGATCTAAAGGAAAACCTACATGTCCAGAAACAACTGAATTAAGAAAGAGAGGATGTGGTAGGAGGCTAGAAAGTAAGGAGAAGTCAGATCTTGCAGGACCTTGTAGGCAATGAGCACAGAAGGGAACACTCCACTTGTACTGCTGACATCTAAAATGTTCTGCCTCTGGGTTGCTTTCTAGGTTAGGATCTCAAAGAGAATGCAGCAGTTCAAATGTCCTTTTTTAAAAACTGTGAGATTAAGTTCTCACAAGTAACTTAGGGCACCTAAATTCCCTCGGTTCAGTCAAGACTCAAACTGGGATGGGAAACAAATTAGGACAATAAAGCCAGACCCAGTGGTGTGTGCTTGTAATCCCAGCCACTCGGGAGGCTGAGGCAGGAAGATCTGCTGTTCAAGGCCAGTCTGGACAACATAGTAAGACCCCTGCACCATGCTGAAAAAAAAAAAAAAAAAAAATAGCATGGTAAAAAAATAAGTAATTGGATCACATGTCATTTATTATTTTAATATAATGCTAGAGTCACATGGTTCTTACATATAATTGAGACCTTGGCAGTCATGTAGGCTAGTTCTTTCTCATTTTACAAGAGAAGCAAGGGTCAGAAAGCACATGAGCTTATCTTCCAGCTCCAAGCAGTCTCCCACATAAAGAAGCTGCCTCTGAGAAACAAACCTCAAAGCTCCTTCTCAGGTTAGTACCCAGAGCTCAAGATCTGTGTCTAGGTGGCTGGGCCATCTCTGGCATCTCACTTGGCTCTTGGCCTACTGTCTTTGTTTCGTTTATTGAGTTTCCATATAAGACTTTGGAGATTTCTCTGCTGAAATCATTTCAATGTGAAAGTAAATGTTCTGGTGTTGAGAACCTCACCCACCTGTCCCTGAGGACCTGGGGCCTGGAAACCTGAATTTTAAGTGCAAACCCAGTTGCAATTTCTCCCCCATTGAGTCTTCTTAATGTGTTAGTTTGATTCATAGCCATGTACCTTAAAGAGTTTTAAGAAACAGGTTCATAAAAGTCCTTTTCTTCCTCACGTATTTCTAAGTTTTGACCCCTGGCATCTCTGAGAACCTACTCTTATGTAGGCCTGCCCAGGCTGCCTGGCCCCCAACTCCAAGGATTCTGAAGTGCTGGTTGTGATTCAAAGTTTGTTTTTCATTCTGAGGCTCCTGGCAAGGGACCCTGGACTCCTTCAAGTGAAGCTGAAGAACTTACTGGTTTGAGATTGAATGAAATGATTTTTAAAAGGATGAGAGTTCCAGAACCAATCAGACATCGCCTTTTCTATTTGGATAGACTTCCACTTGGGGTGATTGAACTCTTGCTTAACAGTAGCTTTCTAATCTCAACAGAAGTTCAGTCAGTTGGCCTCAGGCAAAATCCTTTACCTCTCTGAGCCTCCACTTCCCTTCAGATGATGCCTGACACTCTCGCATTCCAAAATTCTACAAGGCTAAGACAAATAAAAAAATTTTAGAATCTCAACAAAAATTGCCCTTACTGCTTCACTTTCTAAAATGGGAAGGAAGGAAGGTAAGAAGGGAGGGGGTGAGGGTGAAAGAGGAAAGGAGGCAGGGGAGAGGAGAGATGGAGGGAAAGAAAAAAAAAAGAAGAGAGGGAAGAAGTAATTTGTGAACAAATAAGGAAGAAAGAGAGGGGACTGTGCTTTCCAAGCCTCTCTGCAACTTTCGTAAAAAGACATTAGGAGGCTGGGATTGTGGCTCAGTGGTAGAGCACTTGCCTAGTACATGCATAGCCTGGGTTCAATCCTCAGCACCACATAAAAATAAATAAAGGCATTGTGTACAACTACAATAAATAAATTATTTTTTTAAAAAAAGACATTGGGCTTTTGCTGTGAATAGGTTAATGCTTATTTAGCTTTCAAAACACAGCCCAGTGTACACCTAGGAACCTTGCCCACTTTGAATCTGGAAGTGGAGTGACTTGTGCGTCAGCAACTTCTGTTTAAGAAAGCAAATGAAACCAGGTGCAGTGGCTCATACACCTGTAATCCCAGCAGCTTGGAAGGCTGAGGCAGGAGGACCTTGAGTTCAAAGCCAGCCTCAGCAAAAACAAGGTACTAAGCAACTCAGTGAGACTCTGTCTCTAAATGAAATACAAAAAAAAAAAATAGGACTGGGGATGTGGTTCAGTGGTCAAGAATCCCTGAGTTCGTTCCCCAGTACCCTCCACCCCCCAAAAAAAAGAATGCAAATGAAGCATCAAGAAGAAAATTGTTAGAGAAGAATGATGATGATTTAAATTTGAAATACTTTATATTTCAAAGATTTTGTGAATTGTTGAAATTAATGAAAAGTACTTACCCCAGAGCCTAGCACTTAGCAAGTGCTTGGTAAATATTGGCTATAATTCTTACTAAAGAGGACATGTGGTCCAGGTGTCCAAAAGTCAGAATTCTAGACCTCTAAGTAGCCATGTGACCTTAAGCAAATCTCCACCTCTCTGGGTCTGTTTTCCAGTTGGTAAGATGAATGGATTGGACTGCACTAAATGGTGCATTGGGGCTTCTCCTACTGGTACTCTGTAATTCCATTTCTAATGTCTTAGCATCTCCGTGTTTGAATTGAACACTGGTTATCATTTTAATGAAGAGTTTCTCAAATCATTATAAATCACTTACACAACCTTGCAGAATGCTTCTCTTTCCTTCCCCAAGTTAGTGGGTTTTGGAATATTATAATTAGAGAGAAGGAAGAGGGATTAACATTTGCCTATAGGATCAATTGTGGGGGCAAATTTTGAGCAACTAATTAAAAATGCAAATCCTGTTAATAAATGTCAATTTAGGGGTCTGGTTCCAATACTTAATGATATTTGGAGGACAGTCAGGGTTTCCCCGAGGTCTGCTGGCTCTTAACTTAAATCACAGCATCCACTAAAGTCTCATTACTTCCCATAAGCAGATTTCAAACATCCTTGGGAGATTGTCATTTCCCCAAGGGCTTTTCTTCAAGTAAAATTGTTTTTACCTTCCCAAACTGTGAAAACGCTTCTGTTCTTACTCCCCTTTAAAGTTTCATCAACCAACAATTCTCCAAAAGGAAAAGGGGGGAAAAAGCTATTGTGCAATGTAAAAATTTTGGCAAATCTTATGAAAACACATTCTTAAAACATCTCTCACTTCTGAGAAACAAAGTAAAATGTATGAATTGTTTTTTTTTTTTTGTTTTGTTTTGTTTTGTTTTGTTTCATGACTAACAAAAATGACTCATTGCTACAATGTGGTATTTTGACCATATCTACATAAAGCCAGTATGAGCATTTAACTGAAAAAATAAAAATAACTGAATTAGAAAAAACAAACCTCGGGTCTAGGGTTGTGGCTCAGTGGTAGAGCACTTGCCTAGCGTGTATGAGGCACTGGGTTTGATACTCAGCACCACATGTAAATAAATGAATAAAGTAAAGGCCTATCAACAACTAAAAATATGTAAAAAACAAACAAACCTTAATTGAGTTCTTCCTCTCTACAAGGCTCTGAACTTTGCCTTGAAACAGTAGGCAAGTTATCATGTGCCATTTTTTAAACTATGTGGGCATTAATTGTGGCTCATGTGCAATGTCAAGTTTCTTTACAACTACTTATCTGAGTTATCAACTATACTTGCCACTAGCCACATGTGGCTATTGAGCCCTTGCAGTGTGGCTAATCAAAATGAGATATGCCATAAGTATAAAATTCATAATGGGGCTGGGGTTGTGGCTCAGCGGTAAAGCGCTCGCCTAGCATGTGTGCGGCCCTGGGTTTGATCTTCAGCACCACATAAAAATAAATAAATAAAATAAAGTTATCAATTAATAAATAAAATAAAGTTATCGTTTCCTGTAAGCTGCCTGTCACGGCCAGCCACGGCGCCGCCACGGGAGGAAAATTCTCGGAGGCAGAGTATAGCTTTTGCTACTTTTACTTCTACTTTCTTAGAGCTTAGAGAGAGGGAAAGAAAGATTTTTCTTAGCTTAGAGTAGAGTAGCTTAGAGTAAAGAAAGATAGAGCTTAGCTTTTCTTCTTAGCTTAGAGTAGAGTAAAGAAAGATAGAGCTTAGCTTAGAGAAAGACTAGAGCTTCTTTCTTCTCTCTTCTTTCTTCCTTCTTCTGTCTTCTGTCTTCTGTCTTCTGTCTTCCTCGGGAGCCTCGGCCTAACTCTGACCAATCATTACTTCTTCTATCTGGTTTCTCTTCTGTAACCGCTCTGCCTATGTTCTGGCCGCTCTGATTCTTCTGACGGACCGAGTGGCTGCCCGACTGACCGAATGAATTCGTTCTCCTAACTCGGACCGCTTTCACCCGGTTATATACCTTCAGGTTTGCGGGTGCCTACAGGTGCGTCACATACATATCAGGTGGAACCCATGGCTTCCAGCTAGCTACAACAGCCCTTCCTAATTAGGGCTCCTTCAGTTTCCAACTACAACTAAAAAAAAAATACATAATGGACTTAGAAGACTTAGAATAAGAAGAAAAAGGGAAAGAGAACAGAAAAAGAAAGTAAAATACCTCCTTCGTAATTTTATATCAATTACATATTGAACTGATACTATTTTACACATATCATGGTTAAAATACATTATTGCATTAAGTCAATCTGTTTCTTTTCACTTTTCTAACATAGCTATTAGAAAATCTAAAATTACATCTGTGACTTGCCTTTGTGGTCCACATTTTATTTCTTTGGGGGTAGTGCTGGCTTAGACTCTTGGCTTATTGGATATTAATTCTGAGGTATGGTGTTCACCTAAAATTTCTTAGTCACAAACATCCTACTCTTATTCCAAATGAGGTTCTGTCTAGTGTGGTTTGTAACTATTACTAAATTCTTAAAAGTACATCTGAAGTGATACAAATTTATTTAAATGAAAAGGTATTCATGTAAAATTGAGTGGGTGGAAAGCAGGTTTCAAAGACAGTATGTAATGAAAATAATGCTCACCTTACCCATAATTAAATAAATACAATTAAAACAAAATATGACAAATATTTAAAAGTTCGATGATACCCACTGTTGGTGCTGATGTGGAAAAACAGGTATTTTTATATGCCATTTGTGAGAATATAAATTGGTACAAAGTCTTGGGAAGACAATTTGGCAGTAGCTATCAACATTTAAAATGCACTTACACTCCAATCCACAATTTCCATTTGGGGGTATACAGTTCTACTGACACGTTTGTGCAAAGATGTGTCACAAATATTATATAATAGCAAATGATCTAAAGGTTCATAAATAGTGGATTAGCCAAAAGTCTTGTGTGTTCATATGCTAAAATACTATGCTACCAAGAAAAATATTGACAGGCTCAATATTATTATTATTAGCTTTGAGAAATAACAAATGAAAAATCACAGTGCAGTAATTGGTTGTTTATTTAATATTATCTGAGATTATGTTTTCTGCCATCAGGTGGAATGAAAGTTCAAAATAATCATTAAGTTTAATTATAGAAAAAAAGAGAAAGCTACATTTTTCTTGACCAACTGAATTTGGGGGCCCAACCATTCATACCTGCCATATTTTTGTTTTCTGAGACTCCTTTCAGAAACAATATGTATTGAAGAAGACTGGAAAGCATCTTATATGTGGGCCTGACACTCAATAAAAGGGCCTAGTAAGATTTTGTTATTATTGTCATTATTATCGTAATAATTCAAGCTAAAAGAGATGCAAACCAAACCAAGGAAATGAGAGCAGAGAAGGAAGAGACTTGTAATAGCTCTTGTGAAGTGGACGAACTGGCAGGACTTGGTACCTGGAAGGGGTTAGAAGATAGCAAGCTAAAATAAGCTCACAAGGTAATTTCCAAGGCAGGCTGGAGGAGCCAGGTAGATGATGAAGCCAGTCTCTGAGACCAGAAACTCAGGAGAATTAACAACTTTGAGGGATAGATAAATTCAGTTTGGACACTATAAATTTAAAGGGATGTTTGAATCTTCAAACATGACCACTGGGTAATTGAATCTGTCTGCCCAGATCTCAGCAAGAAGAGACCAGATTAGCAAAAAACCTTTGGGTATCACACTCTAAGGTGAGGGGGTGGGTAGTTAAAGTCGTAGTTTGGATGAAATTCTCAGGTGAGTCTAAGGTCAAGTCCATGGGGAGGCAGTGTTTAGAACTGTGTCCTCTCAAAATTTGCATGTTCAAGTTCTAACCCCCCAGTACCTCAGAATATGAGCTTATTTGAAAGTAGCATTGATGTGAATCTCAGTTAGTTAAGATAAAATCATAATTCAGTATGACTGATATCCTTATAAAAAGGCAAAATTGGGACACAGACACATGTACACAGGGAAAATGCCACAAGAAGATGAAGATAGGGATCAGGGTGACACTTTTGCAAGTGTCAAGAAATCACCCTTGCTGTCACATTGATCTCAGGTTTCTAGCCTCCAGTTAGAGCAGCCCTAGAAACCCAGAAAAAAATGTGATGCCACCAAGACAAAAACAGAAAGAGTTTCAAGTGGAGGTCGTGGTCAAGTAGGGGGACAGAAAAAGTGACCCTAGTAAGGCAACAGAGGTCATTGACAAACTTGAAAAGAATAACTGCCATGGAGTAAAGAAGCAGAAGCCAGATGAAAGAGGGAAAGAAAAACAAATTTTCTAGAACATTGAGGAAGGAAAGATAATGGAATGGAAATTAAAGAGGAATCACTGGGTCATGTATTTTTTTTTTCTTTTTTCTTCTTCTTTTCTTTCTTTTTGAGACAGGGTCTTACCATCTCACCCAGGCTGGCCTTGAACTCCTGGGCTCTATGATCTTCCTACCTCAGCCTCCCAAGTAGCTGAGTTACAGGTGTGCAACACCTGTGAAAAGAAAAGAGGCGCGAGAGAGAAAGGAGGGGAAAGGGGAAATCCAAGGGGAAAAGCAGATGAGAATTGCTCTAGTTTGGATCTAGACTGTCCCCCAAAGGCCCTTGGTTAAAGACTTGGTCCCCAGAATGGTGGTGTTGGGTGGCGGTGGGGTTTTCAGGAAGAGGGACCTTGTGAGAAGTCCTTAGGTGACTGGGAATACCCCCGCAGGAGAAGTGGGGCTCTGGCCTCTTGCCCTTTGCTTCCTGGGTTTGGCAGTGGTAGGGACAGTCACATCACATTTCTAAGCAGCAGTGGCAATAAGACTAGGGTCTATAACAGGACACAGCAGGGGCAGAGGTTTTGGGACACAGTAAGGCACCCAGTGATCTGTGGTAGCCTCAGCAGTATCCTCTCCAGGCTGATTATATCACATGATTTTGACTATGGCCCTAGCTGCTGATCTTGCTTCTGTTTTCTGAGCTGCTTCACCAGCCTCACTGGGGATTCTGGGAGCTGCCCACTGTCTTTTTGATCCATTCTTTATCTGTTTCAATCAAATCAGTTGGTTTCTGTTGCTTACAACTAATATCTATGCCTGAGTCAATCGTGCATGATGCCCAACGCTTCGTAAGAAGGAGCTTTTTAAAATCTTCCCGGCAAATCTAAAAGGTAGACTTACTTGATCATCTCCATCTTCCCAAGGAGGAAACTGAGAAACTGAGAGATAAAGAGCTTAAGTAACTTGCCCAACGGCACAAAGCTAGCAGATAACAGAGATGGGCTCAAACGCAGGCCTATTTGCCTCCAAAGCACTTAACAACCACACTCTGCTGTCCCTTTCTTGGGCAAGATCCACCACCTCCATTAAATGGCAGTAGTGCACAGAGACGTCCTCCCTGTGTCGCTGCACTGGGCCAACAGCAAACACAACTCTGACTCTGTTCTCAGAAGATCATTTTGTGAGCCCATTTATGCTGTTTGTGAATTCCTGGAGATCCTTGACACCAGTCCTCGTCTACAAAATGACAGCCAAACTTCCTCCTACCCTTTGGACTGTAAGACAATACAAGGAAATTCAGTTTCTTTTTTGTGCACAGACTAAGGTGGTTTTCTTTATCTTTTTTTTTTTTTTTTTTTTTTTTTTTTTGGTACTGGGGATTGAACTCAGGGGCACTTGACTACTGGGCCACATCCCCAGCCCTTTTTTGTATTTTATTAGAGACAGGGTCTCACTGAGTTACTAAGTGCCTCGCCATTGCTGAGGCTGGCTTTGAACTTGCGATCCTCCTGCCTCAGCCTCCCAAAGTGCTGGGATTACAGGCGTGCGCCATCGCGCCCGGCTAAGGAAATTCAGTTTCTAAAGCAAGGGTCCCCATCTAAGGGATAAGGTTGTATTTCCCCAAGCCTGGGCTGGAAGACTTTAACAGCTTGCCTCCCAAGTCTTCAAGGGGTTACCATGACCACATGCCTTCTTCCCTACCCCTACTGCGTTAGCTCAGGTCCTCTAGGATGCTATGACAGAGTTGGGAGTACAAGAGGTTTACTGAGGATAGGACACACCTATAAAAGATAAAAGAGGCTGGGAATGGTGGTGCACGCCTGTAATCCCAGCAGCTCAGGAGGCTGAGGCAGGAGGATCAAGAGTTCAAAGCCAGCCTCAGCAAAAGCGAGACACAAGCATCTCAGTGAGACCCTGTATCTAAATAAAATACAAAACAGGGCTGAGGATGTGGCTCAGTGGTTGAGTGTCCCTGACAACAGGATTAGGCAGGGAGGGCCTTGGATCATAATATAGATCTCAGCCAACTCAACATGATGTTTTTTTAAAATATTTATTTATTTACTTTAGTTGTACACAATGCAATGCATTTATGTTTACGTGATGCTGAGGATCGAACCCGAGGCGAGCGCTCTGCCGCTGAGCCACAACCCCAGCCCCCGCAACATGATGTTTTGAAGCAAAGATTGCTTCTTTGAGACGTCTTACATTAGGCAGAAATATCTAGGCCTACATTCACCATTCCTGGTCATTACTTGAGGCTGCCCAGGAAGAAGATAACCCACGCTCGAAAGCTGTGGTGAATCCCAGTAGTGCTGCAGTTAATTGCACTTCTCCCCGCTGGCAAGTTCTCTCTGGTTTGTTTGTTTGCTTGCTTGTTTTGGTTTGTGGGTTTTTTTGTTTTATTTTGTTTTTGATTTTTTTAGTACTGGGGATTAAACTCAGGGGTACTCAACCACTGATCCACATCCCTAGTCCTTTTTTGTATTTTATTTAGAAACAGGTATCACTGAGTTGCTTAGTGCCTTGCTGTTGCTGAGGCTGGCTTTGAACTTTCGATCCTCCTGCCTCAGCCCCCCAGCCACTGGGATTACAGGCTTGCACCACCACGCCTGGCTCTCAAGTTCTGTCTTGAAGGGAGAGCTGAATGACACACCTGCATGGTTCCTGTACCTAACACCCACCTTCTTTTCTCTGGGAACTCTGCAGATTGAGACACTTTGTCATATCTATGCTATTTATTAAAGAACCCTTACTCTGTTCCTCTACTAAGATTCATGTGCTAAGACACCCACTCTGACCTGAATCTACTTGATGAAGTGATCCCAAATCTTCAGAGATATATAAGCAGTTGCTCTTTAAAATTATAGTAATTACGTTACAGATCCCTATTATAAATATTTATTAGAATTTTAATTCATTAGCAAAACTCAACTCTAACAAACCTCTGAGACCTCCTATCTCTTCTGCTAGTTTTACACCAATACCTAAAGGAATCCCAGCAACTCATTTTGTGTGCATGGCCAAGCAACCTCTCACAATTGCCCAGCTATTTCCTATAGCATATCAGAAAAGCACTAAAGCTGAAAGAAGCTTCTAGTGGCCATCCCTTGGTATGGTTGCCTGCCTCAGTGCCACTGTCTCTGTGCTCTGAATCTGAGTTTGGGAAACAGAATAACCATTCCTTTTACAAACCATTATTAAGCACTTACTCAGAAACAGGCTCTGTTCCACATACTGAAATTAGAATGATTGTGTGGTTTTAAAAGACATCTACAAATTACTTTATAACTCTTTCTTCAAAAGATAGAGCCAACTCCTCTTTCTTTAAGTGTGGGCCCGACTTTATGACTCACTTCTAACATATAGAAGGGGGCAATAGTTACAATACTTGCCCCCCTAAATCACAAAAGTCACTACATCTCCCACCTTGCTCTGGCGAAATGAGCCACCATGTTGTGAGGATTTTCAGCAGCCCTACAGAAAGGTCCATGTGATAAGCCTCTAGCCAACAACCATGTGGGTGTCCCATTTTGGAGGTAAGTCAAGCCTTCCGATGACTGCAGCCCCAGCCAATACTCAGCCCCAGTTGAGTACAACTCTGTAACAGACCCCAAGCCACACCACCCAGGCAAGTTACTCCCAAATTCCTAACTCACAGAAACTGAGATAGTAAATATCTAGTGTTGTTTTAAGCCACCCAGTTTTGGAGTGATTTTTTTTTTTTTTTTTATGCAGCAATAGACACAGTGAAAGACAGGACAAACAGTGCCTGTCCTCATTCTGGCAGTTGAATGGAGAGAGGGATAAAAGGAAGGAGGGAGGGAAGCAAGAACAAGAGGAAGGGAAGAAAGAAGGGAAGGAAAAGGGAAGGAAGGAAAGAAGGAAGGTGGAGGGAGAGAAGGGGGGAAAGGAAAAGATTCAAATAGGCACTGACAAATTCTGGATAGACAAAAACCTGGCAAAATATATTTACATTCTGGTGCATTTGCTTGCCAATGTCTTCAAGGTATAATAAGTTTGTCTTGAAACCTAAAACATTTTCATATTTTCCCCTATTTTCTGTTTTCATCCATTAGGATTTCACTCGACTGTAGGTAGCTGACTAGTGCTAAATCAAAGGTTTTTATTTGCTCTCATAGTAAAAGTCTGGAGGTCGAACTGAAGCAGCTGCTTAAGGAAAACAGGAAGGTTTCAGGCTCCATTTGATTTCTTTCTCTATCACTCTAAGTGCCTGACTTTCTGCCTCAGAATTGAAAGCTGGGCTGCTGCCCCCCCCCCCCACAGTGCCCATACTCCCTCAGGAAGAAGGGAAAGAGTAAAGGACAAAAACACCTGTGGCAATGGGACTCTTCCCTTTTTATAAGGAAAACAATGGCTTTCTGGATGTGCCCCACCCAGGAAATGTCTATACTTCTTTGGCCAGACCTGGACACTCCAGCTTCAAAGGAATCAGGGGAGATACATGGTCTCCAATGGGCACACGCTGCCCTAAATACAACTGGATCCCTGTTAGAGAAGAATAAGGAGAGACTGGACATTGGGAGGCCAACTGGAAGTGTCTACCACATGACTTCCACAGATAAAACAAATCAGCTGGATTCCAAAATTCAATCTCAGGAGATTAGATGGAAATTATCTTATTTCAAGTCTGGATTTTTGAGCACAAAGATTCAGACTTTTCATAAAGGGTGCTAAGCCATGCAAATGAAAAGTGAAAAAGTCTCAACATCGTTTCTTTATCTATATAACATTAAACATATCTGTTTATATCAAACACGAATCTTTTATCCTTGAAATATTATTCTTACCACCGTATACACTCAATTTTTTTCCACATTTTTTATTGGTGCATTATAGTTGCACATAATGATGGAATTTGTTGTTACATACTCATACATGCACACAATGTAATTTGGCCAATATCATTCCCCAGCTCGTCCCTCCTCCCTCCCCAGTTCCACCCTTGGTCCCTTTTCTCTACTGATCTCCCTTTGATTTTCATGAGATCCATCCCTGCCTTTCTTTTTCTTTTTCCTTTTTAGCTTCCACATGTGAGAAAAAATATATATATATGATCCTTGACCTTCTGAGTTTGACTTATTTTGGTTAACATAATGCTCTCTAATTCCATCCATTTTCCTGCAAATGACATAATCTCATTTTTCTTTATGGCTGAATAAAACTCCATTGGTACACACTCAATTGGATATTTCCCCTCCAACCACGTGTCTTCCTTCACATTCTTCATGTAGATGTTTGTCCAGCTAGAGAGGGAGCAAGTGAAACTCTCCATGCATCCATCAAATGAAAGAGTCAATTCTGCTGTGAACTGGGAAATCAAAAGATTTTATAAGAAGAAATCAAGAATGCAAGGGATGGCTCAGTGTGTAGCTCAGCGGGAGAGCAACTGCCGACCATATGCAAGGCCCTAGGTTCATTCCCCAGCACCACAGAACAAAACAAAGGAATGCAAGGGATTTATAAAGTAACTGAGCCTATTCTAGAGAGAGTTTAGAACTCAGGGAGTGGAGTGATTTGTAAGGATGGTTTCCTCAACAAGGACACGACAAGTGTAATAACTCAAAGGCCCAAGCCAATGAATCACGAAGCATAGGCAACAATAAGATAGCCAACAGGACATGCCTTCATCTGAGAAATTTGTTTTTCAATTATTACCACTGCCTTAATTATCTCAGTTCATCAAACATGTATTGACCACTATCTATGTGCCAGAATTCTGGTGGATGCTGGTATTCTTCCCTGCCCTACAGGAGAGGAGAAAAAATATTATTGCTTGATAGAACTCTGGAGGACACCTATTCATTTTAGAGTTAAGGATAATATGGTCCAGAAAAATTAAATAATTTCCTATTGTCATTGGTTAATTAATAGAAAAAGTCATGACAAGAGCCTGGGTCTTCAGCATCTTGAATGCATCAACCCCCCAAAAAAACCCTGGAGATCTGGGTGGAGCCCATCTCCTCACCAGGGCCATTCCTCCATGTCAGAAGAGATAGGGTTTTGTGATTACCACCGTTGTTTTGTTTGTTTGTTTACAACTGACTTATCATGTTCAAAGTCATACCATTTGAAAATTATCCCCACTTCTCAACTTGCTGGGTTATTTTTCTTTTCTTTGCTGTCATCAAACATGTACCAGCTGAAACCTGGTTGAAAATTCCTCTCCACAGTGCCTGGAATGAATCTACCCAGCGCCAATCATTCTGTTCTGCTTCCAGCCCTTCCTCTGGTTCCTCCGTGCTCTTCAATACCTCCAAGCACATCCACCAGGTGGATCTGCACTTGGTAATGTAAATGGTCCTGTGATGCTCTGATGTCCAATCAGAGACTGTCTCCCAGGAAACAAAGGCAGCACTGCTGGTGGGCTAAAGGTCTGCAAGAGATCACAATTGGACCTTCGCCATTTACTGTATGGACTTTGGGAAATTATTTATCATCATGGAGCCTCGGGCTTTTTGAGTGTATAATAAGGATAACTACCTACTTTATAAGGGAGATGTAAAAATTTAATGAGACAACATATCATAAAGCACTGACTGCTATAAAGTGTCACACTGGTATGAAGTTAGGGTTCAACATGTACCTATTATTATTATTTTATTTCTTCTCACCATTTTCCAAAGGAGGCCTAATCCATTTCACTGGACTTGTGTTCAAATTCCTAGTTCTTCCACAGAAGCAATTCCCATGACCTCTCTGAGTCTCCTAGAACAAAGCCCGGCTGTGGATCACACCCAGTACTTACTGAATGAATAAAATACAGTTTCCTTATGAATAGCACAGGAATAATAAATCTCATCTCACCTCATTTTTTGCCAGAGTTAAACAAAGTACCTGCTGTTAGCTTAATTGATGAACTGGTTGCCCAGGAAGGAAGTAGATTCACTGCATGCTCCATCAAGAGTCTTTAATTCATGTGATGTCTTACTACTTATCCATATTTTTTATTTCCCTGAATAGCTCTTGGGGAACAGTGTGTTGAAGATACATAACACCCTCTTCTCCATCTGAGTTTTAGTTCAACTGAGAAAAAGAGATAAGAAATAATTAAATAGGAGCCAAATAACCACTTTACTAAGCTGACCTGGAGATGGTAGCTGACAAAGGGGAAAAGTTCTCCTCATTCAGAACCCCTCAGTGTTAGGTAAACCTATATACTCTGGAGCCCTGGAGCCCTGAAGGCCTTCCTCACCCTCTCTCCTGGAAGACCTGCCACCTGGAGGAGCAGAACAAAATGTGAAGAAAATAGGCTATGTCTGTCCCTTTCCTGTCCCACACAAGTGACCCACTCAATCTCCCCAGGGGAGGAGTGAAGATGAGGTAGACGCTGGGGTGTTTAGGGGAAACCTCTCATCTTTAAAACAAAAAGTAGGCAATTACTGCCTAGCATTCTCTATGCAATATGGATTGCGTGAGCATTTTAGTTCCTCATAAAAAGTTAGGAGGTACATCAAACAGGGCTTAAGAGCCAGGCTGGGGACAGGCTGCTTGGTTTTGAATCTAGGTTCTGACACTTCCTAGCTATGTGACCTTGAGCAAGTTATTTATCATTTCTGAGTCCCTTCCTTCCTTCCTTCCTCACTTTTTAATTTGAAGTTTTGATATATATCTTGATATATTTAGGGAAGTGATTACTACAGACAAAAAAATTATCATACCTAATATTTCATAGTTACTTTTCTTTTCTTTTTTCTTTTTTTGTCTATGGTAAGAGAACCTAAAATCTACCCTTTGGGCAGATAGCAGTATACAATACAATATTATTAGCTACAGTTCTCATGTTCTGCTTTATATCTCTAAATTTATTCATCCCATGTAACTTAACTTTGTTTCTTTAAGTTTGTATGTGTGTATGGGGGGGGGGGGGCGTTTGAAACAGGGTCTTTGTATGTTGCCCAGGCTGGTCTTGAACTCCTGGGCTCAAGTGATCCTCCCATTTCAGTCTTCTGAGTAATTGGGACTACAGGCAAATGCCATTCCTGGTTTGTAACTGCAACTTTATATCCTTTGTAAGCCTCTGTCTTATCATCTTTGAAATTCCAGTATTGATAGTAGCTTCCTCACAGGATGGTTATAATATTAAATGAAAGAAGTTCTATAAAATACTTAAAATAGTAAAGGATAAGAGCAAAACAAATATGAGTTTTATTTCATGAGGTTAGTGACCTTGTCTTATAAAAAACTTCAGGCTGGCCTGGGGATGTGGCTCAGTGGTAGAGTGTCTGCCTGGCATGCATGAAGCCCTGGGTTTGATCCATAGCACCACAAATAAATAAATAAAGATATACAATAGTGCTTCCTGCTTTGTGTAGGTACCTGTGAGTAAATAAGAAAAAAAAAAATGTTTTAAAACTGCAGGCTTCTGTACTTTAAAAGGTGAAATAAAATACCATGCTAGCAAGAGTTGCAAATTAATTAATGCATTTGAACCCAAAGCAAAAATAAGTATAGTTAATTCCTGATCATTCTTGTGATCTTGGACCACACAAATCATCTCTCTCAAGTGTGTAGATAACTTTGTATCACTGTGACAAAATGCCTGAGGAAAACAATTTATAAGGAGGAAAAAAGTATTTTTACTCATAGTTTCAGAGATTTTAATCCATGGTCACTTGGCCCTGTTGCCTTTGGCTAGGTAACACATCATGCATGTAGCAGAGGAAACCTATTTATCTTGTGGCAGATGGAAAGCAAATAAAGAGACAAGAAGAGTCTGGGGATCCCAATATCTCCTCCTAGAACATTCCCCCAGGACCTAACTTCCTCCCACTAGGCCCTACCTCTTAAAGATTCTACCACCTCTCAACAGCACCACAGGCTGGTGGCCAAGTCTTTAGCATACGGGTGTTTGGGAGACATTTAAGATCCAAACCATAACACAGAGCCACCACCTCCTGCCCTAAACTCCCCACAAAATTACATTCTTCATGTTTTTAAATAGAAGTTTCTTTGATCCTCCCAAATCCCATCACCTAACTCTCTTGTCTTGGTCCTTTTAGATTACTGTCTGCTCTTATGGACAGCTGTGAGGGGACTATTTAAAAAAAAACTTATGAGATTTATATATATTCTTCATTCAGTGCTTCTGCTAAGCAGTGAAGTTGGCTGAGATAAAAGGCTGTGGCTGTTTTGAGGCTTATGACGTGAGTATGAATTGTGACTCACTAAGAAAGTGTGGCCAGTTAGCTGCACTGCCCAAGGAAGATTTCTGGTCATCAGAATTATGAGGGCAGCTTTTCTTTAAAAAAAGAAAAGCTGAGGGCTGGGGATGTGGCTCAGCGGTAGAGCGCTCTCGCCTAGCACGTGCGCAGCCCAGGTTTGATCCTCAGCATCATGTAAAAATAAACGCATTGTGTACAACTAAAAGCAAATAAATAAAAATTTAAAAAAAAAAGAAAAGCTGAGAATAATTTCAACTTGGAGGAAACTGGAAATCGTTTCCTCTTTTTTCACTTTTTAATATTTTAATATTAGTCTAAATTTTATGTTGTGAGTGCCCAGTTCAAGATTGAGACCTGATTACACAGATCTTCTTCCCAGAACAGACATGCATAAGGTGATAGTTTTATGTGTGCACTTTGGAGTCAATTGGGAAAGCGTTCAAGCCCCACTTTTACCTTTTTTTTTTTTTTTTTTTGTAGTGGTAATTGAACCTAGGCTCACTTCACCACTAAGCTACATCCCCGGCCCTTTTAATTTTTTTATTTATTTTGAGACAGTGTTATGGTTTAGAAATGAGGTATCCTCTAAAAGTTTATGTGTGAGACAATGCAAGAAAGTTAAGAGGTGAAATGACTGGGTTGTGAGAGGCTCAACTGAATTAGTGTATTAATCCACTGATAAGGATTAACTGGGTGGTAACTGTAGGCAGGTAGGGTATGACTGGAAGACATGGCTCACTGGAGGCATACCTTTGGGGTTTATATTTTGTCTGTGATGAGGGGAACTCTCTCTGCTTCCTGATTGTCATGTCCTAAGCTGTTTTTCTCTGTCGTGCCCTTCTTGTTCTGATATTCTGCTTCACCTCAGACACAGAGCAATGGAGTGGGCCATCTGTGGACTGAGACCTCTGAAACTGTGAGCACCAAATAAACTTTTCCTCCTCTAAAATTTCTTGTCTTTTGGTCATAGCTGTGAAAAAAAAAAACAACTTAAAACAGGCAGGGTCTTGTTAAATTGCATAGGCTGAACTTCAACTTGGGATCCTCCTGCCTCAGCCTCCCGAATTGCTGGGATTACAGGTGGGTACCACCATACCAGCACCATTTCTTTCTCTTATGACTTTGGGTGACTTAATTGTTAGTGTCCCTCTGCATAAAAGTGAGATAATACTGTCTCCTTATGATGCTATGAAGATAATTAAATAATGCAATGCATGTGAAGTTTGCAGTACAATGTCTTGCACATATCTGTGCCCACTAAATGAAAGCTGTTAATATTACTAAACGTAATAGCAAAAGCAATGAATGTGTTTCAAATGGAAAACTTCCAGGTTTATTCTTAGAGAGCTATGCAGAGGTTATTTTGTTCTTCACTGTGGCAAGTGAATCAAACTTAATTCTAGAAATTAAGTCTAAGAAATATCCCCCAGAAATTATTCTGAATTCTCATTCTTTCTGGTCTGCATAATCTCTCAAGTCACAACATGTATCCTATGAAGGTTAAACTTCTAATCACCTTATATATTTCCTATGTTGAACCAGTTCTTACATTCTTACTGCTATCAAAATCTTAGGGCAGGGCTGGGGTTGTGACTCAGCAGTAGAGTGCTTGCCTAGCACGTTTGAGGCCCTGGGTTTGATCCTCAGCACCACATAAAAATAAATTAAAAAATAAAAGTATTGTGTCCATCCACAACTAAAAAATAAATATTAAAAACAAACCTTAGGGGCTGGGGTTGTGGCTCAGCGGTAGAGCGCTTGCCTAGCACATGCACGGCCCGGGTTCGATCCTCAGCACCACGTAAAAATAAGGGCATTGTGTACAACTAACGCAAATAAACAAACATTTAAAAAAAAAAAAAAAAACCTTAGGGCAAGGGGAAATACTGGGGAATGCTATTGGCCAAACTATATTGTTACATTGTGTGTAAGTATGAATATATAACAAAGAATCCTGCCATTATGTACAATTATAATGTACCAATAAAAAATATGGGGGGTGGAAACCCTTAGGGCAGTTAGAATTTCATCAGCCGTGTCAACAGGAGACATGGAGAGAACAAATGGTGAACTTCACACATAATCCAAAATTTCAATTTGACCCAACGGTTTCAATTATCTCTCTTTCCTTTATCTTTCCAGCTCTATCTAGAGGGTAACCTTGAGCTCATATGATGCCTTTGTTGCCCACAGCCCTTAGTGGGTCTGCAGTGGGAGGCCTGGAAAGAAGAGGGAGCCTCTTCCTTAGGGCTCCAGAGCCCAGGAAGGAACCACAATTTGGCAGGTGGGGGTGCGCTGGATCTCAGCTCAGGCTACCTTCTAACCAGGCGTCCTTGTGAAGCACACAAACTGCACAACTGTACACAGCAGCCCTGTTAGCTATCGTAGTAATTTTGGATTATGTATCTGTTCCTTTCCTCTGTCTAATTCAAGATGAAAACAGTTTTGCTCCAAAGGAGTCATGAAACAGGGCAAATAGAGAAACTCTGAATAATGGACTTGATTATTCTGAACCCTCGACATCCACTGATCCACCTTACTTCTCTCAT
Source organism: Tamias sibiricus (assembly GCA_025594165.1). NCBI lineage: Eukaryota > Metazoa > Chordata > Mammalia > Rodentia > Sciuridae > Tamias > Tamias sibiricus. The sequence goes on along the minus strand of CM046663.1, from coordinate 136,176,401 downwards.
ACTAAATCCACAGTCTCAGCTGAAAAGCTAAGAGTGTATTTACATAGGACGGATTCCACCACAAACTATCTGAATTAATGTGGGAGGACCTGACTCAACTTTGATCCACCAGAGCAGAGACAGTGCTAATCTGGCTCACCATTGTTTCCCCAGCTCTTCACCTAGTACTTGATAAATAAAAAAGGGTTAGATAAATACTTATTGCTGAACTGATTTTTTTTAAATAGAGGAATAATAAAGCCAATTGTGATTCTGTTTTTCACAGTTATTCTTACAGTTTATGCATGACAAAAACGCTTCAAACATTTTTTAAAAATCTGTAGGGTGGGGCTGGGGTTGTGGCTCAGTGGTAGAGTGCTTGCCTAGCATGAGTGAGGCACTGGGTTCAATCCCCGGCACCACATAAAAATAAACAAATAAATAAAGGCATTGTGTCCACCTACAACTAAAAAATGTTAAAAAAAAAATTCCATAAGACAGGTCTGGGGTTGTGGCTCAGTAGTAGAGCGCTCTCCTAGCACATGCACGGCCCTGGGTTCAATCCTTAGCACCATGTAAATATAAATAAATAAAATAAATATTGTGTCCAACTACAACTAAAAAATAAATATTTTTTAAAAATCTATAAGGCAGTGAGAAGGAAATGCATTTGATTAAATCTTCAACAAACAATGTTTGGTAGTTAAAATCATGAACTTTGGCATCTGAAATTTTTATATGTTAAGCTGGGGACACTATGGTCTCAGCTTCCTCATTTTTAAAATGAGGCTAAGAATGCCCCTAGCTGAGTTGTTGGGATAAATTAAATGACAATATATATAAGAAACATTTAGTACAGTTACTGGCACATAGTAAACAATAAATGGTAGCTGATGTTTCCATGCCTTCAGAAGGCTAGAAAAAAATTTAAGTAAAAGAGGAAAAATATCCTATAAACATAACAAAATTTGGACAACTGATGATCCCCGGACATGTGCATATAGAAGTTTGTTGTATCGTGCACACTACTTTTATGTACATTTGAAACCTTTCATTTATTTTTAAGTCAAAAAGCAGGAAATCTGCAATTTCCTCTAAACCACCCAAATACTCAGTCAAGACTTCATCTATTGCCTCAACAAATATTTATCGTATGCTGCATGCCAGGACTTTATGTGGTACCACTACATGGGATAGTGGGGCCCTACCCTCAGAGAACCTATAGTCCAATTGGAAGAAAGATATTAAACACAAAAATCACACAAATAAATATCCCACAAGTTACAGAAAATGCTCTAAAAGAAATGATCTGACTGTGCTGATAGTGAAGAACTACATTTGGAGGAGGAAAGTGAGAAAGGCTCCACTGAACAAGTGATGTGAGAACAGACGTTAAGGAGCTTCGCAAGACAAAGGAAGAGGAAGAAGCACTGGTGGTTGGCTCTGGGGTAAGAATGGAGCACAATACAAGGAGAAAGGTGCTAAGGAGAGGCTAAAGAACTGGCAGAGCTTTGGGGGCACCAAGAACATTCAGATCCTCGTTCTCCACGCATTGGGAAGCCTCAAAAAGGAATGACAGAGTCAATGTTCCTTAATAGAATGCTGTCTGGTCACAGAACAGATTGAAGGGGGATGTTTGGATGCATGGAATCTCTGAAGGCTTCGCAAGAAGCCAGTAGTAGAGGCTGCCTCTGGGAGTGGGAACTGGGGAACTCGGTAACAGAGGTTGGAGAGAGACGTAATTTTCACTGTATATGTTGTTTTGTTTTGTTTTAGAGATAATTTTATTACTTTTATATTAATAAAAAAAATTCAACAGTGCACATTTAACCCAGTTTAGTGACAAGTTCTTCAGCCTCTGCCTTTTCCAGCTTGGCAAGGTAAGCCCCCAGAGTTTTGAACACAGGATATCCCCTCCCCAGTGATCTATGATTGTAATTGATATTGTTCATTGGCTTAGCCAGAGCTCCTGGATTCCAAGTTGACCTGTGTAAAGGCAACTGTGACTCACTTCTTCCATGGACTATGTGTCCCAGTCTAGCTTTCTTGATGGTGTGGTAGGTAACCCACATCCTCGGACCCACAGCAGGAAGAAGACAACCAGCTAGATAGAATCCACATCACGCACAATTATCACCAGCTGAGCCTTCTTCTTCACCCCAAGGTGACAGTATTAACCCCTGCTGGAAGAACCGATGATCTCTTAGTAAGGATACCCCCTTTGCCTACAGCTTTCTTCTCAGCCAGGGTCTCTGCTCTTGCTGTGTCTCTGGTCTATACTTCTGGGTGAACTTCTGCAATTCAGTGGCTGCCTGGTGGTTCCAGGCCTGGGTGAGCAGATGAATGGCAGAAGGCACCTTCAGTCACTGAGAGAGGAGAATCCTTTGCCACCGCACCGCAGCCAGAGGTAGCAAGGCCATTTGACAAAGCTGGTAAGGTCCCTTCTGGGCTGGATGTTCTATTCAGTGCCCAAATCCTTAGACCTTTTCTCAAATGGGATTTATCACCTGCTTGGCCTCCTGCTTCTTCATGACAGCAGGACCTGAGCCACCTTCTTCCTCTTAGCATTCCTTCCTCTCAACACCCTGGGCAGTTGGAGAAGAGCAAGACACATGCCCTTTTGTACCAGCGATGGGTTTTGTATTAAAAAAAAAAAAATAAAAACTCATTGTAAGAGAAAAACAATCACCTCTCTCAAATGAAAAAAAAAAAAAAATCTAAACCACACATCACAAGCACACAGTTAACACACACACACACACACACACACACACACAGCATTGGTACGGTAGCAGTAGGTAGCAATAGAGTGGAAGACAGGCTAACAACAGAATTCTCCAAACAAAAGCTTCCCCAGTGACTTGGCTTCATCTCTCTTTAGGCCTTCCAGCAGCATGGCCCTCCAGAAGGCCCAAGAAGGATGTTTCCAAAGAGAACGCTGGAGTTTTTGAGAGTCTTTTAAGGCCATGACTCTTGGAGCACTGTTCATGACAGACTGCCTGAAGAAATTGTTCAGGCACCCACAGGTGGCTGGTTCCTGGAGGGTTTTTCTAGGGCAGGTGCTGAGCTTTCGAAGGTCCTTGAGAGGCCTTGCTCCAGGCTTGAGGAGGGGGCTCAGAGCAAGGTAAAGATAATGCCTATGGGTCAGTGGTGAAGGAGGGGCCTCATGGGGGGCCTCATCTTTGGGAACTGCCATTCTTTTTGCCACATAATATACAACTTACTAAAGCAATCAGATGGTAGCCCATGTAAGAGGGCTGATTTTATTCTGCATGGCCTTCCCCATGGCCTTTCTTTTTCTCCTGGTCATGTTCAACCAATCATTTGATTACAATTCGCTTGAAGATTTTCTTTGTGACCTGTAAGAATGTGGTTCAAAATATGTAAACCGGACATTGCTGCACGGTGGAATTGTGGGTTACACATTTGTGCTTCCTCATGTTTGAATTTTCTCCAGCAAACATGTCTACTTTTATAGTAGAGATAAAGCATGACCTTATCTTTTTCAAAGTTTGTCTGCATTTTTGCCACCAAGAAATTGGAAACTACAACTTTGTACTTTCGTATCAGAAATGCAATATGAACAAAAAATCAGGGTTTAGAACAAGGTAAGGGATAGGTACTGCTGAGGCTTTGAACCTACATCAATACTTTTTTTTTTTTTTCTTTTTGAGGTTCCTTGTACCTCAAAGGTACAAGATTTTTTTCTCAATTCTCCAGCTCTACATCCCCCGCCCCCACCTTATTCCCCAACACCTGCAGCTGGGTCACCCTCTTGAACCATATTCTTCACTTCAGCTGCCTTTATAAATTAACTTTCTAAACTGGGAAAGCAATACTCCACACCGCTAAGCAGAAGCAGTTTCACAAAGGCAGATGGAAACAGAGAAATGGGACCACATTCACTTGGTGATTTGCATAGGGCCAGACACTGAAAGCTGGGGCCTCTAGAGTTCAGCCAAGGCATTCTCACAACTCCTGAAAAGTTACCCCTCCCCTTGGCCCGGGGCCTCTTCCGGTGATCCTGCGCCCATTAAGGCTGTAGCTGTAGGAGTAGGCAGGGGCTGAGTACTCACCCCGGAGCCAAGCTGCATGGTTCAAATCCTCATGCTGCCACATCGGCTCTGTGCACTCAAACAAGGGAACTCATTTCACTGAACCTCTATGTCTTCATTGGCAAAATGGGGACAATATGAATTAAGTGAGATAATGCATTTGGCACCTAGTAAGTACGTAGTGGATGCAAGGTACTGAAATTTAAAAATTTGAAAGTCTTAAATTTACTCTCAAATGTAAATTTCTCTCCTTTAGATGTTGGTTTTTAATTAAAGAAAAAAAAAATATATATATATGTATTCCCCATCCCCCAGGGCATGTTGGCACACACCTATAGTCCCAGGTACTCAGGAGGCTGAGGTAGGAGGATTACTTGAGCCCAGGAGTTCAAGGCCAGCCTGGTCAAAGTAGGGAGACTATTCATTTTATTTGTGGGTGATTAAGGGAATTTCATCGGGATTGCTTCTGAGGCATCACTACCACAAGGGAGAAAGAATTACCTGATTATTTGGTGAGCTATAATTGAATGGTTCCTCAGAATAGTGTTCTGTGTGTGGAAGAAGAGGAAGAAGAGAAGACATTGCAGACCTAGTTCTCACCAGGGAGAGGACAAATGAAGGAGCAATCAGTAAGGAAGTTCCCCTGGAGGAGTTCAATGTTTAATTGTCTTGAATGATGGTACAATAGGATGGGCAGAGATGGTTGGTGATTTGAGATTTAGAACTGTACCTCTAGAACAATAGTTCTCAACTGGCGGCAACTTTGCTCTTCGGACATTCGACAATTTCTAAAGACATTTTTGTTATCACAACTGAGTGGAGAGGGATGCTACTGGCATCAACTAGGCAGAGGATAAACATCCTACCTTCCCAGGACAGCACCCCCCAAAAGAATTGTCCAGCCCCAAATGCCAATAGTGCCAAGAAACTGAGTTAGTAGATTTTTACTTTTTGAGATAAATAAATAATTACCCTCCTTTGTTCACCAGCATTCTTTAAAATGTTTTCAAGCCAGGCGCAGTGGCACACGCCTCTAATCCCAGCATGTGGAAGGCTGAGGCAGGAGGATCGGGAGTTCAAAGCCAGCCTCAGCAATGGTGAGGCACTTAGCAACTCAGTGAGACCCTGTCTCTAAATAAAATACAAAACAGGGCTGGGGATGTGGCCCAGTGGTTGAGTGCCCCTGAGTTCAATCCCCAGTAGCAAAAAAAAAAAAAAAAGTTTCTAAATATATTTTTGTTTGTTTGTTTCTGGCAACAATGTTTTCAGACTCAGCTGGTAATAGCAGCCTCTTTTCCCATCATTGCATCTAGGTATCATCCTCATTCACATAATGCCCATACCTCTACAAATGCTTCCTTCTCTTGGAGAAAGAAATCAAAATGCAGGAAATCAGCAGCCACATGTACTAATGATAATATGATATCACCATAAAATTCCAGTCCCAGTAGCCTTCTCATCAATTCTTCTTTTTTAAGTCAAGATACTTCACCCCAATGGGCTGCTGTCCAAGCAGATTAAATTAAAAGAGCCTGTAGCACACTAGAAAGAAACTTATCAACATGATTAATCAGAAAGAGTTTCCCTGGCTGTTTGTTAATGCATTTCACCAATCAAACAACTGAGGAATGTGACTGCTGGCTGTTGACCCCACTAACCCAACACCACTGTGCTGTGCTAAATTGATAAATTAGTTTAAAAGAATGTTTACCTTCTTTACTGTATGGCTCAGCTGGATGTCCTTTTATAAGAGGATGAAGCTTGCTTCCAAGTGTCTGGTGTGAAAGGCAAGAGACACAAAAGAAACTGAACTTACCATGTGAATGTACCACCTCAGACTCAGGTCCCTTGAGGGCAAAAGGCCACATCCCTTCTTAGAAGTCCACCAAGGGAGAAAAATGAAGGTCTTTCCATGAAGCCATGAGTGTCTCAGTTGGGAACCATAGGATGTGATCTCCAATCACCTCCCTTTTAAAACTACTTGACTTTGGTAGCTAATTCAGGTCTGAGATGTACAAAGCAAACACAAATGGCATTGCATCACTGAACAGGAATTTAAGTAAACTAACAGCTTATTGGCATTTGTAAGAGCCAGTGAACATGTGTAGTTTAAGAATAGAGTGTTTGAAAGGAGCTGGCACTGGGGTCAAACTGAATGACTTAATGGCTAACAACCACTGATACTATTTAATGAGCACTTATTATAGCAACTGCTCAAGGCACTCTCCTTTGGACCATTTAATTCTTGCAACATCTGTGAGGCCAATGTTATTATACATCCCCGCATTACAGACTCAGAGAGTCTTTGGAAACAGGGATTAGGAAGAATGCTCACAAAATTTGTCTCTGCAGATCCAGATGAGTAGCAGGTGTGGTGAAGAGCTGGCAGAAGAGCCCTGAGAGAATGCAAGAAGACAAAGTCAGTAAAGGAGGGGGCAGCTTGGGCACTCGAGGTAAGGCAAGAGAGGCTTAGGTGGTCTGACTAGAAGACCATCTGCCAGGGTCCAGAGCTCCAAAGTATAGTATGCAAATATTTTTGGTATAAAGGGTCAATGTAGGTGTTGAGTAACGGTAAACCACTTAAGGAGGTTATTCGTTTTTCAGTTGTCATGCCTTTGGATTAATTCAAGAGGAAAAATATCTGAGTTTGGTACTAATGTGTTTTTAAAGTTTAACTCATGCTACTTTTTTTTAACTAAGAGAAAGCAGGTCTTAGACTGAGATTCTTTCTTTCATTATTGTTTGTAGATTTTTTTGTTTGCTTTGCTTTGCTTTGTAAACAGGGTTTCACTGTGTTGCCCTGAGCTGATTTCAAAATCCTGGACATGAGGTATCCTCCTGCTTCAGTCTCTTATGTAGCTGGGACTACAGATGCACACCACTGCACCCAGCCTAGCCTGAGATTTTTTTATTTTTTATTTTTTTGGTTGTGGGGAATTCTGGGAATTGAACCCACAGGTACTTTACCATGGAGGCATATCCCTAGCCCATTTTTATTTTTATTTTGAGTCAGGGTCTCACTAAGTTGTTTAGGGCCTCACTAAGTTGCGAAAGCCTGGCCTCAAACTTGCCATCTTCCTTCCTCAAACTCCTGAATTCACAGGATTACAGGTGTGTGCCACTGTGCCCAACTAAACTGAGATTCTTAATAGGAAATCCAGCTAAAATTTAGGAATATTGTTTTGTTTTCATTGTATTTATTTTTTATGTCACCTTCTATTTATCGTGAGTGATACTAGTTACCATAATACTTATGGTAATTATCTAAAGTTTTTTTTTTTTTTTCTTTTTTTTTTTTTTTTTTTTTTTTTTTGGTACCAGGGATTGAACTCAGAAGCACTCGACCACTGAGACAAATCCCCAGCTGTATTTTTGTATTTTTTAATTTAGAAATAGGGTCTCACTGAGTTGCTTAGCACCTCGCTGTTGCTGAGGCTGGCTTTCAACTCATGATTCTCCTATCTCAGCCTCCCGAGTGGCTGGGATTACAGGCATGCGCTACCACAACTGGCTAAAGTTTTCTTTAAAGATGAATTTATTTTGTAAAAAATTTGATGTAAACAAAACTGGTTAAAAAGAAGGATGAAGCCAGGCATGGTGGCACACGCCTGTAATCCCAGTGGCTCAGGAGGCTGAGGCAGGAGGATCACAAGTTCAAAGCCAGCCTCAACAACTTAGCTAGGCCCTAAGTAACTGAAGACCCTGTCTCAAAATAAATAATAAAAAAGGGATGGTGGTGTGGTTCAGTGGTTAAGCACCCCTGGGTTCGATCCCTGGTGCCAAAAAAAAAAAAAAGGATGATACACTGATATGGAAAAAACCTGGACAGTGGTATGGGAATGACTGAAGTTTGAGCAGCACTGCAAGTGTCCTAGAGAGAAGTGCCTGTCAGGGGAAACCAAGACTCAGGAAATCAAGGTCAATTGGGAGGACTGTGGAAGAAAAAGAGAAAGATTTGATGTCAGATTAGATATCACAAGGGAAGATATTAACAAAAGGAAAATCCTTCCTTGAATTTGTATTTGTCTGATACTGAGAAAAACAATTTAGCAAACATTTTCTTTGTCTAAGACTATACAATGAAATGACTTGTTAAAAAATGGAAATCCCTATCAATTAATTGACTGTTTTTGTTTACATAAGGGCAACCCATCACTTATTTTCCCATCCAACAGATTGGCAGGTTATAACATACACAAACACACACACACACACACACACACACACACACACACGAGCGCACGCGCGCACACACGCACACACATGCACACACACATATGCACACAAATAGATGCCTGAATGGAGCAGTTGTTTTGACAACACACTGAATTGCTCTGTATAGGAATAGAACATTAAAACTTGGAGGAAGGGTTGGCTTTTTCCATACAACAGGGGAGCAGCTTTGTATCTGATGGGGTTTGAGCATATGACCTTCACCTTCCAACAGCCTTCCCTCTCACACAGGCACACATCTGACACTTAACAGCATTTAGTTTACGTGTAGAATTGGAATTGGAATTAAGCCTCAGGTTGAACTAGTTTTACAATTAGATTTGGAGCCTTGGAAAATGAGTCTCTTGATGAAGGGAAGTCTTGGAGGGCTGAATAACTTGGGAGGGAGTATGGGGACTTCAAGGGGAAGAAGAAAGGGCCCTGAAGCCCACTGCGCCTGCTTCCTCATTTTGATCAGGGTCATTCCAGCTGAGATTAATATGAGACACCAGCTGGCATCTGTCTGATAGCTTGGTTCATCTTTGTTGTTAAATAGTTCAAACATATAAGAAGTTAAAAAATATTCTAATCATTAGTTACATAGTCATCACCCAGAATGAATATTATTAACATTTTCAGCTCAATTTCATGAGTCATCTTCGTGATTGGTGTTAGAAGTGTGGTCCTTAGGAGGCTCTGGGGTAAATCATCTGGAAAAGAAGGCCTTAGATACTGTCCAGAGCTACCCCGCTGTTACTGAACATAATTCACATGGAATTAATGCTCTTATGATAAGAGACCTAAGAGAGCTTCCTTTCTCTCCCTTTCTCTCTGCCATGTGAGGACACAGACAGAAGACAACCACCTATGAACCGAGAAGCAGGCCATCACCAGCACTGGATCTATCAGCACCTTGATCCTAGACTTCCCAGTCTCCAGAACTGAGATATTAATGTTCAAGTCATTCAGTGTGTGTTATGTTACAGCAGCCCAAAGTGATTAAGACACCCTACAAATAACAAGAAATCGAAGGCCAGGACTAGTGAAGTGACCCACCTAAGGTATGGCATATACCCAGAGCCACACCTACACCCAGGACTCCTGACTCCCCTGCAGAGCCTCTTCCCCTCCACAGCCACCCACAGTTTTCCAGCAATGGATGCTAGCTCCTCCCTTTGCCTTTTCAGAATCCTCAGGCTCCACCCAAAATCTGACTACACTTTCTTTTTTCCTCTTAGTTATATTTTTCTTTTTTAAATCTAGAATAAGATCTACTGGCCTCCTCTATCTCATTAAAGACTTTTTGGGATACAGCTGTTTCCTGACCTATTAGTCAGAGAGGCTCATAGTTCTTTAAAAGTCATTCTAATGTGAGCTGGGGTTGTGGTTCAGCGGCAGCGCGCTAGCCTAGCACATGCGCAGCCCAGGTTTGATCCTCAGCACCACGTAAGGATAAAGGCATTGTGTACAACTAAAACAAAATAGATATATATTAAAGTCATACTAATGTTAACAGTAATAATAGCAATAACTAACATTCATTCAATGCCCACTCTGTACCAGGCCCTCTGCTGAGGGCTTTGTAGGCCTAGTCTATTGGACCTCCACACCAATATGATGAGGTCATTGCTATGATTTCCATTTTAGATATGAGGTAACAGAGGGTCTGAGATGTTAAGGCTCAATCGTGGGCACAGCTAGAAAGAGCTGGGATGCCACACCTGCATGGGTGGAGCTCATGTGCTTTGCTAGCTAGTCTCTTCTTATCTTTCCTCTCTCCCCATCACCTAAACCAACGGGATTCCCAAGCCTAGCTGCACTCAAGAACCACTCAGGAGTTTCTTAAAAATAAAATACTGAGCCAGGCATGGTGGCACATTCCTGTAATCCCAGTGACTCGGAAGGCAGAGACAGGAGGATTGAAAGTTCAAAACCAGCTTCAGCAACTTAGCAAGATCCTGTCTCGGAATATAAAATAAAGAGGGCTGGGATGTAGCTCAATGGGTAAGTGTTCCTGCATTCAATTCCCAGTACCAATAAATAAATAAATACTGAGAACTGAAGGGGTAGCTCACTGTAGATCACTTTCCACATGCACAAAGTCCTCAGTTCAATCCCCAGCACTAAAAAAAAAATAAAAAGATTCTGACACACAGACACACACAGTCTCCTTGTCTCTCACCAAGTGATGCCCTGTACCACCTGGGGACTCACCCTCAAGAAGGTCATTGCCCAGTGGTGCATGCCTGTAATCCCAGCAGCTCGTGAGGCTGAGACAGGAGCATCTCAAGTTCAAAGCCAGACTCAGCAATGGCAAGGCACTAAGTAACTCACTGAGACCCTGTCTCTAAATAAAATATAAAATAGGGCCGGAGGTATGGCTTAGTGGTTGAGTGCCCCTGAGTTCAATCCCTGGTACCAAAAACAAACAAAAAAAAGGTCATTACCAAATTAGGCCCCTCAACCTTGTACCTCCAAAGCCAAATTGATGAGTGAATCTTGTATGAAAGTGCAGTGACCCAGAACAGTCAAAACAATCTCAACAAAGACAAAGTTGGAAGACTCGCACTTTTCAATTTCAAAATTTACTATAAATCATCTGTGGTTATTTCCCCAGTTTCTGAGTTGTATATAATTGCAATAAATATTGTAAGCAATTGGTTAATATTATAATAACGACAATTATTATAATATATTATATACATTTATATAATACAGATATTATATAGCATTTATATAATTATAATACTTATACAACATTATATATAAACATAATATTTATATAATAATTATTATTATAATATTTATTATAGTATAGGCCCACCATTTGCTCGCTCAGTGTTCTAGGTCACAGCCCAGGAATCTGTACTTAGAACAACCTTCTCAGGTGTTGCTGAGGAACATCAGGCTTGAGGACCTCCGTTAGAGGCTGTTGACTTTTCCAGCTGGCTGGAGCCAAAGTGTCTAGGCTGTGAGACCTCCTGCCCTTCTCTTTCCCCTCACAGTGCACTGCTCAGGTAGTTTCATTTATATCCACTTATCACGTCCTTCAGTGAGAGCAAGGGTGCTGTGTCAGGGCTGGGGTCCTGTAAGATGGCTACTTAAGAAAATTCAGACATGGGGACCCTCCTGCCACTTGCCTCCTACAGAGGGAGAGTTGTTATATGGAAGCAGAGGCCAGGAGCTGGAGGAGACATAACCACCACTAGCTATCTCACCTTCTCCTTTCCCTGGGGAAGATAGTTCTTGTATGCACATATTTCAACTCTTTTAGTCAGTGGGTGTCTAGCTGGGTCCTGGGTCAGGAAGTGCAGGACATTTGGGTCAATATTATTAAATTGATTGCATAGCATCCCAGGGGAGGCAGAGTCATGAAAAGATAGAGGGGAGACTGAAAGTCATTTGGTCATTTTATGGATGGAAAACTGAGTTTCAGAAATAGGAATAATGCTTTCATTTTGGCGGGGAAGTATCCAAATTTCAACACATATTTATCTATGAGAGGATTCAGGGCTTACCCTGAGCCAAATAATGTTAACTTAGCAAGTAGATGAGTTGGTTAATTATCCATAACAAGGAATAGAATGTTCCACTGAGGTTACTAAATTAGCTTTCTGAAGTGTGTGAGACTTTTCCCTGGTACATATTGATTGGGTAGATTTGGAAAATATTTTCCTTGTCAGTGGGTACACAATTATTTGGAAAGTCATTCTCAGAAAGCCAAATTCATATTACCTAGAAACTTCTTCTCTACAAAATCTTCCTGTCAATATCCAGGACCAGAATTGAGGAATGGACTGTGGACTCCAGGTATGTGACAAATCTTGGACTTGCCAATACCTGGGCCTGAGCTTTCTTCAATCTTATTTTTGTCCATGATCTTATATAATTGGCATTATTAAATGGCTCTTGAACTTTGTCAGCTCAGCTATTACTCAATCAAAACAATCTTCCTGTTGAAAAAAATTTTAGAATTGTAGACAATCAAGTGCCACATGGTTTCCTATCTGTGCTGTAAAATCTCCAACTTTTTCAGGAAAATAATATCCAATGTCATTGAAAATGTTGAGCATTTCCCATGCACTAGGCACTCTAATAAACACTATATGCGCCCTCTGTCACTAGACTTTGCAACAATCTTTTGAAGTAATTACTACTATTATCCCTTACTACTATTATCACTTTATAAAGTAAGGAATCTGAAACTCCATTACTGGGATGCAACCTTAGCCAGGCTTACTGCCAAACCTTCCCCCTTGAGGATAGTACATTTCCTCATTCTGGAAGTCAGATTTGAGGTATTGAGAACTATCTACTTTATAATGATTTTAATGAAAAAAATTTACTGAGTGCCTTTGATAGGGAAAATCATGAAGTGGATACAAAGGTGTGTAAGAGACAGCACTTTCAGGGGGAGTCAGATAGGTATTCAATTAATATATTAAAAGGCAAAATATTCAAGGACTACATTGGAGGCCTAGATGAAATGCAATAAAAATATCAAAGAGGGTTGGTCATTGGGCAGGCAGTATTTGTGATCTCCTTGAATGGTAAATAATGTACTTTTGGTGAAAAGAGGGAATGGGCAGTCCCCAGCTGCCAAACAGTATGGACTCACCGGCTGTGCAGCTTCATCTTGGGACCCCAATTTCCTCCTCAGGCCAAGTGGAGGGTATTTCTGTGGGTCGTTGTGAAGATAATGAATCTCCAACAGCATACAAAAGGGGGTTACTGATGCTCTGTTCCCTTTTGGGCTCACTGAGTCATTTCCAAACCCATTGCTCTGGGGCCACTGCGCAGCAAAGCTATACTCTGGCCAAATATTCAAAAAAAGCTGAGCACTTAAACCCAACAGGATTTGTAAAGGAAATGAGCACTGTGGCTCAACCTCAGTGAAGTGACGAGGAGCTACCGTAACAGGACAAATGGATTGTTTATCAGCTTTCTATCTGTCCCTAACAAAACCATGTGAAATGAGGCATTAAAACCGGTTTTTTTAAAAAGATGACAAACACTGGCTAATTTACTGGAGTAGAACATATTGAGCCAAATGTTTAGTTTTGCATTAAATCTATATCTAGCATTTTCATTAAAAGGAGCAAAATGTAGACTTTATTGATGCTTCAGTGCCCATTTCAGATTAATGCTTAACATTGAAAACTGTGCATGAAATTGCAAATGTATCTGCAAACACATCAGAAGGAGCAGTCTAAGTGCTCTGTGCTTATTCATAGCCAGCCCTTGCCAAGGCTGCCAATGTGTTATTGCAGGGGTCATTTGGCCATCTTGCCTAGGCTGTGCATAGTTAATACCCCTCATTGCCTAGTTAAATACCCTCCTAGATAGATAGACAGGAGACAGAGAGGACATGGGGGACCGTATCATTTTTGTGTAATAAACAATTAAGTCATGATATACTTTTTGTTTTGTTTTGTTCTGTTGTTGTTGTTTTAGAGGGGGTTGGCATTGGGGGTGGAACCCAGGGGTGCTTAACCACTCAGCTACATCCTCATCCCTTCTTATTTTTTGAGACAAGGTCTTGCTCAGTTTCTTAGGGCCTAGCTAAGTTGCTGAGGCTGGCTTTGAACTTGCCATCCTCCTGCCTCAGCCTCCCACCCAAGTCACTGGGATTACAGGCATGAGCCGCCATGCCTGGCTATGATATACTTCTTGATTCATACTTGATGTTCCTGATATAATTAGGTTAGTATCTTCTGAAAAAGCTGCTAGCGTCCATAATCATCATTCAATTAGCTGACATAGCCAAGAAATAAAAAGGACTAAAGACCTTATGATAAAAATAATCATTTAAAAAATAGAACCTAATTTTTTCCATGGCTAAAATTAGTCATCTCATAATCCCATTATGAGATGAAAACTTTTATTTATTTTTTATAATCTTAAATCTTGATTCTTGTTATTTATATGCAAGTGGGTGTGAAGAAATTCTGCAGTATATTTCACTACTTAGAGTAATAAAAATTATATGATGTGTAAATGAAAACTGTTACAGTTTTGTACCAAGAAGCAAGCTAGTGTAGTTTTTATGGAAGTGGGTCTGGAGTCAGATTCCTTGGGTTAGACTCTCAGCTCTGGTTCTTACTGGCAATTACTGATTGGCAAATCCACATGAATTTGGAATGAAGAAGGGTTAGATCCTCAAAGCAGAGGAAGATGGTGTCACAGGAGGAAAATTGAAAGGCATGCAAGGAGTTGGAAAATCACAGATGCCAGAGCTACTTGAAGAGATATAATGTAACTGAGGAAATAGAAGACAGGAACAAAGGCCCACTCTTAAGTCCATAGAGCTGACCAAAGCCCAGAGGTAAAAAGATTTAATAAAAAGCTGAGGAATCATTTCTGACAATAAGGATCCATAAAAAAGGTTCACATCCCGCCCTATTTTATCAAAGCAACTCCATATTCAGGGTTTGCTCCACCCATTGCAGGTTGGTGACCACATGAGAGCAAGCTGTATCTTAATATAGTGGCCAGGAAGAGACTTCTTATTGGTTTTAGAGAGCAAGGTAGAGTATGTCAAAGAGGAAAGCCGATGGAATTGTCTAGAGATTTCCAGACACTTCATTTTGATTTTATGTTCCATCTTCGTATTTCATTCAGGCAGGTATTCTCTCTGAAGTCACAGCATACCAGATTAAATACTTACTAGGACTACTGACATAGACCATTGTGGAGGGTCTCAGTATCACCCAGGACTCAATTTCAGGGTGGCTTTTGGTTCTAGGAATATCTCCCAAGGGTTCTTGTACTGTTTTGAGGGATCCTTGCTCTGTGTTTTGGTCCCAGAGAATAAAACACCATCATCAAGGTCTCTATTTCCCAAACTTTGTTCAAATTTTAGAGATACTTTGTTAAATATATTTCTCTCTTCTGTAGAATTCAGAGCCTTCACGATGTTAATGTGTTGGGCTGGGGTTGTGGCTCAGCGGTAGAGCGCTCGCCTAGCATGTGCACAGCCTGGGTTCGATCCTCAGCACCACGTAAAAATAAATGCATTGTGTACAACTAAAGTAAATAAATAAATATTTTTTTAAAAAGATGTTAATGTGTTGCATAAATATCCAAAAGAGAGTAAGACATGTCAAATTTAACGCCAGAATAACTCTCTTAGGCTAGTCTTTCTTTATTTTTTTCTTTATTTTTTTTCTTTCTTTTTTCCTTTCCTTTCCTTTTTTTTTTTTTTTTTTTTTTTTGTGTGTGTGTGTGTGTGTGTGTGTGGTTTTTGTTTTGTTTATTGTTTGTTTGTTTGCTAAGAGATGGGGTCTTCTTATGTTGCCTAGGCTGGCCTCAAATTCCTGAGCTCAATTGCTCCGCCTGCCTCAGCCTCCCAAGAAGCTGGGACCACAGGTATGCACTATTATGCCTGGCTTATTTCTAACATTTCCTCTAAAAGCCATTTTTCTAAACTTTGGATTTAGGAGGTTCCACTTCTACTTGAAATAAAAAGCCAAAAGGGGATGTTCCTTCATCATTGACAAGCAGAAGATAGATAACCTATAAAACCATAAATTGTTTGAGCCCGTCAGAGAAGTAACCAAGGGAACTGAATTCCAAAAAATGACAGACCCTTCCGAGGAGACAGGGCATATCAACTGTTTCTCTTTTGACAGAGAATGGGAATAAGAAATAATCACCATAAAACTGGATAAGAAGAAAACAAATTCTTACAGGCTAAGTGTAAACTAACATGGCGGATTAGAATTCCTGAGCACTCCAGATGCAAGAGAAACCCCCATCTACTTGCCATCCCTTTTCTGTTGGCCTCCGCTTGGTGCCCATAAGAAAGTTAGGAAGCTGGACCTGAGAGAACTTTTCTCTGTGGTGGTTCAGCCCTGAAGCACCTGCTAAGGTTTGAGGATGAAGCAAGAATACCTGGAGAAGCCCATTGGTGCTCCAGGCCCTGTATGAGAACAAAGTGGTGTTTGTCTGCCCTAGAAGAGGGGCAAGAAGCACACTTGTGTCCAGGGTTTAACTCTGATATGGTGGTGGTGAGAGACAAGAGACTCTTGGGCTGGATCCTCTATCAATAAAAAACAGTTCAGGTAAAATGGGAGTGGGGTCAAGACATCTTCCTATACTCTAGATCCAAAACTTAATAGGAGCCAGAGGTCATCTGCCACTGAGGAAAGTGCTAAAATGCTGATGACCCCGAGCCCCACCCCAAGAACTCATCCATGTCAATTAAAGGGTCAAGTTGAAGTAAAAGAGAATGGGATGTCTGGTTCAGAGTAGGGGAAAAAATAACAGCATAGCATAGTGATTCCTGGGGTGGGCTCTGAAGTCAGAAGATCTGGCCTGGGATCCAGGGTCCAAATCTTAGTTTCCCCAGTAAATTAAGTATGAGAATAACAATATATTCTCCAAAGGATTCTGGGAAATTTGGGGTTATATAAAACACTTGGGATACCATCTGGCCCACAGAAAGCTCTCAATAAAAGGTAACTGCTGCTTCAATTCAGGTGGTTATTGGAAACTGATAAAGACAAATTTCAAAAGGCCTTTTCCCACTTGTTTTTTACCTGACAAATATTCAGTTTCTCTTCTTCTGTTAAGATCTCCCTAATTTTTTTCTAGGAAGCCGCTTATTCACTACCAACTTATATGATCTATGTGGGGCTGACCCTTCTCCATTCCTACCTTTAAGAGTGGGGATGTGAGCTGGGAGTGGTGGTGCATGCCTGTAATCCCAGCAGCTCAAGAGGCTGAGGCAGGAAGATTGTGAGTTCAAAGCCAGCCTCAACAATAGCAAGGTGCTAAGCAACTCAGTGAGACCCTGTCTCTAAAATAAAATAAAAAAAAAAAAAAAAAAAAAAAAAAAGGGACGGGGATGTGGCTCAGTGGTTGAGTGCCCCTGAGTTCAATCCCTGGTACCAAAAAAAAAAAAAAAAAAAAAAAAGACTGGAGATATGAGTAACACCTGACCATCTGTCATATTCCATTTCTGGGCTATACTGATCTGTTCTATGATGAATGAGCATGAACACCAAGGAAGTCCAAGGAAAGAAAGTTCTGTAAATTTTGATGAAAATATTGGGGAAGACAAACTCTTCTGTCGCCTGAAGTTGCTAACCCTGGAGTTGCTAAACCTAAAGGGAGACCCTGCCTGAGAGAGAGGACTCTGTGTTCAGAAGACAGAAGAGCTGGGAGATGATGATGGAGATCTGAAGACATTGTTTGAATACCTGGACCACCACATAATTTTACTCAATTAATCTTTATTAAGAAAACCCAAGAAGCTGCATGCAGTGGCGCACACCTGTAATCCCAGCACTTGGGAGGCTGAGGCAGGAGGATCACGAGTTCAAAGCCAGCCTCAGCAATGGCAAGGCACTTAGCAACTCAGTAAGACCCTGTCTCTAATAAAATACAAAAAAGGCTGGGGATGTGGCCCAGTGGTGGAGTGCCCCTGAGTTCAATCCCCAGTACCCAAAAAAAGAAAAGAAAGAAAAGCAAAGAAAACCCAAGGATTTTTTTCCCAAGCCGACTTGTTATTTGACCAAATTCAATCTTTATTGTTTCAAAGCCACATCAAGAGAAAATATTTGTGATATTGGATTAAGCAGGGTACTATTATAACATCTAAAGCATGACCCATAAAAGAAAAACATTGATAAATTGGACTCATCAAAACTTAATTCTGTTCCAAACAAATATAAATGTTGCTGGTATGGTGGTACATGCTTGTAATCCTAGCTACTCAGGAGACTGAACCAGCAGGGTCACAAGTTCAAGGACAGCCTGGGCAGCTTAGCAAGACCCTGTCTCAAAATGGGTGGGGGGTGTAGCTCAGTGCTAGAGCACTCCTAGGTTCAGTTCCCCCATACTGCAAAAATCAAAAAAAAAAAACAAACAAACAAAAACACGTTAAGAGAATGAAAAGATAAGTCTCAGACCAGGAGAAAATATGTACAGATCATATATTTGAAAAAAAAAAATTATCCAGAACATATAAAGAACTTTTGAAACTAAATAAAAATACATCAAACAATTTGTCTTAAAAATGGGCAAAAGATTTGAACATACACTTCACCAAAGATATACAAATGACAAATAAGTATATAGAAAGATTCTCAACATTATCGGTCATTACAGAAATGCATCTTCAAACCACAATGAGACACTACTACTCACCTATTAGAATGGGCTTTAAAAATAAAATTAAAAACCCTGGAGACAATAAGTGCTTGGGGGATAATCTGGAACTCTCAGACATAGCTGGTAAGAAAGTAGCATGGTACAGCCACTACACAGAAATAGTAGGTTGAATGGTGTCCCCCTAAAATTCATGTCCACCCTAAACTGCAAGAAATGACCTTATTTGAAAATAGGTTTTTTTGGGCTGGGGATATAGTTCAGTTGGTAGAGTGCTTGCCTCACATGCACAAGGCCCTGGGTTCAATCCCCAGCACCACAAAAAAAAAAAAAAAAAAAAAAGAAAGAAAGAAAGAAAGAGAGAACAGGGTCTTTGTAGATTTAAGGCCATACTGGATTAGGATGGGCCTAAACCCCAATGGTTGTCTCCTTAAAAGAAGAAAAGAAGGGGCTGGGGTTGTGGCTCAGTGGTAGAGGACTTGCTTAGTATGTGCAAGGCCCTGGGTTCGATCCTCAGCACCACATAAAAATAAATAAAGATATTGTGTCCAACTACAACTAAAAAACCATTATTTTTAAAAAGAAGAAGGAAAGAAGCCAGGCATAGTGTTGCATGCCTGTAATCCCAGTGGCTTGGGAGGCTGAGGCAAGAGTATCACAAGTTCAAAGCCAGCCTCAGCAACTTAGCGAGCCCCAAAGCAACTCAGTGAGACTCTGTCTCTAAATAAAATACAAAATAGGGTTGGGGATGTGGCTCAGTGGTTGAGTGCCTCTGAGTTCAATCCCAGGTACCTAAAAGAAGAAGAAAAGAGGACACAGAGAGACATATAAGAGAAGGCCATGTGAAGACTGGCCTTCTTGACTGCAAGTCAAGAAATGCCAAGGATTTCAAGGAGCTCCCAAAAGCCTAAAAGAGGCAAGGAAGGATTCTTCCTTAGAACCTTCAGAGATAATATGGCCCCATCAACACCTATATTTTAGACTTTTAGCCTACAGAACTATGAGATAATAAATTTCTGGAGTTTTTTAATATTTACTTATTTGTTTTAGTTGTACACAATGCTTTTATTTTTACATGGTGCTGAGGATCAAACCAGGTCTATGCACGTGCTAGGCGAGCACTCTACCACTGAGCCACAACCCCAACCCCAATTTCTGTTGTTTTAAGCCACCAAGTTTATTGTAATTTATGGCAGCTATAGGAATCTGGAAAAAAAATTGACAGTTTCAAATTCTGTTAACTCTGAATTTATCACATAACTCAAGAATCCTATTCCTAGATATCTTCCCAAGAGAAATGAAAGCTTATGCTCATACAAAGACCTTTACATGAACATTTTATAGCAGCTTTATTTGTATTCACCAAAGATTAGAAATAATCCAATGTCCTCCAAGTGGTAAATGGATAAAACAAACTGTGGTATATTCACACTATGAAATATACTCAGCAATAAAATAAACTAACTGTGGATAATCATAAGAACATGGATGAATTACAAATGCAGTCTGCTAAGTGGAAAAAAAGTATTCAAAAGGCTTCACACTTTATGATTGTATTTACATGACATTCTAAAAAAGGGAAAACTATAGGGACAGAGAACAAATGAGTGGTTACCAGAAACTGGGCTGAGGAGTTGGCTTCAAAGGGACAGCAAGAAGAGGAGGGAATTTCTTGGGATGCAGGAACTATTCCATATCCTGTGTGTTGCAGGGTTACCCAATCCTACGCCTGTCTCAAAACTCACAGAACTATTGAGCAAAGAGTGAATTTTACTGCATGTAGAATATAAATAGATTAACAGAAATTACATCAAAGACATTGAAACATCCAGGCATGGTGGCACATGCCTGTAATCCCAGCGGCTCCAGAGGCTGAGGCAGGAGGATCAAGAGTTCAAAGCCAGCCTCAGCAATTTAGCGGGGCCCTAAGCAACTTAGCGAGACCCTGTCTCTAAATTAAAAATATCAAAGAGGGCTGGGGATGTGGCTCAGTGGTTAAGCGCCCCGGGTTTAATCCCCAGTACCAAATATATATAAACAGCTTGCTGGTATAAAAAATGCATCTTTTAATTTTATGGATACTTATAGTAGAAAAACTTTTGTATAATGTTTTCATCCACCTAAGGAAGTTGAGACTTCTAAACAATGAATTAGCTCAAAACACATATTAAAGCCAAGCATGGTGGTGCACTCCTGTAATCCCAGCTACTCAGGAAGCTGAGGCAGGAGAATTGCAAGTTGGAGGTCAGCCTGAGCAACTTAAGTCACTGTCTCAAAATAAAAAAAATATAAATAGAACTGGGTATGTGGCTCAGTGGTAGAGTACTTGTCCAGCATGTACTAGGCCCTGGGTTCAATCCTCAGCCCTGCAAAAACAAAACAAAACATTCTTGAGCATCACCCACATGCAGTAGTTTTCCATCCAGTGAAGGAGACTAACAAGAGCTCATGGTTTGACAATGCAGAAGACTTCAACAGGAACCATTTTTGAGCTGTTGTGATAATAAATCAGATTTGTGTAATTTTCTCAAAATAGATAATAACCTCAAAACATCCATCTAAAGAAATAAGATCACAAAAAGAGGAAGGCAGAAGAGGATGCAAAACTATCAGAGCAGTCACAAACCTCATAAAAATTAAGTCTTGAATGTGAAAAGAAAAATGAGTTTCAGTGTATTTATCGGCCTGTAGGTTACCAATTAAGAAATGTTCACTAGTACAAACAGATTTTTAACCTTTTTGTTTACCTGACCTTTTGTAAACCTAAAGTAAATAACATTATTAAGCTCCAGTGGTCTCTCCTCTTTGACAGACAATATCTCTAATTCTTAAGAAAGTGGGCTTGAGAGTGAGATAACCTTGGCTTTAATCTTGACCTACCACTAGATCTGTAACCCTGGACAAATTGCTTAGCCTGTCAAATGCAGATCTGCATATCTACAGTACTGAATTGTATTATTCAGAATAGAATTACACAACTCTGTTATATAATTCATCACAGATTATATAACACAAGTATGTTAAGATTTATAATGGTATCTGGCATATAATAAGCTCTCAGCCAAAACAATCTTGAAAAAGAACAAAGATGGAAGACTCATACTTTTCAATTTCAAAATTATTACAAAGATACAGTAACCAAAATAGTGTGGTACTAGCATAAGGATAGACCTAAAGACCAATAAACTAGAATAGAAAGTCCAGACACAAACCCATACATCTATGAGCAGTTGATTTTCTTTCTTTTTGTTTTTGTTTTTTGGGCAAGAGTCACATGGGCCAATTTACTGTAGCTAAATATACATCTCTCTCTCTGTCTCTCTCTGTCTCTCTGTCTCTCTGTCTCTCTCTCTCTCTCTCTCTCTCTCTCACACACACACACACACATTCATTTTTCCATAAAGAATATTAACACACACACACCACATGCATACATACACACACACACACACACACACACACACACACACACCCCAAAGGGGAAGCAGGAATTCAGAATCAAGAGGTAGAGTGGTTAGATAACCTTGGCTTTAATCCTAGACTTACCACCAGATCTGAAACCCTGGACAAACTGCTTGGACCAATTGATTTTCAGCAAGGGTGCCAACATCATTCAATGGGAAAAGAATCTTTCTAAGTGGTGTTGGGACAATTGGATATCTGCATGCAAAAGAATCAAATTGGTCCCTGCTTCATGCCATAGCCAAACCTTAAAACTGATCAAGAACTAAAATATAGGAATGAAAACCATAATACTCTTAGAAGAAATCATAAAGGTAAATCTTTATGACCTTATATTTGGCTATGGATTCTTAGATGTGACACCAAAACCATGAGCATCAACAAATAGACAAGTAAGACTTAATCAGAACTAAAAACTTGCCAGGCATTGTGGTGCATGCTTGTAACCCCAGCAGCTCTAGAGGCTGAGGCATGAGGATCACGAGTTCAAAGCCAGCCTCAGCAACTTAGCAAGGCCCTAAGCAACTCAGTGAGACCCTGCCTCAAAATAAAAAATAAGGTCGGGTGGGGCTGGGATTGTGGCTCAGCGGTAGAGTGCTCGCCTAGCACGTGGGCGGCCCGGGTTCGATTCAGCACCACATACAAATAAAACTCACTGAATAAAACGCATTGTGTACAACTAAAGCAAATAAATAAAAATATTTAAAAAAAAAAAAATAAGGTCGGGTGCAGTGGCACACGCCTGTAATCCCAGGACTTGGGAGGCTGAGGCAGGAGGATCGTGTGTCCAAAGCCAGCCTTAGCAATGGCAAGGCACTTAGCAACTCAGTGAGACCCTGTCTCTAATAAAATACAAAAAAGGGCTGGGGATGTGGCCCAGTGGTCAAGTGCCCCTGAGTTCAATCCCTGGTACCAAAAAAAAACAAATAAATAAAAATAAGAAGGACTGGTGATGTGGCTCAGTGGTTGAGTACCCCTGGGTTTAATCCCCAGTACCAAAAAAAAAAAAAAAAAAAAGAACTAAAAATTTTTGCACATCAAAGGACATTATTACAAAAGCAAAAGGACAACCTATGAAATGGGAGCAAATTATTGTAAGTTATATATCTGATAAGAGTCATATCCAGAAAATGCAGAGAACTCTTATAACTCAACAACAAAAAGTCAAATAACTCAATTTTCAAATGGGGAGAGGACTTGGACAAACATTTCTACAAAGAAGATAAATAAATTGGAAGTAAGCATATGAACAATGCTCAACATAATTGTCATTAGGGAACCATAAATTAAAACCACAATGAGTTACCATTTTCACACCCATGGCCATACTTCTAAAAAATATGGAAAAGATGTGTTTGTGAAGATAGGGAAATTAGAATTCTTGTACGTTACTGATGGGCATGTAAAATAGTGCAGTTATGACGGAATACAATTTGGCAGTTCCTCAAAAAGGTTTTTTTTTTTTTGGTACTGGAGATTGAACTCAGGGGCCCTTGACCACTGGGCTACGTTCCCAGACCTTTTTTTTTTGTATTTTATTAGAGACAGGGTCTCACTGAGTTGCTAAGTGCCTCGCCATTGCTGAAGCTGGCTTTGAACTCGCGATCCTCCTGTCTCAGCCTCCCAAAGTGCTGGGATTACAGGCGTGCGCCACCGCGCCCGGCAAAAAAGTTTAATATAGAATTAAAAGATGATGTAGGAATTCTACTCCTTAGTTTATACTCAAAATAATTGAAAACAGATGCTCAAATAAATACTTATTCACACATGTAGTATCTGGCATATAATAAGCTCAGGGCAGAACAACCAAACTGCCCCATCAACTGAGGAATGGATAAATAAACTTTGATATATTCACACAATTGAATATTATCCAGTCATCAAAAGGAATGAAACACTGATATGTGCTACAACTTGGATGAACCTTGAAATATTGTGCTAATGTATTAGAAACTAAACACAAAAGATCACATGTTGTATTAGTCAATTTTTTATATTCCCAGAATAGGTAAATCCTGAGATATAAAAAGCAGTTGGGGGCTGGGGTTGTGGCTCAGCGGCAGAGCGCTCGCCTCACACGTGCGTGGCCTGGGTTCGATCCTCAGCACCACATAAAGATAAATGCATTGCATTGTGTACAACTAAAGTAAATAAATAAATATTAAAAAAAAAAAAAAACAGTTGGTGGTTGCCAGAGGCTGGACAGAACACAGAAACCCACAGAAAGTGGGTTTTATTTTAGAGAACTAGAAACGTTTTGGAAGTAGATAAAGGTGATGGTTGTACAACATTGTGAGTGTAACAAATGCCATGGAATTGTTCACTCTTAAGTGGTTCATTTTATGTCATGTAAATTTCATTTCAATAAATTTTTAAAAATTAATGAGTATGAATTATAGAAGAAAATATTTAACTATTGAGGACATTAATGATGATTCAAAGAAATGGGGAAAATACAAGCCTTCAGTAAGTGTTAGCTATTTTTTTTTTAACCTAAGTTTTTTTTTTTTTTTTTTTCTAGTACAACGCTAAAGTGCCTTAATTTAAAATATGAATGGACTGGAGTCCAAGACCTGATCCTGCATGTCAGCCAAGGACACACAAAAACTTCCTAAGTTCTATGCTTATCAAATTTGGTGCTTTGTATGTTTGACAGTCCTTTCATCTATAGTGCAAGAGTCGGGAACAGCAAGATCCAGATACAGTAGAATCAGATGCAGGGCTAGCTATTGCCATTTAAAAGCCAGCCCATACCTTAGAAGAAAGAGAAAGCTGATTGTAGAAAGGACCAGAGACTCTCCTCCTTCTGTGGCAAAAAGTGGATTCTAGTCCTAACCTAGCCAAGAGGCACACTCACTATGGAAACCAATTGTAAACACATTGCAATTAGCCCAGAAACTAATAATGTGTTTTCAGACATTTAATTAAAAAAAAAAAAAAAAAAAAAAAAAGGATAAAAAGGAATGACTGTGGAATTAATGGGACAGTTGGTTAGATATTTGAGGGGAAAAAATTTTTTTAGCTCCTCACTTGATACTGTGGAGCAAAATAAATTCTAGGTAGATTAAGCATTGAGTGGAAAGTGAGGAGGAGGAAGGAGAAGTAAGGGTCTTAAAGGAAGGGGTTTTATTCTGTTTTTTTTTTTTTTTTTGTCTGTTTATTTTCTAATGCAGGTAGGTGTTGGTTTGCTCTCTGCATGAAGAAAGTCTTTCACCTTGAGAGAAATGGAAGAAATCATAAATAGGGCATCATTACCCTTGACAACAAAAAAATTTCAGTTTTTCTAGATTGAAAGTAGAAGCACAATTTTTAATAAATGTGAAACATTTTTGCAATAATTTGGAGGCAAAAGCTCATATCCTGCAACAAAAAGAGTTCAAATAAAACCCTAAGAAAAGGACTAAGCCATGAAAGTCAATATGCAAAGGAAGAAAAAGAAAAAGCTAGAGTTAGTATATAACATAATTCAACTTTAGTTATAATAAAAGGCGTGGAATACAAAACAAATATAATTCTCCCACACAATTAAGAAAATTAGAAAAAGAGTATTCCCCAAATAAGCAAAACGAGGCAGCCTCTCTAGTGATATGAAATGATAGAACTTTCCCCAGAAATAATTTCACAGTATTTATCAAATATTCATCCCTTTTGGCTTAATGAATCATTTTCTATTAATGTACTCTAGAAGAAATTGGACTGAAATGGAGGCAATTGTGCTAATTTTTTTTTTTTTTTTTTTTTTTTTTTTTTTGTGGTTAATGACATCCCCAGCCCTTTTTTGTGTTTTTTTAGAGACAGGGTCTCACTAAGTTGTAAGTGCCTCGCCATTGCTGAGGCTGGCTTTGAACTCGCGATCCTCCTGCCTCAGCCTCCCAAAGTGCTGGGATTACAGGCGTGCGCCACCGCGCCCGGCAATTGTGCTAATTTTTTTTTTAATTTTGTTACTACAAACCAGTGCAGGTGCTGAGAGTATAGCTCAATGGTAGAGTGCTTGCCTAGTGTGGGCAAAAGCCTAGATTGATCTCTGGCAACACACACACACACACACACACACACACACAACTCAACAAAGGAATTAAGTAATTATGGCATCAGTACATGAGAACACATTATGCAACAACTACGATGATGTTTATAAAAGAATATATTTACATAAAATATTAGAATTTTTAAAACAAAAAACAAAATTACATGTTCAATGTAATCTCAATGATGATAATATATAGAATGAATAGGCAATATCTAGTGGATAAAAATTGCACATACCTCAATTCCACTTCTAAGGTTTTGTCCTAGATATGCCAGAGCAGACATGAAACATATACAAGATATTTATTGTAGCATTGTTTGTAGTGGCATCAAAATGTACATCAAATGGGTTAGAATTCAGACATGAAGTGAAATAAAATCCAACCATCCAAGAGGGGTGGGAGGAACACCTCATTCTATATTAATATTATATCTATATTGACATGGGATGATCTTCAAGATCTATTGCTCAATGAAAAAAGCAAGATGTGGGGGGGGGGGGAAGTGCAGTCCATAATCATTTGCATTGAGGAGAAGAAGCTAGTTACAAACGTGCTCACCTACACACACACACACACACACACACACACACATATGTGTGTGTGTATATGTGTATATATATTGGTACCAGGGATTTAACCCAGGGGAGCTTAACCACTAAGCCACATCCCCAGATCTTTTTGCATTTTATTTAGAGACAGGATCTCACTAAGTTGCTTAGGGCCTTGCTAAGTTGCTGAGGCTGGCTTTGAACTCAAGAAACTCCTGCTTCAGCCTCCCAAGCC
Source organism: Tamias sibiricus (assembly GCA_025594165.1). NCBI lineage: Eukaryota > Metazoa > Chordata > Mammalia > Rodentia > Sciuridae > Tamias > Tamias sibiricus. The sequence continues at coordinate 136,149,766 of CM046663.1, read as the reverse complement.
TCTGGGGTTACAGGCATGCACCACCACACCCACTAGAAATTTGTCTCTTGACAATCTGATGTATGCCTGGTCTTTTTGCTCCCTTGCATTTGTCTGTACTAAGGAGTCTCAGAATAACACATGGATCATGTCTTTTGAAAATAAGCATACGCACTGGGAAATTATATTGACCAAATAATATTGTTATATCATGTGTATGTACAAATATGTAACAATGAATCCCCCTATTATGTATGATTATAATACACAAATAAAAATATGGGACAAAAGAAGTATATGGTCAGAAAATGTGAACAGCATTATTTGTAAATTCTATGGTACAGTTCTCACATTTAGATGTAGTATTCAAAGTAGCAAGAGAACTGGGGGTGTGGCTCAGTAGTAGAGCACTTACCTAGCATGCTCAAGGTCCTGGGTTTGGTCCCCCACACTGTGCAAAGAGAGAAAAAAAAGCAGCATGAAAATTCATAAAATGGCGCCTGTGGTTGTAGCTCAGTGGTAGAGTGCTTGCCTAGCATGTGTGAGGCACTGGGTTCAATTCTCAGCACTGCATATAAATAAATACAATAAAGGTCCATCAGCAACTAAAAATTTTTTTAATTCATACAATGGATTACTATACAGCAGTAAGCATGAACAAACAACACAAATTAATTTACCAACAAAAAAAATTAAAAAGTGGGAGACAAAAGAGAAAATACTGTTAATGTACTAAAGTTCGAAAATTAATCCACACCATTTAGAATCAGAATAATGGTGTCCTTGAGGTGGTGGGTAGGGATACTGACAGAAAGGGGCTTCTAGGTATCTGGTAATGTTCTATTTTATTGTAGATTCCCAACTACATTATGTATTTGTTTTATGGCTGCACACCTATGATTTGTGATTTTCTTGGTATGTTAGACTTTAATAAAAAGTTTCTTTCAAAATAAAATCAGGGGCTGGGGTCGTGGTTCAGTAGTAGAGCACTTACCTAGCATGCTCAAGGTCCTGGGTTTGGTCCCCCACACTGTGCAAAGGAGAAAAAAAAGCAGCATGAAAATTCATAAAATGGCGCCTGTGGTTGTAGCTCAGTGGTAGAGCGCTTGCCTAGCATTTGTGAGGCACTGGGTTTGATCCTCAGCACCACATATAAATAAATTAAACAAAGGACCATCGACAAGTAAATATATATATATATATATATATATATATAAAACAAAATATATATATATAAAAATAAAATAAATAAAATAAAATCAGGGGCTGGGGTTGTGGCTCAGTAGTAGAGTATTTGCCTAACATGTATGAGGCACTAGGTTCAATTCTTAGCACTGCATAAAAATAAATAAATAAAATAATGGTATTGTGTCCATCTATAACTAAAAATTTTTTAATAAATAAATAAAGTCAACATGCCCATATTTTAAAAAAATAATTTCATTTGTTAAAAATATGTATTTTGTAAACATGGTGCTTTAATATTTTTAAGTAAACCACTGTGCAAATGTAAATATATTTTAGTGCTCCATGTTCAGACAGGATGGATAATACTGAATAATATGTACCAGGAATTGCATGCTTAAATTCTCTGGTCACCATTAACATTGTGTATTTCTTAATGCCTGAAATAACATCTAAACCAGGGGCAGCTGCTTCAAGCAAAATGGCATTTAGGTGATTTTAAAGACCTTAATGAGATCAGGTAATTGCTTGGTGAAGCTAAAAATTTTACCTTCAATTAACTAATCAACAGCACCATACATCATCATAACTATCTCACTCCCTTCCACCTACGTACCATCAAGTCAACATAGGGGAGGCAGGTGTCTAAGAAACCACTTCCTCTAGATGTCTGAACCTGCACTCAGGGGACATATTTTAAACATTTATTGAATTAGTCCAGTCTAATTTACAATTAATGGAAAGTCTGTTGTAATGCACATTCCATAAGCAGCTAAGGAAAGCTAAAACTTCAAATCAGTGTGTGGACCAAACACACTTTGTGTTCTCTGCAATTTATGAAATATTTTCAGAAATCATTTAAAAACATCTGGGTTTCCTGCCTCCACTTGTTAAATGAATGATACTGATAAAAAATAGTAGTACTCACAAGCTATTCCAAATGGTGTCATTTTTCAGTCAATTGGTATATTGTAAATAAAACTCTTGACTGAAATTGAGAAGTGTGAATTAGACATTGAAAGACATTGCCAAGTCTAAAGGGAAAGATGGCCAATATAAACCACAAAAACACTTCCTCTTAAATGCATGTCAGTAAAACAAAAAGGGGGGCAGGAGAACATCTTTTAGTGCTTGTTTAGGCTTAAACAGACCTAAGCCTGTCTTCTCTCACAGTGACCCAAGCCTGGCAGACGCTCTGGTACTTGCAGCCACTACTTACTGTGATTTATGCTATGCTCCTGGAGCCACGTAGGGAAGCCCTGTTTCCTTGTGGCCAAAGAACAGGAAATACAATGAGGGTGCCAGGCTCGGGGAGGGAGGAAAGTGTCTCTCCTCTCTTTGGGGGAGGACAAACAGCTTTCAATTTCATTCTAGTGTGATATTTATTAAAAGCTTACTGTATACCAAACACCATGCTAGGTGCTGGTAACATGATATAACATGATAGTAAGCCACTGCGCTACTGTACTTAGAGTCCTTTGAGGAATATGTATAACGGGTCAGACAAAATAAATAGGATGCTGAACAGTTTATATAGGGCAAACATCAAATAAATGGACCCAAAGGCAGAAATTTTTTAATACTTTAAAAAGTTACAAAGTGTATTTTATTATGCTCATTTCCAGAAGAAAATAAGAGGGAAATGATGCCCCAAATGGATTAGTTTCCCTGTATGATAGAATAGAGGCAATATCCACAAAAGTTGTTATCACCTATTTTGTACTGCAATCCCTTCCAGATTTAATGCTAGACTTGAGTTAAGATTAAATAAAATGAACAGAAAAACTCAACTCTCGCCAGGTGCAGTAATCCCAGCAGCTCAAGAGGCTGAGGCAGGAAGATTGAAAATTCCAAGTCAGCCTCAGCAACTTAGTGAGACTCTGTTTCAAAATAAAAAAGGCTCAGTGGCTCAACTGAAAACTTGGGTTCAATTACTGGTACCCAAAACAAAACATAACTCTTTTTCTAGATAGAATGAAACCTGACTTGATACCTCTTCAAGGGAGCAATAGATGAAGTGAGGAAGTTCCCATTACAACGCCTATTAGTATAGTAATTGAGGTCTTGGACTTGACTTCTTGCTGACAGTTTCCTTATCTGGAAAATGAGGCCAATAACAATATCTACTTTATAGTATTGTTGTGAGGGTTAAATGATATAAAGAACTTATGTCAAGAACTTACATAATATTTAGTACATAGAAAGTGCCTAATATATGTTCACTTATTCATTTAACACATAATTACCTACTTCCTATTACGTGTCAGGCTAGAGATATATAGTAGAGAACAAAGCAGACAAAATTCCATACCCTCATGGCATTAACATATCAGTGAGGAGAGATATACAATTAATAAATTAGTAAAATAGTATGTCCAATTGCTCTTCTAGTAACTTCATTATTAATGCATATCTTGGTCCTCCCAAAAGCTAAAGAACTATCACTAGAGGGGATGGGAGCAGTTTATTAGGTCTCCAGCCACATCTCCTTCAAAAAATGATTCTTGCTTGGGGTGAAAGCTGAAAATGTCTACAGATTTGGAGGAATATGTTGGCTCTAATAGTGACATCCAACGAATTGTGATTATCCTTTTTTTTTTTTTTTTTTTTTTGGTACTGGTACTGGAGATTGAACCCAGGGCACTTTAGCACTGAGCTGCATCCCCAGCCCTTTTTAAATTTTTTGAGATAGGGTTTCCACTAAGTTGTTTAGGGCCTCACTAAATTGCTGAGGCTGGTCTCAAATTTACAATCCTCCTGCCTCAGCCTCCTAATTCGCTGGGATTACAGGCATGCTCCACTGAGCTCAGTAATTTTCTATTCCTTCTTTTTTTAATTTTTTTAGTTGTAGATAGACACAACACCTTTATTTTTTATTTATTTATTTTTATGTGGCGCTGACAATTGAATCCAGTGCCTTACACGTGCTAGGCAAGCACTCTACCATTGAACTACAACCAGAGGCCCCATTTTCTGTTTTTTTTTTTTTTTTGGAGGGTAAGTACTGGAGATTGAACTAAGGGGCACTCAACCACTGAGCCACATCCCTAGCCCTATTTTGTATTTTATTTAGAAACAGGGTTTCACTGAGTTACTTAGCACCCTTTTGTTTTATTTTGTTTTCAGTGCTGGGGATCGAACTCAGGGCCTTGTGCATGCGAGGCAAGCACTCTACCAACTGAGCTATATCCCCAGCCCAGCACCCCGTTTTTGCTGAGGCTGGCTTTGAACTCATGATCCTCCTGCCTCAGCCTCCCCAGCTGCTAGGATTACAAATATGGTCCACAGCACTCGGCTGCATTTTCTATTATTTTTATTATCATTATTATTTTTAGTTGTTGATGGATCTTTATTTTAATAATTTATTTATATATGGTGCTGAGAATCAAACCCAGTGCCCCACACATGCGAGGCAAGCGCTCTACCACTGAGCCAGAAACCTAGCCCCCATTTTCTATTTTTTTATTTATTATTATTATTTTTTGTACCAGGGATTGAACTCAGGGGCACGCAACCACTGGGCCACATCCCCAGCCCTTTTTTGTATTTTATTAGAGACAGGGTCTCACTTACTAAGTGCCTCGCCATTGCTGAGGCTGGCTTTAAACTTGTGATCCTCCTGCCTCAGCCTCCCAAGTGCTGGGATTACAGGCATGCGCCACCGCACCCCGCCCCATTTTCTATTTTTGATGAGAAAATAAACTGAATGAGGAAAAGGAATCATAAGAGGGAGGCGGAATACAGGGGGAAATGAATGAATAAAAAGAAAAATAGAGAGAAAAAGATGGAATGGCATGATTCAACTATAAAAGAAAAATAAAAACAAGTAAGACAAACTCAATAGGCATCGCTCTTCCTGCAGGTATTTATGAATATGGGGAGGAAACCCTTTACTATGAACTCTTTTCTGTGTTCATCCGAGATGTGTCTTCAGAGAGTAATGAGATTTGAGAGGCAAGGGATAAGTCTGCTAAATTCCAGAGACTGACCTCCAACTCAACATCTTGTCTCAACCTCCTGAGTAGTTGATATTACAGTAGGCACCACCATGCCCAGCTGGAGAGTTGTTTTTAATATTTAAGCTTTTTCAATAATATCAGCCTCCCTTTCAAATTAAAAAGTATTCTAATAAATGTTAGAAAATATGCATTCAAGCCGGGCACTGTGGCTCACGCCTGGAATCTTGTTGTTAAGTTCGTTGGTAGGGGGAGTAGGTTTGGTTAGATGAAGAGTTCGGTCGTTGGGAGCAGTCAAGCTAGTTACTGTATAGGTGTGGTAGTGTTAGGCTTGTACCCAAGGAGTAGGTTCCAATGAGGAAAAGGAATCATAAGAGGGAGGCGGAATACAGGGGGAAATGAATGAATAAAAAGAAAAATAGAGAGAAAAAGATGGAATGGCATGATTCAACTATAAAAGAAAAATAAAAACAAGTAAGACAAACTCAATAGGCATCGCTCTTCCTGCAGGTATTTATGAATATGGGGAGGAAACCCTTTACTATGAACTCTTTTCTGTGTTCATCCGAGATGTGTCTTCAGAGAGTAATGAGATTTGAGAGGCAAGGGATAAGTCTGCTAAATTCCAGAGACTGACCTCCAACTCAACATCTTGTCTCAACCTCCTGAGTAGTTGACATTACAGTAGGCACCACCATGCCCAGCTGGAGATGTTTTTAATATTTAAGCTTTTTCAATAATATCAGCCTCCCTTTCATTCTAATAAATGGTTAGAAAATATGCATTCAAGCCGGGCACTGTGGCTCAGGAATCCCAACACTTGAGTTGAGGCAGAAGGATTGCACGTTCAAAACCAGCCTCAGCAATGGCGAGGCACTTAGCAACTCAGTGAGACCCTGTATCCAATAAAATGCAAAAAAGGGGCTGGGGATGTGGCCCAGTGGCCAAGTGCCCCTGAGTTCAATCCCCGGTACCAAAAACAGAAAAAAAGAAAAGAAAATATGCATTCAACAACAAAACAAAATTAAATGGGAAGTAGCCCCGCTGGCTTTCATGTGGAAAATCGCCTGAAGTTGGCAATGACTTTTCTTTCTTTCTTTTTTTTTTTTTTCTTTTTTTTTTTTTTTTTTTCTTTCATCATCATGTTCTTTTTTAAACCACCGCTACACAGGAAAGTGTTCATTCGCCTCGAAAACCTCACGGGCGACCGCCTGCCGGATGCTCCAAAGTCAAGATCCTCCACAGACAGGAAATGCCTTTGCCAGCTCCAAGGTCTCCTTCCCTCTCCATTGTCTGCAGAGATCTGTGTACATCCGAGTTCTGAAGAGGTTTCCCGCCTGCAACTGTGAATCAAAGAGTTGTCTCAAAAGAAGGGAATCACTGCGGCTTTCTAGCTTTTCTGGCTAACACTTGGCGCCTGCTGGGTGCCAGGTATTGATGCCTACTCTCAGGTCTGCTACCCACCACTCTAGGAACTGAGGGTTGGAGGCTGAGAATTGCTTCCCAATGGTGTTCCACACCCACCTCACCCACACCAGCAAGGGGCTTGCAGGGGACCCCATCTACTTTTCTTCCATCCCAACTCTTATCCAGGACAATATAGGTGGAGAGGAATTTCCTACAGCCACATCTGAAGGGGTAGCTGGTGTTCTGAGATCTTGGAGCTCAGATACTTTGGTAAATAGGAAGACTCTGCCAAGTGCTTCTCAATTCAATTTAACGACAGTACCGAAAAATGTATCAAAGGTCAAAATTAGATGAGATGCTTTCAGAATGCAGCTGGAACTTCATAAAACCCAATGGGATGAAAGGTAAAAAATGTTAGTAGAATATGTAATTATTTTAACCACAAGATATGAAACTCCTAACCATTTTCAAGCATCTGGGTGATTATTTACTTTTCTACATTCTGTCCCATGTTATCCAAAGTCACATAAATATCACCTCCAATCACAGATTTAAAGAATCATTAATTATTAGATTTTAAAGAGAAATTAAAAGGGTGAGCTGTTGAGTTCATGTTCTCTTCCACAAGGAAGTATAACTAGAATGGGAATTTTGGATCTGCCCCCAGCAACATGCATTTCTCACAAAGTCCAAATATTCATGTTTTCTTGAATCCCTGTCCTGTCCCCCACTAAGATGAATATTCACAGTAATAAACCCACAAACTAAAAGCTTGTCAGAAATGTTGAAAGAGAATAGGTACTTTCACTATCTGAGATGGTTTCCTCTTTTCCCACAAGATGTCTTATCAGCTTTCACCCTGAGAAAACCATAAAGAGCAAGAAAAAGAAACCTTATGCAATAGTTCTCTAAATAAAATACTACACAACAGGCTAGTCATCCCTAAAAGTGATGTTGTTTAAAGAGTCAAAGTACATCATCCAACAAAATCAATATCCTATTAAGTTAGAAAGGTTTCTGAATATCAAAGAGCAATGAACTGAATAACTGAAAGTATGAGTACATGACCCAGGGGATTAATCACACACTGTCATGATGAAATTAGGGCAATTCTTCCAATCATTAACGTTTTGCTTACAAAAATGTGCTTTTCTATTTGACTTTCTGCTAAATGATAACCGTTTTCAAGTTGAATCTCCTGATAAAAAGAGTTAAAAACAAGACAGGAGTTGTGCTGTAAAGGTCATACATGCCGCTTCAACATGAAATAAGCCAAAAGACAAACAAATGAAAAATGCCTGGATTGTAGGAAGAATTTGTAAATATTCATTGGCAGTCTGTAATGGGGCACTATAGAAGAGTTAGAGCCAACCTGTGTCCTTGGGAGTATGGAACCTCCTCCACTTAACATGCTCTTGATTCTTAAGGACATGTTTAGATTCAGAACATGAGTAATTTGAAGGGAGCTAGGGTTAGCTTTAAATCTGGTTTCAGGGAAGTGTCTACTTTAAAACAAGAATTCTCGAGTTTTCTAGTGCCAATCAATACATAAGCTGGTATTTCTCTACTTAATAGTTATGATACAGTTACTCCTAAGAATAAACATTAACTAGAGGTTATCTCTGGGAGCAAAACCACAAATTACAGCATTACTTTAACTCAATATCGGATCCATAAACCTCCTATTCTGCAAAAATCTGGTACAGACAGTTGCTTTTTCAGACAAGACTGATTATGACCTTTGAAACCTTGATGTAACCTGTCAGGCAGGGTCCGGAGCTTGGAGCCTACAGCCCATGGGAAGGAACACTCCCACTGGATGGCTACTTGGGGTTCCAACACTGAGTATAAATGAGGAGTAGGGGGAATAATAAAGAGCATGAACTGAATTGGGGATTGGGAAGCCGAAAGGGGTCATGTAAATCAACTAGACCATCTTTGCTTTACAGATGAGAGAACTCAGGCCAAAGACTAACATGCAAACTCAACTCATCAAACATCCAGGCCTATCCACACCTCTCCACTTAAGGACCAGGGTTCATTTTCTCAGAAATCTAGTTCACCTGCAATTCCAGGGGCCTTCTTGGAATCTAAGAAGACAGGATGTGACAACCACTAAGAGCAGTTACTTTTTCAGTCTTCACCTGAGTGTCCCTGTCTGGAGAGCCACAGCCCTGTCAGCCAGACCAGGGATAGGGTCATTCTGTCACAGGCCCTCACCACAACTAGAGGACTCCATAGAGGCCCAGGCTAGAGGCAGAGGTTTCTAGGCCTCTCCCCCTAGAGGTCTCTCGTGGTTTTCCTGGAATGTCAGAGACCCCTGTGGCTCAGCTAGGCAGGTAGCTGGATGCGGGCTAGCAACCAGAACTGACAGAAGCCTCAACCCACAGCCACCTTCACCTCAGCACTAGCATTCTCCCCCCATCCCACAATAACCCATCCTGAACCTGAGCCCTCCTCTACTCAGCCGTCAAGCCTCACTCTCACCCACTTCCCTCTGTTCTCTCTCCCTCTCAGACCCTCATCTCCAAGGCTGGAGTAACTTTGAGGGAAGCAGGCGCGGCTAGGAGTGAAGGAGAAGTACCGGTCTCACCTGCTTCTTCATGGTAGGAGCACCCTAGAACAGTGGTTTTCAGAGTGTGTGCTCTGGGTCAGTAGCTTAGGCATCACCTGGGCATTTGGAGGTATGCGTTCCCGCTCCCATCCTACACTTACCAAACTGTAGAGATGGGGCGGGAGTGTGTGACAACCTGCTGTTCCTCCCGCCGGTGTCCCCCATCCCCTGACAGCCCTTCCCCCGCACCCCCGACCCCGGCCTCGCCACACAAAGAGTGCTCCAGAGCCTCGGCCTCAGGGATGACGCAGTGTTGACTCACACCGGTCAAGGACAGCGGCCGGGGCCAGCCCGGCAGCAGAAGCCAATCGATGGGGCGAAAGCGGCTCCGCAGTGGGCCACCTCGGTCCGGACTCCTCCCGCCACCCGCGGCGCCCAGGTCCGGGAATAGGAGCCGCCCCCCATCCCCCCCCCCCACCGAGACACACACGCCCCCATTTCCCCGGCAAACTTCTTAAGAAAGGCTCAAACTCATGTTCCAGGCGACTCCCGCTGACCCACTCCCAAAACGCTAGAAGCAAGAGCCCCAGGAAGCTCAGCGACCAGCACCGCACAGGCACCCGGGGCGCAAAAGGGGAAAAGGGAAGGTTTGGATTTGTTTTTTTTTTTGTTTTTTGTTTTTTTTTTTTTTTTTAACCAAATAAGGAGACGTCCGACAAAGTCAGTCGTCCCATGGACGGGTTTATTTTATAAACAAGTAACTCATTAAAAAACAAAACAACATTTTGGTCATTTTTTTTTACAGTTACAATTCTATATACACATTTATAGACATTGTTTGATATAAAACACAATATCTACAATCTACTTACACTTAACCTTCGAGTTCTAGTTTATCTGTGATTAATCACGAATGAGTCAGTTTCTCTGCTGTAGGACGGTACTATCCCCTTAACACTTTTGTCAAACAGGTACTAAATGACAGTGCAAAACAACCATTTAGGTCTAGTCTTATCAATTCTTGCTTTTGAAACAAAAGGAACACACATCCCAAGACAAGAGATGGCTTTGGATTTAAGGCAGCAGTGTAAGAATGTCAAAAAAAAAAAAAAAAAAAAAAAAAAAAAGCAAAGAATGTCTTCTTTTATAGTATTCCAAGGCTGCCTTGAAAGGTGAGTCCCCTTTCCAAGGTACCTATGAATTTGGGGTATTTCTTTGCTTTTTCATTAAGTAGGAGGGAGACACAGATTATAGAAAAATCTTTCAAGAGAAGCCTATTAAAACCATTAAAGTTATAAGTTAAAAATTTAACAAAAGTTCAAAAATTCTTTTTCATAAATAGAAATATCAATTTACTTTTTTCAAAAGGGGGGTGAATTTAGTCACTTTATCAAAACAACCTAAAATCAGTACATATGCCATTTGTTAAGTCAAAATTAAGGTTTCAATGTAGGTTTGTTAAGTAGCCAGTGCACCAAATATTTTAGGTTTCCAGAACACCAGAAAATTGATTTCCCTTTTTCATATAGCTTCTTAGTTCTTCTGTGTTTTCTGTAGCAAAATGTTGTTTCCCATCCAATTTTCTGAACATACTAATGCCAGTGATCATCATCCAGCATTAAAATAGCCTTTATCTCCCTCAATGTCCACTTCCTGGTCAGAATCCTCAGAAATCTCTGAATCAAGGTCTTCCTGGGAGGCAGGGGAGGGCGAACATTGAGAACTATCCAAAGAAGCACCTTTATTCTGTTCACTGGATAAGTCTTGCCTCTGCTCACAAGGATTGTCCAAACTTTCCAGTTCATCCTTTTTATTGCTTTGAGGGTTCTCCTAAATGAAAGGAATGAAAACAGAGATTGGTAGGATCTTGAAATAGGAAGAGGCATAAATCAAAATGTCATTTCATCCAGCACCATCCTTTCAATATTTTATTTATCAAATGTCTTTAGCTATAATCTTTTTACTTAGAAAATACATACTTTGGATTCCTTCTTTATTTGAAAGAGGAATTTGTCACATCAGAGAAAGATATAGTCTTATAAGACTATCAACCACAATATAAGGCATTATAGCAATGAAACACTTAAAACCAGCCCTGACCCATGGTCTCAAGATTCTTAAAAGTTCAGGGGGAAAACCTCAGATCACTAGATTATCTTCATTCTTTAAATACTTCAAACTTGGGGCTAAGGTTATAGGTCAGTGGAACAGTGCTTGACTAGCACATGTTAAGCCCTGAGTTTGATCCTCAGCACCCCATAAAAATAAATGAAATACAGGTATTGTGTCCATCTACAATTTAAAAAAAAAGATTTAAATACTTGAAGCTTGTCAATTAACAAGTTCTCTAGACATTTTAAGAATAAGAATGTTAGCCGGGCGCGGTGGCGCACGCCTGTAATCCCAGCACTTTGGGAGGCTGAGGCAGGAGGATCGCGAGTTCAAAGCCAGCCTCAGCAATGGCGAGGAACTTAGCAACTCAGTGAGACCCTGTCTCTAAATAAAATACAAAAATGGGCTGGGGATGTGATCCAGTGGTCGAGTGCCCCTGAGTTCAATCCCCGGTAACCACAAAAAAAAAAAAAAAAAAAAAAAAAAAAAAAAAAAGAATAAGAATGTTAAAAGCTAGGGGCATATCATGTGTAAAGCCCTGAGTTCTATCACACACACACATACAGTGAAAGCAGTTAATGATGAATTAAGAAAAAATCAAATTAGGGCTAGGGTTGTGGCTCAGCAGTAGTGTAAGGCCCTGGGTTTAATCTTCAGCACCACATAAAAATGAATAAATAAAATAAAGGTATTGTGTCCAACCACAATACTAAAGATAAATACAACTAAAAGATAAATATTTTTTTAAAAAATCAAATTATTAATTTTTAAAAATATTTATTTATTTACTTTAGTTGTACACAATGCAATGCATTTATGTTTATGTGGTGCTGAGGATCGAACCCGGACCGCGCACGTGCGAGGCGAGCGTTCTGCCGCTGAGCCACAACCCCAGCCCAAATTATTAATTTTTTTATTGGTACTGGGGATTGAACTCAGGGGCACTTGACCACTGGGCCACATCCCCAGCCCTTTTTTGTATTTTATTAGAGACAGGGTTTCACTGAGTTGCTAAGTGCCTCACCATTGCTGAGGCTGGCTTTGAACTTGTGATCCTCCTGCCTCAGCCTCCCAAGTGCTCGAATTACAGGCATGCACCACTGCGCCCAACTCAAATTATTAATTATTAGACTGAATTCCTTTTCAATCATTTTCTGGAGTAAATTTAGGAACATCTAAACACAAAAATATATATAGCAAGCTACAAAATCATGGATGGCAAAGAAAAAATGCAGAACTTGTAGAATGCTGCCAACTAAGAAGAGAAACAATTAACTACAATTTGCTTAAAATCTGAGGCAAATTTCTGAAAAGTCTTCCCATATTACATAGAAACTAAAAGTCCCTGGCAAGCCAGGTGTGGCAGTGTACACCTGTAATCCCAGCAGCAGGAGGATCACAAGTTCAAAGCCAGCCTCAGCAGCTTAGCGAGGCCCTAAGCAACTTAGTGAGACCCTATCTCAAAATAAAAAGTAAAAAGGGCTGGGGATGTGTCTCAGCACCTCTGGGTTCAATCCCCAGTAATGAAAAGAAAGAGCTCCTCTAGGTAAACTAGAGCCAAGTCTTTGAACAAAAATTAAATATATCAGTGAATTTTTAATTTGAGCTTGTCTAAAATGGATACAAACACTACACAGGAACATTATGATATACTGTTTCTTGAAAACATATACTAAGGTTGTTGAGTAATATATTCACCAAATTCTCAATTACATAACAAGGTCAGCAACTGAGAGGAAATCTGCAAATCTTTTAAATCATGTTAGAATAATGAAATTACGGGAATTTTATTTTCTGTTTCAAAATAGTCTTTGGGATACCATCTTGTTTTAATAAAAAAAGAAGTGATTAATAAATTTAAAAATACACATTAAATTTTCCCACTCACATTGTTTCAGTATATTGTATTTATTATTTAAAACCATATTTACACTGGCAAATAAACAATTCATCAATTGTCAGACAACTTTGAAACATGAGGAATAGGACATCAAAAAAAAAAAAAAACCTTTAGCTTTAAGTCAATAGAGCTTCTTTAAAAACAGAATTAGCCTTTACTTGGATATTTTCTTGCATGTTTAATATTCATTTTAAGAGCTTGCCTTAGAGGAAAAATAATTTTAAACTCCTTGATATTTAATTATTCTTTTAAAAAAAACAGTGCAAACAAGACTTAAAAGTGTTTGTTTCCTTATATTTACCCTTGAGTTCTGCCTGGTTTTATTATGGCTGTGTAAATAAAAGAAACAATTTTCTCCCAAAGATAACTGCTTAAGTCATTTACTGTCAATTACTTTATCTTTCCTGCGTTAATTAGATAAACAACATATGGGGGTTTATAAAACAATTAGCTGGGAGTTTTACTAGCCAGTGTGTGAAAACCTAAGCATAATTGATATAGGACCTGCATTAGGTGCTTTTAGCATTACTGCCACCTGAGCAACTCATCCTGAATTTCAGCAGGACTATTTGTCTTTTTAATCAAGGTGAAGAGGTTAAATAGTCTCTCAAATGACTTTTGCATACAACCCATAACAGGCCTCGCATTGAGATAACATGATACAAATATTTATTTCCATAGAAACGGAATCATGTCGATACCTGTTTTAGTCTTCTCCATTTAGCTCGTCGATTCTGAAACCAGGTTTTGACCTACAGGAGAGAGAAAGAGAAAAGAAATAAAGGGGCGGGGAACAAACAAACAAACAAACAAACAAAAACCCCACCAAACTTGCAAAGAGCCCAGAATCGAGAAGGACCCAGGGAGGACAGGGGCGGTGGGTGCAGAGCCGCCCTCCAGGGGTTGCCGCAGCGCACAGTGGCTTCAGCCTGTCCACTGCTCTCTTCAGCCTTGATGATCCCAGCCCAGAAGGCTGCCGCGGGAGGAGACCCCAAGTAGCTCACCTGTCTCTCGCTGAGCTGCAGCATCTTGGCCAGACGCTTCCGCTCCGGCGGGGAGAGGTATTTCTGGGTCTCGAACTTCTTCTCCAGCTCGATGGTCTGGTCGTTGGAAAACCTCACCTGGCCGCCTTTCCTTTTATGCAGCGGCCTCTGTAAGAAGGGGCTCCAGAGCAAGGGTTTGCCTGCGAGCAAGAAGAGCGGCAGTTAGTGAAGACCCTGGAGCGGCCTAACCAAGCCCCAGACCTACCTGGCCCAAGGGGTGACAAGGTGAGGAATGAGACGAAAAGACCACCCAACAAGTCGCGTGTAAGGAGAGCCCAACCGCTCCTACTAATCTCCCCCAACATACAGACACACAGAGCTGCAGATGACACATAGCAACCATAACACCTATATCTAAGATACAAATACAAATGTTTTAATCTCCAAAAGAATGCCCAGTACAGGCTGCGCTTAGAACACCAGGACGCTCTTTCACCTGTCGCTCTTGAATTTATGCACATATTTTTATACCTCTAAGTCCTCTCCCATAGTAAACCGCACTTTCCAAATATCCCAATATGTGCGTTTCGGAGAGGAGCGGGGTTGTGACACCAGACAAGGCCTGGCTGCGGGAGAACGCTCAGGCTCAGGCCCAGGCCCGCGCCCAAGTTAGACCACATGTGGATCCTCCAATCCTGGCCCTACGGCGCCGAGGCCTCCTCTGATTTCACACCCGACCCGCGGGGGCGGCCAGTTAGAGCCACGCCGTGGGCTATGGCAACATTTCCGTCAATGTGTTTCCTGTTGGTCTATCTCGAAAAACCCTTTGCTTCCTCCTGCGCGGTCCCAACAGTAACCCAAGGAAACCCAGGGCGCGCTCTGTGAAAACGTTCGCCCCCAGACCGGCCCTCCTGAGGGTCTCCCTTTAGGCCCAACAGGAGAACAGAGCCACGCCGGGGACCATGGCACCAAATCCTGGAGGCTGGAATTTTGAAAATACAAATATAATAGCCTAAAAAAAAAAAAAAAAAAAAAGAAAGAAAGAAAGAAAGAAAGCTGCAACACACACGTATCCCAAAATTCTGACGGTAAGAAGGAAAGGTGGAGAACTGAGCTAAAAGCCGCTCCATAATAACACTGACATTAAAATGCTAATTGTCGGGCCTGAAGTTGTAGCTCAGTGGTAGAGCACTTGCCTGGCATGTGTGAGGCCCTGGGTTTGATCCTCAGCACCGCATATAAATAAGTAAAATAAAAGATCCATTTTCAACTAAAAATTTTTTTTTAAATGTTAATTGTCTCTAGGGTCCCTACTGAATCCGCCAATAACAGTTGATTTAAAACCCTGGTGGCCCCAGGCGAGGCGCCCGGTTTCCTTATTTACCCTAGGGCTTTAGACCCCAGAGGCGCCAAGGGCCACCGGAACCCAGTCACTTATTTCTCAGGCACTGAGGGGACAAGTCCCACAAATTCTGTGTGCCCAGAGTGTCCACGTTGCCCTTCCTAACTGGCGCCCGGGGTCTGCACCTTCCTACTCCAAAGAGTTGCCTGTCAGTCCGTCCGTCGGTGTGTCTGCAGGCCTGCGCCTAAACGCTTTGAAAGCTGGCTTTGTTTTTTCGAGATTTTGCTTGCGTCAGGCTTCAGACTGGTGCAAAACAGCCTCGAAAAAAAAAAAAAAAAAAAATAGGAAGCAACTGGTTATTTTAGCTGCCATAAAGTCACATCCCACACAGAGGAAATGAACAATATCAGAAAAAAACGGATCCCGGCTATCAGAAGTCGAGTGTTTCCTGAATTTGTCTGTATTGAGGATGTCGATAAAATAATCAGCAGCGTGCACTACTCCGGGGGAAGGGTCTGCTTCATGCAGCCAGGAAAACACTTAACAGCTTCTGAAACCAGATTTACTCCTATCGAGAACTCAAGATTTCCTGTATGAACGGAAAGGGTCAGGCTCTTTCACTGCACAAGCTTGTTGAACCAAGTCCAGCCCCGTAACCACCCCGGCCCAGCAGTTATCCTTGTCCCGCAGAGGCCGGCCCAGGGCGCCTCGACACCCTCCTCCCCGTCCCCTTCGTTAAGAGGCACCACCCCGGACTACACGCGCGGCCCAGGGCTATCCTCCTCCGCTAGCCCCGGCGGCAGCGCCCGAAGTCTCAGCCAGGCCCGAGTGCCCCGACGCCTACAAGGTGCAGGAAAACCAATCTGAGTCACTGTGCGGTCAGCCCCGGCTGCGCGAAGTCGGGGCCCGCGCCTCCTGTCCCTGCGCGCGCCCGAGATCCGCTTTTCAATAGCTTTTGCCACAACTTTCTATTGCCTCTCCCCTCCGCCCCCGCCGACTCCCGCCACCTGCAGGGTGGCGCCTTCCCAGCCGTCTCCCGGGCTTGGCCCCACTGTGACCTGGCCGCCTTACCCAGGGGGTCGTGGCGAAGCAAGGCGTGTGTGTAGTCGTTCACCGTCCGTGGGAAGGGGTACAGAGGACCTCCGAAGCCACTGGGGCCGTAGGCGGCGGCCAGCGCAGCTGCGGGGTGGTGCGAGAAGGCGGGATGGATCGGCGTGGGCTCGTACACCGGGGTCCGGTAGGAGGACACGAGGCTGGTGAAGGAGGAGTTGGGGGACGGCAGCGTGGGGGTGGGCGTGGGAGCAGCGGGCCCACGGCCCAGAATGTCCTCGATGTAGAACGGCGTCGGGTGAGCAGGCTGCAGCAGCGGCGTGGGCGCGTACAGGGGCACCCCCACGGCGCCCGCCGCGGAGGGCGGCCCGGGGTGAGGGTACTGCATGGCTCCGCTGCGCTCCGGCCCCTCGGAGAGCTGCCCGCCCGCACCGCGGCGCTACATTTATCGGCGCTCCGAACTCCCGGCGATAGGCTCCGCGGGCCACGGGGTGGGGCCCGCTCACTGGCCCCTTCCTGCCGCCAGGCCCTGCGGCCAATGGCGCGGGGACCTGGGAGCCGCCTCCCGCCCCCAACCCTGGCCCGCCCCCCGCCTGCCGAGTGTCCCGCCCCCGGGACGCGCTGGTTCCCTGGCTTCTGGGACCCTACGCCCAGGTGACCCGCCGCCACCATCGCCACTGAGTCTCCGACACCTTTGCCGGGGACTCCCTCCAGGAAAGCCGGGCCGCTTGAGTGCGTCGGAGAGACGCGAGGAAAGAAGCTGTCAAGAGCCGGACCCGGGCAGCTGTAGCCCCAGCCAGGAAGCATCTCTAACGAAACTCGGGAGCACTGTCCAGGCCTGCCTCAGGGTGGCAGGAGATGGGCCCAGGCGAGGGGCAGTGGGACTCGGAGGGCGCGGAGGATGGTTACAGGGCCGTCTCTTCACGGGCCTGAGAGAAACTTCCCTAGTCAGCGCGCTCCCTGGAATAACGGTGTTGCCTTAAACACCTCCGGAGCTCACAGCTAGATGGTGAGCAGATCTTAGCGTTGCTCCAAGGTAGAGTCCTTAGGTGGTGCAAACGACTAGACTTCAGGTGTTCTGGGCATTAGGTCGCTGCAGCTGGTTTCATTTGGGGACCCCCGGACTCAGACACTTCCCTGGGATGCTGGCAGAAGCTGCTCTGTACAGGACTCAAGAGGAGGCCAGGGTCCTGAGGCTCCAGGAGGAGGCTATGCAATCTTCTTCGATCCAAGGGGGCTGCTCCGTGTCCTCTGTCCCTGCGCCCTGGCGGTGGCAGCTATGCGCAGCCTCGCTCCTGCTTTTTGCACGTGTTTTCTATTGGAGCGGTGGCGCTGGCCCGCGTGGCCGCGGCCCAGTGCGCCTCTACTCGCCTCGGGGGCAAAGGGGAATTTTCTTGATTGACGCCCTCCTGCGGTGGTCACACCTCGCGGTGAGCTGTTTCTGCTAAGGTTCTCTATTAGTCGTGTAAATAGAAAGACTTCTCGAGCTTTTTCTGTGTGTCTGTTTGTCCGTGTGTAGGGGTTAATTTACATCATTGAATTATTATTCAACTGCAGTGGGTCCGAAGTAGGAATAGTTGACTGGGAGCTGGACATCCTGGATTCGAGTTTCATTTCGTACATTTTTCTTGAGCAGTGTGCCAGCAGTGAACAAGACAGATCTAATCCCTGAATTCATGGAGACAGGAAACATTTAACACTGACATATATGTGCTGAAATCTTATAACAAGGGACATCACCTAGTTGTGGGGGCAGGGAGAGGGAGGAGCATTAAGGAAAGGAAAGGCTTCCCTAGAGAAGTGATGTTTGAAAGATGAATAGGTGTCAACAAGCTAAAGTGAGAGGACCAACATCCAAGTCCAGAGAATAGCATGTGAGTGTTAGCTCATGCAGCTTTGGTAAATTTACCACCCTGGACTTTTCTCATCTGAAACATTTGACCTAAAGCGTCCTAATCAGGGATAGGGTCATAGGCATCTTTCAGAATTTAATGACAATGAAGAGCTACAAGTACAGACAAACCCAGCAAATGTATATATTATCATTTAGTCAAAATATTGGAGACCAGTAAGAATATATCTGCGTATTTGCTTTATTACATAAACTATCTCTGGAAGAATAACAGAAAATTAGTACCTTTGGCTGTCATGAAGAGAGGGATGAGGTTGGAGGGAGAATGTATACCTTTTGAATATTTGGAGAATTGAACCATGTGCATCTGTGACCCATTTATAGAATAAGTCCTTGAAGTAACTAATTCTAGGTCTAGGGTAGGGAAGATATAAGTGCTCATAGATACCCTGTGTCAGAAACCATGGAAAGAAAACAGGCTGCCTTGAAGGGATTCCCACTGGCCAAACTTGGGAAGATTTAAGCTTCAAAAATACATTACAGATTATTACACTTTAATTATAACAATTCATGAATCCATAGTGATACTTTTTTAAAACAATTTTTAAAATATATTTATTTATTTGCTTTAGTTTTACATAATGTGATGCATTTATGTTTACGTAGTGCTGAGGATTGAACCCGGGCCGCGCACATGCTAGGTGAGCGCTCTACCACTGAACCACAACCCCAGCCCCTAAAACAATTTTTTTGGTTGTTGATAGACCTTTATTTTATTTATTTATATGCAGTCCTGAAAATCAAAGCCAGTGCCTCACACACGCCAAGCAAGTGTACTACCACTGAGCCACAGCCACAGCCCCCACAGTGATACCTACAGTGAGAGAGAGAATGGGTGGTGGATGGGAAAACTGGAAGAAGCCCTCCTAACAAATGTAGAAATTTGATAAGATCAGAAAATATAATAATTCATTTAAGAAAAATAATCGTTGAACATATCAACTCTGGTAAAATGTTAAAAGATGAGGATTTTCATAAGGTCTCATAGAATCACCCCAATTCATTGATCCTGGGCTTTTAAAAACCCACAGGAAATTTAATATGAATTATATGTTAGGCAACAGTATTAATATTCTCTTAGATGTGTGAGTTATATTAGAAAATGTCCGTACTCTTCAAAGATGCTAAAGTATTTAGGGGTGATGGGTCATAATATCTGCAGATATTTTAACATATAACACATGTGCACACATTGTATATACACATATGTATACCATCTGTGTAAGTATACAGAGATATATACATGAAGAGGGAAGTAAACCAAATATAGAAAGTTACTAATTGGTGAGTTGAGATGAAGAGAATATGGATTTTTTAAATAATTTATTTTAATTAGGTATATATGACAGCATAATGCATTTTGATTCGTTGTACACAGTTGCAGCACAACTTTTCATTTCTCTGGTTGTACACAATGTAGCATCACACCATATGAGACAATATGGATGTTTGTTGTAGTGTAGTTTCAGCTTCCCTGTTTTCAATATAAAAACTGGGGAAAATAAGTATGATTTTGTCTTTTAAAATGAATGTACCACCTCATTTTGTAAAGGTAAAAATTTTTGAATTATGTGTTAAGTCTGTATATAATTTCAGGTAGTGCCTTGCCCCTGGAAACCATCAGTGAGGGGACTGGGTTGGAGAATCATTGGTCTCTGTGCGCATCAACTCTGATGTTTGTTAGTCCCACCAGCATCATTCTTATCATGTGGCCTGATGGAGAATTAGGTATTTTCTTCAGTGTTTCAGAGACAGACACAGGCTCTGGGGACTAAGAAAGGACAGTACTATCTGATATTCAAATGTGCCAAATGTAGGAGCCCTAATTAAGGAGATAGCTAAGATTGCGGTTAGCTGTGAGCCATAAAGCATTACCACCTTCCATGATCTCGGGAGACTTGGCCCGGGACATTGCGGAAGGGGTCAATGCCATTTTGTGGTGGTTGGAGGAGTGTGGATTGCATGTTGGGGTGTTGAAGCTAGCAGAATTGAAGGAGCCCCAATTAGGGAGATGGCTATTGTGGTCAGCTGGAAGCCATAAGTTCCACCTGATAATAAGTATGTATGTGACGCACCTGTAAATGCATGTGAGGCACCTGCAAAGCTAAAGGTATATAACCGGGTGAAAGCGGTTGGAGTCAGGAGGAGAAGAATGAATTCATTCAGTCAGTCATGCAGTCGCTCGGTCGGAAGAAGAGTTTGGGTCGGAGAAGAAGAAAAGAATCAGAGCGACCAGAACGTAGGCAGAGCGGTTACAGAAGAGAAACCAGATAGAAGAAGTAATTCCTGGTCAGAGTTAGGCCGAGGCTCCTGAGGAAGAAAGAAGAAAGAAGAAAGAAAGAAGCTCTAAAAAATAATCTTTCTAAAAGCTAAGCTTGCTCTCTCTCTCTAAAGAAGAAATCTCTCTCTTTCAAACTCTCTCTCTTTCTCTCTAAGCTCTAAGAAGATGAAGAAGAAAAAGCTATCTCTAATCTTTCTCTCTAAGCTCTTTCTAAGAAGAAGAAAAATCTTTCTTTCTCTCTCTAAGCTCTCTCTAAGAAAGTAGAAGAAAAAGTAGTAATAGCTTTACTCTGCCTCCGATAGTTTTCCTCCCGCGGTCTGTGGCTGGCCATGACAGGCAGCTTACACAGAATAAAGAGCCTGTTCGTTTCCAGTCCGCCTCTGAACTTATTCCCATGGCATTGTTGCTCCAAGCAGCAATCGCTTCAGGCAGCAACACCTTCTAAAGTTATATTTGAGTTTTCAAAGAGTGAGACTTCAGTGAAATAAGCAGATAACTAATTTTTTTTTCCTCATGAAAGGTTTCCCCTCCTTATGTTTTTCTCCTTTTCCCTATCCCTTCTACCTAGCAAGTAACTAGGATGATTCCTCTAATTTATTTAATGATTTTATAGAAATTACTAGCGAGCTTTCCTTTTCCATCTTCAAAAATAGTATGTATTGGGCCAGGGACGGTGGCACACACCTGTAATCTCAGCAGCTAAGGAGGCTGAAGCAGGAGGATCTTGAGTTCAAAGCCAGCCTCAGCAAAGTGAGGCACTAAACAACTCAGTGACATCTTATCTCTAAATAAAATACAAAATAAGGCTGGGGATGTGGCTCAGTGGTTGAGTGCCCCTGAGTTCAATCCCCAGGATCCTGACCCCCCAAAAAATTGGTATGGGTTGGGCTGTGGATGTAGATTAGTGTCAGAGTGGTTGCCTAGCATGCATGAGGCCCTGGGTTCAATCCCTAATACCGCCAAATTAAAAAAAAAAAAAAAGGGAGTATGTTTTTATAGTACTGATTTATTCTGTGTTTGATGCAGCTACCAGCCAAAAAGGTCTAAATCTCTAAACTTTCAAAAATGAATATTAAACATGTTAGGAAAATAATCAATAATATGGAATTAGTAAATAGTCACTAATAAAGGAAGCACCATTACTTTCTTTGATGTAGCCATAGGCCCTGGGAAATGGATGGAGATCTTAAAGCCATTGGTATAACATTCCAGCTCAGCTACATAATCCTTACCAACAAATTGAAGCACTTAATTCTTTTAAGCTATATAACACTACCTTTTCTAAATCCAATCATCAGATCCATGTTCACTTTGCTGTTGTTTAAAAAAATTACAACCACATTTGTGAATGTCACATTTATTGAACTACATAATTTTTAATATCACTTGTGTAGGTTTTATAGTTTGTTTTATTGTTTTAAAAGTCATTTGGGGCTCTAAAAGAACTAGATTTTTCCAAAGTTGTCCTTATGATTTTTTTCACACAGTCAGAACTAATAAAACAAAACTGTTGTAGCTATTTAATTCAAAATCTCTTGGAGTTTCAATATTTTTTCTCTGCTGGATACTAAAACCAATAAAGCTACATGAGATTTTAATTATATACCGAATTAAACAAGACTCCAAAAATTTGGCACTGTTTATTCTAGTCATTGCTATTGTGCAAGGAACCAAATTTTGTAAGAAGAAAAGGTAGTTCTCACCTCTAATTTATCAAGTAGGAATTTAGGTAAGTGTTTTGCAACTTATTTTCAATAATTAAATATATGTGGAGGTAAAATATCAAATTAGCTATAGCGTGAAAGCATCAATACATTTTGTTATAGCAAGTTAGTTCTATTTGGTAATAGAAGTTTTATTACCTTCAACTGTTGGAATGGCAGTAATTTAGTAAATCCCATTAAATAATTGTACTATATTTTATTTAATATTTGACAAAATCTAATTAGGGTTTTAGTGTTTTTCTAACTTATAAGACACAAATCTAAACAACTAGGAATGTCCATGTCATGAATGGGAACAGAGCCCTGAAGTACATGGGCAGTAGTCACCATGATATCTCTTCCCATGTTCTTTTTGCTTATTTTACATACCACAGTGTGCTTTACATAGCACTGTGAAGTGGGTGCATTTTACTGACCAAGGAGCTTTAGGTAGAGTTCAATGTTATTTATTTGTTCAATTTAAAAAGTGATGAAGATCTAACTCAATAATATGAGCACCCAATTTTTAAAATGGGCTCAAGATCTGAATAGGCAGTTCTCCAAAAAAGATATACAAATGTCCAATAAGCACATGAAAATATGTTCACCATCATTAGTCATCAGGGAAATGCAAATCAAAACCATAATGAGATACCACTTCACACATGGTAGGATAACCAAAATAATTTAAAAAAACAAATGTTGATGAAGATATGGTGATTTGGAACCCTCATACTTTGCTGGTGACAATGTACAATGAAGTAGCTGTTTTGGAAAACCATTGGGCAGTTTCTGAAAAGGCTAAACAGAATAAACAGCACCTACGGAATACCAGCTGCAACAGACTACTATAATTCCATTCCTAGAAATATACCCAAGAAATGAAAACATGTTCACACAAAAACTTGTTTTCAAATATTCACAGCAGAATGATTCTTAATAGCCAAAAAGTGGAAAGCAGCTATTATGGTTTTGGATATGAGGTGCCCTCCAAGCTCATGTTAAGCAATGCAGGGATGTTCGGAGGTGATATGATTAGATTATAAGAGCTGTAACCTCATCAGTGGACTATTCCATTTGATGGATTAGTAATTTGAATGGATTACTGGGTGGTATCTGTAGGCAGGTGGGGCATTACTGGAGGAAGTAGATCACTGGGGGCATGAGCTTGGGGAATATATTTCGTCCCTGGCTCTTGGCTAGTATCCCCCCCCCCCCCCCCGCTCTTTGTCATCTCTATCTCCAGCTCTCTCTCTCTCTCTCTCTCTCTCTCTCTCTCTCTCTCTCTTTTCTTTTTTGGTACTGGGGATTGAACTCAGGGACACTCGACCACTGGGCCACATCCCCAGCCCTTTTTTGTATTTTATTTAGAGACAGGGTCTCACTGAGTTGCTAAGTGCCTCGCCATTGCTGAGGCTAGCTTGGAACTTGTGATCCTCCTGCCTCAGCCTCCCAAGTGCTGGGATTACAGGCATGTGCCACCGTGCCCAGCTCCAGCTCTTTCTCTATCTTCCCCCTGCCTCACCTTTCTGGTTGACATAAGCTGAGCAGCTTTCCTACACTATGCCCTTATGTTATTTTGTTCTGCCCAGAGCTGTGGAGACAGCCAACCATGGACTGAACCTCTGAAACTATGAGCCAAAATTGACTTTTCCTTTTCTAAGTTGCTCTTGTCAGATCTTTTGGTCATAGTGTCACAACGCTGACTAAAACATCCTGATTTAAAAATTTTCGCCGGGCGTGGTGGCGCACGCCTGTAATCCCAGCATTTGGGAGGCTGAGGCAGGAGGATCATGAGTTCAAAACCAGCCTCAGCAATGGTGAGGCACTTAGCAGCTCAGTGAGACCCTGTCTCTAAATAAAATACAAAAAAGGGCTGGGGATGTGGCCCAGTGGTCGAGTGTCCCTGAGTTCAATACCCGGTACCACAAAAAAAAAAAAAAAAAAAAAAAAAAAAAAAATTTTCATGAAGCCATCTGAGATCTCATGGGCATAAAATTCCCCCATCCTTAACTCTAAAAATTCTATTCTGAGAAAACAAAAAGACACCTGTCACAATGCCAGGCCCACAAAGAAGTCACAGGACCTGTGTTCTTCAGGGCTGCTGGTGTCGGAGAGAGACCTCGGTTCAGAGATGATGGCAGGAAAGCATTGTGGCCATCTGAAGTGGGCGGATCTATGAAGGGTGGCAATGCTCTCCTAGAAAAATGGAGGTTTCTGGGTAAACACAGTAAGTTAACCTACAGGAACTTACCCTGCTGTTTCCCAAAACTTCATCTCAGTTCAAGCATCAGCTGTCCTCCAGAGATCACCTTTACCCACCAGCTATGAAATGGGCCTGAAATACTGAATTATTTAAGATTGGCTCATCAGAGAAGTCTGGGACTATTAGGAGAGCTGAGGGATATTATACCAACTGTAATGGTTAATTTGAATTGTCCACCTGATTGGATTAAGAAATGCCGATGATTACGAAGTTTATGAGCGGGCATGGTGGCGCACCCCTGTAATCCCAGCACTTGGGAGGCTGAGGCAGGAGGATCGCGAGTTCAAAGCCAGCCTCAGCAATGGCGAGGCATTTAGCAACTCAGTGAGACTCTGTCTCTAATAAAATACAAAAAAAGGGCTGGGGATGTGGCCCAGTGGTTGAGTGCCCCTGAGTTCAATCTCTGTTACCAAAAATAAAATAAAAAAATTAAAAAATAAGAAGCAGCTTATGGGTAGGCTGGGGCCGTGGCTCAGCGATAGCCCACTTGCCTGGCATGTGTGAGGCACTGGGTTTGATTCTCAGCATCACATATAAATAAATAAAACAAAGATCTATCAACAATTTTTAAAAGAGAAGCTTATGGGTGTGTCAATGAGGGTGTGTATAGGAATGATTGGCATGAGGGATAGCCAACTGAAATGGTGACCCTCCCTAGGCATGGACAGCACCGTCCAATAGGATGATGGCTTGGATGGAAAAAAAGTTGGATGCAAGCTCAACTCTTCTTCAACCAGTTCTTGATTGCTGCTATGATTATCTGAGGATATCGGACTCTCACCTCTCCACTTTTCTAAAGTGGATTCTCCAGAAGCCTTCAGTCTGGGATTAGGGTAGCAGCATTGATATTCTTGTTCTGGGGCTTCAGCTTCTTGGAAATCACAGCTACTGATTCTTCCAGCTCTCCAGCAGCCTGCAGATGGCCATTGTGGACTATCCAGCCTCTGGTTGCATAAGCCAATCTGATAAATCCCCCTTTTTTATAATTCTACTTCCTGTTGATTCTGTTCCTCTAGAGAACCCTAATACACCTACCTAGCTGAAATTACGGGTCTCCCAAGAAGCTGGTAACATGGGTTGCTTAGAAGAAGGAAACTGGATAGTGTGGGGACATGGAGAAGAATAAGGCAAAAAGTAGCTTTATGAAGCATCCCGTTCTGCACTTTCTGAATTTTGAAGCCTGTTCTTAAACTGGCATGCAGGAAGGGAGTAAGGGCTTGATGGATACTTTTGAAAAAGTGAATTCGTGTAATCTCCATCATTTTTACTTTGTTTTTTTTTTTTAATATTTATTTATTTGCTTTAGTTGTACACAATGCGTTTATTTTTACATGTTGCTGAGGATCGAACCCGGGCCGTGTGCATGCTAGGCGAGCGCTCTACTGCTGAGCCACAATCCCAGCCCCTACTTTGGTTTTTAATTAGTGGGGTTTTTTTTTGGGGGGGTACTGGGGATTGAACTCAACCACTGTGCCACATCCCTAGCCCTATTTTGTATTTTATTTAGAAACAGGGTCTCACTGAGTTGCTTAGCACCTTGCCATTGCTGAGGCTGGCTTTGAACTTGCGATCCTCCTGTCTCATCCTCCCCAGCCACTACTGAGCTACTGAGTTTCTTAACATCTCTGGGTTTCTGTTTCCTTAACAGTAGCATGTGGATTGTAATACTCTCTCTCCTCATTATATTGTGTGGATTAAACGAGTTGTTACATGTAAATCACTGGTGTACAGTAACTGCTCAATACATGGTGGTCATTGTGATGATGGTAATGCTGCTATTGCCAATTACAACCACAATGATGGAGGAGAAGTTATCTGAGGGGCTCTCCTGACTCTTAGGATAATATGTTGTTGATCTAGTTAAATATTGCTTGGAATTAGTACACATCATCTGGATTTTGGAAATCTTTGACTAGAATAAAGTCAATTATAAATTCACCCAATGTCTATCACACTAGATTTAAATCTTTAGTGGGGACAATAAAGGTTCATAGGACAAAGTGCCTGCCCTGGAAGAGCTTTGTTAGACTAGGATTGATAAATGAATATCTCGAAAACAAACTCAAGATTGTCTGATATTTTTGTTATTGTAATGAATTTAATTATAATGAACACATGAAGATTCAAAATTAGAAATGCACTGAAACTGCTATTCAAGATTCTGTAGTCAGTAGAGTGGGGAAGAGCTGGATATCCATGAATAATATTCTAATCTTCTTAACGTTTCTTCGCTTAGCATATGGACATTTGTGTAATCTTTATGTATATATTCATAGAAGTTAGGCTGCCCAGTGTTCTCTCTCAATCTGTGTTTTGTATTGTTGTTTTGTTTTGATTTTAGCCTCAAAAAAAGAAGCCAGGCTAATAATCACACCTACATCATATGGTTGTAAGAATTCAATGTACTTCTGCTTTAAAAAGTTTTAGCCTTCATGCCCAAACCAGTAAGTTCCCAACTTCCTTCTGTTTGAGGGGGAACAAATTTTGCCTGGTGGCAGAACAATAGCTGCAACTTCAACTCATCTTTCCTTCTCTGAATTTAAAGGGCAAAATATTTTTGGCTGATTTAATTTTTTAGCCTCATAAATTATGTAAAAAAATTGTTGTGCATGACTTTTGTTGAGAAAAAACAGAAACAACAACAGGGATAGGTATGTCCATTTCCTAAGCCTTTGATAGTTTGAAAAGATTGTTCTGACTGGTTCCTCCTGGGTTCCCTTTCTTGATTGTTGGTATCTCCAGCCACCCAGTCACTCAAGCTAGAAAGGGAAGAGCCATGTTTGAGATCTGAAAGAGGGAAAGTAGAGGGAAGAAGGGATTGAAGAGTTAAAGCGGAAATAGCTTAAAAAGGGGGGAAAAAAGCAGATGAGTGCCCAGATTGATTTAGGGGACTGGATTTAATTAAATAGGGAATAGTCCCCAAGACTAGAAAGGGCACCATTGGACTAATGGTTCTCAAAGAGCGGGTACTGTGTCTTGGTCATCCCTGTCCCCTCAACGCCCAGCACTGTATCTGGTACCAGGTAGGCATCAATCAAGTGTGGGTCACCATCACCCCCGCAGGAGTATTCAGGCTGAAAGCCCAACCTTGTGTACAAGGGGCTTTCTGGGCTTCTAGGGAGAAAGAGTCCATTATGTTTCTCTAGGTGGTAAGGTGAATACCCAGGGGAGTAGAATATGGAAGAATTCTCAGAGGGAATGAGGACACAAGGAGTATAGACAGGAGCAACAATAATTGTGGTGGTGGCTATGGCATTGCTATGGTGGCTGCAACAGCATCAATGACAGTGATATGTCATTACAGGATGGAAAGCAGCTTCTCCTAAACTTAGATGACTCATGGCACTGAGCCAGAGTTTATAAGACCCCTCTCTTTCATGGTCTTCAGGAGCACTGATTGTGGAGGTGGAGAGGAGGTTATCACATGGAGTTCCAGCCTTGGAACTGACGTGAGACCAGCCACTATGTGACTACAGGCTCATTATTTTCAACATACCTTCAAGCCTGGCAGCCTCAGAAACTTTTGCTACATTTTGAGAGTCCAGCAGATAATAATTATAGTTTACAAGGGAGGAAATAGGTCCAGAGAGGTTAGGCAACTTGTTCAAAGGCGCAGAGGTAATAAACAGTGAAGCGAGGATTTAATCTCAAGTAAGGGCTTTCTGTGGCTCCAGAGACCCTTTGGTATTGATTTAGCAATGGTAACACATGCAAGAAACTTTATGAACAAGAAACCCATAGCTATCTGTATTCCCTGGATGTGTACCCATATGGGTCAGCTTAGATACTAAGGTGAAAAACAGGAAGTCTCCACAAAAGGAAAAAAAAAAGTTTTTTTTAATAATCAAATCTAAATGTATATGCAAATTGTTACCTATTATAGTCAAGCACATAAGTATATAAATATAGTTGTATATGCAAAATTATTAAAATAAATTTGACTTCTACCACTTTTTATTTGAAAAAAATATAAAAATTTTACGTTAGTTCAAATATATGTATGTTATTATAATACATAAAATTTCAATTACTGAATATTTTATTTTAATTAAGTCATTTTTTTTCACACAAAGGATATGTATAGGCTCATTACTTGTCTTTGTAGAAGACTCAGGAAAGATTATTAGGTTTATCAATTCATAGTGTAGTCCTATTGGTAAAAAGAAACATCAGAGCAATTCTAAAAGGGTAAACTGATTCTGTATGTACAAGCTTAATTTTGACTTATCCAACCAACTCATCTACAATTCAGTGAGAGTAACAACAGTGAGGGGGAACATGTCCTAAGTGAGATCTGCCACTGATGCTACTGCTGAACGAAAGCCACCTGCTTCATTAGCTATTTTGCCAACTTAAGGCATAGCAGCAAGGGTTTAAGTTTCCTTCAAAACAAAAGTTTTCAGGGCTGGGGTTGTGGCTCAGCGGTAGAGCGCTCGCCTAGCACGTGCGTGGCCCGGGTTCGATCCTCAGCACCACATACAAGTAAACACATTGTGTACAACTAAAGTAAATAAATATATATTTAAAAAAAAAAAAAGCTTTCAAATAAGGAAGTTAGGTTGGATTAACAGGATATCAGATCAAATACTTATTTTCTTAGGTTTTTCAAGTACACATTGGAGATGTATACTTGGAAGGCAAGGAAGGTAACCATGAAGACCAGGAAAGACTTTGGGTGGGCAAGAGGCTAGAAGATAACACAGCAAATAGACTGCTAAAAGAGGCAAGGACATTTGGGGGTGGTGCCACTAGTAAAACAAAGGCAACAAACTTTTGTTAGTCTGCTTTTTATTTATTTCTCTTTTTAGTCCGGTGAACTTTTGCTTTATACGTTTTAATGTTATTAGTTGCTTGCAATGTTATATTTTCCTAGTGGATTGACTTTTACCATCTATGCAGGAGCCCTGTTTGGGGAGATGGCTTAAATTGCGGTGGACTACGGGCTTTGGCTTTGGACATGTTTGGGCATTGGCGCCTTCCGTACTTGGCCCGGGATCTTGCGAGACTTGGCCGGAGATCTCGAGGGACTTGAGCGAGATTGCGGAGGAGGTCTGCGCCATTTTGGAGGTTAGAGGAGCGTGGACGGCGTGTCGGGGTGTAGTTAGAGCCAGGGAGAAAAGTTGCCAGAATAAAGAGCTGTTTGTTTCCAGTTCGTCTCAAAACTTCTTCCCGCGGCTTCTTTGCTCCAAGCGGCCATCGCTTCAGGCGACTACAGGTGGTGGCCCGGACGGGGAATCGACACGGCAGGTAAGAACTGAGGAACCTCGCAGGAGTCTCTAGTCAGAGCGGTTAAAATGGGTTCGAAAATAACTAAGACCCAAGTGTACAAGGCTCTTGATGGATTCTTTGATATAGCTGAGTCAGTTATTAGTGAGGAGAATTTGGAAAAAAGTGAAAGTGATCATGAAAGCTTGGCCTCGGCTGAGTCAGTTAGGGCCAGTAAGGATAGTATCAGTGCGGGCTCAAAAATGACAAAGATCCGAGCTGCTAAAGCTATTCAAGATTTATTAGAGATAGTTCAAGGATACATGCTCTCAATTGAATCCGGGACTCAGGATGTTACTGAGTCAGTTAGGACCAGTGAGAGTAGTAGTAGTGAGGAGGAATTAAGTAAAAGTGATTCTGAAAAAATGAACAAAAGGAAATTAAGGAAGACCAAGATAAGGGACCATCAAGTGGAGGAACCTATGTCCTCCACTCCCCCATGGGTGGAATCTATTACAGAAAATATGAAGGGTATCACTAGGCGTTTGCATACCCTAGAAATAGAAATAAAAAGTCTTTCTGAGCGCTTATGTGCTCTCGAGGGTAACTCACAGATACGTTGGGAACTGCCAGTATTTGAATATGAAAATGGAGAGAGGGGCCACCAGTCAGTAGATTTCAAAACAATAAAAATTCTCAAAGAGGCAGTAATGACATATGGACCCCAAGCTCCTTTCACGTTGAGTATACTGGAGTCCCTTAACACCTTTAGCTTAACCCCCTCAGACTGGAAACGTCTATGTAAAGCAACATTAAGTGGGGGACAATACTTGGTTTGGCGATCACAATTTCAAGAACTTTGTATAGAAACAGCTAAAATAAATGCAGATGCAGGGTTTGGAGACCATAATATAGAAATGCTCACAGGAGAAGGGCCATTCGCAGACGTACAGGTTCAAAAATATTATACCCCAGGAGTATATGCTCAGATAAACGCAGCTGCCTTAAAGGCATGGAAAACTGTACAAGGACCTGGGGATCTACAAGGTAGCTTGTCCAAAGTAATTCAAGGACCTAATGAACCATATGCTGAATTTGCTGATCGACTTTTGAGAACTGCAGGTAGAGTTTTTGGAGACGTTGATCAAGTTATGCCATTAGTTGTTCAATTAGCATATGAAAACGCTAATAAATACTGCCAGGAAGCCATCAGGCCATGGAGAAATAAAAAGGATCTTTCCATATATATACAACTATGTAAAGATATAAATGATGCCTTTGTCACAGGGAATATGATTGCAGCAGCTGTTAGAGATGCTGCCCCTCAGAATTTCACAAGGACTCAACCTAGACACTATAATCAATCAGGATATTCCAGGAAAAATTATCATAGTCAATCAGGCTATTCTAGGCAAAATCCCAAAAGAGAAATAAGACCAAATTCATACCGTGCTCCAGGTTGCTGCCCCAGGTGTAAAAAGGGAAATCATTGGGCCAATAAATGTTATTCAAAATTTGACATCCATGGAAATCCTTTGTTCAGGAATTCAAAAAACGGGGCACGGGGCCCAATGCCCCGGGGCCCACAAATGTACGAGGCATTGGAAGAGGAGTATCCTCAAGCATCCACTCAGATGCTTCCCCGACACAACCCCTATTACCCATCCACTCCCTCACCAGAGGAACAGGAAGAAATGCAGGATTAGACCTCTGTTCCACCGCCCGAATAGTGTTAACACCTGAAATGGGGGTTCAACTGATTCCCACAGGAGTCAGGGGACCTCTTCCCTCAGGGACTGTAGGACTTATTATCGGGCGAAGTCCTCAAAGCTTATTAGGTTTGCAAGTGACCCCAGGTGTAATAAACTCAGACTACAAAGGGGAAATAAAAATAATGCTTAGCTCACCCCAAAGTATAAGTTCTGTTAATCAAGGAGATAAAATTGCTCAGCTGCTTCTCCTTCCAAATTTACATAATTCATTTAAAATGAGTATGCCTCAAAAAGGGAACAATACAAGATTTTGTTCCACTGATTCGAGTCCCATGGCTTGCTGGGTTCGAGACTGTACTAGGAGGCCTATGTGTAAAATAAGAATCCAAGGAATAGAAATGGAGGGACTTATAGATACTGGAGCTGATTCCTCCATCATTAATTTACGACAATGGCCCAAACACTGGCCTCTGCAAAAAGCTTCAACCAGTTTAAGAGGCTTGGGATATAATAACCTCCCAGAAAAAAGTGCAGTAATTTTAAAATGGGAGGATGATGAAGGACATAAAGGAACGTTTCAGCCTTATGTTTTACCTAACCTACCAGTTACTTTATGGGGAAGAGATATTTTACAACAAATGGGAGTACACCTTGCAACCAAACCTGCAGGTGTTAAATGTGAAAATATACAGGGTAGTCTTAACCCTGAAAGAAATCATTATCAAAAAGTACAGGGTAAGCGTAATCCTAAAAGAAATCATTATCATATAGGAAAAAGACATTTTTCTTCGGGGCCACTGAGAAAATAATTTTAAAAATACCATGGCTTTCTGATAAGCCAGTGTGGGTCCCTCAGTGGCCCCTATCTAAAGAGAAATTACAAGCGGCCCACCTACTAGTTCAGGAACAATTAGAAGCAGGACATATAGAACCTTCCACCTCTCCCTGGAATTCCCCCATATTTGTGATCAAGAAAAAATCAGGAAAATGGCGATTATTACATGATCTTAGACAAATTAATAAAACCATGCAAGTCATGGGCCCTACTCAACCTGGACTTCCGAATCCTGTAGCTATTCCAAAAAGTTTCCATGTTATTAGTCTTGATATAAAGGATTGCTTCTTTTCTATTCCCCTACATCCTCTGGATGCCCCCAGGTTTGCTTTTTCAGTTCCTTCTATTAACAATAATGGCCCTGATCAGAGATATCAATGGAAGGTTTTACCACAGGGAATGGCTAATAGCCCCACCATATGCCAAATATATGTGGACAAGGCTATCCAACCCATTAAAAATAACTATCCAAACCTCATGTGTCTACATTACATGGATGATATCTTACTGGCCCACCCTAATCAAAAAATCTTGTTTAATATATTCAGTGACATGGTAGAAAATTTTAAAAAATACGGATTATATATAGCAGAAGAAAAAGTTCAAACTAGATCTCCCATATTATATTTAGGATTTAAAATCATGGATACTTTTGTTAGACCCCAAAAAATTTTAATAAATAAAGAACATTTAACCACCCTCAATGATTTCCAAAAACTGCTTGGTGACATTAATTGGCTTCGCCCTACACTAAACCTCACTACTGGCCAATTAAAACCTTTATTTGATATCCTTCGAGGGGACCCTGATCCATCCTCACCGCGAACACTGACTCCAGATGCTAGGAAAGCTTTAAAGTTAGTAGAAAAAGCCATTGAAGGAGCTCATTGTGACAGATTTGATTTAACTCAACCGCTGATGTTGATTATTATTTCTTCACAATATACACCCACAGGAGTATTTTGGCAACAAGGGCCTTTATTATGGATACATTTGCCCGTCTCTCCTAAAAGTATAATTGAATCTTATACCTCCATGGTGGCTAAACTTATTCTTCAAGGACTTAAAACTTCTATTAAAATATTTGGCATTCACCCTGCTACTATTATTACTCCCTATTCATCGTCACAGATTGAATATTTATGCTTCAACGATAATGACTGGGCTATAGCTAGATGCTCTACCTCTGCAAATTTTGATAATCACCTTCCTAAGTCTCCTATATTATCTTTTTGTATTAATCATCCTATTATATTTCCACAGGTAATAAAAAATCAACCTATTCCTAAGGCATTTAATGTATTTACAGATGGGTCCTCAAATGGTACTGCTGCAATAGTCACTACAAAAGAAAATATGACTTACATAACTGCACACAAATCAGCTCAACTAGTGGAATTGGAAGCTGTGGTAAGAGCTCTGGAAAATTTTAGAGACCAGCCCATAAACATTTTTTCAGATAGCCACTATATTGTACAAGCCGTCCCAAAATTAGAGTTAGCAGGACCAATAGCACCTCATACTCCAGCTTTTAAATTGTTTTATCAAATACAAAAACTTTTGTGGGCAAGAAAAGAACCTCTATTCGTAGGCCATATTAGAGCACATACTAATTTGCCTGGCCCCCTCCATGAAGGTAATCAAAAGGCTGATGAACTTACAAAAACAATATTTATACTTTCAGCACTACAACAAGCTACTTTATTTCATTCCCAGTTTCACGTCAACAGCACCACCTTGCAACGTAGGTTTAAAATCACAAAAGAGCAAGCCAGAACAATTGTAAAAGATTGTAAATCTTGTATGACACATTTGCCCAATCCTCATTTTGGTGTTAACCCTAGAGGATTAATGCCCAATCATTTGTGGCAGATGGATGTTACTCATGAGCCAAGCTTTGGAAAATTGCGATTTATTCATGTAACCATAGATACATGTTCAGGCATGATTTTTGCTTCCTTACATTCTGGAGAAAAAGTTAAAGATGTCACATCTCATTGTTTACAAGCTTTTGCTGCATTGGGCATCCCCAAAATGCTTAAAACAGATAATGGCCCCGCATATACGTCCTCATCTTTCAAACAGTTTTGCGCAAAATTCAACATATCCCATAAAACAGGCATCCCATACAATCCTCAGGGTCAGGGCATTATTGAAAGAGCAAACCGCACACTGAAAATTATGTTATTAAAACAAAAAGAAGGAAATTGGAAAAGTCCTAAAGACAGATTGGCAGTTGCCCTGTTTACCTTAAATTTTTTAACTTTAGACTCTAATGGTTATTCTGCTGGAGACAGACATTGGAATCCACACCAACAACATAAACCCTTGGTTTACTGGAAGGATGTTCTTTCAGGTACATGGAAGGGTCCAGATCCAGTATTAATTTGGGGGAGAGGATCTGTTTGTGTTTTTCCAAAAGACGAATCCTCTCCAATATGGATACCATCTAGATTAATAAAGCAGGTACCACATCAAAATGATCAAGATGTAGTTGTTGAGGAATCAAGATTAATAAAAAAGTTACAAAATCAAGAAGACCAAGATGAAGATATAGAATGACTCCCTCAAAAGTATCCTTCAAAATGTTTCACAACTCAAGAGTCATTCCTCCCGGCCGGGATGAGGAGATCTCTCTTTAGTGTGCACACAATTGTATTTTTTTTCTTTTTATACATGTCTTTATGTCTGTACATTTGTCTACATTTCATGTTAATGTGACGTCACAAATATATGTTTGTATGTTTGTTCGTCTGTCCAGTGTGACGTCACAAAGAACAAAGCGCTTATGAAAAATAATATATATATATATATGGATCCAAATAACTTTAATTCATTTTAGGTTAAGAGTATTCAATTTAGGTAAATAATTTTATAAATGAAGGTACTTTCAATTTTGATTATAGGTATCCCTGGGACTTCTCTTTAGCAAACAATATGACTAGTGCTATATAACCTAATATTTTGGTGTTTTGACATAAGATTGTTCATTTGTTATTAACTTCATTTGTTTAATAGCTGATTAATTTCAATTATCTCAACAGGTAAAAAATTGCTGTGTATACAGAGACTTGAGGGTTCCAGCTGACAAATTATTTCTCCAAAGTGCCTTTAGCTTTTCTTTAATCTATCTTTAATACAGTAAATACCCTCAGCTTTCTTTCTTTTGTTCTCAATATGATATTTTGACAACTTATGTTTGTGTGAGCTCAAACAACAATGTGTATGAGCAGAAATCAACTTTAATTTTCTAATCTAATAATTCTGTTTTTTTAGTTTGACAACTCGACTCTTCACTCAGTGCTGAAATAACACTGCCTTTCCTTTAATAATTGATGCTTGAGTTTCTAGGTAGCGGGCCCTGAAGATTTGCCGGTGGCATTATCTAGATATAAAAAAGACGGTTGCTGCTACAGCTGCAGGGAACGCGGTCACCACAAGCATCCCTGCTGCTCAAGCATCAAACAACCTCACCAACAGTGTGGCCTCTGCTCTACATACATGGGACCTCCTACATCAACGTGTTATAACAAATGGACATTTTGATCTTTCATTGTTTGGGACTTTACGGGACAATGCCTTGCGGACATTTGTCCAGAGAATTCAGTGTGTTACTTGATGAAACTTAGGGCAACTACTTTGTTTAAACAATTTGATATGCTATACAATTTGGCTCGTCACCAAAAGGCTTGTTGCCTTAAAGCCGCAACATCTCCTCACAATTGGACGGCTGTTAGTCATCATACACAGTCGATCTTAAAGGGCTCCATTGGATGGCTGGTTAGCCAATGACGGGTAAGATCCCCAGAGGGGGACAACCTAAGACAGGCACAGTCGCACGGGACAGTCTCATGTGGCTGACATATCAACCTAAGACAGGAGTCAAGGGCACAGCCTTGATTATCCGATGACGGGTAAGAATGTTGGTTGCACATAGACGTCCTAGAGCATTACCTCTTTTAAAACAAAAGGGGGAAATGCAGGAGCCCTGTTTGGGGAGATGGCTTAAATTGCGGTGGACTACGGGCTTTGGCTTTGGACATGTTTGGGCATTGGCGCCTTCCGTACTTGGCCCGGGATCTTGCGAGACTTGGCCGGAGATCTCGAGGGACTTGAGCGAGATTGCGGAGGAGGTCTGCGCCATTTTGGAGGTTAGAGGAGCGTGGACGGCGTGTCGGGGTGTAGTTAGAGCCAGGGAGAAAAGTTGCCAGAATAAAGAGCTGTTTGTTTCCAGTTCGTCTCAAAACTTCTTCCCGCGGCTTCTTTGCTCCAAGCGGCCATCGCTTCAGGCGACTACACATCTATAAATTAAATGTTTTTGTTTTCAGTACTACTTCTTGCCACTTTGTGGTTGTTTGGTTTGTTTCTTGTTTTGCAATGAGGGATGATGGGTTATCAAACCCAGGGCCTTGCACGGGCTAGGCAAGCACTCTGCTAGAGAGCTGCACCCCAGCCCCCAACTTTACTTTTTTTTTTTAATATTTATTTATTTTCTTTAGTTGTACACAATGCATTTATTTTTATGTGGTGCGGAGGATTGAACCCGGGCCGCCCAGGTGCTAGGCGAGCGCTCTACCACTGAGCCACAATCCCAGCCCCCCAACTTTACTTTGATTAGAAAAACTTCTCATATCTTTGTAAAAGATGACTGTTTTAGGCAATATATAGTTGAATTTCACTTTATCCATTTTTATAATCCTTGCTTTTTAACTTGAATTATTTTACCATTTAAATTTAGCATAATTAGACATATTTGGTTTAAAAAATCTACCCTCTTATATATTGTTTTCTAAATGTCCCTTTTGTGTGTTCTGTGTTTATTTTTTCTCTCCTTTTGGATTATTTTGTATAATTTCAGTTTTTCTCTGATTAACTTTTTAGTTTTAGATTCTCTTACTATTCTTTCAATGGTTATCTGAAATAATTAAAATTTTACTCAGCAATGTCTAAATTTACTTTATGCTTTACTTACCAAAGTCTAACATCAATTAGAAACTTTACCACCTCTTTGACAACCAAAGCAGCTTAGAAACTCTTGCCCTTTTTCCATTTTTTGTATTATTCTTGCAAATTTTAGTTTTAAACAAATTTTAGACTCTATAAAACATTGTTATTGTTTTTGGAGTGATTAACTTACCTTTCTCCATGCATTTATATTTTCTATTGCTCTTTATTCTTTTCTTCATTTCTGAGATGGGCATTTCATAATTTTTTTCTCCTTAATGAGCACACCTTACTATTTCTTTTAATTAACATTGACAGTTTCATGATGCCAAGCTCAAATTTCATTTCTTAAGACACATGAACTGCCAGGTGTGGTAGTTCCAGCTTCCATTACATGTCTGTAATTCCAGCTTTTTGGGAGGCTAAGGTAGTTTGAAGTCAGCCTCAGCAATATAGCAAGACCCTGTCTCAAAGTAAAAAAAGTGTAGGTTGGGATGTAGCTCAGTGGCAAAGTGCTTGTGTAGCATGCACAAGGTCCAGGATTTGATAGTACTTTTTTTTTTTTTTTTCTTTTCTTTTCTTTCTTTTTTTTTTTTTTTTTTTTTTTTTTTGTACCGGGGATTGAACTCAGGAGCACTCGACCACTGGGCCACATCCCCAGCCCTTTTTTGTATTTTATTAGAGACAGGGTCTCACTGAGTTGCTAAGTGCCTCACCATTGCCAAGGCTGGCTTCGAATTCGCAATCCTCCTGCCTCAGCCTCCCAAGTGCTAGGATTATAGGCGTGCGCCACCACAGCTCTTGATCCAGTACTTAATTCCTTATCATTCAAAGAAAATACTTTTATAAGATATACAGTGCTATGATGGCAGTCAGTTTTCTTTCTTTTTTCTTTTTTTGCAGTACTGGGCATTAAACTCAGGGGCCCTCTACCACTTAGGTACATCCTTTGCCTTTTTTAAAAATTTGAGACAGAGTTGCTGAGGCTGGCCTCCAATTTAGGTTCTCTTGCCTTAGCCTCCTAGGTTACTGGGATTACAGGCATTTACCACCACACCAAGCTGTCTAATAATCTTTTATTATCTCCTTCTTTGGGTTTCAAGTTTTGCTCTTCTTTTTTTCTAGCTTCTTCTTTTTTCTTCTTCCCCTAACCCTTTCCCCTTTCCCTTCTCCTTCTCCTACTGAAGATTTAACCCAGGGGTGCTTTATCACTGAGCTACATTCCCAGCCCTTTTTTTTTCTTTAATATTTATTTATTTGTTTTAGTTGTACACCATGCCTTCATTTTTGCGTGGTGCTGAGGATCAAACCTGGGCTGCGCATGTGCTAGACGAGCGCTCTACTGCTGAGCCACAACCCCAGCCCCCCAGCCCTTTTTATTTTTGAGACAGACCCTTGCTAAATTTCTGAGGTGGCCTTGAACTTGTGACCCTCCTGACTCAGCCTCAAGCCACTGGAATTAAAAGTGTTTACCTCCTTATCTGACTCTTTTTTGTAGTTTCTTAAGGTAGAAGATTAGGCCTTTGATTCGAGATCTTTCTTCTGCTTTGCTCCCAAGCACTGCTTTAGTTGTGTCCTGTAAGTTTGATATGCTGTGTATTTGTTCTCATTCCTAAGTACTTTCTAATTTCCCTTATGATTTCTTCTTTGAACACCTGGTTATTTAGGAATATGGATTCTAATTTCCACATATTTGTGAATTTCTCAAATGTCCTTCTGTTGTCAAATTTTAATTTCATTTCATTGTGATTGAACAGCCTACTCTATATGATTTTGGGTTTTGTTGAGGCATGTTTCGTGTTTATGACCTAACATATGGTCTATCCCAGAACACTCCTTATCCATTTGAGAACACTGTATGCTCTGCTACTATGGATGAAATGCTCTATAAATATATCTGTTAGGTCTTTTTTTCCATTTTAATATAATAATATATTCTCTTTTCTTTTTTTCTTTCCACATCTGTTACTTCTAATTGGCATATTGTTCCTGTTTTCTATTTCTTTGGACACAATACCTTTATTTTATTTATTTATTTTTATGTACTGCTGAGGATCAAACTTAATGCCTCACACGTGCTACTGAGCCATAACCCCAGCCCTCTATTTTCTTTCCCTTTTTTTTAAGTTATATTTTTTATAACTTACTTGATTTATTTATTTAATGTGGTGCTAAGAATCAAATCCAGGGCCTCACATATGCTCAGCAAGTGCTCTACCACTGAGCCACAATCCCAGCTGTCTTATTTCTTTCTTGACCTGCTATTGAAGTTTCCAACTGTAATTCTTTGTTTCTCTTTTCAGTTCTGTCAGTTTTTGTTTGGAGTATTTGGGCTGTTAATTATATATGCTTATAATTATTACATCTTACTGATGAATTGATCCTTCTATCATTAAAGTATGTCCCTTTTTCTGGACACAGTGGTGTGTACCTGTAACTCCAGCATTCAGTGGGCTGAGGTGAGAGAATCATTTGAGTCCAGGAATTTGAGACCAGCATGGGCAACACAGTGAAAACCCATCTTTAAAAAAAAAAGAAAGAAAGAAGGAAAGTTCCACTTTATACCTAGTAAGAATTTTTGTCTTAGAATATAATTTGGATAATATTAGAATAGCCACTACAAGTCTCTTCTGCTTACCATATACACAGTATCACTTTTTACTATTTTTGACATATTTTGACATTGAACCTAAAGTGTACCACTTATAAAAAGCATATATTGGATTGGTTTTACATTTTGTGGTGCTAGGATTGAACCAGGGCCTTGTGTATGCTAGAACAAACACTACCTCTGAGCTACTGGATCATAGTTTTTAAAATCCATTCTACCAGTCTCTCACTTTTGATTGGAGTATTCAATCCATTTAATGTAATTACTATTAAGGAAGGATTTATGTCTGCCATTTTACTGTTTCCTATGTTTTATATCTTTTTTTAAAAAAATATTTATTTATTTGCTTTAGTCGTACACAATACGTTTATTTTTACGTGGTGCTGAGGATCGAACCCGGGCCACGCACGTGCTAGACGAGCACTCCACCGCTGAGCCACATCCCCAGCCCTGTTTTATATCTTTTTTGTCCACTATACTCCATTGCTGTTCTCTTTCATATTAAATATTTCCTTTTTTGTAAAATTTTTATTTATTTTTTTAGTTGTAGTTGGACACAATACCTTTATTTATTATGTGGTGCTGAGGATCGAACCCAGGGCCTCACACACACTAGGCGAGGACTCAACCCCAGCCCCTCATATTGAATATTTTCTTATGTTCCATTTTAACTCTTTTGTCATTTATTTTCTTTATATGTACATATATTAAGTCATTTCCTTTTGTTTGTAAGGATTATAATTAATGTCTAATATAACAGCCTAGTTCAGATTAATGCCAATTTAGTATCAACAGTGTACAAAACCTTGCTCATATATAGCTGTCCCCTTCCCCCTTCTGTGTTGTCATGCAAATTACATATTCATACATTGTGTGACCAACAGCACAGATTTATAATGATAGTTGTATGCAGTTGTCTTTTAAATCAGAAAGGAGTTGTCTTTTAAATCATAAACAAGGGACTGGGGGTTGAGGCTCAGTGGTAGAGTGCTCGCCTAGCATGCATGAGGCACTGGGTTTGATCCTCAGCACCACATAAAAATATAATAAAGACAGTGTGTCCACCTAAAAATTATAAACAAAAATATATTTATATTGCCTTTTATTAACCTAGTTACATTAACTAGTGTTCTTTGTTTTTTTACATGGACTCACATCCCTCTCTATAGTGTTTTTTCATTTCATCACAGTAGACTCCCTTTAATATTTCCTGTGTGGCAGGTTTCCTAATGCCAAATTGCCTCAGTTTTGTTTTTCTTGAAATGACTTATTATAGTCTTCTTCATTTTTAAAGGACAGTTTTGTCATATGTAGAATTTCTGGTTGACAGTAATTTTGTTTCAGCACTTTAAATGTCTTCTCATGGACTTCTGGCCTCCGTGGCTTGTGATGAGAAATCAGTTGTTAATCTTCTGAAAGATCCATGTGATCGACTGCCTTTTTCTCTTTGAGATTCTCTTTTTTTAGGGTTTTGATAGTTGAATTATGATGTGTATGGATCTAGACCTTTTTGAATTTGTCTACTTGGGGTTTGATGAGTTTCTTAGATATATAATGTTTTCCAGAAAATTTAGGTTTTCATTTTTTTTCAAATATCCAGTCCCTTTCTCTTCTTCTAGGACTCCTATTATGTCTAAGTTGGTACATATGATGATATCCCATAGGTCTCTGATGCTTGGAACTTTTCTTCATTCTTCTTTTCTATTTCTGGGTCAATCACAGCTGACCTATTTTCAAGTTTGCTTAGTCTTTGTTTTGCTTAATCAGATGTGCTCTTGAGTCTGTCTAATGAATAGTTATTGCACTTTTTTCCTTTTTTTTTTTTTTTGTACTGAGAATTGAACCCAGGGGTGCTTTACCACTGAGCTACACCCTTAGCCCTTTTTATTTTGAGACAGAGTATCACTAACTTGCTGAGGCTATCCTCAAATTTATAATCCTCCCACCTCAGCCTTCTGAGGCATTGGGATGACAAGCACGTGCCACTACACCCTGCTAGTTATTGCAATTTTCAACTCCACAATTTCCATTTGG
Organism: Tamias sibiricus; assembly: GCA_025594165.1. Lineage (NCBI taxonomy): Eukaryota > Metazoa > Chordata > Mammalia > Rodentia > Sciuridae > Tamias > Tamias sibiricus. The sequence goes on along the minus strand of CM046663.1, from coordinate 136,107,795 downwards.
TTCTTCATCATTTCTATTTCTTTATTGATATTCTCTATTTGTTGAGACATTATTCTCTTATTTAAAAACCCTTCAATCTCATGCTTTTCTTGATTTAAAAAAAAACAACAAACACGGTTTCCTTGGCTCTTCAGATATATTTAAAATAGCTGAAAATGACTAGGTTTAATGGTCACATAATACATTGTTTAAATTGTACTATTTAAAAAAATTTTAATCTGCTAGTTAAATTTGCCAACAATATTGATGTCTATTCTTTAATTCTTGATGCTGTTTATATTTTCAGTGAGTTTTTTTAAGTTAAATTCATATTATATAAAGGCAACCATTTTAAAATATATAATTCAGTGGCATTTAGTATATCTAATAAGGTGCCTGGGTAGCTCAGTTGATAGAGCATAAGAATATTAATATATTCAAGTGTTTTCCAGCTACCACCTCTACCTATTTCTAACACATTTTCAATACCCTAAAGAAAATCACATGTCTGTTAGGCAATCACTCCCAGATTCCCCCCTCACTCCAGACTTGTTTACAAACCAATTCGCTGTTTCTATGGATTTACCTATTCTAAATATTTCATAAAAATGGAATCATGCAGGCTGGGGATATAGCTCAGTTGGTAGAGTGTTTGCCTTGCATGCACAAGGTCATGGGTTCAATCCTCAGCACCACAAAAACAAAACAAACAAACAAACAAAAAAGAAATGAGTGTGAAAGATTAAAAAAAATTAAAATTAGTATTTTAAAAAATGGAATCATGCAATATGCAAATTTTTTTGACTTAGTTCACTGAGCACAATGTTTTAGAGTTTCTTCCTCATAATAGCATGCACCAGTACTTAATTTTTGTGACTGAGTAATCCATCACATGTATATGCCACATTTTGTCTAACCATTCATATATTGATGGGTATTTGGGTTGTTTGGCTGTTGTAAATGGTGTTGCTGTATTTGTATACTGATTTTTGTATGGATGCATGTTTTATTTTCTTGTGGCAGATACTAGGAGTGAAATTGCTGAGCAATCCTAATGTTTTTAGAACTCACCTTCTTTCACAGACTATTTTATCTTCCCACTAGCAACATACAAGAGTTCCTCTATCCCAAAAACCTCACCAACACTTGATCTTTTTCTGTATTTTTTGGTGAAGGTCATTCTCATGAATGTGAAGTGGTCTCTCTTGTGGGTTTTTGTTTGTTTGTTTTTGGTACTGGGGATTGAATTCAGGGGCACTCGACCACTGAGCCTCATCCCCAGCCCTATTTTGTATTTTATTTAGAGACAGGGTCTCACTGAGTTGCTTAGCACCTCGCTTTTGCTGAGGCTGTCTTTGAACTCGCGATCCTCCTGTCTCAGCCTCTCAGGCCACTGGGATTACAGGCGTGTGCCACCACGGCTGGCTTTCTTGTGGTTTTGAGTTGCATTTTTCTTATGATTACTTTGATGGCATGGATTTCTTCTGAATTCCTTTTCTTCTGAATTCTGTTTGGAAGGAATTTGATAAACTTCTTGGATGTGTAGATTCAAAAAAATTTTTAACGAATTTGAAGTGTTTGGGGCCATTACTTCTAAAAATGTTCTTTCTGTCCCTTTGTCTCTCTTTCCTCCTTGAACTCCAATTTTGCAAATGTTGGTATGTTTCTTGCAGCACACCACAGGTCTCCTGTTGGATAATTTCTAACAACCTGGTCTTGAGCACCAATGATTCTTTCTACTGCTTCTACAGCTTGCTCACATCTGCTATTGGAAGTTTTAGTGATTTTTTCACTCATTATTGTACTTTTCAACTCCTAATTTGTTCATCTCCTTTTTATAGTTTCTTTAGTGATTAAGTCTCTATTTGTTGAGGCATTGCTTTCCTGAATTCCTTTAGCCCTTTGAATATATTTGAAATAGTTGCTTAAAATTTTTGTCTAGCACTGATAGTAGTAAGAAGTTATGATGTCCTATTGCACAGTAGGGTGACAAGAGATAACAATATTATACATTTCAATAAATCTAGAAGAAAGGATTTGGAATATTTTCACCATAAGGAAATGATAATTGGCTGGGTGCAGTGGTGCACACTTGTAATGCAAGTGAGTTGGAAGGCTAAGGCAAGAGTATTGCAAGTTTGAGGCCAGCCTCAGCAACTCAGCAAGGCCCTAAGCAACTTAAGTGAGGACTTGTCTCAAAATAAAAAATAAAAAGGGCTGTGGATATAGCTCAGTGGTAAAGCACTCCTGAATTCAATCCCCAGTGCAAGATTAAAAAAAAAAAAAAAAGTAGATAGGTATGTTTAATTGATATTAAACATTACACAATGTGTACATACATATATTGAAATATCACATGGTACTCCATAAATGTGTGTACTTTTTAGGTCTTATGTATGTTTAAAAATCTAGGGGCTGGGGATATAGATCAGTTGGTAGAGTGCTTGTCTCACGTGCACAAAGCCTTGGGTTCAATCCCCAGCACCACCACACACACACATACACACACACAGAAAATCCAATGTGTACTTTCTCAGAGTTTATTTGTTCTGTGAATGGGCCATGCTTTACTTCCATGCATCATTTTGTTGAAAGGTGAGTATTTTGAATCTTTAATGTGGTAACTCAAAATCATATTCTTCAGTTCTCAGGGGTTTTATTTGTTTGCTGTGGGTTATAGTGGCCTTATAGTGGCCTAATAGCTTTTTTAAGCTGTTTTTGTTTTGTTTTTTATTTATGTGGTCTCTAAGGTCTCTTCTTTTTGCTTATGTTCGGCTCATGTGTTGACAGATTTCCTTGAAGACCAGCCACCCAAAATATAAATAAAACAAGAAAAAACTCTCCTAGACTTGGAGATTGGCTGTATTGGGCTGCACCTTCAGTGATTAGCCAGGCCATTTAAAATCTTCTGTGGCCTTAATTCTTGCTTACACAGCCTAGAGAGCCGACAGGTGGACGCTTAAGCTCAGGTCTTTTCTCACTGTGCAACTCGCCATGGGCATGTAGCTTCCTAGGTTCCCCAGCACATGTGTGGGTACCTTGGATGATCTAATTTTCCTAAAGCATTCTCTCCACTGCATTTCCTCTCAGGTTTTTGGCAGTTCTTTCCTTGCCTCAACTGTAACTGTTGGCCCCAGGTAGCAGTGGTTTGTTCATTTGCCTTATGGTTTTGTTTTTGGTACCAGGGATTGAACTCAGGGCCCTCAACCACTGAACCACATCCCCAGCCCTATTTTGTATTTTATTTAGAGACAGGGTCTCACTGAGTTGCTTAGTGCCTCACTTTTGCTGAGGCTGGCTTTGAACTCACAATTCTCCTGCCTCAGCCTCGCAAGCTGCTGGATTACAGGTGTGAGCCACCATGCCAGCTTGCCTTGTTTTTAAGAAATGCTTGGCACTTTTCTACCTTGAGTTTTGAGTTAGTGAAAGAAAAGTAATTCCTTCAGTTGTCTCAAATTAGAACAATCTTTTGAGAATAAAGCCTCTCTGCTCCCTAGAAACCAGGGACCACCAGGAACCCATGAGAGTGTGGGCTGCCTTTTTTAGGACTACTGAAGAGACTTCAAGATGGGGAGGGGATGGTGAAGACCACATAAAACATGACGCTTTCCTACTGTTTTGGATTGCCTTCTTCTTGACTCAGCATATAAACTTCAACTGTTTTCAGAGTTAAGACATTGTTTCTCAATGTTTTTGCTTGATTTTTTTCATTGTTTCTGTGAAGGAACACGTCCTTGTAGTAATAACTACAAGTAATACCTACCCCACTCCCCGCCCCACCCTTTAACAGTCCTGGGAATTGAACCCTGGAACGCTCAACCACCAAGCTACATCCCAGCTTTTTTTTTTTTTTTTTTTTGAGACAGGGTCTCACGAAGTTGCCTAGGCTGGCTTCCAACTTATGATCCTCTTGCTTCAGCCTCCTGAATTGCTGGGATTACAATACTCTGCCATTTTAGTGATTGCAACTCTTGGTTATTTTTTGAGTGCCTAACATTGTATATGAAAATTTATGGCTCTGGATGTTAAAAATTTTATGGATTTTTTTCCTTTTGGTCAGGCAGTTAAATTAGGTGCATTAACATTCTCAACTTTAAAATAGAATAGAATGAGATGATTTGAAGCTGAACTTCAGGCCATGTGTGCAGTCTATTTCTCATTAATCTTAGACCTAAGGAATAGCCCCTTGGAATGCAAGTGGAAGCTTGGCTTGTTTACCAGGGATATTATTCCTTGGTGGTAACTATATAGAAATTCATTTTAGTAGTTCTAAGGCAGTTTGCTAAACTCAATAATTGCCAGATAAGAAATTATAAGGCAAGCAAGTTAATGAGGAAACCAAATTTATTAATTATGGATGTTCCAACGGCAGTTTATTAGGTATTATCATAGTTTATGTTGACACCTATTTGCAGAAAAATTATGACTTTTATTTTTATTAAAATAATTAATATTTCTGCAAGGTAAATTTAACTCCTTGAAGTAGCAAATTTTCTAATTCTCCAACATGGCATGGTTTTACCTCACTATCAAAATCATCTTTCTAAAATGTATATACTAAACTTGATATAGACACAAGATTCCTTCTACATGCTCTGGTTCTTCATGTTGAAATATCTCAACTTCCAGAAATATAGTCACAGATCAAAAATGCCAGAGTTGTTAAGATTTCAACAGAGAAATATATATATATATATATACACATACTTTATTATATACAAAGATAAGCAAAAGAATATAAATTTTAGTCATAATTGATAGTTTTGAAAATTATGGTGACCTTCTCCAAAAGACATGGGCTTTAGAGTGGTGACACAAAGCCATGAATCAGAATTCTAGGCAGTTCGCCCATAATAGCAATTTATATTGTGAAGAAGTTGGTTTTTGTGGGAGCAAATAAAGGAATGAAATGCTTTCATATCTACGGAAAACCAATTAAAATATCCCTGAAGGAAGGGATACTCTCAGGGTTATGTTTATATATCAACAGAAATTTTTAGACATAATCATTAAAAAATGTTTAAAGATTTTTGGGTAAAATTCTAGGTTTCTCATAATAAGAAAGCAAACTTTATAGTTCAACATATGATTTGGTGACAAATAAAAAGGGAGAAAGTAAGCTGAGGAGAAGGCAATATAGTTTATGGAAGAGGCAAGAAAATATAGACTTAACTAAGTCTCATCAAGAAAATAAATGAGTTGGTCCTTTCCAAGGCCAAGTGTTGGAAATATTTATCTATGTAAATCCAAGCCTAAAACAACACAGTTCCCATATGTTCTATATTTAATAATATACAAGAAAAATACTTTTAATTTGTTGTAGAACGGCTACTTTATATGAAAAGCTAGAAACATATTTACTCATTGCAAATCCCAAATGAAACTCAACTTAATATGGAAATTATAGGGATGACCAAAAATAGATATTAAATTCAACTACATCTACTGTACTGTCTTGACATATTCTACTCCTTTTTAATCTGTACACAAGGCTCAAGTTCTAGGGTTTCAGGTTTTATTTTTGATTTTTCTTAAAAATAATCTCAACTCTCAAGTTTACTAAAGATTTATCTGGGCTCGTAATGGTAATCTGCTCTTTGTAACGGAGTGCTCTGTAGATTCTTCCACTTTAGACCTCTCCACTGGGTTAATGCCTTTGTTTTCCTTGTCTTTTCCGTATGATTTTTTATGCTGTGGATTTAAAAGGAGAAATTAAGTCAATATAATATAATGGTTTTGTTTTTGTTTTTTGGTACTGGAAATTGAACTCAGGGGCACTTGACCACTGAGCCACCTCCCCCGCCCTTTTTGTATTTTATTTAGAGACAGGGTCTCACTGAGTTGCTAAGTACCTCACCATTGCTGAGGCTGGCTTTGAACTCATGATCCTCTTGTCTCAGCCTCCCAAGCCACTGGGATTACAGACATATGCGACCATGTCCAGCAATATGATGTTTTATACACATTAATTATATTTTAATTTCAAAGTTCTCCAGATTGTAGGCATGACAGATTAAGTATGGAAAATTTCAGAAAAAAGTTCAACACAAATTTAAGCAATCTGTATTTCTGGCAAGTATAGGTGAATGCCTTCTTCATATTACCACCAATGGAAGGAATTGGGTTTATATTAGTTTTCCACGTTATTTTCTAAGACAAAATTGCAAATTATACTGTACGGTAGTGGTTCTCAACAGGGAATGATTTTTCTGCCAAATGGACATGTGGCAGTGTCCAGAGACATTTTTGATTGTTACAACCAGGAGGTGGGTGCTACTGAATTCTAATGAGTAAAAGCCACAAATGCTACTAAACATCAAAACAAAGTTTATTCAGTTTTAAACATAAATAGTGCTGCTGAGATGTCCTGCTTAGAGAAACAAAGATTATTATTTATAAAAATCAATTCTATTTTTGGCAGAGTAGCTAGTACATGGGCTACTTAAGAAACTGGTGTATCCAGAGACAAACCCATATAAATACAGTTATCTCATACTAGACAAAGGCACCATAAACATACATTGGAGAAAAGATAGCCTCTTCAACAAATGGTGCTGGGAAAACTGGAAATCCATATGTAGCAAAATGAAATTAAACTTCTATCTCTCACCTTGCACAAAACTCAACTCAAAGTGGATCAAGGACCTATGCATTGAACCAGAGAGACCTTGTGACTACTAGAAGAAAAAGTAGGCTTAAATTAAATATCCATCATGTCAGCTTAGGAACTGAATTCCTCAACAAGACTTCTAAAGCCCAAGAAGTAAAATCAAGAATCAATAAATAAGATGGTATCAAACTAAAGAGCTTCTTCACAGCAAAGGAAACAATCAAGAATGTGAAGAGAGAGCTCACAGAATGGGAGAAAATCTTTGCCACCTCAGATAGAGTATTATTCTCCAGGATATATGGAGAACTCAAAAAGCCTAACACCAAAAGAGCAAATAACCCAATCAATAAAAGGGCAAAGGAACTGAACAGGCACTTCACAGAAGAAATATGAATGGTCAACAAATATATGAAAAACTGTTCAACATCTCTAGCAATTAGAGAAATGCAAATTAAAAGCCCACCAAGATTCCAGCTCATTCTAGTCAGAATGGCAATTATCAAGAACACAATAAATGTTGGCAAGGATTGGGGGGGGGGGGGTACACTCATACACTGCTGGTGGGGCTGCAAACGGTTGCAACAACCCTGGAAAGCATTATGGAGATTCCTCAGAAAACTTGGAATGGAACCACCATTTGACCCAGATATCCCACTCCTCCGTTTGTACCCAAAGGACTTAAAATCAGCACGCTATAGTGACACAGCCACATCAATGTTTATAGCAGCTCAATTCACAATAGTTAATCTATGGAATCAACATAGGTGTCCTTCAACAGATGAATGGATGAAGAAAAATGTGGTGTATACACAATGGAATATTACTCAGCCATAAAGAAGAATGAAATTATGGCATTTACAAGTAAATGGATGAACTGGAGACTATCAGGCTAAGTGAAATAAGCCAATCCCAAAAAACTAAAGGCCAAATGTTCTCTGATATGTGGATGCTAACACACAATGGGGCAGGGGGTTGAGAACAGAAGTTCAGTGGATTAGACAAAGAGGAATGAAGGAAGGGAGGAATAGGAAATCCAGTAGAATGAATTGGACATAACTGTCCTACGTTCATACATGAATACACAACTAGTGTAACTCCACATCATGTACAACCACAAGAAAGCAATCCTAATTAGAATAAGTTATATTCTATGTATGTATATGTAAAATACATCAAAATATACTGTACTGTCATATATGTCTAAAAATAAAAATTTTTTGAAAATGTTGAAAAAATAAAAGAGAAACTTTGGTGTATCTTGTTTTTAAAATTTATTTCACATTTCTTATTTGGGAGTTTTATTTCATTGGAATCCTCCTGCTTGCCCATAAAGAATTGGTGATAATTTGGTATATAATTATACCTATAATCTTTATAATTACACCTATAATCCCAGCAACTTGGGAGGCTAAAGCAGGAGGACCACAAGCTTGAGGACAACCTTGGCAATTTAGTGAGACCCTGCCTCATAATAAAAAGTAAAAAGTACTGGGGATGTAGCTCAGTGGTTGAGCACCATGGGTTCAATCCCCAATACTACCAAAAAAAAAAAAAACACCCGATACTGGTGACATTGATTGTGTACTCAGTCATCAAGGTTAAGACAAATCCTAAACCAACTTTAAAGTTTTAAACCAGCACAGAGCTGGGGATGAGCTCAGTGGTAGAGCACTTGCCTTTATATCAGGCTGTGGGTTCAATCCCTAGCACCCCACCAACAAAAGTTTTAGACCAAGAGAAATTCTCTATATCACTGTCTTTTTTTTTTTAAATATTTTTATTTATTTGCCTTAGTTGTATACAATGCGTTTTATTCAATGCGTTTTATTTGTACATGGTGCTGAGGATCGAACCCGGGCCACCCACGCGCTAGGCGAGCACTCCACCGCTGAGCCACAATCCCAGCTCTGTATCACTGTCTTTTAAATCCAGCAAACCCCCCACATCAGACTGCTATCAGAGAAAAGATCACCTCTAGATTTCACCTAAACATCTAAAATCCAACCCCCAAAACTTCCGATACTGTAGGGACTTCCTTGATATAGCTAAGTCACCAAGTCTAACCTTTAAAATGGCACAAACAATAATAATTAAAGAACTTCTGACCAGGGATTAAGTGGTCACTAAGGTTCTGCTATCTTTCCCCCTTTTCCTAACTTTACAAGAAAGAAGAAAGAAATCAAAAACTGAAATATAAGCCAGGCGTGGTGGCGCATGCCTGTAATCCCAGCACTTGGGAGGCTGAGGCAGAAGGATGGCAAGTTCAAAGCCAGCCTCAGCAATGGCGAGGCACTTAGCGACTCAGTGAGACCCTTTCTCTAATAAAATACAAAAAAGGGCTAGAGATGTGGCCCAGTGGTCAAGTGCCCCTGAGCTCAATCCCTGGTACAAAAAAAAAAAAAAAAAAAAAAACCAACTGAAATATACTTATAGTTCTTCAAAAGCAAAAAAGTAAAGCAAAAGGTGTTGAGGATGAATTGCTCTGAGGTAAGCAGAGAGGAATTTAAGGGAATCTGTGCTAGAATTTTAACAGTTTAAATCAGGGATAGAGAAAGAATGTTTGAACCTTTAGGTAAAAAGGCCTACAAATCTATTAAAAACAGGTACACACAAATACCTATCAGAAGCAGCTCTCTAACTATATGCTATAGATATCAATGTCTCACATAAGGAAATTCTTATTTTGCCTATGCTCATATCTTCAAAATAGAAAGATGACAGTCTATAGTGCCATGTTCTTAATAGTGTTAAAAAGGGGGTGAGGAGAGGTCATAGGGTTTAACTACATAAGATCAGGGCAGTTAAGGTGCTCAGGAAACTTAGAGGAATAGTTAACAAGAGAAGAGCCTAAGGCAGGATAAATCACTAATATAACATAAGAGGACTTTACTCTAAAAACTGCTTAAGCCTTCAAAAATCTAATGGGCAGATACAGGATCTAGGCCTTCCAGGTCAAAGGCAGAAGGAAGGGAGAAATGACCTTAGTATCCATTATGAGTATATAAGAAGGAGAAAGGGGATAAATGTAATAGCTGAAAATTACCAGCTAAATATGTAGATTAAGTAAAAATTTGCCTTTATTTATCCTATAGAAAACCCCTTATCAATATCAGACTATGTAAATAAGTTAAATCATAACAGTTAATAAGCCATCCCAAAGCAATGACTGAAAATGTGTTTGTTATGGTACACCAAGAGTAATGCCTTTAAACTGAATAATAAGTGACTGATTTATGGGGGATATAGAAGGATTATCTGAAATTATATAATCAGATACCTGGAAAAATGGAACCCCACCACTTGAAGAACAATCCACACTGGTATCTACAGATGGCTCTTGACTTAGAGGTTCTTCAATGTATTGCACCAGAACTGCCTTTTCTTCATCCATGTCCTAAAGTAAGAAGTCAGATGAGTGATTAAGTCCAACAATTAAAAAGTGTCACAAAAAAGGGTTAGGTAACTATGAGATGCAGGGCAGGTTTGAAGGGTAAAGAGTAACATTCTTCACATGAAATCAATCATGTCAAGAGTAATGGAGAATTCTAAAATTATGATACTCTAAATTATACCTGATTGTTTTCTTCTTTGTTGTTTTCTGAACAACTTATCATTAACAGCTCAGGCTGATTCTTCTTCAGCTGATCAAGGAGTTGTTCACGTGGTTTGGTTCTCACTAGTGTTGATGGGTACGAATAATTCCTTCTCTGTGGTGTTGTACCTGTAGTAAACAATAGACAAGTGGAAAAAGTAGAAGTTTGAGATATAAATAATAATTTTTTTTTAATATTTATTTATTTGCTTTTAGTTGTACACAATGCGTTTATTTTTACGTGGTGCTGAGGATCGAACCCGGGCCTCGCATGTGCTAGGTGAGTGCTCTACCGCTGAGCCACATCCCCAGCCCCTAATTTTTATTTTTTAAAAAAAAAAAAAATGTTTGGTGTACTGTGTGGATTGAATCCAGGGATGCTACATACAACTAGCTATACATTTTCACATCTTTTTATTACTTGGCTCTTTGCCTTTTCATTCAACATTTTAACAAAAATTCCTAATTTCACTAATAAGTAAACAATAAACCTTATAGGTCTTTGGCAGAAAAAATAAACTGACTTTTTTTTTTTTTTTTTTTGAGATAGAGTCTCAATATGTTGCCCTGGCTGGTCTCAAACTCATGGACTCAAGTGATCCTCCTCAACCTCCTGAGAAGCTGGGACTACAGGTATGTGCCACGATGTCCAGCAGCTAACCCAACATCCTTTAGCACAATCTTCTTTTGTAATTGCTTCTTTAAAAAAAAAAAAAAGCTTTGAGGTATAATCCACATACCATAAAGTTCACTCACTTTAAATGTACAATTGAATGATTTTTAGTGAATTTACAAGATTTGCAACTATCACCAAAATCCAAAGAATAATCCAATTATTTGTCCTGCATAAAACCTTTTTCATGAAGGACTCTGAATCAATTATGGTCTACCAATCTTTGCCATGTCTGATCTCTCAAAATGGTAATAATTCCTATATGCTCACAGTCCATGACAAAATGAGAGGGACACATAACAAAATGCACAATATGGTAAACTTTGCACTGAACTGGATTTAGTCAACAAATTCTTCCAATATTCTTGATATTCAAATACAATTTTATAGGGGTTGGGCGTTTAACTTAGTGGCAGAGTGCTTGCCTAGGACACACCCTGGGTTCAGTCCTCAGTCCTGAAAAAAAAAAAAGTCATTTTACAGAGTGCAAGATAGATGGCTGGTCAGTTTTATTTTTCTTTGTTTTTAAAATGCCCTTTCTTAGAGAAGCCAATTCCTTGAAAGTTAGTGAAGTTTTACTAAATTATGATGTCCAAATTTCTAGATAGCAGCTATATCATGACACCTAATACTTGATATTAAAACTATGCTGAGGTTCTAATTTTTCTATATTTAAATTGATTACAGTGAGATGAAAGATTCATATCAGGCAATGGCAGGACCCAGTTTTAAAGAACATCTAACACTGTATAGGGTTAAATTCAACTTCAAAAAATTTAACAATTCTATTTCCTTTTTAAATTACCTGTTGGGATATCCAGTTTCAGATCCTGTTGCAGAAAGCAATTGAGCTTAGATAAACCAATATTTATAGTTTCATTAAGCTCTAGACTTTGTTCTATCAATTGCTTTTCATCAGTAGTTATCTGACCAAGAAAAATATTATGTTGGCTCTCATTAGCTTCTTTATGTCCACTTAATTTTTCAGTGATCTCTGACCTTGAAGTCTCACAACATTGGTTTACAACCTGTAATTGATACAAATAAGCTTTCATTATTAAAATTAAAGTTATCAGTGGTTTATTCAATGTGTCATTTTCCCTTACCTTGAAACTGTCCATTATAAAAATTTAAAAACACAAAAGTAAAGAGAACAAGATAATCAACCCCTTGTATTCATCACCCCTTGTATTCATCACATTTATAACACATGGGTACAGATGAAACAAGACTGACCTCCCAGTTGTCAGGATTATTTTGAAGCAAATTTCACATCATTTCATCCATTTACTTCAGCATATGTCTAAGAATTAAGAGCATTTTAAGACCACTATACTATCTAAAAATTTAACATTTATTTCTATAGATAAAATGTTTAGAGAGTATTCAAATTTCATCAAATGTGTTTCCCAGTTGGTTTGTATGAACCAGAATTCATCACTAGATGTTGAATATCTTAAGTAGGTGATTATATAATTTATTATCCAAACTAGGACACTTTTCAAAGCAATAAGTTCTATTCCTAGTAATTACCCCAACATAACAGATATAAGGAAGGATTGTCCCAAGCAAACTAAGTGAGATTTAAGGTTCTTTTTTTTTTTTTTTAAATATTTATTTATTTGCTTTAGTTGTACACAATGCATTTACTTTTATGTGGTGCTGAGGATCAAACCCGGGCAGTACGCATGCTAGTCAAGCGCTCTACCGCTGAGCCACAACCCTAGCCCTTAAGGTTCTTTTGATCTATAAGTTATCCTTCCTCATCTTTTTCCCTTTAAAGCTATTGTTGAATAAATCCAGTTTCTACCCTATTGTATATCTCAAATTCTGGATTTGGTCAATTGCATTGCTATCCCATATATTCTTATGTTCATCTGTCTACTGTATTCTCTGTAAACTGGTTACATTTACAGACTTGATCTAATTCAGGTTTAATTTTTGTAGGACTATTTCACAGGTGGTACTGCAGGCACATGATGCCCTGGTTATATCTGTTAAGATTAATCAGTGGGGCCAGGTGAGGTGGCGCACACCTGTAATCCCAGAGGCTTGGGAAGCTGAGACAAGAAGATCCTAAGTTCAAAGCAGCCTTAGCAAAAGCGAGGCAATAAGCAACTCAGTGAGGCCCTATCTCTAAATAAAATACAAAGTAGGGCTGGGGAAGTGGCTCAGTGGTCGAGTGCCCCTGAGTTCAAACCCCAATACCCCAACTCTTTAAAAAAATAATAATAGTAATCAATGGGTTCAGGAGTAAGTAGTTACCCTATTAATTAGAAAGTTCCTCCTAAGCTCTCCCCCAACTCTTTAACATCTGATAAAATGATTTAGCAATCATTAATGGCCACAGATGTTATTTCATTAGGAGTTGCAAAGTGATGTTACTCTAATTGTATCATTTATCCTTCATTTTATTTGCTGAGATTCTATGAAATACTTTTCTTAATCAATTATCCTGTTAAAGACATGGCTCTTTCAAAAAAAAGATAGATGGATGCTCTGTTTCTCCTTATTTACCTCTTTTCAGAATAATGCATTGTTTCCCTAGCATGATCCAAAAAAACCCATGAAATTTTAAGGAATTCATTAGCTTTAATATAATTGGTGTGTTTTTATCTATTATAGTCATTCTTCTTCTTCTTCTTTTTTTTTTTTTTTTTTTTTGTATCGGGGATTGAATTCAGGGGCACTGGACCACTGGGCTTCATCCCCAACCCTTTTTTGTATTTTATTAGAGACAGGGTCTCACTGAGTTGCTAAGTGCCTCGCCATTGCTGAGGCTGGCTTTGAACTCACGATCCTCCTGCCTCAGCCTCCAAAGTGCTGGGATTACAGGCGTGCGCCACCGCACCCGGCTAAAAGGTTAAGTCATTATATCTTAAAATATAATTTGTTTCTAAATCAATTCCAAACTAAGAATATTTAATTTTCTGATTTTAACTATTGTCCCCAAAGTAGGTTCCAGGTACAAAATTATTACCTCCAACATGTTCCGAAGTTCCTCTTCCCTTTTATTTAAGCAAGATACCCACTGTTCAGAAAAACAAACTGTGCTTTTGCTCAGAGACTTGCACTTCTGTTCAGTCTCCTGAAACATTTTTTCCAGGTTACTATTGAGTGTATCACAGTGCTTCATAGACTCTTCAACCAATTTTCTACCTTTATGGTTAAAATGTCTGAGTTCTTGTGAAAAGCCATCAGAATCAGTATCAAATTTTTTACTGTGAAAAGTTGTTTTGTTGATTATATCCTTAGATTTCCTAGAGGAAAAAAATATCATTATTCAAATGGGAAACTGACTCAAAGGATATATATCTTCCCAAGAATACACACTCTCAAGTGACAGATTTGATGCAGTTAGTGTGGCTCCTGCTCTAAATGAATTTTCTAAATTCATTAAGAGCAGAATGACATCACCTCTACCATTAAATGACTTTTGAAAAAGTGATCTTTTCTCATAAAACCTTTCCCAGCCCTCTTCCAGTTATGATGATTTCGCTTGTAGTTCTGACAATATTTATCTAGATAGTTACGAAAATGTCAAAAGCAGTTATGATCAGTGCATATGAGTATCACCCAGATTACTAGGTGATTCTAATGAGTGTACACAGCATATATAAAATATAGGAAAACAATGATACAGACACAGGAAGGAAGAAATGGGAATATACTATTATAAAGTCATTTTATTACACATGAAAGAGCAAATTATTTAATGGTGGATTTAAGTTATTTTAAAACATTATAGGAGGTGTGATGGTTCACACTTATAATCCTAGTGACTCGGGAGGCTGAGGCAGGATGATGCTAGTTCAAGATCAGCCTTAGCAATTTAGCGAGACCCTCAGCAATTTAGCAAGACTCTGTCTCAAAATAAAAAATAAATAAAAAGGACTGGGGATATGGTTAAATGATAAAGCATCCCTGGGTTCTATACCCACTACCAAAACAAGAACAACCAAAAACCAAAACCCAAGAACAACAACAAAAAAACATATTGCAAATCCTGGAAAAGCCATTTTAAAAGGTAATAAAAAGTGCAAAGTCAATGGAAGAAAGAAAATAAAAACATATAAATGTTCAATTTAAATTAGGAAAAGGAAAGGGAAAAAATAAAACAAAGAACAAATGATGCAAGAAACAGAAAACGGATCTACAGATTTTTTTTTTTTTTTTTTTTTTTGTGGTACCGGGGATTGAACTCAGGGATACTCGACCACTGGGTCACATCCCCAGCCCTTTCTTGTATTTTATTTAGAGAGAAGGTCTCACTGAGTTGCTAAGTGCCTCGCTATTGCTGAGGCTGGCTTTGATCCTCCTGCCTCAGCCTCCCAAAGTGCTGGGATTACAGGCGTGCGCCACCGCGCCCGACTTCTACAGATTTTAATATGATTATATATTAACTTTCATTTAAAATGCTAATGGTCTAAATATATGGTTAGAACCACAAACTGGGGGCTCTGGCATGGTAGCACTTGCATAGCATGTTTGAAGTCTAGGGTTTGTTCCCCAGCACCATATGAAAGAAAAGGGGGAAAAAAGATGTCTGTATTGTTAAGTTTGATGAAAAAGACCAGCTAGCTATATGTATATGTCGTCTATAAAAAACATGTTTTTAAATATAAATACTTAGGCCAAGAGTAAAGGGATGGAGAAAGTTACATCATGCAAATAGCAGCCAAAGGAAAGCTGTTGTACCTATATTAATTTCCGATAAAATAGACCAGAACATGGAGGATTATCAGGGATAAAAAGGGACCTTTGCTGGGAATGGTAGTATATGTCTATAATCCCAGCAACTGAGGCAAAAGGATCCTAAATTCACCAGGCACAATGGTGCACGCCTGTAATCCCAGCATTTGGGAGGCTAAGGCAGGAGGATCATGAGTTCAAAGCTAGCCTCAGCAATGGCAAGGCACTTAGCAACTCAGTGAGACCCTGTCTCTAATAAAAATACAAAAAAGGGCTGGGGATGTGGCCCAGTGTTTGAGTGTCCCTGAATTCAATCCCTGGTACCAAAAAGTTATAAAATTGGTTATAAAAATGCAATAACAGAGCTGGGGTTGTAGCTCAGTGGAAGAGCATTTGTCTCAAAACATGTGAGGCACTGGGTTTGATCCTCAGCACTACATAAAAATGAATAAAGTGAATGAAATAAAGATATTATGTCCATTTACAACTAAAAAATATTTTTAAAAAATGCAATAACAGCCAGGAGAGGTGGTGCACGCCTATAATCCCAGCGACTCCAGAGGCTAAGGCAGGAGGATCGAGAGTTCAAAGCCAGCCTCAGCAACAGCAAGGCACTAAGCAATTCAGTGAGACCCTGTCTCAAAATAAAATACAAAATAGGGCTGGAGATGTGGCTCAGTGGTCAAGTGTCCCTGAGTTCAATCCCCAGTATTAAAAAAAAAAAAAAAAGTCACAGAAGGAAAGGACATAGTGTATGGGACTGAAAAATATTCAAAGAAATAACAAGTGAAAATTTCCACATTTGGTGAAAGGCATAGCCTACATATTGCAGAAGCTGAACAAATCCAATAGGACATACTGAAATAAATACATTAAGTAGAATTATATTTCTAAAAATTAAAGATGAAGAAAAAATTCTTAGAAGCAGCTGCGGAGAATTTGCCAATAGGGGAATAATTACTTTAATAATGATCTTATGGAGGCCAGAAGGAAATGGGAAAATGTATTTCAAATGCTGAAAGAAAATAACTCAATCCTGAATATTATACACAATAAAGATATCTTTTAGGAATGAAGGTGAAATCAAGACATTCTCAGACAAAGGAAAACAGAATCTGTGGCTTGCAAACCTGTCTTTAAAGACTAAAGGAAGTACTCTACTCTGAAGGAAGCTTGAGGCTTCCATAAGGGAAAATTAAAAGGGTAAAAATAGGAGTAAATAGAATATCCTTCTCATGATTTAAAGTATATATAGGCAAAAAAGAAAAAAAATTGAAACTTGACAAACCTTATAAATAAACTTTTAAATACATATGTATATATACTTTAAAATAGATCATGGATTTAATGATTTACTATAAAACATTGAGATGGGGGTGGGTATAGCTCAGTCATAGAGCACTTGCCTAGCATGTGTCAAGGGCCCTAGGTTTGGTCTCTAATACCAAACACACACACACCAACCTAAATGTAAAACATGAAATTCTTAAAAAAAAAAAAAAAAAAAAAAAAAAAAAAACATGAAATTCTAAAACTGTTAAAAGAAAATATAGGGGATAGCTCAGTAGCAGAGCACTTGCCTATCATGTGCAAGGCCCTGGGTTCAATCCCCAGTGCTGCAAACACATAGGTCTGACTAGAGTATACAGTAAGTATATGGGACTGACAAGCAATGAGGCCATACAGCCACATTAAACCCTAGTGCAGGTATAAGCAAACTTTTTCTTAAAAAGCCAGACAGCAAGTGTTTTAGGATTATGGTGCAAGGACTCTGATGACAACTACATTGCTGCAGTGCACAGGCAGTCAAAGACAACATGTAAACAAATGGGCAAATTATAAACAAATTGTTTATGATTATAGGACTCCAGCCCATCAGCCATTGTTTGTCCAACCCTGTTCAAGTTAGTAAGCATATTTTTTTATTAGTGACATAGGTTAGAAATTGTGAAATTACTTAACATGTATTCTAAGACTGAAAAATAAGAAAATATATTGTGAACAAGAGCCAAATTTTTTACTGCCTGAAAAAGAAGCACAAATATGTATAGAAAGTTGTTTATGTGTTTATACACATTCAATTATACCTACATACTAAATTGTTAACAAATGAGAAATTCAGTCAAAAATATGTAAGAATTATTTGCACTATTTGAAACTCCTTTTTCTGAAATAATTCAGAAGACTTATAGAAAGTTTAAAAGAATTTAAAAATAGCTTACTGCTCTGTATTTTCTTGGACACTCCTGAGTGGTTTCTGTATGTTTTTACACTTTTCCTCCAAAGCACAGAATCTCTCTGCCCAAAGATTGATTAACTGGCAAAGCTCCTATAGGAAGATGGGGGAAAGGAAAAAGACTTGAAATTATGACAGTTGATCGTGTTTTTTCTGTGTATGACTGATTGATGACATGATGTCTTCTTCCATAGGTAAGAATAATACAAATTCTTTAGAAGCTCTTTAACTTCACTTCTCTCCCATAGAGGAAAGAAGTGAAAGTGATACAAAAAGGATTGTATTATAGGAATTTTTTTTTAAAGTATGTAATTATAATTGCAAACTTTGCTGTTTTGTTAGTAACAAATTACTTTCATTATACTTCAAAACACATCCAGATGTCACATTATGTTTGAGAACCATTGTGACAGGTACATAGTTACTTTCTAACTAATAATAATACTAGAAAGGGAAATTAATGCTGATAACTTAATGGGTCAAGCAATCCAAAAATATTAATTACTGGAACTAAAAAATTTAAAGGATCTTGCTGAGTTTTATTAATAAAATATAAATAGATTCTTATATCTTTGCTTATACATAATAACTTTAAAAACAAATTTTATAGGCACATAACATTCTACATTGCAAAATGAAGAAGCTACACTAAAGATTGCAAGGAGGGGCTGGGCTCAGCAGTAGAGCACTCGCCTAGCACGTGCGTGGACCTGGTTCGATCCTCAGCACCACGTAAAAATAAAGGCATTTTAAGTTTATTAAGGAGAAAAAAAAAAAAAAAGATTACAAGGAAAAGTTGAAAACATATCCAGGATTTATATTCACTGTTCAGTCCACTGGTTGGCCAATACCTCTTTTTTTAAAAAAATTATTTATTTACTTTAGTTGTACAAAATGCAATGCATTTATGTTTACGTGGTACTGAGGATCGAACCCGGGCCGCGCACGTGTGAGGCGAGCGCTCTGCTGCTGAACCACAATCCCAGCCCCGCCAATACCTCTTAATAACAAATCAGGTGAAAAAATATACCTAACATTTTGACTATGAAAAAAGTCTGTTAGTAATTTTACTAATCTAAAAGTAGGGGGTAATTCAGGTATTATCAGATTTATCTACAAAATGTGTTTAAAGTTTACACAATTGTTTCATTAGTGCTCACTTTAAGTTCTAGAAAACCAAAGAAATAGTTCACTTAGTAAATTTGCTTCATTAAAGCCAGGGAAATCAAAGCATTCATGCTAAGATACGTTTTGGATCAAGTTTCCTATTTTGTTTTTTAAAGAATTGCCTACCAATTTTAAGCATTATTGCAAAACAGCTAATTTATTAAAAAATGATCAGCCTTAGAATATGATAAATATATATATGTACAACAAAATTTTTTGCAAGCTTAAAAGGAGCTTAAAGACAGATCGATGTAATTTACCCAATCTCAACAACAAATATATATGTACATATATATAAAAGAAAGAGAAAGATCTATATAGCTCCCACCTCAGGAACCACAATGGAAGATCTATATATGTATAGGTATCTATAAAGTTGTAAACAGATTTAAGGCAGACACCCTATACAGAGGTATAAGAAATTACTGCAATTTTAAATTGCCAAGGAATATATAGAAGAGGCACTCACAAATGAATGCCTTTTAGGCATGTGTAATGTGTAAAATGAATTAAATATTGTTTGAGCTCCCAAGGTCTCAGTGTCTTCATTAGAAAACTGGGCAAGTCATAGAATCTGTATCTGTATTGATGGGAGGAATAAACACAATAAATAAATGTTAACTATCATTTTTACTAATTTCTGATGTTGATCCTCCCTGAAAAGTTTCATGCTTATCTATTTCAAAACTAATAATTCTATTATTTTAAAGTTGTCATATTTCTTACCTAAAAACCTTGGATATGTTTCCCCCTTGTTTTGTATGACATAGATATGAATTCCTCCCCACTTCCAATGAAAAAGAACTCTTTTTTACTCACTAAATCATGTCAACAGTTTTCAGTTTTATTGACCAGAGTCCCGTCAGTTCATGATAGGCTAATTTAATAAAACTTTAGATGTTCATTATTATTCAAGTCTTAATCAAAATAGAAGTTGTTTTTCACATATCTGGTAATATGGATTATGGTTTGAAGGTTTGGCTTTAGTTTAAAGCAACACATACTGAAGAATAGTTTACAAGGAAGGGAAGTCATGAATTTTATTTATAATCAATCATTAAAAATTAAAAATTACAGCCGGGTGTGGGGGCGCACGCCTGTAATCCCAGCACTTGGAAGGCTGAGGCAGGAGGATCGTGAGTTAAAAGCCAGCCTCAGCAATGGCGAAGCACTTAGCAACTCAGTGAGACCCTGTCTCTAATAAAATACAAAAAAGGGCTGGGGATGTGGCCCAGTGGTCGAGTGCCCTGAGTTCAATCGCCAGTACCAAAAAAATAAAATAAAACAAAATAAATAAATTAAAAATTGTGGGCTGGGGTTGTGGCTCAGTGGTAGAGCGCTCGCCTAGCACATGAGAGGCCGGGGTTCGATCCTCAGCACCATGTAAAAATAAAGGCATTGTGTACAACTTAAACAAATAAATAAATATAAAAAAAAAACATTGTGTATGACTAAAGCAAATAAATTTTTTTAATTAAAAATTGTATTAGTTTACAAGAATTTAAAAATCTGTCACCAATCAAACAGAAATAATAAAGAGAGCAGGTGCAGCAGCATGCGCCTGTAATCTCAGCAGCTGGGGAGGCTGAGTTAAAAGGATTGCAAATTTAAAGCCAGCCTCAGCAACTCAGCAAGGCCCTAAGTGACTTAGCAAGACCCTGTCTCAATATGAAAAATATAAAGGACTGGGGATGTGATTGAGTAGCTAACTGACCCTGGGTTCAATCCCTAGTACAAAAAAGGAAAAGGGGGGGGGGAAACAATAATGAGCAAGCAGGGTTTAGTTTATACACCATAGTAAACTACTACCCATGTCATTCTAGAGAAAAGAACTTGCAACATAATGTTCAGTTTAACTGTTAAAATCATTTTTCTCTAAAGGTTTTTTTTTTTTTTTTCTTTTCTTTTTTTGGCTATTCTTTCATCTTGGAGTAAAGAAAGGACTGTTTTGTTATAATGTGCTTAATTAAGCATAGGGTTCTCTTTTTTTGGTACCGGGATTGAACTCAGGGGCACTCGGCCACTGGGCCACATCCCCAGCCCTTTTTTGTATTTTATTAGAGATAGGGTCTCACTGAGTTGCTAAGTGCCTCGCCATTGCTAAGGCTGGTTTTGAACTCGTGATCCTCCTTCCTCAGCCTCCCAAGTGCTGGGATTACAGCCATGCACCACTACGCCTGGCTCAAGCATAGGGTTCTACATATAGCAAATTCTCAAATGTTAACTGATCAAGAGGAGTATTCTCAAATATTTGACACTAATTATTGTTATAAGGAACAGTGGCTATGGTATTTTCAGGTTTTCTACCTTGGTTTATAGCATTCAGATTGTGTAAGATTATTAAACCATATCAAACCATCATAAACTTTTATTTTACATTCTCATGTCAGCTAAAGAAGATACCTGTGAGGGTTGTGGCTGTGGCTCAGTGGTAGAGTACTTGCCTAGCATGTGTGAGGCACTGGGTTTGATCCTCAGCACCACATATAAATAAATAAAAAATAAAGGTACATCAACAACTAAAAAATATTATTTAAAATAAAAGAAGGAGGAGGAGGAGGAGGAGGAGGAGGGAGGAGGAGGAGGAGGAGGAGGAGGAGATACCTGTGAATGGGTTTGTTTTATGGTATTCAGGTCTTCACTTAAGTTTTCACAAAGCTTCTGTGATTCAACCAAGGAAGAAATTGTATTTTCTTGTAGTTCATGTAGATTGTTACACAATGTACTGAGGAAACCATCCATTTCTTTTTTTTGATCTTCTATCTTTGAAGGAAAAAAAACATTAGTTTCTTTCTTAAATAGCACATAAATTTTGACATATTAAGAATATAACATTTGTTACCTTATCAGCCACTATCAACGAAGTCTTGAAACTATGCTTCAGTTGACTATTGATCTCCAATATAGACATCACTGTGGGTTTTAAAATTGTCTCCAGTGAACTTAGAAGGCCAGTCGTAAGTTCATTCTGGTTTTAAAAATAAGCAAACAGGTCTTTATAAAGAGTATTTTACTTCTGTAAACCTGGCTGGTTAAATGATAATATCTTAAAATCTTCAGCAACTAAACATACACATTAAAATTCTAAACTGAAGCCGGGCATGGTGGTGCTCACTAGTAATCTCAGCACTTGGGAGGCTGAGGCAGGAGGATCACGAGTTCAAAGCCAGCCTCAGCAATGGCGAGGCACTTAGCAACTCAGTGAGACTCTGTCTCTAATAAATACAAAATAGGGTTGGGGATGTGGCCCAGTGGTCGAGTGCCCCTGAGTTCAATCCCCAGTACCAAAAAATAAAAAAATAAAATAAATTCTAAATTGACATTCTGTTTTTTATAATCTGCAGAGATATCTGTATATCTAAAATTGATATTCGGCATGAGTCACTTAGTCCTACTTCCAATAATTAAGAAAGTGGTCAGTTGGTGCATAGTATATTGTTATTATTATTTGTAGTAGTAGTTGTTGTAGATGGATAGCAGACCTTTATTTTATTTGTTTATTTTTATGCAGTGCTAAGGATAGAACCCAGTGTTTCACACATGCTAGGCAAGTGCTCTGCCCCTGAACCACAACTCCAACCCGAATAGTATATTCTTAACAGTCTAATGAAACAAGTCAAAATTCAGAAGAGAGGAAATGAGTAAATTGATAAGATTTCAGCATTCCAAAGAAAATTAAAAACCAAAACAAAACCTCAAAACCTATAGGTTCATTTTTTAAAAATAAATTTCAACCAAGTTTAGGTTACCAGTCAGAAAGATTGAGTCCAAATAGTTATCAGGAGTACGCTTTGGGCCAGAGGTATTTGACTCTGAAGATCTGATGACCAAGAGCCTAATCTATGAGAAGAACTTCCGAAGGTTCTTGTTCTTGTTCTTGTCAAGGTATATGGAAAATTACTAATGTAGGGTAGATTAGGAAGTTCTATAAAAAGAAAAAGGAAAAAAAAAAAAAAAAAGCTGGGCACTGTGGTGCATGCCTAAAATCCCAGCAGTTTGGGAGGTTGAGGTAGGAGCATCCCAAGTTCAAAGCCAGTGTCAGCAACTTAGTGAGGCCCTAGGCAACTTAGCAAAACCTTGTCTCAAAATAGAAAATAGACAAAAAGGGCTGAGAATATGGCTGAATTCAACCCCTGGTATCAAAAAAATTAAAACATAAAAACAAAATAAATTCTGATCTAAATCTCTTTTCACTGTGGAATGGGAAACAAAAACAGAAAAATCTAGAACAGAAATAAATTAGTAATTACTTAAAAGAATACTAGTTTTCTTTGGACAACTAATTTCAACTAATTCTGTGGGAGCAATCTCTTTTGATTTAGGCAATGTTTTTACCTTGCTATATATGAAAACATCAACAAACAAAGACTACCATTTAGTGAATAAATCAATTTCTGAAACATTAGTAATGACAAAATATGTTTAACTTTGTCAATCTCAATGAGGGCCGGCTAACATTTATAATACTTATTTGGAAAATACTGAATAAATATTGTTAACCTCAAAAAGGGAGGCAGAGAGTCTACATAGGAAGAAAACAGAATATGGTCAAGAACTTCCTAGCAAATATATAATTACAGAATAAATAATGTAAATCAGGTGTGAAAGATGTAATATTAAGTATAATTAGATGAGTGATTCTATAGAATCATGGGGAAAAGCTTTAGCATTAAGGTAAAGAAAGGCTTGGTCACACAGTTCTAAACCTGGAAATTGTTATATGTGCTCCTAGAATTCTTTGTATTTTTTTTTTTTTGGCACTGGGGATTGAACTAAATTGCTGAGACTGGCTTTTAACTCACCATCCTCCTGCCTCAGCCTCCCAAGCCACTGGGATTACAGGCATGTACCACCACACCTGGCTGTGCTCCTAGAATTCTAGTGGCTATTTTTCTTAAATTACTATTACTATTACATATGACTATTACTATCACACATTAGTATTACTATCACATGCTACTGTAGTTTTAAGGTTACCCAATATCCCCTTTCTAGTTGAGTTACTTTAACATGATTATGCCAGGAAACCTTGAAAAGAAGAGGGCGTGCCAATTTCTATGCCAACTAACAAGTCATGAGTCCCTTTGATTCACTTGGAGTTAAATCTGCCCTTTACTTATAAGAAAGCTTATTAATAACTCCTGTTCTTAACCACACCAGATATGAGTGAAAAAAAGTTTCAAAACTTAATTACATACATTTGGAATCCAATCTTTCGGGGGGGCGTGGGGGGGGGTAGTGGAAACTGGGCATGATGGCACATGCCTATAATTCCCATGAATCAGGAGTCTGAGACAGGTGGGTTTCAAGTTCGAGGCCAACCTCAGCAATGTAGCAAAGCCCTAAGCAACCTAGTGAGACCCTGTCTAAAAATTAAAAAAAAAAAAAGGGTTGGCAATGTAGTTCAGTGATAAAGCACCCCTGGGTTCAATTCCCAGTACCGAGGGGGGAAAAAAAGGTGGAGAGACTTGTCTCTAAAACTGTAAATATACTCTTTCAAAATGATGTATGTCACTGTGTCTAGCAAAGCTTAATATCAAAGAAGAGTAGTTAATATTGTTTTTTGATGACTTATCAAATAAAGCCCTTCAAAAATAATGAAAGATATTTACTAACAATATATTTCTGCATCACAGTTTTAGTTTCTGCTGCTAATGACTGTTCTTCTAATATCACATTAGAAATCTGAGAAATATGAGTTGACACATTTTCTGGAACAGATGTGAGAGATCCAAGTGCAATTGTAGTAACAGTGTCTAATGCAGAGACACTGGAAGACATCAGATTTCCTGTAACAATGACAAAAAAAAAAAAGAGGGAAAGAAATATGTAAATTTTGACATAAATAAATATATTTATTTATTTAAATAGATTGGTTTCCAAATGTATGTAATTAAGTTTTGAAACTTTTTTTCACTCATATCTGGTGTGGTTAAGAACAGGAGTTATTTACATTTACATTTATTTAAATATATTTATTTAAATACAGATAGAACCACTTCAAAGAGGTAGGCAAAATTATATCCTTGTTGTTGAATTTGTAATAACATATAAGCTTAAAATTAATGGCTCCCTACTGAAGGAAGGAAAGATTTTAATACATCTTATATATGTCCTGCAGTGTTCTATAAGCCCTTGACATATCTGCAAGTATATCAAACTCAACTATAAATCACAGTAAATCAAAAATTAGAATATACTAAAATCAATCTCTAAAGTATAGAAGTAAAATGAACTAGAAATCAATACAAAAATTTATAGTGGGGCTGAGGTTGTGGCTCAGTGGTAGAGCACTAGCTTAGCTCGTGCACGGCCCGTGTTCGATCCTCAGCACCACATAAGAATAAAGGCATTGTGTACAACTAAAATAAATAAACAAATATTTTTAAAAAATTTATAGTGATTGGCTGAATGTAACTAGAATCTAGGTGATTTAAAAATTTTTACATTTCTGGACCTTCTAAATTTTCTGAGTTTATTTTAATAATAAATAAACTCATACTTAAGAGTGTTCTTTCTAAAAGGAGATAGCAATGGAACAGTTAAAAATAATGACACACTTACACATTGTGAGAGTAAAGCAAACCTTTAAGATACACATTTCCAAAAGGGGGAAAAAATAAGAGTTACAGAATGTTTGTGCAGAGAAACTTTCTAGAATGAGAGCTCAATAAATTTAAGAGTACTAAATCCCCAGGGTCAAGAATAAAGGGAACTTTTACTTTTAATTTATATAATTATTTAACAAACACATATAGAAAATAGGAGGGAAAAAACCCTCTAAGGTTTGTTTTGTTTAGTTCAAAAATAAAAGCATTAATGCTGGGGCTAGGGATGTAGCTCAGTGGTAGAGCACTTGCTTTGCATGTTCTGGGCACTGGGTTTAATCCTCAGCACCACATAAAAATAAATAAAGGTATTGTGTCCACGTACAACAAAAATAATTTTAAAAAAATTAATCTCCACTCTAAACAAATAGTGTATTCCTTGGGGAGGATACTAGTTGACACTGTCACCTGATTGTTTTCATGTATTAAATTATTAGTTTTGAAAGCCGCCTCACATGGAACACATAAAATCTAGAATAATTAGAAATGCTGGAACTTACCAAACAAGGTCTTGTGAACTTCTAGCATGGCCTTTTGTTTTGAACTGCCATCCTTAATTAATTCCTCCATATTATTAAATAGACTATTCAGGTTTTTGCCAAAAATATCCTGAGCTTCTGCATTATGCTGGTCAATTGCCTTCTTACGATCCAGTTTGGAATGGAGACCAGATACATCTGTTGTAGATTCTTTAACTGTGTTAAGCAACTATATAAAATTTAAAAAAAAATAAATATTGAGTAACAACAAATCCAACTATTATATACCCATAAAAATGTTAAAAAAAATGTTAAGATAGTAAGATAAAAGCAATCTAATGAAAATATGTGTGCTACATAAGGATTTCTCTTAATGAGAACTGGTAAATTTTAGATATCCAAAGAAATGCCTATACGGTAATTTACCCAGATGCCTAGCAATGTTTATTTCCCCTTAGCCTTCTACGCAAGGAAATTGACTTTGCAAATTTATTGCAGTAATCATGTTCCCTTACAAATTTTTTCTATTATGTTTTACTATCTCCTCAAAGTATACCTAATTAAAAAATGCAATACTTTCACCATTTTCCATCATTAGAAGTCAGCAAAATCTTAATGACTATTTAGTTTGTCATCACCACAAAGCAAAAGCATCCCATCATATTATAAATGTCCACAAACTTTAAAGTCATGCTCCATTTTCAAAACCCTAAAAACTTTTGACTTGAGTCAGCTTCTAATATGAGAAAAATATGGATAAAATAGTACAACAGTGTTTTTAAATTGACACAACTATTGTTTAGTTGAATAAACAGAAACTCATAATTAATATGTAAGTATAGAAAGTGACTTCTACCCATTTCTAATTTCTTTAATATAAGTACAAAGCAAAACAAAAGACAAACCTTGCTGGCAGCATCATGAAGTCTCTCTTCAGTACTTTCCAAAACTGATGAGATATATTCTTCTTTAACAAGTTGTAATTTAGTTTCTTGCAAATGTTTTTGAGTGGTTTCAAGTTCCTGTGTCTTATTTTGCAGGTCAGATTTACATTGGTCAAGTTCATTTTTATTATCCATAAATAACTCTGTAACCTAAATATAATACATTAAACATTCAAGAATTTTTAGAATGCTGGGGCTGGCTGGGCATTGTGGCATGTGCCTGTAATCTCAACAATTTGAGAGGCAGAGACAGGAGGATCACAAGTTCCAAGATCAGTCTCAGTCTCAGACGGTAGTCCACGCCTGTAATCCCTGTGGCTCGGGAGGCTAAAACAGGAGAACAGCGAGTTCAAAGCCAGCCTCAAAAATGGCAAGGCGCTAAGCAACTCAGTGAGACCCTGACTCTAAATAAAATACAAAATAGGGCTGGGGATGTGGCTCAGTGGTCAAGTGCCCCTGAGTTCAATCCCTGGTACCAAAAAAAAAAAAAAAAAAAAAAAAAAAAAAACAAAAAAGACCAGTCTCAGCAACTTAGCAAGGCCATAAGCAACTCAGTGAGAACTGTGTCAAAATAAAAAGGCCCGGGGATGTAGATCAGGAGTAAAGCACCCCTGGGTTCAATCATCAGTACCCAAAACAAAAAAAGGCAAAGATGAACTCATTGGTTAGTCACCTGGTTAGTTCATGATATATAAGGAGAACAAAACAAATTATTCCCAGGTAAAAGTTATATAATATGAAGCTGGGCGCGGTGGCGCACGCCTGTAATCCTAGCGCTTGGGAGGCTGAGGCAGGAGGATCGCGAGTTCAAAGCCAGCCTCAGCAATGGTGAGGCACTTAGCAACTCAGTGAGACCCTGTCTCACAAAATACGAAAAAGGGCTCAGGATGTGGCCCAGTGGTTGAGTGCCCCTGAGTTCAATCCCCGTTACCAAAAAAAAAAAAGTTATTATGGTTTATACATGATAGTGGGTTTTTTTTTTGTTTGTTTGTTTGGTATCGGGGATTGAACTCAGGGGCACGCAACCACTGGGCCGCATCCCCAGCCCTTTTTTGTATTTACTAGAGACAGGGTCTCACTGAGTTGCTAAATGCCTCGCCATTGCTGAGGCTGGCTTTGAACTTGCGATCCTCCTGCCTCAGCCTCCCAAGTGCTGGGATTACAGGCGTGCACCACCACGCCTGGCTAAACCACAATAACTGATGATAATAAATGACTATGTTTCTGGTTTATGTATTTACTGTACTATTTTCTCTCTCTAGAGTATACTTCTAGTTAATAATAAGACAGCCTACAGGCTGGGGTTGTGGCTCAACAGTAGAGCACTTGCCTAGCATGTGTGCAGCCTGGGTTCGATACTCAGTACCACGTAAAAATAAACACATTATGTACAACTAAAAACAAATTAAAAAATATTTTAAAAATAAGACAGCCCGAAGTAGGTGCTTAGGCACCTCACCTTAGGAGGTCAAGGCATTATAATCAAAGGCGATGACAGATCACTGTGTTTATTGCTTCTTTATTGACGACCTTCTAGTGATCCAAAATGTGGAGGTAGAAGAAAATGATATTCATGATTCTCATCCTCTGTAGGCCTAGGCTAATGTGTAATGTTTGTCCTAACTTTTAACAAAAAAATTTTGAAAAGTAAAAGAATAAATATATAAATAAAAATTGACTATACTGTATATCCTAGATGTGTAGGTTTGTGTATGATGTTTATGCTACAACGAAATCACCTAACCTAACAACGCATTTCTCGGAAAATACCCCAGTCATTAAATAACACCTGACTAATTTTTTGTAATTTTGTGTTAACATATGTGTCAAAGTAGAAAGCTTTTTCATTAACATTAATGATAGTAAAATTATGATATAATTTACTGTCAGTATAAGAGCCAGCAAAAAAAAAAAAAAAAAAAAATCCTTAAAAGAGAAAAATGGGTCCTTCGCCTCTAAACATTTTATTTAGTATTTGCTTTTCAAGTACCATTTAATGTTTTGAATGCTTACCCTATTTAGTTCCTCCTCAACAGCACCAATTTTTTCAATCAATTCTACAATCTGTTCTTCTTGAACAGTTAATTTCCCATTCATGGCTCTAAAATAAAGTTAAATGAGTTTAACAGTTAATATATTTTTCTAAATCCTACAAAATATTAGAATATAACATAATTACGGCAGTTACACAAACTCATCTCCACCACTTAGCACCACCATGAAAAAACACCTAAGTGTTCATAAGCAGTAAATACAAACTGCAAAAAACAAATGTTTTCTCAATCTTTGTTTTATTAATGAAATGTTTTATTAATTTTTCTTTTGACTCCAATTCTGAAACTGAGAATCCCTACATATAAGGGTAAAGCTTGTGTGTGTGCATCAAATTTGAGAAGCCAGAAAGCTAAAAAAGGGCTGTAACTTACCTACAGCAGAGATGGGAGGGATACAACCTAAGAGTCTATAATTAGGGATATGGAATATAAAGATGCCTTCCCAGAATGCTGGAAAGACTTGATATTTGAAGACATCTGTTATCACTAGAGGAAGAGATGAGATAAGGGAGAACTGAAGTAGCAGGCATGATAATATCATCTCCTAGCCCCTGTATGTTATGCCCACCCCAAGAAACAAATATCACCATCACAGCACCACACAAACCCTCCTGAGATCAAAGGATTATACTCTAGGGCAGCATTTTTCAGTCTCGGCACTACTGACATCTTGGCCCACACAATTCCTTGGTATGGAGATATCCTATGCATTTTAGGATGTTGAGTAGCATCCACTAGTTGCCAGTAGTGCTCTGCAACCCTGCCAGTGATAACCATCAAAAACATATCTAGCCAGGCATGATGATGCATGCCTATAATCCCAGCGACTCAGGAGGCTTAAGCAGGTGAATCACAAGTTCCAGGCCAGCTTCAGCAATTTAGTGAGGCTGTAAGCAACTTAGTCAGACTCCATCTCAAAAAAAAAAAAATAAAATAAAATAAAATTTAAAAAAAAGAAAGCCAAGCCGGGCGCGGTGGCGCACGCCTGTAATCCCAGCACTTTGGGAGGCTGAGGCAGGAGGATCGTGAGTTCAAAGCCAGCCTCAGCAATGGCGAGGCACTTAGCAACTCAGTGAGACCCTGTCTCTAATAAAAACACAAAAAAGGGCTGGGGATGTGGCCCAGTGGTCAAGTGCCCCTGAGTTCAATCCCCAGTACCAAAAAAAAAAAAAAAAAAAAGAAAAAAGAAAGCCAGGCGCGGTGGTGCACGCCTGTAATCCCAGCCCTTGGGAGGCTGAGGCAGGAGGATCACGAGTTCAAAGCCAGCCTCAGCAATGGTGAGGCACTTAGCAACTCAGTGAGACCCTTTCTCTAATAAAATACAAAAAAGGATGTGGCCCAGTGGTCGAGTGCCCCTGAGTTCAATCCTAGGTACCAAAAAAAAAAAAAAAAAAAAAAGAAAGAAAGAAAATTAAAAGAGGGCTGTGGATGTAGGTCAGTGGTAAAGGCCCCTGGGTTCAATTCCCAGTACCAAAAAAAAGATTATTGAATGTCCTGTAGGGGGCATCAACCCCGTTTCTTGAGAGCCACTGGTCTACTCTAACTACCAGAACTTTCATTGTCACTTTCACTAAACCCGAATGGGAGTGGAATTAAGGTTTAGGGTCTGGAGACTGGCATTTAGATGAAAATTCACATACTAAATAATGGGATCCTCAGCCATTATACACTCTAATTGAATATCAATAGCCATTTTGAGACTGTAAGCAGAAAACTGTGCCAGTCTCAGAGAAGACTAAATGGCCTTGCCCAAAAGAAAAAATCCACCAAAAAAAACATTTGATGGAAGCCCATACTTAACACCAAGGTACCTCTCTTTCACCCTACAGTAAACCCACAGGTCCAAAGTCTCACCCACAAACCAAGCTTCTAATCCATTTTCATCACCAGCCAAAAATCACTATATATTTGAGGAAAATAAACATAAGTGATAGATACTGTAACATCATGGGGAAAGAAAAGAAAATTTTTATAATATCAATTTTTTTGAAGGAAGGAATATATTGTATCTACAAAAGAACAGGATGCTATACTTTTTAAAAGGCAGAGAAGACAGAATAGTTTTTCAGAAACAAAATTTGACAGCTTAAATAAAATTCAACAGGAATATTAGAATATAAAGTAAAAGAAATCATAAAAGGTAGAATAATATCAGAGCAGGGGCTGAAGATGTGGCTCAGCGGCAGAGCGCTCGCCTTGCACGTGCGCGGCCCGGGTTCAATCCTTAGCACCATGTAAAAACATAAATGCATTGCATTGTGTACAACTAAAGTAAATAAATAAATATTTTAAAAAGAAATATCAGAGCAATGCTGTTTTTTGTTTTTGTTTTTTTTTCCTAGTACCAGGGATTGAACTCAGGGGCACTCACTGAACCACATCCCCAGCCCCATTTTGTATTTGATTTAGAGATAGGGTCTCACTGAGTTGCTTTGCACTTTGCTGTTGCTGAGGCTGACTTTGAACTTGCAATCCTCCTGTCTCAGCCTCCCAAGCTGCTGGGATTATAGACGTGCATCATTGCACCCGGGTAGAGCAATGCTTTTATTAATTAAGCACAAAGCTCACAGGCCTTTGCACATACTTCTGTTGGTTGATTTCTTGAGCAAGTTTCAGAAATGCTATCTGGGCGGGGATTTAGCTTAGTGGTAGAGTGCATATCTAGCATGTGTGAGGCCTTAAATTCAATCTCCAGCACTGTCCCCACCCCAAAAATAGTGACTGCCTATCTATTGTTCTAGTTCCTTCATAAATAAAAATAATTTTTCATTTCATATTTGCTTAAATAGCCAGGATTATTCTGTGAATGCAAATTCCCTTATTAGCTAGAGATATTGATTAGAAGTAAAGCCAGAGCTGAGGTGTAAGAGGAAGAGTTACTTCTGGTCTTTAGGTTAAATGTATTAGTTCTTTACTAGAAATGGATCCTTCATGGAAAATGGAATATTTGAAACACTTTTCTTATATTGAATGTCAAGGGGTAACACAACATTACTATTGTACAGATGAGATGGTTTTGATCTAGTTACAAAATATCTATTAAACTCACTGTAAATAAAGCATTACTTTGTAGGGTTTTGTTTTGGTTTTTGGTACTGGGGATTGAACCCAGGGGTACTTTACTTCTAAGCTACATCCCCACCCCTTTTTATATTTTGAGACAGGGTCTCACTAAGTTGCCCAGGCTGGCCTCAAACTTGCGAACCTCCTGCCCTGGCCTCCTGAGTCACTGAGATGCGACATGCACCACCAAGCCTGGCAAGCATTATCTTTTTTTGTTTGTTTGTTGTTGGTTTTTAATATTTATTTATTTGCTTTTAGTTGTACACAAGGAGTTTATTTTTACGTGGTGCTGAGGATCGATCCCAGGCCACACACGTGGCTAGGCAAGCGCTCTACCACTGAGTCACAACCTCAGCCCGCATTATCTTGTTTTAAAGGTTGGCTGTAGTTTTGGTGTTTCTTCTCAGATTTACAGTGAAATAATTTCAAACACTTCTTCAGAAAAAAATGTTTCAGATGTCTATTAAAGAGCAAACGTTGTCTTTCCAATCACAGGATCAAATAAAAGCAAGTTACTTCTTTAGCTAAAAACCCTCAAAAAGATGAAAACAAATGGGGCTGGGGTCGTGGCTCAGGTGGTAGAGCACTTGCCTAGCATGCATGAAGCTGGGTTTGATTCTCAGCACCACATACAAATAAATAAAACAAAGGTCCATCAACAACTTAAAAAAAATATTTAAAAAAGATGAAAACAAATTAGCTATAACATCTCTAATGATTACAGACAGGATTGAGCCCTGTCTCAGCTATGTATACTTCTAGAGTACCAACAAAACCTCCTTCATTCAGGGTAAACTGTAATCTAATCTACAAAATTATCTTGTTCTAATTCTGGGGCATCTTAATCACCTGTGAATGTACTTCAAATATTTTCTAAAGTCCCTCATAAAATTATTTTAAAAAGAAAAAGAACAAAACATCAAAGAGATGGATAATAGCAGGTAAGACTAGTAGTCCACAAAGTCGAATTTTGGACTACTAATAGCAAATCAATGAGCAAAAACCATTTGTAGTAAACATTTATTGGTTGCCTAATAAGCACCCATTTCCACTGTCCAGATCTCCTTTGGAAAATGACCATCCCCTGACTATGGAGCAGCCAAGTTGTTTGGGTGAGTCTAACCCCACTCCCAGATCAAAAGATGGAAGTCTGAGTAGCTCAAGACAATCAGGCAGGTGAATCTTAATTCCTTCATCAGTTAACTGGTTCATATACAGGCGTAACTCAGGGCTAACTTTATAAGTGATGTTACCCAGCCAGTTTTGGACAGAAGAGGACAGGCAGCTTCTCATCTGCACTGGACATAATGAGAAATCACAGAACAGTTATGTGGCTGACCATTGTCCATGATGAAAAGCCAGCCCTATGAGAAAGCCACCAATCAGGAAAGCAATGAGAGGAGACAGAAACTGGACCCTTCAGCCCAGACCAAATAAGTTCACTGGGTTTTCCATACTTATGAGCCAATTAAATCCCCTTGTTATTTTTAAGACAGTTTAAGTTGGAGTTTCTACCAAGCAAGGGAATTCTGATATCAAGCTTAAAATATAAACAATGTTTACTGAATAAAAAAGTATAAAAAACATAAAAGTGGTAGATATAGGGACATCTGTAAAATGAGACAATTAAAAATAAAACACTGAAAAAAAAAGAAAAAAATGAAATTGTTACTGTGATGAAGTATATATGAAAACCACAGAGAAACAGAAAAAATAATAATAAAATACAAAGTTTTAAGAACTAAGTGCAGGGCTGGGGTTGTGGCTCAGCAGTAGAGCGCTCGCCTTGCACGTGTGCAGCCTGGGTTCGATTCTCAGCACCACATAAAAATAAAGGCATTGTGTACAACTAAAAGTAAATAAATAAATATATATTTTTTTTAAAAAAGAAAGAATTAACTGCAGGCAATGGAGTTTTATTTAGCCATAAGGAAGAATAAAAATTTTCAGGGAAATGGATGGAACTTGAGAGCATTTTCTTAAGCTAAATAAAAAAGTCAAAAAGTCAAGGGTCATGGGGCTGGGGTTGTGGCTCAGTGGCAAAGCACTTGCCTCACACATGTGAGGCACTGAGTTCAATCCTCAGCACCACATAAAAATAAATAAACAGCTGGGCACAGTGGCACACATCTGTAATCCCAGCACTTGGGAGGCTGAGGCAGGAGGATCAAAGCCAGCCTCAGCAATGGTGAGGCACTTAGCAACTCAGTGAGACCCTGTCTGTAATAAAATACAAAAAAGGGCTGGGATGTGGCCCAGTGGGTGAGAGCCCTGAGTTCAATCCTCAGTACCTAAAAAATTAAATAAATAAATAAATAAATAAATAAATAAATAAGCAAAATAAAGATATTTTTTAAAAATAGTCAAGCAACATATGTTTTCTCTCATATGTGGAAGCCAGAGAGAAAAAAAGAAATAGGACAGGGATAGGGTAGGGATCTCATGAAAACAGAAGGGATGTCAGTAAAGTAGGAAACCAAGGCAAGGGAGGAGGAAAGGGAAAGGAAAGGTACTGTGGAATGAAATTGACCAACATTATCTTGTTCTGTTGTATACATGTATGAGTATGTATCAATGAATCTCACTACTATGTGTAATTATAATGCACCACTAAAGAAAAAAGGTACCCCCATCCCATTCCACCCCCCAAAAAACCAACAAAATAAAAAACTAAATGCAAGGGCTGGGGATGTAGCTCAGTGGTAGAGTGCTTGCCTACCACAGGAAACCTTGAGTTTGATACCCAGGAATCTCTTGACCTGAGTTCCATTTTTCCCATTGAGTATCACACGTGTATAAAATTGTATGGAAATATATACCTACCAATGTCAATTTCCTGGTTTTGCTATTAAGCCATAGTAAGGTAAGAGGTAATAATTGGGGAAAACTGGAAGCATAATACATTGGGACCTCTCTGTACTCTTCTTGCACCTTCATGTAAATCAATAATTACTTAAAATAAAAAGTCAGCTTGGCACAATGGTGCACACCTGTAATCCCAGCTACTTGGGAGGTTGAGGTAGGAGGATCACAAGTTCATGATAAAATAAAAAAAAAAGGGCTGGGAAGGGCTGGGAAGAGCTGGGATTGTGGCTCTGCGGTGGAGCGCTCGCCTAGCACGTGTGCAGCCCAGGTTCAATCCTCAGCACCACGTAAAAATAAACACATTATGTACAACTAAAAGTAAATAAATAAATACTTTTTAAAATGGGGTGGGGTGGGGATTGTAGTTCAACGGTAAGAGAGTCTCTGGGTTCAACCCCTATTACTGCAAAAAGAAAATAAGTAAATAAAAAGTCAGATAAAAAATTTTCTAAAAAATCTTTGATGGGGCTGGGGTTGTGGCTCAGCAGCAGAGCGCTCGCCTCGCATGTGCACGGCCCGGGTTCGATCCTCAGCACCACGTAAAAAAACATAAATTCATTGCATTGTGTACAACTAAAAGTAAATAAATAAATATTTTTAAAAAAAAATCTTTGATAACTACCTTTTAGTGTTAAAAACAAAAGAAGCACTTATAAGCATTAGATATACTTTACTTATTGCTATATAGGTAAATTTTACTTCAGACAGCCTGTCATCAGCAAATGCTAATTCCTGGAAATTAACTCCATAGCCAAAGGGTTACCTAAAATTTTCTTCAGAAATGTACACTCCATTTTTCTCACGAGCTGCAGCAAGATCTCGTTTCAGACGCTCTATCTCTTCTGTATACTCCTGCACAAGAGGAAGGTTGTGTCAATTTAGTACTTCTTTTCCCATTCAGTTTGGGGAACATATACAACAAACAAAATGTGGTTAAATTTTTATGTTTTAGAAAACATAAAAAGTATGACAAAGTTACCACTATACTTTTTGATTAACATTACATTGTTTAGAAATAGTCTTTCAATTGCCTTTAAAGTTACTTTAAATGTACTCATTATACACTTCCATTTAAACTGTCCACCCAATTTCAAGAATCATTACATAGCTACAGCAATTAAAACTGGGTAATACGGGTAAAGGGACAAATGAATAAATCAATGCAAAAGGATAGTGTCCAGAAATAGGTCCACCCAAATATGTGGGAAATCTGACAAATTGGACAACTGTGAAATTAAAAAGTTTTGCTCTACAAAAACCCATGTGAAGCCGGGCGTGGTGGCGCACGCCTGTAATCCCAGCACTTTGGGAGGCTGAGGCAGGAGGATCGCGAGTTCAAAGCCAGCCTCAGCAGTGGCGAGGCACTTAGCAACTCAGTGAGACCCTGTCTCTAATAAAATACAAAAAAGGGCTGGGGATGTGGCCCAGTGGTCGAGTGCCCCTGAGTTCAATCCCTGGTACCAAAAAAAAAAAAAAAAAAAAAAAAAACCCATGTGAAGAGGATAAGCAGGAAAAACTAGAGAGACAATATTTGTAAAACTCAAATATTTGCAAAACTTTGTATGCAAAAATTAGTATTTAGAATATATTATAAATTCTTAACAATAAAGAACCACAACAATGGGCTGGGGTTGTAGCTCAGCAGCAGAGTGCTCGCCTCGCACATGCACAGCCTGGGTTCGATCCTCAGCACCACACAAACATAAATGCATTGCATTGTGTACAACTGAAGTAAATAAATAAATATTTTTTTTTAAAAAAGAACCACAACAATAAAGAATAAATAATCCAATTAGAAAATTGGCCTAAAGATGTGAACAGACATTTCACCAAGCAGGATATACAAACATCAGATAAGCAGATGAAAAGATGTTCAACATCACTGACCATTAGAGAAATATAAGTTAAAACTATAGTGAGATATCTAACACCTATCATACATATCAAAATAGCTAAAAAATAGTTAAAATTTCAAATGCTGGTGAGAATGTGGAGAAACTATATGACACATGTTGCTTGTGAAATGTAAAATGGTACAGCACTCTGAAATACAGTTTTGGGGGGCTAGAGTTGTGGCTCAGTTATAGAGCACTTGCCTGGCAAGTGTGAGGTCCTGGGTTTAACCCTCAGCACCGCATATAAGTAAATAAAAGATCCACTAACAACTAAAAAATATTTTAAAAAAACAGTTTGGCAGTTCCTTAACCCACTTTGTCCCATCGTCCCAAATATGGAACATCTATAAAATCTGAAATAGAATATATAATTATAATAGTTATATTAGTATTAATAATCATATACATAAGCTTTAGGCTATGATTTCCAACCTATTTTAATGTACCTGTATCAGTTTCACTGAAATATTGGCAGAATTGAAAACTTGGGACTTAATGGGTTGAAAAAATACAACATTCAAGTTATCATTCAACCCAGCAAATGTATTCAAATAACACCCCAAAAATAAAAATTTGTTTATACAAATCAATATAAATGAATGCTAACAGTTTTATTTGTAATAGCAAATATTAAAGTCATGTTTCAGTTACACAAACTAAAAGGCTTACTGATACAAACAACAACTTGGTGAATTCCCAGATAATTAAAGTAAAAAATAAAATAAGTTTACATATTGTACAATTCCATTTGATAACACTTTTAAAATGACAAAATTTCATAAATAGAGGAGAGATTAGTGGATAACAACAATTAGGGATAGGAGGTAAGGGGTAAAAAGGAGGTAATTATATGAGGGATCCTTATGGTAATGAGCTGTTAGTATCTTCACTGTGATGCTGAACCCAAAGAACCTACACACATAGACACTCATACTCAAGCAACTACAAGGAAAAATGAGAAATAAAATCAGTGGATTGTTATTGATGTCAACATCCCTGTGGTAAAATACCCTAGTTTGACAAAATGCACAAAGAATCTGTTATTTCGTGGGACTGAGGTTGTAGCTCAGAGGTAGAGCACTAGCCTAGCATTTGCAAGGCACTGGGTTGATCCTCAGCACCACATAAAAATAAAATAAAGGTATTGTATCCACCTATAACTAAAAAATAAATGTTTTTTTTTTTTAAAAAGAATCTGTTGTTTCTTACAAAGGCATGTGAACTTTCAATGACCTCATTAAAACTTTGATATATATTTTTTAAAATATTTATTTGTTTGTTTTAGTTACTGTACACAATGCGTTTATTTCTACGTGGTGCTGAGGATAGAACCCGGGCTGTGCACGTGCTAGGCGAGCACTACACCGCTGAGCCACAACCCTAGCCCCAAAACTTTGATATTAAAAAAGAAAACCACAGGGCTGGGGCTGGGGCTCAGTGGTGGTGCACTTGCCTGGCATGTGTGAGGCACTGGTTCAATTCTCAGCATTGCATATAAATAAATAAAGGTCTATCAACAACTAAAAAAATATTTTAAAAAGAGAAGGAAAGAAAGAAAACCACATGAAAAGGAAATGAGAAGCCAGAAGGAGAGGAAATATTTGCAAGTCATGTCTGGAATATATGAACATTTTAAAAAGTACCTGAACAGATATTTCAATGAAAAAATACACAAATGGTATTATAAATATGTGAAAAGATGCTCACCATTAGTTATTAGGGAAATACTAATTATAACCACATGAGGTATCACTTTATATTAAATTTAATTTTAGGGCTGGTGGTAGTGGCTCAATAGTAGAGCACTTGCCTGGCATATGTGAGGCACTGGGTTCGATCCTCAGCACCATATAAAAATAAGTAAAGGGCTGGGGTTGTGGCTCAGCGGTAGAGCGCTCGCCTAGCATGTGCGCGGCCCGGGTTCGAACCTCAGCACCACATAAAAATAAACCCACTGTGTACAACTAAAGCAAATAAATAAATATTAAAAAAATAAAAATAAGTAAATAAAATAAAGGTATTGTGTCTATCTACAACTTAAAAAAAGAATTTTTTTTTAAAATTTAATTTTACTTTTAAAATAGCTAAAATTAAAAAGGTACAATAACAAGTATTAAAGGAGATATGAAGAAACTGCAGCCATCCTACATTGCTAGTAGAAAGAAAAGCGAAAAGGTTTCTTATAAAGAATTAAACATGGGGGCTGGGGCTGTAGTTCAGAGGTAGAGCGCTTGCCTAGCAGGTGTGAGACACTGGGTTTGATCCTCAGCACCACATAAAAATAAATAAATAAATAAACAAAATATAAGTGTTATGTCCATCTACAACTAAATAAAAAATAAAAGAATTAAGCATGATGCAGAGCGCGGTTATAAAGGCCTGTAATCCCAGCGGCTCAGGAGGCTGAGGCAGGAGGATAGCAAGTTAAAAGGCAGCCTTTAGCAACTTAATGAGGCTCTAATAACTTGGTGAAACCTTGTCTCAAAATAAAAAACAAAAAGGGATAAGAATGTGGCTCACTGGTTAAGTGCCCCTGGGTTCAACGCCTGGTACCAAAACAAGAATAAAGCATAGTGTCAGGGTAAGCTCAGTGGTAGAATCCTTGCATAGAATGAGTGAGGCCCTGGGTTTGACTTTTAGCACCACAAAAAAAAAGAAAGT
Organism: Tamias sibiricus; assembly: GCA_025594165.1. Lineage (NCBI taxonomy): Eukaryota > Metazoa > Chordata > Mammalia > Rodentia > Sciuridae > Tamias > Tamias sibiricus. Next base: position 136,068,277 of record CM046663.1, on the reverse strand, counting down.
TAAGAATAAAACTCCTTATATAATGCAGAAATTAAATCCCTAGGTGTCTAGCCAAGAGAAACTAAAACATCAACACAAAGGCATGTATAGGAATCCGAATGTTCATAGTGGCATTGGAAATGATTTAAATGTTCACTGACTGGTTAGTGTATAAAAAAAGATACAGTATTCTCCACACAATGGAATATTATTCAGCAATAAAAATAAAACACCAGTACATGTTACAACATAAATGAAACCTCAAATGTTATGCCAAGAGATACAAATATTATATAATTCTATATATAGAAAATGTACAGAAAAGGCAAATCTATCAACAGAAAGCCTATCAGTATCCATTCAATTGCAAAGAAGCAAAGGTGGACTAAATTTTCTAAAACTAGATTATGGCGATGTTATACAACTCCATAAATGCATTAAAAATAGGTGAATAACTGTTAAAGTATATAAATTATACCTCAAAGATGCAAATAAATAAAGAGAACTGTAACTGTAAAAAATGCAAACTGTTTAAGAGTGCCAACTCAGGCATAAAACTGGTAAATTCAACATGTTAGCATTAGAAAAAAATATTAACATGTCATTTAAGCATAGTTTAAAATCACTGGATAAAATGTCAACCCCAAGAGGCTGGGAATATAGCTTAGTAGGAAGCCTTAGAGCCTAGCATGCCAGGCCCTAGCACCACAAAAAAATGATAATAATAACTCAAAGGGGGGGAAAAATAATCTTTTTTTTTTTTTTTTTTTTTTAATTTTTTTTATTTTTTTGGTACCAGGGATTGAACTCAGGGGCTCTCAACCACTGGGCCACATCCCCAGCCCTTTTTTGTATTTTATTAGAGACAGGGTCTCACTGAGTTGCTAAGTGCCTCGCCATTGCTGAGGCTGGCTTTGAACTCGTGATCCTCCTGCCTCAGCCTCCCAAGTGCTGGGATTACAGGCGTGTGCCACCACGCCCAGCAGGAAAAAAATCTTAAACAGGGCCCAGATTCTGGGGAGGCCATAGTGAGACCCTGTCTCAACAACAACAATGATGTCTATCATAGGCAGTTTAACAAATCTTGTTTAACAATCATCTGTTTCAGTTTCTTGTTTTCACACTTGTCAAATAAAATTATATCACAAAAATTCACAATACCTTAATAAGAGCTTTTTTGGTGAGTTTCTGATTAACTTCAGGCTTATTCAAAATGTTTTTTGCTCTATGAGCGTATTCCAGTGTACTCAGAGTTTCCTGTCATAAAAAGGAAAGGTCAATCACAGAAGACGTCCTGAGGATAATGTAGTTCTGTCATTGAGAATGTACTACATAATTTACAAGTAATAATTTACAGTTATATCTAATCTATAAAGCTTAAAGAATAGACTACTATGCCCAACCTTCTTTTTTTTTTTTTTTTTTTTTTTGGTGGTACCGGGGATTGAACTCAGGGGCACTCCACCACTGGACCACATCCCCAGCCCTTTTTTGTATTTTATTAGAGACAGGGTCTCACTGAGTTGCTAAGAGCCTCACCATTGCTGAGGCTGGCTTTGAACTTGCGATCCTCCTGCCTCAGCCTCCCAAAGTGCTGGGATTACAGGCGTGCGCCACCACGCCCGGCCCAACCTTCTTATCCTTCCTTCAAAACCTTCTTTTTTTTGGGGGCTGGGGTGGTGGCTCAGCGGCAGAGCGCTCGCCTCGCACGTGCACGGCCCGGGTTCGATCCTCAGCACCACGTAGACATAAATGCATTGCATTGTGTACAACTAAAGTAAATAAATAAATATTAAAAAAAAAAAAAAAAAAAAACCTTCTTTTTATCTTTCTATTCAATTTTACCTTGTCATTTCTTCCTTCTCTGCAATTTTCAGGGTCTTTACCCTTATAATTTGACCCTTCAGAACAGTCTTAGAATCAGTGAGCTTCACCAACTGATGAATAACAAAATGTCATATATCCATATCCATGTGATGACATATTATTCATCCATGAAAAGGAATGAAGTTTTGATACATATCACAATGTGGATGAACCTTAAAAACATTATGCTAAATGAAAAAAGCCATTCACAAAAGATCACGTTATATGATTCCATTTATATGAACTGTCAAAAAAGGCAAATCTATAAATATAAAAATAGTAACCTAGAGCTGGAAGTGGAATGGATGAAAAATGATTGTTAATGAGCAAAACTCTGGGGATGATAATAAAAGGTTTTAAACTTAGATTTTGGTGATGAGGCCAGGTGTGATGGCAGAAGCCTGTAATCCCAGCAACTCAGGAGGCTGAGGCAGGAGGATCACAAATTCAAAGCCAGCCTCAGCAACTTAGTGAGGCCCTATGCAACTGAGTGAGATCCTGTCTCAAAGTAAAACATAAAAAGGGCTGGGGTAGCTGCACATGGTGGCCCACACCTACAATCCCAGAGGCTTGGGAGGCTGAGGCAGGAAGATCAAGCTCAAAACTAGTCTCAGCAATGGCAAGGCGCTAAGCAACTCAATGAGACCCTGTCTCTAAATATAATACAAAATAGGGATGGCGATGTGACTCAGAAATTGAGTGTCCCTGAGTTCAATCCCTGGTAATGGCCCCTCACCCAAAAGATTTTGATGATTGTACAACTCTGTAGATATACTAAAGTCATTGAATTAGTATACTTTTCATGGGTGAATTTTATGGTATGTAAATTGTATTTCAATAAAATTTTTTTTTTTAATGAAAGGGAAGTTGGAACCCTTAGAACAACTTTTCTAATACCATTTAAAGCAGAGGATAACAAGAAAATAAGAGCAGAATTTACCATCTTTATTGCTTTGCTGGGGTTCCCACACATTCAACTTGGTTCTGTAACACTAGAGTTCACTTGATCCTCTCTAAGTTCTCAATGAAATTACAACACCCACTGCTACTGACCCACAGCAATTTTCTTTGAAGACTTGGAAAAGCCATTTACATAATCGGCTTTCTAAGGTTAAAACCCTATATTCTCAGTGTTGTCCTCCATATTGTATTCAAACGCAATGTCCAGATTCTTTTATATTATAGTATAAAATGAATGAAACTAGTAAATGAACGTTTAAAATATATGATAGCTAAATATAGAATTATAACTTCTACATTTTACAGCTTCCTTTCAAAGGGTTTACCTCAAGATTGAGAGATGCAGGAGAAATTGTTGCAATAATAGATGTTCTTGTTCGACCCCCAAGAGAATCTTGGAGGATTCTGGTTAGTTTAGATTCTCGATAAGGAACATGAGGTGTTCTTTCTACAAGAGCAGTAATAACTCTTCCCAAAGTCAACAGGGATTGATTGATATTTCCAGCTTCCCGAGCTCTCTTGTCAACTGCTCCAGAACGACCAATGTTTTCACTTCCTGCAAGATCAACCTTTAATTTTAAAAATAAAAAGTCAACCTATTGGAACTGAATTCAGAGATATGCATTCTCAAACATAATATACTAAATTACCAGCAAAATCAATTTTCTATAACAAATTTCTTCTCCCACCAGAAACCCAATAATCCAATGATTACTGAAATATTACCTAGAAGTAAAAATTTCAAGCCACTCTGTAGGAATGAAACAGTGGTATTAGGTAGATGCTTACCAAATTCAACTTTCCAATTTTAACAAGTTCTTCTCCATCAATTGTAGTTTCTTTCATATGTATTGTAACAGAGAAAACCGAGTGGGAACGACTAGAAAACAAGACCATGTTGCCCATTCATTATAAAGTAAAATATTGTTTGCCTCCTATAAAACACTAAAACCCAGAAAAGACCAAAATCCATAAGAGTAGAGAAAAATATTATCAGATAGGAGATATCACTAAGATTTTGGAAGACAGAAGGTACACAGAACAATGAGTAGGCTTTTCCTTTCTTATATACACCACCTGCAGAGAGACCCCAATAAGAAGCTACCTGAAAATACCCTAAAAAAATTAGAAGCTAGAATTTTTAGGCACAGCTAGAAGATGGCTATGTCATGGATCAGAACAGTTAGTTACTTGGTGTGTCAGAGCAAAAAGCTCCTAATCAATCTCCCTATTTGTAAGAACCACTTGAAGTATGTTATTACCATAAATTCAGATACCACCAGGCAAGCCATCAGATCATTCTTCCTCCATGTCTACTGTTGTATACAAGCATATTTCTGTTTTGAGAATATTATCAGAAAAAAGTAACTTCTTCTCCTAAATAGCAGAAATAGTAAATAGCATGCCTACAAAAACACCGTAAAATAATCCCTCCTAGACCATAAAGTGTTCAAAAGTATACCTTAAGTTAAATACTGACACTTAAGCTTTTACCTGAGGAAGACAAAAATCATATAGATGACCAAAGACAACCTTCTTTTCTGTATTAATGGCACTTGGTGAATATCATTATGTTTGTTAATGTCATTGACAGTTGATAGAGAATATGGTAATGTTTAATTTTCTTCTTTGTACTTTCATACTATTTTTAAAAGTTTACAAGCATCATTTTTGTATGCTGTGGTGGCTGGGGATATAGCTCATGCTTGCCTAAAATATGTGAGGCCCTGGATTCACTCACCAGTATTACCAAAACAAAACAAAACAAACAAGCATACCTAGGAATGTGATCCACATACCTTGAATCATCCCAATTTGATTTCCCCTAATTTCCTAATTTTTCTGAAAAAGAAAATGGAGCTAGGATGGAAACTATGGCTTTCTTACCTAGAGTATGCATTCATCAAAGTTGCTGCAGTTGTTCTTTTTGCTGCCCCCTTCTCCAAAATTTGGTAGACTTCATCCTTGTTATGTACTGTAATTTCTTCTAAACCTTTGATTATCACTCCCCTCTGATCAAATATCAAAAGAACATCAATTACATTTTTTTTTAAAGGGCACTAACTTCTTAAAGGCTTACACATTAAAATATGGAAACATTTCATTCTCAAAGATAGTTACCTTGTTGCGGGGATCATCAAACATCTGTAGTCTCTCAGAAACATCAGAAGATGGATTAAGAAGATCAAAAAGTTCTTCATTATAGATTTCCAACAGAGACACTTTGACTGAAAATTCAGTACCATTATCAGTAAGTTTCTCAAAAATTTGATGAAGGGTACGAGGAATTATACCAGCCAAAGGATCCTGAAATTATGTAATGAGGATTAAAATAAATGAAGAATGCCATTTACCATGGCACTTAAAACTCATATAACTAGGGCTGGGGTTGTGGCTCAGTGGTAGAGCACTCGCCTAGCATGTGAGTGGCCCAGGTTCGATCCTCAGCACCACGTAGAAATAAATGTATTGTGTACAACTAAAGTAAATAAATAAATATTAAAAAAAAAAAAAAAAAAAAAAAAAGCCGGGCGCGGTGGCGCACCCCTGTAATCCCAGCATTTGGGAGGCTAAAGCAGGAGGATCACGAGTTCAAAGTCAGCCTCAGCAATGGCGAGGCACTTAACAACTCAGTGAGACCCTGTCTCTAATAAAATATTAAAAAGGGCTGGGGATGTGGCCCAGTGGTTGAGTGCCCCTAAGTTCAATCCCTGGTACAAAAAAAAAAAAAAAAAAAAAAAAAAAAACTCATATAACTATAAAGGACCTCCTTTACAGTGTCTTTAAACATAAGTACGGTCAGCCCTCTGTGCCCACTGGCTCTGCATTTTACCAAATGTGGACAGAAAATATTAGGAAAAAAATTGTAATTTTATATTTTGTTATTTCCTAATAAGCATGATGGCATATGAGCAATTTACATAACATTTACGTTATATTAAATATTATAAGCAATCTAAAGATGATTTAAGGTACACAGGAAGATATACATAGGTTATATATAAACATTTGACTTAAGGGACTTGAGCACCCTCAGATTTTGGTATCTGTTTGTGTGCATACATAGGGGAGATAGAGGGGAGGTTATCCTGCAACAACCCCCGGTGGACGCTGAGGGATACTGTATACTAAAGCAAGTTAAAAACAAACAGGGCTGGGGTTGTGGCTCAGTTGTAGAGTGCTAGCCTAGCACGTGCCCGGCCCAGGTTCGATCCTCAGCACCATGTAAGAATAAAGGCATTGTGTACAACTAAAATTGTGTACAAATAAATAATATTTTTAAAAAACACCTTAATGTTATACAACTCATTTACAAGAGCCTGTTCAACAGTATTCTCCAAACCTCACACAAATCTGTATAACTTTTAGCTATCTTCCTACCTGAGAATTACAGAAACCAATTAAACCATACTACTCATAAAACCAAATTCAACTATCCTCATGAAAATGTAATACCTTCATTTTAGTCAGAAAAAAACAGGGATGTTTCTCAACTATCCAAGTATCCTTAATAAAACTGTTCAAATTCTCTAAAATTTGAAGCAATATGTCTATTCTATATTTCATAATGGTTATAATTCCAGAACTTTATCATCCATGCGTACAATATGCTGACAGCTCAGCTATCTTACCAAAAAAAAAAAAAAAAAAAAAAAAAAAGGACTTACTAAAAGTCAATAATTTGGAGAATTAAGTTTTTAAACACATTTGGTGAAAGTCTTTGTGAAATATTCTATATGCTTTCTTCAATACTAAACCATATAGTGTTCTTAATTTCTTGAATACTCAAGGTCATCATTAATAAAGTACCATACTACTCTCTTTGTAACTTTCATTGCCTCACTGCAAAATCCTTTCCTTTAAGTTCTATTCATGCTCCAACTTTTCCACAATACAGAAGTCCCCCTCCTTATTCACAGTTTTGCTTTCTGTGGTTTCAGTTATTCATGATCAACCACAGTCCAAAATATTAAATGGAAGATTCCAGAAATAAACATTTATTACAATTTAAACTGTGCACCATTCTGAGTAGCATGATGAAATCTTGTACCATCCAGGTAGGGACATGAAATCACCCATTTATTCAAGCTTCCTCCTATTAGTCTCTTGGTAGCCCTGTTGGTTTTTAGATCAACTGCCCTAGTATTCTGGTAGCCCTTAGTAATGTCCCCCAAAGAGTTAAAAGTATCAGTGATGGCAATTTGGATATGTCAAAGAGGCTGTAAAGTGCTTCCTTTAAATGAAAAGGTAAAAAGTACAATAAGATATTTAGAAAGAGACCACAGTCACATAACTTTTATTATAATATATAGCCATAATTATTCTATTTTATTATTAGTTACTGTGTCTTACTCTTGCTGTGCCCAATTTATAAATTATGTTTTATCATAACTGTATTTATAGGATTTGACACTATCTATTGTTTCAGGTACCCATGGAGGTCTTATAAAAAAGTCCACAACCACTTTGTATAGTGGCACATGCCTGTAATCCCAGCAACTAGAGAGCCTAAGCAGGAGGATCCCACTTTCAAGGTCAGTCTCAGCAAGTTAGCTAGTCTTTAAGCAACTTAGTGACACACTGTCTCAAAAAAATAAATAAATAAAAAATTTAAAGGGCTGGGAATGTAGCTTGGTGGTAAAGTGCCCCTACGTTGAATCCTCAGTACAAAAAGAAAAAAGAAAAGAAAAATCTCCTAAAATAAGGGAAACCACTGTATTCTCCAACTCTTCTGTCCCCAAGAGACCTCTCTCTCTCTCTTTTTTAAAATTATTTATTTATTTTAGTTGTACACAATGCCTTTTATTTTTACATGGTGCTGAGGATCGAACCCTGGCCACGCACATGGTAGGCAAGCGCTCTACCGCTGAGCCACTACCCCAGGCCCCAAAAGACCTCTCTTTAATCACCTTAACTGTGCCACAAGTTTTCCCAATGAGACTGTCTCTTAAGCAGGAGCTATATCATACACTTTAATTTTTACTATAGCAATATGTTATCCTAAATTCATGTTTGACATGGGTATTCTGATCTTCTCTATTTCATGAGAGAGACTACATACAAGTTTTATTCTGCTAAATTTCTACCACAGTAGAAAGAAAAGTGTTATAAAAAAATACCTCCTCCCAGGTATATGCTTCATTAGGTGACCTTTCACCTTCCATAGTAAAAGTTTTTCCAGTGCCAGTTTGGCCATACCTGTCAAGATTAACAAAGTGTTTGATCAAAAACAAATACATAAACCTTTTCGTAAACTTGAAAAAACACATACATATAAACTTTCATCAACTTACGCAAAGATAGTACAATTATAGCCCATAATAACTTCATCCAGAATTGGACAAACAACACTGCGGTAAACATCAATTTGTTTAGTAGATGCTCCAAAAACCTATTAAGATAAGGAAATTTCTTAAAACACAAAGATTATTTATTTTAATAATTTTACTTGTAGTATATCAACTAATTCTGCTCACTAGAAATCACTTAACAACTGGAAGGGATAACTGAAATTCATAAGAGTATGCCATTTTCCAGGAGAAATATGTATATTAGGATTACTTTACAGTAGTGAATAATTAAAAAGTAGCACCCTTTTATAAGAAAGCAAGTACCATGTCAAATGTATATGTCTTCCTTGAACTCTTATCAGCCAATCCTCCAGTTCGTACACTAACTTCTTTTCGAACGTGATCACACTCGACAACTGAATGGGCGTTAACTTTCCGCTCTGCCAAATTAAATGGTCTGTAAAAAGAAAGACCCAAAGTTATTCAAGAACTCTTACTTTGGGCTGGGGATGTGGCTCAGTGGTAGAGGGCTTTCTTGGCATGCATGATGGCCTGGGTTCCATACCAGCACCACAAAAAGCAACAACAAAACTCTTAGGAGTTTATCAATGACATTTTCATTAACAACATTGTTAAGAAAAATGTGAGGGGCTGGGATTGTGGCTCAGAGGTAGAACACTCGCCTAGCATGTGTGAGGGACTGGGTTTGATCCTCAGTACCACATAAATATAAAATAAAGATATTGTATCCACCTATAACTAAAAATAAATAAATAAAAAAGAAAGAAAAATGTGAAATGTGAAGCTGTGACTCACTGTTGGCAATGAGGATTAAGTGGGGACTAAATGCCAAAGCAGATAAAATTATAAGGTTTTAGTTTCCAGAAATAAAATTAAATTTTAAAAAATTTTCAAAGATATGTAAAACATTACAATCCTAACAGTTTTGCAGGGTGTAGTGGCACACATCTATAATCCCAGTCATTCAGGAGGCTGAGGCAGGAACAATGCGAGTTTGAGGCCAGCCTCAGTAACTTAGTGAGACCCTGTCTCAAAATAAAAAATAAAAAGGACTAGGGGTGTAGCTCAATGGTAAAGTGTCCTTGGGTTCAAACCCCAGCACCACTCCCCACAACCAAATTCTAACAGTTTCTTAGAGTGAATGCTAAGTTGTCAAAAATGCTGTTTTTTTCCCCTCAGAATTCTATTTTCACTATTCTTACAATCTAATCAAGTTAGGTTATGATGTGGTAGAAAGAACATGTCAAATTTCATTCAAAATGCTAAACTTCCAGTGGATATCTGGCACAAAATAAAAAGTAGATAAAAATAATGACAAATATGTGGAGCACCATGTGCCAGGTACTCATTGTTCCCAATACTTAATATGTGCTAACTCACTTTGTCCTCACAACACTATGATGTTTGTAATATCAACAGATTCATTTTTCAAATGAAAATACTGGAATAGAACGGCTACATTGCCCAAACATATAGGATCACTGATCTTCATTCTACCGAACTGCCTAAAGAGGTATTTTACTTGAAAGATTACTTCTTCAGGGAATTCTTCCCAGGACACTTCCCTCCCCCACTTGCCTCAAGACCATATTAAAATTTGCCCTAATATTCCTACAGCACCTTTTATTTACCCTTTCTTTCTTAATAAAATAAGGGGCTGGGATTGTGGCTCGCCTAGAGCGCTTGCTTAGAGTGCTTGCCTAGCAAGTGCTGAGGATCAAACTCTTCGATCAGTGGTTGTAAACATTCATGTTTCTACAACTAATACGCATATTTATTTTATTTATTTATTTTTTAAATATTTATTTTTCAGTTGTAGTTGGACACAATACCCTTATTTTATTTATTTATTTTTACATGGTGCTAAGGATCGAACCCAGGGCCTCACACGTGCTAGGCAAGCACTCTACCACTGAGCCATAATCCCAGCCCTTATTTACCCTTTCTTAAACATCAGCTCTCATATAATAATTTGCCAGTGTTTTTTAAGAGACTTCAAACTGCTAGGGAAAGAAATCCTGTTTAGTTTCCTGTTTTCCCAGGGCCTACTACTATGCTTAGCATACAATAGGTTCTCAAATATTTGTTACATTACTTTACTTAATAAATGTCATTCTAAGAGGAATGATGGGGAAACTAAAAAGAACCACAGGCCACAGAGCTGCATCTTCATAAGACATTTATACACATAATATACAGTTGGGCCAAAGTGAGCAAACCTCTTATTTTGAGTTCATTTCTCTCACTGAGTAGTGTACATTTTGGAAGGAAAAGCCAAATAGGAAATTATCTTCCCCTTATCACTAGACAACCCAACCATGTCATGAGCTTACATATATATTTTTTTGGTTGCAAACTCCGTTTTATTCATTGTGGGGTGTGTGTGTGTGTGTGTGTGTGTGTGTGTGTGTAATTCACAAATCTGGTACATATAGGCACTTAAAATTTGTTATCATTGATCATCAGAAGCAGCTGGTATAACAGGCTTCATGAAAACATTGTAAAACAGAATATGCAGTAACAATTTCTTCAAAATCAGTGGTTGTAAACATCCATGTTTCTAAGAAAACAACTTTAAGTAAGCATGTATTTTAAGAAAGCCGTACCTGTTACATAAACTCAGAACAGTAAGAGTGTGCAATTTCACTAGCTTACTTTTGAGTGATCAGAAAACCAAATTTGTGGGCTGGGGTTTTGGCTCAGTGGTAGAACACTTGCCTCAAATGAGTGGGGCAAACTGAACAACTCCCAGAAAACATCTCATAATGATGTCATTGGCCAATTATACTAAGCCTACACAATACATACAACACACGTGAATATGCAATATTATTAAACATTCTACAAAAAACTAAGTCAGAAATTATACGGAGGTAGGCTAAGAGTATTGTGAACCGCTCTCCTATGGATAAAGCCAACTGGCTAAAGCCAATTGCTCTATTATTCCTGGCATCCCAGAATTCTTTTGCCTGGGTACATGATTAAGTTACCAAATGAATACCACTCAAGTTGTAAGAATTGAGTCATAGGAAATTCATATAGATCACACATTCCTAAAAGTCATCAAAACTTCCAGAGAAGCTTTAGGGACTATTTGTACTAGTAGAAAGAGTACTGCTGAGCCACTATTTTCCTACCCAGATTTCTCTAGCTAATTAGAAATTGCAAAGTTACTACTGATTATGCTAACAAACACATCAATTTGTTGGTGTCAGTATAAAAATTCAAGCAACCAAAATGGTGAGGGAAGAGAGATTAATGATTAAAAAATATTTTTTAAAGTTCTATCCTGTGGAGAAGTATAAAATTCAATCTACGAATAGTCATCAAGTACTTATTATATAGCAGCTAGTGGGAATGTAGCAGTGAACGAAACAAAATTTAAAACAAACAAAACACCCAAGTTCCTGTTCTTAGGGAGATTTTAACCTAGTGGCAGGTAAGGAAGGAAAGGCAACCATCAAATAAACAAATAAATAGAAATGAAAATAAAGCATATTAAGGGGGATAGGAAGTGATGATAGGGAAGACAGGTGGGTGCTATTTACGCTGGTCAAGAAATGCTTCTGATTGATAATATTTAAAATCTAAAATATGCAACTTAGTGAAGCCCTAAACAACTTAATGAGACCCTATTTTGAAATAAAAACTAAAAAGAGCTATTTTGCAATTTAAATTCAATTTCTCACTCAGTAGCAAAGTGTCCCTGGGTTCAATCCCCAAAACCCCCCCTCCCCTGGCTGCCAATCTAAAATGTGAAGGAATAAAAACAAACAAAAACCCACAAGAAAAACATTAAAGTGTGAGGGAGCCAGTCATGTAGATCTTTTGGGAGGAAAAGCTTTCCTGGTAAAGAATAGAAATTGCAAAGGCCTCTAAGCACAGCGGCCCACAATCCAGAGATTCGGGAGGCTGTGGCAGGAGAATTGCAAGTTCTAGGCCAGCCTTGGCAAATTAGGGAGAACCTGTCTTAAAGTAAAAAAACAAAAATAGCTGGGGGTGTAGTTAAGTAGTAAAGAACACAAGTTAAGTAGTAAAGAGAGAAAAGAAATTACAAAGGTACTGAGATAAAAGTATAGTAGATGCATTTTTTTTTTTTAATGTGTGTGTACTTAAGTGACCAAGAATCAAAGAAGAAATCACAAGGGAAATAAGAAAATACCTAAAAGACAAATGAAATGAAAACACAACATACCAAAACTGATGGATACAGCAAAAGCAGTGCTAAAGGGAAACTTTATAGCTATAAATCCCATATTTAAAAAAGCAGGAGCTGGGCGTGGAGGTGCACACCTGTAATCCTAGCAACTTGGGAAGTGGAGGCAAGAGGATTGAAAATTTGAGGCCAGCCTTGGCAATGCTGTCTCAAAAAATAAAAAGGGCTGGGAATGTAACTCAGTGGTAGGGCACCCCTAAGTTCAACCATCAATACCAAACAAACAAATAAATAAACAGGAAAGATCTCATATCAACACTCTATCTTTGCAATTTAAGGAACTAGAAAAAGAACAAATTAATCCCAAAGACAGGGGAAGAAAGAAAATAATAAAGATTAAAGATAAAACAGAGAAGAGGGGCTGGGATTGTGGCTCAGCGGTAAAGCGCTCACCTAGCACATGCGCGCCCCGGGTTCAATCCTCAGCACGACATAAAAAGAAATGCATTGTGTACAACTAAAGCAAATAAATAAATGTTTAAAAAAAAAACAGAGAAGAGGAAAACAATGTAGAAAATTAATGAAACAAAAAGCCAATCCTTCAAAAAGATCAACAAAGTTGACATTTAGCTAGATCAACTAAGGAAGAGTAAACTCAAATTACTAAAATTAAAAGTAAAAGTGGAAACATTACTATTGACTCTATAGAAGTAAAAAGGATTGTTAAGTGTTATGAACAACAATTGTAACCAAAATGAACAAATTCCTAGAAATATAAAACCTACCAACACTAAATCACAAAAAAAGAAAATCTGACCTATAAGTAGTTGGTAAGCAGACTGAAGCAATAATCAAAAACCTGTCAAAGAAAAAGCCTGGACTAATGATTTCAAGGGGATATCTACCAAACATTTCAAAAAGAACTAGTACCAAATCTCAAATTGAAGAGAAGGCAATATTTCCTAACTCATTCTATGAGGACAGCATTCCCTTAATACCAAAATCAAAGACACCATGTAAAAACTACAGATAACTATCCCTTATGGACACTGATTCAAAAATGCTCCACAAGGGGCTGAGGGTATAGCTTAATGGTAGAGCACATAACTAGCATGTGTGTGGCACTGGATTTCATATCCAGCACAGGGGGAAAGAAAGACTCACCAAAATACTAGTAAACTGAATTCAGTAGCATATGAAAAAGATTATACACATTCCCAATTGGGAATCATCCCCAGAATGCAAGGATGGTTAAACACACAAAAATTGATTGATGTGGGCTGGGGTTGCGGCTCAGCGGCAGAGCGCTTGCCTCGCAGGTGCGCAGCCCGGGTTCGATCCTCAGCACCACGTAAACATAAATGCATTGCATTGTGTACAACTAAAGTAAATAAATAAATATTTTTTAAAAATTTGATTGATGTGATACACCACATTAACAGAATGAAGAGGGGGAAAACACAGAATCATGTCAACTGGTGCAGAAAACAGTATTTGACAAAAAACTTTCATGATAAAAACAATGAATGGGGAAATAGAAGGAAAAGTATATCAACATAGTAAAAGTCATATGTGAAAAATCTACCACAAACATCACACTCAATGGTCAAAGATTGAAAGCTTTTCCTTTAAGATCAAATGCAAAGCAAACTGAGCGTGGGTGGAGCATGCCTGTAATCCCAGAGACTCCTGAGGCTGAGATAGGAGAATCATAAGTTCTGGGCCAGTTTTTTTCTATTTTTAATATTTTTTTAGTTATAGATGGATGCAATATCTTTATTTTATTTATTTTTATGAGGATTGAAACCAGTGCCTCACAGGTGCTAGGCAAGCACTCCTGCCACTGAGCCACAACCCCAGTCCCCTGGGCCAGTCTTGGCAACCTAATGAGACCCTGACTAAAAATTAAAAAATAGAGCAGGGGATGTAGCTCAGCAGTGGAGCACTTGCCTAGCATGCATGAAGCCCTAAATTTAATCCCAGCACTGCCAAAAATAAAAATAAAAAGAGCTGGGGGACTGTGGTTGTGGCTCAGTGGTAGAGTGCTTGCTTCACATATGTGAGGCACGGGGTTCGATTCTCAGCACCACATAAAAATAAATGAATAAAATAAAAATTAAAAAGGTCTATTAACAGCCAAAAAATATATTTAAAAAAGAAATAGGGATGTAGAGCTCAGTGGTAGCACTCCCCTGGGTTCAATCCCCAGTACTGGGGAAAAAAAAAAAAAGCAAAGATGTCCACTTTCACCAGTTCTATTCAGCATAGTACTGGAAATTCTAGTCAGAGCAGTTAGGCTCTGACTAGACATCTAAATTGCAGAGGAAGAAGTAGAATTATCCCTGTTCACAGATGCTATTTTATATGTAGAAAGCCCTAAAGATTCTACAAAAAAAACTGTCTAAAACTAATAAATGAATTCATCAAAGTATAGAGTCAACATGCAAAAAAGTCAGTTGCATTTCTACATACTAAAAAGGAATTACAAAAACAGTTCCATTTAAAACAACATCAAGAAGAATCTAATATTTAGGATTAATTTTACCAAGAAGTAAAATTGATCAACATGATATATCACATTAATATAATGAAGGAAAAAACTCACAGGGGTTGTACATAAAAACTACAAAACATAGCTGAAAAAAATAAAAGAAGACATAAATAAATGAAAACATATCTACGTTCATGAACTTGAGGACTTAATTAAGACTTCAAGCCGGCGTGGCAATACATGCCCATAATACCAGTGACTCAAAAGGCTGAGGCAAGAGGATTGTAAGTTCGAGGCCAACCTCTGCAACTGAGGCCCTAAACAACTTAGTGAGACCCTGTCTCAAAGTAAAAAAATAAAAATAAAAAGGGCTGGGTGTAGTTCAGTGGTTAAGTGCCCCTGGGTTCTATCCCCAGTACCAAAAAAAGAAAAAAAACAACATCAATAATACTCAAAGTGATCTACAAATTGAACACAATCCCTATTAAAATCTCAAGGGCGTGTTTTGCAGAAATAGAAAAAGTCATCCTAAAATTCATATGGTGTCTCTAGATAACCAAAACAATCTTGAAGAAGAAAGCTGGAGAACTCATAATTCTTGATTTCTAAACTTACTACAAAACTATAATAATCAAAACTGTCAGGTAATGGCATAAAGACAGACATATACACAAGGATTATAATAGAAAACCCAGAAATAAATCCTCTCATTTATGGGCAAGTGATTTTTTTTAATATTTATTTATTTGTTTTGGTTGTACACAATGCCTTTATTTTTACATGGTGCTGAGGATCGAACCCAGGCCTCGCACGTGCTAGGCAGTGCTCTACCGCTGAGCCACAATCCCAGACCCTGGGCAAGTGATTTTTTACAAGGAAAACAGAACCATTCAGTAGGGAAAATGGTGGGGAAAACTAGAATCCACATGCGAAAGAATAAAGTAACCTAAAATGGACCAGACTTAAATCTTAACCTAAAACTAAAACTCTTAGAAGAAAGCATAGGGCAAAAGCTTCATGAGAATGACTATCAGTGATTTCTTCAATGTCACACCAAAGGCACAGACAACAATGAAAATAAACAATTTGACTTAATATAGTATCACTGGGCATATTATCCCAGCAACTCATGAGGGTGAGGCAGCAGGATCACAAGTCCAAAGCCAGCCTCAGAAAATTAGCAAGTCCCTAAGCAACTTAGTGAGACCCTGTTTCAAAAAATAAAAAGGGCTAGCTAGGGAGGCCACTCAGTGGTTAAGTGCCCTTGGGTTCAATCAACAGGGCATACAAAAAGACAATCCTCAGAATGGGCTAAAAATTGTGCACATCATACATCTGAAAAGGGATTAATATAATATTCAGAATATGTAGAGAACTAAAAGTGAACAACAAAAACAAATCTAATTAAAAAATAGGCAAAAGACTTAGACATTTTTCCAAAGAAGATATACAAATGGCCAATAAGTACATGAAAAGATGCTTAACATGGTTAATCAGGGAAATGCAATAAAAAATATAATGAAATACCCTACCTCTTACCATTACGATAGTTACTATCAAAAAAAGCAGAAAATAATAAGTGTTAATACAGATGCAAAGAAACTGGAACACTTGCACTGACTGAGAAATGTGAAATGGTGTAGCTACTATGGAAAATAGGATATTAGCTTCTCAAAACAATTAGCAATAGAATCATCATATGATCTAACAATCCTACTTCTGGATAAATACCCAAAATAATTGAAAACAGGGTCTCAACAAGGTATTTGTCTACTCATGTTCCTAGTTGCATTATTCACAATAGATAAAATGTGAAAGAAACTCAAGTGTCCATTGGCACATAAATGAAGAAATAAAGTGTGATACGTATGTACAATGGTGTACTACACGGCCTTGAACATAAAACTAATTCTGACATGTATTACAACATGCATGAACCTTAAGGACATTATGCAAGTGAAATAAGTCCATCACAAAAGGATAAATACTACATTATGATTCTGTTTATATGAGGTGCTTAGTCAAAAACCATGGACAGGGGCTGGGGGAAGGGGGAAATGGGGAGTTATTTAGTGGGTATAGTTTCAGTTTCTAAAGATGAAAATTATGCCAATGGATGAGGGTGTTGGGTGCACAATATTATGAATATATTTAATGCCACTGAAGTTGAATGCTTAAAAGGATTAAGGTAGTAGATTTTATGTTATATGCATTTGGAATACAATTTTTAAAAACTGGGGGGAAAGGAAAGGAGGAAGATGTTGGAAGGGGAATCAGAAAGATTGCTAGATCATGTAGGGGTTCTGTATAAAATCTGGCTCTTGCCCTGCCAAAGATCTAAGAATGATTTTTATGGCTTAAAGTGTTGTTCAAAAAAATAAAACAAGGGGCTAGTGTTGTGGCTCAGCGGTAGAATGCTCGCCTAGCACATGCGCGGTCTGGGTTCGATCCTCAGCACCACGTAAAAATAAATGCATTGTGTACAACTAAAGCAAATAAATAAATATTTAAAAAGAGAGAGAGAGAGAGAATATGTGTGGCCTGCAAAGTATTTAAATAAAATAAATACTTATTTATCCAGACTCTTTACAAAAAAGGTTTGCCAATCCCTGAGGGCCTGGTAATTCACGTTATTATTTATTAGTGCTTAATGACAGACTTGCATGAGGAAGGCAATATGAAAGAGAAAAGCCCAACCAGAAAAGAAAAAGTAGAAACCCTCTCTATATCAAAATTATTGTACACGTTAGACACAACCTGAGCTTTCATTGGTGGTAAAGTAAAAGAAACCTCTTTCAGTCTGGGGTCAGCATGTGTGAGGCACTGTGTTTGATGTTCAGCACCACATAAAAATAAATAAATAAAATAAAGGTATTGTGTCCATCTACAACTAAAAAATGTAGATATTAAAAAATAACTCAAAGTAAGTCTTGAAATATATTAGGATAATAAACATAGAGGTCAAGAAAATGGTTAACTGTGGGTGGATAAAGAGGCATAGGGAGAGGTCCATGGGAGACTCCAGCTATAAAGATTATTATGTTTCTTGCCAGGGGTGGTGGCGCACCCATGTAATCCCAGCACTTGGGAGGCTGAGGCAGGAGGATAACGAGTTCAAAGCCAGCCTCAGTAATGGCGAGGCACTTAGCAACTCAGTGAGACCCTGGTCTCTAAATAAAATACAAAAAAGGGCTGGGGATGTGGCCCAGTGATCAAATGGCCCTGAGTTCAATCCCTGGTACCAAAAGAAAAAAAAAAAAAAAAAAAGATTATTATGTTTCTTAATTCAGATGATGGATACACAATGTTTGCTACAGTGTTCTTTATAACTTTTTATAATTCTGAAATATTTTATAAGTAACAATAAAAAAGAAATCAAAGGAAATAAAAGAACATAGAAAAGGGTTTGTTTTGTTTTGTTTTGTTTTAACATTTTCAGTACTGGAGACTGGACCCGGGGTGCTCCACCACAGAACTACATCCCCAGCCCCTTTTGAGACTCTGCCTCATTATGTTGCCCAGGTTGGTCTTGAACCTGTGATACCCCTGCCTAAGTCTCCAACTAGCTGGGATTACAAGTGTGTGTACCATGACTAGAAAAGGTAATATCACCGACTTTATTAAATAAACAAAATAATTAACAATTTTACATTTGATATGTGCTGTTGATTAAAAAGAAATCTTCAGAATAAGTAACTATTAACAAAAGCTCATATCAATGGAGTAAACAAAGGGGAATGAAGGGAAAGAAGGAGGGATAAGATAGGGAAAGACAATGGAATGTCTTTGACCTAACTTTCCTGTGTACACATATGAATATACCACAATGAATCTCACATCATGTACAGCCACAAGACACTATAAAAAACAAAAAACAAAACAAAAAAAACCCTGTAAGTAAATAGCAGAAAGATCAGTAGAGTAGAGGGAAGGGAAGGGGTGGGGAGAGAGAGAGGATGAGTAAGTACTAGGGACTGAATTAGAACAAATTATTTCCATGCTTTTATAATTCTGTGAAAAATGAAACCTATTATCATGTATAACTAAAAAGAATCAATGGGAAAAAAATGCAAAACTAATCTTTGCTCAAAATCTTGAATTTAGTAAACCAAAAATGGCTACTAAGAACACCCCATTCCCAAATCCAAGGGATAATGTTGTTCCTGTCTTCAACACTTGAAATAGGTTGTTACCTAAGTTTTATTTTTATTTCTTTTAGTTATAGATGAACACAATATCTTTGTTTTTTATTTATTTATTTTTATGTGGTGCTGAGGATGGAACCTGGTGCCTCACACATGCTAGGCAAGCACTCTACAACTAAGCCACAACCACAGCCCAGTTATCTAAGTTTTTAAATAGCTAGAACTTTTTGCTATTGTTCTGGGATTAAATCCATGGGACACTTAACCACTGAGCCACATCCCCATCCATTTTTTGTATTTTATTTAGAGACAGGATCTCACCGAGTTGCTTAGGGCCTCATTAATTTGTTGAGGCTGGCTTTGAATTCAGGATCCTCTTGCCTCAGCCTCCTGAGCCACTGAGAATACAGACAAGTGCCACCACGCCCAGCAACAGCTAAGTTTTGTTGCAGGAAAGACCCCATCATTTTCCATGACTGCAGATACTAAATTAAAAACATGCTCAAAATGAGCTCATTTTAGTGTTAAAGAAAGTGATACCAATAAAAGGTAATTCACATTTTCTATAATAATCCTATGTCTGCCACACAATTTTTATTTTTATGCCACACAATTTTTATTATACTGCTTTTCATAGGTTTTACCTTTTTTTGTTTTGGTACTGGAGATTGAACCTAGAGGCACTTAATCACGGAGTCAGGGTCTCGATAAATTGCTCAGGGCCTGGCCAACTTGCTGAGGCTGGCTTTGAACCTGTGATCCTCCTGCCTCAGCCTCCAGAGACTCTGGGATTACATGCTTCTCTTTCTTTTAAATACAAATCATCTTATTTCCACAGAAGGCACATTTCCTTATCTTTAGACATTAAAATAAAAAACTACATTTGAAAAAAATAGCCCAAGAACCTCACTAGCAAGTGTCATCATTGACTAGGCTTAAGGTTCCTACCTAATTTCCTCTCTGACACCTAGAGATATCATCACCTTAGATACCTACAATTCAAGTCACCATATTTGAGTAAACCAGAACCAAAGAAAGTTTGTAGATAAAGGTTTTTTAAAATAACCTTTTAATTTTAGGATACTACTGGGTACAGGAAAGTATCAAGAGCAACTTAACAACAGCAACAAAAACAGACACACAAGATACATATACACAAGACACATATACATATACATATACATATACATATACACAATACGTGGGGAACCTCTGAAATTCAATCTCTTTAAGCAGCAGTTTCTACAACAAGTATGTTCTTCCTCTACTAGTTAAATTGGGCGCGGTGGCGCATGTCTGTAGTCCCAACTACTTGAGAGGGTGAGGCTTAAGCCCAAGAGTTAGTGCCAGCCTGTCAAAATACCGAGACCCCAGTTTCTTAAAGAACACAAAGATTGAGACGTTATCTGGAAATAGAGTCAGGGGGGAGTTGAACACCCCTAAACACCCCTCATCCCGAAAATTCTGTCTCCTTTGGTATATTAACAAATGTTCTACAAAGGAAGTCAAGTTGCAGCGCAACCAGATGCCTACACTAACAGTCTTGCTCTTCTTCTATAACGAAACGTGCAATGTTTAAATTCAGCAAGGTTTACTTAACAGAGATGTAAAAGATATTGCGTCTAGATAGTTAAAGAAAACAAGCAATTACTTTTTTTTTTCGAAATGATGGGAGATAACCCCCAAGATAAGCGCAAAACCATCTGCAAAGTAGGTATGCAGCCTTATTTCTAAATTGACAAAATGCATGGAGTAGCAACCACATAACACTGACACCTAAATCTATTTACCGATATTAGTTCAAAAATAACTTTTCCGTAAAAAACGATGATCAAAAACTCTCTTGAATGGCGGTTTAACTATAACTTCTAACACAAGCATCCTTTTTTTTCGCCAGAAAAACAGACCCTAATTTACATCTTACACCAACCAACCTAGCATCATTCTTGTTGAACAGAACGGAAGGAATCCAGATACAGACCAAGAAACAGATAAGTCGGGTTGCCCCGGTAAATGCAAACAAACCCTTCTCTCCCCAGACTGCGCAGGAGGGAGCTCAGCAGCAAAGACAGGCGCTCAGAATCCAATAGGTCTTTCCTACCTGCATCTCACCACCACCTGGATATTCCTTCCTTTCTCCTCTTTCTTCTTCGTCGAGGAATTTATCTGGGACGCCATGACTGTCCCCGCCAAAAAATATCAAGGCCTGGCGGCGGACTAGGGCGCTGGGGGGCTCGAAGGAGTTCGGCGACCGATGCGGGACCGGGTGCCCGCCTCCCCCACCGGATGCTGGCGCGGACAGGAGGACCGACGCACGCAGCTCGCCGTCCCGGATCTCCAGCCAGGACTGGCGACCTGTCCCGCACTAGCCGGACAGAATATCCAATCTTGTCACTGCCCGGAAACTCAGCAACGACTCGGCGCCACAATTTGAAAAAAGAGCCTAGTTGCCAAGCCAATAGCAGCGCGGGCGCGCAAAGCACCATGGGACGTGACGTCGTCGCCGGATCCCCGCCTTCGGGGGCGTGGCCCGCGGGAAAGTGAAAAACCCCCGCGCGCGCTCGGAACTCGTAGTCCAGGCAGAGAGATGTAGAGTCAGGCGTCTCCTTCAAGCTTGGTCTTGCTGAAGTTACATAACGTCGTTAACCCAAAATTCCCTCAGCTACAAAATGGAAATAATAGTAGCCATCTCAGAGGTTGTGGTGAGTAGGATCAGTAGCCTAGATCAGCACAGGAAAGGCCGGCCGTGGGTAATTACAAGAAATTTTTAACTTGAGAGTGGCATTGGAGCACAGAAGTCCGAAGCGAACCGAATTTCCGGAGACAGTCCAGAATAATTAGGAAGTGTTACGAGGTAAGACTACCACAATCGTGATGAAATAGACATGAATGTCATGGATGGACTTTGAACTTTATCCTTTAGCAGATAAGAAGTCGTCGCTAAATGATCCCAAGCAAGAAAGCAAAATTGGATTTGTATTTTGAGAACAACCGCTGTGCGGCGCCCGGCGCAGGCTCAGGATGCCGCAGTCCTCCAGCGTCTGGAGGAGGTTACGCAAGCACGCAGGGGCGGCCTACAAACCCCAGCATGCCTTGCTCAGCCGCGCCTGCTGGTCTTGGGCAGCCTCCTTCTCTCTGTAGGCGCTCTGTGACTCGTCCAGTTAAGGTGTGGGTCTTATGTCACCTCCGCGTACCTCCACTCAAACATCTAACGCTCAGACCCCTGATCATCTCTATCTGCTTATCTGTCTACTTATAGCTTAGGTGGCTCACTGACGTCTCAAAGTGGACATGTAAAACGGATACCCCTTACCTCCACCCTAATCTTTCTCATCGGGACACTAGGTGCTAACCAGAACCTTCAGCTCTCACATAACAAGTGTCCTTACTTCTACTCTTTTTCTCCTCTCCCTCCTGCGTTTACTCAGCATGGGAAGTATCTTTTAAAAAATAAAAATCACATTTATGCCCTTTGTCTGCTTTTTTAATCTTATTCAACTTCTCATTGTACTTGAAATGAAATCCAAACTCCATACACTTTAAGGTCCTCATAATCTGGTCTTTGCCAATCTCATGAACTTCATCCACTTTCCATATACCTCACTAACATGCAAAACACCTTCCAAGTGTCACCCCACACACACACACTCCCACCCGCTGGTTTTGCATCCAGACCTTTTTATACTTGGTGTACCCTCTGCCTGAAACTCTCTTCCTTTGACTTTGCGTAGCTTACTCATTATTATCCTTCAGATCTCAGATCACCTTTTGTCTCTCTCTACCAGAGATTGAACCCACGGGTGTTTGACCATTGAGTCACATCCCCAGCTTTTTTTTTGGGGGGGGGGGGGGGGGCTGGAGGAAGATTCTCGCTAAGTTGCCTGGCTAAAAAAAGGTGTTTTAAAATAGAAATCTGGGGTGGGGGGAATAAAATGGAAAGCTGGCCTGGCATGGTGGCATGGACCGGTAATCCCAGTGACTCCCCAAGCTGAGACAGGAGAATCACGAGTTTTGAGGCCAGTTTTAGTAAATTAGCAAAGCCCTAAGCAATTTGGGGAGATCCTGTCTCAAAGAGGGCTGGAAATGTGACTTAGTGGTTGACCTCCCTTGGGTTCAATACCCAGTACCTAAAAAATAAGGTCTGGGGATGTAGCTCAGTGGTTAAGAGCCCCTGGGTTCAATCCCCAGTACCAGAAATAAAATAAAAGTCCTTTCTTTCCTAATCATCTTATCTAAAGCATGTTCCTTTTATAATTTTCTACCTCAGGATTCTAGTTATTTCCTTTATAACACTACAATCTGTAATTGCATTGTTTCCCTGGGTAGAATATGTTTCATTAGGAACCTTGTCTTGTTCACTATTGATTTTCCAGTGTTTTGAATACAGTGGTTAAGAGCCCCTGGGTTCAATCCCCAGTACCAGAAATAAAATAAAAGTCCTTTCTTTCCTAATCATCTTATCTAAAGCATGTTCCTTTTATAATTTTCTACCTCAGGATTCTAGTTATTTCCTTTATAACACTACAATCTGTAATTGCATTGTTTCCCTGGGTAGAATATGTTTCATTAGGAACCTTGTCTTGTTCACTATTGATTTTCCAGTGTTTTGAATAGAGTCTCACACATGGTAGTTGTTCAAAAAGTATATATTGGGTACCTATCTGCAAGGAATATTTAACATCTCTCAGCTTTATTTCCTTATCTTTATTATTGTGGAGATAAAAATAATCATTATTACCCTGCTCGGTGTCTCACCTGTAATCCCAGTGACACAGGAGTTAGGCAGTTCTAAATTCAAGTCAGCTTCTTCAACTTAGCAAGGCTCCAAACAACTTAGTGAAATCCATCTCAAAATAAAAAATTAAAGAGTTTGAGGATGTACCTCAGTTGTAAAGAGCACTTTGGTTCCATCTCTAGTACAAATAATAATAATTATTGTTGTTACAAGGTTTAAAATAATAATATGTATAAAGTGCCTCACATGGTGGCACACTTTCATAATCCCAGCAACTTGAGAGGCTGAGGCATGAGGCCAGCCTCAGCAATTTAGTGAGGCTCCAAGCAACTTAATGAGACCCTGTTTCAAAATAAAAATAAAAATGTTTGAGGATGTGGCTCAGTGGTTAAGCACCCCTGGGTTCAATCCCTGGTACCAAAAAATAAAAGCTTGGCACAAAAATAATCTCAAACCTCTTCTCATTAGCAAATACCAAAACAGTGTTTAAAATTCCACCAGAAAACTTCTAGAACTAATAAATGAATTCAGCAAAGTAGCAAGATATAAAATCACTCATAAATCAAGGCATTTCTGTACATCAGTCTTTCAAATCTTCTGAAAGAGAAACTAGGAAAACTACACCATTTTTAATAGCCTCAAAAAAAAAAAAAAAAAAAAAAAAAACCCTTGGGAATCAACAAAAGAGGTGAAAGTCCTCTACAATGAAAACTACAGAACACTAAAGAAAGAAAGAAGACCTCAGAAGATGGAAAGATCTCCCTTGTTCTTGATTAGGCAGAATTAATATTGTCAAAATGACCATACTGCCAAAAGCACTATACAGATTTAATGCAATTCCAAACAAAATCCCAATGACATTCCTCATAGAAATAGAAAAAGCAATCATGAAATTCATCTGGAAAAATAAGAGACCCAGAATACCCAAATCCTTAGCAAGAAGAGTGAATGAAGCAGGTGGCATCACTATACCAGAACTCAAACTATACTACAGAGCTATATAGTAACAATAACAGCATGGTATTGGCTCCAAAACAGACTTGTAGACCAATGGTACAGAATAGGGGACACAGACAAACCCACATAAATACAGTTATCTCATACTAGACAAAGGCACCAAAAACATATTGGAGAAAAGATAGCCTCTTCAACAAATGGTGCTGGGAAAACTGGAAATCCATATGCAGCAAAATGAAAATAAGCCCCTATCTCTTTCCATGCACAAACTCAAAGTGGATCAAGGACCTAGGAATTAGACCAGAGACCCTATGCCTAATAGAAGAAAAAAGTAGGCCCAAATCTTCACCATGTCAGATTAGGCCCTGACTTCCTTAATAAGACTTCTATAGCGCAAGAAATAAAATCAAGAATCAATAAAAGGGATGGATTCAAACTGAAAAGCTTCTCAGCAAAAGAAACAATCAGTGAGGTGATGAGAGAGCCTACAAAATGGGAGCAAATTTTTACCACACACACATCAGATACAGCACTAATCTCTAGGGTATATAAAGAACTCAAAAAACTTAACACCAGGGCTGGAACTATAGCTCAGTGGTAGAGCACCTGCCTTGCACAGGTTCAATCCTCAGCACTATAAATTTTTTTTTAAAATGAAGATATTGTGTCCATCTACAACTAAAAAAATCTTAAAAAAAAAAAACCAAATTACCCAATCAATAAATGGGCCAAGGAACTGAACAGACACTTCTCAGAAGATGATATACAGTCAACAAATGTATGAAAAAAATGTTCAACATCTCTAGCAATTAGAAAAATGCAAATCAAAACCACTCTAAGATTTTATCTTACTCCAGTCAGAATGGCAGCTATTAATCATACAAACAACAGGGCTGGGGATATAGCTCAGTTGGTAGAGTGCTTCCCTTGCATGCATGAGGCACTGGGCTTGACCCCCAGCACCACAAAAGAAAAGAAAGAATATAAACAACAATGAATGTTGGTGAGGATGTGAGGAAAAAGGCACACTCATACGTTGCTGGTGGGACTGCAAATTGGTACAACCAATATGGAAAGCAGTATGGAGATCCCTTGGAAAACTTGGAATGGAACCATTATTTGACCCAGCTATCCCACTCCTCGGTTTATACCCCAAAAGACTCAAAAACAGCATACTACAGGGACACAGCCACATCAATGTTTATGGCAGCACAATTCACAATAGCTAGATTGTGGAAACAACCCCAATGCTCATCAGTAGATGAATGGATAGGGAAAATTTGGTATATATACACAATGGAACACTACTCAGCACTGAAAGAAAATAAAATCATGGAATTTGCAGGTAAATGGATGGAGTTGGAGAAAATAATGCTAAGTGAAGTTAGCCAATCCCAGAAAACCAAAGATCAAATTATTCCATTGCTATGATGATACTGACTTATAATGGCAAGGGAGGGGGGATGAGAGGAATGAAGGAACTTTAGATAGGGCAAAGAAGAGGGAGTGATAGGGAGGAGGATTGGGAGTAGGAAAGACGATGGAATGAGATGGACATCATTACCCTAAGTACATGTATGAAGACACGAATGGTGTGATTCTACTTTGTGTACACCCAGAGACATGAAAAATCATGCTCTATATGTGTACTATGAATTAAAATGCATTCTGCTGTCATGTATAACAAATTAGAATAAATACATACTTTTTAAAAAGAAAAAACAGTGCTTATATTGACAATCTTTTGGATTGATGCAAGAAATTCAAGAAAATAAAAAACCAAGGAACTCAATTTCCACTTGGTAGTAAATATAGCTGCCAGTTATTTAGGGTTTATCTGTCAGACTTTATACATAACATCTCATTTAAATTTTAGAAAAACTCTCTAAAAGAGGAGCTATTATTTTTCATTATTTTATCGACAGATCAAGTAAGCACATTGCAGTCATACAGCTATTAAGTATCTAGGAAGAAACTCAGAATTCTTTCTGATTACAAATTCCAACCTATTAACATTTGTCTTCTCCACCTAATTTTTCTTTTTTTGTTGTTTTGTTTTGTTTTGTTAGTGCACACCCATCTACTTTCATCATATGCTTATTGAGTGCTGACTGTGGGCCAGCCCCTGAAAACAGGCTAATTTATTGTCTGGCCCTCAAGACTAACTCTAATGAAGATGACTGGAATCTTATGGGCATTTGTAAGAATTTTGCTGCAGTAAGCAGTTGACTGTCTCTGAAATGTGATTTTCTACTGCCCTTGTAGAGCACAAACTAATCAGGCTAATAATCAACATTTCTTGAAAGTTTGCCCACAATTAGAAGTTACTTTTTAGTACATTAAGAGTAGGTAACCCTAGCCGGGCATGGTGGCGCATGCCTGTAATCCCAGCACTTGGGAGGCTGAGGCAGGAGGATCTCCAGTTCAAAGCCAGCCTCAGAAATGGCAAGGCACTTAGCGACTCAGTGAGTACCTATCTCTAATAAAATACAAAAAGAAAGGGCTGGGGATGTGGCCCAGTGGTCAAGTACTCCTGAGTTCAATCCCCAGTATCAAAAAAGAAAGAAAGAAAGAAGAAGAGCAGAGTTAACCTTGATTCTACCAATGCAACATCACTACATATGCATTTCTGTTTCAAGAGTGTGTGTATGGCTGGGGTTGTGGTTCAGCAGTAGAGTGCTCGCCTAGCGCCTAGCACGTGCTGGGCTTGAGTTCAATCCTCAGGGCCACATAAAAATAAACGCATTGTGTACAACTAAAGCAAATAAACAAATATTTCTTTTTTTAAAAAAGTGTGTGTATTTCTTATATGTTATTTTTTTATTAAATATTTTTATTTATTTGCTTTAGTTGTACACAATGCGTTTTATTCAATGCATTTTATTTGTACGTGGTGCTGAGGATTGAACCCGGGTCGCCCACGTGCTAGGTGAGCGCTCTACCGCTGAGCCACAATCTCAGCCCCTTATATAAGTTATTTTAAATTGATTTTTTTTTTTTGAGATATCAGGGATCAAAACCATGGCCTTATGCATGTTATGCAAGCACTGCACCACTGAGCTACATCCCTAGCCCAATTTTATTCCTCATAAATTAAGGCATAGACATAGTTTTTAAAGGTAAATAGTTCTAAAAGGTTTATAACAACAAAAATGTTCTGTGCCTTATCCCACCCAATGCCTCCAGGCATTTATCCCTGAGGCAACCACTTTCAACTCTTCTTTTTTTCTGGCTTTTCCACCTTTTCAAGAAATACTGTTACTTTTGGTCAGTTTTAGACATTATTAACTTCTGGTAGATGAGGATTTGGTTTTAAAGTTTACCATCCTCTCCACTTTCTCTACCCCATATACCCAATATTATAATTTTTGGTTAAATCAGTATTTAGGTTATTATTCCTATTCACAGCTGAGCATTTCATTCTAGTGATTGGACTAGAAATTTTGCAAAGATTGGCTTTGGTGTGTATCTATTTTCATCCATTGGACTGAGCAGAGAATACTTTCAGTCTGGCAACTCACTTCCTTCAGCTCTGGGAAATGGTTTTGCATTATTCAGTGAACATTTCACTCATTTTCTCCTTTCTTTCTGGAACTCCTATATATAGATTAATTAGATTTCTACTTCCTAATGATTATCATTACTAATATTTTGATGTATTTCTTTTCAGTTGTTAATATGAATATTTTAAACAAATGACATCATAATTGATATATAGTTTTACCTCCAGAATTATTTAAGCATTCTGACAAGACCTTCAAAATTCTTCATAAACATCATTTCTATTCTGTGATTTTGTAAGGTCCTTGAACAACACCTCTGCAATTCTTTAGTGAAAAGTTGATAACTTACTTGGCTTTTGCCATCAGTTTTCATAATTGCCAGAGTCAGATTAGGTCCAATTGTGTGTGGGTATGAATGCTAAGGAGAACAACAGTAAGTATGTCTGTATGCACTTATAAAGTACACTTCATTAACTGTTTACAAACTTGTAAAGAATGGCCCCAAGGGGCTGGGATTGTGGCTCAGTGGTAGAGCGCTCGCCTAGCTCGCGGGTGACCCAGGTTCGATCCTAAGCACCACGTACAAGTAAAATGTATTGAATAAAACACATTGTGTACAACTAAAGCAAATACATAAAAATATTAAAAAAAAAAAAAAAAAGAATGGCCCCAAAACACATCTAGACTTTCCCCAATTCCAGATTTTGGTTACTGTTTTTAGCTTTCTAATAGTAGAATCTTACTAGCCAAAGTTATTTGGGGGAGAAAGAGAAAGCTTTCCAGTTCCCCAGAACTGCAACATGTCAGATTCTTTCCTGTCCCAAAACTTTGTGACTGATGTTTCCCGTGGTTTTTTGTTTGTTTGTTTGTTTTTCCTTATCTGTTCTCATCGATTGCCTCCTTTTCACCTTTCAAACCACAACTTGGCTTTATATCTTTTTTTTTTTAATATTTATTTATTTGCTTTAGTTGTACACAATGCGTTTATTTGTATGTGGTGCTGAGGATCGAACCCGGGCCGCGCACGTGCTAGGCGAGCGCTCCACCGCTGAGCCACAAGCCCAGCCCAGGCTTTATATCTTTATTATCTTTCTCACATAGCAAAAGAAAATGTTAAATTTTTATTCTTTGCCAAACCCCACAGCCTTTCCTTAGAGACCAAAGGGTAATTAGGTCTTTACCATTTGAATGTAAATAAAAAATAGTATTAATAACTCATTGTATGTAACTCTCAAATGAGGCTCTTAAGGGAAGATCCTGAAAGGAGCCCAAACAAGAAGTGAAGAGGGGAAAGCATATGGCTTCCCCTCTCCACCTTTCAACTTAGTTGGTGAGAAAGGCCACAAAGGCTGGTCTCCACAGCCCAAACACTGACCCCTTGCTTTAGAATTTTGCTGAGCTTGGGCTGGGGTTGTGGCTCAGCGGTAGAGCGCTCACCTAGCACATGCGCAGAAAGGCATTGTGGACAACTAAAATAAATAAATAAATATTTAAAAATTTTTTTTTTTTTTGCTGAGCTCTGGCCTAAACTACCCTTAATACACATGGTGAGATCTTCCTTGCCTGTTCCCACCTGAGTAACAGTAGTAATGACAGAAAAAAGTCCTAGAATTGTTACTTGGGTGAAGTTGGGCAACAGGAAAACCCACCCTGGTTACCCAAATATTATTTTAATAGCATGCTTATAATTCTATAATATAATTTTAATATTATGCTTAATTATTTAAGTAGTAATTTACCTGTTTATTTTATTATCATATAAGTATTTTTAGAAACCTGGTTGTTCTTTTCTCTGGTGTATGCTCAACATTGAATGCAAGGCCTGGGCTATTTGTTGTACAGATAAATCAAGAGTAGTCTTAACTGTGAAAAATATAAATTATTGATTTTTTATTAATATTTCAAATACTGTCCATAAAGTAACTCAAATTAAGGCTAAGCAAGTATGAGTCACTTAGGAAAACTCTTAATAAGCAAATTCATAATTAATAAATCATTTATCAATAAACATTTTTAAAAATTCATGTTGCTTTTAGGAATTTTATTATTATAGCCTTAAAACTAATTTATTTATTAAAGCCTTTTATTATGGAAAAATTCAAATATATATAAAAGTAAAGAGAATAGTATAATAAATACATCTGTGTCCATTATCTAGCTTCAATAATGATCAGTTCATGGTCAATAATGTTTTTTTTTTTTTTTTTTTTTGTGGTACCGGGGATTGAACTCAGGGGCACTTAACCACTGGGCCACATCCCCAGCCCTTTTTTGTATTTTATTTAGAGACAGGGTCTCACTGAGTTGCTAAGTGCCTCGCCATTGCTGAGGCTGGCTTTGAACTCGCGATCCTCCTGTCTCAGCCTCCCAAAGTGCTGGGATTACAGGCGTGCGCCACCGCGCCCGGCTGTCAATAATGTTTTATCCATACTTCCTTCTACCCGCTCATCTACTAAATTATTCTGAAACAAATTCCAGGCATTATATTATGTCATCTCTTCATATTTCAGGATGTGTATCAAAGGATTCTTTTAACAAAAGCACAACCTCTGCACAAAATTAACGTAATTATTTAATACCAAATATATAGTATGTATTCCTACTTTCCTGATTATGATATTTCTTTTTCATGATGAATTTGTTCAAATCTGGATCCAAATAAGAATCAAACATTTAATTTGGTTAATGTCTTTTTCTGCTTTGCATTTTTGAAAATTATCTGGTTCTGGATATTTTATTGAGGTACTGCAAACAGAAAAGTAAACAAATCCTAAATGTACAGCCCAATTAATTTTCAAAAACAGTACATACCCATGAAACGCACACCTCAAAGCCTCCCCCCACCCCCCCCCCCCCACCATTCTCCCTTTCAGTTACTGCCATCCTAAGTCAGGTAACTACAAACTTCTTTATGTGTGTGGGAGCAGTGCTGGGGATTGAACACAGGGCTGCTCCACCATCCTGTAAGGACGGCCTTAGCCTAAGCAACTCCATTTTAAAATAAACTTGCAGTCTCACCAGGCAAAGCCTACAGAGCCCTCCAATATGTCAATCAGGCATAGCCTGACAAAGACAAATCACTTTCCACAGCCCTGATAAGAGTCAGGGTGAATTCACATGGCATTGCCTTTGCCCTGATAAGAATCAGAGATGTAAAATCAGGGCAGAATCACCAAACCATATGTCTTGACTCCAAGATGAAAGATGTCATTAAGAAACCTGATACCAGCTGATAGGGACTGAGAAGGGTGAGTAGAAGCCCCAAAATTTAGTATAAATGATGGAGCAAATGAACAGACATTTGGACCAGCCGACACTGATGCACATGCTGGAGAGACTGATGAAGACCTGGACTGACATCCCAACTCTTCTCATCATCTGCCTGATCCTCTGCATCTTCTTCTCCACTCTCAAACTCTACAATAGCCTTTTGACCCTGGTGAGGTCGGTGACCCCTCCTTCTGACCATCTCTTCAGCCAGCTGTCACCTCCACACCAGGAGAAGCCTCCATCGGTTCCTGACCTGACCACTGCAGTCTGAGTGAGTGTGTATCTGCTGGATTTAAGGCCTAAAACTCTAGACTTCAGATCTGGCACTTGAGCTTAGCATGCAGAGGGAATGTCTGTAATAAATGTCATGATTAAGTGTGTTTGCAGTGCTTAGAGTTAACTTAGAATTGTTTGCTTTGAACTGATTACATCTATTGCAGTACCCAGCATTAAGGATTGTCATTTTCTTGATTAAGAACCTATAGAGGAGGGCTGGGGCTATAGCTCAGTGGCAGAGCACTTGCCTAGCATGTGCAAGGCACTGAGTTCAATCCTTAGCACCACATAAAAAAATAAATTAAATAAAGGCATGATGTCCATCTACAACTA
The DNA here is from genome assembly GCA_025594165.1 of Tamias sibiricus. Taxonomy (NCBI): domain Eukaryota; kingdom Metazoa; phylum Chordata; class Mammalia; order Rodentia; family Sciuridae; genus Tamias; species Tamias sibiricus. The sequence goes on along the minus strand of CM046663.1, from coordinate 136,036,294 downwards.
CAAAAACTTTAAAAAAAAAAAAAAAAAAAAAAAGAACCTATAGAGGGGCTGGGATTGTGGCTCAGCGGTAGAGCGCTCGCCTAGCATGCGCACAGCCCGGGTTCGATCCTCAGCACCACATAAAAAATAAACACATTGTGTATAACTAAAGCAAATAAATAAATATTAAAAAAAAAAAAGAACCTATAGAGTGGGGCTGGGGTTGTGGCTCAGCAGTAGAGCACTCAGCTAGCACATGCATGGCCCAGGTTCGATCCTCAGTACCATGTAAAAATAAAGGCATTGTGTACAACTAAAATAAATAAATAAATAAAAAGAACCTATAGAGTGAGGGGCTGGGGTTGTGGCTCAGTGGTAAAGCGCTTGCCTCACATATGCGAGGCACTGGGTTCAATACTCAGCACCACATAAAAATAAATAAATAGCAGGAGGATCGCGAGTTCAAAGCCAGCCTCAGCAATGGCGAGGCACTTAGCAACTCAGTGAGACCCTGTCTCTAATAAAATACAAAAAAGGGCTGGGGATGTGGCCCGGTGGTCGAGTGCCCCTGAGTTCAATCCCTGGTACCAAAAAATAAATAAATAAAATAAAGGTATTGTGTCCATTTACAACTAAAAATATATTTTTTAAAAAAGAGCCTGTAAAGTGAAATTGTATTGAGTGACTTGAGTGAATAAAGCATTGAAAAAGGGCAGAAGTGCATGGGCATTCTTTATTTCTCCCCCTCAACTGCATAAGTCATAACTTAGTCCATGAAGACACATTATCAGCTCTTTTTACTTTTTTACTTTACTTTTTTATTTGGAGACAGGGTCTGGATAAGTTGCCAGGGCTGGGCTCTAACTTGCAATCCTTCGGTCTCAGCCTCCCAAGTAGCTAGGATTATAGGCAGATGCCACTGTGCCCACCTACCACTAACCTAACTTCTCAGACTACAGATTGGTTTTTGTCTGGCTTTCAATTTTATACAAATGGATTCATTCAATGTACACTCTTTGGGGTCTGGTTTCTTGTCTTTCCTTCTTTTCTTTTTTTTTTGTACCGGGGATTGAATCCAGGGGTTCTCAACCACTGAGCCATATCCTCAGCCTGGTTTTTATTTTTTATTTTGAAACAGGCTCTGACCAAGTTGCTGAGGCTGACCTCAAACTTGTGATCTTCCTGCCTCAGCCTCCCCAGTATCTGGGATTACAGATGTATGCCACCACACCCTGCTGGGTCTGGCTTCTTTCACTGCCATTATGAGATCCATACTAGGGAGTGTAGTTTTTGTTCATTTTCATTACTATGCAGTATTCCAGGAATATTCTGTAGTGTTTTTTCCTCTGTATTTTACTGTTGGTAGGCATTTAGATTATTTACAATTTAGAAGTGTTACTAATTTTGTTGCTATGAACGTTCTAGTACATGTATTTTTATGTACATATGTTTACATTTCTGTTGGGCTTATAGGTAGAACTTCAGGGTCATAGCATATGCATAGATGTATTAAAACTTAGCTTTATTAGACACTAATTTGCCCTCATGCTATCATCATATTGTCTCAATTAGTGTAGCTTAATAATTCTTACTATTTGGTAGTATAAATGTCCCAGATTCTCCTTCAAGATTGGCTTGGATCTTCTTGACCTTTTGTGTGTGTGTGTGTGTGTGTGTGTGTGTATACATACATATATATATATATATACATATATATATATATATATATATATGGTTTCATAAAAAGTTTGGTATAGCCGTGTGAATTCTAAGTCCTTTTTAATTAATAAGTTTCTCCTTCCTTCTTTTTTAAAAAAAATTTTGCAATTACTTGTCAGAGAAATCGAGTCATTTGCCAGGCACAGAGGCGCACACTTGTAACCCCAGCACTTGGGAGGCTGAGGCAGGAGGATCTTGAGTTCAAAGCTAGCCTCAGCAATGGCGAGGCACTTAGCAACTCAGTGAGACCCTGTTTCTAAATAAAATACAAAAAAGGGCTTGGGATGTGACCTAGTGGTCAAGTGCTCCTGAGTTCAATCCCTGATACCAAAAGAAGAAGAAGAAGAGGAGGAGGAGGAGGAAGAAGAAAGAAATAGAGTCATTTGTCCTGGACTGTCCCAAACATTTAAAATGTTGCTGATTGTATTCTTATGGTAATTTAACATGTTTGTCCCCTGGATTTCCTATAAATGGCAGTTAAATGTAGAGGCTTGATCAGATCCAACAAATATTCATTTGACTAGCATTCACTAAAAACACTGTTGCCAATTCGGATATGTAAATGACTAAGACTTCATTCCTAATCTATTGCTTATTATAAATATGGAAGGTTAAGATTCAAATAAGTATCTACAGAGTGGCAAATTACTTTGGCATCAGATTAGGAAGTGATTACTTCCAATGGGGTATATGAGGAATGGAAATGAGGGAGCATTTTGTAAAGGAAATGACATTTTAGCTGGGCTTGAAAATTGTTAGAGCACTAACAAGTGTGTGTTGTAAGCATCAGTGGGCTGTGAGAACTGGAGTTAGTGGAAGGTGGGAGTAGAGGCTGGAAATGTGTAGTGGGTTGGGTGGTAATCCCCAGAAGTTATATTCTGATCCTAGGAGCCTATGAATGTTGAAATTATTTAGAAGAACTGTCTCTGCAGATGTAACCTTAAGGAGGAGATAAGATTATTTTGGATTACCCAATGGAGCCCTAAATTCAATGACAAATGTCCTTAGAAGAGAGAGACAGAAGAGGAGCTGGGCATGGTGGTGAACCTCTGTTATCCCAGCTACTTGGAAGGCTGCGGCTGAAGAATTGCAAGTTGGAGCCCAGCCTAAGCAATATAGAAAGACCCTGTTGAAGGAGGAGGAGGAAGAAGACAAGGAAGAGAAGAAGAACACAGAGGAGAGACAATGTGAAGATGAAGGTAAATATTGGAGTGATACGTCCACAAGCCAAGGAAGCTGGCAACTGCCCGAAGCTGGGAGAGCCAAAGAATGGAATCTCCCTTAGATAAACTCTGAGGGGAATACAGCCCTGCTAACACCTTGATTTTGGACTTCTGGCCTCCAGACTATATGAGAATAAATTTCTGTTGTTTTAAGGTACTAAATTTGTGGTAATTTGTTGTGGTAGTCATAGGAAATTAATACAGGTGGGTTGGGGTTGAATGCATCATAGTGAAATTTTATACTCACCAGGAGTCAAATTACGCATTTCTTGTTTTTACAGAATTTATTTTTTAAATTAATTGGTGTATTACAGTTATGCATAATACTGGGGTTCATTGTGATATATTTGTACATGAATATATAGCATAAATTGGTCTATTTCATTCCTCTACAATATTTCATTCCCCTGCAACTCCCCTTTACCTGGCTTTTTCCTTCCCCTGGTCCCCGATCTACTCTACTAGTCTCAATTCTATTTTCCTAAGGTCCTCCCCTGCCTTTCCCTGCCCCCCCCCCATTTCTCTCCAGCTTCCACATATGAGAGAAAACACAGGACCCTTGACTTTTTGAATCTGGGTTATTTCACTTAGCATGATGTTCTTCAGTTCCATTCATTTTCCTGCAAATGACAAAATTTTGTTCTGAATAAAACTCCATTGTGTGTGTGCATATACAAACATATATATATAATTATTATAGTTATTGTATATATATTCATATATGTATACACAGACATATGTAATTACTATTATTATTATTTTTTGCATTGCTGGATTTGAACCCAGGGGTGATTTACCACTGAATAATATCCTACAGGCCTAGGTCTTTATATTTTATTTTTTTAAACTTTTTAAAAAAATATTTATTCATTTACTTTAGCTGTACACAATGTGTTTATTTTTACATGGTGCTGAGGATCGAACCCGGGCCGCGCACGCGCTAGGCAAGCACCCTACCGCTGAGCCACAATCCCAGCCCCTTTATATTTTATTTTGAGACAGGGTCTAACTAAGTTGCTCAGGCTGGTCTCAAACTTGGAATCCTCCTGTCCTAGCCTCCTGGGCTCCTGGAATTACAGGTGTGTGCCACAGTCCCAGTTCATTATTTATTTATTTTTTCTTAATGATTTCTAGCTGGAGTGAGATGAAATCTCAATGTAGCTTTGATTTGCATTTCCCTGATTGCTAAAGAATGTTTTTTCATATATCTGTTAGCCATTTGTTTTAGAAATTTGTTTACCCATTTATTGTTTTGCTTTTGTGTGTGTGTGTGTGTGTGTGTGTGTGTGTGTGTTACATAGGTTGAGTTCTTTATATATTCTGGATATTAGTCCTCTGTCAGAAGAGTAGATGGCAAGGATTTTCTCCCATTCTGTAGGCTCTTTCTTCATGCTCTTGTTTCCTTTGCTGTGCAGGAACTTTTTAAATTTGATGCCATCTCTTTTTATTAACTCTCTCTCTTTTTTTTTTTTTTCCTGAGCTTTAGAAGTTTTATTGAGGAAGTCTGTGCCTGCACCTACATATAAAGAGTTGACCCTATGTTTTCTTCTAGCACTTGTAGAGTTTCTGGTCCTAAATCTTTCTTTGATCCACTTTGAGTCAACTTGTGCAGGATAAAAGATAGAGATCAAGTTTCATCCCCACTCCCCACTGTGCTGATGGAACCTAGGGGTGTTTTACTACTGAGTTATATTCCTTGACCTTTTTGTTTTTGTGACAGGATCCCTTTTAAGTTGCCCACACTGACCTTGAACTTTAAGTGCTTCTTTCTCAGTCTCCCAGTCCCTAGGGTTGCATGTCTGCACCACCATGCCCCACTCAAGTTTCATTCTTCTACATATGGATATTCAATTTTTCTAGCATCATTTATTAAAAAGGCCATCTTTTCTCTGATGTCTGTTTTTGGACTTTGCCAGGATCAGATAACTATCTGTATGGGTTTGTCTCTGGGTCTTCTATTTTATTCCATTGGTGCACATGTCTGTTTTTATGCCAGTACCATGCAGTTTTTGTTACTGTATCTATGCAGTATAATATGAAGTTGGGAATTGTGATGCTTCCAGCATTGCTGAGAATTGCTTTGGCTATTCTGGATATTTTATTCTTCCACAAGAATTTTAGAACATTTTTCTAGACGGTCATTGGTATCTTGTGGAGACTATATTGAATCTATATATTGTTTTTGGTAATATGGCCATTTTTACAATATTCATTCTGCTTATCCAAGAACATGAGAGGTCTTTCCATCTTCTAGTGTCTTCTTCAATTTTGTTATTCAGTGTTCTAAAATTTTCATTGTAGAGGTCTTTCCACCTCCTTGGTTAGATTTATTCCTAGGTTTTAAAATTTTTTGAGACTACTGTGAATGGAATTGTTTTCCTGATTTTTCAGTAGATTCGTTGTTTGTGTATATAAAAACTATTGATTTTTTATGTTGGTTTTATACCCAGTTACTTTGCAGAATTTATCAGCACTAGAAGTCTTTTGGTGGAGTATTTTTGGAACTTCTAAGTATAGGATCATATCATATGCAAATATACATTTCTTTTTTTTTTCTTTTCTTTTTTTGTGGTACCAAGGATTGAACTCAGGGGCACTCGACCACTGGGCCACATCCCTAGCCCTTTTTTGTATTTTATTTAGAAACAGGGTTTCACTGAGTTGCTAAGTACCTCACTGTTGCTGAGGCTGGCTTTGAACTTGTGATCCTCCTGCCTCAGCCTCCCAAGTGCTGGGATTACAGGAGTGTGCCACCACGCCCGGCTTATGCATTTTTTCAGTAAGTATGTTAGGCACATAGAGGACACAATGAGAAATAGGAAGATATTGGGAATGTCCCTTCTTTTTGGGAATTGTCTTCCTTCTATGTGGCAAAAGCTAAAGGGCATGGAATATTTTTTTTCTAGTCTTGGTGACTATCATAGGGTCATTTACCTATGTTCAGTTAAACACAGGGTGAAAAATGAAAACTAACTTTAAATTTCAATTCATTATCAATTACTCTTTTCTCTTTAGCTATTAACACAATTTATTATTACTATTATTATTGTACCAAAGATTGAACTCAGGGGCACTTAACCACTGAGGCACGTCCCCAGCCCTATTTTGTGTTTTATTTAGAGATAGGGTCTCACTGAGTTTCTTGCTAATTCACTGAGGCTGGCTTTGAACTCATGATCCTCTTGCCTCAGCCTCCTGAGCAACTGGAATTATAGGCATGTGCCACCAGGCCCAGCTAGGACAAAATTTTGATCTGATATATTCAGAATTCAGGACATTTTATTTATTTATTTTAGAGGCTGACAGTCTATGGTAATTGAGAGAAAACAGACTGTAGCATATTTGGCAGATTGAGAGTCACCAGCAGCCAAAGTCAGGGATTGTGCAAACAACTGTGCTTAGGGCCCTCTCCCTGCCTCACATAGTAAAGAAAGGAAGAAGGAGGTCAAATTCTAATCCAGATGAGAAACTGGTCCCTGGGATTATTTTCTATTTTATTTTTTTGTAGTGCTAAAGATCAAAGCCTAGGCTCTGCACATGGTAGGTAAGTGCTCTACTACCCCCAACCCAGATTTAATTTTTATCTTTTAAATTATTTATCATTTATTTATTTATTTATATTTGTAGTACTGGGGATTGAACTCCAGGGTGTTCTACCATTGAGCTACATCCCCAGGCTTTTTATTTTTTATTTTGAAACAGGGTCTCACTAAGTTGCTGAGGCTGGACTCAAATTTGAAATCCTGCATCAGTCTCCCAAACCACTGGGATTACTGGCTTGAGTCATAGTGCCTGGCTAGATTTTATTGTTTTAATCTTTAAAAATTAATTGATTATTTAATTAATTTTTGGTACCTGGAACTGAACTCAGGGATACTTAACCAATGAGCCACATCCCTAGCCCTTTTTATGTTTTTATTTAGAGACAGGGTCTCACTAAGTTGCTTAGGGTCTCACTAAGTTGCTATGGCTGGCTTTGAACTCATGATCCTCCTGCCTCAGCCTCCTGAGCCACTTCGATTACAGAAATGTGCTCTAGGCGATTTATTTTTAATATATAACAAATAGTTTAGATTAGTTCAAAAGATGTTATTTTTCTGAATGTTACCAATTAGGAAATAAGTGGCAATCTGCCACCGCTGGCTTTTGTTTTTTTCCCCCCTTCCAATTCATTAGGAACTCCTGAGTCAGCTCTATAGTGGATTCTATTGTAACTGGGCTAAACAAAGGGATTTATAGCACAGATGAACCAGAAGCAATTTATATCTGTCTTCAAGTATGTTAGAATACTCATCTTTACAATTTTCTCATCTGGGGCAAGGAATGACTTCAGGCCATTAGTGTTTTCTGCTTTTTAACTAGGTGTTGGTTTGTGTGAGCGTGGGAAATAATACACACCAGATCCTCCCACTATCCACTTTTTATCATTACTCTGGGCATACCTGAAAGGGCACCTCCTCAGAGAGGCCTTTTCTGATCATCCCATTTAAGGTAGCTTTTTTTTGTTTGTTTGTTTTTTGTATTTTTTGGTGGTGCTGGGGATTGAACCCTGGGCCTTGTGCATGCTAGGCAAGCACTCAACCAATTGAGCTATATCTCCAGGCCCCCTAGGCATCCCATTTAAAATAGCCCCCTACTGCATTACTTCCTATTCCCTTATCCTGTTCTTTATTTTCTTCATATCATGTATTGACTTACCTGATTATTATCTGTTTCTCCGTCAAATAGCTAGAAGGTGAGTTCCATGAAGACAGAAACTTTTTTTAATATTTATTTTTTTAGTTGTAGATGGACACAAAACCTTTATTTTATTTATTCATTTTTACGTGGTGCTGAGGATCAGATTTTGCAATCAGAAAGTCTGGATTCAAATTATAATTCGACTATTTTTGAACAACCATTGGCAATTACTTAGCCTCTCTATGCCATGGCTTTCTCATCTCTGGCAAGTGAAGAATATCCTTTTTGGGGATGGTGGTGTAAAGATTAATGAAGGATCTATGAAAGATGCCATACATATTGTAGACTCACAACTGTAGGTTTCTATCTACATCCTCTTTATTGAGACTATATCACTATCTCCTTTCTTATCCAGTACATTCACTCCCACCAGAGGCAGAGTTATCATAAACTAATGAAGTTTAAATTTCAGGTACCCTCATTTGCACAAGCCCCAGACTGGGAGTAATAGAGGGGAAGCCTGTTGCTGTTCTGGGGATGGAACTTGCCATGCTATGTTGACCTTGTACCACTAAGCTATACCCCAACCCTTTGGAAGCATTTTTATGTAAGCATTTCTTTCTTTCTTCCTGCCATGGACCCCCACCTTCTTGGACAGTACTGGGAATTGAACTCACTTCCTCAGCCCTTTATTTTTATTTTGAGACAGGGTCTCCATAAGTTGCCCCAACTGGCCTTGAACTTTTGATCCTTCTGCTTCAGCCTCCTGAGTAGCCCTGATTAGACACGGCTCTGTGTCCAGTTTGTGTAAGCATTTCTAATAAATAGCCTAAAGATATCTCAGACTTGAGCCATTTTTTGTGATTTATTTTCCCTTTCTAAATATTGTTTTGCTTATTAAATTGGATTAGTGTGCCGGGCGCGGTGGCGCACGCCTGTAATCCCAGCACTTTGGGAGGCTGAGACAGGAGGATCGTGAGTTCAAAGCCAGCCTCAGCAATGGCGAGGCACTTAGCAACTCAGTGAGACCCTGTCTCTAATAAAATACAAAAAAGGGCTGGGAATGTGGCCCAGTGGTCGAGTGTCCCTGAGTTCAATCCCTGGTACCAAAAAAAAAAAAAAAAAAAAAAAAAAAATTGGATTAGTGTTTATTCTTTTTTAAAATATTGTTTTATGTATAATTTTGTAGTCATAATTTGTATTCTATTTCTTAAGAAGTTACCTCAAATTGTATGTTTCAGGACCTACAAAATTTAATTCACTCTTAACCCAACCCATTTATAGATTTGTATTGAGTACCCAAGAGCGATATTGATTTATTGATCTGATGTTAACTTAGTGTTCTATGTTTGGAAATTATATTTAATGTTATGAATGTCACAGACACGTTCCCCCTGTAAAACAACTTCTGTTAAAGGCAAGTTGGGACATATACAGTGAATATCCATGGCAACGCTTGGAAGGCCCCCTGAGTGTGAAACCCTGATAGTAGTGTGTGTAACCCTGATGTGACGCAATGAGTGACGTAAAGGCCTAGCTAGAAATAGTATATAAACTGAGTCCCCAGTTCACTCAAGGAAGCGCCTTCAAGACGACCAGTCTTGAAGACCACCAGACTGACTTCGCTGATGGTGCAGGCTGCTTGCTGAGTTCCCGGACCAGACTTCACCTGATCCAGCGAGAGGCTAAGAAGACATCCCTTGGTGAGCCCCCTGGGACTCAGGGAAATAGATGCTAGTTAGGACTGTGTGAATTTGGTTTTGAATTTGGTTGTGAATAAATCCTGGCATTGCAAAGACACATCTGCATCTGTCTACTTAATGTGCTCAGGACAGTTGGCATAGTCGGCAGGATAGCTAACATAAGGAGGAAGGGCCGAAAGGTCTGAAACCCCAAAAGGCACCCACTGAAAGGTGGAAAGACCCGGCAAGGACATTGGGTTAGCCCCAAAGGCACCTGCCTCTTCAGAGGTAGTAAGACCGGCAAGGGAGTCTCTCCCATGGTGGGAGCCCAGTCCAAGGTGGCAGATGATCTGGATGATCGCGGCCCAGACTCCTGACCATTAACAGTTCAGTCCAATGAAAAATTGGCTAGCTAAAGGAGCCTACAATAGGGCAGAAGTTATTCTCAACCAAATTATAACTGAAGAGTTAAAGTGGAGCGCTCCCAAATTTTACTTAAAAGAGAAAGAAGCTAAGGCCTGGCTGTACATAGCACGAGCATTCGCTTAAAGCTCCTGCTCCAAAATGGGTCTGATAGAAAAATTCAAGAATTTTAATTTATTTAAGAAACAGCCAAGTAAGGAACTAAAACCTCAGTCAGACTGGAGGACTTGTGAAAGAATAGTACAAGAAAAATTGCCCAAATTTCAGAAAGGAACCACAGTGGATATTCCATTGACCAATGCTGAAGTATTACAACCCATCCTGGCTAGGGCCCCCAGGACGGAAATACCAGCATTGCTCATTAAGACCATAGATGACTTAGATCAAGACAGAATGAAGGGCAAAAGACTAGTCAAAAATGAGCTGCAGCGAAATAGTAATAATCCTTTTTCGCAAAATATTATTAACGAGGAGGTTAATGCGAGTAGTAGTAGTAAACAGGCGTTCCCCGCCACAGTGACGCGCTTATGGATGACACTCAGATGACACCCAGTCGGGGTAATCGAACACTAAGTTAACATCAGATCAATAAATCAATATCGCTCTTGGGTACTCAATACAAATTCCATTAAGTTAGCATAAGTGCATTCAGGGAGTCTGCATTAACACTCTCAAGGTAGCTGCTCCAAGATGATTTTCTGGTCTGCAATGGGACCAGTATCTTAACAGTTCTTTAAAACCATGTGCTTGCAGTAATTTTTGTTTTACCCGTTTTCAATCCAAGGTTAGACTTTAGGTTGAAGTGCATTTTAAAATAGGTCCCTAGGTATTTTACGAAGCACCAACTAGATTAAGCAATTCTCCCTACTGAATTCCTATTTGAAGCAATAATAGGATTCAGAACATTGTGTTTGGCTACAGTCTTCAGTGGGCCTAGACACTTGAAAGTACAAAAGTCTGGGAATCACCATTTCTAACCGTACTCTTTCCTTAAAGACATCTCCAACCCCATAAACAGTAATGGAATACCCAATCCATAACAATCACTAGATTATTTGTGGATGCAAAGCACCATGAAGCCCTCAGAGAAAAATCTTGTCTTAAAAGGAATGACTTAAGTAGACTGACAGTAGTGGTATTTGTAGACAGTAGTTTCTACTCTGGATTCGAAGGTCCACAAAGCCTTGTTTTGCTGAGGCCTGTCCCATCTCCACCTTACTCTTTTAAGAACTGCTAGCTTCCCAGGATAGAAATTTAACCCTGGGTTCTGGTCCCTCTCTCTCGTGGACCTCCTGTGGTCTGAATTCCCCTACTCCCCTGCCGGGTCAGGTTCCTGGCGCGTCTGTGCTTTCGCGGTCCACGTTCCTTCCAAGCTCTAGAGGGAGCTCGAGGGCCTCGTGCCCGCCACGGGCTCATTTCCTGTGAGGCCGTGGTGCCCGAGGACTTTGTTCCAACACCTGCAGGGCCGGGTCCTCAGCCCGTGGGGGTGCCTCGGCAAACACGCAGTGTGTGCCCTCACGGTATTCGAGAGCGCTCCACCCCGTAGCCAGACTGATGCTACAACGTAGAAGACCTCGCAGGTGCGCCGGGGTGTGACCAGCTCGGACCCTCCCAGTCCAGGAAAGCCTGGTTGCTGGGCCTCCGAAACTCCCCCGCAGGAGACCTGTCCCACCTGCCAGCCAGTTCAGGCTACGGCTCGGGCGGTCCCCCGCAGTCCCCTCCTTATCCGGCTCTAGGTAAAACCTGGAGTGGCAACCCTCGGCCGCTCCCGGGCGGTGGCGCAGCGCGGAGGAGTGAGCATGCGCAGTACGCAGGGCCGGCTATCAGCGCCAGAAGGAAGCGTTCGCTGTGATCCCAGCGGCTGCGCCGGGGTATGCGGTACCGGCTAACGTGGCTGCTACACCCCGCTCTCGCCAGCACCTTCTGCCCCGTCCTTGGCTCCCGCCTGCCGCCCCCGGAGCGTCTCTGTGGGTAAGCGGACAGAGCGCTCGGGCCCTCGGGGCTCTCGGGTCACGGTGGTTTGGCGCTCGGGTTGCAAAGTGGTGATTCAGCACTTAAAGCCGCCGCCGCCCCTCACGCTGCGGGTCCCGCCGGCCTGGGGCGCGGACGGCCGCGCTGAGGCCGCCCAAGGGCCCGGAAGGGCGGCTTGCCCGGCGGGAGCGAGGGCCCTGGCCAGGCGTGGGGGGCGTCTCTCTGGCGGCTGAGGGCGGACGAGGGCAGTGACCCGGGGACACGGGACGTATGCTACAAGTGCAGGGGGCGCGGGGTCGAACCGAGTGTCCCCGGCCCGCTCTCAGGAGCCTCGCCACCGTCGGGCAGCTTGCCGTCACGGGCCGGCAACCTGAGGCGGACTCCTTTGCCATGAGGTGAAGGAATCCGGTGAGTCCGGGGAGACCGATGCTCTCACCCTGCTCTGAGCTTTTTCCTGTGCGGACCGTGTCCTGGACGAGGGAAATGCCCGCGCTGGGAACTGTGAAAGTTTGCCTCCCTCCGCGGTAGTGAGGAAACGGCGTTGAGTTTCCTGTCCAGGAAAATTTGGGAGCCGAAAGATACCTTGGGATCCTTCGCTACAGCTGTGTTGTTTTACACCTGAAACGACCGAGGCCTAGGGAGGTTGTGTGATTTCCCCCACGGTTGCAGAGATTGTGGTAAAACCAGGATTAGGACGCGGGTTTTGGCCGTCCGGTGGCGTGCTCCCTTCACTTCTGCGCTGCTCTGTGTGCACCACAAATTTTCAGTCTTGTAACGAACGCTAAATACCCCTAACTGTGAATAGAGGCAGACAAGTTCACCCTCCTGGCATTAATCAGTAATATTTAGGACCTACTAAGTGCAGGGCACTGTGATTACACGGTGTAAGTATGTGGTCTGGCTTGATCGGAGTGGTTTAATAGGCCATGAAAGTATAGCCAGCTAAAAAAGAATGAGTTTGACAAGGGTCAGAAAATGGGCAGGATGGGCAGTGTGTACTTTAGGAGCACGGTGAGGGGCAGAGATAGATTAAGGGTCTAGGCTGTGCTTTGAAGGAAAGGCACAGGTGGTGGAGTGTGGGCAGGTGTGGGTGTAGTCCATCCTGGGTGTGCAGGTAGTTTGTGGTGGGAGGACAGTGAACAGATTAATTTAGTTGAAGCTTTAGAGAATTTCCCTGGGGACAAAAGTCCTGGTTTTTTTTTTTTGGTATCAGGGATTGAACTCAGGGGCACTTGGCCACTGGGCCACATCCCCAGCCCTTTTTTGTATTTTATTAGAGACAGGGTCTCACTGAGTTGTTAAGTGCCTCGCCATTGCTGATGCTGGCTTTGAACTCGTGATCCTCCAGCCCAGCCTCCCAAAGTGCTGGGATTACAGGCGTGCACCACCGTGCCCGGCAAAAGTCCTGTATTAAAAGAGTAGAACAGTGCTAGCCTGGGCCTTGAATTTTAATTGGGATTTCCCCCCAATTAAATAGTTGAAAAATAATGAGTATTAGGTAAGGAGTCATTAGGAATTTTGAGCTGAGGTGATCTAGTGAAACCTGTAGTTTAGAAACTTTGGTGGCTATGTGCAGGATGTAAGGGAGTAAGAGACCTGGGGCAGAGAAACCTGCCCATTGGGTCTCTGATGGGAGTAGCAATAATACTAAGATGGACTAATGCAAATGAAGAATCTATGGAATTTATTTTCCCTCCTCTATTTTCCACTGTGCCACAGAATCCACTATTACATTTGAAAAGATCCCTGGACATAAAGAAGTGGCAGGCTAGGTCCTCCTAGGCAGGGTACCTCCTCTTGTCTCTTCTAGATCAGAAGCTTTCTTTTGTTCTAAATTCATTGCTGATAGACTAGGCTTTGTTCCATATTGTCTCCAGTGTACAGAATTTGTAGTTTGAAAGGAAGTATCTGTTTCAATAGTTTTATGCAACTAAGTGATTTGTATATTCTAGTTATAATTAGATTTTGACTATGGCTTTCTCCCTCTGCTCTTCATTTTCATTGATGAAGTTCATGACATAGATTGGCCAATCATAGCTTCAAGATAAGGTTCTCAGAGAGGAAAATACAGAAGATTAAAAGCATAATGAAGGAGATCAACCATCTAGAAAGCTCTCCCTTAATGAGTGAGGCTATTAAGGAAACTACAGTTTTAATCAAAACGACATAGTTTTAGAAAGGAAAGTACCAACATCCACATCCGAAGTTACTGCATGGTCAAATCTTTTTGTTGTTGTTGTTTGTTGCCGCCTGAAGCGATGGCCGCTTGGAGCAGCAAAGCCGCGGGAATAAGTTCAGAGGCAGACTGGAAACAAACAGGATCTTTATTCTGTCAGTTTCTCTCTCTGGCTCTAACAACTCTAACACGTACCACACACCAGCAAACAACCAACAACCAAAATGGCCCCGACCCCCTCCGCGCTAGGCCCAAGTCTCTCGAGATCCTGGGCCAAGTCTCGTGAGACTATGGAAGGCGGCAATGTCCAAAACTCCATGGCCCGAAGTCAACCGCAATCAATAGCCATCTCCCCAAACAGGGCTCCTGCAGTTGTTGTAGATGGACACAATACCTTTATTTTGTTTATTTATGTGGTGCTGAGGAATGAACTCAGTGCCCCACGCATGCAAGGCAAGCATTCTTCCACTGAGCCACAACCCCAGCCCTGCACGGTCAAATCTTAAGGAACTTAGTCCTACTGTACATAGTAGGAAGAATGTATTAATGGAGATGACCACAAAGCTATTTGACAGAAAGAGCAGGGATTTAACCAATATCTGTTTGGCATGAGAGACTTATACTTCCTTTGCCAGTGTTTGAGTATTTATTTCCTGGTCTAATATCTTGAGACAGAAATATGTAACATTAATTTATTTAAAAAGTCTTCATCTGTTCAGCCACATTAGGTAAATTGGGACTGTGTGGAATTGTTTGAACTGTTAAGGAAACATGGAGGTAATAGCCCATTCCCTGGAGATACCTGAGGATCAGTCTTCCGTCTCTCTATAATTTAATTCTTATCATCACTGTCAGATTAATTCTACTAATAGACTACTTTCCCCATACCATTATCTTGATTAGATACCACCAATGGTTCTGCACTGCTTCAAGATCAAGTACAAGCTGGGTGTGGTGACGAACGCCTATAATCCCAGCACTTGGGAGGCTGAGGCAGGAGGATCACGAGTTCAAAGCCAGCCTCAGCAATGGTGAGGCACTTAGCAACTCAGTGAGACCCTGTCTCTAATAAAATACAAAAAAAGGGCTGGGGATGTGGCCCAGTGGTTGAGTGCCCCTGAGTTCAATCCCCAGTACCAAAAAATAAAAATAAAAAAAATAAAGATCAAGTACAAACTTTTTTTTTTCTTGCACTACTGAAGATCGAACCCAGGGCTTTCTTGCACTGTATCTCGGAACTACATCCCCATCCTCACCATTGGTGAGGCTGGCTTTGAACTCATGATCCTCCTGTCTCAGCCTCCTCCCAAAGTGCTGGGATTACAGGCGTGCGCCACTGTGCCCGGCTTTTTTTTTTTTTTTTTTTTTTTTTAATGAATGATATCTTTAAAAAAATTTTTTTTAGATGTAGATAGACACAATACCTTTATTTTTATTTACTTATTTATTTTTTAATGTGGTGCTTAGGATCGAACTCTGTCCCTCACATGTGCTTGGCAAGTGCTCTACCACTGAGATACAACCCCAGCCCCAGCTTTTTTTGAGACAGGGTCTCACTAAGTTATCCAGACTGACATCAAACTTTCTATCCTCCTGAATAGCTGGGTTTACAGACAATCCCCACTGCATCCTCCTCAGAATCCAGACTTATTGACCCAGTATTTAAGCATTCTTTATGTTGGCTGGCTCTAGCCTAATTTTTCCAACTAATTTTCCTTTTCTCTTATCAGACTGACCAATTTGCTCTTTGCTGTATAGATCCTGTTCATTCCCAAGTCTGGAATGCCTTTCCCTCTTTTCAAGACTAAATTCTTCCATCTTTTTAGACCTTATACAGGACACACAGATATTTCCCTTTTCTAAACCTAACTACCTTTTTTTTTTTAAATCTACTTTTGACTTTTATGGAAATTTTTCTTCTGAATTACTTTTTTTTAAATTAAATATTGTTTTTGAGACCCATTCATGTAGTTATATGTTCATTGCTGAATGGAAGTTATATGTGAATGTACCACTAATTATTTTTCTCTTCTGTTGTTGATGGAAATTTGGGTATTTTCTTTTTTTTTTTTTTTCTTTTGTTGTTGTTGGGTATTTTCTTTTCTATCATAAATAACCCATGTTATTGACCTGCCCCAATATGCAGCCTTTTAGGCATCTACTCTACCCGTACCTGCATGCATTCATTTAGTGTTCTTATTCAGTTGTATTGCTTTACATTCTGTTTTATCCAATATGTAGCTACTAGCCATATATATTTATTTAAATTAACTCAAATTAATTCAGTTCCTCAGTTACCCTAACCACATTTTAAAAAAATTTTTTTTAGTTGTAGATGGACACAATATCTTTATTTTTATTTATTTATTTTTATGTGGCACTGAGGATTGAACCCAGGGCCTCACATGTTTGAGGCAATGCTCTACCACTGAGCTCCCCTAGCCACATTTCAAGACTCATATGGCTAAGAGGCTACCATATGGAATAGTGCAGATGCAGAACATATTCATTATCACAGAAATTCTTTGAGATAGTCCTGATTGATATTGACAATTCCCAAATATGTGTCCTGAGTCTCTCCTTAGGTAATACACTTCCCATCCAAACTTTCCCCTTGGATGTTCAGTATATATTATTTTTTGTTTTGTTTTGTTTACTGGGGATTAAACCCAATGGCACTTAACCACTGAGCCACATCCCCAGCCCTTTTTATATTTTATTTAAGACAGGGTCTGGCTAAGTTGTTGAGGCTAGCTTTGAACTTGTGATCTTCCTGCCTCAGCTTCCTGAGGTACTGTGTCAATATATATTTTAAACTTATCACTTCTAAAACACACCTTTCTCTTCTCTCTCTTTCTCTCTCTCTCCACACACACACCCTCCTCTTCCACTCTCTCCCTCTGGAGAGCCTTGCACATTTTATATCCCCAGCTGAGAAATAAGTTTTTGAGATGTATTGCTTAGCCTATGACTACAGTTAGTACATGTATGTTTCCAAATTGCTAAGAAAGTAAAGTTTAGATGTTCTCACTACAAAATATAATTGTTATTTTTCAATTAAAAATGTAGGACAAAACAAAATAGAGGAACAACAAAAGAGAGAGAAGGGGGAAGGGAAAAGGAAAGAAAATTCGCATTGATACATTACTACTCTTTAAACCTCAGATCAGTTGTCCCAGTTATGTCATCCGCTGATGATACCTTTATTGAAAGGATACAGTTCAGAATTAGTGTTGTCTTTAGTTGCTTAAGTCTTCTCCAATTGGAACAGTTCCAGTCTTTCTTTTCATGACTTTGACTCTTGGAATTTAGACCAGTTACTTTGTAGAATGTCCCTAATGTGGGCTTGTCTGATTAATTATTCCTCATGATCAATTACAGGTTACTTACTTTTGGCATAAATATCACAGAAGTGATACTATCTGTGTTCTCATTGCATCCTCTCAGGTGGCTGTCAATTTTGATATGTCTCTTTATTGACAATATTTACTTTGATCAGTTTAAGATAGTTCATCCAAGGTTTTCAACTTTAAAGTTAAACTTTCCCCCTTTGTTATAAGTATCTTTTGGGGAGGTACTTTAAAACTATTGAAATGTAATGTTCCTCATCAAATTATTAACTTGTTCATCTTATTTATCTGTATCATATATTTATGGGCTGGGGATATAGCTCAGTTGGTAGAGTGCTTACCTGGCACACACAAGTTCCTGTATTCAATCCTCAGCACCATCAAAACAAAAACAAAAACAACCAAACAAACAAAAAAACAAACCCCACAATTTATATCATGTATTTATGATGTCCTAATTTATGATGTCCTATTTTACTTAGAATTTTAATTAAATTTTATTGTCAGGCTGGGGTTGTAGCTCAGTTGAAGAGCGCTTGCCTAGCATGTGTGAGGCACTTGTTCAATTCTCAGCATCACATACACATAAATAAAATAAAGATCCATCAACAGCTAAAATTATTATTATTATTTTTTTTGGTACCGGGGATTGAACTCAGGGGCACTTGACCACTGAGCCACATCCCCAGCGCTTTTTTTTGTATTTTATTAGAGACAGGGTCTCACTGAGTTGCTAAGTGCCTTGCCATTGCTGAGGCTGGCTTTGAACTCGAGATCCTCCTGCCTCAGCCTCCCATGTGCTGGGATTACAGGCGTGCGCCACCGCGCCAGGCTTAAAAATTATTTTAAAATATTAAAAAAAATTCATTGTCATTAATTAGTCTGATACTCAAATTGTCCCAAGTATAGGCATTGGGAGCCTTTTAACAGTGGCTTCTATCCATTTAACATTCTTTTAGCACTTTTTAATTTAATTTTTTAGTTGTCGATGGACCTTTGTTTATATGCAGTGATGAGAATCGAACCCCGTGCCTCACACATGCTAGGCAAGCGCTCTACTACTTTGAGCCACAACCCCAGCCCACTTTCTTATTTTTTGACCCAACAGAAGTTCCAGATTCATCTTTTACTTTCCCTGACCTAGTGCTGGAATCAGTCATTTCTCCAAAAAGCCATGGTTGCTTTTATTAGAGAATAAAATCTGGAAACCAAGTTCTGGGTGCTAGGCGTAAACATTACTGTTTAGGAAAGAAGAGAAGTTTTGGGGGCCCAGACCTTCTTAGTAGACAATGGGCAGAGCTAGGAAATACGTGTATGCAAACAAATAAGTATTGTGTCTGTGTATATGAATATATGTGTCTGTGTATATTTGTACATGTACATACTTGTGTGTACATATTTGTGAATGTGAGTTTAAATACATAAATACACAGACAAGTTTTATATTTATTTCTCTATCTGCCTATATATATATTGAAAACCAAAACTTCATGGTTCATTTTAGCTTGTGCCCTTTCTATATGTTTAACTTTGAGGACCCTGGTTTTCATTATTCTTACTACATAACCCTTATTTAATATTACTCTCCCAAGTGTGACCAGTATCTCATCACTGCTGCCATCCTCTTGCTTTTGAAGTTGCTCTTCATGTTCTGTCACCCCCACATCAGGCTGCCTCATGAGTGATAACCCTATTGATTGATTCTGTTTGAGCTTTTTGACTGGGGACTGTTCTCTTGCAAACCCATATGGAAGTATACCTTATTCTACTCAGGCTTAACTAACATGTTGGGCCACCAGGGGGCAAGAATACTCTCTTCATTTTATTAAGGAAGGCAGATATTTCAAAACTTGTATCCTGTGTTTTAAATATTCTTTTTTTTTTCTTTTTTTTAGTTATAGTTGGACACAATACCTTTATTTTATTTTAATGTGGTGCTGAGGATTGAACCCAGCGCTTCACACATGCTAGACAAGTGATCTATCGCTGAGCACCCCAGCCCCTTTAAATATTCTTTAAGATGATAAATAGAATTGAGTACAAGATCTTGCTTTGTATGTTGACTACAGAATTCAGGGAACAGAGTGATGAAGAAAAGGATGAGTAGCCTTGTACTAAAAAAAAGTTAGTGGGCTGGGGTTGTGGCTCAGCGGTAGAGCGCTTGCCTAGCACGTGCGCAGCCCGGGTTCGATCCTCAGCACCACGTACAAAAAAAAAAAACCCATTGTGTACAACTAAAGCAAATAAATAAATATTTTTTTAAAAAAAAGTATCTTGCCTTTTTCCTCAAGGTATGCTGGTCGGTGGCTATAAAACAGGTGCTATGATGAATGGGAACTCTTGGACTTACATTTGTAAACATTTATGTAAGAAAAGTATTAATGTATAAATACACGTGTTGTAGAAAGGGATACATTAAGAATGTTTATCTCCAAATTAAGAATGTTTATCTCAGGGTGTTGAAAACTAGGCAATTTGTATTTCCTTCCTTATAGTTTTTTTTTTTTTTTTAAGCTTTATCTGCAACTGGCATATATGACTTTTGTTTCTTTATTATATGGAATTATAAAATAAAGGAAGTTAAAAAGAAAACTAAATTCTACAAACACCCAGGATGAACTCTTGCTTGATGATCCTGGGAAGGGGTGAGGATACAAAAGTAGTAGGTGGCCTAATTTTTGGAAAAACCTTTGATAAGCATAATTAAATTTTTTGTTGTTATAGGAGTTATTTATATATTCTTGAATATTTACCCCCCTTCCCAGATTTAATTTACAAAGATTTTTCTCCCATGCCACAGATTGCCTTTTCACTATCAATTGTGTTGTTTGATACAGAGATTTTTAATTTTGATGTAGTACAATTTATTTTTTCTTTTTTGCTTATGCTTTTGATGTCATATTCAAGAAGTCGTTGCCAAATCCAATGTCATGAAGTTTTCCCCTGTGTTTTCTTCTAATCGTTTTATGTTTTTTTTATTTTTTTTTTCCTCCTATAATACTCGGGATTGAATATAGGGGTGCTCTACCACTGAGCTACATCCCCAGCCCTTTTTATTTTTTATTTTGAGGCAGGGTCTTACTAAGTTACTGAGGCTGACCTTGGATTTGCCTTCCCCCAGCCTCCACCTCACTAGTTGCTGGGATTACAGGTATGTACCACCATGCCCAGCTTAGTTTAGCTCTTATTTAGGTGTTTGATCTGTACCCCTAGATTTTTTTCAGTCAGAATTAGAAAGCCTTTCTCTGCACCATTGTTAAAGATGAATTTAATCATCTTTTCTTCTAGTACTTTTATATTTGAAAATTTTAATATTGTGGTCTTATCCATTGAGACTTTATTTTTGTGACTGGTATTAGATATAAATCCAATTTTATTCTTTTTTAAAAAATATTTATTTGTTTTAGTTGTACACAATGCCTTTATTTTTACGTGGTGCTGAGGATTGAACGTGGGCTGCGCAGGTGCTAGGCAAGCGCTCTTCCACTGAGCCACAACCGCAGCCCCCAATTTTATTCTTTTACAATGGCTACCCAGTTGTCCAAGTACTGTTTATAAAAATGTCAGTCTTAAAAGTGAGTTGAAGCTGGGCGTGGTGGCACACGCCTATAATCCCAGCACTCGGGAGGCTGAGGCAGGAGGATCACGAATTCAAAGCCAGCCTCTGCAACGGCAAGGCACTTAGAAACTCAGTGAGACCCTGTCTCTAATAAAATACAAAAACGGGCTGGGGATGTGACCCAGTGGTCGAGTGCCCCT
The DNA here is from genome assembly GCA_025594165.1 of Tamias sibiricus. NCBI lineage: Eukaryota > Metazoa > Chordata > Mammalia > Rodentia > Sciuridae > Tamias > Tamias sibiricus. Next base: position 136,015,332 of record CM046663.1, on the reverse strand, counting down.
GAGTTCAATCCCCAGTACCAAAAAAAAAAAAAAAAAAAAGTTGAAATGCTGCCTGTGTTAAATACTAAATTTCCACAGGTATTGGGTCTAATTCTGTGCTTTGTAGTTTTTTTCTACTGATATATTTGTTTTTTAATATTCTAGTACTATGTACTGTTTTCATTACAGAGCCTTTCTAGTATGTTTTAATACCAGGTAAGGCTATTCCCCACTTTTAATTTTTCAGTGTTTTCCTAGTTATCATTTTGTTTGTTTTTCCATATAACCTTGATATCAATTTGTCCAATTCCATAAAATAGCTTTTGGGTATTTTTTGGGATTCTGCATTAATTTTTGTTTGTTTGTTTGTTGTTACTGGGGATTAAATCCAGGGGTGCTTTACTTTTTTATTTTATTTTTTTTTTTTTGTTGTGAGCCAGAGTCTACTAAGTTGCTAAGGGTCTGAGTTGCTGAGGTTGGCCTTGAACTTGGTGATCCTCCTGTCTCAGCCTCCCCATTCTCTGGTATTACAGGTGTGCACCATTGGCCTGGCTCTGCGTTATTTATTTATTTATTTATTTATTTATTTTTCCTCATTACTCTTTATTTAAACTGCATTTAACAGAACCTTGGATATTGTCAGTAGTGTTGTAATGTTGACACTACTGAATTGGTAGGAAGTCTCTGACTTGTATTGCTTTTCTTGAACCATATTAATTTAGTTTTATGAATAAGATTTCCATAAGATTTCAGTTAAAGAAAACATATTTCTCCTTTGTTTGAGCCAGGTACAGTGGGGCATGCCTGTAATCCCAGCGATTTGGGAGGCTGAGGCAGGAGTTCAAAGCTCAGCAATTTAGTGAGGCCCTAAGCAACTTAATGAGACTCCACCTCAAAATAAAAAATAAAAAGGAGTAGTGGTGGAGTACCTCTGGGTTCAATTCCTGCCACCAAAAAAAAAAAAGAAAAGAAAAAAGATAAAAAGTTTGAAAACCACATCATAAAGTAGCCTCTACTTGATTTCCCAGTGGCATGGTGCTCTGACCTAACCTAGTCAACAAAAATTATTCTAATTGTTAGATTTGTTATGTAAGCATCAGTTGCTGTCCTTATTACTTTCTATTAAGCCTAGTTTTGAGTATGTTCAGTCTTTGCCAAATAGTCTTTAATATTTGAACATTGCTTTTATAAATTGGTCATGGTATTATGGAAGAGTCTATCTTATTTCAGAGCCTTTGGGGGCTTGATAAGAATGTAATTATTCTTTAGCTTGTATTGCTACTGGACCCCCCAATGCCTGAACTTGAATCCTGGCTTTACCATCTGCCTGCATGTGACTTAGTACCCCTTACTTCCTTTTTCAAGCCTCTTGTTTCTTCATCAGCAAAATGGGTACAATAATGTGTCTGTCGCAGGTGTGTGGTAAGAATTCATTGAGGAGAGGTATGTAATGGATATGTCTCTATCATACAGTAAATGTTCAATAAATTTGGACTAATAACAAATGCCACCATTACTTTGGAGAGAAGAAGAAAGTTTTGTATTTATTACTTTTCTGGGTAGAATAGTATAATTTAAAAATTGTAGGCAGCTAACTTTTAAAACCAAAGTTTATATCTAAATAAAGGAACAATAGGCTGAGGATTTGCTTGGAGTGCTTGCTTAGCAAGTGTGAAAATGCTAAATTTATAATGCCTTTGTAGCATTGTGAGGCCCTACCTAGGTTGTTTCTGAGAGAGAGAGAGCACATGCGCGTGCAGGGGTGGGGTGGGGTGGGGTGGGGGGTGGGGGGGTCAGACAGACAGACACACGTTAGCCTGTTACTTTCTAAACTACCAGAGGTTATTATCATATGTATAGAAAGAAGCAAAATAGAGCCTAAACTTGACAGCAACATCAGGCCAAACCACATTCGATCAACAACTGAGTGAGGAAGCAGATTCTGGAAATTATGTGGGTTCTGTTCTATTGTCTGCTTAAAGCTTTCATCCCGCATCACAAACCATTTTTAAAAAACTTTCGGAAATTGCCCCAGTTGTTAGCCAACAAAAGTTTCTTAAGGTAATCAAGTTGTCAGCAACAATAATGAATAGAAATGGAGTCCAAATTTTTTTCTCTATTAATTAGCCCTGTGATATTGTGATATGGATAATCCAAGTTAACACAAGTTCCATTTGGGCTTATAAATTTAGTAAGCAGGGAAGGGAGGGGGGAAAAAGGGTCAAGAAAATAAAATAAAAAAAGATGGTAGAATGAGATGGATATCATTACCCTAAGCGCATGTATGAAGTCACGAATGGTGTGAATATACTTTGTATACAATCAGAGATATGTAAAAATGTGCTCTACAAGTATAATATGAAATGTAATACATTCCGCTGTCATTTCTAACAATTTAGAATAAAAAATAAATTTGAAAAAAAATAAATTTAGTAAGCAGAGCCTAATGTATTAGGGTCCAGTAAATTCTGTGCCATATAGAAAAGTACAAAGAATAAAGATCACCTGGTAGTCTACTACCATAGTAACCATCCTCAATATTCCTGTGAATATTCTTCCACTAATGTATAGTCTCTATAAATAAGATAAACTTATAACTTAATGAAGTAATTTTGAGCTTTGTGCTTTGGTGTGTAAAGACATGGATTTGTATCTTAACTCTGTTTAATGCCTTTGGGTCTCTAATGAAATAACTTTTTAGGGGTTTAATTTCTCTATACAGGAAAAAATGGGAATATTGGGGCTAATTTAACGGGTTCATTGAAGTTATAATCCCTCTAAAGTGTATGTGCAGTGCAAGATACTGAGCAGTCAGTAAGAGTCTGTCCAGTGCACTGCATACTTACTCAAGAACAGTTCCTGTAAACCTCTTCTGTTTTTTCTTTATTATTAGTTTTTACCCTCTCTTCATTTAAACCATTTCTGGTTTAGAAATAGATAGATAAATAGATAGATAGATAGTTGGTTTAGATTTAGGTAGATAAGATTAGATAGATGAGATAGGTAGATGTACATATATGTATACATAGATGAGATAGGTAGATGTACATATATGTATACATACATAGGAATAATATAGATAGCTTTCCATATTTTGATGAGGCTGTCTCCTGGGCTTTTGTCAGTCAAGAATTAGGTGAAATGTTCACATGGGTCCATTAAACTGACAGAAACACCAAGAGCTGCACCAGATAGTTTAAATGGATAGAATTGGTTGTAGTGATTTTTCATCTATTATTTTTGGATCTTAAAGTCAGCTCTGTAAAGTAGGTCTTTCATCCTCAATATTATTGACATTTTGGATCAGAAGTCCTCGTTGTAGAGGCTGTCATGTGCATTGTAGGATGCTTAGAGGCATCTCTGGCCCTACTTACTTCAAGCTGGTAGCACTCTTAATTTGTGACAGTCAAAAATGTCTACAGACATTGCCAAATGTCCCCTGGGGGAGGGTGCAAAATTGTCACCTATTGAGAACTACTGACTATAAACATTGGCTAACCAATAGCAATTATGCAGGGATAATTACTTACCTATTTTCCTCATAGTCATATAAGATACCATACTATTACTAGCCTGCTCAATGAATGTTTTTGACCTCTGGAGATGAGAATATACAGCTGGAATTTACATGAGTAAGTGTTAAGAATGCTAGTAAAAACATGGTGATTATTTTTTTTTTTTTTTGGTACCAGGGATTGAACTCAGCGGCACTGGACCACTGGGCCACATCCCCAGCCCTTTTTTGTATTTTATTAGAGACAGGGTCTCACTGAGTTGCTAAGTGCCTCGCCATTGCTGAGGCTGGCGATCCTCCTGCCTCAGCCTCCCAAAGTGCTGGGATTACAGGCGTGCGCCACCGCGCCCGGCTCGTGATTATTGAGGTGGTCTGTTTGCATCTCACCCCCATAGAACAGTAATAATGATGATTATGATAAGGCTTCCATTTGTGGATACCTACTACGTAACAGGCATCGTGCTTTAGCAAAGTTTTTTTTTTTAATATTTATTTATTTGCTTTTAGTTGTACACAATGCGCTTTTTTAAATATTTATTTTAGTTGTAGTTGGACGCAATACCTTTATTTTGTTTATTTATTTTTATGTGGTGCTGAGGATGGAACCCAGGGCCTTGTGCATGCTAGGCAAACGCTCTACCGCTGAGCCACAACCCCAGCCCCCACAATGAGTTTTTACGTGGTGCTGAGGATCGAACGAGCGCTCTACCACTGAGCCACAACCCCAGCCCAGCAAAGTTTATTTAAACATATTTTACAGGAGAAACCCTGTGAAAGATGCCCAAGTCTGGTGCAGCTTTAGGAGTCTCTGTCAGTTTAATGGATCCATCTGAACATTTCACCTGACACTTGATTGACAAAAGTAGATGAGGTCAAAATGTTCAGTTGGACCAAAAGAGTTTGGTAGTATCCAGGATCTAAGGAGCAAAGAGGTCATTTGTAAAGTGTAGTTAGTAAACATAGGCTAAAATTGGTCAATGACCCAGTGTAGACTTGAAGAATCATACTAAAGCAGAGTAAAAGTCAGGTTTCCAGAACCAGCATTTTATGAAGTAGATGGATTGTCTTCTATCAGAACCAGGGTGTACATATAGATGCAGATAAGCCCTTAAGTGGAGATATATACCCCTGTGTACAGAACAAAAGTTAATCATTTTGTTTTTATTTGTGTTAATTTAGTGCTTGCCTCTCTTGATTTTAAAAAAAATTTTAAGTTGTAGGACACAATACCTTTATTTTATTTATTTTTATGTGGTGCTAAGGATCGAGCCCAGTGCCTCACATATGCTAGGCAAATGCTCTCTACCGCTGAGCTACAACTTTAGCCCCTTGATTATTTTTTTATTTATTTGGACACTGGGGATTGAACCGGGGTGCTTTACTCCTGAGCTACATCTTCAGCCCTTTTTATTTTCTATTTTGAGACAGGGTCTCACTAAGTTACTTAGGGTCTCACTGAGTGGCTGAGGCTGGCATCAAACTTGTAATCCTCTTGCCTCAACCTCCCATGTAGCTGGGATTATAGGTATGTGCCACAACACTTAGATTCAAAAACTGTTTTAAAGAAGTTTTTATTGAAATACAGTAATAGTCAGTCTGATGCATTTTCACCAAGGAACATACCTGTATGGATAGGACCGTGAAGCCCTCCTTAGGCTCTGTTGCCATCACTACTACTACCCCAAGGCTATAATGTTCAACCTGACATGAAGGTATAGCTTGATATTACTTGTTCTTGTACTTTATATAAATGGAAGGATATAATATTTATTCTTTTATGTCTGGTCTCTTTTTTAAAAATATTTATTTATTTTTTAGTTGTAGTTGGACACAATACCTTTATTTATTCTTATGTGGTGCTGAGAATTGAACCCAAGGCCTTGCACGTGCTAGGTGAGCACTCTACCACTGAGCCACAACCCCAGCCCCATGTCTGGTTTCTTTCTCTCAGCCTTGTATTAGTGAGATTCATCCATATCGTTGTGCTTTGTTCTATATTATTTTCTATATTATCCACTTTCCTTGCTGTATATTATTCCATTATGTGATTGTACCACAATTTATCTTTTCGACGTTAATAGGCATTTGATCATTTCTAGTTTGGGCTATTATGAGTAGTGTTGCTCTGAACATATAAATTAATTTATTTTGGATACATATCTAATATTAGGATTTTTATAACCACATTATCAACTTTATTATATAGTGCTAATTTTTGAAAATGGTTTTACCAATTTGTACCTATGGTAGTGTATGAGAGTTTGGATTGCCTTATAACCTCTCTAACACTTGATATTTACCATCTTTTTCATTTACCATTAAAGACTTAATGAGATCCTTTTACCTAGTAGAGTCCTTCTGTTTGGGCCGAGCAAGTCCTTTAGTACACACCGTTAGCAGATACCCTCAGAGAAGAGTTTAGGAGATGATCATCAGCTTACCTTGGAGGGCTCTCTTCTCCAGAATTCCAGGTCATCTAATCCTCAGTTCTTATGCTACAACCCAACATCTGTTTTAAAAAAAAAGTGGGGCTGGGATTGTGGCTCAGTGGTAGAGCGCTCGCCTAGCATGTGCGCGGCCCAGGTTCGATCCTCAGCACCACATACAAATAAACGCATTGTGTACAACTAAAGCAAAATAAATAAATATATTTTTTTAAAAAAGTGATTTTGTAATTTATCATGGTCTTTTTTAGTTTTTGAAGCTGAATCACGTGTTTCATGACTTCTTTTTTTAATATTTTTTTAGTTGTAGATGGACACAATACCTTTGTTTATTTATTTATTTTTATGTGATGATGAGGATTGAATCCAGTGCCTCACACATGCAAGGAAAGTGTTCTACCACTGAGCCACAACCCCAGCCCTGTGTTTCATGACTTCTGTATCCCATGCCAGTGGAATTTTTTGTGTACATAGTCATGTTGCATGTGAATCATGTTAGTTTTTCCCCTTCCCTTTCCCAATTTCTGGTGTTTTATTTCTTTTTCTTGCTTTATTGGACTGGTTAGAACTACCAGTATGATGTTGAATAAAAGCTGTAGGCATCCTATTTGTGAGACTGGGAGTATTTGCTTTATTTCACAATGAGTCTGATAATTGCTATAGTTTTTGTAAATAATTTTTCAGATAAAGGAATTTTTTCCTTTTTTTCTAGTTTTCTGACTTTTTAAAAGATATGAATCACTGTTAAAAATGCTTTTTCTGTATCTACCAAGATGATTATGATTTTTCTTCCTTTTTTTTCTATTCATACAGTTCAATGTACACTTTTCAAAAATAAGTCACCCAGGGCTGGGGTTGTGGCTCAGCGGTAGAGCGCTTGCCTAGCACGTGCGCAGCCCGGGTTGATCCTTAGCACCATGTAAAAATAAAGGCATTGTGTACAACTAAAGCAAATAAATAAATATTGTTTTAAAAAGTCACCCATAACCCCCTATGTCTACTATAGTAATTATTTTCATGTTTCCTGTCACACTTGAGAGAGTTCTATACAATCTCTTTTTCTTTCACATACATATTTAATCCTGCTACATCTTAGCCTTTTAATTCAGACTCCTTCTCCTACCTATTTTTGTTTTTTTATGGGAAAGGAGTAAAAAAACTGAAAACTTTCTTTCTTTCTTTATTTTTTTGTTTTGACCTACTTTAATTTTTGGTTTATGTTATTTGGGATTGTGAGAAAGGAGAATGGGGTCAGGGAAGGACTGGGAGGGTGGAAACTGGGAATTGGAAAAGAAAGCCTCCTGTGATTTCCTTAAGCACCACCAACTGCTCCTCCCCTTCCACGCTTCCTCTTTCTCTGTAGTTCCAGCTTTGCCACAAATCAATTGTGTGACTGTCCCTGGGCAAGTCACTTAATCACTGAGCTCTTGTTTGTCATCTGGGGTTGAGGAGTGTGACCCTTACAGCTGTTGTGAACCACCACTTAGGAAGATTGGAAAGATTAAATGAGCAGTGTATAAAGTACATGGCACTTTTTCAAAAATGGGAATGATTGTTAGGGTTAGTTTTGTACAGTGGCGTCTGTCTCTAATAGGTTGAATACTATTTAGAAGGGTACTTGTGAAACACTTTGTACTTAGACTATACCTGTAAGAAACCTTCTGTGGTTAACTATGATAAGAGGTAAAACTGCAGGTGATGCAAAGTGAAAGTTTGGCTCATTTACTTACTTATACTCATTTACTTACTTTACTTATAAAGTCTGTAGAAAGTGTTTGTTGATAATAAACTCCTTTCCAGAGGACCAGGGCACAGAGTTAGAACACCTAACATTCTTCCTGGAACTAAGGCATACCATCTAATCATAGGAAAATAAGATTGAGTTGACAGGATTTTGATGTATGGTGTATGAAGTAAGGAATACCTGTTCCTGCAAGAATAGCCTGAAGAACCATAGGTAGACATGCTATTGTTTAGATCAGGTAACACTTGGTAATTGTGTTCTTAAACTGTGCTAATATATTGAGGTATCTCAGGGCTCACACCACTACCTTGACACCTCTCTGCCCTGCCTCCTTAGGGAAGCAGGGATGTTTTGTGATGTGGTTCTGATCTCAGGCATTTCATCTCTGGGCTTCTCCATATTCAGGAGTGCCATAGGTCTCAGCTTCCACCCATGGTTTTGGGAGTGGATAGACAGGTTCCACAGAAGGGAGGTTTTGATTTGTAAATTTGACTATTAGCATGATCACTCAACCTGTTCAGGTTTAATAGGTCATAGTTTCTAAATTGGGCCTAACTTTATATTTGTGGAGTGCTATTCGTGTTGATAGGGCACAAAAGGTAAAGTAAAATTTCTCAATCTGTGAAACAAAGGGAGATGGGGGGGTTCATCTGAATAAGATTATTCTTCATTATAAAATGTATTCTTGTTGTGGGAGTTGAGAGTATGGGAATGACTTTCTACTTGGGAATTTGTTTTTTCCAGCCTGAATTTTAGGGCTTTCTATGGCTGTGTCCATAATTTTTCTTTTTTTTTTAATTGTGTGTGTGTGTGTGTATGTGTGATGCTGGGGATGGAACCTGGAGCCCAGTACTGTACAAGTGGAGTATGTGCTCTGCTGCTGATCAGATTTTTAAGTGGAGGTTATATAGTTGTGTTCCATTAACATCAAGCTGCCTTTCCCCACCATACTCCTCTTGCTTTTTTCTCATTAGCACACCCTGCTCAGGTGTTCTCTTCCAGTTTGATTGCCCCCTTGCCTTGTGTGTGTGTGTGTGTGTGTGTGTGTGTGGTGCTAGGGATTGAACCCAGGGCATTGTGCCTGTTAGACAAGCACTCTACCAACTGAGCTGTATCTCCAGCCCCTGTCCCCTTGCCTTTTATTTGTCATGTTTCTCACTTCCTTTCTCCCTTTTCCCCTCTTAGAGTGTTAGGTTCCCCCCCTTTTGTTACTTATATAGTGCCCTGGGGACAACTTTGTCACCACACTTAAGATAATGACCTGTTTTCCTCTCTGTGTTAGTGGTCTGGGTTCCTTTAGAGGGAGAGCTCTGATGTGCTCATCTTTCTTTATAGCCAGTATGCGTGGTGCAGTGCCTGGACCTTATTAGGCCTCCTTAAAATGTTCGTTTGGATGTGGTAGGTAAGGCTGAAGACAGAGGGAGTTAAATATGGTTCTAATTTTAACATTTTGTGAAATTATTTTGGCCAAGTGACTTAAGTTCTTTGATGAAGGAGCCCTAATTAGGAAGGGCTGTTGCAGCTAGCTGGAAGCCATAAGTTCCACCTGATATGTATGTGACGCACCTGTAGGCACCCGCAAAGCTGAAGGTATATAACCGGGTGAAAGCTGTCCGAGTTAGGAGAACGGAGAAATTCATTCAGTCAGTCGTGCAGTAGCTCGGTCGGTCAGAAGAAGAGTTCGGGTCGGAGAAAAGAGCGGCCAGAACGTAGGCAGAGCGGTTACAGAGGAGAAACCAGATGGAAGAAGTAATGGCTGGTCAGAGTTGGGCCGAGGCTCCTGAGGGCTGGTCAGAGTTAGGCCGAGGCTCCCGAGGAAGACAGAAGACAGAAGAAAGAAGCAAGAAGCTCTAAAAAATAATCTTTCTAAGCTCTATCTTTCTTTCTCTCTAAGCAAAGAAGAAAAAATAATCTTTCTCTAAGCTCTATCTTTCTTTCTCTCTAAGCTAAGAAAAGAAGAAAAAGACAAGAAAACAAGAAGAAGCTAAGCTCTATCTTTCTTTCTCTCTAAGCTAAAGTAGAAGTAAAAGTAGTAAAAGCTTTACTCTGCCTCCGAGTTTTCCTCCCGGTTTTCGGTACCAGGTAGCTTACACTTTGAACTTCATTTTTCTTATGGGTAAAATGGGATTAGCCCACCTGGAGATCATATTAATATGCACAATAAGTCTATGATGAGTTCTGATATTTTGCATTTTAACAAATTCATGAACTGGCAGGGAGGATCTGCCAGTCTATGAACTGCAAAGGACTATATAACATAATGACTCTTCCAGCTTTTACCTTCTGTGGTTATATTGTTTTAAATTCTGAACAAGATCACAAAATATGTTGTAATTACTGAACATTTCTCCGCCTTATCAGAATGCTGAAAACTGAAGATTCTGTACCATTGAATGTAATGTCCCTAAAATCGAAAGTAATTTTATTGCTCCTAAAATTTTGACTTTGATAAGCTAAAAATATCAAGTAAATGTCTGGAAAAGCATTTGATTTAGCACTTGCTTGTCATCTAAAACATCAGATTACTTGCTTATTGGAGAACATTTGCAATAAATCAAATTATTGTTGAAGGCTTATGCTAATGAGGGAGTTGAGATAGACATGTGATCTCACAAGTATAAATATAAATACAGAGACAGACAAGCTGTTGATGAATTCATCAAAGGAGGAGGAGGAGTTCTCAGTCATCTCCTTCAGTTCTCCAGAAGGTAAGAATCAAATCTTTGTAGGAAGTCTTAATATACTTACTATAGGTAAAGCCAGACTGTCTCTTGAATATGAATTTTTGGGAGTGGGTCTTATTTGAAAATATTGCTACTGTTTCTTTTGGCTTTTTCCTCTTTCCAGAAGTCATGATATAATTTAGTAGCATTGGCAGCTTAGAAATTTATAGCTGTTCTTGACCCTGTGTCTTGTGTACAAAATATCTAAAAGTACACAGACTAATTTTTATGTATAACTTACAGAATATTCCTTTACTCTCAGCCACACCAGGGAAATTAATCAGGTACAGCTTCAATGTCCAAATAAGTTATAGTCATGCCTGTGGTGGACTTTGATCATTTATAAATGGTTCTTATTGGGCTAGGAACTCCCAATCTCATATTAACAGTCTACCTGCATCTGACTCTCTGTTTCCATTTTAAATATTTTTTGTTGAGAAAATGAAAATCTGGACAAGGGAAATTGAAACCCTGAAAAAAGTACAGAATGTAGACTATAGTTGAGGGTAGTTATCTTTATATAATGAGTTTTAAACCTCCCACAGAATAAGACAGTTTATACTACCGAAGTTGAGCTATATTTGACCTTCTCATAACTGTTAAGGATTAGACAGAAGTTTTGGAACATCAGCATCACATTTTAATCATTTATAATCCTTGGTTCCCTATCAAACTAGCTGGGGCAAGCACAGTAGAGGGAGTTGGTCATAAATGATAGCTATGGAAGCAAGTAGCCTTTGGCTTTTTTTTTTTTTTTTTTTTTTTTTTTTTGGTACCAGAGATTGAACCCAGGGGCGCTTAACCACTGAACCACATTCCAAGTCCTTTTAAAATTTTATTTTATTTAGAGACTAGGTCTTGCTGAGCTGCTTTAGGCCCTTGCTAACTTGCTGAGGCTGGCTTTGAACTTATGATCCTCCTTCCTCAGCCTCCTAAATTGGTGGGATTATAGGTATGCACCACCTTGCCTGGCTGCATTTGCTGCATTTTTTTTTAATATTTATTTATTTTGCTTTAGTTGTACACAATGCGTTTATTTGTATGTGGTGCTGAGAATTGAACCCGGGCCGCGCACATGCTAGGCGAGCGCTCTGCCACTGAGCCACAATCCCAGCCCCTGCATTTGCTGCATTTTAAACAGATTATCCTTTGGGAAATACATTAACCAGAACTACTATCTGAGGTTCCTTGTCCCCTCTTTGGAGTTTTTGTTTTTGTTTGTTTGTTTGTTTGTTTTTAATATTTTTAGTTGGAGATGGATGTAATACCTTTTTTTATTATTTATTTTACATGATGCTGGGGATTGAACCCAGTGCCTCACATGTGCTAGGCAAGTGTTCTACCACTGAGCTATAACCCTAGCCCCTCTTTGAAGTCTTAAATACACTATCATCTGAGATTTTTTTTTTTTATCACTAAACATCATTTTTTAGACTTCACACTCAGATATTTTCATCTCTGACGCTGAACTTAAGTGTCTTATTGTTAATGAAGTAGAAAATAGTTGTTAATAATGACTTTTCACTTCCAAATTGCCTTGAATTTTTCAACTGTGGCCTTATATCTCAAAAATGTTAGTATTATATTTTATGCTTTGTTTTTCAAGAAATTATTTTTACTATAAATAGGGTAAGACCATTAGCACTGTTTAAAGTATTATGGGATAAATGAGTGTTATACTTCTAGAATGACCTACAGTATTGATCTTTAAAATTCCAAATATCACCTCTCCAAAGAAGATCAAGGGGACAATCAGTCTTTCTTCCTTCTTTTCTTCCCTTCCTTTCTTCTTTTATTCCTTTCTTCCTTCCACCAGGGATTGAACCCAGGTTGCTTAATCACTTAGCCACATCCCCCAGCCCTTTTTTCAATTTTTTTTTCTCCCCTGTGGTGCTGGGGATTGAACCCAGTGCCTTGTGGATGAGAGGCAAGCACTCCACCAACTGATCTCCCCAGTCCCCTTTTTAAAAATTTTTTGAGATAGGGCCTCACTAAATTGCTGAGGCTGGCTTTGAACCTATGATCCTCCTGCCTCAGCTTCCCAAACCACTGGGATTATAGGTGTGCACCATCACGCACAGCCAAGGGGACAGTCTTAATAGGAACAAACTTGTTTGGTTTATTAGTTTTTATTCAGAATAGACAAATAATTATAGAAAATTTCAGAGAGGAAGGAGTTCTGATAAAATTAAACTAGACTTTTACTCCCATAATCCCTCATGATTTTAACACAATATTTTATCCAAAATAATTGTATTCCTGTTTATGCTACCCCTGATTCACCTTTAAATCTGACTACCAGTCCTTTATGAATAGTCATTCTACTTGTGCTGTCTTCTAGGTAAGAAGCCAATGTGCTAGCTCACTTTTCCTCTATAGTTTCAGATATGCTTTTGTGTTTATCTGATGAACCTGCTTGACATAGTAGGTTCAATTTATGTGGGTCTCATGCTCTCTCTCGCTTTCCTTTTTTTTTTTTTTTTTTTTTTTTTTTGGGCACTCAGGTACTTTATCACTGAGTTACATCCCCATCCTTTCTTTTTTAGTTTTTATTTTGAAACAGGGTCTCACTAAATTGCCAAGGCTGGCCTTGAACGTGGTGATCCTCCTGCCTCAGCCTCCCAAATCACTAGAATTATAGGTATGTGCCACCATACCAGGCTATCAATTTTTTTGTCTCTTACGCAGTCCCCAGTACAGACAAAATTAACATTTGAGCTGAGTGTAGTGGTACAAGCCTATAATCTCAACAACCTAAGAGGATGAGTTGGGAGGATCATGAGTTCAAGGCAACCTGGGTGACATACTGAGATTACATCAGTAGAAAGAGCTGGTGCAGCATGGTGGGATGAGAAAAAAAGAAACTGCCTTATTCTCAAAAACTGTACATGGAGAGCTGAAGATGAGGAGGTAGCTCAATGGTAGAGCACTTGCCTAGCATGTATGAGGCTTTGGGTTTCATCTACAGCACCCAAAAAATACATACAGCTACTCAGAAAGGCAGGAGGATTTCAAGTTCTAGGCCAGCCTCCGCAAGTTATTAGCAAGACCATGTCTCAAAATAAAAAATAAAAAGGGCTGGAGATGTATCTCAGTGATAAAGTACCCCTCAGTTCAATCCCCAGTATGGAGAGAGGGGGTGGGGGAGAAACATACATGGAAAATCCCTTTACTGCACTAATACCAACCAACACCTTTACAGGATTCTTCGTGCTTATAGTCCTTTCCCATCACTGTGTCTCTGACCTTCCTAGAGAAGACAGGGAGAACTGTCAGTGGAAGCCCTTTGTAAGAGAATTGATCTAACATCTCTGTTAAGATTGTCAAACTATTCTTGCACTAGTATGCAAGTCTTCAGCAGATTAAAAAATTGTCTGAAGTCCTTCCAACTTTTAATTTGTTTATGTCCTTGCTTTTGCTGCTGTCATAGGACAGCCTACGTCTCTTATATTAAGATTTCAAAGGATTGTTCCTTACTATTCTGAGCATGTGCATATCTGACCCATGAGATCTAGATATGCTGTATTTTTTAATGTCATTAGTTGAGCAATGTTTTGGCTGACCTAGTAATAATTCTTACACAACCTCTCACCTTATTTACTTTAGCAGATAACCCTGAAATGTGTGTGTAAGTAGTTATTGGTAATTGAAAAATTTATTCTAGGTCAGCACGCTGACCAACTCATTGCACAACCCACTGTGTGTCAGAACTCCATCCATGTACTCCCATAGATACAAATATAGCTCCATGAAAACAGTGTTAGCATTTCTCTGAAAGAATGAGAGGTAAGACATAGGAGAAGAATGACTGCACCCTACATATAGACTATAAAATGTTTCCTCTGGGGCTGGGAATATAGTTTTATGATAGAGCATGTGTTTAGCATTAACCTGAGGCCCTAGGTTGGAAACCTAGCAACAACAGGTTTCCTCCAGGTGTTTCTTTTATCTGATAATGTATTATATGGATTCGCTTGATGTCATTCTTTGTCTTTAAAAAAAATAAGTAGGCACAATGCAACAAGTAATGATCTTTTTCTTTTTAGTTTCCAAAGAAAGACTTACAGCAAAATGAATAATCCTGCTATCAAGAGAATAGGAAATCACATTATCAAATCTCCTGAAGACAAGCGAGAATACCGTGGACTAGAGTTGGCCAATGGTATCAAAGTACTTCTCATCAGTGATCCCACCACGGATAAGTCATCAGCAGCACTTGATGTACACATAGGTACAATTTAAAACTGTGCATTAAACTTTGTTCAGTTTAATTAATCTAATGTTGACATTTATTATAACTCCATATGAATGTAAATAAAGACCCAGTAGTTACCAGTTCTATGCACCTTACTTATTTATTTTTAACCCATTTTGTCCCATCATCCCAGATGTGGAACACCTATAAAAATTTAAATTGAGCAACAAGTATACTACTTATAATAACTTTGAAATAATACTCAAATATTTGTTATGTTCACAGAATTGAAAACGTGTATTAATGGGTTAATACTTTATTTTGTACCAAAGCCCATATACATCTATTGGTAAACTATGATTGTCTGTCAAATGAATCTTTTTTTTTTTTTTTTTTTTTTTTTTCAAATCAGGCCTCAGATACATCTTTTTTTTTTTTTTTTTTTTTTTTTTGGTACTGGGGATTGAACTCAGGGGCACTGGGCCACTGGGCCACATCCCCAGCCCTTTTTTGAAGTTTATTTAGAGACAGGGTCTCACTGAGTTGCTAAGTGCCTCGCCATTGCTGAGGCTGGCTTTGAAATTGCGATCCTCCTGCCTCAGCCTCCCAAGTGCTGGGATTACAGGCGTGCACCACCGTGCCTGGCTGTCAAATGAATCTTAAATTCACTATGAACATTTTGTTAGGTTCCCACCTAAGTTGACCTCACAGGAAGAAAATTTTATTCCTATCCTTTACAGTTCTGATTTTCATCACTTTATTACATGAATGTCCTATGTTTTAGATTCTAGTATGCACATTTCTTCTACATTTAATGTCACTTTAATTAATTGCTTCTTACCTGAGTGTACTTTTACCAGGACATTGTTTCTCTTTTATGGTGTTAAATGAAAGCTTTTATTTGACTCGTTGGCATTTTAGAATTGAGGAAATAAGGTAATATTGAACAAATAACTACTGCCTACCATTGTGCAGAGTGCTTTGCAAATATCTAATTTATATTCTTATAATCCTCCAAGATAGGTATATATGGAAGAAGAAACTGAGGTAAAGTGTTGTGCTTAAAGTTTCATAGCTATAGAGCTGTTAATACCCAAATCTGTGCTCTTAGCACTGTGCTATATGATTTCTTACAATAAAATAAAACTCTGACAAGAAAGTTCTAGCTCTTGCAACATCTAATTCAGCTATTTCTTTCCCTCTAGTGTGAGGAAATTAATGTCCAGAGAAGTTATGTAATCTGCCCAGTGTCACCAACTAAGTAATGTCAGTGTAAGGGCTTGAAACTGGGCATGGTGGCACACGCCTGTAATCCCAGCACTTGGGAGGCTGAGTCAGGTGGATCGCGAGGTCAAAGCCAGCAACTCAGTGAGACAGTTAGCAAATCAGTGAGACCCTGTCTCTAAATAAAATACAAAAAACGGCTGGGGATGTGGCCCAGTGGTTGAGTGCCCCTGAGTTCAAACCTGGTGCCAAAAAAAAAAAAAAAAAAAAAAAAAAAAGGGGTGGGGGGGCTAGAATCCAGGTTGTCAGACTACTGGTTTACCTTATAAATAATACCATTTTAGAGCAGTCTGTGCTTAACTTTCTCTGACTGTGGTTGTAGTTGTCATGCTCATAAGAATTCTAAATCAGCTGGCCATGTTGGTGCATGCATGCCTATAAGCCCAGTGATGGGAGGCTGAGGCAGAAGGATTGCAAGTTCGAGGCCAGCCTCAGCAACTTAGCAATGCCCTAAGCAACTTAGTGAGACCCTGTCTCAATGTAAAAAGTAAAAAGGGCTGGGGATGTGGCTCAGTGGTTAAGTGCCCCTGGGTTCAATCCCTGATACCAAAAGAAAAAAAAAATTCCAAATCATCTTGTAGGCTTTTGACATAAAAATAAGATTTTTAAAATGTGTTTTCTCTTTCAGGTTCATTGTCAGATCCTCCAAATATTGCTGGCTTAAGTCATTTTTGTGAACATATGCTTTTTTTGGGAACAAAGAAATACCCTAAAGAAAATGAATACAGCCAGTTTCTCAGTGAGCATGCTGGAAGTTCAAATGCCTTTACCAGTGGAGAGCATACCAATTACTATTTTGATGTTTCCCATGAACACCTAGAAGGTGCCCTAGACAGGTAATGCTGAATACCCTACGAATTATCAAACTTTGTACACTTTATCACATTAATAAAAATAATAGTTATTATTTTTACAAAGATGACTTCATGGCTTTAAGTTTTAACAAATGACATTTAACCAGTTTTTTTTTTTCCCTGTGGTTAATAGAAAGGAAAAATAGTGTTCTAAAAAAAAGAAAAAGTAGTAAATGACATGTATTTACTTTGTGGTAGAGGAAAAATAATGGCACGAGTTTAAGCAGCCTTCAGGCCTACAAGATATTATATTGACTTATAAAGTTCTCATTGGCACTTCCCATTTTAACTAGTGTTGCATCTAAAGCACATTATGAAGAATAACCTGTTCCAAATGCTAGACCTTAAATAGACCTAAGAGACTCTTGGGTCTATAGGCATCTCAGTTACTACACCTCAGCTTAGCTGTCAAAGAGGCTGTTGTCATTACCTGATATTAATTTTAAGTGTCTAAATTAATATGATACTTGTTTACTTCTTCACATTCTCAAGGATACTTAGAATGTTTTGACCTGCTGTTTCAATCTTAGGGATATTGTGAAAGAATTTTTTGGAGCAAGCTCCATTAGGCCAGTTTAATTTCTTGGTTAATTTAAAAAAAAAAAATTATGTTTTAGTTGTAATTGGACACAATACCTTTGTTTTATTTATTTATTTTTATGTGGTGCTAAGGATCAAACCCAAGGCCGCCCATGTGCTAGGCAAATGTTCTACCACTGAACCACAACCCCAGCCCTCTTGGTTAATATTTTATACAGCCAACACCTTCTAAATTTTTGTTGTATTAGTGATTCAATTTCATTATTCACTGTAAATTTTTTGTGGTGAATTTTTAGTTTTCTCTGTTACCAACATATAGTTCTACACGTTTGAGTGGGTCTGTAATGAAGTTTGACTTTGTTGTTTTGATCCTTGTCAGCTTTATTTGCTTAGATTATATTAATTAGTAAGTTGTTTTTAAAAAATGAATACTTGCCGGGCGCGGTGGCGCACGCCTGTAATCCCAGCACTTTGGGAGGCTGAGGCAGGAGGATCGCGAGTTCAAAGCCAGCCTCAGCAATGGCGAGGCACTTAGCAACTCAGTGAGACCCTGTCTCTAAATAAAATACAAAAAAGGGCTGGGGATGTGACCCAGTGGTCAAGTGCCCCTGAGTTCAATCCCCGGTACCACAAAAAAAAAAAAAAAAAAAAAAAAATGAATACTTCACATTTATTTCTTAACACAAAGTACAGTCACTGGACAAAGGTGTGGGTTTATGATATGTGACTGGATCAAAGCAAATCTGCTTCCTACTTATTCTCTTAGATTTCATTGTTTAGGCAGCAGCTTTGAGATGTAATCATCTTTTATATGTATTCCCAAAAGATTGCCATTAATGAGTTCAATGGGATCGTACACTAAGTTTCATTTCTTGCTTTGTAAATGCTGCAGCAGATGTTCATATAATAGATCTCTATATGGTGGAGGATGTCTTGTTACTTGGCTTATAAGAGCGTCTTTTTAAAAAGTTTGATTATTCTTGGCTGGGGTTGTGGCTCAGTGGTAGAGTGCTTGTCTAACATGTGTGAGGCACTGGATTTGATTCTCAGCACCACATACAAATAAATAAAATAAAGGTCCATCAACAACTTAAAAAAATATTTTTTAAAAATTTGATCATTCTATGTCATAAATATGACTATGTCTGGGCCTATACAACTTCAGTATGTAGCTCTTAGGCACTTTCCCCATTTTCAGTGTATCGAAGTAGGTAAGAGAGGTTACATATTTATAAATCTCTTTTTTTTAATATATCTTTAATTGTCAAATCCAGATAGATGGTGTTTTTCCATGTGTAAGGTACTTAACACAGTATCATATTAACTTACACACTTAAAATAAATATCAAATAACGACAACATCCTCTTTTTTTTTTTTTTTTTTGGTACCGGGGATTGAACTCAGGGGCACTTGACCACTGGGCCACATCCCCAGCCCTTTTTTGTATTTTATTTAGAGACAGGGTCTCACTGAGTTGCTAAGCACCTCGCCATTGCTGAGGCTGGCTTTGAACTCGCGATCCTCCTGCCTCAGCCTCCCAAGTGCTGGGATTACAGGCGTGCACCACCGCGCCTGGCTGACAACATCCTCTTTGACAGCTAGACTGAGGTGTGGTACCTGAGATGCCTATAGACCCAAGAGTCTCTTAGGTCTATTTAATAGTAGTTCTGTATTCAGAAACTTTGCTCTTCACTGCATCTGAATTCTGGGCCTCATTCTGGTAGGATAGGATCTAAAATTTTTTTTTTTTTTTTTTAATGGTGTGTATACATGGTGGGGATTGAACCCAAGGCTCACACATGCTGGGCAAGCCCTCTACCACATCTACAGCCCTTTCTATTTGTTTTTTATTTTGAGACAAGGTCCCACTATGTTGCTGAGGCCGGCCTTGAACTTGCAATCCTCCTGCCTCAGCCTCCCATGTTGCTGGGATTACAGGTGTGCACCAAAGGATCTAAACTTTCTTGAGAAGAATACTATATAAAATCATGACTTGAGTTGGGCATAGTGGCACACACCTGTAATCCAGTGACTGAGGAGGCTGAGGCAGAAGGATCACAAGTTCAAGGCCCAATTCAGCAACTTAGTGAGGTCCTAAGCAACTTAGTGAGACCCTATCTCAAAATAAAAACTAAAATGTGGGGGCTGGGGTTGTGGCTCAGTGGTAGAGCGCTCACCTAGCACATGCGCGGCCTGGGTTCGATCCTCAGCACCACGTAAACATAAATGCATTGCATTGTGTACAACTAAAGCAAATAAATAAATATTTTAAAAATAAATAAATAAAAAGTGCTGGATATGTAGTTCAGTGGTCAAGTACCCATGGGTTCAATCCTCAATACCAAAAAGAAAGAAAGAAAAAGAAATTATGACTTAAATTGCTATCCAATATAGAAAAACAAATTTATTAGCTAAGGATATTTTACTTAAACTTTGGTACTATTATTAAAGTATAGCCTCAAGAAAAGTATATTGGTTACTTATGTTAGAGTTACATACCATGTTAGTTGTTGAATCACTGCTTATTAAAAAGTCATAGGCTGTTTATCTTACTAATTCATAAAAGCCCATAATTACTGCTTAGTCAAACTGCTGTATCATACCTTAGGTTTTTCACTGCATTTTTTTCCTTACTAATTTGTTTGTTTTTCTCCATAAGAAAAAAAAATATTTAAATCATGCCTTTTAAAAGTAGGTCACTTAGCTGGGCGCAGTGGCACACACCTGTAATCCCAGCACTTTGGGAGGCTGAGGCAGGAGGATCGCAAGTTCAAAGCCAGCCTCAGCAATGGTGAGGCACTTAGCAACTCAGTGAGACCCTGTCTCTAATAAAAATACAAAAAAGGGCTAGGGATGTGACCCAGTGGTCGAGTGCCCCTGAGTTCAATACCCGGTACCACCAAAAACAAAAAAAAAGTAGGTCACTTATTTGTTTGTCCTGATATTCCTGAGTCTTAGTGAAATTGCACCTAAAACTGTAAATTTAAGAATTATTCGACTAAGAAGTATTACCTGCCCCCTTTTTATTTTAGAGAATTAGGCACACAGAATAAGGTTTTCATAGACATGCCAAATTGCAAATCTTACATAGACTGCTGTTACCTTTGTAAGTCTGCCTTGCTTTTTTGGTGTTAATCTATTTATAATTATTTAGCATCTCTGGAATAGATCAGGTCCTCTGAATTTACATATGCCTAATGTTATATTTTTATTCTATGACTTACAACTTAAATTCCTTTTTCATAGTAGCAATAATGGTGTTTTCTGTTTATATACAATTAACATTTCCTATCTAATAAGTTTCAAAAATATTTTTTAAAGGCCATTCTTTTAAAAATGACAGTTTTCAAATTGTTATGTTTCACACCCTTAGGTTTGCACAGTTTTTCCTGTGCCCTTTGTTTGATGAGAGTTGTAAAGACAGAGAAGTGAATGCAGTTGATTCAGAGCATGAGAAGAATGTGATGAATGATGCCTGGAGACTCTTTCAGTTGGAAAAAGCTACAGGGAATCCCAAACACCCCTTCAGCAAATTTGGGACAGGTTTGTCAACAGCGGCTTTCATGCATTAGTTCTCCTCGACCTCATTTAAACCCACAGCCTCTTTTCACAGCATTGTATTTTATAGTTCATGTTAGAAGATTTCAGAATTTCCCATTCCTACTTGCATCCCATTCAAATAGAATTCTAAATGTTTAAGAAGCAAAGCAGTCAAGTTGTGATGACTAATATTTCAAAGGCAGAAGATAATTGATTGTTTTATTCTGAAGTCTACCTTCCAAATGGAAGTGGTTTTTAAAGGTTCATTTCAAAGCTCATTGAATGCTGTCATCATCACTTGTACTCATCCAGGTGCACGGCATCTGCAGTGGGGCAGTTGTATGGGAGATGAAACACTGGGAAGATATACAAGGTCCCTGCTCTTTAAGAGCTACTGTCTCCTGGAAGGAAATAAGATAACAGGGGATAACAGGGAACAGAATAAAATAAATGTGGAGATTCTTGATTTTATACTTATACTGTTTTCCTTTATTCAATTTTTCATTAAAAGTACTTGCTTAATTTATTTAAATAGTTCAAAATTAAATAGTTCAAAAATATTTAAAGTAGGGCTGGGGTTGTGGCTCAGTGGTAGAGCGCTCGCCTAGCGTGTCTGTGGCCTGAGTTCGATCCTCAGCACCACATAAAAGTAAAACGCATTGTGTACAACTAAAAGCAAATAAATAAATATTTTTTTTTAAAAAAGTATTTAAAGTAAAAAATAAAACCAAAAACACATTATCTCTTTTTCTCATCTACTCTTGCCAGTCCCACTCACCAGATGTTATTATTAACAAGTTGCTGTGCTTTTAAAATACCACTTTGGGAATTATAAAATTATAAAATTTCATAAAAACAATGATAATAGGTTATTTAGTATACTTATAAACTTACTGCTTATTTTAGAAGTTAATTCTGGGAAAATTTTAAGACTATAAAGACAGCTTTCTTCAAGTTTGGATACCATTCTACTAATACATCCAACAGCAGCTAGGGAAATTACCATAGCTTTACAGAATTAGAACGAGTTTTCAAAATTACAGTTATAAGCACTGATATTGTATTCTTTAGATTTATACTACATGGTATTCAATATTAGCATCATTATTAAGATGAATATTGTGGTCCCTAAAATGTCTATAAAATGAAAGGTGGTTTTCATGAAGACCATTAGCATACATAATATGTCAAAAAGGGAATGTGAATTTTAAAAAACAAATTTCCAAATCATTGCATCCAAATGACTTTTGTCCTTTAAGTAGTACCCCCTCCCTTTGTGTGTGTGTTTGTGAGAGAGAGAAAGAGAGAGAGAGAGAGATGGATCTATCGATTGATCCTGGGGATTGAATGTCAGGACTCCCTCATGTTAGGCAAGTGCTTTACCACTAAGCTATATGCCCAGCCCTGAAATAGTCCCCTTTGGTAGGTAGATACTTAGGCTAAAAGTGTTGTTATTATGCAGAACACACTAGAACTCCTCTTCAGGAGTTGCTTTCCTTTAAATACATCCCTAGTTAGTGACAAATGATAATCAGAATAATCAGGAAGCAGCCACAAATCTTTCAAAAATAAATCCAGTAAGATGAGTATAGTATTATTATTTCTAGTCATAAGCAAGGAACAATTTTAAAATGTCCTAGGGAGGGTTTCAAGAGTGATAAGCAAAGAGATAGATACATTGCTTGGCAAAAAGTGTATGGGTAGAGTTTGAGGAGATGTTTGTTTTTGTAATCTGACAAGGTTCAGCCATTAATCAGGAAAGAGCAAGATAATAGTAAACAGCTAGGAGATGAGTGAGCCAGCCCCCATAAGGAAGTACAGAAAATGTGATATAAGTAATGCAAATGTCAAGACCTTCATTTTTCATAGAGATTCTCTCCATTTTTAGGCCCCAGTTATGTTTGCCAATATGATGAATGCTATATACCTTCATCCCAGAAATTATACATATGTAAAATTTTGTGAAAGCAATACTTGAAGAAGAATCGTTGTCAGAAGTTCATGTTTAATTTCTTCTGTTATTTTTTTTAGTGGCCTTGGGTGTTTCTGTGAATGTGGATCACTTTGTCCATCAAGGGACTGTGATTTTGAAAAATATCAGGAAAATGGGTATTTTGGGCTGGCTGGAGTTGTGACTCAGTGCTTGCCTTGCACATGTGGAACAATAGGTTTGATCCTCAGCACCACATAAATAAATAAAATAAAATAAAGGCATTGTGTCCATGTACAACTAAAAAAAAAAGAAAAGAAAATGGGTATTTTTAAATGAATGAAGACTAAGCATTTTTATCTATTTATTTAAATTTTCAATAAGATGTTTGTCCTTTACAGTGGTTTTTCATGCTTCCGTCATAGTATAGGTCATTGGCTTTTAAACTCTTTTTTTTTTTTTAAGTAGGGATTTAACCCAGGGGCATTTTACTACTGAGCTACATCCCCAGCCCTTTTTATTTTTCAGTTTGAGACAGGGTCTCAATAAGTTGATGAGGCCCTCACTAAGTTGCTGAGGCTGGCTCTGAACTTAAGATCCTCCTGCCTCAGCCTCCTGAGCCACTGGGATTACAGGCATGCGCCACCATGCCTGACCCATAGGTTTCTTTTATCAGTTTAAGAATTTGTTATTGTTTACTTTGGTTCATGGATGAGTGCTGAGTTTTATCTTATGCTTTTTCTGAGTCTGAGTCCTTAGTTTTTTGCAGTACTGGAAATTGAACCTTGCAACAGTAGGTAAGCACTCTACCACTGAGCTATATCACCAGCCTAGGACTTTACAACCTTTAGAAGAAAATATATGAGAATTTTTTTGTCTTATAAAAGGAAGTTTTCTTAAGTCCCCAAAGTACCAACCAGAGATAAAGAAAAACCAGATTTAAAAATAAATCTGACTACACTAAAATTCTAGATTTTCATTTCGGAATAGACAAAAAAGCCACATAGTGAAGATATTTGCAAGACATATAAAAGAAAAACTTCTGCAAGTAATTTTTTAAAGAAACTCACTGAATAAGCAAAGGATATGAATATGGAGTTCAGAAAAAGGTATTTGGCCAATAAACATAAGAAAGATGTTGAAATCATTAATAATCAGGGAAATACAAAGTAAAAGAATATTTTCAAGCCGGGCGCGGTGGCGCACGCCTGTAATCCCAGCACTTTGGGAGGCTGAGGCAGGAGGATCACGAGTTCAAAGCCAGCCTCAGCAATGGCGAGGCACTTAGCAACTCAGTGAGACCCTGTCTCTAAATAAAATACAAAAAAGGGCTGGGGATGTGACCCAGTGGACGAGTGCCCCTGAGTTCAAAGTACCACAAAAAAAAAAAAAAAAAAAGAATATTTTCATTTCTTAGGTTGGCAACTATTTAGACAAAACCAAGTTGTTGGTGAGGACATAGTAAATCAGAGACTCACACTATTGGTGGGGAAGTAAATAGATTCAATCACCTTGGAAAGCAGTTTGGCAATATCTAATAAAGTGATATCCCATGCCATTCAACCCACAGAATCTTCCTCTTGACATATACCCTGGAAAAAAGCAACTTTAGCAGTTGTGCACAGGGAACACATACAGAAATGTTCACATGACATTTTTTGTGCTGGTGAAAAATAGGAAGTGACTTAAGTATCCATCAGCAGTTGAATAAATTAATACATTTTGGTCTATTCATATAGTAGAATGTTTATAGCAGTTAAAATGAGTGGGCTAGAACTCATGTATTAAACTAAAGAGGAAAACATTTTGAGTAAAATACAAGTTGCAGAATATGTTTAGTGTAGTACCTTTACATACAAGTTGGAAATAAGCAAAACAATACTGTATATCTTTAAAGTGTACATATATATATATATATATATATATATATATATATATATATTTGTACCAGGGATTGAACTCAGGGGCACTTGACCACTGGGCCACATCCCCAGCCCTTATTTTTTTTTTTTTTTTTTTTTTTTTTTCGGTACCGGGGATTGAACTCAGGGGCACTTGACCCCTGGGCCACATCCCCAGCCCTTTTTTGTATTTTATTAGAGACAGGGTCTCACTGAGTTGCTAAGTGCCTCGCCATTGCTGAGGCTGGCTTTGAACTCGCGATCCTCCTGCCTCAGCCTCCCAAAGTGCTGGGATTACAGGCGTGCGCCACCATGCCTGGCTTACTTATTTTTGTATTTTATTAGAAACAGGGTCTCACTGAGTTACTAAGTGCCTCGCCATTCCTGAGGCTGGCTTTGAACTCGCAATCCTCCTGCCTCAGCCTCCCAAAGTGCTGGGATTACAGGCGTGCGCCACCACGCCCGGCTAAAGTGTACATGTATTAAACTATAAAATCTGGGGATGCTGAAACACCAGATTCTGATGGGGAGCAGATTTTAGTATTATCCCTAATGAATTTTAGTTGGGGAAAAAAGATTTGTGACAAACATGGCCAATTGTGTAGATTGATAGAATTGGATAGTGAGTACAGGGGTATTAAGTATTCTCCACATTTAAATACTTAAAAATACAGCCTGGTACAGGAGTGGCACATATTTGTAATCTTAGCAATTTGAGAAGCTGAGGCAGAAGAATCACAAGTTTGAGGCCAACCTGGGCAACTTAAGCAAGACCCTGTCTCAAAATAAAAAAAAGGGACTAAGGATGTAGCTCGGTGGTAAAGCACCCTTGGACCCAGTACCAATAAGTATTTTAAAATAATTTACAATTTTTTAAATTTGAAAGAGAAATATAAAATAGTTTTTGTATCACTATCTAAATAAAAAGGGAAAATGAAAGACTGAGAGTACAACACTCTTCAAGATAAGCAGGAGAGAGCTTTCTTTTATGTGTGTGAGGACTGTTTGTTTACTACCCAAAATATATCTGTGTCAGAAGAAACTTGTAGGTCATCTGTTGTCCCTTAGTGTTTGATTTTGCAAACCTCTGACCAAGTGCAGCATGCCTTCAAATTGCTGTCTTTCTATGTCATGGATTCACATGTTCTGAGTTTTCACATTGTCAAATTGATATCTGGCGTAAATTTTTCTGTTTTGAGTTACTTTGTTTGACTATTATTTTTTTATTTTTCTTTTTTGTAGTTGTAAATGGACAGAATGCCTTCATTTTATTTGTTTGTTTTTATGTGGTACTGAGGATTGAACCCAGGGCCTCACATGTGCTAGGCAAGCACCCTGACACTAAGCTACAGCCCCAGCCCTTGACTATTATTTTCATAGGTAGTGTTTTTAATTTGTCTCCATATAAGTCTTCTTGAATCCCTCTAGCTCAAACTTCAACTACCGGTCCCAGCTTCCTAGGTGATTTAAAGTTTGCCTCTGAAGTTGAGCAGTACTATTAATCTCTGCTCTACCATTAGCCAGTTGAGAGACTTTTAGACAAGTTTCTTAATTTCTCTAAGCCTGTTTTCTCCCACATCCATCGGAGAATTAAATGGGATTGTGCATATGCAGTGGATAGACAGAAGTCTAGTTATAATAATGCTAAATAACTGATAGTAGACTTCATAATAACAACATAATAGCTGATTGATAGCTGTGCAGAGGACATCAAGACTTTGAAAATGTCTTTGCCATGAGGGGTGATCCGCCAGGTGCTGCTTGAAGGGCCAGTAGGTTTAATGACCCATATGTATTAGCTATTAGAGACATGCTATTCTATTTTCTTTCAAATTGAACTCATAATTGATATCCACATAGCTCCCCTCACCATCTATCATTTGCATATACCTTTATTTTTACTTCTCCAGGTTTTGCTAAATTGGAAAACTTGTCTCTTTTGCCTGCCTGCTTGCTTGCTTTCTCTCTCTCTCTCTCTCTCTCTCTCTCTCTCTCTCTCTCTCTGGAATTAAAAGTGGGAGCAGTTGAAGTCCAAGTGAAGGTGGGGGAAACAAAACAGACACTCCTTAATGTATAGGTAGAATGAAAGATACAGTATAAAGACACATGGAAATAGAGGGTGGAGCTGTATTTCCAGTATGGGTGACATTTTTCTTACTTGTTATGTATTTCTAGTGTGTTTATAGCAAGTACCATAAAATCATAAATAAGTGAAAGCAAATCTTTTTCTGTCTTTTAGTTGACAATTAATTTTTTGGTCTTCCTATACATATATAGTCCATTAGAAAATACAAAGAAAGGGGCTGGGATTTGTGGCTCAGTGGTAGAGCACTCACCTAGCACGTGCGCGGTTCGATCCTCAGCACCACATAAAAATAAACGCATTGTGTACAACTAAAGCAAATAAATATTAAAAAAAATTTGGAAAAAAGAAAATACAAAGAAGGGTGGACATAATGGCGGTACATGCCTGTAATCCCAGCGACTCAAGAGGCTGAGGCAGGAGGGTTGCAAGTTCAAGGTCAGCTTCAGCAACTTATCAAGGCCATAAGTAACTTAGTGAGAGACCCTGTCTCAAACTAAAATATAAAAAGGGCTGGGGGTGTGGCTTAGTGATAAAATACCCTGCATTCAATCCTCAGTACTTCAATCCTCAGTATGGGGTCGGGGATGGGAGATGTAAAGAAGTGTAACCTGTATCTTTGCAGTAGAGGTAAATAAAGTTTGGGGAGGCAAGGCAAACCCAGGATTTTACTGGAGAATAATTTAGTTTTGATTTTCCAGGATTGTCATCTCTTCCTTTTCTTCCTCCTCTCCCTCTCTGATTTTCACTGAGTGCTATACTACGTACTTTATCTGGAATAGTTAATTTAATTCTCACAATAATCCTAGTAGGTAGATGCTCTTCCTGTTTTTATGTTACTGATAAGTAAATTGAGACTCAAGAGAAGATAATTAATTTGCCTTAGGTCACTCTGCTTTTAAGTGCTGAAGCCAGATTTGAACACAGATTTGTAACTTTCAACCACTCTTTGGTTTTGTCTGCTGTAGTGTTGCATAGGTTTGAATTTTCCAGAATATCAGAGGAGATTCCATTTCTTTTTCTTTCTTTTTTCTTTTCTTTTCTTTTTTTTTTTTTTTTTTTTTTTTTTGGTACTGGGAATTGAACTCAGGGGCACTGGACCACTGGGCCACATCTCCATCCCTGGGGAGATTCCATTTCAATTCTGAAAAGTAGGTAGAATTTTCTTTATCAGAAGGAAGAAAGCTATTCAAGAGGAAAAAAGGAAAGGAAACTAATATTTATTGCATGGATACTAAGCACTATCCACTGAGTGGGGGCTCTACCTAATGTGATCTCACTTAACCTTCAGTACAGTACTGAAATCACATCATCACCTTTGAGAAAGATACTGAAGAGATAATGAGAGAGAATTAGATCAAAGTTTCATAGTCTGGTGGGAAGTACAGGGAAGAGAGTCGGTAGTGGTAGGTTATGGGATGCACCAGCAAGTCAGTAAGAACTCAGATATGTTTTTTATGTTAGATTGACCTTCCAACAAACCATAACAAGAATAAAAGACCAAGGAGAGAGGCTCAGTGGTTTTTGTAGGACATAAATCAGGATAATTTGAGGTGCATGTGTATATGTGTGAATGTTGCTGGAGATCAAACCTGTGGCCTCACAGAAGTGCTCTTCTATTGAGCTACATCCCCAGACTGATAGTTTGGCATTGACAGAGTATATTTTTACATAGGAAAGTAGGAAGGAACACAATAGGAAAATGGATTAGAACAAAAATAACAATTTGAAATATGAATCATAAATTTGTTCAATGACTACCTGATCCTAGAAGGAAGATACCAATACAAAAGTAAGACACTTATTAATAAAAGCTTATCATTTTCTGCTTTGTCCTCTCTCCCACCCTTATTTCTTCCCTCCACCTTTTTTAGTGAAAAATTTAAAACATACACAAAAGCACATAAAATACTATAATGAATCCCGTGTGTGCATCATCCTGTTCCTGGCTAGTCCTATGTGATTTCCATTCACCCTCTTTTATTATTTTGAAGAGGTTCAGACATCGTTTCATTCAAAAATATTTTAATAAGTGTCTCTGACAGATAATGACTCATTTTAAAAACAACAAAAATACCATTATCATATTAGCATAATTAAATATCCAGTTAGTGTTCAAATTCCTAGTTGCCTTACAAAAATCTTAGTTTTTAAAAGTTTATTTGAGGGCTGGGGTTGTGGCTCAATGGCAGAGCGCTCGCCTTGCACTTGCGCTGCCCGGGTTCGATCCTCAGCACCACGTAAACATAAATGCATTGCATTGTGTATTGTGTACAACTAAAGTAAATAAATAAATATTTTTTTAAAAGTTTATTTGAGGGTCTGGGGGGTGTAGATCAATGGTAGAACACTTGCCTAGCATGCTGGGTTGGATCCCCAGCACTACAACTAATCAGTCAATCAAAGTATATTTGAGTCACAATCCAGTTGATGTTCAAATATTAGTGATTGCTATGACTTTTAAGTCTCTCTTTCAGTCTAAAAGTTCATCCTTTATCTCTTCCCTCACTCTTTTTCTTTGCCACCTCCCCTGGAATTTATTTATTGATGTATAGATTGTTTGTTTTGTAGAACTTCTTATAGCACAGATTCTTCTGATTGCATCTTCCAAAATGTTCTGTTATGTATAGTTGAGGTTTACAACATGACATGATGGGATACATATAGTTTAAGTGATGGTTTATAGTGAAGCACATTAACATCTGTTATCTCACATCATTTTTTTTTTGATGATGAGATTAGCTAAAATCTACTTAACAAAAATTCCCAATACAGTTTTATTAACTTTAGTCTTCCTGTTGTACATTCAATCTCTCTCTCTCTTTTTTTTTTTTTTTTTTTGGTACCAGGGATTGAACTCAGGGGCACTTGACCACTGGGCCACATCACCAGCCCTTTTTTGTATTTTATTAGAGACAGGGTCTCACTGAGTTGCTAAGTGCCTCACGTTTGCTAAGGCTGGCTTTGAACTCGAGATCCTCTTCCTCAGCCTCCCAAGTGCTGAGATTACAGGCATGCGCCACCACGCCCAGCTGTACATTCAATCTCTAAACTCATTCATCCTACATGTTATTTTTATCCTTTGACCTATGTTTCCCCATTTCTAACCTTTCCAGCCCACTCCCATGGCAACTGTGTTTTGTTTTGTTTTCTATCTCTGTGTATTTGAGCTGTCCTCCCCACGTTTGTAAGTGAGATTCCATGTCTGGCTTATTTCACTTAGCATAATTTCATCCAGGTCTGTCGATGTTGTGGCAAATGGCAGGATCTTCTTTTTTAAGGCTGAATAATATTCCATTGCAAACTATACCACATTTTCTTTACCCATTTGTTTGTTGATGGGCTCTTAGATTGTTTCCATATCTTGGCTATTGGGAACAATGCTTCAGTACATGAAAGTACAGATATCTTTGTGAGGTGATAATTTTCTTTCATTTGGATATATACCCAAAAGAGGGATTGCTGGGTCATATGGTAGTTCTATTTTTAATTTCTTTAGGCACGCCCCTTCTCTTTTCCATAATTGGTATACCAATCTATATTCCCTCCAACAGTTTACTAGGGTTCTTTTTTCTTCATATTCACCAGCATTGGTTATCTCTTGTCTTTTTGATAATAGCCATTCTTATAGGTATGAGGTGGTATCTCAGAGTGGTTTTAATTTGCCTTTCCCTGATTGTTAATGGTGTTGAGCGCCTGTTTGTATACCTGTTAGCCATTTTTATCTCTTCTTTGGAGAAATAGCTGTTTAGATCCTTTGCCCATTTTTGTTTTAAATATTTATTTTTTAGTTGTTGTTGGACATAATACCTTCATTTTATTTATTTATTTTTATGTGGTACTGAGGATTGAACCCAGGGCCTCACATGTGCTTGTTGAGCGTGCTACCTCTGAGCCACAAACTCACAACCCCCTTTGCCAATTTTTTAATCAGGTTATTTGTTTTTCTGCTATTAAGTTTGTAAATTTTGTTTTTCTTTTCTTTCTTTTTTTCCCCCCAATACTGGGGATTGAATGACATCTCCACTGAGCTTCATCCCCAGCTCTTTTTATTATTAAATTTGAGACAGGGTCTTACTAAATTTCCCAGATTGGTCTTAGACTTGTGGGCCTTCTGTCTCAGCCTCCCAGAGTTGCCAGGATTATAGGTGTGCGCCACCCTGCCTGTCATAACTTTTAGATTAGTGTCTTACTTATGATATGTGGTTTACAAACATTTTTCCAAGTCCAAAGGTTGGCTTTGTATTTTGTTGATTGTTTCCTCTTCTGTGCAGAAGTTTTATAGTTTGATATAATCCCAATTTTTAATTTTGCTTATATATTCTGAACTTGTAACATGTAAAAAAATTATTGCCAAGGCCATATTTTGAGGAGCTTTTCCCCTGTGTACTTTTCTAGTATTTTTGTGATTTCAGTTCTTACATTTAGTTCTTTATCCATTTTAATCTCAACTCTTCTTTGTTTCCAAAATAACAGGTTGAGAAAGACACTTGATCAGATTCATGTTTAACTTTTTTTTTTGACAGGACAACTTCCTAAGTTGTGATGTGTTTTTCCATTGGGTATAGAATGTCTGGTTGTCTGTTTATGGAGTTGTATTTATGATGTTGTAAACACTGATCCTATTTCTGATTCTCTAGTTCTGTTATTTCTTCTCTATTGATTTACTTGAATGCTGTTATGAAAAGGAAACCCCTTTTCTACTATTTGGCCAGTGGTACAGTTTGATTCATTCTGTTCATTTACCAGTTTTCAAAATGATTAATTGATTTCTAGTGTCCTTCAGTGATAACTGACTTGTTTTTTTAGTATCTCAGTAAACTTTGGACATAAAAATGTTTGATATATTTCAGCCCACTTACTCATTTATTCCCTAAGCTTTTGCCTCCCTCCCCCACCTGCCATTTTGGCATTTGTTTCTGTGGAAAAGGAGAAATTCACTGAAAACAAGAACTGGATTAATCAAGTGTAGAGGTGCTTTGCAATGGCACTTCAGAGGCTTTCACTGAAAGTCTCCTTTTTCACAGTGTGCATTTGGTACTTGCATGTACTTACCCATCTGCAGGAAATTGCCCTTTTTAATTCTGTAGGAAAATTCATATCCAAAGGCTCTTCCATGATTTTTAGAATATTGCTGTAACAGGAGGAAAGTGCATTTTTAAAAAAGGTTTATCATTGCCAGCCAGGCACGATGACGCATGCCTGTAATCCCAGTGGTTTAGGAGACTGAGGCAGAAGGATCACAAGTTCAAAGCCAGCCTCAGCAACTTAGCAAGGCCCTAACAACTTAGCAAGACCCCATCTCAAAATAAAAAGGAATGCTGATATAGCGCAGTGGTTAAGTGCCCTGGGATTCAATCCCTGGTACCAAAAAAAAAAAAAAAAAAAAAAAAAAAAAGTTTTATAACTCCAAACTAACTATAAATATATTAACCTAACCTTCAGAATCTCTGGTTTTCAGAAAGCATTAAAGATTATCACAGTTAGAACTCCATAAATTGACCTTTCCTTGAGAACCTTATTACACACATAGTTAGAGGCATCTCTAGTTTGTAAGACAGATTTCTTTTCTTTTCTTTCTTTTTTTTTAATCAGGAATTGAACTCAGGGGCACTCGACCACTGAGCCACATCCCCAGTTCTTTTTTTTTTTTTTTTTTTTTTTTTTTTGTTTTGGTACTGGGGATTGAACTCAGGGGCACTCAACCACTGGGCCACATCCCCAGCTCTTTTTTGTATTTTATTAAAGACATGGTCTCACTGAGTTGCTAAGTGCCTTGCCATTGCTGAGGCTGGCTTTGAACTCTCGATCCTCCTGCCTCAGCCTCCCAAGTGCTGGGATTACAGGCGTGTACCACCGCGCCCGGCTACTATTTTGTATTTTATTTAAAGACAGGGTCTCACTGAGGTGCTTAGCACCTCACCATTGCTGAAACTATCTTCGAACTCATGATCCTCCTGCTTCAGCCTCCCAAGCCACTGGGATTACAGGCAAGCACCACTGTACCCAGCTCTAAGACAGGTTTCTAAAACATCAAACTCCTTCTTTTTCTTAGTGTAAGAAGTGTATTGCTGGCCTCAGAATTTTCTAGAAAAGTAAATTTTATATGATGGAAAACTAGCATCTGTATACATTAGGACTAAGTTTGCAAGCTTTTTTATTTTAGGTAGAATTTTAAATCTTGTTAAAATGAAAATATACTGTAGCACTTACTGGATTTTACAGTTTACAAAAACCCTTTTCACATTCATTATTGCTTGCTTGCTTTTTTTGGTGCAGGGCAAACCTGGGCCTCACAGATGCTGGAGCACTCTACCACTGAGTTAAATTCTCAGCCCTCATCACATTTCTTAAGCTTCACAACAACTTGAGTTGATATTGAGTACTTATTGTCTGACAGATTATATGCTGAGCCTTAATGTGAATTGTTTAGTTTTAATCTTCACAGCAATGTTGTGAGTGGGTATTTTTCTGAGTCATCTGTGGCTTAGAGAGGTTAAGAAATTTGTGCCTTGTAGCTAGGAAGTGAAGGAGTCAGGCATTGAGTCCTTGCTCTTAACCACTAGGCATATATCCATGTCACCCCTATTTTACAGATTAAATAAACCACCCCTTTGAAATATTTGGAGCCTTTTCCAAAGTTGCTTAATTAGTACGTGATGGAGTCAGGACCAGAATCCCTGAATCTCCCAAGTGCCAAGGCAGTGTTTTCTCCTAGCAGGCCCCTGGTGGAAGGGTCACAGTGGGTCAGCAACCCTGTTTTCCTCAGTCCACTGCTGGAGCTTGCCCTAACAGCAACAGAGCCAGAAAGGTAGGATTCAAGATTTTAGTAGCAGCATTTTAACTTGATATAAATGACCCAGCTGAATTAGCACTAAATTAGGACAGTACATATCTAGAGACTGAACTAGAACTTGTTATCCAAACCACATTCATGTTGTTCTCCACGCATAGATTTCTAGGTGGGGGACAGTCATCTGGACCATTTACTCAGCTTTCTTTACTACTTTTCTAGCCACAGTGTCTATTTTTTCCCTTGAGAAATACATGCATCTTTTTGATGAATGATCTACCCTGAAGCCAGGAGTCCCTCCTACAATTCAAATTATAACCAGCAGTAGCTGCTATTTATTGTCTGTTTTTTGCTTTCCAGAGTATTATGTTAAATACTTAGTATTTTTACAAATTTATGATGATGTCTTGTCATACAAAGAGATATCTTCCCAGGCATTTGCCAGATCATTCATTCTCTTGTCACACTGCTTAAAGAAATGGAACATTAGAAATTCAGTTTGAGTATCTGTGGTACACTTCTCCAACTGTGTTTCCTCCCAACTCCTGAGAGATAACTACTATGTTAAGTTTGGTGATTCTTATTCCCATGCTTATCATTTTAATGTGTTTTTTTTAGGTTTCATGAAATTTGTATTTTATTATGCGTAATCTCTACCACTTGTATTTTTTCCATGCAACCTTACGTTTGTAAGAGTTATCCACATTTATAAGTGTGCCTCTAGTAATTTTTAAATTTTTATTACTATTTAAAATTTTTCATAAAATAAGTGTACTACTGTTTATCGATTTTCTTTTTTTTTTTTTTTTTTTTGGTACCGGGGATTGTACTCAGGGGCACTCAACCACTAGGCCACATCCCCAGCCCTTTTTTTGTATTTTATTAGAGCAGGGTCTCACTGAGTTGCTAAGTGCCTCACCATTGCTGAGGCTGGCTTTGAACTTGCAATATTCCTGCCTCAGCCTTCCAAGTGCTGGGATTACAGGCGTGCGCCACTGCGTCCGGTGTTTATCGATTTTCTTAATGGAACAGTATTGCTATGAGCATTCTTGTACACAGACTTATCTGGAGTACATATATCTAAGAGTAGAATTACTGTGTCGTAGGATTATATATCTTCAGATTCACTAGATATTGCCAAATTGTTTACTGTAGTGATTGATTCAGTATGCACTCTGTTGAGCAGTGTCTGAGTTCTCATTTTTCTGCATCCTAAGTAGTAGTTGGTGTTATCAGACTTTACAATTCTTGCTATTTATTCGATGTTAAATCTTAATCTTATGCTTTTTTACATGTATTTTTTTCTTATTTGGTATAAATCTACCAATGTCAGGCTAGGATAGTAAGCCTAAAAGAAGTGAAGTAACTTGTTCAAGGCCATGCAACCAGAAGAGGGTTGACCCTGGATTAAATGATAATTCTGCCAGTACCAAAGCCAGCGCCTGTTCTTTTGCATCTTTTTACCTGGAGATCACAGCCTTGATGTTAATAGTGTCAGCTTGGTAATTTAAGGACTGATCATGTATTTCTGTGCATTGTCTCCTGCTTTTTCTTTTCTTCATCTGTTTCTTGAGAACTTCCACCAAAATGTAGAAACATCGTGAAAATAAAAAGCCAGCCTTCCTGTTTTTAGTAAACTTGATCTCTTTCCTCTACTCATCTACCTTTGATTTTTAGTAGATAGACCCCCACCTATTTCCTTTTTTTCCTCTCTAGCTTCTGCATGTGAGAGAAAACATGCTACCTTCTGAGTCTGACTTATTTCACTTATTAACATGATGGTCTCTAGGAAATCTAGATTATTAAAAAATATTTTTTAGTTGCCAATGGACCTTTTTTTTTAATATTTATTTATTTACTTTAGTTGTACACAATGCAATGCATTTATGTTTACGTGGTGCTGAGGATTGAACCCCGGCCACGCACGTGCGAGGCGAGCGCTCTGCCGCTGAGCCACAACCCCAGCCCCCTTTTCTTGTTTTTTTAAGTTTTCATTTATATGTGATGCTGAGAATCAAACCCAGTGCCTCACACATGTTAGGCAAGTGCTCTAACACTGAGCCACAACCCTATCCCAGAAATATTGATATTTTTAAGAGTGCCTGAACCCTTAGGTAGAAGGGAAGGATATGTATAGATCCTGAGTAGAGAAGATTTGGAATTGAATTGAAACTTAACTGAGAAGGGAGAGTATTAATTTAAAAAGACTGCAGAGTTGGGTAGGAGGCTACTTCTAGTGGTTGTGAATGCGTGACTGCTTTGTTACTAGAAAAGGGCAAAGGAGCACTTGCTAGGCTATTTCTTATACATTCTCTTTCTTTACTATATCTGTCACTTCAGACATTCTGCATTCTGGGACATTAATCTTGACTCAGTTCTAAACAACACTACTGAACTAAAGACTGGTTCTGAGAATACCATTTGGTGGCTTTCTGTAGACATCCAATTAGTGAAAGAGGGATATTCTCTCAAAGCCAATTCATCAGCCATTATAAGAAAGGGGGCAAAAGTAAATCAAATGAAGAAAATATTCTGCCAGTTTCATATCTGCATTGAGTAGTGCAAGCAGGACTAATAACAAGAGTTATTATGTTAGGATCTTAGAATATTTCTAGTTAAGATGACATTTTAGAGAGATGCCAACCTTTGGAATCTAATCTCCCAGTCCCTGGTTTGCAAGGTCTTTACCAGAAAGGTACTATTTAGAGAGCTTCACTATTTGTTTTGGACAGGGATTTTTTTTATCCTAATTGAAATAGTTATTAGAATTTTATGGGAGAGCTCATAGTGATATACATC
Source organism: Tamias sibiricus (assembly GCA_025594165.1). Taxonomy (NCBI): domain Eukaryota; kingdom Metazoa; phylum Chordata; class Mammalia; order Rodentia; family Sciuridae; genus Tamias; species Tamias sibiricus. The sequence continues at coordinate 135,979,008 of CM046663.1, read as the reverse complement.
ATTGTAGACTTATAAAAACGGCATTGCATCCTATTTTTACCAGTCTAGACTAAATCCATGAGAATTCACGTCTCAAATGTAATGCCTCAGCTCAAAATAGTAAATTTTTTCTTTCCACTAGTAACTTGGCAAGTTCCAAAAAGATCCCTTAGTGACAGTTATTAATTATGGAGTGCATAGGGAATTGAAAATTAAAGGAAATGTGAATGGAGGCCATGTTGATCTTATTTTGTCTCAAAAGTGCCTAATAATAATCAGATAATACCTGTCTCATAGGGAATTTAAGAAGCATAATTTTTATAAGACACTTTTAGTTCCTTATAGAAAACTGTAGTTCAAAATGTTAATAATCTTGTACTATACGGTCCTGTTTATTAAAACACTTTACATTTAAATATATTTGACTAACTTTTTTTTTTTTTGCGGTGCTGGGACTTGAACTCAGGGCTTTGTGCAGACAAGGCAAGCACTCTACCAACTAAGCATACCCCCAGCCCTATTTGGCTAATATTGTGTATGTTACTTTGATCTCTGCCTTTTAAGTTCCTCTTGTAGCAGTGTCAGTGATCATTAACAAAACTTTCAAATCTGCACATTTTGCTCTTTCCAAGAAATGCCTTTTCTTCCCTTTCAGGTAACAAATATACTCTAGAGACTCGACCCAACCAAGAAGGCATTGATGTAAGACAAGAGCTACTGAAGTTCCATTCTACTTATTATTCCTCCAACTTAATGGCTATTTGTGTTTTGGGTCGAGGTAAGAATTCTTTAAAATTTTCACATAATTGGGTAATCTAAGATTTTTTTTTCTATTTTGACTTTTTTCAAAGTTAATATTAAAAGAATGATATAAGATGTAGGCATTTATCTGCTCAGAGTCTTTTTTTTTTTTTTTTTTTTTTTGTACTGGGGATTGAACCCAGGGTCACTTTACCACTGGACTACATTATCAGTTTTCAAATTTTTATTTATTTATTTATTTTGGTGCCAGGAATTGAACCAAGGGGTGCTTAACCACTGAGTCACATCCTCAGCCCTTTTTTTATTCTTCATTTTTGAGACAGGGTCTCTCAAATTTGCTTAGGGCTTCAATAAATTGCTAAGGCTGGTTTTGAAGTTGTGATCTCCTACCTCAGCCTCCTGAGCTTCTGGGATTACAGTGTATGCCACCGTGCCCAGCTGTTCCAAGTCTTTTGAAAATGATCTACTTATTGCAGAATACTTGAATGAGAATTTTATTTTTAACTTGCTGTTTTCCAAAAACAAGTTTATGTGGCTTAAATGGAGACCTGAAGAACATAAATTATCAGTAGCTATTCTAACCAAATATATGTAGGGAAAAGAAGTATGAAGAAAGATGGAAAGATTTGACTTTTTTAATTAAACATTTTTAAAATTATTTTTATTTTATTTATTTTTATGTGGTGCTAAGGATCAAACCCAGTACCTTACACACACTAGGCAAGCACTCTGCCACTGAGTTATAGCCACAGGCCCAGATTTGACTTTTAACAATTTATTAGTCTAGAAACAAAATTTAAAAGATGATAAACTGAAAAAAAACTATCTGTAAACAGTGAAGATTTGATATATATATATATATATATATATATATATATATATTATATTTTTTTTTTTTTTTTTTTTTTTTTGGTGGTGCTCAGAATTGAACTCAGGGCCTCACACATACTAGGGAAACACTCTTTCACTGAGTCACATCCCTAGCCCTCAAAGACTGAATTTTTAATATGTTTTCTTTCTAGAGCTTAGTAATATGTGGGGCTGGGGTTGTAGCTCAGTGGTAGAGTATGTGCTTAAGGATGTGTAAGATCCTGTGTTCAATACCAAAATAATAGTAATAGTAGGAGTAGGAGTAGTAATATGTGTGTATGGGAAAAATTTTATTCCACATAGAAAGGTATAAAATAAAAAATAAATTTTTCCTCTTTATCATGCATCCCCTGACAGCTATGCCCTTTCCTCAAAGATCATCAGTTTAAGGCTTTTATTGTTTACTTCTCTTTTTTTTTGGTACCAGGTATTGAACTCGGGTACTTGACCGATGAGCCACATCCTCAGCCCTATTTTGTATTTTATTTAGAGAAAGGGTCTCACTGAGTTGCTTAAGCGCCTCACAGTTGTTTTATTTCTAAAGTAGAATTTTGTTAATGTGCTTGTGTGTGTTTGTTCAAAACATTTAAAAATGAAATTATACTACAGTCTGCAGTTTTCACTTAATAGAGCATTAGTGTCAGCACATATAGATCGTTTTTCTGTGTGAGTGTGTGTGTGTGTGTGTGTGTGTGTGTGTGTGTGTGTGTGTAGCTTTATAAACTATAAGTAAAACCCCTTTATAAAAGAATATGCATAGGTAAAAATGATAAAAATAATCATTTAGGTGGCAATATAATTTTATCAATAGTTAAAATTTGTCTTTGAGTTACTTTGGCACATTATGATATAGAATCTGACAGATCTTGGAAGAGAGTTGTGGTCATCTTACCCAAGAGCCTTATTTTATGGAGTAGTAACCAATTTGTGCAATTATTTTGTTGTCATGATGTGGTAAAGTTGGGTCCAGAAGCAAGTGCCCTGATCCCCCAACTAGGATTCTTTTCATCATTTTACACTATTTCCCAAAAAATTGAACACTTATTAAACTTTAACATTTGACTTTTAACAGTGGGTTTGGACTGTATTTATAAGGTAAATGTTATAATCTCTCTGCCAGTATTTTAGTATGTGACTATTGGGAATCATAGATTGTCATTTTTCCAAATAAAACTAAATGTTCTATTTCTGTTTCTAATACATGTTTTCAGTTTCTTACAAGATAATATTTGTGGAACAGTATTAGTATTATGACTGAGAATATTTGAATATTTAAATTTTTATACCATGTAAAGGTCAACATGGGTAAAGTATAATCATTAGTATTGTTTAGCAGCTTTAGAGTTTACATAGGCACCGATCAGATTTAATTGAATATTTCATCTTTATCAGATACCTCTTTTTGTTTGTTTGTTTTTATTTATTTACAGGTTTTCCTTTTTCAAAAGCCCGTAGACTTTTCAGGAAACATAAGGTCTTAAATACTATTTACTTTGTGTTATGATTAATTAAATTGTTTTCAATGTCTTTTCTTGTAGAATCTTTAGATGACTTAACTAATCTTGTGGTAAAGTTATTTTCTGAAGTAGAGAATAAAAATGTCCCATTGCCAGAATTTCCTGAGCACCCTTTCCAAGAAGAACATCTTAAAGTAAGTCCCTGTTTATTGGTATTTTTTCTTTTTAATTTGTGAACATATATATGTGTTATTAGTTTACAAGAAAATAGAGGTTTCGTTACTTAATGTAGTTTTTAATATTTGTCAGGATAGCTGGATGCGGTGGTGACACATGCCTATATTCCTAGTGGCTCAGGAGGCCAAGGCAGGAGGACTACAAGTTCAAAGCTTGCCTCATCAATTTAGCAAGGACCTAAGCAGCTTAGTGAGACGCTGTCTCAAAATAAAAACATTTTTAAAAGGGCTGGGGATGTTGCTCTTTGATTAAGCACCCCTGGGTTCAATACCTTGCACACCTCCTCTCCCCCCAAAATATATATATTTGTCAGAATAATCAAATCAATTTTATATTTATTAGGAGTGTGTACCACCATGAGAAATACCAATATGTTCTGATCTCTGCATACTGAAAGCAGTTTTGATGTTTGTAGCTTTGGCAAGGCTATGTAGGTATTATATAGTGCCAGAAGGTAAGCATCTCAGACTATCTAGATTCAAGGTCCTGGGGTCCTGGGACAGCTTACCACTATAATGAAATTCTGCTGAGAACCTGATTCATTTATTTCTTTTATTATCATTATTATTATTTTATTATTATTATTATTATTATTTTGGTACCAGGGATTGAACTCAGGGGCACTTGACCACTGGGCCATGTCCCCAGCCCTTTTTTGTATTTTATTAGAGACTGGATCTCACTGAGTTGCTAAGTGCCTCGCCATTGCTGAAGCTGGCTTTGAACTCACGATCCTCCTGCCTCAGCCTCCCAATCATTTATTTCTTTGTGACCAATTCTATGTGGTCTTGCAATCAATTTTGCTCCTAAATTTGGGATTCTTCCATGAAAATCAATATTATTCGTAACTTGTAAATATTTTATTCAGTAGGAGTTGACTATAATGAATCTTTTGTAATTCATTTGTTTTTTGTTTTTTCCTAGCAACTTTATAAAATAGTGCCCATTAAGGATATTAGGAATCTTTATGTAACATTTCCCATACCTGACCTTCAGAAATACTACAAATCAAATCCTGGTCATTATCTTGGTCATCTGATTGGGCATGAAGGTCCTGGAAGTCTGTTATCAGAACTTAAATCAAAGGGTAAGTGTCTTGGGTGGCACTTTCTGAGTGTAGTACTCCATGATACCTTTCACTTTGGCTCTCATTTTCTCCTAAATATTTTCCTGTAAAAGAATATTTTTAAATTGAGACTGGGGTTACTGAGTAAAGTGATTATTAATGTGCTTTGTTTTTTAGTTTAGGAACTTTTTTTTTTTTTCATAGTTTTATTTTACCCTTTAGTGTTGAGCCATGAAGATTAGAAATTTCATAAGATACTATCTAGCAGGTTTTTTGTTCTTGTTTTTGTTTTGTGGTTCTGGAGATCAAACCCAGGACCTCATGCATGCTTACTAGCCAAGTACTCTATCCCTGAGGTATACCCCCAGCCATATTTTGAATGAGAAAAAGGTTAAAAATAACAGCCTCTATTGGATATTCTTTACCATCTTGGTGAAATCTCAGTACATAATATTTATTTGCCTGCTGTAACCCATCAAATCAGAAAGGTGTAGAATCTAGATAATAGATGATCTCCAAGGACCCTCCCATCTCACACACTTTTCTTTCACATAACATCTAAAGCACAATAGTCATAATTCCTTAATTGGAAATTGATTTGAGGAGTCTTTAGGAAAGCTTCTATCCCATAAATCCCTTATTCTTTTTTTTTTTTTTTTTTTTTTTTAAATATTTTTATTTATTTGCCTTAGTTGTACACAATGCGTTTTATTCAATACATTTTATTTGTACATGGTGCTGAGGATCGAACCTGGGTCGCCCACGTGCCAGGCGAGCGCTCCACCGCTGAGCCACAATCCCAGCCCATAAATCCCTTATTCTGAAAGCACTTTTCTGAACTGATTCCCCCCCCCCACCGCCCGCCGCCCCCCCCCCCCGCAATAGGTTCCCTAATCTCTTGAAACATATAATATGAATTTAAAAAAACAAAAATCCTTTGCCTTGAAAGAAACCACACATGAAATCATGTTAATTTTCTTTGAATGTTGCAGGCTGGGTAAATACCCTGGTTGGTGGACAGAAGGAAGGAGCTCGAGGTTTTATGTTTTTTATCATTAATGTGGACTTAACTGAGGAAGGATTATGTAAGTGTTGATTGACCTTGCATTTGAATGAAAATTGAATTTTTATGATTTTTCTTTATTTCTTTATACTGTGGATCTGTTTTATGTGTAAAAGCTATATACACTTTAATTCATCCAACTTATTCATGTATTTTTCACGTGTAACCTGGCATTTGTTTTGTGGATGAGTTTTCCCCTTAACAACTGATTGTTATGTTGCACTTGTAAAATGTGTACTTGGCTTTCATTTGCTCATTTCCACCCCAAAACCCCTTCTGTCACATATCCCTGAGCCCAGAGGGCCATGTGTGGGTTACCTAAAACCAGTCTCAGGGAGGTGAGGACTCTGTTTTCTAAGAGGGACCATCTTTCACTTACCTGACTTTCCCTTAGAAGTGAGCTCACTGCTTTGAAGGATTCAAGGACTGAATGGTTTTTAAGTGTGCCCCTTTTTTCCAGTACATGTTGAAGATATAATTTTGCACATGTTTCAATACATTCAGAAGTTACGTGCAGAAGGACCTCAAGAATGGGTTTTCCAAGAGTGCAAGGTACTTTTGTTTCACCAAAATTTTTCTTAAGGAATCTATTTTTCAAAAACAAATATATGTGAATTAATTTAAATTTAAGGCCCATTTAAACTTTTAAAGTTTTTTTTTCCTCATTAAAGTCTAAAATTTTGCAATGCATTATAGTATTAGTTAAGACTTAGTTGCACTAGTCTGATTTGCTACATGGGCACAACTAAGGGTAAGGCATCATGTAGCCTTTTTTAGGAGGGAAAAGGAAAGAAAATGGATTGCTTTTCAATCCCTTAGAAGAAAACCAACAGTTTGTTAAGCTGGTATTTTTCAGGACTTATGTTACTCCCTGCCTGAAGCTGCATGAAGTCTGTCATTTCCAGATCTGGTAATAAAAATCTGTAGCATACTCAAAGAAATAGTGAATTGTTTTATGTATGATTGTGTTCTTAATAGTGATTTTATTATTGTATATATGGAAAAACCCAGCTATTCTTTTTCTTTTGCATAAAACAAAAGATGTTTGTCTTCTGAAATTTTAAAGGCTTCTTTTGAAAGTTTTCTTTTTTTAAAATATACACTTTGTATTTAGACCTATCAAGGTTTGAAAATGTATTTTAGGTTGAGAAACATCCTCTCTAGGTAAAAGTTTAAAAAGTTTTAATCTGGCTGCGGTTCTTTAACTGGGTCACCATAATCATCTATGAGATAGTTACATTGCACAAGGTTCTTTTGCAGTTTCTCTGATTCTTTGATTAATAGTTTTAACAATAGAGGCTATAGAATTATATTTATTCTACCAATTGTTCATCTATTTTACTTTGATTTTAAGTCTAAATTGATGGGTTGAGTTTGATACACATTAAGAAATGTTATTTCCATAACCTATGCATTCCTAAAGTAAACATAGCTATTTTTTCAGAAAGTGTGATAAAGTTAAATACAGAGTAGAAAGTTTATGGTTCAACTAAAACACACAAAGTTTCTAAATAATAGTTGACTTTTATTCACTTTCTGTTTTAGGACTTGAATGCTGTTGCTTTTAGGTTTAAAGATAAAGAGAGGCCACGGGGCTATACATCTAAAATTGCAGGAATATTGCATGTAAGTTTTTTGTTGTTTTATTTTTTATATTAGTGTATACAATATATCAGATAGTGCATAGACCTGTAGACTTAATAGCAGTGGGGCAAACTGATAACCAGATATGTTTCAATTCTTAATTTTTATCATCCTAAAAATCACCATCTGTTAATATTTTCATTACATAGACATTTTGTTTATTGGCTTTAAATATTTTTAATTTTTTCCATATTTTTATTGGTATATCGTAATTATACATAATAGTAGGATTCATTGTAACATTCATACATGCACATGATATGACAATATAATTTAGGCAATATCATTTCCTAGTATTTCCCTAATATATTTCACTTCTATAATATATCAAGTGTTACCTCTGTGAAAACTTTAGATCATCTGCTTTCTTTCATTTCCTTTGTTACCACTCTAGTCTAAGCTACCATAGTTTTTTCTTACCTGGACTGCCATGGTCTCTTACCTGGAGCCTTATTCACCATCTTGTTCCCCACTGTGGTTTATTTTTCTAACCTTGGTGATGTTTCAAAAACTAAAACCAGATTGTTTCCCCCCTTCTGTTTAAAGTCCTCTAATAGTTTTCCATCAGAGTTGGCATAAAATTCAAATTTTTCTTTGGCCTATAAGATATTCTGGCCCCACCCTGTCTGGCCACATTCCATATCACTCTCCATTCCACCTGTCCTATTCCCATTCACTCCAGTTACATTGTCTCTTAATCTAATTTTTTTTTTTTTTTTTTTTTTTTTTTTTGGTATCACTAAGCCACATCCTTATCCCTTCTGATTTTTTATTTTGAGACAGGGTCTTGCTAAGTTGCTTAGGGCCTTGCTAAATTGCTGAGATTATCTTTGAACTTGCAATCCTTTTGCCTCAGCCTCCCAAACCACTGGTGTTACAGGCATGCACCACTAGCCCAGCTCTTCACCTTTTTTTTTTTTTTTTTTTTAGTTGTAGATGGACAGAATGCTTTTATTTTATTTGTTTATTTTTACGTAGTGCTAAGGATCGAACCCAGTGCCTCAACATGCTAGACAAGTGTTCTGCCACTGAGCTACAGCCTAGCCCCTCTTCGTCTAATTTTTTTTTTTTTTTTTTTTTGGGGGGGGGGGTACCTGGGATCAAACTCACGGGCACTTGACCACTGGGCCACATCCTCAGCCCTTTTTGGTATTTTATTAGAGACAGGGTCTCACTGAGTTGCTAAGTGCCTCGCCATTGCTGAGGCTGGCTTTGAACTCGGGATCCTCCTGCCTCAGCCTCCCAAGTGCTGGGATTACAGGCATGTGCCACTGCGTCCGGCCTCATCTAATTTTTAAACATTAAGTTTATTCCTCCCTTTTCGTCCTTTTCATGTGGTATTTTCTGTACATGGACTATTCTGCCATCTGATCTTTACATGGCTATGTTCTCCTCATTTTTTGGGAGGTGGGAGTATTAAAATTGAACCCAGGGGTGTTTTATTTACCCTGAGTTAAATCCCCAGCCCTTTTCATTTTGAGATAGGGTTTCTCTAAGTTGCCTAGGCTGGCCTTGAACTTGCAATCTTCCTGCCTCAGCCTCCTGAGTAGCTGGGATTAAAGGTGTGCACCACTGTACCTGGCTTCTCTTTATCATTTGAATTTCCACACAGATGGCTCCTTAAAGAGATCTGTCCTGACCTCCAATTTAAATTAATGCCCTTGTTCCTCTTTTTTATTTTCTTCATAGTGTTTGTCACTAAAATCACAGCATTTCTTTATTGTTTACCTCCCTCCCAATTGGAATTTATGCTTCCTGGAGGACAGGGACTTAATATGTCTTATCTATCAGTATATCCACAGTACCTAGGACAGTGGCTGGCACAGAGTAACGTGTTCTTAAATTTTTATTGAATGAATGAATCAGTATCAATATATTAGAAGTTGCTTTTACTAAAAAGTGTCTTCTACATTATTTTTCTACTCTAACCAAAAATATCCATTTCTTCCCACAACTTTCAAAATGCTTATGTGATTTTATCCATGGAAATTTGGGAGGAATTTCTGTGTATAAAACCTGAGGGGGGCTGGGGCTGTAGCTCAGTGGAAAAGTACTTGTCTTGCATGTGTGAGGCACTGGTTTAGATCCTTAGCACCACATAAAAATAAGAAAAGATGCTGGGTGTTCATCTACAACTAAAAAATATATTTTTTTAAAAAAAGAGCAAAAATCCTTAGGTACTTTATATTTAAAATACTGTATCAGGGGTCTGGGGTTGTTGCTCAGTGGTAGAACACTTGCCTGGCATGTGTGAGGCCTTGGGTTCTATCCTCAGTACCACATATAACAAACAAATAAATAAATAAGTAAAATAAAGGTCCATTGACAACTAAAAAAAAATTTAAAAAATACTGTATCAGTATATTAAAAATACTGTATCATATTTCACTGTCAAGTTTTCTTCATTACCAAGTACTCAGTTTCTAACCCAAAATAGTACTCAAGTTTTTCCTCGAAAGAAATGTGATTTTGCTGTCTAGAGTATTTTGGAGATCAAAAGTGTATTGGAGGGGCTGGGATTGTGGCTCAGCGGTAGAGTGCTCACCTAGCACGTGCATGGCCCGGGTTCGATCCTCAGCACCACATAAAAAAAAATACATTGTGTACAACTAAAGCAAATAAATAACAAATATTTTTTTAAAAAAGTGTATTGGAGCTGGGCTGTAATCCCAGCAGTTTGGGAGATTAAAGCAGGAGGATCTCGAGTTTAAAGCTACCTTCAGCAACTTAGCAAGGCCCTAAGCAACTTAGGGAGACCCTGTATCTAAGTAAAATATTTAAAAAGGCTGGGAATGTAGCTCAGTGGTTAAAAGCCTCTGGGTTCAATCCCCAGTACCAAAAAAAAAAAAGTATGTGTGACAGAATCATCACACAGTATGAGCCTACTTAAAGATGTGTTAGGTAGAACTTGTATGTAGCTCATTTGCCTAGCATGCTTATGGCCCTGGGTTTGATCCCCAGCACTGCAAAAGGGTGAAAAGAAAAAACAAAAAGGTGTAGGAAAAGGATTCAAGAATACAGTTTTTTTCCAGTAGAGTAAAATTTAACTTAAGGGGTGTGCGGGTGAAATAATGGATTTAATATATCAGAGACCTGTTTGCTTTAATAAATGAAGCTCTGTGGTAGCTTTGCAAATTTTTATTTATTTACATTTTCCTTTTTCAAAGTATTATCCCCTAGAAGAAGTACTCACAGCTGAATATTTACTGGAAGAATTTAGACCTGACTTAATAGAGATGGTTCTTGATAAACTCAGACCAGAAAATGTCCGGTGAGTCACCTACAAATTTTACTATTACATAAAAAATTTTCAATAACAATTAGAATCTGAAAATTTGAAATGGTGAATGAAATATTTTCAAACTTTTTATCAAGCATGATTGCAGAAATTGAGAATAGCATAATGAACCAACACCAAGATCCAGCACTTACATGGCCTATCTTTTTGTCTATTCCCACCCTTTTTCATTCATCATCCTTATCTCCTAGATTATTTTAAGGAAATATCTCTAAAAGATGAAGTTAAAAAAAAAAATCATTCGTAATTTCTTTACATTTAAGTGACCAAAGTATTAGCTCACCTGTATTATATGGCTTTTATAAGTAAGTGAGGGCACCCCTTTTTCTTTCTTTCTTCCTTCCTTTCTTTCTTTTTTTTTTTTTTTTTTTTTTTTTTTTTTTGGTACCTGGGATTGAACCCAGGAGTGCCTAACTGGGCCACATCCCAACCCCTTTTTTACATTTTATTTAGAGACAGGGTTTTGCTAAGTTGTTGAGGATGGCTTTGAACTCGCAATCCTCCTGCTTCAATCTCCCAAACTGCTGGGGTTATAGGCATGTGCCACCACACCCAGCTGGCACCGTCTTTTTTTTCAAGGTAAAGTAAGGATTACAATCCCAGAATTCTTCTGACTAGTAGCTAACCAGGAAATAAAAAAGTCAAGCTTTTATATTAGCAGTATTTTTGCTAGAGGGAGATAATTTCTAAAGAGTTTGTGGGCTACCACATATTTCTGCCTTAAAATTGAATTTCATGTATACAGTCTGAAGTTAAGTGATGGAAATGGCATAGAGGAAAACAAACCAAATTCAAACTCAATTTTTCCTGTACTTTCACTCAACATACACTCCTGACACCGGCTACATGGGAGTCTTACACTCACCCACCAAGCAAGGAGTGCTGCAGCAGTAGACAACAGCAATACAGCACAGATCTGGCATGACCTAAAGCTTGGATTTAGTTAAATATTTTATTTAATAATAGAGTATTTTGATAAGTACAGATAACTATCAAACTTAGAAGTTTTAATTTGTAAAAAGATGCCTTGATATCATAGTTTAAAAAAAATACATAAGCATCAAAATTTAGAAATCTTCAGTGAGCCAGGCACACATCTGTAATCTCAGTGATTTGGGAGTCTGAGACAGGAGGATCACAAGTCCTGGGCCAGCCTAGACAACTTAGTGAAATTCTTGAGTCAAAATAAAAGCAAAACATGATCAAAATAAAGAGTAACAATGAGCATAAATAACTTCAGAAGTAAATATAAGAGCATGAATCTATTTTTGTTTATAGTTACTTTGTTATCCTACTTGTAAAAGGAAAACTGCATAGAGTAACATGTATAAAATTCTGTTGTTTGGCTTATCCTGCATAAAGATACAATTTGTATGACAATAATCTCAAAAAGGAGGGGGGAAGTGGTACTGGAGCAACATATATGTATATTTTTCAAATTAAGTTATCATTAATCCAAACAATGTTGTTTAAATTATTGTAATCCCCCAAATAACACAAATAAACTAAAATTAATAAGTAATTAAAGTGATATACTAGAAAATACCTACCTAAAAAAAAAAAATAAATTAAAAAAAAATAAAAAAATAAAAGCAAAAAGGTCTGGGGACATAGCTCAGTGGTAGAACTTCCCACAGTATTGCCAAAAAAAAAAAAACAAACCTTCCTCAATGATAATAACTTATGATTGTATAGAAATTAAATCTCTTGTTTCAGATACCCAGTAACAATAGGTTATAACAGGTCTCACAGTCATTCTCAATGCCAGTATTTTAATTATATATTTGTTGCCTAATCCTTAATTAATCAAGACTTGATTATGATATGGAAAATCCTACTGAAGAACTAGTAGAAATTACTGAAAGATAAAGATAATAAAAAAATAAAGCTAATCTTTTTTGTTTTATTCCTCCTACTGGGGATTGAAACCAGGGGCACTGTACCACTGAGCTACATCCCCAACTCTTTTTATTTTTTATTTATTTATTTATTTTTGTGGTACCAGGGATTGAACTCAGGGGCACTCGACCACTGGGCCACATCCCTGGCCCTTTTTGTATTTTATTTAGAGACAGGGTCTCGCTGAGTTGCTATGTGCCTCGCCATTGCTGAGGCTGGCTTTGAACTCGCGATCCTCCTGCCTCAGCCTCCCAAAGTGCTGGGATTACAGGCGTGTGCCACCGCGCCCGGCCTCTTTTTATTTTTTATTTTGAAATAGTCTCACTAAGTTGCCCAGGCTGGCCTTGAAGTTGTGATCCTCCTGCCCCAGCCTTCCAAACTACTGGGATTACAGGCATGTACCACTGGCCACTTATTGGTTCTTTAACTCTCAGCTACTTTTCCTCCTTCTCTTCATTAATACCCAAACTTTTCTCACCTTTGTAATGGACATTTGGCTCAGCCATTAGGCTGGTCCAGACTACTGACTGCAATACTGGTATAGCAAGTGCTTCCCCTCAGTCCACTTCCAGATAGGACAGAACTACATAGGTACAGAATCACTGGGCTGTCCTGATCACTAGACAGAATGATGGCATTTACTGTTAGTGCTAACTTTTCTTAACACAGTAAAGACACAGTTCTACCCCATCAGGCCTTTAGGAATTCTGACATAGATATTTAATGGTATAGTTAACAGTTTCTTGCATTCCTGCTTCTAGCACCTGGGGTTGTAGCCCTGGTTCTGCAAACACTGTATCAGATGGAAGTGGGGGAATGGAGAGTGTGTGAGGCGGGGAGTCATTATATCAGCATATTCCTCTCTTGGCAAGAATTGTATGGTCATACCAATACCCTTCACCAGCCCCTCTACCCAGAGCTACTAATAAAATGGAGAAATATCTAGTAGTGGAGACACTTCTTTAGTACACCACACATGTTGAGGGTGAACACACATTCATAAAGGCACATAAGCCAAACTTTGAGGCCTGTATCTCCTCCCATTTTAGACAACCAACCTTTCAGTTGTCTGTTATACTTTTTTTTTTATTAAACTATTTCTCTGTGAAGGATATTTTCTGTCCATAGTTGGACATCACAGTCTGCACAGTGCATTTCTTGGTCTGAGGAAATGATATTCTGCCATCCAAATCCTATCTCCCATTTTGTTCTTCTATAGCATTTGCATGTTCCATCAGATAATTGAAGCACAGTCCAGAGTTGGTGTTTATTCCAGTCAAGACTTGTTTGTAGCCTTCTCCCTGCCTTCAGGGCTACAGCACCATTCTCACTTGCCAGCTGTGTTCAGGGGCTTCCCACCAGGGAATCTGCCACACAGCCATTGGCTATCTCTCTCTTTTGCTGGCAGGTAGTATGGTTTCTTTTTTGGAATTTTGTTCCTCAAAGTGTGCCCAAGGAACATGTCTAGATTCAGTCCATCTCTGCATTGCCGCACAACCCCATGTCCATTCATTTCATAGGCCCAGATGGTCACTCTAGGTGACACTTGGAAATATCTGCATGTCAGTTCCAGTTGCCTTCTGAACCTGGAAAGGAATTCTTCTGATGGGCATCAAAATGCCCTACTTTAACGAGCCCCTCAAGTTTCTACCTGGCTGAACCCCGTACAACATTCCTTTAATAGGCCAGGTTTCTATAATCTTCCTTTGTGAGCATATGGTTCAGGTCGTTGGCCGTTGCTCATAAGCCAGTAAAAACCCAAAACACAGGGGCTTTTACCACTGTTTAGTCCTTCAGCATGCAGTTCAGCCCATTGAACTGATTTGTTTTTACCTTCTTCAGAGTAGCATCCTTCCCCAAAACGAATACTCTTCACAGTAGAATGAATTGGACATAATTTTCCTCTGTTCATATATGAATACACCACTAGTAAAACTCCACATCACATACAACCATAAGAATGAGATCTTAGTTAGAATAAAGTATACTTCATGTATGTATGATATATCAAAATACACTCTACTATCATGTATATCTAAGAAGAACAAATTTTTTTAAGAAAGAATGTTCTTCGTTCACCTCAATACTGACATCTACACACTGGGCACCTCTTTGTCAGTTAATCAAGAACTGTTTTAGGACACTGTCCAAGTGTCAATAGAATCCAACTGCTTCTCACGCAGTTTCAAAGTCAGTCCTGGGCAGAAGGGGCTTCCTGCCTTTGAGTATCTCCTCCCTGCATTCTTAAGGTGACATGATTCTGTATAAATCATTTCCATTTTTCTCCAATATCACCCAACACGTGGTGGGTGTTTCAGGTTTCAGGATTATTTTATGTATTTAATTCATTGAGACAGTCTCAATTAATGTTTCATTGCAAACTAATGAAAGTCCTTCAAGTGGAAATTCTCTAGTCCAAAGTCCCAGGTGTTGTCATATAGAAGACCATTTATTGGATTTTATTCTAAGCCCCAGGCTCTGTTCCACTTAGGGCTATCGAAGATTTTGTCCATAGCAGCACTTCAGCTTCTTTTTTGTACTGCATGTGGATTCAGGCAGTCTTAGTTTCCACTTAGTATGTGCAATTAATATTGCTTAAAGGGGGCTTCCCACCATGTTCTTGTTTCATAATACTTAGTAAGCGAAGTTTTCCCTGGCCAGGCGTAATATCCATTCCCATAAAACATTTAGGTAAAGGAGACACACTTTCTTGATATAAAGCCTATTTAAGCATTCCAACTTTGGTAATCCCATCAACCCTTTCATTTATATGTTGTAATCCCAGAAACTCCTCCTCTCCACCCCTATAGATCATTTTACCCTCTCTTGCACAAAAGGCTTTGGGTCTTTGGCAAAGGATTGAGCCAAGAGGCCTTGGTCCTTTCCTTAATCTTTATCTTGATTAATTTGCCTGACTATTGCCTCAGGTAATTTCAGATTGTATCTGTCATTGTAATATCTGTGTTCTGACTGAATTCCTCCAAGTTGGGGTAATACAACAAACTTGTATGCAGTCCTGTGCAGTCCTTTAACACAGGGGGACCATCAGGGGCTCCCTTCAGTTCATCCATTCTTCAATAGGACCATATTAAAACCTGTGTTTTGCTAGGCTCGGTGGCGCATGCCTGTAATCCTAGCATCTCGGGAGGCTGGGACAGGAGAATCGCGAGTTCAAAGCCAGCCTCAGCAATGGCAAGGTGCTAAGCAACTCAGTGAGACCCTGTCTCTAAATAAAATACACAACAGGGCTGGGGATGTGGCTCAGTGGTTGAGTGCCCCTGAGTTCAATCCCCAGTACAAAAACAACAACAACAACAAAAACCCCTGTGTTTTAACTCCCATCAGTGCCATTTTTTTATCCCACTTTTTTTTGGGGGGTAGGGTGGGGAGGAGTACCAGGGATTAACATGGAAAGGAAGAGTTTTAAATGTAATAATAGAACTCAGTAGATGATGATCTGTAAACTTATTCCAATGACTAGTTTTGTGGTTTTTGTCACCTACTAGTCATGAAATTTTTGGATAGATCACCTGTTTTCTTCAACCAGTGCTTATTAAATTACTAATGTGAAACCGAGGTTCACAGTCCTGCAAGGGAGACTTATGAAAAATTAACTATATGTTATGAACACTGGCTCTCATTTAGTTTTCTTGAACCTGCAAAATGGGGATAATACTTTTATCTTTTGTGTGATGCAAAATGATTCACCAAATTTGAAAGGTATTATGCAAACACAAGCTATTTTATATTATATATTTTATATTATATTTTTTTCTTTGCTTTTTTTGCAAGGAAAAAAATCTAGCCGGGCACGGTGGCACACACATGTAATTCCGGCACTTGGGAGGCTGAGGCAGGAGGATCATGAGTTCAAAGCCAGCCTCAGCAATGGCGAGGCACTTAGCAATTCAGTGAGACCCTGTCTCTAGTAAAATACAAAAAAGGGCTGGGGATGTGGCCCAGTGGTTGAGTGCCCCTGAGTTTAATCCCTGGTACCAAAAAAAAAATCTATTTTTTATTTATTTGGGTGCTAGGGATTAAACCCACAGCCTCTTGCTGCTAAAAACTGAGCTACATCCCCATTCCACCAAAAATCATGATTTAAATCATGCCCTAGACTCAGTAATTTAACCAAATAGCTTCATAGGAGTGAATTTGCTGGAGTATACATTTTCTTTTTGATTAAATTGCATGTTTCTAAATTTGATATCAGAGTTCAAGGTCAGCCTGGACAACTCAATGAGACCTGTCTCAAAAGGAAAAAAAAATTACCAAAGGATTGGGGATGTATGCTGATCTAGCATGTGTGAGATCCTGGGTTTGAGTCTTAGCATCATCAATAAATAAACAAACTGAAGAATAAATAAAATTAATTAAAAATAATAAGCCAGGCATTATTTAAAAATGAATAAATAAATAAAATTAATTCCTCCAAGGACAGGAAATCTATTAAATACCAAGGTAGCCAGTTCCATTTTCACCAGTCCTAATTGTCAGAGAAAATTTTTTTTTTTTTTTTTTTTTGGTAGTGGGGATTGAACTCAGCGGCACTCGACCACTGGGCCACATCCCCAGCCCTTTTTTTGTATTTTATTAGAGACAGGGTCTCACTGAGTTGCTAAGTGCCTCGCCATTGCTGAGGCTGGCTTTGAACTCACGATCCTCCTGCCTCAGCCTCCCAAAGTGCTGGGATTACAGGCGTGCGCCACCGCGCCCGGCTGTTAGAGAAAATTTTTACCTGTTCAAAGGGATTTGCATTATTGTTACCCACTTTCCTTGGTCTATCATTTGGTTCCTATTTTATCACATTAAGCCTACAAGTACACAGCAAAGTCTTTTTTCTTTTTTGTATTAGGGATTAAATCCAGGGTGTTTCATCATGGAGCTACATCCCCAGCCCTTTTTACTGGTTTATTTTGAAAGAGGGTCTCACTAAGTTGCTAAGGCTGTCCTCGAACTCGCAATCATCCTGCCTTATCTCCTTAGTTGCTGGGGTTAGAAGCATGAGCCATCACACCAGCTAACAATAGAGTCTTTACAACATGACTAATTTAAGGCATAAAGTTCCATTTTGGGGGAAGGAGTTATTCTTGGTAAATCCACTCAAGTCCGGGTAATAACTGTCTTCTTAAAATTTGACAGTCTGACTGTTGAATATAGGATTCCATCACAAGCCAATGCCTAATCCACTGGCTTATGGTATTCAAACTCTTACCTTTTGGAAGATTAAAGCCTTTGCCCAGCTGTAGCCTTCTACCTTTTCTCCTATCTTCCAGAATTTCTAAAAGATGATGGATAATGGTTCTCTTAGAATTTGTTAGTTGCCTAAGCATCAGAGAATATGACTTATATGCTTTGAAACATGATATCATTTGAATCACTTGGCTTAGTCACCTATCCTGGGTTTCACCTTTTTTTTTTTTTTTTTTTTTTTTTTTTTGTTTAGTCTACCTTTACAGTTTAAAGACCCATGAATATAAATAAGAGAGTTGTAGTCCTGTTATCTAACAGGAGATCAGCTTATCACATTTTGCTTTAAGTCATGTATCCTATTGCTTACGGGTTTCTTTCAGACAGAAACTGTTTTATCTTTCCCAAAATTGAGGCTGGTGAGGGCTCAGTAAAAGTTGATTGAATTTTCTAAGCTTTTAGCCAAATCTTTCTTGATTTGTTCCTCCTAGATACTTTCTTACTTTAAGAAACTTTTTAAAATGTTTTTTTTAGCATTTTTATGAGCCTTAATTTTTTTCAGCTCCTAAGCCTTCCTTTAAGTTGTGATTTTAAATTTCATCAATATTGTTGAGTTGCCCCACTTCCCCTACACACACATCTTTTTTCTTCTGTTAGGTTTCTTTAAAAAACCTAATATGATGGGTTGAGGGTGTCACTCACTGGACTTAGCATGTGAAAGACCCTGGGTTTGATCTTCAGCATTGCAAAAAAAAAAAAAAAAAGAAAAGAAAGAAAAATTCTTTTTAATTTGATATGATTTTGTAGGATTCTATTAGTGGAAAAATAGAGTTTATCTAATTTGAATCTCCATTTAAAAAGTCATGAAACTGGGCTGGGGTTGTGGCTCAGTGGCAGAGTGCTCACCTCGCACGTGCGCGGCCCGGGTTCCATCTTCAGCACCACATAAACATAAATGCATTGCATTGTGTACAACTAAAGTAAATAAATAAATATTTAAAAAAAAAAAAAGTCATGAAACTGAAGCCCAGAGAGGCTAAATGACTTGCTTGATTTAGATTTTAACTGAGATTTTGGCAAGGTCTCAAGAAAGTGAGTGAGATTATCTACCAGAATTCAAGTCTCTGATTGCCAGGTCTGTGACCTTTCCACTGAGCCTGTTTGAATTTATCACAATTACATATGAGACCTCTTCTCATTCGTTGGCTGTCTTCCTCTTTTTCTCTCAGGGACTTTTTGCAAAAGTCTGAAGAGGCCATTCTCTGGGAACTGCAGGTTAAATGTGCCGACTTGAAGTCAACAGTCAGCATTCATTCTAGCCTGCCATTTGTCTGTCTTACTCTTTTAAGTTTCAGTATGAAAAGAAAAGGTCATTTTTCTCTCACCTTTCCAAGGATCATGTCAATTCTCCCTTCCCCCATGTGTAAAAAAGAGCCTGTCATCAGAACAATTTTTTAAGATTTTTAAGAGATGGTGTGTCTGCAATTAAGCATAATACAGCTGTCTTCAGTATACTTCAAGTAATGTGAGTTGCCTTTTTTCCCCCTTTCCTCGGAATTTAAGTGTTCTTCCCTATATTTCCACACTCTACTTCATAGATCTGTATGTGGGTCTGACTTGTGTATATGCTTATCTCTACTGTCATTCCCTTCCCCAACCTTTTTTTTTTTTTAATTTATTTTTAGTATATACCCTTCCATTGTATATTTCAGTTTTGAAATTCTTAATAATATACAAACTTATGGTCTACAAAGTTGTCTCTTTTTGTTAATTCAATATTTAATATGTGCCTAGTTTGAGGAACTGTGTTTTTCTTTTCTTTCTTTTTCTTTTTCTTTTTTGGTAGTAGGGAACCAGGGGCACTTTAACCACTGAGGTACATCCCTAGCCTTTATTATTTTTTACTTTGAGACAGGGCCTTGCCAAGTTGCTGAGGCTGACTTTGAACTCCCGATCCTCCTGCCTCAACCTCCTGAGGCACTGGGATTAAGGCATGTGCCTCTGTGCCTAGTGGAACTGTGTTTTTCTACTTCATATTTACTTCCTTATGATAGCATTTCAAAGTTACCCATATGCTTGCTTTTTTACTTGGTATGGAATTATCCAAATCCCCAAGTATTGTACCTGACAAATCACTCTGCTTCCTTTTTTTTTTTTTTTTTTAAATATTTATTTATTTGCTTTTAGTTGTACACAATGCGTTTTTTTACGTGGTGCTGAGGTTCGAACCCGAGCTGCGCACGTGCTAGGCAAGTGCTCTACCGCTGAGCCACAACCCCAGCCCCCCCCTTTTTTTTTTTTTTTTTTTTTTTTTTGACCTAAGCATTACTGGTAGACTTCAGTGTTTGCTTCTCTGTGTGTCATATAGTCTTCTCCAGAGCATTGGACTTGGCAGCATTTCCAGAACTTTTTTACTATCTCTCTGAAATGAGTTTAAAGTTTTAGTTCAGAGAGCAGGTTCACTGCCAAATGAATGTGTCAATCTTTGTTAACTTGTGGTCATTTCTTTGTAAATTATTCTCGTGCCTGGGTTATCATCCAGAAAAACCAAAGCCACCATGTAATGAACTCTTACAAAAATCTGTCATCTCGTGGAAGAGAAGATAGGAATACGCATTTCAACCAGATTCTTCTACTTCCTACATATGTTCTTTGATGGTCTTGATAATCAATCTATTCTCTGAAAGATTAAACAGGAGTAGATTCTGTTTCTAGGCCCATTTTAGATGCTGTTTCTAGGCCCATTTTAGTAGGCTCTGCCATGTATTGAATGCTCTTCAGAAACACCTCACACCCTTCAATTGACCTGGTGAGTTCTATATATACCCCATGAAAGGTATTCTTGAACTACCAACACACATCACTTCCTCTGGAAATAATGACAGAACTGTTTTATCTGCTAACCCCTTGGATTCCTCCTATGTTTCTATGGAACATATTTCTCCTTTTTTAGCATGTTTTCTAGAACTTGTAGGTAAATCAGACTAGGAACAGTAGGAGCTAGAAGATGAGTCAGTCATATTGACAACCAGGTGAGTCAGATTGCTTAGTATTTTCACCCAAAAGCAGGTGATAAGACCAAGTCCAGTCAGCCAGGTAGAACATTTTGTCTAGAATGAATAAGAAATAGTAGGTAGTTCAGACAACTAGACATTACAGCGTGGAGGTCCAAAAAGGGTCCAGGGTTTGGAACAAAGAGATTGGGACTCTGAAAATGGATGTGTATTCAGTAGAGAAGTGTTTTGATTGCAAATACTAAGCTTTGAACTGTGAAGATAACATTCAGAGGCTAGAACCAACATCTGGGAGGACGGGTACAAGCAAGTACAGACATGGATCTAGTAGCAGAATTGCTTGACATGGTAGTGTACTCCTGTAATATCAGCCACTTAGGAGGATATTACAAGTTCAGGAGGCAGGAGGATTGCAAGTTCAAGGCCAGCCTGGGCAACTTGGCAAGACCTAGTCTCAAAATAAATAAATAAATAAATAGATAAATAAATAAAGGCTGGGGATGTAGCCCTGTGACAAAGTACCCTTGGGTTCAGTCCCCAGTATTAAAAAAAAAAAAAAGAAGCAGGAGTTGGGGAGAAGCAGAACTATAACAGGCAACTGACTTCACACCAAGCCATCCAAGTGAACTAGCTAGAATTTTTTAATCACATAATTCAAAATAGACTTGATCCCAGCCTTGGGTTGAGTCTGTTGGTGGGGTGTAATGATTCCAACTTAAATAATTTAATTAAGTGGCAGTGCAGGCAGAAATATCCCTGTAGTTTTTCCCTGGGAGATCTTTTAAAGTTCCTCTGATAAAGAACTTCTTTTGCTCTTCTACTCTTAAAATCTTCTGTTCATTTACCTTTTCTTTTGAATATGTAGTTTTTTAGTTATAGGTGGATACAGTACCTTTATTTTATTTTTATGTGGTGCTGAGGATTGAACTCAGTGCCTCATGTTTGCCAGGCAAGCGCTCTACCACTCAGCCCCAGCCCCAGCCCTCATTTACCTTTTGACATTGTTTTACCTCGACCTTCCCTCCTTCAATCTTTTTCTTTTCTTTACTTTTTTATTTTTTAAATTCTTATTTGACTTCCTTTCTGGACCATTTCTGCTCTCTTATCAAAAAAGCTTTTAGCCTGGCACAGTGGTACACACCTGTAATCCCAGTGACTAGGGAGGCTGAGACAAGAGAATCCCAAGTTCAAGGCCAGCTGCAGCAATTCAGTAAGACCCTGTCTCAAAATAAAAAAGGATAAATAAATAAATAAAATAAAAGGGCTGGGTATGTAGCCCAATGGTAAAGTACCCCTAGGTTTAATCCCCAGTAACCCCCACCAAAAAAAAAAAAAAAAAAAAAAAAAAAAAAAAAGCTTTTATAAACCTAAAAAATAGGCATTTTTTGGTCTTGTCCCTTTCTTCTCTAGCAGCAGAAAAGCCAGTGGGCATGTAGTGAATATATTTGATGCTGGTCTCCAGCAAGGAAAAACCAAACCAAATAAAACAAAACGAAACGAAAAAACAGAACACAAACTTAGCAAGTAATTATAAAGGTTCCTTTGGTGTGTCTCATCTCTGGATGAGTCAACAGGTTTTCTTAGCCATTCCTTTTAATCTTGAGCCTGAGCTGCTTCTGGGAAAGAGTGCTATTTTGTTTGGACTATTACCAATACGCATGTTCTGTCTTTCCTTTGCTACTCTTTTTAAATTAGTCAATATCATTCCTAAAATAATTTCTGCTGTAAGCACGTTTTCACACTAAAAATCATGGGCTATACCCAAAGGATAACAGCAACTATAATCAGAAACCTGACACATATTACCTGTTTAGACTAAACTTTACAGGATTTGTTGGATCTTAAGAGACCCATCATGTTATTGGATGTTTACATTTTCTTGAATAAGATTCTATAAATTTGTGTGTACAATTAAATGAGTTTACAGGCTTTTTTCTGTTTGTTTTTTTCCATGTATCTCTAGGGTTGCAATAGTTTCCAAATCTTTTGAAGGAAAAACTGATCGCACAGAAGAATGGTATGGGACCCAGTACAAACAGGAAGCTATACCAGATGAAGTCATTAAGGTAGGGCAAACACACTTATGTATAAGTAAGCCTGATATGTGAGGAACCTGAAGAACATGAGCTCCTTAGATCCACCAACTCTGGGCCCTAAAACAACTCAGGGCCCAGAGTGTGGAGAGATTGATGGCCCTCTGTTGTCTCTGTACTGCCCTGAGAGGAGTGAACAAGGAGCTAGAGAGCTGGAGTTTATGTTCTTGCATAAAGAAATGGCTCTCTGGTCACTTTCTTGTGTGTCTGCCAAACACTCTGGTCTGTAAAGTAGACTCCCAATCTCATGCAGTCAGAGAGCATGGAAGTACAGGGTACACAGAGAAGCAAAGACAAGAAGAAAGATAAGAAGCAGTGACAAAGTAGGGAACATGAAAAACAGATGCAGAGGTTCTGAAGGGTTCAGAAGTCTTGCTGGCACAGTGGGTAGGAGTAGTCTCTGGGATTCATACTGTGATTGCTTTATTTAGGAGGTGAATTAGGCCTTCTATTATATCATTATTATATCATTGCTCGTTTTTATATATTACATATTGTTTTATATATATTATATATTACCATATATTATTATATGTTATCATTATTATTATTTTATATATTATTATTATATCATTGCTCATTTTGTCCATGTAGGAGAATTAGGATTTATTTCAAAACAGGTGTGTTTAGATAGTATTTTACCACACACATCAGTAGTCCAGGTTTTGCTTGTGAGTCTTAAGTGCCAAAAGATACAGATACAGGAACCCAAATAGAACTGCAAATTCTGCAAGACTGAGCCACATCAGCTAGAGACCAAATTACTGAATCCAGAATTATGGACAGTCAGTTGTCCTTTCTTTCCTTTTTCTTTTTAATAATCAAAGGTCTTATAAATTAGGATTCAGCAATCAGTGGCCTGTGGTCTGTGCCACTTAGCTTTTAGAGCCAATCCTAAGAGTAGATCCAATCTTCAGCTTGTCACTCTGTGATTAAATCTCAGCTTGTCCTTAACCTTGTCTTGAATTACTGGTTCACTTGAAAGTTCACATGATCATCTGGGGAAAATGTGGGGGCACACCCTAAGAAGTATTGAAGCAAAAGAAGTCCCCTTTACTTTGAATTGTGCTGCTATAAACATTGATGTGGCTGTGTCACTACAGTATGCTAATTTTAAATCCTTTGGATATATACCAAGGAGTGAGATAACTGGGTCAGAAGGTGGTTTCCAGCCTAGATGCCTATCAACAGATGAATAGATAAAGAAATTGTGGTGTATATGCAGTGGAATATTACTCAGCCATAAACAAGAATGACTTTATGACATTTGCCAGTAAATGGATGGAACTGGAGACTGTCACGCTAAGTAAATGAGCCAATTCCAAAAAACCAAAGGTTGAATGTTTTCACCGATGTGTGGAAGTTAAACCACAATAAAGCGGGGGAGGAGAAGAAGAAAAGTTCAATAGATTAGACAAAATGGAACAAAGCGAAGGGAGAGGGATAGGAATAGGAAAGACAGTAGAATAAATCTAACATAATTTTCCAATGTACAAATATGAAAATACCTAAGTGAACCCCACCAGTGTTCCCACCCACAAGAATGGGGTCCTAATTAGAATAAAACATATTCCATGCTTGTATAATTTTATCAAAATGGATTGTACTGTCATGTATAACTAAGAATAACCAATAAAAAATAGAAAAATAAAATAAAAAACAAATAAAGAAGTCCTCTTTAATCTGGCTTTCAAACCATGTATGGAGGTAACATAGCCAAAAGTATGACTCTTTTCAAATGATCTGTTGTCTCACAGTTGTAGAAATATATCCCTGTACAGATTATTCTTTCTTCTTTAAAGAACTAGAACAAGCATGGTCTTCATGTGGACTAGTCAACTTCTTTGTGTTTCAGTCTCAGATTATTCATGGAGTAGAAGAGTAATGGGGATTGAGCCCAAGGCTGTGTGTATACTAGACAAGTGCCCTACTACAGAGCTACGTCCCCCTGCCCATTCAGGTTTTTCCTTAACCTCAGCTAGTCATTTTGGAGATGTGGAAGGGAAAGACAGATGAATACAAAATCTTCATTTGTACCAGAAAGACCAATTCAAGTTTCATAAAAATCCACAATAGGTCCCAGTTGTAGCCTTTTTATGTGTGATGGAAAAGAATGCTGTGTGACATTTATCCCCTTAATATTTGTTTGGATATTTAGCAAAAGCACTGTTTTAAACTCTCTTAATACGATTCTAATTGCTTTTGTGTGTCTGTGTGTTTCATTCATTTAGAAATGGCAAAATGCTGACCTAAATGGGAAATTTAAACTTCCAACAAAGAATGAATTTATTCCTACAAATTTTGAGATTGTATCATTAGAAAAAGAAGCAACAGCATACCCTGCTCTTATTAAGGTAATGTGCGAGAACAGTGATTATCTATCTATCTATCTATCTATCTATTTATTTATTATGGAGTCTCACTGTGTTGTCCTGGCTTGTATTTGGTACTTAGTTGATTTGTAGGGCTCACATCTCTTAGAAAACGTTACAGATTAAAAAAAAAGTACAAGAAACTTTATAGGAGGAAGATTCAAAAAAATATTGAAGCTAATAAAATACAAAAAAAAACAAAGCTGCTGAGTTCAATCCCCAGTAACATAGCTAAAATCTAGAGAATTGCTTTCTTTACAGGAAAAAAACATCTGGGCTATAACCACAGTCTGTCAAAAAGGTACCAACTTCTAGCCGGGCGCGGTGGCGCACGCCTGTAATCCTGGCACTTTGGGAGGCTGAGGCAGGAGGATCGCGAGTTCAAAGCCAGCCTCAGCAATGGCGAGGCACTTAGCAACTCAGTGAGACCCTGTCTCTAAATAAAATACAAAAAAGGGCTGGGGATGTGGCCCAGTGGTCGAGTGCCCCTGAGTTCAATCCCTGGTACCACAAAAAAAAAAAAAAGGTACCAACTTCTTTTCCACATCCTCTGAAGACCCAATAAGGAAGTATGTTTATGCTGCATCATGAAAGTTAGAGATAAGAAAGAATTTCTGAAACAGAAAAGAGCCTGTCCAAGAGAAACTTTGGATTTTCTCTACCTAAAAATAATTCTTGGGAGCTGGATGCGGTGGCGCACGCCTGTAATCCCAGTACTTGGTAGGCTGAGGCAGGAGGATCGCAAGTTCAAAGCCAGCCTCAGCAATGGCGAGGCACTTAGCAACTCAGTGAGACCCTGTCTCTAATAAAATACAAAAAAGGGCTGGGGATGTGGCCCAGTGGTCGAGTGCCCCTGAATTCAATCCCCGGTACCAAAAATAATAATAATAATAATAATTCTTGGGGCTGAGGGTATATCTCAGTTGGTAGAGTGCTTGCCTCGCATGCATAAGGCCCTGGGTTTGATACCCAGCACCACGCACACAAAAGTAATAATAATAGCAATAGTTCCATAAAACCAAATAACCCAATCAGTAAATGGGCAAAGGAACTGAACAGGCACTCCTCAGAAGATGATATATAATCAATCAACAAATGTATGAAAAAATATTAAGCATCTCTAGCAATTAGAGAAATGCATATCAAAACTACTCTTAAGATTTCATCTCACTCCAGTCAAAATGGCAGCTATTAAGAATAGAAACAACATTAAGTGTTGGTGAGGATGTGGGGAAAGAGGCACGCTCATACAATGCTGGTGGGACTGCAAATTGGTACAACCAATATGGAAAGCAGCATGGAAATTTCTTGGAAAACTGAGAATGGAACCATTTGACACAGCTATCCCACTCCTTGGTTTATACCCAAAGGACTTAAAAACAGCATACTACAGGGACACAGCCACATCAATGTTTATAGCAGCACAGTTCACAATAGCTAAACTGTGGAACCAAGCTAGATGCCCTTCAGTAGATGAGGAAAATGTGGTCTATATACACAATGGCATATTACTAAACAGTAAAAGAGAATAAAATCATGGCATATGCAGGTAAATGGATGGAATTGAAGAATATAATGCTAAGTGAAGTAAGCCAATTCCAAAAAACCAAATGCCTAATGTTTTCTCTGATATAAGGAGGCTGATTCATAGTGGGGTTGGGAGAGGGAGCATGGGAGAATTAGCTGGGGCAAAGGGGAGGGAAGAGGAGGGTGGGTACATGGGATTAGAAAAGATGGTGGAATGAGATGGACATCATTACCCTAAGTACATGTATGAAGACACGATTGGTGTGAATATACTTTGTGTACAACTAGAGATATGAAAAATTGTGCTCTATATGTGTAATATGATTGAAATGCATTCTGCTATCATATATAACACATTTGAATAAAAAATCTTTAAAAATGTTTAAAAATAGAAAAAAGACTATTATCCAACCCAGAAGTTAAAGTCACATTGTCATGCACTGGTTTGATGAGTCCTGTAATAAAAAGAATCTTGAACCTAAAATAATAAGAAATGAAATAAATAAATTCTATGTGGGGGGGGGGGAAAGGAGAAAATGTGTTATATATTAGGTTATGCAAATAAAAAGCTTGTTTACCTCTCCTAGTTTTTATCGGTTGTCTTATTAGAAATGGGGATTGAACCCAGGACCTTGTGCATGCTAAATACATGTTCTACTACTATGTTATACCCCCCAGCCTTTGGTTGTATCTCAGTAGTAAAATGCTTTTCTAGCATACATGAGGCCCTGGGTTCAATCCCAAGTATTATGAATAAAACTTAAAAAATAAGGACTGAGTGCAGTGGCACACACATAAACCCAATGACTCTGGAGGCTGAGGCAAGAGGATCACAAGTTCAAAGCCAGCCTTGGCAAGGCCCTAAGCAACTTGGCAAGACCCTGTCTCAAAAAATAAAAAGGGCCGAGGATGTAGCTCAGTGGTTAAGCACCCTTGGGTTCAATACCTGGCATGCAAACAAACAAATAAATAAATAAATAACATAATGACTCCCGTATATTATAAATAAATAAAATAAACATTTTACTATAGCTATCTGAGGATCAGAAATCTGGACGTTTCATAATTGGGTATTGCCGGATCCGGTTCCCTTAAAGTCAAGCTATTAGCCATGGCTTACATCATCTGAAGGCTCAGTTAGAGCTAGAGGGATTCTCTTCCTAGTTCAGTTATTTGTTAGCATGCCCAACCACATGGGTCTCTTCGTAGAGTTGCTTGACATGACAGCTGGTTTCCCCTGAAGTGATTGATCCAAAAAGGAAAGTGAATGGTTGAGATGGAAGCCAGAGTCTTCTGTAATTTAATCTCAGAGGTATCATAACATCACTTCTCTCATATTGTCTTACATTTATCGGCCTCCTGGTGTCCAGAAAGATGAGCACAAGATCCCCTCATTATGCTTTAAGACCATGGAACGCTTGCCTCCAGAACAAAACATCAGCTATTGCTTCTGTCCTCCTGATGAGTGATTTAATTGAACAGTTTTGCTGAATGTGTCCCTATTTCCCTAACCAAGTTGTTTCTTCATCACAGGATACAGCTATGAGCAAACTATGGTTCAAACAAGATGATAAGTTCTTCTTGCCAAAGGCTTGTCTCAACTTTGAATTTTTCAGGTATGTAAGATGAATCTAGCTATAAAGCTTATAAAAAGCTACATTTCTCTTAAGTTTTCTGTTGTTTTTGATCATCTATCTCTAAAAATAAAAAGAATTAGTTATTTACCCTAAAAATGGGAAGAAATGTTGTAAGAACCAAGATTATTAATTATTCTTCCTTTCCATTAATGAGTATACCCTTTTACTGAAATGATTTGTATTAGCTCCTTTTAAGGGGACCTTCCTAGCCTTCAGGATTTTGAAATCTGGAGAGGCTACAGACTTACCCAGAAAGTTACATAATTTGGGGTGTTTTTGTTACTTTGGTTTTATAATCTTAGAACTTGCTCAGAAGAGGTAGTAGTTACAAAATGATCTTGAGTCCTTTCTAATCCTTTCATTGTCTGGAGCTCTCTCTGTTCCTGGCTTGGGTACTTTTAAGTTATTTAATAAAAAGGAAGATGTTTATTAAAATTTATGAATAATGTTACTGTTGTCATTCCATCTCTGTTTCCTTTTATTTATTTGTATGGTTCAGTATATCACCCAGTTGAAATTTTACTTTGTGAATTTATACTTTATAACTTTACATTTCTAAAATTCATTGTTAATGTGTTTGTGAAATAAACCTATCATGTACTGTTGTTTAATATAATGATCAGGTTTTTATTAGTTTTTCATTATTTGATTGGTTGGACATGAAATTAAAGTGAGATGCATTTTTAAGTGTTTGAGGAAAAGAATTTGTAAAGAGAAAAGTTAATATTCCATCAACAAATATGTTGAGATTGTAGGGATATACAATAATATTGTGTTTTATAGCATCAGATGCATATATTTTCTAGAATTGTGCTGAGATTTTAAAATTTTTAGACCATACTCGGCTATCAAATTATGGCTTATTATTGGTCAAAAGCATTGCAAAATCTCCTTTTTTTGATAGTTTAGAGTAATTTTTGAGACTCTCAGCAGTTTGTCACTACTTTTCTGATTGGCTTCTATGATTATGAATATCTTCTTTGATTATGAATCTCTTTTGAGTGTTCTCTGATCTGCCTAACACAATTCTTAAAAATGGAAATGTCTGTGTCCCACAAATCTCCCTATCTTGGTCTGGTCTTCCTAGAGGTAATCACTGCTGGATTTTTTTTTTTTTTTAATTTTCTGTACACTTTTGTACAAGTGTGTATGTGTGTGTCTGTCTATGTGTGTCCTTTTCATCTTTTCAAAAATAATAGGATTATATTCTGTGTACTTAGTTACAGTTTTTTTTTAAAACCTGTGGTCTGTGTTTAAGCGTATAGTATCCAATTACATTTTGTGTATGTGGTACTGGGAATACAACCCAGGGCCTGGCACATGCTAGGCAAATGCTCTACCACTGAACTGCATCTCCAGCCTTTTTTATTTTATTTTGAGGCAGAGTCTCACTTAACTACCCTGACTGGCCTAGAATTTGTATTCCTCCTGCTTGAGCCTCTTAGGTCACTGGGATTATAGGCCTGTGTTACCCCTTCTAGCCAAAATAATATATTTTTAAAAAATTAACAAATGAACCAAACTTTATGTATTGCAATTGAATCATGTTTTCTTTTAAGTTAGTTCAGGGCTTTCTTCAATGCACTAGCACAGCTACTGTGGATGCAGCATTTTAGACACTTGTTAGAATCATATTCTGACCTCAGTCATGTGGCTGTGAGGTCCCAGACTTGGCTTTTCTGACTTTTCACTTCCAACTAAAAAGTGCACACTTGCCTATGGGGCTGAGCTCTGTCACAACCTCTCTTTGATGATTTGGTTTTTCTGAATCATGTCTTAAGTTTTTGGACTGTTTTTCACCTAAAGAAGGAAATCTATCATCATGTCATGCTTTGAAAGAATTAAGTGGCAGGGGCTGAGGATGTAGTTCAGTGGTAGAGTGCTGGGTTCAATCCCCAGCATGGCAAAAAAAGGAGACAATTAAAAGTATCAGAATATTCATTCAGGTTTTCCATTTGTAGAATGTTTGAATAGTTGTATAATATTCTCTTTGATTTTAATTCTCTAAGCGGACAAATACTTTACCTCTATTTTTGCTTTGTTATCAACTTTGATGCAACTTTTGGCTTTACTATCAATACATCATATTGTGTTATATTTATTTATATTTACTGTGCTACACGTTAAGTGAAATTTTAATTTGTGACCAAACAAACTGAGCAGACACCTTCCTCAAGTCTGTGACACTCCCTATTTCTTCAGCCTGTAACGTTCTCCACTTTCTGCTCCAGATTTCCCCTTGGGCTTGCTCCCTTGCTTCCTTCAGGTCAAGGCCCAGGTGTGAAGTAATCAGAGTGGCCTATTAAACATCTTAAGTAAACTTGTAGTTGTCCTTCCTGGCTGCCATCACCTCATCATTCCCTATTCCTCTTATTCAGTTTAATTTTTCTCCATAGCACTATTACCACATGTTGTATCAGGTTTGAATTTATTATTTGTCTCCTCTGACTAGAGTGTAAGCTCTGTGAGGTCAGGGACTGCCTGATTTGTTCCTCCTCCATTCTCAGTGCCTGAAGAAGAGCCTGGCACTGTAGCAATACCTATGTATTGAATGAATGAATCTTTTACTTCTGATAAAGGTAAGCAGTGTCATAGTCAAATGCATAGGTTGTTTGACTTGCATTTGAATCCCAACTCTGCTGCTGCCAGCCCAGGTGACCTGAAGACAAGTATGTTTCCTATCTGGGAAATGAAGATTTTCTTCATTTCCTAACCTGAAAATAAAGATTAGTTGATCTCTGGTTCTGTTTAGCTTTTGTACTCTATGATTATTTCTTCTCCTTCTCACTTAAGTGTTTTCCTATTTTAATATTTTCTCCTAATTCTGGCTACAGTTATATGATAGAACTTATCAATTATTCTACTGACAGTGCTTTTGGCTTTTTGATTTTGGGGAAAACTCAGGGATAAGCTAATGTTTTCACAGTTCTTCTCAATTTTTCTCTTTTAAGTTCATATGATTGTAGTATACAAATTTCTCCATCTCACATTCTTGACGACCAAGGGTGTGACTTGCTTGGGAGAGAGAAGGGGAACCAGCAAATGCTCTGTCAGCCCAGTCAGCCATGCCTCCTCCTGTTAGCCTAAGGACAGGCATGCCTTTTGTCCCTTTCCCACTCTTACCTGCCTTGCATTTCTAACTTATCAGCTCTGCCATGCCACCTGGGGTAAATACTTCTTTTCTCCTCATTCACTGCCACCAGGACCCGTGTACATGGCACATTTCAGGCTTCTTTTTCAGAAATCATATTTTTTTCCTCATGAGAAGAAGAAATAGACTTAAGAATTCAACCCTATCCTCGGGAAATTATATTAACTGATATGCAATTTCTTGATCCATCTCAAAAGTCCACATTAAAATGGGAAGTAATAAATCAGCTATTTTACTGTCAACGTTTTCTTCCAGCCCATTTGCTTATGTGGACCCCTTGCACTGTAACATGGCCTATTTGTACCTTGAGCTCCTCAAAGACTCACTCAACGAGTATGCATATGCAGCAGAGCTAGCAGGCTTGAGATATGACCTCCAAAATACCATCTATGGGATGTATGTAAGTACCCACGTCTTAGAGCCTTCCACTCATCAACATTTTTTATATTGATTTGATGGAAGCTTTTTTGATTGAGGGTATGAGTTTTATTTCTTTTTAAAAAATCTTTATACCTGATCATATTTTCTCATTTACTTTTTAAGTTAGCTCTTACAAGTATTCAGATATATACCATTCATATTATACAGATTTTCCTTGATTTTTTTTTTCTTTTTTCTTTTCTTTTTTTTTTTTTAAATCTTTCATCAGGTTGTCATATTTTTTTCCTCAAACAAAATTGGACTCTGATATAGGTTTAGCTCTCACTCATTCTATATCTGAAGTCTTGGTCTTTGGCAAGAGAATGAAGTCTCTTTGTAAAATATAAGGTTGACCTGTACTATTTCCCTAGAAAACCAGATCATGAGGCTGCATATCCATACTCTTCGGTCATGTTTCTTCATTATCATGCCACTGCTTGAGGTATCAAAGCATTTCTTTTGTTTTTCTTTTTGTTAGTCGCTACATTTATGCTGATCCTCTCCATTGCAACATGACATACCTGTTTATCAGGTTATTGAAGGATGATTTAAAAGAGTATACATATGCAGCACGCCTCTCAGGTTTGAGCTATGGCATTGCATCAGGAATGAATGCAATACTTGTAAGTAAAATGAAAACCAAAGAAAAAGCACCACACCGTTGAAATATTATATCGAGCTTGGGAAAACTATTAACTTCTGCATTTTTAAACAAGAAGGTTGATGGTTTTTTTTCCTTGCACCATTTTAGTGATTGAAGAACTCAAATTAGTATTAGTTCCACTAATACTTGATTTAGTATTGCTTAGTGCATATTATGAACATATATGTGTGCTACATTTATTTGCATGTTCTTCTGCTTGAGATGTTTAACATACTAATCCTAAAAGCATGTTTTTCTTTCCATATATTTGATTATATTGCCATCTGAAGTAAAAGATATCCATAGTTATTGTTGTGGTGCTTGAATTTTACTTAAGCTTCCTTTAGTTCTGTGGACAGTGATAGAAAGTTCCGGTGTTCAAACACACCTGAAATTTTATTTTATAGCATGCATCATTAACTACTTTATATGTTTGTTTGTTGTTGTTGTTGTTGTTGTTGGTTTTTTTTGAAGCATTATTAAGTACATCCCAAGAAAAAAACTAGATCTTCAATAGTGTTTCTGATGTTTCCTATCTTGATTATATCTCAGTTCAAATTAACACGTTTTATGGCACATATTCATTTTTCATTTTTCTTGAAATTGTTTTCAGAAAACTAAAATTGGAACATTTCTGAATACTCCTTCTAAAAAAATTCTCACACAAAAGGTTTTAGGAGTTTTAAAATTTTATTTTGCAGTGGCTTTTTTCCTTCACATATGTTTTCTGGTAGCTTTTGTTTAATGTATAAGAATCTGCGTGACCTAATCATTCTCAGAATCCACAGAAATTTTTAGATTTAGAGATGAAAATTAACTACAGGTATAAAAGTAATAATCTGGTTTTTTTTGCTGTTGACATTTAGTATTGTATTTCCATTAAAACAAGTAATTTTTATTTATGATTTACGATTAGCTTTCTGCTAATTATCAGTCTCATTCCTACCAAATGTGATATGCTTTGAGTGGCCAGTGACTTTCACTCATGCCGAGGTTCTTGACTATCATCTTTCTCAGGATAAAAAGTTTCATAGCTGGGGCTGGGGTTGTGGCTCAGTGGTAGAGCACTCGCCTAGCACGTGCATGGCCAGTTCGATCCTCAGCACCACGTAAAAATAAACGTATTGTGTACAACTAAAGCAAATAAAAAAAAATACTTTAATTAAAAAAACAAAATGAAACTTTCATAGGAAGCCAGGCGCAGTGATGCACGCTTGTAATCCCAGCACTTGGGATGCCGAGACAGAAAGATCACGAGTTCAAAGCCAGCCTCAGCAATGGTGAGGCACTTAGCAACTCAGTGAGACCCTGTCTCTAAATAAAATACAAAAAAGGGCTGGGGATGTGGCCCAGTGGTTGAGTGCCCCTGAGTTCAATCCCTGATACCAAAAAAAAAAAAAAAAAAAAAAACTTTCATAGGTATTCTAGTTGTAGTGTATCCTGTATTGCTGTGGATACCACTATATGAAAATATGACAATAGCCATCCTCCATTCCCTGCTTTCAAAGTTTTAGACTTTCAGAGACTACTGAAGTAAATTGTCCTAAGGCAAATTCTGACTGTCTTCTCCCTAAACATTTATTTTGACATCAGCTTTTGGGATATCAGCAGAACTTATGAAGTAAGCAAATACTTAGAATTTGGGGTCCTTCTTGGGTGATATTGACTGGGAGAGTAGTACAATCTTGTGTAATACATCATTTGGTCTGCTTGATTTCTCCAAAGGTGATTTTTTTTAAAAAAAATATACATTTGGGCTGGGGATGTGGCTCAGCGGCAGAGCGCTCGCCTCGCACGTGTGCGGCCCGGGTTCGATCCTCAGCACCACGTAAACATAAATGCATTGCATTGTGTACAACTAAAGCAAATAAATATTTTTAAAAAATAAATGTATTGTGTACAACTAAAAGCAAATAAATAAATATTTAAAAAAAATATAAAATATATATATATATATATATATATATATATATATATATATACATTTATGTACTGTTTTGGGACATGCCCAGTAGTTAGCTAGATGATAGTCCCCTGTGTTTTTTATCTTCTTACTATCTACAAGAACTTTAAGCCTACTATTCATTAGAAATTATTTTTTAAAATAAAACTTAGGGACTGTGGATAAAACTCAGTGGTAGAATATGTGCTTAGCGTGCATGAGGCCCTGAGTTCTATCTCCAGCACCAAAAAGAAAAAAAGGAAAAACACATTCTGTGATTAAGTTTGATATAATGGGAATATGAATTTGATGATTTAATGTGTGTTATGATAGTTTGGCATCAGGTGAGTTTACCCACTATGATTAGAAAATGTGAGATTGTGTTTTTTGGCATTATTTATGATAAAGATAGCTAATGTTATATTCCTCAGTTTTAAATTATTTTTGAGGAGTTAAATTCTTTGAATGTCTTGTTTTGTTTTTATTTGAATATACCTGGCTTTGGGATTTTTTTCCTACATGTTTAAAAATCAAGTTTAAGATGATTATTTCAAAGTTATTGGATAATTTTAGACTTTTAATATACCAAACTCTTTCTGTAGCTTTCAGTGAAAGGTTATAATGACAAGCAGCCAATTTTGCTAAAGAAGATCACTGAGAAAATGGCTACCTTTGAGATTGATAAAAAAAGATTTGAAATTATCAAAGAGGCGGTAAGTTTTTTGACTCATTTTTGTGCGTTTTTTATTTATAAAGCTATTGTTATTTGCCATATTATGAAATTTTTTGATAAAAGGAGAGAGGAATAAGTAAAGCATCCATAATCCTGTTGCATTCATCTCACCTTATATTTGCTTAATCTATATCAGAAAGAAAGCCGACTCTGGTGGACACTTGGCCCTCTTCTCTGTGGGCTTCAAGAGCTAGTGTAGTTGCAGTACTGACTTTGAAAGAGAAGCAGCTAATGGCATTCAGGGAGTTTCAGATGAACACGTTTGAGCAGACTGGGTTCTGTCCTACCACAAGAGCTTTGTCACATTAGGGCACACTGTTTAAGTTTGATATATATTTTATTCAAATTCACCCCATGTTTGACCCAGTAATGAGAGTATGGGATGGATTGTTGCTTTCATAGCTAAACTGTGGTCTTCATTGTACATAGTAAGAAAAACTACTGTCTGTTATCAATTGAAGATCCAGTATATATCTATCCATGTTACTTGTTTACCAAGACTTTCAGAATGGCTGTATGTGTACTATGAAGGATGCCAAAAAGATGAAGGCCCTGGAAACCAGAAATAATTTTCTGAGAGGTGAATGATGTCTCATAGTGAAAGCATTTAGAGTACATGTCAGTTGCTGGTGGTAAAGTTGCCGCCTTGACAATGAAAAATCATGCTGGGGCTGGAGCTCAGTGGTAGAGCACTTGCCTAGCATGTGTGAGGTAGAGCACTTGCCTGGCATGTGTGAGGCACTGGGTTCGATTCTTAGCACCACGTACAAAAATAAACAAATAAAGGCATATTGTCCATCTGCAACTACCAAAAAAAAAAAAAAAAAGTTTTTTAAATATGTGACTTCAGGAGGAGAAAGAAGTAAATATTCCCGTATCCCAGTAGCACATAATTCATATAATGAGATTCATAAAATTCATGGATCCACATCTCCCTTCACTAGTATATGCGGTCTCTCAACAATTTCCGGGCTGAACAGCCTCACCAGCATGCCATGTACTACCTCCGCTTGCTGATGACTGAAGTGGCCTGGACTAAAGATGAGTTAAAAGAAGCCCTGGATGGTGAGACCCTTTTTGCTTAAAGCCTAATTAATGCTGTCTCTATTTTTTTCTAAGGTCTTTGTGGTTTATACTGGTATCAAGTGTTATGTTTTTGAATAATATAGTTCTGTTAAAGCCAACTGTGAGCCAGGGATTGTGGCATATGCCTGTAATCCCTGCGACTTGGGAGGCTGAGGCAGGAGGATGGCAGGTTCAAGGACAGCCTTAGCAATTTAGCAAGGCCCTGTTTCAAAAAATAAAAAGGGCTAGTGATATAGCTCAGTGGTAAAGTGCCCCTGGGTTCAATACCTGGTATAAAAAAATAAAAAAAAACCAGTTGTGCATGTTTTTCATAAAAATATTGGTGGCCTTTG
The DNA here is from genome assembly GCA_025594165.1 of Tamias sibiricus. Taxonomy (NCBI): domain Eukaryota; kingdom Metazoa; phylum Chordata; class Mammalia; order Rodentia; family Sciuridae; genus Tamias; species Tamias sibiricus. The sequence continues at coordinate 135,942,593 of CM046663.1, read as the reverse complement.
AAGTAGCTCTTGCATTTGGGCAGTTTAGCCACATTTGCTATTTTCAACCTGAATGCACACGGTTAATTATTACTTTTCTTAGATCTCTGAACATGACTAAATGCTCTGACCCAAGCACTTTACCTTGTTAATATTAAACTTTTCAGAAAGGGGGGAAAGACTGAGCTTGAAAGTCTTATCACATAGAAAACATGCTCAGACATTGTTTTCATGCCCTGGCATCTTTAGATCTGTTAAGTTCAGTTAAAATTTTGGAAAATATGTTAATGCCTAAACAGTGGTCCTTGTTTTTTCCTAAAAATCTTATAATCTAGTTCTCAGGGAGTTTGCTTGAAAGCCTAAATTGTTTGAGAGTTGTGATTATGCCTTCTTTTTATTGTTTTATTTGGTGTCTAGTATAATATAATGCCCTCAATGTGTGTCTCTTGAATGGAATGAAATTCTTTCAGAGTTGCTTTATTGGACAGACTGATGGTATCATCCTTTATCATTTATATTTTCCATTTCCATCATTATTTCACCACTTAAAATTGTCTGTATGCTCATTAGTAAGAATAAAAAAACAAGCCGGGCACTGTGGTACACACCTGCAATCCCAGCACTTGAGAGGCTGAGGCAGGAGGATTGCAAGTTCAAAGCCAGCCTCAGCAATGGCGAGGCACTTAGCAACTCAGTGAGACCCTGTTTCTAATAAAAATACAAAAAAGGGCTGGGGATGTGGCCCAGTGGTCATGTGCCCCTGAGTTCAATGCCCAGTACCAAAAAAGAAAAAAAAAATTTTTTTAAATAATTCTTGCATTTTCAGCTAGTTGTATTGTATCGGTGTTAATTTCTTAAGTTTGATCATCATATTATGATTATGAAAGATATTAACTAATTAGGAGAAATTGGGTGAAGGGTATAATAAAGGAACTGGTATTTTTGCAAATCTTCTGTAAATCTTAAATTATCTCAAATGCAAAGGTTTTCTGTTTGCTTGCTTGCTTTTTTGTATTTACACTTATATGTAGAAGTTACCATTTTCTATTCCTTTATAGATGTCACCCTTCCTCGCCTTAAGGCCTTCATACCTCAGCTTCTGTCACGGCTGCACATTGAAGCCCTTCTCCATGGAAACATAACAAAGCAGGTGAGTGGTTGAGGTTTTAGTGGTCTGCTGTGGACCACTGGAAGAGATATTTTTCCTTTAGTCTGTTTTAAGATTATTAACCAGCACAGTGATCAGCTCATTAGAGTTCACTCAACCTTCTCTACTCTGTGGAGGAAGGTGGGAGAGGGCAAGGAGGAGGTAGAATACTGTGGTTAACTGAAGACCTGCTTTCATGGGGCTGCCTCCTCTGCTATTTCCTGCCTTGTGCAATCTTAGGAGAAAATGGGAATAATAACCTCTGTTGTGTAGGTTCACATAATGTACATTCAAGTCCTGACCCTGCCACATAATAGATATGTATGTAATCTTATGAAAATTTCTTAACTCTGCTCTGTTTACTTATCTGTAAAAGTAGAATTAGAGTAGCCACCTACATTGTGGGTTATAAGAATTAAATAGTACATGCCAAGCACTTAGCACATGGAAAGCACTACAAAATTCCCATAGCAGTCTGTCTCAAGAGCTCTCACTCTCCACCACTCTGTAATACTGCCTCCAAAATAATACGCCCAAAGTCAGATTCTAATAAATGATAGAGACAGGATTCTTGCCAAGGTTAGTTTCATTCACAATAAAACTTTATGTTTACCTTCTTTGCTTGGCTCTGACCCCAGGTGTTTGCAGTCAAGGTCATTCATTTAGGACCAGCTCTCCATTACCAATTCCTCTTCAACTTGGGCAGTGCTTTTTTCCCCAGCATTGCCATCTGTATTAATAATGATCTGGGTCTCTGTTTCTCTTCGCTACTACCATATTGATTGACAGATTCAACTTTTATCCATTTGAGTGGTATTAAAACCTATTTTTATGATAAACTAAGCTACTTTATTTTAATAGCATTTTTTAAAATATTGTAAAAAACTGTCCAGTTTACTCGTTTTATTTTCACAGACCAGATACATTTGTTTTTTGTAATATGCTATGACATCTTTTTCCCCAGGCTGCACTAGGAATCATGCAAATGGTCGAAGACACTCTTATTGAATATGCTCACACCAAACCTCTTCTTCCAAGTCAGCTGGTTCGGTATAGAGAAGTTCAGCTCCCTGACAGTAAGTGGAAATGTTAAAACTTTAGGAATGAACTACTTTGACATCATGATATAGGTGATGACAGGTGGGTTGAATTCACTTTGATGATGATATATGATTTTATGACAAAGATCTACTGGGATCCTTCATTCTTTATGGAAGTATGAGTAGAGACAGATAATTCTTCAGAAAATTCTCTGGAGGAAAGCCAAGGAGGTGAAATTGGAGGTAGGAGATAATTTTGAAGAGAATGATACTTGCATTGACTGGGACTTGAGTACAGAAGAGTTAGGAATTAAATATATCACAGTTAAAATATTGAGTGAGAAGTATAAAATTTATTTGTAGAAATTAAAAATTATTGCTGGGTGCAGTGGTGCATGCCTATATTCCCAGCGGCTCGGGAGGTTGAGGCAGGAAGATCATGAGTTGAAAGCCAGCCTCAGCAATGGCAAGGCACTAAGCAACTCAGTGAGACCCTGTCTCTAAAAAACAAAATAGGGCTGGGAATGGGGCTCAGTGGTCGAGTGCCCCTGAGTTCAATCCCCGGTACACAAAAAAAAAAAAAAGTAAAAGAAAGTAAAAATTATTTCATTGGAAACCCATAATAATCTTTGGCAGAAAAGGTTTTAGTAAAGTTATAGGTATAGATGGACATGTATTCATTATAAGAATATTTTCAGGTTTGGGGTTGTGGCTCAGCAGCAGAGCACTCGCCTCGCACGTGCGCGGCCCGGGTTCGATCCTCAGCACCACGTAAACATAAATGCATTGCATTGTGTACAACTAAAGTAAATAAATACATATTTTTGAAAAAAAGAATATTTTCATAGCTGGGCGCAGTAGCACACTCCTGTAATCCTAGTGATTCAGGAGTCAGGCAGAAGGATCACAAGACTGAGACCAGCCTTGGAAATTTAGTGAGACCCTAGCTCAAAATAAAAATAAAATTGGGCTAGGGGTGTCACTCAGTTGTAATATGCTACAGGTTAAATCTGCAGTGCCACACGTAAAAAAAAGAATGTTTTCATAGGGATTAACATAAATAATTTATTTTATTCATGTATTTGTATTTACAATATTGGGTAACTTTTACATTAACAATGATTTTATTTTGTTTTGTTTTTACTACTGAGGATTGAACCCAGGGGAGCTTTACCTCTGAGTTACATTCCTAGTCCTTTTTTATTTTCAGACAGGGTCTTGCTAAATTGTTGAGGCTGGCCTCAAATCTGCAATCCTCCTGCCTCAGCCTCCCAAGTTGCTAAAATTATAGGTGTTGGCCACCACACCTGGCAACAATGGCTAATTTTCATGTAAAAATTATTTACTACTGTTCAAAACTGTATCATGGGAAGTATATTAGACCAAGAATGAGAGCATTGATGTTTCTTGGCCACATTTCATTGTGTGTTCCCATTCATGCAGCATCTGTGCTTTTCTTCTCCCAGCTCTTTCGTCCTCCTGAAATAGTGTTCCCTTTAACCCCTCTTCCTCACGGATCTGTGTCTACACCCTACTCATTTTTCTAAATCTATTATATGAGCCAACTACTCCATTGTGTTAGCTTTCTGTTACTGACAAAATACCCAAGATAAACAACCTATAAGAGGGGTGGGGGGGGCACTGGGGTTGTGGCTCAGCGGTAGAGCACTTGCCTTGCACGTGCGCGGCCTGGGTTCGATCCTCAGCACCACATAAACCTGAAAGCATTGTGTACAACTAAATAAATAAATGTTTTTTAAAAAAAAAAAAAAAGAAGGGTGGGTGGCAGGCACAGTGGAGCACTCCTGTAATCCCAGTGGCTCAGGAGGCTGAGACAGGAGGATCGAGAGTTCAAAGCCAGCCTCAGCAACTTAGTGCTAAGCAACTTAGTGAGACCCTATCTCTAAATAAAATACAAAATGGGGCTGGGGACATGGCTCAGTGGTCGAGTGCCTCTGAGTTCAATCCCCGCTCCACTCCCCCCAAAGATAAGAAAAAAAAGGAGGAGGATAAGTATTTTGGCTCAAGTTTTGGAGGTTTCAGTCATGGTCAGTTGGCCTTTTGCTTTGGGGCCTGTAAGCGAGGCAGTACATCACAGTGGGAGCACATGGTAGATGAAGCCCTAACCTCATGGCAGCCCGAGAGAGAGGAGAATGGGGTCCCAATATCTTCTTTCATGCCCCCAATAACCTAACTTCTTTCCACGAGGCTCTACCTCCCAAAGTTTCTACTGCCTCCTAGTAGCACCACAGGCTAGAGCCAAGCCTTCAACACATGAACTTTGGGGGCGTGTTTCAGTCAGCTTTTTTGCTGCTGGGTCTGAAGGACCCAACCAGCACAATTGTAGAGGAGAAAAGGTTTATTTAAGGGCTCACAGTTTCGGAGGTCTTAGTCTATAGAAGGCTGGCTCCATTCCTCGGGGCTCCACGTGAGGCATTATGGTGGAAGAGTGTGGCAGAGGGAAGGAGCTCACATTGTGATCAGGAAGCGGAGAGAGATTCCACTGGCCAGATACAAATATATGGCCCTGCCCCTAGTGAACCACTTCCTCCAGCCACACCCCACCTGCCCCTAGTTTACCACTCAGTTAATCCTATTAGGGATTAATTCACTGATTAGGTTAAGACTATAACCCAATCATTTCTCCTCCAAACCTTCTTGCATTGTCTCATACATGAACTTTTCAGGGCACCACATCTAAACCATAACTGCGGGCATTCAATATTCAAACTATAACATCCACTAAACTTTTTTTAAGACTCTTCTCTACAAGTAGTCACTTCTACTTTTAAACTCCTAGTGCAGTTTTTTGAACCTTTATTTGAGCCACTCAGCACTTCTACTCTTGCATTTGGATGAAAGTGCACCCCCATCTTTTTATTAGACTACGCAGTCCTTAAAACTGAAGTCTGTCTCTGGCTCTAAATAGCTACTAAAGTAACTCAAACATATTACCTCAGAATATCCTTGTTGAATGGCTATCTTGAACACAGCTCTGCTATTCTGCATGCCCAGTCATCACAAAGTTGGTAATCTTCTAGTTTGTTTCTCAGTCACTACAAGTAAGGCAAAGAAAAAGAATCAGGATCTGTTTTTTAAGAGCTATATTATTGGGGCTGGAATGCTGCTCAGTGGTAGAGTGTTTATTACTAGGTTCATTCTAGCACAAAAAAAGAAAGAAAAGTCTGTAACATTTATCTTCAGGCAAACTGAGGCCAACTAGAAACAAAATTTCAAGGTGAATCTTTCATACCTCTTTTCACTGTACTTTCTTCTTTCTTTTTCTTCTCCTAGGACTCTGTCTTTTGGGCCCCAAATTGCCCCAGGTCCCAAAATAGCCCAGTTTAATCCAGGCACAGTGGCACCAGCCTATAATCCCAGGTACTGCAGGAGGATTGCAGGGTGGAGACCAACAGGGGACAACTTAGCCCAACCATAGCCCAACCATGTTTCAAGGGGCTGGGAACATAACTCAGTGATAGAGCACTTTCCTAACATGTAAGAGGCCCTGTATTCAATCCCTAGTACCACACACACACACACACACACACACACACACACACACACACAAAGCCCAATTTACATATTATTCTCAAAATGCCAGGTGTTAGAAAATTATTTCAGTTCAGCCAAGTGATCAGATATGAATGCCTTAAATAATTCCCTAACTTAACTGTCCATGGGAAGGTATTTATGATTTAAAAAATAAAAAGTTGCTAGGCACAGAGGCATACATCTGTAATTCCAGCAACTTGGGAGGCTGAAACAGGAGGATTGCAAGTTCCAGGATAGCCTCAGCAACTTAGCAAGGCCCTAAGCAACTTAGTGAGATCTTGTTTCAAAACAAAAAATTAAAAGGATAGGGGATGTGGCTCAGTGGTAAAAAGAACCCTGGCTTCAATCCCCAGTATCAAAAAATAAAAATTAAAAAAGAAAAAAGAAAAATTTTATGCACTATGAAGGAGACATTTGTCATGTGAATGAAAAGTCTGAAAATGGAAAGGGTAGGGTTTTACAGCTCAGGTTCTCCTCCCTCTTCTGATAAGAATTTAGTGCTGCCATTTTATGATTAGAAAGTTACATATATAAATGGGCAAACATAGCATTGACTTTATTAAATCCTAAATTAGTTTCTTAACCTGTTTCTCTCTCTTTGAAACTTCCTAGGAGGATGGTTTGTTTATCAGCAGAGGAATGAAGTTCACAATAACTGTGGCATCGAGATATACTACCAAACAGACATGCAGAGCACCTCGGAGAACATGTTTCTAGAGCTTTTCTGTCAGATTATTTCTGAGCCTTGCTTCAATACTCTGCGTACCAAGGAGCAGCTGGGTGAGAAGGAAGTGGGGAATAGCAGGATACTGTAGACCTTAATGAAAAACAATTGTCCTCAGAAAACATTCTCCACATGTAGAATTACTTGGCATCATTTAGAGAGACGTGTGAAAACCTTGTTGACAGAGAATTTGCTTCTAAAAGATAATCAATCCAGGCTTGCCTTGTACACACAGGACCCTGGGTTCTATCCCCAGCACCTCAATATAAATAGATAGGTAGAGAGAGAGATAAGCAGTCAATATCTTGTAGATATCAAAGCAATTCTTAATGAGCTGACACTGCATTTATATTACGTACATGTCAATAAAGAAGACATTTTAGGCAGAGGAGAGAGAATGCTGAGGGCAGACTCAAGAGTAGCAAAGTGGAAAGCAGCCCTCCAGAGGAGCTTGGATTCACCAAACGAGTTCCCTGAGGGCAGGCGTTCTCTCTCTCTCTCTCTCTCTCTTTTTTTTTTTTTTTTTTTTCTTTAGTATTTATTTATTTACTTTAGTTGTACACAGTGCAATGCATTTATGTTTACGTGGTGCTGAGGATCGAACCCGGGCCGTGCACGTGCGAGGCAAGTGCTCTGCCGCTGAGCCACAACCCCAGCCCAGGTGTTCTCTCTTATTCATCACTGTATCCCAAACCTGGGACACATACAAGGTACTTGGTATGTATTTGCAAAATTTTAGGCACTCTCAAAAGTCTTAGAGATCCTGGCAGATTTAATAAATGAGAAAAGAAGTTCAAGAAGCCAGGCACGGTGGCGCATGCCTGTAATCCCAATGGCTCAGGAGGCTGAAGCAGGAGGATCTCGAGTTCAAAGCCAGCAAAAGTGAGATGCTAAGCAACTCAGTGAGACCCTGTCTCTAAATAAAATACAGAATAGGGCTGGGGATGTGGCTCAGTGGTCGAGTGCCCCCGAGTTCAATCCCTGGTTACCCACCACACACACACACACACACACAAAATATAAGTTCACGAAGGCCCCGTAATGGCAGAGAGGAACCAGTGAAATAGGATTTGGGTAAGTCTCTCCTGATACCTATAATTTTTTAAAAAACACCATGCTAGGAACTAGACCAAAGGTTATGTTATGGACAGTCTTTCTATTTAAGGAACTTACAGTCAAGTCAGAATGGCAGATCTGCAAAGAGATCATTATAATCCAGTGTGGTAAATGTTACTATAAGAGTGTTCAAACTATAAAAGCTCTGCTGAAGATAGTGACTTCCTCAGAAGTCGAGCCCAAACACAACAAAGTTGTCAGAGATGCGGAACGGCAGAAGGAAGCAAGCCTAGAGCTCAGTTTAGAAAGTTCTTGAAGCACTGTAGTGCATGGCATCACCAGATGCCAGTGGAAGTATGACCTTTAGTTAGCCCAGTCTTATAGAGTTGCAGTCTGAATAGAGTAGGTCCAGGAATGGATTATCTAACAAGAAATGCAGTGGTAGAGCCAGGTTCATATAAGGAATTTAGATACTAAAAGCAGGTAACTGAGACAGTAGTTAGGGGTGAAAATGAGTTCATCATGTCATGGGAATGGGAACGACTTAAGCTTAGATTGAAGGGAATTAACTAACAAAAAATGAGGAGGTGGAATGTGAGTTCAAATGATGAATGGGGTTGTTTGGAGATTTTTTTGTTTTGTCTTTCCCCAAAAAGAAAAAGTCATCTCCAACTTTCTAACTGGTCTTCATGGAGCTCTTCTGCTCTGTCTTTAGAAACCTAGACCATCTTAATATTTTTCCAAAGATAGATAATCTAAAATTCTAAAATAGATTTTATTGCTCCAAAGATTAAAAGTGGCCTGAGTCTCAACTGCCAAGATCCTGACTGGTTGATGTTTGTGTTTTAGGTTACATTGTCTTCAGTGGGCCACGTCGAGCTAATGGTATACAAGGCTTGCGATTCATCATCCAATCAGAAAAGCCACCTCACTACCTAGAAAGCAGAGTGGAAGCTTTCTTAATTACTATGGAAAAGTCCATAGAGGACATGACAGAAGAAGCCTTCCAAAAACACATTCAAGCATTAGCAATTCGTCGACTTGACAAACCAAAGAAATTATCTGCAGAGTGTGCTAAATATTGGGGAGAAATCATCTCTCAGCAGTACAATTTTGACAGAGGTAAGGTAAAATTAGAACCCCAACATACTATGACATTTAAATGTAAAATTTGGAACATTGAGGCCATTCTACAAAATGGCATATATTTTGTGATTTGGCAGTGGAGTAGGGATGGCACTTTTAAAGAACTGTTATTTAATATAACAACAGTTTCCTGCTAGGAATCTTTTCTCCAAAACTATACCTAGGTCTACCTGTAACTCACATTGGTGTATTAATAACAAATCTAATTTCACTTGTTTGTTTGTTCTATCAGTGTACCCCTAAGACTCTGATACATAGATACATAGCACAGATACATAGATACCTATTTTCCATAACACTGAAAAAATGAAAAACTTGTAGATTAAATTCCCTTAAGGCCAGGAATGATGGTGCACACCTATAATCCCAGCATCTCCAGAGCCTCAGCAACTTAGTGAGGGCCTAAGAAATTTAGCGATGCTCTGTCTCAAAATAAAAAATAAAAAAGGCTTGGGATGTAGCTAAGTGGTAAAGACCCCCTGGGTTCAATCCCCAGTACTCCCCTACCCCCCACAAAAAGAATGGATGAATTCCCTTGAGCCAGATACTGCCCTAGAGGCATGGGATTTCAAACATTTGCCTTTAGGGTTCTCCTAAGACTTTCACAGTTTTCAGATTTGGAAGATCTGGGCTTTCTGAAGTTCCCTGTCAGCTTCCTCTCACCTTTCTTCCAGAACAGAGATCAACTACAGAGTTCACTAAGCCACTCTAGAAGTTAGGGGAGTTGAGTAGTGTTCATACTCTGATACCAACAAGTTGAAGATTTTGGCCAAATCACCTTTTTGAGGCCTCAGTTTCCTGTAATTTTTCTAGAAGTTGGATTCAGTACTAATGATAATAGTATCTAGCACTTATTGAGCATTTACCATGTGTCTAACATCTTATCACATGTCATTTTCTTGATTTTCTCATTACAGCCATATTGAGTAGTTCCCCCAGTTTCTAGATGGGGAAACTGAGGCTCAGAAAAGTCAAAGAAAGGGTTGGGGATGTAGCTCAGTTGATAGAGCATTTGCCTGGCGTGCACAAGGCCCTGAGTTCAACCCACAGTACCACAAAAAAATAGAAAAGTCAAAGTGACTAACCCAAAATCCAGCAGCAAATAGCAGAGAGCCATGATGTGTAACCAAGGCTGGCCTTGTTCCTAAACCAAGGTTCTTACCTATTGCACTATATCCACTTACTTTTACTTAAAATCTATTTGCTTTCTACTTGAAAGAGCATATGGTCACCTAAAAATATATTTTTAGCCAGGTGTGGTGGTGCCAACCTATCATCTACTAACTTGGGGTGCTAAAGTAGGAGGATCAAAAGTTTGATGCCAGCCTCGGCAACTTAGCAAAACCTTGTTTCAAAATAAAAAACAAAAAGATCTGGGGAGGGCTGGGGTTGTGGCTCAGCGGCAGGGTGCTCGCCTTGCACGTGTGCAGCCCGGGTTTGATCCTCAGCACCACATAAACATAAATGCATTGCATTGTGTACAACTAAAGTAAATAAATAAATATTAAAAAAAAAAAAAAAAGATCTGGGGATGTAGCTCAGTGGTGTGATAGAGTATGCCCTTGTATTCAATCCCCAGTTTAAAAAAAAAAAAAAAAATGATACTTAAGAGGCTTGGAGTGAAATGTATTGTTGTTTAGTATTTTTGACTGCTTAATATGAAAATATTAGTAAACTATTGTTTGATTGCTTTTTTCAGATAATATAGAAGTTGCATACTTAAAGACACTTACCAAGGAAGACATCATCAAATTCTACAAGGTAAGTTGAATATATTTATTCACATTCTGACTGAAGGAAATATGTGTTGTGTTACTATTTGACATTCAACTTGGATTTATGAAGGTGCTTTTGTGAATTTAAGTATTTTTGACACATTTTGACCCATCACTGTTAGAAAAAAAATAGACAATTCTTATTGAACCCAGTAGTGTCTTTTCTTTGAACTTTCTAGCTTCCACGTGTGAGAGAAAAATGGGACCCTTGACCTTCTGAGTTTGACTTATTTCACTTAACATAACATAATGTTCCCAAGTTCCATCCATTTTCCTGCAAATTACATAATTTTATTTTTTATGGCTGAATAAAACTCCATTGTGTATATATGCCACATTTTCTTTATCCATTTATCCACTGATGAATGCCTACGCTGGTTCCATAATTTGGCTATTGTGACTGGTGTTGCTATAAACATGGGTATACATGTAACACTATTGCATGATGGCTTTAATTTTTCTTTTCTTTTTTTTTTTTTAGGTACTGGGGATTGAACTCAGGGGCACTCAACCACTGAGCCATATCTCCAGCCCTATTTTGTATTTTATTTAGAGACAGGGTCTCACTGAGTTGCTTAGCACCTCGCTTTTGCTGAGGCTGGCTTTGAACTTGCAATCCTCCTGTCTCAGCCTCCTGAGCTGCTGGGATTACAGGCATGTGCCACCATGCCCGGCTATGATGGCTTTAATTCTTTAGGATAAATACTGAGGCGTGGTGTAGCTGGGTCATCTGGTGGTTCCATGTGTAATGTTTATTTCCTTTTTTTTTTTTTTTTATACAATACCTTTATTTTATTCATTTATTTATTTTATGTGGTGCTGAGGATCAAACCCAGCACCTCACACGTGCTAAGTAAGAGCTCTACCACTGAGCTGTCCCTTGCCTAATCTTTCAAGGAGGCTCCCTACAACCATACATAATTAATACAACCATAGTGGTTGTATTAATTTATAGTCCTGCCACAGTGTGAAAGTGGTCCTTTTTCTCCACATCCTCTCCAGTGTTTATTATTATTTCTATTCTTGACGACTGCCATTCTGACTGGTGTGAAATGAAATCTCAGTGTAGTTTTTACTTGTATTTCCATAACTGCTAATGCTGTTGAACATTTTTCATGTTTGTCAGCCATTTGTATTTCTTCTTTTGAGAAGTGTTTATTCAATTCATTTGCCCATTTATTAATTAGTTATTCATTTTTTTTGGTGTAAAGTTTTTTGAATTCTTTATGTATTCTAGATATTAATGCTCTATCAAAAGAGTGGCTAGCAATGATTTTGGCTAGCAACCATTCTGTAGGTTCTCTCTTCACATTCCTAATTGTTTCCTTTGCTGTGCAGAAGCTTTTTAATTTGATGCCATCCTGTGTATTAACTCTTGGCATTATTTCCTAAGTTTTAGGGATCCTGGAACAAAGTTTTTGATCTGAAATATAACCCCAGGTGGTCTTCATGTACATGAAGAGAGAGCTACAGTAGGGTAGTGGGGAGCAGAGGATTGGTGTGAGGGCATGTGTTTCTTGCCAGACAACTTAATAGTCATAAGTGCTGTCTTAGGTCTGCTAACCTACTGGGTCATCTTACCCTCCTTCTGAGGTTCTTTTGTCTGTGGGGCAGAAACAGGAGCATGTGGAGCCTCTGAATACACACCCAGGTCTCCACCCCAACACCAACTGGTAGTTGTGTGACCTCAGCCAGGTTACTTAAGCTCTGAAACCTGTTTCCTTATCTACAAAGTAGAATTGATTGGAGTATTAAAGGAATGAGGTATATAAAGTGTTTGGCACTTAGTAGCATTTAATAAGTAGTGTTGGAGGTTTTGGTGCTATAAATCAGAATGTATTTTTACTTCTTTTTTTAAAAAATGTTTATTTATTTTAGTTGTATACAATGCCTTTATTTTTACATGGTGCTGAGGATTGAACCCGGGCCACGCACATGCTAGGTGTGTGCTCTACTGCTGAGCCACAATCCCAGCCCCAGTGTTTTACTTCTTGATGTTACAAAATAAATTTTAGTTGTACTTATTTGCCACTTAAGACCATTTTGTTTTGTGAGGATAGGTATTCTCAGTTACCTACAAAAAAAGGTTATCACATTCTGCACTTTTTGGTTTCTCAGATATTCATCTTAAGGTATTATTAGTTACAGTTGTTCACAAAAGATGACATCTTAATGTAACTTGCTTAAGCTAAATCTAGAGGAGCATTTCCCTAGCCGTGCTGCAGCTGGTATTCTACAGATATTAACAGAGGCATCTAGGAAAAAGTGTTTCTTAGGGCTAGGATGTGTCTCAGTGCCTACCATGTGCAAGGTCCTGGGTTTGGTCCCCAGCACTGGAAAAAGAGAAAAGAAAGACATTCTTCGATGAAGTATTACATATTACTAGAGGTGGGCCTGGGCTAAGACCCTTAAAAAGGCTGGAGAGTTAAGAGCAGGCCTGTGGGAGTAATCTGGGCTATCTTGTCAACAGAGGGCAGGGACAACCATGGTCAGGCTTGCTATGAAACATCAGCAGGCCTTCATTTGTAGCCACACAGGACCAGGCTTATAATAACTGCTCCATAAATAACTGTTGGATGAATTTGGCTTGCTCAGTGATCTCTCCCACCTGAATATGTGAAACATCACATCTAGCTAAGGCATCAGAGGAAGCTTATCACAATTCCCCAGCCTTTCTTTTTCTTTTTGGTACCGAGGATTGAACTCAGGGGCACTTAACCACTGGGCCACATCCCCAGCCCTTTTTTGTATTTTATTAAAGACAGGGTCTCACTGAGTTGCTAAGTGCCTCACCATTGCTGAGGCTGGCTTTGAACTCGTGATCCTCCTGCCTCAGCCTCCCAAGTGCTGGGATTACAGGCGTGCGCCACCGCGCCCAGCTTCCCCAGCCTTTCTTAGAGAGGGATGCTGGAGGGGCTGGGGATTGAATTTAGGGGCATTCACTAATCTACATTCCCAACCATTTTTATTTTTTATTTTGAGGCAGGGCCTCACTAAGTTGCTGAGACTAGCCTTGAACTTGCTTTCCCCTGCCTCAAGCTCCCAAGTCGCTAGGATTATAGGCAGGTGTTACCAGGCCTGGCATTTTGACCCTTTTTAAAAATATTGAGATGGGGTCCTGCTGAATTGCCCAAGCTGGCTTTGAACTGTGATCCTCCTACTTCAGCCTGCTGAAGTTGCTACAATTATAGGTGTGGGCCACCATGCCCAGCAGCACTTCATCAAAACTTGTACCCCTTTGGAAAAGGGTGACCTTGCTCTTCTTTCTGCCTAGGAAATGTTAGCAGTAGATGCCCCAAGGAGACATAAGGTATCCGTCCACGTTCTTGCCAGGGAAATGGATTCTTGTAAGTATTAAATATTGACTTTTTTTTTTTAAGTCTGTATTTTAGACTCATGTTGAATCATATGATGGCTATCCATTGCCTTAGCTGTATGACTTACAGAGCATCAGAAAGTAGACAGGTAGATAAGGGGAAATAGAGTCTGCTCTGTGGAAGCAAAAGTAAGAGGGAAGGGGAATTGAAGCTGTGAAGGAAGGAACCAGTACCAGGTGACGGTGCCAAGGTAGCCACAGCTTCACAGGAAAACACAGCTGATTACTGGTGGGCTGACTCCAAAGAGTCTTTATGGTATCACTCTGTGTGGGGAGCAAGACTCAGCAATTTACCTACTTGTCTTCTCCTCTTACTATTTGGCCATTAACCCCCTGACTTTCTGGGTTTTACTGCATCTTTCTGGGTGGGTGGAGCCTCAGTCCTGTCAAATCAGACTTGAGTATTGAGCTGCTGCTGCCAAGGTTTTATGACCTCAGTAACATCATTAGCCATCATTACGGACACTCAGAAGGCAGGACAAGCAATCAGTTACTTGGGAGCAGGTGGACTGGGAGAATCTGAGATGTGCATGAGTTGGACCTGATTCAGTTTTTGAATGAACTAAATCTGGCTTGGATTTTTTTCCTATTTGCTCTTGTTTGCAAGTATGAGTAAATGCAAAGCATTAAACCTTTTATTTTCTTATAGGTCCTGTTGTTGGAGAGTTCCCCTGTCAAAATGATATTAATTTGTCACAAGCACCAGCCTTGCCACAAGTAAGAAACATTATGTTAATTTGCACTGTCAAAGGACTTAGAAAGAGCTTGTTCATCAGGACACATAAGACCTAGAGGTTTCAAGTCACCAGATGTTTGAGCTTCTACTTTAGTTCCCCCCACACTGTCTGATCACTTAGCGTCTGCCCTAATCTCCCTTTGCTTCTTGTTTGAACAGTTGTATCACTTTGCATTGAGTGATCTCCAGCCACATGTATCCCCAGCATTGAATATTAGAGTGAGACCTCTTAGTCCTTTCCACAGTGCCTCTGTGGCAAGTCACAATATGAGCAGGCCCTTGATAAATGAGCACACCAGCTTCTGCGGCTCTCCTGAAACCTTGGTGCTCAGCCCCTGGTGAGACAGCCTTTGTATGCCCAGTTGAAAGCCAGGAGACTGCCTGCTGGCCCAAAGTCCCACTAGTGACACTGACCATAGGTTTGCATAAACCAATCTATGACCCCCTGCCCCTGCTGATCTAAAAAAAGATAACAGATCACAATCTATGGAGTATCCCCTTATATGGTGTACTCCCTTTCCCTCAAGAAAAATTGGTGTCCTCTTCAATCTATTTTTAAATTAAACACACTAAAAGGAAACTTTTTTTTTCTTTGCAGCCTGAAGTGATTCAGAACATGACTGAGTTCAAGCGTGGTTTGCCGCTATTTCCCCTTGTGAAACCACATATTAACTTCATGGCTGCAAAACTCTGAAGATTCCCATTCACTGGTGGGAAAGTAAAAGAGGATGTATTCCTGAGTCTTCCAGAGCCTAGGAAAACAGTCTTGGCCACTTTAGTAGTTTCTGGTTCATTATCAGAGACACAGACAAAAAGAAGTTCTCAAATTTCATTATGTAGAAATATTAAAATCTAAAGTAATTAAATTACAGAGTCTTAGAGATGTAGAATATTTTTAAAATACATGCCTCAAATATTTTAAATTGTTTTCTTTTCATTACTCAGAGAACTTTCCCTTATATAACTGCTTAAAATGATGAATGATATTCCTATAGAATCTTTCTTCCCTGTTCTGTAAAATAGTCACTTGTCTGGAGAAAATAAAAGTTAAATTAGCTTTTTTGTAAAAGCCTCCTAGGTTGGCATAGAAGGCTTTAAAATATTTAGAAAAGTATTATCTTTTTAAAAATTGATCTTCAAATTTGCTTTCTATTTTATGGTTTCATGTAAATCAATGGAGAACATTACATTTGGCAGATAATGCACAAAGCAATGTCATTTTCTTTTATTAGTGAAATTGCTGGTTATATAAGGCATGGTTTTAATCTTTTTATAAAATTTGAACATGTTTTTTATTCCAACTAGCAAAATGCTGGAAAAATCTAGAATACCCTACTTATTTACAGTGCTAGAAATACAGATTACCCTACATTAATTTTGTCCCAAACTGAATTTCTCAGGATTACTGTGGTTTGTTTCTGGTTGAGTTATATTGCCATTCTTGTTCATAGTTGGTTTGCAGTGTTCTATCAGTTTTACCATTTCTCATCAATATGTTGTTGTATTTACTTAACAAGTACAAATAGTGTCAACTTCAGATCCTACTGAGTGTATGACATGCTTTTCCAACATCAGCTATTGTTACCACCCTTAACTTTTTACTACAGTGAAACTGCAGTCAGTGTGTGAACCAAAATATTTTGCCCCTTTATGAATTTAAAAGGCAGCAAATACAAAGCCACCTTTTTGGAGATATGCATTCTTAAGTAGTGACTTCCATAAGATTAAAATCCCTCATTGATACCGGTCTGATCTTGCCTTAAGTGTTATTTTTTTTAATATATAAACATACACACAGTGGACTTTTAAAAATATTTTTTTTCATGAGATACTATTTTAGGTGAAATTGTTACTGTAGATTTAACAGCTGTTTTGAAATATTTACTATTATTAAAACTTGCTTCAAGAGAAATTGTGAATATATTTCCACATACAGGCACTAGTAACAGTAAGTGGTCCTGTTGTCCACTAACTCAGGCAAAGAATGGCATTTTCAAATGAAATGTAACCTCCCCCTATGACTTGATTTGCCAGGACTTCTTTCTGTGGAGTCATGTCTTTTCACATCTTAGGTTTTTCCATTTTCCAAATTATCTCAATTTGGGGCAAGAATGATACTAGTCACAACTGAGGAGGCTGCTTTCCAAAGCAGGGCTCCCTTTCTATCGTCAGGTCAATGTGGTGCTGTAACTGTCTTTTTATCTAACTTTAAAAGCCTCCTTGTGTGAAGCTGTCTTGGTCCATCAGAAGGTGTATAAAGTTATCACTTCCTTCTGGTCTTATGCATTTGTAGACTATGCAGCTTTTCATCCAACTGCAAATATATACAAGATGAATCTAAAATTAGTCCTGAGTGTTTAAATCCATCACTGTAAAAGTAAATGAAAATCCACCTGCCTTTTCTGTGGAAAATTATGTGCTATTGAGTAACTTTTAGATCCTTTAAAAAAAATGGGTAAAATTTACAAGTGGCATTTGTATGAGGAAAGGCACCTGAAGAGATCTGAAAGCAATTCCTTGTAGTCTTCCATGAACCTGCACTTGTTCAGTGTGCTCCAGCATTTTCTGGTTTCCAAATGGGATCTAGAGCTACTGTTGGGTCACTCAGGCATACTAATGGATTCATTTAAATGGGTCCCAGCTGCAGTCCATGAGCAATAACAGACTACCCCAGATACTTCTATTTACTCAGTGTTTAGCAGATGAGATTTGTGAAACACATTAAGTTATTAGTTACTGGGGACTTTTTAAGTCTTGTTTTTGACTAGTTGATGTGAAAGAGCATGTGACACAGCCGGTATGATAGAGTCCTAGGGTTATCCTGTTTACAATAAATTGGCTTAATTAAAACTCTGGACTTTGCATTTGTATTATTTTTACAAGTTTTAGTGAAATAAACCCTAGTAACCAATCCTCAGCCATCTTTCAACATCCAAATTAGACAAGATTCCTTGCTTTCGTTATTCCTAATATGGAAAGCAGTTAATTCATATATAAAGTATATCTGGGAAACAATAATTTGCTGAAATAAATGACTCAATTTCCCACTCTTTTTTCCCCCAGAATATTTATTAATCAACTACTATGTGTCAGGTTAAGGTTAATATTCATTCTAGACATAAAGAAAGGAACAAGAAAAGTCTGTGCCCTCGTGGAGTTTACACTATAGTGAGGATAGCAAGTGTAAAAGCAGTCATGGACATAAAGAAAGTAGGCTAAGAAAATGTGGCATGAGCTTGGGTGGCAGGAAGGCCTTCTCTCTGTTGTGGAGTGACAGGAAGAAGCCAGCAGCAAACTTGGGGAAAAGCATCCAGGTAGATCTTCCTTTTTTCCCCTGTCTCCCCTTACTTCATGGCCTGATCCAAAAATGTCTCAAAGAGAAAGCTCTTGCCTTTGTTATCAAGGCTTCCAGGGTCAGGGTAGACCAGCAGAGCAGATTGCCCCTTTCCTCCTGGGCATGGTGTGGGGCTTCCTCTGGCCAGGCGCAGAGATCTAACTCACCTGTTTTGGGGGAACCTGGTCCCTGCACCATCTCCCTCACTCAGGTATCCCTAAAATCTCAGGCCAGACCAGAAGCCAGGGCTGAGCCAGTAGGGTGTGTGGGGATGCCCAATCCTTAGGTCGCCTGGCACCCCAGGAGCACTGGTGGGGCCTCTTGAGTGTCCTTTCTGATTTGTAGGCCAGGATAACAAGGGTGGACCTGGTTCTCAGGATTACAAAGATTGTGATAACACGAAAGAGAGGCTGACCCCCATCCCAGCAGGTTGGAGGACTCATTAGGATGACATGAGAATGGACATCCTAGGAGAGGGGAGGAGAGAAGGGAGGGTAACCCTGTGCACAATAAGATATCCAGGTCAGGTGGGAGTTCCAGGAGGTGCCAAGGTCACTTCTTGGCACAGTCTGCTGGGTCCAGGGCAGCAATGTTGTGGGCAGCTGTGATCAGGTGCATAATGCTGATTACGGACTTCCAAGGCGATGCGAGCAGTGACTCAGAGGCCCATTCAGAAAAGCCCCACAGAGTTGGAGCCAACTAATGGTCCTTCAGAGAAACTGAATAGGTACAGGAGGCAGTAAAAGAGCTCATTTCCAGCACACAGAATGAACAGAGCAGGCCTGGAGGTGTAGTAGATCCAAAGCACTGGATTCCCCAACAGATCAATCATCTTGTGACTCTCACTGCCTCCGACCACTGAACTGGAGTGGTGCAGCCAGTGACTGGCCACATCCAAGCTCATGCTGAGCTGCAAGAGAAGGGTAGCTCAAGGGGACAGCAGGGCCAGGTTGTCCAACAGACACATGGTGGAGCAGCATGTCCAACATGGCCCCAAACCGGGTTCCTTGATTAAGGGCTCTAGCAGCAAGTCCATCAGAAGCATCCAGAATGCATTCTGCTGTCAGGTATAACTAATTAGAACAACAACAACCAAAAAAAAAAAGCATCCAGAAGTCTGCTGAGCAGGTACAAGGAGGAGACTGTGAGGGGGCAGGAGGGCATGAACTTTTAGAGAGCAGTAATGGTGAAGGCAATCCAGACATAGAAGGTGTTTTCACTTGGCACCATAGTGGTCCCTTTGCTGTACTGGGCCCACTTGGGAGGTGCCAGCACTGTCCCAGCTCTACCTGCGCAGCCTCACTCTCTGGCCTGGCACCTCGGCCGTGCCCCTGGTGTCTGGCCCCAGATGTTAAAAGCTTGCAGCTGGCAGGAACATGAGCCATGCTTAATACTCTTCTGTTGGGCAGCGTCTTGCCTCCTCCCTCCCCACAGGTCCACCCCACTCAGCAGCAATCCCTGCTGCTCCAGCTGTGCTCTCCTTCTAGATTGGAGAAAGGAAGATGAACCAATTTCACACTCTTAGAAACAGATAACTTTTTAATGTTGTTTAAGGTCTGGTATAGTGACGCCACCTACTTCACTCTTCTTGCTAAGGATTGCTTTAGCTATTCTGGGTCTCTTATTTTTCCAGATGAATTTCATGCCTGCTTTTTCTATTTCTATGAGGAATGTCATTGGGATTTTGATTTGAATTGCATTAAATCTGTATAATGCTTTTGGTAGTATGGTCATTTTGACAATATTAATTCTGCCTATCCAAGAACAAGGGAGATCTTTCCATCTTCTAAGGTCTTCTTTAATTTCTTTTTTTAGCGTTCTGTAGTTTTCGTTGTAGAGGTCTTTCACCTCTTTTGTTAGGTTGATTCCCATGTATTTTATTTTATTTTTTTTTTTTGAGGGTATTGTAAATGGGGTAGTTTTCCTCATTTCTTTTTCAGAGGATTTGTCACTGAAGTACAGAAATGCCTTTGATTAATGGGTGTTGATTTTATATCCTGCTACTTTGCTGAATTTATTTATTAATTTTAGAAGTTTTCTGGTGGAATTTCTTTGGGTCTTCTAGGTATAGAATCATATCTCATCAACAAATAGTGCTAATTTGAGTTCTTCTTTTCCTTTCTGTATCCCTTTAATTTCTTTCGTGTGTCTAATTGCCCTGGCCAGTGTTTCAAAAACTATGTTAAATAGAAGTGGTGAAAGAGGGCATCCCTGCCTTGTTCCAGTTTTTAGAGGGAAGTCTTTCAGTTTTTCTCCATTTAGAATGATGTTGGCCTGGGGGCTTAGCATAGATAGCTTTTACAATGTTGAGATATGTTCCTGTCAACCCTTATTTTTCTAGTGTTTTGAACATAAAGGGGTGCTATATTTTGTTGAATGCTTTTTCTGCATCTATTGAGATGATCATATAGTTCTTATCTTTAAGTCTGTTGATGTGATGAATTACATTTATTGAATTCCATATGTTGAACCAACCCTGCATTCCAGGGATGAACCCCCACTTGATTGTGGTGCACTATCTTTTTGATATATTTTTGTATTTGATTTGCAGAATTTTATGGAGAATTTTTGCATCTATGTTTATTAGAGATATTGATCTGAAGTTTTCTTTCTTTGATGTGTCTTTGCCTGGTTTTGGAATCATGGTAATATTGGCCTCATAGAATGAGTTTGGAAGTGTTCCCTCTTTTTCTATTTCATGAAATAAATTGAAGAGTATTGTTATTAGTTCTTTAAAGGTCTTGTAGTACTCAGTGTGTATCCATCTCGTCTTGGGCTCTTCTTGGTTGGTAGGCTTCTGATGGCGTCTTCTATTTCATTGCTTGAAATTGATCGTTTAAATTGTGTATATCATCCTCATTCAATTTTGGCAAATCATATGACTCTAAAAATTTGTCAGTGCCTTCAATATTTTCTATTTTATTGGAGTATAAGTTTTCAAAGTAATTTCTAATTATCTTCTGTATTTCTGCAGTGTCTGTTGTGATAGTTCCTTTTTCATCACAGATGTTAGTAATTAGAGTTTTCTCTCTCCTTCTCTTCCTTAGCATGGCTAAGGGTCTGTCAATTTTATTTATTTTCTCAAAGAACCAACTTTTTGTTTTGTCAATTTTTTCAATTGTTTCTTTTGTTTCAATTTCATTGATTTCAGCTCTGATTTTAATTATTTCGTGTCTTCTACTGCCTTTGGTATTGATTGGTTCTTCTTACGTTAAGTCATTTATTTGTTGACTTTTTCTTCTTTTAAGGAATGAACTCTATGCAATGAACTTTCTTCTTAGTACTACTTCATAGTGTTCCATAGATTTCAATACATTGTATCTGTGTTCTCATTCAGTAACAAAAGCAGCATGGTATTGGCACAAAAATAGACTGGTAAATAAATGGTACAGAATAGAGGACACAGAGACTAACCCACATAATTACAGTTATGTTAGACAAAGGCACCAAAAACGTACATTGGAAAAAAGATAGCCTCTTCAACAAATGGTGCTAGGAAAACTGGAAATCTATATGCAACAAAATGAAATTAAACCCCTCTCACCATGCACAAAACTCAACTCAAAGTGGATCAAGGACATAGGAATTAAACCGGAGACGACCCTGCATCTAATAGAAGAAAAAGTAGGCCCAAATCTCCCATCATGTTGAATTAGGCCCCGACTTCCTTAATAAGACTCCTATAACTCAAGGATTAATAACTGGGATGTATTCAAACTAAAAAGCTTCTCAGCAAAAAACAATCAGTGAGGTGAATAGAGAGCCTACATCTTGGGAGCAAATTTTTACCACTTGCACATCAGATAGAGCACTAATCTCTAGGATATATAAAGAACTCAAAAAGCTAAACACCAAGAAAACAAATAACCCAATCAATAAATGGGCCAAGGAACTGAACAGACACTTCTCAGAAGATGATATACAGTCAACAAATGTATGAAAAAATGTTCAACATCTCTAGCAATTAGAGAAATGCAAATCAAAACGACTCTAAGATTTCATCTCACTCCAGTCAGAATGGCAGCTACTAGAATACAAACAAGCCGGGCACCGTGGCGCACTCCTATAATCCCAGCACTTGGGAGGCTGAGGCAGGAGGATTGCAAGTTCAAAGCCAGCCTCAGCAATGGCGAGGCACTTAGCAACTCAGTGAGACCCTGTCTCTAATAAAATACAAAAAAAGGGCTGGGGATGTGGCCCAGTGGTTGAGTGCCCCTGAGTTCAATCCCCAGTGCAAAAAAAAAAAAAAAAAAAATACAAACAACAATAAGTGTTGGCAAGGATGTGGGGGAAAAGGCACACTCATACATTGCTGGTGGGACTGCAAAATGGTGCAGCCAATCTAGAAAGCAGTGTGGAGATTCTTTGGAAAACTGGGAATGGAACCACCTTTTGACCCAGCTATCCCACTCCTCAGTCTATATCCAAAGGACTTAAAAACAGCATACTACAGGGACACAGCCACATCAATATTTACAATAGCACAATTCACAATAGCTAAACTGTGGAACCAACCTAGATACCCTTCAGTAGGTGAATGGATAAAGAAAATGTGGTATATATACACAATGGCAATGGTAATATACTAAGCAGTAAAAGAGAATAGAATCATGGCATTTGCAGGTAAATGGATGGAGTTGAAGAATATAATGCTAAGTGAAGTAAGCCAATCCCAAAAAAACATGCCAAATGTTTTCTCTGATATAAGGAGACTGATTCATAGTGGGGTTGGGAGGGGGAGCATGGGAGGATTAGACAAACTCTAGATAGGGCAAAGGGGAGGGAGGGAAAGGGAGGGGGCATGGGATTAGAAAAGATGGTGGAATGAGATGGACATCATTACCCTAAGTTCATGTATGAAGACACAATTGGTGTGAATATACTTTTTTTTTAATATTTTTATTTATTTGCTTTAGTTGTACACAATGCGTTTTATTCAATGGCATTTTATTTGTACGTGGTGCTGAGGATCGAACCCGGGTCGCCCACGCGCTAGGCGAGTGCTGTACCGCTGAGCCACAATCCCAGCCCTGGTGTGAATATACTTTGTATACAACCAGAGATATGAAAAATTGTGCTCTATATATATATAATATGAAATGAAATGCATTCTGCTATCATATATAACAACTTAGAATAAAAAATTTTTAAAAAGAAATAGATAATTTTTGTAAAATAGAAACTTCCATATTTCAGACTGTAAGTATATTCACTGATGTGAAACCCAGAAAGATGTGTCTCCTGGCCTTGCAAGGGAAGAAAATAACAAAATCTCTCTCCTTTACAGTTAGTCTTTACCTCTTCTTGTCACATCTCCAGTTGCAGGTTAGGCAGATCTCTTGTCCTGTCTCTGGTCTCTGACCCCATCAATATAATCCTTCTACTCATGCTGGCCAGCTGGCTCAGTCAGGCATTTCAAGAAGTCTGCCCATTCGTCTGTTTTCAGCCTAGGACATTTGTTCAGCCCACACAGACAGCATTGTGCTTGGGGATGATATGGAGGCCCAGAGCAACCTCTCTCTCACACCATCAGGTTTCTTTATCATTTTCTGTACCTTTTTTTTTTTTTTTTTTTTTAATTCAAACCTCCATTCAGATCTTTAGACTCCAGGTCTTATTGATCCCTGTGACTTCCTATAATAATAGCTTCCAAGTCCTTGTGAAACAAGAAGGGCAGTTGGTTTTGTTTTATATGTGTGTGTGTGTGTGTGTGTGTGTGTGTGTGTGTGTGTTTTCGTTTTTTTTTTTTTTTTTAATCCTACAAATTTTAATTTTTAAGCAAGTAAATATCAATTTCTATAAACCACTGATGCCTAAAACTACTGGACTCCTTTCTTTTTATTAAAGTGGAAAATGTCCTGGAAGCCAAAGTGAGGTGACCCTTGTGGGTTATGCCCAGCTATGACTTAAGCCATTTCTTGCTCAGAAGGAACTAGTTAGAGTATTTCAAACATCACCTATACAAGGTCCTGGCTGTAGCTGATTTTTTGTCCATAAGCTCAGGGGGAGCTCTTTGTAGGTGACCTGTTGGACTCATGCATAGCTACCTCATTTAGTGGTTCTGGTTTTGGTCTTTTGATATTGGTTTTTGACTTGGGGTTTTGTTTCTTGTGTGTTTTGGCATTGTTAGGTTTTGTTGTTTGATTATGGTTTTCATTTTTGTTACCAGAGAACCCGGACACTGAGCCACATCCCCAGGACTTTTTATTTTTTATTTTGAGATAGGGTCTCACTAAGTTGCTGAGGGCCTCGCTAAATTGGCTTTGAACATGTGATCTTCCTGTCTCAGCTCCCAAGTAGCAGGAATTATAGGCATGCACCACCACACCTGGCTGTTGTTTTTTTTGTTTGTTTGTTTTTGTTTTTTTAGTTATAGATGGACACAGTATCTTTATTTATGTGGTGCTGAGACTCGAACCCAGGGCCTCACGTGTGCAAGGTAAGCACTCTACCACTGAGGTACAACCCCAGTCCTGTTTTGGTTTTTGACTTTGATTTTTTGTTTTGTTTTAGCTAGCATCCTTAGTATTGCTGCTTAGGATCTATAATGAGAGTAGTCAGAGTAGTAAGATTATAACAGGGCCTCTCAGTCAACTCCTCCTAAAAGGATGCCCTCATAGACCATTATAGGGTCCTGAAGGACATCAGGCAGGGCAACTTTGTCCAGGTGAAATTGGCCCACCATCTCCTCACGGGAACTTAGGTGGCTGTGAAGATCCTGCCAAAGATAAAGCAGAACTTCCCCTACATTAATATCCAAACTGGTTATAATGGATACCTTAGAATACCCAAATGTGATTCAGCTGTTTCAAGTTATTGAAACCATTGAAAATATCTACCTTGTGTGATGGAGCATGCAGGTGACATCAGCAGTACATCCTGGTGGCATGCAGGAAGAGGAGGCTCAGAGAGTGGGGAAAGATTATATGTGCCATGAGCTACTGCCACAAGAGGGGCATCCTGCACAGAGATCTGAAGCTGGAGTGCATCCTCATGGATGCCAGAGGAGACCTCAGACTCATTGACTTCACCCTGAGCAGAAGCTGGACAGGATCTGGGGAACTCTCTGGTCCTGTGCCCCAGAAATCTTCCCAGGGATAAGAATATGACAGCCCTGCAGTGGACGTCTGGAGCCTGGATGTTATTCTGTACATTATAGTCACAGGTTGTCACCCATTTAACAGGACCTCTTTATCTTAGCTGAAGGAGCAAGTCCTGCACACAAGGTACAACATTTCCTCTCAAGTTTTCACAGACATGAAATGCCTCACCTGTGTGTGGACCCCATGCAGAGGCCTACAGTAGACCAAATCATGGGCCACCTGCCAAGCCAGGGTGAGGAATTCTAGAGAGTCATTCTAGGGAGCCACTCCCCAACCACCCAGACCCAACAATAATGATTATCATGTCTGACGTGGGTTACAACCCATTCAATACCTGGTACTTTTGGTAAATGGAAAATATGGTGAGGTAATAGCTGTATACCTAATATTCTAACACCATATAACCCAAGGGGTAGGCTGGGTTAAGTTAAGCCTGGGCATCCAGAGGTTTGGCCTTGCCCACAACCCACAGATCCCTTCCACTTTCCCTTTCTACCCAAAGAGGGGTGCCATGAGTCTGCCCTTTCCACCTACCCGTATTGTACCTTGAGCATCAGCTGCCTGAGGAGGCCAAGCAGTCAGGGCAGAAGGGAAGCCGAAGAGCCAACCTGCTTGCCATTGCTCCCTGTGGCCTGCATGCAAGGACCCCCACTCCAGGAAAGCCCCACCCCCAGCATGTCCTTCTGCCCCCAACACCCAGCTGCTTGACTCTCTTCACTTTGGCAACCCCATACTGGGCCCTCAGCCTATACCCATGACAACAGCAAGAACTGAAAGGAGGTGGCCAGGAGGATTGCCACCTGCATTCAACGAATATGTTGCTGTGTGCCATTTTGCTGTGGGCCTGCCTGCCTTTAAGGCAGGCCCAAGATTCAGGGGGGAAAAAAATGGCTCCAATGAAAGTGAAGAGCTAAAGACAGAGGAAACAAACAGACAGCCGGAGAACCCAGAGCTCTATAGATCCTGATATCATGGCGTGGATTTTGGCCAGGAGTGGACTCAAACAGCTGCAGGAGGGTGGTAAGCAAACTGCCTCGGGCTTCTGCACGTGGATTTCAGTAGGGAGGACAACTAGAGCCACGTGGAGAGCCTGGTGGGGTGGGGGGAGCATTTGCCCCCACCGTGCAGTTGCTTTTCTATTCACATATAACTTCACATTTCTCACATGCACCATCTTAATTGATCCTCCCAACCTTTGCCTATTTTGGACAGCAGAGGACCAGATCTCACAGTCTGTGCCCCTTTACCCCCACTTTGTTAGGCTAAATTATCACCACTGCCTGCAGAATCGCCCAATGTGTTGGGATTAATCCAGATCCACACATCCTAGCCTGCTAAGGCCTTAAATCCAGTGAAGCTCTCCTTCCTGTTGCCCCTGGAGTAATAGACAGCATCTGGGATCTTTCTAGAAATTTAGAAGAAGCTGGGCATAGTGGTACACACCTAGAATCCGAGCAACTCAGGGAACTCTGGAGAATTGCAAGTTCAAGGCCAGATTCAGCAATTTAGCAAGACCCTAAGCAATTTGGTGAGACACTGTCTCAAAAAATAAAAAGGGCTGGAAATGTGTCTCAGTGGTTAAATGCCCCTGGGTTCAATCCTTGTGTTATGGTTTGGATATTAGGATATATGGTTTGGATATCAGGTATATAGCCATCACCTCATCACCCAAATGGTTGAGCTGATCATTAATGGCCAATGATATGATCCATCCATCATACACATGTGATCAAGCCTCTGTAAAACCCCAAAAGGACAGGCTTCAGAGAGCTTCTGGATAGCCGAACACATGGAGGTGCTGAGAGGATGGCATACCCAGAGAGGGCATGGAAACTGTGCCCCTTCCCCACCCCCACTATACCTAGCCCTGTGGATCCCTTCATCTAGCTGTTCATCTGTATCCTTTATAACATCCTTCATAATAAGCTAGTAAATGTAATTGTTTCCCTGAGTTCTGTGAGCTATCACAGCAAATTAAACCCAAGAGGGGGGTAGTGGGAACCCCAATTTATAGCCTATTGATCAGAAGTACAGGTAGTAACCTACTACTTGTGATTGGCATCTGAAGTGAGTGGGAGCAGACTTGTGGGACTGAGCCCTTAATTGCACCCAGCTGATGTTCACTGCAGAATTTCTTGGAGTGTGTAGGGAAACCCATACACTTTTGGTGTTGAAGTTCTTTGTTGAGTGTGAGAAAGAAAGAAAAAAAAAACTTTTTTCCATTCCTCGGTTTATACCCAAAGGACTTAAAAACAGCATACTAGGGCTGGGGTTGTGGCTCAGCGGTAGAGCACGCGCCTAGCACGTGCGCAACCCGGGTTTGATCCTCAGCACCATGTAAACATAAATGCATTGCATTGTGTACAACTAAAGCAAATAAATAATTTTTTTTTTAAGAAAACAGCATACTACAGGGACACAGCCACATCAATGTTTATAGCAGGACAATTCACAACAGCTAAACTGTGGAACCAACCTAGATGCCCTTCAGTAGATGAATGGATAAAGAAAATGTGGAGTATTATTCAGCAATAAAAGAGAATAAAATCATGGCATTCGCAGGTAAATGGATGAAGTTGGAGAATATAATGCTAAGTGAAGTTAGCCAATCCCAAAAAGGCAAATGCCAAATGTTTTCTCTGATTTGAGGAGGCCAATTCACAGTGGGGTTGGAACGGGGAGCATAGGAGGATTAGAGGAACACTAAAATGGCCAATGGGGAGGGAGGGGATGGGAGGGGGCAAAAGGGTGAAGGAAAAAAAAAAAGATGGTAGAATGAGATGGATATCATTACCCTAAGCGCATATATGAAGACACGAATGGTGTGAACATACTTTGTATACAACCAAAGGTATATAAGAATGTGCTCTATAAGTATAATATGAAATGTAATGCATTCTGCTGTCATCTATAACAACTTAGAATAAAAAATAAATAATAAGAACTTTATTCATCTGAAGCCCCTATAACAATGGACAAATTAACAAAAGAAAAGCATACAAACTTATTTAATATAAACTTCATATGACATAAGAGCCTTTATAAGGAAATAAAGACCCATAGAAACGCGTGAATCCATTTTTTTTTTTTTTTTTTTTTTTTTTGTACTGGAGATTGAACCCCGTGATGTTCTACCACTGAGCAGCTACGACCCCAGATATTTTTTATTTTGCGACAGGGTCTCACTAAGTTGCTGAGGCTGTCATTAAGGTGCTAAGGCTGGTCTCAAATTTACAATCCTCCTGCCTCAGCCTCCCAAGTTGCTGGGATTATAAGCATGTGCCACGGTGCCCAGCAAATCCATGTTTGGCTTTTTTTTTTTTTTTTTTTTTTTTTTTGGTGTGTGTGTGTTAGATTTAATAAAGCAGGTACGTCATGGGGAGAAGAGATGACTCTGGAGAAGAGTCTGAGGAGTTCCCAGAGGGAAGGAGGAATTCAACTAAGGACCAACAGTGTTCTCGGCATGACAGAAAAGAATTTCAGCAAGACCCAGAAAAAGGCATAGACAGAGGTTTATTTGGGAAGCAGATACATATTTAAGGGAGCATGCAGGGTATCTTGAGAGTGAGAAGCCCTGCCTTGGGTTGGGGCCAGTATTTACAGAAGGGCAGTAGTTAGGGGCTGGACTGGAGAAGGAGCCAGAGGGAGCCACACAATTTTCACCAGTTTTTCCTGCACTCCTCCATTTTCTTCATTTTACAAGGGTATAGGCCAAAGCCATATTGCTAGAGATTTACAACTGGGCTTGCTACATCTTGATGGCTCTTGGGTGTTTTCTTTGAGAATCAATATCTATATCTTATATCCCCATATTATTCTCCACCCCCAGACTTAGATCCCTTTTTCTTAAGGGGTGCAGAAGGGGGTAGTTCCGTCTTCTGTATCTGCTTCAGGCTGATATGGGTCGTCGTCCCTACCTACCCAGAGGTCTCAAGTTTTCCTGCCTGATTTACTGTGATCAATCTCAATTGTTGAAATGGGTTCGAATCCTTGCTTTGTCATCGTCTTAACATGTAATTGCTGTAATCTGGAAGACACAAACTTTATTAGGAGATTAAAAAGACAAGGTCCGAATAATAGGAAAAGAAATATAGTTACCAGGGGTCCCAATAGTGGTAATAGCCAAGTGAAGTTAGGTAAGTAAGAGGTAACAGTTTCCCATATATCCTTAGTATTACCTGGATAAACATTTTTAAGCCAAACAGCTTTTTGTAAAATTTTTTCAGCACTAGTTTCTATTTGTCCTGACACATTGACATAAAAACAACAAGAGGTATTTGCCAGAGCACAAACTCCACCTTCCTGGGCCAGCAAATAATCTAGAGCCAGCCTGTTTTCTATCACCATTTGTGCTAGTGAATCCAAAGATTTTGCCAGCAGTTTAAAATCTTGTCCAGTTTCTATGGCAATGTCCCCCATGGTTGCTGCAATGTTTTTGGCAGTTACTGCATTATAAGTTATTCCTCCTGCTAATCCAATAAGAGATCCAACTAAGGTTACTACCCCAGCTATAACTAGGCCCGGACCTCTTTTTCTCCTGTGCCTGTGTAATGTAGAAACGGCGCCTTGAGGGTCATTGGTGAAAACTTGTATCTTATCTGCTGGAGAGACAACATATCCTATTCCCCAGGTCCCAGTCATCTCTTTCCAGTCTATGCATTGTACAGCATATCCTTCATATGTCCCTAAATGACTTTGTGTTTGCGTCATGAAGAACATGCCTCTGGGTAAGCATAGAAGTCCGGGCTCAAGACTAGCATCTATCTTATCTTGAGGAATCAGAGAAGGGTGGCTAGTCCATTTGCTTAAGGGCGACAGGTTAGTGTTTTTAAGGAGGCCAAGAAGGCCTCTACTGCTCATTGACTGGTGGAGACTGTCAACCCATTGTTTCCAGTGGTCATGATTCTTCCACGTGTTCTCGCAGCCAAGAGTGGGAGGGACACAGGTACAGTTGGAAAAACCTGTAGCATTGTATAATGATGGTCTTGAGGAATGGTGGGGCAATTTGACGGAGTAACACCCAGTCTTGTTACAACATGAATCTATGATTTTATCACAAGAGAAGAAGGCTCTAGATGGTTTCTTAAACATGTGAATGGAACTTGATTTGGAAAACCCACACCTGAGATTTCTAGGGTGGCTAAAATTAGATCCAGCTATATTAGTCCACCAGGTCAAGGCCGAGGGTTGAAAAGTCCATGTGGGGGTTTTTGTGGGGATGGTAATTTTAATCGTTGGGTTTGGATAGGTGGCATTGGCTCGGTAAGGTAGATTATGAATTATATCAGTCTCATTTGCCCAAATTCCTTCTAATATGGGCTTGGATTTCCCCCCCTGAGTGAGTTGGCGATGGCAAATCCAACATTCAGAAGTGAGGTTATTACCTCTTAGCACATCTTGAGTTAACATATAAAGAAAATTATCATGCCAGTGTTGAGCCAGAAAAGGAGACATGAACATTGAGAAGAGAAGTAAAGTTAGCCACATGGTAATTACATGTGTAATTGGCATATGCACTTCTCTGTAGTAGCCCGAGGGTCGTGCAAAGGAGGATGAGGCTGAAGGACTAGTTTATGACAGAGCAGGAGAAAAAGGAATGAGATTAACTTAGCTTAAACAGGTTTCTCATTTCCTTTGAACAGAATCCATAGATCTTCTAGTGGCTCACATTAATAGGAGTCCTTTTTTTTCCTCTCTGGGGTCATGCGTGGTCCTGGTCCTGCAAAACCTCAAGAAGGACAGAATTAATTCTTGATAAATGGGTCCATGATGTTTGGTCCTTTAGTTTGACAGCTGTCAGGGTACTCAGGAGGACCTTGAAAGGACCCTTCCATTTTGGAAGGAGCTGATCTAAAGGTGAGTCCCTTTTCTAGGTCTTGAGTTGAACTTTGTCACCAGATCAAACTTTTGATATACGGGTTGAATCACCAGGAGCCAGAAGAATCTTGCTGGCATATTCTTTTCTTTTTTTTTTAATATTTATTTATTTGTTTTAGTTGTACACAACGCCTTTATTTTTACATGGTGCTGAGGATCGAACCCGGGCCGCGCACTTGCTAGGCAAGCGCTCTACCGCTGAGCCACAACCCCATCCCCTTGCTGGCATATTCTTATAAGGTCTTTAGTACTTGGCCCAAATTAATCACCTATTTAATCATTTCCTGTATTCTAGGGTCAATGACAGGATTTGAGGTCAGAAAAGGTCTCTGTAAAGCATTTCATAAGGGCTCAGTTGGAGAGAGGTTTTGGGAGCAATCCTGATTCTCAATAGACCAATAAGTGGTAAATGTAACCAGGGCTCTGAAGTCTCCTGGCATAGTTTTGCCAAGGTGGTTCTGATACGTAGATCAGCTCTCTCTACTTTTGCTCCTGATTGAGGGTGCCTGGAGGTGTGAAGATAGTGATGCCCAAAGCTTGTGAGAACTCCTGGGTGAACTTTGAGACAAAGAAAGGTCCGTTGTCACTTTGAAGTGACCTAGAAATACAAATGTAGGAATAATTTCTTTTAATAAGACTTTGATGACTTCTTGGGACTTTTCAGTTGGGTTGGGTACACCTCTATCCACCCAGAAAATGTTTCAGCAAAACAAAGATATTGGGGCTGGAATTGTGGCTGAGTGGTAGAACGCTTGCCTAGCATGTGTGAGGCACTGGGTTCGATCCTTAGCACCACATAAAAATAAGTCAAATAAAGGTATTGTGTCTATCTACAACTTAAAAAAAAAAAGTTTTTAAAAAACGATATTTATATCCTTGACACGGGGACATTTGGGTGAAGTCTGATTGCGCTCTTTCCCAGGGAAAGTGCCCCTCTGTAAGGCAGTGGCTCATTTCCCTCCCTTGGCTTACTATGAAGGCCGAGGGGCAAGCTCTTGTGACCTCCTGTATGGTAGTCTCGAGGTCTTTTCCTCTGAAGGCATGGATGACCAAGGTGCTCAGTGGCTTTCTCCCCAAATGACAAGAACCATGGATCCCTTTGATAATATTCCACTGATCAGCCTGAGGTAATAAAACTTTATAACCTCTTTCTCTAGCTTACTACCCATTTTCTGCAAGTTTACATCCTCTCTGACTTGCCCATTCCCTTTTGGGTTCTGTGTACCATAGGCTAGTCTTTAAATTTTGGGGTAGAGGAATTAGAGCCATTTCTGAAACATCTCAAACTTGGATCTGTGGGTGCATTTCCCTGGCCTATGGGGGAATTGCCCTTTTGATGTCTTTTGCAGTGCATTACTGCTTCTCTGGTAGGTAACCTCACGGCTTCCAAGAGAAAGGATTTCAGGTCCATCTTTGATCAGGGAATGTTTTCCCTGTTAATCCCAGAAAACCAAAGGTCGATTGATTCCTTTGCTATGATGCTACTGAATTATAGTGGCAAGGGAGGGGGATGAGAGGAATGAAGGAATGTTAAATAAAACAAAGGGGAGGGAGAGGATGGGAGGGGGCAAGAGGATAGAAATAATGGCAGAAGGAGTTGGACATCAATATACTAAGTGCATGTATAAAAGCTCAAATGGTGGGGCTGGGATTGTGGCTTAGCAGTAGAGCGCTCACCTAGCACGAGCACGGCCCGGGTTCGATTCTCAGCACCACATAAAAATAAACGCATTGTGTACAACTAAAGCAAATAAATAAATATTTTTTAAAAATAAAAGCTCAAATGGTATGAAAATACTTTGTGTAAAACCAATGACTTGGAAAACTGTGCTCTTTATATGTAATATGAAAGGAACTGCACTCTAAAAGCAAGTATAACAAATTAAATTTTAAAAAAAGAAAAATTTTTAAAAAAATAATTTTTTTTAAAAAGTCCCCTTTCCTGCTGGGCACAGTGGCTCACGCCTGTAATCCCAGCAACTTGGGAGGCTGAGGCAGGAGGATCACCAATTCAAAGCCAGCCTCAGCAATGGCAAAGCCCTAAGCAACTCAGTGAGACCCTTTCTCTAAATAAAATACAAAAAAGGGCTGGGGATGTGGCTCAGTGGTCGAGTGCCCCTGAGTTCAATCCCTGGTATGCCCCCCCCAAAAAAAGTCCCCTTTCTTTCCAAAAAAGTTCCCCTTTTTTCAGCATGAGTATGGAGAATTCAGAAAGCATATCTAGAATCCATATTTTTATATGGATTTATATATGTAAACTGGTTTATTTTTTCCCAGTTGCAAAGCTCAAGTGGGGGCCATTATTTCAACCTTTCTTAGCTGAGGTGTTTGGAGTGAGCAGCTTTGCTTCTGCGGTCCTCTGGAGGTTAACTACTGTGTAGCCTGCTTTTCAAGTCCCCTCATTCACGTAGCTGCCTCCATCTGTGAACAATTCTTTAAGGTAGATCTACTCTACAGTTCCACACAAGAATGAAGCAAATTGCCAGGTGTGGCAGTGCACATCTGTAAGCCCAGTGACTCAGGAGGCTAAGGCAAGAGGATTGCAGGTTCTAAACAGCCTCAGCAACTTAACGAAGACCTGAGCAACTTGTGAAACCCTATCCCAAAATAAAAAAAAAACTTGGGATGTGGCTCAGTGGAAAGCATCCCTGGGTTCAACCCTCAGTACAAAAAAAAAAAAAAAAAAAAAAAAAAAAGAGAGAGAGAGAAGCAAATTGTCCCCTTCTCCTAGAGTGGACAGGAGAGTTGCTGGATTTAGAGTTTGGCAGACCTTAAGGGTAATCTCTAGGGATTCTCATAGGACGGCTGGATTTTTAGATAACCGTTCTCCAGTGATTTTTAGATAACTGTCTTCCAGTGAGCCACTGATGTCCCTAATGTCAAGAACACTCTGAACCTGTTGGCGGGGGTGGGGTCTGGACCTCTAGTGAGTGTCCTAAGGTTAATTGTTAGCTTCTTTTACCAGGGGTGCAGTAGTGGCTACAGCTCACAGGCATCCAAGCCATCTGCGTGACACTGAATCCAGCTGTTTAGAAAAGTAAGCCACAGGTCATGGGGGTCATGGGATGTCCCTCATTCTTTGAATAATGACTCTCAGCACTACACCCTGTCTTTCTGCTACTATAGGGTAAATGTTTTATCCAGATCAGGAATTCCCAGGGTAGGGGTGGACAGCAGCAAACCCAGTCTTTGAATAGTCATCCAGTCTAGGGGCTCATACTCAGGCCCTTGTGAGGCTTTGTAGGATGGCTTAGCTATAAGCCCACAGCTGGGAATCTAAATTTTGCAAAACCCAGCCATGCTTAGGAAAGGTTCTAAGTTGCCCTTTTGTCTGTGGTGGTCCTATCTTTAAAAAGGCTTCTTTTCTCTCAGGGGTGAGAGTTTGTTCCCCTGGAGTTAG
The DNA here is from genome assembly GCA_025594165.1 of Tamias sibiricus. Classification (NCBI taxonomy): domain Eukaryota; kingdom Metazoa; phylum Chordata; class Mammalia; order Rodentia; family Sciuridae; genus Tamias; species Tamias sibiricus. The sequence goes on along the minus strand of CM046663.1, from coordinate 135,908,345 downwards.
GATGTGGCCTAAACATTTTACCCTTTGTCGGGAGATCGGAGCCTTTTGTGGAGACACTCAATATCCTACAGCTCCCAGGAAGTTAAGAACTTTGGCAGTGTTGTTGTCAGAGTCTTGTTTATTAGGACTGTGGATAAGGAGATGATCTACATACTGGAGTAGAGTCCCTGTTTCAAGAGTTGAAGATCTTAATTATTTTTTTTTTAATATTTATTTATTTGCTTTAGTTGTATACAATTCATTTATTTGTACGTGGTGCTGAGGATCGAACCCGGGCCGCGCACATTCCAGGCAAGCACTCTACCGCTGAGCCCCAACCCCAGCCCCCGATCTTAATTCTTTGCTAAAGCATTTCCAAACAAGTGGAGATTATCTCTAAACCCTTAGGGAGCAGTGCCCAGGTATACTGGGCAGTTTTCAAGATACCAAAAGCAAACAGGTATTGAGAGTCAGGATGTAATGGGATGCAGAAGAAAGCATCTTTAAGATCAAAAATAATGAACCAGCCAGGCATGGTTGTGCATGCCTGTAATCCCAGCAGCTCGGGAGACTGAGGCAGGAGGATCACGAGTTAAAAGCCAGCCTCAGCAATGTCGAGGCTCTAAGCAACTCAGCAAGACACTGTCTCTAAATACAATACAAACTAGGACTGGGAATGTGGCTCAGAAGAAAGGGAAGAGAGAAAAGAAAAAAATTCTAAAAGAACATCTTTAAGATCTTGAAGGGGCCCTAATTGGGAAGGGCTGTTGTAGCTAGCTGGAAGCCATGGGTTCCACCTGATATGTATGTGACGCACCTGTAGGCACCCGCAAACCTGAAGGTATATAACCGGGTGAAAGCGGTCCGAGTTAGGAGAACGGAGAATTCAGTCAGCCGGGCAGTCACTCGGTCGGTCAGAAGAATCAGAGCGGCCAGAACGTAGGCAGAGTGGTTACAGAAGAGAAACCAGATACAGAAGAAAGAAGAAGGAAGAAAGAAGAGAGAAGAAAGAAGCTCTAATCTTTCTCTAAGCTAAGCTCTATCTTTCTTTACTCTAAGCTACTCTAAGCTACTAAGACTAAGAAAAATCTTTCTTTCCCTCTCTAAGAAAAATCTTTCTTTCCCTCTCTAAGCTCTAAGAAAGTAGAAGTAAAAGTAGTAAAAGCTTAACTCTGCCTCCGAGAATTTTCCCGCGGCACCGTGGCTGGCCACAACAGGCAGCTTACAAATGGTGGTCCGTCCGGGGCTCGGCAGGCAGAGAAGAAAAGCTAAGAAATAAGAGCAATGAAAAAGCATAGCCTCAGACTCAGTTAAGACCAGCAAAAAGAGTAGTAAACAAGAGAGCATAGCCTCTGACTCAGTTGAGGCCAGTTAAGAATTAAGCTGAAGCAGAGTAGCCGGCCAAAAGCCATAAAAAATAAAGAAGCCAGAAAAGCTATACAGAAAAAAGCCTTGAGCTTTAAACAAGAGAGCATAGCCTCTGACTCAGTTGAGGCCAGTTAAGAATTAAGCTGAAGCAGAGTAGCCAGCGAAAAGCCGAAGCGAGCCGGCCAAAAGCCGAAGCAGAGTAGCCGGCCAAAAGCCATAAAAAATATAGAGAAAAAGCCTTGAGCTTTAGTATAAAGAAAAAAGCCATGAGCTTAAAAGAAAATAGAGAATTAAATAGCATGGTAAAAACCATGCAGAAAAAAAGCCATTGAGCTTTGGCAAGAAAGCCATAAAGAAAAATAAAGAAGAGGAAAAAAAAAAAAAGTCAAAGCCGCTTATGCAATTGTGCTTAACTAGGTGCGTTAGCTGCTCCTCAGCATTAGGCTTCCTTAAAGCCACAGCACCTTCTCAAAAAGGGCTCAAATATCCACCCTTTCAAAAATAAAAGGTGAAAAGCTAGGTAGGGACAAGAAAATAAAAGAAAATAGAGAAAATAAAATAGAGAAAATAGAACAAAAGCACCTTTTTAAACTAAAGGGAAGGAATATGAAGGGGCCCTAATTGGGAAGGGCTGTTGTAGCTAGCTGGAAGCCATGGGTTCCACCTGATATGTATGTGACGCACCTGTAGGCACCCGCAAACCTGAAGGTATATAACCGGGTGAAAGCGGTCCGAGTTAGGAGAACGGAGAATTCAGTCAGCCGGGCAGTCACTCGGTCGGTCAGAAGAATCAGAGCGGCCAGAACGTAGGCAGAGTGGTTACAGAAGAGAAACCAGATACAGAAGAAAGAAGAAGGAAGAAAGAAGAGAGAAGAAAGAAGCTCTAATCTTTCTCTAAGCTAAGCTCTATCTTTCTAAGACTCTAAGCTAAGCTCTAAGCTCTACTATATCTTTCTTTCACTCTAAGCTAAGAAGAAAAATCTTTCTTTCCCTCTCTAAGCTCTAAGAAAGTAGAAGTAAAGTAGCAAAAGCTATACTCTGCCTCCGAGAATTTTCCTCCCGTGGCGGCGCCGTGGCTGGCCGTGACAGGCAGCTTACAAGATCTCAAGTAACCTATGTGTGCTTAAGAACTTACAATTTTGTTGTTGTTGTTATTTTAAATAATAACAACAAACACACCAAAAAAAGCCTTGTAGAGAGTTTTGAGGCACTTTTGGGATGGCACAAAGCCCATTAAGTTTAACTGAGATTTGTTCCTATAACAGGGTCCACTTCTTGCTTGGACATAACCCCCACTGCTCTTCCACTAGGGTCTACTTTAAAACTGACATCTTTTCCTCGACCCCTTCCCTCTCATCCTAACCATGGAGAAAGCAGGATCGACCTTCTTCCCATCCCAGGCTGAGCCACATGTCCTTTAGCTTGCAGACTACAGCTGTGAAGAGCTGGCAGCTGGGGATCCAAGAAATGGCTATTGCTCAAGGCTACAAATGAATCATGACTACCGACAGGGCACAGCTGGAATGCAGCCCTTGCATCACCTCTTCAAAAGCCCCATTTCCCCTGACAAGTGAGAAGCACAGCTGCTGGGACAGGAGTCCCCTGCATCACTCCCTTGCCAGCAAAACCACAAACACCCTCCCCACCCCTTAGCACTTCAAAACTTTGTCCTCCTTACTGGAACGGCTTTGGGGGCAAGGACTGAGCTTTTAGTATCATTGGTAGCTGACAGTAACTGCATGGGATGGAGTAGTTTAGCTGGAGCGTGTAACATGAGAATGTGCAGACATAGATGAGAGAAGCCAGCAGGGGGAGTGGACAGTCAGAAGGGGACCTCAGAACCGAGAGTTATAGCTGAAGCTTAAGGTTGGGAGAGTTAGAGCAGAAGATAAAGTGAGTGGAGAGATTGGGCCCTAAGTGCACTGGGTCTGAATGTGGTGATCAATGGAGCTTCTTTGCTTGTCACATTAAGGCCGGGTCCCTCCAACACTGTGTCTTGGGTTAACCCCACACTTGGTGAAACCGGGTACTCAAGAGGCTAGGAGACTAATCCCTCGTATGTGTCTTCCAGACAAGGGATTTCTGCTCCCCCTGACCCAGGGGGGAACATAAGTCACCTATTTTTCAGTCCCCTAGAGACTGAGAAAACTATGTGATGCAGTGTGAAAAGAGAAAGAAGAGATTTTAGAGAAGACTACTAGTAGACTACTGAGCTCCTACACAGTTTTTACAGTTCAAAAACCCTTACCAGATCCCCAGGACGACATCAGCTGTCACCTTGTTGCCAGGCGAAATCTACACAACTTGGGGACTTCCCAGCCATCCAAGAAGGGCAGCCGTGACAAAAGAGGCAGATACAGGCCTCATTTCTCTCTGGCCTTTGAAAATGAGGAAAGCAGAGAGAGAGGTTTTAGGAATAGGAACCAATAGAAGAAATCATTGTCAAGACAAAAAGAAAATATTTGAGAACACTTACCAAAGTTGATGCCTCTAAAGATTCCAGTATGGGCCAAGAGATGTCTCTGGAGAAAGGTCTGAGGAGTTCCCAAAGGAGAGGGGGAATTCAACTCAGGACCAGCAGGGTTCTTGGCATCCGTGAGGGTAAAGAATTTCAGCAAGACCCAGACAGAGGCATAGACAGAAGTTTATTTAGGAAGCAGATACACATTCAAGGGAGAATGCGGGCTCTCTCAAGGATGAGAAACCCTTCCTTGGGATGAGGTCCAGTATTTACAGAAGAGCAATAATTAGGGGCTGGACTGGAGGTGGAGCCAGGTGGAGCCACACGATTTTTCACCAGTTTTTCCTGTGCTCCTGTATTTTCCTCATTTTACAAGGGCATAGGCCAAGGCCGTGTTGCTGAAGATTTAAACTGTGTTTTCTGCATCTTGATGGCTCTTGGGTGTTTTCTTTGAGACTCAGTATCTCTCTCACTTTATCTTAAATCCCTATCTCAGGTAGTCATGAAAAAGTATGATTGGATAAGAACGTATGATCCAATGGCGAAAAACCTGAGGAAACGTAAAAAGGCTTATTTGTTCAGTTTCAGTGTCCACATTATGTCTTCAGAGATAAAGGGTGTTCTCTTCCTCCTGGTACGGGGAGGGCACCTTTTGACTGAGTCTCATGACCTGCTTCAGGAGAATGTCAGAAAGCCATTCCTAGGCTTTAGGGCCTGTTCCTGGGCCTGTTCCTGGGTAGAAGGGTAAGGGAAGGTGAGAATGACCTTCTGCTTCTGCTGTTTTCTCAAATGCCGAAGTGCCATGTTTCGAGGCAGTGTGTCCTGAACCTCATAAAAAATGTCATTAACCTGCCTGTTCTCCCGCATTGATCTGTAGGTTCTAAGCAATGTCTATCAAAAGCCCAGAAGCTTTGTTGGTAGACATTCACAAACTGAATGTCTACCAACTTAAAATTCACATGGAAATGCAAAGAATCTTGAATAGTTAAAATAATTCCAAAAAGCTGGGCATGGTGGCGCATGCCTGTAATCCCAGCGGCTTGAGGCTGAGACAGGAGGATCGCAAGTCAAAGCCAGCCTCAGCAAAAGTGAGGCATTAAGCAACTCAGTGAGCCCCTGTCTCTAAATAAAATACAAAATAGGTCTGGGGAGGCTAGTGCCCCTGAGTTCATTCCCTGGTACCAAAATAATAATAATAATAATAATAATAATTCCAAAAGAACAAAGTCATCTTTCCTGAAAGGAATGCTTATACAAAATTGTAGTAATCAAGGCAGTGTGGTATTGGCTCAAGGATAGACATAGATCAGTGAAATAGAATAGAGAGTGCAGAAATAGAGTAACACGTTGATTTCATTTTCGGCAACTGATTTTTGACAAAAGTGTTTTTGTAATTCAATGGGGGCGGGCATTTATCCTTCAGCAAATAGTTCTAGAATGATGGAGTATTCTTTTTTTTTTGTTTTGTTTTGTTTTTTTAAAAATTATTTATTTACTTTAGTTGTACACAATGCAATGTATTTATGTTTACGTGGTGCTGAGGATCGAACCCGGGCCGCGCACGTGCGAGGCGAGCGCTCTGCCACTGAGCCACCATCCCAGCCCTGATGGAGTATTCTTATGGGGGAATTTAACCCTAACCCCCACCTCATAGTATTTACAAAATTAACTCAGGAAAGACTAAATATTAAAACAAAAATTAAGCTGAGTGCTGTGGTGCACATCTATAATCCTAGTGACTTGGGAAGCTGAGGCAGGAGGATTGCAAATTCAAGGCCAGCCTCTGTAATCTAGTGAGACCCTAAGCAACTTAATGAGGGCCTGTCTCAAAATTTTTAAAAATGAAATAAAAAGGATTGGGGATATGGCTTAGTGGGTTAAAGTGCCCCTGGGTTAAATCTCTAGTACAAAAAAAAAAATGAAAAAAACAAAAGGCCAACACTGTAAAACTACAAGGAAACAGGAGAAAATAATGCCACTGAAGGCTGGAGGTGTGGCTCAGTGATAGAGTGCTTGCCTTGCATGCATAAGGCCCTAAGTGTGATCCTCAACAACAGAAAACCATTAAAGAAAACATTAAAGGAAAAAATAGACAAATTGAAGTTTTCAAATTTTAAAAATGTCTTTTCTTCCAAAGATACCATTAAGAAAATCCAAAGGAGCAGTGGTGCACCTATAATCCTGGCAGGCAATTCAGAAGGCTGATGGCAGGTTTGAAGCCAGCTTGGGCAACTTAGTGAGACCCCATTTCAAAATAAAAAGCAAAAGGGGCTGTGTGAGCTAGCTATGGCATTAATACAGACACAAATATCAGAATTAATTGAATAATAATAAATTCACAGGATACACCATTTTCAGTGGTGATAGTTTACCAACTTCTTGGGGGTCACCTGATAGTCATAAGCTGGCCAAACTCAAGTTCTTTTATTCCAGTCTTAATTTCTTATACCCACAACACTCAGGACACTTTACGCAATTACATACATAGGTTACAGAAAGGCTAAGAAAGTGTTAAGCAGCTGCTGGGGTTCAGGAGGCTGAATTGAGAGCAAAGGCAGAGAGCAGATCGAATATGGGAGCAGATACCAAAACAAATAATCAAAGTAGGTGGTCAGATAAGATTAAGGACTAGCCAAAAAACTTGTTTAGGGAGCTGTCAAAGCAAGAACTTATCCTAGGCCAGGGTCCATGTGGACAGCAGTTCAGAGTGTCAGCTTGAAGTTTCAACTTGAGATGTCAGCTTAGAGAGGGCTTAAGTCCAAGGACAGAGATTCGGTGGCTCATGGCTAAGGCAGTATTCCTGGGCAAGGCTCCTTATGAGTGACCAGGTGATGGGATCAAGGTGTGTCTTGTCTCAGGTATGGGGGTTGCTTCACTTGGTGGTCTAATGTGTTCTATTAGCTCATGGGCCCTGTTTTCCAATTTGAGTTTGATGTGTGCATGCATCTATGTTCTTCTCATTAATTGGATTAAGTTCACAGGAGGTCATTTTAAAAAAATTTTAGTTGTAGATGGACACAATACCTTTATTTTATTTATTTATGCAGTGCTAAAAATCGAACCCAGTGCCCCACGCGTGCCAGGCAAGTGCTCTACCACTGAGCCACAACCCCAGCCCACAGGTGGTCATTTTTATTAGCACAATTTATTTATCATTTTTTTCTTTATTATGGTTGTGCTAGGCAGTGGTGGTTGTTTACTTGTACAAACAAGGTGTAGAGTCTACCCCAGCACTTGCACTCAAAATGGGGAAACTGATGGCAAACTGCTGTTTTATAAAATGGATCAACTCAGGGAAAGACAGTCTGAGAACTACTGTTCTATACACCATGGAGTAACTCAGAGCAGGACAGCCTGCTATCCACAGGGATGTAGCTCAATGGTACAGTGGCTTTGGGTTCAATCCCCAGTACCACAAAAACTAAAAAATAAAATAATATTAAAAAAAAAAGAAAATATGAGTAACTTAGCCAGGGCCTAAGCAACTCAGTGAGACCCTGTCTAAATAAAATATAAAAAAGGGCTTGGAGATGTGGCTCAGTGGTTAAGTGCCCCTGGCTTAAATCACCAGTACCAAAAAAAAAAAAAAAAAAAAAAAAAAAAAAAAAAAAAAAAAAAAAGAGGGCATTAGATTTCATATTAACAGAGCAGGGAGGAGTTTTTGTTGCACTTGGGCAAACACTTCAGGACCAGTAGAGGTCAACATTAAGGAGATATAGAAGGAAGAAGAGTGGTTACATAAATATAAGCAGAAAGGATCTGTGGAAGGCATATGCCAAAAGCTAAGATAGGAATTTGGGGATATGGAGAAGAAAGAGATATGCTGAGTCTCAAAGGAAGCACCCACTAACCACTGGAATACAGAAAATGCCCTTGAACAGTTGTAATTCCTGAGCCACTGGGCCTGCACTCATGACCCATGCCACTGCCTGCAAAAATAGCATGAGGGTAATACATAAATGCAGGAAAACTGACACAAAATTGTGTAATTCACCCTGACTCCACCTCTAGTCCAGCCCCTACCAAAAGTTTCTCTATAAATCTATCTATCTATCTATCTATCTATCTATCTATCTATCTATCTATAATACATACGTGTGTGTGTATGTATAATTTTTTTAATTTAAATTTTTTTGTGTGTGTGGTACCGGGGATTGAACTCAGAGGCACTCGACCACTGGGTCACATCCTCAGCCCTTTTTTTTTGTATTTTATTTAGAGACAGGGTCTCACTAAGTTGCTAAGTGCCTCACCCTTGCTGAGGCTGGTTTTGAACTCGCGATCCTCCTGCCTCAGCCTCCCAAAGTGCTGGGATTACAGGTGTGCGCCACCGTGTGTTTTTATTTTTTTGGTACTGGGGATATTAAGCTCAAGGGCACTTAATGTGCCACACCCCCAACTCTCCAACTCATTTTATTTTTTATTTTGAGACAGGGTCTTGCTAAGTGGCATAGGGCCTCACTAAGTTGCTAAGGCTGGCTGTGAACTTGAGATCCTCCTGCCTCAGCCTCCCAAGTAGCTGAAATTACAGGCATCTGCCACTGCACCCAACCCCTTTATAAATATTGACACCCTACACCAGCAGGTTGCTGCTTCTTCTTCTGGAGATAGCCTGCATTCTCTTTTCAACTTTTATTCCTTCTTTTACCCCCCAAATCATCTCATTCTCTAGGTAGCCTACATTGGCCCTTGAACATGCCGCTTCTAAATAAACCTGTCTTTGTCGTGTGGTGGAATTCCATGTATGCCTATAGCCCCTCGGGCCCTGAGTCAAGTTGCCTCTTCTCTCCAGGAACTCCCTGGACTCTTCAGAGACACCTCTACTCAAGAGACAATGGTACTGAATCTCACCTGGCTTCTACTACTTTGGGGGCCATTACTCACTATTATCCTACTTTTGAGTTTCTGGTCCTGCCTATTTAACATGCTTATAAGATTTGCATTGTCCAGACTTCAGTTCCAAGTCAAGCTGAGGCTTGCTGGAAGCTTTCAACCCATTCCAGACCAGAAGCCTGCATCACGGATCTTGTCCCCTTTAGATCAGGGAGTGAGATTTGATAACCTCCAAGGATAGGTAGGATCGACATCCACGTGTCAGCCTGAAGCAGTTACAAGAAGACAGAAACCTCTGCCCTTTTCCCCTTAAGAATAAGGAAGATTAAAATCTCTCAGTGGGGCATGAGACAGACAGAGACCAAAACAGGGGACAAAAGGGCACATAAATTCTCAGGCCTTAATTCATAAGCTGTTACCCTCTAAAAATCTCTCCCTACTCCTTGACTCTTTCAACAGAGTGTGGATCATGCCTTTCCCCACCACCTGTTTTTAATTAGATCAACCACAAGCACCAGGCACAGGGTGACACCAGAAAATATTGTAAGAATCTTCCATAGGAAGAAAATCCTTTACAAAATCACCATAAATATGAAAGCTTCCCCACTGTAGCTGCTGTATAGCAGGCTAGCCCCTTCCTTTGTTCAGGGGCAGCCTGATCTCTCCCTCTCAATCAGTGCTGTCCCCCTTCTCAAGGTCAAACCCCCTCTCATTTTCCTCCTCCCGACCCACTAAAGCCTTATGATCATTTGACTTGACCTCAATTTTACTGATGCCAAGTCAGAAGTTCCCATCTCCGCTGTCAAAAGTCCTTCATTTATTATAGGTGACGGTATCTGTGAACTCTGACAGTTTCACATGTATAATAAAAAAGTCCTTGGCTTCTAAAAACATGGAACTCATTAAGGAAATTTTAGGCTTTTCTTTTAGACCTGTTTCATGATCAAGTAGGCAAATCTTCTGTAAATGGGATTGTTCATTTTGACTTTCTGAACCTAAAGCTTGAGCTAGCATAGCTCCATAGTATCCATCATATGCCAGGCACAGTAGTGAATGCCTATAATCCCAGCTACTCAGGAGGCTGAGGCAGGAGGATTTTAAGTTTGAGACTGGCTTCAGCAACGTAGTGAGAACCTGTCTCAAAATAAAACATAAAAAGAAATGGGGATATATCTCAGTGATAGAGAGCCCCTTGGTTCAATCCCCAGTGTCACAAAAATAAATTTAAAAAAAATAGAAATGATATAAATACAAAAATAATGGTGTAATGCATAAAAATTATTTCTTTTTATTGGGGAGAGTGGTGCATGCCTGTAATCTCAGTGACTTGGGAGCTGAGGCAGGAGAATCACCAGTTAGAGGCCAGCCTCAGCAACCTATGGAGGTCCTAAGCAACTTAATGAGACCCTGTCTCAAAATTTAAAAATAGAAGTGGGGAGGCTGAGGATGTAGCTTGGTCACAGAGCACCCCTGGGTTCAATTCCCACTGCCCACCCTACCCCCCATTGTTTTTTTCTTTTAGAACACAGATAAAAGTTTGGTCAGTTTGGTCTTTGGGTTGTTTTTATTTTCGCTAGTTATACCTTTAATGCATAACAAGAACATAAAACCATGTATAATAGCAAACTGAGCCTTGAGAACTATAAAAACTCTTGGCACACAGTTCAAATCCTTGCCCTAGGACACTTGATGAAACTTGAATGTAGTTTCTGGAAGCATACCGGCGCACCATGGGGTAACACAGCCCCCTTGAGTTCCTGCCTGGAAAAGCACAGGGTTGTCCAAGAATTTGGTTTGTTCTAGCCAACACCTTGTGATAAGCCCCTGACCTCCCTTTCCTGGATCATTCACTAGAAAGAGCTTACACTTGTGAATCCTTTCTCTGTCCCTTTTGAGACACACATACCTTTATGTATCTTCTACAACTCAGGAGAGTCTCAAGCACCAGAAAGTCTTTCCTCTGAGATGATCAGGTAGGATAGGGCTTCTGTCTCCCAGTTTCTGTGGGGAAACAGAATTCTAGCTTCCATAATGGCCAGCTATCAGACACAGCTGGGCTAATCACAACCACATTTACATTGATCACCCCTTTCTAAGATTTCATTCGAGTATTCCTGTACCCTCAATCTTCCATTCATTTAGAATTTATTTATTTAAGATGGGGGGGTCTCACTATGTTGTTTCCTTGTTCCTTCAAAAAAAATAATAACATATATCATTGACTAAAGATTCAGTCAACCAGAGGTTAGAAACTATGACCAGCTACCTGTTTTACCAACTGTTTTTTGAACCACGGTCAAGCCCATTCATTTACATATTATTTACAGTTGCTTCCAAGTTGCTATGGTTTGAACATGTCCCTCAAAGGTCTGTGTACTGGAAGCTTGGTCCCCAGCATAGTTGTGTTGAGATGGTGAAGTGTTTAAGAGGTGGGGCCTTGCTGAAGGTGATGAGGTCTTTGGAGCCTCATGAATGGATTGAGGCTTTTTTCTTTTTTCTTTTTTTAAGTCTGTGGATTGAACCCAGGGGTGCTCTACCACGAAGCTACATCCCCAGTCCTTTTTTATTTTTGAGAGAAGGTCATACTACCTCTGGCCTCAAACTTATGATCCTCCTCAATTAGCCTCTTGAATCGATGGGATTGTAGTCATGTGCCACTGCATCCAGCTAGATTGATACTTGTTTCACAGGAGTGGGTCAGATCTAGCAGGAATGGATAAATGAAGTGATCCTGGACCTTACCTGGTTTCTTGCTTCCTCTCTCACCATATGACTTCTCTCTCCCTCTTGTACACACTCCTACCATGATGCCATCTGCTGTGTGGTGAGGTAACCTGAAGGTTCTTAGTAGAGGCTGAACAGATGGGGCTGACCAATCTTGGACTTCAGCCTCCCAAACTGAGATAAACAAACCACTTTTCTTTGTAAAGCACCCAACATTAGGTATTCTGTTATAGCAATACAAAATAGACTCATATGCATACTCTTAGGGCAGAGCTGAGCCAAAGTAACAGAGACTCTATGGTCTGCAAAGCCTAAATATTTACAATCTGGCTTTTTATAGAGAAAGTTTTCCAGCTCTGGAAATAAACAGTTCATCATAGAGATGCCAGTTACTAAATGCTACCTTTTCAGCATGGTGCCAAATATCTTGTTTCCACCATCAGATGATCTATCACTTCCTGGCACATTCTTCTGGATTAAATAAGATAGTGTTACCATATCTGGCAAATGCTATGTTTAACCACCAAAAGTGAAGAAAGAAGTCCCTGCCTTTCTAAAGCTGAAACCAAAGCAAAGGCTTTGAGAGCCAAGAAGGCAGTGTTGAAAGGCCTCCACAGACATAAAAAGATCAGCATGTCACCTACCTTTCAGAGGCCCAAGACATCGAGGATCTTGAGACAGTCCAAAGATCCTCAGAAAAGTGCCCCCAAGAGAGACAAGCTTGATCACTATGCCACCAAGTTCCCCTGACCACTGAATCAGCCTGGCCCTGAATAAGATTAAAGACAACACACCGTGGATGTCAAGGCCAACAAGCACCAGATCAAACAGGCTGTAAAGAAGCTCTGGGACACCATTGTGGCCAAGGTCAACACCCTGATCAGGCCTGTTGGAGAGAATAAGGCGTATGTTCAACTGGCTCCTGATCATGATGCTTTAGATGTTGCCAACAAAATTGGGATCATCTAAACAGAGTGCAGCTGCTAATTCCAAATATACATTTATTTTTCAACATTAAAGTGAAGGTAACTGGGCACAGTGGCTCTCGCCTGTATTCCCAGCAACTCTAGAGGCTTGAGGTAGGAGGATTGTAAGTTCAAAGCCAGCCTCAGCAACTTAGCAAGACTCTGTCTCAAAATAAAAAATAAAAAAAAGGGCTGGGGATGTGGCTCGGTGTTTAAGAGCACCCCTGGGTTTAATCCCTGGTACAAAAAATAAATAAATAAATAAATAAAAATAGAAGTACCTATAACTTAATTAATCCTTACAAAATAAACAGATTTGGGTAATGACAACTCAAGGTAAAAAAAAATATCATTGTCCCTTCTGCAGTCTCTACCCCCTCTGTATTTCCTAAAGGTAACCATTATCTTGACTTTTTTCTGTGGTACTCGGAATTGAACCCAGGGATACTCTACCACTAAGATAAACCTTCCCCCTTTATTATTTTTAATCTTGAGACAGGGCCTGACTAAGTTACCAGACTGGCCTCAAATCTGTGATCAGCCTCCCAAGTAGCTGGGATTACTGGTGAGTGCCGACAAACCCACTTCATTGTCTTAACTTCTAACAGCATAGATTGGTTTTGCCTACTTTGAATAAATGAAGTTTTAAAAATATACATTGGGTGTCTGACATTGTGCAAAATTGCATTTATGAGATCTACTCTATAGTTTTTTTCTGTTTTTATTGTTTTTTACTATTCATTGCTTATCACACAACTTGTCCATTCTACTACTAAAGGGCATTTAGCTTTCTAATTTTTGGTTATGTATTTATAATAATGCTGCCATAAAAATTTTTAAAGATGTCTTTGGGAACACACCTGCATGTGTTTCTGTGGGTATGCCTAAAATGTGAAATTGTTAGGTCGTAGGATATGTATTGATACCACCAAAGCAATTTTCTGAAGTACTTGTACCAATTTACACTCTAACCCGCACCAGTCTTTTTAATTTTGGTTATTCTGATTGTGATTTTAATTTGTATTTCTTTGAATGCTAATGATAAGAGCCTTTTTTTGTATTCATTGACTATTTCAATATTCACTTTGTGAATATTTTTAATTTTTATTTTATTTCACCATTTTTTATTATTGTTCTCATTCTCTGGCTTGCTTTTTACTTGTTTTAGTGGTATACGTGGTATTTTTTTAGAAATATTTATTTATTTTAGTTATACACAATGCCTTTATTTATTTTTACTTGGTGCTGAGGATCAAACCCGGCCGCGCACATGCTAGGCATGCGCTCTACCGCTGAGCCACAATCCCAGCCCCGTATTTTTTTAAGGAATGAAGCATCTACTTTGTGCCACACACTGAATTCAGCTGGTTTATTTAATCTTTCATTGCAGAGACAAAATGGTTCCTAGGCATTCTGGGCACCTCTTTGTAGACAGGACTATGTCTAAAGGAAGAACTGCAGACAGATCAAGCAGACAAGTCAAAGCTGAGACCCAGCAGGCACTGCCGGCATTCCCAGACCAGGGACCAGTTACACACAGAAACAGCAGATCATAAAAACCAGAACATCACCAATCCCCTCATTTGATTCAGTACTCAGACCTCCTGGGCATGCATGTCCCCACACAGCAGTGCGTGCAGAGCCCCTGGGCAAGCCTGTGCTGTCTGGTCTCACAGTGCCACTCAGCACCCTCCAGCTGAGAAGGCAGGAAGGAATCAACTGCCTGAGCCCTGAGGGTAGAAGGCCAGGCCCCCATGCGCCTTGCAGCAGGATTCTGGGATTTAGTCTTGTGGAGCCCTGTTGGCTGCTCTGTGGTGTCACAACAGGACAGCTGCAACTCATCTTCAGACACCAGGTGGGAGCCCAGAGAGGTTCTGATGGGCCTCAGTCTGGTGGGTAGCACAGATGGCTGTGGGACAAGTTCTAGTTCTCCTTCTGCATCTGTTTCCACTCCCTGACCTGACCACTTCCTTCTCACCTTAGGCAAAAAAGGATTCTGGAGTCACTACTGTTCCCTCTGCACTCCTGCCTCACTTCGAGCCCAAAGTGTGACACACAGTTAGTGTCATTGTGGCCTCTAGGGGTAGAGCTAGAGATCAATAGCAAGAAGACATCAGTCATTCTCTCCTCAGCTCTTTTGTCTCATGAATCCCCATCTCTGCATATCTTCACTTTCTTTGGGAAAACATTTCCCCAAACCTTGTTTTGTTCTTTCTTTGATAAAGTTCAATCTTTTCCTGCTGGGGTTGTGGCTCAGCGGTAGAGCGCTCGCCTAGCACGTGCTTGGCCCGGGTTCAATCCTCAGCACCATGTAAAAACAAAGGTATTGTGTATAAATAAAAATAATAAATAAATATTAAAAGAAAACCTTTTTTTTTTTTTTTTTTTTTTTTTTTTTTTTTTGTGGTGCTGGGGATTGAACCCAGATAAAGCAAGCACTCTACCAAGTGAGCTATATCCCCAGCCCAAAGTTTGATTGTTCTACTGCACTGAATGTTGCCTTTAAAAAAGATTGAATACAAACAAATTAACAAGAGTGCCAGTCCAGCATGGCACGGTGGTGCAGGCCTGTAATTCCAGCAGCTCAGGAGAAAAGCCAGCCTCAGCAAAATCGAGGTACTAAGCAACTCGGTGAGACTCTGTCTCTAAATAAAATACAAAACAGGGCTGGAGATGTGGCTCAGTGGTTGAGTGCTCCTGAGTTCAATTCCTAGAACCCTCCTCCCCCCAAAAAAGAGTTAATCCAGAACTTGGAAATGAAGTCAAAGAGAAAAACTTTCTTTGCCATGCCAGATCACTGTTTTAGAAAGCCCTCAGGATCACTTGACATTTAGGAAAAACAAACATGCTATTTACCACTGATCATGCCCAGACAGTCACAATCTGCAATAATACTCACCAATTCTGTAACCAACCCAGCAATTGAATTTTACTGTATTTTAGTATCCCTTTTATTCACTCATTACAAAAATCCTACTTCTGTTTATTATCTGTGAACTGGTATTGTCATTCTGGTAAATCCTTTATTAATGAGCTAAATAACATGTCATGGGATCTTTGCACGAGAATTATACTTCTGTCACCCTGTGGGGGTTTTTTGGATTTTTTTCCTCACTTCCCCCCCACCCCAGGGCCTTGTGCTTGCTAGGTAAGTGCTCTGCTACTGAGCTAAATCCCCAACCCTGAGAATTAAACTTCTAACATTTTGAGAATCACACATGGATGGTTGGTCAAAATATTTTTTCCAAAATCAAAAGAAATACATGTTCAGTTAACAGAATTTGGAAAACATAAACAAGCATGAAAATACCAAAATAAAACCTTGTAATCCTCCTACTTGGTTCTAAGTACTATTGCTTGTTTTTGCTATCTGTTGAGTCAGTCTTTTTTCTTTCTTTTTTTCTCATCATTTTTAAAAAATTTATTTATTCTAATTTGTTATATATGACAGCAGAATGCAATTCAATTCATATTACACAAATAGAGCACAATTTTTCATGTCTGTGGGTGTACACAAAGTACAGTCACACCATTCGTGTTTTCATACATGTACTTAGGGTAATGATGTCCGTCTCATTCCACTGTCTTTCCTGCCCCTATGCCCCTTCCCTTCCCCTCCCTCCCTTTTGCCCTATCTAAAGTTCATCTATTCCTCAGATGCTGGCCCCCATTCCTATTATGATTCAGCATCCTTATATCAGAGAAAACATTCGGTATTTGGTTTTCTGGGATTGGCCTACTTCACTTAGCACGATATTCTCCAACTCTTTACCTGCAAATGGCATGATTTTATTCTCTTGTAATGCTGAGTAATATTCCATTGTGTATATATGCCACATTATCTTTATTCATTCATCTACTGAAGGGCATTTAGGTTGGTTCCACAGTTTAGCTATTGTGAATTGTGCTGCTATAAGCATTGATGTGGCTGTGTCCCTGTAGTATGTTGTTTTTAAGTCCTTTGGGTATAGACCAAGGAGTAGGATAGCTGGGTCAAATGGTGGTTCCATTCCAAGTTTTCCTAGGAATCTCCATACTGCTTTCCAGAATGGCTGCACCAATTTGCAGTCCCACCAGCAATGTATGAGTGTGCCTTTTCCCCCACATTCTCGCCAACATTTACTGTTGTTTGTATTCTTAATAGCTGCCATTCTGACTGGATTGAGATGAAATCTTAGAGTCATTTTGATTTGCATTTCTCTAATTGCTAGAGATGTTGAACATTTTTTCATATATTTGTTGACTGATTGTATATCATCTGAGAAGTATCTGTTCAGTTCTTTGGACCATTTATTGATTGGGTTATTTGTTTTCTTGGAGTTAAGACTTTTGAGTTCTTTATATATATCCTAGAGATTAGTGGTCTATCTGATGTGCATGTGGTAAAAATTTGTTCCCATTCTCTATTCACTTCACTGATTGCTTCTTCTGCTGAGAAGAAGCGTTTTTTTTTTGTTTTTTTTTTTTTTTTTTCTTTTTTCTTTTTGTGGTACCGGGGATTGAACTTAGGGGCACTCGACCACTGGGCCACATCCCTAGCCCTTTTTTGTATTTTATTAGAGACAGGGTCTCACTGAGTTGCTAAGTGCCTCGCCATTGCTGAGGCTGGCTTTGAACTCACAATCCTCCTGCCTCAGCCTCCCAAAGTGCTGGGATTACAGGCGTGTGCCACCGCGCCTGGCTAGAAGCTTTTTAGTTTGAATCCATCCTATTTATTAATTCTTTTTAAAATTAAATTATTTATTTATTCTAATTTGTTATACATGCTTGCAGAGTGCAATTCATTTATATTACATATAAAGAGTACAGTTTTTCAAGTCACTGGTTTTACATAAAATATTTTCACACCATTTGTGTTTATATATATATACTTAGTGTATTGATGTCTAACTTGTTCTGTCATTATTCCTATCCCCTTGCCCCCTGCCATTATAATTCAGTAGCCTCATAGCAAAGGAATCATTTGACCTTTGGTTTTTGGGGATTGGTAACTTCACTTAGCATTATTTTTTTAAATATTTATTTATTTGCTTTAGTTGTACACAATGCAATGCATTTATGTTTACGTGGTGCTGAGGATCGAACCCAGGCCACACACGTGCTAGGCGAGGGCTCTACCGCTGAGCCACAACCCCAGCCCCTCACTTAGCATTATTTTCTCCAACTCCATCCATTTACCTGCAAATGCCATGATTTTATTCTCTTTTAGTGCTGAGTACTGTTCCATTGTATATATATACCAAAGTTTCCCTATCCATTAATCTATTGATGGGCATCAGGCAATCAATCAACAAATATATGAAAAAATGTTCAACATCTCTAGCCGTTAGAGAAATGCAAATCAAAACTACCCTAAGATTTCATCTCAATCCAGTCAGAATGGCAGCTATCAAAAACACAAACAACAATAAATCCTGGTGAGGATGTGGGGAAAAGGGCACACTCATATATTGCTGGTGGGACTGCAAATTGGTGCAGCCAATATGGGAAGCAGTATGGAGATTCCTAGGAAAACATGGAATGGAACCACCATTTGACACAGCTATCCCACTCTTCGGTCTATACCCAAAGGACTTAAAAACAGCTTACTACAGGGACTCAGCCACATCAATGTTTATAGCAGCACAATTCCCATTTATTAATTCTTGATTTTATTTCTTGCACTTTAGGAGTCTTATGAAGGAAGTCAGGGCCTAATCTGACATGATGGAGATTTGGACCTACTTATTCTTCTAATAGGCACAGGAGCTCTGGTTTATTTCCTAGGTCCTTGTCCATTTTGAATTTTGTGCATGGAGAGAGATAGGGACTTAATTTCATTTTGTTGCATATGAATTTCCAGTTTTCCCAGCACCATTTGATGAAGACTCTATCTTTACTCCAATGTATGTTTTTGGCACCTTTGTCTAGTATGAAATAACTGTAGATTTGTCTCTATGTCCTCTATTCTGTACCATTGGTCTATAAGTCTATTTTGGTGCCAATACCATGCCATTTTTGTTACTATACCTCTATAGTATAGTTTAAGGTCTGGTATAGTGTTGCCTCCTACTTCATTCTTCTTGCTAAGGATTACTTTAGCTATTCTGGATCTCTTATTTTTCCAGATGACTTTCATGATTTGTTTTTTCTATCTCTATGAGGAATGTCATTGGGATTTTGATGGGAATTGCATTAAATCTGTATAGTGCTTTTGGTAGTATGGTCATTTTGACAATATTAATTCTGCCTATCCAAGAACAAAGGAGATCTATCCATCTTCTAAGGTCTTCTTTAATTTCTTTTTTTAGCATTCTGTAGTTTTCATTATAGAGGACTTTCACTTCTTTCATTGATTCCCAAGTATTTCATTTTTTTTAAGCTATTGTAAATAAGGTAGTTTTCCTCATTCTCTCTTTCAGAGGATTTGTCACTGATATACAGAAATGCCTTTGACTTATAGGTGTTGATTTTATATCCTGCTACTTTGCTGAATTCATTTATTAGTTCTAGAAATTTTCTGGTGGAATTTTTTGGGTTTTCTAGGTATATATCATTGGCAAATAGTGCTAATTTGAATTCTTGTTTTCCTATCCATATCCCTTTAATTTCTTTCATCTGTCTAATTGCTCTGGCCAGTGATTCAAAAACTATGTTAAATAGAAGTGGTGAAAGAGGGTATCCCTGTCTTGTTCCAGTTTTTAGAGAAAATGCTTTCAATTTTTCTCCATTTAAAATGATGTTAGCCTGGGCTTAGTATAGATAGCTTTTATAATGTTGAGATACGTTCCTGTTATCCCTAGTTTTTCTAGTGTTTTGAACATGAAGGGGTGCTATATTTTGTTGAATGCTTTTTCTGCATCTATTGAGATGATCATATAGTTCTTATCTTTAAGTCTATTGATGTGATGAATTACATTCATTGAATTCCATATGTTGAACCAACCTTGCATCCGAGGGATGAACCCCCTTGATTATGGTGCACTATCTTTTTGATATGTTTTTATATTCAATTTGCCAGAATTTTATGGAGAATTTTTGCATCTATGTTCATTACAGATATTGGTCTGAAGTTTTTTTCTTTGAAGTGTCTTTGCCTAGTTTTGGAATCATGGTGATATTGGCCTCATTGAATGAGTTTAGAAATGTTCCCTCTTCTTCTATTTCATAAGATAATTTGAGGAATATTGTTATTAATTCTTCTTTAAAGGTCTTGTAAAACTCAGCTGTGTATCCATCTGGACCTGGGCTTTGGTTGGTAGACTTCTGATGGTGTCTTCTATTTCCTTGCTTGAAACTGATCTGTTTAAATTGTGTATATCATCCTGGTTCAGTTTGTTTAAAAATTATATCACTCTAGAAATTTGTTGATGCCTTTGATATTTTCAATTTTATTGGAGTACTAATTTTCAAAATAATATCTAATTATCTTCTGTATTTTTGTAGTGTCTGTTGTGATATTTCCTTTTTCATCATGGACGTTAGTAATTTGAGTTTTGTCTTTCCTTCTCTTTATTAGCATGGCTAAGGGTTTATCAGTTTCATTTATATTTTCAAAGAACCAACCTTTTGTTTTGTCAAATTTTTAATTTTTTTTGTTTCAATTTCATTGAGTTCAGCTCTAATTTTAATTATTTCCTGTCTTATACTGTTTTTGTTGTTGATTTTTTCCCCCCCTAGGGCTTTGAGATGTAATATTAGGTCATTTATTTGCTGACTTTTTCTTCTTTTAAGGAATGAACTCCATGCAATAAACTTTCCTCTCAGTACTGCTTTCATAGTGTCCCAGAGATTTCGATAGGTTGTATCAGTGTTCTCATTTATTTCTAAGAATTTTTAAATCTCTTCTTTGATGTCTTTTGCAACCCATTGTTCATTTAATAGCATATTATTTAGTCTGCAGGTGTTGGAGTAGCTTTTATTTTTAATTTTATCATTGATTTCTAATTTCATTCCATTATGATCTGACAGAATTCAGGGAAGTATCTCTACTTTTTTGTATTTGCTAAGACTTGCTTTGTGGCTTAATATATGGTCTGTTTTAAAGAAGGATCCACATGCTTCTGAGAAGAAAGGGTATTCACTTGTTGATAGATGAAATATTCTATATATGTCAGTTAAGTCTAAGTTATTGATTGTATTATTGAGTTCTATAGTTTCTTTCTTCAACTTTTGTTTGGAAGATCTATCCAGTGTTGAAAGAGGTGTGTTAAAGTCATCCAGAATTATTGTGCTGTGGTCTATTTGACTCTTGAACTTGAGAAGAGTTTGTTTTATGAATGTAGATGCTCCATTGTTTGGCGCATATATATTTATGATTGTTATATCTTGCTGATGTATGTTTCCCTTAAGCAGTATGAAATGTCCCTCTTTATCACTTTTGGTTATCTTTGGCTTGAAGTCTACTTTATTTGATATGAGGATGGAAGCCCCTTCTCATTTCCGCAGTCCACATGAGTGGTATATTTTTTCCCAACCTTTTGTCTTCAATCTGTGGATATCTGTTCCTATGAGATCAGTCTCTTGGAGGCAGCATATTGTTGGGTCTTTTTTTTTTTAATCCAAACTGCTAGTCTATGTCTTTTGATTGATGAGTGTAGGCTATTAACATTCAGGGTTATTATTGAGACATGATTTGTATTCCTAGCCATTTTTTGTTTATTTTTGGTATTTAACTTGACTTGGTTTCTCCTTTGGTTAGTTTTTCCTTTAGTGTAATACCCCCTTCTGTAGATTTTCTTTGTTGTTTTTAATTTCCTCCTCATGGAATATTTTGCCAAGGATGTTCTGTAGTGCAGGCTTTCTAGCTGTAAATTCTTTTAACTTTTGTTTATTGTGGAAGGTTTTTATTTTCATCATCAAATCTAAAGTTTAATTTTGCTGGATATAAGATTCTTGGTTGACATCCATTTTCTTTCAGAGCTTGGTATATGTTGTTCCAGGATCTTCTAGCTTTCAGGGTCTGGGTTGAAAAATCTGCAGAGATCCTAATTGGTTTCCCCCATATGTAATCTGATTCCTTTCTCTTATGGCTTTTAAGATTCTCTCCTTATTCTGAATGCATTATAATGTGCCTTGGTGTGGATCTGTTGTGATTTTGTACATTTGGTGTTCTGTAAGCTTCTTATATTTGGTTTTCCAATTCATTCTTCATGTTTGGAAAATTTTCTGATATTATTTCATTGAATAGATTGTTCATTCCTTTGGTTTGGAACTCTATGTCTTCCACTATGCCAATAATTCTTAAATTTGGTCTTTTTATGCTATCCCATATTTCTTGCAGATTCTGCTCATGGTTTCTTACCACCTTCACTCTGTGATCTACATTCTTTTCAAGATTATATATTTTGTCTTCATTGTCTGAGGTCCTGTCTTCCAAGTGGTGTAATCTGTTGGTGATACTTTCTATTGAGCTTTTAATTTGTCATATTGTTTCTTTCATTTCAAGGATTTCTATTTGGTTTTTTTCAGAACCTCTATCTCCTTATTGAAGTAATCTTTTGCTTCCTGTATTTACTTATGTAGCTCTTTATCAAAATGATCTTTTGCTGCCTGTATTTATTCTCTCTCTCTCTCTCTCTGGTACTGGGGATTGAACTCAGGGGCACTTGACCACTGGGCCACACCCTGTATTTGTTCTCTTATATTATCCTTTTAATTCACAGAATCTTTTAATTATGTACATCCTGAACTCCTTCTCTGTCATTTCTTTTGTTGTGCTGGCCATGGATTCTTTTTTTTGTGTGTGGTACCAGGGATTGAACTCAGGGGCACTCGACCACTGGGCCACATCCCCAGCCCTTTATTGTGTTCTTTTATTAGAGACAGGGTCTCACTGAGTTGCTAAGTGCCTCGCCATTGCTGAGGCTGGCTCTGAACTTGAGATCCTCCTGCCTCAGCCTCCCAAAGTGCTGGGATTACAGGCATGTGCCACCACACCCAGCTGGCCATGGATTCTAATAATGTCATATCTTGATTTGTTTGGGGCATTTTTTCCCCTTGTTTTTTTTTCACGTTATTTGTGTGTCTTCACTTCTAGCACTGCAGATCTGCAGTATTACCATTTTTTACCCTATAGGCTTATACTGCCCTTGCAGGGTTCCAATACCTCTCCTTCGAGGGGAAGAACAATGTTAACACATCCCAATACTAACAATATGCAACCTTAAACCAAATAGTTGCTATTAAGACGTTTACAGTTTTGTCACAATATACAGAAATTCAATTATTATCTACAATATAAACAGTATGTTTGTAAAAGGATTTGCAGTTTCTGATGGTGGACAAAGAACAGGGGGTGAGGTGTAGGATGAGATGTTGAGGGGGTAAGAGGTAAGGATATAGTTATTAGGTCTTAGGAAGTGTGAAAGAGGAATTTAAAGAAGATGATTAGTAGCAAGAGAGGAGTGAAGAAGTGATTTTGCAGAGACAAGCAAGTGGGAAGACAATAGAGTACATAAAACAAACACACATAAATATCAAGAAAAATAAAAAATGTAAAAATAGGAGATAAAAGAATATACAACACAATTGTAATACACTATTCAGACATCCCAGTCCTCAGTATCCTAATTCACTCAAAGTACTTGGTTTCACAAATGTCGGAGAGGTGAGGGTGGGAGAATAGAGAGAGAAAGAGAGAGAGAGAGAGACAGAGAGAGAGAGAGAGAGAAAAGAAAAAGAAAAAAAATCTTTTTTTTTTTTTTTTTGTGGTACCGGGATTGAACTCAGGGGCACTCGACCACTGGGCCACATCCCCAGACCTTTTTTGTATTTTAAATAGAGACAGGGTCTCACTGAGTTGCTAAGTGCCTTGCCATTGGTGAGGCTGGCTTTGAACTCGTGATCCTCCTGTCTCAGCCTCCCAAAGTGCTGGGATTACAGGCGTGCGCCACCACGCCCGGCAGAAAAAAAAATCTTGAAAGAAGAAACAATCATTGTTTTCGTTGGAGATAATTATCTTTCCTGCTTCTCTTCTCATCCAATAGGTGGGGTTGTCTGTTGTTAGCTGGTATCTCCACCCTCAGGATGGTGAAAGTTACCAGTGTGGGAGGGTTGTCTTGGGTGCAGGGAACCTGGAAGTGGGGTATGGCAACAGCTGGTCTACTATGGGAGACTGCACCCCATGAGTCTCCTTTCCAGCCTGCTCATGTGATGTGGGCACCTGGCCTTGTCTCCTGATATCACCTGTTGACCTCACAGTTCCTGGTCTCTAATTTAATCTCTAAACTATATCTCACCCTCTCCCTTTCTACTTCCTAATTGGGGACCTTTCTCTCTGGAGGCCTTGTGGGTTGCACTCTGGGGCTGTGCACCTGTCTTGGAGAGCTGTTTTGTATTGGGCAGTCACTGTGCCAGGCTAGCGGCTACAGGGAAGAGAGCGGAGTTGGGGACTATTGGTACCTGCCCAGTCAGTGTTCCAAGCTGGGAGTTGCCCCAACTAAAGATGGTGACAAAAGTCCCAAGATGGAAGTGGCTACTTTCAACAATGGAGAGTCAGGTCGGATGGGGGGGGGGCGTGGGGTGGGCAGTGGTGGTGTTGGGCAATGTGTTCAGTGATGCAGCTCTGTGGCATGCAGCGTTGTGGCTGTTGGCTGTCTCCAGACCCAGTGCGGGTCGGCGGGGCTGTCCTGGGCCTTGCCAGTCTTTTTCTAGATATACCCCGCCCCCATTTCTTTTCTTTCCTTAAAAAAGGATAAAAGTATACAAGCTACCTGCTTCTTTTCTTTTTTGGTGGTGTTGGTTGGTAGGGTACCAGGAATTGAACTCAGGGGCACTCAACCACTGAGCCACACCCCCAGCCCTATTTTGTATTTTATTTAGAGACAGGGTCTCACTGAGGTGCTCAGCACCTTGCTTTGGCTGAGGTTGGCTTTGAACTTGAGATCCTCCTGCCTCAGCTTCTTGAACTGCTGGGATTACAGGCATGTACCACCACACCTAGCCTGCTTATTTTCTTTAGTGATGTGTTATTACATTTACTCTGCTAATTCTCTCCCAGGTGGCTCTGTAGGGCTGCAGAGACCTACCACAGAATTGTACTCCCATTTACCTACTCAACACTCTAAGGTTTTTCCAGTTCCGATCATAAAACATTCTATAGCGAATATCTCTGAGACCACCCAGAGAACCTGCTGTTTTAGCTCTTCTCGGGGAAACTGGATACTCAGGGAGATCTTCATAATAGAAAGGGCTTTGAAGAAGAGGGCCAGTTCATCAGTGTTGTTTCCATAACAACTAGGGCCTGGGGGCCAAGGCCAGCAGACTAGTGCTATTTCTGGAAGGTTCAAACTTCTCACACTTCCTGGCAGTGGCCCCAGTCTGGCGTGCCTCCAGGGCCCAGTGCCACCAACAGCACTCAGTACAATTTTTTTAGTTGTTTTCAGGAAGAAGTTTTATAACCCTCTAGCCAAGTAGTGCCAAAGCCAGAGTGTTCCCTCCTCTCCCCTCCCCTCTCCTCCCCTCCCTTTTAGGTGGGGTTTCACTTTGTTACCCAGGCTTCCTTGAATTCCTGGGCTCAAGCCATCCTCCTGCCTCAACTTCCCTTAGAACTACAGGCACACACCAACATGGCTGCTGGCTCAGTCTCCTTTTATTTTTGGTACCAGGGATTGAACTAAGGGGCACTGGACCACTGGGCCACATCCCCAGCCCCCCCCCTTTTTTTGTATTTTGTTATAGACAGGGTCTCACTGAGTTGCTAAGTGCCTCAGCCATTGCTGAGGCTGGCTTTGAACTCGCAATCCTCCTGCCTCAGCCTCCCAAGTGCTGGGATTACAGGCGTGTGCCACTGCGCCTGGCTTCAGTCTCCTATTTTAACACCTAAATTTTATTCCAATAATGGATGTATCATGGTGAAGACTGAATCATTATCAACAAGAATTAGTTTGAAAAGCTTTTGTCGAAAGATAATGAGTTGGAGCTGGGGTTGTAGCTCAGTGGTAGAGCACTTGCCTCACATGCGTGAGGCACTGGGTTCGATCCTCAGCACCACATAAAATAATAAATAAATAAAATAAATATATTGTGTCCATCTACAACTAAAAAATTAAAAAAAAAAAAAAAAAAAGATAATAAGTTGAGAAAGAAGCAGATCCCAGAAGTTTTAATGAACCATGAGATGGGGGGGGGGGGGGGGGGGGGGGGGGGGGGAAGCAGGGTCTGAGTGGGTCCCTAGGCTCTCCAGGGATCTGTGTGTGTGCTCTTCTGGGACAACTGGCATTCATGGGAGGAAGGAACTTTAACTGCTTCTTGAGATAATTAATGAGAAAATACGTACAACGTTGTCCCTAAACACAAAAAGTATCAAAATCAGATTGAAACTACTTGAGAATTTTGCCCAGGGCCAAGCCCATCGTGCGTTGCATTTCTTTGCTCAGCACATTCTGCCTCATCACAAGATTCACACAGGAGCTGGGCGTGGGTGGTGCTACCTGTAATCCCTGCAACTTGGGAAGCTGAAGGAAGAGATGTGCAAATTCTAGGCCAGCTCAGCAATTAGTGAGGCTCTAAGCAAATTAGCAAGATCTTGTCTCAAAATAAAATAAATAAATAAAAATAAAAAGGTGGTAAATCACCTTCGGTTGAATTCCCAGTACCAAAAAATAAAAATAAAAAAAAAACAAAAAACAAGAGTCACACAGGAAGGGGCTGAGGTTGTGGCTCAGTGGTAGGACACTTGCCTAGCATGTGTAAGGCACTGGGTTTGATTCTCAGCACCACATATAAATAAATGAATAAAATAAAGGTTCATCAACATCCAAAAATTTTTTTTAAAAGTCACACAGGAAGAGATTTACATTTAGATAGCTTTTCTTTTAAATTTATTTATTTATTATTTTTTCTAATTAGTTATACTTGACAGTAGAATGCATCTTGACACATTGTACACAAATGGAGCATTATATCTCATTCCTCTGGCTGTACATGGTGCTGAGTCACACCAGTAGTGTAATTAGATATGTATGTAGGGTAATAATGTCTGTCTCATTCCACCCTCCTTCCCATCCCCTCTCACTCCCCTCTGAACAATCCGGAGTTCTTTCTTGGGTTGATCATCAACTCCTTGATGATCTTCACACTGGAAGGCATAAAAGGGTGGAAGATTATGTAATTTGCCTAAGTAGGACACTTTTTTCTTTTTCTTTATTTTTCTGGTACTGGGGATTGAACCCAGGGATGATTTACCACTGAGCTACATCCCTAGTCTTTTTACTTTTTTGAGACAGGGTCTCACTAAACTGCTGCACCTTGCCTGGAACTTTTGATCCTTCTGCCTCTGCTTCCCAGATCACTAGGATTACAGGCATGCACCATCATGCTCAGCTAGATCACTTTTATTTTATGGCTGTCTTGTAGGAAGAGTGATTATTCAGTATACATAACAGATTTAGAGTTTCTTTCTTTTTTTTTTTTTTTAATTGTTTATAGTTGTCAATGAACTTTATTTATTTATATGTGGTGCTGAGAATTGAACCCAGTGCCTCACACATGCTAGGCAAGCACTCTTCCACTGAGCCACAACCCCAGCCCCTTAGAGTTTATATCTTACTGGTTCTTAACTCTAATTGCAAGTTGCACATTAAAATCGGCTACAGATTTTTTTTTTTTTTTTTTTTTTACTAGAGATTGAGCCCAGGAGCGCTTAATCACTGAGCCACATTTCCAGCTCTTTTTATTTTTTGAGACAGGGCCTCACTAAATTGTTGAGGGCCTGGCTAAATTGCCTAGACTGGTTTTGAATTTGCAACCCTCCTGCTGGGATTACAGGCGTGCGCCACCTGGCGGCTACAAATCTTTAACAAAAAGAAAGAAAGAAAAGCACTCTAATCCTGGGTCCTAGCCCAGCCCAGCCCACTGGGGAGAAGCCAGGCTGTGGCACTGTTTACAAGCACCGCGGTGATCCTAATGCACAGCCAGGCTGCAGTACATCTGACATTGCAAAGTCAAGATCGCCCACCAGATGGAGACAAAGCACTTCTTAGCGTAAAGGCTCCACATGACAAACCTCATTCTCTGACTTTACATGTGCACCAACTCGAATTTATGTAATATACCAAGCAGGGCAAAAATGTGGGAAGGTAGGTAAAATTATCTTTGGAATTGTTTCTTGACAACCAAAGGAATTCTTGCCCCCACAGTGGAAAATTTGAGGAACTAAGAAAGAAAAAAATAAAGTGGCTAAAATTACTTTATTTTCCCAATTACTTGAATTTGCATATTTTCAATCATTTTCCTACTTCATTCTTATAAAATAGACCATATAAATTGACACCAAGACTGAAAATATCTGGGAGTGTAGCTTAGTGGTACATTGCCTACTTAGAATGCACAAGGCCTGGGGTTCAATCTACAGCAACAACAACCAAAAAAAGACAGCAGATTGGGAATGTAGCTCAGTGATAGGGTGCTTGCTTAGTACACATGAGGCCCCCCTGGGTTCAATCCCCAGCATTGCAAAAAATAAGAACAAACAAACAAACAAAAACACCTGAAAATAGAAAGGGGATAATGCTTTTAAAATATTACATAGTGGAAATTTTTGAAATCAGATCACCTCAGGAATTATGTAAATAGAAGTCAACATCTGCAGAAGTAAATTAGCTTAAGATTTGTTGCTCACAAGATTTCAGGAAATATGCAGATGTAATGATGTGGTTTAGACTTATTCTTAAATAACTGATTGGCAATTCCCACTTTCAATTTCTTTCATATCTCTTGCTTGCATGTGTTTTTTTTTTTTTTTTTTTTTTTTTTTTTATTGAGATGCTGGGGATTGAACCCAGGGCCTCATGTGTGCTAAGCAGACACTCTTCTACTGAGCTACAGTACCCCCAGCCGCCTTTCCCATCTCTCTTGCCCAGCTCTATCATAGGAACTATAAAGGCTGCAGGCTCCATCTCTCTGCCCTGTTGTAGGTGGAGATGGCCAATGAGATGCAGGAGGAAATCACTGAGGGTGCTCACCTTCTTGAATCAAGTGGCAAAACCTTATTGCAAGAATTTTCTTACCACCCTCATCTCCCCTGCTCCCCTGCCCCCATATTTCTGGAGACCTGAAATTGCAAGTGGGATAGCCTTTACCATGATGGCAAGTGTGAGGACAAAAGCCATTGTAACTAAGGATGACACAGAGGACAGGCAGGAGGCTCCCAGGTCCTCCACTGATGTCCACCCTGAGCAGCTGCTATGATAGTCAGGAACTCTCTCTAAACTTGTTATGAGGCAAGAAAGCCACAGTTGATCAGTCTTCCTGTTGTTGGCATACAAACTTATTCTTAGATGATCCATCACTGAAAATTACTATATTAGCACATGGACTATAGTATAAAATAATTATAATGTTGACTTTTATTTTGCAGTGCTAGAAATCAAACCGAGACCCTTTTGTATGTTAGGCAAACACTCTACCACTGAGCTATATCCCTATAAAACTAACTTTAGACATTATCTTTTGTAGCTAAAACAGTCCTGTGAGCTTTAGACAAAGCTTTTAGAAATTCAAAATCTTTTTTTTTCTTGTTGTTATTATTTTTAAATCTTTGTTATTAAGTACCTAATTATAAATACTGGGCAATCAGTGTTCCTGCCCTAACATTTTCCTTCCTTCCTTTTGCTTTTGTTTACTTTTTGTTTGTTTGTTTTGTTCTTGTTTTTGTTAGGTACTGGGGATTGAACCCAGGGTGCTCTACCACTGAGCTACATCCCCAGCCCTTTTCCTTTTTTTTTTTTTTTTTTTTTTTGTACTGGAGATTGAACCCAGAGGCACTTAACCACTGAGCCCCATTCCCAGCCCTTTTTGTTTTTTGAGACAGGGTCTCATTAAGTTGCTTAGGGCCTCACTAAGTTGCTGAGGCTGGCCTCAAACTTTTGATCCTTTTGCCTTAGCCTTCAGGGTCATTATTTCTCCTTCTTTTTTTGAACCTGAGTCTTGTTATGATGCCCAGACTGGTGTAACTGCTGGACTCAAGTGATCCTCTGCATCAGCTTCTGGAGTCCTGGGACTACAGGCACACTCCAGGGAGCTGGGCTTCCTTTTCTAGCATATGAATTCAATGCTGTAAGTTTCCTCTAGCAGTGTGTTTGCTACATGTCAAGAATTTTGATGTTGAGCTGTGGATATAGTTCAGCTGGTAGAGTGCTTGCCTCATATGTACAAGGCCCTGGGTTCAATCCCCATGCACCACACACACACACACACACACACACACACACACACAGAAATTTGATGTTGTATTTTCATTTACTTAAAAAAAATTATTTTGTCTGTTAGACTTCGTTGACCCATGTGTTGTTTGAAAGTATGCTTTCACCAAATATGTGGGGGTTTCTTTCTGTTTTTGATTTCTTCATTTCAAATTTATGTGGGTACACAAAGCGTTTTTTACATGGTGCTCTTTCTGTTTTTGAGCGCCTTCTTCATAGGATTTCTATTCTTTTAAATTTGCTAGTGTTGCCGGGTGCGGTGGCACACGCCTGTAATCCCAGCACTTGGGAGGCTGAGGCAGGACTATCACAAGTTAAAAGCCAGCCTCAGCAATGGTGAGGCACTTAGCAACTCAGTGAGACCCTGTCTCTAAATAAAATACAAAAAAGGCTGGGGATATAGCCTGGTGGTGGAGTGCCCCTGAGTTCAATCCCCAGTACAAAAAAAAAAAAAAAAAAGCTAGTGTTTTATGCCCCAGAATATGATCTATATCTTGGTGAAGGTTTCATCTGTGTTTGTAAATGATAGGTATCTCCTGAGACATTTTGTATAAAGTATTCTATAAATGTCAATAGATCTAGTTGATTGATGGGGCTGTTTAGTTCAACTATATCCTTACTGATTTTCTGCCTGCTGATTTTTTTTTTTTTTTTTTTTTTTTTTTTTTTTTTTTTTTTGGTACCGGATTCAACTCAGGGGCATTTGAACACTGGGCCACATCCCCAGCCCTTTTTTGTATTTTTTTAGAGACAGGGTCTCACTGAGTTACTAAGTGCCTTGCCATTGCTGAGGCTGGCTTTTTTTTTTTTTTTTTTTAACATTTATTTATTTGCTTTAGTTGTACACAATGCGTTTTTATTTTTACGTGGTTGCTGAGGATCGAACCCGGGCCGCGCACGTGCTAGGCGAGCGCTCTACCGCTGAGCCACATCCCCAGCCCCCGCTGAGGCTGGCTTTGAACTCGCAATCCTCCTGCCTCAGCCTCCCAAGTGCTGGGATTACAGGCATGGGCCACTGTAAGCTGCCTGGTACCGTAAACCGGGATAAAAACTCTCGGGGGCAGAGTTAAGCTTTTACTCTTTTACTTCTACTTTCTTAGAGCTTAGAGAGGGAAAGAAAGATTTTTAAAGCGAGCTTTTCTTCTTGTCTTCTTAGCTTAGAGTAGAGTAAAGTAAAGAAAGATAGAGCTTAGCTTAGAGAAAGATTAGAGCTTCTTTCTTCTCTCTTCTTTCTTCCTTCTTCTGTCTTCTGTCTTCTGTCTTCCTCAGGAGTCTCGGCCTAACTCTGGCCAGTCATTACTTCTTCTATCTGGTTTCTCTTCTGTAACCGCTCTGCCTACGTTCTGGCCGCTCTGATTCTTCTGACCGACCGAGTGACTGCCCGGCTGACTGAATTCTCCGTTCTCCTAACTCGGACCGCTTTCACCCGGTTATATACCTTCAGGTTTGCGGGTGCCTACAGGTGCGTCACATCAGGTGAAACTTATGGCTTCCAGCTAGCTACAACAGCCCTTCCTAATTAGGGCTCCTTCAGGCCACTGCTCTCAGCTTTGTCAATTACTCTTAAGACTGCTGCTGAAGTATCCAGACCTAATGGATTTGCCCATTTTTTTCTTGCAATTCTATGGTTGTTGCCTCATATATTTTAATGCTCTGCTGTTTGGTTCATACATATGAAATTGTCTTTTTGAAGAACTGACTCCTTCATCATTACATAATGCCCCTCTAGATCTCTGATAATTTCCCTCGGGCTGGCTCTGTGGCTGAAAGACTGATTTTGTCCACTCTGAAACCTGTCCCTGAAAGCTCCCATCCCTTTGGGAAGGAGATGGATGTCCCGGTCCTGTGAGGCTGGGTCAAAGCATCGCGTGATCCACAGAGTTAACAGCCAGGGACTAGTGATAAAGTGCAAAATGTCTGAGGACTGAACCCAGGAGCGCTTTACAAACACTAACCTACATGCTCAGCCCATTTGCTTATTTATTTTATTGAGATGGGGTCTGGCTAAATTGCTTAGAACCTAAGTTGCTGAGGCTGGCCTCGAACTTAAGATTCTCTAGTTTAGATACCCCTCTAACCTTCCCCCTCCCCCGCACCACGAGTGGAGGGGAATCACAGGCATGTGCCAGGATGCTGATGCCGGCTCCCTCTATCACTTTTACTGTTGCTTACGGTTTAATCTAACAGGGTGAAACCATCGGCCTTTTCCTCTAACCTATATTTGGCAATGGCCTCTGCAGTTTGGCCGCAGCCTCTAAGATCTTTTTTCCCTCATTGGGCAATTTACAAATGAATTTTTCCTTGCGCAAATGTCTTTCCCGACGCTTCAGTGCTTCCCCCAGCTCCGCCGAACCGGGCAGCCCGGAGTCCAGGAGCAGGGGCCTCAAGCCTCGCACATCTGACCAAGGCTGGCAGGGGCAGTGCTTAGCACCGCCGCCGCCAGGTGAGGGATTCCAGGGCCGTTGAGGATTCTCTTACGTTA
Organism: Tamias sibiricus; assembly: GCA_025594165.1. Lineage (NCBI taxonomy): Eukaryota > Metazoa > Chordata > Mammalia > Rodentia > Sciuridae > Tamias > Tamias sibiricus. Next base: position 135,876,350 of record CM046663.1, on the reverse strand, counting down.
CCAAACCGCCATCCAGAAAGGAGTCAGGATTTGAATTCTGCCAGAAATCAATATTGCAGAAGGATTGCTTCTCATTTGGGGTACCTCTGTTTAATATTGGATGGAGGGTGAGTGTTTTGTTTTGTTTTGTTTTGTTTTTGTTTTTATTCTGTACCAGAAAGTGAGATCTAATTCCTAGTACTGAATTTACAGGTCCAGACTTGTTTGTGGACGGGCAACTTGTTGAGATGACAGAGACACCAAGGTCTCCTGGTGTGGGATGAGGGTTTAGACTTTACAGCCAGACACACTTGAATTCTGAACTGACATTTATTACTTATGTGATCTTAACGGGAATTGCTTCCACTTTAATGTGTTTATCCTTAGTTATGTCTACACAAAGAGCAGCTGGCTCTTGGTCAATTTAGTTGTTCCAGATGTTATTTCATTCTTTTTGTGATGCTGGGGATTGAACCCAGGGCCTTACACATTTGAGGCAAGAGCTGTACCACTGAGACACACCCATTCCCTGGATATCTTTTCATTGATTGAGCAAATCACATATTTAGGCCTCTGGTATATCTAAATTGGAAGTCATTCACCTCCGTAATTCTGTTTGTTTATATACACAAATAATACATGTCATTGTAAAGAATTCAAAACAAATGTAAGAAAGTAAAGGTAGCCTGAAAGCTGCACTCTGAATTAAGCATCAATATTCTGGCAGCCTAGAGGACAAGGGGGCCAGAGGATGTCACTCCGTGCTCTCACTTGTCCCCTTATTTTCAGTATAGCCTCATTGCCTGCTGGAGTGACTTGGGTCCTAAAGTCCAAACCTTTGCTGAGTTGACATTTCGTATAGAGAGGACATGGGCTTCTAAACATGGTAAGTTCAGATTTCTGGTGAATCCCCCTGTGGGTTTTTTTGCATTTGTTTCTGGGTCCCCCCCCCCATACTCAGAATTGATACCAGGGGCATTTTACCACCCAGCTACACTCCCAGTCCTTTTTATTTTTTGAGACAGAGTCTTGCTAAGATGCTGAGGCTGGTCTTATACTTGCAATCCTCCTGCCTCAGCCCCTGAATCTCTGAACTTAAAAGTGTGTGCCACCACTCCCTGCTCCCCCTGTGTTTTCATCCACCTGTTCTGCCACAGGGTACCCAATGCCTTTTTTTTTTTTTTTTGGGGTACCGGGGATTGAAGTCAGGGGCATTCAACCACTAAGCCACATCACCAGCCCTATTTTGTATTTTATTTAGAGACAGGGTCTCACTGAGTTGCTAAGTGGCTCGCCATTGCTGAGGCTGGCTTTGAATTTGCGATTCTCCTGCCTCAGCCTCCTGAGCTGTTGGGATTACAGGACGGTGCCAGTGCGCCCTGCTACCTGATGCCTCTTGATCAGAGCTTTTGAGAGCTCTGTAGCAGGAATGAGCTGCCTATAGTTTTTCCCTGCAGGCTGAGACTTGGACTTTCTCATGTTTGCTAAATACTCATACATCTGCATTCTTGCCTCCAATACTGTATTACTGTTGTCTCCTTGACACTTGTATTTATTTTGTGGTTTGACCTTTAAAATTCTTCCCTTATTCTCTTAGTGGAGTTATCCAAGGGAGTGAAGGTAAATCGCCATGTTCATTCTTTGATGATTACTGGAAAGTACCTCATAGATCTTCCCCTACACCCCAGAACTGGGGATTGAATCCTAGGGTGGTTTACCACTGAGCTATGTCCTCAACCCTTTTTATTTTTTATTTTGCTAAGTTGCCTAGGCTGGTCTCAAACTTGGAATCCTCCTGCCAGTGTCCCAAGTAGCTAGGATTACAGGTGCTCATCACCACGCCTAGCTCTCAAAACTTCTTGAACACATTCTGTACACTATTTAAGTTTAGTCTACTTTCCTAGAATCCTTTCAGCAAATTAACTGTTTTATGTATGTGTGTATTGAGGATAAGAGGGCATCAGCACTAGACTTAGGTACTTAGTGGAGCCTTAATTTTATGCTATTACTTTAATCACATATTTTAATCTCCTTTATTCCCTTTCCTCTCATAAATAGTGCAAGTTTTAAAATCTATTGCTTTGTACGTTAAACCAACATCAAAGTTCCTTCCTTTCCAGAAACAAAAGTATTTGTATTGTCTGGAATTTAAAGTTTTTTCAAATTACAGCAGGACCTCATTCTTTTTTTTTTTTTTTTTTTGTTAAACATACTTGTGTCCCACTTACATACATCACATATGTATAAAAAACTAAAAAAGCTAAGAAATAATTGTAAAAAAATGTAAAATTTATTGAAGCTCTCACAAAATGGAAAGCTATAAAAGTCTACAATCATTTCCTGACTTGGTCCCCATTTTGTTCTCCTAGGACTATGTACAGGAGCCCAAACAAGTACAAACGAGTAAAATTAACAACATCAATTAACATATGTTAAGTGCCAGGGGTTAGCGTTGTGTTGCTTTGATTTTGACCTGGTACCTTGTTCTGTTCCCTAGACTGGCCTTGAACTCCTCCTGGGCTCAAGCCTTTTTCCTGCCTCCGCCTTAGGGGTAGTTGGGACTACACCTGGCAGGAGCTGCTACCATCTGATGCCCAGATCCACCTGCCCCCACACTGGCCTTGAGGTTAGCACATGCGGAACCACTTTGCCCTGCTTGTCCCCTAGCCCATGGACCGAGAGATGAGACAGCGTGGGACCCAGGTTAGTGCCAAACAAGAGAAAAGCAAGGAGAAGAGGAAGCCGGTAGTGATGCTCTCAGATAAAAGGCTGTCCTAGAATGGAGAATGCTTAGTGTCCCAGGCAGCAGGGAGACAGATGCAGACTCACTCCCCACCGGGCAGGGAGGAAACGTGGTCGCGGAACTCAGAGCACACTGGGAGTCTTCTTTTGGGCTGGAGCTGTCCAGATCCCCTGCCCACCTTAGGGACCCTGCACCGCGCCGGCTCCACCCTGAAACAAACCCCGATTAACAGTCCAGTTATGCCCTTCTGACGTATCTTTGTTTATTTTACAGAAAGAGGCGGAGCGAAGGCTGGCACCGCAGGCGAGGGGAGAAGGCAGGCCGGAGGCCCGGCCAGCCCCGACCTGCAGGCCCCTCCTCTCGGCAGGCAGGCGACGGGGACGCGGGAGACGATGCTCGGGAAGGCCGCAGAGGTGCTGGCTGTGCGTTCCCAGGGACCCCGCGGGGAGGCTGCTTGGGGCTTGCTAGGTGCGTCCTCCAGGACCTGAGGCCAGGCTCGCCCGCGCTCGGAGATGTAGTGCCGCACGCGGCCATCTGCCCACCTGCTCTGCAGACCCCCGGAGCTGGGGATCCTCAGCGCCACCCCAAGCGTAGTGAGCTGGCTCGGCCTCTGGGAATGGTGTCAGTTTAAAATCATTTCCTCCGCTGCCCACCACGCGCGGTTTGCTTTCAGGTTCATTCAGGTTCCTCTGGCAAACCTGAAGTAGATTTCTTCTTGTAAATGTGAACCTGAACTTGTTGAAAAAGCTCCGATCGGCCCCCTGCTGGCTAGGGCCGTTACCAGAGGGTGAGCTTGGCAGAATCCCCAGAGCTAGCACAGGTCACGGCTGCTCAGTAGGGATGGAATTTCCTTTGGACACACCCCGCAGAAACGAGTTTTTTCTGGGGTCCCACCATCTCTGGAGAGAGAGGCCACAGGAAAGGCTTGGGGGCTGTGCCGGGCAGCCGCACCTCCCAGCTATTCTTCGTGGAACTCAGACAAGACCCTGGCAGGTTAAGGAAGAGGTCTGGCCAAGGCTGGCTCCCCTCAAAGTGGGGTATTCCTGCCTCTGATGTGTGCTGATGAGGTTACTGGTCACAGATGTGACAGGGTGGTCTTCTCTTTAAGCTGGGTAGGGCTAGCAGGCATATTGGCTGGGCTGCTTGTCCTCTGCCCTGGCTCCTGATCCTCTGAGTATTCTTACAAGTGGCAATGAGAGGTGGGGGTGCAGACTGGAAAATGCGGCTTTGGGGATTGGCGGAGACCCTAAAGGGTTACCTAGTGGGATGGGGAGGTGTGTCTGCTGGTCAGATCAACTGAAGGCCAGGGCTTCAGGTGATGGGGTAGCCCTTCAGCTTGGATCTCTTAGAACTCAGGAGTAGACAGAGGCGGCCATTTTGTCCCACTTTTGCCCTTCAGCGAGACCAGGATCTCTTCCTGTCTGTAACTCATGGGTACCATGAACTTAGTCTGCCTGGGGTCTTTGTCGTCAGGAAGTAACTCAACATAGCACTTTAACTCTTCATGCTCGGAGTCTACATTCATCCCTGGATCCTTCATAATGTGCTCTAAAATGCCTCTTTTGCTGGGATTGAGAATGACATTTCTTGAGCAAGCTTTCAGCCTCCATGGGCATATAGGATGAATACATTCTCCTCAGTACCCTTCTGGCAGCTCCTTGAAGTTCTATCCATCAAAAGGCAGGAATCTGCTTACCAATGCATATAACACCCAGACACCATATGTCAGTCAGATCATACTTTTGGTCCTAGAAGATTTTGGTCCTAGAAGGGGGACAAAAGGAGGACTGGCACAAAATGTCTCCAGTTTGTTATAAAAGGTGAACTTGTTGCTGAAGCCAAAATCTCATGATGTTCCTTCAGTATCCAAGAACAGTTTTTTCTGCCTTTAAGTCTCTATGGACAATACCCCTCTGGTAGCAGTTTGCTCAAGAGACACTATTGGTGAATTTGCTTCAGGCCTCTGTTTTCTTTCCTACTGCCATGAGGCACTAGGTACTCAAATATCTTTCCTTCGCTAGCATACTTCAGGACAAGGCAGGATTTTTTTTTTTCCAGTCTTGATCACATCAAATATTCCACTCTGTTGGGGGTAATCTGAGCCTTCATGATTCCTACTTCACAGATGGTCTCTGGAGGCTGGAAGAGTTCTGCTGAGTGTCGACCATGAACTTCACGCCTACTGCTTTCCCAGTGAGGATATGTAGAGCCAAGTTTACCTCAGCCAGGTTACCCTGGCCCATGATCTCCAGGAGCCTAGTTGCCAATATGAGTTTCTTCCTTAGTAGATTTAGCTGAGAGGCCCGGCAGCACGTTGGACTTATTGCCAAGCTTGGAGTCAAGGTTGTCCCAAGGTCAGTTTAAATTTGGGGATAACTGGTGAGAGCTTGCTCAAAAGAAACTTCGAAATTCACCTGATGAATTGATATTTATAATGGAATGAAAACACAATACTGGAGAAAATTTTAAATGAATAAAAGTAACACATTTAAAAATGAAAAAATTGATTACAAAAATAAAGAAAAAAATAAGAGAGAGGGACTGATAAACTTGGACTTGTGTAGTAAGTGCTTGCAGTGCTTAAAACAATGGCTTCAGATGAGGTCATGGAAAAAAAATAAACCTATTGACCAAATTGGAGATAACCACAGTGATTTTCTCAAGAACACTTTACTCTATTTTAAAAAATATATTATACAGTACCCCAAAGAGCTTTTTGTTTATGTGGGTTGTAGTTATCAAAATTTATCTTATTATAAATCATAACCTGTAGGATGTTTCTGTGGCCTTTTCATTTCTAATTTGAAAAGGTATCATAATTTTTGGCTTTGAAAGGGCTCATAATAGCTCCATTAGAATACACCATTCTTTGTAAACTCTAAACATTTGGTCTCAAAATGATGCCACAAAACTGGCATTATGATACCATGCAAAAATGTTCTGTTGTATAAGATGCAATAAAGTAACATCTTAATTAGTAACGCTTATAATGCTGAGGGGAAGATCACTTTCATCATATTGTTTGTAGTTTTTGCCTGTTTCTTTGGAATGGATTCCTCCCTTCCAATGGCCAGAGAACTCGATGAGCATTTCCATAGTTTAAATGAAGCCAGGTGCAGTGGCGAGTCCCAGGAATCACAGCTACTTAGGAGGCTGAGTCCAGGAGGATCGCAAGTTTGAGGCCAGCTTGGGCAACGCGGTGAGACCCTATCTCAAAAAGTAAAAAAAAAAAAAAAAAAAAAAAAAAAAAAAAAGTTAAAAATGTAGAGGTTGTAGCTGTTAGTTGAGAAAGTATGTATTCTGTCCTTTCATTTTAAAGCCAATAATCCATTTTTTTTTCCTTATGCCCTTCTTATTCCACATGGGATAGGGGCATCCAGGCACTGGATGTACCACTGGTATCTCAAGGGGTGAAACCAAGATACCCCTTCATAATTTTTAGAAAAAAATTTTAGAAGTACAATATTAATACAGAAAAGTACACAAACTGTCAGCACACAGTAACTGCTCACAAATTCTATTTAACTAGCATCCAGATGAAGAAACAGGGCATTACATCTTCCCAGAGTTCCCTTCTCCCTTCTCAGACATTCTTTCCCCAGTAGTAGCTACTATTCTGTTTTCTACCAGTGTAATTGTGCTTATTTTTGAGCTTCACATAAATGGAATCCTACAGTATTGAATTTTTTTATTGTTTCATTTGCTCAATATTTTTGTGACAGTCATCTATATTGTTTATCATTCTAAATGCCCACTGTGAGACTATAACAATTTGTTTATCCATTTTACTGTTACTGGGCATTTGGGTAGTTCTCAGTTTTTGAATGCTAAGCAGGGTTCTGCTTTAAATGTTCAGATTTCCTGGTGAACATATACATGGTTTTCTGTTGAATATGTAAATTTAAGAGAGGAATTGCTGGGTTGTAAAGTATGTGTTTTTAGTGTTGGTACAATTGAAAGCAGTTTGTACCAATGTACACATCTACCAGGAGAGTGGGAGACTTCTGTTTCCTCTCTTAATACCTGGTATTGCCTAACTCTTTACATGGTAACCTATCCATGGGTGTGTGGTGGTATAACATTGTGGTTTTACTTTGCATTTCCCTGATGCCTGATGATGAAATGGCTATTGCCCATTTCCTTTTCTGTGAAGTGCCTGTTCTTGTCTTTTACCCATTTTTCAATTACATTGCCTGCATTTTTCTTATTGGAGGTATTCTTTGTACATATTGGCTATGTCCCTGCATTCCTCTTCTCCCTGCTTATCCCTGTTAACCTTCTGATGCCACCTCCTACTATTTTTACCATTTGATCATCCCTTTCTGCCACTGGACTTCTTGTTCCTTGAACATGCCTGACATACCCCCACCTTGGGCTATACACTGGCTTTTACTTCTGCTTGGAACATTCTCTCAGATATTCATAACATTCCTCACCTACCTCCTTCAAGTCTTTTTTTTTTAATATTTATATTTATTTGCTTTAGTTGTACACAATGCGTTTTATTCAATACATTTTATTTGTACATGGTGCTGAGGATCGAACCCGGGTCGCCCACGCGCTAGGCGAGCGCTCCACCGCTGAGCCACAATCCCAGCCCCTCTCCTTCAAGTCTTTTCTCCCAATGTTACCTTCTTAATGAGGCTGTCTCTGATCTACCCATTTGGCCTTGCATATCCCATCTGTTACCCATCCATCACTTTCTTAAAACACAGAAAACTTTGTACTATGGGATTTTCAATTTTGCAGGGTTATTGTGAGAATTGGATAAAATGTATGCAGTGTCTAACCTCTATTATACTCTCAGATAGGCTACTATTTTTTATAAGCAGATAAAAGGTGTATAGTAAAGAATTTGACCTTGTCCACACTGAGGTATGGCCTAGTAAAGAATTTGACCTTGCCCAAACTGAGGTATGGCCTTTATCCCTGGTTCCTGGAGAGAAATACTTAAACCTTTGGAATTTCTTGAGTGACATGAGTGTCTTTGTTATTTATGGCGACCCTCAGCCATGTTATTGTAGGGGACTCTCAGCCCACACCTGATGTTTATGCTAAGTAGGTAACTAGTGGCAGGACCCTAGGCCAGGTGATCTCAACCTGACCTTTAGGAAGTGGAGCTGGGGATGGAAACTGAGTTCAACCATTTGGACAACAGATCCATCACCCATACCCTAAGTAATGAAGCTTCAGTGAAAATTCTGGACACTGAATCTCTGATGACCTTCCCTGACTGATAATATTCTGTAGATGTTACCATCAGTATTGGGGGAGGGTAAAGCATTCTGAGGACAATGAGAATTTTATATTTAGCACCCTCGAGACTTTGTTCTCTGTATCTTTTTCTTTGGTTAATTTTGATCTGTATACTTTCCCTGAAATAAAAACTGTGATATAACAGCTTTTAAAGAGTTTGTGATTACTTTGGGTGAATTATTGAACCTTAGGGTAGCTTTGGAAGAGTTCTAAACTTGTAATTGGGTCAGAAGTGAGGGCAATCCTGAGACTGTGCCCTGTAACCTTGTAATTGGATCCCATCTCTTTGCAGATGGTGTTAAAAGGTTGGACAGATTTAGCCCTGGTCCTGAACTGTCCTCCCCGACTTCAACTGTCTTCAGGTAGTTTTAAGACAAGTGGGATTCGTTAAAATGCCTCTGACTCCTAAAGCATGGCTTGGCAAGAGAGGGCAGGGGTTGACAAAACTTTGATTCCCAGATAGCCATGAGGTCATCCATGGTATTAGATGATTGCTTTGTTGTGATCAGTTATTAAATGTTATCAATGGAATTTAGAAGTGATAAGCCTAACTCCCAAGGAAATACATAAGCAAAATACACTATCCCTTGTTACCTGTATTAGCTAAATTAAAATAAGGGAGAATGTTAGGGCAGATCCCAACACTGGACCAAGCTTGAATTCTGACTAGTCTGAGATAAAGCTACTTGTAACAGTGGTCCACTTTATGCTTTGAATATAACCTTTGCTGCTCTGCCACTGCAATTTATTTTTAAAATGTACATGTTTCTTTCTCTTCCTCTCTCCCTGCTCCTCCCTAATCTTTCCCCCTCCCTAATCTCAGGAAAAGAGTGTTACCTTTCTTCCCCAGCCTAGACAGAGTTATCTGTCCCTGAGTACACACCAATCACAGGAAGGAAGTAATCCAGACTTCGGGGATGGTACCAGAAGATCTCAGAAGTGACTATTTCCTAAATTAACGAGTGAATTACAACTCCAACAGAGAACACTTGGAATGTAGCCTTTGAGTCACATCCTTAAAAGCCCCCTGTTCCGGGCTGGGGTTGTGGCTCAGCGGTAGAGTGCTCGCCTAGCATGCGCTCACCCCGGGTTCCATCCTCAGTACATACAAATAAACACATTGTGTACAACTAAAGCAAATAAATTAAAAAAAAAAAAGACCCCTGTTCCTACTGATGGGCAGAATCATAGCTTCTGGGACGGGAGTCCCCTGTGTTTCTCCTTTGCTAGCAAAGAAATAAACTTTCTTTTTCCTTTTTCTCAAAACCATGTCCTTGTTATTGGATTGGAATATTGGGAACAATGACCGAGCTTTTGGCAACACACTGACCTCAGAGTCACTTCCAATGGGAAAAGTTATGCTACTAAAACACCAGATCACAATGAGGATTGGAATGACTCACGAGAGAATAGGGGAAAGGAGGGACAGAGAAAGTAGAAAGTCAAGGGATTCATCTGAGCAGGGTATTATTTATTTTTAATTTTTTGGTGCTGGGGATAGAACACAGGGGCTCTTAACAACAGAGCTACATCCCCATCCCTTTATTTTATTTTTTTTTTAGTTAGGTCTTGCTAAGTTGCTGAGGCTAGCTTTTTATTTGCGATCCTCCTGCCTCAGCCTTCTGAGCTGCTGGAATTACAGGCATGTGCCACCTCACCCAGCTACAAAGCCAAAGTCTTTATGCAGCATTCTTAGAGATTGGGTGGATTTACGGGAGGCCCTCCCAACAATTCCCTAAACAAAATTGCTTTATTCACCTTAGTTTGGAAGAATCTGGAAAGCCCCAAGGTAAAGATGGCAAAGATGAACCTGAACTCCAGCTCCCTGGAGCGCTGTTCCCAGATCTCATCAAGCAGTGTAGAAGGCTCTGGGTGCCTTGGCCTGGCCTCTAGCCGCAGACCCAAGGCCATATGCACATGATGGATAACATGGTCAAACAGAGGCATTTCTGGGACTCCCTGACATGTATGTCCCCATGTGCTGTGATTTCAAAACCTGTCAGTAAAGTTTTAATCAGGTTTATAGTTAGATTGGGAGAATATAGGAATACAGGGTTGATGGCATTAAGGTGAAAGTTTGGATGAACAGTGAAAAGTTTGAACAGGATGTATGTGAAGTGCTCGTGTCTCCTTTACCTGAATGTGTAATTGGAATGGGTATATCGATGAGGGAACACTTCCCCCACCTACTTGTGTATAACAGCATATAAATCCACCCTTCTGCTGATTTGACATGCCATTAAGGCACAAAACTCCAATAAGAACTCTTCTGTCTCCAGCAAGAGGTAGAGACTGTGGTGGCTATAGAGTCCTTGGTAGGAAGGCATCACGCGTAATTGGCAAGTCAGGCTGATGCCAGCAGTCCCCTGAGACTACAAATGGATTCTAACACCAGTAGACACTCTGTGTTAGGCCAGGCTTTGCAAATCTGGTGGTAGAGATGAGTGCCCTAAAAAAGGGACCAGAACAGAAAGTAGTACACCAATGAACCACCAAGTAATTTCTTCAAACCAAGGAAACACACTTTACAGTTCATAATGTTCAGCACTGGGAAGAGAGAGATCCTCAGAGTAATAGTTTGGTAGATTTGGAGGACCATTGGATTACTTACCAAATAAAGGAGGTAGATAAGGGCAAGAGTGCTGGTTTATATGCCTTCACGAGTGTCTGCTCACACTCAACTGAGGGGAGCTAAGAGAGGGTCCTCACCAGATATTTCCCTCTATTTTTCTAGCGGACTTGGTGCAGAGAATATTGGAGAAGATGCTGCACACTTTCTCCCTCAGTGGGATGATGCTAGTGGGACTGTAAGCTGCCTGTCACGGCCAGCCACGGCGCCGCCACGGGAGGAAAATTCTCGGAGGCAGAGTTAAGCTTTTACTACTTTTACTTCTACTTTCTTGTTCTTATTTCTTAGCTTTTCTTCTCTGCCTGCCGAGCCCCGGACGGACCACCATTTGTAAGCTGCCTGGTACCGTAAACCGGGATGAAAACTCTCGGAGGCAGAGTTAAGCTTTTACTACTTTTACTTCTACTTTCTTAGAGCTTAGAGAGGGAAAGAAAGATTTTTCTTAGAGAGGGAAAGAAAGATTTTTCTTAGCTTAGAGAAAGACTAGAGCTTCTTTCTTCTCTCTTCTTTCTTCCTTCTTCTGTCTTCTGTCTTCCTCGGGAGCCTCGGCCTTACTCTGACCAGTCCTCTGGAGCCTCGGCCTAACTCTGGCCAGTCATTACTTCTTCTATCTGGTTTCTCTTCTGTAACCGCTCTGCCTACGTTCTGGCCGCTCTGATTCTTCTGACCGACCGAGTGACTGCCCGGCTGACTGAATTCTCCGTTCTCCTAACTCGGACCGCTTTCACCCGGTTATATACCTTCAGGTTTGCGGGTGCCTACAGGTGCGTCACATACATATCAGGTGGAACCCATGGCTTCCAGCTAGCTACAACAGCCCTTCCTAATTAGGGCTCCTTCATGGGACCATCTAATTCTTCCCATGGCAGGACGATGGTGGTGGGACCATCTTTCTCCCCCAACCCAGCACCTCAGCTTTCTTTTTTTCCCACCATACAATAGCAGGGGTGATTCTGAAGCAAGAAGCTGTCACTATCCCTTTAAACCTTTATGCCTCCATTTCTTCATCTGAAAATCAAGGGGTTAGGAGCAAAGATCTCTATGTCCTGCCATGGAAAATGTGCCTAAATGCAGGCTACGGTCCCATTTCTGACTGAGGACATTTAGTACCAACTCTTAGCACACTGGCTTTGAAATAAAGCTGCAGCAAAAATCAGGACAAAGAAATGCCAGTATGACCCACATTCCCCCACACTCTCATTTCGAGAATGTTGTGATGTATTATGAATGAGTCCTTCTGAAGTATGGTTTGAACACTTAGTTAAATAATAATTCATTCTTGGATATGAGACATTTTGAATGATAGGCTCTAATGGAATAATATTATGAATTGCAAATTGGAACATTGAATTAAATATGATATTACATTATTTTCTGTCATGTCTAGCTTTCTTATTGGGAAAAAAAATGAATTTCTATGGAAAGCAGAAGTTCCTGAGCTTTTTGTATGTCATTAACAAGCCAGTCTCTGTGGGGTGGGAATGAGAGGAGAAACAGAATTCTGTTGCAGAATGTTTATTCACATGTTAAAACCTGACCCTTGGGGCTGGGATTGTGGCTCAGCGGTAGAGCACTCGCCTAGCACGCTCACGGCCCGGGTTCGATTCTCAGCACCACGTAAATGTATTACAACTAAAGCAAATAAATAAATATTTTTTAAAAAAAATAAAAAAAAAAAAACCTGACTCTCTGCAAATGTCTTAGTCTGTTTAGGCTGTTGTAACTAAAGTACCATAAACTGAGTGGCTCAAATAATAAACAATTTACTTTGCCCGGTATGGTAGTGCATGCCTGTAATCCCAGCAACTCAGGAGGCTAAGGCAGGAGAATCATAAGTTTAAGACCAGCCTCAGCAATTTAGTGAGGGCCTAAGTAACTTAGTGAGATCCTGTCTCAAAATTTTAAAAAAAGGAAGGGGGGAGAACTGGGATGTGGTTCTATTCCCAGTACCAATGCATATATATTATATAATTATATATATATGTATATATATAAATATATATTAACTAATATCATATATAATTATTTTATATAATATATATGTATTGGTACTGGGAATAGAACCACATCCCCAGTTTTATACACACACACACACACACACACACATTTCTCACAGTTCTGGAAGCTGGGAAGTCCCAAGATCAAGGTGCTAGAAGGTTTGATTTCTGATGAGGGCTGACCTCCTGATTTACACGTAGCCCTCTTCTCATTGAATCCTCACATGGCAGATAGCAGAGACAGGAAGCAAGCTCTGATGTCCCTTGTATTTATTAATTTTTGTGTTATTGGGGATTAAACCCAGAGGCACTCTACAACTGAGCTTTATTTCCAGCCCTTTTTATTTTATTCTATGTTGTGTCCCTTGTTGTTTCTAATGTTACTTCTTAAAATCTACTTTACCTCTGATATTAATCTAACCACTCCAGCTCTCCTTGGGTTATTATTTATATAGTATATCTGTTTCCATCCTTTTACTTTCTGAGAAAGCTTATTTCTCTATCACTATTTTTTTTTTCAGTGCTGGGGATCAAATTCATGGCCTCGTGTATGCTAGGCAAGCACTCTACCACTGAGTTACATCCACGACTTTCCTTTCACTTTAATTTTTTTTTTTTTTGGTACCGAAGATTGAACTCAGGGGCACTCGACCTCAGGGCCACAACATCCCCAGCCCATTTTTGTATTTTATTTAGAGGCAGGGTCTCACTGAGTTGCTAAGTGCCTCGCCATTGCTGAGGCTGCTTTGAACTCGCAATCCTCCTGCCTCAGCCTCCCACGTGCTGGGATTATAGGCATGTGCTACCATGCCCAGCTCTAAAACATGTTTTTAAAAAATGTTTTTATAGTAGATGACCACAATACCTTTATTTCATTTTTATGTGGTGCTGAGGATTGAACCCAGTGCCTCACAAGTGCTAGGCAAGCACTGTACCAACTGAGCTATAGCCCCAGCCCTCTTTTCACTTTTGAAGGATCATTTCACAGGATATATAATTATATGATTATAGATTGGTTTCCCTCTCCCCTCTACACTTTAAGCATTTCATTTCATGCTATACTTTGTGTGTGTGCGCGCGTGCGCACACGCAAGCACACACACACTATTGGGAATTGAACCCAGGAGTGCTCTATTACAGAGCTACATACATCCTTGCCATTTTAATTTTTTTTAAAAAATATATTTGGCTCTGGTATTAAACCCAGGAGTGGTCTACCACTGAGCTACATCCCCAACCCTTTTTATTTTTTAAAATTAAATTATTTATTTATTCTAATCTGATTTACATGCTTGCAGAATGCAATTCATTTCATATTACATATTAGAGCACAATTTTTCAAGTCACTGGTTCTACACAAAGTATTTTCACACCATTTGTATCTTCATACATGTACTTGGGGCAATGATGTCTAATTCATTCCACCCTTATTCCTATTCCCTTGCCCCTTCCCTTCCCCTCCCTCTCCTTTGATCTATTTAAAGTTCCTTTATTCCTTTCATCACCCCTCCCTTGCCATTATGAGTCAGTATCCTCATAATAAAGAAATCATCCAACCTTTGGTTTTTTGGGATTGGCTAACTTCACTTAGCATTATTTTCTCCAACTCCATCCATTTACCTGCAAATGCCATGATTTCATTCTCTTTTAGTGCTGAGTAGTGTTCCATTGTGTATATATACCAAAGTTTCCCTATCCATTCATCTACTGAAGGGCATCTGGGTTGGTTCCAAAATTTAGCTATTGTGAATTGTGCTGCTATAAACATTGATGTGGCTGTGTCCCTGTAGTATGCTGTTTTTAAGTCCTTTGGGTATAGACCAAGGAGTGGGATAGCTGGGTCAAATGGTGGTTCCATTCCAAGTTTTCCAAGGAAATCTCCATACTGCTTTCCAGATTGGTTGCATCATTTTGCAGTCCTACCAGCAATGTATGAGTGTGCCTTTTCCCCCACATCCTCGCCAACATTTATTGTTGTTTGTATCTTTGATAGCTGCCATTCTGACTGGAGTAAGATGAAATCTTAGAGTAGTTTTTATTTGCATTTCTCTAATTGCTAGAGATGTTGAACATTTTTTCATATATGTGTTGATCGATTGTATATCTTCTTCTGAGAAGTGTCTGTTCAGTTCCTTGGCCCATTTATTGACTGGATTATTATTATTATTATTATTATTATTATTATTATTATTTTGGTGTTAAGGTTTTTGAGTGCTTTATATATCCTTGAGGTTAGTGCTCCATCTGATGTGCTTGTGGTAAAGATTTGCTCCCATTCTGTAGGTTCTCTGTTCACCTCACTGATTGTTTCTTTTGCTGAGAGAAACTTTGCAGTTTGAATCCATCCCATTTAATTGATTCTTGGTTTTAATTCCTGTGCAATAGGGGTTTTATTAAGGAAGTTGGGGCTTAATCCAACATAATGGAGATTTGGGGCTACTTTTTCTTCTATTAGGCGCAAGGTCTTTGGTTTAATTCGTAGGTCCTTGATCTTTATTTTTTTATTTTTTTTTTATGTTGAAAAAAAGTATATTTAGAATTAGACAGCTGGACTGTTTAGATGATTCCAATTTTGTTGGCAACGTCCAAAGCATCATAATCAGGAGCCAGTCGAACATATGCCTTTTTCTCTCCATCAGGCCTGATCAGGGTGTTAACCTTGGCCACATCAATGTCATAGAGCTTCTTTACAGCTTGTTTGATCTGGTGTTTGTTGGCCTTGACATCCACAATGAACACAAGTATGTTGTTGTCTTCAATCTTCTTCATGGCTGACTCAGTGGTCAGAGGGAATTTGATGATGGTATAGTGGTCAAGCTTGTTTCTCCTGGGGGCGCTCTTCCGAGGATATTTGGGCTGCCTCTGGAGCTGCCGCGATGACTTGGGTCGTCAGAAGGTAGGTGATGGTGACATGCAGATCTTCTTCTTTTTCTGACTGTGGACACCCTCCAACACTGCCTTCTTGGCCTTTAAAGCTTTTGCTTTGGCTTCAGCTTTGGGAGGGGCAGGAGCTTCCTTCTTAGCTTTCGGCTCCATCTTGGTGAAAAGGCTTTATTTTTTATTTTGAGATAGGTTCTCACTAAATTGCCGAGGCTGGCCCCTCCCTCAGCCCCCTGAGTCTCTGGGATTACAGGAGTGTGCCACTGATCTGGCCATTTCACTCTGTTTTTTTCTTTTTTCAAGTTGGCAATTAACCTTTATTTTTTATTTATTTAAATGTGATGCTGAGGATTGAACCCAGTGCCTCACACATGCTAGGCAAGTGCTCTACCACTGAGCCACAATCCCAGCCTGATTTTACTCTATCCTTGCCTGCATGGTTTCTGAGGTAAACTTGGATATAATTCTTTGCACCTGTACAGGTGAGATTTCTTTATTGTTGACATTCTGTAGTTTGGAGGTTATATGCCTAGGTACAATTATTTTGGCACTTGTCCTTGTTGATGTTGTCTGAGCTTCCTAGATCTGTGGGTTTGGATTTGACATTAATTTGGGAAAATTCTGTCACTGTTGCTTCAACTGTCATTGCTTCAAATATTTCTTCTTTTCCTTTTTCCCTTTCTTCTCCTGGTGTTCTCACAATGTGTATAGTTGTCCCACAGTTCATGAATATCTTCTTCTCCTCCTCCTTGCCTTCTTCCTCTTCCTCCTTTAAAAAAATTTTTTTAGTTGTTGATAGACCTTTATTCTATTTATTTATGCGCGGTGCTGAGAATCGAACCCAGTGTCTCACGTGTGCCAGGTAAGTGCACTACCGCTGAGCCACAGCCACAGCCCCCTCCTCCTTCTTAAATTTTCTCTTTGCTTTTCAGTTTTGGAGATTTCTATTGAAATATCTCAAATATAAAGATTCTTTCTTCAGCTGTGTCCAGTCTCCTAATGAGCCCATCAAAGGCATTTTTTCATTCCATTACAGTATTTTGGATCTCTGATGCTTCTTTTGGGTTATTTCTTAGAATCCCACACTCTGCTTACATTCCCCATCTGTTCTCTTTCCCTTTTTTTATTTTTTGAAGTGGAGATCTTGCTATGTTTCCCAGGCTGGATTATAACTTCCAATCCTCCAGCCTCAGCCTCCTGATTAACTGAGATTTGAGACGTGCTCCACCACATCTGACTTTCCCATCTGTTCATGCATGCTATCTACTCTATCATAGTTACTTTAAAATAACAGTCTGATGATTTCCACATCCCTGCCATATCTGAGTCTGGCTTTTTGTTTGTTTGTTTGTTTTGTTTTGTTTCTGGAGATTGATCTCAGAGGCATTCAACCACTGAGCCACATCCCCAGCCCTATTTTGTATTTTATTTAGAGACAGGGTTTCACTGAGTTGCTTAGCACCTCACTTTTGCTGAGGTTGGCTTTGAACATGTGAATCTCTTGCCTCAGCCTCAAGAGCTGCTGGGATTACAGGCATGTGCCACCACGCTCAGCCTGAATCTGGTTTTAATGGTTGCTCTCTTCAAATTGTGTGTGTGTGTGTGTGTGTGTGTGTGTGTGTGTGTTGCTTGTTTGTTTTATCTTTTAGTATGCCTTGTAATTTTTTTCTTGCTTGTCAAAGGTGATATAGTGGATAAAAAGGAACTGCTATAAATTGGCTTTTAGTGAAGTGGTGCTAAAGTGTGGGGTAGAGGAAGCATTCTGTTATGCTATCACCAGCCATCACTAGTTCTCAGTTTTGTTTATTTGCTTTCTTGCAGTGCTAGGGATTGAACCCAGAGCCTTGCACATGCTAGACAGATGCTCTACCACTGAGCTACACTCCCAGCTGAGGTCTTATTCTTGTAGAGGGCCTCAAAACTCTCAAAACCCACAAAAGTGTGGGGACACTCACTCTTCTTCATGTTACTGGGACCCCCTTGAGCTTTCAACTCAGACTTGTCCATAGTGAGCCTCCTGCAATGCATCACTTCCAATTTCCTTCCCCAGCACTAGTTCCTGAAGCTTGAACTTCTGCCCCCATAAATTGTGATTCTCTCCACCTGCCTGTCTCTCCAGTTTCGTGGGCCACGGTTTGCTAGTCTTCACTTTACAGACCTATGGAGAACTGTTGATTTTTCAGCATGTTCAGCTCTTTACTTGTAGTCAGGATAGAATGTTGATTTCCAAGATCCTTACAAGCCAGACCTGAAAGCAGAACTCCTCTGCTCAGTTTTTTAACTCTTGTTTTTGTTTTCAGCCTGACTTCCTAAGGGACTGCCCTGTGTCTGCTTAACTTAGTGACCCTCCATGGATGAGGGCGAAGGTTGTGTTTAAACATCTTGAGCCCATGACACTTTTGCCCTCCGCGGGCTGCCACTGCATCGGGGCACGGAGGGCACAGTTACTGCAGTTCTCAAGTCTACTGCAGCTTGCACATTTCCCTGAACACTCTCATGTCTCCCTGCACATCTGCGAAGTTTCCTCGCAGAAAGCTTATTTAGACCTTCTCTTGCTCTATCATTTCCAGAGTCTTCCTATTAAATTTCTGGCTGATTGACCACTCACCCCACTGGGGCCACACTCAGGCCAGCAGAGCTGCAGGTTTCTGTGTTCATTTTCCACCGAGCTGGCTACTTTCACTGACGATACTATCAAGAACAGACTTTTCACTCTCCATTCCAATTCAGGTTTGCCCCCTCGTGCCACCAAGCTGGCTTTCTAGTCTTGTCCTGCCCTGGTAAAAGGACTAAAACTGTCAAGTGGGCAGGGAGTAGGTGGGTAGGAAACAAACATCCGCAAGAAGACTGAAGACTCCTGTTGTTCCTACCAAAAGTATAGCAGCTTTGATTGATCTCTAGAGCCCTTAAAAAATTTTTTTTGAAATGGCTGTTTTTGATAATATTTCCTCCCAGTTCTCCTCTGGTTTAGGGGGAGAAAATTTGTGTGTTTGTGTGTGTATGTTTGTATATATGTATATATACACATACATATATATTATATTTATATAATTATTATATATTTTATATAATTATTTCTAAATAATAAATGTTTTATATAATTGTATAATTAGTATATATATTATCATATAATATATACATATTTTTTTTTATATTGGGGATTGAATCCAGGGATGCTGTAGTACTGAGCTACATCCCTAGCCCTTTTTGGTTTTTTATTTTGGGTCAGGGTCTTGCTAATTTGCTGAGGCTATTCTTGAACTTGTGATCCTCCTGTCTCAGCCTCCTGAGTCAGTTGGGATTACAGGCATAAGCCACCACACCTGGCTTGCCTACATCTTGATATTGCCATAGTTGATGTCCCAATTTGGCACATTTTAAAGTTTTTAATCCCTATAGTCAAACATCAATCAAAAGGCTGCACTTAAGCCGGGCGCGGTGGCGCACGCCTGTAATCCCAGCACTTTGGGAGGCTGAGTCAGGAGGATCGCGAGTTCAAAGCCAGCCTCAGCAATGGCGAGGCACTTAGCAACTCAGTGAGACCCTGTCTCTAATAAAATACAAAAAAGGGCTGGGGATGTGGCCCAGAGGTCGAGTGCCCCTGAGTTCAACCCCCAGTACCACAAAAAAAAAAAAAAAAAAAAAAAAAAAAAAGGCTGCACTTGTACCAGCAATATTTAAAAAGGAGGCAGACTTTTATATTTTGTCCCAGTCCTACTTATACAGACCTTGCCTAGCACTAAAAAGGACTTGTATTGTTTTAGTAATGATATTGTTGTTCTTTAATAGCAGGATAGACTTATTCATTTGCCTTTCTTTAAGCATTCATGGAGCATAAGTGGAAATCAGAGAATGACTTTCAAATAATCATCAATCAACCAATCAATTTTCTTTGCTCCTCTGCTTCTCCTTCCTGGTCTCTTACTCTTTTCGTTTCCATGGAAATGTGGGTTTGGGAAGAAATCTAATCACACTAGCACATGTTCTTAGCTTGGAGAGATAGGAACATTAGGTAGGGAGGAAATGGCTGGGAAAGAGCATATCAGCCCTAGGAAGCTTTGGTAAAATGAACCCAGATTTTGCAAGACAAATATATTTTGGTAGCTTAATAACATTCTAAAGAACGCATTCATGTTATTTTTAAAATCTCAAACAATAGTCATTTGGAACATGAAAGGTATATGCCAAAAATGTACATGGTAAAAAGCCTGAGTCTTCTTCCAACCTTTATTGTTAGGCTCCCAGTTCCTCACCCCAGTGGCAACCACTATAATCAAATGCTTGCATTTTCTTCAAGAGATAGCCTATGTAGGGCGGGGATGTAGCTCAGTGGTAGAGTACTTGCCTAGCATGTGTGAGGCCCTGGGTTTGATCACTAGCACTCAAAAAAAAAAAAAAAAAGCTTCTATAAATTTAAGCACATGAGTGTGTATATTTATCACCTTATCTTACACAAAAAGTGACATATTACTTCACGTGACTTTTCCCCTTTCTTTTTCACTCAATAATATATTTTAGAAGCTGGGTATGGTAGTGCACACCTGTAATCCCAGTGGCTCAGGAGGCTGAGGCAGGAGGATCTCAAGTTTAAAACCAGCCTCAGCAAAAGCAAGGCACTAAGCAACTCAGTAAGACTCTGTCTCTAAATAAAATACAAAATAGGGCTGGGGTTGTGGCTTAGTGGGTGAGTGCCCTTGAGTTCAATCCCCAGTACTGTCCCCCCAAAATATGCATGTTTTAGAGATTAATCCATATCAGTACTAATGAGCACTCTTGTTTTATTTTTTAAGTTAATTTTGAATTGTGAAGTAACATAAGCCTTAAAAATAACATTGCAGGCTGGAGATGTAGCTCAGTGGTAGAGTACTTACCTAGTATGCACAAGGCCCTGGTTTGATGAGTAGTTCTGTTTAAAAGAAAAAAAAAAATAACAATACACAAATAGTACAAATAATTCCTGTATGTCCTTTTCCCAGCTTCCCCACATGTTAACATCATACATAACTATAGGACAATTGCCAAAACCAGGAAATTAGTATTGACATAATACTATTAAGTAATCCACTGACCTTATTCAAATGTTTCCAATTATCTCACTAATGCCATTTTTCTGGCTCAAGATCAAATCCAACATCATGCATCACATTCAGTTTTCATGTCTCCTTAATGTCCTCCAGTCTGGTAGAATTCCTCCGTCTTTCATGACCTTGATGCTTTTGAAGAGCACTATCCAGTAATTTATAGGCCTCCTACGTGCTAGGCAAGCACGTTATTGCTGAGCCACATCCTCAGCCTTTCTTTAATTTTTTTTTTTTTTTTTTGAGACAGGGTCTCTTTTCTTCCTTCCTTCCTTCCTTTCTTTCTTTCTTTCTTTCTTTCCTTCTTTCCTTCCTTCCTTCTTCCTTCCTTCCTTCCTTTCTTTTTAAAAAATATTTGTTTTAGTTGTAGTTGGACACAATACCTTTATTTTATTTATTTATTTATTTATTTATTTATTTATTTTTGTGGTACCTGGGATTGAACTCAGGGGCACTTGACCACTGGGTCACATCCCCAGACCTTTTTTGTATTTTATTTAGAGACAGGGTCTTACTGAGTTGCTAAGTGCCTTGTCATTGCTGAGGCTGGCTTTGAACTCGCAATCCTCCTGCCTCAGCCTCCCAAAGTGCTGGGATTATAGGCGTGCGCCACCGTGCCCGGCTTATTTATGTATTTATTTTTAAATAATTTTTTTAAATATTTATTTATTTGCTTTAGTTGTACACAATGCATTGGTCTTTACGTGGTGCTGAGGATGGAACCCAGGGCCGTGCACAAGCTAGGCGAGCGCTCTACCGCTGAGCCACAACCCCAGCCCCGAGACAGGGTCTCTTTAAGTTGCTCAGGCTGGCCTTAAACTTGTGATTCTTCTTCCTTGGCCTCCCCAGTTTCTGGGATCACAGGTGGTAGCGCAGGTGTGCACCACCATGCCCAGTCAGACTGTGCATTAAAACCACAATGATCATGACAACAAAAACCACTGAAGTGATGCCATGCCCTCCTTATTGTATCACGTCAGGAGGCAGATGATGTTGGCATAGCACATTACTAGTGATGCTCATGTTGTGTAACTAGTTAAGGTGGTATCTGGGAAATTTTTCCATTGTAAAAACTCTCTTTTTCCCTTTGCAAGTACCTTAAGGAGGGATACTTTTTTTTTTTTTTTTTTTTTTTTTTTTTTTTTTTGGTACTGGGGATTGAACTCAGCGGCACTAGACCACTGGGCTACATCCCCAGCCCTTTTTTTTTGTATTTTATTAGAGACAGGGTCTCACTGAGTTGCTAAGTGCCTCGCCATTGCTGAGGCTGGCTTTGAACTCGCGATCCTCCTGACTCAGCCTCCCAAAGTGCTGGGATTACAGGCGTGCGCCACCGCGCCCGGCCTTAAGGAGGGATACTTTAATTCTTGTTTCTATCATACATTTACCCACTGATTTTAGTATTTATGATGATTTTTTCTCTCAGTCTATTTGGGCTACAAATTAGGTAGTTTATAGATAACAGAAATTTATTTTTCACAGTGTTGGAGTCTGGGAATCTAGGAGCAAGATGCCAGCAGATTTGGTGTCTGGAGAGGGCCCCTTTTCTGGTTTATAGAGGGCAACTTCTCACCGTCCTCACATGAAAGGAGCAGGGCAGCTCTCAAGAAATTCTTCTGGGGCTGGGGGTGTGGCTCAGCGGCAGAGCGCTCGCCTCGCACGTGCGCGGCCCGGGTTCGATTCTCAGCACCACGTAAACATAAATGCATTGCATTGTGTACAACTAAAGCAAATAAATAAATATTAAAAAAAAAAAAAAAAAAAAAAAGAAATTCTTCTAAGGGCAATAATCCCAAAGCCCTCATAACCTAATCACCAACCAAAGGCCCCACCTCCTTATACCATCACACTGGTGTTAGATTTCAACATAGGAATTGGGGGGGCAACCATTTAGATCATAGCATCCTAGCTTATAACAATTATTACTGAAGTTATTACTGTTCTTTTCTTCTGTATTTGTCTAATTCAAATCCTCTTGTAATAGCTTTCCCTTCTCCAATATTTTAAAATTTATTCAACTATTTGCATCACTGAGGACTCATGGATATTTATTTTACTGTGGGCAGGAATCCTTTACCATCAATATTGCTTTTGTTGCTCAAATTGTACCAGATTTGACCACTGGGAGCTCCTTCAAGGTGTCTCTTGACCCCAATACTTTTCTGACTGTAAGTCTCCTAATGATTTTAAATCATAATTAGAGTAATTTAAATATACATTTGATAGCCAGGCGCAGTGGTGCACGCCTGTATTCCCATCACTTGGGAGGCTAGAGCAGGAGGATTGCAAGTTCAAAGCCAGCCTCAGCAATGGTGGGGCACTTAGCAATTCAGTGAGACCCTGTCTCTAGTAAAATACAAAAAAGGGCTGGGGATGTGGCCCAGTAGTTGAGTGCCCCTGAGTTCAATTCCTGGTGCCAAATAAATAAATAAATAAATATACATTTGATGATTTCTAAAACAATTTCATAATTCTGTCCTGTGATCCTTGTCAGATAAGATGTATTATTTCTGCACAAGATGCACTTCATTGCCTCCTCCAGTCAAGCCTCATCCAGGACAAGTCTGCACTCTTGCAACCTCTGGACCAGAGAGGATACTTCAGCCAAACTGAGCCAATTCATAGGCCAGTGAATCATTATATCTTGAAGTATCCTTGCCCTAATAGATATGAAATAATCAAATGTCTCTTCAGGAGCTGAGTTGAAAGATCAACAGGTCACATTGAGCCCTCAAATTTCCTCGGTCAGGGTTCCGAGGAAAAAGAATGGAGCAATCCTATGAGAAGTATAACCATTCAAGAGACACCCTCACACTGTCCCCAGAGAAAAGTTTTCCTAAGCCCTACTCTGCTTCACTTCCAGTACTTCGCCTCTGTGAGCTCATCTCACCTCCACACTCAGTACTTGCACATGCACATTTGACCTGGCTTGGCCAGGTGTGGTGGTGCACACCTGGAATCCAAATGACTTGGGAAGCTAAGGCAGGAAGGTTGCAGGTTCAAGGCTAGCCTCTGAAACTTAGCCTGTCTCAAAATAAAAAATAAAATAAAAAGGACTAGGGATGTATCTTACTGGTAAAGTGCCCCTGAATTCAATCCCTAGTACAAACAACAACAACAAAACAAACATTTTACCTGGTTTGGCTTAAATTATTATAGACTTCTCACACCTTGAAGTCCCTGGAGAGGAAGAAACCCCACTTGAAAGTGGAAAGCCAGGACTAAGGATGTGAAGGGCTTTATTCTGAACACTACAGCTGGTCAGCTGGTGGCCATAGAGTGAGAAACCAAACCCAAGTCCAGCCTGCTATTCTGTTCTCCTCCAGTCTCAAAAAAAAAAAAAAAAAAAAAAAAAAAAATTGCAGGGAGGAATCTTAGAGAACTCTTTCAAAGTTTGTGTGTTCCTCTGACCTGGTGCAGTGAGGAAGTATGGAGGTATTACAGCCATATAATACCACCACCTTAGAAGACAATAGCACCACCTCATCATGAATGTTCTCTTTTGGAAAGACAACCATGGGGTTGCAGATGTGTCTCAGTGGTAAACTACTTGCCTAACATGCTCAGGGCCCTGGTTAGAGCCTTAGTAATACTCCCGCCCCCGCCCCAAATTGAAAGATAACCATGGGTCAAGTTAATTAACAAGGTTCAAAGAGAAAAATTTGGTTTTAAAGATATGATAGGTTCAAAATATTTCTATACTGGTGATTAGGCCAAAGAAGTATTTTGATTTCCAGTACTGCCGAAACTTATCTCCCTACATAGGATCAAAGTGTTGAGTCAACAGGATTTGTTCCTGGCCAGCCTGCTGGTGAGATAAGGGGGTGATCCAACTGCAGGGTGAAATGGGCTCACTAGATAGGTACATCTTCCTGTCCCAGGGTATGGCATGATCCCCAATTCACCCTTCCCAACTTTCCCCATTATCAAGCAACAACATTAAAAGCAAATAAAAATGCCGGGTGCGGTGGCGCACGCCTGTAATCCCAGCACTTTGGGAGGCTGAGGCAGGAGGATCGCGAGTTCAAAGCCAGCCTCAGCCATGGCGAGGCACTTAACAACTCAGTGAGACCCTGTCTCTAAATAAAATACAAAAAAGGGCTGGGGATGTGACCCAGTTGTCAAGTGCCCCTGAGTTCAATCCCCAGTACCAAAAAAAAAAAAAAAAAAAAAAAGCAAATAAAAATGAAAAGTAGAGAACAACAGCAAGTCATGGTCCAAAGGGACCCCAGTCCCTTCATAATCATCTGCCTCATCCATACAAAAGGAAAATGTTCAGTTATGAAAATGTCCTGCATCTTGAACTGGAGTGGCCTTAATATCAGGCCTGCTTAAATCATGATGCCAATCTAGGAACATTTTAAGTAGATTATGAATTTTGTCCAGAACTTACTTCCCCAACAACATAATTAATTCCCACTTCATAGACAACAAACATTGAAGCAATTTGTCTAAGGGATCATTAGTAAGAGGCAAAGGAGGAATTGGACTCCCCAAACCTTAAACATGCTCTTAACCATAATACCATGTTTATTGTACCAAACAAGCTAGTGCTTACCAAACCACCTCTCTTCATATTAGGGAAAGAATATGAGGCGTGTGGTGATACCACCTCTCTTCCCAATCCTTTTCTCATACATATTGTTTTTATAGATATTTTACATGTATATTTGTAGTCTATGTTTTAATATAACACCATATCATTAACATTTTCCCAAATAAAGACTTTTTGTAGATAAGATTTTTTTTCTTTTTGTTCCAAAGATCAAAACCAGGGGTGCTCAATCACTAAACTACATCCACACTCCCCCACCTTTTAAAAAAATTTCGAGATAGGATCTCACTAAGTTGCTTGGGGCCTCATTAATTGCTGAGGCTGGCCTTGAACTTGTGATCCTTTTGCTTCAGCCTCCTGACTCGCTGGTATTACACGCATGTACTACCACACTCATCTGTAAACAAGTCTTCTAATAGTTATATAATACAACCACTTCAGAAGATGCCCCATCTTTTCCCCTGGTTTCCTGTCCTTTTTCAATGATGCAGAATAGTTCTCTGTTAGCACTTGACTATTTTTCTGGTTTTATTATGAAATAGAAAAGTCTAAATAACACCAAGGTATAGTTTAACAAATGATTTGAGGTGAACTCTCTTATAACCACTCCCCAGGCCAAGAATCAGATCATGATGAGTCCCCAGAGTCTACTGGGTGCTCCCTTTCTCCTCCTGACTTTCAGCTGTGACATTTTAAAAGGTCAGTGTAATATGATGTTCAGTTCATGATCTAATGACTTTGCACCCCATTAGAGATGCAACCTTTGTCCAAGAAGGGACAGATCCTTTTCCTGGGCTTCGCATATAGCTCAGGGCATCTGGCCACCGAGAATTGTTAAAAGTTGCACTTCTCTTGACAGTCATTTAAAACACCATAACTTTTCTTAACACTCTTTTCCTTTCAACCCTTTTCTAACGACCAATTCCAGATGCCTAGATCTGCTTGTCCTGCAATCCGATCACATTCCTAAAAATAGCTTCCTTTCATCTTTTATCCTGGCTTTTCAGATCTCCTCAGAAGTCTCTCATTTGGGCTCTTGACTTCTATCTAATTACCTCTGTCCTGGAACTTCTGCCAAGCAATTCTCCCTTCTCTTGCAATGCCAACATTGACCCACTTTAATGCCCGCTAATAAGAACTTTTTGCTACCCCAGGCAGACAGGGATTCTCTCGAAATCACATGGAAGGGAGTACAGGCATTTTGTCCTGCTTCTTTACTCCCAAATATGCCTCCTACTCAGAGAAATGATGCTCTAGAATTATACCACTGGGGAATTATTCCCTTCAGTCCTAAAGGCTTTTGATCTTTCAGGATTTTTGTAGTTCATCAATAGTCCTGGGAATGTAAATATCCCTCAGACACGGGAGGGAGCTAACCTTGAGCCCAGTGTGCTGATGGAGGGGGCCACACTGCCCCAGCTCCTTAGAGAGGACACACACTGTAAATGTCAGAAACAAAGCTTCAGTGAGATTAACCATGGAAACCATGTAGTAAATCAAAGAGATCAGGGACAGAGCAAAAGTAGCAACAATTTTCAATGAGATGGAAAATAAAAATGAATAACATCTGTGAACAATTTAGTAACAACTCAGGACACGTCTGCTTGTGGTGTTTTACACTGATACTGTCTGGGCCCCCCTAAGCCCAGCCATGTTCTTATTTTCTTCCAGTCAAGTGATTTTTAGACCAGGGTTGTTTGAGGTTTCATCCTTGGAAAAAGTGTTTGAAAAAAGCGTCCCCACTAGAATCGTTCTTCTTCTTCTTCTTCTTTTTTTAAAAATATTTATTTATTTGCTTTAGTTGTACAAAATGCAATGCATTTATGTTTACGTGGTGCTGAGGATCGAACCCAGGCCGCGCATGTACTAGGCAAATGCTCTACTGCTGAGCCACAACCCCAGCCCCTTCTCTCTTTTTTTAAAAAAATATTTATTTATTTGCTTTAGTTGTGCACAATGCCTTTATTTTTATGTGGTGCTGAGGATGGAACCTGGGCCACGTACGTGCTAGGCAAGTGCTTTACCGCTGAGCCACAACTCCAGCCCCTAGAATCATTCATTTGTCCCTGGCAACATCCTGCCTAAACCTGAGAGTGTTGAGGGGTCACCCTCCTCATGAGAACCAGTGTTCATAGAATGGATGCTGGTAGGGGTGAAAAATAGGCAGCAGATGTCCACTTACAAGCTTGCAAACAATAAGCATGTGGCATCAGAGTGATTGCCAAACTCTAATCCATGGGTTGACCCTCAGATGCATCTGGACTCCTGATGTTTAAAAATTCAGGACCTGAAGCTGGGTGCAGTGGTGCATACCTGTAATCCCAGAAACTCAGCAGGCTGAGGCAGCAGGATTGCAAGTTTGAGATCAGCCTCAGCAACTCATCAAAACCCTGTCTTAAGATTAAAAAGAAAGAAAGAAAGAAAGAAAGACTAAGGATGTAGCTCAGTGATTAGGCACCCCTGGGGTTCAGTCCCTGCAACCAAAAAAAAAAAAAAAATTTATTTTTCAGAAAACGTCTAGACACGGGACACACACCTGTAACCCCAGGTGCTTTGGAGGCTAAAGCAGGAGAATAGCAAGAATGCCAGCCTGGACAATTTAGTAAGACCCTTTCTCAAAACAAAAACAAACAAACAAATAAAAAGGGGCTAGGGGTGCTGGGGTTGTAGCTCAGCGGTGGTAGAGCACTCACCTAGCATGTGCAAGGCCCTGGGTTTGATCCTCAGCACCACATAAAAATATATAAATAAAATAAAGGTATTGTTCCCAACTACAACTAATATATGTATATATAAAGCAGGGGCTGGGGATGTATCTCAGTGGTATAACACTTTTAGCATGTGCAAGGACCTGGGTTTAACCCCCAGTACTGTAAGAAAAAAAAATCAGGGGCCCACTGAGGCAGGCTGTCTGGGGGCAAAGCTTTGCAATGAGTTCTTTTATGAAGCTTCTTCATTGATTCTGACTTGTAATGAGGTTGTGAACTATTGCCACAACACATGAGGATGGTTCAGGACCAAGGATAGCGGTCCACATGCCCCATTCTGACAGCCCATCTGTAGGCCTGGATGCAAAGAGAAGCAGGTTCCGGAGGGGCAAAAAAAAAAAAAAAAAAAAAAAAAAAAAAAAAAAAAGTACAAAAAGGTCCTCCTTATAAAAGACCCCTGTTGAGGCGGGGCCAGATGAAGGAAGGTGGATCTGCCCTCCTTGGCAGTTCCAGTGTTCATGTCACCCTTTTTCCATTTTGGAGCCTTTGTGCTGTCAAAGCCAGGTTCTTGCTTTGTCCCCTGGCACCTGGATTCAAGGCCTGACAAAACTTTCATGTTCATCATCCCCTTAATATAGCAATGAATCTATAGCTGATCCCTGTGAGAGAGGTGCACTGAGAAAAGGAATGCAGCTGCTGGTTTAACATCCCTCCATTGTCCAAAGAGTTGTGTAAGAGGAGAGGAAAAGGTTTCTAATGTTCAGCAGTTTAAAAAGATCAAGGATTTTACAGCAAAAGCTTCTCTCAGATCTTCCAGATGTCAGAAGCCCCTGAGAAATCCAACCTAAAGTGAAAAAAATCTGTTCTTGTGCCAACAGGAATTGTCTGTCTATGTGCCTTGACTGCAGATGGGGGAGGCAGGCTGGCAGAGACTGGCCGGTGCTGGCATCCCAGGGCTGCCTACGTGGGCTCTCCTAGAATCCATTTCTCTTCCTCCTGTGAGCAGCAACACATACTTCCTCTTGAGAAATCATCAGCTCTTCCCTATGGGAAAAATGATCAGGGATTAGGTGTTCATTAGGGGCTCTGTCCAGTGCCTCTCACATTATAACATGCACAGATCTGGGGGATCTGTTAAAATGCAGATCCAGATTCAATAAGTTCAGGGTGCATTCTGCAATTGTGCATTTCTAACAAGTTCCCAGGTTCCCAAATTCCCAATGCTGGCCTTGGTGTCTGTTCTCAACAACTTGGCAGTTCAATGTTTCCTCCTTGGAACTAGAATCTCTGTAGTATGTTGAAAAACAGCAAAGCCTAGGCTACTCCTTTCTGCTCGTAGACTGGGTTCTTGCCTTTGCCCACTATATACCTGCAGGATTCTACCTATTTCTGTTCCAGGCTCCCCAGCTAGCCCTCCTGCCCTGCCAGCTCACAACCTGCCTGCCTGCCTGCCCCTTCACTTCAATCTGCCTCTCTCGTTTTCTGAGGATGTAAACCAGAAAGCCTAAATGACATGATCTCTGAGCTCCAGTTTCCTAAGCTATAAGAGATAGTAATCACTAGTGGTAAGATATTCGTTGCATATATATACATACACACACACACACACACACACACACACACATATGTATATATATATGTTTAGTCCACACACAAAAACCTGTATTTATAGTTAAAATTTAAACACAGACAATTGTGGTTCTGAATCTGTGATACTTCCAGGGTCTCTTGATCAACTGGGGCCACAGCAGGCAGGAGAGCAAACACAGAGGCCAGTCCAGTTTATCTGACTCAAGAACATCACCCAGAACAAGGGATGATCTGATTCAGTCTTGGTCTGGGCTATATCTCCCCACACTGTGAGATTACCACACGCAGCTTGGGTTTATTGTTGGGGCCTGTAGGAACCTTCTCAATCTTTTTCTTCATCACGAGGAATCTATCAATGGTTTTTCTAAGCACTACATGCCAACTACACTTACAGCATGTGAAGAAGAACTGATAGTTATTTGCACTTGGACCACTGCTTACCATAGAAAGAAGGCCTAGAGAGCCGGGGTGTAAGCTGCCTGGTACCGTAAACCGGGATAAAAACTCTCGGAGGCAGAGTTAAGCTTTTACTACTTCTACTTTCTCAGAGCTTAGAGAGGGAAAGAAAGATTTTTAGAGAGAAAGATTAAAGCAAGCTTTTCTTCTTGTCTTCTTAGCTTAGAGTCTTAGCTTAGAGTAGCTTAGAGTAAAGAAAGATAGAGTGAAAGAAAGATATAGAGCTTAGCTTAGAGTAGAGTAAGATTAGAGCTTCTTTCTTCTCTCTTCTTCTTTCTTCCTTCTTCTTTCTTCTGTCTTCTGTCTTCCTCAGGAGTCTCGGCCTAACTCTGACCAGTCATTACTTCTTCTATCTGGTTTCTCTTCTGTAACCGCTCTGCCTACGTTCTGGCCGCTGATTCTTCTGACCGACCGAGTGACTGCCCGGCTGACTGAATTCTCCGTTCTCCTAACTCGGACCGCTTTTCACCCGGTTATATACCTTCAGGTTTGCGGGTGCCTACAGGTGCGTCACATACATATCAGGTGGAACCCATGGCTTCCAGCTAGCTACAACAGCCCTTCCTAATTAGGGCTCCTTCATATTCCTTCCCTTTAGTTTAAAAAGGTGCTTTTGTTCTATTTTCTCTATTTTATTTTCTCTATTTTCTTTTATTTTCTTGTCCCTACCTAGCTTTTCACCTTTTATTTTTGAAAGGGTGGATATTTGAGCCCTTTTTGAGAAGGTGCTGTGGCTTTAAGGAAGCCTAATGCTGAGGAGCAGCTAACGCACCTAGTTAAGCACAATTGCATAAGCGGCTTTGACTTTTTTTTTTTTTTTTTTTTTTTTCCTCCTCTATTTTTCTTTATGGCTTTCTTGCCAAAGCTCAATGGCTTTTTTTTTTTCTGCATGGTTTTTACCATGCTATTTAATTCTCTATTTTCTTTTAAGCTCATGGCTTTTTTCTTTATACTAAAGCTCAAGGCTTTTTCTCTATATTTTTATGGCTTTTGGCCGGCTACTCTGCTTCTGCTTAATTCTTAACTGGCTTCAACTGAGTCAGAGGCTCTGCTCTCTTGTTTCTACTCTTTTTGCTGGTCTCAACTGAGTCTGAGGCTATGCTTTTTCATTGCTCTTATTTCTTAGCTTTTCTTCTCTGCCTGCCGAGCCCCGGACGGACTACCATTTGTAAGCTGCCTGTCACGGCCAGCCACGGCGCCGCCACGGGAGGAAAATTCTCGGAGGCAGAGTTAAGCTTTTACTACTTTTACTTCTACTTTCTTAGAGCTTAGAGAGGGAAAGAAAGATTTTTCTTCTTAGCTTAGAGTAGAGTAGCTTAGAGTAAAGAAAGATAGAGCTTAGCTTTTCTTCTTGTCTTCTTAGCTTAGAGTTTTTTTCTTCTTAGCTTAGAGTAGAGTAGCTTAGAGTAAAGAAAGATAGAGCTTAGCTTTCTTCTTAGCTTAGAGTAGAGTAAAGAAAGATAGAGCTTAGCTTAGAGAAAGACTAGAGCTTCTTTCTTCTCTCTTCTTTCTTCCTTCTTCTGTCTTCTGTCTTCTGTCTTCCTCGGGAGCCTCGGCCTTACTCTGACCAGTCCTCTGGAGCCTCGGCCTAACTCTGGCCAGTCATTACTTCTTCTATCTGGTTTCTCTTCTGTAACCGCTCTGCCTACGTTCTGGCCGCTCTGATTCTTCTGACCGACCGAGTGACTGCCCGGCTGACTGAATTCTCCGTTCTCCACACTCGGACCGCTTTCACCCGGTTATATACCTTCAGGTTTGCGGGTGCCTACAGGTGCGTCACATCAGGTGGAACCCATGGCTTCCAGCTAGCTACAACAGCCCTTCCTAATTAGGGCTCCTTCAGCCGGGTGTGGTGGCGCACGCCTGTAATCCCAGCACTTGGGATGAGGCAGGAGGATCATGTGTTCAAAGCCAGCCTCAGCAATGGCGAGGCACTTAGCAACTCAGTGAGACCCTGTCTCTAAATAAAATACAAAAAAAGGGCTGGGGATGTGGCCCCATGGTCGAGTGCCCCTGAGTTCAATCCCTGGTACCAAAAGAAAAGAAAGGAGGCCTAGAGCCAAGTGTCTAAGTTTAAATTTTTCATCTACAAATGGCTCCCAGTAAATACTGGCAACTCCAGCACCACCTCCATTAACAATATCTCCACCCTAAATCATGAAATCCTTTATGACCACGTGGAAGGTGCTCCCTTTGTCTCCTATTGGTACTCGGTCTTTTCTGAATTCTCCAGTGCAGAACTGCCTAAAGTTCTTGGTGGTCTTAGGCACAATGTCTGCAAACAGCTCCATCTTCATGCGACCAACTTCCTGGTTGAAAAAGCTGGCATCCAAGAACACCATGGGTTTGACAGAACTTGAATTTGCCACCACCATGTCTCTGACCCAAAAGCAGAAGGATATTCATGATATTAAATTGCCAGGACACAGGCCCTGCCTTGAGGTGTTGCCAGTCCTTACAAGGTCCTCAGTGGAACCCGCACAGCTCTGCTCTGCCTCCAGTTTCTGCTTCAGTCTAGGTATGAACGAGAAGATACAAGAGCAAGTGAAACTGTTAATGCTTTCAGCTAAGGGGTGCCGGTGTAGAGCAGTGGGAGAGCACCTGGCTAGCATGCATGTAGCCCTGGGATCAACCCCACCAGCACCACAAGAAAACAAAACAATGGAGCAAAACCCCACCATATACAAAACACAACCTTTCAACTAAAAGATTGATTTTTCTAATTACTAGTTAATGCCTTCCTTTTGGGGCCTCAGAGAGCCTCTTCACAGCTATTTAAAATGCAAATTATTTGAATTTTCTAATGTAACTAGCTCAATATAAAATTCTTCATACACTAAAATAAATTTTCATTAACTGACCTGTCTAGTAGAGTCATTGGCTTTAAGTGATAATGACTTAATTTCTCTTAACTAATTGGTATCTTCTAAATTAATCCTAGTTTTGCTTTCTCAAAAAGCAATGTAAATTATAACAAGGACTATTTATTAGTTTTATTGATACAAATAAAAATTAAAAGTTAATATTTAATGAGTAATTAAGTGTGCCAGGCAACAAGCTAAGCATTTTATATATTTTATGTTATTTAATTTTTTTTTTTTTTTTGGTACTAAGGATTGAACCCAGCAGTGCTCTTACCACTGAATTACATCCCAGCCCTCTTTATTTTTTGAGACAGGGTCTAGCTGAGTTGCTTAGGGCCTTGCTAAGATGCTGAGACTGACCTCGAACTTGTGATCCTCTTACCTCAGTCTCCCAAGTTGCTGGGATTCCAGGCGTGACCACCACGCCTAGCTATTAATTGAAGTTTTTATATGCAGCATATAATATTTGGGAAAAGGAGAAAAGAGAGCAGGGCAGAAAAAAACTTTTCATTTTGTTCTGTTTTGTCTGAAATTTTAAAATCATAATACATAATACTGTCATAATTTACTTTTTAAAATATAGATGATAAATTCATATTGTATATATGGTGTTTTTGGAACCCATGTTATTCTGGGGCTTTCTTAGTCTGTGTCTAAGTTGGCAAAGTAAAAACCTACATGGAATTTTGTTGTTTCTCCAGTTCCCTGCATCTTTAGAAAATGATTACATTCTGCAGAAAGGGTCAGGTTTGTCAGTATCCAAAGAAAGTCAAATTCTAGAAGGAGAGAGTAGGATACAAAAGAAATCCCCTTTTTTCCCTAAGTTCTATATTCAGAAGTACATGCAGAATTTAGGAAATCTAGTGAAGCTCGGTAACCATGTCACTTTGGGTAGGAAGTGTAATAACCTAAAGAAAAGGAGAATCGCAAGAGTGAGCTCTTCCAGACTCTTTCTATGAGGCCAATATTACATTAATTCCAAAGCCAGGCAAAGACACATCCAAAAAAGAAAACTTCAGGCCCATATCTTTAATGAACATAGATGCAAAAATCCTCAACAAAATCCTGGCAAATCGGATACAAAAACATATCAAAAAGATAGTGCACCACGATCAAGTGGGGTTTATCCCAGGGATGCAAGGCTGGTTCAACATTCGGAAATCAATAAATATAATACATCACATCAATAGACTTAAAGACAAAAATCATATGATCATCTCAATTGATGCAGAAAAAGCATTTGACAAAATACAACACCCCTTTATGTTCAAAACACTGGAAAAACTAGGAATATCAGGAACATATCTTAACATTATAAAAGCTATTTATGCAAGGCCCCGAGCTAACATTATCTTAAATGGAGAAAAATTGAAAGCATTCCCTCTAAAAACTGGAACAAGACAGGGATGCCCCCTTTCACCACTGCTATTTAACATAGTACTGGAAACTCTGGCCAGAGCAATTAGACAGACCAAAGAAATTAAAGGGATCAAGATAGGAAAAGAAGAGCTCAAATTAGCACTATTTGCTGATGACATGATAATCTACCTAGAAGACCCCAAAAAAACTCTACCAGAAAACTTTTACAACTAGTAAACGAATTTGGCAAAGTTGCAGGATACAAAATCAATACACATAAGTCAAAGGCATTTGTGTACATCAGCGACAAAGACTCTGAAAGGGAAATGATGAAAAATACCCCATTTACAATAGCATCAAAAAAAATAAAATACCTGGGAATCAACCTAACGAAAGAGGTGAAAGACCCCTATAACGAAAATTATAGAACACTAAAGAAAGAAATTATAGATGAACTCAGAAGATGGAAAGACCTACCTTGCTCTTGGATAGGTAGAATTAATATTGTCAAAATGTCCATACTACCAAAAGCATTATACAGATTTAATGCAATTCCAATCAAAATCCCAATGTCATTCTTCAAAGAAATAGAAATAGCAGTCATGAAATTCATCTGGAAAAATAAGAGACCCAGAATAGCCAAAGCAATCCTGAGCAAGAAAAGTGAAGCAGGGGGCATCACCATACCAGACTTTAAATTATACTATAGAGCAATAGTAACAAAAACAGCATGGTATTGGCACCAAAACAGACTGGTGGACCAATGGTACAGAATTGAGACTAATACATATAATTACAGCTATCTTATATTAGACAAAGGTGCCAAAAATGTACAGTGGAGAAAGGATAGCCTCTTCAACAAATGGTGCTGGGAAAACTGGAAATCCATATGCAACAAAATGAAATTAAACCTTTATCTCTCACCATGCACAAAACTCAATTCAAAGTGGATCAAGGACCTAGGAGTTAGAGCAGAGACAATACACCTAATAGAAGAAAAAGTAGCCGGGCGCGGTGGCACACGCCTGTAATCCCAGCACTTTGGGAGGCTGAGGCAGGAGGATCGCGAGTTCAAAGCCAGCCTCAGCAATGGCGAGGCACTTAGTAACTCAGTGAGACCCTGCTTCTAATAAAATACAAAAAAGGGCTGGGGATGTGGCCCAGTGGTCAAGTGCCCCTGAGTTCAATCCCTGGTACCAAAAAAAAAAAAAAAAAAAAAAAAGAAGAAAAAGTAAGCTCCAATTTCCAACATGTTGGATTAGGCCCCAAGTTCCTTAATAAGAATCCTGTAGTGCAAGAATTACTACCAAGAATTAATGAATGGGATAGATTTAAACTAAAAAGCTTTTCAGCAAAAGAAACAATCAGTGAGGTGAATAGAGAGCCAACTAATTGGGAACAAATATTTAATACATGCACATCAGATAGAGCACTAATCTCTAGAATATATAAAGAACTCAAAAAACTTCACACTAAAAAAAAACAAATAACCCAATCAATAAATGGGCTAAGGAATTGAGAAGACACCTCTCAGAAGAAGATACACGATTAATCAACAAATACATGAAAAAATGTTCAACATCGCTGGCAATTAGAGAAATGCAAATCAAAACTACTCTAAGATTTCACTTCACTGCAGTCAGAATGGCAGCCATCAAGAACACAAGCAACAATAAATGTTGGAGAGGATGTGGGGGAAAAGGCACACTCATACATTGCTGGTGGGACTGCAAAATGGTGCAACCGTTATGGAAAGCAGTATGGAGATTTCTTGGAAAACTGGGAATGGAACCATCCTATGACCCAGCCATCCCACTCCTGGGTCTATTCCCAAAGGACTTAAAAACAGCATATTACAGTGACACAGCTATCTCAATGTTTGTAGCTGCGCAATTCACAATAGCTAGGTTGTGGAACCAACCTAGATGTCCCTCAGTAAATGAGTGGATTAAGAAAATGTGGTATATACGCACAATGGAATTTTACTCAGCAATAAAAGAAAACAAATTAATGGCATTTGCAGGTAAATGGATGAAGTTGGAAGACATAATGCTAAGTGAAGTTAGTCAGTCTCAAAAATCCAAGTACCAAATGTTCTCTCTTATATAAGGAGGCTATTTCAAAGTATATTGGATGGGGGTACATAGGATGATTAGAGGAACACTAGAATGGTCAAGGGAAGGGAGGGTAAGGGAGGGAGCAAGAGGGGAGGGAGGGGGAGAAAAGAAAAAAAAAAAAAGGTGGTTGAATGAGACGGATATCATTTTCCTTAATGCATGATTGAAGACCTGAATTGTACGAATATACTTTGTATACAAACAGTTGTATGTAAAAAGATACTAAATATATGCACTATGAGTTGTACATATTAAAAATTATAAAAATAAAATAAAAAAAAAAAAAAAAGAAAGAAAAGGAGAATCGCTTCTTGCTGGAATCCAGGAAACAGACTTGGGAGCTGGGCCCTCCTCTGTGCTTCCCCAACCAGCAAGCATGAGGCCTGGCCTAGAGTTAACCCTTAGTGAAGGATGAAGGATGAACGAGCACCACATATAAAACTGCCCAACCCCAGAGCTGCAAATGCCCTAAGCATGCTGCATAATGATTCCAAAGAAAGAACCTGGAGGACCCGAGGTAGAGGTTTAGGACACTTTATTGTGGGGATGCAATGGAGGGCCGCCACGCCTACAAGCTAGGGGGGACACAGAGGATAGGTTGCACAGCCTCTGCACAGGTGGATTTCCCCCGATGTTTTATGAGCACATTTTTTTACTTTACAACCAAGGTCACTTTGATTTGATCCTCACCTAAGGATTGTAGATAAGGGAAGTGGCCAGCTGCCCCTCTCTACTTCCCTTGTTATCACATTCTGTGGTGCTAGAGATTGACCTCAGGGCCTTGTGCATTCGAGGCAAGCACTCTACCAACTGAGCTCTATTGCCAGCCCTTCTTATCACATTCTTTAGAGTCCTTATCTCACTGCAAGCTTTCCTAGGCACCGATTAATGTTCACCCCAATAAAAACTTACTCCTAGATGGATATTGTGCTCTTTTTTTTTGTACCGGGGATTGAACTCAGGGGCACTCAACCACTAAGCCACATCCCCAGCCCTATTTTGTATTTTATTTAGAGACAGGGTCTCACTGAGTTTCTAAGTGCCTTGCCATTGCTAAGGCTGGCTTTGAACTCGTGATTCTCCTGCCTCAGCCCTGGGCTCTAATCTTGATGTCATCATTTACTAGTTGACTAGCCTTGGCTAAATTACTTCACTTCACTTAGCTCTCAATTCCTCATCCATAAAATGGGCATAAATATGCTTAGTTCTCAGAGGTTTTATGGGGTAAGGAGTGTAAATTGCTTAGCCAAGTTCTGGGTACATGGCAAGCAATTAACAAATAATAGCTTCAAAAATTGTGTTTAGGGGTCTGGAGTATAACTCAGTAGTAGACTGCTTGCCTAGCATGCATGAGGCCCTGACCTTGTTTGCTGCTCAGCAACACACACACACACACACATGCGCGCGCACACACATGCACACACTCACACACAATTGCATTTCCCCCTTGACTTTCCAATATTAACATGGAGAGTAAAATACCTTGATATCTCCTCCATTGACTGGAATTAACTGCAGAACAAAACAAAAACAGTGAGGAAAGAAACACCACCAACTTCATCTTTGAGGAAATGTAAATCCAAACTGCTCCATATGAACACAGAAAGCAGATGATGGGTGTAATCAATTCAGCAGAGAAAAGAAAGACAAGAATGCAAGCATGTGGAGAGGGGAAGCTAATGAGACAGTCTGGCAGGCACGGACACCTCAGAAGACAGGGGTGAAAACAGTGGGCACTTAGACCCACACCACCTCCAGCAACCAGACAGGCCTCCCTTCTTTACCCCCACAGGGCACCAGAGCTGTATTCTTTGGAGAAACAGAATGTGGAAAACTCAGGACTTAACACAAATCATGAGGAGGGTAGCAGAGAGCACTAGACTGGAAATAGGAGCAGAGAAACACTGCTGTTATTGGTCAAGGAGAGTCCTAAGCCCCTCCTCTACTTCTCCTAGGAACACCTGTAGCTTGGTGTATCCCCCACCTGGCAGTAGATTAGAAGATTGTTTTGGAGAAACACTGAGTGGCTTGAGAAAAAAGAGTTAGAATATTAGAGTGGTTTATTGGATTCAGTTCTTAACTCCTCTGTAACAGAAGTTCACATGCCTACCCTTGTCATGGCCTCTTGTTGGGGAAAGTATACTGCCTCACCTCTTGGATTTAGGGCTGACCATGTGAATTGCTTGGCCTTGTTAGCAAACATGAAATAAGCAGAGACTTGACACAGGTTTGCATGGTTGATTTGGTCTCTTCTTCTGTTTTTTATCATGAGAAGAACATACCATGTATATATACCGGTCTAAGATAGATCAGAGACGTGGAGCAGACCTGAGCTCAAGCCCAAGAGAGCCCTGCCTGCAGATGAGGGAAGCAATAAATAAGTGGTTACGCTATATACCACTAAAATGTTGTGGTTTCTTGAAAAAGATGACTTACAACAGATCCTGACTTATGGATACTTTCCTCAGAAGAAAAGCTGACTCCCTACCCTTTCCCCCTACAGTGAAGCCTACCAATTGACAGCGTCTCATCCTTATAGAGCTCCCAGTCACCTTTTTAGTGTGTTACTCTTTTGTGTGTGTATGTGTGGGGGGGCGGTAACAGGGATTGAACTCAGGGGAAGTAGGCCACTGAGCTACATTTTCAGCCTTATTTTGTATTTTATTTAGAGACAGGGTCTCACTGAGTTTCTTAGTACCTTGCCTTTACTGAGGCTGGCTTTGAACTCATGGTCCTCCTGCCTCAACCTCCTGATCTACTCTACAGTTTTGTATTGCTGGTACTAATGTTAAACGCTGACCCCACTATTCTTGTATAGGTGGCAATTAGGGTAAAAACAAAACAAAACAAACAAAAAAATATGGACCTGCCGGGCGCGGTGGCGCACGCCTGTAATCCCAGCACTTTGGGAGGCTGAGGCAGGAGGATCGCGAGTTCAAAGCCAGCCTCAGCAATGGCAAGGCACTTAGCAACTCAGTGAGACCCTGTCTCTAAATAAAATACAAAAAAAGGGCTGGGGATGTGAACCAGTGGTCGAGTGCCCCTGAGTTCAATCCCCGGTACACAAAAAAAAAAAAAAAAAAAAAAAAAAAAAATGGACCTGGAGTTGTCAGGCAAACCTCATTGCAGTTGCTTTCACCAAGTCTTCAGGCAAATAACAAATTGATTGAAGTTGGTTCTTGGTACTAGCATGGCATGCCTTCCTTACACCTTTTGGCAACTCAGTACTTCCTGGGACTGCATAGAACTCCTGTGGGCTACTAGGTGTCTAAATGTCCCCATTAGCAACTCACACCTAGAAAAGCTATGCAGGCTCACAGGCCAGGCATAGTCCTACATCTCTCATTAATTGGTTATTAGACCTTGGAGCAGCCATGAATCTACTTTAACTCATAATATAGTTGAACTACTGAGTTGAAAATCATCCTGGAAACTAAGTGCAGTGGTGCACACCTGTAATCCCAGCAACTCGGGAGGTGGAGGCAGGAGGATTCCAATTTCGAGGCTAGTCTCAGCAATCTAGTGAGCCCTAAGCAATTTAGCCAGATACTGTCTCAAAAAAAAAAAAAAAAAAAAAAAAATCTGGGAATGTAGCTCAGAGGTAAAGCACCCCCACCCCCACTACCATAAAAAAAAAAAGAAAGAAAGAAAAAGAACCTCTGTTGTGGGGCTATGATGGTTATCATACTTATATGATTTTATGTTATGTTTTGTTACTTTTTTTTGGTACCAGGGATTGAACTCGGGGGCGATTAACCACTGAGCCACATCCTCAGCCCTTTTTTGTGTTTTACTAGAGACAGGGTCTCACTGAATTGCTTAGTGTCTCACCTTTGCTGAGGCTGGCTTTGAACTTGCCATCCTCCTGCCTCAGCCTCCCAAGTTGCAGGCATTACAGGTATGTGCCACTGTGTCTGGCTACTTTTTCTTTTTCTTTCTTTTTTTTTTTTTTTTAAGGATCCATTTTGGGAGCCAAAAGGGCAAAAAGCTTGTGTGGAAAAATATTTACTAAATACCTCAGAAAAAGAGAAATGTTCTTGAACTGGTTAAAAGAGATTTGGCCAGAAATTTCATGTTTTTGAGTAACTAACATAAGAGGGAAGAGAAAGGACTATTAATTGACATAAATTTCACACTGAGGTAAACAACTAACCAAATATGGACCAATAGCAAGGGTACAGAAAAGCTTAAAAGCCTTTTAGAAATCTCAAGTAGGTGAATTAAATTAGTGATTGATTGTGTTCACAAGTAAATGACTTCTAAATGCCTCTCAGTAGATGAGGGGATAAAGAAAATATGGTATATATACACAATGGAATATTACTCAGCAATTAAAGAGAAAAAAAATCATGGCATTCACAGGTAAATGGATGAAGTTGGAGAATATAATGCTAAGTGAAGTTAGTCAATCTCAAAAATCCAAATGCCAAATGTTTTCTCTGATATAAGTAGGCTGATTCACAGTGGGGTTGGGTTAGGGAACATAGGAGGATTAGAGGAACTCTAGAAAGGTCAATGGGGAGGGAGAGGAGGGAACAAGCGGGTTTGAAGGGGGAAAAAAAAAGATGGTAGAATGAGATGGATATCAGTATCTTAAACACATGATTGAAGACATGAATAGTATGAATTGTCCTTGTATTCCATCTGTTATGTTAAAAGGTGCTCTATATATGTAATATGAAATGTAATGAATGCTATTGTTATATATACAACGTTGAACAAAAATAAAAGTAGATTGAAACTTACAAGGGCAGAAGTCATGTCTGTCTTCTTTATCAAGGTAGCACAAGGGTCACCTACAATAATTATTCTTGGACTCAATGAAATGGAACATTTGCTCTAAATGCTAATCTTTTATGATTTAATATATTATCTCAGGATTTTAATGAGATGTATATCGGTAGATTTTTTCATATTTACAAGTGAGAAAATAGAGTTTCAGTTTGAATTATCGCTGTCAAAATAATACAAACATTACAGCTGCTTGATTTATTCAGCCAGCCAGTCAAAAAACCCTTGCTATTTTCAGACCTTCCTTTTAGCAGTCTGTGGATGGAGGCAGCATATTAGCCAAAACCTCAATGACCTTTGTTAAGAATTACATCATATATTGAAATGCTACTCTACTCCCACCAGAATGGCTAATGTTAAAAACACTGTAGGGCTGGGCTGAGGCAGGAGAATCGCGAGTTCAAAGCCAGCTTCAGCAATGGCGAGGAACTTAGCAACTTAGTGAGACCCTGTCTCTAATAAAATACAAAAAAGGGCTGGGGATGTGGCCCAGTGGTCGAGTGCCCCTGAGTCCAATCCCTGGTACAAAAAAAAAAAAAAAAAAAATACTGTAGGTACATGTTAGGAGATGGTTGCCTCTGGGGAATATATTGACTGGGGGTGGGGAGGGAGGAAGGGAGGAGGAAAATGTTCTACAGGGAGATGGAAATGTTCTACATGGTATAGATGGTAGTCACACAGAAGTATATATGTATAAAAATCTACTGAGTTGTTATCCTTTAAGTATTTGTATTTACTGCATATAATTATAACTCAGTAAAAAAAGAATGACATCCAATTTAACATCAGAGCTGTGTGGTTGTGATTATAGCCTTGCAGAATGAACAAATAAAATAGGAGAAAGGCATTCAACCGTCATGTTCTCACCAGCTGAATGTTGGGATAATGAAGAGTACAGAAGTCAACAGAAGACAAGTACATCTTGCACTGGTCCACAGATGAGTCCTCTCAGCAAAAAGCAGTTGAAGCTGGCCTTCTGCTTTGAATGCTTACTTGCTCTCCTCAGTCCTTGAAGAGCAACTCAATAAAGATTTCCCACAAAATGGGAGCAGGTTTCAGAATGCCCACTTATGAACAGTGATAACTACAGCTTTTTTGCAGGCATAAGAACAGTCCAGTATGCTCGTGGTCTCATAATCAGCACATTCATACCTAGTGATCAAGTTTTGGGGAAAGGCAAAGAGATCATTTTACTAATTCACCATGGGTGCCAGCAAGGCCAGGATGAAACATACAAGATACAGGCAGTGTCTCCTAGAGGCTGGTCTCTGAAAATCTGAGAGATGCCTGGTGGACATGGTATCAGAATAAGAGGAACTGCAGAGTTCCAAAGTATTTTAACTTCAGGCTGAGTGATCCTCATGCTTCCATCACCATAGAGATGCCCTTGACAATTGAATCAGAAATACTCAAGGTTGCCAGGCACGGTGGTACACTCCTGTAAAACCAGCAACTTGAGAGGCTAAGGCAGAAGGATTGCAAGTTCAAGGCCAGCATTGGCAATGAAGTGAAACTCTGTCTCCAAACATTTTTTAAAAAGGCTGGGGATGTAGCGCAATAGAACACCCCTGAGTTCAGTCACAAGAACCATGGTGGTGATGGGGAATACCTGAGGTTTACCTTTTTAGATGCCTCATGCCAGTGACTAATTGCTATCACTGGGCTTCTCAGTTATCTATTGTTGCATAACCAAGTACCCCTTTTTATTTTGCTGGAGATTTTGTGGGTAAGGAACTCAGGAACAGCTTAGTTAGGTGGTCTCTTGTCAACATGGCATTAACTGGGGGCTCACTTATAAGCCTCGAACTTTTGTGCTCCTTTTTCTTCCTTTTCCTCTTCCCCTCCCAGTCATCCTCTTCCTTTCCTCCTCCAATCCCTTCCTCTCCTCATGTACTCTCCACATGACTTGGGATAAATCTGAAATGTCTCTCTTTATATATCTATATCTACATATATTTTTATGTATCTATAAAATATATCTCTATAAATGAAGATACTGACAGTTAAATATTCAAGTTGGGAACTTAGGGGAGCAGTCTAAGCTAAAGATGCAAATTTGGAATTTTCATAGTATATAGGATAGATCACCTGATAGATGGTCAGGGTCTGGATGAGTTCATTTAGGCAGTGTAGAAGAAGATAGAGCCCTTGGGTTCTTCAATACTTAGAGGTTAAGAGATGAAGAAGATCCGACAAAGGAGACTGGGAAGTAGCAGCCAATTAAGAAGAGTCAGTGAAGAATGGTGGAGCAGGGGCTGGGGTTATGGCTTAGTGGTAGAGTACTCGTCTTGCATGTGTGAGGCCCTGGGTTCGATCCCCAGCACCACATAAATAAAGGTATTGTGTTCACCTACAACTAAAAAATATATATATTAAAAAAAAAAAAAAAAAAAAAAGAATGGTGGAGCTATGACTGTGTTAAATGCTTTATATAGGTTAAGTAAGAAGCCAGGAATTGACCTTTGGATTTAGCAATGAGATAGCTGATGATCAAAGTAGTTCTGGTGAAGTATAAGGGGTAAAAGTGTGATTGGAGTAGATTCAAAGAGAATACCCCCCCAAATCCCATCAACTAATGAGTGAATAAATAAAATGTGGTATGTTCATGCCATGGATATTAATCAGCTATAAAAAGAAATGAAGTACTGGTACATGCTACAACATGGATGAACCATGAAACATGGTAAGGAAGGAAGCCAGACACAAATGGTCACATATCATCATGATTTCATTTATATCCCAAATAGGTAAATGC
This sequence comes from Tamias sibiricus, assembly GCA_025594165.1. Taxonomy (NCBI): domain Eukaryota; kingdom Metazoa; phylum Chordata; class Mammalia; order Rodentia; family Sciuridae; genus Tamias; species Tamias sibiricus. The sequence continues at coordinate 135,832,593 of CM046663.1, read as the reverse complement.
AGATGGAAAGTTGATAAGTGGTTGGCAGGGACAGGTGGAGGGGGAAATGCTAGATATGGGGTTTCTTTTTGAGGTGCTAGAAACATTCTGGTATTAGTGGTAATGGTTGTACAACTCTATAAAAATGACAGTATACTTCTGGTATACAGTCTTCCCCAAAACTCCCATGTTGAAACTTAACAGTGTGATAGTATTAAGAGGTGGGTCCTTTAGAATGTGATTGAGTCATGAGGGCAAAGCCCTTATGAATGGTTTAGAAACCTTACAAAAGAGTGCAAGGGAACATTTGTCTCTTTCTGCCTTTCAGGAACACCCATTTATTTTATTATTATTATTTTGTTTATCAGGGATTGAACCTAGGGGTATTTAGCCACTGAGCCATATCCCCAGCTCTTTTATATATTTTTTATTTAGAGACAGGTTCTCCCTAAATTGTTTAGGGTCACACCAAATTGCTGAGGCTGGCTCTGAACTGGCGATTCCCCTGATCAGCCTCCTGAAGCCTCTGGGATTACAGGCATGCGCCACCACACCTGGCCTATTTTGCTTTTGTATTTTAGGAGGATGCAGTAACAAGGTGCCATTTTGGAAGCAGAAAGCAGCTCTCACCAGACACCTAATCTGCCAGCCCCATAATCTTGGATTTCCCAGCCTCCAGAGTCATGATAAATTTCTATTGTTATGAGGTTACCCAGTCTCAGGTATTCTGTTACAGATTACAAGAACTTCAGTATCAAGCACTTAACTGTATGCTTTGAAATGGTGAATTTTATGTGAATTACATATCAATAAAAAAAAATTTTAAAAGAGGGAACAATGCCAGATGTGGTGGTACATGGCTGTAATCCCAGTTACTTGGGAGGCTAAGGCAGGAAGATCACAAGTTCAAGGAGCCTGGGCAACACAGCAAGATCCTGTCTCAAAACTTAAAATGGGCTGATGTAACTCAATGGTACAGCACTTGCCTAGCATGCGTGAGTCCCTAGGTTCAATTCATAGCACTGCCAAAAAGAAAGAACCAAAACCAAAAAATAACCCCTCAAAACAAAAGATGAGAAATTTCAGCATTTTAAAGAGGTCAATACTGTTCCTTCTTAGATAGGCTTGCAAAGTAATGTTGTGTCCTTCACAATGAATTATTTGACTTAAAAACTGGTTTTATGCCTTTTTAAAGTACTTGCCTAGCATGCCTGAGGCTCCAGGTTTGATCCCTAGTACTGCAAAAACAAAAACAAAAACAAAAACAAAAACAAAAACAAAAACAAAAACAAAAAAAAAAAAAACTTTTTGTAAACTCAGAGACAATGAGAACAAGCACTAAGCTATATTTTGATCTTAAAAGGGATGCTTTTCTAAGTGAAGTAAGCCAAGCCCCCAAAACCAAACACCAAATGTTTTCTCTGATATGTGGATGCTGTTCCATAATGGGGATGAGGTCGAGCATGGGACGAATGGAGGAACTTTAGATAGGGCAAAGGGGAAGGAGGGGAAGAGAGAAGGCATGCGGATAGGAAAGATGGTGGAATGAGATGGACATCATTACCCTAAGTACATGTATGAAGACATGAATGGTGTGACTCTAGTTTGTGTACAGATATGAAAAATTGTGCTATATATGTGTACCATGAATTGAAATACATTCTGCTGTCATGTTTAACAAATTAGAATAAATTTAAAAAAATTATTTTTAAAAAAGGGATGCTTTTTCCTAGGTTCACAGACCTTTTGTTTTTGGCTCAAAGAACATTTATCATGCTCCTACTATGTGTGGAGGCTGTTCTAGTGCTGGGATAGTAACAGCTTTAAAACCAAAACCAAGACCTAAACACCAACACCCTACCCTTATGAGCAATATCAAAACACTAAGATACTTCTATGACTTTAAATCTCTCAAAGCAGGTTTATTTCACTATTCTACTCCAGTATTTAACATTGCTCCTAGGATATAAAAGTGTCCAACAAATATCTACTAGAGTAGTGTACGTTGCCTGGGCATGCTCTTATCAATAAAATGCTTGAAGCTACATGGGTTGGCCAGACAGTCTGTTACTTGTCCACAAGGCTTCTATAGGTATTCAGCTACAAACCCCTCCTCCCTCCCTTTTGCTTAGGAAGTTGATTAAACAAGATTGGTCCATCACTTTTTGCATTTCTAATAAGCACGGGGAGGAGGAGTGACAGCAGGAAGCAGCAAATTTTCAGAGAATCAACGAAAGTTATAGACAAACCTCTATTATGTACTTTAATTGGCACATTTATTAATCTCCCTGTGTATAAATCTGTCCTAGAATGTTACCCTCCTTAATCCTTGTGATGACCACAAAGTTTTCTAGTCTTTATTTTACTAGAGACAAGACTAAGGGTCTGAGAGGTAAAGAACTTATCTCACAACTAATTATCAGCTAGAACATGCATGCAACTTCAGGCAATTTCCCGTTATTCTCTCAGAGGGAGGTAATGAAATGACTTAAGATCCAATGCAATCAATCCCTGTAGATGCAAGGGCCTTTATTTGACTTAGTCATTCCAGAAAATTCTATTTCAGAAACTTAAGTTCTTAGGATGCCAGAGGAAGCAATTTGTGTTCCCAACTCACTCGACTACTTTGTAAACTTCCATGGCATGAGACCATGCACAATCCTTGCCTAGTTACTTGTCCAATCATATTCAGTTCAAGAGGCTCTGAGGGTGGGAAAGGAGGGACATATGTTAATCAGTAGAACTTACTTGGAATTTAGGCTAGCCTGATTACTAAAATTAAGACAAATGCCTCTACACATTTTTTTTTAAAAAATTGCAGATTATTTTTATATTGAGAAGTCTCTCTAGAATTCTGGGAACAAATTTAAAAACAATTACATAGATAGGTACAGAATTAATGAATTGTTTTGGGATTTGTTCAACAGACAAAGCACACCTAGAGAACATAAAAATTCTTTATTCAACTTAATCCAGCCAGTATTGAGATAGTCCGCTATATTAAAAACAAGACATTTAAAAAAATTACAGCAGAATTAGCAAGGCAGTGACTAAGTCACTAAGTTTAATTTTATATTCTTCACAGTCATTTGATAATCATGTAATGATGAACAATATTTTCAGCCACTTAAATGAAATAACTTCTGCAAAGAATAGATTTCTAATAGTTGAATTTTATAAAAGAGGTTTAAAACATTAAAGTTTCTGGAAACAACAAAAAAGCAATATGAAAATAAACTAGAAAACAAAATATACCCATCCATCTCAAAAGGCTACATCATCTCTTGAATTTGTCCTCTGCTGCCTTTCCTTTACCTCTTCATTCTCTTTTCCTAGAGTGTAAAAACTATAGCAATTAAGAAACTACTCCTTAGGGGGGTATTTTGTGCCCAAAGTGCCTCTGTTCCTTTCTCAGTTAATTGCAGAGTCTTCTAAGTACTATCTGCATTTCAGAGATGAAGAGAACTGTGGGGGAGAAAAGTTAAGTCACCTGGCCAAGGTCCTATGCAGTTATTAAAAGGTGAATTAGGATCTGAACACAGGTCCATCCAAAATTCAGTCTGCCTACGTTCTTTTGTTGCTTCATGGCAGGGCAGGCCACCTTCCTGGAACAATCGGCACATGGTATTTCTTAAGCTAAGGCTCTTTAAGTGTTTCATTCCAGGTCTAGAGGTCACTCTGGTCCCCAGGCACTTGTAGTTCCTTCTGTACAGCCTTAGAAACCCCTCCCCTCCTGCCCTCAAAGGATTATAGTTGTTGTTTCTCTGGCCCCCCAGGGCCTTGATGCCAATGAACCCAAGTAGTTACTCCCCATCTTGGGCATTAAAGTAGTAAATGGGGAACTGTGTGCTTGCATAACGTTAGTAAATGCTGCCTAGAAGCTGTTCTATATAACAAAATTATGCAGGAAATGTCTATTTAATATATCTTTTCATATTGAAAATTAAAGAAAAGCCAATATATTTTATAATTACAGCTATATAATCTAAGATTTTATATATAGTCATAGATTTTGTATTCCCCTTCAGAATGGTAGCAGTGTTCTTAATAAAAATCACTCAAGTCAAATCTTCCTTTCCTCCCCAAATAATTACAACTTTTAACATTCAACATCCATTCACATAAATGCCATATAACTCAAAATTAAGACATTTATACTACAGAATAATACCAGTCTTTAATTACTAAAATTAACATACATTATTGCAATCTAACATAGCTCAACCTATATATACTACACTCCTAAAGGGAAGTGGCCACTTATCAGTAAGAAGAAACATTTACTATTGTCATGCATTAGATACTGTGAAAAAAAAATAAAATAAAATAAATAAATAGGGTTTTTATAACAACCTTTAAAAAATTAATTTTAACTAGTGAAAATAACTGAAAGACCATTCAGATTGCTGGACATTAAGATGGCCACTATATTGAAAATGACTTAAAATAAATAATTACTTTTGAAAAGTGAATACAAAAACTACTTAAACAATGATCATTAAGGTGCTAGCCTCATCAATGACAAGCAATTAAAATCTAAAAACATTAGTATTGGTTTTCTATAATAAACTGACATAGTCAAAAACAGTGACCTCAATATTTACTCAGGACTTTTTTTCGTAATTATCTCCTCACTGACTGCTATTAAAGCAAAGAGTTCAAGGCCTCACCTTGGTATACTCACTGCTGGTTTTCTATCTGCAGACACTAAATTATAAACTCTGTAAGAGCTGGGACCAATTCTCTAGTTCATCATTCTATCCAGTAGCACTCTGTATAGTGCCTGGGGCAAATATGAGGTGATCAACAAATATCTGAATCAATGAAAGAGGAGAATAAAATAATTTTGATTTTTTTTTGTTGTTGTTGTTGTTTTTTTTTTTTTTTTTTTTGCAAACCATTCTGTGCTCAAACTACTATAAACTGGCAGCTCTAATTTCTACAAATATGGATTTAAAAATCTTACTCCAGAGATCAAAGGACCTGATCCCCTCTCTCACACACACACACATCCTCACACACACACACACAAACACACACACTATAATCAAGACTACATGAGTCAAAATTACATTATGAATTATGAGATGTCAACATTGTATAAATAAAATTTAATAGTGAAAAAGTGATCTGGAAGCCCTGTGAACTTTTACCCTATACATTTGGAGGACATCACATGAGTTAAGGAAAACACAACAAAATTTCATTTGTTCAGATAATTATTTGAATGTTTACATACATTTTTGGTTTGTTATTTATTCATAACTAATTTACATTTCTTCAAATTAACATATACTCCTGTTTAGCAAGTAATCAAATTATGTCAGTGAGAAAAATCCTCAAGTACCTTCATTAAGTTGCTGATTCTAAGAAAACACTGAACATGAACATGTACAAAAGAGGCATTAGAATAAAACAGCATGTGCATTTTTAATATTTGTACAGTTTGATCTTTACATATCTGTCTGGAGAAAATATGAACAAACTCAGGTATACCATGCTAATATAATGGTTTAGATGACTGCCACAAAAGAAGTACATACAAAACCATGAAAATGAATCACATCCTTAAGTTCCGTGATTTCTGAGAGGATTTCCCCTGCCCTAAGTGCTTTATTATATTTCTTAAAAATATAGGAGCAGCAGCTTATAACAAGTCTCCACTAGTGCATTAATGATGGAATCAAAACAACACAACAGACTCATAAGGATGAGAGGACTGCAGAACAAACAGAAGTCACAGTTTTATGCTTCTTCTTGCTCTGGATAATTTAGAATTTTGCGGTGTGCCTGACGTAAATATTGCTGCTGTTTGAAGTAAACCTTAAATGCTCCTTTTATGGCAACAAAAGCAATTCCACCCTAGAATAAAAAGGAGAATTAGCTTTTTATAATGCAGGTCTAAAGACAGTAAAAAGAATTTTATTTAGATCACCAAAGACAGAGGCTTTTATGCTAAACTAAATCAGTTGACTGCAAGTGAATTGTTATCTTTTCTAATAGGGGTCGAGAGAGGTAGACACTATAAGTAACAGAAGATGGAGATGCCTTCCCCATTATCCTATCTGAGTAACTTTGCTTCCACTTGGCTCCACATCCATTCTGATATAGTAAGAAGAATGTCAGAGCCCTATGTGCAGAGTGCCAGAGGGGGAATGTGGAATAATAATAATGACAGCAAGGGGCCTAGGTTTGGTTCAGTGGTAGAGTGCTGGCATAGCATGTGTGAAACCCTGGATTGATCCCAGTCCTCACCCCCATCCAAAGAAAAAGACAGTAAACAACAGGAGGGCTTACTATGTGCCAGTACTTATCTGACTTAATCCTCATAATTATTCCAAGATAGCCACCCAAAGCCCAGTGTGGTGGCACATGCCTGTAATCCCAGCACTCAGGAGGCTAAGGCAGGAGGATCACGAGTTCAAAGCCAGCCTCAGCAATGGCGAGGCACTTAGCAACTCAGTGAGACCCTGTCTCTAATAAAATACAAAAAAGGGCTGGGGATGTGGCCCAGTGGTCGAGTGCTCCTGAGTTCAATCCCCGGTACCAAAAAGAAAAAAAGAAAAAAAAAAAAAAAAAAAAAATCAAACCAAGACAGCCACCCATTCTACAGGCACAAAGAAGTCAAGAAATTTGGTTTATGTTTCATAGCAAGGCTATTTCTGGGTTAGGGTTTAAACCAGGGTAGGGCACAGTGGCACATGCCTGTAATCCCAGTGACTTTGAGAGGCATCACAAGTTCAAGGTCAGCCTCAGCAATTTAGCAGGGCAACTCAACTTGGTTGAGACCCTGTCTCAAAATAAAAAGTATAAAAGCCTAGGGATATAGACTGCTCAGTGGTAAAGCAACCCTGGGTTCAATTCTCAGTACGAAGAAAAAAAAAAAAAAAAAAAAAAAAAAAAAAAAAAAAAAAGATTAAACCAGGCATTCTGACCCTACAGCAGAAGCTCTTTACTATAATCCAGTTGGCAAGAGGGATGGGTGTAAGGATTCATACATATTCTATAAATTACTTTCAGAACAGTTCTAGAAGGCCAGAACCACTATAGTGGCTCCTTCCCTTTTTTTGGGTGGTGGTGCTGGGGATCAAACCCAGGGCCTTGAGCATGAGAGGCAAGCACCCTACCAACTGAGCTATATACCCACCCCTCCCTTTTTTTATTCCACTCAAGCTAGTGGATGACAGCGTGATTAAACAGATGCTGAAGGCACAGGAGCCATGAATCCAATATTTGTATAACTTCTCCCTTTTAAAAGCAAATACAGTTAATTGTCTTTTGTATTGTCACTTGAAAAAGGTAACAAACACGGAAGCCATCTTACCAAGATTGTCCTTTGTAAATTAGAGTTAACACTACTGAACATCAGTTTACCAACTATTGTCGCAATAGTAGGAAAGACAAGGGCTCCACACAAAATTCGGGTAGCAGAGACATGATCTGCTAAAGGATTAGCTTCGGCTGGAATTCGGGGAACAGGACAACCAATTCCTATAGACAAAAATGCAGTATATTAATGTTAATACATTAGAGTAGCTACAAAAAAATCTTCAAACATTTCTTTAAAATGTTATGGTTCTTCTATAAGGTCAGTTTGACAAAAAACTTTATAATCAAAACTTAGGACCTTACCTGGAAATATACTGTTCAAAATTTGTAGTTTATTTGAGTATTTGCGCCATAGTCTAAGCACATAATCCTCCCAGCGAATCATCTTGCCTAATATCAGCATTACAGGATAGTAGGAAGTCCAATTAAAAGGAATAAAGGATCAGCTCTCTCCATAACATCCAGCCCTTCTTTATGGCCTACAACCTGTGAAACAGATAACATTTGTTAGAATAATTTTCTTACTAATGAAGTGGTGCATGTTGTTTGAGCTTAGTTCACTTTATAGGAAATGCTTAATTTCAAAAGAATATAAAAATAAATATTAAAAAAATAAGCTGGAAAGCTATTGGTCTGGATTTACTTATAAAAAATCTCTATTCAAGGACAAAACAAAATCCCATGCTATTTCATATTACATTGGAATTAAAAATGGCTGAACATGTTGATTACATTTCAGTGGAGGAGAGGGGGGCCTTGGTGTTTGCATCCATTTCTCTTATTTGATTTTGTTAGAGTGGGAAATAGGACTGGGATATAATTCTAGGTCCTATTTGTCTTCAAAGAACATCTGTATTCCTGCTATTCCTTCTAGGAGGTAAGCACAGCCAGCCAAGGGGTAGGACTGGTTGTCTTCAAGAAATGGCTAAAAATTCACTTCTTGGGACTTGGGTGTAGTTCAGTGGTAGAACACATGCTGTTGCTGTCCATGTGCAAGGCCCAGCGCACAGTGGCATATGCCTATAAGCCCAGCCACTTAGGAGTTCAAGATCAGCCTGGGCCACATAATAAGATACTGACTCAAAAAACAAAAACAGCAACAGAAGAATTTTTTTTTTTTTTTTTTTTTTTTAGTTCCTAAAGTAGGAACTAGGCTGGATGTTAAGGTTCCTCTGTTCCAGGACGAACTGTTTTAGCTGCCTCTGTTCTAGATTAAGAGACAGGAGTCCTAATGCTTCTTCCTTGCTATATAGCATTGGACATGTAAACTCTCTAAGCTAGTAAACTAGGAATAATAGTATCTCTGTCACAAAATTGTGATTTGAGAAACAGAAACGTCATGAATGCAGAGGAATAAATTACAATGGGCAGTAAGTACCTAGTAAGCTTCATGGAGAAAGAGTAGCTAAGCCTATAAGGAGGGTTTAGATTTAGATAAGTGGAGAAAAGACTGGAAAGGCAGGCAGTAGGCAAACAAGATGACATAAGCCAAAATACAGAGGTAAACTAAACAACATAAGGATGGATTGGAGGAGACAGCTCAATAGGTCTTAAAGTAGAATGAAGCATGACTGTGGAGGATGACCCTGCATTTATTCGCAAGTCAGTGAATCTCAACTTTTATTGATTACAATCATGACAAATGATGTTTTACTATTTGTAATTCATTCTAGTGACTAGATTTTTGGGGTGTCATCAACATTTTATAAAGAAGCCTCATAATACTTTATTTCATCATGATTATTAATGAAACAACCATAAAGACTGTTTAGTATTCATAGGTCAATGCAACTTCTAGAATATTAGATATAATTCTCTCTGTCCCTTTTCCTTCCACACACTCTCTATATTATAGAAAAGCAAATTACACCATCTACAAACCTAAGTGAGTTAACTACTAATGGGTTCTTATGAAATACTTAACCAGCTAGACATTGCTGGCAGGACTGCAAATTGGTACAACCAATCTGGAAAGCAGTGTGGAAGCTCCTTAGAAAATCTGGAATGGGCCAGGCATGGTGGTGCACACCTATAATCCCAGCCATGGGAAGCTGAGGCAGGAGGATCACAAATTCAAAGCCAGCCTCAGCAACAGAAGGATCAGACTTAGCAAGGCCCTGAGCAACTTATTGAGACCCGGTCTCAAAATAAAATTAAAGGAGGAAAAAAAAAGGGTTTAGGAATGAAGCTCAGTGGTAGAGTGGCCTTGGGTTCAATTCCCAGCATCAATGCTCACCCCCCTACAAAAAAAAAAAAAAAAAAAAAAAAAAAAAAAAAAAAAAAACCCAAACCCAAACCCAAACCTACCCCAAAAAACAAATACCGGGAGTAAGATGTTGAAGTTGAAGGTATTTTAAAAAAATTCATTTGGAAGGATGGAGAGAAAAGAATGAAGTCAGAGAAACCAATCAAGAGGGTCCTTTAGCCATCCAGGTATGATAAAGGAATGACAAGAAGCCAGGTGGTAAAGAGAATAGAAAGAAAGCAGGAGAAGCAAAACCTATCAAAACAGAAAAACTACTTGGACTTGTTAGTGGACTGAATAAGGGGGCCATCAAGTAGGAAGAACAAAGGCAATCTAAGATTGTAGGATACAAACTCAGAAGATGGAAAGACTGTAGGAGTCAAAGATAGAGAAGTTATGATTGGGAATAAATTTAGGTTTTAAGACAAGTCTGGAATCCTCAGAAAGAGAAATTAGGAAGACTACCTCATTTACAATAGCCTCAAAAATAAAATACCTGGGAATCAACCTAACGAAAGAGGTGAAAGACCTCTACAATGAAAATTACAGAAATTAGGACACCTCAAACAATAGCCTCAAAAATAAAATACCTCACCTAAGAAAGAGGTGAAAGACCTTACAAGAAAATTGGAAATTCAAGAATCTCCATTGTTCTCCATTGTTCTAGAACAGGCAGAATTAATACTGCCAAAATGACCATACTACCAAAAGTATTATACAGATTTAAGGCAATTCCAATCAAAATCCCAATGACACTCCTCATAGAACCAGAAAAAGAAATCATGAAATTCATTTGGAAAAATAAGAGAGCCAGAATAGCCAAAGCAATCCTTAGCAAGAGGAGTGAAGCAGGTGGCATCACTATACCAAACTTTAAAACTATTCTACAGAAGTATAGTAACAAAAATGGCATGGTACTGGCACCAAAACATACTTGTAGACCAATGATACAGAACAGAGGACACAGAGACAAACCCACATAAATACAGTTATTTCATACTAGACAAAGGTGCCAAAAACATTTACTGGAGAAAAGATAGCCTCTCTTCAACAAATGGTGCTAGGAAAACTGGAAATCCATATACAGCAAAATGAAATTAAACCACTCTCTCTCACCAAGTACAAAACTCAACGCAAAGTGGATCAAGGACCTAGGAATTAGACCAGAGACCCTGAGCCTAATAGAGGAAAAAGTAGGCCCAAATCTTCATCATGTTGGATTAGGCCCTGACTTCCTTAAGAGGACTCTTAAAGTGCAAGAAATAAAATCAAGAATCAATAAATGGGATGGATTCGAATTGAAAAGCTTCTTCTCAGCAAAACAATCAATCACTGAGGTGAAGAGAGAGCTTACAGAATGGGAGCAAATTTTTACCACATACACATCAGATAGAGCACTAATCTCCAGGATATATAATGAACTCAAAAACCTTAACACCAAACAACAACAACAAAAAAAACCCCAATCAATAAATGGGCCAAGGAACTGAACAGACACTTCTCAGAAGAAGATATACAATTGATCAACACATATATGAAAAAAATGTTCAAAATATCTAGTACTTAGAGAAATACAAATCAAAACTACTCTAAGATTTCATCTCACTCCAGTCAGAATGGCAGTTACCAAGAATACAAGCAATAATAAGTGTTGACAAGGATGTGGGGAAAAAAGTACATTCATACATTGCTGGTGGGACTGCAAACTGGTACAACCAATCTGGAAAGCAGTGTGGAAGCTCCTTAGAAAACCTGGAATGGGCAGGAGTGGTAATGCACACCTGTAATTCCAGCCACGGGAAGCTGAGGCAGGAGGATCACAAATTCAAAGCCAGCCTCAGCAACTCAGTGAAACCCTGTCTCTAAATAAAATACAAAAAAGGACTGGGGGAAAAAAAACAAACAAAAAAGGACTGGGGATATGACTTAGTGGTTGAGCACTCATGAGTTCAATTCCCAGTACCAAAAAAAAAAAAAAAAAAAAAAAAGGAATGGAACCACCATTTGACCCATCTATCCCACTCCTCAGGCTATATCCAAAGGACTTAAAAACATACTATAGTGATGCAGTCACATCAATGTTTATAGCAGCACAATTCATAATAGCTAAATTGTGGAACCAACCTACATGCCCTTCAACAGATGAATGGATAAAGAAACTGTGGTATATATACACAATGGAATATTGCTCAGCACTAAAATAGAATAAAATTATGGCATTTTCAGGTAAATGGATGGAGCTGGACAATATCATGCTAAGCGAAGTAAGCCAATTCCAAAAAAACCAAAGGCTGAATGTTTTCTCTGATAAGTGGATGCTGATCCATAATGGGGAGTGGCATGGGATGAAAGGAGAAACTTTGGAGTGGGAAAAGGGGAGGGAAAGAAGGGGAGGGGGCATGAGGTGGGAAAGATAGTGGAATGAGACAGACATCATTACCCTAGGTCCTTGTACGATTACAGGAATGGTGTGACTCTACTTCGTGTATAACCAAAGAAGTGAAAAATTGTGCTCCATTTGTGTACTATGAGTCGAAATACATTCTGCTGTCATATATAACTAATTAGAACAAATAAAAAACTTAAATGCAAAAAAAAAAAAAAAAAAGACAAATCTGATTTTTCAGTAATGTGTGAAGTCACTAAAGAAGGGTTAAGCTGCAATTACATGACTAGAATCAGGAAAAAACAGGATGAAAGGCTGATCTGAACACACACACACACACACACACACACACAAATACACACAAAATAGATGACAGCTGAAAATCTTTAAAGAAGAGAATCAAGGGCTTGGAACTGAATCTTGAAATTTAAGTCTCTTTAATCTTTAGAAGTTACTGATTGTAGCAGTTTATAACATAAGATTGGGAGGAATTAATTGTCCATCAACAAGAGACTGGTTAATAAACCATTGTAATTTCATACGCAGAACACTAAATTTCTGTGTAGTCATATAAAAAGAACCCCCAAGATTCACTATTAAGAAAAAGGGGGGGGGGGCTGGGGTTGTGGCTCAGCGGCAGAGCGCCTGCCTCGCACGTGCGCGGCCCGGGTTCAATCCTCAGCACCACGTAAATATAAATACATTGCATTGTGTACAACTAAAGTAAATAAATAAATATTTAAAAAAAAAAAAAAAAAAAAAAAAAAGAAAAAGGGGGGGGGCTATAGTTCAGTTGGTAGAGTGCTTGCCTTGCATGCATGGGCCCTGGGTTCAATCCCCAGCACCACACACACACACACACACACACACACACAAAGAAACAAAGAAAGAAAGAAAGAAAAGAAAAGAAAAAAGAAAGAGGGCAGCCAGTCACAGTGGGTGCAGTGGCGAATGCCTGTAATCCTAGCAGCTCAGGAGGCTGAGGCAGGAAGATTTGGAGTTCAAAGCCAGCTTCAGCTACTTAGCGAGACCCTGTTTCTAAATAAAATATAAAAAGGCCTGGGAATATGGCTCAGTGGCTAAGTGCCCCTGAGTTCAATCCCTGGTACAAAAAAAGAAAAAGGGCTATAGGGGCTGGGGATGTAGCTCTGTGGTGGAGTGCTTGCCTAGCATTATGAGGCCCTGAATTCAATCCCCAATACAACCACCACCACCACCACCAAAAAAAAAAAAAAAAAAAAAAAAGCTACAGTTACATTATTTTATTTTAGGGGGTGGGGAGAGTGGAGGGAAAAAAAATTTTTTTTTTTCTTGAACATAAAGTCAAACTGGAGAAATATGTATGAAACTAACAGCAGTGGCTACCCAGAGAGATGAGGTGGGACCTAGACAAATGAAGAACAGGAATAGGAAGATTTTTCACTAGATAGCAAGATAGTAAACCTGCATCACTGTCACTGCTCCATAAGTCACAGCTGTCCAATAGATAGAGCCAACCATTATTCCTGCTGCAGCAAATGGACAAGCTTTTGAGATTAGTCTATCTGCAAGATCCAAGACATAAACGACTGGACCTGTAATACAAAGAAAACAAAGTTTCAATATAAGGTAGATTTTTAAAATCATTTGTTCAATATTTCCTATAGATCTAAAATACCTTTATGAAATTGTTTTAAAAATTTGGTGGGAACTCAGATTTGAATAGTTAAGCATTTCTGTCACTTGTATGAATAACAAACATTATTTCCTAAATTCTGGGAAACAGCCTGTTCAAACTTTTATCTTTATTATTGAACCTATAATTAGAGCCTCAAATACAACTGCTCCTGATAAAAGAATGAGTCCTCTTACTTCCATTTCTTAATCACATTGGCTACTGCAGAGTGAAAGAGCCGTTTTAGCTTGCTCTTTTCAATAGTTCCTGGCAACCATTAAATTCTGTAGTACTTGGTAAGAATATCACTTTCTCTGACTTCACTCATTGTGTATCTTGGTGTACTGTGTAAAGGTAACCAAGGCTATTTTCTTGTAGCTATACAATTTATTTTACCTTGATTTTCAATATGCTATATTTAGTTGAATATTATTCTTAAACAAGCTTTTTATGATTATGATGCTGGTTTTAATGGCATTTGAACAACTGTAGATGCCAATTATGCTTCTATTATGTGCTTACTATTTTGGAGATATTCTTCTACCTGCCATTTTAAGTCAATAATTTAGCTCCAGATTTTTAGAGAAGTGGAAGGGTCTCAGGTTTGTTCTAAGCAAGGCCAAAGAATTGGATATCTAAGCTTAACCAAAGGTAAAGGAAACCTCTTAATTTAGTAATCATTATATCTATTGAAGGTTTCCTCTCCAAACAAACTTACTTCAGACATTTTCTTTCTTTTTTTTTTATACATTTATTTTATTTTATTTATATGTGGTGCTGAGGATTGAACCCAGGGTCTCACACATGTTAGGTGAGTGCTCTACTGTTGAGCCATACCCCAGCCCCACTTCAGACATATTCTTAGAAATGTATGAGAGTTACTACCTACCTTTGGGGGTTTTAAAATCTAAAGGAGGCCTTACACAAAAGCAGTCATCTTCACTGTACAAAGAAATTAACAAAACAATCTGGTAAAATAATTAAACATATAAAAACAAAGTATCTTGTGGATCCCTTGATCAAGATTTCCCACTGATTGCAGGAGTCAGTGATATTGTCACTGTATAGAGAGAGACTATGCTGTGAAGAGAATATTAGGAGAGATGTCCAAGGACCTTTGATTTGAATGTAGCATATTAACTTATATCATTGTCAAATTTTAACTTAAAAACATACAACTATGATAAGGTTATCTTTTGAGACCAAAGAGATAAAGTAAATCTAATTCAGTGCCTATTGACTCTAACAACAGGTAGCATTTTTTTGAGTGTCTCTTACATAATACCAGGTGCACACAGGCATTACATGCATCATTTAATTTCATAAAATAGTTTAACTCTTGAAATACATAATTTTACTGGGTTAAGTTTACAATTCCCTCAGAAGGTACAATAAAAATCATCTTAGTTACCAAAGATCCCTCAAGTGCTGATACTAGAAGACCATGGGTGTACATATATAACACCTCTACATTTCAACTGCCATATTCTTTTTCTTTTTAAGGTACTGGGGACCAAGCCAAGGGGTGCTCTACCACTGAGCTATATCCCAAACCTGGTTTTATATTTTATTTTGACACAGGATCTTACTAAGTTCCTAAGATGGGCCTCAAATTTGCAATATTCCTGTCTCAGTCTCTAGAGTTGCTGGTATTATATGAGTGCACTTCTGCACTTGTCCTTTCAAATTCTTTATTGATAGTTTTTAAATCAGAAAATTAAAGCCACAAAAGAACATCTATAGACTCTCCAGCACAGGTACCCATCTGCCAATATTCCATTTATCGAAGGTCAATTCCTTCACTTGTAAACTAGATCTTATCACCTTACCAATTCCAGGTCCCAGTTCCAGCCAGTTCTTTTTGACTTTCCTACATCATTTCCCCTCTACTTTTTAGGGGCTTACTTCCATCAAACAAACATGTTATTATTTTTTCTCTCTTAAAAAAAGAACTCTTGGGCTGGAGTTGTGGCTCAGTGGTAGAGCGCTTGCCTGGCATGTGTGAGGCCCTGGTTTCAATCCTCGGCATCACACATTAATTAATTAATTAATTAATTAAAATATCAAATTGGAAATAAAAGAAAAGAAAAGAAAAGGAAATCTTGATCCTTCTTAACCCCCTAGTCCATTTCTTTGCTCCTTTGTGAAAAAATTCCTCAAGAGAATTGTATCTTTCCTTTTAACTTTTCTTTTGGACTCACGCCACCAAAACTGCTCATAGAGGTTTCACAACCTCCACATATCTAAATTCAATGGTCTAAGTTCAGTCTTCCTCTTATTTGGCCTCGCAGCAACATGACACCTTTACTTCCTGACATATGGTTCTTCAATTCACTTCCAGGACGTCACCATCTCTTGCTTTTTATCTTACCACTTATTTTTCAGTCTCTTTGGCTGGTTCTTCTTCTTGACCTCAGTGAAGCCCAACCTCCTAATCCCTACTTCATCATACTCCCTATTTGATTACTTTGCTTTATTTCTCTTTTTAAAAAATATACTTTAATTTACCTATTGATATACTTAATATACTTTACTTCTTTCACTGAGCCACAACACCAGCCCTGGTTTTATTTATTAATGTATACCAAGTTCCTATGACTCTCAAATAAAATAATTTTCTATTGAGTAGTATATGTAGTAGTTGGAAATATCTACTAATAAAGTGATAGAATTCCTTTAAAAAAAATCAAATGTTGAATGAAAATTCCTAAAAAGCAACCCATCATAATATATCACAAACAATGGCAATCTAGATTTTTGGATTGTTTTTCCTCAAAGGATTGCAGAAGGCTTTCACAAAATGAGCTCATTTCCCCCCAGCCCTCTGAATCACTGGGTATAAATTTTTTTGTACAAGAAAACAAAAAATCCTTTTCGAAGTTTTCTACATATCCCATGGGCTATATGCTGAAGATATGCTAAGTAAAATGTAGATACAGACTGCATTTTATACCACTGAATTCTAGTTTGTTGACAAAATTCTGTCTTGGCTTTTGCCTTAAGTTTACTTTGCCTAAATCTCTCATGGCACTTCCAGACATACCATTCCAAGATTAGTTTGATATTTAGAAGACAGGGACACACACACACACACACACACACACAACAAAAAAACCCAGTGTTAAACATGCCATTAGAATAATAAACTGCCACCAAACATAGGTACTTTTGAGAGCTAAAGATTATGTAGGCAAGATATTTGGTGACTAAGAATAATCACGGAAATCCTCTGGATAACAGTCTACCTCATACTCTTCCTATCAATGAGCTTATGTGCCACTATCCCATGGCTTAGGGTTATAATCTTAGAAAAATAACAACAGTCATTAGCTGCTTCTTATTGTCAGATTATAGCACAAATAATTATGGAAATGGAGAAAGATAAGACCCTAGCCTTGAAAACCTCCATTCTAATAGAGAAGCAGCATGAATACATGTATCACAGAAGGTAAAAATCTAAGGGCATACAAATTTCATTATTTTAAAAAGGCATTATTGAAAAAAGAAGGCATTATTGCATTTTTAATGCCTTGGTGGGCCTTACCACTTATGTTCTCAACAGAGATGGCGACTAAAGAAGTTCTGTGTAACTTTTGAAAATCCAATAATTTAAAGGGCAATAAAGAAGTTTGCAATTAAAAAGAAGTCTATTTTGTGAATTCTTTTGTACAATCAAGAAGATTTTGCAAAGATAACTATATCCTAATATTTTGGGTAAATTCAAGTTTTTACATTTCAGATTTCAGTGACATCAAAAAGTGAGCTGAAAATATTTTGGAAACTCATTAGTTCATGTCTATTGAAAAAAGAAACAATCAGCTTTGTCTAACAGATACTGCAAAAGTACACTTACTACTACTGTCATTCAAATTCAAGTCTATGCATGCATGGTTGCAAGTCTATGCATGCATGGTTGTTAAAGGTACATTTTGGACTGGGTGCAGTGGTGCAAACCTGTAGCCCCAGCTATTCAGGAGGCTGAGGTGGGATGCTCACTTGTGCCCAGAAATTTGGATCAGGCTGGGAAACACAGTGAGACCCTGTGTTGAAAAACAAAAGAAAACAAAACAGCCAAGTCCTGTACACACCTGTGATTCCAGGGACTCCCGCGGCTGAGACAGGAAGATCACAAGTGTGAGGCCAGCCCTGTCTCAAAATAAAAAGGACTGGGGATGTAAGATGTAGTTCAGTGGTAGGATGTCCCTGGGTTCAATTCCCAGTACCAAAAAAAACCAACAACAAAAAATCAAAAAACAAACAAAAAGGGTACATCTTGAAATTTAAGAAATTAGTGACTGAAGGGCAGGTTGTTGATAATGTTCAACATCTGCTGGCCCAGCTTGTAATAATACCCAGAATTTCCAGGGCCTATTTCTGGGATACAAAGGTATCCTCAAAAACACCTATGATTAATTCTTGAGAAATGTCATCACTATGCCTTGTCAGAGTGCAAAAGTCTCTGACACACAACATGATTTTTAAAAAAATATTTATTTGCTTTTAGTTGTACACAATGCGTTTTTACGCAGTGCTGAGGATCGAACCCGGGCCACGCTTGTGCTAGGCGAGCACTCTATCGCTGAGCCACAACCCCAGCCCCCACAATCACATACAGGTGCTTCACAAGACAACCTCATGTAAAGTTTCTGTAAAGATTGAACAGCTCCCATGAACTCCAAGGTTTCTGGTAAGTAGCCAATAGTTTATCACATAGATTTAACAAGTAAAACAGCACACAGAAGCCACTCAAGTTCCTGTTTTTTTTGGTTTTCTTTTTTTTTTTGCTTTGCATTGAACTGGTTTTGACCAAGACCCAAACTCAAATGCAGACCAGCTGGGATAAAACCACCAATTCCATTTTCAGTGCTATCCACAATTGTAGATTTTCGAGGTCACTGAGAGTCCAAGAATATAGTTCTGAACTTCTCTCCTTGCTCCAAATCTTTTTGTAGCATTCTATATCTGGAATGTTCTGTTCCTAATTTGATTAAGTCTGTATGAAAACTTAAAACTCTTCCCACCAAAAACTAATCTAACTTGATAAAGACTCATTGGCTTCTCTGGCCCACCCTGTGCATATCCCATGAGGCTTCCTTTATATACTACTCCACAAAGTGCACTTACCCCTTTGCTTGTACATAATGTTAGTACTTTATGTTCTTGTTCAATGTTTGTTCAGTTGTCTCAATATCCTTTATGTCTGTCCATGTCAGCATCATCTTAAGACTGAAAACTCCCAAGGGACAGGGGCCATGTCTGTTTAACTCGTTTTGTACAGTGCCTAGGATAGAACCATTTACAGATAGGTGCTTAAAAAATGCTTTTTGATGATGATTGGCATCACTCTCAAGGACCCTCTAGGCCACAGCTGTATTAGAGCATCTGCACATGGTACTTGGTTGTATGTTGGGGCACTTTGGTCTATTCCACAGGGCAATGGAATATAATGGCAGAGGACCTAGCTGCAGTACCCTGTTGCAAGAATTTAACTCAATCTGTTATTAGAATGGACTTTTTAGGGCTGGGGCTGTAGCTCAGTGGCAGAGCACTTGCTCAGCATGTGTGTGGCACTGGGTTTGATCCTTAGCACCACATATAAACAAACAAAATAAAGGTATACTGTATTCATCTACAACTACAAAAACCAAAAACAAAAACAAACAAAAAAAAAAACACAACAGGACTTAAAAAAAAAAAAAAAGTAATAATTACATAGTCCCAAGTCAACAAATGTGGATTTTATTGAAGACATGAAATAATACCAAACAACCAACTGGATTAAGAGTTCAAAGTAGCTGGGTGCACACCTATAATCCCAGTGGTTAGGGAAACTGAGGTGGGATGATTGCAAGTTCAAAGTCAGTCTCAGCAACTTAATGAGATCCTGTCTCAAAAATAAAAAATAAAAAGGGCTGGGCATGTGGCTCAGTGGTTGAGTGCTCCTGGGTTCAATCCCCAGTACCAAAAAAAAAAAAAAAAAAAAAAAAAAAGAGAGAGAGAGAGAAAGAGAGAGAATATATTGGGAATGTTGATGGGACAATAAAATGTTTCAATTCTTTAGGATTGGATTCATCACTATCTTAAACACTAGACTTTAGATGCTAGATCTAAGAGCTTATGTAAGTTTCATTTTTGATTGTTCTACTTGTAGGTTGAGATTTTATCATCTTCATGCAAGAAAAAACATCTGCAAATTCAGGCTGTAAGTTACTTTGCTTCATAACGAGAAGTCAGTCATTAGATTGTAGAGAGAAAAGGGATATTAGGTAGTTTTTTAGATAAACAAACTAATAGTAATTGATTAAAAAACTCAAAACAACCCCAAAGAATA
Source organism: Tamias sibiricus (assembly GCA_025594165.1). Lineage (NCBI taxonomy): Eukaryota > Metazoa > Chordata > Mammalia > Rodentia > Sciuridae > Tamias > Tamias sibiricus. Next base: position 135,812,669 of record CM046663.1, on the reverse strand, counting down.
AAAGATCTAGGATATGGTACTCATCTGCTTTGATCCTAGATATACATTACATTGCCATGACTAATAACTAAAAATCAAAATAGTAGTTGTGATTATTATAGTTTGTGCCAAGGGAAAGCTTCCATTTTTTTCCTCACAAGAACAGAACAGTCCATAGAACAATTGTGGGTTATAAGGTCAAGTACTAAGTATTTATTAGGCATGGAATATACACATAACAATTTCTCATAAATATTCTTTAAATAAGTGAAAAATCTTATAGCAAAACTAACAAATGTATGAAAATATGGTATAAACTATACAGACATTTTAGGTAAAGATTATAGAGGGGATAAGATCAGAAAGTTTTTTTTTAATTGCCTTTTAAAAAAATATTTATTTATTTATTTGCTTTAGTTGTACACAATGCAATGCATTTATGTTTTACGTGGTGCTGAGGATCGAACCCGGGCCGTGCACGTGCTAGGCGAGCGCTCTACCGCTGGCCACAACCCCAGCCCGCTTTTTAAAAAAATTTTAAAATATTTATTTATTTACTTTAGTTGTACACAATGCAATGCATTTATGTTGTACGTGGTGCTGAGGATTGAACCCCGGCCACACACGTGTGAGGCGAGCGCTCTGCCGCTGAGCCACAACCCCAGCCCCTAATTGCTTTTTTTAAAAAAGTAAATAAATTTTGGCTGGGCGCAGTGGTGCAGGCCTGTAATCCCAGAACTTGGGAGGCTGAGGCAGGAGGATCACGAGTTCAAAGCCAGCCTCAGCAATGGTGAGGTACATAGCAACTCAGTGAGACCCTGTCTCTAATAAAATACAAAAAAGGGCTGGGGATGTGGCCCAGTGGTCGAGTGCCAGAGTTCAATGCCCAGTACCAAAAAAAAAAAAAAAAAAAAAAAAAAAAAAAAAAAAAAAAAAAAAAAAAAAAAAAAGTAAATAAATATTAACCTAGACTTGAAGTCTCTGATGTGAAAAAGGAGGCCAATTCCAAGCAGAGAATGAAAAATACAAGTAAATCAAGTCAAAACCAAATAGGGTCTGTCAAGACACTTTTAATGAGGTGACTGTTGAAAAAACCTTTAAGGTGTGATAACCACCACCACTGATTATCTTTAATTAAATACATAAAAACAGCACAATTTATTGTGGGAAGCAAGCCTTTTCCAACTGGTATTCCCTTCATGTTTTAAGGTAATGATTTTTTTTTTTAAATTTTATTTTTAAAATGAGATCTCACTATGTTCCCCAGGCTGGCCTCAAACTTCTAGAGGCTCAAGTCATCCTCCAGAGTAGCTGGGACAATTGGTGTGTGCCACCAAGCTGGCTTAAGTAATGCTTCTTAAATTTAATGTATATACAAATCAACTGATGATCTCATTAGAATGTAGATATAGGGCTGGTGTTGTGGCTCAGCGGTAGAGCACTCTTCTAGCACGAGCCTGGGTTCGATCCTTAGCACCACGTAAAAATAGATAAATAAAATAAAGGTATTGTGTCCAACTACAACTAAAAAATAAATATTAAAAACATGCAGATGTCAATTCAGTAAAAGCGGGGAGTGAGTAGGTGGGGTTCTGCATTCTTAACAGCTCCCATATGATGCCAACCCACATTGTTCGTTCTCAGATCATACTTTGAATACCAAGGTTTTTAAGTCAGTACATAGGTATAACTGGCTTACCTCACTAGAAAAAAAGAGAGCAAACCCTAAGATGGGGTTGGGGCGGCAATAGTGAAAAGGATGAAAGTGTGATGAGTTCTCTAAGTTTTTCATAACTGAGCTTCCTATCAACAATGAAAACATACATTCAATATCATTTATTCATTCATTCCTGCCACCAGTAAGTCCTAGAAAAGAAGCATAATTGGCCAGCTAGCCAGTCAGACTGAAGCTAAATCCATATGAAAACTTAGGGGTGGGAGACAAAAACAACAACAAAAAATTCCACCCCCCACCCCAAAACATGCTACACAGACATCATCCTGTAGAATGTTAACTATTACTTTTTCCTTTCTGCATCTTTTCTTGTCTCCCATTCCTCTTTCTAAGCCGATGTTCCGCAAGTGTCATTTAGGGACGAATAGCAGTTCCTGGTAATCTATTAATTGGTCTACAGACAGTCTGAAGACAAGGTGGTAAGAGTTTTAACCCTGAGCATTTCACTTTTTTTTTTTGGTGGTGCTGGGGAATGAATCCAGAGCCTCAAGATGCTAGGGAATTTCTCTACCACTGAACTACATCCTCAGCCCACATTTTACAAATGTGAAAAGATTAATTAGGACTTTCAAATAAATTATTGTAGGTTTTTAATTGCTGCTACATTGTAAGGGACATCCAAGATTTACAAGAATATGTAAGAGAACATTTTTGGGCTGTGGTTGTGGCTCAGCGGTACAGCGCTCGCCTAGCAAGTGTAAGAAGCTGGGTTCGATCCTCAGTACCACATAAAAATAAATAAATAAATAAAGGTATTGTGTCCAACTACAACTAAAAATATTTAGAAAAAAAGACAGACTAGAGAGATACAAGATGGCGGATTAGAGGAAGTCGCACTTCAGGGCAGCTCATGGAAAGAATCCAACAAAGCAGATAAACTGCCCTTCATCATATATATATAGCCTGAAAATACACATCTCCTGGATGGTTTGAATACCTCGACCCAGGTGAGAGAGAGACACACACGCTGTCTGCAGTGGCTAGAGCCTCGTGGCTTCTACTACACCGCCCTGCCGGAGCAAAGGCAGTGCGGAATAAAGCCAGAGCCCACGCCGGGACTGCATTCCCCAGCCACACTCGAAGCACTCCAGCGTGAAACCAGTGAAAACAGCCGGTGGAATTAGTGCTGGGAGACCTCGGGAGACCGCAGGACAACGCCAGTTCAAATCCACACTCAGGCGGGATGCGACCCTCACGACCCTCACCGTAAAGCTCCAGAGAAAGCGGCTCGGAGACCAGCGAACAGGCAAGGAGGAACCCAAGACTGGGAGGACCTTCAACAGACAGCGGGGGAACGCGAGTCCATAGAAAAAGAGGGAACTATCCCAGACTCTTTCTATGAGGCCAATATTACACTGATTCCAAAGCCAGGCAAAGACACAGCCAAAGAGGAAAACTTCAGGCCAATATCTTTAATGAACATAGATGCAAAAATCCTCAACAAAATACTGGCAAATCGAATACAAAAACATATCAAAAAAATAGTACACCACGATCAAGTGGGGTTTATCTCAGGAATGCAAGGTTGGTTCAACATACGGAAATCAATTAACATAATACATGACATCAATAGACTCAAAGATAAAAACCATATGATCATCTCAATAGATGCAGAGAAAGCATTTGACAAAATATAACACCCCTTTATGTTCAAAACACTAGAAAAACTAGGAATAACAGGAACATACCTCAACATCATAAAAGCTATTTATGCAAAACCCCAGGCTAACATTATCTTAAATGGAGAAAAATTGAAAGCATTCCCTCTAAAAACTGGAACAAGACAGGGTGCCCCCTTTCACCACTGTTATTTAACATAGTACTTGAAACTCTGGCCAGAGCAATTAGACAAAAGAAATTAAAGGGATCCACATAGGAAAGGAAGAGCTCAAATTAGTACTATTTGCTGAAGACATGATACTATACCTAGAAGACCCAAAAAACTCTACCAGAAAACTTATACAACTAGTAAATGAATTCGGCAAAGTGGCAGGATACAAAATCAATACCCATAAGTCAAAGGCATTTTTGTACATCAGTGACAAACCCTCTGAAAGGGAAATGATGAAAACTACCCCATTTACAATAGCATAAAAAAAAAAAAAAAAAAACCCTAGGAATCAACTTAACGAAAGAATTGAAAGATCTCTTTAAAGAAAATTATAGAACACTAAAGAAAGAAATTATAGAAGACCTCAGAAGATGGAAAGACCTTCCTTGTTCCTGGATAGGCAGAATAAATATTGTCAAAATGTTCATACTGGGCTGGGATTGTGGCTCAGCTGTAGAGCGCTCGCCTAGCACGTGCGCGGCCCGGGTTCGATCCTCAGCACCACGTACAAATAAACCCATTGTGTACAACTAAAGCAAATAAATAAATATTTTTAAAAAAAATGTTCATACTACCAAAAGCATTATACAGATTTAATGCAATTCCAATCAAAATCCCAATGACATTCCTTGAAGAAATAGATAAAGCAGTCATGAAATTCATCTGGAAAAATAAGAGACCCAGAATAGCTAAAGCAATCCTTAGTGAGAAAAGTGAAGCAGGTGGCATCACCATACCATATTTCAAATTATACTATAGAGCAACAGTAACAAAAACAGCATGGTATTGGCACCAAAACAGACGGGTAGACCAATGGTACAGAATTGAGGACACAGAGACTAATACATATAATTTCAGCTATCTTATATTGGACAAAGGCACCAAAAATATACAGTGGAGAAACAACACCCTCTTCAACAAATGGTGCTGGGAAAGCTGAAAATCTATATGCAACAAAATGAAATTAAACCCCTATCTCTCACCATGCACAAAATTCAATTCAAAGTGGATCAAGGACCTAGGAATTAGACCAGACACAATACGCCTAATAGAAGAAAAAGTAAGCTCCAATTTCCAACATGTCGGATTAGGCCCCAAGTTCCTTAATAAGAATCCTGTAGCACAAGAATTAGTATCAAGAATTAATGAATGGAGCCGGGCGCGGTGGCGCACGCCTGTAATCCCAGCACTTTGGGAGGCTGAGGCAGGAGGATCGCAAGTTCAAAGCCAGCCTCAGCAATGGGGAAGCACTTAGCAACTCAGTGAGACCCTGTCTCTAAATAAAATACAAAAAAGGGCTGGGGATGTGACCCAGTGGTCAAGTGCCCCTGAGTTCGATCCTCGGTACCACACAAAAAAAAAAAAAAAAAAAAAAAAAAAGAATTAATGAATGGGATAGATTCAAACTAAAAAGCTTCTTCTCAGCAAAAGAAACAATCAGTGAGGTAAATAGAGAGCCAACTAACTGGGAACAAATATTTAATACATGCACATCAGACAGAGCACTAATTTCTTTTTTTTTTTTTTTTTTTTTAATATTTTTTTTATTTATTTGCTTTAGTTGTACACAATGTGTTTTTTATTCAATGCATTTTATTTGTACGTGGTGCTGAGGATCGAACCCGGGTCGCCCACGTGCTAGGCGAGCGCTCCACCGCTGAGCCACAATCCCAGCCCACTAATTTCTAGAATGTATAAAGAACTAAAAAAACTCAACACCAAAAAAACAAATATCCCAATAAATAAATGGGCCAAAGAAATGAACACACACTTCTCAGAAGAAGATACACAATCAATCAACAAATACATGAAAAAATGCTCAACATCACTGGCAATTAGAGAGATGCAAATCAAAACTACCCTAAGATATCATTTCACACCAGTCAGAATGGCAGCTATTAAGAACACAAACAACAATAAATGTTGGAGAGGATGTGGGGGAAAAGGCACACTCATGCATTGCTGGTGGGACTGCAAAATGGTGCAACCATTATGGAAAGTAGTATGGAGATTTCTTGGAAAACTGGGAATGGAACCACCCTATGACCCAGCCATCCCACTCCTGGGTCTATTCCCAAAGGACTTAAAAACAGCATATTACAGTGACACAGCTATCTCAATGTTTGTAGCTGCACAATTCACAATAGCTAGGTTGTGGAACCAACCTAGATGTCCCTCAGTAGATGAGTGGATTAAGAAAATGTGGTATATACGTACAATGGAATTTTATTCAGTAATAAAAGAAAATAAAATAATGGCATTCGCAGGTAAATGGATGAAGTTGGAGGACATAATGCTAAGTGAAGTTAGTCAGTCTCAAAGATCCAAGTACCAAATGTTTTCCTGATATAAGGAGTCAGAGTCACAGTGGTGTTGGGTGTCGGGGTACTTAGGAAGATTAGAGGAGCACTAGAGTGGTCAAAGGGGAGGGAGGAGAAGGGAGGGTGATAGGGGGGTATGGAGTGGTGAAAAAAAAATGGGGGAGGTATAATAAGACGGATATCGTTATCCCAAATGCATGATTGAAGACTTGAATAGTATGAATATACTTTGTATACAAACAGTGTTATGTGAAAAGAGGCTCTATATGTGTATTATGAACTGTAATGCATTCTACTAGAATGGCCAATGGGGAGGGAGGGGAAGGGAGGGGGCAAAAGGGTGAAGGAAAAAAAAAAAAAGATGGTAGAATGAGATGAATATCATTACCCTAAGTGCATGTATGAAGTCACAAACGGTGTGAATATAACCAGAGATTTGTAAAAAAGTTCTCTGTATGTGTAATATGAAATGTAATGCATTCTGCTGTCATTTATAAATCTTAGAATAAAAAAATGTAAAAAAAAAGAAAGACTATTTCAATAAATGAATCAGTAAACTCAAGAATATTCATTCAAAGAGTAAAAATGAAAATTACATTTAACTCACAACATCATAAATGATAATAGCTCTTAGAATGAAGACAGTGATCTTAGAGTGGGCTCTAACCAGTGAATCAGGAGTAACTCGTCTGCATTAGAAGATATTATTGTTCCTAGTATTGTAATACATATACAAATAGGAATAAGCCACTGAAGTATTTACATTCCAACCACTCCAGTAAATCAAACTAGTCTCCCTTATAAATTTTGTCATTAGAAGCAAAGATTAAAACTATACTCAAAGTATTTCATCTTCTTTTTTTTTTTTTTTTTTTTTTTTTTTTTTTTTTTTTTTTTGTGGTACCGGGGATTGAACTCAGGGGCACTTGACCACTGGGTCACATCCCCAGACCTTTTTGTATTTTATTTAGAGACAGGGTCTCACTGAGTTGCTAAGTGCTTCCCCATTGCTGAGGCTGGCTTTGAACTCGCGATCCTCCTGCCTCAGCCTCCCAAAGTGCTGGGATCACAGGCGTGCGCCACCGCGCCCGGCTAATTTCATCTTCTTTTTAACAAAACAGGTATAATTATTGTCAGCTGTAAAACTAATGACACACTTGCTCAGAAAAACAAAACAATATACTGGCAAAATTTTAAGAGATGATAACAACTGGACATTATATGTGTGTGTGTGTTAGTTCTGCATCCCTGGGACCAAAACACCTAACTAGTACAACTTAAAGGAGGGAAACCCCATGGTTTCAGAGGTCTCAGTCCACAGATGGCTAAGTGCGTTGCTCTGAGCCCAAGGTGGATGGACTAGCAGAGAGAAGATGCTCCATGTACAGCAGCTAAGAAGCAGAGAGGAGGGAAGGAGCCACTGGGAAGATGAACCCTTCCAGGGCACACCCTCAGTGACTCATCTCCTCCAGCCATGCCCCACTTGCCTACAGTCCATTCAAAGGAGGATGGACTGATTAGGTTATTGCTCTTACAATGAAATCATTTTACTTCTGAACATTCCTGCATTAACACGGGAGCCTTTGGGGACAACTCATATCCAAACCATAACAGTGTGTTATATAGTGAGGAAGTACAATTACCACAGGTGTATGCTCTTAGGTATTTGTTTTATGGCTGCATGAAACCACCAGTGTACAGAGTATGAATCAACCTTTGGCAAAGAAAAACAGACAACTTTTGATTTTTTTTTTTGGTAGTGCTGAGGATGGAACCCATACCCTTGAGTATGCTAGGCAAGTGCTCTAACATGGAGCCACACCCCAGTCCCAACAATTTTTAATCCTGATTATCAATGAAAACGTGATTGAGAAGGATATTCTGATCCAATAACTATTTTAAAACCTTGTCTTGAAAAGGTATACTGGGATCAATATGGCCAGGACATTAGCTATGGGTGTAGCAAGGAAGAGAATGCTGTCTAAAAACAAACTCACACAACTTCATTTACAGACCACAGCTGGAATTTAACAATATTCCCTCATGAATCAGTATTAAAGACTACATTGGAAATTATGAATGTAATTCAAATTGTCCTTGAACAGGTATCTTCATGAAAAAAGAAAAGAAGCAGCAAATATAGATTCTGCTTCTCTATCTTGCATTCAAGCTCAAGATTTAAATTTTATGACACTGCTGTAAAATATTTCTGATTTTAAGTAGTTTCAGTGCTGTATCTCCATGACATACACTACAGTGAATAGCTTGAACCTATTATTTGGCATGAAATAAACATAATTCTTTTTTTTTTTTTTTTTTTTTTTTTTGGTGGTACTAGGGATTGAACCCAGAGTTACTCTACCACTGAGCAACTTCCTCAGCCCTTTTGATTTTTCATTTTGAGACAAGGTCTTACCAAGTTGCCCATGCTGGCCTTCAATTTGCTATCCTCCTGTCTCAGTCTCCTGAATCACTGGAATTATAGGCATGTACCACTGCACACAGCAATAACACTTTTTTTTTGGGGGGGTAGTACTGGGGCTTGAACCCAGGGCTTCAGGCATGCTAGGCAAGCACTCTGCCACCGAGCTACACCCCCAGCCCTAATAATACAATTCTTAAGGATAAAATAATATAGACCCAATCATGATAATCTCTCTGATTCAGCCAAAGAGTTTGACTCTCTTCTACATAGAATCTAGGCATTTTCTTTCCTTGTTGTAGAAAGATATCAATTAAAATCACATTCAAGCTGGGTACAGTGATGCATGCCTGTACTCCCAGCAACTCAGGACGCTAAGGTAGGAGAATCTCAAGTTCAAGGCCAGCCTCACCAACTTAGTGAGAACTTGTCTCAAAAAATAAAAAGGGCTGGGGATGCAGCTCAGTAGTAAAGCACCCCTGGGTTCAATCCCCAGTACCACAAAAACAAAACAACCCTGCTCTCCCCCAGAACTCACAATTACTGCCTGAAAACATATATCCTAGAACTGAATTCAACCAAAAGAACAGATTTACCTACTACCATCTCCCAAACTGAAATATTAAGCTTTCCTGTTGAATGACATACATCTGTCAACTCAGTACCTGATCAAACACCATATGTAGATTTTAATAAGAATTCTTATAATAATTTTTATGTTCACCATCTGAATATCTAAAACACCCAAAAGAATCACCTTATATTTGCCACTCTTCTAACAACTTATAACCAAGTGCGCTTATCTCATTTAGTAGAAATAAAAGAGTAAGGAAAAAACCCTACTTAAGTAAAAAAATTTAACTCTGATTTTTGTGAGCCAGATATCAACGTGGTGATGGACTGAAGCAATAATTGCTTTTACTGATGTTCAAATTATTTTAAAATATTGTTTTGATTTTACAATGTAAACATTTTAGGTCATTCTTTTGTGTGTATCTAAAATTGGTGATGATTGTGAAGACCTATCATATGGTCCAAAAATTCCAAATATTTGAGAATACTATTTTTTCTATTACTTAGCTTTCTTTTCATATGAAGCTATCATTTCTTCTTATGTTTCATGCTAGAGAAAAACAATCATGAAAATTTTGTTTGTCTTTATTAATAATCTTCTTGCATTAGAAAAGCATTTCATTAAAAAAAAGCATTTTGTTATCTGCATTTATATTACCTCATTTAGAAAAAACATAGGTTTGATTTCAGTATGTATAGCACCTACAAGAACCAATATATCTAATATTTTCTAATTTTTCTATGAACCCCATTCCATCCCCAAAGTCATTCTTTGCTTTTGACCTTCCCAGAATCCAAACTGCCTTTCTATACCTCTTGGTTATAGCTAAGGATGATAACAAAAACATTTACCAATTATCATGGCATAAACAACAAAGATACCAGCTCATAAATGTATGGCTATCCTGGAATAGTTCACTAAATATTATCCTTAGTTACAGCTTCTTTTAAGCAGTCTGCTATACTTTTTCCATGCTTGCCCCATTCTTAAAGATCTTCCGTTATTCCTTGACTGACAATTTCCAGAAAAAGGTAAGAGTTTTCATGAAAGATGACCATATAATTGGATTCCAAACATAAATTTAACTCAATATCTTATTAAATCTTTAATTTCCCTACTTTTTAAGGAAAAGTATTAGAAAGAATTGTTTTCTTTCTCTTATACCAACTTTCTTCAGAGAATGGGGCTCTTTAAGTCAGCTTTTTATTATAGCTTTGTTGATTATATCCACACAGTTAGATATTCATGTTCTTTATCCTCTCAACCACAGGAAAATAGTTAATACACAAATAAATGAATGATTTTGTCATACATTAAGGATGTTGTCAACTGTTAGCAAAACAAACGTCTGACATTTAGAGAGGAAATAACAGAAAGGGATTGTAAAAATTCCCAGAATGCCAAGATGGGTCATTTAAAAATAAATCTGAGACCACAGAGTTATGTATAACATCAAATATACCATTATTGTTTCTAAAGACATTCTTACCCAACTTTGGAAAAACTATTAAGTATTCAGCATTGCACTGAGGACATGCCACTCTGGCTGTACTGTTTCCTCTTTGTTTTTCATCAACCCAGCGCTGTAGACAAGCCTGATGAACCCATTTGGTAGATCCTCGGCACCTGCATGGTCTCACCCATTCAGCTGTTCTATCATCTTCATCAGTGGCAAAACAAACCCAGCAACTTCTGTAAATTAAGAGAAAATGATGTTTATTTTTAGGATTCCAGTCTCATCTACACTGAAGCACTTACTTAAGGGGATGAACCTACTTTGTTATATGATAGAACCTCAATCCTGCTGAAAGACTAGGAATATAGAACAAATCAGTATATTCCCAGTAGAACAGTCTTTAATTTTTGTTTTTCCTCATCTTCTTCTACAGCATCTTTTTTTCTGAACTTTGTTATTATGTAATTTCCTCCATCTTTCTAGAAATTCTTTACCCTCACCAGTAAACCAGAGTTCAAAGAGACAACCCTTAAGCTGCTTTTGTTTTATATAAGACAGGGTAGTTCTTTAAGGACTGGTTAACACAGGATTATGTGAATTTAGTGTTCTCCCCATTGTAACACTAACCTATCAAAAACAAAAACCCTTCAAAGTTCATCCCCCCCAAAGGAAAAAAAGAGGTTACAAATTTCTGACCAAACTTTTAAGAGTTTCTCTTTTTTTTCTACTTTTTGGCCTCCTTCTCTCCAATGTCTCTCAAAGCCCAGTGTGATTGATTCATAAGCATTACCTGAACTTGTTAGAAATGGGACTATCAGACCCCCAACCCCAGACTTACAGAACCAGAAACTCTTTAGATGCCTGACATTGTTTTAACAAGCACTTCTCAGGTGATCCTATATCTGAAATTTCAGAGGCCCTGCTCTAAGTCTTTCTTCACTTTTCCCCTTATTTCTTCCCTTCATAAATCTTATTAACTCTCCATAGTATGAAAATGAAATTCCATTTTACACCTACTATAAACTTAAACTATTTGGCTTTTAAATTTAACAGCAAGTAAAATGCTTAAATTTTTCTTTCTTTTTTTTTTTTAAAGGAAAAAATGCTAAACTAGTTTTGGGAAAAGGTTGAGTTCAAGACATTCTAGCTGGTTCAAGACTTTGATTTTAAGTCTGTATGAAACAGTCTTCCAGAAACATTGACAAATACCCAAATACCCAGATGTTAGTTTCTTTTCTTTTTTTTTTATATTTATTTTTTAGCTGTAGTTGGACACGTTTATTTTATTTATGTGGTGCTGAGGATCGAACCCAGGGCCTTGCACATGCTAGGTGAGCACTCTACTGCTGAGCCACAAACAACCCCAGCCCCCCAGATGTTAGTTTTTTCAATTTTTTTTTGTGGTACCGGGTATTGAACTCAGGGCACTTGACCACTGGGCCACATCCCCAGCCCTTTTTTGTATTTTATTTAGAGACAGGGTCTCACTGAGTTGCTAAGTGCCTCACCGTTGCTGAGGCTGGCTTTGAACTCACAATCCTCCTGCCTCAACCTCCCAAGTGCTACCCTCGTGCCCAGCTTTTATTTTATTTTATTTTTTTTTGTGTGGTACCAGGGATTGAACTCAGGGGCACTCGACTACTGGGCCACATCCCTGGCCCTTTTTGTATTTTATTTAGAGACAGGGTCTCACTGAGTTGCTAAGTGCCTCGCCATTGCTGAGGCTGGCTTTGAACTCGCGATCCTCCTGCCTCAGCCTCCCAAAGTGCTGGGATTACAGGCGTGCGCCACCGCGCCCGGCTTTATTTTTTATTTTACTTTTGCGGTGCTGGGAATTGCATTCAGGGTCTTGTGCATGTTAGGCAAGTGATCTACCTCTAAGCCACATCCCCAGCCCCTCTTTTATTTATTTATTTATTATCTTTAATCACAGATCTGATGGGGAACTGGAGATAACACAGTAATACTTTCATTAGTAAAGCTGAGTTGAATTATACATTTGTAGAGATTATAGTAGTGATTTAGCAAGGGGTCCCCCCCGCCTTGCCATTATATTCAGCAGGTATGGATGCTTTCCTATTACAGCATCTATTAGAAATTACATTTAAGCCGGGCGTGGTGGCGCATGCCTGTAATCCCAGCACTTGGGAGGCTGAGGCACTTAGCAACTCAGTGAGACCCTGTCTCTAATAAAATACAAAAAAGGGCTGGGGTTGTGGCCCAGTGGTCCAATGCCCCTGAGTTCAATCCCCGGTACCAAAAAAAAAAAAAAAAAAAAAAAAGGAAGAAAAGAAATTACATTTAAGTAATTATAATAAAAATTTTAAATACTAAGTTAATCCAAACCTGCATAGTTGTCCTGTGGTATTGATAGTCACCAAAGAAAATGTATTATGTACAATTCAGCAATATTGTAATTGTTAATACAGTTGAGAATAACAATGGTAGCTTCTAATACTCTAGAATTGGAATTTACCTACTGAAATTAGTTACATCATTACTTGCTATATGAAACTGACTTCAGCATGACACTACTTGCTGACTACTAGACATTTCTAAACCAATTCGTGTTTGCGAGTTTTGAGAATCTATATTGAATTTTATTTTTGGGAAAACTGTTTGTAAGAACTGATTCTCTGAAAATGTAACTTTTCAAAAAATAATACCTAAACCAAAATAAAATGTAAACATGCCTGGTACGTGAGGTTTGTTTCAGTGATGTGTCTGGCCTCCCCATATTAAGGCACACTGCTGAATTGTAATTAGGCCCCTTACATATTCTTTGTTACTTCTATCACTTGTATTTAATTTGCAATGTTAAAAGTAAAATAATAATGGTTCGATGGATATAAAACAAGTCTTTTGAACAAAATTAAAAACAAACAAACAAACAAAACCCAACAATCTGGGCTTTTGAACCAGACTGCCTAGATTCAATCCTGGCTTACCACTTGTTATATGTTTAATGATAGAATCTCTTTCACAAAGTTGTTGTAAAGCAAAGGTTTGTTTGTTTTTGTGATGCTGGGGACTTAACTCAGGGCCTGGTGCATGCTAAGCAAGTGCTCCTACCCTTGAGCTCTGGCCCCAACTGGGATTCTTAATCTGGGTTCAATGAAAACTATAAGAGGGGGGCTAGGGTTGTGGCTCAGCAGTGGAGCGCTCGCCTAGCACGTGTGTGGCCCGGGTTCGATCTTCAGCACCACGTAAACATAAATGCATTGCATTGTGTACAACTAAAGCAAATAAATAAATATTTAAAAAAAAACTTTAAGAGGGTTGGTAAGTTTGGTAAGAGAAACATTAGATGTTTATTTTCACTACACTCTAAATAAAATTTAGCTTTTTTCTTCAATGATGAATTCAAGCAAACTCAATAATATCAACAGTACAGCAATTAGAAATTAGTACGCGAAGCAACCAGAAATTTCATATTATTTTACAGCTGCACAGATCCCAAAATAACACTTGGCCCATCATTAATTTGAAATTAGGTATTAGACTGATAAATCTTGTATTTGAATGTGGTACAGCTCATATTACTACATCAGATTTTAATATTTTGATAGCTATTTTAATATAATTGGTTTCATTCCTAAGCATATATATTGTTTTATCCTTTCAAAAACATTCTGAGAAGAAACCCATAGGCTCAATCAGACTGCATAAAAATGGTTTGATTTTGCTGGGTGCAGTGGAGCATTTCTATAATTTTAGCAACTTGGGAGGTGGAGGCAGGAAAATTACAAACTCAAGGCCAGTCTCAGCAACTTAGTAAGACCCTATTTCAAAATAAGTACCTCAGCAGTAGAACATACCTGTGTTCATCTCCAGTACCATACCTCCACCCCCCCCAAAAAAGGTTTTTATTTTAAGGTCTCCTACTGTAAATAACTAAATATATGCTCAAGAAACTGCTTAAGAATTATCTGGCACATGAGTGTGGTGGTGCATGGCTGTAATCCCAGCAACTTGGGAGGCTAAGGCAGGAGGATCACAAATTCAGCAATTAGCCCCAGCAACTTAGTGAAGTCCTAAGCAAGTTAGTGAGATCCTGTGTCAAAAAATAAAAAGGGCTGGGAATGTGACTAGGTGGTTAATGCCCCTGGGTTTGATCTCTGGTACAAAAAAAAAAAAATTACCTGGCATATATATAATCTCCAACTACACTGGCAATAACATTGATTATGATGACAATGATTGTGTCAACTTTACATCTATGCCTAGAATTTATGGATGCAATTTTCTTACCATTAGCATATAAAGCAATTCTACTTGGCAACTTGATAGCGTAAAAATTCCTGGATTCCTTGTTATCTTCCAAATTTTTAATAGGTCCCACCTAACATTACTTAAGATATTCATTCAAACTCTTTCAATGTATTTTTTTTTCATTCTTCTTTCCCTTTCACTTTCTCTTCTAAATGCCCCCTGCTTGCTGATATATACACTATTTACTCCCACACCATGCCATCTACAAAGCTGGAGCATGGTGGAGTAAAGGAAGATATGGGAAGTATCATGATTAGTTTAGAGATCAAATAACAAATAACTATTATTGTATGAAGACAAGAAAATAACTGGGTACGGTGGCACATGCCTATAATTCCACTGACTCAGGAGGCTAAGGCAGGCAGATGGCAAGTTTGAGGCTAGCCTCAGCAATTTAGAGAGATTGTGTCTCAAAGTAAAAAATGGACTAGGCATGGTGGGGCATGCCTATAATACCAGTGGCTCAGGAGGCTGAGACTGGAGGATCACAAGTTCAAAGCCAGCCTCAGCAACTCTGTGAGGCCCCAAGCAACTTAGTGAGAACCTGTCTCTAGATAAAATACAAAATAGGGCTGGGGATGTGGCTCAGTGGTTAAGCACCACTGGGTTGAATCCCTGGTACCAAATAAATAAGTAAAATAAAAAATGGGACTGAGGGATGTAGCTCAGTGGTGGGGCCCCTGGGTTCAATCTCTAGTACAAACAAAACAAAATAAAACAAGCAAGCAAAACAAATAAATAAATAAATAAAAATTAAAAAAAAAAAAAACAACTAAATGAGACAAATCTAAAGAACATTATTACTGCTGGACATGGTGGCATACACCTGTAATTCCTGCTGCTCCAGAGGCTGAGGCAGAAGGAACCTAAATTCAAGTCCAGCCTAGCCTCAAGATGTGGCCTTAATATTAAAAAAATAAAGAGTTGGGGTGTAGGCTCAGTGATAGAGTACTTGCCTAGCATGTGCCAGGCCCCTGGGTTTGATCCCTGTATTGCAAAAAGATAAATAAATAAGCAAAATATACCATTGAGTTACTTCATGCATTCCCAGTCCGTTTTTAATTTTGAGATAGGGTCTCACTAAATTGTTGAAGCTGGCCTTGAATTTGTAATCTTCCTGCCTCAGCCTCCTGAGTAGCTGGGATTATAGGCATGTGCCACTATGCCTGGCTATAATCCTTCTGAATAGTAAAGTTTATATACGTTCTAAGGAATGTATACAGCTAGGTCACCTTAAATCTAAGATTATTTAATTTCTGATCAACTTGAGTATCTGTTGCCATAAGAAATAATATTTATAAAACTTACAGTCTAGTTAAGGAAAAAATATGCATACAGGATCAAATAAAAACTACCACATAAGACATTAAAGGCTAAGAAAAGGCATTAGACATCATAAGTAATACAAAAATGTGATGAGAGGAAGAAATATAGGATGAAATGTTTAAGTCTCATAAATCTCATGAAACATAGATAACCACAGATGAGCACACAAGCTGACTGGAAAGAAAAAGGATAAGTAAGTATATACAAGATTAGAGATGGAAATAAGTATATATATCATGAACCAATGTTGTTGGAGCAGAAATTTTATTAATCCAATTTTATTAAAAGTAATATCCAAAGTAATTTTATTTATTAATCCAATTACTACCGCCACACAGATATTACAGGCAGCCCATACCTGTAATCCCAGTTCCTCCAGAAGTTGAGGCAGAAGAATTATAAATTTGAGGTTTGTAAAACCTCAGCAATTTAATGAGACAAGAAAGAAAAAAATTAAAAGGGCTGGGGGTGTAACACAGGTAGTGCACTCCTGGGTTAAATCCCCAGTACCATGTGCAAAAACGGCAAGCTAGATATTACCAACCAGTAGGAAAAAGATAAACAACAAAGACTATCCTACTTCATAGGGTCCATTTGTGACTCAACAGTGTATCTGATTAAATTAAAAAAAAAATGAAGACAAATGTTTGGAATTATTAATAAATAAATCTATTAATAAAACAGCTTCTTACTGGCAAATAAATTAACTAAGGAAAACAGGTTTGATTATCTAAAAAACAGCTGGCAGGAATGCCTTATCTCTGCAGACTCAAATTACAGGTGTTTATTTTAGATTATTATAAAGATTTGGAAAATCACAGGCTCCTGCCCCAGAAATCACTGTGATAAAACTGGAGTGTTGCAGAATAAATTCTAGAATATTTAGGAGAGAGGAACAAGCTTGAAATTGTGTGTTACATTATATATGGTGTTATAACAATGTACTTGTATGATTGTTTTAGGGAAAGAAAACTACCAGTTCTTAGTTCAGAACAGACTTAGAGATGCGCACTCCGGATAATGCAAAGAAGGCCCCATTCAACAATGGAAAACATTGCACATCGCTTGTTTTGTTCAGGATTAAAAAAATTTCACATCCCATGTATTCTGGAGCAGAAAACTATACCATCAAGGGCCTAAAAATCCCTTCCATGTTATCTGTCCAAGTAGAATGAAAGTTAAAGAATCTGAATCTATCAAAGATAGAACCACAATCATGACATATTACCAAAGTGCAAAGCTAAAGGAAAATATATCATAATGAAAGTAATAATTTATTGTGTGTATATTCATTGTGTCCTTTATCTCTGATCTTCACAACTCTGAAAGCACAATTATTTCTATCTTAAACAAGGAAGCAAAAGCCTATAAAAGTTAAGGGATCTGGGGCTGGGGCTGTGGCTCACCAGTGGAGTGCTTGCCTAGCATGTGCAAGGCCCTGGGTTCGAACCTCAGCACCACATAAAAATAAATAAATGTTTTTAAAAAAGCTATTGTGTTCAATTGCAACTAAAAAATAAATAAATATTAAAAAAAAAAAAAAAAAAGTTAAGGGATCTGTCCAAGGCAATACAATAAACAGAGAGGCATGGATGTAACCCTAGGCCTCCAAAACAATGTGGGCCTCCCCCCCCAATTTTACTATGCTGCCATATGTGTATTCTGTGAAAAATTTCCATTTCTTAGAATATTACTTCCAATTCAAGAAATTATGTGTTTCATTTTTGCTAGGGTACTTTTAAGCAGCCATATGGAGCTTCCTCCAGAGATACAAATTCCTTCCAGTTTACTCCAATGTGCCATGTAAATATTATCAACTTGTGTGTGAACTGTGGCATGTAGAGTTAGAAGGCACTGGAGAGGAACTGCTACATAAGCCTGGAGAACAGGAAAGGTATTCTGCTGAAAGGGTCAGAAAAACTTTATAAGGTAGAACCTTTATAAATAAGGTTCTTTGAAGAATGGATAAAACTTTGAAATAAGATGCCAAAGAGAACACCATGTGTTTGAAGAAAAGTGAGCAAACTAGTTTGGCCTGGGCAAGACTTATAAGTCTTTATAAAGAGAAGAAAGGCATTATTAAAGGTTTAGTCAATGTTAGCCATGTGCTCAGTTTTTTTTTTTTTTTTTTTTTTTTTTCATACTAGAGATTGAACCTAAGGGCAATTTATCACCAAACTACATCCCTAGTCCTTTTATTTTTAGACAAGGTCTTGCTAAATTGCTAAAGCTAGCCTTAAACTTGCAATCCTCCTGCCTCAGCCTCCTAAATTGCTGGGATTACAGACATGTGCCACCATGCTTGGCTCAATATCTTACACACAAAACAGAGTACAATAAATAAATGTGAATAATAATGAGTTAGTGGGAGGTCCGAAAGACCAGGCTAAAGAATTTGAACTTAATAATACAATAAAAAAATACAGAAGGTTTTGAGCAAATTAGATGTTTAAAAAAAAATGGTGCTTCTACAGTATTAGTCTAAGCACTGATAATGACATAAAGAATGAAAAGAGCTGGGTGTGGTGGTGTACCCTTTCAATCCCAATGACTTAATAGGCTGGGGAATGATTGCAAGTTCAAGTCCAGCCTGAACAACCTGGCAAGACCTTGTCCCAAAATAAAATTTTAAAAAAGGGATAGGGATGTAGCTCAGAGGCAGAATGCTTTGGGTTCAACACCAAGTCCTGAGAAGAAAAGAGAGAGAAAGAGAGAGAGAGAGAGAGAGAGAGAGAGAGAGAGAGAGAGAGAGATGGATGTGGAGAGGTTAAATACTGTGATTCAAAAGAAAGTCTCCTATGGCCAGGTGCAGTGGCGCATGCCTGTAACCCCAGCCGCTCAGGAGGCTGAGGCAAGAGAATCATGAGTTCAAAGCCAGCCTCAGCAACTGCAAGGCACTAAGCAACTCAGCAAGACCCTGTCTCTAAATAAAATACAAAATAGGGCTGGGGATGTGGCTCAGTGGTTGAGTGCCCCTGGGTTCAAACCTCAGTATCCCCCCCAAAAGAATGTCTCCTTATATACTAGGTCTGTGTGGTGAAATAGGATAGGAAATATATGCAGTTTCTATTCTCAAAGAATTTCCAGTTAAACACATGTGGTGATGGTGATAGAGGGTATGTGTGTGTGGAATGCTCCAAGCCATGTGATATATGACTAACTAAATAAGGGCTGGGGATGTGGCTCAGTGGTAGAGCACTTACTTAGCAAGCACAAGGCTTCAGGTTCAATCCCTAGCATTGGGGGTGGATGGGTGGTACACAAACACATACATAAAATACAATGTGACATACTATAATAGATGAATAATGGTTTTATGGACACACATTATTAACTCTAAATGGGGTAGCTGTATGAGGCATCAATGTGATGATTCGAGCTAAATTATAGAGATGGGTAAGAAATATCCAGGTGTTAAAGATGGAAGAAGGCATCTAAAGCAAAAATGAGATGAAAAAGCAGGATAAAATCAGGAGTCAATGAAAATGCAAGGACACATTAGGCTTTTCAAAGTTTATAACTCTATTCTTGTAGGTGACAGAGATTGGTAGATTTTCAAGTATGGAAATGGGATGATAATCACATCTTGGCCAATCCTGGTGCTACTCTGTAGGCCAAAGTGGACAAAAACTGGTGCGGGGGTGGGAGGGAAACCCTACACTATATGATAAATGAGTAAATTTGGAAAAAAGAAGAAAGCAAAAAATAAAAAAAGAAAGAAAGAAACAGAATGGTATAATAGTTTCAAGAAATAAAAGGAAGCCAGGCATGATGATCACAAGTTTGAGGCCAGCCTAGACAACTCAATGAAACTCTGTCTCAAAAATAAAAACAGTTGGGGATGTAGCTCAGTATTTGAGTGCCCCTGATTTAATACCCAGTACTGGGGGAGGCGGATGGGGAGGAGGAGGTGCTTCATTTCTTTTTTTCATACTAGGGATTGAACTCAGGGGCACTTGACCACTGGGCCACATCCCCAGCCCTTTTTTGTATTTTATTAGAGACAGGTCTCACTGAGTTGCTAAGTGTGTTACCACTGCTGAAGCTGGCTTTCGAACTTGCAATCCTCCTGCCTCAGCCTCCCAAGTGCTGGGATTACAAGCGTGCGCCACCACACCTAGCAGTATCAGCTTCATTTCTATTACATACATGTCAAGGATATGAGGACAAATTAAAAAATCTTCACTAATTAAGAAATTATTGGTGACCTTTAGGATACATTTCGTAAAGGGAAATGAAAGTCAAATTATACAGAGATAATAAAGATGAAACAAGAACCTCAATGTTTTAACAGGGAAATGGATTAAGGGAAAAGTGGCATGCCAACACACTTTTATATACAAAAGCATTAAACAGAGAAGCCTGAAAGAATAAAAACTGACTTTACGACATTAGAGTGGTGTTGAGAAGATATGAGAATAGGGATAGTGGTCAATGGGGATTTTATAGGTAATGTTTCTACTTTTTAATCACAGATGGAAGTACATATAACTAACTAATGGTTTTCAATTCCAGGTATTGGTCTGTAACTGTCAAAATGGGATGGTATATGACTGAGAAAAAAATGTCCCCCAACAAAGAGAATGTAAAGTTGTTCTAATGGAAACTAAGAGATAGTTACCCATATAAAACAAACAAACAAAAAGATTTAACATGCTTCCATCAATATAGTGTTCCTGGTCTCTAATGGAATATAAATCTGTGGAAAACAATATGTTCAAAGAGTGAGGATTCTTATTCATTTTGCCATTGTGGGAGTAGACCATATTCCCTGCTCTTTCTCCTATCTGAATGTTCTAGGGAGACTCTAGATACAGGAATTCCTGGCTTTATTTGCTAAAAGCAAGTAAGTGAGACAAAACAACCTCAATAAATTCCTGTGGGCTTATTGTGAGGTGGGGGAAGCAAAAGTCCAGTTTCCAGAAATATCTCTAAGCAGGCCCAGGCTTCAAATTTGAGGTCCACTCCTGCAGTTGTTTTTTTTTTTTTTTTTTTTTTTTAAAAAAAAAAAAAACATTATTCCTTGTATTTGCCTCTACACATTTAATTGAAATTTAAGAGAAAAATGAGAACATAGGTGGTGATAAAACAATATATAATATACTTAAACTGACCAAGTTTCCAAGGGTCTGATATGAAGGGTTTAAGCTCAGGGGTAGTTACAATTTCAGGGTGGTGCCCAGCATGGTGGTGCATGCCTGTAATCCCAGGACTTGGGAAGCTGAGGCAGGAGGATCATGAGGTCAAAGCCAGCTTCAGCAATAGCAAGGCACTTAGCAACTCAGAGAGATCCTGTTGCTAATAAAAATACAAAATAGGGCTGGGGATGTGGCCCAGTGGTCGAGTGCCCCTGAGTTTAATCGCTGGTACCAAAACAACAACAACAACAACAAATTTCAGGGTGGTGTTCTTTCATGGCTCTATAAAAATCACTTCCCTTCCAACTATTCTCAATTGTTTACCCATAGTAATTTACAATGTTTGATAAGCAAGTGGATTTTTTAAAGAAGAAAGTAAAAAATAAGAGAATAAAAGACAGGTTTTATAACTGGTAGGCTAGAAGAATGATCATATTGAAGATCAAAAATTGAGCCTTGGAGCTGGGTGCAGTGACGCACCCCTGTAATCCCACGGCTTGGGAGGCTGATGCAAGAGGATTGCGAGTTCAAAGCCAGACTCAGCAATGGTGAAGCACTTAGCAACTCAGTGAGACCCTGTCTCTAAATAAAATACAAAACAGGAGTGGGGATGTGGCTCAGTGGTTGAGTGCCCCTGAGTTCAATCCCTGATGTCCCTCCATCCCAAAAAAATAAAAAATAAAAAATTGAGCCTTGGAAGGCTGAAGCAGGAGACCCCAAATTCAAGCCCAGGCAACTTAGTGAGACTGTCTTAAAAACAAAACAAAACAAAACAAAACAAGAGTTGGGTATGTATCTCAGTGGTAAAGTGCTTTCAGCAAATAACGCAGTACTGTAAACAAACAAAAAACACTAAAGATCAAAAATTGAGAAGTCAAGATAAATAAAAGTCGGGGAAATACCAGTTTAGTTCTAGATAAATGGGTAACACTGAAAAATTCTACATACACACAGAGAAATGTTTCTATCTGAGCATAGGTCAAATAATAAATTTATATAAAACAGTTGTTTATTGTTTTAAAAACAAAAAATCAAGATACATATACACAAATATACATGCTCTCCATCTACAAATATTACAACTAAATTTATCAAGATATATAATAGCTGAATTAAAGTTAGTTATTTCTAAAGAACAAGGTAACTGAACTTCATTCAGCTGTAAGTTGCCACTAGTTTAAAAAAGTGGCGATTAAGTGGTATAAACTGAACATACTACTCATGTTACAATTAAAAGTCTTCACTTTGACGGTTAATGAAACATGAAACATCACTGGAATTTAAGTTTCATAAGAGCTTTTATGTTATGTTCACTATTAGATACCAAGGTCTCAGAATGGTCCTGGGCATATGCAGATTCTGTCCCCTCAAAAATTACCACTTAAAGATCAAGATGGGGAGAAGCTAAATTCATAAAAAGAATTCTGGGCCCTAACAGGTTGACATATTTTGGTCTGTTGGGCCTGTTGAGTATCTTTTGAATTCAGTTTTTATGTAGGGCCAGTGCAGACTAAGATGATAATAAATATGAAGAAGATGGGGGGGGGGATTGCCACACTGGTTATGCTAGTCGTAAGCACTTTCTGTCTGCCTAACATATATGAATAGTGTTTTATAAGGATGCACAGTCTCCTTTAACACAATCCCGTGGGGAAGGATATTTCCATTTTATAAATTAGACTACAAAGCCTCAGAATACAAAATCCAATCTATTCAAATAGTTAGCAAGTGACAAAATTAGAATTTCAAGACTTCCATCTCTAAAGCCCAAGCTAGTTTCGTTAAATAACCCCTTAGGGTTTAGGGCAATTGTTTTCACATATATCAGAACCATCTAGAAGGCTTCTGAAAATACAGATGCCCAGGCCCTATACTCCAGAAATTTGTGATCTCATTGGTCTTGGGCAGGGTCCAAGCATTGATCCATAGTTTAAAATGTTCCTCAGGTAGGGTTGGGGTTATAGCTCAGCACCACATAAATATAAATAAAGATATTGTGTCCATATTTAAAAAAAAAATCCTTAAAAAAATGAAACGTTCCTCAGGTGATTCTAATGTAGAATTAGGTTGCAAACTACTGACTAGGCAATGAAAGTCTTCGAAAGTCACGTTAAGAATCTACCTTAGGGCAAGGGATGTAGCTAGCTCAGTGGTAGAGCGCTTCAATCCCCAGCAGTGCAAAACAAACAAAACAAAACAAACAAACAAAAAAAAACAAAAAACAAACAAACAAAAAAACCAGAACCACTTTAAGGTATGCCAAAAAGGCAAAAATGTGAAAGTGTTACAGTCACCTGCTTCATGGCAGTCAGAATTTCCGTTACTGTTATTTGAAATGCTTCATTAGCACTGCTTGACTTTATGCTTTTATGGAAATCTCCAAAAATTGTATGAAAAGCCAGGTCAGCTTTTGTATATAAGAATTTTTCTAAAAGTCACCACATAAAAGTGAAAGTGAAAGGATTTCTTGGAGGAAAAAAAAATCCATTACAAAATAACCTGCACCAGACCAGGGTCTCATTTGAAGGAACTGGTTGAGGCAGGAGACAGCCTCTGAGCATATTTTAGTATGTCATAATTGCCAGTATGCTAAATTAGAAGGAAAAACTTGGTAAATGATCAGATCCCTAAACAATGTGGAAAACTGACATATAAGTTCATACAACAAAAACTTCCTGATTACCTGCTGAATACTGTTCAGCAGGTCTGTTCTAAGATTTAAAATAACAATGAATAAGTTTTTGCATCATAAAAAAGTGGTGCACAGGACAACTGTTGGAATGTTGACCTGAAACAAGGGCTGCAAAATTACCAGTCATCCCAACTGAAAAAAGTCAGTGACACGATTTCTATCAACTTAGATGTCTCAAAATTCTAAGCTCCAAAGGAAATGCCTGTCACTCTGGGAGGTGCATTACTCTTGGTGATTTTTGTTGCGGGTGTGGCAGACCCAAAAAACGTTTAACAGGGTATAATCTCAACTAAGGGAAGCCCTTCATTCAACACCTTACACTTGGACCTTTACTGAGCACACAAAAAAGCTGTACCACCTGCTGAACAGGGTGGCCAGTGATGTCTATTGAGCTCTGTAAGCAACCACAAACATTATGAATTGGCTTGTTCAATTGGTCCACGACAGGAAGCAAGACCGGGCTAGGAGAAAAACTGGATTTAGTCTTCAAAAACTCATGGTAGAACCCACAGACTAGAATTTGAACAGCAGGGGGCGGTGCAGCCGACTTAACCAAGCAATTTTTACTGATTGGAGCCCCCCAGGAATGGGACACTGGCCTCGGTAAAAGCTGAAACTTTCTTTGCGAACTCAACGATCATCAAGTGTGCTAAGTGTTCGGTGTTGAACTCATGTGGCTGTTTTCCATAACCTCTACTCTGGTATGACCGTTAAGACTCCCTTGCGGATACTCTGACCTTAGTTTGGGGTTGGGGATGGGATGGGGGGGGAGGGAGAGAGAGGTGAAATCAGCCTATCAGGCTTTCCAGAAGAATGCTTATCCTTGGTTTTTGAAAAGAGGCTTAAAATGATAAGGGGCTCACTCCCCAGAAAGATAATCTGGTTCTTCTTCCCAGGGACCGCTGACAAACACTTTACAACATAGTTGCAGGGGGTGGGGGTGGTTTAAGAAAAAGAAACTAATTCTATGGGTTTACACCAGCACCTTTCGTTTCAAAACGGCATTCCAACAAAACTAGACGCCACTCCTTAACTAAGTTTCTAAGTCTACGACCCAGGCCTCTTGCTCTGGCCTCCCCCAAGTACAGACTCCAAACTTTCTGCGCCTCTCACCGCCCCCCCCCCCCCCCCCCCCCCGCCGTGGAACTCTTCCCCGCATGCCGGGCTCAACTCACCAAGAGCCTCGAGGCCCCGCGCCGGCGGGGTCAGAGCGAGAGTCGAGGGCCCCGTCCTCCCCCAAAGCGCCCCGTACCTGTCCAGCATCTGCTGTAAGGCTTGGTCCGGCATCTTCTGCGGAGTCGGCGCACTTGGCGCTCCCCAGCGGACCCGGTCGGTGCCCGGCCCAGGGACAATAGCACTGAGAGGCGGCGGAGTAGGCCTCAGTCCCGCGGCAGCCGCGGACCCGCCGCCCAGCCTCCCGGGGCGGCTCCGCGAGGCCGGCGGCAGCGGCGCGCAGCCAGCGGGCGTCCGGAGGAGGTGGTGGGCAGCGAGGAGGAGGAGCCTGGGGCGGGGAGGCGGCGATCGCGGCCGGGGTTCCTGCCCGTCGGCCCGGGGTTCCGGTCCATGGACCGCGGGCGCCGAGTTGCTGCTGGCGGAGGAGCTACCTCTGTGAGGTAAGAGTCGCCGCCTCCGTGCGCGCCGGGGTCACGACGCAGGGCGGCCCAGAGCAGCCTGGGAGATGTAGTCCTCGGACCGTCCCCGCTAGAGGCTGCACAGCCCGCCCGGACCACCGCCGCCGCCCGGCCGGCGCCCTCCCGTTTCCTTCCTCCAGGGGGAAAAATGTCCTTCGGGCCGCTTTCCGGGAAGCAGCAGGATGTGCCGCTCCACTGTCAGTAGCAACAAGGTCAGCTCTCCCTGCCTGTTTCTTTTCCCCTCAGCTCTCGCCCTCAGGTGGGACGGAGCCAGGTGAGGGCAGGGGGCTGAAGGGCCATTTCTCGTCAAGGTCCTCAGCCCCGGCGGCTGTGGCGTCGGGGCGGGCCGGGGCGGCGGTGGGGAAGCCCCCCGCTCTGGAGCCAGCCTCTCCCACGTCAGAGCCGGTTTGGGGGGAGTTACACAACGCCCGCGAGGGCTCGGATGCTTTAGTGCGTGAGGTTATTCCCAAGGGGGTGGTGGGCAGGGGCTGCCGTGACCCGACCGTTTCCACCCGGGCGTCGGTGTGTGTTTGGAGGGTGGGGGAAGAAAAGATGTTTCTCCCCTCCAGGAGCCTTCTCAGATGCGCCCTCAATGAGCTTTCAAGGGCTCGCCGACAATCTCCAAATGGAACACGTTCGTGAATAAACAGCGCTTGCTTACTCAGCTGTGGGTTGTCAGGGATGTTTGTTGCTCTTTCTGCTGCTGGTCACTGTTAACCATTTCTTGTCTCCTTGACACCTCCCAAGCAGGTGGATGGCGGGGAGGGGATAAAAAGAGAGAAGTCACAAATCACTAGATGGGCGATTCTCTGACGTTCTAGGAATAGCTTTGGCGGGAGGGAGGAGCAGTTGACTGAAACGAAAGCGTATTTTGGACTACCTGTGGCGTTCTTTAGTGGTGTGATTGGCAGGACGTTTGGTAGCTCTTCCTTGATTGTGCCTAATTTTTGCTGCAAGGTGTTTGATGTTTCTTTAAATGAAAATGTGTTTTTCAGGTTCTTATTTAATGTAGAATTTTATCATCAGGCTTTAATTAATTTGTTCGAAGTTTGCTCTCTGAATATATTTGCAGTAGAGTGTACATTGCCAGAATGAACAAATAACATGATTAGAAATTTATTTGTTCTCCAATTTCTGAAACATGCTTTTATGAAAAGCCCACCCTAGAGAAGGAAAATAAGTGTTTAATCAGGATATATAATATTTAAAATTTTACTCTTGCTTTCTCTTTTTCTCCTCCTCCTCCTTTTTCTTTTTTTTTTTTTTTTTTTTTTTTTTTTTTTCTTCCATTTTCTTGTTTGATAGAGTCTAAGTTGCCTAGGCTGGCCTGGGACGTTTAATCCTCCTGCCTCCGTCTCCCAAGTAGCTAGGGTTACAGGCATACGACACTGCATCCACCTAATATTTTAAATTCTTATTTTTTTGTTCCTTGTTGTGTGTAAGCCTTCTCTGCTGTGTATTTATCTCTTAAGCAATTGTCAGCCATGAGGATTTGGATACAGACATCTGACTTAAAAAACAGAATTTAACCTAGTGTATTGATTAGGCTAGTGCAGACTCCATTTAGCTTTATGATTTACACTAAAAGAAATTTCATCTCATCTTAGAATTTCTATTTGACCCTACATTGGAAAATACAATACAATTGTGTTAATAGCAAGCCTTGTGCAGATTGGCCTTATTATACCAAAAATGGATTTTATATTTGCATTTTTATGAAAAGCCAGTTTCCCCAGCTGTTTCAAAAACTCTTCAAAGTAGAAAAAAAAATCTGTTATGGGGAGTTGGGAGTGTAGCTTAGTACTAGAGTACTTGGCTAGCATATGTAAGGCCCTGGATTTGCTTTCCTCAGCACACCCCCTCCCAATTCTCTTATCACGTATGTGTGATTAGCCCCTGCCTGTCAGTTGGTGCCTGCCTGTAATCCCAGCTACTTGGGAGGATGCAGCCGGAGGATCACAAGTTGATTGCCCTGGGCAATAGGGAGAAGTTTTATATATATCTATGTATCTATATGTATATATGTGTGTGTGTGTATATATATATATATATATATATATGTGTGTGTGTGTGTGTGTGTGTGTTTGTGTTTAAAGGACTGGGGAATGTAGCTAAGTGGTAGAGTACTTAACTAGTATGTGTGAGGCCTTTGGAATCCAAGGCACTTAAAAAATATATAGTAATAATAAGAGTGATCAGCTCTGAACAGTAATTTCATGTCTAAGTATCTCCCAAGAGAAATGAAAACATATGTCTTCACAAAAATTTGTTTGTGAATGTTCATGGCATCATTATTCCTAACATCCAAAAAAGGAAAATTCAAAAATATCCATCAACTGATAAATGTATAAGCTGCATGTGGTATAGCAATATTATAGAATATTATTTAGACAATAACAAGGAATGAAGTTCTGATGCACGCTATAAACAAAAAACCTTGAAAACATTATGCTAAGAGAAAGGAGTCAGCCACAAAGAAGATATATTATATGATTCCATTTATACAAAATGTCAAAAATAGGCAAATCTAAGGCTGCGGTTATGGCTAAGCAGTAGAGCGCTTGCCTTGAACATGTGAGGCACTGGGTTTGATCCTCAGCACCACATAAAAATGAATAAGCAAAAATAAAGATATTGTATCCATGTATAACTAAAGACTATTGAAAAAAAATAGGCAAGTCTAGCTGGGCGCAGTGATGTATGCCCTAATCCCAGCGGCTTGGGAGGCTGATAGGAGGATCAAGAGTTCAAAGCCAGGGCTGGGATTGTGGCTCTGCGGTAGAGTGCTCGCCTAGCACGCGGGTGACCCGGGGTTTGATCCTAAGCACCACGTACAAATAAAACGCATTGTGTACAACTAAAAGCAAATAAATAAAAATATTTTTTAAAAAAAGAGTTCAGCTGGGCGCGGTGGCGCACGCCTGTAATCCTAGCACTTTGGGAGGCTGAGGCAGGAGGATCGCGAGTTCAAAGCCAGCCTCAGCAATGGCGAGGCACTTAGCAACTCAGTGAGACCCTGTCTCTAAATAAAATACAAAAAAGGGCTGGGGGTGTGGCCCAGTGGTCAAGTGCCCCTAAGTTCAATCCCTGGTACCAAAAAAAAAAAAAAAAAAAAAAAGAGTTCAAAGCCAGCCTCAGCAATGGTGAGGCACTTAGCAACTCAGACCCTGTCTCTAAATAAAAATATAAAATAGGGCTGGGGATGTTTCTCAGTGGTTGAGTGCCCCTGAGTTCAATCCCTGATACAAAAACAAAAGGTAAATCTAGCCAGGTTTATGCCTGTAATCCCATCAACTCGGGAGGCTGAGGCAGGAGGATTGTAAATTCTAAACCATCCTGATGAATTTAGGCAAAGTTCTATCTCCAAATAAAAAATTAAAAGAGGGAGTGATATTGGCCAAATAATATTGTTATGTTGTATACATGTATGAATATGTAATAACATATCCCATCAATATATACAACTATAATGCACCAATTTTTAAAATGTGGAAAAAATGAAAAGGACTGAGAGTGTAACTTCATGGTAGAGAAGCCATGAGTTCAATCCCCAGTACAAAAAAAAAAAAAGCAAATCTATAGAAACAAAAGGCAGATTAGTGGTTCTATAGGGCTGGAGTGGTTGGGGAAAAAAGGGCAATGACTATTAATGAGTTTCCTTTTAGGATGATGTAAAGGTTCTAGAATTAGATAGTAGTGATGTTTACATAATTTTGTAAATTATATCACATTTAAGATAAAGCAAAATTAAATGTTGGTGATGGTGACTTTGTAAATATAAACCCCCAAATCACTGAATCGTACATTAAAGATGGGCAAGCCAGGTTCAGTGGCTGGCTCTAGTAGTCCCAGCTACTCAGGAAGCTGAGGCAGGGATCACTTAAATACAGTTTTAGCCCAGCCTGGACAACATAGTGAGACCTTATCTGAATGAAAATAAGCTGGGGGGTGTGGTGTATGCCTGTAATCCCAGTGGCATGGGAGGCTGAGGAAGGAGGATCACCAAGTTTGAGGCCAGCCTCACAACTTTAGTGAGACTCTGTCTCAAAATAAAAAGGGGTTGGGGAGCTGGGGTTGTGGCTCAGTGGTAGAGCGCTCGCCTAGCACGTGTGCAGCCCAGGTTTGATCCTCAGCACCATGTAAACATAAATGCATTGCATTGTGTACAACCAAAGCAAATAAATAAATAAATATTTTTTTTTTTTTAAAAAGGGGGTTGGGGATGGAAATTAGTGGTAAAGTGCTCCTGGATTAAGTTCCAGTACCCACCCCTGCAAAGAAAGCAATGGGGATGTAACTCAGGGGTAAAGTACTCCTGTCTTCTATACCCAGTACTGCTAAATAAGTAAAGTGAATTTTATAGGACACAAATTACATCTGAATAAAGCTGTTGAAAGTAATTAGATTCATATAAAATGCTTATGAGGACATATAAAAAGAAGTTGATAAACACAACTAGTAATTATTATTGTACTTTGTATTTTTATTATTATAGGCAAAAATCATGATTGATAATAAAATAAATTAATTCTTGCATTTGAGATGGGTAACACATATAGCCTGAATTTCAATATTGCCTGTCAACTTTATTTTCTGTGACTCTTGAATTTTCCAATAAGACTCTGGAGATTTGAAAATATAACTTTTCTGATTTTGAAGGAAAAAAAGTATTAATTATGTAGAATTGAATCTGAGCAATTGGGTACAGTGTTGCACGCCTGTAATCCTGCTACTACAGAGGCAGAGGGAAGAACTGCAAGTTCAAGGCCAGCCTGGGCAATACTGCAAGACCCTGTCTCAAAAATAAAATAAGGCCAGGCGCAGTGGCACATGCCTATAATCCCAGCAGCTGGGGAGGCTGAGACAGGAGGATTGTGAGTTCAAAGCCACCCTCAGCAATGGTGAGGTGCTAAGCAACTCGGTGAGATCCTGCCTCTAAATAAAATACAAAATAGGGCCAGGGATGTGGCTCAGTGGTCGAGTGGCCCTGAGTTCAATCTCTAGTACCAAAAAATAAATAAAGTAAAAGGGACTGGGGGTATAATCCAGTGGTGGAGCATTCATGTGTAAGGCCCTGGGTTCAATCTCTAGTACCAAAAAAAAAAAAAAAAAAAAAAAAAAGGTATTACTTTAATGTTCTTCCAGGACACTTGATTTGAACTGTCTACCAAAAGGGTCCCTGATGATATTCAATAGAAAAATGATATAACATATTAAGGCACCCTCCAAGGAGAATTGTCAATGACCACGTTTGGTGATAAACTTCAAGCTGAGTACTTTTTGTAGGCTATAGAAAGTTCTTCCTTAATTCCTTCAGCAGATGTTTTCAGAAAATTTATGATGGATTTGAGTACTCTAGTAGCAAATTAAACTGTAACTACCCTTTAAGAACCCTAAAAAAATGTTCATATTTAGAAAAATACATATGAAACATTATATAATGATAAAATGGCAGCATATGAAGAAGTGCCAAATCAATGGCATACAAATACAAAATGATGTAGAAGTTCAGAGGAGACTCATTTGGGCTGGCATGTTAAAGAGAACTTTCTCATCTCAGGAGAAGGATTATAGAATTTACCTTATTGGATTTCTAGAAAGATTAAATGAAAAAATTCATTGTTCAGTGCAATTGTTCAGTGCAAGACCAAACATATGATTAGGTAGGAACTCAGTTGGTGTTAACTCTTACTTATTATTACTGAAAGTAAAGATGTTGTGCAGGGTGGATTGGAAATAGAAAAGGCAGGCTTGCATTAATCTCAGTTAACTTGGCCATGGTCTGTAAGCATTTTCATAAGTTAATTTTAATACCACTCTTAGTTCTTGAAGATCCTTAGATACACTAAGGACATTTACGGGAAGACTTTGATTCTTTTTTTTCTAATTCAAAGTTGTTGTATATATAACAATAGCATGCATTACAATTCATAGTACGTATATAGAGCACTTTTTTACATAACACTTTATATACAAAGTATATTCATACTATTCATGTCTTCAATCATGTATTTAGGATACTGATATCCATATGTATTTTACTGGTTTAGCATCTATAGAATTACTTTGAATTGGCTTTGTTTTCTTATTCTAGATTAAAAATTCATTGAGACTTCACTGGCTACTTATAGAGGATGGTGTAAAAGTCTATTTAGAATGAAATCTATTTACCTTCATTTGTATCCTAGAGGATAGAATTCTGTCTGCATATATATATGTGTGTGTATATATATATGTATATGTGTGTGTGTATACACACACACACACACACACACACACATACACTCTAATAGGGGAGATATTTGCAGAAGATAAATAATCTAACAAATAATCATCATTGACCAATTTTCATTCTTTTAAATATGGTAGAAGATTCATTACTTATCATTATCTTTGCTTAGATTCCTTTCTAGGTTTTGTTTCCCTGGGATTTGCAGCAGTGTGTCAAGGGTAAGGAAAAAAAATCACAGATAACATGTCACATTTCTCTTTCTTTGTGACTTGTTCCTGGAATATCAATTATGTGAGAAAATGTATATATGCAAAATTACTTTCCTTTTTAAACAAACATGGACCAAAGGATGCGCACACCTATAATCCCAGCTACTTGGGAGGCTGATACAGGAGGATCTAAGTTTGAGGCCCACCTCAGCAATTTAGTGAGATCCTTAGCAATTTAGCAAGACCCTGTTTCAAAAAATAAAAAGGACTGGGGATATGGCTCATTGGTAAAGTGCCCTGGGTTTGATTCCCAGTTCCAAAACAAATAAAGAAAAAAAAAACATGGATTTCATAGAGCTGCAATTCTCAAAATGTGGTATTGCAGACTCTCAGGCTTCTGAGACCTTTTCCAGAGAGCATGGGAAGACAAGACTCTTCATAATTGCAGCAAAATTTTTTTTTTGCATTTTTACTGCATTAGCATTTACACTGATGGCACAAATGGTGGTAGATAAAACAACAACAACAGGGCTGGGATTGTGGCTCAGCGGTAGAGCGTTCGCCTAGCACGTGGGCGACCCGAGTTCGATCCTCAGCACCACGTACAAATAAAACGCATTGAATAAAACACATTGTGTACAACTAAAAGCAAATAAATAAAAATTATAAAAACAACGACAACAACAACAACAACTTTAAACTTTAGTACCACTTAAGGCATTGACACCAAATTCTAGCTACTCGGGGAACTGAGGCAGGACTGCAAGTTTGAGACCAGCCTTGGCAACTGAAAGAATGAAAAGGTCGGGGAATGTAACTCAGTGGTAGAGTGTTCCTGGGTTCAATTCCTAGTACCACACATATATACAGGCAGTATAATAATAATTTTTAAAAATAAATAAAAATGGAAAAAGGATCTGAATAGACATTTCTCCAATGATACATAAATAGTTTGCTCATGAAAAGATGCTCGTTATCCATTAGCATATATGTCTATAGATGGGGGAATTTTTGTTGTTGTTGTTGTTGTTACCAGGATTGAACCCAGGGGTGATTAACCAATGAGTCACATCCCCAGCTCTTTTTGTTTTTTATTTTGAGACAGGGCCTCATTAAATTGCTTAGGCTATCTTTGAACTTGTGATACTCCTGCCTCTGCCTCCTAATTTGCTGGGATTATAGGTGTGCACCACCATGCCTGGCTAGATGAGGGAATTTTAAAATTTTAAGCCTGAAATTCTTAGATTCCTAGGTGGTGGCAGCTGTTGGGTTTTTTTGTTTTGTTTGTTTGTTTTGGTGCTGGGGATTGGGCCCAGGGCCTTATATATGCTCTAGTATTGAGTAACCTCCTCAGCTTTTGTTTTTATGTATCCATTTGCTTTTTCTCTCCCACCCCTCCTGGGGAGGTTCTTGACTCCAAATTGATTAATAGCTGTTGCTCTTGGAACTTGACTTTCAAAGATTGTTATTACCCCAAATCTGTGTTGATCCCAAGCCTTCCCAGAAGTTAACACTGGTGCTTGCTCACAATGGCAGTTTTTCTGCTGGAAAGAAAAAAGATTGCAATGAACCTGAAATATGAAGTGCTATAAATAGACATGCAATGGTGTACTATAAAGGAAAAATGAAAGTGGATTATTAAAGGGAGAAGATAGACTTCAGAAAAACACAAACTGTAACCATTGTGAGTTAGCAAAAAATCAAATAAACAGGAATAGAATTTGCTGAAAAATAAGAAAAATCAAGAAACATTTTGGGAATGTTTCAAAAATCAAATATTGAAACATTTTTGTGCTCTAGGAAGCTAAAGTCAGTTTTCTAATCTTTCTTTGCTTTCTCAGTACTGGGGACTGAACCTGGGTTGTACTTTACCACTGAACTACATCCAGTCCTTTTTTATGTTTTATTTTGAGGCAGGGTTTTGTTAAATTGCACAGTGTGGCTTCAAACTTGAAATCCTCCTGCTTAAGCCTTCTGAGTAACTGGGATTATAGGCATGTATCACCCTACCAGCTCTAATCTATTATCTTCAATCCCAGATTTCTTATAAAAGGGAGAAAAAAGACCACTCAACTAGAAATTCTAGGCTTTTTCTTTAACCCAATAAGTGTATCTATGAAAAATCCATAGACAATATCATGTGAAAGACTGAATGATTCCCCCTATATCAGGAGTAAAACAAGGTGTGCTATTGCAACCTCTATTCAACCTTGTACTGGAACCAAAATAATTAAGCGAGAAAAGAAATTAGTCTTCCACATTGGACTGGAAGAAGTAAAACTATCTAAATAATCTCGTATTTAGGAAATTCTAAGGACTCACAAAAAACACAAATAACTATTAGAACGAATAAACAAGTTCAGCAAGGTTGTAGGATGTAAGGTCAATATGCAAAAATCTGTTGTGTTTCTGTACATTAGTAATAAACAATCAAGAAATGAAAGTAAGGAAAAGCAGTTTAATTTGTAAAAACATCAAAAGAGATAAAATATTAATGAATAAATTTAACAAAAAGTATATAACCTATCTAAAAACTAAGAAACATTATAAAAAATTGAAGGTCTAAATAATTGGAAAGAATCTCATACTCATCAGAAGACATCGTTTTTAAGATGGTGATACTCCCTAAACTGATCTATAAATTCAATGCAATTACTACCAGAGTCTCATCTTGCTTCTTTGTAGAAAATATAAGCTATCCTAAAATTAACACAGAGATTTACTTGACCAAGAATAGCCAAAAAAATCTTGTAAAAGAACAAAGTTTAAGGATTCACACTTCCTGATTTTAAAATGAATTACAATCTAGATGTGTGGTGGTGGCATTCTGGTAGAAATTTATTTATTTATTCTAATTAGTTACACGACAGCAGAATGCATTTTGATATATTGTACACAAATGAAGCACAATTTTCATTTCTCTGGTTGTACAAGATGTAGAGTCGCACCATATGTGTACCTAGGGTAATGATATTCATCTCATTTCACCATCTTTCCTGCTCCCATGCCCCCTCCCCTCCATGGGTAGAAATTTAAATCAGTGAATTAAGAGTCCAGAAATAAGCCCTCACATTTATGGTTAATTGATTCTCAACAAAGATGCCAAAACAATCTAATGGAGGAATAAATAATATTTCCAACAAATAATGTTATCACAACTAGATATCCACATGTAAAGGAATGGTGTTGGATCCCTGCCTCATACCATAAACGAAAATTAATTTAAATTGCTTCAAGCCTGGTATGGTGCCACATACCTATAATCCCAGATGCTCAGGAGGCTGAGGTAGGAGGATCACAAGTTGGAGCCAGCCTGTACAATTTAGCAGAACCTCATCTCAAAACAAAACTTAAAAAAGGGCTGAGCATGTAGTTCAGTGATAGAGTGCTTGTTTAGCATGTATGAGGCCTTGGGTTCAAGTTACAGTATCTCAAAAAACAAAACAAAATCTCACAGAATGAGAGATAACTTTTGGAAGACAAATCTGAAAAGGGACTGTATAAAGAATCACTATAGGCCGGTTGTGGTGGCGCACGCCTGTAATCCTAGCACTTAGGAGGCTGAGGCAGGAGGATCGCCAGTTCAAAGCCAGCCTTAGCAGTGGAGAGGCATTTTGCAACTCAGTGAGACCCTGTCTCTAATAAAATACAAAAAAGGGCTGGGGATGTGGCCCAGTGGTCGAGTGCCCCTGAGTTCAATCCTCAGTTCAAAAAAAAAAAAAAAAAAAAAAAATCACTATAGGGTTGGAGTTGTGGCTCAGTGGTAGAGCTCTCACCTAGCATGTGCAAGGCCCTGGGTTTGATCCTCAGTACCACATAAAAATAAATAAGTAAAATAAAGATTTTAAAAAAAAAAACTTATAAAAAATCATTATAACTTAATAATGAAAAGATGACCCAGTTGAAAAAACAAAGTGAATAGATGTTTCTCCAAAGAAGATCAACAAATGGCTAACTATCCTAGAATGGATAATAACAAGTATTTGCAAGGGTGTGAAGCAGTAGGGGGAGTAGTGCTCAGTAATAGAGCACTGGCTAGCACATGCAGGACCCTGGATTTGAGCCCCCCAGCACTGCAAAATAAACAATGATAACAAAAACTGAAATCCTCATGCACTACTGGTATGAAGTTAAAATTCTGCAGTTACTTTAGAAAACAGTTTTAGAAGTTCCTCAAAAGGTTAAACATATGTCAGGCTCTTAGCACACACCTATAAATCCCAGAGACTCAAAAAGCTGAGTCAGGAGGATCATAAATTTGGGACTAGCCTCAGCAATATAACAAGACCCCCAGGAACTTAGAAAGACGCTGTTTTAAAATAAAAAATAAAAATACAAAGGACTGGGGATGTGGCTCAGTGGTAAAGTGTTCCTGGACTCAATTTCCAGTATAAAAAACAAAAAAGTTAAATATAGAGTTACCATCTAACCCAGTCATTCCATCTCTAGGTGTATAACCAAGAAAATTGAAAACATGCCTACCCAAACACTTGTACATGAATATTAATAGCAGCATTATTCGTAACAGCCCCGAAGTGGAAACAACCCAAATGTCCATCGACTGATGAATAGATTTTAAAAGGGTGCTATGTCCATACAGCAGATTATTATTCAATAATAAAAAAAGGAACGAGGGCTGGGGTTGTGGCTCAGCAGCAGAGCGCTCGCCTCGCACGTGCGTGGCCCGGGTTTGATCTTCAGCACCACGTAAACATAAATGTATTGCATTGTGTACTATTAAAGTAAATAAATAAATAGTAAAAAAAGAACGAATGTGATATTACCACATTTGTGAACTTTGAAAACATATTGCTAAATGATGCTAATCGCAGAAGATCACATGTTCTATAATTCCTAGGCAAAACTACAGAAACAAAGTAGATTAGTAGTTGGCCAGAGGTGGGGAGAATTGAACAAAAGCAGTACATAATGTGTCTGAAAACTAAGGAACATGTAATAAATTAAAGGTCTAAATAATTGGAAAGAATTTCATGTTCATCCGAAGACAATATTTTTAAGATGATAATACTTCCTAAACTGATCTGTAAATTCAGTGCAATTACTTTCAAATTTTCATTTAGCTTCTTTAAAGAAAGTGACAAGCTGATCCTAGAATTCATATGGAAATGAGGTTTAGAGGTGGCAAGGTATGTGGGGTTTCTTTTTTGGGATGAAAATGTTCTAAAATTGATTGTAGTCATGGATGGTTGTATAGTGATATGAATATACTAAAAGCCATTGAATTGTGACAAAAATACTATCATGGGTGAGTTATATGGTATGTGAATTACCTCTCCATAAAGCTGTTATTTAAAAATAACACCAGTTGGACATGGTGGCTCACACCTGTAATCCTACCCAGCAATTTGGGAGGCTGAGCAAGAGGATTGCAAGTTCAAAGCTAGCCTCAACAACTTAGCAAGACCTGTCTCAAAATAAAAAGTAAAAAGGGTTGGGGGGATGTGGCCCCTGGGTTCAATCCCCAATGCCCCCCCCCAAAAAAAAGAAAAAATTAACACTAGGTACAATATTATTTGTAGACTTGATTCAACTGACAGCATGTATATAACATAATATTATATAGCTTAGTAATTAAAACAAATGAGAATCTGGGTGTGGTGGTGCACACCTGTAATACCAGCAACTTGAGATGTTGAGGATTGCAAGTTTGAGGCCAGCCTCAGCAATTCAGTGAGATCCCATCTCAAAATAAAAAATAAAAAGAACTAGAGATATAGTGCAGTTGTAGAGCACCCTGGGTTTAATCCCCACTACTGCAAAATATAATAAGTAAATGAACAGAAAAGAAAAAGTCTGTGGTGCAAGTGAAGGATGATTCAAGAACTTCTTAAAAACTCATAATATTGTGATGTTTTACTTATTTTGGAAAAGAAGAAAACAGCCGACTGGAAAGTGTGACCTGTCATTATTCAACAAATATTTTTTGGATACCTACCTTAGCTGGGCATGGTGGTACATGCCTGTAATCTTAGCTACTCAGGAGGCTCTGGCAGGAAGATTGCAAGTTTCAGTCTAGCCTTGGCAATTTAGTGAGATCCTGTCTCAAAATTAAAAATAGGGTTGGGGATGTAGTTCAGTAGTAAGGCATCCTTAGGCTAAAATCCCTAGTATGAGAAGTGGGGGGAAAAACCCTACCTGCTTTTAATCTGTTTTGGAAAGATGAATTACAAATAAAATATCAAGAGCAGCCAGCTGTGTAGTGCGGCATTATGTTCTGTTACTGGGAGTGGGTTGAGTCTTGAAAAAGATGACAAGTGCCCTCAATAGGTACTTGTTGGTACTAATTGAATATCTGCTATGGGCATATGCTGAGCTCCTGACATACATTATCTATAGGCCTAACAACAACTTTATCAGGTTATCAGGTAGGTGAATATGTTTTCCATTTCATATATGTGGAAATTGGAAAAATGAAATCATAGAAAGTAAGGGCTGGGGTTGTGGCTCAGTGGTAGAGCACGTGTGAGGCACTGGGTTTGAGCCTCAGCACCACATAAAAACAAATAAATAAATAAAGGTATTGTGTCAGTCTACAACTGAAAAAACAAAAATGGCATAACTGACATTTGAATCCAGGTATACCAGACATTATGGGATAATGGTGTATAAATATGTAGTTAAAAATTATTTATTTTGCCAGGCATGGTGGTGCACTCCTATAACCCTGGTGGCTGGGGAGGCCAAGGCAGGAGGCCCACAAGTTCAAAGCCAGCCTCAGCAACTTAGTGAGTCCTTAAGCAACTTAATAAGACCCTGTCTCAAAATTAAATAAATAAATGAATGAATGGGCTGGGGATGTGGCTCAGTGGTTGACCACCTCTGGGTTAAATCCCCAATACCAAAAAAAAAAAAAAAAAAAAAAAAAAAAAAGATTTATTTCAAGTCAATCACAGGACTACAAATAATTACTTTTTGAAGAATTTTACAGATTAGTCCCCTAGGAACTCATTGAAGGGGAAAGAAGTTGCTATACATTGGAGTGGTTTAGGCAGGCTTCCTTCTAGAAGTGTGGTTTAAATTGGATCTTGAAAGTATATATGGATGTGTAAAGAAAAAGGCAGTGTAAGTCTGTTCTCAATTCCTTCCTGGGACTAGAAACTTCTTACCTATGCCCTATAGTAACTCCATTTGAGAGGTGAGGAAAGAGAGGCCTTCCTTTACCACCACCCAAATTCATAGATCTTAATTTTTGCCAATATGATAGATATGAAGTAGAATTTCATTGTTGCAGGCAAATATTTACCTTTATTTTTATAACTCCTAGTTTTTAAATCTTGGGTTAGATGAGTGGATGGTAGAAGAGAAAATATACATAATAAACTCATAGGCCAAGACACACCTTTTTGGGAGAATATATACTTAACAGAAGTAGTTTTCCCCTACTTAGGGGGTTATATGGTTTTTTAAAAAATTTATTTCTTAGTTTTAGGTGGATACAATATCTTTGTTTTATTTCTATGTGGTGCTGAGGATCGAACCCAGTGCCTCACACATGGTAGGCAAGCACTCTACCACTGAGCCACAACCCCCAGCTCTGGGAGTTATAGGCTTTTATGATGGTATAATATCTAATCTGGGACCCTACAGCTGAAATCGTGGTAAGTTACTTGTCTGCTTAAAATCTTCTGTGACCTATTTAAATTCTGGTGTCGCAGTTGAAAGCATAAACTTAACAATTTTAGAACTTCATGAACGCAGGAATGGTCATATCTGTTTTGTTTGCTGCTGTATCCCTAATGCCTAGTACAGAGCCTGGCCCATGGTGGGTGTTCAATAAATATTTGATGAATTAAAAAAAAGAGAGAGAGGGCTGGAAGTATTGTGGCTCAGGGGGAGGGAGGCATAGAGAGATAGATATTGAGATTGATTGACTTCTAAGGCTAGAGTGAACCCTGCGATGTTGATAGGAATTGGAGGTATCCCAGTACAAGCTTGTGAGTTTATAGATAAAGATGTATAGATGCACACATATTTATGCATACATATACTTTCTAGCTCTATCTTCTGAAAAGGCTTTAGGTATTCAGAACCAATGAATACAATTAGTGCTATTTCCAATAGAGGGAAACAGGGATCTTTGGAAGAATTGCTGATTTTTAGATTGTGGCAGGAAAAGTATCTAAAC
This sequence comes from Tamias sibiricus, assembly GCA_025594165.1. Taxonomy (NCBI): domain Eukaryota; kingdom Metazoa; phylum Chordata; class Mammalia; order Rodentia; family Sciuridae; genus Tamias; species Tamias sibiricus. Next base: position 135,772,705 of record CM046663.1, on the reverse strand, counting down.
CTGGAACATCTTTGAATCTAGAAAGGAAAGTGTTCAAAGAACAATGGGGCTACAATTGAAAGGACCAATAGCTAACTTTTATAGGGACTCCACTGGCCAAATCAGGGACAATGGGTTTTGTTTGTTTGTTTTTGGTATTGGAAATTGAACCCAGGGGCACTTTACCACTGAGCTGCATCCCCAGTCTTTTTAATTTATTTTTTATTTTGAGACAAGATTTTTTTTTTTTTTTTTTTTTTTTTTTTTTGTGGTACCGGGGATTGAACTCAGGGGCACTCGACCACTGGCTCACATCCCCAGCCCTTTTTTTGTATTTTATTTAGAGACAGGGTCTCACTGAGTTGCTAAGTGCCTCACCATGGCTGAGGCTGGCTTTGAACTCGCGATCCTCCTGCCTCAGCCTCCCAAAGTGCTGGGATTACAGGCGTGTGCCACCGCGCCCGGCTATTGAGACAAGATCTTGCTAAGTTGTTGAGGCTGGTCTTGAACTTGTGATTCTCCTGTCTCAGCCTCCTGAGTCACTGGATTGCAGGAGTGTGCCTCTGGGCCTGGTGCAAATCAGGGACATTTTATAAAAGTAATGGATTATAAGATAGAGAATAGGTATGAATCCATGGGTCTATACTGACAAGAATAATAGGGAAGAAGGAGGGTTGGGGTTGTGGCTCAGCGGCAGAGCGCTCGCCTCCCACGTGCACGGCCCGGGTTCGATCCTCAGCACCACGTAAACATAAATGCATTGCATTGTGTACAACTAAAGTAAATAAATAAATATAAAAAAAAGAAGGAAAAATTCATCTTTATAATATATAAGGGTTGATAAAAATAGAAAAGCACCATTTGCAAACACCACAGGAATAATGATGCAAGTAAGAATCATTAAAGAATGCTAAAATTAGTGGGTGAATGTTAAGAAACAGTATTTATGTAGTAATCATGTAGCTCCCCCAAGATTTGTAAGTAAAGATGCAAAAAATAGCTGTTTTATGGTTTTATGATGCAGAAATCTGGCAGATGCTATGTATTTAATAATAATAATAAGAAGAAGAAGAACCATTATTATTATTATTTTGGTGGTGGTACTGGGGATTAAGCCCAGGGGCACTTTACCACTGAGCCCAGCCCTTTTTATTTTGAGACAGGGTCTCGATAAGTTGCTTAGGGCCTCACTAAGTTGCTGAGACTGGCCTTGAATGTGCTATCTCCTGCCTCCTGCATAGCTGAGTCTGGCAGACACTATCTTAACCAAGTTGTCAAAGTTAAATCACCACAGTGGTACAAATCTATATCATGTTTCTTCTGATATAATACAATAAAAATGATACAACCTTACTTCTGTGGTATTATTGCCAAAATTGTATGACCTGGATTTGATCATGAGGAGACATCAAATAAACCAAAATTGAGGAACATTCTACCAAATATTTGCCAGTGCTCTTCAAAAGACAAGGGCCAAGCGCAGTGGCACACTCCTGTAATCCCAACAGCTTGGGAGGATAAGGTGGGAGGATCATGAGTTCAAAGCCAGCCTCAGCAATTTAGCAAGACCCTGCCTCTAGATAAAAAAATAAAAGGGCTGGGGATGTGGCTCAGTGGGAAAGCACCCCTGAGTTCAATCCCCAATACCAAAAAAAAAAAAAAAAAAAAAAAAAAAAAAAAAGTGTCAAGGACTGCTGCTCTTGGTGACAAATGCTTGTATCCTAGTGACTCAGGAGACTGAGGCAGGAGGATCACTTGAGCCCAAGAGTTCAAGGCTGGTCTGAGCAACATAGTGAGACTGGCTCTCTTTTGAAAAAAAAAACATAAAAAAAAAAAAAAAAAAGACTCAAGTTTAATCACCACCTGGATAGAGGTTGAAATGGCATTATTAGTCACTTTTCTAGCAGTATTTAAAAGAAATATGTTTCCAAATATTTGAACATGAAAACTCTACTTTTAATAAGAAAATACTATGTACCCACAGTTAAATAATATATTCTGTGGTAAAAATGTTTGTTTTGTAGTACTGAGGATTGAACTGCCCAGGGTCTCTTGAATGAAAGTCAAACACTATGCCACTGGGCTATGTCCCCAGATCCATAAATTAATTTTTGGTACTAATTAGCATGCTAATTAGCATATTTGGTGTACTAAAATACTGTAGTATTTTAACAAAAATACTACATGTTCATAGTAAAATACTGTTATCATGATAAACAGTAAACAGTAAAAACTGGCTCTGGGAATACCTGAGTAATCCTCCATAGCAGATACTGTGGTGTTCCCAGTTCTCTCCTCTTCTGGCTGATGTACCTATCCCTCAGCTGCTGGGACTTTTAGATGTTAATGCATGAAACTTTTTTTTTTTTTTAAATGCTGGAATTGAACCCAATATCTTGTGCATGCTAAACATGCCTCTACTACTGAATTACACTCTCAATATTGCCCCCTCAGTTTTTGTTTTTGTTTTGTTTTTCCTTCCTCTGGGCATTATCTTACTTAGTATGTAGAGTACTGCCTCACCTGAGGTTTTGCTCCCAGTCCATCAGCCAGTGACTAGCTGATGCAGGGTACAAAGACCTTATCTCATTTGAAAACAGATCGGAGGGACCATTCTAGTTCCTGAACTTATCACAGGATCAACTGAGGACTCATTTGCAACCACATTAGGGTCCAGTGTCTTTCTTTTACTAATCAAGACTTCCTGATTAAATTTGCCTTCCCCAGTAAATCTTTTGCTTGCAACTCTTGGTCTCAACTTATGAAACTCTCTATTTACTCTTTCTCACCCTGAAGGTTTGCATCATTGGAACTTCTTTGTGTGTTATTTTTTGTTTCTTTTTTCAGATTTTTAAAGTCTTAACAAATATATTAAAAATTGCCCAAATTAAAGGTACTTGATGAACTTTCAAAAATTCTTGGCAGTATTTTGATCAAAGACAAAACAAAATGAGTATAGATGGTTTGCTACCTATGTTTATAACTTCCTCATGCTGAAAACTTTGAAAGGAGTTGCCAAGGGAAGTTAGAAGTTTCTCAGATTTTAAAAGGCAAACGGTTATTTTTTGGTTGATTGTAGCACACTTTGAAATGAGAGGAATACATTTTGAATACATTTTATCATGCATTAGGCAAAGGAGGGAAATAACCATTTTCCTCCATTGAAGGGAGGGAATCATTTTACTAGGAAAGTGAGAGGAAAAATAATCCTCCTCCTGAAAGTCAAAAATCTATAAGTCAAACATGTCAAAATATTGCTAAAAATTCAACTAATCAAGATTTTTCTGTGAATCAAACTTATGCTATTTATAGTTCAACCTTTACAACTATTGAATTTTAAAGTAATATTTCAAGAATCTTTCCATGATCTTGTTTCTCAGTGGTAAGAACAGCTTTTACTAAAGGTGTTCACTTTCTGGTCAGTTTTTTCATTCACTACCCCACGACCTTGCCTTCTCTTGCCTAGATGATACAATAACCAGCTTCCTAATCTACTGTCTCTGTTTCCACTCTGAGCTCCACCACAGTCTGTTCTTCAAGCCTTGTGTGATCTTTTTTTTGTACCGGGGATTGAACTCAGCGGCACTAGACCACTGGGCCACATCCCCAGCCTTTTTTTTTTTTTTGTATTTTATTAGAGACAGGGTCTCACTGAGTTGCTAAGTGCCTCGCCATTGCTGAGGCTGGCTTTGAACTCGCGATCCTCCTGACTCAGCCTCCCAAAGTGCTGGGATTACAGGCGTGCGCCACCGCGCCCGGGCTTGTGTGATCTTTTTAAAGCATAAATCCGATTATGTCATCGCCCTTCCTTAAAACTCTCCAGGGGATTCCCTTCTCATTTAGGAAAAAAACGTCAAAAATCTTAATAGCCTAAAAGGTTTCCACCCTGTGTTCAGGCACCTGTCTCATCTTGTATTGTTTTCCCCCTTGCTCACTTGACTCTCTAGCTGCAATAGATTAGAAGTTTCTCCAAAGCAGGGTTCTGTAAACTAAGGCAGAGGTCAAATTTTGCTGGAGGCCTATTTTTATAGTGCCAGGGAACTAAGAATACTTTTTACATTTTTTACAGGGTTGTAACATAAGAACAATAAGAACAGAAAGGATGAATATGCAACAAGAGACCTTATGTGCCTTGCAAAGCCTAAAATATTTACTATACGGCTCTATAGGAGAGGCTGCCAACTTGGCTGTAAGGCTGCTGCTTTTTTGTTTTGTTTTGTTTTGTTTTGTTTTTTAATGGTTGGAGTTTGAACCCAGGGCCTTGCACATATTTGGGAAACACTCCATTACTGAGCTATACAACTAGCCTCTTCAGGGAGGCCTTTAATGATCATTTAATCTAAATACGCCACCATATTCTCTCAATCACATCACCTTTTATACTTTGTATCACCTATGTCTATCTAATATTTTCTTCAATTTCTTCAACAACCATCCTTTTCTTTACTCTCTCCCACCCCTTGCAAGGAGATCTTGTCTTCCTTGTTTAGTACTTTTGAGTATTCTCTGTCTCTCTTTTGGGTCCTGGGGATTGAACCCAGGACTTTCCCACTGAGCTGAATTTCTAGTCTGTCTGCCTGCCTCTCCCTCTCTCTCTCTCTTTCCCTGCCCCTCCTTTCTTTATTGTAATGGGGATTGAGCCCAGGGGTGCTCTACCACTGAGTCACATCCCTAGTCTTTTAAAATTTTTTATTTTGAGATAGGGTCTCTCTGAGTTGCTGAGGGTCTTGCTAAATTGCTGAGGCTGGCCTTGAACTTGAAATACTCCTGCCTCAACCTCCCAAGTAGCTGGGATTACAGGTAATTTTGAGTATTCTTAATTATGCAGGTAGATGGAAGGTAGGAGGAATAGTGAGCATTGGACTATATCACACAGTAGACACTCAATAAATGTGTTGAATGAATGCATTTGCAGCTTGATTCTGCATATGAACTTTAGGGCTTGAGCTTTTTTGTTGTTGTTGTTATTGCTCTTGTCCTCTCTGGGCAGACTTACAGTGGAAACTGCAATGACTTTAGAAAGGAGCCACTCTAGAAAGGAGATGCAAAACAAAAACTCTCCCTTAAGAGAACAAATAAACTTCTCTTTTTCCTCTTCTATTTCTCTGGTAGTAGCCAAGAATGTTTAGAGTTGGATGTTTCCAAGGGATACTTTAAGGGCTTCTATTTTAAAACAGGAAAAAAAAAAAAAAAAAAAGAAAAAAAAAAAAAAAAGAAAAAAAAGAAAGAAAAAGAAAGAAAGAGAGAGAAAGAAAAAAACTTTTCTTTCATCTTTTTCTTTTAAGAGAGGAATTTTACAGAATGATACGACTAATTGATAGATCTTTGTTTCTAAGAGGCTCTGAGGCTTTTGGGTGGAAGCCTCTGGGAGATGGATTTAATTCTAAATACTAAGGAGAGGCAGTCTTGGCCTCAAAAGAATGGCTAAACCAGGCACAGGGTGTACACCTATAATCCTGGTGACTTGGGAGGCTGAGTCAGGAGGATTGCAAATTTGAGGATAGCCCCAGCAATTTATTATTATTGTTGTTGTTGTTATTGTTATTATTTGGTACCAGAAATTGAACCCACTGGTGCTTTACCACTCAGCCACATCCCAAGCCCTTTTTATTTTATTTTTTAAATTTTGAGACAGGGTCTCATAAATTGCTCGGGGCCTGGTTGAGTTGCTGAGGCTGGCTTTGAACCTCAGCCTCCCAAACCACTGGGATTATAGGAGTGGCCTCAGCAATTTATTGAGGCCCTAAGCAATTTAACAAGGCTCTATCTCAAAAAATAAAAAGGTCTGGGGATATGGGTTGGTGGTAGAGCATCCCTGGGTTCAATCCCAGTGCCCCTTGCCACCCCCCACCCAAAACAGAAGTAAGAACAATATGAATAGGTGATCAGATCTGAGGGGGGGAAGGTATAAAAACCCCAAAACCACAGGTCTTAGATTTTTCAGGGATTTAATTATTTTAAATTTTAAGACCATATGCTTCAACATTTTTGGTAGTAGGGGTTGAACCTGGGGTACTTTACTACAGAGCTACATCCCAGCCCTTTTTATTTTATTTATTTTGGTACCAGGGATTGAGCTCAGCAGCACTTGACCACTGGGCCACATCCCCAGCCCTTTTTTGTATTTTATTAGAGACAGGGTCTCACTGAGTTGCTAAGTACCTCGCCATTGCTGAGGCTGGCTTTGAACTCGCGATCCTCCAGCCTCAGCCTCCCAAGTGCTGGGATTGCAGGCGTGCGCCACCATGCCCAGATCCTTTTAATTTTTTATTTTGAGAATGGGTCTCACTGAGTTTCTTAGGGCCTTGCTAAATTGCTGAGGCTGGCCTTGCACTTGCAATCCTCCTGCCCTAGCCTTCCAAATTGTTGGGATTGCAGGAATGTACCACCATGACTGCTTGGTTTACCCTTACCTTTTCTTTTTAGGTACCAGGATTGAACTCCAGGGTGCTTAACCACTGAGCCACATCCTCCACCTGTTTTATTTTTTATTTTAAGACAGGGTCTCACTAAGTTGCTGAGGCTGGTCTTCAGCTTGCAATCATCCTGCCTCAATCTCCTGAGTCTCTGGGTCTACAGGCATGTGCCACTATGCTGGACCTTACTTAACTATTGATTTGGGAAAAATATGGTCACAAAAGAAACAGGTAGAGGCAGTCAGAAGCCTTATTGTAAGGAAGATATAGACACTGGTGTTAATCCTGTGGATTGTGCCTGGGTGTGAGAGTAGTGAGGGAAAAGAGTTAAGCTTTGGAGCCAAGGTAGATGAGAACTTATTTATCTACTAGTTATAATTATGTAGCCTTGGGCAGTTATTTATCATTTATAAGCCTGGGTTTCTTTATCTGAAAAATGAGAAGAATGATAGTTCGGTCTGTTAGTATTGGAGAATTTGCTGATAAGGCATGAAAAATTCTCATCTAGAAACCTACATAGACAAAGTGATCAGAGAATCCTAGTCAGTGTAATAATCATCATTACCAGATGATGAAGATATTCTCTCAGGGGGCTAAGGTAGAGTGCTTGACTAGCACATGTGAGGCACTGGGTTCAATCCTCAGCACCACATAAAAATAAGTAAACAAAATTAAGGTATTGTATTCATCTACAACTAAAAAAATTTTTAAAAAAGATATTTTCTCAGTACATAAAAATTTAAAGCAAGTAAGCAACAAAAGGGCTAGGGATGTGGTTCAGTGATAGAATGCTTGCCTAGCATGCACAAGGCCCTGGGTTTGATCCCCAGCACTGCCAAACAACAATTACAGCAACAACAAATCTGCATCTTATGGCAGTTTAAGGATATGTCTATTTTCATTTCATAAGTGGGAAACAGCATAGAAAGAGGAAGGATAAGAAATATCTGGGTAACATGATCTTTATTCCTCTAAAGGAATGGGCTTAACACAACTCATTTGACACTCCCGATTAGTGGAGACTATGTAGAATTTCTAGACCAGGCCATCTGCATGTTCATATTTACTTTGGATTTCATACATTGACCTTTACTGCATTACAGCTTATTAAATATGTTTTTGTACACATGAATATAATTTAATTATTTAGATAGTACCACTGTTGCATATTGTCTCCATTTTATTCCAGTCAAAACAAAAACTGAGAAACTGAAAACAGGGGTTTTAGAGTCAGTTTTTAACTTAGAGAAAGTTACTTTAGCTTTTGTGTCTTCATCTGAGAAATGGGAATAATGATGGTATAGACCTCTTAGGGTTCATCACATAAACAAAGTATGTGTCATGGAAAGTTGTATGAGTTCAATATAATATTTGTAATTGTTATCACTCAGGACCACCCAGCTAATAAGTGGTAGAACTTATTAGAATTTATGCTATGGAAGGCACTACCACCCATTTCTGAGCCTGAGTTTCTACTGTCAGGGATCCTAGTAGTCATCCTCAGTGCTGTCACCTATTCATATATTCCCTTTCTAGAAATTTGGAAGAATTGCCTCTTTTTTTCAGGCAGATGTAGCTCTGTACTAAGGTTCATGAGCTTGGTGAGAAGAGCTTTGGCTACATTTCAGTCTCTACTCTCCTTCTTGGCTACCCTTCTGGTGCTAGTGCATTATATAATCTGTAAAAAGTGAAGGTGAGGGGCCTATCTCTACTACTGCTCTATTTACTGTACAGGCTGTTAACATCAAATCAGATAATAAAAGTGAAGGAGTTTGGTAAAATCTAATTCCCTCTGTGAAGTTAAGGCTGCGATATCATACAAACACTACTTGATTTGAGATACAGGAATCCAAGGGCTACCTGGGTAGACACACTGACTTTGCCCTTCCCTTTGTTCTGATGATGTCTATGACTCATCAGCCTTTATAGAACCTATTAACTGCTGGTTGTTAGAGCAGGCCTTCTGGCAAAGAAAGGTTTCCTCCTTTACCTCTGGCATGTACTAGCCTTACTCTCTGGATCTACAATAACAGAAATCAATTCTTTTGATGAGTCATCTTTTTTTGTTGTTGTTGTTACTGGGGATTGAACCCAGGGGTGCTTAATCATTAAGACACATCCCCAACCCTTTTTTATTTTTTATTTTGCTTAGGGCCTTGCGAAGTTGCTGAGGCTGGCTTTGAACTGATGTTCCTCCTGCCTCAGCCTCCAAAGCTGCTGGTATTATAGGCATCTGCCACTTGGCACCATGCCTAGCCTGATGAATTATCATCATCTTTTTTTTATACCTTTTATTTATTTATTTATTTATTTTTATGTTTTGCTGAGGATCAAACCCAGCCTCACACATGTGGGAGGCAAGCACTCTGCCACTGAGCCACAACCCAGCCCATGAATCATCTTGAAGATAGTCATGCTGCTTTTAGGGCACTGTGGCGGGAGACTGGATCTTGCTCACAGGTGGAATTTGGAATTCTTTGGTTAAAGCTTATCTTTGGTTTTCAGACAAAGGTTGTTACATAAAAGCTTTGTGTCAATGGGAGACAGAAAAGTTGCTGAACCAAAATTTGCTCCTATCAATACTTCTGAAGCCCAAGTTGTTTCTAGGGCTTTATGGACCAAATAGCAGAAAAGGACCAGCTTATATGTGTCACTAATTGAAACAGCTTTAGAGTCAAACCTGAAATTAGGCCCTAGTTACGTTACTTATTTTGTGACGTGGGTGAGTAAATCACCCAAGTTTTCATTGTCATCTGCTATTAGGGACAAGAATAGTATTTGCCTCATAGGTTTATTGCTTTGATTAAGGGAATTACTATGTGGAAAGTACTAAGGATTATATCTAGTACACAGCGTATGTGCCATAAATCTTAGCTGCTGTGTCATTACTAAGTCCTAGGCAATATACTCTACCTGACCCTAAAGAAGAAAATAAGTAAATTACAGTGCTTGCCCTCAAGAAGATTGTAGTTATATTTGGGGGTTGACATAGTTATACAAGAAAAGGTAAACAGACATACAAGGTAAGAAATATGAAGTATAAATAGATGCTATTGTTAGAGCTAGAGTTTAAACTGAGCTCTGAAGAAAGAAACTAGGGTAAATAGCATTTAGGAGGCACTTCATAATGGGGTCTTAACATTCAGGACTAGGAGTAGACCAGTTTTCTTGAAGAAGTGGAGATAATGCTATCTGGGAACACAGGTTGTTAAGATTAGATGGGGGTGCCCTAAGTACTAGAGTTAAGTGTTTGAATCTTGTCCCATAGACAATGTGAATGATATGATGAAACTTATACATGTGAATGTCCATCAGACATTTGGAGAGCTCATGAAAAAATGCTCAACGTTACAGCTAAAACTTTTGGAATAGCAGCTAAAATTGTGAAAGCTGATACCCCTAAGGCTGTCAGCACCTTGTTTCAGTTTTGTGAGGACAGCTTTTGAATAGCATTTAAGATGAAATATTTAGCTGGGCATAGTGGTGCATGCCTATAATCCCAGTGATGGAGGAGGTTGAGGTAGGAGGATTGTAAATTCAAGGCCAACCTTAGCAATTTAGCCAGACCCTCAAAACTTAGCAAGATCCTTTTTCATAAATAAATAAATAAGAGCTGGGGATGTGGCTCAGTGGTTAAGTGTCCCTGGGTTTAATCCCCAGTACCAAAATAAATAAATAAAACCAAAACACATCTCCCAAAATAGATTTTTGAAGTTGTATTTGCAACCAAAAAAGTTGTGTTAAATATGAGTAACATACACATATTTACAACAGAAAAATCCTATGCTTAATCTGTGTTGGTGCTACCATCAGAAATTCAGAAATATATTGATATTCCTTAAAAGAAAGAAATTTGCCGATTGTTATCATTGAAGGTTCATGATGGGGACCAAGATAATATAAAAAAATAGCATGGGTCATTTTTTTACTTAAGAGTACAAATTTAGATGCTGGTGTAAGTTCACAAATTGTATGCGTGTGTGTATGTTGGGAGGAGGTGATGCTGGGGATCAAACCCAGGGCTTTATGCATGTTAGGCAAGAGCTTTACCACTGACCTATACCCTCAGCCCCATCACAATTTTTGACACACAAAATCTTTATATAAGTAGGGCAGGGTGGTGCCCAGCAATTTGGGAGGCTGCGGCAGGAAGATCACAAGCCAGCCTCAGCAGTTTAGCCAGGCCCAAAGCAACTTAGCAAGACCCTGTCTCAAAAAATAAAAGGGGCTGAGGATGTGGCTCAATGGTTAAGCATCCCTGGGTTCAATCCCCAGTAAAAAACAACAACAAAACCCTTTACATAAAAATATATAATATACTTAGCATTTTTGAGATTCAAAATGAATAGAGCCAAGGGCTAGGGGTGCAGCTCAGTGACAGAGCACTTGTCTAGTATATGTGAGGCCCTGGGTTTAAGCCTCAACACCTCTAAAAATGAAATAATAAAATAAAAATTTAAGAAGAAAGATGAACAAAAATATGTGAAACATATAAACTTGGTTCTTTTTGTTTTTTGTTTTTCCTCTTTCTAGTACTGGGGATGAAACCTAGGGGTGCTGTACTACTGAGAGACATCCTCAGTCTTTTTTTTTTTTTTTTTTTTTTCAAACAGGTTCTCACTAAGTTGCTGAGGCTAGCCTCACTGGCATTAAAGACCTTGTCACCATGCTGGGCAATTTCCCCCCCTTTTTTTTACAGTGTTGGGGATTGAACCCAGGGCCTCATGCATGCTAGGCAAACACTCGATCACTGAGCAATATCCCCTGGTCAATAAACTGTTATTCAGCATTTCTGTTTCAGACCCAGAGCCTAGTTTACAATGGTAACTGTCCCAAACCCAGAGCTATTTTACACTTGAATATGAAGAATACTAGAGATATGTGTGTATTATAGAGGTCTATGAAGGAGAGAATGGGTAATTCTGCTTATATGGTCAGGGAAAACTTGGAAGAACAGACATTTGTACTAGGTTCTAATGGGTGAATAGTAGTAGTTTTCAAGAGAGAGAAAGGTATTGAGCTGGGGGTGTAGCTCAGTGGTAGAGTGCTTGCCTAGCACATGTGAGGCACTGGGTTCAATCCTTAGTACCACATAAAAATAAATAATAAAATAAAGGTATTGTGTCCATCAACAACTAAAAAAGATATTTTAACAAAAGAGATAAAAAGGTATTTCATGTGCAGAGGCATGATGGTAGAATAGCATGGTTCTTCCAGAGAACTGTAGGAATTGGTTATGGCCAGGAAGAAGAATTAAGTTTATACTATACTCTTTGAGAAAGAGAAAAGTCCATTAAGATTTTAGGAAGAGCTTAACATGGCAAAACTGGAAGGCACACTTGGAAGGGTCCTAGGTAAGAGATACTAAATTATGTCCATAGTTCAGGGGCAGTATTATGCTGAGTGTGAGTGAAGAGGAGGGCATGTAATATTAACAAGTTAGTGACCAGTTCTACTAGTCTCTTGGTGTAGAAGGGGAAGGACAGAATCATCCTAACCTGAGTGACTAGTTTGATGGTGATTCCATTAAGCAGGATATGTCAGCCAAAAATAATGGAATAAACACATTTGTGGGAGAATTATTGTAGGATCCCCAGATAGAGAATTTGTTGGTTCAATAGTGTTTTGCAGTTTAGTAAAAAGATTTGACCTGGAAACAGATAGTGGTGTCCACAAATTGTCGAGGGAGAGTATGTAGAATTAGGAAAGAATGGGTAATTCATAGAGGGGGCGGTAGTAGACTGTCCAGTTTTCTGAATTTTCAAAGTGAACACATCTGTGTAAGAGCACATAGTTTAAGAAAGAGTATCACCAGAGTCCCATAAGTCCCCTTTTATTTTCTCCCTTGCCAATCACCACTTCCCTGGAAAAGCCATTCTGATTTTTTTTTTTTTTTTTTTGTCTTTCTTTGATGATGAGTCAGAACACATTTTTTCATATGCATTTTTTTTTTCATTTAAGTATCTTTAGTTGAAGCCTCTGACTCATTTTTCTTTGGGATGTCTATTTAGGTGTCTTTTGTTGTTGTTTGTTTGTTTTTTTTTGGTGTTGGTACTGGGGATTGAATCCAGGGGTACTCGACCACTAAATTATATCTCCAACCCTCTTTACTTTTTATTTCAAGTCAGAATCTCATTAAATTGCCTAGGCCAACCTTGAATTTGCAATCCTCCTACTTCAGTCTCCTGAGTTGCTGGGATTACAGGTGTGTGCTACCGTACTGGCTGGGATATCTGCTCTTTTTGTTTGTTTATTTTGTTTTGTGGTGCTAGGAAATGAGCCCAGAGCATCTCATAGTCTAGTTAAGTGCTTTACTGCTGAGTTACATCCCCAGCCTCTGGAGTGTCTGCTCTTTATTTATTACTTTGTAGGAGTTCTTTATATATATTTTGGTTACAAGTCTGATTGAAAAAATACGGAGACATATATTTCATATATCTTTCTCCCATTTCTGTGAGTTTTTACTCTAAACTTTTTTTTTTTTTTTTTTTTGTACTGGGCATTGATCCCAAGGGCATCATCTGAACCACTGAGCTACATTCCAGTCCTTTAAATTTTTATTTATTTTCTTTTGCTATAGGGTCTTGCTAAATTGATTAGGACCTTGCTAAATTGCTGAGGCTGGCCTTGAATTTCAGATCCTCCTGCCTTAGCCTTCCAAGTCTCAGGGATTACAGGCATGCACCCCCTCACCCAGCACTGATTCACTTTAATTATGTCTTTTGGTAGAGATTCTTAATTAGTCCAGTTTATTAAAGTTTTCATTTGTGGTTATCGCTTTTGTGATCTGTTTAAGAAATTGTTAGGGGGGAGGAGTTAGTTCAGAATGTGTATTTAGCATGAGTACTTAGCTTGTGTGAGGCCCTAAATTCAATCCCCAGCATAAATAGGTAAATAAAACAAAATAACCAAAACTTAAAAGGAAGAAAAATTGTTGCTTGTCCTGATGTCATAAAGATAAATTCCTAGCTGGGCGCCGTGGTGCAAGCCTGTAATCCCAGAACTTGGGAGGCTGAGGCAGGAGGATCGTGAGTTCAAAGCCAGCCTCAGCAATCGCGAGGCACTTAGCAACTCAGTGAGACCCTGTCTCTAATAAAATACAAAATAGGGCTGGGGATGTGGCCCAGTGGTGGAGTGCCCCTGAGTTCAATCCTCGGTACCAAAAAAAAAAAAAAAAAAAAAAAAAAAAAGATAAATTCTTGTGTTATCTTTTAAAGGCTTTATTATTTACCTTTTCAATTTAGACTTATAATCCATCTGGAATTGATTTTTGTGTATTGTATTATAAGGGTAAAGTTCTCTTTTTTTCCATACATATACTCAGTTGACTCTAATACCCTTATATTCTTTGTTGAAAAGACTATCCTTTCATTACTGCACCGTTACTGCTTTCATAATTTTAGTGACTATACATATGTAGATCTATTTATGGACTTTTAATTTTGTTTCATTTGTCTATTTGCTTATCCTTATATGACTAACCATACAGTCTAATTACTATAGCTTTATAATAGATCTTAATGTATGATGATGTAACTATGTTTGGGATTTTTTGTTGTTGTTTGCCACCTAAATTCCTTGGCATTCTTTTTTTTCCTTTTTCTTTTCTTTCTTTCTTTTTTTTTTTTTTTTTGGCATCAGGGGTGATTGAACCTGGGGTTACTTAACTACTGAGCCACATGCCAGCCCTTTTTATTTTTTATTTTGAGACAGGATCTCTGTAAGATGCTTAGGGCCTCACTAAGTTGCTGAGTCTGGCCTTGAACTTGTGTTCCTCCTCCTGTCTCCTCCTGAGCTGCTGGGATTATAGGTATATGCCACTACACCTAGCTTCCTTGGCATTCTTGGCCATTTGCATATAAATGAAATTTAATTCAAATATTTACTAAATATATATTATGTGCTAGGAACAAAGATAGGTACTGAGAACATAGCTATCAAAAGAAGCTAAACATGGTGTACATGTGAGTGGGGAGGTTGAGGCAGGAGTATTGCAAGTGTGAGGCTAGCCTCAGCAGCTTAGTGGGACCCCATCTCAAAAAATAAGAGGCCAGGTGAGGTGGCACAAACCTGTAATTCTAGCAACTTGGGAGGCTGAAGCAGGAGGATTGCAAGTTCAAGGCAAGTCTCAGTAACTTAGTGAGACCAGCTCAAAATAAAAAAATTAAAAGGGTTGGGGATGTAGCTCAGTGGTAAAGCGGCCCTGGGTTAGATCCACAGTACCAAATAAATAAATAAATAAATAAATAGAACTGGGGATGTAGCTTAGGGGTAGAGCCCCTGTGAGTTCTATATCCAGTCCCTCCTGCCTTGGACCCCCCAAAAAGGCTTGATCCTCTCTTACAATTGGAAAAACCACTCACATAGGGTGAGATGAGAGAAGAGGGCCAAGAATGGACTCCCGAGGAACTCAGTATTAAAAGTCAGTTAGCAAATCTTGGTACAGTGGCCCATGCCTGTGATCATAGTTACTTGGGAAACTGGGGCAGGAGGATCACAAGGAGGCCAGCCTAGTACTGCAAAATAAATAGATTAAAAAAAAAAATAGCAAGGTGTGGTGATGCATGCCTGTGATCCCAGTTACTGGGGAGACTGAGGTAGGAGAATCACAAGTTTTGGGCCAGCCTTACCAACTTAGTGAATCCTATCTCAAAACATCAATAACAAAGAACTAGAGATGTAGCTTAGTGGTAAAAGACCATGGATTCGGCTGGGATGTGGCTCAGCGGTAGGGCGCTCGCCTAGCACGTGCGCGACCCAGGTTCGATCCTCAGCACCACGTAAAATTAGTACATGCGTTGTGTACAACTAAAGCAAATAAATAAATATTAAAAAAAAAGACCATGGATTCAATGCTCAGTACCATGATAGTGATGATGATAATGATGATAAATAAAATAAAGTCAGTTAGCAAAGAAGACAGAGGTGAACCTCTGCGCAATCCCAAATGTAAGAAAACTGAGAAAGGACAACATGAATGAGGCAAAGGGAAAAAGGTGTATTCAGAGTGTGGTCAGGTTGCATCAACCTTGCTACAAGGTCAAGAAATATAGACAAAACATCCATTGGACTTAGCTCAGAGTGCCACCTTGGAGAAGCAGTTTCTGAAGGGGTATGGGGTTTGTGTCTTTATTAGATTGTAAATCTTGGATTGGAACAAAGTTCCCCATTCATTTAGTTTGATTAATATTATTTCATTGTGATAATAAGATGATCTGCATACTACTGAATATCATAAAGGCCAAAATGTTTTTTCTCTTTTATACCACTCCCCTTCATATCCATTCTTATAGTTGATGGAAGAGCAATTGTTCTTCTAAATGCAGTATAATTTAATACTCAAACAAAGAAGAATTAAACAAAATTTAATTTTGTTTGTTTTAGATATTAAAAAATTAAACAAAATTTAACAAAATTAAACAAAATTTAATTTTGTTTGTTTTAGATAATAAAAAACTATATCCGTTCATCCTTTTATGCATATCAGCAAGCATTTATGATGACACACACCTGTATTCACAGTGATTTGGGAGGATTGCTAGAGTTCAGGAATTAGAAGTCAGCTTGGGCAACATAATGAGCCCTTGCCTCAAAGGAAAAAAAAAAAAGCATATGTAGAGCAATCACCAACTACCTAGACTTAAAAGCTCTATGCTAAGGGTATAAGTAGGGAAGGAAAAAGAAGGAAGGAAGCCCAGAAAGATATATTTGGCCCATGTATATCTTGTTGAATTAACTCTGCAAATTATTTTACAAGCTTTTTTGTTTAATTGGTTCTGGGGATTGAACTCACAGGCATTCAACCAATGAGCCACATCCCCAGCCTATTTTGTATTTTATTTAGAGATAGGGTCTCACTGAGTTGCCTAGCACCTTGCTTTTGCTGAGACTGACTTTGAATTCGGGATCCTCCTGTCTCAGCCTCCTGAGCCACTGGGATTACAGGCATATGCCATCGTGCCTAGGTTTACAAACTTTAATCACTACTCAAACAGGTTTTAAAATTAAGCTCTGTGACCTGAAAACAATTTCGGAAAGTGAGCAGGCATGGTAACACTTTCGTGTAATCCTAACAACTTGAGAGGTTGAGGCAGGAGGATTGCAAGTTAAGGCTAACCTTGACAATTAAGCAAGACCCTGTCTCAAAATAAAATAAAAATGGAACCGGGCATGGTGGCGCATGCCTGTAATCCCAGCACTTGGGAGGCTGAGGCAGGAGGATTGCGAGTTCAAAGCCAGCCTCAGCAATGGTGAGGCACTTAGCAACTCAGTGAGACCCTGTCTCTAGTAAAATACAAAAAAGGGCTGGGGATGGGGCCCAGTGGTCAGGTGCGCCCGAGGTCAATCCCTGGTACCAAAAAAAAAAAAAAAAAAAAAAAAAAAACAAACAAACCAAACCCCCCCCCCCCCAAAAAAAAAAAGGCTTGGTATGTAGCTCAGGGTAGAACACCCTTGAGCTCAGTCCCTGGTACGACACACATACACACACAAATTTATTTTTCAGAAAGTGCCTCCTTTTTGGTTAGATAAAAATCAGGATTTCAGTAGAGAAGGCTTTGTCTTTGTTGAAGGTCCTTCTATAATCTATTTTCTTGGTTTGTATTTATACCTTGGTATGTATGTTTGAATTATCTTCTTTTAATTTTAAATTTGAGTGCTTATTTTAGGAAAGGAAGAACAGAGATTAGTTCATTTTCAAATACAATAAAAACTTCATTATGTATGGGCAGTGCTAATTATTTATCATTAATCAAGGGTCAGGACCAAAGTTTATCTTTCTCCATTGCATGCATTGTTAGTAGACCAGCACTTGGGTTCAGGTGGATTAATAAAGGTTCAAGTAAACCATTTCAAGCACACCTGAATAACTTACACATTTCTACTTTACTGATATAGTATTAACATATTAATTTCAAATAATTTTAAAAACATGTTTCTTAAAGTTAGGATTTTTTGAGGATGCTAGGTTTATTTTTTCCCCCCTTTATGTGGAGTACTTGCAAATGTAGTAGAAGTTTGGTAGGTTAGCGGAGTCTTCAGAAATAAGATTAAGCTTGAGTTGATTCTTCCAGACTCTGGAATGCAAGGTGAGTACAACACCTTGTCAAAAGTGAGGCTCTCCCTCTCTCCACTGGGAATTGAACCCAGGGCATTGTGCTACCACTGAGCTATACCCCCAGCCCTTTTAATTTATTTTTAAATTTTGAGACAGGGTCTTGCTAAATTGCTGAGGCCTGCGATCTTCCTCCCTCAGCCTGTGGGGTCACTGGGATCTAGGTGTCACCTCTGTTCCCAGTTACAAGTGAGGAGGGGATGTCTTTCTTCTTTTCTCTTTCTCTCTTTCTTCTTCTTTTGTATGTGGAGGGGGAGGGGGGTATTGAACCCAGGGGCATTTTACCACTGAGCATTACACCCCAGCCCTTTTTGTTTTTTATTTGAGGCAGGGTCTTGCTGAATTGTTGGGGGGGGGGGGGTCTCACTAAGTTGCTGACTGCCCTGGAACTTGTGAGCCTCCTGTCTCAGCCTTTCCAGTCTCTGGGATTACAGGCATGTGCCACATGCATTTAGAGGTGACACTTTTTCAGGAGGACAGAGGAAGAGAGAGAGGGAAAAAAAAAGGGGGGGAATATAAGCTTATAAATTATGGTCACAGGGGCTGGGGTTGTGGCTCAGCGGCAGAGCGCTCGCCTCGCACGTGCGCGGCCCGGGTTCGATCCTCAGCACCACGTAAACATAAATGCATTGCATTGTGTACAACTAAAGTAAATAAATAAATATTTTTTAAAAATAATAACTAGGGCTGGGATTGTGGCTCAGCGGTAGAGCGCTCGCCTAGCACGTGCGCGGCCCGGGTTCGATCCTCAGCACCACGTACAAATAAACGCATTGTGTACAACTAAAAGCAAATAAATAAATATTTAAAAAAAAAAATAATAATAATAACTAAACACTTACTATTACTGCTGTGACCATATTTTTAAAAAATATTTATTTATTTACTTTAGTTGTACACAATGCAATGCATTTATGTTTACGTGGTGCTGAGGATCGAACCCGGGCCGCGCACGTGCGAGGCGAGCGCTCTGCCGCTGAGCCACAACCCCAGCCCCTAAGTGTTTAGTTATTTTACACAGAGCTTTTGGCAGATCATTCAGAATGATTCTTCTTTGATTTGTTAGTTTTTTTTTTTCCCATAGAAATCACTAGAGTCCGACATACTGGCCTGTAATCCTAACAGCTCAGGAGGCTGAGACAGGAGGATCACAAGTTTGAGGACACCCTCAGCAATTTAGCAGGTCCCTAAGTGCCTTAGTGAAACCCTGTCTCAAAATAATAAATAAATAAATAAATAAAAGATTTTTGGGAACAAAATCAACACACCAAGACCCTGAATACAGGTGCCAAGGTGACCCAGGCTCAGGAAGCCACTGGAACTAATGGCAGGGTTTAGGGCAGGAATGAAACAGTTATTGCCAAGGTCTTTATCTCATTTAATTTCTTTAAACAATGCTTGAAAGTAATATTTTGCCCCATTTTACAGATGACAAAACTGAGGTACGCATAGCTAAAGAGGTGATTAGGTGATTTTCTGAAGGTCACAGAGCTGGGAAGCAAAAAACTGGAATAAAAAAAAAAAAAAAAAAGGAAAGGAAAGGACTTGGGCTATAGCTCAGTGGTAAAGCACCCCTGGGTTCAGTTCCCAGTATCAAAACAAACAGAAAAAAAGCCAAAAAGTATTAGAAACAAAGACTACTAACTGAGGCAAATTAGTGGTCTCTGGTAATACTTTAGTTCTAATTGGTGAAGAAGGAAAATAGAAAATTAAGACAGTTTAAAATGATGTTTAACATTTTCAGCTCCATGTTTAATCAGCATAATCATCAGCTGACATTTACTCTGAACCCCTTGGGTGAGTGGCACTAAACCAGGTTCCACAAGAAATATTATCTTCTGCCTACGTGAGCAAATCAGCTGTTGAACTATTGCTCTTAGAAGCTATAGATAATAACAGTTGATGTTAATGTTGTGGGATTTCAGCCTTAGAATCATGAGGTTAAAGTATAAAAATAAAAAAACCCAAAAAATTTTTAACAGAAACTACCTACTTTTTGTATTGAATAAAGAAGTCACTATCCTATGCAGTGGAATACTAAACATGCCAAGTTATTTATTAATATTTAAAAAAATATTGTTTTAGTATGAAAGTGTTGAATTTTATTTGATTAATCATTGTATGAATAATGCAAGGTAAGCTTTCATTTTGACAAGTAAAAATAAGGAGGTGAGTTGATTTAGAGCACATTATGTAAAATCTTAAAATAAGTGGTGCCTGCCTTGAAAATTCAAATACAAAGAAATTTTGGTGGATGTCAAAAATTTGTGATTAAAACCTACTTATACCTACCTCTGAGGTTAATATCACATTTTGTATTAAGGTGCTTTTCATTCTATATTAAAAGTGTTTACTTTAAATATGATTAGATTTTAAGTGTTCATCATTCCCCAGTCATCCCCCCCCACCCTTGTTTATTCCTCCTCACCCCAATTTCTTTTACTTTGGTAGGGTGCCTATTGCTGGCTACTCAGTCATTAATATTCTAGTACCATTTAAGGTAGCTCTGCTGGGTATATTTATTTTGAGTTCTACAATCCAGTTTCTCTTTAACCTGGCTTCCTAAATCAAGTTGATAAACCAGTTTATTTTTCTGCCTTTTCGTTTCAACAACTCATGATTTAGATTGGCTAGGAGGATATAATGTAATCCGAGAACAACCTGTTCCCCTTGGAATCTGTATTTTCGAGGCTTCCTCCTTTCCTGGCTGAACGTGCTGAAGTCAGGCAGAGTACCTTGTGAAGGACTTCAGCCCCCACAGTTCCCTGTGTGCGCATGCCCTCTCTTCTTACAGTTGTCAAAGTGCTTTTGCCAGAGCGGTCACATAATCAACCTGAAAGAAGAAAATAAATACCGTGTACTTTAAATTTTTATCGATCCTTAAAAACTGGACACTCAAAGGTAACTGCTACTACAAATTTGTTACTTGAAAGTGGGTTAATGCATGTAAAAACCGATCTATTGTGTGTGTGGTGGGGGAGGGGAGGGAGGTATCTATTTCTCATACTTTGCTGTAAATAAGCAAAATAAACCCCAAATCAAACAACCTATACAGGCAGTTATTGAGAGACATTGCATGTTAACTTTGTAAATTTTATCTTAATCTACTGCTTACCTTTTGTTTAAAGGGTCTTATTTACTAAAGGTGGGTCTTGACCTTGACAGAGTGAATTTATGCAGAAAGTGAAATTTTCCTATTTAAGGAGTATTGAGAAATGTGTTCCTGGTATATCATTTTAAAAATTCAGTGAATATATTAATATTAATTACAGCCATTATAAAATATTTTTAGTCCAGCTTACTTCTTTGCCCTTTTTGCTATTAATTTTTTTTCACCGATAGCATGTAATTTAAATTGAGAGTATTAACAAAAAGCATTGGGTCCAGAAAAGCTGGATGATATTAAAATTATAATCAAATGTATATTTCAGCCATGATGATATGGCTATTATAAAGGCAATTCTAGCTCACTGGAAGCAGCTCAAAAACCAGAATTATAATAATTTACTGCAGCATTGTTTAAACCAAGTATGAAAATGTCTCTTTCTATGACCATCTTCTTTGGCAGTGATAGAACTTTGTGCTGTCTGAATCCAAATTGCCTCTTTGTGTTGTATTTTACAATACTGATCAAAACCATTGTTTTAAGACCAACGGAGGTAAGGAACATAAAAGCAATCTTAAGTAGATTTTATTGGTGATATCTGGCAATCTGTGATGTATGGTATATTGGATTGGGTTTCTTTCTAGGGGAAGGGGAGAGACAGGGGTTTGAGGAGTAGAAAGGAGAATCAGGTGACTGTGAAGCATTTGCTTGAGCCCGCTTATTTGTGCATGAAACTTTGACATGAAATACCAATTAAGTATTTTATGTCTTTAATAAAATAGTAGAACTACTTTAATGTAATTTCTCAGTTGGACATCTTTTGCTTAATAGCTAAGAGCAATAATATCTCCATTTTACTGTAGTTGTTATTCATTAGGATGTCCAAAGGCAGCTTTTATGTGTATCAAAATGCCCTTATACAAATGCCCTAAGCAAGATGTTCTCCAGTACATGTTAATTAACTATATTAAATATATTAATAACTTTGTTGCAATTGTACTGAATCATCATCTAAAAATAATGATATGTTTGGTCATATGCTCCTTTAACGTTTCAAAATATTTGTTTGCATAGTCTTAGTCCTGTAATGTTTGTATTTTTAAAGTAATTAACATGCAAGGAACAGACTAACTCAATGGTAACTACATGTATGGAAATATCTTGGTTTTGAGCGATTACTATTTTCATCCTTGAATAAGAAAAGAGGCTGTATGACAGAGGTGAATATAGTTCTATGCGAAATGGAAAATACCATACACTCCTTATATGGCTAAATGAAGCAGCGGTGGCAATGCACTATAATTACAATGTATGAGAATTTGGGACTTTGTACTCCTCTATTTTTAACACTTTTGCTAGCATATGGTAATTCAGGGTCATCAAACCATAGTCTTCCACTGCTAATACTAGAGATAAGAGAATGGATTCTAAATTTGCCAATCTTGTGACCAAGGATATAGCAGGGGGATTCAAAAATGAAAATCTAGCAACCCAGAATTATCTTGACTGTCTACTTAAATCTCAGACGGATTTTTAAAGCCCCGCCCCCAATCCATCTCACAGTCTCCCTCCCTCCCTCCCTTTCTCTTTCTCTCTCCCCTCCTCCCCATCCTCTCCCCCCTCCTCCCCCCTCTCTCTCTCCTCTCCCTCCTTCTCTCCCTCTCTCTCTGACCTCAAATCCAACTAGAAGCATTTCTACACTCTGCAGAGAAATTCTCAGGCTCCTGTTGAGACCTGAAGCACTGAGAAGCCAAGAAATCCTCTTGTGCGGCAGAATTGGAAACAAGAAAATTGGAGATTAAGCAGAAAAACCATAATCCTTAGAGTAACAAGAAGCAAGCACTTCCAAATGTTTCAGTAGGTTTCACCTTTTTAAAAGCGGTGATATAATATAGATGTATACATATATATTATTTTTTTAAAAAATGTCTCCCAACAAAATGGAGTAGCTGCCGCTGCGAGGCTAGAGAATGATTGTGCAGCTGAGTCCTTCTAACAAATGCCAAGGATTTCCTCCCTCGTGCTGGTTCACTGTAGCTAAATGAAACAATTATCCAGGCAAGAAGGCAGTTTGTTAATCAAGAGGCTTAAGACGGCGGTTTTCTTTAAAGTGCTGGAGCTGAGGAAGGGGGAAGAAAGGGTCGTGTGTGTGTGTGTGTGTGTGTGTGTGTGTGTGTGTATGTGTGTGTGTGTGTGTGTGTGTGTGTGTGTGTGTGTGTGTGGTGTCTTTTTAACCTTGCTGAAGGACGCAGCAGTATTTATTGACGTATGCAAATAACTGGGGGAGGGTGGTGCTTGGGAAAAAACAGGAACCAGAATCAGTTTCTCATTGCAGGGTGAACGCTCTGAGTTCCGGTAAAGGGAAAAGAGACGTGGCGAAATTGCTGTCTTTCTGTCTTATAAGCACATCTCTCACTAATACAGAAAAGGAAGCAAGACATCAGAAAGGGTGAAGACGCTCTCACAGTATTTTTAGAGACCTTGCTTGTGTTCCCCCTCCCCAGCCCGACCTGTTCTTTTAAACGGGAGATTATGGATTTGCTTTGCAATTGGCTAGTAGCGGTGGCACTGGATTTTCGCAAGTAAAACACCGCCTGCTTTAGCGAGGGGCATTAACGATCACTTTGACAATAACGCATCTCTCTTTTTTCCGTTTCAGCTGCGCAAACCATGCAGGATGATTTACTGATGGACAAAAGCAAAACCCAGCCCCAGCCCCAGCAGCAGCGGCAGCAGCAGCAGCAGCAGCAGCAGCCCCAGCCCGAGCCCAGCGTAGCCGAAGCCCCGTCCACGCCCCTCTCCTCAGAGACCCCCAAACCGGAGGACAGTAGCGCAGTGCCGGCCCTTAGCCCCGCCGCGGCCCCGCCGGCCCCCAACGGCCCGGACAAGATGCAGATGGAATCGCCGCTCCTGCCGGGCTTGAGTTTCCATCAGCCCCCACAGCAGCCTCCGCCGCCGCCACAGGAGCCCACCGCGCCGGGCGCGTCGCTGTCGCCGTCCTTCGGCAGCACCTGGTCCACCGGCACCACGAACGCGGTGGAGGACAGCTTCTTCCAGGGGATCACCCCAGTCAACGGGACCATGCTCTTCCAGAACTTCCCGCACCATGTCAACCCAGTCTTCGGAGGCACTTTCTCCCCGCAGATCGGCTTGGCGCAGACCCAGCACCACCAGCAGCCGCCGCCGCCAGCGCCGCAGCCAGCGCAGCCGGCGCCGCAGCCCCAGGCGCAGCCCCCGCAGCAGCGCCGGTCGCCCGCCAGCCCTAGCCAGGCGCCCTACGCGCAGAGAAGCGCTGCCGCGGCGTACGGCCATCAGCCCATCATGACCAGCAAGCCGTCCTCTTCTTCTGCCGCTGCGGCCGCCGCTGCCGCAGCTGCGGCCTCGTCGGCCTCATCCAGCTGGAACACGCACCAAAGCGTGAACGCCGCTTGGAGCGCACCGTCCAACCCATGGGGTGGCCTGCAGGCAGGCCGGGACCCTCGCCGAGCTGTTGGCGTGGGTGTGGGCGTGGGAGTAGGGGTACCCTCCCCACTTAACCCCATCTCGCCGCTCAAAAAACCCTTCTCCAGCAATGTGATCGCGCCTCCCAAGTTCCCTCGTGCGGCTCCTCTCACCTCCAAGTCCTGGATGGAGGATAACGCTTTCCGGACCGATAATGGTAACAATCTGTTACCATTTCAGGTAATGCTCTGGTGCACCTGCATCCGTCTTACCCCTATCCTTCTTCTTCCTCCTACTCTGCCTTTTAGTCTTCCCACCCATTTTTATTTAAAAAGGGCAGCAATGTCCAGCTCTCCCCAAAGCCTTCAGTTAACTGTGGCTGTTCCACTCCCCGGAGGCGGGGATTGGGGGGGGGGGGGGGTGAGGTTGAGGGAACTACGTGTCTACTCCGGGAATTGTGTATGTGCCTGTTGAGGTAGAAAACAGCCTTTTTCTTTTAGTTTATTTTCTCTTTCACTGTGATTGTGCTTCTCATTTTGACCTTCTTTGACAAATAAAGCTGCAAGTGTATGGCAAGGGGCCGGCATAGTCCCAGGATGAGTAGGCTGAGAATTCCCATCATTTTAAGTGGCTACACATTTCAGGTTATGCAATCTAGGCTCAGGGTGCTGCCTGAAAGCCATCCACACCCAAACCACTCTGGCCTTACTCTTAAGGAGGTTAACAACTCTTTAGTGGTGCTATTTCAAATAGTTGCATATGCTCAATTAAACTAATGTGAACACATGTGTTTATGTCTCACTGTGGTGTTGGAATCATTAATAACAATCAGCATATTGCCCCTGCCGGGAAAATTATGAGTGTGAGATTCCAATAAACACCCAGAACTATATGGGACTGAGGTGGAAGAGTGTAAATTCTAGGGACAAACATTCCCACGTTACCTAGAAGGATTTAGAATTTTTTTTTTTCCTTTGCAGAGGAGACAATAGGACACGACCTTCAGAGCCATATTGCAATGGAGTCTATTTGTTAGCTAGCACTGAAATATTTAAAGCTGCAGTGTCCTTCACCAGTTGGGTTATTTAAGAAGACAATGCAGATCAATTACACTATTTGAAATGGCAAAGTGAAAGTCTTGCAATTTTAATGAAAAATGAGTCTTGTATCTTGATATTAAATGCCAATGAAAAATCTAGGAAGTGCCCCAGACCAAAAGGTTGAATGAAGACTGTCCTTATTTCTGTTCTTGCTTCTGATCCAGTTCGAAGCCACTGTAGTTGGCAGTGTCCTGGACATCTTGTTATCCAGAAAGGGCTGGTGAGGATGTGTGTTCACTTGATGCATTTGTTCTCAGACACTTACCCTTCACTTATGAAATGATTTGTCTGTGGGCTTTGAGGCTCAGTTTAAAAAGAAAGAGAAAGAAATGGAGCAAAGATAAGATTGGGCCCAATTTCAGTGGTCAAAGAAATGAAATAGAAATCCTTGACCCATGCTGAACGATGACAGAACTGACAATTTGACAGAAATAAGGTGTTAGGTACTCTTGAACCTTCATTTTTGTTGGTCTTTACATTTCAGATGTTTAGGGTGGGTCCCATTCATGAAGGAAGAGATAGGATTATTGAGAACATCCCTCTCTAGGCTAACGCAAGGATTATTCTTGGAAGTTCAAGGAAGTCCATGAAACCTCTATGTTGTGTAAGAGAGAGTTTCTAATGGAAGAGGATCTTACCAAATTTTCCCAGGGATCTTTCAGGAGTGGAGGATTTTTAATATTAAGGTATATTTCTTCCCATCATTCTAAAGTTGGTCTATTTTAATAAAATGAAGAGACGATGCAAGATAAGATTAGTTTGGTAAACAGAGAAAAGGAGGAATCTGCTTTCTGCAATTTATTTATGTTTTCTTTTGGGGGGAGTAGGGCAGGGGGAGGCTGTATTTGGTAGGCGGAGCCAACTGATTTTAACAATTGCTCTTTTTTAAAAATATTTATTTATTTACTTTAGTTGTACACAATGCAATGATTTATGTTTATGTGGTGCTGAGGATCGAACCCGGGCTGCGCACGTGCGAGGCGAGCGCTCTGCCGCTGAGCCACAACCCCAGCCCAACAATTGCTCTTTTTATTCTGATGCTCTCTACCCAAGTTCAGTCTCAAAGGATAATCTGAATACAGTTTCTTTAACTCTTTTTTTTTTTTTTTTTTTGGTTGTTGTTTAAGATGATATCTTGTTATGTTGCCCAAACTGGTCTTGAACACTGGGACTCAAATAGTCCTTCCTGTCTCAGCCTTCCCAGTAGTTTGGATCATGTGCCTGGCTATTGAATATAACCAGTTTTATATTATCTCCTGAAAAGGGGATTGGGAAGAAATTAAATCCACAAAATATCACCAAACCTGATCTTGACTAATAGTGTGGGGATTTCCGATTGTTTCTCAGCAAACCATTTACCAATGATGCTAGTAAGAGCCAAATGCACTGGATTGAGTTTTCTCTCTTGTGTCTTCGTCTCTGGTGATACTATTGACTAGGCAAAAATGGTCAAAATATTTTTGTAAGAATGATTTGAGTGAAAATTGAGCAGTATTTATTTGGTCTCAGGAAGAATTACATGCACTGTATGTCACATTTCAGTTCCTTACTTAAAATGGAATTTTAAGGTTTTTTTAAAAAAAATTTATTTATTTGCTTTAGTTCTACACAATGCGTTTATTTGTACGTGGTGCTGAAGATTGAACCCGGGCCGCGCACGTGCTAGGCAAGCACTCCACCACTGAGCCACAACCCCAGCCCGAATTTTAAAGTTTTGAAGCAATATTAGAACCAGAGGATCTGGACTGGGTGGCACATGCTGAATCCCAGTTACCAGGAAGGCTAAGGCAGGAAGGTGGCTTGAGCCCAGGAGTTCTGGGCCAGCCTGGGCAGCTTTGCAAGACCCTCTCTTAAAAAAATAAATAAATAACGGGCTGGGGATATAGCTCAGTGGGGGAGTGCTTTCCTAGCATATGTAAGACCTTGGGTTTAATCTTCAGTGCCATACAAAAATAATAATAGTGAAATAAAAAGAAGCAGAGAAATAACTTCATTGTGCTTTGGCTTGGAATTTTATCAGAGTTGGTTTGTGTCAATAACTATAATCAAGTATGTTAAATAAAATATCTTAGGTCTTACATGCAGAATTTTATGTGTTTGTGCATTTATTTGAATCATTTTTCTAGGGCTGGGGTGTAGTTCAGTGGTAGAGTTTAGCATACAAAAGGCCCTAGGTTCAATTCCAGCATATAGACCCCAAATGATTTTTCTAAAGTAGTGAGAAATATCTTAAATATTTCTGATGACTTTTTTTGTGTGTGTGTGCTAGGGATTGAACCCAGAGGCGCTTAAGCACTGAGCCACATCCCCAGTCCTTGTTATTTTTTATTTTGAGACAGGGTCTTGCTAAGTTGTATAGGGCCTTGCTAAGTTGCTGAGGCTGGCTTTGAACTTGCAATTCTCCTGCCTCCCTCCTAAGCCTCTGAAATTACGGGTGTGCACCACCATTCCTGATGACTTTTTGAAAATTCATTTATTTTGGCAAATATGATTTTCTAATTTAAATTGAAGAGTTTATTTCATAGTATACCAACTATATATATATGTATATATATATACACACATATATGTATATATATATATGTGATTTTTTAAAAATTTATTTATTTATTTATCTGGTACTGGGGACAGAACCCAGGGGTGTTTTTACCACTGAGCTACATCTCCAGCTCTTTTATTTTTTGAGACAGGGTCTTGCTAAGTTGCTGATGCTGTCATCTAACTTGTGACCCTCTTACCTCAGCCTCCTGAGTCCCTGGGATTACAGGTGTGTGTTACCATTCCTGATTCAACTTTCTTATTTAACATACTCTTTTGAGCTAAAAAAGGTTTTAAACAGTGATCTAATCTAAAGTATCTTAATATATTTTTTTTAAGTCCATGCCTTACTCTCCAGTGCTTCTTTGTTTTCTTTTTGCTATTTTCTACCAACACAATAGATTTAAATTTTACGTAAGTGGTTTATATCATATTTTAATTTCTTATTCTAATGAAGTTGATTGGATCCCCAGGTTGAAATAACTACTTCCTTAGTGATTACTTATATCTAAAAGTCACCTCATTTTTATAAATAAGGAAACTGAGGTCCTAAGAGGTAGAGTGACTTGAGTCAGATCCTGGAACTCACTTTGTTATTCTGAGGCCTTAATTTTCCTGTAGTACCAGTGTTGTCAAGTAAAATTTTTACTTTTTAAGTCGGGTTCTCTTTGGACTCCACCCAAAGGAATTTAGTGATATAAATATATAGGGAGATTATCTATCAGGCTGATGCCTCCTGGTGATGTACAAGTTGCCAAGGCTGGCCTTAAACTTGCAATCCTCCTGCTTTGGTCTCCCAGTAACTGGGATTGTAGGCATGTACCACCTCACCTGACTGTTCTCCTTTTTAAAAAAATCATCTTTCCTGGAAGTAATATAAATTGTCTAGTTTTTGCTTGCCTTTGAATAAGAATAGTATGACCTAGTTTTAAAATTGAAGACTTTTCTCTAGTTGGTTTCTGAACTACTGCTCTAATGCAAATCCACTTAAGGTTCACCAAACCCCATAAACTGTTTCAGAGCTTATTATGACATGGTTGATGTGAGTGCCAACAAAACCGCATTATCTATATTCTACTTAAAAGAGGGTTGGTGGGGCTGCGGTTGTAACTCAGTGGTAGAGTGCTTGCCTAGCATGTGTGAGGCACTGGTTCAATCCTCAGCACCACATTAAAAACAAATAAAGAAAGAAAGAAAGAAAGGAAGGTATTGTGTCCACCTACAACTAAAAAAATTTTTTTTAAAGAGACTTGGTTAGGAAATATTAGGTTTTCTATGCTACTGAAAACATTAATATAATAATATAAACTGTTTACTTCAGAATTACATGTTGAAAAGTGGTTAGCTTAATATAAACTGTTCACGACCTCACGACCATGCAGTTAGTTGATATTCAAGTATGCTTCAGAAATGTATATTGTTAGATATCCTCTGACAAAGAAAGTGTTTTACTTATATAACTTTCTTTGTTTAGCCCGTTTTGCTTACTTTCAAGGGCTGCACAAGTATTGGAACTGGTTGTCATCACTCAGGCGATTTTTGTGGTATTTGATTTGCAAGAATCAAAAGACAATGCATTTTTGGCTACAATATGGAAAGTTCAATTAAGCCATGTGGATTTTACTGAGGAAAGAGAATTATTAGATGGCAGGCAGCATGGAGTAGTGAATGACGTATGAAGCTTGGAGTGAAGAAGACACTGGTCAAAGCCAGTGACTCTCTGTCACTGGTGATAAGGGACAAGTCTCTTATATAGTGATTCTTCTTCCTTGTCTGTAAAAATGGAGAGAGAAAGAGAAAGAAAGCATGCCTACTTTCTAGTTTGCTTTATGAGAGAATGTAATAGTGTTATGAAAATTAGATTCTATTATAGGAATACCTTTATGACTCTTGGATGCTTGCCTGTTACACTTGTAGTCAGAGTTAGAATTTAATAGGAAGAATATTATTGATATTCAGTAGTCCAGAGTTAAATACTAGCCAATGGCATATGGAAGTGGGGAGGTACTAGCAGAGATAGAAGAGCATTAAAAGGCACTTTATATATTGCAACTACCTGTTTTAGACAACCAATCATGGTGTTCTGAAGGCTAGGGTGTATATATGTATGCTTAAAAAATAATATGGGTTTATGACTACTTGTTTCTGCTTATGACTTACTCACCAATGCAAGCATAAGAGTTTTCCTGTTCTAAACATTTTAATTGGTGAAGAGGGAAATGCTTAAACTCTTAATTTCCTGACTGCTACAAGTGTTGATTTTGGTACTTCCAGAGATACTAAGATTCTAATTTGAAACTTCTTACTACCACTTTCCAGGAGGCTTTGCCTGGCTCTCTCTAGGGGCCAATGTGTTAGAGATAGAATTCAGGAGAGAACCCCAAGTTTGGAGCTGAGAATTGAGGTAATTGAGCCACGGATTCATGGGGGTTTCCTGGAATTTTGTTGTGCTTGCAGTGGTAGCCAGACTCACAAGGAATCTTCCATAGGTGGTTCTAACAACCTTGTGGGTAGATTGTTACATCGGGGTTCAAATGCCCTAATTTATCTGTTAGACTTTGGTTCTGCTGCATGTAATTTTCACATACTTTAAGTATTGTTTACAGGTGCTAAGAAAACTTCTTAATGTGAAACCATTCTAATATTTGCCTTTTGATTCAACTTCAAATAGAAAAGTACTAGTGAATTAAAATACTATAGTAACTTAGCAATTGGGAATAGAGCCTACCTTTCTCTCTCCAGAAACACTATTATGTAATCCTCAGAAATAATTAATATACAAATTCGTGTTGGCAGACCTCAGAGGTGAGAAACAGAAATGGGCACCAAACAACCTTTATGCCATTTGAAATGATCTTAGAATTAATATACACAAAGTGAAGGAAACATTGAATACTGATTGTGTATGCATAAGAATATTATATAGCCTCAAGCATTCCTCAAGCATTCAGACTCATTTCAAGGCCAATATCAAGTATAGGAGAAAAAAATGTAGACTATCTTTAGTAACTCAATGCAACAAATTAAATGGTGACTGCTACCAATGGGCAGAAGTGCCCAATACTTAGTACGTCTTCATGAATGGATGAATGAAAGTTTGGGGCTTTAGCATATGTTTAGAATGTGCAAGGCCCTAGGTTTAATTCCCAGCACGACAAAATGAATGAATGAAAATTTAAACCCAAATTGTTAGTTTTGTTTTTCTATCCTTTTAATATTATATATCTATCATTTTTGAGACAGATTCTCCATTCTAGTATTTCTCTGCAAGGTATTTATGGAATACAGAAACACAGGTGAATGTATATAATTTCCTGAGGGGCACCTACAATTTATAAAAAGAGACAATTTTATTTTCTCTTTCCAGACTATATGGACACCCCATGGTTGCTAATCTGAGATCCTGTTGAGTGTTGGGCATGTTAAGAGATAAGCAACTTTTTGTTTACTTTCTTTTCTGTTTTTTGGTGTTGGGAATTGAACTGAGGCCTTATACATGCTAAGTACTTGCTCAAACACTGAGCTACATCCCTGCCTTTACAAGCAGGATTCTTGCTTTGATGTAAAAGACAACCAGTAGATGGGAGCACTAGCTTATATCCTATGAGTTAAAAATTCCTTTTCCTCTTCATTTTTTGATCAGCTTATTCTTTTGGAGTTAATTTATCCTGACATGATGATTGGATTTGTTCCTGATGTCCCATGTCAAGTTATTAATAATAGAACTGACTAAAACAAGAATCAGTATAACTCTGACAATAACAACTTAGAAATATTAAGGAGAAAATTCTGTGGTTTAAAAGGTTGACAAAGAACAGGTTATAGTAGGCCCATTCAGTTAGTCATTCATTCTAGGCATGTTAAATTGGAAAGCAGAGATGAAAAGGGAAAAATATTTTCAATCTTAAAGGTGTAGTAGGATTTGAAAATTGATTAGGGATGGGAATTTTTCAGAGGAAACATCTTAGTGATCTGACAATCTGATCCCTTACTCTAAACTCTAGGAGTCAAATAAGCAGCAATTGAAGGAGGCAAGAGGTAAATATGTTCAGAAAGCCCCTCTTATACAATCTGGTGAAAAAATTTCTTTCCTCTTGTGGACCAGATAAATAAAACTTAGATATAGAGGATTAAAAATAGTGAAGGCCAATAAAGTTCATGAGATTATGAGGAAAAGCTAATCTCAAAGAGATTATTTTTAGATTTATTACAAATCTGTTTTTATGTTTACAGTTGATTTTATTGGTAGACTATTCAACTCTTTGCCACATCATTGTTTGAAGCAGTTGTAACCATTAATAGAATCTTGAGATCAGATATATATAGTTAAAAGGGATGACTTACTTTTTTTTTTTTAATACTAGAGATTGAACCCAGCAGTGCTCTACCATTGAGCTACCTCCCCAGCCCTTTTTATTTTTTATTTTGAGACAGCCCTGGCTAAGTTGCTGAGGCTGGCCTTGAACTTGTGATCCTCCTGCCTCAGCCTGTGGAGTTGTTGAAATTACAGGTATGCCCCACTATATCTGACTAGGTAGTATTTTTGTTAATTTGTGTAACTCCTACAGAATCCCTGATCAAAGGAATGGATTTTTTTTTCTTCTTTCTTTCTTTTTAATTTTTTTTGCAGTGTTGGGGATTGAACCCAGAACCTTCCTCATGCCAGGGAAGCGCTCTACCACTGAGGCACATCATAAGCCCAAAGGGATAGAATTTACATTCTTTAATTTCTTTTGGCATCTTTGTCCAAAATAATAATTTATGTACTCTAGCTTTTGGGTATTGTATTATTTCGATGTCCTTCTCCAAACAGATACAGCTAACATAAGTACAGAGGACCAGAATACCAAGCGCTTGGCTTCTCTTTTTAAAAATAAAATATTTTATTTAATCCTTACATGTTCTTGTGAATTAGGGATTATTATCCTAATTGACACTGAATATTACCTAACTAGTAAGATAAGAGAGGAGGAATGGAAACTCAGGTCTTTTGACTCCAGGTCTAGTTGTTTCCTTATGCTCCATCTGCTTGTCTCTGATCTTGTCCCATACTGTCATTCAATACGCTTTTGATGTTATGCTTTTTCTGCAGATCCTCCTTGATTTCTGTCATCCCACCTTGCTTTGTAGCATTTGTCATTCTCTGATAGGAGCTTGTTTATTATTTTGTTTTGTTTCTCTACTCTAGAATGTAGGTTTCATAAGGGCAAGGACCTTTTTATTGAAGTGTCCTCATAGGCTATGATAGTACCTGGGGTATTTTAGGCACATGGTCAATATTTGTTGAATGTGTTACTGTATCACATTTACAAATGATTATGTATTTATTGGTCAATTTGCATGTTGCTAGGAATGTAATAGTAATTTAATTTTGTAAATATTCAGCTGGCCTGCCAGAGTTGAGGGTAGGCTCTAGAAAGTAAAGAGGAAGAGTATCCTGTTCTTAAATAATTCCTGTTAAAATAGAGAATGGTACAGTCTAAAGTAGAGTATGATATGCACAATAAAGAGTGTGTACTTGAATCAGAAGAAGTAATGATTATATTTGTCTCAGAGAGAGATAGCATGCGAGAGAGAGTGATTGGAAAGCTATCAGTTTGTCTTTATAGCTTAAACTATCTTCAAAGTTTTTTTCTGATTTTGAAAGTGATACATATTTGCTGTTTAAAAATTGAGGGGAGGACTGGGGAAGTGGTTCGGTGATAGAGTGCTTGTCTGAGCATGTGCAAGTCCCTGGGTTTGAGCCTCAATACTGCAAACAATAAAAATCAACTTGAGGTGGGGACAGATCTCCTATTGCTCATAATTCTGTTTCCCAGAGATAAGTACTTTTAATGTTTTGGTGTATTTTTCTGCCAATCATCTCTGTTTTATGTGTGTATATATTCTATTTTACATAGTAGAGATCAGTCTCTTTACATGGTTTTACAGCCATATTTTAGCATTTTACATCATTATAGCAATAAACATTTTTGATGATTCCATAATATTTTATCATAGGAATGCATTACAATTTACAGAAATGTTTCTATATTTGGAGGATATAGATTGTTTTCAGGGTTTTTTTTTTTTGTTGTTTGTTTGTTTTGTTTTTCAGTGCTGGAGGTAGAACCCATTGGCTCTCTCATGCTAGACTTCAGATTTTAACTATTAAACATAGTGCTACTATGAACATCTTTGGCCATTTTAATGCTTTCTTTAGAACCGAATGGGCAAGGTTCCATAGGCACACTAGGGAATGGGGTGTAGGGATTGCAGCAAAGTTTGTTAAGTAGAGGGAACAGCGGGTGTACTGGGCAAGAAATAACATGGGGTATGCTGAAAGCAGAAGACTCAGGGTAGAAACTGGATGTGGTAGAGCATGCCTATAATCCCAGAGGCTGAGGCAGGAGGATAGCAAGTTCAAGGCCATCCTCAGCAATTTAGCAAGGCCATAAGCAACTTAGCAAGACCCTGTCTCAAAAAATAAAAAGAGGGCTGGGATTGTGGCTCAGTGGTAGAATGCTCGCCTAGCACGTGCGCGGCCTGGGTTCGATCCTCAGCACCACGTACAAATAAACATATTGTGTACAACTAAAGCAAATAAATAAATAAATAAAAGAGCTGAGGATGTGGCTTGGTGGT
This sequence comes from Tamias sibiricus, assembly GCA_025594165.1. NCBI lineage: Eukaryota > Metazoa > Chordata > Mammalia > Rodentia > Sciuridae > Tamias > Tamias sibiricus. The sequence continues at coordinate 135,738,388 of CM046663.1, read as the reverse complement.
AGAATGCCCCTGGGTTCAATTCCTGGTGAAGTAGGAGGGACCAGATCAAGGGCATTCTAGTATTGCATGCCTTCAGCTTCCTCAAGTAGGGACATTGAAGAATATTTAAGATGAGAAATAGCTATGGTAAGACTTTTTAAAAAATATTTATTTGTTTGCTTTAGTTGTACACAATGCGTTTACTTTTACGTGGTGCTGAGGATCGAACCCTGGCCGCACACGTGCTAGGCAAGCGCTCTACCGCTGAGCCACAACCCCAGCCCCCTATGGTAAGGCTTTTAAGTTGATGAGTGAAGTGATCACATCTTGGTTTCAGGAAGATTACAGAACATGGTACAGTAGTGCATGCCTGAATCCCAGCAACTCAGGAGGCTGAGACAGGGGGATTATAAATTTGAAGCCAGCCTCAGAAACTCAGTGCAAGACTCTTTTTCAAAACAAAAACAAAAATAACAACAAAAAACAAAACCAGGAAATAATTAGGAGGCCCATGGAAGCACCTGGTGATTACTTGGATGGAAAGAATAGATGAAAGAGAATGACTCTCCTGGGTTTAGGTAGCTGGGGAAGATAATTTAGAGGTAAAAATGCTTCACAGTGGTGGATGAGAATTTTCATGACTCATAAGCCAGGTGGGTTTCAGAGTGGAGGAATTTCAGAAGGGAAGCTGTGGGGGGGATATTTGAACAAATGATTCGACATTTCTTACCCACCCATGCTTTTGCGTGATTCTTTACTCATGGGAAGGAAAGTCTTATTAGGATAGATTACTTTGTGGACAACTTAGTAGAACACTACATCTGAAAGGAAAAATAACTACCATTCTAAGTCAGGAGCTTTTATTTCCTACCCTGATTTTATTTTATTATACGCCAAGAATTAGAGTCTGTGTTAGCTGATTAATCATCTTGTTTGTGGGTTGTAGCCTGGCATTGCAAAGGACTATAAAGAATTGCTAACCAGAGCCAGGCAGGGTGGCACACGCCTATAATCCCAGTGGCCTGGGAGGCTGAGACAGGAGGATTGCGAGTTCAAAGCCAATCTCAGCAATGGCAAGGTGCTAAATAAGCAACTCAGTGAGACCCTGTCTCTAAATAAAATAAAAATAGGGCTGGGGATGTGGATCAGTGGCTGAGCGCCCCTGAGTTCAATCCCTGGTATAAAAAAAAAAAAAAAAAAAAAAAGATTTGCTAACCAGTCGATCATATGGGAGGATCGTAGAAAATAAAAGAAATGAAACCTGGCATCCTTAAATTGAATAAACTCACTGAAAGATTAGTAAAGGTTATTAGCTAATCTAAGGTATCAATAATAAGGTCTTAGCAAAGTTGAGATTAGACTTATGGAATTTAGCTCTGTTGCACGAATACAAGGTTTAGTTTTTTAATGGGTATAAACATGATGAAATGTTTTGAAGCTTGGGATTCATAGTAGACCCATAGGTTGGTTAGTGAGTGTTGGTGGAGAGTGGGGGCAGGGGCAGTACAGGAGTCACTTAGAGCTGTGTATTCATTTCTAGGTACAGAGGTGGGCTCTAGCATTCATTAACTTTTCAAAGGGCTCCATAATTAAAAGACAGTTAAGAAACACAAATATAGAGCAAAAATACTGGCTCTCAGTAAACCTTCAAAAGGTTTTTAAAATTTAGGTATTTAAATTTTTTTCTTCTTTTTTTCATACCTGAGGGAATTCCTACCTAACTTTGAGAACTTTTTAAACAAATGGATGCCAGCCATAGTGGCACACACCTGTAATCTCAGCAACCAAGGAGGCTGAGACAGAAGGATCATAATTTCAAGGCCAGCCTCAGCAACTTAGCAAGGTCCTAAGCAACTTAGGGAGACCTTGTCTCAAAATTTAAAAAAGGACTGGGTGGACTGGGACTGGCTCAGTTGGTAGAGTGCTTACCTTGCATGCACAAGGCCATGGGTTTGATCCTAGCACCACCCCAAAAAAAAAAGTCTGGGGATGTAGCTCATTGGTAAAGAGCCTCTAGGATAAATCCCCTGCACCAAAAATAAATAAAAATTTTTAAAAAAGAAACCTCGTTTCTCTTTGATCTATCCTTTTCCAAAGCATTCAAATTATTTTTCACTAAATCAGTTGTTGGCATTCATTTAATTAGTTTACATATATTGAACTAAGTTACATAGTTAAATACCATTGGCATTGTAAAGATCTGGGGACAAACCCTTACAACCTAGGCAAACTTGCAGTTTATCTGGTAGGACAGAGATTTATGGACTTACTGATTATAGGTGTTGAGTTTACTATGGGACATTTTTTGTAGGGTAGATGGAACTCATAGTTAATCTGGAAAATCAGTTAATGTCTTAGTCCCTGTAAACTAAATACTTTAGATGGGTAATTAGTAAACAATAGAAATATTATTTCTCACAGTTCTGGAGTCTATAGTGTCAAAAATCAAGGCACTAGCAGATTTGGTATCTGGTGAAGGCAGACTCTCTGCTTCATAGATGTTACCTCTTTTTTGTTGTTGTTGTTTATTTGTTCGTTGTGGTATTGAGGTTTGAACCCAGGGGTGATATACTACTGTGCTACATCCCCAGCCCTTTTTATTTTTATTTTGAGACAGAGTCTTGCTAAGCTGCCCAAGCTGGCCTCAAACTTTTGATTCTCCTGTGTTAGTCTCCCAAGTCACTGGGATTACAGGCATGCACTACTACGCTGGGCTACATGGTGCCTCTTGCCTCATATGTTGGAAGGGGTAAACACATTCCTTTCAATTTCTTTTATAAGGGCATTAATTCCATTCATGAGGGAAGAGCCTTCATGACTCAATCACTTCCCCAAGGGACCCACCTTTTAATACTATCATATTGTGAATTAAAGTTCAACGTATGAATTTTGGGGGAAATGCTGACATTCAGACCATAGCAGCAAAGCTTTCACAATAGTAGTTGCTTATTTGCATATGTAAATGGACTAAAATGTCCATTTGATTCAAGAGAGGTATTTTGTTTCTTTTCTGGTATAGGAGATATAACTTAGAAATCTGGACTTCTCCACTATTACTAATATAAAAACAATTTTCTCAGAGGAAACTTCCACTCTCCCCATTCTTTTATTTGGCTGCTGTTATGACCTTAGTAGGTCTATTCCTACTATTGTAATCTAATGAAAGGAGTAGAGAGCTGGGGAAAAGGGAAAAGTAGTGGGCTTGTGAAGTATGTGTGTGTGTCGGGGGGCAGTTCTGAGGGTCCTAATCCTGGGTCTCAGCGGCACACGTCCAACTCACAGAAATGCACCAGACATTGAGGTTTTTACATAGAACCAAAGTTGATTAGATCATGTACGCTTTTTTGTTTAGCTCTATAACCATCTAACTACTATTTAAAGGCTAGTGTGGAAACTTAACCACCATCTATTACTTTATTTCCAGAGGAAAAAGCCCAAGAAACAAAAGAACATTTTGCCCCAGGGGTTCTGGAGATGGAGGTCAATGGTAAAGTGGTAGAGCACTTTCCTAGCATATGTAAGGTCCTAGGTTCCATCCCTAGCAACCAACACACACACATGACAGAAGAACACTTTGGAATGTAATTTGACATTATAGCCTGGTAAGAACAATTGGCCAGACTTTTGCATCTCAGCCCTTTTTATTTTTTATTTTGAGACAGGATCTTGCTAAATTGCTAAGGTGGGCTTCAAACTTAGAATCCTTTTGCCTCCGCTTCCTGCTAGGATTACAAGTGTGTGCCACCATACCAAGCCAGAGTAGCTATGTGAAGGCAGGTGAACCATGTAGGCATAACACAAGATTTTCATTTTAAAATATAATAGGATATTTGATATTCTAATTTAGGTTGAAATTCTGTTAAATATAAAACATAGAAAGAGACTTATAGGAAATTATAGCTTGATTTAAAAAATTCAAGACCTTGGCTTAAGAGGAAAGGCAGAAAAATCTCTTCAGTGTATATATTCTTTCATATTGTGGGGTATAATGGAGGATAAAACAGACAAGGGGACTGAGGTGACACATTCTGTTAGAGGAACATAAATAATAGAGAATGTATTGAATACTGAGATGTCAAAGGACATTGAAAGGCAGCAAAGAAGATTTCAGCAAAGAGGACAAAGCTAGGTAAAAGGATGCTTCAGCTTTTGTTACAATAATTAAATATTCAAAAAGGCAGCCATTTTATACTGTCCAGGAAGTTAAGCAATTGCTCATTTTATATTCCTCCTCCCTTTTTCTAAGCAAGCCATAAGCAAGCAAGCTGACATCAGGGATTTATATTAAGAAATTTCTTTTATGGAGTGTTATTAGCAAGTTCAAAACCTAATCTTTTAATCTCCTGTGGCATGATCATAATATTCATGATGCCCCTAAGACACTTCATGTTTGTTCTAAGCCATCAAAGAAAGGAGGACAGTGTGTTCAGCATAATTTGCCTTGCATATATTATGAACAGTCTAGTCTGGTGACTTTTCACAGAAGTCATTATTGTAAAAAGACAGGCAATGTAGAAAAAGTTTGCACTATCGTTCTGTGTTCTATAGAGGTCATCTGTGTCTTTGTGTGTGTGTGTGTGTGTGTGTGTGTGTGTGTGTGTATGTATGCATGCCAGGCATTGAACCCAGGGACCTTAACCACTGAACTACATTCCCAACTCTTTTTTATTTAAAAAAAAAAAATTTTTTTTTTTTTTGAGACAGGGTCTCACTAAGTTGCTTGGGGCCTCACCTCACTAAGTTGCTGAGTCTGGCCTTGAACTTGCAATTGGGCTGTATTGTTCTTATAAACTCTTTTTTATATAGTTTCACTTTATTATAAATCAATTTAACTATATTTTTTGAGACAGGGTCACCTTGTGTTCCCTAGCTGACCTTGAATTTACTATCCTTCTGCCTTAGTCTCCAAGTCGAGGAGGGGATTATAGGCATGCACCACCATGCTTGGGTTATTATAAATTTATAGAGATTCACATGTGTGTTATATATGGCAATACTGTGAATTGGAATTTGAATTCAGTAAATGTTTGCAGGTGCATGCCATGTTTTTGGACTTGTGTTAGATATTGTAGATAGGACAAATTACCTGAATCCTGTATTTAGGAACTAACATACATAAAACAAAACATCTTATGAAAGTGAGTATCAGATGTATGATATGTTTAGGTACCATGAGTAGTCAAAGAGGGGCAAAAGTAATTTGGCCTAGAATGTTGAAGGGAGGGAAGAAGAGAATTTCTGTGGCTTGATTTTGAAAGATAGATGAGATTTTGTTAGATAGAATGGGTTCCCAATGGGGAAAGAAGACTGAACAATAAATGTAATTATTCAGCAGGCCTTCCAGATTAGAGCAGTGGACTTTTAGACTAACAGAGATAAGGATGGATTATTTTATTTAGGATTACAAAAACAAAACAGGGGCTGGGGTTGTGGCTCAGTGGCAGAGTGCTTGCCCAGTGAGGCACTGGGTTCAATACTCAGTACCACATAAAAAGAAATAAAATAAAGGTATTGTGTTCATCTATAACTAAAATAAATTAAAAGCAAAACAAAACAATGAATCTTTATTTACTAGATTCCACTTATATTTTTTCTTGGTTTTAATAGAGCATTTAAGATGTCTTTGTACATGTTACATTGCAAGAGAACAGATTTGAAGAAGCTAAAAGTAAATAAAATAAAAATGCAAAAAGTGCAAAACTCAAAATAATTATCTAGCCCTTCTCACCAGCCTCCCTGCAAAATGGATTCTAGAATTAGTCTAATACTGATAATGTTTATCATGACTGATAGGATTTTATTGTATTTATTTACTTTTTTGTATTTTTTGTTTGTTTGTTTTTGGATAAACCCACTGGTGCTTTACCACAGAGCTACATCCCAGCCCTTTTTATTTTTTTTCATTTTGCTTTGGGCCTTGATAAAAGCAAAATTTCATTTTGCTTTGGGCCTGGCATTGAACTTTCGATCTACCTCCTCAGCCTTCTGAGTTGCTGGGATTACAAGCATGTGCCACTATGCCTGGTACAGTGGTAGAATTTTCAGTGTGTGGTTTAGGAATGTGAATTCTCCTGAGGGCAATGAAGAATGCTGAAGGACTGAGATTAGGGTAGTGGCACAATAAAAATACATGTCTGGAAAAACCAAGCAGATGAATTGGAGAAGTTTTTGTGTCTGCCACAGTATCACTTGGGGTCAGGGAGGCTGTTGAGGAGGGTTATGATGATAATTTGGAGTTTTGCACAGATCAAACAAAGTTTAACTGTGAGGAAACCTTACAAAGGAAAAGACTGCTGCTGATGGTGTAGAGTGTATGAAAGTGCTGAACTCTATTATGCTTAAAACAGTATCTACTTGTAGGCTGTTTTATATTCTTTTCCTTCTTGTTCTTTCCTACCTGACTTTGTCCCAGCTAAAATTTGGTAGCACTCTCTTTTGCACTCCATTCTCCCTGGAGGTCCTTATCCATGAAAAACATTGAGAAGGAAGAGGAGAGGATGGTCTCTTCCTTTTCTTTTCCATTGTGGAAGTACCAACTCCTGCCTTCTCTCTGGATTTTACCATTTGAAATCCAAGATGTTAAAGCTTATGTTGCCTATTCATATTCTCAAACACTATTAGGAGTTTTCCACATTTTTGGGGGGATAGTGGGGTGGCATTTTTAAGGATCAAACCCAGGTCCTTATGAATGCCAGGTAAGTGCTCTGCCACTGAGCTACATTATTTTTCATTTTGAGTCAGGGTCTCACTAAATTGCCCAGGCTGCCCTCCACCTTTTTATCATTCTCCCTCAGTCTTTCCAGTGGCTGGGATTACAGGAATGTGCTACTAAGCCTTGCGAAGTTAGTATACTTAAATAAGGTTCAGAGGCATGGAGTGTTTTTAGGGCAAAACTTAGTTAGCAAAATTTGGACAAGGACTGGTTGAATTTGTAAACTGGCCTAGTTGGAATAAGTTAGTGGTCTTAACTTTGGAATACAGAAATTCAAGCAGTAACTGTTAAATCTGTTTGTCTATCCTAGCACAGCCCAAATAAATAGACTTTAAGCTACATTCATTTAAAAAATTTTAGTAGCACATTTAGAAAGTGAAAAAGAGCTGGACATAGTGGTGCATTCCTGTAGTCCCAACTACTTGGGAGGCTGAGGCAGATAGATCACTTGACTCCATGAATTTGTGACCAGCCTGGACAAAGCAAGACCCCCATCTCAACAACAATAACAAAAAGTAAAAAAGATAGCTGGGTGCGGTGGCGCACGCCTGTAATCCCAGCACTTTGGGAGGCTGAGGCAGGAGGATCGTGAGTTCAAAGCCAGCTTCAGCAATGGTGAGGCACTTAGCAACTCAGTGAGACACTGTCTCTAAATAAAATACAAAAAAGGACTGGGGATGTGACCCAGTGGTTGAGTGCCCCTGAGTTCAATCCCCGGTAACCACACACACACACACACAAAAAAAAAAAGTAAAAAAGAAACATGTGAAATTAATTTTAATGCTGTATTTTATTTAACTGAATATATTATTCAACATGTGATGAATATAAAAACTAATGAGAGGGGCTGGGGTTGTGGCTCAGCGGCAGAGCGCTCGCCTCGCACGTGTGTGGCCCAGGTTCGATCCTCAGCACCATGTAAAAATAAATGCATTGCATTGTGTACAACTAAAGTAAATAAATAAATATTTTTTAAAAAGCCTGTCTTAAAAAAAACTGAGATATTTTACATTTTTTTTTAACTAGGCCTTCAAAATACAGTGTGTATTTATACCTATAACACAACTCAATTTGTTATAGCAACATTTAAAGTGATCAGTAGTAGCTACATGTGGATAGAAACTACCATGGACAGTGAAAGTATGTAGCTTTATCTTAGAACATATAGGGTTGAATGAACTGTTACTTAAAACTAATTGAGCTTAGTTTGTATCCACATCATGATTTGGCAGCTTGTCAGTACAAGTCAAAGTATAGTTTGCAACTTGTGGTTTCTGTTTCATTTCTCACTTTCATGTGTAAATCTGGTTAGCATGCCACTTTTTCCCAATAGCATTATTTTTTAATATGTTTTTAATTGTAGATGGACACAATACCTTTATTTATTTATTTTTTTTTAAGTGATGCCAGAGTTTGAACCCAGTGCCTCACGCATGCTAGGCAAGTGCTCTACCACTGAGCTGCAACCCTGGTCCCCCATTAGCATTATTAATAAGCATATTATATAGAGAAATATAATCTATTATTTACAAAGAGAGTTTTAAGAGTTTTCTTGGATACTTGGTTGACTGTCTACCAGATTAAGCCTTTGCTTCCAGTAGGTAGAATGTTTCATCAAATTTTCTAAAGCTATAGAGTGTTTTGGACACTAGCAACAAAATTGTCCATAAGTTGATAAATGCATGTATTGTCATTCCTCTGTTTTTATTAATTTTATCTGGTATTTTCTTTACAGTTGACAAAACCATTTTACATTTATTTTCATTTGTTTGTTTTGGTACTCTGGATCAAACACAGAGGTGCTTAACCACTGAGCCACATACCCAGCCCTTTTTATTTTTTATTTTGAGACAGAGTCTCACTAAGTTGCTAAGGGCTTTGCTAAATTGCTGAGGTTGGCTTTGAACTTGCAGTCCTTCTGCCTTAGCCTCCCAAGTCGTTGGGATTACAGGCATATGCCATCATGCCTGGCTTTGTTTATGTTTTAAGTTATTTTTATATAGATGAGTTGTCATCAAAAATATTGACATTATTATTCAAATGAAAAAAATTGTTGTTGTTGTTCTGCAGTGCTGGGAATTGAACCTAGAGGGGTTCTACCACTGAGCCACATCCCTACTCCTTTTTATTTTTTATTTTGATACAGGGTTTTGCTACATTGCCTAGGCTGGCCTTGAACTTGAAATCCTTCTGCCTCAGCCTCCTGAGTTGTTGGAATAATAGGCGTGTCACCACACCTGCCTTGAAATGTATTTTTAAAAGCACTATGTAGCTGTTGACGTTTTGATCATACTTTTAGATTTTACAGGTTGTTTAGGAGTGTGTATATTGCACGTGTGTGTTTGTGTGTGTACTATTTTCTCTTTCTTTTGGTTTTCAGCAACTTCTCTATCCTTTATTATTTAAAATAAAAATCCCTGTCAATTTTTCATATACATTTAGTTCCACTTAGTTTAATGCAATTTATTTGGCAATTGCATAATTTGCTGCCTATAAATCATGCCTGAATTTTACCTTGGTTTATTATTATTTCTCCATGAAAATAGAATTGAAGTTCTTTCTGAACTTCCATAGTATAGTGAATGACCACCTTCATATGTATCTCATTGCAACCATGTATAGTGGGCATTATTGTTACATTTTCATGTGAGTAAATTGATATACAGGGGGATTAAGTAACTTGTCCAGTTCTGTTGAAATTGAGTGCTTATGTGCTGTGATTTATATATTTCTACTTTTATCTAACTGTAGAACAGCAGAGCATTATAAATCTGGCTGTCATAGGTCATCTCAGTGAAAAGCCTGATTGTCTAGTGTATACAGTTGAATAAGTAGTGAATTCTTTCTGCTTTTTCCTTTTCATTTCTTCATAGTTTCTATCTCCTCTCTTCTTTTAAAATATTGTGTATGTATCTGATGGTCTTATTGAAGGTTGAAGGAAGATAACCATAACACTGCTAGGATTGAAAGCAGGGGCTCTTCACCACTGAGCTATATCCCAGCCCTACATATTTTTTACTTTTGAGACATGGTTTACTTAACTGCTGAGGGTGGCCTTCAACTTGAAATTCTCCTTGTGCCTCAGCTTCCCAAGTAGCTGGGATTATAGGTGTGTACCATCATGCCTAGCTACTTTTTGCTTATTTTGTGTTTTTTTCTGCCTTCAGAAAGGTTTAATATAGTCTAGTCATGTTGGGTCCAGAAAGACTAATGTACATGTACTTATTCTCAAGTATATATTTATGTTTACATATTTGTGTTCATATAATTTTTTTTCATATTGGTATATTCTTAAGCAGCAAATGTTTCCATAACATTTGTGGAATATATTTCAGTTCTGTAAATTGAATCCATTTAATAACCTTCAAACAGGGTTTGCTAAACTATATCATTAATGTTAATAGTTTTCAAGGATTTGGTAAATATATTTTTACATAGAAACAATTTGCTATTTACAAACAAATCTTATCTGTTAATTTACAGCCTGTGTATCCTTTGAAGAATCTCTTCTTTGTTCTTATTTCTTGAGCAACTTGCCTCTGGCCTCCCTTTCCTGGAAGCCTTTTGGCTTCTCCCTTGTTTTTGCTCCCATAATTCCCAGCACATAGCTGTGTCATTGCATTTACTTCATTATATAATAATTATCTGTTAACTAGATGGATAGCTTCTTGTAGTTAGAGACTATGCCTCATTTATCTTTTTAATGCTTGGCATATTAAAATTCCCAATAAATATATGTGGAATAAATGAAGAAAGAGTAAACAGTCCTCATCACACTTGGCAATATTTTGTTAGTACTAACATTTAAAAGTTAAAAAAAAAAAAAAAAGAAATCTGTTTCTCTTTCTCTCTCTCTTTCTAATCCCACCCCTTCCCAACCCAAAGATGCTTTACAACTGAGCTTTATCCCCAGCCCTTCTTAAAGGGTCCCACTACATTTCCCAGGCTGACCCTAAACTTGCCATATTCCTCTCCTCAGACCTCCTGAGCAGCTGGAATTACAAGAAGTCTGTTTTTTCAAAAAATATTCTGGCTGGTCACTGTGGCTCATGCTTGCAATCCCAGCAATTTAAGGATGAGATAGGAGGATTGCAAGTTTGAGGCCAGCCTCAGCAATTTTTAGCAAGGACCTAAGCAATTAAGCAAGACCCCGTCTCAAAATTAAAAAATAAATAGGGCTGGATGTGGCTCAGAGGTTCAATCTGTGGTGCCAAAAAATAAAATGAAAATATTCTATGATATGGACATTTTGGAAATTCTGACTGAATCTTTCTTAATCTTTATAATTTCAAAAGTGTCTTAAATATTATTGCTAGAGCAGTGCAGCTTCATTTTTAAAGTAAATTTTACAACCTTCTAAATACCAAAATTTTAACAAATTTAGATGCTTTGCATTTTAGATGCTTTAACATACTCCTCTGTTAAATGTGGTAACATTTAAATGGAAGATTAGGCTAAAGACTTGAATACTCTTTTCTTCCTTATGCTTACATGATAAATAATTTATGTGTGGTTAGCTTTCTTCAGGGATTCCTGATTTGTATTAAAGACTGACTTTAATATTTCTTCATCTATAAGAGTGAGTTTGTAATACTTGTCTCACAGGACTTTTGTAAAAATTAAGTGAGGTAATTCAAGTAAAGTATTCAGTACAGGATTTGGCACATATTAATCACCTATTTATTACATGGTAGCTATGAATTAATTAGTTTTACAGGAAAACAATATATATACCCTTTTACCTTTCTCAGTGGCAGTTTGGTAGCTTCTTTTGGGAAAGGGGTGGTACTGGGGATTGAACCCAGGGATGCTCTACCATTGTGCTATATCCCTAGCTCTTTTTATTTTTTATTTTGAGATAGGATCTCGCTAAATTGCCAAAACTGGTGTTGAACTCATGATCCTCCTGCCTCAGCCTCCTGGGTGGCTGGGATTACAGTTTTGTGCCACCACACCCAGCTGATTGGTAGCTCTAAAAAACAAACTAGTATTACTTTATCTCAACTCAGGAAGTAAGCCTGTTCAAGTTAAAAAATAAAACTTTAAAGCTGGTAAAGACAACTTTAGCTTTTGAACATACTATTCATATCTCTCTCTATATATATTATGTACATATATTTTTTTTGGTTACTTAATCTGTTTTTATTATCTGTCTCATTTTAGTTTTTTGTTTGTTTGGTACTGGGGATTGTACCCAGGGGCACCTAACCACTGAGCCACAACCCCAGCTCTTTTTCATTTTTATTTAAGGACAGAATCTCACTAAGTTGGTTAGGGCCTCATGAAGTTCCTGAGGCTGACCTCAAATTTGCGATCCTTCTGCCTCAGCTTCCTGAGTTGCTGGGATTACAGGCATGCACTACAACACGTGACTCAGTTTAGTTTGTCTCATTTTTATCGGTAATAAGACCTATTCAATAAACTTGAGATGTAGGATTTTTGTTTGTTTGTTCACTGTTTTTCTTCCACCAGAAGAGAGGAGTTTGGAAACTGAGAAATAGGTTATGTGCCTCTATTTCTCTGGTCCCAGTTTATCAATTTGGAGTGAATTTATTTGTTACTTATCAGGTTCTTTGCTTTAAAATATGCACACATGTATATTGGTGACCTCTCTAGTGGTAGCCAGGGAGTAACAGGGAAGGGCTATAGTTCATAACTCAATCTGTGCGTACCTGATCTGGCCATTATCTCTTGGTTCCTGAAATAGGGAAGAACCCTAGAAGACTGCTAGTCCAAACTAGCACAGATGTTGCTTGATGGCTTTCATTGCCATAGGGCTTTTTGCGTAAAAGCAGTTACTAAGTTCCTAACTCAGAGTCAAGAGGATAACAGGGGGCCACAGCAGAAGCGTTCACGTCGCGGCCCCTGTCAGATTCTGATGAATCTGCGAATTCTGCTGCACATCTCACCCAACCACTCAACTCAAGTAACAGTTGAAATAAACAGCAGCAAGGTAGACTTATAGGTATTTTTTATGTTCCAGTGATGCTTCTAGGTGGATACTGGACCATTTTAAATTGCTCCCTCATCATAAATGGGATGAGCTGAGTCACTGAAGGACACATAACATATATTCATGTATATATATATGTATATATATATAGACACCAAAAATTTGTGTCTTTTATATATTTATACATTATATATATACATAAATTATTCATACATCAGAAGCAATGGGAGACATAAGAAGATGCTGTTTATAGATAATATGTTCAATAATTACTCATAGATTTTTGAAGGTGTATTGAAGACATCCTCAGAAATGTAGCACATTAGATGGATGGCATTAGTTATTTGGCAATAGGGTTGCTTTTGAATTTTACTGCTGTCTGCTTTAGGTGTAATTCCTTGGATCCTTTAGTAGCTCCTGAATGGAAGAGCTAGAGCTTTGACTTTGCTTTCTTACAAAAAAGTTTTTAAGAGCTGGTCATGGTACTGCATACCTGTAATCCCAGCAACTTGGGAAACTGAGTTAGTAAGAGGATTGCAAGTTTGAGGTCAGCCTCAATTTAGCAAGATCCTATCTCAAAATAAAATAAGAAGGGCTGAATATTTGCCTCAATGGTAGTGCACTCCTGTGTTCAATTCCCAGTACCCCTCACACTTTCACACACAAAGTAATTAGGTCTTATGTCCTATACATAAAGTAGATGATTAGCAGTACTGTCATGGTTTCTGGTAAAACATTAAAAAGGCTTGAAAAAATAGCTTTATTGATACACCACAAAGTTTACCTTTTTAAAATATTTTTTAGTTGTAGATGGATACAATACCTTTATTTTATTTGTTTTTATTTTTATGTGGTGCCAGGGATTGAACCCAGTGCTTCACGCATGCTAAGCAAGTGCTCTACGACTGAGCCACAACTCTAGCCCCTACCTTTTTAAATTATAGTATTATGTGTATTTATAAAATTGTGCCTCAATAATTATTCGATTCTGGAACTATTTTTTATCACCCAAAAAGAGACTCCATGCCCTTTGCAATCAATTCTCATTTTGCTCTTGATTACCCCCAGTCCTAACCCAACTAATCTACTTGCTATCTTTATGGATAATTTGCCTATTCTGGACATTTCATATAAGTGGAATCATACAATATATGATCCTTTGTGATTGGCTTCTTTCATGTATCATAATGTTTTCAGGGTTCATCTATGTTATAGCATCATAGAATCAATATTAATTTTTTAATTTTTATTTTTTTGTTTTAATTATAAATGACAGTAGAATGCATTCATGCACTTTGATATATCATACTTAGATGGGATATAATTTCTCATTTTTCTGAGTGTACATGTTGTAGAATCACATTGGTCATGCAGTCACATATATACAAAAAGTAATAATGTCTGTTTTGTTCTATATCCTTCCTATCCCTCCATCCTCTCCCCTACCCTCCCTTCACTTCCCTCTACCTAATCTAAGGTAACTATTCTTCTCTAGTGCTCCCCGCCCCGGCTTATTGTGATTTAGCATCTACATATTGGAGAAAACATTCGGCCTTTGTTTTTTTGGGGGGATTGGTTTATTTGGTTTAGTGTGATATACTCCAACTCTATCCATCTACTGGCAAATGCCATAATTTCATTCATACACACACACACACACACACACACACACACACACACATATTCATTCAATTTAAAGAAAATGTGAATATATATATTCATCTATTGAAGAACACCTAGGTTGGTTTCATAGTTTAGCTATTGTTAAATGAGCTACTATAAACATTGACGTGGCCGCATTACGGTAATATGCTGATTTTTAAGTCCTTTGGGTATAAACCAAGGAGTGGGATAGCTGGGGCAAATGGTGGTTCCGTTCCAAGTTTTCTGAGGAATCTCCATACTTCTTTCCATAGTAGTTGTACAAATTTGCAGTCCCACCAGCAATGTATGAGTGTACCTTTTCCCCCACATCCTCACCAACATTTATTGCTTCCTATATTCTTGATGATTGCCATTCTGACAGGAGTGAGATGAAATCTTAGTGTAGTTTTGATTTGCATTTCTCTAATTGCTAGAGATGTTGAACACTTTCTCATATATTTGTTGTTGATTATATTTCTTCTTCTGAGAAGTGTCTGTTCAGTACCTTAGCCCATTTATTGATTTTTTTTTTTTTTTTAGTGGTAAAGATTTTCTCCCAATCTGTAGGCTCTTTCCTCACATTATTGATTATTTCCTTTGTGAGGAGAAACTTTTTAATTTGAATCCATCCCATTTATTAATTCTTGATTTTACTTCTTGTGCTTTAGGAGTCTTGTTAAGGTATTCAGATCCTAAGCTGACATAGTGAAGATTTGGGCCTACTTTTTCTTCTATTAGGTGAAAAGTCTCTGTTCTAGTGCCTAAATCTTTGATCTACTTTGAGTTCACTTTTGTCCAGGGTGAGAGATAGAGGTTTAATTTCATTTTGCTGCATATGGATTTCCAGTTTTCCCAGCACCATTTGTTGAATAGGTTGTCTTTTCTCCAGTGAATGTTTTTGGCACCTTTGTCTAATATGGCATAAGTGTATTTATGTGGGTTTGTCTCTGTGTCCTCTGTTCTGCACAATTGGTCTACAAGTCTATTTTGGTGCCAATACCATGATGTTTGTGTTACTATAGCTCTGTATTCACTTGTTTTTATTTGGTTAATAATATTCCGTTATATGAATATACCATAATTTGTTTATCTGTTCCTTGATTGATGGGCATTTAGGTAGTTTGTAGTTCTGGGAAACTATGAATAAAGCTGTTTTATAAATTTGTTATAAACACCCATGTACAAGATTTTATGTGAACATGTGTGTTTATTTATCTTGGGTAAATACTTAGGAGTGATCTGCTGAATTTTGAGATTAAGCTTATGTTTAACTTTATAAGAAACTGACAACTGTTTTTTCAAAGTGGTGGTACCATTTTGCATTCCCACCAGCAATTTTTTTTTAATATTTATTTTTTAGTTGTAGTTGGACACAATATATTTATTTATTTATTTTGGTGCCGGGGATTGAACTCAGGGGCACTTGACCACTGGGCCACATCCCCAGCCCTTTTTTGTATTTTATTAGAGACAGGGTCTCACTGAGTTACTAAAGTGTCTCGCCATTGCTGAGGCTGGCTTTGAACTCGCAGTCCTCCTGCCTCAGCCTCCCAAGTGCTGGGATTACAAGCGTGCGCCACCTCACCTGGCTATATTTATTTTTATGTGGTGCTGAGGATTGAACCCAGGGCCTTGCTGTGCTAGAGCACAAGCGCTGTACCACTGAGCCACAACCCCAGCCCCCACAAGCAGTTTTTGAGAGTTCTAGTTGTTCTGGATCATAGTCAACTTTTGGAAATGTCAGAGCTTTTGAATTTTTTTTTTTTTTTTTTTTATACTTGGGATTGAACCCAGGGGCACTTAACCACTGAGCTACATCCCCACCCCTTTTTATTTATTTATTCTTTTAATTTTGAGGCAGGGTCTCACTAAATTTCTTAGTGCTTTGTTAAGTTGCTGAGACTGGCTTTGAACTTGTGATCTTCCTGTCTTAGCCTCTCAAGCTGCTGGGATTACGGGCATGTACCACCACACCCCACTTGGATTTTTGTTTTAAAGCCATTAAAATATATGTGTAGCTCTTGTTAGTTTCAAGTGAAAATCATACAAAATGAAATCACCAGAATGACAATTTAAATAAGAAGCAAGTGTTTACTATATATCTACCGTGTGCTAAGCCCTTTTGTAGTAATGGGAATACAGGAAATAAGACGTATCTCTGCTGCCATGGGTCTTACAGTTTGTTGAAGGTAACAGGCACATAAAGAAGTAATATGATATACTAAGTTAGTGCTGTTACCTGGAGTCATGTTATTGGGGTGGGGAAGAAGTGTTTAACTGTAGCTGGATGTGGTCCATGTTGTAGAAGGATTTGATGTTTATGATCAGTAAAAGAGAGGAATATGAAGAGCTACATGTACTTTTGCATCATGTTTAAGGACAGGTTTTGGTAGCAAAGGTCAAGTTTCCTTTACATTATTATGCCTATAAATGCCTACTAAGTTACTTGTGATAATATCCTACTGGCTAACTACACAATGACTTCAAGTGACATCAGCTAATTACTTTCAAAAGTCACACACTTGCACAATAACCAGGGGAAGGGGAAACTTTGAGTTGTAGTCACTGCTTTCCCTTTTCCTTTATGTATATTTCTATATCTGCTCATTTCTGCCTTTTACCTAGCACACTGCCAAATCCTATAATCACTCTTTTTAAAAGTGCATATGTAGTACTTAACTATGCACTGTTTACCACAGTCAGTAGCAGTAGCAGCAGCAGCAGCAACAGCAGACATTTGCAATTTTTGTACAGTTGACCCCTCTAGAATTTTCCCTGAGGAATTTGGCCTCAGTATGTAGGGTCATTTCAGGTGAATAAGGGATTCCAAGAGCTGTGTTTCTCTGTATCTGATATACTGAGCCTCTTATCTGATCTGCCTGACCAAAACCAACGAGAAGAGCTGTGAAAGAAGATTAGGACTGTGGGGAGCAGAAAGAGACAAGACAGAAATGTGCTTCCAGTTGAGTCATGCTCATCTAATTTTTGAGCATCCTTCAGAGCAGGTGAAACTATCTTCAGCTTTTTAAATCTTTCCAGAGCCTTAGTTAGCGTGGTTTGCTATTACACAGCAAGGAAAAGTGTAATCTGATAAAGTAAGGTTAAGTAATATGAATTAGTCATCCTCAAGCAGAAAAAGATGGGACCAGGGTGTGGCAATGCATGCCTATAGTTCCAGCATATCAGGAGGTTAAGGCAGAAGGATTGCAGATGCTGAGGCTGTAGCTTAGTGGTAAAGTACTTGCAAGTTAAATCCTCAGTACTGCCAGGAAAAATAAATAAATAAGAGAAGAAAAAGATGGGGATATACCTAATCTTATTCCAAGCTGTATTGAGGATTTGTGAGGATTTTTATTGCATTGAAGACAGTGTTTAACAATTTTAAGGAATATCAACATTCACAGCAGCTATAGATTATTCTCTCCACTCCCAACGGAAAAGGGAGAAGTTTCAATTTCATAAGGACTTTAGATTAGATATAAGGAGCATTTTGCTTGCCATTGTGTAACTGAAGGAGAGTATAGATTCACCTTTTCCAGAGGCCTACACTTTATTAGTAGTCTCACTGGGGATAGTCCTTTTTATTTTTTACATACCCAGTCCTTATTTTTGTTTTGAGACAGAGTCTAAGTTGCTGAGGCTGGCCTCAAACTTGTGATCCTCCTGCCTCAGCCTCCTGAGTGCCACCAGGCCTGGCTACAATATACCATTGACTGAGGACTTGATACTTGAGAAGAAAATCTACATTTGAGGAGTTTTTTTCCCTTCCCCTCAGGTTAGTGAGGTTAGGTTTCCCTTTATTTGGAAGCAGTTTTAATGTTAAGGCAAATGTATGCTAGGCTGCTTGCTACTTCAGTAAAGTTCAATTTGATATAAAAACCTCTTGCTTTTGACAGGTTGTGACAAATAACAGCAGTAATTGGTTTAGAAGTACAAATTCCTAGACTTTTGCTCTGCAATACATAGGAAGTTTATGTTAGTACTGATCTAATTGTTTGCCATTTAATATTCATCATCAAATCCTATATGTTCTTTTGGTGTTCCTAAACAAGTTCTGTGCTTGGAATCACTTCATGTTGAGCTTTGGATGTATTGCCTCTTTGGTTGTTACTCAGGGTGATAAATTCCACAGATCCTTTTCTTTCATTGTTAGTGATATCCTTCATAGCAACTAGGGATTGAGGAACTATGGCCAAAGTAGAGGAGACATAGAAGAGATGCAGCTAAAGGGCTAGAATTGAAATTATGAGAAAATTGAGGGATGGGAACAAATTTCAAAATCAAATTATTTTATAAAATGTGTAGTTGGATGATTACTTGATTTCTGTTAAGGAAGTTAACCTTGTATTTACTTCGTAGGAAGGATGTCTTTGATAAGTGGGGGAGATGCAAGTACATATTCATTATTGGTTGAAGAAAGCAAGTTGCACAACAGTATGCCCACTATTATGTTTACAGAAAAAAATAATATAAGACTGAATATATTTTCTATAGGTACATATATGGAAATACAATCCCTTGGTATCCATGGGAGTTGGTTCCAGGATCTCTGTGCAGATATCAAAATCCACAGATACTTAAGTCCCTTGTATAAAATGGCATAGTATTTGCATATAACCTGTGTATATTCTCCTATACTTTGTTATCTCTAGATTATTTATAATACCTAATACAATGTAAATGCTATTAAATAGTCATTATGCTATAGTGTTGGAATAATGAGAAATCTGCAGATGTTCAGTACAGATGCAAATTTTTTCAGATATTTTCAATTTATGGTTGGTTCAATCCATGGATGTCAAATGCACACATATACAGTGCCAACTCTGCATTTTTAAATTGCAAGAATACATGCCAAATATATATAGTGATCTGGAAAGTGGAAGAAGACAGGATTAGAGACTGACTTTTTGCAATACTGTTTGTGTGTATGTATGAGAACAGGTTCCGTTATTAATCACATAATATCCATTCATAAATAGATGAGGCATATTCATTACTATAAAACAGTATTTATAATACAGACACAGAGCATTTTTCAAATAGTATGTACAAGGGTAGAAAATAAGAACAGTAGAGTAGAAACTTAGAAGTGACTAGTTTTATGAGTTCTTGGTGTTATACTCATTTAACTTTGAAATATTTTATCCATGTATATATTAAAGTCATATGATGAATAGAAAAGCCTTCCTTCAGGAATTCCTCTTTTTGTTTTTCTGTATTATTTTATATGCACATCTGTCCTTTCCTAGTCCTTTAAATATCGTCTCTCCTTTTGATTTTTGATCTAGTCTATGTCCTGTTCTCCCCAATTATGCCCCCAATGTTCATGAGACACACTGCAGCTAATCAGGGTGGAAGCATTGGAACACTGTTGGCATGGACATGAGAATCACAGACAGGTTCACATCCTGATTGCTGATCAGCTTTGTGACTTTGAGCAGTTATATAACCTCTGTGAGCATGTTTTCCCCTCTGTGATACAGACATAATACCTACCCTGCAGGGTGGTATGGTAAGGATTGAGAAGCCATCATGGTTAACCTTATCATTTAGTTCCAGACCTACTTTTATTTTTGCAGATACTGTTGATCTTTGCAGCCTTTTACTTCATGTCTCTAGGAGAGAAAAGACCTCTGGGTATAAGCCAGAAATTGTATAAAGGGGTCCTGTATTCCTCTCCCAAGTAAACCGCAGGAGAACTGGGCGTGGTGGCACATACTTGTAATCCAGTGATTTAGAAGGCTTGGGCAGGAGGATTGCAAGTTCAAGGCCAGCCTCAGCAATTTAGCGAGATCCTGTCTCAAAATAAAAAATAAAAAGGACTGGGGATATAGCTCAGTGGTAGGCACCCCTGGATTCAATCCCTAGTATTGAACATAAAAGAAAAGAATGAGTAAATGGGATAGGGCTAGTAGTATAGGTAGATTCGGGCTGTGCTGGAGAGTAGATCAAACTGCTTCTTGAGGTTAATTAGCTGTCACTTGAACAAGAGTAATTGACCAAGGGCAAGTGAGAGATTGCTTATATGGCAGAGTGAAGTCAGAGAGACTTCTCTGGATCCTGTTAGGATTAGGTTAAAGAGGGTGAGGGGGTGGTGTTTGTAGAAACACTTAAGACTGAAGAGAATAGGAGGAAATCAGGAAGGTGGTACAATAAAAGTCTTTAAGAGCTTGTCTGGATTTGACTGAATTTGAACCCTGACCCTGCCATTTATTAGCCCCATAACCTTCCGCTAGTTACTTAATCTATCCAAGATTTGCTTGCTTAATTTATAAGATGGTGACAAAAGTTACCTCCTTTATAGAGTTGTGAGGTAATTTTAAATACTTGACAAATTTATTAATATTAAGTCAAGCTGGGGAAAAGAAAAAAAAGCAGTGATTATATAGTGGGGGTGGGCTGCTCCTACATATAACTAACTGATAACGTCTGCCATTGATTATCTTTAAAGAAAAAGAGTCAGTAATGGGATGTATTATTTATAGATGTCCTAATGCTTCTTGGTGTGCTTGCTTGTTAAAAGCAAACAGACAAAAAAGAAATGTTTTCCTTTTGTTTACATTGGGAAACAAAACATGAAAAAAATTTAACAGGTAAGTTGCTACTTATGACTTTTGTAGTTGAATGCTAAATTGTGGCTGCCTTTTCCCTATGCATGACTTCCATTGAATCTCACTACAGATTTTTCAGTTTCTCTGTCCTGTTCTGTGTCTTGCTGGATTCCTGGTTAATCAGTTATTTCAGCATCATTTAGTACTTGTAAAACAAAAAAGATGAATGGTATGCAGCAAATATAAATTGATGAGGCATGAATGGAATTAATTTTAATGAGAAAATAAGTCTCTTAGAGGACTGAAGTTTGTTCAATTAAGAAGCCTATGAAAATTCTGTCATGCCTTTCATGTGTCATATGTCTTTATCTGTTGAATGTAAGTGAACTCTTCTGGGCTAGCTTTGTGAACTTATGGGGATTTAAATCTGTGTTCCAGTACTCTGATGTGGTATCACAGAAGTCTTTTTGAGTTCTTTCTACTATTATAGTAGGTACATAGTACAGATACCTTGTTGTACATTCTGTCTTTTAGTACTGAAAACAACCATGAAGAGAGAATTATCATTCCCATTTTGCAGATGAAGATAACCAAGGCTTAGAAATTTGTTCAAAGTGACATGTCAGTAAATGGGAGAGGCAGAATTTGAAAATCTGACTTTGATTTCAGTTTGTGCTTTTTTTTTTATGGTACTTGGATTGAACCCAAGGATGCTTAGCTTAGCCTCATAGCCACATCCCTAGTCCTTTTTATTTTTTATTTTGAGATAGGGCTCGCTAAGCTGCTTAGGGCCTCACTAAGTTGCTGAGGCTGGCCTCAGACTTGTGATCCTCCTGCCTCAGCTTCCCAACTGCCAATTTGTGCTTTTAAAATTTAATCCACCAACTTCCTGTCTAATCCACAATCAGAAAACTACAAAGCTGACTTTCTGCAAAATGACTAGGTTTGTTTATTAATGCTGCTCTTCTTCTATTCCCTTTCTTCAATTTATTGCCCAAGTTTACAGAATAGAATCATGGGTAGAAAGAGTTAACTTGACGAATCACTCAAGTCTAATGGTTCTCAGCCAGTCATAAGAATTACCTGGAACATTTATTTCTTTTAAAATTATGATTAAGTGGGTTTGAGCTAGAGCCCAGAACTTGTGTTTTAATCAGGGCTACCTTTGATTTTGACAGTCTGATTTGTTTGAGGACCATTTCAGTTTAGATACATGAATCCTCCTCCCATCACCTTTACCAATTTTCCTGAAAGGTGGTCATCTAATCTCTGATATCCTTTTGTGACAGGGACTCACTGCCACCTTGCCAAGAAGGTCATTTCATCAATAGTTAAATGTAGTGCTTTTTTTTTTCTATGCTTTTTATTAACTACCCCATATGGATTGGATCAACAATTCTGGACAGACTTTTATACTCTTTAGGTTTAGCTTTGAGTTTAAATCTGGGTTTTAATCTTTTCTAAACCTTGCCTTCTTTATGTTTAAAATGGGTATGTAAAAGATTATATCAAGAATTAGATGAAAAAAAATAGAAATGTCCTAGCTGGAAAGATTGTTGAATGCCATCAGTCTTATCTTATAGTTTCCTTTCAGCTTGTTCTGAAGAAATCTCATATCTACAGTTAGAAGTATGTTCTAGTTAGAAAAGTGGTTATGATAGAAGGTGCCTAGATATTCATTATGGGATTGTCAGTGCCAGAAATAGGTTGTCATTTTGCCTCCTCATCAGCATACTTGTTTACTTCTGGCTCTTTCTGTGGAGAAAGAATATGATACTTCTTTTTTTTTTTTTTTTTTTTGGTACCGGGGATTGAACTCAGAGGCACTCGACCACTGAGCCACATCCCCAGCCCTTTTTTGTATTTTATTAGAGACAGGGTCTCACGGAGTTACTAAGTGCCTCGCCATTGCTGAGGCTGGCTTTGAACTCGCGATCCTCCTGCCTCAGCCTCCCAAAGTGCTGGGATTACAGGCGTGCGCCACCGCGCCCGGCTGAATATGATACTTCTTATACGGATAGATAAGCCTGCATTTCTGGAAGTTCAGCTTCACTGCTTAAGTAATTAGAGTTTCCATTGATAAAGTAAACCCAAAGCAGAACAAATGATCTGTCGGAAGATGTTAAAGGTAAAAGAAAAGACCTTGAATTATATAGAAACCAAACTGGAGAACAGCAACAAAAGTCTGTGTCTCTTTCCTATTCAAGGATAGAGATAAGGAAACTAATGAGTGCTGTTCATTGGAGAGGGGTAAGTGATCTAGTGCAAGGCTGGATAAATTGTACACTGTAGTTTGATTTGATTTGGCTGTTGAGATGTATGTCTTTTTCATTGTTGTTGTTGTTTTATTTTGTTTTGGTAGTACTGAGAATTGAACCCAGAGGTGCTCTTACCACTGAATGATACCGCAACCCCCTTTTTTCTTTTCTATTTTGAGATAGGGTCTTGCTAAATTGTCCAGGCTGGCCTTGAACTTACAATCTTCTACCTCAGCCTCCCAAGTCTCCAGGCTCTTGCCTTTCTTAAACAAAGCAAACTAAGTCTATTTTATAGAATTACCTTAGGCCATAAACTGCACTTCCCATTAAGTTTAGACTTCTAAGAACTTATAGGCTATGGTCTCTCGTGGGCTGGAGTGAAATGTGGTAGAACAGTTTTTTGTTTTTTTCTTTTTCATTTAGTTTGCAGTGGCTTTCTCTTTTCAAATTGTTTTTGACTTAAACATCATGGAAATACTACTTTGATTTAAAGTTTACTTACGAGTGCTTTTCTGAAAGGTAATTTAGTACTTTGGTTAAATTTTTATTAGTGTATCTGAAGTATGGAATTTCTCAGTCATACTATTTAAGATACCCATTACAATTACAATGAGTCAGTTTATAGACTCAATACTAAAATTGTGGTCCTCTTCTGGGGGTGGGAGAAATTTCTATTCATTTAACAATGGAGGCATGGGGTAGAAGGTAGAGGGCAAAGCTAATTCACTTGATTCTTTTGAATTTACTTTTTCACTTCATTTGAGAGAAAATCAGTGTCCATTAGTGAGGCATTGACTTTATAAAATATTAGGGAAGATGCAATTTAATTAATTTTGGAAACTAGTATTAAATTTAATAGTGCCAAATCATTATTCTTAATGAAAAGAATGACTGTGTTTTTAGAAATACCTGTAACTTTCATTAATGTCATCAATCCACAGCAGGAAGCAAATGATAATGGTGTCTATTTTATGAAGTAATTTTATGTATTGTCTTGTTCTGTGTTTTTATTTTTAGGACCGGAGTAGGCCCTATGACACTTTTAACTTGCACTCGTTGGAGAACTCCTTAATGGATATGATAAGGACTGATCATGAGCCTCTGAAAGGTAAACACTACCCTCCCAGTGGCCCACCAATGAGTTTCGCTGATATAATGTGGAGGAATCATTTTGCAGGTTAGGAATATTCATATGTCCATTCCTTGCTTGGTGTTTTAAGCAAAAATCAGCTTTTTAAAGATAATTGTGATTTTTGTTGTTGTTGTTTGTTTTGTTTTGCTTCTGTAAAGCATTGTGGAATGTATTTAAATGATTTTTGTTTTTAACCTGGGTTCAGCTACCTGCAATAATTAATGATTGTTTTATTCAGTAATGTCTGGAAGAAGCATGTGTGGGGTAGCTGAGGTCATGGTTATATCATGAGACCAGAAGATAAATTTTCTGGGCTTTGGGCATTTGGAAACCTAAATCTGCATAGTTCATTTAAGTCCAGGTATACTGCAAGAAAGTATGAGATTTAGTAAATCAGTCTTCAAAGACTACTTCAGAAAGCTTTGCATAAAAGGATTCCTTTTAATTAGAATATAATCACTTTCCCATAGGAAGTATCATAACACAGACTTAAGAACAGCCAGTGACCCTTTGCATAGTTTGAGGCTAAACCACAAGGAAGATGTCTTAAAGTATATAAATGTTGGGCTGGGGTTGTGGCTCAGTGGTAGAGCGCTCGCCTAGCACGTGCGTGGCCTGGGTTAGATCCTCAGCACCACATAAACATAAATGCATTGCATTGTGTACAACTAAAGCAAATAAATAAATATTTTTTAAAAAAGTATATAAATGTTTTGGGTTAAATAAAAGGTAGAGCATCCCAAGGTCAAAACAATATTAGGAGTTCCTATTTTTAGAGTTCATATAAATTTAGGACAGATGTTGCAGTCATAATTACATATCATTTCTTTTATGGATTATAGGATTTTTAGGTACCTTATGAAATTTTAAATACTAATACAAATTTTCTGTGGAAATACCCATTCCACTTAGGTTAGGACCTAAATATCTGAAAACTGTGAAGAGTTTGCCACAGGGATGCCCTTCTCATGTGAACCCTGGTTCTTTCTAGGCTTTTACATAGGGTGTGACTGACTATGAATATCTGACACTTATTTCTTCAAGATGCATCAGAAGTCCATTCCATCATTTTCTTTTCATACTCATGATTTTCTGCTTTTTTTCAGTTTCCAGTGAAAAGTAGTAGTTATAGTAGACTATAAAGAAAGTAAAAGATTTTCAGAAGAGCTATATATATATATTTTTAATATTTTTAAATTATAGATTAACTCAATGCTTTATTTATTTATTTATTTATTTATTTAATGTGGTGCTGAGGATCGAACCCAATGCCTCACATGTGCTAGGCAAATACTCCACCACTGAGCCACAACCCCATCCCCAGAAAAGCTATATTTTAAGGACTTCAGAAGCAGGAAAAAAAAAAAACACCTTTATTTCATTATTATATTTAGTCATTTTTACCATATCTTTCTTCAGTTAAAGGTTAATTACCTGTAATTTAAAGCATAATTCACCTAGAAGTGAGAAAGATGTTTAAAACAACAACAAAAAAACCATTCACAGTCTATTTTGCATTTTTAGAATATTCTAAGGCTACATTTGTCATCCTTCTCTACTATAAATAGCTATAAACCTTTCCTATTTATTCTAAAATATTCAACTCCTGTTCTTTTATGCATACATGTTTTATCGTGGTCTGTATTCTTTTCAGTAAAAGACTGTGAAAGGTTATTAGATTGTAGCCTAAAATAATTTACCAGAATTTTGTGTACTTAGATTAGCAGAAGCTATTATGCCCCATTGAGCGTCAAACTGGCATAGTGTAAGGAGGGAACCTCACTATGGGGTAATATAAATACCTAATTCCATTTGTGGTGGTCTTTTTTTTTTATTGCAGCTCCAACTACCTCTGCATAGCCTTCTTTACTAGCAGTTATGAGGTTTTGTCTATAAAAGCCTGCTGCTCTGTGCTTATAATAAATATGTCCTAATAAGTTGAAAGATACTTCACGTACACTTTTTTACAGCTTCCCTATGGTTGCAGCTTCCCAGTTCATCATACTAACTACCCACAGTGATTTCATATGAATGGACTACTTCCTTGTGATCAGTGATATCAGTATATCATTGTCCTTTATCCTTTGGGGTATTTGGGCTTCCTGTTTCCCTCTTATAGTCAAGGGAGTTTTAGATCTGACTTATAGCATCACGTTTGATCCTTATTACTTCTACTATCATAATGACTGATACTTGCACCTTAAAATGTTTTAAGTAATTTTAGTTTTAAAAAGTAGAGAAAATTGTTAGAACTAAACGGTAACTTAAAAAAAAAAAAAAAAAAAAAAAAAAAAAAAGCATTGTGGCCAGCCATGGTGGCTCATGCCTGTAATCTCAGCTACCCAGGAGGCTGATGCAGAAGGAGCACAAGCTCAAGGCCAGCCTGGTCATCTTAGCTAGATCCTGTCTCAAACTTTAAAAAATTACAAAGGACTGGGAATGTAGCTTAGAGATACAGTGTCCTGGATTCAATTCCCAGTACTGCAGAAAGAAGAAAGCAAGCAAACAAGCAAGCAAGCAAGCATGCATGCATTGTGATGGTGTGTCCTTTATTTTTCTATTTCCCAATAGTAAATATTATCCGTGTTTCTCTTTCGATCTTTATAATTTCTTAATAGGACTTATATTGGGGCTTGTAGGTTGTTTACAGTTTTTCCTTTATTATAGATAATACTACTATGAATGAGTTCTGACATATAACATGTCTTTAAGGTAAATTTATAGTGATGGTCTTTGGGTCAAAAAATGTAAACAAGTAGATAGGGTATCTACTGTGTGGCTTCTCTATGGGCATGTCCAGAAACACTTTCCTCTATTCCATCCTGTTTTTCTTCCTATCTTCAGTGTCCCCTGCCTACACTTCAGCCTAGTATCTTCTTATTTCAGTTGAATATAGGAACACTATTTTAAGGGTCTCAATCTCAAGTACAGGGTGGTGGAGATTTGTTTTCTTTGTTTTTGTGGTACTGGAATTGAACCCAGGGCCTCCCACATGCTAGGCAAATGCTTTACCACTGAGCTACAACCCCCAGCCTTTTTTATTTTGAGACAGAGTCTGACTAAATTATCCAATCTGATATCACACCTGTGATTCTTAGCCTTCCAGGTTGCTGGGATTATAGGTGTGTGCTACTGAGCCTGACTAGTAATTGTCTTTTGGATGTTTCATTGTCTTTTGAATTTTTCTTTGTCTTGGTGTTTTTTCCCTAGAGCTCAATTTACTTATTCTTCAGGGGGAAAAGAAAAAAGAAAAGAAAAAGTGCTGGGGATTGAATCCAGGGGTACTCTATCATTGAGCTACATCACTAACCCTTTTTTAAAAATGTTTTTATTTGAGACAGGGTCTTGCTAAATTGCTGAGGCTGCCCTTGAACTTACAATCTTTCTGCTGCAGCTTCCTGAGTTGCTGGGGTTACAGGCATGTGCCACCATACCCAGCTGATCTCTGCTCTTATTGTAGTAGATTGAAGGGAGAGCCAACTCTTCTCATAACTATGATTATTAAGGGGATTTCTAGTGTTGAGAGAAGTGTAGGATAAGAGATAAAGGAAAAGGGCTAGGGACATAACTCAGTGATAGAGTGCTTGTGAGCATAGATTCTATCCCCAGAACCCCCACCCCCAAACACACACACACATATACACAGAGGTGATGTAGTGGCTCACATCTGTAATCCCGGTGACTTGGGAAGCTGAGGCAGTGAGGATCACAAGTTCAAGACTAGCCTTAGCAATTTAGTGAGACTCTTAGTGACTTAGTGAGAACCTGTTTCAAAATTTAAAAGGGGGGAGGCATGTAGCAGAGTGGTAAAACTCCCCGGGTTTAATCCCCAATACTCCCCCCACACAAAAAAAAAGTAGGGGAAGATTCATCCCTGTATACTCCTTATAGTTGTTCCCTGACTTGAAAACCCTGATCACTAGGTTTGATTAGTCATACTCTAGAATAATAAGGAAATACCAACTCCAGTGCGCTGGCAGAGTTGGTGATACTGGGAAGCAAAGATCATATCCTCTAGCTAGGGAAGCACAATATAGCAGGCATCTAGTCAGAAAACAGGGATGAGTCACTTTTGCTTTATCCTGTGCAATCTCCTTCTTAAAACAAAAGAAGACTGACTAGGAGTAGGGCCTAATGAAGAGTTTTAACATATTTGAATTTTCTGTTCCTTTGCCATTCATGAAACTTGAAAAATGAAAAGAGCAGATATCAGTTAAGAACTGATATTGAAGGGCTTGCTTTTCAAAGGTATACTAAAACAGTGTGAGGAAAAAACAGCTTATCTTCTGGTAATAGTGCTTTAAGCACATTTAAGTTGACAAACTAGGAAGGAACGAATGCTACCCCTTTGTTGTTATAAAGGCATTTTTTTATTCATCACAATTTAAATTTAGTATTATAGAGACTTTCACAAAATCCTCCCCCATTTATGGAATTTTGAGATCTCTTTGTAAGAAAAATGCATCTTCATTATATTTTATTGACTTACTTACTGGATGTTCCAGAAAAATACACTGTCTCTTTACTTCTGTTGCTTGAATCATTGCTCAGTTTTATTTTTGTTATCTCTCTTTAGCCTGTATCAGTGCATCTTGTATAAAATTAGCAGATTCCATGGGTGATAGAGCTTTGCCAGTATGCATGAGGCCCTGGGTTTGATCACCAGCACCATGTACAAGTGCATGCAAGTGCACATGTGCACATACATACATGCGCATACACACACACAGAACAGATTCTGTAAACTATTAGGGTACTGGTTCTGAATCAGCAAGAAGTGATTTTTGTATACATTTTTCAACTTTTTTTTTTTTTTTTTTTAATTATTTGTACCAGGGATTGAACCCAGGGTGATTAACCATTGAGCCACATCCCCAGCCCTTTTTGTTTTTTTTATTTTGAGACAAGGCCTTGCATGCACCACCATGCCCAGCAACTTTTTTTTTTTTTTTTTTTTTTTTTTGAGACAGAGTTTCACTTTGTTGTCCAGGGTGGCCTCAAACTTCCTGGGCTCAAGCAATTCTCCTATCATAGACTCCTAAATAGCTGGGACTACAGGCTTATACTACCTTGCCTGGCTTTACATATAGCATTTTAATCATCTGACAGTTCTAAAAGAAAAAGATTTAGAAATTATGATTTATTGTTCTGAATTACAATCTTAAGTGAAACAGGCACAAAAGACTTAACAGTTTGCTGGAGTCAGGTGTGGTGGCATTGTGAGATTGAGGTGGGAGAATCACTTGAGCCCATGAGTTTGAGACCAGCCTGGGCAAAATGCTGAAAATTACTGGCATATGAAGAAACTATGAATTAAACTTAGACCTAAGCCCTTTACTTTGCTGATTAGTTATTTGGGACATCTTTAGAATATTATAGTACCAGAATTTTATGATTTCCTTAAGAGTGATTTTTAAAAAATTTTTACTATATTTTTACATATTACATCTTATAGATACATTTTCTTTTTTATGAATATGTTTTCTAAAGGAATGTATTGCCAAAATTTTAGAGAAAAGTGGTGGGAAATAACATTCAGTAGAATATACATTTTACATTATAATCTTTTCTGGAATATAGCACTAACGTGTTGTCATGTAAAGCTCTCTGAAGGTTGTGATTAGAGGAAGGTACAGTAGTTTTTCCCCAACTTATAACATATTGCAGAAGCAAAGAAATGACTTTCATTATTAATTATGAATTAATAAAAATTCCAAGTTTTATTTTGTACACATTAAAGTTTAGCTTTAGTTGAACTCTGAAACTTTGACTAACAATGAGGTAGTTTTTATAACTAGATTTTAAAATATAAATGTGAATTAAGCTTATGGAACTGATTTTTATAGTCTAAATAACCATTTGTAACCCCTTTCTCTAAACTCTCCCTCTGTCCCCTCTCAACCCTGTTTATGAGGTGCTGTGTATGGGCAAAGTGGGACACAGTCTCAGATTTCCACAGCATCATTTAACTCAGTAAAACCAAGTATGCCTTCCAGTTTTTGAAACCTTATATTTTACACTATACTGAAAAGATAGCTAGCGGACAAGAACAATTTAAAAATAGCAGACCATGGACAGGTGACAAAATGTCACACTGGCAGCACCAGACTGCATTAACAAAAATCACCAGATGTCACACACTTGATTCTATTTTCACAGCTGATTAAACAGCAGTATTTGTTGGACAAAAGGAAGAAAAAAGAAATGGTCTCATCTGAATTTGGAACTAGTTTTCCTTTTTTTTTATATATATTTATTTATTTGCTTTAGTTGTACACAATGCCTCCATTTGTACGTGGTGCTGAGGATCGAACCTGGGCCGCGCACGTGCCAGGCGAGCGCTCTACCACTGAGCCACAACCCCAGACCCCACTAGTTTTCCTTTTGCTGTTATATATTACCTTAACAACTGTAAAAATGAGAACATACAACACACTAAGAAAGAATATATAGAAAAATTCCAGTCTTAGAAAAGAAACCATCCCATATACACACTCCCTAAACTGGAAGAGTATAAATCAAAATGATAACTGTGCTTGTCTTTGGTGATATAAAAATCTTCATTTTCCCATATTGCATAATTTTTCTCCAGCGAAACTGTTGCATTTTGTAATCTAAACATTATTATTATTATTATTTTTTTGGTACCAGGGATTGAACTCAGGGGCACTCGACCACTGGGCCACATCCCCAACCCTTTTTTGTATTTTATTTAGAGACAGGGTCTCACTGAGTTGCTAAGTGCCTCGCCATTGCTGAGGCTGGCTTTGAACTCGCGATCCTCTTACCTCAGCCTCCCAAAGTGCTGGGATTACAGGCGTGCGCCACTGCGCCCGGCTAAACATTAATTTTTGAAGAGGTAACTAGCTTGCAGGAGCCATAGTGAGTTTATTTATTTATTTATTTTAGTTCTGGAGATCGAACCCAGGGCCTTACACTTGCTAGGCAAGTAATCCACCACAGAGCTACAGTCCTGACCCATAAATGATTTTACCAAAACAATACAACAAAACATAACAAAACAAAAATTACATTTAATTGGAGGGGGAAAATTAGATTATATTTAAAAAATTGGTTCTATGGTTCTGGCATTGACCCCAAGTTTCTTTAATAAAAGCATGTGTTATTAACTTTCATCCACAGATCCATTGAAGTCATACAGAATTAGGGAAAATACCGGGAAAAGTAAAAAGTGCTTTGCTTTTTAGCAATTAGTGATGCCTTCCATCAGCAAAACACTGCCTAAGGCTCTTGTTTTGCTTCTTAAGAAAGATTGAATTGGAAGTAATCAGTACAGGATAGAGAATGATAATTAGAAAACAATCCAGCTTCCTTCTAGTTTCATCTTTCTAAGCTGAAAAGTTCTAACCCCTTATGAAAAGAGTCAAAAAGGATCCAAGTTTTGAATGATGAAAGGGGCACCCCTTTAAGTTTGAGAATATATATCCATCCAGAAATTTACAAAAACTGTTATTTGGTGTAGTGGCTGTAAACTACATAATTCTTTACTGCAAATGTAGGCACACGGAATAAAAGAAATTGAATGAGGATCAGCTGAATTTGGGCTTACTTGATTTCCTCGGTAATCCCTTTATTATTCTAGTAATATTAGGGAACCTAGTTTTGTAGGAACCACACCCTCCCCTGAGTCACATCTAGTTTTCATGGATATTAGTATTTGGTAGTCAGGAATACAAATAAGGTCTTGATTATCTGGAAATAATGGAGGAGGGAACATTGGTATAGGTAATTGAAGCCAGAATGTAAATTCTCCCTACTAAGTCAAAGCCCTGTTCTGGTGACAGATTCTTCTATAATAGTTTCTGATGAAGGTGTTGGTAGGAGATAGCACTTATTACATATAGTATGAACCATAATGTTCAGGGACTTTAAAATGACTTTGAAATTAGAAAACATAACAAGGCATATGGAACATTTGCATATGTAGATATATTAAGTATATCTTCCAACAATGGGGTAATTTTTGAAATTTCTAATAATTAGCTTCTAATAAATATGAAAAGGTCTCTGAAATCTATAAAAATAGGCATGGATTTTCTGTCAAAACCATTATAATGGATTCTGAATAGGAATTTTAGTATATTACAAATGCTAACAAAATAGTCTCCACAAAACTAGGACAGTTGCAATATTCTTTGTCCTAATAAGACTTAAAATAATAAAAACAAAAATCATTTTTATTGAAATCCCTATAATGCTTACTGGCAAATTAGAAAAATTTCATTAGAATTCATAAATTGTTAATGATTTTCCTGTTCTTACACACACACGTATGAATGCAAGTGATATACCTACACTTCTGAGGGATTTGATTTTTATAAATTTTCTGTTATTTTGAGGGAGCTGAGAATTAAACCCAGGGCTTTGCACACACTAGGCAAGTATTCTGCCAATGAGCTACACCCCCAGCCCTTCACTAATTCTTAGTATGAAATGACCTTTCACAAATTATCATAAGGATATTTAAGAAATTAGGATGTTTTGTTTAGGTAAAAAACATAATTTTTTTTCTAGGAATTTATAATTCCTCCTTTTTATTCAAGACAACTGTTCTGTTTCTTCTTCTATGATGCTTTTCTTTTGGGCCAGAAGAGCTTGATGATGCTGTTTTCCTCTAATCTTCAATAACAGAGTTTAATACCAAGTGATGACTGACTATTTGCAATTATGTATAAAATCATATTCATTGTAAAAGTTGATTGCTTTTACTTTATCTCCAGCTTTCTCTGTACCACTATCCCCTCAAATATGCTTGACATTTTTCAATTTAAATAGTGGTTATGAGATAGAATTAACATTTTCTGAGAATTTCATAATCCTTGACATAATTGGACATTAAAACCTCAAAGAGCCAGGTGTAGTGGCGCATGCCTATCTATAATCCCAGCAATTTGAGAGCCTGAGGCAGGAGGATTGGAAGTTCCAGGCCAACCTCAACAACTTACTGAGGCCCTAAGCAACTTTGGGAGACTCTGTGTCAAAAAGTTTTTACAAAGGGCTGGGATATAGCTCATTAGTAAAGCACCCCTGGGTTCAATTTCCAGTACCAAAAAACAAAACAACCAAAAAAACCTCAGTGGTAGAATGATGCTCTGGATTCAATCCTTAGAACAGGAACAAAACAAAACCTTGTAAAACCAAGTTTATACATACTAGCTTTATAAACTATTGTTTTAATAACTGTTTTGTTGAAAGAATTGGTCAGGAAATTTTACCAAGTACATTTTCCCCCATACAAGACATGGTTTAATTTTTCTACTGACATATCCACATCCTGGTCTCAAATAACAAATGAAAAAAAAAAATAAATATCTACATCTTCCATTTTTACCCCTGAAGGTCATTAGTTGAAACCTCTGATTTCAACTCATCATCTAGTAGACCAGAGGTTGCCAAATTCTGTGAAGGGCTAAAGAGTAAATACTTTAGGCTTTATAGGCCACATGGCCTCTGTCACATATTATTATTTGTTTTCGTTTGATTTTGCAACCCTTTAAAAATGTAAAAATATAGCTCAGAGACACAAAAACAGGCAGTTGACCAACATGGCCAAAAGTTTTCAACTACGATAATAATCATAAGAATAAAGGTCTGAAAATTAACATGCCCAAGGTCATAAAACTAGTTAATGATGGGGGAAGCATAAGAACTCTAGATTTTTAAACCAGTAATTTTTCCCCCACTCTGTTACATAAATTTTACTCTTTCTTCTGGTTGCCATTCTAATAATTATGTTGCATTTTTGAGCCATTATGAAACCTGTTTCTTTTTATTCTAAGCTTCAAGTTTATATACTTTTTTTTTTTTTTTTTTTTGGCTGCTTCAATTTGAAAGGCACTATGAATGATTGTTTAAATAAAATTCTTAATCCAGGGAACTGGCATGTTCAAATTGGAATGTGGAAGATGTGAAAATTTCAGACTATTATAACAGAAGCTTTGTTTTTGTTTTGTTGCATTTTATTTGTATTGAAATGTTGGCTTTGTTTTAAGACTTTTCATGTATATGTTTCATGACTTGATTTACAAACTTGTAAGTGCTTTGGCCTTTGGTAACATTTTTGTTATAGATTGATCTGTTTTAGCTTTTTGTAATGTTTATATTTTATAATGTATCTGAAATGATTATATTGAGCTTTCTTTTCTTTGGCTTAAAATAAAATTACTTTATTTTTTAGGTCGCATGGGAATAAATTTCCACCATCCGGGAACAGATAATATTATGGCACTTAACAGTAAGTCCTCATATGAAATATTCTGTAAAAGTAGCAATCAAGTTTGCAACATATGATTTCCACCTTTCTTATTAACTGTTTGTTATATTTCAGCCTTTCATTGAATGTAGTGTAGGCCGTTATTCTATATCAGTAGTTCTAAAAAATGTGGTCCCTGGAATTAACACATCAGCCTTCCATAGGAAATTATTAAAAGTGCAAAGTTTCCAGCTCTTCTACATACCTACTGAATCAGAAACTTTAAGGATGGAGCCCAGAAATCCATGTATTAAGAAGTCCTATAAATTGGAAAGCAGTATGGAGAATTCTTGGAAAACTCGGAATGGTACCACCGTTTGACCCAGCTGTCTCACTACTAGGTCTATACCCAAAGGACTTAAAAACAGCATACTACAGGGACACAGCCACATCAATGTTTATAACAGCACAATTCACAGTAGCTAAACTGTGGAACCAACCTAGATGCCCTTTAGTAGATGAATGGATAAAGAAAATGTGGTATATATACACAATGGAATAGTATTCAGTATTAAAAGAGAATAAAATCATGGTATTTGCAGGTAAATGGATGGAGCTGGAGAACATAATGCTAAGTGAAATTGGCCAATCCCCAAAACCCAAATGCCTAATGATTTCTTTGATATAAGAATGTTGATTCATAATGTGCTGCAGGGTGGGGGAGGGGAATGGGAGGATTAGAAGAACTCAAGTTAGGGCAAAGGGGAAAAGGGGAGGGGGAGAGGAAAGGAGGGGACAAAGGGATAGGAAAGACGGTGGAATGCGATGGTCAACATTACCCTAAATACATGTATGAAGACACAAATGATGTGACTCTACTTTGTGTACAACTGGAGACATGGAAAACTGTGCTCTATATGTGTAATATGAATTGCAATGCATTCTGTTGTCATATATAACAAATTAAAATTAAAAAAAAAGAATGTTGTTGTAAGTCACTAAGTGTTCACATAATTTTATGCAAAACTAAATAAATATGTGTAAAATTAAAAAAAAAAAAAAAGAAGTCCTATACATGATTCTGTGTGGGCTACAGTTTTAAAATTATAACTCTGTGCTAGTCTTGGCAAACTATAGCCCAGTAAGTCAAATCTGGCTTAATGCTTATTTTTATTTATTTATTTTTATTTTTAAAATTTGTTCTAATTTGTTATACATGACAGCAGAATGCATTTTATTTCCTAATGCCTGTTTTTGTAAATAACATTTTATTGGAACATAGACATACCCATTCATTTATGGATTGTCTAAAGCTCCTTTTGTGCTACAAAGCAGAGCTTACAAAGCCTAACCTATTTACTATCTGACCCTTTTCAGAAAATATTTGCCAACTCCCACTGTACATCGTTAGAGTGGGGCAATGAAGGAAGGAGGTCAAGTGGGAGGAGTAGGGAACAAAATGTGAATGAATAAATCAATTAATTTATACATAACTCAGAATCTTCTTGTTATGGGTAAATAGCTGACATGTATTTTAAGCTGAACATCCAGGGGTCTCCCACATTAGTGAAATTTGTATATTATAGGTGTCAACCAACAGTTTTACAGGTTAAAATTGGTTTTGACTAGTATAATTGTTGGATTAAGTACTAGAGCAACAAAAAGTATTAACCAGAAAGTCATTATATATTATGCACATAATATATATTATATCAGTTATTATATATTATACTATATCAATTAACACTGTAAGAAATATCTGGCTAGCATCAAGTCTCCTTTCTAGTGTTATAGACCAAATAGCTTTACAGAAGAACAGTCATTGGATGAAAATTGTCACAAGGACCATTGAATCTCTCAGGACTGAAATTTTCTCTTCAATCTAGTGAGTGAAATCAGATTGTCTCCTCTTATCCTCCCAGATAGGCAAGCTGATTTATATATACATGGGAGAAACACTGGGTAAATCTAAGGTTGTGTTATTCCTTTTCATCTTTTTTGTTTTTGGTACCTGGGATAGAACTCAGGGGCACTTGACCACTGAGCCACGTCCCCAGCCCTATTTTGTATTTTATTCAGAGACAGGGTCTCACTGAGTTGCTTAGTGCCTCGCTTTTGCTGAGGCTGGCTTTGAACACACAGTCCTCCTGTCTCAGCCTCCTGAGCTGCTGGGATTACAGGTGTGTGCCACTGCACCCTGCTCCTTTTCCTTTTGATTAAATATATTGAAATACCAATGAAGTTCCTTAAGACAGATTTTTAGATTATCTCCAAAAAATATATATTCCACATTTCCTTTGTTCTGAGATGCAACCTGCTTACCAGTGAGCACTGCTGAGAACCACTGGTAGTGCTTTGTGTTGCAGGTCCTAATTCATGTTAAGCATTAAAAAAAAAAAAAAAAAATATAAAAATATATATACGTATACATATATATGTATATATATATATATATATATATACGTATACATATATATGTATATATATATATGGCTGGTGGATACCCTCCTTTGGAGGGTCTTGGAAATAATAAAAATTCCGAAGTATCTAATTCTCATTTTTAATATTCTTTCTTTGGTTCTGGCACTGGGGATTGAACCTAGGGCCTCAAACATGCTAGGAAAGTGCTCTGCCACTGAGCTATTTCCCCATCCCTTTTTATTATTTCATTTTAAGACAGGGTCACAAAGTTGCCCAGGCTGGCCTCAAATGTGGGATCTTCCTGCCTCAGGCTTCCAAGTAGCTCGGATTAATGGCTTCCACTACTGTGTCTCATTCATTATCTAATTTCTAAAAGAAGGGTCACTTTACATTTAGATTATGCTACCTCTACTTTTTTTTCCTAATGGGATGGAATTAATAAGCATACTTATCTTGCTGAGTTTTAGCAATAATTAGTTTTGAAAATGCTTCAGTTAGATGTTGGGACTTAAAGTTGAATATAAAAGAACAGTATGGTAGTGTATCTGCCTGAAGCAATTAGTATGTATCTGAGAAAATATCTAATTTGACATGATGTAAGTTCTTCTTTTGCAAGAAGGAGAGGGTGTAATTTGTGACATTTTTGTAAAAAAGAAGCTAAAAGACATTTTTCTTCTTAAAAGGTTTTGATTATCTTTGATTTGATTTTCTTTAACTCTCTGCTTTTAAATAAGATATTTAATTTAAGTTCTTTCCACTTTGTACACGTTGCTTAAATCACCCTTTTAGCCTTAATTCTCTCATCTTTGAGAGAAGAGGATTGATTAGGTAATTTTAAAGCCTGCTTTCAGCATGTAGCTTCTGTGCTGGTCTGATATATTTCAAAGTACTAAAAGAGCCATTTTGCTGTTATCTCTATCAAATGTTGATGAGCTCCACATGGTTGCAGTAGGATGGCATATAGGAAAGGGCATCAATATTCACATAGTTCTGTGGAAAGGCATCAATATTCACATGGAGCCCTATTGGCTGCTCAAAATACACCATTAAAAACAACCAGAGTTTGGGCTGGGGATGTTACTGGTAGAGCACTTGCCTAGCATGCATGAGACCCTGAGTTCTATCCCCAGCACAACAAGAAACAAAACCAAATAAACAGCAGGCACAGTGGCACATGCCTGTAATCTCAGCTACATGGGAGGCTGAGGAAGGAGGATCACAAGTTCAAGGCTAGCCTCAGCAATTTAGCCAGGCCCTAAGCAACTGAGCAAGACCCTGTCTCAAAAAATAAAAGGGCTGGGGATATAGCTCAGACGTTCATTCCCAGTACTGAAAAACAAAAATAAAACAACCAGAGTTTGACAT
Organism: Tamias sibiricus; assembly: GCA_025594165.1. Taxonomy (NCBI): domain Eukaryota; kingdom Metazoa; phylum Chordata; class Mammalia; order Rodentia; family Sciuridae; genus Tamias; species Tamias sibiricus. The sequence goes on along the minus strand of CM046663.1, from coordinate 135,700,157 downwards.
TTGCACTGCTTACTATGAATTTTCTTTTTAAGTTTGGCTCCAACTTGAGGTGATCATAATCCTCTTTGGGATGTACTTCTGGGACTTGCAGGCCTTGACATATTTGCTGTGATAAAACTTTTCTTCTCCTTTGTAGAGTTAAGCCCACATCATCTAGCAACATACGTAGCACACACGCACACATACACACTTGTGTAGTTTTTGTCTCCTTTCTCTGTATTCCATTTATTTTCCTGTGACTGGCCTGTTTTCCTTCCTTTGCCTTAAGCTTCATATAGAAATACTTGAGATGAAGTCACAGATCGTTAAAACTTTATCCAGAATTTGTGATTATTGGAAGGGACTAGATTGAAGTTGAGCCATACTTTCAGGAAAGCAGTGACTTGCTAAGAAAATTGAGGATGCTTTTTTCCATAGAGAAAATAGGCTGGTATAAACAAGTAAACATTAGAAAGTTGCTTGATGTGTACAAAATTAAAAACAGAGGAATAGTGTGGTTTAAGCGATAGTATCATTGGCTCAAAGTGGGTATCTTCTAAGCCAGCTGGAAAGCAAGTGAAACCTAAAGATAAAACAGTGAATTAGCATAGCCTTTTGAAACACATTGTCTGGAGTCAGGCAGATCTGCCTCTGCCTCTTACAAGCTATATAACCTTAGGGCCACATTCTTAACTCCTCTTTGCTTTTGGTTTCTTCACTTGTAAAATGGAGATAAAGATCACTATGCACTATATATATAAATCTTGTGTGTGTGTGTGTGTGTGTGTGTGTGTGTGTGTGTGTGTGTATAGTACCAGGGATTGAACCCAGGAGTGCTTTACCACTGAGCTGCATCCATCCCCAGCCCCTTATTACATTTTATTTTGAGACACGGGGTCTCACTAAGTGCTGAGGCTGGCTTTGAACTCAGGATACTCTGCCTCAGCACCCAAGTAACCAGGCCTGGCAGCTATGTATAATTTTTTTTTTTTTTTTTTTTTGGTACCAGATAATGAACCCAGGGATGGTTAATTGCTGAGCCATACCCCTAGACCTTTTTATTTTTATTTTGAGACAGGGTCTCACTAAGTTGCTTAGGGCCTCACTAACTTGCTGAGGCTGGCTTTGAATTTGCAATCCTCCTGCCTCCTGAGCCGCTGGGATTACAGAAGTTTGCCACTGTGCCTGGCTATATATAAATCTTATAAAGCTCAGCATAGTACCTGATTTGTAGATAATGCTCACATTAGCTACTGTCCTAGTTGTTTACATCAGCTTTATTGCTGCCTTTTTAAGATCTCCTTTTCTTTGCATATTAGATTTCTAAAACATGAATGTATCATACACCATTTATATTTAGATAGATGTTTTCTCGATGAAATTTAAGGGTACACACCTGTTAATCATCTTGTAGGCTAAAGTGACTGTACTGGGATACATTCCCATTGGGGGGGGGTGGTAAATCTTTTTTTTTTTTTTCCCCTGGATGAAATACTTTCTGTCACTTGACTTTGGAATATACGTCTTCTTTGGGCCCTATAGCCCCTTTGCAGCTGTTACATGTCTTGTGATATTGGCACTGTTTATGATAGCTCCAAAAGGTAAATAATTTAAATATCCCTCAATTAGAGAATGTATAAACAAATTGTGATACATCCATACAATGACATACTATTCATCAATAAAATGAGAATAAACTGATGACATACAATAATTATATTAATAGCTTTTATAATAATTATGCTGAGTTAAAGAATAAAAAACTAGACCAAAAGTCCATATTAGATGATTCCACTAATCTAAAATTTTAGAAAATGTAAACTAAACTACAGTGACAGATAATAAAGCAGCTTCAAGAAAGGAGTTTTTGAAATAATATTGTCCTCTTTTTTTTTTCTTATGGTAAGGTGCATCTAGTTGAGCAAGTCTCTGAATCTCCTTAAGCCTTAATTTAAAAATCTACACGTGGACAGTTAATGATTCTCACCCTAACCACTTCATTGTTTTGTAAGATTCAGATGAGGTAAGGCACATATACAAATAAAATATTATTACTGCTACATTTGGAAAGTATTCAGAAAAGATATTGTCAGGAAATACTTTTTAAGACAGTAGCTTTATAAAGGACAGAGATTAAATATTGTTTAAAAGTTCATGCCATTTTTTCCTCAGATCTTTTAGGTTGTAATTAGAGAATATTCCAAGTTAAGAGCTGAATAAGAAATCTGAAGTGCCAGTTCCCCTCTGACAGGGTGAGATGATTATTTACCCTCATTCTTCCTTATCAAACTGTCTAAAATATTTATGAATTGAAGCATCCAAGAATAAAACCAGAACAATCTAAAGACTTAAAATTTTAATATCTTAAAAAAAAAAAAAAGGCAAAACCCCAAAAGGGCTGGGTTCGTAGCTCAAGCTTGACTAATTTGTAGGAGGCCCTAGGTTTGATCCCCAGCACCCTCCTGCCACCCCCCACACACACCAACTAAACAAAAACCCAAAGGACATTTATCTAGTTTGAGGAGTTCTGAGGACATTGATTGTTAAACATTTTATTCATAGCGACATACCAAGAAACTTGTAACTTAAGGTTATGCCATCTTCCACATTTTCCTCTTATTGATTCCTTGAAAGTGTTTTGGAAGGTTTTGATTTCATTTCTCTTTGAATTGAAAGCTGCCAGTGCATTTTTTGAGTCAAAAGAGGAAATGTGAAAGGGTATTGGTATGAATATTTGTGTTTGGCAGACTTCTGTGTGACTGCGGAGTCTCTTCTTCACTCTCCCTTCGTGCCTTGCTGAATGTGAACTCCTTGGGGAGAGGCTCAGCTGAGAGGAAGTGGCAGAGAGGGAGCTGAGCACATGATGCATTTATGCCAAAATGGGAATAGAGCCAGCTTTGCTGGAATTCCAAGTGGAATTTTCCAAAATTTGAAGAACACATTTTTTTCCCCTCTCACTGTGATTGGACATAAGTAAATAATTTCTTGGCAGTATAATAAGATAGTGATGGAATTATTGTAAGATTCTCAGATTAAAAACATTTTGAGGGCTGGGGTTGTGGCTCAGTGGCAGAGCGCTTGCCTCGCACTTGCGCGGCCCAGGTTCAATCCTCAGCACCACGTAAACATAAATGCATTGCATTGTGTACAACTAAAGTAAATAAATAAATATTTTAAAAAAAACATTTTGAGATTTTGAAGACAAAATCCAGTGCCATTCCTTCTATCCGAGCAGATTTAGAAGTAAAATTAATATGCGGTGGTTATATGAATACATGGTAATACATGGTAAATGGTGGGTAATTAAAAAATGAAAAATAATAATTAGAGGAATGCATAATGTCATGTGAGTTTAAAAACTCAAGTTTGAGCCAGGCGTGATGACACATGTCTATAATCCCAATTACTCTGGAGACTGAGAGGCAGAAGGATTTCACGTTTCTGGCTAGCCTCAGGAACTTGGGAAGGACCTGTCTCAGAATAAAAAAATAAAAATACTGGGGATGTGGCTCAGTGGTAAAGCACTCCTCTGTTCAATCTTCAGCACCAAAAAGCAAAACAAAACAAAAACCCCAAACCCTCAAGTTTCGTATCAGTGTTGTACATGAATGTAGTAAGGGGCCTGAGACATTGTTGTTTTGTTTTGACCTTCTCATTTTACAAATAAGGGAAGCTGAGATTCAAGAGGCTATGTGAATTGCCCAGGTGATATGATGGAGCCAGGAGTGGAAACTTTTGCTTTAAATGCTAAATTGTTAAAAGAGGTTGTATTATTATTTTTTCACTGATTTAACTCAAACATGCAAATTCAGTGTCTTTGGGAAAATAGATCTTCTGTTATTACTTGTCCTCTTATACATGTTCTTTTGTTGTTGTGTGTGTGTGTGTGTGTGTGTGTGTGTGTGGGTTGGTACTGGTGATTGAACTCAAGGGCACTCAACCACTGAGCCACATCCCTAGCCCTATTTTGTATTTTATTTGGAGACAGGGTCTCATTGAGTTGCTTAGTGCCTCACCATTGCTGAGGCTGGCTTTGAATTTGTGATCCTCCTGTCTCAGCCTCCCAAACTGCTGAGATTACAGACATGCACCACTGCACCTGGCTACATATGTTCTTTTCTTGAAAAATAGAAGAGTCAACCTGTACTACATAGCCTGATACTGAACATTGTAAATAAGTGAAGTTTGAAATATTCTTGACTGACTTCATTGGATTTTTTTTTTTTTTTTTTTTTTTTTTTTGTGGTACCAGGGATTGAACCCAGGGGCACTCGACCACTGGGTCACATCCCCAGACCTTTTTTGTATTTTTTATTTAGAGACAGGGTCTCACTGAGTTGCTAAGTGCCTCGCCATTGCTGAGGCTGGCTTTGAACTCGCGATCCTCCTGCCTCAGCCTCCCAAAGTGCTGGGATTACAGGCGTGCGCCACCGCGCCCGGCTTCATTGGATTTTTAAAAGAGATTCTGTGTGTGTGCGTGAGAGAGGGGGGGGGTGTGGGGAGAGAAAGGGAGAGAGAATATCTCAAGTAACAGGAGTTGGGTTGTCTCAACTCAGAAATAAAGATGCAGGAAATCAAAAAGTTACTTTTTCCTGTGGACTTCCCAGATTGTTTTCTCCACTTATGTAGGCAGCATAACTTGAATTTCCTATCTATACCACTCACCACACTTGTAATTAATCTTTAAAAAATTTTTCAGTTTAATCTTTTAAATGTTTTAAAGTCAAAGATCTCTATCTCAAAATGCCAATTATAACTCAGCAAACATCAACATAAAAATATTTTAAGAAATTCATCCTTTTCTCTGATGTTTGTGACTAAAAAAAGAAAACTTGATTTCTTTTAATTGACACAGTATATGTAATATACATAATAATTGTACTGTATATAGGATACAATATGATGTTTCAGTACATGTATACATTGTATAATAACTAGGTCAGGATAATTAGCATATAGTATAATAACTAGGTCAGGATAATATTCATCAATTCAAAACATTTATCATTTATTTGTGGTGAAAACATCCAAAATCTCATCTAGCTATTTTGAAATGTACAATACTTTATTGTTAAGTTTAGTTGCTTGACTATACAATAGAATACCTGCACAGCAAAGCAGACAATCAACAAAGTAAAGAAACAGTCCACAAAATAGGAGAAAATATCTGCAACCTGTACATCTGACAAGGGGTTATTACCCAGGACATATAAAGGACACAGTTCATAGCAAGAACAAAACAACAACAACAAAACAATTGAAAAATGGGGAAAAGACCTATTCAACATTTCTCAAAAGAAGACATACAGCCGGGCACAGTGGTGCACGCCTGTAATCCCAGCACTTGGGAGGCTGAGGAAGGAGGATTGTGAGTTCAAAGCCAGCCTCAGCAATAACGAGGCACTTAGCAACTCAGAGAGACCCTGTCTCTAATAAAATACAAAAGAAGGGTTGGGGATGTGGCCCTGTGATGGAGTGGCCCTGAGTTCAATCCCTGGTACCAAAAAAAAAAAAAAAAAAAAAAAAAAAAAATAAAGACATACAGATGGCCAATATGCATATGCAGAACTGCTCATTACCAGATACAGTGGCACTTATATGAAATCCCAGTGACTAGGGAGGCTGAGGCAAGAGGATCTCCATTCTGAGGCCCTCCTGGGCAACTTAGTGAGACTCTTAGCAACTTAGTGGGACCCTGTCTCAAAACAAAACAGGGATGTAGTTCACTGGTAAAGCATCCCTGGGTTCAGTCCCCAGTAAACACACACACACACACACAAACACACAAAAGCTCATTATCATTCATCATCAGGGAATTGCAAAGCAAAATCACAAGGTGATATCACTTCATACCATACTGAGTGGCAATTATCAAGAAGACAAAAGATAACAAGTATTGATGAGGAAGTGGAGAAAGGGAACCCTTATACACTGTTGGTAGGAACATAAATTAGTATAGCCATATGGCAAATGGTTATGCAGATTCCTCAAAAAATTAAAAATAAAACTACCACATGACCCATGACCCAGAAGTTCTACTACTGGGCATATATCCAAAGGAAATGAAATGAGTTTGTCAAAGGGATTTGTTTACTCCTATGTTTATTGAAGCACTGTTCACAATAACTAAAATAACTAGATTTCTACAAGTTTTAAGAATGCTCCATGGTTCATTTTTTTTTTAAATATTTTTTTGGTTGTCAAGGGACCTTTATTTTATTTATTTATATGTGGTGCTGAGTATCAAACCCTGTGCCTCACACATGCTAGGCAAGTGCTCTACCACTAAGCCACAACCCCAGCTCTCTGTGGTTCATTTTACTCTACCATTGTGGTACTTGGGCAGAAAATTTGAGAATGATGTTCTTTTATTTGATCTTTATTGCAACCCTCTTTAAAACATGGTAGCATCTTCATCTTCTAATAAAGGTAAAACAGCTTGCAGATTTTATAGAGCCAGCAAATAACCATCTAAGACTTGGACACACAGATTTTTCTGTCTACCAGTCCCTTAATCCAGTGTGAGTATTACTATTTTGGATTTTCCAAGAACAATCACTCAAGTTTCATTTAACTCTTTTACAACAATTAGCTAAGTAATACTTTGTAGAGAATCAGTGCACTTCTAAAAGTGGTCAGTTTTACTTTCAGAGTACAGTATCCATTGTTAGCAGCAGGAATTTTAACCACACTTCTATACAGGTCTCTACTATTTGCAGAATGGGAACATGAAACTTGAACAGAGAAAAAGTTGGTATGCAAAGTTCCCTATGTAAACTTACATAGGTGAAACTTTGCCTTTTTGTTAACTTCCACACACATAAACCTTTGTTATCTAATTTTTCCTCCAGCCTAATATAGTGGAAATAATGTCTCTTGACTTCGGGGGCAGACAGATCAATGTTTAAATCTTGAATCTATTACCTATTATCTAAGTGATCTCAGGGCACATTACCTGTGTCTTTTCTTGTAAATGGACACATTAACCTCTTTACAAATGCTAAGATTAAGTATGTAATGCCTCTGTTTGTATCACTATATCTGGCAAGAGACTAATTTAATTGGTTTGGGATGAAATGTGGTTGTGGGGAGGATGGGCGAAGGGTAGATGGGAAGGATCAGAATTAGAAGTAGTGACCTCTTAAGACATCCAGTGGCTCTCCACCTTCTGCTACACCCCCAACCTTTTATTTGTAATGACAGATGTCCATCTGAGTATGAGGAGACCAAGTAGAAATGCAGTGCTGTGCATTCTTGTATTCTTTCTTTCCCTCAAGGTGTAGTCTGTTTTTATTGTTCCCTGAAATTTTTTCATGTTCCGGACAGAGAGAAAAGCTGGTTTTGAGAGGCCATGCAGGGAGGAGGGAATGAGTAGCTTCTCCATGCTGCTGGAGCCCTTCCCAAATTCCCAATTTTTTTTTTGTAACTTTCCTCCATGAAGGAACTCTTCTTCCCACATGAAAGGGGTTTTGTTGATGGGGAGGAGATAAGGAACTGACTGATAGGCCCAGCATTTGGTTCTGTATAGCCTCCTGAAACACACCATCATCCATTTTGCTTGCCTATTCTTCTCTCTGTATAATTCCCTACATTGTTTTGGGGTTCAGAAATGTCTAATTGGCAAGTGTTGGCTGCCCTGACTAGTCTAGAAATTGATATTTGTATAAAGTTTGAAGAGACCTGATGAGATTTTGGATTAGTGGTTTAGAGATGATGGTTTGTTGAAAAAAGATGCTAGATATTTAAGTGCATACCTCTACAATAGGCAGCTACAGACCTGATTTGGACAGATCAGTCAGATAAAATACAAAATACTCTGGTATGTGATTAGGATCCTTAGGACTCTTCTTACTCTCTTTTTCTTTCTCTCATAATGATAGTTGTTTTGGGAATCAGATGACACATGTTAAACACTTAGCATACAGTACCTGGAGCATAATCAATTATTAGTAGGTTATTCTCTGTTTTCTCTTGCCCCAAGATTGAAGATATTTTACTTTATGGTATTCCTTGTTCCTTATAAAGTATCTCAGTCTCTATACTTTATATCTCAGTATTATCCTTGTTGATTATTAGTGTTACTTTTTAGGTTTGCAAATGAAATGGTAAGGAGATTTTCCTGAGAAAAATGGCTAAGAAGCAGGAAAGAAAAACTTAAGTGTCCAAATAATTTATATGGATGTAGCAGATGAAAATGTCTTACATCCTTGTAAGCATCATTTTTACCTGTATTATTTATGTGGTTTATGGAGAAATTGATCTTAATTATAATTTGCCTAGTTTGAGAATTATTGGGCTAAAAGCAAGAATCAAAGAGGAAATGGAAGAAACTTACTTTAAGGTCTTTTCATTTCTTTTTCATCAGGCACAGCATTCCAGGTGTTCTGCTTAAGTTTTTAAAACTATTATGATCCACAATAAAGTGACTGTGTCTGTCTACCTGATCATATCTCTCTTTCCTTTTCCTTTCTCCTTCCCCCCTCTTTCTGTCTTGTCTTTTCTTTCTCGTTTTTTTGAATCTGTGGTAAAATCTATGTATGATATATGTATGTGTGTGTGTGTGTGTGTGTGTGTGTGTGTGTATTGCTTAGAGAGACTTAAGCAAATTCAGATGAATCTATGTAACAGAAGAATTAATTTTGATTTATAAACTAGATTAGCAGTTTGGCAGTTCCCTAAAATATTAAACATGCATTTAGCATTAGATCCAGCAGGTGCTGTCTTTGGTCTTTATACAAAGTAGTTGAAAACACGTCCAACTAAAACCTGCAAGTGGATATTTATAGCAGTTTTATTCATAATTGCCAAATCTTGGGCTGGGGATGTAGCTCATTGGTAGAGCATTTGTCTAGCCCCTGGGTTCAATCCCTAGAACTGACAGAAAATAATTAATTAAATTAAGATAATAATCTTGTTTTCATAATTGCCAAATCTCAGAGGCAACTAAGATGTCCTTTAGTAGGTCAATGGATAAATAAACTATGATAGATCCAGATAACAGAATGTTATTCAGTGCTAAAAAGAAATGAGCTATCAAATACAGAGGAACCTTAAATGTATATCATTCAGTGAAAGAAGCCAGTCTGAAAAAGCTTCATACTGTATGATTCCAACTGTATGGCATTCTGGAAAAGGCAAAACTATGGAGATAATATCAGTGGTAGCTAGAAGCTAAGGGGTTGGGGGAACATAGAGGACTTTCTTTCTTTCTTTCTTCTTTTTGTGGTACTGGAGGTTGGAACCAGGGGTGTTCTACCTCTGAGCTACCTACCCTCAGCCCTTTTTATTTATATTTTGAAAAAGGGTCTTGCTAAATTGCTCAGGCTGTGCTTGAACTTGGGATCCTCCTAGCTGGGATTACAGGTGTGTACCATAGTACAGGGCAACACAGAGGATATATACGATAGTGAAACTTCTCTATATTGTACTATGATGATGGATACATTTGTTGAAACCCGTAGAATTTACAATACCAAGAATGAACCCTAATGTAAAGTATGGATCTTGAATGATCATGATGCATCAATTTTGGTTTATTATAACAAATGTACCACTCTGGTAGAGGATGTTGATAATGGGGAGAATATGCAAGCATGGGGGTAGAGAGAATATGGGAAACCTCTGTACTCCTCTCAGTTTTGCTGTGGACCTAAAAGTACTCTAAAAACATAAAGTCTTTTAGGGGCTGGGATTGTGGCTCAGCGGCAGAGCGCTCGCCTTGCACGTGCGCGGCCCGGGTTCGATCCTCAGCACCACATAAACATAAATGCATTGCATTGTGTACAACTAAAGTAAATAAATAAATATTGAAAAAAAAAAACATAAAGTTTTTTAAAAACATACAATATGTTATAACATGTCCTGCCTTAGAGAATTACATGTGTAGGAGGGTAGCCATTTAAAACCAAGTGCAGGCCAAATCATAAGGAGTAAAAGATGATCCATTTTAGTGTTGCCTCATATGCCCAACAAAGTACCATACCATTAACATGAGCACAGAATGTACTAGTCATGAACATGTGAAATTAGTTTTGGGATAACTTTTGCATTTCTCACTGCAAACTACATGAAACTTTTTTGTATTTTTTCTGATGGACCAAAAAATAAGCCCAGTTTTTTAAAAATCAACTTTTGACTATTCAGATTTGTAATTTAAAAGCTATAAAAATGTTAGCACTTCGTGTTTTTTACACTAATTTTGCAACCAGTAAATGAATCTATTTGTAGTATTTTGTTTTTAACTATTTATCTAACATATATACCAAATAGCGCACAAATCATAAATGTATGTTTAATAAATATATAGCTCAATATATTATAACAAATTGAGCACAGCCACTGAACCAACAACTAAATTAAGATAGAAACATTACCAACATTCCATATACCCTTTATATTCTCCTCTAGTTACCGTCCATGGCCAAGGGTAACCACAACCCTGACTCTAAAAATTAGATGTAATTTTAATGAGATATAAATTGTTTAATATATATGAATCAAGGGCTGGAGTTGTGGCTCAGTGGTAGAGCGCTTGCCTAGCATGTGTGCGGCCCGGGTTCAATCCTCAGCACCACATAAAAATAAAGGCATTGTGTACAACTAAAACAAATATATATGCATATATATATATATGAATCAGTAAAAGAATTTTAATTGTAAGAATGGAGATAATTGGACATTAAGAATTGAAGTTCTTGGAGAAAGTAAATTGAATATTCCATCTTATTATATCTGGAATAAATTCATTGTAGCATAGATATCATAAAGATGGAATTTGTCACAATATTTTTTTTCTGTGATCATTTTGTGTTGACTCATGTAAGTTAATGTATTCAGTAGTGTGCCTCTCTCTCTCTCTTTTGGTACTGGGGATTGAACCCAGAGGCACTCAACCTCTGGGCCATATCCCAACACTTTTTTGTATTTTATTTCAAGATAGGGTCTTGCTGAGTTACGTAGGGCCTTGTTACATTGCTGAGGCTGGCTTTGAACTCACAGTCCTCCTGTCTCAGTCTCCCAAACCACTGGATTTATAGGCATGCACCACTGTACCTGGCCAGTAGTCTCTTGGTTTTTTTTTTTTTTTTTTTTTTTTTTTTGTGGTACCGGGGATTGAACTCAGGGGCACTTGACCACTGGGCCACATCCCCAGCCCTTTTTTGTAATTTTATTTAGAGACAGGGTTTCACTGAGTTGCTAAGTGCCTCGCCATTGCTGAGGCTGGCTTTGAACTCGCGATCCTCCTGCCTCAGCCTCCCAAAGTGCTAGGATTACAGGCGTGCGCCACCGTGCCCGGCTAGTCTCTTGTTTTAAAATAATACTTATTCCCAAGGGAAAACACTGCTTATTGTACCTCCATGTTTATTTCTTTGGTGTTTATTTTATTACCTAGGGAAGAGTTTGATCTAACTGGACTATTTGCAGATGATCTTCATCTGAGCAACTTCATCAAATTTTAAACTATCATCGGAGTTGGCCTATATTCAAAAGTCCATTACCTCATGTGTCACTCCCTCCCCGGATTGTACACTCAACCAACAAGCTGTATTTGTTGAGTACCAACTTGGAACAGACCTTCCTGACAGGTGTATTAGAGGACATAAAAGAAATACAAGATATGAATCTTGCCCTCTCTAATTTAATACTATTAAAAAGTGTAGACTCTGGGGCCATACTGCTTAGCTTCTTATATTCCAAATCCCTCACTTCCTATCTGTGTGATTTTGAAAATATATTTAACCTTTCTCTGTCCCATTTTCTTAATCTGAAAAAAAGGCTAATAAGAATACTTATATCATAAAGTTGTGTGGTGTATTAATGATATTAACATGCATGATTGTTCCTGGTATGTAGAAAGCACTCATTAAGTTTCAAATACCACAAAAATGATTACCACAGGAATCATAAATCAAATACTCAAATCAGGACCAAGGTATCACATTAAATTTCACAATGAGTGTTGAAAATAAATCTAGGTTGTTCATATCACTACTTAAATTGACTATCTTTTCCATATGCCATCCTGTCTCCCTAATATCAGAGTCCCAGGCTCTTTACAGTCTTTGTTTGGGAATGAGAAAATATATGAACCTGTAAAGATCATGAACTGTTTAAGAAAAATCTGGTTAAAACTTCCAAGTAGGTCTTCCTCTCCCCAAATCAGGATGCTCCTTCCCACACTCAAGCCTGTCTGCCTCCATTTACTTTGTGTTCTGTATTACCTGAATGTTTGGCAGTTGAGGACTTGAGTAAATAGCATTCTCATTTATCCTTTAAGGATGCTAAGATCCAGTGAGTCAATTTGTACCTTAGTATTGCAATCAAATTCTTTTTCATTGAGTATTTGGCCAAAAGTCAGAGTTGATGAAAAAACAAACAAAAAATGTGGAAATTTGTTGTTTAGAACAGAGATGAGTAATTTTGAACAGAGTATTTTATTTGCTCATTAGAAATTTTTCAGTGGGGTATCAGGCAGCATGACATCATTGGGGATGGGAGGAAGTGACAAAGAGACAAGTGATAGAATGTCAGACTTATTTCTTCTCTTCTTAAGTGTTGTCTGTTTTAATTTATTCCTATTATTATAGATGAAGCAAAGTTTTTCTGACTCAAGCTAAGAAGTTACCACTACTAGTTGTAATCAAGTTACACCACTAGTTGTAATCAAGTACAACTACCACTTGTACTTGATTTAGGGAGATAGATTCCAAATAATAAAAAGTATAAAAGTCCCTTAAATTTTTTTGAAATGTTCCCCCTTTTTAAATGATGCAAAGAGTAATAACTTTGTAAATTCAGAAGAGATTTTTTCCCCCCTTGGGGGCTGTACTATGGGAGGAGTCAGGGGAAAAAATAGGACTTGAACTGGATGATTGTTTTTAATATGAATAGTAGGAAAGTGAAGAGATTAAAGGGGTGGAACTGAGGGCAAGTATGATATCTGAAAAAAAGTAGAAAGTAAGAGAAGATGAGATTGACCTGGTAGTATTTCAACTATGTGGCTGAAAAATCAGAATTTTTTCCTTAGAATTAGTTGTTTTTACTGCTTACTACTATTTTATACTACAAGTATAATTCCAAATTATCTTCCTTTTTCAGTGTAAGCTAATTTTATGACATGCTTTAAAAAATAAACTAAATGGAATCCTTGTTTGTAGAATCTGAGGTTTCAAATTTGTCTTTCTACTCTGAAAAAAAAAAATTTTTTTTTTTTTTTTTTTTTTGTTACTAGGATTGAACTCAGGATCTGTTTCCTGCTGAGCTAGACCTACACTGCCAGCCATTTTTATATTTTGTTTTTTTATTTTGAGATAGGGTTTTGCTAAGTTTCCCAGGCTGTCCTTGAATTTGAGATCCTCCTGCCTCAGCCTCCTGAGTTGCTGAGATTACAGATGTGTGCCACCATGCACTGCTGGAAATCATTTTAGATGACAAGTTCTCTGAGAGATATATGATACCACAGTCTAGCTCTGTTAAGCATTGTTAACAATGAATTCTGTAGGGCTTCAGTATTGAAGGTGAAGAAAACCTTCAAACTACTCTATTATGAAGGCCTGAGATGAACCCAGTTCCTTAATTACTTCCTAGTTTTTCAGTTTGTTTTATAGATGTACCTGGTAATGTTTTCTCCCATTTGTGATATGTATGGAAATTAATGGAGAAAATAGGAGAAACTTCGCTGAAAATTTTTCAGAAGCACATCCTATACAGCAAGAGCCAATTGTATTTCAATTTCCAATGTATTTTTCAGAGGAATCTATGAAGAGTGTGTGTGTGTATGTGTGTGTGTGTGTGTGTGTGTGTGTGTGTGTGTGTGTAGTAAGAGATTCAGAAAGACCACCATATGCCACAATTTTTAGTTATTTAGAGCGCATGTTTTTTTTCTTTGAGTCATATCTGGTGGAAATATAAAGTTCAAATGAATATTTATAAATCAGAATTTTAAAAAGAAACTCTTATCTATATCTGATATAGATAATAGGCCCCAATATAAATCCTTATAATACATGTGAAACTTGAAAATCCATTGTTTCTGTTCCAGTGGCTGCTATTTCCAGTTGAATTTCTCTTTAATATTGTGATTTAGCTTGTTTTTCTTAAAAGTTTTTTTTTAATATAGTATGTTTATAGTCAAATTAAACAGTATCTCCAGATTAATAATTCCAAGAATTCTTAAAAGAGGTTTGTGCAAATATATTTTTTTAAATTTCTAAATTCACCATTTTGATATAAATACCCATGGTTTTCTTCTGTGTTTACATGCAGCCAGGAGCTATGGGCGGAGACGAGGTAAAAAAAAAAATTTTTAATGAGATCTTTTGCTTGCCAAATTGTGAGTAAATATGAGTGTGTGTGTATTTAATCCCTGTGTGTATAAAACAAAAATTGTTATATAGTATGATGTTTTAACTTAATTATTTTAGCAAAGTAATTTATTTATTACTTTCATTACAATGACTTTTATTGTTTGTTGGTAATTTGTTCTTTTAAGCCTAATAAAGATATGGAGAAGGGGCTGGGATTGTGGCTCAGCGGTAGAGTGCTCGCCTAGCACACGCACGGCCCGGGTTCGATCCTTAGCACCACGTAAAAATAAACCGCGTTGTGTAAAACTAAAGCAAATAAATAAATATTTTTTTTTAAAAAACTTTATTAAAAAAAAAAGATATGGAGAAGATTATTTCTACCTGGAAATTTTTGTTGTCTGGCTTATTGTGAATAAATATGAGGAAATAAAAGGCCAAGCATATGTATTTTTCTGCCCCGTATTCACTATGTTCTCTTCCTTTTTTAGGGTTGGGGGTAGAGGGGATTGAATCCAGGGGTGCTTTACCACTGACCTACATCTCCAGTACTTTGTATTCTTTGAGATAGGGTCTTGCTAAGTTGCTGAGGGCTTTGCTAATTTGTCCAGGCTAGCTTCAAACATGCAGTCCTCCTGCCTTAGCCTCAGTTGCTAAAATTACAGGAGTGTGCCACTATGCCTGGCTCAATATGTTCTTTTCATACTACTTAAAAGGCAGAGGGTTTTGGAAGGTGTTTTTTGATCTCACTAGGTTGACTGATGATTTTTTTTTTTTGGTCACATCCAAAAGCAAATTTACCCTGAAGCTTAAAATTTCAGGCACCCTCATCTGAATGGGTGCCTTCCAAAGTCTTTTTTTTTTTTTTTTTTTTTTTGGTACCGGGGATTAGCTCAGGGGCACTCAACCACTGGGCCACATCCCCAGCCCTTTTTGGTATTTTATTAGAGACAGGGTCTCACTGAGTTGCTAAGTGCCTCACCATGGCTGAGGCTGGCTTCGAATTTGCGATCCTCCTGCCTCAGCCTCCTAAGTGCTGGGATTACAGACGTATACCACCTCTCCCTGCTCCAAAGTCTTTACCTATAATGTTGTGTTATTTTTCTTAAAGAGGTACATCAAAATGGGCTTAAGTCTCTATAAAACCTGTGTTCTCTCCTGGTAACTCCTGAATGAAGCAATTTAAGTTTGATTTGTGTAATGCTGTAGCCTTTCTAAAGCATTTTCATATCTTTATTTTTTCCAATTAATTTTAGGAAGTAGCTAGGGAAAGCTTAGTGTAGTGGAAAGAGTATAGGAGGAAATCAGCCCAAACCCCTAGGTTGTAATCACTACCTTATCACTTAGTCCTGGTGTCTTCATCTGTAAATTATGAAGTAATAAAACCAATTTCAGAATATTAATGAAGTTCTGGTTTTTAAAAAAGGACAGGAAAATAAATAAAAAACATTCCACAAATGTAAGATACTTTGGTGCTCATCTGCAGAAGCTGGGGAAGTAAAGTAATTTACTTGCTGTGTGACCTCAAGTTAAAGCCCAGAGCCAAGACTGGAATTTGTCTTTTGGTTCCTTATTTGCTAATGTTTACCATTTATCAAGCTGTCTCTGACTTCATAGTTGTCTTGAAGAAAAGATAATGATGTTAAATTCATAGTATTGTATTATTTATTCCATGGTAAATATTTGTAGAATGAACATTGGCAGAAACTAATGTGTATATGTGGCAGAACCATCTAATTGCTTTGCTTTTCAACATCATCAGGTGTAAAAACATTTCTATTTTTGGTTATTTCTCAACTGTGGAAATTAATAACATTAAATTTTTTGCTTTTCGTATTTTTAAATTTAAAAGTTGAAGCTAGAGATTATTAAAATCATTCTGTACTATGCTCCCCCCCCCCCACATACATTGCTAGAAAAATGATCACTGTTAAGAAGGAACAGGAAATAAACCATTTACTTGGAAAGTAGACAACAGGGATTGGCCTTTCCTCACATACTAATCAGTCACCAGATCTTGTTAAGATTTCACCTACAGTTTCTCTAGCCTCTTCCCTCTCTTTTCTACTGCTTTTGTTTCTGCTGTTCCATTTCTACTGCCTCATCTAATGCTCCATTTTGTCCATATCACCCATATTCTTCCTTATTCAGGGTTTCCGTGATCTGGTCCCTGCCTCTTTCATTATCTCCCATTTTTACCTCCTTCTCTTCCCCTGACCAATCCATGTTTTCCTGCTTTCTGGCATCCTCTCATCTACATGTGTAACTTATTATTTCACTAGTTTAAGCCCAGTTCAGGACTTACACTTTCTAGGAAGCTTTGCCCAATGGCCTTATGGACAGTGTTTTCCTCTGTTTCTGTTGCCTTGCATTTTTCTTTTCTATGCCCTGATTGTTCAATTGAAGATAAGTTGTTTGAGAGAAAGGTGTCTCTTATGCCTAACACTGTGCCCTACGTATACTTAGCTGTTAAATGCTCATTGATTAGAATTATCTTGAAATAACACTCTTATATCTATGTAGAACTGAGTTTGGCATCATATTTTTAATTTTAAATTATATTTATTATTTATTTAGTAGTACTGGGGATTGAACCCAGGGCCTCATGAATGCTAGACAAGTGCTCTATCACTGAGGTACATCCTCAGCCCAGCATCATAAGTTTTTAAAAATTATTTCATTAGCTGGATGCAGTGGCATGCCTCTGTAGTCCCATCTGCTCCAGAGGCTGAGGCAGAAGGATCCCTTGAGCCCAGAGTTTAGGGCTAATATTGGCCACATACCAAGACCCCTTCTCTAAAACACAATACAAATTATCTTATTTCTGTAAATAATATCATATTATATTATAGACATAAAGAATATAAAATCAAGCCGGGCGCGGTGGCGCACGCCTGTAATCCCAGCACTTTGGGAGGCTGAGGCAGGAGGATCACGAGTTCAAAGCCAGCCTCAGCAGTGACGAGGCACTTAGTGACTCAGTGAGACCCTGTCTCTAAATAAAATACAAAAAAGAGCTGGGGATATGACCCAGTGGATGAGTGCCTCTTGAGTTCAATCCCCGGTACCACAAAAAAAAAAAAAAAAAAAAAAAAAAAAGAATATAAAATCAGGGCTAGGATATACTCAGTTGGTAGAGTGCTTGCTTTGCATGTACATAGCCCTGGGTTCATTCCCCAGCACTACCACAAAATATATATAAAATTGTGTAGTTTCTAAGCTCCTGGAAACAATTACTTTTCCTTTTTTTTTTGGTACCAGGGATTGAACCCAGAGGCACTTAACTACTGAACCACATTTGCAGCCCTTTTTATTTTGAGACTGGGTATTCTTTTTTCTGCATTACCTTCTCCATATCTATTTGTAAGGTTTGACTTTATTGTTCTCAAATGTCGTACTTTATTTGCACAAAATACTATACTACATATGTCAATGATGTGATGTCTGCAGTTTGATAGTTACAGATCAACAAGGGAATGGAGAGAGAAAGAAAGGAGGAGGGGAGAACATTGAAAGACTGAATTTTGACAGTGAGAATGTTTGTTTCATGCTTAGTGTTCCCCCAAAGCTAAAAAAGAAGAGGAGTCATGTTCCTTAAATATAATGATGTAGCCACTTGGGATGGAGCAAATGCACCTCATATCTGATACTCCCTTTTCCTAAGATATACTCATGTAGGCCAACCCTGAATAGTGTAATTTTGATGAACTGACAGACTTCCTTGTGCTCATTTATTCATGTGATCAGGATTAAATTGATGTTTGATCTTTCTTCCAATTAACTTTTCTTTCTTTCCTTTTTTTTTTTTTTTTTTTTTTGTAATGGGAATTGAACCTAGGGGCACTTAACTGCTGAGCTACATCCCAAGCCCTTTTTATTTTTTATTTTGAGATAGGGTTTCACTAAGTTGCTAAGGGCCTGGCTAAATTGCTGAGGCTGGCCTTGAACTTGCTATCCTCTGCCTCAGCCTCATGAGTCTCTGGGATTATAGCCATGCACCACTATTCCTGGCTTCTTCGGATTAACATTTAGACTTGCACCAAAAATGTATAAAAAATAAACTTGCTGATGTGTTACTTCATTCCACCTATGATTAAGACTAGAACTTATATTCTATGTGTTACACATGCCTATAAATTTTTTAGGAATAGAAAGTAATGGGAATGTATGTGAAAGTTTTGAGTTCTATCAGCAAGAATTAAGCCATTGGAATCTTACGCCTTATGTGATAAACCTGGAAAAAGTTTCCTGAAATAGGTAGAATTTCAGGAACTATTTGGATGATGCAAGAGGAATGGGAAGCAAGCATTCTAATATGTGATTCAACTGAGAAGAAAGCTTTAGAGGTGAGATTGGCATGACCAGATGCTTGGAGCATATGTCCCTGAGTGTGTGCATGGGGCCAGCTGGAGAGGAGAAGTTGGCAGTGAGATGGTCTATGCTTCCTTGATGAATGGTTTTTGAAACAGAGGATGAGACTCCTGGACACAGACATTGAAGGCTTTTGAAATAGGGTTTCATGATACGAGCAGTGACTGCAGGAAACTTGGGCATCAGCTAAAGACTTGGATAGAGGTTTTGGGGGTGCATACCAAATACTTCTAGTAATGTAGTTGAAATAGTAGTAGTAGAGAAGGAGAAAAATAGATGTGAAAGTGAGTAGCAGCTATATATATTCATCTAGTTGTTTTTCTCATTGATATCCATTTTTATTTTGTTCCAGAAGATAATTCCTTTCTGTTACACCAAAGAATCTCAGCATTTTCTTTTAGGAGTATTCTTTCTTTAACAAGCTTTAATATGTGTTCTCTTATACAATTGTAACCCATGTTCAAAACAAGTCTTTTTTTTAATTTTTATTTTTTTAGTTGTAGATGGACACGATACCTTTATTTTATTTATTTTTTTTATATGGTGTTGAGGATTGAACCCAATGCCTCACACATGCTGGGCAAGCGCTCCACCACTGAGCCACAACCCCAGCCCCTTGAAACAAGTCTTTTGAGTAGTGTCATACACGACCTTTGTGTACACATTTAATATATGTTGTATTTTTCATTTCACATGGTGTGAATCTTTTTTTGTTGTTTCTAAATAACTCTTGTCTATATGTGTGTGAACATGTTGGCTGTGCTAGTGGTTTTTTCTTTTTTCCTTTTTTTGGTGCTGAGGATTGAACCCATGGCTTCATGCATTCTAAGTGTGGATTCTGCCACTACATAATATCAGGAGCCCTACACCAGTGCTCCTGATATTGAATGGAATTTCCTAGTTATAGAGCAACAAGGAAAATATAATTTTTATGAAGTACTTGGGTGCACATGCTAAGCAAGTACCTTACCCCTGAACTACATCCCCAGCCGTAAAAGATCCTTTAAAACAATGTACGTGAGCAAATGTAAAGAGTTCCTGTTGCAAATGTTCTTCTGCATATATTTAGTCTATGAAAATCTACTGATATTAATGAATGACTTAATTGATAATTAAAGTTGTAAAGTACAATAAAACAAACTTGTATACTGAGTTGAGGTCAGGTCTTTCTGTCAAAAGTCTGTTCAAGGGATGAGTGATCAGCTGTTCTGAAGAGACAAAGACCATGGTACAAACGTGCCATCCTGGAAGTTCAAACCAGTTATATGAGCTTGTTTATTTAAAGATATGGATGGTTCTGGAGTAAAATGTGGATATGAGTTGAAGAACTTACTGAGTGTTCATAACTGTAGTATCTGAAAATGGTACTGCTCATCCTAGTAATAGGAAACTTTGAGCACAGAAGATAGTGAGGGGAATAAGATCACTAGTTTTTCACTTTGGTGGGAAGAGCCAAAAGAAAAAATGAAAGGGGAGTTCTAGGCCTTCCACCCAAAGTCGGTTCATGAAGTGTTTGCGTGCCTACACTGTAATCTCCAAACATTATCTCTGATCTTGTTTAGTGTTCGTTCTAGTAGAAGAAAGAAACAACAAATGAATGAAACAAATATTTTTATTCTTAAAAGTTGTGGTAAGTACCAGGCAAGAAAGAGTGGAGGCATTCCTCTAGGGTAGGAAAGTTACCTCTGAAGAGGTGATACTTAAACTGAAACTCAAAGAATAGAGCATGTGTCTTAAATTTATTTTTATTATGGAAAATTTCAAACACAAACAGAATAGTTTAGTAAACCTGATGTACCCATTACTCAGTTTCAATAATTATCACCAGTTTTGCCCATTTTCTTTTACCTATTTGCTCTTCCTTTTTTCCCTGGAGTGTTTAAAGGAAATTCCAGGCATTATAAGATGGGTATTTTAAAAGGGGAAGATTGAAGGAACTGCATGTGGTAAAGAATTGAGGGAAGGTAGTGATACATGCTGCAACATAGATAAACCTTGAAAAGTTTATGCTAAGTTGAAATCATAAAATGTTATAGATCATGTGATTCCTTTTATGTGAAATTTCTAGAATAGGAAAACTGTGGAGACAAAAAGGAGATTATTGGTTGCCTAGAGGTTGGGGGAAGATGGAGAGTGCTTGCTGGTGGTTTAAATTGGTGCATTGTATGACATTTGAATTACATTTCACTAAGACTTATCTTTCTAAAGGCTTGAGGCAAGAAAGGGTTTCCTTTAGAATGACTGAGTCTTGGTGGGTAAGGGAGGAGGATGTCTTAAGATGAGTTTGGAAGAAGAAAGGGAATTTGAGCTTGCTGGACTTGAGCTCCTGGTAAAGATTTTGAGCTTGGTCCAAGCACAAGAGGAAATCTTTAAAGTGGGGTCAAGTGACTGGGTTTATGTTTTTGAAACAGCACTCTGGCTGCTGTTTGGAGTGGAGTAGGAAGAAAAGTGGGTTACCCAGTTAGGAGATGATGTCAGTAGTCTAGGCAAGAGAAGATGGTACTTAGCACAGAGCGATGGCAGTGGGGTTGGAAAGAAGTAAACAAAGTAAATATTCTGAAGAATAGAATCAACAGTGGAACTTAACAGATGACATCATATGGATGAATGTGACAAGAACAAACTAAAAAATTATGTTGAGGTTTTGACTTGAGCAATTAGATAAATATGATGCCACATATTGAAATGGGACTAGGAGAGAACATGTTGAGGGAAGATGTCAAGAGTTCACTTGTTAAATACAGTAGGTTTGTGGTGCATACCATATACATTTTAATACAAGGTAAGATCTGCTTTTTATTATTTTGTGTGGTACTGGATATTTAACCTAGGGGCACTCTACCACTGAGCTACACCCTTAGGAACCCACGCTATGTTTCCCAGGCTGGCCTCCAATTTTTGATACTACTGCTTTAGCCTCCCATGTTGCTGGGATTATAGGCATTTGCCACCATGCCTGGCTAAGACCTATTTTTGTTATGTAGGATTTCTGTGTGATAAAGTTGGTTCTGCTGTCTCCAGAGATTTGAAAGCCTTTCATCTAGTTTAATTGTGTCATTATGCAAATGAAACATAGATAAGTGGACTGTCTTGTCCAGAGTCACAGACTGGAGCTAGGCTGGAACCTGTTTTCACTTTCAGGAAGACCTTGTTTTGTTTGTTTTGATTTTTCTTCATGTGTTTTATTTTGTTTTGAGGGAGTCATGTCTCATAATCCATTTTTCTTAAGCCAAAGTAACTGATTTCTGAGCTACTTGCTAGGCTAAGATGAAGATGGTCAGACTTAGAATGGAAGGGTTGGGCCAGAAGTGCCTTGGAGCTGCTGGAGTCTTAGGAGCTCAGAAGTATAGTTGAGCATATTTGGCAGCACAGCATGGCCAGTGGGCTTTTGTTTTCCCACGATTTGCTACAGGCAAGAGAGACTCCTAGGCAAGAATTGTCTTAAACAAGCCTTCCCTTAACTAGTGCTTTGCAGGTCTTCTATTCAACACTTTTTTTTCCAAAGCTCTGTTAGTATTAAGTCACTATCATGTTCAAAGAACATTTGTCCAGAGGCCGACATTGTGGGTCAGTGGTAGAGTTCTTGCCCCCGGCATGAGCTGAGAACCTGGGTTTGATGCCCAGTAAAACGGGAAAAAAAGAAAAAAAAATTGATTATTATCTTTGATTGTTAGTCCAACTGCTGGACAAAAGACTACATTCTGAGCCGGGCGCGGTGGCGCATGCCTGTAATCCCAGCACTTTGGGAGGCTGAGGCAGGAGGATCGCGAGTTCAAAGCCAGCCTCAGCAATGGCGAGGCACTTAGCAACTCAGTGAGACCCTGTCTCTAATAAAAACACAAAAAAGGGCTGGGGATGTGGCCCAGTGGTCAAGTGCCCCTGAGTTCAATCCCCGGTACCACAAAAAAAAAAAAAAAAAAAGACTACATTCTGGACAGCAAGTGAAAATAGATATTAGAGAACCAGATCATTTGTGGAAAGCCCAATGACCAAGTCACAGCAATTGAGAAGTCTTTTTCCTCCTTCTGTTCAACATAAATATTTTATGTGGCAATATCTTGAGGTTCTAAAGCAAATATAAAGCAAATTATACTCTACACATAAGAGCATAATTTTGGGGGTAAGTAATGTAGCTTGTTTAAAACATTTTAGTCTTAGGGAATGTTTCCTTTAAAGAAAAGAAATATGCCAGAAAAGCACTAGTTAGTGAAGCAGTACTTCTTTAGGGGCATAATTCAGGTGCAGCCTCTTAATGTTTCAGTTATTAGTAACACTTATCTGGGAATGAAAATTTTAGCAGTCTTACAAGGGATGATTTGTCTTGAAGGATGGCTTTTATTCCAACCAAATGAATGTGTGAAACTAGCTTCACAAGGGTTCACTGGACAACTCAGAATACCAATGTGTTAATTTATTGTGGAGATGGATTTATATAGAAACAAACTTTGTCACTAGTCCAAAAGAAACCCTTTTACACTAGCAAAGTACCAGATTTATTCACAGAATAGTCTTTCAGAAGCTTATAATTAGAGCAGAGGGAAATAGATGGTTTTCAGACTATAGAAATATCAGATGAACTATTCTGTTTCACAGAGGAATCATCCTGCCCACTATGATAAAGTTCTGCTATCTCCTATTTGTCTGTACTATCGATTCGTGATCTATAGTTCTGTGTTGTCGTATTTAAAAAAATTTTTTTGGTATGATTCCGGAGCCTCTTCCATGCTATGCAAGTACTCTACCACTGAGCTGTAATATCCCCTAGCTCTCATGTCTGTATTTTAAATGCTTCCTGTACGTTTTAACTTTTTATTACAAAAGCACTTCAGGCAGTCATGTTATAGTAAGGTTGATTATATTATACATTGTGCATTCTAATTGTGAGAATATACTTTCCTTAACTTGAATGAACTTGGATGTTTCTCAAGACCCCATATACTTCATATAATATCTTATTCAGTGGCTGCCCTGTTGCAGACAGATGGGTATTAATCCATTTAAGTGGTTCTTAAACTTGAGCATTAAGAATCTTTGGAAGCTGGGCACAGTGGCACACGCCTATAATTCCAGCACTTAGGAGGCTGAGGCAGGAGGATCGCAAGTCCAAAGCCAGCCTCAGCAATGGCGAGGCACTTAGCAACTCAGTGAGACCCTGTCTCTAATAAAATACAAAAAAGGGCTGGGGATGTGGCCCAGTGGTCGAGTGCCTCTGAGTTCAATCCTGATACAAAAAAAAAGAAAAAGAAGGGGAAGGGGAAGGGGAAGGGGAAGGGGAAGGGGAAGGGGAAGGGGAAGGGGGGAAGGGGAAGGGGAAGGGGAAGGGGAAGGGGAAGGGGAAGGGGAAGGGGAAGGGGAAGGGGAAGGGGAAGGGGAAGGGGAAGGGGAAGGGGGAAGGGGAAGGGGAAGGGGAAGGGGAAGGGGAAGGGGAAGAATAATAATAATCTTTGGGGAAATTTGTGAAAATGCAGGTTTTCAAGCCTCACATCCACAGATTCACATTAGTAGATTTGGGGGTTGGGCTCTGAGACCTATATTCTTTGTTCCTACTCATAGAGAAACATCATTTATATGTTAATTATTATCAGTTTCATTTGCAAGGGCAACTTTATTGCTAAGGCTTGTAGTACTCTAAATACTAAAAATAAGACTGAGGTTTATAAAATCTTGGGAAGTGTCTTAACTACCCATAACCAATTTTAAAAACTGTCTATGGTTTTACAACTCTTGCTTTTATTTTCTTTGCCAAAATTCTCTGCGGAAGCTGTGGTTATGTTGGCCATGAGAAAGGTTTTCTTTGTTCAAGAATGTCTTGAACATCTGCTGCTACTCCTTCACTGCTCTGGTTCAAGATTTCCTCATCTCTCATGGATGGTCAGTTGCAGATTTCTGTAGAATCTGTCCCCCTCACCCCCACCCCCCAACCCCTGTGTTGGAGAGAGGTTCCAAATTACCAATGGAGGTGACAGAATCCTTGTAAGATTTGGGATTTAACCTATGAGAGGTATCTTAGAGAAGTCATTTTGGCAGGACAGAGGATGGACTCAGTGGGAATATCATAGTCCCCAGGGAGTGAGTGTAAATCAAAAAAACAGGCTGATATTTCAGCTAGAAATATTGAATTTGAAAGTGGAAAAATTGCCTATTGCTTTTGTAATACAAAGTATAGAACATAATGCTTGAACAAGTGAAAGTAATAGGAAAGGTCTCAGTTTTCTAGGACATGGTCACATCTCTTGCATTCTCACACCCCTCTATTATTTTGAACATATACTTATAGTGGCATGTTTTTACACATAGTGTTGTCCTTCCTTGAGTGCCATCTGCTCCTAAATTGGTCCCTATCTTAATGGAGCTTACAATTTACTGGGGTTGGGAAAAGAGATAACCAATAAAAATCACACAAATGGTATAATGGCAGTTGGAGAAGTATTAGGAAGCAGTAATATAGGATGCTATGCATGGATAGAAGGCCGTACCTAATCTAATCTAAAGGCTCTGAAAAGTTCCCCCTGAGAAACTGACTTTTCAGCCAAGACCTGAAGAATTAGTGGGAACTAACTAAGAGACTGGGTATTTGAGAAAGGAGTATTTTTTACAGAATAGAGAGAACACCTTGTCCTTAGTACCTATGGTAAGGAAGAACAGGAAATAGAAAGGAGGTCTGTGTGATTGGAGGCTAGTGAGAGGCATCAACTGTGATGCAAAAGGGGTAAGCAGAGACCTTGCCGTTCATGGTGATGTTTTTGGACTTTATCCAAAAAGCAGTGAGGAGTCATTTGACAGCTTTTGAAAATGCGAGTGTGGAGTATAATTACATGATCAGATTAATGTTTGAAAATGGTGACTTTGGCTGTTTTGTGGAGAAAACATTGTGGAGTACAAGGGAGAAATCAGTGGAGTGACAAGGCTGTATGTGTATACACCTAGACTGGGAGTCCAGGACAGAGATGATGTTGATCTGCTGTTAGTAGTGGGGATGGAGGATTTTTTTTTTTTTTTTTTTTTTTTTGGTACTGCTGGTCTTTTCCCCTCATCTTCAGGGGCACTTGACCACTGGGCCACATCCCCAGCCCTTTTTATATTTTATTAGAGACAGGGTCTCACTGAGTTGCTAAGTGCCTTGCCATGGCTGAGTCTGGCTTTGAACTCGCGATTCTCCTGCCTCAGCCTCCCAAGTGCTGGGATTACAGGCGTGCGCCACCGTGCCTGGCTTGTACTGGGGATGGAAAGGACCTAAAGGAAGATTGATTTTGGAGCTTGATTTATTGAAAAATGGATTTGACATTTTTAACATTTGGAATATGAGAGGGGTCAGAAGGGTGGAGGAAAGAGAGGGAGAGGTGTGTCAAGGATGATTCCTAGACTTCTCTATTGAGTCAGGTTTGGGTAATAGTTTTATTGAGGTTTTAGGGAATGCTCAAGAGGAGCAAGTTTGGAGGGAAAGGTTAAGACCTATTTTTGAAGGTACTTTCTCTGTGGATTATTTTTCTTTGCCTCAGAATTTTCTACAGCCATCAGATTCTGCTCAAAATTACCCTCCTGTGAAATCACTCTGCTGGTCTTTTCCCCTCATCTTCAGGAGAGCAAGCAGTAAATTGTGCTCTTATATTATGTGACCTCTCTTAGTATTTCTCTCTATTTTATAATTATTCTGTACTTGACTATTTCCATCACCAGACTGTTACTCCTTTGGCAGGGAAGTATCTCTTTTGGGGCTCTTGGAATATGGGTCAATATTTCCTCAAGTGTTTTCCATTGAGTTTTGTATGTTATGGACTTCCTTTATCTTAAATCTGGGTAATGCTGGAGAAACTTAATGTTTCTTTACTGCAGAACTGTTCAAAGCCTTTCATTTTCTAATTTGAGTTGGAAACTCTGGGAAGGGCATAAAATGTGCAATATTTTTCTAAATTATTTAGTACCTTCTCCTGCCCCAGTTTGGTCTTCTGATCATCTCATGTCACTAGTTTGGAGAGTAAAAGGTGGGAATACAAACATTCTGTAAGAAATGGTGACCTGACATGAGTTTGACACTAAGTCTGTTTCTTTGTAGCTAACCTGGGAAGAGCTGAACAAAAAATTCTTTAGGTCCCCCCGGCATTTGGCCTTTTTATTTATTAACTCCTAACATGAAAACAGTACCTTTCTTGGACCACTTGGGTTGTTCATAAAAATAAACACAGTTATATTCACAACCTGGTGTTTTCTTTCTTTTCTTTCTTTTCCTTCTTCTTCTTCTTCTTCTTTTTTTTTTTTTTTTTTTTTTTTTTTTTTTGTAAAAGAAACGTTTGGTAGTTTTCTCAGGTTGTTTATATTCTGTTTCATAGAGAGTTGTCTATTGTATAAAACCTAGGTTTCAGAGAAGGTTTCGGGGAAGTATAGACAGAATAGACTAAATGTGGAAGAGACTTCTTTTTTCTTTTCTTTTTTTGAAAAAATATATGAATTTATTTTAGAAGGGCATTTTTCTTTTCTTTTTTTCAAAGGTTAGCGTTCTCAAGATAGTTCATTTTTAGCATTGAACTTAATGGAAAGTTTTACCAGGAACTGACAGACTCAAATGTATTTGTTTTTAAACTTAGATTTTATTTTGTAATGCCAAGTGGCATTATTATGTTATACTTATTAACAGAACCTAACTGCTGGTACCTTCCTTACAGTCACATGGAGTGGGTAGATGCCTTGGCCCTACAAAATTTATTTGGCTATTAAGTTAATAGTGAAAATAATTCTGTAGTCTTATGTATTTTGAGTGACATAAAATACAGCCTAGATTAATAGGGTTAAGATATCCTTACCACATCTGCTTCTTTACTCCCACATCTTAATTTATATGTGTTCATTTACTTGCTTTGCCATATATTATTCCACAAGTTTATTTTTAAATTGAAATAGCTTGGGATGACAGGGAAACCTTGATCTTTAGTTCTGCTATTAGACGAGAAGTTATTAGTCTCCGTATCAGTTTAATATTCCCTTAGCTATCAGGGCCAATCTTCATAACTGAACCTCTGAGGTCACTATCAAAAACAGATAAAAATCCGTGAGCAAATATTATATTTTCTTTTTATTTTAACAAGTAACTGTATAAAGGAAAAATAGCTACCAAATATACTTTTAGTAGCTGTAATGGTGACTATATGAGTAAAGTGTAATGATTTTTTAGCAAGGAAAACAGCTGCAATTTTGATGCTTCTTCCTTAGATATCAATCTGGTATTCTCAGTGCTTATATATCCTTACATAAAAATAATAACATAAACTTTTCTACTCGGGCACTCTCTAGTTATATATTGTATTGGAAAAGCCACAGCTCAGGACACACTCTGCACTTTGGGCTTGTAATAAAGCATTGTGGTCTAGAAAGTCATTCTAATTATAGAAACTCCACATTGATTTCAGGTCGATCTTCTCTCTTTCCCTTTGAAGACGCCTTTTTGGATGACAGCCATGGCGATCAGGCCTTGTCATCTGGCTTAAGTTCTCCCACTCGCTGTCAAAATGGGGAACGAGTGGAACGCTACTCCAGAAAGGTGTTTGTTGGAGGCCTTCCCCCTGATATCGATGAAGGTACGTTGTGTACAGCCTTTATAAAGACTGGGTTTGTGCTTTATGTCATCTGACCCTGACTCTTCTCTTCAGGTCAGCTTTTGGTCATTTCTACCTTAGATGTGTTGGAGGTAAGAATGTTTGATAAATGAGAAGTAATTACACACTTCAGATCTGTTGTTCATAAGTCGCAATGCAGCCATCCCCCAACAGCTTCCACTTCCTACTTACTAATTTGAGGTACATTTTAATAGGGTTTTTTTTTTTTTTTTTTTTTTTTTTGCGGGGAGTACTGGGGATTGAACTCAGGGGCACTTGACCACTGGGCCACATCCCCAGCCCTTTTTTGTATTTTATTAGAGACAGAGTCTTACTGAGTTGCTAAGTGCCTTGCCATTGCTGAGGCTGGCTTTGAACTCGTGATCCTCCTGCCTCAGCCACTCAAATGCTGGGATTACAGGTGTGCACCACCGTGCCCGGCTGGGGTATATTTTAAAATAATAATAAGAATCAATACTTATGACACTCCTACTTTAAGTCTATTATTGTGCTGAGTATTTCATAACTAAGTATATCTTACCATGTTTATTTTATAGATGAGAAAACTGAGGATCAAAGAGAAATAATATGTCCAGGATTATGTAGTTAAGGGTATAGTTAAAACTCAAAATAAGTCTGAGTAAAGAGCTTTTGCTCATGTTCATCATACCATCATATGTTAATATAAATGTAAATTAATGAAAAGCATACTTCCCTTTACCTTTTATAAGAGTGAAGACAGATTAGTATTTTTCTTAATAATAGTTTTGAGATACTACCAGCCCAAAAGAAAAATGACTTCTCGTTTATGCCTAAACCAGTGAAAGTATTCATTTTAGCACATAGTAGGTTGTAAATAAATGTTTGTTAAATGTACAAATGAAATGAAATTATGACATAGCTAACCTAAAGGAGAAAAACAATTCTAGTTCCAATAGGCTTCAGCTCTGCTATAAAAGTATTATTAAAGCAGATTTGTTTTGCCAGCATTATTCTAGCTTTGATTCTTCTGTAATTTATCATTTCTTTTTATAATTAGAGAAGAAAAATATCTAAAAATAGTTTTATTTTAGACTTACTGCATTAAAGTTGTACAGATTTAGAGACTCATTTTCCTCCAAAATGTTTTCACATATGTGTTAATAGCATGTCAATTAGATTTCCTTTAAGACAAATTTTTATCATAACTAAGAAAGTGGCAACCTAAACCTCAGTAGGAACCAGGTTACAACCTTCTGCTTTGAGTCAAATGTCAGAAAATGATAAACTTGAACTATAATTTTTCATAAGTTAAGAAAATAAAGTACATAGTATGCAGGTATTAGAGAAAAAGAAATGTTAAATGGCTTTTAACATTTTCTTATCACCAAATAGTTACCTACTTATTGCCCCACTCCTCATCAAAAGAATCATATTTATTTCTAATATAATACTAGAGAATCCATACAAGTGAAAATATATTTTAAATATTTTCTGTACCTTTGCCTTTTTTCTAAAAACAAAAAACATTCCTATTTTTAGATTCTTCTTTTTACTTGACAAAGGGATTACCTTAGCTAATACTGGATTTTTTCCTTCTGAGTTCTTTATATCAAATTTATTGGCAGTGGAAGGAAATGGATTATGGTTAGAAACACACTTTACATGGTTAAAAGTGAATGACCAAACATTTACCCAAGCAGTGGTATTTTACTTAGTAGGTTTGACTTCTGTAAAAATGCTTTAGTTAGTAGCTCTCAAAACTTTTTTTTTTTTTTAATAAAAGGACATGTTTGGGGCTACTTCAATTGTAATTATTTTTTTTTTCTTTTGTTTTGCTAACATTCCTTCTTTATTTTGTAGATGAGATCACTGCCAGTTTTCGCAGGTTTGGACCTCTTGTGGTAGACTGGCCTCACAAAGCTGAAAGCAAGTCATATTTTCCTCCTAAAGGTAATACACTTAAATGTCCCCAATGTCAGACTCTTGCAGAGGGAGTCTGACAGTTTAGGGTAAGGCAGCCTTTTAACTCTTGAAATAGCTTTTCTTTTTCCTAATTAGGAAAACATTTTAACATCGATTTTCCTTTTGTGTCTCCCACTTGAAAACTCTTCCCCCAGGAGCACACTGATTGTTTCATGGCCCTATTTTATTGAAAGTGAGATTCTGTGAATCTGTTGTGAATGAGCCTTCTGCTAGCTTTTCATTATTTTGATAATAAAGATCTAAGATTTTGAGTAATATCAGCAATGATAAAAGAAAAGATTGTTTAAGATCAAATTTTATTTGTGTCCCACAGTCCTGTGGTTTTATAAATCTTACAAACTCCAAACTTGGAAAACCTACTGACTG
Organism: Tamias sibiricus; assembly: GCA_025594165.1. NCBI lineage: Eukaryota > Metazoa > Chordata > Mammalia > Rodentia > Sciuridae > Tamias > Tamias sibiricus. The sequence continues at coordinate 135,669,586 of CM046663.1, read as the reverse complement.
AAGAATGGCGTTGAATGAAATTACCTTTATTCATGTTTCTGTCTTAAGTCACTTAACCTTTTCTGTGGGTGGAAGAAGAATTCGCAAAAGATTCTTCACATGATCTTTCTTTCCTTGGCTCTTTTGAGGCTTTTTTGATAATGGGTGAGGGATGAAAATACATTGCTTTGTCTGTTCATGGTTTACAATTTCTGCAGAAATTAGGGAACTTTCCTGGTGATAGTCATTCTAGGTGTGCTCTTACATTTATATAGAAGAGTACTTGGAATTAAAGAGAAAGTTTTCTTCTGTGTTGTGTTCTGTAGATCTGTTTGAGTAATACCTTTCATTTCTAAAAAGTGGCTTTTTGATATGTATTATCATATAACATTATTCATCACAAGAAGGTGGCATCAAAATACTTCTCCTTCCTATACCTTGTAGAGGAATCAAATTAGAGCTTAATTGAGGGAAGGCAAGAGATCACACATTTGAGCCTGGGCAACTTAATGATACTCTGTTTCAAAATAAAGTGAAAAATAAAAAGGAATGTAATTTAGTGGTAGAAAGCTTGCCTAGCATGTGTGAGGCCCTGGGTTAGATCCGCAATACCACAAAAAAAGAAAAAGAAAAAAAGAAGATAACCTCTTTGTGTCCTAATGGTATGCCCAAGTTTCTTTGGAACAGCTTGGTCCAGTATAATAGCTACACATAGCTAATGAGCACTTGAAATGTGCCTGTTTGAATTGAGATATGGTATAAGTATAAAATGTACAATGGAGGGCTGGGGTTGTGGCTCAGAGGTAGAGTGCTCGTGTAGCATGTGTGAAGCGCTGGGCTTGATCCTCAGCACCACATAAAAATAAAATAAAGACATTGTGTCCACCTATAACTAAAAAACAAATATTTAAAAATACATATATATAGGGCTGGGGATATAGCTCAGTTGGTAGAGAGCTTGCCTCACATGCACAAGGCCCTGGGTTCAATCCCCAGCACCACAAAAACAAAAACAAAACAAAATGTAAAGATACATATATATACAACAGATTTCAAACACTTTTCTTTTAAAAATGTAAAAGATCTCATTACTAATTTTGTTTATGTGTTAACGTAATTTTTGAGATATTGGATTAAAACATTAAAATTAGCTTTGCCCGTTTCTTTTTATCTTTATAGATTCTAGAAAATTTTAAATTGCATATGTGATTCATATTTATTTTAGACAGATTCCTCTAGAACAAGGGTAAGTAAACCCTGTTTTTATAAGGCTTGTGAGCTAAGGATTAATTAATTAATTAATTAATTTGGTGATACTAGGGATTGAACCTAGGGCATTGTGAACTAAGCCATATCCCTAGACCTTTTTATTTTTATTTGAGACAGGGTCTCACTAAATTTCCCAGGCTGGCCTCAAACTTGGGATCCTCCTGCCTTAGCTTCCCAAATTGCTAGGATTAAAGGCCTGTGTCACTGCACCCTGCTTTGTTTTTACATTCTTTTTTTTATTAAATTATTTATTTATTCTAATTTGTTATACATGCTTGCAGAATGCAATTCATTTCATATTACATATATAGAGCACAATTTTTCAAGTCACTGATTTTACACAAAGTATTTTCACACCATTTGTTTCTTCATACATGTACTTAGGTAATGATGTCTAACTCATTCCTCCCTTATTCCTATCCCTTTGCCCCCTCCCCTCTTCTCCCTCACCTTTGATCTATTTAAAGTTCCTTCATTCTTCTCATCCCCCCCTCCTTTTGTTTTTTTGGGATTGGCTAACTTCACTTAGCATTATTTTCTCCAACTCCATCCATTTACCTGCAGATGCCATGATTTTATTCTCTTTTAGTGTTGAGTAGTATTCTATTGTGTATATATACCAAAGTTTCCCTATCCATTCATCTACTGAAGGGCATCTGGGTTGGTTCCACAATTTAGCTATTGTGAATTGTGCTGCTATAAACATTGATGTGGCTGTGTCACTGTAGTATGCTGTTTTTAAGTCCTTTGGGTATAGACCAAGGAATGGGATAGCTGGGTCAAATGGTGGTTCCATTCCAAGTTTTCCAAGGAATCTCCATATTGTTTTCCAGATTGGCTGCACCAATTTGCAGTCCCACCAACAATGTATGAGTGTGCCTTTTCCCCCCACATACTCGCCAACACTTATTGTTATTTGTATTTTTGATAGCTGCCATTCTGACTGGAGTGAGATGAAATCTTAAGAGTAGTTTTTTTTTTTTTTTTTTTTAAGTTGTCGATGGACCTTTATTTTATTTATTTGTATGTGGTGCTGAGAATCAAACCCAGTGCCTCACACATGCTAGGCAAGCACTCTACTACTGAGCCACAACCCCAGCCCTTAGAGTAGTTTTAATTTGCATTTCTTTAATTGCTAGAGATGTTGAACATTTTTTCATGTATTTGTTGATTGATTGTATATCCTCTTCTGAGAAGTGTCTATTCAGTTCCTTGGCCCATTTATTGATTGGGTTTTTTTTTTTTGTTTGTTTGTTTGTTTGTTTGTTTGTTTTTGGTGTTAAGGTTTTTGCGTGCTTTATATATCCTTGAGGTTAGTGCTCTATCTATGTGCTTGTGGTAAAGATTTGCTCCCATTCTGTAGGTTCTCTGTTCACCTCACTGATTGTTTCTTTTGCTGAGAAGAAACTTTATAGTTTGAATCCATCCCATTTATTGATTCTTGGTTTTAATTCTTGAGCTATAGGGGGTCTTATGAAGAAAGTTGGGGCCTAATCCAACATAATGGAGGTTTGGGCGTACTTTTTTTTCTATTAGGCACGAGGTCTCTGGTTTAATTCCTAGATCCTTGATCCACTTTGAGTTGAGTTTTGTGCATGATGAGAGATAGAGGTTTAATTTCATTTTGTTACACGTGGATTTCCAGTTTTCCCAGCACCATTTGTTGAAGAGGCTATCTTTTCTCCAATGTAAATTTTTGGCGCCTTTGTCTAATATAAGATAACTGTAGATATGTGGGTTAGTCTCTATGTCCTCTATTCTGTACCATTGGTCTACTGGTTTATTTTGGTGCCAGTACCATGCTGTTTTTGTTACTATTGCTTTGTACTACAATTTAAGGTCTGGAATAGTAATGCCACCAGCTTCACTCTTCTTGCTAAGAATCGCTTTGGCTATTCTGGGTCTCTTATTTTTCCAGATGAATTTCATGATTGCTTTTTCTTTTAGAAATTTATACTCCAAGCCAGGCGCGGTGGTGCACACCACCCAGCAGTTGGGAGGCTGAGGCAGGAGGATCGCGAGTTCAAAGCCAGCCTCAGCAGTGGCGAGGCACTTAGCAATTCAGTGAGACCCTGTCTCTAAGTAAAATACAAAAAAGAGCTAGGGATGTGGCCCAGTGGCCGAGTGCCCCTGAGTTCAATCCCTGGTACAAATATATATATATATATATATATATATATATATATATATATATATATATTCCAATAAAATAGAAAATATCGAAGGCATCTACAAATTTCTAGAGACATATGATATGCCCAAACTAAATCAGGATGATATACACAATTTAAATAGATCAATTTCAAGCAAAGAAATAGAGGATGCCATCAAAAACCTACCAACCAAGAAAAGCCCAGGACTGGATGGGTACACAACTCAGTTCTACAAGACTTTTAAAGAAGAACTATCACCAATACTTCTCAAACTATTTCATGAAATAGAAAAAGAGGGAACACTTCCAGATACATTCTATGAGGCCAATATCACCCTGATTCCAAAACCAGGTTTTTACATTCTTTTTTTTTTTTTGGTACTGGGGATTGAACTCAGGGGCACTCGACCACTGGGCCGCATCCCCAGCCCTTTTTTTTGTATTTTATTAGAGACAGGGTCTCACTGAGTTGCTAAGTGCCTTGCCATTGCTGAGGCTGGCTTTGAACTCACGATCCTCCTGCCTCAGCCTCCCAAGTGCTGGGATTACAGGCGTGCGCCACCACACCCGGCTTGCCTGCAATCTTTACCCATTGGTTAGTGCAGTTTTATGAAGAGGAACAGACCAAGTCATCATTGTGACGTTGATCTCTCTTCCAAACTAAGTATGTTTGTCTCTTGCATTCATACCTTGTAGCTAATGGTTTCTGGATCATCATTCTGATATCTACCTTCTCTGTTTATATGTCACATTTACAACATCCTATTTAAATTTGTTATTGAGCATTGAAAAGAAAATGTTAGAGTTGGTCTGCAGCTCTACAACCTCCATAGTTTTTTATTCCACTCCTGTTTCATGGTATAATAGTATAGAACTATAGTACTTTATTGTTAGTGCCCTTGTTTTATAGCTGAGGTTGTGTTGAGATGAACAGTTGAAAGCCAGACCAAGAAGAGAATATAATTTCCTGATCCTCTGAGAGCAGATTGCCTTTCTGGTGATTGAGGTCAGGGAAGAGAAATAATTACTAGACTGTTGGGTCCTATTGTGTTTTGCTCTCAGCTAATGTCTGAAGGCTGACCTCTTTGGGGAGAACCTAAAGATATTTGGTGTTATTCCAAGATTGAAGTAACTTTGATAGTTCTTGCCCATTGTTTATAATGTTGTGAACATCTAAGTTGTTCACCTTAAACCATTCAATGCTTTCCTATTGATGCCTCCTCTTGCTGATTGTACTTTTCTTTAGGTCACCTAGGTTGGCCATAAAGTACAGTTTGGTCGTGTGTTTTAGATGTATGTGTAAGTATGGGAGAAAACATGAACCATTCACTATTGACCCCTTTGGCCTTTTTCTCAGAGAATATATGTCTAATGAAAAAGATAGGAACATATATTCATCCAGCAGATTTACCAGTATCAGTTTGAAGTAGGGTTTGCAAAACCATGACTGTTTTTCAGGGGATTACGAGGTGCTTAAAATCCACGTGGCAAAACAGGGTCCAGTTGTATGAACTCTTCCCTTCAATGTTGTTGAGGGACGTGGAACAGACTGAGGCCCCATGCAGCACAGATATGCAGAGACCTCTGAATTTGAGGATATGCAGAGACCTCTGAATTTGGTTTGCCTGTGGATAACAAGCAGGTAAATGCTTGGTACTCCCCAGAGCACCACTGAGAAGATGGAAGGCATAGAAGTCAGCATGTTTTTCTTTATGATGTGGTCCCAGACCTCACAATTTATATTCTTGGTAGAGATAAGCAATTAATCAGTCACAAAAATAAACATGATTTCAGGCTGTGGTAAGTTCCTTAAAGGGAAAATTTAAAAGCACAGTAGGGAGTCAAAAGAGGGGATACCATGTAGATTGGGAGTATGGAGAGAGCTTCTCAAGAAAATGGCATTTAAGCAGACCTGAGAATTGAGGGGTTAGCTATAAAGTATAGAGAAGCACATTCCCAGCAGAAACTATTATATGGGAAAGAGTGAGTCCGAAAAACACCTTAGTGCCCTTGAAGAGATGAGAGAATTGTGGGTGGACTGTTGTGTGGTAGGAGAATGTGATGCAAAAGGAGGGCCTTGAAGAGGTAGGGTTGTTTGTTTGTTGGAATTTCCCCTAAATTGATCTAGTCTGTTAAAGAGAGTGAATATGAAGGTATTTGTAGGGGTAAAGAGAATAGAGTCAAGTTAAATAGAAATGTCAGTTTAGAATACTTTCAAAGAACTAGTTATAAAATTGAAACAAAGTCTTACTTTGTGTTTTCTGTATTTAGTTCTTAATGAAGAGAAGAAATCCAACTATAGTCAAAACAGTAAGGAAAAGTTTCCTGAGATGGCATTCATATAGCTTGTAGTTATGTAATAGGAGAGTTGAAATTATGAGTCCTGGAAGGAGAGGTTCTCCTGAAGATTAGGGCATGAACCAAATCCCATACTGTACTATAATTTCTTACAGCATAATTGTTGATGTCACACTATATTTATAATATCTTAGGTATGAATAGTTTGAAGGTAGTTATTGAAAAGGACTGGTGGGAGAACAAAATAAACATAAATAGAGGGCTAGGGTCCTGGTAAAAATTATCATGCAACATTAGGAATATCAATCAAATATTTGTTGTACATCAGTCTATGTTTGGCCTTGTGGGGAATCTAGAGAAGACACTACTTTTTTTTTTTTGGTGGCACTGGGGATTGAACCCAGGGGGGTTCTACCACTGAGCTACATCCCTAGTCCTTTTTTATTTTTATTTTTATTTTATGTTTTTAATTTTTTTGGTGCTGGGGATTGAACCCAGGGGCACTTAACCACTGAGCCACATCCCCAGCCCTTTTTATATTTTATTTAGAGACAGTGTCTTGCTGAGTTGCTTAGGGCCTAAGTTGCTGAAACTGGCTTTGAACTCATGATCCTTCTGGCTTAGCCTCCTGCGTCACTGGGATTACAGGTGTATGCCACCACACCTGGCCCTTATTTTTTATTTTTGAGACAGGATCTTGCAAAATTACTTAGGGCCTAACTGAATTGCTGAGATAAGCCTTGAGTTTGCAATCCCCACCTCAGCTTCCATAGTTGCTGGGATTATAGGCATATGCCACAAACCTAATGAAAAGACCCCATTTTTTTTTTTTGGTAGGGGTAACTGGAATTTGAACTCAGGAGCACTTTACCACTGAGCTATACCCCAAGCCCTTTTTATTTTTTACTTTTGAGACAGGACCTTGCTAAGTTGCTTAGGGCTTCTCTGAAGCCAGCCTTCAACTTGTGACCCACCTGCCTCAGCCTCCTGAGTTGCTGGGATTACAGGAACATACCACACTACACCCAGCTAAGACACTATTTTTGATTTGAAAAGACTACAATTTCCTGGAGGAGACTTAAAAATACAAATGTAAAACATTAAGAAACGGTAAAGAACATGGACTCTGGAGCCAGACTTGCTGGGCTCCTCCACTTAGTAGATGTATGGCCTTAAGTAGGTTGTTTAACCTTTCTGGGCCTTAGTTTCATCTCCTGCAAAAAAGGATAATAATAGTGCCTGCTTCATGAGGTTGTGATGCAGATTAAAATGAATAAATTCCTATGCAGTGATTAAAACAGCTCTGGCAGCTGAGTGCCGTGGCCCATGCCTGTAATTCCAGCTTTTCAGGAGTCAAAGACAAGGAGGATCACAAGTTTAAGGACAGCTTGGGCAACTTGGTAAGGCCCTGTTTCAAAATAAAAAATAAAAAGAGCTGGGGATGTAGCTTGGTGATAGAGTGCTCCTGGGTTCAATCTCTAGTCCCAAACACAAAACAAAGCAACAAACAGAAAAGACCCTCCATATGGTGTTTTGAATAATGTTATTTTTATCAAGTCAACTTATAGTCAATGACAAGTGAGCAAAAAATATTCTAGGTAGGCCTGGGGATGTAGCTCAGTGGTAGAATGCTTGTTTGACATGTGCTGAGGTCCTGGGTTCCATCCCCAGCATGACCAAAAATAAAATTTAAAATGAAATTCTAGGTATCCAGAAGAGAAACAGATGACTATGGGCTGTGTAAAACATGATCTTTGAAGGTAGGTGGGAAAAGAATAGGCAAAAAGTGCAGGGGGGTGGAATTACAATATTTAGGCTGGCTGGTGCTTACAGATGGTTTGCTGTGGGCCAGGCAATGGGTGGTCACTATTTTCTGTGCTTGATCTCATTTAATTTTTCTAATTCCACAAGGTAGGTGCTATTATTATTCTCATTTTATAGAGGCAGAAATAGGACAAAAAGAGAGTGGTTCGTTCAAGGTCATGGAATGACTGGAATTTGAGCCCAAACAGGCTGACCTCAGCACCCAAAGTTCTTAATTGCATTCTACTAGTCTTATTTAGGAATAAGAATAGCCCAGAGATAGACATGTCCAAAACAGTCTTTAATTAAGGCTGGGTTATGTGGGAATCTGACTGTCAGGCCTAAGACTTGATCTGAGTAACCAGTGATCCAGAACACAAACTCTGGAGTAAACTGCCTAAGCTGAATTCTATTCCATATCTTGCTACCTTTGTATCCTTTGGCCAGTTCTTAATCTTTCCAAATCTCTATTTTTTTCAATTTAAAAAGGGGGGGGGGAACATAATGATGGTGTCTACATGGGGTTTATTATGAGAGTAAATAAGAAATTGCACATAGAATACAGGTATCACTGAAGGCATTTATTTTTTGAGCAAGGAAGAGGTTGAGTTTTAATGTTTGGTTTATTTTTTAAGACTGGATCTGTTGGAAAGACCACTTAAGAAATTTCTGTAATTAAGCTTATAAGAAGTTATAAGGACTATGAAGACCTGGGATACTAGCCATGAGATACTACTAGATGGTGGGGAGAAAGAGACGTTTGGCTCTTAAGTGATAGAGTAGATCATGATGGTGGCAGATTTTATGGCAGGGTCATTCTAAATTCCTCCCACTTAATGAGAGATTCATGGCATTGTTGAGTATAGGACAGCCAAAATAGAGATGTAGAGGTGGTTTGATGTAAAGTTTGGTATGTCCACATTTTTGATCTGAGAGGAGATACCTAATAGGCAGTTGAAATTAGGTGTTTGGGAGCAGAGACTGGGGTTGAAGGTACATATTTGTAAAGAGTCATCTTTATAAAGAAAAGGGATAAGTAAATGAAAAACATAATGAGTAAATTTTGTTAGTAACTAGGAGGAAGAAGAGGATATGGCAGTGGAGATGTGGGTGAATGAAAGCCTGGAAGTGTGTTCATGGTTGTAAGTTAAGGAAAGAAAATTCAAGAAAGAATAGTCAGCACCAACGTATATTGCAGAGTTTTGAGAAGATTATGGATTAGAGATTAATATGGTCCTCTTGTCAAATACCTGATTCTAGTCATTCATTGTTATCCTAATTCTAGACTTTAATATCATAAAGAAGTGATAGAACCAGAACAAAGCAATGTTCTGCCTCCCCAGCAGAACTATCCCTCATCATTTTTCTGTTTCATACATCTTTGTGGCGTGGGTTGTAAGAGCAGATGTGCACTTTTGTATTCACTTTTCCCTCTCCTCTCCCCTTTTTCTTTTTGGTATCGGGGATTGAACCTAGGGGTACTTAACTACTGAGTGACACCCACAGCCCTTTGTTTTGTTTTGTTATCTTTTAAAATTTTGAAACAGGCCTTTGCTAAATTGCTGAGGCTGGCCTCAAACTTGTAATCCTCTTCCTCAACCTCCTGAGTTGCTGGGATTACAGACGTGTGCTGCCATGCCTGGCTCTCCCCTCAAGTTTCTATAATTTTCACATTTTCAGAGACTGCCTAACCTGTTGGTGTACCCTAATTTATCAATTTATTGGTCATTAAGGCTATTAGAAATAATACTTCTGTTAAAATATTCTTGTATATGGACTTTTCTTTCAGATTATTTTCTTTAGGCCAAATTAGAAGCTACCTAACTGGAGTAGAGAATTTTAATGACTCCAGATTTGCTACTACATGGCTACCAAAAACAGTTTCTTTATGAAGTTTATGCTGATTTGGACATCTGCAGCAAGTTTCTTTGCTTAGTTTGTAGTCAGATAAGTGGCACATTGCAGCTGCAAGCTTACCTTTTTGCTTCTGTGTTTGGTATATAATGGACCCCTGCAGAAACTGGGGACCACATTGGTATGAATCCTGTACTTGAAGCATTTAAATCTTTCTTTCTCAGGTCTTACCTGTTGAATCTTGAGTGCTTTCTAACATCATTGCCTATCAGTCCCTCTCTTCACCTACTCTGGTCACACTGATTTCTTTGCTATTCCTTGAACAGGACAATTAAGGTCTCTCAGAGTAGTAGTACTTCTTTTTCTGAAACTCTCATCCCCCAAATTTCTGAATACAGTGCTCCATTGCCTCACTTAGACCTCTGCACAAATATCACCTTATCAGAAAAGTCTTTCCTGACTTCTTTATCTAAACTAGCAGCCCCTCTACCCTTTTTCCTCTTACCCTCATTTTATTTTTTTTACCTTTATTTTTCTTTAAACTACTTGTCATGGCCTGAAAAATTACATGCATTTTTCTGTTTTCTAGACCAGATGTGTAAGTTTTATGAGCACAAGGTGTTTTTAACATTTAGTTCACTGCATTCCTGGCCCAATGGCTCTCAGATATTTGCTAAATGGATTGTAGCTTTGCAAATTATGAGTTTATTACTTGCTCAGAGCACAAAACCAACCAAATTTTAGAATTGAAAAGTTCCATAAAAGTCATCTTTTTTCCCCCCAGTGCTGGGGATTGAACCTAGGGTCATTCTGCCACTGAGCTACATCCCCAGTCCTTTTAATTTTTTTTTTCTTTTTGAGACAAGGTCTTGCTAAATCACTGAAACTGCCCTCAAACTTGCAATCCTCCTGCCTTATCCTCCAGAGTCACTGAAATTGTAGGTGTGTGCCACAGCACCTGGCTTAAACATCATTTTATTCTAGCCAATCTTTACTTAAAACTGAGATTCAAAGGGAAGTATCTTTTCATAAGTGTATACAGCTTTTACTAGAAAGACCTGAACCTGCAAGACCAATAATTTATACTATCTTATCTGGTAAATAATAAAGGAAGTGATTTTTTTTTTTTTTTGCTTATGTGTATTGTTAATGGGAAAGGAAGACAGATTTAAGCCATGTAATCTGATAAATTATGCTGTTACTTGTAAGACCATATTTTATATAAAAATCAGTAACATAAGCTATATGACCCCAGGTATGTTTTTATTTTTTATTTTGTTTTATTTTATTTTGGTACCAGGGATTGAACTCAGGGGCACTAGACTCCTGAGACACAACCCCAGCCCTATGTTGTGTTTTATTTAGAGACAGTCTCACTGAGTTGCTTAGTGCCTAGCTTTTGCTGAGGATGCCTTTGAACTCAGGATCCTTCTGCCTCAGCCTCCTAAACCACTGGGATTACAGGCATGCGCCACTGCACCTGGCTGTTTTCACGGCTTTTTAAAAACCAAAGTGGCCTTTGTCTTTTTCCTGAGACCTTGTATTCTGTTTGTCACACTCACATATAAGTAGAGGTTTTATAAAGAAATGGGTTAAGCTGGGTCTGTAAGTCTGAGCTGCTCTTTAGCTGTAGCTTAATCATGAGATTCTGCCTCTTGGGCGATATCACACCATTTCTTGATCTGGATGATTAGCTTTGTAGTTGAGTTCTTGGACTTCAGGAATCATAAGTTCTGTTGTGCTACATCAACTCAGGGATGTGGTTATAAGTGATGCAGGAAGCTTAAGAACAGGAGCTGTAATAGAAGCACAGGTATCATGGAGGTTGTATTAGGGGGTAACAGGCTGCAGGGATTTGAAGAGCAGAAGCTACTAATTTTCCATTGTAATATTCTACCATTATCAAGACTTGAGTCAGATTGTTTTCATATTTCTACTTGAATCCCAAAGAGAGGAAATCTCATTGGTCTCATTCATATTTTAATACTTAGCTATAAAATGGGTCACCTAATGATAGAACCCTGCATTCTTTACTTAATAAAAGAAAAGCTTAGTTCTGTTTCCTTGAACATGGGGCTATCAGTGTGACAGCTAGGAAGATAAGTTGGGCATGACAAACTTGATAATAGATATGTTCAGCATAACCTCCCTCCCTTCCCTCATTGGCTTTTAGAAGAATGTCCCATGTTCTGAGTTGTTGTCACAGAGCTACCAAAAAATATCTATCTTCCCTGAATCTTCTAACCCTGGTTCTGTGCTAAGCAGCTGCTCCTTATATTGCTATAGTCTAACTTCTCATGGGGGAACAGAGAATGTGGGGCCAGGGACAGAAGCTGGCAACTCCTGAGCAGTGAGCACAGCTGCACTACCCCTATTGGCAGAGGCTTCTGGGCACAGACAAGGATAACAGCCAGCTGCAGATGTTGGACAGGAGATTGGCCATGTGGCTCTGAAACTGTCTTCAGAAGGCAGTGATGCTGGCAGTGGAATGGAGGAAGCTGTCATTTTCAGCTTCTTTGGGCAGTGAGTGCTAGTTTTGGCAGCCCAGGCTTACAGGGTCCAGGTGCATAGCCATGTGTGCAGGAATTGTCACAGGCATGCAGCTTTATGCAAGAGTGACCCAAGCCTTGCATGCTATGATCCCCTTCCACTTCAGTTAAGTGTGTACTACTGAGGGCTGTTTCAGCTGGTGATCATGTATTTTCTCTGCACTGGCCAGTCTGGCTTGCCTGCCTGTCTTTGCGACCAAGCATGCAGTTCTGTAAGTTTATATAACACCAACATGGTTTGTGAACCTGGCATAAGGCAGGCCACGTGGGATTCAGATTGACTTTGAGCCAAAGAGCTTAAGAAATCCTGTTTGAGGGACAAGAAAGAGGACTCTACTTTAAATGTGCAATAACAGGTCATTGTGTAGCTTTGCAATCTGGCTTTGGAAAGGAAAGTTTTCAAATTTCACATTTTTTCCTCCTTGTAGTATTATTTGAATGGAAATAAGTCAGTGTTATTTTAGGCCCAGATTCCAAGTTTTTCCACCTTCTGAGTTACGTAAAATGATCAGTTGGGAAGCCAAGGATTTTAGCATGTACTTAACCTTTTGTAGTTTGTAATATTTTGAGTAATTTTCCTTTTTTCTTTTTAAATACAGGTCCTGGCATTTGTTGCTCACACTTTTTGGTGAATTACGAATTTAAAATATTTTAATATTTTACTTGGTTATAGTATTCATTCCAAGGAAGGATTTTCTTATAAAAATGTGGAAGCTGCACTGCATAATAGCAAGGATGGACTCTTTGTCTTGTTCTGACAGATGGAGCAGCATCTATTTTTGCTTTTAAAATCTGAGTACACTCTTCATTTAAACTGTTGTACTAAACACCCATGTTTTTTAGCATAGTATTAAAGATGAACTTTAAAGTTAGTCTTAGTTTTAGGGACTGTACAGAAAGGAGAGGGAATTAGGAATATACAGGCCACAAGGACAAAGCTTGAGCAGCTACATAAATGACAGAAACAGTTTGTACAAAGTTACAACAGTATATATTATGCTGTGCCCAGACAGAGGTGCCAAGAAGGGGCAGATGCTTGTGAAGTTCAGAGAAGCTGTAACTATTCCTGATGAGGACTTTCTTTGGAAAGGGTAGATTTCAGAAACTGGAATGAAAGGTGTAAATTTGGCAGGTTTAGGTAGAGAGGATGTTTTAGCTATGGTCAGGACTTGCTGGGAGAAATTTTATAGAACTAAGGTTATGAGCAAATGTGACCAAAAAAGCTATGTTAAGGGGCTGGGGTTGTGGCTCAGCGGCAGAGCACTCGCCTCGCACATGCGCGGCCCGGGTTCGATCCTCAGCACCACGTAAACATAAATGCATTGCATTGTGTACAACTAAAGTAAATAAATAAATATTAAAAAAAAGCTATGTTAATTGAAAGAGTCAGAAACAGGAAGCTGGTTAGAAGGATTTGATGAAAGTTTATAAAAGCTGAGAGAAAAAAACAAAACAAAACAACAACAACAACAACAACAAAAAACTGAGAGCAGACCTGAGTTGTCTTTTAAGATAGAATGGATGACTTTAGTCTTGAGAAGAAGAAACTGTGGCACAGAGAAAACTCATTGGCAGCAGCATCAAGAGCTGATCAGAGGAATGTTAAAGTCCAGGGAAGAGAATAAATTAGACTATCAAAGCTCAGGCAGTGTATGAGCAGGCCATAATGAAGTTTCATCTATTTACAGGGAGTGTCTGCTGGATTAAAACAGAATTCCCCAGTCTTTTGAAGCCAAATGAGGGAGAGTAACAAGCAGTGGGATAAGAGCTAGGTTTGTGGATGCAAATATTGGCACCAACAGTTACTTGCTAAGTGACATTGAGCAAGTAGTTTAATCTCTGAGCCTCAGTTTACTCATCTGAGTTGATACTTTGCATTAGGTTATTCAGAGGATTATGTGAGACAGTGCACATAAGCACCAACACAGTATTAGGCTATTGGGTGTTAAACAAAATTAGCATCCTTCCCCTTGATGAAAATGTAATGTTCAGTAATAATAAAATTGTCCAACTAGTTTGACAAGTTCCCTCCCACGTCCCCAGTCTGGTCTTAGTTTTCCTTGGTCAGGCACTTGTTAGGACTGACTGTGACTAGAATTGATAAATTGGCGGACTTCACAAAGACCTCTTTATATAGGGAATGTGTGATTATGTAAACAGAATAGATTTTAAACCCAAATGCTCCAGGTCACTGCCCTGGACTGCAAAATTTCACTAAGAACACAGGAAGTAAATTGCTGATTTTCATCTCTGAGGTACTTCCATTTAGCCAACTTGTTTTCTTGTTCATTCCCAACTATACCCGTCCCTGCTCACTAAGCAGCAAGCCCACAAAGAAGCAGTTATTAGTGTAATAGAAAACACAAATCAGGTTAGAACCGAAATGGTAGTCTTAGCCCTATTTAGTAAATACAGTAAAAGAAGTGTTTATTCTAACTCCAAGGGGAATCTTTAGAAATCCATAGATGGTATTCTATCTGCAGAGTTATTTACATTTTAACTTAAGCTAATTTCTTTCATGGGAATGCCTTCTCCATGTTTTTACCCATGTATATCCTTAAGGTCTGGCCAATATGCCAGCACCTACAAACTTTCTTAATTTCTTCATCTATGTCTTACTCACTGAAAGTAATTTCTCTGGGAAGTTAAAAAAATTTTTTTTTCAAAGCCGGAAATTAAACCCAGGACCTCCAGCATACTAGGCAAGTGCTTTGCCACTGAGCTATATCTCCAACCTTAAAGTTCAACTTTAAAAAATATGTTTAAAAAAAATAATTCCTAGGCCAGGTACAGTGGAACCTGCCTGTAATTCCAGCTACTCAGGGTAGTGGGACAGGAGAATTGCAAGTTTGAGGCCAGCCTCAGTTATTTATCAAGGCCCTAAGCAACTTAGTGAGACCCTGTCTCAAAAAAAGCTGGGGATGTAGCTCAGTGATAAAGTGCAACTGGGTTCAATCCCCAGTACCCTGACCCCAAAATAAGAAAGAAAAATAAAGCAATTTTTCCATTGTCTTATTTACTGAAAGCAATCTTACTATGAAGTTAACTTTTTTTTTTTTTGGGGGGGGGGGGGGTCGGGGGATGTGCTGGGGATTGAACTCAGGGCCTTATGCATGCAAGGCAAACACTCTACCAACTGAGCTGTATCCCCAGCCCTGTGAAGTTAACTTTTTTTAAAATAACTATCTTATTAGTTGTTGATGGACCTTTGTTTATTTATATGTGGTGCTGAGGATCGAACCTAGTGCCTCACACATGCTAGGCAAGCACTCTACCACTGAGCCACAACTCCAGCCCCTATGAAGTTAACTTTTTTTTTTTTTTTTAGATATTTATTTATTTGCTTTAGTTGTACACAGTGCAATGCATTTATGTTTTACGTGGTGCTGAGGATCGAACCCGGGCTGTGCACGTGCTAGGCGAGCGCTCTACCGCTGAGCCACAACTCCAGCCCTGAAGTTAACTTTTAAAAACATATTTTAAAAAATAATTCTTAGGTGGCAGACACCTGTAACCCTAGTTTCTCGGGGGATTGAAGCAGGAAGATTGTAAATGTGAAGCCAGCCTCTGCAATTTAGCAAGACTCTTAGCAACTTAGATCCTGACTTGAAATAAAAAATAAAAAGAACTGGGGAGGAAGCCTAGTGATAGAGCACCTGTAGGTTTAATCCTCAGTACCCCCTCCAACAACAACAATAACAACAATAATAATAATTCTTAAGATTTTTAATGCATTATTCCTTTATTAGAGGTCTCTGTGTACTTATTCCTCATGACCTTCTTGTTCTAGCATATACCCTTGAAAACAAGGATTTGTTCCTGTCAGTATTTTTCCCTGCAGTGTGTTGGGCACATAATAAGAGTTAATATATCTTACAGATCAAGTTTCTCATCCAAGAGGAAAATGGGTAAGAGTACTTGTTTATAGACATACAGTGCTCTCTAGGCATCAGGCAGGGGATTGGTGAGCTGATTATTTTTACTCCTAGTTCTATGTGCTAACCCATAAACTCTATTCAGTGCTGTCCAAGTGAGCCAACCCTTGGCCCTTTCCATGCCATGGCCTGTTCTTTTCCTGAACTTGGAATACCCTTACTTCCTGGAAAGTAATCATACTCCAGCTTAGGGGGATGATTTGGCCTTTGCACTATGACTTTCCCTGATGTTTGGATAAATCTACTCCATTTGTTTCTTACTAGTGTTCCGTCAGACGTACACCTAACATAGCACTTTCCATGTTATTAGTCATTTATTTACAGGCTGAATTTTTTCCAGGACAGGGTTTTTCTTTGGCTTGTTCATCTTTGTAGCCTCAGTGCCTAGCATCCTGCCTCACACTTCCTAAATATTTTTGGTTCTTTTGAATTGAATCCAAGGACAAGTCTCCTGAGGCAAACCGGGTAAGTCCTCTGACCTGAAAGCCAAGGTCAGAAAGAATGTTTAGAACAGAGTGTGCCAAAAAAGTCTGAACTCAGGCAGTTCTAGCTGGAGAGATGTCATTCAGGTCTCTCTAGGAAGGTCATTGGTAATTAGGGAGCCTGGACTTTGTGAGAAGAGAGAGCTCTCTGCCTGTCTAAGCCAGCCCATGGACCTTTCCTTCTAGGGCTGATCTGTTTTACTCAGAAACCAGTAATCCCTTGGTCTGTTGCCATTTTATGAATGCAGCCAGGGAACAGCCCCTTAAGCTAGAATTGTTTTCCCATTTGTAGTTGTTACTTGAAACATAAATCACCAATAACATTTGTTGACCTTAAGAACTACTGGGCATTTTTTAATCAAATACCTTTTTATAGAGTAAGGAAGTATATTACCTTTCTCTCCTGAAAGACCTTGTAGTTTTATTGTTTTCACTAATTTTTACTTTGAAGAATTTCAGACCTACAAAGAAGTTGTAAAAATAGTATAATGAATACCCATATAGAGAGTCTTCTTCCAGATTCCCCAGTTGTTAGCATTTTCCATATTTACTTTATCTGTATTTTTTTCTCAGTGACCTATTTAAGAGTATGTTGTAAATGTCAGGATCCCTCACTCCTAAATACTTCAGCATGTCTTGTGAGAACAAAAACTGTCCAGATTGCTCCAGTAATGTTCTTTAGCACTGTTTAAAAAAAAAAAAATCCAAGATCCAAAGTCCAGACTTGGCAGTTAGTTACTTGTTGTATCTTTTTTTTTAATATTTATTTATTTGCTTTTAGTTGTATACAATGTGTTTATTTGTACGTGGTGCTGAGGATTGAACCCGGGTCGCACACGTACTAGGCGAGCGCTCTACCACTGAGCCACAATCCCAGCCCACTTGTTGTATCTTTTTAATCTTTAATTTGGACAGATCCCTCAGCTTTTTGTCTTTTATATCATTTGAATAGTCCATGCCAGTTGTTCTATAGAATATCTTTTCACCTGGAATTGTCTGATTGTCTCCTCACAATGAGATTCAGGGCAAACAGTGTTAGCAGGAATACTACCCAGAAGATCAGGCTGCACTGAAGACAAGTGCAGGAGTCACCTGGCGTCAGTTTGCCTTTTATTGGTGATATTAAATTTGATCATTTAGTTAATGTGGTATCTGCCACATTCTTGATATTAAAAGTATCTTTTTAAATTGTAAAGTATCTCTTTATAAGTGTTGTTTTTTCTGTGAAGTGATACTTTAAGATTATATGAATATCTTGTTTTCTCCCCGTAAATCCACCCATTTTTTTCTTTTTCCTTTTTATTGGTGCATTATAATTATGTATAATAGTATAATTCATTGTTACATATTCATGCATGCACATAATATAATTTGGTCAATTTAATTCCCCAGTACCTTCCGTTTTCCTTTCCTCCTCACCACCTAATGGTTTTGGAATCCATTTAAGATTCTCGGGCTGGAGATACTATGGGTCAGTGGTAGAGTACATGCTTAGCATGCCCAAGGCCTTGGGATCTGCTCTTTAATTTCCTGAAGAGCCTTCATCTTAAATGTACAACTTAAGAATTGAAAATTAACAACCAACTTTGCTCAATAAAAATTTGATTGACCTAAATACAACTAAATGGGGCTGGGGTTGTGGCTCAGTGGTAGAATGCTCAACTGGCATGTGTGAGGCACTGGATTTGATCCTCAGCACCACATATAAATAAATAAATAAATAAATAAATAAATAAATAAATAAACTGTGTCGATCTACAACTAAAAAAATTTTTTTAAATAAATAAATAAGTACAACGAAATGAAGCCTCCCTGGTTATTTTGAAATTCATGATTTCAACTCTACATTATATAGTTTTTGTGGATTTTGGAGCAATTAAATCTAAATAGGACTTAAATTATAGGACTAAAGCATAGGTGACTTACTAACACTGTCAAATGGTCACTGTCACAGAACATTTTAAAAGCAAATCCTTTTTTATTAGTTACATAGAAATTTTTATCTAGCCATTTTTTAGGGTGAGACTATGAATTAATGGATATGAGTGAGGGCTCTGGATCTGACTTAGTTTTTTTTTTTTTTTTTTTTTTTTTTTTTTGGTGGGGGCGCAGGTAGCTGGGATTGAACTCAGGGGCACTCAACCACTGAGCCACATCCCCAACCCTATTTTGTATTTTATGTAGAGACAGGATCTCACAGAGTTGCTTAACACCTTGCTTTTGCTGAGGCTAGCTTTGAACTTGGGATCCTCTTGCCTCAGCCTCCCAACCCGCTGGGATTACATGTGTGAGCCACTGTGCCTGACTGACCTAGGTTTTAACCCCAAATTTAATCCCTAGGTTTTAATCAGAGTTCCTTAACCTCTTAGAGCTTGAATTTCTTCATCTATAAAATGATAATAACAACTATATTTACCTCATATTGTTATTGTGAGGGTGAAGTGAGCTAACACATGTAATATGTTTATTAGCAAAGTGCCTAGAACATTGTGAGCACTTCATAAAGTTGGTGGTGATTGTTATTTGTACTATGGATCAAATATTTAAAAAATATATAACATGAAAAATTGAAAAATTGTGTATTTAAGAACTCAGGATGGGGGCTGGGGTTGTGGCTCAGCGGTAGAGCGCTCGCCTAACATGTGCACGGCCCGGGTTCGATCCTCAGCACCACATAATAATGGCATTCTGTACAACTAAAACAAATAAATAAATAAATATTTAAAAAAAAAAAAAACTCAGGAAGCATTTTTTTGAAAGGTGGCCAAGAACATTTTAGAGGTTGTTATTCTTAATGTGTTCTCAGGTACTAAGAGGAAAAAAATTTTAATTAAATTTATCCTTCAAAAATGTGGCCAAATAAAATGGAATTATCCTAATTAAGTTCTTTCCCCCAAGAAAATTGTACTTGTCAATCATTCTCATCCCAAAGTCCTCGCTGTTCTACCCTTCTTTCTCCAACCAATTTGGCACCAGTGAGAAAACAAGGAATTTCCTGCCATCCATTCTACCTGTCAACCCAGGGTTGTGATATTGACAGTGGGCAAGAATTCCTCCTGTTCCCTCTAAAAGCCATATCTCCTCCCACAGACTGTTCCTGGGCTGAGGGCTTCCCACAGCTCACCACTCTCTGAATCTCCCTCATGCTCCTTAGGTCACTATTTCTGAAAATGGAGGAGTTTTATAATTCTATTATCTGTTACTGGCTCAGAGTACAAGGGGGATCTGAGGGAGTTGACAAGTTTTTGGCCAAGTGTTCTATTTTGTTTTTTATGCCTTCCAAACTAATAGAACAACCTGCCATCAAGAGAATGGTTAGAGAAGCTATATTTATAGGCGTAGTCAACTTTTAAAGAATGTATTAAAATTAGTAAATAATACCATACCTGACAATTCTATCTTGGTAGAAATGTCTAGCAATATGTGAAAGCAGATATTCAGTTACCTTGTTGTTTGTTTATGGTAATATTCAGCATATCTTCAGTATCTTTAATTAGGATTTTTCTTCAGTATCTAGGTTACTTCCCTTTACTCGCCAAAACCCTTACAAAGGGAAAATAGAAAGTGAACATCATTATTTTAATTCTAATTTTTATAATGAGATCATATGAAATAACCCAACTTTAATTTTACATATCATACAAATAATTGAAAGTGCTGAAAATGAAAAATCAACACTGGCAGGACCCCCTAGTTCATAAAGCACCTTTACATATATTATCTTACAACCTACATTTCTGTAAAATAATCAGGACAAATACTTAGTTTTTTCATTTTATAGAGAAAAGAGCCTGAATCTCAAAAATGTTAAATTAATATTCAAGGTCATGGTTCTTTTTCTCTTCTCTCTCTTTTTTTTTTTGGTACTTGAGATTAAACTCAGGGCCTCACACATGCAAAGCAAGTGCTATATTATTGACCTAAATTCCCAGTACTTTTATTTTGTTTTATTTTATTTATGACAGGGTCTTATTAAATTGCCCTGGCTGATCCTGAAATTGAGATCCTCCTCCTCAGCCTCCCAAGCAGTTGGGATTATAGGCATGTGCCCCCGTACCCAGCTTCAAGTCCATGGTACTTCGACTTCCTGGATGACCTCAAATAAGCCACTTGATTCTCTGTGCAGTTTACTAAACTGTAAAACAATTGAAATAGTGTCTACTTCATAGGGTATGTGTAAAGATGAAATGAGTTAATACACACAAGGCACTTAGGTCAATGCCTGGTGTAAACATTCAATAAATGTTAGCTGTTACTACCGCACAGCTAGTAAATGTTAGGACTTGTAGCTAAATCCAGACTAACCTCCTGACTCATGATCCAGGACTCTTCTTAGTACCATGTGGAATTTGCTTTTTGGTAAATCATTGATTTAATTTCTGCCTCATGTTGCCCTTGTTATTCTTGAGGGTATCCTTTTGTCCTTTATTTACTTTGGCCTTATATGTATTTATCAATATCTAAAGGGAAATGAGTTTGAAGAATTCTTTCTTCCTGAGTTTAAAAAATTCTCTAATTTCTCTGGTCACCAGGGTATGCTTGACCATGAGGTATCAAGCATTTTACTTAGGCAAGGTTTTCATGGATGACTTTGGGTATTTCTGGTGAATTTTGTTTTGGTTGAAAGGCCAGAGGTGGGAAGAAAAGTGGAAGGAAATTGTTGGATTACAGTTCAGAGGGGTGTTCAGACACATCCCTTATCTGTAGTCCTAACAGATATTATCAATATAGCATCTTGCTGACTTTGGAAAAGATGATTGTTTTGACACAGTTTTGGTTTTTTTTTAAACAAAATTATTTGTTGTAAAAGAACCATCCTAAAGGGGCTGAGGTTGTGGCTCAGCAGTAGAGCACTTGCCTTGCACGTGTGAGGCACTGGGTTAGACCCTCAGCACCACATAAAAATAAACAAAATAAAGATATTGTGTCCATCTGTAATTAAAATATATATGTATATTTTTTTTAAAAAAAGAACTATCTTAAAGAAATTGGTAAACTATGATGGACTATTCCCTGGAAAAGGTGAAAAAGTTTTTTGTATGTCTTTTTTCTTAGTACTAATATTTGTAACAGGCTTTTACTTGTGAGTCATAGTTGTTTTTACTTGTCTACTGCCAGTGTAGACATCTGTGGCTATGAGAGAGGTCTACGTGAAAATCTGCTTGCTTTTGTGGTAACTACTTAGGTGCTATGGAGAGACAACCTCCCTTTCTCTGATGCTTAAGGGTGACTCAAAACTGGATTTGATGTGGGAGAGAGCAGAGGGTGAACAGTGGTGTGGAAGAAAGGTGCTGTCAGCCAGAGGCCTTCCAGATGCAAGGAACTGGAGAAAGCCCCAGCTGACTGAGTACTGTACTACTCAGATACACCCCCTTCCCCTTATTATATTTTATTTTGAGGTAGTGTCTTGCTAAGTTGCCAAGGTTGGCCTGGAACTTGCAATCCTCCTGCCTCAGCCTCCCCAGTTGCTGGGTTTATAGGCATGTGTTGCCACGCTTGGCTTCCAGGTCTTTTTGATATGACTGTGCGTAATGTGCAAACAGATGGGCTTCTCTCCAAGGATAAGATGCTCAGTGTGCTTCTTTATGACCTTTATGGGAAATCTGTAAGAGAATTTAGCCTGATAAAATAAGAGATTTTAGGGAACTTTTCGGACCTCCTTTTTGTGATATTTGCATTTTTTTTAACTCACTCATTTCTAATATTCTCTAGACATGTAGAATTAATGTTCTTACATTAAATGAAAACACTGAATTTCTAATAGAGTCCCCAGGACTTGATGATAGTTTGATACCGTTTGCAAAAGAGAGGAGAAAGAAATGATGTATTATCTTTTTTAAAAAATATTTATTTATTTGCTTTAGTTGTACACAATGCAATGCATTTATGTTTATGTGGTATTGAGGCTCGAACCCGGGCCGTGCACCTGCTAGGTGAGCGCTCTACCGCTGAGCCACAACCCCAGCCCCAGATGAATTATCTTTTCTACTTTTTCAGTTAGGTTCTATTTTTCCTGCCTAGTCACCTACTGAATCTTTTGACCCAGCTAGCCTGGGAACAAAGTCCAGAAAATAGCTCAACGTCCTAACTCCTAGGCAGCCTCTTTCTTGCAGCTGCCAGCCCACCCATTTGGCTTGGTGCTTTCTCCTGTGTGCTGGCTTCTGCCTGTTACAATGGCCACTTCCTGGTGTGCTGTGCAGTAGCTCATCTTTTTCCTGCTATGCTTGCCTCTCTCTAGTGGATGCTAGAGAGTAATGCTCTCTCTAGTGGATGAAGGGTTGAAGAGAAGTCTTATTTTAAATAAAAGAACAGTAATTACCACTGCTGCTGTCATTATGTGACAGGATATTTATTACCTGCTGGGACTCAAGAGGACTTTGATTCATAGCCAGTTGATCATGAATTAAAAATCTTTGTCTGATGTATGAGAATCTTCTGTATGTTGGGGTTCTTATCCTTCTCCACCATTTATATTGTTCCAGCACACAGGCACCAGCAAACAGTATTGGTGATGATTTCCTTTGAGGTCCATAGCAGGACTGGGAGTTGGGGTGACAGCTGAGAGATTTAGCAAAGCTATTAGGGTTGTAAAGAGGATGAATAGTTGAGTACTCAGGCTTAGACTTGCTCATGATGGGCCTTGGCTCAGCTGCCATTCATGAATGCCATTATGGCAACAAGTGTCAGAGTTGGCCCCCTGAACATCTGTTGTTCTCTTTGAAGTCTTTGCCGATTCTCCTAAATCAGAGTCCTCACTCCTCAGGGCTCTTGAGGCACTCCCCCCGGCCCACCCCACTTATCTCCCTCAGCTTTGTAGTTATACTTAATTGTCCAAATGTCTGCTTATTCTGCTACATAAGTATCTTGACAGCAGGAATCTGGTCTCACTCATTTCAGTGTTCTCATAATGCATAGACTGTGTCCCACTTGTAATAATTACTCAATAAATTTTACTGAATTAAACTGTCAGTAGGTTGACTATAGTTCACAATGAGTTGTTTGTTTTTATTGGTGTTGGGGATTGAATCAGGGCCTCCCACATGTAGGCAACGTGCTCTATTGCTAAGTTAATGCCCTCAGCTCTATATATTTTCTTTTTTTTAATATTTATTTATTTGTTTTAGTTGTACACGATGCCTTTACTCTTACGTGGTGCTGAGCGAGCGCTCCGCCACTGAGCCACAACCCCAGCCCCCGCAACAGATCATTTTTCACAGGTACTTTGAGTTTAATTTACTGATTCCTCCCTGTCCTTTTGTTTTTGTTTTTGTTCTCCCCAAGGCTATGCGTTTCTGCTCTTCCAGGAGGAGAGCTCAGTACAAGCCTTGATAGATGCCTGCCTAGAGGAAGACGGGAAACTGTACCTGTGTGTGTCAAGCCCCACCATCAAGGACAAACCAGTAAGTAATATGCAGCCAGCTGGTGCTTTTCCAGAGCATGTATGCAATTGGAGTAACTGACCCCCTCCTTCTTATATCAGGAATGCTAGTAACGGTGATTCTCTTACCTGGGTTGACCTTGCTGTGCAGTAGAGCTGGACTATTGCCGGTGATGGGAAACTAATAACAAATTGTTCCAGATTTCATGTTATACTTTTGGGACCACACAGAAAAATATGTTCCCTTGTCTTCTACTTTACAGCTTTGATAAGCTAATTTCTATTTAAAAACTCTGAATTGGGATATAATGTTCTTAGTGGTTTTTGTAGCTGGTTTCAGTCATTATTTCAGATCTTGGTCAGGAGTAATTCGCTTTAAAAATATCATAATTGTTAATGTTTATGAGCCTTTGAATGTAAGGCTTTGTATGGAGTGATACCCATAGATGGCAAAATAGAGCTTTCTGGGCCAGGAGCTTACACTCTAAAATGGAGGGTTTCAGCAGGGAAGGAGAGAGAAAGGATGGAGAATGTGGAGCTGAAACCATAAATTAATGTGTACCTGTACAGAATTTGTGGCTAAGAGATTGTGGCTCTTGAACCAGAGTGTGAGTAAATCATTAGGTGAAAAAGGTTCTAGTGGAGAAAGAGTAGGACTGTGTTCAAAACAGAAGAAAAGAGCTTGGTTAATGTAGCAGATCTATGGGAAGTTGACAGGAGGAAGGGTAGGGTCAAGGATTGGTGCTAGGAGTGGGATGTAGTGTAAAAATGGTGATGTGGAGTGGGCAAGAGGGTAAAGCTACATATCACTGTAAACTTACATCAAAGGTATAGGGCTTGCTTGGCAGCTCAATGTATTCTCAGACATGTGTCTGGGGAAAGAGTTGGGATTTAACCTTGAAGTTCCCAGTTTGAGTCTTGACTCTATCATTTAAATATATGCTTGACTCAGAATAGTCGTCTGATCCTTGCTAAATTGTAGTTTCCTCAGCTAGTAAATAGGAAGAACGTTCATTCTTCTCTGGGTTGTTGAGAGACTCAAATAAAAGGAGAACGAATGTGAAAACATTTGCTTAAGGTCAGGTACTTGTGCAGATGTAACTGGCTATTGTTATCAGTCCTATATCATGCTCTGTGATGCAGGAGACCAAGGCTAAGAGTCCAGCTACACGGTCACATCTTTTGAAAAGAACAGGGTTTTCAAATGGTTGTGAAGCAATGATATTGAGAGTTGGCCACCTATAAAGAGGAGAGTGCAGCATATAAAGCAGAAGAGAGAATTGCTGAAGAATGGAGATATTGAGTTATAGCAGATTGATTAAGCCAAAAGATAAACAAGGATTTTTTTAAAGAGACCATTAAAAGTAGTTTGCTTTCTGTTTGCTAGTTTAAAAAAAATAAAATAAAATAAAAAACAAGGATTTTAGCCAGTGGGATAATGCCACTGGTAATTTTCAAATTCTGGGACCATTGCCAGATTTTTGATAACAACAGTGACAGTGTTGGATAGGGTAGCTATTATAGGTGGCGAAACAGTAGGTAGGGAAAAGAGTAGGGAACCTTTGTTAACTTTGACTTTTAAACAGTCTGAAGGGGTTGTATATGATGTGGGAGATGTGAGGACTGACTAGAATGGAGTGTGCAGTATTTCATCTGAATAAATAATAAAGCCAAAAATAACTTGTTTTTCTTTTGAGTAATGTGAAATTAGAAAGCCTGTGCCAAATTTGGTAGGGTCAAATGTCTAAGAGGTAAATAATCAACCTCTAGAGAGCTTTTGCCACTGGTGGAAGAGAAGTAAGAATGAAGTAGGAAGGGTTAAGATGGAATTGGTCATGTACAATTAGGAGAGGATTAGAAATATATTTTTATATCAAAAAAGACAAAAGCATAGAGGTGTACATTGAGGTGATTATATCCACGGTAGGGAAGAAGCTGTTAAATTGAGGTGAAGAAATTGGAAATGAGCAAGCAGGGCTTACAGGGTCATGTCATTGGTCTATAGGGGAAAGAGAACAATATGCCTTACAGTCTCTCAACTCAATAGGACTCTCTTGAGCAGGGAGCAAGCTGTGATGGCTGCACATGTAGGTTGTGGCAGGCAGCACCATTGCTGCTGAGTGTTTTTACTCTAAACACATGTATTGCCCTTAGTTTGAAGGACTTTTGAAGATAATTAGTGTAATTATCTGTTTTGGAAATATTTGTGGGGAAACTAACTTTCATTGTTTTGTGTGTCTGCAAATCTCTGCCTTACTGCATTTTTCATTTTCTGGGCTTAATTGAAACAGTTTTATTGGAGCTTGGTGAATTCTCAATGGTGGATTGCCAATCACATATTTCTCAGACCCAGGCATATTCAGAATTTCCAGTATAAACAGTTTGAATAAAACTTAGGATGGGGAAAAAAAAGTCTCCAAACACCTGTCATTTTAACAAACTGAATCCCATTTTTGGTTCTAGCTCTTTTGGTTCCATTTTTGAAATCTCGTTCTTGGCGTTAGCTCTATATCCACCCTCCAAACCTCATTTGGTGAACCAGGTTGTGGTACATTCCACTAATGTGTGAACAGTCCCACAGAAAGTGAGAGCTGGGTTAAATCTTTAGGAGTACTTGAGGACCTTGGAGAAAGCCATTTCCAAGGCAAAGTCAACCTTTGGAGCTCATTCACTAAACTTTTTGAGATATGGCTCTTTCTTGCTCCTTTATCTTGGCTTGGCTAGCCTTCATTTGCTAGCTTCCAGGATCCCAATGCCCTCATTCTGACCCTCCTTGGATTTTTTGGTTGGAAACACAACATGTTCCAAAATGGCCTAAAGATTTTCTACCCTTTGTCCTTCTCCGTTGTCCTTTCCCCTCAAATCTCACTCCCATTCTCTTCAAGTAGGTCAGATCAATCAGACTGTTTCCCTAATGTAGAACCTGATTGCAAAAATCCCTTCTAACTTACCTTGTCCAGAATTACATTTGTTCGTTTGTTTTTAAACTTAAATGAATCCTAAATTAAAGAATTTTAGGTTGTATTAGGGAAATATTTTTGGTCAGTGATTATCTTTCATTAAATGGAAGTCTGCATAAAATATCACATGTATAAGTCTGATCCTAAAAGTTGGTAGAAGGAATTGTATTTGTGGCCTGATTAATTAACGTCTCGGTCCCAAAGAAGACAAATTGGCAAGAGTAGGAGCCATTGCAAAATTACTAGGTATGTGACTTTTTTCACTCCTTCAGTGACAGGAGTTCCATAGGACAGATATCCCAGGCATTCCAGATGACAGCTGTGTCTGTGTGCTTCCAGTAAAGCAGACATTGTGTGCAGTGGTCCCTCTCATCAAGGTGATTCTACTATTTGAATGTATGTATAGATGAACCTGAAGGTTCAGGACAGCAAGCTGATACAGCAAGAGATCTAGAAGGGTCTAGCAAAGATAAGGGCTGAAAAAGAGTAAGTTTGAGAAGAAGGCAAAAGAGATGCTAATAATTCTTACCTGCTAAAACACTTTGGTAAGAGATGTGGGATGGAAAACACCTTGAAAGGAGTATCAGTGAAGTTTTCTGCTTCCTTGTCACAATCTATAGCACAATCACAATTTCTATATCCTGAAATATGACAGATTGATTTTGATTTATATTTAAAACCTGGATTACTAAATTGAAGTGTGTTTATGTTGGTTCGTTCTTTAGGTTATAGCTCAGGGAACATAGACATCCACTTAAAACTTGAAAAACAAAAATTGAAAAGAATGGGGATAAAGTAAGGAAGCTGGAAATAGAAGCTGGAATTTTTCAGCTTTTAATTCTGTCCACTCTGTCTATAATTCTGGTCTCTCTTGCTCCTATTTAAACATATATCAGGGAGATCTCTAGCACTTTTAATCATTCCTCCATAGTTATTAAAACATCTCAGATCCTTTTGCTTGGGAATTAATACTTCCTCAGTTTATCTTCAAAATTTTTCTAACCTTACCTTTTTCTGCTTTCCTTCAAACCCTATATTCAATCAAAATGAAATATTTCTACTATCTCAAATGCTAAAGCCTACCCTAATTTCTAAGATCCCTCTTAAATGCCATCTCTTTCATGACTCCTTCCTTGATTACTACACTGTCTGTAGCAAAGCATACCTATTATGATAGCTATCTCCAACCCTGCATAGAGCCATCTTTTTTTGAATAGTGTGCCTTCCTTCAGACCATGTTTGAGTGACTACTGAAGTTAAGGCAGAATACTGGTTACTGTGACTCAGAACTGATATGAACCAACATAAAAATCTGTGCTCAAAAAGTTAATAGTATAACAGGTAGATAAAACATGTATATAAATATAGAAAGCAGTTACTGACCCTGGCATGTATTCTCAAATATTTGTTAAATTAAGAAAAATGAAAATATGATACACATTATAGACTTTGGACAATTCATATATACCTACGGTGATGAAAGAAAACTTCCTAGCTGACATGCTGTTTGAACTAGGTCTTGAAGGATGAGAATTTGGAGTTGCCAGGATAGGGGTAGATGTATGGGGAATAAACATTTCAGGGAAAGGCAACAGTATAAACTCAGAAATGGGAACTCTTGTGACATTAAGGGAGATATGTAGGTTAGTTAGTTGAAGCACAAATGTATGAAAGGAAGCAGAAAGAAATTAAATTGGGAAAAATAGAGCCTAAGTTATAGAGAACCTTGATTGGCTGCCTCTCTTTTTTTTTTGTTTGTGGTATTTACTAAGACTTTTCATTCTCCACCTACTACCTCCTCACACACAACAATAATTTTATCTTGACCCAGTTAAATCTGCCTTTTTGTGTCTATCTTAGACTGGGTAAGCCATATCATGTGTATCACATGAAATCTTCAGCATTTTTTTTTAAAACCTTCACTCTTTTATTTTTATTTATTTGCTTTAGTTGTACACAATGCGTTTTTTATTCAATGCGTTTTATTTGTACGTGGTGCTGAGGATTGAACCCGGGTCGCCCATGCGCCAGGTAAGCGCTCCACCGCTGAGCCACAATCCCAGCCCAAATCTTCAGCATTTTTAACCTTCTTTCTTTATTTGTTTGTTCCTTGAATTCTTAGTCTGAATTCACCATTTGGATACTTTCCATCATAGGAATTTCTCCAAAGCAAGAATTTCTCCTCTAAAATGAGAGAATTGCCTCCAATTCGTAATGAATCCTATTTTTGGTTCTTAGTCTCTGAATTTGCAAAGGGTCCACAGTTTCTTAGAGTTTGAATCTTTGGAAACTATATTCCTTTTCCAGGGAGGTCAAGAAGATGTTGCAGTTCCAGTGTACTGAATGGAAGTTGGTGGGCAACATAGCCAATGCTATCCCTTAAGGGATCATCTGGGATCATCTAGTGTTTACTAGAGTATATTCCGAAGGATACTTGTTCCATCAGACAAGTATCTCAAAAGGATCATAGATGAAAGGTCTACTCATACAATAATTATTGTCACTTATTGAGCAGTTGGTGCATTTTATACCCATTTTCTCCATTAATTAAAGGTTCAATAGCCCCCAAACATTTGGGAAACATTAATATATTAAGGTTCTGAGAAGTCTTACAGTATATAAATTTGTGTAATATTGTTTAATCCAGCATTTTATGTATCTGCTTTGGGGATGATATTTGTACAGATTTCTTTAGAATTGGTTATTCCATGAAGTTCATTCAAAGAATAGGCTTCTTTCCAGGAAAAACTTAGGTAACCTGAACTTTTATGTGTGAATTCCTCTCAAAAGTTTCAGTAATCAGCATGCCAGTAACAACATCCTTGTCCTAGTACCATAGAGCTGAAAAATACACATTTATATAGACATTGGACAAAATGGTCTGGCTGGAGTACAAGATTGCCTGAGGCTATGAACCTGGAAGTTAAAATAGCTGACTATTGTTTTCATTGCTAGATTGTTTTTCTGAATCTTTTCTAACTGCTGGTTTTGTTAGTAGTTCTAAAAAAGAATCTGTTGGCCATTTATTTTCTGGTTTTGGTCAATGCTGGGTATTGAACTCAGGGCCTTGGGCATGCTAGGCAGATGCTCTACCACTGAGCTATACCCTCTAGCAACTGGTAATGTGTTGAAGATACAATAAGTTTGTGGAGAGTAGTTAATCACTTACTAATAAAATTGCATTTTGAGACCATGGGGAAACTGTGACTGGTAGCCAGTAGCCTATAGGATGGAAACCTTGCAGATGAATAGCATGATTATAATGGAAAGAGGTTGTATGGGCTTTGGGTCTGATAAAACTGGATTTCAGTCCCAGTAGGACTTGAATCTTCCAATCCTTAGATCCCTTATCTCGCAAGTGTGGATAATTTTTGCAGTGAAGAGTTGGGTTTGAGGTTCAAGTGTAACTGTATAAAAATACCTAGCACAGTGGTGCCTGTACAAATGCTCAAAAGTGCTAGTAGTTTCTTCTTGCTTTCAGGATCATAATTAGGCTTTATAAGCAATGTGAAAACATCATCAGTGGTGATGAATGCTAAGTAATTTTGATATCTGATGGCATCAAAAATTTGCATTGATTAAGCCCAACCCCTAAGGTACCTACCCACTGGTGACCAAACACACTGTATTCCCATGCCCCTGGAAGGTGGCTCTCAGTGGAATGAGTAATCTGGGAGCTGTAGAAGGGCAGCTGCTAGACATCTTCTTGTGGTACCAGTATACCTCAGGTAAATCTGTGTTCATTCACCAGACCTGTGAAGAGCATCTACTAGGGGTTGGGAATGTATGGGCAACTGGGACCCATTTAGGTATGTGGTCTCAGCCTTAGAGGACTCTAAAAGGAGCCACAGGTACTAAGAGCCACAGTATCATAGTGAATAGTTGTGGTGGAGGAATGGTCAATAGAGAGAATGGTCAGAAGTTTCTGAGATAGTCAGGAGAGCCTTTACAGAGAAAGTATTGACTTGAGTCTTCTGGCTATAGCATCTAATTGATAATGGTTTTATTAAATCAAGCACAGTGCAAGGATATACATAACATTTTAGTGGGGATAACTGGAGATTGAACCCAAAGCGTCTTTACCACTGAGCTATATCCCCAATCCTTTTAATTTTTTTTTTCTTTTTAAATTTTGAGACAGTCTGCTAAGTTGCTGAGGCTAGCCTTCAACTTGGGATCCTCCTGAATTAACCTCCCAAGCTGCTGGGATTATAGGCCTATGCCACAGCACCTGGCATACATGCTCTATTTCTGTACTAAGTGCCCTTATGAAACAGGACAAAGAGTGCTATGCTTGAATTGTTCATCAGTAGCTGAAGGTTCCAGAGGGGCTATATAGCCTTCCATCAGGTGGGCTCTGTAGCTTGTTGTACCTGGACTATTTCTTAAACCTTGTGGTAGACCTGAAGTATCCTAGAACATGAGGCAATTTCCCAGAGTTACTTTTAGCTGCCTATCTAAAGGGAATCCTGGCTCTTTTGATGAGGTTCTTGGGGGGACTACTTGTATCTGAGGAATAGTCTTAGTGTAGGAGTTACAGCTTTTTGCCTTGAGGTCAAGACCTGCCTAGGATACAGAATGCTTATCTAGAAAAAACTTTGATCAGCTATCAGGTTCCTTTCTCTCTACTTCCCCCAGAAGATACTGGGATGGCATCTCCAGAGAAGCACTTGAGAAGGATAAATGGCATCTAAATTCCTAGAAATTGGCTAATCTGCTTATTAGGGGTTTATGAGCTAAAAAGCAGGTTGAAAGGAGATGCCAAATATGATTATTCTTTGAAGAGTCCAAACCACAAATTTGCTGCTGTGGCTGTTCATTTTAATGGTTAATAATAAAACAACTCCTTATACCATGGAAGAGATAAAGATGAGTTAAAAACCACAAACTAGTCTATTTCTGATACTGCTGGGGCACTCTAGTCATTCAGTGAGTTCTATGATGCTTAAAATAGAATTGCTGACACCAGGGGGTGGGTCTGAGTTCATTACCACGACAACTAACCAGTTATAGCTGTATGTCAGTGGACATGGGTTTAGCTGACTCATCCTGGCTATCAGGATGTGCAGGGATGTTCCTGCCTGTTGGAGAGAGCAGTCCTCAGTCCTGATGGTTCTGCATTCTGCAGTATTGTTTTTCTGCTTCATGCAGAATGAAAGGATTGTAGGATTAGGGAGAGAAAATTGGAGACTTTTTCCTGAAGACCCTGAGTAGGAGTTTGAAGGGTACTAAAAAAGAAGGAAAAGGAATAAGTAAATGGGAGCGGGGATAAAAAGGGGGTGGTATCTGAGCTGAGTCATGTGCTTTATGGGAAAGAGCAAATGGATAAATGACAGGGGAGGGAGTCTTGGCTCAAATAGTTCTCTGACCTAACCACCAAACTGTACTATTGACTTTGAATGGTTTGGTTGCTTTTTAGACTTGCCTTGAGATGAACAGATGAAAATGAAGCCACTATGCAGTAGGATATTCATGGGATACGTGTTTGTAACCTAAGGAGGTGGCTAGACAGGGATAAAATATAGGGTGAGATGTTCAAAATGAGCTCAAGACATTATTTATTGGTGGATGAATATCTAAATGCTGAATTGTGGTCTAAGCTGAGAGAATTCTAGAGCCATAGGGAGGCTAGGTCATGTTCAGAAACTTGAAACCCTGGAGTTTGATTAAAAAGTGCTCTTATAACTGGGCATGGTGGTGCACACCTGTAATCCCAGCTACTTCAGAGGATTGAAAGTTCCAGGTCAGCCTGGGCAAGTTAGGAAGAGCCTCTCTAAAAATAGAATTAAAAGGGCTGGGGGGTGTAGCTTAGTGATAGGGTACTTGCCTATCATGGCAAGGCCCTGGGTTCAATCCCCAGCACTACAAAAACAAAACAAAACAAAACTGTTATGAAACCTGTGTTTTCTCTTATACTATAATTAAAGATAAAACGAATATGCCTTTTTTTTTTTTTTCTTTTTTAACTAGGGATTGAACCCAGGGGCACTTTCCCACTGAGCTACAATCTCAGTCCTTTTGATTTTTATTTTTTTATTTTTTTTGGTACCGGGGATTGAACTCAGGGGCACTTGACCACTGGGCCACATCCCCAGACCTTTTTTGTGTTTTATTTAGAGACAGGGTCTCACTGAGTTGCTAAGTGCCTCGCCATTGCTGAGGCTGGCTTTGAACTTGCGATCCTCCTGCCTTAGCCTCCCAAAGTGCTGGGATTACGATTTTTTATTTTTTTAAGATAGGGTCTCATTAAGTTGCTGAGGGTCTCTCTCAATTGCTGAAGCTGATCTCAAACTTGCTATCTCCCTGCCTCAGCCTCCTGAGTCACTGGGATTACAGGAGGGTGCCACTGCACCCAGCAAAAATATATTTTTACATTTTAACTTGGACACTTTTGTAAATTTTCATTGAAATCTTTTTTTTTTAGCAAATAATGTTTTATATACCTTTCTGTTTAAAGAAGTGACCCACATTGCGTTTCTTAATATTTTTTCCTAGCACTTGGCCTAATCTTATCAATATTAATGGTCTTTAGTTTTAAGTATGATGAAACTTTAGTTTTCATATAGATCTATAATTAGATATTTTATTCTTTATTGATGACAAAATGGTCAAACTGGTTTGGTGACATTTTAATGTAGTTCAGTCAGAAAACTTTCTTCTTTGAACAGCTAAAATTTAAACTTACTAATATTAAATTTACTCTTAGCCGATTAATGTTAGTTTCTATAAAAGCATACCCTTCAGAGCAATAGCAGAAGTGATGAAAAGGTCTAGGCTGGAGTGAAGCTTCTGTAACATTTTCTTATGTTAGCCATTACCTTAATATGTCATATTAATATATATATATATGTGTGTGTGTGTGTGTGTGTATGTATGTATATGTGTGTCTGTGTGTGGTGCTGGGGATTGAACCCAGAGCCTTGTGCATGTGAGGCAAGCACTCTACCAACTGAGCTATATCCCCAGCCCTAATAGGTCATATTTTGATAAACCACCTTAAAGGTAATATAAAATAGGGCAGTATATTATACAAAGTATGGATATTAGTGGGTGTTATGCAAAAAAAGAAAGGGTTCCATGGAAATAATTTTGGAAATGCTGAGTTAAACAACAGTGAACAAATTTCTTGCCTATAGAATTTCTCAGAGTCTTTTAAATATGTCAATGGATACTGTGAAACTCCCAAGGAGAAGATAATCTGTAGTTTTTCCCAAATACTACTTCTCTGGCATACCAACACTAGGGACCTGTGTTCCATAGAACACACTTTGGGAAACCTTGAAAAGGAAAATTAGTGCTTTCACTAATAACTATTGATTTTATTCATGTTATATTATTTCAGATTTTTTGAAGGCTGATGTTGTTAAAGTCTCTGTGTGGTATAAATTCACATATTTATATCAGCAATTTTTGTGTTTGATTTTTGCCTTTAGTCCTAAAAAGATTTTACCTTTGGAGATAAGCACTTATACAGAACAGATTTCTGATTTAAAAGATAAAATTTGAGAAGATACAGAACTCAGCCAAAAGTAGGTGTCCTGGTCCTCAGGAGAGCTTCCATAGGAATATGTACTTTAAAGAAAAACTGTTTTTGTATTTTATCTTATAAATGCTTATGGAAGAGAACATTTTATTGTGAGCTTTGAGGTAACTAAACCTTTTAAACCAAAGATCATAGACCAGGACCCACAGGGTAGATCTGGCACTTTATTTCACTGGTACATGGAATTAGTTCCCAACATTTTAGAATCTTGATGTTTCACATAAAAATATGATTTTCTAGACACGCTTAATAAAAAGGACAACATTCTCACAAAGGGTAGCTTCTTGCTAGAGCTCAGAAGTGCCTGGTTCCTTCAGGAGTGGCTTCCTCCACTGTATCACTGCCTGCCTGCTAACAGCTCTTCTGGTGTCACAGTGCATTTATACTACCTGTCCAGTCCTATAGGCATTTGAGCTTGTGTTGTAAGGACATAGAATGGCCAAAGGGTTCGTGCCTCCCAAATGATACAGTAGCACCTCTTCCTAACGTCACCTTTATAAACAAACATGGTTGGGTTGCTCCAAGAAGGATTGTGGGATTGTGTTAGTTTCATTTAGGAGACTCTTCACTATTTCTGCATCATAACACTACACTTGTCCCCAGGATGCTGAGGCTGTTACTGTCTAGAGTAGGGTCTCTTTGACAACGTACTGGATGAGTCACTACACACACATACACATACAGAGCTATCCCTATATATGTAAAAGTAGTGTGGCTGGGTGAAATTTATATTGAATTAGGACAAAGTTCTAATTTCATTCATTCTCAAAAATGATTATTGAAGAAAAAGATAATTGAAAAGCAGTTCTTTTATTTATACTTACCCTTTTCATAGAATATCTGTGTCAGCTTATGAAGTATGATAATACAGAAATAGACATAAAAATCCAACACCATGCTGGGAATGTAAGTCAGTGATAGAGCTCTTGCCTGGCCTGTCCAAGGCCTTGGGTTCAATCCCCAGTACCAGCAAAAATAAAAATTAAAAATCAGGATCAGAAAGTTATCCACAGAGTAAGTCAAGATGAGACATTTGTATCTGGTCCTGAGGCCACAGGCTAAACCTAAGAAGATGGAGAAATATGCCTTATGAAAATAAATTTCTATTTCAGAGAGAAACCAGTGGTGGAATTGCTTAAGTGCGCAGTACCATCTTGTTACTTTTGCATGGTGCATGTATAGAGGGTGCTGATGTTGGCCTGTGCTGACATTTCTCTAGTCTGTGGAAGTGCCAGCTTTTGAGCAACATTTTTCTGGTAGCAGCTGGGAAATACAAGTTTTGTGACTGAGGTTAATAAGCACTGTGTCCTGAGCCCTCTTGCTGTATTTTTACCTAATCTGTAACACCAAGAATATGGTAAAGGAAAGGGTTGTGTGTGATGTGATGAAGAGAGGCTGCAGGGGGCTGTGGGGGGAGAAAAGACAATGATGGAGCTCTCAGCAGGAAGGTGTGAGAATCTTCTGCAGGGTTCCTTTGAACAGTGATAACCTATAACTATTACAAAGAGTACGGTTTCTGTGTTTTTGATTAATGAAACCAGATCACTATGGATACCACACAGCAATTTTTTTGGGGGGTGGGGTGGGAAGGGTAGTGGTACTGGGGACTGAACTCAGGGACACTCAACCATAGAGCCACATCCCCAGCCCAATTTTGTGTTTTATTTAGAGATAGGGTCTCACTGAGTTGCTTAGCAGCCTTGCTTTTGCTAAGGCTGGCTTTGAACTCACTATCCTTCTGCTTTAGCCTCCCAAGATGCTGGGATTACAGGTGTGAGCCACCACCCAGCTGTTTTCATTTTTGAAACAAAGTGATCCTGACCAGCTGAGTACAGTGGTGTGTTCTTACAGTCCCAGATACTTGGGAGGCTGGCACAGGAGGATCACTTGAGTCCATGAGTTCAAGATTAGCCTGGGCAACATATCAAGAATTTGTCTCAAAAAGGTTGGGGGGGCAGTCCATGACCAATCTCAATTAGCATAAGGTAATTGGAATCACCTAACTGGGTCCTGAAGTTGCTTAGCTGCTTTATTAAGAATAAGACTAGGAGAAGAGAGGATTCTTTATAGAAAAAGATAGCATTCTTTTCCTTTAATCTGTGATATTGGAATTGTTTTTGTAGTGTCAGGAAATTATCATATTTTTAATTAAAAATTAGTAATGGGTACTTATGAAGACATTTAAAAGTGATGCTTTATAATAATGCTGGTGAATCTGCCTTTGTGGTAAACATCAGGGAATGATGATTTAGCCAAACACCAAATTTTACAAGGAAAGAGCTGGATTTTTTTCTTTTCATGCAATAAAGGTGGAACCAAATGTTAATGAAATTGCGGACAGGTTCAGGTTTTCAGTATAAGGAAGAAATTAAGGTTTTGTGGCTTCTGACTGACTGGTAAGGGCAAAAATGTCATAAAAGGCAAAATATTGGGTGTGGTGAATTGACTAGCATCTTAAGGAATATGTAGAGCAATGCCAGTTTTAGAGTGAATACAAGGCATTTTGAAAGTGTAATTGGCAAGCTGAAGCACAGTGATGCACACCTGTTATCCCAACTAAATTGGGTCACAAATTCAAGGGCAACTTAGGCAATTAGTGAGACCCTATCTCAAAATAAAAATCTGGGCATGTATCTCATTGGTCCCTTGTCTAGGATGTGCAAGGCCCTGGGTTCAATCCCCAGTACAAAAAAAGAAAGAAAAGAAATGTGTAAATCTTGTTTAGCAAAATCAAATAAATTAATCAAAATAGATGATGCTCTACATGCTTCATGTTTGATATCTCTGATAATTCTTTCCTAACTTGATGAGTGTTAATCTATGTTAAATCATGTTGCTAAAAGATAAGTACTTTAAATTTGGGAGGTTGATAAAAATTAAAAAGCCAGACATATAGATAATACTTAGAAAATATTCCTAATGTTCCTATTCCTTTCCTTTAAATGGGCTCTTGAAAAGCTAAATGGTGTACTGTGACCGGTTGTAAAGAGACTATGATATGTTAAAATGAATCTGGTTCAAAACCCAAAACCTGCCAAAAGGCTTCCTTTAAAAACAAACAAAAAATCACCCATGGTTTCTGAAGGTTTCCTGGTATGTGTCTGGAATGTTGAATAGCTTCCCCAAGAGTTCTACTTAAAGTCACTTTTTGCAGATTACCTTAACTAATTAACTGGATTTTGTTTGGGTTGTGTATGTTGTAAAATAAACAGATCTATGGGTTTGTCTTTAGTCATCTTATTTTCATTTGGGGTTGATGGAAATGAAGTAAGGACCAAGTAAACGACTTTTTTTCAGGTGCAAATTCGACCATGGAACCTAAGTGACAGTGACTTTGTAATGGATGGTTCTCAGCCTTTGGACCCCAGAAAAACTATCTTTGTTGGGGGAGTTCCACGACCCCTTCGAGCTGGTGAGTGGAAATAGTAACACCACAACAACAAAATCAACAACAAAATCCCAATGTATTTCATCCTAACAATGTTCTAGGTTTCCAGTCAGCTCTACACAATCTCTCAGAGAAGGCTGTTGTGTTGGTTTTCACTCAGCTGACTTTTTCACAATTATTTTCTTCCCAAATTCTTTATTTTCTTATGGTGCAAGAGTGAATTTCATTAAACCATTATGTTGAAAAGATGAATTCTTTTTAGTACTTCCCTATTTAACTATATTTAAAATATATACACACAAAAATACGTATATATGTATATATTTGGCAGTGTGCATTCTTATGACAGCATTGCTATGTATGACAGAAAGAAAAGTCACCCCATCAGAAATCTGCCCAGTGCATCTGTGTGCCTAAATCAGTGATAAGCCAGACCACTGCTAGAGAATATTCCTGGGAATCAAACTGAGTTCTTCCCAAGTGAGATAGGTTTCTGTTTTTTCTCATGGACTTGGGCATTTTTGTTATAACTTTATAAAAGCCTCCTGTTTTTTTAAAAAGTTTGTTTCCAATATGTGATAATTGTGCTGCTGAGATTGAGCAGAATCATAATTGCCTAGAGCTTGAAGTGATACTGAACTGATGACTTTAAATATTTAAATCCAAAGACAAATCTAAGTAGCTGTGCATCAGCCTCCTGATAATCAACATTATTGCCAGTGGGATATAATAAATTTATTTCTAAGAACTAAATTTTTAGCACACTTAGAATAAATGAGTTTTAAAAAAATAAGCCAAAAAATAAGGTTCCATAGCCCCTACAGCTGCAGAAATACATTATCTCTGTGTTATTTGTAAATAAGTAGACTTAGTTCTATCTAAAAAATAAAACAAAAAGCAAATCATTAAAATTAAGTTGTGAAAACAGAAATATAAATGATAACCTATAGCCATTTGGTTCTATGATTTTGATGACTTACTAATTCTGAAAGTTTCTGAACATTTTCAACATAATTATTCAAATTCCAATTTCAGTTCACACCTAAAAGATAACTTTAGACCTATGTAAAGATATATTCATAATTCCATTTTGGAGGACTTTAAAAGTACTAATTATGACTATAGAGTTTATAATTTTATACTATTTCAGAAAGTCAAATAATTGTTGAGTCTTTTTTTCATTCTAATGGAAAACTGTGCCAAAACAAAGAAATCAAAGCAGCAAAGATGGCCCCTCTTTATTTGCTATAACAGAACAATGTCTAGGAAGAACCAGATCACATGGGGACTTCAGTCCTTAGTTTCTAACTTAAACGTATACTTTTTTAAAAAGAAAAATTATGAATGGTGGTGTTGTGGAATATTCCTGACTTTTTCTAATGGATGTTATATTTAGAAATGGTGAAGAATAAAATATTTTTTGGTATTCTTTCAAATGCATATGTATTCCATAAATGGACTTTCATTGATAATATTCTTGGTATTCCTTTTTGCAACTAACTACAAGTATAAATTTAATATTCTAGGCCCTCCCCTTCTTTCTTAAACGGGAATCTGAAAAAATATTCTGAAAGAAAAGGGTCTACAATTACTAGTTAACAGAACTGAATTTAACTCCTACATTTATGTTTAAGTCACAGAAACTCCAGTTTATAAACTAAATTCCCTTTTATATTACTCATCCTTTATTCTTACTGTTTGAATGATTTGGAAGGGTAGGTAAGGACCTCTGTATTATTTTTCCCCCATGAATCCTGTGAAGATGCATTGTTCACATTTGCTCTACTATCTCACTGACACCACAAGTAGGGAACCCCAAGACACAAAAATATATTCTTTAACATTCAGTGTCTGTAAGATGCTGCAAGTTCTAGGATTATACAAAAAATATATTTAGTTACTTAGAGAGGGGGTTTGTGCGTTTTGCCTAGAGAAAAGTATACCTTAAAGTCTGTAAATCTTGAGGTTCTCTTTTTTCTTCAACTAGGATTTTTTGGGTCACAAAATTATTTTGCTTTCGTAGTTATTTGGGTATAATCTAAAATCACTTAATTTAGTGGAAATGTTCCCTCCTTGCCAACACATCCCATAATTACAGCGAGTTTCCAGGTGGCTAGATCATCTATATTAGTGTCTTAGATTTTACTCTTGTCTCCCAGAATTTCCAGATTAGAAGCCATGTGATCTAAACAAAAGAGTTAATATCTGCAGCTTTTATTCATGTGCATAGAATTATGTTTTTTCGGAACACGCTGAGTTTTGTGGACTCTTGAAATAGAAGACTATTTTTAAAGGAATTCATTTTGACTTTGCCATACAATCTTAAATCAAGTACAGTGCAGTTCACTTGAACAATAAACATTTATTAAACATCTACTGACAATGAGCAAGTTGCATGTCACATCAAACTGAGTGAACATCCCACCATCATGTTAAACAGGCTGTCATACTTACAAAGTCAAAGATTTCAGAACAGAATAAACAAGAAATGCATCGATAGAATGCTAATTTAGGATTAATGGGAGGCTGATTTATATTCTTTGGCATAATGATTCTCAAATTTGGTTTGAAGTACTTTAGTACACTTTTTATTACTTCCAAGAGGTATTGTAGTAATAGAATTCTGAAAAGTCTTAAAACTATTTTAGGGACTAAATCAACCCAATAGATGAGATTTATAGATGTTCAGTTGTCCTTTACCAAGTCAGAGTGACTCAAATGTTAATACTCAAAGAGATTTCTTTGGATTACATGAGGTTTTTGGGTTTTGTTTTTAATCTTTGAAATTTCCCAACTGTAAATCCAGGAACCTTTATCACTTAAGAGTTATTCTAAATACAGCCTTTATCCCTCCAAACAGAAATGTATAAACAAATAATACAAACAAGGCAACCTGTTTTAAGCAGTATTGTCCTGACTAAGTTTACGTTGTGTCTTCTGGTCCTTTCACCAGCCCTCCTTTTTAAAATTAAGGTGTGGGGGGTTGCGGAAAGCACAGGTCTAGAAAAATTAACCAGAAAATGGGAAAATATCAATGGAAAATTTAGATCTAGATGAGTTTTCTTATCACCTATGATGAGTTTCTCTGGGTCAAATAATATATGTTCTTATCATCTTGTCTGTCAGTGACTGTAGCAAGCCAAGGATGGTTTGCCTGAAGTGTGGTGTTCCTTAGATCTTGATTTCTCTGTATGTACGCCCCACCTCACCTCCTCTTCCTGGTAGGAAAGGCTGTATGTAGACCCACCATGCCACCTTGTGGTTAAAATTTTCACATTCTTTGGAGAGTCAGTATAGGGAAATGGTGCTCTACCTGTTACCACCTGGAAGGTAGTGCACATTGGCATTCTCCATTCAAGTAATATGAGCAATGTGTCTTCCTGAATGTCCATGAGAAATAGCCATGTTGCATATCCTCATGGCATTAGGACCTCTCCAAAGGTATACCTCAGCTGGGGGGTGGGGGGTCATGAGGAGACCACCAGGAAAAAGGGGAGAATCAAATATCTGGTCCCCACATACTCCCCCAGTTTCTTAACGTGAGTGTTTCTCTGATTTCAGCTTCTTGGCTTAAGCATCTGATTTGAGGACTGCCTTAGTGACCAAGCTTTGTGATCCACCCATTCCTGACCTTGATCAGGCTTGAAAAGCCCTTGTTCTTTCTAATTAGAGGAATGTGATCTGTTCTTGCATTTCACAACTTCTTTCCAACATTTTGTTGGACCAGGCCCTGCAGAACAAATCAATCTTGAAAAATGGCTTATCTGAACCCCTGGAACCTACCATTTGCTTGGTCATCTTTGGGTCTCCTGTCTTTCCTTACTATTGTTCTGATAATTGTTTTTTTTTTTTTCTTTTTCTGCCCTACTAATATTCTTTGATGGATTCTGAAATTTCCTTCTCTGCCTTCCCCTCCCTTCTCTATTATGAGGATAGCTTTTCTGTGGGATGTTTTTTTTGTTTGTTTGTTTGTTTTTGTTTTGTGGAGCTGGGGATGAGAACCCTGGGTCTCATGCATATTAGACAATCCCTATTCCTACCCCTGGGAGGTAAAACCTTCTGAGGTAAATTTTTAGTGATATATGTCACATATGTGGAGAACTTGTAGCATGAATTTTTCTAAGATCATTGATTTCACACATTCTATACAAACATTATAGTAATTCACATGAATTGGGAAGCATCCCAATTTGTGATTTAGGAAAGAGGAGTATTGTAACCATACTTTTTGTTGTTGTGGTTGTTCTGTGAAGTAGTAGCAAGCCCAAATCATCCTATATCAAATTTCTCAACAGCAGAAATTTTTTCACCTAGTTCAAAGTTTGGTATGAAATGTCCCAAATAAACTCCAGATTTAACACACTGGTTCAATTAGCTGCATTTGCCTGTAGGGCTAAGGACTTTTAATGTTAGTATATGGTTTTGCTCTTCCATCACCCACGGCTGCTGTCAAACTTTGCCGTATCAATGACAGATTGAGAAATATTAGCATAAAGCCACAGTAAGGCTGGGGAATGAATTGCTGTGTATAGCGCAGAAACCAGGCCAGCTTGATATTAAGCAAAGATTTATGAGTAGAGGGGAAAACAGCCTCTGGACAAAACTAAACATTTGAGTATCAGTCTACTCGGCAATGTGCCTAGAGCTCACCTTTATGTTTAATCTTTGTGATAAGCCCATGAGATTGTAAGCAGTGGACTTTGCATTTTAGAGATGAGAAAGCAGAGTTCAGATGGAGTAATTGGTCTAATGCCACAATAAGTGAAAAAGATAAGAGTCATTCTTAGCTCTCCACGCTTCAATTTAGGGGCTCTTTGTATAGAAGGAAGCTGCTTTAGCAAGCTGAGATCTGGGATGTTGTCTCAGTAACAGTCATCCTAGTATCAGTTAGATTCAGCCTACTTAAACACTGTTTGACTTGGTTGTTCATTCCATCTGTTTAAAACTATTAACTTCCCAACATCTGATACAGAATGGAAGCATCTGAGTACATTTCCTTTTTTTGATGCATGTGAACTGTTGTGAACCAACCCAGGAAGTGTGGGAAATTTAGAAAGTTCCACTGGTCAAGTTCAATATTCCTTTGTTTCAGAAGTCCATACATCTTTGTCATCCTGAGGTGCCCTGTGCCTTTTTCCCATGTGTGCCATCCTTATTTCCAAAATGAAGAAACGGGGCTTCTAGATTCAGTTTAGAATGTGTTGATATTTCCCTGGGAAATTTTGGTCCTTTGCCACTCCATTTGGCTCTCAATGTCTAAGACTTAGACATTGCC
This sequence comes from Tamias sibiricus, assembly GCA_025594165.1. Lineage (NCBI taxonomy): Eukaryota > Metazoa > Chordata > Mammalia > Rodentia > Sciuridae > Tamias > Tamias sibiricus. The sequence continues at coordinate 135,626,721 of CM046663.1, read as the reverse complement.
TTAGGACTGGGTTTGAAATGTAATTAAATGATAAGAACATGACCCTGGAGTAGAGCAAAGTGAAGGAATTATGATTTCCTCTCTGGTGAATGAGGTTCTTTTCCATATTTCTGACAGATCAGGAGTAAGTTCAAGAAACTATAATTGGCAGAGTCACCACAACCCAGAAGAACTTGTGGGGATGCTCTACACAGCTGCAGAATTGTTTCCTTCTCCAGATTGTGGCATAAGGAAGCTTGTCACAGAGCTACTGCGTTGCTGCTACTGTGAAAGCTGGTCATGAGACAACTTGAGTTGACTTATGAGTATGGAGCATTTTGTCCAAAGTACAGTGTGTCCTTGGACATGACTGCCGCACCTGCTAATTTCCCACCCAAGTGGTAATCAGGCAGACCCTGAGAATACTATCTAGATGGAAAGGAAAAACTGATAGTGGTTAATGTAGGAGCCCTAATTAAGGAGATAGCTAAGATTGTGGTTAGCTGTGAGCCATAAAGCATTACCACCTTCCATGATCTCGCGAGACTTGGAAGGTGGTAATGCTTTATGGCTCACAGCTAACCACAATCTTAGCTATCTCCTTAATTAGGGCTCCTACAGGTTTGGACAGTCCTGACTTCCCCATTGGACCCTGCTTCTTGTTACCTCTTTGTGCACTTCAGACATCTTCATCTGCATGCCCAGTATGATCTGGTACCCTCATCTTCCTGGGATAAATGTTAATAACATGCTCCCGAGTGCTACTTTTTCTCTTCCATCTACAGAAAGTGAGGATTTACTTACAATGAGGATTCACTGTCATAGACTTGGTGACTTTACTGTAGTCCCATTAACACACATCTTTGGGCTGGGGATGTAGCTTGGTGGTAGAGTGCTTGCCCAGCTTGTCTAAGACCCTGGGTTCAATTCCCAGTACTGGAGGGAAAAAAGAAGAAGATACTTCCTTTATAAAGGACCCAGATTTCATGAGCAGGATTGAGCTCACAAGATAGATGAAGCCGTGAAGATTTTAGTTGACTCTTAATAGACCTTTATTGCTTTCCTTCTGTTTTTCTCTCCACCCTCCAACTAACTAGTCTTCTCATGTCTCTTGCCTTCCCATCAGAGGAAGGGGACTTTCCTATATTAACTAATGATTCTTATTCTAAAGAAGCCTTTAAAATCTAGTTTCTGAAAGTAGCTGTACATTCTGACATTCCTTAGTAGATTTATACCTTCTATTAAAAAGAAAAAAGTCTCGGGTTGGACATTTGTAGGACTTGAGAAAGTTTTACTCTGTGTTTTCATTAGTTACAGTAGTGGATGGATTAAATTAGCTCTTTTTTAAATGCTGTTTTTATAGCATTAGAAATATTGAAAAAAAAAACATGCCTATAATCCCAGCAGCTCAGAGGCTGAGGCAGGAGGATCGAGAGTTCAAAGCCAGCTCCAGCAAAAGTGAGGCACTAAATAACTCAGTGAGAGTCTGTCTCTAAATAAAGTACAAAATAGGGCTGGGAATGTGACTCAGTGGTCGAGTGCCCCTAAATTTCATCCCCAGTACCCCTGCCCCCCCCAAAAAAAAGAAAAATTGGAATGAGGTGTCACTTATTGGAAAATTGCTTTCTCGATAGTTAGAAACACTGTTTAGTACTTAAATAATGGCCCTCTGGTGTTTGAACCTAGAATGAAGTCAGTCTGCAGGAAGTGCTGAGTAAAGAATTACTAGTCGAATATAAGACCAAATGTAAACAGCAGTTGTTTGACTGTTATTTACTTTTCTTCAAGAATGATGAGAATATTAGACTTTCTGTAGTTAAAATACAGATTAAGGTAGAGAAGGAAATTTTCATCATCTCATCCATAAAATTCTTCCTTTAGTCACTTTGGGTTCTTATTGTTTCTCAACAAATTATCCTTCACTCAAGTGAGATATTGTTGGCTCAAATGTCCGCAGACTTTTTGCTGGCCAAGAAAATGACTGTATATAAACTCATGAATGGAAATGCTTTTTTTATAATCAGTTTTCGTGAAAGCATAAGTCTATGAGCATTTCTGCTTCCTTTCAAAAGTACTTAACTGCCAGCAACATCAGTCATGACATAACATTTGGCACCCGAAGAATATTTTCTAGCAGGTAGATTCACAAATAATGGAATGTTTGTGGAAGTTGCCTTCTCTGTCATCAGAAGATCCCAAAGATTATTTTGGAAACCATATGGTGTAGAAGAACCTGTGGTTACAGAAACTCTCCTCCTTAACTGGAGCTTCAAGTTTACAACAGGTGTGCCTTCTTTATAGATCAGATGCCTTCTTGAGTCCTTCATCTTGTGGAAGACACATTGTCATTTAGTCCCGCCAGTATTCTTTTCTTGGATACTCATAAGGCTTGGGGAGCATTCCCTCCCTTATTCTATTCCATGGAAAACCTGGTCTTTGGAATATTAGAATTTAATTTCCAGGGCCCATTCTACCAATAAATTCACTAATGACTACAATTGAGAATTTTACCTACTTTGAGTTTCTTGGTCTCTGTTATGGGACTAACATTAGCTATATGAGGAGAAGCTTAAGTCATCAGAGGTTGTTGGGATGAAGTGTGAATAACCATTGAACTTTGATATTCAGGGTTTGGGTACAATTCTTGTTGCATCATCCAAATGAATGGGATTCCAGGATCCTGCCCAGACTTCAGTAGAGTCCACTTGGCTCTAATCCAGTGCTCCCTTGACTGATATGACTCAGTAATTCTGACCATAATAGGATAATTGGGATGGCTTTCTGCTGCTCTATCTTTAATAACACTTCCTCTTAGGCTTAGTTATGGCTAGCTTATTTTCTCTCTTGAAAATTACCTGTTGGTTACAGGTTATTCTTCCTATTAAAAATAGACACTTAGAAAGTAGTCACCAATATTAAGCAGTCTGATGTAGAGAGAAATTTCGAAGAAGTAAAAAGATAGCTTTTATGATATGATGACACAGTTCTTCCTACTACTCAACAGTTTTGAATTAGATGAATAATACTTGGCTTTCCTTCTATTTGTAGAAATCTTGAATCGGAGCAGTTCTTACACCATTCTGCCCTTTAGCCCTTGTATCTATGGCAGAACTCTTCCCCCACTCCACCAGGTTATGGTGCTTTCCTTCTCCCCAGATACTGATTTTTGTGGAGCTCTCCTGTGGCCTTTGCATATAGTCTGTGGCCCAGGTCATCCTCTATCTTCCCTGTCTTCTCCTTTACAAATACCATGTGTAGGTATTGGAGGGAAATGGGTATTTGGGTCGCTTCCCAAGGGTAGAGCTGAGTCTTTTGGATTTATACCATGGCCTGAAAGGAATGGTCATACCTGGAGGAGGTGCTATTCAGTATGAAGTAAACAATTATCTTCAGGCAGTTTAGGATTCAGGTAAGTGCTATATGTCTCTCCATGATACCGGTATGGTGGGGATTACTTTTGAATATCACACCTTTGGAATGGTCCATTTTCTAAATGTTTTCTCTAAAATGTTTTGTAATTATACCAATACAAAGGTAAGAAATGTGGCAAGGAGAGCAGATCAAACCTTTGGACCTATAGCAAGGTACAGGATTGGCGTCTTTTTACTCCTCATTAGCAGTTCAGTGCTTCCTAAAACTAATGCTCAATAATTGCTTCTATTGTCATTATTAGTATTATTATTTAGACTTTTATGTGGGAGGTTAGTTATGGGGATTTCTCAGTTGGAATAAAATATACTCTAAATAAAATAGAGATAAAATAATAAAATAGAGATTTGCTTTAAATCTATAAACTTAATGTCTTTAGTTAAAACAAGCAGTTGATTCTTTCTGTATCTTAGTCCTAGTATAGCAGTGTGATATTCATAAGTGCTTTCAGTCTTAGAGATCAGTAAGTAGAACTTTTTCTTCATAACTTGTTGTGGTATCATGAAATCCTTTGCCTACCTGGGGCCTCTTCCAGATACTAAGTTGTTAGAAATTAATACAGGGTTACTGATAGATCATTCCTTCTATACTGTAGCTTTAAGTTCTGATTATGTAAACTCTTATGTGTATGATTTTTTTTTTCATTTCATTTTAAAATAGCCTATGAGTAGCTTCCCTACTTGAGTTGTAAAACTAATGTGGACATTTTTTATGATGCTTCACATGAGTTTTCCTTTTCTTAATTACATTGCATGTTCCTTCTTTTCCTGGGTGAGAGTACTTTCCAAATATTTATACACAGCCATGTTTATTTTCTTGCAGTTGAGTTGGCAATGATCATGGACCGTTTGTATGGTGGTGTCTGCTATGCTGGCATTGATACAGACCCAGAGCTGAAGTACCCTAAAGGTGCTGGCCGTGTGGCGTTCTCCAATCAGCAGAGTTACATTGCAGCCATCAGTGCACGTTTTGTGCAACTTCAACACAATGACATTGACAAACGGGTAAGCAACCACTCAGAGTGGAGTTGCTATGGGAAAGAAATGAAGAGTGTTCTGTGAGTCCCTGGGGAAAAAAGCACCTGGTGGTCATAAGTAGCAGCTCTACCTCGCATGGCCTTGCTCCATGAGTCCATCTAGGCTGCCTAAAAAGGGAGCCCTCTTTGTGTTTGGGGCATTAATGGACCTTCAGCTTCACCTATCCCCAGGGTGCTGCTACACTTAGTCTGCAGAATTTAGCACACAAGACCAGTGCTATTCAAAGATGCTGCTAACAGTAGATTAACAAAGGCTGAGAACTGGTGATATGTATGATCATCATAATGTTCTTAAACAGGCTTAGGTTAACATTTATATGTGAAGGAATATACATAAAATTCTGAACTTCTAATTTTTAAAAAAATTACATCACACGTGGTAGCAGTCGTTGAAACCTAATAGCTGCTGTCCCCTTCAATCTCTTCTCCAACTCCCTATCGTTTCATTGAAATATGAAATATACGTACATGTCTTATCTGCCATTTTGCTGACTGATGTTACCTGTCTAGCCTCTGGAGATGTTGAGTGTGCTCCTGTGATCTAAAGAGGGGGAGTGGTAGAGTTGGGGTACTCCTTTGGTTTGGTGGACAGGAACAGTGTTTAAATCCCTTAAATTCAACCTCTATCCCTATTTGGAAACTTGGGGGAATGGAAGGTGGTGGTAGGAGCTAATCTGGGACCTATCTTACTAAATGTAAAAAGTAAATAGGAGACTAGTACCAGGGCTTGAATTCCTGCCTGTGCAATTTTACAGTGGCCGCTGTTGTTTCTAGGTAAAGGATCTTTTTGAGGCATGCACTGGACTAGAATTAGCAAAGTAGTATATATGTCCTATTATGAAGTTTTGCCTATAACTCTGTACAGTAATCTTTGGCTCATTTTGTATAATAGACAAATTTCTTAGGAGGTAAAAATTTCAGCTGGTGGTGGATTTTTCATATTCAGCAAGATTATGATTTTTTTGTGTGTGTGATTTTTTTGGTGCTGGGATCGAATCCAGGACTTTGTGCATGCGAAGCAAGCACTTTACCAAATGAGCTATATCCCCAGCCCTATGATTTTTTTAAAAAATATATATTTATTTATTTACTTTAGTTGTACACAATGGAATGTATTTATGTTTACGTGGTGCTGAGGATCGAACCTGGGCCGCGCATGTGCGAGGCGAGCGCTCTGCCGCTGAGCCACCACCCCAGCTCCCCCTATGATTTTTTAATACACACACACACACACACACACACACATTTTTTAGTTGTCGATGGACCTTTATTTTATTTATTTATTTATTTATACGTGGTGCTGAGAATCAAACCCAGTGCCTCAATCATGCCAGGCAAGTGTTCTACCACTGAGCCACAACCCCAGCCCCCAAGATTGTTTTTGTTTAGACATGTATGTGATCAAATTATAAAAGGCTATGCTTAGATTAAACATTCTATGGGCTTCTTAAGAGGAAGTGGGGGCTAGGGTTGTAGCTCAGTGGTAGAGCGCTTGCCTAGCATGTGTGAGGCACTGGGTTCGATCCTCAGCACCACGTAAAAATAAACACATTGTGTACAACTAAAGCAAATAAATAAATATTTTTTAAAAATTAAAATAAAGGAGTAAGTTGTAGTGATTTGTTTGTTTTTTTAACTAAAATGAATCAATTATTTTCAGAAATTTGAAATGCTTTTTGAATTAATGGAGAGTCAGATAGGTAATAATTATTCAACTCCATTCCTGGTTTTCAAGTATCCATACCAACCCAGGCTTCCCCTTTTATAATAGTAATCCCCCTGCTAGACTGTAAGCTCCACAGGAATGGGCATGGCATCTGTCTTATTCTTTCCCTGATCCCCAGTGCTTACCCATTGCTTGATTTGGTCTGAGATGCTTGATAAACTTTCCTTAAATTAACACGCGGTGCTGCTTGGAGGGTTTTCTTAACTACTGCTTCTTTTGCTGGTGGACTTGTTCATGCCTGTATATTTGGTAATCTGATATGGCAAATTCTTTACATTGAGACTGCTATTATACCTATCGCTAAAAACCCAGACAAAAAAACTTAACCAGAAGAGCCTTGAGTTCTTATTTATATGAAAGAAGCTTTCTTGGTTTCCCTCTGAAGCTAAAGCCAGCGACTGTACAGGAGGTAGATTCTGGGAATGACAAAGGATAACCTCAGGAGGGCTCCATTTCCCTCTGAGTCATGTGAATGGAAGACCTGATGAAAGTGGCAGAGTCCCTTCACTCCCTTTCCTTGTCTCAGGGCCTGGAGGGGAGTGTTGCTTTCATGTGCTTTGTTTGTCTTCACCAGTATAGAGACCATTTTCTTTATTATCAGATGTGGAAGACAGCTTCCATCTTGAGTTGGGCCCATATTTCATTGTTTAAACATTATACTCTCTTTCCCTAAACTATTATTCTGTCATGTTGTGTTTTATTGAATATAGTCAACACAATATTTTGTTGTCCTTTGCATTTTGAACCTCTTTTAACTTCATACATGCATTTTAGGTTCATTAATAGTTTTATTTTTATTCATCTTTCTACCAAAGCTTAAATTTGAACTTTCCAGAGAGTTTCTGTCATATACAAGCACATTAGGTACTTCCTTAGGTAATGCTATTTTTCTTTCTCAGAAAAATAATTATCTTCTCATGATGGTCAACAGAGAATTTCTGTCATTATGCACACCTTTATTTCTGAATAACCCTTCCAGATTTTTAGCAATAGTCTCATAGTGAAGATTCTGAAATACTCTATGCATCAAGGGCTCTTGTCTACCTATACCTACACACTCTTTTCTTTGCTATTGAAAATTCCTCAGTTATTCTCTCCTTCCTTCACACATGACCCTGGAGTTGCCTTTAAGCCAAGACCTTGGCTATTTTAAATAGCATAAACTTTTATAACCTTTCTACTCAAAGGAGCCCCCTTTGACTCCGTAACATTATAAATGGAGATTCAGTGGAAGCTGAATTTTTGTTTTTTTACTATCCCTGGCATTTCAAGGGCTTTGTTTGCAGTCCTATCCCTTTCTCTCTTTACCCAGAGAAGAGTAGGCAAGACTACCTGCTGTGCAGCAGTGCCTGCCCATCAGGCCAGACAATTCATTTAAGTGTCTGGAACCATAGAAGTACTAGGCTATCTGAGGTGTATGCTCTCAAGTTGCCTTTCCTATATAAACAGTGGAAGGTACATGCGAAAGAAATTGACTAGTATATTTTTTCTATTTCTTTTATGTCTAACCAACTTTTTTTTTCCCAAAAGAGACATATATTTTGAGAATTCGTTTATTATTGCTGCTACACTCTTAGATGGAGTAGTTTATAGGGAAAATGCAACCTTTATAGATTTGATTTCTTTGCACCATCTTAGAGGACTTTTGGGCTTTTCTGTGAATACAAAATAATATATTTTTATATTCTTTTTAAAAATGTATTTATTCTGATTTGTTATACATGACAGCAGAATGCATTTCAATTCATAGTACACATATAGAGCACAATTTTTCATGTCTCTGGTTGTACTCAAAGTAGAGTCACACCATTAATGTCTTCATACATGTACTTAAAGTAATGATGTCCATCTCATTCCACTATCTTTCCTACCCCCATGTCCCCTCCCTTCCCCTCCTTCCCCTTTGCCGTATCCAAAGTTTCTCCTTTCCTCCCATGTTCCCATGCTCCCATTCCCCCCCCCCCCATTATGGATCAGCATCCACATATCAGAGAAAACATTCGGCCTTTGGTTTTTTGGGATTGGCTTACTTCATTTAGCATGATATTCTCCAGCTTCATCCATTTACCTGCAGATGCCATGATTTTATTCTCTTTTAAATGCTAAGTAATATTCCACTGTGTATATATACCACAGTTTCTTTATCCATTCATCTATTGAAGGGCATATAGGTTGGTTCCACAATTTAGCTATTGTGAATTGTGCTGCTATCAGCATTGATGTGGCAGTGTTCCTTGTAGTATGCTGTTTTTAAATCCTTTAGTTATAAACTGAGGAGTGGGATAGCTGGGTCAAATGGAATCTCCATACTGCTTTCCAGATTAACTGCACCAATTTGCAGTCCCACCAGCAGTGTATGAGTGTGCCTTTTCCCCCACATCCTTGCCAACATTTATTGTTGCTTGTATTCTTAATAGCTGTCATTCTGACTGGAGTGAGATGAAATCTTAGAGTAGTTTTGATTTGCAGTTCTCTAATTGCTAGATATGTTGAACATTTTTTCACATATTTGTTGATCAATTGTGTATCTTCTGAGAAGTGTGTCTGTTCAGTTCCTTATCCTATTTATTGATTGGGTTATTTGTTTTTTGTTTGTTTTTTTTTTTTTGGTGTTAAGTTTTTTGAGTTTTTTTTTAATATCTTCATTTTATTTATTATTTTTATGTGGTGCTGAGGATTGAACCGAGGGCCTCACACATGCTAGGCGAGCACTTTACCACTGAGCCACAACCCCAGCCCTTGAGTTCTTTATATATCCTACAGATTAGTGCTCCTTCTGATGTGCATGTGGTAAAAGTTTGCTCCCATTCTGTAAGCGCTCTCTTCACCTCACTGATTCTTTTGCTGAGAAGAAACTTTTCAGTTTGAATCCATCCCATTTATTGATTCTTGATTTCATTTTTTATGCTATAGGAGTCTTGTTAAGGCAGTTGGGGCCTAATCTGACATGATGACGATTTGGGCCTACTTTTTCTTCTATTAGGCTCAGGGTCTCTGGTTTATTTCCTAGGTCCTTGATCCACTTTGAGTTGAGCTTTGTGCATGATGAGAGATAGGGGGTTAATTTCATTTTGCTGCATATGGATTTCCAGTTTTCCCAACACCATTTGTTGAAGAGACTGTCTTTTCTCCAACATATGTTTTTGACACTTTTGTCTAGTATGAGATAACTGTACTTATGTGGGTTTGTCTCTGTGTCCTCTTTTTGGTACCATTAGTCTACAAGTCTATTTTGGAGCCAATACCATGCTGTTTTTGTTACTATTTCTCTGTAGTATAGTTTAAGGTTGGGTACAGTGATGCCTCCTGCTTCGCTCTTCTTGCTAAGGATTGCCTTGGCTTTTCTGAGTCTCTTATTTTTACAGATGAATTTCATGATTGCTTTTTCTATTTCTATGAGGAATGTCATTGGGATTTTGATTGGAATTGCATTAAATCTGTATAGTGCTTTTGGTAGTATGGTCATTTTGATGATATTAATTCTGTTTATCCAAGAACAAGGGAGATCTTTCCATCTTCTCAGGTCTGCTTTAATTTCTTTAGCACTCTGTAGTTTTCATTGTAGAGGTCTTTCACCTCTTTTGTTTAAGTTGATTCCCAAGTATTTTATTTTATTTTTGAGGATATTGTAAATAGGGTAGTTTTCCTAGTTTCTCTTTCAGAGGATTTGTCACTGATGTACAGAAATGCCTTTCATTTATGGGTGTTGATTTTATATCCTGCTACTTTGCCGAATTCATTTAGTAGTTCTAGAAGTTTTCTGGTGAAATTCTTTGGATCCTCTAGGTATAGGTATAGAATCATGTCGAAGGCAAATAGTAATAGTTTGAGTTCTTCTTTTCCTCTCCATATCCCTTTAATTTCTTTCATCTGTCTAATTGCTTTGGCCAGTGTTTCAAGAACTATGTTAAATAGAAGTGGTGAAAGAGGGCATCCCTGTCTTGTTCCAGTTTTTAGAGGGAATGCTTTCAATTTTTTTTTTCCATTTAGAATGATGTTGGCCTTGGGGTTAGCATAGATAGCTTTTACAATGTTGAGATATGTTCCTGTTACCCCTAGTTTTTCTAGTGTTTTGAACATGAAGGCGTGCTGTATTTTGTCAAATGCTTTTTCTGCATCTATTGAGATGATTATATGATTCTTATCTTTAAGTCTATTGATGTGATGAATTACATTTATTGAATTCCATATGTTGAACCAACCTTGCATCCCTGGGATGAACCCCACTTGATCATGGTGCACCATCTTTTTAATATGTTTTTGTATTTGATTTGCCAGAATTTTATTGAGAATTTTTGCATCTATGTTCATTAGAGATATTGGTCTGAAGTTTTTTTTGTCTTTGTTTGGTTTTGGAATCAGGGTGATATTGGTTTCATAGAATGAGTTTGGAAGTGTTCCCTCTTTTTCTCAAAATAATATGTTAATATGCAACATTTATAGAAACAGTCAATCCTGTGAGTTTTAGCACTTTCATCTCTGTTATCATTTCACTCACCCATAATATAGTATTTAAGAAAGAGATGGTTTGCAACGGCTTTATTGAGCTGTTTTATGGTAATCAAATAACATATAGTTCACCCATTTGAAGTATACAATTAAATATTTTTTTTTTACTTATAGGTGGACACAATGTCTTTATTTTACTTTATGTGGTGCTGAGGATCGAACCCAATGCCTCATGCATGCTAGGCGAGCGCTCTACCTCTGAGCCGCAACCCCAGCCCACAATTAAATATTTTTAACACATTTATATAATTGTACAACCATCATCACAGGCGATTTTAGAAAATAGAGGTATTTTATCAGAACCTTCAAGTGTGCCATAATCAATTTATAATAACAGTGCAGGAGGGGCACACATTGTATTTATCCTCTATATACACTCAGCTCATCATAGAGTGAGGATCCTACTTACTTAAGTACTCATCTTCAAAGTCAGAGAAACAGAATAACCCAGGCTCTTGGGGCAAACTTCTGAACCCTGCTATAGTGTGATTAGGGTCCCCTTGTTGGATGAGTTGATAAATCCTCCAACATATCAGTGACTTTCTGCTATGGCATGACTAGCCGCAGGAGGACTAACAGAGGTGGAATGGGCTTCTACTGGTAGTTCCTTATAAACATACATGATCTTGACTCTGCCACTTTTGCCCAGGGGTTTGAATAGAAGTGCTTGGCACACAGCAGGCATTCCAATATGTGTAGAATAAATTAGGATGATATATGGGACAGCAAGGACTAGAAGCAGCCATGGAAGGCTGTCAGGGATACTGGACATCTAGTCATCTCCTACCTGGACATTTTAGAGTAGTTTCCCTGTTGGTGTCCACATCAGCTTTATCCTATCACCAACTCATTCTTTTCAAAACAGAGTGATCTTTTAAAATCCTAATTTGAAACAAGTCACTCCTCTTCTTTAAAACTTTTGATTATGTTCTACTGCCTTGCAGATAAAGGTAAAAGTCCTTGAATTTCCCTAAATGACCCTTCATGTGCTATATACATCTGCCTCAGCTCTTCCTTCTTCTTTCCTTATTTTAAGCCAATCACAATGGCCTTTTTCTTTTTCTTTCTTTTTTTTTTAAAATATTTTATTAGTTGTTGATGGACCTTTATTTATTTTTATGTGGTGCTGAGAATTGAACTCAGTGCCTCACACATGCTAGGCAAGCACTCTACCACTGAGCCACCACCCCAGCCCCACAATGCCCTTTTTCTTTCTCAGGGTCATTGTACCTATTAACACTGCCTGGCTAATACTTGCTTGTCCTTCAGGCTCAGCTTAATTATGATAATTTATGAATCCTTCTTCCACTAGAATTTATACCTCCATAAATTATCATATTGTCATCTATTATTCCTTTTGTGGCATTAAATACTACTATAATGAAATACTGTTTTGTTTAATGTCCATCTACTCTGATAGAATATACAGGAGGACAATGACTATATTTTTTCAGATTAGTAACTGTATACTCAAAATGTGGTAATACTGGATAAACTTTGATTATTTTTTAATAAATGAGTGAGTTATTTATTTAAATGAATTGCTGATTGTTTGAGAGATGGCCCAGTGAGAATCCTTTTTCTACCAACCCTTGGTGCATCCATCTGTCTATCAGAGGGCACTTTGCAGTTTTCCTTTTCTATTTGGTTAAGAACATTCACTTGTTTAATAAAAAAAAATAAAATTTTAAAAAATAGGTTTGGCTGTTTAGAATATTTAAAAAAATGTTGACACTTAAGAATACGCTAAAGCTGGACTTAACCTTAGGCATAACCTGGTCCAAGCCCTTTTATTTTGCAACAGAGAATCTAGGAGATATTTGGAGACTTTTCTCAAGATTCCTAAGAAGTAAGGACAGAGCTGCTCCTGCTCATGGAACTAAGCTGTGCTGCCCACCCAGGGCCTAATGTTTCTTCAAACCCACTTCTTCCAATGGAATCCTGTTTCTGCAGCCTGGGTTAGGAGTCTCTGAGATTACAGGCTCCTCGTTGCAGTTTATGTTTCAATATTTCAGATAACTTTTCAGGAACATACACATTGCATAGAGCAAGGAACAAAGGAGTTATCAGTAATTTCTAGGTGTCTGTAGATCACTTTGAACATCAACAAAATGAGTTTGAATTTTTTCTGTGATTTTTGTGGTTATTTTGCTTTTCAAGTTTATGAAGTCTTCATGTTGAAGTTGGTGTGAACCAGGGTAACTTCACTGGATTATAAAGTGAAAATATTCGGCATTTTCAGTGTCATGGTGACCCTTAGAAATTTATTATTGTAAATGACAGATAGAATTCATGCTTCAGTTTTCACTTCCAAGGAAAAATGAACATCTTGAAGTAAGTTAATTAAGGCTTATAATGTCCATATTTAATGGCTCACATTCACTACTTACTGGCCAATTAGCAAGTTGACAACATCAAGGTTGTGTGGTGCTCAGCACAGCATTTCCCAGTGTATTTTCTGTCTCTTTTGCTGATGATACACTCTCATAAGTAATAGAGGCTCCCTTGAACACTAATTAGGTGGGGCATTTACGGCATAACCATTAGAATGTTAGAGGGGATAGATCCTACGCCCTTCTCTATCCCCACCTCCCTAAGAACTATTACTACAGGGGAAGAAAAGAGTACTGGCTTAAAAATTGGGGAAACCTGAACCCAGGCGCGGTGGCGCACGCCTGTAATCCCAGCACTTGGGAGGCTGAGGCAGGAGGATCATCGCCAGTTCAAAGCCAGCCTCAGCAATGGTGAGGCTCTTAGCAACTTAGCAACTCAGTGAGACCCTGTCTCTAATAAAATACAAAAAAGGGGCTGGAGATGTGGCCCAGTGGTCGAGTGCCCCTGAGTTCAATCCCCAGTACCAAAAAAAAAAAAAAAGAATTGGGAAACCTGAATCTAATCCTGGCTTTTCTCAATCTTGGTGTTACTTTGGGCAGGCTCCTTCCTTTTAGGGGCTCAATTTCATTGTCCTATTGTAGTCAGAACACCAGTCTAAGTACAAGACAGTTTATTACACAGATAAATAATGACTGTTGAAGAAATACTTTGGAAAGTTCTTAGGCTATACAGATTTTTTTTTTTTTTTTTTTTTTTTTTTTGGTACCGGGGATTGAAATCAGGGCTACTTGACCACTGGGCCACATCCCCAGCCATTTTTTGTATTTTATTAGAGACAGGGTCTCACTGAGTTGCTAAGTGCCTCGCCATTGGTGAGGCTGGCTTTGAACTCGCGATCCTCCTGCCTCAGCCTCCCAAGTGCTGGGATTACAGGCATGCGCTACCGCGCCCCGCTACAGATGTTAATTTTTGTATTATTGCTGAGCCTACCTATTTAAATCGTGCTGTTGCCTAGCCATCTGTTCAAGGCTAATTCTTGGCTTCTTTTAAAGTACCTACTCAGCCCCTTAATATAAAGATAATGAAATACTTGAAGTTGGCACTGAAAAATAAAATTAACATATGTGCTAGTCTACCAACATATTGTTTGGATGTTAGCCAAGACACACATGTAGAGACTTTAAAGTTACTTTTATAGATGTAAACACCTAGATATTTTCTGTTTAAAGGATTGAGGATTTTTTCCAGATGATCTCAGTGGTGATGCCTGTAATCCCAATCACTAGGAAAGCTGAGGCAGAAGGATTGCAAGTTTGAGGCCAACCTGGACAATTTAGTGAGACCCTGTCTAAAAAGAAAAATAAAAAAGGGCTAGGAGATGTAGCTCACTGGTAGAGCACCCTGGCTGGGTTCAATCCCTAGTACTGGGTGGGTGGGTGGGTAGGGATGGAAAGGATTGAAGGATTATTTTTTTCTAGTCTAGAAATAAGTGTTTTTACCAATATATTTCCTCTGATAATGAAAAGATTTTGCACCTGAAATGGAATAGAAGTTAGGATTAAATTTTTTTAATCATACTTTTATTTATTTTTTTTTTTGTTGTTGTTGTTGTTTGGTACCAGGGATTGACTTCAGGGGCACTTGACCACTGGGCCACATCCCCAGCCCCTTTTTTTGTATTTTTATTGGAGACAGGGTCTCACTGAGTTGCTAAATGCTTCACCATTGCTGAGGCTGACTTTGAACTTGCAATCTTCCTGCCTCAGCCTCCCAAGTGCTGGGATTACAGGCATGCACCACCGTGCCCAGCTATACTTTTATTTTTTTAAATTTATTTTTTATTCTAAGTTGTTAGAAATGACAGCAGAATGTATTACATTTCATATTATACTTATAGAGCACATTTTTACATATCTCTGGTTGTATACAAAGTATATTCACACCATTCCTAACTTCATACATGCACTTAGGGTAATGATATCCATCTCATTCTACCACCTTTTTTTTTTCCTTCACCCTTTTGCCCCCTCCCTCCCCCTCCCTCCCCATTGGCCATTCTAGTGTTCCTCTAATCCTCCAATGCTCCCGTCCCAACCCCACTGTGAATCAGCCGCCTTATATCAGAGAAAACATTCGGCATTTGGCTTTTGGGGATTGGCTAACTTCACTTAGCATTATATTCTCTAACTTCGTCCATTTACCTGCGAATAGGATTAAATTTTGTTTATATTCTTTTGAATAGTGTTTCTGTGAAAAACTGGAACAGTTAAAAATATGTAAATACAATAAGAGCAAAGGTGGCACCTGTACTCATTCTGTCTGTTTTAGTGGTATTTTTAGAAGTAATGCCAAATGAACACTTTAGATGTGAAAGCTCTGCTAAATCCAGTTTTCTTTATAACTCAAGTCTGGGTCACTATGTCACTAAGATTTTTGTAGTGTGAAAAATTAAATAATTGAAATGGGTAATTTTTACATAGCCATTTTCCTTCTCTTTTTTCTATTTTGTGAAGTCATAAGAAAATCTGTGAAGGGTAGAGTCAGTTGAATCTCCCTTAGTCTAGCAAAAACATGATTCTATTGAAATGAACAATTTGCTTGTAAAAATATGAGACCCCCCCCAGCTATTTATTAACACTACTTAGTCATATTTTCTCCTAGAAATCTGCCCGTTAGGTTTTTATAATTTTAAGTGCATTATATAGTTGATATTGATCATAGTCTCCTAATTCAGCTCATTGAAACCTTTTTACTGGTAGAAGAATAGAATCAACCAATCTGGGATTTAGTCTCGACTGTACCATTTATGATATAACTTGAAGGAAGAAAAAGAACAGATACTGAGAGAGAATGAAAATGCTCTTGAAAACTAAAGCATTTTATTAATATATGGTAGCACTGATAAAACACTGATTTATGTGAAACTGTGAATGATTAACATTTGAGATATTCTAGAAGATGCTTATTAAAGACAGTTTATTGGAATTTCAGGTGAGTAAGGGGGTTAAGTATTTCAGGCAAGATAGAGGTAAAGTTGGTTGATTATTTGAAGTTTTTTAAACAGGAGGAGGAGCTTTCAGAAGGCAGTCTGTCTTACCTGGGAATTTGTTCCTAGAATTAGTTCCCCTAAATAATTATTTCCCAATGTGTGCTCCCTAAAACATGAGTCTCTTGGGATTTTAATACCAGTTTATTTTTAAAATCTGTTTCTGAGTCAAATGAATTTAAAAGTGCTTGCTAAAAGGAAGTTAGGCTGGCTTATTTTAGGACATATTAGAATTTTTTCACATATTAATTTTCATTGTAAAGATCCAAGAAGGAGACAGTATGCAATTTTTCACCAAGTTTTTTGATCATAAAATTCTTCTGAAGTGTACATGTCTTGAGACTAATGTCCTAGGGAACCCAGTCAAGAAAATGCTGCTTAAAGCTTTTTCTTCTTCTTCTTCTTTTTTTTTTTTTTTTCCATCTTTCCTACTCAGATTACATGAAAGCAGCATACAGTTGAATAAGTAGTTGATTGTTTTTCCCTTTTTCAGTCCCTTTTTTCCAAGTGTGTACCACCCACTATATCTTTCTATCTACAGAAGTTTTGGGGTGGGGCATGGAAACAGCAGCTGCTTGTGCATGATGGTGCTGGGGTGTTGAAGCTGTAGCTGGTAGTCCCTGGAGTAGTTATGCTTGTGTGTGTGTGTGTGTGTGTGGTGCTGGGGATGGAACCTAGGTCCTTACACATACTGGGCAAGCACTCCACCACTGAGCAATACCCAGCCTCTATATTTTTAATTCCTTATTTTTTTATTGTTTGAGAGTATCTGTTGCATCTTTCTAAAATATCATCTAAAATGTGTCCATATAACAAGGAAAAATAGATTTGAAATGCCATTGACAAATAGTGTTCCTTTGACTCTATTTTTAGCTTAATACTGAGGACCAGAGATAGTGACTTTCAATGAGCCAAGTTGGGGCTTTCTGATACTTAAAGAACATTGTGATAACTAAGCCACAGCACATAATATTTGCTTTGATTAGCATTCTCTTTAAAATTTCCAATTTAATGAGATGTTATCTTTTGTACCTTTCTGTGCCAGCACCTTAATCTTCACATATTTAATTGTCAGCTTTTCTCCCTTTCTCTCTCTGTCACTCTCTCTTTCTTTCTCTCTTTCTGCTGGAAACACATTGAGCCTGAATTTGCAAAAACTCTGAAAGGTCTTATATTTTTAGCCTATATGAAGATTAATATGACCTAGAAACCTACTAACAGAAGTATTGATAATATTATACTTTGTCCCTGGCCACAGCTGGAGTAGATAGGATGACTCAGTAGCAATAGGAGTGAGGGCTCTGCTGACTCATCCCCAAACTGTTTGTACTCCTAAACTTGGTTGGGACTCATACAACCCAGCCTTTGTCCTGCTGCTGTCACCTGCCCTGCCTGATCTGGCTTGAAAGCATCCTAGCTGTGCCCATAGCTGGGTTTGACTTGACCCTTGAGAAGAATTAATGCCCAGAAGTGAGTGAGACTATCATCTGAACTAATTCTACCTGGGCTTATTTTGAAACACTGGGCATCTCAGAGCCTTTCACTATAAATAGTTTTTTAAAGGGAATTTGGGTCATCTAAAGAAAGAGAAATATCTTCTTTGATGGAATGGGACATTTGTGTTGAGGTCCTCCTTCCTAGTTGTGAGTCCTCATTTTTTAAATTTACTTTTTTAAAAATTTTTTTTATTATTCTAATTTGTTATACACGTTTGCAGAGTACATTTCATTTCATATTACATATAAAGAGCACAATTTTTCGAGTTGCTGGTTTAATATAAAGTATTTTACAACAATTGTGTCTTCATACATGTATTCAGGGTAATCATGGATAACTCAGTCTGCCATTATTCCTATCCCCTTGCCCCCTCCCCTCCTTCCCCGCTCTTTGTTCTATGTTTGCAGAGTGCAATTCATTTCATATTACATATAAAGAGCACAATTTTTCAAGTTGCTGGTTTTATATAAAGTATTTTTACCACAATTGTGTCTTCATACATGTAGTTAGGGTAATGATGTCAACTCATTCTACCATTATTCCTATCCTCTTGTCCCCTCTCCTCCCTCCCCCCTCTTTGTTCTATTTAACATTCCTTCATTCCTCTCATCCCCCTTTCCTTGCCTTTATAAGTCAGTATCCTCATAACAAAGAGATCATTCAACCTTTGGTTTTTGGGATTGGCTAACTTCACTTAGCATTATTTTCTCCAATTCCATCCATTTACCTGCAAATGCCATGATTTTATTCTCTTTTAGTGCTGAGTAGTGTTCCATTGTGTATATATACCCAATTTTCCCTATCCATTCATCTGCTGATGGGTATCGGGGTTGGTTCCACAATCTAGCTATTGTGAATTGTGCTTCTATCAACATTTATGTGGCTGTGTCACTGTAGTAAGCTGTTTTTAAGTCTTTTAGGTATAGACCAAGGAGTGGGATAGCTGGGTCAAATGGTGGTTCCATTCCAAGTTTTCCTAGGACTCTCCATACTACTTTCAGATTGGCTTCACCAATTTGCAGTCCCACCAGCCATATAAGAGTATGCCTTTTCCCCCACATCCTCGCCAGCATATATTGTTTTTTTGATCATGAGTCCTGATTTTGACTGGCCTGTTCTGCCTATCTTGTCGTGTGTCCTCCCTTGGGATTATGCGCAATTTTTAATATGAAAATTCTTTCAGAGTGGTTAAAATGCTATTTTTTCCAGCTCATATCTGAGCATAGAGATTGTTTGTGAAATAAATCTCCATTTTCTATGTAATTGCCTCAGTTAAAGCAGTCGGGTTCTTTAACCTTAGATATCAGGTGGTATCTGTCACTTAGCAATTTCTGGGTGAGTGCTTCTTATTTGGAAGAGCTGGTCCAAACTGAGGCCTGTGAGTTGTGACATATCCAGGGTGTTTTGCTGTACACCCTGACAAGATGCTGACACAACAGTTACTCAGTTCAGATTTTTAACCATTTTCTAACCCATTGTTCCTCATGATACATTCTTCTGTTACTAGAACTTAGTTATAAGCCAATTTATCACCACATCTCCAACCCCATTCCCAGTCAGCATGGAGGAAACTAGGTGCAGGAGGGTCACTCTGCCCTGTGCAGACTGACCCTCCAGTTTTCCAGAAAGAGAAATCTTCAGGCTGGAGTGCTCACAGATCTCTGCACTTATAAACACACTGCAGAGGTGTTGACACAGAGCCCTGCCATGCAACAATAAGCATATTTTGAACTGTGGGAAAGGAACAAGTATTGTTTTAAACCTTTCATTCCCTAGCATCTCAAAATATGAATAATAGTAAGGCCCATGCTCTGTAAAGTTTTGAAAACAAAATCCAAACCATTTCCCCTATGGATTAAAAAAATATACATCTACCCAGGTTGGGGCTGTAGCTTGGTGGCAGAGCACTTGCCTAGTGTGTGTGAGGCACTGGGTTCGATCCTCAACACCACATAAAAATAAACAAATAAAGGCATTCTACAACTACATTTACATTTACAACTACAAAAAAAAAAAAAAACTACCCCAAGTCATTTCTAAAATTAATAACTGAATTTGCCATATCTGGAAGGTTGTGCATAACTTCATTGCTAAGGAAAAGCTATTTTCATGTTGCTATTTTGATTTCCTGTGATCTGTCATCTTCTGAATAGCAGGATTCTGGCTCATAGACATATGAAAAACTAAAAACGGTTGTTTAGATGTTCTTAGTGTTGTCAGCTGGTGGAAGACCTGCTTCAGCAACTGGAAAGATGTGTTGAGTGGGAATGTCAGTGAGTCTGCTGTGGTTTTCAGGCCTGGATGGATGTACTCTGTGACACATGCCAAGAAGATTATGAGCATATTATGTTTGAAAGCTTTGAGCAGTCCAAATTAAATGTTTTTCCAAGAAACAACCTTGCACCAGGTGATAGGAAATGGCCTGTTTCGTGAGCCAGAGCTTTCATGGAATGAATACCCAGGATCACACCAGCATCGAATCTAGAAATAGGGACACACTTATACCCCGCCCTTAACTTTGTTTTTTTAAATATTTATTTTTTAGTTGTAGTTGGACACAATACCTTTATTTTATTATATGTGGTGCTGGATCAAACCCAGGGCCTTGAATGTGCTAGACGAATGTTCTACCACTGAGCCACAACCCCAACCTCTGCCCTTAACTTTTTAAATGCTTTTTCTTTAAATGAGTAAACAACTTTAAGTATTCAATGCTGCTCTTTCCCTAGCCATTGCATAGTATATATATGAACAAAACTTTAATACATTACTAATGTCCATCTGATTTGACTACAAAGAGACATACTTCGTGGCTTTGGTTGATCCAGTTTTTTAAAGGCCAGGCAGAATCCAGTGTGATTCAAACTTGTACAGATTCTAAAGGGACTACTGGCTTGTGATGATTCTCAGGGTCCCAGATTAAATGTTTAAATGCAGCCATTGGGGAGTTCAGCATTCTTTTTAAAAAAAAAAAAAAAAATGAGACGGATTTTTTTTTAAATACTTTATTTATTTGCTTTAGTTGTACACAACAAGTTTATTTGTACGTGGTGCTGAGGATCGAACCCGGGGTGCGCACATGCTAGGCAAGCGCTCTACCGCTGAGCCACAACCCCAGCCCTATCAGCATTCTTATTTGAGGTGACACATTCCCTCAGATTTTCTCAGACCTTAGGAATTTATTTTATTTTTCATTTACTTATCTATTTTATTATTATTAATATTATTATGAATTTGAATTGAAATTTCTCCCTATTAGTTGAAAAAAGTACTCTAACATTTCATTTACAAATACTCTTGTCTTAGGTAATGTATTTGCCACCCACTTAACTAATGCACTGATTACCCAACACGGGTGACATTATCTGTCCTGGCATGTGGGCTGTGGTCAGCATGTGCTAGACTTAGCACTGTTGGGTTGCCTTTAGCTATTAAAGATTTTGCATCAGCAGCTTCCTGATGTTATCATTAGCTGATTTCTTACATCTCTTTATGGCTACCATTTGTGGTCTGATCTCTCTAAGAAGCCTAGTAAATTAAAAAGTTCAAAGAAATTAAAGTCCTTATTATCAAGGTTAAGTTCCCCTTTAACTTATAGCTCATTCCTGAGAGCTCTTAGAATATTTCTGAAACAAACACATGGTGTGTTGGGCTTACACTGAATGGTAATCTGTTGGGCAGCCCGAGCTGCAGTTGCTGCTTCTTATTCTGGAAGTGCCATGGATGTCTATGGCCAGGTTATAGATGTCTCTACTAAGTGCTGTGGCCTATAATGAAGTGTGCGTCCCAGAACAGAAAACCAGAGTCAAGGTTTCTTTGCCGGAGGACAGCTGATTATCCATTTCATTGGTCCAAACATGTGCCTCTGGAGATAAAACCTGACATTACCATAGTGCTGTTAGCATTGGCCCTGGATCTGTGGGCAGCTGGAGTGTTGCTGCCTGAAGCGGAAACCGCTTGGAGCAACGAACGCCGCAGGAAAATTCGGAGGCAGGATGAAAATGAAAAAAGGTCTTTTATTCTTCTTCTCTCTCCAGCTCCAGCAATCACTCCAAACGCTCTAACTCCAACCACCACCTTCTTCTTCCCACACACACTAACTAAACTCACCCAGTTATATACATACAGCTTTAACAAGGACACGTGCTTACAGCTCGAGCTTACAGGTGCGTCACGCAGTGTTCACGGGCATACAAAGATTCTTTGGATAATGTATTACTATCAGGTGGAAACTAGAACATCTTTTATGGCTCTCAGCTAACCGCAATCTTTAGCTATCTCCTTGATTATAGGCTCCTTTACTGGAGAGAGAAGGCACACTCACTCAAGCCCTAGTATCCAGTCGTTCACCCGAAATGTGATGATGAGAGCCCCTCCCTTGAAGTCAGGAGAAGGAGATGGTGTTAACCATTCAGTAGCCCCCATCCTACTTCTCACCCACTCTTCTCTCTGGTTGCCACCTGGAAGCAGAATTCTCTTACTCAAGGTCTGTGCACTATATTTATCTTAAGAACAGCTATATCGGGCTGGGGTTGTGGCTCAGCGGTAGAGCGCTCACCCAGCACATGCGCGGCCCGGGTTCGATCCTCAGCACCACGTACAAATAAACCCATTGTGTACAACTAAAGCAAATAAATAAATATTTTTAAAAAAGAACAGCTATATCCCCAACTATATGACAAAAAGAAAGCCATACGTAAATAAAATTAATTTCACACTTGCTTTTATTTCTAACAAGCCTGAGAAAATGTTTGTCTACAGTCATTTTGCTATCAGTCAACAAACTGACCTCCCAAAGTTAATAAAACAATGACTAAACAACTCTCAGTGGCAGAGAGGGTACATCAAAGAGATGTACCTTCTTTGTTTCTTGTCCCTATAGTGTGGCTGTTCTACACATCTTCTCTTCTGCCTTTCCCACCCACAATCTCCAGCTCATTGTTTTTCTTATATCTTGATCCTTGGGTCAGGTTTGTCCTTTCGTTGGCCTCCTGGTGTCTGATTCTTGGAGTAAAGCCTTGCTGGTGTGTGCCACTGTTTGCCTTTCTTTTATGCCCTGGCTTACAGCTTGTATTTGGGCTGTCAATCTGTATGAACAGGTGCAAGCCTTACTTTTCTTCCTGTTAAATTACAGCCTTGGGCTGGGGTTGTGGCTCAGTGGTAAAGCACTTGCATAGCATGTGTGAGGCCCTGGGTTCGATTCTCAGCACCACATATAAATAAACTAAGTAAAAAAATAAAGGTCCATCAACAACAAAAAAAAAAAAAATTTTTTTTAATTACAGCCTTCATTTGGCTTCTTTTTCCAACTTGTCTGCTCCAACTCCATTATTTGAAATGGTTGCTCCTACTTGGCTTCCATCTACCCATAGGCATGCCTTACTTGCATTGGGATGGTTTATTTGGTTCTTCTCATCAATAGGCAGGCTACATCAAGGGCTAGTCATTGGCTGTCCTTAATATGGCCTTTAGCACATAATTCAAACCACTCCTGACATTGGACAATGCCTTCCTCTTATTACTACCACCTTTCGTGTCCAAGGACAGGATATTCTGCACCTTGAATAGTTTGTGATCTCTTTGATGTACCCTCTCTGCCACTGAAAGTTGTTTAGTCATTGTTTTATTAACTTTGAGAGGTCAGTTTGTTGACTGATAGCAAAATGACTGCAGACAAACATTTTCTCTAGCTTGTTAGAAATAAAAACAAGTAGCCAGGCGCAGTGGCTCATGCCTGTAATCCCAGCGACTTCAGAGGCTGAGGCAGGAGGATCGCGAGTTCAAAACCAGCCTCAGCAATGGCGAGGCACTGAGCAACTCAGTGAGACCCTGTCTCTAAATAAAATACAAAATAGGGCTGGGGATGTGGCTCAGTGGTCGAGTGCCCCTGAGTTCTATCCCCTGTACCAAAAAAAAAAAAAAAAAAAAAAAGCTTAATGAAAATGATTGGAAATCAGACTTATACAGGGGGTTTGGAAGGTGTTGTTGGACATGACAGCAGACAGCACGATTCTAAAGGGAATGACAGAAAAAGTGAAAATCACCCGTGGTACTATATTACCTGGTACACTACAAAGGACATCCATAATGTCTCCTGCTTAGACTGGGACAGGATGAATAGTATATTTTAGTAAGATTTTCATCAAAAAATGTCAAAATTCAAGATGTTTAAGCACCAAAAGGAGAAAATATCTGGCCTCTGGAAAAGGTACTTATGAGGAATCCATTGTTCACTCAGGAAGCTGATCATTAAGGCATCACTCTGTCTCTGGCCTAGAGGCAGTCATGATAGGTCTTTTTTTTTTTTTAATTTTTTTTGTTTTAGTTGTAGTTGGACACAATACTTTTATTTTACTTATTTACTTTTTATGTGGTGCTGAGGATCGAACCCAGTGCCTTTCATGTGCTAGGCAAGCGCTCTACCACTGAGCCACAACCCCAGCCCCGATGATGGGTCTTTATGACACCTTCTGAAGTACTTTGTTGACTAGATCCCTCAAAACTCTTGGCCAGCTAGGGGTTGGGGTGCAGGCCTATTATCCCAGTGGCTTGGGAGGCTGAGGCAGGAGGATTGCAAGTTCAAAGCCAGCCTCAGGGGCTGGGGTTGTGGCTCAGCGGCAGAGCGCTCGCCTCGCATGTGCGTGGCCCAGGTTCGATCCTCAGCACCATGTAAACATAAATGCATTGCATTGTGTACAACTAAAGTAAATAAATAAATATTTTTTAAAAAAGCCAGCCTCAGCAACTTAGTAAGACCCTATCTTAAAATAAATAAATAAAAGGGCTGGGGAGATGGCTCAGTGGTTTTAGTGCCTCTGGGTTCAATCCCCAGTGCAAAAATGAAATCCTCATCCAGTAATGAGGCAGTGAGCTTCAAGCTGTCTATTCAGCTGGAAGCCTGAATAGATAGGAGGTTTCATAAGTTTGCTGAACATCATTAGTTATTAGAGATATGCAAACCTAAGCCACAGTGAGGTACCACTTAATGCCTCTCAGCATAGTTATCATCATGGAAACAAGTCTTGGTAATAGAAATTTGAACCCTGGAACTTTAGTGATAGAAATGTAAAATGGTACAGATGCCATAGAAAATGATTTGGTAGATCCTGAAGAAGTTGAACAGTGAATTGTCATATGTCCAGTCAGGTCCATTCCTAGTTCTCAATACAAAACAACTGCAAACGAGTACTCAAACAAATATATATGCACATGTGTTCATAGAAGCACCATTTACAATAGCCAAAGGGGGAACAGCCCAAATGTCCATCAATGGATGAATGGAAAAACAAAACGTGGTGTGTGGAAAAAAATGTGTGTGTGTGTGTGTGTGTGACAGGATATTATGTAGGCATAAAAAGCAATGAAGTACGTTGCAAGCTGAAGTGTGAATGTACCTCAAAACATGGTGAGAGAAACCAGACATGAAAGGCCGCATAGGATATGATTCTATTTGTATGAGATATCAAGATAGGTGAATCCATAGAAACAAAAAAATAGATTGATCATAGCCAGGGGCTAGGGAGGGAATGAGGGGAGTGACTAACTAGTGTGTACAGGGTTTCCTTTTGAAGAATTAAAATGTTTTGGAACCAGAGAAAAAGAGTGTTGCACACATGGTGAATGTATTAAATGCCTCTGAATTGTCAGGTTTAAAATTGTTTATTTTATGTGAGGAAAAAAAAACAAAAAGAAAGGCTGAGCCTCATTGGGTACATGAAACTCTGGAATAGGCTGAAAGAAAAGGTAATGCAGGCACTCAAGATTGAAAGAAAGTGCAGGTAAAAATAGAGACTAGCTAGAGTTGGGGAGTCTTGGGAGAGTGGGCACATCATGGAGACTGAGTTGAGTCGTGGGAGAGGGACTATGCTATTTCACAAAGGCAGCTGAGCTCAATCCTGTGGGCTGTGGGCCAGAACAGGAGCATGGGAGTAGATTATTGAAATGTGAACATGTGTGTAGGAGAGTTGAATCAGGAAAGACCTGGAGCTTAGTGCCAGCATAGAGGCTCCTGAGACTAAACACATCCAGGCATGAATTGTGATGGCCTGGGCTAGAGAGCAAGCAGAAGGAAGTTATGATAACTGTGCACAGTGCTTATGATGTGCTAGCCAGTGCTTTCTGTGGCTCAACACATTTGCTGTTTATAGGGACCCCATAAAGTAGGAAATCTCTTCCCAGTGTACTGATGAAGAAAGAGACTCAGAGTGACAGAATCTTGCCTAAGGTTGCACAGCTACTAATGTGGCCTAGATTTGAAAACTTGCAGGTTGACTCCAGAGACAGTGCAGTTCTAATTATGATGCAGAAATGTGTGTAAGAGATTTTTTGTTTTTTTGTTTTTTTTTTTTTTTGGAAGCTCATCACTTCTTAGGGGCAGTACAGCTACATACAGACACTTTCCCCTTAGGCAACCAAGAACTGTTATATGCCATGTCAGGTGGGTCTTCCAAATAGAAATGCTTGGTTGGCTGGTAGACCTGTGGACTGGAGCTCATGGCAGAGGTAAAACTTCAGAAGAGATGAGCATAATGGCCTTCAAAAGGGAAACAGAAGCAGGAAAGTCTGGTGTCTAGCCTCCATGGCCCACTCCTCTGTGCCCCCCCCCCACTCTCCCCCCCCCCCCCACCCTCCTGCCCTCCTAGAACTTCCAGCTGCATCCTGGAGCATCCTGAATTGTCTGAGGGTTCACTCATCTCAGAAAGCAGCTTGTCCTTGGCTCCAGCCACAGGGCTTGCTCTTACCCAAAAGGCTCTGGAGGAAGGTGTGGGAGGGGCTGGTCAGTCTTTCCACCTTCCTAGTCATTCCTAATGTTCAAGATGAAAAAATTAAGGTATGCACCAGGCCCTAAGAGACCGTAAGTTTGATTTCTAGCACTGCAAAAGAAAAATAAATAGGAAAAATAAAGGTTAACCTTTAGCCAAGGTTAACCTAAGGCTTTTTAGGAAGGGGATGTGGGCACGCTGGTAACTTCTGTTCTTCTGTACTTTGTTTTCATGTCATACAGTTTTGCTTCATTTAGATTTGTAAGTGCTCTAAAAGGCCTGTGATAGAAAGTTCTTCCTTATTGAAGCTTCAGTCTTGGGGGAGATGAAGGCAATAAAGAAAAATGAAAAGGCCTCAAAAATTATTGTACTAGACTCTTAACACCTCCCTAGCCCTCCCGTCCCCCATTGCCCCTGCAGTCCCTGGCCAGTGGTGCTAGGATGTTGGTCTCATGTCAAGACAATGAAGCACAGAGCCTCACGGTGGCATCTCCCTTCAGCTCCACTTTCCACCCGCCCCTCAGTGTGACTCTTCCCCTTGACCTCAGCTCCCCGCGACCCCCCACCCTCTCGCTCTCCCAGCTGTGTCTTGCCTTCTCCTGCTTATGGTCCCTTCTCCTGTCTGGTTCCTCATCCAGAAATGCTCTTTGTCCAGCACTGTGGTAGCTTTCCAGGCCCAGGATTCAGCTCCTGTGCTTTTAGGTGCCCTGCCTGCCAGTCCT
Source organism: Tamias sibiricus (assembly GCA_025594165.1). Classification (NCBI taxonomy): domain Eukaryota; kingdom Metazoa; phylum Chordata; class Mammalia; order Rodentia; family Sciuridae; genus Tamias; species Tamias sibiricus. The sequence goes on along the minus strand of CM046663.1, from coordinate 135,599,681 downwards.
CACCTGCAAACACTGATGCAGACACTGCAACATCATGTGTGTATAAATTGTTACACCCATTTTACAGTTATCCAGATAGAAGCCAACAGAGGCACAGAGAGGTCTGGAATTTGCCTAATCCCACACAGCTAGTGCATCCCTAAGCTGATTCCAAAGCCCACCGTCTTAACTACTATCCATATTAGTGGAGTTCAAAGTGGTGTCTGATTAAGGCAGATCATTAAGCTGCACTTATAAAATCTCAAAAGGGAGAAATGTGAAAAGCATTGCTAAACCATTTTACCCTCTCTCCTCTTTGGGTCCAGGTGGAAGTGAAGCCATATGTGCTGGATGATCAGATGTGTGATGAGTGCCAGGGCACACGCTGTGGTGGGAAGTTTGCCCCGTTCTTCTGTGCCAACGTCACCTGTCTGCAGTATTACTGCGAATACTGCTGGGCGAGCATACATTCCCGTGCCGGGCGGGAGTTCCACAAACCGCTGGTGAAGGAGGGAGGCGACCGCCCTCGTCATGTCCCGTTCCGCTGGAGCTGAGCCCAGGGCCGTCCCAGCTACAAGTACTGGAGTAGATAACAAGGAGGGAAAAGAGAGGGCACTGCCTCAGGGCTTACAGCGTTCTGGAAATCTGTGCATTCGTTCTCGATTTTTAAAGAAGAAATGGGTCTTTTTATTACTATTATTATTATTTACAGTCATATTACTGAACTCAGTGTCCAGTATAATGCAAAACTGCAGAGTGTATAACGGTACTGATTTGCACTTTGATTCACACCTTTGTCTGCTTGGTACCTTAATTTCTTACACCTGATTTGTCACTCGTGACTGTATGTAGACTGCCATTCTCATCAGCGGCCATCAGGTTGATGTCTATGATTCTTTTGTTTGTTGTTGTGTTGTTGTTTTGATTGTTTTTAAACTGGAGCATGCACTTATTTTCAGAAACTTAGAGAGTTGCCCCTAGGACAAGACTTACCAAAGGTAATACTCGTGAGTAGGTGGCAGATGTAGCAAAACCTTCACAATTCAGCAATCATTAGTTGGGGTCATTTAGAATAAGGATAACCCTAATGAAAATAAGCCTTTAGTTGCTCTGTATTTTGACTTGTAAGGATACCTCATAAGCTGGATCTTTATTTTCCCTTCATGTTTGATTTTTGTTTTGCTGAGGATTTTGGTTAGATCTTTTAGTGTTATGTAAATTTATGCTGCAATAGCTTTTGCTGCTATTAAAATGGTATTATTAATACCATAATACTCTATTCAGGCTAAGGTATCAATTAAAACAAAAACAAAAACCCAACAACACACTCTTATGATTTAGGGATAGAGTCAGCTGCCGAAAGAAGATCAGAATAGACTTCAGAAAGCGTCAATGGAAGGTCACTACTTCTGACTGCATGTTTACTTAATCAGGTTGCTGCATGCAATAAATTTTATATCCAATGTCTAGTATAAAACCTTCCCACAATGCACAAATTAAGAATCTATATAAGCTATAAAATACTCATTTTTTAAAACAAGATTTTTTTCATTCAAAGAATTGGTAATCGATCGGAGGAAGGCATGCCTCAATAAATGGAATGCTTCTGAATAGGAGGAGCCCATAACAGAATGACCTATATTACAACCAATATAAAACCTAGGTGTAGGATATTCTTAAAGCAAATTTGTGGATGGTAGATGAAGTACTTTGCGGTGCTCTGTTATATATTGTGCAATTTATTTTATATAGTAAAGTGATTATGTCTAACTGTGATCAAACTTAACTGTTTAAAGCCTCTGTGTCAGACATTAATGAACTTGACAGTTCATAACTGGTATATTATTAAGTAACACATGAGCTCTTAGTTACAATCTCCTAGTGCTTGCACCATTTTACATAGCTTCAGACCTTGTCCAGAAAACCAAAGAGCTCATCTTAGCTTACAAACACTAAGAATATATACAGTATCTAGAGATAAGTTGTCAGATTGACAAACTAGGCACATCTTTAAGAGAGTTGTGTGACGGTGATGCTAAAGAAATGTCTGTACAAAATAAGATGGCCTGGGCAGAGTTGGTTGTCTGGGTGAGAAATTAACTACTTAATTCCCTGGATTTATCCTGTAAAGCTTGAATAGAATTAAGACCTGCTAGTACTACCGTGGACATTTTTTTAGCATTCACTCTTGGGCTGCAGATAGTAATATATAAACACATACAATGATCGCGAGACTATGTAAATCTTTTTTTAATCTTCTTCCTGTTTTGGAATTCTGGGGACAATCTGACTGGATGTGACACTGCAGAATAGACTTAAGTCGCTGTTTTATGTGCTGTGATGTCCTTGTACTGTCTTGAATTAGTATTGCTTGTTTTTGTTTTTTTCTCCAGTGTTTAGTTGCAATTACTGGCTCTCAAGCTATAGTTTGTTTTCAAAAAGGAAAAACAAAATAGTTTTTTACTGGATTAAAAATGCTTATTAGAATCCTCCCCAATTGAGGTGACCTCTGGGCTTTTTGGTAATAATTGCTTTTTCTCCAGCCCAGGTGTGGTTTGTTTTGTTTGTTTGTTTTTTTCTATGTTTGTGGTTTGGTTTGGTTTTTCATCTGTACAAGAAATTTTGTTATGCACTACTACTTTTTGTATTCTAGACAGTTTTCAAAAGTTGGCTGAAGATTTTTTTTTTGTTTGTTTTTAAGGAAAAAGGCATGCTTTCTGACTGACATGATCTTTTGCAATACCTCAATTTTGAAATATAGGAAAGAAAATGATATTTTCTAAGTAAGTTTATTCAGAAAAATATATATTAATTTAATTCTGCAAGAAAATGATTTAACAGATGGGTAACTTTATTTTTTTCATGCTTATTTGTGTTTTTTGAAAATGAAGAAGTTAGAGCTTTATAACTATAATATTAAAGATCATATCTAACCTACAGAAATCTACCTAATTATGTGAAAGAAGCAAAACTTTTTGAAGAAGCACCCCTCTTTCATGTACTAAAATAACACTGAGATTAAAAAACACAAAGCTGGAAGATTGTACAGCATAAAGCTAAAGTGAAGGGAAAAAACATGTTGTTATGAAGACTAGGTTAAAAACACAAACTCCATTTGGTGCTGAAAGTTGTGAATAGATGGTGGAAACTACTTTCCCTTAATTTGTATATTTATAATCAAGCGTTGATTGTGCACGACTGACCAGGATTGTGAAAGAGTTCTTCTGTTTGTATTTTTTTAAAGAGAACTTTTTTAGTTTATTAAATTATAACATGTTCCCTTTTGTTTTGTAAATAAATGTGCCCCCAAGTTCTTAATGTTATATTTAAAAGAGAGGGTCCTTCAAAAAAATTATTTTTTAAAACACAGAGGTGTTCTGACCTGCAACTTGACTGGGAAGCCCCTGGGTAACACAGGTCCTGTTGTGGCCTTTCCTTGATGTGACACTTGAACTAGTCGATTTTTTGAAGGCTATAACCTAACCTCGACTATTTGTTGTTATGTGCAATACTGTTTGTACTGTTTGTATAAAAAATAGAAAAAAAAAAGAAAAGAAAAAAGGCATAAATCTTTATTGCAGATTTATTTTCATTGCAAACTTTAGACATTGTGATTCACTGAAATCATTTTTCTACTGTCAAATATGTACCTTTTCTTCATGCTGGTATTTTTTCAATAGTAATGTAGCCTTTGTACTGAGACAAATTTTCATTGTTATTTTTAGAAAGATTTTTTGCTAAGAAAAAAATTAAACATATTTACATATTTTTCATTTTATTTCGTATTTTCTTTAAGGAGTGCTTTCTCAATCATTAATAGAGTTGTTTCTGGGAGGGACTTTCATATCTGGTCAATGTCATAATATTATTTTGTATTTTTACTTGGAATAAATTAATTTTATGATGCTAATTCTTTAAAAGTTTATTTTTTTCATTTTCAGTTATTTTTGAAGCTAAAACCTTTGTAATATTGTTACTAAAGTGTCTAGTTTTTTGAAATGCAAAGCTTTATGTATTAACTTGCTGATGTGGTTTACAATAGTGTGACAACGATGAAAATGGTTGGTTATGTAAAGTGATTGGAAAATGTAATGGATAATTGGGTAATAAAATGACAGAATGAGCAGAACATGTGAATTTTTGACAAGCCTTTTCCTTTATTACAGTGGTTTAGTGTAAGACTAGGGATGTCACAGTACAGGTCTCTAGGGATGTCACAGTGGATTTATACAACACCAGGTGCAGCCAAATCTGTGGCCCCGAAATGAAGTCACCCCTGCTGAAATACCACTGGGTGTAAAACCTAGCTAGGTCAACAGAATGTTTCATTGCTTTCTCCCCCTCTAACTCTTCACTGTGTCCTGTGTGTGTGTGTGTGTGTGTGTGTGTGTGTGTGTGAGATATTCTGCCACCAGTTGTGTCCGTGTGTGAGACGGTGCCTTTCTGTCCTGAATCCTTTACATACATCTACAGTGGTGACATCTGTGAGTCAGAGGAAGTTGCTAAGGGGATGCCACCTTCTGTGTAGCACAGGCCTGGCCTGTGCTGTCTCTTCCCTCCCCACAGGGTGGCTGGTGGAACTGAGGAAGCACACTCAGACGTCACCACTGTATATGGGCGTTTTGCGTGTCGGTCTGCATCTTCCTCCACACCCCTGCCTGCTCCTGTTATGGTGCCCCTCTGCCCTTTATTGCGGCAACACACCGGGCCACTCCGTGCATGATCTGTCTGCCCTCCTGCTGCTGCTTTTCCAACACCCACCTCACCGGGAAGCTGTGCTGTTAAGGCAGCATGTGGTTGCAATGGCACCTAAAATTAAAACAAAATCAAACAAAAAAAAAGGAAAACAAAAAAATACAACTGCAAAACTGGTGTTGCGTAAACGGAACATCCAATGACTTGCTCTAGATGGATGGTGTGTTTCTACTAGTCGTTGGTGGCCTCTTCCAGCTCCGTGGCCACGGAGGTGAGGTTAATCAATAACTCGGAGAAACGTGTGTCCAGAGTTGGCTCTTGGGTACGCTCTATGTATTCAGTTTTGTAAATAATATATAGATTAGATCAAGTTGTGATGTAAAATTTTAACTCAAATTGGGTACTACTGGTTGGAATTTTACATTAACTACAAACAAATGATTAGGAACAGAAGAAAAGAAATTGGAAAACTTCTTGTTTAGTGGTATAAAGATTATGCTTAGATTTCTGCCTATATCTTGTGTTTTTATAGCTTGTTAGTGAGGCATGGGCTAATGCAGAATGTACTGCATTTATGCAATTAGCAAATAACTGCTAGTTTTCATTTTATCTATTATATTAGCAACAAAATGGTATTTAACTGGGTAAAGCTCCTAACTAAATATTTGAGTATTGTGACATCTCTACTTGCAAGGTTTGAATGAAAGATTAGTCACAGATTAGTGAAAAAAGTATCTTTTGTTAAAACTGGAGTATTTGTATGGATTGTTGCTTTTTCACTAATTTGTATGGTATGTCAGCTAATATTTCTTTTTTTCTTTTTTCTTTTATTATAACCAAACTTCTCTATCTCAGCTGCAATAGTGTTCCATCTTACCACAGAGTATTTTATAATTAATGCTGTTGACTTTACTCTATACCCCAAAATGGGTCAAGAAGTGGATCTGTGATTCAGGGATGTTTAAATTTGTATGATGAAGTTAATTGCAACAAGTAGAAAACTTGGGTGCTAAAACAGGATAACTTCTCTTTTTCTTTCCTGGATATAGTTCTGTTGGGGTATAAAGTATTAGGTATTTGTATTTTTGCTGTCAAAATAATGGACATAACTTTTAGAGTGTTCACAGCTAAGATCTCTGTATTTGTTTTTCAACTAACTAATTTTAAATGTATTGTATCTTTTATTACCTGTTCTCTTAGATTGTTTTTTGCTAGTAACCCTTACTCAGCTTCTGCCTTTGGGGCTTGGACTAATATTGCTTGTATGGAACTACAGTACTGTGACTAAACATGGAGCTCAATGCAGCTATTGCTTACAACTGCTTAAACTTTGTAGTTTGGACTTCTTTTTTTTCTGTAATAACAACTTATTAAATCTAGTTGTATGAAGTACTGACACTTGTCATCCTTTGCTAAGGAATAAGCTTGTTGTATTTGGTTTGTATCTGGGAACATTCCAATTCTCTTGATTAGCCTTAAAAAAAAAAAAAAAAAAATCCCTTTACAGCACATTCAGTACAGCAAAGGCTATGCAAAATAACACTCATTTTAAAAATACAAAAGTATATTTGAAACAGACTCTTGTGAACATGAATTCAAGGTTTTTAGAGGTGCAGTTGGGGTTTTTTGTTGTGTTTCTCTCCCTTTCTTTCTCCTCTTTTGTGCTGGGGATTGAGCCCACAGCCCGCCTTGTTAAATTCGCGGTCACATGAGCCACATTGCGGTTGGGTTTTTAATTCCCAGCACTTTGCCACATGAAATCAATTTTTGAAATTACAACCAGAAATTTTAATTAAAAGGTAAGTATTGACACCTTCGTTTGTTTGTTTTTTTACAATTACACCAGGCTCTCGGATTTTTTTTTTTTTTAATTTCCAGAAAATGAGTCTTTTAAAAAATTCCTGCTCGATTTCCAACGTGCTGGGACGCTCTCTCCTAGGTACTAATTCTTTAAGAAAATGGATCACAAGTGGCTGCACAAACGAATCCCTTGGCGAGCTTTCTGAACAAGCTGGGGCCACGTCCCATCCCTAGAGACTGGTTCGGTGGGGTCAGGGAGGGGTCTGGGCACAGGTATTTTTAAATCCCCAGGCTGTGACAACCGCTCCGGGGGCGCCGCGGGGCTCTGCGGGCCCTGGACGGAGCCCCGAGCACTTGCCGCGCCGCGGACACCCCGCCCCGTCCCCGCCCCCGGTCGCGCCGCCGGGGTTATAGCCGGAGGGGGCGTCCGCGGGCGGAGTTGCCTGGGTGGGTCTCGGGCTCCCTTTCACACCTCCCCATCCCAATCCTCCGCACTGCACCCCTTCCGGCAGCCGGTACCCAATGCGGGTCCCACGCTCTGCTCTCCCCACCTCCCAGGCGGCCTGGGTGTCGTGGTGGCCTGTTTGCTCCTCGCCGCAGCCCTGCAGGTAAGCTCACCCCCCTCACCCACCCCCACCCCCGCGCCACCCGGCCTGAAGGGCAACTTGGAGACCCCACTCCAGCTAGAGTCGCTCCTCCGCCACTGTGCGCCCCGCGCCTCTTCGGAGTTTGCTTAATTCAGCACAGGCTTCATCTGCAGCGAAGGTGATTAACCCTGAGAGTTAATCCAGAACCCAGGGTTCTTGGCGCAGCCACTGGCCGCCCGGATGGTAATTCTGTATCTGATTTTTGTTGTTGTTGTTTTTGTACCGGGGATTGAACTCCCGGGCACTCGACCACTGGGCCACAACCCCAGCCCCTATTTTGTATTTTATTAGAGACAGGGTCTCACCGAGTTGCTAAGCGCCTCGCCATTGCTGAGGCTGGCTTTGAACTCGTGATCCTCCTGCCTCAGCCTCCCAAGTGCTGGGATTACAGGCGTGCGCCACCGCGCCCGGTATTGAGTCTGATTTTATTAAAAAAAAAAAAAAAAAAAAATACAAACGGAATCCCATTCTCTGAGTGCTGGGCTGACTTGGATCCCGCACTAGTCCCTTGATAAAAAAGCTTCTGAAGTCCTAACTCCTGGCAGGAAGAGTGGGTCACTGAAGGTGACTTTAGGAGGAGCAACTTATTTCTAGGGATGAAAATTAGTGTGTAGTCTTCACGTTCCTTGTGTGTGAGGTTTGAATCATCCCTTGCTAAATGCTAAACGCTCGGTAACGGAGAAGGACCTGACAGTTTAGAAGACTGGAGGGTTTGTCTAAGGCAGCTGCTTCACAGAAAAGGAGTCACCAATAAACGCCCATGAACTCTCAGCTTTAAAATGGGGACTAGGTGGTAGCTTTCCAGGAAATAATATTGACATAAGCATTCCGTGTATTAACTAGTCCAGTTCAACTAAATAGGTTATTGATAGAAATGGCTCAAGTTGATGTGTCCAAATTCCTGCAATTCAGAATATATTTTATGTTGAAAATCCTCATCCCTCTGACTGCCCTATTGCAGTTCAAACAATTGCGGGGAGTGGGGGGGAACAACCTTTTCCTCCACCAACTAAGGTTGTGTGTTTGGAGGTCTGTGAATTAACTAAAAGATTAAAAGGAGAAGACACAAGGTTAATTTTTCCATTATGACTATAGAATTGTGCAAAAAAAAAAAAAAATGGATTTCTTGATTAGAGATAGAGGTATCTAACCAAATCAGGAAGAACAGGGAGACGGCTGGGGAGGAAAAGAGGCTTCTCTGGGAAGATCTAGAAGTTTCTTCAGGCCCAGTGAGATGGCTCATGCCTGTAATCCCAGGGGCTCCAGAGGCTGAAGCAGGGGGATCATGAATTCAAAGCCAGCCTCAGCAAAAAAGCAGAATGATAAGCAACTCAGTGAAACCTTGTCTCTAAATAAAATACAAAAAAGGGGGAAGGGCAGGGAATATGGCTCAGTGTTTGAGTGCCCCTGAGTTCAATCCCCAGTACCAAAAGGGAAAAAAACAAAAAACAAAAACAAAAAAAACTTCTTCAAGAGAGAATGGTTCTTAGGAGGATAAACAGGAGGCAGGAAAGTTTGTAATTTTGTCAGGTGCCAGAGATCTCCATTTTCTTTCTGGCCAGTAAAACTTCCCAGAGAGGGGATGTGTGTGGCAGCCTCACTCTTGGAAGTTTTTGCCTTTGAAGAAAGGAAACTGAAAAAGCTGCTTTTTGCATCTGTTCAATCTCAAATGTCTTCAGTCTGAAACAATCATATCAAGCCTGGGGGTCCAAGTGGATACTCACAGATAACTGACTGGAGTGTCCCTGTTCATTGGAACAGATAACTGAAAGCTATCCTTATTCTGACCAGTTACACAGTGGTATAAGGGGAAGGCAATTCTGAATTTGGGCACTGTCTATATTTAGATAGAGGACTTCCCTGGAACTGCACATGCACATACCTCAACATTTAATTCTGTCTTCCTAGGGCCAGCCCAAGTCATTTTCCTTTTTGCTGTTTTACTGGTCAAACCTTTGGTTAAGATGGCTTGAAGAGCGAGGTGGCGCACGCCTGTAATCCCAGCACTTGGGAGGCTGAGGCAGGAGGATCACGAGTTCAAAGCCAGCCTCAGCAATGGCGAGGCACTTGGCAACTCAGTGAGACCCTGTCTCTAATAAAATACAAAAAAAGAGCTGGGGATGTGGCCCAGTGGTTGAGTGCCCCTGAGTTCAATCCCCAGTACCCCCCCCCCCCAAAAAAAAAGATGGCTTGGGTTCAACTGTTTAAGGGAAACATTCTGACTTGTCACCTTCATTACATGCCTAAACCAAATGCCTTTCTGTAAATGGAAGAAAAAGTCCTTTGGCAAGTCTCAGTCTCTAGGAGGAGCGAGAAGCTATCTTATGTATGTGCCTGTTCTCTTTTCAAAAGACAGGACCCTCTCACTTTTGTTAATGGACCTTTATTTTATTTATTTATATGTGGTGCTGAAAATCAAACTCAGTGCCTCACACATGCTAGGCAAGTGCTCTACCACTGAGCTATAACCCCAGCCCCAGGACCCTCTCACTTTTGTTACCCATCATTAAAACCAAAACACAATTCCAACACACATCTACTAGAATGACTGAAACCCCAAAAGACTAAAACTACCATGTATAAGGGAAGGATAAATACCCATAAGAGTGTAAAATGCACAACCATTTTGGAAAACTTCTACAAAAGTTGGCCATGTGTATATACTGTGATCCAGCTTGTCTTATGGGTATATGACCACCAGAAATATGAAATATGTTCAAGAGACACAAGAATGATCACAGAAGTACCATTCAAATAGCCTCAAACTGGAAGCTATCCAATTGCCCTGCAATGTGAGTGGATAATAATACATCTGCAAACGGAATGCTATAAACAGCAAGAATCAAGATCTATGAGTGTATGCAACATTACAGAAAGATCTCACAAATTAATGTTGATCAAAATAAGCCAGAGAGGGCTGGGGATGTAGCTCAGGAGCACAGCATGTGCTTAGTACATGTGAGGCCCCCCGTTGGTCCCCAGCACTGCACACACCAAGCAGCCACAAAAGAGTACATATGATGCCAGTATATAAATGGATGGGGGTGGCTGATGCTGGTGACTCTTGGTTTGGGTTTTGGATATACAACTGTGTTCATTTTGGGAAAATATATTGATACACTGATCTGTGAAATTTTCTATAAGTCTCAATAGAGTATTCAAAACAAAGAGCAGGAGCTGATACTTGGGTCAAATGGAATTTTTTCCCAGGCAGCTTCTGTCAAATTCACTTTTCACATTCGTAAGTAACCCAAAGTTCCTTTCTGGCTGTCATTGCTACCAGTTGCCCATCCAGAGTGGTGGGCTTCCCCAAAGAGCCAAACCTCAATGTCCCTGCTCCTCATCTTCCCCTCCTCCCATCTCCCTTTTACTCTTCCTTAAGCTTACCAACATTCAGGAGGAATTCTTTGGGGAAAAAATATAGCCATTTTGGGGGAGGGAATGGAGTAGAAAAACAAATCCATCCATTAGTCTCTGAAGTTGATTTGCAGAGCAGGGATCCCCAAGCATTGGAAGCCCATCACTCATAGAGGGAGAGCCTGTGTTGATTTGCCTGAAAAATTTTAACATCTAAGACCAACTGGCCTCACCTTCACAACATAGTCTTTTTTTTAAAACATTAAATTATTTTTTTAAAATTCTGGAATAACTGTAAATTCACATGTATCATCAGAAATTAGATCCCACATATTCTTTATAGTTTCCTCCTAGAATCTTGCAAAACTAAACAACAGTATCACAACTAAAATGCTAACATTGATACACTCAAGGCAGCGAGTATTTCCATCTCCAGGAAGATCACTCATGTTGCCTGGCTGTAGTCACACCCACTTCCCCCTGCTCCTGCCACCCTCAGCCCCTGGCACCTACTAATCTGTTCTCCAGTTCTATAAAGTCATTATTTCAAGACTATTATGTAAATGGGAATGTATAAATTATATAATCTCTGGGGACTGGATCCTTCAGCATAATTCTCTTCAGATTCGTTTGGGCTGTTTTATCAATTGTTCATTCCATTTTAATTGCCAAGTAGTATTCTATGGTATGGACACACCAGTCTACTTGTTGAAAGACAGATAGATATCTGGATAATTTCTAGTTTTGTGCTTTAACAAATGAAGCTACTGTAAATAATTCATATACAGGTTGTCTTCATTTTTTTGTGTGTGTGGGATAAATGCCCAAAAATGTAACTGAAGGCTCGTGTGGTGATTTCGTGTTTAGTTTTGTTGTTATTATTTTGGGTACTGATGATTGAACCCAGGGTCTCATGAGTGCTAGCTCTACATCTGAGCTACATCCCCAGCCTCCATATTTTGTTTTTAAACTACAAACCACTTTTCTAGAGCAGGTGTACCATTTACATAATCACCAAAATGTATGAGTGATCCAATTTCTCAAAATCTTCTTTAGCACTTAGTATTGCCACTTCTTTTCATCTTAGCCAGTACTGTCCTGTTGTGCTTATAATTTGCATCTCCCTAATGACTAATGTTGAACATTTCTTCGTGTGCACATTTGCCACTTGTATATCCTCTTCAGTGAAATGTCTTTATTTTTTCTAATTGGATTTTTTTTTTTTTTTTTTTTTTGGTGGTGCTGGGGATTGAACCCAGGGCCTTGTGCATGTGAGGCAAGCACTCTACCAACTGAGCTACATCCTCAGCCCCCACATCTAATTGGATTTTTAAAACATGCTATTTTTAAACCATTTTGTAGAGCAATTTCAAATTATTCAGATAGTACAGAAAATTGATCAAGAGAGTAGAGTTCCCATATAGCCTGTCAACACCCCTCCCTGGCTTTCCCTTACATTTGTTGTAACTGAGCAATTCTGTCATTGACCCATTATTATTAACTAAAGCCCATTGTTTAGGGTTCCCTCTTTGTGCTATAAATGTTAATGGTTTATGTGTGAATATGTGGTACTGGGGATCAAACCAGGGGTGCTTTATCATTAAGCTACAAGCTCAGCCCTTTTTACTTTGAGACAGGGTCACACTAAGTAGCTGTGCTAGCTTCAAACTTGTGATTCTCCAGCCTCAGCCTCCCGAGTTGCTGGGATTATAAACATGTGCACCACAGCACGTGGCTCCTTTTTATGTTTTGGCAAATACATGATGTTGGGTAACCACCATTTTAGTATCAGACAAATTTAACTGCCCTAAAAACTTCATGTGCTCCAGCTTGTGATCCCCTCCCTGTTCTCTGAACCACTGGCAACCACTGATTCTTTACTGTCTGGAGTCCTGTTTCCCAAAATGTCATATATTTGGAATCAGATAGTAGATAGATTTTTCAGCCTTCGTTTACCCAGCATTTAGGGGTTCTCATGCCTTTTCCTTGCTTCATAGCTCATCTCTTTTTATCACTGAATAATATTCCATTATTGGCATGGATTTTTTTTTTTCCATTTGTCAAAGTACATCCTGGTTGCTTCCTGTTTTGGGCATTCATGAATAAAGGTGCTGTAAATATACATGTGCAGGTTTCTGTGTGGAAATTTCTTTTCATATGGATAAATATCTATGAGCACAACTGCTGAATTGTATCATAAAAGTATATATTACTTATGTATGTGCTGGGCATGGAATCCAGGACTTTACACATGCTCTATCACTGATCCACATCCCCAGCCCAGTTTTGTAAGAAACTGCCAAACTGTCTTCCAAAGTGGCTGTATAATTTCATTCCCAATGGAAATGAATTCCTCTTGCTCTGTATCCTTTTCAGCATTTGGGATTGTCAGTGCTTTGGATTTTCACCATTTTAAGAGGTGTTTTGTGATAATATCTTGTTTCAATTTGCAATTCTTTTAACTTGATGTAGGACATTGTTTCATATGCTTATTTGCCATCTGTATATATTCCTAAAGGAGGTGTCTGTTCAGATGCCCATTTTTAAAATTGGGTTTAGTTTTCTTATTGTTGAGTTTGACGGAGGGGTTCTGGGGATTGAACCCAAGAGTACTCTATCACTCAGCTACATCCCCAGCCCTTTTTGAGACAGGGTCTTACTAAATTGCTGAGGCTGTCCTTGAATTTGCACTCCTCCTGCCTCAGCCTCCTAAGTAGCTGGGTCTACAGGCATGCCCTACCTACTGTCAAGTTTCTTGAAGATGATGCCTTTGGTGTTTTATTTAAAAAGCCATCACCAAGCTCTAGGTCATCTATATTTTCTTCTAGTTTATCTTCTGGAAGTGTTCCAGTTTTGTGTTTACATTTAGGTCTGCAACCAATTTTGAGTTAGGTTTTGTGAAAGGTACATGGTATGTGACGATTTTTTTTTTTTTTTTTTTTTGCATGCAGAGGTCTAGTTCACCATTTGTTGAAAAGACTGTCTTTTCTGTACTGAATTGCCTTTGCTCCTTACGTATTTTCTTTTTTCTTTCTTTTTTAATACTGGGGACTTAACCCTCAACCAGTGAGCTACATCCCCAGTCTTTTATTGTTTGAGACAGTCTTGCTAAGTTGCTCAGGCTGGCCTTGAACTTGTGATACTCTCAAGCTGCTGGGATTATAGGTATATTCTATTACATTTATTAATTTTCTAATTTGAACCAGGCTTGCATACCTGGTCATGGTGTATAATTCTTGTTTTACATTTTTAAATTTAATTTGCTATTGAGAACTTTTTGTACCTACATTTATTAGCTATATGTTTTGTCTGTAGTTTTCCTTTCTTATAATGTCTTTATCTGATTTGGCATTAAAGTGTCGTCCTTGCAGAATGAATGTTCCTTCTGCTTATATTTTCTGGAACAGATTATAGGCAAGTAGTATCATTTCTTCCTTAAATGTTTGGCAGAGTCAGGTGCACTGGTGCATGCCTGTAAATCCCAGAGGCATGGGAAGTTGAGGCAGGAAGATTGCAAGTTTGAGGCCAATCTAGGCAACTTCACATGATCCTGTCTCAAATAGGAGCTGGGGGTATAGTTCAGTGGTAGGGCACCCCTGGGCTCAATCTCCCATAACACACACACATTGTGGAATTCATCAGTGAAATCCTCTAGGTCTGGTGCTTTCTGTTTTGGAGTCATTTTTGATGGTTTCTTCAATAGACATGCACCTATTCAGAGGCTCTATTTCTTCTTGTGTTTCAATGTATGATGCCTTTCAAGGATTTGATGTGTTTCATTTATTAAATTTGTGGGCATAGAGTTGCTAATACTCCTTTTTGCAGTAATTAATTCTACTAGAGATTGAACCCAGGGGTGCTCTACCACTAAGTAATATCCTGAGGGTCTCCCTAAATTGCTGAGGCTGGCCTTGAACTTGGGATCTGTTATGGTTTAGATGTGGTGACCCTCCAAAGCTCACATGTGAGACAATGCAAGAAGGTTTGGAGGATAAATGATTTGGTTATAGCCTTAGCCTAATCAGTGAGTTAATTCCAGATGGGATTAACTAAATTGATGGGGTGTGGCTGGAGGAGGTGGGAATTAGGGCGTGGCTTTGGTGTATATCTTTATATCTGGAGAGTGGAGTCTCAGCTTCTCAATCACCATGCTGTGAGCTGCTTTCCTCTGCCACCCTCTCCTGCTGTGATGTTCCACTTCACCTGGAGCCCTGAGGACGGAGCCGGCCTTCTATGGACTAAGACCTCTGAAACCATGAGCCCTCAAATAAACTTTTCCTCCTCTACAGTTGTTCTGGTCAGATCCTTTTAGTCACAGCAGCAAAAAAAGCTAACACAGGGTCCTTCTGCCTTGGCCTCCCAAATCATTGGAATTACAGGTTTGTGTCCCTGAACTCAGTTTTGTTGTGAACATTTTTTTAAAATATTTGTTTATTTGCTTTAGTTGTACACAATGCAATGCATTTATGTTTACGTGGTGCTGAGGATCGAACCCGGGCCGCGCACGTGCTAGGCGAGCGCTCTACCTCTGAGCCACAACCCCAGCCCTGTTGTGAACATTTTTAATAAATGAAATAATATAGTATTTTTTTATCTGACTTCTTTCACTTAGCAAAACGTTTTTAAGATTCATCCACATTATAGCATGTCAGTACTTCAGTTCTTCTTTATCCTTCATTCCTTTCTATGGTCATTCCATGTTCTGTTTACATTTGTCAGTTGATAGGCATTTGGGTTGTCTCAACATCTTGCCTATTATGAACAATACCGTTATAAACATTTGTGTACCAGTTTTTGTATGATTTTATTAAAAGTCTAGTGGGTTTGGTGGATCATCTAGTAGGTGCGTAACTTTATGACACTGCCAAACCAATTTTCAAAGTGGTTGCATTGTTCTGCATTCTGAACAGCAATGTATGAGTTCCAGTTGCCCTGCAACTTTAGCAGGTTAGTGTCATCAGGTTAAAACTTGAGTTGCTGGGCACAGAGGCACATGCCTGTAATTCTAGGAACTTGGGAGGCTGAGGCAAGAGGATTACAAGTTCAAGGTCAGCCTCAAACTTAATGAGATCCTTTCTCAAAATATCTTCTTCCATATCTTCATTTCCTTCTGGATCTCCCATTAAGTGTGTATTGGATTTTCTTATTCTATCATCTTCCATGATTTCTGCCTGCCTGCTCTTCCATATTTTCTACTAGTTCATCACTGTATCACACTGTAGGTGATTGTGTAAGATCAGTATTCCAGTTCACAAACTCTCCTTATCTGTGTTCCATTTACATAAATATTTCTTTTTTAAAAAATATTTTTTAGTTGTAGGTGGACACAATACCTTTTTTATTTTTATGTGGTGCTGAGGATAGAACCCAGTGCCTCACACATTTTACAAAAGATTGGAAGATTTGAAAAGGAACCTGCATAACTATTTATCATTTGTAATGTTTTTCTGATCATTTTATGGTCTTTCAAATTATTCTATTTGCATCTCAAGTTTAAATTTACCTGAGAATCTTTTCCTGATGTGGAAATTCTGTAGGACCCTACCTATCTGAAATTGTCCCTACAGGAAAGTTCTATATTTGCTACTTGCTTGGTGTAGAGGTGCACATTTGTAATCAGTGACTTGGGAGGCTGAGGCAGTATCAAAGCTAGCCTCAGCAACTTAGCAAGATCCTGTCTCAAAATGAAAAATAAGAGCTGAGCATGGTGGCACATGCCCATAATCCCAGTGGCTCTGGAGGCTGAGACAGGAGGATTGCAAGTTCAAAGCTTGCCTCAGCAATGACGAGGCACTAAGCAACTCAGTGAGACCTGTCTCTAAACAAAATACAAAATAGGGCTGGGGGTGAGGCTCAGTGGTTGAGTACCCACCCAAAAAAAAGAAAAAGAAAAGGGGCTGGGATGTAACCCACTGATAGAGAGGCCCTGGGTTCAATCCCCAGGAGAAGATAGATAGATAGATAGATAGATAGATAGATAGATAGATAGATGATAGATATAGATATAAAATTTTTTCTTGTGCCAGGATGCCAAAATTGCCTTTATTTTCTTCAGCTATGATTCCTATAGTATACATTTAGTATAAATCCAGACATTAAACCTACCTGTTTTGTAGGCCTGGGATTCTAATTTTTCACAGATGGCTCCGTTTCATGGATAGTTGTTCTAGTACCATTTGTGATAGTTGTTCTAATACTCTTTGTGGCCTTTAAAGAGATTAAATCTCTTCTCTGTGGGGACTGAGATCCTATTTCCTTTGTATTCAACAGAATTTGGTTTGAATGAACTTATCCGAGATTTACAGAAACCCTTTCTGGAAACAGAAGGCAATTTCTATCTTGTTAGAGATGATTGTTGACAGTGCTTTGTGTGAACAGCAAACATTTTCTATTAATAGACATAACTAAAGTTTTTATTTTGATTCACACTGAGTTGTGTGTTATTTGATGACAAATGTTCCTGTAATTGATTTCACTTTAGATTCCACTAATCTGCATGTATTCTGGGAAACTGAGGTCTGTAGAAGGCTGTATTCAGATTAAATATTTGGAACAGTGGTATGATGGAATGCTTGTTACTTTTCTGTAACTTCTGTGTTCCTGTAGTTTTAGTTTTGCCTTTTAAATGGTTCTATTCTCAAATAACTTCCCTGGAAAATTCCATGGATTATTTACTTTTGAATAAACTTATATAAACCATTCAGAAGGATTAAGGCTACAGCAGTTCAGTCCCAACATCAAAGAGTTTCATCTTTGTCAACATTATGATAAGCTCTGTTGAAAGACTAAGATTTTTTTAAGAAATGTTTGTAATATAAAGTATATGTACAGTATAAATGTGTAAATCTACATGAGAAACAAATTATACCCCAAACCCCAATTTTTAAGATTCTCCTACAGGAAACACCAGTGATAAGAATATCTGAATTTATAATTATTTTTAACTGTTTGGAATTTTCTATGATAAACATACAAAGGGGGGGGGGGGACAATACAATGAATCTATGAACCCATTACCCAACTTAAAATAGCATCAACATTCCATCAAGCTTGCTTTATTTCCCACATCCACACAATTTAAAAGTCACAACTATCTCATCATAGCCACAAAAGTGATAGCAAATATCATTCATTACTCAATTCAAATTTCCTGGAGTCTCTGTTGTTATCCCAGCCCTGTACAGCCCCACTGCTAAGGATCAAACCCAGGGTTTCCTCCTTGCTAGGCAAGTGCTCTTTCATGGAGCTATACCTCCAGCTCTAGCCTCCATTATTCTTAAGATGTACTACCTTGACAGGGACATTTAAAAATACTTAGTTCTTACAAAGTAGTCTTAGTTTTAAAAATGAAATGTGTAATGCAAAAAGATTTTTAAAACGTTAGAAGTTATACTAGGCCTGGCACAGTGACACACCGATAATCCCAGCCACTTGGGAGGCAGGAGGATCAGCAGTTTGAAAAGTTTGAGGGTAGCCTTAGCAACTTAGTGAAAGCCTCTTTCAAAATAAAATAAAATGTGGCTTGGGATGTAGCTCAGTAGTACAGCAACCCTGGGTTCAATACCCAGTACCAAAAATAGAAAAAATAAAAGTTATGCTATTTCCCACTCAAGAGATGGTGACTATTTTCATTTTCTTGTCTATCCTTCTAGAAACACTTTACTAATTATACATACATACTTTCAAATAAAAAAACCTTTAAAATTTTAAACTACCTAAATATCTGACTTCTAGTTCTGACCTTTCAAATCAGGGGAAACTTTAACTGTGTAATTCTTCTGTCCCTTATGCTGTCTCTGTAATGATATTGCTCCTTGCATATTATTTAGAAAATATCAATCGCTATAAACTGTGTTAAATAACTGGTTTATGGAAATAGCAAATCACTAATAAAAATTTTTAACTCAAGTACACTGGATATTTTACATAAAGTCACAAGTTTCTTTTGGTCTTCTAATTTTAAATATGAATCCCAAACAATGAAGTCAGTTTCCAGCTTTTTAAAAAAATCTGTGGATCTTGACTGCCAGGTGTGGTGGCACATGTCTATAATCCCAGCAGCTTAGGTGACTGAGACAGGAGGATCGCAAGTTCAAAGCCAGCTTCAGCAATGGCAAGGTGCTAAGCAACTCAGTAAGACCCTGCCTCTAAATAAAATACAAAATAGGGCTGGGGATGTGGCTCAGTGGTGAGTACCCCTGAGTTCAATCTCCAGTATCCCAAAAAAAGGGGGGGAAAAAATCTGTGGATCCGAATTATTTTTACAATCATTTTCTACAAATAACACACAATTGCATATATTTTACAATTTCAATCTTATATTTATTCTCTTGTGGAATGCTAGGTTTAATGTTTGTTACAGTATGGTTGTCAAAGCTACTGAAATGTGACAGATGTCCATGTCTAAGTGCTGCAGAACAGTATAACTTTAATAATTTTAAACAAAACACTTGTTATTGTACAGCTGAGGTCTGATGGTTTTTAAACTGATGCCTATATGTATGGCCAGCCACAAACCTGGGGGATGTTTATTACCTGTACATATATATATATACACACACAAATATATCCCATACATGTGTATACATAGAGGCATGTATTAATTTATGTGTGGAATTTATAAAATTATATACATACATACATGCATATCTATATACATATACCCACCCTCACCATTGAGCTCACTCTTATAACACAATCAGCTTCATGCCCAATTATTATTGCTGCCCTGTATAACTACATGATTTTAGTGCCAAAACCATGCACCTTTTTGGGTACAGAATAGATACATTTGTGCATATAGATATGAGTATGTTTGTGTATATAAAGAAATTATCTCTCCCTTTTCTGCTTCGGTCATGCATTACTATAATAAACAGTCTTTTCACCATAGGTTTTGGAATTCTAAACAGTGTAAAATCTACTTTTGGAAAACTGTATATGTTCATAGTTACAAAATATATATATATTAAATATATGATTGAAACCTATTGAGTACATATGTTCTTTGAATCTGGCTATATCCTAGCCATTAGATAAATTAAAAAAACAAACACACCCTCTTAATAGGATGTTATGGTAGCCTTAAATATACCAGTACCTGCATTTAGAATAGTTATTATATTTTAAAAGTTGACAAAATGATGTTAAAGACTTGAAAAACACTATGTATCTGCATTAAATATATAAAGGTTTTCACCAAGGGCCTGGTTCAATTCATTGTCTAACATTTCATGTTCTAAGATAGACTAATATTATAGTCCTTATTTTATATTCTTATAATTATGGCTCATTAAGGCTTTTTATACAAAAAAGCCCTATTCTTTAATCAGTTATAAAAACAAGTTCTATTTAAAAGGAAAAATGTACATGAACACGAAAGTACTCGGATATCATACTGTACAAAGTGACTGTGTAGAAAGAGGAGGCTCGTGCCCTGTAAGAACACCTCCTAGTAGCACATGTAAACCTGGTTTGGTTCCTCTGCTCTGCAGCTATTCAGCATGTAAAATTTAAACGATTTCACATTAACATTTAAATTTAATACAGTGCAAATATTTGAGAATAACTTGTTCCCCCCAGTGAAACAAGAGCCAGCATTATGCTGGATATTCTTCAGATCTATTTATACATTGAGTTAAAAGTTCACCATAAACTTAGAAATTTTGCTGAATATCAGCAGAAATGTAACTGAACTAGCAGCAATTGCATTTACAATATTTGATAGTTATTTAAGAGAATGCATAAAATTTTCAAGGTTGTATTCTGAATCATATTGCTCTTGATCCCAAAGATCACTCAGGTTTTCAAGAATTGATTTCATACTTGCTTTTCCAGAAGTTGAGGTATCAGCTTTTTCTGCCTTGCCATCCTTAAGAAAAATTGGCAGAAACATAAAATGAAAGATTATTCAGACATGATTTCAAAGATAGCCCATTCAATTTTCCCCCAGCTCTAGTAATTTTATTTATCATTTTTAGTTTGTATTTGGGAAGAAATTTTGAAATTATGGAAGAATTATAACAGCATTATCAAGAATTTATAGTAATTTTCTTTTTTTTTTTGTCATTCTCCCCTGCTCCCAGCCCCTTGGTTTGTATTCTTCAGATATATAGTTAAACATTAGTTTTTTTCCTTGCCCTTTATCCTTAGATAGGAATCCACATATATTCCTAAAATAAGGACATTCTCCTACATGACAAAATTAGATGAAGAAATTTTAACATATATGATATATTAAAATGTTCTAATATATAGTCCATTTTCAAATTCTTCCAGTTGTCTCCAATGTGGCCTTTATGGCAATAGCTCATTTCCTTGTAATATCCTGAGCCTAGTTCCACTTTGTCAAAGTCATCCATAAGAATAATTTTTTTTAAACAGAGTAAAAACTATTTGAAGACAGGTATACATGTGTCTACAGGTTAAATATCCCTCATTCTTTCAACTTTACCTCCTAGGATATGATTGAAGAGCTTTCCTCCATTCTGACAATCAGGGACTCATTTGTTACCACAAAAATGTAGCACCCAGAATTAGACATACATGTAGTTTAACATACAGAATATCTCAGGCTTGGATGCTATAATTCTGTTATTACAGTTTAATTTCATTATAAAAGGTCATTTAGGCAGCTGATTTTCTGAACCTGTGAAAGGTCTTTGTTTATTTATTTATTTTTTTGGATACTGGGGATTGAACTCAGGGGCACTTGGCCACTGAACCATATCCCCATCCCTATTTTGTATTTAGAGATAGGGTCTCATTGAGTTGCTTAGAGCCTCGCTGTTCCTGAGGCTGGCTTTGAACTTGAGATCCTCCTATCTCAGCCTTCTGAGCTGCAGGGATTACAGGAGTGCTCCACCACTCCTGGCTCTGTGAAGGTTTTTAAATTCAATACTATCAGTTTTGTATCTTGAGACTAGTATTTCCAGCTGGTGCACCCTTTTGATTATGGACTATTATCTGATGCATTGATTCTATCATCTACTATAATGACTATTATTATTTATTGGGAATCTACTTTAGGTATCCTAACTGCTTATATATATAATTTTATCCTCACAACCATATAGTAAAATACTAGGAAGCCTGTGAATACATTAAACATAAAACAAATTGTGTAAGTTTCCTACCTTATCAAGAGTAAAGAGATCAAGAAGTTGATCAGTTCCCATACTCTGCAAACTAGAATTCTCTTGGCTAATAACGGTATTAGCTATGTTCATCTTGAATTTCTGCAAACCCATTATTTTCTCTTCCAATGTTCCTCTGGTTATTAGTCGGTAAACATTAACCACACGTTTCTGAATGAGAAAAAACAATTAAGCAACTGTAGCACACACTGACATATTCTATGGTTTACCAAGTCGGGGAGCTTCTCCTAAGTACTTCTGTTTTTCTCTTTCCATATATATATATGTATATATATTTTTGGTGCATTATTAATGATGGGATTTGTTTCACATTTGTAAATGCACATGTACTAAGTACTTTCTATTATGCTAATTAGGACTAGATTTTTTTTTGGTCTGGCTCCATGAGTTCAATGTATGTAAAAACCATAGAATATTAGGGAGGGACAGTGACCCAGGTTTTCTTAGCCCAAGCACCTCATTTAATACATAAGGAAATGGTACTACAGATGAGTTAAATGACTTATCAAAGATTACAACACTTGTTAACATCAGAGCAAGAGCCTGAATTCAACTCTTCCTGTCCTTTTTTTTTTGTGTGTGTGACAGGGGGTGGTGGGGTGTTTTCCCCAGGGTACCACATGTATATGAAAGGTGACTTTTACCTGCCCAATGCGATGGGCCCGGTCCATAGCTTGTAGATCTCGCATGGGATTCCAGTCATGCTCCACAAATACTACTGTGTCAGCGCCTGTCAAGTTAAGCCCCAGGCCACCAACATGAGTCGTAAGTAAGAGAACATCTATGGATGGATCATTGTTAAACCTAAAAGTATAGATATCAAAAAATAAAATCAGTACATTTCTTACTAAGGCTTTTATCACAGAAACAGTTGAAATGAAAATATTCTTTTTCTTTTTTAAATTTTTAGTTATAGATGGACACAATATCTTGATTTTGTTTATTTTTACATGGTGCTGAGGATTGAACCCAGTGCCTCACATGTGTGAGGCAAGCACTCTGCTACTGAGCCATAATTCCAGCCCCCCAAATATCCTCTTTTAATATACATAACATCTTCAGTAGAAACAATCCATTCTATACTGTCAGAAATTTCATAAACAGAAATAAGACCAACTAAATTATATTTTATAAAAGATAAAGACTAAGTTATAAAAATACAACACTAAATATAATATAATATAAGATAAAACCTGGAGACAGAAGTATGGGAACAGGTTACATCATTCAGGGAGGGTAGAAGACTTTGTTACTATTTTACTAGTCTTAGAAGATATTGATAAAGGACATCTAGTAGTTTCCAGGAATCTAATGTCATTAACTTTAAAAATAACAACTACCACGCCACCATATTACATTCTTATTATGAGGCAAGCAATGAGCTTTCAACTTTATTAACATTATGTTAATACAATATAGTTCTATAAGGGTACTTCCGTTATTCTTATTTTAGAGGGAGTGGGAACACTGTTTAAATAATATAATCAGGAGTCAAATCTGGGTCTGTGTGCCTCCAAAGCCCCCTCATGGGTCTCTTAACTGTATTGTGCCTAACAATCTTTTAGACTTGTTAAAAATGTCCAAAGTTAGCAGGCTTGGGACAGAACCTAGGAATCTGCATTTTTGAAAAAGCAATCACTGAGATAGTTGAAGCAGACCACACCAATTCTGCTTCCTGGTTAGGTCAACTTCCAACAAGAATCAGAACAATGAATTTAGCTAAGTAACTTTTTTGCTTCATCCCACCTAAGTCCCTAAAAATGTAAAGGAAGAAAGTAGTTGTCTTAAATTTCTTACATGCTTTTCAGAGTGCTTTCTTAATATACTTTTTCATTTATTGTACTGTTGTATTTCTATACTTTTATATTTAAAAAGGATTTATTTGGGTTGAATTATATAATAAAAAGACATTCACAGATGTTCAGCCAATGAAAATACCTCACAAGGCAAACTTCCACGTAAGTAATAATGCATTTACTATATCCTGATTTATAATAACAGAGTTTTGGGAGCCACTTACCGGGAAACAATGGAATGCCTCTGACCAGGAGGTATGCTGCCATCTAATCTCAAATAAGTGACAGAGGGCAGGTGAGGTTTCAGCAGATCATGTTCTACTATATCAAGCATACTTTTAAGCTGACAGAAGATCAGTATCCTGTGCTGGGCCACAACAGACTCTGTGCCACTCTCTGAAGTACTGCCATTTCCCAAACCACAGTCCAACAGCAACTTGGAAAAAGAAATCATTAGGTGTTCAATCAAAGTAGGTAACAATTCTCACTGTGACAAGGACTTCTCTCTATGGCATGAAAAGGGTAAATTAACCTGTAATCTGGAAAGAGATTAGTTCTCTGGGCTATAAACTGTCACCCTTTAGCCTTGGGAACTACTTTTTTAAGTGCTCAGACTTAAGAGTTCCTTGGTCACCTCTTCAGGAAGTGTCATCTAACAGGGCTTCTCCCTTCTCCTTAGTTCTTTGAGGTTCACTGGAGCCTCAATAAGTGTTTACTGAAAATAATCACAAAGCACATGACCCAGGCAAAATGTTTCATAAAAGATTATGAAAGAATAAAGTGTGAAGAATATATAATGGAGCAACTATATTGGAGAGAACCAAAAGCATCTAGCTAGAACACCTGATTCCTGACAAGAGTCCCCCTTTAATAGCAGGAACTATACTGCCACAGATCTTTTATATTTCCTGTACCCTAAATGGTTCAGTGCATACTGATACTTGCAGTGCATACAAGATAGTTATAAGGCAATGTTCACTATAGTATTATTCATAATAGCCAAAAGGCAGAAACAACTAAAGTGTCAATCCATGAATCAACCTATAAATGCACAAATAAAAAAAGTACCTATACATGCTACAACATGGATAAATCTCTAAAACATTATAGTAAATGAAATAAGCCTGTCACACAGGACAAATATATGATTCCAATTACATGACATTTAAAACAAGTATTAATTCAGAGAGATACAAAATAGATTAACTCACTAAGTCCCAAGTTTACAACTCTGTAAATATTCCAATGAAATTGACACAGGTGCATTAAAATAGGTTGGAAATCATAATCAAGAGCTTATATATTCCTTTGCTATGATGATACTGAATTATAGTGGCAAGGGATGGGGGATGAGAGGAATGAAAGTGTTAAACAGAACAAAGGGGAGGGAAGGGAGAGGGCAAGGGTATAGACATAATGGCAGAATGAGTTGGACATCAATACACTAAGTGCATGTATAAACACTCAGATGGTGTGAAAATAGTTTGTGTAAAACCGGTGACTTGGAAAACTGTACTTTTTATATGTAATATGAAAGGAATTGCACTCTGTAAGCATGTATAACAAATTAAATAAAAATAAAAAGTTAAAAAAAGAGCTTATAGAACCTTTATATATTTATTATATGTGAAAAATATATACTTTCAAATGTTCTAATCATATACCAATTACTTTTCTCAAAAGGTAAGTATTCTAAAAACATTTCAAAGTGACCATAAGTGGTATATTTGTTGCTCTTCCCTCAGTTCTAGCGATGAGACTCAGGGTTTCATGCATGCTAGTCGAGCACTCTACCACTGAGCTACATCCCAGCCCTCAATTTAAAAATTTTTTAAAAAATATCTATTTATTTGTTTTTAGTTGTACACAATGCCTTTAATTTTACGTGGTGCTGAGGATCGAACCCGGGCTGCACACGTGCTAGGCGGGTGCTCTACCACTGAGCCACAACCCCAGAACCTCAATTTAAAATTTTGATAGGTTTTCCACATCTGGGTTGATAGGACAAAATGGGTTGAAGATTGTATGGTGCTAGAAGAAGGGGAAATGATGGGCAGAGTTTTTGGGTGATGGAAATGTTTTGGAAATAGGTGGTGGTGATCACTGTATAACACTATGAATTTAATTAATGCCACAGAACTGCACACTTACATAGTTTAAAAAGCATACAATTTTTAAAAAGGGCCATATCAAAAAATTAAGCCAAATTTACACGTAAATGGTGAACACATAGATAATCTTTGGGACAAGCAAATTTACCTAGTGTTATACATTAGGAACATATCTTACCATTAAAAGATATACATACTTGTTTCAAAGCTGAGAGTTTAGGGGCATGTTGAATATCATGAAGAGAAGAATTCTGAACTGCCAGTTTTTCAGTAGTGCTCTTGAACTCTGGATGTTGGGGTGTTAAGACTAATGCTGGATGGTTGCACAGTTTACGTAAGTATTGTAATGCCTTTAAGAGGGAAAAAGTATATACAGTCCATTTCACATACCACAAAAGTTTATTTCTGTATCTTAGTTATACCATCTGTCTATATTGCCTTTTTCCTTGGAAAGCTCCTACTCATTCTTCAAGAACCAGTTCAAATGTCTCATCCGTAGTTCTTACAGTCTGTATATTTCTAAGAATGCAATTTGTAACTTGAAAACACTGTATTGTTTATGTCTGCCTCCCCAACTAAACAATGAACTTCTCGTGGCAAAGAGAATGTCTTATTCATCAGTTCCTTTAAAACCCTTTCCTAATCAAAATGCCTGATAATGTAGACAGATGTTTCTAGAACCCATATTCACTTCCCAAAGAAGGATTTCTCAAGCTTTTGTGGGTATAAATTTTCTTGAGGATCTTATAAATCTGCAGTCTCTCTCTAGATTAACTAGGCAGCATTCTAATTCAGTAGGTGTGGTGGTGGGGGCAGGAAGGTGAAGGTGGGTGACTGAGAAACAGAACACCATGGGGTTTGTTCTCTAATTCAACAACATTTTTTTTTCTTCTGCCTTTCACTTGGCTTATGATTTCAGTCTCACCTTTGGCACACAGTTTTGTATTGGTAAGCTCTACCGATAAGGCTCAACATTGCTAAGCATTATGATAAAAATTGTGTGGGAGAGACATTAAGTCTTCACAACCACCTTTTCCCTCTCCTCTGTTTAAAAAATGCTATAATAATTAATTTTCTATGGTGGAATATTTCAAGAGGGAAAGAAAAAGTGAGTTGACACTTGTCACTTCTTTTTCACTGTCAAGCACACAAGACATGATCTGTCTCAGGACTTCTGTAGCTTCTGCCTAGAAACCCCCCCCCCCACACACACACACACATACACACCTATCTGCATGCCTTAATTCGCCCTGAGATCTTTGCCCCAATGTCACTTTCTCAGTGAGGAAGTCCCTGACCCCTCTAATTAGAAACCACAACCTACCCTGAACTCCTGTACTCTATAATCTCACTCTCTTACTTATTTTTCTCTTAAATAATATGTATTTTGCCGTCTCTACAAGGGAGAGTCTATTTTGTCCACTGGTGTTTTTTTAGCGGCTAGGGATCAAATCCAGGTGCACATACTAAGTGCTAGGCAAGCACTGTACCACTGATCTAGACCTCCATCACACTGTCTTATTGCTTTACTTAATTCTAGAGCTTAGAAAAGTTACTGCCATGTGGTAGTTTTGGAATGGGAAAGGTTTTTTTTTTTTTTTTTTTTTTGGTACTGGGGATTGAACTCTGGGCACTTAACCACTGAGCCACATTCCCAGCCCTTTTTGTACTTTATTTAGAGACAGGCTCTGAGTTGCTTAGCACTTTGCTAAGCTGCTGAGGCTGGTTTTAAACTCATGATGCTCCTGCTTTAGCCTCCCCAGCTGCTGGGATTACAGGCATGTGCCATTACACCTGGTGGGAAAGATTCTTAATTCTAAAACCCTTCTTTGTATGCAATATACAAACATATATTGCATTTTGTATATTTAATATTTTCTAATTAATATTAAATAGGTACTTTGACCTATTTTGATTTATATGCAATACTGGAAAAGATTTAAATAAACTCATATTTCAGTGTTCCATATAAAAATTACACCATTAAAAAAAATTCTTTAACATTTAAAAAAAAGTAGATTATAATCTATACCTGGAATACATGGCCTGTGGCTTTAAGCTTTGGTTTTTCAGTTTCTTCAGAAAGTGCAGCTGAAGAAACTGTTTCATCAACATCACACTTGGCACGAGACTTGGCAAAATCTTCATAGAGCTGGACCTGTAAAATTGCCCCCATAATAACGGTGAAGTATATAATCAGCCTTCATGAAGGAAAAAAAACATTATCTATAATTCACTACTGATATTACAGGTTATCTTCTCCATCTTGGTAAATTCTTTTTTTTTTACATTTAGAAAAAGAAGTATAGCACATTAAGTTTGGTTGCTAAAGAATTAAAAATACTAGTCAAATATTCCTATATTCAGTTTTCCTACTGTTCAGGAAAATAAACACAAATAAAAGAGAACCTGATCCCTTACAACTAAATGGAAAAAGTCTTCCTTAAATGAAGTTATGTGATTGAGACCCTGTAAGTAGATTTCAAGAGGCGAAATTTTAAAAGAATGTTACCACTAGCCTGAAAAGGGAACTCTTATCAAGTTTAAAGCATTACCTTTGAGGTCTGAGCTCCTGCATTGTACATACTAAAATAATGTAAAAAGGAATAAAATCTTGAGGGCTAAAGAACAGAAATCAGAGAATGAAAACCTGTGAATGCTAAACAAAGCCAAAATGACATTTCCCTCTAGAGCTCTCTTCTTCCAAATGTGTTATATGCTTATGTTATGGCATCATCACCAGTATATCACCAGAGATTTTTCTTCCATAGGGCATCTTTTTAAAAAAACTGCACAGCTGTAATTAGCCCAAGTTTTGCAAATGAAGGAATGGAGGACCAGAGAGGTGAGGTATGGAAGAATCACAGAGCTACCAGCTTCCAGACTAGTACCCTGCCCACTAAACCCAAGTCAAATTTATCAATACTGCCTAACAGGTTATCTATACATTGGGGGTGGGTGTGTGGAGTAAATTTCTGGATGTGTCTATATAGCTTCCATTCATTTGACAATACTAAATCAATTCCTAATACTGAAATAGACTGATGCATACTTAAGTATACAGTATATATTCAAACAGAAAATTATGACTCAGAAGCTATATCTTACTAAGTCAAGTGACAGTTTCCATTAACATCCTTAGAAAAGTATAAGGTTCATAATAAAGTCCTCTGATAAAAAATCAGAACTATGCAGAAAGCAAATTTAATTTGGACAATTTATGGAAAATGTTTAATACTTCAAAGAGGATGAAGTTCTACTCACCAAAGTTTGAAACTCAGCCCTGATATACTTTAGCTCTATGACTACAGGTAATTTGCTTAATTTTCCTGAGCTTTTCTTTCCCTACTCGCAATGCTATTGTGAGGATGACATGACAACATTCATAAGCAGATTTTTTTGGCCCTAATAAACACTGGTTTATAGCAGCCACCCAAAATCCATGCTTATGCTTTCTGTTGTTTCAATTATCTATGTCTGAAAATATTAAATAAAAAATTCCAGATAAACAATTCATATGTTTTAAAACGTGCTATTCTAAGTAGTGTAATGAAACCTTGCAACATCCCACTGTGTCCTACTAGGGATATGAATTACCATGTTGCTGAGCATAAACACTACCTACCCATGAGTCACTTAGTTACATCTCCACTATCAGATCAAGTGCCATGGCATCACAGAGTCTGTGTTCCAATAATACTTATTTAACTTAATAATGACCCCAGAGCACAAGAATAGCAATGCTAGCAATTTGGATATGCCCAAAAGAAGCCATATCTTTGAGTGAAAAAGCTGAAAGCTCTTAATGAAGAAAGACATCAAAAACATAGTATAAAGCCGGGCGCGGTGGCGCACGCCTGTAATCCCAGCACTTTGGGAGGCTGAGGCAGGAGGATCGCGAGTTCAAAGCCAGCCTCAGCAATGGTGAGGCATTTAGTAACTCAGTGAGACCCTGCTTCTAATAAAAAATACAAAAAAGGGCTGGGGATGTGACCCAGTGGTCAAGTGCCCCTGAGTTCAATCCCCAGTACCCAAAAAAAAAAAAAAAAAAAAAAAACATAGTATACATAGGTTTCAGTACTAGTTGTGGTTTTGGGTATCCATAGGAGGTCTTAGAATGAATGTATCCTCCATGGATAAGAAGGGACTAATATATTTTTTCATCAATTTAACCTTGCAACCTTTTCAATGAACCAGACATTTAAGAATGCAACTATGATACCGGATTTTGTTCTAATGCTGAATTCTAAGTGCACATATCTAAACCCATATCCACATAATTAAACAGATTCAGTTAGGCCTTATTTATATCTGTTTGACACAGAATATTCCTAAAGGCTAGGAAAGTCAAAGCTATATTTGAGTGATAAAATCGAAGACTAAACCCCTTTACTCAATACTTTTATAGTTTATACAAGACATTCTGATAGTAATGATAGCACTAACAATCACAATCACCACATTCCTAACCTGGAGAGGACTAAGAGTACAATAATAATCTTGAATAATTTTAGGTGGAAGATCTTGCAAAACATCTTCTTTCATTCTTCTCAAAAGAAATGGCAGGACTTGGCGGTGCAGTGCATCCATCGCAAGAACACCTGTTAATAATAAAAGAAAGTGACTTTTTAGAAGTTAGGAATAAATTACATTCACTAACATAGGCTCTATAATTAGATCTCTTTCATACCTGCTTCTTGTTCTCGACTGGAACTTCGAGCATCTCTACTTGCTAATATAGGTTTCCCGTATCGAGCAGCAAATTGGCGTTCAGTACCCAAAAATCCTGGCATGAGGAAATCGAACAACGACCACAGCTCCAAAACATTGTTCTTAATATAAAAAAGGAATATCGATTATTTTTTGTAGTGGGATCATTTCCTTATACTTGAGAAATGGAAAAATTAACGGAAGCCCATTATGATGACACAAATGGGAGATAATCACCACATTCTTAGGTGTATAATGTAAGTCTATTTTCAGATCAGTATCCTTGGAGGAAATATTCTACCCTATTTGCGGGAAATCTAATCTTCTCCATCAGAATGAGACTAGGTCCATAGTGTTTATACTAGCATCTATGTAGCAGTAAAGAGAAGGGCAGAAAGTTTCTGATTCTATTAGTTTATCTTTTTTTTTTTAAATGTTTATTTATTTGCTTTAGTTGTACACAATGCGTTTATTTTTACATGGTGCTGAGGATCAAACCCGGGGCCGCTCACGTGCTAGGCGAGCGCTCTACCGCTGAGCCACAACCCAAGCCCCTATTAGTTTATCTTTGATACCCAAATTAACAGCAAGATTTAAAGAAGTTGGCCAACAAACACCATGTCTTCAACAAAGGAAACCTATGAGTTTAATTATAAGGTCAAGTCCACCCAGTATTTATGGGTCATGAGACAAAGGCCTAATAGGTTCTTTCTAATCTACGTTTCACTGGGTTGGGGGGTGGGGTAATCAGCACTTCCCGATTTTGGATGCTTTCCCAATATATGTGGATCCTAGGATGCCCATTCCCTTAACTCCCCCTTCCAAAAAGGGCTTTCTAGGTCACCATGCTATTCTGCTCTCCCATATGTTCACCCTTCTAATCCCACTCAGGCTCGATCGACAGTGCAGAAACCCACCTCACAGCAGAATAAAACTGTTTAAGTGGAGAAAGGGAAAGAAAGAGGGCCTTTAACTAGACAAAACCGAAAAAACTTCTTTTGATGTCTGAACCAAGTAAAAAAAACAATTATCTATTTAAAATTACAGATTTGTTGTTGTTTTTGGGGTGTGTGAGTGTGCGCACGTATACGAGCTTGGGGATTTGAACCCAGGGCCTCATGCATGCCAGGTAAGCACTTTACCACTGAGCCACATCACCAGCCCCACTGGGATATTTTTATATGATTTTATTTACTGACTATTTATTTTATGACTTTATTTCATATGACTTTATTTATTTATTGAAGCAAAACAAATTTTGATAATTCAAGCATAAAAAGTCCTCTTTTCCCTTTAAATGTACTCTAAAAAAACTACTGATAAATTTCTAAAGACTTGTAAGTTTGTCTCATGGTTATTAAAATCTGCAGTGTTCACTTAATAAACGAAAAACTAACCCTTATATAATAATCACCAAAAATAAATTTAAACAAAAAAGTAATAAAGAACTACCAATTTTTAGAGTATGGAGGAATCTCAGAGGTCACTTTGTGTTCACTCTCCCACTGACTAGAAAATAATCAAGGGGATTTTCCTACCAGAGGCTAGATGTGAATATATTTACAACCAACTCCAACAAAAGAATCTTTCGAAAGTATATGAAGATACCTGCACATCCATCCATCTCTTTCCTTTTTCAAGATAAACTTCTACAATTGCTTCCCTTCAACTACCTCCTTATATCAGGTATTCATACATCTGTTAAATGACGACTTGTTTTTCTCAACTGGTTCTAGCTTTTCAATATTAAATCAGATTGCAGTGTTATACTACAGAAGGAGAATCATTAGTTTGAAGTATAGTCTGACTGACGTCTTTCATACTCTGGATATAGGACTTGTATTTAAATAGCCTAAAATTATATTTTAAATATGAACTTTACAGCCTGGTTTGTTCAGATACTGCTATATTCCAAATGAATTATTATAAAAACAACTTAATTACTAGAAAATTATTATCCTCCCTATAAACTAAACATATCCTCTCATTAATTCACTGACAATTGCCAAGCCTACTCTCCACTTGTCAAATGTTTTTTTAAAAAAGAAAATAGGAAGAACCATAAATAATTACCTGAATTGGGGTTCCAGAAAGAATAATCCTATAATTAGCAGTCAGTTGTTTTACTGCTTTTGACAATTTTGTTTTTCCATTTTTGATGACATGGCCTTCATCAAGAATACAGTAGTTAAATTTAATATTTCTAAGGGAGAATAAATAGAAATTTTATGAAGAATCTCAGAAGCAGGAAAAATATGAAGTCTCTTTCTCTAAAGAAAAATATTTTAATTCTTACCTAAAAAAATCTATGTCATTCCTCACAACATCATATGAAGCCACTATCAGATTATGCCTTTTTACTTGATGCTGTAACCTTTATTTAAAAAAGAAAAAAATTAGGAAACAGAGGTTCTTCAAAGTTTTAAGTGCAAATTTAATGGTGAAACTACAGCTACCATAATATAAAGTACTTCAATCTGCTTCAGTTTTTCAGTATACTTTTTAAAAAAAATACTTATCTTTTAGTTGTAGTTGGACACAATACCTTTGTTTTTGTTATTTATTTTTACGTGGTGCTGAGAATTTAACCCAGGGCCTGGCACGTGCTAGACAAGTGTTCTACTGCTGAGCCACAACCCCAGCCCTGCTTCAGTATACTTATTAAGCCCTTTTGCTTACTCTCTACAGATGAACCTGCTACCTGAAAGACTACTGTCCTTACCATGTGGTCCTGTTACTCTATACAGTTTGATGAGAAGAGATGAACACCCAATTCAAAGTGTGGTGGGCATTTTAAACTTGATTTACCAACATCTCTTCTCTGGGAGCACCATTTCTTTACCATTCTAGGTTGTCCTGGTGATAGGTGTGGCATACAGAGGGTTATCATCACACATTCCCACAATCAACAAAAAGATGATATATCAGAACCAGCTTGAGCAATTCACAATATTTTATCCTCTGGCCACAGAGGCTGATTTGGAGATACAATCCAAACAAGGCTAATCAGTCATGTCTAGTATTAATATTGCTAATGGGAAAGGAAAGATCTGTTTACTATAGTTGCCAAATTGGGACAATGTCACTAAAAGAGCTAACTAGTTCTGCCTATGGTCACCCTGTCCACCAACTATAGACTGAAGTCCAGTAGAGATCGATATAATAAATTGGGAGGAAGAGCAAATGAGAGTAATCTAGATGTGCCTGAAGCAAGAATCCATCCCTAAAATTCTCAAGATAGTGAATGAATTTCCTTTTTCATTTAAGCTAGTTTGAACTGAATTCATATTACTTGCCAATGAATTCTAATCAAGAGGCATTTGCCAATAAATTTTAACTAAGAGTAAACTGCTCAAAAGTGCAAGCTTCTGAGCTGCCTGGGATCCTTATTAGCTGAATGACCTTGGTCCCAGGCCTTATGCCTTAAACTCTTTATCTCTACACTAGAAAAGCTTGTATCTCATACATTGAATACACAATTTTACATAAATGTAAAACTGCTTACAATAATGCCTAGCCAAAATTTTTCATAACATTATTTAATGTCAGTTGTTAAGACAAAAGAGTAGCCAAGGCTATGGTTTAATCAGCAAGCTATGACTAGCCAAGCTTTAACGATAAATGAAATAAAATGAACTTCCATTCTTTAAAATTTGTAGTTAGGAACATAAAGAGGTGTACTAGTTAACAGCAAGGGGGTAAAGCGACAAGAACTCTAATGTTGTAATGGCAGTGGAGTGGTTAGAGCAATCATTATGAACCAAAAGCATATCTGGGGAGAGGGAAGGAAGTGGAAGGAACAGGGGCAAAGGGGAACTCCTACAGAAGTAGGTAAAAAATGAAAATATAACAGAAGCAGCAAGAAGTTACTATGATAACAAGGCTTCTCAAAGGAGCATACAAAATGAACTTGGTCCCCAGATAGCTTCTCAGCTCCAACACTTAGACCAGCTGACTGTACGTACACTCACCTTTCTTAAATGACTAATTTTCCTTCTTATCACTAAAAGAGCTAACTAGAATTCATTTTAAAATAAATTTTACTCTTTACTCTTCCAAACTACATAAAAGATTAAACATATTTTTGTTGTAAAACTCTTACCTTATTCGTTCAGTGGGAGGTCCAGTATAGTGCAACGGATTGAGATATTCTCTAGAGCAAAATTTACCTACTTCATCCACCCAATGACCTGTTAATGTTGGAGGACAAACGACCAAGGAAGGAAGTGGCATACATTCTGCCAATTTTGACCTTGCATATTCCTGGGCCCTTTACAAAAGCAAAACACAACAAACTTAACAGCTTGTTTATATTTCTCAGAATCTAGAAATCTTAGTTTAAACAAAAATTTAAAATTACCTATGACAATGATCTCCTGCTAGAATGCAGATGGACTGTAAAGTTTTTCCTAAACCCATGTCATCACACAGAATTCCATGCAGTTTATATTTATTAAGAAATGCTAACCAGTTCACACCATCCTGTAAAGTTAGGGGGGGAAAATTTGTAAATTTGAATAAATCATAAAAATTTTTTTCTTACAAAAAACATTTGCACAGACCAAAAATCTTTTCTTTAAAAAAAATATTTTTTTCAGCTGTTTGATGGACCTTTATTTTATTCATTTATTTGTATGCAGTGCTGAGAATTGAACCCAGTGCCTCACACATGCTAGGCAAGTGCTCTACCACTAAGCCACAACCCCAGCCCCCTAAAAATCTTTATGTAAGCCAAAGATAAACAAATGAGTATGAGACTCTTAACATAAGATTTTACAAGGTCAATTCTTCAAGGTACACTGGAAAGGAAAAGTAACTGTTTCTATTTACAAGATAAGTATAAAACTTACCTGCTGATATTTTCTTAGTTCAGCATTGATTGGTACAGGAATTTTATAATTTTCCAACTTTTTCCCATCTAACAACTGTTCCAAAAAGTGTCGCTCTTTTGCTTTCAATTGGATTAATTCTTCTGACATGTTTGGAGGGTCTGGAATGCCTGCCTAAAATGATTTTTTTTAATGTATTAAAACCATTTAGTCACAATTTTTTCATTCTCAAATGTATCAAATAAGTCTTACCAAAACTTAAATATACAGAAAAAAATAAACAGTATAGTTTTAAAGATAAACAAGTCTAAAGAATTTGATAGGTATTAAAACTGCTTGAATCAAAATACTAAGAAAACATATGAGGTATTTTAAAGAACTACAGCTTAATTTTCCCACACCATACATGACTTGATAAAAAGGTAAACAAAAAGTTACATAGTTATGTTGTAATTGGAGTTTCTTAATTTTAGTGTTGTGATGCCCTCTGGTATTTGATCTCAAAATGTGGTCTGGAGAGATCCCTGTGGATGTGATCCTTGTGGTAGAGAACCCCTATGGATACCTAAGACCTTTTTTTTTATTATTATTTTACAATAATTTCAATCAATTTTTAAATTTTTTTTTTGCAGTGTTAGGAGCTGAATTTAGGATCTCCAACATGATTTCATTAAGAAAAAAAAAAACACCAAAGTCAATATTTGCATTTTTCATTGTGTTGACATCTGCATAAAGTTTGATAGGCAAAACTGATACTGTTTCAAGAAGAATGACTGCAATGCACCAAGATATACTAGTAGTCACTGTATTCCTCACAGCTATCCTCTAACATTTTGGAAAATAGTTTCAGTTAAGAATGTCATTGATAAAGCAGTAAAAATGACTAATGTTATCAAACCTCAATTCTTGAACACATCTTTTTAACATTCTGTGAGATAAAATGTGAAATATACATAAAGTACTTCTGCTTGTCAGGGTATTATATGTTAAGGAAAAGTACTTGCAAGATTGTTTAAATTGTGTCTTGAACTAGCCACTGGTTTGTTTTCTTTCTTTGTTTAATAAAAGTGATCTAAAGTCTTCAGTACTCCAAAAACTCTGTGGTGTTCATAGATTCACCTTGTGTGTATCCAACATTTCATATTGGCTAATCTGTCACATTTTTAAAGATTAATGATTGCTAATCTTGGGTCTACACACAGTAATTTATATTTCAACAAATTTTGCCCATGGAGACGTAATGTACATTTGTATACAATGTTTTTTTTTTAACTTTTTAGATGGAACAACACTTTACTTGAAAGGATTGATGAGCCATGGTTATTCTGATTGGGATATTTGGTTGATATTTTCTCAGAAAATAACCTGAAAACAACTGAAATAACCTACTGGCACTAATAAAATTCAAGTTTTTCAGAGAAAGTAATAAGCTTCCCAATACTTAATTTTCTCCTGGTGACATTAATGAACATCTTTTTAAAAAATGTATGATGAAACATGTCAACTTGTGGGAAACCAATATTTCCTAAATGAACAATGTTACAAAACATGTATGAGTAAAAGATTCATTCAGAAATGTAACCAATGGATCTTAATGTGAGAAGGTATGAAACATTTATTGATAGAACTTCAGATTCTCACTGCCCAAAGTATTTTTAAAAATTATCTTTTTGAGTTTTGGTATCCTTTTAGATCAAAATATATCCACAATTACTTGAAAAGACCATCAAAACATTGCTCCCTTTTCCAACTACCTATATCTCTGAAGCTGGACTTTCCTTCAAATACTTCAATCAAAATAACATATCTCAACAGACTGTACGCCCAAGCAAATATAAGAGTCCAGCTATCTACCAGCAGGGCAAACATAAAAGAGATTTACAAAAAATATATAACAATGTCACCCTTCTCACTATTATTTTAGAAAAGTTATTTTGCAGAAAAGAAAGTTAATTATGGTAACATGTAAAAGGTTTATTTTTTAAAATAAATTTTTAAAAAATTGTCCAGTTTCAACTACTATTACAGAAAATGTCATAAACCAAAGCTCTCTGGGACTTCAATTTTCAAAGTGTAAAGAGGTCCTGACAGTAACAATGAAAGAAAAGAAGGAGGAGGAGGAGGAGGAGGAAGAGAAGGAGGAGGAGAAGAAGAAATCAAGAAAAGAATTCCATTTATAATAGCATTAAAACAAAAAACTTGGGCCAGGCATAGTGGTACACATTTGAAATCCAGGCTACTTGAGAGGCAGAGGCAGGAGAATTATAAGTTCAAAGTTATCCTGGACAATTTAGCCAGACCCCGTCTCAAAATAAAATATTTTTAAAAGCGGGGGCTGGAACTTGGTGGTAGAGTACTTGCCTAGCATGCACCTGGAAACAGTCCCCAGTGCCACTAAGAACAAGAACAAAAATTTTTGGAATAAATTTAACCAAGATAAAAAAAAAAAAATTTTTGTTTTAGTTGTAGATGGACATAATACCTTTATTTTATTTATTTATCTATTTAACTATTTATTTATTTAATGTGGTACTGAAGATTGAACCCACTGTCTCACATGTGCTAGGCAAGCGCTCTACCACTGAGCCACAACCCCAGCCCCTAAATTTAACCAAGATTTATGTAATATTTATTCAAAAATTCTATGGCATTTTTTTAAAAAAAATAGAAAAACAATTCTAAACTAACAATCCTAAAACTCATATGGAACCACAAAAGCGCCCAAATAGCCAAAGCAATCTTTAACAAAAAGAACAAAGTTGGAAGGATCATACTACCTTATTTAAAATATACTGCAGGGCTGGGAATATAGCTCAATATTACAGCACTTGCTTAGAATGTGCAAGCCCCTGAATTTGATCCCTGGCACCACAATAGTAAGTAATACGTAAGTAATATAATAGAACTACAAAGCTAGTAATTAAAACAGCATGGTACTAGCATAAAAACAAGTATATAAACTGATCTTTGACAAGGGGTCCAAGAATGAAAAGGGAAGAACAGTTTCTTCAATAGATGATGCTAGGAAAATTGGATATACAAATGTAGGAGAATGAAATTGGACCCTTATTTTATACCATATACAAAAATCAGTTCACAATGGACCAGACTTTCTATTAGTCTGGTTTTTGTTACCTGAAGCTGAGTAACTTTCTTCTAAGAAAAGGTTTATTTAGCTCACAGTTTTGGAGATTTGATGGCATGGCACCAGCATCTGCATATCTCTGGTTAAGGTCTCATGGCAGATAGCACCACAATCATGGGAGCACATGTGAGAGGGAAAGATCACACCTTGAAACAGGAAGCCAGAGAGCAATTCGGGATTCAGGGCTTGGGCTTGCTCTTATAGTTACTCTCTTGAGAACTAATTCAGTGTCCCATGAAACCATCTCAATTCCTCTGGCACCCTCAATGACCTAAGGACCTCCCAATAGTCTCCACCTCTTAGCATCTCCACACTAGGGCCAACCTTCCAATATATGAGCCCTTGTGGGGGATAAACCATATCCAAACCATAGCTGACTTCAATGTAAGACCTGAAACAAAACTACTAAAGAAAACAGGCAACTGACTTGACATTGATCCATACAATGATTTTGGGGGATAAAATCCAAAAGCACAGGAAACAAAAGCAAATGAAGATGAGAATGCATCAAACTAAAAACCTTCAGCACAGCAAAGGAAACAATCAACAGTGAACCTACAGAATAGGAAAAATTATTTGTGAGCCATCCATCTGATAAGGGGTTAATATCCAAAATGTACAAGGAATTCAACAGCAAGAAAATAACTAAACTTAAAAATGGACAAAAGGGCTGGGGTCATGACTCAGTGGTAGAGCACTTGCCTAGCAAATGTGAGGCACTGGGTTCAAACCTCATCATGACATAAAAATAAATAAAATAATGGTATTATGTCCATCTACTAAAAAATATATAGATACATATTTTTAAAAAATGGACAAAGGACCCAAATACATATTTCTCAAAAGATGCATAAAATAGCTAAAATGCTCAACACCATTAATCACCAGGCAAATCAAATTAAAACTACTATGAGCTATCACCTTAAACCCATTAGAATGGCTATTATAGAACTATCATATGATCGAGCAACCCTACTTCTGTGTGTATATAAAAAAATAATCAGTATGTTAAAACAGTACAACTAAAGTAAATAAAAATTTTTCACTATTCATTGCAGTTTTACTCACAATAGTTGAGTTACTTGGAATTAACCTATGTGTCTGTCTATCCATAGGTGAATGGATAAAAAACTGGTGTATGATGGAACATTATTCAGCCTTAAAACAGAATGAAATCCTGTCATTCATGACAACATGGATGAACCAGAACAACACTATGCTATGCAAAACAAGCCAGACACAGAAAAACAAACATAGCATGATCTCACTTTGTGGAATCTAAAAAAAGTCAAATGCATAGAGGCAGAGAGTAGAATGGTGGTTGCCAGGGGTTCTGTGGGAGGGGAAGTGAAGGAAAAATAGGGAGATGTTGGTTAAAGAGTACAAAGTTCCACATGGGATGAATAAGTTCCACAGATCTATTGTATAGCATGGTGACTACAGTTTAATAATATATTGCCACACTTGGAAATTTTTTAAATGAAACTAAGGTCTTTGATATAGTGGTCTAGCCACTTTTTTGTTGTTGTTGTACTGGTTATTTCTTAATGTCATAATAAAATCTATATGCAGAGAAATACAACAATAGTTTTATAAATTAAATTATTAGTTTAATAAATTATAA
Source organism: Tamias sibiricus (assembly GCA_025594165.1). Lineage (NCBI taxonomy): Eukaryota > Metazoa > Chordata > Mammalia > Rodentia > Sciuridae > Tamias > Tamias sibiricus. Next base: position 135,559,832 of record CM046663.1, on the reverse strand, counting down.
AACCAACATCTCTATCAAAACAAGAAAAGTCGCCTTAGAAGATCCCATATGCTCCTTGCCAATTAGAAAGAACCTCCATTTCATTTCCCCAAGAGGTAATCAATCACTTGACTGAATTTCACCATGATTTCTTTCTTTTATACCTTTATTATCTAAGTGTGCACCCAATTTCTTTTGCCTGTTTTTGAACTTCATAAAAAATGGAATCTTATGTTAAAAGTTCATTAATAGGGCTGGGGCTCAGTGGTACAGCACCTGACTAGCACATGTGAGGCACTGGGTTTGATCCTCAGCACAATATAAAAATAAATAAATAAAGTAAGGGTATTGTGTCCATCCACTACTTAAAAAAAACAGTTCATTAATATTGTTCTATGTGTCTGTAGTTTGTTTTTGTTACAGCATAAGAGTCCACAATATAAATATTTACTGTTCGTGAATATCAGTTTCTGGTTTTAGACTACTATAAGTAATGCTATAATAAGTATTCTGGAAAATATATCTTGGTACATGTATTGAGTTTCTCTACATATATATGTAGAATAGATTTGCTACATCATTGAGATAAATATCTTCAACTTTATCAAATAAAACTAACTGCTTTTTCAAAGAAACTAATCCAATTTATACTCATACTTTCGAGGTAGGAATATAAAATGGTATAGTAACACTTTGGGGGTAGTCTGGTAGTTTCTGGAAAGCAGTATGGAGATTCCTTAGAAAACCTGGAATGGAACCACCATTTGACCCAGCTATCCCAATCCTCGGTCTATACCTCAAAGGACTTAAAATCAGCAAACTAAAGTAACACAGCCACATCAATGTTCATAGCAGCTCAATTCACAATAGCTAAACTATGGAAGCAACCTAGATGCCCTTCAATAGATGAATGGATAACTAAACCATGGCATATATACACAATGGAATATTACTCAGCCTTAAAAAAGAATAAGATTATGGTATTTGCGGGTAAATGGATGGAGCTGGAGAATATCATGCTAAGCGAAGTAAGCCAATCCCCAAAATCAAAGGCCGAATGTTTTGATAAGCGGATGCTGATCTATAATGGGGAGCAGGGAGGCATGGGAAAAATGGAGGAACTTTGGGCAAAGGGAAGGGAGGTTACAGAGGGTGCATAGGGGCAGGAAAGTTGGTGGAATGAGATGGACATCATGGTACATGTATGACCCTATATCATGTACAACTCCAGAAATGTAAAGTTGTGCTGCAATTGTGTACAATGAATCAAAATGTATTCTGCTGTCATATATTCCTAATTAAAACTGATTAATTAATTTTAAAAAAAGAAGTTAAACAAGCTAGGCATTGTGGTGCATGCCTATAATCCCAGGTACTTGGGAAGCTGAAGTAGAAGGATCACAAGTTTGAGGCCAGCCTCAGCAATTTAATAAGACCCTGACTTTAAAACAAACAAACAAAAAAGATTGGGGATGTAGCTCAGTGGTAAAGCACCTCTGGGTTCAATTCCCAGTACCAAAGGAGGGGGGTGTTAAACTTACTATGTGACTCAGCAATTTCATTCCTAGGTATTTACTCAAAAGATATAAGAACAAACATATACAAAGACTTGTAAGTGTGCCATGCTCATTATTCCAATAGCCAAAAGCTGGTAACAATCCAAATATCCATCTGATGAATAGATAAACAAAATATGGTATGTCCATACAATAGAATTCTATTCACCTAGAAAAAGGAAGTACTGATACATTCTATAGTATGGATGACATACATGCCTATTTCCTGAATTATGTAAATCCTATCAAAATATTAAAAAGCAGCTTAGTAGTGGGATCTAGGCTCATCTCTTGCTTCAAGACACTTCTACTTCCTGCACTGACCACATACACTATTTCTATTCCATGAATGTACTCCAAAATGCTCCAATAAGCCTTCTAAATTTCTTGCTCCATACTCCTACAGAAACTTCATTTGCTTTTTACAGTTTAATTACTCTCTCTCAAATTTACCTTTCAACTAAACTTCAGCCCAGAGAAACTTAGGAACAATTCTTTTTTTTTTTTTTTTTTTTTTAATATTTATTTGTTTTAGTTGTACACAATGCCATTAATTTTTTTTATGTGGTGCTGAGGATTGAACCCGGGCTGCACACATGCTAGGCGAGCGCTCTACTGCTGAGCCACAACTCCAGCCCAGGAACAATTTTTTTTCTAGAACATTATCTTTTTTTTTTTTTTTTTTTTTTAAAGAAACAGTGTTTAATTTTTCTTAAATTAAAATGCTGCTTTTTAAAAAGTATCAATTAAAGTATGAGAAATTTGAATACCTGTAACACTTTCAAAATAATGCCTTTTTAAAAAAACTTGACATGTGTTTTAAAAAAGAGTAAAATTATTATGAAGTTACAGAAACATTAAATCCATAAACCAAGTATCGTCAACTTACCTCAAGTGGCATGAGTCTAATTAATGTTGCAAAACACTGTGTAGCCATGAATCTTACACTGTCTGTCTGATCACTCATTCTTCCCAACACAGGAACAACTAAAAGGACAATATATGGAACAATACCAACATCTAGTTGTTCCATTACACCTGAATAAGTGATTAAGGAAATTTTGAAAAGATTTGGAGGTAGATTTTTCAATAACAATGTCTATACCAAGGTAAGTTCTAAAACACTTCCTTATTTTCTCATCTGCACTGAGATAATATAATAGACTATCCCACAAGAACTATGATGCAATTATAATATCATTTACATAATGCACTTCTAAAACCATTATGTATTTTTCTCATGATTGAAAACACAAAATTATGTTTTTTTGGTCTAAAGAAGACTGGAGGAAATTATACAAAAAGATTTTTTTTAAAATAGAAATTTCACTGTCAAAAAAAGTTAGCCACATTGTAAGTAAGAGAGCACAATGCAGTGTTCAAAGATTAATTTCAAATTTCCCTCCAGGATCTTGACAATCCTCAACTAGATACAGTGGACCTAGTGAGTACAGGCTCCTATAATCCTCTCCATTTTGAACCAGTTTCTACTAATCTGATCTTCTTATCTTTCTTGCTCCATAACCATTTCTCAGATACTTCCAGTTTAAAAATAGCTGCCTTAACAAAGGGCCTGCCTGCATAGCTCTAGTTATCTAGTATTATTTTGGTCATTTTCCAACCAAGAAACAAAGAAAGTTTGGAAATATTTTATGTTTACAACATGGAGCCGGGCACGGTGGCGCATGCCTGTAAATCCCAGCACTTGGGAGGCTGAGGCAGGAGGATAAGCCAGCCTCAGGAATGGCGAGGCACTTAATGAGACCTTGTCTATAATAAAATACAAAAAAGGGCTGGGGATGCGACCCAGTGGTCGAGTGCCGAGTTCAATCCCTGGTACCAAAAAAAAAATAAATAAATAAAAAAAAATTAGAGAACAGTAATAATTAACAAAACTTGACTCTACAAATACATACTTGTGTAAATTTTTTTAAATATTTATTTATTTGCTCTGGTTGTACACAATGCAATGCATTTATGTTTACGTGGTGCTGAGGATCGGCCGAACCTGGGCCGCGCACGTGCGAGGCAAGTGCTCTACCGCTGAGCCAAAACCCCAGCCCTGTTGTGTAAATTTTTTCATAATAAAAAACAACAAGTTGGGCTCGGTGGCGCATGCCTATAATCCCAGCACTTGGGAAGCTGATGAGGCAGGAGGATCATGAGTTTAAAGCCAGCCTCAGCAATGGCAAGGCATTTAGCAACTCAGTGAAACCCTGTCTCTAATAAAATACAAAAAAGGGCTGGGGATGCGGCCCAGTGGTCGAGTGCCCCTGAGTTCAATCCCCAGTACCAAAAAAATAATAATAATAATAATAATAATAATAATAATAATAATAATGGGTACTACCTGAAAAAACATTAATTATAAACCAAATAAACAAATCAGTTATTAGATACATAATTTAAAAGTACATAAAATGATTTTGCCTTTTACAAAGCTATCTTATAGTAAATCCTTTTTTTTTTTTTTTTTTGTACCAAGAATTGAACCCATGGGCACTTAACCACTGAGTCACACCCCCAGTCCTTTTTTATATTTTATTTTGAGACAGGGTCTCGCTGAGTTGCTTAGGACTTTGCTAAGTTGCTGGGGCTGGCTTCAAATTTCAATACGCCTGCCTTCTGAGCTACAGGGATTATAGGCATGTGCCACTGCGCCTAGCCAACAGTAATTCTTGAACTTTCCATGTGGAAATTTTAATAAAAATATAAAATATTTGTAATGAAATGTAAAATGATGCAAAATAAAATTTTAAAAGTAGTTTTATTTTTTGAACTAAGCAGAGTACTTATATGCATATTTTAATGAGTCAATTTTATTTTGATCCTTAAGTAAACTGAATAAAATGTGAAAGGGATTTGTCAAAAAAGGATACAGGCAAGTGCTTCAATTGCACCTTCTTGTTTGACATTGTCATCAATTGCTCCCAGCCATGGAAGTACCTTTTCCAAAAAGATGTTCATTGTTTCCATGGTAGCTATTTTGCTCATAACACCTACACAACGAGCAGCCATGTGCCTCACCGCAGTGCTGGGGTATTGAAGGCACATATAAAGATGAGACAAATGCTGTACCAACTAAAAATAAAAAAGTTAAAGGCAATCAGAATACTCATTAGTCTCTATCATTTAAAATGTTAACTGTAACAGCCCATAATCAGAGATATTCTCAATATTTCTAGTAACTCTAAATCCAAAAATATCTCTAAATACCTCAAAACATTATTGTCAAAACATCAATAGAAAATTAATCTAAACTCATTCTAAGATATCATAACTGTTTCAAAAAGATAAAAGAAAAGGTACAGAATTTCTCCCTATAATAAAGGCACACACAATTCTTTCAAACTCAATAAATTGAGACACATCAAAAGGCACTAAGACTGGGAAAATGATACCATACACATCACCAGCCTCCTTCAAATTTGGTGATTTAGGTTTAGGAAGATACTTTTTATTCACTGGGTTCAGTGTTCCTAATTTTGTTCTAGGTACCATACTTCAACAGGTATTTTCCACTTCCTGGCTTATCGTGTTATGATTGTGATAACAATAACATCCTATTATTAAATGCCTGCTGCAGGGAACACTAAGATTAATAATTACAGTCAAGAACCTGCTCAATAGTTACAACAGCCTTACAGATCAGCTGAATGCATGTTTGCTAATCATGAGAGTAAGGGCACACAAATGGATTCTGTCTTTCTTTACTAACAATAAATTTTTTAAGACAGCTCAAGTGATCCTTCTGCCTCAGCCTTCTGACAAGTTGAGACTACAAGTACACACCACCGTGCCCACCTTATTAACAAAATTTTATCAAGTAAAAGAATATACTTTATACTACATGAACAAAAATCTTCATTCTTCTTCTCTACTCCCTCTTAGATTCACTTTTATGAATCTTTTTGTTAGCTAACAATAGAGAACTGGAGCTAATGTCCTTCACAATGGTACAATTGCAAAGAGCTTCCTACTGTAGGTATATGCAAAGAATAACACTCTCTTCTACAGAAAAAACACATAACTAATTTTCCTCCTTCTCCTATTCCATTTTTTTGTAAGAAATATAACAGTAAAGTCACAAACCAGTGTTCTATCTTTTGACGCTGACCAGTTGTGCTTTAGGTGATTTCCTTCTACATTCTACCCTCTACAAAGCTTAGAAACAAGCTTTATTACCTGTATTTTTACTTTCTTGGAGCTATGTTATTGGGATGATCTAAGCAGGGCTACTGGCTTTCCTTCCTGTTCATACCTGGTTTCTGGGGCATTAGACCCCTTTCCATAATGCCCCATATTCTAAGTTTCCAGATTGAGGTTTCTATCATTCATGTACCCAGCTTACAAAGCCCACAAGAGTTGGGCTGTCAGTAAAAAAGAAATATAGTCATACCGTATTTAAAAAAAAAAAAAAAAAATGCAATTACTAGACATGAAGTTGTACTTTTCAAGTCTTAAAAAAGATTTTTTAGTAAGACCATTTGTTCTACTTGAAGAAATTTTATATCTGCAGTAGTTAAGTTACCAAGGGATGAAGCTCAGAATCCATTGAAGCTGCTGATGTTTCAAAAACTTGCAGAGAATTCACCAATTCTTGAGCAGGTCCATCTCCCCTTTCCAGGAGGGACTTTCCATCTATTCAAATATATTAAGTCTGTATCACTTTGCAAGTTAATTTTTCAAAATCTAGAGCCCCCCAAAATTTTCAGCACCTCCCAGCTAGTACAGGAATCAATTTTATGTTTCATATTAAAATGCCATGGACCTTAATTTAAGTGCAGGGGTACTGCATTCAGAGCAAAAAAAGATGATAATAATAATGACCTATTTAGACTACCTCTTTTTAGAAATAGAAAAGCAAAAATTCTTTTTTTTTTTTGTACCAGGGATTGAACTCAGGGGCACTTGGCCACTGAGCCATATTCCCAGCCCTATTTCTTATTTTATTTAGAGACAGGGTCTCAACTGAGTTGCCTAGCGCCTTGCTTTTGCTGAGACTGGCTTTGAACTTACAATCCTCCTGTCTCAGCCACTGGGATTATAGGCATGTGCTACTGTACCCATCTAAAAAAAATTAGATGTTTTTAACAAACTTCCATTTTAAAACTTAAAGCTGTCTGGGATAAATAGAAATAGGTATTTTTATTTTACAAAGATATATTTAATTGATATACATTGCAATTTGTTAAAAATGAAACTCATAAAAATATATGCATACCAAAATTATTTAGATCAATTATATTCCTCAGTGGGCCAACCATAGCATCCCAGAGATGTGGCAACTTCACTGCCATTTCACCACCAAAATGCTTCACTATTGTTGTCAAGGCAAATTCAGCTCCTCTCCGTTGTACCAGGTAAGGCTTTTGGGCCTAAAATTAAATATTAGTTGAAAACACAATTTCAGGAAAAAAGCATAATACATTTAAGAATTTACAGTGCTTCCATTAACTAATGAAGAAATTATTAGACACAATTATGAAAACCATAAACATTTTTCAATAATTAAAATTACAAAGGATTAAGCTTCCTAACTAGATTTTTGTGTCCAAAGTAAAATACTTTTGTAGGGTCAGGGATAAGGAATTAAAAGAATATGTGCTGCTTTTAGAGACAGTCTAAAGTGACATTTTTTTTGTTGTTGTTTTATTTTCTTCTTCACCCTATCCCAAAGAAATTTAGCAGTTAGTAGATAGATGAAATGATATATGCTTATTTATACTCATGTAAAGGACATAATAAGACTTTAAGCTAACCACAAGATTGATGAGGTCTTATTCAACAATAATTACAGTCCATATAAGATCATCTTCCTTACAAAAGAAACATATATACATATTTTTAAATAGGTCTTTTTAAAAATATTTTTATTTATTTGCTTTGAGTTGTACACAATGCGTTTTATTCAATACATTTTATTTGTACGTGGTGCTGAGGATCGAACCCGGGCCGCCCACGTGCTAGGCACACGCTCTACCGCTGAGCCACAATCCCAGCCCCATATTTTTAAATTACTTTAAAATGAAGAAAGATTGAGTTTGGGATAGTGGTAGAGCACTTGCCTAGCATGTGCAAGGCCCTGTGTTTGAGCCCCAGCATTGCAAAAAAGAAAAGTGAAAAGCTACAAAGTATTAGAAGAGCTATGTAACCCACAAAGGAATAAAATACCAAAATCACAGTGAAATTTTGATGGAAACTATTATGGTGAGATATAACCAGTGAAAAAGATTTCACACAATTTTTTTTTTATTTTTTATTTTTTATTTATTTTTTGGGTATCAAGGGTTTAACACAGGGGTGCTCACTGAGCTACATCCCCAGCTGTTTTTTATTTTTTATTTTGAGACAGAGTCTCACTAAGTTCTTTAGGGCCTTGCCAAGTTGCTGAGGCAGGCAATGAATTTGTAATCCTCCTGCCTCAGCCTCCTAAATTGCTAGGATTATAAGTGTATACCACTACCCCTGGCAACATTCACAGAGTATTCGACAAGATGTATAGATAATAACTTAAGATGATGATTCAAAAAGAAACTCATATGTTAAAAAGAAGCTCATATTTTATACACACGTCTTTTAGCCTCAATAGTTTACTGCTGAACAAAGGTTAAGTTCCTATGTATTGCAATCAAAACTATTTAGATTCATTTCATTGTTAATAAAGTGAATCAAATTTTCAAAACCACTTATCATTGGTTATTATCTTTAAAGAAGTTATTAATAAAGAACAGAGAGACCAACAGAACAGAATGGAAAGCCGGAATAAATCCTCACAAATGTAAAACATGACATATAACAAAGGGCCTATTATAAATCAAGGAAGAGGGGCTGGGGTTCTGGCTCAGCAGTAGAGCGCTCGCCTAGCACGTGCACAGCCCGGTTTGATCCTCAGCACCACGTAAAAATAAAGGCATTGTGTACAACTAAAACAAATAAATAAATATTAAAAAAATAAATAAATCAAGGAAGAAAGGTTTCAATAGTGGGATAATTGGCTGTTTGCATAAAGTTTAGATCGCTATTCTCATATCACACATTCAATAAATTCTAATTTGACGAAAAGTCAGATGGGCAGTAATAATCTCACATTGTAAAACTATTGTCTGAATATCATTAGAAATTCTGGACATCAAGAAGACTGAGAAAAGTTATTTTTTACTCTTAGTATCTTCTTTGCAGTCAACACTACGGGAGTGAGTTAGTTTATATATTTATGAATAGCTTATGTACCCACCATCAAGAGGGTTTCTTGCCTAGGAAGATAAAGTTAAGCTGATAAAAATTATAAGCAGCATAAGAAATTTAAATAAGTTTACTATTTTTCTGGTCCATGTTGTTAGAGTACTCCAAAAAACTATTAATACTAGTCCTTTCATTTATAAGTACAAAAATACACTTCTGGAACCTGACATGACAACTTAATTCTCAATGTATAGGCTAGATATCTGTTTTAAAATCAAAACACTCAAAAGAAAAAGACCTACTTACCTCATCAAGTTCAACAAGGATACTCCCACTACTTCCTGCAGGAAGATCTGCTATTTGAGCTTTTACTGCTTTGGGGGTAGGACCTCGCCTACTTGTGATAGCAAAAGCAGCTTTCTGATGCCTATAGAGTGTAATTATACCTCTGTGCTTGGTTACAGTATGGTGCATTCCATCTTTTTCCGAGTTGGATCCTAATAAAGAAAAAAGCCTTTTAATCATAATATAGGTAAATAAATGCTCTCTTCTTCAAATGAGACACAACCCTTTATTTAAGGCCTCAATTTTTTATAAGCTAAGGACATTTTTTTTTAGACAATGAAATGGCAACAAAAAAATCTACTTGCAAAGGTTTTATAACACAAAGTTGTAGAATCATGTGAACAATGAAAAATACCATATGCAAGAATGGTTGTGCTTAGGCACAACAAGGAACATTAATAATAACTCTAGCAAATTTTCTCTAAAAGAATGTTCATGGTCCCCATGAATTCAGGAAAACTTGACCACTGCAAAAGATTCCTGCCTCATATAATAAAGGAGCGGGAAGAGATGATAACCCTCTTGCATTTTTATGTTAATATTCAAAATGTTCACATTTTTCTTCCAGTTCACTTTTTGATAGCAAAGTTGCAAATCTATTACATTTTCAATAATTTGTTTTGTTTTCCTAAAAATTATTAACAAAAGTATGTCATGTACAACTGAGTCATGCGAAGAAACACTGGTCTTTGACACCAGCCTACTGAAAGTAGTTATTTTCCACAAGAATTCGCCAAAAGAAATCAGAAAAACTGGTTAAGCATTAGTTACTAAACAGAGTTCAATCACATGAAAGACTAAATTTAGAAAACAAAATACAACAGGAAAAACTTTCATTACATTTGATACAACTGTTTTCTAGCCTACTAAGTCATACAACGATGGTTTTCAAGATGAAGGTAAGGGTAATACCTGTCTCAATGGATTTCAGTCACCTTATATCAGATATCATGTCTCTTATGAATGGCTTATTTGCATTTAAGAGGGTTGTAATTGATTAGCTAATTGAAGTAACAAGGAATTTTGTTGTAACCAAGCTTTTTCCTCTCCGAATGGAAAATGGGGAAAATGGCTCTAACATGAAAGATGTAGGTTTGTGCTTAAATTATAGGTATAAGTAAATAAAAACAAATTTAAATAGTTAATTCTTTCTCTACCCCATATAAAGGTTTAGATATATACCTTTAGAATTTTCCTGGCCACTTTGTGTTGGTACTGGACATGTTACACAAGGAGTTAGATATGGGTCCACACAAAGTGAGCTACAGAGGTTTTTAATAATCTTTGAATTGGGACAAGGTGTTCTTGTTGTGCATTGCTGAAGAAGTTTAGCTATGCACTGAGCTGCATAGTTTTGCACTAGTGTATTCTCTTCTTTTTTAATCGTCTCCATTAGTGGTTTTATGATAGGATTTAATTTCTCCGGAAGCTGCTGCAAGCTCACAACTGCACATGCAGCAAAAGTATGCACTCTCAACTGCAACACTTGCCACTCTTGATTTGTCTCTGTAACTGTCATTTGGACCTGCTGTCGTTTACTATCTAATTGCTGTAATACTTGAGAATTTAAATCGAAAGTTGATGTGACGTCATTAAAAACAGTAGTGACCTAATAAAAAAAAAAAGAAATAAAAATTCATTAATTACATCAACCCCAAATAGACTACAAAGTCCTAAACAGCAGACAGCAAGTTTTCTGTTTCACAAAAATTCCTTATTATCTAATATTGGTTTAGTACTCAGTAAACTAACAAATACCTAAAACCTCCCAACTAAAGTTTACGGTAGTCAAACTTAATTTAACATTAGCATTATATTCCTGAAGACAGACACATTTTTTTTGAGATGAATAAAATTACTTATCCTTTAAATATATCTAATTTGTTTGAGGACAAAAATCACACTCAACACTTATAGTGTGCTTTGGTGAAATGAGAAAACAATATGCAAATTCAGCTATATGCAAATATAAACTGTTAATATCAAAATTTTAAAACAGCCGGGCGCGGTGGCGCACGCCTGTAATCCCAGCACTTTGGGAGGCTGAGGCAGGAGGATCGCGAGTTCAAAGCCAGCCTCAGCAATGGCGAGGCACTTAGCAACTCAGTGAGACCCTGTCTCTAATAAAATACGAAAAAGGGCTGGGGATGTGGCCCAGTGGTCGAGTGCCGCTGAGTTCAATCCCCAGTACCAAAAAAAAAAAAATTTAAAACTTTTTGGGAAAAATATTCTTTCCAACTCAAAAATATTTAGGGTAGCTGTTTGCAACAGCCATTGTTTAATTACCTAGACATATCTAAGGCTAGAAGACTGCTGTTCTAGACAACTTTACAAACCTCATTAAAGATTCTTCAGTCCATTAAAAAAAAACTTTACTGAGATATAGTTCACATACCATAAAAGTACCCCATGTGAAGTTTATAATTCAGTGATTTTTAGTATACTCATAGTTAATGAATCAAAATTTTAGAACATTTTCATAAGTCCATAAAGAATACTCCTACTCACTAGCAAACACTCCTCAGTGTTCCCCAGCCCTATGGAGCCTTCTTATCTGCTTTGTCTTTCCAAAGTTGTCTATTTTGTAAATTTTATATATATGGTATCATAAAATATGTAGTCATTTGTGACTTGTTTTGTTCATTTAGTATAATGCCTTCAAGGTTCATACATGTTGTAGCATTGTATCAATACTTCCTTTTTTGATCAAATAATATTTCATATGATATAAATTTTCACTATATACTACATTTATTTATCAGTTGATTACTCATGGTTTTTTCCTATTTTTTGGATATTATGAATAATATTGCTCTGAACATTCATGGACATAAAAAAGATTGTCTGATGGGCTCATATAACAAAACTCTTGATAGGTAGCAGCAATTATTAAAAGCTTCCAGGGATAGATCCTTATTGATAAGAAAAGCCTATAACATTGGAAAACTTAAAATCTAACTTCTTTTTAATAGAGAGCCAACTTTTTTCTCCAACCTCCTAAGTCAATGTGATTACAAGCATGTACCACTGTGCCCAGCAAATCTAATTTTTATTTTATTTATTTATTTTTATGTGGTGCTGAGGATGGAACCCAGGGCCTCAAACGTGGTAGGCAAGCATTCTAACGCTGAGCCACAAGCCCAGCCCCAAATCTAATTTTTAATACTTAGAAATTGTCAATGTTATCGTGGACAATACCAATAATGCTATTCTTTTATTATAAAAAAACAGGCAAACAAATAAGATCTTTTATCATTATAAAATGCCAAAGACTAAGTAAACTTTACCAGTTTAACTGTCAATCTGTTCACCACAAAAGAAAAAAAAAAGCTTATACTTCCTACTTCATTGTTAGTTCTGTGCAAGAATTATTTGAAACGGGATACACTGCTAAAAGTGTGCAAATACTGTCCAAAGTACACTATGCTTACTTTTGACAACTTCCAATAATTGTAGGCAATCAAGGAAAAGCTAATCACCCCCCCCAGTTAATTCAATCATTTAATCAATATTTACTGATGCAAAAAGATGAGTAAGACATAGTCTTAATATACCCTAAAAATGCAGAGATGGGAAATATAAAAAAAGAATGAAGACAACATATCACTGAGGCAAGGGCAGGTTGCTGTGAGAGTACAGACTTACTTAAAACTTCTTAGCAGAGGGTTAGAGCTGTAGCTCAGTGGCACAGCACTTGCCTAGCATGTGTGAGGCACTGAGTTCAATCCTTAGCACCACATAAAAATAAACAAATGAAATAAAGGCAGTCTATCCATCTACAATTACAAAAAAATTAAAACAAAAAAACTTTCTTAGCAGAGGACCTTAGTCAAGACTTGCCAGAGGCAGTTAACACTTTTCCTTATCTTTCCTTTTTAAAAATTAATTGGTAATTAATTAATTTATTTTTAGTTGAGATGTTTCTATGTTTCCCAAGCTTGCTGAACTCCAGGGCTCAAGGATTCCTCCCACCTCAGCACCCTCACCCTCCCTTAATAGCTGGGACTATAAGCACATTGCACCATGCACAGCTTTTTGGATTGGTTTAAAGGATGGCTAAGTTGGGGGTTATAGGTACATCTTTGCAAACAGATGAAGTGAGGCAGGAGGTGGAAGCCGGGATACCACCTAAGGAACCGAAGACAGTTTATCATGGCTTTAGTATAAGGTGCAAATGGAGAAGTATCAAGAAAAGAACTCTGGATGAGTGTAGAGGGTTGAGGCAGAGAATTTCTGGCAAAGGAACAGGAGCTCAGGCATAGAAGTGAGACTGAGCGAGGCACAGAAAAGACTGTGTGTGGGGTACTTCTGCAAGAAGAAAGCTAACCAGACCTGGCAGAAGTTTGAAAAGTAATGAGAAAAGAGATGGGGTGCCTAGAGAAGGTGATGAAAGTAAGAAAAAAAAGGCAAGGAAAATGAAACCACTTTTAAGCAAAGGAGGGATATAGTCAGAGTGGCACAAGAGGATTAATACTAGTCTAGCAAAGCATGAAGAATGAAATGGACCAGAAACTGCCTGGAGGCAGAATCAGAGAAGAATCAGAATCTAAACCTAAATATCAAGGCCCTTGGGCTTTGAAAACAGAAATAGAGAAATGATAACATCAGACTTTCTGAAAGAAAAATCCCACTTTTGGTTCAGTCAAAGTGGCAGTGAGATAATTCAAATAAAACTGCCTAACAGGAGAACATAAAATTGAGAGTAGATAATATAGCACAGGATTGAGAGTAGATACTATGGCACATGGATAAGAACTAAATCCAGAGAATGGTGAGAGAGGGAAAGACAGAAATGCCTATATCAGGTAAATGACCCTATCTGGCACTTAAAAGGAAAACAGGGATTCAATAAAAGATATAAAGGGCAGTGGCTCTTATTACAGGCACCATTTAAAATTACATGTCCCTCAATACTTTCTTCCAGAGATTCTGATATTTGTGCTTATTTCCTGTCCCAAGTAAAAACCACTGGACTAATGAAAATGATAAAACAGAATAGTAATTTCACAGGGAAATAAGGGGTACTTCTTGAAGAAGGGGGATGGGGATATTTAAAACTTCAAAAAGTTCACAGAAATAGCAGGAACGAAATCCAATTATAAAGAAACTTTGAGGGATTTTAACTATAGGCATTTACAAAATGACTTTACCAAAGAACAACTTACAAAAACAACAAGTTCAGCTTTCTCTCATAAGTAAGAACAAAACAAAATTCAACTACATTATTTTTCAGTCAGAAAGGGGATTGAAAAATGAACATTATTTCATGAGGCCAAACACAAACAAGTAGCTCAATTTCTCAATTCTATAACCCAGGAATAATTCATTTATACTAATCGAACTCACAGACTGAACTAAGTACAAAGCTGCAGTAATCAGACACTGATGTTGGTTAAGAAGAGACAAACAGATTGGATAAATAGATTCAGATAACAGACCCACATACATTCTTCAGTTGATTTTTTATAAGGATGCCAAAGCAATCCAACAAGGAAAATCTCTTCAATAATGATGCCTGGAAAACTAGATATATGTAGAAAAACATTAATTCAAGATGGATCACTAGGGATGTAGCTTAGTGGTACAAAGTGTTTGGTTGGCTAGCACATCTGAGGCTCTTGGTTGGATCCACACAACTACTAAAAAATGATAGAAGAGCCAGTGCAGTTGTGCACACCTGTAATCCCAGTGGCTGGGGATGCTGAGGCAGGAAGATTGCAAGTTCAAAGCCAGTCTCAGAAACTTAGTGAGGTCCTAAGCAACTTGGCAAGACCTTGTCTCTAAATAAAATATAAAAAAAGGGCTAGGGATGTGGCTCAGTGGTTAAGCATCCCTGGGTTCAATCCCTTGTACAAATAATAATAATAATAATAATAATACCAATAATAATAATAATGGAAGACAAATCTAAACATAAAAGCTAACACTATGAAGCTTTAGAAGAAAATGTATGCAAATTCTTTCACTGCTTGAAGATAGGAAAAGGTTCCTTAGATCATAAAACACAATCAAGGAAACAACTGATAAATTAGATTTTACCAAACTTTTAAACATCTGCTTATCCAAAGATACCAGTTAGAATACTAAAAGGCAGAAGAAAAAGTAGGCTCAAATCTTCATCATGTTGGATTCCTTAATAAGACCCCTATAGCGCAAGAATTAAAACCAATAATTAATAAATGAAATGGATTCCAACTAAAAAAGCTTCTTCTCAGCAAAAGAAACAATCAGTGAGGTGAACAGAGAACCTACAGAATGGGAGCAAATCTTTACCACAAGCACATCAGACAGAACATTAACCTCAAGGACATATAAAGCTCTCAAAAACCTTAACACCAAAAAAACAAATAACCCAATCAATAAATGAGCTAAAGAACTGAACAGACACTTCTCAGAAGATGATATACAATCAACAAATATATGAAAAAATGTTCAACATCTCTAGCAATTAGAGAAATGCAAATCAAAACTACTCTAAGATTTCATCTTACTCCAGTCAGAATGGCAGCTATCAAAAACACAAACAACAATAAATGCTGGCGAGGATGTGGGGAAAAGGGCACACTCATACATTGTTGGTGGGACTGCAAATTGGTGCAGCCAATCTGGAAAGCAGTATGGAGATTCCTTGGAAAACTTGGAATGGGACCACCATTTGACCCAGCTATCCCATTCCTTGTCTATACCCAAAGGACTTAAAAACAGCATACTACAGTGACACAGCCACATCAATGTTTATAGCAGCACAATTCACAATAGCTAAATTGTGGAACCAACCCAGATGCCCTTCAGTAGATGAATGGATAGGGAAACTTTGGTATATATACACAATGGAATACTACTCAACACTAAAAGAGAATAAAATCATGGCATCTGCAGGTAAATGGATGGTGTTGGAAAAAATAATGCTAAGTGAAGTTAGCCAGTCCCAAAAAACCAAAGGTCGAATGATCTCTTTGTTATGAGGATACTGACTTATAAAGGCAAGGGAAGGGGGATGAGAGGAATGAAGGAATGTTAAATGGAACAAAGGGGGGGTAGAGGATGGGAGGGGAAAGGGGACAAGAATAATGACAGAATGAATTAGACATCAATACCCTAAATACATGTATAAAAACACAAATGTTATGAAAATACTTTAGGTAAAACCAGTGACTTGAAAAAATGTGCTCTCTATGTGTAATATGAAATGAATTGCACTCTGCAAGCATGAATGACAAATTAGAATAAAAATATATTTTAAAAAAATCTATAGATCAAGTCAGGAAGAACTGAAATCTTGATAATATTAATTCTTCCTGAGTAGAAACATGGAATATATTTCCATTTATTTAGACCTTTCTCAAATTCTTTTATCAGAGCTTTGTAGCTTTCTTCATATAGATCTTGTATATATCTTGTTAGATTTATACCTAGCATTTTTTGGTGCTAATGTAAATGTTATTGTGTTTGTAATTTCCAATTCCAATTGTTCACTGTTGATATATAGGAGAGTGATTACATTTTATGTTATACTTAAAAAAAAAAATACTAAAAGGCAAACTAAACACTACCAGAAATATTCAGACAGCATCTATCTGACAAGGAATTGGTATCCAGAATATATAAAGAACGCCTACAACTCAATAAGAAACAACCTAGGGCTGGGTTGTGGCTCAGCGGTAGAGCGCTCACCTAGCACGTGCGCGGCCCAGGTTCGATCCTCAGCACCACGTAAAAATAAACGCATTGTGTACAACTAAAGCAAATAAATAAATATTAAAAAAAATAAAGAAACAAAAAAAAAAAAAAAAAGAAAGAAAGAAACAACCTAATAGGCTGGGGTTGTGGCTCAGCGGTAGAGCGCTCGCCTAGCACGTGTGTGGCCCGGGTTCGATCCTCAGCACCACGTAAAAATAAAGGCATCGTGTACAACTAAAACAAATAAACATATATATATATATTTTTAAAGAAACAACCTAACTAAAAGTAGACAAGGAGATCTCAAGACATTTCAGAAAGGAAGTTATAGAAATGGCCAGTAAGATATAATTTGTCACAAAGAAAATGAAAATTAAAACCACAATGACACCATCACACAACCACAGAAGGGCTAAAGTTAAATGGGCTCATTATACTAAATGTTGTTGATGATATAGAGCAACCAAAACTCTCACACATTGTTAGTTAGGAGGTAAAATGATACAACCACTTTGGGAAGTCTGTAGTTTTTTTATTTTTAAATTTCATTTTAGTTTTTTGCAGTGGTGGGGATTACCTTGCACATGCCAGGTTAAGAACTTTAGCACTGAGCTATACCCCTTATCCTCTATGTAGTTTTTATAAAAAGAAGAAGACAACTATCTTAAGATTCAACAATTCCACTAATATATTTACCAAAGAAAAATGGAAATATATGACCAGCAAAAAATGTGTATAAAAAAGGTTTACAGAAGCTTTGCTCACAATAGCCCATGTCTATCAACAGGAGAATCGCTTAAACTAGTTTTGGAATATTCATATAATGCCATAAAATGCAGTAATAAACCAAATGAATTATTAAGACATATAACATGGATGAATTCTAAAAACATGCTGAAGCCATGCTACAATTCCAGCTATTCAGGAGGTTTTAACATGGATGAATTCTAAAAACATGCTGAAGCCACACTATAATCCCAGCTACTCAGGAGGCTGAGGTAGGAGGATACCAAGTTTAAGGCCAGCCTAGGCAATTTAATGAGACCCTGTCTCAAAAAAATAAAAAACATGTTGGGGATATAGTTCAGTGGTAGAGCACCTCTGGGTTCAATTCTTAGTATCACAAAACCAAAAAAAAAAAAAAAAAAAAAAAAACACCCTTTAGAGCACAGTGTATAATTACATTTACATGATATTCTAGAACAGGCAAAATAAATTTACCATGGGGGAAAGAATGGTTACTTGGAGCCGGGCACGGTGGCGCACGCCTGTAATCCCAGCACTTTGGGAGTCTGAGGCAGGAGGATCGTGAGTTCAAAGCCAGCCTCAGCAATGGCGAGGCACTTAGCAACTCAATGAGACCCTGTCTCTAATAAAATACAAAAAAAAAGGTCTGGGGATGTGACCCAGTGGTCGAGTGCCCCTGAGTTCAATCCCCGGTACCACCAAAAAAAAAAAAAAAAAGAATGGTTACTTGGGGGCAAGGAGAAGAAGGGACTGACTATGAAGTAATGATGGTAATTTCTATCTTGAATGGGTCTGGGTTTTACATGCATATTTATCTGTGAAAATTCATCTAATGGTTCACCTAATATTTGTGTACTTTAGTATGTAAATTTTACCTCAAAACAGAACAAAACTCAAACAAATACTGAATTTTAGTTAATTATATACATGCTAAAGTGTACAAATATCTGAAAGTTAACTTAGAAAGGCATTAAAAATAAGAAGGGTTGATGGTTTGGAAAGAAAGGTAGATATTTGCATATGTAATGATAAAGCATATATTCAAAATGTCAATGGCAAAATTTAATTGCTGAGTAAAGTTTGTTGTATAATTCTTTCACTTTTTTCAGTATGTTTGAATTTTCATTTTCATTTAATGTTGGGAGCAGGGAGGAGAAAATACTTAAGGATTTGTTAAAGTTTTCCCTATATCCTTCCCATCTCAAGCAAGACTAAGAAACAATAAAATATAACAACTTTTTCGAATAAAGGTACATTAGTTTATCAGAATTTGAGTTTAAAGGGCTGGGGATGTAGCTCAATGGCAAAGCGATTGCCTACCATGCATAAGGCCCAGCACCACCAAAACAAACAAACAAAACAAAACACAGAAAAGGAAGGAAAAAATAGAGTTAAAAATAGAGAGCTAGGGTTGTGGCTCAGTGGTAGAACGCTTGCCTAGCATGTGTGAGGCACTGGGTTTGATTCTCAGCACCACACAGATAGATAGATAGATAGATAGATAGATAGATAGATAGATTTTAAAAAATGTATTTTGTCTATCTACAACTAAAAACGTATTTTTTTTAAAAAAAAGTTTTCCCCCATTCCCTTCTTCAAGAAAAGTCAATACATGAAATAAACTTTCTAAAGAGTTGGGATGAGAGGCTAACAGGCCACAGACAGATTCAACAAAATATGTGGTTTTGTGACAAACATGCTATGACAAATTTCTAATCTTTATTTCATGCTCTAAAATGAAGAAAGTTACTTCTTTACTTACCAGGTCATTAGCTTGATCTATTGTTAAAACATTGTTGTTTATTCTATTACCAACTTCAATATGTGCATCAGCTAATAATGATATAAGCTGTTTACATTCATTCTGCATTCGTGTGAATGGAACAGCAATTTCATCATAATATAAATGTTCTGAAAGGATATCAAGTAAACGTGGCTGCACAGCTAGGGTAACAGCTTTACATTCCTAAAAATACAATAGACAACAAATATTCAGGGCAAATATATAAACATAATTTTATAGATACATAAATCTTCACTTACAAACTATCAAATTCTAAATTTCTACTGATTTTGAATCTGTTGTTTTCTCTCAGAACAACAATTAGTTGCACCGAGAAAGGTATTATACCCAAACTGCTCTAAAATTTTAATATGAATGACTACAGAACATGCACATGGAACTATAATAATTCCATTAAAATTTATTTTACTTAATTCCTCTTACTGTACTGAATTTGTCTGATGTTTACATATATAAATATAGCACAGATATAAAAGTACATTACTGTAAAAAAAATTTAAAATCAGTCAAAAGAGAACATTTGGCATGCACTAACTAAAAATGTTATTTAAACTCATTATTAGACTTCTTAATAGTTTAGACCACAGCTTTACATGCCATACTGTAAAAATTGATATATAATTTAAAAGCTACTTACCTGCCCCCAAATTTAACTAACCCTTCCCACTCTCTCTGGTTGTTGCCTGCCCCAACCAGAGGGGGAATGGCTTCAGTGGTGAGCCATGAGGGGTTCTGTGGGATCTGGGTGATCAGCCTGGGCTTCACAGAGTAAATCCAGAGAAGCTCTGTGAGGGTCCAGAAACCGAACTGTCAACACTTGCTGCTGAGTCTGAGAGGCACAAAAACACAGCATCACTGCCTCTCCAGCACACCGAGTCCTGCCTAAAAACAGATGAGCCTTGCTTCTTTCCAGAGGCAAAGCAGGGGTCTCAGTTGCAACAGAGCATGGCTCGATTACTTTTAGACACAGTTTTGACACACTGCTAAGAGGCAGTAACAAGCAACTCTCACAGCAAGTGCAGACAGTTAAATTTCCAGAAACAAGTCTTACATAAAATCATACATCTTATAAGAAGTTAAGAGTTAATAGGGCTAAAAGAGAATGACTTGTTTGGATACATGAAGATCTGGGATTAAATATGGAGATTTTCTTTCTCCTCTGACTAAAAATTCTGCCCTTGCTACTACCCATTCAAATAGAGATCTAAAACACAAAGCAGCTTTTTGTAGTTTCAGTACTATGAGATATATACAGGAATGAATGACCAACTGCATACATATGACCAGTTTCTGGACTGCTTCCATAAATACCTGTTTTTGATAGAGACTTTTCTTAATAGATTGCAGGGTGAAAAACAAATATTAAATATGGGCATACCTAATAGTCACAGGTATGGGTAGAAATGCTAAGAAAAACTATGGTTAATGGTAAATTAGAGTGAAATAATGTTCAATATAGTTTGGAATACTTTTTCTATAACTGTTGGATCCTATTAGAGAAAATTTTCACTTTCATGTTGTAAAATATAAATTATCCTAACAGCTAATGGAAATTAGTTTACATAATTTGTCTTTATTACTTTCAGGGCAAAATCTTACCTTTTGTAAAGCAGCCCATTCACAGATTACCAAAGCAACACTAATTCTTTGTAAGGCAGATTTGGAGTTGAGATGGAAGAGTAGTAACTGGCCAAGGGATTCAGCTGGTTTAATTTCTTGAGTTACCATATTTACACTTGGATCACAAATACAGCAACAAAGTGCTCCTAACAATCTAAAAGGGAGAAAAAAAAAGTTACTATAGAAATTACCTGAAATAAAATTTCCCCTGATGAAGCCATATATCTTCCAGTAGATTTCACTCCTACCTTATCATTATCATTATAAAAAGATATATTTTTAAAATGAAAAAAAATTATTTACTTGCTCTAAGTTTTTCATAGGCTGTAATAAGTGTGATAGAGGAAGGATTAACAGACACATGAGAGGAATCTTTCATTTAAATGACTTCTGAGGCTGTCCTGGGATACAGGTCTAAGGGAGTCCCTCTAAGGAGGCAGTGGGACCTCAACTTAGCTCAGGTAGGTTCTTGGATTACCCTGCTGAAAAAAAATTTAGGATACATGAAAGCAAGGCACAAGCAAAGGCTTATTAAAGAGTAGCAAAGCAAAGTTACACACCCCTAAGGCAGGCTGCAGATGCTGCTCACCTCTCAAAGCAGAGAAGAGTGGCACACCCAGAGTTGAGCTCTCTGGCTGTATATAGGATTTTCCTGGGAAGAAAAGTGCAGGTTCCCAGGAAAGCTTTTGTGAAAATCAAATCCCATGTTAATGACTTGATATTTGGGGTTTTAGAATGTTTCTTTTTGGTTAAACAGTCCAGCCATAACTCAGCAATGGGCATACTCTTTGACTGTGGTGACATTCCAATTGAATGTGTTTTTGTTCTAGTTGATCTGCATGCTGAAGGTTTTGTTCATCTAACTAAAAAGAAAAACATGGCTGATAGTGCTCATAAATCTAAGTCTCCTTCTAGTTAGGATCTCTTTTTCTCTCTCCATGAGAGCTGATTTATCTCAGGGCTAGATCTATAAATTGCTCAACACTTGGTGTATACTCACTTGGCTGCCATCATTCTGGCCCGCATAACTACAAAATCCCTAGTGGCAGGGTCTTCCATGATGGTGTCTGCACCTGCAATATACTCCTGAAGTACTTCTTTACTTTGACTTTGGCCTTGGCGTACCTTACCACCTATTTTTTCCTACAGAAAAGAAAAAACAAAAAACAATAAAGGTTAAACATAAAAATTTAATTGGCAACAAAAAAATGATATAACCACAGTAAAATACAATATACTTCACATTTTTTTTTTTTTTTTAAATATGCTGTCTCCTTTTATTTTTTTGTGTGGTGCTGGGGATTGAACCCAGGGCCTTGTGCATGCATGCAAGGCAAGCACTCTACCAACTGAGCTATATCCCCGGCCCCACTTCACAACATTTTAATGGATAAAAATTACTATTCACCTTGTCATGGTCCCAATAAAAAACAATTTCTCCTTACTAATGTTAAATTAATTTTTGCTATTAATAATAAAACAATATGAATTTCCTATGTGGTTACTGTATTACTTACTATAAGTTGAGGACTGGGATGTTGCTCAGGGGTAGAGTACCTGCCTGGCATGTGTAAGGCCCTGGGTTCAATCCTCAGTGCCTCCCAAAAGAAAACAAAACTAAACAAAAAGTTGAATGTACAAATACATTATGTCTCTCTACACTTACCTTGGCTCTAGCTTTTACTTCTAGCAACATATTTAAATCAATAGGTAAGTGAGAAGGCTGCATCATTAAGCAAAGCCAAGCACCCATCCATGGGCAAGCAGCTGCTACCACATACTGAACTGATGCCTTGCTCAAAAGTTCCATCCAAACCTATAAAATAAAAAGAACATGAAAGTGAAATTTTCCTATTAAGTACTAGCAAAACCTAATATTTAATCTTAGGGATACTGAATCAAAATTTTAAAAAGTAGGAATGGCACACAGATTAATTTTAAAACTCAACAGAGGTTCATTTTGAAATTCTGTTTTTGGATAGGTTTATACACTACAAGAAGTAAAGCAAAGGAAAGTTGATTTAAGAAAAGAAAAACAGCATTTTTTTCCAATATTTTATGGAAAACTTTAAAATAAAATTGGCCATAAAATAAGAGTTGTCTGGGGCTGGGGTTGTGGCTCAGCGGCAGAGCGTTCGCCTCGCACATGCTCGGCCTGGGTTCGATCCTCAGCACCACGTAAACATAAATGCATTGCATTGTGTACAACTAAAGTAAATAAATAAATATTTAAAAAAAAATAATAAGAGTTGTCAAAATCTCATTAAGTCACTACAATTCTTTTCATACATCATAAAGCTTGATACAAATGCAGTTATTATATTCAAGAAAACACTTTAAGAGATAATAGCTCTGGATAAGTATTCACTGCTAAATTTCAAAGTGGTAATATCCTAGGTGAATTAAAAACAGTGTAAGTCTCAATTAATGATCTTACTCAGTAAGTTATCTTTATTAATACCTAACATAAATTGGCTAGAACTAGCATGTAGAAATAACTCCACTGTTTAAAATCCAAGTTGTTAACAATGAGCTAGCTACCTCAGAGGCTGACACTTCAAAACTTAACAAATCTTCAAGATACAAGTGCCATTTTCCCCCCACAAAAGTTATTAAATATATCAAATGTCTCCTCCTTTTAAGACTTCAACACATATGACTAACCTTGCTAAGTTAGAAAAAGTATAAGTCTAACTATGATAATTATGACTTTCCGTACTATCAATATCCCCCAAAATACTTGGATCTATAAGCATACTGTAAACAGCAAAATGATGGCTGAACAATATCAGTCTTCTTTATTTTCTGTACTGAGGATTTCAAAAAGTGCTTAAAACAGCCTTAAAGGTCACATAATAAGAAAGCAGAATGAGAAGTCTTTCGTCGACGGCCTGAATTTTAGCTTAAATAACATGCACTATTCTAACCAACAATTCCAGCTTGTTATGGCTAACTTTAAAAAACAAAACAAAAAAAAAGGTGTATCATACAAATTAAAACGCACAGGCCCAAAGGGACTTTTTTCACCTCCTTGATTTTTTTTTAAAAGCTTAAAGGACACATTCAAGCTTGGTTACAAAAATAAAACATGTATCATTTTTTCATTTACCAACCAAGCACAAAGTTATTATACTGACTATGTATTTTAAAAGTATATTCTCACATGTGACTTCTTATAGTATTTAAGATAGCAAGGACATGACTGATTTTTTCAAGTAAAAAATCAGCACTAATAAGTAGGTTTGGGGCTGGGGTTGTGGCTCAGCAGTAGAACACTCGACTGGCACGTGCATGGCCTGGGTTCGATCCTCAGCACCACATAAAAATGAAGGCATTGTGTACAATTAAATAAAAATAAATAAATAAATTTTTAAAAAGTGGGTTTATCGGTTTTTTTCTAATTGTATCATTTAATTTAGCACAAAGTTTGTAAAATATCAGAGGATATATACGTTGTTTCTATGACATGGTATTGCATTTATATCTTTACTACAGTGATCTGTGATAGCAGCAGCTTCATTCTGTTTTTGTTTTTGTTTTTGTTTTTAACTGAAATTATAAAATATCCATCCTTAAAGATATCAACTATTCTAAAAACGTGTACAGGGTATTCCTTTACTGGTAGAATTAAAAATGTATAAATGCTGGCTTTTTCAAAAATATATATTTTCTCTTAAAGGTTTAAAGATTTTTGCTATATATTATGTAAGAAAATGTAATCATAAATACTAGTTTTGTACATATATTGTGCAATACTTGAAAAAATGATATAAAGATATTTTGAGGTAGTGTCTTACAATGTTAAGAGGGACTAAAATAGTTTATATTGTATTAAAATTCTTTAAAATTAAAAAAAAAAAAAAGAGAGAGAGAGAAGCATGACTAACCAAAACTTAACTATTACATTGCACAAGAAGCCTACTTTCCTATCTCATTATGAAGATTACTAGACTTTTCAAATCTCTTGGATGACTTTTAATTTCTTAGAATCCCAGATCAACAGTAGATAAATTATGAAAAACCTTTAAAAATCTGAAAAATTTATAGAAAGAGGGGTAAAGATATATTCATTGTGTACCTTGTGAATGAGATCCAGAATTTCCTGGCTGCTTTCTAAAACACAGAACTGAAAAATATGCCGAAGCATATCAGGTAGTATAGGTATAAGCCAAGATGAAGAATTCTGAAAATAAAAACAGAATCAAAGGTATGGTGTTTAATTCTTTGTTGTCACCTTACCTGAAATATAAATCAAATAAGTATTACCATGGAAAGATCACATGGCTTTATCAAAAAGGTTCAACTGATGATAGATTTTGATAAGACTGAGAGGAAATAAATATTATATTTGTTATTCCAAAGGTTTGGAGAAATTATATACAATACAATCACTGGGGAGCTAGAAAAAAGCTTGATTATTATTAACACCCAAATAAGATAAAATTATACTCCATATAGAACCAAGCTGTAATTAGAAGTTTCTCCTCAGTTATATCATACACCACTGCATTGTCAGGAAAATTTGGAATAACAGGTTATTGTTGCTATGCTAGATGATCAGAGTTTAAGTTCTATGTGCTCACCAGTAATACAAGTAATTGTATTACAAGTGAATTTTAAAATAACACCCAACCTAGAAAATTGTACTTTGCATTCAATACAAAAAAAAGTTTTTAATCTATTACAGGCAAGGGACCCCTCAAAAATCTGATGAAAGTTATTAGGCCCACTCTTTTCTTAGAAAAACACACTATGTACATACTTTGGTATATAGTTTTGTTTCCAATATCAGAGGTTCAGATGTCTCCTCAAACCTAGGTTAAAAACCTTAAGCTAAGGGATTTCTCAACATTTCAAAAGCCTACCTAAATCAAGTAGCCAAAAAGTATGTAACCAAATACCTATTGTGTGCCCAGAATTCTCACACATTCTAAGGATAATATGTGCATAACTTAAAAAGCTACCTATAATTTTCTAGCCAGTGAAAAACTAATGACAAATGTAGGACCTGGGCTATATACTGTAATAATGGTTTGAGAAAAGTTTAAAACTTACAAAAATCATCAACTGGGGAAGCATATTTACTAAGTTGATAAACCATAATTATTCTTATTAAAGGAAGGTAGGAAGAAGAAAATAAATTTCTATTTTTTCAACATAGAGAATTAAAGACAATTGTAACAAAACTAGAAAAATTGTAATAGTGGTATACAAATAACTTAATATTAGTCTTTCATAATCTCTCTCTCATGGTTTTGTTTTTGATAGGTCTCATTAAGTTGCTGAGGCTGGCCTTGAACTTGTGATCCTGCTGTCTCAAGTCTCCCAAGCAGCTGGGAGTACATTATAGTTGTGTGCTGCTGTGCCCAGCTCCATAATCTTCTTTCATTTCTGATTTTCTCCATTATATTTACCAACTCTTCCCCTATCCTCAATTCCAGTACTGGCAATTCAAAAAGTTGTTTGTGGACTCCAAAGCTACACCTCCAGATTCCTTTCCACCACCACCATTTACAACCAGAAAAATGTAATATAAACTGCAGATATTGTCTCAGGATACAAACTTTTGTTTGCATTTGTTATTTTAGTCAATTCAAATTTATAATTATTTAAAAGAACCAAGGAGTCAATTTCAAAATAAAACTTATATTGAATAAAAAAATAAAAAAACAAACCAGGGAGAAGAAAAGAGACATGAGTAGAGCACAAAAGATTTTTAAGGCAATAAAACTATTCTCTATGATGTAATTGTGGAGACATGACATTATTCATTTCTCAAACCTACATTAAGACCATTTATAATGCCTTGTTCTATTAATATCTTCAACCAACATTTATTGAAAAGTTAAATATCTTAACTTTGTTCTTCATTTTTCATACTTCAGAAAGTATGGCTAATACCTAATTATGTTAACTTTCTCTAAAGCCATACTTTTAGTCAAGTCTATTCTTTTGATTTTTGTTTCCTTCTCTATACATGTACATGTGAAATTTTCTAATGTCCTAGATTTAAATGCCTCTGAATCCAACTCAATTTCATGTATGTCTTTATGACTAAGCCTGCCCTTTAAACAAGAAAGTTAACATATTGGTAACTAAATTTCAGAATGACTTACAAAGTAACTATGATGTAAACCGAATATAAGAGTTGACCCAGTCAGTAGACCATGGCACCATAGGAGATTAATGTATAGGAATACATCTTTATACATTATAAGAGTTAAGTTCTGGCTACAACAGTTAGTGCTTACCAATACTAGTTAAAGTTAACCTGGATATATCACACCAGTAGTTCACTGATAGACACACATTCATAGATACACCATTGCATGTATCAACATTTCCTGGTTAAAGAGACGATGCGGGGGGGGGGGGGGGTTAAATTCCTTCATTTGATTACAGTAAAAAAAGTCACATCTTCAGTGTAAGTCATTACTGATCGAAACCAGTTTGGTTTTCTTAAGAGTTTCTATTTTGTACTCCCCAAGAAGACTGGCTTCACAATACTTCAGTATGTTAACATTACTCATTGATAAAGACGCAGGAATTAAACATTTTCACAGATGTGATGCCACAGGGAAATATAATGGAAATAAGATTTCACAACTATTAACTGTGGTTCTATTTAAAGACATTTTAGAAAAATGTATGCCTGTATACTTACAATGGGCAAAATTTTTAAATATGGACATCTTCCTTGCAGTCTTCTAATTTTTATCAGGAAAAACAAAAAAGTTACTAAAGATAATCAGAATAATTTCAAGAGAACAGAAGTATCAATCTTCATGAAGCAGCAATATGCTAGGTCAAGTTTGACCTCACCTAATTATTGAGAATAATAGCTAGATACATGAGAAACTGAAACCAGAACACAGTTACTAATAATTCAGAAGTGAGATTCATTTTCTTACTTTGTATGTAAGATGACTTCATATTCAGAAGTGGGAAAGCAATTCAACAAACACTTAATCCATTTTGTCCCTATATAAAATGTCGGTTAAAAAGCTGAATGTCAGACTGGAATCTGAATCTGAAGTAAGCAGCTCACTGTGAGCTGTGTAGCTTATGTGGGCTTGGGAAAGTTTCTTAATCTTTGATCATCAGTTCTCTCAAATGCAAAATAGAAATAGCAGTAGCCACTTCATATACAATGCTTAGCACATCTCCTAGGATAAAACAAGCCAATAATAATTCAGATTATTATTATTACTACTACTTTTAAACACTGTATAAATATATAAATAATATATTTACATAAATATATTACACCCCAGAATATAAATGAGATTACCAAATTACAAGAATTCTTGAAGTGCAAGCATTATACTATCTGAACTACTAATTACTTATATTTGTGTAGCATTAACATTTTCAAAGCACTTTCATATTCATTATCTCACTTAATCCATACAATTCTGAGGAAGGTTGCACAGGGATTTTAGCAAAGAGGGTTAAATAATCTTGACTGAGGTCAAGAAGTCAACAGATGGTAAAGCCTAAGTTAGAACATAGATCCTTCTGTTTAGTTAAAGGATCTTTTCATTATACCATTGAAGTGGTAACAATAATGATGAATCATGCTCTAGTTTAATTTAATTTT
The DNA here is from genome assembly GCA_025594165.1 of Tamias sibiricus. Classification (NCBI taxonomy): domain Eukaryota; kingdom Metazoa; phylum Chordata; class Mammalia; order Rodentia; family Sciuridae; genus Tamias; species Tamias sibiricus. Next base: position 135,531,316 of record CM046663.1, on the reverse strand, counting down.
TATAATTTAATTAATAATCCTTAATTTATGGTTGCTTCTATATAAGAATGTCAACTACTTAGCAACAGTAGGATGGGATAAAAGGCAAGGAAGCAGCTCAGAAAATGGAAAGCAGCTGGGAGTGGTGGCGCACGCCTGTAATCCCAGCACTTGGGAGGCTGAGGCAGGAGGATCGCGAGTTCAAAGCCAGCTTCAGCAATGGTGAGGCACTTAGCAACTCAGTGAGACCCTGTCTCTAATAAAATACAAAAAAAAAAAAAAAAAAAAGGCTGGGGATGTGGCCCAGTAGTTGAGTGCCCCTGAGTTCAATCCCTGGTACCAAAAAAAAAAAGAAAGAAAATGGAAAGCAAGTTAAAGCAAGCATAAATTTTAACACTAGAGGTCTATCATCTCTCATCCAAATTGCTAAGAGCCAGATGTGTTTAGAATTTGCCAGGTATAGTGGTGCACACCTGCAATATCAATGGCTCAGGAGGCTGAGGCAGGAGGATCGCAAGTTCAAAACCAGCTCAGCAACTCATCGAGGCCCTCAGCAACTTAGCAAGATCCCATCTCAAAATAAAAAATAAAAAAAGAATGGGGCTGGGAATGTGGCTCAGTGGTTAAGTGCCCCTGGGTTCAATCAGTGTTCTAAAAAAACAAATTTTTTTTTCAGAATTTTTCAAATTTTAGAATATGATGTTGTATCTATTGTACATAATGTAAACACCCAATAAGGACTGAGGCAGTAGTTGAATAAAACATATTATTTCTGTAGCAAAATATAGGAATATGTACATTAAGTGGGAAAAAAGAGTACAGAGCCTCTATTCAGTAGTTTGCAATCAAATGAATAGTTTTATAAATTGACCCAATTTACAAGCAGTTTTGGATTTCAGAATTGCAGGTAAGAGATCATAACAAGAGTTTGTAATTAACTATAAATCAATCAATAAGTAAGTATCAGCTGGGCATGGTGGCGCACGCCTGTAATCCCAGCACTTGGGAGGCTGAGGCACTTAGCAACTCAGTGAGACCCTGTCTCTAACAAAATACAAAAAAGGTCTGGGGATGTGGCCCAGTGGTCGAGTGCCCCTGAGTTCAATCCCTGGTACCAAAAAAAAAAAAAAAAAAAAGTAAGTATCAGACAACTTGTGAAGAATACAGTAACTACCTCAGACATGGTTTATTTTGATCCTTAGCACATGTTCTATATCATAAGATTAAAAGTTAAAATTAAGTTCTTACTGCATATTAATGCCTTTATCAAAATAATATTTTAAATACAGAAAAATCACAGTGAGTTACTAAAGTTGGAATAGATTTGTGGCACTAAAGATTTGACTTGCCGGGCGCGGTGGCGCACGCCTGTAATCCCAGCACTTTGGGAGGCTGAGGCAGGAGGATCGCGAGTTCAAAGCCAGCCTCAGCAATGGCGAGGCACTTAGCAACTCAGTGAGACCCTGTCTCCAAATAAAAAAAATACAAAAAAGGGCTGGGGATATGGCCCAGTGGTCAAGTGCCCCTGAGTTCAATGCCCCGTACCACAAAAAAAAAAAAAAAAGATTTGACTTATTCTATGAAGGGATATTCAGAGGCAGAGAAGGAACTGACATTTAGGAAGGTGAGGGTGAGGATAGGGAATTGCAAAAGGAGAGTGATGAGACACGTGCAAAGATATCTTGATCAAGTGAATATAACATAATTACAGTTGGGATACAGGGATGGACTTGGAATATTTTCTTGACTCTTGGATATAAATATGGAAATAGATTAAAAGTAGATTTAAAATTGATAAGAGCTAGATATCTGAAGACCAAGAAAGACAGGAATTTAATTCTAATATAGTAGTCAATGACAAACTACTAACAACTTTGCAAATAATTGAAGCTATGCTCCCAGGAATTTTTGTTCAAAGACTTAAATCCTCTCCCCCCAGAAACACTATGATTGTATTGAAACGAAGCACTAGAGTAAAATAATATTTTCTATAAACAAGTAAAAGGAAAGAAGTAGGTAAATTAGAAAACAGATGATATTTAAATAGGATTACAACTTATTTTTAAATTTTCTTACAATAATGTAAATCAATAAGATAAAAACTATAACAAATGCTAATTGTGGATGGTGAAACATGAATGATTTAATTCCTTGCTCTTTTCTCTACTTAAAAAAAAAAATCCCCAAAATTAAAAAAATAATAAAAAAATAAAGGAAGTAATAGTGGTTGTAAAAGTTTTTTTTTTTTAAAGGGTTGGCTGTATACTATTTTTTGAAAAAAAAAAATCAAACAAAAGTAGTAAAAGATATAAAAGGTCGTTTATAAAGGTCAAAAGCAGAATGTACTGAGGATGAATAATTAACCATAGCCACAGTCTTCAGTGGTGAGGATACTGTGAGGAAGACTCAGGGCAATGACAAAGTACAAAATGACCTATAATCATCAGTATTAAGTTTCAATGACAGCATTACCCAGTAAAAAGATACTCTGAACAAGTTATACTTATTCTACGTATGTATAACATGTCAAAATACACTCTACTGTCATGTATATCTAGAAAGAAAAAAAATACTCCAAAAGACAGGATACAATGGAAAATTTCATTAATATTGCTATCAAAAAGGTTTTTTTGGGGGGCTGGGATTGTGGCTCAGCGGTAGAGCGCTCGCCTTGCAGCCCGGGTAGGATCCTCAGCACCACATAAACATAAATGCATTGCATTGTGTACAACTAAAGCAAATAAATAAATTTTTTTTTAAAAAAGGTTTTTTTAAAAAAATTTTTATTTATTCATTTATGGTGCTGGAGTTGAACCCAGGGTCTTGCACATGCTAGGCAAGTGCTCTACCACTAAGTTACAACCCCAGCTCTCAAAACGTTTGTTTTGTTGATAGTATTCGAGATCGAACCCAAGGGTCTTGCGCATGTTAGGTAAATGCTCTGCCATTGAGCTACCTCTCTAGCCATTTTAAAAACTTTTTTTTTTTTTTTTTTTAATTTTGGGACAGGGTCTCACGAAGTTGCTTAAGTTGGCCTTGAACTAGCAGGCCTCCTGCCTCAGTCTCCTAAGTAGTTGTCATTGCAGGTGTGTACCACCATGCCCTGCTAAAAAGAACTCTTGAAATTCAACAAGAAGAAAACAAGCAACCCAACTTAAAAATGGGCAAAAGATCTGAACAGCCACCTCACCAAAGAAGACAGACAGATGACAGATAAGCATATAAAGTTGTACAACATCATCTGTCATTAGGAAACTGCTAAAACAATGAAATACTACTACATATCCAGGAGGATGGTTAAGATCCAAAATAAACAAATGCTAGCCAGCGTATGAAGTAACAGGAACTCATGGCATGCAGAAATAATAATTTCATATTGCTAAGTTAAAGAAGTCAATATGAAAAAGACTGCACACTATATGATTTCAACTGTATAATATTCTGGGAAAGGCAAAACTAAGACAGAAAGATAATTAGTGGTTGCCAAGCATTCAGGGAGTGGAAAGTGGGATGAACAAGAAGTACAGGGGATTTTTGGTGCAGCTTAAATACTCTGATGATACTGTAAATATATTTATTATTGTATGTTTGTCAAAAAAGAGAATCTACAACACAAAGAGGGAAGCCTAATGTAAAATAAGGACTTGGCCGGTGCTGGCTTGAGAGGCTGAGACAGGCGGATCACAGATTCGAAGGCAGTCTCAGCAAAAGCGAGGTGCTAAGTAACTCAGTGAGACCCTGTCTCTAAATAAAACATAAAATAAGGCTGGGGATGTGGCTCAGTGGTCAAGTGCCCCTGAGTTCAATCCCCAATACCCGCCCCCAAAATAAATAAGTAAAATAAAATAAGGACTTCAGCTAATAATGTAACAATACTGGCTAATAGATTTTAATAAATGTACCACACTAATACAAGATGCTAACAATGGAGAAATTGTGAGGGTAGTGGAAGGGATAAAAGGGTATATGGGAACTCTGTATTTTTACCTTAGTTTTTCAGTAAATCTAAAATTACTCTTAAAAATAAAATTTGTATGCTAAAAAATAAAAAAAATCAAGTAAAAGGAATAGATTTGATGGCTTTGGGAGGTTTCTCTAAAGTAAATTTAAGACTACTTATATCAGAAACACTTAGGAAAAAAAAAAAAAACTCATAAAACTATAGCAAAAAACAAATGAAAATTAAGAACAATCCATGCCAGTTGTCACATCAACCCATGCCTAATGAACAGAGAATTATAAAACAGACCTGATAGTTTTTCTGCAGAGAGGATTATGATTAGACAAAATCAAAATAAGGCAAAACTTATAGATGTTTATTCACAGTCCCACACAACATCATGCTGCCGATTAAAACAAATCTATATAGAATATTCCTAATTCACATGGAAACACATGGTTAACATACACAAGAGAGACATTTTATTCATGCAATAACCTATTACCTAAAAAAGTTACCCACTGCTTTTTAAAGATGACTGGCCCAAACTGTAGTTCTATGTACAAGATAGCATGCTAGAACAATGGATTCCTTACAGATATTTCCCCTAAGGTATTTTGTTTTACCTATATGGGGTTATTTTAACAATAGAGTGTGAAGTTTTTCATAACAGGGCAGGTCTCATCAGCTCACCACAGACTACATTCACACATTGATATTACCTAAAGGATCTCTGTAGGTATTTCAATATGTGATTCCTCAAGCATATTATCCTTGAAAATATCACTCTTAAGAGCAAACTTTAAGAGAAGGCAATATTACCTGGGAATTCAGTGGTCAGTCTTTAAGAGCTACACTTCAAAGCTTCCAATGTAGTCTTTCTAACATGGGGTGGATTCTGCCAATCACCCAATTATCAATTATACAAAGCAAGCAAAGATTGAATAACAGGTTTCCTCTAGGAAGGGGCTAGTCAATCAATTGTTCATTCAATAAATACTGAGGACTTTCTATGTGTTAAGTACTACTCAAAGTGCTAAGAATACAACCTAGAACAAAATATTTAAATATTTCTGTCTCATGGTGATTATATTCTTCTATGTTTTTATGGTTACCATACCACTTCTACTAGGCCCAGCATTCTGATCGCTGAATATGTAGCAAGGGAAATCTAATGATCAGGTTTATTTTAAGAAATTAATATATATAATTTTCAAGACTGCTATATATAGTTTTTAGTTCTTACCTGGTCCTGTGTTGATAATAACGTAAACAGAGTTTCCAATGCTGCTCTTCGAACTGATGATATAGTGTGATGCAAAAAAGGCCAGACACGTGGAACTAAAACTGTAAGTGACTGCTGAATACTAATAAAGAAGACACAAATTAATCTTACTCATTTCTCAGTTGAAACTCCATACAGTACCTACATATCACTCATGCGGATCTAGTGATACTGATATCAAGTGTCTTTTGATAAATAAAAGATGATTCTATCCTATTTGCATATGAACATTCACTTAACATCCTCATTCAAAATTGTTATCACAGCACCAAAAGTCAGAGAAAATGTAGCCAGAAAGAAGGTTTTCCTTTGGCCTAATGCCATGAATAACCTTTATGAAGTTAGAACTTTCTAATATAACTATATTTGTGACTATGTTTATTCAGGAAAATGGGACACATATTCTAGCTACACAATCAGGTTTGCCAATCCTTATTCCATCCCCATGGCTAACCCCAATGGGCAGATGCACTTAAGTTTCATCCCCCTTTAAGGCCATCTCTGCCATGTATCAAATGAACAAGAGGTGGTATGATGATAGCTCTGAAATTTGTTATCCTGATTTAGCATTACTAAGTTAGAAAAACTCTCTCTCTCTCTTTTTTTTTTTTTCCTTCTCACAGATTAGATTTTAAATGGGAACAAGAGAAGTCAAGTCTAGGCTAACTTGAGCCAAAAGATTCTTTTTTTTTTTTTTTTTTTTTTAATTTATTTACTTTTAGTTGTACACAATGCAATTATGTTTACGTGGTGCTGAGGATCGAACCCAGGCCGTGCACGTACAAGGTGAGCACTCTGCCGCTGAGCCACAACCCCAGCCCTAGCCAGCCAAAAGATTCTTGCCACATTCATGAGTCACTTGTAAAAAGTTACCTAGAATTAGGAAATGATTCATAAGTAGCATTTGAAATATATACCTCTGTAGAAAAAGGCATGAACAAAAAAGAACATGCCAAGGTTAATTTCTTATCTATTCATCTCTCATGTTTCCTCTCAGGACTCCTATCTTTTAATATTATTTTTATTACTTGCAAGTTTATATGAACATTACTTCTTGCACTTATTTACATATTTAGTAGGTTCATTTACAAAATTCTAATTTGAACACATGCACACAGACATAAGAGACTTAAAATACATGAAGCATTATAACAATGTCTTGTTAATAGTGTAATTGTTCATGCACCAAAGGACATGCCGCATCCCTTCTTACATAAGCGTAAAATATCTGCCAAATATCACACATATGAAGCAAGATTTCTAATAATGCAATTTTGAAATAAACAAACAAAAGCATAGAAAACTACATTATTTCACATCAATTTCCCAGAATTTTCAGGACATCATTTCATTTTCTTACATTATCTAGTTTTTCTGATACCATCCTATAAGGCACAAAAGTCAGATCCACTCCAGCCTTTTTTTTTTTTTTTTTTTTTTTTAAGTTTTATTGGAACACAGGCAAGTTCATTCCTTTATGGATTTTATATGGCTGTTTTCATGCTGTAACTGCAGGATGGAGTAGTTGTGACAGAGACTAACTCACAAACCAAAAATATTCACTATTTGGGCCTTCATAGAAAACTTTACCAACTCTTGATTTAGAATAATTTAAAACCCCTGCGGTTTGCAGCTTATGGAGAGTTTTCATATGGGAAAAAACTCACTTAATTCCTACAATTTTCATTAGTAATGGGAGCATACAAAAAGTAGGAAACCCTAAACATATACCACCACTTCAATTTTTCTCTTCTTACTGTTTTTACAAACACTTATTTTGTTATTCCTACTTATGTGCTGTCCTACTAGTCTAAATTTAATGTTAAAGTAAAAGTCATATTAAGACATTTTCTACATGTTTCTTATACATCTAATTTCCACTGGAAATACACATAAGCCAGAAGATTCTTAAATCATAATTGTATGAACTTTCATTGACCACCCTCATTAGGCTAAGAAAAGTTATTAATATACTCAACTGTGAATTTTTAAAACTAGCATAGTAGTTTTTCTTATGTATCTCTAAGGATATTATTAATAGAATCAATAATATTTAGGAGCCAGTCTTAAAAGGCAGGGAACACACTAATTAACTGAGCTTCACATTAAATATCAGGATATCAAAGCCATTAACTTTAAATTTCTGGTATATGTTTTTGGCTTCACCTAATCTCTGCCTTTGAGCATAACAGTATTATGGATTCCCTTTCTGATAAGAAATTACTGAAATCAAGAATAAGAATTGAGAAAATGAACATTACAAAGAAAAAGTTCACAGCGGGTAAAGGTTTTGAAAATAGAAAGCAGATGGTCAATATAATCCTATAAACTTAATATCATTAAATAATGTCTGTATTTTGGGACCAAAGCTGGTAACAATATGTAATGATTATGTTTTTAATGTGAACTATTTTATGGAATTACATAAAGTAACTCAAGGATAAGGAAATTAGGGGTGGGGAGATGCATGGAGGGTTGTATTCACAGTGCCTTGTGCATGCCAAAACACACTCCACTACTAGTTATGCCCATCCCTGAAAATAACTTCTTGCCCCAAATGTGTTGGTGGCTAAAATAAGGAGAAAGGGGCTGCCTTGAAATAGTGATCTTTGGCATCCTCAACTTAAAATATTATTCTTAAAGGTGCTAGTATTGTACTCTTAAGCTGAGTTATCTGAAAAGAATACATAAAGAATATTTACTTTATAACCAATAATCAAAAATAATTACCTGCATTGTTGGACCTGAGGATAAGTTAACAAAGATGAAAGAAGAGTCATAATACTATTTGTTGAAGCTGTGAGATCATCTAATTCCAGAAGAGCATCCCATAATGTATTTATAATGAAGGGTACCTATAAGATCAATTTTAAAGAAAAGTTATCAACATTATACAAAAACAATTCACAAACCCTGCCAATCCCAATTAACTTTGATAGTGGCAATTTTATTTTTTTTTCCAACCTTTATTTTTATTTATGTGGTGCTAAGGATAGAACCCAGGGACATACACACACACACACACACACACACACACACACACACACACACAAACACACACATTCGCTCTACCACTGAGTCATAGCCCCAGTCCCATAGTGACAGTTTTAAACAAAGTTAAGGGGGAGACATTATTTGCCATTAACATATCTCTATCCCTCTTTTTAGTGCCATTAAACTCTACTTTAGCACTTCCCTTCCTAACCATATTCACACTGGGCAGAAAATTTCAGAAAATAAAATAGCCAATATTGTATTTTATATAAAAATTAAACTCTGAAAATACTGTATAGAAATACAAGATATGCCCCTTTACATAAAGCAATCTTAGTGCATTTAAAATGGTACCAGCTGGGGCTGGGGTTGTGGCTCAGCGGTAGAGCACTTGCCTAACACGTGCGCGGCCCGGGTTCGATCCTCAGCACCATGTAAATAAACGCAATGTGTACAACTAAAGCAAATAAATAAATATTTTTTTAAAAAATGGTACCAGCCATCATGAAAAGACAAATTTAATTTCTGAGCTAGTTGGGGCTGGAGTTATAGCTCAGTGGTAGAGTGCTTGCCTCGCACATGTGAGGCACTGGGTTCGATCCTCAGCACCACATAAAAATAAATAAAAGATTGTGTCCATCTTTAAAAACTCTTTAATACACACACACACACACACACACACACACACACAATGCTAGTTATGCATTTAACTTTTGTGTTCTGGATTTGATAAGATGGAATATTACCTATAACTTAAAACAATCACTTCAAAAAATGAAACCAGTATAAAAATAAATCAAAAACTAAAATAAAAACAAACAAAAATCCCCTTTCTAAAAATAAGGAGTAAAATAAAGAAGAAATGTCTGCTTTCCTCTCAAGGAATGCCTCTGTATATTATGTACATGAAGGGAGTAAGCAGGCACAATTCATTATTCCCAGGGATAATATATATATACATATAATATATATATTCAACATTACATGCACCTCAGGGATACCTGTCACAAGAAAATTAAGGATGAAGGAGGAAAAAATCCATATCCCAAATGTAAATATGCTTTACAGGAAAAAAAGAAGAAGAAAAAAAAACACTAAAAGATTTAATTTACTTTTTGTGTCTGAAGATAGACGAGGCTTTCAACTACCGGCACTAATGATGCTGCAGCAACCGCTCTGACATCATCATCAAGATCCTGGAGTCCTTCAATTATTCTAGTTAGAACTTTAGGCAATAAAGTATTAATTACATCCTGTAAAATAGTACATCAAAATAGATCAGTTTCCTATAGTACAACTGTTGTGCTTAAACATTTCTATTAAATTTGCTATGTGACAGCATAAAGTCCAACATTTATATATTTAAAAGGAATTACACAAAGAGAAAAGAAAAATAACGTCAATAGAAGCCAACATAAATAATCCCATTTGAGAAAAACTATTAAGTACTTTATTACTGATGTGACTTAAATATCTGAAGATGTTTCCTAAAATTACAAATTTTCTATGTGGACATGGACACACACACACACATCCAGGGTAGGACCTTAGCTCCATTTCTTATTCAATGTCATGGACAACCAAAGCAGGTATGAGAGAAGAGGAAAAGAAAAGGCATACCTTCCTGCTTCTCACTATTCCCATCTAATATCTTCTCATTTTCCCCAGTAGGACTGGCCTCCATATACTACTCCTTTGATCATATACTAGGGGTCTCATGGAGAATTGATCTTGCTATAAAATAGGGATAGCTTTTCTAAAACTAGCAAGGTGTTTCCATTTGTGGGAAATACTACTATTCTCTACATAGGCTACAGACTATAACATAGAAAAGCAGTTTTTGTTTGTGAAGGTGAAGGGTATGGAAAAGGGACTAGAGCCAGGAATAAGGAAGGAAGTAGAGAAGGAAATAAGGTACAGAGAGTCCTTGAGTTAACAAGCAAAAATCACAAGGAAATGTCATGTTGTTGGCAGTCATTAAAAAAAAAAAACAACTTAGCCAGGCACTGTGGCGCACGCCTGTAATCCCAGCACTTTGGGAGGCTGAGGCAGGAGGATCGCGAGTTCAAAGCCAGCCTCAGCAATGGCGAGGCACTTAGCAACTCAGTGAGACCCTGTCTCTAATAAAATACAAAAAAGGGCTGGGGATGTGGCCCAGTGGTCTAGTGCCGCTGAGTTCAATCCCCAGTACCAAAAAGAAAAAAAAAAAAAAAAAAAACAACTTAGAAAACTTCAAAAAGCTGTGAGTTTGTCTTGAAAGACAGGAAGGGAGTTTTCAATTCTTTTACATCATGAACAAGACGAAGAGAGGAAAAGCTGGTCCAAAGCATTAAGAAGCCATTCTGTGTATAGTTAATGAAAATAAACTAAGAGAAACACCTCCCCCAACATGCTTCAAAACCTGAAAGATTTACCTGGCGAACTGCCAAAGCATATTTTATTCCCAGCAGACCACCATGCCTAACTTCCCATTGTTCTTGTGTAAGTAATTTTAGTAGCACATCCACGGTCTTATGAACTCCTGTTTCATTCATGTGTTTCAAAACCACACCTAACGTCTGAGCACAAGTTTCACGAACTGGTGCTACAACCTACAGATGATAAAGAAAAGTTATATTTGCAAAAATATACAAACATTTTTTATAATTTAAAATTTGATTGAGCAAAGCTTTACTTTGATGATACTTACTTCATCAGAAACAAAGTCTCCAAATCTATCCAATGCAAAAACACAAAGGAGTCTAATAACTAAGTCTTCCAACCATTCTTGATGCTGCTGAATCATCTATCAAAACATAATCAGTTTTTAATAACAAAGATCACACTTTGTAAATAGTAAATAGGTCTATAGGAATAACTTAGATACAAAATAAAAAATAAAAATTAGGACAGATTATTTTAGCTGAATGAACAATAACCAAAAAGTAGAATCATTCTAATTACTATCTTTAAAATTAAGTACATCCTCTTTGATGACTAACTTGACTCCCACATACTCTACCACAAATCTTAAATTCATGGATTCTCTTAGTTGTACTTCAATGAGAAATTACTTAAGGTTGCTCAGGTATCAAATAAACTTGTCACACATCTACTATCCTATTACCAGTGTCTCTTGCTATAACAATCATGTTGCTTACTGACCTTTCCACTAACCTCTTACTCACCTTACTCTAAACTTTCCACGTCATTATATCCTGCTCAAATACTCTTTCTTCTACACGTTTTCCCACTCAATGTTTCCAAACATGTTCTTCCCTAAACTCATTCTTCCTGTTCATAAACAAACTTCTTCCTATCTTTCCTTTTTGCCTCTTTATAATTTTTTAAAAAATGTTTTGTCAATGGATCTTCATTTTATCTATTTACTTTATGTGGTACTGAAATTTGAAACCCAGTGCTTTACACATGCTAGGTATACACTCTACCACTGAGTTACAACCTCAGGTCCTCATAATCTCCCTCTTTTTTACCCTCACTCCTACTTCATGATGCCTATCTTTGTTACTTCCCTCTACGGGAAACACAGAACAATTAATAAAAAACTTGGTGATATTCATAGCTTTAATACACTCACCTCTTCTAAAGTGCTATCTCCCATTTTACCACCACTTTTCCCATGAGCTTTAAGAATTTCCCTTAGTCCAGTGCCTGCACCATGTCGAACCTAAAAAGAACCAAGAAGCAAAATGTCAGAGATTAAATGTTTAAAGAAACCAAGCTTTTCTTCAAACAAGAAAAAAGAAGGGCTGGGGTTGTAGCTCAGTGGTAGAGTGCTTGCCTCGCATGCATGAGGCCCTGGGTTCAATCCTTAGCACCACACCAAAAAAAACAAATAAAATAAAAATAAAGATATTGTGTCCATCTACAACTAAAAAGAGAAAAAGGGAACTGGGCGCAATGGCACACACCTATAATCCCAGCAGCTCAGGAGGCCGAGTCAGGAGGATTATGAGTTCAAAGCCAGCCTCCAAAAGGGTGACGCACTAAGCAACTGAGTGAGACCCTGTCTCTAAATAAAATACCAAGTAGGGCTGGGGATGTGGCTCAGTGGTTCAGGGCCTCTGAGTTCAATCCCCGGTACCCAAAAAAAGAAAAAGGGATATTGCATATTTAAAAAATTAAAGTGGAACTTTACAAGAATTTGTGTTTCAACTATCCAAAAATAATTACATGCATTAACTTTACAATTTTCTTGTTTACATGAAATATCTAAACATTCAAGCAAGAAAATAGCAATTCTAACATAGGTGTGCTAAGTCAGGAGGCTGAGATAGGATTGCGAGTTCTTAGACTCAGCAACTTAGCAAGGCTTTGTCTCAAAATAATAAATTAAAAGGAAGAACTGGTGGTGGGCACAGTGGCAAACACCTGTAATCCCAGTGGCTCAGGAGGCTGAGGCAAGAGGATCAAAGCAAGGCACTAAGCAACTCATTGAAACCCTGTTTCTAAATAAAACACAAAACAGGGCTGGGGATGTGGCTCAGTGGTGGAGTACCCCTGAATCCAATCCCTGGTACTCCCCATCGTCCCCCCACCCCCCGCCAAAAAAAAAGGGGATGTAGCTTAGTGGTAAAGTGACCCTGGTTCAATCCCTAGTACTACAAAAATAAAAAAAAACACATATTCTAAAAAATCTTTCTATGATATAAATCCACATGGTTGTAACTCTCCTATCTCCCATCTGCATTTCAGAACTATCCATAATAAGGGAAGAGGGAGAGTAAAGAAAGCATTGTTTTTTTTTTTTCAGTCTAAACAACAATATTATAGAACTATATGCATCAAAAATACGCTCTAGCCAGGCACTGTGGCTCATGCCTATAATTCCAGTGACTCAGGAGGCTGAGATAGGAGGAAAATAAATTCAAGTCCAGACTTAGCAACTCTGAGAGACCCTTGGCAACTTAGCAAGATGCCATCTTGAAATTTTAAAAAATAATAAAATAAAAAGGACTGGGGATGTGGCTCAGTGGTAAAAGCTCCAAGGTAACCAGTGTTAAGTGCCAAAAGATGAAAATTCAAACAAAATGTCTCATGACTAATGCTTTACTGTTGCCCTGAAATAAATCACCTTTCTTAGAGGAAGTGAGGATACTTTCTCCAGTGTCATCTGGAAGGGGAAAAAAAACAAGCCATTGACACCATACCCAAAACCTCATTTGAGCTAAGACTTGAATAAACAGAAGGACATAAAAGAACATCTATGTACTATGTACTATGCTAAAACCTTTCATTTTTTTTTTCCTTTCTTTCTTTTCTTTGCTGTGCTGGGATAATGCATAGTAGGCAAGTGCTCTACTACTGAGCTACTTTCCCAAGCCCAAAGCAAAAAAAAAAAAAAAAAAAAAAAAAGTTACCTAAGGGCCAAAGGGGGACAGAATAGTTTGATTATCAATTCAACAAATTTAATCAGATGTTTCACTGTCATTTTTCCTACATACCGAAACCTGTTCAAGATTTTCTTTGAAGAATATTTTTGAGGGTAAAAAACTGGTTTTGAAACCACTACTTGTTTGTGTGTGCAGAGGATTAAAATCAGGGTCTTGTGCATGCTAACCACAGGCTCTACCATTGAGCTACATTCTCAACCTTTGAAACTACTACTGCTCTTCATTAATCAAAATTATCCATTCAAAGAAAAGGAAACAATGCCTGGGAGAAAAATGTAAGCCTTTAGATTACAGTCAACAGAATGAAAATAAATAAATAATTCACTTTAAAGTATGACTAAAAGGATATGAAAGGAGAAAAATCAGTCTCAATTTTTCTACTTGGAGGTCAATGATATGATGTGCCCTGAAGTCCTAGTCCAGTCACAAGAGAAGACTAGAGACCCTTGACAAAGTATACTGTTCATGACACTGTTTCCTTAATTAGCACAAAAAATAGAGCCCAGAGAAACTGTAATGAAGATATCTTACCTCCCAGGAGGGATTAAAAAGGTCATTGCAAAGTTCTTCACAAAAGCTTTCCAAAGGCCATTCGTTTGTCTGAATAAGAAAGACAAAGTTGCTACTAGTTTAAAAGATCTGTTTTATGCTAACGATTAGTAATTAAATAAAGGTATTTATTTGTTGGTCTAAGTAGTAGTAATTTGACTCTAAATTTTAAAAATAAATAACAATTTTTTAGTAATAAAGACAAAATGTTTACCAATAAAATGTCTCAACTGATAAATTATTCAGTACTCTCAACCAACACATTAGCTTAAGAAATTATAAACAATTTCAATAAACACTTTAGGTTATTTCAATAGTACCTCTTCAATTAAGGAAGAGCTGTCTGGAATGTTATCAATCAAGACTTTGGAATCATTTGCAGTCTGATTAACAACAACATTTGCTATTTTCCGTCTCTTTTCTTCTGGCTCCCCATCAGTGCTATCATTGCTAAAAAAAAAAAAAAAAAAAAGTCATCATTTCAAAAAGTAGGTAAAGAATAATGTGAACCACAATGACTGTAAGAAAACCCATCACTTGAATAAATGCTCTAGCATATTCTGCTTATATGATTTATTAAAAATCTCATTTATCGGGGCTGAGGTTGTGGCTCAGCCTAGCACGTGTGTGGCCCTGGGTTCGATCCTCAGCACCATGTATGTATGTATGTATGTATGTATGTATAAATAAATAAACAAATAAATGTATTGTGTCCAGCTACAACTAAAAAAATAAATATTTTTTTAAAAAATCTCATTTATCAAATAACTTACAATAACTGCTTAATTTTTTTTTTTTTTTTTTTTTTGGTGCTGGGGATTGAACTCAGGGGCACTCAACCCCTGGGCCACATCCCCAGCCCTTTTTTGTATTTTATTAGATACAGGGTTTCACTGAGTTGCTAAGTGCCTCGCCATTGCCGAGGCTGGCTTTGAACTCGCGATCCTCCTGCCTCAGCCTTCCAAGTGCTGGGATTACAGGCGTGCGCCACCGCGCCCGGCCCCTTTGTAATCTTAAGCCATCATTTGGAGAGGATAATTAGTACGAAAAAAAAAAATCTATTTGGGAGGACTTTTCTTGTAACAGTAAATACTCTCTGACAACTGAGCAAAACAATCCAAACAGTACTCCCCAGTTAAACAAAAAACAGCAAAATGGTTTTTTACGAATCAAGCAGACATAGATTTAAGCTACACAGCATTAATGTCTTAAGTGAAAAAAAGAAAGATTACTACCTTTTCTCGTTAGTTTCCACGGCATCCCTGGATCTCTGTTTTGCAAATAGTTTGGCCATTCTTTTAGCTTTATTCTTTTGTCTATTGCTCATTCCTGCTCGGAATTCTGAGTCAATCAACTCTGCTGCCTGGAGCATCTAAAAGAGTAAAGGAATGCTAAGTTTGAACTTCAGAGGTTAAAATAAATACTTATAGTCTCAGCCTCAGGAAAGGCCTAATTTACAGAGAACCATACTATAAATTCCAGTATATATAGATCAGTCATATTCTTTGACAGCCCCATGTTATGCTATTCTATTGTATAGCTGTACATAATTTTATTTTCTTCCTCCTCCTTCCTTATTCTTCCAATTCCCAACACACCTGTGTTTAACTTTTTATGCCAAATATGGCACAAATAAATGCTAACCCATAAAGAGGGCTTTGAAGAGGTGAGACTTCAAAATAACCACATTACCAATTAAAAGTTATGAGAATAAAGAATGTGCATAAAATAAACATTATCATCAAGAATGGGAAGTAATACTCCACATATGTCTAGTACGTCAAAATATACTCTATTGTCATGTATATCTAAAGAGAACAAATTTTTAAAAATAAAATGCCAAAAAAAGAAACAAATCATCATCTGTTGAAAAAAAAATAATTACAGCCATAAGTGATTAATTGATCCAGCACCCTACAGGCAACTGAGCCCTATTAAGCACTCACTGCCTACTTGTTTTGCTCTCTTTTCTATTCATGTAAGATACTAATAAAGACTGTGTAACAAACAAGGGACAGTGGTTTGTGCCAGTGATCCCAGTTACTTGGAAGACAGAGGCAGAAGGATCAGAAGGATCACTTAAGGCCAGGAGTCTGAGCATAGGCAACATAGTGGGTGTGGGGGAAAGGCTGTGATAGAAACGATTTAAACCCAAGCCAAAAAATCCCTTCTGTGACAAACTGTACGATTCAACTAGAATTTATACTTCTATAACTGGGTATGTTACTAATGTGATGCTCTGCGGTAGTGTTGGTCTAGGAAGCATTGGCACATACACAAGGTAACTATTAACCATAAGTAACATCCCCTAAGCGTCTATAACATATAATGCCAACTAAACACTAATCCAGCAAAACCCAAATTAGCATTGTTCATCCCATATGTAAGTGTTCTGATGTCTACAGATCACTTTCTCTAAATATACCTCCTTATACATTTCCTTATACCATGTTCAATTATCTATTATGGTACCACATTACTGATTTTTATTAAATCTCCTGTTTTTTTTTTTAAACATCTTATGCTTCTCTTTCTACCACATTTCTTTCCATTCCTTCCTGGCTGTCATATTTCTTCCTCTTTACACTCTCTCCTTTTTCCTACTAGTATCTCCCATTTTTTTTCTATGCCAAAGTAATTTATCATCACACATGCCCCCAGCCCTAAAAAATACACGTCATAAAGTCTAATGGTTTAGAAAACAACTAGTATAAGACAAATAGAATCAGCAAAGAGAAAGGACAAAGGAATGACAAAATAAGCAGAAATTCTCAATGGGACCCATGGCCTCTAAATATTGGGGGGTGGGAAAAGAATACTAAACTCCTTGAAATGTAGTATTTTACTTGTGTGGGAGCAAAGAGCCACAACTTTTACTAGAACTTCAATGAGTCTGTGGCATTAAAATAAAAAAGTTAAAAAGCACATCTGCATCCACTAGGAACTGAAAGACTAATTAAAAAAAGGAGGAAAAGAAAGTGAAATTATGGTGCAACCACAAAATAAAATAAAAGGAAGTTGTCAAAAAAGAATGTGATCAAGAGCCAGGCGCGGTGGCGCACGCCTTTAATCCCAGCACTTGGGAGGCTGAGGCAGGAGGATCGAGAGTTCAAAGCCAGCCTCAGCAATGGCGAGGCACTTAGCAACTCAGTGAGACCCTGTCTCTAATAAAATACAAAAAGGGCTGGGGATGTGGCCGCCCAGTGGTCGAGTGCCCCTGAGTTCAATTCCCAGTACCCCAAAAAAAAAAAAAAAAGTGATCAATCTGTATGTACCGATATATGAAGTGGGAAAATGTAAACAGGGCTTAAATGGACACATAAATACTTGCATGTACACAAAAAAATTCAGGAAGAATGCACAAGAAACTTAAAAGGGTTGTTGGTGAGGCATGGGGACATGTATATCCATGAACATGGGCAAAAAACGTTTTACTTCATATTGGTTTTTTTTTGTTTTAAAATATTTTTAGTTGTAGGTGGACACAATACCTTTATTTTATTTATGTGGCGCTGAGGATCGAACCCAGGGCCTCACACATGTGAGACAAGCACTCTACCACTGAGCCATAGCCCCAGCCCCTTTACTTCATATTGTATATCCCTTTTTTGTTAGTGTTTTTTGAACATTTTTTCTCAATTAAATGAATAAATCACAGCTCTGAAGACTTCTATCATCAAATCTGACTATAATAGCTTTTCTTCTTTCTCACTCTTCCTACAAATTACTTTTTCTTTTCTTTTCTTTTTTTTCCTTCGGTATCAGGGATTGAACTCGGGGTACTTGAACACTGGGCCACATCCCCAGCCCTTTTTTTGTATTTTATTAGAGACAGGGACTCACTGAGTTGCTAAGTGCCTCGCCATTGCTGAGGCTGGCTTTGAATTCTTGATCCTCCTGCCTCAGCCTCCCAAGTGCTGGGATTACAGGCATGCACCATCGTGCCCGGCTACAAATTACTTTTTCTTTCTCACATACACACACACACAAAACAAACAAACAAACAAACAAAGGAAAGAACAAATGCAGCAACTAGGATCTTCCAATACCAGTGGCTCCTAAAAGGTCCACCACAGCTTTTATTTAACAGTCCAATGTCATAATTTCACTTTCTTTTCCTCCTTTTTTCATTATCCCAATGGATGCAGATGTGCTTTTTAACTTTTTTATTTTAATGCCACAGACTCATTGAAGTTCTAGTAAAAGTTGTGGCTCTTTGCTCACACACAAGGAGGTAGGCTGAGTTTCTTTCTCCATAGAATCTATCTGCAGAAATTTAGTTTCTATGCTGAGAGTGATGACACATGTCTGTAATCCCAACTACTTGAGAGGCTGAGGAAGGAATACTGCAATCTCCAGGTCAGCCTAGGCAACCTAGCAAGACCCTGTCTCAAATACAACTGGGGGAAGTGGGGTATCGGAGATTGAACTCAGGGGCACTTGACCACTGAGCCATATCCCCAGTCCTATTTAAAAACAGGGTCTCACTGAGTTGCTTAGTGTTTTGCTTTTGCTGAGGCTGGCTTTGAACTCATGATCCTCCTGCCTCAGTCTCCTGAGCCATTGGGATAATAGGCATGCACCACCATGCCTGGCTCAGATACAATTTTTAAAAAGGGCCAGGGATGTAGTTCAGTGGTGAAGTGCTTGCTTATTAGCATGCTTGAGGCCTGGGTTTAATCCCCCATGTCACCAAGAAAAAAAAGAATAAGTAAAAACATATATTCTGTTTATGAAAACACTTAATGGCACTAAACAACAATGAATAGAATTAAGCACAGCATTTAAAAAGAATTACAAATGCATAAGCAAAATGAAGCAAACCCTCTGTGTTACTTGCAACCAACCAACCTAATGTTTTACCTACAGGTTGTTTGTTTACAAGGGCTGCTGAAGTTGGTGTATAATCCAAATCTTCATCATTGAAGAGTTCTTCAGTACTCATTCCAATTGCTTCTCCCATATTAAGGCCAAGTTTCTTCTGTAGTAGTTTTCGCTGGCGTGCTATCCTCTCTTTAGGATCTACTTCACCTTTAAACAGAAAAGAAATATATTTCCTCCAAATCAATTAAGAAAACATCTACTGGGCTGGGGATGTGGCTCAGCGGTAGAGCGCTCGCCTAGCACGTGTGCGGCCCGGGTTCGATCCTCAGCACCACGTAAAACCGCATTGTGTACAACTAAAGCAAATAAATAAATATTAAAAAAAAAGAAAAGAAAACATCTACTATATGCATATGACTTCATTGAAATAAACCATTGTACCCTTCTACCAAAAGAATCACGCTCACAATAATATCAACATCCCATAAATCCATTGCCTAATCATGATTGAAAAATAGTGTTCTAACTAACAAAACATTCTAAGAGTTTTCCCTGAGATAGTTTCATAGTCGCATTATCCATTATCAAGTACATATGAAATAATAAGATTCGTTATTGGGCTGGGGTTGTGGCTCAGTGGTGGAGCACTCGCCTAGCACGTGCGCTGCCCGGGTTCGATCCTCAGTACCACATAAAAACACATTGTGTACAACTAAAAAAAGCAAATAAATAAATATTTAAAATAAATAAATAAACACATGTGTACAACTAAAAGCAAATAAATAAATATTAAAAAAAATTTGTTCTTATGGAAATAAAACAATCTTATTTTATAGCTAGAAAGCTCTATCTCGACTACAAAACAAAATCTAAATTTTAATAGCAGCTCACCAGTATTGAGGATTGAACCCAGTGGTAGTCTACCACTAGGCTATATCCCCAGTCCTTTTTTGAGATATGGTCTCACTAGCAAAGTTGCCAAAGCTAGCCTCAAACTTGTGATCCTCCTGTTTCAACCTTCCAAGTAGCTGGGATAACAGATGTGTATCATGCACCCTGCTAAAATCTAGATTTTATTTGGCAGAAAAAAATCAACAAATAAATACTTATTCCAAATGTGGACTTTATATGTTCTTAGATGACATATTCCTAATAACCCAAATAACAAAGATAAGGGGGAAAAAATAGGTTTTGAATGTTTCAAAACTCTACTAGTTTTGAAACAGCACTACCTCTGGGTTCAATCCCCAGTACTGGTGAGCTACTATTAAAATTTAGATTTTGTTTTGTAATCTAGATGTAGTCTAGATAAAGCTTTCTAGCTATAAAATAAGATTGTTTTATTTCCACAAGAATTAATCTTATTAGCCGGGCGCGGTGACGCACGCCTGTAATCCCAGCACTTTGGGAGGCTGAGGCAGGAGGACCGCAAGTTCAAAGCCAGCCTCCGCAATGGCGAGGCACTCAGCAACTCAGTGAGACCCTGTCTCTAATAAAAACACAAAAAAGGGCTGGGGATGTGGCCCAGTGGTCAAGTGCCCCTGAGTTCAATCCCCAGTACAAAAAAAAAAAAAAAAAAATTAATCTTATTATTTCATATATACTTGATAATGGATAATGTGACAATGAAACTAACATTCAGTGGACAACAGTAGAAGAAAATAAACAAAATGATATTATTTTAAAAAATTCAGCCTTAAAAACAATGAAACTATGAAAGATGTCTCTCTATATTGTTGAAATTTTCTTTAGTTTTAAATTAAAACAATAATGACCTGCTTCTAATAATATCTGAGTGAGTTCCTCTTAGAATAACCCTCTGCAGATAGCAACCCTGGTCAAAATGTTTTTTAAAAAACTACCTGAAGGGCTGGGCGCAGTGGCACATGCCTGCAATCCCAGCGACTCAGGAGGCTGAAGCTGGAGGATCAGGAGTTCAAAGCCAGCCTCAGCAAAAGCGAGGCACTGAGCAACTCAGTGAGACCCTGTCTCTAAATAAAATACATGGGCTGGGGTTGTGGCTCAGCAGTAGAGCGCTCGCCTAGCACTTGCGCGGCCCTGGGTTTGATCCTCAGCACCACGTAAAAATAAATAAACAAAATAAAGTTATTAAAATTTTTTTCTAAAAATAAATAAATAAAATACAAAAAATAGGGCTGGGGATGTGGCTCAGTGGTCGAGTGCCCCTGAGTTCAATCCCTGGTACACTCCCCACTGACACACACACAAAAAACTACCTGAAGGTTCTAAAATGGAATAAAAGTAGGCATTTACTTATGAGAGTTGTAAATGGCTGGAAGAAGTAAATGGCACTGGGTGGGATTCTCCTTTCTGTAGCTTTTAGACCGAAGACAGATCCAGTCCATGCAATGTGGGACAGCTAAAACTTGGATTAAAAATCCCTATCACGGGGTATGTACACCAATAATCCCAGTTAGGTTGAGGATGATTGTAACTTTGAGATCAGCCTGGGCAACTTAGTAAAAACCCATCAAAAACAAACAACAACAACAACAACAAAAAAAAAAAAAACGATTAGGGATATAGCTTAGTGGTAGAGCACTTGCCTACTATACACAAGGCCCCAGGTTCCATCCCCAATTACCATAAACAAAAACCGCAAGTCTTTCTGGCTTGAAGAACTAGAAAGAAAAATAACTAGGAAGAAAGAGAGAGTTAGGGACCACAATAGTCACTAGTCAGAAAAGACAGAGCCACAAAGAGAAGGCTGTCTAAATTCTGGGTAAATTCAGCCCAAGTCTCTGGCTGACTCCAGGCAGACTCCAAACAGTGAAGCTAAAGCCAAAATCTAAAAGCCAAAACTGAGATTTGAGCTATTGTCCACCACAGAATCAGGAAACTGATCTTGAAATTCTGAGTTCTGTTAAATTAAATGCCTGCGAAAGCAAACAAGCAGGCAAAAACAATGACAATCTTCAAAGGAATAAAACAGAATCCAGTTTGCACAGCATAACATTCATAATGTACAAGATCCAATTCAAAATTCAACAATGTACAAAGATACAAGAAAACATAACTCATTCTCAAAAAAAGACAATGGAAACCAACTTCAAGACAACACAGATGTTGGAATTATAAGATTTTTAAGTAGCTAATACAACAGTGCTCAATTTAAGGAAGATATTGTCACAATTTAAGCTTCAAAGATACTATCACAATGAATGAAAGGATACCTTGGTAGACAAACAGAAACTACAAAACAGAATTGTATCCTTGAAAAGGATCAATCATATGATGTACAAAACATGCCAATAAAACTATTCTAAAAAAAGAAGAAGTTGCCCTAGGCTGCGCATGGTGGCACATGCTTGTAATCCCAACTACTTGGAAGGCCAGGGCAGGAAGATAACAAGTTTGAGGGAGTTTTGGCAACTCAGCAAGCCCATCTCAAAATAAAACAAAGAACTAGGGATATAGCTCAGTGATAGAGTGTTTGCCTAGCTTGTGTGAAGCCTGAAGTTCAAACCCCAGTACCCAAAATAAAAACATAAATAGAAACTAAAGGCTAGGGGACTGGGGGGGGGGGGGGTGTAGCTCAGGGGTAGAGCGCTTGCCTAGGATGTGTGAGGCACTGGGTTCAATTCTCAGCATTGTATATAAATAAAATAAATGTCCACTGACAACTAATAAATAAATAAATAAAGGCTAGCAAGTAGATCAATGGTAGAGAACTTGTCTACCATGCATGAGGCTCTGGGTTCCATCCTCAACACTGCAAAGAAAAAGTTCTGACAAGGATGGGGAGAAATTGGAATCCTTATGCACTGTTGGTGGGAATATAAAGTGATACAATTGCTATGGAAAACTTATAGTAGTTGATCAAAAGATTAAAAAAAGAATTATATTACCTGCTTGGAAATTCACTTCTAGGTATACACCCAAAAGTACTGAAAGCAGAAACTACTCAAATAGATATGTGTTCATCCCTGCTCACAACAGCATTATTTACCATGGCTGAAGTGTGGCAATGACGGATAAAAGGGTAAACAATATGTGATTTATACACACACGAAATATTACTGAGCCTTCAAAGGATAGAAACTCATAACACTACAACATGAATAAACCTAGAGGACATGATGTTAAGTGAAATAAGCCATTCATAAGAATAAAAGTACTGTATAACAATTCACTTATAAGAGGTGTGTACAGTAGTCAAACTTGAATGATTTGGATGCCCAAAGAATCAAAGGATGTATTTGACCCATAGAGACAAAGTAGAATGGTGGTCACTGGGAGCTGGGACAAGTGGAAGTGGTAAGTTTCTATTTAGTGGGTATATTGTTTCAGACTTCTGAAGACTGGCTGCACAACAACATGTATGTACTTAACACTATCTAACTGTATATTTAAAAATAGTTAAGATGATAAATTTTATGTTATGCATACTTTACCACAATTTTCTAAGAAACCGAATACATTCCATAACAGTAATAAGAATTATTTAGTACTGATATATGTTACAACATGGATAACATTCTGCTAAGTAAAAAAGCCAGTTAAGAAAGATCATATGTCATATTTCATTTATATGAAAGGTCCAGAATAGGAAATCTATAGTCAAAACATAGACAATTGGTTTCTCAGGGCTGTGAGGAGAAAGAAAGTAGGAGGATAAAAAAGTAATAGTTAAAGGATATGGGTTTCTTTGTGAGGCAATTAAAACGTTCTAAAATTGACTGTGGTGCCAGCTATGGTGGTGCATGCCTGTAATCCCAGAGACTTAGGAGGTTGAGGAGGGAGGACTCCAAGTTCTAGGCCAGCCTCAGTGACTCAGAGACCCTGTCTCAAAAGTAAAAAATTTTTAAAAAGGGGAGGCTGAGGATGTAGCTTAGTAGTAAAGCACTCCTGGGGTCAAGCACCAGTACCAATTAATTAATTAATTTAATTAATTAGATTTAACTGACTCTAGCAACATTGCACATCTGTGAATATAATAAAATCCACTAAACTGTACTTAGTAAACTTACTGTTTAGCAATAACTGTGAATTATATCTCAATAAAGCTATTTGAAAAAAAAAAATTTTTTTAAAGATTGCTCTATTCAAGCCTGTTGAGGTGGCACATGCCTGTAATCCCAGTCACTTAGGAGGGGGTAAGGAAGGAGGACTGCAAGTTGGAGGTAAGCCTGGGCAAATTAGAGAGACACTGAATAAAAAATAAAAAGGGATGGAGATGGAGTCCAGTTGCAAAGCACCCCTTGGTTCAACCCTCAGTACCAAATAATTTAAAATAAAAAGAGAAAAGAAAGATTGCTCTACTCAAGAAGGAAGAAAACTAGGCATCAAAGGTACTGTTGGATCACAGTCTCAAAACACTGACCCCCAAACTTGTCCTCCCATTTCAAGGAAAGTCCTACTGGGAAATAATCTACACAACTTAACTGCAAAGCAAACTTAGATAAACAGCTATACTAGTCATGTATAGACATTCATATATGAGAAAACAAAAACAGGTCAACAGACATTTAAGTAAAAAACCTAACTTCAGGTTTTCAATGAGCACTGTTCGAGCAAGGTGTGACTTATCAACACTAACACTGAGTTCTCAAGAAACTAGGGTTTTGAATCCCAGTTATATATATCAGAGCCACCTTAAGAGCTGTTCTTTTAAATACAATTTTGCATTGCTGTCCACAGATCTATGAAATCATATATCTATAGGCTAAGACCCAAACACACATTTTTAAAAGGTGTCAAAGAAGATACTGTCCTTTACATATGGAAAAAGAATCAAGAATCTCTTATAACATCTATGATATTTTATTAAGCTTAGTAAACTTACCAATAACGGTTTCAAAATAGTTCTACATCTTTTATCAGAAAAACTATGCTTTTTTTGAAACTTAAGCAAATTATCCTGTTAATTCTCTCCAAAAATAAACTAGATATTTCAAATACAAACCATACTAAGCAAGAGAAAAGGGCTTCTGACAATTTTTAAGATGAACAAATTGAAGTTCATTTAGAGATTAACAAAACTATATATTCTTTGAATGATAATTAACTAGCAAGAAAACAAAGCCCCATTCAGTTTTGGTTTTTAGCCAAAGGGCAACTTATTTACTTACAGAAATTCATTAAAAACATCAAGGTTTTTCCACTCAAGGCCACAATCTTGAATGGCCAAAACATTTATTTTATATCCAGACAGATTCTGTAAGTTTAAAGATAATGGGACAATTATCTATCCAAATTTTAATTTTTAGTTTTTGCTTTAGATGCCAGCATGAGTAGATCCAATAATATTACAAATACAAGATAAAGACAAAACAACCATGGGGCTGGGAGCGCATCTCACTAGTAGACTGCTTGCCTAGTATGCAGAAGGCCCTGGGTCTGATCCCGAACACTGTCAATAAATAAATAAAACAATCAAATGACCTCTCAAATTTCCACAGTTGTGAAAACATTACTATATTCTATACTGTGCTAATACTGATTTTTAAATCTATTATCCTGAGGCTTTTGAGTAATACATCTAATTTTTATATTGCATAGTAAAATTAATACTGAAATATTAATACATATTAAGTAATGATACATGGTACACAGTCGCTTAAGAGGAAAAAAAATAATTCTACTGTAGCTTTTTAAAACAAGATTGCTGGCTATCTTTCCCATCAATATCAGTCAGTTTACATTTCATGACATGTTAGATTACAGTGAAATTATATACCAAGTGACATATCAATATGAAAACACAAAGTTCAGACTCTATTCTACAGGACTATTACATACCTGATTTTTCATCTTGGACTTCAAATTCTGCACCAGCAGACCCAAAAGTGATGCTCCATGTTGTAACAGTCTACATATGTCAAATCTGTCAAAATTCAATCGATCTGTAGTAGATGAATCTTCCATTGAACTTTCCGAAGTAGTTTCTAGACAGGTTTAAAATATTAATGACCATATAGCCAAAGTGTAGAATCAAAGAAAATAGCACATCATAACTTGCAGTGTGTGTGTAATAAGGAATAATGAGCTAGCAAAGAGAAGTCTCTTTTCTACAAGTCTCCTGCTTACACATTTCACTGGACAAGACAAATCAACACAACAACTCAAAATAATAGGTCCAGAAAATAAAAACAAACATTTTAGACAAGCTAAAATGTATGCTGAAAGTGATGTTATTCTGGCAACAGGAAAATGGATATAAATGCAACATTTTAAATTTTCACTTAGGGAACACACTTATTCTATCATATAAAGTGTGGCCTGATTTTATCCTTTGACATCAATCATACTACTATGTAAGTGATACTATATTGCCTGATTCTGGGAATCAAAAAGAACTCCAAGCCGGACGTGGTGGCGCACGCCTGTAATCCCAGCACTTGGGAGGCTGAGGCAGGAGGATTGCGAGTTCAAAGCCAGCCTCAGCAAAGGCGAGGCACTTAGCAACTCTAATAAAAAGGGCTGGGGATATGGCCCAGTGGTCAAGTGCCTCTAAGTTCAATCCCTGGTACCAAAAAAAAAAAAGAACTCCAACTGAGATAAAAATGAAAAATAAATTTTCACTTAAAATGTATACCTTTTCAACTTTTCAAAAGCATGATTTGTTTTTAAATGTCATTACAATCAGAAGACAAATACAATTTTTTACCACTACAGAATATCTCTAAAGAGCACATTAAAAAACTAAATATTTGCCCCTCCAAATATTCACATGTAACTTAATTATACTTAAATTTAGAAAATAACCTCACTATACTATTCTCCCAGCAATAAGAAAATGAATTGTTTCACGTATTAGCACTGTATTCACTTAATTTCTTTTTCTAAGAATGTGAATTCCTTGAGCATACTGTAGTATTAGTAATTTTTTAAATGTACAAAAACATTGCTTATCCATTTATTTTATGTTCAGTGGTAAAAATACCTTATTCAGTATCATTTTCTGACAAAATCTAACCTAAAAGCATGAAAACTAAACTAAATTAAAACAAGTCATTCAAATATAAACTACACTACTGTAGTTAATTCTGCATTAGGATTTTACTTCAAGCTATTTTTTGCATTTAAAAGCACCTTGTTTTGTTCTTGGTACTGGATTCCACTCGGGCACATTTTTCACTATAGCCTCAACAGCTTGTCCTGCTGCAATCCGGGTATCCCAATTTGCACTCCTTAAATATATCAACACCTTAAAAAATTATAAAATAGCATAGTTACATATCAAAAAATAATGTTTGCTCAAGGTAGCCAAAATCAAGAAATATAAATTGTTATTAATTTATAACCTGGCAGCCCTCCAAATATAATATATATCTATCTTTTTATTTTCAGTTGTCAGTGGACATTTATTTATTTATATATGGTGCTAAGAATCAAACCTAATGCCTCACACATGCCAGGCAAGCACTCTATCCCTGAGCCACAACCCCAACCCCAACCCCATCACTACCATTTTAAAAAGGGAAAATAAACTTTTTGTTTTTGTTTTTGTTTTTTGGTACCAGGGATTGAACTCAGGGGCACTCGTCCACTGGGTCACATCCCCAGCCCTTTTTTGTATTTTATTAGAGACAGGGTCTCACTGAGTTGCTAAGTGCCTCGCCATTGCTGAGGCTGGCTTTGAACTCGCAATCCTCCTGCCTCAGCCTCCCAAAGTGCTGGGATTACAGGCGTGAGCCACCGCGCCCAGCTGGAAAATAAACTTTTAAGAAAAGAATACTTAAGCAAGTTAGGCACAGGTCTGCAATCCCATCCCAGTGACTCCGGAGGCTAAGGAAGGAGAACTGAAAATTCAAGGCCAATCTTAGCAACTTAGTGAGGCCCTAAGCAATATGGTGAGATCCTATCTCAAAATAAAGGGGGGGGGGGGGTTGTTTGTAGGGATGTACTTCTGTGATAAAGTGCCCCTGGGCTCAATCCCTGGCACCAAAAAATAAATTTAAAAATTAAGCAAAAAAAGAAAAAAAAAAAGTGCATTTAAAAAACATTACATTAATTAAAAGCAAGTACACATATTCATTGAGTCCTATTACATGCAAAGTTATACATGACATACCCTTCCCCTACAAAAAGCTCTTAAAAGTTAGGCTGGGGATATAGCTTAGTGTTAGAAAGGTTGGACAGCACATGCAAATCCCTGGGTTCAATTCCCACCACTGCAAAAAAAAAAAAAAAAAGTACAAAAGCTAGTAGAACAAATAAATTCAGCAGAGCTATAAGTCATAAAATTACCACACAAAAATCAAATGTATTTCTATGTATTACTCTGAAATGAAATTAACAATCCTATTTGTGACAGCATCAAAAACTAGAAAGTACTCAAATTTAATAAAAGAAATGTGAAACTTATATACTGAAAACTATGAAATATTAAAAACTGTTCTAAAATTAAAGATCTAAATAAATAGGCACATCCTGTTCATGGATTGGAAGATTTAATATTGCTAAGATAATAATATTCCCTAAATTGGTCTATAGATCCAACCCAATTACTACAAAAATCTTGGCTGGTGTTTTTGCAGAAATGCACAAGCTGATCCTATGATTCATATGGAAATGTAAGAGACCCAAAATCACCAAAATAATCTTGAAAAAGTATTGTAAATTTATAACTTTTTATTTCAAAATTCACAGTAACCAAGACAGTGTGGTACTGGCAAAATGACAGACTACAGACCAGCGGAATAGAGTACCAAGACAACTCAGTGGAGATTCTTTTACAACAAATGGTATTGGGAAAACTAAATAGTCAACATGAAAAACAAATAACCCAATAAATAAATGGGCAAAGGAACTGAACAGACACTTCTCAAAAGAAGAAATACAGGGCTGGGGACATAGCTCAGTTGGTAGAGTGCTTGCCTTGCATACACAAGGCCCTGGGTTCAATCCCCAGCACCAAAAAAATAAAAATTAAAAAAAAAAGAAAGAAAGAAATACAAATGATCAACAAATACATGAAAAAATGTTCAACGTCTCTAGCAATTACAGAAATGCAAATTAAAACTGCACTGACATTCCACTTCACTCCAGTCAGGATGGCAATTATCAAAAATACAAGTAACAACAAATGTTGGCAAGGATGTGGGGAAAAAGAGAATGCTCATACATTGCTGGTGGGACTGCAAATAAAGCAGTATGAAGATCCCTCAAAAAAAAAAAAAAAAAAAAAAAAAGGAATAGAACCACCATTTGACCTAGTTATCCCACTTCTCAGCATATATCTGAAAGATTTAAATCAGCATGCTAAAGTGACACATCCACATCAATGTTTACAGCAGTACAATTCACACTAGCTAAGCTATGGAACCAACCTAGATGCCCATCAACAATGAATGGATAAAGTAATTGTGATATATATATATATATATACACACACACACACACACACACACACACACACACAGTGGAATATTACTCAGCCACAAAGACGAATGACTTTATAAAATATGCCAGTAAACGGATGGATCTGGAAAATATTATGCTAAGTGACATAAACCAATCCCCCAAAAACAAAGGTCAAATGTTTTCACTGATATTGGAAGCTAACCCACAATAAAATGAAGGGGTGGAAAGGAGAGAAGTTCAGTAAATTAGACAGAGGGGAATGGGAATGGAAGGGGGATATGAATAGGAAAGACAGTAGAATAAATCTAACATAATTTTCCTATGTACACATATGAAATTACCTAAGTGAACCCCACCATTGTGCCAACCCACAAGAATGGGGTCCTAATTAGATTAAGATACATCCGATGCTTGTATAATTTTATCAAAATGGATACTACTGTCACGTATAATTAAGAACCAGTAAAATAAAAAAGAAAAATGATGAACATCTACCTCACACCATGTACAAAAATTAACTCAAATATGAACCAGAGACCTAAAAGGAAGAGCTAAAACTATACAACTCTTAGAAAACATAGGGGATAAATCTTTGTGACTTTAGGTCAGGGAATAGTTTCCTAAGTATGATAGCAAAAGCACCAACGAGTTAAAAAAAAAAAAATCAACATTAAAAACTTGTATGCTTCACAAGATACTATCAAAAAAAATAAAAACAACCAACAAAACAGGAAAACACATGTAGAAATCATGTATATGATAAGAGGGTTGTATCCAAATTGTATAAAGAACTCTTACAGGGCCGGGGTTGTGGCTCAGCGGTAGAGCACTTGTCTAGCATGAGTTGAGGCACTGAATCCCTAGCACCACATAAAAATACAACAAATAAAATAAAGGCATAGTGTCCATCTACAGCTAAAAATATATTAAAAAAATAAAAAAAAAGAACTCTTACAACTCACTTTTTATTTTAAATATTTATTTATTTGCTTTAGTCATACACAATGTGTTTATTTGTACATGGTGCTGAGGATCGAACTCAGGCCGCACACGTGCTAGGCGAGCACTCTACTGCTGAGCCATAACCCCAGCCCACAACTCACTTTTAAAAGATAAATAAGGCTAGAAATGTAGCTCAGTGGCAGAGTACTTCAATCCCAAGTCCTACTGAGAGGCAGGAGGATCACTTGCACCCAGGAGGTAGAGACCAGCCTGGGCAACACAAAAAGATGCCTTTAAAAAAAAAAAAAAAAAAGGAGGAGGAGGAGGAGAGGAAAAGGGGGAGCAAGAGGGGGAGGAAAGAAAGAAATTTAGGAAGGAAAAAGGATAAATAACTCAATTTAAAATTGAGGTAAAAAACGATCAAATTTCCCCATATCCTTGTCAGGACTAGGTATCATCATCGAATGCTTTGAATTTTGCTATATTTTGATAGATACAATACTTATTACTGTTTTGTATTTACAGTTTTGTATTTTGTATTATTACAGTTTTGTATTTGTTTAATTATCAAAAAGGTTGGGCAAAAAGGACTGGGAATGTAGCTAAGTGGTGCACTTGCCTAGTATGCAAGAGGCTCTGGATTCAATCCCTGGTACTAAAGAAAAGGAGGGAGAAGAAGGAGGAAAAACAGGAGGGAAAAAAAGTGCTGTTAGGCATTATTTAAAATTATACTGTTAGGGGCTGGGGTTGTGGCTCAGCGACACAGCGCTTGCCTAGCACATGAGTGGCCTGGGTTTGATTCTCAGCACCACGTAAAAATAAACGCATTGTGTACAACTAAAGCAAATAAATAAATATATTTTTTTAAAAAGTATACTGTTAATTTATAGGGTTATTTTTTTCCTATAAAGTACCCATTCATAACCATTGTTCACTACTGGATTGCTCTTCACTTTATAATTAAGCACTTTGTAGAACAAAGAATTGGTATTCTATCAATTTGTTATTTTGAACACATTTCTATTTGTCTTTTGAGTATGGAGTCTCTTTTTTCTATTTGATTATTAAAATGATTTGAGTTGGGGATGTAGCTCAACAGTACAGCACTTGCCTAGCATGCAAGAGGCCCTGGGTTCAATTCCCAGCACCAAAAAATAAATTAAAAATAAAAATAAAGCCGGGCGCGGTGGCGCACGCCTGTAATCCCAGCACTTGGGAGGCTGAGGCAGGAGGATCGCCAGTTCAAAGCCAGCCTCAGCAATGGCGAGACACTTAGCAACTCAGTGAGACCCTGTCTCTAAATAAAATACAAAAAAGGGCTGGGGATGTGACCCAGTGGTTGAGTGCCCCTGAGTTCAATCCCCGGTACCACAAAAAAAAATAAATAAATAAAAATAAATAAATAAAAATAAAAATAAAATAATTCAATAATAAAAAAGAAGGGGGCACAAGGTCTGAATGGCATTTCTCCAAAGAACTAATAAACATGAAAAGATATCTGATATTATTAGTCATCAGAGAAATGTAAATCCAAACCACCTCAGAAATCTGAGCCTTTATACACTACTGTTAGGAATATAAAATGAAACCACTTTGGAAAACATTTTGGCAATTCCTCAAAGTTAAACATAGTTACCATGTATCCTGGCAATACCACTCCCAGGTATATAACCAAAAGAATGAAAACATACTGCTATGGTTTCAATGTCCTCACCAAAACTCAAGTTGAAATTTAATTCCCATCGTGAGGTATTAAGAGGTAGAATCAGAGCCGGGTGGGGTGGCGCACGCCTGTAATCCCAGCACTTTGGGAGGCTGAGGCAGGAGGATCACGAGTTCAAAGCCAGCCTCAGCAATGGCGAGGCACTTAACAACTCAGTGAGACCCTGTCTCTAAATAAAATACAAAAAAGGGCTGGGGATGTGGCCCAGTGGTTGAGTGCCCCTGAGTTCAATCTCCGGTACCACACAAAAAAAAAAAAAAAAAAAAAAAAAAAAAAAAAAAAAAGAGGTAGAATCAGTAAGATCTTTAAGAGATGATTAAGTCATGAGGTCTGTGTCCTCATGAGTGGACTAATCCATTCGTGGATTAAGGGGTTAAATGGAGCCAGTTTGGCTCTATCTTTTGGATGTGCCACTTTTGCCAAGTGATGCCCTACAACATGTAGGGACTCTGCAAAAGGCAGCAAGAAGGCCTTTGCCAGATGCAGCTGCCCAATCTTGGGACTTTCCAACTTTCAGAACTATGAGTTAAATAAACCTCTAATCTTTATAAATTACTTTGTTTACAGTATTCTGTTATTGCAGCAGAAGATGGACTAATTCATATACCTCCCTACAAAAATTTTGTACATGAATTTTCACAGTAGTATTTTTCAAAATAGTTAAAAAATGGAAGCTAGGCTTGGTGGCGCACACCTGAGGCAGGAGGATCACAAGTTCAAAGCCAGCCTCAGCAATGGCGAGGCACTTAGCAACTCAGTGAGACCCTGTCTCTAATAAACTACAAAAAAGGGCTGGGAATGTGGCCCAGTGGTCGAGTGTCCATGAGTTCAATCCCCGGTACCAAAAAAAGAAAAAAGAAAAAGAAATAACTCAATTATCCATTAATTGATGAATGGTTAAGATGTGGTATACTATAAATATATATTGTATATCCATATTCAAACAGTGGGATATTATTCGACAATTAAATGGGATACAGTAATGGTATGGACTATAATATGAACACACTATTTAAAGTGAAAGAAACAAGTCACAGAGATTACAAATTAGGTATGATTTGTTTTACATAAAATGTTCAGAATAGGGGCTGGGGTTGTGGCTCAGAGGTATAGTGTGTGAGGCACTGGGTTAGATCCTCAGCACCACACAAAAATAAAATAAAAGGCAGTATATCCACCTATAACTAAAAAATAAATATTTTTAGAAAATGTTCAGAATAGGCAAATATACATACAACATTATTTTAATGGTTTCCTAGAATTGGATATGGGAAGGGGAATAATAGAGAGTGAGGTTTGATTAGGCTGAATAGATTGAGGTTTCTTCTTGGGTGATAAAAATGTTTTAAAATTAGACTGTGGTGACAACTGTTGCACACAATAGTAAATACCACTGAATTGTACAATTAAGATATATACAAATTACATTTCAATAAAACTGCTTGAAAAACAAAACCAAGACAACAGGAAAATACTGAGGGTAGAGAAGAGGATAAGAAGGCAAGAGGTTGCTAAAGACAACTGCCCCTTTTGGAATGATTTGATGGCAGCCAATTTGCTGAGTTCTGAATTAAGAACAGAACTCACTTGGAAAGCTTGAAACCTTTACTAGTTCTGCACAGTCTGTCCTATTATATTGTTCCCAGTCTAGGTCTGTCAGACCTCCATTTCTTCCCTTGGAATAAGGAGGAGAAATACACATGCTTCTATTTCCTCACCTTACAGATGCCTAATATGCAGCCTTCTCTCTTCTGAGAATGTGGAGGCTGTAGGTAGCAAATCACTGTCTCTCCAAGTACATCTTGATTAGAAAGTTAATCTAGGAGGGGAGTAGGTTGGAAAGGGAGTCTTTAGAAGCCCTTGGGGAACAACCATATAGTGCAGATTTGTATACGTTGAAAAAGGACTTACAACTCCTACTGCTATGTATCAAAGCGTGACAAATGAGAATTAAAGGAAGAGGTTAAACTAGAAGGAAGAGGTATCTTCAGGCTTCCAATATCTGGGCAATCATATTGTTCCCCTACCCTGTTCTCTATCTCCATCCCAACATTCCCCTCCCCACCAAATCACTCCTGCTTTACTTTGCATGCCAGGGAATTAAATACATGGAATTCACCAATTACAACCATGAAGGTACACTTAAACAAGCCTAGAGAGTTCAGTAAAAATACAGCTATTGCTTAAGGAAAGAACACAGAGTAAGGGTATGAAAACACTGGTCCACCAAAGCAGAATGTTTCCATTTCAAACTGCTATTAACTAAGAATGTAATATAAGAATTAGCTTCTCATGTATTTCAATCATTGCCCATGAGTACTTCATTTCTACCAACTATGATGTAATTATTAGCCATTAAGAACAAGTCAGACCACCAAGAAACCAGATTAACAACTTAGTTCATTACCAAATTGGGTCAGATTCAAACTTGTGACACAAGCAAAAAGTTGTATATTGTCAAGTCCCTTAAAGAATTAAGCTTGAGTTAAAAAAATAAAATAAGTCTTGTGATCAAAGAAAAGAAACAGCAAAAATTTTAAATCTATTTGGAGAACCGTAAGATATTTAATGGAATTTATAGAGATCATAAATTGTTACTTAACATAAAATTATGTTTATCTTTACTTTTGTTTTCCTGTCCATGGACAAGTCTCTACAATTGTTATTATACTAAGGAAAATAAAAAGAGTTCTTACTTTAGATAACAGATTATTTAGTTCATGAGGATGAAGCTTCACCACTTCTCCAAGTTGCTGTGCAGCAGCTTTTCTTGTAACTGGAGTAGTGCCAGTATCCAGTAAGATAAAAAAAAGACGATCAAGCCTATAACAAAAATATAATGGTTAACCTGAAATGTGTTTCCTCATAAGTTTGAGTCAATAAATGTATTAAGCACCTATGAACAAAGACCTATGGAGGGCAGCAGGAGATGCCTAATCTCTGCTCTCAAGGAAGAAATATCTAGAAAAGGGAACAAGAACAGAGCAATAAGAAAAGGAAGAGTATGTTTTGGGAAGTGAAAAAACATAGCTTGTTGCACTTAAGAAAACAGAAGAAGCTGAAGCCCAATTGTGGAAACCTTTGAATATATAGTACAACCATGAAAGTCTTTGGTAAACAAAGTGAGGAGCTATGCTTTGGAAGATTAATCTGGCAGTAGTGTGAAGACTGAAATAGAAGGAACCTTTCAGAGAATTATAGGCTAAAAGTGCAGAACTGAACTATAATTTTGGCAAGAAGATTAGAAAGCGGCTGGTAGAAAAGATTCAGAAGAAAAACATACATGGAGCCGGGCGCGGTGGCGCACGCCTGTAATCCCAGTACTTGGGAGGCTGAGGCAGGAGGATCACAAGTTCAAAGCCAGCCTCAGCAATGGCGAGGCACTTAGCAACTCAGTGAGACCCTGTCTCTAATAAAATACAAAAAAGGGCTGGGGATGCGGCCCAGTGGTCAAGTGCCCCTGAGTTCAATCCCCGGTACCAAAAAAAAAAAAAAAAAAAACATGGTGTATTAGCTGAAATATTTAGGGTGAAATATTAAGGACACAAATTTTGCAACTTAGAAAATAAAAATGTCATTAAAAAAAAATGTGAAGAAGCAGTAGAGGAAATATTATAGAAGAAGATGACTAGCTCACTAGTGGCAGGGAAAGTACAGCAAGGAGAGAACAAAGAATAGAGATTTAAAATTCATGTTGAAGTTTGGACTAAAGTTATGGAGGTAGCTGAGCCCAGTAGAATATTCCTAAAATCCCGGAGACTCAGGAGGTTGAGATGGAAGGATCACAAGTTTGAGGCCAGCCTCAGCAACTTAGCAAGGCTTACCTAAGCAATTTAGCAAGACCCTGTGTCAAAATAAAAAATTAAAAAGCTGGGGATAAGCCGGGCGCGGTGGCACACACCTGTAATCCCAGCACTTTGGGAGGCTGAGGCAGGAGGATCGCGAGTTCAAAGCCAGCCTCAGCAATGGCGAGGCACTTAGCAACTCAGTGAGACCCTGTCTCTAAATAAAATACAAAAGAGGTCTGGGGATGTGACCCAGTGGTCGAGTGCCCCTGAGTTCAATCCCCAGTACCACAAAAAAATAAAATAAAATAAAAAGCTGGGGATATAGCTCAATGGTCAAGTATTCCTCCCTGGATTCAATCCCTAGTATCTAAACAAACAAGCAACATACATACATACATATAGGTATGGTAGTACATGAGTTAGCTGAAGAAAAGGTGATAAATAATATGTGCAAATTTATAAAATCATACAGCATAGGGGCTGGGGCTATGACTGAGCAGTAGAGCACTCATCTCGCATGTACGAGGCCCTGGGTTCGAGCCTTAGCACCACATAAATAAAATAAAGGTATTGTGTCCACCTACAACTAAAAAAATTTTTTAAAAAAATCATACAGGGGTTGGGGTTGTGGCTCAGCAGCAGAGCGCTCGCCTCTCAAGTGTGCGGCCCGGGTTCAATCCTCAGCACCACGTAAACATAAATGCATTGCATTGTGTACAACTAAAGTAAATAAATAAATATTAAAAAAAAATCATACAGCATAATGGCACAAATTCCAGGGCCACAGTGTCTTAGTTCAAATCCTAGTTCTTCCACTTCTGAAAAAAGCTGGGGATAAAATCATAATGTCTTGTACCTAGAGTAAGACAGTGGTGGTAAAAAGCAGTCACTTTGCTTCTAAGATACAAGAAAATCCTAAAAAGCCTTAAAGAGGCAAAGTCACAACTAATTACTACCACCTGTTTACATGTTATATGGGTCTAGACCTATCACCATACTAATTACCTTCAGTAAGGTAAAGCAGATGCTACAGGTAATAAAAGGAAGGAGGCTTCAAATCTGGAATGAGTGGATATTTAAAATAAAATGAACATGACAAGGGGCAAGGTTGTAATGACTATTAATTCTACATGAGGGAATACATCTTCAAATTTTATCAAATAAGGAAAAGAAATTAAAGGGCCCAAATCAAGCATAAGCATTAAGCACTGATAAACTGCAAACAGACTCCTGTTACTTCTGGGATTCCTTTTATCTCACAAAGAACTAAAAAGTTACAAAGTGAACTTCTGAAAGCCTTTTATTACAAAACATAAGCTTACAAAAGGTTGAGAAATTGACACTTTTTAAAAAAAATATTTTTATTTATTTGCTTTGGTTGTACACAATGCGTTTTATTTGTACATGGTGCTGAGGATTGAACCCGGGCCGTGGGCATGGGCCGTGGACGTGGTAGGCGAGTGCTCTATCGCTGAGCCAGAATCCCAGCCCCCGAGAAACTGACACTTTTTGTGGCATCAGGGGACAAACAGTAGAAACACGGCATTTTAAAAAAACTAGTCATTAGTAACTATAAAATCATAATAAATTATAAGAAATATGATAGATATTTTTCTGTCAAGAATGCTAACATTTTCTCTCATATGTGGACACTAGACCAAAAAGAAGGGAAAATAGAGGGGGTGGGAATCCCACGAAAACAGAAGGGAGATCTATAGAACAGAGAAAGGGGACTGAGTAAAAGGGAGGAAAGGCAGGAAAGAGGGTAACAGTGAAATAAAACTGATCAAAATATGTACATATGTAAATATACCGCAGTGAATTTCACCCTTACATATATCTATAATGTACTAATTAAGAGAAGTGTGTTTGTCCCTAGAAGTGAAGAATGGGAAGCCATGAGAGGAGGAGAGGTACTTTAGATGCTCTCCAAATCCTTGGTTATGGAATACTTAGCCCATCCTAGTACACTCAATCTGGCTGGTGGAGTTGCTTGTGGCATGTGCCTTGGCTGGGGCCTCTGGGTACACTTTGGAATGCTCTCCAAAAGCTCGATAAGTGAGACAGACACAGAGACCAGAACTGAAGCAAGCATCTTGGGGAATACAAAATGATTCTTGTGGTCTGAACTAACTTGTGGTCTGAAATAAAGATAGGAAAAGAAAAAGTTGCTGCCCAGTGCTCTCATGCTGCTGTTTCCACCTACAAGCAAATTCAAAGGAGAAACCCTGAGCACTCAAACAGGAATAACTTGGCCAGACCAAAGTGGTGGTCAAAGCCCCTGATGAGCCGGGCATGGTGGCGCTTGCCTGTAACCCCAGCACTTGCGAGGCTGAAGCAGCAGGATTGCGAGTTCAAAGCCAGCCTCAGCAATGGCGAGGCACTTTAGCAACTCAGTGAGACCCTGTCTCTAATAAAATACAAAAAAGGGCTGGGGATGTGGTCCAGTGGTCAAGTGCCCCTGTGTTCAATCCCTGGTACAAGAAAAAAAAAAAAAAAAAAAAAAAAAAAAAAAAAAAGCCCCTGATGAAGAAACCCTGACTAAAATACTGACCCACGCAAAAATGCTGGGACTGTAAAAATTTTTTTTTTTCCTCCTGCCTCAGCCTCCCAAGTGCTGGGATTACAGGCGTGCACCACCACGCCTGGCTTGTTAATTCAAGACGCTGGATGTACCAAGATGGAACCAGGCTCCCCAACTGTCCTAGTAATTAAGCCATGACCAGCAGACCTAATCAACAAAGTTCCTAAAGCTTTTACTAGATGGGCTTTTGTATGATGATGATCCAATCACAATTTTTTAAAGCCTGTCGAATTCTAACATTAAAAGCTCAATTTGTTTCCCCAATTTAAATATTCTTGAGATGAAAGTAAAATTTGTTCCTGTAGGGGAGACACTAATTATTAAATAAATAAATAAATAAATAAATAAAAAGAAGGAAGACCAGTGGAGTAGAGGAAGAGGAACAGGGGGAGGAAGGGAAGGAGGAAAAAGGTAAGTACTGGAAACTTAAATAGAAAAGCAAATTATATTCCTTGCTTGAATGATTATGTCAAAATGAATTGCAGTAATAGGTGTAACTATAAAGTACTAATTTAAAAAAGCTAACAGTACTATGAAATTTTCAGCTATTTGAGAACAAAACACTAAGAGGCAAAGTTCACAATGAAAATTATTTTAAGACAATTAAAGTTAACAACATAAAGAAAAAAGGGTTATAAGACAGTTAATTTCTAAAAGACATACAAACAGTAATTTACTTTTTAAATACAATATGCACAGACATGACCCAGTACTAACACAGTATTTCTCCTTGCTCATTCAGGCTATTTAAACACTTACCTTTAGTTGCAGATAAAAGATTGTTTTCTGACCACCAGTATTCTTATTATTCTTATTCTTATTATTCTTATTATTAGCTACAACCCCAGCACTTTTTATTTATTTTGAGATAGGGTCTCACTGAGTAGTCTAGGTTGGCCTCAAACTTACACTCCTTCTCTCTCAGCCCCCCCTAGTCTCTGAGATTACAGGCTGCACACGCCCAGTGTGTTCTTAAAAAGTTCTAAGACCAAGTCAGACCTAAAATCCCTTCGCCAGAAAATTACTTCCCTCACCCATTCATTACATAACTTTCAGGGTGCCCTTTGACTTATCTTCATAAGGAAGTTGAGATAGTAAAGTTCATGAGACCCCTCTTGTTAACTTTTACAACAAATAATACCTTAGGAACGCTAACAAATGCTAACATATTGCCATAACCATAATTTTTAATGCCCCCAGCTTAATGAAGAAAAATTTAAGCATCTACTAACAACTTTCTATATGCATCATCAACATAAATATCTTTTCTTTAAAGTTTCATATTGTCAAATCAAACTAAATTTTACATCTTCCTGGAGCCTGCATATAACTGCAACCTAACTTGGTCGAAATATTCATTTTAAACCTTCTACATTCTATGCCAGGCAAAATTACTAAAAATTAAATATTTAAATTAGTTTCAGTATAAAGAATTAGCCTAAGATTAAGTTTATTGGGGCTGGGGTTGTGACTCAGCGGCAGAGCACTCGCCTCGCACGTGCACGGCCCAGGTTCGATCCTCAGCACCATGTAAACATAAATGCACTGCATTGTGTACAACTAAAGTAAATAAATAAATATTTGAAAGGGAAAAAGAAAAAAGAAAAATATATATATAAAGAATTAGCCTAAGATTAAGTTTATGCTACATATGCTATATACACTCTTCATAACATTGGACTTTTTTTTTTTAATAATGTGTACAATTCAGATAGATTGAGAACTTTCCTACAAGAAAGAATGGTAAAAATGAAAAACTAGACTTCCAGTCAGGAGACCACTAATATCCCACTTCTACCATTTCTTTTTTTTTTTTTTTTTTTGGTACCGGGGATTGAACTCAGGGGTACTCGACCACTGGGCCACATCCCCAGCCCTTTTTTGTATTTTATTAGAGACAGGGGTCTCACCGAGTTGCTAAGAGCCTCACCATTGCTGAGGCTGGCTTTGAACTTGCGATCCTCCTGCCTCAGCCTCCCAAGTGCTGGGATTACAGGTGTGCGCCACCACGCCCGGCCCCACTTCCACCATTTCTTAGAAGATTAAGGGAAGCTCACTAACTTCACTTAATCTTATTTTCAAGTGTAAAAGTATATATACACACACATTTTAAATTTTACAATCTTACAGGGTGATTTTGTTTCCTATATGTTTGTCCTATTTATGACTTATTTGATGCCAGTTTTAGATTATCACTGGGAAAATGTCAAAAACTTCCCAGTCCCTTTTTTGTGATAGACCTTCTACTCGTGGTGATCAAAAGCAATATTGGGTGCAAAATAAATTCTAAGGAAAATACAATATTATCCCATTTATAAACCCATATGCAAAAATAAAAACAATTCTCAAAAATTTCCTAAATCAGCCGGGCATGGTGGCGCACCATGCCTGTAATCCCAGCACTCAGGAGGCTGAGGCAGGAGGTTGTCGAGTTCAAAGCCAGCCTCACAATGGGGAGGCACTTAGCAACTCAGTGAGACCCTGTCTCTAATAAAATACAAAAAAGGGATGGGCATGTGGCTCATTAGTTGGGTGCCCCTGAGTTCAATCCCTGGTACCCCCCCCCCCCAAAAAAATCCCTAAGTCATTAAAAATTTCCTCAAACCACTAATTAGCTATTCTCTATTTTTTTTTTTTTTTAAAGAAGTAGATCCTACACTATGGAACACAAATTATCTCAATTTCTTTCCCCTTACTTCTAAAGATTAGTCTGTATATTAACCCTATTTCAGATTGAAGACGGTTCTCACTCTTTCTCAAGGCTTAGATACTGTCCAACTTTTATCTTAATACTGTCCTGTCCTCCTATCTTCAATTATCCTTTCTCCAGTATCTCAAAATCACTGCTTCATTAATCCAGTCCTTTCTATAGTCCACTCTGCAGAAACCTCTAATGAGAAAATAAATCACTTGACTTCCATCTTCTAGAACATTTTCCTTTTACTGCCAAACATCTTGAACAAGTGTCTTAAAACACTTCTTTCCTTTCTCATTGTACATAATTTAATCCTTACAAATCAAGTTTCTTTCTAGACTACACCTATGTAATATAGGTGTAGTATATCTATGTCACCAATGAACTCTTATTTGCCAAATACAATAGTTTTCTCTTAAATTCAATTTTGTTTAACTCTTCAATGACATGTGACACCAGTAAGTACCTCATTCATAAAATACTTTCCTTCCTAAATTTTCACATTACTCTGTTCTCCAAATGCTTCTTTCCTTGGTCTTCCTATTCTTGACACACTCAGTTATGAACATTCCCCCAGATTTAATTCTTGGTTACTTATCTCTCACCAGTTTCTCTTTTTGAAAATTGTAGTTTTATTTTTTTGTATCAGTACACTAGCCCATCTGGGAGCTCCAGTTCCACACTTTCAACTGCCTGGTAAGCATAACTTTACACTAAATGGGATCCCACTGAGAGACTAACTTCCTAAAGCACCATTTGTTCAGATCATTACTTTATTCTAAAGCTTTCAATGGCTCACCCTTACCTACCAGATAGTAATCCCAAACAAAAAACTATCGTCCAAATATGGGTCTTTTTGGTTTCCCTAGTTTTATCTATACTGTTTTCTCCACTTAGAATGTCTTTTCTTGGTTCAATTTGTTAACTAGCTTCTTTCCATCAACATTCAGCTACAATCCTTCACCATTTGACTGCTATACAATAGACATTGCTTTCTCTTCAGAAATTTACATAAATTTTCACCTTGAACAGTTATTTAGGTATTTATTATGCTTTTTATATGCAACATATCTTATGTTAATTCATTACAGGATGGCTTATCCTCCTTTTTAGGCTTCACTTTCTTCAATGATTCTTTTGTCTCCCAAAATACTTTGCACAGTATTCAAGTATTTATTATGTTATAATTACAGATAAGGAAATTTTCAAGTTTCTTGAAAGTTTAAGCACCAATATTAAGGAAATTTTGCTTCCTTTAAAAACATCTTTAGGGCTGGGGTTGTGGCTCAGCGGCAGAGAGCTGGTCTCACATGTGCGCAGCCCGGGTTCGATCCTCAGCACCACGTAAACATAAATGCATTAAATTGTGTAGAACTAAAGTAAATAAAAATAAATATTTTTAAAAAATCTTTAATAGCTATATTACACAAAAACAAGTTATAAGAATAACTAAGTGAAGCTAAGGTAATGTTTAAATAAGTGAAAATATCAGCACAGCAGTACTTTAACATTCTGAATAAGGCAGTCATGCTGGCTCCAGTCATAGCAAGCTCAAAGAGCCCATAATTTCCATTCTTCCTGAACTTTCCTTTATCCTCTGTGCCCCAGCTGCATTTAGAACCACACTCCTGCCCAAAGACCTTCATGTTTTCACTAACCTAATGCTAATCCTGCCCTATAGCCCCACAGTTACTCTTTCCCTCTCCTTTCTGCAGAGCCTTATATTCCAATGCCATGTCATGTCATCTCTGTTCCCTCACCATCCAATTGTCCTGAGGATAGAAAATCAGCTTACTCTCTCCTTCAATCCCAGGCCTGTTTATCCTTACCTCTTCCACTCTGGTGATAGCCAAACTTGCTTTAGTTGTATCCTCTCTGAATAGAGGAATGGGGACATAAGAAACTCCTTTGGTTCTCTTGACTCAAAGTTCCTTTTGGAGTTCTCCATTCCTCTCTCCCAGACAGCAAATTAGACATCACACAAAAGGAAAAACAAAGGGATGAAAAGACAAGGATTTGACAGGAGGGCAATCTGACCCATTACCCCAGGGTAGTCAACTATGAGGCAAACAGAATAAGCACCAGGGCCAGGCCACAGTGGAAAAGGCTGGTGCAGTTAAGTGGTGCTGGAGGATCAGAACTATACTGGAGGGCAGACAGGTTTCTTGGTGAGGTAGAAATCTAAAGGAAGTTAGATGTCAAGAGAGAAGGGAAGTTAAAAGGAGGGCTGACTGAAGGAACACAGTAGTTACAAGACTAATTTTGCTTAAAACTTCTCTTACAGATGTTTCTAACAGGAAAAAGACATAAAGGAAGAAAGTCATTCTTCATGCTCTGAAGGACAAATGGAAGAGACAAAGGTAACAGATATAAAATTTCTGTGTTAACAGCTCAGCATGGTGGCACATGCCTGTAATCCCAGCAGTGTGGGAGGCTGAGGCAGGAGGATCAGGAATTCAAAGCCAGCCTCAGCAAAGCAAGGCGTTAAGCAACTCAGTGAAACCCTATCTCTAAATAAAATACAAAATAGGGCTGGAGCCGGGCGCGGTGGCGCACGCCTGTAATCCCAGCACTTTGGGAGGCTGAGGCAGGAGGATCGCGAGTTCAAAGCCAGCCTCAGCAATGGCGAGGCACTTAGTAACTCAGGGAGACCCTGTCTCTAATAAAATACAAAAAAGGGCTGGGGATGTGGCCCAGTGGTCGAGTGCCCCTGAGTTCAATCCCTGGTACCCCCCCCAAAAAAAAAAAAAAAAAAAATAGGGCTGGAGATATGGCTCAGTGCCCCTGAGTTCAATCCCCAGTACAAAAAAAAAAAAAAAAAAAAAAAAAGAAAGAAAGAAAAAAAAGTGTTACTGAAGAAAAAGAATAAATATTTGGGGGCTGGAGTTGTGACTCAGTGGTAGAGCACTTGCCTGGCATGCATGAGGCCCTGGGTTCAATCCTCAGTGCTGCATATAAATAAAATAAAAGATCCAGGGACTGGGGTTGTGGCTCAGTGGTCGAACATTCGCCTAGCACATGAGAGACACTGGGTTCGATCCTCAGCACCGCATAATAAATAAATAAATAAATAGTGTCCAGCTACAATAAATAAATAAATAAATAGTCAACCCATTGACAACTAGAAACTATTTTTAAAATATTTGGTATGAATACTAGTTCATACTGTGGATAATGTGACATTATGTTATGTTTTTCCAAACAAGAAAGAAGATTTAAGATACTATACAGAACACTAAGAATATAAAGATGTGAAACCACACTAAAGTCAGCTGCAAGGGCCAGGTACATCCCCCAATCCAAAATAAATTCCATGAGAATAGAGAAACTATTACTTTTCTTCTCCATTATATCTCTAGTACCTAGAACATGAAAGCATTCAGTAAATACTGGTTAAATGGATGATGAATGGTGAAAAAGGATATCCAAGTTATGCTATTTCCTTTGGGACATTTCTTTCCTTACACTTCATCCCTGATCCAACATGCCTTTGCATGATTTTAGCTAAAAGATAAAAATAGGTCTGGGGATAGAGCTCAGCAATAGAACACTTGCCTAGCATGCATAATGCCCTACGTTCTATACCCAGAACTGGGAGGAAATAAAACAATCCACTTCTAGGTTTTTTAGCAGAAATAA
Source organism: Tamias sibiricus (assembly GCA_025594165.1). Taxonomy (NCBI): domain Eukaryota; kingdom Metazoa; phylum Chordata; class Mammalia; order Rodentia; family Sciuridae; genus Tamias; species Tamias sibiricus. The sequence continues at coordinate 135,486,652 of CM046663.1, read as the reverse complement.
CTGTGGTTTAAACACTTTATAAAATCATACATTTTAAAATAGCTAAAATGGTAAATTCTGTTATTTGTTACAAAAATTAAAAACAAAAACATGGTTGGGGGTGTACGCTCAGTGGTAAAGCACATGAACAAGCCAACAAACAAACTTCATACAAGTACTTTGTATGAAGAAACAGGAAGGAATTAACCATGGAAGATAAAATGGAAAAGCTCATACAATGCCTCTAGTACTTTTTCTGTCTTTTTTGACTCTAATTTTTTATAATGAGATGTTTAATAAATTACGACTTACAATACTACCTCCTGTCAATCTCATAATGGATTGAAATTAGCAGTAAGGGAGAAGTAGACTAGTACGCCTGTATAGTCTCATATAGGAAATGAACAGGTTTTGTTCTATATTACCATTTTCCCTGTCCTTAGGAAGAGTTCATTGAACTTCCTCCACATCAAGAAACTTCTTTTACTTGGCAGAATTTGCCTATTGAAACAATGTTTCTCAGGAGTATTAGCAGTACAAAGTGAGAATTAACAAAACTGAGCAAAGTTCTGCTCATATGTAGCAACTTGTTTCTTCAGTAAGAGGATATGACCCCTAGCATGCTTTTTGTTTTGTTTTGTTCCCTGAATCCTTTCTGAACTGTATCATTTTCAGGAGCACAGATGAATATCAGGTACCTAAGGTACTGCTATAAAAGAGTCAAATCAAGCTAGCTGTGCTGGTGCATGATTATAATCCCAGCAGCTCAGGAGGTTGAGGAATGAGGATCAGCCTCAGTAATTCAGTGAGACCCTATCTCTAAATAAAATATTAAAAATGGTGGGGGATGTGGCTCAGTGGTTAAGTGCCTCTGGGTTCAATCCCCAGTGCCCCCCCCCAAAAAAATTTTTTAAATAAATGAATAAATAAAGACATGGCCTTTAAATCATGGTCATTGAGAAAAATCTATTTTATTTTTGAAAATTCTTCTGTATGATCAAGGAAAAACTACTGGCTCAAAACCATTGTACGCCGGGCGCGGTGGCGCACGCCTGTAATCCCAGCACTTTGGGAGGCTGAGGCAGGAGGATCGCGAGTTCAAAGCCAGCCTCAGCAATGGCGAGGCACTTAGAAACTCAGTGAGACCCCTGTCTCTAAATAAAATACAAAAAAGGTCTGGGGATATGACCCAGTGGTCGAGTGCCCCTGAGTTCAATCCCCGGTACCACAAAAAAAAAAAAAAAAAAAAAAAAAAAAAACCATTGTACAATAGTCAACTCAATAAAGTGTAACATAAGTTGGCAAAGACATAAAAAGCAGTCTTTTTGGGAAAAAAAAATCCACATTAAGCTTTGGAATCCTAGTTATAAATTCAACACCAATGAATAAACCTTAACAATCTGTCTAGGGCGGCCTTTACTGTTGGTTGTTTAATGCCAACTAAAGAAAAGCTCACAAAACAACGGTATTAAAAGATTAAAGAGATACGACTTAAATAGTCTGTGAACAATAGTGAAAGCCTAGACCATATACTATTTTCCCCCCAAAGTTGGTTTTGTGGACACAAGTCATGTAGAGTATGAGCTTAAATGACTTAACAGTATTTACATTTTAAAGGCAACACTGTTGTCTACACTTCTATGCAATCTCAATATCTATCTCTCCCTCCCTCTCTTTTGGTGGTGGTACTGGAGATTAAACCCAGGGCAGGCAAATGCTCTACCACTGAACTACATCTCTCTACTACCACCACCACCCCAGACACACACACACACACACCTTCCACCCTTTAAATTTTATTTTAAGAGAGGGTTTCCCTAAAATGTCAAAGCTGGCCTTTAACTTGCAATCCTCTTGAGTAGCTGGGATTAGGCATGCATCACCACACCCCAGAGTATGCTATCTCTTTTTTAAGAGTCTAAAGGAGTCATACATCTTTCAGTGATATTGCACTTAATTTTAAAGAAAACTTCAAATGTTATGATTGTATTTGCAATTTTAGAAAGTCACAAAGTTACTTTTGCAAGATATATCTCACCCAGATTAAGCATTATCCACATATTTCATAATTTGACACATTCTTAACAATTCAATGTACAATGAAACCAAGCCTTAATAGTACTATAAGTAGGATCTAAACTTTTTTTTTTTTTTTTTGGCAGGGATTGAACTCAGAGGCACTCGACCACTGGGCCACATCCCCAGCCCTTTTTTGTATTTTTATTAGAGACAGGGTCTCACGGAGTTGCTAAGTGCCTCGCCATTGCTGAGGCTGGCTTTGAACTCGCTTTTTGCCTCCCAAAGTGCTGGGATTACAGGCCCGGCTTCAGGATCTAAACTTTTTGATGATACAAAATACAGGGTTACATTATATCCAGTGTACATTACAAAAGTCTATGCTATCACAGAACTTAACTGTATTATAAACTTCAAAAATTTAGTCTGATGAATTTTTAAAAAATTATAATCCTGACCAGTATTCAGTTACAGTGCATATTTTTCTTTCTGAGGAAAACCATTAAACATAGAAACACTCACTGAAAAACACAGGAAATATTCTACTATGTATGAGTTATGGTAAAATCATAGAAGGTTATTAAAGCAAGAAGCAAAATCACTAGGTTTTTTTTTTTTTTTTTAATATATTCAGGGTTGGGAGTGTGGCTCAGCAGTCAAGCACTTACGTAAAACTTGGGAATCCCTGGGTTCATTGCTCAGCACCACAAATTAATTAATCAATTAATCAATATTTTAAAAATATTAAGCCAGGTACCCTGTGCCTGATAGCATAGACTTTTGTAATGTACACTGGATATAATGTAACCCTGTATTTTGTATCATCAAAAAGTTTAGATTGCCAGCCTGCAATCCCAGTTGCAGGAGGCTGAGTCAGGAGAATCCCTTGAGCTCAAGAGTTTAAGCAGCTCAGGCAATATAACAAGACTCCTTCTCAATAAAGAAAACAGGAGCCAGGTGTTGAGGCACGCGCCTACAGTCTCAACTATTCAGGAGGCAGAAGCAGAAAAATCACAAGTTGGAGGGCAGCCTGGGCAATTTAGGGAGACCCTGTCTCCAAAAAAAATAAAAGAGAGAGCTGGGGATGTAGCTCAGTGGTAGACTATGCCTGGGTTCAATCCCCAGCAGAAAGGGCAGGGAGGGAGCAAGGAAAACAACAGAAAAGAAAAAATAATGTATTGAGCATCATCTCCTAGAAGCTGGGGAAAGAAAGATCAAAGACACATTCCTTTCTCTCAGTGAGTTTGTTAATTCAGGAAGAATTAAACAATTACAAAGTATGATTAAATAATACAATGAACAGGCATATACATTGTTGCAAATAGGAAAGGTAAAGTAAAACCTGCAGAGGCTTTCTGAACAAAGTGACATAGGCTTAGACCAAAAAAACTATGGTTGGAATTAGCCAGACTTGGGCTGAGGAAAGACATTTGTTTGGGAATTTGGACTTTGTCAAAAGGCAACAAAAAACTAACAAGTTTTAAGCAGAAAAATGACCATCTTAAAATCTGCATATTAGCAAATAATACGGCTGAAATGAAGAATAAACCAGAGTGAAATAGCATAAGAAGCAGGTAGAGGAGAGAAGCTGCTATTGTTTGCAAGTGTCCTGGAGTAGAGATGATGAGAGATTAGAAAGGAAAACTGGAATGGTAACTGGCTGTAAGTGGACAGAGGGAAGGACAGAATAGTCAAAGATTATCCCCATATTTATTGACCTGGCAATTGAGGAAATGACGGTACCATTTTACTATTTCCTTTCTGTTAGAAATATCTACAAGGTCCTAAAAAATTGCAGTTTATCTTCAGTTATATACACTGATATAAACAAAAATATTTTAGATTTGATTCTGGCATGTGATTTTTATCTCTTGAACTATCTTCCACTTATTTCACATAAAATAGTATTAAAATGAGTCCATGTTTTCACAAGCATATATCAACAGGAAAGAAAGGAAGCTTGGTTAGCACAAAAATATGCTTAGTGCACAAAGAAGGCCTGCTTGAAACCAAAATTTGCCATTCAAAGCAAATCCACAAAAACACAGTGTCTCAAAAATACTTTACTTGAACTTATATTGTTAAACCAAGCAGAGAAGCCATGAAAACATGACAGGCTTTTTAAAAATAATTGTGGCAAAGTGATTAAGTATACAAACAAAAACAAAAACAAAAAAAAACAACACTACTCTTTGAACTCTTAATAGCCAGAACAGAAGGCAGTAGCCTTCAAAACCCACTCATTCATTCAAAAATATTAGGTGACCTAAACTTACATAAATAGATTAGTGTAACTAAAGCAGATAAGACTTTTTTGATAAAGTACTATCGTATTGTCTCTAAAAGGCTACATCCAGTATTGTGGAAAATATAGTCTGCTCTAACTAAGGAAGTATTCATTCCCTTAAACACTAACACCTAATAAAGAAATCTCATATTAAGTTTATGAATCAATGTGTTTATAATGTACATATTTATGTATTTATATAGGAGGCAACATTAGAAGAAATTCCTTTTTGTATTTGCAAAAAAAATTTTAAATATTACTTATATTCTGTTAGAGCAGTTTTTTTAAAAAATATTTATTTATTTATTTATTTATTAGTTGTACACAATGCCTTTTATTTATTTTTACGTGGTGCTGAGGCTAGGCAAGCGCTCTACAGCTGAGCCACAACCCCAGCCCTCTTAGAGCAGTTTTATACATCACAAAAAAAGAATTTCCTCACATTAATCCCAGGAACTCTGGAGGCTGAGGGGAAAAGATTGAAAATTTGAGGCCAGCCAATAATTTAGCAACACCCTGTCACAAAACAAAAACTAAAAAGGACTGGGGATGTAGCTCAGTGGTAAAGTGCCCCTGCATTCAATATCTAGTATCAAAAAAGAGAAAAAACAGAATTTCCTCATGTTGAATGGATTAATTAATCTATGAAATAAAAATTAGATGCTCCATACTATCAGTACCTAGCAACCCCCTTCACTCAACTCCCATAGGCTTCTCCCACACACTATTTCATCAGTTATCTAGGGAGTCTGGGAGGCGTAGGGGTTATTCTTACCCTTGCATAACAGATAACACTTTAGCTAGTAATACGCTCAAAGAATGTGTTCAATTAATTATAAAAAATGAATGAAAACTATCTATTTTCTTCATTTTTTTCTTTCATCCTATGTAGTAAAAGAATCCAATTCTCATTAAAAGTTCCCTCACCAACTCTAAAGATCTTGATGACTCTTTCTGACTACTAGCACCAAGAGACCATACTCCCGTTAGGGCCACCAAAATCAAATCTCTCCAAAAAGCAGGCATGGTGGCCCACACCTGTAATCCAGTGACATGGGAGGCGGAGGCAGGAGGACTGCCAAATTGAAGGAAAGCCTCAGCAATTTAGCAGACCCTCTCTCAAAAATAAAGCGACCTTAAATTCAATCCCCAGTACCATTTAAAAAATTAAATAATAATAATAATAATAATAACGTTTACAGTTTTTCAACCATTTGTCATGTAGGAAAAGAAAACTTTCCTCCTATAGCTAAACAAATGTCTTGTTCCTCTTTAGTTTTCTTAACTTTCCAATTGTTGAGCAATGTTTTACAATAATTTCAGATTTGTGATATCTCTTGAAAGATGGGGCTAATACAATAATAAGATTACAATGCTGACGACAGAATGTCTACTGCTTAACAAAAGGATTTTTCTACTTTAAGGTAGGGAAACTCAGAAAAGAACATATGCCTAACGCCGTAAATGTTTTGAAAACTAGCATAATCAGATGGTCTCTTCGTTAATAGGAAATCCAAATCTCTTCTCCTTCGACAATTCCTACTAAGTTTTGCCATGAAATGGAGGTTAGGGATCAGACTTAGAATGTTAAGACTTACCCTCCTAGAACCAAAAGAGGGAAGAGAAACCAGAGAAGAGAAACACGGCGAGGAAAGGGGGGGGGGGGGGAGCTCCTAACGTGCCGGAGGGTCTATTTAACAAGAAAAAAGACATTCTTGAACCGATTTACTAGGAGTAACCCGAGCCCAAGCCCCCGCCGACCGAGGGGAAGAACTCCGAAGTCTAGGGAAGAAGGTGCAGGAGTCCAGTGACAATGAGAACCGCTCCTCTCTAGGAGCTGCGGCACCAAGAGGAGCCGGTGCCTCGCCTGACTCCTCTTTCCGTTCGCGCGTCAGGGGCGAGACCCACCTGGAGACCGCCATGGCCGAGCACCGGCGGTTCGGAGCTCCCCGCGAGCTACTCGCCTCGCCGCTGAGGCGCTAGTTTCCACAGAGCAGAGCGGCGCAGGCCCAGGCCGCGGAGCCGAGGGGAGCGGCCGGTGCGGTGCGGGGCGTCCCGGAGCGGGCCTTCGGGCATCTGCTCCGCCACCTACCGGAGGTCGTCCCCGCCGCAACCGGGAACAGGGCTCTGAGACAGCAGCGGAGGCGGCAGTCCTCCGACCCGCACGACTTCAAACCCGGTGCCCCCAGCCCCGCTCTTTGCTGACGCAGGCGTCGGCACGCCGGACTGAGCGTCAGCGCGCCGGAAATGACATCACTCACCGCGAGGGGCTGCTCTCAGCGGGAGAGTGAAAGAAGCTGGAGAGTCCAGGGCCTGGCCGCGGCGCTTAAAAACAAAGCTGTGCTTGCTGATCTGTAGCGGACCTCTGGTCTTAAAACTAAGCAGAGACGTGAAATACAGGGTCCCTGATTTTCCAGAGAAGGAAAAAGGACAATTTTGGCCAAAGTTCTGGAAGTTCAAAATTTTGATTTCTAGTTGCATTCCGCCCTGAGCCTCCTCCTACCTGGCAAAATCAGAAGGAGCTTATGGCACTGTGGTCCAGGTGGCTGTGCCAGTGTGAGGGATGAAATCAAGAAAGATCTGCAGCCTCCCGGGCTCGGTGAAGCATGCCCTTAATCCCAGCGATTTAGCAGGCTGAGGCAGGAGAACCGCAAATTAGAAGTCAGCCTCAAAATATAAAAAGGGCTGTGGATGTGACTCAGGGTTTAAGCACCCTGGTTTCAATCCCTAGTATAAATAATTTTTTTTTTTTTTAAAGAAAGATCTGCAGCAACACTGAAGAAACGGCTCAATCACGTGCCATTATTTGAAAGAAATGCTGCATAGGTGTTGAAGGGAAGATCTTACCCACAATTTTACCAAGTTTGATTTTTTAATATTTTTTGTTGTTGTTTTGATTGTTGTTGGTACAGTCATTAGTAAATCAGATTCGAAAACTCCCAATTTTTTGAAAAAATAAGCTTCACTTATCTGCTCTTCGATGGTTTTAAGCTTATCAGTTTTTTGGGTTTTTTTTTTTTTTAATCTTTTGTCACCTCGTGCAAGCCCTTATCACGTTAAACTTTATGTGAATAAACTGATATTTCTCCATTTTCTTCAATCAAGCCCATTTTAGAGGTCACTAACAAATTAATCTTCAAAAAACACTTATCACTTCACTCCTCTGCTTATAAAACACTACCCGAAGGGGCTATGTCTCAATCCTTGAGTGTTTTTCATCTATAAAATGAGGCTAATGAGAAGCACTATAGTAGGCTGTGGAAATAAAATGAGGTTATGTATCTTGGAGAGCTTGCAAGAACTTTGTAAACCATAAAGTGGATATATATGGAGAAAGAAACTAACTTAAGTACCTGCTATGTGCTGGGCACTTGGCTGGAATTATCTCATAAGATTTGTGGGCCAGCATTGTAAAGTAAGTTTTAATCTTCTCTTTACAGGTGGGGAAACTAAGCTCTGAAAGCTTAAGTAATTTGCCCAAGATTCAAGCTAGTGATAATACTTATTGTTCATTTATTCAGCTAATATTTATTTGGCACCTTTGTGTCAGACACCCTGCTAGGCAATGTTTATACTTCCAGACAACCTCTGATTAAGCTGTTATATCTTCACAATTTCTCATTGGTTTCATCTGCCTCCTCAATTTAACTCCCATCACTCAGACTAATAAGTAGATACTATAAACTCATTGTGTGCAACATTCATTTAATCAGCCAGAATTAAGCATCTACTATTTGAGAAAGTGGAGCCTCACATGAGCTTAAAACAGAGAAGGTGCCGGGCGCGGTGGCGCACGCCTGTAATCCCAGCACTTTGGGAGGCTGAGGCAGGAGGATCGTGAGTTCAAAGCCAGCCTCAGCAATCGCGAGGCACTTAGCAACTCAGTGAGACCCTGTCTCTAAATAAAATACAAAAAAAAGGGCTGGGGATGTGGCCCAGTGGTCAAGTGTCCTGAGTTCAATCCCTGGTACCAAAAAAAAAAAAAAAAAAAAAAAAAAAACAGAGAAGGTGCCCACTCTGGTTGAACTACAATTTTTTTTTTTTTTTTTAAGTACCAGGGATTGAGCCCAAGGTCACTTAACCACTGGGCCATATCCCCAGCCCTTTTACCTTTTATTCAAGTTTTATTTTGAGACAGGGTGTTGAACTACAATTCCAATTGGAGGAAAAGAAAGTAAACAGATAAACACAAAAATATGTTTAGGTGCTATGTAAAACGATGCTGAAATAAAAAGAGCAACATAAGCCCATTCTCAAGTAATGAGGGAAAAACTAAGGAGGAACTCAAGTTGAGGCCTAAATGACAAGAAATAGCTAGCTGTGTGAAGATCTGAGGAAACTTCTGGGTAAGGGATCCACCTAGAACAAAAGCCTGAGAAGTCTGCTCTATTGGAAGATGAGATGGGAGAGGTGGAAAGGGCCTATAGTAAGGAATTTGGATTTTATGCTAGAGATAGTGGAAAGGAGGATTTTAAGCAAGAGATTAAAATGATCGGATTTACATTTAAAAAATCTTATTCTTTAGTGTCAAAGTGGTAATTAGATATATAGTCTAGATGACACTCTGAAGAGAGGAAGGTATACCAGATTGTAAGGATACTGTAATAATCAAAGATATTGACATTGAATGTGTTTATTTCTAAATCCTTTTGACCACACTTAACAGTTGTCCAGGGAAGTTATGTAATCTCACTAAGCTTCAGTTCCTTTCCCTGGGAAATGAGGAAAATAATGGTACTCATAGGGATGAGTGGTGGGGATTAAATGAGGTAATGTATATAAAATACTTAACAAAATGATTGCCATGAAAAGCACTAACAAATATTATTAACTCCATTGGTTTTGTATAGGTGGTGCTAGGGATCAAAATCATGCTAGGCAAGTACTCTACCACTGGACTACAGCCCCAGTACTGATTAATATTTTTTTAGGGGCTGGGGTTGTGGCTCAGCGGCAGAGCGCTCGCCTTGCACGTGCGCAGTCCGGGTTCGATCCTCAGCACCACATAAACACAAATGCATTGCATTGTGTACAACTAAAGTAAATAAATAAATATTTTAAAATATATTTTTTTAAACAATATGACCTTGAGCAAGTAACTTAACTTCTATATCTTAATTCCCTTGGCTATGAAATGGCACTAATAATGTTGGTTCACAATCTTTATCTGAAAACCCTGCCAGAAGATTTTCAGAATTACAAATTGTTTTGATTTTGAAAAGTAATCCCATGAATATACTTCATATGATGCCGCACCCCGGTGCCTTCTAGGGAAACACTCTATAATCTGATAGATATATAGTTCTGTGGCAAATTTGGTAATAACCATACCAACACCATAAAAAAACTATATAAGCTGGGCACAGTGGCACACACCTGTAATCCCAGCACTTGGGAGGCTGAGGCAGGAGGATCATGAGTTCAAAGCCAGCCTCAGCAATGGCGAGGCACTTAGCAACTCAGTGAGACCCTGTCTCTAAAAATACAAAAAAAAGGGATGGGGATGTGGTCCAGTGGTCGAGTGCCCCTGAGTTCAATCCCTGGTACCAAAAAAAAAGAAACTATATAGATAGATGCATGCCAGTTCAGGTTTTGCTACCAAATGAAATTTTTAATGTGGTTTTCAGACTGTTTTCAGTCTCAGAATTGTAAATAATAAATCATGAGTTGATACTGTGGTAAGGATTAAATGAATTGATACATCATACACTTAGAAAATACTAAGTGCTAAGTAAATATTAACTATTTTTTTAACCACTAGAAAAGTGGCTTTCAAAATCAATGGTGAAAGAAAAAAAATATTAAAGAAACTGGGACAACTGGCTCTCCATATGGATGGATAAATCAAATCCTATTTCATACCATATGCCAAAATAAATCTCAGATAGATTAAAGATCCAAAAATGAAAGCAGAACTCTAAAACTATTAGGAGACTTACATTGAAGACTATTTTGACACCAGAGTAGGAAAAGATTTCTTACCACACAGAATATTTACCACTGAGGAAGAAAATAAGTAACTTGAAGCAACCAACTATAGAACTTATATATTGCAAAAGAAGAACACACAAAGAAAGGGAAAGAAAGACATGAGGGGCTGGGGTTGTGGCTCAGCCGCAGAGCACTCGCCTCGCACGTGCGCGGCCCGGGTTCAATCCTCCGTACCACGTAAACATGAATGCATTGCATTGTGTACAACTAAAGTAAATAATAAATATTAAAAAAAAAAAAAAAGAAAGACATGACTTTCCATCATCTCTTAAGACAGAGAAGAACTTTCCCAAAAACTGACAGGGAGGGCTGGGGCTATGGCTCAGCGGTAGAGTGCTTGTCTTGCATATATGAGGCCCTGGGTTTGATCCTCAGCACCACATAAATAAAATAAAGGTATTGTGTCCACCTACAACAATATATATATATATATATATATATATATATATGCATATATATATATATTTAAAAGAAAAAATAATTGACAGGGAACTTCTAGATGTGTGCAGAATTGAGTCACATCCATAACTAAACAAATCATTGACAATGGGGATGTAGTCTTAAACTACCCAAGAGGGGCTGGGGTGTAGCTCAGTGGTAGAGCACCCCAGGGTCAATCCCCAATACCTCAAAAACAAAACCAAACAAAAACCAAACACAAGAAAAGAAACATTTAGGTCGTATACTTCTTAAATCATTTCTGGGTACACCCAGGGGGTACATGTACCCCAGTTTAAATATAACTACAGTAGGGACATACTCTTGCAGAAGATGTCTAAAGAGTGTTCAGTGTACTGCTGTTTACCATCCAGAAAACCTGGAAATAATCTAAATGCCCATCAATGGAGTAATGGATAAATTAAATGTTATATATCCCATAATGAGATCATAATAGCAGTGAAATGAATAAAACTGGATTTATGGACAAAACACAAAACTATAACTTGACTTTAAAAAGCAGTATGCAAGTGGGGTGTGGTAGTGCACACCTGTAATCCCAGCAGCTTGGGACGCTGAGGCAGCAGGATCGTGTGTTCCCAAAGCCAGCCTCAGCAATTTAGCGAGGCCCTATTCAACTTAATGAGACCCTGTCTGAAAATAAAACATAAAAAGGGTGGGGGATCAGGGGTAAGGTGCCTCTAAGTTAAATCCCAGCACCAAAACAAAACAAAACAAAAACAATGCAAGCTGGGCATGGTGGCACATACCTGTAATCTCAGCCATTTGAAAGGCTGAGGCAGGAAGATTCGAAGTTTGAGGCTAGCCTCAACAACTTGGTGAGACCCTGTCTCAAAAAATAAAAAAGGTTTGGAGATATAGTTAAGTGGTAGAGCACTCATGTGCAAGACTCTGAGTTCAACCCCCAGTACAAAAACTAACCAAAAAAAAGCAAGATGCAGGATATTTAAATGTTAATATTTTACTAAATTTGCTTCAGATACATTTTCAAGAAATTAAAATGTAATTGAGGTCATTTTTTACTCTTCTGCAATTCCATTCCCCTCCCTACTTTCTCAGAAATAACTATTATGAAGTTTGTATATTTGCTTACTTTGTTTTTATATCCATTTGATACATACATATATATCCACAAACAATAAAGAGTATCACTTTATAAACTTGTTTTGAATTAATTAACATTGTTTCCATGATTTATTTCATTATATGACAATCCACAATTTATCTATTTACATACTGATTGATGTATAGTTTTTTCAATTTTTAATTAATAATAAACCTACAATAACTATACATTCCCAAGGGGAGAGCTAAGTCCCCCATGGCTCAGTATCGAGTAAAAGATCACTCAAGTAGCTTCCCTGGTGGCGTACCATAGTAACCCAAACCTCCACCAAGATATGGAATGAAGCGAAAACCCTAGAAAGTGTTTTTATATCCCTTTCTGGACAATACAGCCCTTACTCATTCCCCAGAGGCAGTCCTGTTCTGATTTTTTTTTCCCAACCATGGATTAGTTTGGCTTATTCCAGAACATATACATGAATCATACAATATGGCTCTTTTGTGTCTGTCTGCATTTACTCAACATTACAGTTAAGAGATTAATGCACATTGTTGCATGTTGTGGTAGTCCTGTCCTTTTCATTGCTGAGGAATAAACATATTGTATCATAATTTGTTTATTCCCTTGTTGATGGATCATAGGATTGTTTCCAGTTTGGGGCTATTATGAATAATATGCAGTGAACATTCTTGTATGTCTTTCTGTGATCATATGCTTTCATTAACTTCAAATAAATATCTAGGAGTAGAAACTTGGATCATAGAGTGTGTACTTAACTTTACAAGAAAATGTCAAATACTATTCCAAAGTGACTGTGCCATTTAATACTCCTACTAACCATGTATGAGAGTTCAAACAATTACTTTTTTGTCTTGAACACTTTATTAGGTACAAAAAGATCTTTAAAATAATCTTGTCTAGGTCTGGGATTGTGGCTCAGTGGTAAAGCACTTGCCTCACATGCATGGGGCTCTGCGTTCTATCCTCAGCATCACATAAATAAATAAAATAAAGGTATTGGGTCCATCTACAACTAAACATTAAAAAAAAAATCCTGTCTAAAAAACCTTCCAATATAATTTGGGAGATTAGGGGTTGGGGTTGTGGCTCAGTGGTAGAGTGCTTGCCTAGAATGTGTTTGATTCCCAGCACTGCATATAAATAAATGAATAAAATAAAGTACCATCAACATCTAAAAAATTTTTTTAAATAATAATCTGGGATATTAGGCTAGTATATATGAAATAAAATTTAATTATTAAACTATGTAAAGCTCATTTTATATTCAGGAAAAATGATAAAGTCTTAAGAAACTGAAAGGCAGGTACACTCACATTCCATCTACCATAGAAGTTTGTTAGGTTGGGTGCTGCAGCTCACCTTATCTGAGCACAAGGGGCTGCAAATACTATTTTTTTATGGTTAAGATTTTTCTTTTATGAGATTCAGAAGACCAAACAATCACTTAAATTATTAATAAATTTCACCTCATTATAAACCATCAGGTAATATAAGGTAGGAATCCAAACAGGCCTGTCGGATCATTTATGCAAACAAGATTTTTGAAAACATTAAGATATATATTTCATGTTTTCTTACTCACCTCACATCATGATATTTGAAAAAGGAACTTTTCTTGGACTACACAAAGTTAAAAACTTTGGCACACCACATAACACTATTAACATGATGAAAAGGCAATCCACAGAATGGGAGAGAATATTTGCAAATCATACATCTGATAAGAGGTTAGTAAACAGAATATATAAAGACCTCCAACTACTCAACCAACAAAAAACCCAACCTAATTGTAAAATGAGCAAAGGACTTGAATAGACATTTCTTCAAAGAAGATAAACAAATGGCCAATAAGCACATGGAAAGATGATCAACATCACTAATCAGCAGAGAAATGCATATCATGACCACAAAGATACTACTTCACACATACAGAATGGATATTATCCAGGAACAAATAAGTGTTGGCAAGGATATGAAGAAATTTGAACTCTTCTGCACTGTTGGTTGGCATGTAACATGGAACAGCCACTATAGAAAGATAGTAGAGCAATTCTTCAAAAAATTAAAAATAGAATTATCGTGCAACCCAGTAATTCTATTCCATTTGAGTATATACTCAGAATAATTGAAAGCAAGAACCAGTGCAGGAGCCCTGTTTGGGGAGATGGCTAAGATTGTGGTTGACTACGGGCCATGGAGATGTTTGGGCATTGCCGGCTTCCGTAGTCTCACGGGACTTGGCCCGGGATCTCGAGAGACTTGAGCGAGATTGCGGATCGGGTCTGCACCATTTGGTGTGTTGGTTGTTTGGTGGGTGTGTGTGATGCATGTTAAAGTCGTTGTTAGAGTCAAAGAGAAAAGTTATCAGAATAAAAAGGCTGTTTGTTTCCAGTTCGCCTCTGAACTTCTTCCTGCGGCTTCGTTGCTCCAAGCGGCCATCGCTTCAGGCGGCAACAAACTGGAACAGATATTTGTTTGCCAATGTTTGATAAAGCATTATTCATAATAACCAAAATGTAGAAGCAATCAAGTGTCCATCAATGGATGAATGAATAAAGAACATGTGATATATAAATACAGTAGAATGTGACTCAATCTTAAAAAGGAAAGAAATAGAGACAAGTGACAATATAGATTAACCTGAAGGACATCATCTTGGTGAAATAAGCCAGTCACAAAAAGACAAATACTAAATTATTTTACTTTTTATACAATACCTAAAGTGGCCAAATTCATAGAGTCAGGAAGTAGAATGGTGGTTTCCAGGGGTTGGAGATAGAAAGGGATAGAGTCATTGTTTACTGGATAAGACTTTCAGTTTTGGGAAATAAAAAAGGCTCTGGAGATGAATGTTGATGATGATAGCACACAGTGAGGATGTTGCCAGGTGTGGTGGTGCTCACTTGTAATCTCAGCCACTGGAAAGGCTGAGGCAGGAACCTCCAGAACTTTAGTGAGACCCTGTCTCAAAAAATAAAAAGGAGCTGAGCGCGGTGGCTCATGCCTGTAATCCCAGCACTTGGGAGGCTGAGACAGGAGGATCTTGGGTTCAAAGCCAGCCTCAGCAATGGTGAGGCACTTAGCAACTCAGTGAGACCCTGTCTCTAATAAAATACAAGAAAGGGCTGGGGATGTGGCCCAGTGGTCGAGTGCCCTTGAGTTCAATCCCCGGTACAAAAATAAATAAATAAATAAATAAATAAATAAATAAATAAAAGGGCTGGGGATGTGGCTTAGTGGTAAAGTGCCCCTGGGTTCAATCCCTAGTACTGAAAACAAAACAGGAAAAACACAGTGTGGATATCACTAAACTGTACAGTTAAAAATGCTCAAAATGGTAAATTTTGGTTTTTTTACCATTATTTTTTAAAATTAGTTTTATTTTTCTGACATGAGATAGGTACATCTGTGTGCCCTCAGTTTTTCCTCCAGGAAAAATGTTTCTGACAACAAAGCAGAGTCTCCAGATCTCAGTAATTATGACTTGAGATAATAAAATTTTTCACTGTAATTAGTGCATGGTGCCACAAGATGTCACTCTTTAGCTGAAAAAACAATTCCAAATATGTTCTGGAGATGATAATGCCAAAGCCACAGGGAAAAATCTACTCTTCAGTGCTCTACCCATACAAATATGTTTTTCTGCAAAAGAAAGTGTTTGTTTCCATTTGTGAAAAGTATTAATTTCATAATTAATTTACTGCTAATTATGAAATATTTGTTACCATTTCTTAACTTCATAGGTAAAAAATTTGTTTTCATTATGAATTGAACTGGTGTGATTAATACACAACTAACTTTGAAATTAGTAGTAATGAAATACAAAACCATAATGTAAAGATCATTGACCACTGAAAGGCAGATGTCTTATGACATTATCACCCAATGATATATGACCTTGAGCAAGTCATTTAATTTTTACCAACTCACCAGAGTGGTGAACATCTTTTTCCTTGGGTCACTATACATCATTATGTATTTAGTATATAGCACTGTATATTTAAATACCTTCTTCCAATGCTAAAATATTTTGATTTTTAAAGTAGTAATTGGATTATAATTGTTCAAATACAATACCAATGAGAGTTCGGTAATTAAAATAATTACTATTTTAGGAAAAAATGTGTAAAACAATTAGAGACACAAACTTTTTTTTAAAATTGTGGTTATGGGGACCAATCAAAATCAGAATCTTATGTGTTCTAGGCAAGTGCTTTCCCACTGAGCTACATCCCCAGTCCCTAGTAAAAACTCTTTAAATTTTAAACATCATATTTATTAGTGAGAAAATGTTTTGAAACAGATGGAATACACTGAAGTTTAAAATGATAGCTTTGTTTAGCCAGGAGTGTGGTACACACCTGTAATCCCAGCAGCTTGTGAGGCTGAAGAAGGAGGATTGCAAGTTCAAAGGCAGCCTCAGCAACTTAGCAAGATCCTGTCTCAAAATTTAAAAGAAAAAGTAAAATGAAATAAAAAGGGCTGGAGATCTGGGGGTGTGGCTTGGTGGTTAAGTGCCCCTAGGTTCAATTCCTGGTACCAAAATAAATAAAATAAACAAATAAACAGCTTTGAGGTTTTTTATTATTTATTTATTTATTGTACTGCGAATTGAACCCAGAGGCATTTTGCCACTTAGCCACATCCCCAGCCCCTTGGCTGGCCTTGAACTTGACATTCTCCTGCCTCAGCACTAGTCAGTGGGAGTACAGGCGTGCACAACCTTACACATTAATTCTTAAATGTTAAACCTTTGATTTGATATTACCTTTCAACTATAATGCAAATAATTTCTTTAAAACCCTTAACTTTTTTTTTTTTTTTTTTGTACCAGGGATTGAACTCAGGGGCACTTGACCACTGGGCCACATCCCCAGCCCTTTTTTGGGATTTTTTAGAGACAGGGTCTCACTGAGTTGCTAAGTGCCTCGCCATTGCTGAGGCTGGCTTTGAACTCGCGATCCTCCTGCCTCAGCCTCCCAAAGTGCTGGGATTACAGGCGTGCGCCACTGCACCCAGCTAAAACCCTTTACTTTTTGAAAGATATTTATAACAGATTCATAACATCTAAAAATAGTCAGAAGCCGAAATGCCCACTGCTGGGTAAGCAGCTAGACACCATAGTATGTTAATAATCTATAATAATTCTATTAGTATTAATGTTTGTTAAGATTAAGTTGTTATAAGAAACACTAAAATGATAGGTGAAAATATAGGACTCAGAATGGTAGGAAAATAGTGTAATGGTGTAAATAGTGTTTGGTTTAGAATATTGACTTTCATTTTATTTTATTTAAAGTTTAAAACATCCTTCAGTTTAACTTTTTAAAAAAAAATATTTATTTATTTACTTTAGTTGTACACAATGCAATGCATTTATGTTTATGTGGTGCTGAGGATCGAACCAGGGCTACGCAAATGCAAGGCGAGCGCTCTGCCGCTGAGCCACAACCCCAGCCCCTAACTTTTTTTTGATGATTAAATAAAGAAAAGAAAAAAAAGATTTGTTAAAATTTGCAATTCTTTTTTTTAACCACCACCTGCATTAGCTTGATGATAATAAAACAGTGAGACATCCAAGTAAGATATTCCAAAAGACTCCACTTTTTCATTTGTTAACATATTGGATGCTTTCAAGCACTTGGGTTCCAATATACTATTTTCTTATAAATGATTAATCTCTTTAGAAAAAAGAAAACCTGGGGCTGGAGGTGTGGCTCGCCTAGCACGTGCTCGGCCCGGGTTCAAGCCTCAGCACCACGTAAAAATAAACTCATTGTTTACAACTAAAAGCAAATAAATAAATATTTTTTTAAAAAAGAAAAGAAAGAAAACCTTGCATGATTATTTTTTAGAGTGGAAGCAAAATGCAAGATATGTATTTCACATCACAGGGCCGCTTCTGTCATACCGTGTGTGTGTGTGTGTGTGTGTGTGTGTGTGTGTGTGTGTGTGTTGGAAAATCCAGTGTGAAGAGAAGTCTGGCTGGGAGGGGCATAGCAGGGAAGGCCTCTTTCGTCCCATTGATAACACGTTCATTCATAGGGAATAGGCTAAAACAGATTAATCTCCTCTGCAGTCATTCCCTCTACCCTAAGGCTCTGCCACCTCTCCCAGAACTCGGTAAATTGAAAGTGCATGTTTCAGGTAACTAATCTGAAATCATTTTGTTGGTAATTTATTGGAGGGTGGAAAACTGAGAGGGTGAGGGAGGAAATTATCAGTCATCATTTTGCTATCGTGTTTGCATGGGGAAGAAAAATCTCAATGTACAAATGGTTTCAAAATGATTAAACTGTAAGCTGTTTCCTCCCAGGAAAGCTTTTCAGAGGGGGGACCCCCCCCCCCCCCGCAACTGGGGGAACCAATTTCTAGAAAGTCTGGGGAGGGAAGTTCACAGGTGCATGTGCCTGGGCATAGGGCTGTACCGGGCTCAGGCGGCAGCGATCTCTGCCTCCGTCCGCAGATCCGGGGATGCTCCTCTCCTCGCCTCGTCTCCACTGAAGTACTCAGGGGTCCCAGAAGAGTGGAGGACGGACATCGCGAGCCATGAGTCCTCCAAGACTACAAGCGTCTCTCTCGCTGCTGCTGCTGCTGCTGGGCGGTTGCCTCCACGCTGCTGCCCGGAGGGATAAGGGGGCGGCTGGCAGCGTGGTGAAAACGGCCTCTGGCCCTACGGGTGGCTCTTCTGGTCGCTTCAAGAGCCCGGAGCAGCACGTGTGCAGCTGGCAGCTCCTGCTGCCTACCGCAGGGGCCACCGCGGGCAGCGAATTGGCGCTGCACTGCCAGAGCCCGGACGGGACGCGCCACCAGTGTGCCTACCGAGGGGAGCCAGAGCGCTGCGCCGCCTATGGGGCTCGCCGCTCGCACTACTGGAAGCAGGTGCTGGGCGGGCTACGCAAGAAACGGCGGCCTTGCCACGACTCTGCGCCGCTGCAGCCCCGCCTGTGCGCTGGCAAGAAGGGCCACGGCGCCGAGCTGCGCTTGGTGCCCGGCGCGTCCCTCCCGGCCAGCCCCACCGCCACGGGCTTCCCCCCGGAACCCAGGCTAAGGTCCAGGAGCCGGGGGAGGCCCCGGGAGCCTGCGCCCGACCCAGCCGCAGCGGCCCCACCTCCCCCGAACTCGGCACCCAAGGAAAAGCCCTCCGAGAGGAAGACCAGAGCAGGCAAGCGGAAGGTGGTCTCGAGCCCCTTGGAGGAGCGACCCTTGGGGACCGGGACCGGCTCCGACGGGCTGGAGGAGAACGCAGAGCTCACGGAGACCTATTGCGCTGAGAAGTGGCACTCCCTCTGCAACTTCTTTGTGAATTTCTGGAACGGCTGAGGCTGCGGGTCTGGGGAGGGACGTGGGTACAGGTGTCAGGGAAGAGGATGTCAGCGCTTTTTGGGCAGGGAACGGAGAGCATCTTAGACCAAGGGGTACCAGGATAGAGAGTGTGGAGGAGTCCGGATTCTGGAATGGGGTAGGGGAGGGCGGGGAGCTTGGGGTGAGAGTGTAGGGGGTATGGAGAATCTCTGAAGCAGCAGAAAAGTTCTTTGTTGTTGTTTTGTTTTTGTTTTTGAAAAGTTAAACAATTTTGAAGCGTCTCAATTTTGATTAAAAGCTGCAAAAATAGTGGAAACAGAAATAGGTGTACATTAAATATGCAAAAACTGTAGGCTGGGGAGAGGTACAGAGATAGGCTGAGAGTAAGAGGGAAATAGTGATTAAAGCGATGTGACTCCCTCACGGGAAGCAGGATACAATGTACATTAACAGTTTATGTAAAAATGTAATCATGACCAATGGATAACCTACTCCAGGCAGAATTGTTCATTGTCTTCTTATCTATTTAGCTAACGAGATGACAGAATTTTTTTTCCTTTTCTGGATTGTTATGAATTTTGGTGTATTTTGCATCACAGTCCATTTCTATGGTGATAAGTCAAAACTGACTCCAAGGAAAGATTTTCAGGATGATTACCTTTTAATTCTTTTAGAAGTTCCTTTTAAATTGAGAGTTACCTAATAATGTTCGGAGACTTTCCCATTAATCTTCTAAATTCAGAAATGTAGAAGTTGAATGGTCTAGAAGGTCTTTTTAAAGGAACCAAACAAGTCTCTTTATATTTGATCATCCTTTTAAAAACAGTTAAAATGTTAAAATGGTCATTTTGACCATTCTCTCTTTCATGTAATTAACTACTAATGTATTTCACTTTTAATGTGATATAATGATTGACTTTGCACTTGTTAGGTGCACAATAAAAACTGTCTGATTAAACTTAAAGAACCAGCAAGGCAATGGAAATTCTGCTGCATTTGACTTCTTCCAAGCACAACTTGAATTAAGTTCTCAAACACATCTTGAATCATGTTTAAGATTTCTTCTCACTCTCCCTCCTTCCCTCTTCCTCCAATTTGGATTAGTTGTCAACATTTAAAAATTAGATAATTTCATGTGAAAATTCAGATTTCCGGTTGTCTTGAAAAATGATCTGGCAACACTGGATTTACCTTCTCACAGGGAAACAATTGATTGACAATTGACTGGCGCTCTTCAGATATGTTTTCTAGAGTTCTCCATTGTTCCTTCATCTTATGAATCAGCTTTATTAATTTATATTACCAGCCTGAGATCACTAGACATTTAAACTACCCCTCAATGTTAAATTTTTACCTTTTTTGCTGACCTGTTCTTTTCACCCCTCCCTTTTTAAAATAATAGTAAATGCAACGATTGCATCCTGATGTTTTCCCTCTCTGACCTGCCTCCAGGAAATGTAAAATATTTTATACCTATTCTGTACATCCTTGTTTTCACACAATTCTCAAAACATTCAGATTCAACATATTTTCAGGCCAAGCTTATGCGGTCACACTCTTTTTTTTAATATTTATTTATTTGCTTTAGTTGTACACAATGCAATGCATTTATGTTTACGTGGTGCTGAGAATCGAACCCGGGCCGCGCACGTGCGAGGTGAGCGCTCTGCTGCTGAGCCACAATCCCAGCCCAAGGTCACACTCTTAACATTGACCTTTAGATAAAATTCATTATGGCCAAAAAATGGAAACTTGGGGACCTGGAGACCACTCCCCCAAAATATGGACCAACATATACTTTCTCTAAAAAACCTAGCACAAAGCAAGTGTCCTCAGGAATGGGTATTGAAAAGGAAACTGCACTGCCTGGAACCATGGCTAAAATTGGGATTTACCTCTCCTAGAAAGACGACTGCTAATTCTTCTTTGCCCTTTGACAGTCTGATGAACTTTTCTCTAAGAAAACTCTGTAGGCCCAAGAACAGGGATGGCTACTCCCTGTGCTCCTTTGCTCTTTAAGAAAATATGTGCTATGACTCTGTCATGGGAACAAAGAAAGACAGGAGCCAGCTGCTTGCAGTGGGAGGAAAATTGACAGATCTTACCATCAACTTCCGGAGTGAGCATGTCCTAGAGTCTTCAAGACTATACATTTAGGGGAGTTGGACTGAGTTAAATCTGAAGTTCCTGAAGTACATTGTTATCATTCTAGAATCCTGCACATAATTTTGCATAGAGATAATAACATGGGAATATCATATAGTACTTCATGCTATAACCCAAGATGATCATGGACATTCAGAGGAAGGCAGTTGAATGGCCAGGGAAATACAGAAGGCTTCCGTTTCTGGAGCATCTGAAAATATTTGGAAGAATAGACTGGAAGGACAATCCTGCAGTTGGGAGACCTCAGGATCAAAATCTATAAAATAACAAGGAGATGAACATGGGAACATGGGTATTTTCCATGACAGCTGCCATTAGAAATGAAGGAAGAATTGCCAGGGTATACCCAGGTTTACTGTCAGTGCTGGGATCATCGGGGCATAAGTAACAAGGGACTTGCAACCTGGTCTATGGGAGATAGAGAACTTATCATACATTGGATCATTTTGTTTGGGTTCTATTTTTCAAGTTACTTAGCACAGGGGGAACTGGAATTACATTTATGTATTCCAACCCTAGTTCACCTTTCTGAACTCCTTTCCCCCCCCTTTTTGGTGGTATTGGGCATCAAACACAGCCCTAACACATGTTAGGCAAGCTCTCCACTACTGAGCTTCATCCCTAGCCTGAACTCATCTTGGGTTAGGCAAAGTCTTCTCAACCTTTAAGTTTCCATAGGGACACTCCTTTTTTTTTTTAAATTATATCATTTATTTTAATTAGGTATATATGACAGTAGAATGCATTTTGATTCCATGTACACAATTGCAGCACAACTTTTCATTTTATCAGTTGTACATGATGTAGCATCACACCATACATGCAATCATACATGTACCTAAGGTAATGATGTCCATCTCAAAACTATGGAACACTTCATGAATTTGTGTGTCATCCTTGCACAGGGGCCATGCTAATCTTCTCTGTATTGTTCCAATTTTAATATATGTGCTGCTGAAGTGAGCACAAGGTTCACTCTTTTGGTTTGCCCTATACACCACCAACATATTTAGCCTTCCAAAACATTTTATCAAACGACTGACCTTATGATTTTAATTAAATACCAGTGCCTTAGGAAACTACATTAGAGCCTAAGGTAAAAGGAAAACCAGTAATAATGATCCTATCTTTATTTGAAAATTCACTATTTTGTTCAATATGGATTCCTTTGCATTAATTCTGATTTTTTAAAATGTTATATAAAAATCACATTTATGTTGATTACTGTGTTTTTTAGTTTTGTTTTGTTTTTTGGTCTTCCCTTAACATAAATGTAAATATGAAGACATTTTCATTAAACATTTTAAAAATACACAAGTATAAAGAGTAAAATGTAAAAATCCTTCCACACGTTCTCATTGCTCCCCATGCCCCCTCCAGTCCATAGAAGTTATCAGTAACTGCTGCAACCTGGTATAAACCATCAGTTTGTTTATAAAGCCTTTGGATGTAATAGATATTCAGACCACTTCTCTGTAGCTGAGGTTCTTAACTTAGGAGCTATGTAAATCTTCATACTTTGTTCTATTTAATTATATACACGTATTTACATTTATAAATATGTTGATTTATTCTTTTTGCATAAATGAAGTCATAATTTATTTTTCACATGATAATTTAGTTTGGGGATCTTTCTAAAGAGCACATTGAATATAAATCTATCTTATTGTTTTCATTTGTACATAATATTAAGTAGATAGGAAATAATCACAAAATCAAAATCGCCTGTGCACTTCCCAAGGCTTTTTTCTATTCTTATACTTTCTTAAATCATAATTATATTAATTTCTAGGGTTGCTTAAACAATCATAAACTGGGTGGCTTAAACAACATAAACTTATTGTCTCATAATTCTGGAAACTACAAGTTTGAGATCAAGGTGCCTTCAAGTGTTGGTTCCTCTGACAGCTGTGATATATCTGTTTGCCATTATTTGGCTTCTATCTGTGACATTTTCCCTGTGTCTGTCTGTCTTCAAATTTCCCTCCCCACTTTTAAGTTAAGACATGGGGTCTCACTATGTCGCTCAGGCTGGTCCAGACTCCTGGGTCCAAATGATTCTCCAGGCTCCTGAGTAGAGCAGTAACTTTCTTTCTTTCTTTTTCTTTTCTTTTCTTTTTTTTTTTTTTTAAATAAAGACCCAAGTCCTGTTGGATTAAAGGTCCATCCTATTCCAGAATGACTTCATATTAAATAATCACATCTGCTACAACCCTATTTCCAAATAGGGTCACATCCTGAGGTACTGGTGTTGGATTCCAGGCAGAAGGCCGCGCCTCCCAGGCAGAAGGCCACACCTCCCCAGGTGCTTTGTGAAAAACTACACTTCCCAAGATCCTCAGCATGACCAGCAAACCTGACCAGCAAGTGCCCTGTCCACTACCTCCTGACCTCTGGTAGCCTATAGGGTAAGGACTCACTCCAAGGGGGTTTTATGACCCCTACTCTATTTAAGCCGGCCCCAGACTGAAATCGCTCTCTGTTCGCGCTTGTCTCTGTTCCTGCCTGTCCCTGATCCCGTCCATCCCTTTTCCCCTTCCCTAATCCCCTTCCCTTCCCTTCCTTTCCCTACCCTTGCCGACATGGCACCCCAATAAACCCTTTTATTTCACTAACACAGTGTTCCCGGCTAAGTTAACTATGTTCAGCATTTTTCTAACAACTGGGGATTAGGCTCTAATTGAATTTTCAGGGAAGACAATTCAAGTCATAACAATAATAAACTTCTCTGATCCTGCCTTTTCCCACAAAGAATCAGTTCTTCGTTATTACACATAAATACATATCCGTTTCTTATGGATATTGTTTCCACTGATTTTTTTTTCTTTCAGTTTTCCTTAACTGGTAAGGCATCTCCTCTATGAAACTAGTCCAATTTGACTGTAAATTCACTTAGCAGACATGGGAAATGTCACAATGTACTTGGCATGCTGACAGTCTGCCATACATTTTCAACTTAGAAAGCAAGTCTGTATGGGAATATTATTAGGCTTATAAAAATGCTAACTTTCCACCACATCTCATTGCCTGAGCATATCGTTATCTGAAAGATGTGTCTTAATTTTCCACATTGTGTTGACTGAAAGAAAATTCTAGCAGTAAACCTCACATCTTGATATTTAACACAAAGTTCAAGGCAAAAACAAGAAACCCTGAAAAGGTCATGCTAGAAGCAAAAGGCAGTCAGTCAAACCTCAAAGAAAATAAACAATGGAAGCTCTAGGGGAGAATCAATTTCCTTGCCTTTTCCAGCTTTTAGAGGCTGCACACCTTCCTTAGACCACAGTCTTCTTTATGTGTGTGTGTGTGTGTGTGTGTGTGTGTATTTAGTTGTAGTTAGACACAATACTTTTATTTATTTATTATTATTATTTAAATATTTATTTATTTACTTTAGTTGTACACAATGCGATGCATTTATGTTTACGTGGTGCTGAGGATCGAACCCGGGCCGCGCACGTGCAAGGCAAGCGCTCTACCGCTGAGCCACAACCCCAGCCCCTATTTATTTATTTATTTATTTATTTATTTATTTTTGGTATTAGGGATTGAACTCGGTGCACTCGACCACTGGGCCACATCCCCAGCCCCCCCCCCCTTTTTTTTTTTTTTTTTGTATTTTATTAGAGACAGGGTCTCGCTGAGTTGCTAAGTGCCTCGCCATTGCTGAGGCTGGCTTTAAACTCGCGATCCTCCTGCCTCAGCCTCCCAAGTGCTGGGATTACAGGCGTGCACCACCGAGCCCGGCTATTTATTTATTTTTATGTGGTGCTGAGGATCGAACCCAGCGCCTCACAGGTACTAGGTGAGTGCTCTACCGCTGAGCCACAACCCCAGCACTCCCCCACACACATTCTTCTTCCATCTTCAAAGTCAGCAATCATCTCATTTCAACTTTTGTTTCCATTACCACTTGCCTCCCTCTTTTTTACTTAAAAAAACCTTTGTAAGCATATGAAGTTCAGTTAGTTAGCAATCTTTCTTTCTTCTTTTTTTTTTTTTTTTTTGTGCCGGGGGTTGAACTCAGGGGCACTCGACCACTGGGCCACATCCCTAGCCCTTTTTTTGTGTTTTTATTGGAGACAGGGTCTCACTGAGTTGCTAAGTGCCTCGCCATTGCTGAGGCTGGCTTTGAACTCGCGATCTTCCTGCCTCAGCCTCCCAAAGTGCTGGGATTACAGGTGTGTGCCACTGCGCCCGGCTTAGTTAGCAATCTTTTTTTTTTTTTTTTTTTTTAATATTTATTTATTTACTTTAGTTGTGCACAATGCAATGCATTTTATGTTTACGTGGTGCTGAGGTTCGAACCCAGGCTGCACACGTGTGAGGCGAGCGCTTTGCCGCTGAGCCAGAACCCCAGCCCCTTAGTTAGCAATCTTTACAATTCATTTATAACTTCAAAATCATTACCATGCTTTTGCAATCATTGGTGGACATGGGCATGCACAGAATGGAGAAAAATTTGAGTCATTCAACATGCTTGTTTCCAGCTGAGATCCAACAAGACATTACACTGCCTTCTTAGAAGTTCAGCTCTTTTAAATATATATTTTAGGTACCAGGGATTGAACCTAGGAGCATGCAACCTCTGAGCCACATCCACCCCCTATTTTTTATCTTATTTTGAGATTGGGTCTTGCTAAGTTGTTTAGGCCCTCACTAAGTTGGTGAGGCTGGCTTTGAACTCAGGATCCTCTTGCTTCAATCTCCAGAGACAACTGAGATTACAGGCATGCGCCACCATGCTCAGCTTGGTACAGCTCTTACACTGTAAATATATCTCCTTTACATGATGTTATTCATGCCATTTTTTCATTTTTGTGCCCTGCATTAGTTATTTTGCAGTTTAAAATAGCCCCCAAGCGGGTTGGGGTTGTGACTCAGTGGTAGAGCGCTTGCCTAGCACGCGTGAGGCACTGGGTTCAATCCTCAATACCACATATAAATAAATAAATAATATAAAGGTATTGTGTCCATCTGCAACTTAAAAAAAAATTAAAAAAAAAAATAGCCACCAAGCATAGTGCTGAAGTGCTGTATAGACTTCCTAAGTCTGAGAAGGCTGTGATGTGCTGTACTTGTGTTAATAAACTTCTTTCAGGCACTTGGAAACTGTTTATAGTGCTAGTTTCCAGGAGTTTCAAGGTAGGTGAACCAACCATATATATCAAATAAGTGTCTTTAAAAAGAAACATACACAAATTATGTATAATATGGTTGATGAAAATGTTTTGACCTAAGGCTTGAAGAAACTTAATCCTGTATATATTTCCTAGGAGCAACGGTTCAGTATTTGCTAATTAACTGTTCACACTGACTATATAGAATGTCACTATCACAAATAAGGAAAATCAACTGTATTTCTTATTTAAGCTCCTGTATTCTGAGATTTCCCTTTACCATAACTAATGCAAGATTCTAGTGCAATTTCTGCTAGTCAAAAATAAATGATGATCTGGGTATGGTGATGTTCACTTGTTATCTGAGTTACTTGGGAGGCTGAGGAGTTCAGGGCCAGCCTCAGAAATTTAGCAAAGCCCTCAACAACTTAGCAAGACCCTGTTTCAAAATGAAAAGAACTGGGGATATGCCTCAATGGTAAAGCACCCCTGGGTTTAATCCCCAGTACCCCCCACCAAAAAAAATACTGTGTTTAATAATATGTAGGTATACATCATATCATCATTGCCCCTGTAGGAAATATATAACACAATAAGGGATATCTGAAGAATTTAATGAAGGAACTATTTATAAAAGTGTAGAGTAAGGGTACTGTCCTTCCAAAAACCTCAAAGAGTATCCTTGTATTAAAACAGGGTATTTATAGATGTAATCGGTTAAGATGAGGTTATACTAGAGTAAGGTGATCCTTGAATCCATTTTGACTGGTGTCCTTATAAGAAGAGGAGAAGAGACAGATGCAGAGGGAGGAAGGTCAAGTGAAGAAGGAGGTAGAGACTGAAATTATGAACATACAAGCCAAGAATTGCCAGCAACCACCAGAAACTAGAAGAGGCCAGAAGGATTTTTTCCCTAGGGTCTTCATTCCGAATGAGCATGGCCTTGCTGGCACCTTGATTTCAGACTCCTAACCTCCAAAACTGTGAGAGAATAATTTTGTGTTAGTTTTGTTGGTTCTAGGCAGAAGGCCACACCTTTCCAGGTGCCTTGTGAAAAACTACGGCTCCCGAGATCCTCAGCGTGACCAAAACCTGACCAGCAAGTCCCTTGTCCACTACCACTACCTCCCCCCCATGACCTCTGCTGGCCTATAGGACAAGGACTCACTCCAAGGGGGTTTTATGACCCCTACTCTATTTAAGCCAGCCCCGGACTGAAATCGGCCCTTTTGTTCCTGCTCTCCCCTGGTTCCTGCCGCTCCCTGCTCCTGCTCTCCGCTCCCGCTCCCGCGTGCTCCAGCTCCCGTCCGTTCCCCGCGGTTTGTCCCCATCCCCTCCACGTGTTTCTTTGGTAATTCAATAAACCCCTTTCCTTTTCCTATACGACAGTTCGAGCCTCGGTCCCTTCCTGCAAATTCCGCTAACAAGTTTAAGCCATGCTGATGCGATACTTTGTCATGGCAGCTCTAGGAAACAAATACAGGGGCTAATAAGGAATGATGACATTTCTGGGACTAGCAATAAATGGAAGCTATTTCCATCCCTAAGTCCAAAGGGGCGAGGAAGGAGTGATTTCCAGAGAAGGGAAAAAGGGAATGAAATGGGGATGGGAGGAGAGTGAACTGGAACTGTAGGAAAAGGTTGGTCAAGTCTTTGGTACATAAATGCAATCGTTGTCAACTCCTGGCCTACTGAAATGAACCCAAGATATTAAATAAATACTTTGACTTCTCTCTCCACTACTCTCCAACATTCTGTCTCTACTTTTCATGGACTGAACATGATCAGAAGCCAGAGACAAGGGGATCTGGTGGATGCAATGCCTAGTGGTCCAAAGCATTGTGGAAGGGGAAGGGGGGAGAGATCTGAAGAGACAAAGACTATGTAGTACACCATTGTTTCTCACATTTACATCTGAAATCAGAATACATCTTATAATAGGCAGCATGTCATCATTTAGTTAGCAGTATCTTTTTACTTTCTTTCTTTCCTTTTTTTTTTTTTTTTTTTTTTTTTTTTGTGGTACTGGGGATTGAACTCAGGGGCACTTGACCACTGGGTCACATCCCCAGCCCTTTTTTGTATTTTATTTAGAGACATGGTTTCACTGAGTTGCTAAGTGCCCCACCATTGCTGAGGTTGGCTTTGAACTCGCGATCCTCCTGCCTCAGCTTCCCAAGGTGCTGGGATTACAGGCATGCACCACCACGCCCGGCTTCTTTTTACTTTCTTAATGTCACATTAAAATGGCATGAATTGAATTTTATTGAGCTTTAAATTCAATGAAATACAATAATAAAGGCCCAACCTATGTGCAGCAGAACGCTAGGTATTGACAGAAATATAAACTTATTATACAGCATTCCATGTGTCCTGTCCAGGGGCGGGAACAGGTATAGTATGTGCAGATTAACAGTATGGACAAACTGACAAATGAATATTTTACAACTGGCTGTGTACATGGTCATGCTCATGACCCATAGAATGAATATAAAGACACCCATAACTAGTTTCATTGCTGCTCAGTTCTGGTCAGACTTCAGCATTATGTCCCATCCTAAAACAAAGAGATAAAGAAACTTTGAAGAGGATCCATAGGAAAGCAACAAAAACGAGAACATCTTTGGGGAAAGGTATAGTGGGACCTTAAAGACACAGATGACAAAATGTAAATTAGGGGAGATGGTTGTGAGGAATAAAGGAGGAGGGTGCAGGAGTAGGTGGGAAGAAGCTCTGAGTCATGTTCAGGTTGAGTGGGGGGAAGGAGAATTGGGTAAGAAGAGCCTCAGCTTTGTGCAGTTTTGAGAACATCTTAGCCGTACCTGGGGAAGTCCCAGCACACAGATTGCCCATGGAAGGAGCCCCACACTGGACAGGAATGGCCTGGTTCTAGTTCCCCTGTGGGCATAGACATTGATGGGAATGTCTCAATGAGAGCATACTCTTGGTGATAACACTGGTGGATTCTGAAGATACTCCCATTGGAAATGGTCACCTAACCATACTCCTCACACAAGGCACCTACTTAAAGGGAGTAGGCACTCCCATGGCTGCTAAAAACGTTTAGAAAGAGAATAATGTTTCAGTTTGACTGAGGCATGATTTGAGTATTTTTTTTCTCCCTCTATAAAAATGTTATGGCTAAAAGGTACTCAGAATGTAGGCAATGGAGACCAAAATACATGGGTTCAAATCTTGGTGTTACCACAAACAGTTGTGTAACCTTGGAAAATTTTTGTCATCTCTGAGCCTTGGTTTTCCCATTTGAAAAATAGGGAGGATAGTAATAGTACTTTCCTCCTAGGGTTGTGGAGAGCATTAAATTAAATGATCATGTAAAGTACAGTGCTTGACACATTGCAAAAATATAATAATATATTGTTATGGATTCTATTTCTTTATGTATCTCAATGTAGGCATCTAGAGGGTGCTTTCAGTTGAAGGGCACTTACACAAAATGGTGATCAGCAACTCTTCATCTCAGCTTGGAACAGCATAAAAAGAAATAGGGAAGGGGTGAGAGTATAGCTCACTGTAGAACTTACACTTAGCATGTGCAAGGCTCTGGGTTCAATCCTCAGTGTGCACACATAACAAAACAAAAAAAAAAAAAAAGGAAGAAAAGAAAGAAAGAAGTGAGCATGAAAGGTGTAGAAGAGAGAATTATGTGATGATAAGAGCAATATGTAGTACTCATATCCTTAATGTGGAGGACTTGAAAGGAAATGAAAATGTTTCTGTCCAGGAGTTCATATGTGGTCTTGGAGTTTGGGGAACCACAGCTGACCTCCCAGCTTCACAGCTTTCTTATAACTTCAAAGAACGATTTTCTTTAGTTCCTGACCACAGCTACAGCTGCAGGGCTTTGATGAACTTCCTCAAGTTTTGTCCCTCCCATGACCTTTGGCTCATCACATTCAAACTTGTCCCCATTTCAAATTGTAAAAGCAGCCATAAAAGCAGACCAAGCTCCTCCTCTCCTGTTTAAAGAAAGAAGCCTACTTTACCCATATTAAAATTATTGGGAACTGAGCTCAGTAGTAGCATGGGCGATGCCTTGAGTTTGATCCCCAGCACGGAAAAAAAAAAAAAAAAATATATATATATATATATATATATATTGGAGGTCATCAAACATAGACAATCACAGTGGAAGATAGCAACACATAGTAACATACCTAAGAGTGAACTCAATGAGAAATATAGGAAAAGTGTATGAAGAACATAAAAATACTTCTAAGGGCAGAAAAGAAAGGCTGAAATAAGTGAAAACACATGGACTCATTATTATTATTAATTAAGAAGCTTTGAGGGGCTGGAGATGTAGCTCAGCAGTTCAGTGCTCCCCTAGCACGTGCGCAACCCGGGTTCAATCCTCAGCACCACGTAAAAATAAAGGCATTGTGTACAACTAAAACCAATAAATAATTTAAAAAAAAGAAGAAGAAGAAAAATGTCAATTCTCCCTAGATTTATATATACATACATATAAAATACAATCAAAATATCAATAGGATTTTGGGATATGCAAACTAGGCAAACTGATTCTAAAATTCCCATGGAAAACCAAAAGTGAATTTGGGAGGTAGAAGGAGGCAAGATTGCATGTTTCAGAGAGAGAGAGAGTGAGGACAAAAGAAAGATGCTTTCATTAAGGGGTACAACTTGAAATGGCTAAATACAGAGTCTCCCAAAAGAATTTTAGCTGCACAGTGCAAAACAACGTAAGTGATGTGTGTATGCTGGGGGCGGGGGTGTGTTTCTAGGTAACCACAGGGACTCCCCTTGAAAGGCCTGAAGCTTCCAACCAGCACTTCACTTGACAGTTGCTGCCTTTGAGCTGGGTAGTCATGTGATGGTGGCAGGGCTGAAGATCCTAAACCTTTGATCCATATGTTCTTTTGTTCCTGGGCATAATGATTTCAATGAGAACAATTCTCCAAATGGAGATAGAGACAGAGCCCTTGTGTATTGATTTTTAAAGATGTGGGGAGAGAATTAAATGGAAGAGCATTAGTAAAGAATTCCCAGAAGGGTGAAATGTCAACGTTTATGCTTAACCATGTACTACTGTATTCCTTGGTCGTGCCATGGGATGAAATACAAGCATTTAGAGGCAGCTATTTAATCTCCTCTCTTCTTATCCCTTTCTATTATTGCCCAAAGCTAAGGAATGCTCTCAATTAAACAAAACAAAACAAAAGTAAAGAACCCTCCCCCACCCACCACCACCACCACCACCACACACACACACACACACACACACACACACACACACACCAGAGGTTTGGAGAATTTTGAAAACTTGTCAGCAGCAAATGCTCCTAGAGGAAAGATGATGTTTAGTACAGTTCTGTCTTTAATTCCTTACTTTACAACGCTAGTCTCAACCACATGGGTATGCCAATATCCAACCAATTTTTGTTTGAAACATCATCTCCTAAGTTGCTGAGAAACTTACAATCCTCCTGCCTCCTGAGTTGCTAGGATTTCTTAGATGGGTTTGGATGTTCTTGCAAATCCCTATTAAGATCTGTAACACAAACCCTCAGGAAAATTTGGAGGATAAAACCACTTTGTGGAACTGTGGCTGGCTGGCACCTACAGAGTTACAAAAATATTTTAGTGAAGCACCCAGAATGAATGACCTCCATGTATGATTAGGCCCTATGTGATTAAAAGTAAGAAAGGCTACCTTAGGAAGGCAAGGTGCATATAAAAAGCTGGAGAGCTGAAGTTATTCGCTAGCAGGACAATAAGCCTCATGGGACCCTCTGGTAGGATATGAGAGGAGAGGGGGAGGAGCTGGGGTTGTGGCTCTGCACTCCTCTAACACATGCACTGCCCAGGTTCGACCCTCAGCACCACATAAAAATAAAAGGCATTGTGTACAACTAAAATAAATAAATAAATAAACGTTAAAAAAAAAAAAAAAAAAAAGGAGGGGGGTCCAGCAGAAGCATATGGACTGCAGCCTCAAACTTTGGCTGCTAGTCAATGGTAAAATTTTTTTAAACATTTATTTATTTGCTTTAGTTGTACTAAATGCGTTTATTTTTACGTGGTGCTGAGGATCGAACCCAGGCCGCGCACGTGCTAGGCGAGTGCTCCACCGCTGAGTCACAATCCCAGCCACTCAATGGTAAATTTTTTTAAAAGAGCAGAGGAGGGCCAGCATGGTGTCATAGGCCTGTAATCCCAGAGGTTCTGAGGCTGAGAAAGGAGGATCAGGAGTTAAAAGCCAGCCTCAGCAAAAGTTGAGGCATTAAGCAACTCAGTGAAACCCTGACTCTAAATAAAATACAGAAAAGGGCTAGGAATATGGATCAGTGGTCGAGTGCCCCTGAGTTCAATCCCTGGTACCAAAAAAAAAAAAAAAAAAAAGAGCAGAAGAGGCCTCCTCTTTTTTTTGGGGTAGGTTGGGGTGGGGGTGGGTGGGGGTTGAACTCAGGGGCACTTGACCACTGAGCCATATTCCCAACCCTTTTCTGTATTTTATTTAGAGACAGGGTCTCACTTAGTTGCTTAACGTCTCGCTTTTGCTGAGGCTGGCTTTGAACTTTCAATCCTCCTGTCTTAGCCTCTGGAGATGCTGGGATTCATAGGCCTGCTGGGATTACAGGCCTGACCCACCACACCCAGCAGAAGGCTTCCTCTTTTAATGGCTGTATAGTTTCTTTTGCCTTTAAATTATTAATAATAATAACACAACTATTGCTTAATGCCTAACTGATTTTGAATTTTGATCTTGTTTAGAAAATAATTTAGCCGGTGACTAGTGGATTATTTTGTTAATGTAGTCTTATAAAGTTCAATACAGCATAAAGATTCCTTGATTAATCACTTTATTGTTTATATTAAAGTTTGCTGTTACATCCTAATTGAAATTCATAGGCTTCCTGATACTTGTTAAATACTGAAAATGAGGGAAGCTTCCAAATATCTGAATATATAGAGGTTCCTGAAGAGTGCTGTACCTGGAGAGGGCATGGAAGCTCTGTGCCTCTTCCCTAATATCTCACCCTGTGCACTTTCTCTTCTGCGTCTTTTATAATAAACTGGTAAATGCTAGTTATACATAGTATTGTACTCTTCTGCAATGCGGGCCAGCAGAAGCTGCAATTTCCAGTCAAATCGTGTGATCACAAGGAGAAACAATGAATTTTCTACATGTATTTTATTTCCAGTTTTATTTTTTTTTTTTTTTTATTTTTAATTTTTATATAAGAGTGTCTGTCAGCCCTGAACCTTGCAATGGGTGACAGGAAAGAAATCTTTTCTCCTCTATACCACTTTTTCTTTTTCCTTAGCCAGAAAAATTCCTAATTTTGCAAAGAGAAAAGGAAACAGATGTGGAGTTTCTTCTAAAATCATTGGCTTCACGAAGCTGGAAAAAAATTGTGGGCTACTCCATTCACAGCAGGGTTATGCTCTAAAAAGGTGATTCAATGAGAAGATTCATATAAAGAAAATGTTTATAATGATAAATACAGCCTACCACTGTTCACCATCTACTTACTAGTTTGAAAATGCATGTATCCTCAGAAAGTACATGCCTATACACAAAAAGAAAAAATTATCATGTATTACCTCCTTTAAACATTTGGTTACAAAAGAAGATTCTTTTGTTTTGTTTTAGGTGTAATCAAACCTCATAAGACCTATATTGTATATCTTGAGGACTTTCAAAAGAAATTGTTCTAGCGATGGGGATGTAGCTCAATGGTAGAGCACTTGCTTAGCATGAATGAGGCCCTTGGTTCAATCCCCAGCACTGAAAAAAAAAAATTACATCAACACTGTTTTTTTTTTTTTTTTTTTTTTTTTTTTTTTGGTACCGGGGATTGAACTCAGCGGCACTAGACCACTGGGCCACATCCCCAGCCCTTTTTTGTATTTTATTAGAGACAGGGTCTTACTGAGTTGCTAAATGCCTTACCATTGCTGAGGCTGGCTTTTTGAACTCGTGATCCACCCGCCTCAGCCTCCCAACTGCTGGGATTACCGGCGTGTGCCACCGCACCCAGCTAATTTGACTTCTTTCTTTACCATTTTTATCTCCTTCTCTTACCTAATTGCTCTGACTAGAATTTCTAGCACTATATTAAATAGGAGTGGTGAGAGTGGACATCCTTTTCCTGTTCCAGATTTTAAAGAAAATGCTTTCAGTTTTTTTTTTCCCATATATTATGATGTTTGGGTTTCTCATATATAGTGTTTATGATTATGAGGTAGGTTCCTTCTTCAGTGTTTTTATTATGAATGAATGCTGGATTTTGTCAAAGGCCTTCTCTGCATCTAATGAGATAACTAAGTGATTTTTGTTCCAAATTCTATTTAAGTGATGAATTACATTTGTCAATTTGTGTACGTTAAACCATCCTTGCATCTCTGGGATAAAAACAACTCCATGTGCTCTTTGATTAATTACTTCATTTTTTGAATTGGGGATTTGAACCCAGATACAATTGTATCCCCAGTTCTTTTTTATTTTGAGACAGGGTCTAAGTTGCTTAGGGACTTGATAAATAGCTAAGGCTGTCCTCCAACTTGTGATCCTCCTGCCTCAGCCTCCCAAGTTGGTGGGATTACAGGTATGCACCACCATGCCTGGCTTAATTTATATATGAAATGTATTTGTGCTATGCAGAGCCCTCTCCAGAGCAGGCTCAAACAGAGGACCTCCTGACCTGGCCCTAAGTGTACTACTGCTCCTCTTAGGAGTTTATGCTACCTGCCTGAGCTTCAGAGATGCACAATACTCACTGACTATCCCGTGCAGTATAAACTCTGCCTTGTACTGCAGCCTCTTCCTAGGCACCAAACCTTGTATAGAGCTGGAGAGGCTGGAACTGGTACTGATTTAAGACTGAGAGGACTGTGTTCTACCTACATGCCTAAGAATGAAATCTTAAAATGCCACTGCTGTTCTCCATCTTGTATAAAATCTACTGTCCAAAATTGTTTTCCTCCAAATCCTTGCTTCTCCAGATGATGTCATACATATTTGTTTTAAAAGACTTTATTATAGAAAACTCATCAATAATGATTCACATCATTTGTATTTGTTTTTTAATTTGCAAAGCATTCTCTTGTATATGTCTCTTATCTGCCTTGTGAGATGGCATTTAAAGGGTGAAAAATCAGGTTCAAAGATATTGGGTAATTTCTCCAAGGACATAAAATAGAGCTAGAACTTGAACCAAGGTCTTTCCAGTACTGCATAGCTATCTTATCATCAGAGTTTGAACTTTGAATACACTCTACCCACACCTCAGTCCTTCATCCTCTAGGAACAAATGTTTGTGTTCAGAGTGACTTTATATCGGTTCTACATCCATAGGCTTTGAATGCATCAGGTTTCACCCTTGACTAGAGGAGACCACTATCTTTGATCTTGTTAGACAATGGGTATAACCCATTTTATGTAGTATCTAGTGTATAGCTGGTACTTGGTAGATATTTATTACAGATAAGTGTAAAGAGAAAGGCAATAGAACTATAGGAAAAGAATTATGAGATCCTCATATGGCTTAAGAAGAACATAGGACTTAGGGAAACTTTAAAATGTTCTTAACAATCACTTAAAAAGAGAAAAGAGGGTGGTCTTTTTTTCTTTTCTTTTCTTTTTTTTTTTTTTTTCTTCTGAGATGCTAGGGATTGAACCCAGGGCTTTGTGCATGTGAGGCAAGCACTCTACCAACTAAACGATATCCCCAGCCCTTAATTTGGTTTTGATCAGAGCTTTTGTAAAACAGCAAGAAAATCGTTGGGATCTAAAGGAAGGTAAAGCAGGCTGGGAATGTAGTTTACTGGTAGAGGTCTTGTCTAGTATGCGTGAAGCCCTGGGATCCCAGAAGTTCAAAAAATAAATAAATAATGGGAGGTAAGGAAAAAACAAAGACTAATACAATGGTCTTTAGGAGATATTTGGCTCTGGAGGAAAGGGCCTGGGAAAGAAAACTTTGTTGCCTCAGGGTTGGGTCAGTCCCAAAGCCAGGGAAGTATAGCTGGCTGCATAGGAAACCCAGGATATGTACCAGAAGCTCAGCAACAAAGGATTTAACTCAAAAGCCTGGTTTAAAAATGTGATAACTAGCCCCCCAGAGAAGACAGACCTAGAATAACCCCAGCCACCAAATTCAAAGGCCCAACTGAAAAATATTAATAAATATTGAGAGTGGTGAGGGTTGTAGGTCCTGCAGAGGGTTTGAGGCCATGGGTATGATCGCCAGCACAGTTTATTAAAAAACAAACAAAAACAACAACAACAAAAAAAAAAAAAAAAAAAAAAAAAAACAGAAAAGAAAATTACCCTAAAAGAGCAAGTAACAAAATTAAATGTAATGCATGAATCCTTATTGTACTCTGGATACTAAAAACTTAGTTAAAAGGCATATTTTGAGCTGGGTGCAGTGGCACATACCTGTAATCCAGGTGACTGGGAGGCTGAGGCAGGAGGATCTCAAGTTCAAAGTCAGCCTCAGCAACTTAGAAACCCTGTCTCAAAATTTTAAAAAAGGTGGGGGCTGGGGTTGTGGCTCAGCGGTAGAGCACTCACCTAGCACATGGGCGACCCGTGGACACCGTGTAAAATTAAAGGCATTGTGTACAACTCAAATAAATAAATAAATAAATAAAAAAAATAAATAAATAATGGGAGGTAAGGAAAAAACAAAGACTAATACAATGGTCTTTAGGAGATATTTGGCTCTGGAGGAAAGGGCCTGGGAAAGAAAACTTTGTTGCCTCAGGGTTGGGTCAGTCCCAAAGCCAGGGAAGTATAGCTGGCTGCATAGGAAAACCCAGGATATGTACCAGAAGCTCAGCAACAAAGGATTTAACTCAAAAGCCTGGTTTAAAAATGTGATAACTAGCCCCCAGAGAAGACAGACCTAGAATAACCCCAGCCACCAAATTCAAAGGCCCAACTGAAAATATTAATAAATATTGAGAGTGGTGAGGGTTGTAGGTCCTGCAGAGGGTTTGAGGCCATGGGTATGATCGCCAGCACAGTTTATTAAAAAACAAACAAACAACAACAACAAAAAAAAAAAAAAAAAAAAAAAAACAGAAAAGAAAATTACCCTAAAAGAGCAAGTAACAAAATTAAATGTAATGCATGAATCCTTATTGTACTCTGGATACTAAAAACTTAGTTAAAAGGCATATTTTGAGCTGGGTGCAGTGGCACATACCTGTAATCCAGGTGACTGGGAGGCTGAGGCAGGAGGATCTCAAGTTCAAAGTCAGCCTCAGCAACTTAGAAACCCTGTCTCAAAATTTTAAAAAAGGTGGGGGCTGGGGTTGTGGCTCAGCGGTAGAGCACTCACCTAGCACATGGGCGACCCGTGGACACCGTGTAAAATTAAAGGCATTGTGTACAACTCAAATAAATAAATAAATAAATAAATGTTTTTTAAAAAAGAATTTTTAAAAAAAGGGCCAGGGAAGTGGCTCAGTGGTTAAGTGCCCCTGAGTTCAATCTTTGGTTGAAAAAAAAAAAAAAAAAAAAAAAAGACATTTTGGGGGCTGGGCTTGTGGCTCAGCGGTTTTAGAGCGCTTGCCTAGCACATGCCTGGCCCGTTCCTCAGCACCACGTAAACATAAATGCATTGATTGCATTGTGTACAACTAAAGCAAATAAATAAATATTTTTTTAAAAAAAGATATTTTGGTAACAACTGTGAATAGTTAAATATGACCTATTTTTATGTTGAATCAATGATATTTTAGGTATTAATATTGATCAATGCTATTGTAGTTCTGTGAGAAAACATACTTGTTCCTAGTTGCTGCATCGTATTATTTCGGGGCAAAATGTTGTGAGATCTACAATTTACTTTCAAATAATTCAGGAGAAAGAAATCT
Organism: Tamias sibiricus; assembly: GCA_025594165.1. Taxonomy (NCBI): domain Eukaryota; kingdom Metazoa; phylum Chordata; class Mammalia; order Rodentia; family Sciuridae; genus Tamias; species Tamias sibiricus. Next base: position 135,448,371 of record CM046663.1, on the reverse strand, counting down.
CCCTATACACAAAGATGATAAAGTGAACAGGGCAAAATGATAACACATGATCAATCTAGGTAAAGGATCAATATACAGATGTTTGCTGTATTATTGCACGTTTTGAACTTCTGGGGTTGTAGCTGCGAGACACACACACACACACACACACGTGTGTGTGTGTGTGTGTGTGTGTGTGTGTGTGTGTCTCTCTCTCTCCCTGTGCAGTTTTAAGCGCTTGCTTAGGCACTGCCTTTCCTCTTCTGGGTACTGTGAAGTGACTTCCACCAAGGGAAGCCACTCGTATTATTCCAGTTTCCCAGACCTTATGATTACCTTAATGTCTTTTCTAAATTATCTGAATTGTGGTGAGAGAGAGTATGTGGTTGTGGGGAACATAATCACGGTGATTAAGTGGTGAGATTTAAAAGGACAGCAACATCAAAAGAGCCACGTGTACATGCAGAGGAACGTGAACGTAGCAAGTCGCAGCACACCGTTCTAAACGGCGGGGTGCTCGGTGCACAGAGTGACGCTCAGGGATGCCGGGGGAGGGGACGGCTCGGGCGCCTAGCCGCGCACCGCCGCGGGCGCGCACAGGGTTAACCGCGGGCGAGGGGCCGCACATCCTCTGCCCGCCACATTCCGCTGCTGAAAGGAGACGGTGGTCTGATGCCGGTGGGGTGATTTCGGCGCTCAGCGTCGGACCTTCCCACTGGCCAGGCCTGTGCCCCGCCCGGGCGGTCTCCGTGCTCCTCAGTCACGTTACCTTCGCCGCCAATCACGCGGCCCGGCGGGGTTACAAAGCGCGACATTAGAAGTCTGTGGACGTCGCGGGAACTAGAAATGCGGGGCCGGGGACGTGGGGACAATTACCGTGGCTCGGAAGGCCGGACGCCCAGCCTTGCAATCTGACCGCTTCCGCGATGTTACAGGGGACTGCTTGCGAAGCTATTTCTTTGTTTGCATTTTGGAAATAAAGGGTGATACAACTTCAGAAATATGTGTGCTGCTCCATGAAATCTATATTAATCAAATAAAAATGAGACACTTTTAAGAATTTACCTTAATTTTATAAAGTATAAAACTTTTTTTTTTTTTTTTAATAAGAAAACCAGGTTTTAAGTCTATGGAGACTTAAATGAAATATATGTCTTCACAAATAATCCTGACCCACGTATAACATTTAACTTCTTATGACAAACTACATAATGGGATCTTGCTTGTATTGATAACTACAGCTGGCAAATATACCTTAAAACATGTAAAACATGAAATGGGTATAAATACTTTCTTTTAAAATATAATCCAATGATCATGAAAATTACAGAAAGTATGACTAAGTGAGCAAAAAGCGACATTTATTTTCGCCATAGAAAGTCAACTGTCATTCACAGAATGAGTAAAATGATATGTCCAAATAGAAAATTATTTCACTCCTTCAATTAGTACTCAAGAGAGCCCCATGGTGGTCAGGCTATGGGAATTCAAGGATGCATGGGGACATGGTCTTGCCCTTGGGGATCTCTAAGTACTCCTGAGGAGGAGTGTAAAGAGGCCAAAGGACAAGGTGCTGCAGGAGAGACACACCACAGGGTCAAGGTCATGAGTGCAAGGAGCCTGTCAAAGAGGAGAAAGGCATCTGCAGATATCCTGAAGACAAGATTAGGCATTAGGCCAGAGATTCTCCGACTTTGCTGGACATCAAAATCACTTCAGGAGCTGTTAAAACTCCTCATGGCCCAGGCCACACCACAATTAAATCAGAATGCCAGAGGATAAGAGTCTGGTAGCCATATTTTTAAAAAGATTCCAAGCCGGGGCGCGGTGGCGCACACCTGTAATCCCAGTACTTGGGAGGCTGAGGCAGGAGGATCGCGAGTTCAAAGCCAGCCTCAGCAATGGCGAGGCACTTAGCAACTCAGTGAGACCCCTGTCTCTAATAAAAATACAAAAAAGGGCTAGGGATATGACCCAGTGGTCGAGTGCCCCTGAGTTCAATCCCCGGTACCACACACACACACACAAACAGACACACAAAAGATTCCAGGCAATTCTCATGTACAGCAAAATTTGGGGGAATTACTACTATAGCAAAGAAAGGAAATGTGATGTTTTAAATTTTCTGAAGAAAAGTATCTGGCCAGCAGGCATGTAGTAGGTGCTAGTGATTATTCTTTTATTCTTCCTTTTCCTCTGCACTGCCTTGCTTTCTAGTAAACACTCAGGACATCATTATTGGAGTCAGAGCAAAAACTAATTTAAAAAAAGCTGGTGCAGTGGCACATGTATGTAATCCCAGCTACTTAGGAGGCTGAGGCAGGAGGATGGAAGAGTTCAAGGGCAACCTCAGCCATGTAACAGGGCCCTGTCTCAAAATTAAAATAAATAAATGGCTGGGGATAAAGTTCAGTGGTAGAGCATTTACTGAGCATGTGTGAGACACTGGGTTTTATCCTAGGGGCTCAGGGTTTAGCTGAATGGTAGAGCAATTGCATGGTGTGCTTGAGGCCCTGGGTTGGATCCCCAGCACTGCAAAACCAAACCAAACTAAACCAAACCACCACAACAAAAAACAACCAGATGCTATAGTTTGGATGCTGAATGTCCTCCAAAAGCCCATGCTTGGTCTCCAGCTGGTGCTATTGGGTAGTGGTGGAACTTTTAAGAGGTAGGGCTTCTTAATGAGAGGTTTTAAGGTCACTAAGGATGTGCCCCAATAGGGAAAGATTCTCTTTCTCTTTTGCTTCTCAGTCATGAGGTTAGTGGTTGTGCTCTGCCACATCCTCCTGCCATGATGTGCTATAAGACCAACCCACCATGGACTGAGACCTCTGAAACTGTAAGGTGAAATGAACCTTTTCTCTTTATAAGTTTATCATTTCAGGTATTTGTTTATAGGAATGGAAAGCTGACTAGCACACTAGTTCTTCCTAAAGAATTCCCTTTAGCACTAATTAGTCTAAATTTTACAATGGTGAATTCTCACCTAAGGAGATCATAAAATGCAACATTTTGACACTTGGAGGAAAAAGTCACTCTTCTCTCAATTCACCTGCTCCATCTTCAGGTGTGTGCTATAATCATAACTATACAGGCAACAGTCAAAATAGTTTTTTTTTTTAAATACTTATTTATTTACTTTAGTTGTACACAATACAATGCATTTTACGTTTACGTGGTGCTGAGGATCGAACCCGGGCTGCGCACGTGCGACGCGAGCGCTCTGCCGCTGAGCCACAACCCAGCCCTCAAAATAGTTTTGTTTTTATTTTCAAGTAATTTCCTCCTCTTTATTAAAAAAGCCCAAGGCTTGGGGCTAGGGTTGTGGCTCAGTGGTAGAGCGCTCACCTAGCATGCGTGCGGCCCGGGTTCGATCCTCAGCACCAGGTAAACATAAAATGCGTTGCATTGTGTACGACTAAAGCAAATAAATAAATAAAAAGCCCAAGGCTTGCCAAAAATTTTGGGTTAGTCACGATAAGTTAAGAACAGCCTAAGCAAGAGGCCACAGAAGAAAGAATATTCCTTCCTGTTACTTGAGACAAACCACTGTGGCTGGAAGGTGACTAAGGCTCTCTCCACCCATCAGCTGCTTTGTGTCTCTGCAGTTCTCAGAACAGAATGATTGGCCCACCACTTTTTTTTGCCAAACATTCTTGGAGGTTCTGCTCTGTAACTGCTGGGCATGAAATGGCCTCTGGCAATTTATCTCCTCTTTTGAATGGTAGTTCCATCAGTTAAAAGGGAGACAGGAAACAAAACAAAACTCTTTTAATCCAGACTGAGACTGCATTTTCATTAGATCACAGATCACAGGGTCTGAACTCCCATTTTAGGGGAAAGATGGTGGGGGCCTCTAGTCTCTGACATTCTAAGAGACCTAGGAAGCTCTGACTAAAAAACATGCCATATCACTCAGGGCTGAGGATGTACCTCAGTGGTTCAATCTCCAGTACCACCAAAAAAGAAAAATAAAATCTATACTTAAATTCCTATTAAACAGTTTCCATCCCTGTCAATGGGCTTTGCTTGTGACTCACCTCATTTTAGGCCAGCTTCTGTTTTTCAATGCTTTGTGCTTATCTCAACTTGTTGGTTTCAAAGGCACAGCTACTTTATTGCCTCTGCTATGGGACTAATGAAAGAAGTCTCCTTTTAAGCCCATTCCTGGGCTTTCACAGTTCTCTGGATTTGGAAAAGCCTTTGTGACCATGAATCTAAGTCACAAAACTGCCCTTGTAAATCTCATGGGGTCACAGTTATAGATAGTGCTTCAAGGGAAGACCAATGAGACAAAATAAATGCCTTGTGTTTGCCTTCCTGCTTTCCTACAAAGAGATGCAAAAGTATCTAGGGGTTAATAATATTACACCACAGTAGTAGAGGACCATGCATGAAGCCCTGCGCTTGATCCCCAGCTCTGTAAATAATAATAATAATAATAAAGCTAATTAATAACTCCCTGTGGCTCCCCACCAGTGGACTTTATTTGACAAAGGAGTGTGGCGCCTGTAATCCCAGCACTTGGGAGGCTGAGGCAGGAGGATTGAGAGTTCAAAGCCAGCCTCAGCAATGGTGAGGCACTTAGCAACTCAGTGAGACCCTGTCTCTAATAAAACTCAAAAAAGGGCTGGGAATGTGGCCCAGTGGTCGAGTGCCCCTGAGTTCAATCCCTGGACAACAACAAAAAAAAAAAAAAAAAAAAAAAAAAAAGGAGAGTTTTGTTTTGATTCACAGTTTTTACAAACTCTTGGACCTAATGTTTCCTTGCCTTGGGCCAAGCTGAACCTGGTTCTGCTTGGGGCGGCAGATGCCTGCCTGCTGCCTTCTTCCCCAACACTCTCCTAGTGGTTCTTCCAGAATGCTAGATGCTCTCTCTTTAAGCAATTCTTTGGTTTCAAATGGTGACATGCACAGAAGTCATCTGGAGGGGCTGGCTAAACCTTCTGATAACTGGGGGCTGGGGATGTAGCTCAGTGGAAGAGCACTTGCTTAGCATGTGTGAGGTGCTAGGTTCCATCCCGAGCACTGTAAGAAAAAATAAAACCTTCTGATAACTGCCAATTTAAGACAAAGCAGTCCTAAGAAGGTAGAGCACTGGTTGAGCCAACTTGAATGGATTAGGATCCTGGCATGAGAAGAGCAGGATGGATATAGGTATTATTTAGGAGAACTTGCTTCTTTCCAGTTGGATGAACTTGTCCATGTCACTCAAGTTCTCTGGGCCTCCAACACAAACTTCTTATGAAATCCAAGGGAGCATAACAGCCTCAAGTCCTTAATTTTTATTTTTTTAAAATATTTATTTATTTGCTTTAGTTGTACACGATGCATTTATTTGTACGTGGTTCTGAGGATCAAACCTGGGCCGCACACGTGCTAGGCGAGCGCTCTACCACTGAGCCACAACCCCAGCCCCTCAAATCCTTATTTTTAATAAAATCCTTAAGCTGAACTCCAATGTGTAAAATGAATGAGGGTTGAATGGGGTAGGAGACCTGCAGGTGCCTGATACAACAGATTCCAGGAATCCACAAGGACTTAGCAAATTACAGAATGAAGATGTGAGGTTTTATTTGAATTTTTCCTTGTTCTCTCCTTTCTTTCTCCTCCTCTTACCCCTCCTACATGCACAGGAGTGTACACACACACACACACACACACACACACACACACACATAAACACACAAACACACACACACACACACACACACACACACACACACACACACCAATATACCAAACTCCTTTTATTTTTTGGTGGTAGTCTGACTGAATCCAGGGGCACTTTACTCTGCAGCTCCTTCCACACTCTTTTGTTTTTTGGTACTGGGATTGAACTCAGGGGCACTTGACCACTGGGCCACATCCCCAACCCTTTTTCGTATTTTATTAGAGACAAGGTCTCACTGAGTTGCTAAGTGCCTCACCATTGCTGAGGCTGGCTTTGAACTTGTGATCCTCCTGTCTCAGCCTCCCAAGTGTTGGGATTACAGGGGTGTGCCACTGCACTGGGCTCTTTTTTATCTTATTTTGGGACAGGGTAATTGCTAAATTGTCCAGGCTGGCCTTGCATTTGTAATCCTTCCTCAGCCTCCTGAGTTGCTGGGATTATAGGTGTGCACCACGTACATACCTGGTTAAAAATTCTCCTTTAGACTGAGGCAGCATTATATTGACAAGGAAGTGTCTTGGGGCTATATTGTCAAGAGGAAAAAAGCAAAGGTCTTACTTGAAGGAAACGAAGATTTACAAAAACCTCAGGGAAAAGGGAGCTCAGGAATCTGACCTGTAGCAATCTCCTTTATCTACCCAAATCCCCCTGCCTGCTGAAAGTAAGCCTGCCAAAAGTAACTGACCAACTCCTCCCATGATCTGGCCGTGTTAAACCCTGTAAAACTCAGACCCTTGTTGTAGCCAGCTGCCATTTTCCTCTTGAAAGTGTGCCCCTCCGTTGCTTAATAAAGCATCACTTATCCATTGAGATATCTCTTCCTTTCTTTTTATTTTTGTATTCTCTTTCATTTGCTTTCATTACATACTACTATTTGTGTTTAAAAGAAAGAGAAAGAAAAAATGATTATATTTGATTAAGCATAGACTTTCTGAGAAAATACATAGGAAACTGATAATGATTATTGCTTCTATGAAGGGAAATGAGTAGTATGGGAGGGAAAAGGAGGGAAACTTGCTTCCTACCCTATATCCTTTATACCTCTGAATTCTGTGCTAGGTGCATTTTTCTTTTTAAAATTGTGCTTTGAGGGATGGTAGTTTAACTTAGTAGTAGAGCACTTGTCTAGTATGTGTGAGGCCCTGGGTTCAATCCCCAGTACCAAAAATAAAAAAATACATAAGGGGCTGGGGTTGTGGCTCAGCGGTAGAGCGCTCGCCTACCACATGCGCGGCCCGGGTTCGATCCTCAGCACCACATACAAATAAACGCATTGTGCACAACTAAAGCAAATAAATAAATATTAAAAAAAATACATAAATATGTATATGTATATATATGTATATATATATTGCATATATATCTCACACATATATAACACCTATTCAAAAATTAATATATAACAAATATATAAAAATTACACTTTGGCTTCTCCTTCCTTTAGACCAAGCACTGCAATCACAATTTTGCTTCAGGCAAGAACAAAACACTATTTGAAGCCAGCCCTTCTGCCTCCCTTCATCATTTTAGTGACTTGCAGAAAATCCAATTCAGCATCTCTTCTCTTTGGCTTCCTAGTGTTGGGAACTGTTCCATGTCAGCTTTTTGTCCCCGGCCCCACTGCCCCGCCACTTACTAATTCTCATCAATCTTCGCTGGGACACCCCCCTGAACACTGCTGAAGCCACCAGAGCTCTGATTTATAGCACAACTTCATGCTTGGAATGATAGGATTGAAGAAACACAGCTGTGAACATGGGTATCTGAACAGCTCTTTGGGCTAGCCGACTCATTTCTATTGCAAGTTCTAAACTGGCCCCACCTCTCACTTTCCTAGGTTCCTTGGGGTTGGGGTGGGGGTATAATTGCTTTCATAAGGAATCTGTTTCTCATATTCAAGGCCAACTGAGCATGCCCTTGCCTCTTGCTAAAATCCCACATACCCTGGTTGCTTATGTAAAGGTTTATCTTTACCTTCTTCCTTTGTTACCTCAGAATTTGGCTCAAACCAGTTCTCAGAGCCTCCAACTCCTCAAAAACTGAGTGGTGGGTCTAAACAGGCTGTCACTCAGGTCTTGAATTAATTAACTTCACGGGTATCATTGTATCCATTTAATACAAATGTCCCCAGCTTGGGCGGGATGCTGTGAATAGTCACAACCAAGATTGACATGGCCTCTCCTTGTCTTTGTGGAGCAAGCAGATTTGTTAGGAAGGTCATTTTTACAGGTAATTAAATATGGAAGGTCTCAATTCTGGTTGTTAATTAGAATTTCCTGAGATATTCTAAATCCATGTTTGACCAACTGAATTGGAATCTTTTGGATTAAGGCCCAAGAAGCAGTATCTTTTAAATTCCCCAAGTGATTCTAACCACAGCCAGCATTGAGAATCCCTTTCCAATAGAATAGATTTACAAACAACCTTCAATTTAATAATATAATCTAAATGATTTTTAAATGATAGTCCTTAATTAAATCACAAAAATGAAATTTTCTATAGGTACAAGGTTAGGGTTTGAGGGTATTGAAAACCCATTTCATATCACAAAAAAGCAATTTAACCCTGAAAATAAAAGACACGGGGGCTGGGGTTGTGGCTCAGCGGTAGAGTGCTCGCCTAGCATGTGTGCGACCCGGGTTCGATCCTCAGCACCACGTAAAGACAAATGCCTCAGCACCACGTAAAGACAAATGCATTGTGTACAACTAAAGCAAATAAATAAATATTTTTTAAAAAGACAAGAAAACCAAATACATGTGCTAAGAAATATCCAATGGTAGGAATACAGCATTACAACTTGCCATAGAGTGATCAAAGCTTGTACATGAGATAGGATGGAGAATCAGGAAGTTATTTTTTTTTTCTTCTTCTTCTTTTTTTTTTTTTTTTTTTGGTGTGTTGGGGATTGAACCCAGGGCCTTGTGCATGCAAGGCAAGCACTCTACCAACTGAGCTATATCCCCAGCCCAGGAAGTTTATTTTTCTAACATTTTAAAATATTAGGTTTTGGCTTCACTACATTCCTTAGAGGTTTCATGAAATTTCAACTATATATGTAACTTTCTGCCACTCCTGTCATCTCTTGCCTCTTCACTGGGTATTACTTTATTTCACTAGGCTCAGGTACGTGATGTGATGATGTGATTATTCTGTCATACCTCACAGAAAAAAAAAAAAAAAGATGGCATTAATGTACTGCTGGTTACTGGTGACGAGTTCTGCTCCCTCAAATGTTGAAGTTTGAACATTAGAGAAGCACGTTGAGGCAAGCATATAAAGCAAGGTTTATTTAAAAAGGGGTAACATAGACTTCTCCCAGGAGGGAGAAGGGGGCCATAGCTGGTATCCTGGTATCCCCAGAAGCGAGGTGTTCTGCCCTTTTTATATGTCCTAGGCTTCCTTTGTTCTCCTGCCCTCTTCCCCCTTCTCTTTCTCCTTCCTGCCTACCTAAGCTCAGGAATGCTGGGTGGGATGGCCAAAAAGTGGGAAACTGGTGGGCTGAAGGGGGACGGGCAGGATGGTGCAGCCCAGGACACACTAATTATCAACCTTCTAGCTCCCTGTAGGGAGAGGCAATTTCTGGGGACCAGTTACCTTAGCAACAGGTTGGAGCAGGGGCAGGTTGTTGATAAGGGTGGAGGAAGGGCTCTGAAGGAATTAACATTTCAAACCTTCAGGGAACAGTCTGGAGACTGACTTCCTGGACTCACTAAAAATTGGCTGTGTTTTGATTTATACTCAATTGATCTGACCTGACTCGATTTACCTATCTATGCGGATTGCCTGTCTAATTCTGGCTTCCGTAACATGGCAAAAGGCTTGGGATACAATACTAAAAGAAAAAGATTCAGCATAAATATGATCTGGCTTAGTTAAAAACAACAGGTTGGGAGCATAGCTCAGTGGTAGAGGGAATATGCAAGGCTCTGGATCCCCAACACCAAACCAAACACCAGATTAACCTGTGTATATGCATAGAAAACAGCTTGGAAATACATAAAAATGTTACTGGTAAATTACTTGTAAGTAATAAGATTATGGGTAATTTTTAAATTTTGCTGTATTTTCAGCATTTTCCAAATTTTCTACCATGAATATGCTTAACTGTTAAAATCAGAACAATCAGTTACTAGTTTGATTTCAATGGTTGTTTTATGGCCTATCCCCAGTGCTCTTCAGGGCAGTTGGAGGAGTTCATCCTACCCCAGAGAAGAAGTGACTGGTTCTTTCTCTCTCTGGGAGTCACAGACAAGAATCCAGCCCTGAAAAGGGATGCATTTGCCCCTTCAGTTCAGTCCTTTTGATTGGGAAATGCTGCCATTAGGTGTTAAATGCCATGTAACATAATCTGGAATTGCATGGTGACCATTTGAATAGCCAGCTGGGAGAGGGGTGTGTGGCATCACCTCCTACTTGCCCTCTCCAAACCCCACCCAGGAGGGCTGGGAAGACACAAAGATGGTGTGGTATGTCAGGGTGGTATGCAAATGCAGGCCTCTAATCCTATCAGGAATGCTTAGGGTGTTAATTTGACTATCTTTCACAGCTCATAAATCTACTTGGGGGCAAAGCCAAGCTGCCAGACACCATCAAGCCAAACTCCTTCAGAGGCTGGCAGTTTGAGTAAAGCAGCTGGGATCATGCCTCAATAAAGTCCAATAAAGAGCTTTGTATGTGGAGGACTGAAGAGCAGCTTCTCACATTTGGATACAATAGAACAAAACAGTGGGAAATGTGAATGTCTGATTATTCAGACTGGTGGTCTCCCCTGTGCCCTGCCTGCCCACTGAGCCATGGATGCTCCTTCATTCACAATTCTTTGCACGCAGATGGATCTATCTTGCTCCCAAACAACTGCCTGCACAGACTCCTGTTGGATTAGTTTGTTTAATCCTGTGTATAAATACACTATATTCACTTCCACTGGAATTTGCTAGCCTTTTTATATTAAAAATCCATTTAACTTGAGTCAGGTCATTTCTGCCTAGATTCATTCTCCTTTTATTTAGTGGTCAAAACAGAAGAATTCTCTTTCTTTTTGGAACAGAACATCCTCTACCACTACTCCCCCTTCCACTCCCCAACTCCCCCACCCAGAAGTTTTACCATTATTTACAAATATGTGGGGTTGAAACAGCTAACAGAAATCAGTTTCAACCTCTGGGTTATAGCTTCATCCAGAATCCATCTGTTCCATGAATTGGTCAGTTTAAAATATAGCAGATTCAGGATTCTAAGTAAAAACATCCTTTGGATCATCTGTTTCAAGGGAGAAGAACCGCAGGCACAGACTTCCATCTACTTCCTCCTTGGGCCAGACATCTTGGAAGGCAAGTTGATTTGAGGAACATAGAGCTCCTCCAACAAATCTGCAGTATAGTAGGGGTGGGGAGGGAGTGGGGGTTGCAACAGAGACACAGCAGTTATTACCCATAATCTCAGGCGAGTACCAGAAACATTACAGATACCCGTTTTGTATCCCTGTGGGACACAAGCAATGAATGACAAGCCCACAGATCACTGAGGATTACTTGCATCCCTTAGGGACTGATTTACTCTACACCAGAAGCACAGTGACTCTTCACTTTCCAGATTTGGGTCTTGAGTAAATTTCTTTAACTCTTGAGCCCTAGTGCCCTCATCTGGAAGACAGATTTAATATTGTCCATGTAGACTATCTGGCTCTTAGTGTAGTGTTTGCTACATGGTAATTTTATTATTGATATGACTGGTAGTGGATTTGAGAAACAACTATGATTATTGATATTACTGGTGGTGAATTTTAAAAATAACTGATTATGGACCTTGTTGTTGCCGATAGTAGACTTGGTAATTGACTGTTGCAGTACCACTGTTAGCTATTGCTCTCTCCATATAATGGTGAGTAGACCACAAAAAGAGCTGAGTGAAAATCATTAACATAAGTCCATTCATTCACTTAGTATTTGTTCCATACCATCTATATGCCAGACACTGTTTTAGGCACTGGGGCTACACCAGAGGAATACATCCTTTTTTTTTTTTTTTTGTACCTGGGATTGAACTTAGAGGCACGTGACCACTGAGCCACATCCCCAGATCTGTTTTTTTTTGTATTTTATTTAGAGACAGGGTCTCATTGAGTTGCTTAGCGCCTCACCATTGCTGAGGCTGACCTGTGATCCTCCTGTCTCAGCCTCCTGAGCTGCTGGGATTACAGGCATGTGCCCGGCTGAATACATCTTTTTGAAGTTTACATTTTAGTGTGTGTGGGAGACTGATGATAAATATAATAAATACATAAATTCTACAGAATTATTATTTTTGGTGCTGCTGAGGATTGAACCTAGGGCCTTGTACACTCTAGGCAAGGGTACCACAGAGCTACACCTCTAGCCTCTATATTGAATTTACAATGTAATTAAGAGTTATAGGAAAAGATAGTGCAGGGTAAGGATAGGGAGTAATTTGGGGGAGAAAATGATACAATGGGATTTAAAACAAGGGGTCCAGCCAGGCGAGGTGGAGTATACCTATAATCCCAGAATCTTGGAGGTAGAGGCAGGAGGATCCCAAGTTCAAGGCCAGTCTCAGCAACTTAGTGAGACCCACAGCAATTTAGTGAAACCCTGACTCAAAACAAAAATAAAAAGGATTGTGGGTGTAGAAATGGTGTAATCCCCAGTAACTCCTCCCCAATACAATACAATACGGGGGTCCAGAAAACATTCCAACAACTGTGAAAGGAAGTGGGGCTTAAGTCACAGAGAATGCTGAGGGAAAAGCACTCTAGAGAAATAGCAACTGCAAAGACCTCTGGGAAGAATGTCTGTGTTCTGGAGAAGGCTGGAGAAGCCAGAGCAGAGTGATCCATTGGTAGAATGGGAAATGGTATCACTGGGATGCAGAGGTAGACCACACAAGATCAAGCTAGGCATTTTTAAGACTTTAGCTTTTTACTTTAAGCAAATGGGAAGCCAATGTAGCATTCTGAGTAAATGAAGTGGCATGGTTTAACTTAAGTGTCCACAAGATCACTTTGGAACTTTAGTTGAAAATAAACTGTGGGAGCTGGGGAGATGGAAATGCTGGAGGACAAGAATAGAGAAACCAGTGGATTGTACGTGAGATGTTAGGGAACGACAGGATGACAGTTTTTTTTTTTTTTTGTACTGAGGATTGAACTCAGGGGCACTCAATCACTGGGCCACATCCCCCGTTTTTTTTTTTTGTATTTTATTAGAGACAGGATCTCACTGAGTTGCTAAGTGCCTCGCCATTGCTGAGGCTGGCTTTGAACTCTCGATCCTCCTGCCTCAGCCTCCCAAGTGCTGGGATTACAGGCATGCGTCACCAAGCCCGGCTAGGATGACAGCTTTGTCTTAAACAACTGGAAGGTCAGAGAGCCATTAACCAGGAAGGGGAAGACTGAAAGTAGAGCAGGTTTGGGGTAGATCTGTTTTGGTTTTGTTCCCATTTCTGCAGACTTACACCTTAAAATTTAGAGCCCTTAGATATTAACTAATTCAAATCTTGTTCTTCAACAAATTATAAGTTAATGCCCATAGTGCAAAATTCTTTTTTTTTTTTTTTTTTTTTTTTTTTTTTTGGTACCAGGGATGAACTCAGGGGCACTTGACCACTGGGTCACATCCCCAGACCTTTTTTGTATTTTATTTAGAGACAGGGTCTCACTGAGTTGCTAAGTGCTTCCCCATTGCTGAGGCTGGCTTTGAACTCGCGATCCTCCTGCCTTAGCCTCCCAAAGTGCTGGGATTACAGGCGTGCGCCACCGCGCCCGGCTCATAGTGCAAAATTCTGAGTACAATGTGGCCACAGTGGAAAGTTAACTTCCATCTATCCCTTTGTTTCTTGCCACCTGGATCTTTTCCTCAAATTATTATTACCACTTATTGGCACATTCCTCCCTGAAATAGCATATGCACAAACAAGCATATTAATGGTGTATATTAATGTTCCACATTGGTAACATTCTATATAAACCTTGCTCCACCCCACAATAATCTGATCAGTACACACAGGACTCGTTCATTCTTTTCACGATTCCAGTTTTCTAGAGTAGGAATGCACTATATTTAACTAGTCCTCTACTGATAGCCTGTTGTACTATTTATAACTATCTTTTCAATTAACACTGTGATGTATTTCCTGATCATGGGTCCTTTTTTTTTGGTACCAGGGACTGAACTCAAGGGTGCTCAACCACTGAGCTACATCACCAGCCTATTTTATTTTTTATGAGGGTCTGCCACTGGACTACATCCCAGCCTACACTTTGCTTCCAGAGATTGTTTCCCAATAATGCAAAAGAGGTATTCTTTTTTTTTTTTTTTGTACCAGGGATTGAACTCAGGGGCACTCGAACACTGGGCCACATCCCCAGCCCTTTTTTGTATTTTACTAGAGACAGGGTTTCACTGAGTTGCTAAAGTGCCTTGCCATTGCTGAGGCTGGCTTTGAACTCACGATCCTCCTGCCTCAGCCTCCCAAGTGCTGGGATTACAGGCGTGCACCACCGCGCCCGGCTGCAAAAGAGGTATTTTTTTCCCCTAGGATTGACAGGTTGTTATATAACCAGCAGTGAGGCTGTGATGGTTGTTAAGACATCAGCACATTTCTATAGCCACTGTAATTAGCTGCTGCCCCAAGCCCAAGGGCACTTCTCTAATGTGTTAGAGGTTCCAGTTGCCCAACAATCCACCAACTGAAGAATTAACACCTGGAAGAAGAGGGCACCTTAACTCTGTTCTGACTGGATAGTGCCTGGGTAGTAAATGTTTTGAATATCACTCTTTTATCTTTACTTTTTTTTTGGAACCGGGATTGAACTCAGGGGCACTCGACCACTGGGCCACATCCTCAACCCTTTTTTTGTGTTTTATTTACAGACAGGGTCTCACTGAGTTGCTAAGTGCCTCACCATTGCTGAGGTTGGCTTTGAACTCATGATCCTCCTGTCTCAGCCTCCCAAGTTGCTGGGATTACAGGCGTGTGCCACTGAGCCCGGCTCTTTTATCTTTACTTTTTGACAGATGAAGTCATTTTTCTTCTTCAAATGCCACTGTGTATGTGTATATGCATGCACGTGTGAGTGTCACTGGGGATTGAACCCAGGACCCCACACGTGCTAAATGCCATTTTTATTTCCCTTTCTATATATTGTTCTATTGGGTTGCTTGTGTTTTGCATCTTGGTTTTGGAGAGGTTTTTTTTTTTTTTTTTTTTTGGTACTAGGGATTGAACTCAGGGGCACTTGACCACTAAGCCACATCCCCAGCCCTTTTTTGTATTTTATTTAGAGACTGGGTCTCACTGAGTTGCTTAGCATCTTGCTTTTTGCTGAGGCTGGCTTTGAACTCGCAATCCTCCTTTCTCAGCCTCCTGAGCTGCTGGGATTACAGGTGTGTGCCACGACACCCAGCAGATTTTGCATAGTTTTTTTTTTTTTTTGGTACTGGGGATTGAACTCAGCGGCACTCGACCACTGGGCCACATTCCCCAGTCCTTTTTTTGTATTTTATTAGAGACAGGGTCTCACTGAGTTGCTAAGTGCCTTGCCATTGCTGAGGCTGGCTTTGAACTCACGATCTTCCTGCCTCAGCCTCCCAAAGTGCTGGGATTACAGGCGTGTGCCACTGCGCCCGGCTTTTGCATAGCTTTTTATGTTAAGAAAATAAATTCCTTGTTGTGGATGTGGTAGAGTGCTTGCTTAGCATGTGAGGTCCTGAGTTCAATCACCAGTACTGAAAAAAAATTAGTATTGCACATATTTGTCACATTTTGGAGAATTTATCAGTCTTTGATAACTTCTGAATTTTGCATTATAAAAATTATACATAGGTCTTCTATTGCAGTTTCATTTCCTGTTGCTGTATATTTGACTCATTTGAAGGAATAAGGAACAGGGTTTGGATACAATAGTAGTATTATTTTAAAGCCTACAGCATCTGGTATTGCCAGGGGTCTCCCATATAAGTACTAACCGAGTGCTCCTGCTTAACTTCTGAGATCAGATGAGGTCAAGCATGTTCAGGGTGATATGGCCAGAGGGGGTCAAATATTTTTCCTGATGGCTCTTAGGTGCAACACCATCATCTTTCTCCGAATTACATAATATACTTCTGCCTTAGGTCATCTGGGACTGCAATAACACCATAGACCAGGTGACTTAAACAACATAAATTTATTTTCTCACAGTTCTGGAGGTTGGAAGTCTTAAGATCAAGGTGCCAGTATGGTAGAATTATGGTGAGGACTACCATCTATGTCCTTCCATGGCAGGAACCAGGAAATAGAGCTCTCTGGTCTCTTTTCTCATACCCTTGCTTTTTTGACATAAACTCCAGCTGGCCATTATGTATTATTATCAATTTATTTGTTTGATACCAGGGGTTGAAGCCAGGGGCGCTTAACCATTAAGCCACATCCTCAACCCTTTTTTTGTGTTTTATTTACAGACAGGGTCTCACTGAGTTGCTAAGTGCCTCACCATTGCTGAGGTTGGCTTTGAACTCATGATCCTCCTGTCTCAGCCTCCCAAGTTGCTGGGATTACAGGCGTGTGCCACTGAGCCCGGCTCTTTTATCTTTACTTTTTGACAGATGAAGTCATTTTTCTTCTTCAAATGCCACTGTGTATGTGTATATGCATGCACGTGTGAGTGTCACTGGGGATTGAACCCAGGACCCCACACGTGCTAAATGCCATTTTTATTTCCCTTTCTATATATTGTTCTATTGGGTTGCTTGTGTTTTGCATCTTGGTTTTGGAGAGGTTTTTTTTTTTTTTTTTTTTTTTGGTACTAGGGATTGAACTCAGGGGCACTTGACCACTAAGCCACATCCCCAGCCCTTTTTTGTATTTTATTTAGAGACTGGGTCTCACTGAGTTGCTTAGCATCTTGCTTTTTGCTGAGGCTGGCTTTGAACTCGCAATCCTCCTTTCTCAGCCTCCTGAGCTGCTGGGATTACAGGTGTGTGCCACGACACCCAGCAGATTTTGCATAGTTTTTTTTTTTTTTTGGTACTGGGGATTGAACTCAGCGGCACTCGACCACTGGGCCACATTCCCCAGTCCTTTTTTTGTATTTTATTAGAGACAGGGTCTCACTGAGTTGCTAAGTGCCTTGCCATTGCTGAGGCTGGCTTTGAACTCACGATCTTCCTGCCTCAGCCTCCCAAAGTGCTGGGATTACAGGCGTGTGCCACTGCGCCCGGCTTTTGCATAGCTTTTTATGTTAAGAAAATAAATTCCTTGTTGTGGATGTGGTAGAGTGCTTGCTTAGCATGTGAGGTCCTGAGTTCAATCACCAGTACTGAAAAAAAATTAGTATTGCACATATTTGTCACATTTTGGAGAATTTATCAGTCTTTGATAACTTCTGAATTTTGCATTATAAAAATTATACATAGGTCTTCTATTGCAGTTTCATTTCCTGTTGCTGTATATTTGACTCATTTGAAGGAATAAGGAACAGGGTTTGGATACAATAGTAGTATTATTTTAAAGCCTACAGCATCTGGTATTGCCAGGGGTCTCCCATATAAGTACTAACCAGGAGTGCTCCTGCTTAACTTCTGAGATCAGATGAGGTCAAGCATGTTCAGGGTGATATGGCCAGAGGGGGTCAAATATTTTTCCTGATGGCTCTTAGGTGCAACACCATCATCTTTCTCCGAATTACATAATATACTTCTGCCTTAGGTCATCTGGGACTGCAATAACACCATAGACCAGGTGACTTAAACAACATAAATTTATTTTCTCACAGTTCTGGAGGTTGGAAGTCTTAAGATCAAGGTGCCAGTATGGTAGAATTATGGTGAGGACTACCATCTATGTCCTTCCATGGCAGGAACCAGGAAATAGAGCTCTCTGGTCTCTTTTCTCATACCCTTGCTTTTTTGACATAAACTCCAGCTGGCCATTATGTATTATTATCAATTTATTTGTTTGATACCAGGGGTTGAAGCCAGGGGCGCTTAACCATTAAGCCACATGCCCAGCCCTTTTTGTGTTTTATATTGAGACAGGGTCTCACTAAGTTGCTTAGAGCCTTGCTAAGTTGCTGAGGCTGGCTTTGAACTCATGATCCTCCTGCCACAGGTTCCTGAGTTGCTGGGATTATAGGCACCCACCACTGCATCCAGCTAATTTTTTAAAAAGTAATGAAAAACTGAAAAAATGTGGTGACACCAAGAAAATTCATAAGATGGGTGAGTATAAAGTTAATTTAAAAAACTGATAGCCTTCCTATTTACATATAAGAAGCAGTTGTAAGGGTTGGAGATGTAGCTCAATGAGTGCTTGCCTCATCAAGCAGAAGGTCCTAGGTTCAATCTCCAGTACCACAAAAACAAATTAAAAAAACAGGCTTAACATTTCCATTATCCCCTAATTCTATTATGCTCATTTGTGGGTTTTCCTCTTGCTGGTGTTATTTTTTTAAGGTTCTACTGGATTTTGTTTGCAGGTGTTTTAAAGAATTGTGCTTTAACAGCCATTCTTTTTAGTATTACCCTATTGCTGTACTTTAAAAATTGGAGGCTTGTGGCTCAGGAGACTGAGGCAGGAGGATTGCAAGTTCAAAGCCAGCCTCAGCAAAAGCAAGGTGCTAAGCAACTCAGTGAGACCCCCTCTCTAAATAAAATACAAAATAAAGCTGGGGATGTGGCTCAGTGGTCGAGTGCCCTTGAGTTCAATCTCTGGTACCTCCACCCCACCCCCCAAAAAATGGAAGCTCGTTTTTTCCACTCTAGAACAGATGAACATTGGAACTATCTGCTCATTATTTAATGGGCTGTTAGAATTTAAAAACTCTCCCAGGGCTGGGATTGTGGCTCAGCGGTAGAGCACTCGCCTAGCACGTGCGCGGCCTGGGTTCGATCCTCAGCCCACGTAAAAATAAATGCATTGTGTACAACTAAAGCAAATAAATATTTAAAAAACAAAAAAAACAAACTCTTCCAGGAATTGTTTGGGGCCATTTTTTGATAGCATTTCTGTTTCTCCCTTGGCATCTGGTTTATTTTACTATTTTCTGGGGTTCTGATAATTTATGCTTTACTAAAATACTACCCTAGGATTTATCTAAGGTATGTTTCCAAATTTATTGGCATGGAGCAGAGCAAAATCCTTCAAAGTTCTTTAAAATTTTGTCTGTATTTGTGGTTACAGAGACAGGGTCTTGCTAAATTTCCTAAGCTGGTCCTGAACCTGTGATCCTCCTGCCCCAGCCTCCCAAGCCACTGGGAGTGTGCCACAAAGCCCAACCCATTTTAACTTTTTATATTGTAAATTTATTTTTCTTGATTATCTTGTTTATTTAATTTCCTTAAAGTGCCATTTAAAAATATTTTTTAGTTGGACACAATACCTTTATTTATTTATTTATTTAAATGTGGTGCTGAGGATCAAACCCAGTTGCATGCCTGTACTAGGCAAGCACTCTACCACTGAGCCACAACCCCAGCCCTTAAAAGTACCATTTTTCTTTTTTCCCCTGTGGTGCTGGGGATTGAACCCAGGGGCACTTTACCACTGAGCTATATTCCTTTTTGAGACAAGGTCTCACTTAAGTCGTCTAGGCTGACCTTAAAATTTGCAGTCCTCTTGCCTCAGTCTCTCAAGAAGCTGGAATTACAGGTGTTTGTGACCATACCTTGTCTAATGGTTTTTTTTTTTTTTAAATATTTTTATTTATTTGCTTTTAGTTGTACACAATGCGTTTTATTCAATGCGTTTTATTTGTATGTGGTGCTGAGGATCGAACCCGGGCTGCCCACGTGCTAGGCGAGCGCTCTACCGCTGAGCCACAATCCCAGCCCTTGTCTAATGGTTTTTATCCCTTCTTTTACCCTAGCCAGCCATCATTTAAAACATTACTATTCTGGGGCTGGGGTTGTGGCTCAGTGGTGGAGTGCTCACCTAGCACATGTGAGGTGCTGGGTTTGATCCTCAGCACCACATATAAATTAAATGAAGGTATTGTGTCCACCTATAACTAAAAAATGTTTAAAAAAACATTATTGGGGCTGGGGTTGTGGCTCAGCGGCAGAGCGCTCGCCTCGCACGAGCATGGCCTGGGTTCAATCCTCAGCACCACGTAAACATAAATGCATTGCATTGTGTACAACTAAAGCAAATAAATAAATATTAAAAAAAAAACCAATATTATTCCATAGTTATTCTACTACTTTCTGGGATGCCAATCTTCCAATATTGTGTCTACCGACTTGTGTTCCAAATGGATTGTTTTGAATTTTGGATGGTTGGGCCTGAGTGCGGCTTGTTTTTACTCTAGGAAGACATGCAGCTTGGGTTTGGGTATGTTTTCCTTGTCCAACCAGGTCATCAGGTTCTCAGCAACTAGGGATTTATGTTTGGCCCTTTTAAGATTTCATTAGAACAAAGGGACTAATGGTTAAAAGTTTTAAAATTCATGACAATTGGGAAAACTGAAGTCTAGTCTTGAGGTGTTCAGTGAAATGTTAAGTGTGATAAACTGTTAATTGCCAAGTACAAAGCTTAGTGGTACATATAGATGATCATTTAGTTCTTGCAATAACCCTGAGGTAATAAGCACTATAAAACTTATAAAGGTTATGCAATTTATTTGAGATCAAGACTGCACAGTTGGCGAGAAGTAGGGTAAAAATTCAAATTCAGATCCATCCGACCATACCAATCACTTAATCACTATTTGTTCACGCAACAAAAAATTTACTGAAGTACTTTGCTAGACATGCTGTTAGTTCCACTGATATACAAAACAGATAGTGTTCTTAAACTTTTCAAATGATTTGTGAAGAATTTTTTTCTTAATTTCTTATCTGCAATGGACCAGTATTTTTGTAAATATTAAATAAATATATTGCAGGAACATCAAGTTGTTTAAAAAGTTTATTCCCCCCCCCCTTTTTTGTGGCGTTGAGGATCAAACCAGAGCTTCACTGTGTACTACACTGAGCTACACCCCCAGCCCTGTCCTTACTTTTTATATTCATCTGTCTCCATGTGCTGGTAATAAAGAGTCTGCAGACCTATACCCATTGGCAGACCATACTTTCGTGCAGCAATGATCAACAGTATGTTGGCTATTTTGGGAGCTGTGTATATGTGTGTCATGGGGATAATGACTGTGAGTGGGTGACAAAGTGAGTGAGTGACAAAGACATTTCTAATAATGGTGTCTTATACTGTGAACAAGAACTTCTTAAGGAGAGTAAAATTAAGTATTTTAGGTCACAGCCTGCCTGTGCTAGTAAGCATAATGTGGTGTAGTGGGACTCAGGAGATAGTAAAATGCCACGTTACAATCTAACTTTATACAAATCTGACAGTTCTCCTAGTTGCTTCCTCTGTCACTCTAGTCCTCTAATAGAACAGGACAGTAGGCAAAGGCACAGTCAGGAGTACTAATCATAAAAGCTTTGGGAAATTTATTTGCATGTTTTCTTGCTTCATTAACCTGCAAACAATTGGATCACATCATACATTGGCATGCATGCTTAGGAAATAGTAAACACTTCAATATTATCTTAAATGAAGCAGGAAGATAAAGCTGCTGAAATGTATTTCAAAGCCAGACTTAAGAATTATTCGCACCATCATTCTCTTATTATGGACAGCAAAGAATTGATCACACACATGGTCACTTAGCATACTGAAATATATAAAATACATAAACACTATTATACTTTCTCTTAAGAGAAAAAAAATACCACTAACTTTAAGATTTGGAAACTTATCAGTAATGTTTTTATATGGCATAGAAAACAAAAATATATTCCTCTTTATAAGTTAAGAAGACTGATTTCCAGGAATGAGTTTTTAAGGTTTAACCAAAAGTTGTGCTGGATGGTCTAAATGTCTAAAAGCACCTTACAGCTACTTTAATCTTTTTTTTTTTAGGTGGCATTGGGCATTGAACTCAGGGTCTTGCGCATGCTAGGCAAGCACTCTACCAATGAGCTATACCCCAGCCCACAGCTATTTTAATCTTAATGCATTTGAGTACATATGGCCACAACATTCAATATTTTAGACTTTAAACTGCACTCTTCATCACTATTACTTAGAACTACGTTTCCCTCTATTTGTGGTTTGTTGTAATCTCAATCCATTTTCTCCAAGACCATTCAACACGTTTATACTATACCAGTAATCAACATGCTACCCAGAAAAACAAGTGAACAGTTTATTAAGAATTAAATGAGGGGTATGGAATGTGATACAGTACAAGACACTCAAGATGGGTATAATATTACTACTCACACAAAAAATTAAATCTCACTAAAAAAAACCCAAAAAAACAAACAAACAAACAAAAAAACCACAAGAAAAAGGAAAAAGCAATTCCATCATTTTAAAAGTAAGATATTTCATGCAAAGCACTAAAAAATTCCTCCCAAATCCCAATCTCCCAATAAACAAGAAGCTACTTGAAAATATTGCCATGCTAACATATTAACCACAATATAATCATTCATGGAAAAACACACTAAGTAAGCAATGGATTAGATGAAATAACTCAGTTCACAATATTGTAAACTCATAGACCACAATGGTTTACATGACAAACAAAACCACGATTACTCATAGGGTGAGTGATATGGGCTAAATGTTGAGACACAAGGTATGTAAATATAAATCCCATTAATTCATCTCATTATTTTCTAATTATAAAACCTAGAGGCCCAGAGAACCTGAAAAATGTGTATAAAATTTGGCATACTCCATTTGTATTCGTAGAAATGACTTAGGATCATATTTGCAATTAGTAGAGAGTTGTATAAAAGCATTTCAAGGTCAGGATTTGACCTCTTAACTAATGATCACAATTTCTATCATAGAAATAACTCCACAAATGCATTTACTTTGATTCTTATTCAGAACAAGAAGCATGACTTTCTAGCACTTTACATACAGGTTACTGCAAAGGCCATTTAATTTAGAGACTGAATAAAATGTAAAAGAAAGGTGAATTGATACAGAGAGTGAAGTGGAAAGTCCTCATTTATAAAAACTTAAGTGGATAAAAATCTTTCCTTGACTTCCGAGGGAGCTAGAGTGAACAGGTAAAATAGAACACCAAGCCTTATGCATGTTTCTATACCAGGATGCCCAAGTATGCTTTGTAGAAGATAGTTTTTCTTCAGAAAATAGGAATGGCATTTTATGGAAGAGCAATTCCCTCCACAGCTGCCAAACTGGACACAAGTTTGGTCACCACGTGGTGCACAAATGAAAGCATATTTCCAATAAGGATTGTGTCATGTAGAGGCAACCCAGGATCAGGAAGTACCTGTCTCAATGTACTTGCCCATTCAGGGGCCAAGGAAAGACTGAGACACCTACATTCATGGTTCTGGGTTCAGTTTGCCCATGATGTATAGATTGGCTATAAATATAAGATCAAGAAAAAAGAGCATAAACAAACAACACTTAGGATAAAAAATTACCCATTCCTATTTGCTATGCCCCTCCCTTTAGATTTAAGGTAATTAGAACCAATCAAGCAATAATCCAGGATTACTTTTCCCCAACTCTGAAATTTAATTTCCTATTTACATTCCATGAAAAGAATAGCATAATTGTTCAAAAGTAAGATTTAACCACTCTACATACAAAAACAGGAGGACTTGTTCTAATTGTCACAGAATGACAATGGAAAATTTTCCTAAGTAAAACCTAGAGTTTGAGGCCAGAAAAGAAGCTTCTTTAATAATCAGAACCTATCATAGTTAAGAGCTCTTTGGAATGTGTGTCTAATACATACAAAGGCATCACAAATTAAATCCCCAGAGTATTCATAATGTTCTTAAATGAGAAAGATTTCTAATGAGAAATGCTTTCATCAGTAAATTAAATCTGATAAATTAATCTTTCCCAACTAAGTTTCTACTAACAACTCAACACAGCCTCTGGAATCAAACATAAAGATCACTCAATCAGTATAATGCAAGATGAAGTGCAGATGAACAATACATATGAAAAATTTTGTAAACCGCTGTAGTTCTGAAACAGTAGATTTATATTACAAAGCAATGTAAATAAATATTGGGCTAGTACAAAAGCTCTTATTTACAGTTTTACAAATGAAATTGTATTCAGTGTAAATGCTGTGTTTTAAAGAACACAGTACTGTATTAGTAAAATGAGTTCTGTTGAGGGCATTACAGTTTCTGTTAGAATCAATGCATAACGTATAAAATGTTCAAGTTAACTGTTTATAATTCAGTACAGACAAACCCAGTTTAACCTGGAATGGCATCTGTTAAAGTGCTGAAAAACAGAAAATATTTAGAAAACACTGTACATTTTTAAAGCTTTATCAAATCAGAATGTTAAACTTCTTTCACATTTTTTTATCCTTTTGCCACAGGCCTGGAAGCAAGATGAATTTTTCCAGCAAAGGAGAAAAACTTAGAGGCCACCAGCTGCTTCAGTGATTTCAGATTTAGGGGAATTAGTTTCCTTCCCCAAACAACTATTTATCCATCAACCATACCTTCAGGCCTCACAATCTGGTAGGTAATTAAATATTCAGGATAAGCCTGGAAGAGAAAGATTAATTCAAATATAGGTGAACAAAATTTTTTAGAAAGATAAAGAGAACTTCTATAAGGATTCCTAATCTTTAGGGAGGAGGTCCTAAATTAGCCTTATAGAGCAGAATCATCTAGGGGCCTTTCTCAAAACATCCTGACCTTAACTCTAGTTAGTCATCCCTTAAATTCTCAATCAGCAGGTCTAAGTGAATATTAACCACATGCATGTTTTTATTAACTGAAGTGATTCCAATACCTATCTCCTATTGAAAATGCTGTTCTAGAATAATTTTTCACTCAGAGCAGGAAAAAATTATATACTTCTGAGCTACAGATGGATTTAACTTATTAAAAGCAGAATTTTGATTAGAAAGAAAAAAAACCACAGTAATTGGTTATTTTACTTGTAACTTTCAAGCCTATAATTATTCTCAAATAAAAATTTCAAAAGAATCTAGTTCTCAAAGTAGTAATGTCTTGTCAATATAAGAGATGTAAGAGTAAGAGAACAGTAAGAAGTTAAAAGTAGCATTTTTGAAGATGAAGAAATAGAATGGAATTACCTGTTCTCCTCTATAAATGACATATTCAGCTAATGCTAGGCCATTTACACTGGGCCGACCCGTGACTGAGTGATGACCTGGAGGAGAATGTGCCATTTTCATTGCACTGAACTGCAGGAAAGACTTTCCCAGGGTTACCCGACAAAAAAGCAGCTGCCTATAACATAAAAAGGAAACGATCAGCCTGGAGACAAAATTCATACACCAATTTAACAATTTTTTTTTGTGTGTGTATACTAAGTTTTTTAAAAAATAAATTTATATATAGAAACTTACAACTGTTTGTTTTGCTCTGCTATGGACAGAACCCAGGTCCTTGAGAGAGATAGGCAAGAGTTTTACCACTGAGCTACCTCCCAAGTGCTAAATACCTGTTTTTATCATTTCACCCTCAAAAGAACTTTGTAAGAATATCTTCTACTATCTCCCACCCTGCCTTTTTTTTGGTACTGGGTATTGAACCCAGGGGCACCTGAACACTGAACTACTTCCCCAGCCCATTTTATTTTTTATTTTGAGACAGGGTCTCATTAAGTTGGTTAGGGTCTCATTAAGTTGCTGCCTCAGACTCATGAATTGCTGGGATTACAGATGTGTGCCACTGTCCCAACTTCTACTACTCTTATTAGTGAAATAATCTGTCAATTTAGTTAATTCTTATTTTAACTACAAGACTGAAAAATGAAGTAACTTTATAGAGTTGCAGACTACCATCTTATCTTTTTTTTTAATACTTATTTATTTACTTTAGTTGTACACAATGCAATGCATTTATATTTATGTGGTGCTGAGGATTGAACCCGGGCCGCGCACGTGAGAGGCGAGCGCTCTGCCGCTGAGCCACAACCCCAGCCCCCATCTTATCTTTATTCCAGCAAAAACAATTTTTTTTTTTTTTAAAATTTTGAG
Source organism: Tamias sibiricus (assembly GCA_025594165.1). Taxonomy (NCBI): domain Eukaryota; kingdom Metazoa; phylum Chordata; class Mammalia; order Rodentia; family Sciuridae; genus Tamias; species Tamias sibiricus. The sequence continues at coordinate 135,422,689 of CM046663.1, read as the reverse complement.
ACACAGTCCTGCTAAGTTGCAGGCATGTTCCACTGTGCCCAGTTTGTGTACTGCTTTTCTTACTCAACTTATAGTTTTGAGTTTTGGCCACAAACCTCGTTTATTCACTTTATTGCTTTTGGAATAAATTTATTTCCAGACAATCAAACGTTCTATTCTAATAATGGTGAATGTATTAGAACATTGCTTACTACTAGTAATCAGAACCATTTAGCCTCCAGACTATATATGACAAGTAAAAATAGCATTCAGGTTACAGGATCCTGGGAAATTAAAAGCCTCCTAATCAGTCCAATTTATGATTTAAAATAGAAGAGGTCCAGGAGGTCATGAACATGAGTCCCTCTGTAAATTTAGGGGGAAAATAACAAGAGTAAAACAACACATATACTACTGCTAGCTTGTTTCTCTCCAGGACTGCAGCGTTTCACCTTGGTGTAATTTTGCAGTACTGGGGATTGAATCCAAGGGCACCCTACCACCGGGAGACATTCCCATCCCTTTTTATATTTTAAGTTTGAAACACGGTCTTGCCAAATTACCCAGGCTGACCTTAAACCTGCGATTGTCCTGCCTCAGCCTCCCAAATAGCTGGGATTACAAAGTGTGTATGGTGAAATTCAAGTGTGTTTTAATTATATCTCTTCTAGTAGCAATATTATCAACTGGAGATCCAGGATTATATTATAGTGGAAAGGAGACTCCCTTAGGAATTACGAGAAATGATTAAACTTGCCCACTAATGCCATCTAACATGTGAATATTAGATTATTATTTGCAGTGCTGGGAATCAAACCCAGGGCCTGTGCATGCTAGGCAAGAGCTCTACCACTGAGCTACATTCCAGCCTTCACTACTAAATTTTTAGAGTTCATAGTCCTGTAATAGAAAATAAATATATAGGGCTGGGGTTATAGCTCAGTAGTAGAGTATGTACCTGGCACACGTGAGGCACTGGGTTCAATCCTCAGCACCACATAAAAATAAACAAACAAACAAACAAATAAATATATAATAAAGTCCCTTTCATGCCCAAAGTTCTTTTCTTTTTATTTTTCAGTACTGGGAATGAACACAGGGCCTTGCACACACTAGATAAGTACTCTACCATTAAGTTACATCCCCAAACCCTTTTAACATATCTTATTTTGAGACAGGGTCTAAGTTGTTTAGACCAGTCTCAAACTTGTGATCCTCCTACTTCAGTCTCTCTATCTTATTTTCTACTCAGTATTCTTTTAAGCATCAGGTGTTCTAATGAGTAAATGAGTTAAACAGGTCAACTGCTTAGAATCATGCTTGGCCTGTACAGGTCATTTAGTAAATATCAGTTATGATAATTGGTGAGAGGGCCAAAAACAACCTAAAATACATCTAGTGTAGATACCTAACGTTGTCAGACATAATGCTTTGTCCCCTAAACTTTCCAAATATGTAATCAGTTCTTATCTAATTCTTATCAAAATAAATGACAATAGCCGGGCGCGGTGGCGCACGCCTGTAATCCCAGCACTTTGGGAGGTTGAGGCAGGAGGATCGCGAGTTCAAAGCCAGCCTCAGCAATGGTGAGGCACTTAGCAACTCAGTGAGACCCTGTCTCCAAATAAAATGCAAAAAGGGCTGGGGATATGGCCCAGTGGTCGAGTGCCCCTGAGTTCAATCCCCAGTACCACACACAAAAATAAATAAATAAATAAATAAATAAATAAATAAATGACAATAAGTGAATCTCTTACCTGTGGCAAATGTAACAAGATCTATCTTTGTGAACTGGACACCCAGTACCCTCCTCCAATTCCATATACATACTGATTGCTTTTGGAAGAGTTTTCAGCAAAATAAATCCCAGCTCCAAACATGCCACCTATATACGCGTGCCTTTCATCAAAGCCTTTATGGATAATTGCATTCACAAAGGGAGACCCTGAAATACATATAAATTGGTAACAACAATTTAAAAATTTATCTTAGAAAAAGCTAAGGCCTCTTAAAAGCTTTTAATTAATTAGTTAATTAATTATTTTTCGTGCCAAGGCCTTACATATACTAGCCAAATGCTCTGCCTCTGAGCCATACAAATAGCCCTAGAATTAAATCCTTAAACATGCAACAACATACTACCACCATAATAAAGCTAAAATGAAAAGGAGTAACAAGTTAACTATTAGCTGTTTTAATCAAACCAGTGATTAATTAAAATCAGTGTCCCTGTTTGTCAAGGGACAAAGAAACATACTGAATTTTGCATAACAGAAATACAGAAAAATTACTCAGAATAGGATGCACACATTTTTTTATAGGTGATTTCCAGGTCTTTATTTTAGAATAAAGAAATCCTAATGTCAATTAATGTTTTTAATAAGGTGGGTGGTTAAGATGCCAAAGGACAGATTTAACTAGAAAAACAGATTACTTGAAATATCAATGTAAATTATTAAATTCCAGTTCCCAAATTCATGCAAATCCAGAATGAAGTCTCATAATTCACCTAGTATAGCAAGATGAACGCAAAAAGTATTACAATGTTGCCCACTATCTGTATTTTTTTTCTAGATATCAAAAGTGGCCTAAGGAATCTGTCATATTCTTTTTCTCTTCTTTATACCTCTTCTATCCTTCTAGTCCTCTGTCTTCCATCACCTGCTACACAAGATTTACATTCATCTATAAACATGGCACTTTTTTCCTTACATGTATGTCAAGAAGGCTGCAGCCAGAGGAAGTTGTGGGAACCAGGCCAGGGAGTGGAGTGGGGATGGGGGTGGGAAAAGCTAAACTAACAGAGATAAGTGATTAATCAAAATTAATATCCCTTTTTATCAAGGGACAGGAAAATATGTCAAAAAATTCCACTTGACAGAAATACAGACACCTTAACTCAGTAGATGATGCACACATTCTTTATAGGTGATTTCCAGGCTTTACTTTAATTCCATCAAGTAGTTAAAAGTGTAAAAACACATTCTCAGTGTGATCATATTAGGCAAAACCCACTATATATATATATAAAAAATATGATAGTTGACATTCCTATTTCTGCTTTTCCATTATGTAATCTTATTTATAAACCATCCATTACAAAATATACCAATTCAATAAAAGTTGACAATATAAACATAAGTATAAAAGTTATAGAAACACTTGGTACATTCATAAAAATGACAGGAAGAATATAGATGAACTATTTTTTTTTTTTTTTTTTTTTTGTGGTACCGGGGATTGAACTCAGGGGCACTTGCCACTGGGTCACATCTCCAGCCCTTTTTTTTTTGTATTTTATTAGAGACAGTGTCTCACTGAGTTGCTAAGTGCCTCGCCATTGCTGAGGCTGGCTTTGAACTCGCGATCCTCCTGCCTCAGCCTCCCAAAGTGCTGGGATTATAGGCGTGCGCCACCGCGCCCGGCTCAAGATGAACTATTATTTTGTACCTGACAAAACCTAATGTGGAGGAGCACTGTAGTAGGGTTGGGGGAGAGGAATCTTACCATGAAATAGCATTCTTTCATTTGCATGATTGTGGTTTTCTTCAGAAACTTCTTTTCTCCGGTGAGTGTATCGTTCCCATAGTTTCTTGTTACAAACCTTCTGAATCTATAAAAAAAAAAAACCAGAAAAATAAAATCTTTAGGTCTTAATAATTACCTACTTCTTTATTTTAACCAAAAGTTGGGCCACATATTTAGTCAAAAGGGAGGCAAAGCTTTTTTCTAAAATGTACTATATGCATTATTTTAGTCAACTAAAAATATTATGCCCCAACCATAAAGCTTTATTTTGAAAATCAACATCTTCCAAGAGAAAAAGACTACACATTACATGGCCACACATGAAGGGATCAAGAATACTGTTAACTGATTAAAATATTCTAATTTTGGGCTAAGGCTGTGGCTCAGTGGTGGAGCACTTGCCTTGTGCGTATGAGGCAATGGGTTCAATCCTTAGCAAAACATTAAAAAAATAAATAAAATAAAGCTATTGTGTCCATCTACGACTAAAAAATATTTAGAAAACCTTCAATTTAAAAATTATATAAATTTCAAATTATTGTTAAAATAAAAAATTATTACCAAATTAAAAAAAAATATTCTTTAGTTGTCAATGGACCTTTATTTATTTGTATGTGGTGCTGAGAATTGAACCCAGTGCCTCACACAGGCTAGGCAAGCACTGTACCACTAAGCCACAACCCCAGCCCCCAAAATTGTTTTAAAATGCATCAGACAAGCTGAGTTCTGTAATGTATTAGGAAGAGAACAGTGATCTTTTTCTCCTGCTGTATCTGGCTCAAAATACCCTCTTAGTCTGTTTTTAATAAAAAAATATTTGAAACAGTCACACAAAAAACATTCTTAAAATGCATACACACACTTCTATTCCTCCTTTTATCTTCCAATTTCTAAAATTTTTGTCTGGAAAAGATTTAAGGATGGATGCAGGTCTCATTAGGAGTACCTGTTGGTCAAAACTCACAATCCCAGTGCTGTTGTTTTAAAGATGCTACAGCCCCCTGGTGGTCCCTAGAGCATACCTGGGAGTTCATAAGTTCTAGTTTGGTTCAACACAATTCAAAATACTGCCACAGCCATAATCAAGGACCCTAACTGGCAAAAACATATCTCATTTATGTATAAGAAAGGAATAAAAATAAACCATTTTATTGCTGAAAAAATTTAAAGTATTTCATTAAAATACCTTTATAGAGGAGGAAAACATCTTTCTCAAATCCAAATACAGTACTTTAGAAATCAAATATGCGCCGGGCGTGGTGGCGCACGCCTGTAATCCCGGCACTTGGGAGGGTGAGGCAGAAGGATCATGAGTTCAAAGCCAGCCTCAGCAATGGCAAGGCATTTAGCAACTCAGTGAGACCCTGTCTCTAATAAATACAAAAAAGGGCTGGGGATGTGGCCCAGTGATCGAGTGTCCCCGAGTTCAATCCCCAGTACCAAAAAAAAAAAAAAAAAAAAAAAAAAAAAAAAAAAAAGAAATCAAATATGCTTAACAAAACTTCCAACACATAACCATGATCCTTCACTTTCATAATGTGTTCTAAATCATCTGATTTCTGATAGGATGACCACAGCAAACTAAATAAAGTTTTAGTATTCCCTATCTCAAAAATATCAATCTAATATTATAATAGTATATTATTTGACACTATTCACTGAATTTTAAACTTATGTATTAGGAATACATTTGCCAGATATTTTAGCCTTAAGTCCTATTTTTACAATTTCTGTTAAGAATATATCAAGGTAGTTAGTACAAAATTATGATGCATCCCAAGTATTGTGTGTAGTTTTTGATTGCTATGGCTAAAGGAAAATAGAGCAACACTGGAAAAGGTCCTGAGAAGAGTAATTGAAATCAGTTAAGACAATGAGACTCTTCCAGGCCAGACTGTGTAACATGGCTGCACATCACCATAACAACAATAGTATTACTATGAAAGTGAAGTCTTTTCATAAACCACACAAAAATTCAGCTTTCTTACAATAAAGTACATTAATAGTACTCCATATATTTAAAGTCCTTATAAATAGGTTTGGATCTGGAATAAATCCCCAAGAGTCTCTCTGCTCTCTCTGCTTCCTGGCTGCTATGAGCTGAGCAGCTTCCCACTGCCACATCCTTTTGCCATGGTGTTCTACCTTTCCTCAGGTCCAACTATGGAACAAACTATGAACTGAAAACTCTAAAACTGTGAAGCAAAATAAATCTTTCCTCCTTTAAGTTGTTATTGTTGGGTATTTTGGTCACAGTGGTGAAAAGCTATCTAACATAGTCTTGAACCTACTGGATTTATCACTATTCTAAGATAAGGCGTAACTCTTTAACTTCATTATGTTCAATAAGAAATGAATTATTATTGGGCTATTAAAAATAGTAGAGGGATTTTGAGGATCTTTACTTTCCAAGGATATATTCTTCCCCATAATAATCCTTGATAAAATGTCAAAGAACTATTAGGCTAGACAGATCATCATGTTCTTATGGAGTTACTTCATGTTTAAGGCTTTGGAAACTATGGTCTCAGGAACTCTATTTTCACTAATTTATTACCTTGAGAATATTGTATCTGTTGAAGATGCCACCTGCATGACCACCATCTCTGTGTTCTCGAACTGTACTTTGCATCTGATGGAAAAATAAATGTGTTAGCCTTTGTGTCTTTTTTGATTTGGGGAACATGCAACTTGATTCATCTGATTTTACTTTTTTTTTTTTTTTTTTTTTGGTACTGGGGATTGAACTCAGGGACACTCGACCACTGGGTCACATCCCCAGCCCTTTTTTGTATTTTATTTAGAGACAGGGTCTCACTAAGTTGCTAAGTGCCTCGCCATTGCTGAGGCTGGCTTTGAACTTGCGATCCTCCTGCCTCAGCTTCCCAAAGTGCTGGGATTACAGGCGTGCGCCACCACGCCCGGCTATCTGATTTTACTTTTGAGAATAACTTTAAGTACTATTTTTTACAAGTAACTAATCATCCTGAAAACCATATTTACAGGTGAAAATTATGTAATATAAAATTAAAGAAAAAGAAAATGCAAGGTGAATTAAACATAAAAAAGCATGCAAAAAGCAAAATGATTTGCTCTGATTTTACCCTAATAAAGCACTATATGTATTTCACTGAGAGTTGGGAGTTAATCTTGAGTTTTAGAATTAAGTATCTTTAAACTTTGTACCTTTGTGCTCAATTCACACAAATAGGGCACATGTTCTGGGCTTTGTCTGAGTTGCTAGGCTTTGTAATTGTCATAATGAAAGCAAACTGTTCTCCAATAGAATTTTGTGTCAGTATCAACTGTAGTGCTGAACCAAGTAATTGGAATTTTGAACTTTACTGTGGAAATGTGCCTTAAATCTTAAATGCTTATTTTCAGTTTTCGAGGTGGCAAAAAGAGTAATGATTTTTAAAACCATACTGTATGTCCAAATAGGTCTGGAAACCTTCTTTTTATCAAATTTGTCAATTTATCAAACAAAACTAACAATACATGTGATCGAGCTATCTTTTCCATTTATTTAAGGAATATGAACATACCTCTTCTTCCACAGACTGAAACTCTTTATCATCAGGAGACAGATCTATGAGAATTGTTCCACTACCAGAGTTGTTCAAAGTTAAATATGGGTTAAGACCTGTGAAATGAAATTTGAAGAAAAAAAAAAAAAATCGCCAATAAAACAACACTAACCAAAAATAAACACCTGAATAATTTGATGCTTACTATTGATTTTTAAAAAAATTTTTAGACAGGGTCTGGAGCTAAGTTGCCCAGGTTGGCCTCAAACTTATGATCCCCTTTCCTTAGCTTCCTGAATAGCTGGGGTTACAGGCATATGCTGCAGTACCCACCCAGCTTAGCTTACTACCTTTTTTTTTTTTTTGGTACCAGGGATTGAACTCAGGGGCACTCGACCACTGGGCCACATCCCCAGACCTTTTTTGTATTTTATTATAGACAAGGTCTCACTGTGTTGCTTAGGCTGGCTTTGAACTCACGATCCTCCTGCCTCAGCCTCCCAAGTGCTGGGATTACAGGCGTGCACCACTGCGCCAGGCTAGCTTACTACCTTTTTTTTTTTTTTTTTTAATTTTTATTTACTTTAGCTGTACACAATGCAATGCATTTATGTTTACGTGGTGCTGAGGCTCGAACCCGGGCCGCGCATGTGCGAGGCTAGCGCTCTGCCGCTGAGCCACAACCCCAGCCCACTTACTACCTTTTTAAACAACTTTTTAGGGCTGGGATTGTGGCTCAGAGGTAGAGCACTCGCCTAGCACGTGGGCGACCCGGGTTCGATCCTCAGCACCATGTACAGATAAAACACATTGAATAAAATGCATTGTGTACAACTAAAGCAAATAAATAAAAATTTAAAAAAAAAAAAAAAAAAAAAAAAAAACAACTTTTAATATTGGAATGATTGATAGGACAGCTGAAAGTACAGACAGGCCCTTTGTATCCTTCACCCATCCCCCTGGTTTTATACCACTTAATGTAACCATAGTACAAGTGTCAGACTCTACTTGGATTTCACTAGTTTTCCTACTAATGTTCTGTTCCTTTTCCAGGATTGAAGCCAGGATACCACATTGTATTCAGACTACTAATTTTTTTATTTTTTATTTTTTTTGGGGGGGGGGGGGTACCAGGAATTGAACTCAGGGGCACTCCACCACTGGGCCACATCCCCAGCCCTTTTTTGTATTTTATTAGAGACAGGGTTCTCACTGAGTTGCTAAGTGCCTTGCCATTGCTGAGGCTGGCTTTGAACTCGCAATCCTCCTGTCTCAGCCTCCCATGTGCTGGGATTACAGGCGTGTGCCACGGCGCCCGGCATCAGACTACTAATTTTTTTTTTAATATTTATTTATTTGTTTTAGTTGTACACAATGTCTTTTTATTTTTACGTGGTGCTGAGGACCGAATCCGGGCCACGCATGTGCTAGGCGAGTGTTCTACTGCTGAGCCACAACCCCAGCCCCCAGACTACTAATTTTTGATCAGATAAGTTGTTTGAGTTTTGTGGGAATACTTTAGAAATTTTTTTTCTTGTCTCCTATTCTGAATTATCCTGTAACACATTTTATTTTTTTCTTCAAGTTACTTCCGTTACCAACTGTGCAGCAGTTATATGGCCAAAACTTCAATTATAGGATGCTTCTGACCTCAACATAAACTCCCTCCAGTTTAACAATGAAGCTAAAAGGTGGTTTTTAACACCTACAACAACATACCTTTTAATAACCAGATCTGGTACACAGGAAGTATTAATCCTGTTGAGTGAATACAACTTGCCTTTTCCTTAATTACTAACATAAATGAGAAATAAAAATGTTATCCAACTTTTTTTATTTAATTTCCTTAGTTGTAACATTATTTTCCAGTATTTTTATTTCAAGCACTTAGAATTTTAGCTGTGTGGGAGATTTACTATATTATTTCATGGGCTAGTTTAACACCTAGTCATTATCTGTTTGTTGGCATTAGATAGAAGATACTTAAGTTTCAGGTCTTTTAGAATCACAAAATTTTAGAGCTAGAGTAACTTCACAAATCATCTTCAATTTTCAGGAGCTAAAGAAATCATCAAATTTCTGAATGGCTTAGTAATTAATTAGGCTTACACAGAGCCTAATTAACATTAGCAGCTGAGAAAGTTTAACTGTTAGCAGAGGCCTTGATATCAATTGTCCTGAATCCTAATTAGTGCTCTTAAAGAGATTCTTACAAACTTTTATATTATCATTTAGTATACTGAAAGCTGGCTTTATGTAAACTAATAAACTGGTAACAACAATTACTAAAATGAATTACCTTGTTGTCCAGAGATAAGTCTTTCAACTCCTTTAATTAGTTTATGTCTATGTCCATAAGCATTGATTCCAATCTCCTTTAGCTCCTTGTGTCCCATGTCAACCAATACATCCAAAGTGATCTTACAAAAGAGAATGAAACTATTTATAGAGTGCTTATTCATTTGTTGGACATTCATCTTATAATGGTATTTTCATAATAAATTAGATTCATGCATTTGATTCAAATTATTTTAGATAGCTTTGATATGAAAACAAATCCTTCACTAAGCTGAAACTAACTAAAAAGTTGGAGCAAAAATGTTGAGTCATGAATGTACCTTCAAATTAACCACACTGAGGTATATCATTTCTTCTCTGTGATACTGGGGCTTGAATTGAAGGTCTTGGGCATGCTAAGGAAGTGCTCTACCTCTGAGCTACACCCTGGGCCCCTATTTCATCTCTTCTACTACACTTTTCCACCTCTACATCCAACCTGTTTACAAAATGGCTTCAATGGTTCCTCAGAGTCTGGACTATGTTATAGCAGTACTTACGTATCACTGTTCAAAATAACCCTTTTACCTAAAATATATTATTCCCACTTCATGAAACTGAAGTCATTCAATCCTGTTTTATCCATACACCTTCTAAGAAACTATCCCTAAATAGTCCAGAATTCATGGTAATCTTTTCCTTCTTTGAATTTCTTAAATCTAAGCCAAACCTTAAACTCTTCATATGTTCTTCTAGTTCCAAAACTAGATTGAAAGCTTCTTTGGGTACAAGCCTACAGTAACTATATTTTCTGAAAAACAACAACAAAAATCAGTCAATGTATTCTGGCAGAATACTTTAAACTGGAACTACCCAGAAAAATCCAGATGTACAGATGGCATATCTACATATCTTCCCATAGCAGCTGACAAAATATAGGTGGTGACCAACACAATAGAACTGAACAAACAGAATCCAAGGATAACTTAATTCAAGCTCTGATTAAGATAAACTTGTCATTCAAGAAAGCTATTTTACTACATGAGAGTCAATTTTTATGGTCTGATAGGTAAAATGGAAAATTCTAACACCAAGTCAAATTAGAAGAGCAAATGAATTCTAGTCCTTCAAAAAATATTCCTGGGGCCAGGAGTGTAGCTCAGTAGTAGCATGTACTTAGCCTGCACAAGGCCCTGGGTTCAATCCCTAGCACCAAATAAACAAAACAAAAAACCCCCCAAACCAAAACCCAACAAAACCATTCTCTCCCTCGTAGCTTACACGGTTCAAGTATATCCTAACTTTTCCTTGAGTTTTCAAAAACACTAAACTAAGCAACACAATTCATCTACTCACCTGTTCTCTCTCAAATATATCCATTAGGTGCTCAAGTCCAAGATTCCTTACAAATTGAGTTATGCTAAAATCTACTCCTGGAACTGGGGGAGGGGAAAAGCAGAACAAAATTTCATATCATAATAATGTACAACATTATAACAATAAAGTTTTCTGATGTTCCTATTTACTTGGGAGTAAGTAACTATGAAGCAAAATATAGTCCCTTAGGATACAATACTGAATGTAACATGAAAAATTGCTAAGACAGACCTATAAAATTTTAACATCAAAACAGTTAATCTACAAGACAGATGGAAGATGCAAGACGTAGTTATAATTGTAGACATTTTTATTTGGAGGCAGCAATGGCCCCAGCTTCTAGCTCCAGCCCCATTTTCCCTGGGCCAGTTCCATTTAGCCCCCTGAGCCATTTCTATAGGCCTTTTTTATATTCATGCCAGACAAAGGTGGGCACATTGCCAACAGGTTGCATAAGTAGGCACATGTTCACAGCAAATGTTTATGACCTTGAGTACATATGCTGAATCAGTGTGTTCATGCCTTGACTATACACTTTAAACATAGCTGGCTGGAAGCCTCCATGTGGGAGCCTAACTCTAGTAATTTTAGGCCTGCCTGACAACTTCTGAGGTAAAAAAAACAAAACAAAAAAAAACAACAACCCACAAAACACAAAACAAAGCCTCATTTTTTTGTTACTGGGGATTGAACTCAGGGGCACTAGACCACTGGACCACATCCCCAGCCCTTTTTTGTATTTTATTTAGAGACAGTCTCACTGAGTTGCTAAGTGCCTCGCCATTGCTGAGGCTAGCTTTGAAGTCATGATCCTCCTGCCTCAACCTCCCAAGTGCTGGGATTACAGGCGTATGCCACCGTGCCCCGCTTTTAGCCTCATTTTTTGTTTTAAACTTTATTTAAAATGTTTTTTAGTACCAGGGATTGAACTAAGGGTACTCAACCACTAAGCCACATGCCCAGCCCTATTTTGCATTTTATTTAGAGACATTAGTTGCTTAGTGCCTTACTCTTGCTTTGAATTTGTGATCCTCCTACCTCAGCCTCCTGAGCTGCTGGGATTACAGGTGTATGCCATTAAACTTTATTTATTTATTTATTTATTTGTGGTTACCAGGGATTGAACTCAGGGGCATTCGACCACTGGGCCACATCCCCAGCCCTTTTTTGTATTTTATTTAGAGACAGGGTCCCACTGAGTTGCTAAGTGCCTCGCCATTGCTGAGGCTGGCTTTGAACTCGCGATCCTCCTGCCTCAGCCTCCCAAAGTGCTGGGATTACAGGCGTGCGCCACCCGCGCCCGGCTAAACTTTATTTATTTTTTAAAAACATTTATTTATTTGCTTTAGTTGTACACAATACGTTTTATTTTTATGTGGTGCTGAGGATTGAACCCGGGCCGTGCACGTGCTAGGCGAGCGCCCTACCGCTGAGCCACAATCCCAGCCCCTTTATTTTATTTTTATTATTTTTTGGTACTGGGGACTTGAACTCAGGGGCACTCGACCACTGGGCCACATCCCCAGACCTTTTTTTGTATTTTATTAGAGACAGGGTCTCACTGAGTTGCTAAGTACCTCGCCATTACTGAGGCTGGCTTTGAACTCGCGATCCTCCTGCCTCAGCCTCCCAAGTGCTGGGATTACAGGCGTGCGCCAAAATGTTTATGAAAACAAATTCAACATCCTCACACAGGATGAGATGAATTTTGACATCTAAAAGATTTACATCTAAACAGTAGGTAGCAGCAATAAGACTTATCAACTTTCAATGTGAAAGGAAAAAGTTTCATTATGAATTCTATTAATAATGTTAAGAAAACCACAAAAGGTGAAAACTTAGAGGCTATGTTAATTGATTTGATGTTAGTAATTGTATTTAAGGCTAAAAAGTACTTTCAAGCATTCCAAATGACAAATATGGGGCTAATGATACCACTTAAGAAGTTATTTTTACACAATGTCTCACCTTCCTTTCTCTCCAAACTGGAAGCACCCTCTGTTCCACTTGAACTAACAACTGAAGACAGTTCAGAAAAACTCCCAGATAAGTTGTCAAGACTACTGGCTGCAGAAAGGCTCGATGGGCTGGATGGACCTGAAGACAGAGCATCTGCAGTGGTTCCTGGGCTTCTCATGCCATTGAGCACTTGAGGTTTATAACATGAAGGTAGAGCAGAAGGGGGCATGGCTGCCGTAAGGAGAGCACTGACATCATCTGCCTATGGTACATTTAAAAGAGATAAAATCTGTCAGGTAAGTTTTAAAATTCTATTATACCTAACAGAATGCAGTTAAAAATATGACAGTACATAGCAATTGTGCCTTAGAACTGTTAAAAAACTGGTAAGTACTTGATTGTTTTAAAAAGTGAAACAAACAGAATGATATTCAGCTACACTACTAGTAGATATAATCAGAATATCCCTTCTAGCTCAAATATAATCAAAATAAAACTATTAAATGTGGCAAACAATGAAAAAATTCTAACTTTGACATCATGATTAAAAGGCAATGATATGAATTACAAAAATATCTATTTGAAGAGGTCTTTACAACCTTATTACAATTACTCTGAAGTAAGAAATTCAAACTACATATAAAACTTCACCAAAGAGAATTATGTTTGCTTTTCTTGGAAGGTATTCAGTGATATATTGTTCCTCAAAATTAAAAAATGTTTTTGTTTTGGTAACATAGACAATCAATTTTAATCAAATCTGCCAGAACGGGGAGAAAAAGTCCCCAAACTGACTAGTACACTAATTTGTTTTATTAGTGACATATAATCATTCTTTCACAGTGATCAACTAAGATACTAAGCAATTAACATTCAGCATAAAGTACTTATTTTCACAGTCATTTTTATTGCCTACTCCAATCCTCATCTTCCTCCCTTTCAATCTGTGCATTCTTGTGGAACTCCCTGTTTGTATACAACATTTGCTTGTAATAACAGTACCATTTACTGTGTGCTTTTTCTGTACCTAATACTGTGCTAAGGACTTTAAATATATTACCTTATGTAATTCTCATATTGACCAGATATACTCTATCTCTTACAGTTGATATATGTAAGACCTGGAGGCTAGACAACTTATATGACTGTACAACTCTAAGTGATAAAGCTGGAATTCTAGTCCAGGTCTGTTTGACTCTAAAGCCTGTGCATATTCTTTTTTTTTTTTTTTTTTTTGGTGGGGCTGGGGATTGAACCAGGGCTTTGTGCATGTGAGGCAAGCACTCTACCAACTGAGCTATACCCCCAGCCCCAAGCCTGTGCATATTCTCTATAGCATTCTATTCCACTGTCACTGTCACTTAATACTATGTGGTAAATAAACACATGGGTTTACTTCTAAAGTAGCTTGGAACTGAAAAGACAGTTTCCTAGAGAAATAATGCTGCAAATGCATTTGGCTGTCAGCCTGCAGAGAAAAATCTATTTAAACCTCAAACGAAGCCGAACTAAATCAGCTTCTCATATTGGAACAACAAAATCTCTCTCAGTAGAAAACAGGTTTAAGAAAAGACTCTTCTTCCTTTTCCTTTACTGTTCTGGTTAATGTACTCACTGGGAGAGACAAGAGACCCATGGTTTGTCTATCTTGCACTGTATGCATAGTAACAGCATTTATGGAGGGCCTGGGCTTGGTTCTTTTTTTTTTTGATACTGGGAATTGAACCCAGGGGCACTCAACAACTGAGCCACATCCCCAGCCCTTTCTATATTTTATTTAGAGACAGGGTCTTGCTAAGTTGCTTAGAGCTTTGCTAATTAGCTCAGGTTGGCAACCCTGCTACCTCAGCCTCTAATGCTGCTAGAATTACAGGAGTGTGCCACAGTGCCCCGGCCTGGGCTTGTTTTGTTTCTCCACTAATGTAAGCAGTTTTAGTGCTTTCCCCCCATCTCCAATATACACAATAGTATAGTAGTATATAACTGGTAATTCTATTATCATATTATGATATTATCATATCATACCAAAGAGATCCTAAAGAGTGGGCTAAAAACCAGATTTTGCCACATTCACAATGAAGACTTTGTTTTACATCTATCAAGTGAATTTTAAAAGGTCAGGCAAGCATTTAGATTTTTCAAAGAGCCCATCACTTACTGAAACTAAATCTAAAGGTGTTTGTCCTTCCTGATTTTTAAGAGTAGGATCAGCTCCGTGGGCCAACAATAAAGCACAAAGCTGTGTTCGTCCCTTTTGGGCTGCTTCATGCAAAGGTGTGAAAGCCCATTTGTCCGTGGCATTGACACATGCATTATACTTTATTAGTAAAGCTGCTACATCTACATGCTGTAAAAGAAAATACTTCTGTTATAGTCTGAAACATTATCACATTTCAGTTCTTAAGAAGAAACTAGTTCTGTACCTACTTCATATTTTCAAACTAACTTTGGAAATGAAAAGTAAAGCTGTTTCTCTCCAACATCATAACTTATGGGTAGTTGTTCAAAAATTATAGTAGATATTTCAGTAACTTGAGAGACTAGAAAATAGTTAAGAATTCTACAGAGTTGGAAGCAACTTTAATGACTTCTGACTTATTCATGTGTTACAACTGCTGAATAGCAATCTATGCACTAACAACATTCTTTAATTATTCAAACTATACCACTGACAGTGGTCAATAATAACATCCTTGATTGTTTTAAGACAGGATCATACATCTTAATCTCTACAGATTCTGTGAAATCTTGTGAGTTTTCTGGGCACCAAAAAAACTAAAACAAAACCACCATCTCACTGAAACTAAGAGACAGGTGCAAAGGAAGATAATAAAACAAATGACAATAAATTGAAAACTAAAACTTGGAAGTAATTTAACTTCATAGTTACTTCTTGAAAATAAGAAATTCAAACAAAATTTCATATGAACTGCAATACTGACTTTCACTTTGAAAATTCCATAGGATTTTTTTTTTTTTTTTTTTTTGTTTTTTTGTTTTAAAGACAACATAGGAGAACTTACCCCATAAGATGCTGCATTATGTAAAGGAATAAGTCCTCCTTTGTCTTGGGCATTCACATCAGCTCCATGTTGTAACAAGTACTCTGCAACTTCTAAATTATTATAACCAGCTAATTTAGGAAAGAAGTAACATTACTTTTACTTATAAATTTAAAAGTCTCACATACACACACACAGCTATAAATATTCGTAAAGCATAGACATTGCCAGAAAAAAGATTTTATATAAATCTGAAATTCTCAAGTCCATAAAAACTAATATTCTTGAAAAAATTTCCCACTGGCCTCAAAAGTTGGAAGCTTTTGATGATATCATCCATTTGTTTTGGAGACCCTCAGAATTATATTGATTGATTTGCTTATATCTTGCCATTTAAAACCTGCCTTCCTGGTTATTACAACTTCCTAACCTCAGGTCTGTGGTTTCAAAAGGCTGCAAGTCACAGACATCCAATCATAAAAATCAAGTTAGGAATACAAGTAGCTGCAAGGCAGGAGGAAGCACACCAGAGTGGGCCTCAGGGTAGTACTCTTCCTTAGAAGGTTGCAAAGACAACCTTGTGGTAGGTGGGGATGGGGGTTATCAGGGATTGAACTCAGGAGCACTCGACCACTGAGCCACTGAGTTCACTGAGCCAGCCCTATTTTGTATTTTATTTAGAGACAGGGTCTCACTGACTTGCTTAGCACTTCATTTTTTTGCTGAGGCTGGCTGTGAACTCACGATCCTCCTGTCTAAGCCTCCCAAGCTGCTGGGATTAAAGGTGTGCGCCACTGAGCCCAGCAAGACATGCTTTTTATAGAGAAAACTTAGGGGTACATATTTCCAAAAGCCATGAAGTAAAGCTTAGTATTTTGCTTTTTTTTTTGGTGGTACCAGGGATTGAACTCAGGGGCACTCGACCACTGGGCCATATCCCCAGCCCTTTTTTGTATTTTATTTAGAGACAGGGTCTCACTGAGTTGCTAAGTGCCTCGCCATTGCTGAGGCTGGCTTTGAACTCGCGATCCTCCTGCCTCAGCCTCCCAAGTGCTGGGATTACAGGCGTGCGCCACCGCGCCCGGCAAAGCTTAGTATTTTGGAAACATGCTATAAACTCCTAGCTATCATCTTGTGAGCTATCTCAGTAAATACTCTTATGGGAAAGCATATTTTATTGACACATAGAAAATATATTTGGAACTTAACTTTGCCAATATAAAAACAGATAGCACTTGACTTGAAAATGGTTCAAAATGTTTTATTCATATTTTTATTGTAGTTTTTATCCTTTTGAAGGACCTACAGCATAGAATTTTAAAAGATCAAGTAAGAGAAACAAAAACCATAAAATTCCCTTAAATTTAACATTGCACTAATCTAACAGTCCTTCTAGATCTCAATTTAATATTATACCTTCTAGGTATAATACTTAACACTACGTAAGTGGGCCAAAATATTTTGTGTATGTAATCCATTAATAACTTAAAGACAACATGGATTTTAACAGTAATGTTAAATGTTCTAGATAAGCTACAATAAAGATATAAAAGCTCATATAAATATATACAGCACAATTTCTTTTTTTTTTCTAAATATTTATTTATTTGCTTTTAGTTGTACACAACGCATTTATCTTTATGTGGTGCTGAGGATCGAACCCGGGCTGTGCACGCGCTAGGTGAGCGCTCTACCGCTGAGTCACATCCCCAGCCCCTATAGCACAATTTCTAACCAGAAGTCAGGTCATAGCTTGTCTTGCAAACTTCTGATAGTGGAAGTAATAAGGCTTTTTCTTACCCTATTAGCATTTATGGCTTATAACTTCCAAAATGCTCTAAAAGATACATGGATAAAGGAATTGATTTTTTTGGACACTGTGGTCCAAATTTACATGAAGTCAATAATTTAAAGGCAAAATTAAAATAAAACAAACAATTATTATTCAATTATTATTTTAACTTTTTTTCTCTCCAGTATTGGGGATGGAACCCATAGGTGCTTTACACTGAGCTATATCACCAAACCTTTTTTTTTTTTTAAACATTATTTATTTGCTTTAGTTGTACACAATGCCTTTATTTTTTTACGTGGTGTTGGGGATCAAACCCGGGCTGCGCACATGCTAGATGAGCGCTGTACTGCTGAGTCACCACCCCAGCCCTTCACCAAACCTTTTAATTTTTAATTTTGATGTAGGGTCTCACTAAGCTGTCCAGACTGGCTTCAAACTTGTGATCCTCCTGCCTCAGTCTCCCAAGTAGTTGGGATTATAGGTGTATACCACTGTGCCTGGACAAAATTATGTCTGTTTTTTCTTTGCAGTGCTAGCAATTAAATCTAGGGCCTTGTGCATGCTAATCAAATGCTCTAACACTGAGCCCCTGGCTCCCCCCAAACTATCTCTGAAATGTTAGCAACACACTAAGTTATACTGACTGAAATGAACTGAGAACATATATTTTTCTCTTATACCAAACAGCAGAAACAACTGCACTACTTAATTTTTTTGTTTTGTTTTAAACCATGTTTAGACAACTGTATGCAAGATGAAACTCTACTGAGGTATTAGCTGTAGCTAGCCCAATGATTTTCATGGCCTATTCTTTGTCATCTGCCATGAAGCAAAAAGCTACCCAGATACCACATCACTGTACAAGTGGACTAAAAAACAATGGTAGTCTGTGCCAATTTTATGAGTGAAAACTTAGAACAAATGTTACGGACTGAATTGTGTTCCCCCAAATTCTTATGGGGTTATATAAGACCTAACCCCAGTAACTAGAATATGACTGTATTTGGGGACTGGGCTTTTAAGAGGTAATTAAATTACAATGAAGCTGTTAGGGTAGGGCCTAATCTGATCTGATTAGTATCCTGATAAGACCTGCTGAGATCTGAATCTTGGGACTTCAAATTTCTTTATCTGTGAGAAAACAAATTTCTGTTGTTTAAAATCATATAGTCTTTGGTATTTGGTTACGGAGGTTCTTTTTCTTACACCTTCAGGGGTTTCTATTTTTTATTTTGAGACAGGGTTTCAGTAAGTTGCTGAGGCTGGTCTTCAATTAGTGATTTTCCTGCCCCAGCCTCCTAAGTAACTGGGATTAGAGGTGTGTGCCACTGTGTCTGGCTTGGTTATAGCAGTTCTTGCAAAGTAAAACAAGGAATAACTTTGGCAAAAGCTTTATGTAACTTTTCAAAGATTTTTTTTTTTTTTTTTTTTTTTTTGCTATCTGTTCTTAGCAGTTATCATCAGAATGAAAAGCTTTAGTGTCCCATGAGGAAGGCTGCATCAAGCAGACATGTGTTTCAAAACTCACTAACCAAAAATGATTCAAACAATATAGTGAACTAGAGTAAAAGATGCCAAAACACATGGTGACTGGCATAGCCTGTTTGATGCAACACACTAGTACTGAAGTGAACTGAAATTTAGCTAACAGCTTGAAGAATGGTTGCCCTGTACAAATACATGAAAGAGTATATAATGGTGGCATTAAAAGATATTTGATTTATATCTTTCAAACTAGTTTCAGGAAATATTTCACTCAGGTAAAACCAATCTCATCACTAGCCTAAATATGTGAAAATTCATTCACTTACCTGCTAAATGTAAGGGTGTAGAATGTCGGCCTTGGGTATCACGGCAATTTACATTATCAGGAGAAGACAACTTCTTTACTCTGGCCAAACAACCTTTCTTGGCAGCATCAAGCAAAGCTGCATCTCCTCGAAGTAGATCTTGGATATCTGTATCTCCATCTTTAACAAGATCCAAAGGAGTATTCCCATCCCTGTTTTTCTTTGTAGGGTCTGCACCATGCTAGGCATGTGAAAAACAGGAAGGGAAGAGAAACTGGTTTAAGTGTGCCCTTTATCAATGAGAAAACAGTCAATGTAACCATACCAAAGAAAATCACTTTATACTGAGACGCTACCTTAAAGATTAAAACGATTATTAAAATTTAACCTAAGGAAAGATGGTGGACATCATTACCCTAGGTACATGTATGATGACACACAGGGTGTGACTCTATATCATGTACAACCAGATAAATGAAAAGCTGTGCTCCATTTGTGTACAATGAATCGAAATGCCTTCTGCTGTCATGTATAACTAATTACAATAAAAATTATTTGACCTATACCAGAAAATTATAATAAAAAGAACAAAGAGGCAGTTAAGTATTATTGAAAAAAATTTTTTTTTTTTTTTTGGTACCGGGGATTGAACTCAGGGGCACTCAACCATTGGGCCACATCCCCAGCCCTTTTTTGTATTTTATTAGAGACAGGGGGGTCTCGCTGAGTTGCTAAGTGCCTCACCATTGCTGAGGCTGGCTTTGAACTCGCGATCCTCCTGCCTCAGCCTCCCAAGTGCTGGGATTACAGGCGTGCGCCACCACGCCCGGCTTTATTGAATTTTTATAATGTTTAAAATTAGAGTTTTAATCAGCACTAAAAGATAATAAAATCATGGCATTTGCAGGCAAATGGATGGAGTTGGAGAAAATAATGCTATGTAAAGTTAGCCATTCCCAAAAAACCAAAGGTCGAATGATCTCTTTGATATGAAGATACTAACTTATAAAGGCAAGGGAATGGGGATGAGAGGAATAAAAGAACTTTAAATAGAACAAAGAGAGGGGAGGGGGAAGGGGGCAAGATGATAGGAATAATAGCAGACTAAGTTATCCACGATTATCCTAAATACATGTATGAAGACATAATTGTTGTAAAAATACTTTATATAAAACCAGCAACTTGAAAAAAAAATTATAGTTTTAAACTATGTCATTAAACATTACATTCTATAGTCATGCTTCATTTAATGATGGGTTATGTTCTGAGAAAAGCATCCTCAGGAGATGCTTTATTATGCAAACATCAGAGTGTACTTAACACAAACCGAGATGGTATTGGCTACTACCTACCTAGGTCATATGGTATAGTTTATTGCTCCTAAGCTATTAAGATATATATTACAGGCAAATGTAACACAGCAGTAAGTATCTGTGTATCTAAATACAGCAAATATATGTTAACTCCCATCATGTTTGCTTAGGAAAAGACTTCCTCAATAAGATTCCTAAAGTACAAGATTTAAAATCAAGAATTAACAAATGGGCTGGGTGTGGTGGTGCACGCCTATAATCCCAGTACTTGGGAGGCTGAGGCAGGAGGATTGCAAGTTCAAGGCCAGCCTCAGCAATGGCGAGGCACTTAGCAACTCAGTGAGACCCTGTCTCTAATAAAATACCAAAAAAGGGCTGGGGATGTGGCCCAGTGGTCCAGTGCCCCTGAGTTCAATCCCTGGTACCAACCAACCAACCAACCAACCAACCAACAAACAAACGGGCTAAGGAACTGAACAGACACTTCAAAGAAGAAATACAAATAGTCAACAAATGTATGAAAAAATGTCCAACATCTCTAGCAATTAGAGAAAAGCAAATTAAAACCATGGCCAGTGTAATTCCACTTCATGTTCAACTATGTGAGTGGGATCCTAATTAGAATAAGTTATACTCCATGTATGTATAACATACCAAAGAACACTCTACTGTCATTTATATCTAAGTAGAACCAATAAAAAAGAAAATGTTGCCAGCGTGGTGGCGCATGCCTGTAATCCCAGCACTTGAGAGGCCGAGGCAGGAAGATCGTGAGTTCAAAGCCAGCCTCAGCAATGGAGAGGCACTTAGCAACTCAGTGAGACCCAGTTTCTAATAAAATACAAAAAAGGGCTGGGGATGTGGCCCAGTGGTCAAGTGCCCCTGAGTTCAATCCCTGGTACCAAAAAGAGTTAAAAAAAATTTTTGGCTACATTATAATTGAATGAGCATTGCCATAAATGCAGTCCATTATGAAATGTCATTATACATCTCATAACTTTGTTTTTACTTTTCACAAACACCGAAAAATTGTGAATCTATCCTCTTGGCTTTTGCTGTAAAAGATCTATTGGTATCTGTATTAAACCAGTGCCATCAATTTCATGCTAAACAAGCTAGGCTTATAAACTATACAATTCATCAAATATTTAGATTAAATTTTTAGGAAAAAAACAAATAATAATCAGAGATCACATCATATATAAAAGTAAATCTACGTGTTGCAAACATACTTAAAATTGTTCTGTGGCTTTTTTCTGGAATCTAGTTACAGAATTAGATAATTTTATTTTCTATTCTTATTAGTTTAAGTTTATACTAGAGTTATTTGGGGGAGAAAAAAAAACCCAAAATGTTAACATAGTCTAGATAATTTACACTGTCCACAGTAAGTAGTTAAATATACCTGGAGCAGAAGTTTGCAAATTTCATATTTTCCTTTTGCTGCAGCTTCATGTAAAGGTGTGAATTTCCATAAATCAGCGACATTAACTACTGCTCCATGCTTAACAAGAAGTTCTGCAACTTCATAATGTCCATAAGAACATGCATTGTGCAAAGGTACAAGGCCCCTGAAATGAAAAGTTCAATGAGAATAATGCTAGAGAAGAATGATTTAATTTCAATAATTATATACAACTGATGAAAGAAATTTTTTGAACTCAGAGATTATACTGATTATATTTAGTAGAACATTAAGAATTGTATATATATATATGGCTGGGATTGTGGCTTAGCGGTAGAGCGCTCGCCTAGCACCTGCGCGGCCCGGGTTCGAGCCTCAGCACCACGTACAAATGAACACATTGTGTACAACTAAAGCAAATAAATAAATATTAAAAAAAAAAAAAAAGAATTGTATATATATATATTTTTTGGTACCAAGGATTGAACTGAGGGGCACTGGACCACTGGGCCCCATCCCCAGCCCTTTTTTTTTTTGTATTTTATTAGAGACAGGGTCTCACTGAGGTGCTAAGTGCCTTGCCATTGCTGAGGCTGGCATTGAACTTGTGATCCTCCTGCCTCAGCCTCCCAAAGTGCTGGGATTACTGGTGTGCGCTGCCGCGCCCGGCTAAGAATTGTATATTTTTAATGAATGATGATTTTAACATAAAGTGGAAAAATTAAATATCCCCAACAAACACTGAAACACTACATTAAAAATCAGTATAGGGCTGGGGTTGTGGCTCAGTGGTGAAGCACTTGCCTAGCATGTACAAAGCCCCAAGTTTAATCAAAACCAAAACCAGACAAAAATCAGTATAATAATATATTGTAACTTGCTTGGCCCTTATAAAATTATAAGACATTATGCAAGTAAGTCTTTCCATAAATGATATCATAAAATCTTAACTTGAGGACTGCGGTTGTAGCTCAGTGGTAGAGCACCTGCCTTGCACATGTGGGGCCCTGGATTCAATCCCCCCCATCACATAAAAATAAATAAATAAAAATATAGATATTGTGTTCATCTACAACTAAAAAAAATTAAAAAGAATGTTAACTGAAATTAAAAGCTATATTTAAATCAATGAAAGGATAACAGACTGCCTCTTGAAAATAAAAAAGCTACCAACTATCAAAAAAATATTTTCACCAGGCATGGAGGTGCACAACTCTAATCCAAGCAACTCAGGAGGCTGAGGCAGGAAGATTGCAAGTTCAAAGCCAGCCTCCACAATTTAGCAAGACTTTGTCTCAAAATTAAAAAAAGAACTGGAGATGTGGTCAGTGGTTAAGCACCTTGAGGTTCAATTCCAGGTACCAAAAAAGGGTCATATTTTCCTAAAAGGCCAGATAAAGGTAAGGAAAAGAGAGGTCTTGGTAACTGTTGGTACTCACCCTTTATCTTTAGCATGCACATCAGCTCCATGCTGTAGCAGATATTCCACCACAGACACCCTGTTATACCCTGCTGCAAAATGGAGTGGTGTAGACTGACGTCCTTCAATATCTCTGCAGTTGACACTCTGAACAGTACATAGTTTCTGTAGGATTGAAAACAGCATACATGTGATGCTACATGTTTTCATTTCTTGTTTCAAACCATGTTGTAGGAAATTTCATATGTTTGGCTTATTTTCTTATCTCTTGAAGTATTCTCAGGACTCTATTCTTATTTCATCTTGTCGTTTACTGAGAATATCCCTTTGGTCCTCTCATTTACACCTGTATCTTCTATTTACTCTACAGTTGTAGGTAAATTTTATTTTACTACTACTCCTTACATATAGATAACCTAAGTATCATTACCACAATCATAACTTCCATTTTGTGGCAATTACACATACTGGTACAATGGATCACTGCAGCACCAGCACTGTCAAGGGGCTTGTTAAAAATTCAGCATCTTGGGCTGGGATTGTGGCTCAGCGGTAGAGAGCTCGCCTAGCACGTGTGCGGCCCAGGTTCGATTCTCAGCACCACGTAAAAAAAATTCAGCATCTCAGACTCCTACAGACTGAGTTTGAATCTGCATTTTAGTAAGATTCCTAGGTGATCTGTACACACATTAAAGTTCGGAAAGTACTGCTCTAGACCAGTGGACCTCATATGCATTGGGTCCCACCCTTAGATTTTCTGTGTGTCTTGTGAGGTACTTGAAAATTTGCATTTCTAACAAGTTTCTAAGTGACACTGGTGGTCAAGGAACTATTCTTATAGAATGAATTAATAAAATGTTATTGGTTAATCTTGAGAAAATTAAGAAAGTAGTCACTCAAATAATTTTCTGTTTTTTGGTTCAAATGAGGAGGTAGGATATACTTCATGTAATACCAGTCTTCACTTAATACTTTTTTCTTTAATTATTTTTAGTTGTAAATGGACATAATACCTTTATTTTATTTATTTTTATGAGGTGCTGAGGATTGAACCCAGTACTTCACACATATTGGGCAAGTGCTCTACCACTGAGACATAACCCCAGCCCTCAATTAATATTCTGCATGAAAAACATGGAAGTTTAAGGAAGGAAAGCAACACAGATAATAAAAAAAACTCATTATTAGTAAAAACTCTTTCCCCCTTTAACTATCCTACCTTAAAAGCAGGAATATATAAACTCAATAAATCAAGGAGCCAGCTGTCAGTGGGTTTACCTCAAGGGGTTTTACCATTGGACTAGCAAAGCTCTTTATGTTTACCAAACAATAACTTCATAGATATTCAAAAGATGGTGTTTCAGAAGGTACAAAGTTGGGCGTCAGAAACAAATATTTTAATGTGTACCAGGTGCTGTTAGGTTTGGTATTATCACAGGCCTCTCTACTTCTCAGTTTAACTATGTCCATTCTGGGACAGGCTTTCTTTTATTTTGGTGGTGCTAGAAATTGAACCCAGGGCCTTGTGCATGCGAGGCAAGCACTCTACCAACTGAGCTGTATCCCCAGTCCCTGAGACCGGCTTTCTAATAGTAGGTGTCCATTTAAATATTAATATTAAATAAATCTAGTCTGATCGATCACCACTAAACAAACATAACTGAAGACACAATGAAGTGTTCACTGGGTAATACAGATGTTCTTGTTCCAGAGATTCATACAGAGCCACCTAAGAATAGAAAAGAGAAAGGCTGGTGGAGATAAATGTCTATCAAGTGATTTAAGAAGCAGAAGGGAGGGAAGACAGCCTAATAGCTATCACAAGGAGAAATGGCCTTCCTTAGTCCAGTGGTGTTACTTTATTCTCTAAGTCAAATTCCTGCTTCTACCTATGTCTTCTTCATTTATCTTTTCCTTTAGACCCATTCCAATCTTTATGAAAATTTTCATAAAGTGCTTCATATTGTGCTTGCCAAATAGTTTTGTTTTTTAATATGTATAAGTAAAAAGGAATTTAAAATTTATCAGTCTTCCTTCCCCCACATAGGAAAATTAAAATAAGCTAGTTGTCCTTTAACTATTTGCTTTAACTTAATTTTCTGACCACTTATTTTACAAAAAAACTAAAATCCTGGTTATTTGTCTATACTACCTATAAAGATAAATCCATAGAAAAGGATCAATTTCCAGAAAGCCCTTCATTTACAAGACCAGTGAATAAATTCGTATAAGCTCTAGAAAGAGATCAACATTCATATTTATTAGAAAATCTAAAATTGATTTTGTCTAGTGGGTCCATTTAATACTGGGACTACCCTACAGAAATTTGCCATAAAGTAAGTCAACAAATACAGCTTTTTATAAAACTTAAACTTATTACCTACTAGTGCCCCTTCAATTTGGATCAGTAGATTTGAAAAAGTCTCTAAAGGGGAAAATACAAGACTTTTCTCTCCCTTACTAGCTAGTAAAATAAAAAATAACATTGTTACATTTACTGAAGAATAATTTAATTCATGAAAAATGCTGAATTAAATTTTTATATTAGTTGAATTGTAAAATAGTCTTTTTTAAAAAATATTTATTTATTTGCTTTAGTTGTACACAATTCGTTTATTTGTATGCGGTGCTGAGGATCGAACCCGGGCCGCACACGTGCTAGGCGAGCGCTCTACCGCTGAGCCACAACCCCAGCCCTAAAATAGTCTTGATCTTTCAAAATATTAGGCTTTTGAGTTATTTACCTGGATGTACAATTTCTGTAAGTGGGGAAACATCTGGTACAGCACATACAAATATATACATATATAAAAGTCAAAACAGAATCTGAGGAAAAGTTATTCTGGGAAGACTGGTATTACGTGAAGTATATTTAAATCTGTGAAATCTGACATTTATTGAAATGTATGTGAAACTAAAAAAAGTCCTTTTCGGGGGCTAGGATTGTGGCTCAGAGGTAGAGCGCTCGGCTAGCACGTGTGTGGCCCAGGGTTCGATCCTCAGCACCACGTAAAGATAAACTCATGGTGTACAACTAAGCAAATAAATAAACAAATATATATATATATATATATATATATATATATATATTTTTTTTTTTTTTTTTAAAGTCCTTTTTTTTTTTTTGGTACCGGGGATTGAACTCAGGGGCACTCGTCCACTGGGCCACATCCCCAGCCCTTTTTTGTATTTTATTTAGAGACAGGGTCTCACTGAGTTGCTAAGTGCCTCGCCATTGCTGAGGCTGGCTTTGAACTCGCGATCCTCCTGCCTCAGCCTCCCAAAGTGCTGGGATTACAGGCGTGCGCCACCGCGCCTGGCTAGTCCTTTTCTTTTATTACTCAGTGTTCCTTTATCTGCAGAGAACGAGATATTTTTGTCCTTTAAAAGCAGGGAACATATAAATAAACCAAGTCACAGTACAGACTTCATTAAACTATGTCAAAATAAAAATGCATGGTTAACAAATACATAGATTATATCTTACTTTTACAGTTTCTACATCTCCAGTCTTTGCAGCTTCCAGCAATTGTCTGTCTGCCTCTGAATTCCCTAATGGGATACCCTCTAAAAAGAGAGAGGGAAAGAGTGATTAATTTCTGTTTAGAAAATACGACCACGCTTCAAGCGAGGCATCTTATCAAAAGGTGAAGTTCTTCTATAATCTGCTAGACTATGTAGGCAATCTCCATGGCCGTGGGGGAAAATATATTGACCGTTTTAAAACTATTACATCAACAAAATATGTTAAGTGTGTATAAATTTACAAAATGTGATTTAAGCAACAAAAAGAAACATAAAAATATGATAAAAGCTGGCCTGCTCTATAATCAAGCCATATGGAATACTGGAAAAGTATTACATCAGGAGAGCAGAAGCCAGAAATCTAATAGTCGTTCTTCCATTTACTAGTCATCTGAACTGGGGCAAATCAATGTCCTGAGGCTCACGTATTTTTAGTTCTAAAGAACAAAGTTGGACTAGAAGATAGATAAAAGTTATTTCTAGGTCTGAAATTCTGTTTTATAGCTTATTTAAAATTTCAGAAAAAAGAACAGCTACTGTTACCTTAGAACAATAAACTGAACACAGACTCAAGATTTATGTATAAAAAAATTAAACCTGAAAAAACTAGAATAAAACATAGGTAAGTATCTTCATATCTTGAAATAAAAAAGCTTCTTAAAGCAAAACATCCAAGGCAGAACCAAAAAAGAAAACTGATTTGGAAAAATAACTGTCAGGCAATAAAAGAACATTAAACAAATTTATAAATTAAAGAACAAAATGGGAAAAAAAATCACATTTCAACATATAGTTTAAGAAAGACTATATCTAACATAAGGCATTCTTATGAGAATATACTAGAAGGTTAAAAAGACAAGTAATTCACATACAAAAAATACAGAAATGCTCAATAAAGATAAAATTAGGTTTAAACTTGCTCATTATCAAATACTAACTATTTTGATATAGTCTATTGTTTTCTTACCCAGTTAGTGTGCAAAGTGGAAATGTAGAACTACACTGACAGTATTTCTATAGTTTGCACTAAAAAAGCATCCTTTTCTATTAATTCATAAAGAGACATTCACCTAAGGAAAATATTAAGAATTACATTATCTAGTACTAACAACAAAAACAAATCTTAATACCTTTTGTGGGTTTGTAAAATAGTACATATCACTCTCCTAGAAGGCAATTTGAAAATTATATACCACTCTTTGATTTACAAATTTCCCTTTAATAATTTATTTTCAGAAGCTAGTTCGAAAATTAAGAGAAGCTATAAACAACAGAACTTAGCATAAAACTGGTAAGACTAAATTTTATCATTAGGCAACTGAATAGGGCTAGTGTTATTATCCTTAATCAAATGTGTAGTACATGGAAAAGAAAAGGTAATTTTGAAAGCCACTGTAGTCAGTTCAGTTTTGGCAGATCCCATGAGGCTACATCAATCTGCCTTCACCTATTCAAGTAGTGTTTCAACAGGCATAAAGATCATCAAAATGGGGGCTGGGGTTGTGGCTCAGCAGCAGAGCGCTCGCCTCGCACGTGCGCAGCCCGGGTTCGATCCTCAGCACCACGTAAACATAAATGCATTATTGCATTGTGTACAACTAAAGTAAATAAATAAATATTAGCCGGGTGTGGTGGCACACACCTGTAATCCCAGCACTTTGGGAGGCTGAGGCACTTAGTAACTCAGTGAGACCCTGTCTCTAATAAAATACAAAAAAGGGCTGGGGATGTGGCTCAGTGGTCGAGTGCCCCTGAGTTCAATCCCCGGTACAAAAAAAAAAAAGATCATCAAAATGGCTGTTAAAGATAAGAATGCTTGTTCCATTATCTGAGCTTTGAGATTTCAAAACTACTCCACTAGGTTCTAATAGAAAGTAGAGATGTTCGTGAGGATACTGTTTTTTTTTTTTTTTTTTTTTTTTGGTATTGGGATAGAACCTAGAGGTGCTTTACCTCCAAGCCACACTCCCACCCCTTTTTATTTTATTTCTGAGACAGGACCTTTCTGAGTTGCTAATACTGACCTTGAACTTGGAATCCTCCCCTCATCTCCAGAGTCACTGGGATTAGAGGTGGGCAAGTGCTACCATGCCTGAAGCAAAGATACTTTAAATATTATGTGACTGGATTTCTATACTGAAATATTTAACCTGTAAGATAGGTTCAGACACCTGATGTAAATATTTTAAAATGTAAAGAATACGAGCACATCCAATAGTTAAATAATACTTTTTTTTTGAGTGTGTGGTACTGGGGATTGTAGCCAGGGCTGCTCTACTACCAAGCTATACATCCCTAGCCTTTTTTGAGACAGGGACTAAATTGACCAAGCTAGCCTCAAATGTGTGACACTCCTGCCCCATTTTCCCAAATTGCTGTAATTACAGGCATGTGCCACTGCACCCAGCTAAACAGGTTTTAATAAGCCACAAAGTGTGTTACCTTGTACAAAGTATACATGACTTAAATATGCTGGATCTAAAAAGGATCCTAAAAAGGAATGAAGAAGCAATGTCAGTACATAGGGTATTATGTATTACTAGGGTTGCTGTCCTGTAAGACACATCTTTTCAGATTTTCCTTTCTTTAAAATGAAATAGCAACTATTGTATCTTTTTTTTTTTTTTTTTTTTTAGTACTGGGGATTGAATTCAGGGGCACTTGACCACTGGGCCACATCCCCAGCCTTTTTTTGTATTTTATTAGAGACAGGGTCTCACTGAGTTGCTAAGTGCCTCGCCATTGTTGAGGCTGGCTTTGAACTTGTGATCCTCCTGCCTCAGCCTCCCAAATGCTGGGATTACAGGCGTGCGGCACCACGCCCGGCTGCAACTATTGTTATCTTATTCTTAACAATTTCCTTGATAAAAACTTGAGAGCCATCTATTGTCTCAGAGAGTGGGCAGAATAAACATTGTAATGAAATTATAATTGTGACCTCATGACATTGGGTAGTTAAGTACTTTTTGCAAAGATGAAATAGCCAAAAATTCTCAAAAAAATTTATTTTCATTACCAGTTCATACATTTAACATCATATTAAAAATTTTAAAGGTTAATTAAAAATAATGTCACAGAAACATTTAATACCTTGAAGCAGCTGCTGCACATTTTCATTTCCCATCTGCAAGGCAGTAAATCCCTGAAGGGATATGATGTTAGGATCACACCCATAGCTCAGGAGTAGGCGGCAAGTTTGTAGATGGCCACAATGTGCAGCTCTGTGCAGAGACGTCTGACCAAGATTATCAAGAGCATTAACCTTAACAATGCAGAAAAAGTTGAAATTAGCCTGCAGTGCACAATTTAAAAACCATTCAACCATGTATTTAACACTTGCTACCAATTTAAAAGTTCTCAACGTTTCTTTTTGACACTGGGTATTGAACCCAGGGGTGCTTAACCACTGAACCACATCCCCAGCCCTTTTTGAGACAGGGTCTCATTAAGTTACTTAGGGCCTTGATAAATTGCTGAGGCCGGTTTTGAATTTGTGATCCTTTTGCCTCAGCCTCCTAAGTCGCTGGGATTACAGGTGTGTGCTACGGCACCTAGCTCAATTATTCTTTTATGAAGTATTTTTTGCTTAAATCTAGAGCACAAATTCACCAAATTATGAAGGCTGGTTGACATCAGAAGGAAAACCCAATTTTAGGCTAAAATGTTGAGTAACAAATCATTTACAGATGCACTATATTCAGAATTACACATTGCTTAAGAAAGTTGAATCTCTATTTACGGATCTTAGAGTTCTAGAAATGTAGAGATTAACCCCAAGATGGACAACAGTGATGAGCAAAGCTAGAGTTAAATTAGTATTAAAATACTTAACTTCTATTGGCTTAATCCTCTACCCAATTTATCATGTAAAATATAATTTGTATAGATAAACACATGGTATATTCACACAATGGAATATTTCTCAGCAATACAACAGAACAACTGTTGATAGGTGGATGAAATCTCCAAAACATTATACTGGGTGGAAAAAGCCTTACACACACAAAAAAACATATTGTATGATTCCATGTATATGAAGGCCTAGAGCAGCCAAATCTAATCTGTCAGAAAAAGTAAAAATGGCTTTTACTGCTAGAGGTGGTGATGGCCTGGGTTGGAGCATTAACCTTTGCCAGAGGATGGTTCATTACTTTGACAAGAGTTTTGGTTATACAGATGTATGCATTTATCAAAAGTCAGCAAATGCACATTTAAGATTTATAAACTTTCACTGCATGTAAATTTTGTATCTTAAGAAAAACTATAAACAAATGCTGAACTCTAATTGATGCACATGTGGACTTTGAGGAGTGTATATTAATATGCAAATTACTTTGTCATGTATCAAAAATAAGATATATTGAAGGATATGTAATAAAACAATATAGTAATACATTAGTGACAGACACTAGATGATTACTTTCTTTAAAATTCTTTCAACTTGGCTATATCTGAAAATTTTCACAAGAAAAAAAATAAGACTAACACCCTATCTCCTTCCCACCTCCACATTCCCACCATGGAAACAATTCTTTGAAATATAACTGAGAAATTAAGTTCCTTAGTAATCAATTCTGTGTCTATCAGTGTTTTGAAACACTGACCAATTCATATTCATGGAATCAGAGATCCTTTTAAGAGGAATATAACACCATCTTCTCAATGAACAGTTCTCATGTTTACAGAACCTGAAAAATCTATTTTAAATGCTCAGGGCAATTATATATTAACATTTCCAAACTTAGTGAAGAGTGAAAAAAACATCCACTAGCCAAAACTTTATGTGGGTACTACTTTGTGTTAGGATTAGGGTGACCAACTTGTCCTGATTTGCCTGGGACTTTCTCACTTTTAGCACTGAAAGTTTTCTTTCTGGAAATCCCTAAGTCCTGGATAAAACTGGGTGGTTGGTCACCCTAGTCAAGATTGTTTCACTGAGTTTCAGAACTCACATTTAATATACACTCAGATACTCTTCAAGTAATATACCACATGTATGAAAAAGAGCAGTCAATGAAAAGTTACAGAACAGAGAGACAAATGAGGTATGCCAAGCAGTCAAGCAGAAATAAACGTTTATTTTATTCAATAATTTACAATAGGAAAGATCAAGATTATACATTATCAAGAACTCCCCCAAATCAAAGAGATTAGGACACAGAGAGGCAACATGAAAAGAAAGTGGAAAATTCTAAGTCGTTCCCTAAGTGAAGGAAGGACTGATAGGAAGACTAGTCTGTAAAACACATTAGGGAAGGGCCACAGGGCCACGGGGCCACAGGGCCACCCAAGCTAAAAAGGGGTATGTTTCTTTCTTCTCCTTTCATTCAAAGCAGCTCCGTTCTTTCTGTCAGACAGTAAATGTCAACTAAAGATTTGTTTGAAGAAGGAAAGGATCTATGGCTCAAAGTTGAAAACTGCTGAATTAAGTGACCATCTCTGTCATCTCTTCCAATCTGAGATGTGTATCTTTTATGAAGTGTTTTTTGAAGTTGCTAGATAAGAAATAATGATTTCTAGCCTTGATAGAAGCACAATTATTCAATGTTTAAAATGATTTGTGTACAAGTGCCAACTAAAGAATAGTAATTTATCACCATGGGTAGGTACAATGTTTTTATCCAAATTACTTAAATAATTTCCTCCTTTCAAATTCTTTGACTTAGTTACATAAATGAAAGAAGTGGGTGGACCATCACTGGGGTAAAGAGCAGGAGTTATCTTTGTGACCAAGGAACAAAAGATTTGGTAAGAAAAGAGGACTGGTTCAGAATCAGTATTACTTTAGCTGGGGATATTCTAGAGAGTGTACTGTTAGAGAAAGACCTTAAAGATAACTGTGATAAAACTGTAATAATGGGGTGTGGATAAAAAGAATGAAGAAGGAAGGACATAAATAATATATATGTGAATAAATACATAAGCCTTCTGGCAAAAAATTAGATATAGAAATAATTACCTGAGGGACCGTATTATTATTATTTTTTAGGGTGGCATTGGGGATTGAACCCCAGGGCCTTGTCCATGCTAGGCAAGTGCTCTACTATGGCACTATATCCCCAACCCTTTTAAAAATTTTATTTTGAGAGAGGGTCTCACAAGTTTCTCAGGCTGGTCTCAATCTTGCAATCCTGCCTCTGCCTACCAAGTAGGTGGGATTACAGGCATGTGCCACTGTGCCCAGCTGCAGGACTATTTAGGTGTAGATTAAAAAACAAAACAAAACAGTTAATTTGTAAATAGGGAGTAGGCATTTCATCTGTTGAATAGAAAATAAATTGTTGGGTTACCAAGATTACCAAAAAGGAAGTATACCTTTGCTTCATGTTTCACCACTACTTCGACAACATCATTATGAGCTTTTTCAGATGCCACGTGCAGAGGAGTCAAGAATCTTAAAAAGAAAAAGTCAGCCAGACAATGAGTAT
Organism: Tamias sibiricus; assembly: GCA_025594165.1. Lineage (NCBI taxonomy): Eukaryota > Metazoa > Chordata > Mammalia > Rodentia > Sciuridae > Tamias > Tamias sibiricus. The sequence continues at coordinate 135,389,364 of CM046663.1, read as the reverse complement.
ATCTTCCAAAAAGTAAAATGTCAATAATATTTAATTATTAAAAGCATACTTACTCTTTAGTCTTTTCATTGATGTTTGCTCCTTTTCTTAGCAACAGTTCACATATTTGCTTTCTTTTGGGATATGGAGATGCAGCAGCACAATGCTAAATAATTTAAATTGCAGCATTAATCAAGGACTATATATAACTGATTTTTATTTAAGAACACTTGTGTTTCCAATCAAGAATAATCAAATTAAATATTTAACTTGTTTTACTTCTGACCTAACTTTATTCTCCCAAAGACTTTCTATGGATAACAACAATAATTACCAAATTCTGACAAGGTCTGAATTCCTATGTACTAAATGATATCTATTATTAAATATTCTGTTCAAAATTTGTCATCCCTTTGAAAAAGCCACTATGGATGTGAAAAAAAAAAAAAAAAAAAAAAAAAAAAAAAAAACAATGTGACCGATATCTATCTGGAGGTGTTTACATTATTGTTTAAAAGGTTAAGAAAACATCCCAAAGGTTGGGGCTTCTTTACAATGAAGGAAGAATACTCTTCCACTTTGAATTCTGCCTGGATAATAGCTAATAAGGTGCTTCTCTCAACTAGCTGCTGCAGCAGAACAAGGAACGTGGACTACCTGTTTGATACAACCAGTTTCAGAACTCCATTTGGAGTTTTGAGAGTGCAGCATCTGTATCTATGATATATTAAGGAGGAAAGGAGGCAGAAGGTAGAGATTTGCCAGTTAGAAACTTAGTAAGTATCTTACAGTCATGGTCTATATCTTTGCAACCTCAACCTACAGGATGATATTCATGGACAACAAGTATTCAATAATGTCTGAAGGATGAATGATTAAATCAATGTGTATAATATTAAAACCGAAATCTGAAACTCCCTAGAATAAAAGTTCTGGTTAATTTATAAGCAAAGCTATTCTATACATTTGAACACACAGTACACATGAAATTTGTTCTCTGGTTGTAACCTCTTAATGATAAGTCAGATCTTCAGGATGGCTAAAGATTCATTCTTTGATACAGTTGTCATCACTAAAATCACCCCTTTGCCTTTAAGAAAATAAAATCCAACTTGTGAACATAGCTCATTTGGCACTTTAAGGATAATAACTCCCAGGACATCTATCAGAAGAGCACAAAAAAATGGAAGTAGCTTATTTCCAAGAATTCTTTATCACATTCACCTCAAAACACATCTCTACTCCTCTGCACCATCCTGGGGCAGGGCCTGCAATCTCTGGAAACCAAGAAGGAACTGTTCCTGTACTTCAACTACCCATCGATCCTTAACTTCTAGTTGTCTGAAGGTTAATAACAAGTTACTTAATAGCAAGGTAGCTGGGGGAAACAACGTGTAGTACAATAGTTCCTCCTTATTCATGATTTTGCTTTCCATGATTTCAGGTCATCCACAGTCTGAAAATGTTACATGGAAAATTCTATAAACCATTCATTAGTTTTACTTTTTTTTTTTTTTTTGAGATAGGGTCTTACTAAATTGTTCAGGGCCTTGTTAACTTGCTGAGGCTGGCTTTGAACTTGTGATCCTCCTGTCACAGCCCTCCCAAGTCTTTTGGATTACAAATTTATGCTACTGCATTCAGCTTCATTAGTTTTAGAAGAAGTTTTCAGAAGTGTGATGACATCTTGCATTATTATGCTCAAGATGCGAGCCATTTCTTTTCTAGTGTATTTACACACCTACCTATGTCACCTGTTCATTATCACTTAGGAGCCATTTTGGTTACCATCAGATTAAGTGTTGAGGTATCACAGCATTTGTGTTCAAGTAACTCTTATTTTACTTAATAATGGCCTTCCAGTACAAGAATAATGATATTAGCAATTTTTATATGTTCAAGAGAAGCTGTTAAGTGCTTCCTTTATTGAAAATCTTAACTTAATATAAAGGAAAGAAAAAGAATTGTATTCTGAGGTTTCTAATGGCTACGGTGAAGTTACTAATGTTAATCTCTTACTCTGCCTAAATTATAAATTAAACTGCACCATAGGTATAGAGGGATAAAAAGAAAACCAAACTAAAACAAACAAACAAAAAACAGTATACATAGGGTTCACTATTGTCTGTGGTTTCTGGTATCCATGAGTCTTGGAAGATATCCCCCTCAGATAAAGGGGTATAACTGCATTAGCTTTTCACACCAGACATTTTCCCATGATGTTAGTCTTTCCAAGTTTCTCTGTACCATTTTAATGTATTAGCATTTCTTACAGTCTGTAGCTTTGTTATTTTTTTTTTAACTTGGATGATTAAAAAGAAGTAGTTTATAAATAGGTTATTACATAAATTTCATATAGCTTACATTAAGACAAAAAGAAATTTATCATAAAAGATTATTAAGTACAGCTATTGTGAGTTAAATCTATTGAACACATTCATTTATCTTCTCTCACCTAAAGCACATTATGCAATTCATATAAGAACTTTTTCCTTTTTTTTTTTTTTTTTTTTTTTTGTGCCAGGGATTGAACCCAGGGGTGCTTAACCACTGAGTCACATCCCCAGACCTTTATTATATTTTATTAAAGACAGGGTCTTGCTGAGTTGCTTAGGGCCTCACTAAGTTGCTGAGGCTGGATCTGAATTCACGATCCTCCTGCCTCAGCCCCTGGAGTCACTGGTTGTGCCACCGTGCCTGGCTTACAATTTTTAATTTTTCCTTTTTAAGGGTGGCTGCTGATTATAGCATTCCCACTTCTATATTCCATCACTTACTCATACTTTTCTGATCGCCTTTTCCCATACTTCACTACTCACATCTACTCTGTTATGATTTCAGAGTTACTCTTAGTTCTATCAGCGAAGTAGCCTCTAAGATACTTTACTCACACTTCAGAACTAATTTTGAAAAAATAATGCAATATTGAAGGAAATATACCAAATGTTTTTTATTTAGATGGTGGTATTATTTTTGTTTTTATTATTTTCAGTGAAAATTTTCTAATATAATAAGCCTTTATAATTTTTATAACTCCTCTCAATGGCAAAAGGGATATAACATACCAATATATGAATAAATTTTTTTTTTCTGGATAGATTCTCAAACTTATAATAGTATTGCCTTTTGAAGGGTGTGTGGTAAGGCTATTTATATTGTTTTACTCTTTATATGTGTGTGGGTATTAATTTAATTTTTTTAAAATTACATATTTTTAAAATAATGCCATTGCTAAATCAAAATATTATGATGAGTTTGGCATGTTTTTGGTTACTGTGTTTTAAAAACTTAAGTCTGAAACATTACCAATGCTGTTTCATGTGTCTGAGGATGCTTGAAGTTCACCATTTCCAGAGAGAGATGTTTTTTGATCCGTGTAACATCAGCTTCACGTGCAGCTTGCAGCAATGAGTGGCCTTTAAATTCATCTAGATGAAGAAGCATTTAAATCTACATGAGAATTATCAAATTAATAGAACTTACTTAGTAAAAGACACCTAGCATTATTCTTGATATTATTTTGAAAATACTCTTCCCAAATAGCCTATAGTGGTATTCCAGTTCCTCTCCATTATGGCTCAATTCATCCTCAACTGTACACACAAATTTAGGTTATGGCAGGTTCAGGATTTGCTCAAATCTTATCATTTATTATTCCAGAAAAATATAACTAATTCAAGTTGCCTATTTATATGTAGTAATACTGTATAAGCACTACATAATATGTGTAACACATAATACTAAATAAGGTTTCTTACTACATCTACTTCAGCTAAAAAACAGAAAACCACAGACTAAGCCCAGGTACCAAAGATTATTAAATGTTAAGACTTGGGGACTGTATTTATAAGATGGCAATCCGATAAATAATACCAACTTCATCAAGAGATTAACTAGAAAGTCATATCAAAGATATGACCGAAACTCATGCTTTCCTTTCAAAAGAATATCACCTATAAGACTAAAACATATAAAAAATATAATTTGACTTAAAAAACCCAATACAAATATATTTTCTTCTCATAGCACCTGGAGTATGTAGAAGTTCCCTAAAAATATTGTACTTATATCTAAGGAAAATATTTCCGTTTTTATACATTTTGAAAAATTAATAGGAAAGAAAAGTGTTCAGGTCAATGATATCATAAGATCCTAGGCTGGACATTCATAATTTTTATACTCACATGATAATCTTTCTTTTAACTGTGGTGTGGGAGCCAAGTCAATAGCACTTTTATTGTGACAATTCAGTAGTGTTGGATCTGCACCGTAACTTAGGAGAAGAGAACACACTTCAACCCTATTCTTAGAAGCTGCCTCATGAAGAGGAGTGAATTGCCACAAGTCCATTGCATTCACACAGGCACCATGCTGGGAGGAAAAAGTGTGCATTTAATGTTAAATTTTAAGAGAATTTAGAATTATTAGTACTAAGCAATTAACATCATGTAAGCTTAAAGTGGTTATGTTCCAAAAGTTCACTTTTTAAGCAAATTAATTCAGAAAGAAAATGTTTTTCCCAATGGGAGAAACAGTGGCTGATTGTTAGGCCTGTCCAGAAGGGCCTACTTAACTTGAATGAAGCTTTAGACTTAAACTACATCTTCTCCAAGAACCACCCCCACCCTCTTTTGAGGTATAATTTACATATAGTGAAATGCACAACTTCTAATTGTGAAGTTTAGTTAGTTTTGACAGATACATCTATCCACAATAAAATAATCCAAATCAAGATATAGGACACTTTTCATTACCTCAGAATGCTTCCTCATGCTCTTTTTTATAGGCAATTTCTGTCTCATTCTACTTGTAGTACCATATTAATGTGTCTCTAAATTTCATAAAAATGAAAAAATACAGTGTATATTTTTGTGTCTTAACTGTTTTCACATGTTTTTAAGAATCATTTGTGTTATATTGATAGTTTGTTTTCACTTTTGAGGAACATCTCATTATACAAGCAGCTGTCAAAATAGGTATAATGTTTAACTTTACCAGAAACTGAAACCATTTGCTAAAGTGGCTATACTATATTACATTGCTAACAGTAATGTTCTGAATTCTGAATTCCTTGCTAACACTTCATTTGTCAGACTTAACAATTTTTAGTCATTTCCAAGAGCTGGAGTTGGATGGACTACAGAAGTCATACTAGTTAAACCTCCCATTAAACACAAAATCTCTTCCAGAGCATTCCAACAGTGAACCAGGTACTTCTTTTTATATGGTCAGTAATGGGGAGCCAATTCTTGGCTAACATGGCTTTTTATAGGTATTACAGAATTCCCACTAGGAAGTTCACTTCTACTTTAATATACGCACTTCAAATTTGCTCCATTTGTCTCTTTTGGGCATCAAAGAGATCAATACTCTTTTGCTGCAATATTTGCAATATTATTAGGTTTTTCTTTTCCAGTCTATGTGCCTCAAAGTTCCTTCACTCACACTTCATATCAGATGGTTTCTAAACTCATCCTTGTAGCCTTCAACTAAACATACGTTAGTATAAGAAATTCATTTAAAAAAAATATTGTGAGCCTGAAATAACAACAGGTTTCCATAGTGGTTTGACTGTGCAGAATATAGCACATCCATTAATACATTTGTTCTTAACACTATACTTGTACTACTGGCATAAAATTATAATAGCCTTTTAAGTAGTTACATGCAACATAAAAGCTCTACAAGTTTTTTTTTTTTGTTGTTGTTGTTGTTGTACTGGGGATTGAACCCAGGGCACTTAACCACTGAGCCACATCCCCAGCCGTTTTTATTTTGTATTTTGAGACAGGGCCTTGCTAAATTGCTGAGGCTGGTTTTGAACTTTCGATCCTTCTACCTCAGCCTCCTGAGCTACTGGGATTATAGGTGTGTGCCACCATGCCTGGCTAAGCTATAGAAACAAACATCAAAGTATATTCTCCTTGCAATTATTATTCTTGTGTACTTACTTTTATAAACCTGTCTCCTTATTGATCCTATTAAATCTACTAAATTTCATTTTACTGGCTTCAACCCAAGCTTACTTATCCTTCCCAGCTTCATGTTAATCTGCAAATTTTATAAGTATTTCTTTCTAATTCTTTACCAAGCCAACAATAAAAATGTGGATCACAATGAAGGCAAAGACAGAACCTTCTGGCAGCCCATTAAAGGTTCTAACATTCCCACTAGTCATCACTTTCTGCACAGTTGTTTAATTATGAATTCACCCAACAAAAATTTACCATCATTATAGCCAGATCCACCTATTTGCTTCCTTGTATTTAGAGGTTCTTTAGAATGAAAAAGTTAAGAGAATTCCTTGTATTCTTAAGTCTACTGGTATCATACTTCATTATTTGACTCAGAGATCATGTCTTAGTCTTGGAAAGCAGTTACTGAATGTCTGCTATTAGATGACTGCTTCTACTAGCCAGATTCTTTTGCTAGGGCTGTCAACTTGGTGTTGCCCAGGACCTCACACGTATTCCCAATTTCTATCTACTTCCTTTCTCCTGAGTTTCCTGGACTTTATTACCGTATGCTAAACTTACCTCATCTAACAACCTTCTAAGTGTGAACCCTAGTCAGTTTTCCACTCCACACCCCCTCCCCCCTATTAGGACTGAACCCAGGGACTCATACCAGAGCACATGCTAGTCAAGTGCTCTACCACTGTAGCCTAGTCCCAGTTTTTCAATCTTATTTACTTTTTTATGTGCTGGGGATCAAACCCAGGGACATGAACATGCTATAAAAGCACTCTACCACTGAGCTACACCTCGAACACTTTCACTCTGTTGCACTCTTATTCATAGTGATATTTCCAAATGTTCTATTGAATTCAATACTCAGTTCTATAAGAAGCAAAAGCATTAATGCTACAAATGCCTAATACTATAGCTATATTGTAAATTTAAAGAGGTTTGCTTATATGCTATACATTGTTTCTGTGGGAAAAATGTATTCCATGGAGGCATATGCCCAAAAAAAGCACAGAGGCATTAAAAACAAGTGCCCTCTTTTCCTTCCCATGACAGCTGCCGAGAGAGTAAGGAAAAGTATTTGAGGGATAGTAACACCTTTGGATTCATTCTCAAGGATAAAACATATCTTTTACTCCCACTCAGTATGGGTCAAAATAAGTTTCTTGCTAGTAAAGCTTACCAAGTAAGCCTGCTTCAATCTAAAGTACAAATTAGCAAATCTTGCAAATATATTTGGTTTAAATAATACGAGTCACTAAAACTTTCTTTCTTTAGTTACAAATTACAGAATCATTTAATCTGCTATTCCCATGATGGTAGTGCTATTTTTATATTTAGAAGTGTATGGTATCTCAAAAATATGAGAGCAGTCAGATGCTAACCTGTTAATCACCTGTATTTTATGATTACACATATAGCTTCTCTTTCTTTTCTTTTTCTGGTGCCAGGGGCTAAACTCAGGGGCACGCAACCACTAAGCCACATCCACTGAGCTTGACCACTGAGTTGCTTAGCGCCTCGCTTTCGCTGAGGCTGGCTTTGAACTAATGGTCCTTCTGCCTCAGCCTCCTGAGCTGCTGGGATTACATGCATGTGCCACTGTACCTGGCATATGGCTTCTCTTTCTACCAAGCATTTAGAACACAGGAACAAACCCAGACATACTATGTACTTTAGAAAATTTTACAGGAGAAAATAATCAGAAAGGTATAAGAGAACTAACCTTGACCAGAAGTTCAGTTACTTCATAATGACCATAAGAACAGGCATTGTGCAACGGCACCAGATCACTACAATAAAAGGGGGAGGGGGGAAGCCTATATTATTACACATTCCCTAGGTGTAAAGAAATTTATAAATAAAAATATATTCAAACAAATTATTTTAAATTTATACTTTGTTTTAAATAGAAAATGGCTTATGCGAACTTCTAATAAAAATGAACAAAATTTGGTAACACCCATTTGAACCCTAAGTCCTAAAAATTCTAACTCCCAATTCTTTTTCAAATCTCTTTTTCTTTTTGCTTCTACTATGACTACTACTAACTTTGTTTAGGTCTATTGTTATTTCTCTCCTGAACTACTTAAATAGCCCCACTCCAATTTATCCTATAAAACTATAGCAAGATTTTCCTTTTTCTTGGGACTGGGAATTGAACCAAGGGATGTACTATCAAGAAAGTATATCACAGCCCACCCTTCTACCCCGCTTTTTAATAATTTTAAGCCAGGGTCTTGCTGAATTTCTCAGGTTGCCCCTGAACTTGTGATCCTCCTGCCTTAGCCTCCCAAGTTACAAAAATTATAGGGATGAGCCACCCTGCTTGGCTGCAGCCAGATTTTTATTATGAGGCTAATCTTGTTTTAACATCCTTAGTGGTTCCTTGTTGCTTTTAAGAGATAGTAGTAATTTCTTAACAAGACTCCTTCTCTGGCCTTTCCCTTTACTAAAGGTATGCTGAACTTACAGTGCCCTGTGTCTCTATACATACTGTATCCTGGGTATAGGATAAATTTCCCTCCCTCCTTTGCACTGGATCACTTCTACACATCTTTTCCAGACTCTGCCAAACAATGGCTCTTTGAAATATTTTTAAAATCCTATAAGGTAAACTGTTATACTCCTTAACAAACTGAAGTCCAATTCATTCATAATGGGAATGGAAGAACATGGCATATGAAAAAGTATGGTGGAACATCAAAATCCTATTTTTAAACTTCTCCATCTCCTTGGGGATCACTCACTAATTGATTGCCATAGCCACTATCACGATGATCTATGGTAAATGACGGCCACCTGCAATTTAGTCTCTTTGGTTCTACACATCTCTTTTTAAAGGCTAATGGCTTTCCACTATGCCATTTTTGAATGTATAGTTCTTTACTTGCCTGAACATCAATTTTATTCCCTACTATCTAGTAGGGAATTTGAATTCCCATCATAGTCACATAAAACCAAAAGTTCTAAAAATGAACTTGTTTTCCCCCAATTTTCACTGTTGTATTTCATTATGTGTACTTTTGGGTCTAACTCATTCAGCTTCAGGATGTGAGACAGATTTCCTTTTATTTCACTCTCTCTCATAATGTCTAGACTTTGAACCAATCTTGTCCATTCTTACACTGTAATATCTATTGTATCTAAGCCTTTATTTTCATTCTTCTCTACCATCATTAAAGATCTTCATTATGTCCAAACTCCTATAATGCTCACTTTTCTAACTACTCTTTTTGCTCCAGTCTCTTCCTTCTTCAATGAACCCCACACACTGCACCTCCTAAAACTCCACGGGCGGGGGGGGATCCCCTTGTTTCAGATCACAGATTGCTTATGATGACAGAACAAAGTTTGAATTCTTCAGGATAGGATATAAAGTTCTCTAAAATCTGGTTCTTACCTGTTTCTCCAATCCTAATTTTTATTTGCTCCCCATGAATCATCTGGTTTAGTCAAGCTGTTCTATTCAACGTTTCTTTCTTTTCAGTGCCACAGATTGAATCCAGGGCCTTGTACATGCTAGTTAGGTGCTCTGTCACTGAGCAACACCTCTGGTCACTGTTTCTTTCTTCTTTTAAAATATATATTTTTAGTTGTTGATAGACCTTTATTTTATTTGCTTATATGCAATGCTGAGAATCAAACCCAGTACCTCACACAGGCTAGGCAAGTGCTCCACCACTGAGCCACAACCCCAGCATGCCGGTTATTATTTCTTAAATGTACTATTTAATTATCTGGGTTAGCACCTAAACTCACATCAATTCTCTTACAGAGTGATGTTCCCCACTTTGCTTTCTTATTTGAGACCTGGCTTTAGAGTCAAGGTCAAGTACCACATCCTTCTGAAGGACTTCCCAACCACTTCATCCCTTACTGATAGCCCCCTTCCTGAAAACTCCCATAGTACTAGCCTTCTCTATCACCTGGCACTTGGTAAGATCTCTTTATCAGTTATCGTTCATGCTTCATAAAGTACTTTGTATGAGGCTTACGGTTTTATAATTCTCTGCCCTCAGAGCAACCTGTATATTGTAAAACCTCAATAAATGATAATGTTGTTTAGCAAAACACATGCTTTTTATAAGACTTCAAAGTGTACTGTAAACAAAGTCCTTATTTTATTTTTTTTTGTGGTACCGGGGATTGAACTCAGGGGCACTCAACCACTGGGCCACATCCCCAGCCCTTTTTTGTATTTTATTTGGAGACAGGGTCTCATTGAGTTGCTAAGTGCCTCGCCATTGCTGAGGCTGGCTTTGAACTCGTGATACTCCTGCCTCAGCCTCCCAAAGTGCTGGGATTACAGGCGTGCGCCATCGCACCCAGCTCAAAGTCCTTATTTTTGTTCAAATGCTTACCCTTTATCTTTAGCATGAACATCAGCTCCATGTTGCAATAACAGTTGTACAATCTTTACTCTGTTGTATCCTGCTGCCAAATGCAATGGTGTTGACTGAAATATTAATCAAATAAATTAATAGAATCACATAATGGATGAATAAAATGTGTGAAAAGGTAAAATCCCAAATATAAAACCAGAAAATTGAATTATAACTTATCTAATATCAATTTAGGTTTTTTTTAAAAATTTATTTATTTGCTTTAGTTGTACACAATATGTTTTACTTTTACATGGTGCTGGGGATTGAACTCTGGTCGTGCACATGCTAGGCAAGTGCTCTGCCGCTGAGCCCCAGCCCCAGCCCCAGCCCCAATTTAGGTTTTTAAAAAATAAAATAAAATATAACATATATACTGAAGGCACTGTATGAAAGTTTGTTACCAATAAAGTTCCATTACGTTTGCTTTTTTATTTTTCTTTTTAAATCCTAGTGATAGGGACTAAACTCAGGGGCAATCTACTACTACTGAGGTACATACTCAGCCCTTTCTATTCTTATTTTTAGGTAGGATCTTTCCAAGTGGCTTAGGGTGGATTTGAACTTATGATCCTCCTGTGTCAAGACTCCAGAGTACCTGGGATTACAGGTGTATGCCACTGTGCCAGGCAATTTACTAAGTTTAAGAATTAACCTGAATTACTATTTAAAAGAAAAAATCAGTACTTTCTTCAATTTAATTTACCCATCACCAGGAGATGAGCACAAACTTAATTCTTAATTATAAAAGGAAGTACCTTTCTGCCATCACTTGCATGACAGTTAACATTTAATGGTGTAAGAAGAGCCATCATTTTTTCTTCATTGCCACTCCTAGAAAACAAAAAAAGTATTAGCTATTTGTGTGTGTGTGTGTTTTCTTATATGGTGCTGGGGATTGAACCCAGGGCCTTTTGAATGCTAAGTAAGCCCTCTACCACTGACCTACATCTCTGCCTACATCTCCAGCCCAGCAATTTATATTCTTTATTGGATTGTATCTGGAGGCATATACCAGGGCCATTAATACAAAAATCATTCTCACCCCCCCCACCACCACATTTTTGTTTTAATTGTTCACTTCTGTTGTACATATTGATGGGATTTGTTGTTACATACTCATACGTGCACACAATACACAATATAATGGTACAATTTGAGCAATATCACTCCTCAGCACTTCCCCTGTCCCTCTCTACCTTCCACCCTTTAGTCCCTTTCCTCTACTGATTTCCCTTTAAAATCATTCTCTTTTAAAGTATACTTTTATAAACAAACGTTTAATGATAAACTTTTCATGGTACATATTCAATAATATCAGTACATACCTGGCACTTTCCAGAAGTTCATCTTTCTTATATTCTCCTGTGAATTAGGGGGGAAAAATGAGTAGAAATTAAAAAAAAAAAAAAAAAAAAAAATCAATGACAGTTATATGCAAAAAGATTATTTTACTTAAAATAGATAAATTTGAAAACAAATTTCTTTTTTTAAAAAATATTTATTTTTTAGTTGTAGTTGGACACAATACCTTTATTATTTATTTATCTTTACATGGTACTGAGGATCGAACCCAGGGCCGCACATGTGCTAGGCGAGCGCTCTACCACTGAGCCACAACCCCAGCCCTTGAAAACAAATTTCTAATAAATGGAAAGAGGTTAATAAACAGAATATCATGCAGTTTAAAAATACTTATATGAGCCGGGCGTGGTGGCGCACGCCTGTAATCCCAGCACTTTGGGAGGCTGAGGCAGGAGGATAGCGAGTTCAAAGCCAGCCTCAGCAATGACAAGGCACTTAGCAACTCAGTGAGACCCTGTCTCTAAATAAAATACAAAAAAGGTCTGGGGATGTGACCCAGTGGTCGAGTGCCCATGAGTTCAATCCCCGGTACCACAAAAAAAAAAAAAAAAAACTTATATGAGGACATGGAATATCTTTGTTAAAAGTTTAAAAAAAAGATTCCATATTACATAATAAAGTATGACTACACCTACAAAAAATTAACATACAGAGAAACAGAAGCCCAGAGGAAATATTAACAAAGTTTTATCTGGGTTGGTAGATTATTGGTGAACTTTTCTTTTTTCCCCTAAAATAAGTATGTTATTATTTTAATTGACAAATGTATCCAAAACATTCAAAACCAAAATAAGGGGCTTGGGGGTGTAGCTCAATGGTAGATATGTACAGGCTTAGTAGGTGTGAGGCCCTGGGTTCAACCCCCAGCACCAAGAGGAAACAAAACAACAACAATCCAAAAAAACCAAAAATGAAACAAACAAAAAAACCCAAACCTAATATATCAACATTACAAATATTACAAAAAAAAAAAGCAAAAACTATTGCATCACTAATTGAATATAAACATTAAATCCTTATGAATCCAAAGGATTTTTCAACACTGTTTTTATTTGATGCTATTTTATATATGCAAATATAAAATGATTCATTATAAATTATGCTGAAAACATTTATAAATGAATACAAACACAACTATAAAATCAATAAAATTTAAATTAACAAAGACTTGCTGAAACAACATCCAAATTATTGTTTACAATGTGAATTATGTACTGATTAGTAAGGCAAGGCTTTTTTAAAAAAAAAAAACAATATCTTTATTATATTTATTTATTTATTTTTTAAAAATATTTATTTATTTGCTTTTAGTTGTACACATGGTTTATTTTTACGTGGTGCTGAGGATCGAACCCGGGCCGCGCACTTGCCAGGCGAGCGCTCTACCGCTGAGCCACATCCCCAGCCCATATTTATTTATTTTTATGTGGTGCTAAGGATCGAACCCAGTGCCTCACTCGTGCAAGGCAAGTGCTCTACCACTGAGCCACAACCCCAGCCCAAGGCAAGGCTTCTTTATGTCCCAAAGTTTTTTAAAGATAGATTTCAATGACATGAGTATGTCAGAGCAGAGTAAAATAATTAGTACTTTTGGTATTAAAATGGAGTGTGCACAGACTATTGTTATGAAGATAATTAGTACAAGATAATGATTAGTGCTTTTTTTGAAAGGATTGTGTAAAAAAATGATTAAAGTACACTTTACTCCCCCACCCAAGTAATAGTTTATAAAGGGGTAGATATATATGAAACATTCAGGGGTATTTTAAAAGTATCCTGAATACCAAATGGCAACACACACTTATCTATCATACCTGCCCTAATAAGATAACAATGACAAATTTTAAAATGAATTTGAAAAGGAAAAAAAAAAGCTTTTATCTTTTTTAGAGAGAAATCAAATGTCAACTTTCTAGATGAAGAAAAGAATAGCAACTGAACTGACAACTGTTTAAAAATCCTTGTTGAGATCATTAACTGCAGGAGGCAGATGGTTTACCTAGTAAGTTTGTTCTTTATAGTCGTCCTGGAATAATTAAAGAGAGTACACAGACTTACCAGTCAGCACTGCTTTTGCAGACGGGTCTGCTAAATCCAATGCTGTCCTTCCATCTGTATTTCGAATGGTTGGCTCAGCTCCATGTTGTAAGAGCACTGAAAAATAGCAACACTACTTTAAGAAATGGTAACCATAATTAACTGGATTTTTTATTTTTAAATGTAACAGTGGGGCTGGGGTTGTGGCTCAGCGGTAGAGCACTTGCCTAGCACGTGCGCGGCCCGGGTTCGATCCTCAGCACATGTACAAATAAACACATCGTGTACAACTAAAGCAAATAAATAAATATTAAAAAAAAAAATGTAACAGTGGGGGCTGGGGTTGTGGCTCAGCGGCAGAGCGCTCGCCTCGCAGTGCGCTCGCCTCGCAGTGTGCGGCCCGGGTTCGATCCTCAGCACCACGTAAACATAAATGCATTGCATTGTGTACAACTAAAGTAAATAAATAAATATAAAAAAAAAAAGGTAACAGTGGTTCATTTTACATTTTGAATATAGCCCTTGCTGCTCTGCCACTGCAACTTATTATTAAATATTTGAGGTTGTAGATGAACAGGATATCTTATTTTTTTATGTGGTGCTGAGAATCAAACCCAGTGCCTCACCTGTGCTAGGCAAGAGCTCTATCACTGAGCCACAACCCCAGCCAGATTAACTTGATTTTAATAAATAATTATTTTCTTTCTTTCTTAAAGTAAATCAACTTCTTAAGAGTTCTGTTCTAGAAGTTTTCAAAGTAGTTTAAAGATCTTTCATGTTATATTTTAAATTTAAGCATATATAATATTTTATATATACATACATAAGACACACTAAATAAGTTTCCCTTCAGTTTAATGGGAGATTTTCCTTGGTTATTTATACAGCTGGTAACAAGTTGACAAAGGACAAGTAAGTACATAAGGGTAAAAAGGGCAAGTTTGCTTGAAAGCTTTTCTCATTCCAATGGAATACTGCCTATTCTAGAAAGACTGTTCTATCATGACATCAATAAAATGTCTAAAGCTATAGACAGCCCATGAATAAGATGTGTAGGATTAAAAAAAAAAAAAATCACATGGGTAAATTTTTTTTTGTTCATTTCTAAAATATTTATTTCATTTTTGTACACGGGTAAATTCTTTAAAAAAAAATTAAAAACCTAAAAATCCCCTTATGCTTTTAATCAATTCTGTAAGGCCAACAGTCATCGATTCCCTATTCTTCAAGAAAAGTGAATAAATTAATCATTAGAAGAAGGCTGTTCAGGTTTGTTCAGTTTTGACACCATAATATATTATATTTCAATAGCAAGGTAAACTAGTATAAGGAGGGGAGTAAGTAGGTATACACTGAAGCCAAGCATGGTGCAAAATACTACTAACAAGGACAATTATTCTTTGAAAAAATCTTAACTGGGGAAATATATGTACAGGAGCTGTCAGCTACACAGTTTTTGAGGTTAATTACATTGAATTTAAAGTTAAGATCCAAATATTCTCTCTAGTGTTTATAAACTCTTAAATCAAAACTGCTACTTTATAATCCAAGGCACACTGGGGCATAGTGGTGTGCACCTGTAATCCCAGTGATTTGGGGGTGGAGGCCTCAGAAACTCAGAACCTGTCTCTAAACAAAACAAAACAAAACAAAACAAAACAAAAAAAAAAAAAAAAAGGCTGAAATGTAGCTCAGTGGTAGAGTACTCCTGGGTTTAACCCTCAGTACCTCAAAGAAAAACAAACAAAAACCTCAAAGAGGGGCTGGGGCTGTAGCTCAGTGGTAGAGTACCTGACTCTCACCTGGGTTCAATCCTGAGCACCACATGAAAATAAATATATTAAAAAAAGGGGGGGGGAACCCCAAACTCAAAGATATAATGTAAGGCACATAAGAAGAAGAGATGCCTTATGTTATGCTTCATATCGTTATTTGTTATAGAAAGATATTTCAACACATTCTATAAATAAAGAACTAAGAGAAAACAAAAAAGTTCAGCTCAGTTCCTGTTCTTTTTTTTTTTTTTTTTTGGTACCAGGGATTGAACTCAGGGGCGCTCGACCACTGGGCCACATCCCCAGACCTTTTTTGTATTTTATTTAGAGACAGGATCTCACTGAGTTGCTAAGAGCCTTGTCATTGCTGAGGCTGGCTTTGAACTCGCGATCCTCCTACCTCAGCCTCCCAAGCGCTGGGATTACAGGCGTGCGCCACCGCGCCCGGCTTCAGTTCCTGTTCTTTGATAGGTTAATTTCCATTTCATTATAGTCTTTAGAAATAAAATGTGAGCCAGTATGTAAGCCATAAATGTTATTTAAAATTTTCTAGTAGGGTCATTAAAAATAAATCTAAATTAATTTTAACCTAATACATCAAAATATTCAATGCTTATATTCATATTATAATCAATATAAAATTACTAATGAGATAGTTTACATTCTTTTATTTTTTGGTACTAAGTTTTTGAAATAGTGTATATATTTTCCCTTATAGCACATCTCAATTAAGACTAGCCTCCATTCCAAGTCCTCAGCTACTACAGTGGAGAGCATGATTGTATAACCACATCCAGAAAACTCCATGTTATTGTATTAAAATTATTTATATGCCTAAGACTTTGAGGCACTAGGGATGAGTTATGTGGTACAAAGAGTAGACTGAGGGGTTGTGGCTCAGCGGCAGAGCGCTTGCCTCGCACGTGCGCGGCCCGGGTTCGCTCCTCAGCACCACGTAAACATAAATGCATTGCATTGTGTACAACTAAAATAAATAAATAAATATTAAAAAAAAAAAGAGTAGACTGAGCAAGGGGCAAGAACAATTTAACACACAGAAAAGGAGAACTGGACAAAGGTAAGTAAGTACTTCATTTTGCATCTTAATAAATGACCTATTTTAAACAAATTTAATAATGACTTTGATGTAGAAAATGGGGATTTTGGGGGAGGAAGGCTAGTTTAACTTCAGCACAGAGCCCCTGGACTCTTCCTGGTGCTTAGGCCTGCCTTTCTATGGGTTAAGAGTTTTAACTGTTCCTATTTTACATCAGGGAAAAAAAATGGAACTAAGGTAACAATGAATCCCAAATCCCTGATTAATAAAAAATCTCCAACAGCTTTCGCGTGTATAATTTTTGTCATGGATCAACCTGTCAGGCAAATCCTGTCTCAATTGTTAGGTTCAAATATTCTAAATGATAATTTTTCCACCAAATGCTTCTTTACTTATTCTGTCATTTCTTTTTATTTTTTTAATATTTATTTATTTGCTTTAGTTGTACACAATGCGTTTATTTTTACGAGGTACCCCAACCCCTTAATCTGTCATTTCTAATCTCCCAGAGACCTGAGGTCATGCCCTCATTTCTTACCTGGGTTATTTTCCAGTTTCTTAACTAGTTTCCCTGATGCTGGCATTCTACCCACCCCCCCACCAGACTACTGTTTCTAAAATATACTACTTTCATGAAATTGTTCACTTCAATTATTTTCAATATTGCATACTGCTTACATAGCAACAGCAAGCTCCTTAACCTAGAATTCAAAGCTCTTTATAAAGAAGTCTCTACCTAGGGGCTGTGGGTGTGGCTCAGTGGTAGAGTGCTTGCCTAGCACTGTGAGGCATTGGGTTCAATCAATCCTCAGCAATACATAAGTAACTTAAAAAAAAGTCCTTACCTACCTTTCTAACCCTTCTACTAGAAAGACTAGAAAGATTCCAGGGAATTGGGCTCTGAGACTTGATTCCAGTCTAGTCACCGCCCTAATCATTATCCTTTAACACTCAATTTCATTCCCACTATATCTTTAGCTGGTTGAGTATTTTATTTCCCAAGAGAATGCATATTTCCAGAGAACAGGAACTTTGTAAACTATTCTGCAAAGAAATTTAAGCTAAGTACCATACACAAAAAGGCAATAAACAGTGGTTAGAGTAAATCAAGAAGTGTTTAGAATAAATAAATTTTTAAAAAAACCATGAAGTGTTCTTAAATATTTATATTTAGTCTGGCAGAATTTGATGATAGTAACAAATGAATTCAATATAAACTCTTAAATAGTTAGAATTTCTGAAAAATTCTGAAAAGTAAATAGTCTTACCAATGCAAACATCAATCTTTCCTTTAATTGCAGCTTCATGGAGAGGAGTATAATTCCAATTATCTCGAGCATTTGGGTCTGCACCATGTTGCAAAAGGAGATTGACTACTTCAGCATGACCAAAAGAACATGCATTATGAAGAGGAATAAGCCCACCATCATCACGTGCTTGGACATTTGCACCATTCTGAAGCAAATATTCAACTACATCTTTCCGCCCAAAACCTAGAAGAAAACAAATTGTTTTAATAAATTAGACTGAGTCCAAGTCATGCTAAAATGTTTCAGAATGAAAAATAATAGATTCAATAACCCAAGGATTAATTATTGAAAAAGTGATCTAAAATACGCCAGTAATTATTCTTAATGATAAATCGTAAGGGTAGCACTGCTAAGTAGCTAGTGGTATAGCAGTAGTGCCTTAGTTGGTGCTACCATCATTTTCAGAGAAAGTTTACAAAATAACTGACCAAAAGCTCATAGCTTTATAAGAGGATCCAAATTGTAAATAAAGAGCTCTGCATATTTAGTGTACACATATTTTCATCTGTTCAAAGTGTATAACTTAAGTATATAAATCACTACCCTTATGAAATAGTGACAAAACTCTTACTAGAATTTCTTTCCCACATCTGTTTCATAAAATGTTTCTGTTGAAGTGGGGGCCTATGAGATAGCAACAAGAGAATATTAGCTTGTAGGTTATATTTGTCTTTGTAGTGAGAAAGGGGTAAAACTAAAAAAAAAAAAAAAAAAAAAAAAAAAAGGATCAAATCAAATGTTTTCAAAAGATCCCTTGAACAACATAAGCAACTTCTTCCCAGACAGTAGTCCTCCTTTAGGCACTCAATGTTCCACAGTTCTGCTCAAAAGCCCCCCAACCGTAGTGGCGGCAGTAGCCGGGCATGGTGGCGCACGCCTGTAATCCCAGCACTTGGGAGGCTGAGGCAGGAGGATTGCGAGTTCAAAGCCAGCCTCAGCAGTGGTGAGGTACTTAGCAACTCAGTGAGACCCTGTCTCTAATAAAATACAAAAAAAGGGCTGGGGATGTGACCCAGTGGTCAGTGCCCCCGAGTTCAATCCCCAGTAATAAAAAAAAAAAAAAAAAAGCCCCCCAACCAAATAAAAGAAGAGCATGGTAATTCAATATTCTTAAAATCCCCAACCCTGAATGTAGTCCTAAAATGACTAGCATGGGAATGGATGAAGAAGCAATAATGGTACAGACTTCTTGGGTTGAGAGGATACTGATTGCAACTGACTGAGGAATTAAAGATGGTTAAAAAGATTAATTTTGTTTTAATCTTGTTAGGTTCTGTGGCCACAAAGATGAATATCTTGATATCCTCGTCCCTCCTTTTAAAAAGCTCACAATTGGGGCTGGGATTGTGGCTCAGTGGTAGGCAGCTTGCCTAGCAGGTATGAGGAACTGGGTTCAATTCTCAGCACTGCATATAAATAAAGTAAAGGGCCATTGACAACTAAAAGGGGGAAAAAAGCTCACAATTTAAGGGCAAGACATTATAGGCTAAGCAGAAAAAAACAAATAGGCACATTCCAGATTAGAAAGAACCTTGTATGTCATGGTGTACGGACTCTATCCCATGGTCTGGTGTTCTTCAGACAGAAGATTTCAATGAAATCTTATTTATAATTTCAATACATGTTTATGTTAATCTTTACTGCTAAGTATCTAGTGCTGGTACTCACGAAGTTCAAATTAACTGAAATGAATATCCTTCTTTTTCAGACTCAAAAGAAAATATCTCTAAATATCCTTCTATCTTTGAGTCACCTCCTAGAAACAGTTGGAAAAACATTCAGAAAGGCTTGTTTAGAGTAATAACTTTGTTAAATTTGTCCCACCCACCTTTTTTAAAAGAAAGATAACCTTGGTGATTGTGTGGATAAATGGGTAAAATGTGAAGATATAGAAGTGGTGAGGTCTGGTCCCTAAGATTTTAGAGAGCCACTGCCATAGTCCATGTAATAGACAATAAGGGCCAAAATTGAGACTGTTTTGTTGGTTAGGGTAGATTACATTCACACTGTTCATGTAAATAGAATAGGTAATATTCATGTGGTTGGTAAAAGGGGGTACCATGAAGCCTCCGGTTCCTTCATTCTAATTTTTAGTTCTTTTGCATGTATTTCCAAAATTATTTTATGTATAAGCAAACACCTACTAATTTTTTAAAAGATATTGTTTGTACCTTTTAAAGAAAAATGTAGTAATATCTTAGAGATAAACTCCTACTAGTAGTACATTTTCTTTATTGGAAGAATCAAAAGTTAACTAGTTATAGTTTGGTTGTTTCCAGTCTTTTACCATTTCACACAATGTTGCAGAGAGAGAGAGAAGAGAAAATTGGTAGAATACGGTGATTAATTTGATGAAAGGAGAGAAGCTGAGGATGACAATCAGATCTATGAGATACATAAAACAGGAAGTTTTGTGGGATAAGATTTGGTTTTGGAAATGCTTAAATTTGAAGCATTTGTGGGACAAAGGTCTAGTAATTAGTAAGTTCTGTGGATCCGGAACTAGAGAAACTGGTCTGAGCTTGGAGATACATTTTGGTCCCGACCATAGAGATGGTATTTGAAGCCATGCATAAATATTAGTAAAGTTGACCAGCAGTTTCCTAATGGATTGGATATGAGGTGAGAGAGAGAATAAGAGCCACTGAATCTGAGTGAGGAGTTTTGGATGACCCCAAGGATTTTGGCCTTAGTAATGTATGGCCGCCATCAATCAAAAGGGGGAAAGCTCGGGCTGGGGTTGTGGCTCAGTGGTAGTGTGCTTGCCTAGCATGCGTGAGGCACTGGATTTGATTCTCAGCACCACATACACATAAATAACATAAAGGTCCATTGACAACTAAAAAAAAAAGGGGGAAAGCTGTAGATGACACACTTTGTGGCAAAGGATGAGGAGGTCAAGCTTTAGATATGTCATATCTCCCAGGGGACTGCTGCTTTCTCTACCCAATTTCTAAATGCTGGAATTCCTTAAGATTCAGTTATCTTTTTTTTTTTTTTGGTACCAGGGAAGGGATTGAACTCAGGGGCACTCGACCACTGGGCCACATCACCAGCCCTTTTTTGTATTTTCTTTAGAGACAGGGTCTCACTGAGTTGCTAAGTGCCTCACCATTGCTGAGGCTGGCTTTGAACTCGAGATCCTCCTGTCTCAGCCTCCCAAAGTGCTGGGATTACAGGCGTGCGCCACCGCGCCCGGCGGTGGGACTCAGTTATCTTTTTAGACAATCTTATCCACTCCTATGACTTTCGCCTAGCACTTACGCGGCCCTGGTTCGATCCTCAGCACCATGTAAACATAAGTGCGTTGCATTGTGTACAACTAAAGGAAATAAATAAATGTTAAAAAAAAAAAAGAGAGGGAGAGAGAGAGAGAGAGAGAGAGAGAGAATGTTTACTTGACATACCTTCTTCTTGGTAATTCAAAGGCATCTCAAACTTCACACGTTCCCCAGCTTCTCTCCATTTCCATGGACACTATCTGAATCCAACCACTATCATCTCTATCCTGAACTATTCCAACAGTGTCCTTAGTAGGCCTCTCATTTCCACTTCTGTCCCTAGTGATCTTTCAAAAACAAACATCATATCACATCCTTTTTAAAATAATTCATGAGCTTCAAATGGCTGCTCTTAGAATAAAATTTATTTATTGTGGCCTATAAGGTCTCCTGCATGAACTGGTTTTTATCACTTCTCTAACTTCATTTCATACCACTCTTCTCTTTCCCAACTATGATCCAGCTTTCTTTTGGTTTATCAAGTGTGCCAGGGACTTGGTAAAGGCCATCGTTCTGCTTGGGATGTTCTTCCCTTGGACATATTATGCCTCACTTCTACTTATTATCTAATCTGTTTAAATGTTACTACCTTAATGAGGTCATATCTGACCATCCTATCTAAAAGCATTCAATTCTGTCCACCCACATTATTTTCTATATTAACACTGTTTATTAGTCTGTTTCCCCATCTCTTTGACTAGACTGCCAGCTCCATAATAGCAGGGATTTTGGTCTCTGCTGTTCATAGTACTATCACTTCTAACCTCATAGCGCTACTATCACAGTAGTATTAAAATTTGTAACTATTGCTTACATATCTCTTATATTCTTAGTTCCATAAAGGGTAAGAGTCATGTATCTCTTAGATCATCATTACTTCCCTGGTATGTAGTACATAACATCTGTTGATATTTGCTATATTAATAAATCAGGCTTTAAGAACACAGATTAAAGTAAAACTAAGTACAGCACTGTAGAAATCAAGTCAGTTATCATTTGTCCTGACTTCAGTCTTCCTTTATCACTACCTGGGCACTGTTGATCATACTGTCCTCTCCAGTTAGGTCATCCAACTACCAATTAGTTGTTACTAGTTGCCAACAACTATGCCAACATGGTTCCTTACTGAGTAAGATGTCTAAACCAGTCTGGAGACTGAGAGAGATCAGTGTTTCCAAAGTAACATCATAAGGACTATAATATGTTAGGTGGTGAAAATTTGCCACATTAATACAGTAGAAGATGATTTTGAATATTTAAAGCCACATTTTGGCACTAAAGGAAATTACCTGGAGGGAGCCAGAAGGTAGCTCTTGCAAATAAAAAATCTCCCACTGTTGGGATATTGATGAAACCTTAAAGAGTTAAGATGCTTCCCATACTCTCAGGTAATCCCTTGATGAAATCTTTATTCTTATGGTCTCAAAAACAGTTCAAATCACTTTTGTTAAGTACCTATTTTTTTTTGGGGGGGGTAGCTTTAGAGGATATATTCTAATCAAGTTCTCAGTGGTCAGGTAAAATGTGAACAGTTGTATCCTTAGAGTCAATGTCAATCTCCATATCTCTTCCAAATTGGCTTCCAAATCTCTTTACATATGCCAATCTATTTACATAAGAATCTCTTTACATAGAAATCAGAAACCTAAAGTTCATAGTCATGAATGCTCAGGACACATTACAGTTTGTTTTATAATTATGGAATAACACTCATCGTCAAACACTGAGGAAATCATATGTCAAGTATTAATCTACTATAAAGTTCTGACAGGGAAGTGAAGGTCTATTTAGAAAGTTTATTTGATCAATAACTGTGTCACTTAATTACAGATTTGTCATGTTCATTTCAGTTTACTCAGGGTCAAGTCCAATGTCTAGCAAACAGTGGGACTTGATAAATATTTATTTAATCTAAGCCTCATATTTTGTTGGAATAGCAAACAAAGAACCTTCTCAGGGAATAGAGTTGATGACTTCGGACTACTAAGAAAAGCAATTTATTCATTTTCTAACTGGTCAGTTTCTTTATTATTCAGATGCCATTAATTTCAGCAATTCCAGAACTGTCTTGCCAATCATGACTACTGTTAACAGTACCATATTTTGCAGCATATACTGGAAATATGCTTTCATCTAATTGGCTTCCAAAAAGCACAGAGGTAGTAGAAGTCACTATAAAAAAAAAAAAAAAAACAACCTAGACTGTGAGGAAGTTTCATTTAGTGCCACTCCCATCCCTGTTTTATAGTCCAAAGATGGGATAGGCCACTGAAGATACAAATGGTCCAATATAAGATGATGATGTCTTACCAATCTAAACGTAGGTCAGCATCACATGGTTTTATCAGAAGGAAAAGTTCAGAAACAAAAAAAGAACAGATGTAGTATCTGGCCAGACAAGAAGAAACTTAGAAAAGGATGATGTCATGGCACTAGGATGATGAAATTCTGACAGTCTGAATTGGGGAATACTGAAGAGTACACCAAACTAATTACTGAAGTCAACTGTCTATCTAGATCCAAGGAGAGTTGAGGAAAATGGCTTAGCTTAAGATCTTTTAAAATATTTTTTAGCTGGACCTGTCAATGGACCTTTACTTAATTTATTATATGTGGTACTGAGAAAGTGCCTCACACATGCTAGGCAAGTGTTCTACCACTGAGCCACAAACCCAGACACTTAGCTCAAGATCTTGATAAGATAGCTGGGAGATTATGCTGTGAATATACTTTGAATACAAACTGTTTTATGTAAAAAGATGCTCTATATGTATAGTATGAACTGTAATAATACTACTATAAATAAAAATTAAAAAAAAAAGATAGCTGGGAGATTTAGTGTGTCAAAGATTCCAAATTCTATTTTAAAAAATATACATCAAATGTCATTTGTAGCCTAATAAGAGATATCACAAATTTGAAAATTCATTAAGACACACAGTGATAAATGTTTATAGGTCAACATCAAAACAACATGATGAGGACTGAAACTGATATTTTCAGGGAAGCTCATTCCCAGGTATCAAATATCACTATATAATATGGTAGATACTCATAAAATTGATTAATTTTGTAAATCCTTTGGAACCAATAGTCGATCTTGTTTTAGGGCTAAAATAATTTATTTTATCTCATTATTCTGTGATAAAATGTTAAGATTGATTTTACAGTACTAAAAAAATTATCCTCTGAAACTTCATAATTAATGTTCATGAAATCACCTAGCAATGAAATAATGAAACAATGTTGTTTTAAAAACCACTGAACATAGGGGCTGGGGTTGTGGCTCAGCCGTAGAGTGCTCGCCTAGCACGTGTGCAGCCCGGGTTCGATCCTCAACACCATGTAAAAATAAAGGCATTTGTACAACTAAAGCAAATAAATAAATAAAAAAAAAAAAAAAAAACACTGAACATAGACAAAGTCTTGACTGCATTGTCAGCCAATATGATTTAATAATGGTTTAGATATAGATAATTGTGTTGTCATAGAATGAAATAGCACTTGTACACTGTCTAGTAAGTAGGCCATGCTCAATACATGCAAAGCAATTGCTGCCATTCTTGAAAAAAAAAATCATTGTTTTAAAAACCATTATTTTAAGTAAAAATTTTGATTGGCACATGATATTTGTACATATTTAGATACACAAGACAGGAAGAGTATATTTTGACATATTATACATGCAAGGAGTATAATTTATTCTAATTAGGATCCCATTCTTGCAGTTGTACAAGAGGTGGAGTTTCACTGGTTATGTATAAAGACTCTGAATTTTTTTTTTTTTTTTTTTTTGGTACCAGGGATTGAATCCAGGGGTGCTTACTCACACAGCCACATCCCAGCCCCTTTTTATACTTTATTAGAGACAGGGTCTCCATGAGTTGCTTAGGGCCTTGCTAAGTTGCTGAGGCTGGGTATGATCCTCCTACCTCAGCGTCCTGAACTGCTGGGATTACAGGTATGTACCACCACACTCTGCTAGGGTTCTGAATTCTTGAACAGACTGATCATACTTGATACTGGGGTTTTCTGTTCATGTAAGATTTAATTATTTCTCACATTAAAAAAAAAGCAATCCTGAAAATAGTAATCTATAATTATAATAGCAGGCAGAGTAGATACAATATGCTCATATCCCACAAATATGATGGTGGCCCATAGTCAAAGGAGGAAATGGTATTGAAAGATTTTCAGAGGTCTTTGACAGGATCATTTGTGGGAAGGATACAAATAGCAACCCTAAAATCTTCATTTATCTTTAGCAGCTTACCTGTCAAAACCTTGAAGGAACCATTCTACTTTTGTGGTACCAGTATGACAATGACCTGTTAAGTCAAACTGCCCACTTAATGCAGAAATTCCTTCTAAAACATCTCTGAAAGATGACAATCTAGTTACTGTTTGGATACTTCCAGCCAGTTCCACAGCTGAGATTGTTAGTCTGTCTGAATCCTTGTAACCTTTATCCTACTGACCTTAGTTTTGATTGCTGTAGGCACACTCACTAGTCATATACACTCATACATGACCAACTCTTCCACATATGTGGAGACAATAACACAGTCTAGTTTTTCATCTCTCGAATAAGTACCCTTAGTTTTCGTATGTTACTTGCATATGTTCCAGAAGCTCTAATTCTATTTTCCTTCTCTGAAAAAAAAAAATTCCCTTTAGTATTCAATCTATATAACTGCATATAATAATTCAAGTTTAGTCTAAATGGACATGGAACAATATTACTACTAATCAAAACAAGTATTAACCAGCTGAGACTTCATGATGTGAGTTTATTTTCAACTTGAATTCTCCCAGTCACACATTTTTGTGCATATATGTATATATACCTGAATTTCTTGAACCTAATAAACATTTTCATTACTGAATGTTACTTCTGTGTATGCTCCAAAGAATATTTAAGATTCTTAAGCCATGGAGTTCTACACCCTCACTCTGAGTTCTAAGATTCTAAGGAAGGCCATATTTCTTTTACTATGATGGGCACTAAGTGTTTTTATCCCAAAGTTTCTGTAACTTCCTACTTTTCAGAAGTAAGTTAGAGAAGCAGTCTTTCTTACTGAAGTTTGTTTTCTTGGGGCTTACAATGTCAAGAATTTCAGATATTCTTCCTTTTAGTAGAATTAGAGCTAACGACACCCTACCACCAACTTGCCTCTACAAGTTCTATGATGTGTCACCAAAAAATCACTCATATCCTGCATGTGGTTAGGGGGCAGGCAGAGGTTGGATGAGAAAGGATGTATTTTCAGGGTAACTTTTCTCCTAAGAAATGACTTCTTAAGTCATAATTATCCATAAATATGTAATCTAATTCATTAGTAAAAAACACATAATAGAAGAAAAATTTCTGTGTATGTTAATTACCTTTTTCATTAACAGAATTTAATTCCCTTAGGGCTGGAACTGATCAACCTTTCTTTGAATGAAAGACAAAACACTTTTTCTAGACTGTTCTGTATCTTCTGTAGTCTGCACACACACATCTCCTTCCTTCTCTTCCTTGGGAAGCAAACCAAAGACAAAACATGCCCCAACTCCAATAAAATCTCCAAACTTTAACTGGCTAAAAAGATTTTTTAAAAAGAATGACCCTCCCCCCATGTTCCTTTACAATGTAAAGAGACAAGTAATTGCTTGGTTAGGCAGTAACACAGTACCACCACCTATGTTGAGCACCCAACAGAATGCTTCCATATACGTTAACAGGGCTGATAAATCATGTTACAAAACAGCTTATGAAACGTATTCTTCAAATATTAAGAGAAAAATGCAGCTGAGTGTACTTAAAGAAAATAAGTGCTTCTCCTTAATATAATTAATAATTTAGATTAAGTTTACAAAGCCATCTTTAAAAAAACATTTCTTAAAGCTCTAGTTAAAATGTTATATTTTAAATTCTTAATCTTATAACCTAAACCTGAAAATTTGAGTAGACTGTGAGCAGTGGACCAGTTTCTAAAATATTAAGTTTTCCATTTCAATCTGAATATAAAAATCTATGTAAAAGATACTTTGAAATGTTGGTACAGAACTGAAGGTGGGAAGTGGAGGAGAAACAAGGTCAGTGAGAAGATAATAACATAACATTACACCTCTAAATATTACTATTTTCAGATTATGAACTCATTAATACACTAAATTCTTGAAAGGTAGCAACTAAGATCTTCCTTGGCTATTTTTATCTCACAGATCAAGTGAATATAATCTAAGTAACACTACCCTTTGGATTATGTATCAGTTGGTTTTAACAGTTTGCCAAATCAGTTGGTTAAATGTTGACTACATGGTCAAACAGGAGAATTCAAATTAACTGAAGAAAGGCAGTAGTGACCATCCAAATCTAAAGCAAAATGGTAAAGAGGTGAGATATGACTTCAGTATTCTCGCTTTTATTTCCACTGCCCAAAAGTTTTTTCTAGTTCTCCCAACTATGGGTCCACCCAAGCCTTTTTCTCTTAAAAAGGCTCTGCAGTGAGAAACAGAACAAAGGTGCAATTGATCAAGAAAGCATGTTTCTTGGTAGTATTTACATTTTAAAATGGGAACAGGTTAAAGCAAACAAATCTCCAATTGGTAGAAACTGTACAAGCAATGTCTATGAACAAGGAAATCTTTCTCAAGCTCCTCTGCTCATCATTCCTGCCTAAGAACAACGATACTTTAAAATGTATCTCCCAGCTTTGAAAAAAAATGTTTTAAAACAATCATGATATACACCAAGCAAAATACAAGGATTATCGAAGTTTGAGGATTTACTCCCATTTTCAATCACCTGAAGTTAGAAATAGTCAAAACCTCTCCTGAAAGTGGAAAAAGCATACAGGCTTTATGGAATTAAGGTGAATGTCCCATTTCTGGCTCTTTCAAATACTTCAACTAAATTTAATATTCTAGCGTCATAAAATGAATCTAATAAACAGTAAGAGAAAGTAATTCAGATGCTCCAAATCTCAGAATGTGGCAAAGTTAGCCCCAAGCTAAAGAACCTGCACCATCTTTTCGCGGTGTTTCAGGGACTACCCGCACCCAACCTAAGTCAGATCTCAGTTTTTCCAACTTGCTTTTTCCAGTTCTAGTCTGTGTAGAAACTTACTAATGATTGGCTACTCTGATAAACCAATTAACGCTGTCAATAGGGAATTAACCAACTTCTAAATCACATCCTTGCACTTTACAAAGGCCTCTCGACTTTAACTCAAAAGTACTGATAAGAGTTATACTAGAGCTTGCAACAACAATAAATTTTTGAGAGTATTAGTCTTTCAAATCGGAAGGTCCAATTTACTATGTTCCCCATTCTTTCTTGTGTATTAAGGGCCTATCAGGGTAGCAAGACCGGAAGTTGGTACAGGTATTGTTGATACTGTAAAAGAAAATAAAGCCCCAAACCCCTAAACCAACCAAACAACCCCACCCCCCAGACCAAAAACCCATTTCCAGAGAGTACAGCACGCTAACCCACCCTTAATCTCCTTAATCCCCACTTAGATGGGAATGAGATCAACAAGACCAGAGTCCTGCGCGAAAGGTCGGGGCAGAGGAGCACGGCGTGGTTCGGGCCTGCAAGCCCGGGATGCACAGGTGGGCTCGGGAACTAGGGGAGGCAGCGCTGGCCTGGGTTACCTGCAGCGAAGTGGAGCGGGGTGGACTTCCTGCCCGCCGTGTCACGGCTGTTCACCTTCTCGGGCGTCACCAGTCTCTTGACTCGCTCCACGTCCCCGTTGCGGCACGCTTCGAAAAGCTCGCGGGCGGCCGGCTCCACGGCCTCCGCTATCGCGCTCGCGCAGGCCGCACCGCCGCCGGCGCAGCGGCGGCCCGACATGATCCTGGCCCGCCGCCGCCAGCAGCAGCGCTAGCAACGGCAGCAGGAGCCCCGGACCCGCGAGCAGGAGGGCGAGGCCCCCTGAAGGAGACGCGCTCAGGGCCCGGGCCGCTCGGCTTCCTGCTGTCACCGGACTCGGCGCAGTCCCATGGCCGCGCCGCCGCGCGCCTCTAGCATCGGTCGGTGTTCCCCGGCTGCCCCGCGGCAGCGGAAGCAGCGAGAACCAGCCGTCCGAGTCCTGAAGCGACGCGGCGGCGGAAACTGGCAAGGCCCCTCCTGCCAGCTCGGTGGAGCCCTGGGAGCTCACGTGATGTCGTCCCGCGCGTGCGTATTTGCAGGACGCCGGCCGGGCAGCTCTGGGCGAGTGGGGCCGCGCGGAGGGGCTTGTGGGAAATGTGAGGCGAGAGTCTTAGGTGGTGGCTGGAGAGGGGGCTTCGTCCCACCGCCATCTTTACAGCGGTTCGGCTGAAGCCGCGCGACTCTGCTTATTGCTTTAAAAAAAAACAAAGCGCACAGATTTCCCAAGATGAATTTTCTTCCTGTTATTATACAGAAAAATAGTCCTTGCACGTTTTTCTCCGTTCTTGCATATTCTTTTGGAAGTGTTAGGATGGGAATTTTCTGGATTTTAAGCTTCCACATCCGTTTCTCCTGTAGGATTTCTTTTATGTTTTCTTTACCGTGTTTCTCTCCTTAAGCCCCCGCAACTGCTTTGTTTCTTGTAAGCCACTTTTCAGAAGTGAACGAAGTTGGGAAGAACTGCCCCAAGATAAAGGAAATCAAGAAACTGATGAAAGTTATTCCAATTCTAAAGTAACAATTGAGAGGAATGGCTCTGTTTTAATTACTTTTTCATAGTAAGTTATTTGCTTAGTACTTACTAGAAGACCTGTCTATAAATCAGTATTGTACGAGGCACAGCAGTGGTGTCAGTATGCTGGGCGCGCACATCTCCAGAAAAGGTTTCTGAATTGTGATTTTTTTTTTTTTTCTGTGACTAAGGAATACAAGGAAAGCACGTAATTTATTTCCATGCTCAATGTAGAGACATAGTTGTGTAAGATTATTCCTCTAGCCCCTTACCTCAAGAAACAAAAAAAGATGTAGTTTGGTTTTCCCTACCTAACTATTCATGTTGACCTTTGGCATGCTGACAAGCATTTCTCCCCTATCGTATTAACCTGTTTTTCAGGAAATCCAGTTTTTGTTTGGGAGTGTTGACTCACTGCTGTGCTAGAAGAGAATGTCCACTTTTTACAAAAGCATTTTTATAAATATGAGCATTGTTATAATATGTAAGTTATGTAATCATATGTACTTAAAATGCTTAGTATAAATTAAAATTTTGGTGCGTTTGAATGCACCAAAGTACTAGAACACTGTCTTTTTTTTTTTTTTTTTTTTTTTTTTTGGTACTGGGGATTGAACTCAGGGGCACTCGACCACTGGATCACATCCTCAGCCCTTTTTTTTGTATTTTATTAGAGACAGGGTCTCACTGAGTTACTAAGTGCCTCGCCATTGCTGAGGCTGGCTTTGAACTCGCGATCCTCCTGCCTCAGCCTCCCAAAGTGCTGGGATTACAGGCGTGCGCCACCGCGCCCGGCTTAGAACACTGTCAATATGATTGTTTCTTGTTTTTCTTCCCCATTTCACCCACTTGCCAAATATATTCCCAATTTTTATTACTGTTTCTTATTTAGTAATTTCCACTTATGTATTTACTTCTGATGTATGTGCCCCTAACAACGTGTTGTTTAGTTTTACTTATTTTTCTTTTTTTGAAACAGGGTCAGGCTAAATTGCCCAGTTGGTGTCCATCTTGTGGTCTTCCTTCCTAAACCTCTTGAGTAGTTGGGATTATAGGCTGAGCCACTGTGCTTGGTCACTTTTACTTGTTTTTGAGCTTTATACAAATATCAGTCTTTGTAATTTCTTTTCACTTAATGGTTTGTGAGAATCATGCATTCTTTTCATTTCCTTATAGAGTTGCATTAAGTTAACATACCACAATTTTACAATTTTGCTGGACATTTGGTTTGTTTTCAATTTTTTGTTGTTATGAACATTCTTATCCACTCTTCTAGTGCACCTGTGCAAGAATTTAGTATGAGAGGTTTTCAGACATTATGGCCACTGAGTAGTGGTAGTATATGAAAGTAGTAGTATAAGAAATGCATTTGGTGTCTTCAACCAGGAAACACACTCTCCTATATATGGTGAAAGTTTCTTAAGATAATAAAATCCAATTTGCCTGTCGTATGTGTTAAAAAATGCTAAGTGGGACTCTTAAAAAATGCATCCCAGAACTCACTAGTAAATGGTGACCAAAGTTTTGAAAAACACTGCAAGAAAGGATTACAGGAAATATAAATGTTCACTTTACAAGGTAACACCCATTGTTTTTCAAAGATATTGTTAATAATGTATATACCCACCTGCAGCATATAAGAGTTTTCATTTTTTATCACTAACCCTTGGTATTGGCAGACTAATTTTCCATCTTGGTAAATGTAAATGATATCTCAGAGAGGCATTGGTTTACATTTTTTAAAATAGCAAATTATCATTAGAGAAATGAAAATCAAAACCACAATGAGATACAACCTCATACCCATTAGGATGTCCACTATTTAAAAAAAAAAAAAAAACAAAACCCAAAACAAAAATACAAGAGAGAACAAGTGTTGGTGAGAATGTGGAGAAATTAGAATCATTTTGCACTATTTGTGGAATAAAAAAATTGTGCATCTGCTATAGAAAATAATATTGTAATTCCTCAAAAAATTAAACATAGAGGTACCATGTAATCCACAGTGTATATATCTAAAAAGAATTGAAGGCAGATCTCAAGGAGATATTTGCACACCCATGTTCATAAGAGCATTGCAATAGCTGAGAGGTACAAACAACCCAAATGTCCATGAGTGAATGAATGAATAAGGGAAGTGTCACACACACACACACACACACACACACACACACACGTGCACGCGCA
The DNA here is from genome assembly GCA_025594165.1 of Tamias sibiricus. Classification (NCBI taxonomy): domain Eukaryota; kingdom Metazoa; phylum Chordata; class Mammalia; order Rodentia; family Sciuridae; genus Tamias; species Tamias sibiricus. The sequence goes on along the minus strand of CM046663.1, from coordinate 135,357,368 downwards.
CACACCCACACATACATATACACATGTATATAAATATTGAGCCCTCAAAATGAAGGAAATTTTGTCATGTGCTCTGACATGAGTGAATCTTTTTGTTTGGGGAGGGTGGTACCAGAGATTGAGCACAGAGGGGCTTAACCACTGAGCAACATCCCCACCCCTTTTTATTTTTTAATCTATTTATTTATTATTTTTATGTGGTGCTGAGGCTCGAACACAGTGCCTCTCATGTGCTAGGCAAGTGCTCTACCACTGAGCTACAGCCCCAGCCTATCCCTTTTTATTTTTTATTTTGAGACAGGGTCTCACTAAGTTGCTTAAGGCCCCACTAAATTGCTAAGGCTGGCCTTGAACTTGCAGTTCTTCTGCCTCAGCCTCCTGAGTTGCTGGAATTACAGGTATGGGCCACTGCACTGAGCAACATGAGTGAATCATTTTTGTTTTTGTTTTTTTAATTTTTATTTATTTGTTTTAGTTGTACACATGCCTTTATTTTTATGTGGTGCTGAGGATCGAACCTGGGGCTGTGCACATGCTAGGTGAGTGCTCTGCCAACTGAGCCACAACCCCAGTCCCCGTGAGTGAATCTTAAGGATACAATGATAAGTGAAATAAGACAGTCACATACAATTCCACTTGAATTAAATGTATTTGTTTGCTGAGGGCTGCCATGAGAAAATGCCACAAAATGGACGCTTTAAACAATAGACATTTATTTTCTCACAGTATGGAGGCAAGAAGGTTCAAGATAAAGGTGTCGGTAGGTTTAGTTTCTAATTGAGGCCTGTCTCCTTGTCATGTGTCCTTTCCTCCACACGCACAACTCTGTTGTCTCTTTTGTATCCACAATTCCTCACTTCATAAGGAAACCAGTCAGATTGGATTAGAACCCACACCAGATGACCCCATTCAACCTTAATTATTTCTTTAAAGGCTCATTCTCTAAATATAGTCACATTCTGAGCTACTGGAGATTAGGGTCTCAACAGAAGAATTGGGGGCTGGGGACACAATTCAACTCATAATATAAGGCATCTAAAGTAGTAAAATTCACAGAAACAGAGTAGAATGAATGGTGGTTATTAGAGGGTGGGGAGAAAGGGAAATGGAAGATTGTTTAGTGCTTATAGAGTTTTGGTTTTATAAGATGAAAAATTTCTGGTTTTTTTTTTTTTGGTGCTGGGATTGAACTCAGAGGCACTCAACCACTGGGCCACACCCCCAGCCCTTTTTTGTATTTTATTAGAGATGGGTTCTCACTGAGTTGCTAAGTGCCTCACCATTGCTGAGGCTGGCTTTGAACTTTCAATCCTCCTGCCTCAGCATCCCAAGTGCTGGGATTACAGGCGTGCGCCACCGCGCCTGGCTAAGATGAAAAATTTCTGGAAAAATGTTGTATAACAATACTTAAGATTACTGAACTTAAAAATGGTTAAAATGAGCCAGGCGCAGTGGCCCATGCCTATAGTCCTAGCAGCTTGGGAGGCTGAGGCAGAAGGATTGTGGGTTTGAAGCCAGCCTCAGCAATTTAGTGAGGCCCTAAGCAACTCAGGGAGACCCTGTCTCTAAATAAAATATAAAAAAGGGCTGGGGAGGTGGCTTGGTGGTTTAGCGCCCCTGGTTTCAATCCCCAGTACAAAGAAGAAGAAGAAGAAAAAAAGTTTAAGATGGCAAAAAAAGCTAATAATATTGAGTATCTTAATTTGTGATTCTATAACAAAATATTCAAGACTGGGTTATTTATGAACAATAACATTTATTTATTATAGTTCTGGAGGCTAGAAAGTCCAAAATGAAGGTGCTAGCAGCCTTAGTGTCCTGTAAGGACTGCTCTCTGCTTCCAAGATAGTGTCTTGTTCCTGCATCGTGTAGTGGGTAGTAACACTGTGTGCTCTCATGGCAGAAGGGATGGAAAACAAGAGAAAGCTCCTTTCAAACTTAAGCCATTTTTTCAGGGCACTAATTTTATTCATAAGGGTAGAGCCCTCAGGCCTTAATCACCTCTCAAAGGCCAAAACTTTTAATATTATTACATTGAAGATTAAATTTAACTTGAATCTTAGAGGAGATACCATCATTCAAACCATAGTAGTATCTTTTCACATGTGTATAATCTATTTGTATTTCTTTTTTTAAAAAAAATAATTATTTATTTACTTTAGTTGTACACAATGCAATGCATTTATGTTTACGTGGTGCTGAGGATTGAACCTGGGCCGCGCACGTGTGAGGCGAGCACTCTGCCGCTTTGCCACAATCCCAGCCCCCTATTTGTATTTCTTTCTTTGCAAAATGCCTGTTTGTCTTTTGTCCATTTTTATTGTGTTGTTTATCTTTTGCTATCAATTTATAAGCATTCATCATAAATTTTGGATACTAATTCTGTCAGTTCTATGGGTTGAGAATATCTTCTCCCTGTTTGTAGTTTATTTTTCACTTTCTCAATGAGAAGATGTCTCAATTTTAATGTAGTTGAATTTATAAATATTTTCATATAGAGTTTGTTTCTTACAAATTCTCCTTTACCACATGGTCGTGAAGATATTCTTTATTTTCATCTACAAGTTAAAAATTTTTACCTTTACTTTTGAGTTATTAGTACTCATAGACTTGATTTGGGGATTTATTATAGGATAACAAATTTTTCTAGCACCATTTATTAAGTGCTCCCTACTTTAAGAAGAGAACTACAATGCCACATCAAGCTTCCTCATGTTCATGAATTAGTTTTGGATTCTCTTTCATTCCACTGATTAATTTATTATCCCTTTTCCAACACTATACTCTTAATATTTAACAGCAGTCATTGGTCAATAGTAGCTATAAAATCTTCTGAAGAATTCATTATGAATATCTCCTACATGAAGATATAGGCTAATTTTTTATTAAACCTTAATTCTGCTCTCTTTGAGGAATTCTGTCATCCATTATTTTTCATGGTTCTTGATTTTACCTTTGTGTTTGTTCTTCCTTGTCTATTTTTCTTCATGGCCATACCTGAAGAGGTTGTTGAGGAATATACCCTTTATGGGGACTGCACAGTTTTCTCAGCCTACTTGCAGCTATGCAAATTTTAGAACCCAGAGTTTGTTTTAAAACTAGAATAGTTGAATGCTTTTTCAGTCCAGATTCTATGGTTGACCCTGTTAGTTTTTGTTTTTGGCAAAACAATTCCTTCTAAACTTAATTGGTTTCCGATTAATTTGCTTCTAGTTAATTCCATATACCTGTAATGGCACTTAAATTCTTTTGCAGATTCGATTCTCAAACTTGATTATTTCCTGCTTCCTGAATGACATTGAGTTTTACCTCTCTTAATGATAGCTACTTTAAGGCCACTGGGCTTGGGAAAGAAGGCCAGCCTTTTCATTTGTTCTTTTCTGCTTCTCTCAATATCATCATCACCATCATCATCATGATGATAATTTTGTTTTACGGGGAATTGAATCTAAGAATGCTCTACTGCTGAGCCCTTATTAAAAAATTTTGAGACAGAGTCTTGATAAGTTGCCTAAGTTGCCCTTGAACTTGCAGTCCTCCTGCTTCAGCCTCTCTAGCTAGGATTATAGGCATATGCAATGGATTTGAGTGTGTTTTAATTTGTGTTTTCCAGACTTATGGTGCCAATCTTTTTTAAAAAATTTATTTATTTATTTATTATTTATTTATTTGGTACCAGGAATTGAACTCAGGGGTACTCAACCACTGGGCCACATCCCCAGCCCTTTTTTGTATTTTATTAGAGACAGGGTCTCACTGAGTTGCTAAGTGCCTCACCATTCCTGAGGCTGGCTTTGAACTCACGATCCTCCCGTCTCAGCCTCCCAAGTGCTGGGAGTACAGGCGTGTGCCACCGCACCTGGCTTAATTTTTTATTTTTTAAATTATGCATTATAATAATATATAATAGTGGGATTTTTTTGTTACATATTCATAGATGAACAACCTATCTCAATCTTTTAAAATATACATATTTTAGTTGTTGATAGAACTTTATTACTTATTTATTTGTATGTGGTGCTGGGAATTAAGCCCAGTGCCTCATACATGCTAGGTTCAGCTACCACTGAGCTACAAATCCAGCCCCCTATCTCAATCTTAATGGCTCTTTCTTGCATAAAGTTTTTCTCAATTTCCTTCTTTTTTTGTCCTTTAATGCCCACAATTATGGATTCTTTTTATTCCCTTTCATTTTTGTTTAAAATCAGCCAATTTTATCTGAGATCATCCTGTTTTCTAATATCTTGTGAAATCCAACCAGTAACCATAATACATGGTTTAATGTTTTGTTTTCCTAGTGTGTTCCCCTACACAATACATAACTGTTAAAAGAATTTGAACTTACATAATGAGGGAGCTGGTAAAACAGCCTCTGTAAGGTTGTTGTCCTTATATCTAATGCTAGAGTTGGATATCTATGTGGTAGGCAGTTGAGAAAGGGAGAATATTAAGAGGTAGACTAGGATAGAAACCTGTACGAGCCCAGCTTTCACTATCTTCAACCTTGGTGATATTGGTGTCTAGCAGGAGGTGAACTTTGCCAAGGAGATGGAGAAGCTGAAAGAGGATTCAGAGGAAATTGGAGTAATTACAGGCCCAACTATTGTTCCCACACCAGTGAGGTGATCCAAAAGAAAAGTGCCAATGTATATGAGCTATAATAATACCTGTTCTGATGCTGGAACACAAAAATTATTGCTACTGTTTTGTTCTTTACTTCAAATAGTCTGCAAAATAAGTCTCCTGTGGTCCACCCTAACCTAAAATGGGTAAGGAAGGGAATTTGGGGAGATGTAGTTTTACCTGGCGAAATTGACACGATACAAAGCCACATAGGTGTGTGTCTTCCCTCAAATTGTTTTATTGATTAGTTCATTTCCAATATCAATCCAGAAGTTACTTTTCTTTCTCCTGTAGAAATGTATAAGTTGACTCTAAAATTTATATGGAAATGTAAAGGATCAAGAACAGTCAGGATAAAGGACAAAGCTGGGGGGAGAGCTCTTAGACTACTAGTTATGACTTCTTACATTACTGTTAATAATGAAGGCCATGGACCCAAGGATAGATAATATACCAAAGAAGTAGAATGGAAAGTCCAGAATAAAACTGACAATATGTGCAATTATCTAATTTATGACAAAGAAGAAACAATAGTACAGTAGTCTTTTCAATAAATGATGTTGCAACAATTTCATATCCATACGAAATGGTAAATTTATGCTTGTGTCTCATACCATACACCAAAAGCAATTGAAGCTAGATTAGATCTGATAAAGCTCCAAGAAGAAAGCACATAGGAATATATTCATAAGTTTGGAATAAGTGAAGTTTTTTTAAAATTTTTTTAAGATTTAACCATCAAGGAAAATGATAAATTTTTCATCAAAGATACCATTAAAAGTATAAAAAGTCAAGCCCCCTGGGGCTGGGGCTGTGGCTCAGTGGTAGAGCGCTTGCCTAGTGCGTGCGCGGCCTGGGTTCTATCCTCAGCACCACGTACAAATAAACGCATTGTGTGCGAGTAAAGCAAATAAATAAAATTAAAAAAAAAAAAAAGTCAAGCCCTAGAGTAGGATAAGAGAGTTACAATATATTTATTTCTGATCACTGACTTGATGACCTTCAGATATATAAAGAACTCATATGAATTAACATAAAATTAGAAAATATTATAAAAAATTGGAACATTATCAACCAATAAATGTATAAACAACTTCATCAATCTTCAGGGAAATGTACTTTAGAACCACAATGAGATACCACTATGTATCCATTGAAATGGCTACAATTTAAAGGAATGACTATGCCAAGTACTAAAGAGAAATTGGAGTAATAAAACACTTATGTACTGCTAGTGGGAGTGTAGATTGGTACAACCACTGTAGAAAATTAGCAGTTATCTATTAAAGCTGAATATGTGCAAATCCCATGACCTAGCTTTTCCACTTCTAGGCATATACCCCCTCCCAAAGAAATGCATACACATATTGACTTATAGTACATATAAAAACTTAAGGGCTGGGGATGTAGCATGGTAGTAGAGCACATGCTTAGCCTATGTGGCCCTGGGTTCAGTCCTTAACACCACAAACTATAGGAGCCCTGATTGGGGAGATGGCGGAGATTGTGTTTTGGCTACATAGAGATGCCCGGACATTGATACCTTCCGGGATCTCACGGGACTTGGCCCAGGATCTGGAGAGACTTAAGCCGAGAGGTGAATTGGGTCGGCGCCATTTTGCTGGGGCTCGAGAGACTTAGTCCGAGAGAGAGCGTGCAGAGTGAACGCCATTGTGTATGTGTGTGTGGTGGCTTCTTGTAAGAGTGTGTGTGGTGTTAGAGGTTACTAGAGCCGGAGAGAGAGGAATAAAAGAACTTTTTCATTTCCATCCTGCCTCCGAATTTTCTTCCGCAGTGTCGCTGCTCCAAGCGGCAATCGCTACAGACTACTACAGGTGGTGGCCCGCACGGGGAGTTTGGCCGGCAGGTAAGAACTGAAAATGGGAGCGAAAATAACAAAAAGTCGAATAATAAAAGCCATGGATGAGTTTTTTGATATCGTGGACTCAGTGGATAGTGAGGAAAGCGATCAAGAAAGCATAGCCTCTGAGTCAGTTAATACCAGTGAGAAGAGTAGTGGTGTAAATTCAAAAGTAAGAGCTGCAAAAGCCATCAGAAACTTATTGAAATTAGCCGAAGAATATGTAATCTCCTTAGAAGCTGAAATTCAGGATACCAGTAAAGGTGATAGTAGTGAAGAGGAATTAAAAGATGACTTTGGGAGCACAGTCTCCAGTAAAAAGAACAAAAGGAAATTAAAAAGGAAAAAGGACCATCAAGTAGAGGAATTATTTGTCTCCATGGGTGGAATCCATTACAGAAAATATGAAGGGTATTAACTAGGCGTTTGCAAACCCTAGAAACAGAAATAAAAGGTCTTTCTGAGTGCTTATGCGCTCTCGAGGGTAACTCACAGATACATTGGGAACTGCCAGTATTTGAAAGTGAAAATGGACAAAGGATCCACCACTCAATAGATTTCAAAACAATAAAAAATATCAAAGAGGCAGTAATGACGTATGGACCCCAAGCTCCTTTCATGTCAAGTATGCTAGAGTCCCTTAACACCTTTAACTTAACCCCCTCAGACTGGAAAAGTCGATGTAAAGCAGTTTTAAGTGGGGGACAATACTTGGTTTGGCAATCGCAATTTCAAGAACTTTGTATAGAAACAGCTAGAAGAAACGCAGCTGCAGAGTTTGGAGACCATAATATAGAAATGCTCACAGGAGAGGAGCAATTTGCAGACTCACAGGCTCAAAAATATTATGTCCCAGGTGTATATGCTCAAATATATGTAGCTGCTTTACAGGCATGGAAAACTTTACAAGGACCTGGGGATCTGCAAGGTAGTTTGTCAAAGGTGATTCAGGGACCTAATGAGCCCTATGCTGACTTTGCTGATCGACTTTTGAGAACTGCAGGTAGATTGTTTGGAGAAGTCGATCAAGCTATGCCATTAGTTGTTCAATTAGCATACGAAAATGCTAATAAATATTGACAGGAAGCCATCAGGCCATGGAGAAATAAAAAGGATCTTTCCATATATATACAACTATGTAAAGATATAAATGACGCCTTTGTCACAGGAAATGTGATCGCAGCTGCAATGAGAGATGCTTCCCCTCAAAATTTCACAAGGACTCAACCTAGACATTATAATCAATCAGGATATTCCAGGCAAAATTATCATAATCAATCAGGCTATTCTAGGCAAAATCCCCAAAGAGAAATAAGACCAAGCTCATATAGTGCCCTAGGCCGCTGCCCCAGGTGTAAAAAGGGAAATCATTGGGCCAATAAATGCCATTCAAAATTTGACATGCATGGAAATCATTTGTTCAGGAATTCAAAAAACGGGGCACGGGGCCCAATGCCCCAGGGCCCACAAATGTACAAGGCATTGGAGGAGGAGTATCCTCAAGCATCCACTCAGATGCTTCCCCGACACAACCCCTACTACCCATCCACTCCCTCGCCAGAGGAACAGGAGGAAATGCAGGATTAGACCTCTGTTCCACCACCCGAATAGTGTTAACACCTGAAATGGGGGTTCAACTGATTCCCACAGGAGTCAGGGGACCTCTTCCCTCAGGGACTATAGGACTTATTCTCGGGAAAAGTCCTGAAAGCTTATTAGGTTTGCAAGTGACCCCGGGTGTAATAAACTCAGACTACAAAGGGGAAATAAAAATAATGCTTAGCTCACCCCAAAGTATAAGTTCTGTTAATCAAGGAGATAGAATTGCTCAGCTGCTCCTCCTTCCAAATTTACATAATTCATTTAAAATGAGTATGCCTAAAAAAAGGAACAATAGAGGATTTTGTTCCACTGACTCGAGACCCATGGCTTGCTGGGTTCGAGACTGTTCAAGGAGGCCTATGTGTAAAATAAAAATCCAAGGATTAGAAATGGAGGGACTAATAGATACTGGAGCTGATTCTTCCATCATTAATTTATATCAGTGGCCCAAGCACTGGCCTCTGCAAAAAGCTTCAACCAGTTTAAGAGGCTTGGGATATAATAACCTCCCAGAAAAAAGTGCGGTAATTTTAAAATGGGAGGATGATGAAGGACATAAAAGAACATTTCTGCCTTATGTTTTACCTAACCTACTGGTTACCTATGGGGAAGAGATATTTTACAACAAATGGGAGTACACCTTGCAACCAAGCCTGCAGGTGTTAAATGTGAAAATCTACAGGGTAATCTTAACCCTAAAAGAAATCATTATCAAAAAGTACAGGGGGGGCTGGGATTGTGGCTCAGCGGCAGAGCACTCGCCTTGCACGTGCGCAGCCCAGGTTCGATCCTCAGCACCACGTAAACATAAATGCATTGCATTGTGTACAACTAAAGTAAATAAATAAATATTAAAAAAAAGTACAGGGTAAGCTTAACCCTAAAAGAAATCATTATCATAAAGGAAAAAGATATTTTTCTTCGGGGCCACTGAGAAAATAATTTTGAAAATACCATGGCTTTCTGATAAGCCAGTGTGGGTCCCTCAGTGGCCCCTATCTAAAGAGAAATTACAAGCGGCCCACCTACTAGTTCAGGAACAACTAGAAGCAGGACATATACAACCTTCCACCTCTCCCTGGAATTCCCTCATATTTGTGATTAAGAAAAAATCAAGCTTGTTTGCAAGCTTTTGCTGCATTGGGCATCTCCAAAATGCTTAAAACAGATAATGGCCCTGCATATACGTCCTCATCTTTCAAACAGTTTTGCGCAAAATTCAATATATCCCATAAAACAGGCATCCCATACAATCCTCAGGGTCAGGGCATTATTGAAAGAGCAAACCGCACACTGAAAATTATGTTATTAAAACAAAAAGAAGGAAATTGGAAAAATCCTAGGGACAGATTGGCAGTTGCCCTGTTTACCATAAATTTTTTAACTTTAGACTCTAATGGTTATTCTGCTGGAGATAGTCATTGGAACCCACACCAACAACATAAACCTTTGATTTACTGGAAGGATGTTCTTTCAGGTACAAGGAAGGGTCCAGATCCAGCATTAATTTTGGGGAGAGGATCTGTTTGTGTTTTTCCAAAGCACGAATTTTCTCCAATATGGATACCATCTAGATTAATAAAGCAGGTACCAAATCAAAAGGATAAAAATGAAGTTGTTGAACAATCAAGATTAATAAAAAAGGCACAAAATCAAGAGGACCAAGATGAAAACATGGAATGATTCCCTTAAAAGAGTCTTTCAAAATATTTCACAACTTAAGTGTCATTCCTCCTGGCCGAGACGAAGAGATCTCTCTTTAGTGTGCACACAATTATATTTTTTCTCTTTTTACATATGTCTTTATGTTTGTTCATTTGTCTAAATTTCATGTAATTGTGATGTCACAAATATATGTTTGTAAGTTTGTGTGTCTGTCACAGATAACTAAGTACTTATAAATAAATAAATATATATATATTTATATATAGATATATAGATCTATATATATATATATATAGATCCAAATAACTTTAAGTCATTTAAGTCTAACAGTATTCAATTTAGGTAAATAATTTAATAAGTGAAGGTTCCTTCAATTTTGATTTATAGGTGTCCCAGGGATTTCTCTTTAGCAAAGTATATGACTAGTGCTGTATAACCTGATATTTTGGCATTTTGACATAGGAATGTTTATTTGTAATTAACTTTATTTGTTTTATAGCTGATTAATTTGAGTTATTTCAACAGATAATCTCATAGAAGTTTACAGAGACTCGAGGGTTCCAGCTAACAAATTATTTTTTCAAAGTGCCTTTAGCTTTTCTTTACTCTATCTTTAATGCAGTAAATACCCTCAGTCTTTATTTGTTTTGTTCTGAATATGATATTTTGCCAACTTATGTCTGTGGGAGCTCAAGCAGCAATGTTTGTGAACACAAATCAACTTTAATTTTCTAATCTAATAATTCTATTTTTCAGTTTGACAACTTGCCTCTTGACTCAGTGCCGGAATACCACTGCCTTTCCTTTAATAATTGATGCTTGAGTTTCTAGGTAGCAGGCCCTGAAGATCTGCCGGCGACATTGTCTAGACATAAAAAAGACGGCTGCTGCTACAGCTGCAAAGATCGCGGTCACTGCAAACATACCTACTGCTCAAGCATCAAACAAACCTCACCAGCAGTGTGGCCTCTGCTCTACATGCATGGGGCTTCCTAGATCAACGTGTTATAACAAGTTGACATTTTGATCTTTCATTTGTTTGAGACTTTACGAGACAATGCCTTGCAGATATTTGTCTAGAAGACTCAATGGGTTACTTGATAGCACTCAGGGCAACTGATTTGTTTAAAGAATTTGATATGCTATGCAATTTGTCTCGTCACCAGAAGGCTTGTCGCCTTAAAGCCACAGCATCCCCTCCTTTAAAACAAAAGGGGGGAAATGCAGGAGCCCTGATTGGGGAGATGGCGGAGATTGCGTTTTGGCTACATAGAATTGCCCAGACATTGCTGCCTTCCGGGATCTCCGGGGACTTGGCCTGGGATCTGGAGAGACTTAAGGCGAGAGGTGAATCCGGTCGGCGCCATTTTGCTGGGGCTCGAGAGACTTAGTCTGAGAGAGCGTGCAGAGTGAACGCCATTGTGTATGTGTGTGTGGTGGCTTCTTGTAGGAGTGTGTGTGGTGTTAGAGGTTACTAGAGCCGGAGAGAGAAGAATAAAAGAACTTTTTCATTTCCATCCTGCCTCCGAATTTTCTCCTGCAGTGTCGGTGCTCCAAGCGGCAATTGCTACAGACTACTACAAGAAACAAAACAAAACCAAAACTTTTCATAAAACACTGTTCATAATAGCTCCAAACTGGAAACCAGACAAGTATCCAGAAATAGGATGAGTAAGTTGTGAAAACAACATGGAAAATTCTAACAAACATAGTGGAAAGCAAAAGATGTGAGTTTATTCAGGTAAGCTTCAAAAACATGCAAAAGTCACCTATGGTACTAGAAGTCAGGAAAATGGTCACCATTTGAGGAAGTTTCTAGGAGGAAACATAAATAGCTTCTGGGTAGCTGTTAGAGTCCTTGTTCTTATTCTAGGTGCTTGTTGTTTAGATAACCAAATAGCAAAAGAACTTAAGAAGTTGAAATCTACAATTTCGTGAAAACATTTACATTAATCTCATCCTTTGAAAAGTAATCAAGCTATATGCTTATAATTTGCATATGTTTATTTAGTTTTGTTACACTTAAATAAAATATTTACTGAACAACCATGAACCAATCCTCTCCAAACATGGTGCTATTTTTTTCTTCTAGTCAAATAACAAGGCATCAAGTACTGACCAAATAACAAAGCATGTGATGGGAATAAACAAATTTCACAGATCATCAGTTGAAATTGTAACATATAATAAATTCCACCTTTACCACTGAAGATGCCAAACAAATGCCTACTATAAATAGCAATAGTCAATCTCTTCCTTTAAATATAAGAGAACACTTAATTTTTATAATGAACATTTGATCTGAAAACATTAGTAATTACGCAGATAATCTTTATATTCGTCTGGCTTTTGGTCTGTCTTCTGGGTGAAACTCATTATTTTCTAAAGAAAATCTTCAACATGAATTTTTTTCTTATATTTAAAAATCACATTACATTTTCAACATACTGACTTTTTCCTCTGTAGGGGTGAAAAAAAAAATAACATTATAAATGCTTTGTATGAGTAAGTCTTCTAAATGACTGCACATATACATATCTTTAAACTTGCAAATCATCACAAGCTGGAATAGCTTTTACAGTTCTTGGTAAAGACAGCCATCTAGTGGAAATAGTTCTAATTTTAAAAAGACTAGCAAATAAAATGAATGTGAACCCTCAGCTGAATTGCAAACTGCCATGTTTAAGGCTTAGAAGTGTTTAAAAAAGCATTTAGTATTCTGATGCTCTTTATCTTATATTCAGGCCTGGAAGTGGGGAAAGGGATCTTGGGTTAGGGAGAGAAATTGGTGCTTTGTACATTGGTCATCAGAACAGAAGCAGTACTGTATTCAAATATGTACTGCTTTGGGCTGCTTTGAATTCTCCCTAAGATGACAGGAAGAAGATAATTTTGTAGTACAGCAGTATATTTTTTTATGTGAGCTGAACAACCAGCACCTGGCTATGTGTAGAAAGTTCAGTTGGCAGCTACCAGCTCAGTAAGAATTCTAGGATAAGTTTTCCTTTAAATTGATATTTTAAATAACTAAAGTCTTATGACATACCAAAAGCACTCAACAGCTGTGGTTCTGAGAAGGAATGGTGTAAAGCTAGGAGTTTGAATTAGAAATGTGAAGACCTGAGTCAGATCTGCTTTTGGTGTGTATCATCTGTATGACTTTGCTCATTTTACTTATCCAGATTATGGTTTTCTTGTAGATAAAAATAACATAGTAATAACATGGACACCTGTGACTTTTGTCTAGGAAGAGAACAACTCTTTCTTTTTAATTCCTTGGATACTGAAGGAGCCCCAATTAGGGAGATGGCTATTGCGGTCAGCTGGAAGCCATAAGTTCCACCTGATAATAAGTATGTATGTGATGCACCTGTAAATGCACGTGAGGCACCCGCAAAGCAAAAGGTATATAACCGGGTGAAAGCGGTCGGAGTCAGGAGAAGAATGAATTCATTCAGTCAGTCATGCAGTCGCTCGGTCGGAAGAAGAGTTTGGGTCGGAGAAGAAGAAAAAAATCAGAGCGGCCAGAACGTAGGCAGAGCGGTTACAGAAGAGAAACCAGATAGAAGAAGTAATTGCTGGTCAGAGTCAGGCCGAGGCTCCCGAGGAAGAAAGAAGAAAGAAGAAAGAAGCTCTAAAAGCTAAGCTCTCTCTCTCTCTAAAGAAGAAATCTCTTTCAAGCTCTCTCTCTTTCTCTCTAAGCTCTAAGAAGAAAAGCTCTATCTTTCTCTCTAAGCTCTAAGAAGAAGAAGAAAAAGCTATCTCTAATCTTTCTCTCTAAGCTCTCTCTAAGAAAGTAGAAGTAAAAGTAGTAATAGCTTTACTCTGCCTCCGAGTTTTTCTCCCGCGGCGCTGTGGCTGGCCACGACAGGCAGCTTACAGGATACTAGTTGTGACTCAGTGACACCCAGAAACAGATAGTAAAACTCTCACTTATCATGTCTTACTGTCCATCCATGAGGTCCACAGTTCATTTAATGAATTTTTATAGCATATGCAATTCTACAATTAGAGGTTTTTAAAATTTATTAGCATTTTCAAAAATAAAGAACATTGAAATTATTAACAATAAACTTTGATAGGTTTGATGATGAATGCCTAGAGCTGTAGGTCAGATTTTATATTTTCTTTCTTACTCTTTGTTTTCTTCTAAATTAGAAAGTGTTAATTCACAATTATGAGTCATCAGAGATAGGAAGGAAATGTTTGCAGACTTTGTCAGGTAGTTTTGGACTTTTTTTTTTTTAATATTTATTTATTTATTTTAGTTGTACACAATGCAATGCATTCATGTTTATGTGGTGCTGAGGATCGAACCCGGGCCGCGCACATGCGAGGCGAGCGCTCTGCCGCTGAGCTACAACCCCAGCCCAACTTTTTTTTTTTTTAAAATATTTATTTATTTGCTTTTAGCTGTACACAATGGGTTTATTTGTACGTGGTGCTGAGGATCGAACCCGGGCTGCGCACGTGCCAGGCGAGCACTCCACCGCTGAACCACAACCCCAGCCCAGTAGTTTTGGACTTTTGGGTTGAATATGAATCTTGAAATTTTGGGGAGATATTTCCAGAGATATATTTTGGAGAACAGCATATGTGATTCTCAAGTTGGTCAGATAGATACTATTACTTCAAAATTTGGTTGTATGCAACTCTAAGAAAAATTTCTTGACATTTTTGTTGCAGTGTTTGGTTGTAGTTTTAAAATATGCCCGATAATATACCATCTATTTTTTCTTTTAAGAGTAAAGAAAACAAATATTGGCAGAGTGAAATGATTGATTACTGAATCATTTTTATTACAATTCAGTTTTCTCATGAAATCCCAACACTTTAACCTCAGGATTATCAGCATATTTTTACCTTAAAATAAGTTCTGGCTAGTCAGGATTCTAGGTATGTTACTCAGATATGTAGCTTATGGAAGCCTTTTTTTTTTGTGTGGTACCGGGGATTGAACTCAGGGGCACTTGACCACTGGGCCACATCCCCAGCCCTTTTTTGTATTTTTATTTTAGAGACAGGGTCTCACTGAGTTGCTAAGTGCCTCGCCATTGCTGAGGCTGGCTTTGAACTCGCGATCCTCCTGCCTCAGCCTCCCAAGTGCTGGGATTACAGGCGTGCGCCACCGCGCCCGGCTATGGAAGCCTTTTGAAGTCTTTAAAATGATCTTTACCAGCATTATCAGAATTTAGAACAAAATTTTATTCTGACTTTATTTTAAAAGCTCATGTGATTAGTTGTCCTATTTAGCGTGAAAAAAATTGACCCCTATAAAATTTGTTCTCATCCCAAGCTTAATGTATTTATTAGCCACACCTCAATCATTGTAGCAGTTGTCTGTTTCCTGCAACACTGAGTGAATACCAGAATGCATATGTCAATTTTCGGCTATGCTCTGTAACTACAGCCACCTGTGTGTTGGTGTTTAGGTGCAGCCTCTTTCATTTGCATGGCAACACATACTTGTTCTGTCCATACCCAACATTCTGTTACTACTAAATCTACTTACTATACATTTTCCATTTCACAAAATATTTGCTAACCATAATTTCTTCTTCTGCAGCATATAAAATCATCAAGTACATTCTGTTATCTGTATAATCCATATGTATGCTATGAAGTGATTCATAATGTTAGTGTTTTTTGAGCAACTAAAGAGCTACTTTCTAGCATGGATATGTGGTTGTAACTACTTTCCACAGTTATATTCCAGATATTCAAAATTCAGTGTTATAAATTCTACTTATAGCCCATCATTCTTTCTATGAGAAAAACATCAATTTTATTGATTATGGCTATTATTATAAACTTCTTACCAATACTATGGCTTATACTGTTTTTATTACAAGGAATGAAATTTTGAATGATGCCTTTAAAATTTGGTCTCTCTTTTGTCCCTGGCAACCAAGATATCTCAGTTTAAGACTGAAAACAGTATTTTGTGCCTATTAGTTACTGGAGAGATCATGATGCTTTAGTTATCCTAATATTTCAATGACATGAGCTGTTTGAAACATTTTGATAACAGATAATGCTCTACAGACTAAGAGCAAATGATCATCGGTTCTCAAAAATCCTATGTTCAGTTTTTTTTTAATATTTATTTATTTGTTTTTAGTTGTACACAATGCTTTTATTTTTACGTGGTGCTGAGGATCAAACCCGGGTTGTGTCCGTGCTAGGCCAGTGCTCTACTGCTGAGCCCCAACCCCAGCCCCATGTTCAAGTATTAATCATTATACTTACTGGTACTTTTCTTTTGCAGCTTTCACATGAAACAAGTATACTCGAAGTACCCTGTACCAATTCTAGTTCTGTACTCCCAGTGTAGACTTGTAATAGAATTCTTTTTTTTTTTTTTTGGTACTGGGGATTGAACTCAGGGGCACTCAACCACTGGGCCACATCCCCAGCCCTTTTTTTGTATTTTATTAGTGACAGGGTCTCAGTGAGTTGCTAAGTGCCTCATCATTCCTGAGGCTGGCTTTGAATTCGTGATCCTCCTGCCTCAGCCTCCCGAGTGCTGGGATTACAGGTGTAATAGAATTCTTTTTTTAAAAAAAAATTTATTTATTTGCTTTAGTTGTACACAATTCGTTTATTTGTACGTGGTGCTGAGGATTGAACCTGGGCTGCGCACATTCTAGGCGAGCACTCTACCGCTGAGCCACAACCCCAGCCCCAATAGAATTCTTAATGATGATATATTTCTGTTACCATTGATACTATTTTTATACTAAATTAATCACTTTTGAGCTTTGATGTATATTTTTGAACCAGGGAATATAATTAATGTTATTATAAACTGTTCATCAAAGGAGTTATACCAGTATATATTCCCGTCAGCAATGTATGATTTCAGTTGATCTGTATCTTCTTCAACACTTGATATTGTCTTGATTTTAGCCATTCTTGTGAATATGTAATGGCATATATTTAAGTTAGTGAAAATTTATTACTTTTTAAAAATGCTGCATTTTTGTTTTTGTTTATGCATTAGTTTAAAAATTGTAAGAAATCTTGGTTATAGTATTGTAATATTTTTGATCTATTATTGCCTTATTCCTAGAAATAGCCTAATTGTTGGAAATTATTATGGCTTAGGATATATACATATATTCTTTAGATTTAAAATGTACATCCTCAAGGATAGTGTTACTTTTAATGGATTTAACACATGCACATGTCAAGTTATTTAAAGCATAGTTATTTTTTAGTAGCACATGATCTTTTACCCCTGCTTGCTTCGCGCCGGCCCATGTGAGTGATAAGACTTATTCCAAGCCTTTTCACTTTCAGTCTGTTGATGTCTTTTTCTAGAGGGGTGTTTCTTGGAGACAGCAAATTGTTGGGGTCATTGCTTTCTTTTTAAATCCATTCTGATAAATCTGGGTCTTTTGATTGGCGAGTTTAGGCCATTAACATTAAGGGTTAATATTGAGATTGTGATTTTTTTTCCCATCCATTTTTATTTGACTTATGGGTCTTTAGCTTGATGTGGTTCTCTCTTCTGGTTGGTATTTCCTATGTTTAATAACTCCCTTTGCTTGATTTTCGATGAAACACTTGATATTGTCTTGATTTTTTAGCACATGATCTTTTATTTTCAGTTACCTTTATAAGATCATGAATTTTGACAGAATTTTATTCATTTATTTATTTAGGAATAATAAATTAAGAAGATAGTCAACTTCATCTCTATCTAAAAATTTGATTTCCTTTTTACTATGGACAAACTGTATACAGGGAAAAATATAAGATAGTGTTTTTTTTTTGGGGGGTTACTTTTACTTTCTAAAAATTAATTCTAAAAAGCTTTTATTTTAAACTACAAGATTTTGGCTTGCTAACTTTGCACTAGTGATGGCTTTTGATGTAATAGTTTTTGCTTTAAATCCCCCCTTCAGATGATAGTTTTATTAAAACAGATAGGTAGGAGTCTTCCTAAAGATCATTTACTATTATATGGTCAAATTTCAAAAAATTTCAAATTTCATTTGAAATCTTTACATTTCTGTTCTTAAAATAAAACTAAAATTGTGATCTCTAAGCCTATTTCTCTAACTGGTTTGGTTTCATATCTAGAATCTCTAGGTCTCTTCATGGCTGAGTCAGCTTTCTCATATTGAGATACTGTGTACATACACCTTTCCTCACAGCTTTGGCTGTTCATGTGGAAGCTCATGTAAGAATATTAATTTCAGCATTATTTATGGTGGCCAATGTTTGGATGTTCTCTTGAGTGTCCCACACTAGGACACTGGCTAGATAAAATGTGGAGATTTCATACCATGAGAACAAGGCGAGAATTAGTAGTAGCTATGTAGATTTACATATGGAATATAGATGAACTTGAAAGCAGAATAAAATAAAAGATAGACAGATGCACACTACTACTTAAGAAAATTAAAATTACATTTATGTGATACAAAACCACGTATTTTGCAAGAACACAAACAAAAAGATATTCATTGGCATGTTGCCTACAGGGAGATTAAGGAGGAAGGAGTGGAGGATGGGGATTAATGGGAGAATAAATAAATAAAATGTGGGCAAGGCCCTGCACAGACCAATGATGATAATGGGATTTGAAGTGAAGAATATGATTAACCCAACCCTGTGCACCTGGGGAATCCACCCCTCCTCCCACCAAAGACCTAAGATAAAAAACTTCTGTACTCTTTCATCATGTATTTGCTCTGCATGTATATCTAATCTCTTCAGATAAAGTTGTTCCAAGTGAGTTTGGGCATTCCTGACTTATAAAATCTCACTTCTGAATTTGCCTTTGAAAAGGAATTGTGAAAGACAGATTTTATATTTTTCCCAAATCACAATAAGAAGGAAAGAATTCCTCCAAACCTCAAATCAGAAAAGAATAAGATGCAGAATGAAATATATTACACAGTACTATTTATATAAATTAAAATTATATGCACACAAAAATGATATATTTTGCAAGAACATCTAACAACAAAAAGATTTTTGTCCAACTCATTGCTATCAAGGAGTGGAAGAGATAGTCATACATCCATATTGATACATACAATGAGAGTGGAAGTTTAAAGATGGGGCATGTGGGAAAAGAATTTGAAGGAAATTCAGTATATCATGAGCATTAAATTAGATACCTTATGTGTATTCTCTCAACAACCCCTTGAGGTGGGTTATGATCTTTGTTTTACCAATAAGAAAACTGAGAACTAAAAACTTAATGATATTCTTAAGGGAAAACTCTTGAGTGGTAGAATTGGGACTCAAATCTTGATGAGTTCTCAAAGGAAGGTTAAAAAATATGTTGGTTATGCTTGAACTTGTTTGACCTAGTCCTCACACTGGACAGCCAAGACTTACATAATATAAATTTTGGTGGAAGTTATTTATTATTTCTGTAGCTCAATATTTCATATTGTATCCTCTTAATATTTTAAGAAAAAATCAAGCCCAGAATATGAAAATAACTTACCCTGTAATTAGAAGCATTTATTTTTTTTAGTTTTCCCAGATATGTGGTACTTTTCCATGGCCTTTAAAAACCTATTTGTTACTCTTTAACTGTGTTAAAAAATAGAAGGACCAGTGGTCTGGTTTGTACATAACATGCTGCAATCAAATTGAGATCTTACTCTTCAGCTAGTTACTCATTACATGAAACATACGATTGTCAGAGAGTTGACATTGACATTGATTAAAGTTGAAGCTGGAGTTCTGAATTGCCCATTAAACTCCTACCACTGATTCCAATAGGGAGGAATTTATAGTAGTTTATTTTTGTTATCTTATTATAATGTATTATTGACAGTATGCAATCTTCCAAAACAGATTTCCCAAGGAAAGATAGTTTCTCCTTAAAAATACTTTGTGTAACTAGATTCAGATGTATACAGAAATAGATTATTTATCGAGCCAAATTATATTTATATCTTGAACTTAAAATATCAATTATAGATTACCCACAATTTGGTTTTTAATTTTTTTTCTTTTATTCAGGTAGAGGGCAAGGAAAACTGAGGCCTGGATGCAGACAAAGGAAAATAGGAAATGCAGTGAATACCAGTGACAAAAAGACTTCTCTTTTAATTGAGTAGAAGGGAAAGAAAACAGATAAAAGGGAAAAAGAATTGGAATGACTTGTCATTGGGCATAGGCAGAAGGAAGTATAAATTTGGCTCTAAATTTTGTTAAAATATTTTTTAAAGAATGAGGTGTTTTGGTGCCTAAGTGGGTGCAAACTGAGAAACAATCAGAAATTTGGCTTTTTATTTTGGATGATATATTTCTGAGGGTATAAGCCCATCCTGGAAAAGCTTATTTTACATGTTCCCTGATAAGAATATCAGCTAATGACTACAAAAAAGGAAATAGACCCTGTCCATATAGAAGAAAAATATGGTCTTCCTTATACCTCATGAATGGCACTGCTTAAAACTGGGGTGCCCAAGTTCCTATTCTTTCCCTGTGGCATGTTGGAGATGGCTCATGGACAGTGTCTTTGGTTATGATTTCTAGATAAGAGAGCAGGATAGTCCACTAATACTGAAAGGGGAAGGAATACATCAGCTGCCAATTTTTTTTCACTGAGGCAGGTACCAGACTGTCCTAAGCAGGAAAGGGTGAGAAATGTGTTGGCAACCAATTTGGTACAGCATAAATGCTGTTGGTTACCAATCTATATTCTGATTTAAAATTTATATCTTTGATTTGGTAATGGTGCTGGGCATTTGGAAGGGGTGGTATTGGGTGAGGAAATTGACGTCTGACCAAATGAGTACTCGTGTGGCTCTTCCTTGTTAGGAAAGACTTTGCAAGGAGCAATTGGTTAAAATTGATGGATTGATTACTGCAGCACTTCCCAAAGGAGAATTTGGCTCTTTATTTATTGATGTTGATTATGGCGTTCTACTTTGTAGCTTAAGCTAGAATTTCTTTTTTGGCTCGATAGATTGCTGATAACTCTTGAAAAATAAAGCTTTTATATTCAAACGTTCATCTGCACATTGGTTACATAAATTGGCAGGTCAGGGGCTCTGTAATCTTTCCATTTAACAAGTGTTCATTGCATTCTTTGTTAGTTACTATGTGGGAGATTTAAAAAAGTACAATGCATTCTAGAGGATTTCTTTGTAAGAAACTTTGAGTCTTTTTAGAGAGATAATTATAATTCACATGGAATGTTATAATACAAATACGTATGTATATATTTAAGTGAAAATTTGAGTCTAAAAATTGTACAAATTTAATTAAGGGAAGACCTTGTTCTAGTCTGGAAAGGTTTCTTGGAGAAGATTGGACTTTCATTTGGACTAGAAGGATAAATAAGGATTTAGATAGGAGGAAAGAAAACATGTATTCTAATGCCCAATCTAATGTTTAGAATAAAAATTATGATGTACATACACCATATATAATTGAAAATAAAGCAATTCTAAAATTGTAAATCATAACATAAAATGTATATGTCTGATGAAATGATTTATTCCAGATTTTCTGGTTGGAGAATCCTGGATCAGTCCATTATCATTGAATAGTATCTAGTGTCTTGCTAGTGTCTTCAGTATCTACTTACTTTGTCTATTGAATCATTTACCACTGGGAGTAGAAATATCAGTGGCTTAGATGTAACATGGAGTAAGAGGACAATAAGGAGAGGTTTTTTATTTTTATTTAAGCTGGAGGGTTTAGGTTAGAAAATAGTGGGAGATAAATTCAATGGGTTGGTGTGACTGGGTTTTTAGAATCTTTGGTGACTAGAAAACATTAAGTGATAGATGATGAGAAGCTATTGATGGTTTTACATTGTGGTAGTAGATGTATAAAAGCAGCATTTTAGTTTATGGTTCTTCTGTATTAAAAGAAGGAAAGATTAGAGGAAGTTGAGGTTAGATGATGAGTGAGGAAGATGTTGAATATTTTCCCCCCTCCTTCTTGTAACTTGCTTTACTTTCAGGATTATTTCATTCATAAGTCACTTGGGTGTGTTTATTCCTTCCTCCTCCCTTGATTTTATTTCTCCTTACCTACCATTTCTTATCTAGAATGTTCTATATAAAGGAAAAACCACATTTTCCCCTCACAAACACATTCATAAACAAAATAATTGAATTAGTCAGATTTTGTTTGACTGCAAATAAAGGAAAACTTAACCAACAATAGCTTTAATCATAAGAACATATATTGCTATTTAATAAGAACTCTGGAAATGGGCAGTTTCAGGCATAATGGATGACTCAATGATGTCATCAAGGACTTATGGCCTATCTTTCCACTTTATTATCCTTACTGGGTTGACCTTTAATTTTTATATATACCACTTGGTAACTACAAGGTAGCAGCCTCATCTCCTTAAATTTATGTTCCAAGAAGGAAGGGATAGATATGAACAATTTAAATACTACCAAGTCTCTGTCTTTTTAAAATTTGAGAAGGGAAACTTTTTAGTAAAATGACCCTTATGTTTCATTTTACAAAATGAGATCAAATAACTATTATTTAACTATCTATGGAAACATAGAATAAGATTACCTATGACTGGCTGAAGCCAGCCTGTGCTTAATTGACAAATAGAATTTTATTGTAATGAAAGTGGAATAGGAGGCTTAAGTGTTGGTTGGACAATGAACAAAATTTGCCTTAACTATCAACTTAGAAAAAAATAGAGGAAATGGTAGGGAATGGTAGTATGGTATATTTAACTTAGGTCTACAGGAAGTTTATTTAACAAATACAATTTATTTAACAAATACAATTACATGTCAAGCATTTTTTTCAGATGCTGGGATGTGTGTTTTGTATTTGTACTTTTGGGGATAATAAAGAAATAATAATGCATATTTAATATAAAGTCAAGTAGCAATGTATGCAATCAAGTAAAAGAAAATAAAAGGTAGCATAGGATGAGCAGCATTCTATCTTAGAGAAAGTATTCAGAGAGGGCTACTTTGATAAGGTGACAATTGAGTAGGTGAGGGGAAATGTATCTGGAAGAAGAGTACTCCAGGTAGAGAAAATAAGACATAGAAAGGTCCTAATAAGGGATTTGCTTGGCATGGCTGAGTAAAAGCAACAAGGCCAACAGTACCAAAGCAGGGTGGACAAGAGAAGAGTGGTAGGTACTGATGTTGATGAGGTAGCCAGAGGCCAGATCATGTAAGGCCCTTTTAGATTGTGATAAGGAGTTCATATTTCATGCATCAAAAGACACTGGAAGGTCTGAGCAAAAGCATAATATGATAATGTTTGCATTTTAGAAAAGATTGCTTCAGCTATTTTTTTGAAAAATAGATTGTAGGGAGGCAAAGATGGAGGCAGAGGAACCAAATAGGAAACTACTATGGTGGCTCAGGCAATAGATAATGCTGACTGAGACCAAGGTGGAAGTGGGGAAGCGGTGAGAAGTATTTGGATTGGGGATATGTTAAGAAAGTGGAGCAAAAAGAATTTGCTAATGGATCCAATGTGGTATGTAGAAAAAAAAGAAGAGTCAAGAATCACTCCAAGTTTTTGACTCAAGCAATTGGGAGAATGGAAATGTCATTAATTGAAATTAACACCAGGGGAAGAGAAGTTTGAGAGAAAAAAAACACCAAGACTTTGGTTTTGTACTTTAAAAATTCGAAGTGCATATTAGATATGTGGTAATGCATATGATTTTCTTTTGTACCTTCTACTCTTACCAGTAATGCATTATGCATATCTAATATTTAACCTTTTCAGTCCCAGTGGCTTGGACAATAAAAACATGGAGATGTTGCTGACTTGCAGACCATATTTTGAGTAGCATTGTTGTAGATGTAGTATCATTCAGAAATATTTTCAGCTGCAAGAATCATGGTTCACACAGATAAGGGTTTGTTTTTCTTATATAACAAAAGATCAGAAGGTAGGCAGTGCTGGTTAGGTGTCATCAAATTTCCAGGCATTTTATCTATTTGTGTTCTGCATGTTGGTGTGTTGCCTCATGGTTTCAAGATGGCTACTACCGGGCTGGGGTTGTGGCTCAGCAGCAGAGCGCTCGCCTCGCACTTGCGTGGCCCGGGTTCAATCCTCAGCACCACGTAAACATAAATGCATTGCATTGTGTACAACTAAAGTAAATAAATAAATATTTTTAAAAAAAGATGGCTACTACCATTGCAGACATTTAATTCATGGTCTAAGCAGTAAGATGAGGGAAAGGTGGTACTAGTTACTTCTGCCTCCTTTATCAGGAAATGCTTTCCCAGTGTCTTATTTAGCCCAAACTATTCCTTTAGCTACCCCTAATTGGAAGAGAAACTGGCTAAGAGCATATTTAGCTTTTCTAGTATAGTAGAAGAAACCAAGAAAGAAAAGGTAGATATGGATGTCAACTGAGCCAAACTATCGTGCCTGCAACATAGTTATAAAAACAGCACATGCCATATACCATTGGTGATTGAGTTGGTATCAGCACATGTTTAGTCATTTCTACCTGCTGTACTCTGTTCTCAGGGTATATTATTTACTGGAATCATGTCTGTGAAGGTCTCCCTGGTTTTTGCTTGCTGTTTTAAACACTATGCCAACTTTGCAGTTGCTGAGTGTGCATTTGCCTAATCAATTGATTTCTGGATACTTCCAAGGTTGCGCTTCTGAAAAAGCCAATTTTGACTGTGTGGGAAACTGGGCACTCATCTTATGCAATGATTGCATTTTCCCCTGAAATTTTAACACAGATAGTGCTGGCATTGTCCTGGAAGCCAATTTAGAGAATCTGGTTTGTTTATAATTTATTTCTATTCCATTAGTGAGAGAGGAAGTTAAATTGGTAATATTTTCAGCAGTATAGTGTGATTCTGGAACCTGTAGAGGGTCATTTTAGAATTTCCTATTACTATTATGTTTGTCACATAGAAAAGTGTTGATTTGATTCATTAGAAGTAGGTCTACTCTCGTCTTTCTAGGAAGAGAAGTGTTTAAGCAGGTCTTTAATTAATTTTCCAACATAAATTGATTCTAACCATGTGAGTTGGAACATTTGGCTAAATGAAGAGAGTACCTAGAATTGGAAAACTACATACATTAGCCCATTAATTTTCTTCTTTTAAAAATTAACAACTATTAAGCATTTACCAATTCATTGATTCAACAAATACTTATTGGCCACCTACTATTTGACAGATTTTGTGCTATGTTCTAGAGACATAGCAGTGGATAAGACAGACACAGGACATGAGGTCACATTCTGGACAGGGAAGTAGTTAACTAAATGGTTAATAACAATGAAGAATGTTGGGGAGAGATATTGAGATTTCTTGGAGGAAATGATGTCCAAACTGAGACCCCAAAGATGAGTAGAGAGGAGCTAGACAAAAGGGTTCCCCCTTTTGCATAAGGAAGGAATAGCATGTGTGAAGGTCGAAAGGTGACATGGAATATTGCCTTATCTAGGAACTTGAAGTTTAGTGAAACTGGTTGTCAAGTATGAGTTATAGGTACAGAACTAAGAGGGGAACAAAGAGGCAAGTACTAAAATCTACCAGTGTTGGGGGGTAGTGAGGGTGGTTGTATTATAGAAGAATTGAAGCTTGAGCTGAATCTTCACATGTTCATTAATACAATCATGGAAAAAAAAGAGTGTTGGGTATAAAGTAATGAGTCAAACCAATATTCCCCAGTATCTGTCCTCATGTATTGTATAATCTCATGTTGCTGGGCACAGTGGTGCATGCCTGTAATTCCAGGGGTCAGAAGTCTGGGCAGAGGATCGCAAGTTTGAGGCCAGCCTCACAACTTAAGGGGCCCTAAGAAGGGCAGTGAGACCCTGTCTCAAAATAAAAAATAAAAAAAGCTGGGGATGTCAGCGCCCCTGAGTTCAATCTCTGTTATCAACAACAACAACAACAACAACAAAACTAGCCTTAGTGGGAAAACACACTAGAAATAACCTTTAAAATTGGTATACAACGCAAACCAATGTAAATTCTATGAAGGCAAAGCACAAGATTGTGTCATACAGAGATCTTTTTTTTTTTGGTACTGGGGATTGAACTCAGGGGCACTCGACCACTGGGCCACATCTCCAGCCCCCCCTTTTTTTTTTTTTTTTGTATTTTATTAGAGATAGGGTCTCACTGAGTTGCTAACTGCCTCGCCATTGCTGAGGCTGGCTTTGAACTCGTGATCCTTCTGCCTCAGCCTCCCATGTGCTGGGATTACAGGCGTGTACCACTGCGCCCAGTTTCGGAGATCTTATTTAAATTGGGGATTATATGGTCAGGAAAGCCTCTTTGAGGGAGTGACGTTTAAACTGCGGCCAGAGGATAAATAAGAGTTAGATGGGCAAAGACTCATGGAGAGTGGTTTGGTAGAGAGAAAAGCACATACAGACCCCCTAAAGTGGAAAGAATTTGTTGGTTTTTTTTTTTTTTTTTTTTTGGTACTGGGGATTGAACTCAGGGGCATTCGACCACTGGGCCATATCCCCAACCCTTTTTTGTATTTTATTAGAGACAGGGTCTCACTGAGTTGCTAAGTGCCTCGCCATTGCTGAGGCTGGCTTTGAACTCGCGATCCTCCTGCCTCAGCCTCCCAAGTGCTAGGATTACAGGTGTGCGCCACCGCGCCCTGCTGAATTTGTTATGTTTGAAGACTTGAAAATATAGCAATGTGGCTGAAGGAGTAATACATACTACTATTATAAATAAAAAAAGAAAAAAAAAAAAAGAGATGAGATGAAGCTGAAGATACAAGAAGCCAGATCATGTAGATGTGAGGATTCTGGACTTCCATTTTAATTTTATTAAGGAGCCACTGAAGAGTTGATTAGATTTACACTTTGAGAATATGTTTCTGGCTAGTGTGCTATGGACTGGGAAGGGGGAAGAGTGGAAGTGAAATGATCAAGGCAAAAGATTATGACAAAGCTAAGAAGGGGAACAAAGGTGGCCGGGACAGGGCTAAGTCCTTTGAAGAATGTGGGTTGAGATATATTTTGAATGCAGAATCAGGACAAATTGGTGATGGATTAGATATGGTTATTAAGGAAGTATGAAATATCAATGTTGACTTCCAAGTTTCTGGTTTGGGCAACTGGTTTAATGGAAGTGTCATTTATAAGATGTGGAAGAATGGCACAATTGTTTTCTGGTTTTCAAATTGTAAATCTTCCATATCTTTTGTCAGATCTATGCTTAAAATAGTTCAGTTTTTTTTTTGGTATTGTAAATGGTATTATTTTTAAATTCTGATTCCCCATTGCTAGTATATTTAGAACTACATTTCTGTATATTGATGTTGCATACTAAATTCACTTATTAGTTCTAATAGCTTCTTCTGTAGATTCTATCAAATTGTTACAGATATGTCATCTGTGAGTGAAGGTAGTTTTATATCTTTCTTTCCAGTCAAGAATGTTTTTATTTCCTTTTCTTGCCTATTACACTGACTGGAATCTTCAGTACAATGGTAAATAGAAGTGGCAAAAGCAGATTCTTGTCTCATTCCTGTTCTTAGGTGGCAAACGTTTAGGCTTTTACCATTAAGTTTGATATTAGGTTTCATACTTATTTTTTATTGTGTTGACAAAATTCCCTTTTATTTCTAGTTTGCTGAGAAATTCAGCAGGAATGGATGTTGGGTTATGTCAAATGTTTTATATATGTCTACTGAGATGATCATATAGTTTTTATGTTCTTAGTTTGGTAACATGGAGAATTATGTTAATTGAATTACAAATTAAGATAGTTCTAAAAATATACTACTGGATTATAATTTTCAAAAAATTTTTAAAGATTTAAAATCCTTAAATGTGAGTTAATTATATTTTTCCCCATTTAAAAAATTTTTCTTTTAGTTGTAGATGGACACAATA
The DNA here is from genome assembly GCA_025594165.1 of Tamias sibiricus. NCBI lineage: Eukaryota > Metazoa > Chordata > Mammalia > Rodentia > Sciuridae > Tamias > Tamias sibiricus. The sequence goes on along the minus strand of CM046663.1, from coordinate 135,329,784 downwards.
TCTACCTTTTTCTTTCTTTCTTTCTTTCTTTCTTTCTTTCTTTCTTTCTTTCTTTCTTTCTTTCTTTCTTTCTTTCTTTCTTTCTTTCTATGTGTTCAAACCCAGTGCCTCACATGTGCCAGGTAAGCGCTCTACCACTGAGCTATAGCCCAGCCCCTTTCCCCCCATTTTAAAAGGTTTTATTATCAAGGTTATGCCATCCAGTAAAGTGAAAGAGGAAACATTTCTTCTTTTTCTATACTCTTTAGCATATGAATTACACATTCCTCTTTAAGACATGCAAGAACTAATCTGAAACCACATGGGACTATAACCTAATATCTTTGGGGGAATATTTTTTGGCACACTTAAATTCTTTGGTATTGTTCTATCACATCTACCATTTTTGCATTAAAGATTTCATTATATATGTGTGTGTGTGTGTGTATAGGTATAGATATCTATATATCTATACATATATACAATTTCTTTTCTATCTCTTTCGTTCTTCAATCCTTCCTTCCTTTTCTCCCTTCCTTACTTCTCTTCCTTTTCTTTTTTTCCCCTTCTGATATTGGGAATTAAATCCAGAGCCTTGCATATGCTGGGCAAGTATTCTACCACTGAGCTACATCCCCAGCCCTTTTAATTTTATTTTGGGACAGGGTTTTGCTACGTTACTGAGGCTGGCCTGAAATTTGCGATCTGATTCTTCTTTCTCAGGCTCTCAAGTAACTGGGAGTAAAGGTGTATACCACCATGCCTGGCTCAGAATAATTTTTTAATAGAGATTTAAAATCTTTATATTTGTTCATGTTCCCTTTATCATTTCCTGTGCAGTATGTTTGTGCTTTTTTTCTTCTTACCTTATTGGTTTTTAAAAATGAGGCATTTATTTAAATAATTAATAATTTGAATTAATTTCTCCTGTGAACTGCTATATTTTATCTTCTCTTACATTTTTCTTAAATTGATCTTGTGGGTTTTTTAGGCTCCTGTTCTTAAACTATGTGACTTGGGTAAATTAAGTTTACTAAAACACCACTGTGTATATTATTATTATTTTTTAATTAGAGCTTTTTTTAAAAAAATATTTATTTGCTTTAGTTGTACACAATGCAATGCATTTATGTTTACGTGGTGCTGAGGATTGAACCCAGGCCGCGCACGTGCTAGGCTAGTGCTCTACCGCTGAGACACAACCCCAGGCCCAAGAGCTTTTTTTTGGTACCAGGGATTGAACTCAGGGGCACTCGACCACTGGGCCACATCCCCAGCCCTTTTTTGTATTTTATTAGTGACAGGGTCTCAGTGAGTTGCTAAGTGCCTCACCATTGCTGAGGCTGGCTTTGAACTTGTGATTTTCCTGCCTCAGCCTCCCAAGTGCTGGGATTACAGTCGTGCGCCACCGTTCCCAGCTTAAATAGAGCTTTTTGCTTATACATAGTAGTTGGGTTCATCCCAACAAACTACATACTCCACTGAGTATATTAAATGAGATAACGCATAGAAAGGATTATACAGTGTTTGGCACATAATAAATCCTTGTAAATGTCAGCTTTACTATTTTTCTGAATTTCAATCTATCTGCTTGATATTTATATGTCCTTTATTATTGTGTTTGTCCCTCCAAATGTTAAGACTCCCTCTTATTCATCCTTATACCCTCTAGTACTTAGCACAATGCTTTCATTATCATTTATTAGGTGAATGATTACTTCGCTACATACTACACCTCTGTGAGGAGCCAATCTTCCATCACGTAAAACTCCTACTCTCCCCTAATTATATCTCCATGAATGTTCAACTTCTGAATAATTAAGAGTTGATGTTGGTTTAAACAAATTGTAGCATATTAACGATCTGTCATTTTTCTAGAATCCGACAATTCAAATTTAGATTTGCTGTTCTCAAGACAGCTGCAACTGTTTATTTTCCATCTTCAACATATAATTTATGGTAAAATGCACAATTAGATACTTGGAAATATGCAACATGGCTTATTTGATTATTGGCATGAATAGATCTGATATATCATAATAATATAGCAAGAAGACAGCTTCTTGATGAAAGGCACTAATTTGCTATGAATTATAAATACGTATTGCAGTTCTTCCTATATGAAGATGATACCACTGGTTATAGGTATTTGGTTTGATTCTTTTCTTTTTTTCCCTTTGGTACTGGGGATTGAACCCAGGTGCACTCTATCACTGAACTACATCTCCAGCCCTTTTTATTTTTTATTTTGAGACAGGGTCTCCTTAAGTTTCTGAGACTGTCCTCAAACTTGTGATCCTCCTGCCTCAGCCTCCTGGGTAGCAGGAATTGTAGGCTGTTTTGATTCTTAGAATAATAGTTTTAGGTTTAGGGTAAGTTATCTAGTTTTAAAAAAATCCATATTCAAAAATAATAAAGATAATTATAATAGAGTAGCTACTGCTGTGTACTATATGCATCCTATGTGCCAGACAATGAACTAGTATTTTATGTTTATTACTTTTGTTATGATAACAACCCAGAAAGGCATATATTATTTCTGTTTAACAGATGAGGAAACTGAGGTTTAGCAATTACCACAAATTTAGTGCTTAAAAAAACAAAAATTGTGCTGGGGTTGTGGCTCAGCAGTAGAATGCTTGCCTAGCACATGCAAGGCCCTGGGTTCCATCCGCAGCACCACATAAAAATAATAAATATTAAAATAAGGGTATTGTGTACAACCAAAAAATAAATAAATAATAAACCCCAACAACAAAAATTTATTCTTCCACAGTTATAGGGACCAGAAGTCTGAAATCAAGGTGTTGGAAGAGCTGGTCCTTTTTGGAGGCTCCAGAGAAGCATCTATTCCTTGACTCTTCTACCTTCTGGTGGCTTTTTAAAAAAAATATTTATTTATTTGTTGTAGTTGTACACAATGCCTTTATTTTTACGTGGTGCTGAGGATTGAACACAGGCCATGCACGTGCTAGGCGAGCGCTCTACTGCTGAGCCAGAACTCCAGCCCCTTTTGGTGGCTTTTTGATTCTTTAGCTTATGGCCACATAACCCCAATCTCTGCCTCTGTGTTCATATTGTCTTCTCCTCTGTGTGGTGTCTACTCTCCCTGTGTATATTTTAAGGACATTTGTGATGGCATTTGGGGACCCCTAGGATAACCCCCTAGGATAGTTTCAAGACCTTTAATTAATTAATCGTACCTACAAAAGTTTCACTGTATAAGGTAACATTCACAGGTTCCAGGGGTTAAAACCTGGACTTACCCTTTGGAGCCATTATCTGTCTACTTCTGTAGTATTCAGTAGTTTAATCAAAATCTAGAACTAACTAATTGTGAGAGCTGAACACTGATTTATTTGACTTCCGAGTTTGAATTCATAGAGGGCATTTGCAAGATAGCTATCCTATCAGGAAGTGATGATGCTGAGTCAGACTCAGAAGAGCAGAATTGCCAGGATTTGCAGAGCAGGAAGGAGGCCATGTAATTCCTCTCAACCTCAGTTTCTTTATTTAAAATAACTATCCAGAATGAGGAACATGTGTGCTTAGTGTAAATGACTGTGGCACAGGACGGCAAAGGCTAGGTCCTTGGATCCTCTGGAGAGATTCAGTGGGTCTTACACAAGAGATTTAATTGAAAGAGCTGAGTAGCATGAGTTAGGCAGGGACCCTGCAACCAGGAGGACTGGGAATCAATGGAAATGGAAGCATTTATGACTGGGTGGCTGAATCGATCCTACAACATAGACTGTTTCTCCCCTGCTCATACTTTTTTGTTTCCTATAGTGAACAAGTTGGTCTGAGCAGTTGGTGCTAAGATGATTTCATAGGCTCGAAGAAAAATTCTGTTGGGGGCAAAGACACTATGATTGTCTCCTAACATCTGGTTTGGATTTTGAATTAAGGCAGTGACTACAAACCGGAATTTTTTTCTGCTCAATTCAAAAAGGTCATATGATCCTAAAGGGTGTATTACAACCTGGTTGTCATCTTGCTCTGTTCACCAGAGCTGATATTCTAAACACATACAAATTTAGATTTCTTTTAACATTTTAAAGTAATAAGTGTCACAACTTCCATAAAATGTAGTTTTAAAAGAGCTCACATTGTTAAGAAAGTGAAAATATGTCAAATTGTATTAAGCACCACATAGATGGAATTATTCAAAGGGAAATAACACAATTTGAAAAGTCACTGCTGTCAACTTTAGATAATGTCAGCTTTAAAAAATGGAATGTAAAAAAAAAAAAAAAAACCTGCAAAAAGGCACATACACTGCATATAAAATAATAGTGGCACAAAAAACATCCACCTCCCCTTTCCTGACAAGATTGGAAAGGTCACAATTACCTTTGGTCAAGAAAAGCAGGGAGGAAAATTTTCTTCTTACTGCTGCCAAGGATTAACCATTTTTGGATCAATTATTCCTGCTTAGGATGATTTTAATACCCAAACCTAAGAAAATTTGATATTTAATTTTTTTTGTTTTGTTTATTTTTTTTAGATTATTTATTTACTTATTCATAATGCACAAGTATATCATCTTTTTACATACAACTGCTTGTATACGAAGTATATAAGTACCATTCAGATCTTTAATCATGCATTTAGGATAGTGATGATATTTAATTTTTACCATCTGAAGGAATGAAAGAGAATATATAAGAACCAAAATTTGGGAACAACGTATAAACTTTTTTTAAAAAAAAAAATTTGTTTGTTTTAATTGTACACAATGCCTTTATTTTTACGTGGTGCTGAGGATCAAACCCGGGCAGCTCACTTGCTAGGCAAGTGCTCTACCGCTGAGCCACAACCCCAGCCAACAACTTATAAACTTTTAATATTTAAATTTTTGGGTAATTGTTAAAAACCTTTGGGTAATTCATAGGCATATTGTTTCCAATATAAACAGAAAAGGTAAAAGAATTGCATAGTGAATACATATATGCCCACCATTTAGATTAGGGGTTGGCAAACTACAGCTTATGGGCCAATTCTAATTTCCTTGATCTATTTTTGTAAATAAAGTTTTATTGGAACACATTCATGGCCATTAGTTCCCATCTGTGTCTGGTTGCTTTTGCACTACAACAGCAACATTGAATACTTTTGACAGAGACTGCAAAACCTAAAGTTTCTACTGTCTGACCTTTTACAGAGAAAGTTTATCAACCCCTTATTTAAATGATCAGTTTTTAACATGTAGATATATTTGCTTTATCACTTATCCATCCGTCAATTCAGTATAACCTTATTGTTAACAGGGAACACATACAAACTAGTTATTTGGTAGCTAGGTATGGTGCAATCCCAATGAAGGCCATAAAGGAACATTTCAGCCGTATGTTGTTACCTAATCTATACCGTTTACTACTTTATGGGGAAGAGATATTTTGCAACTATTGGGAGTACACCTATGCAGACCCAAGCCTTGCTCAGATGTTTAAATGTTGAAAAACCTACAGGGTATATCTTAACCAAGAAAGAACTCATTATCAAAAGTAAAGAGTAAGCTTAAACCCTAAAAGTAATCATTGTCCATAAAGGAAAAAAGATATTTTTTTTCGGGGCCACTGATGAAAATTATTTTGGAAAATACCATGGCTTTCTGAGTATGGCCCAGTGTGGGTTCCCTCAGTGTCCCCTATCCTAAAGAGAAATTACAAAGCGGCCCACCAATTATTTCAGGAACAATTAAAGCAGGGTACATTATCGAACATTCCACCTCTCCTGGAATTCCCCAATATTTTTGTTGATCAAAGAAAAAGTCAGGGGTAAAGGGAGATCGATGTTTACATGATGCGTGAGACACATCAATAAAACCATGCATGTTATGGGGCCGACTCAACCTGGACTATCCTAGTCCCGTAGGCTAGTTCCAAAAAATTTCCATCTTATTTACTCTTGATATAAAGGATTGCTGTTCTATTCTAATTCCCCGACATCCCTCTGGATGCCCCCAGGTTTGCTTGTTTATCCGTTCCTTCTCTATTGATCAATAATGGCCCTGATTCAAACATAATCAATGGAAGTTTTTACCACAGGGAATGGCTTAATAGCCCCACCATATTGCGCAAATAGATGTGGGAACAAGGCTATCCAACCCATGTAAAAAAAAATTCCAAACCTCATTTGTCTAACATTACATGGATGATAATTTTATTGGCCCACCCTAATCAAAAAATCTTATTTAATATATTCAGTGATGTGGTAGAAAATTTAAAAAAAATATGGATTATATATAGCAGAAGAAAAAATTCAAAACCAGATCTCCCATTATTTATATTTAGGATTTTAAAAATCATGGATACTTTTGTTTTAGACCCCCAAAAAATTTTAATAAATAAAGAACATTTGACCACCCTCAATGATTTCCAAAAACTACTGGGAGACATTATTGGCTTCGGCCCTACACTCAATCTCACTACCTGGCCAACTTAAACCTTTATTTGACATCCGTCGTGGAGATCCTTATCCATCTTCACCACGAACAATTGGGACTGCCTGATGCTAGTCCCCGCAAAGCTTTTAAAGTGAGGTAGAAAAAGCCCACGAAGGGAGCGCCATAAGTGATAGATTTGATTTAACTCAACCTGCTGATGTCATTAGTTTATTTCTCGTCACAATATACACCCCACACCCCGCCTTTTGGCAACAAGGGCCTTTATTATGGCCAAATACATTTGCCCCGTCCTCTCACTAAAAGTATAAAATGAATCTTATACCTTCCCATGTGGCTTAAAATTAATTCTTCAAGGACTTAAGACTTCAACTAAACCCCTATTTGGCATTCACCCAGCTACTAAAAATTATTACTCCCTAGTTTTCCCCCCCCCATCATTCACAGAGTGAATACTTATGCTTCAAGGATAATGAGTGGGCTCTAGCTAAATGCTCTACTTCTGCAAAATTATTGATAATCATCTTCCTAACGTCCCCCCTATATTATCTTTTTTTGTATAAATCATCCTATTATTATTTCCACAGGTAATAAAAAATCCAACCTATTCCTAACGGGCATTTAATGTATTATACAGATAGGGGTCCTCAAATGGGTACTGCTACAGTAGTCAGGCTCTAAAAAAGAAAATATGACTATAGTATATGCCTAACTGCACACCAAATCAGCTCAAACGATAGTGAAACCAGTGAATTAAAGGATAAAAGATGTGGTAAGTGCTCTGGAAAATTTTAGGGACCAGCCCGTAAACACATTTTTTCAGTAGCTAGCCACGAGATATTGTACAAGCCGTCCCAAAATTAGTAGAGTTAGCGCAGGACCAATAGCACCTCATACTCCAGCCTTTAAATTGTTTTATCAAAAACAAAAACTTTTGTGGGCAAGAAAAGAAACCCCTATTCGTAGGCCATATTAAGAGCACATACTAATTTGCCTGGTCCCCGCCTCCATGAAGGTAATCAAAAGGCTGATGAACTTACAAAAACAGTATTTTTTACTTTCAGCGCTACAACAAGCTACTTTATTTCACTCCCAGTTTCATGTCAACAGCACCACCTTGCAACGTAGGTTTTAAAAATCACAAAGGAGCAAGCCAGAAACAATTGTAAAAGATTGTAAATCTTGTATGACACATTTGCCCAATCCTCATTTCGGGAGTTAACCCTAGAGGATTGATGCCCAATCATTTGTGGCAGATGGATGTTACTCATGAGCCAAGTTTTGGAAAATTGCGATTATTCATGTGACCATAGATACATGTTCAGGCATGATTTTTTGCTTCCTTACATTCTGGAGAAAAAGTTAAAGATGTTACATCTCATTGCTTGCAAGCTTTTGCTGCATTGGGGCATCCCCAAAATGCTTAAAACAGATAATGGCCCCGCATATACGTCCTCATCTTTCAAAAGAGTTTTTTGCGCAAAAATTCAATATATCCCATAAAACAGGCATCCCATACAATCCTCAGGGTCAGGGCATTATTGAAAAGAGCAAACCGAACACTGAAAATTATGTTATTAAAACAAAAAGAAGGAAATTGGAAAGTCCTAAGGACAGATTGGCAGTTGCCCTGTTTTACCTTAAATTTTTTAACTTTAGACTCTAATGGTTATTCTGCTGGAGACAGACATTGGAATCCACACCAACAACATAAACCTTTGGTTTACTGGAAGGATGTTCTTTCAGGTACATGTGGAAGGGTCCAGATCCAGTATTAATTTGGGGGGAAGAGGATCTGTTTGTGTTTTTCCCAAAAGACGAATCCATCTCCAATATGGATAACCATCTAGATTTAATAAAAACAGGTACCCACATCAAAATGATCAAGATGAAGTTATTGAAGAATCAAGATTAATAAAAAAAGCAATGTGGAAAGTTGAGGCAGGAGGATTGCAAATTTTGAGGCCAGCCTCAGCAATTTAGTGAGACTTTCTCTCAATATAAAATATAAAAATGGGGCTGGGGTTGTGGCTCAGCAGTAGAGTGCTTGCCTAGCATGTGTGAGGTGCTGGGTTCGATCCTCAGCACCACATAAAAATAAATAAATAGAATAAAAGTATTGTGTCCAACTACAACTAATATATATATATATATATATATATATATATATATATATATATATAAAGGCTGGGGATATAGCTCAGTGGTAGAGTACGCCTGGGTTCAATTCCCAGTACTGGGGGAAAAAGTCATTTAGTATTTAGATTCATTCTTTGAATAGTTAAGGATTATTACTATGATTTTAAAAATTTATAAGTAATTCAAAGGGGGAAAATAACTTTGCTATTTAGCATTATAATTAGACTTATTTCCAGACGTCGTGTAGACAAAATTAGTTAAATGTTAAATGCAAAAATCGGATTAACTAAATTTCTAAATTTTACTTCAGTTCTGCTTGAATCACATAAATTTACTTAAATTTTGTCCTCAAATCTAGTTCTTGGTGGCTTTTATCCAGGCTGTATTTGCATTCCAAAAGACAAATTTTCTCAATATAGTTGAGTAAAAATTAAGTTTTACACTTTAAAAGTAGAAATACATATTGTTGGTTGTTATTAATACTGTACAGTTGGAGTTGTTAGCATTTATGTATTGAAGTCTATAAGAATGATTCCTTGAGTCCTTTCCAAGCTGAAGACAGAATTAGAGTTTTAGGTACTTGGGGGATATGAAGATGGATCAGACAAAGATTCTTTCCTCTAATCATGAAGTTGAACATGGGAGATCAGACATGGGTACAACTACTTTAAGGCAGAGTGGAAGTGTTTTGATATTCTAAGAGTATAAATAGTGCTGTGGGCATAGAGGAGGGGTAAGGTTGGTAATTAGTCTCTTTGTAAGGTGAGCAACTGAAAGAAATAGCAATTGATTTGGGAATTTAAAGACTAATGTCATTTGGAAATGTGGAGAGGAAAGTGAAGGACAGTCTTCAAAAAGTAAGGTTGGGAGATTGTATTAAAACATCAGCTGAATCTGGCTTTCTGGGAGATATGAAAAGCTTGTGAAATTCAAACACACTTATGAAATCTATTTAGGGTTTCCTTTATCGTTGGCTTCTCATGACTTGTGATCAAGGGACAACTTTTGGTAAAACAAACAATAATCTTATGACATTGTGGTTTACTGGAGGATAGTTGCTAATCATTCTCTTTCTGTTAGTCCATCAGACAGTTAAGTTTTTACTGAAGAAAAAGTTTCCCAATTTCTCATCGGCTTAAATGCAAATACATGTAAATATATGTCTATGAATATGGAAACAGTCAAAGGTATGGTTAAATGTTTAAATATGATGATAATTATCATAGTATTATTTATATGAAACACTAGAAAATATGACCATATTCAGTATAAAGCACTGTTAAATTATGATACTTCAGTGAGATAAATGCAGGTCCTAAAAATTAGTTCTTCTGATGAATTTTTAATGGTACAGGAAACAGCTGTGGTCTAATGTTTCAAAATAAAAGCCATGTACAAAAGGGCATTTTGTAAGACTGTATATATAACAGGTGTCAAATATGGAATCTACTGCTTATTTTTAACAAAGGAATTTCAGCTGAAGAAATGAACCCAAATAATTTGGGAAATGGAAACTTTGATTTCTGATAAGAATTTTGTCAAGATAATATGTGTCTCTGTTTGATAAGAACATTCATAAAAATATTTTTTTCCTGGATTCTGGTGACATGGCTTACTGAGATTCCCCATATTATCTTCATTCTTCACCTCACGTACATGTTAATAACAGACAAAATAATCCAACAAAAAATTTAAATACAATAGCCAAGCTTAAACTAAAGAAAGAGAACTCCCTGGGTGCTGAAAGCAAGGAAGGAATGTGATGCCTGATGTATAACTACTTAATCTGATACCACAATGGTTCAGGAACTTATCTGTCTGGAAATACACCATGGGACTAGGAGCTGAAGACTTAATATCTGTGTTTGAGGACAGAAGGTATGACCTTGGACCCTTAGAGATATTTAGAAGATAGAGAACTAAATCCAAGACCTTTGCATGGAGCTAGAACCCATGTAGAAGCAAGTATCAAACCTTTTTTTAAAAAATATTTGTTTATTTACTTTAGTTGTACACAATGCAATGCATTTATGTTTACGTGGTGCTGAGGATCGAACCCGGGCCGCGCACGTGCGAGGTGAGCGCTCTGCCGCTGAGCCACAACCCCAGCCCCAGAATCAAACCTTTTGTAGCAGCTCTTCTGTAGTACAGGATACATGATATTCCCACAGGCACCCCAGCCTCCACTAAATCCCTGCTGGACATGAGCTTGCAGTGAAAAATACAAACCCATAAGTTAGAAATAATCCCTGAGGGAGAGTCAACAGAACAAATAAGAGAATTAGCAACCCACATATTTGAGATCAATAAACTGAAAGATAGTAAAACATGTTTAAAATGATATAATAGATAACTAGACCTGTGGTCAGTCAAGTTGGCATGTAAAATTAACCATTGCAGCCTTGAGCCCAGACTGGCATGTCTTTTTCTCTTCAGTTTTATCTACTTGACTCGAGTCAGTGATTTCATTGGATCAGTGACTCACTAAGCAAAGTTGAAGGTGAAGCCCTTTGAAAAGAGTAAAGAGAGTAGCTGTTTTTGATGCTATTAATATCTGTGAATTACTTTGTAAGGAATTACTTGTTTTTTCAACAAACTTAGAGGAGAACACATTGACTACAATGAATTAAGGTCCTTGAAAAATAGGCTTCCTTATTTAAAAGACGCAGAAGCTAACAAGACTGTCTAACCTTTAATTCTTGTAAGTTTTTTAGACTTAAATAATTGGTTTATTTTGAGAAAACAAACAAACAAATCCTAACACTCATGATAGTTTTTATATTGTGTCATTCTTTAATGGAACTTGACCTCCTTTTAAAGTTTTTTTTCTTGGGTGACATCATGGGAAACCTGTATCCTCATGGGGTAGGACGTGTTTTACCAGGGGGTCTCTCTTCTTTCTTGCCTAGGGATACTAATTTTTACATTTAGCCAACCTGATGTGAAGGACAAGTGTACAAAAGAGTAACCAACTTGGAAAACTTCAGGCATAATTAATTCTACAAGAAATGTAACAAAACAAAAACAAATGAGAAATAAAAGAAAAAGAAAAAAATCGTTTTTTGAAAACATGTATTGGTTATTGCATTTTTTTTTCACATAATAACACTGATACGTGATTTGTTCATGAAGTTTGTCAATGGTGCCAGTCATTGATCTAGGCACTGGGCATTTACCAGTGAACAACACAGAAGAAGGCCCTGCACTACACTGTAATTGGCTGGATAGATAAGAAGCAAAATGAATAAGAAATCATACAGATTGAAAGGTGTTAAGTGGTATAGATGCTCAGGAAAGGCTCCACTGAGAAGGTGACATTTGGGCAAAGACCTGAATGAACCAAAGGAATATCTGAGTACAGATTTCAGGTAGAGATCAGCAAGTGCAAAATCTGAGTACAGAAGCTATGATGGAAAAGTTATCAGAGAATACAGAAGGCTGTATAATGAAAAGCAATGGAGCCTTGTTCCACCTCTTACTCCAGCTGCTCCACTATCCAAAGGCAACCATTTTATTTCTTCTCAGTTGTTTCTGTTTTCAGTTCTGGTGGTTATTTCCAAGTCCAAAATTAATATGCTCATGTAGCTCCATTTTGATTTATCAGCTATAAATATTACTCCTTGACCTCTTGCATCAAATGAGGATTTAATTCATACCATTTTACCTCCTCTCCTTACTCCTTCCAGTATTTGATAGGTATACATGAGTTTTAGTCATACCATTAGTTATCATTATGACTTTAATATGCTTACATTTGTATTTCTGGTTCCTTTGATTTTGTAAGGAAAGAACAGCTGGAATGGGGAGGTGCAGACAGATCATGGGGATGGATAAAGGTCAGAAATCTGGATATAAGCACAAAGTCTAGAGCCTTTGAAAAGTTGCACGAAGTTCAAAGCTGATTAGAGTTTAGATCAGCCTGTATGGACAAAGATGATGAAATGTAAGTAGCATTGATCAAAGTGCAAACAGAGATTAAGAGTGGCAAGTACAAGTGGGTCTGGGCCCATGTGGGGGAACTACTTGTGGGGAGACTAGAGTTTAAGGACAAGAATTTTTAACATCTAGACAGACTGAGACACTGAACTTTCTTCCGTGAGCAGAGAAAAAGTGTCTTTATTATGGTGATGTTCTAGCTCTTTGTGGTATTCTGTGACACTTGTTTGCTTATTTGGTATAAGATCCCATATGTACTTCCTGCATCTTACTGTAAATTTCAAGAGGGCTCCCTTGTAGAATGCATTTCCCAAGCTTCTTTGCCAACTAATTTCTATCTACATTTCACCTAGGAGGAAGGGTGGAGAAAACAAAAACAAAGGATAAGTCATTGTATTCTATTCCTCATTTCTCTGTTGTGGGTGGTGTCTTGAATTTCCATCCTCTGTCCTGGTTTCTGGGTTTTTATAACATGGTGTAGCAACTTCTTGCTGTTTTGAATCTCTGGGTTACCTCATTGTCCTTTGTTTGGCCTGCTAATTTTTTTCAGCACCTTATAACTGATCCCTGTATGACTTATCTGCATTAAATCCATTGTCATGGGCTCTGTTTTCCCAAGAAAATTCTGATAAAAACTCTGATGTATACTCTAGACACTGAAGACATTTTCCAAGTACTGAAACAAATACATTGATTCCTGAGTAGTAAATAAATACAGTACTAGATTTTAAAGAGATTATTATTATTATTATCATCATTATTATTCTCTATTATTATTACATAGGCAATGACTTTCTCAGTGGAACCCCTACAACTCAGGAAATAATGCCCAGAGTTAATAAATGGGATGGCATCAAATTAAAAAGCTTTGATGCAGCAAAGAAAACGATTAAGAATGTGAAGAGAGTACCTACAGAATGGGAGAAAATCTTTGCTAGCTAATCTTTTTTTTTAAAATATATATTTATTTGTTTTACTTGTACACAATTCCTTTATTCTTTTTTTTTTTTTTTTTTTTTTTTGGTACCGGGGAATTGAACTCAGGGGCACTCGACCACTGGGCCACATCCCCAGCCCTTTTTTGTATTTTCTTAGAGACAGGGTCTCACTGAGTTGCTAAGTGCCTCGCCACGGCTGAGGCTGGCTTTGAACTCTCGATCCTCCTGCCTCAGCCTCCCAAGTGCTGGGATTACAGGCGTGCGCCACCACGCCCGGCAATTCCTTTATTCTTACGTGGTGCTGAGGGTCGAACCTGGGCCACGCACATGCTAGGCGAGTGTTCTACCGCTAAGCCACGACCCCAGTCCCTGCTAGCTAATCTTTTAACAGGGGATTTATTTCCAGAATATTTAAAGACCTAAAAAAACTTAAGATGCACAAAAACAAACAACCCAATTAATAAATAAGTAGACACGTTTGAAAAGAAGAAATACAAAAGGCCAACAAATTATGAAAAAATGTTCAACTTCATTAGCAATTAAGGAAATGCAAATCCAAACTACCCTGAGATTTCATCTCACTACAGTCAGAATGGTAGCCATCAAAAAAAAAAAAAAAAAAACCCCAACATAATAAATGATGGAGAGAATGTGGAGAAAAAGGAACACTTTTATCCTGTTGGTGGAATTGTAAATTATGTCAACCACTATAGAAGTCAGTATGGAGGTTCCTCAAAAGACTAAAAATGGAGCCACCATATGGCTCCACTATATCACTCCTTAGTTTTTATCCTAAAGAATTAAAATTATCATACTATAGCTACACATACATACCCATGTTTACAGCAGCATAATTCACAATAGGCAAACTATGGTACCAACCTAGGTGTCCATCAGCAGATGAATAAAGAAAAAGTAGCATGTATACGCTATGGAATTTCATTCAGCCATAAAAACAATTGAAATTATGTCATTTTCATGGAAATGGATGGAATTTGAGACTATAATGTTAAGCAAAATAAGTCAAACTCAGAAGGCCAATGGTCACATGTTTTCTCTCATCATATATGAAAATCGAAGGGAAATCAGTAGAGAATGGGGACTAGGTGAGAGGGAGGAAGGGAAGGAAAGAAGAAATACTGGGGAATGATATTGGCCAAATTATATTGTTATATTGTGTACATGTACAAATAATGTAACAACAAGCTGGGCGTGGTGGCACACGCCTGTAATCCCAGCACTTGGGAGACTGAGGCAGGTGGATCGCGAGTTCAAAGCTAGCCTCAGCAATGGTGAGGTACTTAGCAACTCAATGAGACCCTGTCTCTAAATAAAATACAAAAAAGGGCTGGGGATATGGCTCAGTGGTCGAGTGCCCCTGAGTTCAATCCCTGGTACAAAAAAAACAAAAAACAAAAACAAAAAAACCCAAAACCCCAAATATGTAACAACAAATTCCACCATTATATACAATTACAATGCACCAATAAAAATATAGAAAAAAGAGCATATGAGACAGGGAAGTGGGAAGCAATGGGTCAGAAAATAAGCAGAGAGCAGAGTTCCTACCAATTGGTTAAGCATTTATTGAACATTGTTATGTGCATGGTTAGTGCTGGATAGGAACAGGAACTTCAGCTGAGATGCTACTATTCAGTTCCACAGCATCAGCTTGGAAAAGATCTTAGGATCCATCCTGCAAGGGCAGTCACTGGGCTGTGGCCTTCCTGGCCCTGCATAGGTAGGCAGGGAAGGGGTTGCTCTTAGTCATCGGAAGGGTGTGGGCAGATTCTAGCAATTGCATTTTCCACCATTTCTGAACACCCTTCTCAAGAATGACCTAATGGGGCAGAAAAAAATCCAGGGACAGCCAAGTGGTGAAGGGAAAGGATCCACTGAAGAGATAAGGATTCTCCTACACGGAAAGACAAACATTGAGAGACGAGGAATGAATTCACAAGTGCTATTTGAATCAGCAATGATAAAATAGAAAGAACTAGCAAATAGGTAAAGTTCAGGAAGGATTTAGGTGCCCATGGAGTATAAAACTGAAATGCGTTATTGATCAGCCTCGAGGACATTCACCACCATGAAATCATCATCATGAAGAATTCCCAACCTTTTCCAGAATAACCTTTTGTTACCTCTCAAGAGACTAGGGCTAGATAGTTTGTTAGGTCTGACACCTATTTTCAGTAGAAAACTGAGTGAAGTGGACGAAGATCTTTATTTTTCTTGCCAATAGGACTTTTCTGCAATTATTAGTGCACCTGTAATTCCTGGTCACAGCATTCCATGGAGTGAATTCCTGCAAGAAATCCTGTGAGCAGAGGCTGCCATCATCCTGGGGAGGCTGAGAGCAAAGATTCTTCATGCCCTCATCAACAGAGCCAAGAGGTTGGTAATTGTTCCACTGCTACAGGGAGCCCCATATGTGAAAGCTCTGAGGAGCTCCTGGCCAGTATGCCCTTGCACAAAGCTGTCCCTGGCAGAGTGCAGGTGGGGCATGATCTTAGAGCTTCTCTTGAAACAATAGCTCCAAGGTATCTGGGTCTGGCCCATGACCTATAACTTGGCCCTGAGATAAAGTCGTCCTGTTTGGTTCTAGGACAGACTGATAGAACCTCTCTGAGAGGAGCTGGTATGGACCTGGGGTTTCTGGTAGGGAAAGAGTTTGGCCATTGTCTGAATTTTCTTGTTGGTTCTCACACAAATGCTGACCTATTAGGCTCCTAAGCAGCCCTCAGCTGAAGCCTGGGACCCAGGTTGCTCACCTGGATTTCTACAGCACAAGGAAAACTTCAGGGCCCTGGGCTTCAAGGAGCTTCATCTTGAAGGAATAAGTGGGAGAAAAAGATGCCCCTTGCAAAGAAAGTTGATGGCAGCCAGCCTAGCTGTGCTCTTGGCCTCTGCAAAACCCAAGTTTGATGGCCTGATGAGGAATGGTCACCTAACCTCCAGAATTAGAAAGAGTACAATGGCAATAAGAAGGTGAATGTTTATCAAATATTTTTTTATCTGTGCTATAGCAAGCCTTCTTGTATTTAATACTCTAATAAGGTAGGCAATATTATGCTCCATTTTACAGGTGAGAAAACTGAGGCACAGAGTGGCTAAATAAGTGGTCAGGGGTCACACCACTAAGTGAGGGGCAGAGCTGGAATTTGAATAGAGGCAGCTCAGGCCTTTCACTGCTGTACTACTCAGAGACCCACCCTGATCCTGTTTCCCTAATCTTCATATTCTTTCTTTTTGATTCAAATGAAGTATCCTAGGCCATCTTGGACATAATAGCCTTTTCAGGAGCTCAGAAAGGTAGGCATTTGAGCAGGCTTAGGTTGAGTTCCTGTGTACATTTTTTCCTTCCAGGTGCTCTAGAGCGTCTTGTGATTCTGGAATGTTGGGCTGTGGGCTGTGTTGTAGCTGTAGATCATCTGACACTTCTCTACTTAACTGCTGGACTAACTCAAGGGTGGTAATCACTACTTACCAGCCATGCTTAGAGAATCTAGGATGTCAGAGACATCTGTTCCAAGCCTGGATGTGAACTTTTTTTTTTTTTTTTTTTGTACTGGGGTTTGAACCCAGGGGTGCTTAAACACTGAGCCACATGCCTAGCCTTTTTTTATATTTTATTTTGAAAAAGGGTCTTGCCAAGTTGCTCAGGGCCTTGCTAAGTTGCTGAGACTGGCTTTGGACTGAGGCAATTCTCCTGCCTCAGCCACCCAAGCCACTGGGATTACAGGCATGCACCACTGCACCTGGCAGATGTGAACATTTTTAATGCTTTTTTGTTATTTATCATCAGATTTCTGAGCAGAAAGGTTCTATGTTCTTGCCAGTAAAACGTGAGTGTATTTTTCTTTTTTTAAAAGTTTTTTTAAAAAATTTATTTATTTGTTTGTTTTAGTTGTACACGATGCATTCATTTGTATGTAGTGCTGAGGATCGAACCTGGGCCGCGCACGTGCTAGGCGAGTGCTCTACCACTGAGCCACAACCCCAGCCCGAGTGCATTTTTTTCTTATTAAATACTTTGTCAGTACAGAATGTTATTGATCATTGGAGAAATTTATTATTTTGATTTGCATTTTATTACTGGTGAAGTTAAGCATTTCTCATGCTTATTACTTAGTAATATGTTTACCTTTTTGTGCAGACTGTTTATATCCTTTGAAATTTATGTTGTTGGTGTTTTTCTTTCTGACTTATAGAAGTCCTTTATCTATTAAGAATGTTGTTGCACATCTTTTCCAGTTCATAATTTAGTTTTAACAATCTTGTTTTTAAGTATAGCAATTTAAAGATTCAATGTAAATAATATATTTTCTTATTTATTTATTTTGGTACCAGGGATTGAACTCAGGGGTACTTGACCAGTGAGTCACATCCCCAGCCCTTATTTATTTATTTATTTATTTTTGGTACTGGGGATAGAACTCAGGGGCACTCGACCACTGGGCCACATCCCCAGCCCTTTTTTGTATTTTCTTAGAGACAGGGTCTCACTGAGTTGCTAAGTGCCCCACCATTGCTGAGGCTGGCTTTGAACTCTCGATCCTCCTGCCTCAGCCTCCCAACTGCTGGGATTACAGGCGTGCGCCACCACCGCCGGCTCCTATTTTGTATTTTATTTAGAGATAGGGTCTCACTGAGTTACTAAGTGCCTCGCCATTGCTGAGGCTGGCTTTGAATTCGCGATTCTCCTGTCTCAGCCTCCCAAGCAGCTGGGATTACAGGCGTGCACCACCGTGCCAGGCTATTTTCTTATTTTTTATACTACCATATTTAGAAAGTCATTTGCCATGTAGCAAATGATAAAATTCACCTATATTTTCTTAGTTTGATTTCTACGTTTTTCTTCATAACACACATAGAATTTATCTGTGCATAAGATGAGGCTGTCGGGGCTGGGGTTGTGGCTCAGTGGCAGAGCGCTCGCCTCGCACGTGCGCGGCCCGGGTTCGATCCTCAGCACCACGTAGACATGGATGCATTGCATTGTGTACAACTAAAGTAAATAAATAAATATTAAAAAAAAAAAGATGAGGCTGTAAACTGATTTTCCTGCAAATAATTACTTTTCACTGCCACTTTTCATGGCAGTAATTATTTGTAGGATAATTTCTTTTCTATTCTTCCTATTCATTTGTAATGCTTTCTTTATTATATGTTTTGTTCTTTTAGATGTTGGTATATATATAACTGGATTATTTACTCTGTTTAATTGATTTTGTTAATTATAGTCCTGTGGTAGGACAATATTGACTTGATTATGTCAGCTTTATAATATATTCTCGTGGCTAGTAGAACAAAACCCTCTCTAAACACTTCTATCTCAAAAGTTCTGAAACAAATTTTGCCTGTTCATTCTTCCATATGTGCTTTAAATCTATTTGTCTAAAGTAAAACAAGAAAATCAGTTGGGTTTTGACTGCAAGTAGGGAAAGAATTAACATTTTTATAATAACTAGGAAGAGTGGACATCTTTTTAAAACCAACTATTGTATACATCTCTCAATAATGTTTCATTTAGTCAGTTGTGAATGAGTAAATGAAGCAATAATTTGGTTTCCTGAATTGTGAAATGGAGTGTGGAAACAAGTTTCATTGAGCATAATAAACTACGTAAGAAATGAGATCTTGGGTTGTATATCATTTTCTTCTCTAAGCAGCTACTTTCCCAAAATTGCTTGAACAGTACAAATCTTGCCCCTTTCTTCACTTGTGAGTCCCATGATCACTAACTTTGCTAATCAGGGACCCACCTTAATTCTGCTTCCTCGGTGCTCATGTTCTTCTTTCCTCTTTGCCTTGGATGCTTAGTTCTTGGATTGTTTCCATCTTTTCTAATCCCAGTGCAGAAGATTCCCCTGATAATACTTTCAGCTCTCAGTTCTGGTTGTGCATTCACAGACTATCTTGGGTAATTGTTTTTTTCAGGTTTAACAAGGCCCCTGAAACCATCCCACCTATATTCCATCCTGGGGACACTTCACTCACTGTGCTTTGAACTCACGAGTATACATGAACAGAATCACGCAAACAATGACAATAAAGGAGTTGTGCTCCTTACCTTTTGGAGTAGGCTTCTCTGTCAGTACCTATATACCCTATTTCTTCCAGCAGGAGGTGCTGAAGCCCTCTATTTGTAGCCTTAGATTATCACTTGCTCAGCATGGAATTCATATTCCTGCCATAAACCTGTGATATACGTGAATGAATCCTAGGCATCTGAATGTACACCAAGCAAAAAACTCTCCTTATGTCCTGTTCAAGTTCATTGATTAGCTTTCCATCTCCCTGCTGAGAGTTGGAAAGTTGCTGTGTACATGTATTCTGTATAGTACTACACAAAAGGGATGATAGAAGATTATCTGTTATTAACTTGTTTTGAGCTCCAAATGTAGAATGAATAGCTCACATCACAAATGAGAGATATTTATTCATTTAACAAAGCAATAATACCGACTACTCTGTGAAACAAAAAGATGAAAAAAAGATGATTCTTGTATACTAGTAATTAATTGTTGATAGAGAAGACAAGAAATTTTGTGAATAGCCATAAGATAGAGCAGACAAAGCAAAGTCCTACAAGAGGATTAAGAGTCTCCTGGGAGTTTGAATTACTTCCAAATGGGATGACCTAGGACAATTTCATGGAGAAGGCAGTTAGTTAGTTGAGACTTCAGGGATATGTATTTGGGTTGTAAGGATTCAGGAAAACACCAGGCATAGTTTGATTTGATTAGAGTGAAGAAAGACAGAAAATAAGCCCAGAAGAAAGATGAAAATCTGATGGGCAAATCTCAAATAAAACAACAGGATTTGGCTAAACTTTTGCCACAAGCATCTAGTACTGCATGTATTTGTTCTGGCCAGAAGTTCTCAGAAGGCTAGAACAGAGGATCACAACCATATATATGTATTTTTGATCTGGAGACTATCATTGCTAAGTGAAATAAGCCAACCCCAAAAAACCAAAGGTCAAATATTTTTGCTGATATGTGGAAGCTAAATTGCTATGGGGTGGAGGGGAAGAAGAGAACTTCAGTAGATCAGACAACCATATTTTTATGGAGAAGACATTTCAAGGAGAACTGGCTCTCTACTTCTGTGTGAGAAGCAACTCTGAATGGCAAGTACCAGATGCATAATCTTAGCTATTTGTAAATGAATAAGTAAAGAGCAGATAAAACTCCATCTAAAGTCACCAAATGAAAGAAAATAAGATTGTCCAGGGAAAAAAGATAAGTGGCAGTGATCTGTGATTTGTCCATTAGATCAGGTTAGCCTGATTGAATGCAAGTCAAATGGCTGTGGAGTGATGTGAGGATAGAGATCAGAGCCACTGCTTAACCATCAGCACACTCTGAATTAAAAATCATAGTAAAAAAGTGACTAATGGCAGTTAATTGTGGTGGTTTTGCCAAGATGGTTTATGCTAACATGAAAATTCAATGACTATAGTCTGTAGGGCTATGTTCAGTTTTTTGTTTGTTTTGTTTTGTTTTTGGTACAGTGGATTGAACCCAAAGGCATTCTACCACTGAGCTGCATTCCAGGCCCTTTTTGTTTTTAATTTTGAGGCGGAATCTCTCTAAATTGCCCTAGCTGACCTTGAATTTGTGATCTTTCTGCCTTAGCCAGGATTACAGATGCATGCCTCCACATCCAGCTACATTAACTATTTTTACTTTCTCTGGGGTTGATGGTTAGACTGAGCAAACTAATGTAAAAATTCTGAGGAATAAGTGCATAATGGAAATGGATAAATGAATAGACTTGGTGAATAGGGTAGATCCTGTACTTAGTGTTGATTCAAATGATTTATCAGATCAGGTGATAAATGCTAGAAAGTCAAGAAAGTATCAAAAAGATGAGAAGGACTTTCTGATCTGTGCTCACAATTGCTCATCTTGTGTTAAAAGCACAAATGCATAAAACCATAAGTTCTCTATAGTGCTACACAAAATGCTTTGTGAATGTTTGGCTGACAAATAGGGGATTTTCACTTTGTCATCCATTGCCCCACTTCTTTTCTGGAAACTACAAAAGGGAGCCAATCTTTATTTCATATCTTTGTGACTGGTTTTTGTTTTTGCTTTGCCTAAAGTTATAAACTTTAACAGTAGATCATTTGATATCATTTGTTTGTTCATTAATTAAATAAATGTTTGTTAAGCACTGATCATATGCCAGGTGGTAGGTTTACAATGGGGGTTCACATAGCCAAAAAGAGCTTGCATGCTGGTAGAGAACAGATTCAGAACAAGTAAAAAAGATAAATCAATTGATCAAATAATTACCAGTTATGTTAAGTGATGAAGGAGTCAAATGATGGGTTGGTATGGAGAAGGTTGGGGGAACCTCCTTCTGGGAAGAGATCAGAAAGGGAGTGAAGGTACAGCAAAATAACATGCCCATGGTTGCCATGCAGTCAGTGGTAGAGTCAGAGTCTCTGACTCCTGGGATCTTGGGATATATCACATGCTATCTGCTTTGACATAGAATCTGCCTTCTGTTCTTTGGCAATCTTGATGCATATGGGATGGTTTCTCGGCTGTTTTTTAAAAGCAGGTGGAGGCTGAGTAGTGGGAAGATGGGAGGTTTACTGATTGGCTGTGTGCTACGTGCTACAGATCTCTGAAAAACAGAAAAAGGGATATAACAATCGTTTAGGGGTCATTGCCCCGTCCTGGAGAAGACCTATATTGTGACATAATCCTTAGCAATGAAACACATGTACAAGTGTGTGGGGGGTGGTGTGGGGCTGGCTGTTAACCCCCCCATTTCTCCCCATCTTCGGAAAGTACTCTGAGAGCCATTTGATTCCCTTCTTGTTTAGAAAGGGCTGCTTGTCAGCCTTTGGACTAGGCAAAGGTACAATCACAGAATAAGGCCTTTACTCAAGAAAGGTAGCATTATGAATAGAAGGGTTGGACTGATAAAGAGAAATTTTCAAGGCTCCATAACATTTGGTAAAAGAACTGGAATTGTGTTTTCAACAGAACAAGGCAGGGTGTTATTTCTCTAAGAAAAGGGGTTTTACTAATGAATATATTGACTTCATAAATTCCAATTTAAAAAAATACAATGCCTAGTGGGTTGTAGCTCAGTGGTAGAGTACTTACCTAGCATGTGTGAAGCACTGGGTTTGATTCTTAGCATCACATATAAATAAATAAAATAAAGATCAACCAAGAGTTAAAAAATATGAAAAAATACAATGTTTAAAAGAAATATGTAGGGAATCTGATGAAAATCAAAGGGATATAAGTAGAGTAGATGAAAACGAATAGGGAGAGGGAGGAGGGGGAAGGAAAGGGGAAATATTGGGGAATGATATTGGCAGAATTATATTGTTGTGTGCATGTACAGTTACATAATAATAAACCCCACCATTATGTACAATAATGCACCAATAAAAAATATGGGAAAAAATGCAATGCTTGAGTCCACTCCTTCTGGTTTCCAAACCCAAGCATATGGTAGACAAAAGTTCAAGGATGAAGCTATGAGACAAGAATGAGTTCACTGGCTGTCAGTTACCACTCTGGAAAGTTAGTAGGTCTATGCCTACATAACTACCAAAGAATGGGTCACAGTGCCCTCTGCTCCAGATTAAATCTTCAGCACTCTGTAAAATTAATTTGTCTTTAGAGACAAGAATTACATATAGTACCACAACAGACTTTTTTTTCTGCCTGGCTATGGAGAGAAGGACATGTGTCTGTCTGAGGCCTTTGATTTCTTAGTTCTTTCTGCCATCCTAATGGACACTTTCAGCTGGATCTTATCAGACTATAGCCTATAAATCACCAGCTGAACTAGAATGCCTTTAGATCACAACACAGCACTTCATTTTGGATAATCTAATAGTTTAGATGAATTTTTAGGTACTTGAACAACTGTAGACATGGCTGAAGTTCAAATGGGATTTCAAAGTCATTAGTCACATCTTAAACATGATTTTGCTAAACAGAAATCCAATAAAAAATAACCTTTCTGTATAACCAGTGGCAATAATTTTCTATTCTTTTTTTAAAAAATATTTATTTATTTACTTTTAGTTGTACACAATGCAATGCATTTATGTTTACGTGGTGCTGAGGATCAAACCCGGGCCGCGCACGTGCAAGGTGAGCGCTCTGCCGCTGAGCCACAACCCCAGACCCTCTTTTTTTCTTAAATGTTTATTTTTCAGGTGTAATTGGACACAATACCTTTATTTTATTTATTTATTTTATTCTATGTTGTTGTATTTGTAATAGTAGAATGCATTACAATTCATAATACACACATAGAGCCTCTTTTCACCTAACACTGTTTGTATACAAAGTATATTCGTACTATTCAAGTCTTCAATCATGCATTTAGGATAATGAGGCAATAATTTTCTTAAGAAAGGGGGAACTTTTCTGTTTCTGATCAAAAGATCAGATACAACTGTTTTTCTGTTTTCAAGACATATTTATTACCTTTTTAAAGAAAATGATCTGCCCATTTTGTGGCTGCAGAAATGGAGGTTCAGAGATAGCTCTGACAATGTCTGGGGTTAGTAATAGAGACTTGTTTGGTGTCTGGGATTCTGTTAAGTCACCTGAAGAGAATAAACAAAGTTGAATGAGGTCCCCAGAGAGGAAAAAGGTACATTTGGTAGGCTGGATTATTATTCCCAATTCTTCCTTTCCATTTCTATTTTTTTTTTTTTTTTTTTTTGTACTGGGAATTGAACTCAGGGGCACTCAACTACTGGGCCACATCCCCAACTCTATTTTGTATTTTATTTGAGACAGGTTCTCACTGAGTTGCTAAGTGCCTCGCCATTGCTGAGGCTGTCTTTGAACTTGTAATCCTCCTGCCTCAGCCTCCCAAGTGCTGGGATTATAGGTGTGTTCCACTGTGCTCGGCTTCCCTTTCCATTTCTTGACTGACTCCTTGTTATAATATTATACCTCCATATTATTTTGCCATGTGGCTTTTTTGACACTATGGAAGACAGAGTATATTACCTGCTTCATCTTGGCCATAAGACTTGCTTTGGGCGATGGAACGTTAGTGGTGTGATGTACCCAGAGTCTATAAATGTGCTTGCATGATTTGGCTTGGCCTCTTGGGCTCCTGTGATCCACCTTGAGAAGAACATGTCCCACACAGCTCCTGGACCCCAGATGAAGAAATGGGGAGAGTAAGCCTGACAGCATCCTGCAAATTGGAGCCAGGCTCAGCCAAACTGCTGTGTGAAGCAGAGGTGACCTAGCTGAGTGAGAAAAATAATTTTTTTTTGTTGGAATGTGTGTGTGTGTGTGTGTGGGGGGTGTCATGCAGTATTTTTCTAGCAATAGCTAACTATTATTGTAAACATCTGTGGAGAGGTTGCATGTATCAATTGGGCAATATCAGTATGAAATTCACTTATTCATCATGTTTGTATTAAACCATTTCTTCTGGCCAGCATTGTACTGGGCTTTGAGCATTAAATAGGAATAATACAAGATTGTGGCTGGAGGAGAAAAGACAGGTAACGTGACAGATACCTTGAGGACAATGGACATGGGTGATGATAGGGGCATGTACAATGTGTTGTGGCTACACAATATGCCCAGAGGGACTCAGGAAAAAGTGACTCAGAGGTTGACATTTGGATCAGGTCTTCAAGGATGAATAGTACTTTATCAACAGAGGAAGAGAGAAGAATGTTCCAGGGTGAAGGAACTGTGCAGAGGCAGGGCTGCTGGAGTGTTCATGAAATGGAGTGGCCCCGTGTGACTAGAGAATCAAGGGGATGGCAGGTAATAAGGCCAGAAAGTTGGACCGGGGCCATGTTGAAAGGTCTTCATTCTAAGAAGTGTGGGTTTTATTTGGGATTTTTAGTTTGTGTACTTTTAAGGGGAACTCCCTACAATTTTAAATCAGTGGGTGATGCAACAAAACCCATGCATTAGAACAAAGTTTCTTAATATGTGGTCTCAGGACCCAGAAATTGTTAGAAAAGCAAATTCTCAGCCCAGTCCTACTAAGCCAGAAATTGGGGTGGGCCCATAAATCTGTTTTAAGAAGGACTGTGGGTGTTTTTGAGGCTTGCTAAAGTTTTAGCTGTCATAATTTGGAGTGAGGGACCTATGCTAGGAAGTTTCTGAAGCGCCCCAGGAAAATCAGATCTTTCCAGTGAGGGTAAGGAAAGATTAGGAATTCTTACCACTCATCTGGCTCTGCAGCAACCACATCAAGGTGGCCAGAGCAAAGGCAGAGTAGACATTCATTCTTTCAGTTCTTTGCTCATTTGTTCAACAATCTTTTCTTGGCAGTGACTCTGAGAGGGTATTAAACTGGGTTTTGGGAATAGAGCGCTGGCAAAGAGGATGTTGTTTCCCTGTGAGGGACTCATGTCTAGGCATCAGCCCTTTTCTGGTTGGAGCAAGATTCCAAATGCTTCCTATCCTCTTTCTCTTTTTTTTTTTCTTTAGAAGATAATGAACAAATCTTTGATCAATTTCAATATCTTCAAGATTGAGGATGACGATAATGGCTATTATTGGTGGAACACTTATTATGTGCCAGACCCTGTTCAGTGATTGAATCTTGGAATCACAACAGCCCCATGAAGTAGGTCCTATACTTACCAGTAAGTGAATTGAGGCACATAGAGGATAAATATCCTGCCTATTTTCCTGCAAACCCACAAGTGCAGAATTGGGTTTCAAGTCCAGCTGATAACCACGCAGATGACATCTTTCAACCTGCTGGTTTGGCAGAATATTGGGAATTCCAGGAGAAGCTAGGCAATCATTACATTGTAAGAGCAGATTCTTGGAGGGTAACAAGGTGAAAACAACTTCATTCTTTTCTTCACCACCTGCTTGAACATGCTGTATGGAAGTGGTTCCTTTCTGTCCCTTGGAGTGTCTAGTCACTTGTAGCAAATAAAAGGTTTTCTAATTATTTGTTGTCACAAAGATGATCTCTCTTCAGTAATAAAACTATATAATCATAAGTGTTAGAATTCTATATTTCATTTAAGATTCTCCCTCAAGACACAACTATATCAAGTCCTGGTGGGGAATAGGTATGGTTGACTTCCTCTGGGTTTCTTCACCCTAGTCCTCCCTCTGCTGACACCTGCTGCTTTCTCCAGGACCCCAGGAGCTCACTAAGAAAAAGAGCAGGGAGGACAGGTCAGGGGCAGGAAAGGTCCTGCTTGACTGGCACCAGTGTCATTTGCCAGTGGTTTCTGCTGAGTATGGTGGATGGCTGAAGCCAACTCCAGGCTTGGGAGATTTCAAAGAAGATTCTTTATTTGGGGTGTACTTGTGGGTTCTCTGGGGAGATATACTGGGAACATCTGACTGCACTACTTACTAGGCTCATACCTTAAAAACATGTTTTCTGTGGCTGTTTTCTCCTTTATCCTCCAGGAATCCAGGGTCCATCCTTGGCCAAGTTCACCAAACATCCCTCTAGACAAGTTGTCTTTCCTGAGTGGTCAATTTTTTTTTTTTTTTTTTTTTTCATTTGGAACACTCACGTATCCTTCATCCCAACAAACATTGAAACTACTGGTCTGTCTGTACTCAGCCTCTTTGGGTCAGTGTCTGTGGCTGCTGGCTGTTGCCTCTCTGCTTTTCCAGTATTTATCACATTCATCCACTCTTTGCTGTGTTCTGTAGACTCTATGACCCATATCTAGCTCTCCAAGTGGGTTTCTTGAAAAACCCTCTTGCTTGGCTTGAGGTGATAGGAATACATCTCTCCCTTTCCCCATGGGGATATGGAAGTAACCTTAGAAGCATGTAAGGGATAAAGGTAATAAAACTAGATTACCATGTCCTTTGGATGGTTTTAGTTAACACTAGGATAGAAAAATTCCCTTGAAAACATCCTCATTAGTGGTATTATAAATTATTCATTTCTTATGGTTCTCTCAAGAGCTTCCTTTTCACACCCTTCACTCCCAAGGACTTGAGAGCTTTTATTTGCATTTAAGGAGATAATGAAAATTTGAGACATGTATGTAGGCTGAGCTTTTTACTTGTTGTTTAAAATTATGGGTAATAATTCTTTAAAGGCATATCAATCTTTAAAGTTGAGGGTTTTAACATAAGGAAGATGGAGAAATACCTTATCAAGATTCCCTACTTGTGGTGGGTCAGAGGTCTAGAATCTATAGATTCACTGATACTCTTAAATTTATTTATTTATTTATTTATTTATTTTTATTTTTTATTTATTTATTTTTTTGGTACCGGGCACTGAACTCAGGGGCACTCGACCCCTGGGCCACATCCCCAGCCCTTTTTTGTATTTGATTAGAGACAGGGTCTCACTGAGTTGCTAGGTGCCTTGCCATGGCTGAGGCTGGCTTTGAACTCGCGATCCTCCTGCCTCAGCCTCCCAAGTGCTGGGATTACAGGCGTGTGCCACCGCGCCTGGCTCTTAAATTTATTTTTTTAATTTAGTTTTTAGTTGTACATGGACACAATATCTTTATTTATTTTTATGTGGTGCTGAGGATTGAACCCAGTGCCTTGCATGTATAAGGCAAGCACTCTACTGCTGAGCTATAGACCCAGCCCCTAAATTGTTTTTTTAATGTCCCTCCTCTGATCCTGACCTCTCAGACAAAACTCTGTAGCCACAGTAGCAAGATTTATATAACATTTCCTGAGCAAGGGAGAAAAGGAAAGTGAGCTGCATGGTATACATTTTTGAAGGGAGAAATAAAGAAGGAAAAAGGGAAAGAGATTTACCATATGTTGTTAGAAATTTGATTTAAAGTTTCCCGAGCAGTTGGAAGTAGAGACTAGGAATTGTAGCAATTTTTTATTCAAACTCCTACTGAACTGTGCAAGTTCTAAATATGGAATTTGCAAGAAAACCTTCAGAAGGATTAAGATACCTACATTTTCCTACCCTTAGGCTTGCTGAAGAAATATGAACAGTCTAGAAAAGAGAATACACTCCATCTTGAAGTAACTAAATTATTTATTGCTGATGTGTAGCCAAGCATTAGTGCTGATTAAACAACAAATTAATTAATTTAGCAAATACTTATTGACCATGTAATATGTGCCTCACTCTGGATTAGGGGTTTGGGGATACAATAATGAATAAGAAATATAGTCTTTGTCCTCACAAAATTATAATTTGATATCAGGAGTCAGATAAGTGAAACAGCAGTTATGATGTGTTGTGTTAAGGGTTATTAAGGAAAGGTCCAGAAAATGATAGGACCAGATAAGTGGTGCCTAATTTGGACAGGAGTCTTGTAGTAGTGCCAAGAAGGTACCTTGAAGGAGGTGACATTTGCTCCAAGAACTGAAGGGTGACCAAGTGTCAGTCAGATGCATAGGAGAGATGAATATTCTAATAATACACAAAATGTATATAATTAAAATGTAAATAAAGGAGGCCAATTTGAAATGCAGAATTCTTTAATCTCCAGAATACAGACCAAATACTCAAATGCAAGCAAGTTTTTTTTTTTTTCCTAGAGTATTTAAGGATAATGAAGATTGAGAACAAAGAGCTGGACTGCCCAGTATCCCTAAAGATGGCATGACAGACTCTCTGTGTTTGTACACGTTGCCATTTGTCTCTGATCATAGCTACTCTAATGAAGACAAGCGTGTCTCGAGTCCCTTCAGGGGGTGGGATCTGTTGCAAACAGTTCATAAAAAGGATGCCAACCCAACAGATGTGATCCAAGGCTTCAGAGCAGGGAGGGAGTCAAAGTGTGTGGGGGGGAAAACCCTCTAAAAACTCTCCATAGTCCCTTCAAGGAGGGGTGGGTGGTGTGTGCATGGTCATTTGTCCTATGGTCTCTGCTGACTTTAGCTTATGAAGATAAATATACATTTGTAGAGTTGTTGAGAAATACCTAGCCCTTTATCCTTCTAGAATATTAAGAATTCCAGTGATTTCTCCCCCTTTCCTTGCATTTCAGGCATTATGAGTCACATGGAAAGTGCTCAGTGTTCACTAAATCAATTAATTAGCAAGTTTGCTCAAAAGTAAAAAGATGATGATAGGTTCGATGGCATTCAGGGGCTGCTTCTCTTCCTGTGTTCCTGTGGCTTCCCTTTGTCCTTTGCCCAGCTCTCTCTGCTTGGCTAAATCAGCACTGGCTCATCCTTAATGGCTGGTTGCAAATTTCAGCTCCGTAATTCCCTCTGCAGAGTGAAAAATTCCCTCTTCAATGCTCTCACAGTCCTTATCCATGCCATGCTCTTTACCAACCATGGTGTACTGGAGTGATTTGTTGGCATGTTTGTTACCCCCATTCTGGACTCCTTCATTCCCATGACCAAGGTGCTTAGCATGGGCCTTCCCAGGGAAGGTTAATATCTGTGTCTTGAGTGAAGAAATTCCATCCATGTGTTAGTCAGGTTTTGTATCTGTGACCAAAACACTTGACAGGAATGACTCAGAGGAGGAAAATTTTATTTTGGCTCATGGTTTCAGAGGTTTAGTCCATGGTTGGTTGACTCCATTGCTCTGGGCCCAAGATGAGGCAGAACATCATGGTGGTGGAAGGGTGAGGCGAAGGAACACTATTCTGCTCATGGTGGCCAGAAGAGGGGAAGGGACCACAGGAAAGATGAACCCTTCCAGGGCATGCCTTCAGTGACCTACCTCCTCCAGTCAAGCCCCCCTGCTGACAATGACCCTAGGTACGTTCAGTTCAGCTAAGATGAACTGATTAAGTTACACCTTTGAATATTCTTGCATTAACACAGGAGGTTTTGGGGGACCCCTCATATTCAAACTATAACAGTCCACATATCAAATATTAAACATAATGTTCCTCTCCAGAATACTTGAAGTCTTATTTCTAATAGATTTTCCAATTCAACTGCCAGCTTTTAAGATCCACTTTTCACTTTATGTGTCCGTTAGAGCTCACATTGGCCAACACCTTTGAGCACCTTGGCAGCGGTGCCTGGCACTGTCCCCCATGCTGCCTCTCCACTGGAGGAGCTGGAATAAGGGGCCATGGAATCAGCAGCTTTTAGAATCAAAGATGCTCACTTGCTCCTTAATTTGAGAGCTTTGAGTTGAGGACCTAACATGGCCAACTAAAAAGCACCTCTGCAGCACAGAGGAGGGCTCACTGCTGGGCTCCTAAATCCTGTCCAGACTCGCATTCCTTTTCTCTAGAGGAAGAACAATCCCTGTGAAGAAGAAAGCCAGTTGCTAGCCTGACTGGAGGCCTTTTAGAGACTCTTGGGATATTAAAAAGTGGTGAAATTTCAAGCATTTCCTTGCTGCTTTTCATGTGTAAAATTCCAGTGTGATTGTGTTGTTTTTAAGGATTTATTTTATGAAACAATAACTTAATAGTAGGGTGGCTAAATCTGGAGCCCAGACAGACTGAGTTCAAATCCTGTTCCAGCCCTTATCAGCTATGTGATCTTGGGCACACTCTTTGGTTGTTTTTTTTTTTTTGTTGTTGTTGTTGTTTGTTTTTTTTTTTTGGTAGGTACCAGGCATTGAACTCAGGGGCACTTGACCACTAGGCCACATCCCCAGCATTTTTTGTTTTTGTATTTTATTTAGAGACAGGGTCTCACTGAGTTGCTAAGTGCCTTGCCATTGATGAGGCTGTCTTTGAACTCGAGATCCTCCTGCCTCAGCCTCCCAAGTGCTGGAATTATAGGCGTGCACCACCGCACCTGGCACTTTGGTTTTTTTTGAACCTCAGTTTTTAATTTATAAAACAGCCTAGTAGTACCTCCTCATAGGGTTTTTGTGAGGATTAAATATGTCTTAGAAGAGTATACAGACTTTTAGAACAGTATGCACTATACAAGTTGGTTATTATCATTCTAGTTGTTATTGTGTTAACATACTAGAAACACTGCCATCTTCTTTTTTTAAATTTATTTATTTTTTATTCTAAGATGTTATAAATGACAGCAGAATGCATTACATTTCATATTACATATATAGAGCACTTTTTTTTTACAAATCTCTGGTTGTATGCAAAGTATATTCTCGCCATTCGTGACTTCATACATGCACTTAGGGTAATGATGTCTATCTCATTCTACCATCTTTTTTTTTTTTTTTGCCATCTTTTAATAGTGTGTTAACTAGAGTTTTAGCTTGAGTGCTGGAGATATGGATTAGTGGTAGAGCACTTGTCTAGTATGTGTGAGGCCCTGAGTTCAACCCCCAGTACCATAAAAAGAAAAAAATAAAAGTTTTAACTTGAATGTCATTCTCTTTTCTCTTGTCAGGGTATCTTGGTGACTGTATATATAATTTATTCTGCAGATAATTTAAAAATATTAAAAGTATTTTGCAAACAGAGGCATGGGTCAGACACATGAAATGGGATAGCTGCCCCTGCTTTTGAGAGTGGTATGTGCGAGGGAGAGCTCCCTACCAGCTCCCAGTGGCACACACTCAGTTTCAGGGCTAGATCTGTACCATAACTTCCATGATGACCATTCAGGGACTGAGAGTAAGATGGTGAGGGCAGCCCCTCAGCAAGAGACACAGACACACAATTTGCTGGAATCCATCAGTCAATTGTTTGTCAGACCACAAGGAGGGAGCTCTTTCTTCTCCTTAAATATCAGATTCTGTTTCTCCCTGGCTAAAGTTAAAAGTGATTATGTTTCCAATTGGCATGGCACAAGTTCTACATTGCTAATAGGCTCCCTGGCACAATGCAGAGAACCCATGTGCCAGTACTTGCAGTACCCACAGAGGACTGTGCTAATCTCTTTACCTAAATATAGTTGTGACTGTCACCATCCAACCTGTGGGTGGTGTGCAGTTTGCCACCTGCATACCTTACAGAATTCACGTGTCATCTAATACCTTCCTGCTGCTGTCTTAGCAAGAACTTGGAGGAGTGGCATTAAGTGGCATGAGAATGGGAGCCAGGTCACAGGCAGGGTGTCCTGACCTCTGAGGTCTCACTGAACTTCATGGTGCCCCTGGTTCCTGCACTCCACCCCACCCCCCAACCTGAATTGAAGCTCGGATGCTGACACCAATGCCATAATGTTAGAGTCCTACTCTGTATCCTGCCAAATCATGGCCACATTCCAGTGCCATCAATCATCCCTTGCCTAACAGTGAGGTGGCAGTCACAACAGAGAGGCATGGGGGTGGCTGTTCTGTGCTTCTGGGCTTGTACCAAAGGGGAGCATGACTGCAAAATCCCTGCCACTCTCCACCCAGCAGCAGGGAAAGTGGCACCTTTGTGGCTTAGAGGCATGAAGTGCAAATGAGAAGGAGTTTATTTTCAGCAAAATCTTCCAAATCATTATGATGTCTATGAGGAGACTTTTCTTTACTAAAGCTTCTGGGCCACTGGTATGAATCATTAGCTGCTTTTTACCTCACACCTAGAAGGCATGCGCACCTGGTGGGGCTGGGCTTAGGTGCCCAATGATTGAGTTATTTCTAGTGTAATTATTTTTCTGATTTTCTTCATGCAAGAAGAAATTACTCATGTCAGTATCATGTTTGAATGTCCTACTTTTTAAAAGTGTTTTGCCTAGAGCAGGTGATGAGCCCTATCTGCCACCAGGTGAGGAGGAAAGGGTGGACAGGGATGAATATATTCAACTCCCTGGGTCTCGAGGTTGGTGCAGTCAGGGCACTTGGCCTTCAAATTTTCAAATTTCTATTTGGGAAGGACATTTAACATTTAACATTTATATTGTGAATACTGAGAAAGACTTATTTTTTTCCATCTAGTACTTTCACTCAGTGCACAATGAGGAGAAATTCTCTAAAGAATTATTTTTAACTATGTTTTTTAAATCAGAGGAATATTTTTCTTTCCATAGGAAATTTTATACTGCATACCAGTATAAAAAACTGGAAGAGCAACAGTAATAACAACGGCAGGAAATCTTATCTGTTGATAAGTGGAAGTGGCACCAATTCTTATTTCCCCAGGTCCCTGGGAAGTAGCTCAGCAGGTTTCTAATACCCTTGGTGCTGCGACCCTCTTTCTTCAATTTGATTCCAGTTATCTTCCTCATGCCCAAAGCCCTCAACTTGATCCTTCACAAGGGCAATGGGATGTTATTGGGGAGCCTGAGCATTTTATTCTGCATGATTCAGGCAGGGTGCATGGAGACCTGGACTCTTCATTGAATTTGGTCATTGCTAGTCCTTGGCAAAGATTAGTAACTTGAATCATTTGTCATTCAAAAATATGAACTAACTGCGTACCTTCTATACATTGCTAACATCTCTAATGGAGCTCGTGGATTATATTCTCAAGTGGGAAGATGGAATACATATGGAAAACAACAAGCTAACAAAATGTGATTTTTTAAAAAAATTATTTTTTAGTTGTAGGTGGACACAATACCTTTATTTTATTTTTAGGTGGTGCTGAGGATCGAACCCAGTGCCTCATGCATGCTAGGCAAATGCTCTACCTTTGGGCCACAACCCCAGCCCCCAAAATATGCTTTTTTTTTTTTTTTGTACTGGGGATTTAACTCAGGGGCACTCGAACACTGGGCCACATCCCTAGCCCTTTTTTGTATTTTATTAGAGACAGGGTCTCACTGAGTTGCTAAGTGCCTCGCCATTGCTGAGGCTGGCTTTGAACTTCAATCCTCCTGCCTCAGCCTCCCAAGTGCTGGGATTACAGGCGTGCGCCACCGCGCCCGACTCCCAGAATGATTTTTTCCTATTAGTTATAAGTGTTATAAAGAAAACAAAGCCAGGTAATGGGATAAAACGAGAATTACATGTCTGATAGAATGAGAGTAGTTCTTTAGATTGGGGGCTCAGGGAAATGTCTCACCAAAAACTGACATTAAGCTGTGATCTGATCAATGTGAAGGGGAAAGCCCACAGGAAGAGTATTCTCAGCAGAGAATAGCTTGTGACCATGAGGTATCAATTTCCCCATACTTTCATTCTGCATATACATGGATGCCAGGAGCTTCCAGGAGCTTCCTGGAGCCCTTAGACCTCTGTGTTGAAAGGGAATCGCTGTGGCAAGTAAAATAAAGCATTAAGTGCAGGCAAAGCTTGTCTTTTGTCTATGTGAAGTTGCTCACAGACTAGGATAGTGTTGCTCTCTGCAGCTGCTGGAACAAGAGACAAATGGGGCTGAGAGGATGTGAAGTGGCCCTAAGAAGTATCTGATATACATTTATTCATTCAACAGTTATTTCAGATCTACTATTTGCCAGGTAGGGTGATAAGATGATCTGGCAGTGACCAACACAACACAAACTCTATTCTCAAGAAAACCACAGTTTGAGGATTATTGTGAACTTAAAAGGAGATGAGTACTTAAAATAAGGTCTCTTAAAATAAGCTCTCAGTAGTTGTGGATAATTTTATTTTGTGGCTCTGTTAAAATACATTTGGTCTAGCTCCCAGATACCTCTGTTAGTGACATGCTCACAAGCAAGGACACAAAGTGATTCCATCATTTAAACATGGTGTAAGTTTAATATGTACTTATTAGAAATATGTACTTATTAAGTCTGATGATTTATCCTAAGTAAATCAAGTTAAATCCCTAGATAGCTAAAATGAATGAATGACAAAAAGAATAGAACACCTGAATAGGTGGAAAAGCTCTCAAGGGAGCTGAATTTAAGGAGGACTGGCTTTAAGTGATGTGACCTTATTTTCCTAGAAAACAAAGTGATGAGAGCACAGGTGACCCTCACATTTTTACTAATTAATTGAATCTTGCCAGGATAAGAGTGTGAATTCAAATAAAACTTCAGAGCTTTTGCTAACTTTGTGGAGCCATAATGTGTGCCCCATTTTATCCTTCTGTTGTATGATTCAGACTCCACCTGTGGGGATACATTCAACAAAGATCATGGTTTATGAAATCATCCAGACCTGGATTCAAATCCTGGCTTCACCATTTTCTAGCAAGGTGACATTGGGTAAGTGTAAGAAATAATGAGGTGCTGCAAGAAATCAAACACATGGTCAGAAACAGGTATGAAACTAAAGGAAGAAATTATAGAAGACCTTAGAAGATGGAAATATCTACCTTGCACTTGGATAGGCAGAATTAATATTGTCAAAATGACCATATTACCAAAAGCACTATACAGATTTAATGAAATTCCAATCAAAATCCCAATGATATTCCTCATAGAAATAGAAAAAGCAGTTATGAAATTCATCTGGAAAATATAAGAGACCCAGAATAGCTAAAGAAATCTTTAGCAAGAAGAGTGAAGCAGGTGGCATCACTATACCAGACCTTAAATTATACTACAGAGCAACAGTAACAAAAACAGCATGGTATTGGCACCAAAATAGATGGGTAGACCAACGGTACAGAATAGAGGACACAGAGACTAATGCATATAATTTCAGTTTTCTTATATTAGACAAAGGCACCAAAAATGTACTTTGGAGAAAAGATAGCCTCTTCAACAAATGGTGCTGGGAAAAC
The DNA here is from genome assembly GCA_025594165.1 of Tamias sibiricus. Lineage (NCBI taxonomy): Eukaryota > Metazoa > Chordata > Mammalia > Rodentia > Sciuridae > Tamias > Tamias sibiricus. The sequence goes on along the minus strand of CM046663.1, from coordinate 135,293,966 downwards.
TGGAAATCCATATGCAACAAAATGAAATTAAACCTCTATCTCTCACCATGCACAAAATTCAACTCAAAGTGGATCAAGGATCTAGGAATTAGACCAGAGACACTACACCTAATACAAGAAAAAGTAAGCTCTAATCTCCAACATGTTGGATTAGGCCCCAAGTTCCTTAATAAGACTCCTGTAGCACAAGAATTAAAATCAAGAATCAATAAATGGGATAGATTCAAATTAAAAAGCTTCTTCTCACCAAAAGAAACAGAGAGGTGAATAGAGAGCCAACTAATTGCGAACAAATTTTTACCACATGCACGTCAGATAGAGCACTAATCTCTAGAATATATAAAGAACTCAAAAATCTTAACACCAAAAAAACAAATAACCCAATCAATAAATGGACCAAGGAACTGAAAAGGCACTTCTCAGAAAAAGATAAACAATCAATCAACAAATACATGAAAAAATGTTCAACATCTCTGGCTATTAGAGAAATGCAAATCAAAACTACTCTAAGATTTCATCTCATACCAGTCAGAATGGCAGCTATTAAGAACACAAACAACAATAAATATTGGAGAGAATGTGGGGAAGAAGGAACATTCATACATTGCAGGTGGGACTGCAAAATGGTGCAGCCAATATGGAAAGCAATATGGAGATTCCTTGGAAAACTGGGAATGGAACCACCCTATGACCCAGCTACCCCACTCCTTGGTCTATACCCAAAGGACTTAAAAACAGCATACTACAGGGACATACCACATCAATGTTTATAGCAGCACAATTCACAATAGCTAAACTGTGGAACCAACCTAGATGCCCTTCAGTTGATGAATGGATAAAGAAACTGTGGTATATATACACAATGGAGTATTACTCAGCAATAAAAGAGAATAAAATAATGGCATTCGCAGGTAAATGGATGAAGTTGGAGAATATAATGTTAAGTGAAGTTAGCCAATCTCAAAAAGCCAAATGCTGAATATTTTTCTCTGATATAAGGAGGCTGATTCACAGTGGGGTTGGGACGTGGAGCACAGGAAGATTAGAGGAACACTAGAATGGCCTATGGGGAGGGAGGGAAAGGGAGAGGGGCAAAATGGTGAAGAAAAAAAAAAGATGGTAGAATGAAATGGATATCATTACCCTAAGTGCATGTACGAAGACAGACATGGTGTGAATATACTTTGTATGCAACCAGAGATATGTAAAAATGTACTCTGTAAGTATAATATGAAATGTAATGCATTCTGCTGTCATTTATAACAACTTAGAATAAAAAAAATTAAAAAAAAAAAGAAATGGGTGTGCAAGGCACAACTGTACATCTGCAGAAGGGTGCATTCCCAAAGGGAACCTGGCAAGCAAGCACACTGGGGTGGACAGTCCATCAATATTTACCTCTAACGAGATAGTGCTACTCACTCCTGATAGGAAACCTTGGAGGTACAGTCCATGTGATTAGCTAATTTAAAATGGGGCATGGGCATGGAAAAGGGCTACAGTTGTGATTGGATACTTGTTAGGGAATTAAAAATGGTGCAACTGTGGTCATATGGTGCCCTAAATTTAAGATGGTTCCATTCCAATCACATGATTTCCAAATTTTAAGATGGCTCTACTCTGACCACATGGTGCCCTAACTTAAGATGGCTCCATTATACACGTGAAACTTAAGTTATAGTAATCATGCCTGTGTTGCATTACAGGTTTAATAGAAAAGAAAACATAAATCTTACAGTAAACTACTTAATCTCTTTTAAATTGCCTCATTTTTCCATGGGGATTGTTGTATAGAAGGAGATACATACTTAACATAAAGCCTGATAAAGTTAGTGCTCCATAATTACTAGCTATTGTTATTAGCATAATTTTGTATTAAAAAGGTCACTTCATCTGTTAGCTTTCTTTCCCAGGGATTTCCATCTATGACAAGTTCATAGGTCAGGGATGAATGGTTGGTAACGTTGTTATAGTTTAGATATGAGGTGTTCCCCAAAAGCTCTCGCGAAATGATGTGTGAATGAACATTCACAGAGGTGAAGTTATTAGATTATGAAATCTTTAACCTGATTAGTGGATTGATCCAATGATATGGATTAACTGGATGGTAACTATAGACATGTAGAATGTGACTAAAGGAAGTAGGTCACTGGGGGCATACCTTTGGCATTTGTATTTTGTCCTTGGTGAGTCCCAGAGTTCTTTCTCTTCTTCCTGGTTGCCATGTCCTGAATTGTCTTCTTCTGCCACACCCTTCCACCATGATGTTCTTCCTCACCTGGAGCCCAGACCTATGGATGGAGTTCATGGACTGAACCTCTAAAATGGTAAGCCAAAATAAACTTTTCCTCTTCTAAGTTGTTCTTTTTTTTAATATTTATTTATTTTCTTTAATTGTACACAATGTAATGCATTTATGTTTACGTGGTGCTGAGGATCGAACCCGGGCCACACACATGCTAGGCGAGTGCTCTACCACTGAGCCACAACCTCAGCCCTCTAAGTTGTTCTTGTAGGGTATTTCTCTGTGATGAAAAGCTGACTAAAATAAACATGAATTAGTTAAAGTCACAATTGGAGGACCAACATTGGCTTAAATACAGTAAAAATTTCTCTTTCTTTAAAGTCAGAAAGTGTAATTTACTCTAAGAAATCCCTAGAACTGGCTCCTATTGTAGTGTAAGCCATTCATTTCCAAGGTCAACTCATGGTCCAAAATGGTTGCTCTAATTACCATCATCTGGTATTCCAGCCAATGGGAAAGAGTAAGGAAGTTGTGAAGGGTAAAGGATAATGTCAGCTGTTTCTTAAAGAAGGTGCTGCATGAATTTGTTTACATTTCATTGACCAATATGTAGTGCTATGGTCTTCCCCTAGCTTCAAGGGAAAATGTAGATTATTCTAGGTAGCTATATTCCCAGCTTAAATTTTCATTGATGTAGAAGAGAGAGAATGGATACTAGGAGCCAATTATCAGTCTCTGTTACAGTGAGCTACTTTTCAGGACACCCAGAGTGGGGAATTTTGGCTGGATGGCAGAAGAGAAAATAATTATTTAAAGTAGTTGGTGTCTGATAAGCCAGTTTTTTATCTTACCAAGAAAATATCTTGCATTACTCTGTCTAATCAGGTAGCCACTAGGGCTGGGGTTATAGCTCAGTGGTTGAGCACTTGTCTCACAAGTGTGAGGCACTGGGTTCGATCCTAGGCACCACATTAAAAAAAAGTAAATAAATAAAAAATAAATAAAAAACATGTGGCTATTCCAAATTGAGATGCGCTGTTAAGTATAACATACATACTGGATTTCAAAGACTTTGTATGGAAAAAGGAGGTAAAACATTAATAATTTTTAAGTGCATACATGTTGAAATGTTAATATTTTACATGTATTGGATTAAATAAATGATGTCATTAGAATTAACTTCAACTTTTTCTTTTTACTTTTTAAATTAAAAATTATACGTGTGGCTTGCATTTTATTTCTGTTAGAAAGCATTGACCTAGAATGTCCCAAATCTAATAGAACTTGTCTCTGTAGAAAGGAGTTTCTGTATAGTCCTGAGAAGGATCATTCCCTGAATGAATTATTCAATGAATGATGAATTCTCTAACATGGGACTCAAAAAGCAAGATTTTGGCACCACACTTGGAAATGCTGCTAGAGGGAGTGTGTTTCAGTGTCCCTTCAGGGGACAGATATCAATGTTGACATCTCCTCAGAGCATCCAAGTGAACTCGACTTCATGATATTTCTTGTTCAGTAAACCATTTTAGGGTTCCATTTTAAGATCACTTTTAGTGTTTCTATAAATATTTTCCACAAAAATGAGACATTGACTAGTAAGCTAAGCAATATGTCTGGGAGGAATGACATGTCTGAACTTAAAAAACTGGAATGCTAATGATAAGGACATGCGTTTGCTACCCCAAAGTTTTTCTTCCTGTCAAGAGTCCCTAAAATGGGTGGGGTTGTGGCTCAGCGGCACAGCGCTCGCCTCACATGCGCGCGCGGCCCGGGTTCGATCCTCAGCACCACGTAAACATAAATGCATTGCATTGTGTACAACTAAAGTAAATAAATAAATATTTAAAAAAACATTAAAAAAAAAAGAGTCCCTAATTATCTTGACTAGTGGTTCTCAAAGTATGGGTTGTGGACCCTGCAGGATCACTGTCACCTGGCAGCTTGTTTTAAATGCAGATTCCTGGGTCCTACTCCAGACCTAAGGAATCAAACACTGTGGGGTTGGAGTCCAGCACAGGGTGTTTTAGCAAGCTTCCAGATGATTCTGCTATAAGCTAAAGTTTGAGGATCATCAGTTTAAAGCTGTAGTTTCCTTGCCAAATAGATCTTTACCCCCATAAAATACATCCAGCAATTTATTTATTTATTTATTTAATTTTTAAAAAATTTTCTTTAGTTGTAGGTGGACACAATACCTTTATTTTTATTTATGTGGTGCTGAGGATCGAACCCAGGGCCTCACACATTCTAGACAAGTGCTTTACCGCTGAGCCATAGTCCCAGTCCCGCAATTTATTTTTAAATTAAAAAAAATCATCCTTTTTAATGCTGTATGTCACAAGAAGGAAAGTATGCAGGAAGTGTTACCTCTTGGTTGTAAACGTGATATCACATTTCTTTCTGGTTTCTGAGTAAAATTTGGTAAGAAAATGAGATCTCATTTAAAAAGTATGAGGCTGGAGGCTGTTGTTGGGGTAAGTCTCCTTACCCTGCCTCACTGCTAAGCTCACTTCTAAATGTACTGCAATTCCTCCTGGAAGTGTCTGTGCTGGGAACAGTCAATCTGCTCAGGTTCCCCCTTCTGGCTTTGGTAGCTACCTGGACTTCCTGTCTGCTCCCATGCAGCTTCTGCTCTCTATTTTTCTCCTTTCCAGCCTGATTCTCTCCCCTCTGAGCGGCATTCTTTATTGTCCCAAACAGTTCACTTCCTTAATTTTAGTTAGTGTGAGCAGTTTCGCTCTGTAAGGCCATTCCCAACTCCTGAGCCCTTAAATTGTTTCTCTGGCCCATCCAAGCCCAGTTCTTCTTCCAAGGCACAGACTCACAGTCCTACTCCTGAAATATGATGCATATTGACAGGCTCAGCCAGCAGCAGTTCCATCAAATGTGTGGGAACCTGCACAGATGCCTGCTCTTTGCTTGCTGACCCACCCCCGGCCCCCCTACCTCTGTTACCCTCCCCACCCCTGGCTAGGGACTGAAGTTTGCCCTTTGTGTTTTCTCCCAGTCCTGAAGCCTGAAGCCAGGAACTCCAAGGTCCATGTGCCATCAGGGTTGGTTTCTGGTGAGACCTCTCTTGTAGGCTTGTAGACAGATGGCTCTCTTGCTGTGTCCTCAAACAGCCTCTTCTCTGTGCACACTTGCAGGGAAGTTTGCATTCTGGTGTCTTTTCCTTATCTTTCTTTTAATCATTTATTTTTAAATTGAGAAAATTTGCATATTACATATTTGTTTTTCATATTGTATATTTATCGCATACAAATTGATTTTTGAAATATGAAATGACTAAATTAGTTAACATATGTATTATTCAGTTAACATATGTATTATTCCACATATTTATTGTTTTATGAGAACACTTAAAATTTATTCTTAGTGATTTTCAAGAATACAATACATTGTTATTAACTATAGCCACAAGGTTGTACAATAGATCTCTGAATTTATTTCTCATATCTAACTGAAAGTTTATATCATTTGACCAGCATCTCCCCATACTCCCTTGAGTTTCTTGACCTGCTGATGGAAAGCCATGTATGAGATCCTGCCTGTGTGTCAGCTGGTCTTCTGGCCCTTTGGGACAGGAATTGGGTGGGGTGGGTAGCAAATGGATGGGATATCAGTGGATCTGAAAACTAATGCCCTGCCCTTTCCATCTCTTACATGGACAAGCCTCAACAATGTCTATGTCATCTTGTAGTTTACAAAACACCTTCAGATTTCATAATTTACAAAGCATCTCAACCATTCTGAGAGGGAAGCAGGGTTATCACCATTATTTTATAGATTAAACAACTGAGATTGGAATGTTGTCATCTTTCTGCAGGTGGTTCAAACAATAAAAAGCAAAGTTAGGCTTATATCCATTTAGGTTTTTTTTTCCCTGTGGTACCAGGGATTGAACTCAGGGGCACTCAACCACTAGGCCACATCCCCAGCCCTTTTTTAAAAAGGAAATATCACTGAGGGTCTCACTGAGTTGCTAAGTGCCTTGCCATTGCTGAAGCTGGCTTTGAACTCGCAATCCTCCTCCTGCCTCAACCTCCCAAGTGCTGGGATTACAGGCCTGCGCCACCGCGCCTGGCTCCCATTTAGGTTTTATGTCACATTGACCTTTAGTTTACCAAATCCCCCTGGTTAAGTGGACACAATTTCACACTAATAAAGTCTAAGGGACATCTCAATGGCTTTGTTCAATGAAGTTTTTACACAGTAATGCATTTATGGAAATCACATTTGTATTGAGTTTATAGTGGTCAGATTCATTACTTTTGCTAATTTCTGTAATGATTGTGTGTAGAAGCCTTTATTATTCTTGGTTTTTTTCTTTTTTCTTTTTTTTTTTTTGAGAAAACTCAGACTCAGGTAAGATGAGTAACTTGCTCAAGGTTACATGAGTGTCATGGCAGATTGTTACTTGGTTCTTCTCACAATAGAACCTCTGTCCACTATGTGTTCCTCCTCTCTGCTATAAATAGAAAGAAGATGAGCCCAATAAGGTAGGTTTTCCCCAAACTGTTCTGTTTAGAAACACAGACACTTATGTTTCTTTCTCACCTTTCCATGAATTCTCCCAAAATCTAGAGGTGAGAACAAATGCCTCAGGTGATGCTTCTCTCTGAGGCTGGGAAAGTGAGGCTGAGAAACAGCTGCATGGGAAAGATGCTTGCAGAGTACTGCATTTAGTTTCTTCTAGACTTCACAAGTTTTTCATGTGGGATATTTCCTTTTTTAAAAAAAATTCAATTTATTTTATTTTATTTTTATTATTTTTTAAAAATATTTATTTATTTGCTTTAGTTGTACATAATGCAATGCATTTATGTTTACGTGGTCCTGAGGATCGAACCCGGGCTGCGCACGTGCGAGGCGAGCACTCTGCCGCTGAGCCACAACCCCAGCCTTATTTTATTTTTAATACCAGGGATTTAGCCCAAGGGTGCTTGACTACTGAGCCACATCCCCAGCCCTTTTTTATATTTTACTTAGAGACAGGGTCTCTCTGAGTTGCTTACGGCCTCACTAAGTTGCTAGGGCTGGCTTTGAACTCATGATCCCCTTGCCTCAGCCTTCCAAGCTGCAGGGATTATAGGCGTGAGCCACTGCACCTGGTTTAAATTTATTTTTTAACAAATATATAAAACATAAAGATTGTACATATGAACAATGTACCATATGATGTCTCAATACATGTATACCTTGTATAATCTTTAAATCAAGTTAAATATCTCCTTATACAATTATTATTCCTTTATGCTGAAACATTAAAAAGCCTTTCTTCCAGCTTTTTGAAATAAATAGTATAATATTCTTATTTGGGGGGTATTTCCTTTTAATGGGTGTTTTAGGTGGGACTTTGGGTCATTGAAAGAACTCTGACCACTAAATCTTTTTTGTTTTATTCTTTATGCATAATTTTCTATCCATCTAAGGTTTGGCTTTCTTGTATAGCAACACTGACTCTAATTAAATTTCATTTAGTGAAACACTGACCTGGATAAGACTATTTTAAATTCAAATTTTATCCTTTAAGGGCCAGCCATCTTTTCCCTGTTGCAAATTTCATGTAAGTAGTAAGAGTCACAACCCTTCTGAAAATAGACATCAATTGTTAAACTGGTTCTTAAAAATTCTGTCAGGGATTTCCATTGCCAGAAGACTCTAGAACCTTTAACCAGAATTGGCATCATCTGGAAGCTTATTAGAAATGTAGATGCAGGCTCTGTTTCAGGAATTCTGAATCAGAATCTGCATTTAACAAGATCCCTGCATTCATGTGCATGTTAACATTTGGGAAGCACTAGTGAGGGATACCTTTTCTTTTAGTAATACAGTTGGCTCTCTACATCCTTGGATCCAATCAACCTTAGATAAAAAATATAAAAAAAATCATCTCCACAAACATGAACAGGCTTTTTTTCTCATCATTATTCTCTACACAGGCAGTATAACAACAATTTACATATCATTTATATAATATAAGCCCACACATTTCCATGGTTCACTTCTAACATCATTTTCAGCTCTTTCCAGTCATCACCTTCTCAGAGACACCTTCACTAATTACTCATAAAACTTTTCTCCAAAGTCTTTATAGCTTTTTATTCTAGTTTACTTTTCTTCATAGCACTCATCTTCATCTTTACTTGAATGCTATATTGTCGGGAACTTCGACTGAATTATGGGTCTTAAACTGTCCTGTGACAGAGGCAATGTCTCTCTTGGGAACTCTCACAGCAGAGGTGCTGATGGAGACTGCCCAGTTGCTATGGTGACACCCTGTTCAATAGGAGGTTTTGTGCCATCCACGGAGCTATTCAGTTCTTCACCTTGAGGTTCAGATGCTGGCTGCTCCCGGGTAGAAAGTAATGGGCGCAAGCTGATGATCGTAATCGGGCTGCTCATACTCCAAACCTTGATTCTGCTTACTTTGAAGAAACTTTCTCACAATAAATCCTTTTGATGTTTAAACCTACACAGTAAATGTGCTGAACTTGTTTGTGGTCACTGTTTCCCCACCAGGGATTTCACCGATCCACCGAGTCCCAGCTTGCTCTATTTATATGTCTTTTCTCCATCAACTCATCATCCCTGTCAGGTTACCTGAATTAACAGCCATGCTGTTTGCTGCAATATATCTTTAAAATTGTATTTATTTATTCCCCTGCCCCACTAGAACAATATCTTTGAGGTCAGGGACTCTGTCCACTTCAGTCTCCATTCTATCTCCAGTACTTAGAAAGGTGACTGGTGCATAGTCAACTATCAATAAAGATTTGCCCGATTGAATGAATAAGAAGAGAACCATGTCTGAGCATCTGTGAAGCCATAGCCTTGGGCATACTGGTGTGGCTTTGGAAACCCAGCATTGAAGACAATATAGACATTGTTTAGGCAACTCCCTGTACCCAGAACACAGCTCCAAGCTTAATGGCCAAGAAACTACTATTAGCTTATTAACCAATGAATGTTAAAACATACATTATAAATAAAACAGGTAACAAGGGAATTTTTCTACACCTGATCAGACATTTAATTATTATAGTTTAATAGATTTGAGGCAAGACATATAGCTAATAACTTCTTGCCATAAAAGAAAAAAAAAACTCTGCAAGTTATTTGTTGCTAAGAAGAGTAAATTAATTGCAATTCAGTATTTGGAAAGTGTCCATCTAAGCAAACCAGGACTTTCATTGATTTTTCTTTTCTTTAGTTTTTTTTTTTTAATTAAAGTATTTTTCAGAGCAAGATTTTTTTTTAGAAGAATTGCACAGAAATAAAGAGCATTCCCCTGTACTTTCCCCTCAGTCCTGCTTTGTTATGTTGTATTTGTTACCACTGATGAACCATTGGTGATATATTATTATTAACTAAAATCTGGGGTTTACATCATGGTTTACTCCTTGTATTGCACAGAGTTATGGATTTTGCCAAATGATAATGTAATTTTCTGCCCTACAACCCCCACCCCACCCCATGCTCCTCCCCCTCCTCTCCCAGACCTTGGCAACCACTGATCTTTTTTTTTTTTTTTTTCTCTATAGTTTGGCTTTTATTTTATTCATGGTAAAGTGATTGTTGTAAAATGGGGAGAAATTGAAAAGAAGTAAATAACAAAAAATTAGGGCAGCATAATATCCATTTAATTCTGTTGGATTCCAGGCAGGAGGCCGCGCCTCCCAGGCAGGAGGCCACACCTCCCCAGGTGCTTTGTTAAAAACTACACCTCCCAAGATCCTCAGCGTGACCAGAAAACCTGACCAGCAAGTGCCCTGTCCACTAACCTCCTGACCTCTGGTAGCCTATAGGGCAAGGACTCACTCCAAGGGGGTTTTATGACCCCTACTCTATTTAAACCAGCCCTGGACTGAGCTCGCTCTCTGTTCCTGCTCCTCTCTGTTCCTGCTCCTCTCCTGCCCTCTGTTCCTGCCTCTCTCTGTTCCTGTTCCTGCTCTCTGTTCCTGCCTCTCTCTGTTCCTGCTCTCGGTTCCTGCTCTCCGTTTCCTCGTACTCCAGCTCCCGTTCGTCCCCTGCGGTTCATCCCCATCCCCTCCACGTGTTTCTTTTGGTAATTCAATAACCCCCCTTCCTTTTTCCTATACGGCGGTTTCAGTGTGCGTTCATCTATCCTGCAACTTTTCTAACAATTTGGTGCCGAAACCCGGGAAGGAGACGCGCATCTAACCCGTCTCCGTTGGTCTGTCCACCTTTTCTACGTCATCGCGGGACTTCGGTAAGCCCCCCCCCCGTCCACCCCGAGTTCCTAAACCTGTCTGGCCAATGCGTGGTGAAAATTGACCGTTGAGTTTCCGGCAATCTCTCCCGTGGCCTTACAGGGGGGAGAGCACCCCACCCAAGTCCTAAGGGCGATGGTGGACCCCGGGAACTCCCCTCCCCCTCCCCCACCTTTGTCTGCCCGCTCACCTTTTATCTGCCCACTCTAAAATTTCCAGCTGTAAGATTAGGGCTCTCGGCTGTGAGTGGCTAGAAAAGTTCCCCTCTGCACTCCGGACTTGAGCTTCCTTTTTCTGTTTGGAACGGAAAAAAAAAACCGAAACCTCCACGGAGTAAGCTCATAGTCCTCCGGCATCTTGAGAAACCCCCCATCTGGGACGGGACGCGGCTTCTCAGATGTCCCATGTTCGTTTGACTCGGTGACGACTGGGCGAGCGGACTTGGACCTCATTCTAATACATGTTTTAAAGGGGACGCCTTTTAAAATACAGTATTAGCCTCTCCCCGTTAACGGGAAACATGGGAACTTCCCTATCAGCTCCAGCCGACTCACCCCTCAATTGCCTCCTAAGAAATCGGGCACGTTTGGGCTTAAAACCCCAGATTAAAAAAAACAAATTGATAAAGTTATGTACAAAAATATGGCCTTCTTACCCGTTATCCAATCCGTGGCCAGAGTCAGGATCCCTAGATCCCCGGGTTTTACGGGAGCTTTCCAGCTTTTGCCAACATGTTCGAATCCTTCCTTGTGCACCAGGTGCAGCCCCGAGATGGTATTGCTCGCCTACAGGCCTGCGGATTCCCCCCCATCTTCGATTGACCCCGATTTCGACCCAGGATTAGAGGCTCCACCTCCCCCGTACTGGCAGCCTAGAACGCTCCCAACCTCTTCCCCGCCCCCAGCTCAGGCTTTCGAAATTGGCGCGCTTTCCCGCTCAGACCCTCCCCCCCTTTGTCTTCATCCTTTGCTCCGCCCCCGCCTTCCGCTCCATCAGAATCCTCCTCTGTAGGCCCGCCTTCTCCTTCCACGTCATTTCCGGTGCCTTCACCGCCGCTACCCCCCCCGCCCACTCAACCTCCCGTTCCTAGCTCCGCGCCCCTTCCGCTGTTGGTTCCGAGTCATTTCCGGCCACGGCTCCCCCGCCCTCTCCAGCCATGCAGCCGTTACTGGACGCGCTGCCCCAGGCTTCAGCACTTAATCCCTCGGATTCTGCGACGCATCCTTTACCAGACGTGCTGCCTCAGGCTTCGGCCCTCTCCCTGGTTCCTTCCCTTTGGCAGCAACGGAGAGAGAGAGTGATGTAGCCCATGCCTCTTCCCCAGCCTCTTCTGCGGAGTTACTCCCGGACCCAGCAGTTCCTGTAGTGTCCCTCCCAGACTCGCCTAATACGTCGCTGCCCCCTGCGTTCAGTCCTCCCATGACTTGCTCGAAAAAGCAGGCAGCTCAGATAATCGCGCCGTTAAGGGAGGTAGCTGGGACAGAAGGGGTGGTAAGGGTGCATATCCCGTTCTCCATGTCAGATCTTTCCCAAATTGAACGGCGCTTGGGTTCATTTACAACAGACCCCACAACCTACATAAAAGAATTCCAATGGGTCACCCAAGCATACAGCCTTACATTTCATGACGCATACTTTATTTTGTCAAATACCTTACTTCCTGAAGAGCGTAGACGAGTCTGGGAGCAAGCAAGAGCATATGCAGATGAGACTCACAGAGTAAACCCAAATTTCCCCTTTGGTCCTGAGGCTGTCCCAGATATCCACACTGGGATTACAATGCCCCAGGGGACGTGGTCTTAAGGGATCAGTTTTTAATGTGCATAGTAGATGGTCTTAAACGAGCAGTTCAAAAACCTGTTAATTTTGATAAGCTACAGGAAATTATTCAAAAGAGAGAAGAAACCCCCTCTGAATTCTTAGATCGGCTCACAAAGTCCCTCCAAAAGTACACAAATTTAGATCCCGAGTCCCCGTGGGGCCGTCAAGTACTTATGACATACTTCCTATCCCAAAGCTACCCCGACATTCGAGCTAAGTTAAGGAAATTAGAACAGGGTCCTATGAGCCCCCAGACCGAGATTTTGGCCACGGCTTTTAAAGTCTATCATAACCGTGAAGAAGACGCCGAATGTTGCAGGTTCCAAAAGTATGAGAAGGCTGAGCGGTCAAAGCTCCAAATGTTAGCCCAAGCCCTTAGGGGCCCTGACTCTCAGGCCTCAAGAAAAGGGGTACATAAGTCCACACAGGAGGAACCCCCAGGGCCTTGCTTTAGGTGCGGGAGAGATGGACACTGGGCTAGAGAATGCCCTAATCCCAGGCCCCCTAAGCGCCCATGCCCAAAGTGTTCCAAGATGGGCCATTGGGGCGTTGACTGCCCCAGTTCCCGCAGGGGGGCTGGACCGGTCACAAACCCCAGCCTGCTGGCACTGGCCACGGAAGACTGATGGGGCCCAGGGGCTCCTCTCCTGACCGTTGACATCGCATTAAAGGAGCCCAGGGTTACTCTCCTTGTTGATGGATGCCCCGTAAATTTCCTACTAGATACAGGAGCCACCTCCTCGGTCTTGAGGGAGTTTTGGGGCCCCACCACCATAGCACCATCCCCTATTGTCGGGGTAGAGGGAAATGCTGTTCGCCCCCGCAAGACTCCTATGCTGTCTTGCTGTCTTCACCACCATCCCTTCACCCACCAGTTTCTGGTAATGCCTCAATGTCCTGTGCCCCTATTGGGCAGAGACATATTGGCCAAATTTCAGGCCTCAATTGTGTTCTCCAATATGCCTAGCTCAGTTGTGCTCCCTGGTTCGTCTTGCTCCGTCTCCTCCCCCATTTTTCTTCTCATTGTTTCAAAGGCCACTGACCCATCACCCCCTACTGATGCTGATGAGGAAACCCCATCGCCCTCTAGTGATGTAAGATCCCCTCAGCCCCCTACCGAGGCAGAAACCCCCCAACCTCCTATCGACGTAGAAACCTTTCATTACCCTGTCCCCGCCGATTTAGTTGACCCCAAAGTCTGGGATACTCAGACTCCTTCCCTTGCTCAGTGTGACCCCGTACAAATATACCTTAAAGATCCCCAACGTTTCCCCAATAAAGCCCAATATCCACTTCCAGCCGCGAGCCTCAGAGGTCTTCAACCCATCATCTCAGATCTTTTGCGGAAACGTTTTCTCAGACCCACCCATTCCCCTTATAATACCCCTATATTGGCAGTTCAGAAGTCCAATGGGTCCTATCGGCTAGTCCAAGACCTTCGTCTCATCAATGAGTCTGTCAAACCTATACACCCTGTGGTCCCAAATCTGTATACTATCCTCTCCCTAATTCCTTCCTTATTCACCCATTTCTCAGTAATTGACCTGAAAGATGCCTTCTTCACTGTGCCCTTAGCCCCAGAATCACAAGACCTCTTTGCCTTTACTTGGACAGATCCAGATACCTGGCATTCCCAACAGTTGACCTGGACAGTCCTCCCTCAGGGTTTTCGAGACAGCCCTCATATGTTTGGTCAGACATTGGCTGCAGACCTCAAAGATCTTAAATTCCATAACTCCACTCTCTTACAATATGTAGATGACCTCCTCCTCTGCAGCCCTTCCCTCTTCACAGCTCGTGAAGACTCTTACATCCTTTTAAATTTTCTTGCTTCTCGTGGGTATCGTGTTTCCTCATCTAAGGTGCAGCTTGCCCAGACCCAGGTAGTATATTTAGGAGTTCAGATTTCCCATCAATCGAAGGCCATTACTGTGGACAGAAAGGCCCTCATCAAGGAGCTCCCATGTCCCAAGACAAAGGAAGAGATTCTCTCCTTCCTAGGGCTAGCAGGATATTTCCGTGCCTGGATTCCTAATTTCTCTCTTTATGCAAAGCCCCTATATGAGGCAGCTAAGGAGATTGAGGGAAAATTCCTTCCCGAAAGTATTCAGGCTGAGTTTAAACATTTGCAGCAGGCCCTGTCACAGGCCCCAGCTCTTCATCTCCCAGACCTTCTTCAGCCATTTACCCTCTATGTCCACGAAACAAAGGGTTTGGCTCTCGGTGTTCTAGGCCAATATAAGGGCCCCACCTTTGCCCCAGTTGCCTACCTCTCTAAAAAACTTGACCCCACCGTTCGTGGATGGGCCCCTTGTCTTAGGGCTCTGGCTGCTGCTTACCTACTTCTGCAGGAATCAAAGAAGTTGACCTTTGGTGCCCAGGTTACTGTTGCCTCTCCTCATCATTTAAAAGATTTACTAACCTATAAGAGCCTTCAAACTCTCCCACCCTGTCGCGTTCTTTCTCTCCTCGTTTCCTTTTTGCATGACTCCTCAATCACCTTCCAACCCTGCTCCTCTTTACACCCAGCTTCCCTCCTCCCAGTCTCCTCAGAGCCCCCAGAACATGATTGCATTGAGACACTTGAGGCTTTAATCCCCCATCCCTCCCATATTCAAGAGGGACCACTTCCTGATCCTTCCTTAATTTGGTTCACAGATGGCAGCTCTTTCTTTAAGGATGGGCAACGTTTTGCTGGTTACGCTATTGTTTCCCTATCAGAGGTTATTGAGGCAGCACCCCTCCCCCCCAACACCACAAACCAACGGGCTGAATTAATAGCTGTTATTCGTGCCTTCGAATTGGCTGCGGACCAAAAACTTACCCTTTATACAGACTCAAAATATGTTTACCATATTTTGCTTTCCCATTCAGCAGTATGGAAAGAGCGAGGGCTCCTGACCACAAAAGGTTCGGCAGTTACTAATTCTAAATTAATATCAAAACTTTTGCAAGTCTCTCTTCTGCCCAAGCTAATAGGGATTTCCCATTGTCCTTCACACCAAAGTGGAGACTCTCCCATAGTTCAGGGAAACACGAAGGCTGACAGGGCAGCAAGGGAGGCAGCACTATCTTCTCCTTCTCTTCTGGCTCCAGTCCTACCTACTACCCAGACCCCCACATCCCCTTCCACACAATCAATCCTCTCCTATCTCCATTCCCTTTTCCATCCTAACCCTCAGGCCCTCAGGACTTTCACTACCTCCTTCCTCACCCTGACTCCGGAAGACACACAGTTTCTCCATCAGCTCACCTCCGCGTGCACTGCATGTCTGCGCACCAACCCATATACTCCCCTTAAACCAGGAACATTTCCCTCTCACCAAGCTCAAGGCCAGCTTCCAGGAGCCGATTGGCAGATAGACTTCACCAACATGCCAGCTGCCCGGAGACACAAATATCTCCTGGTTTTGGTAGACACCTTCTCTGGATGGGTGGAGGCCTTCCCTACTTCCAATAAAAGGGCCTCCACAGTAGCCTCCATTCTAGTCTCAGAAATCCTTCCCTGTTTCGGATTGCCCACATCCATCCAGTCTGACAACGGGCCTGAATTTGTTTCCCAGGTTACCCAAAGCGTTTTTACTTCCCTTAATATCCCTTGGCATTTTCACATCCCATATCACCCCATGTCTTCAGGGAAGGTAGAGAGTAATAGAACTCTTACTTCCCCTCACCCTCTTTAGGCTCCAAGTCCTCCCAAAGAAACCTTCTTTGCTATCCCCTTTTGATGTTATGTTTGGGCGACCAGCTCTTCCACTTGGAGTTTCCCCAACTCAAGGACACCTACCCAAAGATCTTTCTTTTCCCATCTTGTCCTTCATCAGACATCAGCTACGGACGTGCCAAGATTACATCCTACCTGACCCTGGTAGACTCACTGATTCATTCCCATTAACACCCGGTTCTTGGGTATATTTCTCCCCTCCCCAGGACACAGAAAAAGTCTCCCTTGTCCCAAAGTAGACAAGACCTTTCCAGGTTGTGCTGTGCACACCCACAGCTGCTAAGCTTCGTGAAACCTCAGAAAATTTGACTTCTTGGACTCATATTTCCAGACTGAAACCAGCTATTCAACCAACTGAAGATCCACAAAAGGACGACAAACAACTACTTCAGTATACTTGCTCTCCCATTCCCACCGATCCCCTAAAAATTTGCTTCTCTCATGTTCCTGATACCATCTCAAAATAATCTTTTCTGTTTTTTCTCGTTTTAAACCTTTAACCAGTTTTTCTCAGGGACTATCAACTGTGAAAAAAACCAACGGATGACTTTCCAACCAGAGAGCCCTGCTGAGTCCTGCCCTTATGCTGCCACCTGATGCTCATTAAGATGTGCTTCGCACTCTCCATTGGCCTCTTCACCGTAAGTCCCACCTGGTGGAACACAGGCCTACAGACAATAATCCATCTCACCTTCTTTCCCTTTGTTGCTTCCATAATAGTGTTACCTGCAAACTCGCAAGACCCACAATTTCTACATGCTCTCCGGCTGATTCCCTCAGTGACTTTCTGCAGAAGCCTGGTTTGACACCCTCACCGACCTATGGCTTCAAAGAAACTTCATCCATCCCATACCTGGACAGATTCATCTTTTCCACGCCTACCTCCTGGGAATTTTTCCACCCTCCAGCTGGACCTGCCTGTCCACATCTCCTCCCCTCACAGCACCCCACATCGCCCCATTTCAGCTCTGAAGCAGCCAGATCAAAACACGACGCCCCTCTTCCTAAGAAATCAAAAAGGGGGGAATGTTGGAATCCAGGCAGGAGGCCGCGCCTCCCAGGCAGGAGGCCATACCTCCCCAAGTGCTTTGTTAAAAAACTACACCTCCCAAGATCCTCAGCGTGACCAGAAAACCTGACCAGCAAGTGCCCTGTCCACTAACCTCCTGACCTCTGGTAGCCTATAGGGCAAGGACTCACTCCAAGGGGGTTTTATGACCCCTACTCTATTTAAACCAGCCCTGGACTGAGCTCGCTCTCTGTTCCTGCTCCTGTTCTGTTCCTGCTCCTCTCTGTTCCTGCCCTCTGTTCCTGCCTCTCTCTGTTCCTGTTCCTGCTCTCTCTGTTCCTGCCTCTCTCTGTTCCTGCTCTCGGTTCCTGCTCTCCGTTCCCGCTCTCCGTTCCCGCGTACTCCAGCTCCCGTTCGTCCCCCTCGGTTCATCCCCATCCCCTCCACGTGTTTCTTTTGGTAATTCAATAAACCCCCTTCCCTTTTCCTATATGGCGGTTTCAGCGTGCGTTCAACTATCCTGCAACTTTTCTAACAAATTCTGCATTGTATATTTAGTATCTAGGATAGTGACTGGGGATAACTAGGACTAATCTCTTTACATTTTAATATATTTCCTTCCTACATACACATATATGTACTTAAACATCACATATGTGTATATATAGTTACATATACAGTCTCTTGTGTATAAAGGTTAATCCATTTGCTAAATTTATTACATGTTTACTATACTTCAGAATCCTGCTATGAACTTTGTATATACCCTTCTTTAAATCTTGAATATAAAAAAATTGAGCAATTACAGTTATACTCAAGGCACTTCTGAACTTGGAATAGGGATTTGTTATCTAATAATAACAATATTTAATAACAGACATTTGTAGCTTGCAAAAAATTTCCCATTTAAATGATCTTACCATCAAAACTACCTTTTGAATCATTATTAACTTAATTTTACTGTGAGTTTAAGTGGCTTGTCTGGAACCAGGTCTGTTTTTGAGTTTTCTGATTCCATTCCTACATCATTGTCCTATTGATTCATACTGACCTTGTGGTTAATGAAAATTTCTTTTTCTACTTGTGTCAGTGTTTGCATTTGAACTCATATTGTTGTCAAATGTATGTATTATTCTGTCAGTGAACATTCATAAATACTAAACTACTATGATTTTTCTATAGGCTTTGTTTACATTGATGAGTAAAACATATTTTGTCTTTGATCCTGTGAGGTCTACGATCAGTTCAGTTCATATTTGTTTGATTGATGGGGTAGATTTTTTTGAGTTGCATTTTACCATCAAGCTATTACTTGTGTGTAGATGAACTTTCATATCATTTGCAAAGTTGGGAACCAACTTTTATGTTTTTATCTTAGTCTTTGCATCTCTGTGTCAAGTCTTTTATTCTCTTTCTTGATGGATTTTAAAAAGACAGTGAAAGATGGGGCTCTCTTTGGGTAAGGTGGCTAAGCAAGTTTTGTAGCTGCCTAACACTTTATCTTGTTCACAAGGATATCATGAAAGACTTCTTTAAATTATTCCTCAAACTTGAAAGTCACTGTGTGACAGTATTTCCTAATGTCTAGAATGTATTATACTATCTAAAAATTGTACCTCGGTAAACTGGATTCAGAATTTAATAAGTCTAGTAGTCATGTTGGAATATTAATTGATCCCAACAAAGTGTTAGGAGTGACAGAAAGAGTTGTCATTAGAAAACTTAACAATCTAATTCCCAGAGCAAAAAATTAAACAACAAAAAAATGGGAGTGGGAATGTACTCAGTGGTAGAGTTTAGCATGCATGAGGCTCTGTGTTCAATTAATAAAAGTCAGACAAAGTTTTGATACAAACAGCAGCCCTTTCTTATTAAAAATTTAATTAAAATATTGACTGAACAAAAGACAGCCTTACAAAAATATATCAGAAAACATGTATAAGAGTATTAATAACAAAAAGCTGCAAACTACCCAAATGTCCATCAACAGGAGAATGGATAAATAGCTTATGGTTTATTCATATAATGAACTATTATATGGTAGTCAAAAGTATAACTCATAGCCACATGTAAGAATATGGATAAATTTTTTTTTTTTTTTGTACCAGGGATTGAACTCAGGGGCACTTGACCACTGGGCCACATCCCCAGTCCTTTTCTGTATTTTTATTAGAGACAGGGTCTCACTGAGTTGCTAAGTGCCTCACCATTGCTGAGGCTGGTGGATAAATTTTAGCAATAGAAAATGAGAAAAATGCAAGTTCTTAAGCGTTATGTATAACATGATACTCTTTTTTGTGGAGTTAAAAACAACTAGAAGGAAGCCAGGCGCGGTGGTGCACGCCTGTAATCCCAGCACTTGGGAGGCTGAGGCAGGAGGATCACGAGTTCAAAGCCAGCTTCAGCAATGGCAAGGCACTTAGCAACTCAGTGAGACCCTGTCTCTAATAAAATACAAAAAAGGACTGGAGATGTGGCCCAGTGGTCAAGTGCCCATGAATTCAATCCCCAGTACAAAAAAACAACAACAACAACAACAAAAAAAAAAACCTAGAAGGACTTCTGTTTCTGGCCATCACATATAATTATGTTCAAGGAAAAGATGAAATAGAAGGAAAGAAATACAAAAAAAAAAAAAAAAAAAACTGAGTGGAAGTTCTAGACATAAAAACTATGGTATCTGAATTGGAAAATTCACTAGATGAGATTAATAGGTTAAATACTGCAGAAGAAAAGACAATTCATTGTAGACTTCATACAAGGTAGAAGTAATATAATATAGATAAAAGACAACAATTAGCATAAAGGATGTGAGAGGGAAATAGAAATATGCTCTTGAAACATTTGATATGTGATGTAGTTAATAGTATTTGAAAATATATTGCAAAAAGGTGAAGATGCATATTGTAAATTCTATAACAGCTTCTCAAAAAATAAACACAAAGAAGTATGGGAAGTAAGCCTTTTGTTGAGATAAAACAAATCCTTAAAGTAGTTAGTTGACTCCAAAGAAGACAAGAAAGATACATGAAACAATAAAGAACAAGCAAACAGACAAATAGACATTTAATAGGAAGAAGTAGACTTAAGTCCAACCATATTGATATTACATTAATGAAAATGATCTAAACACTGAAATTAAAAGGAAGAGACTGTCACAGTTTTATACTCTGTAAGAGTAAAAAGGTAGAAAATTATATACCATGAAAAATTGTATCTTAAATAAAAACAAAAAACTTGAGTGGGTAGGTAGAGTAATTTGGTGGCAGAGCAAGTGCTTAACACTTGAGGCCCTCATGTCAATTCCTAGTGTACACACACACACACACACCAAAAAAAAAAAAAAAAAAGTAAAGAAAGAAAAAAAAGTTTGAGTGCCTTTATCAATATCAGATAAAGGAAATTATTATAGACAAGAACATTGTGTCTGCAAAAACACAGCAAACTCTATACCTAATGGTATGTAGGGACAAATAGGGCTATCTGCTCTTATTCTTATAGGCACAAATATGGGCATCTACTTTTGCTTCTCAATTACTTTTGTGCTTCTTTTTCTTTCTAGAAGCTCAGAGAGTGGAATGGTTTGACTATATTCCTTCAAAAAGTCTGGTGTTGAAATGTAGTGGCCAATGTGATAGGATTAAGAGGTGGGCCTTTAAGAGGTGGGCCTTTAAGAGGTGATTAGGCAATGAGGGTCTTCTTTCACGAATGAAACTAAAATCCTTGTAAAAGAGGTGCCACACACTGTTATGCTTGCTTGCCGTTCTGCCTTCTGCCATGTGTGGACATAGCACTACTCTCCTCCAGAGGATGTAGCAACTGGGTGCCATCTTGGAAGCAGCAAGCAGCTCTCATCTGACACCCGTCTTGCTAGTACCTTGATTTTAGATTTCTCAGGCTCTAGAATTGTGGGAAAATACATTTCTGGCTTTCATAAATTACCTTGGTTTGGTAATTTGTTATAGCAGCACAGACTAATCAGGAAGTCACTGGATATCTATGGCATTCACAGGGATGTCTCATTGGATTGCAGTATGACTCAATTCATAGACCCTGCCTGTGGTGTCTGTCACTCATACCTGGCCTGTGACTCTTGCCTCTGATTTTACCTGCCTGCTTCATGCTCCTTTGGCACTGCTGCCTCTGCTGCCTGCTTCCTACTGTTCTGCTCTGGAAACTCTAACAACTGCTCCAGTAGCTGATCACTGTTATCAAGAAGCCACCAACCAACAGTACCTTGTCTCCACTGCCCTATGGCTCAGGGAAGGTGCACAGCATTTCACTCAAAAATGGGTAGAATGGAAAGTGATTTCTCCCAGGAGTAAGGCTCTATTGAAATGTCTAATGGAAAAGTAGCTTGGTGTCACAGCTCTTAGAGTGTTAAACATGTCCCCCAGGGTGAAGTGCTGAGTTGGGGTGGGTTTTAATAGCAGACATCATGCTGTAGCTGAAACCATTTTTCCCTCTCACCTCAGGCCCTATTGCCAGGTCTACCTCATAAAACCAGACCCTTTCTTTTCTTTTAAAAATTGGTTCATAATAGTTACACATAACATTCATATTTATTTTGACACTTTTTGAAATGTAGTGGCCAATGTGATAGGAATATAGTTTGTTCCAATCAAGTCCCCAGTACTTACCCTTACCCACCACCTTTTCCCTCCCCCTGTTCCTTTTTCTCTACTCTACTGATCTATTTATTTACTTTTTAAAAAAAAATTAATGTCTTGTGGATATAAATATTGATGAGATTCACCAAAGCATATTTATATATGTATATTGGAAAGTTAGGTCAGACTCATTCAACTAGGATATACAAAGAACTAAAAAAATTTAACACCAAAAAAAAAAAAAAAAAAAAAAAAGCTGGGCCTGGTGGTGCATGCCTGTAATCCCAGCACTTGGGAGGCTGAGGCAGGAGGATCGCGAGTTCAAAGCCTGCCTCAGCAATGGCAAGACACTTAGCAACTCAGTGAGAACCTGTATCTAATAAAATACAAAAAAAAAAAAAAAAAAAAAAAAAGGCTGGGGATGTGGCCCAGTGGTCGAGTGCCCCTGAGTTCAATCCCCGGTACCAAAAGAAAAAAAAAATACCCAATCTATAAATGGGCAAAGGAACTAAACAAACACTTCTGGAAAGAAGAAATATCCTGTCCATCCTCCCTCCCTCATCAATCTCCTTCTTCTACTCCCCAAATCTTTATTTTATTTTGATGGAATTCTCCCCCCCCCATTTTAGATTAGGTTCTGCATATCAGAAAACATTTGACCCTTGACTTTCTAAGTCTGACTTATTTCACTTAGCATTATTGTCTCCAGTTCCATCCATTTACCAGCAAATAACATCATTTCATTCTTTTTAATAGTGGAGTAATTAATACTCCATTGTGTATATATACCACATTTTCTTTATCCATTCATCTGTTGAAGGGCACCTAAGTTGGCTCCATCATCTAGCTATTGTGAATTGTGCTGCTATAAACATTGATGTGGCTGCATCCCTATAGTATGCTGATTTTAGATCTTTTGGATATATACTGAGTAGTGGGATAGTTGGGTCATAGGGTGATTATTTCATTCTTAGTTTTTTTTTTTTTTTAGAGACAGGGTCTCACTGCATTGCTTAGCACCTTGCTTTTTGCTGAGGCTGGCTTTGAACTCGCGAACCTCCTTTCTCAGCCTCCTGAGCTGCTTGGATTATAGGCATGCTCCACCATGACCGGCTTCATTCCTAGTTTTTTGAGCAGTCGCCATACTGTCTTCCAGAGTGGTTGCACTAATTTGCAATCCCACCAGAAATGTTTGAGAGTACCTTTTCCCCTACATCCTCACCAACACTTACTATTATTTGTATTCTTGATAATTGCCATTCTGACTGGAATGAGGTGCAATCTCAATGTGGTTTTGATTTACATTTCCTTAATTGCTAGAGATGTTGAACATGTGTTCATATATTTGTTGGCCACTTGTATTTCTTCTTTCCAGAAGTGTTTGTTTAGTTCCTTTGCCCATTTATTGATTAGGTTATTTGATTTTTTAAAAAAATATTTATTTATTTGCTTTAGTTGTACACAATGTGTTTATTTTTACGTGGTGCTGAGAATTGAACCCGGGCCACGCATGTGCTAGGCGAATGCTTTACCTCTGAGCCACAACCCCAGCCCCTTATTTGATTTTTTGATGTTAATTTTTTTTGAGTTCTTTGTATTTTCTAGATATCAATGCCTTATCTGAGGAGCAGGTGGCAAAGATTTTCTCCCAGTCTGTAGGCTCTTTCTTCATGCTCTTGATCGTTTCTTTTGCTGTGCAGAAGCTTTTTAGTTTGATGGCATCCCACCTATTAATTTTTAGTTTTATTTCTTGCTCTTTAGGAATCTTGTCAAGGAAGTTGGTTCTTGTGCCTGTATGATGGAGTATTGGGCCTACATTTTTTTCTAGTAGTTGCAGTTTCTGGTGTAATTTGCAGTTCTTAAATTCACTCTGAGTCAATTTTTTTTGTGCAGGGTGAGAGATAGAAGTCCCTTTCTTTTCTTATGGTAGATTTTCTCCCACAATTCCTCTCCATCTTGTGATTGTCCCCCTGTGGGTCTCTCAAATTCACCACACTGCTCACCACCATGTGCACTGCCCATACTTGCATTTGCCTGAATTCTACTCATTGACATTGTTGGATTACATTTCCTAGGATCCTCATTTAATTCAGTTGAAGAAGATTCTGTGGGAAAGCTGCTCATATACTCCTTTTTCATTTAGTTCCACCAGGACTCCCTGTTTTAGAAATTTGAACTAATAAGAAAACACATCCATGGGCTATAGCCTGAGATAGTCTAGAAGTACATTCTCAATGGTCTCTAATTAGGATTTCCTGAGATAACTCACAAAATGGGAAATGAAAAAATTAGTTAAATGCTTCTCATCAATCATATGTAGTACCAAAAAATAGAAAACCAGAATGTAAAATGCAGACTGTTGCTTAAGTCTCATGCAAAATGTGGTTGTGATTGATTAAGCATTGTGAAATTACTCTTCTAATCAAAGGTACTTAATCAGAAACTGGATTAAAAGGCTCAGAAATTCCATCCAACTTTAGGAAACTGTGTGTATATTGTCTGGATAGATGCCAAGATAATAGCCCTGAATCATTTTCATAGATATTCAGGGAAAGGAGCCTACATGTATGTGGGTAGAACTGAGTCATTGCAGCTGATAGATTAATTTGCCACTCTAGAACAAATACTCTAGTTGCTGGAATTCTTGTGTCTTTTGTTATCCAGCTTCCCAATGTGTATTTGGGTTTCTAGACAATAGAATAACAGAATCTTTGCATTGGGATAACAGAAACTTCCTTGCCAGGGAGGCCAGCCTCCCCCCAACAGCAATCAGCTCTTTAGCATCTCTGACACATCTTACAGGCTTTGCCTGAATAAGTCCAGTGAGAAAACTCTCTAGTTTTCCAATCCATTGTTGGACAATCCAATCGTTAGAAAGGCTTTCATTATACTAAAAAAATTTAATGCCCCAAACCAAATAACCCAATCAATAAATGGGCAAAGGAACAGAACAGACACTTCACTGAAGAAGAAATACAAATGCTCAACAAATATATGAAAAAGTGTTCAACATCTCTAGCAATTAGAGAAATGCAAATTAAAACTACATTGAGATTTCATCTAACTCCAGTCAGAATGACAATTATCAAGAATACAAGTAACAATAAATGTTGGCGAGGATGTGGGGAAAATGGTACACTCATACATTGCTGGTGGGACTGCAAATTAGTGCAACAACTCTGGAAAGCAGTGTGGAGATTCCTCAAGAAACTTGGAACTGAACCACCACTTGACTCAGTTATCCCCCTCCTCAGCATATACCCAAATGACTTAAAATCAGCATACTATAGTGATGCGGCACGTTAATGTTCACAGCAGCTCAATTCACAATAGCTAAATTATGGGACCAACCTAGGTGCCCTTCAATAGATGAGTGGATAAAGAAAATGTGATACATAAACAAAATGGAATATTACTCGGCCATAGAGAAGAACGAAATGATGTCATTTGCTGGTAAATGGGTGGAACTGGAGACTATCATGCTAAATGAAACTAGCAAATTCCAAAACACCAAGGATAAATGTTCTCTCTGATATGTGGATGCTGACTCACAATAGGTGGCGGTGGGGAGAGGAGTAGAGGTTCACTGGATTGGACAGCGGGGGAATGAGGGGAAGGGATGGGGATGGGAATGGGAAAGACAGTAGACTGAATCGGACATAACTTTGCTATGTTCATATATGCATATGTGACCAGCATAACTCCACACCATGTACAACCATAGAATGGGAAGTTATACTCCATGTATGTATGATATGTCAAAACACATTCTACTGTCCTGTATAACTAAAAAGAACAAATTAAAAAAACAGAAAGAAAAAAAGAAAAGAAAGGCTTCCATTATATTGAACAAAGATTTGTGCTTTTATCATTTCACCCATTGGTCCTAGTTCAGCTCTAAAGCCACAGAGAGGTCTCTTGTCTCTTCCTTCTGTGAATTATATAGATCCTTAAAGACGCATCTCTCAGCCTTCACAGGCCACAGTGTTTTAGCTCCTTTGACAGTGTGGGAGATAATCCTCTGTCCTCTTTTAGGCTCCTGTTTGTAGTTTTTCTTCGAAAATATAGTGAGCAGAATATGTTACTTTTACACTTAATTAAAGTACCATTTACTGCCATGTTGCTGCCTGAAGCGAGCCATCCACTTTTCTATAGAGGCTTTTCATGTGTTATCTCACTTAATCTTGACAACAGTCCCATGCAAGTAGTTTTTACTACTTTTATTTTATAGATAAGGAGTCTATAGCTCAAATAAGTCATTAATGGACTCAAGATTACACAGTAGTAAAGAACAGAGCTGGATGTGATGATTTCCCAAACCTACAATTCTCCACCATTATTATAATTATTTTTGTTAACTAACAAGCTAGTTATAATGAGTAGAACTATTTCTTTAAACACAGTCCCTGGGTTTAAGTTAAATGTGATCCAGAAAGTGGCTGAGAGATAACTGGCTTTAGGGCCCAGAAGTGTGGTCTGAGCAAAAGCCTAGTGACATTTTGTTATTCCTTTTCACTAGCTGAGTTCCTTGATGGAGTCCTTTTGGCATTCCAGTGTTCATTCATTAATACATTGTAAATGTTTATCTACAGCAAGGAACTGTTAGGGAATGGTTGTGGGAGAACAATGGATAGGTTCTTTGGGGGAATGGATGGTGAATAAGATCCTGGTTGCCCTTTTAGCCTATTATTAAAAAAAAAAGGTGATACAGGTTAACCATCAATGGCATGAAGCAGAAGGTGGTGATGCTATGGAGATACATTGCAATGCCTCACATTTCAGAGGGAGGAATTGCTTTCAGGAGTGTGGGAAATCTGGCAAAGCTCTGCAGAGGAGGTTACCTTTGAGCAAATTTCTTACTTTCTCTGCTTCAGTTTCATACTCCAAAGACGATATTTGAAGAGTATTCTTATAGGGTTGTTGTGAGGATCAAATAAGCCAATTCAAGGGAGTTTAATACATTTAATATGTTTAGTGAATCCTCAGTAAAGTTAGTTATATTTGAGTCACGCATTAGATCAGGATCAAATATGGGGTTTTGAAGTCTTCCAGGCCTGGGTTCACGTCCAACATGGTGTGGTTATGAATACTTTACTTCTTTGGCCTCAGATTCCTCATATGTTGAATACAGTGAATGATAATACTACTTAATAGGTGGGTGACTTATATGAGCTGATTAATGCTAGGAACTTAATGATTAGAAAGAATAGGTTCTCGGATCCTGTTAGCTTTGGTTACTTATTATCTTTTGAGCTGGACCTTGGAGGATGAGTAGGATCTGGGCAAGAGGAACATTCCAGATAGTGTAAGAACATTCCAGATAGAGGATACCAGGCACAAGGTACACTGAGATTTGTAAGGATGTCACTTTAGCTGGGTCATCTAGGCTGCATGAAGGGGAAAAGGGAGTTCAGTGACCAGAGCTGGGTGATCTTGGAAGCCAGAATGAGGAGTCTGCGTGGGGGTCTAGTCTCTGGTCAATGAGGCCATGCCATCCTATGCACTATGTTCAAGATTTTGCTGGATATTCATCACTCCCTTGTTCTTCTAGTTCTGTGTCACAATCTCAGATTATTCCATCATGGCCCACCATTTGCCAACTTTTGGACTGCAGTTGCCCCCTAGCTGGACTCCCTGCTCCTCCTCTTATATCTCTTCCCATCCGTTCTCTACATACCACTGGTAGAGAGATTTGTTAAAATGCAAACTTGATCAATGGCTTTGCCTGCTTGACCCCTTCATGGCTTTGCATGGTACTTATGCCAAAAATCTAAAACCTTTGGCATAATTTAAAACCTGCTTGATCTAGCTTCTCATTTATCCTTTGACTCAGTCAGCATTCTGGCAGGAAAGGAGTACAATCAAAATGGATGAGTATAAGGCTGTGGAAGGGATTTGAGAAATACACCAAGTGCAGTCCTGTATGGGTAATAACAGGGAGTTGTTAGCACCTCTAGTTCTGAGTGAGAGGTGGAGGGAGTCATTGTCTGGCCTACCAAGTAGCTCCATGGAGATGATCACCTGATGGAAGCATGGCCATGAGTAAAGGGGTACAGCCACTATAGCCAGGTGTCAGGCTTGCAAGCTTGTGAATAAATACTTCAATTTCATTCTCCCACCATATTCTGCTCTCTTATCAGTGCCTCTCATTGACTAACTGCAACCAGAAACCAGAGGGCTCAAAAGTCCACTAATGTATTCCATAGAGATGAGCTTCTCTAAGTACAAATGATGTTGCAAAAATCTGGAGGAGCCCTTGGAAGTCTCTACTAGGCCCTTGAGTAGCTTTTATGTCACCTTGTACTTGAAATGCACTGCTTTATTCTGTCTCCTGTGCTTGTCCCTTCACCTAGTTGATCTCTGCTTTTCTATTTTCAACCTGAGTAGGCTCAAGGAAGAAGCCTTCCTTGATTTTCTCCATTTAAGTTATGTACTTTAGCACATATTCTGATGGTACCCTCTAGTTATCTCTTGCTATGCATATGGAAATTGCACAATAATTAATTGTACAATTATTTACTTAATCATAGTTTCTTTGTTAGAGCCCATAGTGGGCAAACAAGACTATAGGATATCTAAACAAATGCCTTTTGAATGTGTACAATGTTCTAGGCAAGGGATACAGAGATGGGCCATATTTGGTACCTGTCCTCAGGAGTTCATAGTCTAACAGAGGAGATAGTTATGTAAACAGATAAAATCATGCAGTACTACAGCTTCTAGCTGTCTAAACAAGTTCATCTCTAAAGCACAGGGACAAGAACAGGGCATTCTGTCTCTATCTCTAGTGGGGGAAGAGTTTAACATTGGATATTAGAGATGGGCCTTGGAGGATGGGTAGGGTTTGGTCAGGTGAAGGTCTTTCAGGCAGAGGGAACAGCAAGAACAAACTGAGACTGTGGCACATCAAGATAGGGATTTATTTGACCTGTGTACTTTCCACAATTAGAGGGGTATATTAGCCAGCATAACTTTCCAGGAGGTTTTAGTCGATGGTGTTCTTACACAAGCAATAAAGTAAGGGACCAAACAAGGAGACACTGGGTGATAAGAGGAGGAAAGAGATATTTAGGGGCCCATGAAGAAAATGGGAAGTTGGACAATAGCCAAAATTAGCATAGGAGAATCAAAGGATGACCAATGCTTTTATGTATATTAAAATAATTCTTAATAAGTTATTTCTTAAAAGAACCTAAGCTTCCATTAGTCTAGTGTCTGGCTTGTGATATGAAAACAAATCTGCCATGTCCTAGGACAACTTGTACTTTTGCTGAGAATCCTAGGTCTAGGGCATTGAGTGGTTTGGTTGGCACTGCCCTGTGGTACTTTTGAAATAACATTTCCCCCTGTCTGCCAACTTAATAGTTCACTATCTTTATTTAGGATTTTTGTCAACACTCTTCTCTAGACTATTTCTGAAAGAATCTTTTGACAATTCATGTTCCCGCCACCTGTTAATTCACCACATTCACATCGTCTCAATGTCATCTTCTCAATTTCTCTATCATCTGTGCAGGTTTTCTGAAGCCAACAATGGTTTTTCATGATTAATGCATCCACATTGCCCAGCAGGGGTGTGTCACTTGTGGGAGGTCTTGGGTTAAGTGTTGGAAATAACACAGATGAATAAGGTACTGTCCTTGCCCTCAAGGAACTCACAGTCTAACAGAGTAGACAACCCAAAACAGATTTTTATAAAAGTAGATGGTGAATGGAATGATAAGAATAGTCCCATGATCTTATGAAAAACACCAAGGAAGGTTCTGGAGGTGAGGGAGGGTGTGGAAGGCATCCTGGGGAAAGAATCTGAGAAGAGCCTCAGGAAGGACTAGACATTTGTCAAGGAAAGGTGAATAGATGGAGGGCTCTCCAGGCAGAGGGACCATCTGAGCAAATGGAGACAAAGTTGGTGAGAGAGGCAGGGATCATGGAGGGCTGTGAGCAAAGCAGTTTGTTTGGATTGTTCATTTTTAGTAGATTTAGATTATGGGCAGCTATTGTAGGATTTTGTGGTCAGAGCTCTATTTTAGATACTTCTTTGGTTGTGATGCCTTTGAATGACACAATCTAAGGAAAATCTGGCTAGAAGGCAACTACTCCAATAAATGAAGTGAGAGTTGGGTAGGAGAAATGCAGTGGAGAAGAGGACACAGATTCTGAGAAATACCAAGAAGGTAAATGCAGGCAGGACTTGGTGACTGAATAGAGGGTGAGGAAGAGGCAAACATCGGACGGAGTGCTTAGGCTCAGATCTTAGTTTAATATCTGTGGAGAAACCAGCAAATTCTTCCATAAGATGTACACAGGAGGTTTGGTCTTGGCTTCAAAAATAGACTCCATCACTTACTAGCTGTGAATTTCACCATAGTCTTTTAGCCTTATTGAGTCTCAATTTCTCTGTCTGTAAGATGGAATTATAAAAGTGACTTTGAGGATTAATGAAAAAAAAGGTTGTAAAGGTGTTTTGTAAAACTGAAAATGCTAATCACACATAAAATGTTATTGCTCAAGTGTTGCCCCTGTGATCTTTACCAATTGAATCTTGCATTTCTATTTGTAGTTTGCAAAACAATCACCTCTTCCAATATCATCCATGGAGAAGACTTATTCTACAAATAGCATCCAAATTTTGAATTTGGGGGTGGAGCTGGGTGAAAACAAGACAAGAGTAAGTGATATTTAATTATCTTTTGCCCTGTTTTAAGTGATAACTCTGTTGTTTTTAACTTAATACCATTTAATTTATTTTTTAATTTTTCTTGCTAAATGTCTATTTATTTTTTAATATTTTTTTATTTATAGTAGTAGTATGTATTACAATTCATACTGCACATATAGAGCATCTTTTTACACAAAACAGTTTGTATACAAAGTATATTCATAGCATTCAAGTCTTCAATCATGCATTTAGAATAATGATATCCATCTTATTCAACCACTTTTTCTTTTTTTTTTCCTCCATCCCCCCTTGCTCCCTTCTTTCCCCTCCCTTCCCCTTGACCATTATAGTTTTCCTCTAATCCTCCTATGTACCCTGACCCAACAATACTGTGAACCAGCCTCCTTATATCAGAGGAAACATTCAGTATTTGGATTTTTGAGTTTGACTGATTTCACTTAGCATTATATTCTCCAACTTCATCCATTTACCAGCGAATGCCATTATTTTATTCTCTTTTATTGCTGAGTAAAATTTCATTGTGTATATGTGCCACATTTTCTTTATCCACTCACCTATGGAGGCACATCTAGGTTGGTTCCACAACCTAGCTATTGTGAATTGTGCTTCTATAAACATTGAAGTGGCTGTGTCACTGTAATATGCTGTTTTTAAGTCCTTTGGGAATAGACCCAGGAGTGGGCTGGGTCATAGGGTGGTTCCATTCTCATTTTTCCAAGAAATCTCCATACTGCTTTCCATAACAGTTGCACCATTTTGCAGTCCCACCAGCAATGTATGAGTGTGCCTTTTTCCCACATCCTCTCCAACATTTATTGTTATTTGTGTTCTTGATAGCTGCCATTCTGACTGGAGTGAAATGAAATCTTAGAGTAGTTTTGATTTGCATTTCTCTAATTGCCAGCGATGTTGAGCATTTTTTCATGTATTTGTTGATTAATTCTGTATCTTCTTCTGAGAAGTGTCTTTTCAATTCCTTAGCCCATTTATTGATTGGGTTATTTGTTTTTTTGGTGTTAAGTTTTTTGAGTTCTTTATATATTCTAGAAATTAGTGCTCTATCTGATGTGCATGTATTAAATATTTGTTCCCAAATAGTTGGCTCTCTATTCACATCACTGATTGTTTCTTTTGCTGAGAAGAAGCTCTTTAGCTTAAATCTGTCCCATTCATTAATTTTTGATACTAATTCTTATGCTACAGGATTCTTATTAAGGAACTTGGGGCCTAATCCGACATGTTGAAAATTGGAGCTTGCTTTTTCTTCTATTAGGCGTATTGTCCCTGGTCTTAATTCCTAAGTCCTTGATCCACTTTGAATTGAATTTTGTGCATGGTGAGAGATAAGGGTTTAATTTCATTTTGTTGAATATGGCTTTCCAGTTTTCCCAGCACCATTTGTTGAAGAGGCTATCCTTTCTCCACCTTTGTCTAATATAAGATAACTGAAATTATATGTATTAGTCTCTGTGTCCTCAATTCTGTACCATTGGTCTACCCATCTGTTTTGGTGCCAATACCATGCTGTTTTTGTTACTATTGCTCTATAGTATAATTTAAAGTCTGGTATGGTGATGCCACCTGCTTCACTTTTCTTGTTCAGGATTGCTTTAGCTATTCTGGGTCTCTTATTTTTCCAGATGAATTTCATGGTTGCTTTTTCTATTTCTTTGAGAAATGTCATTGGGATTTTGATTGGAATTGCATTAAATCTGCATAATGCTTTTGGTAGTATGGGCATTTTGACAATATTAATTCTACCTATCCAAGAACAAGGTAGGTCTTTCCATCTTCTGAGGTCTTCTATGATTTCTTTCTTTAGTGTTCTATAGTTTTCATTATAGAGATCCTTCACCTCTTTCATTAAGTTGATTCCCAGTTTTTTTTTTTTTATGCTATTGTAAATGGGGTAGTTTTCATCATTTTCCTTTCAGAGGCTTTGTCACTGATGTACAAAAATGCCTTTGACTTATGGGTATTGATTTTTTTTTTGTTTGTTTGTACCGGGGATTGAACTCAGGGGCATTCGACCACTGGGCCACATCCTCAGCCCTTTTTTGTATTTTATTAGAGACAGGGTCTCACTGAGTTGCTAAGTGCTTCGCCATTGCTGAGGCTGGCTTTGAACTCGCGATCCTCTTGCCTCAGCCTCCCAAGTGCTGGGATTACAGGCGTGCGCCACCAGGCCCGGCTTGAGTATTGATTTT
Source organism: Tamias sibiricus (assembly GCA_025594165.1). Taxonomy (NCBI): domain Eukaryota; kingdom Metazoa; phylum Chordata; class Mammalia; order Rodentia; family Sciuridae; genus Tamias; species Tamias sibiricus. The sequence continues at coordinate 135,261,433 of CM046663.1, read as the reverse complement.
GTATCCTGTTACTTTGCTGAATTCATTTACTAGTTGTAAAAGTTTTCTGGTAGATTTTTTTTGGTCTTCTAGGCATATTATCATGTCATCAGCAAATAGTGCTAATTTGAGCTCTTCTTTTCCTATCTGGATCCCTTTAATTTCTTTTGTCTGTCTAATTGCTCTGGCCAGAGTTTCAAGTACTATGTTAGAAGCAGTAATACCATTTAATTTAGATAAACATTATATTGTAATCATATTGTTGCAGTGATTACATCATCAAATATGTAAAAGGACCTGGCAGTACTGGATGCATAGTTTGTTCTCAGTAATGTGAATTTTCTTTCTTCTGTCCTTTCTTCTGAAAGAAAATACCTCTCATTTAATCACCAATTGCCTGAGCTCCAAAGCTCTGCAAAATGCAAACTCAGTAATGCATACAAGAAAGCAAGACCTCAAGCTCAATATCATCACTCATCTATAGGTTTATTTTTTTAAATTGGGGAAGTGAGGGCATTTTGAAGCATTTTTGTCATCCTCTTGGTGGCCCTCAAATAATTTTTAATTTTACTAAGTGACTTAAAAAATTTTTTTTGAGCTTTTATATTTGTGTTTATTCTTCCTTTAACTTTTAAAACACTGCTATAATTGAATATTAAAACAAAAACAATAGCGAGTAGTGAGCATATTATGATTATAGTCCTTCACTCATTCACTACTGCATATAAAATGCCTGCAGTGAGTGTTATTCACTGGCCCCATTAAGAGGTTTGACACTGAACACCACCTCTGGGATGATGTTCATCATCCTCATATGCTTCTCCATTATAATGGCGCCATCTTTCCTGATTTGGATCACAGTCCACCAGTTCTACCTGATCCATTTCATCAGTCTCTTCTACTTCCTTCCTCTCAGGTAGGAGTTTTTCCAGCAAAGAGAGTTTGTCAGGAGAGAGAAAGACAAAAAATATGGAACGCTTCATGAATTTGCGTGTCATCCTTGCGCAGGGGCCATGCTAATCTTCTCTGTATCGTTCCAATTTTAGTATATGTGCTGCCGAAGTGGACATATTACTGCCGAAGCGAACACTTAAAAATTTAAGAGTTACTCATCTAAAAAAATTCATTACCTTGCTCATAGAGAGAAAATAAGACTTGGAGAAAGTTGGCTTTGAGATGTGTTTTTAAAGTTGTGGTTGACATTCTAGAAGATTTATTACACTTTGAACAAATTATTAAAGCCCTAGTACAAATAGTTGACTCAGTGGGATCTGGAAAATTGTTCATCCTCCACAACTTCCTGAGCTGGAACTTTCCACTCCTTCCTGGGCATGCAGTGACCATACGGAAACAGTGTTCTGTTTGGCACAAAGCCCCGGCCTAGGTCAGCTCTATTTTTTGTCTCCACGGTTAGGGAACTAACCCAGCATTTTAGTTTAAAAGAAAGTAACAAGAAGTTCTGAACATTTTTTGAAATGGTTTTGTACAGAGTTGAGAGTAGGGTGATGTGATGCATTTATATGTATGCATATGCATGAAGGAGATGGTTAGAGAAAGAAAAGGTTAATTTTGTCATATTTGAAGGAAATATTGGGTCCTTTACAAATAGGGACCTGTGTTTATGTTGGATTTCTTCTATTAAAGGTGTCGTCTTATAGCTAAAGTTTATAGCTGAGTTCAAAAACCAGATTAGAGAGCAAAAAATTACTAATTTCTGGATGATGTGAATTTGGTGGGTAAAGAGTGGCTTGGTTAGACAGAGAGCTGCTGCATCTCACAGGCTATCTGTGTGTGTGTGTGTGTGTGTGTGTGTGTGTGTGTGTGTTTAGGCTATTTGGTTTTTAAGCAAAGAAGTAGAATATAAAATCACAGGATGTGAAGATTTAGCAAGGGGCTAGGGGTGTAACTCAGTGGTAGCATGTGCTTAATGTTTGCCAGTTCCTGGGTCCAATCCCTAGCACCACCCCACAAAAAGATTTAATAAAGTATGGGACTAAACCAGAGGTGTACATACCTGCCCAGTCATAGCAATGAGAATATACACAGGGCCCCACCCAGCATAAACAAAGCAAATCAGCCATGAAAGGGTTTTCCCAGCTTCTTGCGGGGAAGAACTAGAGATAGGGAAGAACAGAACTTAAGAGTATTCATCGTATCCATTCTCTCTTACTGAAGGATTTGGTTATTGACCCCGTTAATTCTCTTTCCTGAGCTAAAATGGAAACTGTCCAAGTCACCAAAGTAGGTTGAACCAGACCAGCGGTCCTCTTGCAGAATTTCCTTGTGGTTTGGGTGTGCTCCTGCAAAAACTCATGTTGAAGTTTGATTCCCAACATACTGGTATTAAAAGGTGGTGGCACCTTTAAGAGGAAAGACCTGGTGGAAGGTGATTGGGTCATGCATGGCAGGCCTCATGGAGGGATTAATACTGGTCTCTTGGAGCGGGTTAGGTTTTAGAAGAATGGAACAGTTCTTGCCAGAAAATTTGTTATAAGAGAAAGGCTGTTCCTTCCTGTCTCTTGCTTCTAGTGCCATATAATGTCTCCTCTGCATGCACCTGCTTGCTACTCTCACATGTGCTCCACCATGTGATACCCTCTGCCATATTGTGCTGCAGTCAGTTGGTCTTTTTAGAGGTCTGCACCATGCTATTTGGACTTTCCAGTCACCAGAATCATGAGCCAAGTAAACCTCTTTTCTTTATTTATAATCATTCAGCATCTTGTATTTTGTTGTAGTAACATAAAACAGACTAAGATATCACTCTTGAGGTGCTTTATTTGTCCATGTTACTATGTCATCAAAACACTTTAGTCCCCCTCTACAGAGGTGTGAATGAAAACAATTTATTATACACACATTTCTAATACCTGCTCCCCCAAGGCTGACCAGCTGCCTATTCATTGAGTGGTCCATTCTCCCCCTCCCCTTACCAGAAATGACCACCTGTATTCTGTATTAACTTCTGATACAAAAGTGGGTTTCTTTATGGACTTTTTCATTTCACTGATTATTTATGCACCAATAACAGTTTATTGTTTTTTGAACTCTAATTCTATAAAATGTTTTAATTTGGTAGGGCTAATAGTTCCTCATTACTCTTGTTCAGAATTTTTTTTTTCTCATTTTGATTTTTCTTTCATGAAACTTTCATATGAACTTTGGTACATTTTGGCAAGTTTTTTTTTTTTTTTTTTTTTGTGGTACCGGGGGTTGAACTCAGAGGCACTTGTCCACTGGGTCACATCCCCAGCCCTTTTTTGTATTTTATTAGAGACAGGGTCTCACTGAGTTGCTAAGTGCCTCACCACTGCTGAGGCTTGCTTTGAACTCGCGATCCTCCTGCCTCAGCCTTCCAAAGTGCTGGGATTACAGGCGTGCGCCACCACGCCCGGCTTGGCAAGTTTTTATTCCTTCCCCTGCACAACCCATTCATTTCCTCTCATCTTCCATATAATCATATGAAAGCCTTTAGAAATGTCCTCAGCAGTGTTTCAGTTGTTTCACCTTAGATTCTTTCTAACTTGCACTTTTATTCACCCTAATCCTCCCACGAACATGGAGAAATTGCATCCACATGTAGATGTAACTATCAACGGGAGAGAAGGATTCCTCCCTTGTCATCAGATTGTTATTTCATTCATAGCTCATTTCATCTTGTGGCAGTCAGATCTCTAATTTTGTTGAAGATAATCCAAGAGATTTAAAAAAATTTTAATGTTGTCTGGGTGGTGATGCACACTTGGGAGGCTGAGGCAGGAGAATTGGTTGAGCTCAGGAATTTGGGGCTATAGCATGCTATGCCAATCTGGTGTTCACATCAGGTATCAGCAGGGGAATCATGCCCATGAATAGTCAGTGCAGTCCAGCCTGGGCCATGTCTCTTAAAATATATATATATATATATATATTTTTGGTACCAGGGATTGAACTCAGGGGCACTGGACCACTGGGCCACATTCCTAGCCCTTTTTTGTATTTTATTAGAGACAGGGTCTCACTGAGTTGCTAAGTGCCTTGCTATTGCTGAGGCTGGCTTTGAACTTGCGATCCTCCTGCCTCAGCCTCCCAAGTGCTGGGATTAAGATGTGCGCCAGAGCAAGAGGTAGACTCCCGCCCACTGGAAGGAGAGACCCAGCCGCCACTGTCCCTGGCCGCCTGGGCCCAGAGTAGCAGCTCCCGGCTGCTGCACGCAGGGCCAGACCTGGGGAAGGGCTTCCTCCATTATCGGGAAGAGTGCGACCTGCCCATTTGCGACCAGAGCAAGAGGTAGGCACCTGCCCGTTGGAAGGAGAGACCCAGCCACCACTTTGCCGGGTCTTCGGGGCCCAGAACAGCATCTCCCGGCTGCTGCACAGGGCCAGACCTGGCGAAGTGCTTCCTCCACTCCCTGGGGGAGTGCGACCTGCCCAGCTGCAACCAGAGCAAGAGGTAGGCACCTGCCCGCTGGAAGGAGAGAACCTGCCGCCAGTTTGCCTGGCCTCCAAGGCCTATAGTAGCATCTCCCTACTGCTGTAAGCAGGGCCCAGCCTGAGGATAAGTCCCTTCCACTATTCCACTGTGCCACTCTGCAACGGACCAAAGGTGCAGCCTTGACTCCACTAACAGGGTTGCTGACTGTACATGATCTGGGTCAGGTGGCTTAAACTGGAAGGGAAAAAAGAAAGGCTTCCAAGGGTCCATTTTGTTTGAGACTTGTTCTTGGGTTCAACGTTTTTGTTTTTATTTGCTTGTTTGTTTGTTTTGTTGTTTCTTGGGAGTTTTTTGTTTGTTTTTGTTTTGATTGACAGTGTGTTTGTGTGCTTCTGCTCCTCTTTTCTTTCTTTTCTTCCTTCTCACTTTTATATTTTTTCTTCTTCCTTCATCTTCCCTATTTACACCCTGCCATTGCATTCTCAACAGAGGCAAAAACAAGTTATACACACAAATTGAGATTTCTAGAACGTGTACAATTGAAATATATAGCAAAGTGGTGTTATATATGGTTTATTCTCTATTTTCTAGACTTATTCTCTCTCTCCTCTCTCTTACACTAATTACTACTCCTTGGTTATTATTTTTTTCTCTTCTTTTTTTTAAATTTCTTTTCCATCTTTCTTTATTTCTCCTCTCAACCGCAGCATAAGTTAGGTTTATATGTAAATCGGTCTTTCCATCTATTCATTCACTCCATTCTCTTTCCTCTCTCGTCGGCTGATACTAAACCACTTCCATAGAACTCTCTTTTCATACTTTCTAAGAAAGAACAAATCAATACACTCACTTCCTTCTTCCTAAACATATTACCTCTCTGTCCATTACTTGAAACTTTAAAACCCCATCAGAAGCATACAGAGTAAATTGGAAACAACATCTGGGTTAACTAAATCTGTACATTGTGATCAAACTGGGATTCTCTGAATAGAAAGTGTTTGATTTTAAAGTGTAAAGGAAATATAAGGGGATCTGATAGCATTGTACTACAGGAGCAACATAAGGTTTTAAGGTAAAATCAAAGTAGACAAGGTCCCACAGTGCAGGTAGAATAGACGCACAAGCAATATGAAGAAACAAGGGAAGAAAGTGACACAAACAAATCAATATACCTCCTCAGTAGATTCCATACCATGCACAGTTGGTGCAATGCCAGAGATGGAATTCAGAAATTACATATTCCAAATGTTAGCGGAACTTAAGAATGAACTCAAAAATGAGATGAGGGAGCAAATACAGGAGGTGAAAGATCATTTTGACAAAGAACTCCATAAACAAATACAGGAAGTAAAAGATTACTTCAATAGGGAGATAGAAGCTCTAAAGAGAAACCAAACAGAAATTCCAGAAATGAAAGAAGCAATAAATCAAAATAAAAGCTCAATCGAAAGTATCACCAACAGAGTAGATGACTTGGAAGAAAGAACCTCAGACAATGAAGACAAAATATATATCCTAGAGAAAAATCTAGATTACACAGCAAAAATGGTAAGAAACCAAGAACAGAACATTCAAGAATTATGGGACAACATAAAAAGACCAAACATAAGAGTGATTGGGGTAGAGGAGGGGGCAGAGTTTCAAGCCAAAGGAATGAGTAATTTATTTAATGAAATAATTACAGAAAATTTTCCAAACTTGAGGAATGAAGGGGAAAACCAAGTTCAAGAGGCCTACCGAACACCAAACATACAAAATCACAACAGATCCACACCAAGACACATTATAATGAAAATGCCTAATATACTGAGCAAGGAGAGAATATTAAAAGCCACAAGAGAAAGGAAGCAGATTACATATAGGGGGAAACCAATCAGACTTTGTTCAGATTTTTCTACCCAGACCTTAAAAGCAAGAAGATCCTGGAATAGCATATTTCAAGCTCTGAAGGAAAAGGGATGTCAACCAAGAATCTTATATCCAGCAAAATTGAGCTTTAGATTTGAAGATGAAATAAAAACCTTCCACGACAAGCAAAAGTTAAAAGATTTCACATCTCGAAAGCCAGCACTTCTGAACATCCTGGGCAAAATTTTCCATGAAGAAGAAGAGAAAAATAACAATGAAAATCAACAAAGGGAGATATTAAACTAAGGGAAATACCAATCAGAAGAGAAACCTAATCAAGCTAAAGATCATCATACAAATAAAAATGGATGGGAATAAAAATCACATCTCAATAATAACCCTGAATGTTAACGGCCTAAACTCGCCATTCAAAAGACACAGATTATCTGAATGGATTAAAAGAAATGACCCAACAATCTGCTGTCTCCAAGAAACACACCTCATAGAAAAAGACATCAATAGACTGAAGGTAAAAGGCTGGGAAAAGTCTTATCACTCACATGGCCTGTGGAAGCAAGCAGGGGTTTCCATTCTCATTTCAAATAAGGTAGACTTCAAGCCAAAGTTAATCAAAAGGGACAAAGATGGATATTTCTTACTACTTAAGGGAACCATTCATCAAGAGGATATAACAATCATAAATCTATATGCCCCAAATAATGGAGCACCTACATTCATCAAACAAACGCTTCTCAAGTTCAAGAGTAAAATTGACCACAACACAGTTATTCTAGGGGATTTCAACACACCTCTCTCACCAATGGATAGATCATCCAAACAAAAACTAAACAAAGAAACCTTAGGCCTCCTTAAAACAATTAATAACTTAGATCTAACGGACATATATAGAATATTTCATCCCTCAGTAAATGAATACACTTTTTTTCTCAGCACCACATGGCTCCTTCTCCAAAATAGATCATATATTATGTCACAAGGCAAATCTCAGCAAATATAAAAAAATAGAAATACTACCCTGCATGCTATCAGACCATAAAGGGATGAAATTGGAAATCAATGACAAAACAAGGAATAAGAAAAACTACTCCAACAACTGGAAGCTAAGCAACATGCTACTGAATGAACAAGGGGTTGAAGAAGACATCAAAGAGGAGATTAAAAAATTCCTAGAGGTAAATGAGAACACAGATACATCATATAGAAATCTCTGGGACACTATGAAGGCAGTAATAAGAGGAAAATTCATTGCACTGAGTTCATTCTTTAAAAGGAAGAAAAACCAACAAATAAACGACTTAACATCACACCTCCAAACACTAGAAAAAGAAGAACAGATCAACACCAAGAGCAGCAGAAGACAGGAAATAATTAAAATCAGAGCAGAAATTAATGAAATTGAGACTAAGGAAACAATTCAAAGAATTGACAAAACTAAAAGTTGGTTCTTTGAAAAAATAAACAAAATTGACAGACCCTTAGCAATGCTAACGAAAAGAAGAAGAGAAAAAACTCAAATCACTAACATTTGTGATGAAAAAGGGAATATCACAACAAACACCTCAGATATACAGAAAATAATTAGAAATTACTTTGAAAACTTGTACTCTAATAAAACAGAAAATGCTGAATGCATTGACAGATTTCTAGAGTCATATGATTTGCCTAAACTGGATCTGGAGGCTATACACAATTTAAACAGATCGATTACAAGCAAAGAAATAGAAGATGTCATCAAAAAGCTACCAACAAGGAAAAGTCCAGGACCTGATGGGTTTACAGCAGAGTTCTACAAGACTTTCAAAGAAGAACTAATACCAATGCTCTTCAAACTATTTCAAGAAATAGAAAAAGAGGGAGCTCTTCCAGACTCTTTCTATGAGGCCAATATTACATTAATTCCAAAGCCAGGCAAAGACACATCCAAAAAAGAAAACTTTAGGCCAATATCCTTAATGAACATAGATGCAAAAATCCTCAACAAAATTCTGGCAAATCGGATACAAAAACATATCAAAAAGATAGTGCACCATGATCAGGTGGGGTTTATTCCAGGGATGCAAGGCTGGTTCAACATTCGGAAATCAATAAACATAATACATCACATCAATAGACTTAAAGATAAAAATCATATGATTATCTCAATAGATGCAGAAAAAGCATTTGACAAAATACAGCACCCCTTTATGTTCAAAACACTGGAAAAACTAGGACTATCAGGGACATATCTCAACATTATAAAAGCTATTTATGCAAGGCCCAGAGCTAACATTATCTTAAATGGAGAAAAATTGAAAGCATTCCCTCTAAAAACTGGAACAAGACAGGGATGCCCCCTCTCACCACTGCTATTTAACATAGTACTGGAAACTCTGGCAAGAGCAATTAGACAGACGAAAGAAATTAAAGGGATCCAGATAGGAAAAGAAGAGCTCAAATTAGCACTATTTGCTGATGACATGATAATCTACCTAGAAGACCCAAAAAACTCTACCAGAAAACTTTTACAACTAGTAAATGAATTTGGCAAAGTAGCAGGATACAAAATCAATACCCATAAAGTCAAAGGCATTTTTGTGCATCAGTGACAAAGCCTCTGAAAGGGAAATGATAAAAACTACGCCATTTACAATAGCATCAAAAAAAATAAAATACCTGGGAATCAACTTAACGAAAGAGGTGAAAGAGCTCTATAAGGAAAGTTATAGAACACTAAAGAAAGAAATCATAGAAGAACTCAGAAGATGGAAAGACCTACCTTGCTCTTGGATAGGTAGAATCAATATTGTCAAAATGTCCATACTACCAAAAACATTATACAGATTTAATGCAATTCCAAACAAAATCCCAATGTCATTCTTCAAAGAAATAGAAAAAGCAGTCATGAAATTCATCTGGAGAAATAAGAGACCCAGAATAGCCAAAGCAATCCTGAGCAAGAAAAGTGAAGCAGGGGGCATCACCATACCGGACTTTAAATTATACTATAGAGCAATAGTAACAAAAACAGCATGGTATCGGCACCAAAACAGACTGGTGGACCAATGGTACAGAATTGAGGACACAGAGACTAATACATATAATTTCAGCTATCTTATATTAGACAAAGGTGCCAAAAATGTACAGTGGAGAAAGGATAGCCTCTTCAACAAATGGTGCTGGGAAAACTGGAAATCCATATGCAACAAAATGAAATTAAACCCTTGTCTCTCACCATGCACAAAATTCAATTCAAAGTGGATCAAGGACCTAGGAATTAGACCAGAGACAATACGCCTAATAGAAGAAAAAGTAAGCTCCAATTTCCAACATGTCGGATTAGGCCCCAAGTTCCTTAATAAGAATCCTGTAGCACAAGAACTATTACCAAGAATTAATGAATGGGATAGATTTAAACTGAAAAGCTTCTTCTCAGCAAAAGAAACAATCAGTGAGGTGAATAGAGAGCCAACTAATTGGGAACAAATATTTAATACATGCACATCAGATAGAGCACTAATTTCTAGAATGTATATAGAACTAAAAAAACTTAACACCAAAAAAGCAAATAACCCAATCAATAAATGGGCTAAGGAATTGAAAAGACACTTCTCAGAAGAAGATACACGATTAATCAACAAATACATGAAAAAATGCTCAACATCACTGGCAATTAGAGAAATGCAAATCAAAACTACTCTAAGATTTCATTTCACTCCAGTCAGAATGGCAGCTATCAAGAACACAAACAACAATAAATGTTGGAGAGGATGTGGGGGAAAAGGCACACTCATACATTGCTGGTGGGACTGCAAAATGGTGCAACCGCTATGGAAAGCAGTATGGAGATTTCTTGGGAAAATGGGAATGGAACCACCCTATGACCCAGCCATCCCACTCCTGGGTCTATTCCCAAAAGACTTAAAAATAGCATATTACAGTGATACAGCCACTTCAATGTTTATAGCAGCACAATTCACAATAGCTAGGTTATGGAACCAGCCTAGATGCCCCTCAGTAGATGAGTGGATAAAGAAAATATGGTATATATACAAAATGGAATTTTACTCAGCAATAAGAGAGAATAAAATAATGGCATTTGCAGGTAAATGGATGAAGTTGGAGAATATAATGCTAAGTGAAATTAGTCAATCTCAAAAATCCAAGTACCGAATGTTTTCTCTGATATAAGGAGGCTGGTTCACAGAGTTCTTGGAAGGGGGTACATAGGATCAGAGGAACACTAGAATGGTCAACGGAAAGGGAGGGGAGGGAGGGAGTAAGGGGGGGTTGGAAAAAAATTGGTGGTTGAATGAGATGGATATCATTATCCTAAATGCATGATTGAAGATCTGAATGGTACTTATATACTTTGTATACAAGCAGTTGTATGTAAAAAGATACTATACTTGTGCATGATGAATAAGTAAATAAATAATAAAAAAATTAAAAAAAAAAAAAGAAAAAAAAAGATGTGCGCCACTGCACACAGCACTTAAAACAATTCTTTTTAAAGACAATTTTTTTAGTTGTAGATGGGCACAATACCTTTATTTATTTATGTGGTACTGAGGATTGAATCCAGTGGCCCATGCATGCAAGACAAGCACTCCACCACTGAGCCACAACCCCAGCCCTCTTAAAACAATTTTTAATATTTAAATTCTTTCTCCTTTGATCCTTCTCCTAAGACACCCCCCTCCCTGCTAGAATCCTCACCTGTAGCCAAATTGTTCTTCTTGTCCCACAGGTCCTGATCTTCTTGATCTTCTTCTTCTTCTTCTTCTTCTTCTTCTTTTTTTTTTTTTTTTTTTTTTGGTACCAGGGATTGAACTCAGGGGCACTTGACCACTGGGCCATATCCCCAGCCCTTTTTTGTATTCTATTAGAGACAGGGTCTCACTGAGTTGCTAAGTGCCTCGCCATTGATGAGACTGGCTTTGAACTCGAAATCCTCCTGCCTCAGCCTCCCAAGTGCTAGGATTACAGGCGTGCGCCACCACGCCTAGCCTTTTTCTTGATCTTCTTTGGCCACCTTCACTCTCAGATGCCTCTCTCTTCTCTAGTCTTGAAGCACATGTAGCAAATATGTATAAAGTTAAGGGATACATTTATCACTCACCCAACCTGACATGGCTACAGGTCTTTTTAACCTTTCTATCTTTCTTCCTGGTAGACTATTGAAGCATATCTCCTTTTTTTTGGTCCCCATTCCCCTCTTCTCACCTCACCAGAGACACTTCACATGTCTTAGGTGTCATCCTGCACTTTCTTTCTTTTCTTTTTTAATAGTTTAATTTAAAATTTTTGTTGATGGACCTTTATTTTATTCATTTATTTATATGTGGTGCTGAGAATCGAACTCATTGCCTCACACATGCTAGGCAAGCGCTCTACCACTGAGGCACAAACCCAGCCCCTCATCCTGTACTTTATCTCCTTATTGTGGTTCACAACAAATGTGCTTTTACATTGCTCTCAGATTGTTCTTTGCTCTTAATAGATTTTCTTTTTCTTTTTTATAGGTGGGACATAGGTTAAAAAAAAAACCTGAAAATGTTCAGATAATGATAGTGTACTTAAAAATCCCTTTAGGGCAAACTGAAGAGCTTGTAGCATAGTCTATTCAGCAACATTTTAAATTTATCCTCATGCCCTTCTGGAATATGCCCTTGGAGTGGAAGAGTGGGGTGGTGGCACCATTTTGATAGCCATCTCATCTGTTCTTTCATTGGTTGAGTCACAATGTGGATTCTTATCTAAATGCCCCAAAGGTGATACTGTACCATATGTAAGTTTCTCCCATTTTCCTGGCCTTCCCAAGTTCTACTACCTTCTTGAAGCATCCACAGATATGTCAGAGGGAACCCTCCCTTTCTGAATCTCTCTGGCCGTCTTCAGAGCTTTTCTTTGGTGTTGGTAGGTACCAGTTTGGTGCTTATCCTTTTCAGATCAACTTATACACTGGGAGCATAGATTTCAGAGGGTTTTGAAACCTGGTACTATCACCTAGTAGCTGTGTGATCTTAGACAATTTAGTCTCCAGACCTCCTTGGTTTGCTCATCTGTGAAATGAGTTTCTGCTTCATAGGATGCTTATAAATATTATATGAGTTAGTATTTGTAAAGTGTTTAAAACAGTGCCTAGCCCAAAGTAAGCACTATATAAAAGTTTTTTTAATTATGCCCCTTCACCTAATAACTATATCCAATGTGGCTAAAGGAGGAAGAGGGAAATGGCGTGAGAGAGCTAGCTTGCTATTCATTGAGATATGTGAACTGATACTTCTCTGTTTTCAAAAATAGAAATCCTGGTACTTTTAATCAAAACAAGCAGTTCTCAACCTCATTGTGCTACACTGTGAGGCAAAAAGATTATTTACGAGTTTCATTCTAGTTAAAGTACTGACATTTAAAAAAAATATTTACTTTTTAGTTGTAGTTGAGCACAATACCTTTATTTTATTTATTTATTTTTATGTGGTGCTGAGGATCAAACCCAGTGCCTCGCACCTGCCAGGCAAGCACTCTACCACTGAGCCACAAGCCTAGCCCAAAGAACTGACATTTTTATAATAAAAATACAAGGACTGTAAGGTTAGATTCTCAAGCACTTTCTTGAATGGGCACTGAGAAAAGGCAAAGTCGCAGAAAATAAGTTGGTACCTAGGAGCCCATCAGGGTGTTTTGCCCATGAGGGCAGTTCTCTGGTAGTATATGGAGTGAATGTTTTTGGTAAACATTGTGAAGTCTGGTGGACTTATACCTCGCGTAGTAGCTCCTTAAATGTTCCTTGGGTATGTTGTGAGTTTGGATTTCTTTAATGAAGATCATCCTCAAGGTCAAAAGTCTATGATTGTTAATCCTTGTAACCCCTGGCACAGTGTGGAAACACTGCACTGCTAAATAATCTCTAGTTAATAGATTTATTGTTATGAAGAGTAAAACAATGCAGTGTTCAGATGCCGGCAAACCACAGTTGGAGATAATAAAAATCCCCACAGTTCTTGGTCCACCCCACCTTCACTTGGGTAATTCCCAACTAAGAACACTGATTCCATCCCATGTTCTCTCATCCCATAATAAAGGGCAGGAAAAGCCAGGAAGGAGACCGAAGTGAGGGGCCTGGATCATCCAGGTTAGGGGTGTATTGAGCATGACTCTTAGGAGAGTGCTGTTTCTCTCAATCCTTCATTTAAAGTAGTTCAAACAGTGACTTTTGTGGCATTAATCAACACCAGGGGGCAGGAGAGAAAGCAGAGTGGATGGAAACAAGTAGGACTCCAGAAGGATGGTGTGAGAAAGCAGTTTAAGTATGTGAAACGTCCAACATAGTTCTTGGCACCTAGCATGTGGACTCTACTCGTTAGTTAAATCCAAAAGTTTAAAAGCCATTTAAAAATTATTTATAAATTACAGAAGTCTTCCATATTCATTGTAAAAAAAACAACAAAGGAATACAGAGAAGCAAGACAACAGAAACATTTTTTAATATTTATGTTTTAGTTGTAGTTGGACACACTACCTTTATTTATTTATTTATTTTTATGTGGTGCTGAGGATAGAATCCAGGGCCATGTACGTGCTAGGCAAAGGCTGTACTGCTGAGCCACAACCCCAGCCCCCAAACACATTTTTATTACTCACAATCTCACTACTTTCAAATAAGCACTGTTAACAATTTGCTAGGACATAATTTATTTTCTATGTATGCACATCTTTCCCCTCAAATGGGATCACAGTGAATTCTTATTATTTTATATTGTTCCATTACTTTAACTGGCAATGTATGATTAGGATTCTACCAAGGTTCTAGTTTTGGACTAACCAGTTCCCGGAAAGCCCCTCAAGTTCTTTTAGATTCCTCAACTGTGAAATTAAGAGTTTAATGCCAATAATACATAAGGCACCTTTCATCTCTATCATTCTGTCTCGGAAGACATTATGGTGTGGTGGTTATGGCTCTGGCACCAGCCAGGTTCTAACCCAAACTATCTGTGAGATTCTGGGCAGGTTTCTTGACCTCTCAATCCTTCAGTTTCCCTTTCTCTGTGATAAGATTAAATTAGGAGATGCCACCTAGGGTTGTAAGAATTGTGAGACCCTGGGTTCGATTCTCAGCACCACATATAAATAGAAGAATAAAATAAAGGTCCACCAACATTTAAAAACATGTTTAAAAAAGTGTTAAACCCAAAGACTATGTCCTCTTGGCTAGTTTTGGCTGAGCTGAGGGACTACAATAGCTGCCACTGGTTGGACATTTCGTTTTAAAAAATAAGGCCCAAGTATGAAATATCTTTCTCAGTGGTCTTCAGCATGGGTTTATTTATCTTCGCTTTAATAGTACCATTTTAACAGTTCCACTGTTCAACAGTTATTTAAAAACCACAGTGATTTTTGTACATTTTAGTAGAGCAGAACTAGGAGGTGGGCTTTATAAAAAAAAATTAAAACTTAAAAAAACTTTAAAAATTTATACTTAAGTCAGAAATTAAATTTTATGCTTGTAACTGATGGTCTAAAAATTCCCCAAATTAAAACAAAACCAAGAAATCTCATGAACGTTACTGGCTTAGGAAGGTTGTGAAATGTTGTGTGACATTGTAACATTTTGCTTTCTATATCATTGCCAAAGGACTTCAGAACTGGTCTGGGTTGACTACTGGCTCTGCCGGGCCCTCTGAGTGAATAGAACGGTTATTTCATTTCTGGCTATAGTATTCTCTTCCAAGGAGAGAACAGAATAGACTAAAACACAAAGTGCTTCTTAATTAAATGCCACTTCATTGTTTTATGGGGCTCACGTGCTTTCCTAAAATTTATTACAGAAATTGCTAATTTCTGGCAGCCATCTCCTCCTGTGTGGTGCATTTATGGATTTACTCTAACCCAAACAACGAACAGCCAACTTCTCTTTGTGCTGGCCAAGGTGGGCGGACACAACAATGAGCAAACGAAACATTTAAAATAATGTATACATTTGGATCTAGCCACAACTTTCTATGCTCAGATTCAACTCTGCACAGAGTATTTCCAAGTAACGGACACTCCAAGCCTAGATGAGTTGGCGCCCTCCTGGGTGAGGCCTGCAGTTTTCTCTCCTGGCCCCGTGCATTACGTGCCTGAATGCCCCCTTGCTCAGGGTTCTCGTTACCCTGCAATGTCCTGCTGACCTGGGAATCAACAACACGCGCCCCCAGCGGGGGCTCCCAGGAGCTCCCGGCACATCCAGGCCCGCAGCGATCACGTCCCGGGACTAGGGCTCGCGCCCTAGCTGGTCGCTGGTTGGTCGCGCCACCGGACCCGCGGCCCGGTGATTGGTCCAAGGGATCAGTTCACGTGGGTAGGCGCTGATAAGTGGCCTCTCCAGGGCCGGACCGCAGTCCGCCCTAGGGAGTGCGGAGCTGGTCCTGCCCCGGGCTGGGTGAGAACTTGCGCAGACAGCGGGGGTGCTGGGCTCTCTCGGTCCGCCGCCGCCTCTCTGCCTAATGAGCTGCACCAGGTATGTTTGCTGCATCGTCGCGCTCCGGACAGAAGGGATGGTGCAGCTGTAGAGAAGTTGGGAGGCGTTTTCGTTCTGTCCTCCCTGCAAATGCAGTCCCCAGGGGAGGGCTGGTTGATTGGCTGCTGGGTTAAATCAGGCACCCCGGGAGGCCTTGGAGGTGTGTATTTTTCTTAGGCAGAACCTATTTTGATAATCAGCATCCTAAATTAGAAACCGTCTTAATGTGAGTGAGTCAGCTTTAGTTCGGATTTCCTCATTGATACATCTCTAATCTTTGGGTCCTGCACTAATGTCCCAAATTTTTAACTTGTGATAGCACCCTGATATCGCTAGTCAGATAGTTTAGCTCTGAGACAAAAATTACAGGGCGATATTTGCATTCATTCGTTCTCCTCCACTCTTTAGCATAGTTTGCCACAACAAACTCAAGTCTCAGCGTTTGAGCAAACTCTTATTTTAAACTCCTGGCCAGGACTTAAAATTCCAGGGAAATCGCCCAAAACTAAAAACGTCTTCCTATAAATGCAAAAGTTAAAAAAAAAAAAAAAAACAAAAACCCTCTCCCATGAAAACTACTAAAGTTGCTTCTCCAGACATAACTAACCAGACTTCTCTACAAACCCTGCCTGTTAACTATTATTAGATCCACAAATATAACTTTAGCATTCATTTGTTTGCTCTCAGTTTGTAAGTCTCCCAGAAAAATCCCAGAGCTAATAAATTCTTCCTTGAATTTCTTCGTGAATGTTCTTCCTTGTCCATTTTTGTGATAATGACCACTTGCCTAGTGCTTAGAGCTGCTATGAAGAGAGTTACTAAAACCACACTGAGAAATATCATGTGCAGTGTTCACACACCTCTTATCTGTAAGGCTAAGATAGGGTGGAGAATCCTAATTCCATAGCTTGGCAAAATGAGGGCTAAAGGACAGGAAAAAAAATAATCTTGATGGCTGCTTTTTGGTTTAATATTGCTAAGCATAGTTATGTTTAAGTTTTAAACAGCTTTATTGTCTTTCTACTATTTACACATGTCTTTCTACATATTTATAAATGTCCATTGCCAAAACATTAGAAAATACCCCAAAAGTACAGGTAATAGATCACCTGTAGTCATTATCACTGAGAGATAATTAACATTTTAGTGTATTTTCTGTAAGTTTTTCAGTATTTGTAAGTTTATATATCTAACATATATTTAATAATAGTTCAATTTTCAAATAACCTTTTTTTCTCTTTAAGGTTTATTGTGTATATTCAAGGCATTAAACATGCTGTTATAAAATACATATGTAGTAAAATGATGATTATAGTGGAACAAATTAACACATCCATCATCTCATATGCAACCATATTTTCCATTTAAATGTGAAATTGTCATGGGCATCTTTCTATTGGAAATATAGATTATGCAAAATATTTCTTTAAGTATATGAATTCTTGGCTTGTGTTTCAGTTATTTATGAAAAATGAGAAAGAATAATAAGTGAAGTGCAAAGTTAATTCTGACTTCACTCCTAGCCTTCTCACCCTTAGAACTGTTGCATGGGGATTTTTATTGCTACTTTTTCTGTTCAAGAAGATTACCTTCCAAAGAAGTGGAATCAATTTAACAGCAAAACAAGCAATGATAGCCACAGGGAACAGAGGTCTAAAACTATGGTACCCAAAGAACCCATATGGTCATTAGAATCTCTGGGGAAGCTTTGAGAACATATTCTCTGTGGACTTACCCTGAGAGGTTCTGATTTAGTGGCTCAAAGTCTTAGGTATCTGAATTTTTTAAAAAAGAAATTAATTTGATAGGCCATGCTGACCAGACAGGTTTTAGAACCTTTGGTTCAGAACAGAGCAAATGGTTCTTAGAGCTGTATAAAACATCATCAAATCCAACTGTCTTGATTCTCAAATGGGGAAGCTGAAGCCCCCTTCAGGTGATTTAAGTAGCTACCCACAGCCCTATAGCCAACCAAAGGTAGAGGTAGATTCAGAATGTGAATCTGATTGACTGAAACTGTGCTCTTACTACATATGGTAGCACCTCCCTGCTGTACTGGCTGCAATTCAATCAGTATAGAGATAGTACCTATGTGTTTGGGACAGGGGAAGAGTGTTCCAGATGTAGGTGTTAACCACCCATCCTTTTGCATTTCAGAATGATCCAGGTTTTGGATCCACGTCCTTTGACTAGTTCAGTCATGCCAGTGGATGTGGCCATGAGATTTTGCTTGGCTCATTCACCACCTCTGAAGAGTTTCCTGGGCCCTTACAATGACTTTCAACAAAGAAACTTTGTGAACAAATTAAAGCCTCTGAAACCATGTCTCAACCTCAAACAAGAAACCAAATCACAGAACGAATGGAAGCGCTCACACAACCAAACCAAGAAGCGGGTTGTGTTTGCTGATTCCAAGGGCCTTGCTCTCACGGCTATCCACGTCTTCTCTGACCTCCCAGAAGAACCAGCCTGGGATCTCCAGTTTGATCTCTTGGACCTTAATGATATCTCCTCTGGTTTAAAACTCCATGAGGAGAAAAACTTGATTTTAGATTTTCCTCAGCCTTCAACTGATTACTTAAGTTTCCGGAAACACTTTCAGAAGAATTTTGTGTGTCTGGAGAACTGTTCTTTGCAAGAGCGAACTGTGACTGGGACTGTCAAGGTGAAAAACGTGAGCTTTGAGAAGAGAGTTCAGGTCCGAATCACTTTTGACACTTGGAAAAGCTATACAGATGTGGACTGTGCCTACATGAAGAATGTGTATGGCAGCTCGGATAGTGACACCTTCTCATTTGCCATTGATTTACCTCCTGTCATTCCAACTGAGGAGAAAATTGAGTTCTGCATTTCTTACCATGCTAATGGGCAGGTCTTCTGGGACAACAACGAGGGCCAGAATTACAGAATTGTCCATGTGCAATGGAAACCTGATGGGGTGCAGACACAGATGGCACTCCAAGACTGTGCGTTCCACCAGGTGCCCCCAAAGACCGAGTTAGAATCAACAATCTTTGGCAGTCCCAGGCTGGCTAGCGGGCTCTTCCCAGAATGGCAGAGCTGGGGGAGAATGGAGAACTTGGCCTCTTATCGATGAATTAAGCAACCTAGTGACTGGTCTTGACCTGTCGTAGTCCCCATGCAATTCTAGGTCTGTATTGCTCAATATTAGGAAGTTTTTGCTACTTTCCATCAGTAGGTTTAGGTTTGAGCTTTTGTGGCCTTGCTTCAGAAAATATACAGCCACTTGAGAATTTAGTATTGGGGCCTATATGGATGATAGTACCCAATTTCGCTTCGGAGGGCCAGGTAACAGCCTAGGATCTATTTTTATAAAAGTAATGCTTTTTCAGTGCCCTTCCTCCTTCCCTCTCAATTCACTAACTTTCACATTGGGCAAGGAAAGGTTGAGGAAGGACAATTGATGGCGATGGAAAGCTGTGTTAATGGTATGACGAATGTGTGAAAGGTGTACATGAAGGACTCTGAAGCTCAAGTCAGAGTTGGAGCGGGAGATCTGATACTTAATTATTGGTGAAAAAAGTAAGGTTATTTTGTGTTTTAAAGTTGGTTTTTACAGTTCCCTCCTGGGGAAGTAACTCATGGGGGGAAAGAGATCCATTCTATGTATTCTTGTGAAGAGAAGCCAAACAAATTTTAAGGGTGTTGGATGGTATTTGAGGATGATGAACTGTATCCTGGAGAATCAAGACCTTAAGTGAAGCCTTCCTGTTCAAACATGATCAAAAATTTTGGGGAAAGTGTAAGCAAATCTGACTTTGCAGTCCTCATGTTGGTTGGTGATTTTGTGATCAAGGCCTCATGCTGGGGTTCTTGGTACAGAACACTATCTGACAAAACTCATGCCATTACCAATGGTAATGACATGTAGGGACTCTTGGTCATGGCAAAAATAGTTCTTTGCAAGTGCCCATAGTAGCTTACCCCAAATGTCTGAACGAACATCTGATAATTCATGAGTTTTTAGCCTTGTAAGAAGGTTCACTATACACTGGCCTTCCTCCTGTAATATGGTGTATCTTTGAGTGTGTTGTCAGCGTACACAGCTCACATCCTTCATATTGAAGGTAACTTGTTTTTTTTGCCACACTTTTTCAATGTGATGTTTGAAGTGAGGACTGACACTAGGATTCTCAATGCAAGAATCCGGTACCTTGCACATTAGATGTAGTAGTCAAACTCTTGCCTATTTTTTTTTTTTTTTTTTTTGGTTTTGGTCTTGTTGTTTCAATTTCCTTTGAAGTAAAAATGCTTTAAAAAAAAAATGGATGTGAATCATTTTAGATGTGAATTGTTTTCATGTGTGCATGAGCTCTTAAGCACAGGAGGCAAGGATGTACAACCACTGAGAGGTTGTTAAGAGAATGCAGTTAATTTTAACACGTGTGGTTTGCTATGCTGGAAAAATACTATTAGAGTAACTCCACTATGACAGTATTTGAGGATTGGCTGGCATCCATAATTTTTCTGCTGTAAATATTTCACTCTCTTATGGTTATCCTTTATGAACTTCTCACTTAAAGAATAAATGTATTTGATATAAGACCCAAGAATGTTTCTTTCTCAAAGGCACAATTAATTAAAAAAAAATAAAAACAAAACTATCAACTGGTATTCTCCTGTTTTGCTTAGGAAAAGCCAAGCAGAGTTAGTTTGGACCAGGAAGTAGATCCACCTGACAGTATTCCAATGGTTCTAGTCTCATTTGTGATTACATGTTCTACCACCTGACCTCTGGGGCTGGTGCCTGGGGCAGTGACCTGAGGGACTGTCCCCATCAGAAATTAGTGTTCATTACATTTGTTATCTGCTGGGTCAGTATTATTTTGGAGGTCACATGTCAACTTTAAAATGGGGAAGGAGATAGTGTGGAAAGGGCTGGAGAGGCTCCTACTTCTTGAGCTCCAGCTCCTCCCCACCCCCACCTCCTTCTTTTTAATTCAACTTTTTTAAAAAAAATATATATTTATTAATTTATTTTTTAGTTGTACACAATGCATTTTTATTTTTACATGGTGTTGAGGATTGAATCCGGGCCGCGCGCATGCTAGGTGAGCGCTCTACCGCTGAGCCACAACCCCAGCCCCTTTATTTTATTTATTTATTTTAATGTGGTGCTGAGGATTGAACCCAGTGCCTCACCCCTGCTGGGCAAGTGCTCTACAATTGAGGTACAATCCCAGCCCCTCTAGCACCCTTGAGAGGTAAGCTTGGAGCTGCCTGGGAAGGGCAATAGGCATCCGTCCTGGACTGGAGGGAGATGCCAGTTCCTTGGGGCAAGATGTAACAGGTCCAAGAACCTCAGTTGTTACTCTAGCTCTGCCTAAAATTTCAGAAAGGGCTTCTGCACAGTGTATTTCAAACAGAAGGGGAAATCAATGACTAACCTACTGGAAAGGTCCAATTATGAAGGATAAGCTTTTATCATAACATCCTCTATTCAGACCATGTCAACTAGAGGTCTGCAGGCTGTATCTGACCTCAGATGTATTTTATTTGACAGAGGACTTAAAAAAAATTAGAGATATAAAAGTAGACTACATAAAAACATGGATTTCATCTTTTCCCTCTAAAAATTGCAAGAGCCTTCCTCATGGCAACAAGTATGTGGCGTTGGGTACCAGCTGCCCCCTTTAGATGAAGCCTGCTGCACTAGAAAAAGCATGCTGCCTTGGGTTGGCCTAAGACTCCAAATAATGGCTGCGTTCTCTTACACTGTTGACTAGCCTCTGTTCATAACTCCTGTTTGTCATTGTATTCATGCTAATGATTGGGTGAAGAACACTCTCTTTCTAAGAGATGGAGAAAATTCAAATTTGGGTCTGACAGGGATAGACTCAAAGTCATGGGACTCAAATGCCTAATTTTATTACTTTTTAAAAAATTTTAATTGTTTTGGGTACTGGGGATTGAACTCAGGGGCACTCAACCACTGAGCCACATCCCCAGCCCTATTTTGTATTTTATTTAGAGACAGGGTCTCACTGGGTAGCTTAGCACTTCACTTTTTCTGAGGCTGGCTTTGAACTTGTGATCCTCCTGCCTCAACCTCCTGAGCCACTGGGATTATAGGCATGTGCCACCATGCCCGGCTCAAATGCCTAACTTTATAAAAGAAAAAAAAGCTAAAGATCCAGAGAGGGGAAGTAACTAATTCAAGGTCCTACCCGAGACAGGATGAATTGGCTGCTCAGTGGCTATAGGCTTAGTGTTCCTTCCTGCTCCTTACATGTTTTCCTTGAAGTCTCCCATAGAGACCCTTCTTCTCTAATGGACCCCTGTCTGAAAGAGAGTGCCACTTCCAGGCAGGCATGACTCTGGCCAGTTCTTACAGGTCCCCTTTCCAGTTTGACCCAATGTTGGTACATCCTTGGGCTGCTCCTGAAGGAGGGCTTGGTCAAAGAACAGAGTGTTTCTGGGCCTTTAATATTGAATGGAATTTTCCACATTTCACCTCCTGATATCTCACCTAATAGAAGCAACTCTGCTATTTAAAATTTAACTTGGAAGAATGGCTTGAATTAGGGGTGCATGATGTGCTTTTCCAAAAAAAGTAAGGCCTAATTTGCTTAAGTAAGGACTCTGTTCTAAATTCATGGCTTTTCTTTTAGTTTATCCCCACAAATGCTGGAAATTTCTAGTATGGAAGGGAAATTTGCATCTTCCTCAATGGGAATGCTAAAGTTCTATACATGTTTAGTGGTCCTTTAGTCTGCAAAGGGAGAGTTTTCTAGCAGCTACTGGGAATTTTGACTTGAGAAAACTCTCCCATTATTGAGCAGGGATTCCAAAATCAGAGTAGTCCTCACATGCAGTTTTGCTGACTCCTGGCCTTCTGGCCATTCCCTCTTTCTGCCAATGAATGGATACTCACTACTGAGTTTGAAGGTGAGCTTTTAAAATACTGATGCCTCCCCCTGCACCTCCCAAGATCCTGATTTAGTTGGTCTGAGATGTAACCTATGTTGGACAGTTTTCAGAGCTATTCAAGTGTTTACAATATGCATCAAATTTGAAGTCTTCAGGTTTAAGCTGAGAAAGTGTTTTCAGCTGCCCATTTCTGAAAACGTAGTCATACAATGGCTCAGATTATTCCATTCACCTTAAAGAATATATAGATTATGAAATGGAATTCCAGAGATGTTAAAACTTGCTTGAGATCACAGAAAGAGTAGAGCCCAACCTCCTGACCTCTTCTCCAAACACTGCCTTACCACCACTGCCAAATCCTCTACTAAACAACGTGAACACAGACTTCCTTATTTTACATTAGAATCTATTCTTTTATCTTCTCTGATCTTTTGCCTTTATGCATATGTTAATAATGATGCTTTTGGGTACAAGTGACGTGATCCCTGACTCAACTAGCATCAACAATAAAGAAAAGTTATTATTTCACAATACAAGTCCCAAGGTAGGGTGTTTTCAAAGTTGGTAAATTCAATGGCTTAGATTCAGGTTATTTCTACTTTCTTTCTACTATCTCATTTCTTTTGATTGTTCTTACACTAAATTGCTTCCTGATAATGATCCAAGACTCAGTGTTCCCACCTATAAATTAGGAATGATAACAATTCTTACCTCACAGAATGATTTGTGAGCATAAAATGAGATCATGAGATGAAGAGCTTAACCAACTATTTGGCCAATAATATATGATGAATAAATATAATTATTTCTAATATTAATACAGTCATGTGTCCATTGGCAAGAAATTTTTTAAAAGTGTGTCACTAGGCAATTTGCTTATTGTGCAAATGTCATAGAGTGAACTTACACAAACCTAGATAGCATAGGTCTATCACTCTATGTGGCTTCTTGATGCCATCAAGAGACTCCATGAAGACAAGATGAATAAGGCTGCTGCCAGCATAGCAGGACATACTGTTTTATAGTAACCTTTTAAAAAATGTAAACAGAAGGAATACTCTAAAATAACAACAAAAATTCTAGTATAGTAAATACATAAATCAGGAACATAGTTGTTCATGATATCAAGTATTATGAACTGGGCACAATTGTATGTGCTATACTTTTATACCACTGGCAGTACAATAGGTTTGTTTACACCAGCATTGCCACAAATGTGGAATTGTTGTGCTATGACGTCATGAGGGTCATGATGTCACCAGGCACTAGGAATTTTTCAGCTCCATTATAATCTATGGACTCACCATCACATGGAGTCTGTCATGGACTAAAGCATTTGTTATTCGGTGGATGATTTTACCTAATGATAAAATGTTTTCCCACAAATATTCCATTCTAATGTGGTTGTAGTTGGAGATGAGCATTGGTGTTCAAGATTCCTTTCTCAAGCAAGGACTTAGTACTAATATTAGTATTCTGTATTGCTGGTTGAGAGAGTACCTCAAATAGAATTTTATTGTGAGTCACTCATCCATTCAACAAATATTTGTAGAGCACCATCTCTGCTTGGCACTGAATATATGGTGATGAGCAAACAAATGTTTCCTGCTCTCATGGAGCACAAGTTTTGAATTAACTAATTATGTAGAGGCATTTACACACCTCTACCCTATCACTTTGGAGTGACACCTCAGCTGGGTAATTTGGGGCAAGTTGTGCTATCACTGTTGCCTTAACTTAATCCTCTGTGAAGTGGGTTATTCACAAGGTTGCTGTGAGGCTTTAATAACAGTGGCTAACATTTATATAGAACTTGCTATTTGGCAATCATGGCTCTAAGATATACTCTCATTTTACAGATATGGAAACTGAGGCACAGATAATACTTGGGACTTGTCACATAGTTAGTTAATAAGTTTTAGAGCTAAAATTTATGCCTAGCCTTAGAATCTGTGGTCAAAACTTTATGCTACATCTCAAAACTATTATTCACATAATACACTTTAGAGTATTTGGTCCATTTGTATTAATCCAATTCTTTATATAATTAAGTTTATATATACCACTTTGTTATTTGTTTCCTATTTGACTCACTTGATTATATTCTTTTTAATTTCTTGGCTTTTCCAGGTTAATCATTTTTTATCCCACTTTTTAGTTTATTAATTTTTTAATATTTTCTTTTATTGCTTTTGTAGTGATTACTTTGGTAATTATAAAACAAATCCTTGATTAGTATAGTGTATATAAATTATTTTTACTATTTTCTTGATAAAGCTGGAACCTTACACACTTAACCATCCTCCCATCTTTTGCACTGTTATTATGCATTTTAATTCTAAATATACTTTAAGTCCCATAAGACATTGTTACTGTTGTTTTGTTCAGTCAGTGTTTGAAGGAGCCCTAATTAGGAAGGGCTGTTGTAGCTAGCTGGAAGCCATGGGTTCCACCTGATATGTATGTGACGCACCTGTAGGCACCCGCAAACCTGAAGGTATATAACCGGGTGAAAGCGGTCCGAGTTAGGAGAACGGAGAGTTCAGTCAGCCGGGCAGTCACTCGGTCGGTCAGAAGAATCAGAGCGGCCAGAACGTAGGCAGAGCGGTTACAGAAGAGAAACCAGATAGAAGAAGTAATGACTGGTCAGAGTTAGGCCGAGGCTCCTGAGGAAGACAGAAGACAGAAGAAAGAAGGAAGAAAGAAGAGAGAAGAAAGAAGCTCTAATCTTTCTCTAAGCTAAGCTCTAAGCTCTAAAAGCTTTCTTTAATCTTTCTCTCTACTCTAAGCTAAGACTCTACTCTAAGCTAAGAAGAAAAATCTTTCTTTCCCTCTCTAAGAAAAATCTTTCTTTCCCTCTCTAAGCTCTACATAAGAAAGAAGAAGGAAGAAAGAAGAAAGAAGAAAAGCTCGCTCTAATCATTCTCTCTAAAAATCTTTCTTTCCCTCTCTAAGCTCTAAGAAAGTAGAAGTAAAAGTAGTAAAAGCTATACTCTGCCCCCGAGAGTTTTTATCCCGGTTTACGGTACCAGGTAGCTTACAAGTGTTACTTCATATTTATCTGTTTATTTTATTTATTTTTTTACCTTTATTTTATTTATTTATTTTTATGTGGTTCTGAGGATCAAACCTAGGGCCGTGCACGTGCTAGGCGAGCACTCTACCACTGAGCCACAACCCCAGCTCTTATCTGTTTATTTACCCATCCTGTTAGTCTTTCCTTTCTGTATTTCTCTGTTTTCATCTTGGATCATTTTCCATTGGTATTTAATATTTTGGTATTAAACACTAATATCTTTAGTATTTAATACGAATGTGGTGATGAAGAAGTATCTTAGGTTTTTTTTTTGTTAGGAAAACATCTTTATTAAGTCTTCATTTCTGAAAGATAGTTTCATTAGATGTAGACTTCTAGGTAGGGATTTAGGTAGGGGTAGACTTAAAGGCCTTCTCTGCTCTCCTAAATAAAAACCAAAAGCAGGTCTCCAGGGTGGTAAGTATACACTGAAGCTGGCACCTGTCCCGAAGTCACTTGTTAATTCTCAGGGAACCAACATTTGCTTATAACAGCTGTGACTGCTTGGGGAAAAAGACAAAGAATTTGGGCCCATTAAGGTGAGGAGGAGATATTACAGTGAATATGTAGCATTGCAGGACCAGAAACTGATACATTCTCAGAAAGAAAAGAACATAGTCTTTCCTATGATGAAATTCAAGTAGGAAATGTGTCTGAACATAGGCTCTGGGTAGAAGAGGAAAAAAAAAACCTCCCCAAATTCATACCCATAACATGGCCTTCACATGGATTTGCAATCCAAATTCACATTCTTTGCATTCTGAAAACCTCAAACCAAGAATTTATTAAAAAATGGTCCTTGGTTGCAGTTCCCACAGGTAGATGCTTGGTAGATGCAAACATGCAAGCTCTCTGTAGGAGTGTATCTTCGACCTGAATCTCAAAAATTCTCATCAAACATGAGTTTACATTTGAAGCAACAGAAAGACAAATCTTTTGATAAGATGCAAGGAGATAAAGGTGAGAAAGCTTAAAATCTGGGGATTTTTAAAAAGTCATAATTATGGGTAATGCAGAAATAAAAAATTAATAGAGTACTATGAAAAACTTTATTCTAATATCTCAAAACTTAGATAAAACAGATAAATGTCTAGAAAAATGTATTGTATTGAAATGGTCTCAAGAAATAGAAAATCTGACAAGTTCTATGAACATTTAAGTTTAGTACTTTAAAATTTACCCACAAACAAAATACCCAGCCTATGCATTTTTACTGAATATGTTGCATGAAATATTCAAAGATAAAATATTTCTAATCTTGTACAAAATATTCCAGAGTATATTTAAAAAGGGTGACATCTCATAACCTCAGACTTGATATGAAAACTTTACAAGGACAGTATAGGAAAGGAAGATTATAAGCTAATCTCACATGTAAGTAGATGCAAAATTATTTATTTGTTTGTTTGTTTATTTATTTATTTATTTATTTTTGGTACTGGGGATTGAACTCAGGGGAACTCGACCACTGGGCCACATCCCCAGCCCTTTTTTTTTTTTTTTTTTTGTATTTTATTAGAGATAGGGTCTCGCTGAGTTGCTAAGTGCCTCGCCATTGCTGAGGCTGGCTTTGAACTCTCGATCCTCCTGTCTCAGTCTCCCAAGTACTGGGATTACAGGCGTGCGTCACCGCACCCAGCCGCAAAATCTATATAATAAATTTTTAAATAAATCCAATAATGTATAATATAAAAGATAATGTATTATGATCAGTTTATTTCAAAAATGCAAAATTGAGGCCAGGTGTGGTGGTGCATGCCTGTAATCCTAGTACTTGGGAGGCTGAAACAGGAGGATCGAGAGTTCAAAGCCAGCCTCAGCAATGGTGAGGCACTAAGCAACTCAGTGAGATCCTGTCTCTAAATAAAATACAAAAAAATAAGGCTGGGATGTGGCTCAGTAGGTGAGTGCCCCTGAGTTCAATCCCTGATAACCCCCGCCAAAAAAAAAAAAAATGCAAAATTGATTTGACATTAGAACAGTGATCACCATAATTTGCTGCATAAATAGATTAAAGAAATAAACATAGTTAAATTTCCACCTTTAATGAAAATATCTCAAGCTAGGAATAAAGGGAAACTCTCTGAATTTAAAAACAGGATATCTCCCCAAAATTAAAACAATTAAAATGTGCCACAAATATCATGCTATGGTAAGTGTTGAAACTATTTTTAAGATAAAGTCTTCTGTTAACTACCTTAACTAACAGAGGTATTAACTTCTGCTTCTATCTCTTTTAAATATTGTGCCAGAAATCTATGCCTGTGAAGTAAAACAGGAAAGGAAAAAAATGGAATTTGGAGCCCAGAAATAAAATTGGTATTATTTATAGATGATATGTTTGCCTGTGCAGAAAATCCAAAAGAATCTATTTCTAAATTATTGGAAGAAATATAAGAGTTTAGGAAGGTTGTTGGATATAAGATTGTGGCAGTTAGCCTTCAAGATGGCCCCCAATGATGCCCACATTCTAGAATTCACACCCTTGTGTAATCTCCTCCCATATTGTACCAGTGTTATTCTCTGTGACCAATAGAATACAACAGAAATAATTAGTATAGCAGTTCCAAGATCAGGTTGTAAAAGATATGATGGGTTTTCTGTCTCTTGCCCTTGTGCTGGGGGACACCAGCAGCCTTGTTATGAGCAGCCCTACAGGGACAGAGGAACAGTGTCCTCCTGACAGCAGCCATGTGAGTGAGTTTGGCTAGGATCCTCCTGCTATGGTCAAGCTTCCAGATGACTGTGCTCCTGGCTGATGTCTTGACCACAAACTTATGAGAGATCCTGAGCTAAAACTCCCAGCTAAGCAGCTCCTGAATTTCTTACTTTAAGAAACGATAACAAATGTTTGAGGTTTTAAACCTCTGAATTTTGTATAATTTGTTATTTAGCCAGAGGTGACTAATAGAAAGATCAACACTCAAAAGTGAACCAAATATCTCTATATCAGCAATAAATTGAAAATAATATATATATGTACATATATATTTACAAAAAGGTAATATTTCACAATAACAGGAATAGTATAAAATTCTTTGAAATAAACAAGTTTCACAAGATCTTTATGGAGAAAATTATTTAAAAATGCACTCAAAAGCATTTAAAGAAACCTACAAAAGAAAAACTATTCCTCATATATGGTTAGGAAGATTTAATACCATGAAGATATTTATCTCTATTTATTTTATGAATGTCAATCAAAACCAGAATGTGAATAATTTTTTTTTTGTTTTAAAGGAACTTGACAAATTGCTTCTTTGTGTGCAGAGGGAGCCAAAAAGTCAAGAGTCCCTTAAGAAAAGAAAAAAACATGTTGGGGAGGCTTGCTGTTACAAATACCAAGGTTTTTTTTTTTTTAAATAAAATTACAGTTTTTAATACAGTAGAATATAAGCTTACAGATGGATAATTTCCAGGTGAATATATAGAGCCTAGAAGCAAGCCTATACATAGTGGATACGTAGCTTTGACAGAGCTGGAAATGATGCTGAGTGGGGAGAGAAAGTGCTTCACAATCATTGTGTTGGAGCAAATAGTTATCCATGTGCAAACTTGAAGCCAGGCTCCTACCATGAGCTTTGCATAAAGCAAATTGCAGATTGATAATTAAAGGTGTGAAAGGGAAAGATTTTATAATTTATTAGAGAAGCGCTATGGAAGGGTTTTAAGCTCTTGAATTGGTAAGAATTTTTAAAAATTGAATTAGAAAGAATTTTTAAAATAATGAAAGACGTAACCCCAAAGAGAAAAACTGATGAATTTTAGCCATGTTAAAATTAAGTTTTTTTTTTTTTTTTTTTTTTTTAAATCTAAAGGTAGCATAAAGAAAGTGAAAAGTTTAACTACAAACTGGGAGAAGCAACAACTGATGAAGGATTAGTTTCTGGGATGTGTGAAGAACTTCAACAATTCATAAGAACAAAACCGATAGAGAAATAATCAAAAGTCTTGAATAGGCATTTTACAGAACAGGAAAACTGAATGGCCAATAAAGATATGAAAAGATACTCAATTTCATCAATAACCTGGGCAATGCAAATTAAAACTATAACGATATACTATTTTACAGATTTGAATGGCAAAAATTAAAACATCTGTAAAAAACAAGTATCATGAGCTTGTGGGCAATGGGTCTCATACCCTGTTGGTGAGAATATGAACTGGTGTGATCAGTTGGGGAACAATTTATCATTGTAAAGTTGAAGAGGCATAGCAATTCTGCTCCTATGACAAACTCTGGCACATGTATATCAGTAAATTTATAAGTATGGAGGTATATATGTTTATAGGAGTATCCTTTATAAAAAGCAAAAACTGCAGCCAACACAAATAGCTGCCAAGGGTAGATTGGATAAATAAATTCTATTATATTATTTCAATGGAACATAAACCATAAATGAAGATTCATGACTGCTACTCCTACAAGTGTTAGTGAATCCGATAAACATAAAATTGAAAAAACAGGGCAGATTGTAAAAAATATATACATACATCTCTCATTTACATAAGGTACAGAACCACACAAAACTGAATATATAAATTTGTAGTGAATATATGTTTATTCCACATGTGTGAAAATAATGAA
Organism: Tamias sibiricus; assembly: GCA_025594165.1. NCBI lineage: Eukaryota > Metazoa > Chordata > Mammalia > Rodentia > Sciuridae > Tamias > Tamias sibiricus. The sequence goes on along the minus strand of CM046663.1, from coordinate 135,231,136 downwards.
GGCAGGCAAGGGAGTAATTAGTAGAATTTGGCCCAGTGACTGCTTTCAAGGGATGATTATGGAAGAAATAGGGGGTAGGAATACAGAGGATCCAAAAGTATTGCTAATATTTTCTAAGTGAACATTTCTTGTATATACATTGCATATGTTATTTCATATGCCAATAATATTTTATAATAAAACTTTTAAACAGATTTTATTAGTACCTACAAGCACAATATGAACTTTCCCACTTACATATTTTTATTTTCTTTTCCTTAGTTTTTTGGGGAGTTGGAAATGGAGGTGATCTCTTCCCTGGTATAACTCTTAAGAACAATGAATTGTTTGGGAACATCTGGGATTTGGTAGCATTGTTCTGACAGCCTTTAGGATATGGCCCGTGCATGACAATGGACTGCTCTGGTGTGTTCTTTCTAAACTTCATGATTTTGAGATGGGAGATTGTGTCAAGTTGTGTGGAATATTCCATTGTGCTCTCACTGCTGTTGCAGACATGAAAATTTAATGGGTTTCTGTAAGGAAACAGCCACTCTCCAGGTTTTTAGTTCTTTCTACTGGGGTTGTGGGTTTCAGAATGCACAGTCTCATTTAGTTCAGTAGCCACCTTCCCTTGATGTTCTGAATGGCACTGGCTTAGGGAAAGTCCCTTGCTGATAGTACCACCTACAACTATAGGAACCTACCCCACCTTACCCTTATGATCCCTAGCATAGTCTCCCAGTCCTTATTTATTTATACTAGGAGTTCATTAAACCAGGGACAGTTTTAACTCAGGAACAGTTTTAACAGTCCTGTTATATCACTGTCTAGTTTCACTGTGCTTGAAAACAATGATGAGCCCACACTTCTGCCCAACAAAATTTAATGGCAACAAAACACGGATGACACACATCATGATAGAAGACAGTCATAAAGATAGGCTATTTGCTGGGACAGATTTCCATACTTCTTTTTATTTATTTATTTATTTATTTATTTATTTGCTTTAGCTGTACACACGCGTTTATTTTTACGTGGTGCTGAGGATCGAACCCGGGCCGCGTACATGCTAGGCAAGTGCTCTAGCGCTGAGCCACAACTCCAGCCCCTCCATACTTCTTTGCCCCATTCATGCTTTGTCAATGTATTAACAGCCCATGACAACTATGGGTCCACTGAGTCATAGGTGCAGGTAAGTCACATGCTAATCCTTACTCCTCCAGCAGATATTTTATCCCAGCCTTTTATAATGCTGACCAGGTTCAAAGTAACTAAAACTGGCTGTAACCAGAGACACACAAAGACTCAAATGTCCACTGTTGAATGATGCAACCTTCGAAATTAATCTTTGTATACCCCAGGCAATACACTGTTTGTTCATGTGTCTTCTTTGGATTTATGATATACTTTATTCCTTTTGGGAGCTGATACTCTCTGGCCCTGACCTTTAGATCATGTGGAATCAGGCCTCTCATCTAGCCAGAATCTTGATCTTGTCACAGCCAAAGTTCTGACTAACAGCTTAAAAAAAAAAATGGAAGCAAACTCATTGATGCACATTTAAACTATTTATGTGTAGAATATCATTGTAATTAAATTGTTTTTGGATCTTAGAACTTTATGTTGGAAGTAACTGCTGTTGGTGTTGAAATACCACTTCAGCTGTCATTATACTGGTGAGGCAGCTGCAGGTGGCGGTGGCCACCAGATGCCAGCCATTTAAGATGAGGAGGTTAGGTTCTAATTTCTCAAAGGTAGAGACTTCTTTGAATTGCTGTTTTTTGTTTTCCCAATTTCCAAAGTCTGATCTTACACTACAAGCAAGTTTTATTTTACACACACAGTACTCTCTCTCTCTCTTTCTCTCTCTCTCTCTCTCTCTCTCTCTCTCACACACACACACACACACTTTTTAAATTTTTAGCTAAGGGGCTCAGACAGACAGATTAACTGGATATTGGGGAAGGTGAAGAGGGTGGAGTGAAAGATGACATCATTGTTTCTGTGAATTTGGAAAGGTGGTATTTTTATATATATGGAGTGAGAAGAGTATAGCATCCACAGACATTATCTACAAATAATTAAAAATTCAGATAAGTTTAGAGCTGTGCATATAAATTTGTTGGGGAGGGAACAGAAGCAAATTCTCTTAGGAGTTCCCCCTCCTTACTCCTCCCTACTTATCCTAGGTCTACCTTCCGGCGCTCCACTAATAAGGGCACCACACCACCTCAAACTCCTGCCCTTAGCTCTGCACCTTAAATAAGGGCTCCTCTCTGACCTTCCTCTAGTCATATCCTCTGCTATGGGAATGTGTCCCCAACCTGGATTCTGTGCATGTTCCCCTCCTAGACTATGCTCACAACACCCCTGGACTCTGGACTTGCTTCTCTTAAATGTCTCCATCTCCCCTCCAGGGCCCTCTTCACCTCTCTTCTCAGTATGGCCTCCTGATGGCTTCCCCTATCACAAGTGGCTGCCCTCTTGAGCCTGAGAGATGGATGTCTGGAGGATGGGGTTGGGGCAGTGTATATGGGCAGGGTTGGGACATGTGAGCTGGAGTGTCCACTGCATGAAGGTGGGCTCCCCAGTAGAGCAGATAAAGCCAGAGAGGGCAGAGAAGGGCGCTGGCTAGGCTGGGGCGTCCATTTGTATTCTTGCCCTGGGCTCTGTGAATGTTGGGGTCCTCAATTCCACTCACTGGTTCTCATTTCAGTTCTTTAGTTGTTTGATGATGATCTGCATCTTTCTTTCCATCTTCAGCCATCATTCTTGGTGTGTGGAACTCTCAGCCGAGTGTGGTCTGTGACAAGCCCAGTCACTTCTTCCCACCTCTGCTCCACAGCCTTCCCACCTCTGCTCCACAGCCTTCCCCACCTTGGTTCTTTGTTTTGGCTTTCTCCATTCATTTCTTAAAAGGTGGAGTGGCGGGGGCTGGGGTTGTGGCTCAGCGGCAGAGCGCTTGCCTAGTACGTGTGCGGCCTGGGTTCAATCCTCAGCACCACATAAAAATAAACGTGTTGTGTACAACTAAAACAAATAAATAAATATCTTTTTTTTTTTTTTTTTTAAAGGTGGAGTGGCAACCATCTACTGTCTGTATATGAGAACACTGAGGGGACATGGCCCAGTGGATGGAGACAGGCTTCCGTAGAGTTCTATAGGTTCACCTTGGATGGGGAGCAGAGACCATGTCCTGGAGTGATCTTGCAGAGGGAGAGAAGAGATTTGGTCTCTGGACTTCCTCTACAGACAGGAAGTGTGTCCCGAAAAGCTAGGGCTTCTAGAAGATGTCTGACCATTCCACTAGCAGAGAATATGGTGGAAACACGGGCTGTGTGTCAGAGCTGGTGTGATGTGGACGAGGCACCTGGAGGACTTTGGCTCCTGGGAGGTCTCATAATCTTTGGTCCAGAAAGAATTAATATCTTATAACCCTGTATTTACACATTGTATTAACATATCAAAAGCAACTTTTCTAGGTCAATTATGTAATGTGATCCTAGTACAATCTGCCAAAATTGTACTTGGGAGAAATTTTACCACAAAGTGGCATAAAGTAACTAACCTCATTGTTCATTTTGTTCTTCCTGCATTTGGCTGACTTCTCCTTCATCCTTCACGTCAAAGCTTAAGTGTCCCCTTTCAGATTGGTGTTCTCTGACTACCCAATCTCATAACCAATTCTCGATTATTCTTTACTTCACCAAATGTTGTTGAGTGGCTAGGGAGTGCCTGCATCCCTCAATCCATTATTGAGAATTTGTTAATGTATCAGGCAGTGTGTTACGAATCATATTTACATTTTCTTATTATAATCCTATGTACTATTATCATCACCATTTTAAAAATAAGAAAGCTGAGGTACAGAGAGGTTAAGTAACTGCCCCAAGTCCGACAGTAAGGGCCAGACCTGGAGTTGATCTCAAGAAGTGTGATTCCAGAGCAGGGACATTTCCTGTTCCTTTCTTTCATTACATGTCTCACATGACAATTTTATGTTACAGGGGGGTTGAAGGAGACTTTTTTTTTGTCACCTTTGAATGGCTGCCAATACCCAAAGGTGACATTAGACATGCTTAGCCCTCATTCTAAAGAGAGCTCTTAGCCAGTCTTCAACAATTGACGTGGAACTCGAGTGAATACCATTGACTCGCCCCCTGTCCCAGGTCTATTAGGAGAAGGCTGAGCTGGAGAAGAGGGCTGGGATCCTCAGAGTCCTCAGTTTGTGGTAGGTACAGAATTCCTGGTGACAGAACTCACCCAGGGGTTGGGGAAGGACTGTTTTTTCCCCCTCCTCCAAGTCAAGGGAGAGTAGGGGGCATGCTAAAGGAATCACTAACATATTTCTTGTCTGCTTGAACATCTGCCTGGGTAACAGTTCTGCTGTGTTTTCCATCTAGGGGGAAGAAAGAGTAGAGAAAGAAGGCAGGGTTGAGAGAAGCCCTGGCGAGGGGCCAGGCTCTCGCCCAAGGCTTGCCACAGCAGGATGGCTGAATTTACCCCGAAGGACACTGAGGAAAGTGCTGGGCTTGCTATGACTTGCTGGCTCCCACCTAAAGTGTCCCGCTTCTGTTTGAGGGGCTGTCCTACAGCCAGGGTCTGTGAGGTACACAACAGGTAGCCAGAGCTGGGGCTGGGGAGGAATTGCTCAAGTCCCCTTTCCCTTCCTGCCCCCAGTGCAGAGTGAACCACAGCCAGAGAGCCAGGAGGGAGGGGAATGCAGAGCAGACCCCACCCCAATCATCCCAGGCCCTCGAGCAGCAAGTCAGGGCAGAGGGCTTTAGATAAGAAATGGGAATTTAAAGTGGTCTGATCTAAATTTGAATAACTGAAAGTGATAGGAAGTAATGGAATGTAGCTGAGATATTTTAAAAGGGAGGAAAAAGGGAAGGAGGTGTTTTGACAGAGCACAGTAGAGAACAGTGTGAACAGTCAAATCTATGTCATGTTTGTTGCCCGTGGATTTGAAACCTCTGGGTGAACTGGTCCACGTGTTTAATCATGTACTCATTTCTGGGCCATCTTCCTAAATAGGTTGTAAACCTTATGAGGGCAGGACCTGTCTGTCTTATTTACTGCTCTGTCCATAGGGCCTAGTACAGAGTCCTGCAAAATAAGTGCTGTTGAAGCAAAAAGTAAGACACTGCTTTAGCCTTGGGTAAATTCTAATGGTTATTACTCTTGGTATTCCTGATGTCTGACTAGCCCCCTTCCAGGGTAATGCTCTGGAATCCTAGATGCCAAGGGACTCATAGCAAGAAGACCCCAGGTAGGGGTTAATAAAGTGCAGCTTAGTCATACAGAGTTTCCTTTTCCTTATCTATGAAATGCCTCAGTCATATCAACCTCTCAGGATTATTGTAGAATTTCAGTGAGATCATGCATGTAAAGACCTTAGAACAGTATGTGGGTCAGAGCAAATGTCTGATAGATTGTGACTCTGATTATGGGGGTGGGGGGTGTGCAAATGAAGTTTCAAGGCATATGTAGTTAAAGACCTAAATGTAAGACTCAAGACTGTAAAACCAGTAAAGGAAAACATAGGGGGAAAATGCTACAACGTTGGCTTGGGAACTGATTTCTTGGATGTGACGCCAAAATAACAGGAAATAAAAGTAAAAATAGACAAATTGGATGGCATCAAATTAAAGAATTTGTGCACAGCAAAGGAAACAATTAACAAAGTAAAGAGACAACCCACAGATTGGGAGAGAATATTCGTGAATCATGTGTTGGATAAGGGACTTGAAAATATGTAAGGAACTTAAACTACTCAATAGCAAGAAAACAAATAACCCTATTTTAAAAATGTGCAAAGAACCTAAATAGACATTTACCAAAAGAAGATGTATAAGTGGCCAACATGTACATGAAAAGAAAGCTGAACATCATTAATCATCAGGGAAATGCTAATCAAAACTAAAATAGGACATCACTTTATACTTGTTAGAATGGTTATTATCAAAAAGATAAAAGGTGATGTGTGGGTGAGAATGTGGAGAAAAGAGAACCTTTACACACTGTTGGTGGGAACGTCAATGAACTATTTTGGAAAACAGTAAGGAGGCTCCTCAGAAAACTAAGAAGAATTACCATATATTCAAGCAACCCCACTTCTGGGTATAAACCCGTATGAATTAAAAATCGGTATGTTGATGAGATATCTAAACTCTCATGTATATTGCAGCACTATTTACAATAGTCAAGATATGAAAACAATCTACTATGGATAAAAAAAACATGGAATATATATATACAATGGAATGTTATTTGGCCATAAAAAAAAGAAGGAAATTCTGTTATTTGTGACAATACGGGGGAACCTGGAGGACACGATGCTAAGTGAAATAATCCAGGCACAGAAAGACAAACAGTGCATGATCTCATTATATGTGAAATTGAAAAAAGTCAGTCCCATGGAAGCAGAGAGCAGAATGGTGGTTACCAGAGGCTGAGGGAGACAGAGGTCAATGGGGAAAATGGAGATGTTGGTCAAGGTGTCCAGTTCTAGTTCCAAAGGATGAAAAAGTTCCGGTGATCTTCTACACAGCATAGTGACTATAATTAACAATAATATATATTTCAAAATTGTTAAGAGAAATTTTACATGATTTCACCACCAATAAATGATAAGCATGTGAGGCGATCACCATGTATATATAATTACCATGGTATATATCATATGTATACAATCACTATTTGCCAATTTAAAAATTTATAAAGAAGATATATGTGGGGGCTGGGGCTATGGCTCAGTAGTACAGCGCTCATCTCGCATGTGTGAGGCCCTGGGTTCGATCCTCAGAACCACATAAATAAAATAAAAAAAAGGTATTGTGTCCACCTACAACTAAAAAAAAGTTTTTTTTTAAAAAGAAGATATATGTGACCCGAATCATAGGAGACTTTTTGAGTAGAACAAGCTAAAGCTTGTAATTTTAAGGGTAAGAGCTTCAGGAGCTAGTGTGGAGAGCCCAGTCCCCAGTGCTGTGTATGGGACTGAGAACGAGGAACTTGTTGGACTTTTAAAGTGTGTGATGTATAAATAAGGAGGAGATTACATATGAGAAGGCATTTTGCAAAACACAAAGTGAGAAAAGTGTGAGGATTTATGTATTTACAGCCAGAACACTGCGAGAGTTAATAATGGGCCTCTGGCAGGGTCTTATTGTTTATTTATAGAAATTCCTTGGGGAGTAAAGAAGGGGAAGGAAAGTGAAGAATGTGTTTCTGTGCAGGAGTGTGAATGGGATAGACGGAGAAAGGGTAAAGGGCTGGGGGAGTATGCAGGTTCAGCTTTTCTCAGGCTTCCATTTAACGCACGCTCCTGGCCATCTTCCTCATTCCCTTCTTCACTCCTGTATCTTCCAGCTGTCTTAGTGCCACCTTCTCTGGCCAGTTCTGTCTGGACACCCTGTCTGACCTTGAGCTATCACCCAGTCCTTCTGCACAGCCTCAGCAGGGAGAGCCAAGTCCTGGCAGAGGCCTTGCTGAAAGTGACTCACTGTGAAAGCTGGGCTTGTTCTCTTCAAAGGGTGAAGCTGGCTAGGGACAGGGATGAGAGCGTTCCCCAGCCCAGCCCGACTCCCTCACAAGTTCTCTTTGGAAACGACCCTTTCCCTTCCTGGGATGGCCTCCATACTTAATGAAATGAAGAAACAGAATGTCAGGACTTGCTTCCTCTCCAAAGAAAAGAGGAGCACACCGAGGTGCATTTTAAATGCTCTCTGGCAAGCATGCAGTGGTGGGGAGGGGAGGACGCTGGCTTGTCTTTTCTTTGCTAGGTATCTGGGAACTTGGCCCACATCTGCTTTCTCTTATGAAACCTGAAGGGCAACGTGTCATTCTGGGAGAGTCACTGCAGTTTCTTCAAATATAAGCCTTGCCTCTCTTTGGGTCTTCATGTGCAGGGTCAGCTGTGTTCATTGAGCATGTTTGTATTTAGAAGGGAAGGAAGTTAGGCAGAAGCCACCAAAGAAGTTTGAGATAAGACCCCTGCTCTATTCCAGGGCTTATGTCCAGCACAGTAGAGAGCAAAAGGAATGCTTAAAACACTGGGAACTATAAGGAATTGAATGAAAGGGCTCTTAAGGGGTGGGTGGCTGGAAATGGCTTCTTGAGTGGAGACATGAAAGATGGAATCTGGACAGGGAGAGGAAAAGAGATGGTGTTTTAGAAAGGCCCAGACCATGAGAAGGACATGAAGTGGCAATGATTGTGGTGTGCTGGGAAAGCAGAGAGATAAGCGTGGGCAGCCAGAAGGGATGGGGCTGCAGTGAGGAGGCTGAGATATGGCCAGATGAGGGGCGTTGAAGAAAGTGGTCTTTCACTGTCTCTATACCAGGGAAACACTGAAGTGTGTCGCTACGTGGAAGCAATGCAATGAGAGCAGAGGGTTAGAAGGTTTGGCCAGGATGGCTGAGGGAGAGATGGACTCAGAAAGTCAGTTCTGGAGTCAAGGTGGTGAAGCAGCTGAGAAGAGATTGGCACTTGGGCTGGGAGTGTGCAGTGAGCCTGATCGGATGTGAGAGGAGCAAGGCAGCCCCAGCTCTTCTGCCCTAGCTGTTTTGGGGGCCTTGAGATCAAAAACGAGAAGAGAATATTGGCTGGGCTGGTTTGGCCATTGGTGTCCAGTTAATGCAAAGTGGCTTGCAGCTTGTGAGAATGACCCATAGGATAGTGCTGGGTGCAATATGCTCTTGGTGCTTCCTAATCAACTTGAGGGTGTAGCATCTATTGTTGTTTGCTTCTAGTTGTTTGTTTTATATAGTAACCGGTGATGGCCAAGAACTGAATGTCAGTGTGCATACCATGCTTTTGATTTGGTTCAGTGAGTGGGTTTTTGATTATTCATGGGAATCCAGTTTGCAGAAATTTTAATTGCCAACTCTTTCATTAGAAAGGACTCGTGTTTGATTTTTTTTTTTTTTTCAGAGCATGTAATTGAACAATGATGGCTTCTGAGCAGTTGAAATCATGAATGAAGAACTTGCACAAAACTTCATTATAAGGAGACATCTTCCTTAAGGATTTCCTAACTCAGATCCTAATTACTTTAAAATATCTCCTTTGTCTTAGCTCACAGAACAGTGGAGGGTTAGAAAGTGTTGGTGTGTGTAAAAAATCAGTGTGTGTGTGTATGTGTGTGTGTGTGTGTGTGTGTGTGTAATGGTGGTGGTGGTCACACCAGCAACAGTGAAATGGAATAATTAATAATCAGAGAGAAAAAGACAAGATAAGGCAACTTTAAAAACCTTAAGGAGTATAGCTGCATGGTACTACTAAGTGTCTAAAAAGCCAAATAACTCATGAGGGCATTTCTGCATGGCATAATCACTGAATTTCACAGTGATAAGCTTAAGTTATGATGAGAAACTTACATTATTTTCTAAATATTCTGTTTAAGGAGACTAGGAAGGACATACCACTTTTCAGAATGATTTCCATCTTTATGAGGGCTAACGAGCTCAAATGTCTTCCAAAGCCAGCGGGTAATGCTAGTAGTGAAGTGGACCAGGTGTATATAACAGGAGGAGTGGCGTGTCCAAAGACATGGAAATCTAGTTTAAAAAATGCTCTCATGCCAACTGACATGCATATGCCAGCTATATTCAGCCAGTAGGCTGCCACTGTGAGATTCCTGGTCTAAGTGGTTAAATTTAAGTTTCAGGGCTGGAAGCCTTTTGAAAAGTACTGAATGAGGAAGAGTTGGCTTCCTAGAAACAGATAACCTCACCCTGAATAAAAAATATTTAGCAGAACTTGCCCAGCAGAGAAAATGTCAAATTTTCTCTTGTCTTTAGTGCATGAAGCCAGCAAGCAGATGACTGAACGGAAGCATAAGTGAATCATTTCTTTTAAGAGATCTCAGACTTAGCCGGGATATTAACCATGAGCATTGAGGAATTTCCCCTTTCATTTTCTAGAATTTCTGTCTTTTTCTGAGCAAACTAGCAAACAAAACTCAAAACATCTCAAAGGGCCAGAGAAAGCCTACTTTCTGAAGTTAATTAATTATTCCTTAATTCAAATCAACCCAGAGATTGCATGGATATCCCTGCTTTAATTACATTTGCTTTGGGCAATTCAGTATTGCAGAATTGAATGTCTCTTAGCAGATTCTTTGCTGTATTTGGGGAATCAAGGGAACCTCTGCCAGTGGCGCTCACAGCTACCCTTCTGGTTTGTTTTCACTGTCACCAGTCCCAAAGTTGTGCTTCTTATTGGTTTTCAAGTGAGTTTGTTTTCACAAGTCAATTTGTGTGTGATGGGATCAGATAAGCCCTTTCTACAGGAAAGAACAACATTCAGAAGTCTGACTTGCTTTTAGAAATCCTTGGCCCTGAATCAGAGTTAGAGTCATGTTTATATTTGGGGCTAAAAACGACCAACTGAGACTTGGTAAACAAGTGAATGAACATGACATTGGACCCAAAGGAGAAGAATTGCAGCTTTGATAAATGGCAAATTGATTTGGAAAAGAGATGCCTTTATTTTTTATACCATCGTAGCCAAGTGGCCTGGGATGAAGACTTTGCAATGGGTCCTTGAGGAGACCACATGAGGTAGGGTTCTGAATTGCAATGGATCCTTTCATTTGCCACTAAATTAATCCTTTATCAAAACGGCACCAGCCTCTGAAAGAAGGTTTTCATGTTGAAAATAGAATTTACTTGCAAAAACTGGTTGAATCTATTATATAATTCAGAAGAATTTTCCTTTACGTCAACACTGCTGTGTTTGAACTAGCCTTGTGGTCCCTTAAACATAGAAGGATTTGACTTAGCTTCATTCCTTCTTGATCTCGATTATTGGAGAAACCACAGTCTTGTTGGGATATGTTCTACATTTTAAATTCAGCACATCATTTATCTTATTCTTCTGATTTATGCTTTGGGGATAACAGTGCAACCTTGTACAAGAAACAGCCATTAGGATGATCAACAGCTATTTGTCTGTGCTCATTGTGGCTTCAAATTAGGAATGAGTCGAAATGGATAAACCCAAGACATGCAGGTTTGGCAGCATTTTTGTTTGTCATTAATTAATCAAGGGAGGGTGGTTTTCTGCCTTGGGTTACAGTTTGTTTTCTGACTTCTGTGAAGGACAAGAGGAGAGGTGGTGGTAACTGAGAGCTGCACACCATCCTTGCTGTGTCTCTGCTTAACAGTTGCTGAGTGCTTTGTGGTGCCCGGCACTGGCTAGACCTGAGATTCACAAGTATGTGGTAACAGGTACAGTCCCTGCCTACAAAAAGTCACAGTCTAGTGGGAGAGGCAGATATTAATGAGACAGTCTCCCATCATAGTGTTTAATTATACACTGGTGTAGGTGTCACGAAGGAAAAGCCGTTGGTGTTAGCAGAATTCTGAGTGAAGTCTGACATAGTGTGGGGGTCTTGGAAGGCTGCAATCTGAAGGACAACCCTCACCAGGAGGAGAAACCAGGTAACCAGGTGAAAGCTGGGGAGTAGTGCAGGGACCAGCATTGACCCAGGAGTACTGGGCTGTACAAACAGCTCCATCTTGATTATGGCAAGAGTCTTCTTACCCACAGAAGTCACCACAGGTTATAACTCCTAGCAAACTCCTACCTCTCATTCAAAGACCATTCAAAAGTTACCTTCTTTATGAAGTGTTCTTTGAATTCTACAGATAGAATTACTCCTGTGCTAGAACTTGACTTATACCCCTGATAAAACATTGGGGAGTCCCTTTGTGCTTAGAATCCAAGAGGCAGTATATGTCTATGGAGCCAGGCTCTCTGAGTTCAAATCCTGAATCAACTATTCATTTGACCTTGGGAAAATTCCATAACCTCTCTGCATTTTAGTTTTGCCATTTGTAAAATGGAAATATCAATAGCACATTCCTCATAGGTTTAATGGGAAGATTGGAAGAGTTAATATACACACTATGCCTGGTTCAATGCTTTGGACGTAGTGAAACTTCTAACGTGACCTGTACTTTTCTAAACATGTCTATTTCCTCATTAGTTTTGCTCAAGTGCTCAGAGCTGGCAGGAGTCCAATCAGGAACTCCACCCATAATATCTGTAACATTGGGTCCAGTGCTTATCCTGGAAAACCAGGCTGCCTTCAATTACAATGCCTCTCAAATTTTATGTGTACTTGAATAACCTAGAAATCTTGTTAAAATGCAGTTTCTAATTCAGTTGATCTAGTTGATGATCTATGCAGCTGGTATGTGTATTGAGAAGTAAGGATCTGTATACCAGCCTTAGTGAGCTCTCTGAGGCTACCTGAGTTCTGGGGAGAGACAGGAGCCCATGGAAGGAGGAGGAGACTCACTCTATAATGCCTGCCCTGGGCATTGCATCCCTTTCTTGTCTGTGGTGCCCAGTGCCGGGCACCACAAAGCACTCAGCTACTCGGTTGGTATGAAGTGACTATCATCAGATTACCAGTAATGGTCCAGTTACTGAGGACTCTTTTAGTTAGGATTCTTCAGAAAGAAGGAGAAAATGAGTGAGAGAGATTTATTTTAAGGGACCATAGGGGAGACTGGCATGCTGGAAATTTAGATGAGAATTATTATTGAAGTCTCCAGTCTGAGATGTGTTGGGTGGTCCAGCAGGCTGGAAGCTCAGACAGAATTTCATAAGGTAGAATTCCTTTGTTCCTGGGAAATCTTAGAATTTGCTTTGAGGTTCTTCCACTGATTAGATGAGTTCCACCTATGTTAGACAGGGTAATCTGTTTTACTTAAAGTCCACTGATAGATGTTGATCACATCTGCAACATCTATACTAGCTTTTGTCTAAACAACTGGGCACCATGGCCCAGCAAGTTGACAGAAAAAATGAACCAACATAAGCACCAAAGAGCATGGCCTGCTTCACAGTCTCAATCATCCTTTTCATTTCTACCATAGCCAACTGTGTAGAAATCCCTGTAAACCCACCTCCTTTGTGGGGCAGAGTCTCCCTGAGCATGACCCTCATCTTGGGGTTTGAAAGGTGCCATTACTGTTTGAGAGTTGCCTGTGATTGTGGTTTGTGCTCTGTTATAGCTAACTTGAACCCAATTAACCAACTCTTTTGGCTAGGTTTCTTAGTGAAAATCAAAAGTTACCCCAGTTCAAACAATTGCCCACCTTGGTGTGCCCAGCTCAGAGTTGAGAATTCAGATCCTGTTCATGTGGGGTCACACCACTGGATTGTAAGCAACAAGCAGTTCCTCCAGGAGGTCTTGGACAGCTGCTAAGACCCTGCTGTGGTCTTGACCACATCTGGCCACAGAGACAGAGCTGAACCAATGCTCTGCTGTCCTTAGGGAAATGCTTGGTGAGCCAACACCACACTGCGGGATGGTGGCAGCAGGTACATTCAGACCTCACATTTACTTCTGTCCAGCCTTTCAAAGGCAATTTCCAGGCTGCAATTTTATTTTATATTGATTATAGTTTGGTGGGATAGTCAGGGTAGATGTGGTTAATGTCCATGTTTTCCTGAGTTGGAAACTGCCAGGATTCAGTTGGAATTCCTATCCATCTCTTACTAGCTGAGTGACCCTGGACAAGTTGCTTCAACTCAGTAGCCATATCTGCAATGACCACCTTGAATGTTTGAAGCAAGGATCACATATCACATAGCTCAGCATCTCTTATGTAGTAGATGCTTAAAAAATGACAAACAAGCCTTTATCACTATTGTAGTACACATGCCTTGGGTCCTGCCTACCCCAGCACCCTTCTGTGCTGACTATGCCTACCCACAACCCTTGAGGAGGTGCCAGCTGATGTGCCTGGGCTTGTGCTATGTGATCTGCATCTCAAACACAGCTGATTGGAGAAGGAAAGTCACCTTGCCCAGGACGGACTTGAATTCATCTCCTAGGAATTGGGACATTGAGGGATTGAATTCTTGAGCAGTGGGGAACTGAGCTAAAAGGTTGTGTGGTTTTGGGAACCAGGGCAACTGTGATAACTACTGTATATGCCTAGGTAGTGACAGAAGAAGCCTTTTGGTGGGGAAAGAGGGAGACAGGAGCTAAGGCATAGAAGAGATGTGTTGTAAGTCCTTGAAAGACAGAGCCACAGTTACTAGCTTTCCAATTCCCATTAGGCCAGATGGAGTCTTTCCTGCCCTTGGATTCCAAGGAACCTAAATCCCTTTGATAAATCAGAACCTTTTCTTGGCTGAGTTCATAGGTAGCATTCCTTGTAATAAGATCAATGATGAGAAGGAACTGATGAAGAGACGGGGGCTCTAAGAGGCAAGCATTTAAGCAGCCCGGATGCCCAGTCCAAGTTTCATGCTCTTTGCTGCCTTGTTTGGTGAGTGCAGTTATAATGGTTATTCTCTCTGCTCTTGGGCTGCTAGGGAGTGGCTGGGGAAGGAGGTGTGGCACAGGAGGCATGATGTGGAGGTAATTCTGTCTGACATTTCCTTTCTCTGACTTCCATGCAGCTGCTCTCCCAGGTTCAGCTCAGAATCATGAAGGTGTCTTTGATGTCTTCCTTTTTTGGATTGGTCACCAGTTCTCAATGACCTCCCTGTCTTCTCTGAAGGAGAGAAGTTATTGGGTTATTGGGGATGAATCCCAGGGGATTTGGTTTAATTTGGTTCCCACCCAGTGAAATCATCTGGCTCAGAAGTCAGGTTTCTCTGATTTTTGGGCGCTGGCTGTGAACCAATGCTGGTAATATTCTGGGGCCTAAGGATGAAGCTAAATCTGGGAAGACCTAGGAATTCCCATTGAGTATTCTAGAGTGACTTATCTGAGCTTAAAACTCACCATTGGCATCACTAGGGTCAAAGTGTTGCAGGAAACTGGGGTCACAGACTTGGCTGTCACATGAGGCAGAATGTCAAGCATCCCATGAGGGTTAGCTAGACCTGAGCTTCCAAACTTTGAGGACATTGAAGGGCTAGCCACATCAGAATCACAGAGGCATTTAGTCCCTTTCTGATTCAGGATGTATAGGATGAAGCTTGGGTAGCTCTAGTTTTAACAAATACTAGGTGATTCTAATTGTCAGCCATGATGGAAATCACCCTCACATAAAGGCCTCATGAATGTCAGTCTAAAATTCTCTGAAACGGTCCTGTAGCAAATGTGTTGCATGGGAAGTTTTGTAGTTTAAGCCCCAACTTCAAAATAGATGCTACTATAGGTTAAATTATGTACCCCCCCCCCCCAATTCATGTCTGAGTCCTAACCCCCAAGACCTCAGACCTTATTTGGAAATAGGGCCTTGTAGGTATAGTTAGTTAAGGTGAGCTTATATGGAATAGAGCAGACCCCTAATTCAAAATAACTAGTGTTTTTATAAAAAGGAGAAACTTGGACATAGAGACAGACATAGCTAGAGGGAAGATGATGTGAAGAGACATAGGAAGAATTATGTTGCCACAAGCCAAGGAGCATCTGGAATCACCAGCAGCTGGAAGAGCAAGGAAGCATCATCTCCCCCCACCCCCCCATAGTTTTCAGGGGAGTATGGTTCTACCAATAACACCTTGACTTTAGACTTGTAACTACTGTGTGCGTAACAATCAATCTTCTTTGTTCTAAGTCACAAAGTTTGTGGTTCTTTGTTACAATAGTCCTAGGAAACTAGTACTGATGCTTCCACTTTTCAAAGTTTTTCATATTAGCTACTCTCCATTTCATTCCTTTGAGTTGCTCCTCCTGTTCTCTTGGGTGTGAAATGACGATTCCATGAGGCCTGGGTGTAGTCTCTGGGAGTGTCCTTGTGGGTAGGGTGGAGTGGGGTGTTGAACAGTCAGGAAATCTCCGTTCCCCTGAGGAATGTACCAGTACCCTATGAAGTCAGCAGGAAGCTAAGGTCTTAACGTACAAGAGGCAGGTTGCTTCTCTCCCTTTTATTCCCCTTTGTGAAACTGACCAGGAATTTTAAAAAGCTAAGCATATTTTAGTGCCTGCAAATTCTCTAAATTTGGAGTGTGTGATTATAGGTAGGTTCTTATTTTTTGGGTCCAGGTAAATTCATAGCACAATAGTGAATAGCAGGGCTCCGGAGCCAAACTGCTGGTATCTGGATCCTACTGGCTGTGTGGTTTTGGGAAAGGTCTATGGGTCCTTATACTAGAGTGTTCAGGCTTTCTGAAATACAGATTTTCCCACCCCTAGATTTTCCCACCCCTTTCTTATTCAGTACAGCTAAGGTGGAGTCTGAGAAATTTAATTTCTAACAAGTTCCCAGGTGATAACGATATTGCTGGTCCTAGGACCAGCACTTTGAGAATTTCCAGTCTTAGTCTCTCTCAGCCTCTGTTTTCCCATCAGTAAAATGGGGTTTATATTTCCCAGTTATAGAGTTGTGATGCTTAAGTGAGGTGATGAATGTCAAGGGTTTAGCACATTGCTACTGTGGATAGAGCTCAGTGAATGTCAGTGGTCTTTATATCTACTGATATGAATTGAAGCTTTCTTCTGTGCTTGACCTGCTGAGTCTCTCCAAGATGTTCTAAAGTCAGGAAACATTCAAAGGGAATTCTGGGGGGCATGCAGAGAAATGTCACCTCCTGTTTGGATTTGTAGAGGAGTTAATTGTTTTAAAACTAAGGGGCATCTCTTGCTACATCAAGGGCGTGTCTCCCTTGTAAGCCAGTATTTGGGCTTTGAGTGAGGCCTTTGGAAGAGATGGGGCTAGAAAAGAGGAGAAAGTTTGCATCTCACCTTCAGGGACATCAATAGAAAGCTCTGAGAGTTAGGCCCAGAAGTTTATGAACTCTCCTGTTGCCTGGGCCTGTAGCCGGCAGCCTCTGCTGCTCCACACCAGCTCTGCCCATCTGTTCAGGAAAGATTCTGGGGCCTGAGCCCTTTCCCACACTCCCAGCTTAACACAGCAATTGTCTTGGTGTTCAGTGTCAAGTGTTAAGGTCTTTCAGAAGCCATGGTATATGTTTGCTCTGCTTCTCCTCTAGTCTGGGTTAAACGCAGCCATACAGACTGTTAATGGCCTGGCCTTCCTGATCCAATACGACATCCTGGCACCAAGTCTCCTCATTAGCTTGGTCCTTGGGATTCCAGCTTCGGAAGCAAGACAGTTCACGTCGATAAATAGTTCTTTGTCTCTGGGCTTCTGGTCCCATCAGAGGACTGTGGCTCTGCTTAGGAGCTGCTGTCTTGTTGCTAAGATTCTTGGAGCTCATCCAAGTTCACATTTCCCAGGATGGTGGAGAATAATGATTACAAAGCTCTGAAAATGTATATACTGCTTTCATTCCACAACACTTAAAAAATAATATGGAGTACCCAGAGGATGCTATTTCTGATTTTGTTTGACTTTTTGTGTAGCTGAACTTTGAGGG
The DNA here is from genome assembly GCA_025594165.1 of Tamias sibiricus. Taxonomy (NCBI): domain Eukaryota; kingdom Metazoa; phylum Chordata; class Mammalia; order Rodentia; family Sciuridae; genus Tamias; species Tamias sibiricus. The sequence goes on along the minus strand of CM046663.1, from coordinate 135,213,850 downwards.
CAAAAGTGAAGTCCTTTTTTTTTTTTTTTTTCCTCAAAAAAATGTGTATTTTGGTGAAAGTGTCCCCAGTCCATGTAGTGAGCTCTTCTTGAACACTACTGTGTGCAAAATAGCAATGGGAGGGGCAGTAAGAAAAGGCAAGATTCTCCCACCTTAATTAGAGGAGGTGAAGTCTATGATCTAAATATCCTGTTTTCTCTTTGCACGTTCTGAATTTTTTATTTGCCCCAAACATCAATCTTTCCTCTTTACATACTGTCTTCCCTTATTGCAGGGCCAGCCACTTGAACACTGTGGAAATTATTTCAAAAGTGCTTCCTTCTGGTTGTATCTTCTTGGAGCCAGATTGTCTTTGTACTGTCCCCCACACCCTTCCTCAAATCCTAGTTTAGCTCTACATGCATACTTACCATTAAGTTAGTGGGAAAACTTGTTTGTTTTCTTGGCTACGCAGTTGTGAACTTTTCCTATTTAGTGCTTCCTACTGATTACAGAGTTTACTTGTGTATTTATTCACTGTGTCTCCCACTAGAATATCTATTTCTGTGAGTAGTGACCTTCTTAGAGTAGTCTGTCTCAGCTGTCAAGTTAAATCAGTGAAAAAGAAATCAAGGGAGCAAACTACATCTACTAAATCTAAGTAGACTAGAATTTAGGAACACTGGTTAAAGTGTGAATACTTTGTTTAGTACAAATAAAAGTAGGGCCGGCTTTCTGGCTTGTCACTGTGGGAAGTCAACTCATAACTTACTCTGTGTTCTGAGAGAATGCTGGCCAGAAGGCATTTTTAAAAACCAGGCTTCCAAGCCGGGCGTGGTGGTGCACGCCTGTAATCCCAGCACTTGGGAGGCTGAGGCAGGAGGATCGCGAGTTCAAAGCCAGCCTCAGCAATGGCAAGGCACTTAGCAACTCAGTGAGACTCTGTGTCTAATAAAAGACAAAAAAAGGGCTGGGGATGTGGCCCAGTGGTCGAGTGCCCCTGAGTTCAATCCCCAGTACCAAAAAAAAAAAAAAAAAAAAAAAAAAACCCCAAAAAACAAAACAAAACCAGGCTTCCCATAGCTAAACAGTCTTTAGCATACCATCCAGCAATTGTCCTCCTCCGTGTTTATCTGAATGAGCTGAAAACTTATATCCACACAAAATCTTCACACAAATGCTTATAACAGTTTTATTATTGCCCCAAATTGGAAACAACTATGATGTCCTTCAATAGGAGAGTGGATAAATAAACCATGGTACATCAACGGAATATTATTCAATAATAAAGAAAAATGTGCTAGCAAGCCACAAAAGAACAATGAGGGGAACTTCAATGTACTTGCCAAGTCAAAGAAGTCAGCCTGAAAAGATTTCATACTACATGAAGTTCCCACCTATATGACATTCTGGAAAAGGCAAAACTATAGAGACAGTAAAAAAGTCAGTGGTCGCAGGAGTTAGGAGTTGGGCGTGAAGAGGTAAACCACAGAGGATTTTTAAGGCAGTGAAACTATTCTTTTTTTTTTTTTTTTTTGGTACCGGGGATTGAACTCAGCGGCACTCGACCACTGGGCCACATCCCCAGCCCTTTTTTGTATTTTTATTAGAGACAGGGTCTCACTGAGTTGCTAAGCGCCTTTCCATTGCTGAGGCTGGCTTTGAACTCGCGATCCTCCTGCCTCAGCCTCCCAAAGTGCTGGGATTACAGGCGTGTGCCACCGCGCCCGGCTCGAAACTATTCTTTATGAGACTGTAATGGCAGAGACATGACATTATACATTTGGAAAAATCCATAGAGGTTATATTCTATGGACTTTAATAAATAACTAAGTATTAATATTAGTCGATCAACTGTAACAAATGTCCCATCAAGGCAAGATGTAAATAATAGGGAAAACTGTGTGTAGTGGGTTGGGGTTAGGTGGCTGGGGACCAGGAAGAAATAGATGGGAACTCTAGGTACTTCCTGTTAAATTTTTCTGTAAACCTAAAATATAAATCTACTAATGGAAAAAACAATACACGCCCAGCCTTATCAATTTATTTATTGACTTATTTATTTTTTATTTCCAATAAAATCTACCTAGTATTTTTGAGCACTTAGTATTTTTCAGGCATCACAAAGGCCACACCATTAAGGTAATCTATGACATTTGTTCACAGAGAGGGAGTTCCAATGTTGTCATTTAAAGAAACTCAGTTCTCTATAAGGTTGAAATAGATAATAGCAAATGTTGCTGAAGGATGCTGTGGAAGAGGTCCCAACTTTTGAGGATAAAGTCAAAGAGCATGAGCCCTTCCATAACCCATACCCCAAAGGATAAAAATATCCAGAGGTAAGGAACTTTTGTACCTGGAAGCATAAACCCTCTGTTAATGTTAGATAAAATAATAATATCCAGAAAGAAATTATGGAGCAGAACTCAGGTTTAAGAAAAAATATATTCATTCATTTTTTTAACTGACTGTAACACAGTTTGAGTACTCTGCTTTTATTCCTTAGGTAGAAGAGAAATTCAGTATCAATTATTAGTGGGGCTCCCTCCCTTCCTCCCATTAAAGTTGAGAGTAGATGGTGATTACAAGATTCCTGGCTATTGGGAACACATGGCATCTCCTGGGCTGTGGCACATGGAAGGTCAATTGTTGTATTATTCTTTTGCTTCCCTGGTGGTGTCTGGTGCTGTGACCTTCTGCCATCCACACAACACTGCTTCTTGGAAGGGACTTCCAACTGTCCTGGTCTTATTCTCCCTTGTTGACCTTAAATTTTCTATTGTCCATAGCTTGATCGCAAGGAACTCTCTGTGCTTAGTGCCTAGTGTTTAGAGACATCTTGCAGTCACCTCCCACCCAAGGTCAAGGCACTGTGGGACACAGCATGGAGTAGAGTATGTGTCTCCACCTTTCAGATCTCTCCTGCCCCTTTGTCCACTGTTCACTCCCTCTAGGAAATCTCTTCTTTAAGAGTCTACCTCCATCATAAATTACCATAGCTATTATAGAAAAAAGTATGAAAATTACTAAAAAATTAAAAATAGCACTATCATATCATAAGGCAATCTTACTACTGGGTATATATCCAAAGGAAATGAAATCAGTCTGGTGAAGAGACATCTGCTACTCCCATGTTTACTGTAACATTATTCACAATAGCCAAGAGGTGTAAATAACTTAAGTGTCAGTCAACTGATGAATGAAAAATGTAGTACCTATATACAACAAAATACTATTCAGTCATGAAAAAGATAAAAAATATTGTCACTTGCAACAACATGGATGGAATTGGAGATAAATATATTAAGTGAAATAAGCCAGGCACAGAAGGACGAGTAATGCATGATCTCACTCACTTGTGGAATATAAAAAAGTCAATCTCATAGAAGTTGGGAGTAGAATGGTAAGTACCAAAGATTGGTGTTATGGTTTGGATGTAAGGTAACACCCAAAAGATCCTATATTAACGTAGGAATATTCAGAGGTAAAATGATTAGATTATGAGAGTTGTAACCTAATCAGTCCATCCTAGTTTGAATGGCCTAACTGGGTGGTAACTGTAGGTACATGGGGCACTAAGGGCATTCCTTGAAGGGGTTCATCTTTCCTGTGGTCCCTTTTCCCCGCTCTCTGTTCCTAGCCCCATGAGTAGATCAGCTTTCCTCTGCCACGCCCTTCTGCCATGATGTTCTGGCTTATCTTGGGCCCAGGGCAATGGACTCCACTAATCATGGATTAAACCTCTGAAACCAGGAACCAAAATAAACTTTTCCTTCCCTCAGTTGTTCTTGTTGGGTATTTTGGTCACAGCGAGGAAAAGCTGACTAACACAGCTTGAGGGACGGAGGAGGGAGAGATGGGAGAGATTGGTCAGTGGGTACAAAGTTATAGTTGGGTAGGAGTAAGAAGTTCTGGTGCGCTATTGCAAAGCAAGGTGACAATAGACAATGATGATGTACTGCATATTTCAAAAATCTACAGAGAAGGATTTTGAATGTTTTCACCATAAAGAAACCTCATAAATATGTACCATTTTTATTTATGTTAAAATAATTTAAATTAAACAACAACAACAATAAAATCTACCTCCATCTGTTCCAGCCTTGTTTATCTTCCAACAGGGCTAGGCTTAGTACACAAAGGCCCCTAAATTCTCCGTAGGTGTAAGAGAACCTTAGATTTCCTAAAGTAAAGGGATAAAGGAGAAAGGAGTAGAGAAAAGAAAATGCCTTTCTTTCTTTCCTGAAAAGCCTCCACAAATACATTCCCCAGTTGGGTTAGCCTGCCACACTATAATTGCTAGTGGTTAGGAACTTAGCTGTCTTTATTTTTAAAATGAAACCACTTTTCATGAACCATGTATCATGCCAGACTTTTGGGCTCTGGGCCTGAGCCTTCAGAAGATGCCCCACACCATCAAGCATCCAGACAATGGAGTCTCATCAACCTGGGAATGCGTCCAAAGACAGTATACAAGATTAAAACCTTATGCAGTCAAAATTCCCCAGGACTCTGCATTGAGAAAGTAACCCTTTGCAGAATTTCACTTAGTCCTCCACAAAGATCTTATTGCTAGCATTCCATTATTTCACACTGTATTTAGATGAGCCCTGGAGGAGCTGGTTGGTTTGCATGTAGAGGTTCTAATGGAGGAGAAATATTTGTCTATAAACATAACAATCATCTTAAATGTTATGTGGGGCTCTAAGAGCAGTCCTACAGGACCCATACCCTGGAGAGATAGCAGACCTTCTCACATTCCCTCGGGGGCATGTGTTCATGGAGTGCAATGCACCGTGAGGTCAAAGGTGCCTTTTAAATTGTTCCCCTTTCCTTCCCTCTCTCTGACTGCATCTCCGCTGTCCCAAGTACATTCAGTTTTCTTGGACTATGAAGAGAACCTGTGTTGCAAACACCAGCCTGTTCTGAGTCAGGCGGGTGGAACCAGCCTAGCTCTGTCAGCTCACTTCCTGGTCTCCCTGACCTTTCTGTTGGTGCTCTTTGTGGGCTCCCATCTTGAATGGCCCCTGATAGCTCTTGCTGGTGTACGGTTTTATTTTTTTGTTGGTTTCCTTGACTGCACGATGAAGCTTTCATTCTATCTAGAATGGATTTGGTATCGGTCATACCTTTGGATACTTTGACTTTGGCCCAGGTCCTGGGGGGGTTTGGGAGCTGGTGATGAGCGATGGAAGGGCTCCTGTGTTTTGCAGTGATGCACTAGGAGATCTGACTGGCTCAGTCTCCAGGGACCATTCTTGTCAGCCTTGTTCAAGACTGAAACTCTTCTGTATTTGTCTAGAAGTTCCTGCCTTAGGATAAACAATTTCCAAGGTCCTTTCTTAGTGATCTTCCTGGAGTTATAGGTAATAAACTGAAAATTTGATGCTTGTCACTTCTTCAAAGCTGGGAGCAGTGACGGGGAAGGCTTTGCACCAAGACTGTTGAGGTTGGAAAATCGGCTCGGCCTCTCTCTAACTGTGTGACCCAATATAAATTCTTTAGCCTCTCTGGGCATCTCTAAAGACCCTCACTGTAAAATGGAATTGAATTGCCTTCTTGGAGGTTACTATGAGGAATAGAGTTCTGCAAAAATGCCTGGCATACATAGCTCTTGTATTGACCTCATTTGGGGTGGTGGGAGGGGCTAGATGAGTTGCAGGGCATCTTTTCTTGGAACATTTGAAGCAATTTTTCCTCTTCCTTTAGACAGCTAATCCTGTTTTTCCTTAGACTGAGACAAAGTGCAGTGGTGGGGACATTCCTGGGCTCTAGTTCCCACTCTGACACTTACTTGGTGCTAGACTTGGGTGAGTCTTTTGTCTCTCAGCTGTATTTTCTCATTTATAAGGGTAATAATATTTATTGCATACAGTTTTGGGGAGTGTATGAGGCAAAGTGCCTGTTATCATCACCTGGTACTGAGTACACCCCTCTCCTCTCTCAGACCATAAGTTCCGTGTGGGCAGGAACCCATCCAACACACCCCTGGCCCGGTTCCTGGTGGGAAGAGGGGCCTCTGCAGCTTGGGAAGGAAAACACAAATCACTCTTCTTTTCCTGCTGTTCTCTGGAGACCCTGATTGAAGGCTGTAACATTAAGGTCTCATAGCAATTTAAAAGATAAACAACCCCAGAATAGGTTCCTGCAGCATTAAATAGGGCAACTTTCAAATGGGTCGTGATGGAAAAAACAAAGAGCTGTATTACGTAAAGGCAGGCTCCCAGGACTTGGTTCACATAAGAAAAAAAGCTCTGGAAAATTGGACTAGAGATTTCAAAACCAAGGCCAATAAATACATTTATGGTAAAAATGTTACATAGGATTTGCTGAAAGTCTTTAAAGGTAAAAAATCATAACCTCACTGAAAAAGTCACTTTGGGACTCAGTTTCTTTTTTTCCCAAAGCCCAAAGGCTGAATTAGATGCATGGGACCCTTAAGCTTCAATAAGATGTTTGGATCTTTTCCTAAACACAGGAAGAAGCCACTGGCATTTTAAGCAGAAGTAGGCCATAATGCAATTTGCTTTTTAAAGCCTGGACTTTTTTCTCACTTGCCCCCTGCTACCCTATGGAGAGTCTGCATCCTGCCTTTGTGCTTTATCTCACGTCAGCTTCTCCCTCCACAGTCTCCTCCCCAACCCACGTTTAGCCAGCCCACAGCAATAGCTTCTTCCTCTTTACTCATAGCATCTGTTGAAATCTTTTTCACACTCTGCTCCATGACTTTGCATGCTATTAATATCTTCTGCATGTTAATGAATTAATTCAACAGGCATGTACTGAACAGCTGCAACCTGTCACGCACAAAGGTCCAGGGATGAAGATGATTAAGACAGGTCCCCTGCTCCCAGCAGCCTGGAGTCTGGAAGCAGGGACAACAACCTAAACCAATCTTTGGAGTCAGTGTGGGAAGTCCAGTGATAAGCATGGCAGGGTTTTTATGGGATCCGAGATAACGGGTCTCTAACCAATGGGCAGGAGAGATATTTGGGGGGGGGGTGTTAAAGCACCTTCTGGATGTGAGGAGGTTGGACCGATTCTTTAAGCCTGACTAGGAGTGGACATGAGGGTGCTGAGGGGTCAGGGTGAGCCAAACATTGGGGCGGAAACAGAAGGGTGAAAAATGGCAAGCCATTCACTCCATTTAGTGGAGACTTGGAAGAATGGAGACAGGGCTAGAGAGATAGAACCAAAATACAACACAGTACAAACATACAAACACAACAGCCAGGATGTCTCTCTTTTCCTGAAAGGAATTCTGGATCTGAAGTGGGGAAAAGCTGGAGGCTGATCCGTGGGTGGCTAGAGGTAGTAGTCACTGATTTCCTCACTGAGATACCACACTGAGGATACCACAGTTAGTAAAACTGACAGGGTCTCTGCCCTCTAGGAGCCTGTGGAAGACTAGCTTGTGGCATGGCCTCGTGCTGTGGGGGCTCCTGGGGGAGAGCTCTGATGCAGCCTCTGGGTAGGGAAGGCTCCCTGGAGGTGGTGTCCTCTAGTCAGCTCTCCAGACAGTTGGGTTTCACAGGGTTGAAGGAGTAGAGACTAAGAAAGCAGCTATGCAGCGAGAGATCCCAGTGGCCCACTTTTCCCCTGAACCCCAGGCTTTCGGGACTAAGAAACCAAGCCACAGACCCGGGCTGGAGCAAGGGGATGGGGAGTCGGCTGGAGAGAGGCCTGCAGAGAATCCTGGCTGTTTTGTGGCCTCCTGGGCTGTCTCCTGGAACATGAGGCTGTTTTGCAAACACAGCGAGTCAGGCCAAATATGTGGGGTTTGGCTCTGGCTCGGCCAACCCAGATCCCTGAACAAATAGTAAGGGATTTTCCCCCCCTCTTTTCTTTGTAAACTAAATCTTCTCTGGGTGCATAATTTATAGAATTCCAGTGAACTGCAGTTTGGCTTTCTTCCCAAGAAAGAAAAACATCTCATTTTTCCACTTGCCTTCCCCACCCTGATGGCCTGGAGCCAAGATTTCCTAGCCAGGCTGGAGACAGGCCTGCTGCTGTTCTGGAGAAGTACAGCTGTGGAGGAATGTACTGTCCCCCCCAGGGGGCAGCATGGGCAGGAATTTTAGGGTAGCTGAAGTTGTGTTGTGGGTGGGTGTCACTACAGGAGAAGGAGGGCTGAGAGTTGGTGTGTGTGGGTGAAGAGCCGGTAACTGCACACAGCAGTGCTGCTAGAAACAGTGCAAGAACCAGCAGACCCTGGAACAGCTCATTAATGTTTACAAAGCACCTTCTTTTCTCATCTGAGAACCCCACCAACCCCAGGAGGGCAGAACATATGTGATCACTATTACCATTTAACAGAAGAGTTCCTAAGAGAATGAAACAGCAACTTGAAATTAGCCTACCTCTGCCATTGAATGACCTTGAGCACTTTGCAAAACCTCTTGCAGCCTCATCTGCATTTTAGGGATGATAGTGGTGCTTCCCCACAAAGGGCTGTTCTGAGGGTTAAATGGATGCTGTGTGGGAGGATAAATATTATGGATAAATGATGTCCCCACCACTCCTGGCCCCTAGCACATGCTCACTGTTTCTATGATGATGGCTGGAGAAGTTACCCGGCTCCTGTGGGCACTGCTAGGACTGTGGCCCACGTGTTTTGACTGCTATCACAGACTTTTCTGCTGCCTCAGTTGCCTCTGGGCTTGCCGGGTCAGACTGCCCTGAAAATATGCCCCTTGGTGCCCCCAGCTCAGAGGTCTGGTACAACAGCTGAGTAGCTTTTAAGTCCAGTACAGCAGCCTGTAAGACCAAATTCCTGCCCTGTTCTTCAGCAGAAAACGGTTCTAGAAACTGCACAGTGGGTGAAACTTAAGCTTCAGAACATGAGCCCCAGTTCTCAGTCCGCTTGTTTCCTCTTATAGTCAAGGGCGAGCATCCAAATCCCCTTCATTTATCATTGTCATTGCTGCTCAGAAAGGTCAGCACGCATGCCTGCCTTTGCCTCCAGACAGTTGGCTCTGAGCACTGATTAGACTGAGAGGCGCTGAGCCTCGCATGCAGTAGGCACTCATGAATATTTGCAGGAGAGAAGTCAGCTCATGCCCCCTTTCAGGTCCTGGAGAGTCTACCGTATCAGAGTGTATGTAAAGGTAGCATGTCCTCACGTGGGCTAGCTCATTGGTCCCTGTGTTAGAGACTCACACCGTTTCCCTGAAGAAAATTCTACAACTCTGTAAGAATTCCCTCTGCCCTCTTCCCCTAGAATGCCCATGGAGTATTCGTTCTCTTCGTTCAGTTTTCAGGCTAAGTGTTGTCTCCTTTCAGGCCTTCTCTATCCTATCAAAAGTGGTTTCTCTTCCCCCACCCAAGGTGTTGACTATCATTATTATTTTTTTTTTCATGGTTTCCTAATTTTACAAAGATATTTTGTCTGTTATCTTCATGAATAGAACATAAGCTCCATCAGAGCAAGACCTTGTCTAGGGTCCCTGTGATGTCCTAGCGTCTGGCATACCGAGAGCAGGAGCAGGATTATGGATAAATAAAGCAGCCTTAGCATCATGGGGTCCAGTATCTTCTTTTTGCAGAAGAGGAAACTGAAGCTCAGAAGTGTTAAGATGTCCAGTGTTAGTTCACTTGTACAAGAGCCTACTACCACGAGCTCTTTCTCCAGTAACTTCTTCCTCCATTTTGAAGGCAAGGATGGGGAAATAGGCAGTCAGAGCAGGAAAGAATGATGGGGGTTGATAAGGACGGATGTCAGGACTACCGTTTGAGGTGTGTTCCACTGTTTAATATGCTCTAGCATGTCAAACAACAAAATCCGTTTCCCCAAAGGGACAAAAGACTCCATTCTTACAAAAAGACAACTATGAAACTAAGGCTGAGCCTACATGCAACAGTGAAAATCTCAAGGACAGGTTACAAAGGGGTCAGTCAACTTCCCTAGAAGGGGTGCCAAGAGACCTTGGTGCCACTTCGCCCCTCCTGTACTCTCCATTTGGGAACTTTCTTACACGTCTGAACCTTGGCCTCCTCTTTTATACATTTTTGTTTGCTTGCTTATCTCTGTGTTTGCAGTGTTCATTCTTCAACTCCAAAGACCTGATCCCCATTTCTACCGGTAACAAAGTATCTCTGGAACAAATGTATGTTAATGATTTTCTTTTCTGTTTTTGAAGGAGAATGATTTTGTATCTCTGAAGCATTTCAGCAGTAAAAATATCTGATGTGCATCCTAATAAGTTAAAGGACAGTTAGCTCATTTGGGCTGAAAAAGGAAAACACACAGATGCACATGTAAATGTCCTGAAAAGAATTAGAATGGACAAACTGTGTGGGTGAGGGATGATCATATGAGATGATGTCATTTTGTTGGATGTCCACTACCCAGAGAAACACCATAAGTGGGTCATGGCTCTTGAAATCAGAGGAGATGTTTCCCTCTAGATTCTGGAGGAAGAATAAGGGGGCTCATAAAGAGTGATAGCTTCCTCTGAAGGGAACCAGGACAGAACCTGCTCAGTAAGGGGTGGTTCTGTTATTATCCCTAAAGAGGGATTATTCTGACTTAGGACTAATTTGCTTCCATGTTTCACTGACTCCCACTGGTTTTCTCATATTTATCCCATGGAAGATGACAGGAGATGAATCACAGTGAGTAGCAGGATGAACCAGTGTGCTAGCTCTGGAACAAGGTTACCCAGGACAGTAAGTAGCTAATAATAATAATTATTTTAACAGCCCTACTTCACTGTTTTACACTTCCCATGTCCCAGGCAATGTGCTAAGAGCTTAGATGTATTATCTCATTCAATTGTATGAGGTGGCAACTATTTTTGTCCTGCTTAACAGATAAGCAACAACCACCAATCTTATGAAGAAGGAACTATTTTTAATCCTATTTTACAAATAAAAATGATTTTGCATCTCTGAAGCATTTCAGCAGTAAAAATATCTGATGTGCATCCTAATAAGTTAAAGGACAGTTAGCTCATTTGGGCTGAGTTGGGAAGAGGTCAAGTAGCTTGCCTAAGGTTACTTAGCCAGTCCATTCTAACTGTGACCTGAGGTCTGACTTTAGAGCCCAGGTGCAATATGTTTCCTGTATCACCTGAGGCCAGACATGATGGCTAAGGACATCAGAGCTGGAGGAGTTTTGGTGACTGTCAGTCTTTCATGTTGTTGCTAGCCCCTTAATGTTGTAATTGACAGCACATACCTCCTAAGAATATTTTAAAAATGCATTGTTATAAAATTAAAGGGCATGGGTTTAAGAAAAGATGCTCTAACTAGTTGTCATAACTATGATGATCCAATGAAATGAAGTTTTAAGCAAGAAGCACTCTGCGCTCTCCACACACTTCCTTGTACCCAAAAGCCAGGGACTGAATTCTTTTTTTTTTTTAATTAAATGAAAAAGTATGTGAAAGCATTGGTTCAGTGCTTGACACAAAGTAGACACTTAATTGCAAGATGTTATCTTCTGTACTTCTGTAACACTTATCACAGTATTTGGCACATAGTAGGTGTTTAACACATGTTAGTTATTTGTTATTTTTGACATGAAGCATTTGCTACTTTATAAAAATGAATATTTACTGATTCTCCATGCTAATCATTTCCAGAAAATATCACTTCTGTGCCTTACACTCAAACGGTGGAGTAAGCAAGGTTAATATCCTTATTTAACAATAGAATTTCTTTTAGTGGAAAAGAATACAGGCACACAGAGGTTAATTGCTTTCCTGAAGGCACTGAGTTATCAAGCAGTAAGTAACAGAACAAGGAGTTTGAATGAATAGGTTCTCAGAATCTCCTCCCGTGGTTCCCATAGTGACCAAAGAAGATGAATGTCTGTCCCTTAGAATCTTATTTATTTCAAAAAATTCTCCCCATCTTTGCTTTCTATTATGTCTGTTCATAGTTCAATCTAAATTAATGTTTTAAGTCAATGACAAGTTTTATTACTTAATTCATCCTCTCTTCCAATCTCTATATTATCTTGATACTTTAGAAAGATGCACTGTTTGTTCTGTGGCTTCCTGTTCTTCTGGCAGACCACCAGAACTATGCATGCCTGGGTTGAGCTTGGGGCTGGAGGAATCTGGCAAGTTTCCTGGGAGAAATGAATTGTAATCTAGAATTTAAATGGATGACAGAGGAAAAACTGGGACTTGGATTTTATATCCTTTCTTCCATTTATCTCTAACCCCAAATCCTTCCTCACTTTATCCCCTGGTCAAGGTAGAGCAGAGTAGAGGCTCAGCACAGAGCTCAGGACATAGTAGGTGCTTCCTCATGATGAATGAGTGAATAAATGAATGAATGAATGACTAGGTAGATGGATGATGTCTGGTCAGTGATGGGCATCACCACCCTCTTGGAAAGAGCAATGGCTTGAGAGGGAATAAGGGAACTTTTATCATAAAGGGGCTCCCTGGAGGAGGAGGCTGTAGCCACCAAGGGTACACACAACAGCCTTACCACCTGCATGAGTCTTTTCCTAGATGTCTTAGGCTATTATTGATGCTGCTGTGATCCCTAAGTGTCAGTCAGTTAGGGATCATCATGTGCTGTGAGCACCGAGTGCTCATAATCAATTGGGAAAGTAACTCAGAGGTCTCTAGAGATTTTCTAGTCCATGCTTCTCATTTTAAAGATAAGAAAATTGCTTTGTTGGTTGAGTTGCATCTGGAAGGTGCTCCTGCAGAAAATTAGAGATCCCGGGAAGATCGTGCAGATAGATCTGAGATTTGGACTTGAACTTTGTAATCAATAGGATTAGACAGGAACACACAAAATACCCTCAAGGTTTTATTATGTCACACAGCACTAGTTGTGGCTGTTCCATGAATCACCAAGGACTCTGACTCCTTATCTCTGATCCGTACCTCTAGGGTGTGTGTAGCCTTTACCCTCAAGTCCAAAACAACTTTGAGAGAGCCACCATTATATCTATGCCCCAGGCATCCAAATAGATAAAGCAGGAAGAATTTTACACCTCCCTTTTTAAAGGCTAAAATAGGATTTTATTGTTCTTTGAACTGGTCCTCTTCATCTCTTCTCCCCTTTTCTTTCTCCCTTTTCCCTAAATACTACCACAGGAACTCGAAGTAGATTTTAGAGCCTACTATAATTCAGGTTTAGTTTTCTAGTATTCTCAATAAATATTGTTTCTAGTGATGAAGGGAACACATGACCTCCTTTGCATTCCAGCTTCTAGGCCAGGGATCACACTCCCTAAGGCCCTACAGATCCAGGCAGGAAGTGATAGAATGGATAGTGTAGTTTGGTTTAAGAATGAAGAGAAGTGATGGCGGTTGTCATAAACTGGAGAGCACAATGCCCTTGAAAGGAGACATTGTCATTCAGCTCCTGCAAGTGCTTGTCAAGTGGGAATGAAAATTCCACTTTGCCATCTCTTCCATTATTCAACAGAAGCAGAAAATCTATATTTTGATGTTAAATGTGATTCTTAAATGTTAGGCCAACACTGTGCATTTGTTAGGTTGGGAGTGAATGTTGAGATAAAAATATTGTATTTGATTAATTCAGCAGAATCTGGAATGTCATGGATACTCAGTATTTATTGCATGGATAAATGAAAACTTTTCCAAAGGCTTTCTTCTCCCCAGTAGGCTGCATAAAGCATCTGGCACAACTGATGAACTTCAAAGACGCTTGTGTCTTTATAATGCCTTTGTTAATTGTTTCAGTGTTGTCTTATTTCTCTCAAGCTAGAGTCTACGCAAGAAGAGACGATCTTATTCATCAGCCCTTCCCTTTTAAGCAGAGTTCCCTGATGATGTTTCCTCTTATATCTCATCAGATAGAACATTGCTGGCAGCCTGGGAAATTCAGCTTTTGGGCGGAGTGGCTATTGTTCAGCTAAAAACTGGAGTTCTTTGATGAAGAAGGAGGGAAGGATATCGGGAAATTACTAGCAGTCTCTTTCACATGATTCTGAAGAGGAAACTCTGGGTACTGCCTGTGGTGGTCACTAGATTTCATGCTCTAGAAAATAACATGGATTACTGTCTATTACATCTAGTGGTGGTCACTCATTTTATAGATAAGACATTTGAGGACCAGAATAGTGAAGGAATTTACCCAGGGTCACATGATAACAGAGGCGGTCTTTCTAACTCTGTCTTGAACATGATGGCACCATCTACTCCTTTGAATGTCCCAAACCCAGAATGCAGCCCTTGTTTGGTTCCTCTCTGCCATTGCAATGCACCTAGGCTCTCTAAACTTCCCACCATCCTCTGAACTTGGCACCATCTGACCCTCTTTCCTAATCAAGTCTTTATTTAACATGTTTCTCAGTCTCTCAGGCCTGAGGATGGCTCATATATTTCAATATTCATTCTATGAAGAAACAAGTATTGATTGGTAATGGTTCCCAGTGATGGTCTTCCATGGAGAATTTGGGGGTTCAGTGGGAAAGAGAACTAGGATCGATTACTGAGGTCTGCTGGGTTGTTGCTACAGACATGGTAACTCTTGGGCAAGACTTTACCTGAGCCCTGGCTTCTTTTCCTTCTGGAGCAAGGAAAACTCCCCCTTCCTGGACTCCCTCTACAAGTGGTATGGCTCTCACAAAGGACACCCTGTTCCTAGGAGCTGGGTGAGCCTTCAGCCACACAGCAGCCATCTGGGAGGGGAGAGAGTGATGGTGTGACTTCTCACATATCAGAAGCTCAAGGCCATTTATTACCGGGCAGGCCCATCTGATCCTGTCTTGCATCAGAAAGATAACTCTTATCACCACTTCACAAACTGAACCTGTAAAAATAGACAGGATTAGGTTATGACCTGGAGTTTTTAAGGCAACCTCACAGTGAGGTTCTAGTGACAGCTCTCTCATAGGCCTGACACTAAATCCATTTTCCGCATGGTGACAAGGATAGTATCAGGGAACACATCAATCACATGATCCTTCCCAGTCACAAACCCAAGCACTTTGCTCTCAGAGTCTATTCTCAGGCCCAGAGTGAGAATAGATTCCGTACGATGTGGACAACTGCCCTACTTATGGTCTCCAGATGGGATACCATGTATCGTACTCTGACAAGCATGCACTCCGGGGAAGTGGCAGGATCCTTGGGAATGAATTGAAAGAATTCTTTGTATTAGGGAGGGCATGCCTTCTACCTGTACTGTGGGCTATGAGAAAAGGAGGAAGTCCTGGATTGGTGGGGCTGGAGGGGAGAGGAGCAGGAAGTGCCCCCTCTCCTCCAGCATATCCACCTCAGCACCATCTGACTCCCTCCAAAGTGAATCCATGGCTGATCACTTGCATTTGGTCCTATGTGCCCATTCTTTCTCAAACACTTCATTTTTGAATAGCAAACATCTGTTAACTCAGCTAAAATTTTAATTACACAAGTATTAACACTAATACATTTTTATTGTAAAAGCCTTCAAAGAAGACAAAATAGTGAAAGAGAAAATTCCCCATCTTCTTTCCAATATTACCTTCTCTCCCAGAAGTAACTAGTCAACAGTTTTATATGCATCTTTCATAGCTTTCTATGCATATACCACACAATATACAACACACACAATTATAACATAGCATAGTATACAAAGTTTCAAATAATCACTATATGATTGCCTGTGTTCAAATAGCTATACATTCTTGGTCAAACTAATTTGTTTCTCTCTATCTTGGGTTCCTCTTCTGTAAAATGAGAATGATATTAGTCACTAGCTTATAGGGTTATTTAGAAGATTAGATGGGATGTTGGTATTTTTAAGACAGTGACTAACACAAAGTAAGGGCTTACATCTTTTTTTTTTTATAATTATTTATTTGCTTTAGTTGTACACAATGCCTTTATTTGTATGTGGTGCTGAGGATCAAACCCGGGCCGCTCACGTGCTAGGCGAGTGCTCTACCGCTGAGCCACAACCCCAGCCCCAGGGCTTACATCTTATTATAATATGTGGAAATATGACCGTACAAGTTATCCATTGTTGCAAATAAATTACATCAGAAATTAGTGTCTTAAATCTGCAAATGTTTATTATCTCACAGTTTTTGTGCACCAGGAATTTAGAAGCAGCTTAGCTGGGTGGTTCTAACTCAGGGTATCTTATGTAGTTTGATGTCGACAGAGACAACAATCAGCTGAATACTTAACGAAGGATGTGTGGAATATTCTTCCAAGATGGCTTATTCATAGTGTTGGCAGGAGGCTTCAGGTTCCTTTCATATAGATATTCCTGTTGGCTGATTAAATGTCCTTAAGATATGGCAACAAACATCCACTCCAACCTCCAGAGTGAGCATTATAAGAATAAGTGAGTGGAGAGGAAGTCACAGTACATTTTATGACTTTGTCTCTGAAGTCTTCTACCATGACTTTATTCTAATCATTAGAAGAGGATAACTAAGTATGGGTATGATGGTGCATGCCCATAATCCCAGCAATCTGGGAGGCTGAGATAGGAGGATTGAAAGTTGGAGGCCAGCTGCAGCAATTTAGCAAGGCCCTCAGCAACTTACTGAGACCCTGTATCAAAAATATAAAAAGGGCTGAGGATGTAACTCTGTGGTAAAGAGTTCCTGGGTTCAATATCTGGTACCAAAAAGAAGAAGAAGAAAGAGGAGGGGGGGGGGGAGAGAGGGGAGGGAGGAGAGGAAGGAGGAGGAGGGAGAGGAAGGGGAAGAGAAGGAGGAGAAGAAGGTAAAGAAGGGGAGGAAGGAGGATAAAAAAGAAAAATTGGATCACTAAATCTAGCCTACATTCAAGAAGAGAGGGATTGAGGGAGTTGTGTGACAGAATTTATAATCACATTTTACAACCACCATAGAGGTTATCTCAGGAATATCAGATATTGTGTTCTCTGTGTTGTCTTGTGGTTTACTTTTTTCATTTAACAAAACACCTTGGAGCTCTTTCCATATCCATGCATACAGAGCTGCATTGTTCTCTGCAAGTGTCACATGACATTTCATTAGAAAGATATGCCATGGTTTTTTTTAGCCATTTTCTGCTTGGTAGGCATTAAGGTTTATTTTTCTTTCTTTGCAGAGAGCATGGGCCTAAGTAAGAACAAGGGGGCATTTCTTACAGGCCCACAGTCCACCAAAAAGCTCCTAAATATCTAATTCTAGGAAATTATCAGTGACATCAGGGAACAAAGGGAACTTTAGATTCCAAGTGATCAGACAGGTTGTAAAACTGGGACACGTACAGACAATTGTTCATACAAAAACACTAACATACAACATTGTCGTTACTGATTCCAGAGCAGCTACTGCTGCCTCTGCCCCTGGCTTTATATCTCCACCCTTGTGTGAGGCTTGCATGGGGTCCCAAGGAAGGTCTTCAGCCTGATGTGCAGCTGGGATGACCAGTGCTCACAGCATTGGGCATCAAACTTCAATGAGGTCTCATGCTGGTTTGAATCTCACTCATTGTGACAGACAGGTTTAGGCAGCTTCTTCCAATTCCTCTTCTCTCCACATAGCCTTGATTTTGTTTAGGGTGGCAATGGCCTGGACTCTGAGGATGGATTATGGTTAGTCAAAGTCAATGATTATAATTCTACTCGCCGGATATTCACATTTCCAGCCTCCCTTATAGTTAGGAGTGGTTCATGTAACTGTTTTGGCCAATGTAGTTTGTGTTAGCCAGTTTCCCATTGCCATAACAAATACCTGAGGCAATCAACTTGTAAAAAGAAAAGGTTTACTTTGGCTTGCAGTTTCAGTCCATGAGCGACTGTCCCTCTTGCTTTGGGCAAGGCAGTACAATTGGCTGGAGTCTGGCAGATCAGAACTGTTTACCTCATGAGTGGGAAGGGAAAGAGGAAGAGAAATGAGCAGGGGTCCCAATATCCCTTCCAAGGGCACACCCTCAATGGATATAAAGACCTCCCCACTAGGCCCCACTTCTTAAACAACAGTGTCATGCTAGGGAGCAAGACTTTACCGCATGAACCAGCAGGGGACACTAAAGGTCCCAACCACAGAATAGTCTAAGCACAGTCTAAGCAGATGTCCGCTGAGGGACTTTTTGGAAATCCTTTGCTGTGGTTACCATCTTGAGACATGGAGTGAACAAAACTGAAAAGCCATCACGTGGAAGATTGAGGTGGAAGGGACACAGAGGAACTTTGATGACATTGTTCACCTGCTGCAACAGCCCTGGGCTGGCTACACATAGGCTTTGTTATGGAGAGAAATAACCCTACTTTCTGAAAGGCACTGCTTGCTGGGTTTTCTGTCACTTGTGGCTGAGAGCATTTCTGATGCATTTCCCACTTCTCTGTAAGCTCTGTGTGAGGACTCTACCATGCTTCCTACGGAATCTCCAGTGACAAGAACTGTTCCTGAGACATAGAAGGCACCTGGTGAATGAATAAACTGAACTAGACAGCACCTCCTGTTACAGTTTGGATCTGGAATGTCCCCCAAAGGCTCGTGTATTGAAGGCTTGGTCCTCAGGGCAGCAATGTGCAGAGGTGAAGATTTGGGGAAATGATAGGATCATAAGGATTCTAACCTCATCAATGGATCAGTCCACTGAGGGATTAATAATTTGGTGGCATTGTTGGGAGGTGGAAGAAACTATAGTAGGTAGGACCTAGCAGAAGGAGTGGGTCCTTGGGGGTGTGCCCTTGGGGACTGTATCTGTTCCTGGCACGTTCCTCTCACTCTTTCTGCTTTTCTGCTGCCTTGATGTGAGCAACTCTGATCTGCTGTGGCCTCTCTGCCATGAAGTTTTGCCTCACCACAGGCCCGTAGCAATGGAGCCAGATGGCCATGAACCAAACCCTCTGAAATCATGACCCCAAATAAATCTTTTCTCAAAGTTGTTTTCTCAGGTACTTGGGCTGCAGTGATGAAAAAGGTAACTAACACACCTCCTTATGTACTGGAAGCTTCTGTATAAGAGCATTAGCCTTTTGGATACTCTTCTTTTTGGATCCAGATAGTCACATGTTTCTGGTTTAACAGAGGTAGGGATTTCCTGGATATATAGATAGGTTCATCATATCTAGGCCATTGCAGAAATGTCCTTTAATTCAGTCATAGTTTGAACACTAGGACACATGATATCAAATCACTCCATAAAAGCTGAGAAATAAATTTTCTCTTAATCCTTTTCTAGCTAAACACTCTTGTATAGGGTCAGGGTGGATTAGTCTTATATTAAATAGTGTTCCCACAGGAGAAGACAGGGAAAACCTCCCACTTGTTGGTGGTCAGTTCAGGGAATGTTGGCTGGTATATTATCCAGTGGAAGAATACTATCTCCTGGAAAGTGAGTGGTTCTTTAGTGGAGTGGAGAGAAAATATTTTAAGAGCTTCATTAACTGTTGATGTAAGAAGACTATGAGTTAAATCAAAACAAAACAAAACAACTCCAGACCAACCAAC
This sequence comes from Tamias sibiricus, assembly GCA_025594165.1. Taxonomy (NCBI): domain Eukaryota; kingdom Metazoa; phylum Chordata; class Mammalia; order Rodentia; family Sciuridae; genus Tamias; species Tamias sibiricus. Next base: position 135,194,514 of record CM046663.1, on the reverse strand, counting down.
CAACCAAACACACACAAAAAACAGAGCACGCTGAGTTTGTTGAATGTAATTGGACCTGAAGATAACTCTAGAACCAACTAGGCCATGTATGGATGCAAAACAAGGGCAGAATCAGTCCTTCGTTGTCAAGTTTTCGATAATATCACTGAGGCTGGTAGCATCTGAATTTTTTCATGTTATAGTAGAAGGAAGAGTTTTTTGAGTTCCTAGACCTACTTGGGATCCAGCGACCAGCCCTTCCTAATTACAACAGTGGGCCAGCTACTTTCTCTGATCTTTGGTTTTTCTCCTTTATAATACTACCTGCCTCAGAGAGTCATGGTGAAGATTGAAATGAAAGTACACAGCCAAAATGCCAGGCACAGACTATTGCTACTCCTCCTGCCTCTGCCAACACTGCCACCCCTACCAAGATGACTGCCACCACTTAGTGCCCCTTCTGCCACTGTTGTCACCACCAACACTGCCTCAAGGGCTATGATTTACAGTGGAAAGACAAAGCAGTTTTCCCGTCGCTGTTAGTTCTCTGCTCTTCTGGATAAAGTTGTAGTAAAGGAAGAAGACAAACCTTCCTTTCAGTGAAGAATCATACCATCAAATTCCTCTTCCTTCTTGAAAACAAATCACCTGCCTTTGGGGTTTGGAGGGAACATCTGGCCGGAAAATTGGTCTCAATGCTTTAGGCCAAAGGAGATAGGAGAAATGTTGTCTGCCTTCCCTCCTCGTGGCTCTGTAACTGTGTTTTGGATCTGAGGTCCTTGCAGGAGGCACGGCCACATATTTATGCTGACATTCTGTTTGCAGGGCTCTGGGTTTCAGTTTCTGTCCTACAGGAAGAATTTATGATTTCCTCCCTAGTTCCCCATCTCCTGAGTCCCTGAATTAAAAGACTGTTTCCCCTCACCTCCTGCAGATGCTGTAGCATATCACTTAAAGTCTGTTCAAATGGCGGGTGTGAGGGCAGCAGTATGGCCAGCATGGAATCCTGTTGTTTGGGCCTCCTTTTCCCTGGCCGGAGCATGCTCTCCACTGATGAGTTATAGTGATGATAAAAACAGTGCTTCTAATCTTAGGGAATGCTGCTATCCCTTTCTTTCTTAAAAAAAAAAAAAAAAGGCTTTTTCCTTTTGCAAATCACAATGCACTCTCATTACAATTCACTTTGTCACAATGTGGGTGCTTTCAGTCTTTTTCCTGTACATATATTTCATTTTCAAACTGGAATGTAATCCTATTCCATAACATCATGTTCAGTATATTTCCTTTAATTGGTGAGACATCTTTACTTGTCTTCAGCATTATTTTCACTGACTCACAAAATCCTGTGGTGTGGGGGTTAGCATGATTTACTTGTTTATTTAGCCATTTCCCTGTTTGGGGGCATTTAGGTTGTTTATACCTTTTCACAATTGCCAACAATGCTGTGGTGATTATCAGCCTTTGCACTCTTCCTTGATTTCTTCCTCTCCAGGGTCTATGCCTAGCACACGCTTTGCTGGCAAGGGTGTACATGTATTAAAGATTTAAGAATCTCACTTTACCAACTGTCCTTCCCAGCAAGGCTTTGTCCACTTGTGCTGTGTGTCCCTCATACTTTCAGAGTATTGCCTCAGTGGCTTCTTAGCACAGTTCTGTATGATGGGCCTGGTAAATATAACTATTTGTGTGTTGGAAGCTGAAAACATTCAAGTACAAAGAGGTTACTGTTTTAGTCAGCTCTTTATCACTGTGACCAAAAGATCTGATGAGAAAACCTTAGGGGAGGAAAAGTTTACTTGGGCTCCTGGTTTTAGGGGTTTAGTTCATAATCAGCTGACTTCATTTCCTTGGGCCCGAGGGGACGTGAAAGGACATCATGGTAGAAGGACATGGCAGAGAAAGCTGCCCAGTTCATGAGAGCCGGGAAATAGAGAAAGCTCCTGTGAAAGCAGCCAGGGATAATATAATCCCAGGGCATCCCCCAGTGACCTATTTTCTACAGTCATGCCATACCTGCCTACAGTTACCATACATGAACCCATTCAAATTATTAATCCATCAAATGGATTGATCCACTCATTAGGTTACAGCTCTCATAATGTAAGCATTTCACCTCTGAACATTCCTGCCATGTCTTATACATGAACTTGCAAGGAACACCTCTTATCCAAACTATCACAGATATAAAAGATGCCCTTGGGTAACAGAATGAGGAGTGTTGCCATAAGGAGAGAGTGAATATGATAAAACAAATGCTGGAAGACAGTTAACAAGACAAAATAACTTTGGTAGCTATTCTGAAGTTCATCTTCCAATCTTTTGGTTTTATATTTGTTTGACGTGTAATAATTGTACATCCTTTTTGATTGCGATGGTCTATTAAGTGTTTGGTAATAAGGTCATGTCCTCAGTATATTGGAGAAAACAAGCTTTCCTTTCTGTTTTCTGTCCCGAGACCAGGCACCTGGGGGGTCAGGCATCCAACTTGTTCAATATTCTATGCGGTTAAGTGACTTAACCAAAACCACTTGGAAAGTTAGTGGGAAATGCAGAAATGGAAGTCAGGTCATCCAATTCCTAGCTCGGTACTCCATACAAAGAATGTTCTCCAAGACAGCTGGGCTCTCACCATGTCACACAAACTTCTACAGTTGTCTCCACTAAAGCAATGACTTGAGGATCCCCTTAAAATGCAGGTTCTGATGCAGTAGTTTGGGTTGGGGCCTGATGATCTACATTTCTCACAAGTTCCCAGTTGATGCCTTTGGTCCAGACCACTCATTGAGTAGCAAGCAGCCAGAGAATGGCTCAGAAAACAGTGAAACAAATGACCTAGATAAAGACAGAACTTATTGGCAAATAGTACAGCATTTTAAATGCTGATTGAAAGGGTGTTCCTGATTGTTATGAGACTGTAAAAAATAAAGGTCTAATCTCTCTTGTGCCAGAAACATCCTAACAGAAGACCAACACAACAGGCCAAAGGCAGGTCCTAGGATTGGGTTGGCCAAGAGATGTTCAGACACACCTACCAGCAGCACAATCCACCCCTTCATTGTGTGGAAGAAATTGCAGCAAAGCAGTCAGAATAAAAGCCACTTTGTTTAATATTCCCAAGGCATTGCCAGTGTCCCCCAGGGTCCTCATTAATTACCTGGAGAGTTACCAAGGGATTCTGGGATGGGGTGAGTACCTCCCACCACTGCAACCGTGCCAGCCCTTCTGACACTTGGAAGACAAAAAGAAGCACTTAATGAGAAGAGAGGAAATGGAGCCTGGGCACAGAAGCAGAGGGCTTTGGCCTGTGAGATTTCTGAATCACAGGCATGGCTTGCCCTCTTGCCAGCAGAGGCAAAAGATGTCAGCATTGTTCACAGTTCTGGGCACAGAGCTTTGGGATGGCAATAGTAATGGTTTTCAAGGCATGGGGAATAGGCAAGGGAGGAGTTTTGGGCAGTGGGGGAGTAAACAGACAGTGGGTGGAGGCAGGAAGGGCTGAACCTGGGGCCAGGAACAGAAGATTGTGCTGTTTCTTCAGATTTGGAACTAGGAGATACTGGCATTAAGGCTAGAACAGGCTGGGGTGTAGCTCAGTGGCAGAGTGCTTGCCTAGCATGCCCAGGGCCCTGGATTGATCTCCAGCAAGCACGTGCACATGCAGGCACACACAGATACACACACAGATAGAATAAGAGAGTCACAGGAAAGGATCTAGAGATCGTGTAATACTGGCATCTTGCACTCATGTTCTTTGGAACTCTAAATATTTGATTTGAAGGTGTTTCAGGGGCTGCTGTCTAGTGAGAGGTATATGGGGATATGGTGCTTACCCTTCACCCCCTAGTTTAGTACCACTTTGTATTTGTTATAGATGTCGGGGCTCTGAATATGATTTATTGCAGTAGAGGGTTTTGTACCTATGCTGGTTTCCTTCATAATTTTATCTGGAGCTGGAACTAAGTGGAAATTGAATGCATTTTTTTTTCTGTTTGACTTTATCATCTCTTTCTCTCAGGCTCCTCCCTCTCCCACCTTCATTACCTGCACTATTGTTGCACCCTGTGGCTGGGGATGACTTTATAGGTTATTGTTGCTGCCTGAAGCGATGGCCGCTTGGAGCAACGAAGCCGCGGGAAGAAGTTCAGAGGCAAACTGGAAACAAACAGCTTTTTATTCTGATAACTTTTCTCTCTGGCTCTAACAATGACTAACACGCGCCCACACACACCACCAAAATGGCGCTGACCTGATCAGCAATCTCAGCCAAGTCACTCGAGATCCTGGGCCAAGTCCCGCGAGATCCCAGGCCAAGTCCCGTGAGACTATGGAAGGCAGCAATGCCCAAAACTCCATGGCCCATAGTCAACTGCAATTTAAGCCATCTCCCCAAACAGGGCTCCTACAGGTTATAAGTAATAAAGTTTGAAAAAGTCATGTGTTTGATGTGATAACATAGATCATTTGGTTCAACAGTCACAACCATTTTTAATAGGATCATTCCCACTTCTAAAAAATTAAGGTAGAACCCCAATTTATACCCAAATGACAAGGATGAAGGGGTTCTTAGAGAGTTAAAATGTTTCTAGTGAAAAATATTTAATTTCTCAAGAAATTCCTAGCATCATAGAACAACTTACATCGTCCAAATTATATGGTCCAACTCCCTAATTTTACAATCAGGCCATTGAGGTCCAAAGATAATTTTTCCTAACTCACAAATTAATTTGTGAAAGAGATAGAATGAGTCCTAATCTCCTAATTTTTATTGCTCATTCTGCAAGTATCTGCTGAGTGTCCGTCAATTCCAGATTCGAAGGCAGGCTGGGAAGATCTCATGGCGAGCAAGCCACAGGGGCCCTTCATCTGGGCTCTGTCACTGGGATCTAAACTTGCTATTTGCCACCTTCATCTCTGATGATTCTGTGGCAGAGTCTGGCTCTCCTCAGTCACCTTAGCATGGCATCTCTGGCACTTGGCACAGTGGGGCCATGTGGAGGCTTCCTATCTGAAGATAGCTTGAGGGAAGTTCAAGACCAGCTTGGCTGTAGGAGGTGTTAATGTGTGGAAATGGCACCACTCCAGTTTGCCCATCACTGAAGGGTGTTATGCAGGCTGGGCACCAGTTCTAAGAAATGGCTGAGCCATGGAACACTGGGCATTGGCTTGCCATCATGGGAATGCTCATATGGACATGAGAAAGTGGCCTGAGAGATACACAGGAGACATTGGCCTAACACTCTGGTTGGGCCAGTGATTCTGGCCAAGGATACGGACTCTCTCTTCTGTTCCAGGAGTTGCTTGGTTCAGATATCTGTGTTAGAAGCAAAGGCTCATGGGAAAGAAGGGACTTTTTGATCACCCATTCTCCTGGGGCACATCTACTACCCTTGCAGTTTTAAACTGTACGTCATGGAGCCCTGGGTATTCCCAAGAGGCTCCTGAGAGGTGAGGACACAAAGGGAGGTCCTGGTGTCCACAGCTCAGTGAATCAGCTGCTGATTCACTCCAAATCATCATCTTTATCTTGACATTGGGATTCTGTGTAAGATTTCATTCTAATGAAGAATTCTCTGACTAGAAGTGTCCGATGTCTACTGGCCTGCTCCAAACCTCCCTGATGACCAGTGTGAATCAGGGTTATTAGTTTTATTTTTATCTTCATGGAATATGATCTCAGGACTTTACTAGGTCATCTGGGTTAGAAGAATCTACCTTACAAGAAACTTAAATTCCTCATGGGGTAATTTAAGTCTCTTCTAAATGTCTCTGCAATTTTTGCAGAGGGACAGGGACTAGCTGACTCAAGGCAGGCCCTGAGTGTAGAAGAAGACTTACTGCAGCATTAGCTACTCTCCTGCCCCCTCCTCCTGCCTGGACACTGTTCTTCATCCTGGGCCCACTGGAACACATTCCTGTGGCCAAAGCTCCTTTCTCCTAGGTTCCTCCCTCTCCCAACCATATCACCTACATTATGGTTGCACCATGTGGCTGGGGGATGACTTTACTAATTTCTGGTCAAGGGTAATATTGTTACATTTACATTTCTTTTGTTCTCATTGCTCTAGTTTCTCTGCTCTTCATAGAAGAAAGTCTGATATCTCCCCTTTATTAAAGCTCATCACCCTCAAAATCCACCAAAAATCCCAAGTGGCTATCAATACCATTTTCAAGTTAATGCAGAGAGAACTAGGAGGCTCTGTCATCCCATAGCATCATGTGTTGGTCATGGCATTCCTCTCTATGCATGGACATCTTTCCAGCGGTGTAGACAGCTCTGAGTGATCGCAGTGGGGCAGCACTCTTGGATCCAGGATCATAGCTCTCAGTTCTCTCCTGTGTTCAGTGGATGCTTCCAAAGCAGCTTGGGTCCGAGGGACACTCTGTCCCATGTCCTCACCTTGTGACACACTAACTGCCTTAACTTAGTGTTAAACTCAGCTCATGAGCCCAGAATTCCCTTTCTCTCATGGCAGGATTTAAGTTTCATGTAAGGTAGATTCTTCTAACACAGATGACCTAGGAAAGTCCTGAGATCATATTCCATGAAAATAGAAATAAAACTAATAACCCTGCTGGGGCTATTGAATCCCTTTCCTACTAGCTGGACCATAGGCAGGATTATTTGCTTCTATCCTTCTGCCCTGGGAAGAGGATTGGGGTTGGGGGTCCCTTCTCTCCCAGAAAGCTTTGCAAATTCCTTCTCCTCCTCTCCTGGCCTCCCTTCCCCAAGGACTCTCTACTAAGAGGTGGCGGTGGGGGTAGCTTTGGCAAGACCACAGGAAAAACTCCCTGTTTTTTCCATTTTCTGGACAAGGGGACATTGAAGTGATTTTTCCTAAATACAAAAGTCTACTCCAAGGTGACTTGCCATCACCACTTCTGGACTTGGAAGAGATTGGCATTGCACAATTCCATCTCACCAGCACCCCTTACAAAACATCTCAAATAAATAGGCTTTAATGGCCTGCAGTGACTTGGTCTGTCAACGCCCTGGGGCATTCGTGTCCTTCTGGGTGAGATAATCTGTTCAGAACTTTTCTGTTTCCATGACTGTGCTCTACCTCCTCATTTTTTCTTTTCCGGAAATGCTTTCTCCTCAATCTCCACCTTTAAGTTCTCCCTGTTCTTCAGAGAGCCCTTCAGGACACCTTTTCCCACCCAGCCTTTCCTAGAAACCTCAATCAAGGGTCGCAAAGCAACCCATTTTCCCTCTCTTCTGTGTGCCCACTTTTCTTTGCCTGACTCTAGCTCATTGTACTTTCCTGGTACAATGATTGTGAGCTGCATGATTTAGCACAGTGGATGCCACTGTCTGTTTTTGGAGCTGCTTGATCTGCACGCTGGCTCATCTTTTTTTTTGGCTATGTGATCTTAGCAAATGTACTGACTCTCTTGGAATCTGGTCTATAAAATAAGGATGATGCCAATTCTTGCCTAGTGGGTTAATTGTGAAGCTTATGTGTGTTGGGCCCTAAGGATCTTGGAGTGAAGAGACCAAGTCCCTGCCTTTTCTTTTTATGGGAAAGACACAATAATCAAATAAATTTTAACAATGACCATCATATATTCAACAGCTTCTATGTGCCCATCATTGCTCTAAGTATTTTAATGAATTCCTCTATTTTTGTCCTCACAAAAGTCTTATAAGCTATGTACAATTATCTGCTTACAGATAGGAAACTGAAGCTCAGAGGCCCCAAATCACACAACTAGAAAATGGCAAGGCCAGGATTGGAATCCAGACAATAAGACCTCAAAACGTGCACTTAAGTGTTCAGAAGAAAATAAAGCCAGGAAAGAGTGAGGGGTATGTACACAAAGGGCAAAGCAGGCAAAGGAGAAAGGAAAGGTTACCTTGGGAAGGTCCAGTACAGAGACTGAGAGGCAGAAATGAACTAGATTTGTCATCTTTTGTCTGTTTGTTGTTTTGCAGTGCTGGGGATTGAACCCAGGGCCTCACCCATGCTAGGCAAGCACTCTATCACTGAGCTACATCCTCAGCCTAGGCAGACCTTGTGAATGAGGGGGGAGGAGGGTGCAAGATGGGGTGGAAGAGCTATGAATACTGACTATTTGAACTGCTCTTACTTTCTGGCCACTGTAATTATAGGTCTTGCTTTTGTTAGCCTGGGAGGCAGGGACTTTATGTCTTGTGCATATCTGTTTGTGCCCACAAGGCCCAGCTCTATGACTTGGTCATGGTAGGTATTTAATATCTTTCTGTTGTTGCTTTTTAATTAGGTTTTCAATCTAATTGAGAAAAACATGGGCTCTGCTGAAAATGAGAACTGGCTTTGCTACTTTAGCATCCACAGGCAACTGGCTCTCTCCCTCTAAATCTTTCTTCATTGTGCAGAGAGGCCACATTTCTTTTCTAGTGTTTTGTCAAAATTAGGAGGGATAATGCATAAAAATAGCCAGTGCATAGTAGACATTCAATAACTGTTACTTCTTTTTTTTTTCTAAACAAACCATTTATTTTTGTTCTGTACGATGGTAAATTTTTTCTATTTTTCCAAGACAATTCATCATATGCATTCCTGAAATTATTTTTTAACATTTATGTTTAAGAACTATAGCAAAAAAAAAAAAAAAAAAATGAAGTTGTTTTTGACCCTACCACCATCCTCCCAGGTCCATTTGTTTACTTGGCTTTAATCTATGATTTAAACTTTAATAAGACAATCATTTCACTGTTTGACTTAACTTCACAATAGTGCAAATATACATATGAAAGACAACTCAGGAGAGACATAGAGATTATAAGGCAATTGTAAATTCAGCCTTGTCATGGGAGGGTATAAGCATACATTCATTTTGGAAAACATACTGTTTACCTTAGTAATAGGCTATAGGTGAAGCTCTGATCTTACTTTCTAGATATCTCAAAAGCACATTTATCCATAATTATATTTAGCTGTGTAAAAGATCATATTTTGCTATGTACTGAGAATGTTTTGAGTGAATAAAATTTGTAGGAAACTTAAGAGCTAGGTTTACACAATTTACATAAGTGAAATCCTAGGAAGTCTGTGGGATGCAAGGAAAGGAGTCCTGTGCTTAATTCTCATTTAGCTACTTTTATTCATTATTAGTAAGACATATCTCCAAATATTAAACACTTATCCCTATTACTTCTTAACCCCTCTTCTTCTCCTAACACTGATATCTTGCCTTTGGAACCATCCATTTATTATTTCCCAAGAAATTTTTCTTTCAATTCCCTGAATGCATTGGAAAGTCACCCTATCCTGACCACCCCCGCCCCATGATGTCCATGGGCTAAAATGTCCTCCAACTCTTTATTGTCTGGGCTCTGTGGAAGCTTGAGATCTACAAGCCCTTGACCAGTCTTTGCTCCAGGTGTCCTTTTGTGGGGGATCACCTTGTCAGTGAGCAGAGATTTCAGAACTCTGCATTGCATTAGAGCACACAGAGGCAGGATCTCACTCCCAGCCTATAGATACCAGCCGATTTGGGGCTGTGAAAGCATCAGTGGGACCTACCATTTAGAAGAGAGCGTGGTTGCAGCCCTCCAGCTATGAAGTGGGAGCCTACCGCAGTGTGCAGTGTGATTGACCTACCCCTGTCAACTGGTTTCTAATAAGAGAACTAATAGTCCATCTAGTACACACATAGTGGTCCTTCCAGTAGACAAATGATTTTTTTTTTTTTTTTGTAATAAGAATTGAACCCAGAGGTACTTTGCCACTAAGTTATATCCTCAGCCTTTTTTATTTTTGTTTTTAAATTTTGAGATAGGTTCTCACTAGGTTGCCCAGACCGACCTTGAACTTGCAATCCTCCTACCACAGCCTCTTGAGTCTCTGGGATTACAGACATGTACCTCCACACCCAGCAACAAATGATTCTCATTTTACTCTTGGTCAGTTCTTCAGTGATAACATTTCCTAGGACACTCTCAAACAGGAGGCTACCTCTGGATAGTGCTACCATTGGATAGCGCTATAGTTTGGATCCCCCAAAAGCCCATGTGTTAAAGACTTTTCCCTCAGCATGAGGAAGTGAGGGAACTTTTAAGAGGTGAGGCCTAGTGGGAGGTCTTTTGGTCATGAGTGGTGTTACCCTTGACAGAGATAGTAGGACCCTGACCCACTCTTCACTCCCTTTTCTTCCCTGGTCATGAGGTGAGTGGTGTTTGTTTTTTTTTTTTTTCCACATGCTCCTGCCATGATATACTATCTCACCACAGACCCAAAAGTAACGGGGCCAACTGATCATGGACTGAAATCTCCAAAACAGTGAGCCAAAATAAATCTATTTTTTTCATAAGTTGATCATCTAAGGTATTTGTTACAGTAATGCAAATCCCACAGTCCTACTTCTAGCCACCAATGGAATTCAGGTATTTTCCTTTTTTGGTCTGAGACTTAAATCCTAAGACTTGGGTTCTTGTCACCCCTTCTGTCTCAAACTTGATTTGTGGTGAATCATCTGAAGCATATGACCCTTCCAGAGCTAAATTTCACAACTTTGTGAGGAATTTCAGGGTGTATGTGATATACAGAAAGGCAATTTGCAGATACGCTACAAAGTCTCAGACCAGCTTAGCCTGGCTGTAGGCATTTCACTCACTCCCCAGTCTGGCCAGTGAGTTTGCCCAGCTTGAGTTGCTGGTTGGGGAAACTGGGCTCTTTCTGGGTAGATTTCAAGTCTATCTCTTCTGGAGTCACTAAATAATATTAGTAAAAGATAGCTATTTGAAGTGAGAAGAGGAGATACTGAACATCAATAAAACTTCCCCCTGGTTCAGAGGGGCTTACACGGAGGAAATATTGCAGCTTTCCAAGTGAATGTAGAATTCAGGAGAAGGAATCAATAGTATCTGTCATCTGCCAGAGTTATTGTTATAGGGCAGTGGGGCTCAACAATGTCCTGGGTCAACTGGCCTTCTCTCATATACCTACATATGGTACACACACACACACACACACACACACACACACACACGTAAGTACTATAGAAATTTTAGAGAGAGATGTTATTGGACTTTCTCTGGCCTTGAAGGATGGACATGGGATAGCAGTGTAATTAGTTTCCTGGGTAAAGGAAAACCTAAAAATCCCACAACTTAAGAGTAGGATGCTGTACGCATGTCTCCAAGAAGATTGACTCAACTGGACATCTTGGTTCACAAAGAGTCACTCAGAAGGTGTCTCTTAGTTAAGCAAATACAGTCTCCTGTTGGCCTGGGAGAAAGGTGTAATGGTGAAGCCTATTCTTTCATGGCTTAACAGCAGCTCCTTCTCCTCTTGTTTTCTAGCACTCTGAAGAAGTTTGGATCAATCTGCATAAAAAGCTCAGGCTTCTTCTGGGTGGGAAAGGACAGGAGAATAAACTCCTTTCACAGAGTTGGGAAGTGAGGGGAATCTGATTGATACGGAGTGACCAGGACCTTGGAAACTGGCAGCAAATTACTCTCATATGCCTAGAGATGAACTAACTTTAGGGGAAAGAGGTGTCAGGCTATTTGTTACTTGAACTCAACACAAACACGGATAATGATGGTTGTAGAAGCCACTGGAATCAAGCTTGGAGACACAACTCGGGCCACAGACGTTAACAGAGGTCCTGTAATCTGCAATCTGGGTCAGGAGCATAACCACAAGTAGAATAATGTCCTAAAACAGTGCAGGTGAGCTTTCAATAGTATGAGGCAACAAGAAGCAATGGCAGGAATGAACAGATTAGATTTTCCAATTGTCATCTCATTTATACTTCAAAAACCTTTGGGATTCTTCTACAAATTTTGGAGCCTGAATAAGCGTTTTGTTTGTTAGGAGCTCAGTACGGTGAGACTAGAAAATAGTATGGAACCAAGCCATATTGGGCTTTGAATTCTGTATTAGTGAACTTGAACTCCATCCAAGAAAGATTTCCAGCATTTTCCAAAGGAACCCAAGTTCTGAGGGACATTAATAACTGTGTATTAATAAAAGAAATGGTCTATGGATTTTGTCCTCCAAAGAAACAGAACCAGTTACTTATGTATTTACTGACTTATTTATTTTAAAGAATTAGAGGTTGAGAAGTCCCAAGATCTTCAGCTAGCATGCTAAAGACTGATGATATCTGCTGTGTAGTTCCTTTCCAAGTTCAGAGGCTTGAGAACCATGAGAACTAGTGGTCTGAGTTCCAGTCCAAAGACAAGCAGGATTGAAAACTAAGAAGACCTGATATTTCAGTCAAGTCCAAAGGCTGAAAAAGACCAATGTCTCAGCTCAGTCCAGCAAGAGGAGTTCCATTTTAGTCAACATTTTTCTTCCATTCAGGTTTTCAAGAGATTGAATGAGGCCCACCCACACTAGGAAAGGCAATTTGCTTTGTTCAGCCCACAATCCAAATATTAATCTCATCCAGAAATACCCTCACAGACACACTCAGAAAAAATACGACCATGGTTCTGTCAATTTGACACATAAAATTAACCTTCACAAGGTATTAGGTATGAAAAGGGGTCTATTGTGAGTGAACATTGATGGATGCCTGTTTATTCTCCTCTTTGCCTTCCTAAAAAAGCTTTTGTCCAGGAGTCTTTTCAGGCTCCATGAAGTCACATGCTTCAGGGAAGATGAACCACCTCCAGCTAGAGAGGGACTGCTCAGAGGAAAATGCCATTCTTTTTGCCAGTGATTGGTCCAGAAGTGGACATGTGACCTGATTTTGGACAATGAAACTTGAACAGACACCAAGGGGCATATGGGAAAGTTCCTTATCTCTTGAGAGAGGCTACATGCAGAAATGGTCTCTCTCTTTCTCTGCCATGTATCCGGCCTGAGTGTGATGCCTCTAACAGCTCTCTCTGATTGACTTGAAGGTGAGGCTGACATTGAGGATGCTAGAGTAGAACAATGTGAGAAAAAGTCTCCAAAGCCTGCTTTACCTCTCAGAATACCTGTTTTGTGAAGTCTCACAAACAGTCCTTACTGTTTATCCCATCTTTGAGTCAGGGTTGCAGCTGTATCCTACCTGATACAATATAAAATAAGGTTGGATGCTTGGTTTATACAAAGTTAATGATAAGTAAGTTTTTTAAATGCGGGAGTGTCTCATTCAATCCATCAACATTTACTGTGTAGATGTACACCACAAACATCCAAGATAGGATATAACCTATAGCATTCTTCCAACATGAGTGACCATGGAAACCACTGGAAAAAAGAATCCATGGGACTGATGTTCTACAGAAATGCCACTATAGGCAATGGGGACTTGGGAGACCTTGAAGCCACCAGATCATAGTAGCACCCACTCAAGAAAATCCTACCCTTTGGTTTCTAGCCATAGTAAGAATTGTGTCCCTGGTGGTCATAAAATTTGGGTGAACTTAAAACATAAAACAAACAAACAAACAAAATTCATCCAACACAGGTTGCAAGCCTGGATTTATTCGTTTCTTAGTCTCCTTCCTGTTCTCAAATTCAGTGAGGCTTATATAATTTGGTACATTCATCTCTGAACATTGAACAAAGTTTCCCTTCTTTTTTTAGTCACTTTGCCAACATCTGTGAATGAAGTTGTGAGATATAGACACGTGTGATATATATGCACGTGTGTGTGTGTGTGTGTGTGTGTGTGTGTGTGTTTTCATCTCTTCTTTTTTTCTGGAATGAATTATTTAAAATAACCAACTGAATGAATTTTTGTTCCGTGGATCTCTGCCTAACATCCAAGTTTCATTCAGGTTCTGGCCACGTTTTTTCATTTCTCTCTCTTAGTCCAACAGCCTCAGGGAAACGGCTTAGGGCTGAGAAGGGCAATTTTAGAATGTTTTCTCTGCAGTTAATGACAGAGTGGACAAATGGCATAAAATCCAGATGGGAAGCCTTGCTTCTGTTACTTTTCTTGACCTATCTTACATTCATCAATCATGGTTTTCAAACTGAAACTGCTTCAACCTCAAAAGGCAAAAGGTAAAAAAAAAAAAAAGAAGAGGGAAAAAATGTGACAGATCTCCATGTTAGGTGACTGGATCCCCTAGAGAAAGCTGCAGATTTGGGCGGGCTAGTTATCCTCCGTTTCCTCCTCCACATGATGACATTACTGATGACTATCTCCCAGAATGGTATGACAGCTATGCGAGCTGAGGAACTTAGCAAACTGCAGAGTTCTTGAGTGATGAGGTGGCTATATTGCTACTGGGTTCTTCCCCCACATGGCACTGTTGTAAAGTCACCCCAGAATGTGAGGGTGTCTGTGGTAGGTGGCGACTTATCACGAACTGGGGGCCATGTAAAGAAACCCTCTCCCTGTCACATTCTTTCCTTTGTTAGAAGAGAGGCCCCATTCCTACTCCAAAGCCCAAACCTCAAAGATCTCCACTGGATATCCCTCCTTCATTCCTAAGAGTACCATGCTTGGGTCTCACGTTGATACAGCTCAGTGTCCCTTAATTCTCTGCCATGGCAGAGGCCAAACCAATATGGGAGCTGCAATGAAAAGCCCAGGTAGGGTCAGGAAGGCCAGGCAAGTGGACTTTCGTTTCAGGCCAAAGATTGTGTGTTTCTTTTGACCAGGTAATTATCAGTTATGGGACAAAGAGGAAGCCTGATGAATCAACAAAGTGGAATTAAAAATTAACATGCTTTTCTGTTTGCTCAACTGTAATCTTTGAATCAGTCAATACCCAGAGCCTGTGCCAGTAACCTAGTTTGAGGGCAGCCACAGATTCTGCTTAAAGACCAGCCCAGGTAAACGATTAAGGCTGAGACCCAGTTGGGAAAGACTGGGATTAAATACATCTAGGAGCTGGATACTCAAAAAGTGCTTTCTCGCGGGGGGGGGGGGGGGTGGCATGAAGAGTACTGGTGTGGTGTGTTTGAGAGGACCCAGACCCCCAGTCTTTCTGAATTTATTCCAGATGTCCATTCCAAGGAAGGCCAAGGGAACTAGTTGACACATTTCCCTTTTCTCTCCTCTTTTCTACTCCTTTTTTTCTTCCCAGCCCAATATGGTGGCCCAGTAGGGCAAATGGAAGTGGAGGAGGGGCTTGTCAGAGACATGAGTGATATGTTCATAGGAGACTCAGGTATAACCAGTCAGAATTGGGGCATAATTTTTTCATACTCCTTTCAATGAGGGGCTAAAAATACCTGGGAAGTAGACCTTTATTATTTAAAACTATCTATGAGCAGTTACTATCACTTTGTAGGTACTCAATAAGTACTTGATGAATGAAATAAAGAATGAATGAATGAGCCAGGCATGGTGGTGCTCACCTATAATCCCAGCAGCTCAGGAGGCTGAGACAGGAGGATCATGAGTTCAAAGCCAGCCTCAGCAACAGCAAGGCTCTAAGCAACTCAGTGGGTCTTGTCTCTAAATAGGGCTGGGAATGTGACTCAGTGGTTGAGTGCCCCTAAATTCAATCCCCAATACTCCCCCCAACCCCACCCCCCAAAAAAGAATGAATGAAATAAAGACTGTGGATTGAGAATCTACAAGATTAGAAATCAGAGAATAGGAATTTTAATCTACATTCAACCAATTACATATAGTTGTTGATCTCTGTATCTATCATCATCTCTTTCTTTCTCTTACTGCTTTTTCTCTCAATTTTCACTCTCATTCTGGGTAGGTACATACAACATAAGGAGAAACGTTTGAAGATATTTTTGGTTGTCACAACTAAGGGAATGCTGGCATCTGGTGGGTAGAGGCTGGATATGCTGCCAATCATCCTACAACACAGAATTATCTGGCCCCAAACATCAATAGTGCAAGATTGAGAAATACTAGTACAAAAGAATGTTGCCAAATCAATCATAATGAATATTTATGGCAAGGGAGGTAGAATAGAATTTTGGAAAACTTTCAACTTACTAAGTTAAATCATTTATCTATTTTGGGGATTTTAAAATCAATTCCAGTGTATTACATTTATAATCAGAGTTGATTAGAAAGACATAGAAATATTTACAAAACACTTAGTAAATAGGTAATATCTCGACCCAGGGGATATAGAAATGAGTAAATAGTAGATGCTGCACTTAAGAGGCCAGATCAACAGGGAAATTCAGACAAGTACTCAGCAGGGTAGAAAGTGCATGAGCTTGCTGAAATATTACTTTTGTTTTTGTTTTTTTTCAGTTCAGAAGAAAAAGCACTTGGTGTCCCCAGGTGTAATTACTGGGCAGCATGGTTCCAAAGCACGGCAAGAGTGCTTCCTTCCTTAGAAGGAGGAGGTGAGAGTTTGCCAGGCCTAGGAAACTGTAGTCTGGGTCTGGCCTCCATGGCCATGGCCCTGCCTGCCTCTCTGGTCTGGCCCAGCTGCCCTGGCCTCACCAGCTTGATTGTAGTGGCCCTCAGGCCTCAGGGTACAGGGAGAAGAGTCCCATGGGAGGATCAGTGTGAGAGGGGCAAAGCAAGACTCACTGACTGAACCCAACGTTTATGCTGAAGGGCTCTAGAAACAGCATACTAACACCTTCATTTTATGAAAGAGGAAATGAGGCCCAGAGAGGGTAAAGGCTTGCCTGAGGTCACACAGTGAGTTAATATCAGTGTAGGGTTGGCTTCTGATTCCTAGACTTAGGTGTGTGCTCCTGCTCCAGGATACCTCTGATTTCTTACTGGCTGACCAATTTCCTGCCTCCCTTCTATCATCAGCCTCCGAAGTGTATGGTTGGCTCTGAGCTTTGTCCATGTTCCCAGGCTACAGTTTTTAATCCCTGGGAATCTGGATGGGGGTGTGGAGATTAAAGAGCAGTCTGCTCAGCAGTAAAGCCTGGGCCCAGTGGGCTGCATTTAACCACCTGTGGGAGGCAGGCCAGCAAGTTTTGGAAGGTGGTTGTGAGGGGGAAACCATACAGCAGTAACCTCATGTTTGGCAATCTGGGGCCATAGGTGGGGACAGTGCCAGCATGAGTAGCCTTGGGGCTAGGGTGGTATGGGATGGGGTAAAGTACATGCACACACATCTGTGTTAGCTTAAGTAGATATGGATTAAATGCGTGTGGGCAGCCATTAGAAAGAGATCTATAAGTACTGAGTTGAAAGAATGCCCCAAAATATAGGGTTAAAGAAATAAGTTGCTGAAAAAATAAGCTTAGTAATAATCCTATTTGTACATGTAAAAATCCTCAATGAATGTTTACATAATTTTGCATCAGTGTAGAGGAAGATACAGAAGGATACATGCCAAACTGCTAACACTGATTACATTAAGGGATTAACATTATTACTTTAAAATGATCTTTGTAATATCTAGAGCCTGACAGCCTTGTTTATTTATTTATTTATTTTTAAATATTTATTTATTTGTTTTAGTTGTATACAATGCCTTTATTTTTACGCGGTGCTGAGGATCGAACCCGGGCCGCACACGTGCTAGGCGAGCGCTCTACCGCTGAACCACAACCCCAGCCCCGAGCCTGACACCTTTGTAATTAATGAAAATTTTGAATAAAATAGGAAAGAAGAAAGTTCATGTAATTACAGGTATATGTAACTCTGGTGATGTGTGTGTGAACATATACCTATGTATCTGAGTGTTTATGTGAGTGTGTTACATGTGTGTATAGATGGGGCAGGACGTCTCGAGAGAGAGCAGTATTTTGGGTGCAAATTCCAGACACTGGTCACATTCTCCAAACCTGGCACTTTGGAACAAAAGCTCAAGGGTGTGTACCTACTTGAAAGTTTTCACATAAACCTCACCTGCCTTGTAGGTGTGGACGGAGCACTTAGCTTAACTGAATGGCCTTGGATAAGTTACAAATGGGAGAGGCTGCCCCTTGCAGCCAAGACCCCTGGTGGTTTAGGTCCTTCTCCAGGAAAATCCACATTCCCCTGCACGGTGTTTGTGGGGTACCTCCTATGTGCAAATTGCTGTGTGTAATAGGAAATGATTCTTCTAGGAGGCCAGGGCACCAAGGAAAGCTCAGCCAGCCTGGGTCAGATGCCTTCTAAAGGCAGAACTTGTTTCTTTTTCTCTCTTTCCCAATACCCTCTCCCCCCTGTCTGTCCCTCCTATCTCTTCTATCTCATTCCAGAGATCCCAAATTCCCAGGCACAAGGACTCATTCATTCATTTGACTATGGTCCAACAAAGTAGTTAAGGCTGGTTTTCATGCTTTTAAATTCCCATTTCCAACTGCAAGAGTCCATTTCTAATCTCTGGGGGTTTAGAATGACTTTTTACTAATGTGGGATGGCTTACTCTGTGTGTGTATGTGTGCATGTTTGTGTGTGTTTAAGAAGAGACAGCCCTGCCCCCTTGAGGAGACTGGCCAGGGCTGAGGGAGGTCCTTACTGGCCGAGGCTGGCCACAGGCCTTATCACAGGCCCTGGCTCTGCAGTAGAAGCCAGATGTCCTAGGGAGCGGTGTCCTTCATGCCCTACATGCCACTGCGTCCCCTTTTTAACTAAGCTTGACAGTGGCTTGGGGGCTTGGAGAGAAGGGAGAGCTCCCTGGATGCCCCTCCATTTGAACAGGTTTCTGGGACAAGGCAGTTGGAGCCAGGCTGGTGGAAGGGGCAGGCAGAGGCATTCTGGAATCTACCTGATGTCACCTAGGCCCAGAAAGATGGTGGGTTGGTCCTCTAAGAACTGGGGGCACAGTGGAGGGAACTGTCGTTCCTAGTCCCCCAGAAGCCAAAAACATAGGAGAGAAGGAGGAGGAGGAGGGGGGGAGAAAGAGCTGGTTAAGACAGAGAGAGAGAATGAGAAAGAGGTAGGGGAGGAGAAAGAGAAGCTCCCTCTTGGGGATTTCCAAAGCCAGGAGGGACCTTGCCAGGCCATTTCCTAAGCATCCTCTGTCCCCGTGGTGTCAGTGTGAGACTTGGTGGGGATGTGAAGCAGCTGTGCATGTCCTCCGCCAGCACTAGGGGAGATTCTGGTGTCCTGGGCACACAGTCCTGGAGCAAGGCCTCTTGGCTCCTGCATCTAGTGTCTGTGTTTAATCTTCAAGCTCAGCTGTTTCTGCCCTCATTTATGCCTCTCCATTCTGCCCATCTTCTTTGTTTTCACGGACTCTCCCTGCTCCATCCCCTTAAAACCCACCTCTGTTTCAGGGCTTGGGGCCATCTACTGCTTTTTCTTGTCTCCAGTTCCTTGTGGGAACTTCAGCTGGATGCTAGCCACACAGTACTGCCCAGGAGCCTGCTTCAGCACATAGGCCTGCCTCCTCAAGTCAGGCTCTTGCTCATCTCTTCTCATTGTCCTGCTCACCAGCTTCCTCCTCCTTCCTAAGGGAAGCCCTCGGAGCCTCCCTGATGAGCCCTGGGCATACTGATCTCATCTCTGCCTCAGCCGTGCCTTGGGTTCAATTCCCACCCCTTCTACATCTAAAACTAACTCATCTCTCAAGACCTCATTCAAGTCCTGTCCCCAGGGAATCTCTCCAACCTTGTCAACAGGCTTTCCTAAGGATAGCAGGCTCAGGCCTGTTGTGTTAACCCTTTAGTGCATATAATCCAGTCTTCTTTGACTCTTGTTTTCTTAGCTTCTCTTGCAGTCAAGAGAGGTCACATAACTTAACTCTGATTAATAAATTGCAAGGGGAGAGTGTTATGATAATAGCTGGAGCTGTGGCAGTCATCTTGTGACAAGCACCAGGATTAAAAAAAAAAAAAAAGAAAAAAGAAAAAGAAACCCTAATTCTTCAAAGGTGGTACATGGAAAGGTGCAAAGAATCAAGGACCTTGGTAATATCTTTACACCAATGCATCATTCTGGGAACAAAATATCTCCACACTTTTTTTGTTATAGTAGATAATTAAGTGCTATTATAGTTTAAGTAAGTTCTAGAGGCAGGCCTCTATCTCTCAATGTCCATGTATCGACTTCATGGATGAGTCTACTTGGCCTGGGTCACATGCTCTTTCACTGAGAAGAGGGATCAGACACTGTTATTGACACTAGGGACCATATGAAATAGGAAGGAACTCCCCAAAGGATCCAAAGAAAGGAGCATGGGAGAATGTGCTGGACACATGAAAATAAAAAGTAATGCATCTATTATAACATTTTTCAGTCTTTTTTCACAGTTCATGGTCTCTCAGAGCTGGACTCCTGGGGTCCTCTGCTGGTCTTTCAATGTCCACATGCTGCATGGTCCCATCTTTTCCAGTCATCACTTCCTCCAAAATGGCACCACACAGAGGCTAATTCCTCTTAACAAAGAGCTGTCAGACTCAGGCTTTTTTTTGGTGATTACTATCTCCTCTCAAGCTACCCATCTGGACCTCAGTCTTCTTGGTCCTACTCTCTCTCTTAGTTCATTGATGAAGAGATCTAGGTACATGTGAAGAATTAACAAGAGTTCATGAGCTACCTGTG
Organism: Tamias sibiricus; assembly: GCA_025594165.1. Classification (NCBI taxonomy): domain Eukaryota; kingdom Metazoa; phylum Chordata; class Mammalia; order Rodentia; family Sciuridae; genus Tamias; species Tamias sibiricus. The sequence continues at coordinate 135,174,234 of CM046663.1, read as the reverse complement.
TGCCCTTTCCCTCTGCTTATAGAGTTACATTTGACTGGACCTTACTTGCTCCAGGGAAGAGAAACCAACAGCAGGAATTGTGTGCACAGAATCAGTCCAAGGATATAAAGTATCATTAATACCCAATACATATTCAAATTCGGCTTCTTGGGTATTCCATTGTATTGGGGTGTTTTTTTTTTTCCCCCTTGATCTCAGCCAGGGTTTCTGACAGGGAGCTGACTGCTGTCCCTCTCATTTGGAGGAAACCAGAGTAGCCAAGAGGAATAAGGCCAACATCACTTCATTTCCTGTCAGGCATATGATTTGTTTCCAAGCAGTAAAGCAGAGTTAGCAAGAGGTTGCTGGAACTCCAGTGCAGTAGTCTTGGCATACATACCTCAGTATTCAGTGTTTTTTTCTTTTCTTTCTCTGTTTTAAAAATTTTTTATTTTTTATTTTTTTGCAGTACTGGGGATAGAGCCCAGGGTGATCTGCCATTGTTACATCTCCATCCCATTTTGTTTCTTTAAGGCAAGTCCTTGCTAAGTTGCTGAGGCTGCCTTGAACTTGCCATCCTCCTTCCTCAGCCTCCCTCCTCACTGGGATTACAGGTGTGCACCACCACACCTGGCTTGCATTCAGTCTTCTTGAGAACAAGGCAGGATTTAGGGAGCCCATTTGCTAAGGGTGAAACTAGTAAGAACTCATCATTCATAGATCTTAGATTTATCCACTCATTTACTGGTTTATAAAAGGTCAAGGTGGCCTACGTGTACATTCTTGAAGGCGGTTCTGTATTCTGCACAGCCTTCAGGAGCGCTATTCGTAAGGCCCATATGCAGCAGGAGGGGCACTTACTCTGGGTTGCACTTCTTGGTTTCAAATCTGTCTCAACCACCTCCAGTTATGTGACCTTGGGTGAGATTCTTCATGGTTTTGTGACTCAGTGGCCTCAAATGCAAAGTGAGGATGATCCCTGCCTCAGATGGTTGTCATGAGAATTAAATGAGTGAATACATTCTTAGTACACTTGATGTAGCATTGTAATTATTCATTACATTACATTAAATTCAAGGGTTGTGAGAATATCCTCAGAAGCCATCTGGGTCTAGGACTTGTGTGTGTGTGTGTGTGTGTGTGTGTTTTCCTGGACAATTTAAATTCAAATTCAGAAAGCATATTCTCTCATCCATAAATACAGATGTAAATTATGCCTATAGCAGAAAAAGATTTAAAAATTAAAATGAAAACAATATCACACTCATAGATAATGCCATTATCACACATGCATAATTAATAGCCCATAAATATCATTAATGCCCAACACATATTCAAATTCCCGTCTTTTAAAAAATATTTTTTAGTTGCCAATGGACCTTTCTTTCTTTCTTTCTTTCTTTCTTTATATGCAGTGCTGAGAATCAAGCCCAGTGCCTCACACATGTTAGGCAAGCGCTCTACCACTGAGCCACAACCCCAGCCCCAATTCCCCTGTCTTAATCACTTTTTTTATTGGGATGATTCAACACTCATCTTGATTGAGGGGGTTTTTAGTTTGACAGTGTATCCTTCTGGAAGCTTGCTTTTCCTCCTGCAGGCTGGCAGAGGACAGTAAAGTCAATACACACAGTTACTGCTTATGTATGACTAAAGACTATAGTGATTTTGTGGCATCTTGGGACTGTACATTGATGAGGTGGGAACTGGGGCTTTGCATTGGGAGCTTCTGTGCTCCCTCTTCTCTTCTGGACAAAGATTAAGGGGATCTTCAAGAGACACGGTCTTGAAAAGGTAATCACTGCTGGAAAGTTCAATTTCTCTTTACAGTTGGTTTTCAAATCAGAATCTGGAGCCCACAGATAGTACTTATTTTATATTTTACTTAATTTTCTTTTAATCTATAACATTTACCCCTTTCACCTCTGCTCTTTTCCCATGAATCATTTATCCTATAAAATTTTCTGCTTTCTGGATTTGGCTAATTGCTCTCCCATGGGGTCGTTTAATTTATTCCTGTATGCTCTGTATTTTTCTGCAAATATTAGTGCATTAAATCTACAGTCCTGATTGAATTTTTTTTCATAAAATGCCTCAAAAGTAGTGTTAAGTTGCCAGAGAAGGCATACAATGTCTGATTATTTTATTTTTGGTGATTGCTCAGTAACTTCAAATATTGCCAGCTTGATTTTTTTCTATTTAAAGTTTCTTAAAAGCATTCGATCATTGATGGTTGCTGCCTAGTCAATCATTTAATTTGGAGTTACAAAATGGGGATTTTCAAATTCTATCATAAGTATGTGTGTGTGTGTTCCCACATTTATTATGGTTTGTATTTTTAAGTATTGTTTACCTTTATCACTATAACTTAATCCTCCATTTACTTATAAAGCACTTATTGTTGGGCGTGGTAGCCCAAGCCTGCAGTCCCAGTGGCTCAGGAGGCTGAGAAAGGAGGATCACAAGTTCAAACCCAGCCTCAGCAACTTAGAAAGGCCCTATGCAACTTAGTGAGACCATGTCTCAAAATATAAAATAAAAAGGGCTGGAGATGTGGCTCAGTAGTTAAGCATCCCTGGATTCAATCCCTGGTACCAAAAATAAACAAATACATAAAATGCTTATTAATTTCCTAATGTGAGCAATAATAAAATTAATGTGCTCCTTTTTCTTTATAAACTTCTTTCACTGCCTAATTTCATCAATATTATTTTTTGTTTTTAATTCTTTTTTCTTAATCTTGTTTTTTTTTTTTTTTTTTTGGTACCGGGGATTGAACTCAGAGGCACTCGACCACTGGGCCACATCCCCAGCCCTTTTTTGTATTTTTTTTTTATTAGAGACAAGGTCTCACTGAGTTACTAAGTGCCTCGCCATTGCTGAGGCTGGCTTTGAACTCGTGATCCTCCTGCCTCAGCCTCCCAAAGTGCTGGGATTACAGGCGTGCACCACCGCGCCCGGCTATAATCTTGTTTTTTTAATCCATTGCTTTATTGTCTTCCTGCATCAAAAGTTACCTTACAGATATGAGCCTAATTCAATTTTTTTCTTTTATAAGTAACTTGATCATTTTTTTCCCCTCGATGTCCAAAGAACTTTTGCTTTATCTTTGAAGCCCAGTAAATTTAGTATGTTAAACTCAATGGTAACTTTCTGCATTAATTCTTTCTGGATTACTCTGTGACCTTTCAACATATAGATTTAGCTCTTATGGTCCAAGGTTTTGTGAGGACTTTACCTTTGTATCTCCCCAGTCAATGGAGACAGTTAACTGTGGTTCTCTTCTTACTCCTAACTCCCATTACTAAGATTCTTTCTTCCTTTTCTTTTTTCTTTTTTTGGTTTTGGGGATTAGACCCAGGGTGCTTAACCACTGAACTACATCCCCAGCTGTTTTTTAAATATTTTATTTAGAGAAAGGGTCTCACTAAGTTGCTTAGCCCTCATTAAATTCCTTAAACTGCCTCAATCTCATGAGTGGCTAGGATTAGGCTTGTGACACTATGCCTGGCTCTTTCTTCTTCTTTTGTCCCATACCAACTGCTTCTTGCAATTCTGGCTTGTATGTGTGATGGGTAATTTAGCCTCACTCCTCTAGTTCCCCAAAACACATCAAATTATTATTATTATTATTATTTTGGTACCGGGGATTGAACTCAGGGGCACTCGACCACTGGGCCACATCCCCAGCCCTTTTTTGTATTTTATTTAGAGACAGAGTCTCATAGAATTGCTAAATGCCTTGCCATTGCTGAGGCTGGCTTTGAACTCGTGATCCTCCTGCCTCAGCCTCCCAAGTGCTGGGATTATTATTTTTGTATAGCATCATTTCTCTGCTTGCTCCTTTGAGTCCCACTTGATTTTCTGCTTAATCTTCATTACTTTTGTCATCTGAGATCCATCTCTGATGTACCAAAAAGAGAGTTTGCATTTTTGTTAATCATTCTCCTTGACACATAGGTGTTTCCATCCAGGAAAAAGAGGAAGAAATACAGACTGTACCTGATCCTACCCTGACTGAAACCCTGATTACATGGCTCTTCAACTGACTTCTTCCTACAGGTCTGCTCATTCTATTCCACACTGAGTTCTTAAAGGGATAGTGTCTTTTTTCCCTCAGCCTCCCTTTCACCCAGCCCAATACCTGATGCTTCCCGAGTACTCTTTCATTGAGTCTTGGATGAATAACACACATGGTGCAGCAGGGACAAAATAATATATTACCTGGACATCTGCTATCTGGATGGCTCATGTCTTCCTGCCTTCTGATATCATCCTGTCTTGAGGCATCTGACTACAAAGGCCTCAAACCCCTTCCCACACACTGTGGAAAGCCCTGGTGATCTGGGTAGTGATCATGATCACCTCTTGCAGCAATTCCTTGCCTTTTAAAGTCTCAATCTCTGCTTCTAAAGGCTACTCTCTCCTTCTGTTTTCTACCAACGATGGACCATGTCCTATTTCCTTCATTTCCTTCAAATATTACTTGCATAAAACTTTCCAGACATTCAGAGCAATTGGAAGCAAGTGTGGTCCGGGTGGAGAACTCATATAACTATAGCAACACACAGCACAAAAACATATTCTGGTTCTTTTTTTTTTAAAATTTTTATTTATAGTAGTATGTATTACAGTGCATACTACACATATATAGCATCTTTTTACACAAAACAGTTTGTATACAAAGTATATTCGCAGCATTCAAGTCTTCAATCATGCATTTAGAATAATGATATCCGTCTTATTCAACCACTTTTTTCCCCCTTCCCCCCTTGCTTCTTCCCTTCCCCTCCCTTCCCTTTGACCATTATAGTGTTCCTCTAATCCTCCTATGTACCCCGACCCAACAATACTGTGAACTGGCTTCCTTATATCAGAGGAAACATTTGGTATTTGGATTTTTGAGATTGACTGATTTCACTTAGCATTATATTCTCCAACTTCATCTATTTACCTGCAAATGTCATTATTTTATTCTCTTTTATTGCTGAGTAAAATTCCATTGTGTATATATACCACATTTTCTTTATTCATTCATCTACCGAGGGACATCTAGGTTGGTTCCACAACCTAGCTATTGTGAATTGTGCTGCTATAAACATTGAGGTAGCTGTGTCACTGTAATATGCTGTTTTTAAGTCCTTTGGGAACAGACCCAGGAGTGGGATGGCTGGGTCATAGGGTGGTTCCATTCCCATTTTCCCAAGAAATCTCCATACTGCTTTCCATAACGGTTGTACCATTTTGCAGTCCCACCAGCAATGTATGAGTGTGCCTTTTCCCCCACATCCTCTCCAACATTTATTGTTGTTTGTGTTCTTGATAGCTGCCATTCTGACTGGAGTGAAATGAAATCTTAGAGTAGTTTTGATTTGCATTTCTCTAATTGCCAGTGATGTTGAACATTTTTTCATGTATTTGTTGATTAATCGTGTATCTTCTTCTGAGAAGTGTCTTTTCAATTCCTTAGCCCATTTATTCGATTGGATTATTTGTTTTTTTGGTGTCAAGTTTTTTGAGTTCTTTATATATTCTAGAAATTAGTGCTCTATTTGATGTGCATGTATTAAATATTTGTTCCCAATTAGTTGGCTCTCTATTTACCTCACTGATTGTTTCTTTTGCTGAGAAGAAGCTTTTTAGCTTAAATCTATCCCATTCATTAATTCTTGTGCTACTGGATTCTTGTTAGGAACTTGGAGCCTAATCCGAATGTTGGAAATTGTGGCTTTCTTTTTCTTCTATTAGGTGTATTGTCTCTGGTCTAATTCCTAAGTGCTTGATCCACTTTGAATTGAATTTTGTGCATGGTGAGAGATACAGGTTTAATTTCATTTTGTTGCATATGGCTTTCCAGTTTTCCCAGCACCATTTGTTGAAGAGGCTATCCTTTCTCCACTGTACATTTTTGGCGCCTTTGTCTAATATAAGATAGCTGAAATTATATGTATTAGTCTCTGTGTCCTCAATTCTGTACCATTGGTCTACTAGTCTGTTTTGGTGCCAATACCATGCTGTTTTTATTACTATTGCTCTATAGTATAATTTAAAGTCTGGTATGGTGATGCCTCCTGCTTTACTTTTCTTGCTCAGGATTGCTTTAGCTATTCTGGGTCTCTTATTTTTCCAGATGAATTTCATGACTGCTTTTTCTATTTCTTTGAGAAATGTCATTGGGATTTTGATTGGAATTGCATTAAATTTGTATAATACTTTTGGTAGTATGGACATTTTGACAATATTAATTCTACCTATTCAAGAACAAGGTAGGTCTTTCCATCTTCTGAGGTCTTCTACGATTTCTTTCTTTAGTGTTCTATAGTTTTCGTTATAGAGGTCCTTTACCTCTTTCGTTAAGTTGATTCCCAGGTATTTCTCTTTTTTTTTTGATGCTATTGTAAATGGAGTTGTTTTCATCATTTCCCTTTCAGAGGCTTTGTTACTGATGTACAAAAATGCCTTTGACTTATGGGTATTGATTTTGTATCCTGCTACTTTGCCGAATTCATTTACTAGTTGTAAAAGTTTTCTGGTAGAGTTTTTTTTGGGTCTTCTAGGTATATTATCATGTCATCAGCAAATAGTGCTAATTTGAGCTCTTCTTTTCCTATCTGGATCCCTTTAATTTCTTTTGTCTGTCGAATTGCTCTGGCCAGAGTTTCAAGTACTATGTTAAATAGCAGTGGTGAGAGGGGGCATCCCTGTCTTGTTCCAGTTTTTAGAGGGAATGCTTTCAATTTTTCTCCATTTAAGATAATGCTAGCTTGAGGTTTTGCATAGATAGCTTTTATAATGTTGAGATATGTTCCTGTTATTCCTAATTTTTCTAGAGCTTTGAACATAAAGGAGTGTTGTATATTGTCAAATGCTTTTTCTGTGTCTATTGAGATGATCATATGGTTTTTATCTTTAAGTCTATTGATGTGATGTATTATGTTTATTGATTTCTGAATGTTGAACCAACCTTGCATCCCTGGGATAAAACCCCACTTGATCGTGGTGCACTATCTTTTTGATATGTTTTTGAATCCGATTTGTCAGAATTTTGTTGAGGATTTTTGCATCTATGTTCATTAAAGATATTGGCCTGAAGTTTTCTTTTTTGGCTGTGTCTTTGCCTGGCTTTGGAATTAATGTGATATTGGCCTCATAGAAAGTGTCTGGAAGAGCTCCCTCTTTTTCTATTTCTTGAAATAATTTGAAGAGCATCGGTATTAGTTCTTCTTTGAAGGTCTTGTAGAACTCTGCTGTAAACCCATCAGGACCTGGACTTTTTCTTGTTGGTATTTTTTTGATAGCGTCTTCTATTTCTTCGCTTGAAATTGATTTATTTAAATTGTGTATAACCTCCTGTTCCAGTTTGGGCAATTCATACAACTCTAGAAATCTGTGTATGCTTACAGTATTTTCTATTTTATTAGAGTACAAGTTTTCGAAGTAATTTCTGATTATCTCCTGTATATCTGAAGTGTTTGTTGTGATATTTCCTTTTTCATCATGGATGCTAGTAATTTGAGTTTTTTCTCTTCTTTTTTTCGTTAGCATTGCTAGGGGTCTGTCAATTTTATTTATTTTTTCAAAGAACCAACTTTTGGTTTTGTCAATTCTTTGAATTGTTTCTTTAGTCTCAATTTCATTAATTTCAGCTCTGATTTTAATTATTTCCTGTCTTCTACTACTCTTAGTGTTGAACTGTTCCTCTTTTTCTAGTGCTTTGAGGTTGATGTTAAGTCATTTATTTGTTGTTGTTTTTTTTCTTTTAATGAAGGAATTCAGTGCAATGAATTTTCCTCTTACTATTACCTTCATAGTGTCCCAGAGATTTCTATATGATGTATCTGTGTTCTCATTTACCTCTAGGAATTTTTTAATCTCCTCCTTGATGTCTTCTTCAACCCCTTGTTCATTCAGTAGCATGTTGTTTAGCTTCCAGCTGTTGGAGTAGTTTTTTTTTTTTTTTTATTTCTTGTATTATCATTGACTTCCAATTTCATCCCATTATGGTCTGATAGAATGCAAGGTAGTATTTCTATTTTTTTATATTTGCTGAGAGTTGCCTTGTGACATAATATATGGTTAATTTTGGAAAAGGAGCCATGTGCTGCTGAGAAGAAAGTGTATTCGCTTACTGAGGGATGAAATATTCTATATATGTCCGTTAGGTCTAAGTTACTAATTGTTTTAACAAGGCCTAAAGTTTCTTTAGCTTTTGTTTGGATGATCTATCCATTGGTGAGAGAGGTGTGTTGAAGTCCCCTAGAATAACTGTGTTGTGGTCTATTTTACTCTTGAACTTGAGAAGGGTTTGTTTGATGAATGTAGGTGCTCCATTATTTGGGGCATATAGATTTATAATTGTTATATCTTGTTGAAGAATGGTTCCCTTAAGTAGTAAGAAATATCCATCTTTATCCCTTTTGATTCACTTTGGCTTGAAGTCTACCTTATTTGATATGAGAATGGAAACCCCTGCCTGCTTCTGCAGCCCATGTGCGTGATAAGACTTTTCCCAGCCTTTCACCTTTAATTGCTTGATGTCTTTTTCTATGAGGTGTGTTTCTTGTAGACAGCAAATTGTTGGGTTGTTTCTTTTAATCCAATCTGACAATCTGTGTCTTTTGAATGGTGAGTTTAGGCCATTAACATTCAGGGTTATTATTGAGATGTGATTTTTATTTCCATCCATTTTAAAATGTATTATGGTATTTAGCTTGATTTGGATTCTCCTCTGATTGGTAATTTCTTTAGTTTACTATCTCCCTTTGTTGATTTTCATTGTTATTTTTCTCTTCTTCTTCGTGGAAAATTTTGCCCAAGATGTTCAGAAGTGCTGGCTTTCGAGTTGTGAACTCTTTTAACTTTTGTTTGTCGTGGAAGGTTTTTATTTCATCTTTGAATCTAAAGCTCAATTTTGCTGGATATAAGATTCTTGGTTGACATCCCTTTTCTTTCAGAGCTTGAAATATGCTATTCCAGGATCTTCTAGCTTTTAAGGTCTTCTAGCTTTTAAGGTCTAGCTTTTAACATAGTCTGATCGGTTTCCCCCTATATGTAATCTGCTTCCTTTCTCTTGTGGCTTTTAGTATTCTCTCCTTGCCTAGTATATTAGGCAATTTCATTATAATGTGCCTTGGTGTGGATCTGTTGTGGTTTTGTACGTTTGGTGTTCGGTAAGCCTCTTGAACTTGGTTTTGCCATTCATTCCTCATGTTTGGAAAAATTTTCTGCTATTATTTCATTGAATAAATTACTCATTCCTTTGGTTTGAAACTCTGCATCTTCTTCAATACCAATCACTCTTAAGTTTGGTCTTTTTATGCTGTCCCATAATTCCAGAATGCTCTGTTCTTGTTTTCTTACTACTTTTGCCATGTCCTCTAGATTTTTCTCCAGGTTATATATTTTGGCTTCATTATCTGAAGTCCTTTCTTCCAGGTGATCTAATCTGTTGGTGATGCTTTCAATTGAGCATTTAGTTTGGTTTATTTCTTCTTTCATTTCCAGAATTTCTGTTTGGTTTTTCTTTAGAATCTCTATCTCCCTATTGAAGTAATCTTTTGCTTCTTGTATTTGTTTTTGGAGTTCTTTGTCAAAATGCTCTTTTACTGCCTCTATTTGCTCTCTCATCTCATTTTTGAGTTCATTCTTAAGATACATAAACATTTGGAATATGTAATTTCTAAGTTCCGTCTCTGGCATTTGACCAACTGTGTTTGCCATGGAATCTACTGAGGGGGGTGTGTTGGTTGGTTTCAGCCACTTTCTTCCCTTGCTTCTTCATAATGCTTGTGTGTCTATTCTCCTAGCACTGTGGGACCTTGCCTATTTCGATTTCACCTTATAGCCTTAAGTTTTCTCCTGTGGTACAATGCTGTCAGGTCCCCTTATAAATACCTTACAATTTAAGCTCTAACACTTTCTTTACAGCAAATCCCAGTTTGATCACAATGTACAGATTTAGTTAACTCAGGTGTTGTTTCCAATTTACTCTGTATGCTTGTGTTGGGGTTTACAGTTTCAGTATTGGACACAGAGATGATATGTTTAGGAAGAAGCAAGTGAGGTTACTGAGATGTTCTTTCTTAGGAAGTATAAAAATAGAATTCTATGGAAGTGGTTTAATATCAGCAGACAGGAGAGGAAAGAGAATGGAGTGAGTGATTTAGAGGAAAGACTGATTTATATATAAACCAAACTTATTTAGCCTTTGAGAGAATAAAAATAAAGATGGAAAAGAAAAAATAAAAAGGAACAATGAGAGATAACAAAGAAGTAATAATTAGTGTAAGAGAGAGGAGAGAGAAACTGAGTCAAGAAAAATAGAGAGTAAACCATATATAACACCGCTTTTCTGTATATTTCAATTGCCCCAGGCCTAGAAGTCCCAATTTCTGCGTATACCTTGTTTTCGCCTCTGATGAGTACACAATGACAGGGTGTAAATAGATAAGATGAAGGCAGAAGAGACTAAAGTGAGAAGGGAAGAAAAGAAAGAGGAACACAGACACACAAATAATCACACTATCAAACAGAACAAAAACAAAAGCAAACAAAAACAAAAACAAAAACAAAACAAACAAACAAAAAAAACAGAGTCGAACCCAGGAACAAGTCTCAAATAAACAGGACCCTGGGAAGCCAGTTTAAGCCAGTTGTCCTGGATCACGCCCAGACAGTCACAGTGGGGTCTGTCTGCAGCTTTGGCCAGCCGAAGATTGGCACAGAGGAATAATGGCTGGGGGGTGGGGGGGTGTCAGTACGTGAATAGCACCAAGAAAGCGTTCATCCAAAAGGCACGCATTCCCCACGCCTGCCCCCAGTTGTAACTCTCGTGGTTGCTGTGCTGGCCTCAGGCAGGCCCTTCCGTGCGGGCTGCCTGTGCGCATCTCACCCAGGTGTGTGCTGTTCTCCGGGCCCTGGACTGATCCTTGGATGTCTGCAGTCAGCCGCAGCCCTCCTCCAAAATGGCGGTGCCTTCCCTGGTCCCAACAGCAGTACCCTGGACCTGTGTGTCACTCCGAGGTGTGCAGGTCCCGTTTGGCAATTTACGCGAAAGAAGTCTGTGAGGCCGCTGCTCGGGTCTGGCTTTCTTTTTATTCTGCGCTGTTCGAGGCCGTGGTCTGCACTTCCCTTACTGCAATGCTACCACGGCAGCTGCGCCGCTAATGCTGGTTCAGTTTGTGGGCTGCTCACACTGGACTCTGTGCGTCGGCTGTCTGGAGTTTGTTGTATTTCATCATCTAGATGTGCATGGATGTCTCAGCTCCCTTCCAGTTGTGGGAGTGTTGCTAGGAACGCGTTCAATCTTCCTGGTAAGCCTCTTTTAGTGAGGGTCTCCCGAGAGTGCTTCTCTGCTGTCCACCATCTTTTTTCCGACTCCTATATTCTGGTTCTTAAATGTCCCTCTAGTTCAGCTGTCACCTGAGACTTCTCGCTAGTCTTTGCTTTCCCAGGAATCCTGACTCCTTGCCATCTTGCTGGGCCTCCTCCTTATTCTCCCTGAAGTGGTGTCTCTCAACTCCTGTGCTTCCTCACTGCCTTTTTCTGGGCTGGCCATGGAAACTCTAGTGTCTTCTCACACCATTAGGCCATGGACCTACTTCTCTTAGTCCGACTCCTCTGCCTTTGGACCATACCCTTGGACTTACTGCCATGAACAGCCACATCAGAATGTTTTATTAAACAAAAGTTAGAGTTCCTCACTTGTCAAAACTCCCATTCTATATCCCCTGTTGCCCCTGCTACTGCACTAGTCATTGCTCACCTGGACTATTGCAGTGGCCTCTTCCTGGGTCTCCCAGATGTCATTATGGGGGAGATGGTCCCCCTCATGAGGGGGAGAGGTCCCCCTCATGCTTCACAGCCAGAGTTTCCTTTATGAACAATAATGTGACCACACCACTTCCCTGGTTGAAATGCTTTGGTGCTCAATGCCCTTCAGAGAACTTCTCCTCACTGTGCTCTGGTGAATCCAGCCCCACCAGCTCCCCTGCCTCATCTCACACTGTTCCCCTCTTGCTCTCAGCCTCCATTTTTTTTTTTTTTTTTTTTTTTTTTTTGGTACCAGGGATTGAACTCAGGGGCACTCGACCACTGGGCCACACCCTCAGCCCTTTTTTGTATTTTATTAGAGACAGGGTCTCACTGAGTTACTAAGTGCCTCGCCACTGCTGAGGCTGGCTTTGAACTCACCATCCTCCTGCCTCAGCCTCCCAAGTGCTGGGATTACAGGCATGCGCCACCGTGCCTGGCCTCCAATGGTTTTTGTTCAGTTCCACACAGTGGCTAGAGCAAGGTCATGTCTTTTCCTTACCAGCTCTGCTCCTTTTCTCCCTCCTTTCATCTGGCTGCCTCCCATGCCTCCTCTGCCTCTTTGCTTAGGGAGACCTTCCCTGATCTCTCCTTGTGTCCAGCACTTTCCTCCCGTTTGTTGTTCTTGACAACATGTATAATTTTTGTCTAACATCTGGCTTTTGTTTAACTTCAGCTTCATATAACTAGAGTGTGAGCTACACGAAGGAGGAAGGATTGCTGTCTTGTCCATTACCCTGTCTCCAACTCCTGATACAGCGTCTGGCACAAATCCTAAATTAAATATTATACATTGAATTGAACATCCAAGAGGATGCTATGGCTGCCTACTGGTGTCACGGACACTGGTGCCAATAGGGGAAAAAAAATCTAAGTAACTCAGAAATGCAATGCTCAGTCTTTTAAGGAAATCAATAATACTGCATTCATATGCAGGTGCCAGGATTCTGTCATTTCAAAGGGAGAAAAAAGTAGTGCATCCAAAGCTGCCCAGCTGGTGCTTACAGAAATGCTGCTCTGTGATATTTCTTTCTTCACCCAGGAGAGATTATTTTTTAAACCATGTTTTCTGAATTACACAGTTGCATATGAAACGTCTCAGCTCCTGCTGATGAAGTAGTTTTTTGCAGAAAACTGGCTGTCTTCCAAGAGGAAGGAAGGGCCCCTGAGATGCTTCCGAAAAAGATGAAAGAATTTCCAAAATAGAAGCTTAATGTTGTACTGCATATGGGATTTTCAAATTCACAGCTGGTTGGAAAACCATTTCCGGCTTCAAACTATTTGAGTTACTGTCTCCATGGCTTCAGCAGCCAGAACTATATCTATGTCCTGGTTGTCAGGATTTTTCTGTCTTTTCCCTCCCACGTTTATTCCTTCCTATTGAAAACGGTTTTTCCAGCTGTGTGATACTAGCATTTGCTAAGTAGCCACATAAGATGCAAGTTCCATGGAGGTGGTGCCACATCTGTGCTTTGTCCTCTTGGTCCTACGAATAGCTAGACCTTAATATATATTGTTGAATAAATGAATCTTCAGTTAAATGTTGTATAGCAATGAAAAAAATCATACGGGAGAAAATCATCCATCAATATAAAGGAGAACATTTTTATCTGTTGGAACCCTCAATTTAAATTTAAATATGTTCAGTCATGCCCATATTATGCACACTCCCTCTTCCCATTACTATTGCTGCATCACAGCCACCCCAAAAGGTAGTGACTTAAAACAATAACCTTTTCTATTATGCTTATAGATTCTATGGGCCAGGAATTTAGACAGGGAATAAAAGATGTGACTTTGTCTCTGCTGTGTGACTTTAGCTGGTAATACTCAAAGGCTCAGGTGATTTGACAGATGTCTATAAGCATCTTGGGGGTCCTTCATCCACACATCCAGTGCCTAGGCTGTTTTAACTTGACTTAAATGTGGCATCTCCAAGTGGCTCAGGCTTCTTCATGGCATGGTGGCCTCAGGGTAATTGTCCTTCTTACACAATTGGAAGCTTAATGTTGTACCATTTACAGCGAGGTACATACGTGGTACAACATGAAGGCACATTCCAGTGGCAAGTTAGAATCTGCCCCGCTTGTTATGACTCAGCCCAGGAAGTCACACCGTGTCATTTTCTGCCATACTCTATTAGTCACAGCAGTTAAAAAGCCACTAAGAGTCAAGGGGAGGGGAAACCAACTGAGCCTCCTGATAGAGGAATGGCAAGATGGAACTACAGAAGAGAATATGGGAGAGGAGAGAATTTTGCAGCATACAGTCTGGCACAGGCTCTCAAGCTTCACGTGCTATAAAGGTGGGTCACTTACTGCATGCATTGGGTGTTGGAGGATGACCTGCAGTTGAGGTCATTCTGTGTTCATCCTGAACCTTTTTCTGCATTTTTTCTCAAGTCTTTTTCTTTTTAATTGTGATAGATTTGGGCTTAGAAAATAGAATTTTTAATGGAAGTATGTAAGTGAGATGAAACCAACATTTCTCACCTGTGTTATTTATCAAGACGTTGGTAAGTGTGCTTCAAGGGCAAGAAGGACAGAGGTTTGGAAAAAGTTTTATAAATAATTTTCCCTTTATAAATGAATAAACATTATAATCACAAAACCTCTGGAAAGTCCTGTAAGAAAGAATCTTTTACTCTTATTTAATTTGGGCATGAATAGATGGTCAACAACATGTTTATTTCTACCCCTGATGCGATCCTTGATGAACTGAGACTTTCGAGGCCTTGATTTCTTCCTATTTAAAGTGATGATTTGAATGTGTACTTTATAGTAATATTAGTATATAAAAGGTACTAACAGATAGCAACTATTAGCATTACTGAGCCATTCCAGTCTTTTTCTGTCCCCTCATTCTTCTCCAGGTCTCCACAATGAACAGAAACCTGCAGTTTCTACCTCTGGATTCTCGCCCATCCCCACTGAGCCAGAGACAAGACACCCAGCCCTCTCTCATGGACGTGGATCAAGGGAAGACATAAAAAATGCCACTCCTCATGGAAGGAAAAAGATCCTACTTTGGGGAGGTCTTACCATGAAACTGGAACCATTTCTGTGGAGACAAGGCACTTCAGTGAAAGGAACTTGTAGGGTGGAAGGTGCTTAATTCTCTCTGTGTCACCTGCTCCCTTCCCAGCCCCGGGGCAATTACTTTCCATCTTGGGAGCAGGAAGGAAGGGAGCCAGTCAGTGCTCTACCTCAGTTGGGTTCACTCCATCCAGGGCGCTCCAGCATTCCCAAAGGAAGCAAGCACACCCATTCCCACCAACTCTGTTGGCTTAAATTCTGTACTGTGCCAACCAGGAAGACTGCTAACAGAACACGGAGGGGTTGAGAGGAAGGTTGGCTCTGGCTGGGACGTGGGATTCATAGTGGCTGAAGCAATAGGGACAGGATAAAGAACAAAAATCTGTCGCCAAGGTACCTGGGTACCTGTGCAAATTTGTCCCATCTGGCTGTGTGACCTGGGCAGGTCACTTGCCCTCACTGGGCCTTGGTCTTCCTCACCTGAAACACATGCTGGGGTAGAACTCTTGTTCTGGAATGGTGGGTGACTTTAAACAGTTTGACATTATATCCTAAAACAGAACACTTATACACCCTAGGACCAAGAATTCCCAAAAGACACAAACAAGAATGTTTTTATCAGCACTTTTTGTAATATCCCCAGACTGGGAGTTATCTGAATGTTCATTCACAGTCAGATACAGTCATGTAATGAAATACTATGTAACAATGAAAAGGCCATGAACTATAATTACATGCAGTAACATGTAATAACACCGACCCTAAGCAACTCCAATTTAGAGGAACTAGAGTGGCTATTTGCATTTTCCATGCTGGGACAAACTTGGCCTGTCTGTTTCACCTGGCTGTCGTGAGGATCAAGTGTGACAGTGTGTGGTGAAGGTGCTGCATAAACTGGACAGAAATGACTATTCTGTTATGATAACAACTCAAAGGTAAGACAAGAGTCTGCTTGTAGAGTGACTGAATGAACAGATATGTGGACTATTAATTGTACCTTTGATACTCAAAGTTGAACATATAAACCATCTATTGGGAAGATAATTTCAGACAAACAGGTTGGAATTCATAGGCCAACAGGCTGGGTTTTGAAATCAGTTAAGCAAATGGCAACTTCCACAGAGCCTTGGTGATCTTGGGTGGAGTTTTCTCCAGAAGAAAGAATTCACCAGGAGCTGGTGGTTGTGTCAGCCCTGTCTGTGGTCCCCGTGAGAACCTTACCCAGTGCCCCCTACCATTCAGGATTTGGCCAGGGAGTGACACCTGCCAGCCAGCCCAGACTGCATGAATTCCCAGGCTGTGACAGTTCCCAATGTTTATTAAATGCATAATAGACATGGAGCCCCATGCCAATCATCTTCTAAGTTATTTAGTCCTCCTAGTAGCTCTCTGGGTTGGGTTCTGTTATCATTCCCACTGTATAGGTGAAGAAGCAAATTAAGAAAGGCCACACCCTTTGATAAGATTTGAACTCAGCTGGGCGCAGTGGGGCACGCCTGTAATCCCCAGCACTTGGGAGGCTGAGGCAGGAGGATTGCGAGTTCAAAGCCAGCCTCAGCAATGGCGAAGCCCTTAGCAACTCAGTGAGACCCTGTCTCTAAATAAAATACAAAAAAAGGGCTGGGGATGTGACCCAGTGGTCAAGTGCCCCTGAGTTCAATCCCCAGTACCAAAAAATAGAACAAAAAACAAAAAACAACAAAACAACAATTTGAACTCAGGTCTCAGTCTCTGCTGTACTCCTTGGCCTCAGGGAGTTCGCACTGTTGTTTTCCCCACAGGAATAAAAATAATGAATAATGGCGACTGAGCATCCATAAGAAGGCACAATCTCCCTAAGCCTCCAATACCCTGTGAGGTAGGTATTATTATGTTATAGTGAGACAGGGTCCAGAGATGTTAGCATGTATAAAGTCACACAGCTGGAAATAGAAGACTTAAACCAGTGGACCCCAACCCAAGAATCTTTGCTTTTTATCCTTCTTCATCCTGGTCCTCCCTGAGTCTTCCCAAATGAACTTGCAGAAATGATCACTCTTTCTTGGGATTCCATGCACATAACCATGAACTCTGTGTGAACCAGTGCACATAGATACCATCTCTCTACCAGGGGGAGAACTTTGAAAGGGCAGGGCCAAGGTCTTATTTCATCTCTGTTTTCTGTGTCTCCATGCCAAGGGAGGAGAGAAGACATGCTGAGCTGGATGGGTTCAGAGCTGGACAGTAGAGAAACTTGGTTGTAAAGTCCTTGGAGGAAGGAAGGAAGGATCCTAGGAGTTTATTGGCAGAGGGTAGTGCATTGGAGCACATATTTCAATTGGAGGAAGTGTTAGACATTCTAGTGCTTCGGAAATTAACCACTGGACAAAAACTCAGGGAGGAACAGGGGAAGTTGGTAAGAAAGTAAGAGATATGAGACGTGCTGACAGATGCTGCTAAGTACTAGTCATAGTCTCAACAGAGATTATGACTCTCCAGAAAGGTGTCTTTCTAGAGACCCACCACTCCCACATTTTTGCTCTTTCAACTGCTCTCTCAGAAATGCCAGGAAGACTACAGCTTCACCCCATTGCCACCTTCTCCACATGGTTTTTCCTAAACACTATGTATAGAGACTTGGTGAACAGAGACACAGGGGGACCTCAAGATGGAAAGGACACTGACCATGTGAGGTGGTGCTAAGGTGTGTGATGGGAGCCGGTCATTCTCTCCTGCATGACAGCACACAGTTGTGGCTGCATTTGATGTGTGATTTTGTCTATTGTGTAGGGCTTTGGAAACTCTGAGGCTCTATGAAAAGGTCTTGAGCAGAAGTACAAGCCAGAGGGCAGGTGACCAGACCCCTGAAACTCTCACTCCAGATTCAAAGAAGGCAGCTCTTCTCCTACTTGTTTTCTGTGCTCACTGAGGTCTTTATGATAGAGTCTCTCCTCCTGCCTGGGCTGTCTGTACCACTGAAGTGAGTACCTGAGACCTCTGCTGCTCTCCTCCTTCTCTGCAGATGTGTATACAGGTGCACGGGCACAAGATTATTAAAAGGTTTTATTCTGCAGGATCACAGGGATCTACTGCACGACAGTCCCCTTTATCCATGGTTTTGCTTTCTGTAGTTTCAGTTACCTGTAGTCAATTGTGATCCAAAAATATTAGGTGGATGTCATTTGACTCTTCCTTGGAAAAAAATGGATCCAAACACAAATGCCGTGTCTGGAGTCACAACACATCTCTGGTTCCCAGTGACCAGGAATGAACTGAGTACTTAGTATTATATGGCCCTCTTGATGAGCCAGAAGGACCTTGTGGAAATCTTTTTAGGTTATCAAAATAAAAGAAGAAAATGATGCAGAGAGCCCACTGACTTTCAGGAGGATGTGTGTGGACCCGGGAGGTCATCAGCTCAAAGTTTTAGGAGGGGAGGTAGACTTAATATTCTTGTCCCACTTAATAATTAAATTATTATTATTTTTTCATAATTAAAACTTTATTGAAAAACACTAAAATAGGAGATCATTGTTGTATACCTTACAAAATCAAATGTAATTACATTATCTTGGTAGAGTAACTAGAATTACTGAACTCATAAGGCTTCTGTGAGAAAACATAAATTCTGGAAGTTGCATAGATCATTAGTGTTGCTTTCTTCTAAATGAACAACCTTCTGTAAGTCTGGCCTTTCCTCCTGTAGGTTGGCACAACACTGTTGAACAATCTACACAAAGAACCACTGTCTGTGCATGGCTGAAAACTGTGGTAATCTTGTAGCAACCTGGACATTTTACATCCATAAAATAAGAATTTGGACTTTGAACTAGCCATTTCTTTTTATGTTTTTTCTTTTCCTCTTCCAAGGAAGGATGTAGCAAATCTCTAGCCAAAGGCATGGTGATCCTTTCGCAAGCACGGTCCGTCCAGATCACGCAGGCGACAGACTCTTCTCTAATAATTAAATTATGAAGGGTCTTTGAGGTCACTTGTCCAAGGTGACAGAGCAGGTGGGGGCCTGAGCAGGCCTGAGGTGGTCTTTTCTCCTGAGTTATGGATGATTCATCTGATCCATAAAGGGAATGGGCTGGCCCTTTCCACAGGGCCAATCTATACCTTTTGTGGGGCATCTACTTTCTGCCAGGCTTTGGTGTGGGAACCACTGAGGGGTGGCAGGAGGAGGAGGGATGGGCCCAGATCACCCATCGAGTGAGGCTTTTTTTTACATCCTGTCTGTCAAACACATAGGCTGGCATTTTAATAGGTTCTGTGCACAGAATTAGCCCTGGGTAGGAGTGGTACACCATGCCTGGTCCACTGTGGCTCTGGACGACCAGGAGCTAACCCAGCACTGGTGTTTGTTTTGAATTTCCCAATGCTTTCCTGGGAGGGACCTGAGAGGGGAGAGCTTGGCAGCTGCATCCTCAGCTGCAATGTGCACAGAGCTTCCCAATTTTTCCTTTGACCACTGGAACCTCAGAGGTGACAGTTGAAAGAGAAAAATAGGTCACTTGGTACAAAGTGGGGGATTCATTTCTAGGTCTAGGCAGATTTCTTTCTTGGCCTGGGAAAGTGATCATAGACTCTCAGCACCTTGGAGGTCAATGCTGATGGGTCTATGCATAAACAAGGGCAGTTGCGTAATTCAATGGCCGTGTTTCATCTTCCATTTTGACTTAATAAATCATTCAAGCATTCATACTCTCTCTCAAAGAAGTTTAATTCACAACAAAAGCTAGAGATGGAAGCTACATTGATCAGGCACCCACAGTCTAGGCATCTCACAAACATTAATGCTTGAGTTGGGTATGTGGTGCCCATCACCTTGCTCCATTAAAGTTTCTAGCAGATGTAGTGAGCACATGTGTCTAATTGGAGGCCAAAATACCTGCTAGATCACTGGACTTCAAAGCACTGGGCTCCTTTGTCTAATCAGTTTGGATACCAGGCTGAGATCTTGCCTGACTGCTAGCCGACATCAAACTCTGCTTTCCCCTCTTAGGCACACAGCTGGATCACATTTTCAGACTCCTTCATAGCCATACACTGGAGACCTGCAGGTGTGCCTCCAGACCCCTCTTCTAGGAAGTCTTGCTCTCCAGCTGCAGGAAATGTGTCAGTAGACAGTGTCTGGCAGTCAACTCAGTCAGGTTGACTTCAGCTGTAGAACTTCAGCTGCCTTGCCCCATGGCACACCCTTCCAGGGGCTGCCTCTGGTGACTGTGTGAGGCACAACCATTTTGTTTTTTCCTTTTTTCTTGATTAACATTTGCTAGGAGTTTATGGATTTATTTTCAGCCTTTTAAAGGAAACTTCTCTTGAGTTAATGACTCAATTATACCGTCTTTATGTTTCCTTATTCGATTATGTATTGATGCTTTTCTTTCTATTTTTCTTTACTACCTGCCTACTCACCTTTTATCGAATTTTCATTTGTTGAACTCATTAATTTTATCTTTTGGTAATACAAATATTTAAAGCTATATATTTCCTCACAAATACTGCTTTCTCCATATTCCAGGTAGTCAGAGATATAGCATTTTCACTGACATGGTTTTCTAAGTGGTCATTATTATAGACAACTTTTCTCTTGGCCCAGAAAAACTTGTTATTGTGTACTTTAATTTGAAATTCCACAGATATCCATCTTTTTTGTTTTCTTAAGGAAAAAAAATGAAGTAGGGGGAAGAAAATACAGTAAACATCTAAAGTTACACAGCCTTTGTAAGATTTGAGACTAGAACCCAGGTTGATCGACTCTGGTCTAATCAGTGAGAAAATGTTTTTCTACTTCTAAACTAATAGTTCAAGCTTGAGAGTTTCTGGAAAACTCTTTGGTGAAATGTGAAATGGAGAACTGCAGTGTTTAGAGTTAGGAATTCAGATTCTGCCTTGGCTGCTTGGGGGCTTTTTGACCTTGGGCAAGCCTGTAGGTCTCTCTGAATTTCAACCTCATTACCTACAATATGGAAAAAATAACACTAATTTTATGTTGTAAAGATTAGATGAAACATCAAATTGTTACATAAAATGCCTCATATGCCATAAGTGATCCATAAATATTCATCTCTACCCCTTTAATTAATATCCCATGGACACGTGGACACATGGTTTTAAAAAATTAAAAAGTAAAAGAATGTATGATCCCAGTGCTAACTACTATTAATGAAGTATAATAAAATATTTGAGAAACACACACACACACACACATACACACACATATATGCATGTATATGTTCTCAAATATTCATACTCACACATTCACAGACTCAAAATTTGGATATTATCATAGAGCTATTCTGTGATCCATCTTACTTTTCCATTCCCAGTTAATGTACAATAGCCACCACCTCTCACTGTCACCACTACGTGTTGAGTGAGTCACCTGGCAAGTGAAGGCTCTGAGGTTTGAGTGGAAAGGTAGACCAGACTGATGGCAACATGGCGGGGGTGTCAGAAGGTGCTTCCTGAGGCTGATGCACTGACAGGGTGTGAGCAGGTTTGGGTGAGTACAGCAGGCTACAATTTCGAAAGGCCTACTCACTCACACAGTGTCTGGTTCACTACACTGATTTTGGCATTTCACTGCCTAGTCAACAAGTCAGGCTGGATTTTTATTGAAGTGTACTGACCCAGCACTGTGTGAGGTGCTAGGTGGGGACACAGGAAATTCCTTTGTTCTTGAGTTGCTGCTGTGCATGCATTTAAGTACACACACATTTGAGAAGACTAAATGCTGCCTGAAATGATTGGTGTGGTGGTTAATGAAAAAGAGGGATATTTGCCTTCCAGCTAGATGTTTTGGTTGGGGGTGGTGGAGATGGTTCAGGGTAAGTTTTGGTAGGGGAGATTTCTGGTCTTGGGAGATTCTAGAGGGGAGGAGACATAAACAGGTTTGGGATAGACAAGGAGGAGTTGGTTGGTTGGAAAGAAACAGAAAGAGCATCTTAGAAGGCTCCCTAGGCTGAGCAGGTATGAGGCCGAACAGCAAGTATTCAGGAGACAGTATAGGACCTATCTTTTCAGAAGTTGGCTCTGGGAAACAAAACAAATTATGCAAACCTAGAGTGGATGCTAGATTTTGCAACTGGAAGGTGCTCAAATAAGCAGATTAGATTCTTGAAAGGGAGGTACATAATAAAAATAGAATTTTACAGAGATTAACTGTGGGGACCTTAGAAAAAATGGAAGAATAAATCTATACTCAGGGAGGCCAGTTGTCTATGAAGGGTCAAGAAGCTATATGAACCAAGGTAAAGGCTGTAGAGATAGAGTAGAAAGGCGAAATCTAAGAGACAATGTAAAGATGCAGCTTGCTGATCAAACAGGTCAAAGAGAAGGAAAAGTCAATGAGACCAATGTTTACAAGCCAATGGAAACAGAATAAAACTTCTAGTAATAGAAATAGTCAAAGAGGCATTTGGAAAGTCTTATAAGTTGAGGTGGCACAAACATAAGATGTGCTTGATGAATAAGCGATGATAATAATAGCAGTAGTGATAATACTAAATACAGAATTTTTATACTCAGGCTTAGATGGAAGTCTTTCATATATGATATATTCATTAAGTTTATGTACATATTATCTATAAGTATACAAATCTGATAGTATATTACACAAACTTATTGAACTTATACATACCTATATATTACATATACATATGTGTACATATAGCTACACACATATTACTTATATATACCTATACATAAACTTATTTAAACCCTATGAGCTTCGTATTATTTTATTTTACAGATGGGCAAACTGAGGCAAAAAGATGCCAAGTAATTTGTCCAAAGTCACTTATTTATTGCCAGATCTGGGATTAAAACTGAAACAGCATAGCTTCTAACTGTTCACATGGGATCAGCATAGGATCAGTATCCAGAATAAAGAACTCATAAAAACCAATGAAGGGGGGTTAAAACATGAAAAATCAGGCAAAGAGTACCGAACTGATTTTTCACAAAAAATCTGAATGTATATAAAGGTGTTCCAATGTCACTAACGATTATGGAAATGTAAATTAAAACACACAAAATAAACACAGAAACAAGAAAAGGTCTGCTGAAACCAAGTGTTGAGAATGTGAAGAGATGACAGTTGTCATCTTATAATGATGATGGAAATTAATGCTGGAACCATGAGTCTGGAGAGGAAGTGGACAATATCTAGTAAGGCTGAAGATTTGCATGCTCCAATTGCACAATTATACATCTGAGCTGTAATCCAGGGAAACCCATGCACATCTGCTCAACAAGGTACAGTGTGCCTCAGAGCCTGGTTCACACACAGAAACATGAGTTTGTAGAAGGCTGGATCAAGAAACCATGGCACACTCATTTAATAAGATCTTAGCCTGCAGCTAAAATAGATGAATTATATCTAACTGAATCATTAGGGATAAACCTAAAAAAGAATAGTATTGAATGAAAAAAGGTTATGGAGAAATATGTAGAGCATATTATATATGCAATTATAATGACACTATGTAGCAGTTACAGATATATATTACAAATGTAAAAATGCTGTGGGAAGGGGGATAATGGGGATCACAAGGAGTATGCTGGGAATGGATAAAGGCATTTATTAGATCTGAGGGTGGGGACATTTTCATTATGATCATCCTTGAAAATTTCTCTATATTTGAAATATTTCATTAAGATAAACTGCTCACTTGTTTTTGAGTTTTAAAATTCTATCTTGTTACCCACGTATAACAGTATTTAAAACCTTTGCCTAGTAAGACTTAAGATGAATTCTAAAGTCATTTCTAGAATAAGCAAGATCCTCGGGCAATTTTAAACCCTCAAAAACACTTCATGTTCTTTTATCTGTAGCTGAACCCAAAGTCTGAGAGTCAAAAACCACTAGATGGCTTCAGAAGGAATGGCTTAAGATGTTCTCACAATAGCACCATGATTTGTCTTGCATTTTAAAATATTGCTTACTCTATGTCAGGCACTGTGTGAATGCTTCACACATTAGTTCATTTAGTCTTCCCTGCAAACCCCAGGTAGGTTTATTTTTCCCTTCTTACAAAATATTTCTATTTACAATTGAGGCACACGGAAGTTAATGTGTCTAAGGAATAATAGCCGGTGAATGGTAAACCTAAGGTAGTCTGGGTTTACCAAAGATTATTTACTCTAGCCTGGAGTAAAGGGCCTATGGCCAGCCAGGTGAATAGATCTTGGGTCATTCCCTGAGAAAACCCACTCTGGTCCTTCTTCCATCCAGCTACCCATCTTCCAAAAGTACACAGTCATTGGCAATTTGGGATTCAAAATGAAGCAATGCAATTCCCAACTTAACAAAGGATCAATATCTAGAATAAAGAAATAGCTCTTCAAAGTCATTCAGGAGGAATTAAACTCCTAAGACTTTTAGAAGTAGTTTTATTTGCATATGATCACTTATAACTTTCTTTCCTACATTTTCATAATCTCCTTTTTCTTTCTTAGGGTTAGGAAATGTGGGCAAGGGAGGAAAGGGCCAGAGGATTGGTTTTGAGGAGGAATACCTAAGATCTGAAATTGTCTATCTTGGCCAATAAAATGTCAAACTCAATTCACTTCTGGTGTACTTGATTGGCAATAATATTCGTTTGGTTGGGTATCTATGTGATTATCTAGATCCTGGATATACATTGTTTCATACTGAAAATATGCTAAGGAAATTGGTTATACTTGGTGTCAACATGTCTTTTGAAGCTATATGTTAGCAGTTTTCCTAAACTTGTCAGTTTTCCTAGTTACTAGTTTAAGGGATAAAGTAGTGCAAAGAATAGCTTGCATTTAGATTTTAAACCTATGGCTTTAGTAAACTTCCTAAGTGTTCAAAAAATGAACTAAGCCTAACTATATTATTTTAATATTTGAAAAATTTTATCTAGAAACTAACTTAACACACAGATTTGTACCAAAAAGGGGGACTACTAAAAAAAAAAAAAAAAAAAAAGACAAGACATTTGGTAAATACTGATAAATACTGTGTAATGTTTTAATTTACTGTGGCAGATACAAAAATCATGAATTCATAACAGATTATTTATTAAAAAAAAGTAACATGAATTTTCTAGCTGTTTAAATTAACAAAATGTAACAGTAGTGGTTTTTACTTCATAAATGAGGTATTATTACAATGTAAACCAAAAACAGAGCATAAATAAATAAGGGTAATGTGCAGTTTAGTGATACATGGTTATGACTTTCAACTCAGTAACAAATTCTCCAGTTATTTATGGACTTCATCATTTAAAATTTGGCTTGCTTATGTACTTCTTACTTAAAAGTGACAAATCTATCAATATACAAGCACATCATTAAACATGCAGACCAAGCCAACACAATTTTTCCATGAGTCATCTCTACCAAATAAAACTTTGTTTACATTTTACTTGAAATACTTATATCTGATTTCTTATACATGATTCTTTTGTGCTTATTAGTTAGAAGTAACCTACATTTAAACATCTTACTTTCTAGTTCAAGCAGGGTAAGAGAGAAGCAGTTTTATTTGCATATGGATTAAAGACAGTAAACAAAACAAATCAAAACCAATATGTCTTTAACTCTCTTAGGCTTGCCAAAATTTTAAAGAAGAAATACCTTTTAACAGTATACTCAAATGGAAACGCATAGTCACTTTTGTCTCTAAGAGAATTGTAAATGAAGTAACTACTTTTCCGCAAATAGATTTGTGGTTTGGGTTCAGAACATTGGAAAACAAGTTGATTAATTACTCCACCCTTGAAGAATTCTGCTGGTTGGGTGCAGGAAGTATAGCAGCAAGAACATAGCCTAAACTCATAAAAATTTTGGGAAAGTATTATTTGCCTATGAACCATATGCTGGTACTAAATGCTGGTTTTATTATTATTGCAAATAGAACTTCAGAATTTTCTGAAGGAAAGCTATCAAAGAAAAGAGAAGTCTTGATCTGGAAATATGTGTAACATGCTAATAAAACTGCTTCATTTGCTATGAATTAAAAAACCCCATTTACTGTGACTTAAAATACAGTTTCTTTTTACATGCTACTTTATTAGAAACAAAACAGACAAACAACAAAGGGTGCTTTTGAATTTACTATGTTCAGAATCCAGTGAAAAACAAACATTTTGGCCAAAATATTGAACTTAAAATTTTATACCAAGTCACATCATTTTGACACAAATGTTATTATTGTATTAACTTTTGTCAAATACCTTATCCTATTTTCCCCCCAAAATTAGTGTTTCATTACAATTGGTGATCAAAAAATGTAGATTGTACATCAATCAATTACAATTGGTGACCAAAAAAGGTAGATGTAGTCTTGTACATCAATCAAAATATATATAAAAGCAGTTCTTTCCTTTTGTGCTTATAATTGACTTAATTCATCAATAGTTAAGTTAGATCTGATTTTTTCTAATGTCTTGATCCTTAAGAAGAAATGATCATTATACAAATATTACAGAATATTCAGGTAACTAGTTACTGCCAATGTGCATGCAGACTAACAATACTTAAAAGAATATAACCTTGAATCCAATAAGTCTGAAAATACTCTTGTACAATCATCTTTATTGATTTGTAAAAGCTGTATACACATCTAAAACCCTGAATTTACTTTGTAAAAATAAATCTTTAGCAATAAATGACACTATCAAAATCCCATTATTCTCAGGCTATTATGTAATTATTTACATGCTTTTCAGCAATAGTTGAAAAGAATCTTATAGGACCCAAAGCCAGTATATCAAAAAACCCTGTAAACTGCATTTGCAATTATACTGTTGTTTACCTCTATATGAAAATATGGCTACATGCTTTATGTTAAAGATTATGTAGCTATTTGCTTTGCTACTGTGTGCTAGTAGCACACAATCTGCCACTGGGTTCAACTATGTCATAAATGCATTCTTCACTACACTTTGTTTTCCCAGTGGAACACCTGTGGCAAGCTACTTATGGAAAATGATAAAGTGCTGTAAAAAAAATGAGTGACTGGACCCATATCTGTTTCTGCCATGTGGTCTTTTCCTCACTCAAGAAAATTCTGTGTTTTTAGAAAATCATGCCTTCACTAAACATACTTCATAATTGATTACAAAAAAAAACAAACAAAAAAACCTCAATCTTTTAAAGTTGGAGCTTTTGAAAGTGTTTTGAGACAGAAACATGAAAAGGTTAAAGGCACAATAAGAGGGAAGTGAATGCTACATATAAAATATTATATTTCAAGTCTTTTAGGTTACTCGAGTCCAAAACCTTCTGAATTTGAAATTCCAATGATCAATTTCTGTTTCAGGTCTTTTTTGCTCTTGTAGGGGGGAAGGCAAAGTTGATTGAAGCAGGTGTGGGCCACAGGTAACCTAAGGAAAAATAATTTTTCGAAAATACTATCTTAAAATGCACACAAATGACTGCTAAACAACTTTTAAAAATATCAGACACAATCTATTTTACTTTGTCAAGACATGACTTATGTAGTATTCCTATTCTGAACAAATATTTATTTAGTACCTAACTAGGTACCAAGTACCATTCTGGACACTATGGCTATGTTTACAGACTAGACAATCAATATCCCTGCTCTCATGAAACTTTCATTTGAAAAGCATCTGTTTTGGATTCAGACAAGATATGAATTTGAATACTGCTTTCCCCACTTATTATCTATGGGGACTTTTTTGACTTGCTTAATGTTTTCAAATCTTTGTCTTAATCAACACAATAGGGTAAATTATCCAAATTAGAAGTGCTATTTACATAAAACACCTAGAATGTAACAGATAATATAATGTTAATGTATTCCAGTCGGAACCATCAAAAAGTTATGAAAAGAGCACTTCAGGAACACTAATGGATACACTTTTTAATGTTGTTACCCTTGACAAAAATGCAATAGTCATCCTCTGGATTCTTTGATTAGCTCCCTTAACCCTCTACCAGATGACATTGTTTTCTTCATTTCATATTTCTATAGATACTTTAGACCCTTTTTCTCAGTTTTTATGGACTCACAGCATCAGAATAGCTACCAGAGAAGTCAACAAACAAGAATGAGAATACACCAGAGAAAAGGAGAGTATTTTTCAAAGAAGTTCATATAATTAGAAACTGAACTTTGAGAGCTCCCCTGACTTAACAATAATTAGGATCAGTTAGCATTTACTGAGTGCTTGTCTATGATAAGCACTGTGCCTAATGCTTTTACATATGTTACTTTGTTTAAGAGTCAAAACAACCTAATAAGTAGTTATTATTTTCATTTTATTGGTGAAGAAAAATATATGTGGAAGTATATAGGTTAAATAACCTATTCAAAGCTATAGAGCTGGTAAAGATGTAGACCTCAGATTCAAACCCAGATCAGTCTGACATCAAAACCAGTGCTGTAAGCTGTAAATATTTAACATTCTTGTTTAATAAAAATCGAGTGTATTTGCATGGTGGGAGGAGGAGTGGAAACTCCCCTTTTATCTGGAGTATTGTCCTCTTTTTTTGAGGTACTCCGACTGTGTCAGATTGTCGTGTGTCTGTGACAGCTACATTTAATCTATGTGAAGTTCCCACTGGGAGTCCTAGAATTGTGGTATATTCATGACTAAGTCATATTAGCTTATAAAATAATCACAGAAATAACAATGATAATAATTAGAAAAGTTTATATGTAATTGACATTATTTGTACTGTTATTTATTCAGTTATTTATTATTTTATTATTAACTATTGTTTTACTATTATTTGTATTAAAATATACTACTCAGATTACCTTTTTAAATGGGTATTGGCTGGGGATGTAGCTCAGTAGTAAAGCATTTGCCTATCATGTACAAGGCCTGGGTTTGATTCCCAGAACCAAGCACAAATTAAATTGATAATATTTTTGTTAATATAAAATATTCTGAAAAATTAATTTCCATTGAGCAAATAAATCTGTAAGCTCAGAAGGCTTCTCTTGTAGTTTTCTCCCTTTAGGTCTTTAATTATAAATCTAGTTCAGAATTAGTAATTATATACACATACATGTATAAACATTTGTTTTAAGTTTTAAAATATAATTTTGATGTTTGTTTAAATATTCATTCAATGTATGGATGATAGGGAGAACACAAAGGTATATAAGGCTTGGCCTGTTGCCTTGAAGAGCTAAATGACTTAAGATATAAAATATAATACAGTAAGTAGCATTATCAATATTTGAGGAACTCACTGAATGAATGATGACTTTTGGCTTACAGAGGAAGTGAACATTACACTGAGTCTTCCAAAGGGATAGCAAGCATATATTACATATGAAGAGAACAACTTTAAGGGTGTGGAGGAAAGAAGGAATGGAATGTGTTCAAGGAACTAGCAAAACGGCCTGTTGATCAGAGCATAAAAAGAAATGAAAATGATACATAGTATGGAAGGATATGGAGCTTTGTTTGATAAGTTCTAGATTCTAGAATTTAAATTTTTGGGGAGCAATGAAGTATTACTGCCCTGGAAAACATCATGATCAAAACAGTGTTAAGGAAAATGAACTTAAAAGGACAATTTAATTAGATAAGGAAGAACCTTAGCAGGTAAATTAGGAAGGAGACTATTTAAATAAGTTAGGAATGAGGTAAAAAGTTAACTAATCAGGGTGGTGGCAACTGGGAAAGCAAAGGACATATTCCAGCTCTAAAATGAGAGAAAAAACTGACAGGACTTAGAGAATATGCAATGTATAGAACAGGAGGGGAAAAATGATTATATCTACTCAGTTTGTATCTACTCAAACTAGCTTTAGTAATTACAAAGTATTTGGGAAAAGTAATAAGTAGATAAGAATTAACCAGTTAACACTACTAGCAAATAATTCAAAGGCATTATCAGCACCACTTCATTATGTAAAGAGCATGAGATTAAAAAAGAAAAAGACTTGTTCTAGAGGGGCCTCTAGTGCTAAGTATAATAGGCCAAAACCCCTATAAATAAATAAGAAACTCCAACTTAATATTTTCCCTAAAAGTAAAAACTATATTTAAATACAAAGGAAGGTTAGATAACATACTACTACAAAGTAGGCTAGGTTCTAAAAGAGAATACAAAGCAATTATTTAACCTAGCAAAGTAAAAAGTTGATAGAAATGAATTACTATCAATTAGTATTGGTATGTGTCAAAAGCTAATAAAGAACTTTCAGCTAGAGTCTTTCTCATTAGAAGGCCATGTTTACTCTGAAGATTCTTCTATGAAAAAATGATTTCAGATTAAGAGAATCTTCTAATTCCAAATATAATATTATTATTAGCAATAACCTATAAATTAAATAAAATTATAATCTGGAAATTCACCAGTTAGTAGAAGTTTCATTCTTTGAGATTTTAAAGTTCAAATCAGCCATCCCTCCTACAGGAACTCTGTCACTTCCTGTAGTAAAATGTAGCAATTTCTTTTGAAGATCAAGAGGAAATCCAAGTACAACATCCCAAAAGTATCTATAAAACACCAAAGGAAATTTACATGAAATATCCTGACAAAAATCATGCAGATCATACTAAAGAAATACAAAGTAAGCTCTGAGATTAAAAAAAAAAAAACTTTCCTTACAAATATATAATGTCCCTAATGTAAAATTAAAGAATGAATTTCTATATATAAATTAGATTTTTGAACTGTAATACATACTACTATAAATAAAAAGTAAAAAAAAAAGATTTTTGACTAATATTATTATAAATAACAATTCTATAAAATTATATAAATAGTCTAATAATGTATAGTACAAAACTCATTTTTGTTCCATACATAACTTACAAGTCTTACTTATCAACACAATGCTATTTTTCCCCCAGTACTGGGGATTGAATCCAGGACTCTGTGTATGCTAGGCAAGCATAGTACCTCTGAGCTACCTCCCCAGCCCAACAAGTGCTATTATAATGCTATCTGTAAATATAGACCAAAGTTACTTTTTAAAATAAGTAAAAACTATACTTTTTATAGAAAGTCATTTGCATAACTTTTTCCCCAAAGGGATTTCTAAGAGATTTCATATTTAATATTCTCATTCCCTTCTACAGATGAAATAAAATACTGTAGGACTCAGCTAACTTAACTGATTCATATTGTAAGTTATACAAATAAACAAACCATATTCTGCCGGGCGTGGTGGCGCACGCCTGTAATCCCAGCACTTGGGAGGCTGAGGCAGGAGGATCGTGAGTTCAAAGCCAGCCTCAGCAATGGCGAGGCACTTAGCAACTCAGTGAGACCCTGAGACCCTGTCTCTAATAAAATACAAAAAAGGGCTGGAGATGTGGCTCAGTGGTCGAGTGCCCCTGAGTTCAACCCCCAATACCAAAAAAAAAAAAAAAAAAAAAAAAAAAAAATACCAAACCATATTCTATTTTGTTCTCTTTTCTACAACCCCCTTCCAGAAGTATAAGGAGCTTACCTTATAGTTAGGTCTGTTTTCGCATACCCATCATACTGAGTACTTCTCTGTAGAGCATGCATGTCCAGTTCAGGACTTCCACAGACCAGGATTTCAACCTCTTCTGGACGAAGCAGCTGTCAATAATTATCAAAAATCATAATTAAAATGATGGTTTTAAATGAATAAGGAACTATTTTCACTGACTCAAATCACAAAAATCATGACTTTTCATACAGTAAATCAAATAATTTTTGTTAAAGAAAAATTGTTTCCACTTGCATTTTTCCTACCAAAGCAAGATATTTTTGCTCTAAGATTGATTATACCTTATAAAACAGTAATCAGTAGTTTGTCAGAAAAACAAGCAAATGACTTAGCATGAATCCAAATCACTGTTCTCCCAAAGCATCATGAAGCTCCTACATCTACTGATCTGCCTTGCCTTCTACCAATATCCCACAACACCACCTTAGTGCACTGAAGAGCTTGAGTATTTACAGTCTGTCTTTGTGCTTACTGTTTCACCTTTTAGGTGGTTAGTCTCCCACCTAAAGAGACTAAATATCTAAACTAGAGATCATGATTTGCCATTTAATTCTTATTTTCCCTCTCTCCATCCCCACAACCATCAGTGTATCATAATTAAAACTTAAGACTTGATAAAATATTTTTTTCAAAAGTACTGTCAACAGCTAACATGGCACAAACTTTGCTTACAAACAAGCAGTTCCCTGCTCCTGCTCCAAAGTAACTTGTATAGTCCATTTCTCGGTGCTAAGCAAAGTAATTCAAATGTTGGATCTTATTTTAATCATTCATAAAATTGAAGGGAGATACAAGTGGCACAGTGGAATTTGCTCTGGGTACTGGGGTGAAGGGTACCTACCATCTGATATTTCCAACATGACATTCTAACCTATATTCATAAAGCTAAGACAAGACAAACCAACCTGAGTCTACCATGACTCTGGTGATAAACTATTTCTTATGGATAAGAGGCAACTCACAGTTCCTTGAGGAAGTAGAAAATACTTATACACATGGTTCTTAATCAGTGAGAAGTTGTGGCTTTTGCCCTGGAGCTAAATGTTAACTCTGCTTCTGTGCTTGGGTCCTTCAGTTATAAGCCTTAAGTTCATAAGTCTCTTCTGCTTTTTTGGGGGAGAGTTTTATAAGTCTTAAAACACACAGCATAAGACATAGCAAAAGAGAGCAGGATACAAAATCAGCACCCATAAGTCAAAGGCATTTGTGTCATCGGTGACGAATCCTCTGAAAGGGAAATGTAAACTACCCCATTTACAATAGCATCAAGAAAAATAAAATACTTGGGAATCAACAAAAGATGTGAAAGACCTCTATAACAAAAACCACAGAACACTAAAGAAGGAAATTAAGGAAGACCTTAGAAAATGGAAAGATCTATCTTGTTCTTGGACAGGCAGAATCAATATCGTCAAAATGACTACATTACCAAAAGCATTATACAGTTTCAATGCAATTCCAATCAAAATCCTAATGACATTCCTTATAGAAATAGAAAAGGCAGACATGAAATTCATTTGGAAAAATAAGAGACTCAGAATAGTTAAGTAATCCTTAGCAAGAAGAGTGAAGCAGGTGGCATCAGAATACCAGACCTTAAACTATACTGCAGAGCAATAGTAACAAAAACAGCATGGTACTGGCACCGAAATAGACATGTAGACCAATGGTACAGAATAGAGGACACAAAGACTAATGCGCACAAGTACAGCTATCTTATATTAGATAAAGGTACCAAAAACATACATTAGAGAAAAGATAGCCTCTTCAACAAATGGTGCTGGGATAACTGGAAATCCGTATGCAACAAAATGAAACTGAACCTCTCTCACCACGCACAAAACTCAACTCAAAAGTGGATCAAAGACCTAGGAATTAAACCAGAGACCTTATAACTAATAGAAGAAAAAGTAGGCCCAAACCTCCATCATATCGGATTAGGCTCCTACTTCCTTAATAAGACTCCTATTGCACAAGAATTAAAATCTAGAATTAATGAATGGGATGGATTCTAACTAAAAAGCTTCTTCTCAGCAAAATAAACAATCAGTGAGGTGAACAGAGAACCTACTAATGGGAACAAATCTTTACTACATGCATGTCAGATAGAGCACTGATCTCTAGGATATATATAAAGAACTTAAAAATCTTAACACCAAAAAACCCAAATAACCCAATCAATAAATGGGCCAAGGAACTGAACAGATGCTTCTCATAAGAAAATATACAATCAATCAACAAATACATGAAAAAATGTTTAACATCTCTGGCAATTAGAGAAATGCAAATCAAAACTACTCTAAGATTTAATTTACACCAGTTAGGATGGCAGCTATTAAGAACACAAACAACAATAAATGTTGGAGAAGATGTGGGGAAAAAGGCACACTTATATATTGCTGGTGGGACTGCGAAATGGTGCAGCCAATATGGAAAGCACTATGGAGACTCCTTGGAAAACTGGGAATGGAACCACCTTATGACCCAGCCATCCCACTTCTCGGTCTATATGCAAAGGACTTAAAAACAGCATACTGCAGGGACACAGCCACATCAATGATTATAGCAGAACAATTTATAATAGCTAGGTTGTGGAACCAACCTTAATGCCCCTCAGTAGATGAATGGATAAAGAAAATGTGGTACATATACACAATGGAATATTACTCAGCAATAAGAGAATAAAATAATGGCATTTGCAGGTAAATGGATGAAATTGGAGAATATAATGCTAAGTGAAGTTAGCCAATCTCAAAAATCCAAATGCCGAATGTTTTCTCTGATATAAGGAGGCTGATTCACAGTGGGGTTGGGACGGGGAGCATAGGAGGATTAGAGGAACACTAGAAAGGTCAATGGGAGGGAGGGAAAGGGAGAGGGCAAGGGGATATAAAGGAAAAAAAAAAAGATGGTAGAATGAAATGGATATCATTACCCTAAGTGCATGTATGAAGACATGAATGGTATGAATATACTGTGTATGCCACCAGAGATATGTAAAAATGTGCTCTATATGTGTACTACGAATTGTAATAGCATGTTAAGGAATTATTTGTCAATGTTATAGTATTAGAAAACTCAATTGAAAGCTTAAAGTTTTTAAACTTACCATTAGGGCATTTGAAGCACACACACTATGAAATCCATAATAAAATGCAGCAAACTGCTTATAGATGGATTTGTTGATAAGGAAGTCAGTATAAAGCTGTACATATTCTGAAAAGCAATTTTACATTTGTTATGCAGTAAAAGTAAATAGTAAATACTAGTTCATCTTATTTTAAAAACATCTTACCTTTCCTGTTTTGATTGGTAACTGGAATTTTATCACCTCCTGGCTTTAAATTATAGGATTTAATTATTCCAAATTCTTCTTGAAAAACCTGATGGGAGATATCGTAACAGCATGTTTATTGATATCATTGATATAATAACAGGTTTAGATGAACAGGTTTATCAATTTTAAAAAGAATAGGTATTGTCCCTTCCCTTTTGAACACATAACATACATCTAGCTGTGTGGACATCTTAGGAGCTATGTGGATCATTGTAATTTCCATCTCCTAACTATTTTAAGAACAGTGAAATGAGAGTGTTTTGGTCTGGCCCCTCTGATTCAACTCCTCACTTCTTGTGTTGATGCTACAGGAGAGGCTTAGTTTTAGAAACTAAAAAACCTGGAGAAAGTAACTGAGTCAAGGGAACATATAAAACTGGCGAGCAGAGTACCTCACTTTTGGTGAATTTTCTTCAAGGAATTTCACTGACTGCTTTACCACAGTGTCTGCTTCACTGTCTCTACAAGGTTAAGATCCTTTCAGAAGGGGATTGTGTGTGATGATTAATCCTTGTTCATCTTTTCTAACAGCAAGCGTTTAGTAACAAATAACATTTTTAAAATATGAGTTAATGGCTAACAAATAGGTATATGCCTATTAGTACCTGGAATGTTGAATAGAAATCTTCTTCAACATTGCCTTCATATGATAAGAGTTCACTTAATCCGTGGGCCAATTCCTATAAAAAGAAACCTATTATCTATCATTTCAGATCAACTAGTTAAATAGATCTTAAATAGTCAAATAGATCTACTATAAATAGTTACCTTAAAAAGTTAAATAAGATCTACTATAGTTCACTTACATGTGAGATAGAAGAGTAAACTATTTCAGATTTCAAAATAAGTATTTGAGATGTATTTTCCAGAATACAAAATGCTTGTTAATGATTTTTATCACCCAAAGGCTTGGGAAAATTCATTATAGGCCATGTAAAAGGAAACTATCCAAATCAAACAATAGAAGTGTAACTGCAGGATCTATTCCTAAGCAGCAAGCTAAGCGTACCTCTAATGTGGTTTCCAGCATAACTCAAAGCTATATTTTATATTGCTACTTCTTTCAATATCTTTTTTCTTTTGATACTGAAGATTGAACTCAGGGGCACTAAACTACATCCCTAGTCCTTTTTTTATTTTTTAACTTGAGGCAGGGTCTCACTAAATTGCCCAGATTGGCCTTGAACTTGTAATCTTCCTGCCTCAGCCTCCTGAGTCGCCGAGATTACAGGTGTGTGCTATCACACCTGGCTTCAATTTATATTCTTATTAAAATCTCCTAATATTTTATGATTCACCTATTAAACATAAAATATGCAGTTCACATGTTAAGTAGTAGTTTTATACATTTTAGTTACTATACCCTCCTCTCCCAAGAAAAAGTTCAGAAAACTGGAAGAAATATTTTCTTACATTTTGTTGTAACTCAAGTTATCCACGAAGAAGGACTTAAAAATAGAATGACTGACCTAATACTTCCAAAACTTAAGTTTCATTAAAAATGAGTTTTATTTTAGATTATTAAAAAGATAAATAATAGCATGGTTGAATTTTTTTATATACTTTACATAATACATTTTCCATACAAATCTAGGCTGGCATAGATTTGGCATAATTGTCATCATTTGATTTAATTAATTAATAAAGACTATCACATTGTTCACATAGGAAAATGGAGCACAGAAAGATAAATTAAATGCAAGTTTACAAAGCCAAAAAGTGTTAGAGTCTGAGTTAAAATCAGTACTTCTGTGATTTCAAAGTTTGTTCTATTCTGTAAGAGCTTAGGCACGCTGCAAAGTGATGATGTGTCTCTGTAAGGAAGGGGGAAGCAATATGAAAAAAAAAGAGTTTTAAAAAGTAGAGGGAAACCATATTTAAGAATAAAATAGAATTAGGAGGAGAAAGACTGTTCAAGTAGAAGAGACATGATTTAGCATTAAGGGACTAGATGTCAGTAATCTATACTTACAGGCATAATTTGACATAAGTCGTCAATGGCAACACTGCAGATGCCTACTGGTGTATTTTGATCACTAGGAACGATGGGAGGGCTCAATAATTTCTTGTAACAGCAAGGAGGGAAACGAATATCCAAGGTGATGCTGTTATAAACAGCTAGTCCCATAAGCTATGCATACTAAATGTTAAGCATTAACATAAAATCCATGACAACAAATGAGTTTTGAATTATGCAACAGTCTACTTCTTACATACTTCTTTCAGATTCAACATTGATGTTATAATTAGTCCCACACAGTTCCTTTCCTCTTTCATTTATTTTTCCTTTATTTTATGTAATATAATTCCTTGATTACCAAAAGTCATGTATAAAGGAGGTATTCAGTTGATAGAATTTAATGATTTCCCTGGAAAAGCTTATTTAAGATTATGATAGATAGCAACTTCATACATTTCTTTGAATTATTTAACAAAAAAATTTCTAAATTTAAACAAAGATGTTGGTGGTTTTATAAGCAAGCAGCAAGAGTTTATTCCAGACTCACTGCAGAATGCACTACTGATTTTAGAAATAGTTATTTAGGCTACTTAAAATTAAATACAAAACATATGAAGGAAAGAATAAGCTTATGGATATACACACACTATTGATAAGCTAATAGGGTAAGTAGACTTCTGCAGTAAAATGTGAAAGGAATTTGTTACTTGAAGTTTATCAGTGTCAAAATTTAAGAAAAAACAACTCAGATGTTATAAACTTTGCCTATTTGTATTTTACTTATTAATTGTGTGACAAAAATAACTTATGCATTTGCTGAAAGAAGGGTCAAATTTCATAATATTTCAACTATCAATTATTACATAAAGTTACTTTAGAAGTAATTCATTTGATAGACTCAAAAGGAAATTTAAACATACAGGCTGAGTAAATTACTGAAAACAACTTAAATACTGAAAGACTGACAATATTTTAATGTGTTATGACAGAATGAAGACTCATAAGAACATAAGGACTAGCTATACCATTTCATAAGTAACCATACAAATAGAGACTGGTTAGGGTGTTCAAGGAGGCAGATATTGAAAATGTATTCTAATATACTTCTACAATTATGATAATAGCAACAATGACAGCCACAATACTATAGTTATTATTAACTACAATATAATAATTATTAATTGTAATAGTTATGATAATCTAATATGGTGATGAGTTCTAAGCATTTTTTCATTTAAAATTTAAATATGAGGGCTGGGGTTGTGGCTCAGTGGTAGGACACTTGCCTAGCACATGTGTGGCACTGGGTTCAATCCTCAGCATCACATAAAAATAAATAAATAAAATAATTTCCATCTACAAACTAAAAAAAAATTTAAATATTATAATCCTGAAGGCAGGTTTTTTACTGTGAGGAAGTAGGATGATAGGACTTACTACAGGGCACTCTCACAAGCAGACTTCATTTCACAATCAGTCTGCTCTGGTTGAAGCAGGGATGGAGATGGGGTAATTTTTTTTGCTGGAGCCTCTGAGATGTGGTACAAACAGCAGAGTCTGGAAACCTATACTATAGTATACTGCCTCCTCTCTTGGTTCCAATGTACTTTTTGATATAAGCAATTCTAGTTTTAAAACAATGTTATAATTATAACATTATAATATAGCTTTCCATGTAACCTTCAAAGCATTTTACAATTATTATTGTAGGTTTTTCTACAATATTTATTGTAAACTCCAAGGTCTTACCATATTTAAAAATAATTTTGTAAAAGAAACCACAATACCAATAGAACAAAAAAAAAATCTTTGGTTCTAAAATTTAAAAACTGGAGATATAATAGAACCAAGTATTTTTTTCTCAATGGTCATGCATATTACTTCTGAATTTTCAGGTCTTCTCACCTTTGATAGATGGCAGATCTCCTAACCACTGACAGGACCTTAACTCACTATCATCACACATTTTTCCTGTAACATCACACTTTTGGGGGAATCAGTCTTGCTTTTTATATGTTTCTGCATATATGTGATAAACACACATAATAATGAGAGTATAATTTAATTTTAGATTTAATTGTATAAGTTGGAATATATGACATGTAAACACACTTAATATGCTCTTTTGAGTATAGCTACATAAAAACTAATATCTATTGCAAAAGAAGATTATTAAATTTATGATTGTATCTATAAAGCACTATTTTAGAAGTATAATAGCTAAGTACTTTATTACAAATATTAGAAAGCCGAAACATCACCCAAATTGAGTTTTAGTATAAGAATGTAAAGTGTGACAATCACATACATCAGGAAATTAAAATTGGTCAAGTGACTGGGGCCTTCAATGATATTGAAACATATTCAACAAATGTGCACTGTAGGTAACAGAATAAAAGCAGTCTAAGAATTGTTAAGCATTCTTCTATATTGTGAAGTTTAACATTTTGGATCTTTAGACATGACAATATACACAAAACTTTTAATTAAGCTTACTATCTCAATGTGTAGTTTTTTTCCCCTGCTACCTTTTCTTTCATTTGGTCTTTGAATTTCTATATATATTTCCCAGGATTTATCCCAATGCATGTAACAAAAACAGACACTCAAAATTCTCAATAAGATGGCTCTTAATTCTTTTTCCTGGTAGTATCTTCAGTAATTCCCATTGTACTCACTGTTTTCTAATAAGTCCAACACAATTCAACTTTCTTTTCTTGCCATCCTCTCAGTTTATTATAATGTCATACTCTCTCCAGTCCTCTGTAAACCAAATGTAATTGTTCCATTTTAAAATCTCTACCTTATCTGGGAGGAATATATTCATTTTTTCCTTCTCAGAACTCCGTAGCACTTAATGTATATGGTCACTTGATTCTGAGGATAGTCTACCTTTGGTAATCCAAGGTAGAGAATCCTCCCTTTTTGCCCTACATGTTTCTAGTGCTTGCTTATTTATTTACTTCCCCCCCTTTCTTTCACAATTATATTCCTT
The DNA here is from genome assembly GCA_025594165.1 of Tamias sibiricus. Classification (NCBI taxonomy): domain Eukaryota; kingdom Metazoa; phylum Chordata; class Mammalia; order Rodentia; family Sciuridae; genus Tamias; species Tamias sibiricus. The sequence goes on along the minus strand of CM046663.1, from coordinate 135,134,688 downwards.
AAAATTTAAAAAGTTAATGTAGAAGGCATCTTGTTTAATCTCCCACCCTGTGGGAGTGTCCTCCACAATATACCTGATAGAGACCAGAAAATGGTATATGGATTTATAAAATTTTAAAAACACTACAAAATACTACCATGTGCTTTGTACATTCCTATTATATTCACTTTTTAAAGGATTTCTCCTTCATGTCTCAAGATTTGGGGCTTATAATAGAGCTAGATTTAATTCCCACAATTTCAATTTATTAAATGGAGTCATATAAGCACAAATGAAAGAACACAAAAGTATTACAAATGGAAAATACTTTAATTTTTAAAAACATTTAAAATTTCTAATATTTATATTATATATAAAATAACCCATTTTTATTTTTGAGTTAAGAGTTTTAGAAAAAAATCAAAAGTCAGCCATTCTTTTCAATTAACTAAGTCTGATGCTATATAGTTGTGATATTACATGTAGTAAAGATGAGAAAAAAATCTATTTATATATCTGACAAGAACGCTTAATTTACTAAAAGAACACTTTTCCAAAATAAATAAAATCTTTTAAAATCTCTTGTCTATTAGCACCTCCTAGTGGAAAGTTTAAAGGATACAATTCCAACCAATCGGAATTCAGAATAGTTATCACACTTAAAGCTGCTAAACCAATGGCAGTGTGAATCCTTGTGATATGTAAACATGCCTGAAAAAAGAAAACACGGTTTTGTTTACAAGATTCCTTAAAACAATCAAAGTGGTAAAAATGTACATATTATTGATTAGAAGCAAATCATTTAAGCAATTTTCTTTTACAAACCATCTTACATCTAAAAACTCTACAGATTCTTTAACAAACCTTGGTGTGCGTGTGTGTGTGTGTGTGTGTGTGTGTGTGTGTGTGTGTGAATAACAATATATGGTGGGGGCATTTTACTGTTAATTGGTATCTTGAATTGAGAATAGAAATGGGATAAAAAGATAAACACTAAATTAAACAAATAACTTCATAAAAATAGTTTTAGAATTTTAATTATACTAACTTCATAAAAATGATAGTTTTAGAATTTTAATTATAAAGTATAATCAAAATAAAATGAGGATTATCCAGAGATTTCAATTTATATATATGTCACCCCTATTTCCCACTACCAGAACTATCTTATGTAGATATACCTGTATTATGTAGAAAATACAGAAAACTATATATACATAATATAGAAAATATATAAATAAAGAATAAGAAAACCGCTAAAAACTCTCCTTTGAAAAAACACATTTGACAGACACTAAGGATTATAGGCGGTTTGTCTAAATAAAATTTAAATTTTACAGGCTCAGTTTTTCCTAAAAAATTAATTCATGAATTCCTATTTCTTAAAATGACTCATTATTTAATGACTGTGACTTCAAATACTAGCATAGCAAAAACTACAGCTTTGTTTTTTAATTTTGAATGTTCTTTATTTCAATGAAAGATTAAATTTTCATGCATCTGGCTTATTCAGGAATGATATGGGTATTTCCTCACAAATGCATACTTTTAGTCTTGATACATTTTGTGTAGGATACCCAGTAACATAACTAACATTTCAATCATCAATTTAGTCAATTTTTATATGTAAATAATAGTTCTTAAATAATTATTCAAAATTCATAACTGACAAAGTTTATAAAATATTGGTTAAAAATATGGGTTACTACTTGATGCATTACAATTATGAAGAAACACTGTTTATAAAAATTAAATCCTTACCATAATCTGGATGAAATATCTGGCGAATTAGAAGAAGGAACCACTCTTTAGTCAAGCCACCCATATCCAAACCAGCTTCCCCTACAAATGTAACTTTCAATTTCTTTTTCAAGTCCGCTCTTTTCCGGGTTAACTATATGCAGAAATTATATAGTAGAGGAGAACAAAGGGCAGTGAAAAGGGAATTAACTTTTTTAATTCTGGGAATCATGTTAGGCAGTCTTCATCTTATTTACAATGTCACAAAGCCCCACCCCCCATCCATCCAACAAATCTGCCAGACACTGTATAAGCTAGGTGTTGTTCATTTTTTTTTTTTTTTTTTTTTTAAAGAACAGGAAAACGAGTTAAGAGGTCAGGCTCTTTGCCCAGGGTTACTGCTTCCAAGTATTATAATGTCTCCAAAATTTTAATTCGGCAGGATACAATATGCAATAACTCAATTCCTTTCAACATTCCTTCAACAGTAAGCCTTTAAAAGTCACATAGCTAAATTAGTCATTATCTTTTTTAAAAAAATATTTATTTGTTTGCTTTAGTTGTACACAATGCGTTTATTTTTACGTGGTGCTGAGGATCGAACCTCGGGCCACGCACGTGCTAGGTGAGCGCTCTACCGCTGAGCCCAGTCATTATCTTCTAATAGCTACATGAAGGTCTGGCTGAAATATACTTGCAAGAAACTTTATAATATACATACAGGCAATCAATGTTTGTTTGAACCTGAATAGGCCCAATATTCCTTGAAAGGCCAGACCTGTAATTTCATAGATGAGTAATCTGAGGCCTGGAGAAGTTAAAATGACTTGCTACATACTGAACTAGTAGCAAAGATGGGTGGGTCTAGAATTCAGATCACATACTAAGAAACACAAATTACTAATTTAAGTGTTCCATATCAAACACTTTTCTAGAGAATTAACAAGGAAACATTAATAATATATAAAAAGATCAATATAAGGCTTATAGAGAACTGATTTTAGCTATAGTATCAAAATTTAAAGAAGTACCATCAGTAGAAATAAAAAAGTTTACTGAGGTTTTAGTAATAAATAAGACTGTAAAATTTACTTAAAGATTTAATCAATTAATACTATTTTGGAATAAATTATACCTCATCAAGCGAATCGCTAACCAGATGTGTCCGCCTTACTTTCATATTTAGAAATAACATATTCATATCAGGTCTCTGTCTTCGTGATACTTTATCCACCAGACTTTGCTAATTAAATAGGAAAGCAAACATTTTCACCTTTATTTAAAACTACAATTTCATTTAAAACATTTAAACACATTAGTCAAAATCACTTAACTCTTGTCTATGCCATTTCTCATAAACAATTCATAAAACCAGTTATACACATTATGATTTGTGAAAATGTCTTATTATTACTTTATTTTGGAACAGTGATAATTAAAGGGGGCCCAAAATAGAGGACCAAATATAATTTACCTCCTATAGTAAAGAATGTTACATTACAGTCTCCATATGTCTCATTTCTTAAATACCAAAGTTTTAATAAATATAAACACAAAATGGGAATATTTGAAACAAGGTATGTACTTCTGACCATAAACCTGGATTTCTTAAGCTTTTTCAGACATTAAATTTACTCTAATAGCACAATTAGTCTACTTTTTAAAAGTAAGTGGTCAACATTTATTAAAGACCTTAACAATGTTTATAGCCTTTGTTCTAATAATTCCACTTCTGGGAATTCTAAAGATAGAAAATATTTTATACCATTAAATGATCATCACAGTATCATCCATAAGAGTCAAACTTTAGAAATATCCTGAGTATATATCTACTTGATAGAATATAATAATGGAGGCACTAAAAAATAATGGTCATAACAACTGTATAAACAGTACAATGAAGGTATATCTGAATAAAGTAGTAAACAAAACGATGTGTATAATACTGTTTCAATCCTGTAGAGTTTTAAAAATAATATGTGGAAAAATATAAAAAGATCATTTACTAAAATGTTAACAATACTTATGCTTGGGTGATAGTGATTTTAAAAATCAATTTTAGGAGTTTTCAAAATATAAGCACTGAGTATATAAAAATCAACATGTTAAAAATGAACACAAAGCTATCTAAATGTCATTTACCATATGAAATCTCCATGCTTATATATTTATCTACCTAAATAATCTTTTTAGACTACTTCATATTTTTGGTAACAATGAAAATAAATTTTTGTGCAGATTAAAGATGAACTTTTCAAACACCTTAAGTACAAAATTGTGATACCCTAAATCTATATGATTTGAGGTTACTTAGGGTTTTGTAGATTACCATAATAAAATGATCTAATTTAGAACCTTTTCATTGCTCCATTCTCCAATCCAATGCTAAAGGCTTAAAAGCCTTTTGCTTCTCTGGTTTTTCCCTTACCAAAGAGATCTGTATTCCTGAGATAGCACCCTGTGCCATGGACCTTCTTCCTATCCTTTCCTGTCTTCTATTCCTAGTCTAGCTCCTTGGAAGCTATCACAATGTAAGTATCTAATAAATAAATGTATTCTAGAATGATAATAGCAGAAAAGCTTAGTGGCTATTCCTTAGGAATTTATATTTTCTAGAAAATGCTCCAAATGAAAGAAACCCAAGAGTGGTAGAGTTCTACACAATCTGAATGAGAAAGTTGTTTTTAGGGGAGCCCCTTTTGTAACTATAGACTGTATCATATAGGCTCTTGCTCACATTGACTACCTGTAAGGCTGTCCTTGTGTCAAAAATAGTTAGGTCATTAATCCCAAGTGGTACGGGAGTTTATAAGTTAAAATGTTGGATTTTAACTTATTTTAACTCTGTAAAATGACTCTTTGATCTACTCATTTGCTTCCATGCTCTGTGAAAGAGTCTGTGACTATACCTGCCACTCTCCTTTTAAGTAAAGAAAAAATCCACAAAATGATATATTTAAGATCTTAAGTGTGAGTAACATAAAAATGCTAGAGAAGTTTAGATAAGCTTTTAGTTCTTTAGATTTTTCTTACAAATATAAAAATTAATAAGTCTAAATTGAAAAAGCACTAAAAGCCCATGACATTCTACAAATGCAAAATGAGCTATACAGATTAGTCTTTGAGCCAGTATCTACCCAAGATCAAGTAACAATTCTGGTGCTAAATATACCTGTTTAAACTCAATCTTGAAGGAGGCAATGTAACTTTGGCACTCCTTTGGAAGGCACAGGCTATAAAATTTCTTCTAATAGACCCATACTTGTTACAAGATGACTTTGGGATATCACCAGTCACTGAAACCTTTTGTCCTCCTCTGTGACAGAAAAAAATACTCACCTTCTGGGAATGAATTACCTAAGAATAAACAACTCATTTATTTATAGTACTTTGAAATATTACAATTTATGCTTTAGGATTCTTTTTATATTCTTGGACAAGACACAGAAACCATTTCTTTTTACTCTACGTTTCTCTTCCTATTATAAGACTACAGTCAAGCTTCCCTTTAATTTTTAAAGTTATGAGCAATCATGTTATGTAAGTAGAAGCTTGAAATACACAAGCATGTAAATGTATAGTCTAAAACTCTAATTAAAAAATTCATTGCATCTGGTTTCTATTAGATAAAGTACATAACTTTATTGTGCTGTGCTAACCAAAGAAGTAGGGAGTAATAAGGACAGGCCCAAAGATAAACTTCACCCTGCTTTACAGTTTGCATCAAGTCAGCCGGACTATAATCCTAGCTTCTACAAGCCTCCATGCATTCTGGTTTCCTAAGAACCAATAAAACACCTTTTGCCTTCTTTGGGCATATTTCTCATTTCTCCAAGATGTATGCTTTTTGTTGTATTTTCTAATTTTTTGGTTGTTTCTGGTTTTCATAAAACCTTGAAAATGTTGCAATGGTTTGAGTGAATTTTTAAAGGACCCTCCTTTCCTCTCTGTAGTTTTCACTGATGTTCTTCTGGTTACCTGGAACAGGAGCTCTACAAGGTTCAACAAGCTCTGTAAATCTGGATCTGTGAGAAACACTGAATCTTCTGCTATATTTAAAATATAATGAGAAGTTAATTTTGGGTGTCTTGTCTCCCATGTGAACAGGTTTAAGCACTTTTGGAGGGACTAGGATATGAATTTTACTTTTAACATTTCCTGATTACACTATAACAATTCACAAAACATTTGACTTATTTATTAAATTATTTACTGTATTGATTATAGTCAGCACAAATATGTTTTTATAGCTGGCTTACCCTTGCGATGCTTATCATCTGTTGTTCTGAGTCTCTCTGAATAATGATTTTTTTTGCAGCTATAGAAATAACGAATGGGTACTGACAGAAGGAAAACCTGCTCAACAAGTGAAAACAGAAAAAGCAAAATGGTGTATTTTTAGCAAAATTACACTAAGGGAATCTAGGTACCCCGTCTAACAATATAAAACATTACTTTTGTATTGTGTTTTACCATTTACAAAATGATTTTATGTGCACCTTTTAATTCCCACAGCCCTGTGAAGAATGTATCATTACTAGATGTGCAGTGCCTTCATTCTCTAAAGGAAGCTACATCTAATTTTCTGAAATGTGTGCTAATCATGTACATTGTTTATACAATAACTTCAGTTTATATAGTCACCTATATATGATAACCTGTGAAAAACATAGCCAATACCAGAACCAGGAGGCAGAAGTGTTGATGAAGAAGGCTTAGGACAGTGACTCATATGCTCCAGTTAAGATAAGAATCCAAGCCGGGCGCGGTGGCGCACGCCTGTAATCCCAGCACTTTGGGAGGCTGAGACAGGAGGATTGCGAGTTCAAAAGCCAGCCTCAGCAATGGCGAGGCACTTAGCAACTCAGTGAGACCCTGTCTCTAAGTAGAATACAAAAAAGGGCTGGTGATGTGGCCCAGTGGTCGAGTGCCCCTGAGTTTAATCCCCGGTACCACAAAAAAAAAAAAAAAAAAAAAAAAAAAAAAAAGATAAGAATCCATTATCATAAGAAATACAGCAATAACCATAGTATGCAAAAGCAAAGTAATGAATTTAAGACCACTAAAATAAAAATTAGGAAAAGGAGTATGTTGCTATTGGTACTATATTTAATAGTATAGTGACATGAAGTGATACCTAATTATAAAGGCATAACATTACCATCAAAATTTATGAAAATAATGTCTCTCCTGGGTCAGAGTCCTTATGTACAAAAGACACAAACTACATAGATAGAAATGCATTTAGAAAGAATGGGTATGGCAGGAATGATATTTTAGTAGTAGACTCCTATCAGAAGCAACTGCAATAAATCTATCAGTTATAGTTGGAAACCATCTGAGCACAGTCAGGTAGAGCATCAGGGTATAATGAAGACATTATGAGGAAAAAGGAGATAGGTCTCATATGAACTGAAAATGAGATAGCTTTCACTATGGGACAAAGCTGTTAATAAACAAGAAGAATTGTTCAGAGGTAGTGCATTATAATTTTGAATCACTAATGCCAACCAAAAATTTGGAAACAAAAGAAAATGCAATGAACTTAGCAGGATATGTGTTGGTTTTATTATGTACTTTAAAACATTGCTTGTCAACTTTTCCCTTGAAAAAAGATACCATGTGTATGAAACACCCAGAGAAACAGATGAGTCTGCTTATGGTCAGAGGCAATTTGCCCTACCTAAGATTCTAGGTCCCTCTTCATGTTCAGGATGTCATCAAGGGCTGATGGGTCATATTATCAAAACTCCTAAGTAACTCATTCTTGATACACTGTGCTGTGGAAGCTCTGTACTAAAAGATGTCACTGAAATATGCACAACTGTGGGAGTTGTTTTATGGTTATGATTATATTAAAATGGGAGGGAAAGGTATCTTTGCAAACTAAACTTTGCCAAGAAAACATCCATCATACTGATCAGAATTCCCCAAACAATTTTTGTTCAGTCCTGAGTGTTCAGATGTGGACCAAGACATCTCTGGAAGGCCATTCTGTATTTTAGGTCAATTCTGATAGCCTGGAGGGCCCTGGAAAGTTTAGCCAATTAATGAACTAATATGGGGTTTTGAGTTATTTATATCTAAACCATATCTATTAATTAGTCAGCTTTAAAATATGGCAACCTCCTGGATATCTCATGGTTTGGGAATAAGTTATGTTTGGAATAGTCTTGTTGGTTTAATCCAAACTAGAACTATGAAGATAAAGTGTAGTATATTAAAAAATTTGGTCAAGTATTCTGAAAATCTACTACTGTAAGTAATCTGTGGTGAAGCCCTTTCTCTGTAATATCTATTTATTTTGTACTATATTTAATGGACAGTCACTTTTTCTGCAGAACAAGGGAGAAAAGGAGTGAATATGTGTGTTTATGTGTACGTCTTTATGTGATCAATGTATTAGATTAGGCACTGGCAAACCATGTTCCCCAGGACAAATATGGCCTACTACCTGTTTTTGTAAACAAAGCTACATGGAATACAAATGTACTCATTCATTTACATATCATATAAGGCTGTTTTTGTGCTAAAATAACAAAACAATCTGTATAGCTCACAGAACTGAAAATATTTACCATGTAGTCCTTTACAGAAAAATTTTATTGGCTTCTGTGCTAATAAGATATAAGAAACTGCATACTAGGATAGAACCTTTCCCTTCTTGAAAACATAGTATTAAACAAACTAAAACCAAATTAACATGTATATAAATTAAAAATATAGCAGAAAAAGAAAATGCTTTAACAAACACAATGATATTTCAAAGCTGGATATCTAAATTATATATGTTTATATGTAAAGGTATGTGAGTTTATATATCTATAACTATATACCTATATATAGATATAGATATTTATATGAACTTAAAATCCAATCATTATTTCAACTAGTATTTCATTTAGGTGAATAATTAAATGATACCTGTGAGAGTTTCCAAAGCTCTGCCAAGTATGATATTCTTCCATGAGATCAATGTGATCCAATGTAGAATTATAGAAATCAGTATAAGGAATAAGGGGAGGGTCAACCAAATTGTTTGCAGTATCTGTAAATATAAATTCTAACGTAATGATCTTTTCCAACTTGCACATAATTTCATTCTAATAATAAAACACCATTTTAATGTCTAGCAGCTTTCCTTGACCTAAAAACTCCTGTTTTAAATGACTATAGTTCCAAATGAAAAAGATAATTTTAACATTGTGGTCAAAGTACAGCTAACAATTTCTTACTTTTAAAAAAAAACTTGCTATGTGGAATCATAAAAATACTAAAAAGAACATGCAGATGGCCATTTACTCATATATTTCCATATCAGTGAATTCTTTCCTAAGGGTCTTCAGTAACTAAAGTTCATGTTTTCTCAGGAATAACACTTAGCAGATCATATGCACTTTAATACTATAATACAGAATATTGCTCAGTAAAAGGTATAAAGCTTTTTTCATGCTTAATTTAATTGTGAAATCCATTATCAAAACAAAATAAATTTTTCCTTAAAAGGAATGGTTTAAAATTTAAGATTGATTCTACAGTACTTTTTAAAAAAATATTTATTTATTTGTTCTAGTTGTACACAATGCCTTTATTTTTACGTGGTGCTGAGGATCCCACCCAGCCATGCACAGGCTATGTGAGCGCTCTACCACTGAGCCACAACCCCAGGCCGATTCTACAGTACTTTGAGATACTTAAGAATGTCCCTAAGATTTAACAAAAGCAAAGAAAATGATAGAATAATAAAAACGTACTAAGTAAAGCCAACACTTTAGATGCTGATGGAATCCACCAGGAACATTTTGCTATAGGGGGAAATTCTTCAGGCTTCGCAGGAAACAGGCGTAAAGAAATAAATTGCAGCAATCTCTCTACCAATTGTTTGAACCTCTTCTGGGATAATCTGGTAAAGATTTTGAAATAATTCTAATCAAAATCCACATTTTTAATTTTGGCAATATATTTATAAGATATCAAACTATATCCTACACACATAAAATTTTAGACTAGCCTCTCAAATTCTATTTCTTAAGTTGCCAAATATTTGAAAAGATATAAAATCTTACCTTGAATACTGTTTCTTAATTAAGAAATAAATACCAAAATCATTACAAGGTTAACAATTAAATTTTTAAGACTTTGAATATTTACTAAATCTTCATTATTCACAGACTATATACATGTAAATTTACCTACTTGTTAATATTTAACTGCAACCCCAAAATAAATACTCGTGCTTTGTGAACATGCAAGAAATGGTGAAAATTTTGAGTTGACATGCACAGTCCCAGCTGAGCTCAAATAAAGTTATGCTCTGCTTTCTTATTTTAGCGCTCCTAGTGTAAACAAATGTTCTTTACACAGTCTAACAGCATGTTTTTCATATTTTTGTGTGTTTTTGGTGAGTTTGCTATTTCAAAATGGCCCTTAAGTATAGTGACAAATTGCTATCTAGTGTTTCTATGAACAAGAAGGATGTGATGTACCTTGTGGAGAAAATATGTGTTAGATAAGTTTCAAACCGGCATAATCACAATGCTGGCCATGAGTTCAATGTTAATGAATCAACAAAACTTAAGTGTCTTTAAAGCAGAACATTCATAAAGCAAAGTTGTGCATTGATTTGTTGACCAAAATGTGATTAGAAACTCCCAGAAACCTAACACTGTATTTTCCTAAGAAGCATTGGCTCAGTCAGTATTTTTTAATTCAGTGTTTGTGATGACTTTGGAGAATATTGTGAATAATAAGAACTGACTGAATTTAAACTTCATTTTGGAAATATTTTGCCTTTTCAGCTCTTACCTATCATAGAGAAAAGTCTTTGTTAATATAGATACAGTTCTGTGAAAAAAGAGTATTGCACTTCTACAACTTGATATTGATGGCTAACCTGTACTTTAATAATGTTTTTAGCTGATGAGGAAGCACCATTTACAAAATGATGAAATTTGTTACAAATCAATCATATAGGAAATAAAAAGGACATACATTAAAATAGTAAGGTCTGAGCAAACCCAGTCACCATCTTTGAGATACATGATAACCAATGACATGAATGTGAGATATAAAAGTTGGAAACAGTGGATGGAAATTCTCAACAATTTACACAAACAAAATGGTTACTTACACTAAAAACATTTATAATTCTAATTTTTTGGTACTATAGTATATTTTTATAATTGGCTGTTGAAGCATTATGAATTATAAAAGCAACATTTCTAAAGACCTAAAGCCATTCAAATGTTTTATTATGAAATTATTAATATCAAACTTAAAACCATGAGATTATAAAAGTTCTTAATATTTATAGAATGATTTACTTTTTAAACCAGTGAACTAGGAAATGATGGTCAGCTTCCACTAAGGTAGCTGTCTGTCGTAGCAAGTGAGCATAGATGACATACGTAGATGTGTTATTAAATTGAGGATTCTGAAAAAGATGTTAAAAATAATTGTATTAAAAATTTGTTAACATGTAAAAGGAAACAAACTAAATGAGTTAAGTGAAAAATTCAGGAAACTAAATTTGAGATTATAAAATACTTTAAAACAATAAAATATCTGTTATTTAGTTATAAATAGAGACTGATTTAGACTGTGATACAGTGACTGTGATACAATGAAAAGAGCATGAACTTTGGAGTTAAGACTGATCTAGGTCTGAGGGCCAATTCTACTACTTACTAGCAGTGTACCTTTAGGCATATTCCTTAAACTTTGTCAATTTCCTCATCTATAAAATGGGAATAATTGTGTCTATCTTAAGAGTTGTTTTGAGTATTTAAAAAGGAAACTGTATATAAAATACCTAGCTCAATGCCTTCATAAATGCTGGCAATCACTATTATCCAATTAAACAAAAAAAAAAAAAATTCAGGTTTTCTTTGATTTAAAAAATGCTAGAAAAGTGAAATAAAAGCTAGTAGTGAAATTTTTTGCCATTGTGAAAGTCAGCTGCATATCTCACAAAGTATAAGAGGGGAATCTCATAACTGCATCTAACAACTTTTAAATGTGAAAGGGAGACTGAAGGAGTGCTAAGCAAAACCTCCACTTATGTCCTCAAAATGTAAAACTTTACCACAATGCACATTTCATCATTTCCTGTGGAAAATTAACATAATGGAAAAATGAACTGAAATTGTGAAAAACAAGAAAGTACCATGTGTTTTTCAAAACCGATGTACTGGCAGGACAATTCAAAATTAGGGAATGATCATACTTATAACTTCATATTGGGGAAGAATAAGATATCATGAACAGAGCTTATTGCTCTTTCTTCTTAACTACCTCTTAGCCATTTTTTCCCTCCATTTCCACTTTTCTCTCTCTCTTTTTTTTCTGTCTCCCTTTCTCTCTTTTCCTTTTACTAGGCATAATATTGATTTTATAGCATCATATTATTGAACTAAGCACTATAACTTATTTAATATATTTTTACCTTTAAACAAATTAATATAGATTAACAATTTTTATAAACTGTAAAGAATAAAATGAGTGTAGTATGCTGCTAAGATAACATCCTAGAGCTCATTAAAGTTAGTTGGAAGAAAGGTGATTTGGAAGGAGAAGTAAGAAGCACTGCCATTTTGTTTGTTCCCGAATACTATGGCAGCTAAAGCAAGAACTTTATTAAAATTTTAATCCTCCATAATTTAGCTTCTGAATGTTTGTTTGTTACAGTATTGGTTACAAGTAATTATAACTCTAAAAAGTATCAATAACATTGACCAAAATGATACTTACCATTTGATATAATTTCATTTATGCATGTATATATTGAGATCTGAATTAGACAATTTTCACTAAATTCCTTCTCTCTTACCTGTAAAAGTATGAAATATGCTCTAAGATCATCTTTTGTTCGTGGGCTGAAACAGAAACAAGAACAATTGATTATAGCTGAATGTTTTAATCTCATAGTATCTAACTAAAAATAACCAATAAATGTTCCTATAAGAATTGAAAAAAGCAAAAAACAAAATGCAAACCTTAAATAACCATAACATTATTATTACTGAGACAGGAACATGTCTCTAATATGCTGAAATATAAATTCTCCTATATCTATCCTAGGCTGGTTCTGAAGATATCAAAAGACAGAGTTAACTAAGATAGCAATAACATTTTGTGAGATAAAAGTCATGACTAACTGGAAATAGTTAAGTGTCTAATAAATAATCTTCGATTTACGCTCTGGTGTTTTTGTTTTAATAAGGGATAATCTTAATAGTTATTCATCAAAGAAAGAAAATATGTCTGTGTTTATAGGTTCATTCCTGAAGTGACAGGCATAGAAATGTCTGCATATCAATTCATACTTTGAATGCACCTAGAATGTTTTAATCAAAAGAATCATATTTTGGATATCTCTGAAAAGAGAGTAATTTAAACTGTTTTTCCATGTTAATCTAGATTTTCACAGCATCAGATTTCACTAAGAACTTTTGTTATTCCCTAGGCTAGTGTTTCTCAATTGCTCAAAACCTATTCAATAATCTCACAGATACCCAGAAGTAGCTTTCTGAATTAAATATATTTAACCTACATGACAAACAGATGCAATTCAAGATCCTTGATGGGATCCTGGATTGAAAAACCCCAGACACTAAAGCATTTATTATTCCCAAGGTTGATGAGTGCTTCTTTTTCATCCACTCAATCTATTTCTAATTTATCACCTTTAATTCCAAGTTCTTGCCTGGTCTCCCTAGGACTTTATATGTCTGGCAGTGTAATTTATGCCCACATGAATTATCAGGCACAGACAACAAATAGTATAAGTAGGTTTGATTCCTTACAATGTTTTTGATGATATTTTTATTAAAATACTTAAAATACCTAGCTCCTAGTTTGGCCTCATCTTTTCAGTCCTGAGATAGTTAACTAAGAAGTAACAAGAATTTCTTCTTTCTGAGGCCAGAAACTGATTTTCTCAAGTTTTCTCTGGCTACCAGGAAGCTAAAGGTAATAATAATGTGCTTATTATTTCACTTAGATTACTGAGTAGTACTCATCCATTGTTTGCAAACCACATATATCTGTACACAAAACACTTTATACACAATTTTAAAAGAGTCACAGATTTTCTTCCTTCCTGTCTATGTACAGATCCTCCTGAGACTTCATATATCTTATGTCAGTTTTGTTGCAAATGGCTATAATCCCTTTCTCATCCATGTTATTATAATTATAACTCAAAGTATTTCCTGAGAGTGAAAACTTAAGATATATGAGATGTGTAAATTAATCATCTATACTTATTAAATATTAGTTAAAATTACCCTTTCCATTCTCGTAATAGGCTGTTAATGATTCCCTTTAATACTGTCTTCTGAATATCTTGAGGCTGTAGGCAAAAGAAAATTATAAGGCACACTAATTAGTATTAGCTATTTAGGTGACTTTTATATGTTAATTTTATTTACAGATCTGTTTCAATAACTAAAATCAGAGTTGATGACTGAGGACTGACAAGGTAGATTCATTTTACATGTGAAAATTCTAAGAAGCACCAATAACATAAAATTATAATGAGAATGTTCCCTTTGATGTATAATGTACAATCTGCACAAATATATGTGGTGGTTCTTTGATGACCAACAATAGTTCTACATAACTGAAAAACAATTTTACTTTCCCTGACTTTTAATCTTAAAATCATGAACATAAGCCCAATAGTAGTGAGTCTGCCAGTTTAAATTGGTTGTATATATTTCAAATATACTTAGTCCTAATAAGTTACGATTAACAGTTAAACTCACAATTCATTAAGTACAAATTATTTTTAATTAAAAATGTAAGCTAAATTTTTTCATTATTGATTCCTTACAATATATTTGTAAAAGGTATAACATTTCTTTATAATTTAGTAGTTCAAATACTTTTTAAAAAATATTTATTTATTCGCTTTAGTTGTACACAATGCAATGCATTTATGTTTACATGGTGCTGAGGATCGAACCCGGGCCGCGCACGTGCTAGGCGAGTGCTCTACTGCTGAGCCACAACCCCAGCCCTCAAATACTTTTTAAAAATTTTATTTACAAGCCTCTTAAATAAGAATGAAAATGAAATATATCTAGGTGATACTTCAGTTTATAATAAATAATAAAATAAAAAAAAATTAACTAGAAGCATCAAATAATCAGAAAAAAATTGTGGGTTATGTTGTTATATGAAAAAGGCAAAACAAAAACAAAAAACCAAAAAACAAACCCACAAGTACTTATTATGGATTTATTTAAAAACCACAACCATGACTTCTAAGACACATTTGTCAACATTCACCTGATCTCTTATGCTCTGTGTGTGTGTGTGTGTTTAAAGTATCATTCCTTTCTCTTCCTCTGCTAACAGTGATCCTTCACACCCAGAAGGCAAATACTACTCCTGCTCAACCACTTATTTAGTGTCTGCTTGAGAAATGGAAAGTTGTAGGATAAAGATCAAACAAATGTTTTGATTGTACAAAGTTTGTGATAACAAATCTCAAAAAGACACTCAATACCACTGACAGTCATATATTTCCCTAGTTCATTTACCTCCCTATTCCCCAAGAGAACTATATTTTAGACTTGCTCCTGTGTGTGTGTATTTGTATGTTTTTTTGTTTGTTTGTTTATGGTCTTTCAAGATGCTTTTTAAAAGAGTTTATGTCATTTGTTTTGCTGACTATTTCCAAATTTGAAATTTTTCTATTTTTATCATGAATATATTTTTGGCAAGAAGACTTATAAACAATGCATCTAAGTGCATCACATACAGAAGCACTTGATGCCAGTTGTCAGTTTGGTGATTTGATTAACTGGTTAAGATAATGATTGAATCAATTCTTACTATATGGTTGCAAATCTTAATTTTTAAACTTTATTATTCCTTTTACATTTATTAGTTCACATTTCTTTCCTTTATTCTACATTTATCTATCTACCCATCATGTATCATTTATTATCAGTATAGACTTACAAGATTCTTATTTCACCTAGTGGTTATAATTCATTATTATCATTTTAACAGCCAAATTGTCTCAGATTTGGCCTCTATGACAAGCTGGCTCTGTAACATGCTCACATCATTTTCTTTATTTGTCATAGACTTTTTTTTTAGAGCAGTCTTAGGTTTACAGAAAAGTTGTGCAGAAAGTAGTTTCTATACATACCCTCCCCAATTCTTTACATGGTTTTCCTTATTAGTAGTATTGTGCATTAGTGTGAAACATTTGTAATAATTAATAAACCAATATTTAATACATTATTATTAACTAAGATCCATAGTTTACATGTGGGTTTACTTTTTGTATTGCTTGTTCTATGGATTTTGACAAATGCATAATGTCATGTTATCTGTTATTATAGTACCATATAGAATAGTTTCACCATCTTAAAAATCTGTGCTTCACCTACTCATTCCTCCTTTCCTCTTTCTGCACCAAACTCCTGCCTCTTCCAGTTGGAATCATTTAGTGTGTAGCCTTTTAAGACCAGCTTATTTTACTTAGAAATATGTATTTAAGGTTTCCACATGTCTTTTGTGGCTTGGTAGCTTATTTTTCATAATGTAGATGCCCCCCACAATGTATTTCATAATTTAGATGCCCCCACATAATGTAGATGCCCCCACAATGTGCTTATCCATTTACCTACCTGACATTTTGGTTGCTTCTAAATTTGAAAATTATGAATAAAGCTGCTATGAACATTTGCATGTAGTTTTTTTGGGTGAACATAAATTCTTAACTCTAAATACCTAGAAGCACAACTGCTGGATCATATGGTAAGCTTATGTTTACCTTTGTAAAAAAAATGAAAGCATTATTAAAATTAGTGGGATATAGCAAAAAAGAGTACTCAGAAGGAAGTGTATAGACTGGACATATTAGAAGAAAAGTAAGATCTAAAACTAAAACAAAAGAACAAAATAAATTCAAAGTAAGCAGAAGAAAAGACATAATAAAATAGCAGAAATCAATCAAATTGAAAATGGAACTATAAGAGAAAATCAAAATTCAAAATGCAGCAAAATCAAATATTTAGATGTTTATTTAAAAAGACTAGTAATAGGGAATGGAGGGAAGGGAGGGAGGATAGGCAAAGGAATAACAGTGGAATGAATTTGACATAATTCTCCATGTACATATATGAAAACAGCACAGTGAATCCCACTATCATGTACATCCATAAGAATGGGATTCTAACTAGAATAAGATATATTCCATGCTTGTATAATTATATCAAAATGTATTCTGTTGTCATGTATAACTAAAAAGAACTTATAAATTTAAAAAAAAACCAAAAAAATTTAGATGCCCACTCCCCCTCCAAAAAAAAGACTTGAGTAAAATTGATAAACTTCTGGCCAAACAAATCAAGAAAGGAAGAGAGAACACATTACTTACTTATACCTGAAATGAAAAAAAGGATCATTATTTCTGATCACGGGGAAATTAAAAGGATAATAAAGGACTATTATGAGTAAGTCTATGCTCATAAATTTGAAAACCTACATGTGTTCTTTTTTTTAATATTTATTTATTTGCTTTAGATGTACACAATGCAATGAATTTATGTTTATGTGGTGCTGAGGATCGAACCCAGGCCGCGCATGTGCGAGGCGAGCGCTCTACCGCTGAGCCACAATCCCAGCCCCCTAGATGTGTTCTTAAAAGACACATATAGCAAAATTCATACCAGGAAAAACAAGACCATCTGAATAGGCCTGTTCCTATTAGGCCTAACAGAATCAATAATTGACAAACTTCAAAAACAGAAAGCACCAGGCCCTTATGCTTTTATTGGCGAGTTCTACCAAATACTTAAGGAAGAGATGAAATCAATTCTTTACAACTTTTTCCAGAAAATAGCAGCAGAGAGAATATTTTCTGATTCTGTGAGGACAGCATTACCCTAATACTTACATCAAAGAAAGATATCACAAAAAAGAAAAATTATGGACCATCTCTCATGAACATAGATACAAAACACTTAACAAAATATTACCAAAAGTGTATAAAAAGAAGAATTATTCACCACTACCAAGTGGTATGTATTCCAGGTATGCAGGGCGGGCTCAAAACTTGAAAATTAATTTATGTGTTTCATTTTATCAACAAACTGAAGAAAAACCATATGATTACATCAATACAAATGAATTATTAAAAAAAATCCAACACTCATTCATGATAAAAACTATCAGCAAATTAGGAATAAAGATTTTTCTCAATTTGATAAATAGCACTCATAAGAATCCTACAGCTAACATCATAATTAATGGTGTGAAACCAGATGCTACAGGTTCATCTTGTGTGTTCCCACATCAGTCATGAAATTAGTTATTTCTCTAGTGAACCTAATTCCTTTCAGTGGGAATGGAATTTAGAAGTAAAGATATATACGCTGAAGTGCTCACTGATAGTGGGGTGTTATTGCTCCTAGGCCTTTTTAGTGTATGGGGCTAGGACACATACACGAGTGTGTGTGCATTTAAATCTATTTTAAATCTATTAAAAACCACAAGTTCATCATGATGTCTCCAATTTTAATTCAACAACCTTTTTTAGCATTCTCCCATCCCATTTTTCCATATTTGTAACTCCATTTTCTAAAAGTGAGAAACACAATAATCAGCATCTTAGATATGTTTACTTATTTGTTTAGTTCAACGATATACAAAGTTAACCAATCAATACCAGTGAGGAAACAAACAAACGAACAAGAAAAGCTGAAGATTTGTTTACAATTTTGAGTTTTTTTGTTATCTTCAAGTTTAAGATCTATAGTTTAAAGCACTGTGGTGAAAAGTCATTTTGCTGAGTGTTTTTAAATATATGGTATAGTATTCAAAGTATAGTTAGGTTTACTTATTTGAAATATATTTTAAAATTTTTGTTTATATTTCTGTTTAGAAGGTTTCCCCCCAGTGTCTACATATTTGGTTTTTTAGTGTACAGAAAGCATAAATATCATTCCAAGGCAAAAGATGTCAAAGAAGTGTACACAGGGGGAGAACTACTGGGTCACAGTGTATGCATATGTTTAGTGATTGTATATAATACCAAGTAGTTTTCCAAAGAGATTGTACCAATTTATAGTCATCTCATCAGGATATGAAAATTCTAATTGTTACATAATACTGCTAATACTTGATAAAGATTTTGCAAAATTTTTATTGAATTTGATGAATATGTAAAGTTATTCCACTGCTTTGGTGACAAAGGATGTTAAGTACCCTTTTCATATATTTAACAATGAGGTATTCAGATTGGGAGTAAGACAAAGAAGTCTGCTATTAATTCTTTCATAAGAAATTATACAAGAGATATTAACCAGTGCAATAAGGCGAATATGTATAACATCCATTCGATATAAGAATTGAAAAGAGATAAAAATCTGTATTTCTCCACAAATGATATGATTGTGTACACAGAAAATCAAAGTAAATTTATTGATGTACTATTAGAATTAAAGAGTGAATTTAGCAAGGTAACTAGATAAATACATACAAATATTGCCATATATTAGTTACGGCTAAAATGAAATTATAGTAGCATCAAAAACAAACCAAGTACCTAGAAATAGATGTAACAAGAAATGTGTAATATCTCTACCCAGAAGAAAATTCAAAATACTACAGAGAGAAATTGAAGGTAATTGGAGGGATATATCATGCTGACAGACTGAAAGGATATCAGTTTTTCACATACTGATCTATAGCTTTGGGATTCTCAAAATGTTGTCCCTGGATCAGGAGCATTAATATATCCTGGGAACTTGTTACAAATGAAAATTCTTGTGTTCTATCCAGGACCTACAGAGTCTGAAACTCTGTATTATAAAAAGCACTTTTATGACTGATACACACTAAAATTTAAGAACCACTGATCTATCAGTATAATTCCAATACAATCAAATAGCTTACCTTCTTTTCCTGAATCAGTGAAGCAGGCTATTAGCAAGCCTTTCTAAACAAAGACTGCATATAAAAGTATTTTGTTTAGTTCTCAGTTAATTAGAAGAATAAAAGAATAAAATTACCTAACTTTCTAAGAATTCCAAGTATATTTACTATAAAATTATATCAGAGTTTCTATGTAATTATTCTACAAGATGATTTTTTCCCAATGGTTGTGTGTCTGTACTTGAAGTACAGAAGAGACACAGAATTATATTATTTAAGTGTTTCCATAAATAATACTCACAGTATTAAGTAAGGCATCATATACAGCATTCACAAATTTAGCATTAATCCCAGAGTCTTCAATGGTATTAAATGAGGCAGCAGCATCTTTCTGCAAATTCAATTAAAGAATTAAGTTTATATAACATGTTAAGAACTGCTCTTAGTAATATTTGAACCATACTTTTCCTTGAAATTTTCTATTTTGTGGTCTGATGATTAAAAGGAAGTATTAGGGCAAAATTACTGAAAATAAAAAACCAATGCCTAAGAACTGTTTCAATAACTTTCTTTTTTGAAAATCAAAGAACTGGGTCAAACATTAACACTAGTACAAATAAATACGTAATATATAATTTAAAAATCAATATACATATATGCTTGTTGTAAAGTTGTTTAAATCAATATTAAGTAGAAAATGAGGCAATTCTGCCATATCTTTTTGGGAAAATTTAAAACTAAGAGTGAATTAAAATGTGTTGTATGTATTATTACCTTAAATATAGCATTTAATTCTGGGAAAGAATCAAATGTTGTGAGATAAAAATCATGTACTGTTTTCCAATCTCCTGATGACTTAACTTTTTCCACATCTTCCCTAAAATGAAAACACATATTAATAATATATAGATAGAAATATTATTCAGGTAGTCAAAGCATTCCTTTTTACACATGTATGTCACCAAACATGCAATTCAAAATACTGAAACAGAATAAAGAAATCTGTTCCAGTTAGTTAATTAAAATATAATTTGTTAATTTATAATTCTTAACTGGATTAAAATGTTAATCTAGTTTCAAGTTACCATTCATCTACTTTTAAAAAAAGTTTATTCTTGACATGTCCCTTCTAATTATTACTCTTTCTTCTCCTTCTTAGTCAAACTTCTGGAGATTTTGTTTATATTCTGTATCTCTGCTTTCTCATTCCCATCAAGTTCTTCAAATTATGCATTTTGGTTTTCTGAATAGTGACATATTTTATAGCACGTTGCATAGTAGCTGAATTAATTTTTTTAAAAATAACATTTTATTAGTTTATCACCCCCTTTATTTATTTTTTTTTTGCCTGTTTTGACTCCTATTCTCTTTCTTAAGTGTTTCCTTTCTTTTGCTACAATATATCTAACCCTAACCTGTTATTCCCACATTGGTTTTCACCTTCCACTTGAGACATCTAGTCTTTTGTGTCTTCTTTCTTGGCTAATAGCTCATAATGATCCACAAGTTCAATTAATTTCTCACACAAAGATGTTAAATTAAATAAAGTCCTGACATGCAGATGATAATAAGTCTATATGTAAGAGTGAGTTGAAACTTACTGAAAATCTTTCATAGTTTTGGGCTGGGTAGGAAGGATAGGTTCTGTAAGGACTGGGGCCTTCATTTCAGATGATAATGTATCTATAGGGATACGCTGCTTTTGTCTAACATCAAGGCAAATTGGTGGTAGGTCTCTCACTGTGAATTATAAGAAAGCATTCAATATTATTAGTTACAGAATCTTTCCAAATTAAAAAAATCCCAGGATAACTCAACATGAACAGAAAACAAATTATTTTGTATTGTATTCATTTTGGGATCATGTAACAGAAAAACCTATCATAATGAAGCATACTTACTAATGGGCTTATCCCCACCCTCTTTCACAACAGTTTTTAGGCTGTACCTTACTTCCAGGTGTGTATTTAATATAAAGCTTTTCCCTTTTTCCCTCCTCACTTAAAAAAGTTGTCTTTTAAGGAATACTTTAGTGAGGCTCAACATTTAATGTGTATAAGCTTTTTTATTATATGCAAATAATTTATGTCCTCTGTAGTTCTTTGCTGGAGCATTACCTTTTTTTTTTTTTTTATCAATTAGCATGACATTTTTAAACATTTTTCTTTCTTTTTTTTTTTAATATTTGACAATGTGCTGTTTGCCCTTTCCTTACATCTCATAACCTATTAATTGTAAAATAAAACAAGTACAGAAAAAAATCTCAAAAACAAATGTATGGTTTAATGAGTTATTATGAGGCAAACTTTGAATCTTTGAAACCACTAACTTGTTAAGGAACAGACTCCCCTGTGCTCCAATTACCCATAATTGGAGAGTTTCTGCCCATTTTCTAATTTCTCTCAAATTCTTTTTATAGTTTTTTAAATTTTAAACATTTTATTCTTTTCTTCTTTTGGTTCTCTTATGGCTGAATACATTTGCTTTTGTGTTCCTTTCTAGAGATACTAGAGATCAAACCCAGAGCCTCATACAGTAGGAAAGTGCTGCTTGCAGAGCCACTGAGCGAAATCATTCCCAGCTGTTTTTGTGTTCCTTTTGGTTTATTTCTAATTTTAAAAAAATATTGCTAATTCTTTCTTTTATTTGCTCCCCTTATCTCTGAGTTTTTGTAATTCTGATTTATGTTGTTCTTTCAAGCATTATATCATATTCTTAATGTATTTTGGTGGACTTTGAAATAGGATTTTTCTTCTATTTTTGTGGGCATGTATTTCTGATGTATTTTTACTGTCTGAATGGCTGCTAATTAATTCCTTATTCCATCATAATAAATTTTTGTAATTAAAAATTATATAATTTGACCATGATCCTTTCATTAATTTTTATTTGTAAACATTATGTTCAAACTTTAAGAACCAGGTTTACCTTTTTTTTTTTTTTTTAAATGTAAAATTCAAATATATAGTGGCTTTGCTGTCTGAGGGACCCTATGTCCCTCCTTCCACTTTCATTCAGGTATCTTTTTCTTAAACTCCATTGTCCTTGTGCTGTTCAAAATTTATTCTAAACTCTGTATGGGCCCTGAACTGGAAGGAAGCACTAGCTAGTCTGGAAAATTATCAGGGGTTTCACCGCTTCCTTTAGACCTCAGCATGAGATTTCTGTATTCTCTTGCTCTTGACAAAATGATGTCTGGTTTCAGCCTCTGCTCTCAAATCGTGCTCCTGAACTTCCCAGTGGATGTCTTTCATTTATTCTGAAGCCTTCCTGTTTTAAAGTCCACCAAAACAGCCCTTGTGCTTCCTTCTGATGCCTCCTTCCCAGAAATTAACATATGGAAAACTTAAAAGAGTTCTGGTGATTGTTCTGCTTATCTTTTAGGGTTTATGTGGACATTTTATCAGCTAATTTTGTTGTAAATGACATCCATGATTTTAAATGAAGCAACCCAACACAGGAAGTTATTTATTTCATTAATTTTCCCTCCTTTATTTCATACTGAAAACATTAAAGGCTATGGCTTGAGTATAGCTTTAGCCTTATCCCAGAAATTATGATGCAGCATTCTTATAGCTGTTATTTCTGAAAACTTTAGGTTTAATTTCATTTATTTAACCTTAGAAATTAAGGCTCTATTTAAAATATTTTAAAAGCACTATCCTCAAATTTCCATTAATTCTAGTTTCTTAACATTTCAATTGAGAAAACAGACTACAAAACTATTCTATTTTGTAAAATTTTGTTTTTAACTTTTCTATTTGAAAGTTATAAAGTTAGTCTCAGAAAAACATCATAATTAATGAGAAAATATTACAAGTGTTCCCTTTTAAACAAGACCAAGAAAATAAATAAATAATGCCAGGCATGGTGGCACACACCTGTAATCCCAGCAACTCAGGAGGCTGAGGCAGGAGGATAGCAAGTTCAAAGCCAGCCTCAACAATTTAGCAAGACCCTATCTTGAAATAAAAAGGACTGGGGATGTGACTTAGTGTCCCTGGGTTCAATCTCCAGTATTAAAAAAAAGAAGAAGAAGAAAGGGAAAAGAAACATATTATCATCACTTTCATTCAATACTGCTCTGGAGATCCCAGTTTGATATAAAAAATATACTAGAGACACAGGATTAGAAAAGAGGAAATAACACTGTCACTTGCAAATGATCCGTTATAGAAATAGGCAAATCCAAAAGAATCTATAGACACATAATGAGAAATAGCAAAGTACAGAGATGAAAAGAAACCCACAAAATCAACACTACTTCTAAATACCAGCAGCAAACAAGTAGAAAACATAATTTAAAAGAAAAAATGTAAATGCAGGGGCATAATTCTGAATTCTTTGTACTAAGTACTAACGAATGGAGTATTACTTAGCCATAAATATGAACGACATACGGCATTTATCAGTAAATGGACAGAACTGGAGAATGTCATGCTAAGTGAAATAAGCCAGTTCCAAAAAGTCAAAGCTTGACTGTTTTCTCTGATTTGTGGAAACTGATCCAAAATAAGGGTGAGGGGTAAAATAAACAAACAGAGAGAAAGGGAAAAAAAGGGAAAGGGAATTTCATGTAAAAAGAGAAAAGATCAGTAGAATAGATGAAGGGAATTGAGGAGGAAGAAGAAAAGGGAAAAGGGAAGAACATGGAATAAATCTGACCAAACTTTTGTATGCATGTATGGATGTGGCACAGTGGGGCCTAGCATTGGGTATATTCACAGGACATTAATTTTAAAAAATAAAGAGAAAGAGAGAGAGAGAGAGAGAGAGAGAGAGAGAGAGAGAGAGAGAGATGGAAAGGAGGGAGGAGGGGAGTAAAGGGTGGCAGGGAAGTGCTGGAGGCTGAACTGAAGCAGGTTTGTATTCCAAACTTTTGATAATGTCAGATGTATCTTGGTGTTATATATAACTAAAAATAATATTTTTAAAATGTAAGCTCTCTAGAGACGAAATGAAATTGTGTTGAGAGAATAAAGACCTAAGTAAATGGGAGGACATACCATGCTCATGGCTAGAAATGCTATCATAAAGAAGTCACTTTTCCTTGCAATTACAGATTCCATGCAATTCCATAAAAATCCCAGCTTATTTTATAACTTGATAAACTGATTTTAAAAGTTAATTGGAAAACAAAAGGAACAAGAATAACCCATGTTGTTTCTAAAGAAAAGGAAAAATAAAAAGAACAAAAAGAATAAAAAAAAAAAAAACAAAAAAAAAAAGAAGAGGGGGAATCTTGTTCCACCAGATATCCAAACTTTTGAAGCTGTAACTCAGACTGTGTTTGACTGATACAGGATCAGATACATCAACTAACAGAACAGAGAACTCAAGAGTCATGCCCAGACATACATGAAATGTCAATATATTAAATATATAGCAGATTACTAGAAAATAAAGAAAGGACCTGAAAACATGGAAAACATCAAGGAAACAAAATAAAGTTGGATTCTTATTTCACATTCTGCCTCTGGCCAAATATATGAAGATTTTAGTTATTCTGTCTTTTCAGCCCTATTCTCTTTTTCCTCTATTTCTGGTACTCTGATAATAGGAATGTAACATTTTTTGTTATATTACTACAGGTCCATGAGACTCTCTTCATTTTTTTCTTAGTCTACTTTCTTTTTACTCTTAAAATTTGGTAATTTCTATTCTTCTATCTTTCAATTCTGTCCCCTCCACTCCGCTGTTGAGTCTATCACTAAGTTTTTTACTTTGTTTAATTGTATTTTCTCAGTACTTCTACATAAATAGAACAGATCAATATTTTATAAAGTTGAAATTCTACAATAATGAAATGAACTTATGTAGAATTTAATTCTACTCTAACATAATCAGGATATGTTTTTAACTAAGCAAATACAGCTGTATCAATAATCACAGCACAGTAACATAGCTATTAAGGTTATCTTCCTTTCTTCCTTACTCTCCTTCCCACTTAGAGCTTCTATTTTGGATTTATAATCAACTTTAGTAGGCTAAAAAAATTAGTGTTTGGGTATGTTTTAAAGCTAACTTTTATATCAGAATATAGTTTAGAGATGCTAATTTTTCATATACAACAGAAATGGTTTTCAAACTTTATTGTATCTCATAATTGCCCAGAAGGCTTGTTAAACAAAGATTACTAGGCCCTCTCCAGAGTTTGTGGGTACGTAGGGCTGGGGTAGGGCATAAGAATTTGATTTATAACATGCTCCCAGGTGATGTTCTTGCTGCTAAGTCTGGAGACTACTGTGAGAAACACTGTTCAATAGTTTTAGATGAGAGGATAATGACGTCAACAATACAGAATATATTATTAAATTTCCTTAATTATATATATATATATATTTTTTGTGGTACCGGGGATTGAACTCAGGGGCACTCGACTACTGGGTCACATCCCCAGACCTTTTTCGTATTTTATTTAGAGACAGGGTCTCACTGAGTTGCTAAGTGCCTCGCCGTTGCTGAGGCTGGCTTTGAACTCGCGATCCTCCTGCCTCAGCCTCCCAAAGTGCTGGGATTACAGGCGTGCGCCACCCGCGCCCGGCTTCCTTAATTATATTTTAACTAATTAATTAATTTGGTGCTGGAGAGTAAACCCAGGGCTTTGCACATGCTAAGCAAGTGCTCTACCACTGATTTATATCACCAAACCTTTCCATTTAATTTTGAGAAATGTTCTTGCTAGGCTGCCCAGGATGGCCTTGAACTTGCAATTTTCCTGTCTCAGCTTTCTAAGAAGCTGGGATTATGTTTTATAATAGGTCTTAATTATGCTTTATAATTGATTTTATGTCCTTTACTAAATATGGAAATTTGTATTATAAGCATAAATTGAATATAGGTTCAATTTATCCACAAATGTTATCTTATGGATTATATTTATAAATTTTATTAATAGGAAAGAAAAGAGCATTTTAGCAGGAAAGAAATAAAGGGATAGTTGTTTTCCTCTCTTTAACACCAGTCTTGTCATTGTTAACTCTATGGTTCCTCTACGGTTTTTCTTCCTCTTTCCTATCCCTTCCCACACATTTTTATTAATATCATGCTGAAGTAGAAGAAGAGTGAAATCTTAGTAAAAGAAGAGGATTTTGGCAGAGTCTGAATGGGGACAAAGAATAATGCCAAGACCTAGAGGATTATATTGTAAGGTTAGGACCAGAGGCCTAGATGGGATCTATTTTTGGTGCAAAAGGTAACTTGAACTAAAGAATAATGCAGAATGTTAACATACTATGTTAAT
Organism: Tamias sibiricus; assembly: GCA_025594165.1. NCBI lineage: Eukaryota > Metazoa > Chordata > Mammalia > Rodentia > Sciuridae > Tamias > Tamias sibiricus. The sequence continues at coordinate 135,107,828 of CM046663.1, read as the reverse complement.
GAAACTTGAGTCAGAAGGAAAGGCCAAAAACTTTGCTCACATTAGTGAATGAAAGCCAAACTACAGGATGTGACATTCAGCTATTAAGAAAAGAAAAATAACAGTTCACAGCTGCTCTCATGTCCCTGAATATTAAGGCATTGTTTCTAAAGACAGACTTTTCTGCCTATTCTCACAGATGGTTTTTTAAAATCTAATTCAAAAGAGAAAATCAATAACTATGGTGATGGAGATTAATTAAATCTCAAACTAATACCATAAATAGAACAAGCAAGTCTTTGTTCTGTCATATGTAACTTTGTCTATAATATAGGATATTGTAATACACTGAAGAAAGCAAAAATATATTTATCAGTGAAAACCTGTCATTTAGGTTTCATTCAGTCAATACTTGGGAACACTCTGTGCTAAATTGATAAGCAGTAATCATTTTCCCTTTCTTTTAATATACTGTTGCCAATTTTAGTTGGTTGCTTAGAAACATTGAGTAAAACACTTGAAGCCAATGTAAGAATAAGGAAGGACTGTGGTGCAGGCTGACGGTTTATCTAAAAATGTGAAGATCATAATACGACTATGTATAAGGGTGTAAGAATATCAGCTGGATCACTGTTTTCAAAGTCTGACTTTGACTGGAAACTAGTAGTATACTGTTTTCCACAACTTCAGTCACCAAAATGAAGACTGACATTTTCAATTAGCCACATGATTAGGAGACTGAAGACTGGTTCTGGATAGCTGGCACAGATGGCAACAGTAGGATCAGAGGTAAACAAGAGACTCTAAGTAGATTGGGTGTTCAGTAGGAGAACCTTTTCCTCTCTACTGCTGGAGAGGAAGTCTTGACATAAAAAGTTTTGCAGCTGGTAAGACACTCCTACCCTAAGTTTCTCATATGTAATGGAAAATACCAGCTTTTAGAAATAACGGAGTAAAAAGTCCTGTTGGTGTCTGAGTTGCTAAATTTGTTAACCTTAGACAAGTCATTGAATCTTTGGGCCTCAGTTTTGATATTATAAAATGAAACAACAAGCTTAATTGCTCTCAAGGTTCCAAAGAAGAACTTTAAAGGCCAACTTGGGTGCTAAGGGAACAGGTTTACTGAGAGTAGCTCAGCTTAATATACTGATGCTTTAATTTTTGTTTTTAAAAATAGCCTTTTTCTACAAAAATAAAAATGACTGTGATTATCAAAACAGACATTACAGTGATGCATAAAATGATCTGTAATAGACAAACTTGTAAACTTAAAATATGTAAGTCATCTAAAAACTTGATTTTAGTTATATTTTTCTGCCCTACAATATGCTATTAGGAAAAGTTCTTAAGTAAGAGTAAAAAACTCTGTCTTCACAAAAAAAGAAATTCGATCAGTTAATATATGAAAAAAATGTTCAACATCTCTAGCAAATAGAGAAATGCAAATGAAAACTACACTGAGATTTCATTTCACTCCAGTAAGAATGGCAATTATAAAGAATACAAGTAACAATAAATGTTGGAGAGGATGTGGCAGAAAATGTACACTCATACATTGCTGGTGGGACTGAAAATTGGTGCAACAACTTTGGAAAGCAGTAGGGAGATTTCTCAGAAAACTAGAAATGGAACCACCATTTGACCCACTTATCCCACTGCCTTTGAATATGGGCCAGTCTTAATGGTTCACTGCTAATAAACAAATGTGAGAGAAGTGATGTTGTATGACTAGGTTGTAAAAGACAATAAAATTTCTTCTTGGCTCTCTCTTTTGGAATGCTTACCCTTGGAATTTAGTTATCATAGTGTGATTTAAAATCAGTGTGCTATAGTGATGCAGCCACATAAATTTTTTAAAATATTTATTTATTTGCTTTAGTTGTACACAATGCGTTCATTTGTACATGGTGCTGAGGATCGAACACGGGCCATGCACGTGCTAGGCGAGCACTCTACCGCTGAGCCACAACCCCAGCCCCCACATCAATGTTTACAGCAGCTCAATTCACAATAGCTAAGCTATGGAACCAACTTAGGTGTCCTTCAACAGAAGACCGGATAAAAAAATGTGGTATGAGCTGGGGTTGTGGCTCAGTGGCAGAGCACTTGCTTAGCAGATGTGAGGCATTGGGTTCAATCCTCAGCACCACATAAAAATAAACAAAATAAATAGATACTATGTCCATTTATAACTAAAAAATATTTTTTTAAAAGAAAATGTGGTATATACACACAATGGAGTAATTCAGCTATAAAGAAGAATGACTTTATGACATTTCCCATAATGGAAATGGATCTTAATGGATCTGGAGACTATGCTAAGTGAAATAACCCAGTCCCAAAAAGCCAAAGGTCAAATGTTTTCTCTGACATGTGGAAGCTAAATCACAACAAGGGGGAAAGAGGGAAAGAATAGTAGTTCAGTGGATTAGACAATGGGGACTGGAGGAAAAGAAAGGAAGATAGGCAAAGGAAAAACAGTAGAAAGAATCTGACATAATTTTCTTATGTACATATACTGAACCTGACCATCATGTATATCTACAAGAATGGGTCCTTACTAGAAGAAGATGCATGTCATGTTTGTATGATTATATCAAAATGATTCTACTGTCATGTATAACTAAAAAGAATCAATAAATTTAAAAAAACTTACATTTTATTTTCCTGGATCTATATATTACATTTATATATATGGTAATTTTAAAATATATCCATAAATTCTTTGATACTCCTTCCATAAAAAGACAGAGTCTAATTCTCTTGCCTTTGAATATGGGCCAGTCTTAATGGTTCACTGCTAATAAACAAATGTGAGAGAAGTGATGTTGTATGACTAGGTTGTAAAAGACAATAAAATTTCTTCTTGGCTCTCTCTTTTGGAATGCTTACTCTTGGAATTTAGTTATCATAATGTGAGAAAGCCAAGAAGCCACACAAAAAGGCCATATATAGGTGATCTAGCCCTAAACCCATCTAAGGTATAAGCCTACAGCTAGCATCAATAACTAGGCATAGGAGTGATCAGGCCCTTGGTGATTCTAGCTACCTCAGTCTTCAAGTCACCTCAGCCAATGCTCAGGAGAACAAAGATGAGCCATCCCCACCGATCTTCACTCAAATTACACATTTGTGAATAAAAATAAATGTTATTGTTTTAGGTGATTAAGTTTTGGGGTGGTTTATTATAATGCATTATAGATAACACAATATGTTACCTTGTATAAGTCATGTCATCTCTCAGAATCTCGTATTTCTCATCTATTAAACAAAGGAACAAATGGAGGTTTTTCAGGTTAAAATGGCATATCAAGGATGGACATCTAATTCCTTCCAAAATTCCATTGAAATTGCAGCAAAAGTTTGTGTTGTTTTAAAGACAAATCTTCAAGAACAACAACAACAAAGACAGGCAAGAAGGTCAGACCCTCAAAAGTAATAGGAAGCTAGAAAACACAGACAACTATTAACACTCACTAAAAAGACCTGAAACAGCTGAATACCAAGTCTCAACAAGGAAAGATAAAAAGTAACTTGTTTTACACTGCAGAATTCTTAAAGGAGACAGAATCTGGATCTATGAGTATAAGTGGGGAGGCTAAAATAAGAACAAAGGTGAAAACTAAAGAAAAAGTTAGATCCCTAAATGTTCTCCCTGTCCTTGGGTCACCATCCCTCCTCCATGCCTACTCCAGAGGAAGTCTAGAAATTTACAGTATTCGGACAGGGTAAAACAAAGGTGCCTTGGGCTAGGGTAATACCAGACACATATGAGATTATAAAACCAAACTATAACAGGAAATGAGGCCGTAATTAACTTAGTTGAATACTGAAAATGATCAATCAATCAAGAGAGTTTCCCATCCCTCTTCCCTCAGCAAATGGATCACCTTGTCCCTGACCCCAAACAAGATAGAAGACACTTTCTTGGGGAATATGACACTTTCTTGGGAGTCCAAGAAAAAATAAAAATAAAGATACTTCCCCTAAAACCACCCATATTGTCCTATAATAAAGCTTATGATCAGCAAACAAGGCTTCAACTTCCATCATCTCTTTGCTCCCCTATTATTAACCACAGGCAGAGAAAAGGATTATAAAACTTCTGATGAAGACTTCAATATAGAAGGTAGAGACCAAAACAAGTACATAGAACTTGGAGGAATCAAAAACCATGAAGGGACAAGAAAAATTTAAAAACATATAACTGATTTTCACAGAGGGATAAAAGAATAAACATGAAGTAAGATGATGCTAAAAAAAGAAAATATTGAGGGGAGAATTCTTGATAATTAAAGACATGGTAGCAGAAATAAAATACTTAATAGAAGGGATTTGAGGAAATTCTCCAAACATAGAGCAAAAGAGAAAGGGAAAACAGTAGTGAAGAAAAAATTAAGAAAAACAGGAGTCCAGGGCTGGGGTTGTGGCTCAGTAGTACAGCATTTGCCTCACACATGTGAGGCACTGGGTTCAATTCTCGGCACCACATATAAATAAATAAATAAATAAAGGTCCATCAACAACTAAAAAAAAATATTAAAAATATAAAGAAAACCAGGAGTCCAAAGGTTTTTTAATTACAGGAGATCCAGAAAGAAAGAACAGAAAAAGCAGAAAGGAGGAAGTCATCATAAATAATTTTAAAATATTTCCTGGAAATGAAGGACTTGAGCTGTTGGATGTAAAGAGCCTACCAAGTATGCAGTGCACAGGATTAAAAACAGACTCACGCCAAGGCACGCCACTGTGTAATTTTTCAAAATCCCGAAAAACGAAGAGTTCCACAAATTTCCAGACAGTAAGTTATAGAGACAGAGGCAGAGATAAACATACCATAGTGAAAGGATTAGGATTCACAGTGGCCAAAGACGAATTTCACTCTGCCCAGACTAGAACAGAGTGGCCTGAGAATTAGTCATCTTTGATGTCTGTCGTCACCAAGATCCTGACTGCCTTTTGTACTATTCTTTTCAAATGAAGACACAATGAACAGATGAGCCTGGCCCAGACTTTGTTCTTATTCTTGGTGTGACTTACCAGTGGGCTGAAGAAGTTCCTTTTCTCCTTTTCTTGCTCTGCTATCTGAATCAGCTGAGGACAGTCCTTTCCCTCACAGGTCTAACCTATGGTACCCTAGAAAGCTGGAGTACTGATGCTAGACATCTAATACATAATCAAATTATAGCTCTGCCAATGTCCCAGTGGGTGTCCTTTGTTTCCCAGGATTCACTCACAAGGTAACTATATATAAAGGGGAACAGTAGTTTCCTCTGGACAGAAGAATATGGCAATACAATTGAGGCTTTTAAAATGCTGGTAATGTTCTTTTCTTGATTTGAGTGGTGAGTTCATGGGTTTTAATTTTATTATTACTAAAACATACAGAAATGTTGATTACATTCAAACTGTGTGACACATTTTAAATTAAAAAAAAAAAAAAAAAACCCATGCCATTAGTTGCTCATGTGGTAAAACAGAAATCCTGCCCTATCATAATCCCTTCCTCCAATCTACATGTATATTATATAAATTATATAACTAAAACTAATTTAACATTATATAATCACTAATTTTTACAAGACAAGGAATTGAATCCTTTTAAAATGCTTTTTTTTTTTTCATGTATTCTTATAACCTTATAGGGTAGTTTTTTTGTTTTGATTGTTTTTTGTTTTTTGCTTTTATGCCAGGGTTTGAACCCAGGGATGATTAACAACTGAATCACATTCCCAGTCCATTTTTAAACTTTTTTATTTTGAGACAGAGTCTTGCTAAGTTGCTCAAGGCCCAAGTTGTTGAGGTTGGCTTTGAACTTACACTCCTCCTGTCTCAGCCTCCTGAGCTGCTGGGATTACAGGCACACATCACTGCACCCAGCTAGTAGTTTTCTTAATTATACTATTTTACATATAGGAAAATAAGTACAGAGAGGTTAAGTAACTTTTCTAGCATGGTACAATTTATAAGTTATAGAGCCAGGATTCAAACCCTACCTGAGTTTGTCCTAAACTTTCTATCACAAAGTAGGAATTAGTAAACTACAAAATGTCCAAAAAATTAAAACAAAAATATTCACAGGGGATTAAGAAAAATTAATATATTGGAAAATTAACCTTTTACATAAAACTTAGGTGTGGAAGATATTATATAACTCATCATGCCCAATTTCCTCATTCTATAAATGAGCAAATGAAGTCCTATAAGTAGCTATTTAAGGTCACACAGTTATTGGTAGCTGACTTAAAGTCTTGGTTCTTATTTGATATCATAACTAACAATGTGTTAAGTGCCAGCAGATAATAAATAGACAACAATCTTAAGGATCCCTCTATCAGTTCAGTACTTTGGTACTGCTTTGACTACTTCAATAGCGGCAGGAAGCTGAAACAGGGAAAAACCAGAGTGCATTAGTCATAACAGGTGGTGTTTATATCACTGTTTATAGGATGACTTTTCTGAACATTTAGCAAAAATAAAATTGAAGGTGGGGGTAAAGGAAGAAAGGGGGGGAAATCCTTCTTACTTAAGCCATCAGAGCCAAGTAAAGCACTATATTCATTGTTTTTTGGAGATGGACATTTTACTAAGTTCAGTGATGTGTGTGTGTTCATAAAACATGAATGAATGTTCTTTTATGGGTTTAATTATGAAAATGTTCAGATGTTTCTACAGAAGGTTAACTTTAATGAAATAGATGTCTTATACTGGATTATCTTGTAGAATTCATTATAGCCTTTAAATGAGTTTTTTATTCCAACAGGGCAGGGAAAACAGGCAGAAACCCAGAAAAAGTGCCTCTCGATCATTTCTTTATTCAGTACATTATTTATTTAGTACATATTACGTGTTACATACATGCTAGGTTCTGGATACTAATGGATTAAAAACTCGAGACTGTAAATGCATTTCCTCTTGGACCCAACAATTCCACATCTAGGAATAGTTTATAGATATACCTGCAGATGAACAAAATCATTGTGGATTTATTTATAATAAAGAATAGACACAACTCATTTCTTTTAGTGGGGTCTGAGTAAATGGATTATAATACATTGAATAAAATGGAATATAATTGTGAAAAGAATAAGGAAGCTTTCTATGTATTGATACAAAAAGATCTTGAATGCACTAACCGAAAAGAAAACAAGGTGATGGATAATTATACATAGTTACCACCTTATCTTTAAGAAAAGGAGGAAAATGAGAATACATATATTTGCTTGCCTCTGCATAAAGAAACACAGGAAAGAATACAAGGGATAGCAGGAAAGAATGTGATAGTGAGACATTTGAAACATACTTTGTATTTATATTCCAAAAATTAACTCTACTGCTGGGTGCAGTGGTGCACGCCTATAATCCCAGCAGCTCAGGAGGCTGAGGCAAGAGAATCATGGGTTCAAAGCCAGCCTCAGAAAAAGAGAGGTGCTAAGCAACTCAGTGAGACCCTGACTCTAAATAAAATACAAAATAGCATGGGGATGTGGCTCAGTGGTCAGAGTGCCCCTGAGTTCAATTCCTGGTCCCCCCACTCCCCCCCAAAAAAAAACCACACACATTAACTTTACTACTAAAAATGACAGCCCTTTCCCTCTACAAAACAAAAGCTTAAGGAGCACACAGATAGTGAAGAGATGGATAAATACACCAATAACTGTAGATATACCTCTCACTAGGAACAGTTAAAAGCCAAATCCAAGGTACTCACTCTGCCCTAGGGAAAATTTCAGAGATTTAGTCTAAAATCAATTCATTTCTCCAAGGAAACCTGGAGATGGGGTCATTTGAGGTCTTAGAGATTCTTCTAGGGTAGGAATCTTAAAGCTTCAAGTCCTTTGCTCTCCCCAGACAGCAAACACATAACAAGTTCTGTGCTGGGTTTCTTCTAACAGCTTATTTCCTTGTTTGTCCCTCAAGTTGCTTTTAGAGAAACTGTGAAACCCTCTGGTACTTTACCTGGAAACAGATCATAGGACCACATACAGATCCAATCACTCTTAAAGCTGAAGACCACCCTGTTCTTCCCTTGACTATTTCTGAGTAGCAAAAAATGCCTTTTTCCAGGGTGTATAAAAACTGCAGAGTATTGTCAAAATGATTATTTTACCAAAAGCACGATACAATTTCAATGCAATCCCAATCAAAATCCCAATATCATTCCTCATAGAAATAGAAAAAGGAATCACGAAATTCATGTGGAAAAATAAGAGACCCAGAATAGCCAAAGCGATTCTTAGCAAGAAGAGTGAAGCTGGTGGCATTACTATTCCAGACCTTAAATTGTATCACAAAGCAACAGTAACTAAAACAGCATAGTATCAGCACCAAAATTGACCAGTAGACCAATGGCACAGAATAGAAGACACAGAGACTAACCCACACATCTACAGTTATCTTATTTTATTTTAGACAAAGGTGCCAAAAACATACATTGGAGAAAAGACAGCCTCTTCAACAAATGGTATTGGGAAAACTGGAAATCCTCATGTAAAAACGAAATTAAACCTCTCTCTCCATGCACAAAACTCAACTCAAAGTGGATCAAGGACCTAGGAATTAAACCAGAGACCCTGCACCGAATAGAAGAAAAAGTAGGCCCAAATCTCCATCATGTTGGATTCGGCCCCAACTTCCTCAATAAGACCCCTATAGCACAAGAATTAAAACCAAGAATTAATAAATGGGATAGATGCAAACTAAAAAGCTTCTTCTCAGCAAAAGAAACAATCAGTGAGGTGAACAGAGAACCTACAGAATGGGAGCAAATCTTTACCACAAGCACATCAGACAGAACATTAACTTCAAGGATATATAAAGCTCTCAAAAACCTTTACACCAACAAAACAAAACAACCCAATCAATAAATGGGCTAAGGAACTGAACAGACACTTCTCAGAAGATGATACACAATCAATCAACAAACATGAAAAAATGTCCAACATCTCTAGCAATTAAAGAAATGCAAATCAAAACTAAGATTTCATCTCACGCCAGTCAGAATGGCAGCTATCAAAAACACAAAGAACAATAAATGCTGGTGAGGTTGTGGGGGAAAAGGGCACACTCATATATTGCTGGTGGGGCTGCAAATTGGTGCAGCCAATCTGGAAAGCAGTATGGAGATTCCTAGGAAAACTTGGAATGGAACCACCATTTGACCCAGCTATCCCACTCCTCGGTCTATACCCAAAGGACTTAAAAACAGCTTACTACAGGGACACAGCCACATCAATGTTTATAGCAGCACAATTCACAACAGCTAGATTGTAGAAACAACCCCGATGCCCATCAATAGATGAATGGATAGGGAAACTTTGGTATATATACACAATGGAACACTACTCAGAACTAAAAGAGAATAAAATCTTGGCATTTGCAGGTAAATGGATGGAGTTGGAGAAAATAATGCTAAGTGAAGTCAGCCAATCCCAAAAAACCAAAGGTCAATTGATTTCTTTGCTATGATGATACTGAATTATAGTGGCAAGGGAGGGTGGATGAGAGGAATGAAGGAATGTTAAAGAGAACAAAGGGAGGGAAGGGAGGGGACAAGGGGATAGGAATAATGGCAGAATGAGTTGGACATCAATACACTAAGTGCATGTATAAAAAACTCAAATGGTGTAAAAATACTTTGTGTAAAACCAGTGACTTGGAAAACTGTGCTCTTTATATGTAATATGAAAGGAACTGCACTCTGCAAGCATGTATAACAAATTAAATTAAAAACAAACAAACAAAAAAAACTGCAGAGTTCATTATGTCATATCAAGGCTCTGGTAGAGCACACATGAGATGGACTCAGCTAGGAATGAAACCCTGCCCTTAAGGTAAATGTCAGAGTTCATGTCTACCCTTCTGAAGTATTTTAAAATATTAAGATATTTTAAGGTATTTTAAAAGATTCGAGGAAGAATTTTTTAAAGATGTTCTGCACCATATAAACATGTTTTAAGTTAGGCTGGAAAAGGGGCATAATAACTTTAGAAAGGAAAATACAAAAAAGTAAGAGGAAATGTAGTATTACCCCCTCACTATACTCTCCAACTCTTACATTACTTATCTTCTAGATTGTTTCTCTGAAGATGTATCATCTCTAGCAGCTGTTATAGTAGGTAAAACTCCTACACTTCTCAGATATTTAAAAGGACAGCCAATTTGACAGGCATACCTAGCCATGTGATCCTACAGGGAGAAAAGGCATCCCTCAGCTGTTAGGTAAACCCACGCTTGGCTTTTGCAGCTTCTCTAATAACACTTGAAGATCAGAAGGAGAGACAAGCTGTTAGAGAATATCCAGCATAGGTCCTGGTACCAAAGAAGAAGGAGTAAAATTGTAATAATTGCCAGGGATTATGCATTTTTGAGGAAATAATCTTATTGGCAAGTAAGAAAGGCTTCTGGGACCTCCAGTAAGACCTAATTGATGGAGAGAGCAAGAGCAAGAGAGAAAGAGAGTAAGTAAACAAGGAAAAAAGAAGTTATCAAAGGCAAAGTTTCATTAATGAGGTGACATAGATACTAACCTATAAGACTACAGAATTGGTCTAGTATTAGCTTGCAGTGTCAAACAGAAGATCTGCACAAGAATAATTTATGCTACGTGTAGCTTATTGACTTAGATAATTTATCAGAGACTATATTTTTTAAACATTTCTAGATGTTTGTTTGTCTAGAATGTGAGGGGCATTCAAGCCTTTGCAGGTTCATTTTGTCTTTTTTATAGGGTTAAGAGGCACTTAGAAATACTCGTGTATGTTATTATGTATGTGTATTATTAACGCACATCTAATTCTACCTCCCCAAGAAAACCATTAACAGATTAGTGGGCACCCTTTCATGCTCAGAATATAGAAGGTTTCCTTCAATTTAAAAAAAAAAACTGGAGTCATAGTCTACATATAACTGTATTATTTGTTTTTTTTTTAATTTTACAATTTAAAAGTACCATACAATGTATTGTGAGCATTTGTCCTAGTCACTTCATATACATATCACATTCTTATTAACAGAAGCACAGTTTTTATAATATAGACAAACATAATTTATCAATTCACTTAGATTGCTTCAAGTACTATTATAAATAATGCACATACTTTCCTTATATCTTTGCATATATGCTACATTATTTCCTTAGACTAAATTACTAAAAGTGGATTTACTGTGTCAGTTGAATATGTTCACATTAAAAATTCTCCTGCATACTCTTCTAGTACTTTATAGTTTTAAAAAATCAAGGGCTGGGGTTGTGGCTCAGGAGCTGGGGATGTAGCTCAGCAGTCAAGTGCTTGCCTAGCACAAGCGTGGCCCGGGTTCGATCCTCAGCACCATGTAAAAATAAATAAAGGCATTGTGACAACTAAATAAATAAATATTTTAAAAAAAAACTAACTTCATTATTTTTCAGAAGTTAGTTGGCCTAATTCTACTTTAGTGAATAATTTAATGCTACTTATATACAATGTTTTTTTGCTGATCTATCTCTATCTGGCGTCCTTGGTGGCAATATCAGTTGTACAGCTTTATAATATATGGCACTACAAAGAGATAAATGTACACCCTTATTATTTTGTCTTATATCCTCTCAGATATTTATTTATTCTTAAAATTATCAAATGTTGAATCATTCTGTTAAACTTTTCCCCAAAGAACTGTAGAAAATTTTATTAAATATAGGGAATAAATTGGGTGAACCAGAAATCTTTATTAATTATAAGTCTTTCCATTTAAACCATCTTTTAATCTTTTGAAAAAGTTTTATATTTTCTCTATATAGGTTTTGCATACTTCCTTTTAGGTTCATGTCTAAGCATCTCATGTATTTTCCATCAAGTCCTTTAGTTGGTTACTGCTCAAACATAAGAAATCTACTAAATATTTATATTTATACATTGCATAATAAAGATACATAAAATGTATTTTATATTTACATACTTATTGCATTTATATTGTATGTGGCTTTCTAATCAAACTTTTAAAAAGTATTCATGAGTTTTCTATTTTATTCTTTTACTCTAGGTAACAATCACCTAAAAATAATAATTTTGCTTCTTCTTGCAAATATTTACATAGCTTACTTATTTTTTTGTTGTATTAACTAGACCTACCAGAACAATACTGAATAATTAAAATATACCTTTTAAATAGCTTAATAAATAATATACTTTTGGCCAAAACATACTGACCATTACCATTCTTGATGTTAGGGGAAACAAGATGTGTAGGTGAACTTCTGCTTTCAGTGGCTTCTTTCTTCTGGCTAACACTTGAAACAAAACTGCCCAAAGTGGAAATTTGGCCTTTGGCTCCTCTGTCCAAACCCTAAAAACAAAACAAATTAAAGTTGTAGCTTAATTTCTATTACCTATGGGTAAATTATTTTATTGCAGAAAAAAATAACATTTACAATAGAGATTTAAATTTGATAACAGATGGATAAAACTGATGTATGTACAACTAACATACTTCACTAGAACCAAATTATCTTAAATACAAAATTGACTTACTTCACTAGAACCAAATTAGCTTAAATACAAAGGAGCCACATAACCTAACTACCCACAAAATAATAAAGCTTGAAAAGGTAGGTGATAATTGTACTTACCTCATAGAGTTACTGTGAGGTTTAACTGAGATAATGCATGTAAAATAATTAGCACTGCTTCTTGTACATAGCACACATTCCATTAATGTTAGCTGTTATTTTAACTAGATAGTATTTAAGAGTATTTAGATAATACTATTTTTGTGCCTTCTCCAAAAATGATTTTTAGTAATTTATACATATGTGATATTATACAGTTTGATCAACTGAAGGTTTTCCTGTTGTTTGATAAAACTTTAAAAATTCAGGTGAAAAGATAATCCCTTTAGAGATTATTTTTTCTAAGCACTATTACTATATTTAGGATATATCAGGATTAAAAAGAAATATTACTAAGTATGTAGGGGTTCTTAGGTATAGATCACAACACAATCTTTCTAAAACATAAACTATTCATTAATACATTTTCCATAAAATAACAACTCCATAAAATTCATAATACACATTAATCTGTATCTCATAATTAGAAATAAAATCATGTAACCAGTGCAAAATTGATCTATACAGCGCCTCAGGGCCTATTCTCAGCTCTCAGATATTTATATGCCAGTTTCCAGACTCAAGAGAATATAGTAGTTAACTTCTTCCTTGATATTCACATTTTTATTCTAAAGGTAACTTCTTCACTTTCACAATGAGGTGACTCCCATTCATAATGCCCAGATCCCCAACTCAGCCACCAATTTCCATCCACATAGAATCCCAACCGGAACCATCACCAACCTACACACCCACAACAAACACCACGTACGCAAACAGCCCCCAACAACGACATATCCTACCGCGAGACCATCACGAGCCACCCATCGCCACACACTCCTCACGCGATTCTTTACCATTCCCCCTATACTGGACATTGACTTCTGACCACCCCCACCCGGTCGAACAAGGCCCCCCCATACACTGTACCTATCCACTACCAACCCTCTCATTTATTTCCCCTAAATCACGTCCTATCCTACCACAACCAACTAACACCACCTAAGGCCCGCAGTTACGCCCGATCACTCCGGTCCCTTCCCTCAAGCACCCCCTGTCCTCCCCCAACGCTGACCACACACCACCCCACCCCACGCATCACCATTGATCACTACCACCCCCCGATTCCAATCGGCACATCACATCACACAAGCAAACCCCCCTCCCCACCCAGACCACGCTGCGTTCCCTTAACCCAAGAACAATGAGTACACATTTCCTCCGGAGATACCCTTTGTGCACACCTTCAGTCCCTCAGCCACTCATCCACCGAGGCCAAACTTCCACCGCACCACCCGAACTCGTCCTTCCCCCCCATACGAGCACTCACCCTCCACCCTATCACACCACTTCCATCCGCCCCATAACAAGCTTAACCCTATACGAAGATCCCCCACTGGTCATCGGCCGAGCTGTTCCTGAAAATCACCCGGCCATTCCTGATCCGTCCAACCCACACCCATCCACCCCCACCCCGCGATAACAGGCCTCACACCGCTATCTCCATTTCCATGCTCCTCCCACACCCTCTACACCATCTAGGTGTTCATTTACCCTTCTACTTATCCACCCCACGCAAACCCGAGCCTCGTTCACACCTGTCTGTGACACACTACATGCCGCCCAAGTCCAAACATCCCCGCCTATCTGCATTCACAATCCAATACAACCTTATCTATCCCACACCCACGCTATTCACGCCTCAACCCGCCATTCCGAAACCTCAAGAATTTATTTTTCATGTCCTACTTCTTCATTTACCATGCTGACTTCTATTTACCTTTTTAGAATCAGCTCATATATTGTGGAGCAGAAGCACTTATGTTCACCAAATATCTATGTGTACACACCGCCTTCGACCCTTCATCACTAGGCCCCCCGCTAATACCCATCCTGGACGATTTCGTAATCACTAAATTCACCATCAACTGTTTACCTCATCCCCCATCAATCTCCCAAGCACCGAACCTCAAATACACCAACACCACCCCCACATCACAACATTACCACCCCCCCGACCGTCACATCCGCTCTTGATCTCCATACACGCCAGACGTCCCGCTCCGACTCATCTCGACCCTCTCTTTTGCGTACTTCTAGACACCTTCTAATCCCCCAACCATAAGACCATCCGGACCACACAGTCGATGTTCCCACCCCCACTGCCGGATCACACACCCACAAACCTATCGATCTCCATCCATTCGCACGCTGGCAGCTCAGCAATCAAACCGCCGCACTAGTGCACACCAGCACCAAAGGACCAACACACACGACACACAACGCACACTCTCCCGCACGTTCCCGACCCTCCCCCCTCTCCCCTCTGAATTCAAGCGTATCCCCTGATCCAACGGTCCTCGGACACCACCCACATTGCGATCCTGGTAATGTACGCCACAACTCTCCACACCATGTCCAAAGTTAGAGTCACACCACACGTTTACCACCCCCTCAAACAACACCACCACACCCCAATCCCCCCCCCACCACCCACTCCCCAGCGCTAACGTTAACTATTACTTCAAAATCCTCCCACGACACCGCGCCATAACAGCACTCACGTACACCCCGTGCTCACTCACCCATCACACACACATTTTCTCCCTAATCTCCCGTTTCGCTCTAATACATTCTCCCGTGATCTCCTGATCTTCACCCACCCATCTAAATATAATCCCTCCTCCCGACACAACATCTGATGCGCTCACCACGAACTAGACGTTTCCCCCCATACCGTACACACAACACTCCGCTGACTCACTACCCCGTTGTGACTCGTCAATCTCACTATTCACCCAAAACATCCCCCATCGATCGGTTCACCAAACGCTGTCACACACCCCACAAGGACGCTCTCAACACCTATCCACATTAATCAAGTCAGAGACCATCTCACACACGAGTTCGTCGTAAAATCACTCCACATCTAAGCACCACCCGCCGAATTCTCTCCACATCCATATTATTCTCGGACCGCCGATTTTCAACTATCTTTACCCCTCCCCCCCAACATAAATACCCACATGAGCCCCACATCTGACCCAACACACCTCTGTGACACCCGAGAAATCGCAAACCCCCTTGAACGACAACCTCTACCTCTGTCAGACTCCTAACCCTAGCCTCCTCTGCAATACCACCCACCCAGGTCGAGCCTATTTCCCAAGTCTCACTGTACAGTCGCATCTAACCTAACTCAGGCTAGCAAACCCCGGCGAACCCTACCTATTAGCACCCGAATCACACCCCGCCCAGCATCCGCCAAAACCCAGAACCAGGCACCTCACTATCACACAACCTTTCTCCAACCATACACTCTCGCCCCCCTACCTCACCCTTTATGCCTACCTACCCCACCGCCACATCCTCACCACCATCACTAACAATCCGGAGCCCGCGCCATTATACCGCCACGTTCCCCATACTCTTAC
This sequence comes from Tamias sibiricus, assembly GCA_025594165.1. Classification (NCBI taxonomy): domain Eukaryota; kingdom Metazoa; phylum Chordata; class Mammalia; order Rodentia; family Sciuridae; genus Tamias; species Tamias sibiricus. The sequence continues at coordinate 135,091,829 of CM046663.1, read as the reverse complement.
AGAGTCATCTGTAACTCCAATAGGACACAAGTAAAAATAATATCTGTCATTTATGGGCCAGGAAGAACCAATGCATTTAAGACTGGTGGACAAAATTTCAGGTCCTCACTTCTCTTCTACTGTGACAATAGTGGCTAAGAGTTGAGGCTAAAGGATCCAGTTTAGGTACCTGAATGACTGTGGAGATAGCCACTACTGACCAATATTAGATTATACCATAATAAACCTCTACAGTTTTCAGACACTGAAATTTGGGGCTAATTTGTAACTGTAGCATAACCTATCATAAGTTTGCTGTGAAGCTTTTTTTTTTTTGGTATTCACATTTCTAAAAACCAATTGCTCTTATTTATTCTTATAATTTGTTTAAATGATTCCACAGAAATTGTAACTGTTCTCATATTGGTCTGTCATGCTGCACTAGAAATTCCCTATTTATCACAGAGTTTGACATACAGTGAATCTTGTGCATAGGTTCTGCACTTTGAAGTAAATCCACTACACTTTTCTTTTTTAAAGAGAATAATATAGAAAAAACCCAGGGAGAATAAATTTCATATATTATACACATAGAATTTAAAAGTTTCTAGACTTAAGAGACTTTCAGAAATTAGTTACTCTTGCCAGGCATGATGGACATGCCTGTAATACCAGTGACTTGGGAAGCTCAGGCAGAAGGATTGCAAATTCAAGGGCAGCCTCAGCAACTTAGTGAGACCCTGTGTCAAAATAAAAATAAAAAGGACTGGAATTGTAACTCAGTGATAATGTTATGGGCCAGGCTATGTAGGCAATGACCAAACAGACTCCATTTTGCCCTGAGACTCCATGTCATTAAGAAATGCTTCTCTCATGGGAACACCCTGTACCAATCAACAGTTGTTTAGTATAGCATGTTTGGCAACACAAAATGGCAATTCTCATAAAATATAAAATTGTTCTCTTTTTGGTTCCCATTTTTCTTGGACAATGTACCCTGTCAGACAATGAATGCCTAGATGTTAGTAACCATTCTTTAACTCGTACTTAAGTAGGGTCATTTGACCCACTCCCCCTTCTGCTTATGATTTTAGATCTCATGATGTTTATGGTTTGAATCATAGCAACAGCTACTTTTGATTAATATGGCTTTGTACTATAAAGGTGTACTCAAACCCTGGGAGGGGGTCAAAGTGTATAGACTTGCAGCCTGCCCCTTGGCCTGCCAGTTGGTGGATCTAGACTGCCAAATGGTGAATAAAATTTCTGTCTCCTTCTTTAAGATCAACTCAGTGATTTATTGCAATCTTGCCACAACAATAAAGTGCCTCTGGGTTCAATCCCCAGTACCAAAAGAAAAAAAAAATTAGCTAACTCTTATTTCACAGATGAGGAAATTGAAATTGTCTTACCAAAATTCACTTGGCTAACAAGCAACAGAAATGTGGGCACTAAACGAGAATTTGGGAGATACTTCATAAGTAAAGTATATAGATACATATTATTTTTTTTTGTGTGTGACATCTTTGGCTACTCATAGACTTTGTTTATATCTGTGCTATTTGTTTTATTTGCTTTTGCTTGCTTCTTGATTCTTCGCTAGATTTCAGCTCAGTGAAGATGGAGGTAATATTTCTATGTTAGGATTAGTTTATATAATTCAGCCTATAAAAGTAAAACATACTACCTAACTGAAATGAAGTAGTCTTATAATAGATGTGGGATATGAATCTGAAATCTCAGAATCACAGACAGTATCATCTAGGATCTTGGGCAGAACCTATAACATAATGGGTATTTTTTATTTTAAATGATTATTACAATGATAACTACATACTAACACGAATCATATTTTGAGTGCTAGTTATATCTCTACTACTATAATATTATACATTATATATTATACAATGTACATTATAATATTCCTATGAAATACTTATTTATACCTCATTTTACAGATGGGCAAATTGAGATGCAGTGCCCAAGTTCAGAGGGCTGATAAGGGGGAAACCAGAATTCAAACTCCAGTCTAAAGACCATTGAAGTCAGTACTCTTAAATTATCACATTCACAGTGTCTCTAGATAGAGTAGCCATCACTCATTAAGGGATTATCATGTTGGTTGGTATGTGAAATACATCAGCCTATTTTCATAACAACCCTTTGTGGTTGATATTATTTTCTCTACTTTCATAGATGTATTACTGTTGAATGACATTTAATAGTTTTAGGAACAACTCACCTAACCAGAAGAAATAAACAGATGCACAAAAAACAAGTGTACTGTAGAAAAACTTCTGATGTCCTATCAATCTAGAAAGACTCTATTATTTTCTTTCCCTCTCCTTTCCTCCACCTTATCTTAATAAGAGGTGGTTCCAAAGAATATTGGTTAGTTCACTTGTAAAATCTCCAAATAATAAAAAATAAGTAATTCAATTAATGATTATTCAACAACTATCAGTTCCAATTTTTAGTAGATTTATATGCAGATTCATGAAGGTAAGAGAAAAAACTGAAAAGAGATAAATAAGACAGTGGTACACAATACTTTCTAGAAAAAAATCATTGTAGTAGTAGTCTAGGGAATATAGTGAAAGGAGCAAAATAGCTATTTCAGGTATAAGTTTGAAGCATAATGAAAATGAGAGACTATTACATGTGGAGAGTAGTGACTTGGATCATGATCTTTGCCTCAGAGCTGTGTTTGTGCCAGAAACTTCCTGTGCAAAGGTGCAGGTCCAGATTGCCTGGTTGCTATGGTGACACCTGGCCTGAGGAAACCCTGTGCAAAGGCATGGAGTTATACCAGTCTGGATCTTGAGCTCAGGCACCAGCTCCCAGGGAAATAGAATTCTGAGCTTAACAAGATAACCCTAATGTCTTGCTAGTGCTGCATCCTTCAGTCTGCCTGCTTTGCAGAAATTTTCCCATAAATAATTTTTTGATGATAAAACCTATATAATAAATGTGCTGATCTAGCTCTGGGTCATGTTCCTCCATCAGAGAATAGTGTACCATTTGGTCCCAGCTTTCTCTCTCTACATGTGTTTGTCTTTCTCAATCCCTTGCCAGTTTCTGAATTAATGGGCGTGCTTGTGGTCATGGCAATTCCACAACTCATAAAACAAATAAAGTGAACAATGCAAAATAAGTTAATTAAAATATTTTAAATTGACTTTCTATGCCTGAAAAATCCACCAATGAGTTCAGGGACTATCTATGATGGATATAAAAACTATTTTTTTCTAAAAAGAGTGGATAGCTTCCTCAGATACTAAGCAAAGGATTGGTAAACAAATATACAGCTGTATGTTTTAAGTTAAAACTTTAAGATACCTCACTTTACCAGCTTTTAAAATAAACTGATCTAAACTACCAGTCAAGGACATATTATATATGATACCTCAACTATATTTAGAACCCACAAAAGAAATTATTTTAGTCTTGTTACTGGGTACAGATATTTTCCTTTTTATATAATTTGTTCACAGTTCCTTATTAGGATGCTGGGTTATCAAATCAAAAGTGCTAACCTTACATCCTTTTAAAAGATGTGAAAAGTCAGCTACTTTCAAGGTGTGAACTTCCCTCCCAAACTAAATAGCACCACCTCAAGCAGAATTGCTTTCTTTAAATGACATAAATCATACCTTTCAAAGGAAACTAGGAAATAAGGATGTGAATTTTGAAATACAATTTTGCACCAAAAAAGTCAGAATGCAATTAATCTTAGTGATAGCTGATAATTAAGCCTACAGATATTAGTCTTGAAGTTCAGAAATAACAGAGTTCATTTACCATCAGGAAGGACAGATGGCATTAGGGAATTTATTCATTTATTTTGCAACACAGAAAAAGATGAAACTGTATCAAGAGATTATGCTTCTATAGTAAAATACTACTTATGGAATGCAAACTTGATGCAGTTACAATTTTACAACCAATTAAGAATCTTGCTGTGTTTTATTTGTTTGTTTTTTGTATCCTGGATTGAACGCAGGGACACTTAACCACTGAGTCACATTTCCAGCCCCTTTTAAAATATTTTATTTTAAGATAAGGCTTTGCTAAGTTGCTGAGACTGGCTTTGAACTCATGATCCTTCTGCCTCAGCCTCCCCAACTACTGGGATTATAGGCATGTGCCACCATGCCTGGCTCTTGCCATCCTTTAATACAAATATCTGAATCAAAATAAAATTAATTTTAAATCTTTTATAACTAGACTGAACTTCAAGACTGACTTTTCAATTCAGCCGAATTAGCAAAATTTCAATAATCCTGATTTTTAAAAGGTATATTCACTTGATTACATTCATTCCAAAAAATATTTTTGACTGCTTACTAAAATGTCACCCAACATCCTCCCAGTTACAAATATCATCTTAAGAACTACTAGTTATTCATATAGGTCTCATCAGTATAACATTATATCATATAAGAGGTCCTACACCCATAGTCAACCATAATGCTAGGGGGTAAAAAACAGGAAAATCAAAACTTCCCAGAGCTTTCTCAGCTCCACCCACTTCCTCACTCATCCACTGTTGATCTTTCTCTTCTCAACTCTAAAAATAAGGAAGTTAATTTTCAAACACAAAGCTAAAAAAAGCTGCTACTGCCAGTAGTAGTTATAACCTTTGAAGCAATTTTTCCCCTCTTCAAAAAGAAATTTATATGAATCCAGATATAAGCCAACCCTGAAGGGTTCAAAGTACATGATATCCCTTAATTCTGTGTGGTGATGGGATGGTGGAGTGGGGATAGCAGAAAGGAGATGGGTTGTTAATGGCAATATACACAGGGCTTGACGCTTGATATGAAAGACTATGAACAAAAGTACCAATGTCACAGGACAGAATCAGAAAGGGCTAGCTGACTTAAAACAGCTTTTTAGCTATAGATGTTAGTTTGTATGTAATAATATCATCTAACACTTGAGGGGCTTGCTTTGCACAAGACCTTTCTTTCTTTCTTTCTTTCCTTTTTTGGTACTGGGGATTGAACTCAGGGCCTAGCCCCTTTTTGTATTTTATTAGAGACAGGGTCTCACTGAGTTGCTAAGTGCCTCGCCACTGCTGAGGCTGGCTTTGAACTTGCGATCCTCTTGCCTCAGGCTCCCAAGTGCTGGGATTACAGGCGTGTGCCACTGCACCTGGCTAAGACTTTTCTAAATGCTTTATATGTATTAATTAATTTAGACTTCATATCAATCCTACTCTCATAGAACCTATGTGGGTTCTATTATTATTTTCCTCATTTTATAGACAAAGAGTTACAACAGCAAAGCAGTATCATATTTGACACTTTAGAGGTTCTCTGGTTCATAATTTATAATGAGCACTTTCCTCCAATTGTTAAATACAGTAAATTATTTGTGTGAAACATCCTGGATTAATAATGAATGGGAGACCGAGCAGAAAACTACATATGGCTTTGCAGCTAGGGAAAAAACCCCCACAAAACTCACTTTACAACCTACCCAAAATTAGACACACTCAGGGTATGTATGTAAGTAGCTATAGCCCTTCCTTTTTAATCTCTTAAAACTTTCAGCTTATTTTTGCTTTATCAGATGATTTTTATGCAGAATTTAGCTATATATTTATACTATAATATTAAAACAAAAATGATCAGAAATCCTAGAACATATATTTCTTTTCCACACTAGTTCTAACTCTGGTAACAAAACTTTGAACAAATATGTTACTGGACTACATTTTTTTTTCTGAATTATAAGTACTGCCAAAGATGGAGGTTCTTTTTTTAAAATATTTATTTATTTGCTTTAGTTGTACACAATGTCTTTATTTGTATGTGGTGCTGAGGATTGAACCCGGGCTGCGCATGTGCTAGGCGAGCGCTCTATCGCTGAGCCACAACCCCAGCCCCTGAGATGGAGGTTCTTTGAACCACATGGTCCTTATACTTATGACCACAGATAGTGTTCAGAATAGGGGAAAGAGCATAGTTTTTTTTTTTAATCAAAAATATCTCAATTATAAACAATCTCTGTCCCTTATGAGCCACTTTATCCTTTGGTAAGGAACATGTAATCTGACTCTCAGATTCCTTTTCTGTGAAAAGGGGTTGTTGAGTGATTGTTATGTGGATTATATGACTAAATGACAGAGCACATGGGAAAATGCTTAGCATAGAGTAGGTACTCAACAGCTATTATTTATTATTACACATATGCACATACATATTTTTGAAATACCTTAAAACACATTTGTCATCATAATATCCATACTTTCCTATATCCCGTCTTATTTAGAACACAAGTGACAAAGGGCAGAAGATTTTCCATATGTAAGATTGTTCCAAAGACCTATCTGGGGAGGATTTAGGTAAGTATATACAACACACATAATACATACACACACACACACAGATTTGAAATGCTATTGGCTGGACTGTCTTTTTGTATAAATATTTTTCTAAGACACCTTGTCTAGGAAACTCAAGAATCCTTTTCTGTTATCCAGTTAGGTTCTATATTGTGTGAATTCTTCCATCCGTTACACTTCATCCCTGGTCACTACTCTAGGGACATACTCATCACCTTAGGCATGAACCACAAAGTTCCTTTCTTCACTTCTTTTTCCTCTCTCTTCCAGTTTAACTATACACTACCAATGATTTCATCGTGTTTTTCCTCTATTTAAAGAATTCCAATGGCTTCCCATTAACCACAGGGGGGAAAAGTCCAAACTTCTCTGCCTAGTGATCTGGCTCTAGCTCCCAAGCAATTTCACTTACCTCCCACAAGTTCCCAGCATGCTTCCATTGGGCTTGCTTTATGGCTCTCCAATTTTTCCACTTAAGGCTTCTTCATGTTGTTTTCCCCACTGGATTACTTGGCCTGCTTTCTTCTGCCCATCCAAATCCTATCATCCTTCAATGGCCAGCCAGTTTAAATAATTACCTTCACTTCAAGGCCTTTCTTCACAGTTCTACAAACACTGATCTCCTTTCTCTGACCTCCTATAGGGCAAACTATTTGTTTAGCTCACTGTGGATCTTACATACTGCTTTGCTTTTCAAGCATTAGCCCTGTCAGGGACTTTTTTTTTTTTTTTTTTTTTTAAACCATTTTCTGCAACATCTTGTGCAAAGCTATACATAATAGATGTTCAATAACTAGTAGTTAGACTTTGGTTGAAGAGTCCCATCAACCCCATTTGTACACAACTGAAACAAAGTACACAAACTTCCCATTCTTATCATAGAAGCCCCATCAAATCCCCTTTATGCTTTCACTCAAGCTCTTCTCACCTGGCAGCTACTTGACATGTTTCCTGACCATCCCTTTGTGGGCAAACTTCCCTTTAAAATTCTTAAGCTAGGGCTAGAATATGTGCCCAAAGACTAGGTCCAATCCTCAGCAACACACACACACACACACACACACACACACAACTGGTTTCTTGCATTTGCCTTCACCTAAGTAAAAACTAGCTCCTTCTTGTACCCACTTCATTCCTTGGTACCCTAACCCATGGAGAATCTCCCTTTTTCTGTTCACCTGATTAAATGTTGAAGTAAACAGTGAAAACTTGTCCTCACTTGCCACTGTTATATATGATCCTCCTCTGAGCATTTTCTCCTTCCCCATTCACTACTTTTCTGTAACATCTGTATTATACATCTGTATTCCCTAACATCTATATCAGCAACTAATCCATATTATTCTCCTCCACTCTAATGTTAACTATCATCAGTTTTTCCATACATGTATATTACTTCAAATTCTTTATTCTCCTTGACTCTATGGAGTTGCATCACCTCTTCACAGTAGCAAAACCAAATCTCAAACACTGATAGTCCCATGAGGGTTCTATCTTGAGCCTGTTGATGTTGAGCATCTCTAACTAAAACCATTTTGCCATTTTTTTCAATTCCCACACCACACCTGGTTTCTGCTATGTCTCATTCACTTAATCCAAACCTCTCCCCAGTTCTTTTCAAACATTGTTCCATGAACTAAACAGACTTGTGAGACATGTGTAGGGTGAAGTGTGGTGAGCTATAGTTAAAAATACAGATTCCTGGGCCTCACCCATGAAGCTTCAAATTTAGTACATACAGCATCAATTTTCAATCTTAGCTATATCATGGGCTTTATTTTTAAATGCCTGAGCTTCATCCCCAGAAAATTTTATTTTAAAAGCCTGCATTTGGGTCTGGATAATAATAGCTTTAAAAAGTTCCACAGGTGATTCTAATGAGCATCAAAGGTTGAAAACTAGTATACCAGGTTGAGATGCAAGAATCAGTACCTCAACATGCCACCAAAGTAACCATCTGGTTAGATTCGAGACCACTGTGTTAGGAACCTCCTGGTTAGAATGGACTTCCTTCACACTTAGAAGGTTTTAGAATCTATCACTGCCCTTTCCAGTATTCTTCCTCCTACCCCCTCTACATGTGTCCTCATAATCTGGCCTACTATTTATTTTTTTGAGCTTTCACTCTTGTTTTCTACTCTCATAAACGTGGTACAGTGATTTTTTGAAAAAAAAAAACAAAAAACAAAAAACAAAAAACTATTGCAGGGCCACTTGAATTAAGTCATAAACTCAACCTAGAGAAGAGACACCTATTAACCTGGGGCAAAATGAAAGAATCACTAAAATGGCTTAAAGAAAAAGTTATTGATGACAATTAGATTCCTACACAAACTCCCAGGGACTCTATTTTAATCCAGGAGGAGGCTGGAAAACAACCTAACAGGCCACAAACTGTCTTTCCTTGCCTGTCCTACCACCCCAAACACACATCAAGGCCTTCCCTACCCTCTGGTAAACTTCATTCATCATCCCAGTTATCCTGGCTTTCCTGACTTCTGAAAGAACCAAGTATATGTTTTCTTGACTTAGGCTTTTCACTACTACATATAACTCAGAATTACAGCTCCGACAATCTCTCTTTGAGACAAACACACAATCTACAATAAACTGTCATAAATTCTGTTTCTAAACTGTCATTAAAAACAAAACAAAACACAATGGTACCAACACTGAAAGTCCTTATAAGTTACCAGAAACTGCTTTCAGAATCTAAGGTTTTTCTGTTCATCCCATCTTCTTCTACTCTAACCAATGTCTTTTCAAAGTTTGATTCAAGATTTCAATTTTTTTCTTGAACTCTATTCTTTTTTTTAATAGTAGTACAGATCCATAAAGCCTTTTTTACAATTACTAAACTCTACAAATTGTTGAAGTGGAAATGTTTTTGCAACTCATTTAAGGTGGCAAAGCATGAACCTGACCTGAACTGACATGAGTCTGACTTTATCCCATTTAAGGTGAACACACATAGATTTTCTTGCAGTTTTTAACATGTTTGATTATAGGGAGCTGACCAGGGCCTCACTATGGGTATTATATGTGGTATATATACCAAATTACCTTCCTACCTAGAAATTCCAAAGCCCTATGGACCTCAGATAACATATATTATACTTGAATCCACATTTTATCAATTTCTGTAAATTTTTATTCCAAACCTTGAAATTCAGTTACAATGAGATAAATAGGTTTTGGGGAAGGTGTTTACTTCAGAAACTAAACCCATTCATGTAATTGTATAAGCACATACACTTATTGTTTTAAACAAACCACCTTAGTAATGAACTGTTGGAACATTGTGAATTAAGAACTTCCTATATAAGGTTTAAAAACCTAGTGTACCAGATGCTGGAACCTGGTGTATAAGAAGTTGGGTGACAAATTCCTTGAAGCATTTCCCGAGGTAATCCCTAATTGCAGCTCCAATTTATCAATGGTAGCTATGCTGTTAAATACATACCATTACTGTTCACGGTTTGCCGCAGCACTGACTTAACATAAAGTTGTTTTTAACAATTTCTGAGACATTTTTTAAAAAAAAAAAAACTTATCAAATCAAAACATTATTCCAATACTAATACTTTTAAAGAAGAGTGGGGTATTTTAGTAAGTTCTTAGTCATTTAAGAGGGAGGTTTTCAGAAATTAATTGCAAGTAGGAATAAAGAATGTATAATGTTCACTAAACTTTTACTATTTTGTCATGCACAATTGCATGACAAGTCACAATCTTTGAATATATCAAAGCAAACTTTCAAAAAGTATTTAAATATTATGTCAAACATAAATCTCAAAACGAGAGGCTAATTTTTTTATCGTGTTCAAAAGTAACCAGAGTCAAAACCACCAGTGCAAATAGGGAAAAGGGAGAGAGGGGGCTGTCCCATGACATCATCTGGCAACATGTAGTTTGAAGCCCTAGAGCGCTCTCCAAATAACCCTTCCGAAAATCCGGCTGGGAAATCATCTCTGTCAAGCTTAGACAAGTTGAGTTTAAATAAAAGGTTCAAAAAGCCTCCCCGCTTAAGTCACATGTCTGTACCATATGAAAAATAAAACCATCATCCATGCATCTACCTCCCATTACCTTGACAGCAACGGAAAGGTCACAATTAAGTGGAAACTCGCCGCAGAGCCTGTTCAATCGGAAGGGGGAAGGGAAAGAAAAGCGAAGAAAAGAGCGAAATCTCGACACCTCCAAGGCAGGCTGGCAGGCAGGCACCTCTGCGGAAAACCCATGCCTGCCTGACATCTTCGCTCATCCGAAAGACAATGCCACTCCAGGGTGCAGGTCATGCCCTTAGACAAAGTGTGTGTGTGTGTGTGTGTGTGTGTGTGTGCGCGCGCGCGCGCGTGTGCAGGGAGCGAGGGGGTTAAGCCCTAGAAAATAACGAAAAAGGTCCAGCAGAACCGGCCACCCCCAACATTTCCAGAGAGTGAAAGGTGCTGCTCGCTGTGTTCGGCGCTGTCCACGAGGCGCAACTCTTATCAATTCGGCCAAGGAAGGACAACCCGGGTGTATCGGCCGGGGGCAGCACCGGGGGACCCCGGAGGAGATGCGGGCCTCGGGCGCCCCTCGCCCGACCGCCCTCCCTCCCGCCGCCTGCCGTCGGGGCTCCCCGCGGCCCCCGCCCCGTACCTACCGCCGTCGCGCCGGCGCCTGCGGACACGATGGGTGGCAGCTTCTCGCGCTCCGGTTCCTTCCCTTTCTTTTCCTCAGAGGCGGCCGCCGCCACCGCCGGCGGCGCGGCAGGCGAAGGCGCCCGATCCGCCTCACTCATGTCGGGCCGGGTGGCAAGAGCGCGAGGCGGCGGCGGCGGCGGCGGCGGCCGGACTGTTGCTGGGGCTGGCGCTGCTGCCGCCGCGGCCGCGAGAGGGCTCTTAGCGGCCGCTTCCAACCACCGCTGCCGCTCCGCCCCCGCCCGCGTCCGCGCCTCCGCGCGCGAGCCTGAGCCCGAGCCCGCGCCCTCCCGCCGCCCCCGCGCGCGCCTGGCTAGTGGATTCGGCGACGCGCCGCGCCCTCCAGTTCTTGGCCCGGGCCTTCCCCTCCCCTCCCAGGTTTGCCAGCCGCGGGTCCCGGGCGCTGGCCGCAGCTACCTCGTCAACCCCGAGGGCCCGGAGAGGAGGCGCCGCGGTCGACGCCCGGGCGCCATGTTTTTTGCAGACTGCCGCCCGAAATGACGAGGAGGGGATCCCGCACAGGAGGGCCTGAACTCGGGGGCGACCAGGCGAGCCCTGCAAAGGGTCGGGCGGGCATGAGGCGAGCCCCAGTGGCACCCATGAGCGGGCGGACGCACAGCTTCGCCTTCACCTACAGCCCCAACCTGAGGCGCCTAGGGGTACTGAGGACGGGCGAGCGCCGCGGGCCCAAGGGTCTGGGCTGGTGGTCTTGGGGCTTCTTCCCCCGGCGCCCCAAAGCTGTGTGCCTTGCCCTGCTGATTCCTGGTCGCCTGGCCGGGAGCCTTCGGATCCTGGGGAGATGATCTTTCCTTTCTTAGCGATTGACCCTTTGTACATTCTCCAGTGGCCTCCACCAGCAGAGGAAAAGCCCAGAGTGGGAGGAGGGGAGTGCGACATTGTGGGCCCCAACCTTACACACACACACACACACACACACAATGGGGCAGGACAGCCAGGCCACTGTTTCCATTTCTGTTCCTCCCGTCCCCCTTCTGACTGCCAAATCCGCCTCTCCCTTCCCGTCCCCACGCGCCTACATTTCGCTCTCCCCCACCCCATCCCTGTGCTGCCTCCTATTCCTTGTTCCTTTCCGTTTATAAGTTACAGATGGACATACCCAAACTCTGCTGCATAATCCTTAATAGCAGATCATTATAAAATATGGTTAAGAACGTTAAAACTGGAGAGTTTAATCATATTAAAATACCCCCCACCTCCACCACCAAAATTTACGTAGACAGTTTCCTTTCTCATCGCCCCCTCCTTTTCCTTTTCTCGGTCTACTGGAGCGGCAGAGACACCTGCTGATCCAAGAGAAGGGAGGGAGTTAGGACTGTGCTGCCTATTAAAAATAGAGAATTTCTCGACATTCAGGTCTTCGGATTTTTAGGGTGAGCCTTCATAGCTTAAGGTTGAGTGAATTTTCTGATCGAGTACACTCAAGATTCAAATACAAGAATGAAAAATATCTCCAAAACAAATCCAAAGATGATTTTTTAAATCGTCTGTTGTTTTCTACATTCAGTTATTAGTATAGCTACTAGTTGCAGTGCATGGGGAGATGGAGTTGCATGTTTTTCAAACCCAGAATTTGTAACAAGCTGATCTTGAAGCAAACAATGTAATGATACAGTCTTATTTCAATTATGGAAAGCCTTTCTAGTTTTAATGTAGTTGTTGACACCACCTGTTTCCTTGTTAATTAACAAAAGGTATGGAATCTGTGTCATAGAACTAGCAAAAACATTTCAGTACTAATTCTTTTTGGAGGGAAATGATGTACACACACATTATAACAGTCTCCTTTCTTTTTTCAGAACTTTCCATCTTAAATACTCACCCATGGAGAGAGGAGCATGCCATTATTTTCTACTTTCAGCAGGTGGGCATGCTGATCATTGATAAAATAACAACTCAAATGTTATTTTATAAAGTGAAGACTTTATTTTTAGTACAATTCAAGATATTCTGTGCTGCTGACTCTGGGTTGATAGAGCCAATATTAGGAAGGGAACGTATTATCTTTCCTATTATTTTGAGCTAGATTTAGTAATATGCTGTAAAGATGCTTGGATCAGAAACCACTTGGATCACATGCCTTATGCTTTCACTTTTCATGTGTGAGACAAACAAAAGTGTGTCTATACAAGTAGTCACATTCAATAGAACCAGTGCTTAAATATTGACAAAACAAGGCAAGTCAGAAATGTTAAATTTCTTTCACTGCACCAGAGTAGACAACCCATTTCTATACAAGTCCATTATCACCTGTAACTAGTTCATTGATGTTTGCTTGTACTTCTTATTAAGTATATTGCTTTCAATTCACCACCCTGTCCTTCCTTTATACGTGCTCCAGTGTGGGAATTGGAGACGCTGTAGAGTGATAGCTCTGAGGGAACTTGTGGGCTTGAGAGACACATTCTCAACAGCCACCATGGTACTTCTGGGGACCTAGCAGGGAGAGGAGATGTTTGTGGAGCAGGACATACAGAGAGCTTTGGCTGTTCTGTACAAAGGCGTAGAGAAGTTGCTTTTTGGCTCTGCTAAATGTGGCATCCAAGTATAATCTTGTTAGTCTTGGAATAATGGAGGTGAGGCAGGAGAAGCTTTTTACCTTCTTAGTCCAGAGGGAAATCCTGAACTCATTAAATAGTGAGGTTTCCCAGATGGATTTAGGAAGATGAAATACCTCCGGGGAATAGGGTTTTGCAGGGTGGCAGTGGGAGTTAGAGAACTCATTATTTCCGTAAAAGAAAGTGAAAGACCAGATTAAAAGGGAATAGGTAAAATTATAGATAACTTCTATTTTAATTACATACAATAATACTAATGTACTGAACAATAGCAAAGTAGGCTCTGACAAATCATTTAAGAATGGTTTATAACTATTATGGGAGATACAGTTATGAAATAGTACAACTCATCTTTTAACACTTCTTTTTTTCGGGGGGGGGATACACTTATGTTAGCCATGTTGGCATTGTTAAAAACATTATGAGAATACTTTCTTAGGTATAATTATTGTGACTTTTTGAAATTCCTATTTTAAAAATAACCTTTCTTTATTTAAAAAACAAGGCAACAGCCGGCGCGGTGGCGCACACCTGTAATCCCAGCACTTTGGAAGGCTGAGGCAGGAGGATTGAGAGTTCAAAGCCAGCCTCAGCAATGGCGAGGCACTTAGCAACTCAGTGAGACCCTGTCTCTAAATAAAAATAATACATAAAAGGGCTGGGGATGTGACCCAGTGGTAGAGTGCCCCTGAGTTCAATCCCCAGTACCACAAAACAAACAAACAACAACAAAAAAAAAAAAACAAAAAAAACAAGGCAATATGCTGGGCACAGTGGTACATACTTGTAGTCCTAGCAGCTTTGGGAAGCTGAGACAGGATGATCAAACAGGATGAGTTCAAAGCCAGCCTCAGCAACATCCAGGCACTAGCAACTGTCTCTAAATAAAATAAAAAATAGGGCTGGGATGTGGCTCAGTGGTCGAGTGCCACTGAGTTCAATCTTTGGTACTCCCCACTTTCAAAAAGCAACATATTGTCATGGCAGAAAAAAATAGAAAACGTAGATTATCAAAATGAAGAAAACAAATGCTTATAAACCTGCCCCAATTTAGGTATTTACTAATACTCTGATCTATATCTTTACAAAATCTTCCATAACTATTTATCTGTACACACACACACACACACACACACACACACACACACACAGTGTTCCTTCCTTTTTAAAAAAGTAAAAACAGCATAGTGAAATGCCATATTGAATCTCTGCAACTCATTCTTTAGAATGTGCCCAGTGATGTGATAAATCTTTACCTCTAGAAGATGAATTTTTTAAATTGCACAATGTTATATAGAGCATCAAGTCCAATTACTTCTTAAATCCTCACCTATAGCATACGTACCTAGAATGTGCTGTTAAGGAAGCATGCTGGAAACTCAGAATACATGAAACCTGATGTTTACTTAATGTAACTTGTAAAGGGGTTCCGAAACCATTTCCAAAGAAGAGTTAGAAAAATACTTTTGAGTGATGAACTATACTCACTCAGATGATTTGGTCCTCATATTGCTTCTTCAAAATTTTGATCTTATAGAGCAACAGAACTCTTTGTAAAGGTGGAAATGTTCCATATTTCTACTATCTCAGAGTAGCCATTAACACATGTTTTTTAAAAAATATTTTTAGTCATAGATGGACACAATACCTTTATTTTGTTTATTTTTATGTGGTATCAGGGATCAAACACAGTGCCTCACACATGCTAGGCAAGTGCTCTACCATTGAGCCACAACCCTGGCCCACACATGTGGTTTCTGAGAACTTGAAATGTAGCTATTGTGAGCATGGAGCTGAATTTTTAATTTTTAAAATTTAATTTATACCTAAATAGCCACCATTGGACAGCACAACTCTAGAGTTGTATCTCAACTATAAAAGAACACCTCCAAATTAGTGACACCCTAACTAATGAGATTTACTGTGTTTTAATCTCATTCTTCAGAATATGTGTAAACCAATCTTCACCAAAGTATTAAGAACAGGTCTTAAAGAGCTCTCATAACAAGCATAAAACATCAAATAACTTTATATATATATATATGTATAAGTAACTTTATAATAAATAACAAGCATAAAACATCAAATAACTTTTTATATATAGAGAGATATATATGCATATATACAAATATATGCATAGATATTTGCATATATGCATATATACAAATATCTATACATATATATGAATGTATATACAAATCTATTTCTCTCTCTCTCTCTCTCTCTCTCTCTATATATATATATATATATATATATATATTTACATTTATGGGTGAAACAAACTACATTTTTACCACATCTTATCTTAGCTCAGTGCTGTGGAGATATAACCTAAATTAGAAGAACATGTTAACAGCAATAAATATTGAAATGCCTGCATATGTTTTCTAAGGTTGCTGAAATCATCAAATCAGAATGACAGGCATTGCTATTCATTCTTCCTTTTTGTCTTGTTAAGAGAATCCTGATTTAACTTGGAATGGCATGATACTAAAAGTGATTTCTTCTCTGGCCTTTCTCATGGGGAATAATGCTCATGTGCATAATTCTGGCCAATGAGACATAAGTTGAGTGTTATAGGGAAAATATTTGCTATCATTATTCTTCTTGAGATGAGTATATAATGTTTGTATGTGATGCTGCAATTTTTGGAAGGAATCAGGAACATTCCTGAAATTGTAGAACTGCTACACCAGATTGGACTGCTTATATTTGGATTGCTTGTTTTATGAGTCAAGTAAATCCCTATCTTGTTTAAATCCATATTAATTTTTTCCTGTCATTTGCAGCTAAACACATTACTGTTAACACTTAGCACATAGTCATGCATACACATACACAAACACACACACAAGCCCATAGATTTTGTTGTCTTAGTTAATCCATAAACTAGTCAACTGGTTTATTTCTATTGGTTTAACCAATTGTTTTAAGGCACAACTCTAATCAAGTAAAATGTATTATCTTCCTATCTTAATTCTATGGTTAGTAGTTAGGAATTGCAATAATCTTTATGAAAGCACAGACTTTCTTTTTCAAAGTTAGAGAAGATGCTTCTATTTTTTAACTCCAGCTATTGGAAAGAAGAAATTTTTGAACCATGAAAAATAGGATTCAGTTCTGGCTTTTCTGATTTTTAACTAATTATGTAGGTTTGGCAAAATCAATCTAAGTTCTAGTTTTCTTATTCTTACATGGTGTTGTAAGGGAAAGTGAGAAAACATACAAAAGTGCTTTGTGAACTATGGTACATTTTAACTTAATGAGCATTACTTGGTACTCGAGATTGTGCTCAGCACTTATGTATTCTTTGAAACCTACTTTGATTATTGCTATAGAGTGGGGACTCAGCCCCATTTTATATAAGGGGAAATTAAGGAATCTTATCTAGTAAACTATTCAGATTCATCTCCTGACTCTCTGCAAAGAACAGAATAGTTGCTCAATAAATTTTATGGCAGAAATGAATACATTTTGTACCTCTCAAAATTGTGTAATTGACTGCATGTGGTGGGGCATGCCTGTAATCCCAGAAGCTCAGGAGGCTGAGACAGGAGGATCAATGAGTTCAAAGCCAGCCTCAGCAAAAGAGAGGCACTAAGTAACTCAGTGAGACCCTGTCTCTAACTAAAATACAAAATAGGGCTGGGGATGTGGCTCAGTGGTTGAGTGCCCCTAAGTTCAATCCCCGGTACCCCTCCTCCAAATTCTATAATTGTATACCATTTAGGATATTATAAACCCATAGTAAATTTGGCTATAATAGAGGACTGCTACTGAAGGCCTACTAACCACCTCCCTGTTGTCCATCATCTGAACGGAACATTTTCTACTAGAGCTACTGAAATAATCACACTTTATTATGGTGGAAACCAAATATAAACATCTTGGGCTAGCCTTTTTTCTTACCTTTCAAGGTATTTGAGGATAGATTCAGAGGTTCCCAGCTTTTAACATACTAGCATATTTCCTGACTCACAGGCTCAACAAATATTGTTGATGAATTGTTTCACAGAGATTGCTTGTTGGGGCTCTGCAAATATTACTATATTAAAACAATTCTTTGATTGATAGAGTGCATTCTGGAAAGATTTTAGTAAATTTTGTATTTAACACATCAGGTATTAGAGTTTAATTTTTTCCAGATTTTTGAGATATAATAGATAAAAAAGGTCTAGATTAAAGTATATAGTGAGATTTTTGTTAACTTTTTGCAGGACGGGGGATTGAACTCAGGAGGATTCTACCACTGTGATCAACATCCCTACCCTTTTTATTTTTTATTTTGGGACAGGGTCTTGCTAAGTTGCCCAGGTTGGCCTTGAACTTGCAATCCTCTGGCCTCAGCCTTCCAACAATATGATGTCTTGAGATATTTACATGTATCTTGTGAAATGATTACCACAATCAAGCTGATTAACATAACCATTACCTCACATAATTAACTTTTTGTGTGTGGCAAGAATATTTAAGTGACACACTCTTAGCAGATTTCAAGCATACAATACAGTATTATTAACTATAGACGCCATGTTGTACATTAGCTCTCAAGAACTTATTTGCAAGGGTTTGAATGTACCTCCCAAAGTTCATGTGTCAGAAATTAAACACCATTAATAGCATTAAAATGTGGGAGCTTTAAGAGACTATTAGGCC
Organism: Tamias sibiricus; assembly: GCA_025594165.1. Lineage (NCBI taxonomy): Eukaryota > Metazoa > Chordata > Mammalia > Rodentia > Sciuridae > Tamias > Tamias sibiricus. The sequence goes on along the minus strand of CM046663.1, from coordinate 135,073,584 downwards.
ACAAGGGTTCTCATGGATACTGCCTTCATAAATTGGTGAATATCCTTATTTGGAGTGCACATTCTTATAATGGTCCCCTTTTGTTTCTTCTTCCTCTTTTCTCCCTCTCCCCTTCTGTCTTGCCCATTCACCTTCTGTCACAGGATGATGGAATAAGAAGGCCTTTACCAGATGTCAGTATCTTGACCTAGGGGTTCCCAGCCTCCAGAATTGTAAGCCAAGCCAATAAACTTCTGTTCTTTGTAAATGACCGAGTCTTGGAATTCTGTTATGGCAGCCAGAAAAGGAATAAGGCATTATTCATCCTGCCTAACTGAAACTTTATCCCCTTTAACAAACATCTCCCCATTTCTCTGAGGCATAACAATCACTACCTCTGCTTCTATGAGTTGAACATTTTTAAGATTCCACATCTGAGGATCATACAGTATTTATTTCTCTGTGCCTATTTCACTTAGCTTATTTTACTTAACACAAGGTTCTTTAGCTTCATTTTTGTTGTCCCAAATGAAAAAAATTTTTTAAGGGCTGGATGATGATGTGTATGTGCATGTATTTATATGTGTATATCACACTTTATCTTACCTGTTGTAAATAACACTGCCATGAAAATGGAAGTGCAGACATCTCTTTGAACTATTGATTTCATTTCCTTTGGGTATATGCCCAAAATGGGATTTCTGGATCATATTATAGTTCTACTTTTAAGGTTTTGAGGAACTGCCATACTATTTTCCATAGTGTCTGTACCAAAATACAAGGGTTCTCTTTTCTCCACATCTTACCAATTCTTAATAACTTTTGTCTTTTTTAATAATAGTCATTCTAACAGTTGTAAGGTGATAGCTCACTGTAGTTTAAATTTTCATTTCCCTGCTGCTTAGTAACGGTGAGCATTTTTAAATATACTTGTTGACCATTTGCTTGTCTCTTAAGAAATATCTATTCAGATCCTTGGTCCATTTTTTAAAATCAGGTTTTTTTTTTTTTGCTATTGAATTGTTGGAGTTCCTTATATATTTTGAATATGAACCCCTTACCAGATGTATAGTTTATAAATAATTTCTTTTGGGGCTGGGGCTGTAGCTCAGTGGTAGAGTGCCTGCCTAGCACATGTGAGGCACTGGGTTTGTTTCTTAGCACCACATAAAAATAAATAAAGGTATTGTGTCCATCTACAACTAAAAACAATTTAAAAAGTAATAATTTCTTCCACTCTCTTAGATTATGTCTTCACTTTTTATTGTTTCTTTTGCCCTGAAGAAGCTTTTTAGTTTGATGCAATCTCACTGTCAATAGTTGCTTTTGCTTCCTGTGCTTTTGCAGACATAGCAAGCAAAAAAATAAAAACAAATCATTGTTAAGAAGAGCTTTCTTTCCCCTAGTAACAGATTTTACACTTAAGTCTTTAATCCATTCTGACCTGACTTTTTAAAATATAGTATTTTAAAAATATGGTTATTTCATTTTTCTATGTGTGGATATACAGCTTTCTCAACACCATTTGCTGAGACTTTCCTTTACCCTTTGTGTGTCCCTGGTACCTTTGTTGAAGGTCAATTTACTGTGAATGAATGAATTTATTTCTGGATTCTCTATTCTGTTCAATTGATGTTTATTACAATTTTTATACCAGTAATACTGTTTTGGTTACATAGCTCTGTGGTTTATTTTGAAATCAGTTATTATAATGTCCTTAGCTTTGCTTTTCTTGCTTTGACTATTCTAGACTTTTGTGATCCCATACAAATCTGAGGATTGTTTTTTTCTATTTCTATGGAAAATGTTATTGGACTTTTGATACAGATTATATTTAATCTGAAGATCACTCTTGAGTAGTGTAAACATTTTAGCAATATTAATTTTTCCAATCCATAAACTTGGGATATTTTTCCATTTATTTGTGTCTTCTTCAGTTTCTTCCATAGTTTTTACAGTTTTCAGTGTATAACTTTCACTTTCTTGATTAAATAATTTTAATCAGGATAATTTTATTTTGTGAGGAGTGGTGTGTTTTTTGATAGTTCATATTTAGTTTATAGAGATGCCATGGATTTTTTTATGTTGATTTTGTGCATGGTAGTTTTAATGAATTTGTTTCTAAGCTTTTTTGAGTATAGTGTTTACTATATATAAGATTATGGCATCTACAAACAGACAATTTTATTTCTTTTCTATTTGGATGACTTTTGTATTTTCTTCTTACCTAATTGTTCTGATTTAGGACTTCAAGGACTATGTTAAATAGAAGTGGCAAGAGTGAGTGAGCATCCTTGTCTTGTTCCTTATTTTAGAGTATGATGTTAGCTGTGGGTGTGTCATATGTGCCTTTACCATGGTAAGGTGCTTTCCTTCTATACATGATTTATTGAGAGTTTTCATCATGAAAGGATGTTGAATTTTGCCAAATACTTTTTCTGCATCCACTGAGATGATCATATTATTTTTATTCTTCATTCTGTTCATGTGATATATCACATTTTTTGATTACATATGTTAAACTGTCCTTGCACTGTACAGATAAATCCTGTTTGATCATGGTATATGATCTCTTTAATGTGTTATGTTTGATTTGCTAGTATTTTGTTGAAGATTTGTTTTCTGCATCTGTGTTTATCAGTTGTATTGGTCTGTAACTTTCTTTTCTTTTGAAAGTGTCACTGTCTGGCTTTTGGTATGGGGTAATGCTGGTCCATAAAATTTGTTTGGAAATGTTCCCTCCTCTTCCACTATTTGAGAAAGATAAATTTTCTTTAAATGTTTGGTGTAAATCATCAATGAAGCTATTAGGTTCTAGGCTTTCCTTTGTTGGTAGGTTTTTGTTTATCAATTCAGTCTCCCTACTCTAATATTATTAGTCTTTTTAGAGTGTTAATTTCTTCGTGAGTCAGTCTTAGTAGAGTTTATGTTTCTGGGACTTTTTCTCTTTCTTCTAGGTTATACAATTTGTTTTCATATAATTGTTCATAGTTTTTTTTTATAATTCTTTATATTTCTGTGGTATCAGTTTTGTAATGCCTGCTTTTCATTTATAATTTATTTGAGTCTCCTCGTCCTTTTTATTTCTTAGTTAGAATAATCAATGCTTTTCATCTTTTCAACTAAGCCAACTCTTGATCATTTATTTCTCTTGTCTATATTTCATTTATCGCTGTTCTTACCTTTATTATTTCCTTCCTTCTGCTAACTTTTTCTAGTTCCCTAAGGTTTAGAGTTAAGTTGCTTATTTGAGATCTTTTATATTTTTCCTCTTTTTTTTTGTTTCTCCCTTTCCCTCTCCACCCCGGGTATTTGTAAACATATTTGTAAGTTTTTCCCATTTTCCTGCTGTTACATGTTTTTCTCCAAATTTCAAATTTTATACCATTTCAAATTTTAAACCATTGTGGTTGAAAAATATACTTGTATAGTTCCAGTCTCCTCATATTTTTTAAGAGTTATTTTGTGGTCTAACTTATAATCTATCCTGGATAATGTTCACAGATTGTATACTTGAAAAGAATGCACATTCTGATGCTGTTGGATGGAATATTCTGTTATGTCTTTTAGGTCTATGTGATCTATAATGTCGTTTAAATCCTCTATATCCTTATTAACTTTCTCTCTTGATGATCTATCCATTGTTGAAAGCACGGTATTTAAGTTCCTTACTATTATTATACTGCTCTTTCTCCATTCAGGTCTGTTTCTCTTTTGCTTTATATATTTAGGTGCTCTGATGCTGGACACATATATTTACAGTGGCTATATCCCTTTAATGTACTGACTCCTTTATCATTATATAATGATCTCTAACTCTTGTTATTTTTTTTTTTTACATACTCTATTTTATGTGCTGTAAGTAGCTACCTCTATTTTCTTTTGTTTAACCTTTGCATGGGGTATCTTTTTCCATTTCTTCATTATTAGTCAATTTATTGTCATTAAAGCTGAAATGAATCTCTTTTAGGCAGCATATAGATGGATATTGTTTTCTCTCTTTAATCCATTCCTCCACTCTATCTTTTGATTGGAGAATTTAATCCATTTACAATTAAAGTAATTATTGATAGATAAGGACTTAACTATGGCAATTTTGTTAATTGTTTTCCAAATGTTTTTTAGTTCCTTTATTTTAATCTTCCTCTCTTACTATCTCTCATTATGATTTGATGTTTTTCTGTAGTGATATACTTTGATTCTATTCTGTTTACCTTTTGTGTGTCTAACATGGGTCTTTTCATTGTTCTTACCATAAGGCTTATATAAAAATTTTAGGGTTGTAATAGTCTACTTTAAGTAACAACTTAACTCTGTGTACAAAACTCTATACTTTAATCCCCCACATTTTATTTTTTGATGCCACAGTTTGCATCTTTTTATATTGTATATCCAGTAACAAATTATTGTAGCTATAGTTATTTTAAAGTATTTTTGTTTTTTATTTTTTTCTACTAGGGTTAAAAGTGACATACCCACCACCTAACACAGCATTAAAGTATTTTAATTATTTTGAATTTGATTATATCCTTGCCTTTACAATGAGTTTTCACATATTTTCATAATACTAATTAGTATTCTTTCATTTCAGCTTGAAGAACTATTTTTTTTTTTTTTGCCATGAGGTGTTCTATTTTAATTAACTGTACAAATAACTTTTCTATAATATCCCAGGGCAAATCGGAGGATTTTGCAGTACGATTGAGGTGGTCTCCTCAGAGACCCACAGGCCAGTGGCTTCTGCACACTAGAGTGCCTGGGTTCACAGTGCAGCTTGCAGGTGACTCTTCCTCCACATAACAGTTGGGGGCTCAGAGATGATGGGCGTGGGGAATCCTTGAGGTTCTTAGGAAATTTCACTCCACTTTTCCTGCTCAGTGGTCTCTTTGGTCAGCAGGGTGTTCTTCTGCGTCTCGTTTTTCTTCATCTTGGCTTTATCGAAGCTGGTGATTTTCCCCAATGTCCACCTTGTCCGCCATTTTCTTAAAACAATACGTGAATTATTGAACCCAAGCTCCCCATGCTGCCACTAGCGATTCTGCAGCAAGAGACCTGAAAAACCCCTTCATAAGGTAGGTCTGGTGGGAATGAACTCCCTCAGCTTTTGTTTGTCTCCTCTTCATTTTCTCAAGGATTGCTTTGCTTATTTATAGTTTTCTTGGTTGAAAGTTTTATTCTTTTAGCACTTAGAAAATATGATCTTAATCTCTTCTGGTCTGTGAAATTGTTGCAGAGAGATCCACTGACAGCCTGATGGAGGGTTCCCTTGTAATGTAATGAGTTGTTTTTCTCTTGCTACACTTAAAATTCTCCTTTTCTTTGATTCTTGGCAATTTAATTATAATGTGTCTCCATGAAGATGTTTTTATGTTTAATCTATTTGGGGTTCTTGGGCCTCATGAATCTGGAGGTTCATTTCCTTCTTCAGATGTGGGAGGTTTTTCTGTAGTTACTTTTTAAAAATATGCTATCTGCCCCTTTTCTTTTTCTTTGCTTCTGAGACTCTCATAATATATATATATATATATATATATAAAATCTACTTGATGATGTCCTATAGTCCTGTAGACTTTCTAGTTTTTTTTTTAACTTTTAATTCTTTTTGTCTTTTTGTTCTTCCGATTGGATAAATTTCAAATGAACTGTCCTCAAGCTCAGTGACTCTTTCCTGTAGGCTTTGTCAGCTTTTGAGGCTCTCTGGAAACTCATTTCAGTTATCATGTTCTTTAGCTCCAGAATTTTTGTTTGGTTCTTTTGCATGGTTTCTTACTTGAAAATGTCACATCAGCAGCAGTAGGGAATAATAGGGCTATCGCTAAGAATCCAGATTTGTCCTCAGAAAGGCATTTCCAAAAGAAGTTTTAATCATTATGGTACAAAAGTATATGAGTATCTCCTTCACAATGAAAAAACTGGTCAGAGGTAGGAAAAAGTGAGAAAATTAATGTTCTGTGATGGAATCAGTGATGGAAAATTCTATTCTACCATCCTGCTGATGCCACTCTGTAGTTGATTTTTAGAGGGCAGGCAAATGTGAAATTGGAATTCTCAGTATCACCATTTTAGGCAGAGGCATTCATACTAATGAGATATATGCACATGTTAAATCTTAACAAACTAATGAGGTGATTTAAGCCTTCCCGGAGCTATTTCAGTCATATATTTCTTCATAAGAGACTGACATGCTGAGTTACTTTATCAACCATGTGATAAAAGCATCATGTGAAGTGGGTATTACCCACATGAGGACTCCTTCCAGGATGTCAATGAGTTCCTGGCTTCAGGGGATGCAAAATTGCATTCTGATGATTATGGACCACTTTTTCTTATCTATGGCCCTTCTTTTCACTGCGAAGGATATTTATTTAGTTGCAGAAAGCTAAGTGGCACTAAAAATCTACTTTTAGAAAATATGCTGTCAATATAGAAGTATTAATACATTTGTGAAAAAGCTCATAGTAAAAGTGAAGAAGTTTCATAACTACCTTGGTACTCATATGCTTTTATAATTCATACTGATTAAAACCTCTTTAAGACCCCTTTCTAAGGACAAATCTGGACTCTTAGTGATGTCCTGAGAGAGACAGAGAAGAGTTTTGACATTACCCTGGATTTTCTGGGCCTGTAGACTCTTTTGTCCATTGCTGTTTATGAGACATTTGTCTTCAAGCCCAGAAATTCCAGGGTAATGTCAAAACTCTTATCTATCTCTCACTGTAGATAATGTAATACTGAAAGTTTTAATTTCAGAGGCTCTTCCTGAAAAACTTTCTGGTTGGTAAAAACTAGTCGCCAACTAACCAATGTTGTTAACTTGCTGTATAGTATACAATGCAATAATATATTTGATTTGGTGCCTTGGATATGAATTAATTGAACTATCCCCAAGGAGTTTACAATGTAGTGCAGTGGTCCTCAAACTTGTTTGAAAAATTGAATTGTCATCTCAAATAGTCAATAGTCAGATCCAAAATTTGAACTAAGAGTTCTTTTATTCTTTAGCTCCATAAAAATGCTATATAAAATTGATAGGCTTTTTTTTTTTGTCTTTTCCGGTACCAGCTCATCATATCTATCCATATTCTGTTGATGAAATAGTGGAATGTTAAAATTTAATGAAATCCAGTTAAAAATGGACAACAGAATTACTCAGGAGAGCTGACTAAAATTCAGACTTTACCTAGAGATTAAAGTTGTCAACTTGCAAAATTATCATGGAGGGTGGTGGAAGGGTAGATCTTCAATGTTCCTGGGAATGTAAAGTGTACTACCTGTGTGGCTGTAGAGTCTGAGAAGCATATGGGCATTGTGGTGTTTTCTCATTAATTTCTCCTTATCTTGGTTCATACACATCCTCCCATTATTACCTAATGTGCTTTAGGAGAAAGTGTCTCCATGTCTGGATCAAGGTGTAGGCACATTACTAGAGTTAATCAGTGTGAGCCCATCTCTTGACTGAATTAGCTCAGGAATGGGCACTTGACTCAATTCAGGTTAGCAAGAGTATTTTCTAGTAACTTTTAAGGGAGAATGCTTCCTTAGAGAACTTGCAGAAACAACCTCTTCTATTTTCTAAGATGTGATACAGGAAGCAGATTCTCAGGGAATAGAAGCTTCAGAATGAAGCTGACACATGGAGGGTGGAGAGGAAAAAAGTAAAGCAGTTTTTGCTGACATTGACAATTCACTGGACTCCTTTGACTCATTTAGTCCCCTTTCATTTAAATTTTTTTTGCATTTGTTGTTGTTGTTACAAACAATAAAATAGATCTTAACTGGCATGGTAACTTTGGGGTAAGCCCAGTATTCCTCGTTTTTAATAAGCTACAGCAAGTGATTCTGAAGTGGGTGGCAGCGTGCCTTGTGTAATGTTTGGACAGATGTCATTTTCAGAGAGTAAAGGTGCTTACTTAATAAACTTCATTTTTGAAACTTTAAAGGAAAAATATGTATGTTCATAAGAATTTAAACCATTTTGATGGTTTGAGTCACTTCATAATAATACATCTGACAAAGATAAATGCTCTCAAAACTTAAAATCAAACATTTTCTGTTTACTAGCATAAAAATTGATTTCATTGCAGCCACAGTGACACAAATTGTATGCCATTTATATGGTAGAGAAAATGGGTTTTAAGTAATCATTGCTTAGTGAAAATTGAATTGCCATCTCAAATAGTCAACAGATCCAAAAATTTAAACAAAACTGTTTCTTTAATCTTCAATTCCATAAAAACTGCTGCATAAAATTGATAGGCACCATTATTACTGTTTTTTTCAAATATCAGCTCATCATATCTATCTATATTCTATGAATGAAATGGCAAAGTGTTAAAACTTAATGAATGACAGTTAAAAATGGACAAAAGAAAATCATTATTTATTAATTCATACCTTAGAGGATTGAGCATTAAAATATTTTGGTAATTTAGAACTCACTAGTATTCTTAATTGAATTTATGTTCAGTTACTTGGAAGTACTCAGTGTATCTGCTATTTACATTTTACTTTCCTGAAAAGTTTGTTTTATGGGGAAAAGTCATAAAAGGAAGGGGATGAAAACAATCTTAAATGTAGTTTCTATAAAATTTCAACTTGTACTTTTAAAATATCTTAATTTATTAAATGAATATGATTCTAAAGTACTTCTTTCTGGCATGAGTCTGAAATCTTTTTGTCTGGCAATAGAGGTCTCTAAATCATTGATTCCTTGAGGCAGAAATTCCATTGGTCAGCAAGGTATGAAGAATTTTAAGATGGTCCCTAGTTCCATCCTCCTACCCAGAACCTGTGATGAGACCTCACTCCTGTGATTGTGTTCTATTGTATGACACAATTGATCTTAAGATAGGGAGATTATCTAGGTGGGCAGCAAAAATCAGAAAGACTCCATGAGAAGGGGTCCATGTGCCATTGCTGGCTTTGATGATGTAGGGGGCTATATATAGAGAGGGAATATTAGTGACTTTAAGGAGCTGAGAGAGAGGACCCTGGCTGGTTGCCAGCCAGGAAACAGGGACCTCAGCCTTACGGCTTCATCTGCCAACAACTTGATGACCTTAGAACAGATTCTTCCTGGAGTCTCCAGAAAAAAGCCCAGACAGCTGACATCTTGACCTTAGCCTTGTAGGTCTCTAAGTAGAGAACCAAACCAAACTTCCCTGAACTTCTGACCTATAGATCTGTGAGATCATATATGAATATTGTTTTAAGTTGCTAAATTTGTGGTAATTTTTGATACCACAATAGAAAACTAATATAGTCAGGAAATTTATGACCAGAATATTCAAGGTAGAGGGGACCTCAAGAGCTTCTATCCACTGGTATCCTAAACAAAGGAGTTCCCTAAACACTGGAAACTGTGTGAAACTCAAGCTATTTCAAAACTTTAAAAAACTTAAATTAAGTAATATAAGTATTGTCAAATATTCTGCACAGGCTTACTTAATCTTGATAAATCACCCTGTACCTTTGTTTTCACTCCTACTGGAACACAAGCACTACTTGGGCAGGGACATTGACTCCTTTGTTCACCACTGTCCCCAGTGCCAAGAATAGAACCTGACACCCAGCAGGCACTTAATAAATGTTTATTGAACAAATAAATAAATGATTAAGGCTAGAATTACATCAGTCAGTATTGGAACAATTATTCAACTGTTGGCAATTATTTATGTTTGAGTTCATTAGAAAGATTATAATCAACATATTTGAATGTGAAAATGCAGTTAGATTGGCCATTTAAAACAGGCTTCATGAGTGTGTTAGTTAGGTTTTCATTGCTGTGACTGAAATACCTGACAAGAACAACTTAGAGGAGAAAAAGGTCATTTTGGGCTCATGGTTGTAGAAGTTCCAACCTTGGTCAGCCAACTCCATCACTTTGGGCCCAGGGTGAGGCAGAACTTCATAACAGAGGGACATGGTAGAGGGAAGCTGCTCACCTCATGGCCACCAGAAAGCAGATAAAAAGAAGGAGGAACCAGGGGGACATAATATAATCCCTGAGGGTACACCCCTAGTGACCCACCTCCTCCAGCCATGCCCTGTCTACAATTTCCACCTAGTTAGTTCTTTCAAATTATTAATCTATCAAATTGATTAATCTGATTAAGTTACAGCTCTCACAATTTAATTATTTCACCTTCTACATTATCATAGAAGCTTTGAGGGGTCATCTTATATCCAAACCATAACAATGAGCAACGGAAAGTAATAGAAGGTATACTAGTTATTAATTTGTTTTGTTTAAACATTATTTTTGTTCATCCTTCCTAAAAATACAGGTGAGGGAATGGGAGCTCAAGTTAGGTGAAGTAATAAGTATCTGATAACTAAATTGTGCTACTGGTTCTGCATATTTATGATAGAAAATTCTTTAATCACACAAGAATCCAACTTTAAAACTGATAAGCAGTGCTGCTAAATCAGCTGTGTGAACAGAAAATGAAAACAGACTAAAAATAGCAGGTTTCAGATTCATAGTCACCAGAACATGAACTCAATTTCATTTTGTTTAATGAAACAAAATCTACCAAAAACTATGTGTAAGATATTAATACATACTCTTTGTGTTATAAGCATGAGCAAACATGCTCTGACCTTCTAGAAATTCCAGTCTAGCAAGGGTTCTAAGGTAGAACATTAGAGGCACTGTTATGGAGATACAAGCAAAGAACTATGGTAGCAAAACCAATGTGGCATTTGTTTTTGTATTTGTTTTGTAGCTAGAAGGGCCTGGAAAGATTTTGTGGGGAAAGGCTTCATTAAAGAAGCATTCTTTGGCATCATGGTAATGGTCACCTAGTGGCCTTCAATGTTTACTTACAATATACAGCAGGGATGGCTCATCAGTAACTTGCCCTTTGGATTTTTGTCTCATCAGTGGCCTGGAATCTAAACAAGGAAAAGTAGCTTATAGAATTGGTATGCCTCAGAAATAAACATTTTTTAAAATTTAACTTAATATTTTTGTGGAGCTAGGGATTGAACCCAGGTCATCACATGTGCTAGGCACTAGGTATAGTGCTATGATTCTGAGCCCCATCCTGCCTCAGAAACAAATATACAGAAACTTCTTAGACTGAAAGCTGGACTTGATTTTTGTCTTCCTGAAGTTTATAAATGCTTATTCCCTTGCCCCTCACTTTTTTCTTAAATATAATGATGCTTGACTTCACCCTCGGAACAATATAGGGGATTGAACATTTTTAAAATGTTAAAGATATAGCACCAATTTATTCAGATAGGGGCTTCATAGCTGGAGGGAGTGAAAGAACACCTCCAATCTCTTTTTTAGTCTGTAGTTTCTTCTCTCCAGTTTAGAGAATTAATCCCAGACTCCATGACACTGGCAAGTCTGTTTAAAGTGTTATTTTTACATTTATGAAATGTTTCCTCAAGATTAAATGCAGAATTGATGAAAAAACATGGCAAAATGAACAAAGAACATCTGAGAAATTAGATACATTTTTAAAAAGCTACTTCTGTTACCTGGAAAGGCATCTACTGTGTATAGTAATCTTGATTACATTGCCCTCTGGTGGTGATATGAGAATATGCGGTGCAAAAAGCATTTCCCTTTAGGTTGTCTTATTCAACATTTATTGAGCATCTATTGTACACCTAGCACAGACAGGGTGGCTCTGAGGCTACTGAGATGGTGAAAATAGTTATACTCTTGTTTATTTTTCAGTATATCAGAAGCTGCATTTCAACAAAGAAACTAGAGAAGAAGTACATACAAAGATGCATGACTGTTCAGAGGAAGAAATAGTCAAATTTTCCCTAGTGCATCTGGATGGGCTTTTCAAATCCATTACATTTGAGCAGCACCTTGAAAAATGCATAGGAGTTTTCTGCGCGCGCACGTGTGTGTGTGTGTGTGTGTGTATGTACATGTTTATGTGTTACTTCAACATGAGGAACAGCCTGTCATTAAAATGCAGGGTGTGCTCGGTGACCGCCAGGTGCCTTTCGTGTGAGATTCACAATGTGTTTCAGCTGAGTGTGACCATCCTGATTCCCCACTATTATACCCACAAAATCCTTCTAAAACTTAACATACATTATATATTAGAAAGGTTCAGACAAACTAATGAAATAGGCATTTCCATCATAGTCAAGATTTGGCTCCACCATGGTTCTATCTAGCATAATTATTTATAATAACATATTCTATATAATAAAGATATAACTCATATAATAACATGTACATCATTATGTTCTTAATCTAGATACATGTTTTTGTGATGTATGCTGTAATTCTCATCCTCTTTTTCCTGGATATATAACACTGCCTTTCTTTTACCAGTCCCTTTAAAAATTCATATTGTTTCTTGATTTTTTTGTGGGGGGAATTAGAGCTTGAAAAAATAAACCTACTTAATCACCAAAATACAGTGATTTGTTGACTTACATTATGGATGAAGGTCTTTCTTTTTGCTGTGAAGAAAATGTAGCCCCTTTCTGGCCCCTGGGCCAATGCTCATGCAAAGTCCTGTACTATTCCCATCTCAGCTACCATTTGGCTTGTGTGCCTTAGGCAATTTCTCTTAGTGTCCATGTTTTCATCAGGTCTGTGGAGTGAGAAATGGAGGGAAGGGTGAACAGGGTAATTGTCTATGACCTTGGGTTCTTCCCTCTGTAAGGGCAGCATCTGGTAGGGAAGCAAACTTGGGTTCTGGAGGCAGACAGATCTGGATTCAAATTCTGGCTTTGCCATTTACTGTGTAATATTAAAGAGTCTTGGTCTCCCTGAGCTCTAGTTTCCTCACCTGTAAGAAGGAGATATTAATATCTACCTCCCAGATTGCTAGAGGGATGCATAAGAATATGTGAAAAATGCTTGGAACAGAGAAAGTAATCAGTGAAGATTTTCCTTCTCAATACCCCTCATTCATGAGACAAGCACCAGCTGTTTCATACTTCCACTTAAATATAGGGATGATAAAATAATTTTTATGTATATTCCATTTTTTCTGAAACTACCTAACCTCTATGGCCTAACTATATAAAACTTAATTTCACATGCCTCATTTCATTTTGAAACCTTACACAACCCAGTAGGTGGGACATCTTAACATCTCTTGCCCACCGTTGAGAGTCTGCTCTGGGCCAAATAAAATGTTGGGATTAAAGCACTCAATCACTACCCCCAAATGACTCCCCCCATCTAGTGGGAGAGTCAGATGGTGAAACCAGCTACAACTGGGCTTGCTAAGTGGCAAAGGAAGGGTATTAAGGGGGAGGGCATGAAGGAAGTGCCCCTAATTTAAGTTGGCCTTTGGGGTGAAGTGGGAAGGTAAACTGAATTAGGCAGGAGAAGTGGGGAGATGGGAGGAAGAGAGGGAGGGTAAAAGGGGGACTGGGGAGGAAGAGGATGGTGGGAGTAAACATTTCCAGGAAGAGGAAACACAAATTGTTGAGGGTAAATGACAAAGTCCACACTTGTGATTGGATGACTCTTCAAGGTCATCACGTTTTGGTCACCCATTAGGTGTGTGGTAGCCTTAGTGTTGTGAAACAAATGGGCTTTGTAGCCCAGGTCACTGAAGCATTTTTAAAAACAAAACAAAACAAAACAACAACTGTTGCCTCTATCTGAAATAACCTAGCTATGTTCCAGTTAAGCACAATTAAAATTAATGAAATCACGGGCATCTCTAATACTAATTAGAGAAGCAATTATTATTTTTGGAGTCAAGGCACTGATACCATTTCATATAACACAGATATTCCTGTGATGCATTTTTTCCTTAGAGAAACTGGTGCATTTTCTAAACTATAAATACTGCCTTTAAAAGTAGGAACAGTTTCTTAGCTAACAATATGATTTATTTATTCATTCTGCCCTTATCCATTCCATTCATACAACCCAGCTATTCAGCAGATGTGGAGGTTTTGGATTCACTCCTCCTTTTGCTTAGCTACAAAGGAAGCTCTCAAAAGTCAGAATGCCAATTGTAAGGAGAAGGGGAACATAACTGCAGTATGAGGAACAGGCTTCCAGGCTACAATGGCGATGAAGATGTGCTGTGAGATGCACAGCAAAATTTTTTTCCCTCCCCAATTTGGGCAGGGTTGAATTCTCCAGCCTTGATTATTGGCATGAACAACCAAAGAGCTGCATTTTTAGAGACTTTTTTTTGAAGTGGGGGGGTGCGAATGTTTAGTGTGTAGGATTTTTCCTCCAAGGATAATTTTAGCACTAAAATTGCATCAAATTATTTCAAATCCTGGCAAGTTTCAAAATATGAGTGGGTGACTTAGGGAAGATCTATTCTCAAGAAATAACAATGGTGTCAGCACAATCCAAGAGACTTGGAAAAGAATCTACACACACACACACACACACACTCATTCTTTCACTTCCCAGAAATTGAAATTGATTTTTAACACATTGAGATTATGTTACTTGGGTGTTTCTTTTAAATGCCAAGGAATAAATTTACTTTGGCATTGGAGGAATAAAACAGTTCTAACCCATAGAAAAGAGGGCATGGAGCTTGGTCTTAAAAAGTATTACGGCAGAATTACTGTTACAAATGCAACCCTTTTCTCTGTTCTCCACTCCCTCTCTTTTCTGAGGTTTTCCTAATGGAATATCAAAATCAACGGAGTGCCAGGCATGGTGGCACATGCCTGTAATTCCAGTGAATCCCAGGCTGAGACAAGAGGACCTTAAGTTCAGCCTGAGTGACTTAGAGAGACCTTGTCTCAAAATGGAATCAAAAGGACTGGGGATATAGTTCAGTGGCAGAGAATCCCTGGATTCACTCCCCAGTACTACAAAAATAATAGTTTTAAAAAAAATTAATGGTGTTAAAAATTATTTTTAAATCAATGGGGCAAGTAAGATAGAGATTCAAGAGATATACTAATTGTCCTGCGTGGATTCAGAATATACATACGAGGACAAAAATGAAACACCCCGAAAGAATAAGTAACTGCACATTTGCACATACAATTACTTATATTTGCTTGCATTCCTCATTCTCCTTCTTTTAATTTCTCCTCTTGTCTTACAAGTTTTGAGAAAGGACTGCAAGATGTATTTTCTTAGGCACAATATCTTTCCAGGTGGGCTGCCATTGTCTGTGGTAGCAGGTAAATAGTAGATTTGAATTGATCACTCTATTTCTTTGTATTTCAGAGTCCAAAACAACCTAAGAGCTCAATTTAATAGTTCTGTGCATTGACAGGCTGAAAGTTAATCTACACACACACACACACACACACACACACACACACTCAGTCGCTTATCAGACTTCCAAAATACTTTCTACAGGACCAAACAATGACTCCTCAGTGTTTGCAATCTGGGGTCCTGTGGATCACAGGCCCAGTGAAGAAGCTCCTCTTTTCATCATTTGGTTGGGTAGGTGCCTTTCCAGTCAAGGTAGAGGTCCATAGAGCCATTGGCAATTCTTTGCCTCCTAGTCTGTACCTTATTAAATTCCCCACCACTGCTCTTTTCCAGCTCCCTTATTTCTGCTGTTTTCCAAACTCTTCTGAGGTTCTCTTGTAGGGGAGTTGGCCATCGATTTTAATCAAGATCTTAGGCCACATTATTTGAACCTCTTTGCTTTTCTTGCCTTTGCTTTAAATGTTCTTTTTCTTTACAACTCTGAGGAAGAACTACTCCTCCTTACAGTGCTAAGTAGACAGTCAACTCTATCTTGTCCTCCTGTCACAGTTGATTACAATCTGAGTCAAAGTCAGACCATCCAATGGACAATCTGGTTTTCCCTTTGAAAAGTAAAATAAGCAAAAGATGGAAATTAATTCTATATACAGGTTTGACCCTCAAACTGCTGTGGAGTCAGGTTTGGGGCAATAGTCTGGGCCATGTATTGGGAAAGCAAAGAGTAGAAGGAGGATGAAGCAGGTAATAGGGAGCAGGTGCGGGAAGTTAGTGACCCCAGAGTGAGCAAGATGGAGGGAATGGCTTCCATATCACTGACTGGTTCCCATGAAGCTGTGCTTCCATCCTCAGTTTCTGGGAAATGCCCCAAATCCTGTCAATAACCCCCATTTTTCACTTGTGCTAGTTCAAGTAGGTATCTGTTTCAAGCTAACTTTCTGGTTTGCTGCTTTCTGCCAAGGTTAAGGAAACTTGGCACTATTAACAAATTGGGAAAGATAATTGTTTATTGGGAAAGAGGTATTGTGTGCATTGTAGAACATTTATCAGCATCCCTGGCCTCTACCCACTAGATACCAGTGTCTGCCACTCCCAGTTGTGACAATCAAAAATATCTTCAGGATACATAAGCCCCAACTTAGTAGGATGTCAAGCATCTGGGGCTGTTCTGCCTTGGGTAGCAAGGGGTGGAAATACTGTGGGCAGGGAAGTGAGATGTGGGGACTATGGCCTGGTGAACAGGTAGGGCCCACTATGGGTTGGTCAGAGAGTGGACTGGTTAGTTGGGCATTTTGTACATATGCTGCTTTTCTTTCTTAACCTGGAGATGGGTTTTGGCATTTCTGTCCATCTCATTCCCTGGGATCTACACACACACACACACACACACACACACACACTCAGTCGCTTATCAGACTTCCAAAATACTTTCTACAGGACCAAACAATGACTCCTCAGTGTTTGCAATCTGGGGTCCTGTGGATCACAGGCCCAGTGAAGAAGCTCCTCTTTTCATCATTTGGTAGATACCAGTGTCTGCCACTCCCAGTTGTGACAATCAAAAATATCTTCAGGATACATAAGCCCCAACTTAGTAAGATGTCAAGCATCTGGGGCTGTTCTGCCTTGGGTAGCAAGGGGTGGAAATACTGTGGGCAGGGAAGTGAGATGTGGGGCCAGAGTTGGAGAAACTCTCCAGAGTTTCTCCAAGAGAAACAAGGCCAGAGTTGGAGAAACTCTCCAGTTGCCTAGAGATACCTAATTTGTGGGAAAGCTTAAGATGTCCAAAATGCATGTGGATAGTGGGGAATCAGGTATGAAAATTAAAAAATAAAGACCCAATATTGAGGTCACCCTGCTTCCCACATAGCCTGACTGGAGAGGAACAGGAAGAGAGGTGAGGCCAGCCTGAGGAGGGGTGTTCACTGTAGGCCTGGCTTTGGATGGCTGCAATGATGTGAAATCTCAGAAATTCTATTGACACACAGATTCCTACTGTGATTGTACTTTTTGTATTTAATTTTGCATAGTTTCTAATAAAAAATCAAAACATTTAAAACCGACTAATCAACCAAAAAACCAATAGTGTCTTCAGTCGTTGCCAAATGTCCACTGAGGGGCAATATCATCCACAGGTGAAAAGTACTGTTCTAGGCTAATCCCTCTTTAGCCTTTCAATGCCGGTTGCTCTTTTCAGCTCTAGGACATGCCTTTACTTTAATTTATAAGTGTGTTCTAATATCCTCCATTCTTTGTTAACTAGTTTTACTTTTTATTCTGCCCTTTTCTCCTTCCCATTATGGTTGAACTGGGTTTACTGTCTTCTTCTTACTCATTTAAACCTCAACCGGTTATTTTTCCCTGTTGGAATCTCTAGGACTTAACACTATTTTTCAGAAAGCGTCTTAGTGACCTCATTCTTCAATAAATTCAAGGTACTTATAGGAACCCTACCCTTCTCCTGCAACCTGCACACCACCATTGCTGTTTATTCACCCATGCTATTGTTAGGGGATAGCAAAGAACCATATTCTTTGACAGCTACACTCAGCAAATTTTTAGCTTTCTTGGCATACTAAAATGTACTCACAAAATAGTAGGAAAAGTATCACAGAAAAATGAACAAAATTCTAAATTGTGTATCATTAAATATTAAATACAGGAAACACATATTTACTTAGGAAATTATGGCAGACCCAATTTTGATATTATAGGAATGGAGAAAAAAAATAATATTTGCACTCAAGTAGTTTATATTCTAATTAAAAATCCACAGCATATGCATATGAGCAAGTGATTGAATAAGATAATATATAATGGATTTGTATTATAGGATATAGATAACAAATATTACACAAGAGAGGGGAACTAGCTTTAGATTACCTTATATATACAGTTAGCCTTCTGTCTCTGCAGCTTCTACATCCACGGAGTCAACTGACCTTGGACCAAAAATATTTTGAAAAAAAAAAAAAAACTGTATCAAGCTGGGCATGGTGGCGCACACCTGTAATCCCAGCACTTGGGAGGCTGAGGCAGGAGGATGGCAAGTTCAAAGCCAGCCTCAGCAATGGCAAGGCACTTAGCAACTCAGTGAGACCCTGTCTCTAATAAAATATGAAAAAGGGCTGGGGATGTGGCCCAGTGATCCAGTGCCCCTGAGTTCAATCCCCGGTACAAACAACAACAACAACAACAACAACAACAACAACAACAAAAACTGGTATCAATAATGAACGTGTACAGACATTTTTCTTGTCACCATTCCCTAAATAATTCAGTATAATAACTATTTCCATTTATATTGTATAGGTATTATAAGTAAGCTAGGATGATTTAAGGTATACAAAAGGATATATATGTTATATGCAAATACTGCTTTATTTTATATAATAGACATAGCATCTTTGTTATACTGAGGGCAGGAAGTCCTGGAACCAATTTCCCATGGATACTGAGGATGATTGAATGTACTATTCTTATTCTCTGAGAATAGCCACATAACAATTACTTATTAAATGTCTGCAACGTTCCAGCCTGTAGGTAGAGAATTTGACATTATTTGCTTTGTTGTACATGGAATGAGATATTGAAAGGGACTTTTCAAGATCTTGGTCTTGGTAAGATCTCCAAATCCTAGAGCAATGGATGCTCAGAAACTCTATGTTTTTAATTGGAGTTATTGAAATTACCCCTGCAGACTAATTGAGAAGATAGTTGATAGATAATTGATATAAAAAGGCAGAGGCTGGAGGAAAATAAAAGTATTTCCTATTTATTTTTCATCAAGTTCAGGAGGTTAAAAAACTGGCTGAATAGAAAACCCTGTGAAGTATGATCATTGCCTAATAATGCTGAAGTTCAGAGGACTTTAGTTACCTGTCCAAGGTCACATGGCCCAAAAGTCGAGATCTCAGAGCTGGAACCCTGGGGCCTATGATATCATGCCAGTGTTCCCTCTGTGTCAGCCGTCCACTTAAACAGGGCAAGGTTTGAGGATGACATTTTTTAAAAAGGTAGGGAATTTAGAAGAGACTACAGGTGAGGGTCCTGAAGGCAGGTATATGTGAAGTCTTGGGACACTGTACCAAGAGGGGTCCATATTACAGAGGAGAGTCCAAAATGCAGCAAGTTAAAGAGAAGTTAGGTTGTTGAGATGCACTGAGATCTGGAAAGGGGAATCTGGTTCCAACTGTCCTCTCTGAGCCAGCAAGTTAGGTGATGAAAATGTTTCATGAAGATGGCTCTAGTAGGGATGAGGGAAGACTCAGCCCAGTAATTGGACCCTTTCAGCATCTGGGGTGTGAGAGATAATGAGGGTTAGAATGATGATTGTAGCAACAGAAATGGGCAGAACAGTGGGAAAAAAGGAGAGGCTTAAATAGAAGGTTACTTCCTTAATCTGTTGCGGTAAATAGCTTGAAGGGCAACTTGTCAGTCATAGCTGCTGTTAAGAGCCCACTCTTGCTCAGGAAGGAAGATTGGCCTAATATATTTGGTTTTTCTTCTGTTATTTTCCTTGAATGGGGACACAGTATGAATTCTGAGGCCTGTAGTTAAGGCAATTCACAGGGGCATTGCCCAGGAAAACCAGCTGGCTTCCAAGACACGGCACAGGGTGACATTCACTGTAGTGAATTGAACACAGGGAAGGATCTAGTGTTAACCCTGTTGGCAGGATGAATTTTTCCCTCCTCCTTTTCCTTTCCCTGGGGCATGGCACATTCCCAAATCCCCTCTGAGGTCAGGCATGCTCTAAGCAAAGTTAAAAGAAAGGGGTCTTTTGTCAGACCCCCTTCCTGGAGCAGGGACTGGAAACTCTGTAGTTCTATCCCAGGGAAGGAAAAAAAAGAGAAAAGAAAAACAGATGGAGTGATTGACGACACAGACCAAGCGCAAAGGAGGGGAAGGGCTGAAATCAGACAGCTAGGGTTAGAGCCCTTTAAAAGACAGAGGTGGTAGGGAACAAGGAGGTTTTGATAAAGGGGAGAGGCTCCCCAGGATCCTGGGAAAGGGGTAGCTGTGTGGGTGGTCCTGGGAGTTAAGAACAAAGGCCAGGCGGGGGTGGAGCTCCGAGTAGGGTAGATGCTGTTGGGATTAGAGCAGATGGTTTGAGCAGGAAGTTACTGTTCTGAACATTCTTCTGGACGTGTCAGCGTGAGATTGATCAGCTCTGCTTTATACCAGGAGAGTAGCTCTGCTTGTCAGGAAGGGCCCCACAGTAACCAAAGCCATAGAAATGAAAATATAACCAGAATGCCAATGATAGATTTTATAATGAGAAAGACAGCTGTCCATAGCAGAGTACTTATGTCAGCAGGTTGTGAGTTATCTTCCTGTGGGCAAGATGCAAGGGAATCCAAATTATGGACAGGAGGTTGCCATAATTCACTGCAGGAATGCAGTCTACACAAAGCAGAACCATCCCCTGGGCAATGTTTAGATGACTCCAGTAGCTTTCTTAGCATTTTTTTTTTTTTAATTATCTAGGCTACTAAAAACTATCCACATCCAAATTCACCAGAAAACTTAAATATTCAGATTCCCAGGTGTTATCCCAGGCTTTCCAGAATCAAAGTATTAGAGAGGCCCTGGAATCAGCATCTTAAATAAACTTTCCATAGAATTTATGGAGCCTAAATGCAGTTTTAAGCTAAGCATTCACATTATTTTAAGTCTTTCTTCAAATGGAACACATTTGGCGGATTAGGTTTAGCTAATTAAATTTGTGATGAGGTTTGGAATGCCAGCAGGTCATTCCTCCCCCACTTTGGGTTTGAACCCAGTAAGTGATCAATTTAAGAAGGCAAATGGGATTCTAAGTGTTAGTTTCATTTAGTGCTCTCTGGACAGGCTTAGATCAACAAATGGGTGGGGACGTCCCAGCTCTCTGTTAGATCTTGGGACTTTCTTAGGCCCAAAGCTAGAGAGTTGGGGGGGGGCATGCCAAGGGGAAGTGGGGTTCTGCATGGACAGTGGAGGTGGGGTAAGCCACCAATAGGCAGGTGTAGAGGAAGCAAGAGGTAAGAACCTTAGTGATGCTGAAATGTGGTAACCTTGCTTGATAGGCAGGTGTGACCTGGTGAGCCCCTCCTCCTGTTTGGAATAGGACAAATCTTGATAGAAGAGTTTCCATCTAGAATCACACTGAAGTTCTGCTTCCTTGAGTTGTTCTTAATTGACTTCTACCTGACTTCTCAGTGAGTTTGAGGACTCACCTATCATTTTGGGCTTAGCTTTTTCCTTCAGCTCAATTTCTCCCAATGTGCCCACTGGGGCTTCTTCTTCTTTCTTGCCTCCAAGGATCCATGCCCAGGCTCTGATCCCCTAGACAGGTCTCCATGCAGACCACTAATATTAGAATAAGGGGAATCAGGCACAACTTGGACCCCAATCTCAGTTACTTCTTCTTGTGTATCCTTCTAAAGCTACTTTACCAATAGCAGAGAGCTGGAAGAATGATCTTTAGTCAAAGGAAAAGGTATGATTGTGCTTACATACTAGATTCTCCAAACAGCTTTGTCAGTGGTTTTGCATTCATGGTGAGCCTTAGTCAGCCTGAGAAAGCCAGGATGACTCCACAAAGCAGATGTCTCTTTCCTGGCAGTCTAGGAGCAGCAGAGCTGCCTAGTATATTTGTGCAAGTTATGTAGCAGCCTATGGCAGGAGCTTTCTGGTCAGTGGGGAGGAGATGCAACATGCCTGAAACAGAAAGGCATGTTGAGGAAGCTGCAAGGATTTAGGTACAGCAAGAGCCAGTGGAGGAGTGAAGTGAGATGAGGCTGGAATGGGGACAGAAACCACATCCTGATGCATCTTCTATTATGCCAAGCTTAAAAGTTTGAACTTTATCCTCTGGTCAGTTGTCTCCAAAGTGGTTTTTGTCTATCCCTTATTTGGGATATGCAAGTTGAGCTACTGCGGTGTGAAAAGAAAATCTAGACCTACTTATATTCAAAAATCAACTTTATTGAAGTAACTCATATTGTCTTTTTTTTTTTTTTTTCTTTTTGGTACTGGGATTGAACTCAGGGGCACTCGACCACTGGGCCACATCCCCAGCCCTTTTTTTGTATTTTATTAGAGACAGGGTCTCACTGAGTTGCTAAGTGCTCCTTGCCATTGCTGAGGCTGGCTTTGAACTCGCGATCCTCCTGTCTTAGCCTCCCAAGTGCTGGAATTACAGGCGTGCGCCACTGTGCCCGGCTCATATTGTCTTTTTAATCTAAGCAAATTAGAAATAAATGAAACATTCCTAAACTATATGGTACAGATTTGCCTTGACATCATCACTTATTCTATCTGTCCAATGTGTCACCTATAGAATATGAGGTACTCTGAGGGAAGAGAGGAAAGAGAGCTCTGTAACTCAGAGAGGCTCTCTTTATTTGCTCTCAGCATATAGCACACTAAAATCCCTATTGCCTGGTTAAATGAATTTACAGATTATATTGTGTCTAGACTAACTTTACAAAATAGATACATGGTTTAAAAGAGTTTAGCAAAGAAACTTGAGTTACTAAAAAGCTTTTTGCAAACTGGGCTGGGATACAGCATATGGCTTTTAACTGTATGAAAAGATATTTAGTCTAACAGTGATAAATACAAACTAAAACTTCTACTTAGCAAATTGGCAAAGATCCAGAAGTTTGACTCAATGCTCTATTGGTGAGGCTGAGGGGAATCCAGTATTCTTGCATTGTAGGGGGAATACAAAACGGTACAACCCCTATGGAGAGTTTTTATTATCTAGCCTGATTATTTGTCAAACCAGATATAAGAAAGCTATTGAACACTACTGGGATCATGTCAAAAAATGCAGGAGTCAACTTGAATTGGCTTCTACTATCCATAGATGGGACAAATTGAGCATTAATTTTTTTTTATTTAGTTGTAGATGGGCACAATACCTTTATCTTATTTATTTATTTATTTTTTTTTTTGTGGTACCGGGGATTGAACTCAGGGGCACTCGTCCACTGGGCCACATCCCCAGCCCTTTTTTGTATTTTATTTAGAGACAGGGTCTCACTGAGTTGCTAAGTGCCTCGCCACTGCTGAGGCTGGCTTTGAACTCACGATCCTCCTGCCTCAGCCTCCCAAAGTGCTGGGATTACAGGCGTGAGCCACCGCGCCCGGCATCTTATTTATTTTTATGTGGTACTAAGGATCAAATCTGGTGCCTCACATGTTTTAGGCAAGCATTCTACCACTGAGCTATAGCCCCAGCCCCCAAATTGAATATTAAAAAGTAACCTAAGTGCAGTGGTTGAAACACATAAAATATGTTTAAATCTATGCATTTATAATGATAAAAAATCTTTGACTACCTTTGGAGGATGGTAAGGAGAAAATCAATAGTTTGAAAAAATACAGTACTTATTCTCCTTTTCCTATACAATTCCTATTCTTTAGAAAAGAAATAGTTGACAGTAAGAAGTATTGACTTTAGCCAGGCATGGTGGCACACATCTGTAATGCCAGTGACTTGGGAGGCTAAGGCAGGAGGATCGCAAGTTCAAAGCCAGCCTCAGCAACTTAGCTAGGCACAAAGCAACTTAGAGAGACCCTGTCTCAAACTAAAAAATAAAAAGGACTGGGGATGTGGCTCAGTGGTAAGCACCCCCGGGTTCAATGCCTGGTACAATAAAAAAAAAAAAAAAAAAAAAAAAGCATTGACTTTATAGAGATTCTCAGTTTACTAAATGAAGAAGGCATGATAGAATTAGAATATAACTGCAAAGAGAGGATTGCCTTTATACATGTATTCCAGCTAATAAATGAAGAAAGAATGCTAAGATTAGAACAATTCCATGTTTGTAATGAATTAATGAATTTATGCAATGATTATCTAAGGCTGGTAGCATTGTAAAGTATGTCTCCTGATAAAATTGCACACCATTCAACGAGTGATTTGCCCAAATCAGTTGAACTTGATTTGATTAAATCTCTATATGTAATTGCCAATTTATGGTTAATATAGGCAATGGAGGAATATGTTACATGACACCTGACCTTTGAGCAAAATCCAGGTGATGGGGAAATGTATAGGACAGATGTCTGGTTTTTAACAAGTAAATAGGAGTAGGGGGAGAGAGAAAGAGAAAAAACTATAATTTGAAAGAGACTTAATATATATATAACCAATCACTACATATGAACAATATTTGGATGCTGATTGAAATAGATAAAAAATTTAAAGTTTGAAATAATCAGGAAGTTTTGAAGAATGTGTATTCATGATGTTAAGGAGTTACCGTTATTTTTTTTTTAATTTTTTATTTTTTTGGTACTGGGGATTGAACTCAGTGGCACTAGACCACTGGGCCACATCCCCAGCCCTTTTTTTTTTGTATTTTATTAGAGACAGGGTCTCACTGAGTTGCTAAGTGCCTCGCCATTGCTGAGGCTGGCTTTGAACTCGCGATCCTCCTGACTCAGCCTCCCAAAGTGCTGGGATTACAGGCATGCGCCACCGCGCCCGGCTTACTGTTATGTTTTTAAGTGTACCAATGGAACGACAGTTTGCTTTTCTGATATACACACTGACACAATTACAGATGAAATGATATGCTACCTGGGATTCATTTCAGAATAATCTAGGGCCAGGGAGGGTGCTGTGAAAAGTGAGTGGAAGTATAGATGAAACAAGATTGGCTGTGAATTGCTAATTGATGAAGCTGAATGAAGGATGGATCACAAGGTTCATTTGCTATGTCTACTTTTGCATATAACTAAGTTTTTCTATAATAAAATAAAATAGATTTTTACAAATACAGCACATCCTGAAGATAATATAATAATGCAACTACCAACAAAAGGGCAGAGATGACAAATGTATTCCTATATGAGTCTTTTGTTAGCCATCTCACAAGATAAAAGCAATGCTAAGTTAATTAGAGCTGATGCAGAGTTGGGGGAAATCATTTAAATTACCAAGACTACTTGAAATATTTTTAAGGATGAGTCACGATATTGTGCCTTAAGACATTAGCTAGTAATAGTACAAGACCTCAATGATTAAAAGCAGACTTTAAACTCTAAAATTAACCAGCCAAGGATTTCTGCTCATGACCACGAGGGAGTAACAGGGACGGGACTCACGCTCCTGAATCAAATGACTGGAAAAAAAAAAACATGCAAAATATATTAATCAGTGGTTCTCATACGTTGGACAACAGGCAATGTGGGCAGTGATCCCTGAAATAAGGAAGAGGAATATGGCGAGAGCCCTACAATTGCCTCAGCCTACTGTTCAGAGAGAGTTTCCAGGCCACCACACCAGGAAGAAATCCCAAACAGCCTGGTGGGCACCCTGCATTCAGGAAACAGAACTGAAAATCCAGAGGCCAGAGTGTTTAGAATTCATGGGCACAATCCTGGAGAGTAGACGTCTCATAGAGAGCTCTGAACATCTGTAGAGTGGTCCTCTTACTCTTCAGCTAAGAACTGCTATGCACGTGGGTGTGAGGAAACTCCCTGACACAACCAGAAACAAGGGGGGGGAAAGAATTCTCAGACAACCCTCAGGGCTTGGAATAGTTCATCTTCCCAACAGCCAGGGCAGAGAACTCAGGAACAGCACTCAGAAAGGTGCATCAGGGAGAGCACTCAGAAAGGTGGTATCTCAATAGTAGAGTCAGAAAAGACAAGACCATAGTTTCTCTCAAACTCAGTACTATTGACATATTTGGGCCAAATAATACTTTGTTGTGGGGGACTGTCCTGTACATTACTGAATGTTTCTATTCACTAGATGCTAGTAGCACTTCGACTCCCCAGGTATAACAACTCCATGTATTGCCAAATCCCTCCCCTTAGGGCCAAAATAACCCCTAATGGAGATTAGTTACTGAGACTAAAAGCTGCTGTGGTTCTATCTAATAGAGCTTTAAAGTAAGGCACAAAAATTTCAAACTGTTCCCAAGGACTCAACTATAACCCAGAACAAAGTTTAAGAGTATTAAAGAGAACACAAAACATCCCAGCATGCCAAAATGTAAAATTCACCATGCCTGGCATCCAATAAAAAAATTCAACACCTGCAAAGGAGAAGAAAGATACCTACAGTGAGGAGGAAAGTTAATCTGTAACAAACCCAGAAACAATAGACTATAGAATTAAGATAAATGAATATTTAAAAGAGCTAAGATCAATATATACCACATGTTCAAATATATAGAGAGAAAAGAGCAGTTTCAGGAGAGATATAGATGATATAAAAATGACCCATATTGAGGAAGAGCTGAGGACAAACATTTTTGAAGAAATAATGGCTGAAATGTCCCCAAATTTGATAAAAACTAAATATCTACATATCCAAGAATCTCAGTGAGATGTAAACAAATAAATAAATGAGAGAACCAAGGGACATCCTAACCAATTTGATTAAAATGAGTAAAAAGGGAAAAATATTTAAAAAGAGCCACCATGAAAACACATTACATAAAGAAGAACAAAGGTAAAAATGACAACAGACTTCCTGTTGGAAACAATGTGAGTAAAAAACAGTGGAGTCACTTTAAAGTACTAAAAGCAAATGTACCTATAACTTAGAATTTTATACTTAGCAAAAATATTTTTCATAGGTGAAAGCAAAATGAAATTATCTTATGTTGCTGCCTGAAGCGATCCGCTTGGAGCAACGAACGCCGCAGGAAAATTCGGAGGCAGGATGAAAATGAAAAAAAGGTCTTATTCTTCTTCTCTCTCCGGCTCCAGCAATCACTCCAAACGCTCTAACTCCAACCACCACCTTCTTCTTCTTCCCACACACTCTAACCAAACTCATCCAGTTATATACATATAGCTTTCAACAAGGACAAGTGCTTACAGCTCGAGCTTACAGGTGTGTCACACAGTGTTCACGGGCATACAAAGATTCTTTGAATAATGTATTAATATCAGGTGGAAACTAGAACATCTTTTATGGCTCTCAGCTAACTGCAATCTTTAGCTATCTCCTTGATCATAGGCTCCTTCATTTCCCCCCTTTAGTTTTAAAAGAGGGGATGTTCTAGGATGTCCATGTGCAACCGACGTTCTTACCCGTCATGGGAATCAAGGCTGTCCTGACTCCTGGCTTAGGTTGACATGTCGGCCACATTAGACTGTCCCGTGCGACTGTGCCGTGTCTTAGGTTGTCCCCTCTCTGGGGATCTTACCCATCATAGGCCAACCAGCCATCCAATCGAGCCCTTCAGGATCAACTGTGTGTTGACTAACAGCTGTCCAATTTTTAGGAGATGCTGTGGCTTTAAGGCGGCAAGCCTACTGCTGAGGAGCCAAGTTTCCATAGCATATCAAGTTCTTTAAGCAAATCAGCTGCCCTTAGTTTCATCAAGTAACGCACTGAGTTCTCTTAGACAAATACCCGCAGGGCATTGTCCTGTAATGTCCCAAAATAATGGAAAATCATAATGTCCATAAGTTATAACACATAGATCCAGGAGGCCTCATGCATGCAGAGCAGAGGCCACACTGCTGGTTAGGTTGTTCGATGCTAGAGCAGCAGGGATGCTTGCAGTGACCGTGGTCCCTGCAGTTGTAGCAGCAGCTATCTTTTTTATGTCTAGACACTGCCACCGGCAAATCATCAGGGCCCGCTACCTAAAAACTCAAGCATCCATTATTAAGGGAAAGGCAGTGCTATTCCAGCACTGAGATCAAAAGGTGAGCTGTCAAACTAAAAAAATAATTATTAGAGTAGAAAATAAAAGTTGATCTCTGCTCACACACATTGCTGCTTAAGCTCCCACAAACATAAGCTGGCAAAATATCACATTCAGAAATAATCAAAGAGAAACTGAGGGTGTTTACTGCATTAAAAATAGATTAAAGAAAAATTAAAGGCACTTTGGAAAAATAATTTGTTAGCTGGAATCCTCGAGTCTCTGTATATACAGCAATCCTATACCTGTTGAAATAATTCAAATTAATTAGCTAATAGATAAATGAAGTTAATAATGAATAAACAATCCTATGTCAAAATACCAAAATATCAGGTTTATACAGCATTAGTCATATTCACAGCTGAAGAGACGTCCCGGAGACAACTATAAATCAAAATTGATTATCATAATAATTGATTATCTAATTAGAATATTCTAAACTTACATGAATATCTATCTATCTATATATATATTGATTATCTAATTAGAATATTCTAAACTTATGTGAATATCTATCTATATATATATTGATTAT
Source organism: Tamias sibiricus (assembly GCA_025594165.1). Taxonomy (NCBI): domain Eukaryota; kingdom Metazoa; phylum Chordata; class Mammalia; order Rodentia; family Sciuridae; genus Tamias; species Tamias sibiricus. The sequence goes on along the minus strand of CM046663.1, from coordinate 135,045,254 downwards.
CTAATTAGAATGTTCTAAACTTAAATGAATTATCGTTATTTGGATCTATATCTATCTAACATTATTTTTTTATAAGCGCTTAGTTATTTGTGACGTCACACTAGACAGACGCACATATAAACATATATTTGTGACATCACATTAACATGAAATTTAGACAAATGCACAGACATAAAGACATATATAAAAGAAAAAAATACAATTGTGTATACACTAAAGAGAGATCTTCTTGTCTTAAGAATGAGATCTTCTTGACTTAAGAATGAAGATCTTCTTGACTTAAGAATGAAACTTAAGTTGTGAATGTATTGGAGGACTCTTTTAAGGGAATCACTCCATACCTTCATTTTGGTCCTCTCGATGTTGTACTTGTTTATTTAATCTTGACTCCTCAATAACTTCATCTCGATCCTTTTGACTTTGTACCTGCTTTATCAATATAGATGGTATCCATATTGGAGAGGATTCATGCTTTGGAAAAACACAAACAGATCCTCTCCCCCAAATTAATACTGGGTCTGGATCCTTCCATGTACATGAGAGAACATTCTTCCAGTAAACCGAAGGTTTATGTTGTTGGTGTGGGTTCCAGTGTCTATCTCCAGCCGAATATCCATTAGAATCCAAAGTTAAGAAATTTAGGGTAAACAGGGCAACTGCCAATCTGTCCTTAGGATTTTTCCAGTTTCCATCTTTTTGCTTTAGTAACATATTTTTAAGTGTCTGATTTGCTCTTTCAATTATTCCTTGTCCCTGAGGATTATAAGCGATACCTGTTTTGTGGATTATATTGAATTTTGTACAAAATTGTTTGAAAGATGTGGATGTATATGAAGGGCCATTATCTGTTTTAAGCATTTTGGGGATGCTCAATGCAGCAAAAGCTTGCAGACAATGAGATGTAACATCTTTAACTTTTTCTCCGGAATGTAAGGAAGCAAATATCATGCCTGAGCATGTATCTATGGTGACATGAATAAATCGTAATTTTCCAAAACTTGGCTCATGAGTGACATCCATCTGCCACAAATGATTGGGCATCAAACCTCATGGGTTAACCCCATAATGTGGATTGGGCAAATGTGTTACACAAGATGGACATTCTTTTACAATTCTATGAGCTTGTTCTTTTGTGATTTTAAATTTTTGTCTTAAGGTAGTGCTATTGACGTGGAACTGGGAATGAAATAAAGTAGCTTGTTGTACTGTAGTAAATATAAATATTGTTTTAGTGAGGGCATCAGCTTTTTGATTACCTTCATGGAGAGGACCAGGCAGATTAGTGTGAGCTCTTATGTGACCTATAAATAAAGGTTTTTATGTTGCCATAGGAGATTTTGGATTTGAGAAAACAATTTAAAAGCTGGAGTATGTGGTGCTATTGGACCTGCTAACTCCAATTTAGGGACAGCATGTACAATATAGTGGCTGTCTGAAAAAATGTTCATAGGCTGTTCTTTAAAATTTTCCAGAGCTATTATTATAGCTTCGAGTTCCACTAATTGAGCTGATTTTTGATTAGTGATATGAATCATTTTTTCATTTTGAGTGACTACTGCAGCAGTACTGTTAGAGGATCCATCTGTAAATACATTAAATGCTTTAGGAATGGGTTGATTTTTTATTACCTGTGGGAATATGATAGGATGATTGATACAAAAGGACAGTATAGGAGATTTAGGAATATGATTGTCAAAATTTGCAGAAGTAGAGCATCTAGCTATAGCCCAATCATTATCATTGAAGCACAAATATTCAACCTGTGACGATGAATAAGGAGTAATAATAGTAGTGGGAAGAATTCCAAATATTTTAGTAGAGGTCTTAAGTCCTTAAGTTTAGCCACCATGGAGGTATAAGACTCAATTGTACTTTTAGGAGAGACAGGCAAATGTATCCATAATACAGGTCCCTGTTGCCAAAATACTCCTGTGGGTGTATATTGTGAAGGAATAATAATCAATATTAGTGGTTGAGCAAAATCAAATCTATCACAATGGGATCTTTCAATGGCCTGGTCTACTAATTTTAGAGCTCTCCTGGCATCAGGAGTTAATGTTCGTGGTGAGGATGGATCAGGGTTCCACGAAGGATATCAAATAAAGGTTTTAATTGTTCAGTAGTGAGGTTTAGTGTAGGGCGAAGCCAATTAATATCTCCCAGTAGTTTTTGGAAATCATTGAGGGTGGTCAAATGTTCTTTACTTATTAGAATTTTTTGGGGTTTAACAAAAGTATCCATGATTTTGAAGCCTAAATATAGTATAGGTGATTTGCTTTGAACTTTTTCTTCTGCTATATATAATCCATATTTTTAAAAATTTTTTGTTATTTCACTAAATATATTAAATAAGATTTGTTGATTAGGGTGAGCTATTAAAACATCGTCCATGTAGTGTAGACACATGAGGTCTTGATATTTGTTTTTAATGGGCTGTATAGCTCTCTCCACATATAGTTGGCACATTGTAGGGCTATTTGCCATTCCCTGCAGCAATACTTTCCATTGATATCTTTTATCAGGGCCATTATTATTGATAGAAGGAATTGAAAAAGCAAACCTGGGGGCATCCAGAGGATGTAGGGGAATGGAAAAGAAACAGTCCTTTATATCAAGAGTTATAAGGTAATAGTTTTTTGGAATAGCTACAGGATTAGAAAGTCCAGGTTGAGTAGGGCCCATAATTTGCATTGTTTTGTTAATTTGTCTTAGGTCTTGTAATAGTCTCCATTTTCCTGATTTTTTCTTAATTACAAATATGGGAGAATTTCAGGGAGTGGTGGAAGGCTCTATGTGTCCTGCTTCTAATTGTTCTTTAATTATTTGATGGGCCGCTTGCAATTTTTCTTTGGATAGGGGCCACTGAGGGACCCAAACTGGCTTATTAGAAAGCCATGGTATTTTAAAAATTGTTTTCTCAGTGGCCCCTAGAAAAAATGTCCTTTGCCTTTTTTATTATGATTAGGATTTTTATTCTTAACACCTGCAGGCTTGGTTGCTAGGTGTAGCCCCATTTGATGTAGAATATCTCTTCCCCATAGGGTAACTGGCAAGCTGTTTAATACATAAGGTTGGAATGTTCCTTTATGCCCTTCATTATCTTCCCAATTTAAGATTACAGCACTTTGTGCTGGGGTATTACTATATCCCAAGCCTCTTAAACTGGTTGAGGCTTTCTGTAGAGGCCAGTGCTTAGGCCATTGTTGTAGATTTATGATGGAAGAGTCAGCTCCTATATCAATCAGCCCCTCCATCTCTATACCTTGAATTTTTATTTTGCACATAGGCCTCCATGAACAATCCTGAACCCAGAAAGCCATTGGTCCTGAACCAGTGGAACCGAATGCTCTGCTATTTCTATTTTGTGGCATGCTTTTAAAAGTATTATGGAGACTGGGAAGGAGGAGCAGCTGTGCGATTCTGTCTCCTTGATTTACAGAGCTGATGCCCCTGTGTGTACTTAGCATTGTTTTAATCTCTCCATTATAATCTGAATCAATAACCCCTGGTATAACATTAAAGCCTAATAAACTCTTGGAACTACGCCCAAGGATTAGTCCCACAGTTCCAGAGGGGAGAGGTCCCCTGATTCCCGTAGGAATCAGCTGAACCCCCATTTCAGGTGTCAGGACCATCCGGGCAGTAGAACAGAGATCTAATCCTGCACTTCCTCTTGTCCCTCTGACAAGGGAGTTAATGGGTAGGAGGGATTGTGATGAGGAACCATCTGGATCTGAGGGCATTCCTCCTCTAGTGCCTCATACATTTGTGGGCCCTGGGGCATTGGGCCCCATGCCCCGTTTTTTGAAATCCTGGACAAATCATTTCCATATATATCATATCTGGAATGGCATTGATTGGCCCAATGTATACCCTTTTTGCACCTGGGGCATCGGCCTGGAGCACGGTATGAGTTTGATCTTATTACCCTTGGGGGATATTGCTTAGCATATCTTGGTTGATTATAATAATTTTGTCTGGAATATCCTGTTCTAGGTTGAATCCTTTGGGAATTTTGAGGGGAGGAATTTTTCATCACTGCAGCAATTATGTTGCCTGTGCTAACAGCCTCATTAATGTCTTTGCACAGTCTGATATAAATTGATAAGTCTTTTTTACTTCTCCACGGCCTTATTGCATCCTGGCAATATTTATTAGCGTTCTCGTACGCTAATTGGATAACTAGGGGCATAGCTTGCTTGACTTCGCCGAAAACTCTAGATGTTGTTTTTAAGAGTCTATCTACAAAATCAGCGTAAGGTTCGTTAGGTCCTTGTATAACTTTTGATAGGCTGCCTTGCAGATCCCCTGTGCCTGAGATTGTCTTCCAGGCTTTGACAGCTGCTGTGTGTATCTGGGCATACACACCGGGATCGTATTGTAGCTGATTTTGTAGTTCGGCGAACTGACCTTCCCCTGTGAGCATATCTATATTGCATTGAGGGAAACCTGCTGCAGCATTTCTCTTTGCTATTTCTGAACAAAGTTCCTGGAATTGAGTTTTCCAGATTAGGTATTGTCCCCCACTTAGTACTGCTTTGCATAGACTTTTCCAATCTGAGGGGGCTAAGATTAGGGTGTTAAGTGACTCTATCATACTTAATGTGAATGGAGCTTGAGGCCCATAGGTCATTACCGCCTCTTTAAAATTCTTTATTGTTTTAAAGTCTAGGGACTGGTGATAACTTTGTCCCTCTTCATTTTGAAATACTGGCAGTTCTAGGTGCTCCTGCAGTCTATGTTGTTCGAGAGCGTATAAGCGCTCAGAAAGGCCACCAATCTCTACCTCAAGGGCACGTACATTCTGATCAATACTCCTATTGTTTCTGTTAGGTGTTCTACCCATGAGGGAGCAGAGGGCACTAGTGGTTCCTCTATTTGACAGTCTTTTCTCCTTTTTAATTTCTTTTTGTTCTTTTTATTGGAGACTGTGCTCCCTGAATCGCTTTTTGATTCCTCTTCACTACTAGTTTCATAATTCCTAACCGGCTTAGTGGAAGAGGCCTTACTTTCACTTTTACTGGTATCCTGAGTTTCAGCTTCTAAGGAGAGTACATACTCTTCGGCTAATTTTATTAAGTTTCTGATGGCTTTTGCAGCTCTTACTTTTGAATTTACATCACTACTCTCCTTGCTGGTTTTAACTGAGTTAGAGGCTATACTTTCTTGTTCATTTTTCTCACTATCCACTGAGTCTGCAATGTCAAAAAATTCATCCATTGCTTTTATTATCCAATCTTTTGTTATTTTTGCTCCCATTTTTTAAAATTTTCTTATTTCTTACCTGCAGACCAAATTCCCTGTACGGGCCACCACTTGTTGCTGCCTGAAGCGATCCGCTTGGAGCAACGAACACCACAGGAAAATTCGGAGGCTGGATGAAAATGAAAAAAGGTCTTTTCTTCTTCTCTCTCTGGCTCCAGCAATCACTCCAAACGCTCTAATTCCAACCACTACCTTCTTCTTCTTCCCACACACTCTAACCAACCTCACCCAGTTATATACATATAGCTTTAACAAGGACAAGTGCTTACAGCTCGAGCTTACAGGTGTGTCACACAGTGTTCATGGGCATACAAAGAATCTTTGAATAATGTATTAATATCAGGTGGAAACTAGAACATCTTTTATGGCTCTCAGCTAACCGCAATCTTTAGCTATCTCCTTGATTATAGGCTCCTTCAATCTTAGGGGTGAAAAAGCTAAGAAAATACATAATCAGCAGGCTAGCACTACAAAAAAAATCTTTAAATCTTTTAATGTTGCCACATCAATGTTCATAGCAGCTCAGTTCACAATAGCTAAGCTATGGAACCAACCTAGGTTCGCTTCAACAGATGAATGGATAAAGAAAATGTGGTATGTATACACAATGGAATATTACTCAGCCATAAAGAAGAACAAAATTATGGTTTTTGCTGGTAAATGGAAGGAACTGGAGACTATTATGCTAAGTGAAATAAGCCAATCCCAAAATACCAAAGTCCAAATGTTCTCTCTAATATGCGGATGCTGACTCACAATAGGTGGAGTGGGGTGAGGTGGGGTGGGGTGGGGAGTGGAGGTTCACTGGATTGGACGGGGGGAGTGGAGGCAAGGGTGGGGGAATGGGAATGGGAAAGACAATAGAATGAATCAGACATAAATTTCCTATGTTCATATATGAATACATGACCAGTGTAACTCCACATTGTACAACCACAAGAATGGGAAGTTATACTTCATGTATGTATGATATGTCAAAATATATTCTACTGTCATGTATAATTAAAAAGAACAAATTTTTTAAAAAGTCTTTTAAGTGGGAGGAAAATGAAACCAGGTTGAAATCAAGACATACATAGGGGAATGAAGAACATGGATAAATGTATGAGCAAGTGCAAAAGAAAGAATTTGTTCTTATTTTAAAATCTCTCTTAAAAGACCAGGATATGGTTTTAGTGAACAAAGTGCTTCTTTTTTTATGAGATCAATAAATGAAATAACATTATCTTATTTTGTCTTAAAAGACTATTTGTCTTTATATTAGTTTTATTATGTATCACTATATTAGTACAATTATGAATGTATGTTATTTATAACCAGAAAAATATAGAAATTACACATTTTGTTTTCTTTTTATAATTTTTAATATGTACAACTCATAGTGCATGTATTTAGCATCTTTTTACATACAACTGTTTGTATACAAAGTATATTCATACAATTCAGGTCTTCAATCATGCATTTAGAAAATGATATCCATGTCATTCAACCACCTTTTCCTATTTCTATTTTTTTCCTTTTCTCCCCCTCCCTCCCCCCTTGCTCCCTCCCTTCCCCTCCCTTCCCTTTGACATTCTGTTTTCTGATAAGGATGAACAACCAAAATATTAGAGATGGCTGTCATAACTTATAAAGACCAACTAGAGGGTTTTGTATAGTGATATAATCACATTTAATTATTTGATTTTACTCTTAGAAAAAAACATGGGATTAACAATATAGACAATTGCTTGAAGTAATAGGTAACCTGGAATAAGATTAAACTGCTGAATGTGAGCTCTCAAAATTCAAGGTCACTCAAGAACCGAGCTCACCATAGAACATATGATTTTGATGACTAACTTCAAGCAAAAAGACATGTGTGTCATCTTGGATGGTTGAAGGAGCCCTAATTAGGAAGGGCTGTTGCAGCTAGCTGGAAGCCATGGGTTCCACCTGATATGTATGTGACGCACCTGTAGGCACCTGCAAAGCTGAAGGTATATAACCGGGTGAAAGCGGTCCGAGTTAGGAGAACGGAGAATTCAGTCAGCCGGGCAGTCACTCGGTCGGTCAGAAGAATCAGAGCGGCCAGAACGTAGGCAGAGCGGTTACAGAAGAGAAACCAGATAGAAGAAGTAATGACTGGCCAGAGTTAGGCCGAGGCTCCAGAGGACTGGTCAGAGTAAGGCCGAGGCTCCCGAGGAAGACAGAAGACAGAAGACAGAAGAAGGAAGAAAGAAGAGAGAAGAAAGAAGCTCTAGTTTCTCTCTAAGCTAAGAATCTTACTCTAAGCTAAGCTCTAAGCTCTATCTTTCTATCTTTCTAACTAAGACTCTAAGCTAAGAAGACAAGAAGAAAAGCTCGCTTTAATCTTTCTCTCTAAAAATCTTTCTTTCCCTCTCTAAGCTCTCTCTAAGAAAGTAGAAGTAAAAGTAGCAAAAGCTTAACTCTGCCTCCGAGAATTTTCCTCCCGTGGCGGCGCCGTGGCTGGCCGTGACAGGCAGCTTACAGATGGTTGTTTTTGCCCATCTACAAAAAAGACAAGCCTTTGAACTATAGAGTTTTTAAGAACCTTGGAAATGGACCAATGTTTATTTTATGAATTTGGAAATAGGCCCACAGAGACAAAGTTACTTGTCTAAAATCATACAGCTCCTTAATTGGATTGCAGTTGGCAGGCATGTACCTAATATACTAGACTTTGAGGAAACTAACACAGGAATTTCAAGTAGCAAGATCCCTTAGTTGTGACATCCTTAGGGCTCCTTGTGCAGAATTTTTGACAGTAGATGGCAACCTAGACAATAATGCCAACTCATCCTATAGTTCTCCAGTTTTGATTACCTGTTTAACTAATGCTATTAACTAATGCTATTTTGTCTTTGTTTCCGTAAAATAAAGGCATTTCCAAAAATTTACCTGGCTGTGCCAGAATGTAATAAACATGGTATTCAGGGATTGATAACAACAATCCAACAAAAAACTTGTTAACAAGTTTAGGAAGGATTATTCGTTTGTCTAATCAGCATCTTTCCTCAGAAAAATAAGCAGCATAAAATTCCAATATATTTACTAGAAATCACATAGAAATTGCCAGTTTCTCCATTTAGCACAGATACAGTTGTTTACCAAGTACTAACCTCTTAGTACAGGAGGGTCTTTCAGGTCAATTCCACCTCATAAACCTCTCAATGAGCCTGTTGCCTCCTTACCATCTCCATGCCTACTTCCTGGTTCAAGTCTCACTATTGCTCTCTTGGATTCTTAAAATATCTTCCTAGCTTGGTTTTCCATTTCTGTTCAAACCTATTTCAAACCCATTTCCCATACTGTAGTCTGATAGTCTTTTTGAAAATATAAATCTGATTGTTACTGCTTCACATAAAATGCTTAAGGGGAATTTCTGTGTTATTCACCATCAAGAAAGCATAGAAATTATTGTCAGTTATTATTATTTGGAGTGGAATGAAGCTCAATGGGTTTCACATTTAACCCCATGATGGGAGATGGGGGGGGGTGTGGGGATGTGGGGAACAGCAAGGAGGAAGGGAGAGAGAGAAAGAGATAATTACGCCCATCACAAGAGTTGTGACATCCTTAGGGCTTCCAAGTTTGCCAGACTCAGGTACATTCTCCCTTTTCCCCACCACAAGACTATAATTTTTGATAACGTAAGCTATGTAATATGGTTGGGAACACTTATATTTGGGGTGTGAATTTGGTTGTGGCAAGTGACTGAATTTGAAAGAATGATTTCTGGAGGGGGAAGAAATACAGAGGGTTTCAAAGAATTCTGGAATTAACTCCACTCCTCATGGAAAGATAATGAGGCAAAAACACCAAAAGACTTATCCTGAGGACTAAAATGTATAGCAAATAAAAAGCTCCCATATCCAGAAAGTTATCTAGGAGGTATCTTTATTCTAGGCTCTGAGCAAAAACGAGGATTCTGATGGTATCTAAGCAAGTGTAAAGGAAACAAGGAGAAAACAACACTTCCCTCTTTATAGGCAAATGCTGGAACACTCCTTTTTTAGGGATGAGTAAACTAAGATCAACACAAAACAAAAGGGAATACTTCTCTAGCAAGAAAGATAATAATACAATAATACAACACTCTAAAAGCTGGGAAGAGCTTACTTTTGATAAAGACCCACTTCAAGAAACTAGCTAACTTTAGTAATTTGTGTGAAAAATGTGGACTATGTACGTGAGAAAATCAAAGATGAGAAGATAAAATATTGACATGGAAAGAGGGCTGATTGAGTGCTGGGTAGAAAAACAGTTGGTTTAATAAAGGCAAATAATGTTTAAAGAAAGTGAAAATGAAGGATAAAACTAAAAAAAAAATCAGAATCAATGCTACAGAATTAACACTATAGGAAATCAAATTGAGGCTGTGGACTCTAGAGAACCAATATCAAATCTGAATGGTACTTATATTCTTTGTATACAAGCAGTTGTATGTAAAAAGATGCTATACTTGTGCATTATGAATAAGTAAATAAATAATTAAAAAAAACTCTTCTAGGACACAGAATAAAAGGACTAGGTTCTGAGCCCTATAAGAAAGAGAATGTTGAATGTTGAGAGAGAAGAAATGTGAGAGTGCAGACCAGAAGAAAAGGCTAGAACCAGTAGAACTGGGGCAATGATGTCCAATATATATAAACTTAAGCCCAGGAAAGATTTGAGTTTGAAAATAAAAGTAAATCATTGTGGTGTACTGGGGATGTTAATGTAAAGTGGCCAAGACGTAGACAGATCCTGGTGGATTTTTTAACTAAAAATTTTATTGAGATGATTGTAGGTTAATTTACAGTTGTAAGAAATAAGATGGAGAACCCCAGGTATTCTTACCCAGTTTCCCTAGTTGTCATATTCTGCAAAGTTGTAGTATAACATCATAACCAATATACTGACATTGATACAGTCCATTATTTATCTTATGCAGATTTCTCCAGTTTTACTTGAGTTCATTTGTACATGTGTACTTTGTTCAATATAAATTTATCACATCTGTAGATTTGTGGAACCACCACTAAAGTACATACACTGAATTTCTTTTTTCTTCTTTTTTGTACCAGGGATTGAACTCAGGGGCACTTGACCACTGAGCCACATCCCCAGCCCTTTTTTGTATTTTATGTAGAGACAGGGTCTCAATGAGTTGCTAAGTGCCTCCCCATTGTGGAGGCTGGTTTGAACTCAAGATCCTCCTGCCTCAGCTTCCCAAGTGGTGAGATTATAGGCGTGTGCCACCGCACCTGGTTTATATGCTGAATATTTTCATTGCCAAAAGGAGCCTTTGTGTTGACCCTTTATAAACCTCTTTCATGCCTATATCTTGCTAGCCACTAATCTTTTCTCCATTTCTAAATATTTTTTTGTTTTTTGTTTCAAGAATGTTGTAAAAATGGAACCATAAAGTATGTAACCTTTTGGGAGTGGCTTTTTCACTAAGCATAATTTCTTGGAGCTTTATCCAAGTTGTTAAGTATATCAGTATTTTGTTCCTTTTGATTACTAAATAATAGTAATTGAAAGAGAATAGTAAGGAAGCAGTTTAAAAAAATAAAGGGAGATCAAACATGCCAGTTTTTGACAATAAGTGTTAATGAGTTAAATTCTCCTATCAAAAGGCAGACTTTCAGATTATACGTGTAGGGTATATATTGGAGCCAGACCTAAAACAAAAATTTTAAAAAAGGTTAAAAGATGCATGGACCAGAGAGTGTGTTTGAAGTAGAGGGTGCACCAACATGTGCCATGGTTCCAGTGCTGGTTTTGACTACCACATTACCATTTTTTTTGCCCAAGGGTCGGCTTTACCAAGCAGAATATGCTTTTAAGGCTATAAACCAGGGTGGTCTTATATCGGTAGCTGTCAGAGGGAAAGACTGTGCAGTAATTGTCACACAGAAGAAAGTACCTGACAAATTATTGGATTCCAGCACAGTGACTCACTTATTCAAGATAACGGAAAACATTGGCTGTGTGATGACTGGAATGACAGCTGACAGCAGATCCCAGGTACAAAGGGCACGCTATGAGACAGCTAATTGGAAATACAAGTATGGCTATGAGATTCCTGCGGACATGCTGTGTAAAAGAATTGCTGATATTTCTCAGGTCTACACACAGAATGCTGAAATGAGGCCACTTGGTTGTTGTATGATTTTAATTGCTATAGATGAAGAACAAGGCCCTCAGTTGTATGAGTGTGATCCTGCAGGTTACTACTGTGGGTTTAAAGCCACTGCAGCAGGAGTTAAACAAACTGAGTCAAACAGCTTCCTTGAAAAAAAAGTGAAGAAGAAATTTGACTGGACATTTGAACAGACAGTAGAAACAGCAATTACATGCCTGTCTACTGTTCTATCAATTGATTTCGAACCTTCAGAAATAGAAGTTGGTGTAGTTACAGTTGAAAAACAGCATATTACAGTGACACAGCCACTTCAATGTTTATAGCAGCACAATTCACAATAGCTAGGTTATGGAACCAACCTAGATGCCCCTCAGTAGATGAGTGGATAAAGAAAATATGGTATATATACAAAATGGAATTTTACTCAGCAATAAGAGAGAATAAAATAATGGCATTTGCAGGTAAATGGATGAAGTTGGAGAATATAATGCTAAGTGAAATTAGTCAATCTCAAAAATCCAAGTACCGAATGTTTTCTCTGATATAAGGAGGCTGGTTCACAGAGTTGTTGGAAGGGGGTACATAGGATCAGAGGAACACTAGAATGGTCAACGGAAAGGGAGGGGAGGGAGGGAGTAAGGGGGGGTTGGAAAAAAATTGGTGGTTGAATGAGATGGATATCATTATCCTAAATGCATGATTGAAGATCTGAATGGTACTTATATACTTTGTATGCAAGCAGTTGTATGTAAAAAGATACTATACTTGTGCATGATGAATAAGTAAATAAATAATAAAAAAATTAAAAAAAAAAGAAAATCTTAAATTCAGGATTCTTACAGAAACAGAGATTGATGCTCACCTTGTTGCTCTAGCAGAGAGAGACTAGACATTGTCATTAGTTTACCAAATCCATGATGCCACTTGTCTGTGTGTTTGGTAACAACAAACCAACATTATGGAGGCCCCAGATTGAAAAAGGAACCTCTCCCACTCCTACTACTGAAGTGGTTAGGACTTTGTATAAATAAAAACAGTGCTTTTGGGGAAGTTTTATAACAACTCCTGCTTTTCTGGAATTAGGTCTAGCAGTCATGGGTCCCATTTTGATGTCAGAGCATTAGCAGTTCTTGGGTGAGTTGTGACTCCATAAAACTTGCTGCAAAATGTCACTTCAGTAGAACTAAAATTCCAGCCTTCTCATCTTATCCACTTTCCCCTATATTAGGAGGTTTACTTTTGGGAGAACCCTATGTTTATAAAGGCAGGATTATCTTGACTAGTTTCTCAAAGGCAAGGAAGAGAAACCAATGATTGCAATAGTACTTCTCCCATCTGCGGTTTCTCTTTCCATGATTTCAGTTATCTGAAGTTAGCTATGGTCTGAAAATAAGAAATTAAAAACTTCAGAAGAAAACAATTTATAAGTTTCAGATTGCTTACCATCCTGAATAGGGTGATAAATTCTCACACTACTTCATACAGCCTGGGACGGAGATTATCCCTTTGTCCAGGGTATCCACAATGTATATGCTACCTGCCCATTAGTCACTTAGTTGCCATATCAGTTACTAGATCAACTGTTTTGGTATTGCAGTGCTTTAACCCTTATTTTGCTCAATAATGGCCCCCAAACACAAGAGTAGTGATGCTGGCAATTTGAATATGCCAAAGAGAAGCCATAAGTGCTTCCTTTAAGTATCATCTCATATCATCACAAGAAATGTGAGTATAGTACAATAAGGTATTGAGAAAGAGATGTCACATACACTTAACTTTTATTATAGCAAATTGTTATAATGGTTCTATTTTGTTAGGAGTTATTGTTAATCTCTTATTGTGTTTAATTTATAAATTAAACTATCATGTATGTATAAGAAAATGACACATGTTGAGTTTAGTACTATCCATGGTTTCAGGCATGGTGGGTCTTGAAATATCTCTCTCACAGATAAAGGGGGACTGGTGTATTTGTGAAGTTTGAGAGATTGTTTTTTCTGAATGAAAAGGAGGCTTATATCTTACACTCCAGAAAAAAGTTCTGAAAGCTACAGTGATGGGAAGAAGGCTGAATGAGAGGGGACAAGAAACTTCTCTCACAAGTCCTCTTCCTTGAGTTCCTGAAAGTTCACAGGGGGCAGAATTTTACACACACACACACACACACACACACACACACACACACACATACACACACATATATCTCCATCCATTTTGGTCCCTGCAGACTCACCAGAGTTGGGATTGAAAACTGCAGACAAGGATGGGAGTTGTAGCTTGGTGGAGACTGCCATAACTTGGGTCAAAGAGTAATATGCAGCAGCAGAATGCCTCATTTTGCATACCGCCTGGCAGCCAGATAGCAATGTATTTGATTTTTACAAGGGCTGTCCTGTGCCTGGGGAAGTTTCTTGGGATTGAAACCCTCACCTGTGGGCATCCTCCATCTACTTAGTCTAGATAATGAGCTGGTTCAGCAAGGATGACAGACAATAAGAGTCAGTGGGGCTACATTGTCACCACTGACTGGTGGTTGCCCTTAAACACGAATAACATTTACAACCAACAAATCGGAAATCCTCAATGTCCCTTTTGCAGCCACATTAGAGAAAGTCTTTACCTGCTACCAGCTGAGAGACAGTCACAGGGATGAGGGAAGGGGCAAGAGAGCATAATAATTGTGTTGCTGACCTCCTCTCCTTTCCCCACTCTCCTGGACTCTTTCTCAACCAAATCACTGCCAGCACAAATCTATTCTGTACTTGGAGGAGGGGAAGATATTAACATTGTAACTGGGAGCCTCAATAACCTAATAAGAAATGAGAATTATAAGATCAAACTAAAATATTATAAAGAATCTATTCAGCTCAGCTGACAACAGTTATTTGTATAATAAAGCAATTCCATGTTTATGCCCCCAATGAGTCAATATGCCTCAATCAAAATGGTTAAAAAAGAAAAGAGTCACCATAATATTAATGTAGAATTCAAGAGAAAACGTAATCAGTGATTAAGTGTAATTTCCTCAATGAGGATAGCCATGACATTCAATAAAGATTTATAAAACAAAATGTTGCTGGGCGCGGTGGTACACACCTTTTTAAATCCCAGCGTCTTGGGAGGCTGAGGCAGGAGGATCGTGAGTTCAAAGCCAGCCTTAGCAACTTAGGAAGGCCCTCAGCAACTCAGCAAGACCCTGTCTCCAAATAAAATATTTTAAAAGGCTGGGGATGTGGTTCAGTGATTAAGTGCCTCTGGGTTCAATTCCTGGCACTTACTTTGTGTAAAACCAGTAACTTGGAAAACTGTGCTCTTTATATATAATATGAAAGGAATTGCACTCTGCAAGCATGTATAACAAATTAAATTAATTTTAAAAAATGTAAAAAATGTTTTGAAGGGATACAAGGAGAAATTTACAATAGTACTTTGGATATAAGAACTTCCCACCCTGGCATATGCACACTTGTAAAATACCTACAAAATGAAACATGTCCACATGTCTAAAGTCAGCTGCTTTGGGGATGTTTTTGTTAATTGTATATACAAGATAAATCTCAAAAAAATTGTGAGAAAGAAGGTTCTTGTGATTATGCACAGAGGATATTATTGGTTAAAAAGGCAAAATATCTTTGGAAGATTGAAATGATTTAGTAATATTTTGATTTTACAAATTGGCTTTCATTTTTCAAGCAAGAACAAATAAATAGCCAAGCACCCGATAAAGGTATCATAATCTCATTGCATGTGAAAGTGAATAGCATACAGCAACTGCCTCTTTCCTTCCTTCCTTCTCCTCCCTCACTTATAAATATAATTTGTGTAATAAGTGAGGCCAAAAGGAGGGAACTCTTTCCTTTCCTCTGACTTCTAGACCTTTAAATAATACTGTAGTCTGATAATCTGCTACAGACCAGATGCTGATAATCACAGTGTCTCTTCAGCTTTTTCAGAAATTGTCAAAAGAACAAACTCCGAGTGCAACAACAACAAAAATATACACATTTGGGCAAAGTTTTCTCTTTGTAAAGTCTTTAATTATATAAAATTATCACATGGAAATTGTATATAAAAATCACGTAAATTCTAGTAAAAGACACTGGAAAATATAAAAAATAACCAAAACTTCTACATGGCTTTGAAGTAGAATGACATATAAATCACTCAGTATCATTGTAATTTTACTAATAATATGCAATTTCTTACTAACTCATAGTTCTTTGGCATTTCTTTGGAATTTCTTCCTGGGCAGGAACAGGGAAGAGATCATGACATTTGTACTTTAACAGAAAGTGAGAACTCTCAGACCTGAGTTCTGTTTGTTATCCTGCTGTTCATCTATATAACTTTGTGAGTTCAGGTTGCTCATTATTTCACCAGGATGGGGGTGAAGTAGGGACTGGATTTGCCTCGAGTGGCGAGATCTCAGTACTCTCATCTATGAAAGATGTGAATACCTGGCCCTTGTGTTCATGACATAGGCTTAGTGATGAAGTTAATAATCTCATAGACCAGCAGGACATCTTTGGCACTCATAGTTCTTGACACTTTGTGTCTATATATGTGTTTAAATCAAACACTTTGCTTCCTTTGGCCATTCTAGTTTTCCTGGGACAATATTACCATGTCTTTATCTGTTTTCTTCTGCTCAACAGAATACCACAGTCTGAGAAATTTATAATGAATGAAAATTTATTTCTCACAGTTCTGGAGGCTGACAAGTCTAAAATCAAGGCACTGTCCTTTGGCAAGGGTCTTCTAACTGCATCCTTTTATGGCAAGATGTGGAAGGACAAGAAAGGGCAAGCTCAGACTGTTAAGACCTAAAATAGACTAACAGTATTAGTCTATTCATGAGGGTAGAACTCCCCATAACTTAAATACCTCCCAACACTGTTGCTTTGGGGATTATGTTTTAACCTGTAAATTTGGGAGGGGGTATAAACATTCAAGTCCTAGCCTAACACACATTATAAACCAAATAGCTGGGTTGCCAACTTTATATCACTCAGCCACATGGCTGTATAATGTAGCATTGGGTGTCCTACAGAATAATATTAACACAAATAAAAATAGATAGTTCGCACTCTATTTCAAACACAGATTGAATACCAAGTCAAATATTTTAGGGTAACTGAAGAAAAAATATCCAAACATAGAAATTACATATCTGTCTAATTGACCTATTTGCTGAAAAAATTTGTATTATCTTGAAATTTTCAATAAAAACACTGAAGGTCATTAGGTTTTCATTGTCCATGAAGCAAGGTTTACAAGGTGCATGCTACTTTATCAGTAGTCATTAGATGCAAAGCTTTTTCCTGAAATATGATATGGTGATTTGATTCCCACCAAGAGGGCTAACTTCCAGTGGCAGCTTGTTCCTAAAAATACCCTGTACTTTAGTTGTGTAAATCTGTCTCTGTTATCTTACAGGGAGCAAAAGGGATGGGGAGGGGTGACTCAAGCCTACAGGAATAGGAGAGAACAGTGACTTCTTAGAAATGAAGAGCTGAAATAAAATCTTTTGAGTCAATAGGAAAGTTGCTACAATTGTGTGCATGCACACACATGCAAGTCTATATTTAGAGATGTGATTCACAGCCAGGAGGAATAGAGATTTTATATTCATACCTTATAAGATGCCTCCTTTCCCAGTTTTTCATGGATCAGTATGAGAGAATGAGAGCTTTAGTTCCTTGTGATGTAAATTACGTTCACATCACTCCTCACAGTTTCTGATAAGTAGCAGGATCCCAAGATTTTACCCTAAATCTTGAAAAGGAACTCTGAATAAAATGGTGACATTTAATACAGTGCCATTCCTGCCTACAATGGAAGTCTGTTTTTGATCTTGCTTTTCCTAAGATGACTTGTCCACATCCCAAAGGTAGTAAGTTCACAAGAGCCTTTGTGGTCCTTTCTCTTAGTTGGTCTGAAATGTGTAGGAAGTGGATGTAACCTGAGAATACTAAAGGGGCCAAACTCAGGACATTGGAATTGGGTAGATCACAACCAGAAAGTGGAAAAGATTTAGGGTCAGTGAAGGAGTTCACAACTTACTGGAGGACTGACAAAGGCACAAAACATCAGATTGAGCCTAAGCCTGGACTTTAAAAAGCCCTGGGTTCTGTTTTAGCCATGTTATTACTCAAAGCTTTCCAGGTTCTTTTGGCAAAGAATTAATCAACCAATGACTGTTTTGTACATCTATGGAATTTTTGGATCAATATATGTATTAAGGAGGGGGAATGGGGGTAGGAAAGATGGTGGAATGAGATGGACGTCATTACCCTAAGTGCATGTATGAGGATACGAATGGTGTGACTCTACTTTGTATACAACCAGAGACATGGAAAACTGTGCTCTATATGAGTAACGCATTCTGCTGTCATGTATAACAAATTAGGATAAATAAATAAATTAAAAATATATATACATATATAAAGATAGCCTTTTGGTTACCAGTACATTATATCAGTTCCCAGTGTACATCACCATGGAATTTATGGGGTAATTTTGCATAGGAAAAGTAATGTAAATTAAAAACAGGAAACAAAAGGTAGGAATATGGGCACTTAATGGAGATCTAAATAATGGAATCCTGAGGGATCTGAACAGAACTAGTTATTTTTCATGATTAGGAACATACTAACAAAGGACATCTGTGGTTAACCTTCTACATTTGTAGGAGACATTAAATTATTCGAGGGAGTGAAATAGGAGCCAGTGAAGATAATCATAGAGAGCTCACAGGAAAATTAGCAGCAGGGTATTAGTGAGGGCAGATGCAAAGTGGAGTGTGAGGAAATATAATGATTTGGATTTTGCTTATGGGAATGGATTTTGAATTGTCAGATATGCTCAGAGAAGCCCTAAAGTCAGTCTGACCCAGTGAATAGCTTTACCACAAAACCTGGCTGAATACCTTCAGTGAGAATACTGAAAACAAACCAAAAGAATATAATTTTACCTGTATTTAAAACCCTGGTTCATCCATATTTAGAAACATAAAACCACTATGACTCAAAAAGATAAGCAGAAATGAAGATCCAGAGAAAGACAATTAGAATGATCCAATAGATGGGGAAATGTCAATAAATGGTCAGTTTGAAAACTAAAATACTTCTATCTGGAAATAGGAAGAGCAAAAGAAGATATCCTCTTTGTACAGAAAAACATAGGGGACTGTGAAAAGAATGGATAGTGATTCATAAGTCCTGGAATATCAGGCCTGGGGATACTACTTGAAATGTTACTGACAACAGTAAAGATGATGCTGACAACAGCAACCACATGGTAGGAAATAATTTTGTGCTTGAAGGGTCCAAGGTTATTTAACGCTTATTGAGTGGAATGGATCAACTTTGCTCTTGTTGTCTAACGTCTGAAAAGCTATTTCCAGGGCCCCCCACCCCCACCCCAGGAACAAAGGAAATCTCTCTTTGTCACACTCCCTTTGTCACTGAGAAAAATTTCCCAGAGCAGTAAGCAGCTGTGTACAGAAGTCTAAGACCTCCTCATCTGAGAAATGGAAGCCTCCTGGTCTGGTTATCGAATACTAGAGTCCTCAGTAAGCAGACCTTGGGGATTTTAGCATGCAGGGAATTTTTTTAAGGAGTGCTTTTGAAATCAACCCTGGTAGAAGGGAGGGAAAGGAAGCAGGATTGGGTAGAAGAAGAAGCTGAGCTGTGATGTAATATCAACAGATGCCTCAGCCAACCATACCAGGAGTAATGAAGATGGATTGAAAGTACACAGTTGTCCCAGGCTGGACCTTTACTCCATCCTGTTAATCAGTCACTAGATGTGGGGCTCTATGGGAAGGAGATATGATCATGGTGAAGGCAATTTCCTTACGTTGAGGCAATCTACAAAGGGGACTGCCAGCTGAGGGCAGAGTGCAGGCAGCAGTCCCAACAGCTAGGGGTGGTTGGTCCTTCATTCCTGAAAAGGAATCTCAGCAGCTGATTCCAGCATCTTCCACACTCACCTCCATGTTGATCTTCAGTTTCCATTCCTGACTGACATGAGTGGACACCAGGAGGATATTGAAGATCTATTTAGTGAAAGACCATGACTTAGTTGACACATATAATACCAGCCCTTGGGGGAGCTGAGGACCAGAGAGATTTGTCATCAGTGGCCCTGGCTACGCTCCCTGCTCCTTGCTACCTTCACAATGCCTTTTCCTTTCCCTGCTCCTCCTTTCCTTGTAACTGCCCTTCTGCTGGCCTCCCTGACTTCTGACACTCCCACCTGTCTGGTGAAAATGATTTGATAAATTCATTCACCCAAACCTGTCAATGACAGGGGCTGAATTTGAAAAACAGTCTTAGGCCAAAAGAGTGAAATCTTCTGGAATTTCAGGCTGTTGAGTGAGGAGTACACCTTCCTGAGTCTTAAGAATGAAGTGGTATTAGGAATATTCTATCTCTCTAAAGTGTAGTGTGGCCCTGAAAGAAGCCCATGAGACTGGTACAGATTGAGCCAGCCAAAAAAAAAAAAAAAAAAAAAAAGAGGAGGAGAAAATAAGCTTTTCATGAAGGCTCTTGCCTGCTGGGCATGATTGACAAGTGCTGATAAAAGCAAGAGCTGGGTGCCACAAATTGGGAACTGCTGCTGCCTAGCAACTCAGGCTAAAGAATCAAAGCAGGGGTATTTCTAACCCGAACTAAGAATCTGTCCCTTGCCAACTTTGAGGAGATTGTTAAAGAAAATCCAAGCAGAGAACTAAAGAAGTTAGATCTTTGTTAAAATGATGATGCTGAGGTAGTTGACTATTGTTAGCTTATCAGCCTTCTTCCTCATCAAAGAACTCACCTGTCCTAACTGCCAATATTCTACTTTTTAGTAGTGAGCACTTCTGATGATAAAAAAGAAGACTCTAAGAATAATCTTAGATTTCATTGATAGATCATAACCCTTTTTTCAAGTCTAGATGACTTTCTCAAAAATTTTGTGTTCAAATGTACTATAAAACTGTCTTTGTGTCTCTTTTTTTATTCGAAGTTGTTGTATATATAACACTAGCATGCATTGCAATTCATAATACATATACAAAGCACCTTTTTTAAAAGTGTGTTTTTTTAGTTGTAGGTGGACACAACACATTTATTTTATTTATGTGGTGCTGAAAATCAAACCCAGGACCTCACACATGTGAGACGAGCACTTTGACGCTGAGCCATAGCCCCAGCCCCCAGAGCACCTTTTTATATAACACTGTTTGTATGTATCTCTATCTTATTATTTGGGAGAACTTAACTCTTCCCTTGATAGTCCATAATTTACACCATGGATTACAAGTCTTACAATGTATTTTGAAAAAAGTTAATCACCCACATTTTAATATTGGTTGTTTCTTAAAAGCAGCATGTGGGAAATAAGTGAGTTACTGAAGATTGAGTAGATTTGGGAGGAAAAAAATTATAGCTGATTCTAGTTTCAATTCTGCTTTATATTGCTCCTCTTTATTTTCCAATATAATTCTTCTGTATCATCAGTAATGTTTTTTTATATTTCACTAGAATGTAAATTCTATAAAGACAGGGATTTTTTTTTGTTTGCTTTGTTCATTCCTGCACTGAGAATGACACCTGGAACATAGTTAGGGAATCAGTAAATATTTGTAGAATAAAATTAATATTTCTCCTTACCACCTGGGAGTTAGAAAATTCACAGGCTGCTTTTTAAGCTTCTCAGGACATCTTCAGTTCTCATAAAAATATGTCTTTGCCTCAATCTCTCTTTTTGCTGATAATGACTTAACTAGTAATCGTTTTGGTTTAGTATATTGTAAAAAGTTGACAAGGCATCATGATTCCCAGGATTAGTCAAGAGTCAACTAATAATTAGTTGGGGAACCTTGGAAAAGTCACTTGGTTTTTCTGGATTTTCATTTGTCATCTACAAAGGATAATTTAACAACGTGTTTGTCTTTCAGGATTTTGATTTGATTAACTAGCATAACAAATAATTTAGTGGTTAAAAGTAAGAATTCTGAATCCAAAATCAAATCCTTACTTTTCTACTTTGTCTTAGTCAAGTTATTGAATCTCTATATACTTTAGTTCCTTTATATATAAAATGGAGATAAATATAGTTCTCTTCCCACAGAATTTTGTGTAGATAAAAATAGTATGTGCAAAGCACTTAAAATAGTGTTTGCCACATTTGAAAGTATTCACAGTAAATGTTAGGTGTTATTATTAAATACGAAACATATTTGGAAAATTGTGAATTGCTGTACAAATATAAGATAATTAGACTTCCATTTTAATGGGTCATCAGTGTCTCAAGCTAAAACAAATGATTAATGTTGAAATTATAGAGCCTGTAATAAGCTAGGGAATAAATGATTTGGCATCTATCAAGTTACACATCATGGTTGGCTATGTATTCTGTCTATGCCCAGAAATGGCCTGAGGTGCTCATCCATAGAGCTAACTGATAAATTTACTCACGATGACTTTATCTTTCTGAGTTCTGTCATCATCTTCTTATGTGACGTTGGACAAGGCCAATAACTTATCTGATTCCTAGTTTCCTCATTTGTAAAATGGGAATAATAACAGTTTGTTGACCTTTTTAGAATATTAAGAGAAAGGTGCAGTTAATACATTCACTATTCAAATATGAGGTAATATCATCCATTTGTTTTTTCTCCCTAACATTTTGATAGTGTTAACTATTCTACTCTACAAAAATAGTAGATTGCTCAAATGTTCTTTTCTTTTTTGGTCCAGACTCCCCCATGATACAAAGTTGCAAACAGACTCAGTAAGTCATCGAATTTGCTAAGGCCCAGATTCAAATGGACTGCATGGATAGTGATGTTAGAGAAGGGCTTGTTGATTAATCATTCAGTTTTAATGGTCAATATCAGACAATCTCAGAGTAAAACAGTGTTTGAAAATGGCCAAGTTAGTCTAATTAGCTTAGTTTCACAGGTTTAATATATCAAACTCCTTAGTGAATTAAATCATTTACATTCTTGTTATGTTCTATAAATATGAATGTTATAGCATTAGAAAATTGGATGGAGATGGGGATGGCAGCCCACACCACTAATCCCAGTGACTCAGGAGGCTGAGGCAGTATTTTCGGAGTTCAAGAGCAGCTTCAGCAACTTAGCAAGGCCCTAAGCAACTTATCAAGACTCTGTCTCAAAATTAAAAATTAAAAAGAAGTCTGGGGATTTAGCTCAGTGGTTAAGCATTCCTGGGTTCAATTCCAGCAAAGGAAATGAATGGACACTTCTCAGAAGAAGATATACAATTGATCAACAAATATATGAAAAAAATGTTCAATATCTCTAGTAAGAGAAAAATGCAAATTAAAACTACTCTTAAGAATTCATCTCACTCCAGTCAGAATAGCAATTATCAAGAATACAAGCAATTGGGGCTGGGATTGTGGCTCAGCGGTAGAGCGCTCGCCTAGCACGTGCACGGCCTGGGTTCGATCCTCGGCACCACGTAAAATGAACACATTGTGTACAACTAAAAGCAAATAAATAAATATTCAAAAAAATAATAAAAAAAGAATACAAGCAACAATAAGTGTTGGCAAGGATGTGAGGGAAAAGGTACACTCATACATTGCTGGTGGCACTGCAAATTGGTGCAACCATTCTGGAGAGCAGTATGGAGATTCCTTAGAAAATTTGGAATGGATCCCCCAATTGACCCAGCTGTCCCATTCCTTGGTCTATACCCAGAGGACTTAAAATCAGCATACCTATTAGTGACACAGCCACTCAATGTTTATAGCAGCTCAATTCACAATAGCTAAATTGTGGAACCAACTTAGATGCCCTTTAATAGATGAATAGACAAAGAAACTGTGGTATATATATACACAATGGAATATTACTCAGCATTAAAAGAGAATAAAATCATGGCATTTGCAGGTAAATGGATGGAGTTGGAGGATATCATGCTAAGCAAAGTAAGCCAATCCTCAAAACCCAAAGGTCACCTGTTCTCACTGATAAGTGGACCCTGATCCATAATGGGGGGAGGGGGCATGGGAAGAATGGAGGAACTTTAGATTGGGCAAAGGGGAGGGAGAGGAAAGGAGGAGGCATGGGGTTAGGAAAGATGGTGGAATTAGATGGACATTATTATCCTAGGTACATGTATGATTACACAAATGGTACAACTCTACATCATGTACAACCAGAGAAATGAAAAGTTGTGCTCCATTTGTGTACAATGAAATTAAATGCATTCTGCTGTCATATATGATTAATTAGAACAAATTTTAAAATAAACCACAAAGAAAATTGGACGGAGAATGTGGAAGAGATTAAAAAAATATTTTCATTTGTATTCTTGAGTTCAAATCGTGACCTGATTTTGCTTTTGGCTATGATATAATAATTGGTATTGAATTCCTGCTGAGGTAAGCAATCACAAAACTGGACAAAATATATGAAAAAATTATTGCAAAACACTGGAAAACAGGCAATATAAGCCATGTTCCCAATATAAACGCATGAGATGAGCCTCACTTTGTTGTAGATTTGCTTGGCAACATTCTCCCAGACATGGCACAGAGAGCTATGATCTAAGCAGAGCACTATGTATGGTACTGCTGACTTGAGGAACATAAACTAGAGTTTGGGATACTGAAAGTGACTAGAATCTGCAAGGCAAGTTGCTGGAGGGGAGGAGCTACACAGAATTGGGGTGAGATCTTGGATGGAATTCTGCCTCAGTCTTTGGATGAGAATTTTAATTACATATGAAGGGAAAGACTATATAAGAATTACCAGAAAACAGCTACTACATAACTGATTATGGAACAGAGATAATAAAGATTGAAAAGAATTTGGAGATATTGGAGATCTTCCACAGCTACAGTGGACAATCATTAATATCTTGTAAACTTCTTAAGATTTGAAACCAACAATGCTGCACCTGAGGAATAAGGACCACACACCTTAGTGAGAGTAAGATCTACTCTCTCAATCTGCTCTACAATATGAATGCTTACAAGAAGATAAATGGGAAAGCCTTCCTGCAGGACCCCTGATTGGGGAGATGGCTGAGATTGTGGTTGGCTGTGGGCCATGGAGATGTTCGGGCATTGCCGCCTTCCATGGTCTCGCGGGACTTGGCCCGGGATCTCACGACAATTGAGCCGTGACTTGGCGGATCGGGTTGGCGCCATTGGTTGTTGGTTGGTTGGACAAGTGTGGTTTTGGTGTGTGGGAGTTGTTGTTGGAGCCAGAGAGAGAAGCTACCAGAATAAAGAGCCTGTTCGTTTCCAGTCTGCCTCTGAACTTATTCCGCGGTTTCGTTGCTCCAAGTGGCAATCGCTTCAGGCAGCAACAGGTGGTAGCCCGCACGGGGAATTTGGCCGGCAGGTAAGAACGGAAAATGGGAGTGAAAGTAACAAAAGGTCGGATAATAGAAGCCATGGATGAGTTTTTCGATATTGCGGACTCAGTGGATAGTGAGGAAAGTGATCAAGAAAGCATAGCCTCTGAGTCAGTTAATACCAGTGAGAAGAGTAGTGGTGTAAATTCAAAAGTAAGAGCTGCAAAAGCCATCAGAAACTTATTGAAATTAGCTGAAGAATATGTACTCTCCTTAGAATCTGATATTCAGGATACCAGTAAAAGTGATAGTAGTGAAGAGGAATCAAAGGTGATTCTGGGAGCACAGTCTCCAGTAAAAAGAACAAAAAGAAATTAAAAAAGAAAAAGGACCGTCAAGTAAAGGAACCACTTGTGTCCTCTACTCCCCCATGGGTGGAATCCATTACAGAAAATATGAAGGGTATTACTAGCTGTTTGCATACCCTAGAAATAGAAATAAAAAGTCTTTCTAAGTGCTTATGCACTCTCAAGGGTAACTCACAGATACATTGGGAACTGCCAGTATTTGAAAATGAAAATGTACAGAGGGTCCACCAGTCAGTAGATTTCAAAACAATAAAAAATCTCAAAGAGGCAGTAATGACGTACGGGCCCCAAGCTCCTTTCACGTTGAGTATGCTGGAGTCCCTTAACATCTTTAACTTAACCCCCTCAGACTGGAAAAGTCTATGTAAAGCAGCATTAAGTGGGGGGCAATACTTGGTATGGCAATCACAATTTCAAGAACTTTGTATAGAAAGAGCTAAAACAAATGCAGCTGCAGGGTTTGGAGACCATAATATAGAAATGCTCACAGGAGAGAGGCAGTTCGCAGACTCACAGTCTCAAAAATATTATGTCTCAGGTGTATATGCTCAGATATATGCAGCTGCCTTAAAGGCATGGAAAACTTTACAAGGACGTGGGGATCTACAAGGTAGCTTGTCAAAAGTGATTCAAGGACCTAATGAGCCATATGCTGACTTTGCTGATCAACTTTTGAGAACTGCAGGTAGAGTGTTTGGAGACATTGATGAAGCTATGCCATTAGTTGTTCAATTAGCATACAAAAATGCTAATAAATACTGCCAGGAAGCCATCAGGCCATGGAGAAATAAAAAGGATCTTTCCATATATATACAACTTTGTAAAGATATAAATGACGCCTTTGTCACAGGAAATATGATTGCAGCAGCTATGAGAGATGCTGCCCCTCAAAATTTCACAAGGGCTCAACCTAGACATTATAATCAATCAGGATATTCCAGGCAAAATTATCATAATCAATCAGGCTATTCTAGGCAAAATCCCCAAAGAAAAATAAGACCAAGCTCATACCGTGCCCCAGGCTGCTGCCCCAGGTTTAAAAAGGGAAATCATTGGGCCAATAAATGCCATTCAAAATTTGACATGCATGGAAATCATTTGTTCAGGAATTCAAAAAACGGGGCACGGGGCCCAATGCCCCGGGGCCCACAAATGTACGAGGCATTGGAGGAGGAGTATCCTCAAGCATCCACTCAGATGCTTCCCCGACACAATCCCTACTACCCATCCACTCCCTCACCAGAGAAACAGGAAGAAATGCAGGATTAGACCTCTGTTCCACCGCCCAAATAGTGTTAACACCTGAAATGGGGGTTCAACTGATTCCCACAGGAGTCAGGGAACCTCTTCCCTCAGGGACTGTAGGACTTATTCTCGGGTGAAGTCCTAAAAGCTTATTAGGTTTGCAACTGATCTCAGGTGTAATAAACTCAAACTACAAAGGGGAAATAAAAATAATGCTTAGCTCACCCCAAAGTATAAGTTCTGTTAATCAAGGAGATAGAATTGCTCAGCTGATTCTCCTTCAAATTTACATAATTCATTTAAAATGAGTATGCCTCAAAAAAGGAACAATAGAGGATTTTGTTCCACGGACTCGAGACCCATGGCTTGCTGGGTTCAAGATTGTTCAAGGAGGCCTATGTGTAAAATAAAAATCCAAGGAATAGAGATGGAGGGACTGATAGATACTGGAGCTGACTCTTCCATCATTAATCTACGACAATGGCCCAAGCACTGGCCTCTGCAAAAAGCTTCAACCAGTTTAAGAGGCTTGGGATATAATAATCTCCCAGAGAAAAGTGCAGTAATTTTAAAATGGGAGGATGATGAAGGGCATAAAGGAACATTTCAGCCTTATGTTTTACCTAAACTACCGGTTACTTTATAGGGAAGAGATATTTTACAACAAATGGGAGTACACCTTGCAACCAAGCCTGCAGGTGTTAAATGTGAAAATCTACAGGGTAATCTTAACCCTAAAAGAAATCATTATCAAAAAGTACAGGGTAAGCTTAACCCTAAAAGAAATCATTATCATTAAAGGAAAAAGATATTTTTCTTCGGGGCCACTGAGAAAATAATTTTGAAAATACCATGGCATTCTGATAAGCCAGTGTGGGTCCCTCAGTGGCCCCTATCTAAAGAGAAATTACAAGCGGCCCACCTACTAGTTCAGGAACAACTAGAAGCAGGACATATAGAACCTTCCACCTCTCCCTGGAATTCCCCCATATTTGTGATCAAGAAAAAATCAGGAAAATGGCAATTGTTACATGATCTTAGAGAAATTAATAAAAGCATGCAAATCTTGGACCCTACTCAATCTGGACTTCCTAATCCTGTAGCTATTCCAAAAAATTTCCATCTTATTACTCTTGATATAAAGGATTGTTTCTTTTCTATTTCTCTACACCCTCTGGATACCCCCAGGTTTGCCTTTTCAGTTCCTTCTATTAACAATAATGGCCCGGATCAGAGATATCAATGGAAAGTTTTGCCACAGGGAATGGCTAATAGCCCCACTATGTGTCAAATCTATGTAGATAAAGTTATTCAGCCTATCAAAAATAAATACCCAGAGCTTATGTGCCTCCATTATATGGATGATGTTTTGCTTGCTCATCCTAATCGAGAAGTCTTATTCACCATATTTAGTGATATATCAGAAAACTTTAAATGATATGGACTAAACATTGCTAAGGAAAAGGTTCAAATCTCCAATATTATATCTAGGATTCCAAATTATGGACACTTTTATTAGGCCTCAAAAATATTAATTAATAAGGAGCATTTGGCCACTCTCAATGACTTTCAAAAATTGCTGGTAGATATTAATTGGCTTCGCCCTACACTAAACCTCACTACTGGCCAACTAAAACCTTTATTTGACATCCTTCGCGGGGACCCTGATCCATCTTCACCGCAAACATTGACTTCTGATGCTAGGAAAGCTTTAAAGTTAGTAGAAAAAGCCATCGAAGGAGCTCATTGTGATAGATTTGATTTAACTCAACCGCTGATATTGATTATTATTTCTTCACAATATACACCCACAGGAGTATTTTGGTAACAAGGGCCTTTATTATGGATACATTTGCCCGTCTTTCCTAAAAGTATAATTGAGTCTTATACCTCCATGGTGGCTAAACTTATTCTTAAAGGACTTAAGACTTCTACTAAAATATTTGGCATTCACCCTGCTACTATTATTATTCCCTATTCATTGTCACAGATTGACTATTTATGCTTCAATGATAATGATTGGGCTCTAGCTAGATGCTCTACTTCTGCAAATTTTGATAATCATCTTCCTAAGTCTCCTATGTTATCTTTTTGTATCAATCATCCTATTATATTTCCACAGGTAATAAAAAATCAACCTATTCCTAAGGCATTAAATGTATTCACAGATGGGTCCTCAAATGGTACTGCTCCAGTAGTCACTAAAAAAGAAAATATGACTTACATAACTGCAGTAGTGGAACTCAACTAGTGGAACTGGAAGCTGTGGTAAGAGCTCTGGAAAATTTTAGAGAGCAGCCCATGAACATTTTTTTCAGATAGCCACTATATTGTACATGCCGTCCCAAAATTAGAGCTAGCAGGACCAATAGCACCTCATACTCCAGCCTTTAAATTGTTTTATCAAATACAAAAACTTTTGTGGGCAAGAAAAGAACCTCTATTCGTAGGGCATATTAGAGCACATACCAACTTGCCTGGTCCCCTCCATGAAGGTAATCAAAAGGCTGATGCCCTTACCCAAACAATCTTTATACTTTCAGTGCTCCAGCAAGCTACTTTATTTCACTCGCAGTTTCATGTCAATAGCACCACCTTGCAGCGTAGGTTTAAAATCACAAAGGAGCAAGCCAGAACAATGGTAAAAGATTGTAAATCTTGTATGACACATTTGCCCAATCCTCATTATGGTGTTAACCCTAGAGGATTAATGCCCAATCATTTGTGGCAGATGGATGTTACTCATGAGCCACGTTTTGGAAAATTGCGATTTATTCATGTGACCATAGATACATGCTCAGGCATGATTTTTGCTTCCTTACATTCTGGAGAAAAAGTTAAATATGTTATATCTCATTGTTTGCAAGCTTTTGCTGCATTGGGCATCCCCAAAATGCTTAAAACAGATAATGGCCCTGCATATACATCCTCATCTTTCAAACAGTTTTGCACAAAATTCAATATATCCCATAAAACAGGCATCTCATACAATCCTCAGGGTCAGGGCATTATTGAAAGAGCAAACCACACACTGAAAATTATGTTATTAAAACAAAAAGAAGGAAATTGGAAAAATCCTAGGGACAGATTGGCAGTTGCCCTGTTTACCTTAAAATTTTTAACTTTAGACTCTAATGGTTATTCGGCTGGAGACAGACATTGGAACCCACACCAACAACATAAACCTTTGGTTTACTGGAAGGCTGTTCTTTCAGGTACATGGAAGGGTCCAGATCCAGTATTAATTTGGGGGAGAGGATCTGTTTGTGTTTTTCCAAAGCATGAATCCTCTCCAATATGGATACCATCTAGATTAATAAAGCAGGTACCAAATCATAAGGATCAAGATGACGTTGTTGAGGAATCAAGATTAATAAAAAAGGTACAAAATCAAGAGGACTAAGATGAAGGTATGGAATGATTCCCTTAAAAGAGTCCTTCAAAATATTTCACAACTTAAGTGTCATTCCTCCCGGACGGTGTGAGGAGATCTCTCTTCAGTGTGCACACAATTGTATTTTTTTTCTTCTCTATTTATATATGTCTTTATGTCTGTGCATTTGTCTAAAGTTCATGTAAATGTGACGTCACAAATATATGTTTGTTGGTTTGTGTGTCTGTCCAGTGTGACGTCACAAATAACAAAGCGCTTATGAAGAAAAAATATATATATATGAATCCAAATAACTTTCATTCATTTAAGTTTAAGAGTATTCAATTTGGGTAAATAATTTAATAAGTGAAGTTACCTTCAATTTTGATTTATAGGTGTCCCAGGGACTTCTCTTTAGCAACGAATATGACTAGTGCTGTATAACCTGATATTTTGGTGTTTTGACATAGGAATGTTTATTTGTAATTAACTTTATTTGTGTTATAGCTGATTAATTTGAGTTATTTCAACAGATAATTTCATGGAAGGTTACAGAGACTCGAGGGTTCCAGCTAACAAATTATTTTTTTTAAAAGTGCCTTTAGCTTTTCTTTAATCTATCTTTAATGCAGTAAATACCCTCAGTCTTTCTTTGTTTTGTTCTGAATATGATATTTTGCCAGCTTAGGTTTGTGGGAGCTCAAGCAGCAATGTGTGTGAGCAGAAATCAACTTTAATTTTCTAATCTAATAATTCTATTTTTTAGTTTGACAACTCGCCTGTTGACTCAGTGCTGGAATAGCACTGCCTTTCCTTTAATAATTGATGCTTGAGTTTCTAGGTAGCAGGCCCTGAAGATTTGCCGGTGGCATTGTCTAGACATAAAAAAGACGGCTGCTGCTACAGCTGCAGGGATTGTGGTTGCTGCAAGCATCCCTGCTGCTCAAGCATCAAACAACCTCACCAACAGTGTGGCCTCTGCTCTGCATGCATGGGGCCTCCTAGATCAATGTGTTATTACAAGTGGACATTTTGATCTTTCATTGTTTGGGACGTTACGGGACAATGCCTTGCGGGTATTTGTCTAGAGAACTCAGTGTGTTACTTGATGGAACTTAGGGCAGCTGATTTGTTTAAAGAATTTGATATGCTATGCAATTTGGCTCGTCAGCAGAAGGCTTGTCGCCTTAAAGCCACAGCATCTCCTCACAATTGGACGGCTGTTAGTCATCATACACAGTCGATCCTGAAGGGCTCCATTGGATGGCTGGTTAGCCAATGACGGGTAAGATCCCCAGAGGGGGACAACCTAAGACAGGCACAGTCGCACAGGACAGTCTCATGTGGCCGACATATCAACCTAATCAGGAGTCAAGGGCATAGCCTTGATTATCTGATGATGAGTAAGAATGTTGGTTGCACGTGGACGTCCTAGAGCATCCCCTGTTTTTAAAACAAAAGGGGGGAAATGCAGGAGCCCTGATTGGGGAGATGGCTGAGATTGTGGTTGGCTGTGGGCCACGGAGATTTCGGGCATTGCCGCCTTCCGTGGTCTCGCGGGACTTGGCCCGGGATCTTGCGAGACTTGAGCCGGGACTTGGTGGATCGGGTTGGCACCATTGGTTTTTGGTTGGTTGGACAAGTGTGGTTTTGGTGTGTGGGAGTTATTGTTGGAGCTGGAGAGAGAAGCTACCAGAATAAAGAGCCTGTTCGTTTTCAGTCTGCCTCTGAACTTGTTCCCGCACTTTCGTTGCTCCAAGCGGCAATCGCTTCAGGCAGCAACACCTTCCATAGATCTACTCGACTAAGAATAAAGACAAATCTACACAAGTTCAGGATGATCCACCAACAATTGATCTGCATGCTACAATAAAAATTAACATTCCTTGGGGCTGTGGTTGTGGCTCAGCAGTATAGCACTCACCTAGCAACGTGTGAGGCGCTGGGTTCAATCCTCAGCACCACATAAAAATAAATAAATAAAATAAAGGTATTGTGTTCAACTACAACTAAAAAAAAATTTTTTTTAAATTAACATTCCTTTAAAGCAGATGACAGAATGCAGAGTTTCTATACTGTATTGTGAATAATACCCAATATTCAAATAAATTACTGGATGTACAAAGGAACAGGAAAACATGATCCACAGTCAAGAACAAAAGAAGTGAATGAAAACCAGTCCCCCAAGATGGCTCAGATATTAGATTTACCATGTAAGAACTTTAGAGCAGCTATTATAAATTTCTTAACAAAAAAATGAAAAGTATGAAAGAGATAAAGAAAAGTATGCCTTAATGAGTAAATAGATAAGGAATTTCAGCAGAGAAATAAAAAAAATATCTACACATGGAAATTCTTTTAAACATACCCTCTTATTTACCATTTCTGGGCCTCTTCTTTAATAGCTTCTTTAATATGAAGCACAGAAATAAGAAATGAATAAAAGTAATATAGCCTTAGGCTCCTGTGGAATAAATGATCTAACATATATGTACTAGAATTCTTAGGAGGAAAAGACATTGAGAAAGGCGCAGATAGAAAAGGCATTTGAGGAAATAATGACCAAAAATTTCTAAAATTAAAAATTTCTGAAATTTTTTTTAACTCATCCTTTCTTTTTAGTTGGAAAACCACCTCTGTGATAACCATTTCTGTGATAACAGCATTGATCTATTCATGAAGGCATAGTCCTCATTGTCTAATCACCTCTTAAGGGTTGCACACATTTCTCAATTCTGTTGCATGAGGACTTGAGTTTCCAACACATAAACTTTTAGAGACATATTCAAATCATAGAATTCTGCCTTAATGCCCCCACAGTTCAAGTCTTCACAAGCAAAATAAATTCACTTCATCCAAAGTCTTAAATCATTCCAGGAGCAACTGGAGACTTCAAAGTCCAGATTCTCATCTGAATCAGCTATCAGTGAGACTCAATGCAAGATTCACCCTGAGGAAAATTCCTTTCAGGCTCCGGTGCTAGAAAATTAACAAGTTACTTGCTCCTAAAATACAATAGTAGAACAGTCATAGGATAGATATTCCTAGTCCTAAAAGGAGAAATAGGAATGAAGAAAAGGGCAACTGTTCTAAGTAAATCCAAAACTCAATAGGTAAGCACCATTAAATCTTAAAGCTGGGGAAAATTCCTGAAATTTGGTGACTGTTGCTAACTTGAAGATCTAATAAAGAAGCCAGGCAACATAAGTACAAGTAAAATCACACCTAGACCAATCAAACTGTTGCAAATCAAAGATGTAAAACCTTGAAAGCAAACAGAGACAAATAAATATTGCATGCAATGGTGTGGCATGTGTTATGGTTTAGATATGAGGTGTCCCTGAAAAGCTCATGTGTGAGACAATGCAAGAACACTCAGAGGTGAAATGACTAGATTATGAGAGTTGTTACAAAAACAGTGGATTAATCCACTAATATTAATTAATTGGGTGGTACCTGTAGGCATGAAAGGCATGGCTGGAAGAGATAGGTCACTGGGGCCATGCCCTTAGGGTTTATACTGTGTCCCTGGTGAGTGGAGCCCTCTCTGTTTCCTTGTCGCCCGTGTCCTGTTGCTGCTTTCCTCTGGCATGTCCTTCCACCTTGATATTCTGCTTCACCTCAGTCCCAGAGCTTTGTAGTCAGCTGACCTTGTACTGAACCTCTGAAACTGTGAGTCAAAATAAACTTTCTTCCAATATGTTTTGCTTGTCAGGTCTTTCAGCCACAGCAATGCAAAAGTTGACTAAAACAGCATGTTTGAAGTACCATATTAAAACAAAAAAGCAAAACCAAAAATGAAACAAAGAAAAACCCTTGTTACACCCACAATTCTATATCTAGTAAAATGTATTTTTTAAGAAAAATGGCTAAGCAAAGACATTATCAGATAAATCAAGGCTTAGGGAAATTCATCAGCATCTGCATCATGAGAAATGCTGAAGAGTGTTCTATACACTAGTAGGAAATGATACAGAAGAAAATGCAAATTTATATGAAGAAAGAAGAGACTCAGAAATAGTATGCAAGAGGGCATATTGAAAAGAAATATTATTTTTATTTTCATAATTTCCTTAAAAGTAAATTGGCTATTAAAGAAAAATTAATAATGCTGTAAAGGGACTTCATAATATTTGTAGAAGCAACAGTAGCACAATGGACAAAGGTGTGTGAGTAAATGGAATTATGCCATCACAAGTTTATTGCATGTGTGAAGTGATATGTAGGAAGTACAAAGTGGGATGTACAAGCATCAGGTGTAAGACAGGAAGGATGAAGTAGGAAATGCAAAGGTCAGGTGTGAAGTGTGAAGTTTGAAGAAACACCATATGGATTCTAAATAACATTGTTAAGGGTGCCTGTTGTTAGTCTTAGAATAACCACTAAACCACTAAAAAATTAATACAAAAGAGATATAACTAAGGTCTGTGGAGAAACTAAGATGAAATATTAAAAAAATTCAATTCTAACCCAAAAGAAGACAGAAAACCAGCAACAGGGAGATAACACAAGTGAAAGAGGGAAAAAAAAAAAGAAAACCAGTAAGAAGGTAAACTTAAATCCCATCTTTATGGATAATTTCATTAAAATGTAAATGGACTAAACAACATCCTAATTAAAAGGTAGAGATTTTCTGGTTGTACACACAAAAAAATAAGACCTAGTATATGGTATCTATGAGAGATACACTGTCAGTATAAAAATACAAATATAACAGAAAAAATACATCATGCAAAATTTAAGCAGAATAAAATTGGCAGTAATATCAGATGAACTAGACTTCAAGAGAAAAAAGTATTAGAGGACATAAAAGAGTAGTTTATAACAATCCTAAATATGTAGCACCTAATAAGAGAAGTTTCAAATTTATGAGACAAGAAATGAAAAACCAAAGATAAAAACTGATATCACTGGTTACTGGTGAAGAGTTCTGCTTCCTCACATGTTGAAGTATAACATTAGAGAAGCACACCGAGGCAAGAATATAAAGCAGGGTTTGTTTAAAAAGGGGTAGCATAGACTTCTCCTGGGAGGGAGACTGGTATCCTGGTATCCAGGAAGTGAAAGTGTTTTGCCTTTTTATATGTCCTAGGCTTCCTTTGTTCTCCTGCTCTATTCCCCCTTATCTCTCTCCTTCCTGGTATGTGACTAGGCCCAGGAAATGCTAGGTGGGATGGCCAAAAGGTGGGAAACAGGTGGGCTGGAGGGGCCAGGGAGGAGTGATCTGGGCAGGAAGTGGGTGTAATTAACAACTCCTTGTAGGGAGGGACAATCCCTGGGACAGGTTACCTTAGCAGCATGTTGGAGCAGGGACAGGTTATCTTGATAAGGGTGGAGGAAAGTCTCTGAAGGAATTAACATTTCAACTTCTCCATTCTCTTTGCCTATCTGCCTAATTCTGTCTAATTCTGGCTTCATCACCACATAGATGAATCTACAATCATAGTTGGTGTTTTTTGACATCCCTCTGTCAGTAATTGAAATAATAAGTAAAAGGTCAGTAAGGGTATATAAGATCTTAATGACACTATTAATAAATGTACACAATCAACACAGTGAATTACACCAAACAATGTAGAATGCATGTTCTTCTCAAGAGAACATGGGGCATTTTCTGAAATAGCTACATGCTGAGCCATAAAACAAATCTCAATTAATTTAAAAGAATTGAAATCATATAGAGTATATCTTTGGCAATAATGAAATTAAATGAGAAATTAATACTAAGGAGCTCTCTAGAAAATTCCTCAAATACCTGGATATTGAAATAACACATTTATTAATCCATAGCTTAGTGAAAAAAATCACAAACAAAATTAAAAGTATTTTGAACCAAATGCTAATGAAAATATAATTAATCAAAAATTGGGACTTGAGGAATTTTAGAAGTTTAAATGTCTATTTTAAAAAGAAAAATGTTTTAAGATCAGTGATCTAAATTTCTGGAGATCCAAGATAGCGAACTAGAGGGAGGCTGCATTCCTTGTCGTTCCTTGACTTGGGATTCAAGTAGAGGAAATATTGTTTCTCTGAGAGGCAGCCAGGGCTGCCAACTGATCCCCTGCTGTTTACCCCCCATTCATCCCCTGCAATTGCCCTCCACCTGCCAGCATTTCGCCCGCTTTTTGAGCACAGATTGCTCACTGACTGCTGCCTATCATCCGCCATTTGCCCATCTGCCTGCCTCTTGCCTGCCCATCACCTGCCTCTTACTTACCCTTTGACTGCTTGCTGCCTGCCCCTGACGTCCACTTGCCAATTGCCCTCTGTTAGCCTGCAGACCTCCAGCAATCACTGGCTACTACCTGCTGCCCCTTGCTGCCTGGAAGTCCATTGTCACAGTACACACAGGTTTGGTTACATGCAGCTGCCGCCATCTTGGGACACAGGCCAAGGCCTGCAAGTTTGCCACTGCTGCCATCTTGGGGCATGGATGCTTCAAGTCTGGGGACACTGGCCAGGGCCTGGAGATACATTGTTGGGGTACCTGCAGGTCTGGTTGCACCTGAGGTCTTTCTGCTGGGTGCGCTGGTGGCTACCATCTGGCTGCCTTTTTGTAGGGTTGCTCCTTTGTGTGAGCGCATCCCTGGTGGTCTCATGGCATTGGGATCATGGGACTGCAGCAAGGCAGAGCCTGGAGAAGCTGAAGCCCAGGTCCCTCAGATTGCAGCTGGGTTTGCAGGGTCAGTCTGGGTTTGGCAAACTTGTGGAAAGCCAGGGACTAAGGGCAATACCCCAGGAGGAACACAGGTTGAAGAAACTGAAAAAAAAAAACCAGGCTCTCTCCAGCTTAGTGAGCCCTGAAATGCACAGGGATGGAAAGGGCCGGCTACAATGGGTGGGAAGACTGGAAGAGGGTGTGAGGGCATCTTGCCATCAGCTCACCCAGCCAACTGATTTGGCACCCACTGGACTAACCCCACCTATCCACAGGGAAGCTGAGAAAAATTTTGAAAGCCAACAGAAGCAATCATTCAATTTTCCATTGAGACTTTCCTTACCCCCACCCCTTCATCTCTACTATCTTTGAATCCAAATATTTAACATGCATCAATTTGTTGAGGAATGGGATGTCTGAATAGTATATTAAAGTTTTGTTGTATATTTTTATGTTTTTAAAAAACTGTATTTTTTTTCTCTCACCTATCTGTCTCCCTGGAATCTCTTTCTCACTTCTCTCATACTAACAGCCAACCTCTATTACTTCCTCTCTTGCTCTTACTATAAATTTTTACCTACATTTTCTTATAAATGTCACATCTTACACTACTTCTGTTCCCTCATCATTTATCATTTGAAAGAGTAAATGCTTTTAGCAAACTTACTGTTTATATTGTAGACAATAATTGAACATATCATTTCTGTTTCTTGCAACAAAACTGTAGATGGCTTACTAGGAGCTATTTGGTTTAAGGTTGTATATTGCTTGCATTGGGTGCTGTTAATATTGGTCTCTTCCTTAAAGGTGAGGTAGTGGAAGCCTTCAGGGACACTATAAGACTACAGAGTAGAAACTGTACTGCTTTAGATCTATGCTGCTAGATGGGAAGACACACAAACAACATGAAAAAACAAGGAACAAAGTGCCTCAAACAAACCAAGATGTTCTAACAATAGAATCCATAGACAACACAGTAGAAGAAATGTCAGAGAAGGAGTTTAGAAGGTACATAGGACTAATCTTTAAAATAAAGGGTGGAGTTGGAGAGAAAATACAGGAAGTGTAAGAGCACTTCAATAAAGAGGCAGAGATTATAAAAAGAAATCAAGCAGAAATCTTCAAATGGAGTAAATAATAAACCAAACCAGGCACGGTGGCACATGGCTGTAATCCCAGCACCTGGAGGCTGAGGCAGGAGGGTCGCGAGTTCAAAGCCAGCCTCAGCAATGGTGAGGCACTAAGCAACTCAGTGAGACCCTGTCCCTAATAAAATACAAAAAAGGGCTGGGTATGTGGCCCAGTGGTCGAGTGCCCCTGAGTTCAATCCCTGGTACCAAAAAAACCAAAAACCAAAAAACAAACAAACAAACTAAAAATTCAATGGCAAGTATCACCAAGAGACTAGACCACTTAGAAGACACAACCTCAGGCAATGAAGATAAAAAACATATACTCTTGAAAATAAAGTCGACCATATAGAGAAGATGATAAGAAACCATGATCTGAACTTCCAAGAAATATGGGATAACATGAAAAGACCAAGTTTAAGATTTATCAGAATAGACAAAGGCATGGAGATACAAACCAAAGGAATACACAATCTTTTCAATGACATAATATCAGAAAATTTCCCAAACCTAAAGAATAAAATGGAAAATCAACCACAAGAGGCCTATAGGATCCCAGTCATACAAAATTTACAGTAGTCTCTCACCAAGGCACATTATAATGAGAATGACTAATGTACAGAATAAAGGTAAAATTTTAATGCCTGAGAGAGAAAAAAATCATATTACGTATAGGGGGAAACCAATTTGGACTTCAGTTGATTTCTCAACCCAGACTCTCAAGGTCAGGACGTTCTGGAATAACATATATCAAGCCCTGAAGGAAAATGGATGCCAACTGAGAATTTCATACCCAACAAAATCAATCTTCAGATTTGAAGATGAAATAAAAGCCTTCCATGATAAACAAAAGTTAAAAGAATTCACAACTAGAAAGCCTATACTACAGAACATACTCAGCAAAATATCCCATGAGGAGGAAATGAAAAAAAGCAATGAAAGCCAGCAAAGGTAGGAACTACACTAAAGGAAAGGATAATCAAAGGGGAAACTGAGTTAAATTAAAAAACAAAAATAAACCAAATGACTGGGAATACAAATCATATCTTAATAATAACCCTGAATTCTAATTGTCTAAACTCATAAACCAAAAGATATAGACTGGCAGATTAGATTTTTTTAAAAGACCCAACAATATGCTGTCTTCAAGACACTCATCTCTTAGGAAAAGACATCCACAGACTGAAGGTGAAAGTTGGGAAAAAATATCACTCACATGGACTCTGTAAAGAAGCAGGGGTTTCTATTCTCAGATCAGATCAGTGGGCTTCAAGCCAAGTTTAGTCAAAAGAGATAAAGAAGAACATGTCATACTGCTTAAGGGAATCATACACATCAACAAGACATAACAATCATAAACACATATACCCCAAACAATGGAGCATCTATGTACATCAAACAAAGCCTTCTCAGTTTCCAGAATCAAATAGACCACAAAACAATAATACTGGGGGACTTTAACATACCTCTCTCAACACTGGATAGATCTTCCAAACAAAAACTAAACAACGAAACTATAGAACTAAGTAATACAATCAATGACTTAGACTTAACAGACATATATAGATTATTTCATTAATCATTGAGTGAATACACTTTCTTCTCAACAGCACATAGATCTTTCTTTAAAATAGACCATATATTATGCCACAAAGCAATGTTCAGGAAATCCAAAGAAAGAAAGAAAGAAAGAGTACCCTGAATTCTAATAGATCATAACAGAATGAAACTAGAAATCAATGATAAAAATAAAAAACTGAAGCTACTTCAACACCTGGAGACTAAATAGCAATTTATTGAATGATGATTGAATAGCAGACAAAATCAGGGAGGAAATAAAATAATGCTTAGAGGTAAATGAGAACACAGATACAAAATATCAAAATATCTGGGACACTATGAAGGCAGTGCTAAGAGGAAAGTTCATTGCATTGAGCTCATACATTAAAAAAATAAAAAGTCAACTAATAAATGATCTAACATTACATTTCAGAGCCCTAGAAAAAGAAGAACAAATCAACACCAAAATAAGAAGACAGAAAAAATTAAAATCAGAGATGAAATCAATGAAATTGAAACAAAAGAAATTAATTTAAAAAATTGCCAAAACAAAAAGTTGGTTCTTTGAAAAAAATAAATAAAATCGATAAACCCTTAGCCATGCTAATGAAGAGAAAGAAAGAGAAAATTCAATTTACTAAAATTTGTGATGAAAAAGGAAATATCATGATGGACACTACTGAAACAAAAAAGATAATTAGAAACAATTTTGAAAATTTATACTCCAATAAAATAGAAAATCTTGATGACATTGACAAATTTCTAGACATACAAAATACCCAAAATGAATCAGGAGGATATACACAATTTAAACAGACTACTTTCAAGCAATGAAATAGAAGATGCTATCAAAAGCCTACCAACAAAGAAAAGCCTAGGACTAGATGGGTTCTCAGCCGAGTTGACAAGACATTCAAGAAGAATTAACACCGATACTCTTCAAATTATTCCATGAGATAGAAAAGGAGGGAATCCTTCCAAACTAATTCTATGAGACTAGATCACCTAGGCTAGAATTCAGCAAAGTAGCAGGATATAAAATCAATACCTGGTAGAGAGGCAATTCTAGCACAGCACCCCAGCGGAAAAAGCCCGGGCCTGCAAGCTTCCCAGGTTCTCGGTAACTGCCTGGACATGATCCGGGACAACTGGCTTAAACTGGAAGGGAAAAAAATAAGGACTTCACAGGGCGCTGTTTGACTGAGATCTGTTCCTGAGATTTGTTCCTGGGTTTGACTTTGGTTTTTTCCTTTATTTTTATTTATTTATTTATTTTGTTTGTTTCTGTTTTCTGTTGTTGTTTGTGCATTTGTTTGCTTTTATTTCTCTTTTCTTTCTTTCTTTTCTTCCTTCTCACTTTTGTCTCCTTTCTTCTTTCCTCATCATTCCTATTTACACCCTGCCATTGCATTCTCAACAGAGGTGAAAACAAGTTATATGCAGAAATTGGGATTTCTAGAACTGGGGCAACTAAATTATACAGCAAAGAGGTGTTATATATAATTTATTCTCTCTCTTTTTTCTCACTTTCTCTTTTACACTAATCCCTACCTCTTTGTCATCTCTCTCTTTTTTCTTTCTTCTTCTTTTCTATCTTTCTTTTTTCTTCTTTCAACGGTTGCATAAGTTTGGCGTATAAATAAATCGGTCTTTCCACTAAATTGTTCACTCTCTTTCCTCTCTTGTCTGCTGATATTAAACCACTTCCATAGAATTCTCTTTTCACACTTCCTAAGAAAGATCAACCCAATACCCTCACTTTCTTCTTCCTAAACTTATCACCTCTGTGTCCAACACCTGAAACTATAAAACCCATCACAAACATACAGAGTAAAATGGAGACAGTATCTGAGTTAACTAAATCTGTACATTGTGATCAAACTGTGATTATCTAAACAGAAAGTATCTGGTTTTAAAGTGTAAAGTATTTCTAAGGGGATCTGATAGCATTGTACTACAGGAGTATCATAAGGATTTAAGGTAAAAACGAAATAGTAGAGGTTCCACAGTGCTAGAAGAAAAATCACACAAGCAATATGAAGAAACAAGGGAAGAAATTGACTCAAACAAATCAACATATCTCCTCAGAAGATTCCATGGCAAGCATAGTTGGTCAAGTGCCAGAGATGGAATTCAGAAATTACATATTCCAAATGTTTATGGAACTTAAGAATGAACTAAAAAATGATATAAAGGAGCAAATACAGGTGGTAAAAGGTCATTTTGACAAAGAACTCCAAAAACAAATACAGGAAGCAAAAGATTACTTCAATAGGGTGATAGAGCTTCTAAAGAGAAACCAAACAGAAATTCTGTAAATGAAAGAAGCAATAAACCAAACCAAATGTTCAATTGAAAGCATCACCAATAGATTAGACTACTTGGAAGAAAGGACCTCAGATAACGAAAACAAAATATATATTCTGGAGAAAAATGTAGATTACACAGCAAAAAATTGTAAGAAATCAAGAACAGAACATTCAAGAAATATGGGACAACATAAAAAGACCAAATTTAAGAGTGATTGGGGCGGAGGAAGGTGCAGAGTTCCACATCAAAGGAATGAGTAATGTATTCAATGAAATAATAGCAGAAAATTTTCCAAACATGAGGAATGAATGGGAAAACCAAGTGCAAGAGGCTTACCGAACACCAAACATACAAAACCACAACAGATGCACACCAAGGCACATTATAATGAAAATGCCTAATATACTGAGCAAGGAGAGAATATTAAAAGCCACAAGAGAAAGGAAGCAGATTACATATAGGGGGAAACCAATCAGAATATGTTCAGATTTTTCAACCCAGACTTTAAAAGCTAGAGGATCCTGGAATAGCATATTTCAAGCTCTGAAAGAAAAGGGATGTCAACCAAGAATCTTATACCCAGCAAAATTGAGCTTTAGATTCGAAGATGAAATAAAAACCTTCCATGACAAGCAAAAGTTAAAAGATTTCACAACTCGAAAGCCAGCACTTCTGAACATCCTGGGCAAAATATTCCATGAAGAAGAAAAGAAAAATAACAATGAAAATCAACAAAGGAAGATATTAAACTAAAGGAAATACCAACCAGAGGAGAAAACAAATAAACAAAATACCATAAACAAATAAAAATGGATGAGAATAAGAATCACATCTCAGTCAAGACACAGATTGACAGACTGGATTAAAAGAAATGACCCAACAATTTGCTATCTCCAAGAAACACACCTTGTAGAAAAAGACATCAATAGACTGAAGGTGAAAGGCTGGGAAAAGTCTTATCACTCACATGGGCTGCAGAACCAAGCAGGGGTTTCCATTCTCATATCAAATAAGGTAGACTTCAAGCCAAAGCTAATCAAAAGGGACAAAGATGGATATTTCTTACTGTTTAAGGGAACCACTCATCAACAAGATATAACAATTATAAATCTATATGCCCCAAATAATGGGGCACCTACATTCATCAAACAAACCATTCTCAAGTTCAAGAGTAAAATAGACCACAACACAATTATTATAGGGGACTTCAACTCACCTCTCTCACCAATGGATAGATCATCCAAACAAAAGCTAAATAAAGAAACTGTAGGACTCATTAAAACAATTAATAACTTAGACCTAATGGACATATACAGAATATTTCATCCCTCAGTGAGTGAATACACTTTCTTCTCAGCAGCACATGGCTCCTTCTCCAAAATAGACCACATATTATGCCACAAGGTAAATCTCAGCATATACAAAAAAGTAGAGATACTACCCTGCATTCTATCAGACCATAATGGGATGAAATTTGGAAATCAATGACAAAACAAGAAACAAAACAAAACAAAAAACTGTTCTAACAACTGGAAGCTAAACAGCATGCTACTGAATGAACAAGGGGTTAAAGAAGATATCAAAGAAGAAATTAAAAAATTCCTAGAGGTAAATGAAAATGCAGATATGTCATATAGAAATCTCTGGGACACTATGAAGGCAGTAGTAAAAGGAAAATTCATTGCACTGAGTTCATTCCTTGGGAAAAAAAAAACTAACAAATAAATGACTTAACATCACACCTCAAAGCACTAGACAAAGAGGAACAAATCAACACTAAGAGTAGCAGAAGACAGGAAATAATTAAAATCAGAGCTGAAATTAATGAAACTGAGACTAAAGAAACAATTCAAAGAATTGACAAAACTAAAAGTTGGTTCTTTGAAAAAATAAATAAAATTGACAGACCCTTAGCAATGCTAACAAAAAGAAGAAGAGAAAAAACTCAAATTACTAACATCCATGATAAAAAAGGAAATATCATAACAAACACCTCAGATATACAGAAGATAATTAGAAGTTAGTTTGAAAACTTGTATTCTAATAAAATAGAAAATACTGGATGCATCGACAGATTTCTAGAGTCGTACGAATTGCCCAAACTAGAATGGGAGGCTATACACAATTTAAACAGATCAATTTCAATCGAGAAAATAGAAGACGCCATCAAAAAGCTACCATCAAGAAAAAGTCCAGGTCCTGATGGGTTTACAGCCGAGTTCTACAAGACCTTCAAAGAAGAACTAATACCAATGCTCTTCAACTTATTTAAAGAAATAGAAAAAGAAGGAGCTCTCCCAGACTCTTTCTATGAGGCCAATATTACATTAATTCCAAGGCCAGGCAAAGACACAGCCAAAAAAGAAAACTTCAGGCCAATATCTTTAATGAACATAGATGCAAAAATCCTCAACAAAATTCTGGCAAATCGAATACAAAAACATATCAAAAAGATAGTGCACCACGATCAAGTGGGGTTTGTCCCAGGGATGCAAGGTTGGTTCAACATTCGGAAATCAATAAACATAATACATCACATCAATAGACTTAAAGATAAGAACTATATGATCATCTCAATAGATGCAGAAAAAAGCATTTGACAAAATAAA
This sequence comes from Tamias sibiricus, assembly GCA_025594165.1. Lineage (NCBI taxonomy): Eukaryota > Metazoa > Chordata > Mammalia > Rodentia > Sciuridae > Tamias > Tamias sibiricus. The sequence goes on along the minus strand of CM046663.1, from coordinate 135,001,275 downwards.
ACAAAACATATAATAGTGTTTTATGTTCAAAACACTAGAAAAACTAGGAATAACAGGAACATATCTCAACATCATAAAAGCTATTTATATAAAGCCTCAAGCTAACATTATCTTAAATGGAGAAAAATGGAAAGCATTCCCTCTAAAAACTGGAACAAGACAGGGATGCCCCCTTTCACCACTGCTATTTAACATAGTACTTGAAACTCTGGCCAGAGCAATTCGACAGATGAAAGAAATTAAAGGGATCCAGATAGGAAAAGGAGAGCTCAAATTAGCACTATTTGCTGATGACATGATAATATACCTAGAAGACCCAAAAAACTCTACCAGAAAACTTTTACAACTAGTAAATGAATTTGGCAAAGTAGCAGGATACAAAATCAATAACCATAAGTCAAAGACATTTTTGTACATCAGTGACAAATCCTCTGAAAGGGAAATGATGAAAACTACCCCATTTACAATAGCATGAAAAAAAAATATTTTGGAATCAATGAAAGAGGTGAAGGACCTCTATAATGAAAACTATACAACACTAAAGAAGAAATTATAGAAGACCTCAGAAGATGGAAAGACCTACCTTGTTCTTGGATAGGTAGAACTAATATTGTCAAAATGTCCATACTACCAAAAGCATTATACAGATTTAATGCAATTCCAATCAAAATCATCAAAATCCCAATAACATTCCTCAAGGAAATAGAAAAAGCAGTCATGAAATTCATCTGGAAAAATAAGAGACCCAGAATAGCCAAAGCAATCCTGAGCAAGAAAAGTGAAGCAGGTGGCATCACCATACCAGACTTTAAATTATGCTATAGAGCAATAGTAGCAAAAACAGCATGGTATTGGCACCAAAACAGACTGGTAGACCAATGGTACAGAATTGAGGACACGGAGACTAATATATGTAATTTCAGCTATCTTATATTAGACAAAGGCGCCAAAAATGTACAGTGGAGAAAGGATAGCCTCTTCAACAAATGGTGCTGGGAAAACTGGAAATCCATATGCAACAAAATGAAATTAAACCTTTATCTCTCACCATGCACAAAATTCAATTCAAAGTGGATCAAGGACCTAGGAATTAGACCAGAGACAATACGCCTAATAGAAGAAAAAGTAAGCTACAATTTCCAACATGTCAGATTAGGTCCCAAGTTCCTTAATAAGAATCCTGTAGCACAAGAATTAATATCAAGAATCAATGAATGGGATAGATTCAAACTAAAAAGCCTCTTCTCAGCAAAAGAAACAATCAGTGAGGTGAATAGAGAGCCAACTATTTGGTAACAAATATTTAATACATGCACATCAGATAGAGCACTAATTTCTAGAATATATAAAGAACTTAAAAAACTTACTCCAAAAAAACAAATAACCCAATCAATAAATGGGCTAAGGAATTGAAAAGACACTTCTCAGAAGAAGATACACAATCAACAAATACATGAAAAAATGCTCAACATCACTGGCAATTAGAGAAATGCAAATCAAAACTACTCTAAGATTTCATTTTACTCCAGTCAGAATGGCAGCTATTAAGAACACAAGCAACAATAAATGTTGGAGAGGATGTGGGGAAAAAGGCACACTCATACATTGCTGGTGGGACTGCAAAATGGTGCAACCATTATGGAAGGCAGCATGGAGATTTCTTGGAAAACTGGGAATGGAACCACCCTATGACCCAGCCATGCCACTCCTGGGTCTATTCCCAAAGGACTTAAAAACGGCATATTACAGTGACACAGCCACTTCAGTGTTTATAGCAGCACAATTCACAATAGCTAGATTGTGGAACCAACCTAGATGTCCCTCAGTAGATGAATGGATAAAGAAAATGTGGTACATATACACAATGGAATTTTACTTAGCAATAAAAGAAAATAAAATAATGGCATTTGCAGGTAAATGGATGAAGTTGGAGAATATAATGCTAAGTGAAGTTAGTCAATCTAAAATAGCCAAATACCAAATGTTTTCTCTGATATAAGGAGGCTGACTCACAGTGGTGTTGGGTCAGGGTACATAGGAGGATTAGAGGAATGCTAGAAAGGTCAAAGGGGAGGGAGGGGAAGGAAGGGAGTAAGGGGGGATGGAGGGGAAAAAAGAAAAGGTGGTTGAATAAGATGGATGTCTTTATCCTAAATGCATGATTGAAGATTTGAATGGTACGAATATACATTGTATACAAACAGTGTTTTGTAAAAAGATGCTCTATATGTTTATTATGAATTATAATGCATACTACTATTATAAATACAACAACTTTAAATTAAAAATAAATTTTAAAAAATCAATACCCACCAATCAAATGCATTTCTAAACATAAGTGATGAATCCACTACAAGAGAAATTAGGAAACCACCCCATTCATATTAAGTTCAAACAAACAAACAAACTTGGGAGTCAATCTAACAAAAGAGGTGAAAGGACCTCTATAATGAAAACATACAACACTAAAGAAGAAATTGAAGAAGACTCAGAAGATGGAAAGATCTACCATGCTCTTGGATAGGTAGAATTGATATTGTCAAAATGTCCATACTACCAAAAACTGTTATATAGATTTAATGCAATTCCAATCAAAATCATCAAAACCAATAACATTCCTCAAGGAACTAGAAAAAGCAATCATGAAATTTATCTGGAAAAATAAGAGACCCAGAATAGCCAAAGCAATCCTTAGCAAGAAAAGTGAAACAGGTGGCATCACAATACCAGAACTTAAATATATGCTATAGAGCAATATAGCAAAAAAAAGCATGTAGTGGCACCAAAACAGACTGTAGACTAATGGTACAAAATGAGGACACTGAGACAGATATATATAATTTCAGCTATCTTATATTAGACAAAGGCTGCCAAAAAATGTACAGTGGAGAAAAGGATAGCCTCTTCAACAAATGGTGCTGGGAAAACTGGAAATCCATATGTAACAAAATGAAATTAAACCTCCATATCTCTCACCATGCACAAAATCAATTCAAAGTGGATCAAGACCTAGGAACTAGAACGGAGACCTTACGCCTAATAGAAGAAAAAAGTAAGCTACAATCTTCCAACATGTCAGATTAGGTCCCAACTTCCTTAATAAGGAATCCTGTAGCACAAGAAATTAATATCAAGAATCAATGAATGGGATAGATTCAAACTAAAAAGCCTCTTCTCAGCAAAAGAAACAATCAGTGAGGTGAATAGAGAGCCAACTATTTGGTAACAAATATTTAATACATGCACATCAGATAGAGCAAAATTTCTAGAATATATAAAGAACTTAAAAAAACTTACTCCAAAAAAACAAATAACCCAATCAATAAATGGGCTAAGGAATTGAAAAGACACTTCTCAGAAGAAGATACACAATCAACAAATACATGAAAAAATGCTCAACATCGCTGGCAATTAGAGAAATGCAAATCAAAACTACTCTAAGATTTCATTTTACTCCAGTCAGAATGGCAGCTATTAAGAACACAAGCAACAATAAATGTTTGGAGGAGGATGGGGGAAAAAGGCACACTCATACATTGCTGGTGGGACTGCAAAATGGTGCAACCATTATGGAAGCAGTATGGAGATTTCTTCAGAAAACTTGGAATGGAACCACCCTATGACCCAGCCATCCCACTCCTGGGTTTATTCCCAAAGGACTTAAAAACGGCATATTACAGTGACACAGCCACTTCAGTGTTTAAGCAGCACAATTCACAATAGCTAGATTGTGGAACCAACCTAGATGTCCCTCAGTAGATGAATGGATAAAGAAAATGTGGTACATATACACAATGGAATTTTACTTAGCCAATAAAAGAAAATAAATTAATGGCATTTGCAGGTAAATGGATGAAGTTGGAGAATATAATGCTAAGTGAAGTTAGTCAATCTAAAATAGCCAAATACCAAATGTTTTCTCTGATATAAGGAGGCTGACTCACAGTGGTGTTGGGTCAGGGTACATAGGAGGATTAGAGGAATGCTAGAAAGGTCAAAGGGGAGGGAGGGGAAGGAAGGGAGTAAGGGGGGATGGAGGGGAAAAAAGAAAAGGTGGTTGAATAAGATGGATGTCTTTATCCTAAATGCATGATTGAAGATTTGAATGGTACGAATATACATTGTATACAAACAGTGTTTTGTAAAAAAGATGCTCTATATGTTTATTATGAATTATAATGCATACTACTATTATAAATACAACAACTTTAAATTAAAAATAAATTTTAAAAAATCAATACCCACCAATCAAATGCATTTCTAAACATAAGTGATGAATCCACTACAAGAGAAATTAGGAAACCACCCCATTCATATTAAGTTCAAACAAACAAACAAACTTGGGAGTCAATCTAACAAAAGAGGTGAAAGACCTCTACAATGAAAACCATAGAACACTAAAGAAAGAAATTGAAGAAGACCAGAAGATGGAAAGATCTCCCATGCTCTTGGATAGGCAGAATTGATATTGTCAAAATAACCATACTACCAAAACTGTTATATAGATTTAATGTAATTCCTATTAGAAACCAAATGACATTCTTCATAGAACTAGAAAAAGGCAATCATGAAATTTATTTGGCAAAATAAGAGACCCAGAATAGCCAAAGCAATGCTTAGCAAGAAGAGTGAAACAGGAGGCATCACAATACCAGAACTTAAACTATATTACAGAGCAATAGCAACAAAAATGGCATGATAGTGGTACCAAAACAGGCATGTAGACTAATAATACAAAATAAAAGACACTGAGACAGACCTATATAAATGTGGTTATTCTCATACTAGACAAAACTGCCAAAAACATGCATTGGAGAAAAGATAGCCTCTTCAACAAATGGTGCTGGGAAAACTGGAAATCCATATGTAGCAAAATGAAACTAAACCTCCATATCTCACCCTGCACAGAAATCAACTCAAAGTGGATCAAAGACTTAGACACTAGAACGGAGACCCTTGTGTCTAATAGAAGAAAAAGCAGGCCCAAATCTTCATCATGTCAGCTTAGGACCTGACTTCCTTAACAAGGTTTCTAAAGCACAAGAAGGAAAATCAAGAACCAATAAATGGGATGAATTCAAACTAAAAAGCTTCTTCTCAGTAAAGGAAACAATCAATAACATGATGAGAGAGCCTACAGAATGAGAAAAAGTCTTTACCACATGCACCTCAGTTACAGCAACAATCTCCAGGATATATAAAAGACTCTAAAAACTTAACACCTCCAGTCAGAATGGCAATTACCAAGAATACAAGCAATAATAAGTGTTGGTGAGGACATAGGGGGAAAGGTACACTCATACATTGCTGGTGGCATTGCATATTGGTGCAACCACTATGGAAAGCAGTATGAAGATACTTCAGAAAACTTGGAATGTAACCACCATTTGACCCAGCTATCCCACTCCTCAGTTTATACCTAAAGGACTTAAAATGAACACATTACAGTGACACAGCCACATCAATGTTTAAACAGCTCAATTTACAATAGCCAAACTATGGAACCAACCTACGTGTCCTTCAACAGATGAATGGATAAAGAAAATATTTTACATATATACAATGGAATATCAACTCAGCCTTAAAGAAGAATGAAATTGTGGCATTTGCAGGTAGATGAATGGAACTAGAGAATATCATGCTAAGTGAAATAAGCCTATCCCCCAAAACCAAAGGCCAAATATTTTCTCTGATAAGCGGATGCTGATCCATAGTGGAGTGGGTTGTAGGGAAGAATGAAGGAATTTTGGATTGTGTAAAGGGGAGTGAGGGGAAGGGTAAGGCTGTGGGGATGGGAAAGACAGTGAAATGAGACATACATTATTACCCTATATACATGTATGATTACACTACTGGTGTGACTCTGCACCATGTACAGCCAGAAGAATGAGAAGTTGTGTTCCATTTGTGTACAATGTGTCAAAATTCATTCTACATCATGTATAACTAATTGGAACAAATAAAAAAATACACATTAGCTATGGTATGTATTCTCAGGCATGAGAATAACTGTTCTATTTTATATATTGCTATGTTGTAATAAATTTGTAAAAATGTAAAAAAAAATAATCTAAGTTTCCAAATTAAGCTTGAGAAAAGTAGAAAGAAGGAAATAATGAAGATAAAAATAGAAGCTAATTAAATAGAAAATAATAAAGAGAATTATCAGATCTAAAAGTTGGCTGTTTGAAAAGAGAACATCCTGGCCAAAATAGAAATTATTCTATCAATTTTGGGGGTTGAATCCAGGAGTGCTCTGCCATTGAGTTACATCCCAGTCCTATTTTATTTTGAGACAACAACATCTCACTATGCTTTCTTTAGCTCCATTTTTGGCAATGTCTATTTTTTTAAAAAATAGTTTTTTTAGTTGTAGGTGGACACAATACCTTTATTTTATTTATGTGGTGCTGAGAATTGAACCCAGGACCTCACACATGCAAGACTAGCATTCCATTGCTGAGCCCTAGCCCTCGCCCTGATATATCTATTTTTTAAGCAGCTTCATTGAAATATAACCAACAAGCAATAAGCTGTGCAAATTTAAAATGTACAATTTAATAAATTCTGACCTTCATACACCTAAGCCACTATCACCACAATCAAGAACACATCCATCAGTCATGGAAATTTCTCTTGTCCTTGTATAATCTCTCATTCCTGTGCTGCTATGCTTTCCAACTCCTAAGTCCCATCCCCAGAAAACCAATCCTCTGTTTTCTATCAATATAGATTATTTTGTCTTTTCTAGAATTTTATATATAAATGGATTTAGACAGTATATGCTCTTTTGTGCTTGTTTTCTCTCACATAATTTTTAAAGTTCCAAAATGTTTTTTGCATGTATCAATATTTAATGTTTTAAAATCACTGAGTTGCATTCCATTATATACAACTAATTTAAATGCAAATGCAAATGAGCTAAAATAGTCATTTTTTTAGACAAAGAATAAGTTGAAAGATTTATACCACTTGATTTCAAGAATTATTTACAAAGCCACAGTGACAACAAAGTGTGTTTTTAGCATAAAGACAAACATTTAGATTAGCAGAACAGAATAGAGATTCCAAAAACAGATTCACATATTGGTAGTCGATTGATTTTTCAACAAAGGTGAAAAAAGAATAGTTTTTCAACAAATGGTGCTTAAACAATTGGAATAGTCTTATAGACAAAAATGAACCTCTTCTCTTCTTACCATAAACAAAAGTTTATACTATATCTAAATATAAAAGCTAAAACCATAATACTTCTAACAGAAAATATAGGGAACTATCATCCCAAAGATCTTAGGACATAAAAAGACCAAACTGTAAAAGCATTTGATAAATTGGATTTAATCAAAATTAAAGCATTTTGACCTTTGGAAAAATTCACTTAGGATATAAAAAGCAACCTACGGACTGGGACAAAAAAAATTGTACATATATCTGACAAAGAATTATATCCAGAGGATATAAAGAACCGATAAGAAGTCAACCAACCCAATTTTGGGAAGGGGGTAGTACCAGGGATTGAATTCAGGGGCACTTGGCTATAAGCCACATCCCCAGCCCTATTTTATATTTTATTCAGAGACAGGGTCTCACTGAGTTACTTAGCACTTCGCTGTTAATGAGGCTGGCTTTGAACTTGTGATCCTCCTATCTCAGCCTCCCAAGCTGCTGAGATTACAGGTGTGTGCCACAGTGCCCAGCTGAACTCAATTCTAAAAAGCAGAAAATTTGGACTCTTGCCAAAGAGATATACAAATAAGGCAATAAGCACAGAAATACATGCTCAACACCTTTCATCGTTAGGGAAATGCAATTTACAACTACAGGCAGATCCTCTGACAAGCCAACTGAAGTGACCAGAATTAAAAGACCAACAATAGCAACTGTTGGTGAGGGCCTACAGCCATTGGCATCCTCATGCCTTATTCATGAGTGTGCAATGATCACAACCTTTTTGGAAGACATGTTGGCAGTTTCTTATGAAGTTATTCCTGCTCTTGCAGCAGTTCCTCTCTTGTACTTGCCCAAGAGACCTGAAAGCATATGTCCATACAGACTCACATATATTTGTTTTTGCAGTTTTGTTCAAAATAGCTGAGAACTGGAAGCAATCTAAATTTTCATCAAAGGTGAATGGAGCCAGGTGTGGTGGAACAGGCCTGTAATCCCAGGGCTGGGGAGGCTGAGGCAGGAGAATCACCAGTTCAAAGCCAGCACTTACCACATTAGTGAGGCCCTACGAACTTAGTGAAACCCTGTCTCAAAATAAAAAAAATAAAAAGGGCTGGGGATGTGGCTCAGTGGTTAAAAGCCCCTGGCACAAGGGGAAAAAAAAAAGTGAATGGATAAACAAATTATAGTGTTTCTAAATAATAGGACACACAAAAAAGGAAAGAAGTATTGTGCACATACAATGACATGGATGAATCTCAACAACTTTTGCTGAGCTAAAGAATCCATGTATACAGATGTATATATATACCTTATGATTCCATTAATTAAATTTTAGAACAGACATAATTAATCTCTATTGACAGAAAACAGATCACTGGTTACTTAGGGCCAACCAGGAATGGGGAAGATGACTTCAAAGAGATACAAGGGAGGGCTGGGTTTGTGGCTCAGTGGTAGAGCACTTGCCTAGCATGCTTGAGGCACTGGGTTTGATCCCCGGCACTACACACACACACACACACACACACACACACACACACACACACAAGGTATTGTGTCCATCTACAACTAAAAAAAATTTTTTAAAAAAAGAGATACAAGGGAAGTTTCTGGAGTGACAAAAACATTCTATATTTATCTTGATTGGGGTGGAAGTTGCAGAAATGTATATATTTGTCAAAATTGATTGAACTCTACCCTTATAATGAATGCAGTTTTTGTTATTCAAATCACACCTCAATAAAGTTGATTTAAAAATTAAAACTACTACATTGTGGGTTGCTGCCACATAGCATTTCTCCTTTTGGATACAACTTTTAGTACTCATGTGACCCAGAATTCCAGGTGAAAATAAAAGAATACCAAAATGATAAAGAAAAGAAAAACCAAAACTTTATTTCTAAATGCTTGTTAGCTTAAAAATAAATACAAGGACTTGCTTTATAGTTTTATTGTTTTTGGTACTGAGGATTGAACCAAAGGGCATTCTACCACTGAACTACATCCCCAGCCCTTTTTATTTTTTATTTTGAGTCAGGGTTTCGCTAAGTTGCTTAGGGCCTCCCGAAATTGCTGAGGCTGGCCTCAAACTTGTGATGCTCCTGCCTCAACCTCCCAAGTTGCTGTGATTACAAGTGTGTGCCCCCATGCCCGGCGCTTTATAGTTTTTAAAAGGTAACAAATGAGCATTAAAAGATAATGGGAAAGTTCTTCATTCAAGTGAATATGGGAAAACTCATTCTGCAAAAAGACAAACTGGCGTCTTACTTTGGCATGTACCATTACACAAAAAGCAATACCTACAGGGATTACCAGTTTCCTAAGAATTAGAAGACAACTAAATGCACTCGACACTAAAACTCCGCTGCACAGCATTGACTCTGATGACTCACCAGGCTTGTCACTCCCTGGGCCATTATTTATAAACATTGTGTTGGCAAAGAATTGAATAGAGTAATATCAGACATTAACAGATTTCCTACTTATAGAAGGCTAGAAGCAAGGGAATTCAACGCAGTAGTGGTTTTTTGTTGTTGTTTGTTTTGTTTTGGTTCCAGGGATTGAACTCAGGGGCACTCTACCACTGAGCCACGTCCCCAGCCCTATTTTGTATTTTATTTAGAGACAGGGTCTCACTGAATTACTTAGCGCCTTGCTTTTGCTGAGGCTGGCTTTGAACTCAGTGATCCTCCTGCCTCAGTCTCCTGAGCTGCTGGGATTACGGGCATGTGCCACAGTGCCTGTTTTAAAAGAGGTCTTTTCAAAGTATAGAGAAGTGAGTTCAATGGAGGAGATCTTAGGAATGAAGGAGGCCAGTGAGATGGGCCCAGTTTCTATCAATATCACTGGAAGCAAGCTTTTTCCCTCATTTGCAGAGCCCAGGAGATATTTTTCTCAGCTGACAAGATGAAATAAATAATTAGTGTTTTCTTTGTAAAAATCCCATTATTAAGAGAGGTCTTGGACTTTACCTTTTAACAATCCAAAAGGGTAAATTTAGAAATGAAAAGAGACATATCAATCAATTAAAATGGATTAAAATACATTAAACTATTAAAATGCATAGGCCTAATTATTTATACCCTGATATAAAACAAAACAAAACAAAATTTTGTGGGATAATCAGTGAAATGTGAATACTAACTTGAGTGACAGTAAAAAAAAAAATGTTGATAACACTTTTTAGGTAAACAATGGAATTTTAGTTTTGTTTCTAAAAGTCGTTTTTAGATATACACTGACATATTTATGGATGAAATTATTTGATGTTTGGCATTTGCCAGCATATAGTACGGATGAGAAAGGGTATAAAACTTAGGCATAATATCTAGTTCTTAAAGGAAAATAGCTCATGGAGTTCATTATTATGCATGAATCTAAAATTTTCACTTTGGAGTGATGCTTTGGGGAATAGCCCCAGAGCTTCCTTTTCAAGTGTTTGGAGCATGCTACTAACCAAGGTAACAAGAGCAGGAAAAGAGTCCTTGAAGAAGCCCTAATCAGGGAGATGGCTATTGTGGTTAGCTGGGAGCCATAATTTCCACCTGATATTCATACATTATTTAAAGTATGCACGTGACGCACCTGTAAAGCTGTAAAGATATATAACCAGGTGAGGTCGGTTAGAGAGAGTCAGTCAGAAGAAGAAGAAGAACGTAGTCAGAAAGAAGAAGACGTAGTCAGAAGAAGAACGACGTCAGAAGAAGAAAAGAGTCAGAGCGGTTAGACGTCAGAAGAAAAAAGAGAGCGGTTAAGAGTTCGAGAGGTTGCTGAAGCTAGAAAAAGCCAGAGAAGCTAGAGAGAAAAAGAGAAAGCCAAAGAGAAAAAGAACATAAGGAAAAGAGTTTAGTTTAGAAGCCAAAGAGAAAAAGAGAAAAGATTCCTGCCACCGAATTTCCTCCTGCGGTGTTGTGGCTGCAACAGCGTAGGGCAGCTACAAGTCCTCATAGCTTTTTACTCTTTGATTTGGAAATTGCCTTATGCTGTGCTTCCTTTCCCTCTGTCCATGTCTTTCACAGCTTCTATCTTAATTGGCTTTATTCTTGGCTCCTTCTCTTTTCCTGGTGTTCATTCCAGGTGGTGGATCTGATTGAGTGCTGGCACTTCCTTGGTATGCTGTTTTCAGCATGGGAGTTCTTCATCTCTGCATATACCATGACCATAGCCAAGTGGCACCATGTCCCCCAAACTTGCCATGCCTCCTGGACACAACACTTCAACAGAAGTTCTCAAAGGCCGTGTCTTTTTGAGGATATGGAAAGGAAACTGATCATTTACACAGTTTTCACATCTGATGATCAGAATTAGAAGAGAAAAGGTGAAATTATGGATGCATGACAATTCAAGTTGGGTGAACAATATTATAAATTCCATATAAAACAATCTTGGAAAATACTAATTAAACTCACTTTCTAGTTATGCATTGAATTTCATTAGAATGCTATAAATTGTAATAATTTAGATAACAGTTTCAAATAATGTAATAATTTTCAAACTACAGGTCATTTCCTGTAATGGGCTGTGAAATTAATTCAACAGGCAGAAAAAAAATAGACTTTTAAAATAGAGTAGGCCAGGATGGAATGGAATACAATTAAAATATTGAAGTCAATGATAAATAGTTACAGTGAATATATTTTTGTAGAACTTTTTTAGTTTTGCTAAGTAGTGTGTGTGTGAACTTGTGTGTATGCAAGCTATGTCACGATTTGAAATTAATTTCTTATTGTATTGCTAAAGCTAGAAAAAAAAAGGTCTGAAAACCTCTAGGTAATGAATTTTTATCTACAATCATCAAAAATCAAAAGGATTCAGGGAAAAAAAAGATAACTGAATGAGAATTTCTTTCCAACTAAAATCTTAATAATTAACTGGTCACCTAAATCAGAGAATTAAATTGTGCCAACCAGCCAGAAATCAGAATTAACTGGACAGAAGGAATAGGTTGCTAGGTGTCACCTGATTTGCTGTTCTTTCCATGTGGCTTTGCTTACTCTGTCTTCCTGCTGATTTTTAAAGGCCCTACACATATTTGTTACTTGGTTACTGTGATTTTCAGATTGCAATTTGTCTGCTTCTAGATGCAACCGGCATGCTCCCAGCTGACAGAAGGAAGACTGAGGTGGTGCCCCACAGGCCCAACTGAAGAACTACTCTAACCCCTGCTTAGGTTGTGGTAAGAACAAGGTAAGATGACACTGGTCATTAGACTGAAGTTGTAACAACCAGGGATCCTGCATGGTTGGCTGTTTACCAAGGCCATATGTGGTCATAGAATGTGTGCCCTTTAAAATCCCAGCAGGTACACACCTACAAATTCTCAGCTAATGAAAGTTTTGTTTATTCTCGAAGCCCTAGGCTGGAGAAAACAATTTCCCTGCCAAATATTTCTTTTATGTAAAACTTTAAATAAGAACTAAGAGTTTTCATAGTGCTTACAAATTCAGAATGTTTTTTATGCAAATCCTCTAAAAAGTCTGTGACTCTCACAGCCTCTCCTTTAGGAGTTCTTTCAGAATGGATTTGTATGTACCCATCCCTTTAAACAATGAGGATAACCCAGAGATGGGGGTGTAGTTCGCTTGTAGAGCAAGTGCTTAGCATGTGTGAGGCCCTGGGATCAATCCCCAGCATCACATTAAAGAAAAAAAAAAAAAAAAAGAAAAAAGAAAAGAAAAAGGTTAATTCCCAACTGGAAAGGCACTTTGGAGTGTGTAATTCAGATGAAAAATCTTTTATCAACATGGCATGATCATTTGGAAAATACAGTATTCAAAATCTGAAAGGTTCAAGAGGAATTAAACGTGAAAATCTTAAAAAGGGGTAGAGTGGAGAATACAGTTGGGTACAAATTATAAAAAATGTAAATTATATTTATCTGATGGCTTCACCACGTGATCTTATTGGCAGCGAGTCCCTGTGCAAGATAAAGGCCGGGCCTACCATAGAGAAGGCAGAATACAGAGAGTTTGGCATGCTTCCTTTGAGCAGCCACAAGTGATTCATCAGGCGCACAGCTGGGGCCCCAGGCAGAAGGGAGAGGACACAGCAATGTGGGCATGTGGGTTCCCAGGACCACAGAGATCCACAGCTCCAGCTCAACTCTGACGCAAACCAGGACCTTGCCAGGCTGTCCTTTCCCGGAGAACAGAGTCTGCCCATGTTTATATTCTTGCCTAGCTGCAAATTTCAAATGAGATGACAAGAATGGCATCTGGAACTTTTCCTGGCAAAGAGGGCATTTCTTCTCTCATCTCCCAGGCCTTGTTCTCAGTTTACCACCTCTCTCTGCTCCTGCTTCACACTGGAAGAGCCTAGCAAGGGTTCAAATCCACCCTTCCTACTTGCTTACCATGTGGATTGGAGGAAATCATTGGATTCTAAGACTGTTTCTCCAGCAATAAAAGGGAGAGATAATAATTTACCTTACCAAGTTGTATGAGGATTGGGATAATCCTGAACACAGTTGTGACAACCAAAAATGACTCTAGATATTGCCAAATGTTCCCTATGGGGCAAAATCATTCCTGGTTAACTATGACTTCTCTCTCTCTCTCTCTCTCTCTCTCTCTCTCTCTCTCTTCCCACCCCATCTCCCATTTTGGAATGACAAACTGTCATATTAGGAACAGTGCAAATGGCCTTTAAAAGGGTGATTAAGTTAAAGATAAGACCAACAGGAAATCTGGACACATAAAAAGACACCAGGGGCGTGCATGTAGAGGACTGACCATGTAAAGCCAAGCAGAGAGGCCCCAGAGGAAACCAACCCTTTATTTTGGACTTTTATCCTCCAGAAGTATGAGAAAATAAACTTTTGCTTTTAAAGCAACCCAGTACGAGGTACTCTGTTTTGGCCATTGCAGCAAATGAATACATGACTAACTGAGGTGTCCTGATGGTGATGAATTTAAAAGGCTACCATGTTCATAGGTACACACGTGGCTTCTTCAGAACCTCAGAGGAAGTCTTTCCCAGGGCACGGCTCTGGCATGGTAAATATGCAGGAGTTCAACCCTCTTTCAGCTCCTATGCATAACAGTTTACCCTCTTGCTTCTGGGGGTCTTTTTCCCTGTGGCCAAGCCCCTTGGGTAGGGTACCCAGCAAGGTGTCCTCAGTCCAGCCATATTCCAATTACTTCAGTACAGGAAGCCCACACCTCCATACCCCTGAATAGGTGGGCAGAGTCTTTGCCCAGCTCTCTGTTTCTCTGTCTCTGTCTCTCTCCCCCTCTCTCCTGCCTGCTTCCTTTTCCTTATTTTTCTTTAGGTATAGTCCCCTTGTGAGGAAAGAATGGGAAGTTCCTGTATTCCCCACAAGGCTGACATCTCAAGACTCAGAATTCTCTTTGAACTTTTGTTTCTCACAGTGGTCTGCACATATATGGATGGATTGGAGGGAATGATGTGCAGCTAGCTGGGTAACTGAGCCCACCTCATCAGCCCTGAAGACGTACCTGGCCCCAGATGCTGTAGGCTTTAGAATATGGATTACTTATCACCTCCAACTCCAGCCAGTTCTGGAACAACAGGAAAAGTCCTGTTCAACATCCTACTATAGGTACTTAATGACTGGCCTAATATGAAAACACTGTAATTTGTTTAACTAGACCTTTACTGAAAACACTTGGGATGGGTCCAGGTTCTTACCACTACTTCAGTGAACATCCTTTCTATTTTTTATTAATATTTATTTATTTGCTTTAGTTGTACACAATGCGTTTATTTTTACGTGGTGCTGAGGATCGAACCTGGGTTGCGCACATGCTAGGCAAGCGCTCTACTGCTGAGCCACAACCCCAGCTCCTATCCTTACTATTTTTGTGAATATACAAGTGTTTGTATGGGTGCCTCTGTGTGTGTGTGTGTGTGTGTGTGTGTGTGTGTGTGTGTGTGTTTCAAGGGCTAAATTCCTAGATCTAAAGTTGTGGAATCAAAATAGCATAATTTAAAAGTTATTGTATATTCTTACTTTTTACATTATCATAAAATAAAATTAACTTTTTTATTTTGGTGAGCAATTCTATGAATTTTAACACATGATAGATTTATGTAACCTCCACTGGTTAGGCTACAGAATTGTCCATTGCTCCCCACCCCCAAAATTTCTCATGATGTCTGACATTGACCTCTCTTCTTCTCACCCACAACCCTTAGCAGCCACTGAACCATTTCTAGCATAAGTTTTAATGATAATAATCTTCTATCTGTTCAGTGTGAATGATTGACAAAGTAATGATTACTCTGTCATAAAGGTTTAAGACACCACTTGCTAGGTCTGTTAACTAAGATTATATTCCATGTAATTAACCCTAATGAGATGATAAACTATTTTTAAAATTTCTTTTTCAAAAACATTTAAGTAGAATAGTTTCCAAAACACTCCAAACCTTAAGAAAGGTAAGGCTTATCAGCATAGAAGATTCTATCATTATATGTTATTCTATGTATTTTTAGAAACAAATATGAACTAAATTATAAACTAACATCTAAGTACAGTTTAAATAAGAAGACATCCTTATACACGTTACCCACCTTAGGATGTAGCATATTGTGTACCGTCAGTGCCCTGTATTTGTATCTCTTAGACTCAAGGGTATCTACCCCTTCAAGCCAAAGTTCTTTGAATTCCACTTAATGTTGGGAGGGGCAGAGAATTGGTTTTCTTTGTGTGGAAAATGGAATTATTCTGTGCTAGATGGAATAATGGTAGAGAAACTCCCGAAGGTATTCATATACTAACCCCTAGGACTTGTGATGAAAGAGACTTTGCAGATGTGATTAAATTAAGGAACGCGTGGGGAGATTATCCTGGACTATTAAGGGCAGTCCAATGTGCTCACGGAAGTATAAGAGGGAGGCAAGATTGTCAGCATCAGGCAAGGACATGCAATCATAGAAACAGAGGTTGGAGTGATGTAAGGAAGGGGCCAGGAGCCAAGGAGTGCAGGCCGCCTCCAGTAGTTGGAAGAGGCATATATTCCTGTTGTTTTAAGCTACTAAGTTGGTTACAGCAGCAATAAGAAAGTACATACTCTTTTCCGAGTTTTCAAAAATGACTTATTGAATGTTAAAATTTAATGTAATTTTGAACTTTCAGAAAAGTCACAAGAATAGTAAAACACCTCTATTCCATTTACATGTATTCACCAGTTGTCAATATTTCATTTTGTTTGCTTTATCATTTGCTCTTGTACTCTGTATTTTTTCTCTAAACCGTTTGAAAGTAACTTACGGATATTATGATCTTTTAGCTATAAATTATTTCATGTGCCTTTCCTAAAAGGAAATTCTCTTACATAATCACACTACAATCATCAAAATCACAAACTATAACTTTGATATATATTATAACCTAAAGTAGATTTTTTTGGGGGGGAGTGGTACCAGATATTGAACTTAGGAGCACTCTACCACTGAGCCACATCCTCAGCCCTTTTTGTATTTTATTTAGAGATAGGGTCTCATTGAGTTGCTTAGTGCCTCACTAAGCTGGCTTTGAGCTTGAGATCCTCCTGCCTCAGCCTCCTGAGCTGCTGGGATTACAGGTATGTGCCACCTTACCCAGCCTAAAGTAGATTTAAATTGGTCTAGTTGTCTCAATAATCTTTTTGATAGTTATTCTTTTTCCTGGCCCAGGATCTCTCCGGGAGCATGTGCTGCATGGAGTTGTCACATCTCTGTCTTTTGTAATCTCAGCAGTTTCTTCATCTCCAATCTTTCATGTTTTTAACTGTTGTGAAAAGTAAAGCCTAGTTATTTTATATGGCATTTTAAATTTTACTTTGTCAAAAGTTTTCTCACAATAAGATTCAGGTTTATATTTTTGGCACAAACACCACAGAGGTGATGTATCTACTCTGTGTGTCGTATCAGGAAGTGTACCAGGTCAGCTAGTCCTGTTGTCCATGATGTTAATCCATCTGCCCCTCAGTCGTTTGTAAGGGAAATACTTTGAGATCCGCTTTTCTACTGTGTTGGCTTTTCATTGCTGTGACCAAAATATCTGACAAGAATAACTTAGAGAAGGAAAAGTTTATTTGGGGCTTACAGTTTCAGAGATTTAGTCCATGTTTGGCCTACTCCATTGCTCTGGGCCTGAGCTGAGGCAGACCATCATGGTGGAGGAGTGTGGTAGAAGAAAGCTGCTTAGCTCATGGCAGCCAGAAAGCAGAGAGAGAGAGAGGGAGGTGACTATGGAGCAGGCACACCTACGTCCTCTCAGAAGCTAGAGGCACACCTCTGCTGTGAGCTAAGCTCCTTTCAGGCACACTGGCTGCAGGCACTTCCTCTTCCCCTATATGGTGTGTTCACGAGCTTAGCATGAGAGAATCATGCTAGCTTTCCCTGCTGCTGATTGGTTACTGAATGGTATGAAAGCGCTCTATTTCCACATTAAGCTTGAGTCTGTGTCACCTGAACCTGGCTCCTGTTTTGCTGTGTTCGAGGTCGCACTCACCTTCCTGAATCCTGTTGGGCTGCTCCATGACCAACTTCCAACCGGGAGGGAGGGAGTGAGGGAAGGAGATGGAGCAGGTGTCAGGGGGAGAAGAGAGAAAGAAATGGAGAGGAGAGGAAAGAGAAGCCAAGGACAAAATATAATCCCCAAGGGCATGCCCTAATGACCTATTTCCTCCAGCCATATTCCACCTGGCTGCAGTTACTGCCCAGTAATCCATTCAAATTATTAATCCACCAAATGGATTAATCTGCCAATTAGGTTACAGTTCTCATAATCTGATCATTTCACCTCCGAGCATTCCTGCATTGCCTAACATGAGCTTTTTCAGGGGATACATCATACCCAAATCATAACATCAACCAATCCCATGTACCACAGTAGTGATTCCAGACTTTCCTCTTCAGTTTTAAATTCCCTTCAACTTTGAGAAACCTAGCTTCCTCTATGTCATATAACATTTTAATCTATTTGAAATGTTCTTCTTGTCACTATTTTCTCATTACTTAAAATTCAGTATCATAATTCATTCACAGTCCCCCCCACAAATAAAGGTAAGTTATCTACACTTAATTACAAAATTTTATTCAAATTATGTTCAAAGGTTCTTCACTGGACTTTCAGGTTGTTGAAATGTTTCCTACTTTTCTATAATGTTATTTTCAGTCTTTTGTGATTATTTGTCAGGAGGGAAGAGACAACTTACTGGAATGTTTGTAAAAACTATATAATTTAGATAATAAAATAAATCACTTTTTTCATTTAAGAATTTCAACAACCTACAGACATTAGTATCATTCTGCAGGTCCCAGGTTTGGTGGCACAGCTATGGTTATTTGAGTCCCAGAGATGACTTCTTCTCTGGTAAAAGTTTTTTTCCTTTGGACTTCAGTGGGAACCTGAGTTAACAGACATAAATTTCTAACAGGTTTTAGTGATATCTTAGCAGCTCTTAATGGTTTCTGTCTCAGACCTACATTTTCAGCTAACACAGGGTTCGAATTGGGTCATATCTGGGCAGAACTAATATCTCCTAAAGAATTATTCTAAACCAATTGGTGGTTTTTCATTTCCTGGAGATGAAAATTTTAAAATCAGAATTCACTACTTGGTATGGTAATCTGTTGCTGCCTGAAGCGATTGCTGCTTGGAGCAACAACGCTGCGGGAGAAAATTCGGAGGCAGGATGGAAATGAAAAAGTTCTTTCATTCTTCTCTCTTCTAACTTCTCTCTCCAGCTCCAGCAACCTCTCGAACTCTAACCACTCTAACTTCAACCACCTAACTTCAACCACAACCAACTCCCCTCTAACTTCCAACCACAACTCCAACCACACAACTTCAACCACTCTAACTCCAACCACACCCAGTTAAATACATTTTGCTTTAACAAGGACAAGTGCTTACAGCTTGAGCTTACAGGTGTGTCACACAGTGTTCACGGGCATAAAAAGATTCTTAGATAAATGTATGAATATCAGGTGAAACTTGAACATCTTTTATGGCTCTCAGCTAACCGCAATCTTAGCTATCTCCTTAATTAGGGCTCCTACAGTAATCTAGCTTGACTTGATCAGGGACAGAAAAATTGAGGAATAGAGAGGTCATGATAAAATTATACCTGTGAAGAATCTCTCAGTGATAGGAAGAATTGTTTTTCTTAGAGCAACCTGTAGAATAGAGGAGAGGCAAGGGACAATATCAATTGCACTGTGAACACAAACAACAGCAGAGAAGATTAATAAGGATATCTGACATGCATTCCTAGGAAAGAGCAGAATGGTTTATACATGTGGGCTTGACCCTAGAATGTCTTTGATTTGAATCCTAGCATTGCTGATTTTTTATTGAATGACTGGCTACATTACTTTTTAAAGTTTAGTTCCCATCTCTATAAAATAATAAAGGTTCTTATATTATCTGTGTATTGTGAGGATTTCTTAATGCACGTGCCAAACTGAGTAAATGTCAACTGATGATAAGTCCATAGAGTCAATCCACTAAAGAGTTTAACTTGTCAATTCTTAGTTTTGTGAGTATCAAGGGAAAGGGTCAAAAGTGGTTACATTTTAATTGACAGGTTGTATTTTTTAAAAAATATTTATTTATTTGCTTTTAGTTGTACACAATGCGTTTATTTTTACATGGTGCTGAGGATAGAACCCGGGCCACACACATGCTAGCGAGTGCTCTACTGTTGAGCTACAACCCCAGCCCTACAGGCTGTATTTTGAAACAACAGAATTATATCTCGTAACCAACTGTGTGAGTTGGTAGATTGTATGAACTCCCTATTGGTGATCATGGAGCTACTGAAGAAAATTTGTCACCTCAGTATGGCAATATCCTTAACTGTGATGCTATCCTAGCACAAGGGGAACAATACCTACTATGGCAAAGTATCTGACTTGCCTTTTAAAATCACTATCAGTGGCTAGAAGGCACATAAACGCAAGTCAGAGTCCTTGCTCTCCCCTTCCCCAATAAACTGGATTTTGCAGTGCTCCAGATCCAGGGATTGTTCTTGCTATTGGCCATGGTGATTGTCAGGTTGGTTTCTAGCTTCATCCCTGAACTTAGTTTTTGCTGTATTCTCAAATTCTGACTTCTGCAAGTGGCATCCACTCATGGCCTTGGAAGCCTTGGGGCTCATTGGACATAGATATAAAACATGTTCAAAAGGATCCTGGGATTTGTACCTCTCCAGGAGACATCCAGGGAGGATGAGGTTTGGTTGGCGGGGACTTCTGAACCAACAGGACCTCCTCGGGCCCTGTATAGGGGGAGATCAGACGACAAGATGGAGGAATGGCCTCACTCCAAGATTGCCATGGAGTCTAGGACCCGGAGCTTGATTCATTATGCCTCCCTTGGCTCCCTGCTACCTAAATTTTAACTTCCTCACCGAATCAGTCAGTTATAAAAAGCAGATTCAGCTCTAGCCCACATCTGAGTACTGAGACATTATCATCTGTGCTTGGCAAAAACAGAAGCGTGAAATGTGAGTCAGTTGTTTTATTCCATTTCCTAGTGGAGAGAAGCAGTTTCTCATCCCGTGTGAATCCAGTCATTCAGGAAGAAACTCTCCCAAAGAATTATTCAGATAGTGATTGTGGCTCCTCCTAATTAGACACAAGCTGACTCAGGAGGCAGGGACCTGATGGGGCTGTCGAGCTGTAGCACAGCTGGCTGTTCTTGGCTATCTCACCAGGCTGGCCTATTACCCAGTCTCCTAGCACCTGTCCCTCTCCCTCCAGCAAATGATCACAATTATAATTACTATCTATTTAAGTGTACCAAACCAGTTTTCAATATCATATACCCCCCACCCCTACCCCCAATCCTCATGGTGGATTCCAGCTGTTGGAGTGCTCGTCTTTGCCAAAGCCTGAGATACTGCAGCCAGCAAGGCTGAAAGGAGACTCAGCAAAGCTGAATTGCTCACCAGGATGGGGGTGGATTGGGGTGGGGATAGAAAAATGAAAGTTCCAGGGAGAGGAGAGGAATCGGAAGAAGAGAACATAAGACTGCAAGGTCCAGAACAGTATTCAGGGCAGAAAAGAATCCAAGTTGGAAATCAGACACATCCTAAAGGAATTCAGTATGTTTTGCTGAGGTGTGCCATTTTACTGAGATTTTAAATAGGAGTTTTCCATAAGATTTCTATAGTGTTACTAGCAACCGAGCCAAAGGAACTTGCCTGGATCCTAGCTAGCTGGTTTCAGCCACCCACCTGCATAAGAAATAGGCAAATGATAAAAATAGGTTAGTCTTTTCTCTATTTCCATCATTTGCCTATTTTTTTATGTGGGTGCGCAGTGATTCAGGCAGGTTCCCTTGACTCGGCTGCAGGTAATAGAAGATTTTTGTAAGATTTCGTATGGGAGTTTCCTATGCAAAATCTTGGTCAACGCCTATGTTGCTCAACAATGCTTTTGTCATGAAACGGATTATCTGTTCTTAGAAAGAAGAGAGATGCTGTGTCCTGTAGCAAAGTTAGCAGGAGATGACAAAAGAGGCCCCTTGTGGGGGAAGTGACATCTGAGTTACTTGTGTAATTACAGTATTCATTTCATGTTGGTTTTCTTGCCTTTCTATGAGCCACATGAGGTTTGGGACTGTCTCTTGTTAGTATATCTCCAGTGCCTAGCACAAAGTGGGTACATAATAGGCGCTCAAATATTTGTTGCGTGAATATATATAAACTAATGATTTTACTCAATGGCTCCATGCAATTTCTGATCTCCAACTGAACGGAAGTCAAAAAGACAATGTTCCTTTGTCTCTTTGCCCAGAATCCTCAGGGGACATTAGGAAGATAATGGTAGGTCTGGCAGCAGCAAATTTCAGGGCAATGCTTTCACAAGGACACTCTTGAACCCTAATGAGGTGGTTCTGTTGGCTGACAACATAGCTGAAACACCATACATAGGAAATAATATGGGCCATCAAGATACCCACTTCTTTAGCTATGGAGGAGGCCAATCTTATTTCCAAAAATATTAAAGTCACAACATTGCTAGGTATTTTACATGCTGATTTATAAGGCTCTACTTGAAGAGACACATATTTTCTTTCCCTGTTTACCCTCTGGGTACTTCCATTGTAAAGAGGAATTGAACTCCTGTTATACTCAATCATGACAGGGAGAAATAGAAAATATTGTAATTGCAACAACCTATAGGAGCCCTAATTAAGGAGATAGCTAACATTGCGGTTAGCTGTGAGCCATAAAGCATTACCACCTTCCACGATCTCCCGAGACTTGGCCCGGGACATTGCAGATCAGGTCGGCGCCATTTGCATGATCTCGCGAGACTTGGCCCGGGACTTTGCGGACGGGGTCGGAGCCATTTTGTGTGGTTGGGAGAGTGTGGATAGCGTGTGGGAGAGGTTGTTGGATCCAGAGAGAGAAGCTAGCAGAATAAAGAGCCTGTTTATTTCCAGTCCGCCTCTGAACTTATTCCCATGACGTCATTCTCCAAGTGGCAATTGCTTTAGGCGGCAACAAGTGGTGGCCCATACGGGGAATTCGGCTGGCAGGTAAGAACTGAAAATGGGAGCGAAAGTAACCAAAGGTCGGATAATAAAAGCCATGGGTGAGTTTTTCGATATCACGGACACAATGGATACTGAGGGAAGTGATCAAGAAAGCATAGCCTCTGAGTCAGTTAATACCAGTGAGAAGAGTAGTGGTATAAATTCAAAAGTAAGAGCTGCAAAAGCCATCAGAAATTTATTGAAATTAGCTAAAGAGTATGTACTCTCCTTAGAAGCTTAAACTCAGGATGCCAGTAAAAGTGATAGTAGTGAAGAGGAATCAAAAAGTGATTCTGGGAGCACAGTCTCCAATAAAAAGAACAACAAGAAATTAGAAAGGAGGAAGGACCGTCAAGTAAAGGAACCACTTGTGTCCTCTACTCCCCCATGGGTGGAATCCATTACAGAAAATATGAAGGGTATTACTAGGCGTTTGCATACCCTAGAAATAGAAATAAAAAGTCTTTCTGAGCGCTTATGCGCTCTCGAGGGTAACTCACAGATACATTGGGAAATGCTAGTATTTGAAAATGAAAATGGACAGAGGGCCCACCAGTCAGTACATTACAAAACAATAAAAAATCTCAAAGAGGCAGTAATGACGTATGGGCCCCAAGCTCCTTTCACGTTGAGTATGCTGGAGTCCCTTAACATCTTTAACTTAACCCCCTCAGACTAGAAAAGTCTATGTAAAGCAGTATTAAGTGGGGGGAAATACTTGGTTTGGCGATCGCAATTTCAAGAACTTTGTATAGAAACAGCTAAAAGAAACACAGCTGCAGGGTTTGGAGACCATAATATAGAAATGCTCACAGGAGAAGGGCAATTTGCAGACTTACAGGCTCAAAAATTATAAAATTATAACCCAGGTGTGTATGCTCAGATATATGCAGCTGCCTTAAAGGCATGGAAAACTTTACAAGGACGTGGGGATCTACAAGGTAGCTTGTCAAAAGTGATTCAAGGACCTAATGAGCCATATGCTGACTTTGCTGATCGCCTTTTGAGAACTGCAGGTAGAGTGTTTGGAGACGTTGATCAAGCTATGCCATTAGTTATTCAATTAGCATACAAAAATGCTAATATATACTGCCAGGAAGCCATCAGGCCATGGAGAAATAAAAAGGATCTTTCCATATATATACAACTATGTAAAGATATAAATGACGCCTTTGTCACAGGAAATGTGATGGCAGCTGCAATGAGAGGTGCTTCCTCTCAAAATTTCACAAGGGCTCAACCTACACATTATAATCAATCAGGATATTCCAGGCAAAATTATCATAATCAATCAGGCTATTCTGGGCAAAATCCCCAAAGAGAAATAAGACCAAGCTCATACTGTACCCCAGGCCAC
Organism: Tamias sibiricus; assembly: GCA_025594165.1. Lineage (NCBI taxonomy): Eukaryota > Metazoa > Chordata > Mammalia > Rodentia > Sciuridae > Tamias > Tamias sibiricus. Next base: position 134,977,249 of record CM046663.1, on the reverse strand, counting down.
TGCCCCAGGTTTAAAGAGGGAAATCATTGGGCCAATAAATGCCATTCAAAATTTGACATCTATGGAAATCATTTGTTCAGGAATTCAAAAAAACGGGGCACGGGGCCCAATGCCCTGGGGCCCACAAATGTACGAGGCATTGGAGGAGGAGTATCCTCAAGCATCCACTCAGATGCTTCCCCGACACAACCCCTACTACCCATCCACTGCCTTGCCAGAGGAACAGGAGGAAATGCAGGATTAGACCTCTGTTCCACCGCCCAAATAGTGTTAACACCTGACATGGGGGTTCAACTGATTCCCACAGGGCTCAGGGGACCGCTTCCCTCAGGGACTGTAGGACTTATTCTCAGGCAAAGTCCTAAAAGCTTATTAGGTTTGCAAGTGACCCCAGGTGTAATAAACTCAGACTACAAAGGGGAAATAAAAATAATGCTTAGCTCACACCAAAGTATAAGTTCTGTTAATCAAGGAGATAGAATTGCTCAGCTGCTTCTCCTTCCAAATTTACATAATTCATTTAAAATGAGTATGCCTCAAAAAAGGAACAATAGAGGATTTTGTTCCACTGACTCAGGATCCATGGCTTGCTGGGTTCGGGATTGTTCAAGGAGGCCTATGTGTAAAATAAAAATCTAAGGAATACAGATGGAGGGACTGATAGATACTGGAGCTGACTCTTCCATCATTAATCTACGGCAATGGCCCAAGCACTGGCCTCTGCAAAAAGCTTCAACCAGTTTAAGAGGCTTGGGATATAATAACCTCCCAGAGAAAAGTGTGGTAATTTTAAAATGGGAGGATGATGAAGGACATAAAGGAACATTTCAGCCTTATGTTTTACCTAATCTACCGGTTACATTATGGGGAAGAGATATTTTACAACAAATGGGAGTACACCTTACAACCAAGCCTGCAGGTGTTAATGTGAAAAACTACAGAGTAATCTTAACCCTAAAAGAAATCATTATCAAAACGTACAGGGTAATCTTAACCCTATAAGAAATCATTATCAAAAAGTACAGGGTAATCTTAACCCTATAAGAAATCATTATCAAAAGGTACAGGGTAAGCTTAGCCCTAAAAGAAATCATTATCATAAAGGAAAAAGATATTTTTTTTCGGGGCCACTGAGAAAATAATTTTGAAAATACCATGGCTTTCTGATAAGCCAGTGTGGGTCCCTCAGTGGCCCCTATCTAAAGAGAAATTACAAGTGGCCCACCTACTAGTTCAGGAACAACTAGAAGCAGGACATATAGAACCTTCCACCTCTCCCTGGAATTCCCCCATATTTGTGATCAAGAAAAAATCAGGAAAATGGCGATTGTTACATGATCTTAGAGAAATTAATAAAAGCATGCAAATCTTGGACCCTACTCAATCTGGACTTCCTAATCCTGTAGCTATTCCAAAAACTTTCCATCTTACTACTCTTGATATAAAGGATTGTTTCTTTTCTATTCCTCTACACCCTCTGGATACCTCCAGGTTTGCTTTTTCAGTTCCTTCTATTAACAATAATGGCCCTGATCAGAGATATCAATGGAAAGTTTTGCCACAGGGAATGGCTAATAGCCCCACTATGTGTCAAATCTATGTAGATAAAGTTATTCAGCCTATCAAAAACAAATACCCAGAGCTTATGTGCCCCCATTATATGGATGATGTTTTGCTTGCTCATCCTAATCAAGAAGTCTTATTCACCATATTTAGTGATATATCAGAAAACTTGAAACGATATGGACTAAACATTGCTAAGGAAAAGGTTCAAATTAGATCTCCAATATTATATCTAGGATTCCAAATTATGGACACTTTTATTAGGCCTCAAAAATATTAATTAATAAGGAGCATTTGGCCACTCTCAATGACTTTCAAAAATTGCTGGTAGATATTAATTGGCTTCGCCATACACTAAACCTCACTACTGGCCAACTAAAACCTTTATTTGACATCCTTCGTGGGGACCCTGAACATTGACTTCTGATGCTAGGAAAGCTTTAAAGTTAGTAGAAAAAGCCATCGAAGGAGCTCATTGTGATAGATTTGATTTAACTCAACCGCTGATATTGATTATTATTTCTTCACAATATACACCCACAGGACTATTTTGGTAACAAGGGCCTTTATTATGGATACATTTGCCCGTCTCTCCTAAAAGTATAATTGAGTCTTATACCTCCATGGTGGCTAAACTTATTCTTTAAGGACTTAAGACTTCTACTAAAATATTTGGCATTCACCCTGCTACTATTATTATTCCCTATTCATCGTCACAGATTGACTATTTATGCTTCAATGATAATGATTGGGCTCTAGCTAGATGCAAATTTTGATAATCATCTTCCTAAGTCTCCTATATTATCTTTTTGTATCAATCATCCTATTATATTTCCACAGGTAATGAAAAATCAACCTATTCCTAAGGCATTAAATGTATTCACTTATGGGTCCTCAAATGGTACTGCTGCTAGTCACTAAAAAAAGAAAATATGACTTACATAACTGCACACAAATCAGCTCAACTAGTGGAACTGGAAGCTGTGGTAAGAGCTCTGGAAAATTTTAGAGAGCAGCCCATGAACATTTTTTCAGATAGCTACTATATTGTACATGCCGTCCCAAAATTAGAGCTAGCAGGACCAATAGCACCTCATACTCCATCCTTTAAATTGTTCTATCAAATACAAAAACTTTTGTGGGCAAGAAAAGAACCTCTATTCGTAGGGCATATTAGAGCACATACCAGCTTGCCTGGGCCCCTCCATGAAGGTAATCAAAAGGCTGATGCCCTTACCCAAACAATCTTTATACTTTCAGCGCTCCAGCAAGCTACTTTATTTCACTCCCAGTTTCACGTCAATAGCACCACCTTGCAGCGTAGGTTTAAAATCACAAAGGAGCAAGCCAGAACAATGGTAAAAGATTGTAAATCTTGTATGACACATTTGCCCAATCCTCATTATGGTGTTAACCCTAGAGGATTAATGCCCAATCATTTGTGGGAGATGGATGTTACTCATGAGCCACATTTTGGAAAATTGCAATTTATTCATGTGACCATAGATACATGCTCAGGCACGATTTTTGCTTCCTTACATTCTGGAGAAAAAGTTAAAGATGTTACATCTCATTATTTGCAAGCTTTTGCTGCATTGGGCATCCCCAAAATGCTTAAAACAGATAATGGCCCTGCATATACATCCTCATCTTTCAAACAGTTTTGCGCAAAATTCAATATATCCCATAAAACAGGCATCCCATACAATCCTCAGGGTCAGGGCATTATTGAAAGAGCAAACCTCACACTGAAAATTATGTTATTAAAACAAAAAGAAGGAAATTGGAAAAATCCTAGGGACAGATTGGCAGTTGCCCTGTTTACCTTAAATTTTTTAACTTTAGACTCTAATGGTTATTTGGCTGGAGACAGACATTGGAACCCACACCAACAACATAAACCTTTGGTTTACTGGAAGGATGTTCTTTCAGGTACACGGAAGGGTCCAGATCCAGTATTAATTTGGGGGAGAGGATCTGTTTGTGTTTTTCCAAAGCACGAATCCTCTCCAATATGGATACCATCTAGATTAATAAAGCAGGTACCAAATCAAAAGGATCAAGATGAAGTTGTTGAGGAATCAAGATTAATAAAAATAAAAATACAAAATCAAGAGGACCTAGATGAAGGTATGGAATGATTCCCTTAAAAGAGTCCTTCAAAATATTTCACAACTTAAGTGTCATTCCTCCCGGCAGGGATGAGGAGATCTCTCTTTAGTGTGTACACAATTGTTTTTTTTTCTTCTCTTTTTATATATGTCTTTATGTCTGTGCATTTGTCTAAAGTTCATGTAAATGTGACGTCACAAATATATGTTTGTTGGTTTGTGTGTCTGTCCAGTGTGACGTCACAAATAACAAAGCGCTTATGAAAAAAAAAATATATTTATGAATCCAAATAACTTTAATTCATTTAAGTTTAAGAGTATTCAATTTAGGTAAATAATTTAATAAGTGAAGTTATCTTCAATTTTGATTTATAGGTGTTCCAGGGACTTCTCTTTAGCGAAGAATATGACTAGTGCTGTATAACCTGATATTTTGGTGTTTTGACATAGGAATGTTTATTTGTAATTAACTTTATTTGTGTTATAGCTGATTAATTTGAGTTATTTCAACAGATAATTTCATGGAAGGTTACAGAGACTCGAGGGTTCCAGCTAACAAATTATTTTTTTAAAGTGCCTTTAGCTTTTCTTTAATCTATCTTTAATGCAGTACATACCCTCAGTCTTTCTTTGTTTTTTTCTGAATATGATATTTTGCCAGCTTAGGTTTGTGGGAGCTCAAGCAGCAACGTGTGTGAGCACAAATCAACTTTAATTTTCTAATCTAATAATTCTAGTTTTTAGTTTGACAATTCGCCTCTTGACTCAGTGCTGGAATAGCACTGCCTTTCTTTTAATAATTGATGCTTGAGTTTCTAGGTAGCGGACCCTGAAGATTTGCCGGTGGCATTGTCTAGACATAAAAAAGACGGCTGCTGCTACAGCTGCAGGGATCACGGTTGCTGCAAGCATCCCTGCTGCTCAAGCATCAAACAACCTCACCAGCAGTGTGGCCTCTGCTCTGCATGCATGGGGCCTCCTAGGTTGTAAGCTACCTGGTACCGAAACCCGGGAGGAAAACTCGTAGGCAGAGTAAAGCTACTACTACTTTTACTTCTACTTTCTTAGAGAGAGCTTAGAGAGGGAAAGAAAGATTTTTAGAGAGAAAGATTAGAGAGAGCTTTTCTTCTTGTCTTCTTAGCTTAGAGAGAGAGAAAGAAAGATAGAGCTTAGCTTAGAGAAAGATTTTTTTTAGAGCTTCTTTCTTCTTTCTTCTTTCTTCCTCGGGAGCCTCGGTCTAACTCTGACCAGCTATTACTTCTTCTATCTGGTTTCTCTTCTGTAACTGCTCTGCCTACGTTCTGGCCGCTCTGATTCTTTTCTTCTCCGACCCGAACTCTTCTTCTGACCGACCGAGCGACTGCACGACTGACTGAATGAATTCTCCGTTCTCCTCACTCCGACCGCTTTCACCCGGTTATATACCTTTAGCTTTGCGGGTGCCACAGGTGCGTCACATACATATCAGGTGGAACTTATGGCTTCCAGCTAGCCGCAATAGCCCTTCCTAATTGGGGCTCCTTCACTAGGTCAACGTGTTATAACAAGTGGACATTTTGATCTTTCATTGTTTTGGGACTTTACGGGACAATGACTTGCGCGTATTTGTTTAGGGACCTCAGCGTGTTACTTGATGGAACTTAGGCCAGCTGATTTGTTTACAGAATTTGATATGCTATGCAACTTGGCTCGTCAGCAGAAGGCTTGTCGCCTTAAAGCCGCAGCATCTCCTCACAACTGGACGGCTGTTAGTCATCATACACAGTCGATCCTGAAGGGCTCGATTGGATGTCTGGTAGCCAATGACGGGTAAGATCCCCAGAGGGGGACAACCTAAGACAGGCACATTTGCATCGGACAGTCTCATGTGGCCGACATATCATCATAAGACAGGAGTCAAGGGCATAGCCTTGATTATCCGATGACGGGTAAGAATGTTGGTTGCACATGGACATCCTAGAGCAACCCCTCTTTTAAAACAAAAGGGGGGAAATGTAGGAGCCCTAATTAAGGAGATAGCTAAGATTGCGGTTAGCTGTGAGCCATAAAGCATTACCACTTTCCATGATCTTGTGAGACTTGGCCCAGGACATTGCGGATCGGGTCGGCGCCATTTGCATGATCTTGCGAGACTTGGCCTGGGACTTTGCGGACTGGGTCCGAGCCATTTTGTGTGGTTGGGAGAGTGTGGATAGCGTGTGGGAGAGATTGTTCAAGCCGGAGAGAGAAGCTAGCAGAATAAAGAGCCTGTTTGTTTCCAGTCCGCCTCTGAACTTATTCCCGTGGCGTCGTTGTTCCAAGCAGCAATCGCTTCAGGTGGCAACAACAACCTTCATTTTTTTCCCTTTAGGTAAAAATGAAACATATTAAATTGAAAGGGAAACTTTACAGGCTTTGTGGTATCAATAAAACAAAATGGTAATTTGAACCAGAAATGTGGGTTGAAATCCCAGCTCAACCACTTACCAGCTGCGTGAACTTGGAGAAGTAAATTAAATACTTGGAGCTTCAGTTTCCTCATCTGCAACATAGGAACATTAATAGGATGTGTATATGTGATATTTTGATGAGATAGCTTTTATGTAGCTGCTTTGGTTTACCCATTTTCATATGTCCTAAAAAAAAAACCAGACTATTCATGCTTTTGACTAATTTTTAAATTAATTTTCAAGCAAAGCACATATAAGAATCCTTAATGCATTCTTGTCACACTCTAAGGCTGGCCCAGTGTCTTAGTCTATTTTGTGCTGCTATAACAAAAATACCTGAGATTTGGTAATTTATAAGGAACATAAATTTGGGGAGGCTGGGTAGTCCAAGATCAAGGGTCTGACATTTGGAGATGTCCTTCTTGCAGAAGGTGGAAGGATAAGGGAGAGGGAGAGAGAGAAAAGGGGAGTAGAAGAGAGAGCAAATAAAAGGGGATCCAATGCCCTCTTTTATAATTACCTCACTCCTGTGATATTGAGTCTACTCTCATGATGAGTCCATTAATTCACTTACTCTGCATACGTGGCCTAATCACTTCCCATTAGGCTTCACTTCTGACAATACTGCTTTGGGAATTAAGTTCCGACACATGCTTTCTGAGAGACACATCCAAATATAGTACCCAGCACAGAAGATTGGGGGTCAGAGATTCATTGAAAGGTAGTTGTATCTATTAAGTACAGACCTTGATAATTAATGGGAAAAAATTATTGCTGAAAAACAAAACAAAACAAAACAAACAAACAGCAGCAACTTTCATCCATCTGAGTAGTGACATTTGTATGAGTTGAGGTGCTTTGCTTAGGGAAATATATTGAAGGACTCCTTGGGAGTGAGCTTGATCTGGAAGGCGAGAAAGAGACAGAAAAAGAAAAGTCAGAATTGTTTTAAAAAATAAACTAGAGAAAATGTGGGGTTTCTCAGAAGCAATCTAGAAGAAGGAAGGCAAATGGCTCAGATGTGAGAAAAGGGGGAGACAAGAGAGAAAGGGAGAGACGCAAGGTGTCAATAAACTGAGTTCTAAATAGGAAAAATAGGTAAGTAGTCCATGGTGGCAGAGAAAAGGCAGCCTAGGCAATCTAAGGCGTTCCAAGTCTTATTTTAATAACTGATTTTGTTTTGTATAAGTTCTCAATTTCTGAAAGAAACCAATAAAAAGAATAAACTATATTAAACCAGTAATAGCTGAAATGTAGGTAATAGCTTTTCTCTAAAGAGAAAGACATACATTCTTAATTAGCAATATTTCTTTTTACATACAGTTTTTCTGTCATCTGTCTAGGTGTGGCTTTTTTTTTTTTTTTTTTTTGCTTGCTCTATTTCAGACTCAATGTACTTCATGATTCTGAGGATTTAGGTCTTTAATTCTGAAAAATTCTCAGACTATCTCTTTTCCAGATTCCTTCTATTCTTTCTATTTTGTCTTTCTGGAACTGGCAATATTGGACTTTATCTGAGATCTGAGATTCCAGAAAATAGGAATAATTAGGAAATCTCCCCAATCTTTTGTGTTGGACAAGCAGTTAATTTCAAAGGACCATCCTGCCCTTAGAGTCCTACATAAGACACGTCCTGTCTGTCCTTCCCCATGACTCCCATGAGTCTTTTGGTGACCTTCTTCTTTACCCAATGCTACAAACCCCAGGTCCCTCATTAATGAACACTTATCTATTGTAAGCCTAAATAAATTTATCTCCCTAATTTTCTGTTTTACTTTGTCTTAACATGCTAGACATGTTAGATACATAAAAGATTGACCTTTGCCCTCACTTCTCCATATTTCTACTTCTATTTTATAATTTCTACCTCTTTATCTGTCTGTCCTGTATTGTCAGTGATTTGTTCAAATTTATCCACCCAGTTCATTAATTCTCCATTCAGTGTCTCATCTGATGTTTAGACGGGATTTCATTTCTAAAAGTTCTTTTTGTTCTTAGTCTCTCCATTTTTCTCTCTGACTATTCTTACAGACTATTGTGTTCTTTCATTATGATGTCTTTATTTTAAACATACATCTATTTTAGTTTTATAGATTGATCTTCTTTTTTCTCCAGACCATGAAAATGCTGCTTCTATGGCTTATTGCATCTGTCAATTCTCCCTTAAGGTGGATTGTTTCCTTGAGTAGCGTGCAATGTTCTTTCCTATAATAAAGTTATCATAGTGGATTTTTTTGGGGGGTGGGTGGGAAGTGAATACTGTGTGCTTTGAATTACACAAGTATTCCCAAAGAACTATTTTGAGTTTGTTTCTGCTTCAGCCCTTGGAGTTTCGCAAATCCTAGGCCAATTTTAATATTAATGTGTTACTTTGGCTTTTTGCAACCATGAGGGTAGTAATACCTATACCCCTATATGGCTCAGACTTTGATTTGTCATGAGTCATGAGTTGTTTTTTTTTTATTTTCCACACAGATTCCTGGTTACCTTCAAAACATATTGACACTTTCCCAGGCTAGTGGATTATTTTTTTAATGTTTTGTCTTTTTGTAGTTGTAGATGGACAGCATGTCTTTATTTTATTTGTTTCATTTTTATGTGGTGCTGAGGATCAAACCCAGTGCCTCACACATGCTAGGCAACTGCTCTGCCACTGAGCTACAGCCCCAGCCCCTGGATGGGGTTTCTCCTGGTCCCATTTTCATGAATGGATGGCTTTGCAAAATTCTCTGCTGCTGCTGCTTCTTCTTCTTCTTCTTCTTCTTCTTCTTCTTCTTCTTCTTCTTCTTTTTTGCCAGATGCTTTTGGGGGGATTTTTTAAAAATATTTATTTATTTGCTTTAGTTGTACACAATGCAATGCATTTATGTTTATGTGGTGCTGAGGATTGAGCCCGGGCTGCGCACGTGCTAGGTGAGCGCTCTACCGCTGAGCCACAACCCCAGCCCCTGGGGGGATAATTTTAAAAGCCTATGTGTGTAGGTAGCTCAGATACTATTATTTTATCTCTCAAAAGAAGCCAACAAAACTGATCTGTTACATATCTACAAGTCTTATGGGCTGGGAATATAACTCAGTTGGTAGAATGCTTTCCTTGCATGCACAAGTACATGGGTTCAATCCCCAGCAACACACACACACATACTCACGTATCGATGTCTTACTTCATAAATAATCTTTCAGGATCTCTATACTATTTTTACACCTCATCAGTTACGATAATATTGGATGAAGATAAAGTGTCTACTTCCTTCCCAACAATTATTTCCATTATAAATCTGACCCAGTTGTAGTCAGCAGTGAAAAGGACAGTAGAACTGGAGTCTTCTAATGATAAGCAATGGAGCAGGAAACTTCATATGGAGCAGGTATTTGAAACCTTATAATTAGAGTCTCAAGAGATTTACCTTCCCTTTGCTAGTTACTGTTGCTGCCACTATGATAACTTAGTGGCTACCATTCTCCGTGCGTCTTGGTTGACCACATGTGGACCCATACCTTTCCCTTAAAATAGGGAAGAAAACAAAGTCAGGGACAAAATATGGGACTAGAAATGAGGCTATTACAAGAACACATCTAAGAAGTCCTTACACATGTGCTATAGATGGGGCATAAATTTGTCTCTATACTTTCCAACAGCCAATTCAAAGTGGGAAAAATAATTCCTTACATATTTCACAGTGACTAAGAGATTAAAAACAAGTGAGTTGCTCAACTGAAGTTTTGGGTGTTAATAAATAAGGTGACCTAATAATTTGGGAGGAATGTTAAAAGAAATACCTGTTCTATCACTTGGAGAATAAGAATCTAAAGTTCATGCTTGAGGAAAATAAATACATATTAAATTGCTTTTTAAAGAAGATGGGTCTTAACAGATATCCAGTGTTGCTGGATAGGATATGTGGACAAAATCTGAAGGGAAACTATGTGCTCATTTTGTGGACTCCCAACCCCTCAGTCTTCCCTCGAGATGAAAGTAGAGTTTGAAAGTGGCACCATGTTTTTTCAGCCTTTCTGAAGAGTCTACATGTTTTCATCCAGGTCGGTTTTGATGGTAAACTTCTCCGGCACAGGCTCTTTCTTTCGTCTCCCAGCTAATTCATTTATTATTTCCTATTAACATTTCCATATTAATTTTCTCATCTAGTTTATATCACCTTCTGATATCTACTCCTGGGTCTCTCTGCCCTTTCAGGTTCCTCTGACTCCTTCCTGTCACCCTGTACATGAGGTTGAATAAAAAAACAACTCTTTCTAAGTGGGACCGCGCCATGGGAGTTCTCTAAGAGAAGAATTGCCCAGGGGTGAATGATGTGCTCCAGGAATTCGAACCCAAGTCAGATTTTCTCCAGCCATCATCTGCAGACTGGGCACTGTGCTCTTCTCTCTGCTTTCTTTTCTTCTCTTTTGAGGTTGGGACGCTTCAGGAGAGCATTCTGCTAACTTAATTCAGGATGGTGGCAAGAACCCTCAGAACTGGAGATCATGAGATTTATGTTAAAAGAAGCTGTGTAACATAGTAAGTAATTCACATTCTCTCTCCATTTTTCATTTTCACCTCAGAAGATAAAACAGTTGAAATAAAAGAGTAGATTTAAATGTTTAAGATGTTTTCTTCCAAAGAAAATTTATAAGGTACCTGATAGATAGGCTTGGGCCAATGGGCCACCTCCCCCATGGAAATTTCCATAAGAAGCAACCTGGTTTCATTTTCCCTGGGCAGGAGCCAGTTGGCTTAAAGGTGGCTCTGTTCCCCAGGCAGGAGCCAATTGGCTTAAAGGTCGCCTTGTTCCCTGGGAAAAGAGCCAATAGCGTTAAAGGTCACTTTGGCACACCCCCCCCCCCACCAGAAATCCCTACTTAAAGCTCCTGCCTGCCTGGAGCTCAGACACAACAGCTTGTCCCTGCTGAGAGGAAGCAGCCACTGCAACAGCTCCAGACTCACTGTCTCTAGCCCAGCCCAATGGCAGCTGCCCCAGCCAACAACTCTAGAGACCACAGCTGGCATGACCAGGCACCCACCCTCCATCCAGAGCTCGCACACTCCAGTCTCCCTGACTCCTCTCTCCCACCAGAGCTTGCACACTTCCCTCTCCGACTCCTCTCTCCCCGTACTTCTTCTACCTCCGACCAGCCATAAAGGCTGGTGAATAAATCTCTTGTCTGCACGGTTGTCTCTGGTGTGATTTTTGCCCTTCAGTACCCAATAGACAAAAAAGAGAGTTTTTGTGTCAAAGTCACAAATGTGGTAGTGATGGATGCTATCCCCTTCCCTTTACTCCTTGTGGAAACCCCAGAGCACACCTACAAAATTGCTCCAACTTCAGAAAGCAAAATTGCGAAAACGATTGGTCTGCATCAGGGTTCAGCAAAAAAAAAAAAAAAAAAAAAAAAAAAAAAAAAAATCTGTAAATGTCCATATAGACATTTGTTTGTTTGGGGCACTGAATAGTCTTTGTTGCAATTGCTCAACTCTGTTTTTATAGCATAAGAACAGCCATAGACAAACTAACAAATGGGCATGACTGGATTTGACTCACATAATCACAGTTCATATGAACTAGATAAAACCCGATTGAGGTTGTTTCAGATGTTTGTGTGGATGATGTATATATGTGTATGTGTGCATATATGTGTTATCATAAGACTCAGCTCAGATATCTGTGTTTTATTTTAGCAAAGGAGGAACAACATGGCTTCAACTAGTGAGTTTTCAGGGGCCCTGTGTAAGGCTTCTCCCCAGTCTATTTGTGTCCCCATTGAGGTTGTCAGTTAAAAGAGCATAGGTGTCATCTCCAGTAAGATTTCTCCCAGCAGATGGAAAAAAAGAGACATCTACCAGTTTCCATTCTTAGCAAATTCAAGCTGGCTTTCTCAGAATTGACAGAGAAATTACACACATAATAGAATTAGTACACAAGACATTAAAGTATTTGTTATAACTATAATGGTCACAAATAGATGGTGGAAGGTATTGTGGTCAGGGCATGTTGACTTTCCACTTTGAACCTTTGTATAGTGCTTCCCCCCTTTTTTGAGATATAATTAATATACCATAAATTCATATCTTTTACAGTACACAAAGTAGTTGGTTTTAGTATATTTGAAGAGTTGTGAAGCAATTACCACTAATCTAATTCCAGAACATTTTCATGATCCCCAAAAGAGACCCTACACCTATTAGCAGTCACTCTTCATTTCCTTATCCCAATCCTGGGAACAACTGTTCTGCTTTTTGATCTCTAATAATTTGTCAATTCTGCACATTTCCTATAATGTGTAGTTTTTGGTGTCAGTTTCTTTGACTTAGTACAACATTTTCAAGGTTCATTCATGCCAATACTTCATTCCTTTTTATGGCTGAGCAGTATTCTAAGGTATGTGTATAACACATTTTATTTATTTAGTAGATGGATATTTGGGTTGTTGCCATTATTTATCTATTATAAAATGCTTCTATAAACATTCATTGGCAAGTTTTGGTGTGGGCATATGTTTTTAGTTCTTTTAAGTATGTACTTAGGACTAGAATTGCTAGATCGCATAAAAACTCTTTGTTGAATGCTTTGAAGAACCATCGTACTAATTTCCAAAGCAACTAGTGAGTTTTCAGGGGCCCTGTGTAAGGCTTCTCCCCAGTCTACTTGTGTTTCCATTGAGGTTGTCGGTTAAAAGAGTGTAGGTATCATCTCCTGTAAGATTTCTCATTCAGAGCTGGGGTTGTGGCTTGCCTAGCATGTGTGAGGCACTGGGTTTGATACTCAGCCCTGCAAATAAATACATGAATAAAATAAAAGGTCCATCAACATGTAAAAATATATTTAAAAAAAGGATTCTCTTTCATTTTTGAGGGGTCATTTTGCTGGCTATAAAATTCTTGATTGATAGCGTTTTTTGGCACTTTGAATATTTTGTGTCACTGCTTTCTGACATCCATGTTTTCTGATAAGAAACCAGCTGTTAACCTTATTTAGGATCCCTTGTATGTATATTTAGCTGCTTCTCCCTTGCTTCTTTTAAGATTCTTTGTCTTTATTTTAATAGTTTGGTTATGATGTGTCCAGGCATGCATCTTTGAATTTATCTTACTTATACTTTGTTTAGCTTCTTAGATATACAGATAAATAAATATTTTCATTAAATTTGGGAAGTTTGGGCCTTTTTTACTATTCATCACGCCTCTTTCTATCTCTCCTTCTGAGACTTCCATTATACATCTGTTGGAATACTTTGTGATGTTTCATGGGTCTCTGAGGCTCTTTCTACTCTTTTTACTTTGTTCCTCAGACTGTATCATCTAAATAGTTCTATTTCAAAGTTACCTGATTCATCCTCTGCCAGGTCAAATCTGTTATTAAGCCTCTCTACTGACTTTTTTTTTTTTTAAAAATCAATTATTGTGCTTTTTAACTCTAATTTTTATGTATTTATTTTAATACTTCTTACCTCTTTGTTGATAGTCTCTGTTTAGTGAGACAACTCTTATTCTTTTCTTCAGGCCCTTAAACATACTTAAAATTTAGATTCTAAGTTGACTGGTTCAAACACCTAGGCCTGTTAACCAATAGTTTATATTGAATATTTTGTCAACCCCTATGTATGGGATAAACTCTTTTATTTCTTTGCATGTCTGGTATGTTATTGTTGACAATTTGACATTTAAAAAATATAATGTTTCAACACTTGAAATAATAGTCCTCCTTTTCTAAGTGTTTACTGTTATTGTTTCTGTTTGTTTAGTAACTTTCCTGACCTAATTCTGTAAAGTCTAGGTTCTTTGTCATCTTTGACAATGACGTCTTTCATTGGTTAACTTAGTGGTGGTTATCTAATGGTTTAACAGAAAGTTACTTAAATGCCTGAACCACTAAGTGAACCATCCATTACTGATGGGGCCTGAGTATGTTTTGGATAACATCTTTAATGTTCAGGAATGAAGTTTTAAACTCTGGTATAGTCTTCACTTCCTGCTCATGCAGACCATAAGATCAATTAATGGTAATAATGTAGAATGAAGATTTATTGGGTGTTTCTTGGGCAGTCATTTAGCCCTGGACATATGTGTAATTCTAAATACATGCATGGCCTTCTCAATGTCAAGTGTTATGATTTGGATCTGGAATATTCCCCAAAGTCTTGTGTTGGAAGCATGACTCCCCAGTGCAGCAAGTTTACAGGTGGGTGTTTTAGATAATGATTGGATCACGAAGGCTCTGACCTCATCAGTGGATTCATCCATGTGGATTATTCATGGATTGCTGAATGAACTAGGTGTGGGAATTAGTTGGAGGAAGTAGATCACTAAAGGCGTGCCCTGAAAGTTCTATTTCAAAGTTTCCTGATTCATCCTCTGCCAGGTCAAATCTGTTGTTAAGCCTCTCTACTGACTTATTTTTTAAAAAATCAATTATTATGCTTTTGAACTCTATTTTTTTTTTTTTTTTTTTTTTTTTTTTTGGTACCGGGGATTGAACTTAGCGGCACTTGACCACTGGGTCACATCCCCAGCCCTTTTTAGTATTTTATTAGAGACAGGGTCTCACTGAGTTGCTAAGTGCCTCGCCATTGCTGAGGCTGGCTTTGAACTTGTGATCCTCCTGCCTCAGCCTCCCAAGTACTGGGATTACAGGCATGCGCCACCGCGCCCGGCTGAACTCTAATTTTTATGTATTTATTTTAATACTTCTTACCTCTACCCAGCCCCTTTCTCTCTCTGCTTCTAGGCTGCCATGAGCTGAGACACTTTCCACCATAATGTTCAGGCCCAGAGCAATGGAGCTGACCAGCCATAGACTGAATCCTCTGAAACTGAGCCAAAATAAATCTTTTATCCTCTAAGTTGTTCTCATTAAGTATTTTGGTCATAGCAACAATAAGCTGATTATAACATACCAATGAATATATTAGAGCTTTTAAAATTCCCCTAAGCATATCTCATTCCTCATTTTTTCTGTTAAGTTCTTTGGTTAGCTTTGTGTTGGCTTCAACTATTATTGCAGTCTCAGACAATTGTGATATTAACAATTTCCACTGATTGTTTTCAACAAACTCCCTGGGGGAAAAGCTGTTCAAAATGAAAGATGTCTGAATCATGCCAAATAAAGGCAAGCTATGCAATTGGACATTTCTAGAATCCTGCCACATGGGTCAAATATTGACAATTATCTGAGAAAGGTGTGTTGGGAGAACTCCAAACCTACTCTACCACCTCCAATGGTTGCCAGGATGCAGGTTTTCATTATGGTTGCAGATGACCCTTCCTCCTAAGACTTCTGTATTACATACCCCACCTGTACAGAGGGGCATGGGAATAAGGCAAATCAAATCACTGTAAATCTCACCAATATTAATGAGACTTGATCATTTATCTTTAATAAACCCTTCTTGGTTTTTTGTCACTATGTAGGCAATTTTCAGAATTATGAAAATGTTGCTTTTCAACAACTCTTAAAATATTCTTGTTACTTTTATGGAGGAGCAAATTTCTGGAGGTTCTTACTTCACTGTTCACCTATAATTATGTATAAATTTTAAAATAAAATAATACATAAAATCAGTGAACAAAAACATGAAGTAAATATTGCTCAAGTTCTAGAACCTTATGAACACTATTTCTCTTCCTATATAACTTGCAAGTAGGGAACAAAATACTTTCTGGGAAGGTACCTATAGATTCAAATATTCCACATACAGGATTTCCAGATAAAGTATAGAATGCCTCATTCAAACTGAATTTCAGGTAAATGAAAGTAATATTTTTGTATAAGTAGGTCCCCAAGTATTTAATGAAAAATTTTAATACTAAAATTTTGTTATTTATCTATAATTCAAATTTATCAGGGAATTATGTTTTTATTGTATTTGTTTGGTTGGTTATTTTTGCAAAATCTTACAGTCCTACCCACAAACAATATAAGTGCTGGTACTGCAAAGAACAGTAAAGACTTCCCTTCCCTTGTTGTAACCTCTGGGAAGGCTCCTAGAACACTTCTCAATTGTCAGTTGAAGCTATAGTGGAGATAAGAGGGCCACTGATTGCACATTGACCTAAGGGCAGATGTATTTTTGACTTCAGGGAAGGGGAGGAACAATACAAGCCATCTGTGTTGTGAAGCTGTGTTAATAGAGAATTCCAAATGGAACTATTCAAACAGAACTCCAGTCTAAGCATCTTTCCTGGGAGAGCCTTTTGCTAGGAAAACCTCATTTCCCCAAATTCCAGAGGTTCACTTTCTCTTTGCCTAAATTTCTCAATCTTTTGCTGTATTCAGATCTGCCCCTGGACTCTATATCTTTGGGGAAGATCTTTTTCATACAGATTGATTATGAACTTCAACCAAAGTATCATCTTTATTCTGTGTTATGGGAAAAAGTATCATGTCAAGTCAAAATAACTAGTTCTTGTTCCATTTATGTAATGCATGAATATAAAAGTATTTACAGGGCTGGGATTGTGGCTCAGCGGTAGAGCGCTCGCCTAGCACGTGCGCGGCCCGGGTTCGATCCTCAGCACCACGTACAAATAAACGCATTGTGTACAACTAAAAGCAAATAAATAAATATTAAAAAAAACTATAAAAAAGTATTTACATATATGATATGTATAATCTAATCTTGATCTCTTTGTATCATCTGTATCAAGAGAAACAGAAAGAGAGGTAGAGACAAAAAGGAAGAGTTATCTGTAAAGCTTTTACTTTCTCCTTTAAAATTTTCTATGTACTTAACTACTTTATAAGTGTGTATTCCTTAAAACTTATTTGTTTTGATTGAAGTATAACATATATGTGTTACTGGCAGAAATTGGATTGGATCTGTGTTCCACGGAGCTGAACAATGAATACTGTGAATGCAAGAAAATTTATTAAGAAGAAGGGAAACTACAGATCTCCTAGCACAGTCCACGAGAAGGGCAAGACATTTAAGACATTTAAGCCATTTAAGTTTTAGGGCACACTCTCTTTTATGGGCTTCTTTAGAGTAGATATTGCTCCCTATTCTGATTGGTTTCCAGCTAGTTGATTGGTGATGTCTTATCTAATCATTTTAGGGTCTTACTCCAGACTCCCTGTTTTCTTTTCCTGTCCTGCTCTCACAATTAGGCGGTGATATAGTTTAGCTAGTTCATCCTGTTTTGCTAGTTTATTTTGTTTTGAAATGACTATTCCCATGACTTCTTTCCTGATCCCTACCCTATTCTGACTGCCTATAAGACCCCTATCTCACACATGCATAAAAGTGTAGATATCATTAGTAGACAGCTCAATAAAATCTCGCAAATGAATCTTGAGTTATTAACAGCATTTTGGCCAGATTTGAGATGGAGCATATAAACTTTGAAAGTATTTTTTTTTCCTCCCATCTTTCCCGGGATTTATCTCCCATCTTTCCCAGAATCTTTAAATCCTCTTAGAGACTTAGTTGTCTCCCCATTCTGCAAGATTTCTCTCATGTAAAGCACTATAGTATTATTTTTTGTGTGCCTGTATATGTCAACTATCACATTCTGGTTTGAATCATGATCTATCTTTGATGTGTCACAAGTTTTACTTTGAGTGCCTGATTGTAGGAACCACATGTGTTCCTCTTTACACCCCCATCTCTAGCATTGTGCCCAAAAGCTTAATGAATCTTGAATGATGATATTGATCACTGGCATTCATGCATAATACATAGAATTAGCTCCATAGGTAGCCTTTGGATCATCCAATCTTGATTCTAGTTGAGTCAGATGATTCTTTCCAAGTTCCTTTTAGCCTTACAATTATTTTTTAATTCTAATGGGGCATGAGGCAGAACCATGGATTTGAGTTGACCATAAAAATGTTCCACATTTCTTCCAAAGTCAATTGCCCATCATCCCTCATCCTCACATGGAAGATTGCTTTTTACAAAGCAACAGGCAATTTTCAAACACTCAAGGCTTATTTAGAAAGACTTGTATCCAGGAAACTAAAAGCCAGTGGCTAGCAACCCTTGGATTAGGGATGGCTCCAAATCTTGTTTATTTTATTTTATTTTTATTTTAAGAAAGGTACTACTGTTGCCTTTCAGACTTAACCAGGAGATCAGTGTAATGCAATTTAAAATTATTCCAACAGATTTTCACACCACAGTACCCATTTTTCTTTGGGGAAAAAAAGTTTTCTAATAAACATGCATTAAGAAATTTTGTATTGAACTTTTCAACAACAGTCTTCATTTTTAGTTTTTTTTTTCATACCTATTTACCCAAAGTTTTATGCTATTCTCCTATTCTCAGATCCTTCATTCCTATCAGTATGATGACTATTAGATATTGAGTTACTGCCACAGTCTTTGGGTATTTTGCATTTTTAATTAGTTAATTAATTAATTTTGGTACTGGGAATTGAGCCCAGGGGTACTCTACCTCTGAACTACATCCCCAGTTCTTTTCATTTTTTAACGTTGAAACAGGTTCTTGCCAAGTTGCTGAGGGTCTTGTGAAGTTGCCGAGGCTGGTGTCAAATTTGCCATCCCCTGCTTCATTTGCCCCAGTTGCTTGGATTACAGGCCTGTGTCAATGTGCTCAGCTATTTTACATCTTAAATTGGGACCAAGGGTGTATTCCAACCTTGACTGTGTAAAATGTATTCCCAGTTTAGAAATGAGGAAGAAGACCAGGGATGGGTCATTTCCAGAACCTCAGTACAGAGGCTATTTTGCTGTTGTTCATAACTTGTTAAATGCCTACTAGGCAGGAGCAATTTGCTTTCACAGAGCTCCTGGCCTGGATATCCTGTCCATTCAGGTTTATTCTATAACATGGCGAGGACTTTGCTTCTAATAATGAAAAAGAGACTTTCCCAGAAAGTTCAGTTTTTGGTTAAACCCATCAACACCAGTTGAACCTAATATGGCTTTTCTATAAAAAATATCAATACAAGTTTGAATCATTTCAGCAATGACAATACTTTCCACATATTGAAGCCAGGGAACAAAGGCAGTCAATTGTAGATAATAAATAATTGGGCTTGATCAGGAAGATGGGGCCTGGTTGGAAAGCAAAGAAATAAAATATGACATCTCCAAAGCCCTTCCCCTTTCTCCTCTAAACTCTTGTTAAGGTAACCTGCCTCAGGTGTTGTTCCTTGCTGCAAGGAGTTGTAATAGTTGTTAATTAATGCCTCCTGGGCTGGTCCCTTCTTGCCCATATCCCTGTGTGGCTTCTTTCCACCTTTGGATCTCTCACCCTTCACCTTTGGCCCATCCTTTTAGCCACATGTACAGGATGGGGAGAAGAGAGAGGCAAGATACAGGGAAAAGAATTGCATGAGAACACAGGAAATCTAAAATGTATAAAAGGGGAAGGACACCCCCTCTTCTTTGGATATCCAGCTATGGGGCCCCTTCTCTGTGGGGAAGTCTCTCTCTGCTTTATCTTTTAAATAAAATTTGCTTTCTATGCTTGCCTCTGCATTTCTCAGGTGTTCAATATTCACTTTTGGGGAAATGGAACTTGCCCTGATTGATTTTCATCACCCACAGTGTCAATATTGTACCTCAGGAGTCAGGATACCTGAATCTAAGCATGTCTCTGGCATTTACCAATTTGTGAATTGTGGTGGGTTACTTAATCTTTTTTGTTTCCTCTTCTAGAAAATGGGAAGACAACAAAACTGATTTCATTGTGGTGAGGGTTAAATGAAATAGTAAAAATCAAGCACTTAGCATACACCACTCAGGAAAATCTCAACAAATGTTAGCTGTTGTTATTTTTGGTGTCTCTTATTTCTTCTTCAAATCCATGGTGTTTTTGGAGACAAAAAAAAAAGTTCAGAGACATTCCATGGT
This sequence comes from Tamias sibiricus, assembly GCA_025594165.1. Classification (NCBI taxonomy): domain Eukaryota; kingdom Metazoa; phylum Chordata; class Mammalia; order Rodentia; family Sciuridae; genus Tamias; species Tamias sibiricus. Next base: position 134,957,331 of record CM046663.1, on the reverse strand, counting down.
TACCAAAAAACACCACCAAATCTTTCAAATCTTTGCCCTCAGAAATACCCATATTTCTATGAAGGCCTTTCTATTTTGCCAAATAATTTGCAGTTTTTTCCTGTCTCCGTTTTCTTACTGATTATGAGCATTTCCTTCTCCATTTCTTGTAACCAAGTATGGTAAAACTCTTCCAGCAAAAAGCTAAGAAGAGAGGGTGAAAGAGAACCAGACCAAAATAAACTAAACACACTTAGTCCCTTTTCCAAGTATTTTGGCAATTTGAGACTGGTGTTAATACTAGTTAAGCTGAGTGCATTCTGAGAGGTATGAGTAAATGTTTGTCTTCACACTGAGTTGAAGTTTTCATCTCAGTAGGGTATATGTACATTATGCACTGTGACATTAGGGTGAGCAGTTGGTAGTCTCCCAATTTTAACCTTCATGCTAAAAGAGGCTGGGGAGTTATTGTAAAAGCCTTATCTGCATATATTCTAGGCAAGATATGCTCTGGGGGTGGATAGAAATACTCTGAGTCAGGGAGCCAACTGTAAGTCTTTGTATGACCACAGAAGTTAACTCTACCAACTAATATCGCTAACAATAACTAATAAGCACCCCTGAAAAATTCCCCTGTAAGTTTACACAAATGCATGACAGGGCTTATGACACATGGCCCTCTTGTCAAGTCTGTCAAGTCATGGGGCAGCCATCCCAGATGAAGAAACCAACAGTAACACATACCTCTTATCTTATGTTTCACAGGCATCGGACTATATTGCCCATTTTGACTATAATGACATTAATACATCTACCATTTCACATATTTCTGTCTTCTTGAAAATTCCTTGTCAAGGGATGGCCAGCACTAAATGTGATAAGTTTTCTCTTTGGATATGTTCCCAATCAACATTTTGTTCTTCACTTGCTATATTACAAAAGTTCAAGAACCCAGTGGATTGTTGTCTGTGACTGGTAGAAACTCCTGGAATTATTGTTAGAAGGCAAATCAAAACACACAATAAACAGTATCTTTATAGTTGTGTGGTGAACATATATAACTATAGTGCTAGCTCTGAGTAAATTGTAAGTCATATAAATAACTTAATCTGTTAGTGAGTTTGAATAACTAACTATGTATAACTTATTCCCTTCCTCCTACTTAACTATTTGGGATCTGAGTTTCTGCAGAGGGATTCTTTGTGTTGTAAATTTTATAAGAAATCTCCCTTCTCCACCAGAAGCCTGCAAAATTTCAGCTCTGCTTGTGATTGAGCAGGCAGATTTAACTCTGGGATGCAGCATTGAAAAGCCCTCTGTTGACATAGAGCTAAACCTCATTCGCCAAAGACTTGTACCTTTTGGGCTTTATCTGTGTTTTTTCTGAGTCTCTTTCTCAATTGATTTTGAACCTGGGCAGAGGAAAAGAGTATTTTACTGAACTTTAAAGCCCGAACATCATCATTCATCAAGTGACTACTATCTGCTAAACTGTATGATCACATCATCAGTATGCCTGTGAGTTTGGCATTGTCATCCCCATCTTACAGAAGAACTGATAGTCAGTGAACGTCAATGAGGGGCAGAAGACCATGGCCTTCTGATTCTAATGCTCATTGTCTTTCTACTCTGCAGTGGCTTCCAAATAATTTTAAAGAACAAGCCATTTTTTTCTAAAAATGAAGTATTTCCAGCCAAATATGCGAACCAGGAAAAAGATGAGATGCTCTAGTTTTGTATGGGTGAGGGGCTTAGAATTCCATGCATCTAATTCCTTGGCCCTTTATTCTCTGTGGTAACCCTTAGGTGTGTCTCTGTGTCTCTTCTGAGTATAGCTGGCAAGCCAATGCCTCTCTCAATTTCCAAGGGATCTTTGCAACACGATTGCTCAGGCAGGAGACTGCCAAGGTTTAGGGTACAATTTCAGTCTCACAGACAGTCGCAGGTAGCTTCTCACCGAGTCATTCCTGATAACAAAATCCCTGTCTCATGTGCTTGTGGCCTTTGGCTGCCTTGGTCCTCACCAAGGCAGATGTGAGAGAAGATGATATGTGATGACAGCTGGGTCTTTCAACTGCCCCCTAGGCCAAGCCAATCCTTCCAGAACACTGAAAGTGCCAGGGTTAAGTGGGAAAAGGCAGGGCCTGCAAGGACGGGCACAGCTCAAGAAGGCTCGTTCAGCTGGAGGACAGCCACACGTGGATGTGGCACGTTTCGGATGGGATGGGGAACAAGCACAGGAAGAACAAATGGTCACATGTGTAATTCTTTCCTTTTATGCAAGTGAAAGGTCTAATTTATGAATCCTGTAAACCCTACTGACTGGAAAGATTTGGCCATATGGAAAGGTTCCCCACTGTTGCCTTGGCTGGAGAGAATATTTGTAAGTTTGGTCTAATTGTCAGAAATTAGTCACAGGGATGTTGTAGGGGATGAAGTCAGCATAGCAGCCTTGTGTGGGGGCAGAGCTGGCTTCAATCACAAGACATTTTGGTGAATGTTTTTTCCTCTCATTTCTTTTCAGAGGAGAATAATTTCTGAACCTTTCTAGTAACCAAGCCTTTGTTCAGTAACTAAGAAACATCACTTTGCAGAAGCCTCTAATAATTATTCTTACAACTCTCATCTAAGACAGGTTTTGCATTTTTTGCCTTAATTAAGCAGAGACTGCTTCCGTTCTAGAGGCCCTTTATGATTGTAATTTACATATTGATGGATTCTGCATGTGCAGTCTCTGGATGTTATTTATATTTATGGGCTAAAAGACTAAGGAATGGTGTGGTTGCACATCTTCATGCATGCTTGGCTTGAACAAAAGGCTCAACTGCCCCATTGAGGAAAAAATAAACTCAGGGATTTACTGAATAGTAACCCTCAGAGGCAATTGGTACTGTTATTATTAATGTGTAATGAATTTCACCAAAATTTAGTGTTTTAAAATAATTGTTGTCCATTGAGGGACAGATCTGCAAACAGTTTGGCAATGCTTGCTGGCCCCCATGAGTTTGCAGGCAGATGTTGGTTGGGGTATTCAACTGAGCTAGATGTCAAGGTGGCTCACACACAGGCTGGCAATTCACACTGGCTATTGATTGGTGACTCAGTGCAGCTATTGACCAGCAAAGAGTTTTCACCAGCATAGCAGCTCCAGGGCCATCAGAGTTCTCCCATGCTGGCAGGGACAGGCTCTGAAGAGGACACAGTCCATTCCTGGATTGTGGGAAGAGTACTTGCTATACTTGTCCTGTGGGGAATAATGTGCTGTGGACCAGTGAGAAAGTCACTTTTCTGAATGGGAGGGTTTTTATTTTAAATTGGATTTACCTTACTTTTTAAAATAATTTTTTTAGTTGTTGATAGACCTTTATTTATCTTTATGTGGTGCTAAGAATGGAAGCCAGTGCCTCACACATACCAGGCAAGTGTGCTACCGCTGAGCCCCAGCTAGTTATGTTTTTTACTCATGGAAGACTAGGTGTATTTCATGGAATTTTGAGCATTTTTTGAACAATGTATGGAACATGGACTTGGGAAGCCCAAGAGGTGGACGGCAGAAGACAATGATAGTTGTCAGCCCAATAATCTCTCTTAATTCCTGGCCAGCAGAACCATTGTTTTGTTGGAAAGTGACCCCTTACGGGGTCTATTCCTTGGTCTATTCCTTATTTGAGGGACAAACACTGTGATTCTGTGCTAAGTATGATATCTCATCCCCTCTGCCACTGGTTATTTTTTTCCCAATGCATCTGGGTGTAATTGTGGCTGATAAAAAGGAAGGTTTAGAAATGAGGGGTGAAGGGGAAAAACCCACACTGGGACCACCGTGTGGAAAAAGGGGGTTTATTAACCAGCCTCTACGACTGGAAGAGACACCAAAGAGACCGATAAGAGAGATGAAAGGGCAGGAGGAGACCAGCGCAAATGAGGCGAAGAAGGAAAAAAACGGACGAGTTCCTGCCTGGTGAGGGTTTAAATAGTGACTTGGGTGGGCCAAAGGACCCCTGACTCCATATGCTGCCAAGGGTCGGAAGTGAGACCTGTACGCTGGGGATTGGCTCAAAAAGGGAGAGCCCGCCCCCTGGTGTATTCCTGGCAGAGGTGGGCACTTCCGGGAAGGCAAAGCTCAGACTTACAGGATAACCCAATACACCTGGGGCGTGGCTAATTTAGAACACCTGGGTGTATGGCCTGTCAGCCCGATTTTATCTAAAGGGGGGGGGGGCTCTGTTTTGCTGCTGGAAGTTGTTATTTCTGGATGGGACTCCTGGAATGGCCCCCATCTACTAATACAGAAAGGTCCTTGACAATGTGAACCCAGCTCCCCACTTGTGATGAAAATATTGTTTAAATAAGTTGAATATGGGGTTTGTTGTTATTTGCATTCTAAATCTTATGGAGGATAAAGAAGAAAAACTACAAGGTACTGATGGAAATTATATTCAGTATCTGTTGCAGGGCTGATGAAGAAAGGTCTGATAAAAACCCCCGTGGATAAATTACTGTTTGCTTGCTTGGTAAAAATTAGAAGAATGGTGTTGTCTTCCAGAAATTATGATAGAATTTGCAGTAAGGGCTATTTGTCTTTAGGGTCATTGAATGCTATTCACTGGAATAAACAATATGAGGTCTGATTAGGTTTTTTGAAAGGGTCACTTTTTTTTTTTTTTTTTTTTTTTTTGGTACCAGGGATTGAACTCAGGGGCACTGGACCAGTGGGCCACATCCCCAGTCCTTTTTTGTATTTTATTAGCGACAGGGTCTCACTGAATTGCTAAGTGCCTCCATTGCTGAGACTGGCTTTGAACTCGCCATCCTCCTGCCTCAGCCTCCCAAGTGCTGGGATTACAGGCGTGCACCACCGCGCCCTTCTGAAAGGGTTACTTTCAAGGAAAGCTGTGTCATGTTTTTCTTTCAGAAGCTCTGTTCTAAGGATAGGAGGCAGATCATTTGTTGTTTTTCCTCCTTCAGAAAGAGGAAGCAGCCTATGTACTCACTTGAGCTGAGCAACAAATAATCTGAATAGAACTTCCAGCTTCATAAGACTGAATTCTATCTGTTATAAAAATCCCAGGCAGCTTGTCTGAATTAGATCTTTTACCATTATATTTAATATTATTAGCAGGAAAACAAATGGTCACTTCTACCAGATCCCCAGTACAGATTTCTAGCCTACTGAGTGTAAATAAAAATAACATTTAAAAATCCAAAGCCAGGGGTACTACAAAGCAATGAGAATGAACTATGACCACATGCGACACCAGGGATGCACTTACCAATGAGAAAGAGGCCAGACACAAAGAACAGTCATCTGTTATGTTTCTTTAAAGTTCAAGAAACAGACCACGCTGGTCTCTGACATCAGAAGTGATGCACATGTCCACCTGGGAGTGCAGGCATACTGACTGGGAGGTGGCCTGGGATGTTCTGGTTCTTGATCTTAGTGTTAATTACACAGGTATGTGCATTTTGTGAAAAGTCATGATTGTTCAGTGTGTGTGTGTGTGTGTGTGTGTGTGTGTGTTTTGTGTAATTCAATAAAAAGTTTGCTTAAAAAGTTTTCAAAACTGACCCATAGGATATCTGTTAAAATGGATATGTTTAAGAAAGATATGAGGTGAAAGGGTGAAAAATTAGAACTATTGCTTGATTCCTACTTAGTATTCATTCTAATTGCCCCCAAAGCTGGTCATACACCATTTTTGGTTAAGGCTGTGGTTACAAGAGACAGAACTGGAACTTCAGTTACCTCTCTCTCAAAGGGGGATTGATTGATTCACAAAATTTAAGAAAAATGTTCAAAACAAAGTTTGGGAAAGAGCAGGGATACAGACTGGCATCAGAAATAACTAAGATTCTCAAAGTGCACGAGGCCAGCTCTCTGGTCTCTGTTGCTCTGGGTATGTGTTGTCATCTTCCTTCCTTTTCCTTGAAGGCTGGATCACTCTCCATGACCAGAGATGCGTCCTCCAAACTTGATGTCTGTGTAGCTTCCGGCTTCAGTCACCAGAGGGAGACTGCTCAGCATCAAATCCAAAAATCTCAACCAAAGGGATTAACAGCCCTCTTTGGATTGGGTGCCAACTCTTGGATAATTAACTGTGTTTATGCTGTGTTCTTTTTCACACCAGTACGGTTCACAGTGCTGTGGTTTGGGAACCCTGAGGGTGGTTGAGACCCTTTATGAAGGGGGAGTTCTGTGATATAAAAACTATTTCATAATAAGTCTAATGTTATTATATTTTAGCTTTCATACTCACCATGGGCTTTTCCAGAGAATACATGATGTGTGGTAAGATCATTGTGTTGATAGCTAATGGGATGTGTACTTGAGTACCCTTGTGTTTTAAAATTTTCTCAGTTTTAACTTCTAGTATGATAAATATTGATATTTATGTAATTCACATAAACATAGGCTCCTGGGAGTTCTCAATACTTTTAAAAGTTGTGAAGGGGTCCCAGTAGCAAAAAGTTTGAGAACCAGTTCTGCGGTGAATAATATGACCCCCATTGTGCAGGATGGATAGACGCACGCTGGAACCGTCGTATAGGAAAAGGGAAGGGGTTTATTGAATTACCAAAGAAACACGAGGAGGGGATGGGGACGAACCACGGGGAAGGAACGGGAGCTGGAGCACGCGGGAACGGAGAGCAGGAACAGAGAGAGAGCTCAGTCTGGCCCTGGTTTAAATAGAGTAGGGGTCATAAAACTCCCTTGGAGTGAGTCCTTGCCCTATAGGCCAGCAGAGGTGTGTGTGGGGGGTAGTGGACAGGGGACTTGCTGGTCAGGTTTTTTGGTCATGCTGAGGATCTTGGGAGGTGTAGTTTTTAACAAAGCACCTGGGGAGGTGTGGCCTCCTGCCTGGGAGGCGCGGCCTCCTGCCTGGAATCCAACACCCATGAAGTGCCAGCCATGAAAGAGAGCTTGGGCACCATCAAGGCCAGCTCCAACATTTTACAGACGAGGAAAATGAAGTCCAGGTTTCATGTGGTTTGCCAAGAGGTCATGCCAGGGGCAATGACAGAGCCAGCTGGGCTCTGATGCCAGCTTCTGTACTTGTTTCCCACCAATAGGATTTAGACAAGGCGAGTGCTTGAGCTTTCTTGGGGGGTGTTCCTAGATTACTAGAGGATGCTGTGGGCCCTGCTGTGCTTTCTATGGCACATTCTTATAGAGAAAGGTCGACCCCCTAGTGTTTTTGGAATCTAGCCTTTAATGTTCCTTGTGCCCACACAAGACTCTCTTTTTTAGAAACAGTTCTTTTCTCAGAACATTTCAAATGGAACAAATGCACATCAATCAGCATGGAGTAGCAATCAGCAATCAGCTCCCTATTCACTGAAGCAGGTGACCCAGAGGTACCAGGAGCCCTGAGAAAGCAGCCAGGTGAGAGAGGCCGGGTCTCACCATTCCTGGCTGTTTTTACAGCCTTTCAGAGTTCTTTTTCCTGAGGGCAGATGTCCCCTAGAGATTGCTGGGATGATGTTTCTCATTCTCTCCAAAACAAAGGAGACCAGCAAAGTTAAAGGAGGAATGGAAAAGAGCTTTAATCTTAATGAGAATGAGATGCTTATTCCAATTGTATTCAGACTTTCCTTTGAGATGCAAACACCTCATTCTTGCATGTCCTAACCCTGAAGATGCGTTGCATTCTCTCATTTCCCATTCTCAATGTAGATCGGCTTCCTCCAGTTGGGCAACGATACTATCGAGGGCTGATGGTGCCCCCTGGAGGCCAGGGTGGGGAACTGTATGACTCAACTGTAGCCACCACAGCTTCCCTCACATTCCAGGGGCTCCTCCTGCTCAGATCAGATTCTCAACCCATTGTGTTTTCTCTAGTATCTCCCCAACACCCCCACCGCCCACCTGTGAGCACATAGCTAGCAAAGCATCCATACATATCCCTCTTTAGCCCCTTAGATCACCTCAACTCTAGGTCAGTTATCTTGGGAAATGGGGGAAATGATTCTGCTTCCCTCTTTTTACTCCGTTTGTGTTACTCAGATTTTACTCTAATCACATCTAGAAAGACTCACAGGAATGTTAGCAAAAAGAAAAGAAAGAAAGAAAAATAAACTCTAAAAGGGAAAATCCCACTGGCTTCGAGTGCAGTCAACAGAGATAAGCCAGGCCCCAAGGAAGAATGAACGACCATCTCAGTATGCATAGGACTGGGGGGATTTCTGAGGTTTTAACATGCTTGAAACTGGGTCACTCCCGTTAAAACCTAGACAGTTAGTTCACCTACTTCCAGGACTTGGTGGGTGTCAGGAGGCTTCAGCCTTCCCTCAAACATTTTCTTTAATTCAATAAAGAGAAATGGAAGAACACTGAGCAAGGAGAGAGAGGAGAAAGCAAGTAGCTCTTATGAGTGATGGCATTTGGAGGACACTCACACTCACCCAGACATTTGGGAAGGTGTGTATAACATACTGATTTAGATTTAATAGTGGAATAGTATTGATTCCATTTGGAATCATTCACATTAACATTTCTTAAATAACACAAAAGCAATCCAGAATTTTTACCAAAGAAACATTTTGTGTAGCTATTCTATAATTTCTTACTATTCTAGACAAATAGCATTTACAGTTCATAAACCTACATGATAATGTCTGCTTTTTGTTGAATAGTTTACATATATTCTTCAGAACAACACTAACTGAGCCTTAGGCAGATATCTTGCCCAAAGTAAATGTCAGAGAAACATTTGCACCCAGGTCTCTAATCACAAAGTCTGTGCTCTAAACTACCCATTTGGTTTATTTTGTATAAACAACACATTACTTAAACATCTCCCCTGACTCCTATCTCAGGATACTATTCATCCCTCTTTAGTTTCTTTCCTATGGCCTAGAATTTTGTCCTCTGATGAAGTACAAATGTCCCCTGTAAATTTCCCAGGAGGGATCTGACTTGATTTGTAGTTATACCTTCAGTGGGTTTTTATGGAGGCCCGACTGGCAGTCATGGGGCAGGAAAATGACTTCCTGAGAAAGGAACCTGTGGGACTCATGGGGCAATGTTAGCTACTGCACTTGGAAAAATCATAAATTTCATTCTTTCTGAGTTTACTTTTTATTGCTCTCTGTTATTTTCTGATCTCTGAAACAAATTTGACAACATACAATAGAATGAATTTAAAAGTAAATGTTTCTATCTTTCCAAGTCACATGGCTTATTTTTCAGTAAACATTCATGAGCTTCAATCATGACCTTTTTCTACTTATAAAACTTACTCTTACGAACTTTTAAAAAGTGTATTTAAACTTTCACCCACATTGCAAGCAGTCACATTAAGCTGCCATCACATCTTGAGGCAAAGGCAACCAATTTCTCTTTTACTAATAAAGATCACCCGTATAAAGGAATCAGGGATAGAGACAGAAATTCTTTAGGCCATTCACATCTGATTTCCATTAGCTTCTAGCAGTAAAATCAGTAAGTTACATCTTTCCCAGGACTCTAAATTAGGATCAAGTGCACCTGCATTTTTCCACTGAGAGTTCATGAGCATCTTTCTAGTTGGCTATGGCCAGACTATGCACTGACCCCATGAGAAACCTGTTGATGCAGTAAAAAAAAAAAAAAAAAAAAAAAAAAAAACTACAAACATGGAAGTAATAGATTATAATATAGCATTAAATGTCATAAATTATAGATAATATAACATAACAATGTTATATAATATGACATATAATATAATAGATTATAACATAATATAATATAATATAAATAATATAATATAATATAGATCATTTAACTATGCCATGCAAGAAATGAGGATCCCTAACCCCAGAACCATTCAGTCCAGGGGATGTGAATTGACATGTTCCCTCCTTCAAAAAGTTCCTCAATTTTCTGTGTTCTGGGGTCTTTTGATCTGATTGGTTTCTTTGTCTATGCCAAGGCACCCAAACTTCAGGATTATCTCTGTGAAAAGGGTAGAGAGCCCAGGTGTCCTCGAGTCACGTGTGTCCTATGTGTCCTATGTGTTGATTCTCTAGTAAAGCAGAGGGAAAGTGGAAAAGAGAACTTTGGGGCTGGGGGTGTAGCTCAATGGTCGAGCACATCTTGCTGTGAGGCTCAACCCCCTGCACCACAAACACCTCCCTACCCTCCACCCCTACACACACACACACACACACACACACACACACACACATACTCTCTCTCTCTCTCTACCAGTAACCACAGATTACAGTTCACTGCATATTTTTGCAGAGCTCCCGCTAATTTATAATCTATGATATTTTGGTGGTCCCCTGTAAGAGCCTTAATGAGGAGGTAGCTAAGATGGCGGCTGGCTGAGAGCAAAAGAGGAGACATTTAATTGTTTTCTCCTGACCTTATTGTAATCTACTAAGAATCTTTCTGTGCCCGTGAACACTGTGTGACGCACCTGTAGTTGAGCTTGTGACACGTGTATACTTGTTAAGGTGAAGAGTATTTAAGCAGGTAGGGTTGGAGTTGCTTGGGGGTTGTTGTTGGAGTTGGAGAGAGAGGTCAGAAGAGATAGCAGAATAAAGAACCTACTCGTTTCCAGTCTGCCTCCGAATTCTTTCGCGGTATCATTGCTGCAGGCGGCAACAGTCCTCTCAGCAGGAGGCATCAGGACAGGGAGAAGGGGAGGGAGGAGGGTTATTGCTTGGCTGATGAGAAGCACAGATTTATGGCTGATAGCATGTGGTAGAGCACCTCAGAGTAAAGAGGAGAAGAAAGGAAGAGGAGGAGCAGGTGGCACAGAAGGCATCCCAGAGCAGAGCTCAGGGGACAAGGGGATGAGCTGGGTAAGGCACAGTACTTAGCAGGGCCTCTGGTTGTGTAGATAGTGCTGGTTGCCAGGCATGGATAGGGCTGGTAGAGAAGGCTTTTCTCCAACCTTCCCTAAATTGAACTCAGCTTCCTGTCGCTCCAGGTTTCTAGAGACAGCGGTGGGAGTTTGGCTGTGGCTGCTCCTCTCAGGTTCCATGTCATCTTCCCACCCTCTTGGTCTGAATTTTCCCCACCATGTCTGGAGCTTCACCCTGGACCTGATAACTTAGGTTACATGGAAGGCTAAGCACAATGCACTGGATGGGGGTGAGATGAGCAGAGACTCACTTTCCTTAATCAGCACTGATTTTCACCTTGAGTCCCACAGACACTCCCTGGGGTTCTTTGGTTTTTCTTGCCTGAACTGCTGCACTGGGTTCTAATCTGTTCTCATCTCTATCCTAGCCCCTACCCTCTCACACCCACTCTTCAGCAAGCTCCCAGAGTGACAATACAAAAGGATGTCAATCCACTGTTTAAAATCTTCCTATTATACCCAGAATAAAAATAAAGCTTTAAAATTTGGCCTGTCAGTGTTCACCTGGCCCTGTCTTGCCTTCTTCTCCAGAATCCTCTCCCATGATAGCCTCCTTGTCTCTCCATTCTGGCTGCACTGGCTTTCTGCAGATTTGGAGCTGCCCCAAGACCTTGCTGCAATGACTTTTTCTCAGGAATATTCTCCCCCTGCTTTTTGCCTCACGAACAGTAGCTTATCCTTCAGGTCTCAGCTTAAATGTTATTTTCTTGTGTGGGAGGGAATCCCACATCCTTTATCATGGCACTTATTTCCTTCAGAACCTTCACCAGTCTTTTTATCATGTATTTATTGTGTTTGTTTCACATCTGCGTCTTCCTGTCTCCCACCTCTTCTTCACTATAAGCTTTGCTAGTGTCAAGGTGGAGTTTGGCTCATCGCCACACCTCAGAGCCTAGTGCAGAGCCTGGTATTTGATGGATGCCCCCAAACAATGCATTGACCACAGGAATGACACATATGGCATGTCTTCTGGGGTGCACACTGGCTTGCAAAATGGTAGTTCTACAGCTAATCATCCTCCAACAGCTGGGAGGGACAAGTAGAGGGATTCTTGGGGTAGGACAGAAGACCAGAAGAAAAGAATTGGACCTGCAAGAGAAGAAGAGAAGGGAAAAGGAGAAAGAAGGAGAGCATATGAAGAGAATGCAGGGAATGAAAGAAAGGCATTGGATACATAAATGAGGAGAAAAGAGGGGTAAGAATAAAAAACAGACGGGAAAAGGAAAGGAGGAGGTTAGAAGTGGCTAAGACTAAAGAAAAGATAAAAGAGGGGAGTAGGAAATCAAAGGTGCAAGGTAGAAAAGAAAAGGAAGAAAAGAATTCAAAGGAGAGAAAATATAAGGAGAGAAAAATGTAGGAGATTGATAATGAAACTGCAAAAAACAAAGCAGAAATGAATAGAGAGCAAAGAAGATAGAAATAATGGATTCTGCTTTCCCTAAGAGCCGGATAGATTACACTGCTTTATCCAGACTCTTCTGTCTTTACTCCTTCCCAGGGGCAGTCAGTGCTGCTCTGTGGTTGTGAGCCAGCCATCTGGGGTAAGCCATGAGCTCCGGGGCAGTAAACCCTGCATGGCTGAGCCTCTCAGGCCTGAGCTCTCCAGCAGAAATGCACCAAGATTGCTCCTACTAGGTCCTATGTACTGAGGACTTGACTGAGCTAATTTCTGGAGAAGGGGAAAGGAAGAGAGAAAAAGGGAGAGAAGAGAGAGAGGCTGGCAGAGAGCTCTGTGACACCATCATGTTGTTGCTGAGGAAACCCACCACCTACACAGCTGAAGGGACCTCAGGAATCTACAGCCACCAGTTCTTGTGATCTTTCAGGAAGGGTTTCATTCAAGTCTCATAACGAAGCAGGCAGGAGTTTTTTTTTTTTTTTTTTTTTTTTTTGGGAAAATGAGAATAATTTAACAGAACTGTGAGTTTTTAAAGGGGTTGAGATTTTTTTTGGTCCTTGTTCTGTTCTCTTGTACCCCCATAAATGGTTAATTATCCCCTGTATAACCTTTAGCAAATTTCCTATGTGAGGGTCATGATGACCTAGTCACAAGGGGTGATTGTGACATAGTTTTGGTGATAAGGAAGGGTCCTGGTGACCTGGTCACAAGAGAGTGGTGACATGGTCTAGAACCAGTAGTTCCCTTAAGGGAATCATAATTAACTGTGGCTGGGGGTGGTTCTGACATACCACATCCCCTGAAGCTTGTCTGTTTCAGCAAAGTTTCCCAAGATTTCAAGTAATAGTTCCCTGAAGGGGTTATGATTAACTATGGGTTTGAAAGGTTGGACACTTTGGCTCCGATTTTCCAGAAGCTCACCTGATAGGGCTCCCTGTGGACTGTTTTGTAATGCACATATCTGATGTCTTCCCTGTATGTCACTGCCCTTTATTGTCCTTCCCTATCCTTGCCCATTACTGACTAACCTACCTAACAATGGGAGCCTTGACCAATGGAAAAGTCTCTGGGGCCTCAGGTCCCGTGCCTGGCCCACAGCTTGGATAGGGAATGTATTCACGTCTCCCCCTCTTCACCTCAATACTTTCTGGTGTTAGATAATGCTGGGGATATGGTGGGAACAGGAAGACAGATCTGCCCTCACAACACTTACAGGAATCTTATACAAAGGAAACAGCATTCATTTTTAAACTGAGAAGATTTCCACCTGGCACCTTTACACCTTTCCTACTGACCATGTGCAAGTTCTGAAGCAAGAGAGAGAGAGAGCGCTAGGAAGGAGACAAAGTGCAAAAGACTATAGAGCGCAGCATTGAGGAGCTGGATTTTGTAAGCAGGCGTGGGGGCTTTGTAAGCTAGAGCACAAATTTGTTAGTAGGGGAATTTCCAGGAGGCCCAACTCTTTATAGGATGGACAGGGCTTTGTACAACCAGCAGGTTTTGTGAGGAACAGGGCTCCCTAATGAGAAGCATGGATTTTTAGGAGACCCCAAGCTCTTTAGGAGCAGCAAGGTTTCCCTGGAAGAGTCCAGTTTCTAGGTGGCACAGAGCTTTGTAAAGGTGGAACAGGGCTTAGTAAGAAAAGCTGGGCTTTATAGGAGGGGCAGGCCATTGCAGAGTTTCGGAAGGAGGAGCATGGCTTATAGGAAGGCAATCCTTATCAAAGGAGCAGAGTTTTCTAGGAGCGCAGGGCTTTGTAGGAGAAGCTGACCTTTTAAAGGAAAAGCAGTTTGCAGGAGGGCAAAGCTTGGTAGGGAAAATTAAATTTTTTAAGGAGGAGTCTACTTCTTAGGAAGAGTAGGGCTGGACAAGGAGGAGTAAGGTTTTCAGGAGCAGGTATTATGGAAGGAGGACCCTATAGAACAGCAGGGCCTGTAATTATCAGTGGTGCTTTGTAGGATGAGCAGGGTGTTGTAAGGAATATGGGGTTTTGTTAGATGGAGTGTGATTCTTAAATAAGATTGTGGCTTTGGCAGGAGGCACAGGGCTTTGTAAGAGTAGCAGGGCATGTTGCTATTAGTGGGGCTCTTCGAAGCAGTGGAGTGGAGCTTTGTACTGAAATTCAGGGCTTAGGTCTTTGTAAGAGGTGCAAGATGCTATTTGAGGAGCTGTGCTTTGCAGGAGCAAGGCTTGGTGGGAGTAGGGTTTAAAGAAGGAACAGGGCATTGCAGGAAGAGCTGGATTTTGTAAGCAGGCGTGGGGGCTTTGTAAGCTAGAGCACAAATTTGTTGGTAGGGGAATTTCCAGGAGGCCCAACTCTTTATAGGATGGACAGGGCTTTGTACAACCAGCAGGTTTTTGTGAGGAACAGGGCTCCCTAATGAGAAGCATGGATTTTTAGGAGACCCCAAGCTCTTTAGGAGCAGCAAGGTTTCCCTGGAAGAGTCCAGTTTCTAGGTGGCACAGAGCTTTGTAAAGGTGGAACAGGGCTTAGTAAGAAAAGCTGGGCTTTATAGGAGGGGCAGGCCATTGCAGAGTTTCGGAAGGAGGAGCATGGCTTATAGGAAGGCAATCCTTATCAAAGGAGCAGAGTTTTCTAGGAGCGCAGGGCTTTGTAGGAGAAGCTGACCTTTTAAAGGAAAAGCAGTTTGCAGGAGGGCAAAGCTTGGTAGGGAAAATTAAATTTTTTAAGGAGGAGTCTACTTCTTAGGAAGAGTAGGGCTGGACAAGGAGGAGTAAGGTTTTCAGGAGCAGGTATTATGGAAGGAGGACCCTATAGAACAGCAGGGCCTGTAATTATCAGTGGTGCTTTGTAGGATGAGCAGGGTGTTGTAAGGAATATGGGGTTTTGTTAGATGGAGTGTGATTCTTAAATAAGATTGTGGCTTTGGCAGGAGGCACAGGGCTTTGTAAGAGTAGCAGGGCATGTTGCTATTAGTGGGGCTCTTCGAAGCAGTGGAGTGGAGCTTTGTACTGAAATTCAGGGCTTAGGTCTTTGTAAGAGGTGCAAGATGCTATTTGAGGAGCTGTGCTTTGCAGGAGCAAGGCTTGGTGGGAGTAGGGTTTAAAGAAGGAACAGGGCATTGCAGGAAGAGCTGGATTTGTAAGGAGGATCTTGGGCTTTTAAGAAACAGGACTTTGTAGAAAAGCATAGGGAATTATAAGAGGAGCAGGGCTTTGGAATAATGAGGCCACAGTTTCTAAAGAAGAAACAGGCATTGCTTATTTTCATCTGGTAGTGTTGCTGCCTATTCTTTCTGGCTGTGATTCTCCATTTGATTTTTAGGGTAGCAATCTTGGAACCCAGAATTCCACAGCAGGGATTCGGGTGCTAAGCATGGCTTTACATGGCTTCCAGAAAAATACTACTTGCAGATTGCCCAGCTACATTAAAAGGCTGAGCTTCTAAGGCCTGGCCTGAGTACAAGACTCCTCCCTATCTTTTTAAAGGGAGATCAGAGTTGAGCCTGTGTTGACAAAAACACTTCAAGACCTGCGTAAACTATGATACCTTTTCTCAAATGGAAGTGTAGAAGGGTGATTAGCAGGTTACAAAACTGTTCTTTCTTTGCTTGGGACATGGCTTCACGGTGTCTTCCAGCCTTCCTCACAGTCAAGTCACGGACTGGCTAATGACATGAGAGGAAAGGAAGGTGTCCTGCCTGTGAGCACTTCTCATGAACAATCTTCCCATGAAGCAGCAGCCTTGGTAAAGAGTGGAGGCAAAAGATGGAAGGAAGCCAAATCTTGCTCCTGGGGAAGCTCTTTCCATATCTTACTGAAGGCAGTGGCTTCCAGCCACCTTGGAGGTTTCACTAATTAACAATAAGGCAGAGAAAAGTCATTATGGCCTTCCTGACTTAAAGGTCTTGCTTTAGCCTAAAAAAAGAAAAAAGAAAAAGGAAAAAAAATCCCCAGCTAAGTGTACACAGAGGGTATTAAAAAACAAACAAACAAAAAACAAACACCCCCCCCCCCAAACAACAAAGCCAAGTTCTCTGACCGAAGGAGGAAATCCTTTCTTTTATTCCCTAATTGTTTTCTATTAGGTTTGATTAATCTAACAAAACAAAGTTCTTCTCTCTGGGTATAGACACCTGAAGTATTAGTTGAGGGGCAGTCTGCTACATTAAAACTAAATAGTTGAAGAAGCTTCAGAAAAAGCTTCAGATCTCAAGTGCACAATGAATTGTAATAAGATTTGCTGCAGGAGCAGTACTCAAAGGAGACATTTTTAACCAAGGATGCAATCTACAGTGGTTAATATTAAATATATGACAGACAACAAATTATGCAATCAAAATTTTAATAACAAAGATACTATTTTTAACATGGTCAAATATACTTGGCTAAGTCCAGATTTAAAAAAAAAAGTATCTAGCCAAACAGTACAATCATACAGCTTTGTACAGAACATTCCATAGATCAACAGAAAATACATTTGAGCACAAAAATAAAAAATATTTAAAGAGAAATCTCTAAGCAGCATTTTATTTCTGCAAAACAGACATATATCTTGTACTGATTAAATATCTACAAGTGCTTTCCTTTACAAAAATACATATATTCTTAATAGACTAAGTCATTAACAATGACCTGGTAATTCTTTCACTTCAATTTGAATGATTTATAAGCTAAATCTTACAACCACAAAAAGGTTTTTATTTGTATTAAGATGTTACCACTTTTGACAAAAAGCTTAAAATATTTCATATTTCAAAGTAAAATTAGCAACATAACTTTACAATATATTCTATCATAGCTTTATTTATTGTGAGGGCTACCCTAATATAAATGGATGATTGCTGTTGTGTTGCCAGATGCAGGAAAGCAGCGGAACATTGATACTCCCCCCACAAGCTCTTGTCCTGGACCACAGCTTCATAAGGACACTTAGGCCCCCACCCCCATTCTAAAAAATACAGCAAAAGAAAACTGATCTCAAACAATGTTAGGCTGATCCCATTACATTTTAATGTGTAGAACTCCTGCTCCAGTGGACTGATGTGAAGTGTATGGATAAATAAACTAAACTGTTTTTTACTATCTCTACAATACCCAGAAATATTTAATCTTCATTTGTACTAGATTAGTTGCTTATTCTATGAAGTTCTGTAAGATGGAAGAAAACTAGATCCAGTATATTTAACATGTATGTTTCACTTGATTCTAGATTTAAAAACTATTTAAAAGCATTTCTGAAAAGTCAGTTTCAGTTTTGAATCACTGAAAAAAGGACATAACGACTATATAGACACATTTGCATGAGCATTTAAAGTAAATTATTTTTACGTTTAATTTTATAACTTTCTGAAGAGGAAGTGCTCAAGCATTTGAATTCTATTTGAAAATATAATAAGGACAGCAAATAAACACACTATTTGTGAAAACTGTGTTACAAGAAGAGAATGACTTTTAAATTACTGGAAAACCACCATTGCTTTTTAAAAACCCAACACTATGAAAACCCTATACTGTATATTTAAGTGCATTTTAATAAACTTTATCTCATGTTTTCCACCAAAATATTACTGAACTTGGTATATCAAGTAAATCCAGACACAGTTGGTTATCTTGTGCTTTGAAAGGGCTTCAGAGTTTTTAGTGTATTTAATGTTTTTCAAAACCAGATCTAGCAGACATGTTATGTTCTTTATTGCTCTCCAAACTATAGGGATGTATATCTTAAAATAATGATAATAGTATTTCAAGTTTTTTTTTTTGTTTGTTTGTTTCTAATCTGGAAAAGAAAAGTTATGGCAAATTCAGTCATTTTTTAAATTCCTATAATCAATCAACATCTGGTATAAAGTTTAACTGCTGGAAAATTCCTTATGATAGACCACAGTACATAATAGAGTGTACATTCACATTTAGTCTATTCAAGGAGGTTTACCTAGTGATCCATCAGACAGACTTCATAAAATGAGTTTTACCTTAAAGGTGGCATACAGAATGAATTGAAGGAAAAATGGCATAATAGTACACCTCTCTCGGTGTACACAGATGCTCTTGTATGGCTAAATTCTAATAATAATGCTACTGCTGAAAATTAAGACAAAGAGTTGCTTTTTCAGAAAAAAGAGGCCCTTTTTTAAGAAAACAAGACAAAACAGGCCTTTAAGAAAATTTTGCATCTGAATATTCAATAGCACTTATGTAAATCCAGTAGAATGTATTATCTTCTTCACAAGTAAGGATGTCAACATTTTTACCAAAGTCTGTCTTGAATAAAATTTCTCATATTTCTAAGAACCTGGGAGCTAAATAAGTATGATTTATTTTATACTGCCTCCATGGAAGAAAATACTTCTCAATTAAAATTTAAAATTTCAATTTCAATTTTCTTTTAAAAGTTATTCAGAAAAAATGTGTTTATCACTTTCTCATGTTTAAGGATTCCTAAAATCTGTCAGATGGTGCTGAAAAACAGTGAAAATATTTGAAAGGAAGTATGCTCTGATTATTGCAAGAAAAACCTGCATTTGACCCTTCTCACCAAGAAAATTCAGTTTAAAGCCTTTCTTTGGTGATGTTTTGTTAAATTAATCAAGGTTATTGCCTAACTATATAAAATTAAGTTGCTATCTAAAAATTTCCAACCTCCAAACTGTTAAAACTGTCTCTCCAACACAATTATTAATTAACAGCAAAATGTCTTTGGTGATATCTATATTCTTATGAAAATCTTTAAAAAGAAATTAACTTACAAGTGCCTATTTAGATATGAAAACATTCATGAGAGACAGATACAGATAACTCAAAATTGATGCAGTAAATCTAAAACAGAAATGCACTTTAGCAATGAGGCACTTTCTCTTAAATATTCAATAAAGCTAAACAGTTCACAATATTACATAACACACTTTTCTCCTTAAAGAATCAGTTCAAATTTAGATGACATTTGAGTGTAATAATATAGTTTAGCAAACCCATTACATTTATAAAATGTGGCATATTAGTTTGGGATAGATGTTCAATGAGTAAAGAAATAATATACTTTTCTAAAAGTAGTTAAAAGATGTTACCCAAACCCAAGACTGAATAGTACCTCATCAGTGAGCCTTTTAGTTTATTTTTCATGCATCTTAGGAGTCTTGATAATTTAGAGAGAAGGCCAGGTTTTGGTTTCTCTATTAACTGATGTGATTACTTCAATTAATGTGACATTTATAAACCACAGACATTATTTATATCCAAGATTCTTTGACCCCTTTATATCTAATTTTTAAGGCAGATAAAACAGATAACAATATATTTTATGGAAGTAAAGTTTTTTTTTTTTTCCAGTTTATTGCTTAAGAAACAACAGATTAAAGAGTAAATTTGGGGTTATTCTCTGATTTTACAGATTCACAATATTATTCCTATAGGTTATTAATAATGAAGCATTTGTTTTTTAGCACCTTATTTTATAAAGCTAACCAAAAAAGGTGCCTGTACATTTTTTCTATACCTGGTTGCCTGCAAATTCTATGTCCTGATGTAAGGGATAATTGGGAATTCAGTGTATAACTGGACATGACAGCAGTCCCATACTTAGAAACTCATAGGTGACATACCAAGAGGTCAGCTAGCTGAAGAAGTCTAGACTCTAGTGGCAATACCACATTACTCAAGGACCATAAACAAATGTGAACCTTTGTCCAAATAACAATTGATGCCCTTCTTTCTGTAAGTTTTTTTTTTTTTTTTTACATGTTTTGGCACAAATTCTATTGCATTTAAATAAAAATATCAGTGCTTTAACATTAAATAAAATAATTTTATATACAACTATTCTCAATTCCATAATTGTTTCCTATATATTTCCTTGTAATATAGTGAAACATATGATTAGGCAAGGGTCAAATTTAAAGAGATCTTGTATATAAAACTAGTTTATGGCCATAAGTTTGTGCTAGGAAGCCAAAATATCCAAGTCTCATTTGTGGTTTTCAAAATGAACTCTTAATTCATTTTGAGTTAAATTAATTAAAATAACTTCCATATGTGTAAAATAGTTCATTTAATCCAGATGTGATACATTTATAATAATTTAAAATATTTCTCAAGAATATCTAGGAACTAGGTTTCACAGTACAGCAAAATAATTTCTGTAACTAAATAACAAATTCAGTTTTTTGGAGGAGTGTAATGGTTTTTTCCAAGCATTGATAGTTAATAAAAACTGCCTTTTAAATTCTGTTTATGAACCCTTCCAAGAATACACACAATCTAACAAAATGAACCTAAGAAAGTACTGCTGTAAACTTCTTCACCAAAGTCAGAACAACAACAGAAAACTTGCATACAGACTTTTGGACTTGATAAAACATATATGTAAAAGATAATTATTAACTTTAAGCTTTTACATTGTGAAATACAGCAAAATTGAGATGTATATTGTGTATTTCTTAGAGTTGTACAATGTTTTATTTCTATGAAGCATTTTGACATCCAAAGGTGTTAACTGTAATACATTTTACTGGAAAATGTAGCACAGCTACCATGTGTACAGTTTAAAAACTATGTGTGTAACACATAGATTGTGCTCATGTCAGAAATTCTAAAACAATTTCTCCTAATTTCCAAGATTTTTTCCTAAATTTCAAGGTTGTTCCAAAGCAACTGATAAAACAATTTCTAAGGAGGTTTGGTGAAAACAAGCATGAATTTTAAATGCTTTAAAATGAAGTTTTTTTTTTTTTAATCTAATTTAAGGTAAAAAGACTTTCTCTGACTTGCAGACTAATCTGAAATGAATGGAAGACTTAACAAAACTGCAAAATCAACATCATCATAGTTCTGACCTTTACTGAGCTCATGTATAAAATAATAATCCCCCCCATTACTACAGTAACTAAAAGAAAATATCCTTAAACCATTAATTTTGGTTAGCATGTTTATCCACTATACTGTATTTTATCTATTTTGATGCATATGGTTTGGAAATGTGATAGGTAACTAATAAGTTTGAATCTACAACTCTTTTTGAGACTTTGAAGCCATAAAATGTTATCTGCTCTAAAAATCCTAACATTTAAAATCATCAGACATAACCCTCTGCATGCCACAACGACATACACCTAAGGCCAATTTAAAAAGAAAAACAAAGCATTCATTAAATGACAGCAACAAAGTAATAATACATACATCAAATGGAGTTTCATGAAGCAGCACCCGCTTGTCATAAGGCATTAAGAAAGATTAACCTTACTTACTTACACATTAATTTTATTAGAAGTAAATGTGATCAGCTGCCAACATTGTGAATGGTTGTGAATCTAACTTAGGTTGTCCAAGAAGTCACCTACATTTCTGATCTGGAGGGCTAACACGCCTTCCTTGTGCAAATTGGTAGACTACACAGAGAGATGCTTAGAATGTCTACAATTATGATGTGCTCCAATGTTAAAGAATAATTGGAATTCCTCACAAAAGGACTTGCACACTGAAGAGTGAACTATTTCTTACACAAAAAGCTTACAAAGAATAGGACGGTGGCTCAGAAACCACTTTTCTAAATACAGTTCCATATAAAAATAATTTCAAGATATAATTATTAGGTTCTTGTACAGTACCCTATTTAAACAAGGATAAAATAGTTAAGTATGTGAAAACTGCAACACCACAAAAATTGAGCCATTTTACTAGTGTAATTAAACATTTGAACAATCTTGGAACAGGCAAGCAAAATATTCAGAAGGATGAATCATGGCTGCACACCTAACTGATTCCAGCCATGATGTGCACACTGTGAGACAGCACAAATACCTTATGCAGATGGTTCAGTAGCAGAATGGCACTTGGTTTGCTCTTAATATAAACAACATGAATGTAACTGACAATTTCAGAGACAGACAATGGCCTTATTTGCATGCTGAGAATCTGTGTCCCTCTAGTCCAACAACGTTCACTGTGCAATCTGTTGATGAGTAAACAAATAGTGCAGGATTCATTTCAGTGAATCTAGGCCCCTTGGTCTAACCGAAATCAATTCTTGGTCGATACTGCAAAACCATAGGGTATGACTATAAAATAAAAACAGATGATGAATAAGACTGTGTTTGCATAAAAACAATATAATTTACAAACAAAAGATTTCAAGCATTTGGGATTATAATTTACTACATTTCCTGATGCTAGTGATTATACCAATTAAGATTTAAGTTGCTATTTACAATTTAAATTATTACCATTAACATTATTTCTTTTGATTGCCATTATTTTTCTTCAATCAGTCAAGTTTTCACTAATATGGAGCAAGTTCAAAGTCTATAGACATGGTGTGGGGTGGGTTGCATATGTGATCAAAGAGAGGTGGGGCTTGTGGAAGATTATAAGCTACATGTCCCATTTCCAAGTATCTCACTAGTAAACCAGATGTTGGGGTGGGAGTATTGGGGGTAGGGGCTGAACAAATGGAGCTGCCGCTGGTGAGAACCCACTGAGTCACACATTAAGAGACTCCATACTCTGAATCTATGAAACAGGAGTAGATTTCACAAAGCACACTTTTTATAAGTTTGATATTTTTTGTCATTGTAGCATTTAAAATTTATTTTAATGGTCTTTTACAAATATTGAAACACAAGTAGTCAATGTCACATGAAATATTTAGGTCAGTGCATTTTTTCAACAGTCAGTTGATACAATTATATATTCAGATCCATTATATAATTTTAAAAGGTTCATGTTGTCCCAGGTGTTGCTCTACTTAGAAAAGGTATCATAAAACTAGCTACCATGTAGTACTAGAAAGAATGTTTTGCAGATAAAGGCATATGCCATGCCACCTCTGCATCTGTTTTTACCTCTAGTTTCCATAATAATACAGAACCAAAACACCATAAAATTGGAAAAGGTCTGGAGAACCAATAATTTTCCTTTTATTAAAGCTGTAGGTTTTCCTTTGTAAAATGAAATTTGAGTAGCTACTTTCATGGAATCAAGAAAAGGAGGGGATGGCGGCTAATTGATGTTTCTTCATTGGTGTAGGTGAATGAAAAAAATCCAGTACAGAGAACTTTATTCTTTCACATAGATACAAGGGAGAGACTGAGATTTTACAATTCTGAAAATGATCACTGCAGTACTTACAGCTACAGTACATATTGACAAGACTCAACATTGGGGTATCTTTTACCTTTCAGTTCATGATAGGACACATGGGTAGGAATAAAAATGCTCTCCAAGGTGAAGAAGTAAGGGATATGCCACTACTAGCTTTCTAAGAGCTAGAGTAACAATCTTAGTCTCTTGAGTTTTTCACAGTCTAAAATTATTTTGGTTTTAATTTTACTTGTTTTCATTTTCAACTTTATGTAGTTCCTGCAGAATCAGATTATCTAGGAGTTGGGCACAGTAATCTATATTTTACAAAACTCTCTTGGAAGTTTCTGAAGTTAATTCCCATTCTACTTCACTCCAACCCACAGCTTTCTGTTTATTATAATATTCTTCACTTTTTCTTTCCATTCCAGACTGTTGAATTTGCACATATTCTTTAATTAAGTTACTTATTTTAGAAAAACATTCAACATATACAGAAGTATCCATCAACAATGGATGAAAGCAGAGAGGGGAATAAAATGGCTTGGTTGTCACTGGTTGAAATTTTCTCAGATTTGGGCTGAAAATGGTTTTGTATCTTCCCTCCATAAAACCATTTGTATTGATTCTAAGACTATGTATGTAAAAATTTTACTGAAATGTGTCATAACATTGAAAATTCTTCAGTTATACTTTAAGTTTTATTTGTGTTTCAGTTACTTTCTGAAGATGGCATCCCACTTACTAAGTGAAATATGGCCTTTCTTTGCATTAAGTGATTGCACTGATTCTGTTTCATAGTTTCTAGTCCTCAAGACTCATTGTAATAAAAACAATACACTATAAAAGTGTACATTTTAAATGTGACAATTTTAGAAATGATTAAAACTCTCCTTGGTTGATTCACTTTTTCCCTTAAAGAATGAATTCTTTTTTTAATCATAAAACTGTTTTTATTATAGATTTGAAAAATACAGAAAAGCATCAAAAATAAATAAATAAAAATTATTTAGATCCTATATTTAAAGATCCTCCAGTCTTTTTATCTACATTTTTTTTCAAAACTGGAATCACGCCAAACATATTTTTCATAAACAATTTTGTCCATTAAAAACCTTTGTGTTCATTTAAAATTTCATATACACGTTTCTATACCATTTAATGCATGATCATTATTTTCCCCTTTTTTGTGTACTAAGGATTGAACTCAGGGGTACTTGACCACTGAGCCACATTCCTATTCTGTATTTTATTTAGAGACAGAGTTGCTTAGTGCCTTGCTTTTGATGAGGCTGGCTTTGAACTCGTGATCCTCCTGTCTCAGCCTCCCAAGCCGCTGGGATTACAGGCATGCGCCACCACACCTGGCTCATGATCATTTTTTAATGGTTCTATCTTATGCTATTAAAAAAGGAACTAGGGGCTGGGGTTGTGGCTCAGTGGTAGAGCACTTGCCTAGAATGTGTGAGGTACTGCGTTGATCCTTAGCACCACATATAAAGTCTATTGACAACTAAAAAAAAATTTTTTTAAAAAGGAGCTATATGTTAACTGTATTTCCTTTTTGCTATACATTTGATATTATTTCATTTTCATGATATTATAAATTTATCTTGACCCACTGATTCATATCCTTCCCCCAGGACAGATTCCTAGATGTGGAACTACTGATTTAAATAGCACATACATTTTAAGGGTGTTTTGATAAATATTATTACACTGGTCTTCAAAAAGCTGTTCTATTTTTACATTCCCCTAAGAAATATGAGTGACCATGCCTCCAGAGCCTTAGTGAGTATTATCATTTACCCCTCTTAATTTGGCAATTTAGTAAACTTAAAATAGTATCTCATTATTTTTTTTCATTTTTTGACTTCCAAAGAAGTTAATGTTTAGAATCTGCATATGCTTATTATTGTATTTCTTTTTTCTGTAACTTGCCTAATTATGTTCTTTGTTCATTTTTTTTCTGTGGAAAGTTATGCTTCTTCTTACAGATTTATACAAATTCTTGATGTATTAATGACATTAAACCTTTTTGTTATCTATTATAAATCTTTATGTAGTTATGAGATTTTTACCATATACTTTTCAATATTAACAGTTAACTTGATCGGTTTTTATCTTTTTTACAGATACATTGTGAAAGACCATTCCCAATCTGACATCAGTTACTCAACTATATCTTCTTCTTGATCTTTTATGGTATCATTTTGAATATTTATCACTTTAAACCATCGGAAACTTATACTGGTGTATAATGTGAGGTATGGATTAAACTCCCCTGTCACAGTCTGAGTACAATTAATGAAAACAAGCCTTACTATATCTGCATCCAACATTCAACACTTCTCCAAATGCATGATTTCCAACGACCCTCTTCTGTACTGTCTACTCTAGCACCACTAGCCTCCTTGCAATTCTTAAACAACCAGACATACCCATTGCTGAGTGCCTCTGCAGTGTGTTCCCTAGGACTGAGTGCTCTACAAACAGATATTCATATGGCTATGTCTCTCACTTCCTTTTGATCAAAACCTACCCTATCAAGAGGCCTTACTTGATTATCTTAAAAAAATCTCAATTAATCTATTTTCAATTTCTTCTAAGACTAAAATTTACTTGTTTCTTTTTCATCTGTTATAGTCATTAGAGTAAAGTTCCATGAGAAAAAAAAGGTTTGTGTTCATTTTAATTCTATATCCTCAAGGCTAGTAGAGTGACCAATGTCTACTAAATGCACAATACTAATATGCTCAATGATAAATGAATCTTTTTTTCTTCCATTAGTTTAAGATACTGTTTCCATAGATTCATACATCTAGAGTCTATTCCTGAATTTTTTAAATTCATGTCTATATTTAAGTTAGTACCTGATTTTAATTATTTCAGCTTTATGATACATGCATGTTTGTATGTGGCAGTACACTTGTCCCCTCATTACTCATTTTAAAAATGTACATGACCAGAAGCATCTGGGGGAGGGGGAGATAAAGAGATTTTATTCTCTTCCTATTAGGAAAGACAGTGAAAAGGTCTTCAAGAGGAGTGACAATTGATCGCCTACTCATTACAACCTTTTGGTATCACTCAGCAGAGGCATCTGTATTTTTTGATGAACTTTAGAATGCCTGAATTTGTCAAGTCAGGTAAGAACCTAGAAAAGATATGTCTGAAATTGTGTTTAAGTTCATAATTTTATCATGGGTGAATTGACATCTGTATAATATTTAATTAAATTTCTGCTGTGTGAATTGGAATTTTGGATAAATATGAAGGGATGCTTGTTCTTAGGAAATATTTGCTGCAGTTTTTAATTGTCAACTGTCCTAATACGTAATTTATTTTTAAATAGTTCTACAAAAAATAATACATAAGGAAAGCAATAAGAGAAAGGTAAAGGAAGAGAGAGGGAGAGGCAAAAAAGGCAGGAAATGTAATAAACTGTTAATTGGTAAATCTAGGTAAAGGTAAAGGCTATTTAATTATTTCAACTTTCCCACTGTTTTGAAAAAATTCAAAATTAGAACCTGTTAGGAAAAAATTCAGGACTTAACACTGAATTTTATTAAATATTGTATGTACATATGTGTGTGTATCTATATGTGTGTGAGTATGTATGTATATATATATATATGTATATTTGTGTGTGTGTATATATATATGAAAACACTTAAAAAGAGGAGATAACCCCATAAAATTAACCCATTCTTGCATTTCTGATAAAAATTCTACTAGGTCTTTGTTATTCTTTTAGTATAAAATGTTAGTATGTTTAGTGGATCAAATGTACCCAAGAAAGGCTAGGAATGTAGCTTGATAGAACACTTGCCTAGCATGTGTGAGACCCTGGATTTGATTCCTAGCACTACCAAAAATATTATACAAAAGAATATTTAGCATATTTTAGTGTATTACTTAGCATGTTCATACTTATATTCAAAATGAGATCTGGTACTAGTTTTCTAATGTGCGTTCTCTGTCAGTTTTGCTATCATGGTTATTCTGCCTTTTTTGAAACAAATTTGGAAGAATTCTTTTTCAATGATTTAAAACTATATACAACATGGGAGAGATCTACTTCTTGAAATTTGGAGAATGTGACTGTAAAACCACTTAGGTATCTCTCTCTCTCTCTTTTTTGGTACTGGGAATTGAACCCAGGGGTACTTAACCACTGAGTCACATCCCCAGCCCTTTTTATATTATTAGTTAGAGACAGGGTCTCCCTGAGTTGCTTAGGTCCTTGCTAAGTTGCTGAGGCTGGCTTTGAACTTGTGATCTTCCTGCCTCAGCCTTCTGAGCCACTGGGATTACAGGTATGTACCACTACACATGGCCTACTTACATATTTCTTGAGGAAGTTAATTCTTTAAAATTTTTTATGCCATTTGTGAATTAATGGTTTAACTTGTCTTTCTTTTTGGGTTAAGAAAAAATTTTTTTAGTGGTGCTGGGAATCAAATCTAGGGCTTCATACATGCTAGGAGGTAAGTGCTCTACCACTGAGCTACATTCCTAGCCCTTCTTGGGTAAATTTTGAACCACTGATATTTTCCTAGAAAGTTTTCTATTTCAGGGAATTTTCACAAAATTAAAAAACTTAATATTATACAGCTCTATATATACATATAATGCATATTTTTTCTCTCCCTCTTTTTTTCTTTTGGTACTGGGGATGGAACCCAGAGGTGCTTTACCACTGATAAACATCCCCAGGCCTTTTAATTTTTTATTTTGAGACAGGGTCTTGCTAAGTTGCTGAGGACCTTGCTAAGTTGCTGAAGCTAGCCTCAAATTTCTGATCCTCCTGCCTCAGCCTCCCCAGTCACTGGGATTGTATATACAATATATTCTTGAAAATGTTTCTTAGAAAATTTCTGGTTTTGGCTAAAGGTACATACAATTAACTACAAAATCAATTTTTTAATAAGACTATTACCTACATATATATATATATATATATACATATATATATACACACATATATATATCTACATATGTGAGACCATTATCTATAATGAAGTATTGAAGAAAAAAAAGGAGTATTGTATAGATTTGAAAATTTGTCTAATCCAGTCATTTTCTAATACTTTGCACCAAGATTTAATAATATCTTTTTTTTTCCCTAAGGACACAGACATTGATACTAAGAATAAAATTAAAAAAGCTGTGTATGGGTTATAGCTATGAACAATATACAACTATGGCTCAGCCTCAAATCAGCTACAAAGCTTAAAGCTGAAACATTTATAAACTTCAGAGTTTTATAAACTTCACCAGCTCAACTAAATTATTTGCTCACCCTTCCCCTAATCTGTGAAATATAAGGTAAAGAATGATTTTTCACCCTAAATGATGTCCTCTTGGCCTTTACAGATGTCATTATGTTTGCTTACTCCACTGCTAAAAAAACTAGGACTTAAACATTGTTTATGAAAAAGCATACATTTTAATGAAGGCATGGGGATTCCCACAACATAGCACTGACCAAAAGACTGAGGGAAATTTTAGATAAACTGCTAATTCAAATTTTTTTATTAGTATCAAAGTGTTAATACTTAACATTCATTCATTTGTCCCAATTCCAAAACTGCCACACTGAAGTTTACTAGTTCTAAAGTTGTTACATAATTCTCCTTTCTTGGGGCTCCAAGGAAATAGGATGAAGACTACCTTAATTGCTGGCATAAAAAACAATGGATATTTTAAAGAAATGCTATGATTAGTCCACAAGATTAAGGTGGATCATAGATCATCTCTGAACCTAACAATAATCCTTACTATAGTACACTTAAGTCTCTACTTTCCAAAATTTTCTTAAGTGTATTTTTATTAGATAAACTTTTGTCAGATACGTGTTCAAGTATAATCAATACATTATTAAATTAGCTCACTATCATTTCCTTATTAAAAGAGGAAACAGGATTAAAGAACTTAGAGCAGTGCCCTATAAGCAAGCTCACAATTAGATTTTGTTTTTGCTACTATTTAGTCACCTAACTTGGCATTTCATCTTTCACTTGTGGATGAATGGCTCATCAAAAAAACAAAACAAAACAAAAATACACAACATTTTGGACTGGGAATATAGCTCAGGGGTAGAGTACTGCTTAGTGTGTGGAAGGTGTGGGTTTGATCCCCAGCACCGCAAAAATAAAAATAAAATCACACTTATACAAAGAAGGCAACATCCCGATCCAATATGGATCAGAGATTTCTCAAGGACTGAAAGTTGTAATTATCAAAACCTCATAATGACTCATAAATAATGGCCTTAACATTTATAATTTCATTTTATATTCAATAAAGTTAAATAGTTAAATCAGAATAACTAAAATAATGGGGGAATTTGGGGGATTTAAATTTAGAAAAGATCATAAAAACATCAGTTTTACAAAGTGACATGTCTTAGGAACTCAAGTTGGGGATGAAGTGATCACTGCCATGGCATCATGATGGTCATATGTACCGTCGTGAGTGCCTCTTACCTGATACAAAGGGCCATCCTGAGAGCAGACTTGCGAAGCTGAGCAGTTCAGACACCGAAACTGCGGAGGAGATGAACTCATCAGATAAGAGGCATCCACAACTGGATACATATTTAAAATTGATTATTTAAAATATTTTAACGTTAAACATTAAGAGTCAACATGATTAATTTAAAAAACACTGAGAAAATGATAGTTGGTCTTGAAAAAAATAGATTTAATAACTTAGTGATTGGTAAAATTTAGCTTGAAGTAATTTTAGTAACTAGCTACAAGTTAGGTTAATATTTTGAAAATACCAATATGGTATCCTACCCTTTTCATCTCCTTTTCAAATACTAGTTCCTGAGAAAATCCTCACTTCTTGGTACACGAGGGCACCCTCTTTCTTCCATCCCTTCCTGTGATCAGTCTCTCCTAGGTCTCCTCTTCAACTACCCCTGAAAGTAGCACTGTTCAGTGAGATCAGAGCTCTGTGTGGGGCACGGAACTTCACTCAACCTATAAGGGATCCATTTTCTGTTTTATTTAGGTTCTTTATATTGTCCAAATTAGAGTCTTAGTCTCCATATCTATTTTAATAGCACTAGATTATGAGCTCCTTGAATATATTTCATATTTATACTTGCGGTCTTACAGATAAGACCCAGAACTGACACACAGCAGCCACTCATTAAGTGTTTTATGAGTAAATTAAGAATAAATATATTTTTAAACTACTGAGTAGATAGATTCATTTGTAAACCTACTACCTTTTAAAAGTTTAACCACATGTGAAATCATTATTAATCTTGATTTCTAAAATATGCTACAACTTGTTAAATGTAATTTTCATTGTAATGGGACTATAAGACATAATATATTTTAAAAATTATGCATATATGAATTCAACAATGCATATTCTTCAAAATGGATAAATTAAATACATAAAAAGTTATAAATGAATCAGAATATTTCTAACTTCCCACAGAAGCTTTTAAAAAATAAACTTCGAAAGATTATAAATTTTCTATTTCCCCAAAATACTTGAGCAATTTTTTTTCCTTGGAAGCTGGTCCTTGATTTTGAGTATAGTGCTCATCAATATGCTATAAAATGTACCCAATAATATGATCCTTTGGAGACTTCCTTTTTCTTTGAAGAGTTTGTAAGCTCTGTCCTATTTGACTTTGCCTGACCAGGCAAGTTGCACAAAGCATCTATAAGAATAGAGAGTTGAAATGGAAAAGGCAATTTCACTAGTTCTTCTTTTTTCTATTAGTCTCTTTGGTATCAGTCAAGACGGGTATCTTTGCTTTTTCTAAAACTGCCAAATAATATAAAAATAAATTAAAGAAAGGTAGACAAGCATGGTACAGTCATTTTTGTGCTAGACTAGCAGATGCTGCTGGAGGAGATGAAACTAACCAGGATCACCTGGGAAAAGGCTGTGATGACCACTGACAGTGTATACTCACCCTACTCAAGAAGGAATGAGCAGGAAGACATGACTCCATGGCAAAAAGATTGAATAGAAAGATATTGACAGAGGTCAGAGGTGGAACCAAGTGAAGGAGGAGGCAACTATGATCATAATGAAAGTTAACACGTATGAGCTATTACTAAGACAATGAACATTTATTATATCAGGCACTCTGTTAAGAACTTGAGTATATAATAGTTCATTAATTCTTGTTCAACTCTTCAACACATTTTTTAATTTTTAAAGATCAACTAAGGAAAACTAGGAAGCAGGACACACCTGGGAGAAAATTACTACAACTTAACATAACAAAAGATTCATACTCAGAATATATAAAGAGCTCCTTGAAGACAATGAGAAAAAGACAAACATAAATGATGAAAAAAAATAAGACCATGAATATGAAAGGTGACAGATGAAATCTAAAATTGATAATATGCAGTGTTGGTAAGGATGTCAGAAAATGGGCACTCCCTTGTATATGGTATGATTATAAACTGTTCTTTTTAGAGAACATTTTTTTTCAACATTTCTCAAAATTTAACATATATATACTCTGTTGTAAATCTACTTCTAAGAATCCAATGGATATGCTTGCACATGGGCAATAAATACATGTATCCAAAAATATATGGCAATGTATATATGTCAAAAAACCTTAAAAAATCAAAATGTCCACCAAGCTATTGCATTAATTAAACAGTGCTACATCCACACATATTGAATTTTATCACTATATTAAAAAGAATTATTTCAAATTTTATTATTTCTCCACAAGATTTATTGCCAAGCAAGAAAAAGAAGTCACAAAACAATACACACAGTTCAGTTTCAGAAAATAGTAATGACCACTGGCATGGATATTATGATGAAGATCCAAGCATTAGATTGATGACATTAGATGACTGAGCCCTTTCCAAACTAATTCTGCACCTTCAATTTGTAGATATGGAAGCCAAAGAACACGTAAGTAGTCATAGAACACACTAAAATCCTATTATTCAAGGATGGTCAAAGATCAGATACACTAGTTTCTCCTGGGAGCTTTCTAGAAAGAACCTTGGGCTCTGTCCCAGACCTACTGAGTCAGTATCTGTATTTTATCAAAATCCCAAGATGATGCGTATTTGGATTAAAGTTTGAGAAGTACCGTTTATTTTTTAAAAATATATCTTCTCCTGTTAAGAAGCAAAACATCCTAGTCAGCCATGAGTACAAGAAATCCTGAAGTGGCAATATTATTAAGAACTGAAAAAATTTCTAAGAGATATCTAAGTTTGACTGGAATTTTGCTTTGATTCCTAAAGATAAAAATATTTCAAAAACAAACCAAAATGGAGAAATGGGTCCAGAAAGGGCAGGGGCTAGAGAAAAGGGTGTCTAAGCTTGAAGTGGAACTAGTCCAGGACAGAGGAAAGCAGTGGTGCAGAAGGTGCGTGGTGCAGGGAGACACCGCACTACTTGAGGACTTCAGGCAAAATTGATTTTCCTGAGATTGCTCAGGAGGGTAGGAATGGGACAAGGCAAGGGGTCATGTGAATATGGAGTAGCCTTGCTAGAAGCGAAATAGCCAATATAGAGAGGAAAGAAAACTACAGTATGGAACATATGAATAGATATCCCACAGAACCAAATATAATGAAAAACTATAAGGATGCCAATTCCAGCGAACAACCTAGAAATATAACTCACTGCCAATCACAATCCCATTCAAAGGTTCATCTGGAAGAATGGGTAAAACTAGACAAAACAATTTAAACAAAATAGGCATTTTTGCCCCAATAGGTATTAATATACATCATAAAGAAACTTAGAAGACCTATTTGCTTTCTAAGACATGTTAGTTTGGACTCTAACCAAACTTATCCCAAAGTAAATGGACAATTTTCTAAAAGGGTTTTTAGATAGGGGTGTTGTATAATCAGATTTTTAAGAAGCTATATAATGTGTAATGCTGGTTCAGAATAAGACCTGCTCAAAAGAACAAACCAGAATACCCAGGGGTATATATACATATGTGTATGTGTGTATACATCCATATACATGTGTGTAGATAATGTTGATATCTTGAAATAATGAGGTAAGGTATGGATTATTCAATAAATTATATTTCTGATTAAAAAGATTTTAGAATAAAATAGAGTTGACTTGTGAATATGTGTGTGCAAATAAATTAATCCCAGATGGATTAAAATGTTTACTATAAGAAAGTATAAGAAGTGAAAGAACCACATTGTAGTCATTAGTTTAGGAAACAACCCTAACCCAAAGCAGAGCTAGTTATGAATGGCAGTAGGTGGAATAATGAGAGCTTTTCAGACATCCTGGCCTTTTGATGGCAGAGATAGGAAGGGATGAATCATAAAAAAAATAGTATGGGCTTAATGAAGAAATGATGGTTTTATGACTACTGCTACATTTGTCCAGGTCACTCTTCTGCCAGAATTCATCTAACATAATAATTTTGTACTTAATTGGAACCTGAGCAAGAATTCAAAGTTTATTTAACAGAAAACAAATGAGAAACTGAGATTCAAATAAACGAAATTATCTTTAGGATATATTTCACATAACTACTACTTTATAAAATATAAAATTTTCATTTAATTTAGCCTTCAAACAAATGTGTTGGGCAGTGTGTTAGGTGCTGGAGATTCGACAGTGAACAAATGAAAATCCCAGTCTTTTTATTTTTTATTTTTTTGCACCAGGGATTGAACCCAACAGCACTTAACCACTGAGCCACATCCCCAGCTCTATTTATTTATTTATTTAATTAAAATTTGAGACAAGGTCTCTCTAAGTTGCTTAGGCTTGCCTTGAACTTGCAACCCTCCTGCTTCAGCTTCCTGAGTTGCTGTGATTACAGGCATGCGCCACCATGCCTGGCTAAAATCTCAGTTTTCAGATTACATTTTAGTTAGGGGACAAATAATAAACATATAAACAAGAGACACAGTATGTCAGATGGCTTAAAATAACCATGGAAAACAACAAGCATGAAAGGAATTAAAGAATATCATCAGAGAGGGAGTTATTGATTTTAAGAGTGGTCAGTGGCCTCACTGAGAAGGTGACATAGAAGCCAAATTATTGAAGTAAAGGGTGTAAAGAACTAGTTGGATGAATACCTGGAAAGGCAATACCAGTAGGGCATGTTTGAGGAAGCACAGAAGATACTGTGGCTAAAGGGCTGTAAGCCAAAGGGAGAGGAAATGGTAATGTGTGTGTTGTGGTCAGGGGACAGAGAGAACTGAATGGGAACCATCTCTGTGGGTCTCTGGAAGGACTTTGGCTTTTATCTAAATGATACTAAATGTTATTGAACAGAATGGCACAGAGTGACATGTCCTCTAGCTGTGGTATCAGGTGAGGAGAATATGTGGGCAGGGTAGAGCCCAGCTGGTAGACTTTCAGAATCATTATGGAGAATGGCCATGGTGAGTGAGACCAGAGTGGTAGTGAGACACAGCTGGATTCTGATTCTAGTATTTTGATGGCAGTGGTTAGAATTTGCTAAAGATGAATGAAAGAAAAAGAAAGTAATCAGGGCTGATTTCAGGAATTTTGGTCTGAGCAACTGGTAAAATGAAGCTACCAACCTCAAAACCACTGAGACTATGAAGACTGAGGGAGACAACAGGTTTGGAGAAGAACAACCAAACAACCAGGATTATCATGAAAAAAAAAAAAAAAAAAAAAAAGAAATAGACTAATATGTTACTTTACTATTGTACTAGATGTAAAAGGTGGTAATTTTTATTATTGTTTAGTTTTTCACCTAAGTGGTAAATCATAAGATATTGAATCACTTTTTGAACTTTTACTAAAATATGACTCAAACAACAGCCAGGTTCATTTAAAAAGGGGTAACACAGACTTCTCTCAGGAGGGAGAAGGGAGCCATTGCTGGTATCCTGGTATCTCCAACTAAAGAATTCAATTATTCAGAAATGGGTTATCAGAAATGTAATTATAGTAAAAACTGGTTTAACTGATAGTCTATTAATACAAAATTTCTGTGAATTAGCTCTAGCTTTAAAATAATTGGCAGTGTGGGCAACTTTTGGCAGGGATCTTGTGAAGGAAAGGTGAGCACCAGCAGAGGCCTCACACTGATGGCCATTTACATCTCTTTTAATCACTGAACTACCAAAGAAAGCTAAATGGATATTCAATACAATGTTAACATTATATGTAATATTACAATATTCCCTCCCCAACAGTAGTGGCTAAGAGAACTTACTCTCTCTGCAGTCTGCACCTGGTATCTGACAGATTTTGGTTTAAAAATGCTTAAAACAAAAGTAATTCATACACAACCCTGTAAAAAACACTATAAAATGTCAAGAAAGGCAAGTAGTTATTTACCAAATACAAGGACAATTACATTAAAAAAATGAACCCCAAAGAGATTCGATGAGTTCTTTGAGATCACACAACTAGTTAGTGACTGACACTAAATACAATTTTTTCTTCCTGGTCTTGAACTCTTTTTGCTATGGCTAAAGCATTCAGCTTCACAAGGAAGGATTCACCCACGTGAGACTCAAATAGGAAAAAATTACGATTTAAGAAGTTAGGTGATTCATGTATTATTATATCATATCAAGACATTTCTTCTGAAAAACAGCCAAATGTTTTACCCTCTGTTTGCTTTATAACAGTTCCAAAGATATTTACATTCAATGTAAGTATGTTTGAACTACTGAAACATGGCAACCCCTGTTATATCTGGATTTTACATTACCTATCCTTGGGTGAGGTAACAGTTCTTGATTTTGTGTTTTATTTTATGAGTAATTTACATTTTATAACAAAATAAAATAAAACCTACTTACAAAAAAAAACACATTACATTACTCAGAGTTGAAAAGTACAACATTGTACCACAAACACCACAGAATCTTAATGTCTTAAAGGTGACCTTAGAAGTTATCTAGTCCAATGTTTCAATCAGTCTTAATTAGGCTTATTCATCACTCAGATCATGAAGAGAATTTCTGGTAGTATTACTGTATTATTCCTTACTCCCACAAGTCAGTCTTACAAATCTTAGTGCCTCAAATTTCCCTAATATCCCATGTTACTTAGACTCAGGTGTAGTTAAACCTATATTAGGACTAATAAAAAATATAGAGTTCAAAATACAAAATTTTCAAGCTGGGCGCAGTGGCGCATGCCTGTAATCCCAGCACTTGGGAGGCTGAGGCAGGAGGATCTCAAGTTCAAAGCCAGCCTCAGCAATGGCGAGGCACTAAGCAACTCAGTGAGACCCTGTCTCTAATAAAATACAAAAAAGGGCTGGGGATGTGGCCCAGTGGTCGAGTGCCCCTGAGTTCATTCTGGCACCAAAAAAAAAAAAAAAAATTTTTTTTTTCTTTTTGGGGTTTTCTCCTTTAAATAATTTCTCTTAGGGCCTAGGCACAATAATTGATTTCTGGTATCAGAAACCACAGCAAATTCACTTACCCTTAGGCCTGATTTTACATTTTCAATGGTAAGGAGGTACCTGCAAAAGAGATTATCCAGATTCTACCCTATATGTCCCTTTTATCACAACTCTAAATGAATTCTCTTATTGATCATTAATTATACTAGTTAGGACAGTACTTAGTCTCCTCCACCCCCACTCTATATACTTATAAGTTCCTATTAGTTACTGTGTTTTAAAAAAAATATGTTTTATCTGTCTTGAGGTTAGCAGAATCCTGAGCATATTTTAATGGAATTTTAAACTCACCTTAAAAAATAAAAACACATATAACACATACATTGGTCTTATAACTGGACCAGTTTTCAGAATGCTGGGACAAACAAGAGGAATCAAGTTTCTTCTTCCCAAGCCAGGTTTTTAGAAAATTCCTAAATAATATTGTTAAAATTTAATAATGTAACAGCAAATAACTAAATATACACATAGGTAAATATAAAAGCAATTTACGTTTTCTCCTCTTAGTCGCCATCTTGTCATATAGATGAATTCCATAGTATGATCCTTCCCCATAATTTCACCATTGCACAGCACATCCAACTTTAAAAAGAAGTTACAGATATATTAACAGAAGTAATTTTCAATTCATAAATGTTATACTTTTATTTTCAAATTTCATGAGATCCAAACAATTATAACAAAATATAACTATTCATTATTTAAAAGAACACTAAATATTTTTATTTTCTAGCACTTTTCTTTCTCACTGAATATTAACAATTCAGATATAAGTAAAGGGCTCTCAAGTTCATACACATAATTTATAAATGCAATACAGACCTTCTTAGTCCACATCTCTCTGCAACCTTAAAGGATTTAGACATACTTCTGTGATTGCCCCTTGCTGAATGAGAACAAACTGTAGCAAGCTCACAGTTTCTTACAGCTTTGCTGGCTTCTAAATTCATCTATCAGAATCCTTTAACTTTCCAGGATTGAAAGGGGTTACTTAGTTCAGATTTTAAAAAGGTAATGAATGTGGATACAGTAATTTATGGAACCTTTGAAGTATATGAAAATTTCTAGTAATTATTGATAACTAAATTGACACAACATTTAGGACTACAGCACAGGTCTGTGTTCTAGGGCTAGCTGGGTTCTCTGCTTTACTTGGTTGGTACTTGCACAATAGTTACAGGATTCTCTTCTTACCATGCATAAATTGTCAATAAAGGGTTATACTTATAAATGCTCATTTTTGGTGTAGGTTGCAGGAACCAAACAACCCCCCAAATCCTTGTGAAGGCCACAAGAACTTTGGCTATTGTTCATTATTTGACAAAGCATAATCAAACAGATCTCTATAAATAACATTTCAATTCTCTAGCTATTGAAAGCAATTAGTAAGATTTCATAAGTGTGAAGAGGAGTTCTAAAGGATGAGTTCTAAACAATTCTGTCTGGCTAGACAGAAACTATAGTTTTGAATATTAAGTCTAAAACAAATATAGTCCCAATTGTATTAGACATGTGAAACTGAATTACTGATTGGTGACTCATATGAACTTCAAAATGTTTTTCAGACATCATTTTATTAACTCTTAAAAAAACAAAGTAAATAATCTCCCTTTATTTATATTGCCTGTAAAATCCACAAAGAAGTAAAGGAATTTATATAGGATGCTATTACTAATCATGTAACAACTAAACTATCCTTCCCCAATTAGCAAATCTGTGACAGAAGTTTTAGCTGTCAGGCATTTCATTAAATTATCCCCTACCATGCCAGGCAGCAAAATAATGGGAGACCAATCAATATTTCTATGAAATCATAGGAAAATTCTTTGGGATAGATAAGGAATGGATAATAGGAAAATTCTTTGGGATAGATAAGTGGAATGAATCTGTTTTCTTTCCATCTTAGTCTACAACAAATATAAACTTGCCATAAGTAGTACTGAGAGTAAGTGCTCCTAGCTCTAACAACTTTTTGAACAGAAACTACAAATTGGTAAATTAATGAGTAAGACTTAAAGTAAGGAGATAAAACTACATGGCATTTTTCAAGAAGAAAATAAACTATAAAACCACATCATAAAAATAATTTCATTGTCTACTTTTCACTGTGGTTATATGTATAAATTGTTATCTTTTACTTTTACCAATCATTGAGCTTTGACACGTAATTGTTGCAATTTTTTCGACACAAAAATTGATGTCTCTGAAATTTTTTCTTTTTTTGTGTTTGTTGGGCCAAACCATAACTATATATATATATATATATATATATATATATATATATATATATATATATATATATATATAAACTAACTCAGACTAATTAGTCATCAGAGTAAACTTAAGTAAGATCAAAGGCTTCCTTTAAAATATAGACTTCATACCTGTCAATGACTGTTCAAATCCTATCAGATTATATTTTTCCTATGGTTACTGTTTATAATATTTTCTGAACACATAAGCTAGCTATGATCAGGGCAATTAGCTTTTCCTATTAAAGTGGTAAGTTACATTTGTGCAGATGTAATATGTTGTTTTGCCTAGTGGTACACAATATCATTTTTGCATACATGGAATTATGTATTATATAAATAGAATATTATATTCTAAAAATTAGATTTCTTATAAGAAAATGAAAGTTTCCACAAAAATTAATTTGAATATATTATGTTAAAATTCATTCTTTTTGTTAGAATTTTACTTCAGAACAGAGTTATCAAAAAAAGAAAGGTTAGGCCAGGTGCAATGGTGCACACTTATAATCCCAGCAGCTCAGGAGGCTCAGGCAGGAGGACTGCAAGTTCATAGCCAGTCTCGGCAAAAGCAAGGTACTAAGCAACTCAGTGAGACCCTGTCTCTAAATAAAATACAAAATAGGGCTGGGGATGTGGCTCAGTGGCCGAGTGCCCCTGAGTTCAAACCCTGGTCCTTCCCCCCAAATAATAATAATAATTAAAAAAACAAGGTTAAACATTATTTAACTTACCTCATAAGAACTTGGAAGTTTTAGTTTTAAACTTAGAAATTTTTTAATAGTTCCCACAGTTACACGTGTAGAACATCGAATGAATTTCTTCATTAGACCCTAAGGAAATAAAGATAGCTAATTAAAACATTCTACTTTACTTTTATGAACAATTTTCACTATACTATCATTTTGAGTATTTTCTAAATGTTTTGTAAGAATGTTTCAATTTACAGCTCTTTAGTACTTGTAAGTAAAAATGTTTCTGGTTCTCAGACATTTACAAGACATTCTTCAACATGTATTAGTATGTGTTCAAGGAAAATCCTGGCAAAAAGACAATATGCTTATTATTAAGACATTTTAGTAAAGAAAACACCGTGAGTTAAAATAAAAATAACAACAGAAATGTTACAAAAAGCATGCAAATATTTTATTATATAATATCACTTCTAAAAGCATTAGGGACATTTTCTAAACACGATGACATAATTT
Source organism: Tamias sibiricus (assembly GCA_025594165.1). Taxonomy (NCBI): domain Eukaryota; kingdom Metazoa; phylum Chordata; class Mammalia; order Rodentia; family Sciuridae; genus Tamias; species Tamias sibiricus. Next base: position 134,917,201 of record CM046663.1, on the reverse strand, counting down.
AAATGATTTTAGAAAGAGCAGTGATTTAAACGAGCTTCTGAGGAGCCCTAGCATGTAGTAGAAGTCAGTTAGGCCACAACATGCCTCAGTAATTGAAAGTTGTATAGTATAGACTCTTAGTTGCAAAAAATCATGCCCCTCTGAGGGGCTACAGAAGTACTTGACTGGAAAAAACAGGTCAGTGTGCAATGATGTGTCTCATTTGTAAAATGCACAGAGCAGTATCAATTCACTATTTAAGCCTGAGCATCTTTAAGACATAAGAATATCCCAGAATAGATATTCAAACTAAAAATGAGACAAAATGAGATTATAGACATTATAAACATATAAACCAATATGTAAAACAAAATTATATCCTGCAATCTGAAAAGTTATCTGAACACTGAAACAAAAAAAAAATACAACTGAATCTTAAAGATTCAAAGTATTATTCCTATTTAGATGCTTAACAAATTGGGTCAACACCCAGAACAATAAATACCTTAAGTATTTTTAAATTCACTAAGTTAAAAATAGAACTTTTCAGTTTATGTTCACTTCCTAGTAAAACACAGTTCCTGGCAAAGATTAACAGAAACAAATCCACAAATGATACTTGATCATCAAATGGTAAAGTATCCACTAATAGAAAACAAACAAATTAAAAGTTACATTGAAAACAAAATATACTTTACCCATTTTAAATACAAAGATGGATAATCTAGACAGCATTAAAACCAGGGATGGATATTCAAGTCTAGCTTCTTTATCTTATCTGTTCATATTATTTCAACTACTTTAAGCTTTCCCATCAATTTTCTCTCTATTCCAAATATCTTATAATGAATCATTACTACAGTTTTGCAAGTTTCAGTAAAGTCAAAGCATGTGAAGGTACTGGAAGACTTTTGAATGTAATCTCATCTGCAAAAGAACCTTGATATCACTATAGAAATGACCTTAATATCACTACTCAATCTTTCAAAAAATATTAATCTTTTAGAGATGTAGATGAGTTAAAGCAACATTTTTAAAAATGGGTGAAAAGCTTGTTTCTGAAATTTATAATTCAATAAGCTTTGACATCAATCTAACAAAATTCCAATCTGGATTATTTAAAAGTTTTCATGTGACTTTTGGGATCAGTTGCCATTCTTGCAAAAAAGCAGTTAGAATTCTGCTACAAGTTTCATCGGACCTGCAGAGCAATTTGTACAGTATTGCCATCTTAATGATGTTGTCTTCTAATCCATAAACATGGAATGCCTTCACATTTATTAGGCCTTTAATTTAAAAAAATTTTTTTTTAGTTGTAGATGAACACAATACCTTTATTTATTTTATATGGTGCTGAGCATCAAACCCAGTACCTCACGAGCTCCACCACTGAGCCACAACCCCAGCCCCAGGCCTTTAATTTCTTTTGACAATATTTTCTAGTTTTTGGTTAAGTATATTCTTGAGTATTTTATTCTTTTTGATGCTACTTTAAGTGGAATTGTTTAAATTTCATTTTTGGATTGTTTATTCCTGATTTGTGCATATTGATTTGTATCCTGCAAACTTGCTGAGTTATTTGCTATTAGTGCTTTTATTTTTTTTATTTTTTTGATTCTTAAGAATTTTCTATGTATAAGATTATGCCTTCTTCAAATAATTTCACTTCTTTTACAGTCTGGATGCCTTTTTCTTGTCTATTTGCTCTCGCTAGAACATCTAGTACAACACCAAAAAAAGAGGTGATTAGAACAGGAATCATTGTTTTGTTCCTGATTTTAGGAAAAAGTTTTCAGTCTTTGATCATTAATCATGACTTTTTCATGGATGTCCTTTATTTGGGTAAGGAAGCTCCCATCTAATTCCTAGTTTGTCAAGCATTTTCAAAAAAGAAAGGATGATAAATTTTGTCAAGTGCTTTCTCTTACTTTATGAGATGATTGTGTGTTTTTTCACCCCTGTATTTTATTTAAAAAGATATATTAATTAATTAATTTTCATTATGTTGAGTTTCTCTTGGCTATATATTGGTGTATATTCTTTTACATATATTCAACATATATTGGTATATACTCTTTTCTATATGCTGTTAGATTCAGCAGTCTGCCAGCATTTTATTGAGGACTTCTGTAGCATATTCATGAGGAAAACTGGCTCATACTTTTTCTTTTTTAAAACACTTCTTCTTCTTCTTTTTCTTTTTACATTTGAAAAAACTGTGGTTAAAGAACACATCACACTGAATGGATTAAGTAAGAAAATATGGAATATATACACAATGGAGTTTTACTCAACCATAATGAAAAATGAAATTCTGGCATTTGCTGGTAAATGGATGAAAATGGAGATCATGCTAAGTGAACTAAGCCAGACTCAGAAAATCAAGGGTTGAATATATTTTCTCATAGGTGGAAACTAGAGAGAAATAAAGGGGGGAAAAAGAGGGTGGGGGAGAATTGGATATCATAAAGACATAGGGAAGATTAGTGAAACAGAAGGAGGAGATTGAGAAGGTTTGGGAAAGGGGAGGAAATGCAGAATGAATTCAACAAAATTATGCTATGTGCATGTATAAATATACCACATGTATAAATATTCCACCTTTATGTATATCTAAAAAGCACCAATAAAAAATAAATAAGCAAGTTAAAGGAAGATCAGTAGAGCATAGGGAAAAATAGGGAGATAGGAGAGGAAAAGTGGGGGGAGACACTGGTAACTGAAGTGGAGTAAATAAAATTCCATGCATGTATGATTTTGTCAAAATGAACCCAACTATTATGCATAATTATAATGCACCAATAAAAGACAAAAAAGCACATCATGTAAAATTGATCATCTTAACCATTTTTAAGCATACAGTTCAGTAATGTTAAATATTCTCATATTGTTGCAAAATAGATCTTCACCACATTTTCATCTTGCAAACCTGAAACTCTATACCTATTAAACAACTACTACCCCTTTCACCTCCCCTCCAGACATTGAAAACCACCATTCTATTTTGCTTCTATGAATTTGACTACCTCACATAAGTGGAATCATGCAGTTTGTCTTTCTGTGACTGGGCTCTTTCACTGAGCACAATGTCCTTTGAAATTATCCATGATGTAGGATGAAACAGGATTTCCCAAAAAAGCTGAATAATATTCCATTGTATGTATAATACCACATTTTGTTTATTCATTTATCTGGTGATTGACATTTAGGTTGCTTTACTTGTTGGCTGTTGTGAATAGTGCCTCTATGAACATGGATGTTCAAAAAAGCTCTTTGAGTGGGATGGCTGGGTCATAAGGTGGTTCCATTCCCATTTTTCCAAGGAATCTCCATACTGCTTTCCATAACGGCTGCACCATTTTGCAGTCCCACCAGCAATGTATGAGTGTGCCTTTTCCCCCAAATCCTCTCCAACATTTATTGTTGTTTGTGTTCTTGATAGCTGCCATTCTGACTGAAGTGAAATGAAATCTTAGAGTAGTTTTGATTTGCATTTCTCTAATTGCCAGCGAAGTTGAGTATTTTTTCATGTATTTGTTGATTAATTGTGTATCTTCTTCTGAGAAGTGTCTTTTCAATTCCTTAGCCCATTTATTGATTATCTGTTCCCAATTAGTTGGCTCCCTATTCACCTCACTGATTGTTTCTTTTGCTGAGAAGAAGCTTTTTAGTTTGAATCTATCCCATTCATTAATTATTGCTATTAATTCTTGTGCTACAGGATTCTTATTAAGGAACTTGGGGCCTAAAAAAGACTTAAAATCAGCATACTACAGGGACACAGCCACTTCATTGTTTATAGCAGCACAATTCACAATAGCTAGGTTGTGGAACCAACCTAGATGCCCCTCAGTAGATGAGTGGATAAAGAAAATGTGGCATATATACACAATGGAATTCTACTCAGCAATAAAAGAGAATAAAATAATGGCATTCGCAGGTAAATGGGTGAAGTTGGAGAATATAATGCTAAGTGAAGCTAGTCAATCTCAAAAATCCAAATGCCGAATGTTTTCTCTGATATAAGGAGGATGATACACAGTGGTGTTCGGTCGGGGTACATAGGAGGATTAGTGGAACACCAGAAAGGTCAAAAGGGAGGGAGAGGAGGAAGAGAGCAAGGGGGCTTGGAGGGGGAAAAATAACAAGGTGGTAGAATAAGATGGATATTATTATCCTAAATGCATGATTGAAGACTTGAATAGTACGAATATACTTTATATACAAACAGTGTTATGTAAAAAGATGCTCTATATGTGTATTATGAATTGTAATACATGCTACTATTATAAAATACAACAACTTTGAATTAAAAAAAAAAAGCTCTTTGAAACCATGTTTTCAATTTTGGGGGGGATATATATCTGAAGGTGGAATTGTGGATTATATGGTAGTTCTATTTATAATTCTTAGCGGAACCTCCATACTGTTTTCCATAGTGATTGCACCATTTTAAAATCCCACCAACAGAACACCAGGGTTTCTTTCAATTTCTCCACATCCTCACCAACACTTGGTATTTTGTTTCTTTTCTTCTTCTTCTTCTTCTTTTTTTTTTTTTTAGTAGCCATTCTAGTGGGTCTGGGGTGATATTTTATTGTTGTGATATGCTTTGTCTGATTAGTGATGTTGTCTATTATATATCACATTTAGAGAAATGCCTATTTAAATCATTTGCCCAATTTTTAATCAGATTACTTGATTTTTGTTGTTAAGTTGTAGAGTTCTTTACATGTTCTGGATGTTATCCCCTTCTTTGAGATATGATTTGCAAGTATTCTCTCCCATTCCACAGGGTGCCTTTTCGTTCTGTTGGCCATGTGTTTTTTTTTTTTTTTTTTTGTATCCAGGATTGAATTCAGGGCACTCAACCACTGAGTCACATCCCCAGCCCTATTTTGTATTTTATTTAGAGACACGGTCTCACTGAGTTGCTTAGTGCCTCACTGTTGCTGAGGCGGGCTTTGAACTAGCAATCCTTCTGCCTCACCCTCCAAGCTGCTGGGATTACAGGCATGCACCACAGCGCCCAGCTTGACCATGTCTTTTGATGCATAAAAGATCCATAGTTTTCTCTTATTGTTATATATTTGGTTTTGGTACAAGCGTAATACTGGGTTCAGAGAATGAGTTGGGAAATGTTCTCTCCTCTTTTATCTTTTTTGGAAGAGTTTGTGAAAGACTGGTACTAATTTTTTAAATGCTAGGGATTTTTTTTTTTTTTTGCTACCACTTCATTTTTTTAACTTGTTTTTTAATCTATTCATATATTCTATTTCTTCCTGAGTCAGTTTTGGTAGCTTTTATATTTTAATGAATTTTCCATTTCATTTAGGCTAATTTGTTGGCATACAACAGTTCATAGCATTCCCTTATAATCATTTCTGTTTCTATAAGGTTGATAGTCATGGCCCCTCTTTCATTCTGATTTTGATAAATTCATTCTTCTCTCTCTCTCTCTCTCTCTCTCTCTCTTGGTTCATTCAGCAAAAGGTTTAATAATCTTGGTGATCTTCTCAAAGAACAAACTTTTGGACTTTAAATTTTTTATTTCTTCTAATCTAATCTTTTTTTTAAATTTTATTTTTATGCCTTTATTTTGTTTATTTATTTTTATGTGGTGCTGAGGATCAAACCCACTGCCTCACACGTGAGAGGCAAGCCCTCTACCACTGAGCCACAACCCCAGCTCCCTAATCTAATCTTTGTTTTCTTTCTTCTGCTTGATTTTAGTTTGCTCTTCTTTCTATTTTTTTTTTTTTTTTTTTTTAGGGTGCAGACTAGATATTAATTGAGACCTTTTTTCTTGTGTTAGTCACAATATCACTGTGTTTGGGGAAAACCTCAAATACTCAAAACAGGTTGCCAACTCTGCTTTATTCTTCACTTCTTGCTTGTGCAGAGCCACAGCATCAGCAGTAGGTACAAGCTTAGGGCCTTCTTGTGTCGTTTCTGAGCATGTACACAACCCTATGACCTTTTAGATTCTAAGGAATATGTCAGAACTTTTCAAAGTTACTACTGACATCTCATCCCCCTGTTTTTTCTTTTAAGGTTAGTCTACTGTCTATGCCTCAGACAATCATGAAACTAAAATATTTTCCTATAATTATTTTGGCAAATGCCCCCTTTTCCCACTTACAGAGAAATCTGTTTTTACTGGGCAAATTCCAAATCAGGTCAGATACAGACATTCTTGAAAGTGGGGTCTTCCAAAAAACAACCAGATAGGACAAATATTGAATTTTTTTTTTTTTTTTTTTTTTTTTTTTTTTTGTAATGAGGCTTTGAAAGAACTCTACCTGTTTTACCCCCTTGGTGCCTGAGAGGCTGCAATAGGAAAGCAGGTAGTTAATTTTTTTTCAAGGCCACCGCAGAGCTGAAATGTGTGGGATGGAACTAATGCAAGTTAAAATGACACAAAGCCTCCTATTTTCATAAGAGTCAGTCATCTTTTTCATTAAATGCTCCATGGGTTGCTGTAAATCTTCGGTTAAGTATCAGGTATCTGAAAGAGTTGATCCTAAAAAAAATGTTTCCAGCTTTTTCATTGCTTTTATGAAAACACAAATTTTTGGAGGTTCTTACTCTAGTGTTTTTACTGACATCCTGCTCTTGACTTTTATATTATAAAAGCAGTAAGTATATTGTATAAACTATGCAACTACTCTGCCACCACATTTGAGAATCACAACTCACTAAAGTAGAATAAGACAGTTGAAAATGCTATGAAACAATACAGATGGTATCTCTTCCTCTGAGGGGTTTTCAAGGACAAATCATACATCACAAAAGATAAAAGACTATTAATGCCTACCATGCTTAGGAACACACTTAATAAAAAACTAAACTCTAATTGAGTGATAAATGTTAAAGCCTTATATAACTTCAGAAAAGGGACTGAACTCGGTCTAAAAAATAATGAAAAGAATAAGGATCTTTGCTTGGGTCTGGACAGAAGCATAAAGTGGTGAGGAAAAGAGAAAAGAAAACACCAAAAAGGAAGGATTAGTCAAAGGTTTAGAGGCCTTGAAGAACTGATAACACAAGTCTTTACACATTCCTAAATGCAAATCTTTTGTCAGATATATGGTTTCTTCCCCCCCCCATGACATGATAATATACCTAGAAGACCCAAAAAACTCTACCAGAAAACTTTTACAACTAGTAAATGAATTCGGCAAAGTAGCAGGATACAAAATCAATACCCATAAGTCAAAGGCATTTTTGTACATCAGTGACAAATCCTCTGAAAGGGAAATGATGAAAACTACTCCATTTACAATAGCATAAAAAAAAATTAAAATATCTGGGAATCAACTTAATGAAAGAGGTGAAGAACCTCTATAACGAAAACTATAGAACACTAAAAAAAGAAATTATAGTAAGACCTCAGAAGATGGAAAGACCTACCTTGTTCTTGGATAGGTAGAATATTGTCAAAATGTCCATACTACCAAAAGCATTATATGGTTTCTGATACACACACACAACTTATATATAATGCAACCATCATTGATCTTGAGAGGAGAATGGAATTTTAATGGGGAGGGGTTGTTAATGGAAGATAAAAGTAGCAAGAGATGGGCTAGTTATGAAGGGCCCTGGATGCTAACGTAAGTAGCAAAGAAGTAGTTTGTAGGCAAAAAGGTGGCAAACCTTGGCCATATCCTCAGACCAAATCTGGCTAATCACCAATTTTCCTAAATAAAGTTCTATTGGAACACAAGCCCTCATTCATTCACTATTGTCCACAGCTACATTAGTGCTGCAATGAATAAGTTGAGTAGCTGTAACATAGACCATCTGGCCTACAGAGCCTAAAATATTTATACTCTCTGACCCTGAAATTGGTCATGATCCATGCCCTTACCTTCTGACTTGCCCATATGTAGGCAAGTGGCACTATCCCTCTGTGATAAAAGAGAAATTAAGGATATAGAAACCACTTAAGAAAGTATGTTGCAAAATTAGATGTAAAGGTGAGTGGCACTAAACTGGGAGAAATTTTGCAGGACTTGGTGCCTGGTTGAAGGAAAAGAGTTAAAGGTTTTGAAATTGTATAACTAGTTGAAAGATGGTAGTCAAACTCAAACAAATATTTGGAGTTAAGTTGAAAGTATAATGAATTTGCCTTAAGGCATTTAAGTTTGAGATGTTAGTGAAACTTCCAATGAGCATTTGAAAGTATTTACAATACTTCAATTTAGGAGAAATGGCAGGATTGATAATAGAGATTTGAAAGTTCTCTGCATAGCTGATGGCAGAAAAAAAATGGAAGAGACCTAAAGTATTGGGATATACATATATTAAGTGCAAGTCAAAAAGCAGAGCCAGTGGAAACAAAGTAGGAAAAACCTGGGAGAGAAGGTAAGAATTGGGGTAGCATGGAAGTCACTTATAAGCCAAGAAAATTGTTTTGAGGATGAAGGTATAATAATGATGAAAAATCGACAAATGAAAGAGTGAATAGATAAAAAAGGTCAACTGGCATAGTAAAGAGTCAGAAGTCAAAAAGGAGAATATTAAAGCGGGGTACTTATTTTCTTAGATGAATTTCTAACCTTCATATTAGAAATCATGGTTTCAAAATAACTTATGAAACTACATTTGGCCTTTCCATTTACTAAACTTTCACTATGAGATAACAACTCATGCATTAGAGAGCTAAAGGATGACCACAATCTCTTTGAAGAAGAACCTCTAAGAGGAAATTATAGAAGATGCTGGGAAGAAGAGAGAAATAGAGCCATAAAGACCCTGATGAAAACACAAAAGGGGAGAGATGTTGCTCTGGAATATAAAAAGCAACAGAGAAGACTGGAAGGACAAATAGGGACAGTGGTCATTTCTCTAAAGGTGGTTATACTTTATTTCATACCATGTCAAACCAATTCCCATTAACTAAATCAACAATCTTAATATATTCTGTCCTTGTATGTGTAAGACCTAAACAAGTTTCTGGAGCAATAGGGTTTTTTTTTTTTTTTTTTACAGTTTATATCATAATTGCCTAATATTCACATGGTGGATAAATAATCATTGTATTACCATGATCATATATATTACTGGTAAAAACTTAAACTGAGTTGAAAAATTATTTGTTTTTCATTTCCCGAGAGAAACATACCATTAAATGTATTATTAAAAAGTTCAACCCATAGACATTCAGATTTATGAAGAGGGAGAAAAATAAATGAGAAGAAATGAGCAATGGATATAGGCATTTGAAAAATACAGAATATACAAAGAGAAAAACAACCTTCAATGGCTCACATGTGCTAGAACAAAGTGACAAAAAATCTATTAAAGAGATAAAAGTAGAAAACATTAATGATGCAATTAAAGTTGACTGTAGTATAAAAATCAGAAAACATCATTTGAGGAATAAAGACTAAAAAATCAATTAAGAGAGTATTTTCGAATGCTTTATGAAAAGGTTCGACAGAGATTTTAACAGAAATTAAAATTTTGTTTCAACATTCCAAAGATTTTAACAGACACAGACGGAAATAGGATTAGGAATGGAGATTCTCCAGGAAATATAAAAAAGCCTCCAAGGAATTTAAAAGTTCAGAGGCACTTTGCAACATCCAATTTGTGTTTACAGGCACTTTACAACACTTCAAAACCAACTGATTATATTATTCATAAAAGATATTAGCCTTGGTATGGAAAACTTGCTGAGTTGTAAATTAAAATTAAAAAAAGGACAAAATTAAATGAGAATTAATTAAAGGGTTAGAGTCACTGCCTGGCATGAAATTACCTGAGTCTGAGTAGGTTACCACATTTTAAAAAGGGAAGAAACAATGCATGTGAACTCCCAACAAAGATATTAAAGGAGGTAGAGAGGAAAAATGCAGGTGTGATTCTTCCATTAGCCACTAGATGGTAGCATTGGCCCAGGATAATCAGCATTGAGAAAAACCAGATATCTGGAGTAAAAGCAATTGCTTGACCATTTGTAGAACATTCTATTGAGATATGTTAGTAAAAACTTTGAGAACAAATATTTTGAAACATTAGACAATTCCCTAACAAATTATCAAAGGTTTATTATAAAACGATCATTTAAAAGTACAACTCTATTTGTCCGCTCACCTTTACTACGTTGTCCCCTGATTGTCCATTATTTCGTAAACAATCTAGACAGATGGCAATTTGTGGGTCACTTCTATGATAGTCTTTATCATCTTGATTTTCATCACCTTCCTCATCTGCTTTAGGTTTGTCAACTTTTGAAGTATCATCTACATAATTTAAATGAAACCAAGTTAGATGGAACTGAAAACTTCAAATTAATCAACATCACTCGACTAAAATCAACTTTCCTAACAGTTTTTGAGGAAGAATAATGAAAAGTTTTAATATCTTTAAACTGCTCTAATGAACTCAACAAACAAAAAAACAAAACTCATCAGAGACTTACCAGGGCCTAAGATTTCTAGTTTATTGGGACAGTCAAAGGAAAGATTCTAGATTAGCTAAATCTGGTCACAAAAATGACTGCAGTTAGTCAGACCATTTTAGAAAGCAGACAGGATATAAAATTACTCCCAAATTTAATATATGTATCTTCAAATTAAAAACCAAGTATTTACTTTTAAGTTATAAGATATCTTTAAGGTCTTAAAATTTCAAATTATTAGATACGCATAAAGTCAGTTAGTGAAAAAATGAGTAGAATTACTTTTTTAACATGTATGTAACTATGTAACATGTTAAAACTCCATTAGAGAAATTTGAATGGCAAAGTATGTAACATGTTAATACCTGTGGTTTATAAACAATGCAACTGTACAGGGATGCACTTACTTACTAGGCACATGGGTTTGTGTCATCTGAGTTCTGCCTACGAAAACTTCATTCCAGAGGATTAGAACATAGAAAAATCCCCTGGTCTGGCTCTCAGCCACATGTGTTTCCTTTCCTATTAAAATGAACTTATAAAATAAATAAAATGTAAAACTCCTGATTATCTGATTGAAAGCTATGGCTACTTCTTGCTTCATTTTCTTTTTTCTCTCCAGAAATTATTGCTATAATTGGCTAATCAGTTTCTTCATTTATTTCCCTTTTCTTGTCCCAAAGTTGGGTTTCCTCTATTTTCAATTATTATCAATTAGAGTGACTCTAGATTTGCATAGATTTATGTGAAATCTCATGAAGAGGAAGAGGTTAATAATGCAAATAAAGAGATGCATGAATTTTCCGCATGAGAAAATTTGAGTTTGAAGAGAGATATTGGTTCACCAAAGCAACAAAAAGCTGCCAATTTGAGAGATGCTATCAGATAAAGACAATAAAAGTTACCTTGCCCATTTTCTTGAGGCTTATTTTTCTTCCAAAATTCTGATTCGCGCTCAAGTTCTTCTAATTTAAAGGGAAAAAGAGTATAAAAACTATAGAAACAATCATAAAAATTTTAAGAGAAATGTTGATTTCATAAAACACAAAAGTCTGCAAGAACCTAAAGAGGAACTTACGTTCTCGTAGTCCAGGTACCAGCTTAAATATAATCTCCTCCAATGTATTATCCAACCTTTGGGGGAGGGGAAGAATATACTAACAATGAAGACATCAAAATCACATATGAAATACCTTGCAATTTGTATTTTTATATATATATATATATATACACACATGTATATATCTATATTTTTTTTCAAAATATAGAACACATGATTTTAGCATACCTAGTACACCAAACTCTGCTACATATGGAGCACACCAATTTCTAGCTTTCCGCAGTGAGAGACTTATTTTAAAAAATGGTCCTAGCCGGGCGTGGTGGTGCACGCCTGTAATCCTAGCACTTGGAAAGCTGAGGCAGGAGGATCACGAGTTCAAAGCCAGACTCAGCAATGGCAAGGCACTTAGCAACTCAGTGAGACCCTGTCTCTAATAAAATATAAAAAAGGGCTGGGAATGTGGCCCAGTGGTTGAGTGCCCCTGAGTTCAATCCCTGGAACCAAAAAAAAAAAAAAAAAAAAAGAAAGAAAGAAAGAAAGAAAAAAAAATGGTCCTAGACCCCAGATCTCTCAATATCCTCCCTTGATAAAGGGGTACAGTCTATTTTCCAACCCCAAGAATACAGGCTGGCCTTGAAACTTGCCAAAGAGAACATGGCAAAAGTGGCCCTGTGCTTAGTTCTAAGCCTGCCTCAAGAGCCATCAAACACTTTTACTTGCTCTCAGAATCCTGTTAGAATAATAAAAACCCTGGAGGATGAGAAACTATGTAGAGGAGAGCCAAGTGGCCCTGTTCAGGCTATCTTAAGACTAGTCCACAGACTGTCCTCCCAATATATGACAGAACTTAGTCCAAAGCAGCAGAGCAGCCTATCCAATGTGCAGCTAATGCAGTCATACTAGTGAGCCTAGCCAAAATCAGAATAACCTGCTGACCCATGGATTATGAAAAATAATGAATGTATACTGTCTCAAGCATTAATTTAGGGGTGGTCTGCTATGCAGTAACAGCTGATATGCTCACTCTCAAGATCTCTACCCACATTTCTGGCTCTTTCTAAAAAGGAAATTACTTCCATTCCTCTTTTCTTAGAAATTTAGACCATTTAGTTATTCTACATTCCTAGATAAAATATTCAAATATTTATCTTGACATTTTCTTTTCCTGCTATATAACTGTTCCTTTTCATGGTTTTATTTCTTCAACCCATCCTCTTGCTCCCACAACACCCTCCTTTCCCTCTATCTCCTTGACCCTGCTCAACAGCAAACCTCTGACCTCAAACATGCACAGGTTTCTCACATCTAAAAAACAAAAAACAACTTATGCTTAAAACTCATTATCTTTTCAAGCTATTACTCTGTTTCACAATCCTTTCTCTTAACTAGAAGAAATCTGAAAGCATAATCTATATTATTTGTCACATATTTTATGTTTTGCTTCTTTTACCCTCAAATTTTCAAAATTACCCACAACTTCATACTAGACAGGCTTAAAACTTTTTAAAGTTGTAAAATTTTTCAATTGTTAAAGATTAACTTCTCTCCTATATTGCTCTGCAGCAGTTTGACAGTGTTGCTTAACACTGCCTCTCTGAAAACATCCTTTTCTGATTTCTCTCTCTTTTTTCTTATCTGTTCTTTGTTTCATAGTATCTTTCTTTTTACCAAAGTGGCCCTTCAATGTGGGCAGGAGATTGGTCTAGGACCCCTGCTCCTCAACACACAGGTATACAAATTTCTGGATGGTCAAACCTTTTACATGGTATAATTTGCATATACCCTATGTGCACATCTTCCCATATACCTTAAATCATCTCCAGATTACTTCAATACCTAATACAATGTAAAGGTCACAGTTAAAATACTGTATTGTTTAGGGAATAATGACAATTAAAAAGTCTGTATATGTTAGTAGAGATGCAATTTTTCCCCAAAATATTTTGAATACAGTTCAATACATGGATGTGGAATCTAGCGACACAGAGGACTGACTGTTATCTGAGTATTCTCCATTGCTCTGAACTTTGTACTTTTTGAACTTCTTAATGAGCCATCTTTCTTAAGGACACCCGCTTTTGTGGCTTGAAACTAACATGTAGGCAACTAACTTTGGGTCTATCACATCTCTACTGAGCTCCAGTTCCATATTGCTAACAGAAGTGAAATATGTCCATCATCTTCTTTTGTTCATCTAGGTCAAGAGTGCCTCATTTACCCTCCTACAATAAAGTACTGAGTATCCAATCCCCCTCCCACTATTTCACTTTTTAAAATTGAATTTCTAAATGACACTACACTGTACCAAACTGGTTCAAAATGAAAGGATGATCTTAACTTTTCTCTGTCTCTTGATACACACACCTCTCACCAAGTCTCACAGCTCCTCAAAGTTTCTCTCACTTATCCTTTCCTCCTTCCTTTCTCTCAGTCACCACCCTATTAGACCAAGACAAAGAGCTACTTTCCTTTAACTTGACATGCTCATAATAATTCTTCCTAGAGTACTCATTTGATTATATCCCAGCTCAAAGACTAACTTCTCTCTACTACCTGGTATCAAGTGTTTACATAACTTGAGTCCAACTTACAAACCATAACTGGTACTATTTCCTCTTGCCTCTCTTCTATAGCCAACTGGCTTATTCAGTTATCCCAAGAATTCCTTCTATTTTCCAATCTGTTTCTCTCCCTCATGTTTTTCATCCTGGCTCAGATGTTCTTCCTATGCTCCAACCAAACCAATGTTCATCTTATTCCTTAATATAAGTTACCCAATTTAAGAGTTGTTATACAAAATAAATAGCACTTTTTTTCTTAACATTTTAAAACAAAACACATGTACATAATTTCAAAATCAAACTTCCCTACAAAGTTTATATTAAAATATAACATTCTCAGGCATCATCCTCCCTATTCCTGATTTCTACAATCCCAAAGGCAACCACTTTCAAATCCAACATTTTTCTTCTAGTATTTACTTTCATAATTCTACTTTTTAAAAGCTATGCTTTTTTAATTTTCTGTCTAGGTTTTTCTGACTTCCTTTTATGGAAGACAGACATTTAATTCTATTATTAAATATTTAATTCTATTATTAAATCTATTATAACATCCCATCATTCCCATTCCTCCTAACATAAACCCCCCCCCCTTCAGTACTGGGTGCTTGACAACTGAGTCACATCCCCAGCCCTTTTTATTTTTTATTTTGAGAAAGGGTCTCACTAAGTTGCTGAGGCTGGCTTGAACTTGAAATCCTCTTGCCTCAGCCTCCTGAGCTGCTGGGATTACAAGGCATGTGACACCATGCCTGGTCATTCCTCACCATTCTGATGTTCTCACTGCTCTCTTAATACAGTTTTAAAAGATGTGATCCACAGGTCGAGTGCCCCTGAGTTCAATCTTTGGTACAAAAAAAAAAAAAAAAAAAAAAAAAAAAAAAAAAAAAGAAGAAATTAAAGAAGACCTTATAAGATGAAAAGATCTACCTTGTTCTTGGATAGGCAAAATTAATATTGTATACTACCAAAGGCACTATACAAATTTAATGCAATTCCAATCAAAATCCTAATGACATTTCTCATAGAAATAGAAAAAACAGTCATGAAATTCATCTGGAAAAATAAGAGACCCAGAATAGCTAAAGCAATACTTAGCAAGAAGAGTGAACCAGGTGGTATCACCATACCAGACCTTAAGCTACACGCCATGGTATTAGCACCAAAATAGACTTGTAGACCAATGGTACAGAATAGAGGATACAGAGACAAACCCACATATTTACAGTTATCTCATATTAGACAAAGGTGCCAAAAACATATGTTGGAGAAAAGTAGCCTCTTCAACAAATGGTGCTGGGAAAACTGTAAATCCATATGCAGCGAAATGAAATTAAACTCCTATCTCTCATCACGTACAAAACTCAACTCAAAGTGGATCAAAGACCTAGGAATTAAACCAGAGACCCAATGTTGGATTAGGTTCCAACTTCCTTAATAAGACTCTTATAGTGCAAGAAATAAAATCAAGAAGCAATAAATGGAATGGATTCAAACTGAAAAGCTGCTTCTCAGGAAAAGAAACAATCAGTGAGGTGAACAGAGAGCCTACTGAATGGGAGCAAATTTTTACCACACACACATCAGATATAGCATTAATCTCTAGGATATAAAAAGAAAAAAAAAGAACTCAAAAAAATTTTTTAAAATTTATTTATTTGTTGTAAGTTGTTAGAAATGATAGCAGAATGCATTAAATTTCACATTATACTTATAGAGCACATTTTTACATATCTCTGGTTATATACAAAGTGTATTCACAGCATTCGTGACTTCATATATGCACTTAGGGTAATAATATCCATCTCATTCTACCATCTTTTTTTTTTTTTTTTAAGAACTCAAAAAATTTTAACACCAAAAAAAAAAAAAAAAAACAAACAAACAAATCAATAAATGGACCAAGGAACTGAACAGACACTTCTCAGAAAATGATACATAATCAATCCACAAACATATGAAAAATGTGCAACATCTCTAGCAATTAGAGAAATACAAATCAAAACTACTCTTAAGATTTCACCTCATGTAGTCAGAATGCCAGCTATTAAGAACACAAACAACAATAAATGTTGGAAAGGATGTGGGGGAAAAGGCACACTCATACATTGCTGGTGGGACTACAAATTGGTACAACCAACATGGAAAGTAGTATGGAGATTCCTTGGATCCACCATCTGACCCAGGTATCCCACTCCTCAGTTTATACCAAAAGGACTTAAAAACAGCATATTATAGTAACACAGCCACATCAATGTTTGTAGCAGCACAATTCACAATAGCTAAATTGTGGAACCAACCTAGATGCCCTTCAGTAGATGAATGGATAAAGAAACTGTGGTATATATACATAATGGAACATTACTCAGCCTTAAAAGAGAAGAAAATAATGGCATTTGCAGGTAAGTGGATGGAGCTGGAGAATATTATGCTAAGTGAAGTAAGCCAATCCCAAAACACCAAAGGCTGAATGTTTTCTCTGCTATGTGGATGTTGATCCATAATTGGATGGTGGTGGGAAGCATGGGAGGAATGGAGGAACTTTAGATAGGGCAAAGGGGAGGGAGTAAAAGGGAGGGGGGGTTGGGGGTAAGAAAGATGGTGGAATGAGATGGACATCATTACCCTAAGTACATGTATGAAGACATGAATGATGTGACTCTATTTTGTGTACAACCAGAGACATGAAAAATTGTGCTCTATATGTGTACTATGAATTGAAATACATTCTGCTGCCATTTATAACAAATTAGAATAAATAAAACCAACAGGAATCATACTACACTTTCCTTGTCAATTTATCTCTAGTACTATACACATTTTTTCCTCTCGTTAGCCCTCCATATCCCCTTTCATCGTTCTTACTATTGGCTGATGAACCTTTTCTCCTTAATGGAAAATAATGAAGCAATGGAAAACAAACTTGCACAGACTATTGCCACTATATCTACCCACAGCATATTTTATCTGAAAATAACTGCACTTAAAATCACTCTAAGAGGCTAAGAGAAACTTAAATTTTTTTATATTTTGTAAACGTATTTCCTAAATATTTAAGGTATACAATCTTACTTTTTAACTCTTAAATACTTTAAAATGAAAAAAAATTCTTTAAAGTGAAAAATTTTATCACTTTAAAGAAAAGTGATAAAATTCATAAGCCATAAGACATCAAGAAATATGATATATGATAAGAGCTTATACAATTCATTTAAGCTTGAACTATAAAATACATTTCCTTACCTCAACATTTCTAATGGATTTGTCTCATGAACTTGGTTGCCACATCTTGGACAATCATTGCTATCTTCAAAGTGCTGGACAATACAAGTCTTACAGACTAAGAAGAAAGAAGAGGTTAAGTTAAAATGCATCATTTGAACACTCACAAAGTTAAATTAAATGTAATTAGAAATAGCAAAAAAAAAAAAAAAAACCCTACAACAAATGGAACACTCTTATTTAATTAAACTTTATAAAACCTTAAATTGTAACATAAAAAATCCAACTGAAATGAAAGCCTATTGCCACAACATAAAAGTATGTCCATTTTGCTTATTGTTTTTATTAAATATTACTCTACTTGAATTCCTTTAAAAAAGCTGGTGCATTTACATAAAAGAGATTTTTCTTATTTAGAGAATTAGAAAAGTAGAAACTGTTAAGTTTGCTTTTACTACTTTTGCTAAAAAATTATCTGAATGAAACATAAGTAGTTCTTAATACAACTTAGTAGAACTTGAGAGTTCTCAACATGTTGGGTTAGTTTTATTGGTTGGGAGTTCTCAACATGTTGGGTTAGTTTTATTGGTTGGGAGTTACAATGAAATTTCTGGTCCTTGCAGAATGTGATGAGTCTGTGCTCAAAGTATTCTAGTTCTGTGTAGCACAAAGCACAGTAATGGTATCAGATTGGTAGAAATGCATGAGAGTAAACTAGATGAACAACTGAGAGGGATAATTAAAATTTTAAACACAGATTCTAAACAAAGACAATGGAAAGATGATTTGTGGATTTGGGGCTATAAACCTATATAACCCCACATTTCTTTTGAGTAATACTAATTTCTCTGGTTATGACTCTTTCACCTTTTATCTATTATGCCAACAGTCTTGTCTCAAAATTTTAGATACATTTGTAGTACCTGTACTATATAATTTCAATCCAATTCCCTATCTTAATACCCTTCCTCCATGTTATTACCCTGTATAATTTGAAATTCTCATCAGGTATAGATTGGCTACTCCACCCTCCTTTTCCAATTGCATTCCAAGCTACTCCTTTCCTCCTACTCATACCCTACACTCTAAAAGAAGTAAAACTTTACCTAAATGACTGGTCAAGAGCAAAAGGTAGGATTCCACCATTGATATTAGGTCTGAAAATTCGAACATATCACATATACTAGACAAACTAATAACAGTCAGATAAGAACTTTACTAGGTATTTTTAATTTTAAAATCATTTAGTATATATATATATAAAATAACATCTCTGCATTTTCACTTATTTATTCATTGGTTCCATAGGCATTTATTGAATACTAGGCATTATGGTAGGAGTTGGGGATGAAGGAGTAAATAAAACAAAGTCCACATCCTTATGTAACTTAAAAGTCTATTCAGAAGGACATGCAAATAATTTAAGCCAGTGATAAGTAATATTTTTATCACCTCCTTCTCCCCAGAAAGGTAGAGATAGGGTCCTGGGGGTTGGCAGATATTTAGATAGAATGATGAGGTAGGCTTCCCTAAGAAGGTGACAGCTGAGCAGATTTTTTTGTGGGATGAATACACTTGAATCCTATACTCCCTACCTTCCTGCACTTCAAATCACTATTTGGGATAACACCCCCTTCATTATAGTTCTCCCAAAATACCTTCATTGCTCCCCATATCTCTTGACCCCCAAAAGATTTCTAAATCTTTTAAAAAGTCAAAATAATTTCTAAGAAGAGAGTGCTGCCTTGTTATGCCAAATTGGAGTGGAGGAGAGAGAAGCTGAATTTCTTTAAAAGATTACTGGTATTTGCTCTTTTTCCCAGAAACACTAGATTAGTCTTTGAACTTTAGGAAAGAGGCAAAAAAAGACAGATAAGAAACAAGAGTGAAGGGGTTTTACAAAGCCTGATCCTGACTTGAATCTCTAATCCTTGTGGTTCAAACGTTTACCACACTCAATGGATTTAGCAATCCCTGGTAGTGTACCATCCTTGATCAAACTGAGAGGTACATGTAATGCCCAGAGCAAATCCTCATATAGGTCAGCCAAAAGGCTAAGGATAGGACCCAATCCTACTAAGGACAAAGATACTAATCTAAGTTGCCTGATGAAGATATAAGGCTCAAACATCCAAAGAATAGGTTTTAAGAATAGGCTATGCTAATTGCTCGAGGACAAAACAGCACCAGTACCCAAGATCACTGATAGGGAATACTAATCTATATTCTTGATCTGGACAGTTCAATACGGTAATCACCAGGCGCAAGTGGCTACTGAGCACCTGAAATGTGGTTAGTTCAAGTTGAGACATGCTGTAATTATAGAATACATACTATATCTATAATATTTAATGTGAAAAAAATCTCAATTTTTGTTAATTACATGCTGGAATGACAATATTTTAGATATTGGTTAGATGTATTGTTACAATTAACTTCACTTTTTCTTTTTTTTAAATGTGGCTACTAGAAAAATTTTAATTACACTTGTGGCTCAAATTTTATTTCTACTGAAGAGTGCTATTCTAGATGGAGACAGAAAATCCCATCAAGAAGTGAGTTTACCTTTCATACCAACATTTGAGATAAAGTATCTTGTTCCACTTTTGCAGATGAAAAAGGAGAGGTTTCTGTAGGAGAGGTCACCTACCAACTTATTTTCTGATATAAATTTTTTTCAGTGTTTTTTTTTTTTTTAAATTTGAAGTTGTATATATAACAGTAGCATGTATTACAATTCATAATACACAAATAGAGCACCTTTTTACATAACACTGTTTGTATGCAAAGTATATTTGTACTATTTATGTCTTCAATCATGCATTTAGAATAATGATATAATCTGATATAATTTTTTAAAGTTTTTTTTTCAGAGTCTTAGGCCAAAAATTAGTTTTCCCTAAAAAATTCTTTTCAGATAGTTTTTTAAAAAGAAAAATTTTTAATGTTGAACAATGTAAAATATTTAGTATTTTTTCCTTTTTGTTTAGATAATTTGGTGGTGTCTGCAATCATTACTGTTATCATCAACACATAAAATGATTATGTACCAGGCGTCATCATCATCATCATCATCACATATACATACACACACAACATGTAAGTATATATGTGTATATATATATGTGGTAATCAACACACATTTAATTCAACACAATTTAATAATTTGATCCTCACTACAACCCTATTAGTATTATTGGGCCTCCTAGAGATGAAGAAAATAAGTAGGTAACTATAGAGAGTTTAAAATCATGAAGCCAGGAAGCGGTGAAAGCAAGATTTGAATCCAGAGTCCATTTTTTTAACCAATATGTGTATAGGACACATTTGCTTTTTATTTTATTTCTATAGAACTATAATATATAGAATAAGAATGCCTTAGGAAACCTTACATATGTCAACTTACAGAATTAGATCTCTTTTTAGTATATTTTGCACAAAATATCCCCTTTAAGTAGCTTATTTGTTCCTTTTTTAAAAAATCTAGAAAATACATCTTCCACACAGCTATAAAAGCTAAAGTATAACGTTGTATAAATTAAAACCTGAGGAAATCCAGAAGAGAAGTTCAATTAAACTGAAAAATAAAATGAGAAATTGGTTTCTCTTAGATGCTTAAAAAACTTCTAATCACCAGAATACTGACCTATGAGTCTTAGTTTATAATTTGAAATCTATACTAGCAGTAGAGCACATTTAAAAAAAAACATCTTAAAGACTTAATCCAAGCTTTCTAAATGCTGTACTAGTTAACTCAGCTGGTCCCAGAATTATTTTGAAAAGGTTCTAGTCTATAGCTGAGTCTAAGAATCAAAACCAACTACAGTCTCCATTCTCACCAGCCAGACTAAAGACAGATGCTATAGCCACAAGAAACACTAGGTCAGAAATGGAGTTAGGTTCACCAAAGAATATCCCCAGTTGGAAAAACACTTCAATAACAAGTGCTGACATTTACTGAGCACTAAGTAAATATCAGGCTCTGGGCTCAGAGCTTTGTATGGATTTATAGGATGGACTGTTACCATCCCCCTTTGGCAAATGAGGAACACAAACTCAAACTGGACAGTCTGAGAAGGCTGCCCACAGCTGCCTACTATGTAGCAGAGATGGCATCCATTCCCAGATGGTGCAGCTCCAGACTTAAAATCCAAACCACTATGTGATTTGTATCTTAGAATGAATAACATGTGGCCCCTAGAATCAAGGTTTTATATCTTCAATTGATCTTTATTTTTAGCTCATCAGAGACATCATTTAACTTCTGCTTCAAAAACTAACTGAGTTCCTTACTTTTACCATTTCTTAGATTTGAACAAGTTGTTATACAAATTAATGCAGATATGTTCACTGTGCCTTCTAAAGCAGTTTTTCTCAGATTTATATAGGCATCACAATCATCAGTGAGATTTTTTAAAGAATAGATTTGCAGTCTCCACCACAGACCAATTAAATCAGAATATCTGAGATATTAGCACTAGGACTCTACTCTGCAAAGACTTCTCACTGATGTAGCCAGATATAACTGGGAAACACTGGACAATGAGGCCAGGAGATGATGACAAAAAACCAAACAACAACAACAACAACAAAACAAAACAACAACAAAAAACAGCTTTCCTGGCTAGTACCTTTCTTTGTTAGGTTGCCCCATTCCAGGATCTGGCTCTCTGCTAAACCATAATCAGAAGTCACTTTATTATCATCATTAGGAAATCACAGTCACAGGACAAGATATAATCAAAAGAATATGTGACCAATGTACCTACAATGAAGATCTATGTGAGAAGCTGAGATAGTACAGCATGGTTGTTCCAAATAATCCTGAGGCAGACTGCCTTGATCTGAACCCCAGGTCTGCCATCAGGTAAATTACTTATTTTGTGCCTCTATGTACAATGGAGGTAACGAAGACACTCAACTTATAGGATTCTTACAGGGATCAAGTGAGGTAACATATGCAATGTTTATTGGTTTGCATTGTCTGGTAGCAATAAATATAAGCCATCACTATAAATTAGATTGTTATACGAACATAAAATCCTAAGAGGGATAATCAACCAAGTATTGAATAGAATCAAACTATGATTAGTTTGATATGCTATTTTAAACAATGGAATGTCTCTCATTTGTTGGTCTTAATTTCTGCAGTCATTTCCACCCAGGGTTAGTCTTGAAACTCATGCATGTTGCAGACACATGGTTTCACCTTAAAAGAACTGCCTCGCTTTTCATGTAGGACACTTCTTTTTCTGGGATGGGATGGAGTAAGTTTCTAAGAGTCACCAATGCTTCTCTGTTAGGCTTCTTTCCTTAACATCATGTTTAAGCCAATACCAGTTCAGCCCCACTGGTGCAAAAACTAGCCTATTTTGGCTCTTCCCAATCACTTGGAATATACCTGCTTCGATACGCTTTTATATATGGATCTCATAGTTGAATTATCAAAGAGCTATCCTATTTTCAAGTGCTTAGAGCATCCCCACAACAGGTACAAGACTATTTATTGTTGTTCTCTTGGATATATGACCCACTTATATCTTTAATGTATCACAGAGAACAAGCTCACCAGTTTTGATAGCATAAAACAATCTATACAGATTCTTCTTTTTGAAGCACAAATTCTTATATCATGGATAATAAAACAATAATAGTTTCTTGCTAATACTCTGTTTATGAAAGCTGACCAAGGGCAGACTTCCTTTGTTAAAATCATCTGGTTGTGCTGGTTTTATCTGTTAACTTAGATGCATGCTTTTTCTTTCTTTTTAAAGCACTCGACTGTCTTTTCATTCTGTGTGTTTGCATGTTGCTGGGGATCAAACCCAGAGCCCTGTCCATATTAGGCAAGCACTCTTCCATTAAGCTGGATGCCCAGCCCCTATGTACCATTTTTTTTTGTTTTGTTTTGAGTTATGAAATAGATTCTATTTGAGAAGTTACACATTTGGTTTGTTTCTGAACCAGCCTATCTGGTTTCTGCCTCTTTTATAAGAAAAAAACTAGGTCTTTATTACTGCTGGAACACAATATGGTATATGATTTGGAGAGGAAGGGAGGGCCATCCTTCTTCCCTTGTATCTGAACAAGAGAACAATTAGTAATAAATGGCTTTAGCACTTTAACCCTTGAACATTGTCCCACAACTTGTTACTTGAATATTGTATCTTCACATGATTTGAATACCATGCCATCTCCATACTTTTTATATACATTATTTATATGTATAGTAATAAAACTCCTTCATTTTAAAACAATACAGCTTGATGCCAACCCTATACTCCATTCTTGACAACATTTTATGTATTGTTTGTATTGAAAACTTTATCTGGTAACAGTTTATAAGTAAGATATGGTCATGTGAAAAGAAAAGAGGTATCAGTTTCCTGCTTTTCTTATGTATTCCTACACGTGAAACTAATATTAATTTTTAAAAATCCAGAATAGTTATAACTTGCTTCCATGAGACAGTATCTCCTTATTTTACCTAAAGAACCAATGTACATCTTTATTTCTCTTATGCAGTTATATCTGGAACATCTCTTTCAAAGACTGACATAAATTGAAATTTCATGGAGAATATTGAGGATGGAATTATTTTCTGAATAGAACACTGTGTTCCTTTTTGTTGTTGTTGTTTGTTTTGATAGGATAAAGGAATAGCAGCAGACTAGAGATTTTTTGATCAGGGTCAAGATAAGAGTCTGATTTAAGCATGGTCTGGAGATTGTAGACTGAGCAAGGCAGGAGACCTTGAAAAGTCTAAAAATGCAGGAAAGATTACCCACTTCCTAGCCTGTGGAGTCAAGTTGGACTACAAGGTCTAGATGGTTGCATAGAGCTTGAGTGCTATGATGGCCTCACTCCTTTCCTCATCAATATAAATTGTATGATTACTCAAGATAATTACTTCCTCATATAGTCTTGATAGCTCTGCTCTTCCCCATTTCTATTTTTTTGTTCCTCTGCTATAGTTCAGATGTGGTTTGTCCCCCATCAGGATCCACATGTTGGAGCCTTGTTCTCTAGAATGATGATGCAGAAGGTGGTGGGACTTTTAAGAGGTGGAACTAGTGGGAGGTCCTCTGGTCATTGGGTATACTAACCTTGAAAGGGATTAAGGTTGCTCTCCTGCAACCCCTTGGTAGTTCTCACAAAAGGGTTGTTATAAAAAGAGAAGGCCCAGCACCTCCCTCTCTCTGCTTCCTGGTTTGAGATGTGACTACCTCCTCCTAAATATGCTTTGGCCATGATGTCATACCATCTGTTGCCATCACTAGAGGCTAAACCAATGAGGGTAGCCCAATCTTAACTCTAAACCTCCCAAACTGTAAGCTAAAGAAACCTCTTTTATGAGCAGTCTGCCTCAGGTATTTCATTACAGTAATGAAAAACTGGCAAAATGCCCTTTCTCTTTTGGTCATACTTGCTCAATTAAACTACAGTTCTGTCTAAATCCAAATCTCTCTCTATACTGTTTCTCTAAGATGAGGGCTGGACATCATGGGAGAAAAACATACAACCATGCTGATTGGTTTCTCACCTTAAATTCATGACCATGAACCTCATGAAGTGGGTTTTTCATCTGCCAGGCAGTCATACTCAATGCCCCAAGTCCATTATACTCCTTGCCAGTACTTCATATTTCTCCTCTCTCTCAAACCCCCATCATATCCTCCTCCAGCCTCACTTTCCACTGAAGACCTTACTTCCTATTTTACTGAAAACAAAAGGAAAAAGGGGGAAAAATACTGTATCAAAGAGAACTTGTACCACCATACCTGCTCACCTATTAGCATCTATACTTTATGCTCTTGCCTATTTCCAGAAATTTCATGTACCTATATAAAGTTAATCCCTGCCCTGTTCACAAGATCCTCTCACCATAACCTATACGAAAACCTACTGGAGATTCTTATTAATATTCAAACATAATTTCCTCAGTGTGAAATAAGCACTTCTGTTGGCTATACTTCCCTTCTCTATTTTTGTTTTCCTTTACACTAAAACTCCTTGAAAGAGCTACCTATGCTTTTTCAATTTCTCTCTTCCCATTTTTTAAATCCTTACTTTTATTGAATTAAATGCTTATATATTTTCAGCATAATGGTCAAAGCCAGGAATTAAAATTTTTGCCCTCTTCCTACTCCACTGAAACTGCTCTTGACAAGATCATGCATTACTCAATTCAGTGGTCTGTTCTCAGTACTATCTTACTCAACACACACAACATAGTGGATTCCTCCTCCTTCTTGCTACACATTTACTTTCCTTTGCAGGACTCTACTTTTTCCATTTTTCTGCTATTCATTGACTATTTCTTTTCTTCCTGAGGGGTTAAACCTGTTGTGCTCCAGGGCTTAGTCTTTGTTCCTCTTCTAGTCCCTAGGTACACTCACTCCCTTCATGCTTTCATTGCTTAAGTATGGTCTATACGCAGGTGATCTTCAGGCTGGACACCTCCATATGGATTTCTTATAACTTACATTCAGTTTCTAAAAAATAACATAAAGTAACCTGATCTTCCACCTTAGACTTTCCTGTATCATTAAATTTTTTTTTAGTTGTAGATGTACATAATACCTTTATTTTATTATTTATTTTATGTGGTGCTGAGGATCAAATCCTGTACCTTGCACCTACTAGGCAAGCACTCTGCAACTGAGCCACAACCCCAGCCCCCTGTATCATTTGATGATGTCTTTATCTGTCTGGTTTCTCAGGCCAAAATCTTGAAGCTATCCTTGACACCTTTTTCTTTTCATAATTCACATATAATTCATTAGGTAAATATGAATATACCTTCAAAGTACATTCAGAATCTGACAACTTTCTACCACCACCACCTTGATGCCAGCCATCTCTTGCATAGGTTATTATAGTAGCCTCCTAATAGGTCTATTTTTAACAGAGCAGTCAAAGTGATTCTTTTAAACATAAGACAGATTATGTCATTTTTCTACTTAAAACCTTTCCTGAAAGGGGTATTCATTTTTCTCAGAATAAAAGCCCAAATCCTTTAAGTGGCCCTCTAAGAACTGTGCCTGTGGCCATCCCCATCCCCATTACTTCTCTGAACACTCGGACACTCACCAATATCCAACTACATTGGCTTCATGGCCATTTCTCAATGTGTCAGGCACACTCCTGCCCTAGAGCCTTGAGTGTTGCTCTTCCTTCTACCTGAAATACTCTTCCTTACGATATCTGATCGGTTAACTCCTTTACTTAAGTTTTTGTTCAAATGTCACTTACTTAGCAAGGCCCACACTGAAACAGGCTGATTTTATTTGTAGCACCTCACTGACTGCCCAATTCTCCTTGCCCAGTTTGACTTTACCTTTCTCTACAGCATTTATCATCTTCTAATATACACTATGATTTACTTTTTGCCTATTATGTTGCTTGATGTGTCTCAAATGCCTAGAACAGGACCTGGAAGACGAAGTGCACAGTAAATATTTATGGAATATATGTGGAAAGAATATTAGGAATAGAAAGGGGGGCCAAGACTTTAGGGCCTTTTCATATACTACTATAGTTTAGTCAAAAAGAAGCCTACATTTCCAACTAAAGAAGAGATTTTGAATTTACCAGTGACTTTTTTGACAAGTAAAATGAGCTAATTCAATATTAACTAAAAGCTAATATTGATAATTTTCTATTAATTCAGTAAAGGAATGTCA
This sequence comes from Tamias sibiricus, assembly GCA_025594165.1. Taxonomy (NCBI): domain Eukaryota; kingdom Metazoa; phylum Chordata; class Mammalia; order Rodentia; family Sciuridae; genus Tamias; species Tamias sibiricus. Next base: position 134,890,279 of record CM046663.1, on the reverse strand, counting down.
CCGGTTGAGTATTCTGAGAAAATAAGTTTTGTTTACTGGTTTTAATTTTTTTGATTCAGTATCAAATAGATAAAATTCAGTATGTACAACAGTAGCTGTGAAGTCTTCAAAGTAGTCAAAAGAAAATATCTTTTTCTACAAAGTTAGACTATACTTATTCATAATGTTTACATCCAACTTTCTAGCTAGACTCTTAAAATACCTACATACTCACCATGATTACTTGAATACTCTTGTATGTGGGTAACATGCTTTCCTCAGTCTAACATTGATATCGGTCCAACACATTCTGACCTATGTATTATTTATTCTCAGAGGTCAATACAGAATATATATCACTTCTTCACTACTGCTCTCCCCCAGTTTTGTCCTTTAGTGTCTGTTATGATGCTTTTGCTCAACCACTTAAACATTCCTAACCAATGCACTGTTTTAAAAGCTAAAAGAATTTTATACCTAATATAATTCATCTTTAATATTATTACTAATAATAAATGATATCCATATTATTAAAACAATTATTCTTCATGTTTCTGCCAAGATACTATTTGAAACATGTAACATCAGTATGCTGATGACTTGATTTTGAGTAACACCTAAAATATTTTATTTGAACCCACTGATATAATAAATATAATTTCTATTTGGGCATATGATTTTTATTCTAAAAATAGGGTTCATTTTACTCTAAAAATAAAATTTTATAAAGAACGCATCACTGCAAACTTATATGTATATATTTTTCATTATAGTAGCTATTCATTCAGAATAATAAATTCAGATTTTATTATGTACCAAATCCTAATTTGGTACATAATAACTATTCATACAATCACCAAAACATAGAAGGAGGTTCCCCCCATCATGCATACCAATTAACATGCTGCTTAAAGAAATTTCAGAAAGCTAAGCAGAACTAAGAAAAAAATTAGGGAAATGACTTAATGCACTTTGCAGATTCAGAACCCAGCTGAAGCACTTATTACCTGTATTCCTTAACATTATCCAGTCTTGCCTCTGTGAAAAAATTTGGAATAAGAATGTGAAGTACTCTTCCTTCCAACCTTTATGAAGCTTACTTCCTTCTATTATTTTAGTGTCTGCTCAAATAGCAACTCCCAAGAAAGACTTTTCTCTGCTTCATTTCCTTATAGCATTTGTTATATACAGAATCTAAAATTATATTCTTAACTTGCTTACTGTCTTTCTTGTCAGAACACAGATTCCAGGAGGTTCAGACTATGCCTGTTGTGTTTACTGCTGTGTTCCTAGAATATGGCTAGAATATGACTGACACATATAGGTGCTAATAAACATTTACTGAATGATTAAATAATACCATCTAGCTAGAAGGCTCTTTGTTAGATTAAATAAGACAACAAATGGAAAGCTCATAACAAACATTCAATAAACAATAGCTGCTATTTTAATCTTTCATTAGCACCCATTTTAATTACGTATGATTAAAAGCACAATGCCCAGTTTCAGAGATGTTAGTATTATAAATGTCTGGTCCAGAGCAGTGCTTCTTCAACTTCAGTATATATACCACAGAGTTACACCAGGAGGGTTTGTTATTATAGATTTCTGGCCCTCTCCCCAGAGAGAATGATTCAGTAGGTCTACGGTGAAGTTCAAGAATTTGCACTTCTAATAAGTTCCCAGGTGATATTGTTGCTGGTAGATTCTGCCAGTCTGAAGAAGGCTCTTTGAGTAACAAGTGTATGTAGCATAAGAGTTTTTAAGTGCTAAATTTCAAATAATCATGAATTCTCTGTGCCTTAATTAAATACTTGTGTATTTATGTACTTATTCAAAAATAATAAATGGTTGGTAGTACTTCAATTTTGCCATCATGTGATTAAGTTATTCCTTCACTCTTATACATGGCCACATAAAATATTCAGGTCTTCAAATTGTAACATCAACTATATTTATCAATGAATCCTTCTCCTTCATATAAATCAAAAAATAAATACAATAATGTTTTTCCAAAGAATTCATTCTTTGGTAAAGGATTACTGACATAATCTCTGAAAGGACAGAAAACTTTTCTTTCCTGTACTACAGAATTTCATGTCTATAAATATACTTTGTGCTGGGCAAAGACTCATCAGACTCCTAAAAGGGCCTCTGTTCACAAAAGGGTTAAGAACCAATGCACAGCATTCATCACATTTGAGTTGCCTGAACAAAGCTCCTTTGTCCTTAGTTTAAGTGAAAAGTCTTTCATTTTAAGTCAACAACCTATACAATCACCAGCAAACACACTCTATGCAGCTTCAGAAAATTTCTCAGGATCCTGGTGCAAGAGATAGAGCATCCCTTAAGCTAGGACCACTTATTTCTAGTCCCCAGAGTCTTTCCCTTTTCCTGAGACCCACAAGACACCTAAGTAGATTTTCCAAGACAGTATTTCTAAAATTATAATTCCTAACCAATACTGCTTCCATGCCTATCAGGTTATCTACCACTGCATTCAATTTTTTGAAAGGAAAAAAAATAATACATTTATTAGTCATTCATTTATTAATTTAAGCTTTTATTGAGCACTCAAATCCCAGATACCAAGAAGACATTTCATCCAAATCTGTCTGTGGAAGCAGGTGGGTTGCACATCTTTGAGGGGATGAGTTTTAAAAGGCAGTTAACTGCTAGCTGGGCCCAGAGGAAAAGTAGTTCACTCCAAGCACAGTAAACAGCTGAACTAAGTATCTGCATATGTGTGTGTTAAGTGATGTGGCAGAAAGAGACCTGCAGAAACCAATCACAGATAAGTAGTTTTAAGGGTAAGTACCTTTATAAAATTTCGGAGTAGGCTCAAGAGTCACAGTGATAGAGATAGTAAGCACTTTTTCAGTACCACCACTCTTGACACAGGTTAAGAATGTGCTGCAGTGGCTCTGGGGAGAAGTAAGGAAGGTCAAAAAGAGAACAGTAAAGAGAGAGACCAGACAGGACTTTGTCACAGCTTTGTGACAACTCAGTATTGATATCCCACTTGTTCATTCTTAGATATGCTGAGTTTCAGGTGGGCTTAGCACATCCAAGTGGGATTCTAAAGCCAAGAGAAGACAGTTATAAGAAAGATTTAGGAGACACCAGCATAGTTAGTTGAAGTCTCAGAGTAGATGAGTTCACATAGAAAAAAAAGATACATCCAAATACTACGTGTGTTAGAATCTTTTCTTGACTTATGAAAAGTTTTGCTTGTTAGAGTATAAGTTCCAAATTTACCTTATTTACCACTTACCCCCCCCACCACGACTAGAAAAGTGCCAGACATAAAATTGTTTATTTTAATCATTAAGAAATTATTTGTGTGAACAGTTTTTTCCCTTAGGCCTGGTTATTAAAATTATCTCACCATGGTTAATGTGGATTTAGTTCACCTAGTATTAAGTGATCACTTGTCTTTGAACATTTAATTCATTTTAAAGTTTTACCTATTTATTAAATGTCTTGACCTGTATAAGGGAAGTGATATTAAGAGTGGGAGTCTAGTTAAAGGTATGACTTCTATGCTGTTTTGCATCTCCTTGCCAGGAGCCTGGGACACAGGTGCCCCACTATTTCTGTCTCCTTCTTTCTTTTTTCTTGTAGTACGGGAGATTGAACCCAGGGGTGCTCTACCACTGACATACATCCCTAGTCCTTTTTAAATTTTATTTTGAGAGAAGTTCTCACTAAGTTACCCAAACTGGCCTTGAATTTGTGACCCTCCTGTCTCAAGCTTTTCACTGGGATTATAGGATTGTACAACTGCACTCAGTGGCTTCTTCCTTGTCTGTGTGTATGGGGAAGGTCGGTTTGGTTTGTCCCTTTTTCTTTCTTCCACATAGCTGGAGTGCTACAGGCAGCGTTCTGCTTGGCCTTTGGTTCTTCCTTCTACAGCCACAGGGCAGCCAGGCAGTGTAAGCTCCAGAATTTCCATGGAAAATGGAAAAGCAACAATATCTCTGGCTTGAGGAAGAGAGAGAGTTGAAATGTGTTTGAACAGTAATTTGAGAGAAGGCTGAAGTAGCTTTGTGTATCCACATCAAAGTGAGGATGACTCCTGCTTCCCATAGCAATGAAGTGCTCTGCACCTTTACTGAAGCCAGGTCCAAGGGCATCTGATCCAGCCTGAGTAAGACCTAGAGCCTATGGCTTTAGGAATTTTAGAGGCATTCTAATTCCTTCTGAATTAGAGTACATTCCACTCTGCTCCAATACCTATTACATCACCCTATGTCATTATCTTCATTACATTTATGGCATATGAATTTATAAGTTTCCTAACTCAATGACTCTTTCTTCATTTGAATACATAGTCTGGACCACAGATTCCATCTCTGGTTTTGTTCACCATTAATGAAGCTTCACTTATATGTTTCTCATTTGAATAATAACACCAAAATCTTTAGGATTCTAATAAGTTTTCATAACAAGAACTAGTGTTTACCCATTCTTTAATTATAGTATTACAAAATTGTAGTCTTTGTGCAAAGTTATTTTAATAATTTCTTAAATACAACTAAATCAAGATCTAAAAATATTATAGGATGCCACAATGTCATTTAATATTTCTTTCTTACTTTCCCATTTGGTCATTTTACTTAATTTTATACTCATTCCAAATCATAGTACCACTGTACCTGTCCTATATTATATATGCACAACCAGGCACAAGAGATAAAAACCCAGAGAGTATCACCATACACCAAAGACTTAACAACAAAAGTTTGCATAACACTGCTATATGGTACTATTAATATTATCAATGCAAAAAGGAAATACTTTGCAGGTACATTAGTTTTTGCCTATAAACCTCAATATAAATAATAAAAAAAAAACACCTACACAGAAATCCAAGAATTTAGTGCTACAGACTTCTTAGATCTACTCAGGCACTAGATTGTGTACTTGACTCCATCATTTAGTCTATTGTGCTGGGTTCCCTATTGATGAAAAAGGCTACATTTATGACTTATCAATGTATTTTAATCACACTTCTGCTATGTTCGTTCTCTGCAAAGGTGTTTGATGAATGTCAAAAGATCTTTTAGGCCAGAATGAACTGGCAGTTTAAATTATTATTTACCTCTATAGGTCTTAAACTGTTATTGAGAATACAAAACTAATCATTACTTATAAATTGTGTATACTTGCAGAATCTTTTGCTTTTACTCCAAAAAAGGGGACATCTAAGGTGGAATTTTATTTCAAAATTTTCTTTCTGAAGGACATTTATAATATTTGTAGTACATAGATAGAAATTGAGAAATTCATGTTTTACCTTATCTACAAAAGTTGGCAGATTTTGCTGGAAAGATCCAAATATAAAAACAATGCACAAATTTTAGAAGTAGCAAAACAAGACAAACTACAAACCATGTCCAGGTATCATGCTTGGTAAAATAGGAAACACAGACAACTGGATTAAGTTCCTACTCTATAAAGTAATCACATCTTATCAGCTCTTCCTTCAAACTGTCCATAACCTAACCACTTTTCAAATGTCAGTCTCACATCCTATTACCTTGTTTGAGGGCCTATAATCTTTCAGTTGACCTACAGTGGTAGACTTCTAACTGATTTGCTGTTCCTTGAACCTGCCAAACATTTCCACTTCAAATCCTGTATTTGCTCTTCCCTCTGCCTAGAATGATTTCCCCACATACTCAGAGAGCTCAATCCTTTCAGGTTTCTATTCAAATATCATTATATCAGAAAGGCTGACCTAGACACTCTATATAAAATAACCCCCCCCGATGCTATCTATAGTCTTACTTTGTTCCTCTTCATAGCATTTAACCATAACATTGTACAAATTTATATTATTTCCCTAAACTAACATGTAAAGTTTTGGGGCACAAAGTTTTGACTATCTTAAGACTACTGTACCCTCTGTGTCTAGAAAAGTGCCTGACATACAGTAGGCAATCAATGTGTGTTCAAGGACTATTAATTGTGAACCATTCAAGTTAAAATGATGAAACAAGGCAATGGCAAATTAATGATATGACATTTCACAGTTAACTGCTAATTGAACAACATGAGGCAATGATACAGCAGCATTAGTGGGAAAGCTTTTCCAAAATACACATGCCCAGGCTTTACCATAAAACCCACAGTATCTTCCCAGGTAAGGTCCTGAGCATGTGTATGTCTAAACAGTTCCCCAGGTGATTCTATTTGTACGTGTGTGGGTGTGCAGGGGGAGGGAGGGATATATGTAACATAAAACTTGCCATTTTAACCACTTCTAGGTTATTCTATTTTTCACCATTGTTTAGAAATACTGGTATGATATATGTCACTTCAGCAAGGAAGATTTACCAAGCAAGTAAAAAACAAACCCCACCAAGCTATATTAGAAAAAGCATGAGTTTTGGAGCTGAACTCAGGTACACCACTCAGTAACTATGAGACCAGGAAAGTTACTTAACTCTTAATTTCCATACACATAAAATGAAGATAAATCTGTATATTCTCTCTCCCTCTAGATCCACTCCAAACTGCTTCAAGGCTACTGTATAGCTAAAATGAAATCAAGCATACAAAGTATCTACTTTGGTGCAATAATAGGCATTCAACTTGAGTTTACTGGAATTACTTCCATTGAAATAAGAAAACATAAGTATGTGTAATCCTGGCATAGGTCGCTATATAAATGTTTCTTTCTCTTCTGATGGGACAGGTGAGAATGCAATATGAGAAAATATGAGATAATATCATATCTTCAGATATGATATTAAAATAGTGATTCTCAAATTTGAGCATGCTTCAGAATCACCTGGAAGGTGCCTTAAAACACAGACTGCTGGGCCCACTCTTGGAGTTCCTCATTCAGAAAAGAGTGTGGCTGATAACCTGCATTTCTTACAAGTTCCCAGGATATACTGATAAAGGCACTGCCAATCTAGAAATCACACATGAGAACCAATGAGGTGAAGTATGAAAAGCCTAACAAAATGTCTGAGCACATTAATTCCTGCAGCATAATTTTTAAGAATAAAAATTTGAAATAGCTCACTTTTTAAAAAGTCATAACCAATAATTTTAGAACATTTTGTACTTTGATAAAAATCAACTATCTATTGAGATTCAAAGAACAGAAAAATTACATGCCACTGATATCCCAATGACAAATAATCTGAAAATCCATTCAAAGATAATTCTTAGAATTCCTCTTTTTAAAAGTTAAATTTTGATAAAGACAAAACATGGCAGTTTTAAAGGAACAAATATAGATATAGGTACAATTTTTGATGAGTAGATGACATAAAGAATACTTACAGGTATGGAGGCATTCTGTCACTGTAGTTGGCTTGATCAGATACCCTTTACAGATATAGCAGGTAATGTAAGGATTGAAATCTTTCACCAAATGTTTCCTTTGGGTAGCCATTCGTAGTTAGCTGGCTTTAGTAGCTCAGAAAAACAGGGGTACTAAGTGGATGAAAGTCTGATCCCAGGAGCTGGCGTGGTATTCCCAATAGAATGACTTGAGGCATGAGAACTAATATCCAGAGTTATCATGAGATCACTGGTCATCACTCCTTTCGGGAGCTCTGCTTTGCCATATCTGTTTCCACAATCATTTTAAGAAGATGAGAGAAAAAGGTGTCAAATTCTTCATACCATATTAAAGTCATTATATTAACAGAAAATATTGCATGGTTCAAATTGGGTGAGTAGAACATATCCTTTACTATGCAGTTAACCTGAAAATCTACTACACTTTAATTCAGAATAGTAACAAATTTATCCAATCTTGGAACTTCCAACTCTCACCTCATACTAATGACACCCAAAGCTATTAACTCTGATTTGTTATCTTTCTTCTTCAATAATGCATTTTAACTTCAAATGTATGATAAGGTGGAGGGCATCCATGTAATCACTCCAGGTTAATTGTTGTTAATCTGTTGACTGCTCTTTCAGAAGAGTTCCTGTCATTACAAGTTAAAAGATTTAAAACCAAATTCATTTTTCTCACAATCAGAATTCCTATTTCCATTTCCCCACTCTACTTGCATAGTATCTCTCCACCTACAGCTTATCTTATATTCTGTTATCACATTTATTTTATCCTATCCTCCTACAATCGAGTCTTCATATCAAAGAATATCAGTGTCTCCTCTTTACAAATAAGAAAAATCTTTGCTCTGTCACATAATACAATCCCCCATCCACACACACACATATAACATATCCTTCAACAACTTTCTTAAGGCAAACTGAAGGGATCATTCCCCTTCACCAGTCTCTGCAGGCTCTATATCTTCTACCCAATAAGCCTTCCCTTCTTCTGCATCCTACCTATCCCTCAAAACCCTTCTCCAATGCCATCCTCAATGTATCTCTCCTTCCTTTTAACCCGTATTTTTATATTTCATTTCCCTTTTATTTTTAGTTATATTCTTTCTTTTATCTCCTCTATTAGACTGAAAAATCCTCAATAGAAACCGGTAACATTTAGTAAGTAAATAGCTTAAGCACTGTTAACTTTCTAAGGGCTTTTGTTGTTGTTGTTTAACTGTAAAATGAAAATGAGTGCCAGTCTCCCAGAGTGGTGAGGATTAAACGAGACAATATACAAAGAGCTAGTTAGCACACAGTAAACACTGAATAAATGTCATTAATATTTCTCACAATCTTTAGCAGAGTTGTCATGTAATTAAGATTAGTTTTTTAAAGTTCTTAGTTTCTTACAAGGAAGATGTCCTCTTAGAAAACACAACATGAAAGTAGGTGCTGATTTTCCTAATTTCATTCTGTAAACAGGAACTTTCCCCCATCTTAACGCACAGGCAAGTATGAAGTAACCAGAAAAGTAAAAGGCATCATTCCCTCAACACGTACCCATTGCAAATGTTCAGGGAATAGGTTCCGCGTGTAATCATTCTATCCGCTCAGGAAATAGTGTTGAGGGTGTGACAGAAAGAAAGTGTAATTAACTGGGACATCAGGGTTCTGGCCCTTAGCCTTGTATGACCTTCAGAGAAGCATTTAATAGCCGTGCCTGGGTCTCAGCTCCTCTTCTATACCTTGGGATTAACTGCCTTGCCTTTCCCACAGATTTGCCTTGAAGCTTCAAAAGTAAGAGAAAGTCCTCTGAAAGAGGAAATGCAAAGTCCCGACCTGGGTGGTATTATGACCATAAAGACACAGAGCCCTGTCAACAAGACAGTTAAAAGAAGCAAGTCCTTGCAGTGACGGGGCAGGGGCGGGAGGGAACTTTTCTGCGTCCTCCAACAAGACCTGGCGCACAGATCCGTGCGGTTCAAGCACACGTCCGCCCGCTCGGCAGGTGCGCGGGCCCGGGCCCAGCCGACGCGCCGCTCGAGCCGGGCCGGGTCTGCACGGGCAGGACCAGCCTCCTCTCCGGGAGCCGGGCGCCGGCAGCTGGCCGCCCTCTCCTTCCTGGAGGGGAGGGCACGGCTCCGATGCCCCCGACCCTAGCCGGGAGTACCCGCCCCCAAGGGGCTCCCAGACTTCAGGCGGGGCCGGCCGCGGCAGGTGTTTAGAGGTGCTGCTCCCGCCCCGGCGCAAACTTGGGCGGGGAGCGCGGGGGCGCCAGTGTCCCGGCCCCTCCCAAGCCCGCCCGGTACCTACCCAGCCGCCACCACCACGGCTCCTCGCCCTGCCAGCGCGACGGCCTCGGAACGAAGGAAAGTGAAAGAGAAACAGCGCTCGCCGCGGCCTGGCCGGTCCCAGAGCCCCGTCCGCCCTCCCCCTGCAGGCGGGAGCGCGCCGGCTCCGCGGGGCCACTCGGCTCGGGCCCGATAGGGCGCGGCGGGCCTCGGGGCCCAGGGCCGGTGCCGCCTCCAAGGGCAACTCCACCCACTTCCAACCGCCGGCACCGCCCGCCCGCGGCCGGCCACGCCCTCCGCCGCCGGCCACGCCCACCGCCGCCACGCCCGCAGGCCACGCCCGCCAGTCCCCGCTCCTCACAGGTGCTGAGACCGCCTTGCCTGTCCAGTTGAGGTGGTCGCGCGTGGCTCCGAGCTTTGGCCAAATTTTATCTCGGTTCTTTTTATCTTCCCCACCCCCTCCCGGTTGTTTTCATCATAACAATGACTAGTATATTTTTCTTGGCGGGTTTAAAAGCAACGGTCACAGATGAGACTGAGTCACCCTGCAAAATTTGTCTCCTTTGCTGCATTTTCCTGAAATCAGTTCCACCTGGGAGGCAGTGGGGACGAAAACAGCCCTTGAATTGTATCTTATTTAAAAACCACTAACGAACTTGTTAGTGTTGGGTGGGTCCAGTAATCCTTATAGTTGACAATTCTAAGAAACTGCAACGTTGTACGGATGGGGGTGAGGGGGAGGGTACGTGAAATAGATTTATTGCTGTTTGCAAGGGTCAAAACAAACAAACAAACAACAACAAAAAAAAAACCCCAGCACTCTTTCTAGTGGACTTTGAGGTTTACAAGAGACCATTCATTGCAAAAAAAAACATTCATTCAAAAGCTTGCATTAAAGCTGCATTCCTCAGTCATTCAATCCTATTCTATTACATTCCACACACTCACAAATTTCTACAACCATAATTTTGCTAAACATAAATTAGACCTGGTCCTTCTCTTCCTTAGAAGATTGCAATCCAGTAATCCTAGCAGGCAAATCAATCTTCACTAATGAAACAAAAGTTTAAAAGAACATTCTAAAGGGAAAGTTGTAAAAGGGAACTTTCAATCTGATGCATAAGAAAATAAAATGTTGCAATTACATCATTGTCTCCTTTGCAGAAACCAGAGCAAAGATGGCTAAACAATTGAAAGTTAATGCCAAGTATTTGCTTTATTTCCTACTAACAGAAATCACCTTATTGCCAGAGCTAGATTGTGGATATGATTCTAGAGGCAAACCAATAAACCCAACAACCACTGGTTCTGTATTACAGCAGAAATTCTACCAAAAAGTAGACTAAGGCAGTTTAAAAACTATTCATTTTATAATTAAACTTATGTAAAGCAGACATAAGTAAAACATTTTGCCATTTTAATATCACAGCAGGAACAATTCATTTTCTGAAACAACTTTAAATGATCACATTTTTATAGTCCTTTAAGTACCATTTTGCAGAACTATATGCCAATGTCAAAGCTGGGGTCAACTTCAGTGAGACACAGAAATCACACAAGTAAAAGAAGACGAGTCAGGTCAAATTATTTTATAGCAAAAGGATTACTCTTCATGTCTTCATATAGAAACTGAATAGATCAATATAGAAAAGTCACCTGATTTATATTGTATTTAAAATATGCAATGGGTGATATTACTGTATGTACCACAACATATACACGACTTGATATTTTTCTATTTTGTGCCTGAACTTATTTTAAATGTATTTTTTTTTTTTTTAAGAATAACAGCTAGCCGGGCGCGGTGGCGCATGCCTATAATCCCAGCACTTGGGAGGCTGAGGCAGGAGGATCGCGAGTTCAAAGCCAGCCTCAGCAATGGTGAGGCACTTAGCAACTCAGTGAGACCCTGTCTCTAAATAAAAAAAATACAAAGAAGTGCTTGGGATGTGGCCCAGTGGTCGAGTGTCCCTGAGTTCAATCCCCGGTACCAAAAAAAAAAAAAAAAAAAAAAAAAAAAAAAAGAAAAACAGCTAAGTCCTAGGAGCATGAATGTGATGAATGTGATTGGTGATTAGCAGTAAGTAGAGTTAATTAGCATTATCAGAAGAAATAAACTTAAAAGTGGATATCAGGATATATATTAGCAATTGGGGGGATCACAAATATGCTACACAGCACATTTTCATTACTTTATATTTCATGTCTATATTTTTATTTCAGAAGGATAAGAGGTGGGGTTGCCATGTGTGTCTGGGACTGTGTGAGTGGGGAGGCATTCCCACCCTTTGTAAGGAAATCTGTGCTTTGTATCCTAGAGGCAGCATGGTTTGTAGTAAGATGTAATGTGATTTTCTCCTCCCCTCTTCAGCAACCAACCCACTTCTCCCACCCCAATAAATAAAGTACATATAAAAAGAAAAAAAAAACAAGTAATATTTTTCTTCTTAAAAAATAATAAAAGCAGTGGCAAGGGAGAATGCTACAAAGAGCAACAGAGCTATGTGTAGATTCTAAATTTTCAGGCATGGAACTTTCAGATGCTGTGCGGCCTCCCCCTCTGCCCTGTGGCTGCTTTCCTGTTACTTCTCCATTATCCCTTGGTCCTGCCAGTGGGTGCAAGAACTAACCATTGAAGCCTTAAGATGAGGATAGCTCTGAAAACACACCTCAAATACCAGTGGGACCGTCAAACAAAGGCCACCCAGAACAACTAAATATATAAGACCAGGAAAAAGAAAAGACAGGATAAAAGAATCCTAGCTGGGAGTCCCTTTATCACTAATTTACTTCAGTCTTCTCATTTTACAGATATAGAAACCAAGATCCCAAGAAGTGGCAAATTCATAATCACAGAGCTGATTTTGGTTGCACAGAGATCAAAACAAAGGTGTTTTATTTTATTAAAAGTTCAGTTTTATTTAAACCTCTTAGGAGAACTTCTTAAGCATAAGAATTTAAGGGTAAGGAAGTTCTGTTTTTTTAAAAAAAGATTAACTTAAAAGCAAACAAAAAACAAATGAAGGACAAATGGAGGGAAGAAAAGGGAGAAGGAGGAAGAAAAGGAGGAAAGAATGAGTGAGGGGAGGGAGGGAAATAACTGCCTAGATGGCATTTAGGAGTGAACTAGTCTACTGACTCTGATCAAAGAAGCATAACCCCAAAATGATAACTTAGTTCACTTGATTATTGACCCAGACCCTTTCAGGGACTCACAAATGGATTTTGACAAACCTTGGAACTACTCAGAACTTATATGTATATCTAATAAATATTTTCATTACTTTATATTTTATGTCTATGTTTTTATTTCAGTTAAGGATAGGCAATGGATGGAGAGTTCTATACTGAAAAGTTTTCATTCCTTTCTTGCTTAATAAAAATATCATCAAAATTAACTGATTTTAATAGCATAACTTATTTAAAAAATATGACTATATATTTACATTTCCCTAAAATATCAAATTAAATGGGTTTTTCATTATCATAAATAATTTTATATACCTAAATATTCTGTTTCATCTTTTAATACAGAGTATCTTTAACATATAAACTACATTCTGTAATCTAAAAGTCTTCCTATAGAGATTATAGAGAATATTAAAACTTAACATAAGTGTTCTACTGGTCCCAAGTGTATTTATTTTCTGACCATAAACATTATAGCTCAAAATCAATTACTGCCTAAAATCAATGATGGAGGAATGGGAGGAGAATAGATAACTGAAGGATTTCCAATTGTCCTTGACCATATCTCTCTTTCTCTTACTGCTTCCCTCCCCCACAATTCGATAATTATCAAGGACTCTTCTCTGCCAAATGTCTCTAGAATCCCTCTACTTAACCTTCCCTGTTCAGATCACTATCATCTCTACCCACCATTACTCAATGGACTATTAAGTAATCTCCGTACAGCTCTTGTATGCTAAACCATCTTCCAGAGCACAGAGGACTTCTTCTAACTACAAATTTGGTCATGCTGCTTCCTGGCTTTAAAACAACCTTTGTTTTGAGGAGAGAGCCCAAACATCTAATAATGCCATCCCCGTGCCACTTCTACAGCTTGAACTCTATGACTCAACTGTAATGAACCTCTTTATTCTCTGGCTACATAGATGGGTCTTCTTCCAAAAGGACATACTTATCTAATCCCTTTGCCCTTACCATCCTTGCAAGTTCAGCCAACCTTTGTTAATCCTTTAGGTAATGGTTGATTTCAAAAACCACCTTCCTGAGCAGGGCCCTGTGGCCTGTAATCCCAGTGGCCTGAAAGGCTGAGGCAGGAAGATCAAGCCATTCTTAGCAAAAGCAAGGCACTAAGCAACTCAGTGAGACTATGTCTCTAAATAAAATACAAAAAAAGGGATGGGGATGTGGCTCAGTGGTTGAGTGCCCCTGAGTTCAATCACCAACACCACCACCAACAACAACAAAACCACTTTCCTGGATACCTCAAAGTTGCGGAGGGTCATTCTCTACAGACACAGACATACATAAATAACAATTTATACTTAATTCTCTTAAATCACACACCACTGTGTCTTGGATTATTTGATTAACTGGTCTGAACTGCCTACTAGAATATAAGCCCAGTGGATCTACTGTTTAATTGTGTATCCCTTACAGAATGGATGGCAAACAGTAAGCATTCAAATAAATATTTATCAAAAAAACTGAAAAATTGGACATATTTTATGACAGATCCTGTGTATTTTTTCTTGGGACTCTATTGGAGGGTTCTTTTACAAAGGATGTATAAAGTCACAATCCCTGCCCTCTAGGACTATTAATTAAAATCACACCAGGGAGTATAGACTTATCCACAAGAAACAATTATTCAGCAATATACCAAATTTATTAATAAAGTGTAAAATGGAACATGATCAAGTGGCAAGAACTCCAGTTGAAAGAAGAACACTACGAGCAGTCAAGAAATTAGTCCCATGTGCCTACACTGCCAGTTATAAAGACAACACAGCACAATCCCCAAAGCTTTGAATATTAGTGGCAAATGGGAAAGTCAGAAACAAAGAGAATAAAGTCAATTTCTAGAAAAAATATTTCCTTTTAGGATATATACAGAAGCAAAAGTTAATTGTCTAACTCCCCTGCCAGGTGTCACCTTCCCCCACCTAATCTGAAAATAAAGTTACTCTCTAAGAGATAAATAAGCAAAATGTGGCAGTCATGGCTTAAACCTGTATTCTCCAGATAAAATTTTAAAATGGGATGTATACATAAGTCTAAAGAATTTTACAAACATTCAAAACTCCAATTGAGTAGGCCAGGCGTGGTGGCGCATGCCTGTAATCACAGTGGCTGGGGAAGCTGAAACAGGAGGATTCTGAGTTCAAAGACAGCCTCAGCAAAAAGTGAGGCACTAAGCAACTCAGGGAGACCCTATTTCCAAATAAAAATACAAAATAGGGCTGGGGATGTGGCTTAGTGGTCGAGTATCCCTGAGTTCAATCCCCAGTTACCCCCCCCCCCAAAAAAAAAAAAAACAACAAAACTCCAATAGACTAAGGGAGGTAGGACTGACTGAAATACGATATATTTAGTAAACCTATCCATAATCAATTATATTTTACCCTGTCTGGAGAAAGTTTATGTGAACAGAAAAAGAGGGATCGGTAAGGAGCACAAAAAAGGAAAGTGCAAAAGACAAGATCTCGGCTGTGCAGGCAACACTGACTAGGACAGAAAGATAGCAAGTTTGGCAAACATTGAACTAGTCACTACAGAGTGTTTTCTGATGCCACAGAGGAGCAGTTTTTTAGGCCAAAATTATCATCCTCCATTTTCAGATTTTATTCCAATGCCCATAAAGTTACTTTCTGAGTATTAATTTGCATTGCTGTGTACTTATAGTGAAAGCAAGTGCTCTGAAGTATAAAATTAATATCTTGTGACTATATTCTACTACAAGTAAAAAAATTTCTCTTTATTAAAAAAAAAGGTAAAGAAAATCATTAGCCAATAGTAAGACCCTTAGCAAGTCATTTCATGAGACTTGATCTCCCTATCTATAAAATTGCTGTAGATTTGGGATATGTAATCTCTAAGGATCCTTCCAGATCTTCAGTTATATGGTTGTGCAACTTGGAAGCATTACCTACCATGGGATTGACAAATATATCTGTAAAGGGAAAGACAGTAAATATTTTAGGCTTGAAGGCCATATGGTTTCTGTGGCAACAATTCAACTCTACCCACTTAAGACAAAAGCTCACAAAAACAATATGTAAAAAAAAAATGCATGTAGTGGTGTTCCAACAAAATTTTGACACTGGGGCTGTAGTTGCTTAACTCCTGATCTAGTGAATAATAGCTTTCATGAATATGTATAGATGATAATAATTTAAAAGTTTCCTACATACCACAATTGATCAATTCTAAGGTCTTGATGACAGTTTAAAATCAGAATATCTTAGTGCAATATCTTAATTTATTGCTTTATGATTTCTAATTTTTAGGCAGTGAATAAAATATAGAAGCTTAGCTACCAAATGATATCACCATCATCATATCAAACAGCTCAGGAAGTTAGAAGCTATCTATTTATTCTTCTTTGTTAAGATTTAAAATAATTTGATCTTTCTCCTCTGTCACAATGGAGAAAGTCTTTGAACAAAGAGCAAAGGAATGTTAAACAAAAACATTCTCTCCTACTTGCCAAAAAGCAGACTTGGTCTCACACTTATGACTTCCAAACACCAAATAGTCTTAGTGATGATATTTAAAGTGAACATATTTCCCCATTCTGTCTGGAATTCTAGGGTGCTGACGTAAAAGAAGAGGGCTTCAAGTGGAAAGCTATCTGCTCACATACTTACAGAGAGTGCTGCAAGCTAGCCTGACCTCAGGAAGTCATGCTGGAGTGTGTTATCTGTGAGCTCCAGCCTCACCATGGCCAGCTTCAGCAGCCTGGGTCCTGGTCTGAGAAGAGGCCCTGAAGGACAGGGTGGTAAGAGCCCACCATCCCATCACCTTTGAAAGACAGTAGCTGCAACAAGAGAGGGCACATTTGAAAATAAGGACACTGCAGCTATGGGAACCAGATCTGGCTCAACTAGCCTAAGGAGAAATACTTTTATTTCTATGATGCTAAACAAGGAAATTTACACTGTGGAAAGTCACTGACAATATTCTCCCTTTCTAGCTTGTTAGGATGACTATAATATACAACTCAATAAGTATCTGTGAATAGGAGAAGAGGGTTTCAAAGAATTTTGCACAAAAGTCACTAAGACTGATGTCCATTTTTTATGTATATTGTTGAATTACAAATGAGTTGACCTTGCTATTAAATCACTTAAATATTGTCATTTTAATTTACTAAATTGATAAAACAGCTCCCCCCCAAAAAACACAACAACAAAAAAAAAAAACTCAAAGAGGAGAAGTAATCAGATGTACTCTATTCATGTATGCTTTTAAAAATCAAGTTTTGGTAGGAACTGTTGCTCCTGATTTGAACTTTAAATGCTATTTCACTTCCTCAAAATGTTAGAATGATGCTTATCACAAGTACTGCCAATGAAATTAACTGGAACTTGATGATTACGAATTAGTAGATCACCCTTTCCCTTGCAGTATTTCCTTAATTATTCTTTAGTCCTTTTTACCGTAAATGCTTAAGTTCTAAATGGAGCATTCACTTTTTTTAGAAAAGGGGAAGGATTTCTGCAATTAGAAATTGAAGTTATAAGTATAAGTATGTGTTCTTATGCAAGAAGACAGTTCACTTTAGAAGTACCTGACAATAAACTAGCCATTAACAAAACCAAGTTTTAAAATTTTAGCTTTTAAAAGTTGACATTCATAATACCTATACTTGACAATCATGTGAACATTTCATTTTTCTGTACTTTGCTCATTACCTTCATTATCTAACATGCCACATTAAGTGTTAAGTATTACATGTTAAGCATTGCACTGATTTATTCTAAGTGCCTATTAGGGGTTGAATTGGGTTCATCAAAAAGAAATGTTGAAGTCCTAAAGTCTGGTACCTGTGAATTTGACTTTATTTGGAAATAGGTTTAATCAAGTTAAGATGAAATCATACTGGAGTAGTTGGGTATTTAATTAAATAAGACTATGGCCCTATAAGAAAAGGAGAGACAGGGAGAATGCCATGTGAAGACACAGATGTACAGCAAAGATGGCCACGTGATGGCAGAGGCAGAGACTGGCTCAGTAGCATCCTAACTGCATGGTCAAGGGAGGGGTCTTCCCCCCAGGGGCATTTCCATCAGGAGAAGGGATTATACCCAGCTACCTTGAGTTAGAGAGTTTAACTGATAAAATTTAGGGTCATGGCTATGAGAAATGGGAGATAATTTCTCCAGGCTTATACAGGAAGATTTAAAAAAACCAAATAAAATGTAACACTGAGAACTCAGGCAAATTAAATAGCCTACTTCTGTAATAGTGATTTACAGAAAGCCACACTGGAAAAGGAGCCGTACAAATGGATAAGTGGACTGGCAGTAGGCTACGTGACTGCCGATGAAGTGTATATAAGAACAGGGACGAAGTTAAGAATGATTGCACTGAATCTGGGGAAGACAAGGAAGGAAATGGATACAGAGAGAGGTTGACTGAACTAAACAGAAATGAGTGGTTAATCCCTATTCATATTAGTGCAATTCCCAAGTGCATAAACCAGAATAAGGTTATTTAAAATTAATTTATGGAGTACTTAATTCTAGATATTCTTTTGTATCTATTCTAAGGAATCTTATAAGATTAATACTTATAATATTTGGCATAGAACTAATCTGTGCTATAAATAGCAAGTTACTGAGATTATTTGACATATATACAAGTTCATCTATAAAAATATTTATCTACACACATATGCAGAATGTATTTTAAAGACTATACAGTCTAAGAAATAGGGAGCTATATTTCCTCAAATATGACAATCATACTTTTAACAGGTTCAGCTCTTGCATTATATAAGGTATAAATATCATCAAGACAATTAACAACTATTGGTATCAATAAATGCATGGCACATTTGGAAGGCTACAACAGACTCACTATTAGCATTTCTAAGTCTTGACTCTTCAAAACACTTAAATTTCATGTAAGAATACTCCCAAAAAACAGATATGAAAACATGTATAATATTCAGAATCAAGGAAATAAAATTTATTGTGATAAACAAAAATGTGGGTATGATATTATCTTTTGAAGATGCTGTTTATTGTATAATGTAATATACAAGCCATAAAATTGCTCACACAGTTTCTGCCAAGAGGGGCCTGAAGTATAACTTATTCCTGTTTTTACAAAGACATCAAGCTTAGTAAAAATTCAAACCTCCTACTAGATGAATTAGTTATTTTTAGGCTAATAAAGAAAATGGTTAAAGAAATGAAACCTTCAAGAAAGAATATTCAAACAGAAGTCTTGTTTTTATAGAGAGAGCTATGTTCCACATTCTTTTCCACCCAAAGTGCTGACATAAAAGAGAATTAGCCCTACCCACGTAGTGTATTAGGCACTACAATTCTTCTAGGGATAGGTCATAGAAGTTGTTTTACATTTAGAGTTATTCAGATTCAATCCTCTATCTCATTCTTGTCAGCACAATAGCCTCTAGATACATGATATAAACTATTAACCAAGAAAAAAAGCAAGCAAACAAACTTCCAATTACTTCTGGCCAAATAATTCACTTCTTCCAACTGACCAACATTAGAGTTCTCTCTGGCTATTAAAGGACACTTCCAATGACTGTGACCAAATCATTTCTGAATGGCTTTCGAACACCATCATCCCTCAAGTCTGTGAACTGGAGATGTATGGGAGACAGAATGGTCTTGTTCAATGCATCACCCCACACACTCTTTCTTGTGCCTTCCTGTATAGAAACCGGGAATCACGGTGACTTCTCTAAAATCCTGTATTTAACTCCACAAAGGTGAAAGGCAACTGTCCAAAGCTTCCATCAGCCTATTCTGCACACTGGAAGCTTTCCACAGCACAGAATACTTTTCGCCCTTCCTTAATAGCTAATAATGGAAGGAGTTCTACCAAATAGGGGTACTCAGCCTTTTAGGTGGCTATTATTTCTTTTGTCATTTATACAACCCTGTGTGATAAATAAAATAATCCCCCATTTATCACCTTAGAAATGAGGCAACCATGGCACTGAGAGCTTGCCTGACAACCAGGATCACACAGCTCATGATGGATGGAGGCAGGAGTGGAGTGTGATGGTGTGCCTTCAGAACCGTCCTGGTGCTGCTCAGCCCCTGTCAGACCACTTTGCTCAGCAGATTTCTGACATCATCTCCACTCTTTCCAACATAAAACCTTTATTCCAACAACCAGGTTAGGCTTCTCATTGTCCCTCAAATACAGTGTGAACATCCACTTCCAGCCTTTGTTTATGCCATGCCCCATTACCTGGAGTGCTTGACTCCTATCTCTTTTTTCCAGCCATTCAGGCTAGTTGCAATCCTGCACCTTCCCTCACTGTTCCTTTGTCCAGACTTCCTACCTCATAGGAATCTGAGAACTGTTGGAGACCCATGCACCTGATACTGCAACTAATTTTGCATCAGTATTAATGTTTTGTGTTTATGTGGATCAGGTCCACATAAACAAGTAAATAACATGAAGGCAGGGACAGGTAGGTCTGTAAATCTAGGAGGTGCTCAATAAATGCTGGTTGAATTTACAATAACCTCTATAGCCATATAGTAACTAAAGATAATACAGTACATTGTTGTGAAGTAACACTCTAAGAAATCATCTGAAGATCTTTCAGGCAAAATTAAGGGAACCACCTAACTTTCCAGGGTATTCTTTAACCTAACAACCAGTTCCCCTAGCTAATCATACAACTAGGTTGCCCTTCTGTGTTGGATGTAGCAAGCCAGATTATGTACATATGTGTGCATAAACAGCTAGGGGCTGACGTTCAAGCATAGCATTGGAAATATAAAGAGAGATTTAAGTTTGCTGGAACCAAAAATAATAATTGGTAAAAGTAGATAAGATAAAACATGAAAATAAAATGTACTCAGTTACCTTTTTTTTTTTTTTTTTTTTTTTTTTTTTTGCTTTGGAACAATTGTTTAACAAATATCTTGCAGGACCTAATGCATGTTAGAAACTGTTTGGGGCACTGTTAAAGATGCCACCATAGTCCTCCTTTTTTTCCCCTCTCTCTCTCTCTCTCTCTCTCTCTCTCTCTCTCTCTCTCTGTGTGTGTGTGTGTGTGTGTGTGTGTGTGTGTGTGTGAAGCAGCTCCTCTGAAAATTTTTCAGTGCCAGAAATAATGAGATATTCTTCTACATTTAAATGAAAGAATAGGTGAAACTTGCTCTCTTATTTATTACTACCCCAAGAATTTATACACATTTTTGAAAGGTTATAAAGATACACAGAGATCTGGGCCAGCATCTGAAACATTTCTGATTTTCAATGATTTTTTTTTTTTTTACAAAATATAACTCATGGGAGAGAGAAAGGGAGAGACCAAATAGCAGCAAGCAGGTGTGATCTAATTGGTGCCAGGTGTCTAGCACTAGAGGCACTGAAACAGCCTTTCTGATTTCCAATGGGTTTGGCATGCAGCCATGACCAAGCCCCCCAATACTGTGAGAGTGGCTTGCACAGACCACAAGTTCTGTGGTCTCATGCTGCTATAGCAACCACTGACCCTCGGTGGGACAATGAACTCTTACCAGACTCAGCCAATTATACAGTTGGATACTAGAAATCTTCAGGTGGCATCTTCCAACAAAAAAGGCTTAAAAGGTACCTACCTGCTTAAGCATCTTATTAGATTTCCATATTAGCTTTCAGAGGTAACGTTTCCATAGTGTGGCTAGATTAACACATTATTGAGGCAACACACACATTATTGAGGGAGGAAATAAAATTACTCCTAATGTCACTTTAACTATGTGCTGTGACCAGAGACCAATCACAGAGTGGGGGCATTTTCTGTCACAGAAAGGGGCTGTAGCAGCAGGTAGATTCTTTGCAAGAAGAGGAAGGGTGTCTAATATACCTCAGCAGGGTCAGCCATCTGTGTAGAGAGGGAGCTGAGAGAGGGAAGTGGGACATACAAAGTGGTGAGTCATATATAGGTTAGAAACTGACCAGCCTTCACAGAAGTCTGATACTATTATCAGATATTTATCTGAATGCCAGAAACAGCAAAAGATACAAATTGGAGAGATTAAGCAAACAAACAAAGCAAAACCAAAAACTCTCAATTAGGAAATCTTCCAGATTCTGCTAATTGAGTTGACATGTACATATCTAGTCTGCATTCACTCATTCCCCAATGACATTAGTAGCTGCTAATCTAGGATGACTGTAATTTTGTATCAGCAGGTGTCCTCTGATTTCTGATGCATCTCTCGGACCTCCACAGAGGGAGTCCCTCCCTTGTGAAGTTCTCTACTTTCAGGAAAAATCCCATCAATTCTTAACAGAATGAAGTAAAGGGAACTATAAGTCAGATGATAGGTGGGCAAATAAAACTATAAAAGGAAAAAAAAGGATTACTGATAAAGATGTAAACAAACAAGGTTACCACGCAATACAAAGTACCATGTGTATTTGGAAATTTTTAAAAAATATTTTTTAGTTGTAGGTGGACACAATACCTTTATTTTATTTATGTGGTGCTGAGGATTGAACCCAGGGCCTCACAAACAAGCACTCTACCGCTGAGCCATAGCCTCAGTCCCTGTATTTGAAAATTTTTTAATGAATGTAATGGTTATGGACAAACTACAAATGACTAGAATGCCAACAACATTCTGTCTAGAAATGACTTCTAAAATGAAAAAGGAAATTATTTGACCAAAAGCCACTGAAAGACCTTTCAATGGCAGAAAGCTCATAATCCCACAGAGCAAGAAAAATGAGTATTTGTTTTTTGTTGAGAACTCAAATTGCTTAATATCCCTCATTGATAGAATTTGTGCTGACTATTCAAGAATATTGGTATGATACACACCCACCACTGAGATCATTATTATTTCCCCCAAACCCAGAAACCAATGGCTGAAGCCACCTCCCTCAAGATTTCAAGAGAAATGTAAAAGTAATAAGCATGATGAATGTGGGGAATGTAGCTCTCCTCATTATCTTAATTTCTGGGAATCAATTAGGTGAGGTCACCCTACATCTACCAGAGCTCACACATCCTCCAAAGGATCATTCTTTTTCATATTGAAGAGGCAAAATTTTCATTGTAATACAAGGAGAGCAACATGTATTTTAACTCTTCTAGATCAGCCTACAGATTCATGTAGCTTTGCTTATTGAAACTGCAGTCCATGGACCATCAACAGCATTATCAGGAAACATTTCAGAAATGTAGAATCTGGGGCCCAGGGTGATTTCGTGTGCAATTAAAATTTGAGAAGTACTGTGACTGGACTAAAAATACTTACTACTCCTGGGATTAGGTATTTCTCTCCTTAAATGCTAGGAATCAGTGAAATTAGATAGGCCAACTCTAGGACAATGTGAACCTCAAAATGAATGACAGTAAGGGATTATAACACATTGAATTTAAAGAAAACAATCCATGAGTCCATATTTATAACAAGCAAGCAAACAAACAGGGAAAGATAGGGCTCCTTTTTACAACAGATTGCCAACTTATAAATGTATAAAGAATTAGAGAAGTTATAAAATCACCATTTTGCAACCGTTATTAATTAATCCAGGCAAGAACTTCTAGGAATCCTAAAACATTAGATGAACGTTATTGGGGAAGAGGACACTCATGTAGTTTTACAATATCTCTTCGGAGAGACTGTAGTTTTATGTAATTAAAATTCGTAATGTAAACTTATGATTACAAAGGGGAAAGTTCTCTTTACAGTGGGGAAATCTGATGAACACTGTCTAAACCAAGTGATCAAATTTAACAACACTATTAACGGGACAATATGACATCATGTACCTTGCTGAGGTGATGTACTTAGGAAGATACAATATTGCCTGTGTCATATTTCTGCCCCAAATATCTAACCTGGCTCTAATTATGAGGAAACATGAAATAAGCTCACATTGAGGGCCATTTTACAAAACAAATGACTTATACTTTTCAAAAGTAGTAATATCACTGAAAGATAAAAAAAAGTAAGAAAAAGTTAAAGAAACATTATAACTAAATATAAATATGATGGCAACTCTATCTTCTCCTTGGGTGCTAAGCCCAGGTGTTTAGAGGTAAAGATTCCTATTTGCAACTTATTCTTAAATGGTTCAGTAAAAGCTGTAATCATGTACACAGCTATAGAAAAATAAAGCAAATGTGGCAACATGTTAAAAAGTGGCGAATATAAGTGAGAGATGTATGGGTGTTCGTTGAAATATTTTCTTGCAACAGATGAATGGACAAACAATATGTGGTCTATATACACAATGGAATTTTACTCAGCCATAAAGAAGAATGAAATTATGCCATTTGCTGGTAAATGAACAGAACTAGAGAACATTATGCTAAGTGAAATAAACCATACTCAGAAAGTCAATGGTAGAATGTTTCCTCTCATTTGTGGAAGAGAGAGGGTAGGAGGGTAGAGAAGGAGAGAGGGAGTGAAGCCACGGAGAAAGAGGGAGAAGATAGAGGGCAAGAAGGTGGAGGGGAATAAAAAAGAGATCTCATGAAAATAATAGGGAGTTCAACAGAGTAGAAGAAGGGGATAGAGAGGAAGAAAGGAGAGGAATGGATGGGGAAGTACTGAGGAATAAAATCTACCAAATCATGCTAAGTCCATGTGTGAATTCTGCTTTTATGCCATGATGAATTTGGCTTTTATCTATAATTATAATGCAATAATTAAAAAAAAATAATAATAGTATAAATTTCCCCATTGCCTAGACCAGTT
This sequence comes from Tamias sibiricus, assembly GCA_025594165.1. Taxonomy (NCBI): domain Eukaryota; kingdom Metazoa; phylum Chordata; class Mammalia; order Rodentia; family Sciuridae; genus Tamias; species Tamias sibiricus. Next base: position 134,865,810 of record CM046663.1, on the reverse strand, counting down.
TAGTAGAGCAAAGAAAGGAGGGAAAGGGGAAATAATGGGGAATGATGAAATTATGTGATATGCATGTACGGATATGGCATAATGAATCTCGTTATTATGTATAATTGTAATATACTTATACAAAACAATGTTCTTTATTTCTATGATTCTAGAAGCCTGGTGAAGAACTGGATAAAACATTCAATCATAGCCGGGCGCAGTGGCGCACGCCTGTAATCCCAGCACTTTGGGAGGCTGAGACAGGAGAATCGCGAGTTCAAAGCCAGCCTCAGCAATGGCGAGGCACTTAGCAACTCAGTGAGACCCTGTCTCTACATAAAATACAAAAAAGGGCTGGGGATGTGGCCCAATGGTCGAGTGCCCCTGAGTTCAATCCCCGGTACCAAAAAAAAAAAAAAAAAAAAAAAAAAAAAATTCAATCATATTCAGCATTTGCAGCATTTGAAATGATCTATCATCAAGTTTTTGGGTTTTTTTTTTTTCCTTTGTTGGTACGTACCGAGGATTGAATCCAATGCCACTCTACCACTGAGCTATATTCCCAGACCTTTTTATTTTTATTTTGAGACAAGGTCTTGCTAAATCACTGAAGCTGGCCCCAAACTTGAGATGACCCTGCCTCAACCTCTGGAGTCACTGGGATTAAGATGTGTAACCCTGCTCTGTTAGCAAATTCTTTTAAATGCATTCCTTGTTCTGTAATGGAGTGAAAGTGGCATGTAGTCATTCAATCATCCCACAACTATTTTTGATGAGCACCTCCCATCTGTTAGGAACCATGTCAGGTGCCTTGAGCACAGTGGTGAATATAAGCATGGCTCTGTCTTTGAGGAGGTTGCCTTCTAGAAGAATTAAATATTAATTAAGTTAAATTAATATCTGCTAAGTAAATATTAGTTAAGGATATATAAAACAGATAATGGAGCACAAACTTCTCAAAAAAAAAAAAAAGGAGATGGGACTATCATAAAGTTTTTCGTGAAGATCTTTGTAACAATCTGACTTACCTTAAATGTCCTAAGTTCAATTTATTACCCAATGCTGAAATCCTATCTAAATATCTTTGACAGCTGGACCTCTTCCCTATTGCAAGGTTTGTTGGAAGACTTTATTTAAAGAATGGATAGTGTATGCAAATTAAACATTCTGTTCATAATTCTGAAAAACTTCATCTTTATAAAAGCAAGTAATATTACAAAACATGTACTTTTGAATTTTATCACTACCTCATTTGTAGTTCTGGTTACATGAATTGAAACATTTTTACAGTTTTGTGGTGTCATGCTTCACAAACTCAACAACTATAAATGACAACTAGTTGTACAAATACATTATGAAAACTGCATTAAAATGTTACATTAGTTTACACTGACATAGTACTCATTTCAGAAATGTGGGTCTTAACTTGAGATCATTAGGTTCAGAAAAATTAAAGAGCTAAAACCATCATGTTAAAACTTTTAACTTACCTATACGTGTTTCTGTTGTTCATAGAACACCTATGTTAAAAGAACAAAAGACTTAAGAAATCTATTTCAATTTCAAAATTATAATGGAAAGCAAACAAAAAGTAGAAAATAGCAATAAAGGAAATTTCTACAAATAGGCAATTGGTTTGTTAGATGTTTTTCAGGAAAATTAAAAACATGACTTTAATACAAATATATATGGAATTAAAAATATATATGGATTAAAAAATTATTTAATCTCTTAATGAGGCAACCAGCAGGATGGTACATGTGGTTCAATGGAGTATAGGACAGACAGAAACATATACAGTCAATGACAGACAGAATACTGAAATAAGATTTCTACTTTAGTCACAAAAACCAGCTAATGTCCCATAGGACAATAAAACTATAACATTTGTGGGGATACCTTCTCTATCAGACAGAAATCACTTGCTAGCTATCAATGTACAAATTCACATCTAACTTTGCAGAATCTGGGTCTTACTAATTCATCAATGGTAAGGTAAATGAAGGCATATTTCCTTAGTGAAGTAGGCAATCTTGCCTAGGATGTCTAACAGTATTCCAGGATAACACTGAAAGGACACACAATAATCCTTGTGCCTCGTGCCCTATGTTTAGACAATTCTACAAAACCCTCATACATGGGACAGTATGTTCTAACCTTTAACATGCTTAGTACCAAGGGGTATGCTGGGAGATGGAGAATAAAATTCTCCTTTCTCCCAACAAGGCTGTGAAATCACTGTTTATTATTGCTGCTGCTGGTGGTGGTTTGCTTTCTTGCTTTTAATCACACATTTGGCCTTTTGTTTCTGATGCATCAGAAAATTTGCTGCCTACCCTGTGTTGCTTCTAGTCACTTCCACCAACACATTTCCTTATTATTTTTCTTCCTTTAAAAAAATCCCCTGGTATGAATGCTAATCATAGCAACCTTTTAAATGATCTAACGCCTTCAACATAAATACATCTAAAATTCTGAGTCATAGTTTGATAATAAGCATTATATTATATAGCAAAAATGGTTAATCTCTCCACCCACCTACCTTTTGTCCCAACATTAAGAAGCACATTGAAAACACTTACTATTTAAGATCAACAAGTTAACAACCTCTATTAACTAAAAACAAGTAAGTAACAAAAAGAAACTTTTCAAAGGTTTCTAAGGAATCAAATACAGTAAAAACTCCTGGCTCTACACTATATATTACATTTCACTCCCTTATGTGCCAGATATTGTACTACAAAGGGCTTTATAAATTTTATACTATTTAATCTTCATAAAAACCATGTGAACTAGTTTGTAGTATTAGCCACATTCTTCTGATGAATAGACTGAATCACAGAGAATTACATTAACTTTCCCAAAATCACAGTGGTGGTGGGATTCAAATCCAGGTTATTTAGTTTCAGAGTCCTATAGGCTTAACCACTAAGCTACAACAAAGAAGAGAGGAAAACTATTTTTAAAAAAAGATACTTGGATGAGGTTTTGGCTCAGTGGTAAAGCACTTGCCTAGCACATGAGAGGCACTGGGTTCAATCCTCAGTACATTAAAAAATAAATAAATGAAATAAAGTTAACAAACAAACAAAACCCCCCAGATACTACTATCATCATCATCATCATCATCATCACACTGATAAAGTACTTTTTATATTCAGGGCTTTATTTAAGTATTGAACATATTAAAAACTTATTTAATGTTTTCCAACAGAACCATTTTGGGTAAATATGGTTATTATTCTCAATTTGCAGAAGAAATTGAGGCAGATAGAGGGTAAGTACTTGCTCAAGGTCACAAGGCTAGTAAGATGCAAGGCTGGGATACAGCCTGGACAACATGGCTCCAACATCCAGGAACTTCCCCTGATACCATTCTGCTGCTTCTAACAATTCCTAAAGCTCAGTACCAGCCAACAGTCCCTACTCTTCAGAACCTCAGAGGTTCGAAAGCACCATATTAAAGCACAGAAACATAACCAAATGTTCATTAGTATAATAAAAAAATCACCAAGTACAGATTAAAGGGTTTTCATTCAGCCTTGTTAATAAGGTTAAAAAAAAAAAAAAAACAAGCAGAATTTAATCCAAGAAGAATTCTAAAAAAAAGAAAAAAAGTTTCTCTGGAACACTAAATCAATTCAGAACAAATGAGGTATTGTAGGTTTTTTTTTAGAAATTGTTTTTGTTCTTGCAGCCTTGGGGTTTCTCAGAATTCCCTCAAGGGTTGTGAGTGGTTGAGTGAGGAAAGGAGAAGACAGGACCCTGGTTCCCCACTTCACTTTCAAATGAGTAGTTCTGTTTATATATTTTACATATTGGGTTTCCCCATATGGCTTGCTTTGATGGGAGCGAGGCTCCCATAAGAGTTTGGTCAAAGTGGGCAGTTCTCAACTTGAAGCCTTCCCCATTGCTTCCCCAGCATCTCAGGAGCTGAACTTCAGAGCATTCCTCCTGGTGCTTCTTGGATCTCATGCACCTAAGCCCTGGCTATCCTCTCACCCAACCCTGCTTTTTCAACTCCCCTCTGTCAACGATAATCACTATCACAGCTGATGTCCATCAAACTCCTACATGGCAAGCTCTAGGTTAAATATTTTTACATCAATTATTTCATAGAGTGCTCTCAACATCCTGGTGACTGGGCTCTATAAGTGATCCCATTTTATAGAAAAGGAAACTAAGGTTTAATTTGCACTCTGTCCAGTGATCACTAAGTAATGGAGATAGGATGAAGAACTTGTCAGCACACTCCAGAGACCTCCAGTTCTTCAATGGGATGCTCTCCTGCCTCTCATCCATGTCAATCATACTCAAATTCCCACTGAGACTCCTTAAGACTAAATCCCTTAAAAACAAAAAATGAACAAGAAGCCCTGGAGCAGCCCTTTACAGCAGCAAAAAATGCAATGCACAGCTTTTATCACAATATCGTCCACTTATGCTGGTGTCATGCTTATACGATCTTCTATTCTTTCAGACATGAATGTGTATGTGGCCCTTCAGTTAGACTGTTTCTCAAACAGGGGCTACATCCCCTGCTCCTTCCATACCCTCACTCTATATTTTATGGATTACTTAGAACTGTTTTGGGCACCAAGAAGGAAGATGTTCAATAATCAGTGTGAAAAGCCATGGCCATTAGTCAGAACACCTGAGTTCTAGATTGGGGCAATCCCCTGAAGCAGGTGCTGCCATTTCCCTAAGCCCCTTTCCTCAATGATTCACCTCCACATGCTGAAGGCAGCTTTCTTGGATACCTGTGGCTTTTTTTATTCTGGCTGTGGGAGCAGGCTGGGCCCCCTCACAAAGTGAGGTGAAAATGCAGGGAGGTTAACACCTCCAAGAAATAGCCCTCAGTCAGGATGGATGGGCAATTGATGGGCAATGTCCCTCTTTCCTTGCCCTCTGCATAGAAAAACTCTGAATTGTGTGGACTAATGCCTGGAGGTCCCTGAAGATCCTGAGCTCCTGCTGTCTGCAACATTTGGAACACACCCTTTATTAACTTTTTTCTCTTCCAGTCCCCCTTTCCTACTTCTCTGATGACATTTCTGGGAAGAAACTTTCAAATAAACTTACCTACTCAAATCTTTGTCTCAGGGACCATGTCTGGGGGAAGCACATTGAGATTTCCTCTCCCTTCTTTTATTACTTCACTTTTCCTTCTGTGGAATAAAAGGGCTGCAAGGATGGTCTCAATGGCCTCTTTGGGCTCTGATATCCTATGCTTTCAATATCAAATTAAAACTGCCACAAGGTTACTTCTGAGCTCAAATGCTGTGTCATGTCTTAGAGTTGAAGCAGAATTTCAATGACAATGATGCAAAAGATGATGGGAGATACTGAAGAAGACCCCCCCTTCAGTAAGGTCTTTGTGCTGTACTTGCCAGGGGTGCTGCTGGCCTGTGCAGGAATGGCTTCAGCTGAAGAGGCCATTTTACCAAGGTAGCCAACGTATAATGACTGAGGTACACAGGATTTAAAGGCCTCACCATCTCAGCCAAAGTCAAGACAACTCTGAAGAGCCACTCAAGCTCCAGAACTCCCCATGGGGCTGGCACCACAGCTCAACTTCTCCTCTGCCTTCCTGGTTTCCTTATCATCCTTCCTGCATGTAGAAGCCCACCTCAAAATCTGCTTCCTGGGTAACCCAACCTGTGGCAACTACCTTTTACATTTTGTTTATTAATGTCACAAAAATTATGCACTTTAGAAGTCTTTTTGTGGAACCTGGGGTATTCCTTTTAATGTTGTAAGACCAAGAAGTGGTACAGGCAAGGAAAAGAAGCTACAGTTTTAATAAAAGGGGAATGAGCTAGCTGCCAGCCAGTTACATATGAGATGCAGTTTCAGTTTCTGAACAAAAACAAGAAATACATAAAAGGTCAGCTCAGCCAGTGAAACTGAAAGCTGAGAACATTGAAGAGGCAGTCACAGAGGGTGATGAAAGAGAAACATCTCAGAGGAGGAGAAGAAGAATGGCCTTGCTGAGGAGGGAAAGCAGACTAACCAGGCTGAACACACCCAGCCAATACTCCATCCTCTTGAAGGAGTGCCTTTAAATTCAAGTAACTACTTCCAATCCAAAAGAGTATGTATGAGCCCACGGTATGACAAGAGCTAATGTCATGCTGGGAATTCCCGTAGGTAAACCCAGGGTTGAATCAATGCTACTGCAGAGGCTGGGGAGATTCCCACTGTGCTGCCACTAGGCAGGGCCTTTATTGAGAACTTTCCCAGCAGTACTGAAGGACAGAGATGGACTTGGGCTCTCCAACCTGCAGGTGCTAGTGACATTGCTCTGCCTATGGTTGCACCCAACTGGTGGCATCTGGTTACCTCCTCTGCTGGGCTGTGACCTCCAGAAAAGCAGAGGTCCTGGGCAGATAAAGAGGGAAGCTGAAATAGAAAATGAGATGGTCAGCAAAGGCATCAGCAAGAAGATAAAAAGAGGTGAGGGAGTTGGTTTCATAGTTAACCTGAAGGAGGAGTGGCTACTCAGAGAAAAAGGAAAATTCCAGGAGCAATGCCAGGAACAGTACTGAGGCCCAAGTTTCCTCCAGCAAGAAGGCCAACGTAGCTGAGAACAAGCAGCAGAGGCTGAGGTGGGGGAGATGGGGCCGGATCATGTAGGGCCTTCTGGGATTCAACTTGGAGAAGATGGGAAGCCACGGGGACATAATTGGGAAAAGACATATCTGACCGGCTTCTTCCCCTCCTTGGGATTTATTTTTCTCCACAGTATTCTAACCATCTCATAAATTACACATGCTCTATATTTACTATCTCAATTAGAATTTAAGCTCTGTGAGGGCAGATATTTGGGGTCTGTTGTGTTCACTGGTACAGATTCATTCATACCCCCATCCCCCGCCCCGTGCCTTGTGCTTAGTAGATAATCAATGTTTATTGAATGAATCTACAAATCATCTTGGGAAGAGCCTGAGCGCTTTCCTAAATGGCAACAGGAAACCAGTCTGTGTTTAAATCACTGTTGTGAGGACATCACAACAAATACTTATTTATCATCTCTTTCAAGCACTTAGGAGAAGCCCTGAAAACCAAATATGTTTCTAATTTCTGAAAACTAGATGCCAAAGTTCAGGGGGAAACCACAGAAGCATCAGCAGTTCAGGAGGCTTCACGTTTATGGAACTGGTTCATTAAACACACACTGAACAATAGTATCTACAAGAGGCTCAGTACTAAGGTTGAAAATGGACAGGATTTTGGAATAACTGCCTTTCTGGTGGGATTGGCTGGCCATTCTCAAGCAGGAATAAAGAAGCCTGGGTGGGGTGGAGGTTAGGGTGAGGAGCACCTACAAAGTACACTGGTTCCCCTCTCTGTCAGGGTGAGGACCCACCTCTGAAAATCACTGACATAGGTCATTCTCAAAAGTGCCCTCTGGTTGCAAAAAAGTTTGGGATTCACTGATAAAAGGAACGGTGTCCCTTTTCTGTATAAAAGTTTTCAATATAGCAATATTTTATTGACCCAAAAGATTTTCAGAAATCACTTTGGATGCTTTTTCTTGACATATTTCCACATCAATCCTCACACTCAAAACACAACTAGAGTGATTTATATTTTCAATGGGGGGAAAAAAGGAGTAGGAAAAGCATCATTGGAATATAATTGAACAAAATGAAGATATACTGATACTGGAGGAAAGAGGAGGGAGGCCATGTGGAGTGGAGGCACTGCTGACAGAGGAGTCAGTAAGGGATCTGTGGTTCTGCTTCTCTTCTAGAAGCAAGGCTCCCACCCACCCTTTCACCATTTCACCTTTTCACCATTAGCCCTTTCACCACTAAGTTCAGAAGTTCTTTGTGAGCATACAACAGTCACAGAACCTCACCTAGTTTCTACTGCTTCACTGAAAAAAAAAAAGGCTACTTCACAGACTTGTAAGGAGCAAAATAACAGAATACATGTATAACGCTGAGCACTGCCTGGACCACGGTAAGCCTCAACAATGTCAGTAGCCCTTGTGATGGTAATGAAGCCTGAGGAGATTTTATTTTCCACAGACACATGGTGATGCAGCCATCCTTGGAAAACAACATGTCATCGAGAGGTCACACAGAGTGATGGACCAGCCCAGGGAGCCCAGGTGTCTCAAACCATGTACCAGACATATGAGCAAGCCTTCAGAGGATTCCAAATCCCAGTTGTTGAGCTCCAACCCCACCACACCCTACAGATGCCACATGGAAGAGAGACAGGCCACACAGCCCACTGAATGCCAGACTCCTGACCCAAGAAACTATGGGAGATAAGAAATGATTACTACCATTTGAAGTCATTAAGTTTTGGGGTGGTTTGTCATTCAGCATCAGACAACCAGAACACTGCCATTAATTGACTCCCCTCTCACTTCTAACATAGAAACCATATCATGTTATTCTCTTGTTTAAAGAAAAAAAGATGTGAGTGGCTTCCACATGCACAGGACACAAAGAACCTGGAGCTCCTGTACAGACTGTGAGACTGGGGGGTGGGGGGGAAGGCCTATATCTTGTCTTCCAGAGATTCTTAGTGTCTCAGCAGTTCTTCATTCAGTAAGTGATTTCCTTGGGTGGGACGAAACCAGTTACCAGGAAAAAAAGTGAAGAAAGAAGATGAATTATGAAAACCATGTAGTCAACAAGTATGGACTTGGCGCCTTTCACATGGTGTTGGGGCTACTACTGCCGAGTTGCCCTTATGGAGCTGTGTGTGTGATGTACATAGCAGTGGAAGGGGATGGATGACAAGCACATAAGTAATGGACAAATCACTTTTGTCACTCTCTGAAATAATGAAAGAAATACATCAGAGCAAAGGGAAGGAGCTGGGTGAGAGTATGTATCAAGGGTGAGTGGGATATTTTCTTAGGTTAGCAAGGAAAGTCTGAGGATGTTATCATTTCTGCTGAAATCTGCATGAATGTGAAACCACAGAAAGAGTAGGAGAACAAAAGATCAAGAAGGCACTGGCACAGTGGCACACACCTGTAATCCCAGTGGCTTGGGAGGCTGAGGCAGGAGGATCATGAGTTCAAAGCCAGCCTCAGCAATGATGAGGCACTAAGCAACTCAGTGAGACCCTGCCTATAAAAAAATATACATAAAATATGGCTAGGGATGTGGCTTAGTGTTTGAGTGCCCCTGAGTTCAATACCCAGTACAAAAAAAAAAAAAAAAAAAAAAAGAGACCAAGAAGGCATAAGGGCAAAGGCCCTGGGGTAGGAAGGGGCATGAGTTTCCATCAAGCTGTGGTTGGTCAGCTGTTTCAATGTATATGCCCATGTTTTTGCTTAGGGTTTTTTGTTTTTGTACTGCAGATTGAACTCAGGGCCTTCCACATGCTAGGCAAGCTCTCTTCCTCTAAGCAACATCCCTAGTCAAGACTAGAAAATCTAAGAAATCAAAATTTGAACTTTGTATATCAAAATTCAGGTCTGATTATGTTGTTTTAGAATAAATTTTAGCAGAGATTTCTGTAAGTAATACATTGTGGTACTGGACAATTTTGACCCACTTCACAACTTTTGGTCGACCTTTTCACTCCAGCCTTGCTGACAAGTGTCTACTTCAGCTACACTTTCATCTCTTATGGCCTTGCTCTGCTGCTACCATAAGGGATATCTTGAGGGATGCTCTGAGCCATGCACAGTCCTGTGATGGACTTAACATCCCATGGGGCAACACTTGACCAATAGTGGATGGGAACAAGTAGATAAACAGTGAATATCCTCCCTAAATTATGTCTATTAGACAATTCTAAGAATCCATGTCCTTGCAAGTTCCACTTTGTAAAGGCCACCTACATTCTTTGGCCCATGATCTCCTTCTTCCATGTTCAAAGTTAGCAACATTGCCTCTCTGACCAGGCTTCCAAAGTCACATTGGCCTCTCACCACCATGGGAAAGGTTCTCTACTTCCAGGGATTCCTGAATATGTTGGGCTCATCCAGATAATCCAGCATAATTCTGCCCCCTCAAGGTTAACTTAATCATGTTTGCAAAGCCCTTCTTACTCCTAAAATGACATATTCACAGATTATAGGGACTAGAAAGGATGTGGACATCTTTGGGAGACATTACTCTGCCTACAAAATTCTATTTCCAACTGAATGTCTAACAGCCATCTCATACTATGTCCAAACTGACTTCCAGCTCTCCACACACAGCAGGTCCTTCTACTTGCAGCTTTCTGTACCTTAGGTGACAACGACTCCATCCTTCCAGCTATTCAGGCCTAAATCTGTGGAAAAATCTTTGGCTTGTCTCTCACATACACATTTCACATCTAAGTCACAAAGAAATAGACATTATCTTCAAAATATATCTAGACTGACCACTTCTTACCCTCTCTACTCTTTCTGGTCTGCACCACCACCACCTTGTGCCAGGATGACCATTATCATTTCTAATTGGTCTTCAAGTTTCTCCTCTTCTCCCTTAGAGTCTATTTTCAGAGCAGCCAATGCGATCCTTTTTTAAATGAAGTAAGTCATATTGCCTCTCTGATCAAAATGTATAGCAACTCCCTATTTCATTTAGATAAAAGCCAAAGCCCTTTATAGTCTCCACCCTCCATTTCCCTTAGTAACCTCATCTTATACTAATACCCTTGTACTCTCCACTCCAGCCACATTGGTTGCCTGGCTGCACCTCTAACACTCACTCAGGTGTACTTCACCTCAGGACTTGGCTCTTATTGTTCTCTTTGCCTGGAATACTCTTTCCCCACAGTACCAGCTTGGCTAACTCACTTCCCCTCTGGATTGGTTTTCTATTGCTGCCATGACAAGTCACCATAATAAAGCAGCTTCAAGCAACACTCCTTTATTCACTTCTCATTCTGCAGGTCAGAAGTTTGGGTACAATGTGAATCAGGTGGGTCTTCTGCTGGGAGCCTTACAAAGTCAAAATCAAGGTGTCAGCAGGAATCCATTCCTTTTTGGAGTTCTGGGGATGAATCTCCTTCCAGCTGTTGGCTGGATTCAGTTCCTCCTAGCTCTAAGACTGAGGTCCCAATTCCTCACTAGCTATCTCTGGGAGGCTGATCTTTGAGCTCAAGGCTGGTCCCCTTCTTTCTCATGCTTTCTACATGGTCCCCTTTAGCACTAACAGGTAGAGTCACTCTCACATTCTGAATCACTCCAACTTCTGCCACCTCTCTCAGAGTACACCCAGTGTGATTTCTCCACTTTAAGAGCTTATTCGTTCAATTAGGCCACTTGGATAATCCAGGAACATCTCCATTAAGGTATGTAACCTTAACCTTAAAGCTGGAAAGTCCCTTTAGTCATGCAATATAATCAAATTTTAGGTCTCAGGAATTGCAGCATGGACCTCTTTGGGGGGTCATTCTACCTAGCACACCCTGTTTCCTGACAGTATTTATGCTGCAACTCAGTTCTCCATGCCCTGCCCACATTGGATTTCCCTTCTCTTACTCGATATTTTTCATTTTCCCATAGTTCTTACCACCTTATAACAAAATATATTACATACTTATTATGCTTATTGATTATTGTCTGTCTTCTCCTGATAGAAAATTAACTCCATTAAATCAAGGATCTTTAGTTTACACAATGATATCCCAAAGACTTTCTGTAGGCAACTCAATAGGCATTTCTTGAATGAGTGAATGAACTTATTTCTAGAACATTTTCCAAACCCATTTCCATAGGGTTTTTTTCCTTTAATTTCAACAGTTTGAAAATACTAATTAGATCAAAGATCCCTGATTGACGATGAACAAGATTGGTAAATATCAAAGAACTGCTCTCTTAGTATTTTCCCAGAGCTGTGGTCAGTAGTGTCTAACCCATTTAATTCTCATTAATAAAGACTCACAGAAATGCTCACTGGGGAAAATGTGTTTAATCATAATTTCTATAAAAATATGAATGCTTTATTTTTGTACTATTATGCAGGTATACAAGCAAAACAAAATGAATTGTTGAGTTAATCTGGTCTCAAAGTGTACAGAAACCCAGGCAGTTTAAGGCTAGAGAGAGGATGACAAAGCTATAAAGAAAAAAAGAAAAGGAGGGAGAAAGGGAGAAAGAGAATTTTAGAAAGATATTCTAGAAATAAAATTCAAGCTTTATGGAGAAGGAAACTGAGGCTTAGAGAGGGTAAGCAAATTGTCTATTCTTACATAGCTGGTCAGTGATGTGATACTTTGGATACAGATTATTACAAAATAAAGAAAGTGAAAATTAAGTGTTTTTTTTCTTTAGGCATTGAAAATGTTCATTTAATGAGTTGATTTTCTACATCAAAGGGCATGGATGATCATAGACAGGGAGACGGTGCCTACCAGCCTGGTACTTGTCCCAACCAAGTCAAGACATTTCACTTCAGATGGGGTGTTTCTGGAGAGGGGACAATCACCAAGGAGCAGGACCATAGACCTTGGAACCTGAGTGATTCTCAGAGGGCCATTTAGGACATCCTACATCAAAGACAAGATTATGATGTGATACACTGAGAAATCAAAGGGCTTAAGGGGCAAAACATGATGGTGTCTAACTAGATTACCTCATGTTAATAGAGGAAAAATAACTACCAACACAAGGATCTTGACAAAAAATCTGTAACTATTTATAGATATGGACTTTCTGCCAGCAGAAAGGCAAAAATGAAGGAAAGCATATTTTAAGAGAAGAATAAATAAGGTATATTTTGAATGGGGTTCTCACACAAACATAAATGACAAGCAGGAACTGATGTGAAATAGTTTCTAAATTTATCAAATCACCACCTTCTGTTTTTTTTGAATACCTATAACAGAAATGAAAAACAGCACAATAATTCAGATCTATATATAAAACAAGAGACAAGGGCTCATTTGTTTGGTATTTCTTAAGACAGTCTTCCATTCACTTTTGAGCAGCTGGCATAAAAAGAAATCAAGAAATTGGTTTATTAAGGCAATATACACAGAGTGACTTACTCAATGGGAGAGCATCAATGTTATACAGAAGGAGAAAATAAGTCTATTTTTGGAGCCACCAATCAACTTTCCTCACCATGGTTACAGGCTGTGTTTCATAACTTTCCAGAATCACAGATGATTCAAAATGACCTTGGTAGTAATTTAGACCAAACCTCATGTTTTATACATGGAGAAACTAAAGCTTAGAGAGACGTAGGGCAGATTGTCTGACACCAGAAACCTTTAGTAACCCACCATAACCAGGACCCAAGTCTTCTCCCTCCTAAGAAATAATGTGAAGTCACATTATTATGTCTGTATGGTCTGAATATTTGTGTCTCCTTCCAAATTCATACATTGAAATACAAACCCCTGATGTGCTGGTATTAGAAGGTGATTGCCTCATGAGGGCACAATTGAGATTGGTGCCCTTATGAAGGAGAGCAGAGAGCCCACCAGTCCCTCCTTATCACATAAAGACACAGCCAGAGGGCGCCATCTAGAAACCAGAAGTGGGCTCTCAGCAGACATCAAGCTGCCTGAAGCTTCATCTTGACATTCCCAGCCTCCAGAACTGTGAGAAATAAATTTTTGTTGTTTATAAGCCACCTGGTTTATGGCGTTCTGTTACAGCAGCCCAAATGGACTAAGCCATAACCCAGGAAAAATGGCACAGGTAATTTATGTCTGTTTTTTGTTTGTAAACTACTTGAAATTGTTCAGCACTTAAAATCTCCACATTTCTACATGATTGAAGAAAATCTTTCAAACTACATTTTTATACTCATACCTTCAATGCAACTCGAAAACATAGGTGTGTTCAATACTGACTAACATGTTTCCTACTAGCCAAGGAGGCCCATCTGAAAGATCACAGCTAAACCATGTACATTGTACAGATTTCTCTGAAGTTTATTATCCCAGATATCTAATATTTATGAATACTCTTTGATCTTTTTAACTTTCCTCCAATTTAATGTAGATATGTATGTATACATATATATATGTTCATATATATATACACACACACATATATATATACACACACAACTGTATAAATATCTGGAGAGATATTATTAACTTATATTTGGTAGGGGTAGATCAGAATAACAATTAAAGATATAATTTTTATGTTATATATTACTAAGAATAATTCATTTTGAACCCCCAACCCCAAAAGTACATGTCTCAACACTTTACAGGGTTGAGAATCTTTCAATCATTTGCCCAATATTTATTACTTGTGTCTAGTATGTACCACATTCCATGTTATGAACAGGAATTTCAAATAATCACATCCTTACCCATGATGAATTCACAACTTAGTGGGGATTCATGTGAACAGATGCTTGTTATGGTAGAGTAAGTGTAATAACAATGGCTGGCCAATGGGACAATGGGGACAGAATGGAGGGAGATGACCAAATACCAGGGGGTAAAGAGAGAAGGTCTAAAAAGAGGACTAAATTATCAATCAGGGTCTTAAAGAGGAGATGGATTTTTCCTTGTAAAGATAGGGAAAGTGTTTCTGATGGAAGCCCCAGTCTGTACAAAAGCAGAGAGGATAAGTGGAAAAGGCTGATCAGGCACTGGCAGAAAATAAGGTTCATGCCCTGTAAACCTGTGCCCCTGCAGCCACATACTGGTTGGTCTCACTTAAATCCACAATCACCCATCTCAGTAGACCTTTCACACTATCCAGGAACCACACTTCACTTCCCCAGTGCCATTTACTCTCCTAAACCACTTTTTCATGCCTAGTTACCTTTCTCTTCACACTTCCAATATTTCCTTCCCAGTCCTCAATCTCACCTAAAGGAAGTGATAGGGCGTGTGGTTGGAGAAAAAGTAGGCGAAGTCAGAAGACCCTACATGACACTCTTAAATTCTCCACAAGGAGGGGCCATACCCACAGATTTACCTCTACAAGAGAGGCCTCTGACAGAAGAATCTAAGGGGCAAGATGGAGGTAGGGAGGTTCAGTGAGGAAATTAACATGAATACAAATAATGACCATCTTATTGAAGGCAGTGACCATACAGTAGACAAAATAATATCAAGAAAAGAAAATGGAACTTTTTATGACTGAATAGTGGGGAGTAGAGGAGAAAATTCCAATTTCTTAACAGCACAATTATATTTCATTTTAATCCACTGGTTTTAAAGCTTATTGTCTCCAAGAAGGTGTTATTAGCCATTAACTTTAATACATATAAAAATTGTTTTCTCTGCTTCTAGGATCATCTTTGAAATAATAACACTTCATATTTAAACAAAGGCCCATGGTTTTTGAGCAAATCAAATCATCAATTTGCCCTTAGTAATGGGAGCTCCTGAGTGTAACAACGGTCCTTCTATCAGGATGTTTAGTCACTCAAATTTGAGGATAAGTGAATATATAAAAAATACTCTAAATTTTTCCATATAAAGGCAGTGAAACATACAAATACTAGGATTCTAACTATGCAAAAATTTTGCAAGTATGAATATTTTTAGGTAAACATAAACAGAGATAAGAAGTAGGAAGTAAATGCAAATTTCCTCTGAAGAAAACAAAGCATCAAGGTTGTGTTTATAACATACTTATTGAAAGGACACAGAAAACAGAATGGTCTCCTGAACAAAGAGGTGCCAAATTTGCATTCATTCATCAATTCAAACCTTCCTATATCAGTTGACATATGGTTCTTTTCTTTATGAAAAGACCATTTTTTCTTCTTTGGTGTGTTCCCCTAGGATGCCTCTTCCATATCATCTCCAGGAATCTGGTCACTAAGAGGATCCCCTTCTCCACAAAGCACATATATTTACATTATAAAGGTTATCTGAGGTGCTTCCCAGATTGCTACAAAATCCACACATGATGATCTTTACCTATGAGTCACAGCAGAAGTGTTCCAAGCTTCTAACAGTGGTTCTCAACCTATTCTCACAATTAATGTCAAATCTGACATATCTATATCATTTCTATCTGCACATCATGCCCAGGCCCTATCCTTAACCAATTAAAACAGAATCAACGCAGATAGATTCCAGATACCAGTACTTTTAAAAAGCTCTCAGATGATTCCAGTGTGCAACCTGGGTTGAGACCACTAGCCAGAACCTTGCTTGTTAGTAATGCAAACTCTCAGGCCCTATCTGAGAAAAACTAAATCAGAAGCTGTGATGTAAAGCCATTCATTCCCAGTAATTTGTGTGTGCAATCAAATGTGAGAAACACTGGCCTAAGAGTCTTGGATCAATTGGACAAACTTTAAGATTTGATGATGAGATGGATGAATCCCTCACCTTAAAAACCATATTCTGGGCCAGGCACGGTGGCACGCGCCTGTAATCCCAGCACTCGGGAGGCTGAGGCAGAAGGTTCATGAGTTCAAAGCCAGCCTCAGCAATGGCAAGGCACCTTAGCAACTCAGTGAGACCCTGTCTCTAATAAAATACAAAAAAGGGCTGGGGATGTGGCCCAGTGGTCGAGTGCCCCTGAGTTCAATCTCCAGTACCAAAAATCCCAAAAAAACCCCAAAACCCATATTCTGGCCCAGTAGTATGAGTGTATAGAATGTAAAGTAATTCCCCAGAAGCCAGCCAGGATAGCTCCCCATATATGCACAGAATGCTAGAGGCAAGTTCTAGCACTATATAAGAGAGGGCATTGGCTTGATGTGAACCAGTTATAAGTAGATCATTTACACATCTGATTCATGGGGGCATCTGAGTCTAGGGAGGCCAAGAATGGAACTGGGGAAAAGTACAAAGAAAGTTTTATCTGTAACTTGATGTTTTAAAAAAAATCTAGTTAGACTCTTTACAAAATAAAGAAGTTTTGGGCTGGGGAAGTGGTAGAGTGCTTGCTTAGCATGAGCAAGGCCCTGAATTCCATTTCTAGAACTGAAAAAAAAAATTTTTTCCTTGATGTCTAGAACATTTATCCCATATACACAACAAACATTTCTTCTTTTGGTAATACATAATCTCTTTAAAGTCTAATAAAATAACCTTCTAACTTTGGGAAACTATATAGTTCTTATGTTCCTTCATGTCTTGCTTGCTGATTACCTAAGATGTCCTTCACAGAAACAAGTGAGCTGTGAAAAGTGCTGGTGATCTTGGTTGCAAACTGGAAGTGTTGCTACTGGTGAATTCTTGGAAGACCCCAGCTGGGAGATTAAGAGGAAAACCCAGAGAAGAGAAAAGAACTGGAGGGCAACCTGGGGGTATAGCTGATATAGCCCCAAGAGTTGACACTAAAGGTAAAAAGATCTAACAATATGCTACTAAGGTCAAATTTGCTTGAACTTGAGATCTAAAATTACTCCATAGGAAATTCAAGATAAGGTCATCAATTTAAGTAGTTTGTACAGAATGAAAAGAGACACTGGCTCTCTGACAATCATTTCCATTACTCACAGGTCATCTGAATGCCCTCTCCCATCTCTCTCCCTTTTTGTCTTTCCATTAGTATGATGTGAAGGGGATCATACTAGTTCAGACCTGAGGGTAGAGAAGGTCTTACTTGAAGTGGAAGCAGTGAGAGAGGTCAGGATGTGAAAAATATAAAAGATTTTTAGAAGCAAAGATGTTTAAACTACTTGGCTGGAGGGGTTAGCCCAGAAAGCAGTTGGGAATTTTTTAAAATTACTACTTCTCTGGGGCCCAGCAATAAGCCAAATAAATCAGAATCTTGGAAAGGGGGGTTACATGAAGTTTCTAAAAGCTCCCCTAAACTATTTGGAGACAGAGTGAGGGCTGGGATCACAGTTGTGGGGGATAATTCTAATTTCAAAGCAAGAATGCTTCTTAACAATTAATATACATATTTTTAAAGTTTGGGATACAAGGTAAATCATTCTCCAATTCATTCATTACCACTGTATTGCGTTTTTTTCTTACTAATTTAATTTTATCCATGAAAATTACTAATTACTAATTTTATTTTTATCCCAATAACCCATGAAAATTATTTGAAAACTCAAAGTATACTATCAAGTTGAACATGAAAAATAGCAGTACCCTGCTTCACCTTTCCACTAAGGGGAATTACTAAGAAAATTTTTAGGTATTTCTTCTGAAATTTGGTTTCATATTCTAAACAACATGTGTATGTTTCTTGGTTTATTGTTAGACATTTATTAACTAGTACAACTGCAGATGACTCACTATATACTAGTTGATCCTCTTCCATTCACCTGATAGAATCATGGCAACATTTTCCCCCCAGTCTTCCTTGCAGTCAAGTATAGCCAGGGTCAATATTTAGTCTGTATGGTTTAGTATAGTTGTACTAATTATCATTAAAAGACTTCTACATCAGCTGATAAATAGCTGCTACCCAAGTTTCATCTAATCCTTCTTTTGGACACTCCACAACCCACTATTTCCCATAATCCAGCAAACAAAGGGTTAGCATGTGATGCACCTGGGAGCTTTCAAGACCTGCCTCCACTCCACAGCAGACCTGTGTTCTGACTTGTCAGTGGCTGGGCTACCAGTTGTTAAAAATTCTGAATACTGCCCCTAGGTGTGGCCATGTGATTACATTTCTGCTGTGAGAATAGAAGCGAAAGTGATGGATGTATGCCACTCCAGGCTTGAGTCTTACACCTCTGTCCCTTGCTACCCTTTCCTCTTCTTATGAGCTGGATCACAGACATTGACTAGGTTTTGACCATACAGATTAGGGCAATTCCCTAGACAATACTGGGAGAACAGGGTGGAAGAAATCTGGGTTCCTGAATGACTGTATGAAGCAGGCACATCAACCCACTTGAAATGCTCACCTTGAACTGACACATGAGATGAAAATAAATTACTTTGTTCTTTAAGTCACAATCTGGGCAGTGTCTATTATAGCAGCACGGTCTTATGCTCTAACTAGCACTCTAGTGATTTAAAATATTACGACCTCTGTAAATATCTGCTGAGCCATTTTCACTCTGTTTCTTTCTTGTACAGCCATTTATTTTTCTACAGTTTGCCCGCATAAAGTGTTTTTAATATTTATTTTTTAGTTGCAGTTGGGCACAATACCTTTATTTATTTATTTTTATGTGGTGCTGAGGATAGAACCCAGGGCCTCGCATCTGCTAGGGAGTGCTCTACTGCTGAGCCACAACCCCAGCCCCCCATAAGGTTTTTTTGAATTGATAATTCATTCTAAATGTCGCACAAGATCTAGAAACACCCTCTGAAAAATATTTTACACTTGGCCAAATGTGTCAGATCAACTATCAGGTTTTTTTTTTTTTTATAAGTTATTCTTCCTGGAATCATCCTGCCTTCTATTTGAAACTGGACTGGCTTCTAAAACTGTCATTCTAGAATTTCCTTTTTTTTTTTTTTTTTTTTTTTTTTCTTCTTCTTTTTTTTGTATCAGATTGTCTGCCTCTGGAATTTCTCATGCTTTTTTTCATGATTTATTCTCACATTAAGATTTTTAAAAAGATACCTTCCAATTGCTTCCTATAAAATTTCATAGTGAATAAAATGTTTTTAGATAGTTCATCTCAAAATGTTTTTACTTTATCTTGCACTTGATAGTTTGATGGCATTTAAAATTTTAGATTGAGAATAATTCCCTTTGAATTCTGAAGGAATGAATCTACTGTTCTGAAGATTCCAGTGTTGCTGTTATGACATCTAGTCCCATTCCACTTTTCAATCTTTTTGCATGCAACCTGTTTTGAAGGACTTAGGATGGCTCCCTTTTCCTTAGTATTTTGAAATTTTACAGCGATATGTTTTATATACACTTGGTGTCTCTTGTGGTCTTTTTTTTTTCTTCATTCTCCTGGCTAATCCTCAAATTAATGTCCTCCAGTTCTGGGGCAAAATCTGTATTACTTCTTTGGTAATCTCCCCCTGTCCTTTGCTTTTCTCTGCAGTCTCTTTCTCAAACTAAACTCTTCTCAGTTTGATATTAGAGCCGCTGAACTGATCCTCTATTTCTGTTTCTTCCCTCCTAATTTTGATATTTTTGCTTTTAATTTCTACTTGATCTTTTGTCCTGCTTAGTGACATTTTTGCCATTTTATTTTTAAATATTAAGATCTATTTCTTATTCTTTGGTTATTACTTTTTCAGCCTATGTTCTTATTTTATGGGAACAATATTTTCTCATCTCTGTACATATTAAGCAGGTTAACTTTGATTATTTTAATTCTCTTCTCCTCTTTGCATTTCTGCTCTCTCCATGGTTGATTTTGTTGTTGCTTTCCTATTTATTTTGGTTTCAGTCTTTTTTGTTGTTGGTGGTGTTGAAGGCTTTCTTCAAATGTCCCATATTTATTGGCCACATAATTGTATTTAAGAGCAAGGCACTAAAAAGCTGACTGTGAGTTCCATGTTCATGGTAGGTGAAAGGGTTATAGGGTTGTTGACTGATGGGTTCACTGTAGAAAGAATAAGTTGTAAGTCATTTTTTTTTTTCATTGTGGGACTTCAAATGTCAGCATCTCTAGGTCTTTTCTCGAGGTCTTGTCAATTTATTTAGAAAAGAGTTATTCAATTTCAGGAAGGACTGATAGTAAACACATGAATTCAATATACCAAATTCTAATTTGAAGTCCCATTAACCAAATCTTACAACCACAGAAACTGCCATCAAAGAAGATTCTTTCTTTATTGATTTCTTTTAGCACTCATTGCTTTTTATGTTTTTTAAAGACACATCTGAGTAGCTATTTTCCCAATTATCTTACTATTTATTAAAATGTGAGAAAAGTCTTTTCATTCTTAGTCACAGAAAAATATTATTTAAGAGAATCCTTTTCTGAATAAAGCAAAAGACTTTTAATCTACTAATTAATTAATTTAGTCTTAAAACATGATAGGACTTACAACACTAGACTAATATTAAAGAAAGAAAATAACATATTTTTCATGCAATAAAGCTTTTTCACTGAATCATTTTTGCCACTTCATATCCACCTATGGTGGGTGACCTGAGCTGAAAGGTATTTGCCTTGATAACTGTCAAGTATTTTCCAAGCAGACCTCTGTGTACTTATACAAAGCCATCATCAGTACTTGAATCTTGCCTGTATTGCTTTTAAAAACGGGCAAAGGAAGGAAGAAGAGAACTTTTAAAAAATAATCAAGCATGAAGACCTTTCTCATATCCAAAGGACCACAATATTTTCACTCTCATGTAAAAGGACACAAATCTGAAGATGATTAGCCTAAAAATTTTAATCTTTTAAGTCTGAAAACCCAGTGCTTGCCCTAAACACTAAATTTGCACTTATAAAAGCAAGAAATTCCAAGAGACTCTTTAGAACAAAACACTAATATTAGCCGGGTACAGTGATGCACGCCTGTAATCCAAGCACTTGGGAGGCTGAGGCAGGAGGATCGCAAGTTCAAAGCCAGCCTCAGCAATGGCGAGGCACTTAGCAACTCAGTGAGACCCTGTCTCTAATAAAATACAAAAAAAGGGCTGGGGATGTGGCCCAGTGATTGAGTGCCCCTGAGTTCAATCCCTAGTGCCAAAAACAACAACAACAACAAAATACTAATATTACACCTTTGATCTAATTCTATTTGAAATGAGCATATAGCTTGGACCTACCAAAACTTGATAATTGCCTCCTGATACTAATCATGACTTCCCAGTGGGGCTGGGGGAACCAAGCATCTAACAGGAGAAAAAATTTCCCATGGGGAATTGATTTTATTAAATCCGTCTAGTTCTTGAGTTGGGTGGTGGTTACATGGCTGCTTACTTTTCACAATTCATTAAAGTGTACATTTACATTTCAAAAGTTTTCTGTATATGTTATATTTTACAATAAAAATATTTTTTTCTAAAAAAATGTTAAAAGAGAAATAGATAAGGCAGAAATTTCACTTGTCAGAGGACTTACTGCCTTCATCTCACTTGGCTAGAATTAATACACAGTCTGACATGGATAAAGGAGAAAAACTGCCATGATTTATTTTAAAAGGCTAAACCAGTATTCCACAAAATTTAAATAGTTTCTTTTACTCAAAACATTTTATTTAAAATAAATGTTCTTAAACTTCACAGTTGACATTGCATCCCCAATGGTAGTATTGATACCTTACATTTGCATATCACTATTTGCAAAGAACTTTCACATCAAATCCTCAGGAGATGGTACAAATATAATTTTCTCCCATGCCGCAGATGAGAAAACTGGGGCACTTAATAAATTGGTTAGTAAGATTACAAATAGTAGGCTGGGGATATAGCTCAGTGGTAGAATGCATCTTGCATGTGTGAAGTCCTGGGTCTGATCCCCATCATCACACACAAAAAAAGCAAGGATTAAAAATAGTGACAGAATCAGGACATAAAATAGTAACATAAGTCTAGCTAAAGGCTTAAATATTTTACAAGGGAAAAAAAAAGGAAAAAGAAAAAAACAACAACCCTACTTTTCCAAAGTTCTTATTTCTAAGACAGGATCTCAAAGCTGGTAGTCTTTGTCATGACATCTATGAGTTTCCTGAGATGCCCAGTGAGGAAGGAGGCAGTCATGAAGTATGGCTGCAAAATTGATAAACCAAGGGTCTGTGGTCAAACTGTTCTTGGCCATCTCATTCACTCTCAGTTCACAACAATGCACCTGCTGCCTCAGAGGGTAGTTCATTCAAATGCAAACAACAAAGTTATAAGTAGTCAATACCTTTATGTTAAAGGGAAAACAATACCTCTTTGCCACTCAGGCAGTTTCCAAAGGAAGGACATGAGCTATCCACTCCTGGTATCTCATCCTACACCATATTCTTCCCCACAGAGGTGGAGCAATTGATTCGGTTTGTGTGTGACTGTCTCACAGGTCTCAGTTCTAAAATGGGTGGACTTTTTCTACCAAAGATATTCAGCATGAGGTATTAGGCTTCTTCCTCTTTCTCTCTACCTCGACAGTAAAAGACAGAAACCTAGGTAAGTATTTATGCTCTGCAGCCTCAAACTTTCCATGTGAAGTTTACAGTAGGGGAATGGAAGTGCATGAGATCATTTTGGGCTTCACACCAAGGTATATTTTCCAATCTAGCCTTCATTAGTAATGAAGTTCATATTTTGTTTACCCCCATTTATTATTTATTTCTTATTCATTTATTCTTTTTAAAATTTGGTGTTTTCTATGGGTCTTTTTCAAAGATGCCATCACCGGCCTTTAGTTAGAAGTCAGAGCACATGGGGTAGTGGCTCAGCCTTAGAGCGCTCGCCTAGCACGTGTGTGGCCTGGGTTCGATCCTCAGCACCACATAAAAATAAATGCATTGTGTACAACTCAAGCAAATAAATATTTTAAAAAGTAAAAAAGAAAAAAAAAAAAAAAGAAGTCAGAGCACATGGACTCATAGGCCATAGCTCTCCTTAGCTGATTTTTGTGCCCATTTACACTGGTGTTCTAAAGTACTGGAAAAGCTGTGCTTGGGGAAGCTTTCTAAGATTTTGTTGAGTGGATACTTTAATTAATTCTGTCCTACAGGGCAATATTAACTGAGATTCAGGGAAAGCAGTACTTTCCAGCGTCAACTCTGCCACATGTCTGTGATCTTTAGCACATTTCTAGAAAGTGTCTGAAAGACTTTAGAGTTTCCTTATCTTTTAAAGGAAGGAATACCTTCTTATCCTCTTTAAGGCACTCTCCAACCCTATGGACTAAATGCTCAGAAATGCTTTAGTATGCATGATCTGTTCTAATTTTTAAAACTGATATTGGCACTGATATACAATCATTTTGATACTTTGGCTTCATGACTCAAGACCTTCTGCCTCCAATGACCTGAGTTCCTTCACCATTCTCAAGTTCAGCCACAATTGGCAATTACATCATCCCTCAGAACTGATCCTTCCATAATTATAAAATCCCCTGAAAGTTCCTCATGCCCTTTACCATTACCCTCAGAAGGTCCCTCCATATTCCCATTTCTTGCTTTCCTCCACTCCTGCAGAACCAGCCATCACACACAGGCTGGTCTCATCCCTGTAGTCAGGTGTCTAGCCCATCACACTGGAGTTGCACATCCCCTCCCACTCAACTGAGGGCCCATATGGAGTTGGAAGTTTCAGTGATACCCACACCATCTTCACTTCCAAATTTTCTGAGCATTGCTGGAGAAAGTCATGAATACAATAACCATTTATGCTATCACTGGGACAAGGCCTTCTAGCAACTTGTCCAGCCTCATCATGACCTTAGGATCTTCAAATTGCACGTAGATCCACAGCTTTCCAAGTCTCTCTGACTCAGGATCCTCTACCTCAACTTTATGTTTCACTCTCAACTTATTTCTAGCAAATCAACAAGAGAACAACACATTTAAATACAGCCCTCTCCCAGGTACTGACTTTGCTCCTTAAAACTCTTTTCACCTTCATCTAATTTCTCTTTCTCCATGTCACATCTACACTTTTTTGCTTGTACATTCTATGGGTTTGGACAGATGTATAACAACATGTTCCACCATTATAGTATCATATGGGATATTTTTTGGTGCTCTAAAAATCCTCTGTGTTCTGCCTATTCATCCCTGCCCCTCCACCCTAACTCCTGGCAAACACTGATCTTTTTACTGTCTCCATGGTTTTTACTCTTCCAGAATGTCATATAATTAAAACTGATCATACAATATGTAGCCTTTTGAGATTGGCTTCTTGCACTTAGTAATCTGTGTGTAAATTTCCTTCATGGCTTTTCATGGCTTGATAGCTCATTTCTTCCTTTCTTATTAACACCAAATAATATCCCATTATTTGGATATACTAGTTTATTCTGAAGGGTATCTTGGTTGCTTCAATTATGAATAAAACTGCTATAAATATCACTGTACAGTTTATTTATTTATTTATTTTTTGTGAACATAAGTTTCCAACTCCTTTTGGTAAACACCAAGGAAAGCAATGGCTGGATTGCATGGTAAAAGTATGTGTAGTTTTCTAAGAAACCACCAAACTGTCTTCCAAAATGTCTGTACTATTTGGCATTCTCACCAGCAATCAATGAGTGTTTCTGTGTATCCATATCCTTGCTACTATTCGGTGTTGTCAGTGTTCTAGATTTTGGCCATTCTAAGAGGTGTGTAGTGTTTTAATTTGCACTTTCCTGATGGTGCTTGATGTGAAATATCTTTTCATATGTTTATTTTCCAGCTGTATATTTTCTTTTGGTGAGATGTCTGTTAAGGAATTTGGCTCGTTTTTTAAATCAGGGTGTTTTTTAAATTATTGAATTATAAGAGTTATTTGTATATTTGAGTTATAGCCCTTTATTAGATGTGTCTTCCCCAAATATTGTTTCTCAGTCTATGGGGTCATTTTTTATTCTCTTGACAGTGTCCTTTGTGAGGCAGACTTTTAAAAAATTTTTAATAAAAGCGCAGTTTATCAAATCTTTATTCCCTGAATCATGCCTTTGATGTCATATCTAAAAAGCAATCACCAAATCAAAGATCAGATATTTTTTCTCCTTTGCTATCTTCTAGGAGTTCTATAGTTTAATGTTCAGGACTGTGATCCATTTTGAGTTAATTTTTTTAGAAAGTATAAGGTCTGTATCTAGATTTTTTTTCATGTGGATGTCCAGTTGTTCCAACACTATTTGCTTAAAAGACTCTCTCTTCATTTTATTGCCTTTTCTCTTTTTTTCAAAGTCAGTTATTTTATGTAGGTCCATTTCTGGTATCTCTATTCCATTCCACTGATCTATTTGTTTAATCTTTGGTCAATACTACATTGCTTGGATTACTATATCTTTATGGCAAGTCTTAAAGTTAGGTTGTTTACCTTTCTTCCAATTTTGTTGTTCTCCTTCACTATTGTGTTGGCTGTCCTGGGTCTTTTGCCTTTCTTTATAAACTTTAGAGTAGATAAATTTGTCAATATCCACAAAATAACTTGCTAGAATTTTGACTGAGATTGCACTGAATCTATAAATCAAGTTGGGAAGTCCTGACAATATTGAGTCTTCCTATTTGTGAATGCAGAATCTCTTTCCATCTATTTAATTTTTCTTTTATTTCTTTAATCAGTTTTATAGTTTTCCTCACATAGATATTATACATATTGTTAGGTTCATATCTAAGTATTTCATTTCTTTTTGGATGCTAATGTAAATTGGACTATATTCTTAATTTCAAATTTTGTTATTTCATTTCTTGTATTTAGGAAAGTGATTAATTTTTGTATATTATCCTTGTATCTGACAATTCTGCTATAACTGCTTATTAGTTTTAGGAAGTTTTTTGGTTATTTCAGATGTTCTGTGTAGAATCATGTTATCTTCAAATAATGACACTTTTATTGCTTCCTTCCCAATCAGTATGCTTTTTGTTTTTGTTGTCCTATCACTATATGTTTTTTTTTCACAAATAACTTCTTTATCATAATAAGGGTGATCAAATAATTTGTTTTCAAAAGAATTTCTTTTAGATTAAAAATGGGTATTATCTGTCCAAATATTATCCCATAATTAATTAAACCTGGATAACAAGTATGAACTGGGACTTGTCCTGGGTAATCCAGATGTAAGGTCACCCTATCTTGCTCCTGTTCTTCCTGTGGACTGCCTGGCACATTAATTCTCCTCTCAATCTCGCTTCCCTTGATCTTCAGTTTCTTCTTCTCCATTGGCAGCCACTCCACCCACAAACAGTCTTGGGCTTTCCTTGCAGTTTTCTATTTAAGAAAATTTCACATACTTTCATTACCTCGAGTTATTAAGTTCTCCAATTTTCATAGCTCAGCCACAGTTTATATTTGCTTTCTCCATTTCCTTTCCATTCAGGCATCCCTCAGGTATCCAAGTGACATCTGTTTCCATTGCCCAATGGACCCTGCTCTTCAAAGGCTACTGATAATGGTCTCACTGACTAATCTAATGAGCACCTCCAATTCTTCAATTTCAAGCCCTCAATTTTATCAGGCTCCTCCAAATTCTCCTTCATCACTTTTCTTTTTCTAAAAAACATTTTTAGTTGTAGGCAAACATAATAACTTTTAAAATTTATTATGTGGTGCTGAGGATTGAACCCAGTGCCTCAAACATGCCAGGCAAGCACTCTACCACTGAGCCACAACCCCAGCCCAACATTTCTTTACCCTATTATTTTACTCAGCTTTTTCACTGCTATGACCAAAAGGCCTGAAAAGAACAATTAGAGGATGAAAAGTTTATTTGGGGGCTCATAGTTTCAGAGGTCCCAGTCCATAGAGGGCCAGCTCCATTGCTTTGTGCCCAAGGTAAGGCAGAATATCATGGCAGAAAGATGTAGAGGAAGAAAGCAGTTTAGGACATGGGCACCAGGATGGAGGGAGGGAGAGAGAGAAGGAGGGAGAGGGATATATATAAAGAAAGAGACAGATATTGATCCACTCTCCAGGGATAAAGTATATTTTCCAAAGGCATACCCCCCAATGACCCACCTCCTCTAGCCACACCCTACCTGTCTACATTTTCCACCCAGTTAATCCGAACAAGGGATTAATGAACTGATTAGGTTAAGGCTCTCAAAAAAACACAATCATTTCCCCTCTAAACTTTCTTGCATTGTATTACACATGAGCTTTTGGGGACACCTAATACATAAACCGTATCACCTATCTTTTCCTCATTCTCCTATGCTTCTTTTTTCAGGATCTTGGCTGCTGCCTTCTGTCTTCCTCCAAGCCTTCAAATATTGTCTTCCCCAAGGCTCTGCCCAGGCCTCTTATTATTCTCACCTACACACTCTGGATATTCTCATAGGTTTACCATCTTCCCCCCAAATAATGCTCCCAATCTTTCCGTTTTAATGGTTCTCATTCATCTGGATAGTTCTTAGGCACAAAAAAGTTAACATATCCAAATCCTAATATATAAACATCTCCATTAATTAGACAGATATTTATTGATTGAGCACTACCTGCAGGTATGTTACAAGTGGTCCTTCCTGACCATCTATTTGAATTCCTATCAATCCTATCCTAGGTTACTCAGCTTCTATTTTTTTGATTCTCCCTCAACTCCCACATGCAATGTGCCAATAAGTTCTCTTGCATGTACTTCTAAATGCATCTCAGCCAACTCACCTGCCCCCACCCTAATTTAGGTTATTATTCCTTTTTCTCTGGAGGCTATTTTAATAGTTTCCTAACTGGGACTACCCATGGCTCCCAATGCAGATCAATCTTAAAGGACAGCTTTGAACACGTCATTTCCCCACTTAGCATATTTTTGGTGGTTCTCTAATCAACAGGCTTAGTCTAGATTTGAGATGCTTCACAATGTGGTCCTAATCTTCCCAAGCAGCCTTCTCTCCCATTAAACTGCCTCCATGCTCCTCAATCTCCATCATAACCACATTCTTCTCCATTCCTGCATATTCTTTGCTTCAAGTCTTAATCTTAATAAGGGCTGATTTCCAAATCTCTGCCAGTTGAAGTTCTACCAATTCTTTAAGGCCTTGTTCAAAAACCCCTAATTCTTTCCCAAAATTTCTGGCTAGTAATAGATTTTTTTTCCGTCTCTGAAAAGTATTTTCTTTGTGCCTCTGTCACAGTTCTTCCATATAACACAGCCTCTCATGACCTGTCTTACCCTCTCTATATGACTGTTGAGAAGTCAAAGAACAGATTCCATGTCTGATTAACCCATGTCCTCTTTGTACCACCTGACCTATGGTAAGCTGAATGAGAGAACATTCAACTTACATTTGTATGCTTCTTACAGCACACAAAATAATAAATTATACTTCATTTTGTCAAAGCTTATTAAAGCAAATTCTTAGGCCTAGAAACTAACCATTATTTTGCAGTTCCTCTTGTTAGATCAAGAGTATAGGAATCATTTTATTTAAACTAAAATCACTGAATTGTATATTTTTAAATGGTTCCCCAAATCACACAGTGTTGGATAAGACATTAGAGATCCTTCCCCCATCCCAACCACCAATTCTATAGT
Organism: Tamias sibiricus; assembly: GCA_025594165.1. Taxonomy (NCBI): domain Eukaryota; kingdom Metazoa; phylum Chordata; class Mammalia; order Rodentia; family Sciuridae; genus Tamias; species Tamias sibiricus. Next base: position 134,836,975 of record CM046663.1, on the reverse strand, counting down.
TGAGGAATTTGAAGAATTGAGAGATTATGCTGATCCTCATGGTCATATAAATCAACATTTGTAACTATACCACTTATTACTTATCAAGGGCCTCATATATAGCAGGCTTTTTGTACACTGTGCCAGTCTCACAATAATCCTTCAAGGTAAAGGGCATCCTACCACCACCACATACACATGCTTAGAGATAAGAGAATTTCACAAGACATTAAGTAGCTTGCTGTATAGAATACTGCTTTTTAGAGGCAGAGCTGAGTTTCAGCCCCAACTGGTTGGCTGGAAAGACTAGGCTTTTCTATTGAATACTGTGGCAGATACAAGCCCTACTTGATGTTCTGACTCCTGTCTCCTGTTTCTCCAGTGAATATGCCAACTAAGTGATCTGAATACTTAACAAGTTTTAAGTCATAAAAAAAAATCTTGGGAACATGGAATTTGGCAATTAAGCAATAGTTTTACTGATTCTAAGGTTATTTACTGCTAACATTTTCTCATTCTCTCTTGCAGTTTTAAAAATATTTATTTATTTATTTATTTATTTATTTATTTGTTTGTTTGTTTTTGTGGTTCTGGGAGTTGAACCCAGGGCCTTGTGCATGTCAGACAAGACCTCTACGACTGAGCAATATTCCCAGCACTAAACTGTTGTAGGTTGACTCCCCACACCCCTTTCTTTGGTGCTGGGGAAGTCAAACCTAGGGCCTTGTACATGCTAGGTGAGTGCTCTAACACTGAGCTACATTCTCCAGCCCCCAACATTCTCATTCTATTATCAGAAAACTTCTTCAATCTAGAAAATAGATTTGTTTTCCTGCTTTTCCCTTCTTAAATACATTTTCAACTTAAAATTCATTTGTCCAACCACGTTCAACAAGTTTTGTTCAGCACCTAGATGACCAGGGATATTGGAGGTTACAAAGCTGGAAAACACATAATTTTGCTACCTGAGCATTCACAAACAAGAAGGAATCTACTGATGGTAGGACCTCTGCCCTCCCATGGAAGCTCTGGCTAACTCAGGGACTTCCAACAATGTAAGGCCCAGAGTAGGAGTCAGGACTCAGTTCTAATGCTTGGGCAAGTTATCTCACTGTGCCTTAGTTTCCTCAGTAAACATTCTGTTAAAAAGGAAAGAACTATGCCAAATAATTTCAAGGTCTTTTTTAGCTCTAAAATTTTATCTTCTTTGAGATCTCTCTTGAGATTAAGCCTCTGAAAGTGATCACAGCTACTATTATGAAAAGTTCCCACTCTTCTTTAACATTGGAGTACTGTTATGAAAAGTACTGCTACAAGATTAAAATTGATTAGTATGCATCCAAAGTTTATTATTTACAACATAAAGTTTATCAAAGTTAATCATCTAGAAGGGTATCCATAATCCTTCTTCCATCACATTCCTGACATATCTTTAATTCTTTCCAATTCATTTAAGATGTTTACATTATAATTTTATTTTTTTACGTTGTAGTTTTAAGCAATTATTATGCACTCTCCTATGGAGTTACTAACATTGGCAACAACAACAAATTTGAGTTAAGGCCTTTGTAGAATAAATTTTGTATTCATTTAGTCAATTTAATACTTCACATCTACTATAGACCTTCCCATACTGCAGCTAAGTTTGAAGATGGTTTACAAGTAGTGGGGAGGAAGGAATATGGAATGTCAATATTTGAAATGAGTGGAAACATACAGGAATGTAAGAATTTTACTTTGCTGATTCTATTTCAGTGTTTTGCACTCCTTTTCAAGTAGCACAGATAATATTTTTTTAATAATCCACTAACCTACACAGTAATGCACTTTATCTTGAAAAGGAACCAAATACCTTCTTCTTCATACCAACGATAGGATGCTTAAAGCCATCTTGTGCTGTAAGTTAACAGCACAGAAGAGAAAATCAATCAAAATTAGAAGAGAGAAAATTAAAACTTTATCAACTTGGAGACTTCCCATGAAAGACATTCAATTCAAACTGTCCAAGATAGCCCTACCAAGAAACCAGGAAAAGAGTTTATTTATTCACTAGTCAACAAATACCGAGTGCCTAATACGTACCAGGCACTGTTCTAGATGCCAGGGTTATAGCAGTGAACAAACGAAATCCCCCACCACAGTGGAACTTACATTTCTCTGAGAAGAGATGGGACCTAAAAAAATACCTAAACAATATATCCAACAACAATTAAATACTATGAAGAATATCAAATAGGGCAGCATAGGGTGGTTGAGGTGGGAAGGGTCAAGAGGTTAGTAGAGTGATGGAGAGGGCCTGGATGGATAGTCACTATTTGAGAGGAGCCCAATATGATGACAAAACTTCATTCTTCATCCTACAAGTGTGGAGTGGGATGGGAATGAGTCAAGTGAGTGTTTAAGGATGTTCACAGTGGGGAAAAAAATATCTGTTATGAATGGCAAACTAGGGTCTCTTTAGAATTTGGCCTTTAACACAAACAAAAAACCCAAAATGTAATCTTTAAGACCATCCGCTTAAGGAGCTACTTATTTTTTAAAGATACACTTACTTTTCATATTTGCTAATTACTGAATAGCTGGTTTAGTAGATGAAATTATTAGAAAGATTCCTTCAGAGTCCGATACCTCCCTCACTTGACACAATCCAAATTGTGAATGAGACAGTACCCAGCTCTGCAGCGAATCCGCACTCCTCCATTGGTTCATTAATGCAGCCAGGTGGAATCTTGTCACCCATCCAAAAACGCGAAACAAGCCTTGGGGAAGGTGAGGAACCTGACACCCTCAAAGTTATTGTGGAAGGGAAGGAAACCCGCCGCCCTTTTGCACTAACTCTCCTCCGCCCCTCCAGGCGTCATCACTGCAGAAGGGCCGCTCTCCCTGGGTCTGAGGCACACGACGAGTACGCGCGCGTGTGTACCCCGCATGAATCATCCAAGCCGGTCCGCGGGGCGATGATTCATTCACCGCCCTGGAGCTCACTGCCACACGTTCCGGGCGTACTATGACGGCCGCACACGCAGCTTCCTTAATATTAAACAAATGTTTCAAAGTACAAACGCCTGGAGCCAGAAACGTGTAGACCCAGGAGAGGGGGCGGAGAGGAAACAGCACATTTCGGGCCGCGGCCCGAGTGTTCCTGGGGCTGGGAGGGGAGTGGCGGGCACCGTTGTTCCCCTACCCCACCCTGACACGCGCGCGGGCGGCTCCCGCAGGGGGCGCGGAGGGCGTACAGGTGGGTCCCCGCCCGGACCTGCCTCTTGCCGCTCCCTGCCACTCGCTGAAGGCCAGAGCGCCCTCGCCGACGCGCCTCCCGCTCGCCCCTTTCCTCTCCGTGACATCTTATATAATAACCCAAGCTAATCAAAACGGAAGCGACGCGCGCTACCGGGGCCCGTCTCCCTCCCGGGAGGAGATGCTCGCACCCTGAGCCCGCGGCCCCCGAACTAGGCGCCTGGACGCACGGCTCCGGGGCGGGGGAAGGGCCGAGCGCCGACTAGGCTAGTCCCTCCAAGGCGAAGGCGCTACTGTTGCCGGTCCCCATCAGGAAGCTGCGAGCGTCACAAACTGCGTCAGCTTCTTCAAACACATTTCATGGTCTCCCTCCAGCCCCGGAGCCGCTGCTCCTGTGACGGGCCGCTGCCGGGGCTGGCAGGCGCCCCTCTGGGGAGGAGAAAGTTCCTCCGGGCCCTCCCCTTGCCCGCACAGCGCCGGGGCCCGCCGCGCCTCCAGCCCCTCTCGGTGCGCCTCCCGCCCCGCCGCGCAGCCGGCACCAATGTCAGGTTAGGCAACTTGTGACCCCCGGCGCCGAGCTGCCCCCTCCCGCCCGCCAGGCTCGCTCGGCGCCGGGGGCCTTCCCCTAGCCCAGCGGAAAACAGCCACGCCAGAAACTTCCCCAGGCTGTGCCGAGCGGGGAAGTCGCCTCGGTCTCTGCGCATCGCCCTTACCTTGCTCTCGAGAGGCCACGATCCGGGCGGGCCGCGCGGGGCGCCTGGTGCGTGAGCGCGCGCGCGCGTGGGGCGTTAGGTGAGGGAGCCCGCGCCGACGGGGGCGGGGCGGGGCAGCGGGGGTGCGAGCGGAGCGGGGCGGGGGGCTGGGCAGCCCGGCGGGCGGGCGCGAGGAGAGCGGAGCTCGCGGTGGCTGCAGCAGCGGCAGCGACGGCGGCGGGCGCGGGGCGAGCGCGCCAAGGGGGCGGAGGAGTTGCCGTGGGTTTGTTTACGCATTGCTGCCCGGCTCGGGGCACAGCCCGCACTCCCTGATTGGACACAAACTGGGGCACAGCCTCTCGCCGCCGCCCGCCAGGCCTCCTCAAGCCGCCGCCGCACAGCTCCCGGAGCGCCTGCCCTGCACGGCCCACGACAGTGCCCGGGCCTGGAGGGGACGAGCGCGGCGGCTGTCCAGGACGGGCTTGGAGCCAAGCGTTCGCCCAGGGCTTGCAATCGCCCACCTGTGGTGGACCGACCTTGGCAAGGAGAAACTCGAAACTTCCTAGGCTGGAGACTTCTTATCATCCAGCAGCACCCCCCCCCCCCCCCCCCCCCCCCCCCCCCCCCCCACACACACACAACCTCATCCCACACACACAGACGGAGGAAGCTTGCCCTTGAATAGATAGGAAAGCTCCCCTAATGTGAATATGCTCCTTTGGAGATGGTCAAACTCAGGCATCCTGTTTAACCCGCCTTCTGGGTACTGGAAGTTCCTTCCCCTGCCTCAGAATTCTCTGCTTCTAATCTGTCCTCTGTAGAGCACTCAACGTTGCCCTCCCAGAAGTGACCTTGCCACTTTGATGCTCAAGATCCTCTCATGACACCCCCTCATGGCCTTAACTCCAAAGCATTAAACTCCGAGTCACCCACAACTGGGTCTCCACTTTGAGATCTCCTCTAAGCTACCCAACCATCATCCTAGAGTCCCTATCTACAGACAGAACCTCAGATGCCTATCTTTTTACGCTCTCTTTTTGGAGCCTGCTCTGTTCTCTGCCTGAAAACTCCCTGTCTCCCATCACCTGTCAAAAATCCTCCTAGATTCCAGTGATTCTGGCTGGCATTAGTCTGACTTGGGAGTCAGTCTTGTGCCTAGGCTGTAGTCCCACTAATCTGTGGATTCCTTAAGAGGAGCCTGGTTTCAACAGGGCGTTGGTGATGGGAGAAATGAAAGCTGTGAGAATAATACCCTGTAGTCTTTCAATGTCTGCTGCGCTGCTGGGACTGGAAAAATTGAAGGCTCTATCACAAACTTCATCTTGCTAAAAACAAATGCTTCCAAAAATTGAGCATACCCTCCATTTTCCTTGTGTCTCTGTATTTACTTCCCACCACTATGTACCCATGTACTCATAATGGGCACTTAACCCTTGGAGGAATAAAATTGAATTCTACAGAGCTGTTCCTTAAGCCAAGGCTCACAGTGATCAAAGTGAATAAAGTACATCATGGAGGAATAGTCATGAACAGACATGAATTCATTCATTTTACAAAGATTTATCTGGGCTGGGAGCCCCAGTCCCCATAGCTGGTGTGGATTTGTCCCTGTCTGATCAAACATTGCTTCTAATCTCTCCTCTGGATGGACCCTAACCCTATAGGACTCCTGGGATGGCTGGATTCCTTTCACTCTAGATGTGCTGCTTGTGGTCCCATTGGGAAAGTGTCTTTGAACTTGAAGTGAATCCAAATGAAAGTAAAGTTTTCTTTCCCAGATAATTCAATCGTGATAATTCAGTGTGGCCAATTAGTTACAAAAGTGTTGAAAGAACTGGAGTGCAACCAGGGGAGGATGAGGCAGTGTTGAGATTAGCAACTGCTAGAAGCATTTCTTCCCCTAGGGCTTGAGGAACTGAAAGAGAAGGCTGCCAGAACCATGAAAGTCTTGTGCATTATGAACTGAAGCCATGAAGGAAGTGCAGCAACTGCTGGAGACCCCTTCTGGAGCAGGGTGCTGGGGAGAAATTCCTTGGCTACCCCTTTCCTCCCACCCTCCAGAGCCACCCAGTGGTAGAAAGCAAGACAAGCCAGTGGACTACAAGACAGAGGGTGGGGTTGGTATTCCCACAATACAAGCCAGAGAGGAAAAAGGAGAAGGGATCTGAGAGCACAGTGACAAGTGACTGTTGCCCTGAGCTTGGGAGCAGCGCCTGGTTACCTCTGGGATTTCTCCTCCAGGTCAGAATCTGCAGTACAACCAAAGTTTTTCTTCCCAAGTTTCTTTCTCTTTCCCTTTGCCATTTGGCTTCCATTCTCCTCCCATCTTTCTCTACCATGACTTCCTGACATTCCTTTTGCTCTCTCTTCTCTATCTATGGCTCTCATTTTCTTCTTTGTGTTCCCATCTATCTCATCCTGACATCTCTTTCCCCCACTGAGTCTATTCTCACTTCTGCTTGTCATATCCCTCCCTGGGCAGGATTCAGACTTCTTCAGCATGAAAGAGGTGCCCAGGTTTCTTAACGGGTAATGCAATTGTGAACTACCACATCATTGCTCTTCTAGACACTGTGTTATATACTTTGCATCCATTATCTCATTTACTTCATCTCCTACTTATTAGCTGGGCATGGTTGAAGACAATTTGTGGCTTTTCTATTGCCTGTTACAGAGAAGGCTTTGTGCAAGTCACCCACAACATTGATGACAGTTCTGTTACTGTTCATGTTTGTGTTTCCTTATACCCTTTCTTCTTATCCTATATCTTTTCCCTTCACTAGCACAGATACTTCCCCCCAGATCTCAACCCATGACAGTCTAACCCATTTCCACTCAAAATCTCCAAAGATTCAGGATGACTAGTAGGAAGAGGTAGCATTTCAGCTGACTTTTGAGGAAAGGATAGAATTTGAAAAGATACCTATTAAGGAAGGGAATTCTTGGTGGGACAGAAAATAATATGGTCCAACTTGACTGAAATCCAAAGGAAGGCTAGGATAATTAAATCATATTTTGGAAATTTGTCTTTAGATCTCAGTTCTTTAATACAGCCTACTCAGAAAAACAGATTAACTATAAACACAGTAAATACAGGTATAATTCATGTAATTAGAACCACGTTTAAAGTCATAAAGAAATCTCAAAATTGTCTAGCCTAACATGTCCATTAATTTTTATAATATATGTGGTAGTACTCTATATTTCTTTTATTACTTATTTATTTTGGGGGTCCAATCTAGGACCTTGCCTATGTGAAATATGCACTTTACCACTGAGCTACACTTCCAGCCTGAAGTGTTTATCTATTTGTTTATTTTCTTCCATTTTTTTTAAGTACTGGGGATTGAATCCAGGGATTCTTTACCACAAAGCTACATCCCAAGCTCTTTTTGAGATAGGGTCTTGTTTAGTTGCTGAGGCTGGTCTTGAACTTACAATCCTCCTGCCTCAGCATCCCTGGAATGACAGGCATGTACTACTATGCTTCAACATGTCTGTTTTTAAGTGAGGAATCTTGAGCCCTAAAATACTTGGGTATTTAGAAATCAAGGTGATTAAAAATGGACATTAGAGTTCGACTACCCTTATTCAAATTTCTACTTTGAAAAATGTTAGGTTATAGGATCTTGAACTTATCTCTGATTAAGTTTCTTCATCTATATAGTAGGGGAAATGGTGTAATCTGCCTCAGTGGGTTGTCCTAAGAATTAACTTCTGTTACATGTGAAAATATTGCTTTAATCAGTTTGAATTGCTATAACAGACCACCATAGACTGAGTGGCTTAAGCAACATACATTTACTTCTCCAGTTCTGGGAGCTGGAAGTCTGACATCAGAGTGCCAGCATGGCTAAAGTTCTGGTAAGAGCACTCTTTCTTTTCCAGAGTGCATACTGCCAACTTCTTGTATCTTCACAATGGAAAGACAAGGAGAGCTTTCTGGGATCCCTTTTATAAAGGCACTAATCCCATTCATGAGGATCCAACCCTCAGGACGTAATCCCTTCTAAAAGGCCCCACTTTCTAAAACCATCAGGATTTCAACAGATGAAATTTTGGGGGTTCATGGACATTCATTCATTATCAACATGAAACACAATGCCTGGTATATAATCAGTACTCAATATGGACAAGCAAATGTTATCATGATTTCCTGTGATATCCAGATAATAGATACCAGAGCCAAAACTGGTTCTCCCAAATTTTAAGTCCAATATTTTCTGTATTGCATGATGTTATATCTTATGGTGCTTGTTTAATGCCACCTGTGAAAATATGGTGCCTCTGTGGTTTACTGTTGAAAAATGTTCTCATTTATCTTTGTAGTTCCAACTCCTTTATATTTCCTGCTTCTTGCTCTTGCCAGCCCTGGTTCCTCCATCAGTCTCAGCAATCCTGCCATACTGTAAAGTTCTAGAGGACTGGGGAGCATGAAAATTAGCCATGGACTTGTATTTCATAGTCAACTATATAGTTTATAAGATCTGATATTAAAATCTTACTAATTTAAATTTAAAAGGACCCAAAACTTATTGAATTAAAGGGGTTTGGATGATCTGTTATTCCTAAGCCCACAGAGTATCAAACCTACCAGCCTAAATTTTAGTAGGTTCTTACAGAGACCGAGGAAAAGGCTTTCCTTAAATTTAGGATATCCAATTACTTAACAAAATAGTAATGGATGAGAACAACCTTCTTTTTCCCATTGTCTTTCCTTTTTTAGTCACTGGGCCCACTTTTCAAAACTCTTTGTCACATGATCTTTACGAACCCCGCTTTCTTTGGACTGTAAGCATCTTGAGGCAATGAGCCACACTTGACCATTTGTCTCTAGAATTGCGCTCCATGTCTGGAGTGAGACAGGTGGCCACACATGTTGAATTGACTTGAGCAATACCACACATACCAAAGAAATCCCTTTCTCCTGCTCTTCCAGATCTTGGTCTCTGTAGCAAGTTGTCATCCTGCTATACTAATTCACTGGAAAGCATGACAACAGCTGAATGTGAAATAAATGTGCATTTTACAACATAAAGTACATTTGAAGAGGTTTATTTTAATGGTGTAAATCTAAGCAGTATTTTAAGAAGGCCAGGAAGACATTTTTTTGAGCAGCTGGACTTTTCCAACACCTTTGTGTCACACTACACAAACTGAAGCTTATCTTCTACAAATAAAGGCTATTTGACTTTCAGTGTTACACATTTTACTTTAGATTTCTTAATTTATAGACAGCATTGGTTCTACATATGGCTGAATTAATATCCTAAGTAATTTCTTAAAAGGTATGATTTTCCTTAATCTTAAAAAATTCAACAGTTTCCTCATTTTTCTCTTTTACATCAAAGCTAGGATTTTAATCCAATACTTTGATCATTCCATGTTTGGTTTGTTTTGTTTTGTTTCCCCAGTACTGGGAAAATGAGCTCAGGGCTATCACTGAACTACATTCTCGGCCCACTCAATGCCTCTTCAATCCCTGAAATTTACCTTGTACATTCACTGTTCCCTTCATATGCCTTTTCTAGGAAGTTGAAAGGAATACAAAGGGTTAATTTTAGATCAACTCTTCATTTTGTGAAAGAAGAAACTGAGGCACAGAAATGTTAGTGGCAGACTCTTGAGTTTCCAAAGCACCCATCCCATGCTCCATCTACCACCATGTATCTTTAAAATGTGCCTAGTGATGAAACTATCATTGCCAGACTTCCCTATTTCTGCCATCATTTCATTGGGCCCTTTTGGACTAAAATGAGTGATCCTTGACTCCTCCTTATCATTAGGCCTCTGCTTCCACTTTGATTTCTCTCTCTCTCTTATCTTTTTAGTCTGAACTGGCCCATAATCGAGGGCATTTTCACTTGACAACTCTGTTGTTATAATAGGTTGCTAAGGGTTCCACTGTCTCCAACCTCATTTTCTTAGAGGAAGACCCATAACCATCTTTTTTTTTTTTTTTTTTTTTTTTTTTTTTTTTTTTTTTTTTTTACTGGCTATTGAACTCAGGGCACTCAACCACTGAGCACATCTCCAGTCCTATTTTGCATTTTATTTGGAGACAGGGTCTCAATGAGTTCCTTAGCACCTTGATGTTGCTGAATTCATGGAACAGCTGGAAAGAGTTCCAAACCAGCAATAAAGCATTATGTTTTATTTTTAGCATCATCAATGGGCTTAAGACAGTTAAATCAGACCATTTGATGATCATGGTGCAAAATATGCCCTAAGAGAAAGAAATAAACTACTATAGTAGAAACTAAGAGAATTATTTGCAGGGAACCACTGGGGAGATTCCCTTTCCTAAATTGTCTCAGCTTCCAGAGCCACACAGAACCATCTTGATGTAACTCAAATTTTTAGTTATACCAAAATAGTGCCATTTTGCCATATACAATCAAATTCGACATACATTTAGACTATCAATAAAATATGAGTTTATTATTGTCAAGTCATTTCAATTCTGAAAAATATACTAACTATGTGATCTTGGGTACTTTTAACTTCCATGAACTACAATGTTCTCAGTCTGTTAACTTGTGATATTATTAGTATATGGTCCTAGCCCATAGGTATTTGAGGATTAAATGAGATAATAAAAGTAGAGGATTTAATAATAATAATAAAATGTTGTGACCGCTGGTAGTATTTGTTGAGGTCCTACCATGACCATTATTTCAAGCCCTTTAAATGAATTCTCTCACATCAACTTTATAACATAGATACATACCATTATTATTCTTAGATGAGAAAACTCAGGCCCAAAGGAATTAAGAAACTTTCCCAAGGTTAACCAGCTAAGTGGCTGAACCAGGATTCAAAACTGGACAAAACTGTTCACCACAGTTTGATACCCAAAATTTCATAAGTGACAGTTATTTTATTTTGTTATGTATTATGATTGTTACTTCATTCAATAGAGGAAAAAACCTTTCCTCTGCTTTCATTTCAGATTTCTTTCTGAAATTGAGTCTTAGCACCACTTTAGGAAGAGATGGATAATTCTTTATAATCAAATGTGCTAGATATTGCTTATTTCTGCTTCCCAAAGAGAGGCAGGAAGGATGGGTAGGGGTTTTTGTACTGCTTGAGCCCAGTAATCACCCTGGTCCTCCTCATCACCACTCGGCCTTCCATAATATCCTCAATAAAATGGAAATCATACAGGAAATCTCTTACCAATGCATAGCTCATAGTGACAGGCCAAAAATTTGTTCTCTGATTATCCCTTATAGTTCCTCTAGGGTTTTCTCAAGGAGAGGAACAGAAAAATCTCTGTTTGTTCTTCTATCTCAGACATTTCTACCTCAGAAGACAATTTAGGAAAGGGAGTCTCCCCAGTGGTTCCCTGAAAATAATTCTTTTGGTTTCTACTATAGTATTTCATTTCTTTCCCTTAGGGCATATTTTGCACCATGATCATCAAATGGTCTGATTTAACTGTCTTAAACTCTTTGATGATATTAAAAATAAAACATACTGCTCTACTGCTGGTTTGGAACTCACTTTACAGGTGTTCCATGAATTCTTATTTGGTCCATATATTTCTGCAACTTACGTGATACACTGTGCCTTCTCTGCTCTCTTGCTACATTCAAGTGTGTGTGTTTTCCCCCTGGGCATCTGGTTGTTTATGTTTGAACATCTGGTCTTTTTGATTCATAGCAAAAGTTGACCTTGGCCTCCTAATAATGAGATTTTTATAGATTCTAGAACCATAAAATGTTAAAGCCAGAAGGACTTTTGTAGATAACAGAGGCCAACAGAATCCTATTATAGTGAGGAACTAAGACCCAGAGAAACCAAGTGTCAAAAGCAAAGCTACACAGCCCATGGCGGGAGGAAGCTAGAACCAGCCCCAAGATTTCTGCTTCATTTGTTTCTTACTAGTTAAATTTGGATATCCGGAAATGACAAGTGAGAATTCACACATATCATCCCAAAATGTTTAGTCTTTATATTAGTGGTTTTCTTAATACATTTCCAGGAGGCACAGAGGAATAGGATTTCCATGATTGAAAAAACTCAGGCATAACAAGACTAGAGTTACAGACCTAGGACAGTATCCTTAGTGGATCACCTTTCTTCCCCTGTGGTATTTTGTACAGTGCTGGTGCAGAGTAAATTCTCAAAAATAATGATGACAACAATGGTTAGTGATGACCCAGTCCCATATTTCTTGGCTTTCAGTCCTTTCCTACTATTTTGTTCCCCATAGTCCCTGCTATTTCTGGATTTCAAGCCTTCTAGATTCCTGTCTCATCCACCTAGTTCAGAATTATTTTATGAGAGCATTGGCTGCATATTCAGTATCTGTCTTCTATAGTAATGATGATGGTGAGGACTTCAAATGGTTGGGAATCTATCCCCAAGCATACACACCTACTTTGAAACCTTTCTAAACTTGAGAAAGTGTATTCCTAAAGTTTTGCCTGTTACTACACAAAAGGAGCATTTTGTGGCCAGATAGTTTGGGAGAATATTGGGTGAAACAAATTTAAACAGTTTAAAGTTGGTTTATTTTGTTCTTAAGGAATTCTCAGGTCTTTAAAACACGAATGTAAATCCTGAATTTCTATGGTTCAGATGCAAGGTTCCCCCTCCCAATGCTCATGGTAGACAATTCAGGAATGTTCAGAAGCAAAATGATTAGATTATGAGAACAGTAACCTAATCAGTGGATTGACCCATTTGGTGGGATAATAATTTGATTGAATGGATTAGCTGGGTGGTAACTGTAGGAAGGTGGAGCATGAGTAGAGGAAATAGGTCACTGATGACATTTTGTCCCTTTTGCCTGATGGTTTCTCCGCTTCCTGGCTACCACGAGCTGATAAGTTTTCCTCTGCCACACCCTTCCATCATGATGTTTTGCCTCACCTTGGGCCCAGAGTAATAGAGTTGGTTGACCACAGACTGAATCTTTGAAAATTTTAGCCCCAAATAATTTTTTCCTTCTCTAGGTTGTTATTTTCAGGAATTTTGCTCACAGCAACAAAAAGCTGACTAACACTTTTGGGGAAGGTGAAGGGTGATAAAATATACAGAACTCTTGAAACATATTTGATCATAAAATAATTTGTTGACTAAAACTGTAGTATAACATGGAAAAAACTTTGGGAAATGTTAAATATATGAATTTCAATTAAACACGTAGTAGATATTCAAATTTATTCTAAAATGGTTTTAAACACCTTTCCCAAGGGTTTGTTTCCTGTGACATGTGTCTCTTTCTCTTATTTATTATTTCAGGACTTAGGTGATGTTATTTCTCAGCCTGAATTTCTATATACAGAAATCATAGGTTGTTTAAGTCTGACCTCATATGTGAGCTGCTCAATTCCCATAATCATTTTGGCTGTTCTGTTCTAATCACACAGTTTTCAAAGTGCAGAGTTAAAAAGTTAATTAACTATTAGCAATGAAAACTAGCATTTATTGAGTGTATCCTGTGGACCATACATCATGCTAACAGCTTTATATATAACATACTATATTTCATCACAATCTTATGAAGTACGTATTATTAATATTCCCATTGTGTACACTAGGAAACTGAAGAGAGTTTTAAGTAACATTATCCAAGTAGGTCTCATTTTAAGGAGAGGATTGGGAATGGGTTTAGTATTTGTGTTTTACTCTTAGCTATTATCTGGCATTGCCTTTCCAGGGTTGGTTTTATTTTTAAATAAATGTAGTGCTACCTCCTGACCTAGAATCCTTAAAGAGCAAAGGTGGCTCAGTCCAGCCTTGGGTGCTAGCACGGGTCCTGCCATGCTGTAGCCAATACTCACTTGAAAACAGTGATTAAGCAATTTGCCCAAACCATTTAGGTAGTGAAAGTTTTGAAACTATTTCCATCACACACAGAAATTTTTCATCAGGACCATGCTCAGTGTACCTATCGACTTCTTCCTCTCCTTCAAGGTCGTCTTCACTGGGCATTTGAGTACCCCAAACAGATGATTTTGTCCACCCTCCCCGCTCATTCATTCTGCCCTTGCCCAAACATACAATAGTCTTAAACCTATTAACTAAATTTACCAGCAAATAGCTAATGACTTGGAAAGCAAAAGAGCACTTTTGTTACTTTAAAATTTGATGTGTTTGCTAATTTTATTCGTGGTGTTAGGGTGAGGCTCTCAACCCAGGTATTTCCCACTTGGGAATCCTTTCAGATGTCCAGATTTCTCAATTTAAAGTAAAAACACCATGATAGCCACTGGACGCAGGCAAAGAGCTGGGGGCATCTCCAACTGTTCCGCAGTTCTGTTGGCTCCACGCGCTGTCCCAAGCCTAGGCGGTTGGAAGCACCGGTGGTTTTTTTTTTTTTGGGAAAGCTAGTCCATCAGAGGACTTTTATGGGATAAACTGGCCACTTACGCAGGGGACTTCAGATCTACAGGGAGAGGCTGCGTCCTGGACAGGTGGAGAGTGGCCAAAATCCCTGTGGGTCGCTGGGTTGCGGATGGCTGGACGCCACCTAACAAAGACTTTAGCGACTGCATCTCTCTCTGTGACTTTGGCCGCAGAGGCAGTCAGACCCAGCAGCTGCCCCTACATCCTGGCCAGCGGGAGCCCATTTTCCTCTGGGGGGTTTCCTCTAAATTTCATCATGTTGGATTTGAACTTTACTGAGGAGAACCCGCACAAAAAGTCCAGGACATCTCCATACCCTGGCTCTAATGTGGAGCGAAGCAAGGTCCCCGATGAGAAGGTCAGCTGGTCAGTTGAGTGGCGAGAGTACAGCCCTGTGGAGTACACGGCGGGCTCTGTTTTGGCTCAGCCCGCGTGGGCAGACCCCCCAGTGAGTGAAAGGAACTTCTCTCCCAAATTCAATGAAAAGGATGGGCATGTAGAGAGAAGGAGCCAGAATGGCTTATATGAAGTCGAGAATGGTAGACCCAGAAATCCTGCAGGTCGGACAGGGCTGGCTGGCAGAGGGCTTTTGGGGCGTTGGGGCCCCAATCATGCTGCAGATCCCATCTTAACCAGGTGGAAAAGGGATGCTAAGGGAAACACAGTTAACCATCCTGTTTCTGGGAGAAACGTGCTGCAATTTGTAGCCATCAAAAGGAAGGATTGTGGCGAATGGGCAATCCCAGGGGGGATGATAGATCCAGGAGAGAAGATTAGCACGACACTGCAGAGAGAATTTGGTGAGGAAGCCATGAACTCCTTACAGAAATCTGGAGTAGAAAGGCAGAAGCTGGAGAAAGACTTGCATAGACTATTCAGCCAGGAGCATTTTGTGGTCTATAAAGGCTATGTGGATGATCCTCGGAACACAGATAATGCGTGGATGGAGACAGAGGCTGTGAACTACCATGATGAAATGGGTGAAATAATGGACCATCTTCCCCTGAAAGCTGGTGATGATGCCAAGGATGTGAAATGGGTAGACATTAATGATAAGCTCAAGCTTTATGCCAGCCACTCCCAATTTATTCAACTTGTGGCTGAGAAGAGAGGTGCCCACTGGAGTGAGGAGCTGTGACTGTCATGGATGGACAAAAGTGGATAAGAAACAAGTATCACAGAATTCCCACTAAACAGGGAAGGGTGGATCACCTGCTTGGTAATTATTTACCAAC
Source organism: Tamias sibiricus (assembly GCA_025594165.1). NCBI lineage: Eukaryota > Metazoa > Chordata > Mammalia > Rodentia > Sciuridae > Tamias > Tamias sibiricus. The sequence continues at coordinate 134,821,473 of CM046663.1, read as the reverse complement.
TTTGCATAGTGTGAAAGCTTCATTATCAAGGAATGATAGTAAACAAATATGGAAGAATGGGATCATAACCTTTTGGCTTTCCAGTTAGAAGAGGAGGGATAGAGTCACATGTTGTATGTTGTATATATGATTTAAAGCAAATTATACAACTAATACTCTTTGAACAATTGTAGAGAAAATGAACATTAATGTTCTTTGAAGAATTGTACGTACAATAAAGTTATCTTCCTTACCAACCATAGCCTCTACTTAAGCCAGTTTGCTTTGGTCAGTTCTTTCTTTCTCCTGATGTGTCGGAATGTGGCTTCATCTAATGAATAATCTGATTTTTGTGGGTACATTTGTTTTCCAATTTAGTCTCATGTGATTTTGTATTCATTGCTTGTGACTATGGAATCTTTGTGATTATTTTCATTTTTAGACCCTTCGATTTTATGGGGAAACTTCAGTCTCTGTTTTAGTACATAAGGATCAAGTATTTAAACTAGTCCAAAAATGGGGTGGGGGGGGGTAGGGAAAGAACCAATGAAATGAGCTCAAGAGTCAACCCTCTGTTTATCAGAATTTTTTTTTCTGTCTGAATGGAATGGACATTGGTTTCCTCAAATTTCAGAAGAGGACCCTAAAAATGCAGATTGCTGCCATGAACAAGGCTTTATTAGGAGATATATGCAATCTAAGCCTAATGAAAATACAGCTAACTTCTACTACCTTTTCTCAATTAAACAACACCACCACCAAACCCCAATATCCAAATAGAGAACATGCTTATTGTTGGGTTTCAAACATGAAGATGGCCCCCTGACACCAAAAATGAGGGGATTCCAATAGCAACAAACAGACCAAAAATAACTTGGTTTTATCACATCAAATAAGTTTATTTCACAACATAGCAAAATTAACTCAACACTACAATGACCCTTTATGATGGCAGAAAAAATAAAGACTATTACAGGAGTTGGTAAGCTCCAGAAAGATCAATACTTGCAGCCAACACATTTCCCCTACTATGTGCAAACACCCTTTTAAGTCCTTTCTTGATGGTGACTTGTTTATTCCTAAGGATTACCCTATGAAGAGGGTACACTTGTTTCAGGTTGGGTTCCCTGGGAAACAGAGCCCAAGAGGGAGTTTAGCATGCAGGATGTTTATTAGTCAGTGGTGATCAATGCCTAGGGAAGGAAGGAGAAGAAAGTATGATTGGGCAGAGAGCCTGAGCTGGAATGCAGCCCCAGCTCCCTGTGGAGCTGTGCAGCAGGAGAGGCCCTGCTAGCTGCCCTGCATTGGAACTTCACAGGCAGGCCTTCCTCCATGCACCCTGTTGATCACTCAGGTGCCTGTGCCTGGAATAAATAAGATGTGGTCTTAGGATGGGTGATTTCTCTAGCTAAGGCAATCCCATAAAAGGGCCAATAACTGAGAAGGGGAATTTGAAAAGATGGGTTGTGGGGTATGTCCCCTTTCTATGTAGCATACAACTGAAGTTGTGGAACTTGAACAAAGTAATACAACTAGGTAAGTGGTGGAAGTAAGATTAGAGCACAGGCCATTGGTGTGGCTCCAGAACCACACCTTTCACCAGTAGACTCTTGAATAATTTCCCTCCTATTCCCTCTGCATCATTCATTTGAAGAAGAAATTACTGCTATATCCCTTCCTACATACACATTTGGTCAAAGTACCCTTTCTAAACTTGATGGACAGCTGCATGATTTCACTTGTTTTTCTCCTAAAAAACATGTGTTCTTATGGGCTATGACAATTGTGTAAAGGTTCACTCATGGATGCCCATCATTGTTCATGCTCAGGAATAAATTTAATACATCACTTTTACTTGTGAGTTCTACAAGTGCTTGTTTTCAAGACAGAGGCATTTGTCCTATTTATTAGTCTCATCTCAATAACTTTTCCAGGTGAGATAGGACCCCTGTCTTTATTTGAATAATTGAAGTACCCAGTTGGCTTAACATTTTTGAATGTTCCAAAACTAACTTCATTATGTTTTTAAAAATGTAAGCAAAAAAAACCCCACTCTGCATTTACATATTTATTACATAACCATTGCAAAAAGAAGAAATAATGAAAGTCTAAAAAAATGCCTCAAATTTAAAATTTAAAATTCTTGTCCCCCAACCCGCCAAAAAAATCCTGTTCCTATATCATGCTTCCCTGATAAATAGCACCCAAATCCACCCAAGTTGGACAAGAAAACAAGGAATTATCTGGATTCCTTGCTTTTCCTCACTTCCAAAGCCAATGTGTCTGCAAAATTTAGTCAGTTCTACCTCTAGCAAACTATTATCCAGAATCATTCACTGCTTTCAAACTTCACTGACTACCCTAATCAAGCCACCATCCCTCCTTAAGACTACTGCAAAAACCTCCTTCCAGGCTTCCCTTCTGCCACTCCTGTCCTCCTGCCAGTCATTTTTCACCAAAAATGAAATGACATTTTAAAGAAAACCAGTTGCATCATGTCCCACCCCTCTTAAGACCATTCAATTGACTTTGTACAGAAAATAAAATACAGAAAATAAAATAAAATAAAATTTCTTATGCCCACCTTCCTGTTTTGGACAATGCCTATTGCTGCCAGCTCACCTGTTAACATTCCACCCTGGCACACTTCATCCTTGCTTTTGCTCCAGGGTTTTTGCTTTGCTTTTTCTTGCCTAAAAGTCTTATATCTTTACAAAGTTGACTCATGTTTCGTTCAAATAACACTCCCTCAAAGATTGTTTTCCTGACCATATTTTTCTACTGCCTTATCCTGTTTTCTTTTCTACATAGTATTTAGCACCATCTGAATTTATCCTGTATGTTTTCTATCTACTTTATATGAGAAATAGAGTCTATAAGAGCAAGGAGTTTGCTTTATTGTAGACTGATGTAGCCCCTATACTAAAATAGTGTCTAGCATGTCAACAAATTCTTTTTGGAAAATAACTGATCTTAACAATTTTCTGTATACCTGTCTTTAAAAAAAAACTATAAACATGAGCTGAGCACAGTGGAATACACCTGAGGCAGGAGGATTCCAAGTTAGAAGCTAGCCTGAACAACTTAGGAAGACCCTGTCTCAAAATAAAAATAAAAGAGAGGGAGGCTAGGGGTGTTGTTCAGTGGTAGAATGCCCTGGGTTAAATCCCCAGTATCAGAGTCTCTCTCTCTCTCTCTCTCTCTCTCTCTCTCTCTCTCACACACACACACACACACACACTTATGTAATTATACACTTAGTTTAACTTGTTTTTAGAACATTTTATTTTGAAATAATTTTAGAGTTACAAAAACAGTACATAGGATTCCCATTTAACCCTTCACCCAGTTTCCCCAAATGTTAATAAGCTGATTTATTGATAACAATTACTGAAACCAGAAAATTAACATTGACTTAATGCTTTACACTATTAATCAAAGATCTTGTTCAAAATAGGCCAATCTTTTCACCAATGTCTTTTTATGATTCTAAAACCCAAAGATTCCACATTTCATTTAATTGTGTTTTCTGCAATTTATAAAAAGTTCTTCAACCTTTATCTCTTTCATAAGCTTGACATTTTTGAGGACACTGGTCAGTTTTCTAGCAGAATGTCTTAGAATTTGAACTACCCTGACATTTCCTCATGAATAGATTGAAATTGTATATTTTTGGCAAGAATACCACAGATATGATGTTGCTTGTTCAAACCTTTTCATTGAAAAAAATTAAGGTAAAAATTTCAGTGTAAACACTTCTAGATAACAAATAGTATAGCTATATTTTTAAAACATCACTATGGGATTTCCAACACATTGTACTATTTTTACCCACATTATATATTTATGCATGCAAGCACAATTGAATATATTTATATGTAATTCTCTTACTCTTTCTGTGTAAGGAACTTAGTGGCCAGGAGGTTCCAAATTTCATTGCCTATCTTGTTCATCCTTTTCCTTCAAGTTTCTGCTAAGATGACAGTTGGATGCTGTATTATCCTGCCTTATCAGTTGCCTATATTCTCTCTCTCTCTCTCTCTCTCTCTCTCTCTCTCACACACACACACACACACACACACACACACACACACTGCTGCAAATAATCCTCCTGGTAACTTAAAACAACAAACATTTAATTAGTTCATGAGTTTGAAGGTTGACAGTTAGGGTTGGGTTTGAATGGATAGTTTTTCTGGTCATAACTGGGCTTATTCACATGTCTGAGAATTGACTGGTTGTTGACTCCTCTGGGATGACCTCAGATGGAATGAATGACAAGAATCTTCTCTGTGTTACATATCTCTCATTCTCTATCAGGCTAATCCAGGCAGGTTCTCATGGCAATGGCAGAGGAGCAAAGGTCAAATGGAAACATGCATGAGCTCTTGAGTCCCAGACTCTAGTCACCAAGGCACCAAGTCCTGGGCTTAAGTTCCAGGCATCAAGTCATTTCCTGCACCCTCCTGGACAGAGCAAGTCACAGGATCAGTCCAGATTCAATGGATGGAGAAATGACTCTCTTTATGAGAGGAAATGGAAAGTCACATGACAAAGGGTGTCAGTACAGAAAGGGGTGAGGAATAGGGGTGTTCATACCCTCATAAATCCTACATCCATTGTGCTTTTTTTTTTTTCCCCTAACAGCTTTGTAGAGATACAATTCACACAATGTACAAGTTACCTGCTTAAAGTGTGTACTTCAAAGATTTTTACTCCATTCACAGGATTGAGCAATAAACACCACGATCACTTTATCCTTTTTTTTTTTTTTTTTTTTTTTTTTTTTTTTTTTTTGGTACTGGGGATTGAACTCAAGTGTACTTGACCACTGAGCCACATCCCCAGCCCTATTTTGTATTTCAGAGACAGGGTCTCACTGAGTTGCCCATTGCCTCCCTTTTTGCTGAGGCTGGCTTTGAACTCATGATCCTCTTGCCCCAACCACAATCACTTTTAGAATATTTTCATCACCCTCAAAAGAAGCCCTACACCCATTAATGGTTATCCCCATTTCCCTTTCAAACCTCTACTCTGAGGCAGTCACCAATCTACTTTCTGTCATATGATTTCACCCCTTCTGGGCATTTAATGTAAATGAAATCATACAATATATGGTCCTTTGTGTCTGGCTTCTTTCACTTAGCAAGTTTTCAAGATTCATCCTCGTTGTCACATGTATCAGTATTTCATTCTCTTTTTTTAATTTTCAAATACTCTTTCATTATAGTGATATAGCACATTTTATTAATACACTTATTAGTTGATGGACATTCCAGTTGTTTTCACTTTCTGGCTATTTTGAATAATTCTGCTCTGAATGTTCATGTACAAGTTTTTGTGTGGACATGTGTTTTCATTTCTCTTGAGTACATGCTTAGAAGTAGAATTGCTGGCTCATATGGTACCTCTATGTTTAACGTTGAGGAATTGCCAAATTGTTTTCCCAAAATTACTGCACTACTTTAGATTCTCACCAGTACCATATGAGAGTTCCAATTTCTCCACATCCTTTTTTTTTTTTTTTTTTTTTTTTTTTTTTGTACCAGGGAAGGGATTGAACTCAGGGGCACTCGACCACTGGGCCACATCCCCAGCCCTTTTTTTGTGTTTTATTTAGAGACAAGGTCTCACCGAGTTGCTTAATGCCTCGCCATTGCTGAGGCTGGCTTTGAACTCATGATCCTCCTGCCTCAGCCTCCCAAGTGCTGGGATTACAGGCGTGCACCACCATGCCTGGCTCTACATTCTTTTTAATACTTGTTCTTGTCTCTCTTCTGGATTATAATTATGCTAGTGGGTGCAAAGTGGCAGCTCATTGTAGTTTTTATTTACATTCCCTGATGGCTAATCTAAACACAGCTTATTGGCCATTTTAATATATTCTTTGGAACATATGCCACTTTTAATTTGTTGTCTTTTGACTATTGAGTTGTAAGAGATTCTTAATATTTTCTGGAGATAAGCCTTTTACTAAATAAATGATTTGCAAATATTTTCTCCATTGTATGAACTGTCTTCTCAATTTCTTAATGAAGTGTCTAAAGAAGAATAATGATTTTTAACTTTAATTTAATTTTATTTTTTTAGATGTTGATGGACCTTTATTTTACTCATTTATTTATATGTGGTGCTGGGAATTGAACCCAGTGCCTCACACATGCTAGGCAAGTACTCTACCACTGAGCCACAACCCCAGCCCTGGTTTTTAATTTTGATGAAATCAAATTTAAAAAAATTTTTGGACCTTGAGTTTTTAGATCATATCTAATAAGGCTTTGTCTACTTTAGAGTATCAAACAATTTACTCCTTTATTGTCTTCCGAGTTTTTTCTTCTCTTGCATTTTAGGTCTGTGATCCATTTCAAGTTGATTTTGGTATGTGTAGTGGTCTAATTTATTCTTGGTCATGTGGCTATCTGGTGATCAGCACCATTGAAAAGATTGTTCTTTCTCCCGTAGAAATGTCTGGGGCACCTTTATCAAAAGTCAGTTTGACTCTAAATGGAAGGAGTTATTTCTAGACCCTTAATTCTATCCCATTGATCTATATGTCTATCCCATGTTAGCACCACACTGTATCAATTACAGTAGTAAGTTCTGAAATTGGTAAGCATCTGCTGTGATTTTTGTACTTGGTTGTCCCTTATTTTTTCCTTATTATCTTCCTATTCATCCTTAAAACTCACTCAACTCAGATATCTCTAAGAAGCCTTTTCTATCTCCCTTGGTAGAGTTAATCTTTTATTTCTCTGTGTAGCTTTATATATTTTGGGCTTGCATATTTTTCTATCATAGGATTCTATTGTAATTTATATTTATTGAAAGCTTATTCATTTTGACATTCCTAGTGCCTAGAACAGTGTCTGATCCATAGTAGGTGCTCAAGAAATGTCTGCCTTAAAGAATTGAATGGACATTAGGTTTTGCTTGTTCAAGACTGAGGTTAATCTATTAACATTTCCTAGGCTTCCAGCATAAGTGCAAAGGATTTTTTTTTTTTTTTTTTTTTTTTGTGGTACCAGGGATTGAACTCAACGGCACTCGACCACTGGGCCACATCCCCATCCCTTTTTTGTATTTTATTTAGATACAGGGTCTCACTGAGTTGTTAAGTGCCTCGCCATTGCTGAGGCTGGCTTTGAACTCGCAATCCTCCTGCCTCAGCCTCCCAAAGTGCTGGGATTACAGGCGTGCGCCACCACGCCCGGCTGCAAAGGATTTTTTGGGTGATATCAGTGCAACTTTCTGCCAATTTCCATACCTGGCAGTGGCTGGGCAATTGTTCACTTTGACCAATAATTCCCAGTTACTCCCAGTTTGACGCTAAACATGCTCTTTTTTTGTTTGTTTGTTTGTTTGTTTATCAGGGTTTTTATTGGCTAAGATGACAAAATGATGAAAATGTGGTTTGCTCCAACACTTGCTTAGAGTTTGGTACTCACTGTTCCTGCAGGCCTCTCTTTTCCTTTCTGTCTAGTAATTAGAACAACAGACACATTTACTCTTGCCAGGCACTGTGCGTGTGTTATCATGAAAGTGTTCTTATCAAGACTAAACGAAGCAATTTCGGATAGCCTTTTGTTAAGCTAAGACAGATCTATCCATGCCTCTTCAAACAAGCAGCTTTGTGAGTCCAGAGGCTGTGTGCTCTTTCTTTTCAGCACCTGCTGTAGCTGCATATGTATCTAACAACAACCTGAATGAAACAGAAAAGCTAAGAAAACATTTCCTCCTTTATCATTAAATAATTTAGAGTGAATCAAGGAGTCAAATAAAGTCAAAAACATTTGACTCAGCTCTGATACGCTTCATAATGTTGAAATTTACATATGGTAGTAGACTCTCATGGTTAAAAAATTTTTTTTTTGGTCTTTGAGGAGTTCTTAAAAGTTTTGATAGTACATACTTTAAAGATAGAAGATTGCTGGCATGGTGGTGCGTACCTGTAATCCCAGTGGCTCAGGAGACTGAGGCAGAAAGATCGCAAGTTCAAAGCCAGCCTCAGCAACTTAGTGAGGCCCTAAGCAACTCAGTGAGACCTTGTTTCTAAATAAAATATAAAAAGGGCTGGGGATGTGGCTCAGTGATTAAGTGCCCCTGAGTTCAATCCCTGGTATCAAAACAAAACAAAACAAAACAAAACAAAAAAAGGAAGATTGTCGAGATTTTCCTCATGGTTATGTGTCATATGTATGTTAAAATCATATTTTGGTGTGGTAAGTTTTGCTTTTGTCACTAACTAGCTGTAGGAACCTAAGGAAATTGTTTCACCCATTCGGCTTTCCTTGTAATTTGTAGTTGTATACAGGCGTTAAATTTACAGCTACATGCATCAATTTTATTCATTTGTTAGTGGAGAGAGTATACTTTTATACCTTATACTTTTCTTTTTTAAATACCTTTATTTTGTTTGTTTAGTTTTTTTATGTGGTGCTGGGGATTGAACCCAGTGCCCCATACTTGCTAGGCAAGCATTCTATCACTGAGCCACTACCTCAGCCCCGTAGCCTTACACTTTTATAAACATCATATACATTTACAAAAAGTGACTTTTTCAAAACAGGAATAGGGATTTACATATGTGATATATATGAATTCCATTATGACTACAGTTTCTTTTAAGAAGATCTTTTGAAAAAATTGGTATATTGGTTATTACTGTGCTTAGCAATATTATTATAAATGTATGGTTTAAAACAATACCTATCTATTGTCTCACAGTTTCTGTGGCTCAGGAGTCCAGGCACAGCTTAGTTTCTTTAGGGTATCAAAAGGTTGCAATTATAATGTTGTCTGGGACTGCTACCTTACGGTAGGTTCAGTGGTACAGGATCTGCTTCTAGGCTTACGTGGTCATTGGCAATGTTTAGTTCCTTGCAGACTGTTGAACGGAGGGCCTTAGTTTTGTACTGGCTATTAAACAGAGGCTGCCTTCAGTTACTTGCCACTTAGGCCTCTTCATAGGCTGGTTTACAACATGGCATCTTATCCTTTCAAAGAAAACAGAGTCTTCTAGCAAAACGGGTTCAGTGTTGTGTAACACAATCATGGACATGTTTTCCTGTACCTTCTGGAGCATTTACTATGTACAGAGAAGCAAGTCACAGTACTTGTTACCAGGAAGTCGGAATCATAGAGGCTACCCTAGAGTCTCTCTGCCACAATTAGAAAACTACAAAATGAATGTGAGCAGTGGAATGGGGTGAAATCCTAGGAGGCATGCCAACCCCCAAACACTTACAAATGTAAATTCATATAACAGAGTAAGCATCTCACTTCTCCATTGTTCTCTATTTGAAGAAATGCTTCCATCCATAGCTGTGTCTTCAAACTTAGGAGACATCTTGACTTTTTGTTCTCTCCAGCCATCTCACCCCCAGTGCAGGCCACCAATAGGCTAACAAAGAGGACCCTTCTGTTTCCATGGTTTCCCCTCCATTCCCAGTCACTACTGACTATCCCCCTGATGTTGTTGGACTGCAGCTCCTGGATACCACTCTTGCCTTCCTTTATGGTCCACTCTCCCCACGGTAGCGGGAGTACTTTTCTTAAAACATGAATCAAATTACGTTGTTCCCCTGCTTCAAGTCTTCCATTGGTTCCCAATTGAATGTAATTATGGTCATGATTCATTTATCTGATCTATAGGACCCTATATAAATTGACACCTGTCCATTTTTCTAACCTCACCTATTAAACTTTTGTAAAATATAAAATTATATTTTTAACTTGCTATAGAGATTTTTATAGGGTATTAAGTAATTTAACAAAGAATACAGTGGTGCCAATTATCACTTGAAAATGTAAATTTTGATGAAGTCAAGCATTTGAGGCAATTTTTTTTTTTTTAAACACAAGAAAAGTTACTTAGCAATTGTAGTTTTGTACATGGTCTATTGCATCTTTGATCAAATAATTTGATCTAAAATGAGATACCCTAAATTAAATTAAGGTTTAAAATTATATAAAATCCCAAGTTAAATTACTAATACATGTTGAAGCAAAAATAAGAAAACAGATTTATCTATAGAGTGGTGAGTTTTTTTTTTTTTTTTTTTTTTGTGGTGTTGGGGATTGAACACAGGGCCTTGTGCATGCAAGGCAGGCACTCTACCAACTGAGCTATATCCCCAGCCCCTAGAGTGGTGTGTTTTACTATTTTTTTTTGGCAGGGAAATGAGGAAAAAGTTATGTGCAACTTATTAGTTGAGCTTAATTATATTTGAAGATATAAATCACACCTCAAATTAGAACTACACATTTACACAACTTTCTTTTATTTCTTATGAGCTAGAACCAAAAACAGTCACTTTCAGTGACATAGGTCCAAATTCTTAATTTATTATAGACTATCCAAACCAGCTGAGCATGTGAACCCACATGAGTAGCAATGGCAGAGCATAGCCTCAACTTGGATCAATTGGAATTGAATCTGATCTCCATAGCTTGGTAGCTGGATGACCTTGTTCAGTATGATCAAACTGATTGAGCCTCACTTTCTTCACAAACAGGGGTAACCATAACCAACTCTCAGAGTTGTTTTAAAGATTAAATGAGACAACTTGCTTAATGGTTTATTGTAGGTGCTCAGTAGATGTTATTTTTCTCCTTTTTCAGTTACTACTTAGCTAATCAATCCAACAGCACCCTAAATGCATCTGCTTTCTGTTTTTATTTTCATTATATTAGACATAGGACAGCTTAAGTAGAATCAAAGAATTAGAAAAAAAAATATAGGTGTACATTTTAAGACTTGTCTAACACAGGAGGAATAAGACAGAAGCCATACATGAGATAAAGATTTCAGGAGGAAGTGGTAAGTCACACAGAAATGCTATAAAGATCAAAGTGCTTTTCCTACTCATACAAACCACTCATTTTGGTGGCAGAAGCAATCAATAGGAGGCAAAAACAGAGTGTTCTTTTTTACTGTTATAATTATTCATACAATACTTCATACAAAGCACTTCTGTGACCAGTTGTATGGGGATTTCCCCCCATGCACCAAACAGTTCTGCAGCAGATAATTCAATTCTGATGTTATCTACCTGAATATAACATCAGATCCCACAGATCGAGGGCTCCTCCCACAAGACTGCCCCACCCCCATGAGATGCCAATCACAAGTCCCAGATTGCAACCCAGGTGTTTGGCTGACCAGCCATAAGTTGGGGTTCCCATGACCCTCTCCTTGGGTTTCAGTTATTTTGCTAGAGTGGCTCACAGAACTCAGGGAAACACTTTATGTTTACCCATTTATTATGAAGACTACTGCAAAGGCTACAGACGAACAGCTAGATGGAAAAGACGATTAGGGCAAGACATGCAAGATAGGGTACAGAGCTTCCATGTTATCTTCAGGTGAACTATCCTATAAGACTCTCCATTTGCTTGGCTATCCAGGAACTCATCCCAACTGTCCTTTGTTCTTTGTGTTTTCATGGAAGCTTCAGTACATATGTGTGATTGATTAAGTTGTTGGGGATCAACTTGAACTTCAGTGTCTTTTTCCTCCTTAGAGTTTGGAGGGTTGACTGTTCCTACCCTCTAATCCTGCCTTGTTTTTTTCCCGTGACAAACTCCCTTCCTGAAGCTATCTAGGAGTCCTCAGCCATCAGTTACGTATTAGCATACAAAAGATTTTTTTTTTTTTTTTGTGGTGCTGGGGATGGAACCCAGGGCATTGTGCATGTGAGGCAAGCACTCCTATCAACTTAGCTATGCCCCAGCCCCTAAAAATGTTCTTATCACTCCAGAGATGCCAAATGCTTTAGGAGGTGTATGTCAGGAAATAGGAATGAAGACTAAATGTATGTATTTCACAGTGTCACAAATGCAGAAGGAATTTGTGCTTATTTGTGAGTAGGTAAATCATGGAAAGTGACAGGATACTTTTTGGTAAGTGATGTCGTCTTGATCTGTTTATCTTGCTATAACAAAATGCTATATATTGAGCAATTTATACACAATATAAATCAATATAAATTTATTTGTCACAACTCTGGAGACAAAGAAATCCAAGATCAACGTGCTAGCAGATTCAGTATCTGAAGAAGTCTCACTCTTGGCCTCCAAGATGGCTGCTGTCTTCACATGACAGAGGGGATGTATACTGTACCCTCAAATGGTGAAAGAAAGAGAGACAAGGGCCATATAGTTTGCTGAAGCCTGTTTCTTTAGAGCATTAGTTCTTTACATGACAGTAGGATTAATCCTTCATGGCCTAATCATTTCCCAGAGAATTTACCCCGCAATACCATCACCTGGGGTCTAACTTCTAACACATGAATTTTGGAAGGACACATATATTCATACCACAGCAGATATTTATTTATTGAATAGTCTGTTGCACTCTTCCCCTTCTCAGCATTTTGAATGTAATGTATATTATTTTGAAGAAGAAATCTGTGCTGCTGAGGGACTTTTAGAAAAATTAATTTTCAAGTATTAAATGTAGCACAAATTAATTACTTGTATTTATCATCAGAGGTAGTTGTTTCATCCGATGAGTATTCTTTCACTATTATTCTTAGAGCAACAGGGCTTTTTGATTTTTTTCAGGTTGCTTTTGGGAGAAAAGATATTGCACTTATATGCAATTTAATAAAGAAAATTCTTTGATGGCTTCTCACTTTGGGACGCTGTTGGATTTTGTTAGAAGAACGTAGGCAGAATCTTGTGTTTATAAATTATATATATAATCTTGGTGGTTTTTATGTTACCACAGATCCCAAAATATCATTGTACAAGTTTTATTATGGAGAAAACACTGTTTCATACCCCACTCCTTAACTTCTGCCTGACATGGTTAATTATTTATTGAAATAACTTCAGTAAAAATATTCACTTTCCCCTTCGTTCCTTCCTTCCTTCCTTCCTTCCTTCCTTTCATTTTTTCATTTTCTTTCTTTCTTTTTTTTTTTTACTCTGAAAGCAACAACTAAATTCTTGGTTAAGCAACAATGGGCACTCAGATTCTCCCTTCCTTCCATTTGAATTTTATTAACAGGTAAGGCAACCAACTGTCATACTTTGCTCAGGACTGCTATCCTGTCTTTGGCACTGAAGGATTTAGTACTGAAAGTCTTAGGGAGCTCCCCAGTCCCAGGCAAACCAAGACAGTTGGTCACCCTATCATTTTTATTAGGAAAGAATATTTATTGAATACCTACTCTTCCCCAAGCATTAGAGTGACAGTGTGAGTAAAACAGGCATTGCTCCTGCCTTCATAGGACTTAGAAATATGCAACTAGTCCATTCACACTCCATGGAAATATAACCAAAATGAGTAAAGAAATCAGGAGTAGACTGGGATTTGACTTTGGTGATTATTATTTTTAAATGTGTTGTTTTCTAATTGGTTACCGCTGGTGTTAAGGAAGAGACTATTGATTTCTATGTGTTGGTTTTGTATACTACCCACATATTTAAAACTTTTAACCTTATAGCAATTTTAGATGCTCTTGGATTTTTCTACATTATACAACATTATTGTCTGTGAATTACAAATTGTTTTATTTCTTTCAAATTATTTTACATGTTATTTGTCTTACCTTATTTCACTGACTAGGAATTCTAAAAGGTTGCTGAATAGAAGTAGTGATAGTGGATATTCTAATTTTATTCCTTACTTTAAAGGGCAAAGTTCTAAATTTTATCATTAACTATAATATTTGATGTGAGTTTTGGGGGAAGATAACATTATAAGGCTAAAATTTCCTTCTGTTTTTTTGTTGTTCTTTGTTAAAAGTTTATATTAGAAATTGTTTTTTAATTTTTTCTTTTTTTGATATTAGGGATGGAATCCAGGTTGGGGCTTAACCACAAACCTACATCCTCAGGCCCTTTTTTAAATGTCTTATTTTGAAATAAGTTCTCACTAAGTTGCTGAGGCTAGCCTTGAACTTGTGGTCCTTGTATTGTGTGGTTTTTGTTTAGAGGTTAATCTAAATTATTATTTCTCATGCTGTCATTTTCCAGTAAATTATGTACATCAGTTAGCTGTTGGTGTTGATTAAAAAGAAAACTTCAAAATATAGTTGCTTGAAATACATTCATTATTTCCATGTAATTCTGTGTCAGCTGTGGGTGTTTCTTCTGATTTGAGCTCAGGCTGGGGCCCTGACAATCTCAGATAGCAGCACTGATAGCTCTGGTTCTTGTTGGGATGGTTCCTTAGTTGAGAAGCTTGTCTCTGCTTCATGTGGTTTCTAAACCTCCAATAGGCTAGCTCAAATTGTAACATTCTCATATGGTGTCCTCAGGGTTCCCAAAAGCAGCTGTAAAAAAAAAAAAAAAAAAAAAAAAAAAAAAAAAAAAAAAAAGCCCAATTATATAAACGCTTTTCAAGTCTTTGTGTCCATTTTCTATTTTCCTATTGGCTGAAACAAGTTACATGGCCAAGACTAAAGACACTTGAATGGATGACTAAAGCATGGGAATGAGGTGGCCCTTTTTGTAAAGAATCTACAGTATCTGACCTCTTTCCTGATTCTAGGGCTTCCAAAGCTGGAAAAAAAAAAAAAAAAAAAGAATTTGCTGTGATAACATTCTATCACTATAGAAGGGCTCCTAGACTGAACTGAGACCTCTTTTTTTTTTTTTTTTTTTTTTTTTTTTTTTTTTTTGTGGTACCGGGGATTGAACTCAGGGGCACTCGACCACTGGGCCACATCCCCAGACCTTTTTTGTATTTTTTATTAGAGACAGGGTCTCACTGAGTTGCTAAGTGCCTCGCCATTGCTGAGGCTGGCTTTGAACTCGCAATCCTCCTGCCTCAGCCTCCCAAGTGCTGGGATTACAGGCGTGCGCCACCGCGCCCGGCTTGAACTGAGACCTCTTTAAGCAACCTGCTGTCATGGAGAGTGTCGGAAAAGTCATACAGATGGCAGTTAAAAAGACAATGAATGCACTGAAGTACTTGTCCATTCATCCTTCCTTCCTCACTTTTCTCCTTTCCTCCCTTTCTCCTTCCTTCCAGATTACTAGATAACTGTTATGTGCTAGGCACTGTGCTAGGAATTAAAGATACATCAAGGATACATAATATCAGTTGAGGATACAATAGTATACATGTTTTGGACAAACAAAAGAATAGAGAACTACCAGGCTACAAAAAGCTTTTGATGAATTATGGGGATGGACAAATAGAAAAAGTTGAAACATTGTATGTGAGGAGCAGTATGATTAGTAGGATTTTTAAAATCTTGTTTCAGTATTATGTATAAAAATGTGCACAATTTGTCATTCAAGATGTTCATTGTTTATTGTCTTCAAGAAAGGAAAAATATGCAAATAAATAATGTAAATATTTCTGAGTAGGGGGATGATTATATAAGGTCTGATATATGCATATTATGAAATATTATGAATCAAATAAAAAGGATGAAGTAGAATTTTATGAATTGATTTGGCAACGTATTATTATTGGAAAAAGAAATTTTAAAGCAATCAACATAGTATAATATTTTGTTTAAAAATCTATATGTGCACACGGGTGTGTAAATATATACATAGAGAGAACTTTCTCAGTGATGGCATCAAGGGTAGCAGAGCCCAGCCCCAAAGGCTCTGACAGGCATGGTAACAGTCTGGGTGTGCAGTGGGGTTCCAAGCAGATTGACAACAGTTAAAGTACCCATCAGAGAGGAGCATGCTGGGAAATACAGGATGTCAAATATAACCTCTGAGATGGATGGATGCGAACATCTTTGTACTTGTTACCTGAGTCTCATAACTGCCAAGAACAAGAGCTGCACAAAGAGGGTGATGGAGAACCTCGAGAATGTAGCTCTTGTACCAGAAGTTCCTGCTTCCCTTTCTGAGCTCCCAAAGCATCGTTTGTGCCAATTTGAGTTGTTCATGCCAGACTCTGCCCTCCTTGTTAAACTGAGCTCCTGGAAGTCAGAGGCCATGATGCGTTCAGTCCTTAATATTGTCTTCCATAACTGTACCCACAACAACATTTATCCAAGTGCGTTTGACACGTGCTTATTGCCAGTGATGAAACTGTGTTGATATGTTACCATAAGAGGGAAGCTAAACAATTAGATCAAGTGTTAAGAACCAGGTAATTCTCCCCAAAGAAGGAGTTATACATTTGGTAGCAATTCTTTTGGATCAGGACCAACTATAGAAATAAGGAGTTAGGGGTAATGCAAATTGTTTTTTTAGAAAAAGTTAGACTTTAAACCCACAAGTAAATAATCATATTCCATTTTGTCTTGAGCGGTGATCAGGAATAGCTACAGAAAGTAGTTGTGGGTGAACTGTTATATAACAGTGACCACAAAATTGAATTTAGAATCTAGAGGGAGAGTAAAATAAGGGGAAAAAAACATTAAGATGCTTAATTTTTAAAAGGAAATAAGACTAAACTGCTAGGTTGAAATATATACCTGTAGCTACATTTAAAACCAATAATACAGAGGGGATCTGAAGACTTTAAAAATTCATTGGTGAGAAATTAATATCACCAATTTTATAAATTAGATGTTGGAGAAAAAATTTACATTGTATACTAGAGTAATAAAAGAAGTCACTGGAGGTCAGAAGGTTCAAGGGAGAAAGGAGAGATACCATGAATGACAGAAACAGGAAAGTGTATAATGTTTCTCAGACCAAATTTATATCAGAAATTATACAGCAGGAATTATAAGATCATATAGAACAGGGAATGATATTTTAACATGAATCATCTCTGAGTGATTAGGATCCTGCTGAATAAGTCACTTGAATTGCAAGGATATTGAATTATTTGGGAAAATTGTCCTGTAAGGAGAAATCATGCTTAAAAAATCTCTTACAAATTCTCAAGGGGTGACATGCATTCACAGAGAAGGGGAAATATGAATGTAGGGAATTTTCACTATCATCAGGCTTTGACTAGATTGTGCCACTGATGATCCCATGGAGAGGTTTTGTGAAACCAAGAGCAATGTATAGTCAAGGGCAGGAGGTTGTCTTTGAGACAGGTTTTCTATAAAGCTTTTAAGGGTCATAAATACAGAAGGCAATCCTACTCAACATCTTTATGAATGATCATAAAGGCAGAACCTCCATGTTTTCTTTCTTTTTATTTTGGTACTGGGCATTCGACCACTAGGCCACATCCCCAGCCCTTTTTTGCATTTTATTAGAGACAGGGTCTCACTGAGTTGCTAAGTGCCTCGCCATTGCTGAGGCTGGCTTTGAACTCACGATCCTCCTGCCTCAGCCTCCCAAGTGCTGGGATTATAGGCGTGTGCCACAGCACCCAGCCTCCATGTTTTCAAATAACACTCAGCCCCTCTGTAAAGTGAAACACAAAGCCATACAGACAATTGCAATTATACTATAGGAGCCTCAGCGTAAGTAAGGGTGAGAAAGGCACATTGGCAAAGTAATCTTGTTCTATCTTGTTCTACTTTATAGAGTTTATCCTTTTAAGATTTTACCTCTACCAGTAAGTATGATCAAAGAAGGGGACATAGAAGTTGAGTTGTGATTCTCAAACTTTTTTGTTCCAGGACCCCAAAGTTAAAATTTGTTGAGGCTCCAAAGAGTCATGTATTAGTTAATTTAAAAATCACAACAAATCTAATACATGTAAATATAAATATGACAGATCTAATTTGCTATATTTTCCAAATAAAAAAATGATGAGAAGAATGGCATTGTTTTATATTCTTACAAATCTCTGTCATGTATGACATTAGAAAAGTGTAGGATGATTATATTTGTTTCTGCATTCAAGCTGTTGAAGTGCTGTTTTAATTGAAGTTTATGAAGAAATTCTGGTTTCACATGGATAGGTAGTTGGAAAAAAAGCATATATTTTCAGTCTTTTTTGATAATTGCATATATTCTTCTTTGAGACCATAACCAAACTCAACAAGTGGTAGGCGTTTAGAGGTTAGTTGTAATGGAGAATCTGAAGCCATATTAATGTTCATGTTCTATTAAAATCCACTTGGCTTATCTTGCAATTAGAATAATTAAAAATTTTAATTTTTGTAACACAGTGAATTATTAATTTGGAAATTATTGTTCCATTGCATTCTGTAGACATTCTTAAGGTTGATATATTTCATTCTATAATATAAACCGTGTAGTTGTTAATATTGCCATGGATCTCATCAGAAAAGTCTGTAGGCATTTAGAAGCTGTTCAGTTTTCGAAGTGATACAAGTGTTCTAGATTTCTAAATTTTACCTGAAAACTAGAATTTTGTCATTGGCAACAAATACTGTGAGTTTCATTTCTTCGAAATGATAGGCTCACTTTATTAATTTTGGAAAAAATGTCTGCCAAAATTCTATACCCAAAACTTGTCTGTCAGTCATTCTCTCAAATAAAACTGGTGTTCCATGCAAAAAAGCAATGAGTGTAACTCACAATTCAATTGCATGTGTGCTTTTCCTCAAGACAACCTTCATATTTATTACGCAGCTGAAGTGATTTATGTTTGATTCTCATTTTGTCACCCAGGATATTAAAAAGACATGTTCTCAAGGGTCACAGCTTAATATAATTGATATTTTTTTGCAGCTTCCTCAAGGACTTTTAAGTGAAACTGGCTCTCTTCTTCTTCTTCTTCTTCTTCTTCTTCTTCTTCTTCTTCTTCTTCTTCTTCTTCAACTGAATGTATGGTGGTGAAGAATATAGTGACTGCTCATGCTAAGGAGCCAGCAGCATGACCCATCGTTGCTTTTGTACTGTCAGTGCTAATCCAGCAGAGTGACAAATGTAAATGATTTTTTTAGTAGGTCTCAGGGACTTTAAGGGTTGTGGGCCACACCTTGACACCTGCATACATTGCTTAGATGGATCCCTGAATAGATACATTACTTCACCTAAGATGGACAAAAAAAATGCACAGTCTCATTAACCTGGTATAGGAAATTAAAAACAGTCTTTCATAAAAAATTAAATATCTGCTTCTCTAAATTCATGACTCTTTTCTAACTGAAATACCTTTCTTTGCACACAAAAAGGATTATTTGGGGAAGAGGAACTATAATTATTCAGTGTTGGAGGAATCACCTATAAGAGAAGAAAGACTAGAATAATTAAGATCTTCCTTTGGAAAGAGAGGGAGTTAAATGTTTAAAAGTCATGATTTCATTGGATTGGTACTTATCAAGCACCTGTAGAGTTCTATGTGTTATATAAGGAGGCATTTATCTGGGACCCTGCTCTTGTAGAACTGGAATGTGGTTGGCAAGGCAGGATGTAAAATATAAGAGAAATAAGAATTCAAGAAGTCAATGGAGACATAAGATGACATCATCAGAATGTGTGGCATGCAACATGTGATCCATTGCCAAATGAATGATACAGATAATGAGGATGTGGCCAGCACCTCATTAGGGGGTTCTTCTTGCCAAGGAGGGTGTAAGCCACCTAAGAAATTAAAGTCTAGACTAATTAGTAAAGAACAAGAGACAAAGTCAGAATTAATTTTAAAGGATTGGAGGGCCTGATGGGTCCAGTCCACACAGGACCTGGAGCTAGACAATTAGAAAATGGTTCCCATGGTTTATTTAAGGGGGTATACCAAAGGCAGGGATAAGGTTACAGGGGTGGAGTCTTGCTTCGTGGTGTCTTGCAGTCAGAAGGTTGATTGGCATCTTGGCAGATCACACCCATCTCAGAGGGGCTGTGCGGCTCCAGCAGGTCACCTCATCTCCAGTGTTGTGTGGGACCTTTGGCAGAGATTAAGCAGGGCTCACAATGTGTCTGGGAGGTCAACCAGAGGAAATATCCTCTTTAAGTTCCCAGATACCAGATAATCCTATTCACTAGGCTACAATGTATGATATAGTCCACAAACAGCCCACAGGCGGTTCACAACAGCAGATGATCAGGGCTCCACAGTCTTGGGTGAAACTCACCAGTTCCAGCCTGAGCTAGACCTGCTGTCCTGCTGTCAAGAGTCTGCTCCTACTCTTTGACCCCACCTAATCCTGTCACCAGTGACATTTCAGACAGGTACCATGGAAGTTTCCTCCCAGCTGATGTGGCAGGGTAATTTATGGAGCTCTTGTTTTTATTTCTCTTCAATTTTCCGTGGTGGATCATGGCCTCCAGGTTTTTTGCATGGCTGTTTTTGGAGGCCACTTGAGGGCACAGTCTTTCCCTTGCAATTAGCATAATATAAACAATCTGCTTTAACAAGGCATAACCTCAACTTTAATCTGAGAAGATGATGCCACATGGCATTTGTGGGAGAGGAAGAAGCCAAAGGAGGGAAAAGGAGGTGGAGATGGGGACAGCATGTTGGTTAGGCAGGCTTAGGGTGGTGGTGTGCTGGGAGACCAGAGAGGATGATGTGTGGGCCCCAAGGGAGGCACCTGGTGCCTTTTATTGAATCAACATTTATGGACCAATCATTATGTCCCAGACACTGAGTGGAGAAAGTCCTGGTTGTGAGGGCTTAGTTGCTACCCTGAGGATCTTCTTGAACTCTTTAAAATCTGTTATTTAAGCTTGTCACTATAGATGTCTTTATATTCTGAGTTGCTAGAAAAATGTCTTTTAATATTCTACACATGTCGTGGTGCCTATATCCTGTCTTCCACCTAGATGGCAAACCCTATAATTTCTAAAATATCTTAGGTTTATGGGGAGTTGATGAGCTTTTAGAGTTAGAAGAAAAGAACCTAAGATTATTCCAAGGTGATTCTGAAGTGTGCTTGGGAAAGTTCAGAAGGACATAGAGTCTCATGTTTCTTGTGTTGAACATGTGGAGGAAAATAAACAAAATGCAATTCACAGGTACATTGCCAAGGGGAATGCTTTGAAAGGTCTAAGTCAGGGCAGACCTTTAGACTGTGGAACAGCAGAAGTGTCAAACCTGACTGAAAGTTCCCATGGAGGCTTCCGTTCGACACTAGGTTTGGTTGTCCACATGGTAGTAAAATGTCTTATGCTGTGTTTCCCTGGGTTTGCCGTGAAATGCAAACAGAACCATCCCAAAGGAGAGAAATGAAAAGGAATAAGGAGCAAGGAGGAGAACAGGAAAAGCAACTGAGACTGAAGGGTGGAAGAGGGGTGTTTCTGTTGCCAAAAACTGGGTCCTTGTCCCCAATGCCAATCCACTAACAAGGACAGGATTTTTTAAGAAAAAGGGAAAATGAAGGTTTATTGCTTTGCTGAGGAAGGAGAAACACAGGGACTCCTGTCTCAAAGGCTGTGATTCTCCCTATCAGAAGGAACAGAGGGCTTTTCAAGAGGTGTCTGGAGTTGTAATTCACTTGTTAATTTGGGAGATAGTCATTTCTGAGACCTTTTGGCATCATCCCCAAAGTCTGGATTAGTTCCTTCCTATGGTGGGTGTGTACTCAGGGACAGATAACTCTGCCTAGGATTGGGAAGAAAGGTAATCCTGTTTCCCCTGAGATTAGGGAAGGGGAGAGATTAGGGAGGTGTAGGGAGAGAAGAAGAGAAAGAAATGTGTTCATTTTAAAAATAAGTTGCAGTGGCAGAGAAGCAAGTGTTATATCAAAGCATAAAGTAGACCACTGTTACAGTTCCCCAATGTATGTATAATTCCAGCTGACTCCAATCTTGCGCTCCCTCCTCCCACCTCTCTGCAGTTTGTGGGTCTGCTGATCAGCTGAACAGTGGGGCTGGGTGATCTCATTGCTCCATTGCCTGACTCCATTCACCAACTCCATTAGTGCTTCTTTGACCCATTCATGGCTCAACCTGGAACTAAGGCCTTTTCTAGGAAGCTGTAGCTTTCTGGGCATATTGGGAATTGGTGGGGCTACTGAAAGCCTATTTGTATGAGAATCTCTAGCCTGATAGAAAGGAATACACAACACACACACACACACACACACACACACACACACACACACACACCCTGCCCAAGGAAGGAAGTTGAAGTATACAAATGTGGTTCAAGGACAAGTGATTGAAGTTACAGAAGTAGGATCTTTTTGAATATAATTAGGGAAACTTTAACTTGGCAAGTATAAAGAGATGAGCCATTAACTGGGAGAGAAGATTTCATGTATATATGTGTGTGTGTGTGTATGTGTGTGTGTGTGTTTCTGTTGCAGAAAACTCGGTCCTTGTCCTCAATGCCCCACCATATATATATATATATATATATATATATATATATATATATATATATATATATATATATATATATATATGAAAGACAGTACTGAGGTATTCAAGAATCTTTAAGACTACATAAAAGGTATCTGAGCATAGTGGTGCAGGCCTGTAATTCCAGACTTGGGACAGTGGGGCAGAAGGATTGTAAATTTGAGGCCAACCTCAGCAATTTAGTGAGAAACTGTCTCAAAAAATAAAAAGGGCTGGGGATATAGCTCAATGGTAAAATGCTCCAGGGTTCAACCTCTAGTACTTACAGAAAATAAAAAGTAAAAATAAAGAACAACTCAAAAGATATTAACAAATGAATCACAAAATAATAAGCAGATAAACAAAAATGATCAATAAGCCCATGGAAACCCTCTAAACCCCACTATTGAGTGAAAAGTTAATTAAAACCATAGTGGGATACTAATTTATGATCATTAAATCAGAAAAAAAAGAACTTTAAAGGGTCACATGTTGGCCTTGATGTGGAGTAATCAGGGCTTTCACACGATCCTGGAAAGGGGCTAGGCTGGCAAAGAGTTTGGTATTACCTAGCAAAGCATCATTGTATACACCACAACCCAGGGGTTCTTTTAGGACTTATTCTATACCCTAGATGGTCACTTGCATGTGCATACTGAAGGAAAGACATAAAGAATGCTTACAGCAGCATTCCCCACATTTTTTTAAAATGTAAAAACCTAAAGTCCAATAAAAGTAAAATGTATAAATAAATCAATGTATATTTTCACAATGACAAACTCTATAAAAGTGAAAATGAAAAAAACTGCAGCTATTTACATCAACATGGATGAATTTCAAAAGGAATATTGAGTGCTAAAGTCAAGTCACAATGATTTATTTCATGCGAATTTCAAAAAACAGATAAAACTATGCAATATATAGTTTAGGCACACCAATCTCACTGATAAAACTATAAAGAACACAAGGGAATAATTAGTATGAAATACAGGGTGGTGGTTACCACTGAGGTGAGTAGGGAAGGGGAGCAGGTTGTAAAGAAGCATTTGAGGAATGTATTCCAAGGTATTGGGAATGTTATTTTTTTAAAAAATATGGTTATTATCCTAAATGCATGATTGAAGATCTGAATGGTACTTACATACTTTATATACAAACTTTATATACTTTATATACAAACAGTAAAAAGATGCTATATATGTGCATTATGAATTGTAATACATACTACTGTTATAAATAAAAAAAGAAAAAGAAAAAAAACCATACCAAAAAGTTGTAATAATTACAACAGCATGGTACTAGCATAAATACAGATACATAGACCAGTGAAACAGAAAAGAGAGCCTAGAAGTAAATCCCATTCAACTTCAGACAACTGATTTTCAAAAAGAACACACATAGGAGAAAAGGGAATTTTTTCAATAAATGGTGCTTGAAAATTGGATGTCCATATGCAGAAAAATGATACTAGTCCCCTGTCTTTCACTACTTGCAAACATTAATTCAAAATGGAATAAAAATTTACCTGAAACTATGAAAAAAATGTGGTTAGTTTAATTTTTAATTATTATTCTTTTATTATAATATCATATATATTTTTGTATAATATAGCTTGTTGCAAAAATAGTAATTTGGAAAGATAATCTGATTGATTATTGGTATCTTTGTTGTTGTTGTTAAAGGTTTATCAAGAAAATTGGGGAGACATGTTACCTCCCTCTTCTCTGGTAGATTGTTTTGGAAGATGACACAATCTCTTCCATGTTGCATTGTCCTTTTACAATGTGACCTTGTCACTCCTCTCATCAAGAGCAGGAATCAATTTCCCGTCCCCTGGGTTCTAGGCTGACTCTATGACTTGCATTGGGCCTCAAGGGAATGTACAGCTTCTGTTCTTACCTTCCTGGAATCCTGAGACCACCATGCAATGAAGACATCCTGAAGAAAGACCATGTGGAAGAAGACAGGCCCTGTCACTTCTGTGTTTCCTCTGAGCCAGCCCATTGTGAACGCAGCTGCTACATATGAACTAGCCTGGAGAAGACCAGCAGAAGAGATAGCCAGCCAGCCTCCAAAATCATGAGTTGTAATAAATCATTGTTGTCATAAGCTATTAAGTTCCGGGTAGCTAGTTTAACAGCAACAGATAATGGACACAGTCCTGGTAGTAGAACCTGTGATTGGTGGAGAAGTTCCCTGTAGGTGGACGTGAAAGCAGCCCATCCAGAGGAGTGTCCAGTGTCAGGTGGACAATAGAATTGGCACTGGACAGAAGCATTAGATCCAGGTACTCCCTGCATCTTCCAGGTGTCACATGAGACCAAGGGTTTCTATATGTGTCTGCTAAATGGTGGTGATAGCCAATCACCCAGGCACCTCTAACCTCTATATGTGCAGACTTGAATCCAGATTTCATTTAATTTAGAAAAGGTAAGGAAGGAACATTTCTTATACGTGAGTGTCACAGCAATTTGTAAATCAGACACCAGAATGTGTGGCTGGGATTATTCTCTGGTTCCTCTCCTATTTCCTAACACCTCCCACTTCCTTTTAGGATCTGGGCCAGAACTTTAGTAGAGACAGTGACAAGCAGAGGTATAGCAATGTTTGAAGTAAACAGAGACACAAGTAAATAGGAGCATAAGTCCCAGCTGCTTATGATCTAGACACCTGAGAGGCTAAGGGTATTTTCAAATCAGGGATCGGTTGTTGAAGGTTGAATTTGGGTATTAAAAATAAAAATGGACAATGTATTGGAAAAATGCAATGGAAAGGAGGCAGGGACAATGGTGGCATATCTAGAGTATCCCGCAGTCTGGGCTGGGAGCCTACATTGGCATAGCATCTAGAAACAGGACTCTCCGGGAGGATTGTTTTAATGAACTATGAGAGGCTGACTTCCTGATCCCAGGGGCAGAGATCTGATAGGGAAGTAAGTCTGAGAAGGCCCAGGGAATCCCAGGAGCCCACTCTGCTTGTGGGGAGAATTTCATGTGGGAGATCCCAGGAAAGTTCAAAGGTTGAATGTAAGCAGGGTTGAGCGTGATGGACCCAGGATGTGTACAGCAATGTGAGTATCCATCCGTCTTCAACTCTGCAGGAAATACAGCTGCTCAAGTCAGGTCATGAAGGAGAGTATAATAAATGGTTGATTTCAATGGTGTAGACAGAACTCAGGGAATTCTACAAGGAATAGGGCTGCCCCCTTGAGCAGTGATAGCAGGGAGCCATCAGGTCTGAAGAGGCAGGGATAAAAACCAGCTACTAGGATTTAAGGAGAGAGAAGTGTGGGAAAAGCTGCCTCACAGGAGCTGTGGAGCTGTGGCTTTTGCAAATCCCCCTGGTGTACACCTTGTCTTGGCCAAATCCCACTGATGATAAAGGGCAAAGAAGCCCATATAAAGCAGATCTTTACAGATCTGTCCACAATGGTCACCAGCCTTGGAGTGAGGAGAAGAGAGTGGATCTGTAGAAGCGTCAGCCATAAGCACAGAGTGCATTTCATGGCTGATTAAAATAGTTTTGCATACTCTTCCTACTGTGAGGGTCCACCTTCCACATGTAAGAAGAGAGAAAAGATGGGGGCTTAGGAATGGGGCTTGGTGGGGTCATTATTGTTATTATTTTGATTAAAGAATATTAATACTTGTATCTTAAAAAACCTTTACTGTTTATTATTATAAAAGAAATATATGCTCATTTATAGAGACAGCCAATCTACAAAATACAGAAAAATATAAAGAAGGAAGCAAAGTACAATAGTAATTTTATCACTCTGAGATAATAACCATTTGCATTTTGGTGTACCTCCTTTTAATGTTTTTTCTTTCTCTATATGTATATGTGCTTATTCAAAAACATGTATGTGTGTTTGTGTTACTTATATACACGTTAATTAAAAATAATTGAACCAACTGCTGTGCGATTTCTACTTGTGGGTATATGTCAAAAACCTGTGTTTGTACCACTTTCTCTTCATTGCCTTAAGAAAATGAAGGAATGAATCCTGGCTGTCACTTAAATGTTTTGCAGTAATATGCTAGGATGAATTAGACAGTGGGTGCAGTGTGACAGGAGAGGCACATATGAAACACTTGTATAATAGAGAAGTAACATTCGAAGTTTCTTTACAAATAGATTTTGAATTACATATGACCTAGTTACTGAATAATTCATTTTTGAAAATAACTACTTCTTTTTTAATTACCTGTATTTTTGAAATTAAGATCTATAATATGGAGAGTTTATATCTGGCTTTTTCACCTGCCCTTATATTGTGACTATTTTCCTACATTATTAAATATTGTATGAGAACTATTGCCTTCCTACCCATAATTCCTGAAAGGGCCCAACAGTTTACCTCTAAGACCCTCTAAACCCTTTTAGTCATAGCTGTTTGGATCAGGGGTAGGAAACAGGTAGAAAAAAAAATTACAGGTCCAACTATGCTAATCAGTTAGTCTTTCTTAAGATTTTAGCCTGAGGGACACAGGCTGTGATGAACATCTTGTTCAAAAAAAATTTTTATATGCATGATTATATCCTTAGGGCACATTCCTAGAAGGTCATTTACCTAGTTAGAATGATTGGAAACATTAAAAATCTTGATAGGTATTGCCAAGTTGCTCTCCAGGAAAGTTGTAGAATGTACGTCTTCATGCATTATGAACTTCCTGGCTGACATTTAGGATTGCATTAGGATGGCAATATTCATTTATTTCAGAGGTCATCCATTAGTACAGTTCTGATAACAAGGTGGCAATGACAGCTCACAAAGGGGGCTTAGCCAGGCTGTGTGTTTCTCTATTTTTATCACTTTACAATTTTCTAACTTTAAGGGAGTGCATGTTGCTTGCAAGTCCAGCTTCAAGTGGTTGCCATGGGATCTAGGTTGGGAGGGTATCTTGTGGCACAGGGATGAAAGTGATGAAAATGTCCTAATAGGAAGGCAGATAGGTTTGGATGAGTAGAGTGGGAGGGTAAAAGAGATGACTGGTAAGGAGTCTGTGGCTATCAGATTTCCATGAATTCACTCTTTGCCTCTACCAAGGTTGGAAGTACCAAAAAATAAATAAATAAATAAATAAAAATAAAAAAAGCTGTCTCCTTCCCTGGAAAGATTTTAGCACAGTGGGGACACATTTTCATTTTGTAGTGGAAGACAGAAAATAATGAGATATTAGAGAGGGAAGCATATTCTTCTGGGGATAAGAGCTGATGACCTGAGAACCTTGCCTATGGTTAATGTGGAGTGGAGGCAAAGGTTTTCTGAATGCTGGCTCAGGGGTCAGCAAACTACTGCCCACAGACTGAGAGCTAAGAATGGTTCTTGTATTTTTAAATAGTGGAAAAAGATAAAAGAAAAAGAATACTTTGGGTATGTGAAAGTTTTATAACATTCAAATTTCAGTGTCTATATATAAAGCAATTGGGCAGTTGAGTAGTTGTGGTAGAGACTCAATGGCCAAGAAGAACTAAAATATTTATGATCTGATTCTTGACAGAAAAAAAGTTCACCTAACTCTGCAATAGAAAAACTTTCATTTCTTGGGCACTTACTTAGGGCTGGTGATGTAGCTCAGTGGTGGAGCGTTTGCCTAGTATAAATAAGGCCCTGGGTTCAATCTTGGTACTGCAAAAAATCTAAAAAGAAAGAAAGAGGTACTGTTGCAATCACTTTACATGCATCTCCTGATTTCATTTTCACAATGCTTCCTATGAAATAGTGGATATATCATGTATCCACACTTTACATCTAGGAAAACTGAAGAAATTAAATTTTCTGTATCCTGTGAAATGGTAGAGCTGAGCTTCAAAGCCAGGTATCTTATCAGAGAATCTGAAAGTTTAATTGTGTGAAGAGAGGTTAGTAGATATCTTTCTATAATGTCCTTTAGGCTTTCCTGTCTTCTCTGATTCTGGCACTGTACTGAACCTACACCTGGAGTGTGGGACAAGATGTAGTATGGAAAATACCTGGTGCGGCTCTAGTCACTGATCAGGGATTCAAAAAACATTAGCTAATATTATTCTGAAGATAAAAAATTAACGAAGTGTCCAGATGATTTATTTTGTCCAAGACCTGACAACCCATGATTTTTGGTCAAATTATCATTGCCTACGTCTCACATATAGATACACGGATAGATATATGTATATGTATATGTGTATATATACATCTATATATATATACACATCTATATGTATATATAGACATATATAGAGAGAGACATATATATCTGTAGATATGGGTATGTGAAAGATGCATATATATATGCATCTAAACATACCTGTTTCTGGGGCTGTAGTCTTTTTTTTTTTTTTTTTTTGCTTTGTTTCTTTTTTTAAGTTTTTTTTAATTCAATGTTGTGTATATAACAATAGCCTTCATTACATTTCATATTACATATATAGAGCACTTTTAACGTTACACTATTTGAATACAAAGAATATTCATACTATTCAAGTCGTCACTCATGCGTTTAAGATATTTATATGCATCTCACTCTATCATCTTCTTTTTTTTTTTCCCTTCATACCCCCTTGTTCCCTCCCTTCTCCTCCCTTCCCACTGACCTTTCTAGAGTTCCTCTACTCCTCCTATGTTCCCTAACCCAGCCCCACTATGAATCAGCCTACTTATATCAGGGAAAACATTTGGCATTTGGATTTTTGGGATTGGCTAACTTCACTTAGCATTATATTCTCCAACTTCATCCATTTACCTGCGAATGCTGTGATTTTATCTCTTTTATTGCTGAGTAATACTCCATTGTGTATATATACCACATTTTCTTTATCCACTCATCTACTGAGGGGCATCTAGGTTGGTTCCACAACCTACCTATTGTGAATTGAACTGCTATAAACATTGATATGGCTGTGTTCCTGTAGTATGCTGTTTTTAAATCCTTTGGGAATAGACCCAGGAGTGGGATTCCAAGGAATCTCCATACTGCTTTCCATAATGGCTGCACCATTTTGCAGTCCCACCAGCAATGTATGAGTGTGCCTTTTTCCCTACATCCTCTCCAACATTTATTATTGTTTGTATTCTTAAAAGCTGCCATTCTGACTGGAGTGAAATGAAATCTTAGAGTAGTTTTGATTTGCATTTCTCTAATAGCCAGAGATGTTGAATATTTTTTTCATGTACTTGTTGATTGCTTGTATATCTTCTTCTGAGAAGAGTCTGTTCGGTTCCTTGGCCCACTTATTGATTGGGTTATTTGTTTTTTTTTTTTGGTGTTAAGATTTTTGAGTTATTTGTATATTCTAGAGATTATTGCTCTATCTGAAGTGCATGTGGTAAAAATTTGTTCCCAATTAGTTGGTTCTCTATTCACCTCACTGATTGTTTGTTTTGCTGAGAAGAAGCTTTTAAGTTTGACTATCCCATTTATTGATTCATGATATTAATTCTTGCACTACAGGATTCTTATTAAGGAACTTGGGGCCTAGTCCAACATGTTAGAGATTGGAGCTTACTTTTTCTTCTATTAGGCATATAGTCTCTGGTCTGATTCCTAGATACTTGATACACTTTGAGTTAAATTTTGTGCATGGTGAAAGATAAAGGTTTAATTTCAATTTGCTACATATGGATTTCCAGTTTTCCCACCACCATTTGTTGAAGAGGCTATCTTTTCTCCAATGTACATTTTTGGCAACTTTGTCTAAAATAAGATAACTGAAATTATATGTATTGATTCTGTACCATTGGTCTACCATCTTATTTTGGTGCCAATGCCATGCTGATTTTATTACTATTGCTCTGTAGTATGATTTTAAAGTCTGGTATAGTAATGCCACCTGCTTCACTTTTCTTGCTAAGAATTGCTTTAGCTATTCTGGGTCTTTTATTCGTCCAGATGAATTTCATGACTGCTTTTTCTATTTCCATCAGGAGTGTCATTGGGATTTTTATTGGAATTGCATTAAATCTGTATAGCGCTTTTGATAGTATGGTCATTTTGACAATATTAATTCTGCCAATCCAAGAACAAGTTAGGTTTTTCCATCTTCTAAGGTCTTCTATAATTTCTTTCTTTAGTGTTCTGTAGTTTTTGTTATAGAGGTCTTTCACCTCTTTTGTTAAGTAGATTGCCAGGTATTTTATTTATTTATTTTTTGATGCTATTGTAAATGGAGTAGTTTTCATCATTTCCCTTTCAGAGGATTTGTCACTGATGTACATAAATGCCTTTGACTTATGGGTATTGATTTTGTAACCTGCTATTTTGCCAAATTCATTTACTAGTTCTAAAAGTTTTCTGGTGGAGTTTTTTTGGATCTTCTAGGTATATTATCATATCATCAGCAAAAAGTGCTAATTTGAGTTCTTCTTTTCCTATCCGGATTCCTTTTATTTCTTTTGTCTGTCTGATTGCTCTGGCCAGAGTTTCAAGTACTATGTTGAATAATAGTGGTGAAAGGGGGCATCCTTGTCTTGTTCCTGTTTTTATAGGGAATGCTTTCAATTTTTCTCCATTTAAGGTAATGTTAGCTCTGGGCCTTGCATAAATAGCTTTTATAATGTTGAGATATGTTCCTGATATTCCTAGTTTTTCCAGTGTTTTGAACATAAAGGGGTGTTGTATTTTGTTGAAAGCTTTTTCTGCATCAATTGAGATGATCATATGGTTTTTTTCTTTAAGTCTATTGATGTGATGTATTAAGTTTATTGATTTCTGTATGTTGAACCAACCTTGCATCCCTGGAATAAACCCTACTTGATCGTGGTGCGCTATCTTTTTGATATGTTTTTGTATTCAATTTGCCAGAATTTTGTTGAGAATATTTGTATCTATGTTCATTAGATATATTGGCCTGAAGTTTTCTTTTTTTGCTATGTCTTTGCCTGGCTTTGGAATTAATGTGATATTTGCCTCATAGAAAGAGTCTGGAAGAGTTCCCTTTTTTTCTATTTCCTGAACTAAATTGAAGAATATTGGTATTAGTTCTTCTTTGAAGGTCTTGTGGAACTTGGCTGTGAACCCATCTGGACCTGGACTTTTTTGGTAGGTAGCTTTTTGATGGCATCTTCTATTTTCTCTCTTGAAATTGATCTGTTTAAATTGTGTATAGCCTCCAGATCTAGTTTGGGCAATTCATATGACTCTAGAAATCTGTCAATACCTTTCATACTTTCTATTTTATTAGAGTATAAGTTTTCAAAATAATTTCTATTTTCAAAGTATCTTCTGTATTTCTGAGGTGTTTGTCATGATATTTCCTTTTGTCCATGATATTTCACGGATGCTAGTAATTTGAGCTTTTTCTCTCTCTTTTTCATTAACATCACTAATGGTCTGTCAATTTTATTTATTTTTTCAAAAAACCAACTTCTGGTTTTGTCAATCCTTTGAATTGTTTCTTTAGGCTCAATTTCATTAATTTCAGCTCTGATTTTAATTATTTCCTGTCTTCTACTGCTTTTAGCATTAATCTGCTCTTCTTTTTCTACAGCTTTGAGGTGTGATGTTAAGTCATTTATTTGTTGTTGTTGTTTTTTTTTTTTCTTTTAAGGAATGAGCTCAGTGTGATAAATTTTCCTCTTAATACTGCCTTCATAGTGTCCCAGAGATTTCTATATGATGTATTTGTGTTCTCATTCACCTCTAGGAATTTTTTAATCTCCTCCTTGATGTCTTCTGAAACCCCTTGTTCATTCAGTAGCATGTTGTTTAGTTTCCAATTGTAGAAGTAGCTTTTTTTATTTCTTGCTTTAACATTAATATCCAATTTCATTCCGTTATGGTCTGATAGAATGCAGGGTAGTATCTCTACTTTTTTATATTTGCTGAGAGTTGCTTTGTGGCATAATATATGGTCTATTTTAGAGAATGTGCCATGTGCTGCTGAGAAGAAAGTGTATTCATTTGCTGAGGGATGAAATATTCTATATATGTCCATTAGGTCTAAGTTATTAGTTGTGGTAATAAGGCCTAAGTTTTCTTTTTTCAGCTTTTGTTTGGATGATCTATCTACTGGTGGAAGAGGTGTGTTGAAGTCCCCTAGAATAATTGTGTTATGGTCTATTTTAGTCTTGAACTTGAGGAGGGTTTGTTTGATGAATGTAGGTGCTCCATTATTTGGGGCATATACATTTATTATTGTTATGTCTTATTGATGAATGGTTCCCTTAAGCAGTAAGAAATATCCATCTTTGTCCCTTTTGATTAACTTAGGCTTGAAGTCTATCTTGTTTGATGAGAATGGAAACCCCTGTTTGTTTCCACAGCCCATATGAGTGGTAAGATTTTTTCCAGCCTTTCACCTTCAGTCTGTTGATGTCTTTTTCTATGAGGTGGGTTTCTTGGAGACAGCAAATCATTGGATCATTTCTTTTAATCCAGTCTG
This sequence comes from Tamias sibiricus, assembly GCA_025594165.1. Taxonomy (NCBI): domain Eukaryota; kingdom Metazoa; phylum Chordata; class Mammalia; order Rodentia; family Sciuridae; genus Tamias; species Tamias sibiricus. The sequence continues at coordinate 134,789,046 of CM046663.1, read as the reverse complement.
ACAGTCTGTGTCTTTTGAATGGTGGGTTTAGGCCATTAACATTCAGGGTTATTATTGAGATGTGATTTGTATTCCCATCATTTTTATTTGATTATGGTATTTAACTTGATTTGGTTTCTCCTCTGATTGGTGGTTCCTTTAGTTTAAAGATTCCCTTTGCTGATTTTCATTGTTATTTTTCTTTTCTTCCTCATGGAATATTTTGCCCAGGATATTCTGAAGTGAAGGCTTTCGAGTTGTGAAATCTTTTAACTTTTGTTTGTCATGGAAGGTTTTTATTTCATCTTTAAATCTGAAGCTTAATTTTACTGGATATAAGATTCTTTGTTGACATCCCTTTTCTTTCAGAGCTTGAAATATGTTGTTCCAGGATCTTCTGGCTTTTAAGGTCTGGTCTGAAAGATCTGCACATAATCAAATTGGTTTCCCCCTACACATAATCTGATTTATTTCTCTTATGGCTTTTAATATTCTCTCCCTGTTCAGTATATTAGGCATTTTCATTATAATGTGTCTTGGTGTGGATCTGTTGTGATTTTGTATATTTGGTGTTCGGTAAGCCTCTTGAACTTGGTTTTCCCATTCCTTCCTCATGTTTGGAAAATTTTCTGCTATTATTTAGTGGAATAAATTACTCATTTCTTTGGTTTGGAACTCTGCACCTTCCTCTACCTCAGTCACTCTTATATTTGTTTTTTTAATGCTATCCCGTATTTTGTGAATGTTCTGCTCATGATTCCTTACCATTTTTGCTGGGTAAAAATGGTACAAACTTTATTTTTATGTGGTGCTGAGGATTGAACCCAGTGTCTCACATGTGCTAGGCAAGCGCTCTGCCACTGATCCACAACCCAAGCTCAACAGCTAGAGTCTTTAGGTAAAGCATTTCCCTTTCTTAAAGTATAGAGTGGTAATGTTTTTCTCTCTCCACTCAGGGTAGCTCTTCCTTTCGGTTTGATTGGGGTTCTAATTTCTTCCAGCTGTTGTTGCAACTCCTTTCCTCTTTCTTTCCTCCATCAGTTCCCTGATCCATCTCCATTTATAATCTCTTTGTAGAACTCAAAGGGTTTTCTGTCCCTGGAAAAAGGAAGACTTCTAGCATCAGGAGGAGGTTTGTTGTACTCATGCTCCAGTACCTAGAGCAACAGAATGACATCATTAAGTTTTTGACATATAGATTCCTTTTATGAGCCATCTAGCTTTGTAAACTTTGTTTTCTATAATTAGGGATTCTCAAAGGTAGATGAGATTTTTATAAATCATTTAAGGGAGCATCTCAACTATTGTTAGAAACTCTTTTAGTACATATATGACAGATGGATACTCAGGTTTGCTTGGATACTTCCAGTGACTAAGGACTCACTCTTACAAGGTAAAGAAAGCCAATTTTTAGAAAGTTATTTCTTATGCTAAGTTGAGTTTGCTACACTTACATCTACTCAGTGGTCTCAGGAGTCAAATAGAAGAAGACTGCTCCTTCCTCCATGGGACAGTCATTCACACATTTGCCAGCTGTCATGTTTCCCTGTCCTCCCTTCCTTCTGCCCTTCCACATGGATGATGCTTTATATTCCTCTTTGCAGTCTAGATGGCTGTCCTTGGAAGATGTTCACTGCACTGTCATGATATCTTTTAAAGCACCTTGAGTAGCCATGACAGAATGCACTTGACGTGTCTGCCCAGCACCAAATACGATGGGTTTGGACTATCAGTAGAGTGGTCTTACAGGTTGGGGTAAAAAGTAAAGCAATACCCTGAGTGATACCAAAATTTAACATGTATCCTAATACTAATTGCAAAACAGGTATGATCTTAGAGCAATCCAAATATATGAAAAAAATTGAAATATTTCATCAAGTATAAGACCTTTTAGAGTTAGATGAAAATGACACTTATTAAGAGCCAAGGAAATGTAAACTTTTGTCAAGTTGTTGATTTGGGTAAGAATCACAGACATCTGTGAGAAGAATAAAAACTACAGTTGTATGTAAAAAGATGATATACTTGTGCATTTTGAATAAGTAAATAAATAATCTAAAAAAAATCTCCCAAAAAAAAAAAAAAAAAATTAGGTAATGTATAAAACTTGAGTCCAGGGAAATGGGTAACTTGTCTTCCCTTCTCCCCCTGTCCCGTTCCACCCCATAAAACTCTGAAGTTATGTAGTCATTATAATAAAAGCTAATTTGGTTCAAAGCATTCCACCAACATTTCCAAAGGAAAATATTCAGCCAGCTACACTGAAATCCCTGATCATTTTGTAATTTCATTCTGAGAAGGTCATTCCCACATTATATGAGAAGGTAATTGCCAAAATTGTGCAGAATACTAAAATATTTAACTTTAAGTTTAAATTCTTGCTAACCTTAGGAGATTTAGAATTATGCAAGTATCTTTTAAGAAAATCAAACCAAGAATATTAATATCTTTATGTCAAGGAACTAGCACATATTTAGTATTTTGTGTATTAGAAATAATTAGAAAATTTTAAGAGCCATTCGTGTTACCCAAATTTAAATAATTGAGAACTTACAATTTTTAAGGGAAAATCTTCCTCAGTGTATATCCAGTATTGGAACATTTAATAAGGGAGCAAGGGGGGATGGAGGGGAAAAAGAAAAGGTGGTTGAATAAGATGGATATTGTTATCCTAAATGCATGATTAAAGATTTGAATGATACGAATATACATTGTATACAGTGTTATGTAAAAAGATGCTCCATATGTCTATTGTGAATTACAATTAATACTACTATTATAAATACAACAACTTTGAATAAAAAAAGAAATTGAGTCATGTTTACATTGTTTTTATAATAATTACTTAAGTGCTTGGGAAACTTTGTCTTCTAAGTCAGACATTAAAGAGATTTGCAAAAATGTAAGACTGTATCAAATATATGTGTACATAAATATATCTTTCAAATCCTTAAGTTTATCATGGGGGCCAAGTATTATTTCAAAATCCCTTTAAAAACAATTGTTAAATTTACTAGAATTGAATGATAAGCTTTGTAAGCTGTAGGAGCCCTAATTAAGGAGATAGCTAAGATTGCGGTTGGCTGTGAGCTATAGAGATGTTCAAGCATTGCCACCTTCCATGGTCTCGTGGGACTTGGCCCGGGACATTGCAGATCAGGTCAGAGCCATTTTGTGGTGGTGGTTGTAGGAGTGTGGATGGTGTTGGAGTGTTGCTGGAGCCGGAGAGAGAAGCTAGCAGAATAAAGAGCCTGTTCGTTTCCAGTCTGCCTCTGAACTTATTCCCGCAGTGTCGTTGCTCCAAGCGGCAATCGCTTCAGGCAGCGACAGTAAGCTTAACTTAAAAGTTTAAAAATTAGAATTTTAAAATACGTACCCTAAAGCATTATATACTAAATTTTAAAGTAAGCAAACAAAAGTTCCATAAATAGGAAGTAATATTTTAAAAGTAAAAAACAAAACAAAATCTTCAGAACGACAACAATGAAACCAAAGCAAAACAAAAACCCCTCATCTTGAATGATCTCACCAATTTTTGTCAGTAGCTTCCTGCTCTGGAGTCAAGAATTTCCATCCAGAATGAAAAACTTTTGCTCATTTCCAGCTTGCAATTGATTGAGAGCTAATCTACCCCTTCTTGGATTTTTTTTTTTTTTACATGAAATACTGTCAGCTTAGAGTTACCTACTCCTCACCTTGTGTAGTTGTAGTTGACATTTGGGACATGAAAGCAGATCTTTGCATTTGTTCCCATCAATTGTCACCCCCTTGGTCTCTTATACTAGCTCTTCTTCCTCCCCTGAAGCTCTGGTTGTAGATAAACTATGAAAGCTTGCTTGTATTCAGTCCCCTCCACGTTGATACAAAGCAAGTCCACTTTTAGAGCATCACTTGATTCTCTAGCCTCAGCCCTTGCTACTCTCCCCTTTTCTGACTTCCTGTAGCAAATATGGTCTGCCAATGCTCTGGGAGGGTAAGGCCTTTGACTCATTTGTTCTTCAACTGCTAGCACAGAGCCAGTGGGTGATCAATAGGCATTTGTTCGATGAAAGAATTTCCTTAGAAGCATCATCGCACATGGTTTCTTTACCACCCCTGTGTGCAGGTACCTTTCCAACTATGCAGAAATGACTGACTTCTCAAACTCTTCAGGGCATCTCTCTGGTTACCTTAGTGGTAGTAGTAGCGGCAGTAGCAGTAGTGACAGATATTTATTAAAAACTTAATGCATATGCCACTTGTTCTAAGTGTTTGACCTGCTTTAGCTCTTTTACTCCTCATGATACCTTATAAGAGAGGTGCTACAAGTTAAGTGTTTCTAATCTGAATGTCCCAAATCAGAAACATTCCAAAATCTGAAAATTTTTGAATAGTGTCATGACACCACAAGTGGAAAATTCCATACTTGACTTTATGGGATGAGTTGAAGTAAAATTTCAGGAATACTAAAAATATTGTATAAAGTTATCTTAAGGCTATATGCATAAGTTACATGTGGGAAACAAATAAATTTTGTCTTTTGACCTGGGCTCATCCCTAAGACATCTCAATATGTATAAGTAAATATTCTAAAACCTCTAAACATCCAAAGTCCAAAACATTTTTGGTGCCAAGTATTATGGATGAAGGATACTCAATTTATATTGTCAAAGAATGGATGAGTAACCTTCCCAAATTTATGCAGCTGATAATTGGTAGAATATACTGGACTCTGAATGCAGATTGACTAGCTCTAGAATCTACTTCACAGAAGACCCAGAGAGTAACTTAAATGTGAATCATTTTTAATTGATGACCAAAATACAACTTACAAGAGGAAAAGTTCATTTTGGGCTCACAGTTTAAGAGATCTCAGTCAATAGACGGCTGACTTTATTGCCCTGGGTGCAAGATGAGGCAGCATATCAGGGGGGAAGAGCCAAGTGAAGGAAAGCTGCTCAGCTCATGCGAGTTGGGGGAGGATAGCAGAGAAATTATACCCTTCCAGGGTATAACCCCAGTGACCCTCCTCCTCCACTGACACCCCACCTTCCTATAGTTACCACTCTGTCAGTCCATTTAAACTGAGAAGAACTGATTAGGTTATAGCTCTCACAATCCAATCATTTTATTCTGACTATTCCTGAATTAATAGGAGCTTTTGGAGGTAACCTCATATCCAAACCATGACACATAGAATCTTAAATTAGAAAGAACTTCAAGTGTCTTCTAGTCCAGTGACCTTTAAACAGGAGCATTTATATTTCTAGGAGAATGGGAAGTTTTTCCAAGTGATACTTGAGCAGGAATAGTTGAAGAAAATTCATTTCCAGATCTTTGACTTCCATATTATTACCATTTAATTAGATTTTTTCATTAAATTTTATATGGCTCATAAGTGGTTCATATTCACAGTAGTCATTTTCCTACTTTATAAAAGAAAGACATGTTCCTCACTCACCTAAAATCTTACTTTGTGCTCCAAGTTGTAAATATTTGTGGACACCAGTAAAAGAGTAATTTAATTTACCATAAATCCCAGAACACTGGATATTGTGGGAAGCATTTCTATGTAAGAATTTCTGGGCTGCTCACAGTGGTGCTCAGCTATAATCCCAGCAACTCTGGAGGCTGAAGCTGGAGGATTATAAGTTTGAGGTCATACTCAGCAACTTAGTGAGAACCTGTCTCAAAATAATAATAATAATAATAATAATAATAATAATATAATAATAAAGGGTTGGGGATGTAGCTCAGTAGTAGAGCACCCCTGGGTTTAATCCCAGTAACAACAACGAAAAAGAGTTTCTGGTAAATTGCCAGAAGAGATGAAAATTAAAGGGCACCTTCATGATCCCTAACTAGTTAATAATACATCTGAGAGAGAAGCTATTATATCTCAAATCATGGGAATTACATTTCAAAGTAAGAATTTGTAGAAAAAATGTAAGTTTCCACAGAGAGGAGGGGAGAAGGAATTTTAGTTGGGAGCATAGTACTAAAGAAAATTTAGGACAGAAATGAATACACCCTGTATTAGTGAACTATAAATTTTTCTAGGATAGGTCTGGTCTTTAGATGAATGAGAAAAATTGACTATTTCAATGACAGTGAAGGGATATCACTTCTATCCTTGAAATGCTATAAAGCTTCAGTAAATTCCTAAACAAAAGAATCCCCAGTGCTTTTGCAGCAGAACTGGATGGGAAAGAGATCTTAAAAGAAAAGGTGTTCAAGAAATTGTAGCAATAATTTAGGGTTGACATAAATGCGTCTTGACTTGCTAGAGGGCACAGAATTCGGGGGTGGGGTGGCGGGGAACAAGTTGCCAAGGGAAAAAAAAATCAACAGATTCTGCAGTAAGTGATGAAGATCAACCATGGCACCCGAGTTCTGGGCCTGGTGACTTACAGCATGATGTGGTGCACAGGGTGATTTTGATAAGGAACTGGTAGGAAGGCATTGCTTCACTTTTTAAGTCCATTTGACAAGTATTTATTGGGTGAATACAAAGTGCCAATCACTGTACTACATGGTGACTGTATAGTAGGGAATAAAAAAGAGTTTGTTGCCATCCTCATGGAGCTTGATATAAGAAGGAAGGAAAAATAAGCAATACAAATACCCAGTGCTAGATAAGGTTGCCGGAAAACAAATAGCATGTAGGTGTAGAGAATAATAAAGAGAAGTATTTGTTTTTTAGAGCAAGTGATCAGGTAAGACCTATTTAGGTAATGTTTTAGATAACATATCTGAAGGTTGAGTCTAATCTCTCATTTTATATCTAGAAAGGTAAAAAATAGGGAAGTAGCATTTTGAGCACCCAAGAATACCAAGAGATTGGTGCCATATTACCATATTCTCACTTTACATTTTTTTCTTTTTTTCTGGTGGTGCTGGGGATTGAACCCAGGGCCTTGAGCATGTGAGGTAAGCACTCTATCAACTGAGCTATATCCCCAGCCCACATTCCCATTTTACAAATGAGAAAATCTTGATAGCAACCAAAATCTCACAGGATTTAATCCTAGGAGCCCAGAGCATGTTCTTATACATGTCAATATCTTCTAAGTGCTTTTAAGGAAAATGAGTCATCAAAGAGAAAAATCTTCAGTGAAGAACTTTGAGTGATATTGGAAGGATTATAACAATCATAAAGAAAGAGGCCATATACCTACTTCAGGTGATTCCAGGTCTCTGAATTGAGATAAATCCTATGCACTGAAGGAGACCAGGGTTATAATGCAGAGGCACTGTCAGAAATCTCTGGCAACACATTAGAGATGAGCAAATGTACCCTCTTTGAAAACATAAATGGAGGTGCTAACTTATAAAAAAAAATAGTAGAGCAATAAAATTGGCATTGATCTCCCTGCAAAATTCTGGACTTGCATGCCAGCAGAGAGGTTAAGAGGCCAAGCTTTAGTGTCAGGCAGACTTTATAATAGCAAATTTTAGTTCTTCTACTTCCCAGCTGTGAGCTGTGACCTTGAGCACACCACTTAACCTCTTGAGCCTCATGTTCTTCACCTGCAAACAGATGATAATACTCACTTTATAGGGCTGTGGTGAAGGTACAATGAAATCATGTACACAAAGCATTTAGTACAGTACACAATAGATGGAAAGCATTCAATGAAATATAATTATTAGTTACAACTTTTCAAATATATTATTAATCAGATGAATGGTGAGCACTTAAAAAGGAAGTGGTGATAGTTAATCAGTCCTTCATTCCACATGTATTTATTGAGCGCCTACTAAGGTTCCTTCCTAGGAAGAGAAAAGAAGATGCAAAAGAGAATTGTGATTTATATTCTGTCTGGAAAAGAAAGGTTCGGCTTATTCATTAACTATCCCAAGTTTTCATTACTGGTTACACAGTACACAGTACTTTCTGCTTCATCTGGCAGGGAGGTTGTAATTCTGCATTTTTTGTGTGTGGCATTGCAATCTATCTGTTGCCATGGAGAGATAAAGTGAAAAGAAGGCAAACCCTGGCTTCAATACAAACAGTGTCAAAGAACAAATATAGAAAAAAAGTATGTAATGAAAACAAATGGAAAAAGCGAAATGGCTTTCTGCTTGAATGTATATATGACAGCATGAAATTTCTTCTGGCATTGGATAAAACAGGAAATAGAATCAATACCCCATCTTTTAAATATTGGTTTGAATTCATATTTTTAAACGCATAAAACTACCCATGGAGACATCATAAACAGAATACAAAATATATTAATTGTAAATCACTCCTGCACTTTATTTTTCTAGATGGTTGGAGATAATTTTATAGCCATTTTTTACACTGGTTACCCAACATCTGGGTTGTTTGAATTGCAAAAATGTTAGGAGGATTCCTTTTTTTCATTTTGACTTGCAAAAAACAATTTAGGAAATTTTAATTATATCGTATTATAAATGTTCCAAACACATATCTTCCCGTAGGAAGGCATTGTTCAAAGGATGGCATGAGACACATGAAGCAATCTATATTCATTAAGCATCTACTATGGTCTATACATTTGCATATACATTATTTCACTTGATGCACACAACAAAACCAAGAGGTCTCCAGGATACTCTCCATATTTAGACAAAGCTACCACGTAAGGTAAAATGGTTTAGGGCCAGAATGCAAGCTGGCCCTAACAGGAGACCCAGGTACTCAGGCCTAATGTTAAGAGCTGTGGGGTTGGGGAAATTACTTCTGCTGGGTCATTTTCATTCATAATGAAAAATGGAAGGTTGGAATAGCTGGGCTTACCCTCCAATTCCATCCAAAGTCCCATGATCCATAGTTTGAGGTGGATTTACTGTCAAACTAATAAAGTTTGAGTTCCAGAGATTCCTACTTGCACAGCTCCTGTGATTCCAATTGTTTCAGGGAGCTGTGGAATGTTCTGGGTGGGAAGGAAACACCATGTTGCTATCAGGAAAGCATTTCTATGTACTGATTTCTGGTAAATTGCTAAAGATATTTCAGATCTCATTCCTCAGAGATCTCAGAGGAATGGCCCAGAATTTCTAAGATTCCAGGAATTTGAAGTTTAAATAAATACTCATTTTTATGCTTAGTTTATATTTATAATATTTAAATCCCTTTTTCTAAAGAGGACCTTGTAAATTGTATAAACATCAGAGATTATCTCTGTTTCTTGGTTCTGCGAAAAAGTAGGAGAAAGGTCTGGGTGTGTTGATGCATGCCTGTAATCCCAGCTGAGGCAGGAAAATTGCAAGTTTGAGGCCAGCCTCAGCAATTTAGGGAGGCCCTAAATGACTTAGTGAGACCCTGTCTCAAAATAAAATATAAAATGGCTGAGGATGTGGCTCAGTGACTGAGTGCCCTGGGGTTGAATCCCCAGGACCAGAAAAAAATAACTTGGAAAAAGGGCAGGAAAAAGAGCAAAGATGAGGCAAGAGATTTCAGAAGCTTCTTTAACCTTCCAGGCATAAGCTTTCAGATATTTTTTTCTTCAAAATATCCTAATAACTGCTCCCAATTTCCACTTCACTTTAAAAGGCAAGAGATAACCTCAGATTTCCTTTCCCAGTTTAATTATAGGAGGCAGAATGGCTGAGGTAGAATGAGTCATATTGAGGACTGCTGCCTTGTCCCTTGGCAGACCCATCTTGATCTTAAGTAGACTAGAACTGGCAGAATTTACACACAGGGCCTGTGTTTGTCCCAATTCTCCTTCCTACCATCCTGTCTGCTACCCTCACCTCTACCCCAATATGCAGTTCTGATGGTCTTGACATTCTGGAGGCTCAATTTCTCCTATAACTGAGGCCTAGAGGCTCAGGAAGTACTGAAATGAGGTGCTCTGAGTAGATAAAGTGTGCCCTTTGTTTTGGTCAGCTTTGTGTAACTATGACAAAGTACCTGAGACAGGCTACCTAAGAAACAGAGGTTGATTTTGGCTCATGGTTCTGGATGTTCAAGTCCAAGATTGGGTGGCTCCATAGGTTTAGATCTTTGGTTAGGGCAGGGAAATACATCATGGTGGAAGCCTGTGTCAGAGTGAGAGGTCATGTCCTGACCCAGGGACAGAGAGGAATGGAGAGATGGAGAGGGGTGGACAGAGAGAGAGAGAGAGAGAGAGAGAGAGAGAGAGAGAGAGAGGGAAAATGGGTGAGTCCCATAATCTCTTGCTTTCAATGACTTAAGGAACTCCCATTGGTCCCACCTCCTACAGATTCCACCACTAAATAGCTGGGGACCAACCCTTTAACTTTGAGGGACATTACCCATATTCATGTGCTTCCCTCTCTAGAGACTGGCTCTGTCCGACAGAGCTTCCTCCAGTGCTGTAAATGTTCCACATCTGTGCTGTCCAGTGTAGTAGCCAACAGTCATGCGGAGTTACTGAGCCCTTGAGATATAGCTAAGGAACTGAATTTTAATTTTATTTGATTTTAATTAATTTAAATTTATTAAGTCACTAGCTCACATGGCAGCACAACTCTAGGTCTCAGATTGCATACGCTCCAACTTGTGGATCAATCTGTGTTACTGGTTTTTAGAATTAGAGTCATCAGGAAGGTTAATTAACACACTGTGGATCAGAAGGAATTGGTGGTATCAGACTTTCCATAAACATTCAAATGGGATGGTTTTGCCCTTGTTCTGTAATTGATAGAAAGAAGAGATGAAAACTTGTATTATTGAGTGCCCACCAGGAGCCATGCATCATAAATATATTACATATACATATGTGTATTTATGAGACAAAATCATTTTCCCACCTTCTGCTTCACCAGTCCTCCACAACCTCTATTAGGTTGATAGGAGCAAAGTTTCAGAGCGCTGGACTGAGGAGACAAGAGCGGCAGAGATGGGGTACAGCACATTACATATGAAAGAGCTTGAGCTTATGGGGATGTGGGAATGTAAAGAAAATATCTGGAAGGCAGACAGAGGGTGTTAAAGAAATAGGAATGTTAGAGATAAGAGACTGGGGCAGGTGCCACTCAGTGTGGGACTTTGGGACTTGATCATGTTAAAAAAAAATTAAGGATGGCTTTTTCTGTGCTGTGTACTGCAATAATAATTATCAAGGCAAACACTTCATAACACTATGTTCCAAGTACTGTTCTTTATTGATATGGCTAATCCTATTCTTCTAGGCCTCGACCAGAGGAGAATCTGGGCCCTCAGAGATTCAGGACCATTGGAACTTATGTTAGGGCAGAAGTGAGGGTAGCAGTCAGGGTGACAGGAAGGTGAATGGGGACAGGCACAGGAGTTGCATCTAAGTTCTGCAAACTCTAGTCTACTTACAATCAAGACAGGTTTCTATAAAACAAGGCAGCAGCCCCCCCAAAAAAATTATGCCTCAACTGTTCTACCTTTTATACTTATGGTCCTATGAGATAGATATTATTATTACATCCATATTACAGATGAGGAGACTGAAGCATAGAGATGACCTTGGTGGCCTGCTCAAGATACACAACCAATAAACAGGGGAGCCAGGATTTGAACTTAGGCAGTCAGCTCTCAGGTCCACGGCTTAATCATATGTGTACTGCCATTTCTAAGTCCCATTTGTCATCTTTAGAAAGACACTTCTCTCTTTATATAGATACATATATTTTTTTCTAAATATTTTGGCATTTTTTCCTTTGAGTATGACACCCTCAACAGCACAAAGACATATCTGTGATGATTCCTATTTCACAGGTTCTGGGAAGTTGAATGGAATGACTTAACTAAAATGCCACAAGGGTTTGACTAAAAGGCTCTTAGACTCTCCATGTTCTTTCAAATATAACAATGTTTTCTGTCTCCAAAGTTACATTACCAGACTTCTCTTAATTTGGAGGGGGGAGCACTTTTTTTTTTTTTTTTTTTTTTTTTTTTTACCTAGATGTTGAATGAACAAGAAGATACTGAGGAGGTTTGACAGGAAGGAAGCAAGCTGAACGTTCTATCATTCTGTTTCCCGGAGCTGGCAGTCTCTTACAGGGCTACTCCGCATTAATTATGAGGGATGGATCCCAAAGGGAGTAACAGCAAAATGAAGATGGTTTGTAAAAATGAGATTTATGAGCAGAGGCCAAAGAAATTGGATTCATAGATTGTAAGCAGGGTTCTCAGTTCTTTCTACATGAAAATGATTTGGAAAAACTTTAAAAATATAGGTGCCCAGAGCATAAGACAAAGATTGAATCAGGAGGCCTGGGAGCTTGCCTTTAAGTCCTGCTATAGAGACAAGAAAGAAAGAAGGGGTGGTTGTGCATGTGACTGTGGAGCTGGATGGATTTCCACAGCAGCTAGTCAAAAAAGCCACCTCTGGGCACTGTAGGCTGAAGGCCTGAGTTCAGATTCTGATTCTGATCTTTATCAGACGTATGACTTTAGTCATACCCCAAATGTTGATTTTGTTGTCTGGAAAATGAGGAGACTTTTCTACTCTACTACTACCTGTTGTGTGGAATTGTGTTCTAAAATTATTTAAAATAATGATTGCCAAGTTAACATGGCACACAGCAGGTGTTTAATGATTCTGACAAATTTGATTTAAGGATTAATGGTGAAGAACATTTGAAGTGAAAATGCTTGTCAGACATAGGGATGTACCACAAGGAGAAATAATGAATTTCACTCTGGAGATTTTAAATAATTTGTGGTTTTCCTGGCACCATTTTGAGTTCTTCCCTATACTTTTAAAGTTTCCTTATAATTAAACAAATTGACCACAGCACTACTTCCTGATAAAAAATCAATTATGAGACATACCTTTCATTTTTAAAGGAATTTTCATCAATAGTACACTTTTATCAATGAGTAATTATATTTTTAATTGCACAAATGTCCATTAAACAGGATCCTTTTCAAATGCTACAAAGCACTGGACATTTCCTGAAAAGTCTGTTATCTGTTAAATGGCTGCCATGGAAATTCTTTTAAAGGCCAAGTAAAAACCAGACCTGCATTAAAGTGCTTTAGAAGTATCAACAGAAGAGTTAATTAATTCTCTTCAAAGACATTAAAATAGTTCTGAGTTATTACTGAAGCACTGAAGGAAATGAATGACTGTTGTACTAGCTAATAACCATTCCCCTTTCAAGCCAAGGGCAAAGTTATAGGGTGCTAATCCTCTAACTCGTATAGCAGGAATACTGAAACCTGTAAGCAGGCACATACATTCTTGGGTTTCAGTTCCAGAAGAAAAAAGGATTCCTAATATGGACCAGTTATTTGTCCTGCTCCTTCAGAATGTGGTCAGCCAATATCCATGAGTGACCACAGGGAGATTTGTCTGTTTCATCCTGAATTTTTACAGGACACAGAGGGGACCCTTTTCCAAAGGAGACATTGAATTTAATAGGCCCTGTATGTGTTTTCCTGGGATTCCCAAGAACATGCAGGGCTGGTAATGTTGCTAATCAGCTTCAGTCAGTCCAGGCCTGGTTAAATATCTGCCTGCTTTTCTCATTATCCAGAAAACAAAGATGGTCTGCTCTTAAGGAGTCTGCTTAGCTGCCTCAGTTTCCCTGATTTCCTTCATGTAAGAAACATTTCATTGCAGGTTTGGCAGTATATCATGCTACCAAGCATATTATTGGTAGAGACTGTGATTGACGTTCTGTAGGGGCCTTCAGCAGAGACAGTCATGCCATGTGCTGGACAAAAGCTCCATGGTGATGGTAGACATGTTATTTTACCATCTAAATCATATCATTGGCAGAGTTACATATTTTTCCTGTCTGCCCCAAGTCAATTCTACTTCCCTAAAAGGTCAGCAACTTGAAAAGAGCTATATTTTGATGATAGAACATAGGGGATCTGCTGCTTTTCATCTTTGTAACTTTGGGTTTTGAGTTTCCTTATCTATATAGTGAGAGTGATAAAATCAACTTAATGTAAGGGTTAAATGAGAAGATGCATATATAGCTTCTAGCACATAATAGACCAAACTTAAGTCAGAAATATAATTTTAAAAAAATTGATTCTCTTGCTCCTGGCTCACCCATAGTCAGTTGTTTGGTAAATGATGTACTAAATTACAAGAAGTTTAGAGAGTATAATATAGGGAAGCCTGTATTTCTAGAAAATTATTGAACTGTACCAAAGTCATAATAATCAGTTCCTTAGGAAAGTGGGTTATAAAACTATATGTACTTCTCATGCTTGTTATAAAAACACATGCATCCATCCATCCATATTAATGGGAAGTGTCTTGGATAATATGCAATAAGATGTTATCAGTGATTCCCCATATGTGTCGTGAGAATTTTATCTTTGTATAAATAGATTTTCTATTTTTCTTCAACAAATATGCGTTACATATGAAATCAGAATCCATTTCTAAAACTACTTTGTAGTACCTAAAAGGCATTAATTTAAATATACCTTTATTCCATCTCCTTCTTTGGCATTAGAACAATGGCCTGCCTGGCTTCCCTGCCTTGTGGCACAGGAGGACAAGGTGCTTAGGCCTGTGTCCTAATGTCTTGGGTCTGAGAGAAGGGAGAGAGGACCTGGTGAAGGACCAAGGAAGATGCCTCTTTATTCTTCAAAGTTGGGGATTTATGCTGACTGCTCAAGGCTCAAAGGAATGTTCCTGAAGAACATCAGGCAGGAAATGGAAATGTTAATTCAGGGAATAGTCTTCCAGGCAGGAAATCTATGTGGAAGAATTGTTTATAAAGTATACAAGGGCAGCCAGTCAGGATCTGCCACTCCCAGATTTTCTCCCTGTCTCTACTTTCTTACTCTGTCCCACAGGACTTTGCCATCCCATGCACCTCCACACCTCCAGCCTTCTACATGCACACAACACATACACACACAGGCATGCACAGGAGCCCATACAAATTTCCCTGTCATTCAGCTCCTGCTCACAAGAAAAGGGCAAACCTACCAAGGTCCAAGGACCTACTGTAAATTAGGTGGAGGATCTTCCTTGGGAAAGTGAGTTGCCCCATGGAAGAGAAGGAATCTAAGTATGGTTGATCAGAAAAGCCCACGTACCCCAGTGCTCTGTCCTAGGGGAGAACCGAAGCTAAAACAGAAGCTATGGATCTCAGGCCAGAAGCTGGGAAGACTAGAAAACAGACCAGAAAGACCAAAGTGGATGTGCAGATCAGTCAAGTACAACTACTTGAAATCAGATGAACTTGGATTTCTCTGTGTTTTACCATTTCTTATTCTGAGTTTGGGAAAGTCTTTTCACCTCCCTAAGTCTCAGTTCTTTATGTGGAAAGTGAACTTGATTATATAACCTTCCAGGGTTTTGAGGGTGGGGGTCAAGTCAGACATGCACGTTACTGAGGCCGGGTTTAATAATGAACTTAACAGTGTGGCTGTAAGGCTGGAGACAGTGGAGGGCTGCAGTGGACAGTGGGAAGCCACAAGGCACCTCCAAGAGGGTGGGCAATGGCTGTGGATGCCCTGGGTACAGGCAATAAGGAGGTACCTTTTCTGTAGAGAATTTAAAAGTAATAATAACATAGGGGGAAGCATTGTTGCAAACGCTGAATTGGTAGACATTGAATTATGCTTGTGATTCTAACAATGTCCTTGGTAAAACTTTCCCCCTTATAGTGATGATCTGTTCTACTGCCACCACTTATCCTACCCCCCCACCCCACCCTGTAGCACAGTCTGGACTGCAGAATTAGCAAAGGAAACTGCCACCATAGGATTCTTACCTCTCTCCCTAATGACCGCTTCTTCTGAGTGGAGAAAGGAAATGCACTTCCCCTCCCCACGACCAGGCTGGCACTGTGGAACTGGTTCCTCGGGTTGATCATTCATCCACCAACGATTTTGAAGAAGAAGAAAGAAGAATCATTCATGAGTGGACTCAAATTCTATTTCTTGTTGCTCCCAATAGTGAGGCCTAGAATCAACTGGATACATGGGCGCATAAACCAGTTAGAGGAGAGGATGAGGGGAGTGCCTGGAAGGAAATAAAACAATCTTCTTTTTTGATTAGAGCCTTTCTGATGAAGTTCTCTCTGCAGCTTACTCCAGTGTCCCAGGAATGGTCTCCCTGGTGGTCCCTGCTGCTGTGGTTCTAGTCTATGATGAAGCTAAGCTGCTCAAAACCAAGGCCTGGAGAGAGGCTTAGTTTGGGAGAATGGCAAGAGATGCCACAGGCAGAGGAGAGAAACTGTGCTAGGACCGCTGAGGGACTGAGGCCCTGTAACATTTAAGACAAGGGTTCCAAACTCAGACATGTAAATTAATCAAAGGAGGCTGGCGGGTGTCAGAGGTGAAATATGATAGTGTCTTCCCATTTGTATAGAAATTCTCATCCTTTCAATGTAACATTCATTTTCCCACTTTTGGTGGGAATGTGAATACAGATAAATATTTCTTAAGCTTTTGTTAGAAAAACAAAGCACTTGGTTTCTGTGATGAGAATAATTCAGTAGGATGGGGCACTGTGTAGATGGGAGCTGGCTTGTCCCATGTGAAGGGGTGGCTACTGCTGGGCTCTGATCCCTGCAGGAAGGAGGGTAAATCGACAAAAGACACTGGCAGTCTGAACTGTCATGGAAACCCCTCTAATATTTGAATATTGGTTCAATTAAATACAACAACTGTTCTGGAGGACCAAAGAAAATTCACCAGATGTGCCCCTAAGGCCACTTTGTTTTGAAGTCTGCATCAAACAACGCTTCCCCTTTATTCCCAAAGGGAGGTAAGATAACAATTTCCTGTGTAGGCCCTGGCCTTCCTAGAGTGCAGTGGGGCTCGCATCTCTCCCTGGTTACATCCTACAGCTGCTCCTGAAGAGATAACAACCCAACCAGTCCCTGGGCTGTCCCTGAAGAGTAATGCAAGGTTGTAGATGATTGTGCCATTTTTTCCTGCTCCTTCCTAGATTGAAAATCCTCCTTGTCCCAAAGTCCATGACCAAATGCAGCCTCAGAATCTGTATTTAGAAGGGATTTCAGGTTGATGGTCTGGTCAGGTGGAGGTGAGACTTGAAGCTGTTTTTGTATCATACTTTATATGCAGTTGAGAAAAGACTGTAAAGAATCCTTATCAAACTATGAAGAGAAAGCTTCCTGAGGCCATCATAATGTCACCATCTCCCCCAGCAGAAACATTGGTGGAATGGGATGGGATGCAGCTGTTCACACAAAGCCATCAATTATTGAGAAGTTTTTATAGTGGTATCTTTCTCGGAACAGTAGTATCCTCACAATTCTCTTAAGCTGAATGAATTCGTCTTTCTTAGAGAAGTGCTGGTCAGGGCTCCTGCTGTTTAAAATCCTTTTCAGATTAAATACAAAGACCTAAGATCACTTACAAAGCCCAGTTGGATCTGGCCTCACTCCTCTCTCCACCCTTACCTCCCACAACTACTTCTTTCCCTCATTCTGAGTCATTTTTTAGTTCCTTGAGTGTGATATGCTTTCTCTTTATTATCTCTAGATTTGGATGGCTCCCACCATCATCCTTTGGGCTCCTTGATTCCTCTTCCTCTGGATTGTCCTCCTGGCTCTCCCACCGGCCCCTCCCGCACCCCTGGACCTGGCTAGGTGCCCTTCCTATGCGCCCTTCCAGTCTACCATTTCACACTACCATATCACACTCTTGCAGGTTGCATTGCTTCAAGAAGCAGCTGCGGAGATTGAGGAGGGACGTCTGTGAAGTTGAATGTGTCAGTTCTTGAGGCAGTCACAATAAGTCATCACAAACTTGGTGGCTCAAAACAGCAGGCATATGTTCTGTCATAGTTTTGGGGGCAGTAAGTCCAAAATCATGGTTTGGGCAGGGTTGCATTCTCTCTGAAAGCTCCAGTGGACTCTGATCCTTGCCTTTCAGCTTCTGGGGGCTCCAGGCATTCCATGGCTTGTGGTCTGTGGTCACATGACTCTGTGACCACCTCTGCCTCTGTGGTCACATGACTTCTTCCTCTTCTCTGTGTCTCTGTCCTCTGCCTGTCTCATGAATATATGTGATTACAGTTAGGACCAAGCCAGATAATCTAGGATGATCCCCTCATCTTGGATCCATAACTTACAGCTGCAAAGGAGATTCCTTTTCCGAATATAGTAATGTAAACAGGTTCCAGAAAGTAGGAGGTGTGGACATATCTTTTGTGGGGGAAGTTGGCACACCATTCAACCCAGTAGAGGAAGGAAGCTTGGAAGGGCTGTCAAGACCACGATGTAGATCTGACTGTCTCTGCCAGCCAACAGGGACCTTTGGAGTATATGACCCACTAGAACAATTCTGTATTGATTAGAAACCCCAGCCCTTTTCACTCTGTTCTGGGCCAAACCTGCTCGAGAAGAGAATGACCTTGACTGGGAGGCTGAGGTCCATGTTAATGGAGGTAACAAGGGCTGGGGGTATAGCTCAGTGGTAGAATGCTTGCCTAGGATGAATGAAGCACTGGGTTTGATCCTCAGCCCCACATAGTAAAGAAAGAAAGAAAGGAAAAGAAAGGAAGGAAGGAAGGAAAGAAGGAAGGAAGGAAAGAAGGAAGGAAGGAAGGAAGGCAGGAAAATTTTTAAAGGAGGTAACAATTGGAGGTTGCAGTGAATGACAATCCTCAGAGCCAGGCAATGTGTTTTTTTTTTTTTTTTTTTTTTTCCTTGAAGGGGGATCTGTATAGCACATCTCTATCTGACACAGTCTACCCCTTAGACTGTGCAAGGAGCCTCTTTCCAAGGCTCTGGTGGGTCTTTATTCCTGAGGGGAAACTTGGAAGAGGGAGGTTAGGGGAAAAACTAAAACCCCCTACTGGTGCTATAGGTCTTAGAGCTACAACTGATACTCATAATCCCCTCTCCCATTATCCATTCTAAATCCTCCTTGCTCTCAACTCTTTGGGTGCAGAGACGCAAACTCTGAGCCCATATAACTATACCTTTCTCAGGTCAGGGTTGCCATATTTGTCCATCTACATTCACAATTGGTCAAAGGAGTACTGAGGTCCCCAGGTCAATCAGTTGGCTCCTGCACCTATTTTTTCCCTGCCCCTATTGTATAAAAGCAGTCCTTCTTCCTGATTATCAGAGTCAATTGCCCCTGACAAGACAGTGACTCTTCTTCTGCCTGAGGATCTCTGAAAATAAGGAGCCCATAGTTCCCATGTGGCAGTTACAGCTTATAGTCCAACATGATACTTTCTGTGCCCCTGGTGGGTGTATTCCTTTGGGGGACCATGACTTCTAACCCAGACCCTGGAAGGTCAGTGGGAGCAATGGTAAGTGAGGCCTCCCACTATTGTCCTTTGGCTTCTTGATCCCTGTGTTCTTCCCATTGGGAACATAGTGACATCTATAGAGCTCTGCCCTAAAGTGTATATAGTAGCATTCTGGAGGATGCTATTGCCTCGAGCAGGTACTTAAGTGTCCTTCAGCTGGACATGCCAATGCCTAAAGAACAGAACTTTTCGGTAGTGCAGTATATGATATAACCAGTGAATCCCATGGTCACAGGCTCTTCCCTGTGACCATGGAACAGAACAATATGTTGAGGTATGGAATGTGTTGTCCCAGACCCTGTAAAAGTCTTTTGGCTTTGTGCTTTCTTGTTTTCAGTAGGGATGCTACATATAGCAATTTGTCTTTTACTTTAGACAGAATGTCTAGCATAGTTTGAACCTAGGGCCCCTAAAAGCTTTACTGGAGTGGCAAGACCCTGAATCTTCTAGGATTTACTGTCATTCCCCGTGAAGCCCATATATCTTATTAAGACTTCCAGTGTGGTAGTTACCTCTTGCTCATCATGTCATCAATTTAATGGGTCAATGTGATATTCTGCATCTTATACAGATGGTCCAGATCTCTTAATAATATATCATGGCAGAAAGCATGAGAGTTAACATAGCCCTGGAGCAAACTGTCAAGTGTATAATATTGCCCATTCTATTTGAATGTGAACAGCTTCTAATGGCCTTCACTATTTGGAATTGGGAAAAGCTTTCATTACCAATCTGAGGGTGTATACCACATACACAAGGCCTTATTAATCAGCTCCAATAATGGTAGTATGCCTGGCACAGCATATATAATCAAGGGTACTACTTGTTTGTACTTGCAATAGTCTATAATCTCTAAGATTCATGCAGTTTTCATAGGGTCCAGACTAGGGGGTCAAATGGAAATATGATAGAGACCATCATTCCTGTATCCTTAATCTCCACTACTCCCCCAAGGATGCAATACTGATTTTGATTTGCTTCTTGTAGACAGCATTTTCTGAGACTTCTGCTTGACCTTCTATACTATGAAAGTTCTTATCTAGAGGTCAAGAGTTTAGTGTAATAATACCAATGCCAAATTAATAATACCAATTATATAGTTTTGAACAGGAAAAATGACCACTCTATGGCCCATGGATTAGCAGACTCACATTAAAAGCCTTACTTTGGCCAGGAGTACATTTATTGCCTGATACTACTGTTCTCTGTTTATTATACAGGCCCATGATGATGTTTCATTTCTTTGTGTACCAATTATAATTCAGACCCTATGTCCAATAGCTATTGGAAGGTCTTGCTATTTCTTTTTCTTCGTTATACAATCAACCACATAAATAGTAGTAGGTCTCTTTGGGAAACGACTTTGTGAATCATTAGTGTATATGTCTGCCATGATATTGTAGGTTTTTTAAAAAAGCAGGTGGCATCACCATACCGGACTTTAAATTATACTATAGAGCAATAGTAACAAAAACAGCATGGTATTGGCACCAAAACAGACTGGTGGACCAATGGTACAGAATTGAGGACACAGAGACTAATACATATAATTTCAGCTATCTTATATTAGACAAAGGTGCCAAAAATGTACAGTGGAGAAAGGATAGCCTCTTCAACAAATGGTGCTGGGAAAACTGGAAATCCATATGCAACAAAATGAAATTAAACCCTTGTCTCTCACCATGCACAAAATTCAATTCAAAGTGGATCAAGGACCTAGGAATTAGACCAGAGACAATACGCCTAATAGAAGAAAAAGTAAGCTCCAATTTCCAACATGTCGGATTAGGCCCCAAGTTCCTTAATAAGAATCCTGTAGCACAAGAACTATTACCAAGAATTAATGAATGGGATAGATTTAAACTGAAAAGCTTCTTCTCAGCAAAAGAAACAATCAGTGAGGTGAATAGAGAGCCAACTAATTGGGAACTAATATTTAATACATGCACATCAGATAGAGCACTAATTTCTAGAATGTATATAGAACTAAAAAAACTTAACACCAAAAAAGCAAATAACCCAATCAATAAATGGGCTAAGGAATTGAAAAGACACTTCTCAGAAGAAGATACACGATTAATCAACAAATACATGAAAAAATGCTCAACATCACTGGCAATTAGAGAAATGCAAATCAAAACTACTCTAAGATTTCATTTCACTCCAGTCAGAATGGCAGCTATCAAGAACACAAACAACAATAAATGTTGGAGAGGATGTGGGGACAAAGGCACACTCATACATTGCTGGTGGGACTGCAAAATGGTGCAACCGCTATGGAAAGCAGTATGGAGATTTCTTGGGAAAATGGGAATGGAACCACCCTATGACCCAGCCATCCCACTCCTGGGTCTATTCCCAAAAGACTTAAAAACAGCATATTACAGTGACACAGCCACTTCAATGTTTATAGCAGCACAATTCACAATAGCTAGGTTATGGAACCAACCTAGATGCCCCTCAGTAGATGAGTGGATAAAGAAAATATGGTATATATACAAAATGGAATTTTACTCAGCAATAAGAGAGAATAAAATAATGGCATTTGCAGGTAAATGGATGAAGTTGGAGAATATAATGCTAAGTGAAATTAGTCAATCTCAAAAATCCAAGTACCGAATGTTTTCTCTGATATAAGGAGGCTGGTTCACAGAGTTGTTGGAAGGGGGTACATAGGATCAGAGGAACACTAGAATGGTCAACGGAAAGGGAGGGGAGGGAGGGAGTAAGGGGGGGTTGGAAAAAAATTGGTGGTTGAATGAGATGGATATCATTATCCTAAATGCATGATTGAAGATCTGAATGGTACTTATATACTTTGTATACAAGCAGTTGTATGTAAAAAGATACTATACTTGTGCATGATGAATAAGTAAATAAATAATAAAAAAATTTAAAAAAAAAAAAAAATATTTTTACCTTATGAACTTCTTCAATCAACAGGATTTCAATCTGAAAGTGGGCCAGGATATTGTGACACTGTATTGGGGCAATTGCTTTCAGACTCTTGCTCATCCATTCTTCCTTTCTTTTGGGGAAAAAAAAAAAAATATATATATATATATATATATGTATGTATATATATATACATTTTATATATACACACACACATATATATGAAATAGCACACACACAGACACACACACACACAGACACACACACACACACACACACACACATATATGTGAAATAGCACCTTTTTAGCTATATTCTAGTTTGTTGCTAAAAATTCTGAGTTCTATTCACTATCTCTAAGAGGATGTATGAATTAGACCCTCTTGACTGCCACTCTGTTCTTAGTTGTCATAATTGCAACTACCTGTCTTCTAGTAGTTAAGTCCGAGTACCATACTGGGACTCAGTTGTTTTAGGGGAGCCCAATATCTCCATTACCATCAGTGAGCCACGTTCTGTGATAGACTCTTGTATTGTTAGCTCTGGCCTCAGAGGAGAAGCACCACTGAGCCACTTAGTGATATCAGATGTGCCTCTCACCACATGTTTCTGACGATCTTGGTAAATGGTGTGTCCTCTGAATGGCCTTTGGTTTCACATGATACTCCACTTCCCTGAGACTTTTAATTTCTTCCCTATGTCTTCAATGGCAAATAAGCAGTTCAACATTTCAGCTAGGGCCATTGCTTTCTCTAGTCCTCTAAATGCTACCTTTGCAGCAAGTTCACACAATTTTTGGGGGTGTTGAATTCTCAATGGTGTCCCCTACCCCAGCAAAAAACAAACAAACAAACAAAAAAACAAATTCTGCAAAACAAATTTAACTAGACACTTAAGTTCTTGCCTTCTTGATGGTGCATCTTGGTCTTTCCTGGCACACGCTGATGCTATCTTGTAACTCCTTTGAGTTATGGTCACTTTCTTCCCTAAGCAGGCCCAGATTATTGCTGACTGTATGGTTTTAGGCCTGATGTATAGGAGAGGAGGAGGGAGCCACCTATTGCCTTTTGGGGGAAAGTCCCTTGTGTTATCTTCCTGCACAGGAATGTGCTAGCTCTTAACCGAAAGGGGTGAGCCACGGCCCTTTAGGGGGCTCTGTAGGTTCAGAGGAGACTAAGGAACATCCATCCAAACACTCCAACTTCAAGTGTCATGGTCCCAGGTTTTGCCAAATAGGACCCTGATTTTGGCGTGACAGCCCTGCTTTGCTTGAAAACTCAATTGTCTTTAAAGTTCAGTAACTCCATTAAATCATGTGCTTCATCTTCAACTTTTTCTGCTTACCCCAGTGAGAAAAGATTAATTGTAAAGACTCCTTTCATATTTGTTTTAATTATTTATAGCTGCTCTCAGCTTTTTATTAATTATTCTCTTTTTTTAGTGCAATTTAGTAATAATCAACCAATTCCATTATTTTCATACTTACAAATCCCCCTATACATTTCAAATACTTGAATTGGTATACTCCTCTTTGCCACATGCCCTCCCGGTCCACCACTGATGAGAGTTTTAACAACTGGACCTCCATCTTATGCCAACGGTTGTCTGACACCACCAGGGATGGGGGTCCTCACCACCAGCTGAGTGGCGAATGAGCCAGACCCCAAGCCTTTTCTTACCACCTGCTTTCTCAGACCATTCTTGGTATCAAGTGTTACAAGTTGAGTTTTTCGGGAAACAGATGCTGAGATGGAGTTAAAAGTACAAAAGATTTGGGGGGGGGGTGTCATACCCGTTAATAGGAAAAGAAACAAATCAGGACTGTGTAGAGAGATGTTAGACCAACGAGAAGAGAAGACAAAGACTACCAACCCAACAAGAGCTCCAGAGCAAAAACTGCCTATTTGTAGTATCCAAGGTTGAATTGAGGAGACCTCTGACCCACTGCCTTGCTTAACTATCCTTTGGAAGTAAGCCTGCTGGATAAAATATAGGGTGTTCAGTTAAATTTGCATTTCAGACAAACAATGACTTTTTTTTTAGTATAAGTTATGTCCCATGCAATACTTGGAATATACTAAAAACAAAACAAAATAAAAACTTCCTTCTTTATCTGCAATGCAAATTTAACTGGGTGTCTGGCATTTTAATTTGCTAAGTCTGACAAATCCAGCTGAGGTCACTGCAAGATGTAAATGCCCTCAGTTTTTGCTGCTTTCTTCAGCCATTGTCTGGGAAGTCACCTTGGAAACAGTGTGACTTTGGCTTGAAAGTCAAGGTAGACTCAAAAGTGCCAAATAGTTCTGAAGGCTGCCAGCTAATTATGCTCTTGATAGCTGGGTAGCAAGTCCTTTCTTGAAGGCAGAACTGAGCAGAAGGTCCCTGCATCTGTTTACTTTCAGTTTTACCTTTGTCTCCCTTGTTAGATGTAAACCAGGTGAGGATGAGAATTCTCGTGTCTATTGCTGAATCTCCAGTGTCTAACAATGCCTGGCTCATGGTACATGCTCGGTTGTTACTTGTTAAATTGAATGTATTTAAGGCTTCAGGAGTCTGGGCTCTTTAGGGAAGACAGAAAGAAGTCTTCATTTGTTCTGTCCTCAGAATCACACTCTGAGTTCTCCCCGATCGTCAGTGCTTTCCATGCTGGTTGTACAATAAGCACAGGTAACAGCTGGAAGAGCAGCTTTAAGTTACAGAGTCCAGGTTCACAGCCACTGATTTCTCCATTGGAGCCAATTGTTTATGGAATTAGTTAAATGCTTTCCAAGTAAACAAAGTAAGTTCTGATTGATGAATTTCAAGAGAGACCTTGTACACGAAGGTGGGAGTCTAGTGCTAACGTGTCCACATGTATTTACCACCTTTATATTCTACAGAGGTTTCCAACCTGATGGACCCCAAACAGAACTTCCTATCTTTTATTCCAGTACTGACTCCTCTACTATTTTCCTTCTATCAATAAGCCCCAAATCCTTGCCCCAGCCAGCTGCAGTATATAATTTTCAAACTTGGAGTAAGCTCTGCAGATTCTGCCTCATTTTCTCTGACAGCCGTCTCTTCCTCTTCATCCTGCTGCTATGTTTATAGTTTGGATCTGCATCATCTCTTACCAGGGTACAAATATGCCAGTTGGCCTCCCTGACTTTGGTATTGCCCTCTCTCCAATCCATCTTCTGCAGTGTTGTCAGGCAGTTAGCGTCAAAACTTTAAAAGAAATTGCATTAAATCAAATCAATCAACTCATGTTATTCTCTTTTCTTACATCTCCCCTCCTTTTGGGCTCATGCCCAAATTTCTTCTATGACTGTGCTTGCCAGAAAAGTTCTTACTCCACTTTTAAATGTGCAATCTGATCATATCACAGCCTTACTTTACCTGCTCCTCATTACCGATATGATAAAGTCAAGCCCTCTCTGCATGGATTACAAGGCCCTCTGTGGTCTGGACTTGCTTAAATTCATGCCATATCCTCCTTCACACTCTCTGCTATGACTTACAGTCTCATAAACACACCATGCTCTATTATGTCTGCCAGGCTTTGTTCAAACTGGTCCCTCTGCCTGAATTTGCTCTTCCTCTACCCTTCCTATAAACTACCCTTTACTGGGGGTACCAATCACCCGAGGAATTTGCTCTAATTCAGATGCTGATTCATTGGGTCTGGAGTGGGGCTCCCAGTTGTGTATTTCTAACAGGTGATACTGATGTTGCTGGTCCACGGACCACATTTTATATAGCAATGCTCTAGATAAAAACCTGTCTTTCAAATGTCAGCAAGGTACTCTCATCTCTCTGAAACCTTTCCTGAACCTTTTAAGAAGAATTGACTGCTTCTTCCTTTCTCCACCTACAGTTCACTATGGCCTTCATCAAAACGTTGGTCACATTTTATTGCAATTTCACCCTGTTTCTGGCTTTCTTTTCTAGATTGACTGGATGTTTCTTTAGGGAAGGGGCCTTATTTCATTCATCCTTGGATTGGAACTCAGCACAGTGCTTCATATGTAGTAGGTATTCAGTAAAAGCTTGTTGAATGAATGAGTGTAGAGTCATCCTCAGAAATATGAAAAGTGCATTTATATGTAGGATTCTGCTTCTTTTCAACTTTCTGATGAAAGACTTGAATATGCTAAATTAGGACTCCTTTGATTGCAAATGTGAATGACCAAATCAAATTAACTCTCTCAAGTTGATTTAGATAGCTGAGAGAGACCATGAGAGAAGCTCAGAGAATTGCATGAAGAGATGAACAAAGAGTCTTTGGGGAGGCAGAGTCCAGAGATAGGACCATCTTGGGAACAGGAATAATGGCCTTTTACTTGGGAGGTCCCATTGGATAACTCTGCCTAAGTTACCTTTCATACAACTTCTGTTTCTGCTGGTCTCTGCTCCTTTTGTGTTGATCTTTTAATCTGCTGCAGACTGGCCTATTCCAAATCATTGGGCTTTGGGCTTTCAGCAGATCCTATTTAGCATCACAGCAAAGAAAATCTGTGTGACCAGGGTGAATGGTGAGGAGAGGTGTGTGTGCGCGCATGTGTGTATGCATGCACACATGTCTGTGGGGAGGATGCAGAGAAGCAAGATCTGTGAACAGAAGTGAGATGGAAATTTTACTAGTTTGAAATGAATAGCCCCTCTAGTCAACTAAATTCTGCAGTTCAGAAAAATTGTCATCAACATAGAGTGGGAAAAAAGGGAGGGAGACAGATGGGCTCAAAGAAGGATAAATGCAGTGAAGCTAAATTCATCTTCTCCCTTCTACTCCCACTAGTGGTGAGTGCTGGTGCAGTCTGTTTGGAGTATCTGTGAACCACATTTCCATGCATGTCAGTTTTCCTCTTGGTGAGGGCCATTCAAGCCATGCGAGGTGTTTACTAGTGGCACTGTAGAAGACTTACAGAGTAGCCAGACATGACTTTTGAATCATTCACCAGCCTTGGTTTTTTTCATCTATAAAGTATGACTAATAAGAACACCCACCTCACAGAGGTGTTGTGAGGCTTCAACAGAAGGATGCATGCAAAGTATTAACATTTACTGAGCTAAAGTCACAGTTCCTATTGAGAGGTTGCAGGGGGTTAGCTCGTCCTAGGTCACACAGCTTGCAGATTTTTAGAATAAGGTTTTAAACTCAATCTGTCTGAAGTCTGGGTCTGTGCTCTTTTCATTGAATCTGTAAAGATAAGTCCTGTTCATATGGGGGTTTGAGGTAGAAGGAACAATTTCTCCATATTTGTCACAGCCTGTTATGACACAAGAGCACAGTTTGACCACAGCTCCTGTGATAGATACAGGGAGGACTAACGGTGAAAGATTTTGCCAAGGACTACATATAATAACTGTCATCAGCATTAAGTCTTTGGAATTTACAAATGGGGGAAAACTCCTGGGAGTTTTTTTTTCTTTTTTAAACATGAGCAATGGTTTACCTAAAAGAAATGCTTCTCCCTGAAGAGAAAATAATCCATCAGTTTTCCACTTTATATACTGAATTTCCTCCTGATCTCTGTTTTTAGTTTATTGGTCTTGCAATTGTTCTGTTGCCACATTTAACAGAATCAACTCCTTCCTCCACATCATTATCTTACCTCAATCTCTGGGCTGTCTCAGGAAATGCCAACTAACTTTAATATTAGTCTAAGCAAGAACATAGCAGGTTTAACTGGCTGCTAAACAGAAATAACATGACACATACTTAAATGAATGAATGAGAAAAACATGGGGATTATCCACTTGTTTATATTAGCCACCCCCCACATCATCTTCACAGAAGCAATATGCCATTTTTACTTGTCTCTATGTCTCTCCAGGATCTTTAGACTAGAATAGCAGCATGGCTTGTCCACTTTGGCCAACAACTCTTTCATACTCTCATTCTCATGATTAATTTTGAGGCAAAAACAAACAAAACAAACTCACAAAACAAAGCCCCCAAACAACCAGATAAAAAGGAAAAATACCAATGTTCTTTCTCTCTCAACTCTTGTTCTGTGGTTATTTTTACATATTTTGCGATCATTTTGTCTTATCTTACTCTCAGTAGCCATCAAGAAAAAGATAGAAAATGAACACATTTCCATCTCCTGCTGTCTGTAACTACTCTGAGATTTCTTCAGAAAAAAATCTGAGTGGTTTGTCAGTATGACTGCTAAGTGAAAAAAAAAAAAAATTCCCTAACACCTGGAGGAGCAAACAGATGAGCTGCTGCAGGCTGGGCACAGCTGGTGCCAGGCAGAAGCCAGGAGCTTTGTATCTTTCCATTCATTTGATCCTAGCTGCAACCCTATGAGGTAGGGCTTTTCTTTATGCCCATTTTACAGATGAGGAATCCAGACTTAGGTTTTCTTACCTAAGATCACCTAGTAAACGGGGAACTGAGATTTCAATTCACACAACCCAAATAAAACAATAGCCAACATTAATGAAGCATTTGCCAACTTCCAGGAGTTCTTCTGCAGGCTTTGCATGCACTATCTCATTGAAGCTCCTCAAAAGCTCTAAGAGGTAGGACTAACAGGTGAGAACACTGAGGTTCAGAGAGATGTCTCTTACATGCATAGCTCAAAAGCCTGTGCCCTAGGTAGGGACTGGAACTTTTCCATCCCCTGTGCTTTGATTCTGCTTGGTGTGTTCACCTCCCCGGGGAATGCCTCATGCCATCCCCACTCACCACCCATTTTCTGAAGGAGGTAGAATTCAGAGGATTTGTTGTATAAGCTCGATTGTGACCTCTTCTGGCTGTTAGATTAGCAAGCAGTTACATTTAGCTACACTAGACAGGGCATTTTTCTAGAAAAAAGAAAAAAGACTGCACTAAATATTTTCTTCTAAAACTTCAACCTCAGTTCCTATGCCTGACAGTTGCACTGTTGAGAGAAAAATGACTGAGGTTGCGCCAGCCTCAAGGGCTGCAGGATGTTGCTGATTTTGCTGGGGCAATCTTTTGTCTGGAGAGATAGAAGAGGCCATGAACCATGCAGGGGGTCAGGCCAAGGGA
The DNA here is from genome assembly GCA_025594165.1 of Tamias sibiricus. NCBI lineage: Eukaryota > Metazoa > Chordata > Mammalia > Rodentia > Sciuridae > Tamias > Tamias sibiricus. The sequence continues at coordinate 134,760,006 of CM046663.1, read as the reverse complement.
TTTCCAAGATCATCTCCAAGTGCAAAAGTCAGTAGTCAGGAGGACCAGGAGTGTAAGGGCTCAGGAAGCCCAGTCAAGATGGGCCAGTGTAAGCATTTCTCTGGCTGTTACAAGACGTCATTGACCTCTGTTGATGTTAAAGGCCATGCATATCAGTGGTGGTTATATTTACACAGTGGGCTAAAATTAGCTGGCATGCTCTCCTGGCAACAGGGAGGATATAAGTCTCCTAATTTATCTAGCAATGCTAATTTTGGCAAAACCAAAAATGGTTCTTCTGCTGCTCTCAGTGGATAGGCATTCAACTACAATAACATCCTTTTCCTTTGTCTTTCTCTTCTCTACATTTTAGGAAATTTCAAATATAAATCCAGGCTGACTTTGGTTTAGAACAAATAGCTACTAACATGGAAACCTAATGGGAGTCCTGTATGCAGAAGAGATTAGGGACTCCTCTGAGTTAGAAGTAGATAAAAGAAAAATGGTACTCACTCTTTTCATCTAATACTGGAACAGCAGTGAACTTGGAAGGGCACTGGTTGGAACACTGACATTTTGTAGCTGGAACATTCAGCGGATGGGGTGGACAAAAGCTTTGAGGGCCATGGTAAGTGCTACTCATGGTGGAAGCAGACCTAGATCCATTCTGTGCTGAAAGAAGATGTCTCTACCTCTTTGAAGTACCTGAAGTCTCTCCTGAAGGAGGGTGAAGCTTTACCTGAAAGGATGATGTGATCAATTATTGATGTCTATCAGGGAGTAATATCAGGACATGTGGCAGGTATTGGTGATACATTTAACAGATCCACTGATTGGAAGTGAATGTGGAGTAATGAGATGAACCCTGGGCTTCGGCATTAAAATGATCTGGGTTCAAGTTACATGTATCCCTCTGTAGCAGGGAAGTTGACCTGAATTTGCTGATCAACCTTGGACTTGACCTTAAAGGGTTATCAGGGAAGCCAACGATGATGAAACTTATATGGAGTGTCTGGTGTCTTAATGGCTAGGCGAATAAACAGAGAAGATTTAGAAGAAACATCATCTGAAAGAACCAATAAAGTTTCAATAAAATGTAACAACAGTTATATTAAAGGTATCAGAGAGGTAAACTTGAAAATGAAAGGAAACCATCTTCGTTAGGCAATTTAAAAATATGAATCTGTAAAACACAACTTTCCCCATTTTTGAATTATTGACCTTTGGTAAATTTGTACTTACTATTGTTAAATTAAGGCTGTTAGCCTTTATCTAAATATGGGTTTCTTTTTTCCCTACTTTGCCACTTATGTGTGGCTTTGTGTTAGTATTTCTTGACATGTAAATAGACAAATATGTGCACACATGCATATTTTTGAAGAGTTAATTTATCAACTTATTGTTTCATGGTTGGGTTTTACATCATACTTATAAAGGTCTTTTTCCCAGTACTTTTTGAATTTTAAATTTTTTAAAATGTAAAAGTCATGCTTTTTATTGTTGTTTTGAACTAGTTTGAGCAATTGCTTATACAAGTCTAGCTATAACATGGAGTTATAGTTTATATTTCCCTCAGGGGCCATTTCTCCCCATCCCCCAACTGGTATTTGGGTCAGACTTACATACAGAAAAATATTAGACCTTACCCCCAACCCCAGGTCTAAGGGTCAAAGAAATCCCAGTGTATGAGTGCTTGTGCCAGATGGACTATTATCCATTTGAAACACAAGGGGGAAGAAGGCATCCCTTGGCATCCCTTCATTGTCTGAACAAGATTCCTTAAGGCGTTCCTTGATCTCTTGTGGACCCCAAAGTCATTGGTGATCACCCCTTAAGACCTGCCTAGGACTCTTGGGCCAGTCATAGTAGTTGCCCTCACCAATGTGCCATTCAAAGTTTCCTCCTGTGATCCTCAAAATATGAGCAAATACATATTGAGTTATGCTGGTTGGATTAGTCACTTTTACCAACACATCATTCAGATTTTCCTTTATCTCCTGTGATCCTCAAAGCCTGAGCAACCACATCTCATGAATTTTTGAGTTAAATTTTCTCGTTTAAATCTTTAATTTATCTGGAACTAATTTTGGTGTATACTATGAGGTGCGTATTTCAACTCTTTCATTTTTTTTTTTTAATCAGCTGGCCACTTATTTGTCTGAACATTATTTGCTGAATAATACCTTTTTCTACTAATTTGAAGTGTACCATTCACAATTTACTAATTTTATTTGGATCCGTATCTGGATTTCTATTCTAATCCACTTATTTGTTTATTAGTTGATATACCACAGTGCTTAAATTATTAGTTTCATAATATTAGTAATATCTACTCATTAAGATTTTTTTAGAAGGCTTTTGGTTATTTTAAATTTATTTCCATATAATTTTTAAATTAGTTTATAACCTCCTCCTTCTCTTCCTCCTCCTCCTTTTTCAGGGCTGGGAATTGAACCCAGGACCCCATGCACAGTAGGCATACACTTACCACTGAGCTACATCCCCAGGTCCCAGAACCCTGTTCAAATTTTTTTGATACTAAGGTTGAACCCAGGGGTACTTTATCACTGAAGTACATTTGTGAACATTTTTATTTTTTATTTTTATTTTGAGATGAAGTCTCCCTAAGTTGCTAAGGCTGGCCTGAAACTTGGTATCTTCCTGCCTCAGCCTCATGGGTCACTAGGATTACAGGCGTGTGCCACTGAGCCCTGCTCAAAAATGTTTCTTATAAGCAATATATAGTTGAATCTTTCTCTGAGAACCAATCTGATAGTCTTTTAATAGATGATTTTAGCCCATTTTCAGTTATGGCTATGACTTAAATGTTTGAAATCAGATCCACCATTCTGTTTTATATGATATATCATATGCTTTCTGTTCTTAAGCTTAAGTAAATTTTACATTGTATGATCTCTGTTTTCTTTGATTTACTTCATTTGTCTTTCTTTGTGATAATGTCATGCTGTTTTCATTATGTTAACTTATGAATAAGTTGTGGGGTTTTTTTTTGGTACCGGGGATTGAACTCAGGGGCACTCGACCACTGGGCCACATCCCCAGCCCTTTTTTTGTATTTTATTAGAGACAGGGTCTCACTGAGTTGCTAAGTGCCTCGCCATTGCTGAGGCTGGTTTTGAACTCGTGATTCTCCTGTCTCAGCCTCCCAAGTGCTGGGATTACGGGCCTGTGCCACCGCGCCCGCATGAATAAGTTTTGATGTCTGGAAATGTAAATTCTTTAACTTGCTGTATTAATTCTACTTTCTACACCTTAGTTTAAGTACTAGATACATACCTGCATGCCATGCATATACACGTACATAGATGGTATTTAGAGTCCTTTTCACAAGATTGTTGCAATGGTTCTTTGAGTTCATGTAGGTTAGGACATCTGGTGGGAATTTGTCTACGCTAACTTACCTCACTTCCTTGCTCCTGATCAAAATAACCTACAATCAAAGACAAAACAGGGATTCTTCCTTACCCAAGGACTGGATTCCTCAAAAGTTGGAGAGACAGAAGAATAGCAGAAGGGACAGGAGAACTCTTCTGTTAAAGGGAATAAGCCTCCCAGAAATTCCCCAATCAGGTGCCATCTGAAGAGTTAAAGCTCACCCAATACTGTGGTCATTGCCATGTGTCAACTGCTTTAGTGTGTTAAAATAATTTGCACTCAGAATGGTTTGGCTTAAATCCCAACTCTTCTCTATAACCTTGGGTCAATCAGTTGACTTCACTCTACTTTGTTATAATTTTGTAAATGGGAATGTTATTTAACTTTATATGTCATAGGACTGTTAATATAATTACATATGAGAGGGACAAGGAAGAGGACCATGGCTGTGGATAGAAAGTGTGTGATAAAGGCAAATTTCAGAACTATAACAAAAATTGCCAATGATGAAGACCAAGACAGGGGCTCATAGCAGGAAACCAAGGAACAAGACTGGTCACAAAATTGGGTCACCATGACAGGGGTTAAAAGGTGGGTTAGCCCAAGGGTCATGTGATGGGATACAGAAAACATAGGAATAGTAGACCACACATCTAGGCCACAAGGAATGTGCTATACTGGGGAAGGGGTGATGATACAAAAGAAAGAGCCAAGTCTTGGGTAAGATAAGAAGGACAGAAGGAAAGTGGATGGATATTCTTTCATGTGCATCAGAAGACAGGAAGTAGCAGTGGGGTCAGTAATTGGTTAGAATTGCTCATGAGTAGATCAGAGAGCTCCCACATAATGTTTGCTGTTTTGTTCAATGTCTTATAAGAAAAAGTCATGAGCTGAATGTAGTAGTTGAAGAATATTGAGAAGTGAGGAATAATAGTGATTAACTAGTTTTATCGTACAACCCAAAAGTGAGTTAAAGGGTAAGGCTTTACTGTTTTGAAAGGGTAAAGTGTTGAAGATATCTCAAGTAAATCCCTCTTTCCTGAACTTCTGACTCTCCAAAGTCCCTTTTTTCCTTAATTTTTTTTTGGGGGGAAAGATACTGAGGATTTAACCCAGGGGTGCTTAACCACTGAGCTATATTTCCAGCCCTTTTTATTTTTTGAAATAGGGTCTCACTAAGTTGCTCACTAAATTGAACTTGTGATCGTCCTGCATCAGCCTTCTGAGTCTCTGGGATTACAGGTTGTATGCCACCATGTCCGACTTTCATTCATACTTTCTATACTCTCTCATCCTATTCAAACATCTACTCTCCATTCTCAGTTACACTCTTTCTCATAGATCCCTATCCCTCTGTTATCTCCTATGTTCTGCAAATTGCTGCTTAACTTTCTGCAAGATTTGTTTTTTTTTTTTTTTGTTGTTGTTGTTTTTCTGGGACTTTTTTTTCTTTTTTTATTTATAATAGTAGTATGTATTACAATTCATAATGCACATATATAGCATCTTTTTACATACAACTGTTTGTATACAAAGTATATAAGTACCATTCAGGTCTTCAATCATGCATTTAGGATAATGATATTCATTTCATTCAAACACCATTTTTTTTCTCCCCCCCTCCCCACTTGCTCCCTCCTTTCCCCTCCCTTTCTTTTGACCATTCTAGTGTTCCTCTAATCCTCCTATGTACCTGCATCCAACAACACTGTGAACTAGCCTCCTTATATCAGAGAAAACATTCGGTATTTGGATTTTTGAGATTGACTAATTTCACTTAGCATTATATTCTCCAACTTCATCCATTTACCTGCAAATGCCATTATTTTATTCTCTTTTATTGCTGAGTAAAATTCCATTGTGTATATATACCACATTTTCTTTATCCACTCATCTACTGAGGGACATCTAGGTTGGTTCCACAATCTACCTATTGTGAATTGTGCTGCTATAAACATTGAAGTGGCTGTGTCACTGTAATATGCTGTTTTTAAGTCCTTTGGGAATAGAGCCAGGACTGGGATAGCTGGGTCATAGGGTGCTTCCATTCCCAGTTTTTCCAAGAAATCTCCATACTGCTTTCCATAGCGGTTGCACCATTTTGCAGTCCCACCAGCAATGTATGAGTGTGCCTTTTCCCCTACATCCTCTCCAACATTTACTTTTTACTACCTTTGACAACAAGTTATAGTTTGGGGATTAATTGAATTTTTATTAATTTATTTTACCTTCTTGTTAGTCATAAATATCTTACTTTAGTGATTGCATTAGTATTTAATAATTTAACATATCACAGTCTATAAGGGATATTATAACAATACTTTATGGACAGTATAAAAGCTTTACAAGAATATACTTCCATTTCCATAAAAATGATTTTATTATATCATTTTATACATTTTATACACTTTTATACAGACATATAAATACCATACTCATTGTTATATTTTTGTTTAAACAATTACCTTTTAAAGATTTAAATAATAAGAAAAAAATGTTATGCATTTACCAATGTGCTTTCCATTTCTAAAGCTCTTCATTCCTTTGTTTCTATCCATATTTCCATCTGATATAATCTTCCCTAACGTTTCATATAATGTAGCTATACTGGTGATGGAATCTATTAAATTTTCGGTTTCTAAAAAAGCCTTTATCTTTCCTTTTTTTGAAAGAGTTTCTCTGAGTATAGAATTCTAGTTTGAATTATTTTCTCAGTAATTTAAAGGTTGTTGCTCCACTGCCTTCTCACTCGCATTGTTTCTAGTGAGAAATCTGCTGTTATTTCTCTGATTTTCTCTGTACCATTGATTTTGGGCCATTTGATTTTGAAGACTCTTGGTGTCCATTCCCTGCATTTCTTGTACTTGAGGTCTGTTGCCCTTTTTGGATCTGTAGGTTTAGATTTCATCAAACTGGGAAATTCTTCCCATTAGTTCTTCAACTATGTTTCTGCCTCTCTCCTCTTTTAGGGACACCAAATATATTTTTAATAAATCATTTGAAATGCCCCACAGCTCAATGATGCTTTTTTGAAAAAAAATCTGTTTTAATTCAGTGTTTCATTTTGAATAATTTCTCTGAATTCACTGATCTTTTCTTCTGCAATGTGCAATATGCCATTGGTCCCATCCAAAGTATTTTTCATCTTACACATTGTAGTTTTTATCTCTAGATAAAAACTAATTTTTTTTGAACATAAAGAATATAGCTATAATAGCTGTCTTAGTGTCCTTTTCTGCTAATTATAACACATGGGTGAATTCTGGGTTAGTTTAAATAGGCTGTTTTTCTCTTCATTTGAAGTTGTATTTTCCTGCTTCTTTGTATGCTTGGAAATTTTTGATTATATGCCAAATACTCTGAATTTTACTTTGAATGCTAGGCATTTTTGTATTTCTAGAAATATTTTTTAGCTTTCTTGTGGGGAGGGAGATGCAGTTAAGTTATCTGGAAATACTTTGATCCTTCTGGATCTTGCTTTTAAGACTTGCTTAGCAGGACTAGAGCAGTGCTCTGTGGATAGCTGACTTTTCACCATGACTAAGTAAGTCTCTCCTGTGACTTTACTAATGCCCCATAAATCATGGGGTTTTCCATTCTGGATGGTGGAAGGAGGGGTTACTCCTAGTCATATGTGGTTGCTGGGCACTTTATTATTACCTCAAATGCTTTTGGGTTGTTTTTTCTCCAGGCTCATGTAGTTCCTTCACATGCATGAACTGATCATTATTTAGCTAAATACTTGAGGAAAACTCTTCAGATTTTTCAGACTGCTTTCTGAGCACTGCTCTCTCCTCCCAAGTGTTCTGTCCTAAAAATTCTAGCTGCCTTGATCTCTCAGCCCCATCCCTCAACTCAGGGATCCCCCCCCACACCCAGCCTGTGTTTCCTCTCCTTGAGTTGCAACCTCTAAAGTCTCTCCAGTCAGGAAGCTGGGATAATCACAGTGCTCATCTTGCTTGATTTTAAGCTCCCAGGAATCCTTTATTGCCTGATGTTCAGTGTTCTTAAAGCTGTTTTTTCACATATTTTGTCCATTTTCTTTTAATCTGGGAAAATAAGTATGACCCTATTACTCCATCTTGGCTAGAATCTGAAGGACCAATGTAATTTAAAAATATTTCCAAGACGTAATTATTGTGGAGTCTTAATGGCTATGGATTGTCTCAGATAAAGGTTTAAAGGAGCCCTTGGCAGTGTCCTATGGGAAAGGCAATTAATGATGGTTCCAAACCTTTCTCCCAAAGGATTCAGTTTTCCCACATAAGCCACCTCTCTGTTTTACTCATTCTGAGCTGTGCTTGGATGAAGGTGATGCCCCGGCTGAGATGCTGTTTTATTTATAACTGGCAAATTACCGCAGATTTATGGAGACACTCCCTGCTACCTCCCCTTGGGGTTTTAAAGGGAATGATAAGATCCAGAGACCATCAGCTGACTTTAATCAGCAAAGCTTCAAGTCATTTCTGATGTATTGAACTGTAAGGGTGGGAGTTCATAGGTTTCTGAGCCAAAATGAGATTCATATTCAGTGTAAATAAGAATTACTCTGTAGTTCTACTGTTTTGTTTCCTGACCCGGCACCTCCTGCAAAAATAGAAATGTCAGTGCCTGGTGGTGGTGGAGCATGCCAACTGATATTGTGACCCGGAGGACCAAGGAGCCTCTGGCTCCACAGCCAGCTGGCAGGCTGCCACTGCCAATGGGAAAATCATTCCTGTGTGATAAGACAGCAACAAATGCTTTGCCTGTGGCTGCGATTAAAGTGGGCTCTGCATTATGACAACAGTGCTTCAAGCTTCGCATAGCAGTCATTTTTGCTAAATATTCATATGCTTATTTATACTCCCTGGGGCCCTGTCTGAAATCAGGGAGTTTAGAATTTCAGGCACAAACTATTTTCCTTTTTGGGAAGAAAACTTAGTGGACACAGGCAGAGAGGAGTTTAGGGGTTGAGAAAGGGATGGGGCAATAGGAAAGATAGATGATTCTGTATTCAATCTTTAGAAGAGCTGTGTATTTCTCTGCATGCTCTGTAGAAGGAAGTCATTAATTGGGTATGGCATGTATCAGTTTAAACTCCATTCTCAGGAGGCTGTTTTTTCCCCCCAACTCAGAAACCCATAAATGTGTATTGAAGGAATAAATAGATGAATGAATAATCAATAAATATGGTGCAATGTCCTCTAGGGCAGAGACTAAAAGTTGTCTTTGTAACCATAACATCCGAGCAGGGTTTCTGGCACGTAGGGGAAACTCAAACCTATGTTTTGGCTTGGTTGATGAGTGATAAAAGGAAGAGAGGAAAGAAGAGAAGGAAGGAGGGAGGAAATGAGGGAGGGTTTGAGAGCGACAGCTGGGCTGGCCACTTTAAGTCCCTGGACCAGTGCACCTGGCTGCCAAGAAGCAGCTTTGTTTGCATTCTCCAGCTGTTTGTTACACCTGCTTTGGGACCATAAAAATCTCGGGCCCTTATGGTGAGCCTCTCTGCAATTTGTTAGCACCTTGTAATTTACAAAGCACCTCAAAGGTTTCCTGGTGTCACTGGCCACTAAGGAAATTTAGGATTTTAGTTTGAGGACAGGCGGATTCTCATGCTCTGGGTCCCTCTTATACCCCTCCCCTGGCTGGAGATGGTGTGTATGTGTGTGAGAGAGGGAGAGGGAGAAAGAGAGGGAGGGAGAGGGTGAGAGGAAGAGGGGAGAAGGAGGAAAAAAGAATGAGAGATGCTGCAAGACAACTCCCATAGCTGTCCTCTGAAAGCCCGCCTGCCAACATCCTGGGTTTCCACGTCCCCTTCTACACTCAGGTAGAGTTCTTTACCTGCTTATGTCAACATACAAGCTTATGGACTTAAGTGTTCAAGAGTTGAAATGAATACTAGAAAGTTTTAGCACCTTGGTATAAAAGTGTGGAAGAGAAATATGGACATTTCATCTCCCTTTAAATTGCTTCCAGTAGAATCAATGGACAAAATTCCTTCTGGGTTTTTCCTATGTGTAACACACTAGGGACTGGTATAACAATCAAGAGCACAAATCCTTGTCTCATCTCTGCCTCCAGATGCCTCTGTAAATGTTGTATGTTGGGGGCCTGGTTTGCTCATCTGGGTAATGGGAAGGTTGTGCTGTAGGGTCTCAAAAGTCCTTCCTGGCTGTGACTCTTCTGTAAGTCTAAGGAAGACTTGACCATCCCCACTCTGCTGAAGAGGTGACAACCCAGAACTTGCTGCCCTAAGAAGGGCTTGAGATGGAGGATGTGCAGAGTCACCACAGTCCCTAAGCTGCCCCTATTTGATTTTGTCAAGCCCAGCACATTGGATTGAGAGAAAGATAAATTGGTAGAGACCAGTTTAGCCTAAGAACTAAGGATAAAAGTACCCAGCCCTAGAGCTCCAGCCCTTTGAAAACAGGAGGATGCCTCCTGCCCTGTCTTCTCTGGTCCTCCTCACTATAGACATACCCACTTCACTCTGCAGCCTAGCTTCAGCTAGCCCCTGAGCCAAGGCAGGGATTGCTCTGGTGTAGACCCCAAATCTGGTGTGACTTGTGGATAATAATAATGAAAAAGATGATGTATTTATGCAATTGAGTTTACACCCACAAATTTTGAAGTTCCAGAAACACATTTCTGTATTTAAAAACAATGTTATTGTCTATCTTCATCATGCCAACCTAATGTCTTAATTATTACTGAGGCTCCATGCTGATTGCTACTAGGAAAAATGGCAGATCATTAATATAACCATCTTGCTTAATTGCCTGGTTACTACCAAGACCTTTGTTTTAGTCCAGGGGTACCTTCACATTTGGAGTTTCTACTCCCCCAACCGTGGCATTCTATGATGGGGTGTGGAGCCAGTGTGTTGGGGACCAGTTTCTCTGGGGCACCAGGTAGTGGTTCCTGCTGAGATATGATACCTACTGGGGCTGTGCCAGAGAGAGGGATGAGGGTTCCCCCCTTCCTGGGTCCTGAAGACCTCAAGCCTCTTCTCTTTTCTCTTGTCCAAAATTCATTCCCTACTCTTTTCCTTTCCCAGGAGCATCTGTTCGGCAAGTTTAGATATTTAAATCTAGGAGAAACTTCAAGAAATGTGTTTGAGGCCTTTAGAAGAAAAACTTAGATGCAAGGAAAGAGCGTGTGTTTTAGTTAAGGTAAAGGCTAAGTTATTATGACAAGAAACTCAAAAGTACAATGACGTGACCAGCATCCTGGAAGGGAGCCACTAGGCCAGCTGTGGCTCCTCTCCATGTGGTCATACAGGATGCAGGCTTCTTCCGGCTTCTCCTCCTACCCCTCCCCAGGGTGTTGTCCCTGTCTGCATGGCCAAAGCTCAGTCACCTCCAGGTCTGTGACCAGCCCTTAGAAAGGGGAGAGAGAGTAAGTCCAGGGTCAGTGACTTGTCTTTAAGGAAACAATCTAGAGGCTATCATGTCACTTCTCTTTCTAGCCACTGATGGAACTAATTCACAAAGCCATACAAAGCTCAAAAGAAATACAGTTCTGAAGGGAATTCTAGTACTAAGAAGAAGGTTACACTATATAGAGGGGGAAAGTTAGGGCTTTCTGCTCGAAATAAAAGGGAACATTTAAGGAGAAGAAATCATAAAATAACATTTTAACAAATTATCCTGTTATTTTCATCCACAGCATTATCAGTCCCCTCTCATTGTTGAGGGTCAGTTATGTATTCATCTCTGTCAGATTTATATGCATTATCTCTAGCCATTTGGGATAATTCTGCAAGGAAATTATAGCACTTGTGTTATTTGGGGCTCAGTGGTGACTTTTCCCTGTGTACATTTCAAGAGGCAAAATTACTTCTCTGTATGATTTGGGATTAGGCTTGGCCACAAGAGAAATCTGGATGAGGTTCGGAAGACAGGAGCAGCCACCATTTCTACGTGAGGCCCCGCAGCAGTGGATGCACATTGTCCCTGATCTGCTGGCTCCCCTTGCTGCATGGAGCAGCATCCAGGCTCCCAGCTCCTCCATTTCCCTCTGGATTTTCTCCTTGCATTCCTGAGGTCTGGGCCAGGTATGCACGCAGCTCCACAGCGAGGAGCACTGGCTTCTCCCAGAGGTCCCTCTGGCCATGAAGATTGGAAGTAACGTTTCCTGTATGTCCCAGTTTGTCCCAGGAGTTCCATTCATCTTCCTGGGTTGTAGTTTGTCCTTACTCTCCCCCCAGCCTCACTTCCTTCCTGCCAGCCTGACACAGTGGCTGAGGTCCAAAATCAGATACAGAAGCAATTGCCTTCCGTAGATTTCTCCACACACCCCACCATTGTGTAAGGTGGAAATCCTATAATAAATCCCTTATCCTACAGCATTCATAGCAGCTCTGCCTTTCTAATAAAATCCAGACTGAGAGACACCTTCTGGTTGCATATTGCCTATGTGCAAAAAGGGTTATTTATTTCAAGGATGGGGGAGTGTCTAATGGAATCCAACTGTGGGAACACAGTTGGGTCACAGGGTGGGAAAGGCCTTTCATATTAAAACCAACAACCCATAACCTTTCCCTTTCCCATGTCCCAGTCTTTATCCTTTACTCCACTTTTGAGCTCCCCTTCAATTGCAAGAGATGTTGGTACTTCCTCCTGCATTTCTTTTATTTTTTTTTATTTGTTCTTTTTAGTTATACATGACAGTGGACTATATTTTGACATATTATACATACATCGAGTATAGCTTCCCAATCTGTGGTTGTATGATGTGGAGTTATATTGGTGGTGTAGTTATACATAAACATAGGAAAGTAATGCCTGATTCATTCTACTGTCTTTCCTACTCCCATCCTCCCTCCCTTCCCTTCATTCCCTTTTGTCTAATCCAAAGTACTTCTATTCTTCCCTCCTCATCCCCTTATTGTATGTTAGCATCCACATGTCAGAACATTAGGCCTTTGGTTTTTTGAGATGGGCTTATTTCACTTAGCATGATAGTCTCTAGTTCCACCCATTTACCAGCAAATGCCATAGTTTCATTCTTCTTTATAGCTAAGTAATATTCCATTGTGTATACATACAACATTTTCTTTATCCATTCATCTGTTGAAGGACACTTAGGTTGGTTCCATAGCTTAGCTATTGTGAATTGCACTGCTATAAACATTGATGTGACTGCATCACTGTAGTATGCTGATTCTAAGTCCTTTGGGTATAAATCTAGGGTGGGATAGCTGGGTCAAACGGTGGTTCCATTCCAAGTTTTCTGAGGCATCTTTATACTGCTTTCCATAGTGGTTGCACTAATTTGAAGTCCCACCAGCAATGTATGAGTGTACCTTTTTCTCCACATCCTCACCAACATTTACTGTTACTTGTATTCTTAATAATTGCCATTCTGACTGGAATGACATGGAATCTCAGTGTAGTTTTAGTTTGCATTTCTCTAATTGCTAAAGATGTTGAACATTTTTTCATATATTTTTTGACCATTCGTATTTATTCTGTGAAGTGCTTGTTCAATTCCTTTGCCCATTTATTTATTGGGTTGTGTGTGTGTGTGGGGGGGGGGGTAAGTTTTTTGAGTTCTTCATATACCCTGGAGATTAATGCTCCTTCTGAGATGCAGGTGGCAAAGATTTTCTCCCATTCTATAGTCTCTTTGTTCATGTTCTTGATTCTTTTTTTTGCTGTGAAGCTCTTTTGTCCGGCACCATTCCATTTACTGATTCTTGATTTTACTTCTTGTACTTTGGGAGTCTTGTTGAGGCATTTGAGTTCTAAGCCAACATGATGGAGATTTGGGCCTAATTTTTCTTCTAGTAGGTGTGGTCCTCCTGCATTTCTTTCATTAATTCTTCAACCCTCTGAAAACTGGGGTCTAGTCAATAACATCACCATCATCAAGAGCAAGGTGTATTTTCACATCCCGGGCTTACCTGAACCTTCAGTGCTGCTGCTGCTGGGCTCTCTGGAGGGTTCTGTGATGCCCCACCCACACTTCCCCTTGGCCCCAGCAACTAGGAGTAATAACAGCTTCCCTTTTCTGCCTACTCCTGTCTCCTTCCATCCCTTTCCGTGGTGTCGATTCCACACAGCCTCTTGATAAGGATCCTGAAAGCCAATATTTGTCTCAGCATCTGTTTCTTGAGGAAGCTAACCTTGGACACCTTCCTCTTCAAATGTTCCTCCATTTACTTCACTTGTGAGTCTACTTTACTGCTTTCTCTTGGTCCTTCTACTACTCTGACCAGCTCATATCTGTTTCTTTGTAGGCTTTCAGTCTCTTCTCTGTCTTTTCTAAGATGGAGTTTTGGCTTGGGATTGTAGCTCAGTGGTAGAGTGTTTGCCTAGCAAACCCTTGCACCACAAAAAAATAATAATAAATAAAAGGTTTTTTAAAAAGGATATTTCCATTTCTCCTCTCAGGAGAATTTACCCATTGCTATGTTTTCAAATTTCACCTAAGTGTTGCTTGCTGACCACACCTCCAACTTATGGGTCCAGATAGGGGATTTAGTAGGGATCTTTGTAGGGATCTAGTCTCTTATGGCCAACATCCAATTTTCTCCTTGACAACTGCTCTTTTTTTTTTTTTTTTTTTTTTGGTGGTGCTGGGGATTGAACTCAGAGCCTTGTGCATAGGAGGCAAGTCCTCTACCAGCTGAGCTATATCCCCAGCCCCACAACAACTGCTCTTAGGTGACTATTTGTAGGTACTTCAAATTTGACATTTCTGGGGCTGGGGCTATGGCTCAGCGGTAGAGTGCTGGTCTCATATGTGTGAGGCCCTGGGTTTGATCCTCAGTACCACATAAATAAAATAAAGGTGTTGTGTCCACCTACAACTAAAAGAAAAATTTTTTTAAAAATATGACATTTCCAAAGCTAGACTGTTTCCTTTCCTCAGAAGCCTGTCTCTCCACCAGGGTTTTCCAGCTCAGTGACTACATCCACCACATGATTCAAGTCAGACACCTGGCTCCATCAATGACTCTCTCTACCCTTGGTCCCTGCAATCATTTAGCAAGTGCTTTCTTTCATATCTCGCTCTAACCATGCAGCTGGTACAAAGACTCCAGAATTTCCCTAGACTTCTGCTTCCTGGTTCCACTCTAGGAACATCATGGGAAGGTCTGTCTGGAGGCAGGCAGGTATTGAACAATTAATCATGCACACAGCCTGGATCAGCTCCCAAGGTGCTCTTTGTGACCTACTCTCTGACAGAGGCACAGAGAAATACAATGAGTCTTAGGCTCCTTGATGCATTATTATCATTTTGACAATAAAACTATGTTCTCTAACCCAGGACGTTGCCTGGGAATTGCTGCCAATGGTCACTTTTATTAACCAGGTATATCCGTATGCATATATCCTTTGTATTAATACAAGCAGTGTACATTTCTGTTTGTTTTGTCCACACTCCTTGTTCCCCAGGTTTCAAGAAGAGGAAAACTTTAGATTTACAGCATGAAAGCAAGCAAACAGAAGCATGGTGGAAACCTCTTCTACAAACAATGCAGTCTATCAAATATTTACTGAGCACTCACTTCATACCAGGTACTCTGCTAGGTGCTGCGAGGGAGCTCACTGGCAAATAAAGCACCATCCCTGTGTTTCCACAAAATAGTTAAGAAAACAAAATGCAACTAATGAACAGGTAGTAAGAGAGAATTGTTTTGTGACTTTGCTTATAAAAATTAATACAGAGAAATTATATGTTAGGATTGCTTCTAAACAATACTCTGCAAATAATTAGAAGCACAGCAAGGACTGAGCAAGAGGAAAAGATCCTGCATTTGTTTTCAGCCCAGTGGGGTAGGTAGCTCTGTAAACATCAGCACCTTAGCTGGTGGTTTCCATGGCAACTGAAAAGTCTAGGGGAGTAATAATGTTGATACTTATCAGAGCGATTAGAATAATAATAGCAAATGCTGAGGCTAACCATGTTTTAGGCACAGGTGATATAACTTGGTAGTATTATCTCATTTAAACCTCACAACAACTCTGTGAGGTGTGAGGTAGCGAGTATTACTGAGGTTGAGAGAGAGAGAGAGAGAGAGAGAGAGAGAGAGAGAGAGAGAATAGGTAGTCTCACATCCTGGAAGTGTTAAAAGCAAGCAAGGACTTGCCCCAATGTCTGTTTGGCTACAATTCATGTATTCTGACCAAAGTCAAGACGTGGCCTTGCCTAATTCCTCTCTTTTGGAGAGGCTAAGAATTCGGAAAGACTTCAGTTGAATTCTATAGAAGAGGTTGGCTGAGGACAGAGGAGCAGCATAAATCCCTTCAGGTATATTCCACTAACAAACATAAGGGGAGAAGGGAAACTTTGTAGGTGTGTGTTACTCACAGATTGCTAGAAAGTCAACTTTTCCTGGAGAATATAATGCTAAGTGAAGTTAGCCAATCCCCAAAATCCAAATGCTGAAGGTTTTCTCTGATATAAGGAGGGTGATTCACTGTGAGGTTGCGACTGGGAACACAGGAGGATTAGAGGACCACTAGAAAGGCCAATGGGGAGGGAGGGGAAGAGAGGGGGTAAAAGGATAAAAAAAAAAAAAAAAAGATGGTAGAATGAGATGGATATCATTACCCCAGGTGCATGTATGAAATGTATGAAGACATGAATGGTGTGAGTATACTTTGTGTACAACCAGAGATATATAAAAATGTGCTCTCTATGTGTAATATGAATTGTAATGCATTCTGCTGTTATACATAACAACTTAGAATAAAGGAAAAAAAAAAGAAAGGAGAAAAAGAAAGAAAGTCAACTTTTTCTTCAAAATACTCCTGAATATAGGGCTAGGGTGCATTGTATAGAGGGGATAAAGAGAGAAATGCAGAGGGTTGTTTTTCCTGACCCCTGTTGGGAGAATGTGTGTAAGGGTGGTCTCATTTTTAAAGATGAACTCACAAATTTAACAAGTAATGCACAAAGTTGAATTTTAATTTCTAAAAAAATGAACAGAACTCTCCCTGTGGGAATCTGTTATCCTTCTAGCAGAATGCCTTGGGAATTGCTGGGAGCAGGGGTGGGCTGCAGCTGACTTGCACCAGCTTGAAAGAGCTGTTGTTAATTTTCCAGGAATTTCCTAAATAGGTTGACATTATGTTGGTGGTTTGAAATCAGCACATTGGGGATACTTACACTTTGGAAATCAATAAATGATATAAATCCTCCAGAGAGCCACTTGTTAGGTTTTTACTAGCATACTACTGCCTAGAAGTATCCAAGTTTTAATTAGCACCCTGCACTTACTTTAGGGACCTTGGTAGAGCTAATGGGGGGAAAACTGGGAGTAGAGTGGGTGTCGAGAAGGAAGATGGGCAATGTAGAAATAGAGCGAGTAATAAACATGCTACAGATGGTGAGTCCAGCCTCTGGCTGCATGTGAGAAGTCCCTGGGGGAACTTTTAAAAAGAGAGACTTCTAGATCTAGAGAAACACCTGGCACATTTGACCCTTGGAGCAGATAAACCCCTCCCTCCTCTGTGTGACCAAGTTATTTTAATAATTCCATAATGCTGATTAATTTAGCATTGTTTACTAACTGATTGTACTATCTGAACTATATAAATTGTTATATGTAATATACAATGTGTGTTATATATAGTGAAATGAAAATGTTATTTTCTTGACTCAGTTGTAGTTTATAAATAATTAACAATTAAAACAATGTTCAGTTTTCAGTGAAAAAATATTACTCAACAAAGTAAGTCATGTATGAAGTGAGATTTACCCTTAGCAAAATATAATATTGTATCTCTTGCTTTTCATTCTGTTGCTCTGTTTTAAATCTGAAACACTAAGAATAAACCTCCTGATGATTTCATAGAGTGACAGAATTGAAGAAACTCAAGTTCTGTTTCTTAGTCTTGACCGAGACTATTGCCATGTGTTATTCTTGTTTATTTAAAAATCTACTGGTTAAATACAGGGAAATGCAGTACCATGGGTGTTGAGAACACAAATGAAGCCAAAAGCAAAAAGCAAATTTAAACTTTCACTGTTAAAAACTTTCTTCAAATGAACGTGTGCAGGTGAGACCAAGTGCTGGGGCTGAGGGTGTAACTGAGAGGTCTCCAGATTTACTTCCATGAACCCCATATGCATATTCAAGGATAGGTGATAATAACGTGCATTTTGAAGCTTGTACAAATGTTATTCAAATTCAATAGTAACTGCTTAGAACTTAGGCCAAAACAGATTTTTTGGGGGAAAAAATATTTTATCACTGACATTGTTTAGAACTGCAGCCCATGGTGACAAAAGAAAGCAGACTGACTTTTCCTTGATTCTATTATTGTTCTTTACATTCTCAAAGACACCCACTTGCTGCCTGCACCTGGGGGTACTGCTCCCCCTTCCCTGCCCTTTGCACATCACTGCCTAGACCCCACCTCCAACCAAAGTATTTAGAATATCTTGGGGGTGGGGGCTTGGTGACTATTTTGGTAAAAACCTCTTTTGTGTGAGTCTAATGATCAGCCAGGTTTGAGAGCTACTGGCGTGGGAACAACAGGGACAGAAATACGAATTGAAATCAAGGGAGAAGGTTGAAACACCCAAGGAGCTGCTTCAGTCTCCAAATTCTAAAACCGCCACCCTTAGCTGCTGCAATGATTGACAGATACACCATCATTGAGAATAATCATATTAAAAGAGCCTCCAAGGGCAACGGTAGAACATTCTTCCCTTGTATCATGAGAAAAATACCCCGCACATAGATACTTAACATGCTAAAACAAGAAAGTCTACTCTCTCATTTAATGATAAATTGTCTTTTTAAAAATTTTATTTCTAGCCGGGCGTGGTGGCGCACGCCTGTAACCCCAGCACTTTGGGAGGCTGAGTCAGGAGGATCGCGAGTTCAAAGCCAGCCTCAGCAATGGCGAGGCACTTAGCAACTCAGTGAGACCCTGTCTCTAATAAAATACAAAAAAGGGCTGGGGATGTGGCCCAGTGGTCTAGTGCCGCTGAGTTCAATCCCCAGTACAAAAAACAAAAAAAAAAAAAAAAAAAAAAAAAAAAAAAAAAAAAAAAAAAAAATTTATTTCTAATTTAAATTTTCATGTCAACTGGATCTTTATCCCTTTTGGTCGCTTTGTTTCCTTCCGAAAAAGTCAGAATTGCTTTTAAATAGTCAGATGTTTTTCTTTGTTCATGTCCCTGTGGATGGGCTTTCTACCTAAAGATCAGACTAAAGGCCAAAATCTGGCAACGGCTACACAGCCTTATATCATGTGTCCTCCCCTTGATACCATTGCTGCTACCTCTCTGAATGCATCTCACTCATTCCATTCCAAACACAGTGGCCTCTTGTTGTTCCATCTCAGGACTTTTGCACTGGCTGTTCCCCCTGCCTGGAGCACTCCTCCCTCAGAAATTTACATGACTCTCTCATTTGCCTCCTTCACATTTGTGTTCAAATCACTCTCTGATATGAAAGAGCTTTATATATTTTATTTGTTTATTTTCAATCTCCTCTGCTATATTTTTAAAGGCAGAATTTCTAAGTAATATTTAGTGCTGTATTTCCAGTGCCTAGCCTCTATAGTTGGCATTTAATAAGTATTTGTTGAATGAAAAAATGAATCAAAATGCACGTGAATAATAATAACAATAGACTTATAAAAAGCCTCTTTGCCTCAATCCTTCTTACTCAATCACACTTCTAGAGGCAACCCCTTAGAATTCTTAAAGCTTTCTTCTGCTAGTTACCCCTAGATCTCTGAATAACAGGAGCCAACTTACATTTCTTGATTTATTCAATTTTAGCATCACCTACTGACCCCTGTTGTGACAGAGCTGGATTTGATTTGCTCGCACTTTCTTAATCATCTCAATGTAGTTACTGTGACTATTTTTAGTTTTTTATTGATTATACTTGTAACTTACTTATACTCTGCCATGTTTATTTTCATTTATTTGAACAGTATCCATTGTCTCCTCAGTTTCTGAGATGAAGATATCTGCCCCTTATGTTTTTCCTCCACTCTCCTCTTTCTTTCTTTTTAATATTTTTTTAGTTGTAGTTGGACACAATACCTTTATATTATTATTTTTTTAAATGTATATGTGGTGCTGAGGATCGAACCCAGGGCCTCACATGTGTTAGGTGAGCACTCTATCACTGAGCCACAACCCCAGCCCAACTCGTCTTTCTTATCCACTGTTATGGTTCGGATGTGAGGTGTCCCCCAAAAGCTTACATGTGAGACAATGCAAGAGGTGAAATGATTGGGTTGTGAGTCTTAATCCAATCATTAGTGGTAACTGAAGGCAGGTAGGGTGTGGCTGGAGGAGGTGGGCATTGAGGGCATGCCTTTGAGGTGTGGATTTTGTATCTGGCGAGTAGAGTCTCTCTCTGCTTTCTGATCATCATGTGAGCTGCTTCCCTCCACTATACCCTTCCGCCATGATATTCCGCTTCACCTTGAGCTTTGAGGAATGGAGCCTGCTGTCTATGGACTGAGACCTCTGAAACCATGAGCCCCCAAATAAACTTTTCCTCTTCTAAAATTGTTATTGTAAAGTCTTTTAGTCACAGCAGTGAAAACACTGACTAAAACATCCCCCAGAAGTTCACGTGTAAGATAATGCAAGAAAGTTTAGAGGTGAGATGATTGGGTTATGAGAACCTCAACCTAATCAGTGCGTTATTCTGCTGATGGGGATTAGCTGGGTGGTAGCTACAGGCAGGCAGGGTATGGTTGGAGGAAGTGGATCATTTGGGGTGTGCCTTTAGGGAATATATTTTGTCCCTGATGAGGGGAGTCTTTCTCTACTTTCTGGTGAAGGGAGTCCTGAGCTGCTTCCCTCTTCCACATTCTTCTACCACGATGTTCTGCCTCACCTTGGGCCCAAAGCAATGGAGTTGGCCATTAATTGACCTAAACCTCTGAAACCATGAGCCCCAAATAAACTTGTCCTCCTCTAAAATTGTTCTTGTTAGGTCTTTTGGTGACAGCAGTAAAAACTGACTAAAGCACTTGCCTCCTAGTTTTCATGTCTTTTCTGATTTATTCGTTTTTATCACCACAATGTGACTTGGATTGCAAGCCTAATCACTACAGTCTTCAAAAGAACCTCCAGGAAAGTGTGGCTGGTACTAAACAACACTTCACTTTCCTCTGGTCTCCATTTTAAATTTGGAAACAGTGTAGAAGGAGGTTGAGATTTGGCAAGGAGAGGCTGGAGGGCCAGTAACTCCCCTTGGAGGCTTGCTGCCAGGATAGCCTTCTGTGGTGGGTGCACCAGGCTTTCAAGGGCCTCAGCTGCACATGATGCCTGCTGCCCCCTTAGAGGACATACCTCTTGGGGAAGGACTCAGGTTGGCCAGGTTTTCAAGGCTGATGTGCCACCACATGCCTTTCCAATGAGTAACAGAGCCGTATGCCAAAGGGGATGGGCGTATTGGCTAGATTGATATATATTCTCCTAGAGACAGTCTTTTGTGAGGAACCAAATTATAACAAAGGTGAGAAGGTGAACAAAGAGCCAAAACAAGGAGTTAGATGAAATGGAAGTCAAATCGCAAATAGAGACAGGTAGCCTGATCACTCCCTCACATGGGAGAAAAGGCTTTGCCAATGTCATCACAATTCCTCAAATTATGACATCTGTGACCTTCTCTGCTGGGACTTGTTTCTCCCTTGTTGTATCTCCATCACCCATCCATCCCCGTTTGACCAACATGGATTTTATAATTTTCCACAGTTCTTATTACAATCAAGTGCAATTGTTCTGTGAGTTGTTCTCCCTTAGGTCAATTAGCACATGCCTGCTTTAAAAATCACTCTCTGAGAGCATCTTATTTTCCTCATTCCTAAATTCATAGCCAGTCATATCACTGTTACCTGCAGGTAAGGATATAATGTCTATTTTCTACTGATTGAATACAACCTGAAAATTCAGTGTCTCATAAATACAGCCAGCTGAGCATCGTATTTCTGTAGTAAGCATATTTCTAAAATGGATGGAGGCATTTCTGCTACAGAGGAAGACTGGTTGGGTGTCAGAGCAGGTTCATGCTGGGCTTCAACATGTTTATAGCTTTGCAATATAATGATTCACTTCTGATAGTCTGTCAGATCTTAAGGGGAACTGAACAAGGAATATTATAGTTAGCCTACTATGCATAGGGTTCCTTTCGTGTTACTTACCATTGTATAGAACCACATAATATCTTGGCTTACGAATTGAAAAAATAAACTTGAAATGAAAAATTTATATACATCCACTTATTTATTGAACATTTAATTAATATTTATTGAGCACCTACTATTTTCTGGGTTTTGCACTAAATCCTTAGGATATAGTACAGTGACGAAGAAGGAAGATTACAATATCTGATCCTATGGAGCCAACAATCTATAAGATAAGAGATAATTTCAAAATATTTACACAAGTACTTTAGTAATTTTGTGAAAAGGGCTAGGAAAGAGAACAGACTCCAATGAAAATGTGAACCTGGAAGTATTGACCTCATCTGGAATAAGTCTGGTGAGTTGGAGACAACACTCCTAAGGAGTGTTAAGTTGACACCTGAAGGATGGGTGTGAATTAACATGGCAGGAGTTGGGGAAGAAAGTTTTGCATGAGTGAAAACTCAGAGGCAGGCAGTAGTGCAGCACAGAACCAATGATGAGGGCTTAGATGGGAAACTTAAGTCCTGGAAGGCAAATCATAGCATTCGCAGCTGGTAACAACGCCAGTCATGCACACATAAAAGACGTTTCAGTCAATGATGGACAGCAGATCTGATGGGGTCTTATAATTTTGTACTGGAGCTGAAAATTTCCTGGTAATGGTACCGCCATCTCAGAGTCTAGTGCAATGTACCACTCTCATGGTTGTGGAGACGCTGCGTACACAAACCTGTGCTGCTAATCATATTAAGTCCACCACATACAATTATGCATGGTACACAATGCTTGCTAATAATCAACCATGTTACTGGCTTATGTATTTACTCAAGAATACTTTTGTCATATTACTCTAGAGTGCGCGCGCGCACACACATACACACAAACACACACACACACACATGAAGGTGTGCCACATCATGTCGGCAGCAGCCTCGTGTACTTCATGTTTACTGAGTCTCTTGATTGCATCATTCTCTGTGGTGTTTGCTTTGATCTCATATTATTTTGTTCATCATGACCCTGAGCACAATAGGCTGTGTGTGTGTGTGTGTGTGTGTGTGAGAGAGAGAGAGAGAGAGAGAGAGAGAGAGAGAGAGAAAGAAAGAGAGAGGGGCTATACCACCTAGGTGTGTGTAAGTATACTCTGTGATATTCACACAATGACAAAACTGCCTAACAAAGAATTTCTCAGAACACATGACTGTGTACCACTTTCTGAATGAAGGTATTATTAGTTCATATGGGTAGAATTTAGTTGCCTGTTTGATAGGCAAAGTCCAGATTCTAGTCTATTGGGATAGTAAATATTTTGGATAAACTAATATTTCTAAGAGCTGGGGTTTCATCTATTCCATATGATTTTAACAACTTTGAAATAAGTACTTTTCTTGCAAACTGGAATGACTAAAATTTTCTTGGTGAATGAATATCAGAGAATTTGGCCGTTCTCATGAATAAATGCTTCCTACCTATGCCCTTTGGAGTTCTTCCTAGTCATGAGGGCCAATTTTAATAATTTAAGTCTACCTTAGAAGAATGTGTATCATTTGTAAAGGTCTGTTGATAAAAGAGTAAAAGATCAAAGGAAACAAAGTTCAGATTCCAAAACTACCAATAGTAGGTATAATTGGATATTCTTTCTTTCTCTTTCTTTTTATTATTATTTTTTAATCTTCAGGTCAAAAGCATCATTTTAAATTCACTTTGTTGTCCATCACACCAATATCTTTCTTGCTTCAATTCTTCCTGTGCCAAATCTCCCCATGCTGACCCATGCTATATTTCTAGTTTCAATTTTTTTTTGAGGAGGTGTGTACTAGGGATTGAACTCAGAGCCACTCAACCACTGAGCCACATCCCCAGCCCCCTCTTTTATATTTTATTTAGAGACAGGGTCTTACTGAATTGCTTCAGTGCCTCGCTGTTTCTGAGGCTGGCTTTGCACTCATGATCCTCCTACCTCAGCCTCCAGAGCTGCTGTAATTACAGGTGTGCACCACCATAGCTCTTTCTAGTTTCAATTTTTATTGTTCTTATCCTTCCATAAGAATATGTGTCTGTGTTGTGCAATTGTGTTTAGTTGTATCCATATGTATGTTATTGAGGTAAGAGCATCTATAGTTACGTGCAAGTGTAAAACTGCTTACTTAGTATCCAAGTACATGTAGGTGTGCAAGGATCCTGTGGTTATAACAGTCTAGGGCTGCACTGCTCAATATGGTTGGCCACTAACCACATTTGCCAATGTAAGTTAACAAAAATTAAAAATCCAATACCTCTGTTGTGCTAGCCACATTTTAATTGCTCAGGTTGTGGACCTGCTCACCTATCATATCAATGTAACTTACAAAAGGATATGACCTGAGCCGTCCTGGCCAGGGATGTGTTAAAGTTTGGTAGCATGATCCATATTCATGTTTTAGCCTTCACTTTCTTACAAATACTTTAGTAGATCCAAAAACTCAGTCCTTATAAATTCATTAAAATTTCTTGTTCTCGGGCTGGGGTTGTGGCTCAGCGGTAGAGCACTTGCTTAGCATGTGCGCGACCTGGGTTCGATCCTCAGCACCACGTAAATGCATTGCATTGTGTACAACTAAAGCAAATAAATAAATATTAAAAAAAATTTCTTGTTCTTCTATGTTTCACACCCTTAAATTATTGGGGGTTTCTCTTTCTTCTTCCCTGTGTTTGCCTCTGTCAGTCCCTTCTCTTTTCTGTGCCACATTGAAGTCTACACAGGCTCCAGGTGAGTCACATCCTCAACCTCACAAAACACCCTAAGGAGTGAGGGGTGTGTTTTATACTCATTGCTTTTCTCACAAAAATCATATTTTTCCCCCTTTCACAGAAAGTTAGGGAGGATAAGGAATGTTAGAGGGCAAAGGTAGAGGGAGGATGGTGTGAAGCTCAAACATCAATAAGCTTTGTCCATCACATGTCAACTGAAGTGTACAAATTAAACTCTATGGGGTCCTTCTGTGGAATGACTTCAGTTCCCAATTTGTCTTATTGCCAATATTCTTACAAATAATTGAGCTAAAAGATTCCCATTAGGTAATAAGAGGATATTTTGAGGAAGTGAGTACAAAAGGGATTTTCCTTATTCTCCCAGTGCCCCAATTATATAGAGTAAATAATGAGGGCTTATAAAAATTGGTTGCCTTCCAGGACACAGGCTTTTCTGTGTAAGATGGATGAGATATCATTTTATACAAATAAATTAATGGAAAAGACATTGCCTCATGCAATGTCTGGCACGTAGTAGGGTTCAATGAGAGGGCTCAGTGACAGGATGAATCCAGGTCAATTGTTGTCAGCTTTGCTGACACACCAGAAGCATCTGGAGTACCAGAGAAAAAAATTATTTTCTGGTTCCCTTCTCCAGAAATTCTGATATAATGGGTCATGGCTGTGGTCTGAGCACTGTCATTTTAAAAAGCCCACCAAGTGATTCTACTGCATAGCCAAGGTTTAGACAAGGTTTCCCTAGTCTACAGGGAAACCATAAATCCTAACATTTTCCTTCAGATCTTTAAAGTCAGGCCACATCATCCTTAGCTTGGCCATGGGATTGGAAGGTCTGGGGCTGATTGGTTCAAGATAAACATTTCATTTTGAAACTTTTCTACTAGATGTGGTCTGCTAGATATTACAAAGTTGTTTGAGTGCACATGAGTGTGTGTGTGTGTGTGTGTGTGTGTGTGTGTGTGAAAATTCTTCTGAGACCTTTGAAGTTCCATGTCCTAGCAATGTTTCCCACACTTGGAAGTTTTGGGAACCTTCCCTCAAGTTGCACTCTAGTTTTGCATCCAAATCCAAAATGAAAGTGACAGTAATTATTAGCATAAGTCAGCAAGCAAAATGTAACAGCCAAAACAGAGAAGCTGGCCTGAATAGTTCTCAATGACGCTTTTATTTTTGTATGTCCACCAGGTTCAAAATCAGCTTATCAATTCTACAGCAGCTTAAGGAAACAGAGACAGTCGGGAATCATTCATTCATTTATATTTTCATTCAATAGCCATCTGCTGAACATCTTCTTCGTTAGGGTTGGTCACACAATGGTGGCTATATTGGATAGCCTGCGTTCTCTGTCTAATGGGAGAGAGGGATAAGTGAAAGAGCAATTGCACTGTGAATATGCCGTGATGAGGGAGGACAGATGCTGTGAGAGGCAAGGTTGGGAAAGCCAACACAGACATGGTCGTCAGGTGGGGGAGTGGTGAAGGAGAAAGTCTGTTGGGGAAAAAAATTTACATTGGGTGAAGTGGAAGCCATGGAAGTAAACTTCTTGGATTTCTCTTCAAGAAAGAACTTGCTGTCTAGCTCCTGAGAGTGCAGTTATCTGGTAGCATCAGATGTTGGTGTCTCAGAATTGGCCCTAGCTTTCAAGCCGAGGCTTGTGTTCTTCTAGGCTGGGGAACAGCATTGTCCTTCCCCCACATCATAGTGCAGATACAAGAGTGACAAGTCAAAGGAAAGAGAGAAAAGGGAGGTAAGGGAAAGATTGTGGCCCAGATCATGGAGAGCCTTGGAGGCCATTGTGATAACACTGTTTGTACTCAAAGTGATATGGGGTGGGAGAGGGCTTTAAGTGGGCCATAACCTAGCTTATTTATCTTTGATTGTATCTTCAGCCCTTGACTTTGCTTCAGTTTGCCTACTCCCCTTCAGTTGCTGACATCTAGCCCTCCTGAGGACTGACTAGCATCTAGGAAAGCAATGCTCCTTACTACTGACTCCTAGTCTGACAGCTTTGGGCAGGCTTTGTGAAGCGGGAGTTCCAAAGAAGCTCTCTGACTTCAAGATTGCTATGTCCTCATGGGTGAGACTATGCAGATTTTTGTACCTAAAAGTTTTGGAGGTCATCAAGCACCTAAGCTGGAAAGTATGCCAAAGGAAAGCCCAGAAAAACTTCTATGGTGACAGGTAAAATAACTGGCTTTTATCCTTAGAAAAGGAGCCACTTTCTTACCTAACTCCAAATTACAATTCCCTTCCATGACTTTCTTTGGTTAGCAGTGAGCTTGACAGAAAGATCTCCATGGAAAGGTCTTGGTTGATGTGCACCCCCAAATGTGGAGCATAGATTTTTATTTCCCCTTGTCTATCTTCTGAAGATTTCCATTCAGAGACTTGAGCTGAGCCTAGAGGTAACAGTTCAGGCAAAAGAGAAATATTTAGATAAAGATTAATTCCTCCCTTGAGGGATGGCTTTATGTTTATAGATTATAAAAAAGATTCTGTTTTCCCACTAATTATTCTTCATTCATTCCAATGTATCCAGATTTAACAAATTGCCTATTAAACATTTTGATTGTATGAAATTTGGTCGATTTTTGTCTGCCCTATATACCTTCTTCTTTTTTTTTTTTTTTTGTTTATTAGTGATGTCAAACATTTTTTATAAATGTATTGATTGATTAGGATTTCATTCCTGTCACTGATCTTAAGGTTTCTTGAGAAGGCTTGTGACGTGATAGCTTTCTGTTTAGCTGCAGTCCCCACACGTGGCCTGGATGTGCTTTGAAGTTAACTTTCTAATAAAATCAGTGTCATCAAAAGCAGTTATTTATGACATTGCCTGGTCCCAAGGAATTCAAATAACAGGAAGATAAATGTTGCAAATAAGATCAAGTCAGTTCTAGTCTGTAGCTCTCTTCTCTACTTGAATCTCTGAGCTATATGTCCTTGACCATCCTTTGTCCCAAGTGTCATGTTAAAGACAGTGACCATGACCACCACCATCACCAAAAAAAAAAAAAAGGTCAGAATTAACAAGTTATAAGTAGTAACAGTGAATAAACTTATAAAAATATTTGGCATTTGTAATAATAAAAGAGGAGGAAGGAGAAGATATTCAGAGCAGACAAAAATAGAAATTTTCAGCAATCAAAATGGTTCTTCATATTAGCAGTTGATTAAATCTGGATACAAAGGAATATCTTGAAAATTTATGTTTATAAAAAATTTTTATTGGCATCATAACACGTTCATATCAAGAAATCGGGGTACAAAACTATATATGCAAATATATTCTTAACTTTAAAAATAAAAGCATTTAAAAAGAATAAAATGCCAACAATATTTATTTGGAGGTGATGCAACTATAAATAATTTTACTCTCCTCCAAATATTTTTCTATATTTCCTTCAAATATTTTCTGATTTTCTAAAATAAATATGTAGTTGGAAAAGCCAACTAAAATAAGTTTTAAGAAAAAAATAACAGATATTAAAATTATGCACAATTTTTCCTGTAGTACAATTTTCACAGAAAAAAAAGTTTAAAAAATAATTTTTGGAATTCATCTAATATTGCTGTTGGCTTTTCCTTGCAGAAATATGATGTGATAGCAATAAAATGTTGTTCATGAAGTTGTGATTTAAATGGTTAGACCAGTCTTGGGAGTAATTGCCAGGGTCAGTCCTATAGGTTAGCCATATTATCTTTTCTGGTCACTAAAGCTAAATAGCCATTGTAATTCTTTTTTTTTTAATTTTTTTATTATTTATTTACTTATTCATCATGCACAAGTATAGTATCTTTTTACATACAACTGCTTGTATACAAAGTATATAAGTACAATTCTTTAGTGTGATTTGACACATTTAGAGGACACAGATCTACTTTCATTGTAGCCCTCTACCACTTTTCAGTGCAAATAGTGAAAAAGGGGGAAATCATGAGTCCTTTAAGTTGATAGGCAAGAAGAAGGAAGTGGGGGACACCTGAGAGATCAAGTGGCACTTGCAAGATCCTGGGAGTGAGAGAAAGTCCGTGATGTCTACTGACACCTGCTAAATCCTTCCCATGTGCTTCCTAAACAGAAAATTTCCAGATTTTTCCATTGAATCCAGATTTAACATTATTGTGAGACATTTTGGCTGTTGTGATTGTTGATTTTGCATCTCTTCTTTGCCCTCGTTGATTGCTAATGATACTGAATATTTTTAACATTTATTCACCATCAATATTTGTGAATCATCATCTCTCTGAGCCTGAGCTCAGTCCCATGTGCTTTGCCTTTATGATTTAACTCACCCCTCATAGAACATAGAGATAGGTGTCCTATTCTCCACTTCACAGATGAGGAAAAAAAGACCCAGACAACTAACCAGCCTAACCATGCTTGCAAATGATGATTTTGGAAATTTAAACTGCACTCATAGCTCATTCTGAAAATGTGTGTGTATGTGTGTGTGTGTTTTTTCAGGTGAGTGCCCAATGTGCATTCCTTTGTTCATGTGATGGAGTTTCCCCCACCTAGTCACCTAAAGCATGGAGAGGTGAAGGAACTCACCATTGGCCACAGAGACAGCAGAGAAACACAAACCACCTGACTCACGATCTAAGTAAATAAATTGTAATTTGTATAGGAATCTCAAACTAGTAAGGCAAAGGGTTCAAAATGGGGTGCAGGCTTTGGGTGTGGGCAAGTATTACTGGCAAGAAGATTAATGAAAATCAAGAAAAATTATGGAAGGTGAACCCTGTGAGGATCTGGTTTGGGGAGAACTTTGGAGCATATTGATAAGGGGAGCATTGATATACAACTACTGGTTTCCCCAGGGGATTAGGCTCCCCAGCTCCCCAGGATCTAGAGGGTTTTCTGAAGGGCAGATCAGAGGGTCTTACTACTTCTGGACAGGAGAGCAGAGAACATCTTCAATATTTGGACATATTAGCAGCAAGCAGGACTGGGAAGAAAATTCAGGCTCAAGGAGCCAGGCAAAAAAAGAAGCTAGGTGAAGAAGGGGCTAAAGTCTAAAAATTACGTTGGTCCTAAATCAGGCCTCCGTGAAGTATGTCCCAGTACCCTCCACGCTCTTGTAAAATGTGTGATGCATCTAATAGTCCATTGTAGGAAGAGAAATGAAAAATAAGAAAAGTATAGCCCCAGGACCATGGTCCTGCAGAGGGTCTTTACGCCAATTCCATGTTTCAAAGGATACAAGAATTATAGAGAACCCTCTCCAGGCAAGCTATTTAATGAAGATAAAAATCAGTACATTTGAATCTTGGATGACCTAGAGTCATTGTCTTCTGAAATTGTCAAGACAATTCAGAGAGTTCTCAGAGAGCCAGACCTATACTTATTCATCTTTAGACCTTTATTTAATTAATTTATTTATATGTGGTGCTGATAATTGAACCCAGTGCATCACACATGCGAGGCAAGTGCTCTACCACTGGGCCACAACTCTAGTCCTATACTTATTCATATTTTGGAGGGGGTCGGGGTTGGGGTACTAGGGATTGAACTCAGGGGCACTCAGCCACTGAGCCACATCCCAGCCCCATTTTGTATATTATTTAGATACAAGGTCTCACTGAGCTGCTAAGTACCTCACTGTTGCTGAGGCTGGCTTTGAGCTCACAATTCTCCTGTCTCAGCCTCCCGAGCCCATGGGATTACAGGTGTGCGACACCATGCCCAGCATACTTATTCAACTTTGATTCCCTGTTATGGTTTGAATGTGAGGTGTCCCCCAAAAGCTCATGTGTGAGACAATGCAAGAAGGTCCAGAGAAGAAATTATTGGGTTATAAGAGCCTTAACCCTATCAGTGAATTAATCACCTGATAGGATTAATTGAGTGGTAACTGAGGCAGATGGGGTATGGCTGGAGGAAGTGAGGCATTGGGGGTGTGGCTTTGGAGTATATATTTGTATCTGGCAAGTACAGCTCTCTCACTCTATCTGCCTCCTGATCATGATGTGAGCTGTTTTCCTCTGTCACACTCTTCTGCCATGATGTTCAGCCTCACCTTGAGCCCTGAGGAATGGAGTCTGCTGTCTATGGATTGAGACCTCAGAAACCGTGAGCCCCCAAATAAACTTTTCCTACCCTAAAATTGTTCTGGTCAGATCCTTTAGTCACAGCAGTGAAAAGCTGACTAAAATATTCCCCCATAGAACCTAATATGGTATCTTGCTCACAAAAGTGAAGTGAATCAAAGACACCCAGCTGTCTTTCCAGGTTATGTTAAAGAACCTAAAACCTATAATCCTACAATCACAATTTGGTATAGTTCTTCCCAAGCACTTTCTTTGGGTTTGCCTCAGTGGAACTCCTCAGCCACCAGTTTGCCTCCTACCCAGTAAGTACCAAATGATTTGGCTTTGGTTGGTTTTCAATATACAGAGCCAAATCTATTCATCATAGAAATGATTTAGAGAAATGTAATAGATTTATCATCTCTGAAGCAGAATGTTTGAGAAGGTGGCAAGACATCTCCAATTGCAAATACAACCCTGTGGCAAATAAGTCTACAGATGAATTACTTTCTAAGTTTTTGCATGTTGGTTGTTCACATGCACAGTGGACACTACTAGCCCTTCATCAGTAAGATAAAAATTTCAAGTAGTTTTGCAGAGTGTGATGGAATGATCTGGCCAGATAAGAAACAAAACAGGGTAATTGGACCATGAATAGAATCATCATTACTTCCTATAACATTTCTTTTTTTTTTTAAATTAATTTATTTTTTATTCTAAATTGTTAGAAATGACAACAGAATGCATTAGATTTCATATTATACTCATGGAGCACATTTTTACATACCTCTGGTTGTATACAAAGAATATTCACACCATTCATGACTTCATACACGCACTTAGGGTAATGATATCCATCTCATTCTACCATTTTTTTCCTTCTTTCTTATTGGTTCATTAAAAATAGCAATATAGATTAAAACTCACTTACACTTAAAGAAATAAATTAGCCCACCAACTCTGAACCTCCTACCCTAAGCCAGGTATTGTGCAATGTGCTTTCTAGGTAATCCTTCACCCTACTCTCCATCCTTCTTTCCTTCCTCCTTCCCCGCTTCCTTTCTCTTTCTTCCCCTCTCTCTCTTTTATCCTTTCTTTCCTCTCCCTCCCTTTTTCCTTTTTCCCCTTCCTTTCTTCCTGGATCTTGCTATGTTACTCAGGCTGCTCTCATGGGATCAAGTGATCCTCCCTCCTCAGTTTTCTGAATAGCTGGAACTTCATGTGTGTGCCCCATACTCAACTTATTCTTCCATGTATGAATAGTTTCAGAGATTAAGTAGATTTTCTGAGACCAAATAGCTTTTAAATAGAAGTCAGAATTTTAATGCAAGTCCAAGTTCATTTTTTAAAAAAATTTTACCTACACTACAGTTTCTTCATCATGTTCCAGGATAGGAAGGACTTTGCCTGTGAACTGTTTATCCCCAAATTGCCTTTATCATGGGACCCTATCAAAAGCTTGTGCAAAGATCTAAATAAATCATAAAGAACCATATTTCCTTTTTTGAAATCTTTATTTTGTTCCTCCAAGAACACTATGAAGCCCAAAAGATGCTCAGTGGAAGACTGTGGTCATCCAAACTCAATCTCCATTCCAGTGAGGAGCAAATTTGATTTGCACAAGACTCAGATGTCAAGCAACTATTTGCTTCCAGAAGCGAGGAAGGTTTTTCCAAAGTCTCTTTAAATTTTCTCTGGAAATATGGGTCCAATGGAATAAAGTAGCCAAGCCTACCTATTGCATAGGATATCTATCACCTATTTTAAACTTTCCAATTTTTTTGAAGCTATAAAAACATCATATGTTATTATAAAACATTCAGAAAGCAGAGGTACACAGGTACAAGTAAACATCTTTGGTAACAGCCCCTTTAATTCACTCCCACCTTGGGAGGGAACCATTAAGTGATACTACAGTGAATACTGCAAGATCTTTCACACCTCACCTCTGTTTGCTGCTGCCCATGTGTGTGCACACCCACATCGTTCCATACCTTGCCTTTTATGAAAAAATGTGAGCATACTCTACTTCATTCCACAACTTGTGCCACACATGGAATTTTATGTCAGGCCGTCATAATTCTGTCATCAAGGGGAGTAACATTGCCTCCCCACTTACCTTTATAAGGATTATAAAGGATTTCCATGAAGATAAATCATACCTTGAAAGGTGCTCAAGCATGGTTGTACAGAAAGAAAATGAAACTCAAGGTTTTGAGATGGTCACTGATACATTATTTTATGGGGACATGTTATACAGATTATAATGTGGTAAGTTCCAAAGAGAGTAAGGACAAGGAAATAACTTCTCCTTTTCCTATCCTGAATGGGACACTTCGTGATCTGCATATTATTAAAAAAACATGAAAGTGAGGTCAGGCTTGGCAGGGAAATTGCTGGCTACAAGCTTTTAGGACAATTAAGAAACAGCAGGATCATTCTGGCACAAGCTTCAACCAGTTGGCAGAAAAATGCCTCTTCTGCTCCTACGGTGACTGGCAATTCTAAGTAAATGGCTAAAATTGCCTTTCATGTCTGCCGACAACTTCTTTCCTCAAGTCTTTGAGTTTTGTTGAATTCTCTTTGATAATGGGGTTATCTTCTCTATTAGGGTAAATTTGACATCTATAGGGATTATTTCAATTCTCACAGGACAAAAATTCACTTGTTTCCAGAATTACAAATCTTTCTCAAGTCTGTGTATAAAGTTTTTCCCTAAAAGTTTTCTTCTTTAAATCTTCATTACCATACACAAAGACTGTTTTATATGATTAGTGACACATTAATAGGCATTTTTGAAATATTGAAAATAGCTTACAGGCCCCTATTATTATTTTTGATGAAGTCCAAGAATTTGGAACTCCAGTTAGGATATTGTCAACATGAAAGGTCCATACTTACTTAAATTATAAGCTGTCAATAAATATTACTTTTCTTCCAGGTTCAATTTACAATTTCCCCTGAAGCTACATTTGCTGACCATTCTCCTACCACCACCAGTACCTGGCTGGGTGGCACCAATAATTTCTTGTTGGCTTGCCCCTAAAAGCCAAAAGCTGAGAGGTTGAACACTCAGCACCCACAGCAAAGAGTTCTGCATCCACAGATTCACCCAGCTTCAGATGGGAAACATTTTTTTTTTGTACCAGGGATTGAACTCAGGGGCACTCGACCACTGGGCCACATCCCCAGCCCTTTTTTGTATTTTATTTAGAGACAGGGTCTCACTGAGTTGCTAAGTGCCTCGCCATTGCTGAGGCTAGCTTTGAACTCGCGATCCTCCTGCCTCAGCCTCCCAAAGTGCCGGGATTACAGGTGTGCGCCACCTGCGCCCGGCTAGATGGGAAACATTTTTAAGTGTTGTATAGTACCAAACATCTACAAACTTTTTTCTTGTCATTATTCCTAAAACTATATCATATACAACTATTTACATAGTGTTTATATTTTATTAGGTATTATAAGTAATGCAGTGGTGATTCAGAGTATATGGGAAGATGTGTATAGGTTATATATGAAATACACCATTTTTTATAAGGTCCTTGAACATATGAGAATTTGGGTATCTGTGGGGGCTTTTGAAACAAACTCCCCATGGACACTGAGGACTACTGCGTAGCACAATGGTTGAGAGTAGTCTTGGCATTACAATGGCTCTGCACATTAAGTTGGAGCCTCTCTAAAGTGGAGAAGATGTGGTACATGCCTCAGAAGGTTGTTTGAGACAATTGATGATTCCACATAATAAAGCACCTCAAACACTGCATGGACCATAAAATGTTTGTTATTCCTGAATCCTTTTTGCCCAAGTCCATTCTCGTTAACTTGATTATTGGAATGAGATTAGTAGCTGTCTATGCTACTGAGAGGAGGCTGTCTTGATGGAAACAGAGAGGAAGAAGATGGTACAAGTCCAGTCATCTCCCCATCTCAGTGGGGGCAGGGAGCCAGGCTGCCTGGCTTGGCACTCACTAGCTAGCACCATGAGCAACTTTCTTAGTGTCTTTGAGCCTCAGTTTCTTTATCTATATACAGGGAATGACAGTTGTCCCTGAGCATCGGGCTGCTGAGAAGACCAAAGCAGTCTAAATAGAGGATTTACACATAGTATATGCTCAATGCAGTTGGCAACTAAGCTACTTCAAATACAGCAGGTTCAAGTCTACTTCTGTTGTGTACCTGCCATGTGTCCACTCTGTGTAGGAACTTCATTTAATAATGACTCACAAGGGACACTCATTGTCTTCACTTAATCATGAATGGAGACTAAGGCTTTGAAAGATTGAATGATGTGTAGTCATTCTCAGTGTAGAGGTGACTGAGCTAAAATGTGACCCCAGGTCTTCTGATTCATGATGTTTTTTCTAAACCCCTAGATGATATCTTCACAAGCCACGACTATCTGATTAACCTAAGAATTCTCAGGGTCCATCAGGATGTAGGGTAGAGGGTCTGTTAGTCTCTGCCTTCTTACTGTCAAAAACTTTTTCAATTATCTTTATGATCCATACATATGTAAATGCACAATATACTTTTAACAGTTCATCAATATAACATAGATTATTTTCCCATAATCATACCCTTGGATTCTTTCCCCTCAAAGTTTCATAGACTTTCTGGAATATCTAAATGACTATTTTCAACTAGGAGCATTTTTCCCCCTTTTCCTTTCATTCTAAAACAGCAAGTTGACTCCTCTTCTTCCTGGAAGCCTTTCTAAGTCATTACAAATAACATTTTTCTTTATAGTTCTCAAATGACCTTTAGTGCAAACATTTCTTTCTTCTTCCTGGGATGGGTGCTGACATCACTCTCTTAGGAACACAAAGGCCTCCACAAGATTGATTTGTCCTGCTGAGACTTTGGAAAGGGTGTCTTCTTCTCTGCCCACATCTTAATTCTCAATTGGGGGTAGAGAATATTTAGCAATGCGTTTCTTTTCCTAGGGTTTTTTTTTTTTTAGGTTGATTTTTAAAAGTCAGCTGTTTTAACAACTGCTTTGGAAAACTTTATTATCCCCAGTCAGAAGTCCAGTTTTATATCTTTTAACCAATTATTTCTTATCTTTGGTTACTTCTGCTCCTTTTTTATTCAAATCAGCCAGCATCTGTTCCCAGGATTCAGTGCCAAGGTGCCACCCAGCTTAGAGAAACTAATCTTTGATCTTTTTCTTTTGCCTCTTCTTGGTACCAACACGCTAGTTATCATCCCCAATTCCCCCCACATTCTCAATACTTCCCTTTGCAAATTCACTTGGGATTTTTAAAAAGAAAGGAAAACTTAAAAAGAAACCCGATGAAGCTTATTTGGATAAATGCTGAATTAAGGCAGCCCTAAGCTGTGTGGTTTTCTCTGAGTTTGCTCAGTTCTGTCTAGATATTGTGTGGCTTAATGGGAAAAGATGCTGCCAATTTAGAACACAGCAGAAGGATTTTCAGCAGCAACTCCTCCCGTGTTGTGGGTCCCTGGTAAGTTTCCCAGGGATTTGTTACCCAGGTAGCTTTTTCACGTCATGGGCATAATGGTAGAAGCCACCTCTGTAGGCCAAAAGGAAGGCACAGAATTAATATCAGGAGAAAGGCACAGGATGGCTCCTTTCTTACCAGGAACAGTCTCTGGTATTTGCAGTTACTTCCCTTTTAGTTCTTAGCGCAAACAGGTTCTCTTTTAAACAGAACTAACAATGGTTTTGCCGTTTCCTACTGACCCACACTGAATTTTTGCCGTTTGTTTATTTATTTATGAAAGTCTTCTATTGACGCCTGGTGATTCTTGCAAATAAATAAATCACTATTGCAGGCATTTGTTAAGTTACATGGAGCAACAAAGCAGTTTTTAAAGTGACGAAAAGGACTTTTCAATCATGAAATCAATGAAGAGTAATTTAATGCCTACTCTGTGTCAGATACCACATTTACCCCAGGAGGAAAACGGCAAAGAAAACAGACACAGGCCCTGTCTTTTGGGACTTACAGCTCAACAGATGTCTTCTGCTCCCGCAGCAGTAGTCTCAATGTGAACCGAGGCTTTTCTAAGTCAGATATAAAGCTGGCTGTATTTTTATGGCCTTTGAGATTAGGATAGTTTTTATATTTTTAAATGCTTAAAAAAATTCAAGAGAATAATAATATTTTGTGAAACGTGAAAATTACATGATATTCAGACTTCGGTTTCCATAAATAAAAGTTTATTGGAATGTAGCCTGGCCCACTCATTTATGTATTGTGCATGGCTGCTTTTATGCTGCCTTGGCAGAGCTGAAGAAGTACAGAGACTATACAGTTGGAAAAGCCTAAAATGTTTATTATCAGGCCCTTTATAAAAATAGTTTCTTCTGAACTGTGGTCTAGAAGACCTTCAGGTACTACCACTTTGTGTCGTACAGTTCTAGCCATCTCTTAAATTACCGAGAGACACACTAAGCCCAAACAGCCCCTTCTCACTGCATGGCATGGCATACAGGGCGAGGCATAGAAACAACAGATGTTGGCACATTTATAAGCATGTTTGAATTTTCTTAAGCCACAAACTAGTGTATGCAAGAAATATATGACATGATTTTTTTTTCTAATGCAACATGATCCACTTACTACCATGCAACCCTACTTATTTCTAGAAATCCTCTATGTTTTCTCAGTTTTTTCATCTTAAAGTTCAGCTAATTCTGTTTTTTTTCTCTATTGTCTTCCTTCTCCTCTAGGTGGCACCTGTGTGGGATGGTCTACATGGCATGCTGGTAAGGCCCTGAGCTGTATCCTGCCTCTGGTTACCAGCATTCCAAGAGTGTCCCTGACCTCACCTGGTCTTGTTGCTTTCCATTGTAATGTCCCTTTGTCACCTCTGCCAGATATCTGGGTCTAGTGTTCTGCTAACCTTGACTTCTCAAGTGTAGACACTGTGCGCTGCTCTTTTGTTTTCTTTAGGACTGCTGGAGTTGAGTTGATAAGCCCAGCTTTATTTAACCCTGCCTGGCACCCCAGGACCTGGGATGGGAATCATGTCTGCCTGAGAAGGTCCTTGCCCTTACTGCTGCCAGTCAGTCAGCTTCTTGAGTGGAAAAGGCCCCGAGCCTCTTGCTCCACTGCAATCGCTTCTCATGAGTTGGAAGAACAGGGTGTTTTCTCTTTCAAGGCTGTGGTCTGGGGAGGGAGGAGCAGGCTTCTTCTCCATAGGCCTTTCAGAAAGGAGCCAATTTGTCTTTCCCTGTTCTAAGCATGCTTTAGCTAGCTCAAGTTGAACCTATTGGCTCCACTGGATTCAGTAACCTCAGGCTCTGGTTAGGCCAGATGGAAAATCAGTCCTGGAAAAAAAAAATGTGAAAAACCTAGGCAGAAAAAGTCATTACCCCTCCCCACCCCCCATAAATCTAAACACACTAAGCCCATTGAAAGACTTGCCAGGAAAATGCGATTTTCAGTTTTCTCTGTGGGTTCAATTTATCTTACTGCTCAGTAGTCAAGTTGAATTAGATCCAGAACCAGATACAATTCAACCCTTTTTATTTGAAGGGAGCCTCCCCCACCTTCCTGTTGGTGGCCTAGCTGTCGTATCCTAAGGACTGGTGTTTCCCACATTAGGAATTGCAGCCTATCTTCCTTTTAAATATCCGAATTGCATGCCACTTAAGTTTCCCTCTTTCAGATAAATCAGCAATTGCATCTTTTCAGCTATGCCTCACTAAAGATGAGAAACTCTCAGGATTGCATTTTACTTCACTGAGTTTTGCGTTTTGAAGATGGCAATTCTGCATCTTACGATTGACCTTGCCCTGAAGCACAGTCTCATCTATCATCCAGACCATTCAAGTTTGGGGTTTTGAAAGATATGTAATAGAATGGAATATAAAGAACAACACACTTGTCCAGGTGACTCGAGTAGCCACATTCACCCTACTGTTGAGGATGTGATTAGAATATGCACTGGAATATGCACACTTCCACAATTATGTGCAAAGTAAAACACAAAGCATCCCCCTCTTTTTATCGACAATGATCATAGTTCCCATCCTATAAAGCAAGGAACAGACTAGAATCCAGGTATATTTCTTATCTAAATGGCCATATGAAAATTAATTTATAATTTTCCCAATGGAAATAACTTATTTTCTCACATTTATTGCCCACGTAAAGATAGGTGTCTGAAGACAGATTCCTTCAGGATAGAGTGAGAGAAACCTTTCTTCAATCTCCCTTGGGTAGTCTTAATATATAATCAAAAGTCTTTAACATGCCTCTGTCAAGAGATGGAACTTGATTCCCTTTCTCTGGAGTATGAAAAGGACTTATCAATTCTAATGAATGAGAATATGGCAGAGGTGACTGTCACTTACAAAACCTAGAATGTAAAGGTACCAGTGGCTTCCTCCTCATTCTCTTGGATTGCTCACTATGGAAGAAGCCAATGTAGTATCACGAGGATTCTCAAGCAGTCCTGTGAAGAGGGTCTCATGTGAGGAACTGGAGCCTTCCTCCACCAGCCATGTAAGTGAGTCACACCAGAAGCAGATCTTTCACCCTGGTCAGGTTTTCAGATGACACAGTCCTGACCCACATTTTGACTGCCAACCATGAGAAGCTTTGAGACAGAGCTGCTGGGCTAAGCTGTTCACAGGTTCCTGACCCACAAAATCTGTGAGATAATGCATTTGTTGTTTTAAACCACTAAGTTGTCAGTAACTTATTATGCAGCAATAGATAATATTCCCCTCTGAAGAATATTTCATTGGTGATGAGAATTTTATTATATGTGTTATTTATGAATACTTTTATGTTTAATTGTCATAAAAATAATTAAGTAGCTTTCCCAAGGAACAAGGTTGATAAAATAAATAACATATTAGTATATACCTGAGCTGCTTGAACTTGGCCAGACATGTTCCTAGATAATTCAAAGATAATTGAAATGCTCCCTCACATCAGTCACTTGAGTGGATAAAGAGGAAGTTGGGTCCAGCTTTATCAATCAACTTTGTTGTAATAGTAGAGTTAAGAGCATATTGTGATGATTTTAAATACTCTTGTACATTCTTTGACAATCACTTCATGGAGAACTGGGACCAATGCTAGTCACTTGGTTGTAACTAGTATGTGGCTCAGTAGACATCCTCAGACCAAGTGCCAGCCAACAACCAGTCAGTATCAACCACCAGACATATCAGTAAGGACATCTGCTAGTGAGTATTGTCACCCTCTATCAACTCCCTCCCAACTATCAAGTGACCCCCAGCTTGTCTTCCTACTTGAGGCCCCAGATGTCATGGAGCAGAGACAAGGTGTCTCCACTGGATGCTGTGCAAATTCTTGTCCCACAAAATCCATGGACATGACAAAATTGTTCTTTTGCAGCACTAAGTTTTATGGTAGTTCATTACATAGCAATAGAAACCAGCACAGACATACAAAACTTTTTTTTCTTCTTTCAGATTAGTTTAAAACAATCTGGTTCAGAGATAAGAACTAACTAGCCAAGGGTTTTAAGTTATGACACTTAGAAGATGTATAGTTTGGTTAAGGATGGCCATGTGAGAGACCAAGTACAGAGACATCATATGTTTTTTGCTGTGTTGTTTTATGTTGCAGATTGCACATCTCTCAAGGAGAACATTAAAAATCTCATTAGATAGTAGATACAGAGATAAAATGAGTAAGCATATAGTTTACCTTTGAATATTTTCCCCCACTTGAAAAAATTTGCAATTTTGAAAAACTTCAGAGAAACAGCAAATCCCACCACCACCACTCAGAATTTATCCAAAGTTAACATTTTTCTCTTCCTATCTCTTTAAATAAGGAATGAGCTATCAAATACATTTAGAGCTCTCTACTCCCACCCAATTCCATTTATGTCATCCCTGGAGGTAATCACTATTCTGAAGTTAGTATTTCTCCCTTGCCTTTTCCCTTTTATTATTTTTAGAATCAACAGTTCTGTAAGTTATCTTATAATTGTGTGTATTGAGAGTCAGTTTTAATAATATCATCATGAATAAATAAGTTGATTTGGTTAAGATGCCATAGACAAATATTTGCTCTCTTACTCCCTAATGGATTGAAATTTTCAGGATACGTGCTCTCCATCTAGTGGTAAAAATGGGATAACCATAGGTACACTTGTGTCTGATGTAGAGGGATGAATCACAGAAAGTGACTTCTGGGGATAGGACCCTCTTCTAGTCTGTATGAAGGCTATGCAGATGAGTAAAAGATAGACTGTGGCTCTCAGGGTGCTATACTCCATGGAATATTTACCATGCAATCCTATGATGGACACATGTGAAAGCTCAGAGAGGAGAAGACATGTGGCCAGGTCATACAACTAGTGATTAGCTGAACAGTGAGTCAAACTCTACCTTTCTGATTTGAAATCCCATTCTCTAAAGTGCAGATAGTACTTTAAAATGTCATTTTAATATTAAAACAAATACTAATTTCATATGAAGTAGAATGCAAACCTTGATAGATTTAAAGGATAAAAGAGAAGAATGTTCAAATAAATTTAGCTTGTTTTTTGGGTTGCCCCCACCCAACTTTAAATCCAGAAATTTCTGCTCTTAGAAATCTCTGAGAACCTTTAAGAATCCAAAGAAGCTCTGCTTGGGGATAGCATCCTAGCATAGAGCACGGGAGGGTTTGGAGAATAAAGTATGGTGCTCAAAAGACCATCAGCAACCACGATACTAAAGATGTTAATATCCAGTTCAGATCAATCAGACCAGACACTGAACCTAGCAACCAGCATAGCCATAATGATTCCTATCTTCTTCTTCATGACAAAAGAAGCTATGTGTCCTAGAAAAGAGAAAGGCACCTAAGGAAGGACAGGGTTTAATAAACCATGCACTAGATATTCCTTCACCATGACCCAAGCCTGTTCTTTCATGCTCCTGCCTTCATTAGTCTCCCAAATCATAAGTTTATCCTCCACTTAAATTCTGGATGGGACTAGAATCCAATCATGATTTCTGCTACATCTCATTGGTCCCCTGGTCCTACTTTGAGGGATAGAGAAGAAGGTATGACTAAGGGCAAAAAGCCCAGATGATATGAGCTCCACTGGAAAGGGAATTTTCTGGATAGAAGAGCATACAGAATTAGTTTGGGCATGGATTGGAAAAGAAGGCAGTAACATCATGGTGGGTGAGGGGGACAGCATAAGAAAGCAAGGTCAGAGAGGAAGGGGGGGTTCAGATGTGGGGGGAAGGAAGACCTGCTGTGCTTCCATGTCTAACAGCAGTTGGGAGCTGTTGGAGGATTTTTAGACAGTGAAGGAGAGGCCTGTGACAAGATAGATTTGTGTTTTCCAAAGATTACTCTGGTGAGATAATGAATTCTAGGATGGAAAGACTCGAAGCAAGGAGGCTGGAGATTTCTCAGTGGAAGGGGATTGAGATGGTAGTAGTTTGGGTGAGAGCAGTGGTGAAGATTGAAACAAGAGAATAGATTCTGAAAATTGTTTGTAGGCAAAGGACTCCCTCTGATATTATCTAGCCCAACTCCCTCATGTTACAGATGAGGAAGCTGCGGTTCAGAGAGGTCATGTTGGGTCAACGTCTGTGAATGGCAGAACCACCACTCTGATGCAGGCTCTTGATTTCCAGCCTAAAACACTTCCTGTTGGACCACGTTACTTTCTATTATTTTTTTGTGTGTATGTCTTTATCCCTTTCACCAGATTATAAATTTCCTGAAAGCAGAGAAGCTGCCTTACACTTGAATGACTGATTAACTTTTATTTTGCAAGGGCTGTCAGCAAGCCGCATGGTAGATGAAATGTGGTGAGGCACAGTCCTTCCGTCCCAAGATCACTCAACTCCAGGCACTCAGAGGGAGCTCCTTAACACTTCTTAAATTGAAATGAAGTTGAATTATATATAAGCGTTCCCATTGACATAAAATAAAATCCTATTGAGATTCAGATTCCAAGAGGAAGTTCAGAATCATGCTTAAGAGAAGGGGAAATGAGTAGAGGAAATCCACATAAATTCTTTATGGAGGAAAAGACAAAGCCTTTGTAGGAACTGTCCCAGCAGGCCCTCAGTCAGGAAGCATTTGCAAATGCTCTTCCCTGAACCTAACCCCAGGTGGCTTCACATGGGTTTAGCTGAGGGTCCACATACCTTTCAGGACTTGGCAATGGAGACGGTGGTGGAAAGGGTGAATAAATGACAAGTAATTCCAGGAACTCCCTCTCTTTCTATTTCTGTCTCCAGAAAGGCAAAATGGGGTTGGCTGAGGCTTCGTTTTAGGAGCTGTTTTTAATCCGGAGGAATATGCAGGACCAAGTGGCAGCTCTAGGGAAGCAAACCAATGGGCTGGCTTCTCACACCAGTTTCTGGCTTAGGCTTCAGACTAAAATAAAGGAAAACGAGGGAGAGACTCAAGTTTACATGTTGTTTGATCTGATTCACTAAGGTAACCGAGCAGAAAGGGATTATGTGTATAGCCCGATATAAATTATTATCAAGGATTAAGTCATAACCAAGAATAAAGGATGTTCATTTAACACAAGCATTTCCTATGTACCTCATTCAGGAGCCCAGCTTGACAGAGAACTACTGGAGGGATCTGCAGATTCACTTCAGGTAAGGGGGAACCCTTCCCATCTGGTGTGCTTGGCAGGATCCAACGCAGCCATCTGGAAAACCTCAAATAAAACAAAGATGCCATTTGGTTTCAGACAGAGTGCCAAACACCTGTGTATGTTATTAATCATGAAGTTA
Source organism: Tamias sibiricus (assembly GCA_025594165.1). Taxonomy (NCBI): domain Eukaryota; kingdom Metazoa; phylum Chordata; class Mammalia; order Rodentia; family Sciuridae; genus Tamias; species Tamias sibiricus. Next base: position 134,717,022 of record CM046663.1, on the reverse strand, counting down.
TTGAAAATTAGCTTTGAATAGCTCAAGTGCTAATGATGAATGAATTAAGATCACTCCCTGTACTTTGTACTCATCCTTTCTCGAGGTATGTACGGTGCTGGCTAAGGCCCTGCTTGGACCAGTTCTGTTTCCTGGGCTCTCAGCCTTTGCTTCTGTGTCCTCCCCACTCCCTCTCTGGTATCTGGTGCCTTCTTGCTGCAAACAGGGTTTCCAGATCTCCCTAACCAGGTTTGGCCACCGAACAATGTCCAATGTTTTCAAGTTATTCCTTTACTCTCCCTCGATTCCATAAATCCTCCCACTTCCTCAGAACACTGATTTCATGAAGCTATTCAAAGAAAAACAATCGACTGAACTTATTCACACTATAGGTTGGATGGCTCTTGTGTTGATTCATCCATTCTTCAAATGGATAGATCTTAATGGTGGAATGTAGTGGGAACAAGGGCCACTCCCTAGCACTTTGAATATTATCATGTACTTTGCCCCCCATCATCTTAATCAGATTTTCATTAATATAATTGTTTAACAAACTGATTAATTTATTCTTTTCAACTGGATGACAAGCTGTGAGAGAATAAGGCCAAGTCTATTCACCTTTCCCAGTTGAAACCACCTTGACTATCTCAAAGAAGGAGACTAGTAAATACTTCTTGTGTGAATGAATGAATGAATGGTTAAAATTTCAATTCCAAGTAAGACAGATATTTTTCATATCAGCTGCTAAGCACAAAAACCATAAAAAAAAAAAAGTGAAATAGTCTCAGGAAAATTGAAAGATTCTTTGGGAACTGAAAAACTACCAACTTAAAAAAAATATATAGCACTATGTACAAATTTCTTTCAACTAAAAAAGCATAGACTTCCCTGAGGCTGACAGATAGGTTTCAAGGAAGCAAGTCCCAATTACTTAATACCCTTTGCTTGCAGAGCACGGCTCTCCTCAGATAGGAAAAAATGAATCAAGACTATTCTTTCCTACTTCCTTTCCCTCTTCTCGGATGAGAAGAACAATTTGAACCTCCAGCCGGGGCCCTGCGTTCTCAGCTCTCACACTGGCCTTTTCGTTACCCACCCCTCTCGCTTCCACCCGCTTCCCCACGTAGACTCATGGACTCGCTCTCTAATCCCTTCTTTCTCTCTGGCTTCCTTGGTGATAAGACACAGGATTAGGATGCTGTATATAAAATTTGCCAGTTCTGTACAGGGCTCAGCCTGTGCTGCCGAGGTGTCGTTGTTCTGTCTGGATTTCTATGAAAATGAGATAAAATGTGTAAAAGAGTTGGGTTCATTGTAGCTACTCAAAACACGCGATGTTTTTTTCTCTCCTTGCTTTTAGTTTATTCAAATACTTCTGAACCAGAGTTGTCCATCAATGACAGCTAAAAAGAGAAGCTGTTTGTAATTAATTAAATTGAAAAAAAAATCACAGTTAAATGGGGTTAGAAATGTACATATGTAAATATGTAACAAAGGGATAAGAAATTCCAAGTGGCAATAGCCTGTGATTTCCTAGAATAGAAGACTTCTTAAAGGGTGATTTATCTTTAAAGCATAGCTCAGGGTGTTTTTTTTTTTTTTTTTTTTTTTTTATATAGTTCTACTGTTGCTATGGAAATTGCCTCTGTAGGAATGTGTGCAAATGCAGAATGGATTGCTAGTTGCATGAATAGGGAGGTGTGGACAAGGGGCAGGCATGTTGACACTTGTCAATCTGCAGCTTTGGTCCTGAAGAGAAAGAAACAGAATGTGGCTGAGGAACATGAGGGAATGCTGTGGGATCAGAACCACCACAGCTATCTCACTGCCTGACAGATCCCGAGACCTTCGAGAATCTCTAAATCTCCACTCCACTAATTAGGGAGACCATTATGTCTGTTATCTCAGAATTTTTATTAATACCATCACCTTTCACTGTCAGTGTCATTCTGGTTTAGTTGATAAACCCCAAAGTCACCTGATCACTACAGAATATAATTTCCCCTATAAAATGAGAGCACAGCTGAAATGATTGTCACAGCTTTGATGATTTTTTTTTTAAGCACATGACTTAAGTCATTTATAAAGCTACTTTCTGGGTAAGAAGCATCTCTTCCTTTCTCTGCACTTTTCTTACTTCTGTCACAGCTTCAGTTGAACAGCTGTGCTTCCTGCCCACCCAGAAGAAACAAGTAGTCATATCATCTCATGAGGAGGAACTCAAGTTGTGTTGAGTCATGCAACTGGGGAATCTGCTAGACTCACTCTCTTGTCAATTCTAATCTTCCCGATCACATATTTCAAACTTGCGCTGCAAGAAAAAAAAAAAAAAAAAAATGATTGCCCATAGAGTATCCTAGGTGGGTGTCTCATCCATAGCTTCTTGCTGGGAGCAATCTCAAAGAAAAAGGGAAATGCTTTCTTTGGGACACTGGGAACATTAAGAGAATCGTGGCGGCAGGCTAGAGAACCAGGTGCAAAAACTGAGGAAGCACAAAGTGGGATTGGAGAACCAGACCATAGCCAGGATCAATGCCACAGATGTCCAATTTGGATACTGCTGCCCTGCTGGTAGGCATTGGATCCCATGGTAGCACCACAGCCATGACTACCCCAAGACCCCAAGACTGGTGGCTGTTGCTGACTTTGCTGCCACTGACAGATGGAAAATCCATGATTCCTTCTTCTTTGCTTAATTAAGCTCTGATTCCAAGTCTCAGATTTATGCATCTTATGGGCGAAGACAATTGTTGGTGCCCAGGCTCTAGCAGCAAATTAAGGCCTGAAGAGCGCCATTTTCTGTTTCCCACTAATTTCTCCAACCTAGGCAAGAAATTCAAATCCACCTTAGCCTAAAAAATATCTGCTACATAAGTATTTAACTTGAGACTGTAAAGGACCTCCATACATAATCTTTAGAAAGAAGATCTCTGAAAGTCTATTGAAAGCAAGGTCTACTATTCCAAAATAAAGACTTAAACCAGGGCTCTCTGATGTGATTCTATAACACATACAATCAGAAAAATGAGAAATTATACCCCGTCAATGTATGATATATCAAAGTGCATAAATAAATTCTATAATCTTGTATAACTAATTAAAAAAAATTAAAAAGGAGATAATTTTTCATTGTCCATGGGTTTGTATCTAATGTCAAAAAGAAAAGGGAAAGGAAAAGGAGGAAGAAAGGATACTGACTAAGAAAGGAGAAAGGATTCTTGGGGGCAGGGAAGTCAACAGTCTTGGATGGAGGAAGGGGTGTGTTTACTATTTTTACCATTATCTGCCAGAAATCCCAAGCAATCACAGAGAAGGGATGTAATCCAAGGGGCAGAAATGATTGAGTCAAGGAACCCAGAATTCCACCCAGAGAGAAGATAGAAATGTAACCTGCAATGAAGGAGAAGAGTGCCATGATAAACTTAGGGCCCCAGGAGAGTGGTCTCCCCCAGAAAACTTGAACACCTGGGGGGGCCCACCTAGCAGGCTTGACTCAGATGCACCCTCCAGGAAGGAGGAGACAAACGGAGCTTTGATGCAAAAGACACAGGAAGGGTCATCTAATTATGGGACAGGCCAGCTGTCAGGATGAGAAATTTGCCAATGTGTCACTTGGCTGCAAGTAATAGAAACCCAACACTAACTAGCAAGGGCAAAAAGAGAATTTACTGGCAGGGTAAGGGGGTACTTCATGTATTTGCCAACAGGGGAGAGAAGGGGCAAGCCGGGCCTCGAGGATCAAATGCCCCATCTGTGTCTCATCTCTGCTTCTTGATGAAGAGAAGAGGCACCACTGCCTTGACCTGTGGACCAGCATCTTTGTCCTAGTAGGAGCAGGATGGCTCATAAGGCCAAAGTCTTATGTCCTGTGGTTTCTTCCCTTAGAGAGTAGATCATCCTGTTCTTTCAGTCCTAGTTCTGTAGAAATAATCTAAGGAGACTGACCCACCCAGGACAGGTGTCCCAGTTTAAGTTTCTGACCATTTTATAAGGTTTGGACCTTTTTAAAATTTATTTATTTTTCTGTGGTGCTGAGGATCAAACCCAGTGCCTCACACATGTAAGGCAAGTGCTCTACCACTGAGCCACAACCCAGCCCCAAGTTTCTGACCATCTTAAAGGACAATTGCTAGTTGTGAGCAATCTGCTTGCATTTTTACCTAACCCTGGGGTGACGAGTTGTGGATAGCAAATTGGGTCCTGCTTGTCATCTTGGGATTCTTTTTCCCTGGATCTGCCAGCTATTCAAGGAACAAGGCCCTGACACAAAAACAAGATCTCTGGGGTCCCATCCCTGAGAGTCAGTGCTGTTCTCACAGAAAGGAGATTCCCTGCAAGCTTCAGTTGGTGTCTGTTAACATCTAGCAATCTGGATGGGAACAGGGGCATGGTCTTTTTCTGAGAGGAAAGAGAAGGCCCCTATTTTTAATACCCTACTTTGTTTTTCCTGATACTAAGGCAGTGGGCTTGAAAGAAAGCATTTTTTGAGAGCCCCAGAGGAACCAGGATAGTGCTGCATCACCTCTGGGTAATCCTAGGGCCCTTGTGGATACTCCTTGGTGGTGGGGCTGAAAGCAGCCAGTCGCAGACTCAGTCCAAAAACATTCTGGCAAGCAGCACTTCTGCAGTCTGAGCATGGGCAAGGGCCCACTGTACTTGCCATACAATGGAGCACTATCCGAGTCTAAGGAGGACCTGGGGCAAGGGCGACAGGCACCAAAGCCCCCTAGAACAAGGGGTCCTGATGGTGATGCTTAGGGATGCTCAGGGGCTCAGTCAGTGCTCAATTTATTATCCCAAGTTCCCACACCATCCCTTTAAAACACTGATTGGTTTTACAAGGGACTGGCTTGAAATTAGGCAGATAAAAAGCAAGTTTATCTTTCCTGCCTACTGCTGCTCACTCCTAGATAACACAGTTCTAAGGCCATGGTCAAATTTACATTTGAAAAGTGGAAAAAAACAACAACAATGATCATTCTGTATTTATGTTCCAAGCAACTGCCATGAGGAATTCTTGATGGAACTGACTTAATCACTGTTGTTTTGATATCATACAAATGGAGCTGTAACTCTGGGAAAAAGTCAGCACGCATGTACCTGAGCTGGCATGTTCTCATGTCAGCTACGGCTCCCGACCTGGCCTGGCTTTGCTGAAACCAAACCCTAAAAAGAAAAACTATGATATTAAACTTGCAGTTCTTGGTGCTGGTAGAATTTTTACGTCCTAACCTGAACTGGATAATTGGGAAAAAGACGCTCCTGAATTACTGTAGTTAAGTTTATCCTTCACTGTTCGGGGAGTTGAGATTGGCATCTCCCTCCTAAGCTACAGGAACAACCGAACATTTTATATGAAGTTATGTTGCAGAACCCAATTAAGTTCATGTTCCATCCAACTCCTCATAATGAGTCATGGTCTAACCGCCTTCTATGGGAAAATAAAGTTACACAGTGGATTTTAACTGTCATTTGCTGCTTGAAAATGCCTTTGGTTCATCTTTTTCTACTTTTACTCAAGTTTCTTACATTTGGACACATTCATACTTTTAAAAAAAATTTAAAGCTCTATCCTTTTAGGGATATATGTCAACATGTCAACTGTTTTGTCACATTCTTTGCTAATGCCAATGTCATCGGAATTTAAAACGCTGAAGCAAGGAATTGCATTTTGGAATGAATGCCACGTGAGTAGTCAGGGCAGACAGCCAGAATCTTCTGGTGAAGAGAATGAAAGCAGAACTGTGGTGGAGAGCATTTAAATCCCCTTTACAGTTCTGATCTCCTCCCCCCTTTTCCCAGCCTCTGTGGCCCATTGGAACAAAGGTGGTGTCATATTCCCTGGGCACACTGCCTGCCACCACTTTTTTTTTTTTCTTTTAACCCCAGTCTTTTTTTTTTTTTTTTTTTTTAAGAATGTATTTTTTTAGAGCAGCTTTATGTATACAGAAAAAAACTGTGAGGAAGGTGCAGAGATTTCTTTCCCATACACCCCCTGCTCCCACTCATGCATCACCTTCCCCATCATCGATATTCCCCACCAGAGTTACAACTGATCAACCTACATTGACACACCATTTGCACCCAGAGTCAAGAGTTTACACAGGGTTTGCTCTTGGTGCTCTACACTCTGTGGGCGTGAACAAATATATATATATATATATATATATGTATATATATATATATATATATATATATTATATATTTATACACACACACACACACACACACACACACACATATATTCATACCCAGAGTCTCTGAAGAGTAGTTTCACCGCTTTAAAATCCTCTGCACTCCATCTAGTCACCTCCCTGCCCATAAGCCTTGGCAATCACTGATCTTCTGTCTCCATAGTTGTGCCTTTTCCAGACGCCAAGTTGTTGGAATCACACAGAGTGGAATGATATGCATTTGTTTCGTCCATGTCTTTTCGTGGCTTCATGGCTCCTATCTTGCCACTGCACATTCAGTATAAGCACCAAGTTTTCACTCTTCCTGTCCACGCTCCCTTCCACAATGCACACATTTTAGGATCATTTCCTTGCCACTGACTTCCCCTGTGCAGGGGAAAGGAAATCACATTCCACAGCAAAGTCCAAACGTCATGTTTCTCCATTGGCTTCCTGGCACACAGTGTCCTGCTTGGGCTTAGAGATTTCTTGGTTTTTATTTTTTAACTTTAGAATTTTTTTATCGGTGCATTATAATTATACATAATAGGAAATTCATTATGCCATATATTCATACATGCACATAACACAATTTGATAATGCTTATTCCTCAGAATCTTCCCTATCCTTCTTCTCCTTCCTCCCCAGATCGGCTTGCTGATTTCCCTTCTATATTATTGTTGTTTCATTTAGTACATTGTTATCATACATGTGCATATACATATATATATATATATATATATGTGAATTCATTGTAGCATATTCATACATGGACATAATGCATTGGTCACCGTGTGGTCTGCATTTTAAATTTTCTTTTCAAGTAGACATTATCAATAGATTCAGTGTGTAGGGCCATGAATGTAAGCATACTCTGTGTATCTGTCCTTGGCTGGGATTTCTCTTCCATGCTAACAGCGATGGCTAAACTTTAGAAACTATTCATATTGGACATTTTACATCAGAAAAAGTACAGAAACGTCTCTCAGACCCCACATTTCAGAACAGTTAGCAGCAGCATGTGAAAAAGTATCCAAGAAGCTATTTCATTTCCATGGCAGCCAGGGCCTAGACGCTAAAGCTTTATAGATTAAAATCAATGCCTGAATTGCATTCAGAAAGCCTGAATTGCCTGTCAGACTTCAGGACCAGCAGCGCAATGTGATAAATGAGGTGAAGAGCCCCATCCAGGCCAGGGAGTGTGTGCCGCATTAGCGAGTACTTGGGTTTCTTTTTCAAAGCAAATACCAAATGGAATGAATTACTGGGAAACAGCAAATGAATGTCAAGAATTTGAGATGCGAGGGTTATAATTTACTAATTACTGGGAAACGATGAACACAAAGTCAGTGTGTGAAAGAATGCGGTAGGGAAAGCGTGGATCAGGGAGAGAAAGAAAGGAAGCAAGGCAGAAGGCTCTTGATTTCCATCCTGATCAAAGGAGATGGATTTTAGCGACATAGACACCTGGTGAAACTCTGGCTTGATCATTACTGGTCTGTGTCATAAACTATAATGAGCATTAAATAAGTAGATCCACAACCTAAGCTAGGATACAAGCACACAGGAGGCAGTCAATAAATGTTATGGCCCCCCCTCTTTCCAGCTCCCATTCAATTCCTTTCTCATTTAATGCTGAGATGCTTGTACTGACTTTGTTCAGCGAGTCAGTGTGAGAGAACGAGGCTTGCCGCCTCCCACAGCAGGTCATCAACATTTAAAGACAGCCAAGTAAGGATGGAGCATTAAGGGAGGCACAGAGACACCTTCACAAAGGCCGGGCTCACTATAAAATTGCTCAAATAATCTAACTTCTAATGCTGTTTTCTATCTGTTAATGCAAAATAACGACCCATGGTTTCATTCTCCAGTGTTTCTGCTTTTTTTTTTTTTTTTTTTTTTTTTTTGTGTGTGTGTGTGTGTGTGTGTGTGACACTAATGCATTTTCTGAGCCCAGTGGAAGCTGGGCAGGGCTGTCCATCAACCTTGTGCTCCTCACAAGGCTGCAACTTCCAGGAGCTGAGATAGAGACTCCCTGGGGCTTCCCCTCTGCCACCAGGGAAAGGAAGGATGTCATCTGAGAAGAACCTTGAATGGATTGAGCAAGACCTGGAATTTCTAGGGAGCCAAGAAACTCAGATATTTCTCTTGACTCATCCAAAAACCAGTTGTGCAAAATGAAAGGATCAGACCAGATCATCATTTCCCAAACTATTTTTACTAGTTCTCTAAGAGGCTGTGATGGAATGAGCTTGTTGTTTTCCAATATCCACTCTCCCCTTGTTGATACTGGGATCCTTGATTTTTAGCTGTGAAAATGGTTGCTCAGAAGGAGGACCACATTGCCTCAGGCTTCCTTGCCAATGTGATGAGATCCTGGCAATGATGGAAAGCACAGAGTGTATGCAACTTCTTGGGAGTGTCATTGGAAAGGAGAGTGTGTGTGACCTTCTCCTGGTCCTCCTTCCTCCTGCTGCTGGTGTGATTTGTGACAGTTGAAGCTATCTTGAACACGAGTGGATGCCACAAGCCAGGAGGGCAGAATAAGACAAAAGAGTCCCTGAGGCTATTAGGAACCTTGCCAAGACTAGACTATCAAGGCTGCTTTTGTAGACAAAGGGAAAATGTCCCCATTAGTCTGGATTTTTAGTTTCTCAAAATTGAAACTTAATCTTAAATAATAGAGATACTAACAGACATCCTCCTAAAAAATGGTTCCTTGGCCAAATCCTGGAAGTTATGCATATTACAGACCCTTCTTAAAGATTTGCAACACATTACAGCCTTTAAGAAAACACATTTCATTTAACTTCTCTCCTGAGATTAGTATTTCACAGACCCTTGTAACTCAGAATGTGGTCCATCACCCAGGAAATTTGTTAGAAATGCAGGATCTCGAACAACCCTGGACCTGCTGAGTCAGAATTTGTATTTTAAACAAGAGTTGCAGGTGATTTGCCTCCACTTGAGTTTGGAAAGCACTGTGAGAGACTTCAGTGATGTCCTGTGATCCTAGTCTGGAGCACAGGCAGTGATGTACAGGCAATGAATCTGTCTGGAGCCCCTGGAGCTCAGGGGCCGCCTGAGGGATATCTACGGTTTTGAAATGGCTGTGAGCTCTTCAGACGTGAGGCAGCTGGTATCAACTCCATGAGTCCCACAGTTTCATCTCTCAGCTTTGAGTCAAGACTTCTTGGCTGTCACACTAAGATAAGTCTGTGGCAGGCTTCCTTGTCCTGTGCTTCTGCAGTGGGTCTCCTGCTAGAGTGTGCCTCCTGCTGTTCCACACCTCTATGTCTTACTACTGCCTTTCTTGGCAAGTTACACCTGGGTCTATAAGTGAGATGAGAAGGCACCTCCAGGAGGCCCAGCACGAACTTCCAGGAGTTACAGAACAGCTGTGTGGGCAAAACATCTGTCAGTCATTTTCAACCACAGAAACTCACCTCTGGTCTCCTACCTTACACAGTCAAAGCATCAATTGAATTAGGTCATATTGGTCGTAAATAATAATCAATTGGGTCAGTTCCATTTGCTTTTTACTGTATGATTTATCTGGCAGTAGCAAATTGGAGGAGGAAATAGGTAGTAGTGAAGATCTTGTTCTCTGGAATAAAATTTCATGGGTTGGGATCCAGACTGAAAAACTTCAGCCAAGCTTCTTAACTTCTCCAAGCCTCAGTTTCCTCATTATAAAATGCAGATTAATATGGTATCTACTCCCCAGGTTTGTTGTGGGTCACGTGAAGCAATTAGACTTGTTCTTGTCACATAGGAAGCATGATATAATAAAAAGTTAAAATGTATTAGTGGATACACACACATTGTAATTTACTACCACTATATCATAATTTGGATTAAAATCAAAATCATGTGGATAGAAATCTAAAAGTGAGGAAAGAAATCTAAATATTGTATAAGTTGACAGGGCTTTTCAGCCTTGTCCCTCCCACGGGGAATTAGCTAAACTCATGGTCAATTTTATTAAAGCAAAGCAGACAGTTTGAGCATGCACACATTTAATAAGCATCTACTGAGTGTCAAGTAGGAGGTGAATGCAGGACACTTGGGGACTACAATGATGTAATAGGTGAAGTTCTTGCTGTGTGATTCAGTAGGGGAGAAAGACAAAGGCAGAAATATCTTTATTAAAAGTCCAATGGAGAAAGTGCTATAATATGTTCTGTGAAAGCAGAAAAGGCCACAATAATAATAACAGGTAAGTGTGCCAGGAATTACATAGGTACTTGAACATTCATTATTCCTTTTGATATTCAAAGCAAGCCTTTGATGGCAGAATAAATCATTCTCATTTTGAAAATCACTACATGGAGCTTCAAAGATATTAAGAAAATTGCAGAGCTCTCATACCTTGTAAGTAAAAGAGTTAGGATTTGAACTCAAGTTTGGCTTTCTCTGTCACACTTAAGTTGGATGCAAAGAATAACAAACACTTCATGGAGAAGGTGACATTTTAATTCAGACTTGAAAGAGACTTTGGGTCTTCTGGCAGAACTGGGGATCAGAGCAAGGAGTTGTGGGGAGCTGAATAGCAGATCTGACCCAAGGCAGAGGTGGACAAGGCTGGCAGAAGACACCTGAGGCCTGTAGAGGTCAAAGAATGGGCAGATGGGAGAGTGATGGGGGCCTCATGGTGGCAGATCCTGAGGAAGAGATTGAAGAGGGGATGCAGAGGATGCTGTGTAACCCCAGGTGAAGGCACCAAAATCTAAAACACAAAATCAGACCCAACAACCCCGTGTACTTGCAGAGTCAAACAAATCCCGCACAAGCCTGGCCCTCAAAGACCAGTTTTCAAATTGAAAGGCAATGGTGTCCACATGAAATATGGGTCCAAAGTTGGAGTCCTGGAGACCTATTCAGAGTCCAGGTGGGGACAAGGTTGAAGGGACAGAACAAAAATATTGGCAGAGGGGCAGAATTAGATGTATAGTTAGCACATCAAAAATTTGTCTATAAATTACTAAACAGCTAGATTTAAAATCTGGCCCTACTTCTTCCTTAACAAGTGCTTGCAGTGGAGAAAAGAGACACATTAACTAGGCATTATCCATAAGTCTGCTTCTGAAGCTTCTAAAATTCAAACGGACAGAATTACTTTCTGCATTTCTTGTGATTTCACTGCATGTAGCCTCACTGCCCGCCAGAGCTGCGGGAGCGGGGAGGGCCCAGTGCAGTGAGGATGGTTAAATAAAAACAGTTCTATTTCGGGAACACTTTAATGACAACCCCGTCTTAGAAATATTTTTTCCTGTGATGCCTTTTCTGTTCAGTGTCATTGAAAGTGTTTTTAATTTCAAAAAGAGGTTAGGGCACAGGATGTTAATCAATGGAATTCTGGCATGCTTTTCTATGAATGTGACTCATTTTTTATGTTTACCAGTGACAGAGATGAGCTGTTCAACCCAGGCAATATTGTCATTCATGCCTGGTTAATAAAGGAAGAAACAAATGCCTTAGGAAACTGGTCCTGACGTTAGAGGGAGGGAGGAGGAACTATTTTAGGGCTTTAGGATATTTCATTGTCCCCAGGCTGTTCCTGTGAGTCACACACAGGACAGAAATTTGAGGCAGAAAAGGCGAGAGAGCAGAGTCATCCAGACTAAAAAATAAGTTTGGGCTGTAGTGGATAATGGTATTTATGTATTCCTCGCTTGCAGGTTTCTGCCTCGCCTTCTGTTATGTATGCAGGGGGTGCAGCCTGCAGTGCCTGCGTTTTTGTTCCTCTAAATTCCTGTCCCTGGACACTGCCAGGATTTAGGGTGGGGTCAGCCCAGGGCCATTTTAGCCCCAATAAAGGTCTGTTTTATTAAAGGACTGCTGGTTGCTTTCCTGTTTACTGCTGCCTAATACAACACTTTCTTTATCTCTCTTTGGCTCTGTCCCAAAGAAAGCAGGGAGACTTGCTGCTGCTTGGATCCTGGTTCCATCTCCAGTCTGGTCTTATGGGGCTTAAGGGCTTGAAATGAGGAAGCAAGGGAGCACTTAGGATTACATTTCAGACTAGTGTGCATCCCAATTGTTACAAACAACGGTGATGATGCTCTGACCTAGAGTAGTTTCTTCCACATTTTGATGAGGAGCTGCGTACTTCCCCTTCCTTCTGGTGACAAGGTCCGTGTTAGAGTTGACAGGGGTGAGAAGTGTATACATGGAAGGATGGTTCCCTGGGAAAACTAACTGGGACTTCTCTTACTGTGTTCTCACTAATTTCTCTGGTCCTGATAGTTGCCAAGCTGATAGTGTGGGTCAAAGGTAAGGCTCAGGAGGATCAGCTTCCTGGGTGTGTGACCACTGCAGCTGCAAGGTCTCTGCACTTAAAAGGGTCATGCCTTTTGTTTAATGAACTGCTGTCATTGGCTTGAAATTTCTTAACATTTTTTTAAACAAGGGATCCGCATTTTGTTTTACACTAGGCCCTGCAAATTATGCAATGGTTCTGATTATAAGACCACATCTTTGAGCATTCTTGACTAAGCCAATCAATTGTGAGGATAAGTCATCATTTAGGCTCCCACAGTGCTGTGCCAGTTCTCAGGGGATTAAAGGACACATATGGAGCAATGACAAGTGGTCATGCCTGCTACATCCTGAGATCTGTCTACAGTGCAGGAATTGGGCTTGTCTATTACATGAAAAGGCACAATGTGGTGTAGCCATGAACATGACCACCCTGGCAGTGCCAGAGTGCTCAGAGAAAGGGTGACTGACAGCGGCAGGTGTGGCCATGAGGCCAACAAGAAGGAGTTTGAAGAGGCTTATAAATATGCCCTTGAAGATGTAATTGGAGACCTAGAAAAGCTGTAGAAGAGAAGTCTGAAGGTTGGCTGAAACTAAGGAGAGAATTCCAAAAGTGGAATTGGAGATAAAAAGAAAGAGAACACACTGGGTGGGTGGGGGGAATTTAGAGTGGAAGAGAGTTGGTAAGGACTAAATATTTGGATGGCCTGTGCCTTTCTGGCGGTCACTGGAAGGCAGAGAGCGCAGAGGGAAGACGTGAGGAGGGTGGGGGAGGGTGGGGGAGGCTGCAAGGGGAGAATAGAACAGGGAATGGGTACTATATAAGATCCAGCACACATCTAATGGTCTCCAAGCTGCCACCTCCACCTCCCTGACAGGCCAGAATCCAAGCCATGAAGGAGTGAAGCAGAAGGAAGGGGTTAAACTAGGTTTCTAAAAATCTAGATTGGGAACAGTGGTAGCAGACTCACTTTGTGGTGATTATCATAAATGTATTTTCTGGATCCCATCCTGGACCTCACTATCAGAATCCCTCAGAGCCCTGGAGGTGGAAAAGCAGGAATCAACCCTTTAAACTGGCATTCTCAGGTAATCTTTATGATGTTAAATATTTTAAAATCAGGAGGATGGAAAAATACAGCCAGTGGGGACAGCTCAGGCAAAATTTGGAGACTTGAATGTATGGTAAAGTGAGACAGCAGTTGGAAGAAGGAAAGGAGTATTGTGGGTCCAGGTACTCTAGATGACTAACTGGTTGGAGATGATTGCAGTGCAATCTGTCACAAAGGCAAAGTGTCTGCTACCACAGTCCCCAAAGAAGTCTCTTGTCAATCAACTTCCTGCCACACTTTTTCCTTGTTGGGAGTGTAGCCGCCTGAAGCGCTTGGAGCAACGGAGCCGCAGGAAGAACTTCAGAAGCAAACTGGAGACAAACAGCTTTTTATTCTGATAACTTTTCTCTCTGGTTCTAACAACAACTAACACACGCCAAACACACCACTAAAATGGCGCTGACCCGATCAGCAATTTCGGCCAAGTCACTCGAGATCCTGCAACAAATCCCGTGAGACTACGGGTGGCGACAATGGCCAAATCTCCACGGCTCATAGTCAACTGCAATTCAAGTCAATCCCCAAACAGGGCTCCTGCATTTCCCCCTTTTTGTTTTAAAAGAGGTAATGCTCTAGGACATCTATGTGCAACCAACATTTTTACCCTTCATCGGATAATCAAGGCTGTGCCCTTGACTCCTGTCTTAGGTTGATATGTCGGCCACATGAGACTGTCCCGTGCGACTGTGCCTGTCTTAGGTTGTCCCCCTCTGAGGATCTTACCCGTCATTGGCTAACCAGCCATCCAATGGAGCCCTTTAGGATCGACTATATATGATGACTAACAGCCGTCCAATTGTGAGGAGATGTTGCGGCTTTAAGGCGACAAGCCTTTTGGTGATGAGCCAAATTGCATAGCATATCAAATTGTTTAAACAAATCAGCTGCCCTAAGTTCCATCAAGTAACACACTGAATTCTCTAGACAAATACCCGCAAGGCATTGTCCCGTAAAGTCCCAAACAATGAAAGATCAAAATGTCCATTTGTTATAACATGTTGATGTAGGAGGCCCCATGCATGTAGAGCAGAGGCCACACTGTTGGTGAGGTTGTTTGATGTTTGAGCAGCAGACAGACGTCTTTTTTATGTTTAGACAATGCCACCGGCAAATCTTCAGGGCCCGCTACCTAGAAACTCAAGCATCAATTATTAAAGGAAAGGCAGTGCTATTGCAGCACTGAGTCAAGAGGCGAGTTGTCAAACTACAAAATAGAATAATTAGATTAGAAAATTAAAGTTGATTTTTGTTCACATACATCGCTGGTTGAGCTTCTACAAACATAAGTTGGAAAAATGTCATATTTAGAACAAAACAAGGAAAGACTGAGGGTAATTACTGCATTAAAGATAGATTAAAGAAAAGGTAAAGGCACTTGAGAGAAATAATTTGTTAGCTGGAACCTTTGAGTCTCTGTATACAGAGCAATTTTTTACCTGTTGAGATAATTGAAATTAATGAGCTATTAAACAAATGAAGTTAATAACAAATAAACAATCTTAAGTCAAAACACCAAAATATCAGGTTATATAGCACTAGTCATATTGTTTGCTAAAGAGAAGTCCCAGGGACACCTATAAATCAAAATTGAAAGTACCTTCATTTATAAAATTATTTACCTAAATTGAATACTCTTAACCTAAAATGAATTAAAGTTATTTGGATCCATATATATATGTATATTTTCTTTTTCATAAGCGCTTTGTTCTTTGTGACGTCACACTGGACAGACGAACAAACATACAAACATATATTTGTGACGTCACATTAACATGAAATATAGACAAATGTACAGACATAAAGACATGTATAAAAAGAAAAGAAAAAAAATACAATTGTGTGCACACTAAAGAGAGATCTCCTTGTCCCGGCCGGGAGGAATGACACTTAAGTTGTGAAATATTTTGAAGGACTCTTTTGAGGGAATCATTCTATACCTTCATCTTGGTCCTCTTGATTTTGTACCTTTTTTATTAATCTTGATTCTTCAATAACTTCATCTTGATCATTTTGATGTGGTACCTGTTTTATTAATCTAGATGGTATCCATATTGGAGAGGATTCGTCTTTTGGAAAAACACAAACAGATCCTCTTCCCCAAATTAATACTGGATCTGGACCCTTCCATGTACCTGAAAGAACATCCTTCCAGTAAACCAAAGGTTTATGTTGTTGGTGTGGATTCCAATGTCTGTCTCCAGCAGAATAACCATTAGAGTCTAAAGTTAAAAAATTTAAGGTAAACAGGGCAACTGCCAATCTGTCCTTAGGACTTTTCCAATTTCCTTCTTTTTGTTTTAATAACATAATTTTCAGTGTTCGGTTTGCTCTTTCAATAATGCCCTGACCCTGAGGATTGTATGGGATGCCTGTTTTATGGGATATATTGAATTTTGCGCAAAACTGTTTGAAAGATGAGGACGTATATGCGGGGCCATTATCTGTTTTAAGCATTTTGGGGATGCCCAATGCAGCAAAAGCTTGCAAACAATGAGATGTAACATCTTTAACTTTTTCTCCAGAATGTAAGGAAGCAAAAATCATGCCTGAGCATGTATCTATGGTCACATGAATAAATCGCAATTTTCCAAAACTTGGCTCATGAGTAACATCCATCTGCCACAAATGATTGGGCATTAATCCTCTAGGGTTAACTCCGAAATGAGGATTGGGCAAATGTGTCATACAAGATTTACAATCTTTTACAATTGTTCTGGCTTGCTCCTTTGTGATTTTAAACCTACGTTGCAAGGTGGTGCTGTTGACATGAAACTGGGAATGAAATAAAGTAGCTTGTTGTAGCGCTGAAAGTATAAATACTGTTTTTGTAAGTTCATCAGCCTTTTGATTACCTTCAAAAGGGGTAATCAAAAGAGGGGACCAGGCAAATTAGTATGTGCTCTAATATGGCCTACGAATAGAGGTTCTTTTCTTGCCCACAAAAGTTTTTGTATTTGATAAAACAATTTAAAGGCTGGAGTATGAGGTGCTATTGGTCCTGCTAACTCTAATTTTGGGACGGCTTGTACAATATAGTGGCTATCTGAAAAAATGTTTACGGGCTGGTCCCTAAAATTTTCCAGAGCTCTTACCACAGCTTCCAGTTCCACTAGTTGAGCTGATTTGTGTGCAGTTATGTAAGTCATAAATCTGTTTGAGCCTGTAAGTCTGCGAATTGCCCTTCTCCTGTGAGCATGTCTATATTATAGTTTTCAAACCCTGCAGCCGCGTTTCTTTTAGCCGTTTCTATACAAAGTTCTTGGAATTGCGATCGCCAAACCTAGAATTGCCCCCCGCTTAATGTTGCTTTACATAGACTTTTCCAGTCTGAGGGGGTTAAGCTAAAGGTGTTAAGGGACTCCAGCATACTCAACGTGAAAGGAGCTTGGGGCCCATAAGTCATTACTGCCTCTTTGAGATTTTTTATTGTTTTGAAATCTACTGACTGATGGACACTCTGTCCATTTTTCTTTTCAAATGCTGGCGGTTCCCAATGTATCTGTGAGTTGTCCTCGAGAGCGCATAAGCGATCAGAAAGACTTTTTATTTCTGTTTCTAGGGTATGCAAATGCCTAGTAATACCCTTCATATTTTCTGTAATGGATTCCACCCATGGGGGAGTAGAGGACACAAGTGACTCCTCTGCCTGACGGACCTTTTTCTCGGTCTTTTTAAATTTCTTTTTCCTCATTTTCTCAGGATCACTTTTACTAGCTTCCTCACCACTGCTAATTTCACTGACAGCAATATCCTGAGGCCCAGGTTCCAGTGAGAGCAAGTATCCTTCAGCTTTCGCCAATAACTCCCGAATAGCTTTAATAGCTTGGATTTTTGTCATTTTTGGGTCTCTTCTAATACTCTCTTTACTGGTCTCAGTTGGCCCAGTGGAATCTACACTTTTTTGATCACTTTCACTTTTGTCTATATACTCCTCACTGAGAACAGAGTCAGGTATATCAAGGAGTCTTTGCATAGCCTCTATCACTTGGGATTCAGTTATATTCGAACCCATCTTTAGAGACCTTTCAGTTCTTACCTGTCTGCTCCGAAGTTCCCCGTACGGGCCACCACCTGTAGCCACCTGAAGCGCTTGGAGCAACGGAGCCGCAGGAAGAACTTCAGAAGCAAACTGGAGACAAACAGCTTTTTATTCTGATAACTTTTCTCTCTGGTTCTAACAACAACTAACACACGCCAAACACACCACTAAAATGGCGCTGACCCGATCAGCAATTTCGGCCAAGTCACTCGAGATCCCGCAACAAATCCCGTGAGACTACGGGTGGCGACAATGGCCAAATCTCCACGGCTCATAGTCAACTGCAATTCAAGTCAATCCCCAAACAGGGCTCCTGCATGGGAGCAATTGTCTCCTGCAATCACAGGAAAAATAGAACATTTTCAGTGAAGATGATGCTTCTTGCAGTAGTTTGCATCTTGAATGTCCCTCAAAGTCTTGTGTGATATTAAGTCTTGGTTCCCAGCCCATAGAGCTACTGGGAGATGGTGAACCTCCAAGAGGTGGGGCCTAGTGGGAGGAAGTTAGATCATGCCTTCGGAGGAGATATTGGAACTCAGACCCTTCCTGTTTCTGTATTTACTTTCCAGTCACCATGAGGTGAGCAGCTTCTTTTGCCATATGCTCCCACAATGATGGCTGCCTCACCACAGGCCCCAAGGCAACAGAGCTGACTGACCATGAACCAAAATCTCTGAAACCATGAGCCAAAATAAACCTTTCTCCTGACAAGTGATTATCTCAGGTATTTTGTCACAGTGATGGAAAGCTGACTCACTCATTCCTAAAAGTTTTATTCTGGTGTATCTTGCTTATGCTTAGAGGCAGTCAGTCTGAGGAAGTTCCAAATAACTCTGACCTTTTGAGGGAGGGTTCTTAGTCAAAATGGAAAACTCATGAGGTGGTTTCATAGAGTGTGCCCAGATCTTGGCCTAGCTCTCCAGTCAAACACATTCTCTAGTCACTTCTTCCTTCTTCAGTCTTACCTCATGTTCACACTTAGGAATTCAGGGTATTTACAATCTAGGCTTAGGAAAAATTCTTCTGGGGATTAGACCCAGGGCCTTGTACTTGCTAGGCAAGTGCTCTACCACTGAGCTACATCCCTAGCTGTTCTTTGTCCAGCCTATTAGTCCTAGATACACTTGATCTCTTCTGAGTCCACAGATTCTGCCGAAGTGAATAGGCTGATAAGACTTATATTTCTCTAGCTTCCAGATTCTCTTTCCAATCTTTGTTGACTAATTCCTGTTTGATATTTCTCTGATGATTCCTTTCAGAGAGACTAGTTTTGCCTTAGCTGTCTGGTCTCTAGAGAATCTCTCAATGCACCAATCATCTCACAGTTCCCGAATATTTAGACACAATCCTTTCCAAACTTCACTGTGCAGACATATCACTTGGGAATGCACATTCCCATTCAGTGGGTGTGGGTTGGGATCTGAGAAACTGCTTCTCTAACAGCCTCCCTGGTGATGTCAGTATACTGGTTCATGGACCACACAATGAGCAACAAGCTTTTATAGGAAGAGTAGATCACAATTCTCTTCCATATCTAGCTCTGACCACTCCAGCTTTTGACGCTTTATCATTCTCCTTTACACACAGGAACAGAAAAATAGTCTATCTTCAGTTAACCTTGTTTTCCTGCTTCTAGTCAGATAAATCTCTCCAAATCAATTTCAAATTGCTAACAAGCTGAGATAGGGCATTGGCATCCTCCTACACAGTTTTCCAGGATTTTCTTTGCATTATTTTCTTAAGACTTTATTGAAAATGTCTTATGCGCAAGGCATATGGCATTATATAGAGAGAAGAACAGTGAGCCGTACAAAGCAGATCACAAACAGCCTTCTTCCAACACTGGAGAACATGGCAGAGAATTTCCCAAAGGTTGGCCTTAGAAAGGCCCCACATCTATGCCCCATACCATTGGCCAAATTGAGCCCTTTGTCCCAGTTCTCCTACCCAAATCTCAATTTCCCTTCTGTCTGCTTAGCAATTGTTAAAAGGAGCCAAGAATCCCTGACTTTGAAAGAAAATCATAATTTTTCCATTTGCGTAAAGGATTTGAAAACAACACTTATTGCTTATACCATTTACATTTCAAATGCAAATTTCTTTATTTTTATACTAGGTGGGTGAATTGAGCGAATTAGCTCTCTAAATATGAAGTTTCGGAATTATAACAAATGTTTTACACTAGTAATATTTGAGGATAGGGTAAATGGTTAATATTAAGCATACATCCTAGGTTTCTCCTGACAGTAAACCCTTCTGCTTATTCCTCATGTTGCCCCCTTCAAACCACTGCTCAATTTCCCTGCCTTTCACAGCCAAATTTTTAGAATGATCTATACTTATTCAGAGGCATCTTTATCCCCACTCTCTCCTTAAGTGTCTGAAGTGGAATTCTATTTTCACAATTTTACTGAAATTGCACTTTTAAGGACATCAGCAGTCTCTAAGTCACTGGATCAAATGGCTCCTCAGTCTTGATTTGCTTTCCCTCTCTAAAGCCAGGATGCTATTAACCTCACTTTCTCTCTTGGCTTCCTGAACGGTGGAGTCTGCTGACTCACCACCTGCCACATCGTGTCTAGGTCTTCTTTGCTATTTCACTTTCCTCCTCCCCCACTGCCCACCTTACTGCACACACCAAGACAAGTACCAATGTTCAGGGCTGTTCTTTGTCTATTCTCTTTGATTTGAGATCTCATCTACTTTACAGGGCTTTAACTATCAGCACAGGCAAATATTCACCAAATCTACAGCCTCTGGTGCTGACCTCTCTGCAGCTCTACCTCCTCTGTTTAATTGCCTGCTCTACGTCCACAGTCACCTTCAAACTTCCTTCAACCCAGTTTCTCTTTTGTAGCAAATAAAAATTTTCAATCATGAACTCAAAGTGATTAAGAAATATTATTTTTCTTTAAATCAATATGAATCTGACTCTAGAATCCTTTCCCCTAAACTGGCAAGGAGTTAAATTTCACCCACTGTAGGGGCTAAGCCCTACCCATCGAAGGTTATGCTAAGATACCCATGAAGTTAAGCAGGGCCAAAGCATTAAGGAAGATTCAAGTTGCCACCAAGACGCTCCTTGCCCCAACTCACGGGGTTCCTTAAGATCAAACCCCTTCACTACTTCCATGTCACACTTGAGATCTAGAGTGTTTTTTAAATTAAAAAAAGTAGTTTTAGTTCTTCTTCTTCCTAGCCTTCCTTTTCCTTATCTTTCTGAAGAATTCTATCCTAAAGGCATCACAAAGTGTAGAGCAAATTCGGTATCTGTGTTAAGGAGAAGAGAAATGAGAGCCTTCGTATTCCAGGAGAGCAAGATGTCAGTGGCTGAGGAGGACGACATGTGCATTGCATAGGAGGGATCCCAGTGTGGGGACTGGCATAGAAAGACAGGGTTCAGGAGGCTTAAGGAAGGTGTTCACACGAGATAGAGACTTGGGGTTTCAGAACCCAAACGAGGTAAGGAAGGAAAAAACTAGAATGGTACAGTGGTTGGAATCAGAGCTCATGGTTTATATATGTGTCGTATGAAGATTTCCTAGCTCAGCCCACTGAGAGGGCCTCAGAGCTGCACCTTCCCAATAGTAGTGAGCAACTACAGCACTCAGATCTTGGCTTCTAAATACTATTCAGCACTAAAATGAATGAGGCCTACCAACAAACTAGCAATAGGAGGGAACTTCCTCCACCTTAAAGAGGTATCTACAAAAACTACAGGTTACATATTCTTAATGTGTGTGAAAGACTAAATACCTTTTCCCATAAGATCAGGAACAAAGAAAGAGTCCACTTGTTTTAGAGAGGTTTTTCGCTACTGCAACTAAAAGACCTGACCAGAACAACTGTAGAGGAAGAAAAATTTATTTGAGGGTTCAGGGTTTCAGAGGTCTCAATCCATAGATTGCAGACTCCATTCCTCAAGGCTCCATGAGAGGCTAAACATCATGGCTGAAGAGGGTGGTGGAGGGAAGAAGCTTACATGAAGCAGAAAGAGAAACTCCACTGGCCAGATAAAAATACAGACCCCAAAGCCACACACCTGATGCTCCACCTCCTCCAGCCACACCCCACCTGCCTCTAGTTACCACTCAATTAATCCCATCAGGGATAATTCACTGATTGGGTTAAGGCTCTCACAAACTAATCATTTCCCCCCCGAACCCTCTCACATTGTCTCTTTTGGGGGACACTACATCTAAATCATAACACCATTTTCACAGTTCCTATTCAACACTGTACTGGGAATTGTAGGCTGTGCAAAACACAAGAAAAAGAAATAGCACCTAAATGAAGAAATGAAGATGTAAAAATCTACTAGAAGCAATAAGTGAATTAGCAAGGTGGCATAAAGAATTGGAAATTGAAATTCTAAAAACATTTTGGAATAAATCCAAATATTTTCAGTAATATGAAAAATTGGAAATTCTTAGAAATAAATTTGACAACATATGTGCAAAATGTGTATACTGAAAATATAAAACACTGCTAAAAAATTAATGAAGTCCTAAATAAAAACATCATGGATTGGATCATGGATCTAAAAAATCAATATTATTAAGATGTCAGTTTTCTCCAAAATATTAATAGATTCAATGCAGCC
Source organism: Tamias sibiricus (assembly GCA_025594165.1). Classification (NCBI taxonomy): domain Eukaryota; kingdom Metazoa; phylum Chordata; class Mammalia; order Rodentia; family Sciuridae; genus Tamias; species Tamias sibiricus. Next base: position 134,694,855 of record CM046663.1, on the reverse strand, counting down.
CCAGTTGAAGTCAGAGCTGGCTTTTCTTTTTGAAGAAACTGACAAGTTGACTAAAATTCAAAGATAAATTCTGAATCCCACCTTAATAATTAAAGTTAGAAGATTTACACGACCTGAACTCAAGATTTATTTTAAAGTTATAGGAATTAAGATAATGTGGTCTTGATATAAAGATAGAAAAATAAGTCTATGGAACAGAATAGAAAATACAGAAATAGACCCATGTGGTAATTGGTGTTCAACAAATGTATAACAAGTGGTACTAGAACAATTGGATGTTCATATACCAAACAGAACAAATACTCCAGTCCATAATTTCCATCATATACAAATATTAACTAAAAAATCCATCATAGACTCAATATAAAACCTTAAACTATAGAACTTACAGAAAAGAGCAGGAAAAGAATCTTTGTTGCCTCAAATTAAGTTAAGATTTTTTATTTACAATGCTAAGAATACATTCCCAAAAAGAACAAATTGATAAATTGGACTTTATCAAAATTAACAACAGGTTGTTGAGCGACAGTAAACAAATGAAAAGAGAACAATAGACAAGGAAAAAAAAATGTTTGCAAATCACATATTGATAAATAACTTCTGTCCAGAATGTATGAAACAAAATTTCAAATCTCAATCCAAAAGTCCATTGACAGGTAAATAGATAAATTGTGACATATCCATACAATGGAATATTATCAAGCAATAAAAATGAATGAACTATTGATATCACAACAAAGATGATGTCAATATAATTATGCCGAATCAAAAAATCCAATCAAAAAAGAGCTCATACTATCTGATTCTTTTTATATACATTTCTATAAAAGGCAAATACATTTATAAGAACTGAAAACAGAGTGGAGAAAGGACAGGAAGGAAGGCATAAACGAGTAAAGAGGAAAATTTGGGGAGTGATTGATATGTTCATTATCTTTATTGACATGATGATTTCAAGGATGTATATATTATGTAAAAACATCAAATTGTTCACTTTGACATATGTCATTAATTATACTTCAACAGAGCTGTTAAAATACTCTCATAAAATATTTTACATATTCAGACGTGCTAATTTAACAAACATCTGTGTACCCACCACCAAGTTTTGACAGATCTTAACATTTTGCTAAAATGTCTTTGAATTTTTTAAAGAAATAAATCATTATAGATAGAGTTGAAGCTTCTATGATCTCTTTCTAATCCAACTTCCCCTTTACCCCTCAGATGTAATCAGTATTCTGATTTTACTGATTGTGGATCTCATGCTGGCCTCACTTTTTTGCTTTGTGTGATGTTAATAAATAAGACATAGCATAGCTTTGCATGGTTTGCATATTGGAAATCTTTATGTAAATGGAAATTTCCTCCCCAAACTTGTTTTTATATTCAACATTGTGCTTTTTGAAATCTATCCATTTTGCTCTACATTATTCACTTAGTGGTCTAATTCATGAATATACACAACATATTTAAACCTTCTCTTGGATTTTAAGCTGTTCCCAATTTTCCATTCTTACAAATATTTGTTTCACAAATGTTGTCTTTCAACATTCTTTCACCGATCTCCTTGGCTTATCTGTGGGAAAAATTCTTTGTTTTTAATTCATTTTTATTCTAATTTGTTATACATGCTTGCAGAGTACAATTCATTTCATATTACATATAAAGTGCACAATTTTTCAAGTCGCTGGTTTCACATAAAGTATTTTCACAACAATTGTGTGTTCATACTTGTGCTTAGGGTAATGATGTCTAACTCATTCTACCATTATTCCTATGCCCTTGTCCCCTCCCCTCCCCCCTCTTTGTTCTATTTAAAGTTTCTTCATTCCTCTCATCCCCCTTCCCTTGCCTTTATAAGTTAGTATCTTCATAACAAAGAGATCATTGGACCTTTGGTTTTTTGGGATTGGCTAACTTCACTTAGCATTATTTTCTCCAGCTCCATCCATTTACCTGCAAATGCCATGATTTTATTCTCTTTTAGTGCTGAGTAGTGTTCCATTGTGTATATATACAAAAGTTTTCCTATCCATTCATCTGCTGACAGGCATTGGTGTTGGTTCCACAATCTATCTATTGTGAATTGTGCTGCTATAAACATTGATGTGGCTGTGTCCCTGTAGTAAGCTGTTTTTAAGTCTTTTGGGTATAGACCAAGGAGTGGGTTAGCTGGGTCAAATGGTGGTTCCATTCCAAGTTTTCCTAGGAATCTCCATACTACTTTCCAGATTGGCTTCACCAATTTGCAGTCCCACCAGCAATGTAAGAGTGTGCCTTTTTCCCCACATCCTCACCAGCATTTATTGTTGTTTGTATTTTTGATAGCTGCCATTCTAACTGGAAGATGAAATCTTAGAGTTGTTTTGATTTGCATTTCTCTTATTGCTAGAGATGTTGAACATTTTTTCATATATTTGTTGATTGATTGTATATCATCTCCTGAGAAGTGTCTGTTTAATTCTTGGCCCATTTATTGATTTGGTTATTTGTTTTTTTGGTGTTAAAGTTTTTGAGAACTTTATATATCCTTGAGGTTAGTGTTCTATCTGATGTGTTTGTGGTAAAGATTTGCTCACATTCTGCAGGTTCTCTATTCACCTCACTAATTGTTTCTTTTGCTGAGAAGAAGCTTTTTAGCTTGAATCCATCCCATTTATTAATTCTTCATTTTAATTCTTGCTCTATAGGGGTCTTATTGAGGAAGTTGGGTCCTAATCCAACCACACACCTATAGTTATATTAGACAAAGGTGCCAAAAACGTTCACTGGAGAAAAGGCAGCCTCTTCAACAAATGGTGTTGAGAAAACTGGAAATTCCCATGTAATAAAATGAAATTAAATCTCTTTCTCTCACCATGCACAAAACTCAACTCAAAGTGGATCAAAGACCTGGGAATTAAACCAGAGACCTTGTACCTAATAGAAGAAAAAGTAGGGAGAAATTTCTTTCTTTTTTTGGTACCAGGGATTGAACTCAGGGGCACTCGACCACTGGGCCACATCCCCAGCCTTTTTTCTTTTCTTTTTTTTTTTTTTTTTTTTTTTTTGTGTGTGTGTGTGTGTGTGTGTGTGTTTTATTTAGAGACAGAGTCTCACTGAGTTGCTAAGTGCCTTGCCATTGCTGAGGCTGGCTTTGAACTCACAATCCTCCTGCCTCAGCCTCCAGAGTTGCTGGGATTATAGGCGTGCGCCACTGCGCCTGGCCTCTGTGGGAGAAATTTCTAGAGTGCATCCTTCAGGGAATATGAGGAAGAGGTTCTGGGCATCTTTTTTTTTACTAGCTATGTTCAAATTGTTCTCCAGAGTGGGTTATGCATAGCAACTAGCATTCCTAGTGTCCCTCATCCTTGACTATATTTGTTTCTGTCATACTTCTAATTGTGAAGCATGGACTCTTAAACTCCTCGTGGCAGGACATAGCTTCTGCTTTCTCCAGGTGCATGCTGTGGGCATCTGCTTGGAAGCTAGCCATCTTCCTGGGGCACAGCCACTGAGCTGAACAGGGTGCATATTTCTCATGGGACCCTTTTCCTACTCTCTTGGAATCCATTACCCTCTCCCCACTGACCTTGGGAGGGGGGAAGTCCTTTCTCTTCTTGTACATCATTCTGGGATATCAGCATTACTCCTTTGTAAGTTTCAACTTTATAAAGGACAGGTAGACCCAGGAAAAATTCTTGAAGCAAAGAAATAAGAAAGACCCACCTGCTTTTGTGGAAGTAGGGGGGATTGGAGGTGTAGAGGATGGTGAAGAAAATCTCAGAAGCAAAATGGAAATCAATGTCCCAAGAAACTATCCTCCCCATGCAAATGATAGCATTATCATCATCATCCAGATGCTGAACCCCACGTCACTCACTCATTTCTGTAGTTATCACATCCAGTCTCACTTTGTGTCACTTTCAATCAAAATGCCTTTCATAGTCTATGCACTTACCCTACTCTAAAACTTATCTCAGTTAGCTCCTGAATCCCATCTCCTTCTTTTCCTGCTCCACTCTCAGAGAGCTGTCTGCACTCTTGAGATAACAGAAGACATCCTTTCTGCAAATGAGTACCGGGGAAATTTTCTTAGACCACTTTGGACATTTCAATATCCTGTTTAGAGGCTTTAAAGGTAAGGATCAGACTACTTACCCTGGCAGTCAAGGCCCTTTACAATCTGGTCCTACCTAGGCTTAACTCCTTTGCTCCCAGGATGATAAGCCCTCTGTGCTGGCCAGTGGGTCTCAGTCCTCTAAATAGCTCAGCTGTTTCTCATCCTTGACAGATACTTCTCTCCCTTCCAGGCTCAGCCCAGGCCTTTCTCTTCTGCCCAGCCTTTGTAACTCCAGGCCACTACTACCTTCTTTTTAGAACTCAAGCTGTTTATTACATCCACATCAACCATTTGGGCAGTTAACCCCAGCTGGCTTTATGACGCTTTTTATTTTGTTATTTGACTTTTTGCATATATGTTTATGTTTCTCTCTCCATTAAGGCTATTACTTCTCTAATGTCTGTGGAATAGATATTCATTTCTCCATCTGCTCAGATGAGAAAGCTAGTGTATTCAAATAATTTGGGAAAAGACTAGGTACCATGCCCCTCTCTCAAAGATTCATATTGCATATTAGCATATTACTGAAAAGTCCTTTACCAAGGAACATTTGCTTCACTATTTACTAATTCTTAGTAATCAAGAAAATTCTTTTTTCCCCTTGTAACAATAGTAATGTTCCTCAAAACTTAGTGTTCCTTAGAGGAGGCTTTGGGAAGCATAAAATTAGATAATAAACTTCTTAACCCATTGTTGCAACCCTACAATGGCTTCTTACTCAGTGCCCTAGTACTAAGTAGGGACTCTGGAAATATTTGGGAATTTGGTAAATAATTCTATTTTAGTCAGTTAGTGATCTAAACTCTTCTACGGTGGGCAGGGTTGTGGCTCAGTAGCAGTGCGCTTTACTAGCATGTGTGAGACACTGGGTTTGATCCCTGCCACCATGTAAAAATAAAACAAATAAAATAAAGGTATTGTGTCCATCTACATCTTAAAAATATTTCAAAAAAATAAACTCTTCTAAGAGTCTTTCTCTGTGTAGTCTTTAGAGTACTGGAAAACAAATAAATAATCTTGCTTCCATTTCTTATTAAGTTTTTTGGCACCAGACTCTGGAACTAATGGAATTTTCGAAGTCCTCTGAGTGCCTCCATGTCTGCCTGAGAGAGATAGTGTGGGCTCATGCACAGTGGGAACATACACAGTTCACAGAATCCTCCACTTCTAGCACAGCAGACCCCAGTTTGCTTGTTGTCATTTAAATGTATGCCTTATCGTTGTATTTGACTTAGAGACATTGTTCAGAGAAAAGCTCCGGAGTTGCCTGCACTCTCTGAAGACAAACTGACTCAGGACTTCCACATAGATGAATTGTACTTCCAGGTCCAAACTTTTTTTTTTTTTTTTTTTTAATTTGTGGTTTTGGATGTACTTCTACCAGCATGTTGGATAGAAAAGCAAAGGGTTTGAATCTGAATCTGAGATAGCAAAAGAAAAATAGCTACACTTAGTTCAATAGCCAAAGTTGTGGTAGAGCTACTTGTAATTTAAACACAAGTTTGACTTTGAAATTTGAAAGTAGAAGGAAATTTTAGAGAAGATTGACAATAAGTTGGTGATTTTTTTTTCAAGTTAATAGAATTTATTCTTAAATTGCTTTTAACTGTCAAAATGAATATGAATAATACATATTTTACTTATTATATACAATACAATTGTGCCATCTATATATTATGTATTTAATGTGTGAATCTCTCTTTTATATATATGTGTGTGTGTGTGTATATATATATATATATATATATATATACACACATATGTATAATTTGACATATACAGAAGGATATAGAGCAGAAAGCAAACTCCCTCCCATCTCTGTCTCCTACCAGCCAGCCCTCCCCGGAGGCATTCCTTTTTAAAGTTACTTTTTAAAGCTTTTAAAGATAAACTATGCATATATGTATATATTATTTGCAATGCTAAATGTTACACGATTTCCACTTTTTAACCTTACTCTTTAACTTACTATATATTGAAGATGTGTTCATTTCAGTAATACAGACTGCTTCTTTCTAATACCTTCAGTGTATTCTATTTTGGGGGTATACCACCATTTATTTTATTTTCACATGGATGACATTTAGTTTATTTTGAATCACTTTGTATTATAAAAGATACTATAAAAATTTTCTTTGTATGTATCTTTATATATATTTAAAATATTATTTAAATATATTTATATTTAAGTATATATAATTATTTATATATAACAAATATATATTCATATTTATACATACTATAAATATATTTACATTGAATATAAATATATTTAAATTAAATATGTATATCTATTTCTTCTATAAATGTGTGAATAGTTTTATAAATAATTCTCTTGTTTTTTGGGGGGGATACCAGGGATTGAACTCAGAGACACTCAACCACTGAGACATATCCCCAGCCTTTTTTTGTATTTTATTTAGAGACAGGGTCTCACCTGAGTTGCTTAGCACCTCGTCGTTGCTGAGGCTGGCTTTGAACTAGCGATCCTCCTGCCTCAACCTCCTGAGCCACTGGAAATATAGTCATGTACCACTACGCCCCACTAATAATTCTTTAACTTAGAAATGTCTGGGTCAAGGGGTATATATTATTTTATTTTAATGGGTTCTCTCCTTAGCAGTCATAACATTAAAAAAAAATCCACCATCAATCGATTATAATGACAATTTCCCAACATGTACTATCCAAATTTCTCTTAAACTTTTTCCAAAAAAGTGACACTTAAAATTGTATCATTCTCACATGATAAGTGAAGCCAAGCATTTTTATAGGTTAGGCAAATTGTGCATTTTTCTTTGTTCATGTTACACTGTGGTATATTATTGATTCATGGGAACTCATTATATGCTGTTTGTGATAGATATTGAAATAATTGACTTTAATCACCAGTGCTAGTTCCTGAAAGAGACTTTAGATTGTAATCTTTTTCAAAGCATTGTTCTCCTCAACCCTAATGTTTTAAAGATATAAATTAAGGACTACTTCAGAGAAGATCAGTTTCCTTCTTTCTAGTTCAGCTTTGTGAAGTTTTTCCCACCAAAACAAGGCCAAACTTACACATTAGTACATCCTGTATCATCTTCCAAATTTTGTCAGTGGGTTTAATACATTTTTTTGAAATGGTCTAATCCCATGATTTATATTCTAGCAGAAGCAATGTGCCTACCTGCCAAGCCTGGTGGGATTTATTCAAACAACAAGCCTACCATTCCATCCAGATCAGAGGTTACAAATTGACTACCCAAATTCTAAATGCAGCCACAGTGTATTTTATTTGGCCAGCATGATATTTTTAAAAATTTGGAATTACTTGCCCACATCAAAGACAATGGATAATACAGGAATATCTAGGTTTCTGGCTTCTCTTGAAAAATCACAAGATCTAGCCACACTGCATTTCCACATGACAACAGCAGGCTGGAGCGGGTGGGTCTCTGCCCCTTTCAGAAGCCACGTACTGCCATATTCTTACGCCAAGCCAGCCTCACTTGCTTCTGCCAATTCCCTGGCTCCTGGAGATATTTGCCTTTGGAACTTTTGACCCTTTGCTCCCAGAGTTTCCCTCTCTCTTTCTCTCTCCCTGAATCAGAAGGGAAACCATTCCCCCAGGTATCTCATCTTACACAGACTCAAGTAACTTCCACTCCTCCAATCCACCTCCCTGTCTTTTCTTTGAAAGACTCTTCCCTGTACCCCATAGTATTTACCTGGACGTCACACCATGTCCTCACATTTCATCTTTCAGCATTTCCTTTGGAAATGCAGTCTGCTTCTTAGGAGGCCTCCCCCAAAAAATTTGGAATGATAAAAGTCTGCTCTACTAGGACATGAATTTTAAAACGTAGTTTAACAGGCATAAAGTTTTGAGAAGCAAATTTTGAGGTGTCCTTTGGATACCGGTGGATCCTTTAACATAAACATCCCTGCTTAGGATGGAGAATATGGACTCAGGATTGGTCTGAGTCTCTCCATCCCCCTGTTCCTCTCAGTTCTTGTTGGCTTCCTCCTGAGCTACTGCCTCAGACATGGAAACCAGTCTCCACATGGCAGGTCTTCTTTGATTTGATTTTCCAGACATAATTTTATAAAATGCAACTCTTATTTCATCAAATATCACCCCTTTTAAGAGTTGGAGGATGACAACAGCTAAAACTGGAATGGTAGACAAGAGGTCAGATCATGAAGGATGGTGTATACCACACTGAGCAACAACATGAGACCTTGTTCTTACAGTGAGGACCATGGAAGACCATTGAAAATAGTGACCGAACCAAGTCTACAGTTAGGCTGATCCTGCAGGCTGAAACGGAAGGACGACGTATTTTCTAGAAGGTACCAAGTAACTGACTGGCTAATATTGGAAAGCTGGAAGAGCAAAACAAGAAGTTGAGGGAAACTAGTTATTAGTAATTGTAAGAAGAAGCTATTGTCCCCAGGGCTGAGGTAAACCTCCTACCACCCTTTTAAAAGCCTTTAGTCATTCCCTGTTGCCTAGGGGAAACTGATTGCCAACAAAGTTCATGAGGTCCTTTACAGTGCAGCCTTAGGACTTAATTTCCAACCAAGCCATACAGCTCGTGGTCTAGGCATGTCAGACTCTGTCATTCCCTGAGTTCACCAAGAGCACTTGGTCCTGGTGCTGTTGCCAACACTGCTTTCTTTCACTGAAATACATTATTCTTGCTGTTTTACCTAGAATGTTCTTCAAGTTCCAGGGAAATTACACTTCTTCTTGGGAGTTGTCAGTAAAAATATCAGGATAAAGGAATGGACCGATAATTTTTTAAAAAAAAAATCAGGATAAAGGAAGAGCAATCCCAAAGTATGCAATTCTCAAGATGACATGAATGCTTAATCCTCTCCTTTGCAGTTGATAGATCTTTTAAAAACTATTATACATAATATATTAAAATTAGTCAATAGTCAGGAAAATTTTTTAAAAAACTTGTGAAATATTTCAAATAGAAGATATTTATTTTTACAGGGAGTTGTTTTATAGATATTGGGAGGCTGGAAGAGCAAAACAAGAATTTGAGGGAAACTAGTTATTTGTGATTGTAGGAAGAAGCTATTGTCCCCAGGGCTGAGGTAAACCTCCTACCACCCTGAGAACACTGGGCAAAAAGAGAAGGGATTACCAGAATCTAGTTACACTAAGGACAAAGGGAAACAATTTAACCATATTAAAGACACATATGACTAGAAGATGTGTCTCAATGACACACATGTTGAAATGTGCAGGGGGAAAAATAGATGGTATTAACTGATAGACTGAAAGAAATCTGGGCTGCCTAAGGGAAAGGAGGGAGAAGACAGTTCCAGGATACAAGAACAGTATGTGCCAAGCTCTAGAAGTCCACGGGTAGTTAGAGATGAGGAATCACAGAGGGAACAAAGAGACATCAGAAGGTGGTAGCATTGGACCCTGTGAGTGCTGGGGGGGGGAACATGGAAGAAATAATAAGGTGAACCAGAGTGACTAATCGTGCATTAACCTTCCAGTAGCTCTGAATGTCGTAATTTAGAGAAGCAACATCAGGGAGCACTAAAGAGGATGAGAATCCACGTTAAGTGTAAACATCTGCAGTTGGGCTGCGTGGAGGGAAGAATTGCCAACCAGTCCCCACTCCCATTTCTTTTCCTCTGGAAGGGCACAGGTTGATTCTAATAATTTAGTTCTTCCTGGCCATCCAAAGGAGTATCATTTAGTGATTCTAGCTCCTTTCTCCATTCTGCTTGCCCTGGGATAGAAAGTCTGTTCTTACAATAATGGTTTTTTGTCGTCTTGCTAGTGAGAAAACAGGTGTCTCTCAGTGTAGACAGTGTATATGTCCAGTTGAATGGGTTCATGGTTAAAAGGACTGACGTGCCTGCAGATCAGACTTACAAGGAATATTGAAATAGAAGTATGACCAGAAGGAACCCCATCTACCCATCATGATGGGATTCTGAAGATGTTAGTGGAAATGGACATCTCTAACCATCCAGTGGTGCTATTTCAGCTGATAAAACAGACTTGGGATCACGCATGAGGAAGAAGGATGTGAATAGGAAGGGAGAGATTTGGCTATATATAAAGGTGGATAAAGATTTAGACAAGATCAGAGGACGAAAGGGTTTGGGAAGGGACTCAAGCCTGAGGGCAAGTAAGCCAACTCACAGGTAGGGAGAACCAGAAACAGGACCACATTCCAGAGTTGGGGCTTCATTCTTCAGGTGTCATCCTGGGACACTCAAGAAAGTTAAGATTGGTGAGACATCTAGCCTTCCTGAATGGTGAGGCCAAGGTTTAGAAAGAAGGGGGATCCTTCTTGCAATTCCCTCTGATTCTGACTCGCTGTTCTGTGTGCTCATATATTTGTTTGTAAAGTCCGGTGTTCAGATGGAAAAGGCAGACAATGGAGCACGTTCCGCCCATATCCTCACTGGAGCCAGAGGAGACAGGGCACATCTTGACATCTCTGTATTCAATGGGTTCAGACTGGGGGTTTTGATCAGGTAGCACCTTTGGAAATTTTTTCCTGGAAGAATTGGTAGAAGGAGCCCTCTACATTGGGTAAGCCCAAGAAAGCCCCCAAACAAACCCTCTTCTTACCATAGTTTTGGACAAGCTGCCTCCTGAAAGACAATAAGGAGGATGAGCTTTGGGGTAACATCTGGTGGCCTCGTTGTTTCTTGCCTCACTACCAAGAGGACACATGGCATCCCAGGCCACTGCAGAGGTTCATCTTAACGTACCCAACACACAGATGTGGGGTGTGAGTAACCATCTTTTCCTCAGTTGCCACTGGCAGCCAGTTGGTCAACATCCCTAACTGAGTCTCAATAAACCCAGAGTAAATGACAAGAGCATAAGCTACGCTGGGAAACCTACACACAAGGCCTGGTGGTTTGTGGCTGTTTTGTCTTTAATCAGTGACTTTCCCTGGGGCAGTCCCTTTGATAGATTCCAGAATCTGCTCAATCTGTACTTCTCCCCCAACCCTCCCCACAAAGAGGAGATTCATTATCCTCAAGTGAGGTTGCCAGATAAAATCCAAGACACTCCATTAAATATAAATTTCAGATAAACACTGAATAATTTGTCAGTCTAAGTAAGTCCCCAATGTTGCAAAAAAAAAATTTAAATTGAGCAGGCATTCTATATTTTTATGTGCTAAACCCTGTCTGAAAGAGCAGATACTGTTTCCATTTTTGTGAGTAGCTGGTTTGGATCCTTTCTTCTTCTTTGAGGTTGCCCTGTGATCACTGATTTTATTACATAGAGAAACTTTCTGTTGGATTTTTAAGGAGATGGGGGAGAAAAAGTACTTTAGCTAGATGATTCTATAGGCACATTTGTTGTTGTTGTTGTTGTTCTTACCTAATGTGGCAGTCCAGAAGGAGACTGAGAAGAGACATGCAGAGGGATTAGCTTTCCTTCACGTCTGCATCTTGACTCTACATAGTGTTGGGAAGTGAACTCCAGGTAGACAAGGAGAGTACTCAGACAGTACCAAGTGTTGTGATCGGAAACTGTCAAAAGAGGGCTGTTTTCCAACCACCTCTCATACCACAAACACCTTGGTTGGTTAGTTGTGGGTGGGTTTTTTATAGAACCATTACTGTACTTTCATTTTGAGAGAGCAGCTTGCTCTTTGCCTGAGTGAGAATTAGATAAACGACTCCCCTCACATCAGACTAGCTAAGTACCGAAACTGACTGTCTGGAGACTTTGGAAACTTTGGTGAGTGCAAATTGGAAAAGTGGTCGCTTAAATGCTGCAGGCAATTTTCTACCTTGTAAGAAGTAGAGATTTCAATAATCATTTCAGGGAAGACTCTCCCTTTACTAGCAACACCATGCAGGTATCTTTGTTTACACCAATGTAAAACAAGTGCTTTCTCATTTGATAACAAGGAAAGTGTCAAGTTACTATTAAGCCAAATGCAGTTTAGTCTAGAAGTTCATTGTTGTGTTTGGAAATACTAATTTTGTGTTTACTGAGGTCAGAACTGCTTCTCTGAATACTTACTTTTGTTCTGAGGGTTGCTTACAGGAGTTAAAGATGTGGGTATAGGAGTAGGATGGAGATTGGCAGAGCTCAACCAGATTGGGGCCATCGCTGTCACTAGCACAGTTATTTAAGATGAAATTGGAATTACAGAGTGTCTTGATGGTGGATTCTTGCTGTGCTGTTGTCATACTGAGGACAAGGCTACCCCCTTGTGGCAGGGGTTGGAATTGCTCCTTAAGAAAGAAATTCCCATTGTCAATCATCCCAAGAACAGCCAATTATATGAGGAATTAGTTCAACCCCACACAACAGTGGCTTACCTACTTGTCTTCCTAAAAGCAAGCCTAGAAGTAGGCAGTCAGAGCTACTGGGTAGCTCCTTGTTCTCCAAGGGCTCACGCTTCCTTCTATCTTCCTTCTCAATTAGCCCTAACAAATGGCTTGTTCTCAAGGGTCACTGGATAGATACTGGAACTCCAGTAATCTTATCAACATTGTAGCCTGGAAGGAGGAAAAATGGAAGAAGAAAGAAACAGTGTGTGTGTGTGTGTGTGTGTGTGTGTGTGTGTGTGTGTGTGTCCTTCCTCAGTCTCCCTTAAATTGCCTTTCTGAAGTTCTCAAACACTTCCACAGCTGGCTAAGGTATTGAGAAATAGTCTTTTACCTGGGCACTTTTCCATTCTAAATAAATCAGGGTACTGTTACTAAGAAAGCAAGAGAATGAGTGTTGAGTGGCAGTAGTAGTTTCTGCCTCTCTGAGAAATAGGCCTGAAACCCAAGGGACAGAGAAATCTTTTCCTCCCAAAGCCATTTGTGTGGGGAGCCCACCCCTGAGCTATTTGAGAGTCTTCACTCAGCCTTGGAGGCAAGGAGATTTTGGTTTGGCATTGCAAGCTATTTTGTGGCTCCTCCCACTTAATGGATTGTGTAATGCACGTGACCTCTGTCTTTGCTGGGCTTTGAAGACTGATCTCATAACTCCAGAGTTGGGCATGACCCATCGGGAACTAGACAGCCCACCTCCTACCTTAATTGGCTAAGAACATTCTGTAGAAAGCCTTTGAACTTCCCCCATATAAATAAAGCAAACATGGGCTGTCCTCTCTCTTTCCAGCATGGAAGCTCGAACCTTAAAGTTGAAGGGCTGTCTTGCCCCCCGGCTCTTTAATACTATTTTCTGTGTTGTGTGATGTTTCGCCATATTTCTCAGCCAGCCCATTCCATGCAAGGGAAACCCAAATTTCATAGCCCCCATGGGAGGTGGGAGAGAAAGTTAAGAATGGAGACATTTGGCAGTTGGGCCCAAAGTTTCTGGTGAAGGTGTGTGCAGGACTCTTTCACAGGGGAGACCTGGCACTGGGAACAGAGAATGGCTCTGGCAGGCGTGCTTGAGCTGGCTACCTCTGCTGAAAGGCAGAAGTACTCTGGAGGTCCAGCTCCCCTTCCATTATCCTTAAACCTTCTGCAAGGTTTGGTTCATCCTTTGTTGGGCTGTGGGAAGTTAAGGTGGAGGTTGGGGTGGGGAGTCATTCCTGGAACTGAGTAACAGGAGGAGGACTGCGTCTCCTTCCCCCACGATGTAAGGGTAGTGGCTGCTGCCTGACAGACTTTGATCACTGAGAGCTGTCGGAGGCCATCAGAGGCCCTGGGGGTGTTTGGCTGAGGCAGTGGCCTGATGGGTTTGCAGCTTGAAGGGGGATAAGGACTTGAAAACAGCATACTACAGGGACACAGCCACATCAATGTTTATAGCAGCATGATTCACAATAGCTAAACTGTGGAACCAACCTAGATATCCTTCAATAGAAGAATGGATTAAAAAATGTGGTATATATATATATACACACAATGGAATATTACTCAGCATTAAAAGAGAATAAAATCATGGCATTTGCAGGTAAATGGATGGAGTTGGAGAATATAATGCTAAGTGAAGTAAGCCAATCTCCAAAAACCAAATGCCGAATGTCTTCTCTGATATAAGGATGCTGATTCATAATGGGGATGGTGGGGAGCATGGGAGGAATAGATGAACTTTAGATAGGGCAAAGGAGAAGGAGGGGAAGGGGGGGAAAGGGGTAGGAAAGATAGCGGAATGAGACGAACATCATTACCCTAAGTATATGTATGAAAACACAAATGGTGTGACTCTACTTTGTGTACAACCAGAGACATGAAAAATTGTGCTCTAGTTGTATAATATGAATTGAATTGCATTCTGCTATCATATATAACAAATTAGAATAAATAAAAATTTTTAAAAATGCAAAATCTACTAAAAAAAAAAAGAGGGGCTTGAAGATGTATTTCCAGAAACTCTGGGTTGACAATCCTGGCTTGCCTTGGACTGAGGGGTTCCCTGGGCTCTGACAGTTTCAATGCTAAAGCCAGCAAAGTCCTAGATAAACTAAAAGAATCTGTCATCTTAATAACACACCCAGGAAAGCTTCTTTTAGGAATCCTTATAATTGCTAGGGGCATCCTTAGGTGCCAGGACTAAGGGCCTGTGATGTGATAGCCGGGGACTCAGAGTCTCTGAGCCCTTTTTACTGGTATGAACTGTGGGAAATTAGTTTCAATGATTCCTGAAGTTCATGAGTCCACAAATTCTACCTCTTAGAAATAAATTGTCACAGAAGAGCAACAATTAAAAGGGTCAGGACAAATATGGCAGTGAATAAATGAAAAAATAATGGAAATGTCGAAATCCCATGCCATCACATACAGACCTCCTAGGATCTGGCCTGGACTTCCTCTCCAACTCCAGCCACACCTCCTGTCCTGCCCTCAAAGTCACCTTGTCATCTTCTGTTCTGAATGTATCGAGCCATTTCATAGCACCTGAAATACCTTCTCCTTCTTCATGTGCTTGGTGAACCCCAACTGTTCTCTCAAGTTGCAGCCTTGGGGTCCTCTCTGTGGAGCCGTCCCTGGCTCTCCCCAGGCCATGTTGAATATTCCCTCCCTTCAACCACCTGTGCACCTGGCACTCCCCACCACACTCGCTCCCAGTGACAGGCTCAGATTCAGGTCACAGGGTACATATAATGGATGTTTAATTAGTGTTGGTTTAAAGAGTTAATCAGCATGTGCATATCTATATATTTATCTTTATTTGGATCTTTTCTGTTCTGGGCATCAGAATATTGACTACAGTTCTCAGTTGTTTCCACTCTGTACAGGTTTATTTGCTGAATGGTTTATTTAACTTGAGACTTTATAAAGACACAAAAAAGATTCATTGAGAAATATTACCATTTAAAATAATGAAAATTTATATAACAATGAAAGTATTTGTTAGAGATTATTGAGAATAACTGAATCTATGATGCAGGATGAACTGAGGATGAACTGTTGCTCCCCTTACAGTTAACTTCAGCAGACATAGGTGACAAACAATATTTTAAAGTGTGTTCAGATATTAATGATTGGTTGTTTCTCATGCTGGGATTAGAAAAATCTTTGCATATGGATGCACTAGATAAGACAGGGTGAGTTAGGCTTTATTAAGAAAACAACAAATTAACACAAAAAAAAACAAAACAAATCTCAGAGATTCAACACAGTGAAGGTTTAATTTACACTCATGCAAGTGCTGTATGTGGTATCTGGGCTACTTCACAAATGCTGATCACAGGGGCACCATGACAGGGAAAGAGAGCGCTGGGCAATTTCCTGACCCTTCTCCCCTTGGCCAGAGCCCTGCCACGTGGCCCAACCCACCAATAGGAAAGGTGAGGTGTGGATTAGCTGAGAGTCACAGTCCCTAAGGAAGGAGCTTAGCAGGCAGCTCATCAGGAGGGAGTGCCCTTGGGGTCCCCAGCTGAGTAAAAGAGCAGTCAGAAGTAGGGCTGGGCAGAGGGAGAGGCCAAGTCTTGAGGGATCCCCTCAGGAGCCTTCACTGCTTTGGTGGGAGTTCTAAGGACAAGCTGACTTCAGTACTGTCCCAGGTTGGTCAGTCACTGGATCAAGATGTCCCAGGAAGGAACATGACCCTGAGTGAGGCAACTCAGCCTGGGCGATTCCAGAAAAGGCTGGCACTGAGGGCTGTGTGCCAGGCTCAGGAGCAAGAGCTGCTTTCATCCCTGAGGGGGGATTTGGAAGGCTCATCACAGCGCCCCACAGTGAGCACAGTGGTCTCTTCCAAGCAGATATTTCTGCATAGATCACATCTAAATGTGGCCTTGTCTGAATTCCTTTCATCATCCTGGCTTGACATCAATTGCTGAGCTTGACCTGTGAGTCACAGCATTTGTCTCTGCTAGCAGTTCCATCAAGCTTGGGTTTAAAGCACAGTCTTCATCTCTAACTGCTTTAGCTGTCCCTACTGGCTATGGCATAGATTGGGGCACTGCTAAACTCCAAAGAACATTCTGCAAAATTCCTGCTGCCTACTTAACCAAAGAATGGTCTCTCCTCATCTGCATTGGGTCTTTGTCAGGCTCTCTATGGATCAGGGGTATCTGTCTCTTTAAGCTCCTGGCTACAGTGGGTCAGGACTCTTCAAAGACAGAGCTGGACTTCCTGTTCAGAGTCATGGAACATCCACCCCTCCCGTAATGGAAACCATACTCAATCTTTCTATGACCATGTTGTGCCCACTCTACACTGGTCACACTGGAAACAGTGCACCTCTGTTGAAGAACACTTATGTAAATTCAGCATTTATTTGTCCTCCACTAAGAGTGTATGTTGAAGCCAGGCGTGGTGGCGCACGCCTGTAATCCCAGCACTTGGGAGGCTGAGACAGGAGGATTGCGAGTTCAAAGCCAGCCTCAGCAATGGCGAGGCACTTAGCAACTCAGTGAGATCCTGTCTCTAATAAAATACCAAAAAAAAAAAAAAAAAAAAAAAAAAAAAAAAAGAAGGGCTGAGGATGTGGCTCAGAGGTTGAGTGCCCCTGAGTTCAATCCCCGGTACAAAAAAAAAAAAAAAAAAGAGTGAAAGAGTGTATGTTGAGCTTGATGTTGAGCTAATAGCGTCCCATTTTAGCTTTTTTTTTCCTTTCTTTTTTTTTATTTATAATAGTAGTATATATTACAATTCATAATGCACATATATAGCATCTTTTTACATACAACTGATTGTATACAAAGTATATAAGTACCATTCAGATCTTCAATCATGCATTTAGGATAATGATATCCATCTCATTCAACCACCAATTTTTTTTCCTTCCCCCCCTCCCCCTTGCTCCCTCCCTTCCCCTCCCTTTCCTTTGACCATTCTAGTGTTCCTCTAATCCTCCTATGTACCCCCATCAAACAACACTGTGAATTAGCCTCCTTATATCAGAGAAAACATTTGATATTTGGATTTTTGGGATTGGCTAACTTCACTTAGCATTATAGTCTCCAACTGCATCCATTTACCTGCAAATGCCATTATTTTATTCTTTTTATTGCTGAGTAAAATTCCATTTTGTATATATACCACAGTTTCTTTATCCACTCATCTACTGAGGGACATCTAGGTTGGTTCCACAACCTACCTATTATGAATTGTGCTGCTATAAACATTGAAGTGGCTGTGTCACTGTAATATGCTGTTTTTAAGTCCTTTGGAAATAGACCCAGGAGTGGGATGGCTGGGTCATAGGGTGGTTCCATTCCCAGTTTTCCAAGAAATCTCCATACTGCTTTCCATAGCGGTTGCACCATTTTGCAGTCCCACCAGCAATGTATGAGTGTGCCTTTCCCCCACATCCTCTCCAACATTTATTGTTGTTTGTGTTCTTGATAGCTGCCATTCTGACTGGAGTGAAATGAAATCTTAGAGTAGTTTTGATTTGCATTTCTCTAATTGCCAGCGATGTTGAGCATTTTTTTCATGTATTTGTTGATTAACTGTGTATCTTCTTCTGAGAAGTGTCTTTTCAATTCCTTAGCCCATTTATTGATTGGATTATTTGGTTTTTTGTTAAGTTTTTTGAGTTCTTTATATATCCTAGAAATTAGTAGCCGGGCGCGGTGGTGCATGCCTGTAATCCCAGCACTTTGGGAGGCTGAGGCAGGAGGATTGCGAGTTCAAAGCCAGCCTCAGCAATGGCGAGGCACTTAGCAGCTCAGTGAGACCCTGTCTCTAATAAAATACAAAAAAGGGCTGGGGATGTGGCCCAGTGGTCTAGTGCCGCTGAGTTCAATCCCCGGTACCAAAAAAAAAAAAAAAAAAAAAAAACTTAGAAATTAGTGCTCTAAGACCTCTATAAGGAAAATTATAGAACACTAAAGAAAGAAATCATAGAAGAACTCAGAAGATGGAAAGACCTACCTTGCTCTTGGATAGGTAGAATCAATATTGTCAAAATGTCCATACTACCAAAAGCATTTATACAGATTTAATGCAATTCCAATCAAAATCCCAATGTCATTCTTCAAAGAAATAGAAAAAGCAGTCATGAAATTCATCTGGAAAAATAAGAGACCCAGAATAGCCAAAGCAATCCTAAGCAAGAAAAGTGAAGCAGGGGGCATCACCATACCAGACTTTAAATTATACTATAGAGCAATAGTAACAAAAACAGCACGGTATTGGCACCAAAACAGACTGGTGGACCAATGGTACAGAATTGAGGCTACAGAGACTAATACATATAATTTCAGCTATCTTATATTAGACAAAGGCTCCAAAAATGTACAGTGGAGAAAGGATAGCCTCTTCAACAAATGGCGCTGTAAAAACTGGAAATCCATATGCAACAAAATGAAATTAAACCCTTATCTCTCACCACGCACAAAACTCAATTCAAAGTGGATCAAGGCCCTAGGAATTAGACCAGAGACAATACACCTAATAGAAGAAAAAGTAAGCTCCAATTTCCAACATGTCGGATTAGGCCCCAAGTTCCTTAATAAGAATCCTGTAGCACAAGAATTAATGAATGGGATAGATTTAAACTAAAAAGCTTCTTCTCAGCAAAAGAAACAATGAGTGAGGTGAATAGAGAGCCATTTTAGCTTGATCTAACCATTTTCAGTGGAGACAATAGTAATGGCTGGTCTTTATTGCAAAGCATTTACCATATTTTCCCTAGTTTTCACAATTATCCTATGCAGAAGGACTGTTAGTGTCCCTGATTTACATGTAAGCAAACCAAGACACAGACAATTTAAGATACTTGCCTAAGGTCACGTGATGTATAAATAAACACAATAGTCTAACTACAGAGTTTGGGTTCTTAATCACTATATCCCACAGCTCATCAATGCCTGGGTTTTCTTAAAACTCAGGGATCTGTGGGTCCCTAGGATCAGGCCCACAGGTCAGCAAGGCACATTTCCATGGAGTTCCTCCTAAGAGTCATTTAATTCATTAAAGTCCAAAGCCTGCATGGAAGATTCAATAAGGAACAATGATCTCTCCAAGAACTTCTTCACAAGCTGGAAAGAGAAATTAAAAGTGAATAAATTTAGAAAGGAAGATCCTCCATCAAAATATGGAGATATATATTAAAATACACATTTATGGACTTTGGTATGTTTTAGCATGGGACAACTGATGAGTAGCTTTTGGGAATTTATAATAGAGTGCTGTGAAGTAATTGAGTACTAAAATACATTTAGGTTTGGAGGACAGACAGCAAACAAGCACTATTTGTAAGTGGGGTAGGGCAAGAAGAGGGTCATTGTTCCCTAGGAACTGAGCCTACTCATGTCCCTCCCTGCAAGCATGTAACTACAACCCTATTGCCCCTACTGAACTCCATTTGAGAAGGAAGCCTAATTCTCCATAGAGAGTGTCTCTCAGTTACAAAGTGGCATCCTCTATATTCAATTATCTGGTGAAAGTGGGGAATGCTTTATAAATATGAACTAAATGCTAGGCAAATGGCTCCTTCATCTTCAGGTGTGATGATTTGATGGACTTCTTTCACATCACATAGGTCTGGAAGGAGCTGGGTGCCATAATTCTTTGACAGTAGTCTAACCTGTCAGGTTGGCTCCAGTGTTAGGAGTACAAATAGCCATAATGAGGCCATTGACTGAGCTTAGCAAGCCCTCCCTGGTGATGAAATGTGCTTGCAATAGGCAGGGTCTGGAGGTGATTTGGGCCTGACAGCTCAGCCTACAAACCACATTTTCCATGTGTCAGGAAAATGAACACCAGGTCCACTCCACGTGGTTTGAGTAATTAGACCTTTATTAATACCATGGAGCAGCTGGAACTAGAAATAGTCTCAAGTGCTCACATTCTTTGAACATACAAATTTCCAGAGTGGGTGGCAGCTGTTGAGGCCAGGTTTATTCATCTTGGGCCAAAATTCTCATACTCTTGATCCCATGTATTGGGCCTGGACTTTGTGGCTCTGAGAAAATATGGCTGCAAAGCTCTGCTCTGGGGAAACAAACCCTCCTCTTCAGATTATCTCCCCTCCCTGCTCATTGTCACTGGTTCAAGATTTAGAAAAGAACTTCCTTTACTGTGGAGTGTTGTTGGTTTATGACTCTTATGCCTGTCCCCGCCAAAGCTTTCTCCTTGTGTGTCCACACTGGGAAGGACTCCATAAAAGCATGAGAATTGGTCTAATCCACCTGCCCACCCAGTGAAGATCCCATCTGTAGCTTCTGACTCAATTTCCCACAACCACGGGCTTACCTGAGGGATGGCTGAGTTCCATCACAGAGCTATTCCCGGTATTCAGAAGTTCTTCCTTGGATTCAGCTTGGATCCCCTCTCTTTATCTGGTCTCAACAGTTCTGTCTAATGCTATGCTCATTGCATTGAATGAAACATTTGTTTTCAGACAGATAGGTTTCTGATTGTCCTGGTCATTCTCAATGACCCATTTTCCCAAGTTGTTCCGGGGAAAGAGAAGAGGGGGGGGGGGGTGTAAAATTAACCCCTCTTCTCCCTATTAAAAGATAAAGACCCTTCAAGAATGTGGCCCAATGCTACCTTCTCTAGGAAAAAAAAAATCCTCTACTTCTATGGATTCTGATCATATTAGGTACTGTTATGGGTTAAATTGTGTTCCCTCAAAATATATGTTGGGGTCCAACTTCCAGTACCTTATTTGGAAATAGGATCTTCTTGGAGGTAACACAGCTAATATGAGGTAATCAGGGTGGGTCCTAATCCAATATGATTGGTGTTCTTATAAAAAGGAGAAATTTGGAAACAAATGCACATGGAAGGAAGATGATGTGAAGACACACCGGGAGAAGATGCCATCCGTGAGCGAAGGAGAGAGGCCTGAAGCTGATTCTCCCTCCCAGCCCTCAGCAGAAACCAGTGCTGCCAAGACCTTGGTTTCAGACCTCCAGCCTCCAGCACTGAGACAACACTTTCCTGGTATTTGAACAACTCAATGTTGGGTATTTAGTCTTAGGAAATTGATACAGGTATATCATCAGGCCTTTCATTTTTCTACGTTTTTTTTTTTTTCTTTAAAAGCTTTTTAAACAGAAAAGTATTAAGAAGAAAATAAAGCAGGAAAAAAAGACATGCAGTCTGTTGAGAAAACTATTTTCAGTGTGGAAAACATGCATGGTATATAATATATATCATACATATATGACCAATAGGGTCATATATTATATATATATAATATAAATTATGATATATATATTATATACAATAGGGTCATATATATGACCTTATTGTATGTGTTATATAGGGTCATATACATACCTTATTGTATGTGTTATATATACACACACACACACAAACACACACACACAATGTACATATATATACCATCATCCCCTCATCATCATCTATAGGGGTTGGTACCAAACAATACAGATGCTCAAGTCCCTCGTATCAAATGATATATGATCTACACCCATCTTCTCACATACTTTAAATCATCTCCTGATTGCTTATAATATCTAATAGAATGTACATGCTATGTAAGTAGTTATTTTATAATATTTCTTAGGGAATAATGATAAGGTAAAAAAGTCTGTACATGTTCAGTACAGATTCAATTTTTCTCCTGAATATTTTTGATCCCAAGCAGGTTGAATGCAGATGCAAAGCCCATAGATACAGAGGACCCATTTTATTTCTATATGTGTATAGCATAACATGTGCTGAATTACACAACTCAAACACTTCAAAAAGGTGCAGAAAGAGAGAGAGAGAAAGAGAAGAGAGAGAGTGAGGATGTGCATCTACTACCTAGTCCCTCTTCTCATAACTGTTAAACAGTCTGTACCTCAAAATTGTTTGTACCAGTAACTTTATATCCATCCATCTATGTATTTTAAAAAACATTCAAAAAGAGTGATATTTTACATATTCTTTTTGCCTTGCTCTTTTGTTTAGATTACTTTTTGGAAATCCATCCAGATTTGCACATGAATATCCTCATTGCTTGGTACCTTCACAGCATCCTCCCACAAGACATGCAATGACTCATGTAACTGGATCTACCCCAAGGGCCTAGAGTTTTCTGCTGGGCTCCGTGAGGGTGGATGAGGAGTGCATCTGAGCACCTGAGGGCTGGTAGAACATTCAACACTCATCTGCTGGCCCTCGTTTTTTAAATGAGGGAAACAGAAAATGGAAGCATTTTGTCTCAAGTGGCACAGAGAGCTAGCAAAAGTAATTCCAGCTGTTGAGGATGTCAAACATTTTCCAGAATTCTGTGATAAGTTTTTGTCACCAAAACGATGGAAAGGTGTTGCTGATGAAGGAGGGGAAAAAAAAATCTTATATCTACATATTTTCCAAAAAGAACACAAACAATATTTGGAAACAGGATTTCTAACCTGTATACAACTCTTCCAAATGAAGAGTGTAGGAGATTGAACATATTCTTTTAAACATGTATGATGCAACAAATTCCAAATACTTTGCAAGAACAATTGATTGACATAAGGGGAAAATTATAAGTTGAATTAAAAAAAAACTTTTGTGAAACTGGTAAATGGGGCTTAAAAAATGAGTGTCATAAAAAATAAGTATCATGATTTAGTAAGTGAAGTTACCATTTTCGTCATGTATTCTCACATCTACGTGTTTTTGTATGATAACAATTTTTTGTAGTTATTGATAGTTATAGTCACTGAAATCAAGTGTCAAAATAAGTCAAACACAAAACCAGTTTCTATTGCTTTATGTTAAAGTGATATTAAACCAAATATTTCAAAACATTTATATCTGCATTTACCTCTTTAGCATATTATTAATTATAACTTTTAACAATTTAGAAAAAACAAATCCTTTTTATAAAAACAAAATAAATTTGATTTTAAGCTGCATATATATATATATATATAGAGAGAGAGAGAGAGAGAGAGAGAGAGAGTCCTTTATGTTTCTATTTTATGTTACATTATTTACCTATTACTATAATCAAACAAATAGATTTATATGTACATATGTATTTGTTCTAAAAGTCTTATCCCAAAATTGGTTTTACTTGTAAGTATTTTGTAAGAAATCAAAATTTAGAAAACTACGAATTAAATTGCCAGCTGACTATTTTATGACAACAACAGAGACAAGTAATGAGACAACTTCAAAGTGCTGTGGGAAAATAATTGACACCTCACAATTCTATTCTCAGCTAAAGTAAAATCCAAGAGTGAGAGAAAAATAAAGATATTATCAGACAAGCAAAGATTTAAATAAATTACTACTCACAATACCCCCACCCCCACCCACTGAAGGAATGCTAAAACTCTTCTCTGGGAGAAAGCACGAGAAGCTAGAAGCAAAGGTGAGCAGAGACTGGTAAATCTAAACAAGCATGGATCCATCTGATGATTATTAGCTTTAAGGTTATAAAAGCAAGGTATAACTAAAATCCTAGACAACAAGAACTTGTAATACAAGAAGGCATGATCAGAATTAGTATGTCCTAAGGTAGTGCCGAGGAGGAGAGCAGAGATATTAACTGTAAGCTTTATTAAGTCAAAGTACCAGTGTGAAGATGGTGGCAAAAATCAGTATTTCTTACAAAACATCCAAAAGAAGAATGAAAAATAAAATTCATTCTCCAATTTTAACAAATCCTGGAGATGGATAAATGTTTGAATCACAAAATTAATGGAAACATTCCCCAGAGCAGTGGGCATCAAGTAAGGGGATGCCCAGGGGAAGCATAAGGGGCATCCTGAGGCAGAGTTGGCACCATCTGCTTCTCATAGGTATGCTGTAAAAACCTAATTCAGAAACAGCGTGGATGGGGGTGGGCAAAAGTGTCAGGGCCCTGGGCCTGTTGTTTCCAAGGGGAAGAAGAGGTGAAAACAGAAGAGGAATTATCACACAAAGAAGCCTGGGACCGCCCCCCGCCCCTAAAAAAAAAAGACCAAAAAATTCTGAGCATAGACTTTTAATAATATAGTCTGAAAAATATATAAACCACAAATGATCAGAATTAAAAATATATAAAGTAATCCACAATCTCAGTGAGCTGTCAACACAATGCTCAACATTAAATACCTCAAGCAAGCAAAATTATTAGCAAACATGTAAAAGATTTAAATCACATATTTAATAACTCAAACATAACATTTTCTGAGGCTAAAAATTAGAGTATACATATTGAACTTATTTTTTAAATGACCACATAACTGGTCATACAACAAGTATCTAAAAATAATGAATCAACGAATCATACAGACCACATTCCCTTTCAAATCCAACTACATTGGAAATATGTTACAAAAATGGAACTAAAAATAAAAAAAACACATGTTTAGAAACTTAAAAACACTTCTAAATAATTAGAAACAAAGTAGAAATCATAAAGGAAAATTTTAAATACTAGAATAATGATGGGAAAACTGCAGATCAAAATTGTGAGATGTAGCTAAATTCATACTTCAGATAACAATTATAGATACAAAAATAACTAACAATAGTGTTTTTCATAGGAATCCACTAACTGGTCCTAAAATACTGGAAGAGGAAGAACTAATGAATGTCCAAAAAAATTTAAGGTAAAAAACAAAAAAGTAGAATCACATCACCAGCTATTAAGACCTGCCATTTAGCTATACTAATGTTAGATTCCAGTACAGCTGTTGGGATAGACAAACTGGTACAGAGATTCTAGGAACTGAACCACTTCTCTGTGGGCATTTAAAATACTGAGAAACTTGGGGCTGGGTCTATGGTTCAACAGTAGAGTGCTCATGTCTCGCATGTGTGAGTCCCTGGGTTCAATCCTCAGCACCACATAAATAAAATAAAAGTATAACAAAGAAATAGATAATTTAAAAAAAAACATTGAGAAATTCTGGATTATGCTTAACAATTAGCTTTCTCTTTAGAAAAAGATAAAAATTAGTTCCCTAATTTTTCCAAATCAGCAAAAGTAAATTCCAGATGGATAAAGATTTAAATGTGAAAGCAAAAATTTTAGAGTTTTTAGAAAACAGTGGGGGAGAATATCTCAAATATAGTTAGGCACAGATTTATTAAATAAAGAACAAATAAAATAAAAGTCTTGAATAGATATATGAATTTGACTACATAAAATTTAAAAGTTATTTATAATAGAAAATAACATAAACAAAATTGAAAGGTAAGGTACAGTTTGAGGAAGATGTTTGCAACTCAAAGAATAGTTTTACACAATAAATAGTATTTATAAGAAAAGAGTACAGGATTAGAATGACTCTCACATACACACACACACACACACACACACCCTGCAGAGATAAAATTGGCTAGTAAGCATGTTTAAATTCTTACCTGCATGAGCAATTAGGGAAATGTAAATTAAAATGATTAAATACCATTTGCACCTATCAGATTGGAAAAATTTAAAAGCCCCACAAGGGATGGTAAAGATGCAGGAAAATAGAAAGTTCTTATCTAGTGGGAGTTCAAATAGGCACAACTACTCGTGAGAGCAATTTGTCAATACTGAAGAAGGTAAAGAACTATGTTCCCTACTAATTAGCAATTCTACTTTTAGGTGTTTACCCTAAGAAATTATATGCACATGCAAAAAGATGCATGCCCAAGCATGTTTCTGGAAACAAACAACAATAAAGCAATAACTAATCTTTTCTCAAAAGGCAACCATAAGCAGTTAAAATGAACAAGCTAGGTCTACATTGTATCCATACCATACAACATGAATAAGTCTAAAATATTATGTTGGGTAAGAAAAGCAAGTTGCAAAAGAATATGATGCCATTTATGTAAATTCTGAATGCATATAAAACAATAGTAAATGTGGTTTGGGATTTACAAATATCTACTGAAAGTACAGACTCGTGCCTGGGAATAACCCATGACAACTTCAGGCAGAGGTTCCTCTATGGAAGAAAGATGGAGAAGAGATGAAAGGGAAGGGGGCAGTGGCTTTAGCTGTCTTTTGGTTTTGCTTTTGATACAAATGATTTGAAGTAAATATGGGGAAAGGGCTGGGGTTGTGGCTCAGCGATAGAGTGCTCGCCTAGCACGTGTGCGGCCGGGGTTCGAGCCTCAGCACCACATAAAAATAAACACATTGTGTACAACGAAAGCCAATAAATAAATGTTAAAAATTTAATATATATATATATATATATATGGGGAAATATTTAATCCAGATGGTAGGCTAATTGAACTCAGGGGCACTCGACCTCTGGGCCACATCCTCAGCCCTTTTTTTTTTTTTTTGTATTTTATTAGAGACAGGATCTCACTGAGTTGCTAAGTGCCTCGCCATTGCTGAGGCTGGCTTTGAACTCACGATCCTCCTGCCTCAGCCTCCCAAAGTGCTGGGATTACAGGCGTGCACCACCGCGCCTGGCTGAAATACTTTTTAATTAAAAACTTTTAAATATAGAAAAAAAAATTAAGAACTGAGAACAGATATTCAAGTATTTTCCCTCTGAATATTTTTCAGTACAATAAATATTGGTGCATATCCCATGAGCCAGGCATGGGAGAGCTAGTTGTTGGGTAGAAGTGGACCCAAATTTATGGAGTATATGTCCTAATGGGGAGAAAAGTGACAATTATTTCTTATTCTTTTTGATTACTGCTTGATACCCACCACTGAGAAAAACAGTTGCAGGTTTTTAATTTGTGCTAAATATAAAAGCAACAAGGAAAGACGGATGTGAAGGGCTTTCCCCAGGGTCACATTGTTGGCTGTCATGTTTACAGATTGCAGTCACAAGTTCCCTTTGACTGCCAAATGTCACTGGGTGTTGAGGGCCTGTCCTTTGTGTGTAGCACAGCCAGGGTGGCTGGGATGATAGGCTATTTCACAGACTGCAGGTAGCAGAGTTCTGCAGAGGCCATGTTCACTCAGGTAGATCCTGGATAATTGCTGGATTGGGACAGAAAGATGTAGAAAGAAGCTCACATTCTTGGGGTGGGGGTGGGGCAAATATGTAGAAGAAGCTATAGGGTCCTGCTAGTTTTGATCTTTAATGTCCTCCAAAGGCCCTTGTGTTACAGGCTTAGTCCCCAGTTTGGTGCTTTTGGGAAGTAGTGGAAATTTTAAGAGGCGGGGCCTAGTGGGAGATCTTTAGGTCACTGGGGATGTACCACCAAAGGGGATTGTGGGAACCCAGTCTTCCTCTTCTCTCTGAGGTGGACAGTTTGGGCACACCACACACATTTGTCATATGCTGCTGTCATATGCCACAAGTCCAAATTAATAGGTCTTAATCAATCAGGGACTGAAACTTTAAATATTTTAAGTCAAAATAAACCTTTTCTCTTATTAAGTTGATATGTTTTAGCATTCGTTGCAGTGACAGAAAACTAACATATGTCCATAAAAAAAAGTGGAAACAACCTATTAAAAGAATTGGTGGCAAGAGAAGAAATGAGATTGCAGAGCATTTCTTGGAATCAACAGAATTTGAGATCAGTCTTATTTCCAGCCAATAAGCATGTGAAGATTAGCCTTCTAGATCCCTATCAGAAGGGTCATGCAGTATCATTCTAGGTTGACAGAGGATGCTTTATAGAAGTGACACAGCCTTCTGCCAATTGGGCTTAAGCCACAATTCCATTCCCCTCCCTCCTCCCCAGTGATAGAGTATGCTGATAATGTTATTCTACACATACAACAGAGTCTCTAGGGGGATTGCAGATATTGAATTTAGGGGGTAGAGGAGTAGAAGGGAAAATAAAAACAGGGAGGGGGAGAAGTTCTAGAAAGTTCTAGTAGCAAGAGGTAAAATACAACAGTTACTAGCATTTCCCAATAAGAACCTGAACCTAGAAGTAGATATCCCAGCTGAGAGCAAGCTGCTTAGGACAATAGCAAGTGGAAGGCAAAAAAAGATGCAGAAGTTACTTCACTTTGAGGGGAAGAGAAACTACAGATTGGAATCAGGGTGTGTGCCCCTCAGAATTTGCCATATGATTCTGTGGTAAGCTAAATAATGGCCTGCAAGGATATCCAGGTCCTAGTCCCTAGAATGTTTGAGTGGTACCTTATATGGCAAAAGAGCTGTTGCGATGTGACTAAGACTCTGAGATGAGATTGCCCTGGATTATCCAGGTAGGCTCTAAATGCAGTCACAAGCACCCTTCCAAAAGGGAGGCAGAGGAAGATTTGACAAAGTAGAATAAAGCAGTGTGGCCATTGTAGCAAAATGTTATGCTGCTTGCTTTGAAAATAGAGAAAGGAGCCATGAACCAAAGAATGTAGAACATTCAGCTCTAGACGCTGGAAAAGATGAGAGAGTAGATTCTCTCTCCCAAAATGAGCCCAGCCCTGCTCACACCTTGAGTTGGGCTCATTGAAACTGATTTCAGACTCTGACATCCAGAACTATAAGGGAATACATGTGTTTTGTTTTAGTCCTCCAAGTATGTTTTGTTTTGTTATAGCAGCCATAGGGAACAAAATACAGATTTTTCAGATGTTCTAAAGCAGCCTTCTAGGTATCTGCTCTAAAGTCATTGGAGGAATCTCGATCAAATGACAAGAATCAAGATTTTGGACTCAAAGAAGGCAAAATTTTGATAAAGAGAGAGTGTGTGTTTTTGGTAGGTCAAGTTCTCTGGAGAAAAAATTCTAGGCCAAATATTTGCATGCAGGTGGTTTACTGGGGAGTACTTGTACTTATAAAGGATTCTAGGAGGCAGACCTCAGTAGAGCCCAAAGTTGCACCCACAGCCCAAGGAGCAGTGGAGCTCCTTGAATTTTTTATATTTGAAAATATCCCAAATTAAGCTAAGGACCAACTTTTTGTACCCCTGCATTGACCAGTTGTGGGATGCAGGCTGTGGGACCAGGGATGGGGTAGTAACCTTGAATGAGGCAGTGACCTTTGACCAAAGGGACTGGAAAGGGACTCAGCTATGGGCTACCCATGGGCCACATTCCTGGCATGTGGGAGGGCATGTGCCAGGGTCCTAGGGTAGAGGGGTCAGAGCAGCACACCACAGCATTTGCTTCTCTGTGGTGCACTCCCACCCCTCTGACAAACACAGTTTTGTTTGATGAAGTTCCTGAAGCAGAAAGGTGAGGGGAAGTTTCTCCTTGACCCTGTTCTCAGGCCATTCCTGGGCCTGCCAGTCCTGAGCCTTGTGTTTCTTTTAGGAGCTTGCTGACAACAGATCAGGGACACCTTGGGTAAAGCTGCTGACATAACTATAAGTGGTTTGGTTTTGGACCCAGGTTTGAAAACAAACCTACTGGTGACGATTTGGAAAGCCTTCTGAGAAAGCCCCTGAATAGGTTCCACAATCCCATGCTACATGGGTTAGGATTGCTTTGGCCTGGATTTTCTGGGGCTCATACTGTGCCCTGGCTGATACTAAGCAATGCAGAAAGCACCAGAGCACGTGGCCAAACCCTGTCCCAGCCATCACACCACACCAAGCATCAGCCAAACCTGGCTCCACACTCCAATGCTGAGGTCTCAGGAAAAAGCAGAGATGAAGTTGATTTCCAAAGAGTCTGCACTCGGGGGACACCCACTGTCAGAATAACCTTGAGCAAGTCAAAGGCCTTTGATTTCAGTCTTCATTGCTCCAGGTCCAGCTAAAAAGCCTTACTTCACTCACCCACTTAAATACTGAACTGAGTGTAATATAGTGGTGCTTTAGTGATTTGGAACCTCAAGGCATCTCTCTGAACTGTGTGGTGTCTGAAGTTTTGGGGTTTCATCTTACTTCTGACACCTATTACAAATGTGATTTTGAACGAGGCAGTGTTCTCTGAACCTACTTCCCTCCCCTGCAACATGGAGTTGGATTAAATTATCTCAGATTCTGGCCAGTCTTCATGCTCAGGGAATCTGTGGTCTCCCTGTATGCATGAAGGTTGCAGAGAATGACATGCATTTGTACAGAGGCTGATACATTCTAGAATCTGCCTTGTTGGGAAAAAATTCCTGCCATCAGGTTTCTTTCAAATGGATGAATATATGAATATATCATGCTTATTTGCATTGGCTGCTTTTTCTAAAATTGGCAGCTCGATATTTCCTTGAATCACCAAAATAGATTCCTTTCATCAGTCTGTGAATTTTCCAGGGGCTTGTGCATGAGTGGCCATTACCTTTTTTTAAATCCACAGGATTATCTTTGAAGTGCAGCAGAATGGTAGGATAGAAAGCCTGCTCACTTATTTGTCAGAATATTTGGGTTGCAGTTCATGCCAACTAGTTTCCTTGTGACATTGGCAAACCATTTAACCCATTGAGCTTCTGATAGGAGGCCAGTCAAGGTCAGCCCTGCCTACCTCACGTGGCAACTATGAGTATGAAATGAGTTGGAACTTGTGAGAGACCTTTGGAACCTCTAAGGCTTATCAAAGCAAAAGCAATTATTATTATTACTTTAACACCTTCAAAGCTATATGCAGGGAATCTATTCCATCAGTTGTATTTGCCTGAAGAAAATCTCTCATTTTCAGTGCAGAAGTTTTTAATTCAGAATATAAAAAAGTGGGTACAAAGATTTATTGTGCCAGCTTCTAAAGTTCTCAAGAGAATATTTCCCAGCAGTAAAAGTTGCTAAAACAGTTTGTAAGGTCACCTGCTCTTAGCAACTACGATTGGTAGAGAAGGAACTAGCCCCAGAGGACTAATGCTTTTAACAGGCCTTACAGCTGCAGGGGGAAGTTGCTCTTACAACCTACAGCAAGAAACCCCTGCTTTTGCATTGGAATCAGGCAGGTCTGTTAGCTCCTTCAGAGACACAATAGTCACATGGTTTTTCTGTTTACAAGGACAGCTGCAAATGTGAATCCAGATGAAATAAAAAGCACGAGCTTTAAGATTTTTCTATTTCTATTGTGCACTCTTATTCCTTCCAGATTGTAGCAAGCCCACAGAACAACTTCCTACCTATTCTCTTCCCCCAATTTGGTCTTTCAGAAAAGCCTACACATGAAAGAGAAGAAAACTCACAAAAGGTATATCTCCATAAATGCATTAAAATCTGCTCCTAGATTTTAAAAAATCTTGAATTCAGCTTCTCTTCTGAAAGATGATTAGGAACACATCATAGCAAGCCAAATGACAGCTGCCTTCTTACTCTTGCGGCAAGCTTATAAGTACCAAATAAAGCAGCAGTGAAGGAAACACAAACTGCTCCAAGATTAGAATGGCTTACAGAAGCTCTCTGCCTTTATTTATGTATTTTCTGAGTCTCCATTTTCTTCTTCCCACTCTTGGGAAATACTGATGATCAGCATGTTGCCTGGATAGGAACAGGTGCTACAAGTCTGGAGGGACCAGGCTGATGGCTGGACTAAGTCAGCGTGGATTGGCAGGTGGGCCACACACACCACACCATACCACCCTGGGTGGGCCGGGGGCATGGGGTCTGTTGTTATAGAAACCAGACTCCTCTGGGAGCACAAAGGTAGGGGCAACATGTCTTTGAGAATAGAGTGCAGATAGTAAGCCCTGGAACCACGCAGTGGGATTCAGTGCAGGCTGACAGGCAGACCCATGTACAGTGCAACCGAGCCTGACAGCCAAGCGCCAAAGAGGTGCCAGCGCTCTCAGGCTCTGGGTTGAAGCCCTGTCTTTCCTTCCTCCAGGCAGATGTCAGCTGGCAGGTGTGTTCTGCTCTCTCCTGAGCAAGACAGAGCTTTGCAGGTGCTTGTGATTACAGAGCCAGCAAGGGTTAGATCTTCTGGGAGCCTCTCAACCGTCCTGATGTCAGTTACTTGCGGGTTCTGATTTCTCTACAGCCCAATTAACTAGAGTTTCATATAATGTTATGTATAACATGGATCCACGTGAGCTGCCTTCTTCCGTTCTGAATCTCTCTCTTTCTCTCCCTTGCGCAGACCTTCCCTTATGGACATTCACATTTCTGAGGTTAGAGGCATATCCTTCAGAGAATAGAGCTTACCTATGTTTTTAAGCATTAGGGTTGGCAACAGACAGATATTTATCTTGATGTAGCATGGTTGCCAGACTCACAGGAATCTGGGTTTGAAGTAATGAAGCTGCAGCTCTTTTCATAGTGGCTGGGCTGCCTCTGTTATGATTGTTTGTTTTTTAGCTTCCCTGAGATTTGTCACGGTTTGTATTTAAAAAAAAAAAAAAAAAAAAAACTCCACCAGGGACCCTGAAGTCGACACTTGCTCATTCACTGCTTTCTCCAGGAAGCAAGTGAAACGTGCATGTGGCATAGCAGACAAGAGAAGCCTGGCCAGGGTGGCCCCGTTTCAGGGAACCCCACCCTGCTCAGCGCCCCTGGACTAGGAATCTTGGCCTCAGTTGCCAGTAAGACTCTGCCAGCCTAGACAGCATGTCAGAAATACCTAGTGGGGCTCTTTAACCCGTGACTTTATAAAGACAGCAAAAAGGCTAATGGGGAATGACTGACTCCAACTATGAAATGAGAATTAGGTACAGTTTGTTACACAGTTAACCCTAACACGTTTCTATGTCCCACAAGCCATAAATAATAGACGGTGGAGTTCTGGAATCAATTTCCATGCCCTTTTAACCCAAGACTTGTCTATAGGCAAATGTCTCTCTCTCTGGTCCTGTTCAGATCGCTGTTCCTTTCTCTGCCCCAGTTCTCACATATTTGCTGATTTCTTCAGTCTCTTATCATTTAAATTCTGAGCCAGTTTGTGTTGATGAAGCAGAGATACTGCTGTGTGTTCACCCAAAATCTCATTTTGATGGAACACAGAGCTTCTCCGGCAGTGGGAGGCAGTGCTGGGCCCTGGCCAGTGGGATGTGGGCAGATGTTATCTGTGTCACATCCATGACTGCACGAGCCTTCCTAATCCTTGCCCCATATAACCACACCCAATTGCAACAGAAGTGAGAAGTAAACTTTTATTGTTTTAACTCCAGTGAGATCTGTGGATAATTTGTCAGAATGTTCAGAAGAGACTTTCTCTTAGATCAAGGGTGAGAATATCATCTTCTAAGGATTATTGGTTTCTGTCAACTCTGACTCTTAAGTTCAGAGTTTGAGTATATTTCCCCTTGACCATATATAAACCCAGAATTGCTTTCATACGATTAATGCAATTCCTATGATCTGGTGTCCCTGGTCTCTGTATGCACCACCAGACTTCTTTGTTCTAGTCTATATCACCCTGAGTTGCATTGCATAGGGGAGATTTTGAATACTTCATAACATTTTGGTACATACAATGTGAAAAATTCTTTTTGCTCAAAATTCGCCTTGGGTTCTCCCTTCAGTAGCAGCATCAAATAACAGTCCACAAACTGAGAGCTCTCTTTCCTGGCCAGTGGGGTCAGTCCAGTTCATTTGTTTTTGAGCACTGAAGGAAAAGGACAATATATTTCAGTGGAAAGAGCACAGGATTTGGTTGTTGATCTAGATTTTAATTCAGGTACTGCTATGAACTTGCTGGGTGACTTTGGACAAGTTGCAACTTGCCTTGGCCTCTGTTCTTTCTGTTTCTTCACCTATGATATGCAGGTAATATTGTGTTCTCTGGCTAACTCATCAGGGTTTTGTTGTTGTTGTTATAGGACAAAATGGGTAGTCTAAGTAGAAATATGGGAAATTATTGTGGGGAAAATGCAAGGAATTATTTCAAGAAAATTCACTTATAAACAAGTAGTTAAATGTTATGGACTAGCCAGACCTCTGCTAGAAAGGGTTGCTTTTTTGAAAATAAACATTATTTCCTTGGTTTTACTTTGTAGTTTCCCTACGTTTGTATACATACAAACATGAGGAGCAATGGTCTCTGAGGAGGATGCATATCATTGCTTTTTTTGGACAACTTGTCAAATTAGAGGTCCTTGTCAGTATCATGTTCCCAATGTCTATTCAACAGTCTTAAGGTCAAGTCTGCCTATATCAAAAACTATTAAAACCATAGTTAGACAATTCCATGTCTCTTCTATGAGTAGGTACAGGCAAGAAAGGACATAGAAGAGGCTATCTACTGTTTGGAATAGCAGAAGATTCAAAACATCTGGATTTGCACCACAGGGAAGCTGGGTAAATCAACTGTGGAAATCTGTGCACTGGCAAAATATGTAGCTATGAATGCTGAAACTCTGATATACTGATATGGAACATTCTCCAAGAAATTTCATTAAGTTAAATAAGCAAATTGCACAAGAGTGTGTAAAATATGGTACTGCTTGTGTAAATACATTCTTTAAAATGTATTTATTTGTGAATGCATAAAATCTCTTTGGAAGAATACCAAAATTCTGGTATTATTGTTTGCCTCTGGGGAAGAAAATGGATTAGCTAGGGAACAGATTGTGGAGGGGCTCTTTTTCTGTTTTCTTTAAATTTAAAACTGCAAATATTTTAAATATTCAAAACAAAGCAAAAACAAAACTCAAAACACAGATAGATCCAGTTTTGTTTTTGTTTTTGTTTTTGGTACTGGGGATTGAACTCAGGGGCACTCGATCACTGGGCCACATCCCCAGTCCTTTTTTGTATTTTATTTAGAGACAGGGTCTCACTGAGTTGCTAAGTGCCTTGCCATTGCTGAGGTTGGCTTTGAACTCGCGATCCTCCTGCCTCAGTCTCCCAAGTGCTGGGATTACAGGCGTGTGCCAGCACACCTGGCTCCTGTTTGTTTTTTACATTTACTTATTTTGCTAAAATGTGCATAACATAAAATTTACTACTGTAACCATTTTTAAGCATACAGTTCGGTGGCATTAAAACAGGAACATTATTGTGGAGCCCTCACCAGCCTCCATCCACCTCCAGAACCATTAGATACAGTTCACTTTTGATCTGTGTACATTTCCACAGGGGATGAGACCATTGTGCTTCCCTCCAAGGGAGGGAACAGCATCCATGGAACGTTCCTGAAGGTTCCTTAGAGCTTTTGCTCCCTTCCCCAAGGGCAGGTGAATGGCTAAGCGAACTGGTGATTTGGAAGAAGGACAAAAGTTCAGCCTTTTCTGGGTTTTCCTTTTGATGGCATCCTGTCTAGGGACACATACATGTTCTGCTCCCCCAACCAGTGGACATACTTGGGCAGACCTTGCCCTCCACCGGAAGGCGTACAGTTCTGGGAAAATGAGGACAATGGGGAAGAAGAAGTAGGAAGCTCATTTGGGTGTGGCTCAGAATCATTTGTCCATTTGTGGCTCAGAATCATTTGTCATCCCATTCATCAGTCTTCCAAAAAAGGAGTTGGATGCAGTGCTCCATGCAAATAAGGTACAGCACAGAGTTGAAGGCAGCCAATTCCAGTCAATCCTGAGGCTTGGACTCAGCCTCCTCAGCAGTCCAGGAGAAGATCTGTGTTTCCCCAAGGATGAAGGCTGTGGGATGAGAGGGGCTGCTAATTAGCAGCACGGGTTCACCACCATGGTGAGGAATAGACACTTCCTGCTGTTATAAACTGGGAAGTGATCATGATCCCCATACCCAAACCTGGAGCTGGCAGGTCTCTGGCCACAAATTTCTCCAGATAAGGGCTTGCTGTTTCTTTATCAATGTAGCTTGAAAAGTTCACAGTTCAATGGTTTGAGTCCCTTTCCTAGAATTTGATGTCTGGTCCTACTGATCATTGTATTCTGCCCTAGAAGATTGGGCACTAGGAACCCCCACATCTGGTACTGTTCCCATCTTTGTATCTTCCTAAGGAGCATTGCCCCAACAGGGCTAATGTATCCACTGGCTGGTCATTTCAAATGTTTATATGACAGTGTCCAAGTGAGTTCTACCAATAATAGAACTAATGCTTTAATCTTTAAAAATCCTCTAAATCTCTAATGTTTTTAAATTCAGAAGAGGGAGAGAGGAATGACTTACAATGGCCTGCTTAAACTCCAGTGATTTTTATTAAATTACTAAATTATGACTTTTGCTACCACCTGCACCTATAGAGTTTCTCTATGCTATTTCACTTCTAATAATGGAACTTCATAATAAAGCCAAATGCCCCTGCATGGCTGCCTACCATCCTGAGGATCTGCTGTTCCACAGTGCATGACATTATTATCAGGGCGTTCACCCCTCTAACCTCCAGAAGGGCTCTGCCCTGCCCTTCTCTTACTGGAACCCAACATGTCCTAGACGTGTTCTTTATTTACCACCTTGCTAAGTCCAGGCTGAAAGTTTGGATTGAAATCGATTCAAGCTTTGGGGAAGCCCAAGAAGATAACTTAGCACTAATATAATATATGATTTTAATGAATGGACAGACCAACCCACTCCTTACAGTCACCTAAATATTGACTTGCCTACAAAGGAGTCACTCATGCCCACTGCTGAGACAGCACTCAAAGCAAGACCAGGCCTGCAGAAAGAAAGGAGTTTCTCCTCTTTGCTAGTCTGATCAGGGTCTATCTTCTCAATCCTTCTCTCCTGTCCTAGGGTCTTGCCAGGGTGGTTGACAAGGGCAATGTTCAATTATTTCAAGAGGAACACCACCCTCCATCTACAGGGGTGTTACCTATCCCTTTGCCTTGCACACCCTACCAGGTAATCACATCAGAACACAATAGTCTAATAATGGTACTTCCAAAACTAATCAGTCTTCAAAAGTACTGCAAGATACCCGCAGTTTAGCCCAAGATGAATCCTGCCAAACACAAAGCAGTCCCTTGGTAAGGTGGTCATTGTCTACTCACTGTTTCCCACCCTTTACCTCCTTGCCTTGGTGAACATCCACCCGAACAAGAACACAACCCACTACCTAGAACAGATGCACCTGCTAGCCGGTGTGAGAAAACAGGTTTTTAAGGGGAGCACAGCTGCAGAGATGCAGTTCTCTCTGCACCATCAACAACATGTTCCCTTATCTCATGAATGAGCTTAGCTTCTTGGAGTTAAAATCTCCATTTTAGAAAACAACATTTATTTTGCATTTTATAATGTACACTCATTCAGATGCTTGCCCCCTCCCTGCAAAAAACTAGAAGTCTGTACTTTTTGAATTTAAATTCCAACATTTTGAGTGACTGAAAACTACTTGTAGCTTTAAATTTTCTGTTTGGCCAGGCTGTATTTATTAAAGTTTCAAAATAAGCCTCAGCCTGAGAACCACATTACATGCTTCAGTTGGAATCCAATCTCCTGAACACGACATTCAAGGCATGACGCATCTGGGCCAATCTTACCAACACACGCGAATGTAACTGTCCCCATCTCAGACACACACCTCTGCCCAGTTGGTGCAAAGTCCAGAATAAGCTTCACTTTTTTCTTTACTCATGCCACCCTCTTATCTAGAATCCTCCTCAGTTCCTCCCATTTGAGGAAGTTTTTCACATGTTCATTTCTCCCTTCAGACCCTCACAAGTCTCTTCTCACTCATCCACCTCCCCACTTACCCTGTAGTAGTGCGCTGAGTGCATACCTTGTACAAGACACCACCTTATTCTATGGGGTTTCCAGAAATGCACAACGTGCAGGTCTTTTCCCAAACAGTTTACGATTTTGTAGCAAAGTACACAAACAGCAAAGTTGTGTTTTACTTTTCCACTTAAAAACTATGTCACATTTCTTTTTTCAACTCAAGTTTCTGGTATTGCTTTTCTTGTACCCCATCCCTGATAGTCTGAAGAATAGCCATTCCCTGATTCCAAATCATCCCGTGTTCTATTAATAAAATAGATGTGATAAAATGAGGACTACCTTTTGTTCCCAGTACCAAATCCATCTGCTTGCCTGCACCTGTAACCACATTCTCTCTCTTGCTCTTACTTAAAGCAAATGCTTCCATTTGGACCCTGGATTGCTCTGCATTTATCCCTATTCTTTTGTGAATCTTCAGTTTTTCCTTCCCTCCTATCTCATTCCCAATTACAAATAAATATGCTTAATATTACCCATTAAAAAAACAAATGCACACCTCCTCCAGCCACTACTGCTTTTCCCCGCTCCCCTTCACATACTTTCAGGAGAGATGTCTATATGCACCGCCATTGCTTCCTCACCCTCCAGGCTCTCCAGAATTCTCTCCAGACTTGTGCACCCACTACTCTAAGGAATTAGCTTCTGTAGGAGTTGCAGTAGCCAAGGCTCTTGGCCAGCTCTGCCTTTGTGTCTCTTGGTCTCCCAGCACGGTTGGGCCTGACTGCCTTCTCCTATTGCACAAGTTCCTCTCTGAGCTTCTGGGCACATGTCTGCCTGGGTTCCCTGCATGGCCTTGCTGCTGTTGTTTGGCCTCCTGCTGGCTCCTTTCCTACACTGCGTTTCTAAATGTTGCAGGCTCTGAGCTCTGTCAGGAACCTTGTTCTCTTCTTTTCCTTTTCTGTATACTCTTCCTAGGAAACTTCATGGTCTCTTGGGGATTCAAATACCACATGTGCAATGACTGTGCTCAAACTGCAGAGCCTTTGAGCCCAACTTATTGATCCAACTGTCTATATCCATCCATTTAAATATCTAATGGACATTTCTGGCTTGACCTAGCCAATAAAACCTGATAATTATTCCTCCATCATATCCCTCCAATAACAACTTTCTGCTCCTTGGCAAGCCTTCCCAGTCTTACTCAGTGATGCCACTTGTCAGGGGCAAGTTCAGGTTTTGTGATCCTGAAGCTTAAACAATTTAGGGAAGCCTCCGTAACATAAATAATACAAAATTAAAATATATTCAGCATAAAAATAAATATTCATTTAGACCAAGAAAAAGAAATCAAAATGAATTACAAATATTGCTATACTGACAAAAACCACAGTAATGGCAAAAATCAAGAAAGATAACATGGTATTAATTACCTGCCTCACATACTTCAATGATGCTTTTTTCCTACATGCTCTTTGATTGCCTTTTAAGATAACATTTTGTAGTAATTTCTATAGTGAGAATAGGAGAATAATTCAGATCGTTTATCTTTGATAGGTTAGTAAATATTCATTTGTTTTAAAAGTAGAGACAGTTATGAGACATTTATTTTTAATTTCACAACTCATAATTGGTAATATTCAAAGAAAATTCACATAAGACTGGATTGTTATGTACTGTGGACTGAGCAGACCTGTGCCAGCAAAAGTTGCCCTGTGAAAATGGACTCCATTTTGAGGGATCTTATTTGGCAGTTTTCGCAGCCTGGGGTGTGTACTGTGATACAGTGCAATGACCCAGGAGGAGGGTCCTTTTCATTGCTTATCCAGGTTCATTTTCAGATTGATGTTCTTGGTTACTTACTGATGTGTCCAAAATATCTGCCCAGCCCTTCCAAGTTCATGTTTCCCAGTGTTGAAATATGTCATGGGCTTAGTAATTCCACTTTCAGCATTTATCTCACAAGAAGATTATTTTCCTTTCTTTACACTCCATAGCTAATCTGTAAGTAAGTAATTCTTGTTGGCTTTTTCCCCAAATTTACTGCCTAAATTCAACTCCTCTTACTAGCTCCCCCATTCCTTCCCTGTTCCACACTGCA
This sequence comes from Tamias sibiricus, assembly GCA_025594165.1. Taxonomy (NCBI): domain Eukaryota; kingdom Metazoa; phylum Chordata; class Mammalia; order Rodentia; family Sciuridae; genus Tamias; species Tamias sibiricus. The sequence goes on along the minus strand of CM046663.1, from coordinate 134,655,052 downwards.
CTCACATCTCTCATGGACTGGGGCAATAGTCTATAACTGCCTTGTTCCTGGTTGACTTGATTCAACTTCCCTGTCATCTATTGCCCCTATCTCACAGTACCCAGAACAAGCACAGCTCAGCTCTTGCTGATCTTCTGCCCCAGATCCCAAGTGGCTTTGAATCTCACTGTAAACTATATGCAGCTCTTGGAGCCCCACCAATCTGGCTCTGCCCACCTCTCTGGCGTCACTTTCCTCCACAGTTCCTCTTGATCATCATTCTCCAGCCACACTGATCACTTTGGCACTCAAACATGACAAGATCATTCCCACAGGACCTTTGTACTTGCTGTTCCTTCCACTTAGAACACACTTCCCAAACACTGCAAGCTGCCTATGCCTATCCTCCAGTGCTCGTCTTCCAGGTCTAGGTGAAGTGGCCCCTCTCCCAGGGACCTTATCTCACATAGCAGCCTCCCTCCAGGTTTCTGCCACATGCTTCTTCTGTATAGCACATTTGTTTTTCAGTGCCAGGAGATCTCTCATTGTATATATTTTTATGATTTTTTCTGTATCTACTAGAGCATTGGTCCTAAAACTGAGATGCAAATACTTTTGGAGATCCATGAGGTCTTCTAAGGATATAAGAATATAAAGAGTAAGTTTTCAGGGAATCTTTTTCAGATACTTAATTTCCACATGAAGTGAACCACAGCAGAGACATTATGCCAGTTTTCCTTTTCCAATCCCCCAGTTACAACTGTAGTTATCTAATTTACCCTCTACTCATCCATCTTGATGGATATTTAAAAAATAAAGTCTGAGGTTTGGGAAAAGTGGTAATTAAAAATAAGAGTTTGAGGAAGTAAATGACTTTTAATGAAAGATTTAAAAAATGTTTCCCAAGCAATATAATATGATTTCTAAATTTTTTTTTCAGTGTTTTGGATTGAAGCCAGGATCTTGCTTATGCTAAGCCTGGGCTCCACTAGTAAGCTATATCACGAGACCATGGTTTCTAATGTTTTGCTTTGACAAAATTAAAAGAGGAACAAATTTTTTTCAAAGATTATTAAATATTATTTTACCATGGATCACTATGTGATTTTCTGAATATAACTTAGGAGTAGTTTAAATAATTGAATTGCATTGAAAGAATAAAATTCTTTCCATTCCCATTGAATTATTTAAGTGAATCAGGTTTCTTCATGCTTACATTTGTAAAAACAAAAACTAGAAATAGAGTTGATGTTGAATCCCATCTGATTCTAGCAGTAAGTAATATTCATCCGTGAAAACATAAACTGAAAAAATAGCCCTAGTAAGTCTCATTAAAAGAACATTTAATAAAATTTTTATTTCTTATATTAAGTACTTTCTAATAAAATTTGCAATGTAGTTATGCTTTGATCAATCATATCTTAATATCTATTATAGTGTTAACTGAATCCAGATGAAATTCCTAGCAGTAAGAGCTTTATAGTCACAAGAATAAAAAGAACTGATTTCAATCTAAAAAGTTTGTTCAAGATAAATATCAACTGTCCCCTGCACCTCTCATAGTGTCCCATGACAGAGTTTACTGTGGCCCTAAACCATTGCCTGACCTCTGTGCCTGTAGGCTCCTGGCACTGAAGCAGGTTGCAAAGTGGGGAGGGGGGGGGGAGATAAATATCAATAAGAGACTTTCAAATATAAAATAGGATAAAATTCTATGGTGAAAGTGGACTGGAAATGCAATGGTGGAAAAGTAAGGAATTATAATTTTTGACTATTAGAGATGAACTTTTTATGTATTTTCAAAATAGATAATAGCTATATAAATAAAAAGAGTTGGCTGGACATAGAAGATGCTAGAAATCTAACTTCCAATATTATAGCCACAGGGTAAAATGTTATTAGGGACTTTATGCTTTTCCATCTCAATAGTAACAGAAAATCCTTATTATATATAGTGCAAGCACGCAACTATTGCACATTGTATTCGGCATGTGTTTAGCAATGCCTCACATAAGCAAGCAGGGCTGCATGAACTTTTAACTCATGTGATCTACTTCACTGCTAGTCACATGGTTAGTGCTAAAATTAATGACATTAAAAAAAAAAAAGAAAGAAAAGAAAGAAAAGAAACACCCGCACCCCTCCACCAAAATCAAAACAAAAAAGTCTCAGCCACATTGCAGGGAGGAAGGCCCCTTTTAAGCCAGGAAGGGATTCCTTTTAGGAAAACTAGACAGGAAGCCCACTCACATGGCCTTCTCTCTCACTATGGAGAGAGAGGCAGATATTCTCTTCTTTGCATATGACAGGGTTTTCTGGAATCAAAGTAAAAATGGCTTTAATAAACAATGATTCCTCTTATCCAATTACCATTGAATTTAAGACTTAGATCAGCTTCCCCAGGCAAAGAAATTTCAAGTGACTGAGAGCCCCAAACCATTGTCACCTGGAGGTACAGTATACAACTTAATCATCCTGGAGGGGTTGCTTTTGACAAAGCCATTCTAGCAGAGAGCTAAATTTATGGCTAACATCATTTTAAAAACTGCTGTCATTGAGTTGTGCTTTTGTGTATGTCATCAGTCTCCTCTGCAGGATACTGTAAGAAACAGTCCCATGACATTCATTGCTTTATTATTGTATTTATTATAGGACTATTGTTGAGGGTGTGGCTTACCATTTTACACAGCATCTTCTTTATCAGGAAGAAGGTAGAAATTCTTTCCTAGTTTTATAATCAAAGATAGTTATATTTCTTATGAGCATCTTCATTAGTTTTAATCTTCTGGGTGCTCTAATTAGCACGACTAGGCAGATGTCCCTCTATGTCAGCAGCTGAAGTTTGAGTGGATTTGGTGAGCTTGCACTAGCAAGTTTATTGAAATTCATGGTTGGGAGTGTGTGTTCACCTCACAACTAGTTTCATATTTTTCTTCTTTGGCCTCATTTCCACCAACATCCCCCATCCACTTTTTTCATATACTGAATTAATCAGGAAACTTAATTAAGAATGGCCAGAAACTCAATTTAATTGAAAAAGTAAAAGGAATATATTATGCTTACTGAACATAGTCCAGGAGCTGGGCTAGCTTCAGCCATGGCTGGCTATGGGAATTTTTCCTAAAACCCTCTCTGGCAGTCAGCATTTTCCCCTCTGTCTCGAAGCCCTTATCTCTTCTGGGTTGACTCTGCCTGAGGTCCCTGCCTCCCCACTTAGTGGCTGTGGCAGCACAGGCTTGTAGCCTCCTGTAGACATCAGTTCAGAGGAAGGAGAGCTTCACTTTCTCCCATAATCCTGACAAAGTTCCCAAATTGAGCTTCCGTGAGTGACTTGGCCAAGCCACTGAGAACAGATGGTTGGAACCCACATCTTCTTGGAGAAGGTTCTGGCTCCACCTGAGAGGCAGGAAGTTTCTCCAGAGGTAACTGGGGAAGAATAGGGAAATGGATACAAGGCAGGCAAAACCAAAACTTGCAGTATCCATTTACATTCAATTTTATTTTTTAGACAAGAACATGTACACTTTTTGAAGTCCCTTTCTAACATTTTAAGAGCAACGTGGGTCATTAATAAATACATAGGAAATCAAATTGTAATTTGTCAGTTGCTCAGTGAGCATGAAATCAGAACAAGGGGAGCTTTGTATGTGGATGAAATAGTTTATGGAGGCTCTAAGGGCAGAATCATCTGTCTGCACAACTGGAAACAGACAGGTGACAGGGGCAGTGCTAGAGACACAGCATATGTGCTTGCTCCCTGGACTTTTCTTTTCCTTAGCTACCATTCCCAGCCATCCCACCCCTCCTGGTTATGGGAATACCGTTTACTCCATTCACCTATTGACATACAACGAGGCTAGAATTCCCTGCTTTCCTGCTTCAAGCCTGGAAGACAATTTGTCCTTTATGTTTATATTTGTCCTGCTTCTTTTATCATGGACTGACTTCACAGTGTAACTCTGAGAGCTTAGTGAGGGGAAGAAGTTGAACCTACTAAATATTTACAATGAAGGCAAAATGTCCTCCTCCCAAAAAAATGCTATAGGTCAGGGTTGGGTGGGGACAAGTAGTATGTCCATAGTAGTTGTAGGTGGGTAGTGGTAGAAATGCCTACAGCAATCACACTGGGCATGCACTGTACTCCCAGTGTATAGGTAGGTGTAGCTCAAGCAGTTTCTCTAAAAATCATAGGGAAGGAACTGTCGTCAACATTCAGATTCAACAGACTGCTAATGTCTTCTGCGATTTCTTAGGGGACCAACACTATGTTGGACTGCTTGAATTAACATTGGCATTAAATTTCATTGATATGGACCAAATCTATACTCTTCCCTACCTCCTATTCTCCTACCTGGAAAGAGGGAGAAATTAGGGATAAGAGACATCCATTTTTTTGTCAGTTAATACAAGAAGCTTCACAATAACAAGGAACACGAAGGGGCAGGCATCCCCTTAGCTAGGTAAGGCCAGAATTATTGTTTTACAAAGTTCTATTAAGAGTGAATAGAGGGCTAAGGATATAGCTCAGCTGGTAGAGTGCCTGCCTCGAATGCACAAGGCCCTGGGTTCAATCCCTAGAACCATACATACACAAAAAGAATATAAAATTGTGTGGTTTTTAGGAACTCTTCACCCAGGCTAGTTTGGGGTGGATATTGTCAGTAGAAAGCTAGTTCTCTTACTGGCAAAAAAGTATGTGATTTTTAGGTTTTGGATTATTGAGGAAGAAACTAAGAACAACCTGCAGCAGAAGGTCACCTTTCCTTCTCTCCACATCATTTTCACTGGGCTGCATCCCCTTCCTTCACCTACAGAACCAGAACTCACACTCCTTGCAACCTCACCTCCCACCCTGGAAGATCAGCAGGAACTGGCCAGAGGAGCAGGCTGCAGGGACAAGGGAAGCATGCACTTCACTGGGGGAGGCACTGCGAACCTGCAGGAGGTGAGGACTTGATCCTTTTTTATTTTAATATTTATTTATTTGCTTTTAGTTGTACACAATGCGGTTTATTTTTACGTGGTGCTGAGGATCGAACCCGGGCTGCACGCATGCTAGGCAAGCGCTCTACTGCTGAGCCACAATCCCAGCCCGGACTTGATCCTTTATGTAGTGTAAGGAAGTGGGGAGGCAGGCAGGAGGATACCCCATGAGTAACTCTCTTCTTCACCTCCTCCCTGCCTACTTCTTGTTTGTTCTTGCTTTGCTCAGAATCTTTGAGATGGTTTACTGAAACTTTTAGGACAGAACTGCATAACTTCTTGAGGTCCACTATGCATTTGTTTTTAAGAAGGAGGGGCATGAAATGAGAATCCCTTTTGGGTTCCTGGGAACCACTGGGAAGCCAGGCATGTCTGTCCAGAAAACAGCTCCCCTGCCAATACTTTTGACTCCCAAAATTGTTCCCTAGAGTCACGGGTTATGGGAGAGGAGAGAAAAAAACTGACAGGTGAGTTAGTAGCGTGCCCACCTGTCTGTCCCCCACAATGAATTGAATCTTCTTTAAGGAAAAGCTTATTCCTTGTTTGTCCTTCCCCTTCTTAGTAACCAGACTCCATATTTTGCCCAGAGTGAATCTTCCATAATATAAATTGTCTTCAATAAATTATTATTAATGTTATCACCAAATAAAAAATGATAAATATTTTTTGAGCATAGGTTCTCCACCAGCCTACCAATGTGCTCACAAATGGTAGAAGATACAGGACAACATATTAGAAATGAGAAATACTGCTTTAAAAGAGCTAAAACATATAGCAAAAATGATAACTCACATAGACATAAAACGAAAGCTAACCATTTAATTCTTTCAAATGAGAAAAACTTAGAAAGGTTAAGCCATGTACCCAAGGGCACATATCCAGTAATGATGTGGCCTGGATTCAAGCTCTTTCTCCAGCAGCAAAGCCTCTAGCTGTTGAAGAGAGCTGGGAGAAGATTCTGCTACTTTGGCTCCAGGAAAAAGTTCCTGAGAAATTACTGCCAAGGCCTGAACTAGGAACTGGACCTTTAACTTTGAGCTCAAATTATTGTGAGTTCTGGAAATTATCATTTTTTTAAAAAGGCAAAGGTGTCTGAATAATAAGCAAAGGTCACTTTTTCTTATTGAAAGCAAACTCTTTCTCAAAACTCAACGTGGCTAGCAGGTTCTGACGCTGCTGTTACTTTGAGCTGAACTTTCCTCATGATACACTTAGTCAACAGGTCACATGGCCCCAGAAACGTGATGAACCATGGACAATGGAAGATTCAAGCCTTGTTTCAGTCTTTCAGTGAACTTAGCTTTCGAAAAAATCAACTCTCTTTTTGATTACTCAGTGCTTTATTGGATGTGGTTGGATTTGCTTGGTTTTTATTTTTTTCTTGCTGTTGATCCTAAGGCACCCAGAACGGAAGTTTGTAGGCAACCCATAGCAGCAAAGGCCATTGAAACCAGAACCACAGAAAATAAATCCCAAGACACAGTGTTATTAGGAAAAAGCCTTCCTTGGCTTTATAACGCTTTTCATCAGTTTGTCAGCCCTGCACACCCTGCCCTACCCCCGCCAGCATGAGGGAAACAGATATGCAGAGAGAGGCAGAGATAGCAGAGCATGTGCCTGGGTAGCTGGCAGGAAGGGCTGTGCTGGTCCTTGGTGGCTCAGGCCCTGGTGCCAGTCTCTGTGGGGTCTGCTGCTCTGCCTGCCCTTGAGCTCTGGGAGATCCTACATATCACTCCAACAAACCTACTATTAGCCTTGATCATTTTAATGGTTCTGGACAAAGGCACCTTTGCTCTTTACCCATCTGTCACTGGAGTCTTTTACTGTTTTTTGTGAGTTTTCATTCACATCTTGGCTAGCTGCTTTAGTTTTATGAGTTTACTTACCTATTTAAGGTACTCGATTTTGCTTTTATTTAATCAGGACAGAATACATTTGACTTAATCCACAATGGAATATAACTGTAAGCCAAAAAGTAAATTGTAAACATTTGGGGAGATAGGAAAGATTATCTTGGGATATAAATCTGAATTCTATCTGTAGTCACTAGTTGTGAAGGGGATTTCCAAATAACTTTTAAAAAATTACTTGTTTCTTTTATTTATATAATACCATATAACATCAGCACATTCCAATACCTTAACTCTTAAAATCCCAGAACTTGGAAAACCAAACAGACTAAGTCAGCTCTCATTTTACAGATCTGGAAACTGAGTCTCAGAGAAGTTAAACATATCATTAGGCCTCTTGGTCCAGGAAAGTTTATTTTAATCCACTGTCTCTACCTCTGGCCTTTATATCGGTGGTAAACAGATATTTCTATGTGTTCCATTAGTAGGAATTTCCCTAATTGCTTTGGGCAGGGGCTACCATCTCTGAAACAAATCCTCAGGCACAAATGGGGGTCTCTTTATTGTCAATAATAGGAAGTTGTGAAGTATTGACTGAGGTTTCTGCTCCTGATGTTGCTTTGTAATGCAGAGATAACATACTTTTGAGACATCAATCAGATCTCTGAGCCTACCAGAATTCAAATAAGATGCCTCTCTCACATGCCACCACCCACCACCTGTGCAAAAGAGGCCACCCTGGGCCCTGTGGGGAGGAAAGATATAAGAAGGGACTGGAATCTGGAAGGAGGTTGCTCTATTAGTCTGTTTTTCATTACTGTAATGAGGCTGGATACTTTATAAGAAATAGAGGTTTATTTAGCTCACAGTTCTGAAGGCTCAATGGCATGACACCAGTATTGGCTGGGCTCTTAGGAGGACCTCATGGCATATGGCACCTTAATAACAGGATCACATAAGAGAGGGAGGGAATCACACCTCAAAACAAAGAGCCAGAGCAAAGGGAGGTGCTGGGCTCACTTCTTTCATAACAACCCACTTGAGAGAACTAACCAGGTGTCCCATGAGAACTACCTTAATACTTTATGAGGGCAGTGACCTTAATGACCTCCCACTGGTCCCAGCTCTTAAAGGTCCAACCACACATCCAAACCACAAAACCCTTAAGGAACAAACTATACAAAGGATAGCAGCTGCCTTTGGGGAAATTCTTTTTAAAGAGAAGCTGTCCCTCTCTCAAGGAGAAGGCCACTAACCAGTCTCTCCTCAGAGCCATGAAAATGAAGTCCCTAGAGAACCACTATAAACTAAGGTGGCAGACTGTCACCTCCATCCCTGGTTGAATGTCTGTTCAGCCTCTTGACTTACTGATCTGTCTAGTATGAGCTCTGGGGAAAGGTCAGAGGCAGGATGGAGAGTCAAGAAGAGGGAAGAACACTACTCTCAACTTTTCATTTCTCTGAAAGCATCGAAAACCAATTCATTCCTGTGGTAGTCTCCAAAGGAAAGCTGGGATTAGGAAGGGGAAGCCCTCTGTGTTGGACCAACACTGTGAAGGACACTGTGAAGTTTGCCTCAGAAATGGGCATGTGTCCCCCAATTAATGGAGGAGAAGGATTTTTTGAAAAGGGTCACTAATGCCCACGAGAGTTGCTGGGGGATGAATAACTGGGCAGTGAGGCCCCTTGTGTCTCCCACTGGTCCAACCCATGCACAAGATGGGCGGATTTGGAAGACCTTGTCAGAGGAGCCACATTCAGAGGGTTATCCTGCAAGGACTTTCATCTCCTTGCTCCATATCCCAACATCACAGAATTAAGTGTAATGAGGAAGTGAATGGCAGACTGCTCTACCAGGGCTCCTCCACCTTATCCCAGGCAACCAAAGCCCCCACTGTAGCTGTTGCTGAGCAACAGGGTTGGGAAGAAGACAGCTTTGAACCAAACATGGGACAGATGTTTTAAAAGGAATAGATTTATGTTTCAAGAATATGAGGGGGCTTTTTCAAGAGCTGAAAGTGACGGGAAGACATAGAATCAAATCATGAGGGTCTTATTTGCCAGGAATGGAGAATTTGAAGAACTCCACTATTTGCTGAGTGCTTTTCTTGGTCTTTGGACTATGGTAAGTATTTTATATGCTGTAACCAGTAAAGGTAGGTTGTGGATGGGTGGACAAAGAAAAACTAGGTTCCAATCCAACCTGTGCTTGTATTATATGCCTTTTCCAGAAACTTTGAGAAGCAGGTAGCTCCACAGAGTAGGAGGAGGTGAAGTTTATGCTAATAGATATGCTTGCGACCTCCAAAGTTCCTAACAAAGAGTTTGAACTTCTGGTGGCAGTACCTGTAGGAAGCCAAGTCTTCACAAATTTGAGAAGCTCGCCATTTGCACTGCCATCATCTTTCCGTACCTGGAAATTACTTTCCAGAATATTACTATTCTGGAAAAATTTGCACTGGCCATCTATATCCTTACATTTAAAGAAACATTTACAAACATTGGGTTCTCCTGGTTTTCAAACTAAGCTTGCTGGCAGCCAGGTCACGTTCTCTGCCATGAAAACATAGAATCAATGCCCGGGTCTCCTTGATCATTGTCTCTACCTCCAGTCCTCTCCTCTCCCATATGTGCATCACCTGTGTAAGCCCATATCCCAAACAGATACCAGCTCAATACTGCCCATGATAGGCCTGTGAAATAAGACAAAACTGAGATTCGAGACATGGCTTAAATTTCACAAAGTCAGCTTAGTAAGTAGCCAAGCCCAAATTTTTGAACACTGGTCTGACTCAGCCAATACTCATGCTGCCTATTTCAGAAGGAGGAACTGATTTTCCCCCATCTTCTCCAGCTGATGGCCAGGTCAGGAAGGAGCCAGTGCATTGGACAATATTATATCCTAGGGCAATGGTAATCCACAGTCCTCACAGTCCAGTGAGCTCCCTAGCTGTGGCTTAAGTAGATCCTCAGAAGGTCAGCCTCCTAGACCAGGGGTCCAGGGAGAGACTTTAGCTTTGAGATCCTTTGTAGGCCTTCCCTGAGTATCCTGATCTTTAGATATCAAAGGGCCTATTAGACAACTCTCTTCATAACCAGACCTATCAGGTTTTTAAAAGTCCTGTGTTTTCCAAGCACTGTAGTAGGTACCTTTGGAAATCTTATTTGATCTTTATAATAACTGAAGGAGCCCTAATTAGGAAGGGCTGTTGCAGCTAGCTGGAAGCCATAAGTTCCACCTGATATGTATGTGACGCACCTGTAGGCACCTGCAAAGCTGAAGGTATATAACCGGGTGAAAGCGGTCCGAGTTAGGAGAACGAATTCATTCGGTCAGTCGTGCAGTAGCTCGGTCGGTCAGAAGAAGAGTTCGGGTCAGAGAAAAGAATCAGAGCGGCCAGAACGTAGGCAGAGCAGTTACAGAAGAGAAACCAGATAGAAGAAGTAATGGCTGGTCAGAGTTAGGCCGAGGCTCCCGAGGGCTGGTCAGAGTTAGGCTGAGGCTCCCGAGGAAGACAGAAGACAGAAGAAAGAAGAAGGAAGAAAGAAGCTTTAATCTTTCTCTAAGTTAAGCTCTATCTTTCTTTCTCTCTACTCTAAGCTAAGAAGAAGCTCTATCTTTCTTTCTCTCTAAGACTCTAAGCTAAGAAGACAAGAAGAAAAGCTCTCTCTAATCTTTCTCTTTAAAAATCTTTCTTTCCCTCTCTAAGCTCTAAGAAAGTAGAAGTAAAAGTAGTAAAAGCTTTACTCTGCCTACGAGAGTTTTCCTCCCGGTTTTCGGTACCAGGCAGCTTACAAATAACCTTTCACATAGACCTGTTATTGTCTGTTTTTTTTTTTCTTGTAAACTATTCTGTAAACTTCTTTTTTTAATTTGAAGTTGTTGTATATGACAGTAAAATGCATTACAATTCATAATACACTTATAGAGCACATTTTTACGTATCTCTGGTTGTATATAAAGTATATTCACACCATTCGTGTCTTCATACATGCACTTAGGGTAATGATATCCATGTCATTCTACCATCTTTGTTTTTTATTTTTATAATTTTTAATATGTACAACTCATAGTGCATGTATTTAGCATCTTTTGAGATACAACTGTTTGTATACAAAGTATATTCGTACAATTCAGGTCTTCAATCATGCATTTGAAAATGATATCCGTCTCATTCAACCACCTTTTTTTTCTTTTCTCCCCCTCCCTCCCCTCTTGCTCCCTGCCTTCCCTTTGACCATTCTAGTGTTCCTCTAATCCTCCTATGTACCCCCATCCAACAATACTGTGAACTAGCCTCCTTATATCAGAGAAAACATTTGGTACTTGGATTTTTGAGACTGACTAACTTCACTTAGCATTATGTCTTCCAACTTCATCCATTTACCTGCAAATGCCATTAATTTATTTTCTTTTATTGCTGAGTAAAATTCCATTGTGTTTATATACCACATTTTCTTAATACACTCATTTACTGAGGGACATCTAGGTTGGTTCCACAACCTAGCTATTGTGAATTGCACAGCTACAAACATTGAGATAGCTGTGTCACTGTAATCTGCTGTTTTTAAGTCCTTTGGGAATAGACCCAGGAGTGGGATGGCTGGGTCATAGGGTGGTTCCATTCCCAGTTTTCCAAGAAATCTCCATACTGCTTTCCACAATGGTTGCACCATTTTGCAGTCCCACCAGCAATGTATGAGTGTGCCTTTTTCCCCACATCCTCTTCAACATTTATTGTTGTTTGTGTTCTTGATAGCTGCCATTCTGACTGGAGTGAAGTGAAATCTTAGAGTAGTTTTTATTTGCGTTTCTCTAATTGCCAGCGATGTTGAACATTTTTTCATGTATTTGTTGATTAATCGTGTATCTTATTCTGAGAGGTGTCTTCTCAACTCCTTAGCCCATTTATTGATTGGGTTATTTGTTTTTTTGGTGTAAAGTTTTTTGAATTCTTTATATATTCTAGAAATTAGTGCTCTATTTGATGTGCATGTATTAAATATTTGTTCCCAATTAGTTGGCTCTCTATTCACCTCACTGATTGTTTCTTTTGCTGAGAAGAAGCTTTTTAGTTTAAATCTATCCCATTCATTAATTCCTGGTAGTTATTCCTGTGCTACAGGATTCTTATTAAGGAACTTGGGGCCTAATCCGACATGTTGGAAATTGGAGCTTACTTTTTCTTCTATCAGGCGTATTGTCTCTGGTCTAATTCCTAGGGCCTTGATCCACTTTGAATTGAGTTTTGTGCATGGTGAGAGATAAGGGTTTAATTTCAATTTGTTGCATATGGATTTCCAGTTTTCCCAGCACCATTTGTTGAAGAGGCTATCCTTTCTCTGCTGTACATTTTTGGCGCCTTTGTCTAATATAAGATAGCTGAAATTATATGTATTAGTCTCTGTGTCCTCAATTCTGTACCACTGGTCCACCAGTCTGTTTTGGTGCCAATACCATGCTGTTTTTGTTACTATTGCTCTATAGTATAATTTAAAGTCTGGTATGGTGATGCCCCCTGCTTCACTTTTTTTGCTCAGGATTGCTTTGGCTATTCTGGGTCTCTTATTTTTCCAGATGAATTTCATGACTGCTATTTCTATTTCTTTGAAGAATGACATTGGGATTTTGATTGGAATTGCATTAAATCTGTATAATGCTTTTGGTAGTATGGACATTTTGACAATATTAATTCTACCTATCCAAGAGCAAGGTAGGTCTTTCCATCTTCTGAGTTCATCTATAATTTCTTTCTTTAGTGTTCTATAATTTTTCGTTATAGAGGTCTTTCACCTCTTTCATTAGGTTGATTCCCAGGTTTTTTTTTTTTTTTTTTTTTGATGCTATTGTAAATGGGGTAGTTTTCATCATTTCCCTTTCAGAGTCTTTGTCACTGATGTACAAAAATACCTTTGACTTATGTGTATTGATTTTGTATCCTGCAACTTGCCAAATTCATTTACTAGTTGTAAAAGTTTTCTGGTAGAGTTTTTTTGGTCTTCTAGGTAGATTATCATGTCATCAGCAAATACTGCGAATTTGAGCTCTTCTTTTCCTATCTTGATCCCTTTAATTTCTTTCGTCTGTCTAATTGCTCTGGCCAGAGTTTCCAGTACTATGTTAAATAGCAGTGGTGAAAGGGGGCATCCCTGTCTTGTTCCAGTTTTTAGAGGGAATGCTTTCAATTTTTCTCCATTTAAGATAATATTAGCTCGGGGCCTTGCATAAATAGCTTTTATAATGTTGAGATATGTTCCTGATATTCTTAGTTTTTCCAGTGTTTTGAACATAAAGGGGTGTTATATTTTGTCAAATGCTTTTTCTGCGTCTATTGAGATGATCATATGATTTTTGTCTTTAAGTCTATTGATGTGATGTATTATGTTGATTGATTTCCGAATGTTGAACCAGCTTTGCATCCCTGGGATAAACCCCACTTGATCATGGTGCACTATCTTTTTGATATGTTTTTGTATCCGATTTGCCAGGATTTTGTTGAGGATTTTTGCATCTATGTTCATTAAAGATATGGGCCTGAAGTTTTCTTTTTTGGATATGTCTTTGCCTGGCTTTGGAATTAATGTGATATTGGCCTCATAGAAAGAGTCTGGAAGAGCTCCCTCTTTTTCTATTTCTTGAAATAGTTGGAAGAGCATTTGTATTAGTTCTTCTTTGAAAGTCTTATAGAACTCGGCTGTAAACCCATCAGGTCCTGGACTTTTCCTTGTTGGTAGCTTTTTGATGACGTCTTCTATTGAGGGGGCACCTGGCAACCCAACCAGTGTTTGACAAGGATCCACTGGGAGAATGATGTTTGCAAGGACTCATCGTCTTGGGAAAATGCCAGATGTATGCCTCTGGGTTCTGGTGCCCTTTTTGCACTATTTTCCTAATAATATATTACTCATACTATTCTCTGGTGTTCATCACTGAGGGTGAAAGGAATGCTACGGTATTTTCTAAGAATATTAATAAAACATTAGAAACCATAACCCCTTCCCTACCACAAACAGTAAATAATCTTCTGCCACCGTGTGATGTGTCTTTTTCCTGGGGTGATTGTTATAAACATGTATTGTTATATGTGAGAACAGTCACAGAGCCACCTGTTTCTCCAGTCATGAGTATGCAAAAAGCACATAGTCTCACTGTTAGTAATCAGAAAACAGAATAAAATTATAGAGCTTCCTACTATAGAGACCCCATGGGAAAAAAGTTCTTTTGGTGCCTGAAATCTTGCTTTACTAAACAATATAACAATTATCTACAAAGAGATTGGCCTTGGAAACCACTGAAAACATTGCCCTCTTACTAGCCTGAACATGAAGTTTAACTTAGACAAGATCTAACACGTTTACTATTAAGCACTAGGTGATAAATTATGCAAAGGGCATTTATGTTGAAGTAGAAACTTAAGATCAACTTTACTGATTATATTCATAGATTTAGAACAATAGCAGGAGTTGTGGTGAGGGTATTATTATCTCATATAATTATTCCCTAATAGGCCTGTTCTGTACTAAGAATTCTATGGGTTTTATGTTAACGACATTCTTGGCATGTTATACTTTTAAAAATGTATAAAAATTGTGTGTGAACTCAATAAACTTGTCAGCATTCTACACTGGCCTGTGAGTCTGTGTGGTTGCTGTCCATCCATCGCCGACGCTGTCTCGCCATCAAAACCCCTTGACCAGGAAGACCCCCGACCCTGCTAGGGCTGGACCCCGGCATTCTATTTCTTCACTTGTAATCGGTCTGTTTAAGTTGTGTATAGCTGCCATTTCCAGTTTAGGCAAATCATACGACTCAAGAAATCTGTCAATGTTTTCAATATTTTCTGTTTTATTAGAATACGAGTTTTCAAAGTAATTTCTAATTATCTTCTGTATATCTGAGATGTTTGTTGTGATATTCCCTTTTTCATCATGAATGTTAGTAATTTGAGTTTTTTCTCTTCTTCTTTTTGTTAGCATTGCTAAGGGTCTGTCAATTTTGTTTATTTTTTCAAAGAACCAACTTTTAGTTTTGTCAATTCTTTGAATGGTTTCCTTAGTCTCAATTTCATTAATTTCTGCTCTGATTTTAATTATTTCCTGTCTTCTACTGCTCTTGGTGTTGGTCTGTTCTTCTTTTTCTAGTGCTTTGAGGTGTGATGTTAAGTCATTTATTTGTTGGTTTTTTTTCCTCTTAAGGAATGAACTCAGTGCAATGAATTTTCCTCTTACTACTGCCTTCATAGTGTCCCAGAGATTTCTATACGTTGTATCTGTGTTCTCATTTACCTCTAGGAATTTTTAAATCTCCTCTTTGATGTCTTCTTCAACCCTTTATTCATTCAGTAGCATGTTGTTTAGCTTCCAGTTGTTGGAGTAGTTTTTCTTAATCCTTGTTTTGTTGTTGATTTCCAATTTCATCCCTTTATGGTCTGATAGAATGCAGGGTAGTATCTCTATTTTTTTATATTTTCTGAGAGTTTCCTTATGACCTAATATATGGTCTGTTTTGGAGAAGGAGCCATGTGCTGCTGAGAAAAAAGTGTATTCGTTTACTGAGGGATGAAATATTCTATATATGTCCGTTAGGTTTAAATTGTTAATTGTTTTAAGGAGGCTTAAAGTTTCTTTGTTTAGCTTTTGTTTGGATGATCTATCCATTGGTGAGAGAGGTGTGTTGAAGTCCCCTAGAATAATTGTGTTGTGGTCTATTTACTCTTGAACTTGAGAAGAGTTTGTTTAATGAAAGTAGGTGCTCCATTATTTGGGGCATATAGATTTATGATTGTTATATCCTGTTGATGAATGGTTCCCTTAAGTAGTAAGAAATATCCATCTTTGTCCCTCTTGATTAGTTTTGGTTTGAAGTCTACCTTATTATTTGATATGAGAATGGAAATCCCTGCTTGTTTCCGCCGGCCATGTGAGTGATAAGACTTTTCCCAGCCTTTCACTTTCAGTCTGTTGATGTCTTTTTCTATGAGGTGTGTTTCTTGGAGACAGCAAATTGTTGGGTCGTTTCTTTTAATCCATTCTGATAATCTGTGTCTTTTGATTGGCAAGTTTAGGCCATTAACATTCAGGGTTATTATTGAGATGTGATTTTTATTCCCATCCATTTTTATTTGAATTATGATCTTTAGCTTGATTTGGTTTCTTTTCTGGTTGGTATTTCCCTTAGTTTAATATCTCCCTTTGTTGATTTTTGTTGTTATCTTTCTCTTCTTCTTCATGAAAAATGATGCCCAGGATGTTCAGAAGTGCTGGCTTTCGAGTTGTGAAATCTTTTAACTTTTGCTTATCGTGTAAGGTTTTTATTTCATCTTCGAATCTAAAGCTCAATTTTGCTGGATATAAATTCTTGCTGGCATATGAGGCAGGAAGAGTTCAAAGCCAGCCTCAGCAATGGCGAGGCATTTAGACACCCTGTCTCTAATAAAATACCTGGGGATGTGGCCCAGTGGTCTTTCAATTTCAAAAAAAAAAAAAAAAAAAAAAAAAAAAAAAAAAGAGATTCTTGGTTGACATCCCTTTTATTTCAGATGAAATATGCTATTCCAGGATCTTCTTGCTTTTAAGGTCTGGGTTGAAAAATCTGAACATAGTCTGATTTGTTTCCTCCTATATGTAATCTGCTTCCTTTCTCTTGTGGCTTTTAGTATTCTCTCCTTGCTCAGTATATTAGGCATTTTCATTATAATGTGTCTTGGTGTGGATCTGTTGAGATTTTGTTTGTTTGGTGTTCGGTATGCCTCTTGAACTTGGTTTTCCCATTCATTCCTCAAGTTTGGAAAATTTTCTGTAATTATTTCATTAAATAAATTCCTCATTCCTTTGGCTTGAAACTCTGCCCCTTCCTCTACGCCAGTCACTCTTAAGTTTGGTCTTTTTATGCTGTCCCATAATTCTTGGATGTTATGTTCTTGATTTCCAACGAGTTTTGCTGTATAGTCTAAATTCTTCTCTAGGACATATATTTTGTCTTCATTGTCTGAGGTTCTTTCTTCCAAGTGGTCTACTCTGTTGGAGATGCTTTCAATTGAACTTTTATTTTGGTTTATTGCTTCTTTCATTTCTGGAATTTCTATTTGGTTTCTCTTTAGAGCCTCTATTTCCCTATTGAAGTAATCTTTTACTTCCTGTATTTGTTTTTGGAGTTCTTTGTCAAAATGATCTTTTGCCACCTGTATTTGCTCCCTCATCTCATTTTTGAGTTCATTCTTAAATACCATAAACATTTGGAATATGTAATTTCTAAATTCCATCTCTGGCATTTGACCAACTGTGTTTGCCATAGAATCTGCTGATGAGGTATCTTGATTTGTTTGTGTCACTTTCTTCCCTTGTTTTTTTCATGTTGCTTGTGTGTCTTTTTTCCTGCACTGTGGGACCTTGACTATTTCGATTTTACCTTAAAGCCTTATGTTGTTCCTGTAGTACAATGCTATCAGATCCCCTTATAATTCCTTTACACTTTAAAACCTAACACTTTCTATTCAGAAAATCCAAGTTTGATCACAATGTACAGATTTGGTTAACCCAAATATTATTTCCAATTTACTCTGTACGTTTCTGATGGTGTTTTATAGCTTCAAGTATTGGATACAGAGGTGTTATGTTTAGGAAAAAGGAAGTGTCTTGAATTGTTCTTTCTTGGAAAGTATGAAAAGAGAGTTCTATTGAAGTGGTTTAGTGGAAGTGGTTTAGTATAAGTAGACGAGAGAAGAAAGAGAATGGAGTAGACAATTAGGTGGAAAGACCAATTTATATATAAAGTAAGATGGAAAAGAAAAAAAATGATAAAAGAGTAGGAATTGGTGTAAGAGAGAGGAGAGAGAGAATCAAGAAAATACAGAGTAAACTATATATAACACTGCTTTGCTATCCAGTTCAATTGCGCCAGTTCTAGATATCCCAAGTTCTGCGTAAAGCTTGTTTTTGCCTCTGTTTAGTATGCACTGGCAGGGTGCAAATATGAAAGATGAAGGAGGAAGAAAAGAAAGAAAGAAAAAAGGAGCAGAAGCAAACAAACAAACACACTGACAATCAATGCAAAAAAAAGCAAATCAAGACAAAGCCAAAAAAAGAAAAAGAAAAACAAACAAACCAAAAAAAACCCCGAAAACCAATAAAATAAGCAAACCAACAACAACAAAAAAAAGTTGAGCCCCAAGTCTCAAACAAAACGGGACCTGGGAAACCCCCCTCTTTTTTCCTTTCCAGTTTAAGCCAACTGCATCAGACCACGTCCAGACAGTCTGCGACCCTGTCAGTGGAGTTAAGACTGCACCCTAGGCCAGTGGCAGAATGGCTCAGCAGAAGAGTGGCTCAGGGGGGTTGTGTGTCAGCAAATGAATGGCACTGGGAAGGGGACCCTCCAGAAGGCACCCTTTCCCCATGCCCATCCACAGTTGTAGCTTCTTGTGGCCACTGCGCTGGCCTCAGACACGCCCTCCCCTGCTGGTTTCCCGAGCCTCACTCAGGTGTGCGCTGCCTTCAGAGCGCTGGTGGCTCCCTGGATGTCTGCAGCTGTTCTTCCCCTCTGTCTTTTCCCCTTTGTCTGGGTCAGCCACTGTACTTCTCAAAGATGGAGGTGCTCTCCTCCCATTCAACAGCAGCTCTGCAGACTCTTGTGTCAGTCCAGAGCTTGCGGGATCGGCTTGGCAAGCTGTGCGAAAGAGCTCTACGTGGACACCGCCCACGCCTCTAGGCCTCTTTCTATCCCTCCTCACCGGATCGGTTTCAAAGCTGCTGGGTGGATGACTCCTTGCTGAGATGGTATAGGGCAGCTGCAACTACAGCGCGGACAGTGCTGCTTCGGACTGTGGACCGCTCCGACTCTGCCCCCCTGTTCGTCGTGGTCCAGAGAATGCTGTATCTCACTGTCCAGAGGTGCACGAATGTCTCGGCTCCCTTCAGTTGCAACAGAACTCTCTTTGTTTTTTCTTTTTACTCCCTTCCCCCTCCCCCACCCTCCCCATTGACTTTTCTAGTGTTCCTCTAATTCTCCTGTGCTCCCTGTTCCAATCCCACTATGAATAAGCCTCCTTATACCAGAGAAAACATTCAGCATTTGGATTTTTGAGATTGGCTAACTTCACTTAGCATTATATTCTCCAATTTCATCCATTTACCTGTGAATACCATTATTTTATTCTCTTTTTTGCTGAGTAATATTCAATTGTGTATATATACCACAGTTTCTTTTATCCATTCATCTACTGAAGGGCATCTAGGCTGGTTCCACATTCTAGTTATTGTGAATTGTGCTGCTATAAACATTGATGTGGCTGTGTCCCTGTAGTATAATGTTTTTAAGTCCTTTGTGAATAGACCCAGGAGTGGGATGGTTAGGTCATAAGGTGGTTCCATTCCCAGTTTTCCAAGGAGTCTCCATACTGCTTTGCATATTGGCTGCACCATTTTGTAGTCCCACGAGCAATGTATGAGTGTGCCTTTTCCCCCACATCCTCTCCAACATTTATTGTTGCTTGTGTTCTTTTTTTTGTTCAAATTTATTTTTTATTCTAAGTTGTTAGAAATGACAGCAGAATGTATTAAATTTCATATTATATCTGTAGAGCACATTTTTACATATCTCTGTTTGTATACAAAGTATATTCACACCATTCGTGACTTCATACATGCACTTAGGGTAATGATATCTGTTAGCGGAATTTGCAGGAAGGGACCGAGGCTCGACTGTCATATAGGAAAAGGAAAGGGGTTTATTGAATTGCCAAAGAAACACGTGGAGGGGGGACAAACCGCGGGGAACGGACGGGAGCTGGAGCACGCGGGAGCGGAGAGCAGGAGCAGAGAGCGGCAGGAACAGGGAGAGAGCAGGAACAAAAGGGCCGATTTCAGTCCGGGGCTGGCTTAAATAGAGTAGGGGTCATAAAACCCCCTTGGAGTGAGTCCTTGTCCTATAGGCCAGCAGAGGTCATGGGGGGGGGAGGTAGTGGTAGTGGACAAGGGACTTGCTGGTCAGGTTTTTGGTCACGCTGAGGATCCCGGGAGCCGTAGTTTTTCACAAGGCACCTGGGGAGGTGTGGCCTTCTGCCTGGGAGGCACGGCCTTCTGCCTAGAACCAACATTCCCCCCTTTTTGATTTCTTAGGAAGTGGGGCGTCGTGTTTCGATCTGGCTGCTTTGGAGCTGAAATGGGGCGACGTGGGGTAGTTTTTTTTTTTTTTGGGGGGGAGGAATGTAGGCAGGCAGGTCAGGCTTGAGGGTTAAAAAAATTCCCAGGAGGCAGGCACCATAAAGATGGATCTCTGCAGGAGTGAATTGGATGAAGGTTCCTTGAAGCCATAAATCGGTGAGGGTGTTAAACCAGGCTTCTGCAGAGGTCACCGGGGGAATCAACCAACTATCTTCTTGGAGAGCATGTAGGAATTGTAGGCATCTCGAGTTTACAGGTGGCATCTTAACACTATTATGGAAACAACAAAGAAAAGAAGGTGAGAGGGATGATTGTCCAGCTGCTTATTTTACCGGGCGGGACTTACAGCAAAAAACCAATTGAGGGAGTCAGGATGTAGCTGATCTCTCTAGAGATTGGCAACTCTGTCCCGAGGTGCAGGGAAGTCATCTCTGGTTGAAAGGTCATCTGTGGTTGTTAGCAGTTGATAATCCCTGAGGAGAAGCTGGTTAATGGTTTGGTTAGAAATTTGAGAAATATGATTTTGAAGGCATCGTATGAGGCAAGGAACTATCATCAGGACAAGACATATAGTTATAAGTGGGCCTAGGAGAGGGAGGACCCAGGGGGCCACCCCTTCCCATAGCTCCCATGAGGATCTCTGCTGCCATCGGATCTTCTTGTCCCCTAAACCTTGCACTATCTCTTTTAAGCGTTGTACATTGTGGTCAACCTTGCCTGACTGGTTGACATAATAGCAGCATTCCTCACCCAAGAAAATACAGGTACCCCCTTTTTCTGCTGTGATGAGGTCCAAGGCTCACCTGTTTTGGAGCACAACCTCCGCTAGTGATGAGAGTTGTTGCTGGAGGGCCTGGATGGAGTAGGCGGAGGCTTCAGCTGTGGTGGCGAGCTTATCTGTGAGGTCAGAGAGCTCCTGTTCAAAGGATTGGGCCATTACAAGTGAATGAGCCAGTCCTCCAACTGAGAGGCCTGTGGAGGCAATCGCGGTGACTAAGCTAACACCCACTAAGGCTGCCAGAGTGGCCGCTCGCTTAGAGCGCCCCCCTTGAGACTGTAGGGAGGAAATAAGGTCCTCAACTTCAGCCTCTGTATATAGAGTCAAGCCTGGAATTAAGACAACAGGATAGCAGGGACCTGGGGTTTTAGCATCAATGCATCAGAACACATGGGTGGAGCACCAAAACAGGAGAGGGGAAGAAAGAGTCAAATCACCCATTATGGGATGCTAGGTGCGTTCTGGGCAAGAGTCTTTGGCGGCGGCCCAACAAGAATTAACGTTAAGGAATGGGGGGATAGTCGGAAGTGGGAGAGAGAGAGAGGATTGATTGTGGCATGAGGAGGTTGGGGTGACATTGGCTCGAACTGGGACCGGGACTAATAAAGACTTGCGAAGCGGCGCACAGAGGAAACAGGTTGAAGCGTTAAAGGTGGAATAGCTTGCTAATAAGGAAAGAGACAAAGAGAGAATGGAGTCCCAGGAGAAGGAGAGAGAGTCGTTTAAGTTTTGAAGATGGGTTCGAGTCTGCTGTCTGGTGGCACAAAGTTTCTCGAAAGCCCTGACAGCAGAAGAGTCTTTTATAGTTTTTTTCTATATAATAATTTTCCCTCGACCATGGATCCAATTGCAATTAGCAAACCCTACTGCAGCAATACGACTCTGCCAGAAAAAAGGGTCAGTAATCTTGAAGGTTACATTATTATTGTACTTCCAGGATTGGAGTTGGGATGGCATGATTCCCCAGGAGTTTGTTGTTCCCATAACAGGATGGGACCAATGATATTTACAGCTCCAGGATGGACATCCAACCCATCCATTAGGGTCGTTATTGCACCAATTTTCTGTCTGGTCCTCTTTAAAACAAAGATACTTTGGTAATTTTGACATGTCAGGAAAACATCGGTGAGTACATGTGGAAACTGCATCAAAAGTAAGCAGAATGGAGGGACAATTATCAAAAGGGCAGGATGATTGATTGAGAAGGCGTGTTTTTTTGCCCATCATTATCTAGTTGCCAAACCTCGAAAAAGTAACGGCATGGAGGAGCAGAGCAATAGGACACAGAACCTGCAGGGACAAATGGAAAGAGAGCCAGGGATAGAATGAAAATTTCGGAAAGGGTCATTTTAGATCAGTATTAGGAACACGAGAGAAGCGGATCTTGAGGGGATCGGTGGGGAGGGGGGAGCAGGTATACTGAGGTAGTTGTTTGTCGTCCTTTTGTAGATCCTCAGTTGGTTGAGCAGCTGGTTTTAGTCTGGAAATATGAATCCAAGAAGTCAAATTTCCTGAAGTTTCACGAAGCTTAGCAGCCATGGGTGTGCACAGCACAACCTGGACAGGGCCTGTCCACTTCGGGGCAAGGGAGGTTGCTCCTGTGTCCTGGGGAGGGGAAAAATATACCCAAGAACCGGGTGTCAATGGAAATGAAGTAGTGAGTCTATTCGGGTCAGGCAGAATGAAATCTTGGCACTTCCATAACTGATGTCTAATGAAGGACAAGATGGGAAGAGAAAGATCTTTGGGTAGGGGTCCCTGAGTTGGGGAAACTCCAGGTGGAAGAGCTGGTTGCCCAAACATAACCTCAAAAGGGGATAGTAAGGAGGGCTTTTTTGGGAGGACTCTGAGCCTAAAGAGGGCAAGAGGGAGTAACTTGACCCAGTCTAAGTGGAGTTCTAGGGAGAGTTTAGTCAGGACATCCTTAAGAGTCCTATTAGTCCTCTCTACTTTCCCTGAGGACTTGGGGTGATATGGGATGTGAAAATGCCAAGGGATATTAAGGGAAGTAGAAACACTCTGGGTAACCTGGGAAACAAATTCAGGCCCGTTGTCAGACTGGATGGACGTGGGCAATCCGAAACGGGGAAGGATTTCTGAGACTAGAATGGAGGCTACTGTGGAAGCCCTTTTATTGGAAGTAGGGAAGGCCTCCACCCCTCCAGAGAAGGTGTCTACCAAAACCAGGAGATATTTGTGCCTCCGGGCAACTGGCATGTTGGTGAAGTCTATCTGCCAATCAGCTCCTGGAAGCTGGCCTCGAGCTTGGTGAGAGGGAAATGTCCCTGGTTTAAGGGGAGTATATGGGTTGGTGCGCTGACATGCAGTGCATGCTGAGGTGAGCTGATGGAGAAACTGTGTGTCTTCCGGAGTCAGGGTGAGGAAGGAGGTAGCGAAAGTCTTGAGGGCCTGAGGGTTAGGATGGAAAAGGGAATGGAGATAGGAGAGGATTGATTGTGTTGAAGTGGATGTGGGGGTCTGGGTAGTAGGTAGGACCGGAGCCAGAAGAGGAGAAGATAGTGCTGCCTCCCTTGCTGCCCTGTCGGCCTTCGTGTTTCCCTGAACTATGGGAGAGTCTCCACTTTGATGTGAAAGACAATGGGAAATCCCTATTAGCTTGGGCAGGAGAGAGACTTGCAAAAGTTTTGATATTAATTTAGAATTAGTAACTGCAGAACCTTTTGTGGTCAGCAGCCCTCACTCTTTCCATACTGCTGAATGGGAAAGCAAAATATGGTAGACATATTTTGAGTCTGTGTAAAGGGTGAGGTTTTGATCAGCAGCTAATTCGAAGGCACGAATGACAGCTATTAATTCAGCCCGTTGGTTTGTGGTGTTGGGGGGTAGGGGTGCTGCCTCAATAACCTCTGATAGGGAAATGATAGCGTAGCCAGCAAAACATTGCCCATCCCTAAAGAAAGAGCTGCCATCTGTGAACCAAATTAAGGAAGGATCAGGAAGTGGTCCGTCTTTAATATGGGAGGGATGGGGGATTAAAGCCTCGAGTGTCTCTATACAATCATGTTCTGGGGGGCTCTGAGGAGACTGGGAGAAGGGAAGCTGGGTGTAAAGAGGAGCAGGGTTGGAAGGTGATTGAGGAGTCATGCAAAAAGGAAACAAGGAGAGAAAGAACGCGACAGGGTGGGAGAGTTTGAAGGCTCTTATAGGTTAGTAAGTCTTTTAAATGATGAGGAGAGGCAACAGTAACCTGGGCACCAAAGGTCAACTCTTTTGATTCCTGCAGAAGTAGGTAAGCAGCAGCCAAAGCCCTAAGGCAGGGGGCCCATCCACGAACGGTGGGGTCAAGTTGTTTAGAGAGGTAGGCAACTGGAGCAAAGGTAGTGGCTTTGTATTGGCCTAGAATGCCAAGAGCCAAACCCTTGGTTTCATGGACATAAAGGGTAAATGGCTGAAGAAGGTCTGGGAGGTGAAGGGCTGGGGCCTGTGACAGTGCCTGCTGCAAATGTTTAAACTCGGCCTGAATGTTGTCAGGAAGGAATTTTCCCTCAATCTCCTTAGCTGCCTCATATAGGGGCTTTGCGTAAAGGGAGAAATTAGGAATCCAGGCACGGAAATATCCTGCTAGCCCTAGGAAAGAGAGAATCTCTTCCTTTGTCTTGGGGCATGGGAGCTCCTTGATGAGGGCTTTTCTGTCCACAGTAATGGCCTTTGATTGATGGGAAATCTGAACTCCTAAATATACCACCTGGGTCTGGGCAAGCTGTACCTTAGACGAGGAGACACGATACCCACGAGAAGCAAGAAAATTTAAAAGGGTGTAAGAGTCTTCACGAGCTGCGAAGAGGTAAGGGCTGCAGAGGAGGAGGTCATCTACATATTGTAAGAGAGTGGAATTAGGGAATTTAAGATCTTTGAGGTCTGCAGCCAATGTCTGACCAAAGATATGGGGGCTGTCTCGAAAACCCTGAGGGAGGACTGTCCAGGTCAACTGTTGGGAACACCGGGTATCTGGATCTGTCCAAGTAAAGGCAAAGAGGTCTTGAGATTCTGGGGCTAAGGGTACAGTGAAGAAGGCATCTTTCAGGTCAATTACTGAGAAATGGGTGGATAAGGAAGGAATTAGGGAAAGAATAGTATAAGGATTTGGGACCACAGGGTGTATAGGCCTGACAGCCTCGTTGATGAGACGAAGATCTTGGACTAGCCGATAGGACCCATTGGACTTCTGAACTGCCAATATAGGGGTGTTATAAGGAGAATGGGTGGGTCTGAGAAAGCGTTTCCACAAAAGATCTGAGATGATGGGTTGAAGACCTCTGAGGCTCGTGGCTGGAAGTGGATATTGGGCTTTATTGGGGAAACATTGGGGATCTTTAAGGTAGATTTGTACAGGGTCACACTGCGCAAGGGAGGGAGTCTGAGTATCCCAGACTTTGGGGTCTACTAAATCGGCGGGGACAGGGTAATGAAAGGTTTCTGTGTTGATAGAAGGTTGGGGGGGTTTCCGCCTCGGTAGGGGGCTGAGGGGATCTTACATCACTAGGGGGCGATAGGGTTTCCTCATCAGCATCAGTAAGGGTGATGGGTCAGTGGCCTTTGAAACAGTAAGAAGAAAAATGGGGGAGGAGACGGAGCAAGACGAACCAGGAAGCATAACTGAGCTAGGCAGATTGGAGAATATGATTGAGGCCTGGAATTTGGTCAATATGTCCCTGCCCAATAGGGGCACAGGACACTGAGGCATTACCAGAAACTGGTGGGTGAAGGGATGATGGTGAAGACAGCAAGACAACATAGGAGTCTTGCGGGGGCGAATAGCATTCCCTCTACCCCGACAATAGGGGATGATGCTATGGTGGTGGGGCCCCAAAACTCCCTCAAGACTGAGGAGGTGGCTCCTGTATCTAGCAGGAAATTTACGGGGCGTCCATCAACGAGGAGAGTAACCCTGGGCTCCTTCAATGCGATGTCAACGGTCGGGAGAGGAGCCCCTGGGCCCCTTCAGTCTTCCGTGGCCAGTGCCAGAAGGCTGGGGTTTGTGACCGGTCCAGCCCCCCTGCGGGAGCTGGGGCAGTCAATGCCCCAATGGCCCATCTTGGGACACTTTGGGCACGGGCGCCTAGGGGGCTTGGGATTAGGGCATTCTGTAGCCCAGTGTCCATCTTTCCCGCACCTGAAGCAAGGCCCTGGGGGTTCCTCCTGTGTGGACTTATATGCCCCTTTTCTTGAGGCCTGAGCGTCAGGGCCCCTAAGGGCCTGAGCTAACATTTGAAACCTTGATCGCTCAGCCTTCTCTTGTTTTAGAAACCTGCGACGTTCAGCGTCTTCTTCATGGTTATGATAGACTTTAAAAGCCGTAGCCAAAATCTCAGTCTGGGGAGTCACAGGGCCCAATTCTAATTTCCTTAACTTAGCTCGAATGTCGGGGTAGCTCTGAGACAGGAAATATGTCATAAGGACTTGACGGCCCCCCTGGGACTCAGGATCTAAGTTTGTGTATTTTTGAAGGGCCTTCGTGAGCCGATCTAAAAATTCAGAGGGGGTCTCTTCTCTCTTTTGAATAATGTCCTGTAGCTTATCAAAATTAACAGGTTTCTGAGCTGCTCGTTTTAGACCATCTACTATACACGTTAAAAACTGGTCCCTTAAGACCACGTCCCCTGGGGCATTGTAATCCCAGTGCGGGTCTCTCTCTGGCACTGCCTCAGGACCTATAGGGAAATTCGGGTTCATTCTGTGAGTCTCATCTGCATATGCTCTGGCTTGCTCCCAGACTCTCCTACACTCCTCAGGAAGTAAGGTATTTGACAAAATAAAGTATGTGTCATGAAAGGTAAGGCTATATGCTTGAGTGACCCACTGGAATTCTTTTATGTACGTCGTAGGGTCAGTTGTAAAAGAACCCAAGCGAAACTCAATTTTGGAAAGATCAGACATGGAGAACGGGATATGGACCCTTACAATTCCCTCCGTCCCAGCTACCTCCCTTAACGGCACGATTATCTGAGCTGCCTGTTTTCTTGAGCGCGTCATAGGAGGACTGAACGGTGGGGCGGTAGAGTGTTAGGCGGGTCTGGGAGGGATGGTGGTGGGGGAGGCTGGGGCCGGGAGTTGTACGGGAGACGTTGGGGGAGAAACACGGGCCACGCAATGTTCTCCCTGCGCCGCCGGAGCCGTTGGGGAAAGAACCGAGGAGGGGGCCAGAGCCTGGGGCACCGCGTCTGGTAAGAGACGAGTCTCAGAATCTAAGGGAGTACGGACCGGAGTCTGGGACTGAGGCAGCGCGCTCGGCGACGGCTGCATGGCTGGAGAGGGCGGGGGAGCTGCGGCTGGAGATGACTCGGAACCGAGCTGCGGGAGCAGCGCGGGCGGGGGTGGTGGCGGAAGCAGCGCGGAGCTGGGAACCGGAAATTGAGAGGGCGGGGGTAGGGGCGGGAGTGGCGCTGGGAATGACGTAAACAGAGAAGGCGGGTCTACAGGGGGGGGGTTGTGACAGAGCGGAAGGTGGGGGCGGGGCGAAGGATGAAGACAACGGAGGGGGAGGATCTAAGCTCGGAAGCCCGCCAATTTCAAAATCTAAAGCCTGAGCTGGGGGAGGGGAAACGTTCTGGAGCAGCCTTCGAGACTGCCGGTATGGGGGAGGTGGAGCCTCTAATCCCGGATCGAACTCGGGGTCAGTGGAAGATGGGAGGGGAATCTGGAAATCTATAAGCGAGAAATACCGTCTCAGGATTGCACCTGGTGCACAAAGAAGGATTGGAATGGAGGAGGAAGAAGGCATCGACATACGGCAATTCTGTCCATCTCTTTGTTTGTTGACAAAAGCTGGAGAGTTCCCGTAAAAGCCGGGAATCTAGGGATCCTGATTCTGGCCACTTATTGGATAGCGGGTAAGAAGGCCAAATTTTTTGTACATAGCTTTATTAACTTGATTTTATTAATTTGGGGTTTTAAGCCTAATCGTGCTCGATTTCTTAGGAGACAGTCGAGAGGCGTGTCTGCCTGAGTCGATAGGGAAGTTCCCATATTTCCCGTTAACGGGGAGGGGCTGATGCAATACTTTGGAAGGCGTCCCTTTCAAAGTATGAATCAGAGTAACATCCAAGTTCGCTCTCCTAGTCGTCACCAGGTGAGACGAGCCTTGGGACACCTAAGCACCTTCCGTCCCGGACGGCAGGTTTAAAGGTGCTGGGGAGCTGTGAGCTTTACTCCATGGAGGTTATCAGATTGTTTCCGTTCCGAACGGAAAAACGGAAGCTCAAGCCCGGAGTGTGGAGGGGAACTTTCCTACAGCTGGGAATTTTTTAAAGCGGTTGGATAAAGGTGGGGGAGGGGGGGAAGAGTTCCCGGGGTCCACCGTCGCCCTGAAGGCTTGGGTGGGGTGTGATCCCTCCTGCAAAGGCCCCCGGTGAGATTGCCGGATGGTCAACGGTCAATTCTCGCCGCGCAGTGGCCAAACAGGTTTAGGAACTCGGGGTGGATGGGGGCTTACCAAAGTCCAGCGACGGTGTAGGAAGACCGACGGCCAAAGGAGACGTGTGGTGGACGCTCGTCTCCTTTCCCGGCCAATGCACCAAATGTTAGCGGAATTTGCAGGAAGGGACCGAGGCTCGAACTGTCGTATAGGAAAAGGAAAGGGGTTTATTGAATTACCAAAGAAACATGTGGAGGGGGGACAAACCGCGGGGAACGGACGGGAGCTGGAGCATGCGGGAGCGGAGAGCAGGAGCAGAGAGCGGCAGGAACAGGGAGAGAGCAGGAACAAAAGGGCCGATTTCAGTCCGGGGCTGGCTTAAATAGAGTAGGGGTCATAAAACCCCCTTGGAGTGAGTCCTTGTCCTATAGGCCAGCAGAGGTCATGGGGGGGAGGTAGTGGTAGTGGACAAGGGACTTGCTGGTCAGGTTTTTGGTCACGCTGAGGATCCCGGGAGCCGTAGTTTTTCACAAGGCACCTGGGGAGGTGTGGCCTTCTGCCTGGGAGGCGATGGCCTTCTGCCTAGAACCAACGGTGAGGGTGTTAAACCAGGCTTCTGCAGAGGTCACCGGGGGAATCAACCAACTATCTTCTTGGAGAGCATGTAGGAATTGTAGGCATCTCGAGTTTACAGGTGGCATCTTAACACTATTATGGAAACAACAAAGAAAAGAAGGTGAGAGGGATGATTGTCCAGCTGCTTATTTTACCGGGCGGGACTTACAGCAAAAAACCAATTGAGGGAGTCAGGATGTAGCTGATCTCTCTAGAGATTGGCAACTCTGTCCCGAGGTGCAGGGAAGTCATCTCTGGTTGAAAGGTCATCTGTGGTTGTTAGCAGTTGATAATCCCTGAGGAGAAGCTGGTTAATGGTTTGGTTAGAAATTTGAGAAATATGATTTTGAAGGCATCGTATGAGGCAAGGAACTATCATCAGGACAAGACATATAGTTATAAGTGGGCCTAGGAGAGGGAGGACCCAGGGGCCACCCCTTCCCATAGCTCCCATGAGGATCTCTGCTGCCATCAGATCTTCTTGTCCCCTAAACCTTGCACTATCTCTTTTAAGCGTTGTACATTGTGGTCAACCTTGCCTGACTGGTTGACATAATAGCAGCATTCCTCACCCAAGAAAATACAGGTACCCCCTTTTTCTGCTGTGATGAGGTCCAAGGCTCACCTGTTTTGGAGCACAACCTCCGCTAGTGATGAGAGTTGTTGCTGGAGGGCCTGGATGGAGTAGGCGGAGGCTTCAGCTGTGGTGGCGAGCTTATCTGTGAGGTCAGAGAGCTCCTGTTCAAAGGATTGGGCCATTACAAGTGAATGAGCCAGTCCTCCAACTGAGAGGCCTGTGGAGGCAATCGCGGTGACTAAGCTAACACCCACTAAGGCTGCCAGAGTGGCCGCTCGCTTAGAGCGCCCCCCTTGAGACTGTAGGGAGGAAATAAGGTCCTCAACTTCAGCCTCTGTATATAGAGTCAAGCCTGGAATTAAGACAACAGGATAGCAGGGACCTGGGTTTTAGCATCAATGCATCAGAAACACATGGGTGGAGCACCAAAACAGGAGAGGGGAAGAAAGAGTCAAATCACCCATTATGGGATGCTAGGTGCGTTCTGGGCAAGAGTCCTTTGGCGGCGGCCCAACAAGAATTAACGTTAAGGAATGGGGGGATAGTCGGAAGTGGGAGAGAGAGAGAGGATTGATTGTGGCATGAGGAGGTTGGGGTGACATTGGCTCGAACTGGGACCGGGACTAATAAAGACTTGCGAAGCGGCGCACAGAGGAAACAGGTTGAAGCGTTAAAGGTGGAATAGCTTGCTAATAAGGAAAGAGACAAAGAGAGAATGGAGTCCCCAGGAGAAGGAGAGAGAGTCGTTTAAGTTTTGAAGATGGGTTCGAGTCTGCTGTCTGGTGGCACTAAGTTTCTCGAAAGCCCTGACAGCAGAAGAGTCTTTTATAGTTTTTTCTATAATAATTTTCCCTCGACCATGGATCCAATTGCAATTAGCAAACCCTACTGCAGCAATACGACTCTGCCAGAAAAAAGGGTCAGTAATCTTGAAGGTTACATTATTATTGTACTTCCAGGATTGGAGTTGGGATGGCATGATTCCCAGGAGTTTGTTGTTCCCATAACAGGATGGGACCAATGATATTTACAGCTCCAGGATGGACATCCAACCCATCCATTAGGGTCGTTATTGCACCAATTTTCTGTCTGGTCCTCTTTAAAACAAAGATACTTTGGTAATTTTGACATGTCAGGAAAACATCGGTGAGTACATGTGGAAACTGCATCAAAAGTAAGCAGAATGGAGGGACAATTATCAAAAGGGCAGGATGATTGATTGAGAAGGCGTGTTTTTTGCCCATCATTATCTAGTTGCCAAACCTCGAAAAAGTAACGGCATGGAGGAGCAGAGCAATAGGACACAGAACCTGCAGGGACAAATGGAAAGAGAGCCAGGGATAGAATGAAAATTTCGGAAAGGGTCATTTTAGATCAGTATTAGGAACACGAGAGAAGCGGATCTTGAGGGGATCGGTGGGGAGGGGGGAGCAGGTATACTGAGGTAGTTGTTTGTCGTCCTTTTGTAGATCCTCAGTTGGTTGAGCAGCTGGTTTTAGTCTGGAAATATGAATCCAAGAAGTCAAATTTCCTGAAGTTTCACGAAGCTTAGCAGCCATGGGTGTGCACAGCACAACCTGGACAGGGCCTGTCCACTTCGGGGCAAGGGAGGTTGCTCCTGTGTCCTGGGGAGGGGAAAAATATACCCAAGAACCGGGTGTCAATGGAAATGAAGTAGTGAGTCTATTCGGGTCAGGCAGAATGAAATCTTGGCACTTCCATAACTGATGTCTAATGAAGGACAAGATGGGAAGAGAAAGATCTTTGGGTAGGGGTCCCTGAGTTGGGGAAACTCCAGGTGGAAGAGCTGGTTGCCCAAACATAACCTCAAAAGGGGATAGTAAGGAGGGCTTTTTTGGGAGGACTCTGAGCCTAAAGAGGGCAAGAGGGAGTAACTTGACCCAGTCTAAGTGGAGTTCTAGGGAGAGTTTAGTCAGGACATCCTTAAGAGTCCTATTAGTCCTCTCTACTTTCCCTGAGGACTTGGGGTGATATGGGATGTGAAAATGCCAAGGGATATTAAGGGAAGTAGAAACACTCTGGGTAACCTGGGAAACAAATTCAGGCCCGTTGTCAGACTGGATGGACGTGGGCAATCCGAAACGGGGAAGGATTTCTGAGACTAGAATGGAGGCTACTGTGGAAGCCCTTTTATTGGAAGTAGGGAAGGCCTCCACCCCTCCAGAGAAGGTGTCTACCAAAACCAGGAGATATTTGTGCCTCCGGGCAACTGGCATGTTGGTGAAGTCTATCTGCCAATCAGCTCCTGGAAGCTGGCCTCGAGCTTGGTGAGAGGGAAATGTCCCTGGTTTAAGGGGAGTATATGGGTTGGTGCGCTGACATGCAGTGCATGCTGAGGTGAGCTGATGGAGAAACTGTGTGTCTTCCGGAGTCAGGGTGAGGAAGGAGGTAGCGAAAGTCTTGAGGGCCTGAGGGTTAGGATGGAAAAGGGAATGGAGATAGGAGAGGATTGATTGTGTTGAAGTGGATGTGGGGGGTCTGGGTAGTAGGTAGGACCGGAGCCAGAAGAGGAGAAGATAGTGCTGCCTCCCTTGCTGCCCTGTCGGCCTTCGTGTTTCCCTGAACTATGGGAGAGTCTCCACTTTGATGTGAAAGACAATGGGAAATCCCTATTAGCTTGGGCAGGAGAGAGACTTGCAAAAGTTTTGATATTAATTTAGAATTAGTAACTGCAGAACCTTTTGTGGTCAGCAGCCCTCACTCTTTCCATACTGCTGAATGGGAAAGCAAAATATGGTAGACATATTTTGAGTCTGTGTAAAGGGTGAGGTTTTGATCAGCAGCTAATTCGAAGGCACGAATGACAGCTATTAATTCAGCCCGTTGGTTTGTGGTGTTGGGGGTAGGGGTGCTGCCTCAATAACCTCTGATAGGGAAATGATAGCGTAGCCAGCAAAACATTGCCCATCCCTAAAGAAAGAGCTGCCATCTGTGAACCAAATTAAGGAAGGATCAGGAAGTGGTCCGTCTTTAATATGGGAGGGATGGGGGATTAAAGCCTCGAGTGTCTCTATACAATCATGTTCTGGGGGCTCTGAGGAGACTGGGAGAAGGGAAGCTGGGTGTAAAGAGGAGCAGGGTTGGAAGGTGATTGAGGAGTCATGCAAAAAGGAAACAAGGAGAGAAAGAACGCGACAGGGTGGGAGAGTTTGAAGGCTCTTATAGGTTAGTAAGTCTTTTAAATGATGAGGAGAGGCAACAGTAACCTGGGCACCAAAGGTCAACTCTTTTGATTCCTGCAGAAGTAGGTAAGCAGCAGCCAAAGCCCTAAGGCAGGGGGCCCATCCACGAACGGTGGGGTCAAGTTGTTTAGAGAGGTAGGCAACTGGAGCAAAGGTAGTGGCTTTGTATTGGCCTAGAATGCCAAGAGCCAAACCCTTGGTTTCATGGACATAAAGGGTAAATGGCTGAAGAAGGTCTGGGAGGTGAAGGGCTGGGGCCTGTGACAGTGCCTGCTGCAAATGTTTAAACTCGGCCTGAATGTTGTCAGGAAGGAATTTTCCCTCAATCTCCTTAGCTGCCTCATATAGGGGCTTTGCGTAAAGGGAGAAATTAGGAATCCAGGCACGGAAATATCCTGCTAGCCCTAGGAAAGAGAGAATCTCTTCCTTTGTCTTGGGGCATGGGAGCTCCTTGATGAGGGCTTTTCTGTCCACAGTAATGGCCTTTGATTGATGGGAAATCTGAACTCCTAAATATACCACCTGGGTCTGGGCAAGCTGTACCTTAGACGAGGAGACACGATACCCACGAGAAGCAAGAAAATTTAAAAGGGTGTAAGAGTCTTCACGAGCTGCGAAGAGGTAAGGGCTGCAGAGGAGGAGGTCATCTACATATTGTAAGAGAGTGGAATTAGGGAATTTAAGATCTTTGAGGTCTGCAGCCAATGTCTGACCAAAGATATGGGGGCTGTCTCGAAAACCCTGAGGGAGGACTGTCCAGGTCAACTGTTGGGAACACCGGGTATCTGGATCTGTCCAAGTAAAGGCAAAGAGGTCTTGAGATTCTGGGGCTAAGGGTACAGTGAAGAAGGCATCTTTCAGGTCAATTACTGAGAAATGGGTGGATAAGGAAGGAATTAGGGAAAGAATAGTATAAGGATTTGGGACCACAGGGTGTATAGGCCTGACAGCCTCGTTGATGAGACGAAGATCTTGGACTAGCCGATAGGACCCATTGGACTTCTGAACTGCCAATATAGGGGTGTTATAAGGAGAATGGGTGGGTCTGAGAAAGCGTTTCCACAAAAGATCTGAGATGATGGTTGAAGACCTCTGAGGCTCGTGGCTGGAAGTGGATATTGGGCTTTATTGGGGAAACATTGGGGATCTTTAAGGTAGATTTGTACAGGGTCACACTGCGCAAGGGAGGGAGTCTGAGTATCCCAGACTTTGGGGTCTACTAAATCGGCGGGGGACAGGGTAATGAAAGGTTTCTGTGTTGATAGAAGGTTGGGGGGTTTCCGCCTCGGTAGGGGGCTGAGGGGATCTTACATCACTAGGGGGCGATAGGGTTTCCTCATCAGCATCAGTAAGGGGTGATGGGTCAGTGGCCTTTGAAACAGTAAGAAGAAAAATGGGGGAGGAGACGGAGCAAGACGAACCAGGAAGCATAACTGAGCTAGGCAGATTGGAGAATATGATTGAGGCCTGGAATTTGGTCAATATGTCCCTGCCCAATAGGGGCACAGGACACTGAGGCATTACCAGAAACTGGTGGGTGAAGGGATGATGGTGAAGACAGCAAGACAACATAGGAGTCTTGCGGGGGGCGAATAGCATTTCCCTCTACCCCGACAATAGGGGATGATGCTATGGTGGTGGGGCCCCAAAACTCCCTCAAGACTGAGGAGGTGGCTCCTGTATCTAGCAGGAAATTTACGGGGCGTCCATCAACGAGGAGAGTAACCCTGGGCTCCTTCAATGCGATGTCAACGGTCGGGAGAGGAGCCCCTGGGCCCCTTCAGTCTTCCGTGGCCAGTGCCAGAAGGCTGGGGTTTGTGACCGGTCCAGCCCCCCTGCGGGAGCTGGGGCAGTCAATGCCCCAATGGCCCATCTTGGGACACTTTGGGCACGGGCGCCTAGGGGGCTTGGGATTAGGGCATTCTGTAGCCCAGTGTCCATCTTTCCCGCACCTGAAGCAAGGCCCTGGGGGTTCCTCCTGTGTGGACTTATATGCCCCTTTTCTTGAGGCCTGAGCGTCAGGGCCCCTAAGGGCCTGAGCTAACATTTGAAACCTTGATCGCTCAGCCTTCTCTTGTTTTAGAAACCTGCGACGTTCAGCGTCTTCTTCATGGTTATGATAGACTTTAAAAGCCGTAGCCAAAATCTCAGTCTGGGGAGTCACAGGGCCCAATTCTAATTTCCTTAACTTAGCTCGAATGTCGGGGTAGCTCTGAGACAGGAAATATGTCATAAGGACTTGACGGCCCCCCTGGGACTCAGGATCTAAGTTTGTGTATTTTTGAAGGGCCTTCGTGAGCCGATCTAAAAATTCAGAGGGGGTCTCTTCTCTCTTTTGAATAATGTCCTGTAGCTTATCAAAATTAACAGGTTTCTGAGCTGCTCGTTTTAGACCATCTACTATACACGTTAAAAACTGGTCCCTTAAGACCACGTCCCCTGGGGCATTGTAATCCCAGTGCGGGTCTCTCTCTGGCACTGCCTCAGGACCTATAGGGAAATTCGGGTTCATTCTGTGAGTCTCATCTGCATATGCTCTGGCTTGCTCCCAGACTCTCCTACACTCCTCAGGAAGTAAGGTATTTGACAAAATAAAGTATGTGTCATGAAAGGTAAGGCTATATGCTTGAGTGACCCACTGGAATTCTTTTATGTACGTCGTAGGGTCAGTTGTAAAAGAACCCAAGCGAAACTCAATTTTGGAAAGATCAGACATGGAGAACGGGATATGGACCCTTACAATTCCCTCCGTCCCAGCTACCTCCCTTAACGGCACGATTATCTGAGCTGCCTGTTTTCTTGAGCGCGTCATAGGAGGACTGAACGGTGGGGGCGGGTAGAGTGTTAGGCGGGTCTGGGAGGGATGGTGGTGGGGAGGCTGGGGCCGGGAGTTGTACGGGAGACGTTGGGGGAGAAACACGGGCCACGCAATGTTCTCCCTGCGCCGCCGGAGCCGTTGGGGAAAGAACCGAGGAGGGGCCAGAGCCTGGGGCACCGCGTCTGGTAAGAGACGAGTCTCAGAATCTAAGGGAGTACGGACCGGAGTCTGGGACTGAGGCAGCGCGCTCGGCGACGGCTGCATGGCTGGAGAGGGCGGGGGAGCTGCGGCTGGAGATGACTCGGAACCGAGCTGCGGAGCAGCGCGGGCGGGGGGTGGTGGCGGAAGCAGCGCGGAGCTGGGAACCGGAAATTGAGAGGGCGGGGGTAGGGGCGGGGGAGTGGCGCTGGGAATGACGTAAACAGAAAAGGCGGGTCTACAGGGGGGGGGTTGTGACAGAGCGGAAGGTGGGGGCGGGGCGAAGGATGAAGACAACGGAGGGGGAGGATCTAAGCTCGGAAGCCCGCCAATTTCAAAATCTAAAGCCTGAGCTGGGGGAGGGGAAACGTTCTGGAGCAGCCTTCGAGACTGCCGGTATGGGGGAGGTGGAGCCTCTAATCCCGGATCGAACTCGGGGTCAGTGGAAGATGGGAGGGAATCTGGAAATCTATAAGCGAGAAATACCGTCTCAGGATTGCACCTGGTGCACAAAGAAGGATTGGAATGGAGGAGGAAGAAGGCATCGACATACGGCAATTCTGTCCATCTCTTTGTTTGTTGACAAAAGCTGGAGAGTTCCCGTAAAAGCCGGGAATCTAGGGATCCTGATTCTGGCCACTTATTGGATAGCGGGTAAGAAGGCCAAATTTTTGTACATAGCTTTATTAACTTGATTTTATTAATTTGGGGTTTTAAGCCTAATCGTGCTCGATTTCTTAGGAGACAGTCGAGAGGCGTGTCTGCCTGAGTCGATAGGGAAGTTCCCATATTTCCCGTTAACGGGGAGGGGCTGATGCAATACTTTGGAAGGCGTCCCTTTCAAAGTATGAATCAGAGTAACATCCAAGTTCGCTCTCCTAGTCGTCACCAGGTGAGACGAGCCTTGGGACACCTAAGCACCTTCCGTCCCGGACGGCAGGTTTAAAGGTGCTGGGGAGCTGTGAGCTTTACTCCATGGAGGTTATCAGATTGTTTCCGTTCCGAACGGAAAAACGGAAGCTCAAGCCCGGAGTGTGGAGGGGAACTTTCCTACAGCTGGGAATTTTTAAAGCGGTTGGATAAAGGTGGGGGAGGGGGGGGAAGAGTTCCCGGGGTCCACCGTCGCCCTGAAGGCTTGGGTGGGGTGTGATCCCTCCTGCAAAGGCCCCCGGTGAGATTGCCGGATGGTCAACGGTCAATTCTCGCCGCGCAGTGGCCAAACAGGTTTAGGAACTCGGGGTGGATGGGGGCTTACCAAAGTCCAGCGACGGTGTAGGAAGACCGACGGCCAAAGGAGACGTGTGGTGGACGCTCGTCTCCTTTCCCGGCCAATGCACCAAATGTTAGCGGAATTTGCAGGAAGGGACCGAGGCTCGAACTGTCGTATAGGAAAAGGAAAGGGGTTTATTGAATTACCAAAGAAACATGTGGAGGGGGGACAAACCGCGGGGAACGGACGGGAGCTGGAGCATGCGGGAGCGGAGAGCAGGAGCAGAGAGCGGCAGGAACAGGGAGAGAGCAGGAACAAAAGGGCCGATTTCAGTCCGGGGCTGGCTTAAATAGAGTAGGGGTCATAAAACCCCTTGGAGTGAGTCCTTGTCCTATAGGCCAGCAGAGGTCATGGGGGGGAGGTAGTGGTAGTGGACAAGGGACTTGCTGGTCAGGTTTTTGGTCACGCTGAGGATCCCGGGAGCCGTAGTTTTTCACAAGGCACCTGGGGAGGTGTGGCCTTCTGCCTGGGAGGCGCGGCCTTCTGCCTAGAACCAACAATATCCATCTCATTCTACCATCTTTTTTTTTCTTCACCCTTTTGTTCCCTCCCTTCCCCTCCCTCCCCATTGGCCATTCTAGTGTTCCTCTAATCCTCATATGCTCCCTGTCCCAACCCCACTGTGAATTGGCCTCCTTATATGAGAGAAAACAATTGGCATTTGGCTTTTTGGGATTGGCTAACTTCACTTAGCATTATATTCTCTAACTTCATCCATTTACCTGCGAATGCCATGATTTTATTCTCTCTTATTGCTGAGTAATACTCCATTGTGTATATATACCACATTTTCTTTATCCATTCATCTACTGAAGGGCATCTAGGTTGGTTCCACAGTTTAGCTATTGTGAATTGTGCTGCTATAAACATTGATGTGGCTGTGTCCCTGTAGTATGCTGTTTTTAAGTCCTTTGGGTATAGACTTAGGAGTGGGATAGCTGAGTCATAAGGTGGTTCCATTCCAAGTTTTCCAAGGTATCTCCATACTGCTTTCCATATTGGCTGCACCATTTTGCAGTCCCACCAACAATGTATGAGTGTGCCTTTTTCTCCACATCCTCACCAACATTTATTGTTGTTTGTGGTCTTAATAGTTGCCATTCTGACTGGGTGTGAGATGAAATCTTAGAGTGGTTTCGATTTGCATTTCTCTAATTGCCAGAGATGTTGAACATTTTTTCAAGTATTTGTTGATTGATTGTATATCTCCTTCTGAAAAGTGTCTGTTCAGTTCCTTGGTCCATTTATTGATTGGGTTATTTGTTTTTTTGGTGTTAAGATTTTTGAGTTCTTTATATATTCTAGAGATTAGTGCTCTATCTGACATGCGTGTGGTAAAAATTTGTTCCCAATTAGTAGGCTCTCTATTCACCTCACTGATTGTTTCTTTTGCTGAGAAGAAGCTTTGTAATTTGAATCTATCCCATTTATTGATTCTTAATATTAATTCTTGTGCTACAGGAGTCTTATTAAGGAACTTGAGGCCTAATCCAACATGTTGGAGATTAGAGCTTACTTTTTCTTCTATTAGGTGTAGTGTCTCTGGTCTAATTCCTAGATTCTTGATCCACTTTGAGTTGAATTTTGTGCATGGTGAGAGATAGAGATTTAATTTCATTTTGTTGCATATGGATTTCCAGTTTTCCCAGCACCACTTGTTTTATAGTAGGGAAACTAAGGCTCAGAGAAGTGATTCATCATATGGAATAGATGGCTGGGATTTGGATTTAGTTATATGTGGTAGATTGCTGATTCTGTATCCCTCCAGGATGGCTAAGGCACTTTGCTCTTCCCTCTGTCTTAGGACTCCTCCATGTGCTTGATTTGGCCAGTGGTCCATTTGTTACCCCATTGATTAACATATGAGATACAAGCAGATGATACTTGTTGCCATTATATTTCTCTTGTTTCTCTCACTTTACCATGAGAATACACTGAGCTAGAATACTAGGCACATGGAAAATTGCCAGACCAGTCAAGCTGTTCAGAGATCAGATAATCTAGCCAATCCTCAACTGACCAGCTGCCAAGTATAGATGCATGCATAAACAAGTCCTGCCAATTCCAGCTCAACTGAGCAGAAGCCCCAGTCAATCCAACAGTTTCAAGAAAAATAACATAAAGACCTTATTTAATATGGCAAGGTTTGGGATGGCTTATCACACAGTAATAGCTAGCTGATACAGTACGTCTCCAAACCTGCAAACCTGTGTTTTTATCACCTCACTGAAATCATAACCATAAATTCAAAACCGCTGCAGAGGGACTTCTTTGTCAAGTAAGCGGTTAAACTTGATGACACCTTTAGTGCTAAGTTCTGTGATTACCTATGCAGCAAGCAAAACCTGTCAGCAGCTTCCCTTTCTCATTTTTTCGGTCTTTCCAGGGTATAGATGATGTGAGGTCACTTTATCCCTGGCCAGGTATCTCTGATCCTGAAGTGCAATCCCTAATCAGGCCAACACATCAAGGTTTCTAACCCTCTAGAGCTTCAGTGTCTTCATCTATAAAATAAAGATAGGGCTTCTACTCAGTCCTGGTGTTCATCCAGTGAAACCTTTCTCTTCAACTAAGACCAATTAGGAAGATCAAAAAGAGTTTGCTTTTATTTGGACTAGAGAGAAGCACATGCATCCATACTTTTCCAGGAGTAGGTCTCAGGAATCTCTCCTGTTCTCTGTTATGAGATGATTCAAAGGGCCTGCATCATCTTGACATTCCACAGATTACCACTGAGGTTCTATCTGGATTGAACTTAATAAGTGGGAAGGGGCAAGTTTGGATCCAGTAATAAGGTTACATGCATGCAGAAGGAAGGAGCAGCAGTACTCATGAAGAGTCAGGTACTCTCCATGTTGCTCAGCATTTTGGGGGTACAACAGTCCAGATCATGCCAGGGCATACCATCTAAGATAAAGAACAAGTTGTGCTTTCCACTCCACTAAGAACTTGCCTATCACTAACAATGGGCATACTGCTAAGTGGGCTTCTTTGAATTCAGGAGGAAGCATATAACCATATTTGGAACTACTTCTCCACTGAGTGGCTCAGAAGTCTGCCAGGCTTGAGTGGAACCAGAATAAAAGTCTATGGTAGATTTAGGCCCAATAAGTAAAAAGCACTCCCCTGAATTCAAACCCCTATATTTTATATACCTCTTCAACATGACTTCCTGGCTGTCTACTAGATATCTCAAGCTCAATATGTCCTAGAGAAAACCCTAATTCCTTCTACCCCAAACATGGTTTTCCCAAAGTCTTCCCCATTTTGAGACATGGAAGCTCCAACCCCTAATGGCTCAGAAAAAACCCTGGTGTCATCCTTGACTTTTCTCTTTTTCTTGCACCCCATCACTTTTTTACCAGAAAATCTTGGCTGGTTTTACCTTTGAACAGACCCATTCTCTGTATATCTGTTACACTTGTGCTTTCCCAGGCCACAATAACCCACCTCTTCTATTGCAGTAGCCTTCTATCCAGTCTTTCCACTTCCAACCTGGACTTCTTCCTCAACACAGAGGCCAGAAGATGCTTTTAATACTTAAATGCAAGTGTCACTTGTATAAACAAATGGCCACTTCTCAATTTAAGCTCTCCAGAGCTCTGTCAGTTCATTCAGAATAATCCAAAGTACTGCCAATGATCTAGAAAGTTCTATGTGACCTGGCCCTCACAACCTCTCTACCTTGCTCACTCTGCTGCAGCCATGGTGCCTCTTTGCTGCTCCTCCACATGTTATGCATGCTTC
This sequence comes from Tamias sibiricus, assembly GCA_025594165.1. NCBI lineage: Eukaryota > Metazoa > Chordata > Mammalia > Rodentia > Sciuridae > Tamias > Tamias sibiricus. The sequence goes on along the minus strand of CM046663.1, from coordinate 134,614,499 downwards.
TGCCTCAGGGACTTATGCTGGCCCTTCTGCCTGGAAGGTTCTTTCTGCAGGTATCAACATGGATCCTCCTTTTGGGCCGTTGTTCAGCAACGCCCTTCTCAGTGAAACTTCTTCTCATCTCTCCGTATGATATAGCAGCTGCTTATCATGTTTTATTTTCCTTCATGGGCCTTGGCACTATGTAGTCTACAGTATTCACTTCTTTAATGTTTGTTATCTCTTCCCACTGTAAAATTTTATCATCTTCCATGGGAGCAAAGAATTGATTTTGTTTATTGCTCTGTCTCCAGAATGATATTTGGCATGTTGTTACCATTCAATATATGAATGAAGGATGTGTTAAATATCATACTCCACATTTGTAGAGAAGATACCCAAAGTGGCACAAGATGAGAACTTGGGTCTTTTACCTCTTAATTCAGTGATTATCCTGCTCTCTTGTGGGAACTAAGCTGCTGTGTTTAAGGCAGGAACTCCAAGCGGAGTGGAAAGATTCAGGCCCAAGGTTTCCCAGCCTCTCGGGATCCCAGGTCTCATTGTCAGAGGCTGGAAACCACACTTTTCTGTGATGGTGTCTCCTGCAGAGGAAGTCAGCTAACCATAGCAGTACTCAGAAAATGACCTGACCTGACAAATCTCTTCCCAGGTTCATCTCAGAGCAGCTCAATTTTGTGACCAGCACATGAGGAAGGGATGAGCTTTTGTAAGCTGTTTTCAGAGCCTGTCAAAATCGTAGGCTACTAGTCAGATAGCATGAGATTTGGAAAATCAGGGTTTAGGGTGAATTTCAATGTAAATCCAAGGCATTTAACATAGTTGAGTGGAGAGTTTTAGTTCTACTAATCATTTTCTCTGTTAAAAATAGTTACCTGAAAAAATTGTAGCTATGCAGATGAAAAAAAAGTTATGTTTGGCTCTCAACTTCTCAATGTTTTCAGAATTTGTATTTTCTTCTTCTTCTTTTCCTCCTTCTTTTTCTCTTCCTTTTCCTTCTTCAAAAACAGACATGTTTTATTTTGACTTCATATTAACATTTATTTTTTACTTAACTGGAAATTAAGTAAATAAGTTAACTAAAAATGATTATCTAAGTTGGGCATGGTGGCACATGCCTGTAATCCCAATAGTATGAGAGATTGAAACAGGAGGATCACAAGTTCAAGGCCAACCTCAGCAATTGTGTGAGAGCCTGTCTCAAAGTAAAAAGAGGCTGGGAATATATCTCACTGGTAAAGTGCTCCTGGGTTCAATCCCCAGTACCACATACATGAAAAAAAAAAAAAAAAAAAGAAAAATGGTTACCCACCGTTGCATAACAAACCACACTTAAACTCAGTCATTTAAAACAAGGATTTATTCTTCTCCTGATCTATGGATTGGCTGGACAGTTCCTCTACTTATTTCTCTTGGGCTCACTCATGCAATTGCATTTAGCTGAAGAGTTTAGCTGGGAAAACTTTTTCTGCGAAGAACTAGATATTAAATACGGTCATTCATCAGTATTGGAGGAGGTTTGGTTCCAGGACCCTGTGTAGACCTGTGGATTTTCAAGTCCCTTACCTAAAGTGGCATAGTATCTGCACATAACGTGTGTACATCCTCCCACATACTTTAAATTGTCTCTACATTACTTAAAACATTTAATACAATGTAAATGCTATGTAAAGTTGTTTCTCTGTATTATTCAAGGAATTACAGAAAAAAATTCTGTACATGTTCAGCACTGACACAATTATTTTTTCAAATATTTTCAATCCATGGTTCATTATCTGCAGATCCAAACCCTGGGGATATAGAGGGCTAACTTATTTCAAGTTTTGATTGTTATGTGGTCTGTTTCACAAGTACTCAAGTCTGCCATTGTAGTACAAAAGGAACCACAGTCAACAAGTAAATAAGAATGTTTTCCCCCAAAGTTTTATTTCTAGACTCTAAAATTTAAATGCCATCACGCAATATTATTATTCTTTTGATTTTTCTAACAAAGTTGTAAAAATCTATTTTCAGCTTACAGGTCATACAAATACAGGCAGTGGGCCACAGCTTGCTGCCAGTTGAGAAGGCCCAGGGTGGTCTCATTCACATGTCTGGTGGCTGCTGCTACCTGTTTTCTGAGTAACCTGGTTCCCCTCCACAGGCCTCTTGTCCTCCACGAGGCTGGGTGGCTTCTATTCATGGCAGTTTTAGGGCAGAAATACAAGAGTGGGGAGGCAGAAGCTGAAAGGTTCTTGAGACCTAGGTGCCAACCTTCCCTCAGCATCACCACTACATTCTGAATCAAAGAAAGGCACGAGTTCTACCCAAACTCAAGGTGCAAAGGAATTAACTCCATTTCTTATTGTCCTGGGTTTTTCACCCTACCATGATGAATAATTGTTATCACTGGAGTTGTGTGCCCTTCCCCCAATTTATACATTAAAACCCTAACCCCCCCAACCTAACCTTGGAAGGAATTAGGGTTTAAAGACAGAGTCATAGCAGATGTGATAAGTTGCGATCAAACTGGAGAGAGTAGGCCCTAATCAAATATGACCGATGTCCTTATCAAAAGGCAAGCTTTGAGACAGACATGCACACAGGGAGTGCATATCCTATGAACCTGACCAAGGCAAAGATGGGGTGATCCATTTAAAAGCCAAGGAACACCAAAGCTTGCAAGGATATTAGTTTGCTAGGGCTGCTGTGACAAAGCATCAAAACAAGGATATTTTGACAACAGAAATTTATTTTCTCATGGTTCTGGAGGCTACAAGTCCATTCAAGGTTTTTCAAAGGAGGGTGGGTTCCTTGCCTTGCATGTGGCTATCTTCTCCCTGTATCTCTACATCATCTTTCTTCTGTATGTCAATCCAAATTCACCTTTCCTGTAAGGATATCAGTCACACTGGACTAGAGTCTACTCTTAAGACTTCATTGTAACTTAATTAACTCTGTAATCACCTTATCTCCAAATAAGTTCACATTCTGAAGTACTAGGGGCTAGGATTTTAACATATGAATTTAGTAGACACAATTCATTCTATAAGAGTGAGTAACCATTGGAAATTAATAGAAAGGTATGGAATAGATTCTTCTTCCCTGCCCTCAGAAAGAACCAAATCTCCCCACTCTGTGATTTCAGACTTCTAGTCTCCAGACTGAGAAAATAAATTTCTGTTTGTGATACTTGGTTATGGTAGCCCTAGGAAACTAATACTAAAGAAAATATTTCTTTTTCTTTCTTTATTTTTTTTAATGGTATAAGGTTTAAACTCAGGGCCACTTGACCATTAAGCCACATCCCAGCCATATTTTTTGTATTTTATTTAGAGATAGGATCTCACTGAGTTGCTTAGCACCTCACTGTTTCTGAGGCTGGCTTTAAACTCGCGATCCTCCTGTCTCAGTCTCCCTAACTGCTGGGATTACAGGCATGTGCCACTGCACCTGGCTAAAGGAAATTTTTCAAGAGCTGAAACTGCAACTGGAAATTCATGGAAAGTTTTACCATATCGAGGGTTTGAAGTTCAGCACTCAAGATGTCTCTATTCAAATATGTTGACAGATAAAAATTTTCCAAAAGTCACTGAGAATTTTACATGTGTTAGTCACAAGTACTAAAGGTTAGGATTCCTCACATTTTACACTTTTCCAAAATAGAAATCCAGGCAATAACATTCTTCATTTTAATTTATATTCCTATGCAAACATGAAAACATAAAGTATAGCAAACCCAACACGCAGAAACTAAAATATTTGGGGATCAAAAGGGAGCATTTAATAATATATGGTGTAATCTTATTCAATATCTGAGAAAAATACTTAAAAATGTATAACTTATCTAAACCTGGAAAGTAAGTCAGATTTATAAGTCATTTACTGGGACCCAGACCATGTAAATACTTTGGTCTTTACCATTATCCTAGTGCTCTTTCAACTAGCTCCTTGCCATTTAATTTCAACCCAGAAAACTAATACTATATATTTTAATTTAATTGAGCATTAATAATTTTTGCTTATCTATTCTCCTTTGTTCTGAGTGGTAGAATTTATTATCTCAATTTTAAAGATGAGAAAGTTGTTGCTCAAGGTGACTATGATAATCAATTTATGGGGACAAAACTTGAACTTAGGTCTTCGGATTCCAAACTCAACCCACTTTCTGCTACATTTTGGCTGTCCCCCTAATACTGAACAAAAGCAGCTCAGTGCTTAAAGCCAACTGAACCACAGAATTGGGGGAGTCTGACCTCACCTTAAAGTTGTTGCTACGGTTTGGATATGGTGTGAGTGTGTTCCTCAAGGCTTCATGTGTGGACATTTAATCCCTCTTGTGAGGCAGTAAGAGAATGGAACTTAATCCAACTCTGGTGCTTAGAGGTGGGGCCTTTGAAAGATTATTAGGATTAGACAAGGTCATCAGGGTAGATCTCCTATGATAGAAAACTAGTGGTTTTATAAGATGAGAGAGATCAGAAGACCTAGACATGTATGTACATACTTTCAGTTTCTTGCCCTGCACTGCCCCCTGGGACTCTGCCAGCAAGAAGCCCATCACCAGATGTAGCCCCTTGAAGCTTCAGACTCTGAGCCAAAGAATCTTCTTTTTGTCATAAAGCTACCCAGCCTCATATTTTTTGTTATATTAATGAGAAATGGACTAATACAGTTGTAAAACTAAAGCTTCACGATAAAAGCTCAATGAATCAACTTTTGAAAAACACACAAAAGATCTTGTGCTTTCTTTAAATAAACAGAACATAATCTTCAAATTCCTGCAGTGGATGTGGTAAGAGGGTGTGTACTCTTATTTCATGGCATGAAAGGCTAGCTGTCAGGGGGAATTCTCCCCACTGGGTGGGGTTCTCAGACATTTCTATGGTTGTGTGACTGACCAGGGTTACCCACTATTGTCATACTGCTGCCTTTCAAAACGATGAGGTGGCACTCTGGGGTCACTCCTCACTTAACCAAAGTGCTTCAATCCTTAGGGCTCAGGCTGAGCCAGCACTATCACTGTGTTTGCATTTCTCATGGCAGAGTTATGGAGTAGGGTTTGGTGAAGAATGGGGGCCTAAGAGATCTGACTTCAAACTCTGGCAGGACTGGAAGTCCTGTGGACCCCTGACCTAACTTTTCCATTTTCCTGATTGTCACTCTGTCCAGTTTATTTTTTCCCCTCTGGTCCTAGTTTTCATTTTCCATTTTGTGAGACAAAGTTAGGTGTGTAAGTAGGTTATTCAGGAGTTTCGACTTGTTGGAGGATAGACACGAAACATTTTGATCGCTCTCTGTAGCTGCTCCCAAGTCCCAATTACACTCCATCCAATCATTATTTATTCTTTCACAACATCTTAAGTAAATTAGATAATCTTATCTTCATTTTCAGCTGTTAAAATTTAGTCTGGTACAATATAAAATGTCAATCTCCCATGTGATTCAAAGTGCTATGCCTTTTCTCTCCAGTCTTCAGGGTTCTTGTCTGCTCCTTCGCTGTGCTGAGGTGGGAAAGGGAGAAGATAAAGGGAAACCCTGTCTTTGTTTAATTGGTTCAGGCCATATCTTCTGTTTTCAACTAACCAGCTCATGGTAGCCTGTGTCCATGCCTCTAGTGTGACAGAAGTTTGTGCAAAAGTCTTTGGAGACCTCTAAAGATTCTCTCCCCTTCCCTTGCTGTTCAGTTCCCTAACTAGAAGACCCTATTCCAGCTCCACCTTTTCTACTCACCTGCTCTGGTTCTACCTCAGCTCCCACCAAGGGCAGTGTGTGCAGCATCCTCTTGGTGGTGGGTATCCTCACCAGGTTGGACAGGACAGATAGATGAGCCTCTTGGGTAAGATTACAAATGGCTCAAGCCCAGCTTCCTGCAAAGCACTATGACCAATTGTCTCAAGGACAACTCAAGTTCATTGCCAGGACAAGTAGTGGGCATGCAGCTGCTTCAACTGGAGGACCAGTTTTCCTCACATTTCACGACTACTCAATTTTCTTTGACACAGATGTTGGAGAACAGTTTCTGCTGTGGATAGCCAACTGGGGAAAGGAGATGTCAGTCTCTTTTTCATGCTGGAAGCCTCATTCTTTATATCCAATTCTCTTGGTGTCTTCCTCCTTACTTGTTATTATAGTTAGTATATGGAATGTCCCCTGAAGGCTCATGTCTCGAAGGTTTGATGCCCAATATAGCAAGATTCAGAGGTGGGCCTATAGGAAACTGATTGGATCCTGAGGACTCTAACCTCATCAATGGGTTAATCTATTGATGGATTCATAGCTGAATGGACTATTGAGAAGTGATGGAAATTATAGGAGGTGGGACCTAGTTGAAGGGAATGGGTTCTGGGGGTGTGTCCTTGGGTACTATATCTTCTCCCAGGCATGTGTTTCTCTCTCTCTCTCTCTCTCTCTCTCTCTCTCTCTCTCTCTCTCTCTCTCTCTCTCTCCATGAGTGAGCAGCTCTGCTTCACCGTGTGCTCCCTGCCATGATGTTCTACCTCACCACAGACCACAGCAATGGGGTCAAGTAACTCTTGACTGGAACTCTGAGCCAAAACAAATCTTTCCTTCTTTAAGTTGTTTTTCCAGGTATTTTGTCAAAGTAACAGAAAGCTGACTAACATACTTATTTTGAATAGGAAGTTGTACCCTTAGTCCTAGCCAGGGAAATGAGGTAGTAGCCACGGCTTACGACACTCGTAGACTTCCATTTCTCTCCCAGTCTTTTTAATAGTTGGCAGTGATCCTCAACGGGGGGGTAACACCACCCCTAAAAGCACCACTGTTGTTGGTGGTCACAGTGATCAGGAACCCTTCTGACAGTTGATGGACAGAGATGAAGATTCCAGACATCCTGCATTGCATGGGGCAATTCCACACCAGGAAGAACCATCTCATATCCCACATGTCTTTCAGGTTCTCTGCCAAACATTTTATCTGAGCCTAGAACATAATTCCATTTTACATAAAAAACACAAAGAACTTTTATATAGTTTTAATACTATGTAAATCAAGGAAAAATTATACAGTATGTGCTTCTTTTGGAAATTTACCAAGAGTTGCTCATCATTTTGAACAAGCGCATGACTAATAATAGGCTGGTTATGCTTTTTAAGTTGTCAATATGTCACTCTGAATTTTATCTGTTTCATTGGCAATAAATAACTCTATAATTACCAATTTGCTTATTTTCTCTTTATTTTATTATGTTAACTCTAAAGACAACTGGGCACACACCTGTAATCCCAGGGACTCAGGAGGCTGAGGCAGGAGGATCACTAGTTTGAGACTAGCCTCAGCAAATTAGTGAGACCATGTCTCAAATAGAAAAATAAAAAGGACTGGAGATGTACCTCAGTGGTAAAGTGCTCCTAGGTTTAATCTTGAGTCCAAAAGAAAAAAAAAATCCTACACACACACACACACACACACACACACACACACAAAGAATCAACTCAACAATACTCAACTTTATATTGACTTATTTAAAAAAAAAATCCAAACATTCATTATGAGATCCAAATAATGAACTTCATTATATCCTTTAGTGTTGTTGTATCTTAGGAAATACCTACAAAAGTGCATATTATTTTAATTAAACACCCCCTTATTGATGGTATTTCTATAAAGTTAGGGCATTTTCTTAACCTGACTCTGCCATTGCTGAGAGAACCCAGAGAAGTCTCTGAGTGTCTGAGGTCGGTGTCCATGTCCTTGTCTATAGAATGATGGGGTTGCATGGATCAGAGATGACATAATTGTGGCAAGCGTGCTGCCGCTCCTCATTCTGATGCTCATACAGACACGCGTAATCAACCATGACACCTTTTCTTGCTGAGTTCTTGATACATCCTGGGAGGTTTTTTTTTTTTCCCCCAGACCAGTAATGATCCATTGACGGGTTGCCCAGGAAAGGAGCTCAAAGGGCACAAGCCAGGGAGTCAAACCCATGCTAAGCCCAAGTCTTGGCTCTGATACTTATTGGGTACATGAATTTGAGCAAGTCACTTATGCACCTTGGGTCTTAATCTTTTTTTTTTTTCCTGTTAAAAGAGAAATAATAACCTCTAAGTCACAGAGCTCTAGAAGTGATCATCTGTGATCACAGATGAGCAGCCTTTGTAAGCGGGGTAGGGCTACACAGAGCTAAATAGTTCTTGCTACTGTGGTCTCTGTAAAATTCTGTACAGAATTTACTGAACAGATGGATTGTTCAGGCACAAGAGAAGATGAGCAGGCTATCCATCTTGCACATGTGTTGCCTTTCTCTCTCCAGTTGGATTCAGGAGGGAAAATTTGGCCACAGATGGTAAGATGGGCATACCTGTGTTTGAATCTCAAATGGCTTCCTTCCCAGCTGCATGGTTTTCAACAAACTGCTTTAACCCATTGGGCTCAGTTTCTTCATCTATGAAATGGGGCAATAATAGATTTGCTTTAAAGGCTAACTGTGAAATTTTAAATGAGTTAATCAAACATTTACCCTTGGGCATGGCACTCACTATGCAATAAATGATAATAAATAGGTTGAGCTGGGAAGAGTCTCATTACAGTGTTTAGAATTTGTTCTGTGTAGGAATTTTCAGGCCCTACATAGCCCTTCCCCAAGATTTTAAAACTTTCTCTAATCGCTTTCATCCATGAATTTAAGTTTAAAGAACCATTACTCCTCTGACTTGGGCTCCCCTGAAAAAATCAACAAAATTAAGTGCTGAAAAATGGAGCTGCCACCCCAATATTCCATCCAATAGCCTCTCTCCTGCACCCCTAGCTCTGGCTGTCTGGCTAAAGTTAGTGCTGCCCTTTCTGAAGATTTTCTGTAGGTTCTAGAAGTATGCAGTAAAAATGAATTCCCCAAAATGCCACAGAGGAATGCCTGATTAATCAAAGTTCTTTAATAAAAAAGTTATTTCCCCATAGGTTGGTTGAAAGTTTTTCAGTCAGCCTTTTGCTCAAGGATCATCCTGGAAAGATGCTCCTCAGGAGGGTTCAATCTCAGGCAAACAAAATTATCCTTTATCCTTCACTTTACAGAATAAGAAATTATAGTGTTCTAGAAGGTTCCTGGCTGTCGCCATGGTAGGAAATGATAGGGATTCTTGACATTTCAGAACTTGGATGTAGCAATTTCTTTAAACATTTTTTTTAAAGGAGGGAAGATTTTTTTAAAAACCTTTCAATGGTTTCATTGTTGTACCTCAGACTTCTTTATTCAGTGAATTTACTCTAATTATCTAAATGATGCTAAGGAAGATGGTTTCCCCTCATATAAGGGCACAGCAAAGTGATCACAACAGAGATGTGAATGTGAATCGCTGTGGGTTGGAAAAATGTACTGTAACAAGTGGCAGCTATTAGCAGAGGCCTTTGCTGCCTTTTATAAACAGGGTTCTGGTCAAATCACTGTCTTCTCCTGACCTTAGGTGTCTGGATTTAAGGTGGGCAGTATTTTGTCAGAAATACTGACAATTTGTCAGAAATACTGAGTTTTCCAGCGATTGTGCAGGTTGCAAGCAAGATTTCAACCCCACTGAAACCTGTTGCCATATTTGAGTCTCCTTAAATCTCACTCCATCAATAGAAAACACATCCTAGCAGCAGTAGGCAGCAACCCACGGCCACAGCAGAAAGCAAGAGAAAGGAAGAAGGGAGATAGAGAGAGGAAGAAAACAGGGCAGAGAGCCAGTGAGGCTGAGCAGAATGTACTGAGTCCCGTGGAGAGACCTGCAGAGACAAAACTTCCCTACTCATACAGACACACACAAAAAAAATGTAACAGGCTGACAGCTGGAGAGACCAGAGAGGAGAGAGGAAGAAAGGACAATGCAAGAGTAGACAGGGAGAGAAACAGATCTGAAGTTAACATCTATTTACCTATAGAGATGTCTTTATATTTAAGTGTGTGTGTGTGTGTGTGTGTGTGTGTGTGTGTCAGTGCGTGTGCTTCCAACTCACTTGCAGACCAAAAAAAAAAACTTACTGGCCAATAACCTAGTAGTATCTTCACCGCCTGTTGCCACAAAATTTGGAGTTACTGATTTGTTTTGGATACAGAACAAAAGATACTAATGAGCCCAAACGACATCACCTCCCCTTCCATGATAGAAATCCTGCTTTAGTATAGCTGACAAACGACCAGGAAGAAAAAGTCCTCTTTGCTTGGAAAACTATTGCCCAGCACTTCTAGCCAAATTATTATGCATAATTGTTCCTTTTTAGAATAAGTAAATTTATATTAGCACTTACTAGTTTTGGGTTTTTCTTTAACATCAACTCAAATGTGTCCCTAGAAAGAGGTGTTTTAGAAACCCAGGTGTCTTCCACTCCTTATCATTGGCCCTTCTGGTCCCTTCCCTCTACTAACCAGTACCTGATGGAGAAAATTGGATTTCTTTAAGAACTTTAGTACTCTTATTTTTTGAGGGGCGGGTGGGGGGGGTAGATGGGAATTTCATCACACCTGTGAGAAACTCTTAAGCTACATCCTCACTCTTTTGCCTCAAATGTGGTGGGTTTGAGTTGAAATGAAGGACATAATTGGTTTTTTCTTTCTGTCTTTATTTCCATTTTTGGCAGGAAAGGGTTCAATTTTCTGGCCCAAATTCCTTTCCTGGATTCATGCCCACAGTCCTGGAAGGGTTTAGCTATCAATCCGCTCAAGTTTGATTGATTTGTCATTTTCTGACGCTGGAATGAGTTTGTTAGAGGAAATTTATGAACACATTATCCCAACTGGCAAGAGCCTTGAGTGCTTCAGGATTTCCTGAAGAAACACTACAAGAACCTTCTGTGGCTTTTGTTTTTCCTTGGGATGTGGTGTGATTTTCATGGTCTATTTGTCATAATGCTTCCCTGACGTAAAATACTCATACAGCATAAATAACTCCTCCCTGAAATACTTTCAATCTTTCCAATCTGGAAGTCTAAGCTTAAGCTCTCTGCTTTAAATAAACTGCAGACAAATTAGCCAGTGGAAGGGAGAGCAAGTTCCTACTGGGTCAAATTGGTACATTTTACTCCATTTACTCATTCTTAGCATGTCTGGACTCAGATTTAGTAGTTAGATATTTGTTGCTTCACTTATTGCACAAAAATTATTATTTTTAATTCTTGTAGGTTTGTGTCTTTTTCTCCCCATTTTTCCATTTGATGCTTTTTGCACTGAATTTTTTTTTTCTGGTACTAATATTGTCCCTTCTGCATATTTTTGGTAGCATTTATGTGTTGTCTCTTTGTCCTTTATTTTCAACCTTCCAATGTCATTTTGGTATAAGGGTATCTCTTATAAACAGCATATAAATGGGTTTTTATTGTTTTACATCAAATGAAAGTATCTTTTTGTTGTTTTGTGTTTTGAAGAAAATTTATTTTTCTTGTCTATCCCCTCAATATTTTGTGTGGTAAAATATGCATATCATAAAATTTGCCATCTTAACCATTTTTAAATGTGCAGTTTAGGGATATTCAACTCATTTGTAATATGGAACCATCTCCATAACTCTTTTTACCTTGTAATGTTGAAACTCCCTATCATATCCATTAATAACCCTCTGTTTCTTCCTCCCCACAGCCCTTGGCAACCACCATTCTACTTTATGTCTTTATGATTTTGACCACTGTACTTCATATATGTGGAATCATATGGTATTTGTTTTTTGGGCTTATTTCACTTAAAATAATGTCCTCAAGAGTCATCCATGCTGTAGCATTTATCAGAATTCCCTCCCTTTATGAGGCTGAATAAAATTCCATTCTATATAAATACTACATACTGCTCATGCATTTGTATATTGATGTTGGACATTTGGATTGCTTCCATGTTTTAGCTATTGTGAGACATGGGTATATAGATACTGTTCAAGACTCTCCTTTCAATTCTCTTTGCATATACCCAGAAGTAGAACTGCTGGATCATAGAAAGCATCTGTCCTTTTTAAAAGAGCCATTTAATGCATTTGTACTTATTAATTTGGATATATTTCTCCTAATTTATTTCCTATTTTATGCCCATTTGTATACTGATATATTCAGCAAATATTTTTTTCACTTTCTTGTCACTTCTTCGACTATGAGGCCTTCGCAAATTACAGGCGACTTATGGTTGTAACCCTGGTGATGCTGACTTTCTAACAAGTAGTGCCCTTGTCCTGATGTTAAGGATGTCAGAACTTGGTAAAGCTTCCTGATAGAGACAGCCAGTGGTGTCATTGTTAACTAACTAATGGGACTGAACTACCATAAAGATGATTGGGACTTAGAGACAGTCTTGACTCTGAATTGGTAGCCTACTTCCCCACCCCCATACACTTGCTATGTGACTTTGGATATGTAATTAACCTCTGCACCTACTAATTTCCTCATTTGTAAAAATACCAGTGTGATTGCAGGGATTAACTGGAGCAACATGGGAAAGCACTTACCGCAATTCTAGGCTTAGAGTCTGAACAATGTCTATATAAAAATAAAATATCTCTCTTGGTTTGTGGTTGTTTCCTTTTCAGAGCTGGGGTCTGGTTGGTATGCAGGAAAAAGGGAAGGCATGTGCGCTATGTTATCGGCTTGTCATCACAAGAGGAGCCCAGTGCAAGCCATGGATTGAAGCACATCCGGGCATTGGGGTGGGCCTTGGAATTCCACAGTAAAGACTCTCAGATAAGGAAATGCCAAGGGTGGGGGCTGCTGAATGGCTTGGGCTTCTGGTGCTGGGAAGAGAGATGAGAAGGGATTGTGACCTCCAGAGTCACCAAATAAGGAAGGACATCATCTTTTTCCACCTCACCCAAGTGTGAATGTTAGCAAGCAGAGCAACTCATCCCACATCATCTCAGTACCCCCAACTATGATTTTGAAAGCATCTAGGCACAGCGCCCAGCTCAGGAAATGCTTATTATGAACGACTCATATATGCCCTTAATTTTTGATATGATTTCTAACCTTTCATATTTCAAACTCTGCTGCCATAGATAATTTACCTAGGAAAAGTGACAGCTAACCTTTGAAGGCAAGAAATTGCTATAAACACCCCAAAGCCCCTGTGGCCCCAGCCCACTCCCCTCCCCTACCAAGCATGATCAGTCCAGGTTAGTGGTTCTAACCCAAACTGACTCCCCAAGGAGAGATTTTGCCTCTAGAGGCCATTTCTTTGCCAAACATTCCTTTTCAATGAGAGGACATTTTCATCCCCTGGTAAACAATCTTGCACACTGCGGAGAACAGTGCCTGTCCCTCTTCGTGGGCTCCACTTAGTCCGGAGCTGATTCCAACCCCAGAGGCGTCAGTCTGCTCTATAAATTCCTTTGTGAAACCTGAGAGCTTGTCTCTGTCTCCAAAGGAGAGCAAAGATCTTGGAGGGGTTGCAGTTTCCCTAGGCCCTGAAAGATCTGCTCCTGTTGGCAGCAGAGAACTATGTTTTTCCAAACAGACTCTTCTATTTCTTACGTGACTTCGGTTTAGAAAGCACTGCCAGGCTCCTGCTAAGTGGGAGAGCTAAGATCCCCTTGCTTGCAGGTCCACACATGCAAGAAAAGAGATGACATGCCTGGGGGAGCTGTTAGCCAGACTCTTTCCCAGCTTCTTTCTCAACCAGTCACTATTAGAAGAGTCACAGCTCTGCTCACCCAGAGGTAGGGTGGGCCAGCGACCCTCAGCCAGGTGGTAGAGGCTTTCCACATCTTTACATTTGATCCCTGTAGTTTTTTTAACCAGAGAGATAAAGAGAGAGAGAAGAAACAAGACATATTCAAAGGATATAAGAAAGTTAAAGAGAAAAAGAAAGAGGAGGAAAAAAGAAACTAATCACGGCACCACTGTGGTACCCTCCTCCATCAATCTTGGAGCATTTTAGCATTATTTCTATTTTAATTATTTCTTAATATATATGTTTCCTTAAGCCCAGAATTTGGGAAATGAGCTAATAAGTCATTTTCTGGTAGGATCTCAGACAACTCATCTTTTTAAGACTAGATGTCATTTTGGTGACTCAAAAACAGAGAAAACGAAGAGTCCACTCTTGTCTCACTGTTAGACTCTTCTTCACCATCTGTAATCTGTTGTAGAGTGGGGGCTGCTGGATCTCAGGGTCCTGAGGGCTAACAGACGTTTCAGCTTTCCTCTGAATTCGTGGGGCAGTTGAACCAGTGTGTGATGGATGCCCACGTTTTTATAGTATCACCTGAAATATGCCATTTCCAGTTCCATCATGGTGGGTGGTTAAGAAAGCAGGTCAAGCCATCTGGCTGAGTGTGTCCTCCTTCCTCAACCTTCTGCCCAGCTGGCAGCACCAAAAGTGGACGTAGCTGAAAGAGCAATGCCCCCAGGAGCCTTGTTCTGTGGCTTTCCTGGAGCTCCAGGGAGCCTCTCAGAAAAGCTGAATGTCAGGGCTCTGTGCTGGCAGATTGGCCTGCTTCTGGCTTCTGTCCCCTTCCTCTGACCCCTGCTGGGACTGCCATTGTCGTTGTCGTCGTGGTCTTCTTCTTTTTATAAGCTTCTTATTAAACACACATTGATTGAGTGCCTACTATGTACCAGGATGCTTCTAAGTGCTTGGTGTGCATCAGTGAGAGAAACATCTCTTGCATCATGGAACTTATATTCTTGGGTACCTATTTTACTAAAATACTTTTAGTTATTTTTGAGTTTTGAAATGTAGAGTAAGTTGAAGAGATAGCACAATGAACACCCGTTTGCTCTTCATCTGGATTCACCAATCGTTAGTATTTGACAGTTAAATTCTCTCTTTCCACACACAAAATTTTTTTCTGCCGAACCATTTGAAAGCACAGCACCTCACTCCTAAATACTTCAGACTTCAGAATACATCTCTTCAGAGTAAGAACATTCCTCTACACAACCACAAAACCATCATCAAACAGAAGAAAACTATCATTAAGTCAATAATACTGTCTAAAATACCATCTGCGACTAGAGACAATTGTCCCCAAAATGTATTTTATGGCTTTTGTGTTTTACATTATAGGAATTCAACCAAGGTTCATGCTCTCTAGTTTCTTTTAATCTAGAATAATCCTTTGCTTCTTTTTGGTGTTGTGTTTCTAGTCACTGACCTTTTGGAAGAACTCAAGCTAGTCGTCTTGTCAAATGGCCTACAGTCTGGATTTGTCTGAATGTTTCATCATAATTGGATTCAGGTTAAACATTTTTGGCAAGGATTTTACGTAAGTGATGGTGTGTTTTTCTTATTGCTGCACTTCAGGAAATGCATAATGTCAGGTTGTCTGACAGGAACAGGCTAAATACATGTTGAATGAGTAAATAATATACACTTACATAACCTCTTCAGGTGCCACTTGCTGCAATGTGTGTAATTAGGGGACTGGACTAGACAATGTTAAAGTCCTTTTTACCTTCCCAAGGTAAAACTTAGCAATGCCTGCTTATGAGCTGAGCGTGATGGTGTATCCCTGTAATCCCAGACATCGGAAGACTGAGGCAGGAGGATCCCAAGTTTGAGGCCAGTGTGGGCAGCTTAGTGAGACCCCGTTTCAAAATAAAAAATAAAAAGTGGCAGGGGATATAGCTTAGTGGTAGAGTGCCCCACTATGGCAAAAACAAAACAGAACAAACAAACAAACAAAAATCACCGACTTTTGAAAAGGGTTTTGAACCAATGGAGGGAGGCAGTTTATGAAGATTTCAATAGCAGGAACATCTATTTAAACGTTTTCCCCTTTAACTAGCCAAAGTCATTCTAAAAGGTGCTCAATAAATATTTTTGTTGGTGATGCTTCTTAGAATGAGACAAACAGGCTACACTACCAAGATTTAGGTAAGCCAAAAGAAACTTGCGTTGCAGTGAGATTCTAAGTATCAGGATGTATACAAAGAAGGTTTTAGTCTTTAAAGTCCTACCTGCCTGAGCCTGGCTTTTCCTGACGACCAGGGAATGGACTCAAAGCCTGCTCAGTGTTTTTCACTAGCCCTAAATTTCTCTGATGGCCAAAGAATTCATAGTTAATATGTCTTGCATCATTTTCTCTTTTATTAAGAAACTCCAAACTGTATCAAGAAATTTTTTTCCCACTACTCCTTCTTGAAGTCAGAAATTGCATTTAAAAAATATAATTCTCCCCTGCTCTAATAAATGGCTAAAAATGTTAAATAGATTTTCTTTCTATGTTTGCAGTCACAGAAGCTCTTATCTCTCATCCCAAGTGGATGTCCTATGTAATTGAGTGTGAAGTAATTCCAAAGTTGCATCAAAATCTTTTCAGAGCGTTGCTATGACGATCAGACTTCTTTTTACAAAAACCGCTTCAATGCCAACTCTCCATCATCCACTGTCCATTCAGTGAAATTTCATCTCATGAAGTAAATTTGGCTTTTCAGAAAGTTGAGGGAGAATCATTATGCATTCACATTTTAACTGATTCTCCCCCACACACCCATTCTTCCTGAGATTGCCATCGACAGTCTAGCCGTCCTCATCACAGCCCCAGAATGTTGATTGTCAGAGGCACTGCCTCACTAAGACTGTGGGAATTAGTGGAGAGGGCCTAAACAATAACCTATTGTTTGGGCAAATAAGAATTTTAATAGGAAGTCACACAGCCCTTTCTGACCACTTACCACAAAGGCAAGCAAGAGCTTTGGCAGAGATTCTCAGAGTGGAGAGGACAAAGGGAAAGGCATTATCAAAATCTCTGATATTGGGGTTAGCAAACTTGGGAAGTTCCAAAAATCTTATTCAAAGTTGTCATTGCTTTGATTTGATTTGGCCCCAAGACAATCTTGAAATTTCTATTCATGTTAACAGAAGATATGATATTTTTATGTTTATCAAATTGAAAATAGTTGAAAGACATTGGGCTTAGTGAAAGCTTTATGGATCATTTCCTATTTTAGAAGCTTTGGAGAAACAACTTTCTTGTCTGCACATGCTGCTGTAGTTATGAATGTTTATTTCTACCTTTTGATTCATTGATTTTTTGAGGCATTGATAAAACTTTAAGTCCCTAGAAATCATTCCATTCAAAGCTCTCTTGTTAAACTTGGGGATTTGAAATTATGAGAGCTGAAAGGGCTTGCTCAAATGACACAGGACAAACCCAAGATCAGAAGCCAGGTTCCTCATTCCTCACCCCCACCTCCTTCAGAGACACACAGCTGCTGCCTTCCCTCACCCTCCTGGGATTGGGGCAGAAGAATGTTACCTGGTCTGCAGTTCCCCTTAAACACTTCAGTAACACTGTGTAAGCTCTGTGAGGATGGGGTGATTGTCTTAGCCCGAGAAAAGCATCTGACACATAGTAGGGTTAAATAAATATTGAATGCATGTTTTATTTGTGTGTGTGTGTGTGTGTGTGTGTGTGTGTGTGTGTGTGTGTGTTGGCTGGTTTGTTTGTTTTTTTGTAGTGCTGAGGATCTAACCTAGGCCCTGGAGCATGCTAGGCAAATGCACTTTGTCTGAACTACATCCCCAGCCTTGAATGAATGCATTTTCTGTGTGTGTTTGTTTCCCATAGTCTTAGTAAAGGTGCAGTCTTTACCAATCAAAATTCTGAGAACAGAATAAGGATGGCTTTACTGTCAACCACCACTTCAGAAATATACATGTGTGTATGGTATTTACATACATATTCACTTAAATTTATATCCTGGAATGGTATTCTCAATGATGGGTGGAAATTAGAACCAGCTGGAAATTTTTTTCTTAATATCCATACTTGGTTTTCTAGTGCAGAGATTCGGATTTCATTTACCTGGAGTGAGACCAGACCAGGGCATGAACATATTTTTAAAAGCTTTACAGCTAACTGTGAGATGCATCCAGTCTTTGAACCACTATCCTACCAAATGTCAGTTTATATCTCAAGCCCTAACTTAAAGCTCACTTGTCAATATTCGTAATTGTTTGAAAGATGCTAATGAGTTGCTCCCACTCTAGAGGAGGTAACTAATCCATAAACATTTTATCTTTACCTCTGATCAGTACTAGAGGATTATTGGTTAAGTACCATTAGAAATAATGCAAATTATTTCTCATTTAAGGGAGAAATCAAGACAGTGGTTTGGCTAGGAAAGAATAATACAATCCTGCTGGGTCTCAGGTAAGTACTTATCTAGCTCTGGTCTGTAAGAGGCATTTTTGATGGCTAGAGTTTCAGACCTATAGTAAGTGAGTACAACAAGTTTGTCAGATCTTGTGTTAGGCCACACATGAAAGTTAGCTGAAATCAGTTGCTAACATGTAGTCTCACTTGCTTCAAGTAAACCTTTTATGGTGGACATTATTTAATGGGCAGAGGACTGGGCTTCATGGAGTTTCCACAAGAGTCCATATGTCTGTTTGTTATTGACATGAGTTTTATATATATATGTTTGTATTGAGAATTTGTACTGAGACCCATTTACTTTAATAAGGCACCTGCTGGAAGATTTAGGAGTGAGACCTTTACTTACCTCTGCTGTCAGGAGCCCTCTGATGTTGCAAAAAGAAACTCTCCAATGTGAGCAGCCCAGTTGGCTCAGGGCAGCTTGTGTGTACAGCTATCCAGAGTCCTGGGTACAAACATTTCAATATTTCAACCTTGACTCTTCTTTGAGAGGAAGGTGGAGGCCACCATTTTGTTCAAACATCCCTAGTACTTTGCAGCTTTTCAAATGCAGGTGATACCATTCCCAGTTGGCAGGTGAAGGAAAACAACCTTAAACTTTGTTTTCTTCCCTTTTATGACCTCCCTTTGGCATTCTCGAATGTGTAACTGAGCCATTCTTGGCTGTAAGGACGCTTGGATTCCTGCACAGGCTAAGTCAGCCACTTCTCTGTGCCAAGGAAGGTGAGCAGTGGCTGAGACTGCTGATGGCAAAATGAGCAATTCTAAGTACAACAGTGGAACAAGACGTCTTCCAAGTCGGAATCCTGCTGCTGTCCTTGGGGCTTTTCTTTTTAGTGTTGAGTTGGGTATTCTAAGGACAAGGGGTGTTAATAACAATAAAATTTTATGTGCTGTAAAATGCCTTTGATAGTAGCAAATAAAAGTGACCATTGTGAAAAATAGGCTACATGTTCATAAACAGGAGAGTGGTCAAATAAAAAATGCTATGTCCATCCATGAAAAATCATCCAGTCTTTTAAAATAATGAGTTAGATCTTTTTAGGTTGATAGAAGACAATCTCAAAGACTTATTATTGAGTTGGGAAAAAAATCAAATATCAAATCAACACTCAATAAGATCTCAACTGAGAAACATTATTTTAATCTTTTTTTTTTTAAATTTTAATTTATTTGCTTTAGTTGTACACAATGCGTTTTATTCAATGCATTTTATTTGTACGTGGTGCTGAGGATCGAACCCAGGTCGCCCACGCGCTAGGCGAGTGCTCTACCACTGAGCCACAATCCCAGCCCCTATTTTAATCTTTAATAGCAATGTGTATCTTGCTTGTATAGTTAAAATAAAAAACAAAAAAGATGGTAGAATGAGATGTTTATCATTACCCTAAATGCATATTTGAAGACATGAATAGTATGAAAATATTTTGTATAGTGATATGTAAAAAAAATAAGATATATATATATATGCTCTATATGTGTGTTATGAATTGTAATGCATGCTACTCTTATATATACAACAACTTCGAGTAAATAAAAAGAAGAAAAACAAAAAAGTATGAGTAGATGTATCATGTCTTATATTTCATATTTTACACAGACAAAATTACCTGTGGAGTTGAGCTATGGCACAGGAACCTGGGTGGTGTTTGGGTACTTCTTTAATTTCCTGGGTGCCAGTGGTAAGTTCTTCGGGCTCTACTTTTCTGCCTTTTAAACTTTCTCCTATAAACGGCTATAATCAGGGTTGTAATTCTGGTCACTTGTCACTTCATCCATCAAAATGCATAAAAAATGAGAAGATGAAGAAAAGCCTCCTGAATTATGATATCAGAGAGGCTCAGGGATCATTCTCTTGCTCATTCTGGTCATAGGTGGTAGATATTGCCATTGCTAAATGATTGGAGTTCCAGCTAGAAACTTTGTTGTTTTAATTCATCTTGGTAAGGAAAGGGTTTGCCCAGTACAAAGCTAGATAAAGGCAAATGGGAGCCAGGTGTGGTGGCATATACCAATAATTCCAGCAACTTGGGAAGCTGAGGCAGGAAGATTACAAATTTGCAACCAGTCTAGGCAACTTAGTGATACTCTGTCACAAAATAAGAAAAATTAAAAAGAGGCTGGAGATGTAGCTCAACAGTTGAGCACCCATGGGTTCAATCCCACAGTGCCAAAAGAGAGGGGGAGACACTTTCCTCCAGTTGAGAAATTTTGTTCTCAATTTTGATGAATAAGAATGATTTAAAATACAATTTTGCCTTACATGTTGTTAAGGAGCTAAAAGTATCTAGAATCTCTTTTTCCAAAAGTAGATTCCATCATGCTTTATAAGGACAAACTGGATTGGTGTGGAAAAATGTTTGCCTGGCTGTGATTTTTCTGTCCCTTAATATACCCAAGCTTGCTTCTTTCTGCTTCTTTCTGCCCCTTCTTCAAGTGCTCTGCTCTGCAAAGTTTTCTTCAAGTCTTCCTGGAGCCTTTTGTATACAATCAGCCAGGTTTGAGGGGATAATTAAATAATGAGATGGAGAAAAGGGTTTGGTAGCCCTTCTTACCCATTTTGTATTCTTTGAGGTGATTTGAGCACTGAAGAGTCTTTTAGTCAGTTTTGTTTGGTTCCTGAGTGGGTCTGGGTAGAAATGGCTTCAGGAAATCTGCAGGTTACCTAACATTGCTGTGCCTCAGTATCCACTCTGCAAAATGAAAGTGCTGGTCTTGCTCAAACTTTGAGGAACAAACAGCTCTGAAATTCCATATCCAACACCACTAACCAACCCTTTGCCCTTCCTCAAAGAGATCTCTTAATACTTCCCTGGGTTTGGGTTAGGCCTGGGAAAAAAGGTGTAAGAATCAAATGTAGGAAAAGCTTGCATTGCTATTTCACTTCAAAAGACCAAAGAAAATAGTGTTAGTTGTATAGTGTCTACTTCAAAGAAAAGGGAGGGAGAGTTCCTTCAGTTACCCCCACCCCTCTCAGGACAGAATATTAGTAGACCAGAACACATGATACAAGAGTTATTAGTTGGGTCCCTCTTTGTCAGCGTTTTGGTTTTGGAGATCAGCGTCTCATTCTGAAAGTTCCAGAGATGTCATCCACTGGCAGATCATTTCAATAGGGGAAAATGAGAATGGCAGCCATATTGGTTGAGTGGTGGGTTTGAGGAGACAGTGACATATACATAACATCCCAATCAACACTGCCCTCCTCCACCAATAGTTCCCTTCTCGTACTCTCACTCTTCTTTCTTTTACCAAAAAAAAAAAAAAAAAAAAAAAAAAAAAAAAAAAAAAAAAGATTTTAAATGGCTTTGAAGATAGTAACCTAAATAATTTTCATAATTTAACACCTCAGAAATGAGAAACCAGAAACAGAGGGTTTTTTTTTTACCCCTCTTCAAAGCAAAGCTCATCACCCCTCTAGCCAAGTGTCTCACATCTTATATCAGAATCATCTGATGCTTTGAAAAAGACAGAGCCCTAGGAATATCCATAAATTGGCCCCAGATTCCCTGGAGTGGGGTCAGGGGGTTCTGAATTTTTGTTTTGAGGGGTATTATTTTTTCCCTAGGTCTGCAACGAATGTTAGGCAGGCACTCTACCACTGAGGCACATACCCAGCTCCCAATATATATATCCAATATATATATGTGTGTGTGTGTGTGTGTGTGTGTGTGTGTGTGTGTATTTGGTACTGGGGATTGAACCCAGGGTTGCTTTACTACAGAGCTACATCCCCAGTGCTTTTTATATATTTTTTTATTTTTTTTTATTTCGAGACAGAGCCTCACTACCTTGCTTAAGTTGCTGAGGCTGGCCTCAAACTTGCAATCCTCCTGCCTCGACCTTTCAAATTGCTGTGGTTACAAGTGTGCACCGCCACTCCCAGTCCAAATCTGTATTTTCTCTTCTTTTTTTTTTTTTTTAAACAAATTCCCATGGGTGGTTTCAATTTCCCACAGCATTTGAGGAGTTTATCTCAATAACCAAATCAAGGTCATGCTGTTGCTAGTAACTGGTCTCATTTAATCTATCTCTGGACCACTCTGATCCATTTTGAAGGAAAAATTCTCCAGTTAGTATGCTGTTTTAGAACACAGTATACATGTCATGTGCTAATTATGGCCAATGACACTATGAAATAAAAGTGCATTACTGAATGCTTTTAATTTCCTATAATAATGGTAAGTAAGGTGGCATGTCATGGGGCCATTTTAGCCCCAGACATCACTCCAGAGAATTCCAAACAGATATAGACAAAGTGCCATCAGGACCCAGATCCTTTCCTCCCAGGCTGTTTACCCACAGAAATAGGATGCCCTGAGGCAACACTTCCCCAAAGTGAAGTGTTGATAATTCTGGTTATCAGAAAGATATTACTGGGAGTGTGATATGCAGAGCATTCACATTTTCTTGATAGGTTAGTCATATGAAAACTGACAAAGAAGGAAAAAGAGCAGTGATGTGGTGCAATATCAACAGACAGCTGTCCCCTGGCTTCTCGATAAATAGGATGACTCACATTGCTGAGCAGTGTGGTCATTGCCAAAGGAATGGCCCTCTCACATTTCTTCCTGATTCACATATTCAGCGGGGTGCGCTTGTCATCCCCTCCCTCTCGGGCTTCCCAGACATTGAGTCTGGAATGAAAATTCACCTGCCTCTGAGTTGGCCACTAGTGGGGGCGGGGGTGTTACTTGCGTTCCCAGGTTGGAAGATTATCTCACCCTGCCCAAGCTATTTAAGCTGACTGGTGTGGAGAGGCTCAGCAGGGCCAACTCCAGGGGCTCATTCCACAGGAGAGACACGCAGACCACTGCCACCAACATGATGGTGCTGAAAGTAGAGGAACTGGTATGTAAGATGCATTATTTTTACACAAGGAAAACTGGCTCATCTTGGTTTTTATTTGAAAGTTTAGATGCCTTTTTCTTTCAGGCATAATGCAAGCGAACTCTGAAAATGTCATGTATGGAAAAGGGGGTTGGTTTATGTGATGAAGCAAGTGAAATTGGAAAAAAATGGAGCTGCCAGTAATGAATGTTCTGCATATTTCCTATTTATTATGTTCTTCTTTGGTTTTATTACTATAGTGTGGAATCACATGTAGTTATCAAAATGCCTTAGGGGAGACTTTTTTTTATTTTGCAAGAATATATGGTTGGAAATTTTCCAAGTCAATGCTGAGAGTTATCAAAATTACCTAAAACTAGGGAATTTTAAATAAGCAGAAAAGGGTTTATGAATCTCCTAGGAGAAATCTGATTATGTGGACTCAAAGTTGATTTAAATATTTCAACCTACACTGAGCCTTGCTTTAACTGAGTAGGACATGCTCCTGAAGGTAATTCTGGGTTATCAGTAGCTATCTGAGAGTGTACCACATGGAGGTGACCGTCAACAGGAAGGACCAAGAACCTCCTGCAGCATCCTGACCCCAGAAAGGACACTGCTCCTTCTGACCATGCTATCTTCTTCCTTTTCAGGTCACAGGAAAGAAGAACGGCAATGGGGAGGCAGGAGGATTCCTTCCTGAGGATTTCAGAAATGGAGAATATGAAGCTGCTGTTACTTTGGAAAAGCAAGAGGATCTAAAGACACTTCCAGCCCACCATGTGAACGTAGGGGAGCAACAGTGGATAAGTGAGAAACAGCGAGAGGCAGAGGTGAGAACCTTCCATGGAATCTATTATTGGGGGGTTGGTGCTGGGTGAGGGATGGAGATGCCAGGGAAGAAAGGAAGAAGAAAGAAAATAAAACCATTCCAAAGATGTTTTCTGTATCAAATTCTAATCCTTAAAGAGCCAAAATATATGGAATAGGTCTGGGAAAAATAATTCTTAGAAAAGACCATGACTTCTGGATTCTGAATCAATGACTTAATGTGCTATGACCATATTTGATTGAGAAATAGACTTGAAAAGACAAACATGTCTGGTGAATTTCCAATTGCCATATACTGTTTACTTAATCTCAAGTAAAGGAGACCTTTTTTCACAATAATGTGGTTTGTGGTCCATGGATCATTGTTAGACTGTATCTGTTATCAGTATTGACACAATCTCTGTTGCCAAGCAAATTCTTACTACTTACTAACATAGATAAAATGTGCATTAGTTTGCTGTAGTTCCTGACTAGTGGGCCACCTGAAAGAGAATGGCAGTGTTATTTCAGAACTTAATATTTATTATTAGATTCTTTGGGGCTTAAAAAAAAAATCTTTAATTTTTGAGCATGATAAAATTCTACAGAAATCTGAGGCTTATTTATGGCACTAATTACAAAATCATCACTCAGAGACTATATGGTGTCTCCAATTAGTCAAGGGCTGATCTACAAGCAAAGGAAGAAAACATGAAGGCAATTAGCTGAAAATTAGAACCCCAAATACCTGAATAAGAAATTACTAAATCAAAGTCAAAGAATTATCTAATTTTTAAAAAATTTTCTTGCTCAAACTGTTCACATACTTGTGTCAGACCTTGAAGATTTGTTTAGACAATACCAGAATGCATGCCAAGTAGAATTCACCACATTTTTGACACCTGGATTTTTTTTTTTTTTTTTAGCTCAAAAAGAAAAAACTAGAACAAAGATCAAAGCTTGAAAATTTAGAAGACCTTGAAATAATCATTCAACTGAAAAAAAGGAAAAAATACAGGAAAACTAAAGTTCTAGTTGTGAAAGAACCGGAACCTGAAATCGTTGTAAGGACTGTTTGGTTTTGTAGTATTAACAGTGTTGTGGTAGAAGGGAACAAATACTGGTGGAGGGTTGACTGAATGTTGGACAGCTCACAGTAATTCTCATGTACGTTTTTTTTTTCTTTCTTTTTTGGGCTGTAGACAGAACCTGTGGATGTGCCTAGGTTTCTGAAGGCTGCTCTGGAGAATAAACTGCCAGTAGTAGAAAAATTCTTGTCAGACAAGAACAATCCAGATGTCTGTGATGAGGTAAGGTTTATACAAAGCACTGCAAAATCCAGATCAATAATTTTGTGTTTCTTATGCTTTACTGCAGCCTTGAGACTATGGTGCCAAAGTCTTTCCACCTGAAACAGTTTCCCCAGCTGTTGCCACATCTGCCAGAAGCATAATAAGAGAGTGCAGTTGCCCCTCCCCCAAAAAATTCTGGATTAGTGCAATGGATTGTTTTTTTGTATTCATATAATTCTGGCTGATTTTTCAGTTTGTCTTTAATTTCTTAGATCCTTGGGAAAGACTTAACAAGGCAGGGTCTAAAAGTTACTTTTGGAGAAATATATTATTAACATCATCTTTGGTTGGACCCAAACACATCAATACTAGACAGGCAATCTGGAAACTGGAGTTCAAATTCTAGCTCTACTCCTACTCTGCTATTTTATTTTGAGCAGGCTCCAATGCATTCTTTAAGCCTCAGTTTCCTTTATCTGTAAACCTAGTCTACCACAGTGAAATAATGTCCAAAGTTAATAGTCTATTAATTCACTCACATGAAACCAATTTACCAGAAATCACTAATCCTTTTTGTATTCTTCACCTCATGAACTGAAATGGGGTATCACATTAAAAAGGAGTCTCCCATTCTTTCAAGAAAACAAACTAAATCCTTTTTGATATTCAAGCTAACAACAATTTTGAATGGGAAAAAAATTGATCTGCATAACAAAATGCTACATAAACAAGAGAAGTGTAAAATATAAGAAAGGGAAATGTCAGCATGTAGGTAGCTTTGAGGTTTTAAGTCCACATTCCTCAGTGTAAGCCTTTGAGCACTTAGAAGTGTATGTGGCAGGAAGTTCCAATCATAGTTATGAGATAATTATTCTAATTCTGCAATTGTTAACTTTGACTTTTCTGTTCATAAGGAAGCACTGAAGTTTCTATCAGTTAGGCCACCAGAGCCCCCAGCTTCATACCTCTGAAAGGATTATGCACATTTATATATACATCTCTATCTCTTTTTAAAATCTCTGACAGTATAAACGGACAGCTCTTCACAGAGCATGCTTGGAAGGACATTTGGCAATTGTGAAGAAGTTAATGGAAGCTGGAGCCCAGATTGAATTCCGTGATATGGTAAATATATTTCTTTGCTTGGAAATGAACCAAAATAAGTAGACTCTATGAAGCTCAAGAAAACCTATCCTGAAAAACTGGGCTGATTGGATTGAAAATTGATCCGAGAGAACCAGGCAAAAGCTCATTTCTCCATACAAAAGAGAGTTGGGAGATGGGGCTAGGTCATGTGGAAAGTATTTGCCATACATGCTGAGGAGAGGGAGTGTTCTGGGGAAGAGAAGGAAGTGAAAGCTGTTGAACAGAATTCAGTAACCTCATCAAAGAGTTGGGTCATTATCAAGTCAGTAGCATTACTGAGAAGTAATACAGTTGACACTTGCCTTTCAACACCTCTGTCCTCCCATTATACACAGCAGCCTGTTCTTGGCCCCTGGGTTTCCAGCAATGTATAAGAATTTTTTAGCTGCACATTTTATGTGATAGATGCCAATTGCCGTCGATGAGATTTGGAGCTAGACTGCATACTAAATGAATTGCATCCAAGGAAAGTAGCTGCTATTCAGAGCTCAATAATTCAACTACTGTGATTTCTACAAAGACCAATATACAGTATATTTTATGAACTGAAGATTGGGCCGGGAAAAGGCTTCATTTATTTAAATGCAGCCCAATTTGTTGTTATAGTAAAGTAGAAAAGGGATTTCAAAATATTCAAAGGACTTGGCCAAAACTGAATCTAAAGACCAAACAAGTTTAAAAAAAAATTTTTTTTTAAAGAAACAACAACAACAGCAACAAAGTTTGCATGTGGTGACACCAAAATTCAGGAGTGTGGGATTTGGAAGTCCAGAGATAAACCAAATAGAGCAGAGAGGAGGAAATTTACTGAAAGAACAACATGCAGTGATCACAAGAGAAGGCAATTGAGGTACTGAGGCTCTCCTGGTAGACAACAACACAGAAAACATATTTAGGCAGTTGGTAAGAATCTTCATCTACAATAGTTAGAATTGACCTGAGGACCACCTAGTACAATCATGGATGCCCTAGCAAACCTACATTCCCCTGGGCCTTAGAAACCCAGTACAAATCCCCCTGACCAGGGTCTCCTTCACATTGTTGTGTCCTTTTACCCTCCGGTACAGCTTGAATCCACAGCCATCCATTGGGCATGCCGTGGGGGGAACTTGGATGTCTTAAAATTGCTGCTGAACAAAGGCGCAAAAATCAGTGCCCGAGATAAGGTATTTCCCCTCTGGGTCTCCCTTCTCTCTGCCATCCTCCCCGCCTCTTCCCAGCCCCATCTCTCCACTGAGGTCATCTGGAAACGTGGGCTTTGTGGGCACCTAGCCATGTCTCTCCTTGCACCTGCCTTGGGTTGTAGGATAGGCTCTGTCTTCACTTCCAGCGAATCAACAGTGTCTTCCTATTTTCCAGCTGCTCAGCACAGCGCTGCACGTGGCGGTGAGGACCGGTCACTATGAGTGTGCTGAGCACCTCATCGCCTGTGAGGCAGACCTCAATGCCAAAGACAGAGTGAGTAGCCGGACAAAGCTGGACTGCTGAGTTTGTTTTATTGTTTATCGGAATCACTCTGGCCAGCAGGGGTGCCCATGTGGGACCCACTGCTGGCTTCAGACCCATCACTAGCCTATTTACTCTGCCTTTCTAGGAGGGAGATACCCCACTACATGATGCCGTGAGACTGAATCGTTACAAGATGATCAGACTCCTCATTATGTATGGCGCAGACCTCAACATCAAGAACTGTGTAAGTACTGGAAACAACAGGTAGAGCTTGCAGGCTTTCTAATTCCCAGAATTTCCTAACACTTGAAAATATATTCCCACAATGGTTTTATTTTGGGGGATCTATGATGATTTAAATGTTCCTGCCCATTTCTATAAGGATGCTGTCGATTTTGGCAAAGACTCAGGTCATGTGGTCAGAGATGGGTTGAGCCATAGCTACTGCTATACCTTTAGTGTCTAATAATTCTGTCTTGAAAGTAAAAAATTGGTCAAAATAGCTCACCTATACAAACACCTGTGTTAAAGAAATCCAACCTGCCTTGGTCATTCCTGGCTGAGTGGAGCTTGGGTTAGTTCCTGAAAATGGCCTAAAATTCCACAGGGGTCAATGGAGTTAATGAACTAAAAGTAATCAATATCCAATCAGGATGATTCAGAATAGTCTTCCTCTCCTTACAAATAACCACATGAAATGTTATTGCTTTCTTTCAGGGGTAGCCATATTTTTGCCAGTATTTTTCAGATAACTTCCCATCATTTTGGCTTATCTGCATTTATCTCAAAATAATTTCCTACATTAAGGCCCTGAAAATTCTTGTATAAGTACATATTAACTTCATCAGTAAGCAGGGAATGTAAGCAACTTTTCCTATGGTACAAATTCCCAGGCAAACATCATCTAATATAAGCTTTAAAAATAGCAGGAGGAATGAGTATAAATTACTGGAGAAATAATTCTGAAGATTTTGGAGAATTACTTTACAATAGAGGAAACGAGTCATCTTCTAAATGCAAATTATTTCCTCTCCTTATTTGTGGTACTGTGAGGTTGAAAGGAATACTTTATCATTTTAGAAAAGAAGAAGATATCTGTCCTTGGTGACAAGGACAAAGATTGGTGATAAATGGAGCCTATTTGGGATGGAAAAGTGTAACCAGTAGGGTTCCTTCATGCTAGGTACTAGGATTGGTTTTATCTCAATAATTTTTTAAAAGAGAAAAAGTAGATTCAAGGAAATCTCCAAAAAGCTGCAGAAAATATAAGTTTTTTTTTTTTTTGGGGGGGGGGGGGTGAGTGAGATACAACTGGCAGACATAAAATAGCATGCAGGTATGGGGAAACTCTTACGTAGCCAGAAAACTAGAAGATAGATTTTACCAGAGAGGAGAGTAAGGAATTTATGGAAGAATAGCCCAAAATATACAAATAGGGTTCATGTTTCTGACTTATCAGTTAGCCCTCAGCATAAAGATCCTGGAACTATTAATATAATTGACCCAGTGGGTTTAGTTCCTAAAAATAGGCTTACGCTATTGGATACTATCTTTAAGGAGATTAGAGACAACATATAATACTCTATCATTGTCTAAAACTCTGTTGTCAGGTCTATTGATGGGTGTTCCTTGAGAAAGGCAATAGAGGTGGAGAAATCACAAAATGAAGGTTATAGAGTCACTACCTCAATTACCCAAGGGTCAGGTAGATCACGTAAATGACTTAAACGAGTGGCTACTGGGGTCTGTGCACATGGCCCGTTATGGCTTTTTCCCAACCCCTTGAATTGTTACTCTCTGGATCACAGGTGCCATGTTGCCACCTCTTCTGATTTTTGCACATATCCAGTTGGGAAATCACTTGATGTCCAACTGTTGCCAATTAAGTCTAACTTTAAAAAAAAAGTCAAATCTAATCTGGGCAAAACATAATAGGTCTCTAGACTGATTTGCATCTCAACGCTTCTAGTTTTCAATCTCTGGGTTAAAGAGTACTTCTGAATGAATTTTTAGGACTTCTCATAGCTAAAGACGAGCATTGAGAAGTGACATGGTTTTAATATTTGTAAATATCTTGAGACATGTGTATAAGGGAGATCAAATTTTGATCAAAAATTATTTACTCACACATGTCACTGAC
The DNA here is from genome assembly GCA_025594165.1 of Tamias sibiricus. Taxonomy (NCBI): domain Eukaryota; kingdom Metazoa; phylum Chordata; class Mammalia; order Rodentia; family Sciuridae; genus Tamias; species Tamias sibiricus. The sequence goes on along the minus strand of CM046663.1, from coordinate 134,584,785 downwards.
ATCAAGTGCAAGAGTAAGTTCCCTGGGAAGAGTAAGTTCCCTGGGAAGGCCTAGTGCAAATCCTGAGAAGCTGTGGAAAATCTGCTTTAAGCAATAGTCACCTGAGTGCTAAACCAAGGTGTATAGAGCAGCACCTGAGTGCTAAGTAGAGGTGCTACAGTCGCTCATTTGTCACCAATTCATATCAATTCAAGAATTATTTCCTGCTGGGTGTAGTGATGCACACCTGTGATCCCAGTACTGGGGAGCTGAGGCAGGAGGATCTGGCAAAGTCTTGAGATCCTGTCTCAAAAAATAAAAATATCTGGGGAGGTAGCCAGGGGTACTCTACGGATCCCCAGTATCAAACAAAACAAATGAAACAAAACAGACAACCAAAAACAAACTATTTTCCAAATCAATAGGACCAAGAAGGATAGTACCACTTCCTGGAGTTATTAATTCCCCAGGATATTGGAGATGTATACAGGCACTTTTTTTTTTTTAATTTCAAAATGACTTGGGTTGCTCTTGTCACTTAATGTCTAGGGACCTGAGATATTACCAATGTCCCACAGGAACAAAATAAAATAAAAAAGCTAATATAAAAATACCAAAAGCATTCCTGTGAGAAACAGTGAAGGCTTGTTTGAATATAAAATTCAAACCACTCATAGTAGAAACCATAAAACACCTTGATAACATGTACCTTATTAGCATGCACACAGAGGATGTGAACTGATTGATACTCCACCTGCAAGTCAACTTTCCTCCTCTCTTTTGACTAGGCTGGGAAGACCCCAATGGATCTGGTGCTACACTGGCAGAATGGAACTAAAGCAATATTTGACAGCCTCAAGGATAACTCCTATAAAAGCTCTCGCATAGCTACATTCTAAGGGAACCGAGACTCTTCATCAGTAGCTGTTTCACTGGTTTTTTTGAAGGCATAGACCAAAAGAAGAGTAACTAGCCATAAGTTCCAACTTGTTTGTCAACTTGTTAGGAAGACGTACCTAATGAAGTTTCAGTACCTAATGAAGTTTCAAGAAAGCCCAGGGTTATTATACCTATTTAAATTGATATTAGTGAAACTCAATGTTTTTATTTATTCCTGCTTATTTATTTATTTACTTCAATGTCATGGTTATTCTGACTTTCATGAGCATCATTTGTTGGGCAAAACTTAATTTGTGCATAACGCTGTCAGAGCCTTTCCATAGATGGTTCTTAAACCATGCAAATGTACAATGTTCTCAGTGCCTACTTATTATATGTCCTCACTCATGCTGATAGTTTAAGGTATTTTTTAAAGGACAGGATGTTTATTGCAGCACTCTTTTCTTCTGGATTTTTAATGCTGATGTTTGGATGAAACAATGGAAGACATGTAGTAACAGGAAAGGAATCAAGAGCATGAAAGCAATTCAGTACAAAAGACAGAAAAGCCAGCCATTTCACCCCGGGCCTAGTGGTGATTGTTTTTGCTGTTTTAACCAAGTCACACAGTGTACCAAAGCAAAAGAATGTCGTGAGTGTAAGGGAAGGGCAGTAGAAGGATCAGCTGAGGGGGCCATGCAGAAGTGAGTTTGATCTCAAAACATGAAAGGAAATGCAGACTGTAAATGTGTAAATATTTATTATGTTGTAGGTATATTTTATATTCATAATAAAAGCCAACTCACTCTAAACCTTCTTTTAAGTTCTTCTGTAAATATGGTAGGAATGTCCCTTGTGAAAAAGGCCACTTAGGATGGTGAATTTTTTCCCCCTTGTTTTCCAGATTAGATATATCCTATACAACAACATTCTCAGTATTCAATGTGTATACAGCTCACCCTGGGGATCTTGTTAAAATGCAGATTCGGATTCAACTGGTCTCAGGTGGGGCTTGGGATTCTGTATTTCTGACAGGACCCCAGATGATGTGGCCAGGGAGTGCCACAACCACACTGAGCATCAAGGATGAGAACTGTAAACATAAGGAAGCAGTTCTTTCTGCTCCAACCGTGTGAAGAAAGAGACCTCTGGTGAGATGAAAAAGTACTGCAAGTTCAATGAGTGCTCCTAAATCCCATAACTCTTCATCAGAGCTTTAACCATCACTGCTGTGAACAGGGCTGGCAAGGTCAAAGGCCCTGCATATCAGGTCACTGACATTTTGACCTCTAATGGAAGCTATATTGTTGCCAAGTCTAAGCTAGGTGCTAAGACCTCTGATGAGAAAAAGTGTCTTCACCCTGTCTTTCTGGAGCAAATGAATATTTAAAAAAAAAAAAAAAATTAGCTGGGTACAGTGGCCCATGCCTATAATCCCAACCACTCAGGAGTCTGAGACAGAAGGACCACAAATTCAAGGATAGCCTCAGCAACGTAGTGAGGCCCCAGCAACTTAGCAAGACCCTGTCCCAAATAATAATAATAATAACAATAATAAAATAAGGTGACTCAGTGGTAAATTGCCCCTGGGTTCAATCTCTAGCACTGCCCCCCAAATCATAATAATTAGAAATAATATATAGTATCAATGTATGGCAAGTACAATGAAGGAAAAAAATGGAGTGTTGTGAGTATTTAAGATGTGCAGGTATACAATTTGGTGGAGAAGGGAGGGTGGTTCTATAAAGAATTCTTTGAGATGGTGACCTTTAGGGTGACTCTGAAAGATAAACTGGAGTTGTTCAAGCATAGTGTTCCAGGCAGCAGAAGATCATTGGAAAAGGTAAGGGTATGGGAAGGTTTGACACTTGAAGAAATCTGTGAAGGCTAATGTGAAATGTAAGCATTGTCCCTGCCAAAGTTCATTCCAGGCAGGATCATGTATATTAACCTCTTAGATAAGCCTCTACCATTTTGGAAGAATGTATCGGCACAGTCTACAACCAAAAAGTCTTCCAGTTATTCAGTCATGGACACATAGAGTTGTGAGGATGGTTTAAAATATTTTTGTGTGTGTGACTTTCCTATCTATTCTCTAACCAATCCATGGAATTCATCTCCCACAGGCATTGAATGTTCATGGCAATTTCATGCTCTCTGATTGCTCCCTCCTAATTACCTTTTGCCACCCCTGTGCCTTCCCCACAGGGTCTTGGCTAGCTTGTGAGACTTCATTTGTTCTTCAGTTTCTTCCAAGTAAAGCACTTACAACACAGATGGCATTTCTCTTGCTTCTACTGATAACTCTCATAGCATACTGTGGATGTATTACTATGAAATCCAATTTTTATAGTGTCTTCTTCAAGCCCTTATCCCCAAAGAGCAGAGAGAGTAAAAGGAGAAAATTTAATGAAAGTTGAAGAGCTCTGTTGCCATATAGAAATATTTGCATTAATAAAGAGGTAGAGGGCATGAGAGACAACATGGAATAAACCCCATTAAAGTAAGACCAACTCTTGTTTATCCACTAATGGAAGTGGCAAACACTTAAGGGAAAATTTCAAGTTTCTATCACACAGAGTCAATTTTTGTAAGCTCCTTATCTTCCCACTGAACAAACTCTTTGCTCACCATCTTTTGTCTTGTGTTCCCTCTCTGTGAAGGGCACATCCCATCGGCCAATGGAGAATACTCTAAAGTTGTTCTTGACCTTTCTCTTAGCTGCTCCCTTTTTAATCAACCAAGTCTTACCAAGTACACTGCCTTTGGAACTCTGTAATCTGATCCTGCCTTCCAGTCCTAGGTGCCTCTCTCCTAGTTTAGACTACCTTTACTTCTCTGGAATACTCAACCCCCACCCCCCAGGGCTGCTGGATTTCAGGCTTATGTATTTACCTTTAGGCTTAATTATCACTCTGTTTTTCAAGTTGCAACCAGAAGAATTTTTCTAAAATGCAGATCTAATCAAGTCATTCTCCTTTCAAACCCTTCCATGGCTTCACATTTTCCCCAGGATGAAATGAAAACTCCTTAACACGTATAATAAAATCCTTAAAATATGGCTGCTGCTAACTCTATTTTTATCTCTTATTATTTCCCTAGTTAAACTCTAAATTTCAGCTCTACCAAATTTTCAGTTCCTTAAAGAATTCAGGCACTTGCTTAACTGTTTTTATGGACAGCTCCCTGGAATACTACCCTCCCCAGCCCACCCAAAACATTGCAAAACTTCTTCTCATCTATCTCCTTTGGTTTAGTTGTATTTCCTCCAGGAAGCCATCTTTGAACCCTTAGATTTTGTTGGTTCCCTCAGGTGTGATCCAGTTTTGCTTTTTCCCTCCATGTCATGATGTTGATCATATTGCTTTTTTCTCTCTCCTCTCCTTTTTCAATGGAAAAACCTCCCCTCTTCTTTTGAACAAGCAATAATATTAACTATTAAACCAATATAGAAATGATTTATGAAAATAGTTAACATCACCAATAATCCTAATTTCATGACATTCTTTGATTATTTGTCTATATTTTTATAGGTAGAACACACTTAGTTTTCTAGTTTTTTCAAGTGGACAGTTTATTCTAGGCATCTTTATAGATGGTATTCTTTTGTTTCAATGTATAATGGATCATTTAATCCTGTCATTGGGCATTTAGGTTGTCTCCATTTTCCCACTATTTTAGTCATTGCAGCAATGAATATATTTATTTATGCACCCTTTAGACCTAACCAGTTATTTCTAAAGAATAAATATACAGAAGTATCTAAAAGATTGGTATACCCCTTTCTTTAATGTTATTGTCTGCACCAATTTTGAAAATACTTGTTTTATAAATCTTCTTTTTAAATACCTTTTCAACTTGACAACCAAAATGAAGATATTTTTGATGGGTTGGTTTTTCTTCATGTCTAATAAAGTTCATCATCCTCATGTTTATTGGACACTTTAAAAATCAACTTTATTTGCCTAGTTTTCTATGAAATTGGGTCCCCTTTAAATGAGAATTCTTGTGCAAGTGATTTATTTATTGAGTGCTCTATAAGGGAATGAGGGAAATAGGGCAGGGCAGAAGAGGCAAAGATGTGATTTCAGAAGAAATACCCACAGCCTACTCCCGTGGGATACTCAGGAGCATAAATGGCACCCCAGAGGTCAGAGGCTGGGCTGTAGTGCCCTGCTCTGGTCACTGGCCATGGGCCAAACTCAGAGGGGGGTAATAACTTCCAGGCATCTCTGGGCAATGTGACTCTGTCAGCCCAGGACAACTGTTTGACGAAGGGTGAGCTAACACTCTGGGAAAGGGATCTGGATAGACTCTAACAGAATTTGTCATGATAGGTGTTTTTTAAAAAACAATTTCTTAAAAGCAAAGGATGCTAAATCTCTCACAATGTACTTTACTAGTTTATATTTTTCTAATGGAATATTTTTACAGAGACAAATCCACCAAACTTTTCGTTTTTTGGCTTTGATGATCACACTTCAGTTTATTCCAACCCAAGATGATGATGATGATGATGATGATGATTGGTACCAGGGATTGAACCTAGGGGTGCTTAACCACTGAGCCACATCCCCAGCCCTTTTTTTATTTTTTATTTTGAGACAGGGTCTTGCTAAGTTGATTAGAATCTTGCTAAATTGCTGAGGCTGGCTTTGAACTTGTGATCCTGCTGCCTCACCTCCAGAGCCATTGGAATTACAGGAATAAGCCACTGCACCTGGCTCCAGCCTGATTATTATTTTGTTTTAGAAAAAATTACCTATATTTTTCTCTAGTATCTTACAAATTTGGTTGAATCTTTACTTGATTTGCTATGGATGTGTACTGGGTGTAAGATAAGGACATGACTCAATTTTTTTCCTAAATAATTATAGCTGATATGTAGTATGTACATTCTAAATAACAGGCCCCGGTCTAAGCAAGCCTTCTACAAATAGTAATCTACTTAAGCCTTGCAATGATATCACAAGTAGGGAGAATAAATGAAGTGAGGCACAGAAAGATTACATAATTTGCCCAAGGTCACAGCTAGTATAGCAGCAAGTTGAGATTTTAATGCATATAGTTTGTCTTTCTATGCATTTAATTGTACTGTGTTGGCTCTGCTGAATAGATAACCAATTGTTTCAATCACATACTGAACAATTGATCATTTCTTTTTATAACTGGAGTGTGATCCTGGACTCCCTACTCTTTCACTGATCTCTCTGAATTTACATACCAATTACTAGAGTTTTATTGTATGATACACTATTCATCAGCATAAGTCTTTTTAAAAAATATTTATTTATTTGCTTTAGTTATACACAATGCATTTTTTTATTTTTACGTGGCGCTGAGGACGGAACCCGGGCCGCGTGCGTGCTAGGTGAGCGCTCTACCGCTGAGCCACAACCCCAGCACCAGCACCAGCATAAGTCTTAATAGGTTTTTCTCCAAAACTTTTATCTTTATATTCTTTCAGAATGCCAAGTCCCAAATTGAAACATATAAACAAATAAAAACATATATAGACATTTTGATTTGGATTTTGTTAAATTCATAGACTTGGAGAAAACATGATTTATAATTTGTTTCATTAAAAAAACAGAATATCTTTCTCCATGTTATTCCAGTCTTCTCTAATTTCTTTCTCTTATCTATTGTTATGGTTTGGATGTGAAGTGTCTCCCAAAAGCTCATGTGTAAGACAATGCAAGAAAGCTTGGAGGAGAAATGATTAGGTTATATAACCTTAGCCTAATTGGTGAATTAATCCCTGATGGGATTAAATGAGTGGTAACTGGAGGCAGGTGGGTTGTGGATGGAGGAAGTGATCATTGGGGGTGTGGCTCTGGGGCATATATTTAGTATCTGGAGAGTTTTTTCTCTCTGCTTCTTGATCATCAGTGAGCTGCTTCCCTCTGCCACACTCTTCCGCCATGATGTTCAACCTCATCTCGAGCCCCTAGGAGTGAAGCCTGCTGTCTATGGACTGAGACCTCTAAAACCGTGAGCCCTCAAATAAACTTCCTCCTCTATAATTGTTCTGGTAGGGTCCTTTTGGTCACAACAGCAAAAAGTTTACTAAAACATCTATATTCAGTTATTGTTTTTACTAAGAGATTTCTTTAGGGAGGTCTAACATTCCTTGGTCATTTATGTCTCTGTGAATATGGTCATCTTTTACAATTATATGACAGGTTTATTAATTAAAACTGTTGGCTTTGGTGAATTTAGTTTATAACTGGTCACCTTGCTGAACTTTTAGAAAAGGTATTGCTTTCTTGTAGTAATTAAATTAGTGGTTCATGTTCTAACAATAGTAATTCTTAGAAGGAAACCCTCTTGCTGCTGCTCACTGGTGACCATCCATCATGCCCTCCTATTTTGAATAATGGGACAAACATGTATTTATAAATAGAAAGTAGGCATTACTGCAAAAACATACTAGGCAAATGCCCATACACCAAGAAGAACTTGTTTTTCTAATTGTTTTTTGCTTCTCTTTGAGTTTTCCCAAAGTCACATCTGCAAATATTTTGCCTCTTTAACAGGAAAATCCTCAGTAGTATATTTGGTGAAACTGGAACTAGTATAGTTAATTCATAAAGTAGATTAAAGTGGGACATCAAAAAAATTGGACATACACCCCTTTAAATGTTCTGAACTTAAATACCTAAATGTATACTCACATGCCAATTTTTAAAACAAAGGTCAAAGTCTACATTATGCACTGATAAAAGAGCCAAAGTCACCCTTCAGTTTTAGTCCCTTTAGAGAACTTCAGGCTTTAGTGAAGTAATTTGAATGCAGAATTCTTCCTAGATAACCCCCAATCTTAAGTTGTCCTACAGACATCTAATATGATAGCTGTTGTTCGTTTTGTATTTTGTGTGGGGGCAGTGTCTGGGTACACCAGACTTTATTGATGGTACTTGACAAGGTAGGGCTCTCTTTTTCCAGGAGGTATGGGATGGATACTGTCAAAAAAGGGAGATTCTATTGAGAGAGAAGTGTGGGGACAGGGACTTTGGAGCAACTGAGGGCCTTTTCCTTCCACCATGTGTTCTTGCTAAGGCTACTGGTCCAAGAAGCCTTACTCCTTGGAGGTCACGTGGCCTACAAGGTCCATCATTCTGTTCCTGTAGCCAAATTCATTCTCATACCAAGAAATGAGCTTGAAAAAAGTGGTCATTGAGGGCAGTGCCAGCTCCAACATTCAAAGTGGAAGAGAGGGTGTTAGTTGCAGGAGACAATGTGATCCTCAGTGTAGCCTAGAATGGCCTTTAGGGGCCCCTCTGGTGTTTAACACTTTACTTCTTTCTGGATGTCTTATTAGGCAGGTTTCTCCAGAGAGCAGGTCAGATCCACAACCGATATGCTGGGGGTGGGCACATGGAAAGTTATGATAATGAGCTTCCCATTCAGCTCAGGGATGACCTTGTCTATGATCTTGGCAGGACCATACCTATCATGCCAGTTTCCCAGAGGGGCCATCTATGATCTGAGTGACAGTGATGACATGAACTGTGGTCTGTGATGCTAACGTTGTTATAGATGACTTTGGCCAGGGATGCTAAGCAGATGGTAATGCAGGAGGCATTGCTGAAAATATTGAGCTATCATACATCTTGGGGTTTATGCTCATCACGGGGACATTAGAAGGGTCAGAGATGAAGACCCTTTTGGTTCCACTTTTCAACTGAGCTTCAGTCTTCTACAAGGTAAAGACACCCGAAAATTCTACTACATATTTACCACCAACATCAACCCATTTAATGTTAGCAGGTTATCTCTTCTGGAAGGTGGAGATGGGTTTCTCAGCCTTGGCAGTGCCACTGAATTAACATGGATGGAATAATAGAACATGTAAACCATGTATACAGTTGAGGTAAATGAGGGGGACACTGATGGCAATAACATCCACTTTGCTAGAGTTAAATTAGCCCAAGTAATCAGCACTCAATATGGTCACATGCAGTTACTATGACCTTCACCATTATCTCAAGGTGGTGGCTGGCACTGTACAAGACGCTGTTGTCTTGTTGAATGGGGAGAAGCAGAAAACTGACAGTTCTTTTTAATAATTCATCTTTCCCAAGCCTTTCCAAAGCATTAGTTTAGATGGGGATTCTTTCTTTGACCTTCATAGTTGATCAACTTTCATAGTTTTTAAATTAATTTGCATAATTTACAATATTTAACACAATTGGGATAAACAGAATTGTAAATAAACATGGCTGACTTTTGGTGAATTCATGTGGGGTAAAGGTAGAAGCACACTGGCAAAGAAGGGGCAGAACTGGTGTACGGATGCAGCAGCAGCAGCCATCAGTTACAGAGGCAATGGGTATCCTAGTCCATCAAATAGGCCAAGTGGGTATCAGTTGATGCTTTAATTTTAGGACTACCATGTTTAATGTAAATGTGAGTGTGTAGGTATAAACACATGTGTGTACTCGTGCAATATTCTTCTACTTGCATTTTGCCAAGGGTTGTCATTGTGTCACATCTTCCTTGTGACAAGTGAGCAAGGCTCCTTGTCTGAAATAATAGGGAGAGAAAGGAAGGCATCTTTCCCTCTTCTAAGGAACAAAGTAAGACAAAAATGGCGCCGCAATGGTTAATTCTATCTCCCTATTCTTACTGTGTCTCTGTGTGACCACTAGGGGCTCATAAGTTAGCTATTAAGCATAAATCTGACCACACAAATTTACACTGTGGAGTCTGAGCCAGGAGCTCTATAGCAAATTCTTTAGTACATGAGTAAAACAGGTTTATAATTAGACATTAGGCTTGTAAGTAATGATTAAACTTGTGGCCCTTGCTGTGCCCCATAGTTCAGACTTTTCTAAGTTATAGTTATAAGGTTTTAAGTTATAGTTAGAAGGCTTTCTTGTGATTGATAAGGATTCTTTTATTTTAAGTAAGTTTAGGATATTAGTTTAAGATATATCGATATAAGTTTTCCATGGTAGAGAACCCTTAGATCTAACACCTGATCAAAGGAAAAATACCTGTTAGCTTAACTTTTAAAAATAGCTATACTTCCTTCTTTCTAGTTCAGAACAAAGTTATTATAGGAAACAATAGTAAGTTGAGTTCAGTTAAGGTTTAGCTATGAGATATTGGAGCAATCTAGCTGTGAGAAATTATGAATGGACTTACGGGGTTACGGGAATAGGTTTAGGTAAAAGCATGTTTTGTATTACTATACAATTGTCCTTGACATTTAAGATTGATCAATATATATATTTTTTTACATCTTTAGATAAGTTTAATCAGTAATATGTACTTAGAACAATATCCTGTTTCCCTCAGAATGTATAACCCTGAAATTCCTTAATGTAACTTGTTTCCTTCATAATGTATAACTCTGAAATTCTTTAATGTAACTTCAAAAGCTGTAATGTAAGACTGTGCTGTCGGGGCTATTAAAATTAAGATTAAAAAAAGTAAAGTTAGAGTTAAGCCTCCAGACTTGCGTGCTGTGTGGTTTATCTCTCACATTTTTGCCAACGTCTTCACTCCCCCTTACCGGAGCTGGACTCCGGCATCATTGCTATTTATAAAGTAAGTGGATTTTACATTTTATCAAATGCCTTTTTGGTATTAAAGATTTTAAGTTTTTTCATTTGACTATTAATGTGATATAGTTTTCTCATTTGATTTATTAATGTGATGTAGTATGTTGCATTAGAAAGAACTGAAATATCCTAACATTCAGAACTGAACTGTCCTTACATTCCTGGACTAACTCTGATCGGGTCATGTTGTTTTGATGGTTTATTTATACTAATATTTTATCTAGGCATTTACATTTGTGAGATTAGTATAAGCTTTCTCTTTTAAATATTAACTTTGAATCTTAAAATGGTATTTTTTTCTCATTAGTTTGTTTTTATTTTATTTTTTTTAATTCAGTTAGACCTCTTGCTCTACTTACTCCATTAGGTTTTGGGGTCCTTATACTAATATAGCATAAGTGCAGATATTTAAAAGAAAGGCTACTTCTACTTAACATGATGATTCTATTATTTTATTTTTATTCAATGTTGGTTCTATTATTTTAAAAAAAACGTTTCTGAAGTGTTTTGAGTCAGATGCTTTGATATCTTAAATATGGCTGTTAGGAAAATCACTTCTTAGGTTTTCAGGGGTTTCCAATTAAAGGGAAGGAATCTATTTCACATACATCATAGAGGTAAGAAAAAGAAAAGGAAGAGGTCAAGTGTTAATTTTTTTTTTTTTTTTGTGGTACCGGGGATTGAACTCAGGGGCACTCGACCACCGGGTCACATCCCCAGCCCTTTTTTGTATTTTATTTAGAGACAGGGTCTCACTGAGTTGCTCAGTGCCTCGCCATTGCTGAGGCTGGCTTTGAACTCGCGATCCTCCTGCCTCAGCCTCCCAAAGTGCTGGGATTACAGGTGTGCGCCACCACGCCCGGCGTCAAGTGTTAATTTTATGTGCACACTCCCTCTCCTTTAATTCAGAACTCTGACAATGAATGCATGAATAGATCAACTAAAAGTTACCTCCTTAATATAAGTTGTAATGGTCTTCAAAATAACCACTTTTTGAACTGTAAGATTTAAAAATAATAAGCCATGTATATCATGTAGAAAAGCTTAGTTTTTAAATGAACAAGAAACATTAATATTAGAATCTCTCAAAATACTGAAACATTTGTTTTATTTTGGTAAGAGGGACTAAACCCACTGAGCTTAACAACTGAGCCACATCCCCAGACCTTTTTATTTTTTACTTTGAGAAGGGATCACACTAATTTGCTTAGGGTCTCACCAAGTTGCTGAGGCTGGCTTTGAACTTGCGATCCTCCTCCTCAACCTCTTGAGCTGCTGGGATTACAGGCCTGCACTACCTTGCCCAGCTGAAACATTTGTCTCTATTTTTTTTTCACTTACACAATGGATAAACAAACTAGTCTGTTTTTCTTTTAAAATATATCTAAGTCCATTAAACTGGTGGCCTTTTTTTTTAAAATGAGTCATGAGGTTTTGCTAGTTGTTTTAATGGCTTTAATATAAAACAATCATTATAGACCATTGGTTTCTAGCTTCAAATCAAAACAGCAAATCATGCAAAAGTTTTATTTTTGTTGGGGCTGATGACCTATAAAAAGGAAGAAAGTAGTGCTGACAAAGACTGGTCCCTTCTTTTCAGCCCTCACACTTAGCTTTTTTGCAAGCTGGAAGAGAATCATCACCCTCTTCTGATGGCCGAGGTTTCTTCACTGTAGAAATAATTCCAAAGGCAGTTTTTCTAGTTTCTATAAAACAGAGAAATTGGTGTTTGAAGGAAAGACAATTTAAAGAGAAGTGGTTTAACAAGTATGACTTTGACTTTGGCTGATAGCACTAGCAAATGATAAAACCACAGTGAACTGCTATGGCTGCTGATGTCATTTGTGATCATTATCTTTTTCCTAAATGTATACAAATCATATATTACTAACATCTAATTCATTCCTAAGGATTACCTCATGGTTAAAAACATCAGGATAGGATTTTATCTTTTTTACAACTTTATTTTATTTATTTATTTATTTATTTACTTATTATTGTTTTTAATGTGGTGCTGAGGATCAAACACAGTGCCTCATACATGCTAGGCAAGCACTCTACCATTGAGCCACAACCCCAGCCCAGGATTTTATCTTTAGTGATCATGGTCTTTCTGTAGCATCTCATGCAGCCAGAACCCAAATCGCATGTTTCATCGTAGAAAGCTGAACAAATCATGAGAGTGAATATAGCAGTAAGTCAACTGTAATGCTCCCATGGTGGAGGGTGTGCTTACCTCATTTAACAGCATGTACCATCTCTCTCTCACATAGGATTAATGTATCTCTGAACAATCCATTGTATTGTACCACCTACACCCTCATTATATAACAGGTGTCCAAAAAATGCTTGTCAAGTAAACGAACAAAACCAAACACACATCTATTTACTTATTTATTTTTTGGTACCAGGGATTGAACACAGGGGCACTTTACCACGGAGCCACATCCCCAGACCTTTTATTATATTTTATTTAGAGACAGGGTCTCACTGAGTTGCTTAGGGGCTTGTTAAGTTACTGAGGCTGACTTTGAACTTGTGATCCTCCTGCCTCAGCCTCCTTTGCCACTGGGATTACAGGTGTGCACCACCATGCCTGGTCAAACATACATTTATTGATCCTTTATGTGTTAGTGACAATGGGCAAAGAAAAACAGGGATTAATTTAGATGCTCAGATCAGGTTAGCAGCAGAATTCAACTTAAATTTAGCCAACTTCTCCTAAAACCTAGTAGTGGGTCAGGTACTATGTGACACACAGGGCATAAAGATGTCTAACGGACTGTGCTTTTCCTACAATACACTGGAATGAACATGTTAAGAGCAAATACAATAGGAATGGGGAAAACCATTAAAAATTGTGTGGATGAACCAATAAATTATCTTCTCTAAAAAAGTGACACTAATAAGGACACTAATAAGCAAGGAGACAAGAGATAAGAATAACCTGGGCAAGAATGTGTAGGGGACAATATGGTTGGTGTGAAGGAGAAACATAAAAAAGGGCAAATGAAGCTGGAAGGGTAGCTTAGGAAAGGACATAATGTCATGAAAAGAGACTCAAACTTTGTCCTTAAGATTTGGAAAGCGATTATGGAGAAGGAGAAAGATACCTGTTAGCTACAAAGGAGATAAAATGAAAAGAACTGATGAACAGAAATTTAGTTAAGAATTACTTCTTATTTTAAGTAATAAAAGTAAAGTCGGCTTAGAAGAGTTAAGCATTACCTTCCCATTTGTGAGCACTAACTGCCCGTTGTTTTAAAAACATTTTAATTTATAAAAGAGACAAAACTGATTTCAAGGACATTAAAATGCCAACACAATGAGAGAACCTCAAAAAAAGGTCAATGATTTCTATTTCACCAAATGAAAAATGTTGCATTTATATCATTGTGATTGATAATAGTCTAAAAACAGTTGAATAAATAAAAATACACAAATTGTGAAAACCAGCACTTTGTAACACGTTAATCTAAGAATTATTTTAGTTCCATCTCAGAAATGTTTTATTTTTATTACATGAATATTTTCTCCTTAATTAAGCTGACATTATAAATAACTGAACAATAAGTTCAGTTTATAGCTATCAGTTAAAGTAGCTCTTTTAGTGTCTTTTAAAAATAATTTTTTTTGTAACAACAAGAAGTTTTATTTGTGTGGAGCTTTTGTTTTAATTTGCTTTCACAAAAAGCATAATGAGCATTTTCTTTAATCATCTTGCCAAGGAAAATCTACAACTAGCTCTAAAACAATCATTGATGAGTATGCTATTTTGTTCAAGAGAGTTAAAGCCTTGTTCCTACCAGGTCCATTTCAGTCTGATGGCTGAGGACACTTCATAGGCTGAAGACTGTGCCCTTGAACCTTTTTACTCACAACCTCCTCAGAATTTCTATTCAGTGTTTTCTGGAAAACTAGAATCTGTTTAGTTCTGATTGCCAGTGGCAAGTCTTTCAATGTTGAAAAACAACCACAACATATTCAAAGTATTGTTTGCCAAGTAAGTATTCCTTCACTGCTTTCAATGACTCCCTCATTGTGAGGTTTCTAGGCCCTTTAAGCACCTATCAGCCATCTTCTGGAAGTGCTCCAGTGCAGTACCGTCCTTCTTAAATATGGCACTCAAAATGATGCAGATGCCACCTGAGATTTCATCAGTGAAAGTAAAATGAGACTTTGAATCCTTTTCCTTTGAATCATTTCTCTCTTCTAATGTAACCCATGCTGAATTAGTAATCTTAAGATACCTCACACTACCATCTCATATTGATGTCAACTAAAACCAGGGTAATTTATTATCACTAGATAATAAATATTAATAAATAATTTATTATATTTTACGATAAACAGAAATGTTAATAATTTTACAGAAACAGAAGATGTACACTATGCCTGTCCTAAACACATTGGTAATGCCACCTGAAGCCTGTGAGTCTTTTAGTTTAGATTCTAGAAAAGCCTGACTTTAAATATCATATGTTGAGTAGTTAAGCCTTTTGAAGTAAAATGCAGAAATGTAATTTCACATTTCCTCCTAGTTTCCCTTTCTCTTTCAGTTCCCTTTCTTGTTTAGTCTCTTTTTGAACATGAGTTATCCAAAATCTTTTTTCCTTTTTTTGCCCCCAGTACTAGAGATTGAACCCAGGACCTTGCATATGCTAGGCAAGCATTCTATTACTGCACTACCACTCTAGCCCATTATGTGCTCATTTAAAAATATACAGAAATAATGGAAGTACTATGGAAACGTAAGCCAACTCTTCTTCAATTTCAAGAATGTTTTGATAAAGATCCCAATTAATTTGATCATTCCCAGAGCTCACATGATCAGGTACAGACTATATGATACAAAAATCTCCAAATAAAAATGTTAAAAGCAAAATCATGTAATTTATTGTAAGCCAATAAAATGAGTAGTTCTCTCAGGTAGAAATCAGATCATTAAAATATACATACACCCCCACACACAAACAGACCAGGCCCTCAATAACCTAGCTATTCCTATCACAAATAACTTAAGTCTATATATAACAACCTATTTTGAACTTTAAGATTCATTTGGATGCTACCACTTAAACTGCTCCTTTTCTTTTTTATAGTTGGACACCTTTATTTCATTTTTTTTATGTGGTGCTGAGGATCAAACCCAGGGCCTCACACGTGCTAGGCGAGTGCTTTACTGCTGAGCCACAACCCCAGTCCCCGTAAACTGCTTTTTAACCACAGCAACTACTGTTAAAAATTACAAAGAGAATGAAGCAAAACCACAGGTCAAAAATTTAAATTATGTAATAAAACGTATTCTCATTTTTCAAAATTTTGTCATATTTCTATTTCAATTTTTATCATGTGATGAACAAGAAATTTAGTGGGTTCCAGTAGTGGAATTAAGGGTAAGAAATATACATATGTTTTTTAAAATGTGACTTAAAAATAAAGTCTGTACATATAAAACAAAAATACAAAAAGAAACATTCTAAGTTGTTATAAATATAAAAGTTATAGTCCAAACTTTGTTAGCTAGGTTTTTGAAAATGTATTCACTGTTTTTGTTTTCCTAATAAATAGCTTAACATATATTTCTAACATACCACTTCTCCAAAACAGCAATTTTCATCAAGGAAATCATACTCCTCTGGAGACATGGGATGAGGAAAGATTAGAAGTTATCATGTGGGCTATAGCACACATGTGTAGCTTGAAAGAGCATTCAATATTTATTTCTGTAATGCGAAGTATATTCATTCCACAAACTACAGAAATGACAGGCTGAAGTGATGGGTATGGTTAAAACAGGTGAGAAAAGATGACCTCAAAGGAACTCTGGAGATAGGATAATAAAAATAGATAATGGCTCAACTGTTTAATAAAAATGAGTTCCCTCTCTAACAGGACCATTCAGTTTTTATTGGAAGAACTTGCTCACCTCCATGGAGAAGTGCTGCTCGGCAATTGATAGACACTGCAGCCTTGGCATCACTTTCAGATAGTCCAAACAGCAACCCTCTGGTGGTGCCATTAAGGATCTCAACTCAGAGTCAGCCAAGGACATGAAACTAACACAAACATGACACCAAATGCCAGCTCACCTTGTCACATTGAGAGAGACTAATGAATTTTACAGTAGTTCTTATCCCAACTGGAACATGCATCTAAGAAGAGATTTATTTAACTCTTTTCCCATTTTCTATCTGATGATTAATCCAAATAAAAAACAAAACAGAAGGACGAAGCTCTCTACAACAAGAGGAAATTTTTGAAGATGTCAATTGGTAAACTTACAGTAAAAGGTTGAGCAAAATATTATGTTACACTCTAGTACCACTTCAAATTCTAAATTTCTTAAAAGTATATTTCAACAGAAAGTTGAACAGATCAATATTAATATTAGACTAATGTAAAAAAAAAACAAAACTGAAGAATCCCATAACCCAAATAACAAATAATCACATTTTAACATTTACAGCTAAAATACCAACTTATTTTCATGATAAGGTAAAATAATTAAAGTTAAAAATGAGAGATCTCATGTCAAACTAAAGGATACAAGTTTGCCACATCATATGGCCCTCTCATTTCCAAAGGCTAGAATAAAATGAACAAAAATTGGTATGAGAAGTTATTCAATAACATTTCAATGACTCTATTTGCAGTGAATTAACAAGATGCCTAAGTATCCAAAAATAAATCATACACTTAGATACATTAGATTATATACATTTAGATTCTCATAATTTTGATTTTTCTTAGGTTTATGAAAATATAAACTAACCTTTAAAAGAATTTTTAACAGTATAAAGGAAAAATATATAAACAAAACTTAAAGCCCAGAATGAATGGGGATAAATTTTACCTTTCAGCAATTATTATGAGGAAAAGCACAGTTAAAAGGAAAAACATGAAATTCAATTACATTACTATTTTAATTTCTTCTATAGAAATTCAACAAAGTTCTATAACTGGAAAAGCAAAAACAAAGTACTTCATGATAGACTTACCCTTTCTGCAGCACTGGATATAATTATATTCTACAAAACAAAAAGTATTAATCTTAGATAAATGTAAAAAATCATTGAAATATAAACAACCACATTTTAACATTTAAGGCTCAAAAAAAAACTAACTTCTTCTAATGATAAGTTAAACAATTAGAGTAAAAAATGAAAGACCTCATGTCAAACTAAAGGCAGTCTATAAAGATACAGAACAGGCTTTCCAAACAAATCTTAGTAGAGATGAATTAAGTTTAAAAACCTAGTTGAAAAGGTCATATACCCTTAATTCAACTCTCTGATAACAAACAACTATTATCTAGAATACTCTTTTCATAGTGGTAAATTGCAAATTCCTTATCAAAAGATAAAGGTTTTCAACACATCTTTCCCCCTCCCTTTTTGTTATTGTTCCACTGATATTTTCTTTCCCTTAAAACTTGCAGAGCTCATTGAAATGGCAGAATTTATGCCTGTGCCTTGACAATTTTCTGCTTTAGGAAAAGGGAATCAGTTTGACAATTTCAGTGTATTAATAATAAACTGCCAGATGTGAAAAACATCCTAAAAATTTATGGGACCATACCTTTCCTTTGCAGATCTGCATCAGATTGAGGGCATTGGAAATTGTATACCTTCTCATTGTGGAGTCTTTGATGGCAGGACTATAGACAAGTTCAAAGCCCAGGCCTCGGTCAATTGCCTTCACAGGAAATAAAGAAAAGAAACTGTCTAGGATGAACACACACAGTCTTACTTAATTTTCACTGAAGTCCCCACCCTACCTCTACCATCCATCTCCTACACATCAAGGTACAGCCTTAAACAAAGGCAACTTCACACCCAAATGGCAACACCAACAAGAAGAAAACAGATCTGCATTGCGTTTGATCCACAGAGTTTACCATATATAAACAGGAATTATGAAGAGGCTAAGGAGAGCAAAATCCCTGTAGGGTGGCAGAAGAGCCAGTCCATGAACTATGGAAAGGAAAAAAAGATGTGTTTCCCTATACTCAGGGTAAATTAAGAGCAAACATAGTAAAAACAACAAGTACTTTGGCTTAAGAATGAAAATGAAGATTTCAAGAACACCTACAGAATGGGAAAGCCTCTCTAGTAAGTCATTTATTACACCTAAGTGGAATGAGAGAATAATAGTCCTGGTTCACTGAGTGATGACTATGTGCTAGGCACTGTACTAGGGAATGTTATGTATATATTTAACCCTTATGACTCCTTTCTAAAACACTGTGGCAGAGACTGCTCATTTCTCAGATTGCTAGCTTATCCCAGCAAAAAAAAGATGGAAGAAACCTGGGACCTTGAGGATTTTACCCAGCTCACCATACAAGTGTGGCCTTTTTCATAGAAAAAAAAAAAAAAGTTCTCTCATTTAGAGTATTCTTAACATATAGGATTCACAGGAAAGAAAGCCTGGAAGGGAAGGAAATGGGATTGAAATGAATTTCAATGCTATTGAGCCTTCCCAGATGAGTGGCTCATCCATTCACAACAGATGTTTTAAGCCCACTGTGTATAAAAGCTCCCTTCTAGGAGCTTATAGTTTAGAGGGGGAGACCATCAAATACATAAAGATATAAAACTTCAGCTATAATACATATTATTAAAGAAGAGTCTGAAAATGGGTGTGGAGAAATTAAGTAAATCATAGCAGAAGGAACATTTTTTGAGAGAAGAAGAGTAGGGCTGGAGCATGGTGACACGTAGGGAATCGAGGATATAGCTCAGTGGTAAAGCAGTTGCCTGTGTTCAACCACCAGCACTATAAAACAAAAATAAACACAAACAAGAAACAAAACAGAAGGCCTGAGGGTGAAGAAGAAAGGAGGAGGGGAAAACCTGTGGTGAGATTGAGGCTAAAGAGGATGGGAAGGGCCAACCATATAGGCCTTAATAATAGATGGTGACAAAGATTAATCCTAACAGCAAGGGGAAATGGAGGTAATAATCAGACTCCCAGTTGCAAAAGTCACACAGGTTGTGGTGTTCTTTGGAATGAACAAGGAAGGATGCCTGGTCTGGGCAGGATGGTCCAAGTCTGTGGCTGGCAAATGAGTTTCTATTATCCAGAGGATGAGCTGGAACTCGTCTAGGTGAGGCTGCTGAAGCCCACTCCTGAGTGTTTACAGGGAATGAAGAAACTTATCTTCAGAGCTGGCAGTCTACCTTGATTTATCTCCAGTGTACACTGAGGGCCCTGCTACATTCCCTTCCTGAACACAGATTTCCTTCTTTCTATCCCCCAATTCTCCCTTTCTCTTGGGCCTATAGCTCTCAAATTTTATATTTTCCTACATATCTGGTATAAGTTTAGTTGGAATTTAAACACTATTTTCTAAACTGCAACTTTCCCCTCTCCCCTTGTTTTTGAAAAATTTCCCCCACCTCTAAATCTTTGGCTTGTGTGCATTATTTCTAGGAATGACGTTTGTTATGACACTCTTGATGCTATAATTAAATGTATACCTCCTTCTCCCTGCCTAGTTTATAAACTTAGAGCTGGTGTCACAACACCTCTTTGTGACACACAATTGCCTTTTACCCAAATAGCAATATATTTACATTTTAAGTGAATAAATAGTAGCTTATGGAAAAGAGGTCATGACAATGACCAGGAACAAGGGTGAACTTGGCTAACTAAAATTCACAGATAAATTAAAAACATCTCCTTTAGTCATGTTATCATCTCCTTTGCTATTTCTTTTTACCAAAACTACTAATTAGTCTAAGGAGTCTGCTTCTTTTCCTCATACTTCTAGTTTTGGGACTAAAACACAAGGCAGTAGGATAAAGAAGGTAAGTGAGTGATATAGAGCTGGATGATCAGATCCCCAAATATTCCTAATTCTCTAAACCTAAATTTCTAAACCCTTGTGGGGATCAGAGCAAATAAAAACTCCTTCTGAGGTAGAGGAGAGAAAAATAAAGATATAACTATCAGCTTAATTCTTTAAAAAAAACCTGATATTAATCTTGGTACATTAATCAAGTTCACTTTAAAACTGCTAAGAATATCTTGAAAAATAAAAATAAAAGATAATGTGTTATTGAAGGTTATGCTCATTTCTTTCATAATACCTTATTTAAAATCTTTAGATGAATAAAATTCAGACTCATTACCTGCACTCCTGTTTCTAAGACCATTTTAATGTAAATCACTGTACACTCATCAAATGATTGTTCATAATAGTTTCTTCATAAAGAATGACAGTGCCCGCCTGATTGGCTTTTGTTCCCATGTCTGACCAAAGGTTCTGCAATAGGTGATGCTTAGATTTCTTTGCTAATGAGAAATAACAGTCATAAAGGGCAGGTGTGTAATACTTGAATTAAGAGAAAATAGCCAGGGCTGGGGTTGTGGCTCAGCGGTAGAGTGCTCGCCTAGCACGTGTGCAGCTCGGGTTCGATCCTCGGCACCACGTAAAAATAAAGGCATGTGTACAACTAAAACAAATAAATAAATATTAAAAAAGAGAGAGAGAAAATGACCATAAAATTCAAGTATAAAAACTTAAGCAAAGCTGTAGAGAAAGAAGAGAAGAAAACAGGGAGTTGATTACTAGGACAATATTCTGTCAATTTCCTAAAAATTAATTTTTTAATTGAATTCAAATGGATGATAATCCACATTTGTTCACAAGACTCACATATTAAAGAAAAATAAGTAAACAATAGTCTTACGTGCATCTCTGCTCTTATCTGCCCCATCCTCACCTCCAATAACCACTTTTATTAATTTCTTGTCTTCTTCCAATTTCTTCACACAAACATAATTATGAACATGTATTCTTTTTTTCTTTTTTAAAAATATTTTTAGTTGTACATGGACACAATACCTTTATTTTGTTTATTTAGTTTCATATGGTGCTGGGGATCAAACCCAGGGCTTCACATACACCAGGCAAGAGCTTTACCACTGAGCTACGACCCCAGCCCCTATTTTTCTTTTTCTTACCTAAAAGGTAGCCTTGTCCTGACTTGAAAGCTTTACCATGTCAGGTCACAATCTCTTTATTCTCTTTTATAGTAGCACAGTTACACTGTAAAGATATAGTGTGTACAATATTTAACCAAGCTTCTGCTGATAGATTTGGGTTGTATCAACTACTTGTAGAGTAAACACTAATGTGCGATTGCTGGATATTATAAGTTGTGTCCCCAACCATAACAGATATGTTGTATTAACTCTCAGTACCTCAAAATATAATCTTTTTTGAAAATTGGGTCACTGTAGATATAATTAAGATGAGGTCATACTGTAAGAAGGAAGGAAGGCTCCTAATCCAACAGGACTGGTATCCTTACAAGAAAATGAACACGTGGGAAAGGGCAAGGGCAATAAGAGGGGAAGAATAAGGAAGGTGGTTATAATCAAACCATGTTATATGCATGTATGGAAATGTCACATGAAAATCATTAATTTGTACAATCAATATGTGCTAATGATTAAATAAACATTTTTATATATATTAAAAAGGTAGTGACCATGTGAAGACACACAAGGAGAACACACTGTGAATAAATACAAAGGCAGAGACTGAGGTTAATGCAGCCAACAGCCAAGGACTGTCAAAGATTGTTAGTAAAATCACCAGACGACAGGAAGAGGTAAGCAAGCCTCACCTACAGGTTTGAAGGGGAACACAATCCTACTTCTATACTCTAGAATTGTGAGACAAGAAATTTCTGTGGTTTTAGACTCTTTTTTTTTTTTTTTTGGTGGCACCAGGGATCAAACCCTGGGGCTTGAACATGCTAGGCAAGTACTCTATCATCAAGCCATATCTAGCCCTTAAATTTCTGCTGCTTTAAACCACTTAGCTTGTGGTACTCAGTTATGGAAGATCTAGGAAATTAATATACTACATTAGAGGGTAAGTGTATTTGTAATTTTAATAGTTGTTGCCAAATTACCTCCTCCCCTCAGGAATTGCTCTGATTTACACTATTACAAGCAAAGTAAGAGAATGCCTATTTTAACACACTGCAAAGGCAGACCAGACAGGCAATTTTAATATGAATTTGTCTTATGGTGAATTTAAGTATCTTTTCTTCCCTTTTCTCTTTCTTTTTGTTTTGGTGGTTTTGGGGATCAAACTCAGGGACCCTATATGCCAAGCAAGCATTCTACCATTGAGCTACATCAACAACCCTTAGGCTACTTTTCTTATTTGTATTTCCTTTCCTATGAAATGTCTTTGAACATTCTTAACCCATTTTTTATTACTTATTCTTTTTTCCTTTTTTTGAAAAAATTATCAAGTAACTCAAAATAAACTTGAAGTCATTGTTAATAGCAATAACATTGAGAAACAAAAACAAAAAGACAAAGCAAAGGTAAAGATATGTGGTACTTAAAAAAGTCCTTCTCAAAACACAAATGCATAAAGATCATGTTTTAAAATATGAAATTATTCTGTGTTTAACAAAGAGTTCAGAGGTAAAATAACTTTAAATAACATTTTGGAATCAAAACTGTAAAAATCCCTAGTCAACTCTTTGAGAGAAACATTTAACCATGAGCCACAAACTACCTGAGGCTCAATTCCATTACCTGCATATGGAGATAATAAACATCCACCCCACTCCAAAGCTACTGGGCCGCAGCAGGTGTGAAAGTGCTTATGCTATAAAATGCTGAAGTCGTCACTGGATAATCCATGGAAAGCAGTTGAATCCATTTTTTTAGAAATACATCTATCACATAGTAGAGCTGAGATTCCCGTACAAGTTAATTAAAATTCCAGAAGAGGTTTGCAGAAGATTTTGGAGAAACCTGCCTAACTGATATTATGGCACCCTAAGCACATGGGGAAGATGACAAAAGGGCCTAGTGCACACTGTCGAGAATGTGCAAATGGAGTACTTTGGTATAAACGCTGGGGCTCCAGCTTCTAGGTGCCCCTAATCTCAACCTTCTGAGCTGATAATTCTCACATGGCTTTTGGCCTGTGATAAGACTAATGAATTACCTATCTTAATACTCCCATTTTTCACTACCAATTTAAAAAAGGGGCACAAATTTAGATTTGTGTTGTTTTCTTATGTGCTGAATAAAGTGATCCTTATAAAGCTAACCTACCAACTTCTCATGGCCAAAGACAAATTTATCCTTAAAGCATTGGGAACATGGGCCAAGAATTAACACTGAACTGTTACCCATATGTACTACATGTTTTATGGTTTCACAATGAGTATATCTCCAATGGTTCCATACCAACATTAGACATGATATAGCAAATGATAAACACACACCCTATGCAACAATCATTATTTGCCCTGGACAATAAACTGGATGCCTGTGTGTTTAGTTCTCTTTTAAATGAAAAATAAGTGAATAAATGAATAGGGACTTTTTTGCTACTTGACCAACTCATACCACAGTCTACTTCTATACTAGATGAAGACTAAAAATAATCTTATGAAAGCCTTTCTTTCCACTCCATAATCTAGTTTTTATTAAACAACATATGTAATATGTTCACACAAGATTTTTTTTTAAAGCAGACACTGTGTTAAATATTGCGTATCGCTCCCATTTGTCAAATTTTTTACTTGCAGAATTGTTAAGTTGAAAAATGTGGGAATTATGCCCAAAATACCCATCACACAACAGCAGCTTTCCTGCATCTCCAGATGGAATGGGGAGGGGCTGGTCTGTCCTGGTGTCTTTGCATCAAGTGCCACACTCCTCCTCGTGCTGCCTCAGTGCCCCACTTCCTCACTGCATCTACTTCCTGCTCAACATTGACAACCACTTAGGCCAGATTCCCAAGCTGTACCAGATACATTAAGTTAGACACACAGCAATTCAAGGACCAAATTTCAGGAAAGACTTTTAGGCAAGATATTAGGAGCGGGGCTGGGATTGTGGCTCAGCGGTAGAGCGCTCGCCTAGCAGGTGCGCGGCCCGGGTTCGATCCTCAGTACCACGTACAAATAAACGCATTGTGTACAACTAAAGCAAATAAATAAATATTAAAAAAAAAAAGATATTAGGAGTAGTTTAAAAAGGCCCATGCACAGCTGGTACACTCTAGAAGTTGACAATCTGGTTTAAATTTAAGGCGAGTTCATAAGAAATCCATTAAAAGCCCTCACCAAAATCAGCACTGGGAATCTTACCACTGTCATGGGACATGAGGAATTATCAGCTGTGCATTGCTGTCCTTTCCATGGACTTGGCCTCAGCATCATATGCCACTTTCTCCTCCCAACCAAGCAATGGTATCATATGTGAACTTATTCAGGCACAGCCACCTAGAAGATGGCCTTCCTAGTTCATTAAGGTGAAGAAAAAGGTGAAAAAGTTGTAGTTTAATAACAATTTGCAGAGTGGCTGCAATGCCTAACTCTGGAGATGCTATTTGTGTAGGAATGGTAGACTGAAGCTTGTAAAAAGCTCAGGCAAACTTCCAAAGACAGATTGCTACTTCTGGAGAGGAAAAACACATGAGGCCAACAAAACTGTCCTAAACTTGGGTACTGTATTAATTTGTGGCTTTTATCATAACTACTTGGGGCACACATAAGAGGTCTTACTTCACAGACAACCAATGAGAACAGCCTTAACTCTGTGACTGAAGAGTTAAATGACTTCTTGCTAGTTTTCATTACTCTATATTTGATAAGTGAGCTCAACAGTACACAGACCTTCAAACTCCAAAATGTGATCACTCAGGAGTAAATGTTTCTTCATTTATTTAGAAGTATTGGTATGGGCATGGGGGAGACCAATGATTCCAGTTCAGCCAATACTGTTATGTATTCAGCGGTACTCATTTACCAAAAAAGAGCTGTATTTAGCAGCATATTTCTGGGGGTCGTAAATAAGTCAAGTTAAATTTTTCCATGCCAAACAGATCCATTTTTTAACCTTATTATCTCTTCCTAATACTCAGCATCAAGTCAGTTCCTTAGGAGAAAAGGGAAACAAAAATCTAGGGAATAAGCAGGGTATGATGGCACATGCTTATAAACCAAGTGACTTGGGAAGCTGAGACCAGCCTGGGCAACTTAGTGAGACCCTGTTTCAAAATCAATAAAATGGGCTGGGGATATAGCTCAGGGTGTAACACCCCTGGGTTCTATCCCCAGTTTATTTTGTTCTATCCTAACAAAAAATAAAAAAACCAAAAACCAAAAACCAAAAACAGAAAAAAAAAAAAAAAAAAAAAAAAAAAAAAACAATCTAGGGAGTTATGATTCTACAGAGACAAAAGAATAAGGAATTATCCACTTCGAAAAAATCAGTATTCCAATTCTGAAAGGACTGGGCATGTAATTTGGATTATATTTGCCAAACCTTTTTCTTAGACAGTAGTTTTTAGAACAAAACTGAGTTGTAGAAGCCATTGTTCTAAAATAGTATTCCTAGGATCTTGCTCCCAAAGCAAATAGTTAACATATTTTTTGACCTCATAACTGTTACTAGTATGAGATAATGTCACCTTTAGAATGGAAATGGGAGAGGACTGAGACTTTAGAGAGCAATGTGACAGATGCAAGCTGAAAGGTACAGGAAAATAAGAAAAAACTATGTAGAAGGGTGAAAAAGAAAATTCTGTAGCAACAGGGAAGAATATTCTGGTGCCAATACCATGCTGTTTTTGTTACTATTGTTCTGTAGTATAGTTTAGTTTAAGGTCTGGTATTGTATTGCTTCACTTTTCTTGCTAAGGTTTGCTTTGGCTATTCTGGGTCTCTTTATTTTTCCAAATGAATTTCATGATTGCTTTTTTGAGTTCTATGAAGAATAACATTGGGATTTTAATAGGAATTACATTAAGTCTGTATAACAGTTTTAGTAGTATGGCCATTTTGACAATATTAACTCTGCCTATCTAAGAGCATGGCAGATCTTTCAATCTTCTAAGGTCTTCTTCAATTTCCTTCTTTAGTGTTCTGCAGTTTCCATTGTAGAGGTCTTTCACCTCTTTTGTTAGATTGATTTCCAAGTATTCTGAACATGTGGCCACACTGTTATTATAAAAGCAACCCTGGGCTCTTGTGTGAGCTAGCATGCTTCAAAGCAGATTAGAATTTTGCATAACCCATGCCTGGGTGATTCCATGCCTTGCTCCTCACCACTCCTTTTGAGTTTGCTAGTATCTCAAGAACTCTCTGTGTATTATTATCATTATTATTATTATTTGCTTTTCCTATCTTTCTTGACTGCTCTGTCCCCTTAATATTCAAGGTTCCAGCTATAAGCACCCATTATTATTAGTTACCCTCTTAAAAAATATCCTTCATAAATTTTAACTTCTAAGGCTTTTCAAAAACATCTTGATACTTTTTATTTCAACTTGCAAAAATAAAATCATCTTCTCTAAAACTGTCTCCTCTTACCTAGTTTTTGTTTTTCCCTCTGAAAATGCTGATTTCTTCTGTTCCTTTCCAATATACTAATGTAAGTTTCTACAGACTCAAACATACAATGGAAGGGGTAACACTTACCACATTAATAGGAGGTCTTTTGAAGTAAAATGGTAGTTTCTCTGTTACAGTTATGCAGACTAAATCCACATCTAAATGTGTGCAAGCAACCTAGTAAGAAGAAAAAACAGGTAAGGTGAAATGAAAAATTTGTATAAGTAAAAACAAGATATGGTCAGACCTGATATAAAGAAACATGGGTACATATGGTTCACTCTATGCTTGTTATTGTGGTTTGTGTTGAAATACATCTGACCCATTACAAAGCCAATTGTTTAGCCATTCCCTCAGGTTTGGTTTGTATGGTTTAACTGTGACCTAGCTGAAGCTGAGAGACATGTCCACAGACCTTCCTCAAAAGACATGGTCTGGGGACCCTCTAACTCAGATGGTTCAGATTTTTCCAGAAAGAAGAAACTGTTTGAAATTCAAGGAAGCAGTAAGTCAAAAGGAATGTATGCATGGCACATTTGTTCCACAAACTATTTATTGAGGAATTGTCCTTTTTATTAGGAATTGTCCCAGGCCTGTGGCTCCAATCAGTCTATTTAGTGGCTAAAGAAACATTAACATGGCACTACTGATGGCATTTTGTTCAAATAATAGAAACAGTTGATATAAATGGTAGAAGCAGAGCTGTTACAAATCAAATAACAATGAATGTATTTTTTAAAAAATATTTATTTATTTACTATAGTTGTACACAATGCAATGCATTTATGTTTACGTGGTGCTGAGAATCGAACCCGGGCCGCGCACGTGCGAGGCGAGCGCTCTACCGCTGAACCACAACCCCAGCCCCCAATGAATGTATTTTGGAACTTTTAATTTTCCTTTCATTTGATCTAATTTTTGCTATTATTGATTAATAGTCTGCATTTACTTCTAAAACAAAAACTACATACCAAATAAAAAAATAAGCAGATAAAGAAATTAGGATAAGTGGAAAATCAGGGAAGGTACATAAAGCTGGGGAAAGACTACTAGGATAGAATGCAAGCCAGAACATTCTGCTCAAAGATGCCTATCTGGCTTTGATTTTGCCATTACTTGATTTATAGAGATAAAAACAATTGTTGTCTTGTACTATATTAAAAATAATCCTTGTTGATAGTGCTGGTGTGTATAGTCTTGATGAACAAATTTAAACAGCCTGGGTAGTTATGCTGGCAAACCAATATCAGTAGCACATACCAGGGAAAAGGGGGGAAGTATGGAAAGGGGATCAAGAGAAGGTAGTAATACCCTATAGGATTGGTACCAACCTTCATCATTGACAGGGATAGCACATATTGTCCTTTGTCAGAATTCCCACTGTGGTCACTCCTACCCCCTCCCAAGGGCTTTAGTAAGCAAGTAATGATCAGAGGCTGCCTGCCTTTAAGACAGTCATGGTAACTTAGTAAGCCTGGGAAGCAATGCTGTTTTGGCAGAAACACTTGGCTCATAAATAATCTGCCCCATCCCTACTGCTCCAGCTGTCCAACTCATAAAAGAGTCATTGAAAATTTAGGAATAGATGAAGAAAAGCTCTGAATAATAACTAAACAAGTTCAAGTTCTATTCATCATTTTCTAACTACCAGATTGGTAAAGATCAAAAAGTTCAGTAATAGGTTGCTGATATGAGAATGAATAAACAGACATGCACAGGTTTTAAACCAGTAAATGGTCTTGAAAAGCACTTCAGCAATAGCTATCAAAATTTTAAATGCATACACTAGCAATTTCACTTAGAGGAATGTACTCCATAGAGACTCTTAAAACATATTCTGTTGCTGTATACAAAGACAAAGACTAAGGACAATAGTGCAAGGACAGTCATTGCAACATCAATCACAAAAGACTAGACACAATTAAACATCCCTCAATTTTACTTCAATAATTATGATCCCTTTATGATAGAATATACCAACTTCTCATAGAGAAAAAAGTCCATCTCTAATTGATTTTATGGAACAATCTCCAAGATTATACTGTAAGGTGAAAAAAGCAAGGCACTGGATGGGAAGGAAAGGAGACAGAGGGAGAATGAAGGGAAGGACTAGGTAAGTAATATTTTGGGAGAATGAAGGGAAGGACTAGGTAAAAAATATTTTGAAAAGATACATAAGAATGTCAGTAATAGACACTCTCCTCAAAATAAAGCTCGATTAGATTACTTTTTCTTATGTTTTGCTCCTTTTTTCCCCTCTCATATAGGAGTGGCCAATTAAACAATGAATTTGTATTTAAGTACATCCATTATTATAAGAAACTTTTTGTTTCAAAGGACAGTTCCATTTGGCTCCTTCTGACACTGAGAATTTAAAATTTAAAATGTTATTTAGCTTTTTATTAACCCAAATGTTTAACTGGTACATTTAAAGACCCATAAAATAAGTGTTAATATTCAGACTATAATGAAATGCTTTCTAAATCATTAAAAAGATGAAATTGAATATAGTTTTGGGATTAAAAATCTTCTAATAGCTTTCTCTGAAAAATGACAGATTACATATGAATTCATATTAGTTAGCCATATACACATATGTGAAATGTGTGTTTGTGTATGTGTGCATGTTTGTATACACATATATATACATTTTGTGTGTGTATGCACACACCCGTGCACCAGGGACTTCTATGACAAAGAAAACATACTTCCATAAAAATACATACATATTTGCCTTTATGAC
This sequence comes from Tamias sibiricus, assembly GCA_025594165.1. Classification (NCBI taxonomy): domain Eukaryota; kingdom Metazoa; phylum Chordata; class Mammalia; order Rodentia; family Sciuridae; genus Tamias; species Tamias sibiricus. The sequence goes on along the minus strand of CM046663.1, from coordinate 134,555,221 downwards.
ACAAAGGGAATAGGAGGGTAGAGGTTCACTGTGCCCTCTAGCCCCTAAACTTCTTTCATGGATGTCAGGTTAATATGCTTTGGAATTTTATGATTAACAGTACACAAGTCAGGTTTACGAAGGCAAAGATATCATCATAAACAGTGGCTCTCAATGTTAGATGTCACAAAACTCCCCTTAAAAAATGTACTAAAATTGGAGATTACCAGGCCCCATCTCCCATGGTTCTTTCAATAAGTTGGGCCTAATGATATGCATTTGAACAAATATCACAGGCAAATCTGAAGCTAGAAGACCACATCCTGAGAAAATGGCCTTGAAAGCTACTCTATAACAGTGCTCTGCAAAGGGAAGACATAGATTTCAGGAGCAGAGAAAAAAACAGTAGTTCTATTTCCACTTATTTTTTAATTCACTTTCCTAAAAATTTGTTTTATATGTATATATTATTTTACAAAGCACACTGGCATAATAGAACATGAAAATAACTTACAAGAAACATATATGTATCGGAAAAGTAGGCTCAATATTTCTTTAAAGTGATAGGGTGCCTAATCAAAGCAGTTCAGAGACTACTGGACTAAATAACCTGAATTTTCCTCTATCCTGCTTAGTTACTTTAACCTTAAATGGGAATAAATAAATGACTTGGAAGCTCCTGAAGCTACTAGGCAACTCTCCCTCTCTGTAATATTCCAGGGTTGTCCCTGATCCCAAGGAGGCGTGGCCAGCCAGTGGATCCACTCCCTGTGATGATCTTTAATCTTTGCCTTATTACCTGGAGAAGCTAAGGGAACAGAGAGTTTCTTTTTTATGAGACATTTTCCATACTGTGGAAAACAGTATGCTATTTCCCATGGAAATGATGCTATTTAAAGTGGTTAGATTTTATACTAGAAAGTATTAATGTATATGTGTACTTATATATGTACATTTTTATGACTCATCTTAAAGACCTACCTTTTAGAATATCAAATCTATATGAATAACTGTTAGAATACCAAACCTATATGAATAACTGTTAGGAACTTGCAAACAAAACAAATTACTTATGGAAAGCAACATATTAAACAACACACTGCTTGCACTTGACCTGATTCTAAACCATGAAATACTTAACAAAAGCTTTATAATGAGAAGGAAGATGTCTTTTAAAATTATTTTCTATAGGAACCAGGAAGAATTCTAACTTCAACTGAAGAATGGGTACGATTATATGGAGATATTCTAATTTTTAAAACTGTTCTTGTGTAACTTTTGGAATATCAGTCAATTCCAAAAAATTATTGTGTGAATTTTTAATATTTTATATATATCTTCCATTTCCAAAATATTTCTGACTGTTCCATCCACCACCATCAAACATGTTTTCAGCAAGTTCAAATTTGAATAGTCTGAGAAAAAACAAGTAATAAGATAAATGAATAAGCTAAAACTTCCTTATACACTTATATTCTAAAATCCAGGTCCTACCTTTATTACTTACTTGCTGGGGTATTTATAGCAAATCATTTAGCTTAAGTCTCAGTTTTCACCTTTATAAAATGGGGATAGTAGTAAATACTCAGCCTAATTATCCTGATATTGCTGTGAAAGTTAAAGAAATAAATACATACAAGTCTTTGGAAGGTTATATAAGTATATATTTTCTAGCCAAAATGTTACTTGTTTTGTTTCCCTAATCACCAGTAAAGGGTTATGGAAACCTAAGTTATATGATGTTTAAAAATAATTCAGAAATCAAATATAAAAAACATGATATATTATCAACTTTTAGTCGATGCCATGGCTGAGTTACTACTTAATAACAAAACTAAGTTGTAGTTGCTTAACAAATTTGCAAAGTCCATGGTCCTCTTTATACAGTGATTTCTGCAATGAATCAGACTTTATTTGTAGAACTTGAAAAATCAGATATCCAGACTCAACTGTAAACCTACTGGTAAGGATGAAACATGATTGATTTAAAACTTCCACAGAGGTCTTTGATGACTAAAAACCACTCTACTCATCCCTTTAACTGAAACAAAGTTATTGAGAATTACTTTAATTTTACATTTTATAAAAAAGCTACCAAAAAAAGAATAGGCATCTATGGATAAGTTTTGGTGTTTCCCTCCATTTATATCATTAAGAATTCACAGCGTTCCTTAAAAACCTAATCTATCACACATCAGACTCTAGTCAATAGCTCCATCTACCAGATAAAGTTAAGACGACAACAACAACAACAACAACAACAACAACAAAACCCTACAAGTTTAGAACATATTTTGCTTAAAAAAGAACAGAGGTAAAATTAAAACATCTAAGACCAGTATTTTTTTCCCCTGTAATATCCTTTGGCAGACATACCTCTGGCAGATGGATCCTTTTTTGAGCATAGATAAATATAACTTTCAAAACTTTCTAAAAATAGCTATATCTCATTTTACATATTAAAACATATTCCTGAAAAACTGCATTATAGTTGATTTTTTTTTTCTTTACTATAATCATTTAAAATTCCCAGGGTGTTCTATCTCAAGTTGACAAAATGAGTATACATGTTAAGTTCCTTTCTTTCCTGCAAAGATATCACAATGGCAATTTTAAAAGTACAAAAGGAATTCAACTCATAAAGGCTCTCAGAACAGTAAAGGAAATCATATTAGCAGATGGTAGATTTTGAAGAATTTCTGAAAGACTAAAGGCTGACAATCATACTAGCATATGGGCTGTACCTCAAAGCATGCAAAGGTGGAAGCTGAAACAGAGGGTATAGCTTTTATGTCCTTTTCTTCCATTGTAGGCAACAGGTGAATAAGAAGGGCAGAAGCTGAAGTGATTTTAGAGCTAGAAGGTGATGGACCAACATTTACTTAAGAGAAGTTTTGAATGAATGCAGCAGAAATAAAGAAACAGGAGAGGCAGTCATGGTGTCACATACCTGTAATCCCAGCAACTCAGGAGGCTGAGGCAGGAGGATCTCAAGTTCAAGGCAAGCCTCAGCAACTTAGAGAGGCCCTAAGCAACTTAGTGAGAACTTGTCTCAAAATAAAAATATAAAAAGGGCTGGGAATGTGGTTCAGGGGTTGAGTGCCCCTGGGTACAATTCCTGGTACCCAAAAACAAACAAACAAACAAACAACAAAAAAAAAAAAACAGGTAAAACTTGATGGGCTCTTTCAAACTGAGCCCATCAAATGTCTAGATAAAAGAACAAACAAAAAACCCACATCCCCTTAAATATACTTCTGTGAAATTCTAGAGCTCAATTGTAAATGAAAAATCCTAACAGTTTCCAGATGGGATAAAACATGTCAACTGCAAAGGCATATATCATATTTGTTGAAAAGAACAAAATATTAGTTTCTTTTACTTAACTGTTACTTACATGAAATAGTTTTTCTGTCTTTGGAAAAACTGCAACAATATCATACAGCCGGACTCTTGAAGAAGTAGCCCTCTAATAACAGAAGAAGAGTGTTATGGTACAGTAACAAAAAATATACATACATGGAATTCTGCCCAGTGATCTAGCTACACTTACATTTCAATCACATAACACTTCTAATGTGCTTGATTTTTCTGTTCTTTCCTTTGTTATGTTGGCAGAAAAGCACATGAGAATTTAGGTACCAACAACCAACCCACTAATCATCCTCCTCCTTCCCACACTTGTTATGCTTTAAATGTATACCAAACATTGTGTCTGACATACAGCATTGTATCCACTATTTGATCTTAAAATTAGTGGATGAGCTTGCCAGACATTCACTGAGCACCTGCTATGTGCTGGACACTGGGGATACAAAATCACTATGGCATAAGTCTACCCTAAATGGAATTCACCTTTTTTTTTTTTTTCAAGACAAAAAATATACAAGACTAAGTGTCATGTGTACTATGCAATGTATGTGATACAAAGAGAATACTGCCAAACAAATATAAATTAAAACACTACATGTACAAGAAAACACCTGAGAGTCCTAGGACAGGAGAATACGTGAGTAAAGATAGCATTATTGTTTGTAAAAGAAAGTCTCAAACCTATAATGTATGTGTCTAAATGTGAAAAGACTGGAAAATAGATTCAAATGTACAATCTCTGAATGCTAGGATAAAGTGTGATATCTCTTCTTTGCTTGTTGGTACCTTCTAAATTTTTACAATTTCTTCTTCATGAAAAGGCAAGGCATAATAATAAAAGTTAGACCCAAATTTAAGAGAAGCAGCCAGTGCCTTGCTTAAGTAGGTAAGAGGGCATACTGGACAAATCTGGGCTAAGACAGGGCAGGTTACAGGCTCTGGAGAAAACTAGGATCCAGGATTCTCTCTCCTCCACCTGACCATTTCCACTTAGGATGGGAGACAAAAAGGGGCCACCAGGATGTTCATGATAACAAAAGTAAATGAAAGCCTTCACGACCTATCAAAAGTCAGCTCTATTTATGTCTATCTGAACATAGAGAACCAGAATGTTACCTTATAGCTGTATAAAATACCAAAACTGGGCTTTTCACAAGTTCTTTTGTCAACTATTATAAAGTGAGTTGGTCTGTCCTTCATCATTCCTGTTCTACCATGGAAGGGTCAGTTCTTGCTAAAGATAAAACAGGTCAAGCCGGGTGCGGTGGCGCACACCTGTAATCCCAGCACTTTGGGAGGCTGAGGCAGGAGGATCGCGAGTTCAAAGTCAGCCTCAGCAATGGTGAGGCACTTAGCAACTCAGTGTGACCCTGTCTCTAATAAAATACAAAAAAAGGGCTAGGGATGTGGCCCAGTGGTCGAGTGCCCCTGAGTTCGATCCCCGGTACCACAAAAACAAAACAAACAAACAAAAAAAAAACAGCTCACCTTCTCAGGGATTCTCTTTCTCTCTCTCCTATATGATGATCTTTCTTATCACTCGAATCTCTCCCATTTAACAAAATCTCTTTATATAGCAAGTTTCCTTCCACCAACTACCCTATGCTTTCTGTTCTCCTATGGGGTCAAATTCCTAAGCAAAAAGTCAGCAGCACACACTATTTGCAGTTTCTATCTCTATCATATCCATGGAAATGGTTTTTGCTAAGGCAACCAATGACTTTCTCATCAATAAATCCAACTGACTTTTTTTTAAGCCCTTCTCCTACTTGACTACTCTGATATATATGATGCTACCTACTCACCTTTTGTTTCTACTTTCCATTTTCCTTCCTCATTGCTTCCTACTTCTAGGGAAGTTCCTTTTCAGACTTCAATCTTGGCTCATCCTCTGTTCCACTATTAAATGGTGAAGTTCCTCAGGACTGTTCTAGATCTCTTCTTCCCATATCACACACTCAGCAGGGGGTCTCAATCCTCCCTCTACAGTGCCTCTCAAATCACCACCTCCCCCACTGTTTCTTCTTCTAATATATTCTCTGTAAAGCAAACTCCATAATCTTGTTCCCTTGGTTAAAGGCTTCAAGGACTTTCACTGCTCTTAGAATCCTCACCTAAGCCTCCCTGCCTAACTCCTTAACAGGTAGCCAGCTCACAAGGCTTTGTCCTACTGGTCTTTTCTCACTTCCTAGAACACAGTTTTCCTTTGCTTTAGGGCCTTTGTTATGTTGTTTGCAGAAACTCAGTCTTTCTTGCTTGGCACTTATATGATACTTACTGATTCTTCTGGCCCCAGTTTGAACATCAACTTATTGAGGTTATACACTCCCAGAGCATCCTTTATTTGCAACTTCCCCTTTAAAGGCATTCCTCACATCTGTAATAATTATTTGTTCAGTGCTTGTCTTAACAATTAAATTTATATGCTTTGTTAAGTTCAAGGACCATGTCTATGTTATTCAAAGCAATATTCCCAGCACCCATTTTTTGTCTGGTTCATTTGATGAGTTCAATGACTAATAGTTGACAAGGAATTTTTAATTGTGTTATCTTTATACATTCACCACAAGTAACATATAACATATTATACTGTGTGGATTCTAAGAATAAGGAAAGCAGATAGGTGTCATGGATGTGGTGGGAAGATATAAAAATGGGGTGAGATGAAATGCAACAATGTTTAACATTAACCAATACAGGTTATGAGACCAAAAGAAAAGAAAAAAATAATTAACTTACCAAAACATTGCAGTGAGATGGATCTGTAACTATAATTGTCAATCTAGTTAAAATTTTAATTGGTCTTGATTTTCCCTATAAAAAAATATCAAAAGCATAAAATAAAACTGACTGATTTTCCTCTTTACCAGTGGAAACAACTCATTAAAAGGGACTAGCTATAAGGAATAGCAAAGATGAATAAAGCCTCGTTCTCTGAGTTTATAATTCAGAAAGATAAAAATATCACATATGCATATCTAACTATATAATGAGATAATTTAAAAGTTGTAATGCTTCAGGAAGGAAGATCAACAAAGAAAGAAGTACCAAATCAATAGTAAGAAAATGTTTCAGGATATTATACTTCTTAAACAACAAAAAACCCACCTGTACAATTGGCAAAGTTGGGAAGAGGTCAGAAATAGCTACTGGTTTTTCAATTTCCTACAACAAATGACAAATAGTCATCTTAGATTATACATATTAAAGGTATAGGGCAAAATGGAAACTTGACATGAGGTTCACACACATTGTTTTAAAGAAAGAAAGCTGATTTCTTGTATTCAGGAGGACTAGATAACCTCTTTTTTTTAAAGGAAGGAAACAAAAGATCAGAGAAGCAGCTAAGAACATCAGTGAATAAAAGGGACAAAAACTAATTTTTAGACAGAAGTAATACATAAGATGCAGTTATTGGCCTAGGGAGAAATATACATAATTTATTAGTGTGCTTAAGAATTTAAGACAATAAGATAAAATATTGTAATTACAGTTCAGTTGATAACAATGCACTTTTAAACATTATTGATAGTGACTTAAATAACATTAAATCAACTTTATGAATCTTTACACCATGCCAAAGTACTTCACAAAAATCTCAATCATTTGTACAAATAAACATCAGCTCAATTGTTAACATAAAATAATAGTGCACAAAGACTACATTTAAGAAAAATTCTTATCTGCAGCTTCCACATTTCCAATATGAGCACAAATAATATTTATTAACTTAATAACTTCAGAAATCTTATCTTACCTGTTTTTTTTCCTTAAAGTCAACGACATGATTGATGGCAACAACTGAATATCCAACTGAAAAGAAAAACAGAAATACTTGTTAAGTATTTTCTTTCCTATACACACAGGCTGGGTCTACGTGAAGACTAGGAGTGCTCTTAAACACTTTGCTGGGATCCAAATTGTTCACAAAGAAGTTGATCTCTTCTGTGAGCAGGTCTGTGTTGTAGGTAATGGGTTTATACATGCTGAACTACTGCTGGAAGGCAGAACTGGGAGAGAGGGTCACAATTTATAAGCATAGAGCCATTCATTCTTTGTGCTCTTTAGTGAGGGTATGGGGGTTGAGAGCTGAGGACAAAAGAGAAGAGAATATAGGTTGAGCATCCCTAATCCCAAATCTGAAACTTTTTGAATGTCAATTGGTAAAGTCTATGCAAATATTTCAAAATCTGAAAACTTCTCAAATTGAAAACACTCTGGTTCCAAGCATTTCTGATAAGGGATTCTCAACTTATATAAGTTTTCATGAAAAATTACCTTGAAACACCTATTAGCTCTTCATTTATGCAAAGCAAACACTTGGTCAGACACACAGGTTTGAATCTTAGCACTGGGAAATTTAAAAAGGAAAAGAAAAGAGTAGGAGGCAGTTTAGCAGAGCAGTTATGGGTGGAAACTTTGTCTTCTTTCAAATCCAAACACTACCTCTTATAAGTTACGTAATGGTAGTTTCAGGTTTTTCATCTGTCAAATAGTGATAATAACAGCACTCATTTCATATGCCTAGCATGAGAATTAAATGAGATAATACACACAAATTATTTTACAAGAGTGCCAATCACATAGTCAGGGCTTTAACTACTGTTATTTATTGATGGCCTGACACTAAAGCCTTTGAACTCTGTGCTCTTTCTAATCAACACTCTCTTTCATGTCCCTATGTTCATTTTCATCACACCAAGTTAACACCTTTCACTGTTATCTTTACTATCACTTATTTCTTTTGCTTTTAACTCTATTTCCTGCCTTTCCTAAGAAGAGATGGGAGTGATGACTCCCTCACATCACCACCCACTTCTCCTTTTGAGCTGCCCACTATCAGCTGATTGGGAACTCTTTGAGGTCAGCAGCTTGCTTTACATTCCTCCTCACAGTTAACACTGCTTTGGACATTTAGTCTACTAAAGATGCATCTAAATCATAACTCTAATCTTTAAGTTATCTAAACCAATGGGATGACAAGTTATGAATATTCAAAATAAGGCATGGCAATGCCAAATTGTGGTCTTTGCTATCATCAGTTTGTCTAACTTCCTTCTTTTCTTCCTCCTTCACGTATTTATGGAGTACTCATTACTTGACAGGCCCTAAGCCAAGCACTGAGCACACGATGTAAATAAAACAGTCCTCATCCTCAAGAACTTGTGTTTCACTGGAGAACTAAGGCAATTAAACAAGTTATCATATGTAAATAATTTTTTTGTTGTCATTAAGGAAAGGTTCTATGGAAGACCCAGTAGAATGAAACATGGTTGGACAGTGGGGGCAGAAAAGAGCCCCTGGAGAAAGCAATGTTTGAAAACAAAAAAAAAAGAGAAATGTTCCTATACTTTGGTCTTTGCCTTTCACCCCGGCAAATCAACCAACCATACTTCCTTCCCATTCTTCTTTACCACTCCCAAAGTCTATGCTAAACTTTTTTTGTTATACCATTTGGAGTATCATTTGGCTACTAAACAATGTCCTTATCGTTCAGAAATGTCAAGAAGACTGTTATCCCACAAAACTTTCTCCTAGAGAACTCTTCATCTGGTATCTTAGGAGTAATCCCCCAATCAATCTTTGGTGTATTTTCTTAAATTCAAATATCTGAAGCTTATCACTGGGTTCTTATATAACATCATAAACTAAAAATGGAGGCTTTGTCTTCTTTAGTTTGAAAAATTTCCACAGACAAAAAAGCAGTCTTTTGCCTTTTGACTCATAAGCTAAGATGACCTCGTATTTCATATTTTTTTTCCAGGTTCCAGGACTGAACCCAGGGGTGCTTAACCACTTAGCCACATCCTCCAGCCCTATTTATTTTGAGACAGGGTCTCACTAAGTTGCTGAGGCTGGCTGTGAACTTGTGATCCTCCTGCCTCAGCCTCCTGAGCCACTGGGATTACAGGCATGCATCATCGCACCCAGCCTTTCATTTGATTTTTAAAGAAACTACTATTATCTGAGGAAGCTAGAAAGAAATAAGAAATTTAAAAAGGGGGATCTCAAGAAGATAGAAGGGAGAATAGTGGAGCCAAGGAAGGAGATTAAGAAGGAGAAAGGAGGATTAGGAAAGGGAGGAACTGCTGAATAAAATTGACTAAACTAAACTATGTGCATGTATGAATATATCATAATGAACTACACTTTTATGTATAACTATAATGCACCAACCAAAAAAAAATTAAATAGAAGGAAGACCAACAGAGTAGAGGAAGTATATTGGGGGAGGGAAGAAGGAAGGAAAAGAGGAAGTACTGAAGATTGAAATGGAGCAAATTATGTTATATGCATTTATGATGATGTCAAAATGAACCCCATTGTAATATATAAGACACTAATAAAAAACATTTAAAAATGAAAAAGAAATAGAGAATGACTAACACTGCACATAACTGACATGTCTTTCAAGCATATTTTAAACTGGGTAATTCTCTAAAGAAATCATTATAACTTTTCTGTATCTGTTTTTAAAAAGATGTCCAGTTTATTTATTCCACTAGCATTAACTGAGTAACTATTATGTTCCACTGCCTGCTGATTGACTATATTGGGCATAATAAGGTAACAGAAGAATACATGGTCCATTTCTAAAGAAGCTCATGTATTCAATAAGGGGACAGCATCAGGAAAAGCTTCACTGAGAAGGTAATACTTGGAGTTACATTCAGGAAAATTCATTTTGTAGAAACTGCTAAAAAATATTAATGCTAAATGGTCCAAATAATTATGTCTACCCTCTTCATTCTACTGATAAGTACAGAGATGAAATGTTAATTAGTAGCTGCAATGGAAAGAATCCTTTTTCTGTGGATACAGTTGAATCTTTGGATTCAACCAAACATGGTCAGAAAACATTTTTCGGGGCTGGGGAGAATGGACTATGACTGTACTATGCAGATTGTTTCCACTTAATTATGTCCTAACCAATACATATACCAACAATTTACATAGCATTTGCATTATGCTGATTATTATAAGCAATGTAAAGATGACTTACACTACACTACACACGAGGATTTTTATGTGATGGTTTCTACCATTACCTCTACGAAACAGCAATAATCAGCTCTCACAAGGACCTGAGACTGTTCTCTTAGGAATGGATGTTACTGCACCAACCTCTTTATTCTTTCATTTCCTCTATACCCATACTTTACAGTCGAATGGGAAATAAAAACCGTGACAAACTCTAATAACTAAAACAGAGTCCCATCTCTTGGGCTTTAGCTGCCCTTTGATTCAAACATAATAACATTCTGACATTCTAGCCATGGTGTCCACTCCCTCCTGTGAGGTATGTCTTGTGCCCAACATATCTTTCCTCTTAAGTATTATTGTTCCAAACTTACACTCCTATGTCTTCCCCATTCTCTGACTCTCCGCACTCCCTGACTGTGCTCCAGTTTCCAGCACTTGCTTAGACCCGGTACTGAGAGTCAGAAAGAACTGACTAATAGCACTGGTTCAGGTGACTGTACATTAGGAGTCCAGCCCTGGCATCTGCCACACATCAGCTATGGGGCCCCAAGCAAATCCTTCGCCCTCCTTGGGCCTGTTCCCTCAACTAAAAGAAAAAAAAAAAAAAAAGGAAAGGAACAGAACCATTTAAAAAGTCCTCTAGAATCTTTGAGTTTCCCACGCCAGGGATCAGGGCAACACGGGGCTGGCATCAGCTTCTAGTGACATCCCAGAGAACCCAGGAGACCTGAACGAGGACTGCTAGACCGATCGAGCAAGGCCCAATGGTCTGGGGACAGCGAGGGGTAGGCGCTGCGACCCGCGAGGCCAGGGAGACTCACGGTGAGCGGCGGTCTCCACGAGTCCGCGAAGAGCCTTCGGGTCGGAACCCGCTCTTAAGTCCAAATCTGCAAACACCGCCATGGTGAAGTCCCATGAGCGCCCGCGCGCACTTCTGCGCAACCGCCGGCCCGCCCCGGGGCATGCTGGGAGTTGTGGTCCGGCGCGGCCTGCTCTCTGACTGACTACTTCGGGGATGCTCAGGGACTTTCTTTGCCTTCAAGCCCCGGCAAAACTTAGCGTTTTCAAATCCACAGCCTCACTTCAGTCCCTCTTTGTCTTGTGAATGACAATGTTTGTTTGGAGGGGTTCAAATGTCCCAACATCCCTCTTACCATGCATAAAGTGGTTCTTTTGAAATGCACCCGTAGGGCAGCAATTGAGCACTTAGTACGAAATAGTCATTTCTGCTAGGGGCCAGTAAGCGCCATTTAAAGAGTAGTAAAGAATCTGGTGTTGTTTTTTGTTTTTGTTTTGTTCTTTTTTTTTTCTTTCTCCAAAGTCCATTGCGTTAGAAAATGGAATTTTAAGTTTAAAATAGACTTAACGGAAAGGGGCGTGTGTGTATGAGAGAGAGAGAGAGACCCTAAGACTGAGAGAGAGAGAGAGAGAGAGAGAGAGAGAGAGAGAGAGAGAGAGACCCTAAGACTTCAAAAGAGGACTGCCTGAAAGAAGTATTTTTGCAGTCAGAACTGGCATGCTCTTCTCTGTTGCACTTAAGAACTTCCACCACTAGATGGCAGAGCTCTCCCTAGGATGAACGGTTAGCGCCAACATTGGCCTAGCCAGACAAGTTCTACAGTCACAAAACTGAAATGTTTTTACAGTTTTCCATCTGAGAAATGTACAAGGTGTATACCACACATTCAATGCTTCCACTTTCCTGAATTTTGTGTAAATTAATGCTTGAAGATTGTTTGATCAATTATCTGACAACATAAACTTGTGAAACTACCATATAGTTTACTGTCAGTACTTCCCAGACTATCTGCATCAAAGGACCAGTCTCCTTCTCTCTCACCTGACAGCATGTGGTCTCTTGTGCATTACCAGTAAGCAGCTCCAGCCTTTTGTGACTACTCAGTATGACATCATCTGAAGTGCCCCTACCCAGCTGAAATAAGAGCAGCCAGCTTGTGTATTGGCACTAATTATCAGTGCTATTTCTAAACATTTTCATTTTCTGCATTTACTGATCACAATCTATTCTATGAAATAATATAAGAAAATTTTCCAAACATGAAGAATGAATTGCAAAATCAAATACAAGAGGCTTATAGGACATCAAATGTATAAAATCACAACAGATTCACACCAAGGCACATTATAATGAAAAGGCCTAGCATACAGAATGAGAAGAGAATTTTAAAAGCCACAAGAGAAATGAATCAGATTACATATAGGAGGAAACCAATTAGGATCTCTGCAGATTTTTCAACTCAGAGGCTGAAAGCTAGAAGATCCTGGAACAACATTTACCAAGCACTGAAAGAAAATGGATGTCAACCAAGAATCTAATATCCAGCAAAATTAAGCTTTAGATTTGAAGACGAAATAAAAACCTTCCAGAAGATGGCCGACAGGAGGGAGATGCCCTCTGGACATAGTTACTAAAAGACGCTTAGTGGGAAGTTTGAGCGCGTTACTAGCAATTCTCTTGCAACTGAAAGGGAGCTGAGACAGTCATGCAACTCTGGACAGTGAAATACAACGATCTCCAGAACACGACAGGCAGGGGCAGAGTCAGAGCAGTCCACAGTCTGAAGCAGCGCTCTCTGCGCTGCAGGATCAGCCTGAAGAAGCGCTGTCTGCACTGCAGGCGCAGCTGCCCGATAACATTGCAGCAAGGGGACGATCCACACAGCGGCTTTGAAACCCATTAGCGAGGAAGGATAGAAAGGAGCCTAGAAGCATGAGTGGTGTCCACATAGAGCTCTTTCACACAACTTGCCAAGCCGATCCTGCACGCTCTGGAGTGACACAAAGGTCTGCGGAACTGCTGTGGAACAGAAGGAGAGCACCGCCATCTTTGAGAAAAACAGTGGCCACCCGGACAAAGAGCAAGGCAGAAAGGAAGAACAGCTACAGACATCCAGGGAGCCACCAACGCTCTGAGAACAGTGCACACCTGGGTGAGACTCAGGTAACCAGCAGGGGAGGGTGTGTCTGAGGCCGGCCCAGCGGCCCCAAGAAGCTACAACTGTTGATGGGCGTGGGGAAAGGGTGCCTTCTGGAGGGTTCCTTTCCTGATGCCATTCATCTGCTGACACACAACCTCCCTGAGCCACTCTTCCGCTGGGCCATTCTGCCACTGGCCAAAGGTGCACCTTGACTCCACTAAAAGGATCGCTCACTGTCTAGACGCGATCCGATACAGTTCGCTTAAACTGGAAAGAAAAAAGGAGGGCTTCCAAGGGTCTGTTTTGTTTGAGACTTGGGGTTCGACTTTTTTTTGTTAGTTTGCTTGTTTTGTTGGTTTTATGTTGTTGTTGTTTTGTTTTTTTGTTTTTTGTTTTGTTTTGTTTTGCTTTGTTTTTTGCATTGATTGTTAGTGTGTTTGTTTGCTTCTGCTCCTCTTTTCTTTCCTTCTTTATTTCTCTTTATTTCCTTCTCACTTTTGCATCTTTTCTTATTCCTTCATCTTTCCTATTTACACCCTGTCAGTGCATACTTAACAGAGGCAAAAACAAGTTATATGCAGAATTTGGGATTTCTAGAACGGGCGCAATTGAACTGTATAGCAAAGCGGTGTTATATAGTTCACTCTCTATTTTCTTGACTCTCTCTCTCCTCTCTCTTAAACCAATTCCTACTCTTTTGTCATTTTTTTTCTTTTCCATCTTACTTTATTTCTTCTCTCAACAGCTGCATAAGTTAGGTTTATATATAAATTGGTCTTTCCACCTAATTGTTCACTCCATTCTCTTTCCTCTCTCGTCTACTGATACTAAACCACTTCCACTAAACCACTTCCATAGAACTCTCTTTTCATACTTTCTAAGAAAGAACAATTCAAGACACTCACTTCCTTCTTCCTAAACATAGCACCTCTGTGTCCAATACTTGAAGCTATAAAACACCATCAGAAGCATACAGAGTAAATTGAAAAAATATCTGGGTTAACTAAATCTGTACATTATGATCAAACTTGGATTGTCTGAATAGAAAATGTTAGATTTTAAAGTGTAAAGGAATTATAAGGGGATCTGATAGCATTGTACTACAGAAACAACATAAGGCTTTAAGGTAAAATCGAAATAGTCAAGGTCCCACAGTGCAGGAAGAAAAGACACACAAGCAACATGAAAAAAAAAACAAGGGAAGACAGTGACACAAACAAATCAAGATACCTCATCAGTAGATTTCATGGCAAACACAGTTGGTCAAATGCCAGAGATGGAATTTAGAAATTACATATTCCAAATGTTTATGGTATTTAAGAATGAACTCAAAAATGAGATGAGGGAGCAAATACAGGTGGCAAAAGATCATTTTGACAAAGAACTCCAAAAACATATACAGGAAGTAAAAGATTACTTCAATAGGGAAATAGAGGCTCTAAAGAGAAACCAAACAGAAATTCCAGAAATGAAGGAAGCAATAAACCAAAATAAAATTTCAATTGAAAGCATCACCAACAGAGTAGACCATTTGGAAGAAAGAACCTCAGACAATGAAGACAAAATATATATCCTAGAGAAGAATTTAGATTACACAGCAAAACTCGTTGGAAATTAAGAACATAACATCCAAGAATTATGGGACAACATAAAAAGAACAAACTTAAGAATGATTGGCGTAGAGGAAGGGGCAGAGTTTCAAGCCAAAGGAATGAGGAATTTATTTAATGAAATAATTACAGAAAATTTTCCAAACTTGAGGAATGAATGGGAAAACCAAGTTCAAGAGGCTTACTGAACACCAAACAAACAAAATCACAATAGATCCACACCAAGACACATTATAATGAAAATGCCTAATATACTGAGCAAGGAGAGAATACTAAAAGCCACAAGAGAAAGGAAGTAGATTACATATAGGGGGAAACCAATCAGACTATGTTCAGATTTTTCAACCCAGACCTTAAAAGCAAGAAGATCCTGGAATAGCATATTTCAAGCTCTGAAAGAAAAGGGATGTCAACCAAGAATCTTATATCCAGCAAAATTGAGCTTTAGATTCGAAGATGAAATAAAAACCTTACACGACAAGCAAAAGTTAAAAGATTTCACAACTCGAAAGCCAGCACTTCTGAACATCCTGGGCAACATTTTTCATGAAGAAGAAGAGAAAGATAACAATGAAAATCAACAAAGGGAGATATTAAACTAAGGGAAATACCAACCAAAAGAGAAACCAAATCAAGCTAAAGACCATAATACAAATAAAAATGGATGGGAATAAAAATCACATCTCAATAGTAACCCTGAATGTTAATGGCCTAAACTTGCCAATCAAAAGACATAGATTATCAGAATGGATTAAAAGAAACGACCCAACAATTTGCTGTCTCCAAGAAACACACCTTGTAGAAAAACACATCAACGGACTGAAAGTGAAAGGCTGGGAAAAGTCTTATCACTCACATGGCCTGTGGAAACAAGCAGGGGTTACCATTCTCATATCAAATAAGGTAGACTTCAAACCAAAACTAATCAAGAGGGACAAAGATGGATATTTCTTACTACTCAAGGGTACCATTCATAAACAGGATATAACAATCATAAATCTATATGCCCCAAATAATGGAGCACCTACATTCATCAAACAAAGTCTTCTCAAGTTCAAGAGTAAAATAGACCACAACACAGTTATTCTAGGGGACTTCAACACACCTCTCTCACCAATGGATAGATCATCCAAACAAAAGCTAAACAAAGAAACTTTAAGCCTCCTTAAAACAATTAATAATTTAGACCTAATGGACATATATAGAATATTTCATCCCTCAGTAAACGAATACACTTTTTTCTCAGCAGCACATGGCTCTTTCTCCAAAACAGACCATATATTAGGTCATAAGGAAACTCTCAGAAAAAATATAAAAAAATAGAGATACTACCCTGCATTCTATCAGACCATAAAGGGATGAAATTGGAAATCAACGACAAAACAAGGATTAAGAAAAACTACTCCAACAACTGGAAGCTAAACAACATGCTACTGAATGAACAAGGGGTTGAAGAAGACATCAAAGAGGAGATTAAAAAATTCCTAGAGGTAAATGAGAACACAGATACAACGTACAGAAATCTCTGGGACACTATGAAGGCAGTAGTAAGAGGAAAATTCATTACACTTGAGTTCATTCCTTAAGAGAAAAAAAACCCAACAAATAAATGACTTAACATCACACCTCAAAGTACTAGAAAAAGAAGAACATACCAACACCAAGAGCAGTAGAAGACAGGAAATAATTAAAATCAGAGCAGAAATTAATGAAATTGAGACTAAGGAAACCATTCAAAGAATTGAGAAGACTAAAAGTTGGTTCTTTGAAAAAAATAAACAAAATTGACAGACCCTTAGCGATGCTAACAAAAAGAAGAGAAAAAACTCAAATTACTAACATTCGTGATGAAAAAGGGAATATCACAACAAATACCTCAGATATACAGAAGATAATTAGAAATTACTTTGAAAACTTGTACTCTAATAAAACAGAAAATATTGAAAACATTGACAGATTTCTAGAGTCATATGGTTTGCCTAAACTGGAACTGGAGGCTATACACAACTTACACAGACCGATTACAAGTGAAGAAATAGAAGACATCATCAAAAAGCTACCAACAAGGAAAAGTCCAGGACCTGATGGGTTTACAGCCGAGTTCTATAATACTTTCAAAGAAGAACTAATACCAATGCTCTTCCAACTATTTCAAGAAATAGAAAAAGAGGGAGCTCTTCCAGACTCTTTCTATGAGGCCAATATTACATTAATTCCAAAGCCAGGCAAAGACACATCCAAAAAAGAAAACTTCAGGCCCATATCTTTAATGAACATAGATGCAAAAATCCTCAACAAAATCCTGGCAAATTGGATACAAAAACATATCAAAAAGATAGTGCACCATGATCAAGTGGGGTTTATCCCAGGGATGCAAGGCTGGTTCAACATTCGGAAATCAATCAACATAATACATCACATCAATAGACTTAAAGACAAAAATCATATGATCATCTCAATAGACGCAGAAAAAGCATTTGACAAAATACAACACCCCTTTATGTTCAAAACACTGGAAAAACTAAGAATATCAGGAACATATCTCAACATTATAAAAGCTGTTTATGCAAGGCCCTGAGCTAACATTATCTTAAATGGAGAAAAATTGAAAGCATTCCGTCTAAAAACTGGAACAAGACAGGGATGCCCCCTTTCACCACTGCTATTTAACATAGTACTGGAAACCCTGGCCAGAGCAATTAGACAGACGAAAGAAATTAAAGGGATCCAGATAGGAAAAGAAGAGCTTAAATTAGCACTATTTGCTGATGACATGATAATATACCTAGAAGACCAAAAAAAACTCTACCAGAAAACTTTTACAACTAGTAAATAAATTTGGCAAAGTTGCAGGATACAAAATCAATACACATAAGTCAAAGGCATATTTGTACATCAGTGACAAAGCCTCTGAAAGGGAAATGATGAAAACTACCCCATTTACAATAGCATCAAAAAAAAAAAAAATACCTGGGAATCAACGAAAGAGGTGAAAGACCTCTATAACGAAAATTATAGAACACTAAAGAAAGAAATTATAGAAGAACTCAGAAGATGGAAAGACCTACCTTGTTCTTGGATAGGTAGAATTCATATTGTCAAAATGTCCAAACGGGGGCTGGGGTTGTGGCTCAGCGGCAGAGCGCTCGCCTCGCACGTGCGCAGCCCGGGTTCGATCCTCAGCACCATGTAAACATAAATGCATTGCATTGTGTACAACTAAAGTAAATAAATAAATATTTTAAAAAAATGTCCAAACGACCAAAAGCACTATAAAGATTTAATGCAATTCCAATCAAAATCCCAATGTCATTCTTCTAAGAAATAGAAAAAGCAGTCATGAAATTCATCTGGAAAAATAAGAGACTCAGAATAGCCAAAGCAATCCTGAGCAAGAAAAGTGAAGCAGGGGGCATCACCATACCAGTCTTTAAATTATACTATAGAGCAATAGTAACAAAAACAGCATGGTATTGGCACCAAAACATACTGGTGGACCAATGGTACAGAATTGAGGACACAGAGACTAATACATATAATTTCAGCTATCTTGTATTAGACAAAGGCGCCAAAAATGTACAGCAGAGAAAGGATAGCCTCTTCAACAAATGGTGCTGGGAAAACTGGAAATCCATATGCACCAAATTGAAATTAAACCTTTATCTCTCACCATGCACAAAACTCAATTCAAAATGGATCAAGGACCTAGGAATTAGACCAGAGACAATACGCCTAATAGAAGAAAAAGTAAGCTCCAATTTCCAACATGTCGGATTAGGCCCCAAGTTCCTTAATAAGAATTCTGTAGCGCAAGAATTACTACCAAGAATTAATGAATGGGATAGATTTAAACTAAAAAGCTTCTTCTCAGCAAAAGAAACAATCAGTGAGGTGAATAGAGAGCCACCTAATTGGGAACAAATATTTAATACATGCACATCAGATAGAGCACTAATTTTTAGAATATATAAAGAACTCAAAAAACTTAACACCAAAAAAACAAATAACCCAATCAATAAATGGGCTAAGGAATTGAGAAGACACCTCTCAGAAGAAGATATACGATTAATCAACAAATACATGAAAAAATGCTCAACATCGCTGGCAATTAGAGAAATGCAAATCAAAACTACTCTAAGATTTTATTTCACTCCAGTCAGAATGGCAGCTATCAAGAACACAAGCAACAATAAATGTTGGAGAGGATGTGGGGAGAAAGGCACACTCATACATTGCTGGTGGGACTGCAAAATGGTGCAACCGTTATGGAAAGCAGTATGGAGATTTCTTGGAAAATTGGGAATGGAACCACCCTATGACCCAGCCATCCCACTCCTGGGTCTATTCCCAAAGGACTTAAAAACAGCAGATTACAGTGACACAGCTATCTCAATGTTTGTAGCTGTGCAATTCACAATAGCTAGGTTGTGGAACCAACCTAGATGTCCCTCAGTGAATGAGTGGATTAAGAAAATGTGGCATATACACACAATGGAATTTTACTCAACAATAAAAGAAAATAAAATAATGGCATTCACAGGTAAATGGATGAAGTTGGAAGATATAATGCTAAGTGAAGTTAGTCAGTCTCAAAAATCCAAGTATCAAATGTTTTCTCTGATATAAGGAGGCTAGTTCACAGTATTGTTGGATGGGGGTACATAGGAGGATTAGAGGAACACTAGAATGGTCAAAGGGAAGGGAGGGAGCAAGAGGGGAGGGAGGGGGAGAAAAGAAAAAAAAGGTGGTTGAATGAGACGGATATCATTTTCAAATGCATGATTGAATTGTACGAAATATACTTTGTATACAAACAGTTGTATGTAAAAAGATGCTATATACGGGCACTATGAATTGTAATTATTATAAATTAAAAAATAAATTAAAAAAAAACCTTCCATGATAAAAGTTAAAAGAATTTACAACTAGAAAACCTGCACTACAGAACTTCCTCAGCAAAATATTCCATGAGGAGGAAACGAAAAACAACAATGAAAATCAGCAAAGATGGGTATTACACTAAAGGAAAAACTAATCAAAGGAGAAACCAAGTTGAGTTAAATGCCAAAAATAAAGAAATATGACCAGGAATACAAATCATGTCTCAATAATAATCCTGAATGTTAATGCCCTCAACTCACCAATCAAAAGACATAAACTGACAGATTTATTTTTTTTCAAAGAACCAACTTTTTGTTCTGTTAATTTTTTTCAATTTTTTGTTGTTCTTGTTGTTTCAATCAATTCATTTATTTCAGCTCTGATTTTAATGATTTCCTGTCTCCTACTGCTTTGGGTGTTAATTTGTTCAACACCCAACATATGCTGCCTTCAAAAGACTCATCTCATAGGAAAAGCCATCCACAGACTGAAGGTGAAAGATTGGGAAAAAACATACCACTCACATGGACTGTGAAAACAAGCAGGGGTCTTCATCTTCATATCAAATAAAGTAGACTTAACTTAGACTTAACAGACATCATCCATCAATAAGCAAATACACTTTCTTCTCAACAGCACATGGATCCTTCTCTAAAATAGACCATATGTTATGCCACAAAGCAACTCTTAGCAAATATAAAAAATAGATATACTCTCCTGCATTCTATCAGATAATGGAATGAAACTAGAAATCAATGATAAAATAAAAAATAGAAGCTACTCCAACACCTGAAGATTCAATAATATGCTATTGAATGAACAATGGGTTGCAAAAGACATCAAGGAGGTGATTAAAAAATTCTTAGAGGTGAATGAGAACACTGATACAACATATTGAAATCTCTGGGACATTATGAAGGTAGTACTAAGAGGAAAGTTAATTGCATGGAGTTCATTCCTTTTTTTTTTTTTCTTTTCCACCCCCCACCAGGGATTGAACTCAGGGGCACTCAACCACTGGGCTGCATCCCCAGCCCTTTTTTGTATTTTATTAGAGACAGGGTCTCACTATATTGCCAAGTGCCTCGCCATTGCTAAGGCTGGCTTTGAACTCTTGATCCTCCTGCCTCAGCCTCCAAAGTGCTGGGATTACAGGTGTGTGCCACTGCACCAGGCTTGAGTTCATTCCTTAAAAGAAGAAAAAGTCAACAAATAAATGACCTAACATTACATCTCAAAGCCCTAGAAAAAGAAGAACAAATCAACACCCAAAGCAGTAGAAGACAGGAAATCATTAAAATCAGAGCTGAAATCAATGAAATTGAAACAACAGAAACAATTGAAAAAATTGACAAATCAAAAAGTTGGTTCTTTGAAAAAATAAATAAAATTGATAACCCCTGAGCCATGCTAAATGAAGAGAAGGAAAGAGAAAACTCAAATTACTAAGATCCATGATGAAAAAGGAAATATTGTGACAGACACACAGAAATACAGAAGATAATTAGAAATTAACCTGAAAATTTGTACCCCAACAAAATAGAAAATATCGAAGGCATCAACAAATTTCTAGAGTAATATGATTTGCCCAAACTGAATCAGGATGATATACACAAGTTAAACAGATCAATTTCAAGCAATGAAGTAGAAGATGCCATCAGAAGCCTACCAACCAAGAAAAGCCAGATGGCTACATAGCTGAGTTCTACAAGACCTTCAAAGAAGAACTAATACCAATACTCTTAAAATTATTTCATGAAATAGAAAAAGAGAGAACCCTTCTAAAATCATTCTATGAGGACAATATCACCCTGATTCCAAAAGCAAAGACACATCAAAGGAAGAAAACTTCAGATCAATATCTCTAATAAAGATAGATGCAAAAATTCTCAAGAAAATTCTGGCAGGGGCTGGGATTGTGGCTCAGCGGTACAGCGCTCGCCTAGCACGTGCGTGGCCCGGGTTCGATCCTCAGCACCACGTACAAATGAACGCATTGTGTACAACTAGAGCAAATAGGTAAATATTAAAAAAAAATTCTGGCAAATTGAATACAAAAACATATCAAAAAGGTAGTACACCATGATCAAGTGGGGTTCATCCCAAGGATGCAAGTTTGGTTCAACATATGGAAATCAATAAATGTAATTCATCACATCAATAGACTTAAAGATAAGAATTACATGATCATCTCAAAATAGATGCAGAAAAAGCATTCAACAAAATACAGCACCCCTTCATGTTCAAAACACTAGAAAAAACTAGGGATAACAGGAATATTGTAAAAGCTATCTATACTAAGCCCCAGGGCAACATAATTCTAAATGGAGAAAAAATGAAAGCATTACCTCTAAAAACTGAAACAAGATAGAGATACCTCTTTCACCACTACTATTTAACATAGTTCTTGAAATTTTAGTCAGAGCAATTAGACACAAGAAATTAAAAGGATACAGACAGGAAAAGAAGAACTCAATTTTTCACTATTTGCCAACAATATGATTCTATACCTAGAAGATAAAAAATACCCACCAGAAAACTTCTAGAACTAATGAATTAATCTGGCTAAGTAGCAGAATATAAAATCAATACCCATAATATAAAGACGTCTCTGTACATCAGTGACAAATCCTCTGAAAGAAAAACTAAGAAAAATTTCCCATTTACAATAGCCTAAAAAAAAAAAATACTTGGTAGTCAACTTAACAAAAGAGGTGAAAGACATCTACAATGAAAATTACAGAACACTAAAGAAAGAAATTAAAAAAGACTTTAGAAGATGGATGGAAATATCTCCCATTTTCTTGGATAGGCGGAATTAATATTGTCAAAATGACCATACTACCAAAAGCACTATACAGATTTAATGCAATGCCAATCAAAATCCCAATGACATTCCTCATAAAAATAGAAAAAATCAGTCATGAAATTCATCTGGAAAAATAAGAGACCCAGAATAGCTAAAGCAATCCTTAGCAAGAAGAGTGAAACAGGTGGCATCACTATACCAGACCTTAAACTATATTACAGAGCAATAGTAAAAAAAAAAAAATGGCATGGTATTGGCACCAAAATAGACTTGTAGACCAATGGTACAGAATAGAGGACATAGAGACAAACCCACATAAATACAGTCATCTCATATTAGACAAAGGTGCCAAAAACATATGTTGGAGAAAGGATAGCCTCTTCAACAAATGGTGCTGGGAAAACTGGAAATCCATATACAACAAAATGAAATTAAGCCCCTATCTCTCACCATGGACAAAACTCAACTCAAAGTGGATCAAGGACCTAGGAATTAAACTAGAGACCCTGAGCCTAATAGAACAAAAAGTAGGCCCAAATCTTCATCATGTCAGATTAAGCCCCAACTTCCTTAATAAGATCCTATAGTGCAAGAAATAAAATCAAGAATCAATAAATGGGATGGATTCAAATTAAAAGCTGCTTTTCAGCAAAAGAAACAATCAGTGAGGTAAACAGAAAGCCTACAGAATGGGAACAAATTTTTACCAGACACACATCAGATACAGCATTAATCTCTAGGATATATAAAGAACTCCAAAATCTTAACACCAAAAAATAAATAAATAAATAAATAAATAAATAAATAAATAAATAAAAATAACTCAATCAATCAATGGGCCAAGGAACTGAAAAGACACTTCTCAGAAGGTGATATACAAGCAATCAATATATGAAAAAAAAATTTTCACCATCTCTAGCAATTAGAGAAATGCAAATCAAAACCACTCTAAGATTTCATTTCACTCCAGTCAGAATGGCAGCTATCAAAAATACAAACAACAATAAATGCTGGCGAGGATGTGGGGGAAAAGGCACACTCATACATTGCTGGTGGGACTGCAAATGAGTGCAATCAATATGGAGAGCTGTATGCAGATTCCTTGGAAAACTGGGAATGAAACCACCATTTGACCCAGCTATCCCACTTCTTGGTTTACACCCAAAAGACTTAAAAACAGCATAATATAGTAATGCAGTCACATCAATGTTTATAGCAGCATTCACAATTCACACTAGCTAAATTGTGGAGCCAAATAGGTGCCCTTCAGTAGGTGAATGGATAAAGAAAATGTGGTATATATACATAATGGAATATTACTTAGCATTAAAAGAGAGTAAAATCATGGCATTTGCAGGTAAATGGATGGAGTTGGAGAATATTATGCTAAGTGAAGTAAGCCAATCCCACAAAACCAAATGCTGAATGTTTTCTCTGATATGAGGAAGCTGATCCATAATGCAGATGGGGTGGGGAGCATGGGAGGAATGGAGGAACTTTAGATAGGGCAAAGGGGAGGGAAGGGAGAGGAGGGTGCAAGTGGGTAGGAAAGACGGTGGAATTAGATGGATACCATTATCCCAAGTACATGTATGAAGACAGGAATGGTGTGATTATACTTTGTGTACAACCAGAGACACGAAAATTGAAAATTGTACTCTACATGTGTACCATGAATTGAAATGCATTCTTCTGTCATATATATCAAATTAGAATTAATAAATGAATTTTAAAAATACAACTTAAAAAGTTGTTATGGAGGAAATCAAAGGAAGAACAATGGTATGTGGAAAAGATACATGTTGATAACTTTAGTGAATGGAGAAAAAAGGACTGGAAGTTGAATGAGAGTTGTTTTTTTTTTTTTAATTCAAGTAAAATAAGTGATCATATTAGGGTTCTCCAGAGAAACAGAACCAAAAGTGTGTAGGATTTGTGTGTGTGTGTGTGTGTGTGTGTGTGTGTGTACGCGTGTGCATGAGCGCGCGTGTTATAAGGAATTAACTCAAGTTATTATGGAGGCTGACAAGTCCCAAGATTTGTAATCAGCAAGGTGGCAACCTGAGAGAGCTGATGGTGTAAGCTCTAGTCTGAGCCCAAAGGCCTGAGAACCAGGATTGCTGATGGTACAGTTCTAGTCCAGGCAAGGCAGGCAGGCTGAAGACCCAGGAAGAGCTGACATTTCAGATGGAGTCTAAAGGCAGGGAATAGCTAATATTTCAGCCCAAGGGCAGTCAAGCAGGAGGAATTCTCTTTTATTGAGGGAATTCTCTTTTCACTGTATTCATCTTCAACTGATTGGATGAAGACCACCAACCTTAAGGAGGTCCACCTCCTTTACTAGTCTACTTATCAAAATGCTAATCTCATTCAGATATGCACTTATAGTTGCATCCAGAATAATAATGATAATAACCAAATATCTTGGCCTCCATGGATGAGTTGAGTTGACAAATAAAATTAACCATCACAGTGATAGTGCTGTGTGTTAAGTGAAAAAAAGTACTGCTCAGAAAACAAAAGCTTTTCGTTGCAGACAAGCTTACGGAGAATGTTTATTGAAGGTAAAAGAAGGAATAGGTCCTAAACAGAAACCAGCATTTACAAAGGTAGTATCTGTAAGTTCTATTGCTTAGTATATTGTAATGTGGCTTACTACTTGCTGGACAAATCACATGAAGAAGCTAATTTATTTCTGGCTTTTTCATTGCAGGTGGTAAGTGAATAGACACCTAAAAGTGATTTGTGTTGTTAAGAATTTTAACATGACTAAAAATCTTTTGGGAATTATGCTCTAAAAAGGCATGACATTAGGAAGCAGCTTATTTTTGTGTAGGGAGAAGAGTTTTGAGAATTCTAAAGTAGACTTGTCAGAATTGGTAACCATGACTACATATGAGACTCTTACAGGGGTCAGAGTTCACATCAGACTTATGAAACATGAGCACAATGTGTCCAAATTTTGGACACAAATTTAGGTCAATTTATTATACCACTGACCAAAAACTACTCTAAATTTAAAAACCATACAAACAAGAGTGAAGGCATTAACCATGGCTCCCACATAGTTCATGTTCCAAATAGCTGAAGTGGATGCTGAGGAAAGTTTATACTGTTGAAAGAAATTTACTTATAAATGTCATCAAAGATAAAATCTCTAGCTCAGCAAACCATTGAATAATTAATGAAGGATTTGATTCTTTTGCTTGATGGTATAGGACCCCTTTAAGTACTCTAAATATAGTCTCTTTTTCAAGGAAGTATATAAACTGATTTGTTTATATGTAGCAAAATAGTATCTTTGGGAAACTCATCTGGTTAGGAATAATCTAACCCATTTTCTGCAGTGCAAATGGTTTCCAGATGAAACCATTTGGAAATTATGTACTAATTGCCAAATTAGTTAGTTCATAATGAAAATATGGACTAACTCCATGTTACAGCACTAAATTGTGGAGTTAAAGACTATGATTCAAAAAGTACTCAGATTTAAGCCTTTAAACTTTATGATCAGATTGCTTAATTTCATGTTTTCAATTACTACAATTAGTGTGAATGAAAAATACAAAGGGAGGTTTTGCATTTCAGTATATTAAAAATATTGAAATACAGAATTTTACCAATATCTTGCATTATCATTAGCCAAATTGGGGATTAGCAAACTATGGTCCAAGGGTCAAATCCAGTTGGTCACGTTTTTCTATGGCCTGCAGGCCAAGAATCATTCTTACATTTTTAAATGGTTGAAAAAAAATTAATGTCATTTATTTAATAAGTAATGTCAATCAATTCTGTACCATTGGTCCACCAGTCTGTTTTGGTGCCAATACCATGCTGTTTTTGTTACTATTGCTCTATAGTATAATTTAAAGTATTTATTCATTATCAATTCCATGAATTTTTGTCAGAAATAGAAGTTGACTATCCTGATTTACCTTACCATATTAATTTAGTGGTTTAGGAGGGGTAAAGTTTTATTATGATGTTTTGAGCTTAGACTGAAGATTGATTTTTTTTTCCAGAATGAGAAGAATCCCCCTAAACCCCTATTCTAAAACGACTTATTCTAAAATGACTTCAGAAATAAGTTTTGTTGCAGATTTGATAATGTTGCATAATGCATGTAACATAAAATTATAAGGTAAAATGATATGGGGATTTGGGATACAAAGAGAGATATACTGAGTCTCTGAGGAAATGGTCATGAGCTCTTGAGATGCAGAAAGCACTCAGGAAGAGTTGTAACTCTTAGTGACATGCTTTTGGCCCACATTCCTGTAAAATGAGGGACATGCCCAAGCACAGGGAAAACTGGTGCAAAATTGTGTGGTTCCACCTGACTCCACCTCCACTCTGCCCCTTACCTACTCTGTTAGTATTGCAGTCACAACCCAAGGAGGGACTTCTTACTCTCCCTTAAATGTGCATCTACTTCCTAAATAAACCTCTGTCTATGCCTTTGCTAAACACCGAAATTCTTTTCTGCCAGGTCTGTCAAGAACCCTGCTGGTCCTGAATTGAATTCCCTTTCTTTTCTGAGAGGGAAATCCTTGGACCCTTTAGAGACACCTCTTCTTCCATGACAAAACAATGCATATTTGTTAAACTTATTTCAATAGCAACTAAGTTGTTTGAACCACAAATAATGCTAATATATTTTTCCTGTGCTATTAAAGTTTTAAAAAGTGATATTTCCATTTTCACGCAAATTTGCATATAATATTTTTTTTCTCAGCTGAAACAACAGTTCCAGCAATATTTTGTAGACCTTGACCTAAGGGCAAAGAAAATTTCCAGAGTCCAAAATCCACTTAATTGTGTAATCGAAGAGTTTACAACTAACCTGATGTTGGGAGTGACTAGTTGACAATATAATGACATGTTAAATTTCAAACAGTGAGAGAAGAATCTAATAGAATTCTATAAATGCTTTCTAAGTTATGAATGCTTTCAGTTAAAATCATATGCTTGATGTCAACTGATGAATGGGTAAACAAAATATGGTATACCTTTGAAGGAGCCCTAATAGGAGATAGCTAATTGCGGTTAGCTGAGGGCCATAAAAGATGTTCTAATTTCCACCTGATATTAATAAAGAATCTTTGTATGCCTGTGAACTGTGTGACGCACCTGTCCTTGTTAATGCCAAAGGTATGTAACCGGGTGAGGAGTCAGAGCAAGGGAGAAGTAGTAGTTGCTGGTTGGAGTCAGGCTGAGGCTGCTGAAGAAGAAAGAAGAATCTCTCTCTCTCTCTCTCTCTCTCTCTCTCTCTCTCTCTCTCTCTCTCTCTCTCAGCTCTAAGAAAGTAAAAGTGAAAGTAAAGAAGTAAAGAAGTAGAAGTAAAGTAAAGAGTCAGTAGTCAGAAGAAGTAAAGAGTCAGTATTAAGAGTTTGAGAGGTTGCTGAAAGAGTCAGGTTAGAGTTTGAGAGGTTGCTAAAGCCGAAGAATAAGAAAGCTTCTTTCATCTTCATTCTGCCTCCGAGTTTTTTTTCTCCCGCGGCGTTGTTGCTCCAAGTCAAGAAGCAACATACCTTTATACTAGAAGATTATTCAGGCATAGAAATAATAATGTACTACATGCTTCAACACAGATGAACCTTGAACATATCTTGTCACATGAAAGAAACCAGACACCTAAGGCCACAGATTACATCATTCCATTTATACAAAATGTCCAGAACAGGCAAACCCACAGAGACAGGAAGTAGATTAGGGGTTGCCAGGGCCAGGAGTTGGGGTATAGGAAAAGGAGAGTGACTGCTTAATAAATTGTACATTTTCAAATAGTTAATGTTATGTGAACTTTATGTCAATAAAAATCATCTGCTTTTGGACTGATATCAGTATATGTTGTTACCTATGTGTGTGAAAAGCCCCTCTCAAAGATGAACTATGTAAAATTTCACTACAGAATATCATTAAGAAATGAACATTTCCAACTAACTTTAAACACCAATTAAGTAAATTGTTGTCCCCTCAAAATGAATTCTATTCTTCTCATCAGTAGACTTGTACTACAAAAAATTGTATTTGACTATTATTATTATTATATTTTGAATTTTGTTAAGAGATCTATAAGTACTATTGCCAAGTTCACAAAATCATGTCATTGCCACAACACTGAATTCTGTTCCATTTTATAGTTAGAGAATTGGATACTTCTAAAATTATAGCTGCAAGTCATATCACCTGTGAATTTTGATTCAAATTAGTTAAGGAAATATTATAAAATATTTTATTTAAACAGTTTGGGGTCTTATAAGTTGAGAAATATTTTCTTGAATATAAAAATCCATTGTGCAAAGAATCTATTCATTTTCAAAAGTATTTATATTTCTGCACAACAGTCTTTGGTTATGAAAATAAATAAAACTAGCTATTGCTTCCAGTTGGAGGATTCAAAGCAGAATTCTGTAACAAACATAATAATGCAAAATAGTAATAATGATAATAATAATAGTAACAAAAAAACCCCTATGCACTTCATTTTGGTTCAGGATAAAAAAGTATTAAGTTTCCAGTCTAAATTTTTAAAATGCTGAATTACTTTTTAAAAATGAGCTAAATATTTTGCTTCTCATGTTGTGCATTTCCAGTTTAAAATGTAGTCTATATCATGGTCTCTTAATAGCGCCACTGACATCTGGGGTCAAATAATCTTGTTGCAGGGGTTTGTTCTGTGTATGTAGAATATTTTGGAGCATCTCTCTCCTCTCCTCTATCAATCTCTGTTCTTCTTCTTCTTCTTCTTTTTTTTTTTTTTTTTTTTTTTTGTACTAGGGATCGAACTCAGGGGCACCCAACCCCTGGGCCACATCCCCAGCCCTTTTTTTGTATTTTATTTAGAGACAGGGTCTCACTGAGTTGCTAAGTGTCTCACCATTGCTGAGGCTGGCTTTGAACTCATGATCTTCCTGCCTCAGCCTCCCAAGTGCTGGGATTACAGGCGTGTGCCACCGCGCCTGGCTCTGTCCTTCTAGTTGTGGCAACTGAAGATGTTTCCAGACATAGATAAATATCTTGGAGGGCAAAATCCCAGGCCATTAACATTAAAGTGTTCATGTGAGGTAATTGTAAGGGCAGGTATTGATTTTTTTTTTTTTTTTGAGGGATGTTTCAGAAAGCCAGATAGGAAGGGAGAAATATAATTCCTGATTATAGAGAAGATGGGGTTTGGCTTTTGTCAGGTAGTAGGGACCTTAGGGAGTAGGGAAAACCCATTTGGGAATGGATGCTTCATGTTCCTAGGAAAGATAGGGCCTTAAAACTAAGTGTGCAGCCTCAGCTGTGATCCCAATGCCTCTGAAGGGCAGAGGAGCCCTAGTCTTTTGAAGGGCAGAGGACCTCTAGTCTTTTGAAGAACTTTTCAGTGCTGCATTGTAGTGCTGTGTCAGTTTGTGCAACAATGAGGAACAGGGCAGCTTTCTGGAATATTCTGCTTTGGGTAAGACTCCAGGTCCATTATGCAGTGTGGGGGCTGGGGTAGGGGCAGAGGAAATCCCACTAATGACCAGAGTTGAATTTCCCATCAGATAGACAGGAAGGGAGTTTAGAGTCATAATTAATTTTTTTTTTTTTTTTTTTTTGTGGTACCGGGGATTGAACTCAGGGGCACTTGACCACTGGGCCATATCCCCAGCCCTTTTTTGTATTTTATTTGGAGACAGGGTCTCACTGAGTTGCTAAGTGCCTCGCCATTGCCGAGGCTGGCTTTAAACTCGCGATCCTCCTGCCTCAGCCTCCCAAAGTGCTGGGATTACAGGCGTGCGCCACCGCGCCTGGCATAATTAATTTGATTTTAGAAAAATAATGTGTCACGTCCTACACAGAGTAAAACTCATAACCACCTTGAGAGGTACATAGACTTTTTTATAAGCCACTCTAGCAGGTCTACCCTAATCATTTTCAATGCCTTTTACACTACATAGCTGTGATGAGTTCCACATGTTTAATGTCATTGTACTCTCTAGTCTTTTGAAGAACATTTCAGTTTCAGCTGAAATGTTAGTCCTGTGAATTTTTTGGTCATCCTAGAAAGAGTTAATGCCTCTTTCCTCTGGACTTACATGTCTTTGGTTCATTCCTATAAGAGGCTTTTCATATTTCACTGTAATTATTTACTTCTCCATCTCTTTCACCAGGCAGTGAACATCTATAGAGCTGAGAACACGCCTTATTTATCTACCCCTAGCACTTAGCCTAGTAATATGTAGCTGGCACATGTTTATTCAATAACTGAAAGAATGAATCAGGTATAGTTTTGCCTTGAATTGGAAGTACAAATATGATGGCAATTTGTGTGTGTGTGTGTGTGTGTGTGTGTGTGTGTGTGTGTGTGTGTGTGTGCTGGGGATTGAATTTAGGGCCTTGTGCATGGTACCATTGAGCTTGTTGTACCACTGAGCTCTACCCCTAGCCTGGTGATTTTCATTTCAAATATTGTTTTGAAGACTACCAAAGGATTCCTCCAAAATTAAAAAGCTTTAGAAAATGTAGAATAAGATGCATCCTAATTCTTCAGTGAAAGCCTTTCTTTTATTTTGATAATCTTTAAATACCACACATTCCTGTAATCCCAGTTCCTTGGGAGACTGAGACAGGAGGATCACGAGTTCAAAGCCAGCCTTGCAACTTAGCAAAGGCCTAAGCAACTCAGTGAGACCTTGTCTCTAAATAAAATATTAAAAAAAATAGCTGGGGATGTGGCTCAGTGGTTAAGTGCCCCTAGGTTCAATCCCAGGTAACAAAAATAAATAAAATAAATAAATACCACACATCCTTTTAGTTTCTGCCCCAATTGATGACTACCCTTTACAGCAAAACTACTCCAAGTATTGTTTATCCTGAGTTTCCATTTTCTTTCTTTTCAGTTCTTGAGTCCATTTCAATCACTTTTATCCTTACCACTCTACTGAAATAGCTCTTGCCTTACTTGACATTTTCTCTCCTCCTTTAAACACACTTTTCCCTAGACTTTAGGCACTCATTGTCTCTCGAAAACAGCCTCTCCTCATTCTTTGTTGGTTCTTTTCCTGACCTTAGGATGTTGGAACACCCTGGGGTTAAGTCCTCAGTCCTCTTCTGTTTAGTCAGGTTTTTAAAAATTGTTATTGTTGCTGTGACCAAAAGGAGGAAAAGTTTATAAGTTTTATTTGGGGCTCACAGTTTCAGAGTTCTCAGTCCACTGATGCCTGACTCTGTTCCTCTGGGCCTGAGGTGAGGTAAAACATCATGGTGGAATAGTTTAGAGGAGGAAAGCAGCTCAGGACATGGCAATCAGGAAGGAGAAAGGGAGCTCTGCTCACCAGGGACAAAATATAAATCCCAACGACATACTCCCTGTGACCTACTTTCTCCAGCCATACCCTATTTGCCTATATCACCATCTAGTTAATCCATTCAGATGGATCAATGAACTGATTAGATTAAGGCTTTCATAACCCAATCATTTCACCTCTAAACATTCTTGTATTGTCTCACACGTGAAGTTTTGGGGGACAGCTCATATCTAAACCATAATATCTTCTCTGTCTGTTCTTTCTCTTAAGATAACGTCCCTTGTTTCTGCCTTGCTGATATCTCCACTTGGATATACAATAGGATCTTGAATTTAATGTATCCTTTTAAAAAAGAACTCCTGAAATTACCTGATTTGTATTTGACATTCAGTAATGAATGGTGACTTTACTAATGAGTGACTGCTACTTTTTTTTTAAATATACTTTTTTAGTTGTTGATAGGAAGGCCTTTATTTTGTTTATTTATATGTGGTGCTGAGAATCAAACCCAGTGCCTCACACACGCCAGGCAAGTGCACTTACCCCTGAGCCACAGCCCCCCAGCCCCGTGACTGCTAGTTTTATATATTTTGCTTTAAGTTGAGAAACTTAACCTTCCTTTTCACTAGACATCTCAGGTTTGGACTGTGGATTCTGACAATGTCCAATTTGTTCCTGACAAAAGCTTTATGTGGAAGTTATCTTTGTAGAATTTGTGTTGCTAAGTAGCTTCTCCACTAGAGGGTGTGCAGGCATCACTTATGTTTCAAAAACAGTCCTAGTAGTAAGAAAAAAATTCAGTAATTAATAAAATAAATGTGCTCTTCGAGGTATCTTTTCTCTGATTTTCTATTTATTTTGTATGGTGGAAAAATTGAAAAGGTTACACTTATGAATGAAAATTTTCTAAGGGGAAGGAAATTTAAAAAGTACATTTTAATTTTAGTCAGTTTAAGGGACAATACAAATGAAAGCAGCATGATTACATGCTTTTTTTTTTTTTTTTTTTTTTTTTTTTTTTTGTGGTACCGGGGATTGAACTCAGGGGCACTCGACCACTGGGCCACATCCCCAGCCCTTTTGTGTATTTTATTTGGAGACAGGGTCTCACTGAGTTGCTAAGTGCCTCGCCATTGCTGAGGCTGGCTTTGAACTCGTGATCCTCCTGCCTCAGCCTCCCAAAGTGCTGGGATTACAGGCGTGCGCCACCGCGCCCGGCTGCATTTTTTAAATTAAAACAAAACTCATAATGTAGGTCGAGGCATTACTTTAAAACATGAATGAATGTTTCTTGGTTATAGGCATTATTATATAGTCAATTCATTCAAAATATGTTTATTAAAACTTAACACGTGGCAAGAATAAGAAAATATCCCTGCTTTTGAAAAGTTCAGAGTTCAGGGGGAGGACAGTCATATAAATATTTAGTACAAAGCAATAATAAGTACTACAAGAAATATGTGGAAAAAGTGCTTTAAGAGACTAGGAAAAGTGAGATCAGTTATGGTGATGGGGATTGTCACAAAGAGGAGAACGTTATTTTTATATCCCAGACTAACTGCTTTTATCCAAACTGGGTCTTAAAAATGTCTCTGCCCACAGATTTAAGTCCCCGTTTCTAAGATATATGCTTTGTTCTATGCCACTGCTCTGCATCCCCACTGGTAGCTATAGGGCATTATTTGGACATATTTGGATTATTTTGTATAATAATCTTTGCACAGGTTGAGCATCTCTAATTTGAAAATCTGAAATTTGAACTGCTCCAAAATCTGACACTTTTTAAATGCCTAAATAATGCCACAAGTTGCTGTTAAAATGCAGTTGTATGAAAATATTGTATGAAATTGCTCTCAGGCTATGTGTACAAAGTATATATGAAAGAAAGAGATTTCATGTTTAGACCTGTATCCCATCCACAAGATATCTGGTTATCAATATGCAAATAACCCCAAACCTGTAAAAATCTGAAATACAAAGAGGCACTATCCACCCTTACCACATAGCACAGTGCCTATTAATATGTATCTGGTACATGTTTATTAAATGACTGAAAGAATGGAGTACATAGTTTGTTACTATGTATATAGAAATATTCCAAAACCTGGAAAAATTTAAAATTGATAGGAAACACTTCTGGTCCAACGTATTTTGGATAAAAGAAACTCATCCTGTACAACATCTATCTAAGAATGTGTGTGTGTGTGTGTGTGTGTGTGTGTGTGTGTGTGTGTGTGTTTTATTGGGGATCTAGCCTAGGGCCTCACATATGCTGGGCAAGCGCTCTACCAGTGAGCTACATCCCAAGCTCTTTTGCTTTTTATTTTGAGACAGAGTCTCCCTAAATCAGCTTCGAACTTGCGATCCTCCTGCTGAGGCTTACCAAGTAGCTGGAATTATAAGTCACCCTGCCTTGCAGCATTCTAGTTTTTATAGTCTTTTGTCATCCCGATAAGCAGTCAGAGGATCCCCAGATGATTGGTTGAGTGAGGGAATGGAGTATACAAATGAGAGACTGAAAACATTTGGAGAAGTGATAGAATAGCCCTGTAGGAAGTCAGCTGCACTGGATATGGGAAGTTATTTGAACCCCAGCAAACGGGAAGGACATCTGCATCCCTGACTGACTAGAGAGTTTCCAATTAACTCTGTGGCATAGGAACCTTTATTTTACTTAAGCTCCTTCAGCAAATCTAGATTGCCAGAGTGTGCTGGTTTATGGGCAAATCAACTATCCTTAGCTTACACACATGGATGGGCATGTGTGGGTTTGCATAGATATGATTAAGCATATGCATTTAGATAAGCTATATGAGTACCTAGAGGGAAGAGGGCTTATGAAAAGATGATAATTCATGTTGTAGGACTCTGCTTCTCTTTTGCACTCCCCTACAGCAGTTTTGAGAGCATAAGATTGCCAGTTGGAAACGTTAGAAAGCTATATTCTCAGGTGCCCTCACTGACAATTTTATGAGAATGCTGTTATAGGCAACGAGAATCTAGATGAGGTTTGGTACTTTTTAAAGCAGTACTTTTTTTTAATGAAACAAATAAAAGGGATAAAAACCAAAGTCATGATTTGATTTAGATGCCAACACTTCACTTACTACCTCTAGCATAACTGTGGAAGAGTAGGGAGGCAGGGGAAGGAGTGGAGGGAGCAACACCCTGGTAAGGATTTTAAAACACCAGGAAACAGGGCAAAGGGATCAGCAAATTTAGATGAATGTTTTGATACTTTATGAATATCTTGTGAAGCTCTATCTTTAGTTTTCCTTTGTGGGAAAAGCATGGAAAAGTATACATGAGATTTGAGCATTTTTATAAGGACCCAATTGTTTGTCAGTGAAGGCTAGAGGGAAACAGAAAGAATTCCAGATTGTTCTGTTAGGATTTCAGAATAATACAATGATAGATGAAATCTAAAGTCAACATAAGCAAGGTAATGCTGTAGAAGCGAAGATTTTCAATAACTCTGTTTATGCATTGTGACAGCTTATAAATTAAAAACCCAGCAACTCTTAAGAAATACACTCAGCTATCACTAGGGATAATGGAATAGAGGTGAGTATTCTATAGAAGAGGAATTTGGATCTGGTGCTATATTGAAATGGAAGAGAAAGTAATTTTGAAAATAATATTTCATAATGACTTGGTGTTTATATGTCACACAGTTTAAAAGATATTATGGTCTTTCATTACAGCAGCCTGAATGGACTAATCAAAACAAAAGAACTGGAAGTTGCTATGAAAATTAAGTGGGTAAGCATTGGTAAGAGGGTAGAAAGTTACATTGACTATAGATTGAAATAAAAATAAAACTATTAATTTTCAAAATCATTGCATTATTCCACATCATTAATGTAGAACATTATTTCAAAGAGCCAAGATAGAATGTATATGTTGAACTGATTAAGGTACTCAAGGAAAAAAAAAATAAGAAAAGTCAAAGTGAATTAAAATGAGTTTAAAAATTTAGAATAAGAAAAGTCAAAAGACACTTGGGAAATGTACCACTTTAAATAATTTTTAAGAGGCCTGAAGACAACTCTAAACCTCAAAAGCAAAAAATTGAGACATTTCAATGTAGTCACATATGGTCTTGGACAAATTTAAACTTCTCCTTACCTCTATTTCCTCTTCTGTGTGAACAATGATGCCCTCCAGATACAGATTATTTTTCTTCAGTTTGAGATTAAATACACAATAAGGTTGAAGAAAATTCCTCCTCATTTCCTTAAATATTAAATCATATTGCTTTGTGGCCTGGACATTAACTTCCACTTTTCCTCTGATTCAATGGATCATTTTGCTTATTCCAGGTGGAGGAGAGCCTATTAATTGATGATAGTAGTGAAGGAGTTGTTAATATTGGACTCGATTTTTTTCTTCAGCATGTAGAGGGAAGAATATAGGCATAATAATGAATGACATAAGCCTGGTCGGAAACATCAGTTGCCAGTTGATTGCAATAACAAAAAATTTATCTGCAAAAATAAGACTACTACCCACCTTGAAAAATTGAGTATTATTCAGTACTCAAATCAATACATTTTGAGGTGTTTGTTCCTTTTCTTCTTATTTATAATCCACTAGGGCCTAACTAGAAAAGAAAACAGATTTGATTATTTTTGGAGTCTTAAACTAAAGAAATCACTGCTGGCTTCCAATAAAACCTTTAAACAAAATGGAACGAAGTAAGTCTCACAAATAATAAAACTCAGACACTCTGACAGGGTTTGAATACCAAAGGGGATTTTAGGCAATAGGTATTAAATCAACACACACCTCCAGGATTCTTCTGCAGAACATTATAACTGGTCATTTCTTCGCTTGTGTACATGATTTCTAGATTGTCATAGGAAAATTAAACTTCATTTCAATCTATTAGGCTTTGAAGTCTGAATATAAAGGCAACCAGGGTCTATTTTCAGGGTTGAGCCCTGTCTCTAGATGCCTGGAAGGTTAGTCAGAAAGGGTATAACCCCCGCGGAGGCCCATGTTCAGAACCCCCTACTCCTTTTGGTGCAAGGGCCTCAAGGCATTCCTTTCTCTCCTTTCTTTCTTCCTCTCTTGAGCTCCTACTTCCACCCCACTTGGCTGCTTCTCCTTTTCCATCTTCGCTTTCTCCCCCTAAGTGGTCAAAATGGGAAACGGAAGTATCTTTTTGTTGCTTGGTGCAGTGCTGGAAAAGGTTTATTAATTAAGGGGAAAAACCATTCCCCAACAAGGTTCTTTACTTCACAATGAGTCCGAATGTCTACTGACACTCTCCCTAGTCCCCCTAAAAGAAAATAAATAAATGAATAAATAAATAAAACCCCCACCAAATTGTCCTTTGCTACTGTGAGGAGGTTGGGGTCTTTGCAGAGGGTGAGAGTCCGCTGCCGGAAGGCGAAATCCCTGAGCGAACGCGCTCGGGATCCCGGGAGACGCGTGCAGGACCGCCCCCCACCCCCGCACAGTGGGGAGGCGCGGGAGCGGCTGCAGTCCAGCTTGGGAGGGGAAGTCCGTCCCGGAGTGGTAGGGGCGCAGGAGGCGGGAGGAGGCGGAGGCGGCTGTGGCGGGTACGCGGCGCGGCTGCCGCAGGGGAGCGGCGGCGGCGGGCGCGAGGGGCGGGGCGCACTCCGCAACTTCTGTCAAAACCGCGCGGCACTCTCAGCCGAGCTGTTAGTTGCTGCGGACTGTGGCGCGGCCAGCCGAACCCGGCCCGAGAGCCCAAGCGTTCTCTGGTCCGTCGGGTGCCGCGGCGCCTCCCGCAGCGGCTGGGGGACGCGGCCGAGAGGCCGAGGCGAACGCCCCTCACCGGCCAGCGTGCGTCCCATGGCCGGGGCGAGCGGAGCGGAACCGGTGAGTTGAACTCGAGTCCGGCAGCCCGAGCGCGAGTCTGGGGCGCTAGGTCCAC
The DNA here is from genome assembly GCA_025594165.1 of Tamias sibiricus. NCBI lineage: Eukaryota > Metazoa > Chordata > Mammalia > Rodentia > Sciuridae > Tamias > Tamias sibiricus. The sequence continues at coordinate 134,517,464 of CM046663.1, read as the reverse complement.
GGACCGTGGCATTCAGAGGCACAGCCATGGACGGCAACAACAGCGGCAGCACCGAACTCTACAACAGCCTCCGCTCCTTCCTCATGCCGGACCCGGGGCCCCGGATGCAGGAGGTGATCCCCGACGGTGGCGCCGAGCCGACCGCGAGCTCCTGGACAGCGAGCGTCCTGACCAGCATCCAGGAGGTGACGGAAAGCCCACCGTCCCCCTGGAGCACAAGCTCGGACAGTAACTCTGGCTGCGGGGAGCAGATCAACTACGGCAGAACTGAGAAAGTTGTGATCGGCGCCATCCTGACACTCATCACGCTCCTGACGATCGCGGGCAACTGCCTGGTGGTGATCTCCGTGTGCTTCGTCAAGAAACTCCGCCAGCCCTCCAACTACCTGATCGTGTCCCTTGCGCTGGCCGACCTCTCGGTGGCCGTGGCGGTCATGCCCTTCGTCAGTGTCACCGATCTCATCGGGGGCAAGTGGATCTTCGGCCACTTCTTCTGCAACGTCTTCATCGCCATGGACGTCATGTGCTGCACGGCCTCGATCATGACCCTGTGCGTGATCAGCATCGACAGGTAAGCTCCGGGCCGCCCCGTCCTGGGATCTGGCAGCTCAGCCCAGTGCGCTCGCGTTTCCTGGGAGGACCAAGCCAGACCTCATCGTGGGATAAAGGGCTGCGCTTAAAATACAACCCCACATGCATCAACCCTACACAATCCAAACAATTTCAGTGACAGCATACCCTATATACACCTTTAAAAGAAAACCACGAAATGTTCTAGTTTACTGTAGTGACGAATTTTAAGACCAAAGTTAAGTGTATTTTAAGCATAAGCAGCTCCACCAGGGGGTCCCTTGGCTTGGTTTTCAGCAGGAAGGGATTTGATACTCTCTGACTTGACAAACCCATTCTGTGAGCAGTAGAGTCATTTCTTGCATTAAGGAATCAGTCGAAAAAAAGCCACCTTGCTTCCCGATTGTGGGAGCTACTGCTTGGGCCAATGGAAGGACCTTGGCTGGTCCCAGAATGGGGGGTTACATATCTCAAAAGCTACACTTTTACCATTGCTAATTGTGAATTTCGTTCTTGTTGAAGTCTGTTTTCAGTGTGTGGCAACGCTGTTTCCTGCAAACTCACTGGCTGGAACCTTATTCTGTGTCTGAAACGTTCGTTCTAGGTTTTCATTATATTTCCTGGGAACCTTCTCTAGAGAACTCCCCCAGTGGAGTCATTGAAACAGAAGCTGACCATCTGTCAGGGATGCTGGAGAAAAATTGCTGTTTTGGGTGTCATATTAGACTAGGGGACCTCCAGAGTTTCCTCAGATTTCAAGATTACAGGATTTTGAAAAGGAGCTAATCTTTGGCCCTAGAAATATTATGCAATTGACTGTTTGAAGTAAGATTTCCATGCTCTTCCATCACAGAACTGAAATTCATTTGAAACTGAAATATTAAGCCTTAGTATTCACACTCAGAATTCTGCTGGTGTTTTGAAACCAGCCCAGGACTAGTATCCTGTTGTGTTTAATGATACAGAGAAACATTACTTATTTTCTTAGTGGTCCTACAGAACCCTTAAATATAGGAAAAATAATTGATGCTTCCGTACTTAAAATGACAGTGCCTCAAAGGATGGTCTAGCACGTAACTGAGATTTTCTTTCTTTTTCTTCTTGAAAATACTCTTTGTGTTTTGTTGATATTTGACGTGTTCTATTTTGCTGCTTGACCAGGGTTTTCAATTGGTAAATAAAGAGAATTATGAGAAAGGGGATATTGTAAAAAAAAAAAAAAAAAAAAGAAAGAAAGAAAAGAAAAAGAAACACATTGTAGTTGCATTTGGTGATTTAGGTTTTTAAAAAATTGATTCTTCCATTTTATATATCATGGTAGGACCTTCTGACAGCAAACAAGGAATTATTTTAAGAGTGGAGCAGGAACTGTATATGTGAGAATACTGGCACCAAACCCAAACTTGGCAGCTGAAGTTATGAATTACTGTAGTTAAGAATGACAAAAACATATGCATTTACAGTGTGGCTGTGGCAACAAAAATTAGAAGAGTATATTCAATATACATAATAAATATATGTATGAATTATAAGCACAGGAATCCGACTACTCAGCCAGCCAAAATAGTGCTTCTTCCACGAATGGAGCCCTTGTAAATGGACTTTAGTGTAATAAAACAAATAACAATTTATGCTGCTAGTAATGCATTTATAACCCTTTTTTAATTTCATAATTGATAAATGATAGATAAATAGCACATTGTGCTAACTTGTTTCCTAATACAGCTAGTACTTCTATTCCTCAGGGCACATTTAGGCTTGGCTGAGATCACACTGTGATTCCTGTACATGAGCTAAAGACATTCTTTACTCTTTGTACATGTGTGATTTACCACCAGCAGGAATGTCATGAATACAGAGAAGAGGTTAATTCTTCCTGGCAAGAGTTTCTAATTTCTTCATTATGATTGACGCGAATTATGATAATATAGGCATAGAGAATCTCTTTTTTTTTTTCTGCGAGAGTTGCCCTGTTGGTGAATTTTGCTTAAGAATAATTTTAGAAGATTAGTGTATCATTTATTTAGATAAAATGAAGAATTGATAAAAGTGGAAGAAACAAATTGATTTTCTTCTAACAACATACAATATTAAACATGAGAAAAAGGAAAATGCATTTGACATCTAGGCTGAATTATTTATGAAAAGAATGTTTTCTTCAGTTCTCATGTGTGGCAGATGATATAAAGTGTGCTATGAAAATATGAAAAATATTATCTTAATTCATTCCCTCTTGAGTACCTAATATAGGTTGCACTGTGCTTTGTGCAGCACAGAGATGAATAACAATATCCTTGCTTTTGAGCTTATATGACTGTATTGTGAGAATTTGGATACCTGTTGGGCATTTAACCTGGCTGAAGTGAAACCTCTGATTTTTCTTTGGGTGTCTAATTAGACTAGGAGAAATGCTTCTCAGGCTTTTGGCTAAGATCACATGTCAACAGGGAAATATGTGGGATGCCTTCCCAGGCTTTTTTTCCAAAAGTTCACACCCCCACCCCTTTTTCAAATAATGACTCCTGTTCTTTGAAGAAGTAGCAGCCATTAGAAGGGAACTCTCTTATTTTTCCACATTCTTCCCTGCATCTGTTCTCTTCTTTTTGTTTCTTTGCAGTCAAAAAGCAAGAAAACATTGTGTCCTAGCAAAAACCAAACCACCTGAACTTTATAATGCATTCCCTGACCTTCTCAAGGACTTTGTTCCTGTATTGATCACTCATTTCTGTCTATAGCTTCTCATTTCTACTAGGTCAATTCAGGCTTCTGTCTTTAAGATTTGGTCTTACTTATTCCTCCAATTACTGCTCAATTTCACAGTTGAAGCTTCTCAAAGAATTGTGCCTACAACATGTCTTTTCTGCCTTACTCTTTAGATAGATGAATTTGATGTTCACCACATTTATTGCAGTATTTGAACTGGCCTTCCTAGTTCCACTTCTGTCCATCCCCCATCTGTTCTCTGTGAACAAGGTAAAATGTTCCATTCTTTTGAAAAGTTTAAGTGAAAAAATGTTTAGATATAACAGAATGGACAGATCTTAATTGTCCAATTCAATCCACAAAATTAATACTGATTATCAAGTATAGAATATTTTTGTCATCCTGAGAAAGTTTTCTGTACTCCTCCTGGAATCATCTTTTCAAAATGGAAATCAAATTACCTTTTATATATAGTTTAAAAACATGCAAAAACAGTTCTATATATTGTTCAGGGAAGCTTAGATAAGGAGTAAAAGTACAAAAAAATGTGGAGTTTGATGGGCATCACATTTAGGAATGTGGTTATTGCTGGTGGGGTGGGTGAAAAATCATATAATTACAATCATGTAAACTGTATTGGTAATTTCTTAAATCTTGATGCTAGATATGGTTTTATTCTTGGTATAGTTTTTGTATGTCTGAAATACATCTTTCAACTTTATTTTGAAATACATATAGAAAAATGTACAATCTTAAATGTGGTGCTTGATGAATTTCTACAACATGAACACATCCTTGTGAGCACATATATCAATGAAAAAGAGCATTGCCAACCTTTCACAGGTCCCCTCTCCCTTTCTAATTTCAGATGTCCCCAAAGATAACTATTGTCCTGACTTTTAGCATCATAATAAATTTTTGCTCAGCCAGAATTTCATATAAGTGGAATTGTATATATGTACTTTTTTGAATTGGCTTCTTTTGCTCAACAATAATGTTTATGAGACTCATCCATAGTTTTTAGCCTGTCAGTGGTTCATTCATTTTATGGCTGAATAGTATGCTATTGTATGAATATGCTATAATTTGTTTATCAGCTCACCTGTAGATGGAAATTTGAGTTTCTAGTTTTGATTATTACTTATAATGCTTCTCTGAACATATAGTTTTGTACAGTAATTTGGTAGACGTGCTGTAATTTCTTTTAGGTAAATATAAAGCTGAGCAATAAGGTACTGTTGAGGATTTTAATTATGTCTACCCCTTCATACCTTTTGTGTTATTATTGTCTGAAATTTAAGTCTAGAGATTAAAAAACCCTTTAGACATTATTTTTATTTTTGATTAAAGCAATGAGTATTCATTAATATTTACCAACAGGTGTACTTTTCCCAATTCTTTTAATTTTCTCCATTATCATGCTTTCATCTGGGATTATTTCTTCTGTCCAATTAGACTTCCATTAGCATTTTTTTAGTGACAGTTTGCTGGTGACAAATTTTCTCAATTTTTACTTTTCTGAAAATGCCTTAAAAATAGAATACTTGGGAATCAATCTAACAAAAGAGGTGAATGACCTCTACAAAGGAACTATAGAATGCTAAAGAAAGAAATTGAAGAAGACTTAGAAGATGGAAAGATTTCCCAAGTTCTTGGATAGGCAGAATTAATATTGTCAAAATGGCCATACTACCAAAAGTGCTATACAGATTTAACACAATTCCAATTAAAATTCCAATGATGTTCTTCATATAAATAGAAAAAGCAGTCATGAAATTCATTTGGTAAAAGAAGAGTCCCAGAATAGCCAAAGCAATCCTTAGCAAGAAAAGTGAAGCAAAAAGCATTACAATGCCAGACCTTTAATTATACAACAGAGCTATTGTAACAAAAACAGCATGATATTGGTACCAAAACAGACATGACGACCAATGGAATAGAATAGAAGACACAGAGATAAGTCCACATGAATACAGTTATCTCATTCTAGACAAAGGCGCCAAAAACATACATTGGAGAAAAAGCAGCCTCTTCCACAAATGGTACTGGGAAAACTGGAAATCCATATGTAGTAGATGAAATTAAAACCCCATCTCTCACCCTGCACAAAACTCAACTGAAAATGCCTTGGTTTTACTTTCATTTAAAAATATTTTTGTGCAGCATGGAATTCTATATTTGTAGTTTTTTCCCCAGCACCATAAAATATTGTTCTATTGTCTTCAGATATCCATAGTTTTGGCTGAAATTTCAGCCATCAGCTAACATTAGTATTACTCTTTTGAAAGTAACTTGCCTTTTTGCCTCTGATTGCTTTTAGGGCTTTCTCTTGGTGTTTAGTTTTTATCAGTTTTCTGTGATGTCCCTAAGTCTGGAAGTATCAGTTATTATTTTTTGCTTATTTACTGTTAACCCTGCTTGGGGTTCTTAGTAATTTTTGCATTTATGAATTGCTGCCTTTAATTAGTTTGTTCTTATCACTTGAGACACTGCTCCATTCTTTCTCTCTTTTCTTTGTCTTCAAATATAAATATTTTATACCTTTTTGTGCTTTATATTTTTTATATTTTGTTATTCTGCTACGTCTAATCTATTGTTCAACCTTACCTACTGAGTTCTTTATTTCAGTAATTGTATTTTACAGTTCTAGAAATACTATTTGATTTTTTTTTTAATTCTAGTTTTCTGGTGAAATTCTCTACATTTTAATGTAATTTCTCCATCTCATTATATTTTTTCATATATTAATTATGGTTAGAATCTTTGTTCACTAACTTCAGCATTTGAATCACTTATAGTTTCTTTGTGTGATCTGTTCTTTTCTCTCTGAGTTTCTCCTTTTGGTATGCCTGGTAAATTTTGATTATGTGTTCAACAATATTGTATGAAAAATTAACAATGTTATTTTCCTCTAGAAAAAAATAGCTGCTGCACATACATATTGGAGGACTGATTATTTTAATCCAATTAAGGAATGGGATGACTGTAAGCTATGTTTTATTTTTGAAAAAGTTCTGCCACTGACAGATTCCTCTCTCTAGGATGTAGCTTTCTTGGGATTTCAACTGGGCTTGGAATGTTCTCAATATCTTCTCCCCCTGCCTAGTTCAGAACTCTAATTTGTCTTTCTTCAGAACTGTGAGATTGTCCAAACTCCCACTAAAAACCCTTTGGGAGCTTTCTCCATGGCTTCTGAGCCTTCTCTTCTGCACAGTTTCAGAATTCAAGAAGTGTCTTCAGGGGCTAAGCAGGCAAGTGCTGGGCTTAATTTTTTGCTCCATTATTTTCACTGGGATTTTGGTCTCTCAGTTGTCTAATTTTTGTCTCTCTAATCCAAAGACATTGAAAGAAAAAAAAAAAAAAACCTCTTCTCGTATTCTTGCCTCTTAATAACAATTCTCAGCTGAGACTCTTTACCAAGATTCTTAGTCCCTTACCCCTCATCAGTTTTGGCAAATGACCCAGGAGATAGTGACTATGGCATTTTGGCACATCTTTCTCTCTTTAGTATTTTTTCCCCTAAAGTCCTAATTATTTCAACAATTACATGATATCTTCAAGCAGGAGTGTGTGTGTTGTGTGTGTGTACTTGTGCTATATCTAGATTTTTTAGTTGTTTTCAGGGGGAGCATTGGTCTGAAGCATCAAGGAGCTCCTTTATAGCTAGAAGTGGATGTGTGTCTGAAATATTTTAAATATATACAAATATAGAAATATCATCATGCAAATTTTCTGCTTAAAACCCTTCACTGGTTTTTCATTTCACTTGGAATAAATTTAAACCCTTTAGCACATCTACAAAGTTTTTTATTTGTCTCTCCCTTAATCCTTAACATATTACACTACATTATGTCTTGCTGTCCATATTCAGGTCATATTGTACTTTTTCAGTTTCTCCATCACACCAGATTCTTTCCTGCATCAGACATACTCCATGAAAATCTATCAGCTAATGTATAGTCATGTGCTGCACATCATTTAGTCATGTGTGCCACATATATGATGGAAGCCTCATATGATTGTATCACCTAGAAATATTGTAGCCACCTTAGTTTGTGTAAATACATTCTATGGTGTTCACACAATGACAGAATCACCTTTTATTTCTCTGAATGTGTCTCTTTTTTAATTATTATTTATTTACTTATTCATCATGCACAAGTATAGTATCTTTTTACATACAACTGCTTGTATACAAAGTATATAAGTACCATTCAGATCTTCAATCATGCATTTAGGAGAATGATATCCATCTCATTCAACCACCAATTTTTTTTCCAACCCCCCCCCTTACTCCCTCCCTCCCCTCCCTTTCCGTTGACCATTCTAGTGTTCCTCTGATCCTATGTACCCCCTTCCAACAACACTGTGAACCAGCCTCCTTATATCAGAGAAAACATTCGGTACTTGGATTTTTGAGATTGACTAATTTCACTTAGCATTATATTCTCCAACTTCATCCATTTACCCGCAAATGCCATTATTTTATTCTCTCTTATTGCTGAGTAAAATTCCATTTTGTATATATACCATATTTTCTTTATCCACTCATCTACTGAGGGGCATCTAGGTTGGTTCCATAACCTAGCTATTGTGAATTGTGCTGCTATAAACATTGAAGTGGCTGTGTCACTGTAATATGTTGTTTTTAAGTCTTTGGGAATGGCAGCTATCAAGAACACAAACAACAATAAATGTTGGAGAGGATGTGGGGAAAAAGGCACACTCATACATTGCTGGTGGGACTGCAAAATGGTGCAACCGCTATGGAAAGCAGTATGGAGATTTCTTGGGAAAATGGGAATGGAACCACCCTATGACCCAGCCATCCCACTCCTGAATGTGTCTCTTAAACCTGTTTTTAAGCTACACATGACTGTTTGTGAAATTATGATTTCATGTCTGTAGTTATATCCCCTAATATGTACTTTTTTTTTATCTCAAGTTGGAAAATGTTTTTCCAGATTGGCAACTCTTAAAATGTCTGAAAAAAATGGTAAGTGTGGGTAAAGATGTGGAATAGAGGAAACTTAAGTTACATGGGTTTGTGAATTGGTGAATTGACTCTGAAAATACATGTTGTCATGTAATGTTGATACTTATTTTACCACTGTTGTATATCAGAGAGACTCTTGTCCACCAAAGACCTTCTACAAAAATATTAAGAGGGAGAAGAAGCATATCTTAGGATTCTGGGTCCCCTAGTCTTGGGCCATTCTGAAAATCCTGGACTTTTGTTCTGGTTGGTTGGCAGTGCTCAATGTTTTTCAGCAACTGATTTCACTGTTGTGTTTGCATCATTTGCCTTGATTACACAGCACAAAGGCCCTCACCAGAAGCCAGCCAGATGTGGCTACCTACCAATCTCCAGAATCATCATCCATCTGCAAGTTTCCCTTCTATAGGGAGCAGGAAAATGGTGATGGGACCCAGAGAGCCAGGAGGGTTTTGTGGTCTTTGGGGACATGACTATGGATTTCACTTAAAAGGAGTGGGTTGCTGAGGCCGCTCAGAGCACCCTTTACAGGGAGGTGACCTGGAGAACTACAGCAACTTGTTCTATCTAGGAGTTCCCCAATTTGGTAAGACAGAACTCGTTGCTTGACTAGAACAAAGGGAGGAACCCTGGGGAGAAGAGAGTGTCTACCAGGTACCTTTCCAGAATCAGAAGCAGAAATCCATCTCAGTCCCTGCTGCCCACTGTCCTTCTCCATTCAGTACTTTCCCAGAAATCATAGGCTATATAATCATCCTTCTCAGATATCTCCAGGATCATATGTACAGAGTGACCTGTGACCTAAGGGTCCTGGTCTGGTGGATCCCATGCAACAGCAGTAACAATTTCCTGATCAAAGCTGCCAGAGTGAAACAGCCAAAAGGTAAGAGAAAGAGGGTTCTCAATGCCCTTTTATAAGGGAGAGGCAGACTTCAAGGGTATTTTCTAGCCCACCCCCAACATAACCAATACCCTTAAGGAGAAGGAACAGAATGGCAAAAATAGAGCCCAGCCAAATCCAAAGGGAAAATCTTATGGAAAGAGGAAAGATATTAAAAGGAATAGAAAATTCAAGATAGGGAGTTTGGGGTTGTGTGGAGATTGGACAACACTTCAGCCTGAAGACAAAACAACTCTCACACATGAAAGCACATTCCAGGCAGAAACATTTTATTTGCAGGAAGTGTCCACAGGGTGTTAACCGTGAATCAGCCTTACCTTTGTACCACAGGAGACACACAGGGGAGAAGATCCATATGTGCACAGAGTGTGGGAAAGGCTTTGACAATAAGTCATACCTTGTTGCACACCAGATGACACATGCAGGGGAGAAGCCCTTTATGTGCAAGGATTATGGGCAAGCCTATACCAACTAGTAGGTCAGATCGTGCTGTGCATGAGAGGACACTCAGGAGAGAAGCTTTATGGATGCCAGGCGTGTGGAGGAAGGTTTAGGGATAAGTCATACTACAATAAACACTTGAAGGCACATGTCAGGGAGAAGCCCTTTGTGTGCAAGGAGTGTGGGTGAGCCTGTACCAATAACTCAAACCTACCTTGCATGAGAGAACACACTTAAGATGCTAGGAGTGCTGGTGAGCCTTTGTCAAATCACACTTTGTCACACACCAGAGGACACAATCAGGTGAGAAGCCCTTTGTGTGCAGGCAATGTGAGTTTTAGCTTGAAGGCAAATATTCTCAGACACCAGAGGGCACACTCAGGAAAGTAAACCAGAGGGCACACTCAGGAGAGAAAAGTTTTTTGTGTTTAGAGTATGGGTCAAACTTTATCCAAAAATTCACCCTCATCTTCCACCAGAGGGCGCCCAGGGAAGAAGGCTTATGTGTGTAAGGAGTATGGACAGAGCTTTATTCAAAAGTCAACCCTCTTGGGGCTGGGGGTGTGACTGAGCTGTAAAGTGCTTGCCTAGTACATGCAAGGCTCTGGGTTTGATCATCAGCACCACATAAAAATAAATAAATAAAATAAAGGTATTGTGTCCAACTACAACTAAAAAAAAAATATTAAAAAAATAGTCAACCCTCTTGTTCCACCAGAGGACACACTCAGGAGAGAAACCTTTTGTGTGCAGGCAGTATGAGCCAAGTTTTGGTGTGAAGACAAATCTCCTTATACACCAGAAGACATGCTCTGAGGAGAAACGTTGTGTGTGTGTAAAGAGTCTGGGAAACTCTATACCAGTAATTCAAGCCACATTGTGCATGAAGGCACACATTTAGGAGAGAGTTCTTTTGGGGGCCAGGAGTGTGAGCAAATATTTAGCAATAAGTCATCCTGCTGAAGCCCTTGAAGTCCCTTAGTTGAGAAGTGCTTTTTGTGCAAGGAGTGTGGGTATGGCTTCAACTTGAAGTCATATCTCACCATATACCAGAGGACACCCTCAAGGGAATAACTTTGCTTCATTACAAAGCTATAGCTGATATTCATGTATATATATATATATCATGAAGGCAGAAACGACCCAGAGTACTCCATACAACTTGAATGTGACCCAAGTATCCGCAAGAGATTCTCAGAGACGAAGTCAAGATTTGAAGGACAGAGAGGTGCCAGGTGAAGGGGTGGGGTTTGGGGTTACCTGGCATTATGGGAAAATATGGTCTTTTTGCTCCTGAGAATGCTTTGTCTCCTCCAAACTTCATGTTGAAACAATTGCCAGTGAAATGTGTAACAATACTGAGTGGGGTCTTTGGGAGGTGGTTAAGTCATGAGGTTGGGGCCCTTGTGAATACAATTCTGTGCACTTATAAAATGGCTTGATGGAGTGAGTTCACAAATGGCCCTTTCACCTGCTGCCTATGAGGACACAATGGTTCTATCTTCTGGTAAGTACAGCATCAAGGCAACATCATGGTGGTGAGTAGCCCTCGCAAGGACAACGGAACTCTTGATCTTGGGTTTCCCAGCCTCTAGGACTGAAAGAAAATGAATTTCTGTTCTTGATGGAAAAAAAAAATCAACTTGAAACCCTAACGTTTGAAATTATATATATGTATATCAATAGTAGAAGGGATAAATAAATTGTGGTGTATTCACATAATAGAATACCATCCAGGAATAGTTATAAAACTTAAGCATGAAAACACTGATTGATGATTAATTTAGATTAGATTTCAGATGTAGCATCATTTCTTCAGTCAATATTTTGGGATCACAAACATAATACTGAGCACAAGAAACAAAGTACTAAAAAATACATACATGTGATCCCATTCATATAGAATTTGAAATAAACAAACAACATTGTTTAGGGATGTACCCAAATAATAGTGTAAAGAAAATGAAGGAAATATATGTATTGAGAACTAGGATAGCGATAACGTCTAGGTGGGAAGTTATCAGAGGCATTTCTCTGAGGTGGTATAATGTTCTGTTTCTTGATCAGAATAATAATTACATGAGGGTTTACTTTAAAATTATTAACATGTCCATGAATATTTTAGGCACTTCCCAGCAATATGCATTTTGTTTTATAATAAAAGAGACAAAAGTATTTATTGGATGATATCTTGTGAAGTGTATATTTGGATCTGTATCAGATGTATGATGAACTTGAGCAGATACAGTTATTGTTTTAATGCTATCAGCCACAGTTGATATGTCAATGTATGGGCAAAGCTATGTCCTAATAAAACTTTATTTATGGATACTGAAATTTGAATTTCATATCATTTTACCATATCATTAAATAGTGTTCTTTTGATTTTTTCAATCATTTTAAAATACAAAGACTGACCTTGGCTGGGAGCCTATACAGAAATAGACAGGGGCTGGATTTTGCTCTGCTGGTGATTACCAATTTTTACCTGTGATTCAGTTCCCACCCCCAACATCTGCCTATCAACTAACAAATCATCTCTGCCTTCTCCGAACTCTCTCATTATGATGGTTTGGGTCTGAAATGTCCCCCAAAGTCTCATGTGTTCAAAGATAGAGCCTTTGAGAGGTATTTGGATCATGAGGGCTCTGACCTCACTAGTAGATTAATCTACTGGAGGCCTAACAGACTACTGGGAGCTGGGGCCTAGTTGGAGGAAGTAGGTCACTGGAGGTGTGCCCTGGAAGGGTCTATCTTTTCCTCAGCCCTTCTCTCCACCCCCCCCCACCCCGTGTCCTGGCTGCCATAGCTCAGCAGCTTCCCTCTGCCATGCACTTTTTCCATGATGTTCTTCCTCACCCTTGGCCCAAATCAGTGGAGCCAGCTGATTATGGACTAATACCTCTGAAACTGTGAGCTACGTAAATTTTTCTCCCCTAAGTTGTTCTTGTTAGGTGTTTCGATCCTAGCAACGAAAAACTGACTAACGCTTACATACTGACAGCTCTCATCTTTAGTTCCTTGATATTCTGGCTTTCACAAGTCTCTTCATTTCCTCTCTGGAACATTCATCTCTCTCTTTGGCTGGTTAGGTCTTATCATTCTTCAGGCAGGTCCTCCATTTGATGTTACCATCTCATGGAAGCATTCCTAGCATCCTTAGACTATCTTAAAGAGTCTTGTAACACTTTGCAGTCTTTTTCTTCCTAGCAGTCATCTCAATTTGTAATTAATGGTTTGTGAAATTAACTGTAATGAATTAATGATTTGTGGGATCATCTGTACAATCTACATGGCAGGACCAGCGCCTGCCTGGTTGGAGGTTGCCTCTCCAGCCCCCTGGCAGAGTACTTGGCATGCAGCAGGTGTTCAGTGTATCTTTGAGGACTGACTATGGAAGGAAGGAGGAAGGGTGAAGGAATGGTGCTTCTGTTTCCCGAATCCACACATTTGGCCTTAACTTCTTATTCTCTAGCTTCCTACCAAACATTCCTCTTGGTGACAGCAGAGACATTTACTTGGGAAACCAAATTAGGATCAGGAGATTGAAAGCAGAAGCAGGGTGCTGGCAGTGGGATAATCCCAAGGGATAGTCAGTCCCCGTAAAAGCGTTGTGGACTGTGAGTCACTTGCTGCTTTCCACGCATATGCAGAACACTGACATTAACAAAGTTTCCAGTGATGTGAAAGCCTTAGCAGCTTGGAGCCAGGAATTGACTCTTTTCATCATGGCTGTGCCTTGAAGCAGAGTGAAAAGGCAGGAACAATTCTATGAAAATCCCAGAGCCATTTTTCTTTTAGTGAATAAACACATTCTCAACAAAGCCTATGCATCCCAGAAGGACAGCCATAGGTGTCGGGTATGAAGTTAATACCCCAGCAGGGGAGCATAATAATTGTCTGTAGTGATACCATTTTCTGAGTATGTACTGTGGGCCAGGCCCAGTGCCCAGGGCTTTGTGTGATTCGTCTCATTTAGTCCCTTGATCACTCTGAGTGTTCTCACCCCCCACCCATCATGAGGACAGAAGGCTTATAGAGGTTAAATAACTTACCTCAAAACACACAGGAAGAAAGGGGTGGAATCAGGTTTGATTAGGATCAGGAGCTCTGACTTCCAGTCTTTGGAGGTGCAGGGTAGTACTGGCTTTGTGAACATGATCTATGAATCATGTCAAGCATGAAGCATTTTTCTCTTGTCTTTCAGAAAGGATGATGATATTATTAATAATAATTATTATATTAGCATAATTCCGTAGCTTATTATCTAAACCATTCCATTCAAATGTATTTCAGAATTCAGAAATTTTTAGATTTTAGAAATGTAATTCAGTGAATGTATATTATATAACACCCTGTGATTGTTAATTTTAGGTGCTAACTTGATAAGATTAAGGGATAGCCAGATAGCTGGTAGAGCACTTTTTCTATGTGTATCTGTGAGGGCATTTCTCAAAGAGACCAACATTTGATTCAATGGATAGAGTGAGGAAGCTCTGTCCTTACCCAGTGTGGTCAGAATCATTCAATTGACTGAAGGCTTAGATAGGACCCAGGAAAGTGAATTTACTGTCTTTCTTTCTCTTCTGGAGCTAGACACCCTTCTTCTCCTGCCCTAGGACACCAAAACTCCAGGTTCTCAGGTCTTTGGACTCTGGGACTTGCAGCAGTGGCTCCTGAGTTCTCAGGACTTAAGCCTTGGACTGAGAGTTGCACCATTGGCTTTCCTGGTTCTGAGGCCTATAGGGACTTGGACTCAGCCACACCACTAGCTTCCCTGGCTCTCTAGCTTCCAGGTGGCCTATTGTGGTACTTCTCAGCCTCCCTAATTATGTGAGCAAATTTCCAAAGTAAATAAAATCCCTCCTACTGTCTCTGTCTCTTTGACTTTGTTTCTGTCTTCCTCCTTCCATCACCAATGGTTCTGTCTCCCTTGAGTACCCCGACTATGTTGGTCAACTTTTCATTGTGGTGACCAAAATACATGACAAAAACAACTTACAGGAGGAAACGTGTATTGTGGCTCAGTTTCTGTATTTCAGTCCATGGATGGCCAACTCCATCGTTCTAGGCCTGAGGTGAAGCAGAACATCATGGCATAAAGGTGTGGGTCCCCTCATGGCAGCTGGGAATCAGGAAGAGTGAGGAGCCAGGAACAAGAAATATAATCTCCAAGTACATGTCCCCAGTGACGTATTTCCTCAACTCACACCCTACTCCCAACAGTTAGCACCCAGTACAGTAGGCCTTTCAAATTATTAACCTGTCAAATGGATTAACCTACCGAATAGGCCACAGCTCATAATCTAATCATTCCAGCCCTGAACCTTCCTTCATTGACACATGAACTTGTTTCTGGGGGGACACTTCATATCCAGACCATAACACTGACAAATATAGATTGGAGTACCAGGAGTGGTTGTAGAGGAACAGAATTTTAAGTATGAGCTTTCTTAATTAATTTTAAGGTTTCTGGAATTGGTTCTCTAGCCTCATTAGACTTAAAAAAATGCTATGGACCCAACTTAGTATTAGTAGAGAGAACATCTCTCACCAGATGCCAATTCTTTTAGGGTATTGATCTTGGACTTTCCAACCTCTAGAACTGTGAAAAATAAATTTATATTGCTTATAAATTACTTAATCTTTGGTATTTTGTTATAGTAGAACAAATGCACGAAGACACACCTCCTCTAGAGTCTGCATTCCATAAACAAATCTGTAAATATTTGCATTTATCAAAGAAAAAATAAAGACTGTGAATAGTCATGTCAATTCAAGTTAGGTTTTGCTGCCAGATAAGTTTGTCACAGTTTGATAGGCAAAATAATGGCGCAGCTAAATATGTCAAGGTCCTAATTCTTGAAACCTATAAATAAGTTACCTTATATGGCAAAGGGGAATGAAGGTAGTAGGTGGAATTAAGGTTACTAATCAGCTGACTTTAAGAGAGAGATGTTATCATGGACTATCTGGTAAACTTAATGTAATCTTAAGTGTCCTTAAATGTGAAAGAGGAGGCCAGAGAACCAGAGGAGATATGACAGTGATGCAAAGGCTGGAGGGATGTGATGTGAGAGGGATCCAATCTACCATTGTTGACTTTAAGGATGAGAATAGGATATATGCCAAGGAATGGAGGTAACTTCTATAAACTGGAAAAGGCAGGAGTAGGGTTAGGGGATGGGTTCCTGGCACACAATAGGCCCTTACTCATTTTAGTTGAATAAATGGATAGATGAATGAAGGAATATTCTACAAGAGCAGAAACATTTTAGACTTGAGACCATATTTGATACCTTCTAGAGCTCATGCACACTAATTGAGATGCAAACTATTCCTGAATGAATAAATGACTTTGATAAACTTGGAGGTAGAGTAGGGAAGGTGGGGCTAGGAAAGATCAGAGATGGGAGCTGTTTAGACCAAACTTCTCACAGCAACGGGAAGATCTAGGACTCATATCCCAGGGCACTTAAAGCTTCGTTGAGGTGGAAACCATGAGACAGAATACAGGCCCTTCTAGATTTATCTCTGATTCCCTAACTCTAACTTTATATGAGTCACTATTCCTTACTATAAACCTCATTTCTTTCTTTCTTTTTCTTTTTCTTTTTTTTTTTTTTTTTTTGGTACTGGGGATTGAACTCAAGGGCACTCAACAACTGGGCCATATCCCCAGCCTTTTTTTGTATTTCATTAGAGACAGGGTCTCACTGAATTGCTAAGTGCCTCGCCATTGCTGAGGCTGGCTTTGAACTCAAAATCCTCCTGCCTCAGCCTCCCAAGTGCTGGGATTATAGGTGTGTGCCACCCCACAAGGCTACTATAAACCTCATTTCTAATAACGATAGAAATGTCTCTTTAAAATTAATGTGAGCTGGGTACAGTGGTGCACACCTATAATCCCAGTGGCTCTCCAGAGGTTGAGGCAGGAGGATTGCAAGTTCAAAGCCAGCCTCAGCAACTTAGTGATGCCCTAAACAACTTAGTGAGACCTTGTCTCAAAATAAAAAACAAAAAGTGTATGTGAGCCAGTGACTAAGCACCCCTGGGTTGAATCTCTGTTACAATAAATAAATAAAATTAATGTGATGATTTAATGAGATTATTTAATTAAGGCGTTTAGCCATAGGCCTAACTTATATAAAGTACCTGCTGATTGATGGCATTGTTATTAACACTACTGTTAATATTATTCAGTACTGAGCTGCATTAGGGATTTAGGTTCTAACAGTCAGTCAGGGCATCTGGGATTAGAGAGTGGTTTGAATGGGAAAACTCATGATGTCCTTTTTGACTCTCTTTCTTTCATTCTAAAAGGAATAAGTAAATCAGGCTTATCTTTAAGAAAGGCCTGTAGGAGTCTTGATGAGGCTTCATCCTGTCCCCAGAGCCACTATACCTTTTTTGTTGATTTCAGAAATGAGGACCCAAGTCAAGTCCACTGTCATTCAGACGCTGGAACTTGAATTCATTCATTCTGAGGTACAATCAGTGGGTCTAGACAGGAAGGATGAAAATTAGTATCTTCAATAACATTTTAGCTAATGTGGAAGGGGAGGGTTGCTTGTACATCATCACATCTCAGGATGCATCCTAGTCTCTGTGTAATTCCTGTGTGTCACTGTGTCCTCTCTTACTTTCATGCCCCAGTACAAGATTTTCTTCTGCCTGAATGCCCTTTCCATGTCTGTGTCTTTCCTGAACATTCATGATCTTTGGGTGAGGTGACCCTCCCAGGCTCTCCTTCTCCATCATCATTCATACTACATTTTATTTTTTTATATTTCTGTGCCCCCAACACACACACACACACACACACACACACACACACACACCAAATGATGAGGTCCTTAGGGGCTGGGGGAAAATTTTCATCTCTGTTTCCTTCAAGCTGCTATTTGTAGAAGGTACTCAATATATGTTTGTGGGAGAGCAAATGAATAAATGAATGAATGAATGAATGAACGAAATAAGCAAGCAAGCAGCAATTATCTATTTAATTAAATCTTGGGTATGAAACACATAGCCAGGGAAAAGTGAAGGAGGACACAGAAGACACACCATTGATGACCCAGTTCTGCCTTGGTGGACTTATTTGCTTCCCCTATGAGTGGGGACCCTGGCTCCTATCTTGATCCTTCTTCTAGGGAATAGCTCCTACCTAGCAACTTCCTAGGAGACTGCTGCATTCTCCTCAAATATCACTTGCATGCAGCCTTGCCATACACTGTGCAGATGGCCCCAAATCCTCCCCACTCCTGTATGCATAGGCCTTTGAAGTGTGACTTGTTACCCTTCCCACATGGACTCTAGGTTTGTCCTTATAACCTACTCTGACTAATGGGATTTTGGCAGACATGATGTGAAGGGAGGCTGAAAAGGGATGTGCATTTTAATTTGATTTGCCCTTTTCTATCCCCCTTTCTGCTTTTGGGTACCCTGTGACAGCTAGCTGTCTTGGGAAAAAGCTCAGGCAGGATAATGAGAGACCCATGGCCTAGTCATCCTCTTTCCCTGGTTGCCAGTTGTCAGTCAGGTGATGAGGTTTTCCTAAACAATTTAGACACCACCTGATCTATCTCTTGATCACAGACACATATGAAAATCTAGCTGAAATGAACTGGACCTACTTGGAACAGAACAGCCAAACTGACTCACAGAATAGCAGGTTGAATAAATGGCTGTTAATTACAAGGTTTCAGAATGGTTTGTTACATACATGTACTAGTTGGGCTGCTTGGGATCTTCTCCCAGTAACTGTAAAGCTCAATTGTAGTTCTTACCTAAAAAGAGAACTCAAGAAAATGATCAGAAGCTACATGTCTTATAGCAGCCTAGCCTGTGGCTGAAAGGAAAGTGGATGGACACAGGACTGACCACTGAGACACAGCAAAGATGAAGCCAAAAGCAGATTTATTATCAGACATCTGACAGGCTGTTCCACCCAGGAAAAAACAGCAGCACTTCCTTTTGAGCATTACTTTCTATAAGTCAGAATCTAGTCTATGCATTAGGGGCGGGTTTAACCCTTCCTTGCTATTACAGGTGAAGAGTAGGCTTCAAGACCCCAAAAACCACAAAGGAAAAGGGGGTGGGCAGGAGGGGCAAGCACACTTTCATTAAGTTCTTAGAACTTGCACCCCCTGTACATACTCAGAAAGTTGGCTAGCATCTGTGAGCATTGTGGTCAGGGTGCAGGTGGGTGACGGTGTCAGCTTCTATGTGGTGGGCTCTTGCAGGAAGTGGGGCTGGGGAGTGCAGGGTAAGATGTCTGAGCAGAATGGCGTCAGCTTGACGTAACTTTCAAATCAGCCTGTAGTTATGCTAACAGACTAACAGTGGCCAGGCTCCCTGGCAGCTTCTAGGCCTTTACACCAAGCAGCAGAGGTGGTCTGGATCCATGTTCAACAGCTCATCCCATAAAAACTCACCACATCTTTCTGTGGATTCAGGTCCTGCCTCTCCCTACCTCACCTCCAAACAAGGTAAAAACAAAACCCCCAAATTCATTATTTTTTGAAACTGCCAGGGAATAACTTTTAAAGATCTTTTATTATGCAAAACAATGTAGTTCTCTTCTGCCCAACTCCCTCATCAGACTAGCCTGGAACCTTCTCTTTCACAGCCTAAGGGTTGTGTCTTCCTAAACAAAAGAATGACTTATTCTGAGGTGAATTTTGCACTTTCCCAGAATGCTGAAGCAGCTTGCAAGTATTTCTCCTTTTTAAAAAATATATTTTCCTTCCTGATAAATGTCATTGTGGTTATGATTAATAAAATGCAAATTTACTTAAGAACATTTAAGCTTCATAGTAGCTTTTTGTCATTCTGTATTTTTTCAATCAACTGATACTAAAAGTATAATTACTACTAAGTGTGGGTTTGAAAAATGTTTTGACATTTGAAAGGGGTCCTCATTTTTAAAAAAGAATGGAAATCCCTGGGATGAATGTTTTAGCTTATGTGATCAATGCTGCTGGAATTCTTACCCTCCTCAGTGTTAGCAGGAAGCTAGTTGGTGCCATTCTAAATGAGGTTCCTGGCCTGTAGTCTGGGATGGTACTTGGGGTTTTGTGTCTGGGTTATGCTTGGAGGAATAATGCTGAATTGAAGCCAGCTCAGGAACCAAGAGGACATTTAGGACTGGGTGGTCCCAGAAGTAAAAACCAGGTATCAGACTAAGCCTTTGAGTGGCCAGTTTGGGGTTCTAACATGGCTTCTGTTGCTTGAGCAAAAGTAGAGAGAAAACAAATCATGTTTTGAGCATTGTGTAAAGCTTATGGCCTCATTTAATCCATCAACTATCTTCCCAGGTAAAATTCATATCCTTTTTACAGGTAGAAAAACTGAAACTCTGAATCCTGAAACACATGGTCCATAAGGGGACCATTCCTCATTCTCAGAGCACTGGCACTCTTCATGTCAAAGTTGTTCATGTGGAAACCTTCAGTGCTGCAAACACCTTTCCAAAACAGGAAGAGTGGAGAACATTCCAAGTTATCACAATATATGACCCCAGAGAACAACATTGAAACTCCTACTCTGTGTTCTTAGCATAGTTTTTCATTTAGATTATGGTTATTTTTGGTACAATTCTAACAAGGTTGCTTATCTGGCTTCCCAGTTGTCAGATTAGAAGCAGAAAATTAGAAAAGGGATACGAGTTGCTCATGGCAGGCACATTAAAATAGTGAGAAGTTGGAGCCAGAGCTTCTCAGTGGAGGAGGAAGGTAGTTTCCTCCTTTCTAAAATGAGTGGGTTGAACAGGTTAATCTCTGAGGTCCCTTCCAGCTCTAAAAATTCAGTGTGTTTAAGATGAATAGCTGTAAAAATCTGGAGAAGAACACATAAGAATGAAAAAAAAAAAAAAAAAAAAACCTAGAAATCTGGACCGGGGTGGGGGAAATGATCCTAGATTGCTGTTCCTGAGGGCATAACTGTGTCATAGTGCTGTACCTGATGTTTATGATAATGATACTGAGTCATCAGGAGAAGATGGGGTTTTGTTTTGTAGAAGCTGTATCAGAATGCAAGAAAGCACACAAATTACTTTTGGAGGATTTCACTCAAAAATGCTTATCAAAGTTTTTGCTGCTTAAACATTCACTAGTTGGAAAATTTAGTTTGAAGACTGTTTCCTTGTTATGTTCTTCATTTTTTTTTTTTTAGTTTTTCATTCCTTGACAAAACAATTCTGATAGTTATGATAGTATCTTGCAGCTTTATATTGCTTTTATACTAACTCAAAGCATCTTCCCACCCTAGATTGTAGTTAATGACATTGTCAAGATTTCCAGTTCTTCTTATAATGTATCCTTAGCATCAAACTTGAACCCAGCTCTAGTATAGTCTTCTCACATGGTTTTATGGTTAGCTGAAAATAGATCTGTTATACTGTCAGGTTCCTTAAGGGCAAAGACTGAGTTGGCTTCATTTTGGTTTCTATTGAGTCTCCATAAATGCATGTGAATAGATGAGCTGCCAAAGAATGAAGTGCCTCACCTGTCCTATTTCTAAATCCTGTAGATTTGTCTTTCTCAATGTAATAATGCCTCTTACTTACCTTTCCATTCCCAGCGCTATTACCCTTTTTTTTTTTTTTTTTTTTTTTTACTTTTACTGTACTCTTGAGCTGACTGGTAGAAAACACAAGAAACCAACCAATGAGACAAACAAAAACCCCAAACACATCACCCACATACTCATTGTAAAAACTTTGAAAAAATACATAAATGGATACAGATTAAAAGGAGAAGATCACTAAGAATTGCACTATTCAGAAATGGCCATGATTGACATTTTAGGGTTCAATTTTCCATTATTTTTTCTTAGGTATTCATAGGTATAACCCAGGTGTCCACATCCACTCAGCCTTCCTTCTGGGTTTCCCCAGTAGAATCCACTTGCATAAGAGTATTTCTAGGCAACTTATAGTAAACTGTACATTTCCTTTGGGAATAGAGTTTTGGGTTACTTTTTTAAATTTTCTTCTTCCTTTTGTGGATTTCCAACTTGCTGGCTCCTGTCTTCTTACTCCTAGTTCTTTCCCAGACTTTCAATATCTTCTGCCTTTACCATTTATTTTCAGAATAGATTTAAAGGAGAGAAATCAAAATCAAAATGTTCAGTTCAGGGTTATATAAGAAAATGTCACTGGAAATGACATCTGGCTAATACTCTAGTAGTAGCCATTTCCAGATTCACAAAAGCAAAAACCAAAGACAAAAGAGTCATAAAATTCACTTACATGATTTTTAAGTAATTAACAAATACTCTCAAATTTACCTTTTTAAATGTTCAACAAGACACAGCTTAAAATAAAAACAAATATAAGAATCATGAAATGTTGAAGAGGGTACTGGGACTGTAGCTCAGTGATTAGAGTACTTGCCTAGCATGTGCAAGGCCCTGGATTTGATACCCAGCAACCCCCCTGCCCCATAAAAGTTGAAGAACAAAGATTCATCAGAAAAACTCTAATAAAAGAAAGAAATAAAACACAGAAAACCATATTAATTTTAGGTAGGGTGTATATAATTGAATTCACTTGAAATATCTCTGGGGAAAAATATAAATTTTCCCAAAGAAGTAGAACTGATTTTTGCATAGTGATTTTGTATCCTGCAATTCTGCTGAATTTGTTTCTATTCTGTTTCCACCCTGTTGATTTTTCTCAATATACAACTTTGATCAATTATTTCCTTACTTAATGTTCTTCACTGTCTCCCTTTTTTCTTCTGGATAAATTTAGGGCAACTTCAGTGGCATTTAGCATTCTTGACCAATGGGTGTATCTTCCATTGTCTCCAATGAAGCTCTTATACAGATTAGTGCTCCAGTTGAATTCATTTCTGTTTCCACTCCCCTCCCATACATTCATTATAGATTTTTATATTTGAACTTTCCTCTAGCTTTTATTAACATATGGGTATTCTGTTCCATTATCCACATCCTCCTGGTCATCCTTGGCTCAAATCTGATCAGTTCCACTGAGTCATCAGAAAGTAGGCTCTTTTCCTGTGTGAGGGAAGGAAGGGGCAAGGAAGGCAAATGAGTATTTAGATTCTAATTCTTGAGATAGATGGTACATTCATGTTGTTTTATTATTATTATTATTATTATTATTATTTTTGCAGGACTGGGGATTAATCCCAGGTCCTCCCATATGCTGGTAAGCACTCTAGCACTGAGGTATAACCCTAGCCCTTCATTTTATTATCTTTTTTTAAAAAAATTAAATAAATAAAAGATAATAAAAAAGTCATTCATGGACCAATGTTGATAATGTGTTAAATATTAAGAATTATGATTAATTCCCTCTTGTGTAACTGCAGCCATAAGACAAAAAACAAAATACCCACAAATGAGCATACAAACAAAAAATCTCTATTTTCAGAATTTCTCTTTTATCTGTCTAATTAGAGCCTGAAGTCTTTAGAATCAGGAACTCGGTATTGTCTTACTTCTAATCCCCATAGCATTCTGCCTTAGGCCAAAAACCAACAATTTTGAAAATCTGAATAATGGAATCAAGACTATGTTCCAGTTATTGAGTATACATGAAGCACTTTGACCACTTCGAACAAAATCTAGTGTTTTTATGAAGAAGTTTAATATTCTGCTTTATTTTATGCTTTTAAGAGAGTCACCTAATATTTCTGAGAGTAAGATGATTCTGAAAATGAGGAGTTTGAGCTCTGTGACATATGATTTCTTTTCCTTTCCAAGTTCCTTAATTTCATATGCCTTTTTATACTTACACCAAATTTGGAGATTTCCTAGGTAAACACTAAAGAACTATAAGAAACAACTATGACCCGTATTTCAGATTCAAGGAGTTAAAACTCTCATCAAATAATGGAACAATTCTCATGTCTCAATTGCTAAGGGAGTTCAAGAGAGGATTATTGAACTTCAACTTAGTGGAAGTTATAATTGTATCTTGAGTAAATGAAATAACTGAGAGGGAACATAAGCAGAGTTAACTGTAAAAAATTCTTCTCTTTGGGGACATTAGATGTAAGTACAATTCTAAATACAATTTTGGGGGCTATTATGTATTTTAATTTAGGCTAGCCTTATCTCTCCTAGTACTGTTGTTTTAGTTTAGGGTCTTTAAGATGTAGAGCATCCCTGCAGTGATTAGGAGAGATGGAAGATTTTATTATTTACAGATCCTGGTGGGTACTTGGCATGCCTGTAGCCCACATACATGGAGGTCATGGAGCATAGGTAGAAAGAGAGGGAGAAAGGGACCCATGGCCAGTGCCTTTATTGGATCCAGAATATTAGCCAAACAGGTTTCCAATCAGAAGTTTTATCTGGTGGGTTTAAAGCAAGCAGGCACAAGTTCTGGGAGGTCCTGCTATGACTGAGAGTTGGTCCCCATGGTGTTTCTATGCAGTCGATGGTGGTGTGAATAGCAGTGGAATCAGTCAAGCAGGCTGCATCTAAGCTGTCACATAGTGAAGTGGGCACCAGGGAGCTGTTGTATAAGGCAGGAGTGACACAGTGAGGGTTGACCACAGTGAGGAACAATAAGGGTTCTAGAACTAGCAACTATGTCAAGAGTGACCAACTTCTGGTCTAAGATGGTCCAACTTACACTTCAAAGGGTTGTGGAGGCTATGTAAAATGATAAGAATTCACTATTATGATATCTTCATGAACAAAAATGTTTATATGCATCTGAATCACTCATCTCTCTTGAGCATTTTCTCAATTATTTACTTCTGAATATTTCCTTGGGAGGTTCTACTAATCCTCTTAGTGAATCTATTCAGTGTTCAATATACAACTTAAATACTAAGTTAATACTAACTTAAAGGTTATCTATGTAACCTTCCTCTAACTTCCCAGTTGAAATTAAGCATCACACAATCTCCTTTTCACTCCTTTAGCTATGTATTATATACTATTTACTATGTAATACATAATGTGTGTATGCATATATACACATGCTTTGATGGAACTTCCCATATATTGTCTTATTCTAAATATGCATGTTTCTGTCTGCTTTAAGCTTAAATCTTCTTGTGGACAGGCACTTGATGATATTTATTTTTCTTTGTGTCCCACCTAGGAACTATAAGTTACTGGCCCATGGTAAGTGCTCATGAAAGAGAAGGGCTTGAAGCAAATCTTTCTGCATATCCCCTTTAAATGAAATATGATATAGGAAAAAATAAAATATATAGAAGAGATTAAGGGGAGTTTTTATTAATATAAATTTATTAGGTAAAATGTGTGACATTTGATTATTATAATTATCCAAAAGAGCAGTGAAGCTGATTTAATAAACTTCCAATGCAATTTGTGTTTATGGAGGGCAGTTGCAGCCCCATTAGTCTAACTATCCAATTTAATTTTCTCCTTCCCTTACTCTCTCTCTCTCCTTTCAGACCTTTCTTCTACATCTTTTTGCATGGTATCAAAAAATATGGATTCACACAGATGAGTTATTGCAGATTGCAGCATTTTAAATAGCTTGCTCTCTAATTTAACTGATGCAGTAGCTCAAAAGAGTAGGAAATGCTTGTTTAAAATTAAAATCACAGCAAGAAACAAGTGCATGAAGTATTAATTGTTAAGTGTTCAGTTTAAAGTGTCAATTAATGCATTACTGAGCCAGTTTAATTTGTTACTGTTTGACAGAAAATATCGTATGAACGTATCTTGTCATTTATTTGAGTGGAATGCACAAATGTCATAGGATTGTATTTACTTGTATATTTTTATGTGACTAGATGTATGGGGGACTGAATTTTTAAAAAGAGAAAAAATAAACAAGACCAGTGATTTTCTTAATGAGTGTTACATTTCCAAGAAGCTCAAATATGTCTCCATAGAAGCCTTATCTTGAGGGCGCCAGAAAAAAGCAGAGTTAGCCAGGCAGCACAGACGAAAGCATTTGGGGGTCTCCCTCGAGTTACAAGTTGATAAGAGAACATAAAGGTGATGCTTTTTATCACAATTTTAGAAAGAATTAATATATTTTAACAATGAAATTTGAACCCGGTGTTTATAAAAGCCTGGGAGTGGTTCAAATACTACGTGACTAGAAGCAAAGGATGTTGGCATAGGGCAGGTTTTTGTCTGACCCTTCCGCTTTTTCCAGATTGGAACTGCAGTGATGTGTATGAAAGTCTCTAGAACATCGTCAAATGTGTGTGTACTAAATATATCTTTTCTTGAAGTAATGAATTAATAAATCAGAAAAGAAAGAATAATAACAATCTTTACATCTCCTGTCTGCCAGACACAACATATTAAGTGCTCATTGCAAACCCAGCATTGTACTATTATTATTCCCATTTTAAAGATAAGACAGTTGAGGCATTAAGAGATTATGCAGTGAGTTCAAGGTTGCAGAGCGTGGATTTGAGTTCTAGCTCTTTGATCTTGAATCCAAATGTCCAACCAAGGCACTACACCAACAAAATGTATTTAGCAAGTACAGTGCTTCCTCTAGTGATTTATTTTTGTTTAATTGTAGCTGATTTTATGTAATCATGCCAGGCTGATCTTTCTGTTTCGTTTATCATTTCCATGGAAATACGGTGATTCTTAATTGTCTCTTAACCTTGAGCAGAATGTTTGCCAGCAGCATTTAAAGAAACAGATCGTGTCTGGGCATTTGGACTGATGAAGGGCATCTGATGTTCCCAGCAAGCCTTTCACATTCTTTTCAGTTCAGACAGATGCACTGATGCATGAGGGGCCTCCCTCCCGACACAGTTTTATCATGGACAGAAGAGAAGAAAATAGCATTTAAAATCAAAGCTGTTGGTTACTTTATTTTATTTTTTCTAGTTTACATTTCAATGTTTCAGGCTGATTTTGTGGCTTGGGAAGACTAGTCTTAAAGACTATATAGGGGGAAAAATCACAAAAGGAAGAGTCAAAGTCTTGAGAATTGCTGGGTCTTTTTCCTACTTTTAAGAGCTTTTTGTTGTATAACAATACAAGGCATAGTGTAGGAAAAAGGAAATGATATTTGTTTCAAATGATTGTTATTTACTTCTGGTCTCAGCAGTCATTTAGCTGGCAGATGTGCTGAGAAACTCAAGAAAGGACTCAGTCTCTGGGGAAGGATGAGTCAGTGCACCATTATAAAATAATGCTCTATTGTATCATAGTACTATGTATCAAGAGCTATAGGATCTCAATAATGGGAGTAAATAGCTAGGGGTGGAGTGTAGACAGGAAGAACTTCACAATGGAGGTGACTCTTGAGCAAGGTCTTGAAGGATGAATAGGAGTTTGGAAGGTTGTGAAGTAGGGACTACAACAGCAGACTATTTCTGACCAACTTTGCCTCTTTGGCTTATTTCTGTGTTTCTCTGCATTTTTCATCTACCTCTTCTCTATCTTTGCTTTAATGTCCAAGGGAAAAAGCAACTGACAGTGACAAATTGAAATAAAATATTTAAAATTTTTTTCCTATTATTTTTAGTAAGAGGCCTTAAGAAAAGAGTTTACAATTGATTATTTTGTTTTACTCTAAACAAAGTATAAGTGGACTCTTCATTTAATTTTGTAATACTGCATCAGTATCAGTTAGCTAATATTTAATACAAGTATGCAGAGTTGAGTTCCTGAAGACATAGAGATTGGAAACAAAGTTTTTTGAAGTTTTATGTCTAGATCCAAGCTAATTTTTGGCCTCCAAATGACTGGCTTTATTTGTTTTATGAGTCTGGTGCAGTTTTTAAAATTTTTTTGTAGACACAGTGTAGAGGTCTTTCCTAAGAATTTAAAGTCTCCTCTACATTGTATTGGGTTCATCATCATGGATTTCCCACAAGAGCTCTGTTTAAAATGTTCTGCTTTCTTTTCTTTTTTAAATTTTTATTCTAATTTGTTATACATGTTTGCAGAGTGCAATTCATTTCATATTACATATAAAGAGCACAACTTTTCAAGTTGCTGGTTTTATATAAAGTATTTTTATAATTGTGTCTTCACACATGTACTTAGGGTAATGATGGCTAACTCATTTTACCATTATTCCTATCCCCTTGCCCCCTCCCCTCCCTTTCCCCTCTTTGTTCTGTTTAAAGTTCTTTTATTCCTCTCATCCCTACTCCCTTGCCTTTATAAGTTAGTATCTTCATAACAAAGAGATCATTCGACCTTTGTTTTTTGGGGGGATTGGCTAACTTCACTTAGCATTATTTTCTCCAACTCCATCCATTTACCTGCAAATGCCATGATTTCATTCTCTTTTAGTGCTAAGTAGTGTTCCATTGTGTGTATATACCAAAGTTTCCCTATCCATTCATCTGCTGATGGGCATGGGGTTGGTTCCACAGTCTAGCTATTGTGAATTGTGCTGCTATAAAATTGATGTGGCTATATCCCTGCAGTAAGCTGTTTTTAAGTCCTTTGGGTATAGACCAAGGATTGGGATAGCTGGGTCAAATGGTGGTTCCATTCCCAGTTCTCCTAGGAATCTCCAAACTACTTTCCAAATTGGCTTCACCAATTTGCAGTTTCACCAGCAATGTGAGAGTGTGCCTTTCCCCCCACATCCTCGCCAGCATTTATTGTTGTTTTTGTTTTGTTAGCTGCCATTCTGACTGGAGTAAAATGAAATCTTAGAGTTGGTTTTGATTTGCATTTCTCTAATTGCTAGAGATGTTAAACATTTTTTAATATATTTGTTGATTGATTGTATATCACCTTCTGAGAAGTGTCTGTTTAATTCCTTGGCCCATTTATTGATTGGGTTATTTGTTTTTTTGGTGTTAAGGCTTTTGAGAGTTTTACAAATCTTTGAGGTTAGTGTTCTATCTGATGTGCTTGTGGTAAAGATTTGTTCCTATTCTGTAGGTTCTCTATTCACCTCACTAATTGTTTCTTTTACTGAGAAGAAGCAAAATAAAATACTTGGGAATCAACTTAACAAAAGAAGTGAAAGACCTCTACAATGAAAACTACAGCACGCTAAAGAAAGAAATTAATGAAGATCTTAGAAGATGGAAAGATCTACCTTGTTCATGGATAGGTAGAATATTGTCAAGAAGAGCATTCTAACAAAAGCACTATACAGTTTAAGTGCAATACCAATCAAAATCCTAATATCATTCCTCATAAAATTAGAAAAAGCAATTATGAAATTCATCTGGAAAAATAAGAGACCCAGAATAGCCAAAGCAATTATTAGCAAGAAGAGTGAAGCTGGTGGCGTTACTATTCCAGACCTTAAATTGTATTACAAAGCAATTATAACAAAAACAGCATGGTATTGGTACCAAAATAGACCAGTTGATCATTGGTACAGAATAGAAGACACAGAGACTAACCCACACACCTACAGTTATCTTATATTAGACAAAGGTGCCAAAAACGTTCGTCAGAGAAATGGTGATGGGAAAACTGGAAATCCTCATGTAATAAAATGAAATTAAATCTTTTTCTCTTGCCAGCACAAAACTTAACTCAAAGTGGATCAAGGACCTAGGAATTAAACCAGAGACCTTGCACCTAATAGAAGAAAAAGTAGGTCCAAATCTCCAACATGTTGGATTAGGCCCCAACTTCCTCAATAAGACCTCTATAGCACAAGAATTAAAAACAAGAATAAATAAATGGGATGGATTAAAAATGCTGTTTTCTTGATGCTTTAAAAATATGAATGCTTGGGCCAGGGCTGTAGCTCAGTGGTAGAGCACTTGCCTGGCATGTGTGAGGCCCTGGGTTCGATCCTCAGCATCACATAAAAATAAATAACTAAATAAATAAATAAAATAATGGAAAAAAATATTTTAAAAATGAATGCTTGATTTATTCTGGGTTTGAAATATTATTTACTTTATATATTAAGAAACTAGCTTCTGGTAAACCTGATGAAAGGGTTCTGCAACCAACTGTCAGAGGTCTGAAGGATGATGGCAAAGCACCTACATGCACACGTTGACCCAAATTATCCAGATAATTGCTGTCACCTCCAGCTCACCTTGGCAGTGCCATCAACTACTACTTTTAATGGTTGTCTTTTCCTGTGCCAGGCCTCTCTCCACTAGATGGTGCTAATACTTGCTGTTGCAGCTCCAGCCCAAGATAAGGGTAACTTTAGCAATAATGATGAATCTGGTGTTCAGTAAATATTTACTGAGCACTCATGAACCAGACCCTTTAGGGATTGTGAGCAGTGATTGACAAACATAACTAGGGTGCAGATCCTGCCCTTGGGAGGTTATACTCTTATTGTCCTACACATCTAACAAGGGAACAACTGGGAAAGGCCATGATAGAGAGGCAATCTAATGAAGGAGTTAAGCATGCTGACTCTGGAGCCAGAGCACCTGGGTTCACATCCTGACTCCTCCGCGGACTAGTTTACTAGTTAAGTGGTTTAACTTCTTTGAGCCTCAGTTTCTTCATCTGTTTGATGGGAACGATGATAGTACCTTCCTTATGTGGCAGCTCAAGAGTTAAATACGTAAAGCAACTTAGCACTGGAGCTGGTATGTGATGGTGTTCATCTTCTGCCCCCAGCTGCAGCATGCTCGCCCAGAGAGACTTGTTACTATTACTTACTAGTGGATCTCAAAGGCACCTGGCCTGAAACAGGCACACCTCTACAGTAAATATATTAAATGAATAAAGGAGGGTTGGAGGGTGGTTCTGTGAATCTGGCTGAGTATGTGAGGTATGGTAGTGGAGGCCTAACAGGGACTCAGAAACTCTTTGGTTTTCTTAGCTTCCTCTAAATTTCTGTCCTGCTCATTCTAAAAGAGGTCTCTTAGTTTTTGCAGAATGCCCTTTGTATAAGAGGGTCTTCCTGAGAAAATGCAGTAATGCAGAGGCTTGTTTTTCCATGTATTCTTCTGGTACTTTCTACCTGGGGACCTCTTACGGTGTGGTTGGCCTCTCTGGGGCTGTTTCCACTTCTCTGTCTGCTTCTCCTCAGTACTTTCTTTCTACATTGAACAAACATCTTGAAGGCAAATGTCAAGACTAGGAATAAGAAAAGCTTAATTTGTCACATCGAGTACAGCTGTGTGTGGAACTGCAATTTGCATTTTAATGTCCTGCTTATTCCAGAAAAGTGGCATTTTACAGATTTCCTGTATTATTCATGAATTTCAAGGCTTTGTAGTTTAAAAATAAAAGTTCAGGTAATAACCAAGAATAAGGGAAGTTAAACTCTGTCAGGTTTTCTCACTCTTTCCAGGTTTCATCACTTTTCCATCTGTTGATGCATTTCATAGCCCGTTCCTACCTTAGGTGTACAGATATCAGGAAGAAAAAAAAAATGAACATGAAAACGTTAGCTAAGGCATTACATCTGGCTTCCTCATTAGCTCCAAATTTGCAAGAGAATGTGCTTGGTTAAAAAAACAAATCACTGACCTGTGTAGAGAAACATGAGCAGACATGTAGCAGCAGGCAAGTAGCACAGCATTTTCCTGCCACTGAGGTGAATGAACCCTCATCCTTAGCTGAGTCCTGCCCTTGGCCATTTGGCATTCCTAGAGTGTTAAGGCCCCCCTGTGGTTATCCTGCTTGTTGGGATGTGCAGGGTTTGTCATGCTGAGTACAAATCAGGTGTTAACCAGCTTGCTCTTCTAAATTATGTCTATTTAATGAAAACATAGATTGGTTCAGGTCAGAGAGAAACCTGGGCTTAGGTGCTGAGGAAGTTCCCTCTGCAGAAATGCCTGGAAGGAGCAATATTTAAGATGGAAGCCAGGTGGTGTGAAAGCACCTTGCTGAAAGGCCACCTCTCTGTGGTCACATGAATTTAGGTGAGAAAGCACTCTCCTGGGGTGGAAACATCCCCATGTTGCTTAGCAGGCAGCTCAGTGATTGCTTTCCCACTCTCCCAAGTGGGAGAAGTGGCCCTGAGGGCTGTGAGACTTTGTGGATCGTGGCATTCTTGTCATCAGGTGTTAACGGTGCTGGCTGAGAAGCCCCAGGAAATCTTGGGGAGAAAATCAACACAGTTTGAAGGATGAAGTAAAGAATAAGAATGAACCACAAAGTTATTTAAAATGTATCACAGAATGGAGGCTTGAGGTGAATTGGTGCAAGTCTAGTGGTGTTTTTTGGCTAAAATGCTGTTATCCCAGGCCCTGTTTAGAATTGATGGGGAAAAGTACAGGGCTGCTGTTCAGTTATTCAGATCATATTTATTTAGTGCCTGTCTAATAGGTACTGAGTCACGTGTTACATGGAGAAATGTGTGCGTGCATGTATGTTTGTGTGTGTGTGTGCTCTTGGTTGATGGAGGTGGGGATCACAGATTGATAAATGGGTGGCATTGCAAAGTTAACAAAGGAATTTGCATCTAGGATTTTAAAGTCTTCTAGACTCTACTTGGCTTTTACTGAGAAGATGGAGTTCAAAGTCTCTATCACTTCTTTGATTTTGATAATTAGGTTTGTCTGAGTGATCAAACACTTGATGTTTCTAATTGCCTCTCAGTGATGTCTGTGGGACAAAGAAGTCTTTTCCCATAGTTCTTTGTGTGTTCCCTTCCCTTCCTTCCTTCCTTTCTCCAATCTACATGTATTTAATGCCATTCTCACTTTACTAGGATTTTGATTCAGGGCTGAGCAAGGGAAGACATGGTTCCTGTCCTAATGTACCTTACATTACTGAGGATCCAGACAAATAAGTGGGTACCAGGAATACAGTGCATTTGATGAGGAGGAGATGCTTTGAGAATGCAGAGTGGGCTACTCATGGGAAGCGGGAAGTTCTTTCTGGAGGAAGCAGCATCTAAACTGATATCTAAGGAATTAGTAGGTTTTAGCGTGAAGAAGACTATGGAGTGTTTCAGGCAGATAAGCTGCCTGTGCAATGGTGGGAGCTGGAGTCTTTCCAGAGTGGTTGACAACAGGAATGGTTGATGAGTGGACAGGTGCTGAGTCATATGGTCAGCTATTACATGGTCCTAGATCAAGGTGAGTGTCATCAGGCTTTCTCTTGACTAATCCTCTTGGCAAATGTGTTGACTCCACAGAGGACCAAGTGAAAGAAGATGGTCAGGTTATCACCCATGAATCCCCATTCCTTAAACAAACCTTTGACTTTCTGACACTCTGTTGATAGTGGCATATTTATTACATATGTGACTCTATTTGTGATAAAGTTAGGTGATTATTTTTTTAAAAAAACCTACATAGAATTTGTTCTTACATTTGCTCTTATTGAAAATAACCTGCATGTCAGGCACTGTACCTGGAGTTTTTAAAACATTCTCATTTAAATCCTAACATAATCATGTAGATGAATGGATAAAGAAAATGTGGTATATGTACACATTGGAATATTACTCAGCATCAAACAAAAATAAAATCATGGCATATGCAGGCAAATGGATGGAGTTGGAAAATACAATGCTAAGTAAGCCAATCCCAAGAAACCACATGCCAAATGTTTCTCTCATATATGGGGATAGGAGGAAGCATAGGAGGAACAAAGGTACTTTAGATAGGGCAAAGGGGAGGGAGAGGAAGAGAGGGCCAAGGGGGTAGGAAAGATAGTGGAATTAGATGGACATTATTACCCTAAGAACATGTATGAAGATAGGAATGGTGTGACTCTACTTTGTGTACAACCAGAGACATGAAAATTGTGCTCTATATGTGTAATATGAATTGAATTGCATTCAGCTGTCATATATAATAAATTAGAATAAATAAATAAATAAATAAATAAAATCTGCAACTTGATTAAGACATAATAATCATGCTCACTTCATTTACCCGGTATCAGGAGATACAACTAATATCTGAGATAATGGAAACATCATTCATGATGAGTTTTTCAGGCAAAGTGGGAATCAGATCATTAAGATGAAATATGTAAAATAAAGGTAAAGCCCTTCATATTGTGAGCATAAAGTCCTGCTAAATGAATGGGAGAGTGCTACTTAGACAGCATTATGTGGAGTAAAGACCCAGAGAATTCAATCCTAAATACAAGTTCCTGCTTTCCAGACCTTCCTCAAGGAGAATGGTTGTTTGGGAATCTGCATGTTTCAAAGCTTCTCAGTGATTCTGATAATTTTGCAGTTTTGGGAATCCCTACTGTGGGCTGGAGAGTCTAGTGTATATTTTCTAACATAAGGGAGATAGTCTGGAACAGGTTTTCTAAATTGTGAACATTTTTAAAAACTAAACACTCTAAAAGCCACTGTATTTCAGAATAATTCCACCCAGTTTCTTTTACCCCTTGAATTATTATTCCATAGCAGTGATACTCAGGAGAAGCCATTTAATTGAACCATTATCTACGATTTCTATACAGTTAGAATGAAGACAGGCAGCAGAGTTAATTTGCTTCCAATCCCTCTCTATGCAGATTATAGCTCCCTAATCTTCTTTTTCTCTGAACTCCTACTTTAATAGAACCCCTAATGTGAGTTGCATACATTTTTCAATTATATAATACTTTGGTAACTTTGTCTCTGAGATTTACTGTATTTTAACATTTGTATGCATTTTAAAGTTAAATTCTGAAGGCTTTGTAAGCACCCTGCTTTCTAATTAACAGTGAGCATAAATTGTTAGTGTGATAAATATTAATGCTATATATTACTGAATACTCACAATCTAGGTTTTTTTCTTCTTCTGTTTTGCTTTCTTTCCCTTGAAGATAAGATTTATCAAATACAATGTTGGGAGGATGAATGTATAATTTGAACAAACACTTCCCTGAATACCAATATTACTTTATATAGTTAATTATAAGATTTTAACTGCCAATGAGTTCCATTTCTTTTGTGCAAATTTATGAATGTAATAAAACACTTTTGACAAACTAATCAAGTAAAACAATATAAGATTTAATTATCAGCTTTTTAGGGATTTTATGAACCAGATTATGTTGCCAGAATCACTTAGGTAATTTAGGAATCACATCTTAAATGTTTAATTTTGTTCTTAAAATAGTATTTTTATATGTTCATTGAAAAAAAATCAAGCATAGTAAAATATATTTAAAAAAGTCAAAACTGCTAAAATCTTTGCAACTCCAGTAAAACTGCTATTGATATTCTGGTGGATATTCTTTGGCCATCTCAGTGCGCGCGCGCACACACACACAGTGTATATACACACCCACAGATATAAACGTAGACCTAATTTTACATAAAAGGTTAATACATTATATAATACTCTGCTACTTATATTTGAGGGCTAGATGTTATTTTCTATGAACTCTTCTGTTGTTTCATGTCAATAATTAGATATAAATTTTAATCATTGTATGTGTATATATTTACACATTATGGTAATGTGTAATACACACCATGATTTATCTGTCTAATCTATTGATAGATACTTAGACTATATTTTGTTCCTCTGTTACATGTTTAGATAACAGCTTGCAAATCGCATTTGCTAAATTATCTTCTTAAGACAAATTCTATTGCTGAGTCTGAGCCAAAGGGTAGTTGCTGATGTATACCCATTGCTGTGCTGTCCTCTGGAACCTCTCTCAATTGACACTTCTGCTAGTAAAGTAGTGGTGTGCCTGTTTTGTCATGGTTTTCCAGTATCAGATTGTTTTTCTTAAATTTGGCATTGTTTGCATCTCTGTGATTACTTATGAAGTTCTGCATATTGTAAGTGCTTATTGGACAATTTCTTCTTTGGTCAATTTCTTCAATATATTTATTGCAATGGTTGTATATTTTGTTGACCTGTCAGAGATATGTGAATATTGGTATTATCATTTAGATTCTAAGCTTGTTATTTGACTTTTAACTCTGTTTAATTTAAACTAAATGTCATTTATTTTTTGTTTATAAAAATTTGTCACAAAACTTATCAGTGTGTCATTTTGTAGTTTCAAGCTGTTCTATCCTAGTTAAGAATAATCTTTGTCATCTCAGGATGGAAGACATACATTCACTTTTTCATAGTAGTATTAGGATTTAATTTTTACATGGTAATCCTTCAGCCACATGGGATTTATATTTAATAAGTTGAAAGGTAACAAGTCAATATTATTTTAGTTGTCAGAATTCATGAAGATCCAATTTTTTACTACTAATTTTAAAGTGACTTATTTCTTTTTATATTAAATTCTTTATTATTTGAATCCATTATGGACCATGTTCTATTTTTGAATAATTGTTATTGGGATTTTATTTTTATTCATTTGACTTTATACTATTTTTTTATTGGGTATCACTTCATTATTCCTTTTCAGATTATCTGTCCATTTTTACAAATTGACTTGATAAACTTTAAAATCATTTGGTCAAACTAAAAAAAAAGCCCTGGTAGGATATTAAGTTGGGGTAGGATATTCAGTAGGGGTTGTAAAGTATTAATACCTATAAAAATTGGCACTTTTGTAATATTAAATTTTCTTATTAAAGTTTTTCTCCCCTAGATTGACATTTTTCTTTTTATGTATCTCAGTAAAATTTTATGTTTTCTTTATATATGTTCTGGCTATTTTAAAAGCATTTTCCTGGATAGTTAAAGTTTTTTATTTGTTAAAAGAATCATTTATCCCTTTTTATTTGGTAATTGTTAAAACATAAACTATTGACTTTGTTTATTTTATATGCAGCCACTTTGGTGAATACTCACATTTTTGTCTAGCCATCTTTCAGTTCATCTAAAATACTTACCAAGTGGTAGTACCAAGAGACTAAAGAAGTAAATATAACTACCTTACTATCAGATATGACTTGAAACAGTTGTAGAATAAAGCCAAAATAGGACAGTGTTCATGGAACATAATTTGGACATTCAAGGCAGATTGACTATGGTCAACTCGCCAACACTAAATTATAATTGTAAGTATACCTGAATTATAATTGTAAGTATACCTGAATGGGTAAACATGTTGCTATTATGGGGTGACCCTAAGGTTTCAGCCTGGGCTGGTATCTTGATTGCCAGATCCAATCTTGGGAGTAGGAAGTGTATGTCTGATATGCTTTATTACTCCACTAATTAATCTTTCAGGATTAATCTTTGTGATTCTGTTTCATTTATTTATTTTGTACTGGGGATTGAACTCAGGGGCACTGAGCTCAACCACTGAGCCACATCTCCAGCCCTATTTTGTATTTTATTTAGAGACGGGGTCTCACTGAGTTGCTTAGTGCCTCGCTTTTGCTTAGGCTGGCTTTGAACTTGTGATCCTCCTGCCTTAGCCTCCTGAGCTGCTGGAATTATAGGCACGTGCCACTGCACCTGGCTCTGTATTATTTCTGTAGGCAAGAGCAGGCCTGGATTTTTAATTAAGCTTGAAAGTGTAGTCCTTGGTCCAGTAAGGAAAATGGAAAGAAATAGAAGGGAAACTGGAATTCCTCAAGACTAGGTAGGTGTTTAGCAGATAGTAAATTTTGGGCTTGATAACTCTTTTTTGTAACCCTACAAATAAAATATAACTTATTGTCCTGAGTAATTCTACTTCTTCCTTTCAATATACACCTTTTGCTCTAGCAGTCTACCATCTCAAACTCCCTCACCTCAGTAAGTAGGTATAAGGTGCCATCTGCGGGATTTCTAGTCCTTGGTGACCCTAAGGCTTCAGCCTGGGCTGGTATCTTGATTGCCAGATCCAGTCTTGGGAGTAGGAAGTGTATGTCTGAGCTATAGACGAGAAGGAAAACCAAAGTCCAGGTCCTGGGAAAGACTACATGGGGGAGCTGGAGAACAAGGAAGGAGCCCCAAATCCTACTTCCATAGAGATTGGTAGAGAGCAAGGGCTACATCCAAGAAGAGATATTTGTAAGGGACTCCCTTCAGGAAACACATGGAATTCCTAAAGCAATACAGAGGAAGGAGTTGT
Organism: Tamias sibiricus; assembly: GCA_025594165.1. Taxonomy (NCBI): domain Eukaryota; kingdom Metazoa; phylum Chordata; class Mammalia; order Rodentia; family Sciuridae; genus Tamias; species Tamias sibiricus. The sequence continues at coordinate 134,480,073 of CM046663.1, read as the reverse complement.
ATTTTTTTTTTTTTTTAAGTGACATGTTTGGGCAAGGATCAGCTTAACTGTGGGCCTCCAGTCAGTGCCAATATCTTTCTTTGGGGGTTCCTTTGTGTATTTTAAATTGTTTTCCAAAAATTTTGTTTCCATAGCTTAAAACTCAAATAATTCCACAAAATAAACCCAATTTAATATTTCCCTTTTATTTCTCTCTCCCTAATTCCTTTTTTATTTTCCCTTTCTTTTCAGTTCTTATTCTTGCATTCTCCAGAAAAAAATAATTCCTTCTTTCTCTTCTCCATTCTATTTGGGAGCCAACACATAATCCTACCTTCATCTGATAGACCTAAGGAAACTAACCTTAGGATAGTTCTTGTGGGTCAGCTTTAAAAAGGAAAAGGCAGGGAAGAACTTATGAAGGGAAGACTCAGTACCATGAACAGTTCTTGGAAGGGATCAGAGATCCCCTTCAGCATTACTGTGGACTCAGTCCTTCCCTTCATCCCACGTGTTTTCCCCTTTCTCCTGCTTTCAAAAATTTTGTCTCTTTTATTTACTGCTGTGTCCTTGACATTTAGAACAATGCCTGGCATTTAGAAGGAGCTCCATTAATACAGTCAGTTCTCTGTCTGTATGTTCTATATTTGCAAATTCAACCAACTACTGATGGTATGCTATATAATTAGGCCTACTGTAGTTGTGACTATACTGAACATGTGAAGACTTTTTTTAAACTACTCTTCCCTAAACAATCCAGTGCAAGAACCATACACATAGTATGTATAACATATTAGGCATTGTAAGTAACCTTAACATGATTTAAAGTATAAGGGAGCATGTATGTAGGTTATGTGCAAACACTATGCCATTTTATCTAAGAAACTTGAAAATCCACAGATTTAGGAATCCATGGGGGTAGGGGGGGATTGTGTCCTGGAACCAGTTCCCTCTGTGAATACCTAGGGATGTCTGTATTTGTTGAAGGAATTAAGAGATGTCCTTGATGAATAAGCAAATTTGGCTTATTTCTTTTTGCTGTACTTCAATTTTTCATTGCAAGTATTGTAGTGACACTCATTTTCACTGTGAAAGCAGGATTTGGGACGTATGTGGGATAATTTAAATAACAAGTGTATTTCTAGCAGAAAATTCTTAAATTCTAACTTGCCAGTTGACTGACTTTCAGAAAAATAATCTGTTGGCAAGTTAGGGACTGTCTTTATCTTCCTTTTTATGTTTCAGGAGTGTATCTTTTATATAGAGGAAGTAAAAAATAAAGAAAGTGACCAATATTTATCTGTCTTTGTTTTTCAAGTGCTTTGTTCCTCTTTCCCAAAATGAAAGTTAAGGCTATTAAATATAGAGGGAGAGTTTTTTGAAAGGTGAAAAATATTAAGCATTTGGCCAAACAGCTTACTGTACATGTTTTTTCTGTTTGCCAAGTGTCTTTTGCATTAAAATCCTTAATAGTGGAAATGAAGAAATATTTATTCTCTATATAGAACCAAGCACAGGGAAAATGTTGGATTTGCTTAAACATATTTCAGAGTTGTGCCCTTTCTTGTGATCCACCTCAGAACTGGAGTGGTGAGACAAATTGCTTTTATTTTAAAGAATGTCCCTCAAACATAGCTGTTGTGTAAGAATTTTCTGGGGTAAAAAAAAAAAAAAAAAATGATCACTTCCTACTTCCCATTCCTCAATATGGATTCCCAAAATATCTCACCAATCTGTGGTTGGAAGGAAATGCTTTTGCTACACTACGAAGGGGAAGTTAAGATGCATTAAAAGCTGCTTGAATTAAGACAGCAGAGGTGATCCCCGAGCGTATCATTATCAGAGTGTGGTAGACTTTGATTTCTGAGAATGTGTTACAGTATCCCACATCCAGCTTGATGTCTTGCTCCTGGCTGGTTTTGGTGGCTGTGGTCATGGGGGAAGGGGCAGGTGTTTAACCTTTAGCTAACTATGTGGATTATCAGAAGCTGCAAGGTATGAAAAAAGCATGGATTAACTTTAGAGTCAGAGGGCTTTCAATCTGAATTCTAACTGTAGAACCTCAAGTAAAAAAAGGTAACTTTTCAGTTTATCTTTCTGCAAAATGAGAATAATGATGCCTACTTAGATGAGATATCGCAAGGATTGGCACTAGTGTCTGGCCCGCAGCACTTCTTCAGTGGACCACTCACATCCCAGTATTCACCTGTCGTCTTTTCATTTCCCTTCCAGGTACCTTGGGATTACGAGGCCTCTCACATACCCTGTGAGGCAGAATGGGAGATGCATGGCAAAAATGATTATCTCTGTCTGGCTGCTGTCTGCCTCCATCACCCTACCCCCACTCTTCGGATGGGCTCAGAACGTGAATGACGACAAGATGTGCTTGATCAGCCAGGATTTCGGCTACACGATTTACTCCACCGCAGTGGCGTTCTACATCCCCATGTCTGTCATGCTGTTCATGTACTACCAAATTTACAAGGCTGCCAAGAAGAGCGCTGCCAAGCACCGGTTCCCTGGCTTCCCACGCACGCAGCCCGAGAGTGTCATCTCCATGAATGGCGTCGTGAAGGCCCAGAAGGAGGTTGAAGAGTGCGCAAACCTATCAAGACTCCTCAAGCATGAACGGAAGAACATCTCCATCTTTAAGAGGGAACAGAAAGCAGCTACCACCTTGGGGATCATCGTTGGGGCCTTTACTGTGTGCTGGCTACCGTTTTTTTCCTTCTGTCGACGGCCAGGCCCTTCATCTGTGGCACATCCTGCAGCTGCATCCCGCTGTGGGTGGAGAGGACCTGTCTGTGGCTCGGCTATGCGAACTCTCTGATTAACCCATTCATCTATGCCTTCTTCAACCGAGACCTGAGAACCACCTACCGCAGCCTGCTCCAGTGCCAGTACCGGAATATCAACCGTAAGCTCTCAGCTGCAGGCATGCATGAGGCCCTGAGGCTGGCAGAGAGGCCTGAGAAACCCGAATTTGTGATGTAAGTTCATTTATTACTAATTCCTTTTATCCCCAACCCTTTTATGCAACTTCCTGAAGCATGTTACAGAAATCTTCCCAAATCAACAGCTAGCTTATTTTCTACCAAATATACCAGGTTTGAATTCAGAATAGTATGGACTATTCTCCACCCAATAAAATTTCAATAACCAGAAAAGATAGGTACTTAGTAAGATTGGAAGAGGAGATTAATTTGCTGATAAATTGCAATGGATGTGACTGATGACAAGTAGAGCAACATTTTCCATTCTTTCTCCATAAATCATATCTAAGTTATGTTCTCATATCTGAATTGCTGTGACATTACCATTTTAATTGCAATTATTCTTCCCTCTGGTAAATTTTTTTGATGATCCCATACTTCACTGATACATTCTTCTTTTGAGGAAGGAAGCAAAATTATATTTCCAGTATGCAATTATATTCACACCGGAGATGCCAGGATGGGGCAAAGTCTTAAAAGCCTTGGGAGCTTTCAGGAAGTGCTGTCTGCCATCTTGGCAGTTGAGAACTGATAGAGTTGTTGAATTTGGGAAGCCTTAGTGACTTTCTAGGAAGAAATTGCAAAAGGGTGTAGAGATCTGGAAAAGGACCACAAAGAGCTGACTGTGATAAGGAAATGAAGTTTCACAAGCAATCCATGTATTGGCAAGTTTGGGTTGCATAGAAGGATGGAGGCAGGATAGTAGAGTCATCAGCAAGTTGAACGAAAATTTTTCACAAGTTTAAGTAGAGGAGATATTTTCATGTTTGATAGCTGAGAGAAAAGAAACAAATTTAGAATGAGAAAATGGGCATGAGAGAGGAGGAGGTACTCCTCTGTACTGAACCTGGAAGGAAAGAATAGACCAGAAAGCAGAGATTCTCTAGCTGAGAGGGATTTTCCCGATCATCTTGTCATCACTTGACAGAATAGGTAACTGGGGTTTAGAGAGTGTGTTATCCCGTACTTAGCTAGCATCCCAACTAAGTCAAGATCCCACACTGTCTAAACCCTAGTGCTACACATTTTCCATGTGCTCTACTGCCTTTATTTAACAACTGAATGTTGTTAGAGTGTAGCTATACTAATTCTCCAGCTGGGCACAGCTTCTCAGGTTTCATTTTTATTTCTTTTACATACACTCTATTGTTCACAATATAAAAAGTAACATTTTAATGAAGTATAATTTTAGGTTCTAGAACAGATACTATGAACAACTTCAGAGATTTTCTAGGCCTATAAGATTCTACTGAATTTACCACTATTTGCCCATTAGATTTTGAATAGCTTAAGAGAAGGAGATAAGACTTAGATTTCTTTTTGCAGAATCGAGTATAGTGCCTGATATATAGTAGATGATAAAAAATAATAATTTCTAACAATTATTGAACAACTACTACATGCTATACACCATGCTACCTGAAAAGCAGGTGCTTCTAGAATTCCCAGTTTTTAGAATAACTTAAGGCTCAGAGATACAAAATAACTGACCTAAGATCACATAGACATGGTATGAATCACCCCAGTGTGTGTGCTTTTAACAGTTAAGCAAATTACTTGTCAAATAAAGAATTTCAGTCTGGTGATAATGAAGAGATGCTGAACATTTTTGAACTAGGGAATGAAGTCACTTCTCCTTAAGAAGACAACTAGCATGACCTGCTAGTCCAATTAAGTTAGGTTCATTAGACTTACTGCACAATGGGAGGACACCTCCTAGACAGAGTCTTAGTAGTTTTTTGGAGAGAGAAAATAAGATGAGAATTTTGGTAGAGTTTTAGGGCTTATCCTGGGTGTTTATAAAGTGGAATAGTGATGAGGATTTTATGATGTAATGGCTTTGGATTGGTGAGTAAGGTGAAGACTTTGAAGCAACTATTAATGAGCAACTATTAGTCTTGATAGGTAAGCTATTTAGTTGGTGCACAGTCTTATCTCCTGGAAGCAGCTCTTTCTTGGAATAAGAAGGTAGGTTATCTTGCCTGGTCCTAGGATTGTTCAGCATAGGAAGAGTAAAGCATGTTTGTTTCAGTTCTCTGGAGAACTTTGATGAGGGATGTGTTTGAGGAAAGTCTTTGGCAGTAGTGAGAAGAGCAGACAAAAGGGCAAGACTGATGGTAGGCAGTCCAGCAAGGCAACCAGTGGTTTGCAGACTTGGAGAGAACAGATAATGTCCTGAACCAGAAAACACCACTGTGTTTGCATGTGTCCTTTACAGCCAAATAACTTGAGAATAATTTTATTATTTTTAGGTAAAAATAGTTCCCAGATGACTTAGGTAACAAAATGATGTTTTAAAAGCTATAACACAAATAGGTTTTCCAGTTTAAAATGATAATAATAACCCATATAGACTGAGGATTCATTCTCAGTCACTATGTATGATCAGACTCTATGAAAATTCTATCATTTAATCCTCAAAACTTCATGATAGGTTAGTTTTTTCATCTTCATTCTGAAGATGACAAAATAAGGGCTTGAAAAGATCAAATAATTTCCCCACAGTCATACAGATGAGAGTGATAGAGCTGAATTTGAGCCTAGGAAGCCCGTGTTTAAAAGTGCTGTTAGCTTCCATGCTACTTTTATAAAAATAAATCAGCTAATCTAAAGTACAAGGGCATTTGCTTTTGTATCTTTAGTTAGTATGGAGGCTTGGGTATTGTTTTCCTGCTAGTCCAAGACAAGGATCAACAAAATTTTACTGTCTGGGGCCAAATAGTGAATATTTTAACCTTTGCTAGCAACATGGTGTCTATTGAAACCATTCCTCTCTCTCTCTGTCATCCACTGAAGTAAACAATGCACATGACTGTGTACCATTAAAACTTTATTTGCAAAAGGAGATGACCACATGGTTTCAGCCCATAAGCTATATAGTCTGCTGCCTCTTGATTTAAGAAAATGACTCTTCCTTCATTACCACTCTCTCAGTTTGAATTATAGGATATTCAAATTATTTAGGATGATTGGCCTAAAAATACCAATCAACTTCAGAAAATTTCTAGTGATAAAGCTATTCTACGGAGTTGTCATAGCTGTTATTATTCTAATTCCATGCCTGGCAGTGTTCTAGTCAGTACCAGTGTTGGCATATTTATTTTTTAGTTCTTTTTGTTTAACTGCCATGCATTGAGGTGGATGATACAGAAAATATGTGACCTCTTTCCTGACCTTATTTTGTGAATATATTTCTATTAGAAAGACCACATAGAAATACACACATACGCTATGATTTGAAGGTTTGAGTTCCCCTAAAAGTCATATGTTGAAATCCAGTGCAGTAGTGTTAAAAGGTAGGCCATTTAGGAGGTGGTTGCCTGTGGGAACTTTGTGTTCCTTCCACCATGAGAGGATATGGTGAGAAGCATCTGTGAAGCAGAGAAGCTCTCATCAGACATCAAGTTTTATGGTACAATTGATAGTGGTTTCCCAGCCTGTACAAATGAATTTCTGGTGTTTATAAGCTACAGAGTTTATGGTGTTTTATTATAGCAGCTTAGACAGACTAAGACATATGCACTCAGCATTTTTGTAACAGGAAAGGTGGAGACAGAAAAAACTATGGATTCAAAGGAGAGGAAAATAACTCAGAGTTTACACTAAGGTTGATCAGAGAAGCCTTCCTGAAGGATATGGGCTCTGGTATGTCTATGAGGTAATCAAAGGAAAGCTAAAGGTGAATAGAAGTGTTGTCCCAGGTGAAGGGGACATTTTACATAGAGGCACCAATGTGGGAGCTTATGCAAGGGACAGTGTGGCTGAGGTCAAGCAGTTGGTGAAGGAAGAGTCAGAGATCAGAGTAGAAAGGTAGTCAAGACAAAATTCTGAAGGATCTTCTATGCTAGCTTCAAGAATTTGGGTTTTTAGTATAGATAAGTGGTTCTCAACCAGGAGTAAATTTGCCTCCTTCCCTGTAGACATTTGGCAATGTTTGGAGATGTTTGAGGTTGTTGCAAGTGGAGTATAGGGAAAGGGTTCTATTGGCATCAATGTCAGGGGAACTGCTAAAGATCTTATGATATAGAGATCAGCACCCCAACAACTAAGAAGTACCCAGCCCATATTGCCAAAGTTAGGACACCTTGATGTGGACAGTAGTAGTCTGTCCAGGAATCTCTGCAACCAGACAATGTAGTCATCAAAGTAGTGATGACTGATTTAGTGGCACTGTGTACGTTGAATCAGAAGGTAAAGGCTGGATAGAAAGAGTCTCTTTGTTGGTTTGTTTCTTCCAGGAACATATGAGGGCTTATGGGGTGTAAGACTTGGTGCCAGGCATGGGGGAGGGTAGAGAGTAGAGAGATGAATAGTGATAGTACTTGCTTCTGGAAGTCCAGGTGGCAGTGGTGTCGCAAAGACTTATAACTAGAATAAGAACCCACATGGTCCACACTGCACAGTTGTTTTCATGCAAACACTACTTAGATAACCCAAAATAGCTCATAATCTCCATCAGGTCTAAAAGACATAACCTGTCTTTGGAGTCTCTGCAAGAATGACAAAGGTCATCGAGCTTATACTTCACAGCAAGCCTTCTAATCCTCCCACATACCTCTGGTTGTTCTCATGCATCTGATGGCCACCCAGAGAACTCTGGGCTCCTTCCTTTAATTTCTCCAGCCCTTTCTTCCCATCTGGCTGCTTGGGTTCTAATCCCTATGACTTTCGCTTCTCTGCCTTCCTGGCTCCATATCCCCCCCGCTTTTGCATTAACCATTTTCCTTTCCTTTGTGAACAATCTATTTGACTATGTGTTGCTACTTCCAAATATTTATCCACTTTTTCCCATTTTCTCGACCAGAGCCACAGGAGTCCAGCAGGCACTGGAGAATTTTCCTTGGGGTAACGAAGTGAATACAGGGAATAAAGCCGTGAATACTTTTGCACTGGTAATTTCAATTCACTACTATCGATTTTAATATTTTTCATCCTTTCACAAGTATTCTAATACTGATAATGCTCAACCAAATGTGATAATGTGATATAAACAGGGATTCTTTTTTTCTTTTTAATTGGATGATGTTATGGATTTGAATTTTCATAAATCACTTTTAAGTTTCATTTCAATGACTGTCTTTGATACCATTTATGAATAATACTGAAAAGCAGTTTCTATAATACTTCATATAAAAGAATGTCATGAAACAGTTTTGAAGTAGCTCTTTCTTTCCCTCTCCTCTTTCCTCCTTGGCAATTGTATTGTTTTTCTCTTCAAAGAGACTCTTACAATCTCTGTCAATTGCAGTGGTTCTAAGCAGTGACTCTTAGCAGAGTAATCTTGGGTTCCTGCCATGAAGTTTGTCAATAAGGTGCTCCAGGGTTTGTGGAAATAAGGGTGATTCTACCCTTTCTTTATGGAAACCAGTGATGTACAAAATAAAATAAAATAAAATAAAATGGATCCCAGAGGAAACTGGGAAGAAACATAACAGCTCCTGAAACCCTGGGTGTCTATGATGGGTTGTTGCCTTAAAGACAGAAATAAACAAACAAAAAATTGTTATTTCGTGGATAAAATCCTCTTCAGTGGTATTTTCTTCATCATTGATTAGCTGAAATTCAACACTTTATTTTTACTAAATCATCAATTAGTAATAATAATAGCTTATTTGCTTTGTGATTTGCAATTGCCTACATTTTAACTTTGCATGTCTCCTTAAAGTGGGAAAGACAAGTAATTTCCCTCCTTCTTTTCTCTCTGTCCCTCTCTCTGCCCCCCCTCTTTGTTTTTTTTCAAGTGCTGGTAATTAAACCCAGGGGCCTCACATGTGCTAAGTGTACATTGTTCCACTGAGCTATATCTTTTATTTTATTTTTTGTTTTGTTTTGTTTTCTTACGAGATAATAAATACACGTAGCTCAATGTAAAATCAAGCAGTACAGAGGGGTGCATAAAAAAATACTCACTGAGAGGAATACTTAGGAAGAAAATGCCCTTGGAGAAAATCATGAAAGAGGAGATACTTGAGGTGGGTCTTAAAAAAAGTATAGGATTCTAACAAGAAGGGGTAATAGGGGTGGAGGTGGGGGTAGGGGCTGTTCAAAGCAGATTGTCAGCATGGTCAGAGTGGTACAGCTGTGGATGGAGGTGGGTGAGGAGCCTGGGGCATATCTTCAGCAATATTGGGAAGCTAGGTAGGTTTGGGTCAGCCTAGAAAGCCAGGTGGGCAGGGATTGGCAGAAGGAGGTGAAGACTTAAAGGGATTGGAGGAAGGATGTGAAGACCTTGAGCAAGAGTAAGACCAGGCTGTAGTGAGGCATCATGCAGCTGGAGAGTTGTGGTCACAACAGGTGAAGGGAGATGAATTAGGAGACTAATGTAAGAGTGGGGTCTTCTGTTAGGAAGGCCTGCACTGGGAGACTGGTTTTGAGACTGGGAAAGAGGCCACAGGTATCTGAGTTATTTGGAAGCTGGAATCTTCAGACCCTGTGACTGGTTAGCAGGTGGGTCATGAGGAAAAGGACTTTGTAGATGATGCTGTGGCTGAAGCCTGGAGGAATTTAGTAGAGTTCATGAACTGGTGTGAATGCACACTGAGCTGCAGAGGAAGCATAGGTGTGGTCTGTCCTCAAGCTGAGGAAGTGGCAAAGGCCTGGCCAGATATGTAAAGCATGACTGGGGACACAGCCTGTTTCCAGTCCCCACGCTAATACAACCAGGAGCCTGAAAAGCTGGATCTGGGCTCTGGTAGTTTCTGTCCCCAGGCATCATGTGGGAGACTGAGGAGCAAAGCCAGAGACCCTGTCCTATGGAGAAACAGACCCTGTCATCTGAATGATGGGGATGGGAGGGGTATGAGATGAGGGGGAGCAGGACAGAAGACATAGTAGCCAAGTGATGGGTGTGCTTTCAGTGGAGTCAGGAGGCTGAGGTTGTGCTAGACTCATACCTCACAGACCCAGCTCCTAAGCACAAGGTATGGTGTGGTAGGTTGAGGCCCATAAAGTTGTGTAATTAGGGAAGCGTGGCTATATATCAGGAGAAAAGGACTCTTTCTCTGCCATTGGCTAACAGTTCCTCCAGACTCATACCATTTCTGTGCGTATGGGTAGGAAGAAGGAAGGGAAGGAGTTTCCAGTTTCTGCACATATAGATTACAGTAACACACTTTCCTAGTCTGAAGGGGAGGACACTTCTCATTAGTAGTCATAATTTTTTTTTCAATAGGACAAGTGCTATAGTATTTTGCAAAGATATTTGAGAGCAAAACCATTTTTGGCAACAGTTGTATTGTCAAAGACAATTTCTAACTGGGTTATTTGCAGTTGATTTGCAAATATATTAAGGGCTTGGCAACTTGTGGAAGTTATGAAATTTATCAAAAGAGGCACAACACTTTTTCTTTCCTTTGGAGATGTTCAAAAACCCTTATAAGCCACAAATGATTCAGATTACTGACTGCTGTAAAATATTAAATCCACCCACCACAAAATGAAAACTCACATTTACAGTTCTTCTAAAACATTTTTTCTCTCTTTCTCTCTCTCTCTCTCTTTTTATAGACAAAACTCTGACTACTGTAGCAAAAAAGGTCATGATTCTTGATCCAAAGTGGAATAATGGAGATGAAATAAGCAAGGCAGAACGGGCGGAAACAGAACGAAATCATTTGCCAAGACTGCAAAATGGAATGTGGCTTCTGTCTTTTTCTTGGGTTGGCTAAAATCTGTTGTACAAAATATTTTATGGGGGAGATGATAACCTCTCCTTTTTTTCTGTGGATCAGTGCTATTGTGTGCAAATGAAAATAGTTCTCATTGTAAGATAGCTGGATCATCTCAGCAGTGAGCACACTAACAGAACTGAGTTCCAGAAGGAAGCAGTTTCTGGTGCTTTGCATATGTCCATATCCATGCAAGCTGGAGCAAGTTCCAATGTACGCTTCTCATGCTTCTGAGTCTAGGCATTGTGGTGAATATTCAGGAGTCATTCATGAGGCAGAATGTATTTTGTTGTATGACAGAAGGGTGTCTTTCCAGGCAAACTGTGGTAAGCATAGTGTTGAATATGTTGCATGTTCATGTTAGAAAACAGAATCCAGTCATCAGCTAATACAAACGATTTCCCAGAGCAGTGTTTGTTTCAAGCTTCTGTCAAATAGTATGGCTTTTCTGCAGGGTCCCTGTGATTTCTCACCAATGTACTTTCTTTGTAAACTTCCTTACTGTTATGGTATAACTCAGGAAGAGATCTCAGGATGGAGAGAAGTATAAAATCTGAATGAAATGTTTCTTGCACTTACACATTTGAGGGGTCCTGAGAGGTGAGGGGATTCCTTTTGTGAGGATTTTTACCTGGACGAAGAGTGAGGGCTACCTAACTGCATTGTATATTAACATGATTATTGGCATGTTGTTTACTATATTTTATACAAGGGTGCAATGAGCCCATGGGGCTGATCCCTATACTGTATGTAATAAGTAAAAGTGGACAAAAATAGCTTTACATGGAGGGTGGTGGTGTTTCTGGAGATGGAGCGTAAACATGTTCATTCAACCAAGTTGTATGAAATGGAGGTCACCTGCACCCCTGTTAACAAATGCTCCAGAACATCATACTGTTCCATCTAGAGAGTTTGTTTCTTTGTTCTCTGTATCTTAAATCAGATGTGTGCCTGGTAATTCTGTCCACTAACTCCCCTCCCCCAAACAAAAAGTGGTGGTTGTTAAAGGCAGGTAAGAAAGCAGAAGTGGTCCCTTTGTGGATAGTATTTTTATAAGAAATGGTACTATGTAGTAAGTCTGAGCTAAGGAAACAGGCAGGCAGGTGGGTCAGAGAAGAAGAGCACCTATAACTATAAGGAGAGAAAAGAAAAAAAGAATGCAGACCTTCGTTTGATAAAAGAGAACTGAAAGAGAATACTATTTTCCTACGATAAAGGAAGCTGTCCTCTCACAGGATAAAGTGGAGTTCCGGTGTGGATTATGGACTTTTTTCGATTGCCATTGATTGACATTGCTTCTTAACAGAGATGGGGAAGGGCTGCCTTTTTGCAAGGGGAGGTGGGCACTGTAATTCAGACAAAGCTTGTATAAATTCCTGAACTGCAGAGTTGCTAAAGTGACTATCTATACTTATATTCATAATTTAAATGATTAACTATGGTCTGATACATGTTGTTAAAGTTGAAAATGTTTTATTATACTATATCAAATAAAGGTTATTTATAGCCGAAATAAAGCGATTTAAGTAATTTTTTTAAATAAAAGGTCTGACATCATACATGTTGCAGTATGAAGGATGGCAGAAGGGCAAACTATAAGTGTTTGCTAAAATCCTAACAGGTGGTGGACAGTTCTGGACTAAATTACATTTCAACACAAGGACACATCCATTTAATGACATTTTGTTTTTAAACAGTGACCGTTCATTTCTTTTTTTTTTTTTTTTTTTTTTTTGTGGTACCGGGGATTGAACTCAGGGGCACTCGACCACTGGGCCACATCCCCAGCCCTTTTTTTTGTGTTTTTATTAGAGACAGGGTCTCACTGAGTTGCTAAGTGCCTCGCCATTGCTGAGGCTGGCTTTGAACTCCCGATCCTCCTGCCTCAGCCTCCCAAAGTACTGGGATTACAGGCGTGCGCCACCGCGCCTGGCTGACCGTTCATTTCTTGATTTGACCAGAGAGCATTTATTGGGCTCCTGCTACATTCAACACTGTAAGCATCAAGGGAACAAAGATAGCTACAGTATAGTCCTTTTAATAAATTTGCCATCAGATGGAAAACAGACACATCTCAGATTGTCACAATATAGGATAAGTGCTATAGCAAGTTTCAGGGAGTGACATATTTCTTCCTTGTAGTGTAAGACAGAGCCTATGGTTAGTTGGATTGATTTATGTCTAAAAATGTGTTTCTCTCCTAGTTTATTAGAACCTTACGTAGTCAAACTCTAATTCAGCCTAATTTGAATCTTCAAGTATTGAACTCTCTGCTTCATTCTGGCTACAGGGGCTGTACTTCATATGGACACTGTGCTTTAAGTACATGGTAGCATTTAGTGAAAGGAAAAGCTAGCAACTGGAAGGGAATGAGAAAAATAGCCAGTAATTAATTCGACTGATTCTGCATATATGGCATCGTTTGTGCCAGAGGTGCAGCTTTCATTTTAACTAATAATCACGAAAAATCATTGAAATAAACAATTTATATATATTTTGTGACTGTTGAAGCAAGAATGACTGTTATGACTAGTCTCTAGTCTCACCCTATGGTGTCAGCTGTCATCTTCTGGCAAGGCTGAGTACTGGCAAGCAATGCTTGGGAAGTGAAGTACTCATAAAAGTAACTATTGCCTTAGTGTTTAGTTTTATTCTGTAAATATGAAACAGGTGCCACTCAGAGTTCCTGAGTATTCTCTCAACTGTTTCAAAACTCTCGAAGCATTTATGGTACCCTTTGTGTGAGATGCTTGTATATGTATTTGATGGCTATTTTTTCCATACAGTTTTATTAGATTCATTGATTGCAGGCATGAAATCAATGATATGACTTAAAGATGCAGGCTATATTTCAAATAGTTTATGGTAATCTAATAATTGTCTGAATTGCCATTTGGAAATGGTGCAAAATTTCCTTTCAGCATTTTAATTACCAACTGAATCCTCAGTTTAATGGATATAAATGTTTACAAATGTTGAGGTATTTTAAGCAATCCATGCTCCTTCCCATCTCAGGACCTTCACATATGCTTCCTCCCTCTGGGATAGTCTTTCTGCTTCCAATTATGTATTTGATATGTGTCTTCTTCATTGTTTAGGAAATCTTCAAGGGCAGGAATCCTGTCTGTTTTCCTTAGCAATAAGCCCATTTACCTAAGCATCATGCTGGGGACATGTATTATGGTAGACATGTATTAGTGTTTTTTAATAAGAAGAAAGAAAAGAAGGAAGCAGTGAGAGAGGGAAGGAAGCAAAGAAGAAAGGAAGGAAGGACAGGAGATGACTTGACATTGATTTTTCATTTTCATATGAGGAACTGAAGAAATTTGGCATGATCAGGTGGCATTCCCAGTAAGTGGCAGAGCAGGAACTATAATTGAGTTCTTCCATGTTCACCTTAGGGCAGGCCATCCAGTACATGGAGTTGCTTCTTTTGCACAAGTCACTCATATCAAGAGAGTGACCTTTTCTTAATTTTCTGCACTAGTGGAGCAGAGCTGTGTCCATATGTTGAAACTTGTTTATCTTGTTTATCTATGGTCCATATGTTGAAACTTGTTTATCTTTAGCTAGCCAGATGGTCCTTAACACTACACAAAGAAGCCATTTGGAGACTTTCAGAGGGTCAGCACATTTTGAAAATACAAACTGGAATGCATATTGTGATGTCATTACTTATCCTAAGCATACATGAGGAACACCTTGTTAGATATCATGTGTAAATGCGCAGACTTTGAGAACCAACTCAGGAGATCTAGTTCCCAGAGACAGAAGTTTATTTAATTGGATGGATCTTCAAACTTGCCTACACTTGTCTACACTTTCTCTGGAGAAGAAAAATAATTTCTTAACATAAAATAATTTGATTTTTAAGTTCCTACTGCACTAAAACCTGCTCCTGTAGTACAAGTTAATAGAGACATGATGTGATCATCAAAAAAAAAAAATGTAAAAGCAAAAGGAACCATGGCTAATGTGAAATAGACAGTGAGAGAAGTTGACAAGTAGTAGAAGTAGTAGAAGTAGATTTGCACATTAGTCATGTTGAGTTTTCCTTACTTTAAAAAAAGCAAAGTGAAGAAATTATACCCATGTTAGTGGAAGGAAGGAATGGTAGTCTGAAGCAGCAGATGGTAAGAAATATGGAGTTTATCTCTGATGTGCATTATATAATATTTTTGGTACCAAATTACCTTTCTTAATTACATCGTGATTAGGCTATTATTAAAACGCTTTTTTTTCTTTAAACCTACACAGTCTCACAGTAGGAGAAGTGGTTCAAAGCTATGAAGAGAGGCAGTAGAAAGTCACCTGTAGGTATAGAAGTTTGTCACAGATGATTCACAAAGTGAATAGCACACTTGTAGGAAAATGAGATAGAACTCTGTCCACACAGAATCACAGAGCTGGAGAATCTCATCGATGATCCAGTCTACTGTTTTGCAGGAGAGAAAATGCTCAAGCAGGGCTGTGATTTTTTTCCTCTGAATTCATTTAAAGGAAAATTGCATATAGCATTGCTCCACATATATCTTTGATGAAGTAATCAATTTTTAAAATCTTTCACTTGGCTGTGTATTTGAAAAATCCAGGAAAAATGAAGTACAAAAACATATAACATAGAAATCTCATTTTTTTCTTGTTAAGTTCAGACATAAAATTACATTTCAATAAATATCATCTGAGCAAAAAAACATGGAGAAAAAGAAAACAATAACAAAAATTGACCATTGTTCACTGAAAATGAGCAGTTGCTGAATTAGGAGAAATCTCACAGTTATTCTGGGAAGAAATTACTGGCATAATCATTGCCTGTACAGAATACCAAGTTTTCAAAGCTGTTTTCTAGCATGCTGTGACAAGGGTAAGGATATCCTTACTGGAAGGGCAAGGAACTGGAAGGAATAACTCACTTCTAAGAATTAGCAGAGTAGTTCTCTGTACCAGAGCAGCACTAGTACAGGGAAGCTACCTGCTTCGATCTGTGCTCTGAAAGGCATTAATCAGCCTGCAAAAACCTGCAACTTTTATCCCCTGTGTTTTTCCTTTTTGGTTATCTACAGTTACACTGAATCCACAATGCTGACCTGAAAGCATTGAAAAGTATTTAATTTTAAAAACAGCATGGTACTGGCACCAAAATAGACATGTAGACCAATGGTACAGAATAGAAGACACAGAGACTAACGCACACAACTACAGCTATCTCATATTAGATAAAGGTGCCAAAAACATACATTGGAGAAAAGATAGCCTCTTCAAAAATGGAGCTGGTATAACTGGAAATCTGTATGCAACAAAATGAAACAATCTCTCTCACCATGCACAAAACTCAACTCAAAGTGGAACAAGGACCTAGGAATTGAACCAGAGTCCATGCATCTATTAGAAGAAAAAGTAGGCCCAAACCTTCATCATATCGGATTAGGCTCCTACTTCCTTAATAAGATTCCTTTTGCACAAGAATTAAAATCTAGAATCAATGAATGGGATGGATTGAAACTAAAACGCTTCTTCTCAGCAAAAGAAACAATCAGTGAGGTGAATAGAGAACCTACTAATTTGAAATTAATCTTTACTACACGCACGTCAGATAGAGCACTGACTCTAGAATAAGTTCTAAAGAACTTAAAAATCTTAACACCAGGGGGCTGGGGCTATGTCTCAGTGGTAGAGCACTTGTCTCGCATGAGTGAGGCCCTGGGTTCAATCCTCAGCACCACATAAATAAAATAAAGATATTGTGTCCACCTACAACTAAAAAAAATATTTAAAAAAAATCTTAACACCAAAAAACCAAATAACCCAATCAATAAATGGGCCAAGGAACTGAACAGACACTTCTCAGAAGAAGATATACAATCAATTAACAAATACATAAAAAAATGTTCAACATCTCTGGCAATTAGAGAAATGCAAGTCAAAACTAAGATTTCATTTCACTCCAGTCAGAATGGCAGCTATTAAGAACACAAATAACAATAAATGTTGAAGAGGATGTGGGTAAAAAGGCAAACTCATACATTGCTGGTGGGAAGGCAAAGAGAGACAAATTTCAACAATGTCACTAACAGATTTTGAAGGCAAAAGGTTGTTATTAGAAAGATAACTAGCAAGTGACCACCAGACCTTGTATCTTAAACCCAGGGTTTCCCAAACTTCACTCTGAATAAGAATTATATGGGGGCTGGGGTTGTGGCTCAGTGGCAGAGCGCTTGCCTCGCACGTGTGTGGCCCGGGTTCGATCCTCAGCACCACGTAAACATAAATGCATTGCATTGTGTACAACTAAAGTAAAATTAAAAAAAAAAAGAATTATATGGGGAGCTTGTTAAAGGTGAGGATTTCTGGGCCCCTTTTCAAGAGATTCTCATTTACTGTGTCCTGGAGTGGGATGTTCAATGAAGAGGGATTCTAACCAGCCTACCAGTGATTCTGTTGCAGCTGGTTTCTGGGTTTCAAATGTTGAGAATTGCTGTTTCCAAACATCATGAAAACTTGAATTATGTGGCCAATTGTGTTTGCTATTAGTGTGGAAAAGCATGATCAATAGGAAATAATATGCAAATAATTTGTATATGGTTATAGAATCTTTGCCAAAAAAAAAAAAAAAATACACAGCCTCCCACAAGCTCTCTTACATTAGTACTCAGTTCTAACTTTTGGTGCCAAAAATTCAGGAAGTTTGTGGAGGAAAATAACCCACAGATTTCCTTGGGTAATTTACAAATATGATATTTAAAGTCATATATACAATTATATTTAAGTGTTTTTTCTAACTTGGTCTTGAGGTCTTTCTTTCAAGAGTAGCTATAAACCAGATAGCCAGCCACTTTCTAGGAAAACCCTGATGGGGGGCAGGTAATTATATTCAGGTGTATCTGTCAGGTGAAAGCCAATGAGGAAGTGAAACCAAAATACCTTGAACTACAGAAATTATTACTCACAGGTCCCAGAAAAGTTAGGAGTACTGGTAGGGGACAATGAGAAGCTTGGAGGTAACAGGGAGCTCAACCACTGGGTGGGGAGCTAGACAGGACTTCTGGGGCTATACCTGTGTTAAGGTCTATGGGAGTGATCTTTTATGTTATCTGGAGGTGGTTGTGTATGGGCTGGTTTAAAGTTATGACTTACATGACTCTAGAGTTAACCATTGGATTGATGTGGCCAGCAGCTCTGTAATGTGTTGGGTTTGGGGTCAGTGAGATGAGGAACAAGTGGGCTAATATATCACAAACAACCACATGGAAAGGGGAAGTTTTAACTAGGGTAAAAGTGATGTGGTGCATTTGAGGTTCAGACAACTTATTTCAGTCCCCAAAATGGGTGTCAGGGTAGCAATTATATTAAATTTACAACAAGTGCAGAGCTGGAAAATTCCCACATTACTGAGTGGCTCCTCACATTAACAAATTAATATTGGCACTATCATGAGGTCTCATTAAAATCCATGTATCACATTTCTGTTCCCATGGCAAAACAGATGACCATGTTTGTCATCAAAACAAAGATTATATTTTTGTATGATATATGTTGAATATTAGTCAATATTAGTCATTGAATACGAGATGTTGACATTGGCCAAGTTCACATTTTCATGATTATTCATAATATGTATGTGTGTATATAATTTGTGTGGATATTTTATGGGTGATGATTAATAGCAGCTCACATTTATTGTTTATTACTCATCAGTTATTCCAGTAATCTTCACATCAAAACTGAAATGTTATTGTTAACTCCAATTTATGGGTGAGAGAACTGAAACCAAGGGAACTAAATGACATTAGCTTTTAAACAGAGGAATTGACTTCTCAGCTGATGTACTTTTCTTTGCATCTTCTATTCTATTCCACAAAATGCATCTTAATGGTTTAATGGTTTTTTTTTTTTTTTTTTTTTTTTTTTTTTTTTTGGTACCAGGGATTGAACTCAGGGGCACTGGACCACTGGGCCACATCCCCAGCCCTTTTTTGGGGGGGCGGATTTTATTAGAGACAGGGTCTCACTGAGTTGCTAAGTGCCTTGCCATTGCTGAGGCTGGCTTTGAACTCGCGATCCTCCTGCCTCAGCCTCCCAAAGTGCTGGAATTACAGGCGTGCACCACCGCGCCCGGCTCATCTTAATGGTTTCTGATGGATTTTGTGAACCTGGAAATTTGCAACTGAATTCTGAGGAGACCCACTTTGGGGCCTCCAAATATCTCCTCTCACACTAAGTACTGCAGAGCTCCCAAGTTCAAGGTGAAATCACAGATAATTGTGTGAAGGGAGCAAAGGTTATGTCTGTGACTTCTCCATCCTAGACTTTGGTTTCTCCATCTTCAGGTACCTGGTTCCTGATGTTTTCTCCTGATTATGTATTTCTATTGCGGTCGGCTCATGATGGTTGATTTTATGTGTCAACTTGAGGGGTTCATAGAGTACCCTAATTTTGACTTAAGCATTATTTCTGTGTGTGTGTGTGTGAGGATGTTTCCTGATAAAGTTAGCATTTGAATCCCCACATGGGTGGTAGCATCCAATTCCTTGAGAGGCTGAATAGATTGAAAGGTAGAGGAAGAGAGAATTCACTCTTTGCTTGACTGCTTGAACTGGGACGTCAGCCTTTTTCTCTGGGACTGGAAACATCAGTCCTCCAGATTTTAGGCTTTTAGACTTCTACTGAACTATACCACCAGCTTTCTCGGGTCTGCAGGTTGCAGATTGGGAGATCATGGGACTTTTCATCCTCCATAATCATGTGAGTTAATTCGTCATAATGAGTCTTTCCATTGCTCCTCCATAATCTCTCTCTCTCTCTCTCTCTCTCTCTCTCTCTCTCTCTCTCTCTGATTGCCCCACTACTAGTAGATTGTTCTATTATTCTACTTTTCTGGAGAACACTAATACAATGCCCTGTTACAATATATACCTTTCTATATTTTTCTCATTAAAACTGATGTGTCCTTTGTCCCATTTATTGCTTGAAGAAATACACTAAATCATGGTCAATGTCCTCTCCTTACAAAGCACATAGCTACATTGAGGCAAGTGATTTTCTGGATCTCAGTCACAACCCCCACAAATGTTGATGGAAATTTGAGACAGTGTGATGTGTTGGTGGAGACAGTAACTAGACTCATACTGTGTGTGTTTCCTTCATTGACTAGGGTTCTGTGAGTCTTATAGTTGTTCAATTACTTGTAGACCTCCCAGGAGTCTCTAAAACTGAAAGCATGCTGTTATCCAAACCAATCTAAGGGCCAGATCTCTGTCCTGCCAACAGGAAAGCAGAGAACTTAGGGACTTCCCTAGCTTTTTAAAGCATAAATGAATGAGGGCAATTAGGTAACAGCTGAGATTTGTCAAGGCGATTTGGCCAGTTGCCCCCAGCTCCCGGTCTTTGTGGACATCTGCTTCTGTGAGCCCAGCTCTAGGAACTAGTTCCAGAGAAGCATGCTTAGTCTCCTCACAATTTTCCATCAATTTCCTCATCACTGGTTTGTTTGAAATCTGACACTCTGTTTTGAAAGTGGAGATAAAATTAATACCTCAAACTATTTCTGGGTGCACGGATCAGCGATTGCTGCTTTTTCTCTTGGCTCTTAAGAATTGAATTGCAGCAAGCCTTTAAATATTGGCTTTTAACTTATCTGCAAAGAAATAACTGCTTTACCTAATTAAATCAATTAAAGCAAAATTTGGCCTAATTCCCATTCATCCATTTGGATAATTCAAACAGATTTTTGGATGAAAACCATTTTTAAAATATTACAATGTGAGTTCTATTGAGGCATGGAATTTATAGCAAAATTGTCTAGTAAAGACTTAGATAAAATGTTTTTTATTTTCATTTCTTCATAACAAATATATATAAAGAAGGATGCTAAGTTGTTTAATTTATCTACCATTGGTAAAGACACTTCAGGATCGGCTATGCTTTTAAAAAGAGACCATAACCAGAATTTTAGAATGATCTTATTAGACAAGTTTGAACTTTTGAAAGAATAAAGCAAAGCTTTTAAATTTGATATTTCAAACAAATAAAAAAAGACGAAGTGTAATAAAATCAATTCATCCTTATGTTACCATTTTGTCATATTTACTTCAAATCTTTTTTTAGAGCATAAGCATTTTTTTTAATTTGTTCTAATTAATCCATTTTGACACATTGTACAAAAATGGAGCACAACTTCTCATTCCTCTGGCTGTACATGGTGCAGATTCACACCAGCCATGTAATCAGATAGTGTATACGTAATAATGTGTCTCATTCTACCATCCTTCCCACTCTTACCCCCTCTCCTCCCTTCACTCCCCTCTGCCCAATCCAAAGTTCCTCCATTCTTCCCTACCACCAGTCCCCATTATGGATCAGCATTCGCTTATCAGAAAAAACATTCCAACATTGGTGTTTTGGATTTGATTTATTTGATTTAGCATGACATTTTCCAGCTCCATCTGTTTATAGGCAAATACCATAATTTCATTCTTCTTTAAATCTGAATAATATGCCATTGTATATATATATACCACATTTTCTTTATCCATTCATCTGTTGAAGCATACCTAGGTTGGTTCCATAGTTTAGCTATTGTGAATTGAGCTGCTATAAACATTGATGTGGCTGCATCACTTTAGTATTGCTATTTTTAAGTCCTTTGGATATAAACTAAGGAGTAGGATAGCTGGATCAAAAGGTGGTTCTATTCCAAGTATTCTGAGGAATGTCCATTCTGTTTTCCATAATGGTTGCTCTAATTTGCAGTCTCACCAGTATGAATGAGTGTGTACCTTTTCCCCCATATCCTTGCCAACATTTATTGTTGTTATATTCCTGATAATTGCCCTTCTTACTGGAGTGAGATGAAATCTTAGAGTAGTTTTGACCTACATTTCTCTAATTGCTAGAGATGTTGAACATTTTTTCATGTATTTGTTGATTGATTGTGTTTCTTCTTCTGTGAAGTGTCTGTTTAGTTCCTTAGCCCATTTATTGATTGGAATATTTGTTTTTATGGTGTTACATTTTTTTTTAGTTCTTTATATATCCTGGAGATTAGGGCTCTATCTGAGGTATGTGTGGTAAAGATTTTCTCCCATTCTGTAGGCTCTCTTTTTATGTTATTGAATGTTTCTTTTGCTGAGGAGAAGCTTTTTAGTTTCAATCTATCCCATTTATTGATTCTTGATTTTACTTCTTGTGCTTTAGGAGCCTTATTAAGGAAGTCAGGTCCTAAGCTGACATGATGAAGATTTGGGCCAACTTTTACTTCTGTTAGATGCAGGGTCTCTGTTCTAGTGTCTCAGTCCTTGATCCACTTTGAGATTTTGTGTAGCATGAGGTATAGAGGCTTAATTTCATTCTGGAAATATGGTTTTTGAGTTTTCCCAGCACCATTTGTTGAAGAGGCTATTTTTTTCCAATGTATGTTTTTGGCACCTTTGTCTAGTATGAGATAACTATATTTATGTGGTTTTGTCTTTGTGTCTTCTATTCTGTACCATTGATCTACATGACTCTGTACCAATACCATTCTTTTTGTTACTATAGCTCTGTAGTATAGTTTAAGGTCTGGTATTGTGATGTCCCCTGCTTCTCTTTTCTTGCTAAGGATTGCTTTGGCAATTCTGGGTCTCTTGTTTTTCCAAATAAATTTCATGATAGCTTTTTCTATTTCTATGACAATTTTAACAAAAATTCATTGGGATTTTAATATGAATTGCATTAAATCTGTATAATGCAGGGGGATCCAAGATGGTGGGCCAGAAGAAGGCAGCATTCTGTGTTGCTTAATGACCTGGGACTCAAGTAGTGGGAATACTGCTTCTTTGTGAATGATAGAGGAAGCCCCCCCACAACACACACAGTTGCTCCCACACAGGAATCATGTCTTCAGTGTCAGAAAAGGACCCCAACTACTCACCCACACAGTGCTCCCTGGTGTCTGAGTGGGACCACCACCAGCATCAGCACCTACGCAGGGCTTCGGGCCACCCACCCATGCAGAAATCTCAGAGGCCACTCCCACACACGATACCTGGCTATTACCTATACATAGGATTTCCAGGTTCCACTCCCTTGTGGACCCCCATCTACCAACATGGGGCTACCCCTGTTGCCTCCATCTTCGGACTCTGAAGACACTGCTATAGTCCACTACACACAGTAGCCTGCCTGCTCCTGGTGACATCACACAGACTCTGAAGACCACCGAAATATACAACACTGCATGCCACAGAGTTCATCTATGAACACATCACCCAATGCCATTGCCCAGTTCCCCCATCAGTTAATCAAAAGGGATAAAAAAAGGACATTTCATACTGCTTAAGGGAACCATATACCAACAATACATAACAATTATAAATATATATGCCCCAAACAATGGAGCATCTATGCTCATCAAACAAACTATTCTCAAGTTCAAGAGTCAAATAGACCACAACATAGAATTCTGGGTGACTTTAATGCACATCTTTCAGCACTGGATAGATCTTCCAAACAAAAGCTAAACAAATAAACTATAGAACTCAATAATATGAATCAATAACATAGACTTAACTCACATATATAGAATATTTCATTTATCAATGAGAGAATACACTTTCTTTTCAACAGCACAAGGATCCTTCTCAAAAATAGACCATCTGTTATGCCACAAAGCAACTTTTAGCCAATACAAAAAGTAGAGATATACCCTGCATTCTATTAGATCATAATGGAATTAAATTAGAAATCAATGATAAAATAAAAAATAAAATCTATAACACCTGGAGACTCAAAATATGCTATTGAATGAACAATGGGTTGCAAAAGACATCAAGGAGGAGATTAAAAAATTCTTAAGAGGTAAATGAGAACACTGAGAGAAAATATTGTAATCTCTGGGACACTAAGAAAGCAGTACTAAGAGGAAAGTTTATTGCATGGAGTTCATTCATTAAAAGAAGGAAAGTTAACAAATAAATGACCTAATATTACATCTCTAAGCTCTAGAAAAAGAAGAATAAGTCAACACCCAAAGCAGGAGAAGACAGGAAATGATTAAAATCAGAGCTGAAATCAATGAAATTGAAACAAAAGAAACAATTGAAAAAAATTGATGAAACAAAAAGTTGGTTCTTTGAAAAAATAAATAAAATTGATAAACGCTTAACCATGCTAACCAAGAAAAGGAGAGAGAAAACCCAAATTACTAGCATCCATAAAAAGGAAACACCACAACAGACACTACAGAAATACAGAAAATAATTAGAAATTAATTTGAAAATCTGCATTCCAATCAAATAGAAAATATCGAAGGCATTGACAAATTTCTACAGTCATATAATTTGCCCAAACTGAACCAGGATGAGATACACAATTTAAACAGATCAATTTCAAGCAATGAAATAGAAAACGCCAACGGAAGCCTACCAACCAAGAAAAGCCCAGGACCGGTGGATACATAGCGGAGTTCTATAAGACTGTTAAAGAAGAACTATACCAATACTCTTCAAATTATTCCATGAAATAGAAAAAGAGGGAGCACTTCTAAACTCATTCTATGAGACCAATTCCATCCTGATTCCAAAACCAGGCAAAGACACATCAAAGAAAGAAAACTTCAGACCAATATCTCTAATGAATATAATTACAAAAATTTTCAATAAAATTCTGGCAAATCGAATATAAAAACATATCAAAGAGATAGTGCACCATGGATGAGTGGGGTTCATCCCAGGGATGCAAGGTGGGTTCAGCATACAGAAATCAACAAATGTAATTCATCACATCAATAGAGTTAAGGGTAAGAGTCATATGATCATCTCAGTAGATGCAGAAAAAAAATCTGACAAATACAGTATCCTTTCATGTTCAAAACACTAGAAAAGTTAGGGATAACAGAACATATCTCAACATTGTAAAAGCTATCTATGCTAGGCCCAAGGCCAACATCATACTAAGTGGAGAAAAATGGAAAGCATTCCCTTTAAAAATGGGAACTAGACAGAGGTGCTCTCTTTCACCACTTCTATTTTACATAGTGGTTGAAACACTAATGAGAGCAGTTAGACGAAAGAAGTTAAAGGGATATGGTTAGGAAAAGAAGAACTCAAATTAGCACTATTTACTGATGATATGATTCTATATCTAGAAGACCCAAAAAATTTCACCAGAAAACATCTAGAACTAATAAATGAGTTCAGCAAAGTAGCAGGATATAAAATAAGTACTCATAAATCAAAGGAATTTCTGTATATCAGTGACAAATCCTCTGAAAGGGAAATGAGGAAAACAACCCCATTTACAATAGCCTCAATAAAATAAAATAAAATACTTGGCAATCAATGAAAGAGGTGAAAGACCTCTACAACAAAAACTACAGAACACAAAAGAAAGAAATTAAAGAAGACCTTAGAAGATGGACAGATCTGCTTAGTTCTGGATAGGCAGGATTAATATTGTCAAAATGACCATACTACCAAAAGCAATATACAGATTTAATGTAATTCCAGTCCAAATCCCAACTGCATTCCTCATAGAAAGAGAAAAAGCAGGCATGAAATTCACCTGGAAAAATAAGAGACCCAGACAAGCTAAAGCAATCCTTAAAAGAAGAGTGAAGCAGGTGGCATCACTATACTAGACCTTAAACTATACTACAGAGCAATAGTAATAAACCACCATTGTAGTGGCATCAAAATAAACTTGTTGACCAGTGGTACAGAATAGCAGAAACAGAGACATATGCACATAATTACTGTCATCTTATATTAGACAAAGGCACCAAAAACATACATTGGAGAAAACATAGCCTCTTCAACAAATGGTGCTGGGGAAACTGGAAATCCATATGGAACAAAATGAAATTAAGCCCCTATCTCTCACCATGGACAAAACTCAATGTGGGTCAAGGACCTAGGAATTAAACCAGAGACACTACGTCTAATAAAAGAAAAAGTAGGCCCAAATCTCCATCATGTCAGATTAGGCCCTAACTTCCTTAACAAGACTCCAATAGTGCAAGAATTAAAATGAAGAATCAATAAATGGGATGGACTCAAACTAAAAAGCTTCTTCACAGGAAAAGAAACAATTAGTGAGGTTACTAGAGAGCCTACATTTTGGGACCAAATTTTTACCACACGCACATCAGATAGAGCATGAATCTCCAGGATATCTAAAGAACTCAAAAATCTTAACACCAAAAAACCAAATAACCCAATCAATAAATGCACCAAGGAACTGAAAAGACACTTCTTAGAATGATATACAAGAAATGAAGAAATATATGAAAAAATGTTCAACATCTCTAGCAATTAGAGAAATGTAAATCAAAACTAATATTTCATCTCACTCCAGTCAGAATGGCAGCTATTAAGAATACAAACAACAAAAAGTGTTGGTGAGGATGTAGGGAGGAAGGCACACTCATAAATTCCTGGTGGGACTGCGAAATGGTGCAGCCAATATGGGAAGCAGTATGGAGAGTCCTTGGAAAACTGGGAATGGAACCACCATTTGACCCAGAAATCCCACTCCTTGGTTTATACCCAAAGGATTTAAAAACAGCATACTACAGGGTCACAGCCACATCAATGTTTATAGCAGCACAATTCACACTAGCTGAATTGTGGAACCAACCAAGATGCCCTTAGATGAATGGATAAAGAAAATGTGGTGTATATATACACAATGGAATATTATCCAGCATTAAAACAGAATAAAATCATGGCATATGCAGGTAAATGGATGGAGTTAGAAAATACAATGCTAAGTGAAGTAAGCCAATCCTAAAAAACCAACTGCCAAATATTTTTTTCTGATATAAGGAACCTGTTTCACAATGGGATTGGTGGGGTGCATGGGAAGAATAGATGAACTCTAAATAGCGCAAATTGGAGGGAAGGGAAGGGATAGGGCAAAGGAATAGAAAAGGCGGTGAAATGAGATGGATATCATTACCTCAAGTACACGTATGAAGTCACAATGGTGTGACTCTATTTTGTGTACAACCTGAGACATGAAAACTTGTGCTCCATATGTGTAATATGACTTGAATTGCAATCTGCTGTCATATATAAAAAATTAGAATTTAAAAATCCATACACTGCTTTTGGTAGTATGGTCATTTTTACAATGTTAATGTTCTCCCTCTCTAAGAGCATGGGAGTTCTTTCCATCTTCTAACTCTTCACTTTCTTTCTTTAGTGTTCTGTAGTTTTCATTGTAGAGGTATTTTACCTTTTTTATTTAAGATTGACTCAATTTTTTAACATGAATTTTAGAAATTTTCATTTTCTCTCTGTTACCGTAGCTAAGGGTTTGTCAACTTTGTTTATTCTTTTAAAAAATAAACTTTTCATTTTATGAATTTTTTTTTTTGTGTGTGGTACCGGGGATTGAACTCAGGGGCACTCGACCACTGGGTCACATCCCCAGCCCTTTTTTGTATTTTATTTAGAGACAGGGTCTCACTGAGTTGCTAAGTGCCTCGCCATTGCTGAGGCTGGCTTTGAACTCGCGATCCTCCTGCCTCAGCCACCCAAAGTGCTGGGATGACAGGCGTGCGCACCGTGCCTGGCTTATCAATTTTTGAATTGTTTATTTTGCTTCAAATTCATTGATTTCAGCTCTGATTTTAATTATTTCCTGTCTTCTACTGCTTTTTGTGTTTATTTGTTATCCTTTTTTAGAACTTGAAATGTAATGTTAGGACATTTATTTGTTCAATTTT
Source organism: Tamias sibiricus (assembly GCA_025594165.1). Lineage (NCBI taxonomy): Eukaryota > Metazoa > Chordata > Mammalia > Rodentia > Sciuridae > Tamias > Tamias sibiricus. Next base: position 134,452,729 of record CM046663.1, on the reverse strand, counting down.
TATTCTATTACTAAACAAGTTCAATGCAATGCTTTCCTTTTAAACTGAATTCATAAAGTCCAAGATATTTTGATATGTTGTATTTGTGTCCTCATTTACCACTAAGTATTTTTTTATTTTCTCCCAGCTTTGTTCTACTGTCCATTTGTCATTCAATACCACTTTGTTATTTTTCCTCTCCAGGTATTGGAGTAACTTCCATTTTTTATTTACATCATTGATTTCAAGTTTTATTCTGTTATGATCTAATGGAATCCAGGGTAGTATTTCTAGTTTTTGTATTTTCTAAGAGTTGGTTGTGGCATATCCTGAATGGATTCTTGATTTTGCAGCTGCAATCATCTGACAGTATCGGACTCCTATCCCTTCTTCACACTTCCAAAGCAGATTCTCCAGAACCTTTTAGTCTTGGATGAGGATGGCACCGCAGACACTTTTGTTCCTTGCCTTCAGCCTCTTGGACTGCGCAGCTACTGATTCTTTCAGCTCTCCAGCCTACAGATGGCCCTTATGGACTATGCAGTCTGGTCATGTAAGCCAAGCTCATAAGGCCCCGTTTGTAATCATACAAACTCTGGATTCTGTTCCTCTCCCAAAGCGTGACGAACACATTATATGTTTCTGTTCAGTGTGGATTATCGGTTGTATTCTTTAGTTCTCTGTTTTCTTGGTGCGATTTTTGTTTGGAAGATCTATCCAGTGGTGAGAGAGCTGTGTTCAAGTCACCCAGTGTTATTGTGTTGTGGTCTATTGGATTGTTGAGTTTGTTTGATGTATGTAGATGCTCCATGGTTTGGTGCATAAGTATCAGGGATGAGCTCTGACAAGCCAGCCGCCCTGTAGTGAGGCGGCAAGATGGCGGCTGCTGGCAGACCCATTAGGAAGAGCTGAGGTGCAACCAGGGCTGCAGGAATACAGACCTTAGCTCTCTAGATGCTGGCCAGTGTCCCCAGACTGACTAAGTCGGCTGCATGCTAAAATAGGGGAGGTACTGGAGAAACACTCGCAGGCCCCTGGGGCCCTTGATCCCAAGGCCCTGGCTGGTATCCCAAGATGGCCGCGGCCATGTGACAGGGACAGCAGCTTCTCTCTCATCTATACTCTTGAATCTGCGCCAATCTTTCTTAACAACAATGAAAACTGATAAATTAAAGTCGCTGAGTAATGATTTTTTTTTTTTCTAATACTTTTTTACTAGAGCTACTTGACCTTGGGCAAGTTCCCTGATTTGTTCCTGCGCTTCAGTTGCTTCACTGGCAAAAAGCACAACCTTCTATCTAGTATTTCATTGGTTTGTTGAGAGGATTAAGTGAGTAAAAGCATAAAGATGTCAGGACAGCCTGGCGTAGCAGTACAGGCCTGGAATCCCAGCCCTTGGCAGGCTGAGCAGGAGGAAATGGATTTCAAAGCCAGCCTCAGCAATGGTGAGGCAATTAGCCACTCAAAGGGACCCTGTCCTTAATAAGACACAAAAAAGTCTGGGGATGTGGCCCAGTGATAGAATGTCCGTGTCATGAAAAAAAAAAAAAAAAAAAATTAAATAAATAAAAAAAGATGAAAGAAGAAGAAAAAAAAACAAACAAACAAACAAAAAAAAAACCCCAAAAGACAAAACAAAAAAAAAAAACCAAATGTGAAGCCCAATTGGTGTCTGCCACCATTGATCTTCTGAGTTTCTTTATTCCTCCCAAGTTCCCCTCCCTAAGCAGTTATGAGTCAGCATCTTCATATAAGAGAAAACCTTCAGCAGGTAGATTTTTGGGATTGCCTTCCTTTACGTAACAGTATATTTTACGTCTCTTCCCAGTCTACGCAAATGCCATGATTTTGTTGGGTTTTAATGCTGAAGAATATTGCACTCACCTAGTGCGGGGCACCTAGGTTGGTTCTACAGATTAGCCAAGGTGAATTTTGGGGACTGGCTTATATCACTTAGAATTATATTCGCCAGCTGCATCCATTCTCCTGCAAATGCCATGATTTTATTCTCAATGCATACATAAACATGTAAGAAAAGAAGAATAGGTGGAAAAAACTGAACATGAAAACACAGACTCAAAATGACAATACTGACAGTCAAATCAGTGTAAAGAGGAAATATTAAGTAAACAGGTAAACATCTGAAATGTAATAGATTTGTTAGGCATACACAGTCCAATATTTTAAGAGCGAGAGACATTAAATGTTGCTCCTGAGGAAATTTCCATTTTCTTCCATTGGACAGATATACTTTGGAATGGCACATTTACGTTCAGAAGACAATTGCCTAGCAAGACTAGCTGTCCTTTCTCTCAATCCACAACCATCTATTTTGGCTTCAGGTACCTTTTGATTTTATTTTTTGTTGCTTTTAAGACTTTTAAGTGAGGGATATTTTATGTTCCATAAGTGGATACCTGGTTTGGAAAGCTCAAAGTTTTACACGTATGTGCCCACTCAAAGGGCTCCTTCTTCCTTACAGAGCATGTTCAGTGCTCCAGGGGATCGCTGTACCTCCATCACTTCTCCCTCCATTCCAGCTACCAATTCAGTCAACTTTTTCTGAATCGCCATTCTCTTTCCTAGGTCACTCTGTGCCCTCTGGTAACCTATTTCTCCTTTACGCGGCTATCCCATTTCTGATGCACAAGGTGAGATGTGGACCCTGTTAAGTCCCAGAAGATCAGGCTGTAAAACTGAGCAAGCCTCACTGAAGGTGTGTTTTGTGGCACAAGAAATTGCAAATAGAATACATTGCTGTAAATCACAGACCACACCGCCAGCCCCTACTCGTGGTCCAGTGACATGCTCCTGTACAAGAGGGGATTTTGCTGATACCTCTCGCCTCTGCTCTCTGCTTCTGGCAGGCGAATTTCCCAGAGTGGGAAACCCTCTGACAGGCCATCTCAGTTCATCCTGCTAACTCTGAAGGCAAGCAAATCAGCTCCAAATGTCCTCATATGTTGTGAAGCGCCAGTGGTTGTAGGTTGTTCCATTACTCTCTGTATCTCCTCAGCAGTCAGGGATTTTTTTGCAACTGTGTAGGGGACCCACTGAGGAAAGTCGATTATCTGCTGAGAGGCTGTTGTGATGTCACCCACCAGAGAACATGGGAAGGGAGGCATCTCAGACCCATGGAAGGAAGAGACTTGCGTACTAGGTCTCCTCCCATCTCCTTGCTGCATGAAATACTCTATATGTCATGGTCAGTATTTCAACTTCATTGGATTAATAGCTGCCAAGGAAAAGAGGATTGTGGGTGTGTCAATAAAGGTGTGTCTACAAATGCTTGAAAGGTGGGATAGCCAACTGCATTGGAGATTCCCCGGAAGCATGGGCAGCACCAACCAATAGGATGAGGGCTTGGATAGATTAAAAGTTGGAAGAAGGAGGAAGCAGCAGCAGGTCCCAGTTCCAAACTCGAATCTTCTTGAACGGGATCTTTCCTTTTCTTTCTATGGTGTTACTGAGGCTTAGAACCCAGGTGTTGGTGCATGCAAGGCAAGCACTCTGCTTAATGAAATCTATCCCCAGCCCTTGAAGGGTTCTTCTTTTACAATTTTTTATTTTTTTTTTTTTTTTTTTTTTTAGTTATAGGTAGGCACAATACATTTATTTTATTTACGTGGTGCTGAGGATCGAACCCAGGGCCCCGCACATGCGAGACGAGCCCTCACCACTGAGACATAGCCCCTCTCCTGAATGGATTCTTGATTGCAGCTGCAATCATCTGACAGTATCGGACTATCCCTTCTTCACACTTCCAAAGCAGATTCTCCAGAACCTTTTAGTCTGGATGATGAGGATGGCACCGCAGACACTTTTGTTCCTTGCCTTCAGCCTCTTGGACTGCGCAGCTACTGATTCTTTCAGCTCTCCAGCCTACAGATGGCCCTTATGGACTATGCAGTCTGGTCATGTAAGCCAAGCTCATAAGGCCCCGTTTGTAATCATACAAACTCTGGATTCTGTTCCTCTCCCAAAGCGTGACGAACACATTATATGTTTCTGTTCAGTGTGGATTATCGGTTGTATTCTTTAGTTCTCTGTTTTCTTGGTGCGATTTTTGTTTGGAAGATCTATCCAGTGGTGAGAGAGCTGTGTTCAAGTCACCCAGTGTTATTGTGTTGTGGTCTATTGGATTGTTGAGTTTGTTTGATGTATGTAGATGCTCCATGGTTTGGTGCATAAGTATCAGGGATGAGCTCTGACAAGCCAGCCGCCCTGTAGTGAGGCGGCAAGATGGCGGCTGCTGGCAGACCCATTAGGAAGAGCTGAGGTGCAACCAGGCTGCAGGAATACAGACCTTAGCTCTCTAGATGCTGGCCAGTGTCCCCAGACTGACTAAGTCGGCTGCATGCTAAAATAGGGGAGGTACTGGAGAAACACTCGCAGGCCCCTGGGGCCCTTGATCCCAAGGCCCTGGCTGGTATCCCAAGATGGCCGCGGCCATGTGACAGGGACAGCAGCTTCTCTCTCATCTATACTCTTGAATCTGCGCCAATCTTTCTTAACAACAATGAAAACTGATAAATTAAAGTCGCTGAGTAATGATTTTTTTTTTTTTTTCTAATACTTTTTTACTAGAGCTACTTGACCTTGGGCAAGTTCCCTGATTTGTTCCTGCGCTTCAGTTGCTTCACTGGCAAAAAGCACAACCTTCTATCTAGTATTTCATTGGTTTGTTGAGAGGATTAAGTGAGTAAAAGCATAAAGATGTCAGGACAGCCTGGCGTAGCAGTACAGGCCTGGAATCCCAGCCCTTGGCAGGCTGAGCAGGAGGAAATGGATTTCAAAGCCAGCCTCAGCAATGGTGAGGCAATTAGCCACTCAAAGGGACCCTGTCCTTAATAAGACACAAAAAAGTCTGGGGATGTGGCCCAGTGATAGAATGTCCGTGTCATTAAAAAAAAAAAAAAAAATTAAATAAATAAAAAAAGATGAAGAAGAAGTAAAGAAAAACAAACAAACAAACAAACAAAAAAAAAACCCCCAAAAGACAAAAAAAAAAAAAAAACCAAATGTGAAGCCCAATTGGTGTCTGCCACCATTGATCTTCTGAGTTTCTTTATTCCTCCCAAGTTCCCCTCCCTAAGCAGTTATGAGTCAGCATCTTCATATAAGAGAAAACCTTCAGCAGGTAGATTTTTGGGATTGCCTTCCTTTACGTAACAGTATATTTTACGTCTCTTCCCAGTCTACGCAAATGCCATGATTTTGTTGGGTTTTAATGCTGAAGAATATTGCACTCACCTAGTGCGGGGCACCTAGGTTGGTTCTACAGATTAGCCAAGGTGAATTTTGGGGACTGGCTTATATCACTTAGAATTATATTCGCCAGCTGCATCCATTCTCCTGCAAATGCCATGATTTTATTCTCAATGCATACATAAACATGTAAGAAAAGAAGAATAGGTGGAAAAAACTGAACATGAAAACACAGACTCAAAATGACAATACTGACAGTCAAATCAGTGTAAAGAGGAAATATTAAGTAAACAGGTAAACATCTGAAATGTAATAGATTTGTTAGGCATACACAGTCCAATATTTTAAGAGCGAGAGACATTAAATGTTGCTCCTGAGGAAATTTCCATTTTCTTCCATTGGACAGATATACTTTGGAATGGCACATTTACGTTCAGAAGACAATTGCCTAGCAAGACTAGCTGTCCTTTCTCTCAATCCACAACCATCTATTTTGGCTTCAGGTACCTTTTGATTTTATTTTTTGTTGCTTTTAAGACTTTTAAGTGAGGGATATTTTATGTTCCATAAGTGGATACCTGGTTTGGAAAGCTCAAAGTTTTACACGTATGTGCCCACTCAAAGGGCTCCTTCTTCCTTACAGAGCATGTTCAGTGCTCCAGGGGATCGCTGTACCTCCATCACTTCTCCCTCCATTCCAGCTACCAATTCAGTCAACTTTTTCTGAATCGCCATTCTCTTTCCTAGGTCACTCTGTGCCCTCTGGTAACCTATTTCTCCTTTACGCGGCTATCCCATTTCTGATGCACAAGGTGAGATGTGGACCCTGTTAAGTCCCAGAAGATCAGGCTGTAAAACTGAGCAAGCCTCACTGAAGGTGTGTTTTGTGGCACAAGAAATTGCAAATAGAATACATTGCTGTAAATCACAGACCACACCGCCAGCCCCTACTCGTGGTCCAGTGACATGCTCCTGTACAAGAGGGGATTTTGCTGATACCTCTCGCCTCTGCTCTCTGCTTCTGGCAGGCGAATTTCCCAGAGTGGGAAACCCTCTGACAGGCCATCTCAGTTCATCCTGCTAACTCTGAAGGCAAGCAAATCAGCTCCAAATGTCCTCATATGTTGTGAAGCGCCAGTGGTTGTAGGTTGTTCCATTACTCTCTGTATCTCCTCAGCAGTCAGGGATTTTTTTGCAACTGTGTAGGGGACCCACTGAGGAAAGTCGATTATCTGCTGAGAGGCTGTTGTGATGTCACCCACCAGAGAACATGGGAAGGGAGGCATCTCAGACCCATGGAAGGAAGAGACTTGCGTACTAGGTCTCCTCCCATCTCCTTGCTGCATGAAATACTCTATATGTCATGGTCAGTATTTCAACTTCATTGGATTAATAGCTGCCAAGGAAAAGAGGATTGTGGGTGTGTCAATAAAGGTGTGTCTACAAATGCTTGAAAGGTGGGATAGCCAACTGCATTGGAGATTCCCCGGAAGCATGGGCAGCACCAACCAATAGGATGAGGGCTTGGATAGATTAAAAGTTGGAAGAAGGAGGAAGCAGCAGCAGGTCCCAGTTCCAAACTCGAATCTTCTTGAACGGGATCTTTCCTTTTCTTTCTATGGTGTTACTGAGGCTTAGAACCCAGGTGTTGGTGCATGCAAGGCAAGCACTCTGCTTAATGAAATCTATCCCCAGCCCTTGAAGGGTTCTTCTTTTACAATTTTTTACTTTTTTTTTTTTTTTTTTTTTTTTTTAGTTATAGGTAGGCACAATACATTTATTTTATTTACGTGGTGCTGAGGATCGAACCCAGGGCCCCGCACATGCGAGACGAGCCCTCACCACTGAGACATAGCCCCTCTCCTGAATGGATTCTTGATTGCAGCTGCAATCATCTGACAGTATCGGACTATCCCTTCTTCACACTTCCAAAGCAGATTCTCCAGAACCTTTTAGTCTTGGATGAGGATGGCACCGCAGACACTTTTGTTCCTTGCCTTCAGCCTCTTGGACTGCGCAGCTACTGATTCTTTCAGCTCTCCAGCCTACAGATGGCCCTTATGGACTATGCAGTCTGGTCATGTAAGCCAAGCTCATAAGGCCCCGTTTGTAATCATACAAACTCTGGATTCTGTTCCTCTCCCAAAGCGTGACGAACACATTATATGTTTCTGTTCAGTGTGGATTATCGGTTGTATTCTTTAGTTCTCTGTTTTCTTGGTGCGATTTTTGTTTGGAAGATCTATCCAGTGGTGAGAGAGCTGTGTTCAAGTCACCCAGTGTTATTGTGTTGTGGTCTATTGGATTGTTGAGTTTGTTTGATGTATGTAGATGCTCCATGGTTTGGTGCATAAGTATCAGGGATGAGCTCTGACAAGCCAGCCGCCCTGTAGTGAGGCGGCAAGATGGCGGCTGCTGGCAGACCCATTAGGAAGAGCTGAGGTGCAACCAGGCTGCAGGAATACAGACCTTAGCTCTCTAGATGCTGGCCAGTGTCCCCAGACTGACTAAGTCGGCTGCATGCTAAAATAGGGGAGGTACTGGAGAAACACTCGCAGGCCCCTGGGGCCCTTGATCCCAAGGCCCTGGCTGGTATCCCAAGATGGCCGCGGCCATGTGACAGGGACAGCAGCTTCTCTCTCATCTATACTCTTGAATCTGCGCCAATCTTTCTTAACAACAATGAAAACTGATAAATTAAAGTCGCTGAGTAATGATTTTTTTTTTTTTCTAATACTTTTTTACTAGAGCTACTTGACCTTGGGCAAGTTCCCTGATTTGTTCCTGCGCTTCAGTTGCTTCACTGGCAAAAAGCACAACCTTCTATCTAGTATTTCATTGGTTTGTTGAGAGGATTAAGTGAGTAAAAGCATAAAGATGTCAGGACAGCCTGGCGTAGCAGTACAGGCCTGGAATCCCAGCCCTTGGCAGGCTGAGCAGGAGGAAATGGATTTCAAAGCCAGCCTCAGCAATGGTGAGGCAATTAGCCACTCAAAGGGACCCTGTCCTTAATAAGACACAAAAAAGTCTGGGGATGTGGCCCAGTGATAGAATGTCCGTGTCATGAAAAAAAAAAAAAATTAAATAAAAAAAAAAAGATGAAGAAGAAGTAAAGAAAAACAAACAAACAAACAAACAAAAAAAAAACCCCAAAAGACAAAACAAAACAAAAAAAACCAAATGTGAAGCCCAATTGGTGTCTGCCACCATTGATCTTCTGAGTTTCTTTATTCCTCCCAAGTTCCCCTCCCTAAGCAGTTATGAGTCAGCATCTTCATATAAGAGAAAACCTTCAGCAGGTAGATTTTTGGGATTGCCTTCCTTTACGTAACAGTATATTTTACGTCTCTTCCCAGTCTACGCAAATGCCATGATTTTGTTGGGTTTTAATGCTGAAGAATATTGCACTCACCTAGTGCGGGGCACCTAGGTTGGTTCTACAGATTAGCCAAGGTGAATTTTGGGGACTGGCTTATATCACTTAGAATTATATTCGCCAGCTGCATCCATTCTCCTGCAAATGCCATGATTTTATTCTCAATGCATACATAAACATGTAAGAAAAGAAGAATAGGTGGAAAAAACTGAACATGAAAACACAGACTCAAAATGACAATACTGACAGTCAAATCAGTGTAAAGAGGAAATATTAAGTAAACAGGTAAACATCTGAAATGTAATAGATTTGTTAGGCATACACAGTCCAATATTTTAAGAGCGAGAGACATTAAATGTTGCTCCTGAGGAAATTTCCATTTTCTTCCATTGGACAGATATACTTTGGAATGGCACATTTACGTTCAGAAGACAATTGCCTAGCAAGACTAGCTGTCCTTTCTCTCAATCCACAACCATCTATTTTGGCTTCAGGTACCTTTTGATTTTATTTTTTGTTGCTTTTAAGACTTTTAAGTGAGGGATATTTTATGTTCCATAAGTGGATACCTGGTTTGGAAAGCTCAAAGTTTTACACGTATGTGCCCACTCAAAGGGCTCCTTCTTCCTTACAGAGCATGTTCAGTGCTCCAGGGGATCGCTGTACCTCCATCACTTCTCCCTCCATTCCAGCTACCAATTCAGTCAACTTTTTCTGAATCGCCATTCTCTTTCCTAGGTCACTCTGTGCCCTCTGGTAACCTATTTCTCCTTTACGCGGCTATCCCATTTCTGATGCACAAGGTGAGATGTGGACCCTGTTAAGTCCCAGAAGATCAGGCTGTAAAACTGAGCAAGCCTCACTGAAGGTGTGTTTTGTGGCACAAGAAATTGCAAATAGAATACATTGCTGTAAATCACAGACCACACCGCCAGCCCCTACTCGTGGTCCAGTGACATGCTCCTGTACAAGAGGGGATTTTGCTGATACCTCTCGCCTCTGCTCTCTGCTTCTGGCAGGCGAATTTCCCAGAGTGGGAAACCCTCTGACAGGCCATCTCAGTTCATCCTGCTAACTCTGAAGGCAAGCAAATCAGCTCCAAATGTCCTCATATGTTGTGAAGCGCCAGTGGTTGTAGGTTGTTCCATTACTCTCTGTATCTCCTCAGCAGTCAGGGATTTTTTTGCAACTGTGTAGGGGACCCACTGAGGAAAGTCGATTATCTGCTGAGAGGCTGTTGTGATGTCACCCACCAGAGAACATTGGAAGGGAGGCATCTCAGACCCATGGAAGGAAGAGACTTGCGTACTAGGTCTCCTCCCATCTCCTTGCTGCATGAAATACTCTATATGTCATGGTCAGTATTTCAACTTCATTGGATTAATAGCTGCCAAGGAAAAGAGGATTGTGGGTGTGTCAATAAAGGTGTGTCTACAAATGCTTGAAAGGTGGGATAGCCAACTGCATTGGAGATTCCCCGGAAGCATGGGCAGCACCAACCAATAGGATGAGGGCTTGGATAGATTAAAAGTTGGAAGAAGGAGGAAGCAGCAGCAGGTCCCAGTTCCAAACTCGAATCTTCTTGAACGGGATCTTTCCTTTTCTTTCTATGGTGTTACTGAGGCTTAGAACCCAGGTGTTGGTGCATGCAAGGCAAGCACTCTGCTTAATGAAATCTATCCCCAGCCCTTGAAGGGTTCTTCTTTTACAATTTTTTACTTTTTTTTTTTTTTTTTTTTTTTTTTTAGTTATAGGTAGGCACAATACATTTATTTTATTTACGTGGTGCTGAGGATCGAACCCAGGGCCCCGCACATGCGAGACGAGCCCTCACCACTGAGACATAGCCCCTCTCCTGAATGGATTCTTGATTGCAGCTGCAATCATCTGACAGTATCGGACTATCCCTTCTTCACACTTCCAAAGCAGATTCTCCAGAACCTTTTAGTCTTGGATGAGGATGGCACCGCAGACACTTTTGTTCCTTGCCTTCAGCCTCTTGGACTGCGCAGCTACTGATTCTTTCAGCTCTCCAGCCTACAGATGGCCCTTATGGACTATGCAGTCTGGTCATGTAAGCCAAGCTCATAAGGCCCCGTTTGTAATCATACAAACTCTGGATTCTGTTCCTCTCCCAAAGCGTGACGAACACATTATATGTTTCTGTTCAGTGTGGATTATCGGTTGTATTCTTTAGTTCTCTGTTTTCTTGGTGCGATTTTTGTTTGGAAGATCTATCCAGTGGTGAGAGAGCTGTGTTCAAGTCACCCAGTGTTATTGTGTTGTGGTCTATTGGATTGTTGAGTTTGTTTGATGTATGTAGATGCTCCATGGTTTGGTGCATAAGTATCAGGGATGAGCTCTGACAAGCCAGCCGCCCTGTAGTGAGGCGGCAAGATGGCGGCTGCTGGCAGACCCATTAGGAAGAGCTGAGGTGCAACCAGGACTGCAGGAATACAGACCTTAGCTCTCTAGATGCTGGCCAGTGTCCCCAGACTGACTAAGTCGGCTGCATGCTAAAATAGGGGAGGTACTGGAGAAACACTCGCAGGCCCCTGGGGCCCTTGATCCCAAGGCCCTGGCTGGTATCCCAAGATGGCCGCGGCCATGTGACAGGGACAGCAGCTTCTCTCTCATCTATACTCTTGAATCTGCGCCAATCTTTCTTAACAACAATGAAAACTGATAAATTAAAGTCGCTGAGTAATGATTTTTTTTTTTTTTTTTCTAATACTTTTTTACTAGAGCTACTTGACCTTGGGCAAGTTCCCTGATTTGTTCCTGCGCTTCAGTTGCTTCACTGGCAAAAAGCACAACCTTCTATCTAGTATTTCATTGGTTTGTTGAGAGGATTAAGTGAGTAAAAGCATAAAGATGTCAGGACAGCCTGGCGTAGCAGTACAGGCCTGGAATCCCAGCCCTTGGCAGGCTGAGCAGGAGGAAATGGATTTCAAAGCCAGCCTCAGCAATGGTGAGGCAATTAGCCACTCAAAGGGACCCTGTCCTTAATAAGACACAAAAAAGTCTGGGGATGTGGCCCAGTGATAGAATGTCCGTGTCATGAAAAAAAAAAAAAATTAAATAAATAAAAAAAGATGAAGAAGAAGTAAAGAAAAACAAACAAACAAACAAAAAAAACCCCAAAAGACAAAACAAAACAAAAAAAAAAAACCAAATGTGAAGCCCAATTGGTGTCTGCCACCATTGATCTTCTGAGTTTCTTTATTCCTCCCAAGTTCCCCTCCCTAAGCAGTTATGAGTCAGCATCTTCATATAAGAGAAAACCTTCAGCAGGTAGATTTTTGGGATTGCCTTCCTTTACGTAACAGTATATTTTACGTCTCTTCCCAGTCTACGCAAATGCCATGATTTTGTTGGGTTTTAATGCTGAAGAATATTGCACTCACCTAGTGCGGGGCACCTAGGTTGGTTCTACAGATTAGCCAAGGTGAATTTTGGGGACTGGCTTATATCACTTAGAATTATATTCGCCAGCTGCATCCATTCTCCTGCAAATGCCATGATTTTATTCTCAATGCATACATAAACATGTAAGAAAAGAAGAATAGGTGGAAAAAACTGAACATGAAAACACAGACTCAAAATGACAATACTGACAGTCAAATCAGTGTAAAGAGGAAATATTAAGTAAACAGGTAAACATCTGAAATGTAATAGATTTGTTAGGCATACACAGTCCAATATTTTAAGAGCGAGAGACATTAAATGTTGCTCCTGAGGAAATTTCCATTTTCTTCCATTGGACAGATATACTTTGGAATGGCACATTTACGTTCAGAAGACAATTGCCTAGCAAGACTAGCTGTCCTTTCTCTCAATCCACAACCATCTATTTTGGCTTCAGGTACCTTTTGATTTTATTTTTTGTTGCTTTTAAGACTTTTAAGTGAGGGATATTTTATGTTCCATAAGTGGATACCTGGTTTGGAAAGCTCAAAGTTTTACACGTATGTGCCCACTCAAAGGGCTCCTTCTTCCTTACAGAGCATGTTCAGTGCTCCAGGGGATCGCTGTACCTCCATCACTTCTCCCTCCATTCCAGCTACCAATTCAGTCAACTTTTTCTGAATCGCCATTCTCTTTCCTAGGTCACTCTGTGCCCTCTGGTAACCTATTTCTCCTTTACGCGGCTATCCCATTTCTGATGCACAAGGTGAGATGTGGACCCTGTTAAGTCCCAGAAGATCAGGCTGTAAAACTGAGCAAGCCTCACTGAAGGTGTGTTTTGTGGCACAAGAAATTGCAAATAGAATACATTGCTGTAAATCACAGACCACACCGCCAGCCCCTACTCGTGGTCCAGTGACATGCTCCTGTACAAGAGGGGATTTTGCTGATACCTCTCGCCTCTGCTCTCTGCTTCTGGCAGGCGAATTTCCCAGAGTGGGAAACCCTCTGACAGGCCATCTCAGTTCATCCTGCTAACTCTGAAGGCAAGCAAATCAGCTCCAAATGTCCTCATATGTTGTGAAGCGCCAGTGGTTGTAGGTTGTTCCATTACTCTCTGTATCTCCTCAGCAGTCAGGGATTTTTTTGCAACTGTGTAGGGGACCCACTGAGGAAAGTCGATTATCTGCTGAGAGGCTGTTGTGATGTCACCCACCAGAGAACATTGGAAGGGAGGCATCTCAGACCCATGGAAGGAAGAGACTTGCGTACTAGGTCTCCTCCCATCTCCTTGCTGCATGAAATACTCTATATGTCATGGTCAGTATTTCAACTTCATTGGATTAATAGCTGCCAAGGAAAAGAGGATTGTGGGTGTGTCAATAAAGGTGTGTCTACAAATGCTTGAAAGGTGGGATAGCCAACTGCATTGGAGATTCCCCGGAAGCATGGGCAGCACCAACCAATAGGATGAGGGCTTGGATAGATTAAAAGTTGGAAGAAGGAGGAAGCAGCAGCAGGTCCCAGTTCCAAACTCGAATCTTCTTGAACGGGATCTTTCCTTTTCTTTCTATGGTGTTACTGAGGCTTAGAACCCAGGTGTTGGTGCATGCAAGGCAAGCACTCTGCTTAATGAAATCTATCCCCAGCCCTTGAAAGGGTTCTTCTTTTACAATTTTTTTTTTTTTTTTTTTTTTTTTTTTAGTTATAGGTAGGCACAATACATTTATTTTATTTACGTGGTGCTGAGGATCGAACCCAGGGCCCCGCACATGCGAGACGAGCCCTCACCACTGAGACATAGCCCCTCTCCTGAATGGATTCTTGATTGCAGCTGCAATCATCTGACAGTATCGGACTATCCCTTCTTCACACTTCCAAAGCAGATTCTCCAGAACCTTTTAGTCTTGGATGAGGATGGCACCGCAGACACTTTTGTTCCTTGCCTTCAGCCTCTTGGACTGCGCAGCTACTGATTCTTTCAGCTCTCCAGCCTACAGATGGCCCTTATGGACTATGCAGTCTGGTCATGTAAGCCAAGCTCATAAGGCCCCGTTTGTAATCATACAAACTCTGGATTCTGTTCCTCTCCCAAAGCGTGACGAACACATTATATGTTTCTGTTCAGTGTGGATTATCGGTTGTATTCTTTAGTTCTCTGTTTTCTTGGTGCGATTTTTGTTTGGAAGATCTATCCAGTGGTGAGAGAGCTGTGTTCAAGTCACCCAGTGTTATTGTGTTGTGGTCTATTGGATTGTTGAGTTTGTTTGATGTATGTAGATGCTCCATGGTTTGGTGCATAAGTATCAGGGATGAGCTCTGACAAGCCAGCCGCCCTGTAGTGAGGCGGCAAGATGGCGGCTGCTGGCAGACCCATTAGGAAGAGCTGAGGTGCAACCAGGGCTGCAGGAATACAGACCTTAGCTCTCTAGATGCTGGCCAGTGTCCCCAGACTGACTAAGTCGGCTGCATGCTAAAATAGGGGAGGTACTGGAGAAACACTCGCAGGCCCCTGGGGCCCTTGATCCCAAGGCCCTGGCTGGTATCCCAAGATGGCCGCGGCCATGTGACAGGGACAGCAGCTTCTCTCTCATCTATACTCTTGAATCTGCGCCAATCTTTCTTAACAACAATGAAAACTGATAAATTAAAGTCGCTGAGTAATGATTTTTTTTTTTTTCTAATACTTTTTTACTAGAGCTACTTGACCTTGGGCAAGTTCCCTGATTTGTTCCTGCGCTTCAGTTGCTTCACTGGCAAAAAGCACAACCTTCTATCTAGTATTTCATTGGTTTGTTGAGAGGATTAAGTGAGTAAAAGCATAAAGATGTCAGGACAGCCTGGCGTAGCAGTACAGGCCTGGAATCCCAGCCCTTGGCAGGCTGAGCAGGAGGAAATGGATTTCAAAGCCAGCCTCAGCAATGGTGAGGCAATTAGCCACTCAAAGGGACCCTGTCCTTAATAAGACACAAAAAAGTCTGGGGATGTGGCCCAGTGATAGAATGTCCGTGTCATGAAAAAAAAAAAAATTAAATAAATAAAAAAAGATGAAGAAGAAGTAAAGAAAAAAAACAAACAAACAAACAAAAAAAAAACCCCAAAAGACAAAACAAAACAAAAAAAACCAAATGTGAAGCCCAATTGGTGTCTGCCACCATTGATCTTCTGAGTTTCTTTATTCCTCCCAAGTTCCCCTCCCTAAGCAGTTATGAGTCAGCATCTTCATATAAGAGAAAACCTTCAGCAGGTAGATTTTTGGGATTGCCTTCCTTTACGTAACAGTATATTTTACGTCTCTTCCCAGTCTACGCAAATGCCATGATTTTGTTGGGTTTTAATGCTGAAGAATATTGCACTCACCTAGTGCGGGGCACCTAGGTTGGTTCTACAGATTAGCCAAGGTGAATTTTGGGGACTGGCTTATATCACTTAGAATTATATTCGCCAGCTGCATCCATTCTCCTGCAAATGCCATGATTTTATTCTCAATGCATACATAAACATGTAAGAAAAGAAGAATAGGTGGAAAAAACTGAACATGAAAACACAGACTCAAAATGACAATACTGACAGTCAAATCAGTGTAAAGAGGAAATATTAAGTAAACAGGTAAACATCTGAAATGTAATAGATTTGTTAGGCATACACAGTCCAATATTTTAAGAGCGAGAGACATTAAATGTTGCTCCTGAGGAAATTTCCATTTTCTTCCATTGGACAGATATACTTTGGAATGGCACATTTACGTTCAGAAGACAATTGCCTAGCAAGACTAGCTGTCCTTTCTCTCAATCCACAACCATCTATTTTGGCTTCAGGTACCTTTTGATTTTATTTTTTGTTGCTTTTAAGACTTTTAAGTGAGGGATATTTTATGTTCCATAAGTGGATACCTGGTTTGGAAAGCTCAAAGTTTTACACGTATGTGCCCACTCAAAGGGCTCCTTCTTCCTTACAGAGCATGTTCAGTGCTCCAGGGGATCGCTGTACCTCCATCACTTCTCCCTCCATTCCAGCTACCAATTCAGTCAACTTTTTCTGAATCGCCATTCTCTTTCCTAGGTCACTCTGTGCCCTCTGGTAACCTATTTCTCCTTTACGCGGCTATCCCATTTCTGATGCACAAGGTGAGATGTGGACCCTGTTAAGTCCCAGAAGATCAGGCTGTAAAACTGAGCAAGCCTCACTGAAGGTGTGTTTTGTGGCACAAGAAATTGCAAATAGAATACATTGCTGTAAATCACAGACCACACCGCCAGCCCCTACTCGTGGTCCAGTGACATGCTCCTGTACAAGAGGGGATTTTGCTGATACCTCTCGCCTCTGCTCTCTGCTTCTGGCAGGCGAATTTCCCAGAGTGGGAAACCCTCTGACAGGCCATCTCAGTTCATCCTGCTAACTCTGAAGGCAAGCAAATCAGCTCCAAATGTCCTCATATGTTGTGAAGCGCCAGTGGTTGTAGGTTGTTCCATTACTCTCTGTATCTCCTCAGCAGTCAGGGATTTTTTTGCAACTGTGTAGGGGACCCACTGAGGAAAGTCGATTATCTGCTGAGAGGCTGTTGTGATGTCACCCACCAGAGAACATTGGAAGGGAGGCATCTCAGACCCATGGAAGGAAGAGACTTGCGTACTAGGTCTCCTCCCATCTCCTTGCTGCATGAAATACTCTATATGTCATGGTCAGTATTTCAACTTCATTGGATTAATAGCTGCCAAGGAAAAGAGGATTGTGGGTGTGTCAATAAAGGTGTGTCTACAAATGCTTGAAAGGTGGGATAGCCAACTGCATTGGAGATTCCCCGGAAGCATGGGCAGCACCAACCAATAGGATGAGGGCTTGGATAGATTAAAAGTTGGAAGAAGGAGGAAGCAGCAGCAGGTCCCAGTTCCAAACTCGAATCTTCTTGAACGGGATCTTTCCTTTTCTTTCTATGGTGTTACTGAGGCTTAGAACCCAGGTGTTGGTGCATGCAAGGCAAGCACTCTGCTTAATGAAATCTATCCCCAGCCCTTGAAGGGTTCTTCTTTTACAATTTTTTTTTTTTTTTTTTTTTTTTTTTTTTTAGTTATAGGTAGGCACAATACATTTATTTTATTTACGTGGTGCTGAGGATCGAACCCAGGGCCCCGCACATGCGAGACGAGCCCTCTACCACTGAGACATAGCCCCTCTCCTGAATGGATTCTTGATTGCAGCTGCAATCATCTGACAGTATCGGACTTTCCCTTCTTCACACTTCCAAAGCAGATTCTCCAGAACCTTTTAGTCTTGGATGAGGATGGCACCGCAGACACTTTTGTTCCTTGCCTTCAGCCTCTTGGACTGCGCAGCTACTGATTCTTTCAGCTCTCCAGCCTACAGATGGCCCTTATGGACTATGCAGTCTGGTCATGTAAGCCAAGCTCATAAGGCCCCGTTTGTAATCATACAAACTCTGGATTCTGTTCCTCTCCCAAAGCGTGACGAACACATTATATGTTTCTGTTCAGTGTGGATTATCGGTTGTATTCTTTAGTTCTCTGTTTTCTTGGTGCGATTTTTGTTTGGAAGATCTATCCAGTGGTGAGAGAGCTGTGTTCAAGTCACCCAGTGTTATTGTGTTGTGGTCTATTGGATTGTTGAGTTTGTTTGATGTATGTAGATGCTCCATGGTTTGGTGCATAAGTATCAGGGATGAGCTCTGACAAGCCAGCCGCCCTGTAGTGAGGCGGCAAGATGGCGGCTGCTGGCAGACCCATTAGGAAGAGCTGAGGTGCAACCAGGCTGCAGGAATACAGACCTTAGCTCTCTAGATGCTGGCCAGTGTCCCCAGACTGACTAAGTCGGCTGCATGCTAAAATAGGGGAGGTACTGGAGAAACACTCGCAGGCCCCTGGGGCCCTTGATCCCAAGGCCCTGGCTGGTATCCCAAGATGGCCGCGGCCATGTGACAGGGACAGCAGCTTCTCTCTCATCTATACTCTTGAATCTGCGCCAATCTTTCTTAACAACAATGAAAACTGATAAATTAAAGTCGCTGAGTAATGATTTTTTTTTTTTTTCTAATACTTTTTTACTAGAGCTACTTGACCTTGGGCAAGTTCCCTGATTTGTTCCTGCGCTTCAGTTGCTTCACTGGCAAAAAGCACAACCTTCTATCTAGTATTTCATTGGTTTGTTGAGAGGATTAAGTGAGTAAAAGCATAAAGATGTCAGGACAGCCTGGCGTAGCAGTACAGGCCTGGAATCCCAGCCCTTGGCAGGCTGAGCAGGAGGAAATGGATTTCAAAGCCAGCCTCAGCAATGGTGAGGCAATTAGCCACTCAAAGGGACCCTGTCCTTAATAAGACACAAAAAAGTCTGGGGATGTGGCCCAGTGATAGAATGTCCGTGTCATGAAAAAAAAAAAAATTAAATAAATAAAAAAAGATGAAGAAGAAGTAAAGAAAAACAAACAAACAAAAAAAAAAAAACCCCAAAAGACAAAACAAAACAAAAAAAAACCAAATGTGAAGCCCAATTGGTGTCTGCCACCATTGATCTTCTGAGTTTCTTTATTCCTCCCAAGTTCCCCTCCCTAAGCAGTTATGAGTCAGCATCTTCATATAAGAGAAAACCTTCAGCAGGTAGATTTTTGGGATTGCCTTCCTTTACGTAACAGTATATTTTACGTCTCTTCCCAGTCTACGCAAATGCCATGATTTTGTTGGGTTTTAATGCTGAAGAATATTGCACTCACCTAGTGCGGGGCACCTAGGTTGGTTCTACAGATTAGCCAAGGTGAATTTTGGGGACTGGCTTATATCACTTAGAATTATATTCGCCAGCTGCATCCATTCTCCTGCAAATGCCATGATTTTATTCTCAATGCATACATAAACATGTAAGAAAAGAAGAATAGGTGGAAAAAACTGAACATGAAAACACAGACTCAAAATGACAATACTGACAGTCAAATCAGTGTAAAGAGGAAATATTAAGTAAACAGGTAAACATCTGAAATGTAATAGATTTGTTAGGCATACACAGTCCAATATTTTAAGAGCGAGAGACATTAAATGTTGCTCCTGAGGAAATTTCCATTTTCTTCCATTGGACAGATATACTTTGGAATGGCACATTTACGTTCAGAAGACAATTGCCTAGCAAGACTAGCTGTCCTTTCTCTCAATCCACAACCATCTATTTTGGCTTCAGGTACCTTTTGATTTTATTTTTTGTTGCTTTTAAGACTTTTAAGTGAGGGATATTTTATGTTCCATAAGTGGATACCTGGTTTGGAAAGCTCAAAGTTTTACACGTATGTGCCCACTCAAAGGGCTCCTTCTTCCTTACAGAGCATGTTCAGTGCTCCAGGGGATCGCTGTACCTCCATCACTTCTCCCTCCATTCCAGCTACCAATTCAGTCAACTTTTTCTGAATCGCCATTCTCTTTCCTAGGTCACTCTGTGCCCTCTGGTAACCTATTTCTCCTTTACGCGGCTATCCCATTTCTGATGCACAAGGTGAGATGTGGACCCTGTTAAGTCCCAGAAGATCAGGCTGTAAAACTGAGCAAGCCTCACTGAAGGTGTGTTTTGTGGCACAAGAAATTGCAAATAGAATACATTGCTGTAAATCACAGACCACACCGCCAGCCCCTACTCGTGGTCCAGTGACATGCTCCTGTACAAGAGGGGATTTTGCTGATACCTCTCGCCTCTGCTCTCTGCTTCTGGCAGGCGAATTTCCCAGAGTGGGAAACCCTCTGACAGGCCATCTCAGTTCATCCTGCTAACTCTGAAGGCAAGCAAATCAGCTCCAAATGTCCTCATATGTTGTGAAGCGCCAGTGGTTGTAGGTTGTTCCATTACTCTCTGTATCTCCTCAGCAGTCAGGGATTTTTTTGCAACTGTGTAGGGGACCCACTGAGGAAAGTCGATTATCTGCTGAGAGGCTGTTGTGATGTCACCCACCAGAGAACATTGGAAGGGAGGCATCTCAGACCCATGGAAGGAAGAGACTTGCGTACTAGGTCTCCTCCCATCTCCTTGCTGCATGAAATACTCTATATGTCATGGTCAGTATTTCAACTTCATTGGATTAATAGCTGCCAAGGAAAAGAGGATTGTGGGTGTGTCAATAAAGGTGTGTCTACAAATGCTTGAAAGGTGGGATAGCCAACTGCATTGGAGATTCCCCGGAAGCATGGGCAGCACCAACCAATAGGATGAGGGCTTGGATAGATTAAAAGTTGGAAGAAGGAGGAAGCAGCAGCAGGTCCCAGTTCCAAACTCGAATCTTCTTGAACGGGATCTTTCCTTTTCTTTCTATGGTGTTACTGAGGCTTAGAACCCAGGTGTTGGTGCATGCAAGGCAAGCACTCTGCTTAATGAAATCTATCCCCAGCCCTTGAAGGGTTCTTCTTTTACAATTTTTTACTTTTTTTTTTTTTTTTTTTTTTTTTAGTTATAGGTAGGCACAATACATTTATTTTATTTACGTGGTGCTGAGGATCGAACCCAGGGCCCCGCACATGCGAGACGAGCCCTCACCACTGAGACATAGCCCCTCTCCTGAATGGATTCTTGATTGCAGCTGCAATCATCTGACAGTATCGGACTTTCCCTTCTTCACACTTCCAAAGCAGATTCTCCAGAACCTTTTAGTCTTGGATGAGGATGGCACCGCAGACACTTTTGTTCCTTGCCTTCAGCCTCTTGGACTGCGCAGCTACTGATTCTTTCAGCTCTCCAGCCTACAGATGGCCCTTATGGACTATGCAGTCTGGTCATGTAAGCCAAGCTCATAAGGCCCCGTTTGTAATCATACAAACTCTGGATTCTGTTCCTCTCCCAAAGCGTGACGAACACATTATATGTTTCTGTTCAGTGTGGATTATCGGTTGTATTCTTTAGTTCTCTGTTTTCTTGGTGCGATTTTTGTTTGGAAGATCTATCCAGTGGTGAGAGAGCTGTGTTCAAGTCACCCAGTGTTATTGTGTTGTGGTCTATTGGATTGTTGAGTTTGTTTGATGTATGTAGATGCTCCATGGTTTGGTGCATAAGTATCAGGGATGAGCTCTGACAAGCCAGCCGCCCTGTAGTGAGGCGGCAAGATGGCGGCTGCTGGCAGACCCATTAGGAAGAGCTGAGGTGCAACCAGGCTGCAGGAATACAGACCTTAGCTCTCTAGATGCTGGCCAGTGTCCCCAGACTGACTAAGTCGGCTGCATGCTAAAATAGGGGAGGTACTGGAGAAACACTCGCAGGCCCCTGGGGCCCTTGATCCCAAGGCCCTGGCTGGTATCCCAAGATGGCCGCGGCCATGTGACAGGGACAGCAGCTTCTCTCTCATCTATACTCTTGAATCTGCGCCAATCTTTCTTAACAACAATGAAAACTGATAAATTAAAGTCGCTGAGTAATGATTTTTTTTTTTTTCTAATACTTTTTTACTAGAGCTACTTGACCTTGGGCAAGTTCCCTGATTTGTTCCTGCGCTTCAGTTGCTTCACTGGCAAAAAGCACAACCTTCTATCTAGTATTTCATTGGTTTGTTGAGAGGATTAAGTGAGTAAAAGCATAAAGATGTCAGGACAGCCTGGCGTAGCAGTACAGGCCTGGAATCCCAGCCCTTGGCAGGCTGAGCAGGAGGAAATGGATTTCAAAGCCAGCCTCAGCAATGGTGAGGCAATTAGCCACTCAAAGGGACCCTGTCCTTAATAAGACACAAAAAAGTCTGGGGATGTGGCCCAGTGATAGAATGTCCGTGTCATGAAAAAAAAAAAAAAAATTAAATAAATAAAAAAAGATGAAGAAGAAGTAAAGAAAAAAAAACAAACAAACAAACAAAAAAAAACCCCAAAAGACAAAACAAAACAAAAAAAAAAACCAAATGTGAAGCCCAATTGGTGTCTGCCACCATTGATCTTCTGAGTTTCTTTATTCCTCCCAAGTTCCCCTCCCTAAGCAGTTATGAGTCAGCATCTTCATATAAGAGAAAACCTTCAGCAGGTAGATTTTTGGGATTGCCTTCCTTTACGTAACAGTATATTTTACGTCTCTTCCCAGTCTACGCAAATGCCATGATTTTGTTGGGTTTTAATGCTGAAGAATATTGCACTCACCTAGTGCGGGGCACCTAGGTTGGTTCTACAGATTAGCCAAGGTGAATTTTGGGGACTGGCTTATATCACTTAGAATTATATTCGCCAGCTGCATCCATTCTCCTGCAAATGCCATGATTTTATTCTCAATGCATACATAAACATGTAAGAAAAGAAGAATAGGTGGAAAAAACTGAACATGAAAACACAGACTCAAAATGACAATACTGACAGTCAAATCAGTGTAAAGAGGAAATATTAAGTAAACAGGTAAACATCTGAAATGTAATAGATTTGTTAGGCATACACAGTCCAATATTTTAAGAGCGAGAGACATTAAATGTTGCTCCTGAGGAAATTTCCATTTTCTTCCATTGGACAGATATACTTTGGAATGGCACATTTACGTTCAGAAGACAATTGCCTAGCAAGACTAGCTGTCCTTTCTCTCAATCCACAACCATCTATTTTGGCTTCAGGTACCTTTTGATTTTATTTTTTGTTGCTTTTAAGACTTTTAAGTGAGGGATATTTTATGTTCCATAAGTGGATACCTGGTTTGGAAAGCTCAAAGTTTTACACGTATGTGCCCACTCAAAGGGCTCCTTCTTCCTTACAGAGCATGTTCAGTGCTCCAGGGGATCGCTGTACCTCCATCACTTCTCCCTCCATTCCAGCTACCAATTCAGTCAACTTTTTCTGAATCGCCATTCTCTTTCCTAGGTCACTCTGTGCCCTCTGGTAACCTATTTCTCCTTTACGCGGCTATCCCATTTCTGATGCACAAGGTGAGATGTGGACCCTGTTAAGTCCCAGAAGATCAGGCTGTAAAACTGAGCAAGCCTCACTGAAGGTGTGTTTTGTGGCACAAGAAATTGCAAATAGAATACATTGCTGTAAATCACAGACCACACCGCCAGCCCCTACTCGTGGTCCAGTGACATGCTCCTGTACAAGAGGGGATTTTGCTGATACCTCTCGCCTCTGCTCTCTGCTTCTGGCAGGCGAATTTCCCAGAGTGGGAAACCCTCTGACAGGCCATCTCAGTTCATCCTGCTAACTCTGAAGGCAAGCAAATCAGCTCCAAATGTCCTCATATGTTGTGAAGCGCCAGTGGTTGTAGGTTGTTCCATTACTCTCTGTATCTCCTCAGCAGTCAGGGATTTTTTTGCAACTGTGTAGGGGACCCACTGAGGAAAGTCGATTATCTGCTGAGAGGCTGTTGTGATGTCACCCACCAGAGAACATGGAAGGGAGGCATCTCAGACCCATGGAAGGAAGAGACTTGCGTACTAGGTCTCCTCCCATCTCCTTGCTGCATGAAATACTCTATATGTCATGGTCAGTATTTCAACTTCATTGGATTAATAGCTGCCAAGGAAAAGAGGATTGTGGGTGTGTCAATAAAGGTGTGTCTACAAATGCTTGAAAGGTGGGATAGCCAACTGCATTGGAGATTCCCCGGAAGCATGGGCAGCACCAACCAATAGGATGAGGGCTTGGATAGATTAAAAGTTGGAAGAAGGAGGAAGCAGCAGCAGGTCCCATTTCCAAACTCGAATCTTCTTGAACGGGATCTTTCCTTTTCTTTCTATGGTGTTACTGAGGCTTAGAACCCAGGTGTTGGTGCATGCAAGGCAAGCACTCTGCTTAATGAAATCTATCCCCAGCCCTTGAAGGGTTCTTCTTTTACAATTTTTTACTTTTTTTTTTTTTTTTTTTTAGTTTAGATATAGGTAGGCACAATACATTTATTTTATTTACGTGGTGCTGAGGATCGAACCCAGGGCCCCGCACATGCGAGACGAGCCCTCTACCACTGAGACATAGCCCCTCTCCTGAATGGATTCTTGATTGCAGCTGCAATCATCTGACAGTATCGGACTTCCCTTCTTCACACTTCCAAAGCAGATTCTCCAGAACCTTTTAGTCTTGGATGAGGATGGCACCGCAGACACTTTTGTTCCTTGCCTTCAGCCTCTTGGACTGCGCAGCTACTGATTCTTTTTTCAGCTCTCCAGCCTACAGATGGCCCTTATGGACTATGCAGTCTGGTCATGTAAGCCAAGCTCATAAGGCCCCGAATATTTTGTAATCATACAAACTCTGGATTCTGCACCTTTCTTTTTTTTCCTCTCCCAAAGCGTGACGAACACATTATATGTTTCTGTTCAGTCTCTTTTAGAATAGTAACATTTAAATAGACTTCTATCTTGTGGAAGAAGGGGACTCTAAGGCAGAATCTGTGGGATGAGAAAGTTTTTTACTTTTTAAATAAAATTATCTCTTTTAGTATGTTTTGGAATTTTTTTAGTCCGAAATTCTATGAAAACAGGAATTTAAATAAATTTATTTTAAAAATATTTTCTGTTTTTCATATATGACCGCAGAATGCCATTCATTTCATATTACGCAAATACAGCACAACTTTTCATGTCTCTGGTTGTGCACATAGTAGATTCTCACTATTCCTTTCTTCATACATTATTTTGGTACTGATTTCTTTTTTCATACATTAATTTGGTACTGATGTCCATATCATTCCACATTGCTTCCCATGCCCTGTCTGTTAAGTGTAAATTATTGGTTGTATTATTTAGTTCTATGGCTTCTTTTTTAAACTTTTGTTTGGAAGATATATCCATTGGTGAGAGAGGTGTGTTGAAGTCACCCAGTAGTATTGCTTTATTGGCAAAATGGTCATCCTTCTATCTTGTATTTTGCTGGTTTGTTTAATTTTTATTGGTTTGTTGTGAATGAGAGGGTCAAAGATCCAAGGGGAAGCTAGGTGCCCAACTGTCCTGGGGAGGTGATTTTGGGGACAAGAGAGGCAGAATAGCCTTCCCTACCTCCTCCCTACTATCTGGGTCTCCAAAAATGTTGTAGGGACACACCCATTATAGAAACCTAGCATGGAGGCCCAACAAAGAATAAGGTCTAAAAATAAATAGATATCAATAAGCCTTCATAAGAAGCCTAAGATTAGATAAAAAAAAGAGTGAAATTTCTTTCTGCACACATATGAACACATTTTTCCAGCGATGTTGTGTGTGTTGAGTGCATGTTTCCCTTTCCTTTGCCCTATCTTGAGTGACTCTATTCCTCCCAAGCTCTTCTCTCCAACCCAGTTATGAATGAGCATGTTTATATGGGAGGAAACATTCAGCAGTTAGTTTTTTGGGATTGCCTTACTACACTTAACATTATATTTTCCATCTCTATCCATTTAATGGAAATGACATGATTTTATTGGCTGTTACTGCTGAATAATATTGCATTCATCTACTGCAGGGCATGTAGTTTGGTTGTACATTTTAGCGATAGTGAAATTTTGGGATTGGCTTATATCACTTAGATTTATATTCCCCAACTTCATCCATTTACCTGCAAATGCCATGATTTTATTCTCAATGAATAAATAAACTGGAAATCCATATGCAACAAAATTAAATTAAACCTCTATCTCTGACCATGCACAAAATTCAACTCAAAGTGGATCAAGCATCTAGGAATTAGATCAGAGACACTACACCTAATAGAAGAAAAAGTAAGCTCTAATCTCCAATATGTTGGATTTGCCCCCATGTTCCTTAATAAGACTCCTGTAGCACAAGAATTAACATCAAGAATCAACAAATGGGATAGATTCAAATTACAAAGCTTATTCTCAGCAAAAAGAAACAATCAGTGAGGTGAATAGAGAATCTACTAATTGTGAACAAATTTTTACCACACTCTGGTCAGATAGAGCATTAATCTCTAGAAATATATAAAGAACTCAAAATTCTTAACACCAATAAATAAATAAATAAATAACCCAATCAATAAATGGGTTAAGGAACTGAACAGACACTTCTCAGAAGAAGATATACAATCAATCAACAAATACATGAAAAAATGTTCAACATCTCTGGATATTAGAGAAGTGAAAATCAAAACCACTCTAAGATTTCATCTCACATGAGTCAGAATGGCAGCTATTAACAACACAAACAACAATAAATGTTGGAGAGCATGTGGGTAAAAAGGCACACTCATCATACATTTTTGGTGAGACTGCAAAATGGTGCAGCCAATATGGAAAACAGTATGGAGATTCTTTGCGAAACTTGGAATGGAACCAGCTATCTCACTCCTCAGTCTGTACTCAAAGGACTTAAAAACAGCATACTACAGGAACACGGCCACATCAAGGTTTACAGCAGCACAATTCAGAATAGCTAAACTGTGGAACCAACCTAGATGCCCTTCAGTAGATAAATGGATAAAGAAAATGTGGTATATATACACAATGGAGTATTACTCAGCAATAAGAGAGAATAAAATCATGGCATTAGCAGGTAAATGGATGAAGTTGAAGAATATAATGCTAAATGAAATTAGCCAATCCCAAAAAGCCAAATGCCGAATGTTTTTTCTGATATAAGGAGACCGATTCACAGTGGGGTTGGTATGGGGAGCATAGAAGGATTAGAGGAATACTAGAATGGCCAATGGGGAGGGAGGGGAAGGAAGGGGAAAAAGGGTTAAGGAAAAAAAAGATGGTAGAATGAGATGGATAGCATTACCCTAAGTGTATGTGTGAAGTCACTGATGGTGTGAATATACTTTCTATACAACCAGAGATATGTAAAAATGTTCTCTGGAAGTGTAATATGAATTGTAATGCATTCTGATGTCATTTCTAACAACTTACAATAAAAAATAAATTTGGAAAAGAAAATAAACATATAAGAGAAATGAAGAATAAGAAGAAAAAAACTGAACATGAAAACATAGACATCAAATCCATGTGAACAGGAAATATTAAGTAAAAAAGTAAACATAGGAAATGTAAACCACTTATTAGGCATACACAGTCAAATATTTTAAGAGCAAGATACACTGCTGGGCGCAGTGGCGCACGCATGTAATCCCAGCACTTGGGAGGCTGTGGCAGGAGGATCACGAGTTCAATGTGGACTCAGAATGGTAAGGCACTTAGCAACTCAGTGAGACCCTGCCTCTAAATAAAATACAAAAAAGGGCTGTGGGTGTTTCCCAGTGTTCGATTGCCCCTGAGTTCAATCCCTGGGTAAAAAAAAAAAAAAAAAAAAAAAAAAAAAAAAAAATTAAATTTACTGCTGAGGAAATTTTCATTTTTTCCACTAGACAGGTGTTCTTTGGAGTGGCACATGTATGGTCATATGACAATTGCCTAGCAAGACTATCTATCCCTTCTCTCAATCCACAACCATCTTTCTTGGCTTCAGGTACTTTTTCTTTTTTTAAATCTTTTTCGTGAGGGATATTTTACATTCCATAAAGTGGATGTATGTTTTGGAAAGCTCAAAGTTTTACGTATGTGCCCACACAAAGGGCAATTTGTTCCTTACTGAGCATGTTTAGCAGTTCTCGAAAGGATCACTATACCTCCATCACTCCAAACCCCCAAATGTTACCAATATTCTGACCTCAATTATCATAGCTTAGCTTTGGCTGTTTTGGAACTTCACATAAATGGAGTAATGTAATGTGTACTTTTTCTTTCTCTGATTTATTTTTCTCAAGGTTGAATTGTTTAATTCATTTTGATTTCAGCTCTGATGTTAATTATTTCTTTTCTTATACAGATTTTGTTGGTGATTTGTTCTTTTTCTAGAACTTGACATATAATATTATGTCTTTTATTTTTTGACTTTTTATTTTTTATTTTGTTATGTTTGGTACTGGGGATTGTACTCAGGGGCACTTGACCTCTGGGCCACAAACCCAGTCCTTTTTTGTTTCATTGTAGAGGCAGTCCTTTTTTGGGTTTAATTGTAGAGGGTGTTGCCTTATAGAGGGCGTTTCACTGAGTTGCTTGTTGCCTTGCCTTGCCATTGCTGTGGCTGTTTTTGAATGCTTCTGCCTCAGGCTCCGAAGTGATGGTATAATATGAATACATTGAATGCAATATTATTTCCTCTTAGCACTGCCTTCATAATGTCCCAGATATTTTGATAAGTTGTATCAGTGTTCTCATTTACCTCTACGTAATTTTATTTCTTCCCTGATTTCTTCTACTATGCAATCTTCATTCAATAGCGCTAGCTACCCTAACAAGTGGATCAGAGACATGGGCGCTCGAACACCGACCCTGTGCTTACTAGAAGAAAAAGTAGGTCCAAATCTCCCTATTTGGGTGTAGGATATGATTCCTTAAGATGATCGCTAAAGCGTAAGAAGTAAAATCAAGAATCAATAAATGGGATGGATTCAAACTCCTTTCTACAAATTAACTACCACCTTTTTGCTTTCTTATCTACTTTGGAAGTAGCTTAAAAAGACCTAAAGTGATTTAAAGAACACTCGTGACTTTGCCTGCATTTCACTGCGCATTGCTCGCTGTACGTAAGATATCCATACCTACCGGCTTCCGTACCGCAATGCAGAGAAGATGGCCGCGGACAGTGTTCTGCGCAGTCACGCGCTGCATCTCTCTCACACAAAAGCAAAGTAAAGGTCACCCACTGGATCAGATGGATAGTGCAGTCTTCACTTGCAGTCTTCACTTCAAGATACCTCTCAGTGCCACCCGAAATGTGGGCTCTCCTAGTCTGTCTCTTTGGATCGGACGCCTTGGACGCGCATCGTGCCTGCTTGTGTTGTGGTGGGTCACTTTCCGTAATTTTTATTTTATTCTATCAACCCTTTTCTGTACCCAGGCCATTCTGAGAGTCTAATATTAAATCTCAGTAGGATTAAAAAAAGAGAGAGAGAGAGAGAAACTGACCTCAAAGAGAAGCTGTTTGTCATCGTTCCTGGTCCTCCACTGCGGGCAGTTTGGAAAATAACCTCCTGTATTCTGGCTTCTCAACCCCTCCTCGTGATTCTAAATTGATAGATAAAAAGCTATATACTCATTTTTTTAATGGTAACATTCTATCTCATTTACTTAACCAACTATTTAATGATGGACATTTTGTATTGTGCTTCTAATTTAGTTTTTAAAAAAGAAAACCGTTGGTGTATTTAAGCATATTTTTTCCCTATTGTGTAATTGTCTTTTTGTGCAAAATTTCTAGACACACAATTGTTGGATCAAATAGGACTAATTTATAACTGATTATAAAAATCACAACATTTATTGTAATTGTGACATGATTGACAAAACTGCCTCCTGGAATGGTTATATTCATTCATGTTCATCATCAGTTTTTGATAATATCTATTTTCTTACCCCTTTGCTAATTTCTATTTCTTCATTCACATGTTGTCAGCATAACGGTTTTAAAATATTTCTTTTATTGTTTCTGTTTACATTTTAGAAAATAATGAAACAGAACCTCTATTTTCTCCATTTAAATTTCTACTGTGAATTGACTAAGAATCATTTTTCTTTTTGCAGTGGATTTGGAAGAGCTTTTTGTATAGTAGAATTTTTTTTTTTTAATCCATCATATGTGTTACTAAATTTTTTTCCCCTGTGTCTTTCATGCTTCTGTAATTGTGGTATTTTTGTTGTCAAGAAATATCTAAATTCTACATATATTTCCTCTATGGTTTCTGGCTATGGTGTCAAGTTCAGAAAATCTTGTTCCACACTATTGCTATTAAAAGTGTTTACTAATTTTTTTGTTTCACTTTTTATATTTATTGCAAATTTCAATCTTAATGGAATTTAATTTGTGAAATTAAATTTTTTCCCTAACAACATTGCCACAAATTTTTTAGTGAATCATCACTGTTTTCCTGTGATTGGAAATGCTGCATTCATCATACACTAAATTCTGCTAATACTTGAGTCTGATTCTGGAATTCTCTTCTGTTTGTTTTCTAATATTGCCTGTACCATCTGTTTTATTGCCATTGTTACTGTTATTGCTAAGTACAAGGTGTTATTATCCAGGAAGGCAGGTGTTGTCTTGTCTCTCATTCCTTCTTTATTTTTTGTTAGTGTCTTTGTGGAGGAGTTTTTAAATTATTTTTATTTTAAATTATTGTTTTGTTTAGTGTCTTTGTGGATGAGTTTTTAAATTATTTTTATTAAATTCTAATATACAATAGCTTATATATTATATATTTTTAGTAAATTCTAATATAGCCCCATTGGGTCAATTTTTCAAGAGATTGACATTTTTATAACACCAAATATCCCTGTCCAGAAATAAGGCATGTCTTTCTCTTATTCAATCATTATTTCATATTTCTTGGTAGAATTTTATAATTCATAATAGTATAAATTTCTTTTTAGTTTTTTCTTATGTGGTATTTTCATTGTTTATTGCCATTGGAAATGTGGTGGTTTTCTGAATGGTTATTGCTGCTATGTGAAAAGAACCTATTTTGAAACTAACTACCTTACTGATTTCTTATTTTTATTTTATTTTATTTTATTTTTTTGGACCAGGGATTGAACTCAGAGGCATTCGACCACTGAGCTATATCCCCAGCCCTATTTTGTATTTCATTTAGGGACAGGATCTCATTGAGTTGCTTACACATATGGAGCCTTTCTGTTGCTGAGGCTAGCCTGGAACATATCATTCTCCCCACCTCAGTCTCCTGAGCCACTGGGATTACAGGCGCCTGTCGCTGATTCTTAATAGTTTCAGAAATGTTCAGTTTTTTTTCCCCCTGACATTCACAGAAAATTATAAATTATACAAAATTGTATTAGCTGGAACGATAAATTTTGAATCCTCCATTTTGTATTCCTCCTTTCATTTTCTTAATACTTGCATTGGTTTGGATGTTCAGAACAATATGAAATAACTGATGATGTAAGACATCCTTTTCTTATTTCTGACTTTAATGGAAAGACTTCTATTATTTCTCCACTAAGTATAAATGTGGCCTTAGATTTGCAAAATGTATTTCTTAAAATAATATTTAGGCAGTACCCTTCCAAACCTATAGCACAACTTGTCTTCTTTAAATCAGGAATAGATTTGGAATTAAACAAATGTTCTTTGGGGCAGCTAAGAGAATATATTATGTTAATTTACTTACTATTATAAAATTATCTTTGAAGTCTAGAATGGCACTATTTGACAATCTAATATTCTTTCAGCATGTCATTTAATTTTATTTCCTAACGTTTTCTCTAGGATTTTTGTGGAGGGAGGTCAATATTCATAAGTGAGATTTGTCCATAGCTTTTCTTTGTTAGCTAAATTAGATTTGGGAATCATGTTATTTATAACACTTAGTTATTCCTTTACCTCAGGGGCTCAGCAAAATAATTTATGTAAATAAATATTATTTGTTTATAAAATTTTTCACAAGATGGTTCCACCAGGCCTTTTTGTGAGGTGGCTTTTTAAAAGCACTTTCATTTATTTCCGACTTTGGTGTCAAATCAACACAGCCTTTCCACCCTATTTTTATGTTTATTTTTAAAAATTTATTTATTGTGTGTTCTAATTTGTTATACATGACAGCAGGGTGCATATCAATTCATAGTACACATATGGAGTACAATTATTTTTTATTTAATGTTTTTGTTCCCAAATTCAGTTTATTAATATCCAAATCATACTAGAGTATATTTTATTTTTTATGTAGATACATTTATTCATTGGTTATTTAGGTTCATATTAAAAACAAGTTTTCTCCTAATGAGTGCATGTATCATTTTTTTATGGTTAATTCTCTGAAACATTTTCAGTTTATCCTGGCATAGGGTGAGGAACAGATTCAATCTGATCAGACTTCACATGGCTATCTAGTCACCCTAATATCACATATCACATTTACTTGAGATGTCATCTTTTGCATATACTAAGTTTCAACATATGCTTGGGCCTTTTTTTGAATTTTTATTCTGTCCACTGGTCTTCTGTCCATTCATTCAGCACTATCATTCTCTTATAATTAAGAAATCTGATAAGAGGAGTTCCCCTACATGCAGCCATTACATTTTTTTTTAGAGTTTTTCTGGCCATTCTGTTTATATTTTTTTCCTTTTCTTTTACTCTAAGTTGCTATATATGACAACAGAATGCATTACAATTCATATTACATTTACAGAGCACATTTTTACATATTTCTGGTTGTATACAAAGTATATTCATACCATTCGTGTCTTCATACATGCACTTAGGGTAATGATATCTATCTCATTTTACCATCTTTTTTTTTTTTTTTTTTTTAATTTACCCTTTTGCTCCTTCCTTTCTGCTCCCTGCCAATTGTCCTTTCTAGTGTTCCTTTAATTCTCCTATGTTCCCTGTCCCAACCCCACAGTGAATCAGCCTCCTTATATCAGAGAAAACATTCAACATTTGGATTTTTGGGATTGGCTAACTTCACTTAGCATTATATTCTTCAACTTCATCCATTTACTTGCAAATGCCATTATTTTATTCTCTTTTATTGCTTTTTAATTTTCCATTGTGTATATATACCAAATTTTCTTTCTCCATTCATCTACTGAAGGGCATTTAGGTTGGTTCCACTGTTTAGCTATTGTGAATTGTGCTGTTATAAACATTGATATGGCTGTGTCCCTGTAGTATGCTGTTTTTAAGTCCTTTGGGTATAGACTGAGGAGTGAGATAGCTGGGTCATGAGGTAGTTCCATTCCCAGTTTTCCAAGGAATTTCCATACTGCTTTCCAGATTGGCGGCACCATTTTGCAGTCCCACCAGCAATGTATGAGTGTGCCTTTTTACCCACATCCTCTCCAACATTTATTGTTGTTTGTGTTCTTAATGGCTGCCATTCTGACTGGAGTGAAATGAAATCTTAGAGTGGTTTTGATTTGCATTTCTCTAATATCCAGAGATGTTGAACCTTTTTTCATGTATTTGTTGATTGACTGAATATCTTCTTCTGAGAAGTGTCTGTTCAGTTCCTTAGCCCATTTATTGATTGGGTTATTTGTTTATTTGGTGTGAAGATTTTCGAGTTCTTTATATATTCTAGAGATTAGTGCTCTATCTGATGTGCATGTGGTAAAAAATTTGTTCCCAATTACTAGGCTCTCTATTCACCTCACTGATTGTTTCTTTTGCTGAGAAGAAGCTTTTTAGTTTGAATCTATCTCATTTATTGATTCTTGATATTAATTCTTGTGCTATAGGAGTCTTCTTAAGGAACTTGGGGCTAATCCAACATGTTGGAGATTAGGGCCTACTTTTTCTTCTAATAGGCGTAGTGTCTCTGGTCTAATTCCTAGGTCCTTGATCCACTTTGAGTTGAGTTTTGTGCATGGTGAGAGATAGGGGTTTAATTTGATTTTGTTGCATATGAATTTCCAGTTTTGCCAGCACCATTTGTTGAAGAGGCTATCTTTTCTCCAATGTACATTTTTGGCTTTGGGCTGCATGTTAGAAGATGTGCTCTGTGAGTGCAGTGTTGTTGCAGGCAACTGTCTCCAGACCCTGTCTAGTGTCCCCAGGTTCAGTCTCCCTGGTGAAGGGGACTAGGGCAGCAGAAGTTGCAGCCTCCCAAGATGGAGGCAACCAGGAGAGCCCCATGCTGGTAGATGGGGCTCCACATGGGAGTGGAGGCTGGGGGTCCTGCATGGGTGGGCAGCCAGGGGTCCTGCACAGGCAGTGATGCCGTGGGTCCTGCTTGGGTACACAGGCTTGGTGTCCTGCATGGGTCAGTGGCCTGGGTCCTGCAGAGATGCTGAGGTGCACAAGGCAGCCCAGATTCCTGTATGGAGCAGCTGTCGGGTATCCTCTAATAACTCCCAGAGAAACAGTATTCCCAGTGCTTGAATTCCAGGTCATGAGCAACAAGGAATGTAGTCTTCCTCTAGCCCATCATCTTGGATCCCCTCTACCCTGTTTTTATTAAGGTTCTTTGCTCATATTTTGGGATTACTTGGCTAATGCTTTCTTCTTTTGGTTAATTTTATGTTTGTGCTTCTTTGTACAGTCATCTATTATATCCACAAGGGATCAATTCCAGGAACCCCAAAGGATACCAAAATATCCACAGGTGCTCAAGTCTCTTATATAAAATGGCATTGTTTGCCTATAATTTGTTTAAATCTTGTCTAGATTCAGTTATAATACCTAATGCAATGTAAATGCTTTGTAAACAGTGTCATATTGTAGTTTTTAGAGAATAATGATCTGTGGAAAGAGTCTGCACATGTTCAGTACTGATGCAAATCAGTTGTTTGTATCTATAGATGTGGCGTATGCAGGTATGGAGGGTCAACTATGTATTATATTTTGGTTTTAAATAATAGTTAGCAACTGGTAATATTTTAATAAAGAATGTATTTCACAATTAATACAACAAATAGGACAGTAAGAAACCCAGGGCTATATTGGTCACACCTGAGGTAAATTGTGAAAAATGACAGCTATTCTAATTTCATATTATTGTATAAGAATTATGCTAGATATGGTAGGCTCAGAAAAGCTTTTTCTCTCAGTAAAAAGCATGAATGTCTGTATTCCAGAATTTCTTATTTCCTTTTCTAAGCCAAGAAGACAAGCAAATCCTTCTGAAAGAATGTGTCCCCTTCTGACAGCAAGACCTTATGAGCAATTTCATAAAGACATGACTCATTTATGTGGGCAAAACTTATGATGCACTGGTGGTTTATGGAAGGCTCAAAACCTCACAGTGTACAGGGAGAGAGATGAGGATGGGAGGGGTGTTAGTTGGGAGGAATGGGCTCCACTAAAACCCACATCTGAGCTAACTGCAGCTGAAGTGAAATAAGCAGCAGAAGGTTGCACTAATGAATGACTCAGTCTCCTCTTGTCTTTCTTCTTCAGCTAAGAATATCCCTCTCTAGGAAAGCTTATACTGCATCTGCAATTTTTACAGGATTTTGTTCACTCATGATTAACTTCATTCATCTGACTTTAGCATTAACATTTAGATAGTGTGTTCTTGTGTTTGTATTACTCATAATGGTGAAAACATTCCTTTGTTTTCTTTTTCCTTTTTTTAAATTTCAGTACTAGGGATTAAACTCAGGGCCTGGCACATTCTAGGCAAGTGCTCTATACCACTGAACTATATCTCCAATCCTTTCTTAAAATCTTACTTTGAAGCAGGATTTTACTTCATCACTCAGGCAGGCCTTGAACTTGTGATTCTCTTGCTTCTACCTTCTGAGTAGCTGAGATTGGAGGCTTTTGTCACTGGACCTGTCTGAAAACCCTATTTTCTAAAGCTGAAATGGAATGTTTATCATATGAAAAGATTTTATGCTAATATTAAATGGCTTAAGTACATTATTAATATTGCAGTATATAAAAATGTACTTGATCTAGGCATTTGACCTAAGAAAATAATCAAGAAGAGTAAAGATTTGTAGACAAATCAATTTATCTCAACAGTATTTGTGTAAAACTTATAAAGCTACTACCCCAAAGAGGAATTGTGAGCAGAGAAACACTGATGAATGATGATAACAACCAAACATAATTTCAAAATACTTCAAGTTCTGTATTGGCTAGGGTCCTTTGGTTTATAAGTAACAAAAAAAGAGTTGTGGCTAATTTAGGCAAAAAAGGACTTTATTGAAGGATGTAGGTATATCATGGATATGGAGGAAAAACTGGATATATAGCTCTTAAATAAATGGATATTCAGGTTATGGGGGGTAATGAAGGGATTGATAGGGCATGGCCCTCAGGGTGAATCAACTCCCAATTCACTTCCATCCTTTTTTCACTTTACTAAAAATTCAGATACCTAGGAAGTCTATGTCAATAGCCTTACCTGGGCCCTGTGTCCATCATTTGGCCAGGGGTACACACTGATACCTTGAAACAGTGTGCCAAAACCTTAAGGAATAGGGAATGATAGCAGAGGCTGGCTGTCACTGTGACACAAAAAACTGCATTTTAAAATTTCTCTTACTGCTAGGTGGGGAACTGGTGTGCCTCAGTTCTTGGCCCTGGAATGGATCAGAAGTGATATTTGCCACCTCCAGAGGCCCACTGCAACTCCCACAGACTCTTCCATACTCTTCTTCTTACTCATCTGTGGGCAGGATGTGGAAGGACCCCTGTTGGACTCAGAGACCCTGTGGGATGTCCCCAACATAGAAGGATCTGAGTATCCTAATTATCACATGATGTCCACCTAGTGTACACCCCATTGCAGAGATAGGGGTGAAAAATCAATTTTAGTGGTGTTAAGTCTTTGTGATTTGGGGTTTCTTTATTTCAGAAGTCAAGCTACCTAATACTCAGGTGTATATATTGAAAGGCAAAAAACTTGAGTCCACTTCAATTTCGGTACTTGCATTTTAAAAACTCAGTGAAGAGGTTATACACACCACTGCAATAGTTTATTTTTTAATCCCATTTTATTCTGTAATACCGCTATTATCATATCTTATCCTCCAAAAATCTCAGAAATTTCCTCCTCCAGCCCTAGCTTACACAGCTCTTATTCTTCAGCTTTTATTTCACCTCTTCCCCTCTTACTCTACATCATGAAAGCTGAAGGATTTATTAGAAAATTAGAATTTTCTTTGAGGGTAGAAGAGAGACAGCAACTAAACAGCTGTCAGAGAAAAGGAGAGTCTGGGAAAGTTCATACATTTAAAACAATGTAACCTTCACAGCAGTGGTAACTTGGAAACTACTGAATATCAAACAATAGAGAAAAGGTTTAATAAATATGGTATGTTTGTTATTATCATGTGAACAATGCAGACTTAGTCCCTATGCTCATGGAGTTTATCATCTAATAGGAATATTTTGTAGCTATCAATAAATATGTTTTGGCAAAGTAGTTAACAATATGGAAAGAAAAATAAGGGTACCATTTTGAGTGAAGAACTACAGGTAAGAAACTGCATATATAGTAGTGAAATACTAATTTAAAAACGTGTATTTGCATATGTCCTTGTACATGAATGTATATGCACATATATATGTGTCTATATCCAACTGTTAAAGTGATTACCTCTGAATATTGACGTTATAGTATATTTATTATTATATCAGTTTTTCATATTATGCCATTTTATGCTTTTCTATATTTCAAAATTTTAGAGGCAAGTACATTTTTTAAAAATATTTATTTATTTGCTTTAGTTGTACACAATGCCTTTATTTGTACGTGGTGCTGAGGATCGAACCCCGGGCAGCGCACGTGCCAGGCTAGCGCTCTTTCGCTGAGCCACAATCCCAGCCCGAAGCAAGTACATTTTTAATAGGCTGATGTTAAAGTTTTAGTATACATTTTCCAGGGCTGGGGATGTGGCTCTGTGGTTAAGTGCTCCTGGGTTTAGTCCTTGGAACCAAACAAAACAACAAAACAAAACAAAAAATCATTTTCTAAATGTTAATAGAATGTATAATTGAAAGAAAGCACCAGTTCACTGTATTTGATATTCACAGTATTTGATATTACTATGAACTGAAAGATCTGAGGGGTGGTTTTCTGGCTTAGTAGATTTTTTGCCTCTGATAACCCAGTAGACCTGAATTTACATACCAGTAATTACTTGTCTGCCCAGTAATAGACATACATGTGTACACACACTAATTGAATTTCAACAGCAGCATGGATCATTTCCAAAGTGCAAACAATTTGTGTTTACCTTGACTGGTTCAATACAGGCTCTAATGACATGGAGTTCACCTGCCCTTTAAAATAGAAGCACTAGTATGTCTGTCAGATGATTCTTAAACAAGCAAATTCATATCCTTAAAATATGGAGATGAAATGGTTAATAACACTAGGCAATTTTGTTTGAATTTACTTAGTAAATTTGCTGTGCTTTCTTGTCAATATGGAAATCTATAGAGATATTAAAATGCAATTTATGTGTGTTAAAAAAATGATTTTGGCTTAATACAACACCAAACCATGAAAGGTTAACCCTGGCTTGTGCCCCTCCTGGAACTACCAAAAACCATTGAGAGGAGTGAATGAATTATCATAGGTGATTTTAATTTAGATTATTAAAACATTTCCATAGACATAGAAGTCTTAGTTGATTAAACTTTAAACTTATCTGATTAAAGCACTTATTATATTATGGTTGAAAAGTACAGGAAAGTACTTCAATTGATTGGATAATTATGAATAAATAAGGAAGGATATGACTTAGATAATTTGTTTCAATTATTTAAGTGATTGCTATATGAAAGAAATCAAGAAACTGAATTGTCTTGACATTGTTCAAATTGCCAGACAGAAACTTTGAACATGCATAATGTCTATGATGATAGGAATTTAGACATCTGTCCTAATTATTTTTGAGATGTATTTTAAAGATAAAATGTGAAAGTTCAAATAAAAGAAAATATGACCAGTTAAGTGTTAATGGAAAGTGTCATTAGCTAATTTCCTTAGCTGATTTTAGAGATGGCTGCAGCAAGGATGTCTTTAGGTAACTGTCTTAGTTTGTATTTTGATAACCATTACAAAATACCTGAGGCAAGCTAACTTTTGAAGAAAAGAGGTTTATTTATTTAGCTCGCACTTCTGGAGACTTAAGGGCATGATGCAGGCATCAGCTCAGATCAGATGAGGACCTCATGGTAGATATGTCACAATGGTGAAAACATGAGTAGCAGGAAGCGATCACATCTTGAGACAGGATGCCAGAGACAGGGAGAGGAGTCAGTCTTGGTCCTTTTATAACAAACTTCTTTTGAGAAGCTTAACTCTTTCTAATAGTACTGACTTCAGTGATATAAGGACATCCCAATAGGACCCACTTCCAAAAAATGCCCATAGTACCTCTAAACATCAGTATATTAACAACTAAGTCTCCAACACATAAACCGTTGGGGGATCCACTCAAACTGTATTCAAACTTAGTAGTGCCCTAAATGATTGTAGAACAGGAAATATCTTCTATAGTTCTGTTGATTCATTTGATGTCAGATTTGCAACTACCATGGAGAAGTTCGTCCATCGATGAGATCGGAGATGGGTGGAGGAAAATAATATATGAATACTGGGCACAGTGCTTAGTGATTTATGGGTATCACTCCATTTAATTTTCATGAGAACCCTTTGAATGCATTTGTTTATGGAGCCCTACCTTACGTAAAGGTTAGGTTTTAGTGTCAGTACATAAAATGAACATTGTTACCAGTTTGAACTGCTCTTCAAAATTTTTAAGTTGTTCATAAAGTGAACATTGTTTACCATATTCAACTATGCATACTAAATGGCCATATAATATATGTTATAGAATAACAACTTTATGCACAAAAATTGTTAAAAGTCTTTGAGAGAAGTCAAGGATGGGAAAGAGATGGGGGTTGGCGGTGGGGATAGAGAGAAGAAATTCTTCTCCAGGGCGTATATTCACTTAATGGAATGACCAGAAAATAAATTGATCAATGATATCCTATTACCTCTATTTTTCATAAGGGGAACTAAAAAAATAAGAAACATTAGATCAATGATCCAAGGGTTCATAGTGATGGAGGCAGGATTTAAATTTACTTGAACTTCCATGCTCTAAACCATCAAATTTCCTCTGTACATCACTTAATTATAATCAAAATATGCTAAATAACAAAACAAACTTATGACTTTCTGGTTAAACATGTTGTGTTAGTAAACTTTCTGGCAGTATAACAAGTATCTGAGATGATCAATTTATAAATAGAAAAGGTTTATTTTGACTTACACCTTTAGAGGTTACTGTCCATGGCTTTGTGCTTGGCAGAGCCAAACTGTTCACCTGATGACTGGCAGCAAAACAGGGAGTGGAAAAGGCAGGGGCTGGGTGCCATTATGTCTTTGAGGGCGTGGCTCCAGTGACCTAAATACCTCCCACAAGGTCACTCCTTGAAGTTTCCAAAATCCCCCAGTGGCACCAATCTGGGCACAAACCTTTATCACACATATCTTTGGGGGTTCTTATCTATACCAGAGCATATGTCTTTGTAAAAGCATTTTTAATCCTCTTTCCTTCCTTAAAACACATCAAAAGCAATAAAAATAATGAAAACCAAGAAAAGCCTGTCATGTTCAAGGAAAGTATAAAATGGCCACAACTCCAGCCTGCAATCTGTAAGTCATCCCTGCCTCAAACTGTATTCTCACCCAAAGAAGAAGGACCTGGGAGCAGAAGCCACAGAGACCCTCCTACTGCAGACCTGTCCTACAATTTGCATCAGGACCCAGTTCACAGTGCTTCCCTGTCCATAGTATCAGTTTCTGTGTTTAGGCTTGGTCCAAAAACATTAAATGGAAAATTCTAGAGATAAATGATTCATAAGTTTTAAGTAACTTTTATTAAAATGTCTTACAGTGTTTGTTCTACTTTTTTATTATTGTCTATGTCTAATTTTAAAATTAAACTTTATCAGAGGTAGGTATACAAAGGCAAAAAACATAGTATATATAAGGATCGGACCATCTGTGGTTTCAAGTAACCACTGGGGCGTTTGAAATGAGTCAGGGGGAGCTAGTGTAGTTTGCAATGGCGGGAACAGCTTCTTTAAGAGAGCCCCCTTACTGACACTGTCTAAGATCAATTTGACTAGTAGTAGGATAAAGAGCTGGGGAGCTATGCTCACATACTCACAATATAGAAAGGACTTTACGGTCGGCTGCATCAAACCTCCAAGGCAAAGCTTGAAGTCCTCTCACCTATGAACTTGCCCTTTGTCCAACTGCATTGGCCTCCCTCTTGACCTCTCATCTCCAGCCTCCACATGGACCTCACTATCCTTCTCAGCTCCTACTATGAACCCACTGTGGCTTCCCAATTGCCACTTCACAATATCAGCAGGAGTAGGCTCTGGGGGAAGAGCAGAGCAGTTAAGGCTGTTACTTGAATCCTTGTTCTGCTTTTGGCTTTTCCACGTAAGTCCTGGCAATATAAGTCGGGAGGATGACTTTGTATAATCAGAGCTTAATTTATTGTCTGCCTAGTGGCACAGATCAGTTCTGAAATTCTGCCATACTTAAACTGCATATCCCAATATTAGAATTTCTTATATACTTAACTCTGCCTGCTGCATAATTTTGAGTATGAGTCATTCCCTTTCTCTCCCCAAATCCCTTCCAGTTATACAACTTTTTGCTTCTAACTAATTTTGCTGCTGTTTATCCCTGGGTTTATTATTCACCAACTGTCTTCATTACCATTTCAGTATCTCACTGGGGAGGAGGAAATATTTCACAGTGATGCAGAACAACACTGAGCAGACGTTAATACCTCCAGGAGCTCTTGTTCCTATGGAAGATTGAAAAAAGAGAGAATCTATTTCTGAGAGGGATGGGTCCATAGCACAGGTATATACATATTCCAATCTCCTTTTTTATATTTTATCAACAAGTAAGGTTGGTGATGAGCTCCTTTGTAGAGTAAATGAAGATGTGCAAATGGCCTTTTCCTTGTATTTCAATTAAAACTGTTAGCTTAACATATATAAGAGCTCTAGCCCACCTTGCAGGTAGTAGCAGACTTGGTGAGATTGTGCCCATAACAATAAACTGAATTTACAATGGTAATGGCCCTATATCATTCCCCCTCACATTATTCCTTAGTTATTAGTTGGCCTTGTTTAAAGATGAATCACTATTTTTACTTTAAAGATGTAGATTTAAACAAACCACAAAAAGCATATTAAAAAAGAATTACGTAAAGTGTAGGAAGACAATGGAATCTATGTATTTTTTAAATTAAAAATTGCAATGTTTTCTCTAAAAGACAGTTCAAAAGGTTCTGAGAAAAAATACATCAAGCAAGAAATTAATAGTATGTCAATAGAACTGAGGGAAGAACTGCAGGAAAATAAAGTCATTACAGAGATGAAATACACTTTATAAGTAATAGGAATAGTGTAAATTCAGAAAACAAAGCCAGAGATAAGAGTGCTGAATATCTGTAAAAAATCACAAAACCAAATGGAAAGGACAAATATATAAGTGAAGACAGAAAAATCATAATCAACATATGGAATAGATTTTGTGAAGAAGAAACAGAGTAAATGGAACAGAAAAGTATTCAAACATATCTATTCATTCAAAGAGTATTTATGGCACATCTACTATGTGCCTTTAGATATAGGAAAAGTATTGAACAAATATATAAAAGGCAACTTTCTCACCTAAATAAAAAACAAAATTGGAGATAAAAAGACAGTTTATCTTAGAAAAAATAAAATGCCTGATGTAGAATAGTTGGCATTAGGATATATCTAGTTTAAATTATTGAATTTTAGGAAGAAAAACTCAATGGTCAGAAAATGAAAATCTTATCCCGGAGAAAATATATTTGGCCTCAGGCTTCTTAATAGTACTAATCACTGAGGACACTAGAATAGTATCAAACAGTATCTCAGTAGTTTGGTTATTCAAGTGGAAAGTTGTGAAACAGATTTTCAGTTATGTTGTCTCAATGAGCCAATCCTGAAATATCTACTTGATGACAAAATTCAGACATCCAGAGATGAATTAGGATGTCATGATGTGTGGAGTAGTGGTAGAACCCATGGAAACAGTCTAGAAAACAATGGGGAATTATGTCTGTAGAATACACTGTAATGATACAAACCTTGACGATAGAAAATTGTTATATGAATAAAAAATAGTGGGAATGAGGGAGGCAGGGTAAAAGAAAGTATAAGTGTTAATTTCCACATCTTAAAGAAGGTTATTAAAAATAATAACTAAACTTGAAATAGGCAATTAAAAAAGAATTTCAAGCACAGTTTTTAAAAATAACCCTATATCTTTGTTCTGGGACTTTTTATAAATAAAAGTCTCTTGCAATTGAATCCTGATTTAAGAATTTAGTAATTTAGTATTTTTAGTTGCTCATCAGTATCTTGTAGTAAATATAAAACAAAATACACAGGGAAAACTAATCCTGTACTCAAGATATAGGCTTTTAAAATGATCCCAGAATGTGAGCATTACATCTAGACAAATTTTTCATTGAAAATCATTGCTTAGTGAGTCCAACACAGCCAGTTTAAAATCTCCAGCTTTGGAGGAGGTGACAAGTAGCTGGGTAGTAGGCAAAGTGGTACGTTCATGTTTGAGGCCACATTAGGCAAAGAATCTTTTTGACTACCAAGGCCCAAATTTAGTGCTTTGAAATGCTTGCACTGTAAAAGGCACACTATTATAAAAAATGAAAGAGGAACAAAAGATGGAATTCTTTTCTTTTATGCTCATTGTTTGCAGGGAACCTAAGTTGAATTGTCTGGCTTTATACATTTTTACCTTTCTTCTCTTTATCTCTTAGCATTTGCTTACATATGTGTAAGTTAGATGAATGCTTAAATACTGTGATTCACTGAAATATTTTTTCATAGTTTTTTAATTTGTTCTAATTAGTTATACATGACAGTAGAATGCATTTTGACATGTCATACATAAATGGAGTATAACTTCTCATTCTTATTATCCATGCTATAGAGTTATACCAATTGTGTAATCATATATTCAAATAGGGTAATAATATTCGATTCATTCTACTATTCTTCCTACTTCCATACCCACTCCCCACCTTTCACTCCCCTCTGCCTAATCCAAAATACCTTTATTCTTCCCCAGGTGACTTCCCCTCTTATTGTGAATCTGCATATCAGAGAAAATATTTGGCCTTTGGTTTTTTTTTGGGTTTGGCTTATTTCACTTAGCATAATATTCTCCAGCTCCATCCATTTTTATAAGTATTACATTGAATCTGTAGATCTCTTTGGATAATATGGACTGTTTAATTCTTCCAATGTTTGAACATGGACCAATGTGGCATATATTTATGTCTTTTTCTTTTTTTTAATATTTGTTTATTTGTTTTAGTTGTAGACAATGCCTTTACTTTTACGTGGTGCTGAGGATCGAACCCGGGCTACACACGCGCTAGGTGAGCGCTCTACCGCTGAGCCACAACCCCAGCTCCTATGTCTTTTTCAATTTCAATCATCAATATATTATAGTTCTATGTACAAATCTTTTATTTTCCTGGCTAAATTTATTCTTACAAGTTTAAAATTATCTTGCAAAGAGGATTGTTTTATTGATTTCTGTTTTTGGGTAGATGATTACTGGTGTACAGAAATGCAGCTGGTTTTTGTAGGTTGGTTTTTTGGCATCTAACAGTTTTGGGGGTTGTTAATTTAAATGATCATATAGTCTGCAAAGATAATTGATACCTCTCTTACTGATTTGGGTGCATTCTCTTTCTTTCTCTTGTCTAGTTGTTCTGACTAGCACTTTTCCAATACTATGTTGAATAAAAGTGGTGAGGGTGGGCATCTTTGTTTTGTTCTTGTTAGAGGGAAACTTTTCAATTTTTCCTTCAGGATATGATGCTAGCTGTGTGTTTGTCATATATGGCTTTTATTGTGTTGAGATACATTCCTTCAATACCTAACTTGGTGAGGGTTTTTATCATGAAGAGATTAAATTTTGGAGAATTTTTTCTGTGCATCTATTAATATGATAATATGTTCTTTATTCTGTTAATGCATTACATACATTTATTTGTGTATGTAGATCTGTCCTTACATCCCTGGGATAAATCCCATTTGATCATGATATGTGATCCTTTTCATGTCACTGAATTCAGTCTGTTGGTATTTTTGGAAGATTTTTGCATGTATTTTACCAGGGTTGGTAGCCTATAATTTTTCTTTTCTTGTAGTGTTTTTCTCTAACTTTAGTGTCTAGGTAATGCTGAACTCTCTTAAAATGAGTTTGAAAGTATTCTCTCTTCATTTTTTGGAGGAACTTGAGAAGTGTTGGTATTGCTTCTTTAAATGTTTGGTAGAATTCAGCAATGAAGACATTAGGTCCTTGGATTTGCTTTG
This sequence comes from Tamias sibiricus, assembly GCA_025594165.1. NCBI lineage: Eukaryota > Metazoa > Chordata > Mammalia > Rodentia > Sciuridae > Tamias > Tamias sibiricus. The sequence goes on along the minus strand of CM046663.1, from coordinate 134,407,991 downwards.
ATGGGAGGCTTTTTATTACTGATTCAAGCTCATTACTTATTATTGTTTTGTTCAATTTTCTATTCATTGTGGGTCTTGGTAGATTATATGTGTCTAGGAATTTATCCATTTTTTCCAGGTTATCCAATTTGTTGGCTTATAATTGTTCATTGTTGTCTCTTGTGATCTTTTCTATTTCTGTGGTTTCACTTCTAATGTCCCTTTTATGTCTCTGATTTTATTTCTATCATTTCTCTTATTTTCTTAGTCTAATTAAAAATTTGCCAATTTTATTTCTTTCAAAAATCAACTATGTTTTGTTATTCTTTTTACTATTTTTTTAGTCTCTTTCTGCTCTGATCTGTTATTTCTTTCCTTCTGCTAATTTTGGGATTGGTTTGTTCTTTTTCTAGTTCCTTCAGGTATAAAGTTGTTTATTTGTGATCTTTCTTTTTCAATGGAGGTATTTATCACTATAAACTTCCCTCTAAGCACTGCTTTGCTGTATTGCATTCGTTTTGGTATGTTGTTTAATTTTAATTTGCCTTCAGGTATTTTGATTTCTTCTGTGACTCATTATTTGAGAATTTATTTTTTAATTTTCACATATTTGTGAACTTTCCAGCTTTCCTCTTGTTATTGACTTTAAGTTTCCTATTATGTGTGGTTGTGTTACTGGCTGTATGGTGTTACACAGCTGCTGGAGGTCCTAGATTTTTGTCTGTCCAGCAGAAAGATTCAGTAAAAGACTCAGACTTAAATAAGCAGTTTAAGAAGCAGTGGTTTGTAGTTTATTAGCAAAGCAAGAGTTCAAAGTACACCCCAAAGGAGGTGGAGCAGTCTGTGTCAAAAGGTGAGGAGCTCCTCTACCTGCATCTGTGACTATTATGCCAGTGAGGATGTAAATTAGGTCCCTCTTTATCTTGCTGGGTCATTTGATTGACACCTACATGTTAGGTAACTCTATGCCCAATGTATCAGCACTAACCCATAACCATGTAAGCAAAGCCTACAAGAGGAGGCAAAACCATGATGTAAATGATATTATAATGAATCCCAGGTCATTTGGGGGACACAATTTTTCAGGTACTGCATATGCCTAACATTTTTTAATACCAGAGGAAGATGGTTTGTTATTCTATTTTCCTCATAACGAAAAGTCATCCTATCAGTTAGGACCACAAGGGCATAGGGTGTACACTTGCAGAACCAAAAGGGGTGGTTCTCAGCCCCTTCTCAGCCCCTCCCTTTCGTTTCTTCCTGTCTCTCCTGGCAGTTGGAAAGGATACTTGATGCTTTAATCTTCTTAACTATCTTAAGATATGCTATGAACCCAATGGGATGACCTCGTTTGGTTCCATTGGGAGCAAGCTTCTGAATCTACTGCAGCTCCATTAGCTGAGGTCATGGATGCTGAAGATTTCAGGGACCTTAGTGGCCAAGGCTGCGGGTGTTTGCAGCAAGGCAGAGAAAGCTATTAGAGTTTTCATGATCTGATTTTCTCCCACTAGGAAATTCTTAGTAGCAGGAATACCTCTTGATGCCAGACCTGGCTCACAGGTGTGCTTGTGGTAACAGCTCACCAGTGTCTGATGCATATTGCTGTGAATTATATGGGGTGGCCATATAGCCAGATGCCTGTAGATTGACAGGGGCTCTGAGATCTGGGGCAACAATGACAATGCTGCACAGGGACAGGTGTTCCCACATCATGGGTAACAACTTTGCACTCAGATAAGCCCCTGCTTTATGGGGTTAGTGCAAGAATTGCCCCTTCTTGTGGGTTGGGGAATGCAGCAGTATTGTCCTCTATTGGGATCTATGGTGGCTGTTGCTCTGGGTTACCTCAGTGACAAAAGTTGCTGATGACCTCTGTGGAGCAGCGCTGGGGTCCATATGGATACCTGGATGGATTACTAAAAGAACTGTGCTGAGTCTGCAGCTTCCTTGGTCCATTGAGGTTGTCAGAGCAAAAGCTGCCAAAGACCACAGAGCAGGCTGCTGGGGATGGCTATGACACTTTCTGTGTAACTGATATGAACAGTCCTTGTTCTTTATTCCTAGCTGTCTCCAGAAGTCTCAGCTATGCCAGTCTCCCCAGGTAGCCTTTTTAATGCAGTTATTCTTTTTATGCTCTACCATGTTGCTGCAGTTTTTAATTGAGGAAATTTTCCATCTTTCTTGGAGATTAGACACTGCTTGGAGGAGTTGGCCAAGGTAAACCAACTGGAGTTATATATCTTGGAGGTATTGCAGGGTCATTCCAGACCATCACAATAAAGCAAATATTTCAATAAAGTGAGTTGAATGAATATTTTGGTTTCCCAATTCATATAAAAATTAGATTTACACTGTACTATAGTCTATTAAGTGGCAATACCATTATGTCTAAAAAAACAATGCATATGCCTTACTTAAAAATATTTGACTACTAAATATATTTCTGGTAAGCATCATCTGAGGCTTCTGTCAGTCTTAGTATTTTTATTGAAGAAGGGTCTTGTCTTGATGTTCATGGCTACTGCAGTCAGTACGATAAGAATGGTGGTTGATGAAGGTTGAGATAGTGTCATGGCAATTTTTAAAAATATGACAATAATGATGTCTGACACATCAGTTGACCCATCCTTTCATGAAAGAGTTCTCTATTGCGTGGTATGCTGCTGGCTAGCATTTTGGCCACAGTGGAACTTCTTTTAAAATTAGAATTAATACTTTCAAACCTTGTGGCTCCTCCATTGGCAAAGTTTTTATAATATTCTTAATCTTTAATTGCCATTTCAACAATCTTCACAGTATATTCTCCCCAGAGGAGATTCTAGATCCCAAGGAACCATTTTCTTTGCTCATACATAAAACGAAACTTCTTATCTATCAAAAAGTTTTAGCATGAGTTTGCAAAAATTCAGTCACATCTTCAGTTTCCATTTTTAATTCTGATTAACTTGTTATTTATACTACATTTGCAATTACTGCATGCACTGAAGTCTTGAACCTCTCGAAGTCATCCATGAGGATTGGAACCAACTCCTTCAAAATTCCGGTTAATGCTGATATTTTGGCCTCCTCCCATGAATCAAAAATGTTCTGGTGATAGCTAAAATAGTGAATCCTTTCCAAAAAGTTTTCAATTTACTTTGCTGAGGTCCATCAGAGGAATCACTGTTTATGACAGTTATAGTCTTACAAAATATATTTCTTTAACAATAAGACTTAAAAGCTGAAATTACCCTTTGATACATGGCTGCAGAAGGACATTGTTAGCAGGCATGAAAATAATGTTCATCTCACCTCATATCACCATCAGAGTTCTTGTATGACCAGGTACATTGTCTATAAGCAGTAATATTTTGAAAGGAAATCTTTTCTAAGAAAAGGTCTTAACAGTGATCATTAAATAGTAAACCTTGGTGTAAAGAAATATGTTGCCATTCAGGCTTCCTTACACCAAAGAGCACTGGCAGATGAAGATTCAAAATGATGAATTTGAGGAAGACTGCATTTCCAGTTGCTCCACGGCTAGGGATTCAAACAGTGGTAATACTGTTTCTCAGCAAGGTGGTTGAAAGAAGGAATTCACTGAAATTTAATATCAGACAGCCAGAGTCTGCTGGAGACTCAGAAATTTGTGTGCATTGAATAAAGAACAAGTAAGAATAGACTGGAGCCAAGCCAATTGCAGCAGCAATGTTGGTGCTGGTCCACTGCAGAGGAGAATTATACAGAGAGAGAAACACAAGACACAAACTTGGCACAGAAAAATCTGTAGAACAGAAAAGTAGCTTGAGCTCAACTGATCCAGAGGCTGCACAGCAAACTAGTGTTTGAAAAGTGCTCTGTGCTTCTCAAGTGGCAAGTGGAGAGCTGAGGGGGATGGGGAGCCATCCTGAGGAGGCCATGTTGCAGTTTGCTGCTGCAGGAGCCTGGGAGATGATTGCAAACATTACGATGTACCCAGCAGAATGGAAGTGAAATAGGCACAGAGAAAGTTGTTCCCAGGGGGATTTAAATCAGAGATAAAGAGGGGCGTGCAATTCACTTTCCCTCTGAGTCTGGCAGCTCACAGCTCACATGACTAGCTGAAGAGGATCAGAAAACTGAAAAGATAGGCATGAATACTCTCAGGGATTAAGACTGAGAAGACCACATTTTTGGGCAGTGGAATGTAAGAGACCTGTGTGGGACTGGATCCCCTACCCTGTAAGAAGAATTCTTGGGAGGCTCTTGAGATCCAGACTCCCAACAGAGATCAGCATCTGTCAGAACTTAGGGGTGTGTTTAATCTCTCCAGAGCAGATTCCACCCAGAAAAGTACATAAAGCCTAATTAGACTTAAGCCTTTGCGACCAGAACTCCCCTCATAGAACTTTACAGTAGCTCCACCCTGGCAGTGCATCAATCTAGTCAGAATGAAAATTGGAAAAATTTCCAATTGACAGTACCTCCCATCTGTCCTGCCAGGAGAAAGTGAGAGACAATGGAATATTAATTTGCATGGATTTTGCCCCTTCCTTCCAAATTATAATAATTGCACCAAGACATGAAGTTAGTACATGCTGTTGGAAACCAGTAGCACCAACAGTCTTGCTTAACACAGGATTGCCCTGATACTTTCATTGATTAAATTGCCCTCTTTTACCACTGCTATTCAACATAGTCTTTGAAACTCTAGACAGAGCAATTAGATGAAAGAAATTAAAGGGATATGAATAGGAAAAGAAGAACAGAACCTGTCATTATTTGACGATGACATGATTCTATACTTAGAGGATCCAAAAAATTCCAACAGAAAACTTCTAGAATTAATAAATGAATTGAGCAAAGTAGCAGGATATAAAATCAATACCCATAAAACAAATGTATTTCTATACATCAATGATGAATCCACTGAATGAGAAATTAGGAAAACGACCCCATTCACAATAGCATTCAAAAAAAAATTAATAAATAAAACACTTGGGAATCAATTTAACAAAAGAGGTGAAAGCCCTCTACAATGAAAACTACAGAACACTAAAGAAATAAATTAAAGAAGACCTCACAAGATGGAAAGATCTCCTGTGCTCTTGGATAGGCAAAATTAATATTGTCAAAACGGCCATACTAGCCAAAGCGCTATACAGATTCAGTGTGATTTCAATTAAAATCCTAATGTCATTCTTCATAGAACTAGAAAAAGCAATAATGAAATTTATTTGGAAAAATAGAACCAGAATAGCCAAAGCAATTTTTAGCAAGAAGAGTGAAGCAGGAGGCATCAAAATACCAGACCGTAAACTATAGTACAAAGTTGTAGTAACTAAAAGGCATAGTATTGGCACCAAAAGAATCATGTAGACCAAATGGTATAGAAGAGGAGACACAGAGACAAACTCACATAAATATAGTTATCTCATGCTAGACTAAGGTGCCAAAAACATACATTGGTGAAAAAACATACATTGGTGAAAAGATAGCCTCTTCAACAAATGGTGCTGGGAAAACTGGAAATCCATATGCAACAAAATGAAATTAAACCTTTATCTCTCACCATGCACAAAACTCAATTCAAAGTGGATCAAGGACCTAGGAATTAGACCAGAGACAATACACCTAATAGAAGAAAAAGTAAGCTCCAATTTCCAACATGATGGATTAGGCCCCAAGTTCCTTAATAAGAATCCTGTAGCGCAAGAATTACTACCAAGAATTAATGAATGGGATAGAGAGCCTACATTTTGGGAGCAAATTTTTACCTCATGGATTTCAGATGGAGCAGTAATCTCCAGGATATCTAAAGAACTCAAAAAACCTAACACCAAAAAATAAAAACAAAATATCAAACAAACAAAAAACAAATAACCCAATCAATAAATGGGCTAAGGAGGTGGCAGACTCTTCTCAGAAGAAGATATACAATCGTTCAATAAATATATGAAAAAATGTTCAACATTTTTAGTAATTAGAGATATACAAATCAAAACTAATTTAAGATTTTATCTCATTCCAGTGAGAATGACAATTATCAAGAACACAATCAATAAGAAGTGTTGTGAAGATGTGGGGGGAAAGGTACACTCATACATTGCTGGTGGGACTACAAATTGGTGCAACAATTATGAAAGTGGTATGGAAAATCCTTGGAAAACCTGGAATGAAACAACCATTTTACCTAGCTGTCCCACTCCTTGGTTTATACCCCAAGGACTTAAAAATAGCATACTATAGGCACACAGCCACTCAATGTTTATAGTAGCATAATTCACAATAGCTAAACTGTGGAACCAACCTAGATGCCCTTCAATAGATGAATGGATAAAGAAACTATGGTGTGTATACACAATGGAATATTACTCAGCATTAAAAGAGAATAAAATCATGCCACTTGCAGGTAAATGGATGGAGTTGGAGAATATCATGCTAAGTGAAATAAGCCAATCCCAAAAAACCAGGGTTGTATGTTTTCTCTGATAAGTGGATGCTAATCCATAATGTGTGGGGTAGGGCATGGGATGAGTGGAGGAACTTTGAATGGAACAAAGTAAGGTCGGGAATGGGGGTAGGAATGATGGTAGAATGAGATGAATATCATTACTGTTGGTACATATATGATTGCACGAATGGTGTGACTCTATATCATGTACAACCAGAGAAGTGAAAAACTGCTTCATTTCTGTACAATGAGTCAAACAGCTTTCTGCTGTCATGTACAACTGATTAGAATGAATAGAAAATAAATAAAATAACACAATGGTGGGCTGGGGTTGTGGCTCAGCGGCAGAGCGCTCGCCTCGCACGTGCATGGCCCGGGTTCGATCCTCAGCACCACGTAAACATAAATGCATTGCATTGTGTACAACTAAAGTAAATAAATAAATATTTTTTAAAAAATAACACAATGGTATCTATGAAGTGCAAAAAGTGAAGCATGATAAAATTAGGACTGTATACAGACAATAATAGAAATACTCTCTCTTCCTGATACAGAGCTATAATTATACTCTTCTCGAGCTCTCAGTGGCCATCTCTTCTGCCATATGAAGCTACCAGAAAAAGGAGGCCAAGGTGTACCATAGAAGCTTAGAAAAAAAGGTAGAGCTCACAAAGAGCCACATCATATAAAGCTTCTTTATATTCCTAGACTCATCCCTGTGCTCCCAGCTAAGATAGTTATAGCTCATCTTCTCTTAAAAGTCTTTAACTATCTGTCTAACTCAGACTCTTTCTGGCCCCATACTAGTGAGTACTTTATGTTCTTTTATTCTGTTGTAGAATATTGTATCTAGAAGAGGAGATGCAAAAAGCAAGAAAGGGAATGCCAAGTTTATGTATATGTTGGTAGTGTTCCATCCTCTCACAATACTTTCATTACAAGTCCATTGAGTCATAATTCTGGAGCTGAGAAGTTCAAGAGTATGATGCCAACATCTGGCAAGGGCCCTCATGCTGCATCACCCCATAATGAAAGTCAGAAAGGCAAGAGAGCACATGCAAGATGGAACTCACTTAACTCACTCCTTGATGACAGCATTAATGTAATCATGAGGACTAAGCCCTTATGATCTAGTCACCTTTTAACACAATGGTGGCAAGGGATAGTGAGCCCATGGAGGGTGTCCATTGAAAGGACCATACTACTTGATCAATTGGGATTTATACCTGGGATGCAGGGAGGGTTCAATGCACACAATTATATAAATGTTAAGCACTACAAAAACCAAATAATTATCTTGTTAGGTACAGGAAAAAGCACTTGACAAATGCTACCATCCTTTTATAATTTTAAAAACATTAAAAATTATATATAGATGGAAGGAACATCACAATAAAGGCTGTCATAAGTTCATAGCTAACAGTGGTTAAAAAAGCAGAACCCTTTCTTCTAAGATTTGGAACAAGACAAGGATACCACTGTTGCCATTTCTATTCAACATAGTACTAGAAGTCCTTGCCAGAGCAATAAGGCAAGAGAAAGAAGTAAAAGACATCAAAATTAGAAATCAAGAAGTTAAACTGTTCTTTGCTGATGAAATAGTCTCATATACACAAAAATTTCACACACACACTGCTAGGTATGATAAATGAATCCAATACAATTGCAGGAGTTGTAGGATACAAACTCAGCCCCCAACAATAAGTGTAGTGTATTTCTCTATGCTAACAATGAACTTAAAACAAGAACAACAACAACCCAGAAATCCAGAGAATTGTCCTATTTACAATAGCTACCAAAAAAACTTACGAATAAGTTTTACCAAAGAGGTAAAAGAACTACGCACTGAAAACTGCCGGGTGTGGTGGCGCACGCCTGTAATCCCAGCACTTTGGGAGGCTGAGGCAGGAGGATCGCGAGTTCAAAGTCAGCCTCAGCAATGGGGAAGCCCTTAGCAACTCAGTGAGACCCTGTCTCTAAATAAAATACACACACACACAAAAAAAAGGGCTGGGGATGTGACCCAGTGGTCAAGTGCCCCTGAGTTCAATCCCCGGTACCACAAAAAAAAAAAAAAAAAAAAAAAAAAAAAAGAACTACGCACTGAAAACTAGAAAACATTGATGACTGGAAAATATTTGTAAAACATGTATCTGATAAAGGATCTGTATCCAAAATTTCCTAACACTCAACAGTAAAAATACAACCAGTTAAAAATGAGAAAAGATCTCAATAGATACCTCACCAAATAATATATATACAAATTCCAAATAAGGATGTAAAAAGATGCTTAACACCATATGAATTAGAGAAAATTGAAATAAGGAGATACCACTACCCACTTATTAGAATGGCTCCAATCCCAAACACTGACAATAACTGTATGTTCTGCAAATGTTGTTTCCCAATATGTGGCTTTTTATTTTATTTATTTATTTTATTTTTGTTTTTTTTATTATTTATTCTAATTTGTTATACATGCTTGTAGAGTGCAATTCCTTTCATATTACATATAAAGAACACAGTTTTTCAAGTCACTGGTTTTACACAAAGCATTTTCACTCCATTTGAGTTTTTATACATGCACAAACTTTGTCTGTAAAGAGGAAAAATCATAGAATACCTGAACCTAGAAAATCCATATTTATTCAGGTTGAACAACTAATTTTACAACGTAAAGAGAATTAATGACTTGAAATAGAAGTAATACAATCCACAGAATGAGAGATTTTTAAAGACATGAAATAAAATCTAGAAGGATAATGTTAGATCCAAAGTGTCTTTGGCTTTTTTGTTTGTTTTGTTATTTTATATTTGTTCTAATTGTACATGACAGTAGCATGCATTTTGACACATCAAACATGTTTGAAGTATAACTTTTCATTCTTCTGCTTGTAAGTGATGTAGAATTACACTGGTTGTGTAATCATAAGATGCACATGGGGTAATATTGTCCAATTCATTCTATCATTCTTCCTACCCTCATACCCCCTCCCCTGACTTTATCCCCATCTGTCTAATCCAAAGTACCTATATTCTTCCCTAGCCCTCTCCCTGCTTATTGTGAATTAGCATTCACATATCAGAGAAAACATTTGGCCTTCTTTTCTTTGGGATTGGCTTAATTTTCTTAGCATGATGTTCTCCATTCATTTATTGGCAAATAACATAATTTCATTCTTCTTTAAGGCTGAGTAATATTCCATAGTGTATATAATCACATTTTCTTTATCCATTCATCTGTTGAAGGACACCTACATTGGTTCTACAGTTTAGCTATTGTGAATTGAGCTGCTATAAACATTGAAGTGGCTATGTCACTGTACTATGCTGATTTTAATTCCTTTGGGTATAAACTAAGGAGTGGGATAGCTGGGTCAAACGGTGGTTCCATCCTAGTTTTCTGAGGAATCTCCATACTGTTTTCTAGAGTGGTTTCACCATTTGCAGTCCCATCAGCAATGTATGAGTGTATCTGTTTCCTCTTATACTTGCCAACATTTATTGTTGCTTGTATTCTTGATAATTGACATTCTGACTGGGGTGAGAAGAAATCTCAGTGTAGTTTTTATTTGCGTTTCTCTAATTGCTAGAGATATTGAAAGTTTTTTTCATATATTTGTTGATTGATTGTATTTCTTCTTCTGTGAAGTGTCTGTTCATTTCCTTAGCACATTTATTGATTGGGTTATTTGTTTTTCTGGTGTTAAGTTTTTTGAGTTCTTTATATATTCTGGAGATTAATTCTCTATCTGAAGCGCACGTGGTAAAGATTTTGTCCCATTCTGTAGGCTCTCTCTTCATGTTATTGAATGTTTCCTTTGCTGTGAAGAAGGTTTCTAGTTTGATTCCATCCCATTTATTGATTCTTGATTTTACTTCTTGTGCTTTAGGGGTTTCTTAAGGAAGTCAGGTCCTAAGGTCACATGGTTCATAGTTGGGCCTACTTTTTCTTCTGTTAGATGCAGGTTCTCTGTTCTAGTATCTAACTCTTTAATCCACTTTGAGTTGAGTTTTGTGTAGGGTCAGAGATAGGGGTTAAATTTCTTTCTCCTACATATGCATTTCCAGTTTTCCCAGCACCATTTGTTGAACAGGCCATGTTTTCTCCAATGTATATTTTTGGTGCCTTTGTCTAGTATGAAATAACTATATTTATGTAGATTTGCCTCTGTGTCTTCTATTCTGTACCATTGGTCTTCTTGTGGGCTTTGGTGCCAGTACCATGCTGTTTTTTGTTTTTTTTTTTTATTATGGCTCTGTAGTATAATTTAAGGTCTAGTGCTGTGATGCCTCGTGCTTCACTTTTCTTGCTGAGAATTGCTTTGGCTATCCTAGTTATCTTATTTTTCCAAATGAATTTCAAGATTGCTTTTCCTATTTCTATGAATGATGTCTTTGGTATTTTAATAGGAATTGCATTAAATCTGTATAATGCTTTTGGTAGTATGGCTACAAAATGTCCATTTGGAATACATAAAAGAGAGAAAAGACTATGTGGGAGGAACAATGTCTTATAGACACAATGTTTAAGGATTTTTCCAGAGGAAATGAAATATTTCAATGGTTAGATTCTAGAAATAATGCAAACAGCCCAAAGGACACCATGGCACGACTCGGACCAGCTGTGGTGTTCCAAAACATAGAGAAGAACTTAACACCAGCAAGAGGAAAGGCAAAGTTGCTTCTAAAAGACCAAAATTCAGATTAAAATTACTTTAGGATACTGATGGGCATAAGATAACTGTAAAATATATTTAAATTGTTGAAAAACATAACTATCAACCTGGATTGTCAAACCCAAGAAAAATATTTTTTAGTAATTTAGGTGAAACCTAGATATTTTGAGAAAATAAAAAACTGAGATTTTCCACTATTTTATAGCACACATAAAAAAATATGTGTAGTATGACAAGAAGACAAGTATCTGAAACTAATGACTTCATTGGACATTTTGTCATTGTTTAGGTCCACTATATGTGAGATGGCATAATATTTTTAAATGATCAGACCATAATAAATAAACAATATATTCCAGGTCCTTCAAATCCCCAAATTTGTATTTGATTGTTGAAAGGGTTTAGATCCAATCTTTTGCATTTAATTTACTCTGCACTGAAAATATTCAGGCACAAAGCCATAAATGGAACTTAGGGATATCTGATCTCATGAATAAACTGGTGGGTGCCTCCACCCCAGGTTTATTTACAATGAAGTAATGTCTTTTCCTGCTTGCTTAGTTTTAAGGGGACCTGGTGATTTTTGCATGAGTGCCCAAGTGGAAAGGCTAGGGAAATGATCACAGTGTGATATAATTCTCAAATCACATCCTCTTTTACCTAGTATCTGCACCTGGAATAAAGATGTTTGGCAGCCATTTCAAAGCATCTGTGAATACCATTTGCACAAAAACACTGGCAGCAGTGGTCCTGGGGAAATCCCTCCTTTGTGGAAAAAATTCTAAAGATAGAAATAGCAAAAAAAAAAAAAAAAAAAAAAAATCCTAAATTTGTATTGAATTATAAAAGACCTGAATAGACAAAATGATCTTGATTAAAAAAAGAACAGGTAGCCGGGCGCGGTGGCGCACGCCTGTAATCCCAGCACTTTGGGAGGCTGAGGCAGGAGGATCGCGAGTTCAAAGCCAGCCTCAGCAATGGCGAGGCACTTAGTAACTCAGTGAGACCCTGTCTCTAATAAAAATACAAAAAAGGACTGGGGATGTGGCCCAGTGGTCGAGTGCCCCTGAGTTCAATCCCCGGTACCAAAAAAAAAAAAAAAAAAAAAAAAAAAGAACAGGTGATTGATTCCTGCAACAAATATTATTTAAACATCTAGTGCATACCAGGCACTGTGTTAAGTGTTACAGATACAGCAGTGAACAAAAATTATTACAAGATTTACATTTTCAAAGGGAAAAGAGACAACAAATAAAAAAGAGAAATGAATGGGTAGTGTGTGTGTATGTAATGGAATGCTGCTAATTCAGCCTTACAAATAAAGAAGGAGATCCTGTCATTTGTCATATTATGGATGACAAATGCTAAGTGAGGTAAAGCAACTACAGAATCTAAAAAGTTGAACTCTTACAAATGGAGCAGAAGTATAATAATTACCAGTAATTGTGAGTTGTGGAAAAAGAGATGTTGGTCCAAAGGTACAAACTTAGTGTTATGAGTAAGTTCTGAAGGCTTACTCTGCAGGATGGTAGCAATAGTTAATAATAATTGCTATGGTTTAAATTTAGTTTGTCCCCTCTGAAACTCATGATGAAATTTGTCTCCACTGTGGGGTATAAACAGGGTGGAAACTTAATCAACTGCAGAACTTAGAGCCTTTGAGAGATAATTAGGATTAGGTAAGCTCATCAGGATGGTGCCCCCATGATAAATACTAGTGGTGGCTTAGTAAGAAGAGTAGAGAGCCCAAAAGAGTCATACACACCAACTTCCTTTCTCTTGCCATGTGATGCACCAGAGGTGGTCCAGCAAACTTGGACCAGAGGGGTGAGCTTTCTCTTTAGTATTTACCCAGTCTGTGATATTGTGTTGGCAACAAACAATGAACTAGGCAGTGATGTATAGCATAAGTGCAGTTAATTAAGAGGGTGAATTTTAGGTGTTCTCATCACACACACACACACTAATTGAGGAATAGATAAACCAGTTAGCTTCACTGTGGTAACTATTTCACAGCGTATACCCATATATCAAGAAAACATGCTGTGTACCTTAATGAACATAATTTTTATTTGTCAACCACACTTTAATATACTTACACAAATTAAATGGAAATTCAATGTACTTAAAATTAATATTAAATGAAATATTCTTTTGCAGCAACATACAAAAATCTCTAAAATTGCTCATACTCTTCGGCTAGCAAAATCAGGAATCTTTAAAGAAATCACTCCTAAAGAAATAATTAGAGATGTACAAAAATTTTATAAGAAGTCACAATTTTAGTTACTAGCAGCAGAAAAAATTCAAACTATTAATAAAAAAGAATTCATTAATTTTTGGTATATTCATATGTAGAATATGATAAAAATCCTGTTTTTTATGACCCTAATTCGTAGGAAATTATTCATAGTATATTATTAACTGAAAAAAAGGAAGCAGTGAAACGTATAGAGCATGATCCTCATTTGTAAAAGCCAAAACCACAACCAGACTTACAACAGAAAATGATTGAATACATGCATAGCATTAATAGTGTGCTTCTCTCTACATAAAGGGCTTAAGCATTACTGCCAGAGCTTATTTTGTTGTTTTTTTTTTCCTTTGTGCTTTTTTCTGAATTTTGAATTTTTATAGTGGGCATGTATTCCTTTCTTTCTTCCTTTCTTTCTTTCTTTTTTTTTTTTAAAACAACATTAAATGTAAAAAGACTTTCAAATTTTTGCTTATTATTTCTTATCTAATCCTCTTTGTTTATAGTTTAAATAGCTAATCAGTATTCTAAACTGCTCCTAATTCTATTGGGTATCTTGCAATTATTTATATAGAGACATTTCAAAATGCACTTATCTTTTAGAACCATTTAATTTTTTGTCTATAGGAATGTGGTCCTACAGTTTTTGTTTCTACAATAATTGTACATCTCTTCACTCTTTCAATAATGTGCACTGAAACTCAGTGAAAGGAAAACGTGCTTGGGAATCAATGCTCAAGCCCACAGTAAATATTTTTGAATGTGAAACTTGCAATGTAACAGAAGTCCTTGATTTGCCTTGTCTTAAAAATTCTACCATGAATTGGATGCTAGCAAGCACTGTGAATGACTTAACAATGGGACTTCCATAGTTTTAAAACAATGTGGGAGGCACAAAAGGTGATTTCCACAGGACTGATTATTTAAAGCAGTAGCAGGGTGGCATTATGCAGGTGGGGAACCAGGAACATTTTTGTTTTCATGCAAGCAGGTTTAGGGGAAAAGAATACAAAATAAATCGAAGCAAAGCAAATCCATTGTATTACTCAGGAAAATGTATTACTAAATCTATCTTCCCAACACACAGAACTAATTCTAGAGGCCCAAGCAGTTTTACTGTTTAATTCAACCCAGAGAAAACACTTAGTATTGCTCATTACTGATTCATTTTTTATGTTTAGTTCTTAAAGATGCCAGAACTTTATTGATACTAATGGGCCCATTCTGTACACCAAATTTGACAGAAAAAAATAGGTTGTTTACTTTAAAGAGAAAGAAAGCAGCCAGAAAAAAATGTGGACTAGTAATTCAAGAATGTATGTAGTTTTAAACAAAGAGAAAATTGCAACAAAAACCTGTATTAAGATTAATTATCTTAATTTTGCAAGGATTTAATATAATATCAGCAAAGAAGTCCAAACTCAAAAGATGTTATTAAAAATAGATTTCCTGTCGGTAACTGCACTAAAGAGACAACATCAACAATATGGAAAGACTATTTTAACAAAAATATTAAAAAGTTGCAAGACTCTGTGTGTCTAGTGATAGGACAATGGTTACATGATACATTGTAATTATTTGTTAGTGTAATAGAATATACATATGAAAGCGATGGTTCTAAATACTATATAGTAGCATACATTTATGTCCTAATAATAAATTTAGAATGTTAAACTTTATGTGTACAAAAATGTTCCCATATATATATATATATATATATATATACATGGTTACACATACATGTGTATATACATACATACATGGCATAGGAAGAAAAATGAACGAAAGAGTCTAATGGAGTATGCTCCCTTCCACTTTTTTTCTTATGCAGGTTAATAGTATTGATCAGGGTAGTGTTTTTTTTTTTTTTTTTTCCCCTCAAGATTTTCAAACTGTGGTTATATTAAAAACTGTAAGAGCCTTAATGAGGAGGTAGCTAAGATGGCAGCAGATGCAGGCAGCGACAAGTGGTGGCCCGTATGAGGAGTTCGGAATTGGCACGGCAAGAAAATTGAGGAGCCTTGCAGGAGTCTAGTCAGAACGGTTAAAATGGGTTCGAAAATAACTAAGATCCGAGTGATAAAGGCTCTTGAAGAATTCTTTGATATAGCTGAGTCGGATATTAGTGAGGAGGATTTGGAAAAAAGTGAAAGTGATCATGAAAGCATAGCCTCCACTGAGCCAGTTAGGACCAGTAAGGATAGTATTAGTGCGGGCTCAAAAATGACAAAGATCCAAGTTGCTAAAGCTATTCAAGATTTATTAGAGATAATTGAAGGATACATGCTCTCAATTGAACCTGGAACTCAGGATGTTACTAAGTCAAGTAGGACCAGTGAGAGTAGTAGTAGTGAAGAGGAATTAACTAAAAGTAATTCCGATAAAATGAACAAAAGGAAATTAAAGAGGACCAAGATAAGGGACCGTCAAGTGGAGGAACCACTTGTGCCCTCTGCTCCCTCATGGGTTGAATCAATTACAGAGACTATGGAGGGTATTTCTAAACACTTGCGTGCCCTTGAAGCAGAGATTTCTGGCCTTTCTGAGTGCTTACGTGCCCTTGAATGTCAAAACTCGCAGGGACATTGGGATCTGCCACTACTTGAAAATCAAGACGAGCAAAGGTATCATCAACCTTTAGATTTTAAAACTATAAAAAATTTTAAAGAAGCAACAATGACATATGGACCCCAAGCTCCTTTTACCATAAGTATGCTTAAAGCCCTTAATGCTTTGAATTTAACTCCATCAGATTGGGAAGGCTTATGTAAGGCAGTATTGAGCGGGGGACAATACTTGATTTGGAGGTCTCAATTCCAAGAGTTATGTGTTGAAACAGCTAGAAGAAATGCGACCGCAGGATTTCCAAACCGTAACATAGACATGTTAACCAGAGAAGGGCAATAAATATGCTGATTTACAGCATCAAATTCAGTATGATCCTGGAGTTTACGCTCAAATATATGCCGCAGCTGTTAGGGCATGGAAAACTTTACAAGGAACTGGTGACTTACAGGGTAGCTTGTCTAAAGTAATTCAGGGACCTAATGAGCCATATGCTGACTTTGCTGACTGACTTTTGGGAACTGCAGGTAGAGTGTTTAGAGACGTTGATCCAGCCATGCCATTAGTTGTTCAGCTGGCATATGAAAGTGCCAACAAATATTGTCAAGACGCTATCAGACCTTGGAAAAACAAAAGGGACCTTTTGGTATATATAAGGCTATGCAAAGATATAAATGATGCCTTTGTTACAGGAAATGTAATCGCAGCAGCTATGAGAGGTGCTTCTCCTCAAAATTTTACAAGAAGGGCTCAACCTAAAATTATTATAGTCAATCAGGTTATTTTAGAAAACAATTAAACGCCTCCTCTTTTGCTCTCAGCCAGCCACCATCTTAGCTACCTCCTCATTATGGCTCTTACAAAAAACAATTTCTTAAAATTCACTTATATTCATTCCCAAGGTTAAAAAAAAATTCTGGCTGGGCGCAGTGGCGCATGCCTGTAATCCCAGCACTTTGGGAGGCTGAGGCAGGAGGATCGCGAGTTCAAAGCCAGCCTCAGCAATGGCGAGGCACTGAGCAACTCAGTGAGACCCTGTCTCTAAATAAAATACAAAAAAGGGCTGGGGATGTGACCCAGTGGTCGAGTGCCCCTGAGTTCAATCCCCAGTACCACAAAAAAAAAAAAAAAAAAAAAAAAAAAAAATTCTGTCATCTAATCTAAGAGTCCTTCTCAGACACAGTTGACTTTATGTTAGTTCTCATATTGTGGAAAACATAACAGTAATTATGAAGTTTATTGCTTTTTGTACATTAGCATAGGACATATTGTTTCCCAAGGATCCTAAATTTCCTTTTTTAAATCATGGATAGTTCTTTGACTTAGAATTATATCAGATAATGCATTTGAAAGCTATTTTTAAAATTAAAAACTATTGTAAAAATAAAAGGTAATATTGTCATCAGCATCTCTACTATCTAGGGTAAGGGGTTGTAAGTACAGTAACACCTGCTGGATGGATACTAAGTGGATGAATGAACTCATCAGGATAATGTACACAAGTTGAATAATGGTGTTTCATGACTACTTAAAGACTGGGTGACCCTACGTGAAAACCACATCACAGAGTTGCCCATAGGGAGATACAAGTTGTCCCAAATCCCCAAATTTGACTGGTTTGAGTTAAAAGTAATATGAATTGAGGCCTGTACTGAAAAGAGGACCCAGGAGGTATTACATAGGCAGTGAGGTAGGAGTAGGAGGTGAGCTCTACCCACCAAGGTAGAGGATATAGCATTGATAGATTGAGAAGCAGGGTTCACAGAGTCTCAATTCTTTAATTATTTTTATTTAGCAATATCCAGAGGAGCAATATTCTTTCTCATAGGCCATGCCAGGACAATCCAGTACTACCTTTTCTTGCTCACAAGCAAAAGTTGCAACCTTGGCATTGATCGATCAAACCTAAGATGAATCTTGGGGACCTCAGTTTAATGAGAGGAGAGTTAAGGCAACCATCTGGAATAACTGAATTTTAATTGTTGTTGTTGAGATATGGAATCTTTTTGCCTTGATTTATTTATTCGACTATGAAAATTGTGTCCTTTGAGTGAAGCGTAGACAGTAGCTGGCTTATTTGGAAAACTGAAATAGTTTAACAAGTGAAAGCATGCTTGATTTTAAACAACAAAGGTAGAGTTTACAAGAGGTGAAGCATTCATTACAGAAAGGACCCTTCTTCAGCAAATATAAGACCATACTTCCCTTTAGCATCCAAATTTACTTGTCTGTAGAAATTCCAGTGCATGCCAGGTTTTGTTGCCTGAGTATTTCTGGGAACCTTCAATAGATGCTCTCATGCTACCAAAATGGGAAATGTAGTCATTGCTATCTTCTTTGTCCAGACTGCTAACCCTGCAGCTTCATGCATCTTGACCACTTTCCCCAGGGTGGGCATAGGCAAGTCCCTAAACACCCCATAATTGCCTCTTACATGGCCCATGGCTCTATGAAGGCTTGGACGTTTCAGTAAATAAGCACACAGTAAAGAGGATGCAAGAAGGATTCCAGGTAGCTATCAAAGCTCCTCTGTGAGATTAAATACTGCATGAAGTTTTTTTTTTTTTTTTTTCTCTCTCCAGATCTTGATTCCCCTCTCAGTGAAATCAACTCCTGCCTGCAGGCCTGTTTCTTTCCTTTCCTTTCCTTCCTTTCTCCCTTTTTTTTATTTTTTTTCTTCATTTGTTCTTGCAGTGGAGGCCAAAGAAAGCATTAGGATTCCACATAGGCCTCTCTGATGCTGGTTTCTCCTCCCCTTCTCCTGTATATAAACTCTGACACAGGAACACACTGTCACATGCATTCATGTAAATGAATAGGACATTTTGAATCTACACTAAGGAAGAAGCATTTTTCCATTAGTT
Organism: Tamias sibiricus; assembly: GCA_025594165.1. Lineage (NCBI taxonomy): Eukaryota > Metazoa > Chordata > Mammalia > Rodentia > Sciuridae > Tamias > Tamias sibiricus. Next base: position 134,389,238 of record CM046663.1, on the reverse strand, counting down.
ATATAAAGTGCAGAAACATAGATCTAATCTGCCCAATTCACATTTCTGAACAGAACACTGGGCTTGGAGGGAACAGATTGCATCAGAGTTTGCATTTACATCTTCCCCAGAGCTGTGTGTGGGTATTGCATAACCAGAAGACCCACATAAGAGGCTTTTCACAGACCTAAAGCATAGTCCTTCAAAGAAAACTGAAGCTTCCACTCTTGGAAAAGACTCTGCATGCAACTTTTCCAGTTTGAAAATAACACTGAAGAAGAGTTATGAGGAAAGGCTAACCCTCAAAGATATTAACATAAGAAAGCTACAGTTATTAAATCAGTTGATAACTGAAATAGAAATAGAAAACTCAAACAGATTAGCGTCTAGAAATAAACTTGCATATGTTTTGGATTTGACATGTAGGATAGTATTTAAAATAAATGAGATGAAATTAGATTATTAATACATTATATTTGGACAGCTGAAAATTTTGAGAGAACATATAGCTAGAATCTTACCACTGTCTCATAACAAAATAAACTCTAAATAACTCAAACATTTATATATAAAGAATTAACTCATGAAAGTGCTAGAAGAAAACACCAGTGATTTAGAAAAATAATTTTGGATTAGCTCAGCCCTTGGGACCTGATATGAAATCCAGAAGTCATAAAGTATAGGCTAATGAGTTGGGCTATAACATAATAATACTGTAAACAATGTAAAAAAAAAAAAAAAAACCAAAAAACAAAACCCCAAACCCTCAGAGGGAAAAGTAGGAAAAATATAAACACATAATCAACATATAGTAGTGATTTCATATATGTCTATTTTTACAAATCAAGAATAAATGAACAGGGCTAGGATTGTGGCTCAGTGGTAGAGCACTCGCCTAGCTAATGCGCAGCCTGGGTTCGATTCTCAGCACCATGTAAATAAACACATTGTGTACAACTAAAGCAAATAAATAAATATTTTTAAAAAAGAATAAATGAACAATACAACATCGTAAAGAACATGAATAATTTATTCACATAGAGAATGATATTTCTGCATATGTGTGTCTTTAGGTTTCTATAAATAGGACATTATAAATTCATACTTAAAACTTACTGGGAGCAGCCGGGCGCGGTGGCGCACGCCTGTAATCCCAGCACTTTGGGAGGCTGAGGCAGGAGGATTGCGAGTTCAAAGCCAGCCTCAGCAATGGCGAGGCACTTAGCAACTTAGTGAGACCCTGTCTCTAACTAAAAAACACAAAAAAGGGCTGGGGATGTGGCCCAGTGGTCGAGTGCCCCTGAGTTCAATCCCCGGTACCACAAAAAAAAAAAAAAAAAAAAAAAAAAAAAAAAAAAAAAAACTTACTGGGAGCATTTTCCCCATTTTATTCACAATTATATTAATATAATTTTTGCCCTCTGGTGAATACTGGACCTTGGTAAGGTTGTGAAAAAGCAAACACTTCACTTACAGGCATTTTGTTAAGAGAGATGTGACATATATCACAATTTACAATGTGAATACTCTTGAAGCCAAGGATTTCACTTTTTGTAGGCAAGATGTACTTGCCTAGTTACACAAAGATATATGCTCAAATAAATTAAGTGCAGCATGATTTGTAGTAACAAGTAATGCAAGTCACCTAAAGGTCACTTAAGAGAGGACTCATTAAATTAAACATCTGCCCAAACACAATTTAGTCCTTAAAAAAGAACAAATTACATCTGGATGCACAGATATGAAAAATGTCTAAATATATTAAGTTAAATAAGCAAGTGACAGAACAGTATGTTGTATGTGATGTCCATTTGAATATTTTTTAAACAGCATTATATATGGATGTAGTTGCATATGTCGAAATCATTTCTCCAGGGATATAAAGTACACTGGTAAATGTGATTACCTGTGTCATGGTCACTTGGTGGAAAGTCAGGTGATAGGGAGAGAAATCTTACCATTCATCATATGCCATCCTGCATAATTAAAAAGTTCCTTCTGAATATAATTTTATACAACATAATATACTTAATTGTGGGGTCCATTTTGGCTAGAGATGCACATTACATGTAGGAGGTCTAGGCATTTGTGTTTTCCTTGAGGGAGCCAGATGGGGGAAGGAGTACTTTGGGTCAATGTCGGTTTTCTTACCTTCTCTCATGCCACCCTGAGGAATGCAGTGTCACCAAACACCTTCCTTTCCTTGTTATTTTCTGCATCTTCCCAAAGAGGGAAGGCAACAAGATTATTGTGGTTTGGATCTGGAATGTCTCCAAGTGCCATGTGTTGAAGGCTTGGTCATCAATGCACCAATGTTCAGAGGTGTGGCTTTTGGGAAGTGATTGGATCATGATGGCTATTGGTAGGTAATAAAAACTGTAGGACCTAGTTGAATGGAGTGGGTTCTTGGGAGTGTGCCCTTGGGTACTGCTATAGCTTGTCTCTGGCCCCTTTCTTTCTCTTTCTCTCTCTCTTTTTTCCGGCCACCACAAGGACAGCTCCTCTCCTCCATACCCTCTGTCTTGTTGCTTTGCATTGCTGCAGGCCATAGCAAAGGAGCCAGCTGACCATGGACTGAAAATTCTAAAACCATAAACCAAAATAAACCTTTTTCCTTTTATTTTGTTATTCTCAAATATTTTGTCACAGCAGCAGAACACTGACTAACACAAAGATTTTGCCAGAACGTGTTTTCTAACTTCCTCTTCCTTGCTGTTTGGTCAGCCTTCAGCTTCCCTCTTTCTTTTCCTCTCCCACCTTCTTCCACCATGGCTCTTCCCTGCTATTGTGCACCACAAGGGGTGACCCCTAATAGTTCTCCCATCTAGAGCCAACTCTACTTTGGGTTTGGTACCAGCCTATCACCATACCTCAGAACTCACCTTTCTTTTGAGAGAAAAGATGGTACATGAAAGAAAATGGCCATTGTAACTAAGAAGGCTCAGGCAAATCTTTTTCTATTAGGCATTCAACATTAAAGATCTGAAATGGTACGAACATCCCGTGTCTAATTACCATAAATGCTCTTGTACTTTAGAAAATAGAATTGCTTAATGGCAGCAGCTGGAGAATCATTCAGGGAATGTTAGGAAAAACTAACTCTCTTTGACACAGACTGCATTTGTTATCACAATGGCAAGAAAATACCAACTGGGGGAACTCTGGAATATGAGAGCTCTTGAATGTTTTAGTCTTTTTCTTTTCTTCTCTGGAAAGCCAGAACTGATCCTCTAGGTTGAGTTTTCATAACTGCCTGAGGAGGTGGCTGCTGAATATTCTCTCAGCTTTATTTTCTTTTCCTCTTCCCTGAAAGAAGCACTTATGTTCCAGTCAATGGTGTGGAAAAGATAGGATTCTCAAGACAGGATGGGAGGTTAAGGACTTGGAAATTTCATTATTGAGAAGTCACTGCCCTTAAGGAAAAGTGGAAGGAAGCTCAGTTCGACTTTCCTTATAGTTAAGGGGGCTCTCTGAACTCCACCAGGCATAGACTGTAGCTGCCTTTTGCCTGTAGTTTCTTAATCTGGAGGCACGTCCTTGAGAATTCATTCTCCGCATCTGCAGTAACTTGTGTTTGAGGTGCACAACTCTCAAAGGGAGGGAAAATGCTAGTATGTATTGTATATAAGCCAAACTCTTTCTTCCTGTGCTCTGTGTTCTCCCTGTGCTGTGTGTGTGTGTGTGTGTGTGTGTTGAGAGAGAGAGAGAGAGAGAGAGAGAGAGAGAGAGAGAACTGGGACCAATTCTATTATTTCTTCTTTGGACCATCAAGGGAGGTTCACTGGTTCAGATGATGATGAGGCTGGGAAGGAGCGTGATACTGTGATAGACCTACATGCTCACATTGGTGTGTGTATGTGTGTGTGTGTGTGTATATGTGTGTGTGTGTGTGTGTGTGTGTGTGTGTGAGAGAGAGAGAGAGAGAGAGAGGTTGAAAGAGTAGTTTGGGCTCATGCAAACTAATTCAGACAAACAAATATTTGCCATAAGGTCAGGACTTACATTTTATGAAAACTCTACATTAATTAGGTCATAAACTCATTTCTGATGAAATTTTTGTTTATAGTTGTTTTTGAAATTAGTATATTTTCTAAAGCATCTCTTTGGTGCAGTGTTATTGGTGACAGTAGAGTATTAGAATTAAAGGATTTACAACATTTATCTCCCAGCCAGCCTCCTATCCTCCCCTGGAAAGTTCTCTCGGAAGGCAGGTTCTTATGGAATACACAGAGAGTAAATTGAAAAAGCCACATATTTGGCAGTTGGGTTTGAACTTGAGGTTTTGGTCCATAGAACTCTGGTGAAGCTGACTGGAATGTATGAGCATGATTTCTATTTTCTGCCAGATAGATAGTTATACCCAGTCCATCATATCCTCTAACTACAGGGGGAAGTACAAAGAAAGAGAGGAAGGAAGAGAATGGGAGAGGAAGGGAGGGAGAGAGGGAGAGAGGAGGCTGGGAGAGGGGGGAAAAATGAGGGGTGAAGGGGTGGAAAGACCGAGAGAGAAAGATAGGGAGGGAGGGAGAAAGCGGTGGGGGGGGGGGAGGGAGAGAAAGAGACTGTAAGAATGCCATGGTTTCTAATCTAATGCCTAACGTGACTAGGATGCAAATATAGCTGTGGCATCAGGCTTGGCTGGAGGCAGAAAGGAGAGAAGGCAGAGCCATACAAACAAAACAAAACAAAACAAAACAAAACAAAACCAAAAAACCTGGTACTAACTCACCAGTCCAGCTGCATAGCTGAGAGCAGGAAGGGAGAGCCACTTACAATTGCATTGTACAGCAACCCCACCCAGTAGTGAAAGTGGCCCCAGTGTTGCCCTGCAGTCTGACAATCAGACTAATCCCAATAGTCACCAGTGTTTCCAGTGGTGTTTGCAATTGAATAGGGGAAGAAGTGAAGATGTGTATGTGTATGTGCATGTGTGTCGGGGGAAGTGAGGAGCAGGAGACTTTGGAGCTTCTCTTCTTCCCTCTAACCTTTTGGGGGACCTTAGAAATAATCTTGTTCTACTTGCACATTTTGGAGAGGAGAGAATTTATTTAAATGAAATGAATTCTACCAGCAGAGCATGGACTAGAGCTGAGCTCTTTGGTCTAAATGCTCTTGTGTACGGAATCTTCAGAAGTTACTGCTAATCTCAGGTCACAGAAGAGCTCTGTTGGGAAACTGCATGCTGCACTGAGATCTACCTCTTAGTCTGAAATACATTTTAGGGACTCATCATTAAAAAGATCCCACAAATTGACAGACTATTCCATTATTTTTAACAATCATGACATTGCTTGTAGTATACAATGTAAAGTTATATGTTTATAAAATGCATTTTTTGAACATGTCATATAGTCCTAAACAGTAGAGAAAAATTGTTATTGCAGATACAATGAATGTTTTTCTTTGAAGTTTGAGCTTTGCAACCATGTTCATTGAAGTACAGAAGAAATCAAACTGACTGCATTAAGTGTGGTTTTAAATGCCTACAACTGCCTTCTACAGACCACTGTTCTCATTTAGCAAACCTGTGGAGGTGGATGAGGCAGAATATTTCCAACATACTGTTCTGCAGAATAATTTCATAAAAATAGAGTTGGTGCAGCCCAATTATTTCCACTCTTGTCTGAAAATCAAGTGAATGGTGTGAAGCATGCCTTCAGGAACCAGTCCCACAAGGTGGAATCGGCATTGCTGTGATTCTCTTTTTATTTCTGATTATTGAATCTATTTATGACATTACTTAGGAAAGATTTTGGAGGAAGAGCCATAAGTTGTGAGAAATTTGTGAGTAACTGAAGAAAGTTTACCCTGTGTAACCAGTTGATCTGAAATTGGACTGTGATCCAAACAAAACAAAATTATTATAAGTGGAAACTCCACAATTGCAGAGTTTAGTCAGATCAGTTGATCTCTAGGGAGATTGAGATCTGATTTATTCCTCATCTGACAGAGAATTTGGGCTGCGTTTTCAATTCATTAGTATCAACATTGGGCATTCTAAAAGATAGCATCTTTTGCTGCATATTAATCATAAAATTAGACCCTGCACCCCTACAGTTATTTCAATTGTTAGAGAAGATTTTACCATCTGCATAAGTCAACAGTAGGGAACATGAAATTGTAGCTTGAGAAATCGTAGACCTTGGATTTTTGAGTTTAAGTTGAGAACTCACCATTTCTTAGATAAAGGACTTTGGATAAGTTATCCTTTTTATTTTACAGTTTTTTTGTTTGTTTTTTAGGTTAGGATCTGTTTACCCACATCAAAGAATAGGGTGATTAGTGATGATTAGATGAGAGAATACTAAACATGGAGTTTGGCACAGTTAAGCTCAGTAGATGCTACTGGTTAAATATCCTAGCTTCTGGCATGTCATATGAATTTAAAACATTAGCTTCAGTTCCTTCTTTTCCACCTTGAATTCATCAGTCTACTTCTCTTAGAACCATACTGCTAGTGATAGCAACACTCATTTTAGGCAAATTAAATGTTTTTTATAACCAACATATCTTTTATGTTTTATAGATGAAATCATTAAGTAAGCACAAATATTTGCTGTAATTCAGATCCCCTCAGCACAGTCAACAGAATTCCTGACTGGGGCCAAGGAACCAAAGAGATTCCTCCATGTGCTAATATTTCGAATAATATATTAAATTGAAATCTTCAGAGTATGAAATAGTCAAGGATTATTTTCATTAAAGGTTTTTTGGCAATGCAGCTTGAGATGAACTAAAATGAGGACTCCTGGCCTTAGAAGCAAGCTAAGCATTTCTGCAAACCATATCAAATTCTTTCATCTAGTAAAATATTGTCATTATGAGGATGAGATGTCTCAATACCCTGGTGATGAGACCCTCTCTTGGAGAGTTCCTCTCGGCAAGTTGCTAGAAGCTACCAGAACTCTTTTCAGAGAGGTTCAGTAAGACTTTAGGGACACAAACAGACTGTTAGAATGAAAACTTGACAATTGTTCAGTCAAAATGCTTTTATTGAAACTTTGGCATGGATTATTAATTGATTTTTGAAAAATATTTTTAGTTGTAGATTGACACAGTACCTTTATTTTATTTATTTGTATGTGGTGCTGAGGATCGAATCCAGTGCCTCACATGTGCTAGGCAAGCACTCTACCACTGAGATACCACCCTAGCCCTATTTACTTGATTTTTTTTTTTTTTTTTTTTTTTGTGGTACCGGGGATTGAACTCAGGGGCACTCGACCACTGGGTCACATCCCCAGCCCTTTTTTGTATTTTATTTAGAGACAGGGTCTCACTGAGTTGCTAAGTGCCTCGCCATTGCTGAGGCTGGCTTTGAACTCGCGATCCTCCTGCCTCAGCCTCCCAAAGTGCTGGGATTACAGGCGTGCGCCACCGCGCCCGGCCCTATTACTTGATTTTAAAGTTTAGTTAAGTTAGGAGAGTTTCAAAATGCAGTTCATAAGTGGCAGAGTTCAGATTTAAACCTAGGTGTGTTTCTAAAGACCAAGGTCTTACCCACCATGACTGCATTGCATATGAGTTTGGGTTATGTGCTTTGGGTGAATGGAGGCTTTTATATTCAACCTGTTGTCTCCTGTGCTGGTTTGTAGTCAACAAGTTCTGGGACAGCTAAGATAGCCTTAGAAGTATAAATTTGAAAAAGGTTTTCTTTGCCTACTGTTTTAGTTTGCAAATCCTGAAGAGTAAATTCTAGAATAAATTTGGATAATAAAGTTTCATCTGGTGCCCTCAAACCAGCAATGGATTCAGACTTGAAGAAAATACTATTGTTCTAATTCACTCACCACGATGTATTCAGTGCCTATTTGTCATGCACACTACTATGTACCTTTGACACAATAATGAGCAATATAAAGAAGACTCATTCTCTCCTGATATTTCTAATTGATATTCTAATTCTGAAAGCTCCAAAATCATACTAAACATTCAAAAAGGAATGGAGTCTGCTAGTTGAACTCTGCAGTGGAGATGGTCCAATGACTCAATTGTTTTTGTAACCTACAATAATATTTCCTGTTCATTCCTTGAGTCTAAATAAATATTAGGAATTCAGAAATCTGTCATGTTTTTAACAACATATTCATACTGGTTGGAAGTAGTGGGATAAAACAGGTTCAGAAGTCACTCACCCTCCAGACTTGACACTCTGTATCATTTGTGATCTGTGTTGGTGCATATGGTCGTCATTGGATTCTTAAATTATCTTCAATGTAAGTACAGATGGGAGGTATTATCCACTGTTTGCTTCTGTTGTGGAAGTCAGATAAATGCATCCAGAGGTTCTCTGCTAAGCGAATATGAGAATTATATAGGGTTTTTATTTGGTATCACAATAAAAACAAAACAAAACTTCAAGAAATTTATGAAATCTTTTTTTCTCCAAGACCAGAAAGAAGACACCATAAAACTACTCTGAGAGGCAGCTGGAATACTGATTAAGCTCAGAGATGTGCAGGAGCTGGAATGCCTTGGTTCAGTGTTTGACTCTTCCTTTGACCCGCAGTGTGACCTTGGCCAGTCAATTAACCACTATGTGCTTCAATTTTCTCATCTATAAAAAGTAGATGATAAGAATAGTACGTATCTCATGGTTTCCCTATGAAGCCCAAATAATTTAATATGGGTAAAGCATAAATGCTAAAGAAAGGTGCCTGGTGCATAGTGAGTGTTCAGTCAATCCCAGTCTGTAATAGTCTTTGCTAAGCACACACTATCTAGCAATGGTCAAATGTGATAGCAAGGAACTCCTTGGATATTATGATCATGGATTTACCATGTGTGATCCTCTTGACTTCTATCTTTAATTCATCCTCCAAGATAAATAATTGTGGGTCCTTATAATAAACTGTGTATTTATAATTAGTCTGAGAGTTCTATGACTTGCTATATTCCCTACCCCATCCCATGCCCAGGACATTGTGAGATGTTCCCAGATGGAGGACAAAGGAAGGGAAAGAAATAGTGTGTGCTGTTTTCCACTTCTATCACTAACTGCACCATTGCCTCATAAGCTTGGGAATCTAGAATTCTTAAAGTAGCCTCATTATTTAGGGAGGAAATGAGGAAATAAGACAGGCTGAAGAGCTATACATTTTCTTCGTGTACACAGTGGAAGCTCAGGCCATTTGTTACCTTGGATTTGCTTAGGATTCAAAATGTTTCTTGGGAGGACCTGGGTCTCAAATATTGGTTTAGGTATAAGTCTTTACTAGAATTCACAAGCCACTGATACCTAGTGAGGGAAACAGTATGTAATTGTATGTAAAACTACTGTTCTTTCCAAATTGTGCTGTTAAATGTTCCTGGTACATGATCACTGTCTGTAATCATCTTTGCTAAGCACATAGTTCTAGCAATGGTCAAATGTTATAGCAAGGAACTCCTTGGGCAAGAGGAGGATGGTTATTTGAATGAACTATCAACATGGTTCTTTAATATACTTTTGACTTGGGAGATAATGATTGTGAGAATAAACCATTTTGGGAAAACTCTTGGGGGATTTCAGACATCTTGCTTTTCTGTTTCTGATGCAGAAAAAGGAGTATAGAATCATCACAGATAATAACAATTCACATGAATAGATATGAGAGTCTTTGGTGAGAACGTGCCCCTATTTAGTTTTGTCAGCAGAAGGACATACCATGTGTTGGAATACATGAACTGCAAGTAGCTAGGAGGGGAGCTTCCTCTTAAGGAAAGGAACTCTTTGAGAAAGTAAATATTTTCCTGAGATAAAGTTTTATTAAGGGACAAAGGTACTGTGCTTTACCTAATACCATATCTTTTAATTATTATCTCAGTATACTCATTTACTATGTGACCTTGGGCTTTATCACCTCTGTTCTTTAGTTTCCTAATATATAAAATGAGATCTGTTGCATGGGGGCTTTTGTAAGTATTAAGTGGATTAATATATGCAAAATGCTTAGAATAGAACCTACTTACTCAACAGTAAGAAGTCCAAAAGAATTTGCTTTTATGGCTATCATACATTTATGTTTTCAAAACAGTGTGTTTAGGCAACCAAATACATTATTATTCTAATAGTTTGAAGAAGAGAATCATTAAGAACTATAGATATGCACTTTATCTCATTTTCTTCTGTTCCCCATGTTGAATTGCAATTTATTTTTTCTTGTCTGCACACCCATAGCAGTCTTGGACCTTTGAGAAAGAAAACAGTCTGTGTAGGGCTGATCTTTTATGTTTAAAGATACTAAACTATGTCAAATCTCTCAAACACAAGAGAGACTCTAACTGGATGATTCATTCTGTTAGTCACTATCTCTTATACCCATAAGACTTTAGAGTGGCATTAGAGAATGTCTCCAGGTGGCTACATATACTGTTTTGGATTTTTGATGTAGACCTTGGCTCTAGAAATTCAGTAACGCAATTAGGATCTATTTATAGTGTGCCTCCTTTGTATCTATAATAAGTCTCTACTTATTGTTCCTAGAGACACACTCAGGTTGCATTGTTCTTGTCACATCTATCTTGAAAGAATGTTTGTCAGATTAAAACAGTATGACAGCTGAGAAAATAGCCAAGTTGTATTTTGATGAAGCAAACTGCTAAGCTGTATTTTATTTAATGGAACAGAAGGAAGAAGCCTCTATTTTAATATAAACGATTTTCATAAGGTGATCAAACATCCTTGCTTTCTCCTTCTTGTCCCAGTTGTTTTGAGGCTTGGGCTCTGTGTTACTTAGCTTTTCTTCTCTGCAATCTGAATACCTGACAAGAACAACTTAGAGGAGAAAAAGTTGATTTTAGACTCATGGTTTCAGAGGTTAAGTCCATGGTCAACTGGCTCCATTGCTCTGGACCCAAGATGAAGGAGAGCATCCTGGCCAAAGTGGCAGGAAAGCTTCTCAGCTCATGGCAGCCAGGAACCAGTGAGAGCTGAAAGCCATGGACGAAATATAATCCTCAAGGGCACAGCCCCAGTAACCTACTTCCTCTAGCCATGCCCCACCTGCCTGTAGTTACCACCCAGTCATCCATTCAAATTATTCATCCATTTGCTTGATCAAACCACTGATTGTTACGTCTCTCATAATCTGATCATTTCACCTGTGAGCATTTCTGCATTGGATATCATGTTTCTAATACATAGCCTTTGGTGGGGAGGTGGGGAAACTATATATCCAAACCATACAGGCTCCAATCAAGAGCAGCATAATATAGGAAGAGGAAGTCCTACTTTTTTCCTGAGGAGTTGGATGAAAGGGAAATAAGATGGTTGATTCAGCCAACCTGCAAACACCCATGGTGTGGGGAGAACTCAGCACTCCTCCCTCCTGCACCTGGTAGTTTTGCTTCTCTGGATTAGCTTCTATGCTGTACACACTATATAACAGAATTGATGTAGGGATCTAGGTCCCTCCCTTGACCCCAATTTTCTAAAGGCCTTAACATTGACTGTCCTCATGGGCAGCTAAGAAATACCAGAAACTACATGAGGACCTTACTACTCTAGGAAGGGACCAAAAGCATGAAGCGACCACTCACTGCTCAGGGCCCCATAATGATTCAATAGAAAAGCTGACAAAGTATCTTTTGACTTAAGGAGGGAGGGACTATTATCTACTAGCAAGCGATGCATTAAAGTAACAGAGCTACAGTGTAGTTTTGTGCCATCAATACAGAATTAACGTTGTCAAGGTTAAACAAGATAGAGGGAAATTGAGAGACTCAACCAACAGTGAAAAGTAATAATCTAAAGTTATCCAGCATAATAACATTTATACTGTGTGGAAGACTTGCCACTAAGCCATGGGGGATACACCCACTCAGTCTGTCTCAGTTGGGCTTCCTCCTGTGAATCACAGTGCACAGAAAACTATTACCATTACTCTTTTCTCAGTTTTTCTTAAGAATGATATAGAATATTCTATATGTATAAGAAAGAGTTTAATTTGTGACACAATAGGTGCCTTATGGTGTTAGTGGTTAATTCTCAGGTTAGGAAAATGCTTTCATGGTTCTTGCTACTGTATGTCTCAGTGATGAGAGTAAAGACATAGTCCACCTAAACTTGACAATGACTGGTCAGGGAATAGGGTCTGTTTTCCTCATCCTCTTGATTTCCTACCCAGGGCAAGAATTGGAGTTTATAAATTGTGAATTACCATTTATTAATTCTAAAAATATCTATTAATTTCTTCTCCTATGTGAGAGACTATGCCAAGAGAAGGGCATATAATAGTGAACAAGAAACATAAAACGAGTTGTGATCAGTGCTATGTTGAATAAAAACTTCAAGAGAGCTAGAAAGAAAGAAAAAGGATGGATTGGGGAGTATGGATGGCAAGTGTTTTGGAAGTAAATGTGCTTCAAAGAAGGATATTGCTAAGTACATACAAACATTGCTCCAACTTGGCTGATGAACCCATTGACAGGTGATGGTAGCCATTCAGACAGTGTTTATGCATTTATGTGCAGAAATAAATGTTACCTCTCTGCTTCGTAGTTGTTTTATAAACACAATGTTTTCCTTCTGGGGTTACTTCCTTGATGCTGGAAATCATTGTATGGTCAGTACACAGGAGAGAGTTTGGGATTTAGCTGGCACACAATAATGTTGAACAAGATTAATGAATAAATAAAAGGAACTTTTAGAACAAGAGGATGTTGAATTTGTAGTAGTGGTAAAATAAATCAGCTCCATATTTTCTCTATTTATTGTTGAATTTGGGGCAATAATAAAACTCTCTCATTTTTTCCCCTTTATCTTATTTACTGAAACCAAAGCAATTACAGAGAATGTAAACTCCTGAAAAAGTTTTATTTCTTCTTCCTCTAAAAGGAAAAACACAACAAAGCAAAAAATAAAAATAAGAAGGGAAAAAGGGAACACTACACTCTGGTATGAGTGAATTGTATGTGCTGGTCTTAGCTGCATTATTTCAATTCCAGTCACATACTTTTGTGGTGATACAATATTGGACATTTGACCTTAGTTGCTGTCAAATGCTGATCTATTCCTGTGTTTGTACAGAAGGATCTTGCAATATGTTAGGGCTTTTCTCTCACCTTTCAATAATTCTAAAACTTATTTGAGACAAAATTTCATTACCTTCTTAAAGGTCTGTGCTGTACATATACAGCAATATTTTAAAAGTTTCTAGAATTTTGTATTACAATAAGAAATGATATCAATCTGGTAGAATAATATGTAAATAATTAATCACTGTGAACTGGTCATTTAAAAAAACTACCTATGCATAATTTTCTAAGGAATTGGATCAAATAGATATTAATAAGAAGAATTAAACTTTTTAATAGATTAGATATATTAATCTTTGGAACAAATGTAGCCTTATAGTAGTAGATTCTGTCTTATTGTGAGTTTGATTTTTGCTATGGCATGGTAATTGCCAACAAACGGCTCAAAGCCCACCCAACTTCTCTCCAGTCTCTACAAGTAAGCCTCTCTTGACCTCAGGAGGGTGATTGAGGGTGACAACTATTATTCCACTATTGAGTAGTAATTTTTAATTAAGTATTTTTAGTACAAAAATTAGTCCCTTATGAGTCTATCTATGACTTAAAATCGTGATTTTTCAAAGCTGAATTTAATAAAAATACAAAGAATAACTATTGCAAAATTGAAGCCCTTAGTTTTCTCTTTCTTTCCTTTTTCTTCTTCTTTTTTTTGTTTTTTGGCGATAGGGTCTCACTGTGTTGCCCACAGGCTGTCTCCAACTGCTGGGCTCAACCAGTCCTCCTGCCTCAGCCTCTTGAGTGTTGGGAATATAGGCACACACTGCTATGAACAGCTAATCCTTAGCTTTAAAAAAATTTATTTTTTAGTTGTTGAGGGACCTTTATTTTATTCATTTATTTGTATGCGATGCTGAGAGTCAAACCCAGTGCCTCATACATGCTAGGCAAGTGCTCAACTATTGAGCCATAACCCTAACCCCAGACCACTGTTGTTTTTTTTGTGTGTGTGTGGTTGTTTTTATTTTTATTTTTATTTTTGTATTTTAACAATAAAAACTGTTTTTTTTTTTTAATGAAATACTACTCGAAGAAAAAGTAGGTGCAAATCTTCATCATGTTGGATTAGATCCCGATTTCCTTAACCAGACACCTAAAGTGCAAGAAATAAAATCAAGAGTTAATAAAAGGGATGAATTCAAACTAAAAAGCTTCTTCTCATCAAAGGAAACAATAATGTGAAGAGAGGGCCCACAGGGTGGGAGAACATCTTTACTACACACACATCAGATAGAGCACTAATTTCCAGGATATATATAAGGAACTCAAAAAATTAACACCAAAAATACCAAATAACCCAATCAATAAATGGACTAAAGAATTAAACAGACACTCTCAGAAGAAGATATACAGTCAATCTACAAATATATGAATAAATGTTCAACATCTCTAGCAATTAGAGAAATGCAAATCACAACTACTCTACAATTTCATCTCACTTGAATCAGAATGCCAATTATTAAGTATACAAGCAAAAATAAGTGTTGGTGAGGATGTGGGGAAAAAGGCACTGTCAAACATTGCTGATGGCATTCAAAATTGGTGCAACCACTTTGGAAAGCAGTATGGAGTTCCCTTAGAAAACTTGGAATGGAACTACCATCTGACCCAGTTATCCCACTCCTAGGTCTATACCCAAAGGACTTAAAATTAGCATACTATAGTGACACAGCCACTTCAATGTTTATAGCAGTCCAATGCACAATAGCTAAACTGTAGAGCCAATCTAGATGCCCTTTTTTAGATGAATGGATAAATAAACTGTGGTATATATACACAATGGAATATTACTCAGCATTAAAAGAGAATAAAATCATGGAATTTTCAGGTAAATGGATGGACTTGGAGAATATCATGTTAAGCAAAGCAAGCCAATCCCATAAAACCAAAGGCCAAATATTCTCTCTAATAAGTGGATGCTGATCCATAATGTGGGTAGGAGGCAGGGGAAAAATGGAGGAAGTTTGGATTGGGCAAAGGAGGGGGGGCAGGGGAAGTGGCATTGGGGGTAGGTAAGGTGGTGGAATGAGATAGACGGACACTATTACCCTAGGTATATATATATATGTGTGTGACTGCATCACGTACGACCAGAGAAGTGAAAAGTTGTGCTCCATTTGTGTACAATGAAACAAAATGCATTCTGCTGTCATGTATTACTAATTAGGAAAAAAAAAAGAATAAAAACCTGGTTGTTTTTGATGAAATAATTAATAATTTAATAATACGAAAATATTTGAAAACACAAAATCTGTGTGCTTTTAGCTTATGTTCCTGTGGACTTGTGAGAACTGGAATTTTTAAAATAATGCCACAGTAAAAACAAAATATAAAAATAGTCGGGCTGTGGTTGTGGCTCAGCGGTAGAGTGCTCACCTAGCATGTGCGCGGCCCGAGTTCGATCTTCAGCACCATGTAAACATAAATGCATTGCATTGTGTACAACTAAAGCAAATAAATAAGTATTTTAAAAAAATAGTCTTTACACTGCACCAGAATTAGAAGTATACCTAATATTTAGGTAATATATGACATAGGGAAAAAAAAAAACATTTCTTGTATTGAAATATTTTATATGTAAAACTCAAAAAAAACAAAAATATAAGATTAAATATATTATTTTGATCATATTTTAAGCTGAGATAATTTAAATTCTCTAATGATTGCTACTTTTAAGGTAAAATATTATGAACATTTTTAGCCTCATTTGTCATAGTTGAGTGACTTCCTTTTTTCTGACTATATTAATTTAACCATGGCTTGTATCTCATGAATGCCCATGTATAGAAAATGCCATCAAAAGCCTACCAACCAAGAAAAGTCCAGGACCAGATGGATTGTTGGCTGAGTTCTACAAGACCTACAAAGAAGAATTAATACCAATACTCCTCAAATTATTCCATGAAATAGAAAAGGAGGAAACCCTTCCAAATTCATTATATGAGGCTAGTATCACCCTGATACCAAAACCAGACAGAGACACATCAAAGAAAGATAATTTCAGACCAATATCTCTGATGAACATAGATGCAAAAAATCTCAATAATATTCTGGTGAGTCACATACAAAAACATGTTAAAAAATTGTGCACCATGATCAAGTGGGGTTCATTCCAGGGATGCAAGATTGGTTCAACATACGGAAATCAATAAAAGTAATCCATCATATCAATAGACTTAAAGATAAGAATCATATGATTATATCAATTGATGCAGAGAAAGCATACCAAATACAGCACCCTTTCATGTTCAAAACACTAGAAAAACTAGGCATAGTAGGAACATACCTCAACATTGAAAAAGCTATCTGTGCTAAACCCAAGGCCAACATCATCCTAAATGGAGAAAAATTGGAAGCGTTCTCTCTCAAAACAGGAACAAGACAGGGATACCCTTTTTCACCACTTCTGTTCAACATAGTCCTTGAAATTCTAGCCAGAGCAATTAGATAAAATAAATTAAAGGGATACAAATAGGACAAGAAGAACTCAAACTATCATTATTTGCCTATGACATGATTCTATACCTCGAGTGTCCATCTAAATGTGTTCAGTGATCTACACTTTTATGGACACTATGGTCAAATGAATGGAGAGTGTGGGTGGGGGATGCTGCTTTAGAATGAAAGATCTTTAGGAGTCTCACTGACTCCTGGTTTCAGCAGTATGCTGTGGCAGGGACTGGAAGAAGCTCAAAGAAAATGAACAATTAGACATGGCATTCTTGCCACTATTTGACAAAGCAACAAATTAAGGAGTGAAGCCATGCCTCTGGCAGTGTTCATTGATAGAGAAGTGCAATTGAGCACCAGGTACCTTAGGTTGGTCTGCTAATTCTCTCTTAGGGCTAATAAACTCATGGGTTTATGATGAAATAATATTTGAAGAGTGCTCCAAATACAGAGTTTCAGAGAAAGAGCATGTTGCTAAATAGTTATCCTCATGAATATAGATGCCAAAACTAAAAATAAATTAGCAAATAAATTTTGTCAAAGCATCAAAATATTTGCATCACATCAACAGATGCTGAATAGACATTTGACAGCCCAATGTCAGATAGTATTTTCGTTAAAATCAGATATTACAGAATGATATATAATACCAACATTCTTTATTTTTATCATAAAGTTTCTAGAAAATTCAATTAAATCCTAAAGAAAAAGTCAACTAATGGATATAAACATTGAAAAAATTCTGTTATTGCTAAGTAGGCCAGCGCACCAGAGGCAGTGCCCTGAGAGGAAATGGCTTTGGAACTCATCCTTCACCTGGAATTGGAGCCAGTAAAAATGACCTCTTAATTATTTCACTCTTTCCTTTCTTTGAATCAAAACAATTCTTTGAAAATAAATAAATCTTTTAAAAGTGATTTTATTTATAAAAAAATTAGAATTCTTTTAACTTATTTTTTGTTTTAAATATGCATATATACATAATTTTGCATTGTGTTTATAATACATACATGCATATAAACATGCACACAAGTATATATTTGCATTTGATTTTTCCTGGTTTCTTCTTCTTGTTCTCTCCTGTGACTCCCTGCTAAATGATAATGCAAAATACCTTGTGTGGGTGTGTATATATAAATGCTTAAGAATCTATCTTTCTGTTTATCTATCTTGCATATTTGATATGGTTTTCTTGGTTATTGTTTTAGAAAATGAGACATTATACCTATTTTAGTGAAATTGATTTCTATCAATATTTCCCATGCAAATTTTTCCACAATAACTGAGTTTTCTAGGTATAGGAATGTATCTCAGCAATAACAGAATTTTTTCAATGTTTATATCCATTATTTCACTTTTCCTTTGGATTTTATTAAATTTTAATACAACTTCATAACAATAAAGAGTGTTAGTATTATATGTCATTCTCTATAATATCTGATTTTAATGAAAATACTATATGACATTGGGATATCAAATATCTATTTGTTGATGTGATATAAATATTTTGATGTATTATCAAATTTTATTTGCTAAAATATATTTAGTTTTGACATCCATATTCATGAGGGGAGCTGGTTTATTATTAATTCAAAAGATGCTTATTGGGTGCTTTGTATTATGTGCTAGTCTGGTTACTGAGGATGTAGTACTTACTTAATCATAAACACTCCTGTCCATATGAAGCTTACTTGTAGGATAAGCTTGTCCTTTTTTAAAAAAGAAATTAATTAATTTATTTGTTCTAATCAGTTATACATGACAGCAGAATGCTCTTTGATTCATTGTACACAAATGGAGCACAATTTTTCACTTCTCTGGTTATACACAAAGTAGGGTCTCACCTTTCGTGCAATCATACATGTACCTAGGGTAATGATGGCCATCTCATTCCATCGTCTTACCTACCCCTAGGTCCCCTCCCCTACCCTCTTCCTCTTTGCCCAATCCAAAGTTCTTCCACTCATCCCATGCCACCCCCCCCCCATTATGGATTAGCATCCACTTATCAGAGAAAACATTTGGCCTTTGGATTTTTGGGATTTTGCTTAGCATGATATTCTCCAAGTCCATTCATTTACCTGCAAATTCCATAATTTTATTCTCTTTTAATGCTGAGTAATATTCCATTGTGTATATATACACCACAATTTCTTCATCCATTCAGCTGTTGAAAGGCATCTAGGTTGCTTCCACAGTTTAGCTATTGTGAATTGAACTGCTATAAACATTGATGTGGCTATGTCACTCACTGGACTATGATAAACTTGTCCTTTTTTTAACTCTTCAGGAAATTTCCTAGTTGATTCTTCTTGTTGACCATTGGAAATTCATTCTCCAACTATGATTGTGTTGCTGTTATTTATCATTTCAGGTCTCTCAGTATTTGCTTTATATACTTGGTTCTTTCAATGTTTGGTGAATAAATAATTATAATTGTTATATCTTCTAGATAAGTTGACCTCTTTATCACTATATAATGAAATTCTTTGTCTCTTATGATTATTATCTTTTTTTTTTTTTTTTTTTTTTTGGTACCAGGGATTGAACTGAGCTGCACTAGACCACTGGGCCACATCCCCAGCCCTTTTTTTTTTTTTTTTGTATTTTATTAGAGACAGGGTCTCACTGAGTTGCTAAGTGCCTCGCCATTGCTGAGGCTGGCTTTGAACTCGCAATCCTCCTGACTCAGCCTCCCAAAGTGCTGGGATTACAGGCGTGCGCCACCGCGCCCGGCTTATTATCATTTTTTACTTAAAATCTATTGTGTCTTTTATAAATATAGCCACCCCTACTCTCTATGCTTACCATTTGCACAGAATATTATTTTCCATCCTTTTATTTTCAGCTCATGTGTATCTTTAAAATTAAGTGAGTGTCTCCTAGACAAAACATTGTTGGATCATGTTCTTTGTTTTGAAAATTCAGTCAGCAACTTTATGTCTTTTGATTGGGAGATTTAGTCCTTTACATTTAAAACAACCGTTGATGTGTAAGGAATTAATAATACCCCATTTGGGTCATTGCTTTCTGACCGTTTTATAGTTTTTGTTACTCTTGTACTTGTGGGTTTTCTTCCCTTTTGATACGCGGATTTTAGAGTGTTGTGCTCTGATTCTTTCTTTTAGTATTTTTTGTATCTTCTATAAGGTTTTCCTTTGTGGCCACCACAGGGCTTAAATAACATATTTAATATTTATAACATCCTGTTATAAGCTGATAGCAACTTACCATCAATCACATACTAAAATTCTATATTTTTACTCACCACCCCACACATTTTAGGTTATTGATGTTACAATTTATTTTTTCCTTATATTGTGATTTAAATAAAATTGTTATCATTACACTTTTTTAAAAATTAGAGCTTTATAGTTACACATAGTAGTTGGGTTCATCCTGACAAACTCATATATGCATGGACTTCAATTTCAGTTTTGAAAATGCATTCTTAAAAAAATTTTATACAAAAGTTTGAAGTGATTTATGTTTTACTACCATAAGTATGCAAGGTGATGGATTTGTTCATTCACTTGGTGTAATTATTCTACATTTAAACCTACGTTAAAAATCACATTGTACACTATAAGTTAAGTATTACCTCTGAAAGAAAAAATGGAATTTAAAAAGTAACGGGAAGATTTGATGAGTTTTACACATTCATATGTTTTCATGTTTCTAATTAGGAAGTTTTCATTTCAAGTTGAAAAACTCCCTTTAGCATGTCTTGTAAGTCAGGTCAATGAATGATGAATTCCCCTCTGATAACATGGGTCACCAGCTGTGCTCCCTAGTCAGACAGTGTTATCAGTTGAGCTTCACGATAAGACAAAGCTCCTGTCCAGTATCTGTCATCACTTCTGTGCAGGTAGAGTTCCAGGCTGTATTCTCAGGCCTGGTGGTACTGCTGGATTGACTCCTTATGTGGATGGGGCCTCAGGCTGTGCTGCATAGTTGGATGAGGCTGCAGAATGGACTCTAATTAAGTCAGGCCTCAGTCTGTGCCCTGCGGTTGCTCAGAGTCACTGACTGTTGTCCTTGTCCAGGAAGGGCCAATGACAGTGCTCTGTGGTTGGTCAGGGTGCTGCTGGACACCCAGCTTGTGCAGAGGTACAGGCAGTTACCCACTGTAGTCCAGTGCAGTCTAGGCTCTGTGATTAGGTGGGGCAATTTCACTGGCCAGGTTTTCTGTCAGATGGGACCATAGGCTGTATCTGCAATTGAATGTTGTTAGAGGCTGGGCTCTGTCATTGGGTTGTGTTATTAATTGTGTTCCATGGTCTGGTGGGATCACTGGTCTGTCTGTTCAGATGCACTTCACAGCTATGTGGGGTTTCTCCTTGGGCTTCATGATCAGTCAGGACCACAGGCTGTACTCTGTGGCTGGGTGGAACCACAGGATAAATTATTAAATTATATAGAATCTCTGGTTAGACTCCTTGCCTGTGTGTGTCCCCAATGTGTGTTCTACAATTAGGTAAGAATGTGGACTCAACTTCACAGTTGGACAAGGCTGCAGGCTGGGCAGGGCCCATACTGTGCCTGTAGTTGAGTAGGATCACTGGCTTGCCTCCCTTCCCAGGTGGAGCCTCACACTGGCCTCTTAAGCTGGGTAGGGTCACTTGCAGTCTCTTCTGTAAGGGGGCAACCCTGCAGTTTTGGTAGGGTTGTTGGTCTGCTCCCTGCCTAAGAGGGGCCTTAGGCTGCGTTCTGTAGTCTGACTGGACTGTTGGCTAGGGACCCAAGACAGATGAAACTGGGAATCCATCAGATAGGGTCTGTGGTTCAGCTCTGTGGGTGTGTAAAGCTTCTGGCTTGTTTCTCTGACTGCGTGTCACAACTGGCAAAAATACAAGTGTCACTTGAAGACATATGTGCTAGTTGTTGTGTGCCCGACCCCCTTTATTATTTCTAACTCAATCCAGGTAGTCCATGTCTGTGACACTCCCAATGTTCTTCTTGAAATGAGACAAAAATGAGCCTTCCAGGAAGCTGGTTGCCCACCTGGGGCTCTCTTTTTCCCACTGGAGAAACAATAAGGCCCAGCAGAACCCTCCTGCTATGGCACTGTGCTTGATCTCACAGATTCTGAATGAATCGGTGCTCTCTTGATGATTCTGGTTTTTTGTTTACTGTGTTCTTTTGATTTAAGACTTACTAGAAATATGTTTCTAAATTTCTCAGCAGTAATTCTTGTCACTGAATATTACCAATTTAAGTTTCATTGGTATATGATCATAAATATATAGTTTGTAAAAATGTCCACTTTTGAATTACTAATGTTTGGATTCAAATACATGATTAATTTTTCAGTCTGTTCCATGGACACACACACACACACACACACACACACACACACACACAAACACAAACGTACACACATTCAAATATATTCTCTATATGAAGAATACAAAATTTTATGCACAGACCTAGTGGTGTACTGACAAATGTTTCACAATCAGCTCTGTAAGATGATTTGTAACATTCATAGCATTTGCTGATTTCTAATGTATACTCTGCCACTAGGGCAACCAATGTGACAGCACTCCCTATAAAGGTGGGAAGAGATGGACATAATGAGCTCTCAAAAGCTGGTGCAATGCAGCTCCTGTACACACTGCACATAGCTATTAAATCAAGTTTATTGACCATGCTGTTAAATTATTCTATATCCTTACTTACTTTTGACTATTAGGTACTAAAAGAGTTATATTGAAGTGTCCTATTCAGTAGTGTTTCTCAAGTTTCCTTGTAAATGTAAGAGCTTTGCTACTCGTATTTAGCCACTGTGTTTTTAGTATATATAATTTACAGCAATTTATCTAAATTCCTAAATTGTATTTTTACCACTCTGCAATGTTTTTTTTAATCTACATAATATTTAAAACATAAATTATACATTATGATATAAGTCCTGCCATTTCTATTTTCATTTTGTTTGCATTTTTCTCTTTGCTGATCTTTTTATTTTCCATCTTTATCATTTCACCTTACGTATGTGTTTTACAAATATACATCTAACTGAATCTGCCAGTTTCTGTTATTTTCATGGAATAATTCTGCTTGTTCATGCTGAATATAGTAACTATTTCTTCAATCTTTGCATTTCATTGTTAATTTTCTTGTTTTCTCTGCATCTATTTTCTTAATCTGGTTGGCTAAATTTATACTCATTCTATTTCTTTCCTCTTGTTTGTTGGAAAGTTCTAGCATAATTTTCATTTTATTAATGATTGTCTCCCTGTTTTCAAAACCAAATAAATAAATCCAACTATTTCCCTCAGTATATTCTCACTGTAGAATGCTCTATTTGTTTTATTTTTCTCACTCTACAGGATGAGACTATTAAAATACTTCATATCACCCACTTGTTTTCCTTCCCTTTCTACCATTAAACTTTCAGAATTCTTTCTTTTTGCCCATCAAAACTCCTGAATTTTTCTATCATAATTTTGGTCTTTATTAGCTTTTTCTTTACCAAATGTCCCTGCTATTTCAACAGTCCTTTTTAATCCTATATTAAGCAATATCAGGTGGCTTATGCATCACTGACCTAACTGAACTGTAACAATGATTGTATGATAAGGAATAAACAGCTCTTTCTTGCATGGTACTTGTTTCCTAAAGAATCCTCCATAAACATTTAGTGAACATTTGATTAAATATCCATGGTAACTGTAAAGGTTAATTTTTGGTGCCAATTTGATTGGATTAAAGGGGACTCAGATAGCTGGTAAAGAATTATTTCTAGTTATATCTGTGGGTGTGTTCTGGAGGAGATTGGCATTTGGAGCATTGGACAGAGTAAGGAAGTTCTACCCTTACCCAATGTGGGTGAATACTGTCTGACAAACTGAGGGCCTGGACTCAAAAAAAAAAAAAAAAAAAGGCACAGGAAATGTGAATTTGTGCTCTCTATTTCTCATTTGCACTCTCTATCTTTTCTCGAACTGAGACCTCCTTTTCTTGCCTGGGACATCAGAATTCCATGTTTCTTTGGCTTTTGGACTCTGGGACATGCACAGGTAGCCTCCTGGGTTCTTGGCCTTGGGTCTTGGACTGAGAGTTATACCATTGGCTTCCTTGTTTCGGACATCTTTGGACTTGAACTGAGCCAACTACCAGCTTTCTCTGTTCTCCAGCTTGTATGGGGTCTCCTATAGGACTTCTTAGTCTCTATACTTATGTGAGCCCATCCTACTACTAAATTTTATATGTTTATATCTATATATCTTATTGGTTCTGTCTTTCGGGAGAATGCTAATACATTAACTAACATAAAATTAAAATTCATGGTAGAAATTGCAAGACCTTTTTCCCCAGCATTAATCATGTTGTATGCTGTTTGTGGTTTTTATAGATAAAGCTTTTAAACCTTGCTAATAAATTACGATGTCTTTCATTTCTATAGTAACTACTGCATCTTTGTGATTGAAATAGGTATTATTATTACAATGCTGCTGCTGAATTAAATTATGTTTTGAAATTTACCAGGCTAATAAGTGTTATAAACTGAACTCAAATTCTCTAGAATGATGTAATTCGTTTTATTGAAAGTTAATATCAATACCTGTATTTTTTGGACATAATCACAAAATGTTTCTGGATTTATTATATTCATTTGATTTTGTATTCTGTGAATATATTCATGTAGTTTTTTCTTCCTTAAGCCTTTGTTTTAAGGCATGGTAGAAAAATCTTGCAAATACACATGGGAAGTAAGATGTGATCACAGTTAAGTGAAGACCATCTAATCAGAAAGCTTTAATTCCTGTTAGGTAATGTTGAAGGTGAAATTATGGAAGTATGACATCTGCAAACTGGAAAGAATGAATACTTACTATTCCTCTCCTTCTTTCTCACCTTTTTCAACAGACTCCATACTACTCTCATAGTTCTTCTCAAGGACAGCTATGTCCTCATAGGCCTCAAAAAACCTTCCTCCATTCTCTCACCCATGTACTAGTGAACAACAGCACCAATGGGCCAAACTTGTGGTCCCGGCAAACCTAGGTCTCAACAATGGCTATGTATTATTCTGTACGGACACAGTTTGCTGTGCCTTGGCCAGGTCTCCACCAGTACCACAGTGGAAGATTGGTAATTGATGCTAACCTTGAAGCCAGTGAGTCACGGATCCATAAACTGGATGCAGTGCTTGGTCTTGGTTATGACAATGGCAGCATTGACATCTTTGAGAACCATGCCATCATGCCATGATAGACAGTAAACCATGTATTTAGCATAGTGCATGTAGCATCTCACCATTTGGTTGACTGGTTAAAAAAACAATTGATGATATCTACTATAGAAAGCTGTTTGTTCATGGTAGGATTTCTCAGCAGAGGTGATAGGGGCATATGTGACCAGATGGAAGTGTCTGTGGGGACAGTGCACCAGATTGCTCTGGAATTTTGTCTGTTCAACATTCTGGGCTCCATCAAATCCGAGGATATCAGTGATATAATCTAGTTAATAAGGCAGCTAGAATTAGGGTAGGTTGTGTGCTCAATATTGTAGTTTCTATGACAAATGTCTATGACATTGTCTACCATTTGGGAACAATTAGAGATTTGAGGTGGTGTGGATGGTGAAGATGGAGTTACAGAACTCAACTACAGATGTAGAAAATTGGGAATATGGGTAAATGGAGAATTCCAGCTTGAACTTTTTGCCATTATCAACCTAGAGATGTTCCATCAGCAGGAAGTGAAACCCAGAACCAATTACTCAATCAAAGCTGTGGAAAATCAAGAAAATCTGATAGCTGTGTACTGATCAGCTAGTAGCCTAAAACGAAATTAGTGATCTTGTTGCCAGTGGCAAAGTGCCCACAGGCACAGTTATTGGCAGCACCTTCCTTGGTTTTGATGAGATGTTCTAAGTGGAAGAGTCAGCAGTAGATACTAGTGTGAACTTTGATAATAACCAAACATGTCAGACCAATATTACTGAAGCTTAGAAGAGTGTGTGGAGGAAGACTGCAGAGGAAAGAGGGGACCAGATGGTACAGGAGTCTGAGGAGCACTTAATAATTTGGTTTTTACCTTAGAGTAGTAGGAAGCCACCTAAATATTTTAAGGTGTGTGTGTGTGTGTGTGTGTGTGTGTGTGTGTGTGTGTGTGTGTGTGTGTGATGATACCATTTTGTGAATTTAGCAAATGTATCTTCCCATATTTCCATCTTCTGGAAAACAAGGATTAGGAGAGAGCCAGAATGGATACAGGTAAGCCAGTTAGAAGGCTGCTATGGAAGTCCAGATGAGAGGCAACAGTGACTTGGACAAAAGATGGTGGCCGAGAAGACAAAGAAAAGGGGTAGATTTGTAATTTAGGAGATCAAAGCAATAGTACTTGATGATTGTTTATATAGAGAGAATGAGATAGAGGAAGTTTTATGAAAGAACTTTAAATTTCTAGCTTGAATAGCTGAGTGAATGTTAAATATACTTATTAAGGAACACTGAAAGATGGCCAGATTTATGTGGGTTAAGATGATATGTTTAGTAGGATATACTTAATACTCGATTCAGAATGCCTCTTATGTATCATAATGAAGGTGTGAAATGGTTGTTGGGTACATATACCAGATGCTTAAGGAATAGTCTGGACTGCAGGTAAAACATATTGAGTCATCTGTCTATAGATGGTTATTGACATCATGGGTATGGTTGGAATAGTGAGTTAGATAATAGTCAGATAATGTCTCTTGTGTATTCTCAGGCATTTATTTTTCATTTCACTTAAAAATTATTGCATTTATTATTTCATCACTTATCATTTTTATCTTCTCTCCATTAGCCATTGGGAAATATTAATTGTTGTCAGCCACAGCTATCCTATTGTGCTATAAAACACCAGAAGCTATTTCTCCTATCCAACTACACTCCTGTGCCTATTAACCATCCTATCTCCAGCTTTCCCTACCCCCAAACCTTCCCAGGCTCTGGTAACCACTATTTTATTCTCTACTCTGAGGTCAAATTTGGCTTCCATGTATAAATAAGAACAAGTGGTATTTGGCTTTCTGAGTCTGACTTATTTCACTTAACATAATATTCTCCAGTTCCATCTGTGTTGCTGTAAATGATGAATTTTTTTATGGCTGAGTAGTATTCTATTCTGTATATATATCATGTTTTCTTTATCCATTCATCCATTGATAGACACCAAGGTGGAGTCAATATCTTAGTTATTGTGAATAAAGCTGCAATAAACATGAGAGTTCAGACATCTCTGCAACATACTGATTTCATGACCTTGGGATACACACCCAGTAGTGAGGTTGCTGGATTATATGGTAGTTTTTTCCTAAGTTTTTGAGGAACCTCCCTACTATTTTCCCTAGTGACTAGGGTAATTTACATTCACACCAATAGTGTACAATCTTCTTTGTCCACATGTTCAAAAGAATGTGTTATTTTTGTCTTTTAAATAGTAGCCATTCTATCTAGGATGAGATAATATCTCACTGGGGTTTTGATTTGTATTTTCCTGATGATTAAGCATGTTAAGGATTGTTTCATATACATTTTGTCCATTTGAACATCATCTTTTGCAAAGTGTCTATTCAAGTCATTCATTCAAATAAGGCATGTATTTCTTGAAGCATTTGAACATTATATTTAGAAGATTTAGGATCATAGACTGACATTACATCTAGGACATCAAGATTAGTCAAATTTCTGCAGATACCTATGGGGGGTAAAGGCAAAGTTGGGTGGCTGAAAGCTTATTTGTACCAACTGTACTGCATTGTAGAACTGTGAGGTAAGGCAAGTGGGTAGACCAGATGGCCCAGGATGTATCAAGGACAGAATGTGAGATGAACCTCTCCTATGCTCAGATACTAATCCTGGGCTGAAGGAAGGGATGTGACAAACTTTGAAAGAGGTAAAAAACTACCCCAAGAGGGAGTATAATATTTGATTGACTTTTAATTCCAAATCAATTATTACACTGAAAGAAGTTTTTTTAAACCCAAGACTAAATTACCTTAAATTGTCAATTTTATGTACATTTTTGCATCATTGATGGTAATGAGAGCCTCACAATAATGAGATCAGGTATGAGAAACAGGGGTTTTTATTTGTTTTGTTGTCATTACACATCCTGCCTTTTCTTTTGTATCATGAAAATCAATGCCCTGCTGTACCATAATTTAAATATCTGAATTTTTCTGACTCTAATAAAGTGTATTATAAACCTCACTGTGCCTTACAGAGTTCACAGAGCTAGAGCAAAGCTGGAGGAAAACCAACATTTTTTTTTTTTTTTTTTGGTACTGGGGATTGAACTCAGGGGCACTCAACCACTGGGCCACATCCCCAGCCCTTTTTTTGTATTTTTTATTAGAGACAGGGTCTCACTGAGTTGCTAAGTGCCTCGCCATTGCTGAGGCTGGCTTTGAACTCGCGATCCTCCTGCCTCAGCCTCCCAAGTGCTAGGATTACAGGCATGAGCCACCACGCCCGGCTCTGGAAAACCAACATTTTACATGGCATGTTTCCTCTCGAGAAGTAACATAACTTGTGTTCTTCAGAAATTTGTTCACCTGGCTATTTCATATATATATATATATATATATATATATATATATATATATATATATATATGTATTCATTCAGTCATGTAATTTAGAGTATTTGATTTAATGTATAAATAGTTCTAAATTTTGTGTACTTTTATTATTTGGAATAGTGAACATATAAAATATATAAATTAAGACATACATATATCTAAATATATATGTTAAACAAATAATGTTAAAATAATATCACATAATTGCTATAGTTTGGATGCTGTTGGTTCCCCAAAGATTCATGTGCTTGAAGCTTGGTCCCAATGTAATGGTAGCACCTAAAAGAGGTAATAGGAAATAATTAGATCATGGGGGCACCATTCTTAGAAGGAATCAATGCCCATCTTGTGGGAATAGTCTAGGTTTCTTTGGACTAGATTTGTTTCTGCAAATGGGGTTGGTTATAAGTGTGGTCAAGCCATATGTTTGGCTTCTTTAGTATGTGTGCTAAAGAAGCATTGGTCCTACTCTGTGATGCCATCTGCAATGTTGTGATATAGCCAGAAGGCCCTTATGAGAATTTGAACAGATGGAGTTGCCTGATGTTAGGCTTCTGGTCTCCAAAACTGTGAGCTAAATAAGACCTTTTCTTTTCTTATTTTGGTACCAGGGATTGAACACAGGCGTGCTTAACCACTGAACCACATGCCCAGCCTTTTTTTTATTTTGAGGCAGGGTCTCACTAAGTTGCTGAGGAGAGCTTTGAACTTGCTATCTTCTTATCTTAGCCTCCTGAGCCACGGGCATTACAGGTATGTGCCACTGTGCCTGGCAAAACGTTTTACATTTATAAAAGTAGTCAGTGTTTGGTATTTTACTATAATGGCACAAAATAGACTAAGACAATAACATTATTATTATTATTATTATTATTATTTCATTATTTTTCATTAAATTTGGGATTTGGTTTCCATGAGTCCAGAAGTGATAGCTAGTGTGGTCAGTCATAGTAGTTTCCAGCTGATAGCAGCAAAATCCAGAAAAGTGAGATAATCTTTTCAACTGTATTCAGATAGGCATGGTTACAAACACTTAAGAGAGCAAATAATTGACTATAAGAGATACCCATCCCCACTCCTCACACCAGTGCAAAGTAATTGACCAGAATATGAACAGCATTAAGAATAGTGGCTTCACAAATGAAATCCATGAATTAATTGCGACCATCTTTTTTTAAGTGTGCATTCTGCTCTCCCTGTCAGTGTCCTCCTGGAAGTAAGTATCTACAACATGAATTTTTTTTATCTGGTTCCTGAGACTGACTTGGGGAATAAACAAGTCAGCCCAGCTTGAATCCACTGTCTGCACATACTCTGCTCTTCTAGCACTTACAAATTCAAATAGCTGGTAGGATCTTGGAGAAATGAAAGCTCAGAGTGTTGATGACTCTCTTTACAGCCAGGGGCTCAAGACATGTTGGTTGCTGGGGTCCCTACTCTATCCACAGACCATTCTGCCTCTCATGGGGCAGTAATGAAGAACAGGACACTGGAGTCAGACAATCCTGGTTTCAGATCTTCTACTTCCAAGCAGCTTGGAAAAGTGAATTAATATACTTTAATTCAGCTTGTTTATCTGGTAATTGGGAATCATAGTACTTGCATTTCTGAGTTATTATGAGGAATTGACCAGGTGATATAGGCAACACACCCTTAGAGCTGCATCTGAAATGTAGTTAGGACCTAATAAATGGCAGTTTATTTTTGATGGTGATTTTAATTTTGCTGTTATTTATGATGTCTTAAGGAGATAATTCCTCTAGAACTGTCACTAACCACGTGGGTTCTGGGAAAGCACTTTTACTGAGAGTTTTTCAGACTGGGTTTATTACTCTTTTTTTACAACATGCGTTTCCTTAACTAGGTCAAACACTGACTCTTAAATATTAAAATAAGATTCAAATCAGACAAACTCTTGGGCAGGTAGTAATGTAGATGACAAGTTAGTAAGATCATGGGTACTATGATCCTTCTCCAGTGTTAATATCCAGGCTCTTCTAAACAGGCTTCATATTCCTAGGAAGCTTTTTCTTGAACCTCTGTGGGGGACATTGTGGTAGACATCACTGATTTGGGGATCTGCCCAGGTTCTGTGTTCTAAGAACTGTGTACCTCACCTTGATAAAAGAACCAAAACACCAGTAAGGCTGCACAGTTCAAAAACAAGTGTGCAGCCGGGTGCGGTGGCGCACGCCTGTAATCCCAGCACTTTGGGAGGCTGAGGCAGGAGGATCGCGAGTTCAAAGCCAGCCTCAGCAATGGCGAGGCACTTAGTAACTCAGTGAGACCCTGCTTCTAATAAAATACAAAAAAGGGCTGGAGATGTGGCCCAGTGGTCAAGTGCCCCTGAGTTCAATCCCCGGTACCAAAAAAAAAAAAAGGGGGGGGGGGGCTGGGGATGTGGCTCAGTGGTTATATCACCCCTGGGTTCAATTCCCAGTAACAACAACAAAAAAAAAAAAAAAAAAAAAAAAAAAAAAAAAAAAAAAAAAAAAAAAAAAAACAAGTGTGCAGACCAATTGAACAGAATAAAGATATCAGGAAAAAAACAATGATTTTCAGCAGGGATGCCAGTACCATTCAAAGCACAAAAGACATACTTTTTAACCAGTGGTACTGGGAAAAGTGGATAATCACATGCTACAGAATGCAGTTAAACTTTTATCCGACACCAGATGCAAAAATTAACTGACAATGGATCCATGCCCTAAGTGTAAGCAAAAATTAACTGACAATGGATCCATGCCCTAAGTGTAAGACCTAAAGCTATAGAACTCTTAGAAAATAAGGGAAAAGAGCTTCATGACATTTGGGTTTGGCAATGATTTCTTGGGCATGATACTAAAGGCATAGACAACAAAAGAAAAAGTAGACAAATTGAACTTCAAACAAATTTTTTAAATTGTGCATCAAAGGACATGAAAGGTAACCCAGAGAATGGGAGAATGTATTTATAAATATTTGCATATCTGAGAAGAGATTAATATTCAGAATATATAAAGAAGTAAAATTTAATGACAAAAAATAATCCAATTAAAAAATGGGGAAAATATTCAAATAGACATTTCTCCAAAGAAAATACAAAATGCTAATATCACTAATCACTAGGGAAGTTTAAATAAAAACCATAATATTACCTTCCACCCACAGGATGGCCACCATCAAAACAAACTAATACAACCACCCCAGAAAATAACAAATGTTGGTAAGAAAATGAAGGAGTTAGAATCCTTGTTCATCATTGAAAGGAATATAAAATCATACATTTGTTGTGGAAAACAGTATGGAAGTTTCTTTAAAAAAATAGAATTACCATAAAACTCAGAAATTACACTTCTAGGTGTTTAGTTAAAGACTGAAAGATTGAAAGTCTTAAAGTAATATTTGTACTCCCATGTTCATAGTATTATTATTCATAATAATTAAAACACAAAAGCAAACCAATGTTCATTGATGGACAAATGGAAAAGTAAAATGTGGTATACATATACAATGGAATATCATTCAGCTTCAAAAAAGGAAGAAAAATTTGATATATGCTACAACATGGA
The DNA here is from genome assembly GCA_025594165.1 of Tamias sibiricus. NCBI lineage: Eukaryota > Metazoa > Chordata > Mammalia > Rodentia > Sciuridae > Tamias > Tamias sibiricus. The sequence goes on along the minus strand of CM046663.1, from coordinate 134,357,665 downwards.
TGAAGTTTGGATCTTATGCTATGTAAAATAAACCAGTCACACAAAGACAAATGTGGGTGATATCACTTATGTGAGGTATCAAAATTACAAAGAGTGCTCACAGTCATAGAGACAGACAGAATGGTGGTTTCCACGGGCTGGAAAGGAGGGGATAATAGGGATTCATTATTTAATCAGTATATGTTCCTGTTTTGTAAGATGAGAAAGAGTTCTGGAGATTGATGGTGGTGGTGATGGTTGGACAACAGTATGAATGTCCTTAATGGCACTGAATTACATGCCTAAAGATGGTTAGAATAGTACATTTTATTTTGTGTGTATTTTATTACAATAAAAAATTAGGGGAAAAAGGAGCATGTGGAATGCAAGACAGATGTTTGTTGGATAGGACTGTCCTAGGCATTGTGGGACACCCAACATTCTTGCCTGTCCCCATGTTTTTTATTATTTATTTATTTTTTTGGTCCTCAGGATTGAACTCAGGGGCACTCGACCACTGAGCCACCTCCCCAGCCCTATTTTGTATTTTATTTAGAGCCAAGGTCTCACTGAGTTGCTTAGCGCCTCACTTTTGTTGAGGCTGGCTTTGAATTTGTGATTCTCCTGTCTCAGCCTCCTGAGCTATAGGTGTGTGCCATCATGCCCGGCCTGTTCCCATCTTTATGACAAAATTGTTAGTTGGATAAATTCTGCTCTTCATTTATTTCATAAATTGGTATTTAAAATCTGCACAATTAAACCTATAATCCATACTGCTGTTCTTAATGTGACAGTATGCTTGGACCTCTGAGTGATGGAGAATCACATTCTTACTGTAACAGCCTTTCTGGGCTCTTGGCCTGTGTTCAATCCTGAGCTTAATTTCCAGGTATTTTCCTCAATTCTAGCTGATTGTGAAAGTGCACCTCCAATCTCTCCTTCTACCTCAGTGTCTGCCATTTTCCCACCCTCAATGACTTGGTACTAATTCATCTAGACTGCGCACAGGCAGAGTTTGGCTAGGAATTGTCATCCAGGATGAACCTTAAAGACTGGGCCTTTTATATGTTTGTATTCATTCCAGGAGATTCTTTCTGACCATAATGTTATTTTCCTGCAGTCATAAATCTTTCTCTAGAAAGAACCCATTAGCCATCAATAGATTGAGCTCAATAATATTAGCAGACAAATGGAATTAAAAGTAGGTCAGGCCCAGTTTGTTCCAGTTGCCATTTTCAGAAGCAGCAGAATGAAAGGTATTTTAATTTAAAGGGAATGAAATGCCTGATAGTAGAATTCCATGCTGCTTTTCTCTCCCAGATCTTCTTCTAAAAATGGCTTTGAAGGGCTGGACTTCCCTCTGGCTGAGAGAGGTCTAGTACCTCTTAGTTTCTGATCTGGTTCCTTATTTCTCTTCAGTTTCCTCTCTTGCCACTCCTTTCTCTAATACTTAATTACTTGATAACACAAAGCTCAATTCTGTAATCACCCTTTATCTACAATCTTGCTTTCAATAGTTTCAGTTAGTCAATTGTATTCTGAAAAGTTAAATGGAAAATTCCAGAAATAAACAATTCATAAGTTTTAAATGATATGCTGTTCTTAGTGGCATGATGAAATCTCATGTCATCCAGCTCTTTTCTGCCTGGGATGTAAATTATCATTTCATCCAGAATTTTCATGCTCTACACACTACCCACTTGTTAGGCCCTTAGCGCCCTTTGCCCTTGGTTATCAGAAGGACTGATGAGATATCACAGTGTTTGTGAGCTGTGTGAACACACAATTCCTATTTTACTTAATAATGGCCCCAAAGTGCAAAATAGTAATGCAATTGGAACATGCCAGAAAAAAAAAAAAAAAAGAAAAGAAAAAAAAAAAAAAGCCATAAAGTGTTTCTTTTAAGTGAAAAGGTGAAAGTTCTCAACTTAAGGGGAAAACCCCCTTATGATCTGTAGTTAGCCCCTGGTTTCAAATGGCTTTAATCCTTAGTATATAATAACAGAAAAAGAATGAATAATACTATATATATATACAGGGTTCAGTACCATGAGGTTTCAGGCAACCACTGAGCATCTTCTATAGTATCCCCTATAGATTAGGAGAGTTACTAGAGTTTTCAAGTCTTTACCCAGGCATTCCTGCTGTTTAGGAGGCTAACTTTCTCTACCTCCTGATTCAATTCTGAAAATTGCAGCTTAGGCATTGCCTCCCTTATAAAACCTTGCTTAATCACCCCTATCAACAAAGTTTGTATTTTGTTCAAGATCTGAACATTTTACATGCTTCCATTCTTATGCCACATTATCGCTTGTAACTTAATTATTTGTTTATTTGTCCCATAGTATTGGAAGTTCTTTGTGAATCAATCCAGTTTTACTTTTTAAAAAAATAAAATCTGTGATATTTGCCAAATTATGTTGCTATATTATGTGCATATACTAAAATGTAACAACAAATCCCACCAGTATGTTCAACCATAATGCCCCAATAAAAATATTAAAAAATAAACTTTTGTTTTTACAGCTGTTCTAGACATAAAAAAAAAAGGTTCCAAACATATAGTGGAGTTCTCATATACTTAACACACAGTTTCCCCTCTTATTAACCAATATTGATACATTTTTATTAAATAAAACCTATGCTTTGCTCATATTTCTTTAGTGTTTACATAATGTCCTTTTTGTTTGTTTCTGGATCCACCACATTATGTTAATCAATATTTCTTCTTAGATTCTCTGGCTGTGACAGTTTCTCAGACTTTCCTGTTTTTGATGACCTTGATAGTTTTGAGGAGTACCAGTTAGGAATTTTGATGAATACTCCTTAAATAAGATTTGTCTGATGTTTTTCTGGTGAGTTGACTGGAGTTTGGGCACATGCAATTCACATGATTTATTACTGTGAATGGTGACCTCGATTATCTGGCTGATTTAGTGTTTGTCAGGTTTCTTCACTGTAAGGTTTCTGGTTCCTTATCCCTTTCCCTACTGTATTTTGTAGAAGGAAGAGGCTATATGAAGCACATACTGAAAGAGTGGGGTGTTATGTCTGGGTTATGCTCTTTCTGCTTAAGGCGGAATATCTACATAAATTATTTGGAAATCTGCATGTGGAGCTTATGTCTTCTCCATTGACTTAAATGTTTTTATGTCCATGATTTCTCAGTGCTTAGTAGAGGACTGGGCCAATGTAGGCACCTAATACATTTTGATAGCAGTTGTTTTCCAGGTATCCATTGTAAATCTCAATATGAACATCATAATATTAATAACAATTTGAACAATAAGATACCAAGATATAAAATAATACCTTAGAAGCACTATCTAGGTGTTTTATCTCATTTGATCCTCACAATAATTCTAAGAGCATGCTGCTATTATTATCACCAAAGAGGGTTTTAATTTATCTAGAATCACATAGCTAATGACTGGTAGAGACAAGATTCAAAGTCATGCTGTCTGACTCCAGAGTCCACGCTATTAAGACTGCAGAGGCTGGAATCCATCTTTGGTCTTCCATTTCAATCACCTTGGTCTTACTTCCTTGAATTTATTCCATATGAGAACAGGTTTCAAAATGTAAATAATTCCTAGCTAGAAGACCCCTAATAGTCTTCTCATTTGCACCAAATTCTCTTTTAAATCTACAAGGGTTCCAAGGAGCACTGGAACTGACATTCCTCAGAAATCCCAAGAGACCCCCCCCTTCTTAGGTATTTTTTGGATCACTGATCAAGTTCCCCAGTTTTGGAATATAAGTGGGGCCTTGAGCTCAGGAAATGGGAAGACCATGTCCAGGAGTTACAGATAAGAGGAACTGCCTGGGCTCATATCCTAATATTTTTCACAACTTACATTAGGACACACGGCTCTTCAGGGTTACAGGATGACTGGAAGATGTAATTAGAATGCCTAGTTAATGGAATTTCCAGGATAATTTCATAGTTTATGCTAAGAATAGCCTAAGAATAGTTCTGATAACATTGGAACTGTGATAGGAAATCTGTGCTATATTGTCAATGTGCTAATTAGCCATGAGTTGAAGAAAGATGTATCAGCCGCAAACATCTTTATTTTCTATGATGCTTGAAATCTTACTATTATAGAAAAATTCCTTTGAATTTTGGATATTATGCTACATGGTTGAATGAAGTGCATAGATTAATTCACAGTTTTTATACTCTGTTCTATGTCTGGATTCTAGAATAAAATCAGCCATTATAAATGAGAAAAGGAGAAACTAAAGATAGAGAGGAAGCTGAAAAATTTGCAGCAACCAACTGCTATTCTTTAGTAGCTAGAAATTGTGGAATCTTGTACAGTTTATCTTGGTACAGTTTGTTTATATACTGAATAATAATATCTGAAAATAGTGTCTACTCTAAACTCGGAGCTTAAGAGAGATCGTAACAGTTTATTTTAAACTCCATTTAAAAACACAACAATATCTCACAAAGCACGATCATGTATTTTGATTTAGAGCCATAAGAAATCTAAGAATAAATCCCCTTAGTCATGGAGTTCCTTTAAATCAAGAATTGCAAAGATTTCAAACCATCTATTGAGTCTTTCATATGCCCTTATGGCATAGGCCAATCTGTTTGTCATGAAATAAATGTGCTAAACTCCCACATGGGCATGTGGCTAGAATCAGCTCAGATGGAAAACAAAATTCCTTATGCAAAATTACTTGTGAATTTTCATCATCCTTTAGAGATGATTTATTGGGAAGGCAATATGCAGCAGGCTACAGATCGTGGTGGTGCATGCTGATGAATCCATTACAACACTCTTGGCAGCTAAGTTTGCTAAACAGTGAGAAAGAGAGGGATTTCCTCCCTCTTTTCTTCACCATTTTGCTTGGGGTTCATAATCATTCTGTTTTCTGCATGCTTTCAGGATGAAATTTGTGCCGTGATGAAAAACACTCCACTTAGCCTTTCTACTAGGCTTAATGGCAGGCACTTGTCTAAACACTTCAGTGCAAATTCATCCTTGTGAATATCTGTGTAAGATAGATAATATTATTTTCTTCTTTTTATAGATAAAAGAACTAAAGCATGAAGAAGTTAAGTAACATATTCAAGGTTTCACAGCTAATAATGGTAGAATTTGAACCCGGGTTATCAAATTTCAGAGTCCCTGCTGTTCACTTACATCCCATCCTCCCTTAGTGAGTTTTTAGTGACATATAAAGTCATGAACAATTAGGACATCTTTACATACTGTGCCATTAAGACTCTTGGTTTTGTGTGCTGGCAAGACAAATTTCTTGAAAACTCCAACTCTTCTAGTTATTCAAGTTCGGTGTCAAAACTACCTCTACTAGAAGTCTTTAAAACATACTGCTTTGGAAAAAGGAGATTGCATATAAACATCAAAACATATTTCAGAAATTTTCTCAGCTTCCCTGCTCTGCCAATAGGTGGGTTGTTTGAAGTTTGATGGTAGCCCCAGTCTGGTGGGTGCCAGACTGGTTGTCTGGGCAAATTGATAGCAAGATCCCCTCATACCCTCCAGTCTTCCCACCCTTTGTAGCCAGTCCCTTCCATCCCCAAACATTTCAGGACTCACTGTGTTGGGCAGAGCCCGGTTTTCTCCAATTTCTCCAACCTGTGCTCCCCTGAACCCCCACCAAAGGCTTTCCACAGGCTTTCCAGGCCCAAACTGGCCCATGCAGACCCAGCTGCAATGTGACAGATCTGGGCTTAGGAACTAAACAGACACTTCATAAAAGAAGAAATACAATTGATCAACAAACATGAAAAAATGTTCATCATCTCTAACAATTAAAGAAATGCAAATCAGAACTAATCTAAGATTTCATCTCATTCCAGTCAGAATGGCAATTATCAAGAATACAAGCAATAATAATTGTTGTGAGGATGTGGGGGAAAAGGTACACTCATACACTGCTGATGAGACTGCAAATTGGTGCAACCACTATGGAAAGCAGTTTAGAGATTCCTCAGAAAACTCAGAATGGCTCCACCATTTGATCCAGCTATCCCACTTCTTGATTTATACCCAAAGGACTTAAAATTAGCATACTACAGTGATGAAGCCACATCAATGTTTATAACAGGTCAATTCACAATAACTAAACTATGGAACCAACCTAGATACCCTTCAACAGATAAATGTATAAAGAAAATATGGTACATATACACAATGGAACTTTACTCAGCCTTAAGGATGAATGAAATTATGGCATTTGTATGTAAATGGATGGAACTGGAGAATATCATGCTTAGGGAAGTAAGCCAAACCCATAAAACCAAAGGCCGACAAATGTTTTCTCAGATAAGCAGATGCTAACTTTGGATTGTGCAGGGGAGTTAGGGGAAGAAAGGGGGTGCAGGGATGGGAAGGACAGTGAAATGAGACAGACATTATTACCTATATCCATGTATGATTACACTATCAGAATATCAGTGTGACTCTGTACCATGTACAGCAGAGGAATGAGAAGTTGTCTTCCATTTTCATAATTGCTTCTTGAAGCATTTTTATGATTGTTGCTTATATTTTGGACATTTGTTTCAGCTTGATGTTGAGACCTGTTGATGTTCTTATTCATTTTGGTTTGCAATCTTTGTTCTTAGTATGAGTGTTTTTCAATAGGAGACTGGACTTGTGAAGTGTTATAGGACTCTAGATTTTATTTAAATCTCTTATTTTATCAGACTTCTTTTTTTTTTTTTTTTGTACTAGGGATTGAACTCAGGGCCACTCTACTACATGCCCTGCCCTTTTGTATTTTTTTTTTTTTTTATTTTGATACAGGGTCTTGCTAAATTATCCTCGAGGGCCTTAAATTTGTAATCCTCCCACCTTGGTCTCCTCAGTCACTGGGATTATAGGTATGCACCACTGTGCCTAACTCCTCATCAGACTTTACCTCCCTTAAGCCACGTAGACCTAGGGTATTAGGTATGCAAATCAAATGCTCCAAGTCATTTTAAAGACTTGCATTGCTTGTACAATGTCACTTCTGTCATATTCTGTTGGTGAACCAAGCTACAAAGTCAGCCCAGATTCAAGGCGAGAGAAAATAAAAATCTACCTCTAGATATGAAGAATTACAAGGTCACATTACAAAAGGGAATGTAGGATGTATGGATGGTTGTGATCATCTTTAATAATAACCTACAGTAACAGTTATTTTGTTTTAAGGAATTACAGATTACTCTTATTTCATACTTTTGTTTCTTTGTTTTCCTAATTCTTTTTTTTAAATATTTATTTATTTGCTTTTAGTTGTACACAATGTGTTTTTACATGGTGCTGAGGTTTGAACCCAGGCCGCGCATGTGCTAGGCAAGCTCTCTATCGCTGAGCCACAACCCCAGCCCCTTCCTAATTCTTTATATTAAGACTGTGTTTCCTTTCATAGCAAAACAAACAAACAAAAATTTTTAAATTATTCATCAAGAAAACCAGAAAAAAGTCATGTAGGTGCCAAAGTCCACAGTGTCATTTGCTTTGCATGGAATTCAACAACTGTGACCTTTGCTCTTTAAAAATGTAAAATGTGGATCTGGGGTTGTGGCTCAGTGGTAGAGTGCTTGCCTCACATATGTGAGGCACTGGGTTTGAGTCTTAGCACCACATATAAAAAAATGAATAAAATAAAAGTCCATCAACAACTAAAAACTTTTTTTAAAGTAAAATATTTAAAGGTAATCCTTGAGATGGTTTCATGCACTTGGAAATGATGCTCTGCATGTTTCATTTGGCCTGATCATCCAGTTTAAAAGCATGAGAAGCATTTTTTGTTTATTTATTTGTTTTTGTTTTTACCTGCCATCCTTGTCTTTATACAGGTTTAGGCAAGGGAGACAGTCTCACCTGCAATCTATTGGGAGTTGGAAGATATCAAGTTTCACTAACAACTTCTTCTTTCCCATTCCTCCACATATCTTATTTGGGATACACACCTGGAATTCTGTTTTTATGTAACTACTGTGTTCATGAAAATAGCAACTCTGTTTTCCTTGATATGCAATGATGGAGGACAAGGTAAATTAGTGATCTACATGGAGAGCAGAAACTCCTTAAAAGATTGTGAATGTGAGAACATGCATGATTAATTGGATTTTTTATTTTGAGATAGGTCTTGCTGAGTTGTTCTGGTTGACCTTGAACTCTTGAACTCACAGTTCTGCTGCCTCAGCCTCCAGAGTAGCTGGGATTATAGGCATGCACCACCAAGCATGGCTTGCATTTTAAACACTGTGATCAAATTGTACTACCTCAACCCCTGTGGAGGGAAGATTTGGGAAACATTATTTTCTTTATCTATAAAAATTATAACACCTTATCCTAAGGGAACATGGTGGAGTTTTTGGAGTGTTTTCATTTTACTTTTACTTTTCACATGACTGTCAGTGTCTTATTCATAAGATGGGAATAATGATAGCTACATGGCAGAATGTTGTAAGTTAGCTAATAATATCTATACTTTAGGTAGATAGAAAGGGGTTTCTGAGAATCAAATTTGATGATAAATGTGAAAAGAGCATTTTAAAATCTAAGAGAATACTCAAATGTTAACAGTTACTGTTTTTATTCTTTTTAGGCATAGCACATGCTACTGCCTTTAAAAATGAGGAAAACTTAGTTTGAAAATGAGGAAACTTAGTTTTGACATGGTCAGGGACCCCCATGAAAAACAGAACCCCTTAGAACTAAGGGATAAACACCTTTTAGAGAAAATAAGACAGCCACGCTAGTTAGCCCTCAGTCTTATGGGTTTAGCAATCATACTAGAAAATTAGGAGTTAAAAATGCTCCAGTATTCAGGGGTATGGAATGACATGCCACACCAGGAGATGGGAGGCTGGGTGAGTCAACTCAACCTTCTGAGACTGTGGTCAGCAGAAATGCCAGCTCTGGAAATAATATCAGAGACTTTTCCAGATGATAAGGGCAATTCAAGGTAGTGAGGGATAAATGTGTGCATAGAAAAGTCACCCAAATAACCCACTATTACCTTTACCCCATTATGCATGCCCCATATGGCGACTTCAGATGGCAGTGAGACACATAACATAGGAAGACGCATGATGAAGAGGATAGGAGCCACTGAGGCCCCAGCTCTGCATGTGATAACATCAAGAGACGAAGTTTCTGCCTACCTTGTTGATGCCATAAAAATTCTTCCCCTTTGTTCTTTGCTTGAATCAGCCTGTGACATCTATCTCCCATGTGCTCTGTCCCTTCTGCTTCAGGTAGAAGTCACTCTCTTCTTTCCTTTTCTGGAGCCAATCTGGGGTCTCTGCTCCCAGAGTGCTGTCTCTCTTCTGGCTCCAGCAGAAGTCCCTTCATAAAGCCTTGCCTGTGCTTAGGTTCTTTCTCTGTCTGGTTTTTGTTTCTACAACTGTGGATACACGAACCCAAGGTTGCTAATGGTTTCATGGAGATTAATCATTTTCCAACTAGTTAAATGGTACAGCTTTGCTTCAATTTACATATTCTACCTTTTAATTCCTTGATTGTCACTTTGCTTTTATTATTCCCAACTATTTTATCACTTGGAAATATTTTCCAGACTTTCTTGATAACAATAAACTCTATCAAACCTTGCATCAACTATCAAGTGTGTTGGACTATATACGGTGGCATGTGTTGTATCATCCAGGTCATCACTTAAACCAGGAGTCAGCCCATCAGTCTCCACCTGTTTTTATAATGGGACCCAGTTACACTTGATCATATATGTATGGTATGTGTCTGTTTTCATACTGTCATGGCAGGGTTGCATGGTTATCATAGAGACTATAAGCCAGAATATCCTAAAATATTTATTATCTGGCCCTTTGCTGACCTGAATTTTATCATCTCAAATACCACAGAACCAGTGCCTTCAAATAGTTATATTCCATAGTACACGAATCACATTGGCAGGTGCTCTTTTTAGTAATTCACCCCCAGCTGCATCAAGGTTTAAAAACGGACCCCTTAACTCTCCCTTATTCCCCACCCTCCAGGAGATCCTGAACACCAAAGGCATTTATTCTTCGAAAGTCTCTGGCCCCTAATTTCACTGCACATTGAAACAGCATGGAAGGACTTTAGAAATCCTGCCCTTTGGCATCCTTACTCAAGGGATGAAAAAAAAATAAGACCCACAGAAGGGAGGCCACTCCCCTCAAGTTTTGTGCTGGTCGGCAGCTAGATTAGAACCTAGGAATCCAGACTTTGAGTGGCTAAGGTATCCTGAAAACTGAATTAGACTGAATTGCATTTTCCTACTTGTGGGCTGCAGGTGTGAATTTTCATCCAGCTGTTTGGTGCTGGGGAGGAACAGGCCACAGATGCTTCTGGATCATGAGGTATTGTCCAGAAAGTTAACATTAGGACCTGGTTCTTAAGCCTAAATATACCCACCAATATCCTGTTGTTTTTCTAAGAAAAATGACAAACAAAAGGACAGACTGCACTCTTCATTGTGGTCTGTTTAGCCTTGATTTCCCTCATGGATAAGTAGAGTGTTGATGATTCTATCTGACCTGACATTGTGGAGGTCTCAGAAGACCAGGCCAGGCTATGACAGCTGTTAAATAACATATGTGAGCTCACCAAGGGGAGAAAGTTCAAGGAGGGTGAGACTAGGTTATTGTTTTGGTTTCTGAGTGTCTTTGTGTTCTCTCTCTGCATAAAAAGCACACTTTTTACATTTATTGGTTTATCAGCTATGTGGAGTTTGTATAGTTCTGTGAGAAAAACCAAGTTTTGTGTTTGGGGCACCTGGGTCCATTTGCTGGACTTGTAGGATTCTATGGCTCAGTTTGCCTATGTAAACAGCTCTGCCCCCAAGTGCAATTAAGTTTGTCAAGGTTTTCATGGAAAATCCAGGCTAAAAACATCAAAGTTTCAACAGTCAGTCAGGTTAGTAGGAAAGGTCAGGGCAAGGGCATGAATAAGAGAGTAGTATAATTGGATGGTCCTTTGGTTTTTAAAACCAATGATACTGAACTTTTAGGAGAATTGAACTTTTGGGTGACACTGATGATACTTCACAGGACTGGGCATAGAATCTGATTTGTCTCTGCCCAGCATTTCTTCTCCATTCTAGTGACAGCAGCAATGGTCTCTTTCCTTTAGGGAAGTACCCCCTCCTTATGCCATGCAGCTTCAGCTTGAATCACAGGGATTTTTCTCCTCTGTAGTCATAGATGTAGTTATGTGATTCAAGCCAGGCTAATTTACATCTAAGCACAGAGGTTGATGGAGCAGAGACCCCTGGTAGAAATGCAAACCTTGTTGGGGAGTTGCCTAAATCTGCCCTGGGCCCAGTCTTTCTAAGTCTGCTTGCTTGGAAATTTTTTTTTGCTTGTCTGTGTGTGTGTGTGTGTGTGTGTGTGTGTGTGTGTGTGTGTGTGTTTTACTTAAGTTGGTAGTTTTCTGTTCTGTTGTTTACAGAATGTTTAAATAATACCAAGGGACACAGAATAGCTGGGCCTAACATATGTAATCTTATATATTTAACAAAAACACCATGAGGTATATATTAATAATTTTGTTGCATGCATGAGGAAATTAGGGAGAGCTAATTTGCCATGGTTTACGCTGGTAAGAAAGGAAATAGCTAAGTTTGGAGCTCAGTATTGTCATATCCTAGATTCATGAATGCAGTGTGCATTTGAGGGCAGGTGTCAGCAGTCTGGGTCTCAGAAAGCACCCACGAACATTTTAGTAAAGCCAAGTACTCTGTAAGAAACAGGAGCCAGCACCAATACTGCCCCTTTCTTATTTCCTGGAAGCAGTATCTCTTCACATAGAAAGGTTAAGTTGCATTGCTCACAGTCAAAAATCATTTTGCAAGTGAGGGAACCTTGCTCCAGATATGTTAAATGGATTTCGACACATGGCAAGGTCAGATAACTCTAGGTCACATAGCAAGAGTTTGCTGTTAGTGCCAGATCAGGGATCAAGATCAGGGATTTTTGATTCCTTATGCAGCTCTCATTGCCTTGATTTCTTCTGGGAATGACATGTTGTGATTTCCCAAAACATTATAGTGGAGTTGGATGAGATGCACATTTAACTTTTGTGAATTTAAATTTAAACAGTTGCCAATGAAAACAGACAGGGACAGAGAAGTGGCAAAATTTTAATATTGTAAGTGATTCCATCTGTTAGTCTGGCTGTGAGATGGAAAAGGTGAGTACAACTAGCACAGTGGGTTTTTGGTCTCACAGAGCTCTTACTGTGAGTATCTAACCATGCTCGGTGATCAGGTGCTTTATGTTTCTTTATTTTTAACTCATCAACATAGACCTTGAAACACAGTTGATGTATTTCCACTGACCTCTCTCCCTCCCAAACTCTAGCTGTCTGTTGTGTGAATGATACCGAGGAAAAACTGATGATGCTGGTGGACTTCCTGCAGGTGGTGGTGCAATTTACAAACAGAAACATTTTCAAAGATTATTTGGACGATGGTTATTATTTTCTCAGTGTACTGATTTTAGAATTTCAGCCCCATAGATGTTGCATCTCCAAGTCCTACCGTAGTGGAGGCAGTAAAATATAATGCAACCGTAACAGGCATCGTCTCTTCATTCAGAAGAATCCATATTCCTATGCTGGTTCTGTGTGTGATTCTGAACAATCCTTCATTTCCTCATATTATAGGAAAATATTGATGCAAAATGTTTTGCATAATTTCATACCTACATTATGTATTTAAATGCTTTCTATTAATACAGTTATTAGAACTATTCAAGGAAATTTTAGTGCTGGTGGTACAGGTGCTGCAGAGAGGAGGAGGGATCCAGAGCTCTAGAGTTCAGCAATGGAGGATGTGACTCTGATATCAAGTTGAGATCTCGATCTCTGATTATGATAATATAGGTATTGTCTTCCATTTGTTTCACTTATTTCATTCATTGCCTTTTGCATTAAAATAACTTTCAAAAACTGAATGACTTATAAGTGTGTGTATATGTACAGATTTAGCTCATAAGTCTGTGGGTCTGTGGTGGTTCTGGTCCCTTGTGGGCTTGTTCTCCATCTATGTTAACTGTGGGCTGGATAAGCTAATCTCAACTGGGCTCTCTTGCACATACATCAATCAACGGTTTGTAGGCTCCTCAAGGATAGTTTTGGCTTGTACAGTCGAACTTTCCTCCAGCAGGCTAGCTCAGGTTTGTTCATATGGGGGTGGCAAGGTTCCATAACAGACAGGGAAGCACACACTGCCTCTGGGAGCTGAGGCTCAGAATTAGCACCGTATCACTTTCTCCATATTCTATTGGCCAGAGCAAATCACAGCAAGCCCTAGATTCAAGGGTGAAAATGAGATTCATTTTGATGAGATACACTGCCATTTTTAAGGAGAAACATAATTGGAGCCATTTTTTTAAAATTAAGTTTTTATAACTTTAGATACCTTAGTTTGAGTCAGTGGGGTTTCTCCAGACAAGAGTTTGTCTTCCATGGGAGACAGTTCAGGTTCTCTGTTAGCTTACTGGACCAACACAGGTAGGCCACCAGGATTCCCTTTGTTCTATTTCCCTCTGACAGGATCCTGACATTGAGATAAGTTGTTTTTCTTTTCTTTTTTCTTTTTTTTTTTTTTTTTTGATAACAAATAGAGATCTGGTCCTGTTAGAACTTGACCTAGAGAGGCAACCATTTGTTTTAGATTTATAAGAAAATGCTCTGCCTGTTTGTTCATAAAATGTGGTCATCTGGACATGGCTTGAATTTACAAATGCATTTGTCAATTAGGATTTCTCAAAAATGCCATTTGCTTCTCTGAATAATAAGTGAATAGTCTTTTCCTTCATGGTGGTCAGAAGGGAACATAGATACATATATGGCAGAACATGTGATGTTTGATAGCTGTGGCATCATGCTTTGTTTTTTTCCTTAGAACTGGTAGGAGTGGTGGTCATGGTGATGGCCCTGGTGTGTGTGTGTGTGTGTGTGTGTGTGTGTGTGTGTGTGTGTGTGTGTGTTTGAGAATAAAGAAACTTAGAGTGCCCAGCAAATGATCTCTGGACAGAACGGTAGCTTACCATCACCAGGGAGCAGCCAAGAGGTCCTACAGTGCTCTGTGGCTGCTGCTGCAGGTGGTGCAGGTGCTGCTGTTAGTGAGAGGAGGAGGGATCCACAGCTCTAGAGTCCAGGAATGGAGGATGTGTCTTTCCAATACTGTGTTACAGAGTCACTGAGGGCATCACACTTGGAAATACAAATAATACTGCTGTTGGTTGCACACAGGGGTAGAAAATGAAGTTTGTAGCCATGGCTTCTGTTTTAGTCCTATATTTAAAAATTTTTATTGAACTATGACATATATGCAAAAATCTACGTAGATCACAAAATTCAAGTTGGTTAATTTTCTTTGTATGAACTCACTGTATAACCAGCTCCTACACCAAGAAAATACAAAACATTAAGAAAGACCACAAAGTTTCCTCTCATGCGCATCCCAGTCACCATTACTTCTCAAAATTAACCACTGTACTGCTTTCTAACAGCATAATCAGTTTTGCCAGTTTTTCTGCTTTAAATAGATGGATTCATGCATATTCTCTTTTTCTCTCTTTCCTGGTTTCTTTCACTCAGCATAATGATTTTGAGATTGAAGCAAAGTGTTTTATTCTATCAGTAGTAATTTCCTTTTCATTTCTAACTAGTATTCCATTGTATCAGATAATTCACGATTTGTTTTCCATTCATCTATGGATGGCTTTTGGAGTTGCTTCTAGGTTTGGTCTATTCTAACTAAGCTACTGTGAACATTTGACATGTAAGCCTGTATGAGCATGCTTTTTGTGGATTGAGTAGAATGACTGGGCTTTATGGCAGGTACAGATGTAATATTTTAAGAATTAGAAAAACTTTTTAGTAAGTGATTATACTATTTTACAGTCCAATCAAAAGAGTACGAGAATTATAGTTTTCCCCTATCCTTGCTAGTATTTTATATGGTCAGTAATTCTGATTTTAGGCATTTAGAAATTTGTATAGAAGTATATTCTATTGTGGCTTAAATTGCATTTTTTTTCTGTTGGCTAATGATATTGACCATCTCTTTATGTGCTCATTTGGCATTTTTATATCTTCTTGAGAACATGTCTAATCATTTTGTTTATTTTTCTGTTAGATCATGTGTCTTTTATTTTTAATTGTGATAATTCTCTGTTTTCTGGATATAAGTCCTTTGATATTTGTGCTTCAAGTGTCTTCTTCCAGTCAGTGACTTTCTTTTATTTTTTTTTTCTTCTTAACCTCTTATTGGTAGCTTATAAAGAGGAAAGTTTTTTCATTTTCATAAATCCCAATTCATCAGTTTTAATGTTTTATGTGTTATATTTCCTATGTCAGAAACTTTTGTCTACTTCAAGGTCATAAATACATCATTTTCCCCACTTTTGTCTACTTCAAGGTCATAAATACATCATTTTCCCCATAGTGTTAAGAGTTTTAGGGGCTGAGACTGTGTAGCCAAGTGGTAGAGCACTAGCCTAGAGTTTTAGGTTTTACATTTAGATTCATGATTCACTTTGAGTAAATTTTTATTTATGGTGAAAGAATCAATTTTCATTTTTCCCCACATGGATTTGTTGAGAAGATTTTCCTTTGTTTATTTAAATAAACTTAGAAATGTCAAAAATTAATTAAGCAAATATATATAGGTCTACTTCTAGACCATTGTGATCCAGGATCACCTATAGCAAATGATTTTAATTACTATAGCTTTGTAAGTTTTGAGATCAGAAGAATTCTCCAAAGTTGCTCTTTTCTTTAAAAACTTGTTTGAAACTCTGAGATCTTTGAATCTCCAAATAAATTCTAGAGTCATGCTGTTAAATTCTGCAAAAATCCTGCAGGAAATTTATTTGGGATTGTATTAGCCTACCTATCAATTGGATGATAATTTTCAACTTAACAATATGAGTCTTCTAATTCATGTGCTTGACATATCCTATTAACTTAGGTCTTCCTTAATTTTTCTCTCAATGTTTTATGGTTTCCTCAAGATACTGGGTGCTCTTTTAATAATTATTCTTAGGTATATTTTATGTTGTTTAAAACCACAGTAAATAAAATTTTTAAAATTTCATTTTGCAATAGTTTGTTTCCACATTAGAAAATATAATATGTTTAAAATATAAACCTTGAATTTTACAACCCTGATGAACATTTTTAATTGGTTCTCATAGTTGTTTTGTAGATACTTGGGGATTTTCTATGTAAAAAATCATATCATCTGCAAACAGTGACAGTTTTCTTTTTCCTTTCTAATTTTGTATAATTTTTTCTTTTTTTTTCTCACCTTATTATAATGGCTAGTAAAATATAGAGCAGAAGTGATAAAAATGCTCATCCCTGGATAAAGTAATTCTTTTGTTTACCTTTAACTATAATGTTAGATGTAGGTTTTTCATAGATGCAATTTATTATAATTTCTAGTTCATTTGGAGCTTTTATCATAAATAGTGCTAAATATTTTCCAATTCTTTTCTGAATATATTGAAATTTATTCTTGTAATGTAGTGAATTACATTGATTTTTTTTAATGTTAAGCTAACCTTGTATACTTCGTATCAATCTGACTTTGTCATGATTCATTATCCTTTTTCCATATTGTTGGGTTTGATTTGCTAAAAATTGCTTAAGAATTTTGCATCTATCCACAGAAAGGATATTCTTCTGTAATTTTCTTTATTGGTAATGTCATTGTTAGATTTTAATATTAACATTATAAAATCCCTCCTGCTGTTTTTTGAAACATTTGAATGATATTGATGCTATTTCTTTCATGATTATTTGATATGACTCAATATCATAGATATACCTCTGGGCTTGGAATTTTGTTTTGAGCAATTTTATGTGAAATTTACATTCTAAACCATATATATTCAATTATTCATATTTTCTGTTTATTCTTCTGTCAATTTTTGGAAATTGCACTTTTTCACTTAAGTTGTCGAATTGTTAACATAAAGGCATAAAGTTATGACATCTACTTTTTTGTGTGTGTCTGGTGCTGGGAATTTAACCCAGGGCTGTGTGCATGCTAGGCAAGCACTCTACCACTGAGTTACATCGACAGCCCGAATGTTGTAACATTCTACAATTATCTTTTCAATGTTTGTGGTGACAACCTCCTTTTTATTCCTGTTACTAATTATTTGTGTTATCACTCTTACTTATCGATCTGTCTAGCTACAAGTTTCTCAATCTTATAGACAATCTCAAAAACATTATTAGCTTCTAAGTTTTCTCTGTTTTGCTATCCATTTTTTATTTCACTAAAAATTTAAGGTGAAACATTATATTATTGGCTTTAGAGTATTCTTCTTTTCTAAAATAGTCATTTAAAGTTATCAATTCTCCTCTAAGCATTTATTTAGTATTATATCACACATTTTCTATGTGTTGTTTGTGAAGGTTAATTTTATACATCAAATTAGTTGGGCTATGATGCCCAGTTGTTGGATCAAACACTAGTCTAGTCTAGTGGAGGTATTTGTGCATGTAATTGACCTTTACAATCAGACTGGAAGTAAAGTCGGTTGCCTTCTATGATTTGGATGGTCTTTATACAATCATTTAAAACCCTTAAAACCAAAAACTGAGGTTTCCCCAAAAGAAGGAATTGTGCATCATGATTACACAGAAACTGAGTTTCTAGTTTCTACCTTCCCCTGCAGATTTCAAATGCAAGATGGCAACAGGAACATTTACCTTCAGTTTCCAACCTGCCAGCCCGACCTGCAAATTTTAGACTTGCCATCTCCCACAATTACATAAATAAATTCAATAAAATCTCTCTTCCTACCCTCTCTTTTTCCTTTCCTCCCTCTCAATATACATCCTATTGGTTCTGTTTCTCTGAAGAGTCCTAATACAATTGTATTTTTGTTGTTATTCTATTGAAAATATTTTCTAATTTCTTCTTTTACCAACAAATTATTTAGGAATATAATGTTTAGATGATATATACTTAGGCTCTTTCTGGATATATTTTTATTGATTTGAATTCTATTGTATTCAGAGGATGTACTTGGTAATATTTCCATGCTTTAACATTATTATGATTTATTTTATGGCTTAACATGGTTGATCTTGGAGAAGGCACCACAAAAACTTGAAAAATTATGTATTCTGCCTTTGTTGAATGTTGCATTGTATGAATGTCAATTAGGTTGAGGTGTTTGAAGATAGCTAAGTCTTTCCTGATATTTTAATGTCAGTTCACTGTTAATTATTGAAAAAAAAATGGTGTTAATACCTCCTAACTGTAATCGAACAGTGGTCTAACGCTGCCTTTAATTCTTCAATTTTTGGCCCATGCAGTTTGAGATTCTGTTATTAAGTGAAAACAACATCCATATGATTTCCTTTTCATTAAGCAATCTTCTCAGGAAATACTCTTTTTCAAGAAGTTTATGTCTTTGGTATTTTAAGATTTTTTTCTTCTGATAGAAAAATAACCATTGTAGCTTGGTTTTTTTTTTTTTTTTTTTGTTGTTGTTGTTTTTTGATACCAGGGTTTGAACCCAGGGACACTTAACCATTGAGCCACATCCCAAGCCTCTTTTTATTTTCTATTTTTAAAATTTGTTTTAATTAGTTGCACATGATGGTAGAATTCATTTCGACACGTTGTGTACAAATGGAGCACAACTTCTCATTCCTCTGGCTATAAATGGTGCAGTCACACCAGTATTGTAATCATACATGTAATATAGTGTAATAATATCTGTCTCATTTCTACTGTCCTACCCATCCACACAGCTCCACCCCTCCCCTCACTCCCCCTGCACAATCGAAACTTCCTTCATTCTTTTCTACCCCTGCCCCAACTGTGGATCAACATCCACTTATCAGAGCAAACATTCAGCCTTTGTTTTTTTAAGATTGACTTATTTCACTTGGCATGACAGTCTTCAGTTTCATCCACTTATCAGCAAATGCCATAATTTCATTCTTCTTTATGGCTAAGTAATATTCCATTGTGTATATGTACCACATTTTCTTTATCCATTTATCTATCGAAGGGCATCTAGGTTGGTTCCATAGTTTAGCTATTGTGAATTGAGCTGATATAAACATTGATGTGGCTGTGTCATTGTAGTATGCTGATTTTTAGTCCTTTGGGTATAAACTGAGGAGTGGGATAGCTGGGTCAAATGTTGGTTCCATTCCAAGTGTTCTGAGGAATATCCATACTGCTTTCCATAGTGGTTGCACCAATTTGCAGTTCCACCAGCAATGTGTGAGTGTACCTTTTTCTCCACATCCTTTCCAGCAATTATTATTGCTTGTATTCTAATAATACATAGCCCAACTATGTATCTTCTAAACTCCTCTGACATTTCTTCCACTGTGTTTTCTATGGATTCTATTGTTGGAATATTTTGGTTTGTTGAGGCATTTTGTTTCCTTGTTTTTTTTTCATGTTGTTTTTGTGTCTTCCCATCTAGCAGTATGGATCTGAGGCAATACAGTTTCTGCCCTGTGGTCTTATAGTGTCCCTGAAGGCTTTCAGTATGTCACCTTTAAGGGGGAGACAAATATTAACAGCACCCAATGCAAACAATATACAGCTTTAAACCAAATAGCTCCTATTAAGGTGTCTAGAGTTTTGTTGCAATAAACAGAAATGATGTGTTCAATTATTGTCTACAATATAAATAGTAAGTTTGCTAAAACGGTTTACCATTTCTAATTAAGGACAATGAGGGAACAGAAGTAATGTAAGATATAATGTTTATGAGGGAGAAGGAGAGAAGTTAGAGGTCAAAATTTATAGTAAAAGCAAGGGAGGAATTAATAGAGGTTGGCTGTTAGTATGAGAGAAGTGAGAAAGAGAATCCAGGGAGACATTTAGGTGAGAGGAAAAAACATATACAGGTTTAAAAAAAAGTAAAAATATAAGCTACAAAACAAAACTGTAATATACTATTCAGACATCCTATTACTCAATAAATTGATGCATGAAACATATTTGGATTTAAAGATGGTAGAGATGTGAGAGATAGGGCAAAAGAGAGAGAAAAAAAGGAAAGTCTCAGTGGAAAATTGAATTATAGCTTCCATTGGCTTTCAAAAATTTTCTCAGCTTCTCTTCTCTGCTGATAGGTGGGGTTGTCTGAAGTTTGATGGTAGCTCCAGCCTAGTGGATGCCGGGAAGAGTGGGTGGGTGACCCTCATCCAGTCTTCCCACCCATTGTAGCTGGCCCCTTCCATTTCTGTGTACTTCAGGACTCCTTGAGCTGGAAAGAGCCCAGTTTTTTACAGTTTCTCTAACCTGAGCTCCCCCCAGGGAATTGCCCCTAGTCTCTGGAGTTCCACGGGCTTGCTAGACCCAGAGTGGCCCACACAAGCCCAGCTGCAATATGACGGATCTGGGCTTCAGCTTCCCCAGGTTCAGCCTTGCTGTAGTCCCAAGATCTCCATGGTGTTTCAACTTGCAGGGAGATGACCAGGTATGCATTAACACAAATGAGTGACCCTGGAAAGAGGCAGCCAGATGGCAGCCACTAGCACACCCAGCAGAAAACCCTCAGGTAAACCAGACCTGCAGGTCCCTGACAATTGATCTCTAAGCCCTGGCTAGTGTCCCCAGACTGAGATGGCAGCAGTGGCGGTGGCAAATGTGCAGGCTATGCGGGTACTGTGACAATGGACTTCCAGGCTCTGCAGGCTAATGGCAGGCAATCTGCAGGTGGACATATGGGAAATGAGCAATGGGCAGGCAAGAAGCAGGCAAATGGGCAAATGGAGGATGATAGCTGCAGTTAGCGAGCAATCTCCACATCCCAGCTTCTTTTTATTTTTTATTTTGAGATAGGGTCTTGCTAAGTAGCTAAGGCTGGTTTTGAACTTTTGATCCTCCTGCCTAAGCCTCTATTCTAGCTTTTTTTTTTTTTTTTTTTGACTTTTTTTTTTTAATTTTTATAATTTTTAATATGTACAACTCATAGTGCATATATTTAGTATCTTTTTACATACAACTGTTTGTATACAAAGTATATTCGTACAATTTAGGTCTTCAATCATGCATTAAGGAAAATGATATCCGTCTCATTCAACCACCTTTTTTTCCCCCCCTCCCTCCCCTCTTGCTCCCTCCCTTACCCTCCCTTCCCTTGACCATTCTAGTGTTCCTCTAATCCTCCTATGTACCCCATCCAACAATACTTTGAAATAGCCTCCTTATATGAGAGAGAACATTTGGTACTTGGATTTTTGAGACTGACTAACTTCACTTAGCATTATGTCTTCCAACTTCATCCATTTACCTGCAAATGCCATTAATTTGTTTTCTTTTATTGCTGAGTAAAATTCCATTGTGCGTATATACCACATTTTCTTAATCCACTCATTTACTGAGGGACATCTAGGTTGATTCCACAACCTAGCTATTGTGAATTGTGCAGCTACAAACATTGAGATAGCTGTGTCACTGTAATATGCTGTTTTTAAGTCCTTTGGGAATAGACCCAAGAGTGGGATGACTGGGTCATAGGATGGTTCCATTCCCAGTTTTCCAAGAATCTCCATACTGCTTTCCATAACGGTTGCACCATTTTGCAGTCCCACCAGCAATGTATGAGTGTGCCTTTTTCTCCACATCCTCTCCAACATTTATTGTTGCTTGTGTTCTTGATGGCTGCCATTCTGACTGGAGTGAAGTGAAATCTTAGAGTAGTTTTGATTTGCATTTCTCTAATTGCCAGCGATGTTGAACATTTTTTCATGTATTTGTTGATTAATCGTGTATCTTCTTCTGAGAGGTGTCTTCTCAATTCCTTAGCCCATTTATTGATTGGGTTATTTGTTTTTTTAGTGTAAAGTTTTTTGAGTTCTTTATATATTCTAGAGATTAGTGCTCTATCTGATGTGCATGTATTAAATATTTGTTCCCAATTAGTTGGCTCTCTATTCACCTCACTGATTGTTTCTTTTGCTGAAAAGAAGCTTTTTAGTTTAAATCTATCCCATTCATTAATTCTTGGTAGTAATTCTTGCGCTACAGGATTCTTATTAAGGAACTTGGGGCCTAATCCAACATGTTGGAAATTGGAGCTTACTTTTTCTTCTATTAGGTGTATTGTCTCTGATCTAATTCCTAGGTCTTTGATCCACTTTGAATTGAGTTTTGTGCATAGTGAGAGATAAAGGTTTAATTTCATTTTGTTGCATATGGATTTCCAGTTTTCCCAGCACCATTTGTTGAAGAGGCTATCCTTTCTCCACTGTACATTTTTGGCACCTTTGTCTAATATAAGATAGCTGTAATTAAATGTATTAGTCTCTGTATCCTCAATTCTGTACCATTGGTCCACCAGTCTGTTTTGGTGCCAATACCATGCTGTTTTTGTTACTATTGCTCTATAGTATAATTTAAAGTCTGGTATGGTGATGCCCCTGCTTCACTTTTCTTGCTCAGGATTGCTTTGGCTATTCTGGGTCTCTTATTTTTCCAGATGAATTTCATGACTGCTATTTCTATTTCTTTGAAGAATGACATTGGGATTTTGATAGGAATTGCATTAAATCTGTATAATGCTTTTGGTAGTATGGACATTTTGACAATATTAATTCTACCTATCCAAGAGCAAGGTAGGTCTTTCCATCTTCTGAGTTCATCTATAATTTCTTTCTTTAGTGTTCTATAATTTTCGTTATACAGGTCTTTCACCTCTTTTGTTAGGTTGATTCCCAGGTATTTTATTTTTTTTGATGCTATTGCAAATGGGGTATTTTTCATCATTTCCCTTTCAGAGTCTTTGTCGCTGATGTACACAAATGCCTTTGACTTATGTGTATTGATTTTGTATCCTGCAACTTTGCCAAATTCGTTTACTAGTTGTAAAAGTTTTCTGGTAGAGTTTTTTGGGTCTTCTAGGTAGATTATCATGTCATCAGCAAATAGTGCTAATTTGAGCTCTTCTTTTCCTATCTTGATCCCTTTAATTTCTTTCGTCTGTCTAATTGCTCTGGCCAGAGTTTCCAGTACTATGTTAAATAGCAGTGGTGAAAGGGGACATCCCTGTCTTGTTCCAGTTTTTAGAGGGAATGCTTTCAATTTTTCTCCATTTAAGATAATGTTAGCTCGGGGCCTTGCATAAATAGCTTTTATTATGTTAAGATATGTTCCTGATATTCCTAGTTTTTCTAGTGTTTTGAACATAAAGGGGTGTTGTATTTTGTCAAATGCTTTTTCTGCGTCAATTGAGATGATCATATGATTTTTGTCTTTAAGTCTATTGATGTGATGTATTATGTTTATTGATTTCCGAATATTGAACCAGCCTTGCATCCCTGGGATAAACCCCACTTGATCGTGGTGCACTATCTTTTTGATATATTTTTGTATCCGATTTGCCAGGATTTTGTTGAGGATTTTTGCATCTATGTTCATTAAAGATATGGGCCTGAAGTTTTCTTTTTTGGATGTGTCTTTGCCTGGCTTTGGAATTAATGTAATATTGGCCTCATAGAAAGAGTCTGGAAGAGCTCCCTCTTTTTCTATTTCTTGAAATAGTTTGAAGAGCATTGGTATTAGTTCTTCTTTGAAAGTCTTATAGAACTCGGCTGTAAACCCATCAGGTCCTGGACTTTTCCTTGTTGGTAGCTTTTTGATGACATCTTCTATTTCTTCGCTTGTAATTGATCTATTTAAATTATGTATAGCCTCCACATCCAGTTTAGGCAAATCATATGACTCTAGAAATCTGTCAATGCATTCAGTATTTTCTATTTTATTAGAGTACAAGTTTTCAAAGTAATTTCTAATTATATTCTGTATATCTGAGGTGTTTGTTGTGATATTCCCTTTTTCATCACGAATGTTAGTAATTTGAGTTTTTTCTCTTCTTCTTTTCGTTAGCATCGCTAAGGGTCTGTCAATTTTGTTTATTTTTTCAAAGAACCAACTTTTAGTTTTGTCAATTCTTTGAATGGTTTCCTTAGTCTCAATTTCATTAATTTCTGCTCTGATTTTAATTATTTCCTGTCTTCTACTGCTCTTGGTGTTGGTCTGTTCTTCTTTTTCTAATGCTTTGAGGTGTGATGTTAAGTCATTTATTTGTTGGTTTTTTTTCCTCTTAAGGAATGAACTCAGTGCAATGAATTTTCCTCTTACTACTGCCTTCATAGTGTCCCAGAGATTTCTATATGATGTATCTGTGTTCTCATTTACCTCTAGGAATTTTTTGATCTCCTCTTTGATGTCTTCTTCAACCCCTTGTTCATTCAGTAGCATGTTGTTTAGCTTCCAGTTGATGGAGTAGTTTTTCTTATTCCTTGTTTTGTCGTTGATTTCCAATTTCATCCCTTTATGGTCCGATAGCATGCAGGGTAGTATCTCTATTTTTTTATATTTGCTGAGAGTTGCCTTGTGACATAATATATGGTCTATTTTGGAGAAGGAGCCATGTGCTGCTGAGAAAAATGTGTATTCGTTTACTGAGGGATGAAATATTCTATATATGTCTGTTAGGTCTAAATTGTTAATTGTTTTGAGGAGGCTTAAAGTTTCTTTGTTTAGCTTTTGTTTGGATGATCTATCCATTGGTGAGAGAGGTGTGTTGAAGTCCCCTAGAATAACTGTGTAGTGGTCTATTTTACTCTTGAACTTAAGAAGCGTTTGTTTGATGAATGTAGGTGCTCCATTATTTGGGGCATACAGATTTATGATTGTTATATCCTGTTGATGGATGGTTCCCTTAAGTAATAAGAAATATCCATCTTTGTCCCTCTTGATTAATTTTGGTTTGAAGTCTACCTTATTTGATATGAGAATGGAAACCCCTGCTTGCTTCCGCCGGCCATGTGAGTGATAAGACTTTTCCCAGCCTTTCACTTTCAGTCTGTTGATGTCTTTTTCTATGAGGTGTGTTTCTTGGAGACAGCAAATTGTTGGGTCATTTCTTTTAATCCATTCTGATAATCTGTGTCTTTTGATTGGCGAGTTTAGGCCATTAACATTCAGGGTTATTATTGAGATGTGATTTTTATTCCCATCCATTTTTATTTGACTTATGGTCTTTAGCTTGATTTGGTTTCTCTTCTGGTTGGTATTTCCTTTAGTTTAATATCTCCCTTTGTTGATTTTCGTTATCATCTTTCTCTTCTTCTTCATGAAAAATGTTGCCCAGGATGTTCAGAAGTGCTGGCTTTCGAGTTGTGAAATCTTTTAACTTTTGCTTGTCGTGGAAGGTTTTTATTTCATCTTTGAATCTAAAGCTCAATTTTGCTGGATATAAGATTCTTGGTTGACATCCCTTTTCTTTCAGAGCTTGAAATATGCTATTCCAGGATCTTCTTGCTTTTAAGGTCTGGGTTGAAAAATCTGAACATAATCTGATTGGTTTCCCCCTATATGTAATTTGCTTCCTTTCTCTTGTGGCTTTTAGTATTCTCTCCTTGCTCAGTGTATTAGGCATTTTCATTATAATGTGTCTAGGTGTGGCTCTGTTGAGATTTTGTTTGTTTGGTGTTCGGTATGCCTCTTGAACTTGGTTTTCCATTTCATTCCTCAAGCTTGGAAAATTTTCTGTAATTATTTCATTAAATAGATTACTCATTCCTTTGGCTTGAAACTCTGCCCCTTCCTCTACGCCAATCACTCTTAAGTTTGGTCTTTTTATGCTGTCCCATAATTCCTGGATGTTATGTTCATGATTATTAACAAGTTTTGCTGTATGGTTTAAATTCTTCTCTAAGACATATATTTTGTCTTCATTGTCTGAGGTTCTATCTTCCAGATGGTCTATTCTGTTGGAGATGTTTTCAATTGAGCTTTTATTTTGGTTTATTGCTTCTTTCATTTCTGGAATTTCTGTTTGGATTCTCTTTAGAGCCTCTATTTCCCTATTGAAGTAATCTTTTACTTCCTGTATTTGTTTTTGGAGTTCTTTGTCAAAATGATCTTTTGCCTCCTGTACCTGCTCCCTCATCTCATTTTTGAGTTCATTCTTAAGTTCCATAAACATTTGGCATATGTAATTTCTAAATTCCATCTCTGGCATTTGACCAACTGTGCTTGCCATGACATCTGCCGATGAGGTATCTTGATTTGTTTGTGTCATTTTCTTTCCTTGTTTTTTCATGTTGTTTGTGTGTCTATTCTTCCTGCACTGTGGGACCTTGACTGTTTCGATTTTACCTTAAAGCCTTATGTTGTTCCTGTAGTACAATGCTATCAGATCACCTTATAATTCCTTTATACTTTTAAAACCTAACACTTTCTATTCAGAAAATCCAAGTTTGGTCACAATGTACAGATTTTGTTATCCCAGATATTATTTCCAATTTACTCTGTACGTTTCTGATAGGGTTTTATAGCTTCAAGTATTGGATACAGAGGTGTTATGTTTAGGAAGAAGGAAGTATCTTGAATTGTTCTTTCTTGGAAAGTATGAAAAGAGATATCTATTGAAATGGTTTAGTGGAAGTGGTTTAGTATCAGTAGACGATGGAAGAAAGAGAATGGGGTTGACAATTAGGTAAAAAGATCAATTTATATATATAGTAAGTTGGAAAAGAAAAAAAATGATAAAGAGTAGGAATTGGTGTAAGAGAGAGGAGAGAGAGAATCAAGGAAATACAGAGTAAACTATATATAACACCACTTTGCTACCCAGTTCAATTGCGCCGGTTCTAGAAATCCCAAGTTTTGCGTATAACTTGTTTTTGGCTCTGTTTAGTATGCACTGGCAGGATGTAAACATGAAAGATGAAGGAGGAAGAAAAGATACAAGGGTGAGAAGGAGTAAAAGAATGAAAGAAAAAAGGGAGCGGAAGCAGATAAACACACTAACAATCAATGCGGAAGGAAAAAAAAAAAAAAAAAAAAAAAAGCAGAACAAAACAAAGCCAAAAAAAGAAAAAGAAAAATAAACAAACAAACATACAAACAACAACAACAACAAAAACCCCTCCCTGCAATCCAGAAAATCAAGCAGACCAATAAAAAGAAAGGGAAAAAAAAAAAAAAAAAAAAAAAAAAAAAGTCAAACCCCAAGTCTCAGACAAAATGGGCCCTGGGAAGCCCCCCTCTTTTTTTCCTTTCCAGTTCAAACCAATTGCTATTGGATCACAGTCTGTGATCCTGTCAGTGAAATCAAGGCTGCATCCTAGGCCAGCGGCTGCACGGTTCAGTGAAGGAGTGGCCCAGGGGGACTGTGTGTGTCAGCAGATGAATGGCGCCGGGAAGGGGGATCTTCCAGAAGGCACCCCCCTCCCCAAGCCCACCCACAGTTGCAGTCCCCTGTGGCCGCTGTGCCAGCCTCAGAAACGCCTTCCCCTGCTGACCAACCAAGTCTCACCCAATTGTGCGTTGTCTTCAGAGAGCTGGAGAGTCCCTGGGTGGATGCAGCAGTCGCTCTCCGTCTCCTCCCCTTTGTCAGGAACAGCCCCTGCAGCTTTCAAAGATGGCGGCGCTCTCCTTCCAGTCAACAGCAGCTCCGCAGACTCCCAGACTCCCGTATCCTTGCCGATCGCACCGGGAAGCCACACCGAGGGTCGCGTCAGGCGGAGTGTGGATTCGAACTGGTGTGTGGACCCGCGGTCTCCCGTGGCTCCCCAGCACCAATCCCGCCGGCTGTTATCGCTGGTTTTTATCGCGGTTTCACGCTAGTGTGCAGTGAGTTTGGCTGGGGTTGCAGCAGTAGCGCGGTCTCCTCACCCTGACCTTGTTTCGCACGGCTTGTGCACCGCCCAGGCGGTTTTGCAGGAGCCTCGCGGCTCCAGCCGCTGCAGACAGCTTGTCTCTTTCTCTCTCTGGTAGTGGTAATCAAACCATCCAGGATATCGGTATTTTCAGTCCATATATATATAATGAAAGGCAATTTATCTGCTTTGTTGGATTCTTTCTACGGAACTGTCCTGAAGTGCGGCTTCCTCTAATCCGCCATCTTGGATCTCCCTATTCTAGCTTTTTAATGCTCATTATCTCCCCTCATTTCCTTTCAGTCTATCTTTGCCTTTATATGTAAAGTGTGTCCTTCTAAGGCAACATATGGTAAGTTCTTGCTTTTTCAAAAATCTACTGTGTTTCTACCTTTTAACTGAGTTTTCTGTAAATCATTAACATTTAATGTAGCTACTGACATGGTTGGATTGAAATCTATGATTTTATTTTTTTTTTTGGTTTGTTAACTTTGCTTCCCTTTTCTTTCTTCCCTGCCCCTTTTGATTATTTGGATATATTCTAGTATTCAATTTAAGTTTATCTATTTAGTTTTTCTATTAGATGTTTGGTCATATCAATTTATATTATTTTAGTATTTTCCCTAAAGAATGCACGAGACATCCAATTTCTCACTTATTTTTTTTTTTTTAAGATTTAGTACTATACCATTTTAAGTAAAATACAGACTCCTTGAACTCCTACAGGTACATTTAACATCACTTACTAACTTTTATGTCCTGGTTGCCATGTGACTTTCATGATTAGCCCATGAGATACTGTATGGTTTTGACTTTGAATAGTAACATGTTTTAAAGAACTTAGGAGGAAAAACAGGTGTTTGTATTTATGCAGATATTTATCATTTTTCTTGCTCTTTCTTTATCCCTGAATACTTAGGTTTTCTTCAGGGACCCTTTCCTTTCAAGCTGGAGTATATTCTTCATCATTTAGCAATTCTTATAGAATAGGTTTGTTGGTTCCCAATTCTAAACATTTCCTTGCTTGTTAATGTTTACTTGTGTCTTAAATTCCTAAAAGGTATTTTCACTATATATAGTAATTTGGATTGAAAATTATTTTTTTTTTTTGGCACTTTAGAGATGTAGTTCTGCTCTTCTCTGGTCTCTGATAAGAATTCTGCAGTCATTTAAATCATCCTTCCTCTGCATACAATGCATGCTCTCCTCTAGCTATTATAAGAGGTTTTTATCCTTTTTATTTTTATGTCTCTTTCTTCACTTTAGAGTGCAGCTTTGATTATCTTCAAATTTATTCTATATGAGGTTCACTGAACTTTTAAAATATATACCTTTTTTTCTTTCATAAAACTTTGAAAGTTTGGGGGCATTTTTTATTCAATTTTTTTTCTTCTTGAATCTTTTACTTCTCTTTTTCTAGGACTCCAATGACAGCAATGTTAGACCTTTGGACATTGTCCCATAGTACTTCTGAGACTGCTAAATTATTTTTTATATTGTTTTCTCTATGATTCATATTCAGTAAATTTTGTTTCTTTATCCTGAAACTTGCCAATTTTCTTTCATCTCCTGTTGAATTTTTAGTTCAGATATTATATATTTGATTTCTAAAGTTTTCCATTGGTTCTTGTTATAGTTTCCATTTTTCTGTAGAGAATTTTTATCTCTTCACTCTTTTAAAGTTATTTTTCGCTTATTTTAGCTATTTATAACAGCTGATTTAAAACCTTAGATAATTCCAATGCCTGTATCATCTTGAGCTTGGCTTTTATTAACTATCTTTTCCAATGATTATTAGTCAATTTTTTATTGTTTTTTACTTATTTAACAATGTGGGAATATTTGATTTCAGACTAGAAGTTCCATCTTTCCTTCTATGAATAGTATTTCTAATTTCAGTTCAGTTCTCCAAATTTTTGTGAAGCTGCTTTGATCTTTCTAAAAAATGCATGGTTTAGAGGTGAGCCAAAGATTTATGCAGATTCATACTCAAAAAAGGGAATCCCCTGCCAGCTCTCTCCTGTAGGACCTCTCCTACACTTTCCAGCTGAATGAACTCTCTATTACTTTGTTCTCTGGTGAAAGACAAAATTCCTATCAGAGTTTCTGTCACCAATGCCACTGATCTGCAGAGGAGCTCAGTAATTTTGGTCTGCACTGAGGAAACTCCACCCCAAATGGGTCATTTTTTCCAGTTCTGCTTCCTGTCAACAATGTATCCGATTTTGTTTACTTTTCTTGGTTCTAAAGTAGTTGCTTTCAGTTTTTGTTTTGTTTGTTAATTTTTAAAAAATATTTATTCTGTAATTGTAGTTGGAGAAATACCTTTATTTATTTTTTTATTTTTATGTGATGATGAGGAACAAAAGAGGTAAACTCTGAAGGGCTTATACTACTCTTAGGAAGCTGTAATTCTATCATGTTAATTTTAATTTCTTTCTTAACCCATGGATTATTATTTAGATATACATTGCTTAATTGCTTAATTTCTAGGCACTTGGGATTTTCTGGTTAACTGTGTTGTTGTTGTTGTTACTGACCACTAACTTCACTCCATTTTGATCAGAGAACATACTAAGAGTAATTTTAAATTTTTTAAAAAATTTTTGAGGCTTTTCTAATGGCCCAGCATATGAGTCAATTTGGGAAAATGTTCCACTTTCATTTGAAATTAATGTAAATAATGCCTTTGTTGGGTATGCTCACCACACACACATCCATATCCACTTAGTCAATTTTATTAATTTTAATTTCAGATCTTCTATTCTTCTACGATTTTTTTCCTATACATTTATAGCAAAAGCTGTGCTAAATTATCAAATTATAATTATAAATTTGTCTTTCATTATGTTTTGATCATGCTTTGCTTCACACATTTTGAGACAATATTAATGATGGATATATATTGGATTAGCTCCTTTATCATTATGAAATGCCCCTCTTTTCCTCTTAATCCTTCCTGCCTTAAAGTCCTATTTATTTTTTTGTGTAGTTATATCAGCTTGCATTGGTTGGTTCTATATATTATATCTTTTGGAACTTACTCTAGAGATTACAATATTCATCCTTTATTAAATACAGTGTAATTTTTGACTTAAATTAGTCCGACAAAAATGATAGAACCCTAGATTGTTTAGCTCTATCCTCTCACCTTTTGCATTATTGTTACTTAGTCTACATATATTTTTGAATGAATGAAGTTGTCAGGTTATGATGCCAAGTATTCTGGATTGTCTACTTAGAAATATGTAGTAAATTGTATTATTGTTCCAAAATATCTGCTTCTTCTTCCATAAAAGATCATTATATGTTCATGTCATTTGCCAACAGGAGGCAATTCTTCCTTTTGGAGGAATATCCCTGTTTCACGTTGCTGTGGAGCTTGATCATGTGGCTTGCTTTTGCCAGTGGGAAGTGCCATATATCATTTATGCCATACTCAAGCAGAATCATGTGGTTTGACTTTTTTATTTGCCCAAAGAATCTTATGTCTCAAATAAAGTCTGCTTAATCTAACATATATCCAGAAGAAAAGAGCCACAGTTGACCCCTTAGCTGCTATTAATGTTTGTTGTAACCCACTGAGATTCTGAAGTTGTTAATTAATGCAAAGACCATGTAGTGAAAACGTATTGTTTGTAGACTTGGAGAGCCACTTTATCAGGGTCTGGGTTTTGTTTCTGTAAGTTTCAGAAACTTAACCTTAATGACACATTAAAAATTAATCCAAGCCGGGCTCGGTGGCGCACGCCTGTAATCCCAGCACTTGGGAGGCTGAGGCAGGAGGATCATGAGTTCAAAGCCAGCCTCAGCAATGGCGAGGCACTTAGCAACTCAGTGAGACCCTGTCTCTAATAAAATACAAAAAAGGGCTGGGGATGTGGCCCAGTGGTCCAATGCCCCTGAGTTCAATCCCTGGTACAAAAAAAAAAAAAAAAAAAAAAAAAAAAAATTAATCCATTGCTGAGAGGTTGACTTCTAAATGTATAACCTTGATCAGACTCTCTTGATAAGATCAGACTGTCGTTTTATCAATTTAATTGAAGAAATGTAATCTGTAAGAATTGACAACCATGGGTATCTTCTTATTTCTCTACAGTAACATCTACAGGGAAAAACCAAGGAATAATTGGAAGATTACATAGCATGATGTGGTCAACTGAATAATTTCCAAACATGTCCATCTCCTCATCCCTGAACCTGTGTTACTTTACTTGTCAAAAGGGACTTTTCCGATGTGATTAAGATCTTGGGATTGGTAGATTTCTATCTAATTTATTGAGGTGGGTTTTATGTAATCACAGGGGTTCTTGTAAGAGGGACAGGAGATCAAATAAGAAGAAGGCAATGTGAAACAAAAGCAAAGATTGGGGTGCAGTGGCCACAAAATCCAAGCACTGTTGGCAGCCAACAGAAGCCAGAAGAGGCAAAAAAGGGATTTTCCAATGGAACCACTAGAAAAAATCAGCCTGTTGCTGTTTTAATTTTATTCTCATTTTATACTGATTTCTAGAACTATAACATAATCTATTTTATTTGTGTTAGAGACACCTAATTTATGGAAATTTATAGTAATCAAAAATGATACATATGAGATAAAGAAAAGAAAGTCAGAGGAGTAAAATAGTCAATGAATGAAATTGGCCCTTCATAGTTTGATTCATCCACATAATATTAGGGATGAACAATTAAAGTCCACTGGATAAAACTGCAAAAGGTGTGATTATACTGCTTTCATTTGACTTTGTGAAATCCTTTTAAACTCTACTTTAGCAGATCTCTCCATTCCTAATTGTCATGCTCTTTCCTTAAATGTCTACTCTATTCATATAGGTCTCAAGGAAGTTGTACTTTTATGATAACAATTCTATCTTTGTGGGTTTGATTTTGCATTATTTTATTTTGATCTACTCTCTCTTGATTTAAAATCTCTCTCTTCAAGGTCAAACTAATTCCCATTCTTTCCAAGTGACTTGGTAGGCCCTTATTCTGGACTCCAAACACACAGGCTACTTTACAAGCCAGATGTTTATATTCAAACAAAGAAAACATTTATTGAACTGCAAAATATCTTATTCATTACGTAAAGTAGAAAACTTGGTCCCTAATAGCTGTCTAGGTAATATTTATGCAGATAAGGCAGCAATAAACATTTATTTGGTTAAATATGAAGATCCCTTTTACTTTATTGTTACAGTGTAATAAATTTTATAATAAAGATAAAATAAAAATTTTCTACTGCTCCTTAGTGTTGCCTCGATAATTGTGACATCATTCCTATTTTGTGATAATTACTTTTTTGACGTATAAAAACTGTTTATATGTAAGGTTAAAACTTGATGTTTGGGTATACATTGTGAAATGATCACTGCATTCCAGCTAATTCACATATCTACATTTTCTGTACTTTAAATAAGGAGTAATTACAACAAAAATTTGAAGCATATAATGTCTGGTGTTCAATCCCATAACTTTCTGTTTTTGCACAATGGAGTGTTAAAAATGTTATAAAACACAAACTCCTAAGAAATTTAGAGAAATGGCTGATAAAATAATTATGATGACAACGCCAAAGCTCTACAGTTTGTATTTATGTATGTATATACTCATTAGCATCCCAAAGTAGACTCAATTGCTGTATTTTAATGCAAAATTCTTATATTTCTTTGTATATTCTCTGAATCATAATTGTGTTCTTTTCAAAATGCATTTGCGTTTTTAACATTTTTTTTCCCCAAAAGAGTAAACATTAAAGATCTTTTTAAGCAGAGGGTTTCCAATGCTGGTAAAACTGTGAGGAAAAGAAGCATAAGAAGTTTTGTGTATATTAAATATTATTCATGGAAAGCTGGGTGCAGTTGCACACTCCTGTAATCCCAGCACTTTGGGAGGCTGAGGCCTGAGGATCGTAAGTTCAAAGCCAGCCTCAGCAATGGTGAGGCACTTAGGAAGTCAGTGAGACCCTGTCTCTAAATAAAATACAAAAAAAAAAAAAAAAAGATTATTCATGGAGAGGAAGGTAAACTATGAGGTGATTTGCTGAAGGATCTTTTTAGTAATAACTTGTGATTATGAGTAGTAGTCTTAAAGTTGGGAGATTTGCAAATAAGAGTTGAAAAACAGAGACTGGACTTCAGAAGGAAAAATTGAAATTGGAGAGAGATTTTATTTGTTTGTTTCTTAGAAGCAAGCCAAAGAGGATTATTAATAGAGACAGGCAGTGCAGCCTGAAGTCAGATTCTGTGTCCAGTACCATGGACAGCAACTGGGAGAGGTTGGGAAAAAGCTGAGCAAAATGCTATGGATCAGATTCAGGGAGTGGTGTTGGAGCTAGCTCAGAGGAGTCAAAACCACCAAGATTTCAAACTACAGTAGTAAGTTTTCTATCATTGAAGCAAATGTTATTTGTAAGTCACAATAACTAGACCACGGATTTTTAGAGGTATAGAAACAGGCATCTATGGATAGACTAGACAATATGCAAGTTCCTGAAACTTGTTTACAAAATATGTGAAAGTGTGTTTGTAAAATTTTCTAGAGGTTTATTTTCAATAGTTTAGATAAAATTCCACAGGAGTCAAAATCTCCATACTAAGTCTGCCAATTCTAAGCTAAGAGGTAGCTTGTGTATTGCATGAAGGCAGCATTAGTGTGTTAAAAGGCATGTGATTAAGGTTGGGCTGGTGCTTGGTGGCAGTCCAAGAAGTTTAGTACCATTTAAAAACTAAATTCAATTTCAGCATTTATGAAACTATATGCCCACAGCAGGCATTTAAATTGTAACTGAATTGTGCCAACTCAGTTCATTGAATCAGTATAGAAATACATTGTATAGAAATACATCAGAAAAGCCTTATTAAAATTATAGATCTGTGAGAAGGTCTGGGTTGGTACCTTGGAATCTATAATTTTATAAACTTCCTGTGATGTGCTACTCAAAGGGGAAAGAATAGGGAGGGACATTAACATCACTCAGAAACTTGTTAGAAATAAAAAATCTGTGAATCATCCCTAAGCCCAGACCTACTGACTCAGAATTTACATTTTCACATGATTATTAGGTGCTTTGTATGTTCACTAAAGTTTGTGCAAGTGTGTATTAAAGTTTGAGAAGTAATTCAGTGAGTTCTAAGAATTCTTAGCCTACAAGTTATGTTTGTCTTTTTCTTACTTCTCAGTGATATAAAGGAATTCTATAAATAGTGTAATATGAATTTTTTTAATATTTATTTATTTGCTTCAGCTGTACACAGTGGGTTTATTTGTACGTGGTGCTGAGGATCAAACCCGGGCCGCTCACATGCCAGGCAAGCGCTCTACTGCTGAGCCACAACCCCAGTCCTGTGAATTTTTTATTTGGTATTGCTGGTTGTCTCAAAGCATTTTATACATATTTTTGTTTGATTGTGTTTTAAAATATAGCTTTCCAATGAAGTAACTTTATGTACTAGTTAAGATCCTCCTAAGAGGTGAATATATACATTTAAATGCTACTAGATGCAAGCCTGGGGAAAAAAAAAGAGAAACAATTTAGAAAAAACATAATTTTCTAGTATGAGAACTGTATTAATATATTTTTGGAAGGGACTTTGAATTTCATTTGATTCTCTTAGAAGCAACTTGAACCTTCAAAACACACATCTCTATCTGTGATCTCTCTCCCCTGGGCATGAAGTAAGGTCTCCAATTATCAAATCCAGGGAAAAATAAAACAAAAGAAAACATATTTCTGCATGGACTTGTCCCACTGAGATATAGCTAAAGGATTTTTCATTTTTATTATCCTGCTCCACTCAAAAAGCATCTTGGCACTTCACTTGTCTTTTTTTTTCAAGCTTAGGTCAAACAATCCACAGAAGATGGAGCACATGTTTTCCTGCTATACACTCTTCTAATCAAAATATGATGAACTGGTTCAATTATCATTCAAGAAGCTACAGTTTTCCCTCTCTCCTCTCATCCTCTTTGCTTCCTCACTCATTTTTAGTGAATAACAAATATTAAATGGATTGATTTAACCACCCACTGCATGTTGTCATCTCCTTTCTGCAGCAGTTTCAACACTGCTGCTTACTAGAGACCCCGCTCCATACTGAACATTTGGAGGAAACAGCTTTTAAATATAACCTTCCACAGTGGTTCCTGTGCAGATGCTCATCCAAGCTGCTCTGCAACTCAGTCACTGCACTCATCAGAAGAAAAATATAACTTCTTAGCCACAAATTAATTGGAAATTGGGTAGAGGTATTTATCATAGAGAGTAGATTTCTTTATAATTCATTTAAAAAATGTAACTGTTGGTAATTGTGATCAATGGAATAATGCCCTCTACAAGGGTGTCCATGCCCTAACCCCCGGGGCCTGTGAATGTAGTACCTTGCAGGGTAAGAGAGACTCTACTGATGTGCTAAGGACAATGATCTAGAGATGGGAGATGGTCTGGATTATCCAAGTAGGTCCAATGTAATTGCAAGGGCCCTTATAAGAGTGAGGCAAGAGAACCAAATAGTAGCAGACCTAAAGACAGAAGCAACAGTTAGGAGTGAGGTAAAGAAGAAGCTACTAGCCAAAGAATGTAGGAGGACTTTGGAAGCTGAAAAGGCAGGGAAACAGATTCCCCATTATTGACTCCAGAGAGAACCAGCCTTGCTGACACCTAAACTTTAGCCCACCGAGATTGATTTTATGCTATGACCTCCAGCACTATAAAATAATAAGCTTTTGTTGTTTTAAGGTGTTAAGTGTGTGGCAATATTTTTATAGAGGCAAGAGTATTTTGTTAGTTATTTAGTATTTTATTAATATTTTATTATTTATTCTACAGTTTTATACTATTGCTTTTTTATTAAAATGGCTACATTATATATACTGCTCTTTCAAAATAATTAGTTTTATTTCCGTTAAAATGCTCTTTCAGTGTTTCATACCCTAAGTGACACCATCATCAACCTGATGGATGTTGAGAAGGAGGTAACCAGTCCTGAAGGGCAATGAGTAGATTATGATGTGGTCTGTGTTAACTGTGGCCCACTTCTGCATCTGGAGCAGAGCTTGACATTTGCGTGACAGTTTTTCAGTGGCTTTTGTGTTACCATATGCTTTGGTAGTCAAGTGTTTATGTAATTCTGTCAAGTGTTATGTTAATTCTGCCACATTTTTATTTTTAACTTTAGATATGAATTTTCTAAGATTTGGATTTCTTATATATAAACAAGGATCACAAGGTATTATGAAAATTATCTTAAATGAAAATAAATGCAAGCACTTAGCATAAGTTTCACTGTGTAGTAAGTGCTGCCTACTCAGTAAATGGTATTTGTTGGTTGGTTACGATTGCATTAGACTTGGAAATGGTACTCTGAAGTTTGTTCATTGTGATTACCTCTGACATACTGTCATGTATAATCCCAGGTAATTTACGTAGTAAGAAATCTGAGGTCGATGAATCAACCAGTTAAAAGGCATAAACATAAAGGTATAGAGAAAAGCTAAGTGGTGCTTATTCTCGCTTGAAATCCCAATGTTATCCCAGGAATGAAATGTGTATCCAGCTCTGTTCTAGAAGTGACAAAAGCCACTGCACAGTGTGCTGGGTATGCATAGTGTGTGGGAGTTGGTTTTTATGCTTATATTAATCTCCTAGCAAAAGATAGCACTCTGAATTCATCTTTAAAAAACTGAATGACTAGAAATTTGTTGATGCAAAAAAAATAGATGTGACAATGTTAGATATAAGTATGCAGTCTGCCAACTGAGCAACTGAAGATCACTGCCTAATTTCGAGAGCATTTTTTAAATGTTTTATCTCATGTGAAATAAAGAGGCAAAACATTTACTAGCCCATAATAAATTCATCTATTGCTCTCATTTATGCAATGAAGGCATAAGTGTTCACAGACAACTAGAAGATTCACAGAAAAGAAGGAGATCACTTTTAAAATGCTGCACCATATGAGTCTCTCAATCTTTAAGTGGGTGTAGTTCTGACTAGGATGTTGAAGCACGCTAAATCTCATTATGTTGCTTTTTTTATGTTGCCATAACTCTAGTGGAATTACAGAACAGCAGTGGATCAGAATTAACAGGCCTGAATTTTATCATTGCGTGTTTTATGTCATAATATTAGAACTTTAACTGATAAACATAATCATTCCCACCTTTCTTAATTTTGAGGAGAATAAATTACAACGAGCTTAAAAAAGAAATTGTTCAAAAACACACAAAGCATAAGTGGCCAAGTCAGGATTCAAACCCAGGTTGTTTCACCTCCATGACCTGTGTTCTTACACCAGTTTATTACCTCTACAAGTCCTGAGATTCTCAGAACTGACCCAATTAATTGTGACACACAGGAGTGGGGGTGGGGAGAGAGGAAGGCTTTGGGGCTTGGTTGTCTCCAACTGTCAAATGCCCCTTCCTGGTACTAGTGACAATAGATATGACAGCTGTGTTACTGACAAGAAGCAGCAGCTCCAAGGTCAAAAAAGAATAGATCAAGAGGGAATAGTTCTAGCCAGAGGATGACACAAATACATAAGTCACTGAATCTTTTTTTTTTTCTTCTTTTTTTTTTTTTTTTTTTTTTTTTTTGTGGTACCGGGGATTGAACTCAGGGGCACTCAACCACTGGGCCATATCCCCAGTCCTTTTTTGTATTTTTAGTAGAGACAGGGTGTCACTGAGTTGCCAAGTGCCTCTCCGTTGCTGAGGCTTGCTTTGAACTTGCGATCCTCCTGTCTCAGCCTCCCAGTGCTGGGATTATAGGCATGCATCACTATGCCCGGCTAAGCCATTGATTCTTAAAGTAAAGCTAATGGTCAATATCTATGCTGGGCTGATTTCCCATGGATTGACATGATTTAATAAAACCAGGTGTTCACTAACAAAACTATTTCATTCTGGCCATGTTTCTGTTCCAGTAACAAAATATGTACACACACACACACACAAGTTCAGACTGGTGATCAGCTAGAAAATTCATAATCAGGAGCCTAACTTGCATACTGAAGAGCAGGATTGTGTAAGTTTGTGACTCTCAACACTGGTTACACATTATAATCACCTTGGGAGCTTTAAAAACCTATGAATGCTTTGGCTCCACCCTGAGATGTTCTAATTTAATTAGAGCCCAGATATAGGTAGATTTTGAAAAAGCTCCCCAGGTGATTTTTGAAATATGTCCAATTTGAGAACCTTTATGTGAATCATTCCAAGCAGCCTTTTTTTGATTTCTCCGTGAGGAAAGACTTTCTCCCTGGCAGTGTGGCCTAGAAATGAAAATCTCAATGGAGAGTCCTGCCTTGAGATGGGCCTGGGATATTTTCATTCTGCTCACTTCCAGATTGTGTCTCTGCAGCCTCAGGTCCAATGGCCCTTCTACCACACAGGAGTTACCACCTTGTCAGGAAGCAGTATGAGCCCCTGGGAAGCAAGAGATGGAAGTGACAGAATCCCACCATACCTGGTACACAGTAGGTCTTATTAAATGTTTGTAGACTGAATGCAAGAAGATAGGGGATAGTCTATTTACATTGGAGTTTTATGCTCTCAATTTTTCCCTTTTTGTATATGAAAAGCCAAGAAGTTGTCTTTTTTGTTTTGTTTTTTTGTATCAGTGCTAATTTCTAGAACAACTGGTGGCTTCTACATTTTTCTACATTTTCTATAGTCTTTTCTAGAATGCATCTCTTGCTATAAATATTCAATCCAATAAATATTTATTGAGGACCAATTATTGTCACACTGATACAGGTGTACCCCAAAAGCTCATATGTGAGACAATGCAAGAAGGTACAGAGGTCAAATTATTAAACAATTAGAGTTGGAACCCAATTAGTGGATTAATCGTGTGATAGGAATTAATTGGGTGATAACTGAGGGCAGATAGGGTATAGCTGGAGGAGATAGGTCAGTGGGGGCATGCCTTTGGGGTTTATATTTTGTTCTTGGTGAGCAGAGCTTTCTTTGCTTCCCAATTGCCATGTCCTGAGCTGCTTTTCTTTTCACCATAATCTGCATCACCTTGAGCCCAGAGCAATGGAGTTGGCCATCTAAAGACTGAGACTTCTGAAACCAATAACTCCAAATAAACTTTTCCCCTTCTATGTTGTCTTGTTAGGTCTTTTGGTCATAGTGATTCACATTCAGGTAAATATTTTGGGTAGTAGTTGAATAAGACAAATTGTATGTGCTCCCTCCTCAATGGTTCATTGCTTTATAGATGGAGACAAATAATATTCATTAAAGTAGAAAAAGTTATAGATATTTTAATGGCAACATATACATGTTATAATTGGGTAATAGAAGAGAGGAGTTTTCCATTGTGGGAGTCCTGAGGGAGCCTTCCTTGGGCAAGGTGAAACCTCAATGTTTACTTTGTTTTCCTCATGCTCCACCAAGAATACATATATCTCAGAAGCTGCCAAACTGCTGGTCTGAGTATTTGAGGCTGTAACACTAGATACATTTCCATCTTTCTTGGAAAAACTGTAATCAGGACACACATCACTGTCTTTGCAGCGAGTTCCAGAAATCATACTTGTCCTCCAGTTTGGAGGGGTTGGTAAGCTGATTGACATTAGGGAATTTGGTGACCTTCACTGTAGAAGCCAAGTGATGGCAGAAAAGAGGAAAGAGGATCTTCTAAAAAATAAGAAGTCAGAATGTGAAGCCTACTTTAATAAGCAACTGGGTTAGAAGACCCAAGCTTCTCTAGACTAAGCAGAGAAACAGCCTCCACCCTGCATTTCTTTCTCTACTGAATACATCAACTGATGGTAAGTGACACTCCATGTGCTGATAAATATTGATATGGAGGTAGAAGCTTTTAATTGCTTATATTTGTCTGATTTAGTTTTCTACAAGCACCAAGATGCTTAGAAAGACCAGATCCTTCCTGCTTTCTTAGCAGCACCCATTCCACCTCCCATTGTGTGAAAGGGGATTAATAAATTGAACGGGGAAAAATTGGGAGGGAATAAGTAGCAAAAAGTCGTTTGAAGGAAGGAGCCCTTGTATTTCTTTTCC
This sequence comes from Tamias sibiricus, assembly GCA_025594165.1. NCBI lineage: Eukaryota > Metazoa > Chordata > Mammalia > Rodentia > Sciuridae > Tamias > Tamias sibiricus. The sequence continues at coordinate 134,317,004 of CM046663.1, read as the reverse complement.
ATTAGCCTGAGAGCATCCACTTTTGTCATATGCTAGAGATGCTCATGACCACACTTCCATCATGTCTTTTCTGAAGTCATCGGACTCAGAAGTTTCACAAGATTTTGTCATCCAAGAAGTTTTTGTCTCTTTTGGTAATCAAAGCTCTAGTGCCTCTCATGGCATATTACTGAGTACATAGGCACTAAATAAATGTCAATTGCTTCTGATTTGCTTGCCCATGTATCCAAGCATAACTCCTAGGGCCCCTGGGTATCTGCTCTTCGCTGCTTCTTGGTGTCTGTCACCTTCAGTGTTATCATTGTCAAAGCATCATTTCCATCATTACAACAAGAGCAGACACTTAACTTCTGTATGCGTGGTATATTCTAAGCACTTTGTAGGCATTAACTCATTTATTTACTCAGCATCCCAGAGGTGGTTGTTATTTTTATATTTTATTTTATTGATGATATCCTGATGTTGTAGAGGTTTAGTAACTTGCCAAAGACAAGAACCTGTAGCTGGTAAATAGCAGAGCCCAAGTTTAAAACCAGGTGATCTCTCTTAAAATCCAAGCACTTAATTAACTACTATGCTGTTTTGGCTTTATTCACATTAGAAAGGGTGTGAGTAACTTAGTCTCACTGGCGTTTGAGACTTCCTTTTTTACCCTTGCTAGTAGTCTTATTCATTGTCATAGAAACACAAGCGGATTAATGCTCTATCTGAGGTGTGTGTGGTAAAGATTTTCTCCCATTCTGTAGGCTCTCTCTTCACGCTATTGATTGTTTCCTTTGCTGAGAAGAAGCTTTTTAGTTGGAATCCATCCCATTTATTGATTCTTGATTTTATTCCTTGTGTTTTAGGGTTTTGTTCAGGAAGTCAGATTCTAGGCCAACATGGTGAAGATTTGGACCTACTGTTACTTCTATTAGGTGCAGGGTCTCTCTTCTAGTGCCTAAGTTTTTGATCCACTTTGAGTTGAATTTCATGCAGAGTGAGAGATAAGGTTTTAATTTCATTTTATTACATGTGGATTTCCAATTTTCCTAGTACCATTTGTTGAATAGGTTATCTTTGCTCCAGAGAATGTTTTTGGCACCTTTGTCTAGTATGAGATAACTGTATTTATATGGATTTGTCTCTGTGCTTTCTATTCTGTACCATTGGTCTATGTGTCTGTTTTGGTGCTAATACCATGCCGTTTTTGTTATCATAGCTGTGTAGTATAGTTTAAAGTCTGGAATGGTGATGCCTCCTGCTTCAGTCTTCTTGCTGAGGATTTCTTTGGTTATTCTGGGTCTCCTACTACTCCGTTTATACCCAAAGGACTTAAAATCAGCATACTACAGTGACACAGCCTCATCAATTGTTATAGCAGCTTAGCTCACAATAACTAAACTATGGAACCAACCTAGGTGCCCTTCAACAGATGAATGGATAAAGAAAATATAGTATATATGCACAATAGAATATTACTCAGCCCAAAGAAGAATGGAATTATGTCATTTGCTGGTAAATGGATAGTGCAGGAGAATGTCATGCTAAGATAAATAAGCCAATCTCATAAAACCAAGGGCCAACTGTTTCGTCTAATATGTCAATAGTAATTCACAATAAAGGGGGGAGGCTAGGGAAGAATAGAGATACTTTGCATTAGGTAGAGAGGAGTTGAAGGGAGGGGAGGGATATGGGGTAGGAAAAATAGTAGAATGAATGTAACATTATTACCCTATGCACATATATGACTACACAACCAGTGTGATTCTACATCATGTACAATCAGAAGAATGAGAAGTTATACTCCATTTATGTATGATGTATCAAAATGTATTCTACTACCATGTAGAACTAAATAGAACAATAATACAAAAAGAATGATAGCCAAACATGAGTTAACACATAGATTAAGCATAGATTAAAATGTAAATTGCAGAAAAACAAACAAACAAACACAAGCAGAACCTGATGGAATAAATTTCTAATGGTGGAAACATGAGATGGGGTATTTAACAGACAAACACACACTATTTTTTTCCTTGAGAGGAACCACTTAGCTGGTGTCTCTCGCTTTGTAACACAAGCTCTGAGCTCTTACTCTGTGTAAAACAAGCTCTGAGCTCTGATCATTGAAATCATTTTGTTCTTGGAACAAAGTGGCCATAATTTCATGTAAGAGCTGTCTGCTTTCACAGTCACAAGCAAGCAGTTACCTTGGCAACAGCATTTGAAAAGGACAAAGGCCCAGGGAACTTTTGTCTCCCATTGAAGTGTGTGGAAAGGCTCTACCTCAGCTTGCCTCTGCTTACTGCTCTATTAGCCTCTGTCACTCCTTCTGTGGCCATTTTAGAGGCTGATCTGGACCTGGGGCAGTAAACTGGAGCCTTGATGGAGCCCAGTATCAGAGAATGTGCAAATTGGAAGGACCTTAGAGAACAGTGAATTCAGGGACTTTTCTGACAATCCCAGAGGGATTGATGCTTACTGCTCATTGTAGTCTCTTACATTTGGGTTGGATCTGATGGTTAGAATTCCTCCAGGAGCTGCAGAGGGAATTCTTACTCTGAGCTGACATTGTATGGGATCTGCTTCCCTGGATATTTTTACCCTCTGACTTTGGTTTAGTTCTGCTTTTTGGTCTCTCCTCTGTGAGGATCCATCAGATATTTGGGAATTGGAGAAATGTTCTTTCTTGGATTTCTCCTTTTCTTCTCTTGTTTTCCCTTCATTGATTATCACTTGTGTGATTTAAGAACCTCTCAATATTTTTAGTGCTTCCTTCTGGAATTTTTCAGTTTTTTTTTTTTCTATATCTCTTTTAAAATCTGATTTGCAGGACACCTTATTGCATGTGCTTTGTCCCAGGCAGGGTATAATAAAATCATGGCCTCCCTAGATTTGGTTATTATTATCCCACATATTTTCTAATAATTAAACTTTCATAGGTACATCTCACAGCTTGCTGTACCAGAACCAAGGAATGGATTGATCTATTTCACTCATTTATGACTAAAGAGTCCTATTTTCTACATCACTGGAAGGAGGTGGGCAGATTATTTTGTATAAAACATGAATTAAAATGATATTGCGGCTCCCATTAATCAGAGTGTTTTATATGAAATGCTTCAAGATACATACTAAAAAATACACTGGCCCACTAAAATATCTAGTTCTTATTCTTCTGATTAAAAATAAGCATTCCATCATTGACCTCAGGAATCTGTCTTATTTTTTGACTTCTTGACAACATGTCCCTCACTGTCAAAGAAGGAAACAGCACAAAGGAAAAAAGTCAGACAGGTACTATACTTGGAATTTCAGGCTCCTTAGGTGACTTTCTCTTAGTAACTCAGAAGGGGACTGAGGAAGGGAAACTGGGAGCAATGTGAGGTGGGGTTTCTTTTCTACACCAAAGTTGGAGGTCAGAATAGGGAAACTGACATATTCTACTCTTTTCCTTGAGTCATTGCTACGGTTTAAATATGAGATGTCCCCCAAAAGCACAGGAATGTTCAGAGGCGAAACGATTAGTATATTAGAGCTACAATCAAATCAGAGGATTAATCCATTTAAGGGATTAATGATTTAAATGGACTAACTAGGTGGTAACTATAGATAGGTAGGCAGTAGCTAGAGGAAGTAGGTCACAGGGGAGCATACCTTTAGGGTTCATATTTGGTTCCCTAATGCCTTTACTTTTTGCTTCCTGTAAGTCAGGAGCTGAGCAGCTTTCCTGCCCCATGTGATTCCTTCATAATGTTCTGCCTTACTTGGGCCCAGAGCAATAGAGTCAACTGATCATGGACTGTATCTCTGAAACCATGAGCCTAAAATAAATTTTTCTTCCTCTGAGTTGTTTTGGTCAGGTGTTTTGGTCACAGGGACCAAAAACTGACTATCACAGTGAGAGTCTCACAATATGGAGGTAGTATAATATGGCAAAAGAACATTCAACTGGAATTAGACACCCAACTCTAAACTCTGACTCCAGCACATACTAGCTGTTAGCTCTCTTGAGAATGTTTGTGAACGGACATCTGTCTGTACACGTAGAATGCTGTTGATGGTAACTTCATTTATTTTATTTGAATTGACAGGAGACAATGCATGTGAAATACCTCGTTTGACTGACTTATATAGCCACTTGATATACATTAACTTCCTTTCTTATAAGATTCTTTTCTGAGCCGGGCGCAGTGGCGCACGCCTGTAATCCCAGCACTTGGGAGGCTGAGGCAGGAGGATCGCGAGTTCAAAGCCAGCCTCAGCAATGGCGAGGCACTTAGCAACTCAGTGAGACCCTGTCTCTAATAAAATACAAAAAAGGGCTGGGGATGTGGCCCAGTGGTCGAGTGCCCCTGAGTTCAATTCCCTGTACCAAAAAAAAAAAAAAAAAAAAAGATTCTTTTCTGAGATAAGGCAAGCAGTAATCTCCCAGTTGAGGTTATTTTTGGTGAATCTGATATTGCCCCATGTGTAAGTGTTAAAGACAACTTCAGGCACTGTATTGGATGGAGAGGAGTAAAATTTTCTTTCTTATTCCCAATAAACTTATAATCAAGTGGGAAGACTCAGATTTTCATAAAAGAGGAAACAGAGATGTTGGAGCAGGGCAGAAGAAAAAAATATAGAGTTGTCTGTTTGGGAGGGTGTTCTTGAAGGAAGTCATATCTAAACTAACCCTTGATGAGCACGAGGAGTGTGATTAGCAGAAATCATAGGGAAATCAGAATCTCATGTGGGAGAAGTGGCAGGAGCAAAGATGGAAGAGTGGTGGTGGGGAATGGGGAACTGCACATGTGTCTAAGCATTTTTACTTGTTGTATTAGTGAAACCTCATAACGGTAACTGCTTACTGAGCACTTGATAGATACCAGACACATAGAAATGCTTTGATGATATTCTGAAACCCTTTCATTTTTTTCTCCCATTTTTTTTTCTGCTTTTCATTAAACCAGTCTTGATGAGTTGAAGTCAAAGTTTCTGTAATTGCTATCATTGTAGACTGTTTCTTTCCTTTTCTCTGATCCTGTCAAATAAACTGAGAATATTCACAGCTGTGAAATTTGGGAGCACAGTCCCACGGGAAAGAAAAAATTCTGTATACCTACTACTATACAGTCATATCTTTTAGTACTACAAAATCACATATGAATCTGCTTTCCAGGAAGGAGAGACCTTCAATGAACAATGCTTATCTTGGCCTTTTACAGACAAGGCTGTTTACAGACAGGATTTTGAGCCAGATTATCTCTTTAAGATTTCCTCTGTGAATGCTAATTTTATGATAGCCTAGCTTCATTTTATAAGTAACAATTGTTTTACAAAATTGTGGAAAGGAGATTTTTCTTAGATGGAAAATATATCTCAGTCATTAATAGTAAGATATTCCATTGGAAATGCTATTGAATAGAGTCATTCCTATTATTTTTATCTCTTGAGTTTTCACCAAAACAGGGAGTTTGAGGCAACTTAAGTTTGACCTTTACTGTGAACAAGACTGTTCTCATGAATAGGCATCTCCTTAGTTTATGGGAATTGTAATTGGACATTGTGACCAGGAATGTTCTTGTAGGTGTTCTATACCATGAAAATGGTTCATGCCTTCTCATAGTCATGGTGATGTGACCAGAGAGAGCCACATGACTAGTCCAGGCCATTTACTATGGTTAGGAGGAGTGGAGTTCTGTGATGGGCAGCCCCAATCAAGAGTACGTGATTCACATGAGAGCAACATTATACAAGGAAAATGGTGATGCTAGACAGATGTGGCATATTCTCACTATCCAGGAAGTATGATGACAAAGCAGATGCTAGGAAAGGAGAAGAAAAAGCAGGATTTCTTTATTTAATTTTTATTTTATTTTTTCTACAAAAATGGAACACAATTTTTCATTTCTCTGGTTGTACATGATGCACAGTCATATCTTTCATGCAGTCATACACATACACAAGGTATTAATGTCAGTCTCATTCCACCATCTTTCCCACACTTACACCCTCTCCCCTCCCCTCACTCCCTTCTGCCCAATCCAACGTTCCTCCACTCTTACCTTGACTCCCCCAACCCCCATTATGGATCAGCACCCACTTATTAGAAAAAGTTTGGCCTTTGGTTTTTTGGGATTGGTTTACTTTCCTTAGCATGATATTCTCCAACTCCATCCATTTACCTGCAAATGCCATAATTTCATTCTTCTTTAAGGCTGAGTAATATTATATTGTGTATATATACCATAGTTTCTTTATCCATTCATCTATTTAAGGGCATCTAGGTTGATTCCACAGTTTAGCTATTGTGAATTGAGCCACTATAACATTGATGTGGCTGTGTCACTGTAATATGCTGATTTTAAGTCCTATGGGATAGACCGAGGAGTGGGATAGATGGTTCCTATGGTGGTTCTATTCCAAGTTTTCTAAGGAATCTTCATTCTGCTTTACAGAGTGGTTGCACCAATTTGCAATTCCACCAGTAATGAATAAGTGTAAGTTTTCCCCCACATCCTTGCCAACACTTATTGTTGCTTGTATTCTTGATAATTGCCATTCTGATTGGAGTGAGATGAAATCTTAGAGTAGTGAGTAGTTTTGATTTGCATTTCTCTAATTGCTAGAGATGTTGACCATTTTTTCATATACTTGTCAACTGATGGAATATTTTTTTCTGTAGAGTGTCTACTCAGTTCTCTTATCATGTTTTTTTTTTTGGGGGGGGGGGTTGGGTACTAGGGATTGAACTCAGGGCACTCAATCACTGAACCACATCCCCAGTCCTATTTTGTATTTTATTTAGAGACAGGATCTCACTGAGTTGCTTAGTGCCTCACCATTGCTGAGGCTGGCTTTGAACACACAAACCTCCTGCCTCAGCCTCCTGAGCTGCTGGGATTAGAGGCCTGAGCCACTGTGCCTAGCTCATCACATTACTGATTGTTCTCTTTGCTGAGAAGAAGCTTTTTAGTTTGAATCCATCCCATTTTTTAATTCTTAATTTTATTTCTTGTTAAGGAAGTCATGTCCTAAGCTGATATGATGAAGATTTGGGCCTGCTTTTTTTTTTTTTTTTCTATTAGGCACAGAGTCTCTGGTCTAATTCCTAGGTACTTGATTTACTTTTAGTTGAGTTTTGTGCATGGTGAGAGTTAGGGGCTTAATTTCTTTTTGCTACATGTGGCTTTCCAATTTTCCCAGCACTATTTATTGAAGAGGCTATCTTTTCTCTAATGTTGGTGCCATTGTCTAGAATGAGATAACTGTATTTATGTGGGTTTGTCTCTGTATCCTCTATACTGTACCATTGGTCTACATGTTATTTTGGTGCAATATCATTCTGTTTTTGTCACTATAGCTGTGTAGTATAGTTTAAGGTCTGGTATGGTGATGCCTCCTGTTTCACTCTTCTTGCTAAGGATTGTTTTGGCTATTCTGGGTCTCTTATTTTTCCAAATGAATTTCATGATTGCTTTTTCTATTTCTATGAGGAATGTCATTGGGATTTTAATGGGAATTGCATTAAATATGCATAACACTTTTGGTAGTATGGCCATTTTGGCAATATTAATTCCCCCTATCCAAGAACAAGGGAGGTCTTTCCAAATTGTAAGGTCTTCTTTAATTTTTTTCTTTAGTGTTCTGTAGTTTTCATTGTAGAGGCCTTTTACCTCTCTTGTTAGGTTGATTTGCAAGTATATTATTTTCATTTTTTGAGGCTATTGTGAATGGGGTAGTTTTCCTAATTCCTCTTTCAGAGGATTTATCACTTATGTACAGAAATGCCTTTGATTTATGGGTGTTTATTTTATATCCTGCTACTTTGCTGAATTTATTTATTAGTTCCTGAAGTGAGAAAACAGTATTTCTGTTAGAGTAAACCTTTTAAGAATACCAATGTACAATTAAGAATTAATTTACCCTACTTTACCAGAGCCTATTTTGTGGTATAGAGGGTAATTTTGAGGTAACTATCAGGATTAAACCTTATGAGCCAATGGAATTTGTATTTTTTACTATATTTATGTATTTTTGCAATCAGAGAAGATATTAATTTAAGAAATAGCACCTGCTTAGATATCGGACATTAAAAATATAATGGTAAATAAGACAGACACCCACCCACCCCAGAATTTACGGAGAAGACTTTGTTAAAGGAAACTTATAAATTAAAATTTTAATCTGGACAGTTTATGCTTTACTGCAGAACATCTGATGCATATGCAGTTTCAATTTAGAAGTTAAGCTATATATCATAGTATGTCTGTGTCTGGAAGAACTTACACAATAAATGGTAGCTTCCTTTCCTCTTCCATTTTTTTTCCCCAAAATTTTCTGGTCATTAGTCATTCTCAGATTAAGAGACAAGCCCTGAATTATCAGAAAAATGATCTTATGGAGGATTAATGACATTGCTCCTACTTCTTAAGGCATAATCAGATTCATTAAACATACTTAAATGATTGTATTCTTCAAAAGCTCAAGGACTTAGAAAATAACTTTTGAATAGTAAGAGGTTAAGGATGTCTTACATCCAGGTAAGAGAAAATATCTGAGGTTGAAAGAAGCTGAATTTGGGATTTTTGTTGTACATTACTGTTGCTGTGACTTCTACATAGATCAGACCAAATTTTTACTATGTGACTTTTACACTGAAAATAATTATTAAAGGTGATGTTCTAAAGGGTCATATCTGAACAAAATCAGGGAATATTTTTCAGGATCACATCCCACTTATAAGCCAGGGCCAACTGTGTGGAAATGAAGAAGCACTAAGGATAAATTCAACTGGTTGGGTATAAAGTAACATGAGACCCCCTCAGGTCTGTGGTGGAAAAAAGAAAGCATGACGCAAGCCCAAGACTAAAGAGAAAAGGGAGTTGAGGTTCAAGATCATTCTAAGACCAGTCCAGTAGAACAGCTGGGGCAGCTAGTGAAGTTCTAAAGGGCCATGTGGGCACCAGAGAAGGCCTGGGTTGTGCTTTCAGAAGAGCATCCCCCAGAAGTTCCAAGTAAATTTTCTACTTTAGTGTCTGGAAATAAAGAAAGAATTGGGAGCTGGGTGAAAGGAGATAATTTTATTTCTTAAAAGAAATTAAGTTAGATAATTTAAAGAAACTGCATTTTTTTCTGAAAAATGTCCTGTTTTAGAAAATGCTTTTAACTAGAGTAAGACTACAAGTTTTTAAAGAAATGGCCCTCTGCCCTGCATGATCATTATAAGGAAAAAAATATAATCACATTTGCTCTGCCCTCCAGACATGAGGACCATAAGATCTTTCTTTTCAGAGAGTTCCAGTTATTTTATCATCAAGTCTCATTGGTTGCCAGATCATAGGATTCATTTTTGGAGAATGCTAGGAAACAGTGTTTGATTTGGAACCATGTATTCCAAAACCTAGTCCAAGTACATGCCCAAACATTCCTGTATTTATTTCTAAAACAATCATTCTGTAATGCAAACATGTTTTGGAACCCAATTTATCATGTCACTGTGACAAATGTAGTGAAAAGAAAACATGACCTTTTATTAGCCTCTTTCTCCCTGAGATGCCCTCCCATAGATCTAACTCTGGCTCTTGACAAGTTTCTATGTTTAAAAGGATTATATCATATATGTAAAGTATTCTCCCTAAATCCTGGCACATAGATCATCAAATTTATTTATCAGTGGCTGTAATCACCAGCATCAGCATCGTTACCACCATTATTCTGGCTTCAAGTCTAGAATGCAATTGACATGATAGGGAGAGGCTGATTTCTTTCATTCATTCATTCTTTCTTTTTTTAAAAAAATATTTTTAGTTCTAGTTGGACACAATACCTTTATTTTATTTATTTATTTTTATGTGGTGCTGAGGATCGAACCCAGGGCTGCGCACATGCTAGGCAAGTGCTCTACCACTGAGCCACAACCCCAGCCTGAGGCTGATTTCTTGAACCCATTTTTTCTAAATGGTTGGAAATATACAGAAGAGGAAGTTGATGCTTCTACCTTGGGAGATTGCTCAGTTACAGTACCACTGGAACTGGTATGGTGGAAAACTGATAGCTCTGCCTTTGACCACAGTCTTACCATTGTTAATGAAAAATAGATTATCATCCATGACAGGGGCCAAACCAGAGTTTTGGACAAATTAGGATGGCATGAACTTTGGAAGGTGATCAGGTTGTGGTTTATACTTCGAGTCTGATCTTTAACTGCATTCTTTCTCTTTATCCTGCTTCTGCCAAACTGAGTTCCTTTGAGCTGTTTTATTCTACAATTCATGTCCCCTGTTATGGTCCCTCTATCCAAACTGTTCTTCCTCCAGCTCTTCACTTGGTTGGATGATACTTTATGTCTATCAGTTGTCAGTTTACCTTTCCCTCATCAGCTAGGTCTTTCTTAAAAATCTAATCTAAGTTGGTCTCTACCACCTTTTTGGTACTTTTCTCAGTTTGAAATCAAACATTTATATTGCACGGCTGGCTGCTCACCAACGTTGCCAAGGTGGGTACCTTTTGAGTCTTCATGTGATGGGTACCAGTGTTTGGCAGACGCTCAGGTATAGCTCATGGCACGGATTAAGGAATAATCTTTATTGGGGATGGAGAAAACTTCAAGGCTGGGATGCAGCAAGGAAAGAGAAAGGCACAAGTATTTCTTACAAATGTGGTGGGGCCAGGGGATCTGCACACCATGCAGGTCTGTGTTCCAGGAGAGGAGCCATTTTCCATTATTGCTTCGTTTTTCTAAGAGGGCAAAAATGAGAGCATATTCCTCAATGGGGGTATAATTAGGTTATTTAGCCTCCGGTCAGGCTGGATTTGAGCACCTACTATTTAAAGGCGTTGTCTAGGGAAACCAGGTGACCAGTTCCTGGGCCCTGTGATAGACATGGGAGGTTAGAGTGTTCTCTGCTTGGAAATTCAGCTCCTGTTTCCATAAGGAAGTATACCAATCAATCAAACAAACAAACAATCAGTTTAAGAAAGCTCTTAGTGAATAGACATGAAGACCAAAGGAAAAGAATAGGAGACACAAGAGACAAACCCACATACCTACAGCCATCTGATACAAAGGTGCCAAAATAGATGTTGGAGAAGACAGCCTTTTTAACAAATAGTGCTGAGAAAAGTGGATAGCTATAGGTAGAAAAGTGAAACTAGATCCTTATCTTTTGCCCTGTGCAAAAGTCAAAGTGAGCTGGGCATGGTGGTGCACGCCTGTAATCCCAGCATTTGAGAGGCTGAGGCAGGAGGATCGCAAGTTCAAAGCCAGCCTCAGCATTAGCGAGGCACTTAGCAACTCAGTGAGACCCTGTCTCTAATAAAATACAAAAAAGTGCTGGGGATGTAGCCCAGTGGTTGACTGCTCCTGAATTCAATACCCGGTATGAAAAAAAAAAAAAAAAAAAAAAAAGTCAAAGTGAAATGAAATTAGACCAGAAACCTTGCAACTGCTACAAAAAAACATAAGTTCAAAACTTTATCATAAAAGTGCTGGCACCAACTTCATTATCAGGACTCCAAAGCACAAAAATAAAACCAGGAATCAATCAGTGGGATGCCATCAAAGTAAAAAAAAATTCTGCATAGCAATGGAAATGATTAAGAGTGTAGAAATAAACTCTTAATGAGAATGAGAGAAAATCTTTCCCAGCTACTCGTCTGATAGGGAATTAATATCAGATAGATAAAGAACCACCACCACCACCACCACCACCACCAACAACAACAACAACAAAAAACCCCAAAACTTAACACCTCCCCTCAGAAAAGGAAAATTACCCAATTAATAAGTAGGCAAAAAAGTAAACAGAAATTTCTAAAGAAGAAACACAAATGGCCAACAAAAATTTGAAAAAATGTTCAACATCTGTACCAATCAGGGAAATACAAATCCAAACTACACTAAGATTTCATCTTACTCCAGTCAAAATGGCAATGATTGAGAATATGAACAATAATAAATGCTAGTAAAGTTATAAGAGAAAAGGTACACTTGTACATTGTTGTCAGGACTGCAGACTAGCACAACCACTCTGGAAAGTAGTATGGAGATTTCTCAGAAAAGTAAGGATGGAATCAGCACATGACGTAGACATCTCACTCCTTGTTATTTCCCTATAAGAACTAAAATCTGTATATCATAGTGATATAGCCATATCAATGTTTATAGAATTACAGTTCACAACTGCTAAATAATAGAATCAACCCAGGTACCCATTAATAGATGAATGGATTAAGAAATTGTGGTATGTATAAACAATGGAGTTCTACATAGCCATAAAGAAGAATGAAATTATGGCATTTTCTAGTAAATGAATAGAAATGAGAACATCATTATAAGTGAAAGCCAGACTCAGAAACTCAAAGGTTGAATGTTTTCTCTCATATGTGGAAGCTAGAGTAAAATAAAGGAAAGAAGTAGGGAAAGGTAGGGTATCATAAAGATATACCTAATATCAGTAGTGTAGGAGAAGGAGATTGAGAAGCAGACTGAAGGGATAGGATAGGGGAGTCATTGTGAAATGTATTCTTAAAAAATCATGTTATGTGCATGTATAAATATACCACAGGGAATTTCACCTTTATACATAGGTAGAAAGAACCAATAAAATATAAATAGACAAGCAAAAGGAAGTTTAGCAGAGTAGAGGAAGGGGAATGAGAAGGAGAGGGAGCACAGCAGGGGAAAGGGAATAGAAAGCGAATCATAAATTGAAATAGAATTGTATGCATATATGAGTTTGTTGGGATGAACCCAACTATAATTATACTTCATAGTATAACTATAAAGCTTTAACAAAAAATATAAGTAATATAATTACAGTTCTACCAGCAATGTTTAATATATCCATTTTCTAAAATAGTGCTAATATTTCATATTATTTTAGATTTTAATCAAATTTTGATAAAGAGTGAAGTTCAGGCAACTCCTGCTAGGGAATCAAAATCTGTTGACTTTGCTGGTTATCAAGGTCACTGTTGAACAGTTTTGCTCATTGAATCATCATATAATGTGATAATGACTGGGACAGATTAGATAGTAAATATTTCAATACATAAAGGAAAGAATTCATGAAACAATAAGGGAAACTGGAAGTTACATGGAATTTAGGGTTTGGAACTATTCAGACTCAAAACATCCTTCTCAGCTATCTTGTAATAAGTAAATATCCTATATCCTAACTTACATTTGGGGGCACTTGTTTATGGCACATAGCCTGGACATTCATGACATGTGGTGATCAGTAGATATCATTTTGCGTGTTGCCTGTTAACGCTTTGCAATCCATATGTCCTTCAGATATTCTCAGAAATAGCAGAATTGGTAGGTAAGTTATGCTTTGCCCAAGGGCACCTCGATTTTTTTTTTTTTTTTATTCTATGGCTCATCTCATTAATAACCTTATGGATCACTGGAAATTTAGAAATTAATGGATTGCTTTCACTCTTCATTCAGTTTCTTTAATGACAATAAAATATCAGAACTTTCCAGAGCCAGTGACAGGACACTGCCAAACCAGCATTTTAGGGGAATAGGAAGTGGGAAAGGATGAACTTTGAAAGACTTGAGAGATAAAAGTGGCCACGATGAGGGAATCGAGAAGCAGAAAGTGGATGTACATTTAATGAAGGGGAGTGACAGCTCAGGGAGATGAGTCTAATCAACCTACACCAAGACAAGGCTTAGCTATGAAGTTATAGGGGTGTTTTGTGGATAGCAATGAACAGAAAATAGAAATTAGTAATTTAATTAGAATTCTCTCTGTACATCTGTGTTTTTATGTACATATTTTTGTTGTTTTTAGTTCTCTCTGTCCCTCAGCTTTCTCTGCTTCCTACTCTCTTGAAAGAGTGTTGTTTTCCCTTGTTGATCAAATTCTTAATTTAGTGTTTCAAGCCACAGAAAAAGCTATTCAGCCGTCTTTGGCTTGTACTTCTAAATTTCTTTGGAAAGACATGTGACTTGTCCAGCTTGGGTCAGAGGTCTAACTTCAGACCAATACCAAAGGTTGAAAATCTGCATCATATAGTAAATCAGTCCTAGATGCCCATACCTATGGGTGGCAGTAAGGGGAAATAGGGTTGGGTCATATCAAGGACTGTCATCCACCTCCAGAGGTGTCACATCAGGTCTTGTGTAGAAAGACTTCTGCAGAAGAGGGATTAGGGAAATAGGGGACTAGAGCGAACCTGATGGATGAGCTGGTGCACTCCTCAACCTCTAGCTGTCTTTGTTCATGGCCTATTTTTATGAGGGCCTTTTGAATCAGACTTTCCTAGAGATTCACAGGAAGGAAGCAACTAGAAATGGCTGGCCAGGGTGAAAAATTTAGCGTTGAGATCTTATAGCAGTGTCTGACAGGGATTCATTTACTGGTTTAGGGAAGATGTGGTCTTGAATGGCTCTGTGTACCTTTTTTCATCCTGCTCTATATTCTATGACCAGAGGAACAAATTTTAAGACAGTTTGGGTGAAATTAATGTATCTTCCCAGAGATAGTAATTGCTCCTTCAGGGACTCAAACGCGAACATTCTCCCAGTCTCATTAGAAACAGGCTCAAGCATCCACGTGAGGTGGACCCTGGAATTACCTGAGCCTCTCTTTAATCTCCTGGCCCTGGGACTTTCCTACATAAAACTTTATTTTATCCTTTATCCTGTGACATTTGCTTTGGCTATTATTTCCAGAAGTTAAACTGTGTCAAAAAGGTTTTTGAAAAATATGAGTGTAATGCCTTTACTGATTCATTGTCATGTGAACAAAAAGACTGCTTCAGAGCCTGCAGCAGGTATTAAGAGCAGTATTTCTTTGCTGAATCCAGGCTGATGAATCTTAAAATGTTTTTCTTTCCCATCACCTCCATGTTTCTGAAGCGCCTTTCAACAATTTGTTTTAAACTCTTTGTCTGTCATTTGGGTCCCTCTGGACATCACACATTAAATTCAGAGAGGCATTATTCATGCCTCTCCAGGGCAATCTCCAGTCATCTCTCACATTTCCCAAACACATTTTCTTGTTCTCTAATTTAGTGTTGGTTTCCTCTGGGATTTGTTCCCTAGAACCTAAGGAGATGGGGGAATAGATAGCCATTAGGGTTCCTTAACTGTTTATAGGGACTCGGAGTTCCATAGTATTTTTTTTTTTTCCAACAGGAATAAAGACCCTTATGTGATTTAATTTCTTCTTCTTAAACCATCTGAACTTGACTTCCCTACCTTCTTTGAGAAAAGGGGATTTTATTATAAAAATAGAAAAAGACATATAAAAAAGAAATAGGACATATTTAAACAAATCATGGTGATATTTTAACTCATCTGGTTTTTGTCCAGTCCTTCCATGGAGGCTTGGTTTTGACAGGCTGTTTCTTACCATACTGTTAGGAAATAGGAGGGTCAGAGATTAAATCCCTGCAGGGTAAAGTGAATGTAACAGTTCCCCAATCATGGATTTTACCTGAGAAATTTGGGGGGCACTGTCCTATGGTTTCTTGAAGTTAGGAAGTTTTTGAAGCCCCTTATTGGATAAAAACCTTGGAACATAGATGTCAGAAATAAAAAATTATTTGTAGTTGCAAAATAGTTTGGCATCTTAAGAAGGGAAGATGTAACAGAGATGTGTGTGCTGTAAGCAAACATGATCTCTGGTTGCACAGGACATATCCCAAGGGAGGAAGAGGTGTGGGAGGCAACGGGAGGCAAAACTGTAGATCAGGAAGTTCTAAGGAAGGAAGGGTCTCAAGATCATGGAGAAGCCCTCTTCTATTCCTGATTATGTCCCACTGTTGAGCTAGTCTTCCTGCGTAGATCTGGGACAGAGGAGGCCAGCTCTGTGTGCATGCTAAGGTGAGCATGCACCACAGAAAAGCCCCCACCCCCCATAAATATCACTTTATGCTTCATTAATGTCACTTTCATTTTACAACTATTTTTCCAATTTCATGGAGGTCTGTGCTTTTGACCATCCTTATCAAAATTTACTTTTAAAAAAGAAGCTAGCAATCTTGATTATACAGAAGTCTTACTTTTACCCGCATCTTCACTGCATGTTATTTACTGTTTAAAGAGGGAAAGATTTGAGTAAAAGAACCATACAACATTAGAGTTTCCACATTTCAGGTTTTCTTTGGTTGTTTGCCTTTTTTGTTTTCTATGTGTCAATCATGTTTGCTATCTAATGTTTGAGCTCTTTTCTCCATAGCAATTAGCTTCGGTTGGTTTACCTTATTTTATCCCATTTGACATTTTTTCCAAAGCTGCTACCCCTAGGGTAATGAGTTTTCTTTTACCTAAATCTCTTTTAATGCCCCCATATCTATCTGCTTGCCCTGGAAGTCACTCAATTCCTGTGGCCATGGGCAAAAAGCCATCTCTGAAATTCAGCCCTATGTCACTGTGGCCTCAATACATTTTGGGTTTCTAAGTAGCAGAATGTAGTAGTCAGTGCTATTTATTGGTCAATACTGAATGATTCCCTCTCACAGAAGCCATTAGATGGTTCCCTGTTGTAAAGGTATTAATATCAAATAGGAAACAGTTGTCCAAATATTCCTTCATTAACAGGAGCTTTTGGGGGATACCTCACATCCAAACCATAACAGGTACATTTCCTACTCTTATGTAAACATATGCACATTTCATCCAGCTAAGGAGTAATGTTGACTCTGTGTGTTAAGTTGCTCAATTCACATTTTAATATACCTATTTAGAATGTGAGAAAAGTTATGATCAAAGAATGGTGATTTACTGTTTGTAAAACAAACACTCTTCTATTTTATCCGACTTGATTCTTTTAAGGACTTTGTGAGATAGGTAGGGATGATATTATCGTCTTTGTTTACTGGAGCTCTTTACATGAAGTTAAGAGATTTGTACAAGGTCAGACAAATGTAGGACATAAAAGGGAAAAGAGCCCTCATTATATGAATTCTATCTAGTACAAATGATAATAGTAGTGATAATTATAGCTCACAGTGCTTGAAATACTTTTGGTGGTGTCCTTAGGACTCCTAATATTATTTTTACACATATAAAGTTCATATATATCATAAAACCCTATAAGATAGTATGGTTACTATTTTTTCTTCATAGAGGGGGAAGCTGAGCCTTAGGGAGGTTAAATAACCATAACCTGCAATAAGTGGTAGATACAGAGATAAACCCCAGGCATCCTGCCACCAGGTCTCCATTCCTAAGAACTTGCAATTTGGTCTCATCTGTGTTTATAGGAGCTCCCGGCTTCCCAGACACGATTTCTGTCATGCAAAGAAGTAGATTTTCAATTAAAAAAAAAATACATCCGAGCCATAACAGGCACACTTCCTACTCTTATGTAAACATATGCACATTTCATCCAGCTAAGGACTACTGTTGACTTCAGTGTGGTGCTCCTTGAAATCTTCAGTTGCTCAGTTCACATTTTAATATACCTATTTAGAATGTGAGAAAAGTTATGATCAAAGAATGGTGATTTACTGTTTGTAAAACAAACACTCTTTTATCCCACTTGATCCTTTTTAGGACTTTGTGAGATAGGTAGGGATGATATTATTGTAGATTTTCAATTAAAAATATATATCCTTTTTGTTGTTCATTCTCCTTCTTTTTCAGTTTGCTTTTTCCTTTTTTACTGCATGGTTTCCTGCTTTTCTCTGGGTCTTTTGCTTACTCATGGAATGTAGCAACAACCACAACAAAACAAAACTCGTATTTGCGTAAGTCTGAAATCTATATCCACATCTTCTTCTTGTTGTTGTTGAGAATGTGACACAATGCTCAGTTTGTCTTGATTTCAATCTTTAGTGAGACAGCCTGCCTTGGATGATATTAATTGTTCTGAATTAAAGCCATCTTAGTTTGTTCAGGTAGTCTTATTGATGAAGTGGAAAATATCTTGAACTGAAATTCAGAAGACAGCTTTTAGGCCCAGCTCGGCCATTTATCTGTATGATATATAACAAATCACTTAACATCTCTGAACCCAAGTCTTTTCATCTATAAAATGAGATAATTGCTTTGCCTTGTGAATAGTCATCCTGAATTGTGAAGCATCTCTCTATCGTAAGGGAATTATTATGTTGTACTTTCTTATAGGACACAAAACGGAACATTTTCATTAATACTCTTAAAGAGGATCCTAAAGAAACAGACTCTTCTATCTAAATAGCCAGCTGGTGCCACTGAATACACTATTTCCAAATAGCAAGGAGCCTAGGAAAGGTCAGAGCCATGGGGGAAGCTTTGGGTTAGGGTTGACATAGACCTGACAAGAGTGAACAGCTCATCTGCAGAGCCTTGTTCTCCTTTTTCCACACTCCTCGGGGACAGGAAATTGATTTTTTTTTTCTTATGTTTCAAACTCAAATTTATTGCCAGTATTTCCAGGAACACTTTGTCCAGGTCGTGACAGGGCTCCCTGTAGACAGGTCACGTGAACCTGTTGTGTCTCTCACAGGCCTGTAAGGCAAGGTGGCCTCACTTATCATGCATTTGCTGTCCTTTCCCAAGACTGAGGTTACAGAGATGGGAGAGATGTGCAGAGTGGAGGGGATTTAGAAATCCTGCCTGGGACTTCCATTGTTTCCCTGTTTTTTTCACAATACAAAGCATCACGGTTTGAAATCTGACTTTTATTTTGTCAGGAACCATGAAAAAGTCAGAGATCCTTTTGACTTCAAGGTGCCCTGGAGATCATCAGGTCCTAGAGCCTTTATATTGTGGCCATTCACTATGCTATTATGTTAACTAATCATTGAACACAGAAATCTATTGCATACCAGTACCAAGCTTTATACTGAGCATTGACAATAGAGTAATGAATGTCCCTTTTCTCATGGCACTTTTACTAGTCTAGGAAATAAGGAATTATCAAAGAAACACTGTGCAGATAATGATGATCCCTCTAAGGGTAAACAAAGTTGGATGTGAGAGTGATGGAATGAAAGTATTATGATTTTAGAAGGTGAGCATAAAGGAGACCTCATGAGAAGTAACAGTGAATTATAGAGCCTAAACTTGAATAATATGAACAGTGAGTCTTATTTATATCTGGGGGGAATACGTTGGAGGAAGTAGGTAGGGCAAAGGCCCTGAGGTATAAAAATATGAGATGTGCTCAAAGAATGGTAGGAAGACCATTCTGGCTAGTTGGGGTCGGTGAAGGGAGGAGTGGGAAGAAGTGAGGTAGATGTGGTATTTGGAACAAGTTAATACAACCATATAACACATTTTAGACTAGGATGAGCACTTAAGATTTTATATTAAATATGATGGGAGACCACTGGAGGGTTTTCATCCCAGATGTGATATACTTTACTTTTACAAGGACCTCTCTGGAATCCAAATTGATGTGACTGTGGGGAGGGAGGCAGAGAGAGACCACTTAGGAGGCTACCACAAAAGACCAGGTTAGGCATGATGGACTTGGTTGGTAAGAAGTGCTGAATTCAAAATGTATTGGTAGTCAAATGACCAGGGAGCATTTGTGTGTAAATAGGTGTGGGGTGCTACCGAGATTAATTTACTCCCACCTGATTACTCCTAACTGGCAACCATGACCCTGGGGACTGACTCAAGAGCTAAACCTGAGGTTATACACATGCTCAGCCTCATGCCTTCTTCTTCTTGGGCTATGAGATCCTTTCACTCTCGAGAAGTGTTGCCTCCAGCTGTGTGCCACTCTGACCCCATGCCTTCCCTTACACATTGCTGCCTCCGCCACTTGGGGCACTAGGGCTATTAAGATGTGTCTCGCCCATTCGTGGAGGTCTTAACCAACAACAAAAGTGGCTATAGTTCAAGACACAATGAAAGAAATGCTATACTAGAGGTAAAGAATGCTTTTACAGAACCAAGAAATGAGTGAAGGATTCTAAATTGAATCAGAAGACTAAAAATCATGGTTTACTAGGGAAAGGGACAGGGTCTCAGAGCTTTAAAAGAGACCCTCCAATCTCAAGTCCATGTCTGTTCATGCTCAGCTTCCTAATTTCTTGCTCTTGCCCTTTCTCTTCCTGCGGATATCAGCTCGCTTTATTTATTGTTCTATAGATGAGTAATCCTTCTTTTTCAGTTGTGGGGGTGGAAGAAATAGGCATTTATTTCAGTGACTCAGACTGCATGCCAAATTAGGACAGAGCACTATGGGCTGTTCTTTTGTCCTGTGGCCATAATCATCAGATCTCGGAGTGAAACTTTATTGCTACTGACCCATCAAATTCAGCCCAGTGAGAGAGCTTGTTAAGGAGTCTACAACTTGATCCATGCAGAATCTCTTAACCTAGGAAGCTTAGGTCTTGGGCCCTTCAGCAGGCTTTGTTAACCTTGTCAAATGAGCTGCCATATAGATTTTTATCCTGCTATGAAGAGTGTTTCTGGTTTTTGATCCTTGTAGACTGAGGCAAGTTCTGTGAATGTTTACTTATAACCTACAGTGCTCTCTTGGCTCATTGTTTCTTGGGGTTTGATGAAGCATTCCTTTGTGACTTTCAAGACAAAAGGCCTGAGGTCCTAGGTGCTTTCAAGGCTCAGATAGATTACCATACACCATTACTGTAGATCTGTTGACAATATCCATGTGTGATACACAGCATGGATGAGCTTCTGCGTTATCAAATGTCATTAACCGAAGTGCTAAGGGAAACTTATTTTTGGAAAAGGAGCAATTTGTGTGGACCTTCTGTGAAGCACTTGTCGACTAATTGTGTTAAGTTTTGTATGTGTCTCCCTGGCTGGACTCTAAGCTCTTTTGGGACAAAGAACATGTTTTACTCATTCTTTTTTACTTCTAGACTTAGAATAGTGGTGATCATTCTGGAGTCAGGCCATGCTTCAATTTGAATCTTAGTTAAGTTGCTTAACAATTCTTGTCTAGTGCCTTTGATGTGAAATGGAAAACATGCATATGACACAAGGTGGTTGGGAATTGTGAGCAACACAATACATTTTTAAAAGCACTTAGTGCTGTTCCTGAGTTCACAGTGAGCACTCAGTACATAGGACCTGTTATTATAGTATAGCAAGTGCTTAGTAACTTCATGTTGAATGAACTGAAGCTCTTGGAGACTGGAGATCTATTACAGCAAGTGGAGGTCTATGTCTTGCATGAGGAGGGGTGAACAAGGTAAGCGTTAGCTGTCCTCATCCTGTGCCTGCTCATTTCCTAATAGACACGACGGGGAACTGTGGTTCTATAAAGGTTAGATTTGTTTTGGAAGAAGAATTTGCCAAAAGTTGAGGAATTTCCCCTACCTAGTATTATAATGAATGTCAAAGCCTAGACTGGTCTAAACTTTGGGCTCCTTTCCTAGGAAGTTCTCATCAGCCCAAGTCTTAAAATGGAGTAGAATGAATTGACATCCCATCCCTATCCGTTCCCATCTCATTTGCATGAAAGTTTTCTTTTTGGTTGCTGGGCCACATCTATCTCATGACATGATATTAACTATCATGACCATGACAGCCAGAACACATCTCCTTGGGAGTGAAAGTTAGGGTCTTCTTTAGGGGCAGTTACTACAGGGGGTATAGGTGGAAAATTGTGGATCACAGTGAGCCAATTCCTGTAGTTGCCTCTTTAGGACATTAAGGTGCCACACATAATTCAGGTATGTGTGTCTGCTTTTCATAGGCTCAGAAACTAGGAGTTCTCAGACTGCTCTTCATATCAGTTTTTCTTGGTGATGTAGCAAGTTTCAGTGATGGCACAACTTAATTGGAGATAAAGATGACTCCCAATTGTGTGAGCATCTACTACATACCTGATCCTGTTCAACTGTTTGTCCACATGAAAGAACAGAGGCTCCAGTAACTTCAAAGAGATGGAGTGGGAAGGATTTGTACTCAACCCTTTTAGCTCCAGCTATGTACTACCCACCTCCCATTTATTGGAAGATAAACTTGCATTAGTACTTTTAGCTAATTACTAGACTGTAAAACCTCTTTGAGTCCTTTGACTATTCTGTGGTCACTAATTAATATCTATTGTTAATTAAGGAAATAAAATATTAAATAATTTCAGAACAGCAATTTTCTGGGACTCTTCTGATAAACTTTTGTATCCTGGAATACTGAAACATTTTCTAGTTGATATGAGTACATGTAGAAATAGCTTAAAAATTTTAATGCCTTTCACCCATTTTGAGCTGTGACACACACACACACACACACACACACACACACACACACATATTGTCCTTGAAAACCTTCCCTGTGGAGGTTCAGATTTTTATTTCAATTTATATTCTCACTGGTCCCTTACTTTGAGAATTATTTTTAGACCTGGTTAACAAGCTGTTAAAGAAAATATGTCCTATTTTAAAAATAATTACTTCTATTATTGAGATTTCAAATACACATGTAACATTCACTAAATTAAAGATATGTTGCTCAGCTCATTTGTATTCAACATCATATGCTTTAGAGATGATGTTGGAAATTGAGATCCTTTTATTAAGATTTTTTCCTTTTACTGCATATGGCATGCCTTATTAAAAATTGGAAATAGCTTAATCCATTAAAACTCACCCACCTTCTTCCATTTTGGATGACCTTGTCAAGGGAGTTTCAACTTCAGATATGTCTAAATATAGTTTAATTGGACACAGTGTGGAAATGTACAATCTGTACTACTGTTTAGGAGCCACTCTCTAGTTCCTACTTTGGAATTTTTATAAAATCTTTAATATTACTAAGATTAATTTCAGATTGGCTAAAAGGGCATGCTTACAGTTTTTCCTCACATTTTCAGTTTTTGAATTATTGCGAGAAATGGGAAGATTTTTCCCACTTCTTTTCTCAGAAAGATGGGACAAACTGACTGTACAGGGTGTTATCCAGTTAGGGGGATTGTGGTGTGGAAGTATGATTATAAAAAAAAAGGATTTATTTGATTGGCTTACATCACTGGAAGCTGGGTAGTCCTACAGTGGCCATCTGCAGGTTGGAGAGCTAGAGGAACCAGTATCTGTGCTGTCCAAGATGCTGAAGCCTTAGACCAAGAGCATCCATGATGCTACCCCAATCCAGGACTGAAGGATTCTAGAAAATCCCTGGGAGTCACTGGCAGAGTTTGCTTTGGAAGAGTGAAGGAGCTGGAGTCTAAAGTCCTAAGGTGATTGAAGTAGCAATCAAGAACCTGTTTAAGAAGAATTGAGCTTGCATCTGTTGCTGCTTCCTTGTTCTTCCGCCTTTTATTCCATCTATGCCTCTAATCTATTGGATGGTGTGCCCCACACTTAAAGTGCGTCTCTGCTTCATTGTGCTGCACCACATGCCAATCATTCACAGAAACACCCTCACTGACACACCCAGAAGACTCTTAATCTTAGGCATCTCTTAATCAAATCAAATTGCCAATTCAGATTAGCCATCACACCAGCTCACACTCATTTCCTCCACAGAATATTCCTTTTGTATTTCTTTTATTTTGGTTTTGAGGTCCTCCTGGAAAGTGGCAATAAACCCCAGTACTGCCCTGATGAGGATCTAGGGAATTTTGGCATGGATGTTTACAATATTGCCTTCCATGGAATATTTTATTCTGATGTCTAAGTGGCCAACCCATGACCAGGTGTCTCACAGGAAATGTGGTTGTGTTGACAGATATGTTGACAAGCCTGCTGTTGTCCAATGTGTTTCTAGTTTATTCCTGCCAAGATAACCACTTTCTGGAAAAGCCTTGAATGGGGGAATGTTGGGTCTGGGTGTATTGGTCAGATGAAGCAGGGAGGAACTACGACAAAAGCACATGAAATATCAGAAGCAGATCATTGCTCACAGAGCCATGAGAAGAGAATGGGGCTGATGAGACAGAAAGTCTAGAAATAGCAGTGTTCTCAGCCATTGGGTGGGGAGTGTGGAGAGGTGAGGGGGAGCTAGGGCCTGAGGTCTTATTTGAAGTCCAGAGCATTATCCAACCAGGTTTCTCAAGGAAGTTCTAACCAGTAGGTAGACCAAGAAGGCATGAATTCCATAGGACCAGACTGGAACTGAAAGTGGGCACTGTGGCATATTTGTGTTGTCAATGAGGTGTGTGGGGTCAGTTGCATGAGTCAAGTAGTGTCCCATAGGGAGGTGGTCTCCCAGAAGCTGGTTATACAAGGCAGCTCTCTGGATAGGCCAAATTGGGGAACTGGGAGGAGACAGAACTTTACACTGTGTCAAAGATGACTAAGCTTTGCTTCTGATATGATAAAAGTTAAACCTAAACTCAAAATGGATGCCAAGATACATAAAATCAAAAAACTACTGTTCTTCATTTGGAATCTGACATATGAATCATTCACAGGTGAATAACAATCTTAAACAAAAGGAAATGAACAATATATATTGTTAAATACATTGTTTAGTAAGCACAGGAAGGGTTCAGTTCAAAAGTTCTCCATATTTTCACAGAAATTATAGATAATTTGATATTTCTAAATAAGAAAACCTCAGGGAAAAGATTATATGATAATAGAATAATCTGAAAGGCAAGTTGGAAAAACTCAGGAAAGAAACAGAAGTGAAACAAAACATTTCAGAATGAAAGCAACAAAAAGTTGAAGAAACAGCAAAACTCTGGCAAAGAAAGGGTGGGTGGCTTGGGAAAATCATGTTCATCAACTGAAAAGGAATAAATACATAATAACAGACACAGAAATAAAGAAGGCCCAATATGTGCATAATCGGTATTTTTAGAAATGAGAGTAGTTAAATGTAATTGATTCGAACAGTCATTGCCAAGGTGGATGTATTTCAAGAATGTAGAGATTCACTATTAGAAAAAAAATTAATTTATGTTATCAGTAAGTCTAGAAGAAAATAAATGTCTTGATAGATATCAAAATGGCATTTGATAAAATTGGAAACATCTATTTTAAAAAACAAGTTTGTTGGAGGTCAGCAAGATGGTGGAATAGGAGGTCACCTGCTTGCATTCCCCCACAACAAGACTTCTGTATCCCTCCACAAAATTCCATGGTGGAGGGCCTTGGGATTCAAACAGGAGATTATATACCTCTGATGGAATTCAAGACGAAAAGAGTCATTTTTATAGAGTAGACCTATAGCCAAGTGGAGCACCCACTGATCAAACAACTCAATAACAAGAAAACAAGTAACCCAAACAAAATATGAGAAAAGGGCCCAAATAGATACTTCTTGAAAGAAAACATGCAAATGACCACTGGATATATGAAAAAAATATGGCCATTGTCACTGACAACTAGGAAATGCAAAATAAAACCAAAAGGAGATCACCTCATAATTGTTAGAATGCCTATTACCAAAAAGACAAAAGATAACCAGTGTTCCTGAGGGTGTGGACGAAAGAGAACCCTTGAGCTCTGTTGAGGGGAATGTAAATTAGTACAGTCATTGCTGAAGACAGCACAGAGGTTTCTCACAAAACTAAAAAATGTAATTGCTTTATAATTCAGCAACCCTACTTCTGAGTGCTTACCTGAAAGATTTGAAATCAGTATGTTGAAGAGATAACTTTGTGCCCGTGTTCACTGCAACACTATTCATAATGGCTAAGATATGGAAGCTGAGGTGGCTATCATCAGATAAATGAATAAAGCAAACATGGCATGTATATACAGTGGAACAAAATTCACTGTAAACAAAACAAAACAAAAAATGTGGGAGGAATCTTGGCATTTGAACAACATGAATGAACCTGGGGAACATTTTACTAAGTGGAAGAAAGCAGGCATAGAAAAACAAATACTGCGTGGCCTTACTTATTTTATGTGGGATATGAAAAGGTTGAACTCACAGAAGTAGAATGATGCTTACCAGAGACTGAAGAGTGAGGTGGATTGAGGAAGGGAGATATTCATCAAAGGGTACAGAATTACAAGAGGAAAAAGATTTAGTGACCTATTTCACAGAATGGTAACTAAAATAAGTAATAATTCATTGCATATTTTAGAATTGCTAAAAGAGTAGATTTTAAATATTTTCATCACAAAAAATAAGCATGTGAGGTGATGGATTTGTTAAATTATCTGAATTTAATTATTATACATTGAAAACATCAAAACATCACATTGTACTCCATAAATATATATGACTTGGCAATTAAAAATGAAATTTAAGTTTAGAATTAGAAGGGAAATTTACATAATACAAAGAATCCCAAACTAACAGGCATGCTGAATTTAAGGTTGGAAGGCTAGATTACTTCTCATGAAAACAAAGACAAGACAGTTCTTATGTCATCTATTATCATGTAGCCTCACTGAAATGCTAGCAAATTAAATTGTACAAGAAAATGAATACTTCTAAACTTTTAAAAAATGGATGAAAAATGAGTAGTGACATTTAAAAAATAATACAAATTAATAAAAAGGGATAATCTTGCTAATAGATAAGTAAAAGCCAGAAGAAGAAAAAGGTGATCAGTGATTCTACGAAAAATTATTTAGCTTTGATAGTAACCAAAGGCACACAAATCAAGACAATGAGCAATTATTTATCTTCTTAATTAAGTAAGAAGCTAAAAACAGTAATAATATTCAGAATTGGTAAAGACTAACAAAATAGATATTTTTTACTTTTGGTAAAACTATCCATTTGTGGCACATTTAAAAAGTCTTAGAAATAGATAAATACCCTTTAAAATGCTATTACAGTATTACTTAGCAGTTCATCTCTAGATATTTCTCCTAAGGAAATAATTGACTATAAGTGTTCAATATGAGTAAAGATATTCCTTTTAAAATGTTTTTCATCTTATTTCTTTAATCTCAGAAATTTAGAAGTACACAAGATATTTATGATCTCTTGTGAAATAAGAACTGTTCAGAGGTTTTGTATACTATGATCCTTGTAAAAAGTTTGGAAGTATGTAAATCAAGGATGTTTATATCTAGGTAGCAGGATGATCAATTTTATTATTTTTTTAATTTGTGTTTTTAATCTCTTCTATGTTTACATATATATAATGAGTTATGTTCATAAGAAACTTAAATATACCACATAGGGGAAGAAGTTTCATATTTATTATGCAATTTGATCTTAAGTGCCAACCAAAATGCTTGAAGAAGCTCTGGAATTAAACTAATATGTTGATGGTAAATCCCTCTGGGAAGATGAAGATGATATTTATTCCTCCTTGTATGTATTTTTTCTTTGTTTTCCTTGATTTCTAAAATAATTATTTTCTTCTTGCAATTAAAAAAAGCAGAAGTCCAAATGTAGAGGAAGAAACATGAGAAAAAGGATGTAATCTTTGACCTATTAATTAAATTAGAATTTGCTTCTCCTTTGCACTAGTGTGTTAATCAGTGGCCTCATGTGTGACCCCTGCAGGTGGCTCATCTGGATTATATCATTTTCCTATCCATACTGTAGATTCCTTTCAAGAGGCTTGTTTTGAGGAAATATGTAAATGAAGACTATAAATCAAGAAATGGAAGTAAGAGCCCTTGCTCATAGTATCATGCTTACAACTATTCCAATTTTCAGATTTTCTCTTGTAGCAAAGGCTGGATTGCCTCTCTGTGGTTTTCCCCATCATATCTTGAGACTAAAGTGATTAAGTGGGAATAAGGTGATGAACTGCTTTTACTGAAGTAAGGCTTGAAGGAGCTCTGTGTTCTTCCTCCTCTATTGTTTTTGGAAGTTTTAATATTATCCATTTATCTCCCACTGTTTGTTCAAGATGATATATGTTTATTATTTTAAAATGCGAGCAGCAGAGAAAAATACAACGTGGGAAGTAAAAAAAAATCATTAAATTCTAACACAGGAGTATCTATCCATTGTTAACAATTGGTGGATATTACTCAAGATCTCTCTCTGGATGTGTTCAGAGAGCAAGGGACATTACTGGATCAAAAGCAAGAAGTAACTCAAGAGAAACAGCATTAGTTTATATTCACTAATTTTTTAAAGTACAATTTCATTGCTGCATGTGGTGGCACATACCTGTAATCCCAGTGACTGGGGAAGCTGAGGCAGGAGAATCACAAGTTTTAGGCCAGCATGGGCAATTTAGTGAGACCCTCAGGAACTTAGTAATATCCTATGTCAAAGTACAGTAAATAAATAAATAAATAAGGAAGAACTGGGGAAGGTAGCTCCGTAAAAAGTACCCTGGATTCAATCCC
The DNA here is from genome assembly GCA_025594165.1 of Tamias sibiricus. Classification (NCBI taxonomy): domain Eukaryota; kingdom Metazoa; phylum Chordata; class Mammalia; order Rodentia; family Sciuridae; genus Tamias; species Tamias sibiricus. The sequence goes on along the minus strand of CM046663.1, from coordinate 134,288,939 downwards.
TAGTACCCACCTCTCCAAAAAAGAGTACTGATTTTACTTTAACTAAACCAAAGGAAAAATAGTGAAATGAAAATAATTTCTAAATCTCAAATTAACTTCCTTAAAAAGACATCATAGTTCCTTAAAAGTTAAGGAAAAAAATAGATGAAGAAAAATCTTTTTTTGTGTGTGTACCAGAGATTGAACCCAGGGCTGTTTAACCACTGAGCCATCCCCAGACCTTTTAATTTTTTATTTTGAGACAGGTTCTCAGTAAGTTGCTTAGAACCTTGCTAAATTGCTGAGGCTGGCCTTGAACTTGCGATCCTCCTGCCTCAGTCTCCCAAGCCACTGGGATTACAGATGTGTACCACTACCCTGGCAAGAAAAAAAATGTGAAGGAATAAATTCATATGTATTTATACATTTTATGTAAAATGTAAATAAACTTTCTCTCAGATTATACCTTTAGACTTTGGAGTTGGATTGAGAAAAGAGGCTGCAATATCAATCACTGGGAAAGGACAGATTAATTTTGACAATGGAAAGGGTGCAAGACAGGACAGATGTGTCTATTAGAACATACCACCACTGCTGGATTCCAATATTCCTGCTTCTGAGATTCATGGTGATACCTGTCAGCAAATAACTCAGAAGTCACATCATATGTGACAATTGTCAAGGCTGGCCTTCCAATATCAGAGGTGATTTACCTTTATGATCTCAAGGTGTGCTAGCTATTCAGACAAATACACTCCTCCCCAGCATAGTCATCTATCACATTCTAGGTAGACCTAGATCCTCAGGTAGTTCATGTCCAGAATTCCAATCTGAGAGCTGGGAAGCTAGTAGTGGAATGATGAGACCTACCTAGCCTTGGGTCTTTGCAAAGGGGAGAAGACTTGCCTAGACAGTAGCTTCTAATGTTGATACTTAAGAGATGGAGGAATGTTAAATAGAATAAAGGGGAGGTAGGGGAAGGGAGGGAGAAAGGGGATAGGGAAAAAAAAAAAAAAGAGAGATGGAGCTTTGCTTCACAGAACCAAAGCTTATAATGTATATTAAGGTCCTTTCGAGCTCCTCTTACCAAGGCTGACATAATTCCTGGTGCTGGAAATGCTGGTGTCCAGTGGTTCCTAGTTACACCTTTCACTGAAATTGCAATTCAGGGAACTACCTTACCTGAGGTTAATCAGCCTCATGCCTCAAACTGGAATAACTCTGGGGGGTGAATGCAGACCCATGGCTCCCTGAAGGATGAAATGAGTTTCAGTTGTAATATCATTGCTGGTCAGCTTTACCTTTGGTCCAGTCTTGCTTTCCTCCCTTTATTATAGCTGTTATCTCCTGAAAGCATTCCCCATAATATCTATGCACAAAATATAAGACAACTTTCTTACTAATGAGAGGCAAAGGGCAGACAATGAGAATGTTATACATAGTAACTTTTCATAAAGTTATGTTAATTTAAGTGATCACCTTTAAGTTTTTCGTTTTGTTGTGTGCTTAAATATTCCTTTTTAAAAAACAAATTCATGGTGATGATAGATGGTAATTATAATTTATGACCTCAGCTCTGGAATTTCTTTCCAGGCAGTAAGGCCAAGAGCAGTCAGGGTATGTAATGTGAATCCATAATCACACACTTATTTATCTTGGTTGTGACCATGCCTGAGGAAGTAATGACAGGCAACTATGAGTTCAAGATGATTTCATCGCTGAGTCTCAGGCTGCTTTATGGTGACCAGCTAATCTCTTCTCCTAGGACTTCATTCTCTTTCCTTTATCCAGATGCCTGTCTGCCTATGCTCTGTATAACATCATCAGGGTGGAGAAAATGTGCCATGTAAGGGGGGAAAGCTAGAGGGATACTGTAGACTTCCACTCTACATAGCCAAATTCCAGTGGATGTGGTTGCTTGGGTGGCTTTTCTGACTGAATGCTGAGCTACCCTTCCGCCTTAACTTTTCTAGCTCTTCATAAATCATGGGGACTCTGTCATGTTCTTCTAAAACATACTTAGTAAATTTTAGTTTGATCAACACAGCATACAGCACATTTTTTAGTCTACAAAAATAACAAAACTAAGTATAAATTTCTTGATGAGAATATTTTTTTCTTTTAAATAATTTATTTTATCTGATATTCCCCTTATGTTCACTTATATAGTCCATCTTTTTAATATATATCTTACATATTTTAAACTCTGATAAATTCATTATCTGAGATTTCTGGGTTATTCCTACACCTATTGAATATTTTCTTTCTTTTTTTATATATTTTTTATCCGAAGTTGTTGTATATATAACAATAGCATGCATTACAATTCATAGTACATATATAGATTTTATGCTTATATTACTTAATACTCTTCTTTCTAAGCCAACTGGCTAGCAAATTTGTTCCTATCCATGAAGCCACTGTCTTTATGTTCCTATCAATTTCCTCCAAGCTAACCCCATCTCACCTCATCTTTCCCAGCCAAGGTCACCTCCACGTAGGACAGTCTATATTTTTTACTGTTTTTTAAATCTATTATTAAACCCTGCATCTTTCAGAATTTTCTTTGAGTCACCAGAACCTTTTCTTCTTTCAACAAAACCCATCCCTTTTCACTTTCGGAAATATTGCTTCTGTTAATAGCTTTAGAAACCTATTTTGGAAGTTAAAAATCAAACCTCCACAGTTACTCTTTCTCTTGCTTTTCTTCCTAACAGAATATCGAATTCTCCTAAAGGCAACTTGGATGTAACCCCCTAGAATATGAATCACATACCAGGAAGTTTGATTATTTTAAAATATTGGGACACATACATAAGCCAAGCATTCAGTAGGCTATGTTGTGACTCCTATTCTGATTGTGGTTTTGATGGGAAAGACTGCCTCAAGGTGTTCAGTCACTACCTGGGATGTGTCTGCCACTATTCTTCCCTCTTGTAGCTAATCTAGCAAAACCTTTCCCTAGACACTTCCCTGCTGAACCCAGATGTGTCTTCTCAAAATCCCATTCTGCTCAGTCTTTACCGACTGATCATTGTTGACATGGTAGACTAAACATATTACCAATCGCCTTGCTCTTTTGAGTGTAGTCTTTAAAAAAGCCTTGGGGAGGGATGTATGCATACAAATTCAAGGATTCTACTACAATATTTCTCTACAGTATATCCAGAACCCATAGGTTTTGAAGAATATTTTTAAAAATCTCTGTCTTTTTAAACAGCTTATTGGGAGCTTAAAGAAAGGCTTTAGCAAAGATGCCGATGAAGCTTTGTAAGTAGCCATAGGAAGCTATGTTCTAACCAAGCTGTTTTCTATTTTTAATTAAACCCTAATTAGAAGTCATAATTTAGTTGAGCTGCATTAATACTCTCAGAGCTATGAAAAGCTTACTATGGTTGTTTAAAACCCACAGGTATTGAGATAATAACAAAGCTGTTTCATCTATATGTAAAGAGGCAGATAGAGAAAAATTTCCTACATCTGGTGGTAATTTTAAGACAGGTTTCATAAAATGAGCTTTCTATAGGCTAACAAGTTTGCCCCCTCTTGCTATAGTTTTAAGGCCCCCACCAAAACTCAGGTTGAAATTTAATCCCCACTGTGAGGTATAAAGAGGTAAGATGTTGAGAGATGATAGGATCATTCCACTCTTACTGAGGGAGTGACTTTGTTATAAAGTAGAACTTGCTCTGTGTCACCAGCTGATATGCTATATCATCTCAGGACTCTGCAGAGTCTCCACCAGCAAGAAATCTCTCACCCACTGTGTTATTTGACCTTGAACTTCACAGTCTGTTCACAGTTAACATTTTAAAATATAACCCTGATTGTCTCATATCCTTGCCTCCACCTATGTCTTAAAATTTCTGCTGGCTACAAAATATGGTCCAAAGTTATTAGAGAACACATGACCCTGCCATCCTTCCCGAACCGTTCCTTTTGGATGTATTATCACTCAGCAACTCCCTCCACCACTGTTACTTTTGGACCACAAACACATGCTATGTCATGAACCCAGAGATGGTGTCTCTTCCATGTTGCTACACATGCTGTTTTCTGGTAGCACTATCCTTCTTTCCTCCTCCTACATCACAGTCTCTTTCTGTCATCTTTAAGATGACATAGTGACAAAGTATGGGTTCTGCATTTCAATGGTGTTGGATTTGAATGTCAGACACATTTCCTGGCTATGTGCCTTTGTACAAGTTACATAATTCTATCTACTCCACTAAGACATTCATTTTTGTATCCTGCTCAGATGAAAAAGAAAATAGAAGCAATTATATGTTTGAGGTCTTGATCAAAGGGAAGAAAATTGAGTGAAATTGGAGTTTATTACTTACACTAATGATATGGAATAGTGTTCAGTATTTCGAGTTCCCATATTGCAAAGTGGCAGTCATATAACTATGTGAAGGATGTGAGAAATGCAATTTCACTCTAACAGGTCAGTAGTAATTGGCTTCTCTTGTAGACAGGCATAGCAAATGTCAATACCATCCAGCTAAACACTGCTAGGAAGCCACCCACAGTTGAACAATTTGGGTGTTTTATTCATCCCAGAGAGGAAGAACACACATTAAAAGGAAAGAGAGACTTCTCAGTAAATGGGTGTAAGAGCAACCCTAGCATGAGATTTGGGTTTTGGTTGGATGACTGTGAGGGAGATATAGAAGGGCTTAGGCAGCCAGGGCAAGATGGCAAGTAAGGAGGTCGGAACCGAGGCTAGAACAAAGGAGTACAGAGTGGGTTTTCTGATGAAGTCAACTTCCTGCTTGACTTAAGTGTTGGTGGACACAAGCAGGGGACTCAATCAGATAGACACTTCCAGTTTTCCCAATAGGACAACTAAAAGAGATGCATGGACAGAGGGGTACCAATCAATAATAGTGAGGAGAGCATGCACAGGGGAGGAGATAAGGAAGGGAGGAGATTCCAGAGACCATAAAAAGAACAAGTCAAAATTCCCTCACTGGAGTCCCAGCTCTGGGATGCCTTCTTTTCAGAGAATCCTATCTCTGTTCCTTTTTACAACAAATCTGCTCCTTGCTTGCTATCTCTGTGTCCTGTTCTTCAATCCTTTGCTGAATGGAGATAATGAACCCAGCACTCCCAGAGGGTAGCGATGGTTCAGGGTCTAAGAAAGTGAAGGTTTGCTTTATATTGATCAAACATCAGAGGAATTTTATGAGTGGGCATCTCAATCTTATCTATAGGCAGGTACTCCAGCAGGAATAGGGCAATAATTGGAAAAGCAACAGCAACCACTCAGGTTATCCAGGAGCGGGGCACATTTGGTGTTTGGTGGGTTGCACAGTAATTTTGTTTTATCTGGGCTTAGACATACGTATGAAGAGGCCTTGTTTTGTCTCAATTTACTGTGTATTCTGTGTTCTGTGAGATTAAGTCTAACAGGAAAATAACACTGTCAGCTATGAGTTATAGGCCAGCTTCAAACATCACTAGTTGCAAGTGTTAGACTCATTCCCAGATGTCCAGGCCTGTTTTTGTTTTTTCTTTTACCTTTCACTGAAACAGAAAATGAGAGATCATATGAAAAGTATTTCTGTAGTTGGTGACCTTTTCAAATCCTCTGTATAGGAATCACATAGAAACATGATAACCTTTCTAGAATCTTCTGGGTGATACTTTCACTTAGAAATGAGTGGAGCCAGGAAATTCCTGAATTTTCCCCTCAGTGTGGACTTTACTGAAACCTTGGAGGGTCCACAGCAAGAATCCAGGCAGCCGCTGCTTCCTCCTCTGTGTTCACTGTTCCTTCCTCTGGTCTCCCATCCTCCTGAGTACTTCTTTGTGGCCTAAGTCTGGATTTCTGTGGATGACCCAAAGTCTCCAGGCAGATGTGTTAGTGTACTGGTGTGTCATCTTTAGTGTTAACTATTCTCCCTCTGTGTTATGTCGGGCTTATGTCTTTCAAGCTATCAAAGTTATTATGTAATTTTAAGGCACATAAAAGGCTGAAAAACAAGACAAACATTATCACATCTACTATCAACTTAAAAATAAGACAACTCAGATTCTCCTTCCATAATACTCTCTGATCACCTTGCCTCTCTGCTACTCAGAGGTAATCATTATTTTGAATTTGGTGTTCCTTGCTCATACATTTAACTTTGTGTGTATGTATATAAGCATATATATGAATATGATTTTTTTGTGTATGTTGGACATCAGGATTGTTAGGAGTTTTATTGTTGCAAAGCATTTTGCTATGAATATTTTCATACACATTTCCTGCAGTACAGGTGGTTGAGATTCTCTAGGTTTTATGCGTAGGAGTAGGATTTCTGAGTCATAGAATATATGTCTTTCAACTTTAATGCTCTAAACTAATTTTCCAGTGCAGCAAAGTTCCCCAGTCTCTACATTCTGCCAATGTTTGTTCCCTTTGGACTTCAAAATTTTTGTAATATAATGTACTGAAGTGGTATCATTTTCATTTTATTTTCCAACTTGCTGTATTTGATTTATATTTTCCTATTTGCTATAAAATTAGGCAAACTTATTTCACATGGTGTTTGTCATTCTTGTTACATTGGTCACTTGAATTGGCTGCTGATATTATTTGCCTGTTTTTCTTTTCTTTTCTTTTTCTTTTTTTTTGTGCTACTGGGGATTGACCCCAGGGCCTCACACATGCTATGCAAGTACTCTACCACTGAGCTAATACCCCTCTTTGTGGTATTTTTGATGAAGGGAAGTTTTTCAATTTTTTAGAGTCATATTTTTCTGGTCTCTGATGCCTTGTAAGGAGCACCCATAACAGTGGCTTAAAACTATAGCAATATTATTTCTCCATCTTCCATAGCTTCTATGGGTGAGGAATTTGGGAAAAGCTCTGCTGAGTGCTCCTGGCTCTAAGTGTCTTATGTGGTTGCAGTGGCATGGAACAGAGGAAGCCAACGAGGCATTTCTTTCTTTTTATTTACTCTTAGAACGTCCCTCCATAATGCCTCTGTAGGGGCTGTTTGTGTTTCATCGCAGCGTGACATCATGGAGGAAGTTGGACTGCTTACTTGGCAGGTCAAGTCTCCAGAGTGACTATACCAGCAAGCAAGGTGTAAGCTGTATTGCTGTGAATGACCCAGCTTTGGAATTTTAAAGTATCAATTCTGGTCTATTCTTTGGTCAAAGGCACAAAAGCTGACCCATTTTCAAAGACAGGGAACGCAGACCTTGTCTCAGTGGGAAGAGTGTCAAGATCATACTGTAAGAAGAGCATGTGGGTATAGAGAATATTTACTTCTGCTGTCTTTGGAAAATATGATATGCCACATACATTTATCAATTTCATGTATACACATATATACATGCATCTATAGATATACTTTAAAAAATATTCTTGACTTAGAAGTTCTTCTGTAACTCAAGGACATAAAGGCATTCCCCTATGTCTTTATAAATTTTTAAGTTTGCTTTATACATTTATATCTTAAATCTATCTGGATTTGATTACTGTGTATTATATGAGAAAGTGACCTAATTTAATTATAATTCTCCTAATATAAGTTATTAATTGTTCTTAGATGAAATGCTAGACTTGTTATCAAAATTTCATGTACGCATTTTCTAGTTTGGAGCTTCTTGTTCTGTCACACTGATTTTTAAATTAATTACTGTAGTTTTTGAAAACATGTCCCCATATTGTTCTTTTTTTAAAAAAATATTTATTTTGTAGTTGTAGCTGGACAAAATACCTTTATTTATTTATTTATTTTTCTTTTTTTAAATTCTAATTTGTTATGTATGATAGCAGAATGCATTACAATTCATATTACACATACAGGGCATAATTTTTCATATCTGGTTGTATGCAAAGTGTTTTCACTCCATTCATGTCTTCATACATGTACTTTGGATAATGATGTCCATCTCATTCCACCATCATTTCTAACCCCCTGTCCCCACCCTTTCCCTTCCACCCCTTTGCCCTATCTAGAGTTCCTCTATTCCTCCCTTGCTCCCCCTCCCTACCCTGCTATGAATCAGCTTCCCTATATCAGAGAAGACATTTGGCATTTGGTTTTTTGGTATTGGCTAACTTCACTTAGCATTATATTCTCTGACTTCATCCATTTACCTGCAATTGCCATGATTTTATTCTCTTTTATTGCTGAGTAATATTCCATTGTATATATATACCATATTTTATTTATCCATTCCTATATTGAAAGGAGGATCTAGGTTGGTTCCACAATTTAGCTATTGTGAATTGTGCTGCTATAAACATTGATGTGGCTATGTCCCTATAGAATTCTGCTTTTAAGTCCTTTGGGTATAATCTAAAGATTGGGATAGCTGGGTCAAATGGTGGTTCCATTCCCAGTTTTCCAAGGAATCTCCATACTACTCTCCATATTGGCTGCACCAATATACAGTCACACCAGCAATGTACGAGTGTGTCTTTTTCCCCACATCCTCGCCAACACTTTTTGTTGTTTGTATTCTTAATAGCTGCCATTCTGACTGGAGTGAGATGAAATCTTATTAGAGTAGTTTTGATTTGCATTTCTCTAATTGCTAGAGGTGTTGAACATTTTTTCATATATTTCTTCTTTGCTTGTATATCATCATCTGACAAATGTCTGTTCAAGTCCTTGGCCCATTTATTGATTGGATTATTTGTTCTTTTGGTGTCTAGCTTTTTGAGTTCTTTGTGTACCCTAGAGATTAGTGCTCTATCTGACGTGTGAGGGGTAAAATTTTGCTCCCATTCTGTAGCTCTCTTCACCTTGCTGATTGTTTCTTTGGCTGAGCACAAGCTTTTTAGTTTGGAGCCATCCTATTTATTGATTCTTGATTTTAGTTCTTGTGCTATAGGAGTCTTATTAAGGAAGTTGGTGCCTAATCCGACACGATGGAGATTAGGGCCTGCTTTTTCTTCTATTAGACGCAGGGTATTTGGTTTAATTCCTAGGTCCTTGATCCACTTTGAGTTTAGTTTTGTGGATGGTGAGAGATAGGGGTTTAATTTCATTTTGTTGCATATGGATTTCCAGTTTTGCCAGCATCATTTGTTGAAGAGGCTATCTTTTTTCCAATGTATGTTTTTGGCACCTTTGTCTAATATAAGATAATTGTAATTGTGTGGGTTAGTTTCTCTGTGCCCCATGTTGTTCTTAAAAATTATTCTATTTATTCTTTGTCTTTTAGAATAAATTTCAGGGCCCATGGAAACTGTTGAAAATTTCTTTGTAATTGAACTGAATTTATAGATTTAACTGGGTCAGAACTGTCATATTTTAATACCTAGTCCTGTAATACATAAATATGGTAATGGTCCTCATATGTTGCTTATATGTTATATGTTTAAACAAATTATGTATCCTTGAAGATCAAGTACATCAAATTATTTCTAAATAATTTAGTTTTTAAACCTTGCTTTTTTTATATGTTTTAATGAATACAATTGCAAATGGACGTGTAAATTGGTATCATTGAAGATTTACTGAACTCATTTAGTCAGTTTTAGACTCAGTATATTCTCTGGGAGAATCCAGAGAATAGTTCAATTTCTTCCTTTCTAAACTTTACACTTTTATTTATTTATTTTTTTATTCTATCTCCCTGGTGAATATCTCCAGTACAATATTGAAAAGAAAGATAATTACCAGAATTTTTGTCTTGTTCCAATTACTAATAATACTAGATTGGTAACAAATTAAATTTTTATCAATGGAAATAGTAGAATGAAAAACTTAAAAGTAATATCCCTCAAAAGGAAAAAAAAAAAAAAACCCACTGGAAAGAAAAAAAATGGGGGCAAAAACTGTCAGAAACAAGGTGTTTTTGAACTCTGAAAGCTAACCAAAAATCTGCACCAGGGGAACATTTTTTATTTTTATTTTTTGGTATTATATGTTTACATTTATTATGGTCTTATAGATAAAGACCTTAGAATTACAAAGAGCTCTTACAACTCAATAAGACAATTTGTTTCTCAAAACATTTGAAAAGACATTGGACAAAAGAAGATACATAAATGGCTAATAGGTATATGAGAAGTTGAACATCAACAGTCACCCAGGAAAATGCAAATTAAAATTACAAGGAGATACTCTTTATGCACTAGAGTAGCTAAAACTAGAAAGGCTGGGACTGGAGGCCTGTAACAGTGACAGAGTGCTTACCTAGAATGTACAAGGGGAACATTTAATGAAGAAACTTTGGTGAATCTTGTTATAAATAGAACTTTAAGCAGTTTTAATTTATCCTGGTCCTATCCTATACTTCCTAGATCAGCAATGACTTTGAAGATAATCATCCATATTTCCTATTAAGGTTTTGGTACAGAGAAGAAAAAATGATCTTCTTACAAACAATTATGGGGTTTTTTTTGTGTGTCTTTTTTTTTTGTACCGGGGATTGAGCTCAGGGGCACTCGACCACTGAGCCCCATCCCCAGCCCTTTTTTTTGCATTTTATTAGAGACAGGGTCTCACCGAGTTGCTACGTACCTAGCCATTGCTGAGGCTGGCTTTGAACTCCATCCTCCTGCCTCAGCCTCCCAAGTGCTGGGATTACAGGCATACACCATTGGGCCTGGCTTTTTTGTGTCTTTTAGGAAATGTATCCATTTTATGTAAATTGTCTAATTTATTTTCTTAACGCATAATATTACTTTATGACCCTTTCTTTTCTACAGTGATATCCCTCACTCAATGCTGATATATATTTATGTTTTGTCTTTTTCTTTATTATTCTGTCTAGAGGTTTATCAACTTTATTGATCTTTACAATGAAGTAGCATTTGGCTTCACTGACATATCTCTATCATTTTTCTGATTTCTATTTCACTGTTTTTTATTTCACTGATTTCTGCTCTGATTTCTATTCTGTCCTTTATTTTTTCTTGTTTTGGGTTTAATTTTCTCTTTTTTCTCATTTATTATGGTGAATATGACATTATTGCTTTGAGACTACTCTTCCTACTCTTTAGTAGGTGAATAAGCATTTAGAATTATCTCATGCATTATAAATCTATATTTTAATTTATTTAAACCACTCAGGACATTATGTAGAAACAATATTTATTATGCTTACTCACACATTCATTCTTTCCATTGCTCTCCATATTTTCTTACATTTTATTTCCCTCTGGACATTTTCCTTCTCTCTGCACAAACTCTCTTTAGTTTTAGTATTTGTGCTAGAGCAATTCTTCTCAAGACAAATTGTTTCTGTTTTTGAGTTTCTGAAGATATGTATTTGAAGGATATTTTGTTCAACACAGAATTCTTGATTGATTAATAGATATTTTCTTCCGAAAATTTAAAGTGTCATTTTGTTATTGTCTGGCTCATATTGTTTCTGTTGAGTATTCATCTATAAATCTAACAGTTACTTATAAAGATAATGTGTCATTTTTAATCTGGTTGCTTTTAAGATCTTACTTCACAACTTTAGTTTTCAACAATTTACTAGGATGTGGCTAGGTATGGTGGCTCTGTTTTTGCTTAGAGTTTATAGAACTGCTTTGTTGTTGTTGAAATATGCTATGAGCTTATGACCATTTTCTCTTAAATATTGTTTTTGTTATAGTTCCTCTCTCCTGGGATTTCTCACGTGTGTGTGTGTGTGTGTGTGTGTGTGTGTATGTGTGTGTGTGTGTGTGTGTGTGTGTGTGTGTGTGTGTGTGTGTGTAGTAAATAATGTAATTGTGCGTGCGCTTTATTCTGTTTTTCTTTTGTTTTTTTTTTTGTAGTGTAGATTTATAAATTTGTAATTTACACACGTTTATTTGTATGATCGGTATGTCTACAATCCCAGCCCTATTCTGTTTTTCTTATTTTGTATTTTTCCCTTTGCTACTTCAGTTTGAATATTTTCTCTCAACTGGTTTTACATTTTACTCCTATCTCTGCTTTGTATAATCAGCTCTGAACATACCATTGTGTTATTATATTTCTATAAAGTAATTTTCATTCCCTTATATTTTATAAATTTCAATCATCTGTTTAAAATTCTTATTTTCTTCCATTTTTCTATTTGTGTCCTTTTAAAATAAAAGTCTATCAACATACTTATTTAAAAATCTTGTTTGCTAATGCCAATATATCAGTCACTTCTATCTAGATCTGTTTATACTTTCTTCTTCCACTTATGATTCTGTCTCTCGTTACAACTCAAATTTTTTTCTGTCTGTAGGACATTGTGTATAAAAATTATGGATACTCTAGATGATAAGTTCTGTAAAAGAGGGTTTTTCCTTCTGCTGGACAGATAGAATGGAAAGAAATTAATGCAATCAATGCCTGAGTTAACTCTGATTTGTAGCTTTGGTAACAAGCAATCTGCCTTTATTCAACCCTTCATTCAAACCTCCAGCATTTCCAACAGGTAGAATTATGTTTATCCCTGGGGACTTTCTCCTGAGAATTCCTCTATTTACTTTCCTTCAGAATTTGACAATTGTCTTCAGAGGAAATCTCGTTGTGCCAGAGGCATTAATTTTATCTCTAGAAACTCTAAAACTGTTGAAAACTCTTTGATTTCTTTCCCAAAGCTCATTAAAAAATGTAATGTATGCATATGACAGAATTTTATTCAGTCTTAAAAATGAAGGAAATTGGGCTGAGGATACAGCTCAGTTGGTAGAGTGCTTCCTTGCATGCACAAGGCCTTTGGTTCAATCCCCAGCAACCTCAAAAAAAAAAAAAAAAAAAAAAAAAAAGGGAAGGAAATCCTGTCGTATGCAACAACATAGGTGAACCTGGAAAATATTATGCTAAGTGAAATAGGTCAATCACAGAATGACAAATACTGTATGATCGCATTTATATAAGGTTCTAGTCAGACTCATAGAAACAGAGTGATAAAGGGTTTCTAGGGGAGAGAGATATGCGGAGGTACATTCCCAGACCCTTGGCTGACTTTTAAAATAGAGAAAGGGGTCACAAGCAGTTTCTTGTAGTGGGAAGAGGCCAGGAGTGTATCCCCCTTGGAGAATTTGGAAGGTACATGGTCCTGGTCTTAGTCTTGGTTTTTAGTTTCCTAGACTCGCTTTGGACTTCTCACTGTAGAACTCTATGAGAATAAATTTGGGTTGTTTTAATCTATCAAGTTGGTGTCCATTGTTATGGCAGCAACAAACTAGAACAATAAGCATGTGGTTTACAAGTTCTCTGGGGAGAACTTAATGTTTTTTCCCAAATCAGGGGCCAGAAAACCAAAATCTTCTCGCCACTCCTTCCTTTATGGTCCTAATGCCTATAGAAGTTTCAGTTTAACTCTCCACCTTGTGAGCATTCAAGTTTTTCTGTCCTATTTCCCAGTCACTGTGAAAACCAAATAGTCAATTTTTTTTTTCATGTAAACTGATGCGTCTAGGCAGACTGATAAATCGTATGTCCTTATCTAATGTTTCTACGTGTTGGTAGTAGAGAGAGGCAGAATCTAAAATAAGTTGCTTAGAACTCAGTTCATTTTAAAATCTAGAAAGTGAACATTGTGATAGTATCTAGTAAGATTAAAAACATTCAATATTGAGATGGATATCAGTACCTTAAACGCATGATTGAAGACATGATTGGTATGAATATTCTTTGTATTCAAACAGTGTTATGTTAAAAGGTGCTCTATATATGTAATATGAAATGTAATGAATGCTATTGTATATACAACATTGAATAAAAAAGAAAAAAATTCAATAAGTATTACAATGATGGTACAAATGGTGTTCTCATAATGATTGTGTTGACCCATTTTTCCAAGCTAACTGAATTAATCATTATCTCCTCTGATTCCATATCAAATGTATAAATACACAATTCTGTGAAGTGGTAGTATATGTCATACTGTGACAGGAATTGCATAAAAGACCACATTTTTTTTTTTAATGGAGAGTTTTTAAATATGTCTGGTTTCATTGGGAACCAAAAATTAATTGAAACTATTATATCAGGTGTGTCCATTTGAGATCTTCATCTTCCAAACTATCTGTATCAATTTCTCCCTTAATTTGAGACTTTTAAGCCACAGAATAAAAGATTGATTTAGCGTGATAGAAACTGCATTTTAGAGTTAAAATTTGTGGAAATCGATTTGTGATCTTCACCTTCAGACCAAACTCTGTATTAAAAGGGTATTAAATCAGAGCCACAGCATGAGCTGGGAGTAAATGGGCTTTCCAGAACAGTGGAAATCTGAAGGCTGAGACATTAATCAGCGACATTTGGAGAATGACTCTAATTTCTATGTTCAGAGGAAGGCATAGCGTGATGAGGCTGAGTTTTCAGAGCAGTGAAAGCCTGCTATAATTCTCTGAAACAAAAGTGACTAGACGTTCAGTGTTAATCTTTCTGAAAATGAAGCACAGAGGATAAGATGGTAGCGAGATAGTAAGGATTGAATTTCTTACATTTGGCAAGATCCGAGTTGTAATGGCAATGGAACTGGCAACTGGGTGTCTGGGGAGGTCTAGGGTCATACATGATTAGAAATCCTGAATATGCTCCTTTCCTGAGTTGCCACTCTGGATTGGATATATTTTTGTATCACTGGCTAAACAAATTGGAGATTTAATATAATCTTATTCTCTCATGAGAAAGGCTGCAGAGTTTTATCCAGCTCTCTATACAGTTCCATCAATATAATTACATAAACAATAAGATATGACCACTATAAATAGAATACAGTGTAGGTCTGTCCTTTTATACTGTAGACTCAGCTTCAAGTTCCTTCTGTAAATAAATTGGCAAAACCAGAGCAATGCAGGCAAATGCAAATGAATTCTCTCTTCTCTGATGTGGTTGTGTGTGTGTGTGTGTGTGTGTGTGTGTGTGTGTTTCCTGTTGTTATTCAGACTCTGCTGTGTAATTTGGTGCTCATATTTTTTACCTCATGCTGTATTGTTTTAGTTTCAAATGAAATGAATCTCTCAAACTAGATCAATTTTGAAAAAGAGCTGTTTTAGCTTTTCAGTTCTCTGGATGTTGTTTAACACTACACCCCCTTCCTATCCCCCATGTTTGTCTTGATCTCCCCTCCCTCTTCTCTCTACTCTTTTACTCTTTCTCCCCTCTTTCATACACTGACTCTGTTTTCTTCAGTATGGACTTCACACATGAGCTCTCTGCCACTCCATGCCCTGTGGTGGGAATGGTAGTTCCAGAAACTCAAGATTTAGATGGTACTTATAGCTCTTGGCTCCAGATCAAGGGTGCTCCTCTGCCTTTCAATTATCCACATGTCAAGTGTTAGAGATGATATGACTGGGTCATAGTGAACTAATCATTGTGGTCAGATGAATGAAAGTGCTTTTTAGCCAGCGCATGATTAATGACCATCACTGTGTGAAGGCAGGAGGCAAAGAAGGAGTTCTCTACAGCTATCTGGAGATCTTTTATAAGAAGAACATAGAAAGTCACCCTAGGTTAAAAATAAATGTTTGCAAAAGTCACCTATGTGATTCTCCATATCCCACTCTTTTGTGCTGGAATAGACTTAGAATGGAATTAGAGTTTTCAACATCTTTGTTCAAATTTTAAATACTGTCTTCCACAATATTATCTTCTTACTTCATTATTTCCCATAGTGTTAGCTTGATAAACATGTCTATTGTATCAAATCTTACACGGTTTCTCCTCTAAGCTACTTTGCAGAGGTAACTGGTGATAAATACTCTGGATGACACCTCTCTCTCCATCTGGGGTATGGTAGTTTGCTGTGTGCTTTCTATTTCAAGAAATCTCTGGTAGATTGATTTGAGGCAGATACAACTTTAGGACCAGTGGGCTCTTCCCCAACAACTGACCTGAGGCAAGCTTAAATTGCCTGAGTTTGTCTTTCTGCAGTCTGATTCAAATTGTGTGCCCTTCTCATGTCTCCATTTAGACACATTTTTAATTAGCATTAGCCACAGTAATTACTGGCAATTCACTTTTTCAATTGATTTTTGTTGCTTACAAATTGCCTCATTAAGTACTACTATTGTTTAGATTCCTTATTCCTGAGTTGGTGTAAAGAATCCGCCGCTTGAACAGTACATAATGAGGACACTGCTAACTTCTGATTGGCTATGAAATAATATTTAGTTCATTTAATAATTTATGCAATGATTTATTTTTAATACCCAACATATTTAGAAATGAGACCACAGTACTTTCTTATTTACTATGATGGAAAAATACATGCATAATACTTGGGTGATTCAGTGGAAACATGCTCCTGCTCAGTATTCTGCACTGGAGACAAGTGTTCCAGAACAATCCCATCTATCACTGCCTTAGGTATTGCTTCCTCAGCCTCTATGCTCAGCTACTTATCAGTGCATGGTATAAGATCCAATCCTTCTCATAAAAAGATTGATGTTACAGCTCAGTCCTCTTGGATAATGTCACCAGCACCTAAGTCGTCTTACTGTGTATTATTTTATATCTTCTATTGTGCAGGCTATAATAGCAGTTGCAATGCTAATATTGTTCGAAGTTTTGTTCATTAAAAGTAGAATTTTTTATTGTGTATATTTTTGGATTATATGAGTGATATAATTCTATGGTACAGGGGCTGAGGCTGTGGCTCAGTGGTAGCATACTTGCCTGGCATGTGTGAGGCACTGGGTTTGATTCTCAGCACCGTATATAAATAAATAAAATAAAAGTCTATCAAAAACCAAAAAAAAAAAAAAAATTTAAAAAACAATTCTGTGGTACACAAAATTTTAAGGGAAGCATCAATCTCCTTTTTAGGTTCTCATTAGGTAACAATCATTAAAGCTTCAATGAGGGTAGTTTCCTTCTGTATTTGCTTCTTTCTCTCTCACTTCCCTATTTTATTTTATATAAATGAGATGATAAATGTTGACTTGTCATTATTGAAGGGCAAAAATCACACCGGAGACAACTGTGCAGCCAAGAGATTTACTCACCAGCCTTTATGGCTGGTCAGAGGTAGAAGAAGTACAGGGAGAGAGGAGTCAGGGAGAGGGGAGTGTGCAAGCTCTAGACGGAGGGTGGGTGCCTGGTTGTGCTGGCTGTGGTCTCTGGAGCTGTTGGCTGGGGCAGCTGCCATGAGGCTGGAGATGGTGAGTCTGGAGCTGTTGCAGAGGCTGCTTCCTCTCAGCAGGGAAGAGCTGTTGTGTCTGAACTCCAGGCAGGCAGGAGCTTTAAATAGGGATTTCTGGTGGGGGGTGTACCAGAGCGACCTTTAACACTATTGGCTCTTTTCCCAGGGAATAGGGTGACCTTTAAGCCAATTGGCTTCTGCCTGGGGAAAATGAAACCAGGTTGCTCCTCATGGAAATTCCCGTGGGGGAGGTGGCCCATCGGCCCAAGCCTATCTATCAATTATTATCTGAAAATGCCATGAGTTGATTTGTTCAAATCATCTGCTAAAACTTTCGTAAGATAAAAAAATCATGTTTTGTGGGTTCAGAAAGTATTATTTGTGCTGTGATTGAATTTCATTTGTTGATAATTTTATTCTTTAAGCAATTGCTAGATACCTATTTCAACAGTTATTCAACAGAATTTCCCAGGAATTTTTTATTCTGGATGACCTCTGTATTCTTCTGTCTGCTTGGCCCTCTAACTGGGCCATTTTTCTTTGTGTAACTCACTGAAGCTCAAGTGCACACGATACTGTCAATCACACTGATGGTGCTGGTGAAGCCCAGTGGTGTCCACATCTCTATGCAGCTGTCCAGTGGGATCCACCAGCTATACCAGCAGGCATTCCATCACTCTCTTCTCAAGGCATCTGAACTGGCTCCCTTGTTTCTGTTCTCATCATCTATGAATCCTTGCCTTTTCCCAGTTTTGTGGACAAACTGTCTGTCTGTCTATTGCCTTGTTCTGAAGAGCCATGAAGATCAGAATTCTTCCAAGGAACTTAATGCTAGCCAGCTCTTCTCTTCTTATCTGAGGTCCTTAGATTTTGTAGGACAACTGCTCTTTAGGAAGCTCTTGCCCATCCTCCCAGGTCTCTTTCCAATTGGAATTCAGAGTCTCATGCAGAAGAAGTGGAAAAATTCCACATAGATATTTATGTCTGAATTCTGGACCTTATTTACTCCCTCAAAGTAATACCAATTTCTTTCTTTTTTTTTTTTTTTTTTTTTTTTTTTTTTTTTTGGTACTGGGGATTGAACTCAGGGGCACTCGACCACTGGGCCACATCCCCAGCCCTTTTTATTTTTTTATTTTATTAGAGACAGGGTCTCACTGAGTTGCTAAGTGCCTCGCCATTGCTGAGGCTGGCTTTGAGCTCGCAATCCTCCTGCCTCAGCCTCCCGCTGGGATTACAGGCGAGCGCCACTGCGCCTGGCTAGTAATACCAATTTCTAACTCCTCCAACTGCAGCTTCAAGACCAGCAATCCTATGGAGCTCCCTTGGGAGGTTGGCTGGGGTTCTTGAGGCCTCCACAATTCACAGAATTCCCCCATGATTAAGTGCTTTTTGCTTAATCCTTACAACAATTCTATGACAAACGTAATTTTTTATCATCACTAATTCAGTAGTTTGTAAATCTCCTCTGGGAGAACTTTTGAACTTAAGAAATAAATGCTATCATTCTCTTTTAGACTACATTAGATATCTTAGATTACAAAATTCTTTTCTGCTGGATTTCCATGATGTGTTACATTTATTTTGAGTTTACAAATGGCAGCAGCTGCTTCTGTTAGAGTTTGGCTTCAAGATTAAAGCTCATTGCCATCCTTGGGGTGGAGTCTTTAGCTCATTCAGTTTCTCTGAGCCTCAGTTTCACATGTGGTAAGGGTAGATATTTATAGCCCAGTTTTACTATGAGGTTAAGATGAGAGTCCATATGTGAAATCATTTTGGAAACTGTAAAGACTCAAGACTCTTTAGTTCAAGTAAAGCACATTTAACCTTCCCTCACTGCAGACTTTCTTCTACCCCTCCAGCCTTCATTGTTCCTTTACTCTCTTTCCTGATTGCTTTGTATTGTAATTACATATTGCAGCTCTCTTCTCTAATTGACCATGGGGTTTCTGTGGACTGGGAATGTACCTATTTCCTCAGGACCAAGAGTTATATTAAATACAAAATGAACAAATGAAGAGCAGGTCATACCCCTGCCAAACCCCTTCAGTTCTCTGAATTGTGCTTAGGAAATAAGATCCAACATTTAGATCATGGTCCACAAGGCCTCCATGACCACATCTTACCACTTCTTGCCCACATCCCTCTATATGTCATCCTGTTCTTTAACTACACCAAGTGGATCCTGAGGGAATCTATGTTTACTTGTGAGGAATATGACGTTTGTGTACATTACGAACACAAGTCTCTCTCCCTGAACATCTCAGGATGATCATCCATGGCTTAAATGAAATCAACTCCAGATAACATACAATCATGTCATGATCTTTGAAATATGCTTGGCAACATTTCATTTTATGCTTTAAGACCAAAAAATACAACAGTGCCACTTATGTCTTCCCTGAGAATTCAGTTTCTCATCTATAAAATGCACAGGTGATTTTCAAAATGGCCTTTCCAACTTTGAGTCTATGATTTGTTTTTGAGGACTAATAATGCTTTATCTCTTACTGATTAATTTGAGGCAGTATGGAACTAGGGGATCACATTCTACTGTGAACTAATTCTACAGGTCATTTCTTTTTAATGAGTTGACTGAAACAACCACAACGCCTTGCATTTAACCTCACAATTGTAATGGGGCTCATCTTGTCAATATTCTCCATCTTTAGGGAAACTTCAAGGCTCATAGAAATCAATAATAAGGAGCTTATCAGTAAATAATCCCTTCCTTGGGAGAGAAAATAGATATGCCAGTGGGACGAGTGAGTTTCTTTAATGCTCAACAGTTTCCCCACAGACATAGCTTCTCTCTTTCATGATCTGGTTGGTACCTATTACAGGGCTCTGACCCTTCACTGACTTTGCTTTCTTCCTTGCCTCTGCACTTGGGAATTCTGATTTCCTTCTTTTTCTTTAGACACTTGATTAGCCTTGGGCAGTCCTGTACATCACGGTCTTCTGAAACACTTTTGTAATCGTTTGCAGCAACTCTAAATAAGCAACCATTTCATCCTTAAACTTTTTTTTTTTTCCTCCGCCTGGAATCATCGGGACTTTTTGTTGTTTTGTTTTTCTCCTTGAAAGATTCTAGTATAAAGAATCTTGTCTTGGGATAACAAAGATTTGGGGTTTCATTCCTAGTTCTGTGACCTTCAGCAATTTTCCTGAATCTTAAATTTCAACTTTTTAAAAGTCTTGCAAGAAGCTTTGAAGTTTAAACAATGCAATCCTATCAAGCCTGGTTGCTAGAACCTGGTAAGCATGTAAGGATTTCTGGTTCCTCATTCCTTATGCCCCTTCCCTATATTTTACCTTTTATCATGAATTCTCAGGTTTCATTTTAGTCCCTTTGAACTTTTATCTTACTTTATATTTCTCTTTCTTTGCAAATAGATTACCCTTTTACCCTAATTCAGTTAAGAAGATTGCTATGCTTAATTAAAATCTTTATGCTATTTCTATTTATATTCTTAACCCTAACCTACCATTTATCAATGTTTTGGGGTTAAGTTATTATTTCTCATAGATCTCCTGTTAAAATGAACTGGAGGAGGGTTGACTCATTTGTTCTTAGTCACAATGAATCACATGCAATCTAAGAGGTAATATACTACATGGCTAAAGCATAATTGTTGGTGCCAAATGACAAAGGTCTAAATCCTGACTCTGTGCCCATACCAAAATCATTTGGTATGATTTTGGAAAAGTTTCTTAATCTCTGGATCTCAGTTTCTTTATCTGTCAAGTGGGAATGAAAAATTGTACTCACCTCATAGAAATATTATCAGTATTAAGTGTGTGAATCTCAAGAATGACAAGGAGTCCTAGAACAGAGTAAGCACCATAACAGTATTCACCATCGTTGGCATCGTCATCATCATTGTCATTGTCATTGTCATCATCCCTATCACTATTTCTATTACTGCCAATGAAATAGACAAAACAATAGTGGATTCAACACTCTGGGAAATTTATTTCTGACTTATTTAAGTCCAAGATATTTAAATATTTAGAAGAAAAGAATATCTGTGCTCTAGGAGGTTGTCAAAAAACCCAGCTTTCATCTATTTATTGATCTATAGTTGCACAGGGCAGGGGTGAACAAAGCTTATCCATAAAGGGTTAATAGTAAATAACTTAGTTAATAGTAAAAAGCTTTAATCATATGATTATGTCACAATGACTCAACTCTGTTCTTGCTGGGGAAAGTATGTAAATAATAGGTGTGGCTGCATTGTTGACCCAGGTCTCACTTACATGATGGGGGCTGACTCTGCCACCACTGCCTTAAGAGTCAGTGGGGGACAGGAAAGGAAGAAGTTGAAGGCAGTGTCTTCTTTGTAAGGGCATGATCTGGAATTTGCACACTTAAGTTGTCACTGGTGTCCTCTTGGTTGGCACTCAGTCACATAGCCATTCCTGGCTACAAGGGAACCTGGAAGATAGAGTCTGTAGCTGGATTGATATGTTCCCACATAGAACTCCAGGGATTCTTCCATAAGAGCAGAAAGCAAGAATTACTATTGAGGCACAATTAACAGTTTCTACTCTAAGTGTGGCAAATGTTATCAAAGAAATGGAATTTTTATTGGATGTAAAAATAATGGGCAAATATAGTCATTTACACTGTGCAATATACAAACATGTTCAAATTCCTTTTAAAATCTGACACTTTCAACTATTCTGCAAGACAAGTCTTATTCAGTATATCAAAAATGGAATAAAGCATCAGGAAAACTGAGATTTTTCTTAAGGTCACATTTCTACTTGGTGGTTGAATTATGCCTTCAACTTCAAACTCTGTGTCTTTTCTGCTCCATTCAAATATCCTTTACAATGCTAAATTATTTTCTTGGCTGTTATTAGAAAGTTATCAGCCTCTGTTACTCTGTGATGAGACTATGAATAATTGCCTTATTGAATGTATTAGTTTTCTAAGACTGCTTTAACAAATTACCACAAACATAGTGGATTAACATAACTAAATTATCATTTTACAGCTCATCAGATGAAAAAGCCCCACTTAATTCTCACTTACCTAAAATCTAGATGTTGGTAGGTCATATTTCTTCCTGGGGGCTCTATGGGAAAATCTAGGTGCTTGCCTTTTACATTTCCTAGGGGCAATCTGCATTCCTTGGATGGTAGCCCCAATCTTTCTCTTTCAAAGCTAGTGATGGCAGACTGGTCTCATGTAACATATTTCTGATTGATGCAGCTGGAGAGGGTGATGGATTTTAAGGCTCATATGAAGAGACTGGGCCCATTGCAAAATTTAGGATAATTTTCCCATCAGAGGTCCAAACTCTTACTTTTCATGGTTCCTTGTAATTTATTGTCATTTGTGCATGCCAGGGAGTAGGATGTGGGCATGCTCTGGGACCTCTTATTCTGCTTACCACATTGGATACTCTTTTTTGATTTAAAATTTGATTTGAAGAAATATGATGTTTGTTTCATATGTTTTTTAAATATTTATTTATTTACTTTAGTTGTACACAATGCATTTATGTTTACGTGGTGCTGAGGATCGAACCCGGGCCGCGCACGTGCGAGGTGAGCGCTCTGCTGCTGAGCCACAACCCCAGCCCATGTTTCATATGTTTTTAAAAATTCCAAAGGACAGGTAGGCAATAGGACAGTCATCATTAGGATATGATTTTAGTATAAATAAAAAGAAAGGAAAAGAAAAAAATCAGTAGCCTAGTGCAGTATTAGATGTGGATATTAATTTTAGTGTGCACAACTTTATACGGTCTGGTACTAAACATAAACATACCAAGATCTTTTATTCTGATATATATTTTATCATCAGAATATAGAACTTGGCTTTGAATGATTCTATGATTAATAATATTAAAGTAAAAAATTTGCAAAAATGTAATCATAGCCCTATACCTCTCAGTATTTCATTCAAACTATGTATGAATATACTCTTGAGATCAAAGCCAAATTTTTCATTTTGGGCACTTCCAAGTTCATTAGTCCCTAATTGTGGGCCCAATTTTGTATTTTCCTCCTAAAACTGAGATGTCTCTAATGTATACCCAGGGCCCTCCAGCTACAGCATCTTTTATGTCTGGACCTGCAATCTCATCAAAAATCTTGACAGTTGTCATAGTATAACAAATCTGAATTTTAGAGGTAAATTTGACAGAATAATCAATTTGAGTCACTAACTAACTTAATACCCATAATAAAACCTGTTTGTTTTTAGTTTTCTGCTCAGCTGAACATTTACCAACCCTTGAAGGGCAAGCATGCAAGAACATTGTGTAGAAGATAAATCCACAATTAACAAGCAAAACAAAACTTAAAAATGCCTTTCACGCAGCAGGGACTCAGCTTGCTTGTCTCCATTATCTTGGCCTGGAAATCCTCTCCTGAAAAAGAAAAAAAAAAAAAAAAAAAAAAAAAAACCAAATTACTTCAGCATACTACTTATCATGAATTCTTCCAGTGAAAGAATGCCTTCAGTTAGGATATCCTTGAAACTAATTTCTCTTACTATAGAACACTGATAGAGATTCCTTTACAACCAAGGCAACAAATAGAATAATGGACCAGTTTACATCCTGCAACTCCTCAAGGATTCATGTTTAAATGAACATTTGGCTTCTTGTACTAAAAATGTGTGTGCCACATAGAATTGTGTAGTCCTGAAGGTCTTTCAAAATCAAGGAGTCGTAGTAAATAGTGCTCGAGATGGTCTTGGACATTGTAGTCAAGCGAGTGTTAAGCATAGCTGTCTCTCAGAATCCCTTGGAGACATTTATAAAAATACAGATTCCTGGGACACACTGCACACTGAATCAGAATCTTTGGGGATGGGACTAGAAGATTGAAATATACAGCAAAGTGTACAAACTAATGATCAAGAACAGTCTTGCCTGCATTCCTGACAACAGGTGATTTGGTTTCTACTTGAACATCGCCAATGATGGGGAACTCGCTAGCTCCAGAAGCAGCTTGTTCTATTGTCAGAATATATTATTTCTAAATGTTATTTCTTGGCATTCATCATTCAGTCCTAATCTCATTTATATTCTCATCTGTACCACACAGGCTAGAACGTGTTAAGCTATATATTTCCACGATTTCCTTTCAACCAAGGACCTGGATGAGATGTAAATTTTATTAACAAGATGAGTTTGCATCAGATTCTAAGGGAGAATATAGGAAGAAGCCTGTGGTCTGTGCTTCCTGGGGCTTTCCAACTACAGACTGCAGTGTTAATTTCTCTGGTCTTTTGAATGCTAATATAAGTGGGTATAGCGGCAGTTCATTAATCAGACTCCAATCTCAGGGTTGCTGATTTGGCTGTCTGTTCTCCAGTGTGGCAGTACTCAGAGGCTGCGGCACAGTGAATGGAGAACTGCAGTGCTGGCCTTAGGGACAGAGCCTCTCTTAGGGGGCCTTTTCTTTGGCATTCAGGAGACATTCTAAGAGTCTGACAGAAAGCCTGCTCCTTTAGACCCTTAAACAACATTATAATTCCAGTGCTTAGTTCTTCCTGCTAAGTCTCTTTCATTTTATAAGGCAACTAAGATTCAGGGAGGGATATGATTTGCCCAGAGCCATACAATTTGCTAATGGAAAGGTTGAAACAAGAATTCAGGACTCCTAACACTCAACAAAACACTTTGTTTACATGAATATACATACCCAAGGGAAATAAAATGCATGCAGGGCTTCCTGTACACTTGAATGTAAATGTTGTATGTGTGTATATGTGCATGTTTGTGTACAGGACTGTTCTGAGAGCATCCAAATGTACCAGAGAGAGAGAGAGAGGAAGTGAGTTTGAATTTATATGTAAAGAAAGAGTTACTGTCATCTTCCTTAATATAAAAATTATGTAATATGTACATTCATTATGTATAAATCAATTTTTAAAAAAGTGCTTAAGGAATGACACTCATTTAATTATTACACTTTATACATGTATCAAATTATCACACTGTACCCCATAAATGTGTACAGTTAAAGTCATAATTAAAAATAAAAATTTTAACAACAGGAAATTTTTAAAATCCCATAATCTTATAGAATTCAACCCTCAACATCTTAAAATAATAAGTTTATCATTTGATATACCAGGGTAGCAAAAGAGTGATGGGCATACCAAGTGGAATTTGATTCTGAAGGGGTGCAAGAGAAAAATTGAGGAAATATAAGGCCACCAGTGACCTCTAGCATCTATTTCATCACTTTCCCTTGATCTGTCTGTCTTTCCAAGGCAAAAATGAAACATAAAATTAAATTTCCATTATGTCCAAAGAAATTACGTAAAGAAACCCTCACATCCTGTAATTAAATATACTAATATGGGACACCTGGGATAATTTATTCAAGAAAGGTGAGAAAAAAGGACCACAGATTACTATAAGAAAGAAAACACAAAAACGTTGGAAGGAAATGGTTCCATTAATACTCTTCACAACTATTTGCTCAATCTATTTTTATCAAGTATCTGTTATGTGTAAGATATAACAAAGACACTATAAGCAAAGATATTATGTGAGCCTTTGATCTATGCCTTGCATAAATAAAAAAAAATTCTGGCAGCTCTCTAAAATGTCTATTAACCTTAGCAAAAAAGAAAATCTGGCTGACTACACAAGAATGTTTCTAGGAGAATCCATGATGGCACCTATTGATCATAGCTTATTTTCTCAAGTACTCATAAAGTCTCTATTCAATTATTCAGTATCGAATTTGACCTCAGATTAAGAGCAAAATATCAGTGGGTCATTTGCCAAATATTTTACTTTCATAAAATCAGACAATTTTCTGTTATTTTTTGTGATTTTAAATCCTTTCTAAGTTTTAAAGTTTCCTTAGTGTGGATCAATAATTTGCTAATCTTCTCAGTACCTTGATTTGTAGGTAAGTAATTAACAAAGGACATATATATTGAGGATTTTGTGTGCTTAGATAGGCACAGAGGAATCAACAATGAAGAGATATAATGCTTGTACTTAGAGATTTGACCTTCTGGCTGAGCAGTAATTAATTACAATGAATCATGATGTTACCACAAGCTAGTATAGAGTGTTGTAGAGACCTACAGCTCACGCAAAAAGCTGGGATGGAGTCCTTGTCTAGGCCATACCTATGTGGAGCAACTGCAAGGTCTTTTATGACCTTCTCAGTTATTTTAGACTTCAGTATCCTTATTATTATAGTCATTCTGCTTCCCCCCACCTCAGACTGTCATGCTTTAGAGAAGAGGAAAATGAAGTAATAAATGGAGAATTTTAGTTTTTCTTGTCCTCTAACTCTGTAGCTTCTTAATCAGTAGTCTATCAAATCTTCATCTTCTTTTTGTAAATATAGTTTAACTCTTACAATTCCTCTTTTGTTGCTTTGAGTGTTGTTATAAGCCTTTCTCATTAGGGAATATATCCTTCTTGTCATTTGATAATAGTTGGGGCCATTCCCCTATGATTAGACATTCAACAGAATTCTTCTTGAGTGTCAATCATGTTGGGCCAGTCACTATCCCCAAATCTACAGTAGATATGAGCACAGCAAAGACTGTGTCCTCATGTAGCTGATTTTTACTGAGAAGAGAAGAAGAAAACAGAGTAAACAATCCAAATACATGATATGACACATGACAGAAGGGGCTCTGGAGACAAAGAGAGGAGAGGATGGAATTACCAAAGGTGGGGGTTGCAATTTTAAACAGAAGGCATCCATTATTTGACATTAAAGGTAGCCTGGAAAAGATGAAATATTTCATTCATCTTTTAAATTTTTATTTCTATACTCTTTCATTTTTACACATAAGCCAGAAAAAATGAAAAACTCTTGTTTATTATAGAAGCTTATTATAGAAAACAATGAAAAATACATATGAAGAAAAAGAAGAATATTGAAAACATCTGTGTTCCCATGCTTTGGTGTATGTTGGTGCAGGCATTCACAAATGGATCAATCATTCCCCCCCATCTCTTTATTTTTGTGTTGGTGATCAAACTAAAGGTTTTGCACATGCTAAACCTGTGCTCTATCACTGTACTATACCCTCATCCCAAAAATATTGTTTTTAAATCTTTTAGTTTTCACTGTCATTATGCCATGGACATCCACAACTTCATTTTGAATGATTAAATTGCTGGACATTAAAAATAACCCTCAGAGGAATAGCCTTGTAAATATTTGAATATATTCACCACAATATATTTTCTTTGGAGAAACTTCTGGAATAGAACCATTAAAACAAGTATATATTTCAATAGCTGATCAGTACTTTTGAAATTGCTCTTCCAGATATGAAAGAGCCCAGAATTGGAGGATGATGCTGAGGTACAGCCTTAGAGAAAAAGGGGGAAATGGGCATATGGGGCTGGAACTCCATATGGCCGTAGGTATGGGCTCCTCTTCTAAGTGAAGATGAGCTTACAAATATTCTAAATTGGTGTGGCTGGAGGCCAAGGATGTGAACATACCTAAGGGGACTCAGAAAAATTACTGGAATTAGGAAGGGACAAGTAGTTCCTCTTAGATATTACCCTCTCACTATGAGCCTTCAAGAGGGTACTTCTCATGATTTTGAGAAAGACAAAATTACCACTATAGCTGACTTACATATTTATAACTACCTTTCTGACCACCAAAATCTCTGTGTTAATCACCTCTTTTAACAAACTTGTTTTTCTTAATAAATGTAATTCTAATATACTTATTTTTGTGGTGTCCTTTAAATAAAAATTACTTGTTATGTAGAGATTCCTTTGCCATAAAGACGTGAGTAGATTGAATCTGATAAGTCTCAAGAATGACTGACGGACAAGGTCTAGAGTAGGTAATTCCTACAGCCCTCAGAATTGCAAATCAAAGCTATCCTGATAGAGTAGATTTCAAAATTATAGTGGTTCTGTCTTTTCTGTCTGGCATCCACTGAACAGAAGGGTAGTGCGTGGGCTTAGGTGGAAGGCACTTTGTTGTCATGGTCACCACTGATGAATTCCTATTCCCGAGGACCTCACAAACAGGAAACTGACAAGCTGAAATGATGGTCTTAAAAATATCCTTCTGTAAGTGTCTTTAAGATTAAAGATGACTTTAGTTTTATCTGAGGCTTATATGTGAAATTGCCTCTGATTAACTTTTTACTTTTTCATCATTTTCCTCATGACTTCTTTCAACTCCTCCCCACCTCTGCCACCTATCAAGCTTTTTTGGAGTTAAACCATTTCCTTGGGAACTGAGTTGGTGATAGTGGAATCAAAAGTGCACCCACTAACGTGCCCTCTGCTTTGAAGGGACATGACTTGAAGCACCATACTGAAATGTGTTCCTTCCTGGTTCTGCTGTATTAAAGTGAAAGGATCCTTTGGGTCAGATAAACCTGGATCCAAATCCAGATTCACCATTTACTAAGGTGGCAAATTACTTAATCTGCCTGAGTCCCTATTTTCCCCAATTATCCCAGGACATATGGATAATAACAGTTAACTGGTAATATTGTTGGAAGAAAAAAATAAATGATTGCACAAATCCTGTTTCATACTAGTTTTCTTCCTATTCTGACTCAGATGACATAAACATAGACATTAAGGCATATACTTTCTTCGGTTTCAGAACATGTTACATGTTTTTTTTGTTGTTGTTGAAAAATTTCCTTGTCTTAAAGATCAATTTGTAAAGCATTGGATTTTCTTCTTTGTAGTAGCATATCAATCATAAAACTTTCAGAATTATGAATTTGATAACTGTAATAACTGCTGAAAAAATACTAAAAGAGACAACAATTGAAATGAAAAAAGGCAGTGATGCAAAGACAAGGTAGCTGTTGCTACATATGATAATTAAAAGATAGTGGTTTTAGTTCATGAAAGTGAAAGGGTCTTGTTTTTCAGACAGGTAAAATTATGGAGAGACAGGAATTAAGAGGAGGGAAACAATGTTTTGAGAATGAAAGTGGGTTGGGGATAACCAAGAATGACGTATTCTTAACAATCTGTGTGTGTGTGTGTGTGTGTGTGTGTGTGAGAGAGAGAGAGAGAATGACGTATTCTTAACAATCTGTGTGTGTGTGTGTGTGTGTGTGTGTGAGAGAGAGAGAGAGAGAGAGAGAGAGAGAGAGAGAGAGAGAACGTCTCTTTGTGTTTATATACAAAGATGTGGTGAAAAGCCCAGCTTGCAGGGCCAGATTGGCTTCTAAACTCAGCTTTCCCATCTGCTAAACCTTACTGAGGTTTCTTTAACTTGCTGATTTGCTGTTCTTCCACCTAGAAAGTAGAAGTGCTAGTAATATCTGGCCTGTAAAGGGTTTGAGGAATGTAAATGAACTAATGCACATGAAGTATTGAACCCATACAAAACACTCAAAATTGTTGTTAAATTGTCATTATTATTAAAGTGTTAGCAGGTGCAAGTATTAGTGCCCTGACTTCTAACTTCAGCACTGACACAGACTGTTCTAGGAATTCTTTTTTTTAAGTTGTCAATGGACTATTTATTTATTTGTGGTCCTGAAAATCAAATCCAGTGTCTCACATATGCTAGGCAAGTGTTCTACCACTGAACTACAACATCAGCTCCATAACAAACAATTTGATGTAGAAAACTGAGATGATGCAGAAGACAAGCAATACTGTGCCCCAATATATTTGAGATCCCACTGAACAGACCTACTGAAAATTATAGTTCAGAATGTACTATACTGTGATCCATTTTTCAAAATTAGTGATGGATCATATCAACAATTTTATACATGCATCATCCTTTTCCTTGATGAATAG
The DNA here is from genome assembly GCA_025594165.1 of Tamias sibiricus. NCBI lineage: Eukaryota > Metazoa > Chordata > Mammalia > Rodentia > Sciuridae > Tamias > Tamias sibiricus. Next base: position 134,259,177 of record CM046663.1, on the reverse strand, counting down.
TATTCCATTGCATGGATGCACATGACATGGTCAACCAATCACCTTGTGTTAGATATTTAGTTTGTTTCCTTTCTTTTGGTTCTTTTTGCTTTCCCTTTCTCTTTTCATTCCTCTCATCCTATGTGTATTCTGAAATGAATACCCTTGATCTTTTTATGTAAATCTGGAGCATTTGCTTAGGATAAGGTCTTACAAGAGATCACAGGGAATGCCCCATTTTTAAGCATCTGATAGATTTTCTACTTTTTATTCTGATGATATTGTACTGGTGCATGCAAGGTGGATGGAAATTATTTTTTTCTTAAACAAATTTTTAAAATTTTTTTTAAAAATTCAAAGTTGTTGTATTTATAACAGTAGCATGTATTACAATTCATAATACACATATAGAGCATCTTTTTACATAACACTGTATACAAAGTATATTTGTACTATTCAAGTCTTCAATCATGCATTTAGGATAATGATATCCATCTTATTCTACCACCTTCTTGTTTTTTTTTCCCCTCCATACCCCCTTTCTCCCTCCCTTCCCCTCCCTCCCTTTTGACTTTTCTAGCATTCCTCTAATCCTCCTATGTACCCTGACCCAACATCACTGTGTATCATCCTCCTTATATCAGAGAAAACATTTCAGCATTTGAATTTTTGAGATTGACTAACTTCACTTAGCATTATAGTCTCCGACTTCATCCATTTACCTGTGAATGCCATTATTTTATTCTCTTTTATTGCTGAGTAAAGTTCCATTTTGTATATATGCCACATTTTCTTTATCCACTCACCTACTGAGGGGCATCTAGGTTGGTTCCACAACCTAGCTGTTGTGAATTGTGCTGCTATAAACACTGAAGTGGCTGTGTCCCTGTAGTATGCTGATTTTAAGTCCTTTGGGAATAGACCCAGGAGTGGGATGGCTGGGTCATAAGGTGGTTCCATTCCCAATTTTCCAAGGAATCTCCATACTGCTTTCCATAACAGCTGCACCATTTTGCAGTCCCACCAGCAATGTATGAGTGTGCCTTTTTCCTCACATCCTCTCCGACATTTATTGTTGTTTGTGTCCTTAATAGCTGCCATTCTGACTGGAGTGAAATGAAATCTTAGAGTAGTTTTGATTTGCATTTCTCTAATTGCCAGCGATGTTGAACATTTTTTCATGTATTTGCTGATTGATTGTGTATTGTGTATCTTCCTCTGAGAAGTGTCTTTTCAATTCCTTAGCCCATTTATTGATTGGGTTATTTGTTTTTTTGGTGGTAAGACTTTTGAGTCCTTTGTATATTCTAGAGATTAGTGCTCTATCCGATGTGCATGTGTCTAAGAATTCTTTTGTGATTTGTTTCCCCTCTAGAACTTCCATTTCCTTAGCAGGAACATTTATGGGTTGGTTCAAGATAGCCTGGAAAACATCTTTAGCTTCAAATGTGTTCCTATAACAATGATCAACCATGAGGTTAATCATAGGACATTACCAGAAACTTAACAATTCACTGTTTTGGAAACTTAATAATTCCTTACTATTTGAAGAATCTAAAAGGGCAAAGGTTAGGGGTGTAAAGAATTAGGTGGCAAAATTTGTGTGGAGTTGATAGATGGGCATTTAGGGCAAGCCCACGGAGGCCAAGGGGCTTTGTCTCAGCTCTGTGACTTGCTCATTCAACATTTCTCATGGATTTAGTCTTGGGGAGTCAGTACCTTCCCTTTCAGGAAGACATAGAATGTCTTGGTTATGGGATCCTGGTGGTTACTGGGTATTATGTTTTGGATCTGAAATGTCCCCCAGAGTCTAACATGTTGAAAGTTTGGTCCCCAATGCAGCAGTGTCCAGATGTGGAGCTTTGGGGAAGTGACTGAATCATAAGGGCTTTAATTTCATAGTGGATTAATTCATTTGATGCATTAATCATTTGAATGGACCACTGGGAGGTGGTGGAAACTATAGGTAAGTGGGGCATGCTTGAGGGAAGTAGATCACTGGGGGTGTACCCTTGCTGTCCATATCTTGTCCCTGTCCCCTTTCCCCTTTCCCCTGTTGCCTCCAGCTGAGCAGCTTTGCTCTGCTATGTTCTTTGGGCCTGATGCTTTGCTTCACTCCAGCCCAAAACAATGAAGCCAGCCCACCCTGAAGAGACCTCTGAAACCACGAGCCAAAATAAACCTTTCCTCCCCTGAGTTGTTTTTCTCAGGTGTTTGCCACAGCTGACTAACGCAGTGAGAAAACTTGAAACAAAACATTCTAGTAGAAAGCAGGCCTTATATGACTTTTTATTTCTCAGCAGAGAGTTGCTTTGTTTTACTCTTTTCCTAGTGTTTAATCACTGCTTTTAGAAACAGCTTTGCTTTGAACCTTGAAAATGTGAATGAGATGAAATGAAAGAATGGCAAACACTTACTGATCATTGTACTAACACTTTGACAAACATAATCTCATTAAATACTGCGATATTTAAATAATGCAAAAAACATGGAGACTCTTCCCAAGAAACAGTAGTGATTTTATTTAATATGCTATGTGGGTAAATGAGACTGGGATCTTGTAGTCTTTGATGAGAGACAGTAATCTTCAGATACAGCCAAGATTGGTGTGTGTGTGTGTGTGTGTGTGTGTGTGTGTGTGTGTAAGTGAAGAAGTTCTCTTTAGGCTAATTACTATGTTTCATCAGAAAATGTAGTTGTTGTTATTATTGCTATTTTTATTATTATTTGAGCATGCATGGCCAGTTCTATCAATTATAAATTAGAAGAGATTCAAATCTAGATGAAAATTCTTGTTTCAGGGTTTGTGGGTTACTTTGGAGAAAATGAGTATATTAATCTCTCTTCTTCATCTGCTGAGAGGAACCACCACAATGTAATCTACTTTTTACCTAGCTCTTTCCTGACACCATTTCCTCAAAACAGAGAAAAGAAACTTTTAGACTTTTATAACTTTGGGCTCTGGATGCAGAACACCTGCATTCAAATCCCAGAATTATAACTTACTCAAAATTTGAGGTAAGCCACTTCTTTGTGCCTTTGTTTTCTCATCTATAAAATAAGATTAATTGTAGGTATAGCCCCATGGGGTTATTGTGAAGGTTAAATAAGTATTATAAACAGATTGCTAAGATAAATTTCTGGAATATATTGAGCACTTGAATATTAGTGATTGTTATTACACACACACACACACACACACACACACACACACACACCCCACAGAGCAATCTTCACTATACTTAAAGGTCCCTCTTCTCTCATTTAATCACATATCATGTTAAAATACTTATTACCTTTCTTTTGGCGAAGACTTTGTGCTTTTTATATTATTTATAATACTTAAGTGTTTAATGGAATTATGTTGGTCAAAGAGCCAGTACAAAACTGAGTATCTGTTCTTTTCGTTTCATCTCATTTATATCTGTCATGTTCAAAGAAAGATGTTTCTAGCAACATTAGTAGATTGAAAGTATGAAACTATAACAAAATATAATGCTCCTTCTTATGTGATTGAGTTTTTTCTGAAGCTACCTAAATGAACCTTGTTTACTCTCATTACCTTCCTTGCTGTGTGGTTTTATCTGCCAACTCCACACAATAGTCTTATAGGAAGAATGATGTTTCTCTAAAGATGTCCTTGTTCCAATCTCTAGAATCTATGAAAATGTTATGTTACATGGCAAAGGTAAATTATAGATGAGATTAAGAATCTTGGAATGGGAGATGGTACTGTATTAGCTAGGTGGTGCCAATGTAATTATGAAGGTCCATAGGAGGGAGAAAGGGGATGAGTCAGAGAGAGCCTTAAGCATGCTACACTGCGGGCTCTGAAGGTCAAGAAAGGGGCCATGAGCTAAAGCCTTTAAGTTGTGTGGAGTAGGTGAAAAAAAAAATGAAGGGAATGGAGCATAGAGAAGGAAAACAGCCTTACAAACAACTTCAGTTTTTAAGAATTCTGATCTCTAGAGCCATATGATGATAAATTTGAGTTGTTTAAAGCCATGAAATTTTTGGTATTTGTTACAGCAGCAAAAGGAAACTAATACAATGTAGTGGCATGTTTGTTCACCTGTTTAGAAAGGAATATTTTAGAGAATCTAAACATTATAATGAAGAACAAAATATTATGGTCAATAATTAAATTTTGTGGGCCATTTAATGTCTCAGAAGATTTTGTTCTTACAATTACAACCTTTTCATCTTCTCCAGGGCAGTTTTATGAAGCTATTTATTTTTTGGATGACAGGACATGTTTAAAAGTCTTTTTCCCCCAGGCATAAAATGGTCTCAAATGTCCTATTTTATGGACATTTTATGGTCTAAAGTGTCCCTATTTCCCCATAATACTAAAGTAAAAATTTACATCTTCTAGAAATAATATATTTTTACTGATCTTTAGAGACGAGCTCATATCGTTAAAGAATATCCTGCTTTTGAAAGGAACAACAGTGTATGATAAAGTGTAGGAATTGTTTTCTTGTGGATCTCTCTTTTTGCATTCCCTCTTAGGGCTCATGCCTCCCTGTTTTTCTGAGAGTAAAAGAACCACCCATTTTGTTGGCAGGACATCCATTGTAGCATATGATGCATGTTCTTGAATGGTGTCTTTTTCCACTTAGCTGTACAATACTATAGTCCAGTTGCCATTTATATCCAGGTACCAGGCTACCTCGAAACACAGAATTTTTTTAATTTAATACATGTTATTGACTATTCTGCATTAGTTTTCTGATCATGACAAAGCCATATACAAGGTCATTTGAACCAGAGCTGCTGAAACAGAAAAACTGGTAACATATCCCTCCTTGGCTTCATCTTCTTTTTCTACTTTTAAAATCTCATAACACAAGTCCATTTTCTTCTTTGACTCATCTTTGACCTCATGTTATTAACAAACATAGAGATATTTTTGCAGTTTCAACCTTGGGCTGTTCTGGGTTACAAGCTTACATGCAGTAGGCATCAAAGCTAAGGCAACTATCCAGGCAGTAGCTACTGAATGCTGAATTGGAGTCCATAGCTCCTCTCACAGAGGTTTGCTGCTTGTTAGCTCCAGCCAATAGCTGAGTGTTGAAACATAGTGATTTTTTAAAGTCAGAAATCTGCATTTTTATTTGCTATTTCTCATATTTTAAAGTCTATTGACTAAGTAGCCTGTTGTTATAAAATTATAAACTGATACTAGTTTACAATATTTCTATTTTACATTTGCTGTAGCTACATAGTATTTTAATGTACTTAGATTTTTCCTTCCTAGGACCTCATTCATTTATTAATTCTTGGAGAACCAGAGGTATCCCTGACTATGGTATCCTCCAGTAATGTAAATTAAGGAGAATCTGGGAATAATTCATTGGATAAATGTAACTAATATGGAATCTGAGGGATAGTGGGAACTGGATCAGTAAAATGGGGAAAGGGATGTGTGTGGATAAGTTGGAAGGAGCGTGGGAGAGTTTTCTAAGAAAAACAAGTGTGAACAAAGGCACAGAGATAAGAGAAGAAAATGCACTTTGGAATAAGCTGAAGATGCTCAGCCTGGCTGGAATTCAATATGAGAAAAGAGAATCATAAAGGAATGTCCTTGCAGAGGTGGGCAACAAAATGGGAAGCACTTCCTGCAATGTGATGGAGTGGTCATGGAGTTTAATTTTAATCTAAGATGGTAAGAGCCCATTCAGTTCTCTCCTCTATTCTCCAATTCCAAGAATGCACCTCTAATTTATTTGTTTTGCTTAAGGCAAGACATGATGATTTTATACAACAACACAATTCTCAGGTAGAGAGATATGGAGATTCAGGATATGAGACAACCTGAAAAGACCTGTTATTGGGGCCATAGATCTCCCTAGAGGTGGGGACTATATAATTGCCCTGAGATAAACGTCCTGTAGACTCTGTTGTGTGCAATGCAGAAGAGTTCTCCCTGAGATGAAAAATCCACTTAGGTATACTAGTTTTCATGTTATTCCCAATGGACATTAAGAGAGTGAACATAGGGATGTAAAATTTATGGTGGGATGTGTGGTTTGGGGTTTGTTTTGCAAGTTTCACAGAAAAGACCCTTGTACATATGAATTGTAGCATCAGGAGATGGCTGGAACATTGAAACAGTTCTCACTTATTTCCTAAGGCAAAGAAGAATGGCTTCCAGCTTTTGCAATGACCTGATGTCTTTGAGGGAGAAAGTGGAGGAAATAACATACTAGATGACCATCTGAAACATGTAAAGTCAAGTCAAGAAGCAGTTTGGTCATGTGGAAGTAGATCATCCTATTAATAAAATTGATAATGTTTGTCATTTTAACAAATTTAAGAGGCATTATGTAAGCATTGAGAAAATGATGAGACCAACTGAAAAAGATCGTGCCTATATCATTAAATAAGCTAGCTAGCTGCTTTTTATTATTATTATTAAAATAAACGAGAGACATTGGGTGTAAATTTGTTTGAAATTAGCATAATTTTCTATGTTTTTATTTTTGATGTTCGGGAAATAGTATACCAGGCTCCATTATGAGACACAAAATGATTTCATTAGCATAATTGAAGCAGATGCTATTTCTTGTGATAATAAGTTAATGTGTGAAAAGATATTAGGCTTCTGTCTCTAGATTTTTCTTGTACCACAATGTGTTTGCAAGCAAACACCTTTAACAATGAAGTCCAGGAGCATATAGTCAGCAGAATAATAAAACAAATTAAAAAAATTGCAGCCAAGATAGAACTCCCTTGGGAAGCACCAGGTTGGAAAATTAGTCATTTTTTGTTGCCAAATGGGTAAGATAAGATTGGAATAAATTATTACCTTGGATGTTTTATTGCAATAACTACACATCTGTAAATAATCTAGAATTAGTTCCAATCCTCTATACACATCCAGAATGCTTGGATTTTAAAGTGTTTAGGGTTTAAGATTGTTTCAGATTTGGGGATATTTGGGGATAACAATGAAGTATTTGGGGGATGGAACACATGTCTAAGCATGAAATTTTGGGGATATTTGGGGATAACAATGAAGTATTTGGGGGATGGAACACATGTCTAAGCATGAAATTGATTTGTTTTACATGTACTTAAAACTTATAGCCTGATGGAAATTTTATACAATATTTTTAGTGTGCCTGTATTTTGACTACAACCCATCACATGAGAGGTCATGTATGGAATTATCTGCTTGTGTCTTAAATGTCAACGGCCCAAGTTTCATATCTTGAAATACTTCAGATTTTCAGATTAGGAATACTCAATATGTTTCATGAACAGACACTTATTTCTCTAATTAAAATAGTAGGAGTTCTTTTGTCATGAATGATATTCAACTTATCTTTAGGTACTCATGTCTAAATTTGATTCCTCACCTTACCTTTCAATTTCTTTTATAAATTAATACTTTCATCACACATATGAAGAAAAATTATCATATCTCCCACTTGTTTCCTGAAAAATCATTTTGAAAAAAAGCAAATTAGTCATCTCTAAAGAATCCCTCAATGCTTTATTTATGATTTTTTGGTTTATAGTTTCTAATAATCACTATAGATTTTTGGTTACTTATATACTAGGCATTATATACATGTTAGATTATCACAACAATCCTGAAATATAGGTATTATTTTCCAGTTCATGGAGAATCAGAGAAGTTTAAAAGCATCCTAGGAGGGACATAGCTAGTAAGCAGCAATACCTGGATTCAAGCTGATATCAACTTGCTGTGCTCTTAACCTCAGTGCTTCATTCTCAGCTAGAAATTCCCTGGTCTTTTGCTACCTTTTAAAATCCCACCTTTAAGGCTCAATTCAAATCCTAATTTATTCAAGACACCTTCCTCTATAAAGTCAATAACAAGCTTTTGCCCTCTTAGTGACAATGACAGTTGGCCTCAAACTTGTCCTCATGGTGTATCTGCATTTTTCCAAGGACTAATGATATTGAACATTTTATTCATCAGCTTATTGATCACTTGTATGTCTTTATTTGTGAAGGTTTTCTGTTCAAATTATGCTCATTTTATAGAGTTGTTTGTTCTTTGGTTGTTAAATATAGGGGTTAATTATGTGTTCTAAAAGTAAATACTTTGTTACAAATACTGTTTTACAAATATTTCCTCCCAGTCTGAGGCTTACCTTGTTCTTTTCTTAATGGTGCATTTTGACAAGCAGACATTTGATATTTTGATGAGTCTGATGCATCCATTTTTCTCTTATGGTTATTGCTTTCTGTATACTGTTTAAGAAATGCTTACCTAACTCCAGTTCACACAGTATCCTATGTTTTATGCTAGGAACTTTATGGTTTTGGCTTTTAAATTTAGGCTTATAGTTCATCTCAGAGTACAGATGCATCTTGATTTATGGTGTGGTTATATCCCATTCGACTCTTCATAAATTCGAAGTGTCATAAGTCAAAAATGCATCTAACCTACCCTAGACCAGAGCTTAGCCTCGCCTACTTTAAACATGCTGAGAATACTTACTACAGTGTGTAGTTGGCCATGATTGTCAAGCACAGCCTATTTTATAATAAAGTCATACATAATTTACTGGATGACTCTACCCTCCCCCCAAAAAAAGATAAACAAAAAAATACCCCCCCCCAAAAAAAAAAAAACAAAACTACAGTATGCTATAGAATATTGGTTGCCCCTTGTTGTTGTGATGTTGACTGGGAGTTGCAACTCTCTGCTGCTGCCTAGTATTATGAGAGAATATCATACTGCACACCACTAGCTCAGGAAAAGACCAAAATTCAAAGTAAGGTTTCTACTGAATGTGTATAGCTCTAGCGCCAACATAAAGTTGTAAAAGTTGAACCATTGTGAAGTTGAGACCGCCTGTGCTTTTTGTTATGTAGAATACAGTTCACTGCATTCTCCTTACCCCCTACCCCAATGTGGATGTTCAGTCCCTATATAACCATTTTCAAAGAAAGACTTTATTTTTCCCATTGAATAACCTTGATATTTTTTGTAAAAATTAATTTATATGTAAGAACTGGTCTATTTCTTGACTCTCTATTCTGTTACATTGGCCTATTCACCTACTATTAGGCCAGTATTACTTTATTACAGAAGCTTTATACCAGGAGTTAAAGTCAGGTCATAAAAGCTCTCCAGTTATGCTTTCCTTCCAGAACTATTTGATGTCTTTTGAATTTTCCATATAAATGAGAGTATCAGCTCATCAATTTCTAGAAAATGCCTCCCCTTGATTACATATGGAATTCATTGAATTTATAGATTTTGGGAAGAAGTGACATCTTAGAAATAACGATTTTTCTGATTCATGAATATGCTATGCCTCTATTTAGTTCCTTTAAAATGTTTTCTGAGTGACGCTGTATAGGTTTTGGTTATGAAGATACTGCAGTTTTAGTTGAATTTACTTTTAATAATAACATGAAACATTTTGACACTTTATTTGTTTGTTGTTTCAGTGTCAGTTGTACACAATGCCTTTATTTTATGTGATGCTGAGGTTCGAACCGGGTTGCGCACCTGCTAGGCGAGCGCTCTACTGCTGAGCCACAACCCCAGCCCTTATATTTTGACACTTTAAAATGCTATATTATAAGCTATGAAATAAAATCTACAATGTTTTATTTAAATAATCAAAGCCTTTTAAAGAAATTCAGTGAAGAAATATATAATATTTACCCACTTATTTGTCTTTCTGATGTTCCTCACTCCTTCTTATAGATCTGAAGATCCATACATTGTGATTTCTTTTAGCTAAGTAACTTCCTGTAGTATTTGACTTAGTATATGCTGTCAGTTGAGTTCTCTCAATTTTAGTTGTTATTATTTTGTTTTCATTTTGAAATATTTTTTCTGTCTATAGATTACTGTGCTAGAAGTATTTTTTTCTTTCCATTTCCTTTTGGATTACATTGTTTCTTATTGGTACTAGCCATAATGTGTGTGTGTGTGTGTGTGTGTGTGTGTGTGTGTGTGTGTTTCTGTGTAATGTGGTCTCTGGATTATCTGAAATTTATTCCTTTGTTCCCACTGATTAAACTGATGTGTTTAAGTATGATTTTCTTTGAATTTACTTTCATCGTGGTGCATTGAACTTCAAGGATCTAAAAGTTGGTATTTTTACCATATTTAGGAAATTCTTGGCCATTGTTTATTTAAATATTTTAAAATATCCAATCTTTTGAAAAGTTTGCTCAGTGGATTGTATTATTTCAGATACTGTAAAATTTAGTCCACGAATTCTGACCTGGTTACTTGCCACTTCTTGTTTTTTTGTTGATTTTCCCTATCTCTCCGTTCCTTATAACCACAATTTTCTTTCTTGAATATATTTATAATAAGTACTTTAAAGTTTTTGTCTGATGACTTTAACGTCTAAATTATCTCATGGAAAGTTTCTATTGCCTAGTTTTTCTCTTGACTGTTAGTCAAATTTCCCTGTTTATTCACAAACTGATTAATTTTCTAGTGGACATTTTCAGTAATACAATGTGGAGAATCTAAACTTCTTAAAATTTATTTATTTATTTTAATTATGTATATATGGTAGCAGAATGTATTTTGATTCATTGTACACAATTGAAGCACAAATTTTCATTTCTCTGGTTGTACACCATGTAGCATTGCCCCATATGTGCAGTAATATATGTACCTAGGGTAATAATGCCCATCTCATTCCACCATCTTTCCTGTTCCCATATCCCTTCATCTCCCCAACCCTCCCCTTTGCTTAATCAAAGTTTCTCCATTTTTCCTAAGCCCCCCCCCCCCATTATGGATCAGCATCCAATAATCAGAGATAACATTCAGTCTTTGGTTTTTTGGGATTGGCTTACTTCCCTAAGCATGATATTCTCCAACTCCATCCATTTACTTTCCGATGCCATAATTTTATTCTCTTTTAATGCTCAGTAATATTCCATTGTTTATATATGCCACAGTTTCTTTATCAGTTCATCTGCTAAAGGGCATATAATTTGGTTCTACAGTTTAGCTACTGTGCATTGAGCTGCTATGAACACTCATGTGGCTGTGATACTATAGTGTGGTGATATTAAGTCCTTTGGGTATATTAAGTCCTTTCTAAGGAATCTCCATACTGCTTTCCACCAATTTGTAGTTTTACCAGCAATGTATGAGTGTACCTTTCCCCACACATCCTTGCCAACACTTACTGTTGTTTATATTCTTGATAAGTGCCATTCTTACTAGTGTGAGATAAAATCTTAGAGTAGTTTTGATTTGAATTTCTCTAATTACTAGAGATGTGGAACATTATTTTCATATATTTGTTGATTGCATATCTTCTTCTGAGAAGTGTCTGTTCAGCTCCTTAGCCCATTTATTGATGGGGTTGTTTGGTTTTTGGTGTTAAGTTTTTTCGAGTTCTTTATATATCCTGGAGATTCATTGTCTATCTGAGGTGAAGGTGGTAAAGACTTTTTTCCATTCTGTTGGCTCTCTTATCACATTATTGATTGTTTCCTTTGCTGAGAAGAAGCTTTTTAGTTTGAATCCATCCCATTTATTAATTCTTGATTTTATTTCTTGAGTTTTTGGAGTCTTGTTAAGGAAGTCAGATACTAAGCCGAAATGATAAAGATTTGGGCCTGCTTTTTTTTCTATTAGGTTCAGTGTCTCTGATCTAATTCCTAAGTCTTTGATTTATTTTCAGTTGAGTTTTGTGCAGGGTGAGAGATAGGGGCTTAATTTCATTTTGCTGCATATGGATTTCCAGTTTTCCTGTAGTGGCACCCTTTCCTCCACAGAAAATCTAAACTAAGCTTCTCCAGAAATCTTCACTATAATTGATTTTAGGACTATCCGCAAAAGAGTCTCTGCAAAAGAGTTCAATGCAGGTAAACTTCCCATTTTCCTGTTGCTCTATTACTTGGTCACTGGCGTGGAAAAAATCAGCATGCCAGGTGCTGGAAACCCCTTTGCCTGTTTTTCAGAAACATTTATCCAGTATAGTAGTTTTGTAGAAGTGTGTTTGCAAATGCAAAATGTGATTTTTAAAAAAAATTTAAAAGACAAATCCTTTAACAAGGCCTCTGACCTTGAGTTGGAACTTCACAGAGATGTCTACATTTCTAAGATAAGAGAAGTTACCAATTGGGCTCCATGGTAACAGCTGGCAGTGGGAGGAAAGAAAGGGGAGAAAAAGCTCTCCCCTTCTCAGGTATTGTCCTTGAAGGGTTAACTTGCCCAAAACAGTGAAAGAAAAAGCTGCTTTTATGTGAACTTCTGCAGACTGTGAACTTCTGAGCCCCTCCCCCTACATAGTGGGCATGAAGTTCTGAAACTACATGAATTCGGGGTTCCAGGGATTAATTGATTACAGTGAAAGCTGTGCCCTCTGAACCTGGCTGAAGCCAAATAAAACTTTCTTGCTATCTTTGGTGCCTTGCCTCATCTGTCCCAGCACCATTTGTTGAAGAGGCTATCATTTCTCCAATGCATATTTTTGGTTCCTTTGTCTAGTACAAGATAACTACATTTATGTGGGTTTGTCTCTGTGTCCTCTATACTGTACCATTGGTCTATATGTATATTTTGGTGCCAATACCATTCTGTTTTTGTTACTATAGCTGTGTAGTATAGTTTAAGTTCTGGTATTGTGATGCCTCCTGCTTCATTCTTCTTGCTAAGTATTGCTTTGGCTATTCTGGGTCTCTTATTTTTCCAAATGAATTTCATGATTGCTTTTCTATTTATATGAGGAATGTCATTGGGATTATAATGGGAATTGCATTAAATAGGCATAACATTTTTGGTAGTATGGCCATTTTGACAATATTAATTCTGCCTATCCAAGACAAGGGAGATCTTTCCATCTTGTAAGGTCTGTTTTAATTTCTTTCTTTAGTGTTCTATAGTTTTCATTGTAGAGGTCTTTCACTTCTTTTGTTAAGTTGATTCCCAAGTTTTTTTTTTTTTTTTTTGTTTGTTTGTTTGGTTGGTTGGTTTTTTGAGGCTATTGTGAATGGGGTGATTTTCCTAATTTCTCTTTAAGAGGATTCATCACTGATGTATAGAGATGCATTTGATTTATGGGTATTGATTTTATATCCTGCTACTTTGCTGAATTCATTTATTAGTTCTAGAAGTTTTCTGGTGGAGTTTTTTTGGATCCTCTATGTATAGAATCAAATCGCAAATAATGATAGTTTGAGTTGTTCTTTTCTTGTTAATATCCCTTTAATTTCTTTCATCTAATTGCTCTGGATAGAGTTTGAAGGACAATGTTGAATAGAAATGGTGAAAGAGGGCATCCCTGTCTTGTTCCCCTTTTTAGAAGGAATGCTTCCAATTTTTCTCCAGTTAGGATGATGTTGTCCTTGAGTTCAGCATATATAGCTTTTACAATGTTGAGGTATGTTCCTACTATCCCTACATTTTCTAGTGTTTTAAACATGAAAGGGTGCTGTATTTTGTCAAATGCTTTCTCTGCATCAATTGATATAATCATATGAATCTTATCTTTAAGTATATTGATGTGATAAATTATGTTTATTGATTTCCATATGTTGAACCAAACTTGTATCCCTGGAATAAACCCCACTTGATCATTGTGCATTAATTTTTAATTTGTCTTTGTATGCAATTTGCCAGAATTTTATTGAGAATTTATGCATCAATGTTCATCAGGGATATTGGCCTTCTTTCTTTGATGTGTCTCTGCCTGGTTTTGGTATCAGGATGATACTAACTTAATAGAATAGGTTTGGAAGTGTTCCTTCCTTTTCTATTACATGGCATAATTTGAGGAGTATTCATATTAATTCTTCTTTGTAGGTATTATAGTACTCAGCTGTGAATCTGTCTGGTCCCGGGTTTTCTTTGTTGGTAGGTTTTAATGGCGTCTTCTATTTCCTTGCTTGAAATTGATCTATTTAAATTGTGTATGTCCTCTTGACTCAGTTTGGCTTGATCATATACCTCTACAAATTTGTCAGTGTATTCGAGGTTTTCTATTTTACTGGAGTATAAATTTTCAAAATAGTTTCTAATTGTCTTCTGTATTTCAATAGTGTCTGTCATGATATTTCCTTTTTCATCATGAAATTTAGTAATTTCAGTTTTTTCTCTCCTTTTCATTAAGGCAGCTAAGGGTTTGTCAATCTTATTTATTGTTTTTCAAAGAACCAGCTTTTTGTTTTGTCAATTTTTTGAATTGTGTCTTTTGTTTCAATTTCATTGATTTCCACCCTGATTTTAATTATTCCCTGTCTTCTACTACTTTAGGTGTTGATTTGTTCTTCTTTTTCTAGGGTTTTGAGATGCAGTGGCAGGTCGTTTATTTGTTGACTTTTTCTTCTTTTAATGAATGAGCTTAATGTAATGAACTTTCCTCTTAGCACTCCCCATTATTTGGGGCATAGATATTTATGATTGTTATGTCTTGTTGATGTATGAATCCCTTAAGCAGTATGAAATGTCCTTCTTTATCCCTTTTCACTTGCTATGGTTTGAAGTCTACTTTATCTGCTATGAGGATAGAAATCCCTGCTTGTTTACATGACATATCTGTATAAAAATTTGATTATAGTATTATTAAAATGTCCCATAATAGTAATCACATATGTAGGGGATTTCTAGAAATTCAAAATGTGTAGTATAACCCAAGGTGCTTAATGCAATAATTTAAGTTATGTTTGTTACTATTTGTAGACCTGGATCTGCTGAATTTGGCTTAAAATGTTATATTCTTTCTCTTGTGGTTATCTCTGCTAATCAAGGCATTTCCTTGGCTCCCTGATAGTAGGAATATAAGTCAATCAACAAAAGTCTAGGGCCTTAGGTCTAACACTACAGAGGTACCAGTGTTAGTAACACTCCAAAATCAGTGCTAGTGACAAGTTGGAACTCAACATTTAGAATTATAAGGATGTGTCTAGATAAATCTGGAAAGAATGACATGAGCAATTAGCCCTGTCTTTCACAGACTCTTGAATGAACACTGGTACCATGCCAGGAATTTCTTCCTATGAACCAGGCTTTCTTCTGCATTAATTATGGAGATGTCAAGCCAGTATTACAGTCAGTTGTTTTATTTTCTCTTGGCTCTTGAATGCAGCCACAATCAATAGAGCACCTAACCAATGTGTAAATATTTCTTGCTTATGTGAATAGGTAACTGCAGTTTTAAACTTAACAAAAATTGTATAAAAGCAAAAGAGATCTATTTTTAATTCTTTTGCTTCCCAACAGGATATCTAAGAACACATTATGGTGAAAAATGGGAACTTGCTGCTTGTATTAGGGAGTATACATCTCTGCTGATGCCCTAATTTTATTTGAGAAGGGAATTATTGAAAATTCTTTAGCGCAGGCAGAGTAAATTTTCAGAAATATATAATAGCATACACAGTCAACCCTGGGGCATTGCTAACATTTTTGTAGCATAATGTTGCACTTAAATATGCTTTTTAATTTTCCAATTATGCATACCCATAGGGAATGCTTATAGCAAACACTGCCTCTAGAGTAAAGGTGATATGACCTCTTTATTCTAAAGTAAATTAAAGAATCTCAACACATTTGAAATTATTTTCTTTGTTTTAGGATTTTCAGTCTACATATTCACTTCCTTATACCTATAGGGATAAGCTAGGATATCCAATTAGGGAGTCAGACTCTGACAAATTTATACTTGCTCATAAGTTTCCTTGTAAAATTTTCAGGAAAACTAATGTACAAAATGTTGGCATCTAATTAGCTTTAAAACATATGCAGAAAAAATAGGAACATGATTACTTAAATTTATATGGAATAAATGCAATATTTGGAAATAAAACTTAACTATTGCAATTCTTCTTCATTTATTAATTTAATTCTACAAAAATTTATAGAGCACTAAAATGTGCCGAGTATCATCCTACATGATAAGATTAATGCCAAGAGGGCTCACCGTAGAGGGGAATGCATGTATAAGCAAATTATTTCAATGTAACATGTTGCCTACTGTCACAGAGTTTGTTGGGGCTTTTTGGGGGGCTGCTTTTCACAGGTAATGTGCTTGATTTTGTGTGTCAGAGGTTTTCAAATAATGTAGGAGCAGATTCTAGCTTCAAGTGAATCTTTTTTTTAAAAAAAATATTTATTTATTTACTTTAGTTGTACACAATGCAATGCATTTATGTTTACGTGGTGCTGAGGATCGAACCCGGGCCGCGCACGTGCAAGGCGAGTGCTCTGCCGCTGAGCCACAACCCCAGCCCCTCAAGTGAATCTTTATCCAAGGTCCAAACAATATCACCATGAACTTGTTCCTCCCTGTATTTGACTCTGCTTCTTTGTTAATGATTCCCAAACTCATCAGCTGTTGGGGCTGTACACTTTTTCATTCACATTGAGGTAGAAAGACTATTTACTTATTCCTATAGCTAAGCAATAAGCAAATGTTGAGTATTCAGAGATCCTTACTGGTCTGACTTGGATTATGTGTTTATCTTTGAATTAGTCACTTCTTTATGCTGATAACAAAGTGGGGTAGGTGAAATTGGAAATGGGTGTAGGAATAAATTTCCTATCCTGAGTGGCTGGACAACTTGAGGTGTTTTGAGTTTTTTTTAATATCCACTGAGGAGGCATGTTCCATCATGCTTTAGAGTAAATTTACTCCCACTCCTAATGTACAGAACTAACTTGACTGAAAGAAGTCCACTCTACGGATTTATTAAAGACCCTCAGAAACCAGCCAAACTAATGCCAGTTAATTGACATTCCACCTGTACCCAACCTAGTCACCAAGTAAGCAGATAGTTAACTCTGGGGTCAATCATCCATTTGCTAAATATTAATTGATTGTTTTATTCTATACTTGGCCACAGACGAGTGAAATAGCACTAAACAGTGTTTAGCCAAGCACAGTCTCTACACAGAGAGTATATTTCCTAATGGGAGGAGACAAGAAGGTAAATGCAAAATAGCAATAAAATGTTGATGGCAGAAGTACCTAGTGCTTAGGAACACATAGATGTGGCCATTGAACTTGTTTGGGGGCATCCAGGAAGCTTCCCAGAGAAAGTGAAATCTGGAAGGTTAAATAGGTGAGCACCATTCTAAGTCAGAGGGAACAGGTAGATCTTTCACACAGTGAGCATGTGCTTCTCTGACTAAACACCTTGTGTGTGTGTATGTGTCGCACTTGGGATTGAACTCAAGGGTGCTTTACCACTGAACTGCACCACCAGGCCTTTTTTATGTTTTTATTTTGATAAAGAATCTCACTAATTTGCTGAGGCTGTCCTAGAACTTGCAGTCCTCCTGCTTCAGCCTCCCAAGTCAGTGGTATTATAAGTATGTGCCAGGGTGCCAGTTTCTTCTGATGAAACATTTTATGGCAGATACTACTAGTTACCCAAAAGCCATTTTTGCTTTTCAAAAAGTTAAATCCTATTTTATTCCAGACTAAAATGTTCACTTGAAGATATCCACCTCCTAAGATTCCTTTCTGGTCATTGTTCAAACAAACAAATAAACAAACACGAAATCAAACAAAGGCAAACCATACAAAGAAAAAACCCAGAAGAACAATGTTATAGACAATAGAAGATAGTTTCAAGAATTAATTTCCCTAGGTAGAGAGATTTTCAAAGTGAGTTTTGAAGGTAAGGAAAGAGATTTTAAGGATTTCATCACAAAACTAACTTGGTTAACTGAATTTATATTACCAAAATACCCTTGCCCCATTTTGTCTTCTTTTTACTTCTTTGACTTTAATATTTGCTAAAATTCAGATTCCCCTGGAGTACTTTGCTTATTTTATTCTGACAACTGAAATCCATTAAAAATGCTGAATTAATGCTCTCAAATATTCAAATAAAAAGAACTGGGTTTTCAGTGCTTTAAGTCATAAATTTAGATGATCTCTAAAGTCCATTAAATTCTTACTATTATGCTTAGTAGGCAGGTCTCCTTTCTACTAATGAGGTTTTAGCAAAGGCATAAAAGGTTAAGTGATTAGCTAGGGAGAGTCTGGGATAATGAAGGTGGGGATTGTTGCTATTCTTTTTATTGTAAGCTGGTATTTGCCTTAAGTCAGTGTTTCTTTGCAATGCAAATAGCACTCCTCAGACTTTATATTAAAAGATTTCAGAGGAGTTCAGTCCAAAGTCTTTGCTTCCCATAATTATTGTAACATAATCTGGTCCCCAGTTACTTAATTATATGTATATAACAATAATGCAACCTTATACATTATAAGTGATTATATATATATATCTCCATGGTCCATACAACTGAAGGAGCCCTTTATTTGACATTTCCTCAACAGTTAGATGATTCTCATGTCTGCACCATCCACCAATCCCTCCACCAGTGTGCCCTTTCTGGGGGACAGTGAAATGATGTAGAGTTGTCATTCGTGCCTTTACTGCAGTCAGTCTTCTGATTATGTTATCTGAGTGACTAAAGGCTAGTCTGTTATTTCTGTTTTGGCTTGTTGCTTTAATCTGCTACTCCAGTGCCTGGCAGCTGAATTCCCTCTCCAGTTCAACTGAGCCACTAATGCTGCTATTTCAGATTATACTAGGTTTTATTTAAAACACCTTGTATACAGTCCCTTCCAGTTTCTTTTTTCCAATGCTGCACCATGACTAGGTAGATTTGTTGCCTAAAAGAAGAGCTACTTTGTCTTAGTGGTCAGGCCAGACATTGCAGGTTAGAAAGCTTATGGTCTTTGTCCTGCCATGACAGTTTGGTAAAGCTAATCCTGTGATACCTTGAAAATAGGTTTAGGGCTATTTAATGGGTTTAAAAAGTCATAATATTGGTAGGTGATAAATGCTACTTGCTGCTTTTGAGCAAGCAGAGATGAAAAGGGCACAAGTCTGCTAAGGAAGGCTTTTTCTGGCGATGATATACCAATTGAAAAGTCCAATTGTTTCTGAACCTCACAATATAAGAGATAAAATTGTGATCTCAGCCTTCTTAAAAATCTTCCATTGATTATTTCTTGGCCAGACAATGGGAGCCAACCCAAGGCAGGATTAAAGGCACTGCTTTTGGATTTAAGCTTATTGTTTCAGATATCTTAGCAATGGCCAAGCATAGAAACTAGTGTATGACACACAAGAATGCTTAATGCTAGGTATTGATGCACTTGTTTCTTGACTAATATAACAATGACTTTTATTCTGAGAATCATGGAGCTTTTGTTCAAAGGAAAGGAACAGTTTTAACCAGCAATCATTTCTAGTTCACTATATATTTGAGGATTTATGAGCAATAGACAAGATCTATGATACTATTTTTCTAGTTTATATATTAATAGAAAGAAATGATTATCAAACACATTGAACCTATGAGGCTCATCAATCTATCCAGGTAGACCAACATTGCACACTTTTTCTTAGAATATACTATGTGGAGTATGTATTAGTTTGTTAGAGCTGCCATAACAAAATGCCACAAACTGTGTAGCTTAAACAACAGAAATTTATTTCTCACAGTTCTGGAGAGAAATTTAAGCTGAAGGTACAACTTTCTCCTTGGCTTGTACATGGCTGTCTTCTTTCTGTGTCTTCATGTGGCCTTTCGTATGCACACATATGACTGGCATCTCTTGAATTAGGGCCTTACCTTATGACTTCATTTAACATTAATTATTTTTTTAAAGACTATTTATAAATAAAGTCCCAGGAGGAACAAAATTTCATCTGTGAAGGAGAGGATGATGAATTCTTTTGGGGGTTAACAGAGTTATAGAAAACTTTGTGTAAAAAATGCAAACTTTCATATGACTGTTAAAGAATACAGTACACAATGCATAAAAAGTGGTGAAAAGGGTCATTTCAGGTGTAAAAAAGAGTAAGGGAATGTATATATGCATATTGTATCTGCTCAGGAAATGGCAAGAAGTCTGAGTTGGCTGGTGCAAACTGCACTTACAAAACAAATTCAGAAGAGCTTTGCAGGAAACCCTTACATACAATCTCAGGAGAGTCTACATGGGAAAAACAATATCTTCCTTAGAAGTTAATCCCCATCTACTAGGAAAGTATTGTGTCAAATATGAGCACATGGCATTGAGCAAATTACAAAAAAGTCAATTATTTAGAGAAAAGAGGGAATTTATAAAGTAATTGAGGATAAATTTTTAAAATAGACACATTAAAAGAAGAGAGGAAATCTATTGATGTGGTTGGTGTTAGAGATCAATGATCTTGAATTTGGATCTTATTTGGAAAACTACTTTAAAAGAGAAAGATGCCCAATTTTACATTAAACACATAGAAATCAAAGAGCTTTCTTCAGACTTTGGACTAAAGCAGTAGTTAACAACTGGGAGCAAATTTGTCCCCAAAGGGACATTTGACAGTAGTCACAACTTGTGAAAGGGAGTGTGCTACTAACCTTTAGGTGTATGCAGACCCAGAATGCTGTTAAACCTCCTACTATATTCATTCTATTATTCACAATAACCTTATACTCAGCCTAAAATGCAAATGAAATTGAAACTGAAAAAAAAACTACATTATATTCATGCACATTTTCAATATGTTCCTGTCTCATATATATTTGCCTCTTAAAAAGTCTTTAAAATTATATACAAGTTAGTATACGCAATGTTTTTTCTTTGTCAGCTCAGAGAAACTGGAAGCAATAACTTCAGTAATGATAGCACAATTTGTGCTCAGATCTTGCTTTCTAATTCCATTTTCCAATAAAAGACATTAGGAACCCTTAGAAAAATGACTGGTTCTAAACTGGAGCATAAAATACATAAGATGAGCTGGGAGCACCTTGCAGTGTTAGAAAGTAAGAATGTACTCAAAATAAATTCTGTAATGATTGGTTGTGTTGAAGAGACATGCAAAGTAAGTGAAAGAGCTCTCAATGGCCAAAGACAAAAACAGTCATAGCAAAGCAAGTAGTATTACACCATGATGCAAAATATAAAATAGGTAAATGCATGAATCCATACTCATATTAGCAAAATGCTTAATAAACAAAACTCCCATGCAGAAGAATTCTAAATAATTTATATAGATCCTCTGCCATTAAGGAGGTAGTGTGTAACTTTGCACCCATTAACTATCAACAGCACATAGTGACTTCTTCCCAAAGACTTTACAATATGAGAAGGGGGAACAAAGGAGTGACTCTGAAGTGGAGGATCCTAACAGACACTGCCTCAGCAAGATGAGCAAGGTTGTAGGCAGCATGTAACCTTGACTTGAAGAGATGAAAAGAGCACTTGAGCTCTGTGGTCTTTCTTCCTCAAACCCATCATTCCAGTTGAATCATAAGGAAAACATCAGACAAATCCCAACTGAGGGACAGCCTACAAAACATCTGAATAATGTTCTTCAAAATTGTCATGGTCATCAGGAAAAAAAAAAAAAAAAAAAAAAAAAAAAAAAAAAGGAAGTGTAAGATACTTGGAACCAGGATGTGCCTATGGAGATAGGACAACTAAATGTAATGTGATAAGCTCCATAACCCCTAGAACAAGAAAAAGGACATTAGGTAATCATTAAGGGAGTCTGAATAAAATGATGACTTTGGTCAATAAAAATATATTTATATTGTTTTTATTAACAGTTAAAAATGGACCATAGGTAATAAAGAATCTGCGTCCATTGATTGATGTTTGAATGTTGACAACTTTAAGTCATATCCATTCATCTTTCCCTTTTGCCCCACATCCAGGCAAGGAAATAACTAAGCTTGGGTGTTCCCTCCTTTGGTATAGGTGGGAGGTTCAAACCACATAAGCTGCTGCCTACCCACAGGAATCCTCACCCTGGCTCCAACCCTTTAATAATAAAACAAAACCTAAGTCAATCTCCTTTCCTGGGTCTCTTAAGCAGTTTGGAACTAACTTGTGAAGACTGCTCTGTTCTTTCCTAAAAACTTCATTTTATAAGTAATAAACATTTGCACGACCCCATGGTGTATGTCTGGAATCCTTAGTTTTGGTATCCAAATCAAATATTGGATGGGAATCCATTCTGTTTCTTCAGAGTGGCTGCTAGCATGGTACTAATGGAAGATGTTAATAATGGCAGAAACTTGGTGTATGGTATATGGGAATTCTCTATCTTTGCAATTTCTCTGTAAATATAAAACTCTTCTAAGATAATGTTAACTTTTTTTTAAAAAAGTCTTTGCACCATAGTTCATATAACACAATTATAATACAAACATATCTTTGGGCCATGCTACTTGGTAGGACTGCTACTTAAAGAGCCCATTTAATTTTGCTGGAGGACTCCTATCTTAAGTTCAAGTCAGATTCATTTAAAGCAAACTTTCACCATGAGGTACATTGTATTTCTTTATGATTCGTGTTCATTAGACAGTTATTTAAAAACAAATCAGAAAGTAGATTTTTCTCTTCAGTTCATCACAGAGATGGCAGTTTCGAGGAATGGCTACCTTTTACATAGGCAATGCACTTTGATCTGGAGTAGTAGGAGCTTCATGATTATTATTCAGAAAATGTCTTAATCATATCTCAGTGAACACACTACTTTTGTGCTGCTTTTCTAAAGGCATGTATACCTCAGAGCAGGGGTCTAATCATCAGGCAGAATAAATTGCTTTCATGGCACATTGCTTGTATTTCTATTAGGACTTATTTATTCGCCTGTTATATAATCATAATAATGGTAATTTTCTGCACTAATACCCAGAGATGTGCCAAGCCCTTTCTGTGCTTTATCCCCTTTAACATTCACATTACTTCAGGAGGGAGTTATCCTGATTTAGAATTGAGAAAACTAAATCATGGGAGAGTTTAAGTAACTTGCTTAAAGTCTCCCAGCTAGTAAGTGGCAAAGCTTGGCTCAATCCCAGATCTGTAAGACCGCTGATCCTAGCTTTTCCCACTAGATAAAGTGCTTACTATTTACATGCCAATATCCCTTAACTTGGTTTGAATTCCTTGGGAATAGCAACTACATTTCATACATTTCTGTTTCCAGAAACATAGCCATAACTGGGAAGTAAGCAGTGTAGAGACGATTCTAACTGGCTCCATCTCTAGTCTCTGATTTGCAGGGTACAGAGGTGTACCCTGCATTTTTTCTTACTTTTCCCTTAATACATAAATTTGGTTGACTTAATTGTTCATGTATAAGACTAGTGTTCCCAATTACTCTCAACAGCTTAGGTCATCATAATTATCATGGGGAATTAGTACTGCTAGAAGCCTATATTACATAATGTGCTTATAGAATTATATAGAAGAAAAACCCATTCCCACTTAAAACTGGATGATAATTGCATGTTCCATTGCATTGTGGTCCTGTGTAACTGTGTGACTCTCACTTTCCCCTGGGCTAGGAAAGCCGTGTGTGACCTGCTTCTTAAAACCCAGGTAGAGAAGAGGATGCTTTTAAGAGCTATTCTGGGAGACTGTATGAAATTATTGTTTGTCTGAATTCTAAATGATGGTTTTGCTGTCTAAAATCTCAGTTAAATCGCCATGAACTATCAGGCAGCTCTCCATCATGAAGGAGCAATGTGGCATGTAGTAACAATTTTATAACTTAAAATAGTTCTTTATCAAGAGCCATCAAGTTAGCATAATGAAAATTATGCCAGATTCTGTAGATTTATTTGTATTCTACCCTGATGAAATGAATCTAGCCTGAAGTACCATTATCCCTTAATCTGAATAGATACTTCATCATCACAGGTGTGATGTGAATAAGGTGCTGCTCGCCTGATAGTTGAGAGAATACTCTTCCCTTGTTACAGTAGGTAATGTTCTGAGTGATGTTATACATCTTCAGATTTGTGAAGAACTTTCAGGCACATCCAAAGTATGCTCTTTTGTCCATGGTTTTTCTCATTCTCATGCCTTGCATAGAGTGAAAATTCATTGCAGCTCTTTGAACAAGTTAAATTAAATTGCTTAGGTCTTAGTGACATCCTTGTGCAATTCCAGTGCTCAATATTCAGGACTCATAATGAAGCTGGTGTCTAAGGCTACAGTAGGTGCTGGGTGGGAAGTAAGCAGTGTAGAGATGATGCTAACTGTCCCCATCTCTAGTCTCTGATTTCCTTTAAGCTTGTTTGCTGCCATTGGATAAGGTCCTTTACTTCTTGAAAACTTGGATTGCTCTTATGTAAAATGAGGGAGCCGGAGTGGGTGACCTCCGAATCTAACATTTTATCGTTGTCGTATGGCATCATAGGAGCACAGCAATGTGAGGTACATCACACTCCATGATTTTACAGTCTGGCTTCATTAATAATAAGTTTGAATGACTGTAGTTCTGAGTTCTGGAGAAAACACAACTATCTGAAAGTAACGCATGTACTTAGATTTAGATTTTGTAAGATTTATATTAAAGAGATGTATAAGTTTGAGTTTCTGAACAATTTTCACAGAAGCATGAAAGTAATAAAGGAATATTGGTAGTAGAAAGCTATAGGAATTTATTGGATACAAAAAATAGTTTTGGGCTCAGTTAACAGCCTACCTATTTACTCAGTTGACTTTCTACCACTAAATGTAGTGGTAGAAAAGGCTGCAGCTCAACAACTGCTTCACAAAGTACATGTTTGAGAGGCACATCCTAGGTTCTCTGTGCCCCCACTAGAAGAAACAAAGATCTGACAAAAGTAAAATTCACAGGAAACACCAGACTATAACAGGGATGTCAGAGAATTGTAGAACTAAGGGGTATTGGAAGAATGAGTGGTCAGAAAGGTCTTGGAGGTGCTGACTGGATTTGAAAATGGCTTTTTATCCAAGACAGGGAAAATACTAGACATTGGAATCAAAGAATGAAGGATATCAGGGAGCAAGCCAAGCAAATATCTGGGAAGAAAGACTTCCAGGCAAAAGGAAAAGCATGTGCAAAGACTCCAAGATGGAACTATACTTGGTAGGGTTAAAAACAGTTGGAGTAACCATTGCTGCAGCAATAAGAATGATAGGGAGTGTAGTGAAAGATAGGGTCACAGAGAGAATAAGGAGCCAAATAATATAAGGCTTGGAAAGTCACAAGCTGACTTAGAAGAAAATAGATTTTGAACAGAGAAGGGACATGATCTGAATTAAGTCTTCATAGAAATACAGTGTTATTATGAGAATAAGCTTTTGGTGTACAAAGGTAGAAGCTCAGAGATCAGTTAGGAAATTATTACAATAATCCAGGTTAAAGTGTAGGATAGAAGCAATAAAGTGATGAAAGTTATCAGATTGTGATTATCTTTGAAAGTGCAAACTACAGGACTTGATGACATTTTGGATATTTGGTACGAAAGTGAACAAAAAATTAAGAATAATTTCAAGATACTGGCATGAAAAGCAGTGAGGCTTTGCCTCGAGGACAGATAAGATAGAATTGTCCTTTAAGGAGATGAGGAAATCAATGGATGGAGCAGGTTTATGGGAATTGAAAATCAAGAGTTTGTTTGAGGGTACAATAGTCTCCCTTTTATCCACAGTTTGGTTTACCATGGTTTCAGTTACCTATAGTTGACCATGGTCAAAAATAATAAATGGAAACTCCCAGAAATAAACAATTCATGTTTTAAATTATATGCCCTTCTTAGTAGCATAATGAAATCTCCTACCATCTTGTTCTGTCCTGCCTAAGATGTGAATCGTCCCTTTGTCTAGCATATCCACACAGTATACACTACCCATCCATCCATTATTAGCTGTCTCAGTTAACAGAATTATTGTCATGATATTTCAGTATTTATGTTCATGGAACTCTTACTTCATTTAATAATAGCTCAAAGCTCAAGGGTAGTGGTGCTTTGATTTGGATAAGCCAAAGAGAAACTGCAAAGTGCTTCTTTTAAGTGAAAAGGTAAAAGTTCACAATGAGGAAAGAAAATTTTGTATGCTGAGATTGCTAAGATCAATGGTAAGAATAAATCTGTATGTGAAACTGTGAAGAAGCGAAAGGAAATTCGTGTTAGTTTTGCTTTTTTCACTTCACACTGCAAAAGGCAGAGCCACTGTGATAAGTGCGTAGTCAAGATGCGGAGGCATTTAATTTGTGGGTATAAGACATGAACAGAAAATGTTCTGATTGACAGCAATGTGTTGCACCAGAAAGCACTCATCCTCTACAAAGACTTCAGTGATCCCCGGAAATATATCATACCAAGCCATTTACTGTAAATAAGGGATGATTACACAGATTCAGAAATTGGCTTAGACTGAAAAATATAAAAATTCCTTGAGAAGCTGCATTTGCCAGTGAAGAATCTGCCATCACATTTTCAGCAGAGTTCAAGAAGTTGATTAAGAAGAAAGAACACATCCAAAGTAAGTCTTCAATTATGATGAAAGCAAGCTGTTCTGGAAGAAGAGTCCCGATAAAATTTGTATTCATAAGAAGTGCCAAGGAGGCACTAGGGCACAAAATATGGAAGGACAGATTAACTGTGACACTATACAGCAAAGTTTCAGGGCATATGATAATGACAGTCACAGTGCATATAGTGAAGAACCTAGGTGCTCTAAAAAGCAAAAGCACAGATAGTAGAATGAATTGGATATAACTTTCCTATGTTCATATATGCATACACCATCAGTGAAACTCCACATGATGTACAACCATAAAATGGGATCCTAATTAGAATAAGTTATACTTCATGTGTGTATAATATGTCAAAATATACTCTACTGTCATGTATATCTAAAAAGAACAACAACAAAAAAAGGCTAGTTGTATTTTGACAGAAATCATTCACATAACTTTTATTATAGCATATTGTTGTAATTATCCTACTTTACTATCAGTTATTGTTAATCTCTCACTATGTCTAATTTATAAATTGAAGCCTATCACAGATATGTGTGTATAGAAAAAAATATAGCATATACAGGGGTTTGGTACTATCTGTGGTTTCAGGCATCAGCAGAGGTCTTGGAGCACAGCCCCCAGGAATAAGGAGAGGGACTATTTATTTCAAATTTGTATGCTTAATAGTTGTGTTTACAATATAAAATATGTTTGTCATGCATCCAATTAGAGATTTCTAGTAGGCAGTTAACTATGGAAATCCTTTATATCTCCCAACGACCTTGTGAGGTAGGTTTTGTTATTATCCTGGTTAATGTGGGATATGTGATTATTATCCTGATTATAAGTGTTCAAGAACATGTAGACAGTAAGTAGAGGAGTAGACATTTGAATCCAGTGCCTTGGTTTCCAAAATCCAAGTGTACTCTTCCCAACTCTTTTCATGTTTCATAAGAAAATGTGTGAAGTCACTGTGATTATAGAAAAAAACGAATGAATTCACAGAGGTTTCCCAAGAATTCTTATCATCTATATTCCAATTCTCACATTATACACAAGCAATTCTGATATTTTACCTAAATCTAAATAGTAGATTTTATAAATTAATAATTGATAAATATGTGGAAGAAATGCTTCATATATACAACATTACTCACAAAACTCCATAACAAGAAATGCTTCTTCCACATATTATATATTTCAAGTGTTCTGGGGAGGGCTTCATTCACTATTTCAGTTACAGAATAGACATTTTATTGGGCCCCTGGAGTGTACCAGGTATTGCAGTGCAGATGAAATTGAAGTACCCTCCCTCAATAAATGTGCACTTTGGTGGCAAAAGACAACATAAATCAAATAAGTGCTCATACAGAAGTGAAACTCAACTATAATAAGAGCTAAGACCGGCAGATGAGGGATGTGAGAGAAGAAAGTTCCAAACAAAAGAAAAATTATATGCAAAGGTCAGGTGCAGAGAATGAGGGAGAAATTTGCAATTTTCCACATACTAAATTGCATGGGGAGATTTTAGAAAGATTCATGAATTATGATTATGTCTAATATGTTCTCCTTCTCACACGATGGGATTTATCCTGTCTTTAATCTTAGTAATATTTCAGTATCATTCCTTTTCCTACAGGAAGACACAAAATTGCATTGATAAGCACCTTTCCTGTGGCATAGTAGTGACCAGAGTTTTGAGTCCCTTGTCCCTTTGTTGGTTGTTATGAAAATAAAGCACTAATTCAGAAACATATCACTATCACTAGCTCTTTGATTCTGACATCAAGCTCGTGTACCAAATCTTTTCAAATTTTCTATTTTTTTTTTTTTTTTTTACTGCAAAGTGTCACTAACCACACTTCATTCACTAATTAGCACATGGGAAATATAATCTTGGAAGACTTATGAATAGTTGTAGCTTGGTACACTAATAGTGGTTTGATTTAGATAACGATTTAAAAGAAGGTATGAAAATACCTATACACTTACATAAGAATGTACAGTTTGTGACACACCTTCATATATACAACATTACTCACAAAACTCCATAACAAGGATCCTGAACACCAAATGGACAGCAGGAATGGTCTGGAGACTTTTAAAATATGAGGGTGTTTGGGTTCCACCAGAGACCCAATGAATCAGAATCTTTATTGAGTGGTTCCTTATAAGGGTAATTAAAATTTTTCCAGAAGTTTGTGAAATATGCCCAAGTTTGAGGAAAGAGTAAGGCAAGTTATACTATTTACAGGTTATAGAAAATAAAAACAAAATAATTTTCATAAAATCATATATCTTTCTAATCCAGTGACTCTTTAACTTTTCAGTGTAAATTTCCTTTTTGTAACAAATTGTTATTCTTCTTTACTATATTGAAATTCACACATTATAATATATACCTAAAACATAATTTAAAAATTCTGAATGGAGCTCTATTTCCAGTTAAGATACAGAAGGATGTGAAAGACTTTCACTTCTGCCAATAAATCCAAATCATGAAATAAGCAAAAAAAAATCACACACTTCAAAAATAAAAAAATCTGTTGGGTGTGGTGGTGCACTCTAATCCCAGCAATTTGGGAGGCTGAAGCAGGAGAATTGCAAGTTCAAGGTCAGCATCAGCAACTTGGGGAGATTCTGTCTCAAGAAAAGAAAAAGAGGTTAAAAAATAAGGACTGGGATGCAGCTCAGTTGTTAAGTTACCATGATTTTAACACACATACACACACATACACACTACACACACACACACACACACACACACACACACACACACACACAAAACCTATGGATACAAAGAAATATTTTTAAAAATCTGAATTCCAGAAAGACAGGCCATTCCTAAGTAAGGAAGGGACAAAGGACAGTGTTTATACCCAAGATCAGTTATTGAGAGTAGCTGGAGGGCAGACAGAGGAGAAAATCTGATTGCTTGAAGGACAGTCTTTCCTTGAATGGGAAACTAGTCAAATTTTGGTGAAACCAGTTTATCACCAAATGTAAAATGTATATTCATTCTAATAAAAATGATAACATCCTTTTTTTTGTAGACACTAAGATGATCCTTAAATTTATATAGAAATATAAAAGCCCTAGATTATCTAAAACATTTTGGAAAAGAATAGAATTAGATAAATTGTACAACTTAACGTCAAGATAATATAATCCCATAATAGACAACATGGTTATTTATTTTTAAGTAACAGAGCAACATAACATAACTAGGAGTCCAGAAAGAGAGAAATGTATATAATCAACTGATTATTAACAAGCTTTTAGGTAATTCAACAGCAAAATCTTTGTATTTTCAATAATGGTACTTGAACAACTCAGTATCCACATAGAAAAAAGGAAAGAATGACAATCTCTACCTCATGCCATGCATAAATTAATTTTAAATATATATATATATATAATGCCAGAAGTAAAATCATAAAACTCCTAGAAGAGAATATCACTGGGAAGTGAGGATAGGTAAACTTTTGACAGGATATAAAAAGTTATTAATATAAAAATCATAAATCAGGCCTACCAATATTAAAAGTCACCAGTTCTTTAAAAGGAGTTGCTAAGGAAATGGAAAGGAAAGCCATAAACTGGGAAAAATATTTGCCATATCTTACATGACAAAGGATTTGTATCAAATACCAATTAATACAGTATGCTACCTATAATGCAAGGTGAAACAGGAAATAATTTTATATGAAACTTGTTACAATGCATAATTGAAGTAGTCAGAGGCTTAGGATCAGAGATAGGATCATTTTGAATATCACAGGTTATACTAGGAAGATGAATGCCATACGTAGCATGATTTTCTGAAATGCAGAATTACTGAAGAGCCTGAACAAAACCAAGGCCTCTATTCTTTTTGTTTTTATGGTAGTTGAATTCTGGGAAGTTTCAATGTACATTAAAATTATGCAAAATATATGTTGTATTAATGTGTAAGATGGAGTTATGGTCTCACCTTGGGTTATTAGTAACAAGTTTTCACTCACAAGCAAGTACAATGGTACATTCAGAAGTTAGGATGTATGAAACTGTCCAACTCATTGCAGGGCCCAACTAATAAACCAACTATGGTTCCTTAATCACTGTGACAATTAAAAAAAATTCCCTTACAAATTTCTAAACTGTCCCCATGAAAATAGTAGTACTATTTCTGAAGGAAACTACTGTTCCATTAATTCCACCAAAAAAATAAAAATTCTTGTTCAGGCAATATCTGAATGGAGAATTCTCTGTTTTTATTGTCTTACTTCTTCCACAGATGAATGCATAAATAAAGGTCTGCCAGATTGTATGTCTCAAAATACTTATTTATTCATTTTAGAAATAAGGATGTTCTACCAGCAAAATGATGGGAGACCACTTCTGCTGAATCATTGCCTAGCTCATATAAAGAAGCTAACAGCTGTTTCCTTGTTTGGTTGCCCATAAAAGCTGACAAAACGAATATTTTCAAACTTGACAGTGAATGAAATGCATTTAGAGAGATGCCAGATTAAAAGCTGGGCCCTCCAAATAGCTTGACATAGATGAAAAGACCCTGAGGTTAAACCCACAAGTCTCATAAGGTTTTGAGTCAGCAATGTCTGAGCCCCTGATCTGCCTCCTGGCTTGAAAACTGTCCCCCAAACCTCTGTCCTTGGTACTGGCTGTGCACAGAGGCTTTGCATTCCAGAACATCTTCTTTATGAGAGGAATCCAGAAACAGTGCTCCTCTCATATCTCTTTGGTTTTGTCACTAATGTAAATCTTATATGTGCCATCTCATGTTTCTTCAAGTACGAGTGAACCTGTTTTAAGAAGCCAGTTTGGCCTTTACCATAGGCTCACAATTGTCCTAATGGTCTTGATACAAAGCACTTAATCTCCAATCTCCAGGAACTGTAGACGGAAGGCTTGAAAAAAAGGAAAAACAGACAATTTCAGAAATACACTCTACAGGGCTGGGGTTGTAGCTTAGTGGTAGAGCACCTGCCTCACATGTGTGAGGCACTGGCTTCGATTCTCAGCACCACATATAAATAAGTGAATAAAATAAAGGTCCATCAACAACTAAAAAAAAATAAAAATAAAAATAAATAGAAATACACTCTACATTATTCCAGCTACAGCCCTTGCTTTGAAAATATCTCTTCTGCTTTGGACCTTCAGCATAAGCCTCTGTTGTTAAAAAATAAAAAAACAATTGACTCATCTGAGATTGTATTCTTGGGTTTTTGCAGATATTGAGGTTTCAGTAATATGTGTCCACAAAGTCAAGCAGTAAAAGGGTCTACAATGATGGTAAAAACTCCTTTTATCTCATTCCATCTGGAACCAGAAAAAGGTGGTGATTTTAAAACCAAGTGCATATGCTTTTTACTAAAAAAAAAAAATCTTCATTTCCCTTTAAACATTTTCACAGATGGATTGAAATTCAGGGATATAGGGGTCCATCGGGTGTCACTTAGTATAACTATCTAATGTGATAGTTAAAATCTTCCTGCAATCTACCATAAGACTGAAAGAATTCTCTTTCTATTTGAGAACATGTGAGATTTGTAAACAGGGTTGATCTTTGGAAACCCTGGTACGGGAAGAACCCAAATAATTTCACTTTTAAAATGTGTGCAAACAAAGATTACAATTCTTCTTTGGTCCTGTTCAATGCGGTTTCCAGACTCCATACTACCATGTTCATTTTCCTTTGCATGGTAATCCATTTGTCCAAGTCTTTGTTCTTAAAAATTGGCTTTTTGAATTGAACATAGCTTTTCTAGGTCTGACTGATAAATGACAGAATGGAATTTTAAAATCCTTCTTGTCTTGGGTGGACCGATATTCTTTCCTTTTAATTTAAGTGGCAAATATTTATTAAAAAATACTCTAAAGTCAACACAACTGCAGTAAAGCAGATGGAGTTTTGTAAGGCAGGTTTATAACCAGTCTTTGCCATTTTCTTACATGTGTTTTCCCTACCAGAAATGAGTAAGAGAGACAAAGAGAGAGGAGTTAGCAATGAATTTCTTTCTTTTTCTTTTTCAGTACTGGGAATTGAACCAAGCATCACTTAACCACTGTGCTACATCCCCAGTCCTTTTTATTCTTTATTTTGAGACAAAGTTTGGCTGAGTTGCTGAGACCTGCCTCAAATTTGTGATCCCCCTGAATCAGTTGCTTGGATTACATACAGACAAACATTAAGCAATGAACTTCTTTAAGAAGGCACCATAGATAAGCTTTAGCATTCAAATCTGCAGTAGTCTGTCATTGTGTTAACTATGCAGGGCGAATGGTGAGGTGGCACATGCCTGAAATCCCAGTGGTTCAGGAGGTTGGGGCAGGAGGATCGTGAGTTCAAAGTCAGTCTCAGCAAATTATTGAGTCACTAACCAACTCAGTGAGACTCTGTCTCTAAATAAAATACAAAATAGGGCTGGGGATGTAGCTCAGTGGTCGAGTACCCCTGATTTCAATCCCTGATACCCTCCCCCCAAAATACCCCCAAAACTAATGAGTCAATAGACCATGGAAGATTAAAAATACCATCAGAAGGTGTCTGAACATCAGAATTTTTAAAAAGGCAACAATCAGTTACATTTTATCAGATAATCTCATTCAAGTGAGAGTAAGTTTGTGTATATACCCGCAGGAGACAGCTTTTGCTAAGCAGTACTGTCTCCTGAGGTTGCATTAATTAGCAAGCTGGTTTTTGCCTCTGTCATGCTACAAAGAACTATGCCTGGATTGCAACAGTGTAAAACCTTGGATATAGGGAAATTAATTCTGTAAAATCTTGGTCTATTATAGATAAAGCATATCAATGACAGAGAAAGTTTATTAGATTAGATTCAGTCTTTTGTTCTAGCCTCTAATATTGCATCAGAAATGTTTTGTCATTATATGGTATTTTGATTTTGTTATTGCAAACCCCTGGGGTTATGGAATATGTATACAGTTCATATTTCTCTCCTTTTTAACTATTGGAACTCAGGCAGAGAGTAGAGCTTATCCTAGTCTTTAGTACATGTAACATTATCATAACTGATTTATGCAAAGCTTTGTGCCTTTTTATTTTTCTCTTTCTGAATATGTGTATATGTAATACGTATGTCTACCTATTTATATGTTATCTATTTGTAAATACAGTTATACACTACATAATGATGTTTGGATCAAGGATGGAACACATGGTCCCATAAGACTATAATGGAATGGTCCCATAAGGTTATGATTGAGCTGAAAAATTCCTTAAGATGTCATATCTGTTGTAATGTCATCATAGTAGGATACATTACTCAGTGTCTGTTGTGATGCTGGTGTAAATCCATCTACTGTGTTGCCATCCCTATAAAACTATAGCACATAATTATATATAGTACATAATACTTGATAATGCTAAATGGCTTATTGGTTTATATATTATCATACTTTTATTATTATTTTAGACTGTACTTTCTCTACTTATTAAAAAATTCTTAGTATAAAACTGTGCTGTTATGCCAGCAGCAGCCTTATACACCTCATGTTTGCTGTGTCTCTCCATTACAGCCAGAGGCTACATCCTCTTGATGGATCTATAGCATCTAGGTTTTCATAAGTATAGTTGATAATGTTCACACAATGATGAAATTGCCTAATGATTCATTTTTTAGGCTGTGCCCCCATTGTTAAGGGATGCATGACAATATATACATACCTTTGTAAAATATATGGTTTTAATTTGGATGTGTTTGCTTTCAATTTACATACATAGTATTGCACTATAAATCTCACTCTAATCATTTACTCCTTACAGTGTCTTTAAGGTCCTTTAACATTATTATAGTTTGTTGCTTCTTAGAGCTACATAATATTCCATGGTATGCAATTACCTCCTTTGACAAATCCTTTGTCTTAGAAATGGACATTGAGCATACCCCTTGTTCCCATCATTATAGACAATGTCATGATGAATTTACCCTTCTGAGAGAACATTCTTGGAATATAATTATCCAGGAGTGGGATCATTGCTTCATAAAACATACAAATATTTGATCTGTCTGAATGTTGCCATACTGCCTTCTGGCCTGGCTAGCTCAATTAATTATTGTTCCCATTTGTAGCATACAAGTGTTCAGCTCTATACCCCCTCAGCATTAGGTTTTATCATTTTCATAATTTTTGCCATTCTGCTGGGTGTAAATTGTTATTTTTTTCTTTTTCTTTTTTAACATTTTTCTACTAATTGTTATTTTGAGCATCTTACCAGGCTTTGTTATTCAAGTGAGCCTTCCTTAGTTTCCTGGTATACTTTCTTGCATTTTTCTTTGTTGTCAAGAAGTCTTTTTAAAGTATAATCTAAGTATTATTTCCTCATTAGTTTTAAAGCGTGCAAATAGCTTCTCCCAATCTTCCCATCTGCCTATGATTTATAAATATTTCTTAGGAAATCCATGGTTTTGATTAAATCATGTTCATTTTTTTAAACTTTACAGTTTTTTGAATAATCATTTCAGATTTTCTTACAAACTTGGCCAAAAATATATTCGCTCACGTTTTCTTTTGTATGTTTCTATGTCTCCATTTGGGTCTTTATTCATTTAGTGCTCAGCTGGCATTAGATTAAAAGGGAAAAAGCCCTGCTCCATTTTTCTCCATATGGCAAGCTAGTTTTTTATAACACTATCAACGAAACAAACCATCTCTTTCCTCTTTTTTTTTTTTTCCTTTATTTGCAAAAGGGCTTTCAACAGGAGTTCATTGTAAACTAACAGATTAGCCTATGAAGCTAAATGCATTCAGTGTGTTTTCATTCATTTGCTCATTCATTTATTCATTTGATAAGCATTTATTGTGCCCTTCTTATGCACTAGGCAGCATTCTAGGCACTTGGAAAACAGCAGGGAATAAACTACAAAATAATCCCTGCTGTCAAATACGTCATATACTAGCAGGAAGAGAAAACCGAAGGTAAGTAAATTATGTAATATCCTTGATAGTAATAAGGAATAAGGAAAAAAAAATAAAGTGCAATAAAACAAAAATAAGGATAGGTAGTATTAAGGAAGTTATATTGTTCATTGGATGTTCAAAATGAGGCCTTATTTAGAGAACATTTGAGAAACTATATGAAGAAAGTGAGAGAGGAAGCCAGTCAGATATCTGAGAGAAACTGCACAGGCAAGCAAGTGGGAAATTGTAGGAGATGAAGTGAGAGAGGAGTCAGGTACTTAGCGCAGTTCCTGGTAGGTCCATTTGTTGGTTTTTAGTCAGAGATAAAGCAAGAAGCCATGGGATGGTTTAGGCAGTAGAATGTCATGATATGACTCACATTTTAATATTTTGGGTTTTTTAAAAATTAAGAATGAAGCTGGGAGCAGTGGCGCACACCTGTAATCCCAGTACTTGGGAGGCTGAGGCAGGAAGATCACGGGTTCAAAGCCAACCTCAGCAATGGCAAGGCACTTAGCAACTCAGTGAGACCCTGTCTCTAATAAAATACAAACAAAGGGCTAGAGATGTGGCCCAGTGGTCAAGTACCCCTGAATTCAATCCCTGGTACAAAATAAATAAATAAATAAATAAAAATTAAAAAATTAAGGATGAACTAAAGCTGGGTGTGGTGATGCATACCTGTAATCCCAGTGGTTTAGGAAGCTGAGGAAAGAGGATTGCAAATTCAAAGCCCGCTTTAGTAACTTAGTGAGATGTCCAGAGCCATTCATGGACTATATGTGGACCAAATCCGCATGGAAGCCCATTGAATAGGAAAATCTGGTATTTGGAAACTTCCAGCAGCAATCCTGCTGGTAAGATCGCCTAGATACTTGTGAGTCCTAGTCAGCTCTGCCAGGTCCCACACAGCACTGGAGATGGGGTGACCTGCTATAGTCACATAGCCTTTCTGAGATGGATGTAGCCTGCCAAGATGCCAATCAACCTGTTGACTGAAAGACATCATGAAGCAAGATTCCACCCCTGAAACCTTATTCCTGCCTTTGATGCACCCCCTTAAAAAACTACCAGAGCCATTTTTTAGTTGTTCTGTTCTGCTTCCTACCAGGACTGGAAGATCTTATCAGGCGCTCTGCTTTTAAAACCATTCTTTGACTTTGTCTTTTATTTCTTCACTAATTATTTCACACTCTATTTTCTCAGGTAGCTTATCCTCCCAACCCCCGCCCGAGCAGGAAAAATTATCCTGGCAAGGTGCTGGCCACCTCATGATAGTGAGACCCTGTCTCAATAAAAAATAAAAATGGGGCGAGGATGTGGCTCAGTGGCTAAGTTCCCTTGGGTTCAATTCCCAGTACAAAAAGGAAAAGAAAATAATTGAGTGAAGAGAGTCAGGGGTAGAAGAAAGGAGACAAGTCAAAGACTGTTGCAATAATGCAAGGACAACAGAAGGATGGCTTTTACAAAGGTGGTGGCAGTGGAGGTGTTGCTATGTAGCTGAATTCTAGATGTATTTTAAAGGTAGAATCTCAGAATGTTTGGTATTTGAATGTGAACTATGACAGAAAGAAGACAGGATAACACCCAGATTAGTGGAGACCTGAGCAATTAGAAGCATCTAGTTACTATTTATTGAGATGAAATATAAATTCGGGAGTCATAGTATATAACATTAAAAATTATGGACTAGATATGATTGTAAATAGAAAAAAAAATAATCTCTCCATCTCTTCCTTCTTGCTTTGTGGGACTAACCTTGTCAAATGTCAAGTTTTCATCTGTGCATGGTTCTATTTCTGTTTCTTCTATGATGTTCCACTGTCTAAGTCCATTTTCTCTTTCTGGATCGATGTCACCATGGTTTAGTAATATGCTAATGTCTGCTGGGACTGGGCTCCGTTCTTGTTCTTTTTCAAAGTTGACTTAGCTATGCTTTGTCTTTTATTCCATATAAACTTTAGAATGATTTTGTTTTATCCCTTTAGTTGTGCTTTCTATTGCCATCACGTTAAATTTACAGATTAGTTTGGAAGAAAATTAACCTCTAATATATATTGGGCTGCCCATGCATAAATATGGTATACCACTGAATTTATTCAAATTTTCTTTATTTTTTGTCTTTTAATGTGGTTAAGATATTTTCTGCAAAAGGATTTATGTATTCATTGTTGGGTTTATTTGTATATGCTTTGCATTTTTTTATTGCTGCTGTTAGACTTAGTATGTTTTGTAAAATGAATCGGGTAAGTTAAAGAGTCTTTGGACTAGATTTGGAAAATGTCCTGTTGGGAATCAATGTTATCAATGTATACATGTATCAGTGATACACTGTGCTCCATAAATATTTGTAATTCAAATAATAATAATTTAAAAATAGATGCTGGGTTGGTTGTATTTGTGGAATGACATATTTTGTACTGATGACTGCTCTGCAAGGATCAGTTGTATCCATTTTGCTGGATTCTTTATTTTCTCCTAGGACTGACCACCCTTCTTGTCTGATGCTAGGGCCTATGCTTTCCCAAATGTCCTCTTAGTGAGAATAATTCACTTGAGACTTGGGAAGAAGAAGAAGAAGCAGATGCTGTTATTCTCAGGAGGTCATGGAAGTCAGATGGATCTGTAGTCAGATTCAGTAGTTTTGACAGTCCTCTTAGTTTTGCTGATTTCTCTATAAACTCCCACTCTGTAGTCTCACTTTAGTCACTAAATGCATGATATTTCTTAGGTTTCCCATTCGCTCTTACTTTGGTTCCATCTGTATCCATGCTTCAATCGCCTAAGACCTTCACTCCCTTATCAATACTCAAATTCCCGTATAAAATTCCCATTTCTGTCACAGTGACTGTTTCCCCAACTGAACTCAGAGTGATATAACCACAATGACACCTTTTATTTGAATGAATGAAGGAGTTCTTGAAACATACAAAAATTTTTACAAATATATATAGTGTTTAATTAAGAAAAAAGTTTCCGAGCCTTAGGAAATCTCTGGGGCAATCCTGTTATGGATGCATTGGCACTAACCAATTTGTTCATATTTTTCATGGAGAGAGAAAAACTGATCATATTATTTGAAAAAGTTTCTGTTACAGTGCCACAAAAGGATGATTCTAAAATGATGCACTTAATAAATAAGATTTTTGCATCTTACAAAGCTAAACAATATATTAAAAGGGTACATTATGATAGATAGAATTATTGGCTCAAAATGTTCACTCTTTCCTGTATGCACAGTCTTTGCCATGTAAATATGCAATTTTCTCTCAAAAGTGAGAGTGTACTTCCTTCCTTTTGACATCTAGTTCTGCTATGCCCTAGTTTTTGATCAATGAGTATCTGGTAGGGACGGTGCACAAGGACTTGGAATGAGTATATGATGAATCTATTTCTTGCCCTTCTAGCATGTTGTTTTAGTCAGTTTGGCTTCTGTGACTAAAAGACCTGATAAACTTAGGGACTCAGTGTTTCAGAGGTCTCAGTCCATAGAAGGCCTGCTTCATTCCTTGGGGCTTGAGGTGAGGAAGAACATCATGGTGGAAGAGTGTGGTGGAGGGAAGTGGCTCACATGATGACCAGGAAGCAGAGGGATACTCCACTCACCAGATACAAAATACATATCCTTCAGGCACCCACCTCCTCCAGTTACACCCTACCTGTCTTAGTTACCAGTCAGTTAATCTTCTCCAGGGGATAAATTCCCTGATTGGGTTAAGGCTCTTATAATCCAATAATTTCTCTTCTAACCCTCTTGCATTCTCTCACATGTGAGCTGTTGGAGGATACCTTATATTCAAACCACAACACATGCAAAGGGCAAGATGAATCCTTTGAAGCAGAGCCCTTTGGCCAATTCAAAGACTGACAACCTGATAGAGCTACCCAGATCAGCTCAGCTTAAATCTGCTGACCTGTAGGGGTAGTCACAGCCAGTTAAAGTCAACAGACCTGTTCTACCAGTATCTTCTGAACAGTACCTCCTCAGCTACCCCAGCCACCCAGCTGACCTACATCCCAGAAGTGAGAATGATACTGCTTTGAGCCAATGAGGTTTAGTGTGTTTTGTTAATGTAGAATTATTGTACTATTATACTAACCGATAATACACTGTGATAAAAACTGGATATTTAATGCGATTACCAGTTTGGTAAAGTTCTTGAAAATAATGTCTCAAAATAAGTCATATAAAATAAATTCCAGGTGGAATAAATATACTACATGTGAGGGGCTGGGGTTGTGGCTCAGTGGTAGAGCACCTGCCCAGTATGTGCGAGGCACTGGTTTTGAGCTTCAGCACCACATATAAATTAAAAAAAAAAAAAAGGTATTGTGTCTATCTACAACTAAAATATATGTAAATATATACATATATAACATATATCAAATGTAAGATCAACATTTAACAGCTTTAAATTAGAATATAAGATTATACATTTATGACAAGCACAGGAAAAGACTTCTTTAATAAGACAAAGAGTAATATAGGTGATTACATAAAATTTAAAACTTGGGTGTATCACAACATATAAATCAATAAAGCCAAAAGGCAAGTATAAACTGGGAAAAGTATTTGGAGTCTATTTGTCAAGACTAGAAAATTTACATTTAAAAAAAAAATACCAAAGGGAGAAACTGGCAAAGATTTGAGTGGGAAATTCACAAAAGAGGAAAAATACATGGTCTACATACACATAAAAAGATGTTCAACATTAACTAATGATCAGGAAAATAACATACACCACATTGCAACTGCAGCTATCAGATTAGAAAAGTGTTGGCAAAAAATGTGAAGTAATGGGAACTCATACAAGGGTGATAGAAATAAAAAGCGGGTCACCACTCTGAAGAGCAATTTGACAAAAACTAGGAAAGATGAAATTGCATGTCTCCTTCCAGGCAGCAGTTGCTGCTGGGCGTACACCTGAGCGAAACTCTGGCACATATATTTTTAAATATTCATAAATCGAAAACAATCTAAATGTCACGAAAAGGAGAATAGAAACATTTATATTGCCATACTTACATAATGGAACATTATTCAGTAGTGAAAATGAATTAGAGCTATGTCTTCTAATATGGATATGGCTCACAAATATAAAGTAGAGGGCAAAAATGAAGTTATAGAAAGCTGTATCTATTTTAGCATTATTTATATAAATGTCTGAATGTTTTGCTGAATACTGTGTGTTATTTATGAATACAGGGTTATGCAGCATGGTCCAGATATTCATGGAAAAGATAAGTGCCTAATTCAAAATAATAGTTACTCAAAAGAGGGACAGGAATTTGAATACAGTTGTGGGGGTATACTAACAGGCTTCAAGAATATCTGTCATGTTTAATTTCTTTAGTAGTTGTAGGTAATGGGGGCTTAATTTAAAAAAAAAAAAGTCTAAAACATTTCATGATTTAAAAAAAAAAAAAGTCCCTGTAAAAAATCAACTCTTTCTGGAGTTAGACTGATAAAGTTGTTTATCCTGAAGAGTCCTCCTTGGGAGAAATTTGGGGATGTAGTTTTTTCTATACAAAGGTGGGCTGGATTTGAAAAATTGTGCTCTATATGTGTAATATGAAATAAATTGCATTCTGTAATAATAAATTAGAACAATAAACTAGAATAAATAAATAATAAAAACAAAACAAAAGGTAGCCGGGTGCGGTGGTGCATGCCTGTAATCCCAGCAGTTGGGAGGCTGAGTCAGGAGCATCATGGGTTCAAAGCCAGCCTTAGCAATGGTGACACACTTAGCAACTCAGTGAGACCCTGTCTCTAATAAAAAATACAAACAAAGGGCTAGGGATGTGTCCCAGTGGTCAAGTGCCCCTAAGTTCAATCCTCGGTAACAACAACAACAACAATTAAAGGGTGGGCTGCTTGAGGATAAATCAATTTCTATTTTTCCACTGGACTATAGAAATTCACCATTGCAAGAATTATGTCTCATTTATATTTGTATCTCCATAACTTACTAATTCTGACAACATATTTTATGAATGAATGAGATTAACATATAGGTTAGAAACTATGGATATAAAATCCCAGGTATTAATGTACCAGCTCAAATTGTTTTGGTAACCAAGTAGTGGTATTGTTCCAATATTTTCTCTCCTCACTACCTATAATTAATCACATTTTCTCCTGTATGTAAACTTGACTTGTTACCCTGAACAATTATTATTTTGATGCAGTTTTTCCTGTATTCCACAGAACACCATTGTTATGTGAATATTTACAGTTCTAATTCAAACAAAGGGCCTCATGATCAAAGAAGTTTGGCAAATATAGAATATAAAAAGCAAGATGATCTACAAAACCCTACAGCTAATGTCATACTTACTGGTGAGGAACTGTATGCTTTTCTCTTTACAATGACAGCAACCAAGAAACACTCTCACCTTGCACTAGAAGCACTAGCTAGTGTCATGAGACAATGAAAGCAAATAAAATAATTATGTTGAGAAGGAAGATGTAAAACTATCTTTAATTGCAGAAGGCATAATTACTTGTATTAGAAAGCCCAGAGAATCAACAAAAATCTAGAAAAATTGAGGGAGCGTACCAAGGTCATAGTTTGCAAAGTTTGTACACAAAAGTCAGTTGCTTTCTTATACCAGTGATAAGCAATTGGATTTGAAATTTAAAAATTCCATTTATAAAAGCAACAACAAAAACAACAACAAAGAGAAATACTTGGCTATAAATCTAACAAAATATAAAATCTATATGGAGAAAATTATGACTCTAATAAAAGAAATCGAAAAAAGATTTGAATCAATGGCAAGTTATTCTGTGTTCATAGATTGGAAGACTCAATATCATTAAGATGTCAGTTCTTCCCAAGATGATCTATAGATTTAATGCAATTTGCAGTCAACATCGCAGCAAGCTGTTTTGTAGGTATTGGAAAACTGATTCATAAGTTTATAAGGAAAGGCAAACAACCTAGAATAGTCAACATGATACTGAAGGGGAACGATGAATTTGGAAGATTTATGCTCACTGATTTCAAGACTTACTTTCAAGTACAGCAATGAAGGTTGTGTGGTATTGGTGAAAGAATAAACACATAGATCAGTAGGCAGAGTAGAAAGCCCAGAAACAAACCCACAAAGTTCAGTGAACTGATCTTCAACAAAGGCAGTTCAGTGGAGAAAGGAAAAGTCAGCAAATGGTACTAGAACAATTGAACATCTACATGCAAAAAAAAAAAAAAAAAAAAAAAAGAAAAGAAAAGAAATTGAATGATCTATAGCATAGTATATATATACTATATAGGATATATACTTGTATATAGTCTACAAGAATTAATTATTCATTTCAAAATAATTAAAGGAGAAATTTGAAGGTTCCCAACACACAGAAATGGTGATGTTTGAGGAGATGAAAATAACAACTAGGAAGAGTTGATTATTGTATATGGCATACATATATTGAATTATAACATTATAATCCAAAATAAGTATAAATATTATATGTCAATTAAAAATAAATCAAAAATTAAATCTAGACACAGGACTTACATTTTTTCAAAAAAATTAACTCAAAATGGTCATAGCCAATAGGTACTAATTGAAAACTATAAAACTCCTAGAAACTATCATATGAGAAAATATAGTTAATCTTGGGTTTTGTCATGAATTTTTAGATAAAACATAAAAATCATGACCCATAAAAAGTTGATAATTTGAACTTCATTAAAATGAAAAACTCTTATGTCAAAACACTGCTGTATGAATGAAGGACAAGACACCGATTTGAGGAAAATATTTGCAAGTGCATACCTAACAACTTGTATTCAAAATATACAAAGATCACTTAAAATTCAATAATATGAAAGCAAACAACTTAATTAAAAAAATTACCAAAAAGTTTGACAGTCTCCTCGCCAAAGAAGATATACAGAAGGAATATGGAAAGATGTTCAACATCATTTGTTATTTGAAATTTCCAATTAAAACAAAAATAATATAGTGCTACAAACCTATTAAGAATTATTACAACACAAGGTAACTGGCAGAACCCATTGCTGGGGAAGATGCAGAGAAACAGGGACTCTCATCCATTGCAGATGGGAATGCAAGATGGCATCATCACTTTGGACGACATTTTGGCATTTTCTTGCAGAATTAAACATAGTTTTACCACACATGCCAGCAATCATACTTCTGATTTGAAAAATGTATATCTGCACAAAAACTTACACATGAGTGCTTATATTAGCTTTATTCAGGGTCACCAAATACTAAAAATAAGATGCCCTTTAATGATGAATGGATAAACAATAATACATCTGAACAATGAAATGTTTTTTGGTGATAAAAATAAGTGTGCTATCAGACTATGAAAAAACATGGATAGAACTCAAATGCATATTTCCAAGTAAAAGCAGCCAGTCTGTAAAGCTGTCACTGTATGATTCCAACATTCTCGTAATGCTAAATTACAGTGATAGTAACAAGATCTGTAGTTGCTAGGGGACCAAGGGGAGGAAGGGAGAGTTTGATAGGTGGAGCACACGGCATTTTTTACTATGGTGAAACTATGCTGTATCATATGGTAAACACATTCTGCCTTTGCCAAAACCCATAGAATTTTATAGCACAAAGAGTGAACTTAAATGTATTCAGCTAAACAAAAATAATTTAGGAGATCCAGGTCCCAGACAAGAATGTGGTCTCTGACGAGAGAAATTAACCATAACAAATATATTGTTTTAGTCACCTTTTGGTCACTGTGACTCAAATACTTAACAAGAGCAACTTAGAGGTGAAAAGTTTATTTTGGGCTCACAGTTTCAGAGGTCTTAGTCCATAGATGGCTGACACCATTGCTCCAGGCCCAAGGTGAGGCAGCACATCATGGGGAAAGGTCATGGCAGAGGGAAGCTGCTCTCCTCATGAAATCAAGGAGGTACAGAGAGAAAAGGAGGGGGCCACAGATAAGATGCACCTTTCCAGGGCACACCCCCTGCAGCCTACCACTTCTGACCATGCCCTTCTTGCCTATAGTTACTACCCAGTCACTTAAACTAGGATGGGCTCATTAGGTACAGCTTTCACAAGCCAATTATGTGACCTCTGAACATTGGGGGGTGGGGGGTCACCTCAATCCAAATCATAACATGTATGGAATAGCCTATTGAAGGTGGAAAAGAGGAAAAGACTGAGCTAGGCAACTTTGAAAATGATGGAAACTGTAAGACTAAATGTAAAATAAAGACAATCACTGTACTCAAGATGATTAAGTTGTTTCTATGAGAGTCCAGGCTAGCACTCCCAATACTAGCCTGGGATAAAGACTCTCTCCTTGATCAGTTTTAGTTAGGCTCCTCTGACCCCTCTTTTCAACTAGGCTTCAACTTTGGCCTATAAAAACTGCAAGTTTTTAGCACACATTATTTTATCCACTTCCTATACCATCTACCCATTGAGAGATGTGAGCAAACACTAGTATGGTTTCTAACAACTTGAGCCTGTGTGCAAAGGATGATGTCTCCAGCTCGCTTAAGTTCTTATCTGGGAAAGAGCAAGTCTGTCAAAATAATCTATTGTTTGTCTCATCTAGCACTGGAGGACAAGGCCTCTGATTCAAGTTTCTGTGGGAGAGCAAAAGTCTAATATCAGTAAGTGCCAGTTAGCAAACCCTAATGACCAGTCCCCTTTCTGC
The DNA here is from genome assembly GCA_025594165.1 of Tamias sibiricus. Taxonomy (NCBI): domain Eukaryota; kingdom Metazoa; phylum Chordata; class Mammalia; order Rodentia; family Sciuridae; genus Tamias; species Tamias sibiricus. The sequence goes on along the minus strand of CM046663.1, from coordinate 134,214,389 downwards.
CTTTTATAAATTTCTACTTCTCCAACTCTGTTGGAGCCCCATTGGTTCTCCTCCTATTTCTTTATTTTCTTTTTAAAATAGCCAGTTACTTCTGTACAAATAGAAGTTGAATTCAGTTCACACTCTCTTCCCTATTGCAATAGTTCGTACTGAATAAATCTGTCTACTGATTCAACTAATGTCTGGCATTATCATTGACACATGTATACTATAGTTGAATAACTGAGTGAATGGGGTGGTAGGCTGAATAATTGCTTCCTTTTAACTTACAAGTGTTACATTATTTGGAAAGTTCTATTTGCAAATGTGGCAAGTTAAGGATATTTAGATGGGAGATTATCCTGGATAATGCAGGGAAGCCCAGCAAGGTTAGGGGGTATTGCTAAACTATCTGGACAGGATTCTTGAAGGCCAGGGTTGGAAATAAGGAATTTGACCAGATATTAAGGGTGATCAGATTAAAGGTGGAAGATTCCCTCTAAACTGATTTAGGATTCTTGATAAAATTGGGTGATGCAGGTCAGACAAAGGCAACATTGAATTCCAAGGTCAAAGCCTAGTTAAGAAGAGGACTTGAAGAACCTGAGAAAAGTTTGGTCAAGGAGTCTTTGTTAGTACTAACAAATCAATAATAGGGCAAACAGTGTTTGGAATACGTGGGGACTCTCTGCACTATCATCTCAATTTTTCTGTGAGTCTCAAACTTTTATTAAAAAATTCCATTAGATATATTTAAAAGTCAAAATGGGCTTTATATTGTAAGTTTCTCAGAGGTGTCTCTGCCACGGCAGTGTTTTGCAGCCTTTTCAAGGAAGTAAGTTTGGGAAATGTGGCACTCTGATTTTTCTAGCTCAGTTTAGGATTGTTCCATCAAAGTCAATTCTGGAACATCTGTGTTCCCAAATAGAAATGACCATGCTGCAATAACTGAAGACATAAAAGGCATTTTTTTGTCTTCTATATTTATGTCAAAAACTTTCTTCTAAATCATTTCCCTTGTTCTGGTACTTCCTCCCTTTTACATAAAAAGAGAAAGATGAAATAGCTAAAAATAAATTAAATATAACTAGGATAAAACAAGCACTTAGAGTAAAGTCTTGCAAATCTGGCCTGCACACCACCCCAATGGAGGTGCTTTGTGTGAGTTCAAAATAGCTAAGGAGAGTACAATGCTCTGCAGAAGCAAATCTGAGGATCTCTGTAGGAAGAATTCCAAAGGGAAGGTATGCTGCAAAATGGTAAGAGGGTGAGGCCTCTTAGAAAAGTTGTGAGTCTTTAGACTTTCACCCTTCACCTGCCACATTGCTGATATGTTCTTCATGCCCCCTACAACTAGGAAGAACAATGCAGTCAGTGGTGGCAGCCGGTTTAGCAGCTGTCTTCCAAACAGCTCTTCTCCTCATCAGAGATAGCTCACCAGGACATTGGTCCTGTGAAGGTCCCGCCAGGGCTCCTGAAAGAGTAAATGAACTGGGGGTGGAAGAAATGTTCCTCTGTTTGATATTAAATCATCACTGGATCAAGCCCAGAGTTCAAACGTATTTTTATTTCCGTTTTCCGTCTTTGATAGGATTTGTCCAGAATGGCATAAACCCTGCTCTTATAACAGGTTTAAAGATGCCCTGGCCTGAGGAAAGAGCAGTAAGGGAAAACATGGTGAACAAATGTTGCTTTTATGGAATCTAGCTAAGAATAGAAGGTATTTATTGAGTGCTTACTGTGGTCCAAGCACCATATGAAGGATTTTGCCTTTGTCATTTCATTTAATTTCACAAATGAATGAGTTAAGCAACATTTCTGTGCCCATTCAAAGGAAGAGAAGCAAAATGACCCAAGTCACAGAGCTAAGAAGAGTGGAGGCAAAGTTCTAATCCAGGCAGTTTGCTACCAGAGCCTCCTTCGTATCTATCATCATATGTGTCTTTTTGAACAGTTTGGGGCCCTGTTTCCTATTTTGAAAAATAAAATCAGGAATAAACAATTGAGATGTAGTCTTAGTTGTGCTATGTAGTAGAAAAGCATAATTCTAACAATCATGAGGTTGTGAGGGAAATGAGAGCTAAAACTATTTTTTAAATTAATGTACTATATTCTACTTGACGTTCTAGAAGGATTTTATTGCTACTAAAAGAATTAACCATGTAGCAGACCAAAATCCCATTACACATTCAAAGAGGCTTTGTGTCTTGCCCAGAATGTGTTCATCAAGAATTATGATTTGCCACGCAAATCTAAAAAGAAATGTACTCTCCTTTTACATCACTGGTGAATGCCTAGGAAAGACTGAAAAATGCAGTGGGTAACATTTTAATCTAGATAATCTCAGAGTGAAGCAGCCTCTTAATGCTAAATGTAAAATTAATCAGCATGCAGGAAAGGGCCAACTCTTGTAAGATAAATGACTTAGGGGAATTTGATTACTGCTAGGGAGTAATTGGGTGTATGTAATTAATGGCTGAAGAATAGGAGGAAAACAGGACATTATTTAAAGTTGGGCTTGTGTCAAGGAAGAGAGGATGTGGATAAGTCAGAATTCAGGGACACATATGTATTTTCCAGCAGAGCCATATCCAGGGAGGATTTTTTTTTTCTTTTGCATTGAGTAATAAGGAGTTCCTTGAAGACTTCTGGTGGGAGCATAAGCTGGTGCAAACATTTTAACTCTTTTTCTTTTTGTTCTTCTCTTCCCGTTCTTAGACATATCCCCAATAGATTGTCTTAATCTTCTTGTCAGTGCATCAGTAATCTTTGATATAGTTGTTCATTTTCTCCTCTTTAAGCATCTTTATTTGTTGGCTTATAGAGCACACTTTCCTACATCCCTGTACTTCCTGCTGAGTCTTCCTCATTGCCTTGACCTTGTCTAAATACAGCCCAAGGAAGATAATGTTTAATAGTTCTTAAAATGAAAGATGTTCTCTCTCTCTCTCTCTCTCTCTCTCTGTGTGTGTGTGTGTGTGTGTGTGTGTGTGTGTGTGTGTGAATAGTTTAAAATGTTAAATGATGGTATTCATGAGCAAAGCACAGTTGGGAACTATTCCGTATGATTTTTCCAGCTCAGTAGGGAAGTCATAAGTACTTCTTGGGAAGTGAAGTTATACATCTGAAGATATGGGCCTCATGATGAACATGTGAGTTCATGTAATCTTAGGTCTATGTACTCTGTTCTGAGATCTAATTTCTTAATATGCATTTACTCCAAATGTGATCTCATCCAGTCATATGACTTCATCTGTTATCTTCCTATACACAGATGATCTCAAAATTTGTATCTCCATTCATAATTACCAATTTTATTAACCTAATTCCAAGCTCCCATATCCATCTGCCTAATTGACATTTCTCCACATGACTTCAAAAGTTTAGTGAGACTTCCATAATCAAACACCTTATATCCAACCTATTCCCACCTTCTCTCACTAACTGTCCCATGCCAGAAAATTGAAGCTTTATCCTTTCCATTCTCCAATTGAAAACCTTAAAATCAACTTTGATTTCCATTTTCCATCATACTTGACTTCTAAGCAACTGCCAAATATTTTCATATCTACCTGCTTAACATGTTCAGAATGACCCATCTTTGCTTCTACTACGTAAGTCTTTGCTATGGTTTTAGTCTGTGTGGGCTGATAAAACAAATTACCATAGACCAGGTAGTTTGTAAATAAAAAAAAAAATTTATATCTCATTATTGAGGAAGCTGGGAAGTCTGAGATCAAGGTGCCCATAGATTCAGTTTGGTGAAGGTCCACTCCCTGATAGATGGCACAAGGGATAGACAAACTCCCTCAGGCCTGTTGCCTGTTTTATAAGGACCTTACTCCTATTCAGAAGTGCTCTGTCTTCATGACCTAGTCATCTCTCAAAGGCCTCCATTTGTCAGCTTTCCATTACTATAACAAATATCTGAGATGACTCACTTTAAAAAGAGGAAAGTTTTATTTTGTAGTGAGAAGGTACCTCATCATGGGAGCACATGACAGAGGAAACTGCTCACCTCACAGCTGAAAAGTTAGAGAGGAAGAGCCTGCATCCCAAATTCCTCTTCATGGGTACACCTACAATGACCTAAAACCTGCTACTAGGCCCCACCTATTAACGGTTTCTACCACTCTCTGATGTACCAAGCTGTGGACCAAGTCTTTAACACATGGGCCTCTGGTAGACATTCCAGATCCAAACTCTAGTAGGCCCCCTCTTAATACATCCCTCTGGGTTAGGTTTCAACCTACAAACATTCCAATCATGCATCATCCTTTCTTTTCTAGATTACAATAGCCTTCTATCTGTTCACCCTGTTTCTTCACTATAATTTATCCCTCAAAAATCTCCCAGTGGTCTCTCTAGTTATTTAGAGTAAAATACAAATTATGACTATGATTTACAAGGTCTGTACTACCTGGGTCCTGATTCAGCTCTCAATTCCCCTTCTAGATTCTGTTGTTGGCTCACTCTGCTCTAGCTACCTCAGTTTCTTTGCTCTGTCACAACAAATCCGCCATATTACCCCTTGGAGTTCTTGTATTCATCATTGTTTTTGCCTACAATGACAAAAAGCATGTCCCCCTACCTCTTCATGCATTTATATCTACTGCCCTATCAAGAATAGAAATGCCCTGTTCCCATTCCTCTTTCTCTTCTTCATTTTCTCCTTATCATTTATTACTGTCTGTTTTGTTTCATTTTCTCCTTAACGTTTATTACTATCTAACATAATGTTATTTGTGCATTAGTTGTGTATTAGTTGTCTTCCCCTACTAGAATAATAGCTTCAGTGTAGCAATTATGGGACCTCTCAGGTGGTTTAGCCATTCTAAGACTCAGTGTTCTCATCTATAGGATGTCATCAAAGCTGCAGAAGGATGCTGGGAGGGTTGAATGACATGATGCAGTGAAGCACTTAACACAGTGTACACAGTATGGTGTGCACTCATTAATTAACCATGGTTGCAAGTCACTCACCTACCAGCAGGGAGCCATGTCCTAATAACCTGGTCAAATCTACAGAACTGTTCTGGTGATGTAGGTAAACCTCTCTGTACAATATTGACCAATTCTGGGGGAAAACCATCTTATACTCCATATCCTCCTGGGGTTGAATCAGTAGCTTTATTTTCCTAAATGGGACAGTATATCTGAAGACTTTAATAAGCAGTGAATTACAGGTACATCTGTATTGCTGTTTGGGCTAGAGCTAAGTTATAAATTATAAAAATTATACTGCCAATCCACCACCAAAAGACCGGTGGTTTTGAGAGCCTATTGTGTTCAAGGGAACAAACATTTGCAATTTGATATCTGGCCTTGAGGGCTCGAGACTTGTCACAGCCAACTCTTTTGATTGATTGCTAATGCTTTGCATATTCTGCTCAATTAAATGAGTGCATTCAGGTATATTGGCAAGAGCCTGAGAAGTTTGCAAAGAAGCAGGTGATGCATTTATTATTGTTGTTTTTTCAATAACATAGTTTCCTTTGTTTCAGTAAACCTCCTTATTCTATCATTCTGAATTTTCTGACCTAGCATAATTTTTTATTAATTTTTATTTAATCTAATTAGTTATATGTGACAATATAATGTATTTTTATGTACTTTGATATATCATACATAAACAGGGTATTAATTTCTCATTTTTCTGATTGTACATGTTGTAAAATCATATTGGTCATACAGCCATATGTGTACATAAACTGATAATGTCTGTTTCATTCTACTATCCTTCTTAACCTCATAGCCCCTCCCCTCCCTTCACTCTCCTTTACCTAAAGTAATTCTATTCTTCCCTAGCACTAACTCCCCTTATTGTGAATTAGCTTCTGCATATCAGAGAATAATTTTAATTTATTTAATTATTTGCTTAGGTTGCATTCCCAGCAGGGTGGTGGGTCTTCTTTCTGTACCCTGATTCCTGAAACACACATAAATAACATCTAGGCAACTCAGACCTTAGTACTCATCTATCTCCCTCTGGCCTTAAATGTTCAATGGAAGAAGTAGGTTCCTGTTACGTCAGCTGGCCTAGGAACTTTCTGGTGTCCTCTTTGGAAGCAAAATTGATTCAAACTGAGCCAATGTTCTTAGCAGGTACAGCTTCTGCCTTTCTTGATTCTCCTTTGATGAACTTCTCCCCTTTCACTAAGTTTCATACCCTTTGTGTACACCTCTCTTACCATTGTTGTACAAGAATTTATGCCACTTTTCTGCCCTAGAGATTCCTTGAGGGATAGGACCATGTCCATTTCATCTTCAGACACAGTTCCAACTATGGAAATCCTTACTTATGCAGATGTGGACTTCAAGTTGCTTGACCTCACAGGCTTGACCATGGGCCACAACTCTTTGGGTTATGTAACTGAATTTTTACAATACAAAAAGAAACAGCTGCCTCTGTGTTCACTTGAGTTTTCCACTGGCTTTGTTTGCTGAGGAGGTGCCGAGCTGTTTTGTGCCTTCATTTTCTTTGGCCTGTGCTTTTCTTTTTAGAGCCCCAACAGTAGATAAAACTCCTTGTCACAGCAGCTCAAAGACTTGCCTTCTTGCTGATGCTTTAGTTTTGGTTGAGGATATTTGCATCTTGAGGGTCAAGGAAGAAAAGCCAATTCTTTGGGTCACATCCTTAAAAACAGAAGCACAATAAAGAAGCAACATTAATGCCCATTAACTAAAAATATGCTTTAAAATTCCCACTATAGAATTTAACTTCAATCAGATTCTTTAGTATGTTTTGAAAATTTCAATTATATTTGATTGTAAATCAATACTCTCCATCAAATGTGTAATACACTAATTCACTGTTGGTCAGCAACTTCTGAACTCTTTGTAATATCAAATGACGTGAAGAAGTTACTGAGGAAGAGGGATGTATCACTTATTTAGTAGGTTTTATAATATAAAATATGTTATGTATTTACTGTTGGATGACAACTATAAATATTCTGCTTAAAATCGTGCTCTCTGGGCTGGGATTGTAGCTCAGTGGTAGAGCGCTTGCCTAGCACGCGTGAGGCACTGGGTTTCAATCCCCAGCACCACATAAAAAATACTAAATAAAGGTATTGTGTCCATCTACAACTTAAAAAAAATCATGCTCTCTAACTTCCATCATCAGATCTTTGACAATTTTCATGTATAATCATCCAGTGTTTCTGAGACATTGACAAAAGCATTTAATCCTGCTGTCATTCTGCTTCTGAATGCTGTTTCAAGTATGTTGGCATCAAAAAGATAGGAAAAGCATTATATTCTCTAGGGGGTTTATCTTAAATCAGAAACTGTAAAAGACAAGTGGTAAAGTAAGTGGATGCTATAAATAAATTTTGAGTCCATTTTCTTGCAAATAACCTGCAAGAAGTACAATTTCTCAGAATACATTTTCTCTTTCATTCTCTGTGGACATTTCCACCCTTTCCCTATTAACTTTCTCTTTTTGGTATATTATTGGATATACTTATGGTTTGAGTTCTGTCTTCTTTTTTCAAAATCTAAAACTCATTAATTTCTTCCTCACCCCATGTCAGCCATTCCAATTTGACATCAGTTTCAATATTGCCTTCTATCATCAAGTCATGGACCATTGTAACTTAGAAATCATCTAAGGCAGTCATGTCTTCATTGCAAATCTTTGAACATCATTGAGATCCATTCTAATCTTCTTCTTCAAGACAAGACTTTGTACCTGTGGACAGCTCTAGTTTCTTAAAAGTTCTCTATGTTAAATGCATATCTTTTTGCCTGCCATGTACATCCATTGCTCCTAGTGTGGCTGTCTGGAGCAAGGAATCAGTCTAATCACTCTTCCACAAAGCTCCATATTTTTGCCATATAAAATTCTCCTTAAATCTTTTCCAAGTCTTATGTCCTAGTGTCTCTAGCTGACTGGCTGACCAGAGGTTCCTAGTACTTGCCCTCCACATCTACAAAGAAAAAGCAAACTAGCAAGTTTATAGATGCATTTTGAGGTGATTAGGAGAATGCTAGAACTTAGCAAGAGAGAGACTTGAACCTTGTAAGACTCAGAGACCTGGGAAGGCATCATAGAAAGAGGAACAAAGTACCTATAATTGTGACCTTGATTTCCCAGCAGGGGAGGCTTCTTTCTCATAGAGGGGAACAACCTCCAGTCTTTTTGGTAGCTTTGCTTTGGAGAAAGAACTCACATTGTCCATCTGCCAACTCCAAAAGTCCAAGCTACTAAAGCTAGGCAACATCTTCATAAGGTAGTTTTTGACCCAATTCAAATGCCCTAGAGATCAGAAATCCCTGCAGTGCTCCCATCTCTGGGACCCCAGAGATATCACACCACACTAGCATATTGGGTTATAGCAGAACAACCATGACCAAGAACCTTGAGCCTGCTTGTGTCCTGCTCTATAGGAAACAGGTATTTAAATTATTTTTATAACTTAGTTCTGTGATCCTTAATCAGTATGTCACTGTTTTGCCAATATCCCTCTAAATGGAGTTCAACATTCCAGGTGTTATTTAATATGTGCAAAACCCCATCAAATTACTAATTTCCATAATCTAAAGCCCCTGAACTTTCCTTTGGCCTAAGATTACATTAAATTTCTTATCAACTGTGCCACATTTTAGTTCATAGAAACCTTTGTTCATCAAAACTTACTGAATCTTTTTCTTGAGAACTATTTTTGGGTATTGCTTTCCTCATGCCATTAAATTTGGGAAACTTAAGTTTTGAAACAGGATTAGGTAATTTTCCTTACATTAATTTAGATTCATCATTTCAGACAACGAAGGTCATTTTGAAATCATGTGTCATTCAACGGCAATTTTTAGCCTTTTATTTTGAAATAGCTAACCAGATAATCACACTTTTACATACAAGTACCTGCTCTCTAACTTTAATTCAACCTCTTAATTTTCCACTAAAAAAAATAAATAAAAATGCAAGTGAACAAGAATGTTATTTTTTTACTATACGTGGAACACAAAATCATAAACTCTTTGTTTAAATATGAAATTTGATAGTTATTTTATCTTATCTGTCTGTGACTGTGGGAAACAAAGTGCACTTAGGGTCTTGTTCTTCATAATGAGGATTAATAAGTACTTATACTTTCCATAAAACAAACGATCAATTTAAATGTTATTTTTGGATCAAAGCAATACATTTGTGTAATATAAGTAGGCTGGATATCTTCATTAGCCCCATCAAGTCAACTTGTCAGCATGTTCCACCATGATTTGTATACTCCAAAGAGGATGACCTGTATAAGCCACATCAAGGGCAGTTTGTCCTTTGACCTCTGGTTAAGTTCAAGGGGTGGAACTACCAGCAAGACATTGATGCTACATAGGGATAAAGAGTGAGGGCAAGATATTAGTTCTTCTGGCACTCTTTCTGTTTGGTTGCCAAGATCTGATCATACTTGCCTACCAAAGATCATAGTTTTTGTTTGTTTGTTTGTTTGTTTTGATTACAGTAATAGCAATCTCTGCAACCCTTCCAAACTTTTCACCATTGTGTGCCCTGGGACATGAGATTCCACCTCTTTTGGTTTTCCCTTAACCTTGCTCACAACTTTGTAAATAGTCTCTTCAGCAGATTCTCCTCTATTTTCTTCTACATTGTGCCATCTGTTTTCTGGATCCTGAAAGGCATGGCAATCCATCAGAATGATAGATTTTTAGAGATTGAAGGTAACTTTCATGAGATATAGCTACTGTGCAGTTCTTTACAACTAACATGACTTTACCAACATTTGTCATGGAATGACTCAGGTCCCCTGGCTTTTCTCTGTTCACACTGTTGGAATCCATTGTCCAGATTAACCAACCTCATTGGCCTTTACTTGCCAGGTACTTAGTTATAAGTACTAAAGCAAAAATGAACATTAATAAACTGTAAATTGATCATCCGGCTAATCCTTAGTATGTGCTTCTATCAAAACAAAAGAAAAAATCATGGCTAGACTTGTAGACCCTGAGAAAAAAGACAACTGAACTCAGATGTCCATGGATGCCCAGTTTGAGGAAGACTGGCACAGTGAATAAGCATATGAGCTTTGAAAACTTGTTGATGGTCAAATCTCAACTTAGCTGCTTTTAACAGTGTGATATCACCTGACTCATTTAATGTTTCTGAATTTCAACTTTCTTATCTGTCAAAGTACAATAAGAGTAGTATCTGCTTCATTGTCTAATGCATTAAGTAAGATTTTACTTGAGAAAATTTCAGTATAATCTGCTATCTTGAAAACGTTCAAAAATATTTATTCAAAACAGGAAAAAAATTTTGATAATGAGATGAAGTCAACTAACCATACACACATCAAAACCAGACATTGGTCTTCAGTTTCTTCATGAGTAAAAAGGAAAATGCTCCATAAGAGTGAAAGAGAGGCCGGGCGTGGTGGCGCACGCCTGTAATCCCAGCACTTGGGAGGCTGGGGCAGGAGGATCACGAGTTCAAAGGCAGCCTCAGCAATGGCGAGGCACTTAGCAACTCAGTGAGACCCTGTCTCTAATAACATACAAAAACGGGCTGGGGATGTGGCCCAGTGGTCAAGTACCCCCGAGTTCAATCCCCGGTACCCCCCCCCCCAAAAAAAAAAAAAAAAGTGAAAGAGAGGCTAAGGGGTTGGTTACCAAATTTTGAAAACAATAATGATCCACTTAGATGGGACACACAAAGTCTGATGACTCACCATTGCATTTGCTCTCAGTAGTCAGTGGAAAAAACCCTAGAATCACTGTTTTAAAAATGCAGAGAAATCTAACCTGTAAAAAACAAGAAATCAATAATTTTAAAACCTTTGTTATCCTCTAAACATATTTGTCAATGAAAGAATAGCAACAATTGAAAACCATATCCAAGTTAATGCAATATGATTTATGATGAGCTAATAATATTAGCTCTGCCTAAAAAATTTCAGGAATTTCAAAATCTGTGTATACAAACTTACCAAGTAGGTGGTTAGACTAATTGTTCAGTAGAAGATTCAGTAAATCCTAATAATGCTTTGGTTCTTAATTTATAATTATCCAACTTATAAATCAAGGATTACTAATTTGCTTGTGCTAAATGTATATGGATTTGCTCATCATTCTACACTAAGGACTTGAATGTTCTGCTGGTTTGTTGCCAATGTGGAGGGTTTTTTTTTTTATAATATTAGTAGGATATAAACTAAGCTTTGGGCTGCATTGCTTTGAGGCCACCTTTTGCACTAACACTTTGTGAATTTACTTAAATCTTTTTATTGTTTCCATTACAGATGCATCTAGAATAACTCTTTCAATTTCCTAGGGCTTCCACTGTGAAGTACCATAAATTGGTTGGCTTAAATTAAAATTTTATTGTCTCATAATTCTGAAAGCTAGAGTCCAAAATCAAGTTATCCACAGCGTTTGTTCCTTCTGGGAGTATAGAGGAGGATCTGGCTGATGCTTCAGTCATAGCATCTGGTGGTTTGCCAGCAATTCTTGGCAGCCTGGGACTTGTAGGCATATCACTCCAATCCCCCACCTTCCCATGGTCTTCCATCTCTGTCTCTTCACATCATCCTTTCTCTGTGAGTGTATGTCCCTGTATCCAAATCTCTACATTTTATAAGGACCTCAGCCATATTGGATTAGTACCCACCCTTATGACTTCATCTTATCTTGATCATATTGTAAAGACCCTATTTATAAATAATGTCATATAATGAGGTATGGGATGTTAAGATTTCTGTGTAACTTTGGCACACTGTCTATTTTAGGCATCTTTGTATTGCTGTGAATAAAAGACCCAGCAAGAACAACTTGTTGTTTATTTTAGCTCATAGTTTCAGAAGTTCAGTCCATGGTCGACTAGTTCTGGGCCAAGTGAGGCAGAACATCATGGCAGAAGGGTGTGGCATAGGAAAGCAGCTCTGGACATGACAACCAGGGTGGAGAGAGGGGGGGCGGAGAGAGAGAGAGAGAGAGAGAGAGAGAGAGAGAGAGAGAGAGAGAGAGAGCAAGCTATGCTCACTAGGGACAAAATATATACCCCAGAGGCATGTCCCCAGTGACCTACATCCTCATCCCATACCCTATCTGACTATAATTGCCACCCATTTTATCCATTAATGTGGACTGATCGACCAATTAGTTTACAGCTTTCACAATCTAGTCATTTCACCTCTAAACAGTTTTTGCATTGTCTTACACATGAGCTTTTGGGGGGAACACCTCATATCCAAACCATAACACTGCCCAACACTCCCAAACGCTTTTTGGTAAAAGATGAGCAGGTCTTTGAGGTTTAGCATCTAGCTTGCTTTAGGCAACTTATGTCATGGAAAAAATATTTATATAAACCAAGGGCTAAGCTATAAGGATGATGATGATGGAGGGACATTTTCATATATATCATTAAAGCTTGCCTCAGGATCAACTTCTGGCATTCAGAATAGGTCTTTTATGTGAAGAAAGGTTCCAGAGTATTCCCTCAAAAGAAGCTTCTCTAAGAGACAATTCTGCCGCTATTGAATGTCCCTTTCTCTGTGTGGTGGCTATCACAATGCATGATATAAATCTACTCAGCCCTAACTCCCCAGTGAGGAACTGTTGGGTCTTAGATCATCACAGCACCTGCCCTTGTTCCCCATAGGTGGCTCCCAGTCAACCTATGATGGATACAGCAAAACTGAAGTAGGCCCATTGATGGGGGCACGTGGACTCTCATATTCCAATGTTATTGGTGAAACTTTCTAAGATACAAGGTAAATTAGGATACTTTGACCAGTTTCCTTTCCTCTCTCCTTCACTCAGAGCTAGGCTTGCATGGTGGTTGGATACCTTTCCCAGTCTCTTCTGACTCCTTTCCATTTTCTATCCAAAGTATTTCCCCTAATCAAAATCCTTTAATTTAGCCAGGCACGGTGGTGCACGCCTGTAATCCCAGCACTTGGGAGGCTGAGGCAGAAGGTTCACGAATTCAAAGCCAGCCTCAGCAATGGCAAGGCACTTTAGCATCTCAGTGAGACCCTGTCTCTAATAAAATACAAAAAAGGGCTGGGGATATGGCCCAGTGGTCGAGTGCCTTGAGTTCAATCCCTGGTACACCCCCCCCCCAAAAAAAAATCCTTTAATTTTAATCCTGTCTTTTTGTTGTTGGTGTTGGTGTTGTTTAGGAATCCTTTTTTACTTTGAAAACATTTCAAACTTATAGGAAAATGACAAGAGTTGCACAGTGAACTCCCACATAACCTTTGTTTATATTCTCAATTATTCCTATGTTGGCACCTACTTCTAGAAGGACCCTGCCCCAAATACCACAATTCCAGAAAGTGGAGCTTTTATCTTTTTTTTTTATCATAACTTTAATACAGTCTCCCTCTTTATCGCTCCCATTTCTGTCCAATTTTAAGAAAAAACAGTATACAATTATCCCAGAAGATGATCTTGAAATAGCGTTAGGAGCCAATCAAGGTCTAAAGTGTATATGTAGCTTTCTTGCAGATCCTAAGTTGTCTTCAAGAGTTTATTTTGACTTTGTTCTTATACTATAATTTGAATAACTTTAAAACCACATTAATGTATTCCGAAAAATGTATATATATATCCCTTTCTGTTTAATTGTTAAATGTTCCCTGAAAATGGCTTTTAAATGGCTTTTATATAGCTCTTAAAGCTTTATATCAGATAAAAGATGGGCTTTGTTGAATTGTGTAATCCCTACCAAAAGCAATACAAATGTATTTTGAGGTTATGATTTTTAAAAAGATACTAGGAATACAACTTTATTCTGACTCTAAATGAAAGGGAATGGCAATGATAATTGCACCACTGAACAGAACATTGTGCTGTGACTGTAGCAGTCTTATATTTGAAAATTGAGATGTAGATACCTGCATTACAATGCAGCTCAGTATGTGGATACAAAAAAATAAGTTTTTAACTGCCACAATCACTCCAAAGGCTATTTTCATCTTCTTCAGCATGCCAAACATGAGGCACTCGTTCAATTTAGCTGGATAGTCAGTGACACACAAACTGCCCCACTGACATCACAGTATTTATTGAACTTATTATTAACCTAGACTTTTTGGGGGAGAATTTAATAATAGCTTTTGTCCTCACTTTACTGTTTAATATCTACTTCATAGTCACACAACACATTGGGGGATTTTTTTCAGACTTATATGAGATCTCTGTCAAATTTTTTTAAGTGACTCTCAGTGTTAACGCTGAACTTTATAATGGTACCTTGGACTTGGATATAACTGCCATTTCTGTATCCACCAAATTTCTCATGAGCAACTCTAATACTATATGTTTAACTTGACAGATCCTCTGTTAGTGTAGAACACAGGGGTAGACTTCCATACCCAAGGTGACTATATATTTCTTTTCAAATTCACTGGTCCAGTGACGATCCATGAATGTTGATTTTCTAGTACCACCACCACCACCCAATACAAGTTTGAACAATCTTATGGCTCTCTTTGGACAGGCATTGTGACTTTCCTTTCAGAAATGTTTCTAAGCCCATCTGGCTGAGACTCTAAGGTTGTTTTTTGTTTTTGTTGTTTTTGTTTGTTTGTTTGTTTGTTTTTTTGTGGTGCTGGGGATTGAACCTGTGCCTGTGAGGCAAGCACTCTACTGAGCTATATCCCTAGCCTTGAAGTCAAAATTTTAAGTATTATTTTACCAGATGCTGTATTAAAGAACTTAGCAATGCAAAATAAAATTGGTTAGATTTTTTAAAAATACTTTAAAAGTGACAATAGAAAACCAATTTCATACTTTTAATAAAAATGATTAAAAACACTTCAAAAACTTGCTATCTATTTTACTTTGAAAGGGTGAATATGTCTGGTCTTATTTTCCTGAGTTTAATTCTTTAATTAATTTACTGTAATGATTTTCTGGAACACTTTTCTGCTTTTACTTTAATCTAATTTAGATTCTGTATACAATCTTTACAGCGATATCTTCCTAAATCTGTTAGAGCTGCATTTGTCACAACTGTTATCAATTTGATCCCATCATTTTATAAGAGTTAACAATTAAATTTGGAGCCATGCTATTTGTGCATTACATTGTTGACATTTCAGAAGCAATCAATTTTATTTTCTTGTAAATAACTCGTTTTGCAACAATGTTTTTACTTGTCTATTCATCAATGTGTCTCAAAAATTTGTAGAGGGAGCAGAATGAAAGTTGGATTAACATCAAAGCAATTGAATTAATCACAAAATTAATGCCTAAGGTATTGCTTTAAAAATTTATGACCAGGCAAAATATGAGGTGTATAGGAAGGAATCTAGCGAAGCACTTGTGTTGCTATGGGAACAGAATTTTTAGGTGACCTTAAAAGAGAATTAATTTGTTTGCATGCTTCTTTTCTGCAGCTTCATTCTATTTGTCCATGGTCAAAGTTTTTATGTTTGACAAAAAATGGCAGATTGAAAATGATTATTCTAGAATATATAACAGTCTTGGATGGATCAGTTTAAAAAAATCACACTGGTGATTTGATTTATACTCCAAACAAGCCACCTGATATAAATTGTGTGTATGTATGTGTGGCATTTTTTTAAATTGTTCAAATGGCAGGCCCTAATTTCCTATTTCCTACTAGGCTTTTAGCCTAGTCCATCCCCCTTGATGACCATACCTCTCTCTCTCTCTCTCTCTCTCTCTCTCTCTCTCTCTCTCTCTCTCTTCTCTCTCTCTCTCTCTCTCTCTCTCTCACACACACACACACACACACACACACACACACACACGTATATACAATTGCTGGGAAAATGCTTTTAAATTTTTTTTTGCTAAAAATATCCAGAATTTGATAAGAATCACCTGGTTAAGATAGAAGGAATTCTGAAAACCTAGAAAGGCAAATGACCATTCAAGTTGCTCTTGACTGAAGAGAATTTTCCAGCTTAAATTTTAATATAAATAGCCCCAAAGGAAAGAAATCAAATTCTTGAACCCAGATATGGAGCCTAACAGAAGGCTTTCTTTACATTAAACTGCAGCCCCCAGATGCCTGTAACACAGAACAAGAGTAACCTGGAAATAGGACTGACTTCCACCCAAGTCCAAGGCTTCCAAGGCTGCCTTGCAATTGAGCAGAGAAGGGCAAACGATTTTTGAAAAGTGGTCACTGACCTGCCCTTGCAAAGATTTTCAGGCCAGTTTGTATTGACTGATGAGTTGAGAAATCCCCAACTTCAAGTCATTTACTATGGTCACAAACTAACAGTTTTCCTAGATGGAGACACAACTGCAAAACTTCTCTGGAGTAATGCACCTTCATTCTAGCTTTCAAATTATTCTTAAAAATATATATATTTTTAAAGAACATGGAATGGCACTGATCAAAGATAATGCTTGTTTTGCTTTACTGGAAAATGTCTTCATTTTCTCATCAATCTTGAAATGTGCTTGTTTCTGGGTTTAGAATTTTGGATTTTTACCTATGTACTTCCAACTGATTTAATGTATAATTGGACTGTCTTCTGACTTGTTGCTGGTGAGTTAGACTGTGAACTAACGACAGCCACTTTGAAAGTAAAATCTTTGGCTTTTGGGTTGTAATTAGGATTCTACATTTTCACCAGAATGTAGATTTATTTTCCTCTGCCTTGCTCTGGATGTCTTGGGATTTTTGAATCTATAATTCACGTTTTCATCAATTTTGGAAATAACTCAGCCATTGTTCCTTTAACTATTGCTTCTGCTCTGTCTACTCTTTCCTGATTAAATAGATGTTGGACCTCTCCATGTCGTTTTCCATGTCTCTTAAACTTGTGCTTATATATTTTCAATTTCATGTCCCTCTGCACTTTATTCTTTTTAATCCACTCTTATTTTTCTTCCTGTTCATTAATTCTTTCTTAAACTGTCGAATCTGCTGTGAAATATTACCACTGAGCTTTCAGTGTCAGTTATTGTGTTAAAAATGTCTAAATACTCTAATTTTTTTTAAGTTCCATTAGGTCATTTTTATAGTGTCTTCTTATGTACATATTTTCAAGTTTGTATTTCCTTAAGCATAGCTGATTTATAATCTGTTCATCTACTTCCATTACCATAAGTGTGGCTCTGTCTGTGATCTCTTCCTTTTGTGATGCTTGCTTGTGGTACAAGGTTCCCATGTACCCTTTAGCTTAACTCCTTGTCTTTGAAAATATTTATTTGTAATGGTCTTTGAGGCATAGTATGAAGACTTATTCCTCTAGAAAAGATTTTTTTTTTTTTTTTTTTTTTTTTTTTTTTTTGCTTTTCCCATGAGGTCATTGGAGCCAATTCTACTCTGGGATCACTTTTTGAGGGATTCTTTTTTTATGAACAAATCTTTATGATTTATGGATGCAAATCTGCCTGACAACTGACCTTCAGTCATTTCTTCTTCAGTGTGTTATTGATTTTCTTCTCTGCCTTGAAACTTCCCCTGTTGCTATACAAAGTTGTCAACCCTGGAGTTTAATGTTTCCATGTTTGGTAAATGCCATAGGAACAAAAGTAGTTTTAATGTCCAGTTTCCTGTTTTTCCTTAGGGTTTTTAAACTGCTAATATCTCTCTCCTCATTGTTTTATGCTCTTGAGGCAATTCTAAAAAATACATTTTATCCAGCATTTTTAGCTTTTCTTCAGCAAGAGATTGAGTTTGGTTATTTATCTCCCTGTTTTCTCTGAAATGAGGCATCTTACTCTGAATTTTTATTATAGTTCTAAAAGAGAAATTTCTCCCTTTCCACCTGAATGGTCTTATTTAAATTCATTTATTCTCTTCAATTTACTTTCAGAATCCTAATAAACTAAAAAGAACGATAGTCTCTTCTTAATAAGTGGGGCTCTGGTACCCTTCTGGTGGTATACTTTTTTTCTTTTTCTTTTATTATTTTTATTAAGTTTTTCCTTATATTTGACAGATTTATTTAGAACCTTGCTATTGAAAACTCCATCACCAAGTCCATTTAAGTTAAAACAGGAATCTACAGATGTTTTTGTTAGTTGGATCATCATGATTTTTCTTTTTATTTGAAGCAAATCATTCTTTAGTCAGCAGATAGCACCAGGAATAGTTATCAATTTTCAGTATAGTTTGTGGAAAGGATGAAACCTAATTTCTTTCACTAGGGGAACGAATTTCCAGTATATGTGGACCTCTTCTAATCATCAGATTTTCTCTCCTACTTTCTTCTTCTTCTTTTTTTTTTTTTTTTTTTTTGTTCTTAGTACCAGGAGTTGAACCCAAGGGCACTAAAATACTGAGCCACACCCCCAGCCTTATTTATTTATTTATTTACTTGTCTATTTGTTTTAAAACAGGGTCTCACTAGATTGCTTATGTAAGGGTTTGAGCTGAAGAAGAACCACACCAAGAAGCAGAGTCCAGCCGAGAAATTTATTTTGACACACAGGAGACTATCTGGGGTCAAAATCAAGGGAAGGAGAGCTCCGGTACCAGAAAAATTTTTGGCTTTTATATGTTTACTTGAAAACTTAGCATAAGTAGATTGGCTGAGGCCTGAGAGTCTGTAGGTAAGGGGTGGGTGGGAGAACTCTGATTGGTCATAATATCAGTTGGGGATCTGTAACAAGGAAGTGAAACTAGTTGGAGGTGGGAAATAGAAACTTAAAGGGCCTTTGAGAAATGGAACCAAGGTAAAACCTCAACGTGTCTAACCTTGGGGACCGTCTTTATCAACAAGTTTATTGCCTTGCTAAGTTGCTGAGGCTGGCTCTGAACCTGCAATCCTCCTTGAAGGGCAAAAATCACACCAGGGACAGCCATGCAGCCAAGAGATTTATTTATCAGCCTTTGTAGCTGGTAGGAGGTCGAAGAGGTGCTCTGGTCAAAGGTCGAAGAGGTGCTGGGAGTCAGGGAGAGGGGAGTATGCAAGGTCTGGTGGGAGAGAGGAGTCAGGGAAATAGGGAATGTGCAAGCTCTTAATGGAAGGTGGGTGCCTGGTTGTCCTGGCTGGGATCTCTGGAGATATTGGCTAAAGCAGCTGCTGTCTGGCTGGAGGCTTGAGCTGTCGGCTGGGAGCTGCCCTTGGGCTGAAGGCAGTGGGTCCGGAGGTGTCGGCTGGGGCAGCTGCTGTCAGGCTGGAGGTGATGGGTCTAAGGCTGGTGCTGTTGTTGTCTTGAGTGGCTTCCTCCTCTCTACAGGGTGGAGCTGTTGTATCTGAGAGTCTCTCGAACAGGACCCTATATAGGGATTTCTTGTGTGTGGGGGCGTACACCAGAGCAACCCCAATGCCATTGGCTCTTTGCCCATGGAACAGAGTGACCTTTAAGGCTATTGGCTCTTGCCCGGGGAAAAAAACATCCTGTCCGGGGAAGAAACATCCTGCCCGGAGAACAGAGGGACAATTAAGCCCATTGGCTTCTGTCCGGAAAAATGAAACAAGGTTGCTTTGCTCAGGATCCAGAAACCTCCAGGGGGGAGGGTAGCTCATCTATCACTCCTGCCTCAGCCTCCCGAGACAATGAGATTGTAGGTATGAGCCACCACGCTCATCTTCTCTTCTATTTAAACAGCAAATCAATCGTCTTTGGAGCAAGGAGTCAGGATCTCTCTCCATACATTAAAATGCACTCTCATGAAAGTTTTAATTTGAATGTGGTTTGGGCTTTCAGTTTATTGAGCCATCCTGGAGAACCAATTCTAATTTAGGAAAGTGCACAGTTCTTGGAGTCCAAGCTTCAGTTTCAGCTCCATCATTTCCTACCACCATCTGAGCCATAATGGTTTCATCCAAAAAAGAAAATTGGACATTTAAGTTGACCAGGTCAGGATCCATAGGGTATATTAAATTTCACCTAACCATCCTAGACTTCATACATTGGAATCCCTGGGAGTGACCCCTAGGTGAAATGAAATTTATACACATACATACATATGTCTACACTTTTATGAAGTCCTTTTAGGTCCAAAAGCCTAGGTAGCCTGTTATTTAATTTAATATTCATAATGAATTAGATGGTGGGTGTCAGTGTCTTCATTTCCCTAATAAGGAACTTGAGTGTCAGAGAAGTTAAGTGATTTGCCCAAAGAAGCAGCTATAAGAGGAAGAGTCAGGACTCAGAGCCATTTTCTGTTTCTAGGTACAGACTCTTCCTACTACAACAGAAGCGTATACAGCATGTTAAGCTGTGGGTGGACCAAGAAAGACTACAATAAGGGAAGAAAGGTTATTACAAAATAATTATCAATATTACCATAATTACATTTCAAACACTTTGGGATAGAATAATATACTTCACTAAAATGCATATTCTTACCTATGTATTGATTTTACTTAGTAGTTACAAAACAAAATAACCCCCACAAATCATAAAGCTATTAAAGCCATCCCTCAAAAAACACACTGTATACAGTGTTACATGGCTTAAATTATGTACAAGTTGGCTACTGAACATAATTTAAACTTCTAATCTTATAAATAGGAGCCAATCTTGATCTGACCTTGCTTCTCAGCCTCATTTATATTCATATAAGTTGCTGTAGGCATACCAAGTATTTCATGCCTTTAAAAAATTCCTACGCCTCTGTTCCTTCTGCTTGGAATGTCCTCCTTAAATATCCCTTCACAGTGCCTCATCCCACTGACACCCTCCCTTTCCTGTCCAGTGAACTTCTGTTCTTAATTTGAAGCTGTCCAAATGTCACTTTAGCTGGGAGACCTTGTCTGACTATGCAGACACAATTTCCCAAGCCTCAGTTCTCAGATGGTGCCACACTTTCACTTCAGTGAAACTTCAGCTAACTGATTGAAATTATTTCTCTGCATGTTTTTGTTCTCCACTGGATACTAGGTTTTTGAAAGTAGAGTGCCTTATCCGTATCTGTATACCCAGTGCTTAGCACTGCATAAATGCTTAAATTAATTAATTAAAATTATGAAATGTATACACAAGTGTCAGTTCTTTTATGTGATTAGAGCTTTGAAAGTTTGTATCTCTTTCATCTATTCTTCTCTTCCTTCCTATACCTTCATGCCATGCCTAGAGCTGCAGAGGTAAAAGCTCACCTTCTACCTTAGTCTCAGCATGGGTGTAGAAAGAGATTTTTCCAAGGAATTAAAATGTTGAGACTGCTGTTGTGGAAGGTGATATAAATCAGACTCTAAAACAAGTTTGCATGTACTTAACAGATGGAAGACATTGTACTATGTCTAGATCCCTTTTATAGAGGCAGCCAGGTTTTGAGTAAGGGAACAAGATGCTGTGGGGTGGCACAGTGTGCTAGCACACAATCCTGAAAAGAGTAGGAGAAGGCTCTGGTGAGTGAGGATCAAGCACTGCCTATGGGAGGAGACTGGACGTCCTAAAATTGGTTTCATAAGCAGGTGTATGTATAGAGCAAAGATTCAAGAGCCTCCTTACATTTCAATATAATCTCCATGGATCATCCAGTTATCTTGCCTTTGACATTTCCAAGAAACTCTTTAAAGCTTATTCATTTTCCTAAATAGACTTCCCTCTAGGGACATCCATTGACCATTGACAGGAGCATTAAATGAGATCATTGGTAAAAAAGCCTAAAGCTCAATGTTTGACATGCAGCTTGCTCAAAACAAATGGTAGCTGAATCCGAATCACTGTAAATTAGCAAATTGATCCTCTGGTTTACAAATCAGCCTAGGGAGAAGTTGAGCATGACTTTAATGAGGCAACCTGCCAGGCTATGAAACAGAAGAAGGCATGAGACCACAGCCACAGGGAGCAGACCCTGCAGCTCAGCCTACACAGCCTTCCCTGATATGGCAAGGCAGGGCATCAAGTCATGACAAGGATTAAACTTGGCTCTGCATGCTGCCCTTTAGCTCATAGCAAGACCTCCATAAGAAACTTCGGTATCCTGGGAAAACAAATCATTTCCTTGCCCTCTGCTTTTGTCTGATTTTAATCTCTTTGTCACCCTCAAAGGGATATTGGGCGCATGTGTTCTAAATAAGGAAATTTGAAGCACTGGAAGTGAAGTGTCAAGGAATAAAACACTAAACTCATAGAAGCTAAAAAGAGTTGAGGGAGAATTGCCCAGTCTAATCTTTAAAACTCTCCCACTGTTAATGAAATACACTAGGAGACTTAACACTGTAAGTGTGTGGCTCCTACTGGGATTATTCCATAGATTGCTTCATGTTTCCATATTTTCATTTTTCAATAACTGTGAAGATTCTGAAGTTTGATCAACACCCTTTCCATACATTTACTGTATAAAGCTTAAGAAACAAAGACTACTATGTTAGTCATATGTATCCTGAATACCTTCAAATTCTCTAGCCTTCTGAAGGCATCATCTTGTTAGACAACTCCAAGAAATAGTGCAAGTTTCCAACTTAAATAATCAGGACAAATTCAAGACTATCAACATTTCTTCAGGTTCCAAAAGGGGCTGACACAGGCTTAAAGTTGCATTCAGCTTTCATCATGGAGAGCTTCCCTCCATCACTACATCATAGATGCTGCCTGATCCAGTTTTGCCTTGCCCCTCTGTCCTAAATGGAAATGAAAACTTCTCTCTTTCACTCCTCTCAGAGCAGTGCTGAGCTAACTCAGTATTAATTTAGTGCTTGATTGTCCTGAAGATTTGAGGGCAACAGAGGGAATTTGTTCCTTGGTCCAGAAACAACTAAAAATTAAATACCAGTGATGCCTGTTCTAAAAGTTTTCTCCCCTTCCTATAGTAACTAAATTGCTCTCTACGTGGCACTTGTCTGTATCTTCATTTCTTAGCCAGCTTGCCACACTGAATAGATGATATATAGACAGACAGATATTTGTATTTATATCCTTATTTATCTGTCTCTTTTATCTACTAATTATCTATGTATCCATTAGAAGAATGTCTCCTATGGCTTTTTCCTGTATCTTGGAGGGATTCCAATGGTGACAACAGTAGCTGTCAGCTCATCTGAAGAGGAAATGCTAAGGTTGTGCTTGACCACAGGAGAGTGTAGAAGAGAGAAGAGCAAGGTATTTAACTCTGATGTCACAGGTACTGAGAAGTGGTTCAGGAAATCCCCTGGAAAGCTTGGCCTGTGCTCACTGGTGTTTAGGAACCTGATCTGTACCTAAACATTCTAAATAAAAGAGCCTAAGTGGAATCATTTGTGGTCTGAGAGCAGAGGCACAGGCTATAGAATCTCCTGAGAAGGCTAAAGGTGGCCAACACAGCATCACATGTGGCAGTAGATCAACAGGTGAGAGATTTTCCAAGGAAGTAAATTTTTGAGATTGCTGTTTTGTAATGGAGAGTAATGGAGGCTTTTGAAGATCCTACATAAGTGCCCCATCAGAGGCAGAGAAAGGGAAAGACAATGAGAAGACAAAAATAGGAAGCAATGAAAACAAGAAGAAGGGCTCTCACAGTGTCCACCCATGGTAGAACAACCCTACCAGTCAAGTAAATTCTTCTCTCTCCTCTCCTTTTCTTGAACTCTGAAACAACCAGAAACAGCCTGGGGAGTAGAAAAGGAGAGAACAGGAACAGATCTTGATAGTTGACCAAGCACTTTCTCTACTGCACATCTCCAAACCTATATCAAGATCAAGATGCAAGATGATAGGAAAGAAGTTCTGATTTATACCAGAGAATAAGACTTTCTTCTTAATCTGCACCAACTAGGTATTTTACCTGAAAAGGGAATATTCAGTTATATGTGAGAGTGATGGGTAAAGCTAGTTTATGCTTTTGAGATTCACCCAGAAGTAAGAAAATTATTAACAAAACATGTTGGAAGGCAGAAGCTCAGAACAACAGAAAATGCTAATTTATATTTTCAACATTTATTGAGTACAGATTATGCAGTTTCTCTGCCTCTACATCTATGTTTCTGTCTCTGTCTCACTCTCTCCTGCTGTTCTCCTCTACCCCATGTCTTAGTTTCTGCCTTGTAGAAAAGTACAGGGCTTTTCTTTTTGTAACCGAAAGTGAATATACTTGTTTATTTGTTCACTTCAGTGTTAAAAAAGGGCTCATGCCCCCCTTTTACAGGAATTGCCACAGTTTTTTTCCCCTTACAGATTCTGCACTTTTTATGCTTTTGTTTCTCCCTACTATATGGCTACGAAATCCTGTCTGTGTGGGCATATACACTGGATTCCTGGAGACATTTTTTCATGACCTCTTAATCTAAATCTTTATAAAACTTTGATATATGTTCTGATTGCGATATAGGCCTCAGAGTGTGTCTGTATACCGAGACCCTCCAAATGAAGATGAATTGGGTTCTTACCCTGGCCCAGCACTCAACGCATGCTCATAAACTAATGCCCAATCTCTTTTGTCTTTCTCACAACACATACCAAATCTCAGGGTTTGGTAGAAATCCTCTAAAATACAGTGCAACAGAAACATGGCATTGCTGCTCTCTTTGCCTATGTCCTTGGAAATTGTGTTGAATGTCACAGTTGCTGCTTTCAAAAATTTATGGGCCATCCATCTTTGCAGAGTACTTAGCTGGCTGTTTTCTGCCTTCTAAGCCAGAGAAAGCCTTCTGAGCCTGCTGGGAACAGTGACCATCCTTTTTATTTATCCCGTTTTTCCTGTAATGGTCAGCTTCCTTCCTGGCCTATTTCTTCTAATTAATCCTTGGCAGGTCTCTCGGTTAACACAGGCCTCATTCTTCTTCTTAGGGCTTTCTTGTGTTTTAGCCTTTGGAATATTCATGTCAGTGTGTAATTGGCTGCAACCTGCCTGTGGCCATTTTACCAGGAACTGTCTCCCTTTATTGTGACAGAGAGGATCAGTCAGAGCAAATATTTGGTTTAAAAATAAAGGTTGCAAATAGGCAGGCATGAACCAGAGATATCTTTTGTTTCACCCACACGGTAATTACATATGGTCTTCAAATTTTTGAATGCCTGAAAATACCATTCACTCTCTAATTTGCCTCTGTTTTCACCATTCTCTGGTTTGTTTCATTTGTTTGTATTACTTGCCTGTCTCCTATAGCATTTGAATTTGTAAATGCTGGAGTAAAGTCTTCATTGAGTTTGTCTGTGCTGGACATAATAATTTTCCCCTAAAGATGTTTGTGTCCTAATTCTCAGAACCTATGAACATGTCACTTTACCTGGTATAAGGCTCTTCACAGATGTGCTTATGTAAAGGACCTTGAGATGGGTAGATTGCCCTGGATTATCCAGGGAGGCCCAATGCAATCACAAGCAGCCTTATAAGAAGGAGATAAGATAGTCTAAATCAGGAAAAAAAAAAAAAAAAAAGATGTAATGATAGAAACAGACATTGGAGTGATGTGCTTTAAAGAAGGAGGAAGGAGCTGCAGTTGTGCAAATGCAGGTGGCCTACAGAAAATGGAAAAGATAAGGAAGGAATGCAGGATTGTCAACAGTTCGATTTTAGTTCCATAGACTTATTTCAGACTTTTGAACTTAGAATTTATAAGATCACAAATTTGTGTTGTTTTGGTCACTAATTTTGTGGTAATTTGTTACAATAGCAATAGGGAATATGTACATTATCTAAGAGACAGAAAACAACGACCTCATTTATGCCAGCATCTTTCCCACTTGGCCTTAGTGGTCACACTGATGTAACTATAGAAACAAAAGGACTGATTCTGTGGAGTGAGACTCAATAGTTAGAAAGTTGCCTCTTTCCTGAAAACAAATGACCATATTTTTTTTCCTTCCATCTTGATTAAGTAATAACTCAGAAACTAAAGTTCAGTAAAGCAATGGATTTCATAGACTTTAGACTTTAGACCCTTAGGGTTCTTTCATCTAGTTACCAGCCAGAAATGTGCAAGCCTTTTGACATTCACTGTTTTCCTGAGTATCCACCTTATCTTACATATGGACGGATGATTGCTTCATCTCTTTTCGCCTTGACATCTCTCACGTTATTTCTTGGTTATCCCTCCCTGTGTCAGCAACAAGGACACTCTGCTGCCTTCGTGTATCTCATTCACTCCTGCTTGTGCCCACTAAATGAACCTAGGTGTTAGTGACTTGAGATGAGGGCTCAGAAGAAGCTCCCAATGGCCCCATTTTAAAAGTTGCTCTATATATCTTAACAATGATAGCAATCAGGCTAAATAAGGGAAGTACATTGGCAGGCAGGTTTGATCTTTTAAATTCCCCAACATTGCCAAAGAAGGTATCTTTGCATTGACTCTTCTCTCATTTCTTTCAACTGCCAATGGTGAACTGTAATTTGATTTGGCATATGGCAGGAAAGCTATGAGATAACAGAGACGAGTAGTCTGGATTTTCTTCCACATTTGCAGATCAACAACAGTGGGCCTGGATTTCAAGGGAGACAGTGGTAACAGATGCCATCTCTGGAGGCTCTCCAAGTCAACCAGGTGTAATGGCTAAAAAAGAGACATGAAATAGAAGTGTAGGATGAAGCACCTGTTGGTGTGACTCCTGTTGTTGTTGGCTGCTAAAGAGTTTAATCTGAAATAGTCAACAGAGGGAGAAAAAAACTGGGTCATTTCCCATAGTCAGGTATTTAAAGCATGTAGGAGGCAGACTGTGTGAATTCAGATGAACATTTATCATTTGGTTTCATTATGAGAAAAACATGTTGACTTATCTTGGGTTCTTATACAGCACAGATGTAGGCAATCACCTTCTTTTCTCTGTGCTTTTCATCATATAGACTAGGTCTGACCAAACAATGGAACAATGGAACATAGGGCAAAGAACCCAAACCAGAAACCTCAGCCAAGTCCAGTCTGGGATGTTTTACTTTGGGTAGCCTTGTCTTTAAAAATACATGATTGCCATTAGGTAAGGCAAATGCAGTACACACAATTCCATCCTTTTGTAGAAAGCTGTTTTGCTGTTTATGTTATCTACCTATGATATACAAAACAATTGTTCCCCAGATATCGTCATGTGACTGTATATCCTGACATGGTAAAAGGGTCTTTCCTGATATAATTAAGTTAAAGAATTTGACATAGAGAAAGTATTCCAAATTTTCTGAGTGAGCCCAATGAAATCATAAGGATCCTTATAAATGAAAGAGGTGAAAGACAGAAACAGGACACAGCAAAGGACATAACAGAGTAAAGAGGCAGCTTGCAGATTGGGATAAAATATTTGCAAGTCATGTATGTGATAAAGGATTAATATCCAAAATACATAAGAAACTTAAAAAGAAATTCTATAAAAAGAAAATCAATAATTCAATTAAGAAATGACCAACTGAATAAACATTTCTGAAAAGGAAACATGAATGGCTAAAAGATAAATGAAAAAAAAACTCTCACCATCATAAATTATAAGGAAGATGAAAATTAAAACTAAAATAGACATCACTTCATACCTGCTACAATGACTATTATCAAAAAGACAAAAGATAAAATGTATTGATGAGAATGTGGAGAATAATGAACTCTGGTACATTGTTGGTGGGAAAGCAAATTAAAATAGCTGTTATGGGGTTCAATATGGAGGTTCCTCAAAAAACTAAAGATAGAATTGCTATATAATCCATCAATCTGACTTCTGGGTATTTACCCCCAAAATTTGAAATAGTATTTTGAGTATATGTATGCACACCTATGGTCAATGCAGCATTACTAACAAGAGCCAAGATATGGGATCAATTTAAGTGTCCATTAATGGATAAACTGATAAATAAACTGGTATATATGCCCTATATAGCCTTAAAAAGGAGAAAAATTCTGTCATTTGTGATGACATGGATATAAATGGAAAACATTATGCTAAGTGAAATAAGTCAAACACAGATGTTTGGGGATGTAGCTCAGGGGTAGAGAGCACTTGCCTAGCATGTGTGAAACCCTGGGTTCAATCTTTAGTAGTGTTAAAAAAAAAAAAAAAACACTAACAAAGAAAAGATAAATACCACATGTTCTTATTGATATGTTAAATCTAAAACAATTTAAGTCATAGGAGTAGAGAATAGAATGGTGGTTACTACAGGTGTGGAGGTGGGGCAAAGGGGAAGATGTTGGTCAAAGGTACAAAATCTCAAACAGGAGCAATAACATTGAGTGAGTACATTTCAAAAGTTCTCATGAAAAATGTTGAATATTTGAGGTGATGGATATGTTAATTAGGTTGATTTAATCTTTCTACATTGTACTAAAAAATAATAGCATTGCTTTTTACTCCATAAATATATACAACTAAAACAGTCAATATATGATCATTGTTTCAAATATAGATAAAGAGGATGTTCGGTGGTGCACGCCTGTAATCCCAGCACTTGCGAGGCTGAGGCAGGAGGATTGCGAGTTCAAAGCCAGCCTCAGTAATGGCAAGGCACTTAGCAACTCAGTGAGACCCTGTCTCTAATAAAAATACAAAAAAGGGCTGGGGATGCGGCCCAGTGGTCGAGTGCCCCTGAGTTCAATCCCCGGTACCAAAAAAAAAAAGAGGATGTTTTAGTCAGGTTTGGTTTTTTTTTTTTTTTTTTTTTTTTTTCTCCCTGCTATAACTAAAAGACCTGGCAAGAACAATTTTAGAGGAGGAAAAGTTTATTTGTTGCTCATAGTTTTGGAGATCTCAGTCCTTAGGTGGCCATCTTCATTGCTCTGGGCCCAAGGTAAGGCAGAACATCAAGGTGGAAGTGTGTAGCAGAGGGAAGCAGCTGGCATGTCACCAAAAACAAAATATACGCTCCAAAGACATGCCCCCAATGGCCCACCTGCTCCAGCAACATCCTAGCTGCCTTCATTTATCCATGTAATCCTTTTCCATGGATTAATGCATGGATTAGGTCAAGGCTCTCATAACCCAATCATTTCACCTCTAAGCTCTCTTGTATTGTCTCACACATGAGCTTTTGGGGGAGACACCTCATATCTAAACCATAATGGAGGACTTGGAAGTTTTAAAAAATTCTATTGATAAAAATGCAGCCTATCATGATTAGAGAAGTGGGAGCTGCATGACTATCATTATTCAACTCCCTGCACTGTATACATAAAATCAATGTCATAAGTAAATCATATCTTGACAAAACTGACTTTTATAGAGAAAAGAAAGAGGAGGGCTGGGAATCAGAGTCAGAGGAAGATAGGGTCATACTATACTGTTGGTGTTGAAGATGGAGAAAGGGGCCACAAGTCAAGGTATGCAGACAACTGAAAAAGTCTGGAAAACATTCTCACCTAGAGCCTCTAGCATGAATTCAGACCTGCTGGTGCTCGATTTTAGCCCAGTGAGAACTTTAAGATATATGAGCACTGTTTCAAGCCACTAAGTTTGTTTGTGGTATTTGTTATAGCACTAATAAGCAGTGCACTGTCTAACCCTTAAGTTTTTGAGTTTGATAAAACAGAGAATTATATAAAATGTGCACAGTAACAATAGGGAACATTGATTTCTACATATTAATCCATTTACTCCTCAAAGCAATTCTATGAAGTTTGTATTTCTCAGATGGCAATTGATGACCAGAAAGAATCAATAAATTCCTCAAACTCAGGTGTCAATGGTTCTTGGACTATAAACCTCATGCCCAGGTATGCCGTCTCCGTTTTAATGAGCATGTGATGACCTGAGCAGGTTGAAGTCATCTGCCACCATCTTGATGAATTATTCAGTCTTTCTGAGCCTCAGACCTCCCATCTGTAGTTCAAGGGAGTTAAAATAAAGTAAAGCTTTTAGAGAGAATTATTGCCACCAAATGAAAATTTGCATGGGACTTCATTATTAAACCAAGTGAATGAACCAGAATATGGGATGCAGGATCTGGCTCCCCTTGGTTGAATCCCTGGGTCATCACATCAGAGTCCATGGCCCCAGAAGAAGCACAGATCTATGTGTTTCTGAGGTCTTTTTCTAATATGAGCAGTATCAGATTTTGCATGTGACATCTTAGAAGTTGTAAGATTTAGGAAGTCAAACAAATAAATGGAGTAGCAACTTAAGTAATATGGACCCTCTATCCTGGCAAGACAAAGGGGTCACTTTGTTTTTATTTTAATTCATATTTAAATTTTTAGACTTGTTCATGTGATTTTGGAAGCCTTGGCATGTTGGGGAATCTAGTCCCAGATATTATATATTGTTGTCTTCCAGGGCTGACTTGGATCCTACAGAGGCAAATCTCCAGAGTAAAGGCAGAAAAAGGAGCATCCAATATTGGAAGCTAATGCATTTTAAACCCTGGGTTGGTTCCTACCTCCTCAGGAGAATGCAGATTTGTTTAATGTCATTTTCTTTACTCAAGTCTTTCTTTCTTCTTACTATTTATGACATCCAGCCAACTGTTCTGTCTGATAAATGACCAAAAGTAACTCATCCTTACTAACACATGTTTGCTTTCACCATTGACAGACCCACACATGATGAGACTGAAAGAGACTTAGGGAGTGATCAAGGCCAGACCCACTTTTGCTCTGCCTACATCTGTTCTTCCCATTTTGTCCCAGCTTCTTTTTACAGGAAATGTCATATAACTGCCCTTAGGACATTTAACAAAAAGGCAGAATACAAACATCAAGTTTCCAAGGCAACTTAGGCTACTGGTATGATGGGTGGTAGTTTTAGAAAGCTGTCAAAGTAAAAATAATTCTTTATTTTCTTTAAATTATCCTCATGCATGTATTTATTTTTCCACTCATTTCTGAATTCAGTGGATGTACAAGAAGGGGTCAAGATTTTATGAAAAGAACTACCCTAAAGTGCATAGGCATGGAGATAAGAACTAGTGAGTGAAGGCATTTTCTGAGAACTGGAAAAGAAAGTGTTTATGAAGTATGGGAGACAGCTTAAGCCTATAAGAAGGCAAGAAGCCAGATTCAAAAGAGTCTTGTAAGCCATGCAAGGAAGTTTAGATCATAATCTATATAGATGAAAGCCATTAAAGAATTTTGAGTCTAGCAGTGATGAGATTTTGTGACTCAGAAAGAGAAATCCTATAATAATACAAGCTACCTAATGGGAAAAGTGGCATGGCTAGAAGAAGTGCAATAATTATAAAGAGGCTGTAACTTATTTAGATGAGATATGAAGAGAGCCTGAATTGGGGCAGTGCAATTGGTAACAGAGAGGGAGGAAGTATTCTTAACATTTTTAAGTCATAGAATTCAAAGAACTTGAATATGAACAAAATATGAAAGATAAGGGGTTAAAAAGAGTCCAGATACTTCTTGGCTTCTGGTCTGAGATACTGCATGCCCCATCAAAGAAGCAGAGAATCTGAATGGAAGAGTGGTTTCATTGAGGACAAGTTCAATTTCACACATGTTGATTTTGAAGCATTTGCAAGGTATCTAACAAAAGAATCTTATTCAATTTTTAGATCCGAACTCAGAAATTTCACTCAAGTTTTAAATTCATCAGCTTAGAGTATGTTAACCCATGAGCATGCATGTGATCTTCCATTTTCCAGAAGACCTTAAAAAAATAAGGCTAAAAATATGGATTATTATCTTTTATGAATAGGGGACCCAGTACAAGCATTTTTTTAAATTGGAATGATGAAACAGGATCGTTGTAGTAAAAAGGGTCAAGGATTTTAAAGAAAGAATTTTGTCAGTAGCATAGTTAATAAACATTGTGGTCCTCCAAAACAACAACAAAACAAAAAAACAAAAAACAAAAAAACTTGTTTTCTTAACAAAAACCTGTTAAAGAGGTGCCTTAGGATTAGTCAGTAACTTCTCTAGGGAATCCAAGAAGAATTGTACTCGGTGCCCCAGAGATGGTCAAGCAGGATTGTGTTAGTGCTTTTATTGAGACGAGTATGATATCTAACAACTGCAAGTAATTCTGCATAAGAGAGGTCTCAGAGGTGCTACACCAAAAACTGCCTTGCACCTGTTTAATTAATACAAGGGAACAACATAATTGGGAATTTTCACTTCACAAAATCTGCTCAATTCTTCATTTCCCCTGTATCAGAAAAAGCTGTCATTATAAATCAGTCTGAGAGTTGAACCATTCACTGTTTTCATTATTGCATTTTGTATTTGCTGCAAAAAGCTGTTGCTGAAGGACATGGTTATATTAAAAACCATGGACAATTTTAACTGAAAGGCAAGATCTTTTACCTAGGAATTCAAAAACATTGGTAAACAACATGATTGTCTTTTAGTTTGGTCATGACTCATTCGAATTGCTGCAAGATTTCACTGGCTATATGTGACTAGTTAGTTGGGCTGGAGCAACCTTCCAAACCAATTCTAGTCTCTGATGCTTATGCCTGGAGTCTTCCCTAGCATCATTACCATTCTTCCAGTGATCTAGGTCAATAAATGTTTCTGTTTAATTACTTCATTACTGAGTCTATCTCTTACAAGAATTTGGGATAATAAAAAAGAACAAAGAATAAAATAAAAATCACCTGTGCTTTATATAGATAATTACTGTTTAGGGAACAAATAAATTGAAGAGAATCTTTATTGGCTTAGAGTATTGATTTTCTCCCTTCTCGCATAGCTAAATATTAGTAATCTTTTGAAGCTTAAAAGCATCTCCTTCAACTTACCAACTTTGGCTCCTCTTGCTAGAATTAGTGTGTTTACAGAGAACTTGCATACTCAGCAGTGGGGTTGGGAGAAAGGTGAAAGGGTTGTCCTAGCCACACCATGCTATGTTCCAAGTGTCTTGTAAATAATGGGTAGAGATGAGAAGCATGTGGTTGGATGCATTTCTCTGTAGCTCAGTGGTGAGATCAGGCCTGGAGATAGGTCATGAACTTGGATAAACTCTCCAAATGTGGGGATGCGGATAGAGGGGAGCACCATGACCGAGCAAGAGACAGATCTGAATAGAGGCTGAGCCTGCACAGAGAATTGCCAAGGGTGGCTGGTGGTGTCATGAAATCAAAATCTTGCCAAGACTATGGAGAAGTCAAGATATAGTAACGAAAGATTAAGATTTCTAGAACTCTTCTGCCTCCTTTCCTAAGTCACCCATTTTTTCTCAGATAGGTGCCACTCCCTTCAGTAAGTTTCTCCTAAGTACTCTACTTTTTCTAAAACACTTTATTCATGTTATTTTGATATCCTTAGGTAAAACATCAGTCTCCTTTATTTGTGTACATTCCTGAAGGAGTAGGGCCACATCTTTCTGGTTTATGTTAGGACTTTGCATGCAAATAGCATATAGTAGCTACTAAGAAATGCTTGCTGAACAATTGAACAAACTAGACTCCTATTTACATTCCCCTTCTTATATTTTACTTTGTTCCAGAGTCAAGAGATTATATAAAATGGTCCTCTCCACTACAGTTAGCTTAGGTTGTTTAAAGGAATCAATGCCCAGCATCACCTTTGCCTGGGATGATTGACATCTCCCATCTTTTCTCTCTTTCTTTTTACCTCTTTCTTGTCATCACAAGATCTGTGCTTGCCTCAAAGAAAGCCCTGATGTTCAGCTTATAGTATAACATCTGGGCCTTGTCTATATTCTGCTTTCTTCTTATTTTCATGTTTCTTCTCTCTAAATGGGCTCAATGTGTAGAATAGAAAGAACCCTAGAATACGAAGTAAGAAGCACCATTTTAAATTTCAGCTCAACCAATAACCAGCTGTATGGTGTGAGTCAGGACTCTGGGCCTGCTAGTTTCCTTATCTGTGGAAATCTGTAAAAAATGTCTTCACAGTCTATTAAAAGGTCTGTGTCTTTTTATTTTTCTCATTCATGCCTTAGCATATGTTGAGTCTACTCTACCCTGCCCACAAAGGACTTTTAGCTGAAAATGCTTAAGTTAAAATATTCAAGAACTAGACCATAGTTTGTTTGACTTTATAAACTTGTAAAGCTGGAAATTATCTTTGAGGTTGGTGAATCCAAACTCTTACACAAGGCACACATTTTTTATAGCATGTTTAACACTCAGCACGTGAAGAATGAGCCTGAACTCTTTCAATGACAGAAAACTCGTTATTTTATTTTTATTCTGTTTATCTTTAAGAAAAATTTCAAAATGTTTAATCATCATGTTTTATTAAGCATGTATTAAAAATTCAAATACATTTATAATTAATGTATTTTACTAGCTCTTCCATCTTTAAGCACTGTAATAACAACTAATGTCTCTAATGTAATCTATAGTTGATGGAAGTTCCTGATTTTTTAACAGTTTACATATTCATTTTCATTAATATATTTGAACTCCTTTTCCCAAATAATATTATATGTAAGTAGGATAATGACTTTAAAATGACCATGCCACCTTCATAAAATTCATATTTTATTAAAATGTTAAGAAATTAGTCCCAAATAACTGCCTCTTAAAGGGTATGGATGCTTTTTTGAGATATCTAATATGAAATGGGAGCTTGATAAAAATATGAAATATCTAAAATATATTTGCTGCACCATTAAGGTTCTTTCAACAGGTTTTTTTTCTTTCATCATTGTAGGAGCCCTAATTAAGGAGATAGCTAAGATTGCGGTTAGCTGAGAGCCATAAAAGATGTTCAAGTTTCACCTGATATTCATACATTCATCTAAGAATCTTTTTATGCCCGTGAACACTGTGTGATGCACCTGTAAGCTCGAGCTGTAAGCACTTGTCCTTGTTATAGTAAAATGTATTTAACCGGGTGATGGTTAGTGGCTGTGTGGTTGGAGTTTGTAGTTGTGGTTGGAGTTAGAGGGGAGTTGGAGTTGTGGTTGGAGTTCGAGAGGTTGCTGGAGCTGGAGAGAGAAGTTAGAAGAGAGAAGAATAAAAGAACTTTTTCATTTCCATCCTGTCTCCGAATTTTCTCCCATGGCGTTGTAGCTGCAAGCTGCAACAGCAGGCAGCTACACATCATAAACTCTTTTCTTCTTAATAAAGGCTGTATTTGTATTCATTAGCCAGTGATCCATGCCAATGATCTATATGCTAAATATAAACTTTAATGGTTTGCAGTGATGGAATTGTTTTCAGGTTTCACAATCAGAGAAAAGATGTTTCATGAGAATTATCTAGTCAGTCAATGATAGATTGAAGCATTTCAGACCTTGGAAGAGATTTTGTTGTTTATCTTTTTCTTTTTATATTTCATTGATAAAAATGGAGGCCAGCTCTCCTAAATTTAATGCTTTTTTTCCTTAACTATTTATATGAGATAGAAGACTTAAAAGTAAGGCTTTGTGTAAGGGCTTTTTGGCAGGGGTCAGTAAACTATGACAAACAGGCCAGGTTTGAGCTGCTTCTGTTTTTGCAAGTTCTTGGTCTGCAACACAGCCATGCTTAATCTTTTGCATGTTGTTTGTGGCTGTGTTTGCTCCTTGCTGCAGAGTTGCCTAGTTGCAGAAGAGACCCAATGGCCCATAAAGCTTAAAATATTTACTCGCTAGTTCTTTATGGAAGTCTGCCAAACTCTGCTAAACAGTTCATAAAGACTTCACATTCATTACTTTATTTTTACCTTCACAACAAACTGATAGTTTGTAAAAACTTCACTTCTTGCAACTCAGTAGTTCTGCGGAGAGGAAATGTGACAATGATGAAATTTTAGGGTATAATACATAAGATTAACTCTGTTCTGTTGTTTGAGACTTTTGATGTGGCCCAATGAGTCAGGTGGATCTCTGCAGAGTGTGTACAAGTAACCTTGGCCTGAATTCTTTTTCTTTTCTTTTTTCCCCTTTCTCTTCTCCCCTTTTCTTCCTTCCTTCCCTTTCTCTCTATTCTTTTTATTCTGCTTTTTTTAATTTTAAAAGTAAAAGTAGGTTCATAGAGAGCTTCAAAGGTAGTGCAGAGAGGACCTATGTATCCTTTATTAGTCTCTTCCAATGTAAAGATCTTATATAATTACAATACTATGTAAAACCAGGAATTTGACATGGGTAGGATATGTCATTTTGTTCCATGAATGGACTCATGTCTCCACCACAATCAAGACACAGAACTGGTCATCACCACAATCATTGGTGATCCTGGTGCTTCCCTGTTTGCAGCTATACCTCCCTTTCCCCAAGCATTCCTATCCTCTGGCCACAAAGCGGCTCCATCTCTATGATTTTGCTATTTTAAGAATATTACATTGAAGGAAATCATTAGTATCTTGGTTTGCCTGCACATATAACACCCACAAGATCTGTACAATTTGTTTTATATATAAATAGTTTATTCCTTCCCATTATTAAATCATAGTATTATGGTATTGGTATACCACCACAGTTTACCTGTCATATTCAATTATTAATTGATATTTTGGGTGTTTCCAGTTTTTTTTTTGTTTTTGTTTGTTATGTGTTACAAAAAATGCTATAAACAATCATATGCAGATTTTTGTGTGAAAGTTTTTATTTCTTTGGGATAACCTTCAGGAGTATAATTGTTGTTTTGTGTGTTAAGGTGTGTGTGTGTGTGTGTGTGTGTGTGTGTGTGTGAAAAAACTGGTGATAGATTTTATCAAGTGGCTTTTCCATTTCATATTTCTTACAGCCATGTGAGACAGCTCCAGTATTTCACATCTTCAATAGAATTTGGTGTTATTTTAAAAATATTACCTGTTATATAGGTATGTAGCAATATCTCTTTGTGATATTAATTTGCATTCCCCTACCAGTTGATGACATTGAACACTTTTTCATGGGCTTATTAACCACTCATATAATTTTTATGCCTTTAGCTCATTTAAATTTTTTTTTACCATTAAGTTTTAAGAGTTCTTTATGTACTATAGATATGAGTCCTTTATTAAATGGTTTACAAATTTTTCTTCCACCCTGTAGTTCTCTTTTCACCCTTTTAATTGGTTCTTTTTGCAGGAAATAAAAAGTTTTCAGCTTTAATAAATTCCAACTTATTGGATTTTTTATATGAATTGTACTTTTGGTGTCACGTCTAAGACTTTGTCACCAACCCTTATGTCCTCCAAATTTTCTCCTGTTTCCTTTTATAGTTGTATTTAACTTTTAAATATCTGACGCTTTTTTTTAGTTCATTTTTGTGAATGGTTGATATTTAGGTTGAGGTTCATTTTTTCGCCTACAGATATCTGGGTGCTATTGGACAATCTGTTAAAAAGATTATCCTTCCTACCTTGAATTGCTTTTGCACTCTTGTCAAAAGTCAGTTGACTATATACATGTGGTTTTCTATTGTCTTCAGTTGGTTTATATGTCTATTCTTCCACCAATACCACACCATCTTGAAGACTGTACATAATGAGTTTTGAAATAAGGTAGATTTCATTCCTTCCTTTTGAATCTTCTCAAAGTTTTTTAAATTATTCAAATTTATTTTCCTTACCATATACATCTAGAATAGTTTATTTATATTTACAAAAACTCATTCTGGGATTTGGAAATGGGTTGTATTAAACCTACATATAAATTTTGGAGAAAATTGACTTGTTTAATATGTTAAGGTTTTTAATTCATAAATATCATACATCTCTGTTTAGATTTTCTTTGATTTCTTTCAACATAATTATACAGTTTTCAGGATGCAAGTCCTGCATATATTTTGATACATTTACAATGAAGTATTTCATTTATTGATTGATTGTTAATGATTTATTTTTCATTGCTAGTATACAGAAATATGATTGATTTAACTAATTTTTGTATCCTGCAACATTGTCAAACTTATTAATGACCTCTAGCAAGGCTGTTTTAATTTTTTTTTTATATTCTTAGGGACTTTGTACATAATAACTGTGTCACCTACAAGTAGAATGATTTTATTTCTTTCTTTCTATAGTGTACTTTTTTGTTTCTTTTCCTTTTCTATTCATAAATTTATTTCCCTTAATAGTTTAAGGCCACTTAACTGATCTATTTCATGTATGTGTATGTGCGTGTGTGTGTGTGTGTGTGTGTGTGTGTGTGTATTATGCCTCCTCCTGCTTCACTTTTCTTGATATGTAAGAATTGCTTTGGCTATTTTGTGTCTCTTATTTTGCCAAATGAATTTTATAACTGCTTTTTCTAGTTCTGTGAAGAATGTCATTGGAATTTTGATGGGAATTGCATTGAATCCATATAGTGCTTTTGGTAGTATGGCCATTTTGACAGTATTAATTCTGCCCACCCAAGAACATCAGCAGTCTTTCCATCTTCAAAGGTTTTCCTTAATTTCTTTATTTAGTGTTTTATAGTTTTTTGTTGTAGAGGTCCTTCACCTCTTTTATTAGAGTGACTCCCTTACTCATTAGTGTTCTGTTCATTTTGCATTTCTTTATGATTCAGTGTTGGTAGAATATGTGTTTCTAGGAATTCATCCATTTTTTCTTCAGTTATTCAATTTACTGACATGTACTTGTTCACAATAGTCTCTCATGAGTATACATTTTTTTTGTTATTGTATTGTCCCGTTCTTCGTTTCTGATTTATCTAGTTGAGTCTTTTCATTTTTTCTTAGTCTACTTAAATTTTGTCAATTTTATTTATCTTTTCAAAACACTGTCTTAGTTTCATTTTTTATGTTTTCCTGGAACCTATTTCATTTCTGATTTTTATAGTTTCATTCTTTCTATTAAATTAGGCTTAGTTTTGTCCCATTATTCCCTCCCTAGTTCCTTGAAATACTATATTAAGTTGCTTATTTATGACCTTTCTTATTTCCTCATGTAGGCCTTTATTGCCATAAACTTCCCTCTTAATATTGCTTTTATTGAATCCTGCAAGTTTTGGGAAGTTTTGTTTTCATTTTCATTTGCCTCCAAAAGATTTTAAATTTAGTTTAAAATTCCTTCTTTAGCTCATTTTGTTTTTTCCACATATCCTGCATTTTCTATTTCACCCCTTATTATTGATTCCTTGTTTTCTGTCATCATTGTCAAAGAAGATACTTGATATGATTTCAGTATTTTAAGATTTGTCGAGGCTTGTTTTGTGGGCCAATATATAATCTGTCCTACAGCATGTTTCATTTGCACTTAAAAAATTATGTATACTACCATTGTTAGATGGAGTGTTCTGTATATCTCTATTAGGTCCAATTTTTCTTAAATGAAGTTCAGACCAATGTTTCCTTATTGACATTTTCTCTGCATGATCTATTATTGAAAGAGGAATATTGTGTTCCCCTATCATTATTGTGGTATTGTTGCTTTCTTCTTTCATATTTGGTAATGTTTGCTTTATACTGGTAGGAGCACTGATGTCAGGTGCATATATATTTATTTGTATTGTCTTAATTAATTGACCCCTTTATCATTTTCTGATGATCTTTGTCTCTTGCTGAAATTTTCTACTTATAGTCTATTTTGTCTAAATATAGCTATCCTGGCTACCTTTGGGTTTCCATTTTCCTGGAATATCTTTTCTCCATTCCTTACCTTTCATTCTATGTGTTTCCCTATGAGTGAAGTGAGTTTCTTATAGGCAGCATATTTTTTTATGCATTTAACCACTGTTTTTCTTTTTCTTTTTCTTTTTTCTTTTCTTTTTTTTTTTTTTTTTTTTTTTTTTTGGTACTGGGGATTGAACTCAGGGGCACTCGACCACTGGGCCACATCCCCAGACCTTTTTTGTATTTTATTAGAGACAGGGTCTCACTGAGTTACTAAGTGCCTCGCCATTGCTGAGGCTGGCTTTGAACTCGCGATCCTCCTGCCTCAGCCTCCCAAAGTGCTGGGATTACAGGCGTGCGCCACCGCGCCCAGCTGTTTTTCTTTTGATTAAAGAATTTAATCTATTTACATTTAATGTCATTATGCATACATAAGGACATATTACTGTCATTCTGTTCATTTTTCCTTTCTGTTTCCTTTATTTCTACTATCTTCCTTTGTGATTTTATGATTTTCTATAGTGCTATCCTTTATTTCCTTCTCTTTATTTTTTGCTCATCTACCGTGGGTTATTGCTTTATAATTACCATGATATTTACATAAACACCTTGCAGTATAAAAATCTAATTGAAAATTATAACAACTTAGCTTATATCACATATGAAATTATATACTTTTGCTCCATACATCATATTTTATGTTTTTTCTCATTATTAACATTTTTATGTTGTATAACCATTAATAAATTATTGTATCTACACATATTTAACCTTTGTACTAGAGCTATAATTTATTTGTATGCTACCATTATAGTATTAGAATATTCTGAATTTGATATATACTTAACTTCATTGACACGCTTTAAACTTTCATATGCCTTTCATTTCAGCTTAAAGGGTTCCTACTAGAATTTGTTTGTAAGGCAAGACTACTGGTATGGAACTTTATCATTGTCTGGAAAAGTCATTATTTCTCTATTTCTGAAGGAAAATTTTGATGTGTAAAATAATCTTTGTTGCAGGTTGTTTTTCTTTCAGTTCTTTGAATATATTGTCTCGCTCTCTCCTGATTTTGTTCACAATGTATATAGAAGAAATAATTTTAAGCCATTTTACAACTGTAAAAAGTAAAGTGATGTAGAGTGGGGGAATGATTTCTATATTTCAAACTGACAAAATGTTGACAATAGTAGACTATGGTAAGTTATGTATATATAACTTAATACCTAGAGCAACTACTAAAAAGGCTATACACAAGAGACATATTTAAAACCCCTTCAAATAAATGAAATGTGTATCTAAGCAAACTCAAACCACAAGAAATAAGGAAAAGAGAAAATATTAAGCAGAGATAACAAAAATAAATTGGCAGCTCTAAGATATCAATTATTACAGGAAAATCAAGTGATATAAGTACATAAATTGAAAAACAGGTGGGAATGATGACATCAGTAAGATGATGAAATAGAACCCTTTTACTGTAATCTGTTCATAGAGACTCTGATTTTGATCACTCCCCATGTAGGAGAGTGTTTTTATCAGATTTAAAAATTCTAGTGGAGGAGTTCTGACAAGTTATTGGGGTCAAAACTCTGAGAATAGACACATTGCAATAGTTAAGAAGTGCCTTGCTTTACCCTGACACTCTACTTCGAAGGCAGCAGAGCTTAATGCCAGGAGAGACACCTTTGGTTGGTTCCTGTTCCTCCACAGGGATAGAGAACACAGTGAGTGAGTGTACAGCCATCCCTGTTATGTGGGACACTGTCCAAGAGGTTCACCTTTTTCTCACTCTGCCCAGAACACTGAGGTGATTTGTAGGGCTAAATTCTGGGAGAGGATGGGAAGGGAAGCTGTGCAAACCTACAAATCACCCCACAGACTCTGTCAGGAAGCTCA
Source organism: Tamias sibiricus (assembly GCA_025594165.1). Classification (NCBI taxonomy): domain Eukaryota; kingdom Metazoa; phylum Chordata; class Mammalia; order Rodentia; family Sciuridae; genus Tamias; species Tamias sibiricus. Next base: position 134,173,396 of record CM046663.1, on the reverse strand, counting down.
CTCAGAGCTTCTTAGGATGCTTTGCTTATGGATGTTCCTTTCAACCAATCAATGGCCACCCTGAATGCTCTCCCAGCCTCATCTCATCCCTCCAGCCTGATAAGGAAGTGTGACCCCACAGGTGGCCAGTACAAGCATCATCCTGACAGCTGGCTCAGTTTTGTGGGATTGTGATAAAGCACACAAACTTGAGCATTTCAGGGCACTATGATAAGGAAAACAAATGGGAAGCTCTCAGCACTTGACAACGCTTTGTGGAATTCAGAGACTCAAAATCCCCCTATTCCATTCCCCCCACTCCCACCAATAAGAACAAGAGAAAGGGACATCTGTAGACAAGATCTGAGAGCACCTCAGAATACCTACCTAGGCTGATTAATGAAGGCATTTCTCCAGAAGCTAGTCAGTGACAATGCAGGAGGTGACTCCATCTTAAAAGTGCAAAGATAGCAATGTGTGACCTCAAAGGAACACCAAGAACCAAGGAAACATGACACCTAGGAAACTCAGAACTTTGTTCTTCCTCAGGTGCATAGCCATTTCCCTTCTTCTTCTTCTTTTTTTCTTTTAGTTTTTTTTTTAATTCAAAGTTGTGATGTTGTGATATGTGATAGCAGAATGCACTACAATTCATATTACACATACAGAGCACATTTTTACGTATCTCTGGTTTTATATAATGTATATTCACACCATTCGTGTCTTCATACATGCACTTAGGATAATGATATAGATCTCATTCTACCATCCTTTTTTTTAACCTCCTTGCCTCCTCCCTTCTCCTCCCTCCCCATTGACCTTTCTAGTGTTCCTGTAATCCTCCTATGCTCCTAGTCCCAACCCCAATGTGAATCAACCTCCTTATATCAGAGAAAACATCTGGCATTTAGATTTTGGGGATTGGCTAACATCACTTAGCATTATATTCTCCAACTTCATCTATTTACCTGCAAATGCCATTATTTTATTCTCTTTTATTGCTGAGTAATATTCCATTGTGTATGTATACCACAATTTCTTTATCCATTCATCTACTGAAGGGCATCTAGTTTGGTTCCACAGTTTAGTTATTGTGCATTGTGCTGCTATAAACATTGATGTGGCTGTGTAACTGTAGTATGCTGTTTTTAAGTCCTTTGGGAATAGACCAAGGACCAGGATAGCTGGGTCATAAGATGGTTCTGTTCCCAGTTTTCCAAGGAATCTCCATACTGCTTTCTATATTGGCTGCACCATTTTGCAGTCCCACCAGCAATGTATGAGTGTGCCACCATTTCCCTTCTTCACTTCACTTTTCAGAGTCTTCTTAGGTTCATGCACATAAAGTCAAGCATTTTTAGCTGAAGTTAGTTGGGGGAATAGAAAAGTATATCTTTACTATTACAGTTTGTTTTGATTTGTTTGTGTTTGCCCCCTTGTATCCTTCTGTAGGTCTCTAGCCAGGATGGTACTCCCTTGCAGTGTTTTGCACTCCTCTTGATTTGTGATCTCCCTAATATAATTCAGTATACTTGCGTCATAAAAAGTCCTCTATTTAAGAAAAGGTCTTATAAATGAATTTAATCTAAAATATTAATAACTAAATCTGAATTAATATGCTGTGCATCATAGGCCTATTTTCATTTTAATAGATAATATTTAATATTTCTATAGTCAAGTAAGTTAGTCTCAATTGCTTGAAATGGTGACCCCACGGTAGGCCCATCTTGGTAGTTTTTATAATCAGAAGTATTTTCTTTTGATAACTTAAGTCATTTTCCATTTTGTTCATGCATATAGGTAACATTGCTTTGTAATATGACCTCAATCCTTAGTTTCAGGATTAAATTTGTATCCTTTGTCTATGTCTGAAAATTGGTAGCTTTACTACTAGCAATATAACATCACTTTTCAAACATAGTTGCTTTGTTGGCCAAATATTCTAACTAATATTGCTGTAGAACAGTTATAAATCAGCAGTTTTAATGAATATTTTTGACTCATGGGAAATGACATTACTCCATTTCACTGCCTATTAAATAGACATATTAGCTGAACATTAGCAACTTTTCTTTCTTACTTGCTTTCTCAGGGAAAATTAGGCCTAGAAAAATAATGGAAATAAAATGCCTATGGCAAATCTTGTCCCAGTTTAATTTTCCACAATGATAACTAGGAATCCATAAATGTGGCATAATTTGAAGACTTCCAAGGGAGTAGCTCTCATCTGGAGTGGCTAGAGGTGGGTTCCTTGGAGATAAAAGATTTTACAAACTATCGTCCTTTGGAAATATTAGTGCTTCTCTCTTTGATCTTCCTTTCTTTTTTGTCTTCAAAGGGCTGAAGCAGATACAGGCTGTAATGTGGTAGAGCTGGGAAAACTGATATGGGGGTTGATAGAGTTGCTAGACATAGAAAGGCTGGGGGATGAACAACAAAATGGTTCTGGGAAGCACTGAAACCTTGAAAGAGATAAGCAGGCATCTCATTACATGGGCCAAGAACTTTCAGGGCCAGTTTGATATAGGAATAGGATGAGGAGAGAGAAATGAGGGGGAATATCAAGAAAATTCACAGAATGGAGCTGAGAGGATGTCTTAGTCCATTTTATGTGGCTATAATGGACTATCATATATGGGGTAATATAAAAAAGAAAGAAGTTTACTTACCTTACAGTTCTGGAGGTCCTAGAACATAATACCAGTATGAGGCTCTGCTGAGAGCCTCATGACCAGCAGCATCATATGGTGAAAGAGTTTATTGGGGAAGGGCCAGAGCTTTCTTTTATAAAACAACCTTTTCTCTTAGGAATTAATCCAGTTCTTCAGGTTCTTTAAGAAAAGCAGTAATCCCTCTCAAGAGCCCCAATACCCATCAAAGACACCACTTTCCAACAGTTCCGTGTTGGGAATAAATAGCCTCAGCTGGAGTTCAGTGGGGATGGGATATGTTCTAGCCATAGCAAATGATTAATTCTTAGTTTTCATTGGCTGTTGGTTTGTGGTGATGGCTAATCTAAATGTCCTGGACAAAATCCTGTTTGAACTTAAATGTGTCCCTGGAGAAATATTCAAACTTATCCAAATGTAATTTTGTGATTTTTGTGTATGTGTGTGTATGTATGTGTATCTGTGTGTACACATAAATGTTTTAGAACCTCCACATGCATGTGTGTATGTCAAGGAAAAGTGCAGTAGTATTGGTAGAGATAAGAGACTGATTTAAAAAATCAGAGAAACTTTATTTTAGCCAGTATTTCATGCAGGATTCTTAAAAATTGGAGATTTTTAAGTGCTTGCTGAGTACTTGTATTTAGATGAAAGGATCATAAACAAGGGTTGTTTAAGTGTAAGGTAATATAATGATTAAATAAACAGATATTTTAAGTGGATCACAATCTGTTATTACATCATGATCATATGCATAAAATATGTAAAAATAGAAGAGGCAATCTTCAAAATTACTGCTTCTACTCTAATCTAAAACCAGAAAAGAAATAACCCAGAAAACAATGATTTAAAATTCATGTAGAAATTGTCAATAATTGCTTAGATTGAAATCATTATTCCAATGCCAGTTTGCTTAACAATAGTTCAAAAATTAAGCAATTTGTAGTATATAGCAAATGTTCAGTAAAATTCTGGTCTTTTGACTGATAGAAGCATTAAAAATTTTAATTTATGACTTAAAGGTGTAAAGAATTGAGTGGTTGCCAACCTAAGAATTATCTGTCCTACATCTGGACCATCAAGCTGTTAGTTTGACACTTGAATTGAAGGGTGTTATATTTGTCCCCTGTTATTTCATTGCTAAATTTTTAAAATTACAAAATAAATGTTCCTCCTAAATAGCTCCACATCTGTAAATCTGAACACTAGAGAGGAAATGTGATTGTTGTGGCCAGGACTGTGGTTCAGCAATCACAAATTCAGATTTACATTCTGGCTCTTTCATTTGCTAGCTTTGCTCCCTTGCAACCCTTAACTACTTTTCTTTGTTTCTTATTGTAGGAAATTAGAGCAAAATATTATATTTAGCCCATGGAACAGTTATAGGCATTCAAGATATAATGTAAAAGCAGCTTGAAAAACAGCAAATGTTAAACACACAAAAAGCATCATTGGTCATTGTGCTAGCCAGCTTTTCGTTGCTGTGTGATCAAAATGCCTGACAAGAACAATTCAGAGGGGAAAAGATTTATTTTGGCTCATGGTTTCAGGGAATTCAGTCCATGGTCAGCTGGCTTCAAGGCAGAAACATCACAGTGAAAGGGTGTGGTAGAGTAAAGCTGCTCAACTCAAGGCAGTCAGGAAGCAGAGAGCATGTGTGACAGGAAGTGGCACTTCCCAAGGCCACACCTCCTGTGACCTGCTTGCTCCAACCACACCCCACCTGTCTAAGGTAACTACCCAGCAGTCCTTCAAATGATTAATCCACCAAATGGCTTAATACACTGATGAGGTTACAGTCCTCAGGATCCAATCACTGCCTTAAAGCCCCATCTCTGAATCCTGCTGCATTGGGGAACATGCTTTCAACACATGAGTTTATTTGTAAAATAAGTTTACAAATTCTTTCATATTTTAATGGTTTACTTTTAGTAAACCAATGATCACAAGATTATGCTCTAATAACTCACATAATATATAAGCAATTCCAGGATTCTGCTATGATTCAATGCTAAGCTCTCCAAATCTGTAATTTGCATAATTTTGCCTTTTTTGTTCTCTTTAAAGTTACTTTTTGTCAGTTTCTATACATATAACAAAACCCTCAGTCTCCATTATATCTCAAATATAAGCAATGGATCTACCATCAAATCTACTGTTGAAGTCATTTATTTGACATTTTTAAGGAACCAGACCCTATTCTATTAGATTTCAGAGCCTTTTAAATCCTAAGTCCAATTAAGTGGGAAAGTACATGAAAGGACACAAGCCTTTAAAATAATTTCAAACTTTCCCTTTCAGTCTGAAAATCAATTCATTCCTCTAGATAGAGACAGAATTAAAATAGGGATTGTGTCATTCTACCTTCTTTGTTATTTCTTAAAACTTCTTGGTACTGAGAAGCCATGGTTTGAAGAGAATATTTAAAATATGGAGTTCACATAGTTTTGTTTTACCAGTAATCACTCAACTAAAATCTAAAAGCAACTAAAGTCTGCTTCTTTTTATTACTCAGAGAAGTGACCAGTTATCCCCTGGGTCCAGGGAATAGTGCGACTGCATTTGTGACTCAGGTATCTTGTTCTTGCACAGTTTTAACCCAGGTACTCTTCCCAGGGCAGAGAGAAGGAAAGAGAATTGGTCTAGTATGGAGATCAAGGAGAAAGCCCATCACGTGGGGCACCTTCATGTAAATGGTTGTCTTGTGTGGAATTAATGATGCTATTCTTTCATGGATGCAATATTTTACATATATTAATCTCTGTAAATCCCATTAAGAAAATGTTTGATTGTAACATCTAGTTTATTGATGAACAAACTGAGAGCCAGAGGAATTAGAAGACCTTGACTGACCAAGGAAGTGCATATCTGTGTCTTAAACTCAGGACTTATCCAAATCAACTCATCTACCATCACAGATTCCTCTGACACTACACAACCATATTTACTTGTTTCTATTTTATTTACAGTCTCCTAAACCTGGGTGTACAAACCATAAGTGATATGTTCTTATTTTTTCCCCAAAGCAGATAGCATACTGCCTTATAAGAAAATGCTAAATGAATTTGTTGCATGCTACTTTATAAGAAAATGCTAAAAAGAGAAATTGTTGAGCCACAGTTAATATATTCACTTATTGGCATCTATGGCTATTTAGCAGAGAGCAAAATACATGCATTTTGAGAGGTAAGAGAGATATGAACCCGAGCAGGGTTCATGGAGAGAAACAATATGCAATTTGGGCAATACTGAACTTCAGTTCATAAAGGAACATGAACAGGCTCCTGGGGAAACACTGAAGAAGAAAGACCAGGAAAATTGGCAGGAATACCTGAGGTGGAAGTTATGCATTTATTTACCACGTGGCCAACAGACCTTATCCTTAGAAAGGAACTTCAGGGGGATGAAAGAACAAAGCCCCTTCAGAAGCTCCATGTCTATGCCCATCTTACCATTTCTTCCATGTAAGCACTCTCTACTGCCAAAAATTTGGGATAGGTAATGTTACTAAAATTATCAGAGAAGATATCATCCCTCTCTTTCCATCCAAAGTGGAAATAACTACCATTTTTAATGTGTATCTAATTATTAAAGCAATATACTCTCAGAAATTACCAATAAAAAACAAAATTGACAAATCAAAGAAGAAAGTAATAACCTCTGAAATGAATTTCAAGAAATCACCCAATTCCATTCATATTATGGGGCACTTTCCATTTTATACATGGAAATAAATATTCAAGGGTAGAATTTACTACTCTTATCAACTTCCACTTTAACTTCTCACCATTACTTCTAATATGTCCAGAACATGCCATTGTGCCTACAATCCCAATTGCTGGGCATTCAGGATAATAGTAGTGAACATCGCCATACAAACATCTTTGTCAATTTGTGTGATTATTTTCAATGAATAAACTTATAAAATTATAATTTCTGGGTCAGAAGACACACATTTTTAAGGTTTTTCAAACATATTTTCTAATTTCCTTGAGTAGTCTATTATCCTGAGTGCCCTTGTACTTTCTCCAACACAGAATATTATTCAACTTTTTAATCTTTGCAAGTATGAGAGTCAAAAAAAGATCCAATTTTGTTTTTATTCATTACTATCAAAGTTGATTATTTTGAAAATGGGCCTGGGATATAGTTTATATTTTTATTTCTTATTTTGTGAATTTTCTAATCATGTTTCTGTTCTAGTATTTTTTCTGATTTATAAATATATGCATATATAATTTATTATTATATATTAATATGTATTATTTAATATATTTTGTAATATATGGCTACATAATATTTTGAGACATAAATTTTATTTTTTTTTTCTTATCGCATTATTTTCTTACCCTTCTCCTATTCTGTCCTCCTCACATTTAAGCATTGTTTCAGAGGACATGCAAAGTGTAGAAAAAAGAAGCGGCCACTAAGAAACTCTGGTTTCCTTTCCATCTTCCACCACCTCAAATCCTTAGACTAATTGAAAAGGAAAAGATTTGAGGAAACTTGTTGAGAGACCAGGACAGGTGGGAAGAGAGTTTTCCTAGACCAAAAAGAGATTCTTTTGTCTGGGAGAAATTAATAATATATGATTTGACAATCAATAATTTATGTCCATATTTATAAGTAATTATAGATAGTTTATGAGGCTAAGTTTACGGAAGTCAGTTCTTTTATAGGATTCCCCAACATAAATACATCTCAGAGAGCTATTGTATTATTTTCAACCAGTGCAGTTACTTATTCAATTTGACCAACACAAGGATAAGGAAGTGGGTCCTGGTAGACTGGATAGACTAGGTGGTATACAGTACAGGGCTACTGACAGCCTATCAGGAAGGATCTATGGGATCTGGTACTATCTCTACCACTACGTGACCTTGGGAAATCATGGAACTTCTTGAAACTCTCCTCATTATGCGAGAGATACAACCACTAAGATCAATAGGAGAAAAATCAATTATGATTCCTGAGAATTTGTCAAGTTGTTTATCAAACATTGATAAATTGAGTTCTTGCTGTGTACCATATACTGTCTTAGGTGCAGAAGCTACAAGAAGAGGAAAAATAATATCTCTGCCTTCAGAGTATATAGATATATAAGCAGGGAATACTACAAACCCCATCATTTTATATAATGTTCACTATAATTTGAATGTTTTTCCCTTCCAAAACACATGTTGAAATTTAATTGCCATTTTTAACAGTATTAAAAGAGAGAACATTAAGAAGAGCTCAGCCAATGGAATTGGTGCCAATATAAGATGGTTCAGTTCTCACCATCTTGCCTTCTGCCATCATCAGATGCAGTCAACTTGACATGGGACTTCCCAGCCTCCAGACTGTGAGACAAATAAATTTATGTTTGTTAAAGTGTACCTAGTCCAAGATATACTGTTATACAGTACAAATTGTACTAAGGCAATATTTTATAAATTCAATAAAATTTCACTGCAATATTTTCAACTCTAATTATCATGTAAATAACAAATAGAAAATAAGAAAAATAATAATTGGACACAAATTACATGCTTCCATTTTTCTAGAACACAAATGATTTAGTACTATTAGAATTTTTTCAAAATATTTGTTTTTCCAGAGCTTGGTGATCTAACATGCAGACCAAGTTTATGCTCAGGGGCCCAGAGAAACAAAGTATCTGTTCACCAATTAATATTAGTTATTTCAAATGAAAGGAAAAAAGTAATTGTGAAGGATAAAATGAGAGTTTTTGTTGCCACCTGAAGCGATGGCCGCTTGGAGCAACGAAGCTGCGGGAAGAAGTTCAGAGGCGAACTGGAAACAAACAGCTTTTTATTCTGATAACTTTTCTCTCTGGCTCTAACAACGACTAACACACACCACACACCACCAAAAAATGGCGCTGACCCGATCAGCAATCTCCGCCAAGTCACTCGAGATCCGGGCCAAGTCCCGCGAGACTACGGAAGGCAGCAATGCCCAAAACTCCATGGCCCATAGTCAACTGCAATTTAAGCCATCTCCCCAAACAGGGCTCCTGCAAGTTTTGTTGAACTTCATTCCACTTAATTGTATGTTTTAAAATCTTCTTAGTTTGATTTTGGGTTATTGGGGATTGAACCCCGGGGGTGCTTTACCACTGAGCCACATATCTAGTCCTTTTTATTTTATTTTGAGACAGGGTCTCTCTAAATTGTTAAGTCTGGCCTCAAACTTGAACTTGTGATTCTTCTGCCTCAACTGCTAAGGTCCCTGGGATTACAGGTGTGTGCCATGAATACTGGCTTAAAATCTTCTTTGTTTGAAAGAACCATGGTGGGGCACCAAAGAGCTTCATACAGCTGTGTTGACCACAGGTACACTGATTTAATGGTAGTCTGTATATAAAAAGGTTGGTTATTTTGAGATATAGATAACCTTTTGACCTATCCTTGTGTTATTGCACATCAATAACTTATTCAAGCATTCATATTACAAGACTAGCAGACATGGGCAGAGAAGAGGAAAGCAAAACATTCCAATTTTGGAACTTGCTTGCAAGAGTTTTGTTGCAGAGCACTATTCAAATGAAGCCTTTTCTTGGTCTTTTCTTTCTATTCATATCAGAAGTTAAGAATTGGCTTTATATCGAAAATTCTCTTGGGAACCTTCATTCCATTAAGATTGCTATCAGAGTCTTCAGAGTCACTTCTTCCAGGGCAAGAATCTAAATGACTTGAGATTTTTCAAAAGTCTCACTCTTTGAGAAGGTTTGTTAATACTTTATTGGAAAGGTTAAAATCTGCAAGCTTGATGACTTATGTGCATTTGAAAAATCAATTTTAAAAAGGAACCTCCTGCCAGCTATTGGAACTACAGATGAGTTGAAATCCTTTCAATTTCTCTTGCTATTCAAAAATGGGTCTCTAGTGTTTTTGCACTTTAGCCAAAAGCTTTTAGACTTAGGATAAAACCCACTGAGTGACAAGATAAAATGTATGTGCATTTTTTCTATTGCATATCTTCAAGCCAGACTTCCCATGTTTAAAAAGAAAATAATAAAAATGAAAGATTTAAGGAGGCCTTGGTCATATGCAGTCAAAATTGCATTTTATTTAGTCATTCTGTAAGCTGAGCACATGACTGAATGCTACATTATCCATGTATCTGCTTATTTTTAGCATCAAAAGAGATTTGATGGGTTATATTAGCTGGAATACTCTTCTGAGCAAATGTATAGAGTTATAAGAAGATATCTAAGGAAAGCGGGCAGTTTTAAGATTTATATCCACTGTGCCCCTGTATTTGCAGAATGGTGCTTGACTTGGTGTTCTCTTGAATACAAAAGGAAGACAGGCAAGTTTAAACCAATACTGGGCCTGTCCATCAATGGGGCAGCTGGAGGGGGATGAGAAGGAGGGAGTAGACCAACAGAACCTGTTACACACAAGGTCATGTAGCACATTACATATCTTGTCTTATTTAATCTTCCTAACAGTCCTACAGGTTAAATGTTACTATTCTTGTTTTACAGACAAGAAAATTAAGGCTTAGAAAATTTAAGTACTATGCAAAGGTCATGTAGTAAATACATGGCTATGGATAAAACTCATGATCTATTCTCCTTGAAAGCATGTGTGCTCCATTCTGCTTTTCTATATATCTCCACAAGGGGCTCAGAAAAATGGAAATTCTGCCTCTCCCTGCTGTGTCCCTCAAAAGATGACCATGTGATTATTCTGCAATTGAATGGAAATTATGCCAGATTTATAAACAAAGGAGCTTGGTCCTGGGTCTGGGTCTTGACTCCATTACGGACTCACCACATGATCCTGGCCAGGTGAACTCATCTGCTTGGATTGGTCCTGGTTGTAGAGAAAGTGAACCTTCCCTTATGAATCAGTGAAGTCTGTTCCTTCTCCTAAGTTTCAATTTTAGGATTTATTTACTCAATGGTTTTCTCAGGATCAAATGAGCCCTGCATTTTCGAAGAAAGACTTTATAAGATATAAAGCACAGTATTGCTCTATTTTTTTTAAACTGAAATGCTCATGATATTCTCTTCTCTGTTTTCAGATGTAGGAGACATTTATTTAAATTAAAATGTGAAATGAGAGCAGTAAACATTGAGTCACCAGGATAATATTAAAAACCAAGCATAATTTGTCACTAGATTTGCTTCCTGGTTACCTAAACCAGACTCAAAGAGAATTATTAGGAGATGTTCTAGAACAAGGTTTAGTTATTTCAAAATACTTTTGCATAATGAAAAATAAATGAAAAATTTTGCAAATAAAAAAGTTAAGAACAAAATATATAAAAAATTATTAGGTTATACAAAAAAATGCTGCTAATGGTTTATGTTTTTAATAGAATCCTTCTTTTTTTAATTCTCTCTCTCTCTCTCTCTCTCTCTCTCTGAATAATAGCTGTGGGAAGGTATATAATATGGGAGTCATTCAATAGAGTTTTATGCTAATTCCACTTTATGTTACTCTGAAGTTTTCCATGCCATTATTAATTCTTAAGATATTCTTTAGTAGGTACATAACATCCTCTGATTTGGGACTTTATATGGCTTCTGATATTTTTCAACACTAAATGACATTTTTGTAAATACTATACAATATTTATGCTTGTCTGCAATACTGATTATTTCTCTGGAATAGATTTCTTAGAATAGTTCAAGGGATATAAGTATTTCAAAGGCTTCTAACATATCATACTAATTTTCACTCTAGACAATTTACACTAGTTAATATCCCATAAGCGACTTTTTAAAGAGTTAGTTTGTCTCCTTGTCCACACTGATTTTTTTACAAGTCTAACATTTTTAATATTTATTTTTTAGTTGTAGTTGGATACAATACCTTTATTTTATTTGTTTATTTTTACCTGGTGCTGAGGATCGAACTCAGGACCGCACACATGGTAGGCAAGCGCTCTACTGCTGAGCTGCAACCCCAGCCCGACAAGTCTAATGTTTTTGTGTTTAAACAGACATAAAATTACTTTTCAATAAGCATGACCAAAAAGTATATCCTAAGATAAAAGTTACAAAACTGCCTATTATTCACTGAAAATATACAGACACATGATTCATCTGGAGAATCACTGTTACACCCCCAATGTCTCATCATTCCATTGTGATAATTAATGAAAGAAATTATTTTAAGAAGTAAGTTCCTATATTAAACATCATACAAACATTGTCTAAGCTGAATTTTATTATTGTTTGAAATGGTAGCTCAATTGGTGAATAACAGTTTGACATTTTGTTTGACTTGTAATTCGTGAGTACTGGGCAATAGGAGCATTTTGGATAGATTCATTGGCTCTTTCACCTCTTTTTGAAGGATGATATAGTTTAGTGGTTCAAGAGGGTATTCCTTGGTATGAATCAGCTTTTGGCATTTACTAGATATTTGGCCTACAGCAATTTTCATAAGCTTTTTGTGACCACTTTCCTTACATAAAGTTGAGGATAATATTAATAGTTGCTATCCCATAAAATTAAGTCATATGGGCACCAAAAAGAATATTTGGCATGTGGCAGTTAACAAATGTTAACTTGATTTTATTCATTCATTCGCACATTTTGTTCATAGATTCACTGATGTCCTTTTGTCTTTCTACCAAAGTATTCTTTTCTCCTATTGATTAAATTTTAAAATTTTAGTAAGAATTTTAGGTTTACAGTTTAGTGTTTGCCTTTTATTTGGGAGTAGGTGGTAAAAGTGAGAGGGAGGTGACACTCAGGTGGTTTATAAGATATTCATATTCCTCTTTGTCTTTCTTCTGGAGCAGCCTAGGCCTCACCTTCCATTACTGATATACCAACTAGTTCAAGGAAAAAGGCCCGAGAGAGCACAAGTAATCAAACCTGTGCACACAGTATTGAATCCCCATTTTCAAGACATCCAAGCCATCTCAGGGCATCCACAGCAATTAGGTGCTCTCTTGAAAGATCTTATGCTTTTTATAGGCAGGGTATGAGGCTTATTCCCAGTTTAATAAGGTGATAGAGCTAATGCAAGTTGGCCTGCAAGACTTATGGTTTTGGCTTTCGGGTCACTTCTGAGATTAGGATCTAATTTGTTGTCCTGTTATGCAACGCCCATGTAGGGTAGTTGCTGGGCAACCAGGCTATGATTTGGTAGAAAGAGTAGGCAATTCTTTGAATCATGATCCCACTTGACCATTTTTACTAACATATTTACTGTTCAGGACAATTCCTTTCCATTTGGAAGGTAAAAATACTTTCAAGCTTAATGAAATTTCCATTTTTTGTTCCATTCATGATCATCAACAAAGCTACCAATGAGCTTCCAAAACATGTTTTTCTGTCAGTGAGGTTATAACCATAAATTTACTTAAACTTTGAACTGCAATTGGTTCCTCAAATTGACCTAGACATCTCTGGATGACCATAAGCCTCCTAAGCTGTCATTCCTGAACCACATACACTAAGGTTTTTTGTGTTGTCGATACAGGCATTGGTGCAATGAACTATTGGAAAATCAACAATTCTTTGATTTATGTCATCCACATGGCCTCTTTTATTCATTCAGTCAGTGCTCCACAGATACTTTCTAAGAGTCTGCTCTATGACTAGTTCTGTGCTGGGCTCTGAGGAGTCAACTGTGAATCTAACAAAGCCTTTATATTTAATTTGCTGGTTGTCAGTGGAAGGCACAGACAAGAAGAGAGGTTTTTATCATGCAGACAAACAAATACTGGCTAAACACAGAGAAGGGGCACTTAATGAATTCATAGGTGGTCAGAGAACCTTCCCAGACAGAGTGATGGACAATCTGAGACAGGATGTATGAGTTATCCAAGATTTCAGAAGAAGGGAGACTGCAAAGAGTTTCCACACAAAAATAACAAGATCAAAAAGGCTGAGGAAGGATCCACAGCAGGGTTGGGGACATGTAAACACTTAAATAAGACTGGATAATGATCGAAGAAGGTAAAAGTTCAGACTGAGTGTCCATATGTGTGGGGCAAGTTTTGGGTCTGGTCATGAAGCAATTGGCTCATGACTTTAGTATTCAATTCCTAAGAAAAGAAAAACAATTGCCCTTTTGTTACTGCCCTAAAACATTAGCAAATGTCTTCCATAGATAATAAGGAGCATAGTCATGATTTGAACTTTTCCATGTGTATTTCTTATATTAAAGATGGCAGCTTTCTGCATTGCCTGTCAGCTGCATTTCCAGTTGTATATTGGACACACCCTAGTCTCTGACTCTTGCTTTTGCACAACCCTGTTTTATAGGTAGGCAGACCACAATTTCAGTGAAAGTGATTGCCAATGAAACATATTATTGATGATCCTCAAGCAGATGTCAGTTGCCAGAAACAAATGACTGTCCTTCTATACTGTAAAAGCAACTGAAATAAATCAGTTCTCTTAATAAGTCTCCTTTTTGTGACTTTGGAGAAAATAATCCTTGTATTCAAATGAACACAGTCCTTTTGAGTAAATCAGTGCAGGATTGAGAAAAACATTGCTTATTCAGAATACCTCTTCTTACACAAGTCACTCATAAAGATTCGACTCAGTCAGGTTTAAGCATGCAAGAGAAGCTTGCTTTATTTCAGTGTATACCTTTTCTATCTTTCAGTCAACAAGCTCATGAGAATTCTCTAGAAACCCATATTTTGGAATACCCCCTTAGTGGGAACAATGATTTCTCCTTCATTTATCCCCAAAGTCTCCTTCAATACCCTAGAGTTAAAGAGCAGAAGTCAATTCACAGAGGGGAAGGCAGAAGCTATTAAATGACTCACTCACGGTAGCACAAGAAGTTAGGGCTGGAGCTGAAAATAGAGCAAACTCAGCAGGATTACTGTACCTTTTGCTCTGATTTGCTATTGGCAAATAATCCCAGAATATGGACATTTTCCCTTGGAGAAGTGGATGGTCTCAAAAAATAAAATTCCTGTAATAATGTCAACTAAGTACTAGGCGCTGTGTTGTGTTTGTTACATAGTCTATAGCATTTAATTTTCATCAGTTAATATCTATGAAGTAGATACTGTTATTCTTATTTTCAAAATGAATGGATTGTAGCATAGAATGGTTGAGTAATTGCTACAGTTGCACAGATAATAAATATTGAAGTTGGGCGCGGTGGCGCACACCTGTATTCCCAGCACTTGGGAGGCTGAGGCAGGAGGATCGTGAGTTCAAAGCCAGCCTCAGTAATGGTGAGGCACTTAGCAACTCAGTGAGACCCTGTCTCTAATAAAATACAAAAAAAGGGCTGGGGATGTGGCCCAGTGGTCAAGTGTCCCTGAGTTCAATCCCTGGTACAAAAAAAAAAAAAAAAAAAAAAAAAAAAAAAAAAAAAAAAATATATATATATATATATATATATATATATATATATATATTGAGGCCAGAAGTTCATAGACATCTCCATCTGTTTCATAGCTTTTTCCTTAATGCTTGGCATATGACAGGCATTGTTTACATATATTTAATGAATAATCAGGAACAATTGCAACTGAAGGTCCTTTAGGTACCATAAGCAAATTTTGGCATCCCTACTGCCTGTTCCAGATCCCACCCAGTCCAACCCTTTCCTCAAGAGCACATGGAGTTTTAGCACAATATTCTTCTAATTCTTCTCTTCATGATGACTGGTCTCATTGTCTCTCTATCTTCAGGCAGCAAATCTTAGTTATCTTTCTCTACTCAAGGTACACTCCTATTTTTTCCTATCACATTCCTGAAGTTGTCTGACTTTATTTTATTCTGCTTTTCCTTCCCCAAAGTAATTTTTTTTGACAAGCCATATTCTTTTCATTTATTAGAATATAGACTTTGGAAGTTGATGATCCTGGGTCCAGGATCCAACACAGTATATTCTAACTATAGTTTTTTGTTTGTTTTGGTACCAGGGATTGAACCCAGGGGCCATATCCTCAACCTTTTTTTAAACTTTTTTTTTTTTTTAATTTTGAGATAGGATCTTGCTAATTGCTTAGGATCTTGCTAAATTGCTGAGGCTGGCCTTGAACTTGCAATCCTCCTGCTTCGGCCACCTGAGCCTCTGGGATTACAGGGGTATACCACCATGCCTAGCATCTAACTCTATGATGTTGAGCAAATTATGTAATCTCTCTTGTAAACTCCTCAAGTAATCTCTAATTCCTGATTCACAAGTACAAGATCCAAAACCTCTGAAAATCCTTTTTTTAAAATTTTTTATCTATTTGCAAATATATGGCAGGTTTATTTGGTGACAAAGCCTGATGTGAAGCTGTGTTTGGTGACTTTTTAAAAATTCCACTTTATATAATGAGTTACCTAATTTACTGCAAATATTATTTTATTTGCTTCCAAAACATTGTACTGGATCCCACTCGGCTATAGAAAATGGACTATATGCAATTTGGTATCTTTTAAAACCCAGGTAGTTCTAAATTCTGCCTCTGAAGGTTTTGGATATGGGATTGCATATCTATTATACTTTCTTTTTGGGGGCTGTAAAGAATAGATATGAACTATATAACTTGCCTACCACATTGGCACATAGTAGGCACTTGGTAAACTGTGGCATTTAATTAAAAAAATCTTGTTTAAATTCAAATTTTTGTGTTCAACATAGGACTACAAAACCCCAACGGGATTATGAGAGTACAATGAAGGAGAGAGACAAAAACCTTTAAACTGCAACTTTAAAGATATATATCATTTTATAAATTATTTTTAATTCACTCGTGACACTTAGGTTTCATTAAGTTCTTTGTTTTTATTAATGAATCCAAAACCTAAAAATTATTTCCAAGCCTGATTTGATACCTGCCTGCCTTGTGAGGAATGCTTTGGCACAGAGAAAAACACTGATGGGGAAGTGATATGTTTAATCATACTTGAATTCTCCACTCTGGGATAGCTCTCTATAGAAGCCTGGCTTGCTTTAAGCATAACTCAATACTCTGAAGCAGAAAGCTAAGTGCTGTGGCTCATTTGAAAGAAATTAAACATAAAAGCATCAAGTTCACTAACGCTAATAGGAAATGTGGTATCCTCAGGTGGATGATAAAATGGAACAAATTCAAGACCATACAGTCTCTTGAAATTATTACACTGACTGCATTATGTATTTTAAGTTGTGAAAGAGGAACAAGAAAACTTTTTCTTTTTAGTGTTAAAGGGATGAAAGAGAAAAGGAACTATGACACAAAGTGCCACAGCTGTCTATGACAAAATGAGGTTAAAAATGGCCCATCTCTTTTTGAAAAACTAGAACTATTCTTGGAGGAGCAAACTTACACTACTCACAAAAGATAATTGCTGTAACAACACCCTCCAGGGTTTCTGTGTATTATTTTCATGAATGATCCTGATTCTCGGATTGGAGACTGCTTCCTGGCAAGAGAACACTAGAAAGCCGAATGCCTTTTTGGTACTCACTCATCACTGTGTTAGAAACTGGAGCAAGTCATTCACCAAAGACGAAAACTTACCAGCAGGACTATTTTCACCTCTGATGAAAATCCAAACTCAATTACTACCCGGGCAGCGTTTCCCTCATCTAAACCCTGCAGTTAGTCTGTTTGCCAATCTCAAAAAAGTAACTCAATTTCCAGTAATATATCAGGGCAACTTCTGTGAACACACCTTCGTCATCAAGATACTTGTTGCTTGAAATAGACCATTAGAGTCTGTACTCAAATCTTCAGTGTTTGGAGGAAAAACACTTCACAAGGTTTTCCTACATTTAATCAGTAAAAAGAAAATTTGAATATTAAATTAACTAACATATCCATCATAATCATTCCACATTGTATTAAAACATCATACTGTGCCACAAAAATATGTACAATTGTGGTTTGTCAATTAATAATAATTTTTTAAAAATTAAATTAAAAGTGATGCTTTTTACAAATGTGTCTATTCTAAGCGCAGAAGCATTTTTATTTCATTTTTATTTGGGGCCTTGAAATTATCTTTTTCCTCCAGATCTTCCCTTTACAACCCATGAGATCTGCTATGGATAGAATTGTATTCCCACTTCCCCAAATTCACTTATGGAAGCCCCTAGCCCCTAATGTAATCATATTTGGAGACAGGGCATTTGGGAGACAATTGGGTTTAAATGAGGATGTGAGGGTGGGGCCTTCATGATAGAATTAGTGACCTTTCAAGAAGAAACACCAGACTCCTTCTTTCTTACCATGTGAGGATACAGTGAGAAGGTAACCATCTACAAGCAAGGCAGAGAGCTTTTACCAAAAATTGACCATACTGGCACCTTGATTATCTAACTTCCAGAACTATAAGAAAATAAGCTGGTCTTGTTGAGGTCACCCATTCTGTGATATTTAGTTATAGCAGCCAAGTAGAAAAAGAGACAATCCAAACTGGGTTGTGTCTGAAGTTTAATCATATAGATCCTAAGACCAGGAATATTAGAATGTATTATTTAAAAATTTAGGCAAATTGAACAAATACAAGCAATCAATTTGCTGTACAGAAATAAATAGTAACATGCTAAAATAAATCACCAAAGTTGATCATTGGGAAATATAGTGATTTGACACATATTTTCTTTGAAGATGCCCTCAATGATAAGAAATCTTAAGATGGGAATATGATAGTGATGTGTAGATACACCTTAAGAGCAGGAACAAAGATAAGCTACATCATCACAGAGTGTCAGAATTAAAAAGAGCCTTCATATTTGTCTATTATAATGGTCTTCAAAAAAAGTCATTATTTCTTGGAAAGTAATGTGTTATTTTATTGGAAATGTGTTGTTTTATTTGATTTTGAATCTTTCTTGTGAGGAATCCCCCCCACCCCATTCCAACTTTAACCAGAATGACTGTGGACTACTGTGCTTTACATCTTGAAACCTCAAGACTTTATTTGAAGAAAGGGTTCTCAAGGTCAAGAGTCTACTTCAGCCTTTCATTCTGTTATTTGGACAAAAGAATTCCTGAAATCCAAGGGAATCTTTTTCCAGACCAGACAAGGTTTTTTTTTTTTTTTTTTCATTTTTCAATTTTTTTAATTTGTTCTAATTAGTTATACATATAGCAGAATGCATTTTGATTCATTGTACACAAATGGAGCACAACTTTCCATTTCTCTGGTTGTACACAACATAGAGTCACACCACATATGCAGACAAAATTTCTATAGCTCTCTTCTCTGAAGAGATTGACCTTACTGTTCACTTCAGCATCATTGCAATGCTTCTGTTCTCCTTCTAGCTCTTGTGTCTTCTTTCCTCCTCTTAAATAACCTATTGTCTTGTAAATGACATTAACTCAAATTAACAAACCTCATCCCCTATGCTCAAGGAGAAACATTAGCCTGATCCAGAGGTCAGCAAATGACAGCCTGTGGCCCAATCTGGCCCACCACCTATTCTTTGTAAATAGAGTTTTATTAGAATTCAGCCACCTTCATTTATTATGTATTGTCTACACTTGCTCTCAAGCACAGTAAACCTAGAATTGAGCAGTTTAAATAGAGACCATAGGCCCACAAAGCCTAAAATATGTACTCTGTGGTCCTTTATAGGAAAAGTTTGTCAACCTTGGCCTAAGCTCTCCAGAGTACTTATGAATACTTATAACTGAAAGCTACAATTTTGGATAGATTTAAATCTGATATATTCCCCCTTGTTTTGCCAAGTCCTTGATTAGGTGCTCTATTAGCCTTCTTGCCAATACAGCACTCATCCTATATCTAATTACATTTGGATACTTGCAGAATATACCAAAAACATCTTGTTATAATTTTTGATGTATCTCATTTCTTTGATTCATTGTTAAATATTCTAAAGGTGGGGATTAGTTTCAAAGTGTGGTTTTCTCTATCTTCTTGGATTATTCAGATTGACAGGTGATCTGAAAGGAAATTTTGTCATTATGATGATAACTTTATTTATAATTTTTTGTTAATCCATTGTGTGTTGGAGGGTTTTCTACCTATAGGCTTATTGTCTATATTACTGTGCTTTGAAGGAACGTAGTCAAAAGTGTTCCTCATGACACTATACTAACTTGCTGATGTTTACAATTTAACCAATGAGAAGAGTGTGTGACACAGGGGAATCGAAGCAAGGGATGTGGGGATAAGCACAGGACTTTAGAGTCAAACAGACATAATCATAATTCCAGCCCATTCATCAGTTGTATATTTCAGGACAAATTATTCAGCCTCTCAAAGCCTCAATTCCTTCATCTGTAAAATGAGAGTTACAGCTCCTTCCACATGGTGGTGTTATAGAGATAAAATGGTAGCATGCATGTAAAGCTCCTTCCCCAATTTTGGAGGAAGATGTTTACAAAATTTTACTTACCTTCCTTTCTCCATCTCCCCCCCTTCGACCTATCAGGACTATGTAATTAGCCTACCAACATTTATAATACAGAAATTCATCATTACTTGGGAACAGTAAATATCATGTGAGATAGTTGGTGTAAGCAATGGATTTGGCTAGTTTGGGAAAATAGAATGACCATCAATAAAGCTCTACACAAATATCATTTGGGGCCATATTTCACAGGTGCCAAATGAGCTAGAGGATTTTGATGATGTATGTGTTCTTGAAAGGGACCAGAATGTGTGACTTATCACCTCAATAGTTCAGGTGAATATGTTGTTAATGTATATGTCCCAGAATAATTATTTCCCACTTCAATCAGGGAATACATAGTCCTCATGGTTTCACTGATTATAGAATTTGTAATTAGAGATCATTCGAGCTCACTATTTGTGAATTACTTAGGAATCACATGGACTTTATGACTTTATAATCTCCATCACAGTTACCACTTTGTTCCTCCATAAAAATCTCATTCATTATGAGCCATTCCTGAGAGGGAGAGGAAGAGGGAGAGGGGAGATGATAATCCCCATTGTTACTAGTTCAATTTTATAGCAATTTTCCCTTACTGCAATTCCAATGCAAGATTTGTGCTTCCACAATAATTCCCCAGCACCTAAACAGTTTAACTCTGCTTTGGTGACCCTGATCTTAGCATAGAAGTAGTAAAAGAATACTTCATTTGAAAGGTACAAAAAGAGTCAGTGACCATTTAGGTTTGTTAAATGTAACTTTTATGCTTTATGTATTAACACTCTTCAATAAGAAATAACACTAGAAAGTCATTTTGTTATTTCTGTCAATATAAAATGAGAAGCTTAATGGATTTTTATTAGTCTAAAATAAGTAAAATTAAGAGATACATATGACAACTTTCCTAAAATTATTTGCCTTTTAAGTCTACTAAATGTCCTCAATTATATGACTATTATGGTTTAGATCTAGAAATGTCCCCCCCTTCAACAACACATGTTTTGAAAGCATGATCCCCAATGCAGCAAGGTTCAGAAATGTAACTTTTAGACAGTGATGAGGCCTTAATCTCATCTGTGAATTAATCTATTTAATGGATTAATAATTTGAATGGACTAATGGGTGGTAACTATAGGCAGGTTGACTTGGCTGGAGGAGGCAGGTCCCTGAAGACTGAGTTGCCTTGGAGTTTATCTGTGTTTGGCCTTTTTCTACCTCTCCCCACTCCCATCCCCTCTCTCTCTTCCTTCGTGGCTGTCATGAGCTGAATAGCTTTCTTCCACCACACCCTTCTGCTATGATGTTCAGCCTTACCTCAGACCCACAGCATTGAGGTAAGCTTACCAAGAACTGAACCTCTGAAATTGTGAGCCCAAAGTATACCTCTTTCCTCCTCTAAGTTGTTCTTGTCAGGTGTCTTGGTCACAGACATGAAAAGCTGACTAGCATGATGTTGTTTGCCTCATCTTTAGTGCACATTCTTTGTAGCTGTGTTTGGTGTGAAAGTCCTGTTTAGTCGTATGTGGACCATTAGAGATCTTGCATGACTAGGAAAATGACTAGGGTCAATTTCTTTGGCTCCACCCTATCAGAGTCAATAACACAGCTGGGAATATGTTTTTGAATGGTTTATGTCTCAACAGCCCTGGGGCAAGCTGCTGGATCATAAAACTCTAGCAAGTCAATCAATATTGCACAGAGTAGAATTGACAATTGCCTTTTGTCTAGAAAACACTTGAGACCCACCTTCCTCTGCAGCAGGCTTCATTAGTTGTATAGTGTATCCATTATGTGAGGTTCATTATACCCCCAGGATGGTCTCTAAGGTCAGTGAATAGTGGCTCCAAGTTCTTAATAGCAGATACCACAAACTGCTGGTGTTTTAGTAATTAATTAATTTGGACTTCCCACTTCTGCTTTTCCCCCCACTTAACTATTCAAGTATGTCTTATGCCACCTGTTGCTACAAATAACTTGGCCATACCCTATATCAGTTAATTTGTGTCTCACTTTTCAAAATCCATTATAATTTTTATTTTATGGTAATGTTTCTCTGATTGGATTTGGGTGCAAGACCAGTGAAATTTTAGATACAGAGGCCAGAGCTGGTGATACACAAACACAATACCTCCTCTTTCTTCCTTGCTGTTTGAGTCTAGAGGAGTAAGTTGGTTTGCTATGTGGAAAGCTTAGCTAGGTAATTGGATATAGGTCCAAGCATCTACACATTTCATATGTGTAGCTGAGTAGCATTTAGCTGAATTACTAAACAATGATAATAGGAGGCTGAACTCACAAGAAAAGTTGTTGTTTTGTTGTATCTTCTTCCAAAGGCTCATAGCTTTTGTGGTTCTTCCAAAGGCTCATAGCTTCTGTGGTAATATCTAATCCAGTGAGGCAGGGAAATCTATTATCGTCTTCTTCTCACAGGGATTCATTTCTTGCTGAACCACTACTGTGGCAGTTGCAGAGGTTCAACAAGGAATAAAAAAGACACCACAGGTCCATGCTATGGTATGGCCCAAATGGTTTGCACAATCATTCAATTCAATTGATGTCCATATCCCTGTGAGTGAGTGTAGCATCTCAGTGTATGCTGCAAAAATACCATTTCCAATTTGTTTTTTTTTTTTTTTTTTTTTTTTTTGCCTTGGTGAAATGCTGAAATTTTCACCACCAAATGTGAGATAAGAACTCTAGAATATAAATTCACATATATTATGCTAATTTTGATAAAAAAGCTAAGCTGTTAAAGGTGGTTATTTTTGAGCAATAGAATCATAGGTAATTTTATTTTTTTCTTATACCATGCTCTTCTAGGTTCTACAAACTTTCTAAATGGCTATTACATTTTTAAACAAAAAGTATCAATCATATGTACCAGAAGAAATCTAACTACAGAGACTTAGTATCACATTTCTGGAACTCTGAAAGAACTGCTGTATCCAGAGTTAAATGATAGCTTCAAGTAAGACTATTGTTTGAGATATTTAGTCATTTGCCAATTCAAGTTTTCTTACCTTCAGTGGAAATTGTTTAGTCTGCCAAAAAAATTGTGAAGTTGGAAAAAGTGAGCTCCCTCTTGCACATTCCCTCAAGTTATATGATGTATTACTGAATCCCAAACAGCGTGTAAGTCATCTCTAACATGGCCCCCAAATGTCCTTACCTCCTTGTTTGCAGGTCTTGTGTATTGCTCCTTTAATAAGGGATGGACCTGATGACCTACTTCCAGTGAATAAAATATGACAAAAATGATGGATTGTTACACTCAGGCTGTAGTTTATTCTTGCTTCCTCTTACCTTCTTCTCATTTCTAGTTCCAAGAAAAGTTAAGAACCATATCTGGAGCTCTATTATGGAGAAGTCCACCTACTAAGGACCTCATCAGAAGCCAATAGCCATTGAAAACTTGAGGTCTTCTCACACACACATGAGTGAGTTGGAAGCAGATTCTAATCCAGTTAACCTTTGATCTTGAATCAGAGGTATCCCTTTAAGCCATGCCTGATCCATGGCAATTTTGAGATGATATATATTTGTTGTTTTTGGTCACTAAATTTTAGTGTGATTTGTAACAGAGCAATACCACTTTGTGTTGGCTACCTTGAGTAGAGTTCTGAGGCTTTGTCTACTCATAAGTAAAGGATAATCCATCAATTATAAGTGTCTGCCATGGACACAGGATGGAAGGAATGGTAGAATGTGTGCTATTCTCCTATATTCATATTCTAGTGGGCTTGATTATGATGAATAGAATGACAGGTGACAGAATAGACTTATTTGTGGGTTCTGGGAAATATCCTGGTGTTAGTATGACCTATTATCACAGTCATTATCATCATGACATACTAATTGGTAAGCCAGATTTTTTGGGGGTGGTCCTAATTTGGGACAGATTCTGAGTAATACTGATCATATAACTTGGGGAGACTATCAGGATGTGAGGCAAGTCTCTGGGCAGCCCCAAACAGTCCAAGGGGACTGGTGTTTCCTGGAATAAGCCCCAGAACAGAGATCAAAACAATGAAAAAAGAGTGGAAAGAGAATAAAAGATGATTTCCAATGTCAGCCCCAACTTCAGGAGGACTTGGGAGCTCATGAGTACAAAGTGGCCCAGAAAAGATACCAATAGAGCCATTATGTGTGTTGTTAGGAGCATTTGCTCTAAGGAATTGCTGCTTTCCAAATATTGATACCTAAATATCCCCAGAAGATCTACAAACCCAATGTTCTTCAACACAGACCCTGGAGCACTGCTGAAGACAGAACATGCCACCTTATCCCAGGGACAGTTCCACCAAGTCTGTGGTGAAGATCGGCCAGTGATATAAAGGAATGAAAAACTTTAATATAGAAAATTATATTGGAAGGCACTTTCTTATTTTTAAGACCTACTTTTAGACAACTCGGCATTCCGACATGCTCTTTTTCATGGATGGAGACATAATTTGCACAACCCAATGCCATATGTTTTGAAAGTCTGAAAGAAAATTGTATGCTATTTCTTAGAAATTAAATAAAAAAATGAGTTTTCTATGAGATATGCCCAAGGACTGCTGAGGTTATATTTACACAGATGAAGCAAGAGCAATGCTGAGAACATATTTATGTTGCTTAAGTATACTTGACCTATTTTAATGTCTAATTTGAAGACTTCACTAGAATTAAAATGACTTCAACAACATAGAGTATTTTCATAGATATTATCTAGATAAAAGTGTTTATCTGTGTGCGTGTATTATTTAGCCCAGATAAATATTATAGTTGGAGCCTATTAAGTTATTCACAAGACCTGAAGAATTAATTCTTCATTTAAATGTGATAGAATTTTGTACATTCTCATATTTAAAAAATTAGAAAAATGATAAGAAAATGTGCAAGCAATTTGAAATTCCGATGATTTCAGTGATGTTGATGTTTTGCCTTCTTATTTATGTTGAATATTAGTGTGACTATTGTTAAGGACACCCATATGAGATTTCTTCCCATGACTGGAACATTCCTTCTTTTCTCTATTAAAATACTCTCATTTATTGAACTTCAGAAACATTTCCATATAAGGAAAATATTTTTCTACTTCATTCTCATGACCCCTTTGGAAGTCCTTGGAAGACTTTGTTATATAAGTCCATTGGGACACACACACACACACACACACACACACACAAGAGAGAGAGAGAGAGAGAGAGAGAGAGAGAGAGAGAGAGAGAGAGAGCACACTAGGAGAAAAATGTCTCATTTATATTGAGAAGAAAAATATTAATGATTTTCTTATCTTCATCCAGGAAAGTACAATGCAGAAGGTGAAAAGGACCTGGTAGGTAAATGAGCAGATAATGTTTGTAATGGAAAGAATGAGGCCATCCTGAGTCTGAATATGAAATTCCAGCTTGTCTCTGATGCATTAATTTATCCCTCAGAAGCTGATCATTTCACTCTTTTTGCTAATAGAGAAAGTAAACCATGCTTTCCCTAAGAGTTTCAAAACAAAGTCCAAGAAATACATATTTAATAACTTGTTTGATATTTTCTCCAATTGTTTCCTGGACAGAATCTAAAATTTTGGCTGGATTGGGTTAAAAGAGGCTTGCTTCTTACCCCTGGTGGCTCTTGCCCAAAACCTCTTACACTTTGGTAACAGTTTTGTCATCTACCTCTTCACAACAGCGTCTGGCATTGGTGACCAGATTCAAGTTTGAGTTTGACCTTTAAGCAAAGAGTTTCCTTCACAAGAATTAGAGAAATTGAAATTGATCAAAATATTTAGCTATCCTCTGACCAATTCAGACAGTTCCATAAGGGACAAGGCAGGGACTGCAGCATCTTTGCTCTTGTGGAGTCCTGGGGTTCCAATTAATCTGTTTAAGATCCTTTAAAGGTCTTCCATTGTCCTCAGAGTCAGTGTGGCCTGTCTGACACATAGTGGCTGCTCAGTAAAAGAAAGGACAAATTAATGTATTTTGTCTAATCACAATTGATGATCAAATAAGTAGCAAAATTTTTTGTATCTTTGAATAAAGAACGATTGGTGTGCCCCCAAGAAAGCACATTCTGGCTCTAAATTGCATAAAAACTGCCGAAATGCCTTCCAAACCATTCTTTTACAACAATAAACCACCATTTTGTAAAATGTACTGTTCTCCAGATAGTGAAACACATAACTTTCTGTTGCTGTCCCCTTATTTCTGTAATGGAAAGGAGAAGAAGAATAGTCTCAGTAGTTCATAAATCAATGGTCTATTTAAATGTTTTTGGAAAGAGTAATAAAACATGCTGCTGGTTACCCTCTTTCCTACTTTGTTTATCCCTTTCCTGTTCCTAGAGGTAGCTACTTTCATTTCTTTCAGCCAAGTTTTAAACCAGTTGATATGCTTTTACTGCTATTTCCTGATTTTAAAATTTTAATTTCCCAGATTATATCTTTATTTAGACAGATCTCATATTTAACCCTCACTTTATAATGACCTGCGATGTACTTCACCCCATTTGCTCAATGCAATTATGTCAGAAATTTTTTAGCTAAATCAATATTCATTATTGTCACATTATAATCACAAAAATAGGTCCCAGACAACCCACCTAGTGTATTTGTATTATGACTATATTTCCTTTCTTGACTACTTCCTAGAGTTAATACATTTGTAAAATCTTTGCTTTCCATGTGCTGATCACTGTCATACTTGTCATCTCTGACAGAGTTGGAAACCTCTCCTCACGGTGATCAAACACCAGGTAAAATATCAGTCCCTTTTTTTTTTTTTCCTACTTTGAGAGAAAATATTTTTTTTTCCTGTCAAGTCTGAAATATTAAATTTCAGGAACTTCAGCTCAGTTTTCATCCCAGGCTTCCCTCTACAGTCATTTGCAGATGAATCATTCACACCTTTCCTTCTCTCTCCCTATCTGTCTTCTCCTCTCTCTTTCCTGGGTTGGATCCTAAAGTAATATCTTTATTCCAGAAGGGCACTTTCTCCTGTGTTTTTCTGGCCTAAACATCAACCTGGTTTCAGTGGGTATGAGTCTCCCAGACTGAGACCCATTTTCCCTCCGTGCTTAAAGGCACCAGTCTCAATTGCTCGGTTTCCAGTATTCTTAGTGAGAAATCTGATCATATACTCATTTTTTATTGTTTGCAAATAATCTATATATATATTTGTTCACTGGAACTTTTTCAGATCTTGTCTTTAAACCCAAAGTTCTGGGATTTGGTATTTATGTGCTTTAATAAGGGTTTATTTCAACCATTAAGCTGGGCCTTCAATGTATATCTTCCTTCTGGAAATATATGTTCTGAGGATATTTTGTATAGTATTTATTTGATATTGCTCTACTGTCCATTTTCTCCCCTCGACTTTCTGATAGTTTAACTTTCCAGCTTGAGTCACTAATTTTCTTTATAAAAATATTATTTGTCATCTCTTTGTGATTTTTTCCCACTTTTTGAGAGTTATCTTTGAGATCTTAATTGTAACTTCTGGCATGTTTGCCTGTGTGTGTGTGTGTGTGTGTGTGTGTGTGTGTGTGTGTGTGTGTCTTCCTGGTCTTGCATGCTTTTGAATTTTGAAAAACTGTTTCTGAAATTCTGTGATTGTATTGATGCTTTATGTAGCATCTTCTCTTTCCCCTTTGGAGAAATGAATGATGGTTTTGGAGCTGTTTCCACCTGCTATCTGTTTCTACAGCTTCCGGTTTCTTTTTTTCTTTGTTAGAGGTTTTTACAAAGTCCTCTTTTCATTAAGTCTGTGGATATGGGCATATTTGAGAATGACATATGCACATACAGTGCATAGAATGTATACTGCTATGCATATTTAAGTCTTTAAAAAAATTTTTTTTGTTGTTGTTATTGAAAGACCATTATCTTATTTATTTATATGCAGTGCTGAGAATCAAACCCAGTGCCTCACACATGCCAGGCAAGTGCCCTACCACTGAGCCACAGCTTCAGCCCCATATTTAAGTCTTTTAAATGAGTGAATACCACTATAGAATGATCAGTTGGGGACATAACACTTTCAGGACCCAACTTTCTCTGTTCCACTCTGCTCACTTAGGGATTTCCACCTTCTAAAAATTTGTCTTGTCTATCATTGTCTCTTCTTTGTCATTTTTAGCTTAAAATTTCTACATTTTATTTTATTTTCATATACTACCAATGTCCTGTGAGATATCATAAATCTTGTATTAAATGATGGTAGGGTGTTATATTTTACATTTCTGCACTGTGGAAGAGAACATCAAGCAGTGAACTATTAGTTCTACTTGAAGAGAGGTATCTGGGCATGGTGCCAAGAAAATACTTTGTAAAGAGGTTGACCCTGGGCTAAGTCTTGAAAGATGCAGATTTTATTTTCTGGCTAGATAAGAGGCTGAAGAGCATACAAAGAATATGGTAGAAAAAGGATGAAGTCATAGGCCATAACACAGCATGGCCTTTTCCACAGAACTCTGAGTTGGAGCAGCATATGTGGGCAGTGGCTGAGTGTGAGGAAAAAGGTCCTGAAGCCCATTAGTTCAGGTCACAGAATTCCACATGCTTTATTATGAGGCCCTCTGCAAAGCACCACGAGCAATAAAAATGAGTGAGACCCCATTTCTCCTTTAAGCAGCTCATAGTTTAAGAAGGAAGAAAAACTATACAAATAAATAGCAATCATGTTGGACATAACCATGTGAATCAAAATGTGTTTTCCAAGGAAAAAGAGATTTGTATCTAATTGAGAGAAATGGTTTAATGGAGGAAGAAGCATTTATAAAACGCCTCAGATTTAAATAAAAGGAGTCTTTTTTTTTTTTTTTTTTTTTTTTTTTTTTTTTTTGGTGGTACCAGGGATTGAACTCAGGGGCACTCGACCACTGGGCCACATCCCCAGCCCTTTTTTTGTATTTTATTTAGAGACAGGGTCTCACTGAGTTGCTAAGTGCCTCGCCGAGGCTGGCTTTGAACTCGCGATCCTCCTGCCTCAGCCTCCCAAAGTGCTGGGATTACAGGCGTGCGCCACCACGCCTGGTTTAAAAGGAGTCTTGAAACAAACTAAGATGGAAGGGAATAGAATGAGCACAAGCAGGGTGCTAGATAGAAAAAGATAACTGAGGAAGAGTGGGCACTCCTAGTTGGTTGGTATGCAAGCCAGAGAGGTCTGGAATGTATGTGGTCTGGGCCATGGTGTGCATGTCCTTGAATGCCAGGCTGAGCAGTCTATGCTTACTTCTGTAGCCATGAGGGCATGGGCACCAGGTCAAACATATCAGAAATGATGACAGACATCCCTGACATGAACTCGTGTCTCTTCTTTGTTTCTGATCAGTGGCTTCTTTACTTTTTGAGCATGAACAACCTTGAATCACAGTGGTAGCCTCTCCATTTGTTTTTCTCTGTATGTTCATCTTCCCCTTCAATTCATTCTTCACATATTATCCAATGAGCTTTAAGAGTACAAATTCAATAACATACTTCCCTGCTTTGAAGAGTTGGCCACTCCACATGCTATGACATTCACACCTGTCTCTCGGGCTTGCACTTGCTGTTTTGTACTATACCAGCAACCATTCTCCAACTCAGAGACCTTGTCATTTGTTTTTTTACTGACTCCACAAACCCTAGCAAAGTGAATGGCATGCAATAAATACTTGATGAACATTTGTGAAATGAAGATATGAATAAATAAGTGATTATTTGAAATGCTTCTGCTCATCCTCATACATGAACTCCTAGAATTTTGAGTGGATCTATGAGAACCTTTTGCTTTAACCAAATCATTTCTTTCATGTTTTAATTCTTAATTATATCCATAAATAATTAATGTGCTACACTGTAAGCTCCACAAGGGAAAAGACCAGGTCTTTGTCTTTAAACATTTCACACTTGGTGTCTTAACCACAGTAGCTGCTCGATAAATATTTCAAAGACACCTGCATGCTGAAGAAAGTTAACGTAAGGAAGAAAGAGATAAATGGTAGAACCCTTTCTTTTCTGGAGGTAGAAGACTTGTTTCTATTCATTCATTAAACATTTAACACACTGCTGTTAATTATTATTCCTTATCCTGGCTCTGCTCATAAGTGAGGCTTTGACCTTAGGCACACATTTACATTTCTGCATTTCCATTTTTTAATCTGCAATGTAGGAGTAGTATTGCTCGAAGTATGATCTATGGACCAACTGATTCAGAATTCTTGAGGGTGCTCATGCAACATTCATTTTCTTGGTCTGTACTTGAATCTCCACCTGCTCGGCATCTCTGGGACAAGGACATAGGAATCCAAATTTTTATCAAGATTTGTCTGTGATTCTTAGGCAGACTGAAGTCTGCGAAGTACCAGTGAAGGGTTGTATTAAATGATCTTCTTCTATGATTCTGAATTCTCCTTTGTAGCTGAAATAGTGTATATTGGCCATCTGGCAAGAGAAAGAGAGAGCTATATTCTTTAGTTATTGCTCATGTAGATTGCTATTGCAGGAAGTTACCTAGTAATTCTTGTCAGCTGCTAAGCAATGTGCTGTTTCATGTGAGTAATGGTCTATTCTTTGCATTATATTGTATTAAATTACATTATTTCTCATGCTTTGCGTCTCAGGGAAAAATAAAACTGTGGTATGGTAATTTCTCTTAGGAAATATTTCTGTTTATATAGATCACATAGTTCATGAGTCAGATTCTTCAGACTCTTTTGGGGAGTAAGCCATGTATTTTAGAAAGCTGCATTAAATTCTTCCAGCTATGGGTTCAACTTAATATGCTGGTGCTGTTTATTCTGCAGTGTGATTTCAACAAAGGAGTGTGAGTGTGGGAATTCAGTGGTCAGTGAGGACCCTTGAAGACACAAGGGACAGAAGGTGATTCTCTATTGAGCAAGAATATGTGATACAAAAAATGAAAAATAATTGCAAAAATCCAAAGAAAATAATAATTTCTCTCTCTCTAGAAAATTGGGGTAGAAAGCAAACCAGATGAGCAATAGATGCCATCAACATTTCCATGGGACCAAATGGTGGCACAGGTGTTAGGAGTGGGGTAGAAGTGGACTCAGGAGGCAAAATAACCTTTTGCTGGAAAAATTCACACACACAAAAGGAATTAATTTCTGTCTGCTTCCAAGCTTTAGCATATTTTATGCCATTGCAGAAAATTCTCTCACAAGCTGAAGATATAAGCAAAGGCACTGCTAAGAACATGTTTGGACATTCAAGGAAAAGATAACTCTAACAATGATCTTGTGTGTGATGGAAAAGGCGTCTTTAGACTGAGACTGACCAGCAATTAAATGTCTGTATGCTGTCTACCCATTTAATGTTTGAGACACACACATGCGTGCATGCATATACATTAGTCTTTGTTAATTAAACTCCTTAGTATAAGTTGGCTGAGAATTCTTGTCTTATGTTTCAGACATCTCCACAAGTACAGAAAATCACTCAATAGTAGCTCTGAAAATTAATTACATTGGGAAGCTCATCAAAACTGGCATTTACAAATAAACTAAACAATTATTACCCAGAGTAACACAATGACACTTCATGTTGGTGTCATGATTTAGCCATTTATAAATCGCTCTGTCATCCTCAGTCAATACTTCGCTTCATCTCAGGTAGGTTTTATTTCCCAACACTCCATGAGTTATAAGTGAGTCACCCAAAGTGAAAATTGCTACTTGTTTGGCATAGATGAGTGTGAGAAGTGGTTATTCACCCTTTTATCAGAGAAGGTCTTTACCAAGCTTCTTTCATGTTTTGAAGGTCTCTGGAAACTGTGAGGTCCTGAATGGCAGGCAGAACCCTGAATTTCACCCTCACAGGTGGGGTAGAAACAGAGTATAAGAAAAATGTTAGTACTCCTCCTTTAAGCTAGCCAGCACCCAGGGGAATCATTACTTGGGAGTTCTGGAATTGGTCAGGCCTGGTCAATCCCCTTTCAGTGAGTAGTGAAATAGCTGTTGTGAGCATCTGCCCATGTTCAAGACTGTGCCTGCTGAGATGGCCAATGGCAGCACTCCTTTTCCAGCACCAACTCACCTGGGTGTACTGCTGCTCTGCAATTGGATATGAACTGTTATGCACTTTAGCAAGGCCACTGGCTAATTTTCCAGTCCGTATTTTATGTTACACTGAAGCATTGAAGATACCCAAATGCCTGGTTCCCAGGATGTCTAATGAGAAGTGGGGCAAGAGTCTGGTTCTGACTTCCCTTCTCTTGTGCTAATGGCAGAGCTTGAGTATCCATGCTTTTGAATAGACAGGGGCACAGTGTGAACTCCTAGCTGAGGAAAGAAGAATGTTGCCGGATGAGAGAGATTTGGAAGGAATGTCTTCAGTAACCAGTGAAGGGCATCGAATAAGGACAAGCTAAGTTTAATTGCCACATTGAGGGAGAAGCTGAGCAGTCAATTCTGAAGGTGATCAGCATTTTACAGTGTGTTTATGACTTTCAGCTTCCAGAAATATTAAGCTACTTAGTGAACACCTTGACAGCAAATCACAGAGGAACCAGAAGAAGAATCCCCCGCTGAGAGTTCCTTTCTTGTTTCTACTGTCACCCAAGATTGAGTGATCTGTCTGTGGGAAAAATAACACCTGGGCGCCAGTCTGCCCAGCATAAAAGAGAATCCCAGGGTGCTGTGCCATGTCTTCCCCAGTTCAGGAAGATATACGAAGGAAAGAGTTATACCTCTAATGTTTCCACTAAAAGCCCCAATTTTCCTTCTTAATGTCTGAGAGCAGAGTGTAAAGACCTACAACTGCACTGCAGTGTAGAAATACATGAGCTGTGAAAAAGCAGTTCTTTGCAAATTGTGCGTCTTCTCTTTCCAATGTGCAATAGGTCATCTGGATGTAAAATTCAGAGCTCCAGAAAGTCATGTCTTTCTGCAGCCTATCTCTCATCTGGAAACCTAATCACCTCTGCTATGGTGAATCTAGGTCCCTAGGCTGGGTGTGACTTTCCCGGGGCTTAGACCTCCAGGCACAGCAATACCCAGCAGGAACAGATGGACTTCTAAACAGCCAAACAGTAATTTCCTAATGCAAGTGCCGGGAGCTGGAGCCAAGCACGTTTCAGTTCTTAGCCTCCCTGTGGTGTAGAGATTGATGAACGGAACATGAGGTTTTCCAAGATAGTGTATGCAAGCAACCTACTTATAGCAGGCTCTTCTCAAGTGTCACCATCTCTCTCTGCTTGGCAAATGGAGACCAGCCATTAGTGAAATCACTCAACAGTAACCTGCACAGTAGAAGATAGAAAGCTTGAGAGGCTAAAGCCTCAGGTGGACAGTGTAGAGGACAATTTAAACACACCAGATGTGTCCTCCTTTATTTTGTGTTTAGTATGACTAATGCATGGGACTTAATCCACACTTACATTTAAAGGAGACAGTGCTTATAAAAGCACGTGAGAAAGTATCCTGCACACAGAAACACTGCTAAGGTAATTACTAGTAGAAAAATCTTAATGTGAAAAGATGTAGGATGAGCCCTGATATTGCAATTATATTAATTATTTTTATTATTATTACCATCAGTATGGCTATTGTCATGTTTGTTAAATAAGAGATCACAAGGTAGCACAAGACAGAAGAAAGACACATCCAAGACTAAAAATACTGAACAAAAATCAATTCTTGAAACACCAACACCTATACTATTGCTCTTTGAAAAACAGCTTTGGGCAATGTAATAATTTCCTAAGAAAGTCTCACTCAGTAATGGGTTTTCTACAATCAGATGAAATAGGCAGATAAGTTCTTTCCGTATCCCTCTAATCCTATGCTATACTGGACTATCTCTTCTACCTTAGCTATTGTTACCCTTGTGCCCCCAGGTTACACCCTCCTGAGTTCTATAAAGAGAACATAAGCCACTCACAAAGCTTATGTGGGATGCACGATAATAAATGATAATAAACGCAATTTGTAAAATTGCAAGTGTGTTGGGAAGGCGTATGTGGTGACAGCAGAATGGGGGTGCTGGCACACATAGTTTCAACTACAGATCAGGAGCTGAATGCCTTTGAGAGTCTCCTATGAAGCTCTGAGCTTCAGTTAAAATAGGGATGATGATAATACCAACTTCTCAGAGATATTGAGGAAATTAAATGAGTGAATGTAGGCAAAGCACCTACAGCAAAGCAGCAGCTCAACAATGACATATATATTTTTTTCTGCTAGTCGTCCCTAATTAGCCCTCTTAAGTGTGCCCTTTAGGACATCATCCTTAACTTCTATCTCCTGTGCTCAACACTATTTGTGTCCAACTCACGAATGTCCTTCTACTTAAATTTTAAGATAATGAGAAGGCTAGTAATGAACAATATCTAACTAGAGATCTTGGTCAAAAATAGGAAATGTGGAGAGGATCAAAACTCGCAAAACAAACAAGCCAATACATATACAAAAAATTCTCTGTTTCTCTAGTGGCAGAGAGAGTACAAATTAACAAATAAATTTATAATCACCAAAATGACATGTTCTAAAAAAGTTATAATGCTTACTAAGGGGATGACAAGAAACATGGTACATGTAAATGGAAACATGAATTGTTACATAGGTTTTGGAAAAAAACTCCCATCTTTCCTCCCCTCCTTTCCCCCAAGTGCATACACACACATACACACACACACAGGCCTATGTGCACACACACATGTACACATGCATGTATAAGCATGTATGTTTTGCCCCAATGGTCCCATGTCCCCTACCAAGGGATCTGTCTCAGAAATGGAAACAACAGTGCAAGGATGTTTTCTAGAACTGAGTGATAAAGACCTATAAACAATGCAGAATGTGGATGTAGTTCAGTGATACAGCACTTGTCCAGCATGCAGGTTCAGTCCTAGCATCACAAACAAAAGAACAGTTTTGATTTTATGGTACATGTACTGGTGAAAGTTGGATCTGTAACAATTGACTTGATGAATTTCCATAATATATCAAGTGAAAATAACAAGATATAGGAGAAATTATTCTACTATAGAAGTGGCAGAAATACCTCTAGTATCCATCCATCTATGACTATGTGAATAAGCCCAGGTTGAGTCATCACTAATCTAAAAACCCAATATCAAAAATACTCCAAAATCTAAAATTTCTTTAGTGTTGACATGACACCACAAGTGAAAACATCCACATCTGACCTCATGTGTTTGGTTTTGGTCAAGATGCAGGTATACCAAAAATACTGTAAAAAAGTACTTTCAGGCCTTATGTATAAAGGCATATATGAAAAACATTTTTTTTTACGTAGATGTGGGTACCATGCTAATGATATTCCATTTCATACATACAAATTCTAAAGCCCCCAATATCTTAGATCTGAAATAGTTCTGATTCCAATAATTACATAAAAGATACTCAACCTGTATATGAACATGGAGAAGTTGATAAGACAGGATCCACAGGATAGCTCTATTATTTACCTATGGCAAAACCAAAAGGCAAGATATTATATTTTATAAGAAACCCTACATTTATGTTAAACCACACATATATGTGTATATAAAGAGATGCCTAAAAGAATCACCACCCAAGTATTAATGACAGTTGAAATGATAATTTTCTTATTTATTTTTGTCTTGTGGGGTATTTTTTATTGAGCAGGTATTATTTATGTAACCAGAGAAAAACAAATTTATGTGGAGAGAGAAACAGACACACACACACACACACACACACACACACACACACACACACACACACACAGAGAGAGAGAGAGAGATAGAGAGAGAGAGAGAGAGAGAGCACACAACGCCCAGATGGCTAATTCCACAAGGTGAATCCAAGAATAAGGAATGACCTTTAGAAACCTTTTCAAATTTGTTTCAAATCCTGGAAAAACTTAGGAAATGTTGTAGGTTGAGTTATTAAAAACGCAGAATCTGAAATGAAATTCATGTGCAGGATACTTATCAGGGAGAGGTATTAGGAAGACACACAACTAGAGAAGGTAGGAGAGAAAGCAGGAATGGACAGAGTTAGAGCCTGAGCTGTCCTGCGGGTCCAGTGATAGGCTTGGTCACTTCCATTAAGGGCTCTGGAGCTGGAATGGCACTTTAGAATTGTCCTGGGATGATCTGAGATGGCCAGATATATATAATTGCCATCCCCACATAGATTGGTCATAGGCTTGGTCACTTCCATTAAGGGCTCTGGAGCTGGAATGGCACTTTAGAATTGTCCTGGGATGATCTGAGATGGCCAGATATATATAATTGCCATCCCCACATAGATTGGTCATAGATGCAGGTGTCCATAAGTGCAACTGAGGCCATTCCTAAAGGGACTGATGCTGAGGGTGGTCTCATGATGGCACTTGCAGTACTTGGGACTTTAAGTCCTTTACTGAAGGGGGACCTCCAAGATTGTATCTCACTGCCCTCCAAGGATGCCCCCAGTCTTCTTAATAGGCCAGGAATTCTGTCTGACCTGGCTGAATTTAGGCTGCTTTTGCAAGAACAAATTCTGGGTTCAATTCCACAGCACAACTGATTTGTCCTGACAATAGGGTTCATTTCATTTTATTTTTTTATGGAATCGTACAGTTCTGAGAGCAGCATTCTATCAACCAGACATAAGTGTTTACTAACCTCTTACCATGGACCAAGCACTGAGCTGGGTTCTGCATGGAGAGCAAAGATAATTGAAGCTAGTTCTCCTTCTCTCTCAAGGAGTTTACAAGGGAGATAAAGCATGTTACACAACCTCAGCTCTATAAGGCAATGACTGATAAGAGCTGTGATACAGGTACAACAAAGTGCTAATTGAGGGATAGTGCTAAAGGAGGGATAGCATCTCAGTGACAAAGCACATGTGTCCTGAAGTGAGCCAGGCAGAGGACCTTAAGAGCTAGTTCACATTTTCAGATATAGCAGAGCAGGCTTGCAAACAGCAGGCAGCTCAGGTGTTGTGAAAGAAATTAGAATATATATGTTCAGATTATGTTTCTGCTCTTTTGTTCATGAATTTAGGGCAAGTTGTTTAAAACTGTATAAACTGCATTTTCCCTGTCTTGCAGGTTTGTTTTATGATAACATTAGGTAATATCAGGTGTTATGCAAGATGCTTTGAGGATGACAGAGAACAAGGACACTTTGTAAAGAGTTAAGTGCTACACAAATTTGAAGTACACTCGTTGTTATTTTGCTAAGTTGTGGTTTATTCATCCGTGAGATTTTCAATGAGTTTCCCAAGAAAATCAATTTCATGGGATTTTGTTAGGTGACATGCTCCGATGGCTTCCCACGGAATTCTTAGGCATTTTTGAAACATAAGAGCTGTCATCACAATATTATAGTAGTTAATTAATGGAATTACATAATAAATGTATGAAATATTAGATGTGAGAGACTTTTACATTAATATGATAATTCATGAGCAAATTCCAACAGCATGTTTTTCCCTCATCCTAAATCCTCTTCCTCGATCCTTTTCTCAAGCAACTGTGCAGTCTTGTGGATGCTATTACTTCTGTGATCAGCATCTCAATATTTCCTGAGACTCTATTAAATGTGCTGAATCTTGGAGGCAGCAAAAAATTTCCTTTTAACTAAGTCTCCAGCAAAAAGCCCTTCCTTCTCCCCTGGCACTGGCCATGATTTTGCATCTTTTCCCCTGGTCCCTTGCTTTTTCTCCTCATCTTAAGGCAGAGGTGGTCTCAGAGTCATACTAGGAAGAGGAAGAATGACCTTTGAACCTCCTTGTTCTTAAATCTCCATCAATGGATCCCTCCCCAGGTTACTCCTGGAGGTTTATTATTTGAGATAGTTGTCCTTTTCTAAATCTGGAGTGATGCATGGTGTTTGGTGCTAAAATGCACTGGTTTCATCCACTATTGTTTCCATCCCATCAGTGTGAATAACAACACAGTAAAAGGCTAAAAACATTTTACCATTATTATGAAAATTGTTTTGACTGCATGGATCTGGATCCCTTGAAAGGGCCAGGGAATCTCCAGATATTTACCTGCCAAACATTGAGAATGGCTGATCTAAGTTCTCTTTGCCAGTTGTGGTTTGCGAATGGGTATGTGATGGAATTCTTGTTAGTGAGACCTGAAAGAAAGAAAACTGCTTGGGGGAACTGCTGAGGAAGTATGAGGTGCACATCTTCTTCTTTCCTTGGGTTATGTATTGTGAGGTCTACATGTGACTCCTGGGAATGCCAGAGCCATCTTGGGACCACAAAGGGAACCAACCTATAAGATGAAGTAAATGCAGAAGGTGAGGAGCAGAGAGAAGAAAAAGAATCTGCATTCTTGGTGAAATTGTTGATCAAAACAACATACCCAAGATAATAAGTGTCTTTGATTTTTGAGAGAATTTGAAACGGAGTTTGCTTTATGTGAGTTAATTTGAACAAGTGTGCATGCACAAGTAATATGGAACTTGAAGCTTAAGGTTGGGGGTGAGACCAGTATGAGGTTGAGCTACTGAAGGACATACATGCAGAGCAGGATAAACCCAAGGAGACTATAACATTTGTCTAAAGGGTGATCACCAACTCTTTAGAGATAAAAAATGGAGATGGAATATACAGATATTCCTGTATATTCTCTATAGTTTCCTGCAGATACATAACTTAAGATTCTAAATAACTTATTACAGAGTGTGAGTTAGTTGTCCTCAATAAATCCTACTGTCACTTTTATAAGATTCCAAGCAAAAGTATTTCTGTAGGCCTGGACTTATGTCTATAGTACTCAGACGATGAGCTCAAGAAAGCAAAATTTTAAAAAACCACTTCCCTTTTAGAGAAGTTCTGTCAGAAAATGCTCTTGTAATGGAATAATTAAATGTGAATTCTTCAGCATTTAGATTGCTAGATCATAAGAGTTACTGGAGGTAGGATGGTGTTTTGATGGTCAGTGAGAAGGGGATTGATTCTGG
Organism: Tamias sibiricus; assembly: GCA_025594165.1. Classification (NCBI taxonomy): domain Eukaryota; kingdom Metazoa; phylum Chordata; class Mammalia; order Rodentia; family Sciuridae; genus Tamias; species Tamias sibiricus. Next base: position 134,134,579 of record CM046663.1, on the reverse strand, counting down.
GTATAGTCAGATTGCTCAGAGAAGGTAAATCTGGTGCATTGCATAAGGAGTTTTCTCTGGGTACTCAAGAAGCATTATGACTAGGAAGGAGGGCATCAATATGTTGAAAAGCTATTTCTTTCCACTTTCAATTATGTAATTGTATTAGTCAGAATATGATAGGCTCTGCTTCAGTAACAAATGAACTCCCAAAGGCTCAGTGGTTTAGAACCAGAAACTCATGTAAATCTATGGCAGGTTAGAGGTACTCTCTTCCATTTACTTGGAAGATTTTCTCTATCTTGTAGGCCACTGTCTTAACATGTGACCTCCACATTTATTGCCAAAGGAGATGAAAAGCCTATAAATGTGGCACATGGGTTTTAATACACATAGCCCAGAAGACACTCATATCACTTCCCCTTTTATTTGATTGGTTAGAACTAGTAGAGAACCCTGCATAACTTCAAGGTGACTTCTAATCTGCTCAGGAAGGAAAGGTGAAAAAAAGACATGGCTGAGAATAAGTAATTTCTACTGATGCCTACCATTTTCATTGCACACTTAATTACTTCCTTAAGATACTTCAAATTGCCATGGAAAGAGTGCATCCTCTGCTTAGTTCAAGATCTTTCAGTGATTTGGATAGTCTTCTCCATTATGTCAAGACATGGCATGTCTTAGTCTAGTGACCTTTGAACTAAAGAGAGAAGTTTATCTTGTCCCAATACATTAGTGGAGAAGGGACATGTACAATAAATAGTCTCATTTAGAAAGAAAAAGAGTAGGAGTAATTCACAGTAGTCATTCATCCACCAAAATAAATAAATAAATAAATAAATAAATAAATAAATAAATAAATAAAATCTGAAATTCTGCAGTCTTTCTATTTAAATTTCACTGGCCAGGATTATTTTATTGTCCTCAACTACCTATGATGACCCAGAAAAGTCAGCAGAAGAAAACAAGAGCCTGCACTAGAATACTCTATCACTGTTACTCGAAGTCAAAGCAATATTTTAATGTAAACCACAGAACTTGTGTACATACTAATATGTGTGTGTGTGTGTGTGTGTGTGTGTGTATAATTTTTTTTTTTTTTTTTTTTTTTTTTTTTTTTGGTACCGGGGATTGAACTCAGGGGCACTCGACCACTGGGCCACATCCCCAGCCCTTTTTTTTTTTTTATATTTTATTAGAGATAGAGTCTTACTGAGTTGCTAAGTGCCTCACCATTGCTAAGGTTGGCTTTGAAATCACAATCCTCCTGCCTCAGCCTCCCAAGTGCTGGGATTACAGGCGTGCGCCACCACACCCAGCATTGTGTACATACAATATTTAAAAACTTATTTTTAGATGTTCAGATTGTAAAATTCTGGATACATTCATCAAACCTAAACTTCTCATGTCTTCGTAATTTTCTTTGCTTGTGCACTAAGAAGGTCCCTGTTGTCTTACTGGATACCTCAGCATCGAGGAATGCTGGAAACACCATCTGAATTACTGAAGAGACATTCATCTCTTTCAGTAATTCACCTAGTGCCAGTGCAGGAGAGGCAGATGACCAAGTCATCTATATCTCAGTGTTGTGGTCCTTTCATCAACTCTGAAGCTAGGTCTAGAACCATCCCTGGCCTCAGAGCAGTATTGTTAAGGCATCTCAGACCCCTAAATGAAGAAGCGTGTTTGAGGCTATATGAATACTTATAGAAAGGTGTCATAAAAAATAATATGTAGCAAATATCTGGAAATCACTTGTTCCACAGATAGTCCAGATGCTCCACAATGTCATTGAATTTTCTTTGTCTCTTTCCAGTTTGTTCTGCTCAAATTGTAATGATCCTTTCTTTTTGTCATTATGGCTAGACCAGCTCTAAACATTGTGTCCCCACAGGACAAAATCTAAAAGCAAGAAGGCAGAGGTGGAAGGGTGGGCTGATCTCTTCTTATAGTTCCATCTTTTATCACAGATAAAAATCATCTCCAGAAGTACTCAGCCATTTTTTCCTTATGCTCCATTGGCCAGGATGGAGACATATGCTTGCCCCTAAATGCAATCAAGAAGGAAAATAAGGTTACTATGATTCCCCTTAGACACACTGAAGAAACCCCCAAATGAGGGTCTGGCAAAAAGAAGAAGAGGAAATTCCTGCTGAGAGCCAATGAATAATGCTTGCCACACCCCTTCCCATCTCAAAGCTGCTACACTATGCAGAAATCAGCAGAAATCATACATCATTAAGCTATCTGCTTCTGAGGTTAAGTTGGCAACTGCAGGACTGACTGAGCTACAGAACATGCTTTTAAGAACAATTATAGATGACCTGCCTAAAAAGACATTTTAGATTAGAGTGTCACTTTAGAATACTGACAGGTAGACTTCAGACTGGAGTTATGAAAGAAGGTGAATGTGCGAAAGGATGTCAGAAATCATCTGCCCAACACTCCCTTTAGATCTGAGGTAACTGTGAGTCACTGGCTTTCCTGAGCCCCACACTGATTTTCAGGAAGAATGTGACCTGCCCTTCTAAATAATCATGAAGGAGGTTGGGTCCACTTTAGCTAATTGACTTATTAATCTTAAAGAAACAAGAAGTGTACTTAATCATGGGCAACAGGGACAGTTCTGTTCTGGACAACTCTTCTCCATTAGAAAGGAGGCTGGAGCCAATGCTGCCTGAGCTTTGATGGTTAGTTTGCTTTGGATTTGAGGTGTCTGAAGACTGGAGTTCTTGATGTATAGTTGAGGGATCCAGCTGGATTCCTCCACATTTTATTTGCTCTGCAGGGAAACTCACGAAGCATGAAAGTTTTCATTATCTTCTGTAACACTTGAGGCTGAACAATTATGAATGTTTTGGTGTTGAAAATAAAATTCTTGAATTTTTATGTATTTTTTTCTCTTTATCTCCACATAATTTTTTCCCATGGTTTTCTGATGGAAAACCAGAGATGAAGATTATCGGAAAAAATAAGAAAATATTTTCTTTGGAAGATAGAAAGGATTATTCTAATTTTTTCTCATTCTTTTTTAAAAACAAGTTCTCCTGTAATCTTTTGGTTTGGAGGCTTGGGGTGCCTGTGACTTTGGAAGTCTAAGAAGGGACGGGATGGGCTTCAAGGACTGGAGATTGGTAGCTTGCTTCCTATTGGCTTGTACTGAAAGTCTGATCTTTAAAAAGGAGAAATAAATTTTAAAAAGAAATAAAAAAGAGAAAAAAACCCAGAAAATTGTACCTTCTATATTGGGTACAATAAATAGGCTTTATCTCACATGCTGACTTTGAGAAATTTGTAACAATGGCCACAGGCACCATGTTGAGGATTAAGAGGCTTGGGCTTCTCTGGGGAGAGTGCTGGCAATGACAGATGTAAGTAGAACTCTCCAACAGTGCTGGTGGGAGTATAATTGGTACAACCACTTTGCAAAACAGTTTGCTATTATCTTGTAAAGTAAAATTGTATGTCTTCCTATCTGGTGAGTCTACCCTTCATGATCTACTCTAGGAAACTTTTTGATGGGCACGGAATAAATTATATAAGAACATTCATAATAGAATTGTAATAGCCAAACCTGGAAACAATCAAAATTTTCACTAATTGATACATAAATTGTAGTTAGTTTATACGGTAAAATAGTATAAAATGATGGCCATAAATGAATTATAGCTGCATGCATCAATGAAATAATTTGGCAAACATAATATTGTTCAAGAAAAACGTCTCAAAAGAAAATATCTAACAGGTTGTCATTTGTGTAAAGGTTAAAAATGGGCAATACAAAACTAGGTTATTTAGGGATTGTCTTAGTCTGTTCCTGCTGCTGTAACAAAATACCTCAGATTAATTTGTAAATAATAATTAATTTCCCTTATCTATATAGGCTGGGAAGTTCAAGTACAAGACAGCAGCAGATTCAGTATGATATGGGCTCCCTCTCTCCTTCCTAGATTGCCTTCTCTCTGTGATCTTGCATGGCAGAAGGGGCCAAAGAGCAATCTCTCTCTGGCCTCTTTTGTAAGGGCATTAATCTCATTTATGAGAGCAGAACCTTCAAGACCTAATAATCTCCTAAAGGCCCAACTTCTCAATACAATTGCATTGGGGATTTTCAACATATGAATTTGAGTGGGACATAGACATTTATACTATACCAGGGATGTGTGTGTAGGTGGTAAAACTACAAAAAGAAGAAACAAAATAATTATCACAGAAGCTGGTGCTGTTTCCTGAGAAAGCAGTGAAATGAGGCACATCATCTGAGAGGCCCTTATAAGCTGTTATTGATGTTTTAATTTTTAACCTAAGTGGAGCATAGATTATTGATTGTTATTTGTTATTATATAAACTGCAATGTATGTTATATAAATATATATGTATATACATATACTATAATCTGTTATATAAGTTACTTATATATGTATATACAATTCTCCATATATGATATGCTTCAACATTCTTTAGAAATATTTTTTAGTTGTCGATGGACCTTTATTTCATTTATTTTATGTGGTGCTGAGATTGAACCCAGTGCTTCACACATGCTAGGCAAGCGCTCTTCCACTGAGCTACAATCCCAGCCCCAAACATTTTTTAAAGTACTGAAATCTGCTATTGATATTGGGGTAAGAAAGGGGCATGCACCATGCAAAGACCAACACTCTTCAATGTGGGCCTTTCAGTTCATCAAGCTAGAAAAATGTCAGAATTTTGGGGAGAATCCCTGTTCAAGAAAAAATGCAGTGTGTTTGATGGTTCTTTATGATCCTTTGGGAAACTCAGGCTTGGTACAGGTAGCCCTGAATATACAAGGGCCAGATGAGATAACATCCTCCAATATTTAGGGAAAAATAAAAATAATTTACAGGTTTAAAGGAAGGAGAATATTTAGTGGCTAAGGTTGGATGGAGCATTCTTAACACTGTTGCAGATATATTAAGTTGATTATTTTTTCTGATTATACTTGCTGAAGTAGCATATTTTATGTTAGATTTTTCAACCAGGATTCCCCAGAATAATTAATCAGTTTGCCAGCAATTCAATTGAGGGTTGGAAGGGTGCCTGATTCCATTTTCTCCTACACTTTTCTGCAGGGAATGTAAACATGAAAATTTTCCTCTCTGACAGGAGGAAGGTGCCAAGGACAAAACAGAACTTCCCAGACATCAGATGACTGCCTGGTTCACATATTCTCTCTCTCTCCAGTGAGCACAGGTCTAAAATTCTGCTCAAAGGGCTTATGTTTGTGTCTGTGTCCCACAGCTGCCTAAGCTTTTGGGTAAGAAGATCCTGGAGAGTTCAGAAGATGAACTATTATAATAACTGGAATTCTTCAAATGTATGTTCATTCTATCTGATATTGCATCTTAAGGCAGCTATTTTTCATTTATTAAAAACAATCCAGAGTTTTTAATACTGATAACTTGGGAACAGAGGAGGGAGGGTACTAGTACTAAAAAAGTGACCAGATTCCATATGCAAGATTTGTGGGTCATAGATCTGCTACCCATGTCTCACAGAACTTTTCCTGTGGGTCTTTGCAGCTAGGAAACAAATCATAAAACTTCTAGAAAGACCATTTTTAACTTGGCCATATTATAGGTGACAATTGATAGGCCAGTTTAAGGTGTCTATGTGGAAAAGGATTGGTTCACAAAACACTTCATCAACACAACTAATTTGAAGACTAAATTAATCCTATGCTCACAGTGGGCGATTGATTCTCGGTAAAAATTGATTGCTGTTTTGGAAGCAAGGAGCAAAGCCTTTTTTTCCTTTCTGCCATAATCAAAAGCAGGTTGTAGAGTTGACTTGGGAAATGAGTAAAGGGCACAATTAAAAGTGAGTTATCTGACTCATGTAATCACAGAATCTCAGAGCTGGAAGGGGGCCATCAGGGGATCACATACATAGTAATCAACTTGTGGAGGTGGGTGTGATTGTTAAAAAGTCCAGGACCCCAAGCTGACAAGGCTCACAGAGAATGGAGGTCAGAATCCTATATTTTAACCAGCTCCCCCAAGGATGCTGACAAAAGGACCCTGGAGTATTCCCTAGTCAACCTCCTTTGCAGGAGAGAGTACAGCAGCCAGCAATCTAATTCAAAGCAATAAGCATCAAGCACATACTACCTACTAGGCACAAAACGGAGTAAGCTGCCTTTCATTTTCAAAGGCTGATTGTTAAGATAAAAAGACTAACATAAACTGTTTTCCATATGCCAACAATTTATGAAAACACATTTATTAATAGACCCAAATATCTACATTGTCTTTCCAAGAGTACTTTAATTTACATTTAGCAACAGTTTACAAGTATAATTTTATATACAAAAAATTTAAAAAGCAATTATGAGAGCTGGTGTTACCCTCAGGCATCAGACGGGAACCCAGTTTGGTCAGGGAGCCTCCTCCAGAGCAGAGTAATTAAACAAGTTTGAATTCCAAAAAAAAAAAAAAAAAAGACTAACGTATTCTGAGCTTTTCCAGGACAAAGCTGGAGGGGGGTATGCCAGGGGAGGGGGGAATGGCTCCTTCTGCAGTATAAGGAAGGGGATGAGTGGTGTAAAGCTGGAATTATAAAGCTTCACAGGGGAGGAAACATTAGACATGAGCCTAGGGAGATGTGTTTTGGGGTGGATGCCAGGCATTTTCTAAGTGTGGGCATGAGTGTTCCTGTTTGGATAACATTGATAGATTAGTGTTCCTAGAATATAGGGTTCTCACATGTAATTATTGTTAGTAATAATAATTATAACTGTTATGATACTAAATACTCTATTTCATTTATTCTTTACAAGTTGGTATTGTTATCCCCATTTTACAGATGAAGCCTGTCAGAGAGGTTAAATGACTGGCTCAGGATCACACTGCTAGTTTGTTACAAAGATTGAGATTGACATTTAAAAGTGGGATTCTGAGGGTGAGATGAATTATAAAGTTAAAAATAAGCATGAGAGCTCCCCTGGATATTAAGTGAATTGTCCAGAGTAAACAGATACAGTCTATCTAGGATGATGATTTCCAATTCTGAAGGACTACCTTCATCCCATACAGGGGTAGAGCAGGAGAAGCAGATAGAGGTGGGCAAACTGGTTCTCATATAGAGGCTACTATATTATAAAGAAAGTTAAAATTAGTAAACAAACAGCATAGTATAAAATGAAATTTCTCTGGTACATATTAAAGCCTATGCTGTTTATGTAAGGTTAGAAATTGTGCCTTAAATATATTTAGTAATATGGCACTGAAAAACAGTCATGTTATCACAATTAAATTGTTCTCTTTTATCTTTTAAAATATGTTTAACTTCCTTAAGAAACTTTATATCAAAAGCCTTCTAGAAAAACCAAGTTGTAAAATGCTAACTCTCAGGCAGTTTTATGACTTGCTTTTCAGAATAAATTGCCAATATTTACTAGGAGAGGGATATTCTTTTGTGGTTATTTGTTCATCTACTCATCAATCAATGAGCATATATCAAGGAATTGCTACATGTTAAAGTACTGAGTTGTACATCACTTGAATTTACATCCAGGTAGAGCTACCAGAATATGAATATTACTGGAAAAAAGTTTCTCTCTCTCTCTCTCTCTCTCACACACACACACACACACACACACACACACACCAATCATGTTGTTAAGTTTTTTGATCAGGTTGTAAAGCAATGTAAAGCAATGCTAGCATTATAATTTTATAGACTAATTTTGACCATTTTGATACAGTTCCATACTTCGTTGGAAGCACAGATTGAACCATGAAGTTTGTCTCATCACTGTGATCCATCCTTTTAATCTAAAGCTATCCTTTATTCACCTGGAATATTTTTGTAAACCCAGAGGATATAAACAACTGAGGATGAACCCAGAAAATCTTATATTTACATGATCTTTTATACCTGAATGCCCAAGAAAGAAGTCAAGGGCAAAGGCACATGGCTTCGTTCCCTGGACCGGGGTCACTTGCTCTGCCCACCACCGCTTCTCAATCTCTTACTCCATAGACTCAAGATGCCACCTACTCATACTCCCTGCCTTAGCCAACTGGTATAGATTGACATCCTGATTCTTCCAGCTATATTCTGGAAGAGGGCTTTCAAGATGCAATGTGATTCAGTTGGAAACAGAAAGAAAACAACCAAGGACTTTTGTCCGAATAAAGAATGGTGTTCTAATGGACAGGAGAGTCTAGTGTTCAACAAGAGAATAAAAAGCAACACTTGATCAAATATAAGTAGGTAATTAATAAATACACACAGGATCATTTTGGTGTGCATTTTCTTCAGGCATCTCACAGCCTAAGAGGATTCTGACTGAAGACATGAAGTTCAAATAAATATCAAAGATAGGAAGTTTAAACACTGTAAGGTTAATAAGGCTTTTTCACATTTGTTACATTTTACATTGTACTTCTCATAGCTTAAGAACAGAAAAAAAACCTTTGTGTTTGCAGCATAGATTTGCATTTTAAATTTAAATGGCAGCAAAATATAGCATATTTTTAGAGTAATTTCTCATATGCTTTGAATATATAATTCATTAAAATGTACAGTTTAGGTAATACCAGAAGACCAGGGATATCAATTTTTAAGAAGAAAATTGAGTCTTATTCAGAAGCTTTTTTTTTTAATTTGAAATTGAAATGCACTCAATGGACATAATGTCACAATGCAAATATGTGTGGTTAATATGAAGGGAAATTACCAGCTTTTAATTAATAATTATGTAATTGATTTTTGCTTCATGAGATTGAAAAACTGTCAAAATTTATTAATACAAAATCCAAGCTTATTTTTTGTGGGCATACTGTATTCATCAACATAAGATTTGAACTTGTCAATGAAATGTATTTTTCCACTTAATGCAAGCTAAGTCACCATCACTTTTGGCTAATCATCACAGGTTACCTTGTGAGGATTAAATGAGTCTTTCAACAAATATTTTTGTATGCCTGCTATGGCACTATCTTGGGAGCTGGGGATCAGTACTAAACTCAACAGACAAAAAATTCTGCCTTCCTAGAGTTTAAAGATGTTTTACAGTTCATTAGACAAGGATGCAGGCTATAGAGAAAAAATAAAGTAGGTATGGGGAGGGCTGGGGCAAAGTGCAATTCATTTGAGATGAATGGGGAAAGCATCAACAAGATGGAAAGAATTTGAAGGGACTGAGCCACCATTTCATTTGAGCAAGTGTTTCAGGCAGAGGCAGTAGTAGGTGCAAAGGCTTTGAGCAGCACCTGCCTGGTGAGCTCAGAGTACAGTGAAGTGAGAATGTTCAAGGTGAGCTAAGGAGAGTAGTTGGAGGGGAGAAGGAGGAGGCAGCTCATCTAATGCCTTGAAAACACTCAAACCACCTCAGTGTTTACTCTAAAGGAGATCAAAAGTATCTGGAGGGCTCAGAGCAGAGCAGTGCCTTGTTTGGCTGGTACATTGTTAGTCATCGAGTAAGGGATGGAATTAGCATGGTTGGTGCCTGATGCATAGCACTTGCCTGACAGATGACCAAGCATGGGTAGGTCTTTTTGATGTTTTTGCCAGGTACAAGGACAGCATCTAAGCACTGAATCTCAATCCTTGCTTTCAGAGTTTTCCCAAGAGTCTCCAGCAGAGCAGCAGGAAACAGAGAAAGCCAATGTTCTGGTGGACACAATCCATTTTATCTGGTTTAGCCTGTTTGTTGGTGTCTGTTGGGAGCAGGATATCCTTACTCATGTTCATACTATTTTAATAACTCTACTATAACTCTCACTTGAGTTGAACAGAGAACATTTTGAAATAAATGTAAATAAATTTTGAGTGAGAAGACTGTGATCCTTCCTCCTTACCAAACTACAGCTGTGCCCCTCACTTGCTGCCTTTTAATACTTCATGATACCAAGGTTTTTCCCCCCCCTCAGGATCTTTGCACACCCTCTTCCTTCCCCATGAAGTGCTTTCCCTGCCACTATTGCCCTCACTCTTCTCACTCTTTATTCTTTCTCCTCCTTCACTCCTGAGTAAAATTTAATACAAGCTCCTGGAAAGGTTCAAGCTGATGCTTAAAGTAGCTTCACTCTATTTTCTTTCAGTATTTCTCTTTTCCTTCATAGATTGTATTATGATTTAAAAAAAAACAAACATGTTTATGGGCATGTGTTCTTAAATTATTTTCAATTATTAAATTATTTATTTCTTCTTATTTATTATCATTATGACTTGATTTTGTCCCTCCAAAACTCTTTTGTGTTTGAACCTTAATTTCCAAGGCACAACATCTAGTAATAGGACCTATTGGAAAGTTTTTAGTCATATACCTGGAGCCTCAACCTCTTCATGCAGGAGATGTTTAGTTCTCTCTGGACTTACTTTATTATAAAAGTGAGTTCTGTGCAGCACTCTCTCCCTTTCTTGGCATGTGATACTCTGCCTTATTATCATGCAACACTGAAGGCCCTAATCAGACACGGTTGCTGTGCCTTTGGAACTCATAGCATTCAGAATTATGAACGAAATAAACTTCTCTTTTTTATGAGTTACCCAGTCTGTAGTGTTGTTATAGGAACAGAAAATAGACTAAGACACAGAACTCCACAAGAACAGAATGAATATGTTTTATTATTAATGCCTAGCACACCACAAATACTCTGTAAAATGTTTGATGAAAGATGAAAGAACAAATGAATGAGAGAATTAATGAAAGGGAACTTCTTAGAGATATCAAAACTAGGATTTGTATTATTATTTTGGTGCCAAGCTCTGCTCTACTGATAGGGAGAGAAACCTTGAGGCCTAGATAATATTTCAGGATCAAGCACAAGCCTGGCACAGACTAGTCTCTAAGTCCCTTGTCACCCATGCTCCAGAAGACCAAACACTGTCTTAAATGGACCTCCCCTTGCCCAGGCAGATGAGTGGTTCCTCTGTTCTATTTGAGTCTACAGTATGTTGTGTCTTTATCGTCACATTTATCAAACTCACTTTACAGTAGTAATAAGTTGCTTAATGATGGGGATATGTTCTCAGAATGCCCCATTAGGCAGCTTTATCACTGTGCAAATATCATAGAGTACACTTACATGATCTGAGATGGCTATAATGTCACTAGGATATGCCATCATGGGATATGCTGTCCATTGCTTACTCCAATGGTATGAAACTCATGACTGTATATACCTTTCAGTGAATTCCTCTAGTACTAATTTATGGGTCCCTCAAAAGCAGGGTTCTCATTTTATTTGACCAAGGATAGATGGAACATGGCACACAGTAAGGTCCCAGGCAATGTTTGAAGGATGAAATGAATTATCTGATTTGTACCATGCACCAAGCATTCTGCAAGGCATTTTGCTTTGTTGCTTTTTTTTTTTTTTTTTCCCAAAATGGCTCTTGAGGTTAACTAAGCCATTTACATATGCCAGTTTCAATTCTCCACCACATAACTTGACTGAGTTAAATATGTATTAACTCTAGATAAAGATCGATTTGTTTGGATTGTGTATACATTTTTAAAAAGGTACAAATAACATCAATTGCCTTTGGCTTTCTTTGAGTGAGCAGAGCTAACCCAGAGTGAATGCTAACAACTGAATTCCAAACTTTTCATTACTTTGCTTTTTCTCAAAGGACAAGTTTGAATGAGTTAAGTTGATTCTAGAAGTATTGGATGAACAAGAAGATATATACTGAGACAGTCCTAGAAGTTGTCACTTACAGCTCCTACTCCTCAGCACCTACACCCAATTTTAAGGTGCCCCAAAAGTTATTATTTTAAAATAAGGATTTACTTTTCAAGTACTTTAATTATTTACTTTGCAAGACATGATTTGACATACTAGAAGTCAGAATGTCTAATTAGCACAATTATATGTGATAAACCAAAGCATTCCATGAGATGTGACAATGAACATGGCTTGTATGTGTCTCCTTTATATGGTAAAGTATATGAGATTATTACCACTATTTAGCAGAAAGGATTTCTCAAGACAAATTTAATAACTGCTTATTACCAGTTATGTATAATGAATAATAACTGAGAATAATGTGAGGTTAACATCCTCATCACAACCAAAATTAGATAATTTCAAGCTAAGAATTATCCTTATACCATATAGTATACTCTATAATGATATAATAACTTACTGACTAGGTATTTTATATATTCATTTCAATTACATAATGAGAAACTGAGGTTTAAAGACATAATTGTTATTAAATAATCTGAATTCAAGCTCAGGTCTATGCAATTTCAAATAGTTTGTTCTTTCTCTACAGCAAGGTCTCTCTATGATCAATAGATGCATGGATGGATAGATGGCCATAGGAAGCAACTGTTTATGTATACATGGGTCACAGTTGATTTAGGTTAGGATAATTTTAGAACCGACTTATGCTAACTGGTAATATTTCACTTGGGTCATAATTTGCATATAGAGGTTTTTAATAATGCTAGATCTACTTAATGGAACTATATTATGAAATAGTTTTAATCATCCCATATAATACATAATATCCTCCGAGTAATTAAATTTCAGTTAGTCTGATCTAACCTAATGGGATCTTCCATGTATAATTTGTTTGTAAGCTGTCATTTTCTGGCAGCTTTGACTATATTGAAAATAAAATTTGTGGATCAGAATTTTCTCCCACAGAATGTCAATATACTTTCTATTTAAAGTAGAAATACCATTAAAATGGTTTTTTTCAATTATAGTACTGGGGGGTGGGGGCTACTAGAATAATAGGGTCAAAATTGCACACAGTCAGGGCCTAGGTCCCCCTAGTATGCTCTACCATGCTATTGCATTGTGTTACCTGCAGACATGAGAGTTCCACACGTAGACTGTAGATATCTTAAGAGCTTTGCCTTCCCTTTTATGAAATATCTAGCATAGAGATATGCATGTATTGAGAACTTAATTAAACTTACTGAATGGATGACTTCTTAGAAGGATAAGAAAAAACGCTTGGTCTAAGAACTGGACTATAATGTTTAAGAGTAAGTAGATACTTGCCTAGGAAGGAAAATTAGTATAATATGGAAGTCTAATGAGATACTTACAAGGTAAATAGGAGACAGGAGAGGTCCAAAAATATGCTGTCTTTGCAAACATCATCCTATTTTGAATTCCAGTGGTCTGTTACCCACTCATCTCCCTTTCATACTAACCAAGCCAGCACATAATCTGGCGTTTGGTATGAAGCTATATGGAACTTCCAGTCTCTATAATAAGTGTGGAAATAAATGTTTTCCTGCAAGAAATACTGATTAGGAAAAAAAATATTTTCAGGACAAGTTCAGTAGGCTGGAGTTAGGCAAAACAGTGAGTATGCTGTTAAGACAATATAAAAATATTCTTGTTTATGTCTTGTCCTGAAATTTTTATTGAAAGTCAGAAACTGATGAAATTTTAACACTGTGTCCTCTTATGTAACAGTAAAAGCAACTTATATAGCATATTTTGTTTCCTTTGAAACTTGCAAAATCAGAAAGTAGGGTGGTATTTTTTTTTCCCATTTAGGGGTTCAGAAAAGTATATAGCTTGCCCAAGCAAGTCATTTTAGTGTGAAAGAAGGCTTCTGACTCCCAGTCCAGTGCTCTTTCCTCTGCACTCTGTGGTTCTGTAATGATGATGATTGTAGTGACAAACCATTGTCACTAAGCTTTGTGAGGAGACAGAGATTATGCAGTCATTTTCTGCTTTTCCCTCTGCCTCTCTCCCTGCCTACCTTCTGCTGTTCTGTAGCCTGTTCTTTTCTCTGTATACCAAAGGAATGAAAAGTGATGTTCAAATTAAACCTTGGTGCCATTTTTTTTTAGCTGTGTTGGAGCATTCTGAATAATAGTCTGAGAGGTTATTTATTTATTTCAATGTTTTAGGTTTATAGAGAATGTTTGGGGAAAATACAGCTCTTGATACAGATAGGAATTACTCACCAGCATTTGCAAGATTGAAATGACCCTCATTAAGGCTGTTGAAAATGAAGTGTAAATAGTATTCTCTGTGCTGTATTTATTTAACTTTTGCTGCCACATCTAACAAAGGAAGTTTAGAGGAATTCCTAAACATGCTAGGGACATTGTTATGAAGAACACAGCATTGAGCACCAGGGGAGCAGAACCAGAAGGGTCGTGCCAAGGGAGCATGGTAGGCAGGTCCTGCCCAGGTCTCCTCTAGGCCTGTGATATCCAACACAGTAGTCAACCAAATGTACCACTTAAATTTAAATAAAACCATGTCAGAAATTATATTCTGTCATGTTTATTAGGAAAAATAAGGAACATTCCTATTATTGCAGATGGTTTTGTTATGCCGTGTTATACTGGGCAGAGGAGCAAAGTCTCTCATATAATTTCAAAGCCATTTAAATAAGAAAAGAATAATGAGGCATTCCCTAAGGATTCCTTCTTTCTTCTCTTCCTTCCTTCTTTCTTCTTTTGCTTCCTTCCTCCCTCCCTTCCTTCCTCCTTTTCTTCCAACAAATATGCAGTGATCAATTGCAACAAGTCTGGGATGGTTGAAGTTTTGGGGTTACAATGGCAAACAAGAAAAGACATGGCTCCTGCCCCCAGTGAAGTCACAATCTATAAGGGATTCATACCAGTGAAAACTTGCAATTATGGTCCAGTGTTACAAGTGCTACGTTAGCTCTCACTCCTGCCCAGGGGCTCAGTTTTAAATAGAAAGTAACAGCAGAAAGCTAAGACCTGGAGGACTACTAGCTGGGTGCTGGAGTTGACAGAGAGAAGGAATGAAGAAGAATGTTTCAGATAGATGGTAGGATTGAAGGAAGAGAAAAGATAATTTCTTCCAGAAACCAAGAAAGGTAAGAAACTACAGAGATATATTCAAATCATAAAATGTAAGAGCCTTAATGAGCTAAGATGGCAGCTGGCTGAGAGCAAAAGAGGAGACGTTTGTTTTCTCCTGACCTTATTGTAATCTACTAAGAATCTTTCTGTGCCCGTGAACACTGTGTGACGCACCTGTAGTTGAGCTTGTGACACGTGTATACTTGTTAAGGTGAAGAGTATTTAAGCAGGTAGGGTTGAAGTTGTTTGGGGGCTGTTGTTGGAGTTGGAGAGAGAAGTCAGAAGAGATAGCAGAATAAAGAACCTACTCGTTTCCAGTCTGCCTCCAAACTCTTTCCCTCGGCATCGTTGCTGCAGGCGGCAACAATAAAATATCTTATTAGTTATGTTGAGCTGTTTGTATTTCATCTTAATAGTAATGAGAAGCTACCAAGGGCCTTACCATAGGAGTCAAATTCCAGACTCCATTACATTTTTGGATCTGTTGACTTGCTTTGCTGCACTGTGGAAAATGAATTGTGATTGACAGAGTCAAGAATACAGCAAGGCAAAAATGATTAATGATTAGGCGATTGAGTTATTTCAGATTAAGATGATGGTTGGTAGCATGGACAAGGGCTATCCAGATAGACAAAGACAAAATAATTTTGGAGACAGAGAGCTAGGCTTTGATTATTGAGAAGGAAATGAAAGAAAAAGAGAAGCCAGAAATGAGTTCTGTATTTCTCACTTGTCAAATGAGTGGATTGTGGAGCTGTTTGTAGAGATGGAGAATAGATACTAAGAAGCTGCATTAAGGGAAAGGAAATAGGTTTAGATCTTGATTCAGAATCCACTTTTTAGAGGGCAGCCTTCCCTGGCTCCCCAGAGTGTGGCAGGCCCTAGTGTTACTCCTTCTCTTAGCACAATGGACTTTCTTTCATAATTCTTACACTTGTTGCAATTTCACATCTATTTGTGGTTTGATGGTCAGTCTCCACCACTGAATTGCCAGATCCATGATGGCAGAGGTTCTGTCTGGTTGTGCTCCCTGCTGAATCCCCACATCTAACACAAAATGATGTTGAGCCTTTCATTCTGAGTGCCTGGTCTAATCTTTGGTCTTGGTGGCCTCAGTTCCCTACAAACGTGAATTTTTAAGAAATTTTCTACAAGTCATTTTTACGTGTGAAATTAACTAATTAACTCCCTGGGGTGCATTTCTGGTGACTTTTATTTTTTTAACCCTTGGGTATCATTGTACTTGCAAATTCTTTGCTCCTTGTAAAAGATAGAGAAAAGTATATTATTTTAGAAGAAGTAATTTTCCATGGTAAATAATAATTACACCATATATTCTGCTTCCTTGTGGTGTAGGTTCTAACACCCTTTCCTGAGTGTGGATATGGAAAAATCTACTCTTCACACATGACATACACCTATTGGCTCTCTTTGCTTTTTGTTTCTTTCTCCATCTTTCACTGTTTCTCTCTTTCACTCTCTTTCTCTCTTTCTTTCTCCTCCCACACCCATACACAAACAGCCATGTAACATTCCCTGCTATAGTCAGGTCAGACCTTAGACTTGGGAAGACAGACAGATAGACTGGAGACAAAATCATTGATTATAAAAATCATGGGCTCTGGAGTCAAGTAGACTTTGTTTTAAATCTCAGTAATATCAATTCTATTTGTATGGTTTAGTCCATGTTGCTTAGAGAAAACAGTCAATACCTATTTAGATAAATGACAGAATGTACTCCATTTTCCATTTGTTAAGAAGAAAAACAATAGAATCTATGCCATCAAACTGTGGGGAAAATTAGATCAGATCATAGCACCTAGCACCTAGTAGGCACTTAGTAAATGTCTTTTCCTTTATGAACTCCAGGAGCAAAAAGGATAAATGCCTTTAGCAAAATATAAACATAAATGATGAGTGGAATGGAATCCAAAAGAGAAAATGAGCCTCAGCTTCCCCCAATGGTATCTTCCAACATAATACGAAAGCACAAAGTACAAAATTTCCAATGATGTTTAGTTTCTGTGGATGCTGCTAACATTGTCTGCTAAGTTCAGTACAGAAAATTTGGCAAGAGTCTCTTATTCAGTAAAGTAATTAACATGGCCATCCTTTCAAGTGTTGTCATAGTAGTTACCATGGTGATAAAATGGAAATGCAATTTGAGTAATTCATAATACATAACTCTTCCCAGAAAAACAAAAAGAGTACTTTTAGCATAACTGAATCATTTTGGTGATGTCTCAGTGCAACCTGTTACTCACTTGAATGATTCAGACAAAGGGCTCTAATGAACAGAAGATTAGACTGTTTGCATTTGCAACCAAATGTACCAAATACATTCCTAATGTGTTAATTAACATTTTCTCCAAATGCAAAAGAAAAACATTCCATCTGAGCAGACAGGTAAGAATCTGATTATGATACAGACTCATTTGGCATTTGGACAAACTGTCTGAAAAGATAAATTTGGCAACCACAACATTTTGAGAAAAGGTCAAATTATTAAGGCATAGACAAGGTCACGTCTAGGAAATAATGCAATAGGTAAATAAATTATAAGTGTTCTAATACACCATATGATGGTCTTTGAGATTTAAAGAGTTAAACATAAAACATGCATTTGAAATGTTTTTAATAAAATTAGAAAACAATTTAAAACATCAATGGCAAAAGATTTGTGTTACAATATGCAAAGTGAAAACCAAAATATGATCTCAGCAGAAGATAAATATAAAAATATAGCCCCAAAGATTCATCACATCTTTGTCCCCTATATCTCCAAGGTACCAAAGCTGGTCCATTTATTCTTTTTAGATACCTCTGTATTCCTCAATCTCTTCTCTATTCTCACTGACACCATCCTTATGCAACCTTTCTATGGCAGATTCTAGATGGTCCCTGATTATCCCTGCCTTCTAGTATTCATGCCCTTGTTTAATCATCTCCTTCTGAATGTGGGCAGGCCCTGTGACTTACTTCTAACCTAAAGAATGGTGGTTCATCATTCTTATAGTTCGATACAACCAAATCTTCTGCTTTGCTAGGAAACATTTTCTATGATTCTCTCACTTGTTGGCTCCTGGCCTCCTTAGAGATTGACAGTATAATAAAGTTTTTTTTTTTCTTTTTTTCAAAATCCCAATGCCATAATATTGACTTCTTTGTGCATCAGGCAGCAAGCCCTGTGAGAGACCAGAAGCAGAAGATTCAGCTAACTCAAGCCATGTGCCCAGCTCATAAGCCCTGTGAAATGATACCTGAGTGCTATATTAAGCCATTAAGCTGGAGAGTAATTCTTTACATAGCAATGGATCATTAATCAGCAATAGGACACTAATATACCCTCATCATTCACAGGTGCATTAAGGATATTGCCTTTCAGCAGGCTGGTCTGTGCACAGTTTCCAAACACACCCACCTATTCAACACTTCAACAACATCATGACCTTCTTGGTACCTCTTCCATCATTATCTTCCAGTAGAGATCTGTAGTTTTGTTTGTTCAGCACATGACTCTCCAGTACTACAGAACCTGAGAACATGCCACTGGGGCTGCAGAAGTGATGGACTACTGGGCTGTAGTCTCTGTCTTGTCTGCCTCATAGAAAGAACAAAACCGAGAAGCAGAGAGGAAGAAAGAAAGCCCAAATTTAAAGTCCAGAATTCAGTAACCATTTTACCTAACTTTGGATGTTTCAGTTATGAAAGCCAATATATTCCCTATTTTTAAAACATAAGCAGGCTTAAGTTAGATTTCATGGTAATTTGCAAAAGAAAATTCCTGACTACAGGACTCCCACTCTTACAAATCTTTCACATTCTCATAATTACCTGGGAGGTGAAGTTCAAGCCTGAATTCTGGCATGAAAATTTTCTCCAGTTCAATCTTTCCTTCTTTTTTAGCAGTGTCTTCTTTATCTAACACAAACTCCTGATCTCCTTCTAGCCTCAAAATCAAATGCTCATTTCCATCCCAGTATCTTTGCCACCTCATCCATCTTGCACATCTTTGCTCCTCCAAAACATACTGACTGGATAGAAAACATTTGTAAAGCCCCTCAAAAACTCAAGTTTTGATAATTGTTAACATCTTAGTAGGTTCTTTTCCCAATGTCTTTATCTGGATAATAGTTCTGTGAAAGAGAGGTAATATGGGAGAAAATTCAAGATTAGATTTCACCAAAGAGATCAGATCTAAATAAGTATCTCTTGGGCATCCAAAATTCACAGAGACAATAGAAACATGAAAAATGATGGGGAGCTAGGAATGAATGACATGAGGTAGACAGAAGTTACAGAAGAATGAAAAAATGACAAATATATATTTTGTCAACTTTATTTAAAGGCTTGGACTGTGGAACAATGTCGAAATGAACCTTCATCTATTTTGATTTACCTTGGCATGCACAGAGTCATCAGGAGATGCTCTGGGTTATCAACATTCAGGTAGTTATCTCAGGTGCCCTGGACACGCTAAGGTTTTTATGTGTGTGAAAGTCTTGTTCTTCATGTATCACTCTTTGTCTAAAGCATCCAAAAATCCTCTCTAAACTATCTCTCAGTTGGAACTAAATACATTGTATACAGCTTTGCCTCCATTACTGTCTGCTCTTTTGAGTGGTGATTCATATATGTATATGTGTGTGTGTATATGTATATATATATATATATATATATAAACATATATCTTTATGTGTATATTCTTTATATGTACATTCCAGATATGTATATA
Source organism: Tamias sibiricus (assembly GCA_025594165.1). Classification (NCBI taxonomy): domain Eukaryota; kingdom Metazoa; phylum Chordata; class Mammalia; order Rodentia; family Sciuridae; genus Tamias; species Tamias sibiricus. The sequence continues at coordinate 134,115,074 of CM046663.1, read as the reverse complement.
TGTACATACATAAATAGATCTATACATATATCTACATATGCAATCCTTCATGTTAATCTCATAGTAATGCCATTGAAATAATGTGTGGGTCCTAGCCTATATCCATGGGAAAAGGTAGATGGATATGACAGTACAATTTTGGAGCAGGTTTCAAGAGAAATTTTAGCTTTTTTTTTTTTTTTCAGATTCCTTCTGGATTCTTGAGTATCTTTACTCTCATAGTGAAAAGACTGCATGTAAACTATTATACTACCTACTCTTTTGCACACACACCCTACCCCTTATTCTCCAAGTTTTTACAAACTTGCATGATTTGTCCTGGGTTGAGAAATTTAGTCTTTAATGTTTTCCCATCATTCTTCATGGAGCTTCACTTTCAGCTAAGTTCTTCCTACCTAACACAGTCTACCTACTAGGCATTTCACTATTTCTCCTAAAGTATACAATATTATTAGAAACTTAAGAATACTCTCTGTTGCTTGAAAATTGAGCACTCAGCAGAGACAGTAACCAGATGGGTCCTGGGAGGTAAACTCATGTTGTTGAGCCCATCGTGAGCAACTAGCCCTGCCACATGGCTTCTTTGTTCATAAGCCCATTGGGCAAGCACTGGGAATCCTGGGAAGCAGCTTAGAAGGTGCCATTTGGTTTTCCTGAGCATCTTCTTCATGTGGGTACTTTTAGATAGCCATTCACATGAGACACAGACCTCTACCTACCTACTACCTCTTTCCTCAAACACTGTGTTAGCTTTTTATTTCTGTGACCAAAATAACTAACAAAAACAACCTAAAGGAAGAAAGATTTATTTTTGCACATGGTTTCAGAGTTTTCAGTCAATGGTCGGTTGGCTCCATGGCTTTGGGTCTGAGATGAGGGAGAACACCATCATAGAAGAGTGTGGCAGAGGAAAGCTACTCACCTTGTGATAACTGGGAAGGAGAAAGAGAAAGGAAGAAAAATCTGAGGACCAGATATAGCCCCCAAGAACATTCCCTCAAGCACCCACTCCTTTCTACTATGTCCCATCTCCCAGTTTCTACCACCTCCCAGTAGACCATTCACATTACTAATTAATCCATTAAATGGATTAATCCAATGATGAGGGTAAAACCCTCATGATCTAATCATTTTCTAAAATCCCACCTCTGAATACAGCTGCAACTAAGGCAACCAGGTCTTCAACACATGAGTCTTTGTAGGATACTTCATATCCAACAGTAACATATCGTGACACCAATTCTTAAATTATTTTGTTACTGACCATATGGGCAAAACCATCAGTCTTGCCCATGAATTATATTCCAGGCTATCTCTATCTGCAAAAAAAGTGAATAAAAATATGTGCTTTCTATAAGTGCCCAATAGGAAGTAAAAGGCTGTTTTTCAAAATGAAAATTGCTATTTGCCTAAGAGCACATGGCCCATGGGCAGGTTGCTGTGATTTTCCTACTGAGGTTTGCCACAGTTTCCATACAACATTCCAATCTGCCAGAGATAGTACTACTTAATCAGCTGAGTCATTAGTGCCAAGGGGCATTGATTAGTGCTCTGCCACCTGGAATATATAAAGATCCATCTGTCACAAAATTGAAGGTTTTCTTGTCACTAAATAAGTGGTTCTGAAAAGTCTGACCAAATAATGAATGTATATTGCATTCAAAATCAAAAAAGGCCTACTAAACAGTGGGATAAACATAGGTCCAGAGGTACAGAACTTCTCTTACGTTTATAGATAGCATTTCAATATGCAATAGACCACTGAAACTTCAGAACTGAACCTCAGATTACACATTCTCATGCGTTTAGCCCTCAGCCTCTACATATGTGTATCTTATCATGTTGTCCATTGTATTCCTTCCTCTTGCTCTGCACAAGTTTTAAGAAAGATGTCTTTGCTGTGGTCAACTAGTATTCAACATCATAGCCAATAAGATGTCCTGAAGAGTGAAACTGGGACACAGAATGAAATGTTGAAATTATCAGGGAGCCAGATTATGGAGGAACATTTAAAAATCAAACAGCCTGTGGTGTTTATTATAGAGATAAACATATTCATCACATCAGTGGCTATATATTAGGTAGCAGAGACTGGGTTGGTAAGCTCCAATCATGAAATCATACAAGGTTTAGAAATGTTAATAGGAGTCAGACATGACTGAGTTTATGATTGTCCACTCTTTGCAGCAGGCAATCTAAAGAGCTGAATGAGGATGCAATTGGAACCATCGCTACTACATCTTTTAGTTTATTCATAATGGTGCTAATCTTCTGAACACTCCTTCTGAGGAAAGCCTACTTGATTTTTATTTAATTAATTAATTTATTTATTTTTGGTACTAAGGGTTGACTCTAAGGATATGACTGAGCCATATCCTTGGTCCTTTTTAAAAATTTTTTTTTATTTTATTTTGAGACAGGGTCTCCCTAAGTTGTTCAAGGCTTTGCTAAGTTGCTAAGGGTGGCTTTGAACTTGCATACCTCCAGCCTCAGCCTCCCAAGCCATGGGGATTATAGGTGTGTGCCACCATGCCCTGCTTGATTTAATATTTGATAAAGATGAAGATATCCAGGTATTTCTATATTTCATCATAATAAACTCCATAATTCAGGGTAAAAGATGCTATTTTGTAATAGATAGTATTATCTCTTCCAATTATACATCCAATGTTATGGTCTATGTGTTTGTGTCCCCTAATTCATATGTTAAAATCCTAACCCCTATAGCAATTATATTAAGAAGTGGGGCTGTTAGGAGGTAATTAGGTCATGGGGGCTCTGCCCCCATGGGATTTGTGCATGCCCTTATAAAAGAGACCTCAGAGAACTGCTTTACCCCAATTCACTATTTAAGGACACATGAGAAAGCAACATTCATGAACAAGGAATTGAGCCCTCACTCTATACTAAATCTGCCAGCACCCTGATTTTGGACCTACTAGCTTCTAGAATTATGGAAAATAAATTTATATTGTTTGTAAATTACCTAGTTTGCTGTATTTTGTTATAGCACCTCAAATGAACACTTGAGAACTGACATGACAGAGATTTATAGTCCACAGACACTAAAATTTCTAAAAGGAATAACAAGATTTAGTTCCTCTCAGTTTTGCCATATTGGGTCATATGACCAGTTTCCTTCTCTAAATTTTTGGTCCATTATCTAAATATTGAGCAATTTTGATCGTCCCAGAAAACCATTAAAACTGTGGCCCCTTCAGCTTCTTGTATGTCCGATGCTTTCATTTTTGTCTAGGGATTATTCAAACATTCAGTCCTTTAAATGGATGCAAGTATACTTATGTATGCCTGAGAGTATAGAATCAAATGTGGACTTAGAGAGAAATATGTGCTTGTTGGTCCTATCTGTGATTTTACTTACAAAGTACACTGAGATTGGGTTCAGAATTAATTTTCAAAGGATAATAAGCATCTATGTTCAAAAATTACCACTGAGAATAGCTTAGGAAGTCATCAAAACAGAACTGACATACTGTCTCTCAGTAAGTCCAACATGGCCAGTGTTCCCTGCAGCAAGGGAACATATTGAGTCCCAGATGAAGTGGTTGACTTTTGTTTAGAGGCGATGTTTTATGGAAAAGACATCTTAAATACAATAATCATACTCAGAGGGGCCAGTGGGTCATGAATAAAATGTACTTCATAACTAATACTCCATGCAAACATTCTGGGGCTAGCTATCACTAAGTAGCAGCAAACACAATAGCCTGAAATAATTAAGTGGCTCTTTCCCCATTTAGTTTTTAGCCAGGTTCATATAGTTTATTTCATCTACAAAACAGGTTTATTTGACTTCGCTTTACTACTCATACTGGCTTAGTGAAGACCTCATCATTACTTGACTAATATGTGCAGTAACTTCCTAACCTCTACATTTGATCTTTCCTTCCCTCTTCTAGCTTCATTTCCTGTGCCATAGTGACTTTTCCAAAATAAAAACCTGTTCTGCATGAAACCTTTGCAATGGGTCTCAGGTCTATTGAAGTATTTTTCCAAAGTGTGAGCTGTGGTATACTAATTAAGGAATATATTTTATAACAGATAAATGACTTCATGGGTTGTTTTTTAAGACAAAGTTACAGAAAAGTGTATGTATGGTCTATCTTCTTATAGAAGATTCAAAATTAAGATTAATACCTTAGATTAATAGAAGTCCACTATTCCTGCTTATTTGGCCCTAATATTTTTTTTCATTGTACCTAAGAATGTTGATTACACAAAAATATAAGACATGTTGGAAACACCAACTTACAAATGAAATTTAAGTTCTTGAGAGTGGTATTACAAGATCTTCCAAAGCCATCCCTAGCCATCCCATTACTGGCACCCCACTCCCTTCATAGGCTCCATGCCACTTCCCAGGAAGTTCTCCACCAGGCTACTCTTATTCTCAAGAATTGAAATTCTTGAGAGTGATATTACAAGATCTTCCAAAGCCATCCCTAGCTTCGGTACTCCTTATACATTGAGACAAGGCAGAGCACCAACCTGTACTTGAGCTTCAGTAGATCCACTGTGTTTTGTAGCAACGACCTTGAAACTTTTCATATCCCCACCTAGAAATCCTGGGACCAACTGGGGCAGAAATAGCATCTGGATGAGATATTTTGAAGTCAGATTGGGACCTATATGGGTCCTGGTGCCAATTTCTCCTCATCAAGGTTTTCTCCAACCCTCTACTCAACCTCTGAGGTTGAAAAGATAACCCAAGGTCCATAATGAGTCTTAAATGTTAGGACTAATACTGTTGAGAGTCAGGACCCATGACTGACCCATGTTCCAGGATCACTCCTGAGAGCTGATATGGTACTTTGACATGATTTCATGAAAGTAAGTCACCAGAACAGTTGTTTGGGTGACTGCCCTCATGTTGGCTATAGGATAATTTCAGACTTCTGGCTCCTGACAGTCCGCTGCTGACAGTTGGACTTGAATTGTATGTGTAGATTTGAATGTTGACTCATCCATCTGTGTTGACTATGGTGCCACCACTGATCTATAGTTTCTGAGGATGATGGTGGTGTGTCCTCATTACTGGCGCCCCACTCCCTTCATAGGCTCCATGCCACTTACCAGGAAGTTCTCTACAAGTGGCTACTCTTACCTCATCTGGGGGCATTTAGAATGGTAGTACCAATAGGCCCTTTTGATCCATGTCCTTTCTTATTCCCACTCATGTAGTGACACTGTACTTTCCTAGGTCACTCTTGAGCTGGAAAAAGGACAGGCATTATTTGTGTAAGTGGGACACCCATCACGCCCTACCTGGCCCCTAGCCTTTACTTCTTGATTGTGGTATGGCTCAGAAGACAGGAACACAATTCATATAGACAAATCACATTCTGGGAATGCTATGGTTAAATCCTAAGTAGTTCCAAGGAAGACATGGGTAAAAGTTCAACCACAGCATCCTAAACAATAAATTTATTATGTCCAGAAATTATCTTTCACCTTTTCTTGCATAGGAGCTGCACATGGAGATACCATCAAGGAAACACAATTACAACTTTTAAGAGAATCCTTGGAAGCTAGTATCTATAGGCAACATGAGGGATGAGGCAGAATCCTAAGTAATGATGTAACCCGTAGAAAAGAGATGGCATTAGGAAGCCTCAGAGGCAAGAAGTGTTTCAATCAAACTTTGTTTTGAAGAATCATGTTGTAAGCCAGGTGCGGTGGCGCACGCCTGTAATCCCAGCACTTTGGGAGGCTGAGGCAGGAGGATCGCGAGTTCAAAGCCAGCCTCAGCAATAGCGAGGCACTTAGTAACTCAGTGAGACCCTGCTTCTAATAAAATACAAAAAAAAAAAAGGGCTGGGGATGTGGCCCAGTGGTCAAGTGCCCTGAGTTCAATCCCCGGTACCAAAAAAAAAAAAAAAAAAAGAATCATGTTGTAAAGGTATAACACTGCTGGGACTTTTCATGTGGGAGATATGAAATTAGTCAGGAATGGGGTATTTAACAATATGGAATAAATCACTATACCTGGCATGAATCCATCAATTTTATAATATAGATTTTAATCAATATACTTTTAAGTGGTCCTGCAAATGTGTTTGCCTGATGTTCCACATACTTAAGGGTGACCTTGCTTACCTTGCTGTATTCACCTCTTGTCATTACCATATATACACATAATTTTTAAGAGTCCCAAACTTTTATTCAATGCTTTTGCCCATAGTATCCTCTTTCTCAGAAATTCTTACTCATACTTTATGACTCATCTCAGGCCTTGCCTGAGGCCCTTAATACTCACAAACATATACTCATTTTCACTTTGATGCCTCTAAGGATTTCATGATTTCTCCTGCCATTCAATGGATAAGATTTGTCATGGGTGAATGGCAGAAGTTCACAGTCATTACGTCTTCTCTGAACCTCCATTGCTACTTCTAGGGATAAGCATTTGGAAATCCTTGAGAGGCATAGCTCTGATGTTGTATCAGGTCCCTTCTTGCAATATATGTGTTTAAGGAATGGAGTTTCCTTCAGATAAAAATGGTGGTTGAAGATTTCAAATTTTCTCCTTTCAAAAATCTGTGACTCTGGAAAGGTGAGAAATAATTTTACGACCTGTCTTGATCAAAAGGTTACTCATGATTTATCATGGCTCTAACCGAAGGCACAGCTATCTCCAGCTGTTAAAATTGCAGACAGCTTGGGTATGGTTATTACCTTGTTTCACCATAAAATAGGAGTGGAAATATAAGGGAATGATTTTATAACAGAACTATATTGAAAACAAGTTCCAGAATTCAGAACTTGAGTTTAGGGAAGCTTACAGAAGGCTGTCACTCTATTGGAATAAAGAATTTTCTTATTGGCCTTACCTGGATCTTGGTTTGAGAGTAAGGGTCTGACTTCAAAGACCTAATTTCATGTATCATCCTGACCACCTGTGTCTTCTTGTCCATTAATAATTATAGAGCTCAATTATTTTGTCTTGTTCTGAAAGTACCAAAGTGAAATCCTTCTTCCATCTTTTGTATATAATTAGCTTTCATTACAGGAAGAATTTCAGGATCTCTCTGGGTTACCATGAATTACAAAATTTGCTCCAGCTCTTTTTTGTGTGTGCATTTGATATTGTACACATCATTTTACAACCCTGATGGAGAATTCACTGTTGGAGTTCTTTCCCTCTGAATACTCAGGTGTAACAATTCTCCCATATCGACTGATACCTGCTGATAAGTTAGTTTTGTGAATCCCAGCCACTGTCTACACACCACACCCTTGTTCTTAGAAGGGCTGCAGTTCTCTGTGGGAACAGTCATCTCCATAACTGAGTAGCTGGGAATCAATAGTCTCTGTGACTGGGCCTGTGGGCTTTCACTTGGCATAAGTATTTCTTAGCCTCTGAGAATTTAAATCTTGGCACTATATTAGTGGTATATTTAATCTATGACTCAAAGTTCTTTCCTCTGTTCTCTGGCTTGGTTCTTTTTGGGAATATCCAGTTTGTAGTGGAAAATGTTTATAGATTACAAATAGATTACAAATCTGTTTTGCTGAAGTTACATAATAACAGCCTAGTCCTTAGGGGATCCTTGGTACAACTGAGCAGTAACTTAAAGCTACTTCCTCTTATAATCCTAAAATGATTCTGAGATCTTATGAAAATAAGAATCTATGGAGTTCAAATTATGAACTACATTCTCTTCTAGTTTACAGTTCTGTATAATGCTGTACAAGCCTGTTTGCCAACAACATCTTGTCCTAAATGGTACATTCTCCTCACTGACTCTGTACTTACATTACAAGAGCCATAATGACTCACATCTAATTAAGCCTCACTTTCTTATGCCCTGCGTCCAGTGGTCTGGCAATCATGGTTAAAATGAAACCTTGGCACATGTCTGTGTCGATTTCTTATTCAGAAGCATAGCTGAGAATTATGACTAAGTACAAAATCACAGGAAATAAGTTAAATCCAAAAAATAATCAGGAACGAAAGAAGAGCACTCTTAGCATCTAATGTAATCCAGTCTATGTACAATATTGTATTAAAAAAAAAAAGTTTAACAAACCAATGTAATTTAAAGATGAATTCCAATATTGGAATAGTATCTTAAATTTATAATTTGTAATCTACAACAGCATTTTCCTCTCCTCAAGGGTTCTCATTTGTTTTTGTGAAACACCCTACTTTATTCCCACTTGAGATCACATTCCTGAACCTCTCTTCCTCCTTCCCTCCATCTTTCCTTGCGTAGCCCAAGTGACTGGCTACTAGGGCTTCTGTTTCCTTCCAAAGGTCAAACCAGTTCACATAAAGATGACTGAAACGCTCTAGGTTTTTAAGTCTTGCTATGGTTTGAAAATGTTCTTTCCAAAATTTAGGTGCTGAAACTTAGCGCTAACATGGTGGTGTTAAGAGGTAATTAAGCCACAAAAGCTACTCTCTCATGAATGGGATGAGGACTGTTAAAAAGGGTTTCATGAGTGTGCCTTTTTCTCCATATCCTCTCCAACATTTATTGTTGTTTGTGTTTTTAATAGCTGCCATTCTCACTGGTGTGAGATGAAATCTTAGAGTGGTTTTGATTTGCATTTCTCTAATTGCCAGAGAGGTTGAGCATTTTTTCATGTATTTGTTGATTGATTGTATATCTTCTTTTGAGAAGTGTCTGTTCAGTTCCTTGGCCCATTTATTGATTGGGTTATTTGTTTTTTTGGTGTTAAGCTCTTGAGTTCTTTATATATTCTAGAGATTAGTGCTCTATCTGACGTGCATGTGGTAAAAATTTGTTCCCAATTAGTACTGCAAAATAGTGCAGCCAATATGGAAAGCAGTATGGAGATACCTTGGAAAACTTGGAATGGAACCACCTTATGACCCAGCTATCCCACTCCTTGGTCTTTACCCAAAAGACCTGAAAACAGCATACTACAGGGACACAGCCACATCAATGTTTATAGCAGCACAATTCACAATAGCTAAACTGTGGAACCAACCTAGATGAATGGATAAAGAAAATGTGGTATATTACTCAGCAATAAGAGAGAATAAAATCATGGCTTTTGCAGGAAAATGGATGGAGTTAGAGAATATAATGCTAAGTGAAGTTAGCCAATCCCAAAAAGCCAAATGCCAAATGTTTTCTCTGATATAAGGAGGCCAATTCACAGTGGGGTTGGGATGGGGAGCATAGGAGGATTAGAGGAACACTAGAATGGCCAATGGGGAGAGAGGTTAAGGGAGGGGGGCAAAAGGGTGAATGAAAAAGATAAAAAAAAGATGGTAGAATGAGATGGATATCATTACCCTAAGTGCATGTATGAAGTCACAAATGGTGTGAATATACTTTGCATACAACCAGAGATTTGTAAAAAAGTTCTCTATATGTGTAATATGAAAAGTAATGCATTCTGCTGTCATTTATAACATCTTAGAATAAAAAATAAATAAATTTTTTTAAAAAGGGTTTCATGTAGAGTTCAGATGGCTTATTTTTCTGTTCTGCCATGTGAGAACCCAGCATTCATCACTTTTGACATACTGCCTTCCACCATGTGAAGATGCAACAAGAAGGCCCTAACCAAATACTGGCATCTTAACCTTGAACTCCATTTCCAGAGCTGTGAGAACATAAATTTTTGTTCTTTAAAAATTACCCAGTCTTCCAGATGTGGTGGCATATGCCTGTAATCCCAGCAGCTTGGGAGGCTAAGGCAGCAGGATGGCAAGTTCAAAGCCAGCCTCAGCAACTTAGATAGGCCCTAAACAACTTAGCAAGATCCTGTCTTAAAATAAAAAATATAAATGGCTGAGGATGTGGTCCAGTGGTTAAGAAACCCTGAGTTCAATACTTTGGTAAAAAAAAAAAAAAAAACAAAAACAAAAACAACTGACCATGAGTATGTGTTTCACAGGCATTGAGAAAGCTCAGCTATTTATCAAAAACATCAGAGACACTCTTAATGGACAGAGACTGCTGAACTAGGGTAAGGGAATTCATAGCTATGTGTTAGGAACTGATTCAAAGTTATGCTTTAAACCTCTAAGAGTTCAAGTAAGGAAAGTTTAGACTGATAAGTATAAATATAAAGTTCTAGCATGAAGAAAAGATAAATCTGTAAACTGGCATGTTTCATTTAGGGACTCAGAATGGTTAGTTTTGGCAAAGGAACTATCAGGAAATAAAGCAATTTAAAGTTGGTATATGTGTCTCAAAGATGCACAGTATACAGAGAATACATTAATTGAGAGACCTGAGACATCTTGGCACGTTCCTAACTTCTAAATTGAGATTTAAAAAAAAATTAACAAGAACTGATCAAGTGAACAGGAAAGAAAAGAAAATTCTAGTCAAAGATGCAGTATACAGGAAGGCTCTGATCCCAGAAATAGATTTGTATCTAAAGGAAATGTAAATTTGATCCCTGAATACAGAATCAGAATGAGCAAGCAGTTGAAAGATTTAAAATAAAGTTGGGGGGAAAAAGACAAGAAATAGTGAGGGAGTGTGAAGGTATAAAGACCTAGTAATGGGCTCTGTAAATTATATAGATAAGCATAGATTTTGTTCGAACCCTTAACAGAACAAAGGGGAGAAGTTAAGATAATTTCCTAAGACACTTATGTTACAGCAAACTCCAACCAGCTATACATCACCAAGTAAGATAAGAACAGAGAGAACAATCTGCCCAGATGGACATAGAGAAGATGCTCAGATTGTAAGGAAACAACATATAAAGAGCTCTGACCTCCCATAGAAATAGAGATGAAAAACCATTTGGCTCTGGGAGAACACATGACAGAAACAGCAAAATAAGAAGGAACTGAGACACTGAGAAAGCAACAGAGAGATGCACAGATAACCAAGGAGTTCCCTTTAGAGAAAATAATTGTCTGTTGTTATGAAATTTCTAGTGGGACAGCAGGCCAATCCCTACCACCAAAGTTCTTCGAAGTCTAAAGGAATAGGTAAGCAACTAAGAAAAGCAGATCAGTAATCCCACTTTACAAGAATCCTGAAATGCAATAATGAAATAACTATAGCTAACATTTTGACCACTTCCTGTAGGCAAGAAGCATTATCCATATTATTTCACTTAATCCATCTAACTACCTCTGATTTGATATCATTATTAATCCCTATTACAAATGAGGAAACAGCATCATACAGAGGTGAAATAAGTTGCCCAGGACCCCACGGCTACTAAATGAATGAGCTGAGGCTTAAGTGTGTTATAACTCAAAAGCTTAGTAAATAGTACTACACTGCACTATTTTTCTGCATTGCCTTTCTAAGGAAGGAGGAAACAGCACAGGGCAAATGATAGTTGAAGACCTTCAAGTAAGGAGGCAAAGGAGGAAGGGAGAAAGAAAAGGAGTAGACAGAAAATTTGAAAGATGTCAACAATTATTCACACAAGGGTCACAGATTTTTCTAGTTGGATAGTCTAGGACACTCAGATTGAAGTTTTTAGTGCTAATATATATTTTTTAAAATATAAAGTTCATGCACTAGTGGGAGCCAATTAGTCTGGGTCTTCTTTTCTGGCTTAATACAGTGCAACAACATGCCATCTGGAGTTATGGAAGGCGAAAGAAAAACGCATCTCCTTAGCTGCCCCAGCAGGGAGGCAATGAACTCCTTTGCAGAGAGCTGGCTTTGCATCCTCTTGGCTAAGGTCTCTCACCAAATGGTTGGAGATCAGATATAAATTTTCTTAAAGTCATTTTTCTTTCACTTTTAATTATAGTTTTCACATTTTATGACTTATAAGATCATTTAGCTGAAAGGAACTGTGTAATCTAATTTGTAGTAATAGTAAGAATGTAGAAGAAAAATGGGAACGACTAGGAGTAAGGGTTGGTACTTTCTAATGTACTTATATTTTCTTGCATACAACCTCTTCTTTCCTTTCTTTTTTATGTGCTGACATCTATTTGAACATATTGCTAAATCTCAGGTACCTAAGTCTACAAGTGGCATTAAAATGTGATTGTTTTTATTGATCCAAGAGAAAAAGTCTTGATGCTGATTTAGCCAGTTGCTTTTTGATAGCAAATTAGAAAAACCAAAAAGCACAAATGAATTTTCAGCTCCCTGAGATCCTAATCTAAACCAAGCAAAAACATATTGCATACAGGTAAGGCTTTCATTTCATGTGTGTTTTGAAGGGTCATATGTTACTCAGAATTCTTCTTTCACAGTCTCTCACTATTTAGCAGATCCTTTCTGTGCATGTATTCATGAGCTCAGCACACTAGTGATGCACCAGTAACCACAGCCCATACCCGTGAGACACTAGCAGTCTCAGGGAGGATCTTAATGTCTTTTTAAAATAATTAAACATTTCCATACCAAATATTTTACTGTGGTATAAGTTTTCAGAATTCATTTCTTGATCAAGAATGAGATACAAATATATTATTCCTTCAGATTTAAACATCATTTCTAGAAAGGTGGGCAGGTTGGTGTCTCAGTCAGCTTGCGGTGCCATAACAAAGCACCATAGACCAGGTGGCTTAAACAACAGTAATGTGTTTTCTCACAGTTGTAATTAGAAGTATGAGAATAAGATGTCAGCAGGGCTGGTGTTTAGTGAGGGCTTTTCTCTATGATATAGATAGTCGCTTTCATATGCTCACATAGTAGACAAAAGGATGCCTTTATCTTCATCTTGTATTTTTTTTTCAATTTTATCAAATATAATTGAATTTTTTTTACAGATTTAAGGCATGCAACACGATGATTTACATACATTATAAATATTACATAATTAGGTGGACATGGGTAGTACATGCCTGTAATCCCGGCAACTTGGGATGAGTCAGGAGAATCATACATTTGAGGTCAGCCTTAGAAATTTAGCAAGACCCTCAACAACTTATCAAGTTCCTGTCTCAAAATTAAAAATAAAAAGGCCTGGGGATGTAGCTCTGTGGTAAAGTGCCCCTTTGTATTTAAAAATATGTATATGTTAGCACTAAATCTCCAGTACCAAAACAACAAAAATTGCATGATGATTATCATGATCAAATTAGCAGACCTACTTATCACCATACAGTTAGTCTTTGTGTGTGTGTGTGTGTGTGTGTGTGTGTGTGTGTGTGTATCTGTATATATGTGTGTGTGATGAGGACATTTAAGATCTTAGCAATTTTCAAGTAAATATTACAGTATTGTTAACTATAGTCGTCACCATGCTACATATCAGATCTCCATTTGTTCCTCTGTACCCTTTTACTAATCTCCCCTCCACTTCCCTCACACTGCAGAAAAAACAACAACAACAACAACAACAAAAAGAAAAATCCACACACACAGGAGAAAAGCTCATTGATGTGAGCCTTGTTGGATACAAGACCAAAACCAGAGACAACAAAGCAAAAAATAAACAAGTAGGTTACATCAAACTCAAGACCTTCTGCACAGCAAAGGAAACCACCAGCAAAATGGAAAGGCAACCTATGGAATGGGAGAAAATATATGCAAACCATATATCAGATAAGGAGTTAATATCCAGTATACATAAGGAGCTCACACATCTCTTCCTCTTTTTCAAAACCATTCTCCTATGGTATAGGTACCACTTCTATGATGTAACTCAACTTTAACTGCTTCCTAAAATCTCTATCTATAGATAGTTACATTGGGAGTTAGGGATTCCACATATGAATAGGGGGCACACAATCTACTCCATAGCAGTTGGAATCACTGTAGAGACATTTAGCCAAATATCTTTCAAATCTTACAGATTTGCATTAATATAAGCTCTGTATTATAAAGGAAATAAGATCACCCAATCTTTCTCTTAAAAAATGGACTCTCCTTTAACCAGCATGATTCAAAAAGAGGTACTTGCAAATTTCTTGATCCTTATTATCTCTGGGTTGCTTTTATTCCAAATAAGTGAAGATAAATTGTTTAGTCTTTAAAACATCCTTCACTATCTGAAGACTAAAATCATCTTGCAAACACTTCCTTTTTAAAATAGGAAGTTTTATAGTGTTTTTCAGATATACTTCTCAACTGAGTGAAGAAAAATGTGGTATTAAATCTTGTTCTTTTGCTTCACTTTTCTTTTCACTCCAAGGCACAAGAAATGGTACTGCTAATTGCCCTATTAATGGTGCACTATCCAGGAACTATAGTCCCCACTGTGAGCCATTACAAGTAGTCAGAAAAGGTCATTGTGACTCAAAGTGAGTGCTGCAGGTGAAACAGGTTGGCTCCATGAGTCAGTGATGATTCATTCTCAGATCTTCCTGCCACGAAAAGCTTAGCAGAGACTATTTTCACAGGATAAGAAACTCCACTGACATGCCATAATTCAACAGGGCTTCATCTACATTGCACATCTGCAGTCTTCAAATCTAACTAGTGCTTATTGATTATTTGTTTTAAATAGGGACTGATCTCCATCACCAGACATTGACTGAGCACCATGTCTGTGCACTGGATATTACTGAGAATAAAATACAAATAGGACAACCAATAATTCCCACAAGAATGAGGAGGAAACACCAGAGTGCTGGCCAGGCCAGGTAAGATGTCATCTCTTCTTAGCAGTAACAACATCCAGACATCCACCTTTTCATCACACAGGTGCTCACAGACTCCACGTGACACCATCAGGACTCAGTTCATTGCAACATTCATTTTTGTTGCCAGTCACCAAAGTAGCCCAGAACTCCAAGGTCATCTTTCATCCCTCAGATTCCCATTCCCATATCTCCATATGGATCCCAATTTCTCTCTGTTCCCTATAAGAGGATTATATTTTCCTTAACAAAATGTCTGGATGTGTACCTTGCTTTAGCCAATGAAATATGAACAGTGTTGTGTGTGAAGTCCTTAAAAAAGCTTTAAGAAACATATTTGGTTCCACCATTGTTCTCACACACCTGTGCCACACAACTGAGGTGGGGTTACTTCTTCAGCCCAAGTCTGGGATGAAGGAGATATGGGACACAGTGAAAGCTAACTCACAACTGCCCAGTGTGTGGATGAGAAATAAGCATTGTTACAGAGTTTTGGGCTCATTGTGCACATAGTGTAGAGGCTTTGGACAAAGTGTCATAGTTTCTCACTTATACAATGGGATTAGACCATATTTTGTATCTTTGATGTCCCACAAAGGCCCATATGTAGAAGGCTTGGTCTCTAGAGTGATGTTTTGGGAGGATGGTAGATTCTCTGTGAGGTGGGGTCTAGTTGGAAGGTCCTTAGGTCGTCTGGGGCATGTTCTTTCCTCCTCTTTGCTTCCTGGCCATGAGGTGGGCAATTTTGTTCTACCACATGCTCCCCACCATGATGCCTTGCTACAGGCCTAAAGCAACTGGCCTGACTGATGATGGACTGAAATCTGCAAAACTATGAACCAAAGTAAGTCTTCTCTCCTTATAAGTTAATTAGTTAAGATATTTCATTATAGTAACAATGCTAACAAATAGAGAGTTGTTCAGACGATCAAATGAGAAATATACATGTTAATAGTTTTTTATTATGCTATTCACAGTATTATTAGAACTCTAAATATATAGAATTCCAGATCTAAAGATATTTGTGCTTCTTTACCAGATGCACACCAGGTTTTCAATACAAATGGAACATTTAAAATACATGGAATGGCTAAATTGCACATTTGTCGTTATTATTAAAAATAAGGCTGTTGTTTAAATAGTCATTAATCAATGAAGAATGTTAATGAGACATAAAAACTGTACTCTTAAGAATTTATTTCTTCAAGATGATTCCTGCTTCACCACTTTATTGCTTCAAATATTTATTAAATAAATCTCATATTGCTTTTCTCATGTCTACACCATGAACTTGTGTTGTGTTCACAGGATTCTAGTTTGTATCTGAAGTCTTAGAGCTCTGAGTTAATTTAGGGATCCTGCAGAGATTGGGCCAGTGGGTATGAATACAGAGGTTCCCCACTGCTGAGTTACAGTGGGTATAAGGTTAAGTGCAGCATCATATTCTGCCTCCACTTCCCTACAAAGGAAAGTCACATCTGTGATTGAAAGGAAATGGTGCATGCAAAGATCAGTGGGCTAATCCCTGTTGGGGAGGCACATATGTCATTGCATTGACCTTCACCATACCTTTACCATGTACATTTAATCATTCCCATTTTAAAAAGAAAAAGACTGAGGTTCAACATCATTAAGTTCTAGTATGATTTGGTAAAACCCAGAAATAGTTCCATGGCACAAAGCTTTCTAGTCCAAATTCCTAAGTCTTTTTTCATCATTTGCTTTACCTGGACAATTCATTTTGTATCTGGTGTCCTGAAAAGTACAAAGCTAAGGGTTCATTTTTTGGCTATGGTATTTAAACACCTGGCATTTTAGCATGTAAATGAACCTAGTTTTTCAGCAAGAACCCCTGGATTTTGTTGTGTGGCAGGGGATTTGAGGAACAGGCAGAGAAGTCCAAATGGTGATTACGATTCCACTTAATGGTTTTAAAATGTAAAGTGAAAATTTCATCAGATAAGGGAGTCTAAATTTGTTTACACAGAATAACTGAAATGGAACTGATATGAAAATAGGCAAAATCATAAAGAACAAAATCTTCTCTAAGTATAGAAAATAAGGCAATTGTGAAGAGTAGGGTCAAATGGCTTCTATAATGGAAGGCAGCAGTATTATTACTCACTGACTTAGTTACTTGTTCCCAGTTATTTTTCTCACTGAGGAACTACTCGCATATTCTCTTCCATCTGGCCTGTGTTGACCAGCAATCCAAGTGACCAGCCTCAATGGTTTTTAATATATAAAGAAGTCTGTGCCTGCTTGTGTATTGGCCCTGAAGTCACCTCAAAGATTGAAGTGGTTTTTGGCTGGCTAGCATTCCTTGAGTAGAAATCTCAGAAGACAGAAATCATAAACAGAATGGATAGAGCTTGATTAGAATGCTTTTAACTAATATGAAAATGTCACTGTTTGCCATGAATCAAATTTTTCTTTCTTTCTTTTTTTTTTTTTTTTTTTTTTTTGTCCTTCTGGAAGACAGAAACATGATTTCAATGACAACAGGATTTAATGAAAAAAAGCTTTAGACTTGAAAAGATTAATTCAAATTCAGGTGTTCTATGTGTGAGCTTCCAGGTCTCAGGCAAGTTACTTACTGTGTTTTGTCCTCTCCTTGGTTGATGCACAGAAAATTCTTACAACTTTGGTATACAATAAGCACATAGAAAATGGTAGCTGTTACTATTATTTGTATAATAGAGCTGTTAACATTTGTCTTATAGGATTATTAAGAGCATTAAGACCTTTTAAACTTAAAAAAATTAATCTAACAGGGCACTGAGCTATGTTCAGTGCAATGAATAGCCTACATCGTTATCTAATTCCTCAGCCCCCTGACTCAGAGCTTCAGTGGACTTGAGTAGGACCTGGAGTTCATTTTAAAGTGCCCAGGTGGTTCTAATAAATACAGATATAGGAACCTCTAACTCAATACACCCAAAACTGTATTAGGAAAATTAGCTATTATTACATTTATTAAGCATCTACCATGTTTCGGGGAGAATATTATGCTACAGTAAAAAAAAAAATTAAGAACAATGAAAAATGATATCTGTCCTCAAGAATTTATTATCTAAGTAAAAGTGAAACATTCATTATAAAAATACTTAGTGAAATAAATCAAAATAATTTGTGGGTTGAATAGGTAAGACATTACGTTAGAGGGCTTGTCTTTAAAAAGTAATCAGGATGGACTACTGGACCTAACTCCAAACTATACATAATGTTATTGCCTTATTCATCCAAAAGGTTGCCATCCAACCCTTTCATGGTTTTATATGAATGATTAACTTAAATATTTTGAAAAAACATTTCCCCCATCCATGAATAATGATTTTTTATGGAAAATTCAATGTAAAAAACATTTAATCTTACATATAATAAGGAGAAATACATACCCAAGGAACTCTAACTGCTTCTCAAATAAGATTGCAATTGCCATTTATAACTAAGAAATTTTTGGCATTTCATATCCATCACAAGTCTTTATCAACAGATGTTATCGATTCATAGTGTAATGCTAAAGAGAAATTGATACTTGACTCATGGTCTTTCTTGACATGTGACAAAATATGACTTTTATAATTTGAGAATGAAAAACCTTTAAGGCTGGAGAAATATAGAATTTTAAATTTAGACAGGAAGACTTTGTGCCACTAATCTTTATACTGAGTAACAAGTACTCAATCAATACCATTTCAGGGAGGAAGTTTCTTTTCACAGCTACTATGATCAAAACAGGGGGCTTCTATCTACTCATAACTGACAAAGATGCAGGTCTCATCTCTGGGGAACTGTCTATAAAAACTTATTGTGGTCTCAAAGCACTTTTCTTTGAATTTTTGGTCCAAAACCAACAAAGCTGATTCTAAACCTCAAAGAAAAGTTGAGTCATGGAAACTGAGTGCCAAAATTCTGTACTCTCTTCTCATGAGCTCATTTGAAAAGAAACAAAACAAAACCCAAGTAGTGAAAGGAATTTAGTTCTTGATCTGACCTGCTGTTTTCTACCTGTGGCAGCATGCTGATCAAGGATTCTTGAATGGTTGTCCTTCGCTGAGGAGAATGATCCTCTACACTTTCAGGAGGGACACACTTGGGATGAGAAAGGATAGAGGAGTGCCCACTTCTCCAGTCAGAAGAACAGAATCAATCCTGCTTATAATACACAATAATTACAAGGGAACAGATTTTTGTAGTGTTAAAGTCTAGTATGTGGCCTTGTGAGTAGGTGGTGGATAAGTGTTGAAAGAAGAGTGAGAAGCAAGATCACAAACAGAAGCCCTAAGTATCCGATGGAACACCAAGGTCACCAAGTTGAGAGTAGGCAGAGTTAGTGTATAGAAACTTCTTAGAACTTTGGTATACTGTGAGCACACAGGAAATGGTAGCTATTATTACTGTTATTCATATAATAGAGCTTTTAACATTTAACATATAGGGTTGCTAAGAGTGTTAAGACCTTTTTATTTGCATGGAAACCAACATCATTATAGCCACTTAGCTGGTTTCCTTTGCCCTGGAATTTTCTACATCCAATCATTCCTGCTGCTAAATTAGTATTGCTAGAAATTATGCTTTGATTTTTCTATTCCCCTGCTCCAAAGCTCTCACAGTGTTTTAGTCAGCTTTTTTGCTGCTGTGACCTAAAGACCTGAGAAAAACAATATTAAGGAGGAAAAGTTCATGTGGGGCTCAAGATTTCAGAGGTCTCAGTCCACAGACAGCCAGCTCCACTTCCTGGAGCCTGAAGTGAAGCAGAACACCATGGCAAAAGGGTGTCGTGCAGAAAAACAGCTCCGGACAGGACACCAGGAAGCAGAGAGAGCTCCTGTCACCAAGAACAAAATATATTCCGCAAAGGCACGCTCCCTTAACCACCCACCTCATCCAACCACACCCTACGTGCCTATACTTACCACCTGCTTATTCCTTATCAGGGATTTAATACAATGATTAGGTTAAGGCTTTCATAACACGGTCATTTTACCTCCGAATTTTCTTGCATTGTCTCACACATGAATTTTTAGGGACACCTCCTATCTAAACTATAAGACATGGCCACTTATTGAGAATTCAGTAAGTGTCCCTGAAAGGAGGGGCTTAAGAAACAGGCAGAAGCAAAGAGCTAGGGGGAGGTTAGTATTTCCTCTTAAACTTAAGAGCAGTGAGAAATGAGCTCTCCAGATTGGGAAATACCTGCAGGCTTGTCAGTGGGTACCCAGTGGGGAGGACCACTGTGAGAAATATCCCTGAAGCTTCTGCAAGGAGTATTTGAGAGATAATCCCTAGGGATCAGACTTGATAAGAATATCCTATGGCTTAGAAGCAATGAAAAGATGATTATTATCATGGATTAACAATTCGGTCTATTTTCTGGCACCACTTAAATCCAGCATTATTTTAAAGTTTCTTTGAGGTAGTAAGAGCCTCCAGTAAGACACATTAAATTTTCTAAAGGTCTAGTGAGAAGGAGATTGGAGAACATTAAAATAAAATTAGAAAAATATAGAATATAACATTTCTTATAGCGTGATGTTGATGTCTAAAATTTATTTCCATTTATTTTTATACACAACACACATGCACACAGTGTACATGTGTTGTAAACAAGTTAATATTTTACATCTAATTGTATAAGTTGATTTTGAAAAGTTAAGTATATTGATTCCTAGTCTTAAGTATTCCCACACATGGTATTTCATGGTTTTACAGTATTCCATCATCTGTATGACTGTTCCATATTTTATTACCAAGTTCATGATTGGTTGTTATTTTTCTACTTGTGGTGGAAAATAGTTGCTTCTATTTTTCCCTCTATTATAAAAATGTTGCAATGAATCTTGTTCTCATATAAAATTTAGTACACAGGTCTCGTTGTCTTTGGAACCCATGGATACCTGAAAGTGGACTTACTGAATAAAAGATCATACACATTTTTAGTTTGGGTGGGGTGTTATTTTGTTTCACATTACCCTCTGGAATACTTGTAATAACCTATATCAACAATGTGTATGAGTGGCATGTTTCCCCTCTTTTGAGAGGGGATTAAAATTTTGAACCATGTTACTTCTGAAGGAACCACCTCTGGTACACTCTGACAGATCCTAACCAGCCAGAAATGTGACAGAATGGTGGTATGGAACTGATGTTGTCTTTTTTTTTTTACAGTAGGATGTAATATATTCTGAGAACTATTTCTCAACGAAATTGATGTTGATCTCTGGGGGGAAACATCTAGTATTGATGCATTATTAGAAAGCTTATGTGCACTTGGACTTTCACTTTGCTTTGGCAGGTTTATTTGAATGACTAATTACAGTAATGCCAGAGCCAACTTAATGACATTTTTCCCTCCTAACAGAAATCTGTTTAATTAGTTGCTGTAGATTAGGTCTATTTAAAGAATGTCCCTTAATCTTCCTGGATTTGGAGATCCAGATAACTGTTGCTTCAAGATATTTTTGGATCATGCAGAATGTTGGGCAATGACTTATTAATAAGATTGTCTATATATCACACAAGTCAATCGGTGGGTTTATTGTCCTGAAATAATAATGCCATGAGTAAAAATTACATGAGCAACATGAATGTGAATATTTGACTGAATATGATAAATCATTAACTACATTTAAAATGCTATATTAATAATATAAAAATCTTCCCATCTCTCATATGATTGTGAGAAGTTGAAAATGAAAGCCTGGTTAGTGGCCTGTTAGAAGATGTAGAAGCATGTCAACTCCCAACATATCCCTGTTTTTTCTGTTAGATGATATTAGTGGTAACTACTGAAAGTCATTCTAAAAACTAATGACCATGCTTTTCTTTGGAGAGATAGAAGCATTAAGAAGATGATGATTCTCCATAAATATGTACAATTTTTATATGTTAATTGAAAATTTTTTAAAAATTAAGGCAAAACAAGGGCTAATTACCTTGATTTTATTAATATACATTGAATATGTGTATCAAATCATCACACTGTACCCAATAAATATTTACAATTAAAATAATAATTAATTTAATTTTTTAAATGATGATTCTGAATGTATGATGGGAAAGTGACTACTGAAGTTGCCTATCAATAGAGAGGATGTGGCATTGATCTCTCAGATTCCAAGCAGCTTACAGAAGATCTAAATCTTAT
This sequence comes from Tamias sibiricus, assembly GCA_025594165.1. NCBI lineage: Eukaryota > Metazoa > Chordata > Mammalia > Rodentia > Sciuridae > Tamias > Tamias sibiricus. Next base: position 134,093,403 of record CM046663.1, on the reverse strand, counting down.
CTGAAGAATTAATCTAAGAAAATTCCTGAAAGCAATCCTCTAAACAAGGCAGCTTGTCATTTTATAGTTTGTTTTTGGATAATTGTCTGTCTTGAGAATTTTTATTTTAATGTATGGACTCCAAGTTTGCATGGAGAGAATGAGATAATAGTTTCAAATCTTCATGAGAAAAATTTAAGCAGCTGTATTTCAATTTTAAATAACAAGTTGAGAGAATTGTAGGCATATGGACAATATAGAAAGAATAGTTTTTATAAACTTCCCAATCCCCATGGGCACAGCAATAAATAACAGCACTAAAAACTTATGAATAACAAAAATAGTATTCCCTTGAGCCAACATGTACAAGTTCATGACAAAAATACCAACAACTTCTCCTACTGTCCAGGGCTGGCAACTCTGAAGAAAAAAAGCAGAGGGAAAAATGCAATGACCAAAGAGCACAGAATCTCAAAAAACTAAGGTCCTTACTGACAAGCATAATGTGGCAATTGAAGGATAACCTCTAAAGCTGACAAAGATTTTGATCACCCCAAGAGTAAGAGGGACTCAAACTGTCTAATGAAATTTGAGATTCCAAACCTTATGGATCTTGACACTAAGCAGGGCTCCCTCCAAAGACAGGCTTCAATGTTGAAAATATATTTTGGGGAGTTGAATTGAAATTAAACAGGATAAGAACGATTGGGATAAAGTAAGAGAAGATAAAGATAAAAGTTGAGGGAGAAACAGAGTTAGAAAACTTCAAAAAATAAACCACCATCATTCCTATCCCCTTGCAGAATGAGTTAGACATCATTACCCTAAGTACATGTATGAAGACATAATTGTTGTGAAAATACTTTATGTAAAACTAGTGGCTTGAAAAATTGTGCTCTTTATATGTAATATGAAATGAATTACACTCTGCAAGCATGTATAACAAATTAGAATTTAAAAAAGTAAACCACCATATTTTGCACACCATTTGGAAAAAAAAAAAAAAAACAGAAAAGAAGATTCTGCTAAATTAGAAAATATTCTGAATTGCACCTCCTAAAAATCCAGAACAACTGATTGCAAATAAACTGATAGAAATTGACTGTTAGAAAAGTATCAAGATCAAGTCCCACACAAAATTACTATAAGAAAAAGAAGAAGAAGTAAAATAAAAATCCCAGAGACAACTAAAATGAACCAGACAGGCATATCCATATAATAAAGCTGTTACCTACTATGAAAAAAAAAAAAAAAAAAAAAAACCACAAGATTTAGTAAAATGAGGTGATGTTAAAAACAGCATATTCAACATATTAAAAAATCAGATGACTTAACTTAAGAATAATGAATTAAAGGAAAATCATTTTGGAAATTAAGAATGGACTAAGGGCTGGGGTTGTGGCCCAGCGGCAGAGCGCTCCCCTCGCATGTTCGCAGCCCGGGTTCGATCCTCAGCACCATGTAAACATAAATGCATTGCATTGTGTACAACTGAAGTAAATAAATAAATACTTAAAAAAATCACGTTTTAAAAAAAAAGAATGGACTAAAAGTGCAATAATGATAAACACACCAAATAAAATATTAATAGAAATAAAAGGAGAGATATTTATAAGAAATAGATGAAAATAATTTAGAGAAAACAATCAATATTGAAGATAGACAAAAAAAAATCCATCTGCAAATAATAGGCATCCACAAAACAAATACCAAAGTAACAGAAAATGATAAGTATTAAACATTATAATTCACAAAATCATTTAAGTTATAAATAAAAAATTCTACAAATGTAATTATAAATAACATCATTTACCTAAGTAGCAATCTAGAACAATGAACAATAAGACATGTTTTAGTATGAACCTTAAGAACAAAAAAACAAAATCCTTTGGCTGTCTGGCAAAAAAGAATAGATGGGAGATTGGTTTAGTATTAGACTTTTAGACAAAATTACTTTATGCCAGGACATAGTGGATGAATATGTTTAAAATATTTAAGAAAAGATTTTGTATCCAGAAAAACTGACTTCCAAGAATGAACTGGCCCACCTGTTGTCAGCATGTAAGAACTCAGGGAGTATTGTTGCTATGTATTCCCTCTGTGAAAAACTGAACAAATTTCAGACAATATGAATAAGGATACATTGAAACAGGACTATTGTAGCTCCAAATAGATACTTACTTACAAAATTAATTCTAAATGTAGACAAAATGAAAGTATATACTATGTAATTACTATATCCTGTTAAAATGCAAATATAAATTATAAGGAAGTGGGAAGAGTCAAATATGCAATGAGAAATTATACTCCATTTATGTATGATGTGTCAAAATTCATTCTACTGTCATGTATAACTAATTGGACCAAAAAATATTTTCAAAGATTGTCATTTCTACATAAAATATGTTAATTATGTTCTTTTCATTTATTGGTTAAAGATGTCTTTATAGAATTTTGTTTTTCATTGATGGGTTTTATGAAAGTTATACATTATGTTCCATAGTGAGGTAAACCTAACAAAAAAAACCTATCAAGTATTTGACATTAGACAAATCATGAATATTTCTTTGTTGCTGCCTCCTCTGTAAAATAGGTTGTTAAGATAAATTGGCTTACGTAAAGGACTTAACATATATATGTAATACACTGGTAACACATGCCATGCGTATGTATATATACATACATATAGACATATATGTGTCTGTGTATAAAAAATATATTGATCTCTATAAAGAATTTAATGAAGGGAAAGAGTCAAATGTCCACATTTCAATAGAAATTGTTTTCCTCTGGGTCATGTATCCATTTCTAATATAATATGTAATTTGTGCACTTATTATGCTTATTTTGTATTATGTGACTACATTGTTAGAATGTGAGTTTCAGGAGCACTAGACTCTAACTCTGTAGCCCCCTGGTATAACCTAACTATCTAGAACACTTACAAGGCACTCAAATCCAAAAATGCTGGATGAATTGTTGAATAGCAGTAAGCCACTAAGAATGAAATATTTAATCTATTTAAATATTTTGAGTTATTTTAACTAATATAGACACCACTTAGCTCATATAGTAAAGAAACACATTTACAAACTCATTTGACATCTGTTGAAAATACTCTCACTGAACTTCAATTTATGTACTTCTTTCTAAATCCAGAGAGAGCTAGGTTGTATATAGATGCTCCTTCAGTGTTAGAGGGTATAATTAGAGCATTCAAGTAAAAAAAATGAAGTTTTAGATTTTAGATTATTATATGCAAAGGACAAAAGCAAACTGTGTAAATAAAAATATATATTTAGAACATAAAAGAATCTTGTAGAACAGTAAGAATAAATGTACTTTTGTATTCTGTACTGTTTCTAAGAAATTATTTTTAAACTACTGCTCCCTGAAGGACTCTTTCTGCAAAGCAGTGGGGAAAAAAACATTAGAAATTGATATTGCCAAAACACTTTATTTTTTGTAATTTAGTTTTAAAACTTTGTTGTTTTGAAAAAGTATGCTCCTAGTAGAAAGACAATTTATACACTTGAATCAAAAGGGGGATTTATTATATAGTGTTTAATAACCGACTTCTGTTTATAAGAAAACCAAAAAAGTTTCTCTTTCCGTATTTAAAAATGGAAAGGATTTTCCCATGTATGCACATTTCACATTTTTAAACAAAGATCAGTAGAAGATATCTGCCTATTTTTTAACACCAAGCACCAGAATCTTTGTTCCAAATATCTTTAATTTATCTTTCCAGGTATTCTCCACTCTTCCCCACTTTCTATCCATGCTGGTAGTCTTACCATATGGACTATATTAACAGGTTAAACACCTCTAGTTCTGGTTAAGTTCTGCCAATGGAGGGCCCTGGTAGAAGAATGAAGTGGGGAGTGAAGTGTTTGTATATTTCTCCTGGCTCCTGCCCTAAAAGCTTGTCTGTTGCTGGTCCCTTCAACCAAAGCCATTTCTCTCTAGTCAGTGCTCCTCTCCAGAGTACAGACTCTACTAAAGTAGCTTATGTGGAATTGTATTGCAGTGAATTCTGCATTTCCTCATATTATTTAATTTGCATTCCCAGTGAAGTTGACCACAGATTCATTCATTCCTCTTCCTTTGTTCATTTTTCTATTGGATCATTTAGAGTTTCTCTAGAAATTCAGTGTAGCTATTCTTTGTGGTTGCATGAATGACAAATAGCTTTTTTCCATCTCTGATTTGCTTTTTAAGTTCATGAGTTATAGATCTATTTTATAGTTTGTCCATTTTGTGTTTTACTTAAAATCTTTTGTATCCATGTTTAAGAGAGAGTTTCCTATATTTTCTTCTCAAATTGCTAAAAATTTTGTTTTTGACATTTGGGACTTTAAACAAGTACTCATTTAACAAATTATTCTACCTTCTGCAGAAACAGCAAAGAAAAAAAAAATTAAACTTCCCTTTGTTGTTTTCCTTACTACTGTTTTGAATTGGTTTACTATTGGACATCATATTGCATTTTAAACCTTTTAATGACATTTAACATTAAAAAATCCTCAAAGTTAATTTTAATATGCCACTTACCTGTTCTATGTCTCTGAGTTCTATAATCTCTGTAAACCTCATATTTATTCTTCTGTAAAACTTGGATAATTATAAACTTTCTCCTTAGGTTGTCATGAAAGTTAATTTTTTGTCATTAGCTTTATAATTTGTAAAATTGAGAACATATTCTCATTTGTTTTTAAAATTAAATTTCCAGTCAGAGTTCCTGTTTAAATACTGATTGGCAATAGTTTTTCATTCATTCATAGAACAAATATTTATTGATCGGTTTCTATACTCCAATTTCATGTATAAAAATCTCTACTCTCCTTTGAAAGTAACTTTTAGAGTGAAGTTATAGCTCAAGAGAAGAAAAATCTTCTTTTTACCTTAAAATTGCTACAAATGAAAATTATATTTTGTATCTATGTTAGATTAAATATCTAAATAAAAATATAAAGCATTAATTGGTTATTCAAATTTAAAATGTTTTCACATTTTAACTTAGATGCCTGTTTAATTATCTATGTGATTTTACCCAGCTATCCATTTTGCTGCCAATTACTATCTAAGGCTCATGGGTAGAAACAGTGTACAGCCACTTTGAAAACTGATCTACTCTGGTCCATAACATCTTCGATATATCAGGATCCTTAACAAGGTCTACCTGTCATTGTAGCTACCATATAAAGTGATTTAGATTGAGAATCAATTCCTGGAACTCTGCGATGGGCCTGAGTTGTCCTAACTGAAAACATCAGCTGTCAAATGGTCTACTTTGGTCATTCAGCCTTAGATGGGAAAGTACATACAAATCAGCATGTTCACATTGTTACCATGGTGACCATTCTGCTAAATGGAAATCCTGAAAGATGCAGATCATAACGTTGTATGTTTTTAAAGCATGAGTAATAAAACATATGTTTATATCACAGACTTGGTCTCACTGGAGGTTGAGTTATGTCCCTGATGCATGGCCAGATGTTTTATATTATCCCCTTTTCTGCAGGAGCAGAAAGCCTACTACATAAGCATTTAATGCTTCTGAATATTAGCATACATATGATTCTGCAGAATGTTTAAAATTGGTTCCATGTTATTGAATTGAGAGAAAAATCTCTGCAACATATCGACAAAAATCTCTCATACTGTTATATAAACAATATTAAATAAATTAATAAATATTTGTTAGATGAATTAAATAAGTAAAAGTACTAAGAGTACAAGAAGAAATAAATCTAAATCATCGTGCTGAATAGTTGATCAGGAGTAGAAGTAATTATAAAAATAAAGTTGATCATTTTGATATTTTATTTTTAATGCTTTTGAGTTTTCATAGCATGCATATGGAATGCATTTTTACATATTTTATTGATTTCTACCAAAAGTTGATAATAAATTTAAAGCAAGCTATTTTATGTCCATTTTGATAGAATATCTCTGCATATAATTCAGGATAACCTAGGTTACTCTATAGTAACAAAAAATTCAATAAGAATTTCTCAATTATGTTATATGTCTATCTTGAGCTGTTAGGGGCTCTGCTTTATGTTATCTTCACAAAGAAATGCAGGTTCGTGGAGGCTTCACTCTCTGGAGTATGGTGGAGTGGGGGTCAGGGAAGGGTAAATCACACAATTCAAAGAGAAAGGCTCACATTTTATAAGCCAAAGCAACTCAAGGAGCATATACAATTTCAACCAAACTGGGAAGTACAATTCTACCTGTGCCTAGAAGAAGAAAAATCAGAACTCTCACATGAATAGCACTCTGTGTGCTTAAACTGTTAGAAGGACATCAGGACTAAAGCCAGAATCCCTGCCCTCTACACTTATAGTCTGCCCCATGCTATAAGCCAAAACTACCTAAACTGTTAGAACTGCTTACCATATTGTTATGGTAAATATTCTTGATGTGCGCACTTAATTTGGAATAATAATAATTCAAATATAGAAGGAACTTATATGAGTCGCAAATTCAGGGTGGCTGAATTTGAAATTGACTTTGAACTACTGGCAGAATTTAGAGAGGTACTGCTGGTGATAAAGGCATTTTAGGTGATGCTGATAAAGAGACAGGAGAAAAAAATTATGCAAAGAAACCACTATGGATCTGCATTTGTGTGAATTCAATAACAATAAATCTGGGGCTGTGAGATAGAAATATAAAGTTGGAGAAAGAGATGGGGAGGAGAGAAAAACAGAGGAAGGTGAGAGAGGGAGAAAAAGAGAGAAGAAAAAAGAAAAAGAGGGAAAAAGAAGGGGGAGCGATTTAAGCAGGTGGGTGATTCCATTCCCCAAGGCACTAAATGAGCCATATGTCCTGGTGGGAATGTGAGATGAGAAACTTGAATTTGTTCTTCCACCCCTTGTTCTCAGTTACCTCCTATCTCTCAAAGCATATAATATGAATATCACAGGAAATTTGGCATGATGTAATGTTAGCACATATTTGTCATGCAATCTGATCCTAAAGCCTGAGACAACTGCTTCATAACTTGCTCAACTAAAGCAACAACTCCATTCTTCAATGCTAGAAATATAAACTAGTTGTTTGACTTCTGCATTTATGTATCAACTGGAAAGAGTATTTATCAATCTCCTAAACAGTTTCTTTTAAATGATGTCCAAGAGTAATTTAGCAAACTGTGATGATCAATTTGTGTTTTGACATTAAAACCTAACTCCTATAGAGATATAATGAAGTTATATAAGACACTTGTCTCCAAAAGTGGGATGGGGAAAATATTAGAATTTCTATTTCTATTCATCTTCAATCTCATTCATTTAGATTCTGTATATGCTTTATAATGGTTGTAGCATATTAACATAGTAGTACATGTGTAACATCAGTAAGTAAAAGAATACACATATATACTTTGGGGACATATGCTCAAATTTTTCTTTGGATATGAATGTATGCTCAAAAAATGGAAATCACTGGCCTAAGCAGATGTTCAGAAGTGGAAATGTGCACAGGTATCAATACAACTATGAATAGATTTGCCTGAAGGGCAAGAAGAATCCATATAAGGTAATTCTGTAGAATTAGAAGAAGATAGGTTTGTTCCAACGGGTTGGGATCATATACAGACAATGTTGAAAGCTAAATTAATCACATAATGTCCCATAGCAACCTCAGGCACTGAGATCAACTTCACTTGTAAACATAAGAAATAACATGGAGAGAATTCTGACAGTTAGTTCAGGCAGGAAGGGCAGGTAAAGAATGTTCTGGGTATGGCTTTCTATTCTTGGCCTGCTGAGCTGTTCTGTGAGCCATACACAAAACCACTGCTTGTAATAATTCTTGATCCAGGACCTTTGGCTCCTGAGGGCTGATGAAATAATAAGGTATTTCTGTTTTACATATCCAACACAGTTACCAGCCTTCTTGGGACACAAAGAAGCTTTAGCAGCATTTAAACATTGAGAGGAAAAATCTATATCCAATAAAGACATTTCAAACTGCTCTCTCAAAGATCTCTTCAAGAAAGAAATGGCCCAGACCTACTCTTAGTCCTAGTTTTTTACCCCTTTCAAGTTGTAATCTTGAACAACTACATAATGCCTTTGACTGTCAGTCTGATCAAAGGTAATTACTTAAATGTCTGGGTTGAAATAAATTGTGTAAATTACCATGTGCTGCTTACTGCCTAGTAGGTGCAAATAGAAGGCAGCTGTGATATTAAATCATGAATTAATCTAATGTCTTCTCTGCAAAGTCATCCTCAACTCTTATACCTATGACAACTACCAAGTGCCCAGTGCCAGTTCTCCTCAGAAACAAGATTAGGGCTGGCAACAGAAGCTTCCAAGTGTACAGCTCCCTGCTTTGGGTTCTCACTCCAATTCTAAAATGGATCAGGGTTTGTCAAGTTGATCTGAGGAGGAAGAATTTTCCCAAAATGAGAGGTAAGGGAACCATGTACTTTGTCATCCTAACAAACCCACCATTAGTGAAAGAATATACAAAAATAATTCAATTATATGATCTGAAATATTTATTGGCAAACCAATTTGGCTTATTGTACTGAAAACTTATAAAATAGTTATATTCAAAATATATTTTTAAAAATCAAATTTGCTTTCCAAAACATCAATATCAAAGCCAAAAAAAAAAAAAAAAAAAAAAAAAAAAAACCCTGTCATCATATCAGACACTTAGAATAAACAGAAGATTGACATAAATAGAATAATTATTGTTGGTACATATATGATACTTGATCAATTTTTAGTTGTATCCCTCTAATTTCTTTCACTGGTGTTTTTCTTAGTAATATATTATCAAGATGGTCTTATTATTTTTAATAAATTGCTTGCAGTCTCCTCAGAGTCACATCTTATAGTGATAAGTCTGAGTTGTTTATATAGTCAATGTACTTTTCTTGCTAAACCATAAAATTTTTAATTGAGAAAATATTCACCCTGCAGATTATGATACTGTTAAGCTCTGAGAACATTCTCCTAAATGAGGAATATTATTAAACTTCTTATTTAAATATGTAAATGTTTTCACCCTAACATTTTCACAGCTACAATCCTTTCTGCCTCTTCGTAGAGTACTTTTTTTTAAAAAGAAAAACCTTTCAAAGTGGTTCTACTAATTTATGTATAATTATGATGAACAAATGAAAAATAATAAATAAATAGAAGACTAGTAAAGTTGAAGAAGGAAATTGGGGGATAGCAGAGGGGAGAGAAAAGGGAAGTACTAAAATGGAGCAAATTATGTTATATGAAATTATGAATATGTCAAAATGTGTTACCGCCTGTAGTGATTGCTGCTTGCAGCAACGACGCTGCTGGAGAAAATTCGGAGGCAGAATGGAAATGAAAAAGTTCTTTTATTCTTCTTTCTTCTAACTTCTCTCTCCAGCTCCAACAACCTCTCCAACTCCAACTCCAACCAACCTCCTCTAACTAACCCTCACCCAGTTAAATACTTTTTGCCTTAACAAGGACACGTGCTAACAGCTTGAGCTTACAGGTGCATCACGCAGTGTTCACGGGCATAAAAAGATTCTTAGATAAATGCATGACTATCAGGTGAAAATACTTGAACACCTTTATGGCTCTCAGCTAGCCGACATCTTAGCTATCTCCTCAATTAGGGTTCTTGCATTTCCCCCCTTTTGTTTTAAAAAGAGGGGATGCTCTAGGACGTCCATGTGCAACCAACATTCTTACCCATCATTGGATAATCAAGGCTGTGCCCTTGACTCCTGTCTTAGGTTGATATGTCGGCCACATGAGACTGTCCCGTGGATGGGTGACGACCTCATCCAGATCGACTGTGCCTGTCTTAGGTTGTCCCCCTCTGGGAATCGTACCCATCATTGGCTAACCAGCCATCCAATCAAGCCCTTCAGGATCGACTGTGTGTTGACTAACAGCCGTCCAATTGTGAGGAGATGCTGCAGCTTTAAGGTGGCAAGCCTTCTGCTGACGAGCCAAATTCCATAGCAAATCAAGGTCTTTAAACAAATCAGCTGCCCTTAGTTCTATCAAGTAACGCACTTAGTTCTCTAGACAAATACCCGCAAGGTATTGTCCCATAATGTCCCAAATAATGAAAGATCAAAATGTCCACTTGTTATAACACATTGATATAGGAGGCCCCATGCATGCAGAGCAGAGGCCACACTGCTGGTGAGGTTGGTTGATGCTTGAGCAGCAGGGATGCTTGTAGTGACCACGATCCCTGCAGCTGTAGCAGCAGCCATCTTTTTTATGTCTAGACAATGCCACTGGCAAATCTTCAGGGCCCGCTACCTAGAAACTCAAGCATCAATTATTAAAGGAAAGGCAGTGCTATTCCAGCACTGAGTCAAGAGGCGAGTTGTCAAACTAAAAAATAGAATTATTAGATTACAAAATTAAAGTTGATCTCTGCTCATACACATTACTGCTTGAGCTCCCACAAACATAAGCTGGCAAAATATCACATTCAGAACAAATTAAAGAAAGACTGAGGGTATTTACTGCATTAAAGATAGATTAAAGAAAAGCTAAAAGCACTTTGGAAAAATAATTTGTCAGCTGGAACCCCCGAGTCTCTGCATACACAGCAACCTTTTATGAAATTACCTGTTGAAATAATTCAAATTAATCAGCTATTAAACAAATAAAGTTAATTATAAATAAGCAATCCCATGTCAAATACCAAAATATTAGGTTATACAGTATTAGTCATATTCTTTGCTGAAGAGAAGTCCCAGGGACACCTATAAATCAAAATTGAAGGTAGCTTCACTTTTTAAATTGTTTACTCAAATTGAATACTCAAAGCTTAAAATGAATTAAAGTTATTTGGATCCATATATATATATTTTTTATAATTAAAATTTTTTAATATTAATTTTCATAAGCGCTTTTTTATTTGTGATGTCACACTGGACAGACGCACATACAAACATATATTTGTGATGTCACATTAACATGAAATTTAGAAAAATACACAGACATAAAGACATATATAAAAAGAGAAAAAAATACAATTGTGTACACACTAAAGAGAGATCTTCTCGTCCCAGCTAGGAGGAATGAGACTTAGGTTGTGAATTTATTGGAGGACTCTTTTAAGGGAATCATTCCATACCTTCATCTTGGTCCTCTTGATTTTGTACTTGTTTTATTAATCTTGATTCCTCAGTAACTTCATCTTGGTCCTTTTGATTTGGTACCTGTTTTATTAATCTAGATGGTATCCATATTGGGGATGATTCATGCTGTGGAAAAACACAAACAGATCCTCTCCCCCAAATTAATACTGGATCTGGACCCTTCCATGCAGCTGAAAGAACATCCTTCCAGTAAACCAAAGGTTTATGTTGTTGGTGTGGATTCCAGTGTCTGTCTCCAGCCGAATATCCATTAGAATCTAAAGTTAAAAAATTTAAGGTAAACAGGGCAACTGCCAATCTGTTCGTAGGATTTGTCCAATTTCCTTCTTTTTGCTTTAATAGCATAATTTTGAGTGTGCGATTACCTCGTTCAATTATACCTTGACCTTGAGGATTGTATGGAATACCTGTTTTATGAGATATATTGAATTTTGCGCAAAACTGTTTGAAAGATGAGGACGTATATGCAGGGCCATTATCTGTTTTAAGCATTTTGGGGATGCCCAATGCAGCAAAAGCTTGCAGACAGTGAGATGTAACATCTTAAACTTTTTCTCCAGCATGTAAGGAAGCAAAAATCATGCCTGAGCATGTATCTATGGTCACATGAATAAATCGCAATTTTCCAAAACTTGGCTCATGAGTGACATCCATCTGCCACAAATGATTAGACATTAATACTCTTGGGTTAACCCCATAATGTGGATTGGGCAAATGTGTCACACAAGATTAATAAGCCTTCACAATTGTTCGAGCTTGATTTTTAGTTATTTTGAAACTTTGTTGTAAAGTAGTACTATTAACATGAAATTGAGAATGGAACAAGGTAGCTTGTTGGACTGCTGAAAATATGAAAATTGTTTGAGTGAGGGCATCAGCCTTTTGATTACCTTCATGGAGAGGACCAGGCAAATTAGTATGAGCTCTGATATGTCCAATAAACAAATGTTCTTTATGTTCCCATAGAAGGTTTTGAATTTGAAAAAACAATTTAAAGGCTGGAGTATGAGGTGCTATTGGACCTGCTAGCTCCAATTTAGGGACAGCATGTACAATATAGTGGCTGTCTGAAAAAAATTTTATAGGCTGTTCTTTAAAACTTTCTAGAGCTATTATAATAGTTTCAAGTTCAACTAATTGGGCTGATTTTTGACCAGTAATATGAATCATATTTTCTTTTTGAGTGACTACTGCAGTAGTACCGTTAGAGGACCCATCTGTTAATACATTTAATGCCTTAGGAATAAGTTGATTTTTTATTACCTGTGGAAATATAATGGGATGATTGACACAAAACAATAGTATAGGAGACTTAGGAAGATGGTTATCAAAATTTGCAGAAGTAGAGCATCTAGCTATAGCCCAATCATTATCATTGAAGCACAAATATTCAACCTGTGATGATGAATAGGGAGTAATAATAGTAGCAGGATGAATGTCAAATATTTTAGTAGAAGTCTTAAGTCCCTGAAAAATAAGTTTAGCCACCATGGAGGTATAAGACTCAATTGTACTTTTAGGAGAGACGGGTAAATGTATCCATAATAAAGGTCCCTGTTGCCAAAATACTCCTGTGGGTGTATATTGTGAAGAAATAATAATCAATATTAGCGGTCGAGCAAAATCAATTCTATGACAATGGGATCTTTCAATGGCCTTTTCTACTAACTTTAAAGGAGTCAATGTTCGTGGTGAAGATGGATCAGGGTTCCCATGAAGGATATCAAATAAGGGTTTTAATTGTCCAGTAGTGAGGCTTAGTGTAGGGTGAAGCCAATTAATGTTTCCCAGCAGTTTTTGAAAATCATTGAGGGTGGTCAAATGTTCTTTATTTATTAAAAAATTTTGAGGCCTAATAAAGGTATCCATGATTTTAAATCCTAAATATAATATGGGAGATCTAGTTTGAACCTTTTCTTCAGCAATTTTTAATCCATATCTTTTTAAATTTTCTGTCATATCACTGAATATGGTAAATAAGATTTCTTGATTAGGGTGAGCAAGCAAAACATCATCCATATAATGGAGGCGCATAAGGTTTGGATATTTGTTCTTAATAGGCTGAATAGCTTTGTCTACATAGATTTGACATACAGTGGGGTTATTAGTCATTCCCTGTGGTAGCACTTTCCATTGATATCTTTTATCAGGGTCATTATTATTGATAGAAGGAACTGAAAAAGCAAACCTGGGGGCATCCAGAGGATGTAGAGGAATGGAAAAGAAACAATCCTTTATATCAAGAGTTATAAGATGGAAATTTTTTGGAATAGCTACAGGATTAGGAAGTCCAGGTTGGGTAGGGCCCATAATTTGCATAGTTTTATTGATTTCTCTAAGGTCATGTAACAATCGCCATTTTCCTGATTTTTTCTTGATTAAGAATATGGGGGAATTCTAAGGAGAGGTGGAAGGCTCTATGTGTCCTGCTTCTAGTTGTTCTTCGATTAATAGGTGGGCCGCTTGTAATTTTTCTCTAGATAGGGTTCACTGAGGGACCCAAACTGGCTTATCTGAAAGCCATGGTATTTTCAAAATTGTTTTCTCAGTGGCCCCTAGAAAAAATATCTTTTACCCTTTTGATGATGATTTAGATTTTTATTTTTTAACACCTGTGGGCTTGGTTTCGAGGTGTACCCTTATTTGCTGTAGAATATCTCTTCCCCATAGGGTAACTGGCAAGCTGGTCGAAACATAAGGCTGGAATGTTCCTTTATGCCCTTCATTATCTTCCCAATTTAAGACTACAGCACTATGTGCTGGAGTGTTAGTATTTCCCAAGCCTCTTAAACTAGTTGAGGCCTTCTGCAGAGGCATTGCTTGGGCCATTGTTGTAGATTAATGATGGAAGAGTCAGCCCCAGTATCAATCAGCCCCTCCATCTCTATACCTTGAATTTTTATTTTGCACATATGCCTCCGTGAACAATCCTGAACCCAGCAAGCCATAGGTCCCGAGCCAGTGGAACCAAATCCTTTATTGTTCCTATTCTGTGACATACACTTGAATGAGTTGTGGAAACTGGGAAGGAGAAGCAGCTGAGCAATTCTATCTTCTTGGTTAATAGAGATAATGCCTCTAAGTGAACTAAGCATTATTTTTATTTCTCCTTGGTAATCGGAGTCAATAACACCTGGTGTTATTTGAAAACCTAATAGGCTTTTAGAACTTCACCCGAGGATAAGTCCTACAGTCCCTGAGGGAAGAGGTCCCCTGACTCCCGTAGGAATCAGTTGAACCCCCATTTCAGGTGTTAGCACTATTCGGGTGGTGGAACAGAGGTCTAGTAGGGCATCAATGAGTAGGAGGGATTGTGACGAGGAATCATCTGTATGGATGTTTGAGGATATTCCTCCTCTAATGCCTCGTACATTTGTGGGCCCCGAGGCATTGGGCCCATGCTCCATTTTTTGAATTCCTGGACAAAACATTTCCATAGATGTCAAATTTAGAATGGCATTTATTGGCCCAATGATTTCCCTTTTTACACCTGTGGCAGCGGCCTAGGGCACGGTATGAGCTTGGTCTTATTTCTCTTTGGGGATATTGCCTAGAATATCCTGGTTGATTATAATAATTTTGTCTGGAATATCCTGAGTGATTATAATTTTTTTGTTGAGCCCTATTTGTGAAATTTTGAGGGGAAGCACCTCTCATTGCTGCTGCAATCACATTGCCTGTGACAAAGGCATCATTAATATCTTTACATAATCTAATTTATATGTAAGGGTCCTTTTTATTTGTATATGGTCTTATAGCATCTTGGCAATATTTATTGCCATTTTCATATGCCAACTGGATGACTAAGGGCATTGCTTGATCTACATCCCCGAATATTCTGCCTGCAGGTCTTAAAAGTCTGTCAGCAAAATCAGCATATGGCTCGTTAGGCCCCTGTATTACCTTTGATACGCTGCCTTGCAAATCACCTGTTCCTGGTAAGGTCTTCCAGGCTTTAACAGCAGAATTGTTTATTTGTGCGTATACACCAGGATCATATTGCATTTGTGTTTGTAGTTCAGTATACTGTCCTTCACCTGTTAGCATATCTACATTATGGTCCGGGAAGCCTGCAGTTGCATTTCTTTTAGCTGTTTCTACACAAAGCTCCTGGAATTGTGACCTCCATATCAGGTATTGTCCCCCGCTCAATACTGCCTTGCATAACCCCTTCCAGTCTGAGGGGGTTAAAGTTAGAGTGTTAAGGGACCCCAGCATGCTCAATGTGAATGGAGCTTGAGGCCCATAGGTCATTATCGCCTCTTTGAAATTTTTTATTGTTTTAAAATCTAGGGATTGGTGGTATCTCTGCCCGTTTTCATTTTCAAATATTGGCAGGTCCCAATGTTCCTGCAGTTTTTGGCGTTCAAGGGCGCGTAAGCACTCAGAAAGACCGTTAATCTCTGCCTCAAGGGCACGCATATGCTCAGAAATACCCCTCATGGTTTCTGTAATGGATTCCACCCATGAGGGCTCAAAGGATTCCTCCACTTGATGGTCCTTTCTGGTCCTCTTTAATTTCTTTTTGCTACTATCCTTACTGGTCCTAACTGACTTAGTGGAGGCTACGCTTTCATAATCACTATAACTCGATTCCTCACTACTGCTACTCTCACTGGTAGTAATATCCTGAGTCCCAGGTTCAATTGAGAGCACGTATCCTTGAGCTATCTCTAGTAAATCTTGAATAGCTTTAGCAGCTCAGATTTTTGTCATCTTTGAGCCCATTTTCAAAATTGTTTTCTCAGTTTTCTTACCATGCTGATTCCAAATTCCCCGTATGGGCCACCACTTGTTACTGCCTGTAGTGATTGCCGCTTGCAGCAACAACGCTGCTGGAGAAAATTCGGAGGCAGAATGGAAATGAAAAAGTTCTTTTATTCTTCTTTCTTCTAACTTCTCTCTCTGGCTCCAACAACCAACTCCAACTCCAACTCCAACTTCCTCTAACTAACCCTCACCCGGTTAAATACTATTTGCCTTAACAAGGACACGTGCTAACAGCTCGAGCTTACAGGTGCATCATGCAGTGTTCACAGGCATAAAAAGATTCTTAGATAAATGCATGACTATCAGGTGAAAATACTTGAACACCTTTATGGCTCTCAGCTAGCCGCCATCTTATCTATCTCCTCAATTTGGGTTCTTGCATTTCCCCCCTTTTGTTTTAAAAGAGGGGATGCTCTAGGACGTCCATGTGCAACCAACATTCTTACCCATCATTGGATAATCAAGGCTGTGCCCTTGACTCCTGTCTTAGGTTGATATGTCGGCCACATGAGACTGTCCCGTGGATGGGTGACGACCTCATCCAGATCGACTGTGCCTGTCTTAGGTTGTCCCCCTCTGGGAATCGTACCCATCATTGGCTAACCAGCCATCCAATCAAGCCCTTCAGGATCGACTGTGTGTTGACTAACAGCCGTCCAATTGTGAGGAGATGCTGCAGCTTTAAGGTGGCAAGCCTTCTGCTGACGAGCCAAATTCCATAGCAAATCAAGGTCTTTAAACAAATCAGCTGCCCTTAGTTCTATCAAGTAACGCACTTAGTTCTCTAGACAAATACCCGCAAGGTATTGTCCCATAATGTCCCAAATAATGAAAGATCAAAATGTCCACTTGTTATAACACATTGATATAGGAGGCCCCATGCATGCAGAGCAGAGGCCACACTGCTGGTGAGGTTGGTTGATGCTTGAGCAGCAGGGATGCTTGTAGTGACCACGATCCCTGCAGCTGTAGCAGCAGCCATCTTTTTTATGTCTAGACAATGCCACTGGCAAATCTTCAGGGCCCGCTACCTAGAAACTCAAGCATCAATTATTAAAGGAAAGGCAGTGCTATTCCAGCACTGAGTCAAGAGGCGAGTTGTCAAACTAAAAAATAGAATTATTAGATTACAAAATTAAAGTTGATCTCTGCTCATACACATTACTGCTTGAGCTCCCACAAACATAAGCTGGCAAAATATCACATTCAGAACAAATTAAAGAAAGACTGAGGGTATTTACTGCATTAAAGATAGATTAAAGAAAGCTAAAAGCACTTTGGAAAAATAATTTGTCAGCTGGAACCCCCGAGTCTCTGCATACACAGCAACCTTTTATGAAATTACCTGTTGAAATAATTCAAATTAATCAGCTATTAAACAAATAAAGTTAATTATAAATAAGCAATCCCATGTCAAATACCAAAATATTAGGTTATACAGTATTAGTCATATTCTTTGCTGAAGAGAAGTCCCAGGGACACCTATAAATCAAAATTGAAGGTAGCTTCACTTTTTAAATTGTTTACTCAAATTGAATACTCAAAGCTTAAAATGAATTAAAGTTATTTGGATCCATATATATATATTTTTTATAATTAAATTTTTTAATATTAATTTTCATAAGCGCTTTTTTATTTGTGATGTCACACTGGACAGACGCACATACAAACATATATTTGTGATGTCACATTAACATGAAATTTAGAAAAATACACAGACATAAAGACATATATAAAAAGAGAAAAAAATACAATTGTGTACACACTAAAGAGAGATCTTCTCGTCCCAGCTAGGAGGAATGAGACTTAGGTTGTGAATTTATTGGAGGACTCTTTTAAGGGAATCATTCCATACCTTCATCTTGGTCCTCTTGATTTTGTACTTGTTTTATTAATCTTGATTCCTCAGTAACTTCATCTTGGTCCTTTTGATTTGGTACCTGTTTTATTAATCTAGATGGTATCCATATTGGGGATGATTCATGCTGTGGAAAAACACAAACAGATCCTCTCCCCCAAATTAATACTGGATCTGGACCCTTCCATGCAGCTGAAAGAACATCCTTCCAGTAAACCAAAGGTTTATGTTGTTGGTGTGGATTCCAGTGTCTGTCTCCAGCCGAATATCCATTAGAATCTAAAGTTAAAAAATTTAAGGTAAACAGGGCAACTGCCAATCTGTTCGTAGGATTTGTCCAATTTCCTTCTTTTTGCTTTAATAGCATAATTTTGAGTGTGCGATTACCTCGTTCAATTATACCTTGACCTTGAGGATTGTATGGAATACCTGTTTTATGAGATATATTGAATTTTGCGCAAAACTGTTTGAAAGATGAGGACGTATATGCAGGGCCATTATCTGTTTTAAGCATTTTGGGGATGCCCAATGCAGCAAAAGCTTGCAGACAGTGAGATGTAACATCTTAAACTTTTTCTCCAGCATGTAAGGAAGCAAAAATCATGCCTGAGCATGTATCTATGGTCACATGAATAAATCGCAATTTTCCAAAACTTGGCTCATGAGTGACATCCATCTGCCACAAATGATTAGACATTAATACTCTTGGGTTAACCCCATAATGTGGATTGGGCAAATGTGTCACACAAGATTAATAAGCCTTCACAATTGTTCGAGCTTGATTTTTAGTTATTTTGAAACTTTGTTGTAAAGTAGTACTATTAACATGAAATTGAGAATGGAACAAGGTAGCTTGTTGGACTGCTGAAAATATGAAAATTGTTTGAGTGAGGGCATCAGCCTTTTGATTACCTTCATGGAGAGGACCAGGCAAATTAGTATGAGCTCTGATATGTCCAATAAACAAATGTTCTTTATGTTCCCATAGAAGGTTTTGAATTTGAAAAAACAATTTAAAGGCTGGAGTATGAGGTGCTATTGGACCTGCTAGCTCCAATTTAGGGACAGCATGTACAATATAGTGGCTGTCTGAAAAAAATTTTATAGGCTGTTCTTTAAAACTTTCTAGAGCTATTATAATAGTTTCAAGTTCAACTAATTGGGCTGATTTTTGACCAGTAATATGAATCATATTTTCTTTTTGAGTGACTACTGCAGTAGTACCGTTAGAGGACCCATCTGTTAATACATTTAATGCCTTAGGAATAAGTTGATTTTTTATTACCTGTGGAAATATAATGGGATGATTGACACAAAACAATAGTATAGGAGACTTAGGAAGATGGTTATCAAAATTTGCAGAAGTAGAGCATCTAGCTATAGCCCAATCATTATCATTGAAGCACAAATATTCAACCTGTGATGATGAATAGGGAGTAATAATAGTAGCAGGATGAATGTCAAATATTTTAGTAGAAGTCTTAAGTCCCTGAAAAATAAGTTTAGCCACCATGGAGGTATAAGACTCAATTGTACTTTTAGGAGAGACGGGTAAATGTATCCATAATAAAGGTCCCTGTTGCCAAAATACTCCTGTGGGTGTATATTGTGAAGAAATAATAATCAATATTAGCGGTCGAGCAAAATCAATTCTATGACAATGGGATCTTTCAATGGCCTTTTCTACTAACTTTAAAGGAGTCAATGTTCGTGGTGAAGATGGATCAGGGTTCCCATGAAGGATATCAAATAAGGGTTTTAATTGTCCAGTAGTGAGGCTTAGTGTAGGGTGAAGCCAATTAATGTTTCCCAGCAGTTTTTGAAAATCATTGAGGGTGGTCAAATGTTCTTTATTTATTAAAAAATTTTGAGGCCTAATAAAGGTATCCATGATTTTAAATCCTAAATATAATATGGGAGATCTAGTTTGAACCTTTTCTTCAGCAATTTTTAATCCATATCTTTTTAAATTTTCTGTCATATCACTGAATATGGTAAATAAGATTTCTTGATTAGGGTGAGCAAGCAAAACATCATCCATATAATGGAGGCGCATAAGGTTTGGATATTTGTTCTTAATAGGCTGAATAGCTTTGTCTACATAGATTTGACATACAGTGGGGTTATTAGTCATTCCCTGTGGTAGCACTTTCCATTGATATCTTTTATCAGGGTCATTATTATTGATAGAAGGAACTGAAAAAGCAAACCTGGGGGCATCCAGAGGATGTAGAGGAATGGAAAAGAAACAATCCTTTATATCAAGAGTTATAAGATGGAAATTTTTTGGAATAGCTACAGGATTAGGAAGTCCAGGTTGGGTAGGGCCCATAATTTGCATAGTTTTATTGATTTTCTCTAAGGTCATGTAACAATCGCCATTTTCCTGATTTTTTCTTGATTAAGAATATGGGGGAATTCTAAGGAGAGGTGGAAGGCTCTATGTGTCCTGCTTCTAGTTGTTCTTCGATTAATAGGTGGGCCGCTTGTAATTTTTCTCTAGATAGGGTTCACTGAGGGACCCAAACTGGCTTATCTGAAAGCCATGGTATTTTCAAAATTGTTTTCTCAGTGGCCCCTAGAAAAAATATCTTTTACCCTTTTGATGATGATTTAGATTTTTATTTTTAACACCTGTGGGCTTGGTTTCGAGGTGTACCCTTATTTGCTGTAGAATATCTCTTCCCCATAGGGTAACTGGCAAGCTGGTCGAAACATAAGGCTGGAATGTTCCTTTATGCCCTTCATTATCTTCCCAATTTAAGACTACAGCACTATGTGCTGGAGTGTTAGTATTTCCCAAGCCTCTTAAACTAGTTGAGGCCTTCTGCAGAGGCATTGCTTGGGCCATTGTTGTAGATTAATGATGGAAGAGTCAGCCCCAGTATCAATCAGCCCCTCCATCTCTATACCTTGAATTTTTATTTTGCACATATGCCTCCGTGAACAATCCTGAACCAGCAAGCCATAGGTCCCGAGCCAGTGGAACCAAATCCTTTATTGTTCCTATTCTGTGACATACACTTGAATGAGTTGTGGAAACTGGGAAGGAGAAGCAGCTGAGCAATTCTATCTTCTTGGTTAATAGAGATAATGCCTCTAAGTGAACTAAGCATTATTTTTATTTCTCCTTGGTAATCGGAGTCAATAACACCTGGTGTTATTTGAAAACCTAATAGGCTTTTAGAACTTCACCCGAGGATAAGTCCTACAGTCCCTGAGGGAAGAGGTCCCCTGACTCCCGTAGGAATCAGTTGAACCCCCATTTCAGGTGTTAGCACTATTCGGGTGGTGGAACAGAGGTCTAGTAGGGCATCAATGAGTAGGAGGGATTGTGACGAGGAATCATCTGTATGGATGTTTGAGGATATTCCTCCTCTAATGCCTCGTACATTTGTGGGCCCCGAGGCATTGGGCCCATGCTCCATTTTTTGAATTCCTGGACAAAACATTTCCATAGATGTCAAATTTAGAATGGCATTTATTGGCCCAATGATTTCCCTTTTTACACCTGTGGCAGCGGCCTAGGGCACGGTATGAGCTTGGTCTTATTTCTCTTTGGGGATATTGCCTAGAATATCCTGGTTGATTATAATAATTTTGTCTGGAATATCCTGAGTGATTATAATTTTTTTGTTGAGCCCTATTTGTGAAATTTTGAGGGGAAGCACCTCTCATTGCTGCTGCAATCACATTGCCTGTGACAAAGGCATCATTAATATCTTTACATAATCTAATTTATATGTAAGGGTCCTTTTTATTTGTATATGGTCTTATAGCATCTTGGCAATATTTATTGCCATTTTCATATGCCAACTGGATGACTAAGGGCATTGCTTGATCTACATCCCCGAATATTCTGCCTGCAGGTCTTAAAAGTCTGTCAGCAAAATCAGCATATGGCTCGTTAGGCCCCTGTATTACCTTTGATACGCTGCCTTGCAAATCACCTGTTCCTGGTAAGGTCTTCCAGGCTTTAACAGCAGAATTGTTTATTTGTGCGTATACACCAGGATCATATTGCATTTGTGTTTGTAGTTCAGTATACTGTCCTTCACCTGTTAGCATATCTACATTATGGTCCGGGAAGCCTGCAGTTGCATTTCTTTTAGCTGTTTCTACACAAAGCTCCTGGAATTGTGACCTCCATATCAGGTATTGTCCCCCGCTCAATACTGCCTTGCATAACCCCTTCCAGTCTGAGGGGGTTAAAGTTAGAGTGTTAAGGGACCCCAGCATGCTCAATGTGAATGGAGCTTGAGGCCCATAGGTCATTATCGCCTCTTTGAAATTTTTTATTGTTTTAAAATCTAGGGATTGGTGGTATCTCTGCCCGTTTTCATTTTCAAATATTGGCAGGTCCCAATGTTCCTGCAGTTTTTGGCGTTCAAGGGCGCGTAAGCACTCAGAAAGACCGTTAATCTCTGCCTCAAGGGCACGCATATGCTCAGAAATACCCCTCATGGTTTCTGTAATGGATTCCACCCATGAGGGCTCAAAGGATTCCTCCACTTGATGGTCCTTTCTGGTCCTCTTTAATTTCTTTTTGCTACTATCCTTACTGGTCCTAACTGACTAGTGGAGGCTACGCTTTCATAATCACTATAACTCGATTCCTCACTACTGCTACTCTCACTGGTAGTAATATCCTGAGTCCCAGGTTCAATTGAGAGCACGTATCCTTGAGCTATCTCTAGTAAATCTTGAATAGCTTTAGCAGCTCAGATTTTTGTCATCTTTGAGCCCATTTTCAAAATTGTTTTCTCAGTTTTCTTACCATGCTGATTCCAAATTCCCCGTATGGGCCACCACTTGTTACTGCCTGTAGTGATTGCCGCTTGCAGCAACAACGCTGCTGGAGAAAATTCAGAGGCAGAATGGAAATGAAAAAGTTCTTTTATTCTTCTTTCTTCTAACTTCTCTCTCTGGCTCCAACAACCTCTCCAACTCCAACTCCAACTTCCTCTAACTAACCCTCACCCGGTTAAATACTATTTGCCTTAACAAGGACAGGTGCTAACAGCTCGTGCTTACAGGTGCATCATGCAGTGTTCACAGGCATAAAAAGATTCTTAGATAAATGCATGAATATCAGGTGAAAATACTTGAACACCTTTATGGCTCTCAGCTAGCCGCCATCTTATCTATCTCCTCAATTTGGGCTCTTACAAAAATGAACCCTACTATTACTTATAACATACTAATAAAACCATTTTTTTAAACTCATAAATCATCTTTATGATTCTTGAGGATATTTTTCAATTTAGATGCTGAAAATCATAGTCTTTTTCAACTACATTTCATTTTAGTTCAAAATAAAAATTTATTCACAAATCTGTTTTCATAAAACTCCATTGAAATAATCTTCCTACAAAGTAAGACATCAAATATAAAATGACTGGAGGTTAATATTAAATATTGTACATCACTTAAGTTCTTGTTTTTAAAAATTCAGCTCCTCTCTTTTTTGGAATAGATTTCAATACCTTCCTCTTGGCATGCTTTGTTTTCAGTAATTTCAATTTGCTGAAAGTGTCAAAGGCTGACATTTGTGGCAGTACATTTGTTGAATAGTTTGAATAAATGTTTCTAAATAATTTGGGGGATGGTTCATCAAAATATATCAACTCTGCAATCCAATGTTTAGAAATTTAGAAAATGTACAAAATTGATCAAATATTATAAACAGTTTGTATTGTGATAGGACATTTAAATTGATTTAAAAATAGATCTTAAGATGTGCAAACTTTTTAAAAATCTTTTTATGGTTGAAAATAGAAGGCGAAATTGGGTATTATCATGAAGAAGTTCATCTTGTATTCAGCATTAGCTTCATCACCCAGTTCTGTTGTTCAATTACTCTAATTGTGTTATGTGAATTAGGGTAATACATAAATTATGAAAATGGTAGATAACAGCTTTAATTGCATTACACAAGTATAAATCATATTACTATATAAATTATAAAGTACTGATAAAATTTTGACAACTTCCATTTCCATTGATAGTCCATCAGCTTATTCAAATCAAAACATAAATTACATCTGTACTAGAACCAATTCCAAGAACATTGAATTAAGAACACTCGAAGAATAATGTATTGAATTCATATTAATCTGCCATGTTTATTGTTATGGTTTGGATATGAATATCTCCCAAAAGCTCCTGTGTTAATGCAGGGATGTGTGGAGGTGAAATGATAAGATTGTGAGAGCTTTAACCTAATCAGTCCATTCGGTCTGACTGGGTGGTAACCATAGGCAGGTGGGACATGGCTGGAGGAAGTGGGTCATGGAGACATGCCCTGGAAGGATTTATCTTTCCTGCCACCTCTTCCCTTCTGCTCTGCCTTTCATTGCTTCCCGCCTACCATATATGAGCACTTTTCCTCCACTGCATCCTTTGGCCATTAGGCTTTGCCTTGTTTTGGGCTCAGAGCAGTAGAGTCAGCCCACCATGAACTGAATCTCTGAAACTGTGAGTCCAAATAAACTTTTCCTCCTCTGAGTTGTTCTTATCGGGTATATTGTTCACAGCAATGCAAAGCTGAATATTATATTTATTAAGAACATTTTTCCACCATAACACTGATCCAGCAAGATTTATGTGAATAATTGTTACAAAACAATTTTATGTTTAAGTGTTTAATTTAGAATTGAATTTTCAATAGCATGTATAATAATGTCAGATGTTTCACTTTTGGCAGAGTAATCTTTAAAAAGCTTTCCTTTTGTACAATGAATTAGTATTGAAATTGAGTTATTATTTAAAGTGTCTGAGCTTTTTTAATTTGAACTATGGGATGCTGCTTATTTAATACTGACATTGTTTCAAAAAATCATTCTTCTTCTAAAAGAGCCAAGGCAGTAAGAAGCATTACTTCAATTTTTTTAAATATTCAAGAACTCTTGGATATGAAAAATGAGCAAAATTAACTTAAAAGAACAGTTATTTGGCTTCAGTGAAAAGTCATGTTTCACAATGAATAACAGCTTATAAGAAATCACCATCTTCAGGGACAGTCTCCCTAAATTACCTCCCAACAATTAAAGTTGATGCTAATGCTCCTTCAGCAGATTCATCTCTTCTGATCTTCACTAGCTTCGTGATTCTGCTGTGGCACCAAGATATTGGGTAAATGTCAACAAACATTTTATATGTGATCATTAACCAGTTTTTCTGAGAAACAAAACAAAACTCAGTTCTTAAATTATAAGACATGTACTTTCTCCTTATTTGACTCTTGGCTGATGAAAGAGTTTATTGTAAAATAACTGGGAACAGCTAGGTGCAGTGGCTCATGCCTGTAATCGCAGCTACCTGAGAGACTGAGACAGGAGGATCACAAATTTGAGGCCAGTATTAGCAACTTAGAACCTTTCTCAAAATGGGGAAAAAGAAAAAAGAAAAAGTATGTGGGGTAGGTAGGGATGTGGCTCAGGAGTGGAATGTCCTGGGTTCTATCCCAGTACCAGCAGAATAAATGAATAAACAAATAAATCATCATAGCCAAAAATTAAATTGGCATAGGTAGATCCATACCATATAATAAGCAAAACACTGCTATAATGAGATCTGAAAGTTTTCTAGATGCTTCAGGGCAGGAGTGCTCTGCCTTTTCTCACAGAAGCTTCGTCAGTATCGAAGTTACAGTTTCCTCTGTGTTCTATTCATCTAGAGAATTTGCATCCCTTCTTTCACCACCACACAGTAATGGAAGTGAGTGAGGTATCCCAGTTGGCAGTATCTGAGAGTGCTTTGTTTTATTGGGGAATGGTCCACATGCAATGCATTTGGAATGTCTGGGAACAAGCATTGCTATTCAGTCCAGTACACAGGGTAGAAACTTCTAGATATGACGAGGGTAATTATTAAAAATATAGTTAAAATATTTCATTCACTTCAAATTATTGATTATATTTCTTTTAGTAAGATTAAAAGTAATTTCTTCCTGTTTCAAAAACAAAAATGAAAAATGATAATCTTTTAATGATCAATCACATGCTTATTCCTACTTTGTCAATTATATTGTTAGAAACACTGTTTTGCCATGTACAACTAAAAATAGTACTTCAATAAAAGGCAGTACTCTGGCCATTGACTAATCTTTACGGGCACTTTTGTTTTTCTTTTTTAGTAGTGGGGATCGAATCCAGGACCTTGCACATTCTAGGCAAGCAGTTTATCACAGAGCTATGTCCCTAGCCCAGCAAATTGTACATTTCTTAGCATCATTTAAATACTTTTTTCGTTTGTTAAGTAAGCAGTCACATTATCATCTCTGCTTTTTTACCTAACCTCTCAATTTCAAAGCATTTTCTTGGAATTTCTTGTATTTATTGTGACTTTCTTTTATTTATTGGGACCTCTTTAGAATGTGTTAGCATTGCCTGT
This sequence comes from Tamias sibiricus, assembly GCA_025594165.1. NCBI lineage: Eukaryota > Metazoa > Chordata > Mammalia > Rodentia > Sciuridae > Tamias > Tamias sibiricus. The sequence goes on along the minus strand of CM046663.1, from coordinate 134,067,262 downwards.
CAGTCTTTCCTAAACTCTCAGTTCCTTAACCTTCTTCTCAACCCCATTTTTGAATTGTTTGATTTCCACATCTCTCCATATACTCAAGTTTCTCCTTATTCCTCTTAAATGCAAAATAACACAATATGAATTGAAAAACAAATCATTCCCACAAATAAATCAGAGTGACCTCTTACTAGTTTTAAAAACACACTTGATGCTGAATGTTCTGCTTTTGGTTTAATACAAATGTGTTTAAGTTTACAACTTTATTTTTAACTTTTGCCTTTTTCTTTGGAGAACTTGATTCTATATTTAACAGATAATTCGAAGTCAGACACATTTTTCTCATAGTCTTATATTTCTTTTTTTAAATATTTATTTATTTGCTTTAGTTGTACACAATGCAATGCATTTATGTTTACGTGGTGCTGAGGATCGAACCCGAGCCGTGCACGTGCAAGGCGAGCGCTCTGCCGCTGAGCCACAACCCCAGCCCTCATAGTCTTATATTTCAAGTGGATAATCCTACCCTAGTTTATATTTTTTAATTTTATGCAAAAGATACATTTTAACCTTACATGGTATTTTCCCTAGGTCCAAGGCAAAACCACCATGAGGTATGTTATTTTCTTCCTCTGTAACACATACATATATATTTTGATCATTCTGCTTAACTTCTTTTCTGTAAGGCCAAAAGGAAAACCAAATTGTTCTGACATGGCTTGCATTTCGATGATGTATGCTCACGTTTCCCAGGAAACATGGCTGTTGATAAATGTCTTACTCTCTTTTCCAGTTAGGTGTATCTAAACATACTATTGAACAAGATTGTAAAGCTTATCAAAACATAAACTTTTAAAAGTAGGTAGTTGAGAGTTGTGTAGAATTTGTGGGAAACGAATGGACAGAATAATATACATAGTCCTCAAGTTACAAGGTTTTGACATTCTGATAGTGTGAAAACGATATGCATTCAGTAGACACCATACTTCTACATTTGAATTTTGATCTTTTCCTAACTAGTAATATGTAGCATAATAAACCTTCTCTGTGCTGGGTAGCAGCAGAAAGATACAGCAACTAGTCAGACATGTGATCATGAAGGAAAACAACCCAGACTCTGCCATGTACTATGCTGCTCACCTGGATGTTTGGTAGGTTAGGGGTATACTTAGTGCACATTTGACTTAGGATATTTTCAATTTCCAATAAGTTGATCTGGATGTAACCCCATTGTAATTTGAGAAGCATCTTTAGTCAAATCAGTTTGAATCTTTCCAAAGGCCTTCAAAATATAAAATACAAGAGACTTCTGTTTTAGACCTGTATTTGGATAAGCCTGAGAATAATACTGTACTAGGGAAAATATCTCAGGAGAGGTACATATTTTTGTTTGCTTGTGTTTTATCTTGTTTTGTTTGTTTTTAATAACATATAGGGAATGATGGTACAAAATTGAAAACATGTCTGGTCAACAACACAGGAAGAAAAGAAATCCTGATTATGTATTGCCACATGGAATAATGCAAAAGGGATTCTGTGTCTGATGAAATTTAGACATATTGCAGTACTTCTGAGTCTTATTTTCCTCCTCAGTAAGATGATAATAACATCTACCCTACTTACAGAATGATGTACAACCCTAAGTAATTATGATTGATTCAGTGTGCCAAGGTCATTACAATTTTTAAAGCAGAAACAAATTAAAGATAAGAAAAAAGAAATAAAACCCAGAATCAGTGCCAAATTAAATGAGATGCCAATACATCAGGCTGTTCTAGCAAACTAGGTAACTGAACATGTCTGATTTGTTAAAGCATCCTATTTGAGGGGTTTCTTTTGGCTTCTTCTCTATGATCTATGGTCTTCTATTCTGTGTGTGTGTGTGTGTGTGTGTGTGTGTGTGTGTGTGTTAGTTTGTTTCTTCTTTCTTCTTTGTTTTTTTAGATGAAGGAAAAATAAGCTATATTGTTTTGCTAGAAAGGATAAACACAGGGAACTCCTTTCCCAATGTATGTGATTCTTCCCACCAGGTAGATGATTTCCTCTTATATCACCAGTGAGTTGACACATCAGCAACATGCCCCAATGGACAACTTTAAAAGATGGTAGAACTACATCTACTCTAGTATTTTGAGAGAAATAGACTTCCCTTCCGAGAGAATTTTAGTTAGATATCAGGAGCCAAGATTAAGGTAGAGAATCGGGAGAGGTCTTTAGGCCTGCTTGTAGTCCAGGCTTTGACTGAAAGAAAAAATGAAGTCATCAGATCAAGGACTACTATTTTGGAGTTTATAGCCAAAGCTATCTAGACTCAGGGGTTCTAAATAGAAGTCTGGGGATGAAGCCCTACTGTTATGGTTCAGACACAGAGGTGTACCCCAAAAGTCATGTGTAGGACAATAAATAAAATTTAGAAATGAAGTGATTGAGTTAATGAGAGCTTTCATCTAATCAGTAAATTAATCCATTAATAAGGATGAACTGAGTGGTACCTGTAGGCAGTTAGGGTGATGCTGGAGGAGGGGGTCACTGGGAACCTACCCTTGGGTTTATATTTTGTGTCTGGTGAGTGGAACTCTCTGTGCTTCCTGATTGCCATGTCCTGAGCTGCTTTCCTTCTCTATATCCACCATGATGTTGGGCCCAGAGCAATACAGTCAACTGAGACCTCTGAAACCATGGTCATCAAATAAACATTTCGTTCTCTAAAATTGTTTTCATCAGATCTTTTGGTCACAGCAGTGAAAAAGCTGACTAAAACGTCTACATTAATGCTGAGTGTGCCACTCCCTGGGGTCTGCATTCCACATATCTTTCTCATGAGCTTGTAGCAGTCACAGAGTTATAGCAACCAATCATATCTACTGTTCTGACTCAGTTTATTTTATCTTAACATGGCTGAAAAAAGTAACATGAATAGTATTAATTAAATCAAGTACTGTGGAATCAAAAAATTATAAGGTAGAAAGAGAAATAATCAAATAAGTCTTTTTCAGTCTCAGGGAAAGAACTGTCCTTAGACATAATTTTAATTAAAAAAACAAAACAAAACACTTTGTGTATCCTCCTGACTTCCTCTTATATGTTTTTTCTACCTTACATAGTCCTTTACTTGAGGTCCCCAGGCAGCCTATACTATCATGATACCCTAAGATATGGTGACAGTATAATATCACAACCCCACCTGCTCTGCCTCTCAATGGTCCACAAATTGCTGCTTTCCTACCTCCCATTTCTACTCCAAACCCTGATGCTGTTTGGGTACAGCTGGGCTCAGACAGGGCTTTGAGGGAAAGCAGCTGATTAAACCCATTCACAGAAAGATTTGAACGATCTTTCACATACCCCCAGATATTTGCTATTTTGGAAGAGGAAGCGTGTTAAATAAATCTATCAGTGGAATTTTTAGGCAATTTATCAAAGACAGAAAAAAATCAGACTTTAACAGGAAAGGAGATTTGGGAAAGCACAGGAGAAACTAAACTCATTTTGTTTGACTATCTGACTCATGAACATGGTTTTATTCTGGTCTTAGAGAATTCCTAAAATCACCAAGTTGATAGCAATGGTTCTCATAGAGCAATCCAAACAAGAGTGAAAGTATGGTGTGTGTGTGTGTGTTCATGCTTTGGAAGCTGGTTTGATGACAGGGAGAATAAAAATGGGTTTGGGATTGAGACCTGACTACCACTGATGCTTGATGCTGATTGAAAGTAAAAAATACTACCAGCATTTACCTTAAAAATATTAATTGTGAAACTGACCTTTGCTTCTGATTGGCTAGTTATGGGATCACTTGGTAAGAGATCACATGGCAAAATTAAGATAACAGTATTGGTTCAGTTTAGCTGAGCAAAAAATCATTCCAAACTACAATGACTTAAAGCAATAATCTTTGTTTTCTCGTGAATCTGGGCAAGCAATTTGTGATGGGCTGAACTGAAAGTTTCTCACACCAGTTTTGCCTGGGCTCACCCATAGGGCAGCAATTAAGCAAGGTCTGGGTAGTCTGAGAAGGCCTTACTCAGGAAGTCATTCAGATGTTGGTTTTTGTCTGGACACCTCACTTTTCCACATAACCTCTCTATCAGGCTCTGACTTGTTCACATGACATCCTTCATTCCAAGAGGACAAAAATAGAAACTCCTATAGCCAATGCCAGGGTATACACAATGCCACTTGCTCACTTCTCTCATAAATTTGTTTCATATATTGGTGCCTTGACAGTTACTTTTAGACCTGACATAAGTTACTTGAAATGTAGTTGAAACCCTGTCAGCTTTGGTCTAGTGAAAATTTCCTGTCCTTATGTGGTTGTTTATGATATGGCCCACCAGTTGCTCATCTCACATACCCAAACCCCATCACACACATAGCTACTGACCGAGATGAAACCGAGGGGTTGACACTAGTCTTGTAAATAACTTCCGCCCTTCCCTTGTAGTTTCTTGAGACTAGCCAATCTATAACTGCCTCGGGAAAGACTAAGGGATAATAACCATGCATCTTTTTTTCTTTTTAATTTTTAGATGTGGGGTACTGGGGATACCCATGGATCTTAAATCAGAGCCTCATTGCTTTGTTGTCTCCATCTCTCCCCACCTACTGGTTCAACTCTAGATTTCTTTTTGGTCTTACACTGGCACTCCTAATCTCTCTGGGATCTGTTAGTAATACATATTTCTGTTCCATGCTTTTTGGGTTCACTTCCTCATCACATCTCACCTGACATGGGTGCCCAAACCTAATATCCCATAGCCAGGGCTCTTCTAGACAGAGGAGGACCTCAGGGGAAAACTAGAAAGGAATCACAACTTCCAACACATTCTACTGGCCAAGCAAGTAACAAAGCAAGACAAGAGTCAAGGGATAGGAAAATAGCTTCATCTCTTGATGGACACTGCTGCAAAGACTGGATTTTTAATACCATGAAGACTTAGGAGTAGGTCAAAGATTTTGGGATTATTTTCTATTGGCTATATTTTCTTTGCCCCTCTGTGCTTTAGTTCAGTGGTATTTTCTTTTTATATGTAGGAAAATCACATTGGAAGAGCTCATGTTCTAATTATAAACAAGGCTTATGAGAACTGAAATGTGACGTTGTTGATTATTCTATTTTAGGTAAAGTTAACACAGCTACACTTTATAGCTTTTAGAATAATTCAAAAATGACATGTGATCTGTTTTCTCCCAGAAAAATTGTCCCTAGTGGAACTCTTTGGAAGAACCATAATCAGTAGAAAATTCATTGTGTTTCTTCTAAAATTGTTGTTTTAAATTATTTAGGCAGATGTGCTGAGATACTTGCTTCACATATTTCCCAAGTATTGACTTGTTTAATGTGTTTAGCGTATATCCCTCAGGACACAGATATATGTTTCCTACCACTCTTAATAAGGGCTTAATAGCTATTATTTTCCTAATTGGACATCTTATTTCAATTTTTAGGCTAAAAGGAAAAATATTAGGAGGACTATATTGTTAGTGCTTATATCAAGAACATTTATAACAGGCATTGATTTCTTGTATAAAGCTTCTCTTTCTGGTTTATGAAACAATACAATAGCTACAAGTATGTTCTGAGAAGTTGACCCGAGTGTTCTGAGATCAAGCTCTACAAATCACATATCCTGTCTATTCCTGTTAAAATAAGATGATTAGAGACTATCTAAGAAATCCTGACAGTAGAGACAAACCAACAATTTTGCAAAATAGCAACTGGTCATTTTGGATCTCACCCTCCAAATAACAGAGATAATAGATATATGGGGAACATGGAACATGATATGACAATAGAGGAAAAGAGAAGTTCCTGGATACAAAAATGGTACATTATACCTCCAGACTCAGGTCTTGACTTCACCTTTGTTGGCATCCATGTTTGTCCTTTCTTAAATTCAATCTTTGGGTTTAAAGGCTCTGATTAGAAATTTGACAGCTCTTCTTCCCCATAAAACAAAACTTGTAACTATAATCAAGTCCTCAAGGAATCTTTATCTCCTGATTCTATACAAATTGCTTGATCATTCCCAGAATATCCAGTTCCTGTCCTGTTTTTCCCACCCAATAATGACCTCCATATTGTCAGATCTAAGGAGCAGTTGATATCCCCTTTCTGAAATTTCTTGTCTTGATTTCTGTGATACACTCCTTCTAGGACTTTCCTCCTCAGGCTCCACTTGTGCTTAATAACTCAGCACATCCACTTGAACTCTTAACTTCCCAATCTCACTCCTGGAATTCCTGTCTTTTCTGTCTACAGTATCCCTACACAGGAGAATGGATAATGTGTCCTTATCCATTCTCAGTGTTAAATGCCAGCTACACTCTCATTTTCAAATTTCTTCTTTAAATTTAATACTCCAATCAGTTGGAATAACTAGCTTTTCTGCTTATAATTTTCACTTAACATGATCAAACTTAACATGATCAAAACCAAACTGAAATTTGAATCCCATCTGCCCTTTTCCCTTCTCCCTATTTTCTTCAATTCAGAACAGTATCACTATCATGCCAGTTTTAGTAAACCCAAACTGTAGGTACTATTTTTTTATATATATTTTTGCTTCTAAGTTAATACAATAAAAAATCCTTCTTACTTTATCCTACCTTAGATTCAAAATCTATTCATTGTTTCTATCTCAACCACTTCTATTCTAGTCTAATCTACTCTAATTCCTTGTCTGAACTCCTACATTAGTATTCTCACCTTACTCTATGATTGGATATTTTTATTGTTTGTGTTTTAATTTATTACTAGTGACATTTTTAAACATACACAAAACTAATAAGAATATTATGATGGATCCTCACGAAACCTTCATTTAATTTCTACAATTATCAGCATTCTGTCAATCTTATTTCACCACCCTGTCTCTTCCCTCCCTCAGTCAATGAAGTATTTTAAAAGAAAGTCCAGGTGTCATCTAATTTCTTTTTTTTAAAACATGTTTGCAGCAGTTTTATCCATGATAGTAAAATACTGCAGGAGTGAGGGCCACATATTCTTCAACAAGTAAATGGTTAAACAAACTGTTGTACAACCATACATGAAATACTGCCCAGCAATAGAAAGAAACAGACTATGGATACAAGCAATAATTTGGATTGAACTCAATGGCCTCATACTGGGAGACAATATATGTAGTCTGTAATGTTCTTGAGGTGACAAAATTGTAGAGATAGAAAAAGACCAGTGGTAGCCAGAGGCTGCAGAAGAGTATTACAATGAAGTAGCAACTACCAGCTTGTTAGTGATAAAAGAATGAATGTAGGTACCCTACATATTGCAGAAAATCCTATAGAGCTAGTGCCAAATTTTAAAAAGGGGGGGGGGGTGTCTAAAAAAGCACATATGAAAACATGTGCAGTCCCATTAAGTTTGTGAAGCTAAAACGTGGTTCTCAACCTGGGACAATTTCACCCCACTGGAGCTATTTGGCAATACCTGAGTCATTTCTGATTGTCACAGTTCTGAGGGCAGGTTACCACTGGCACACAATGGTTTGTGGCTAGGAGTGCTGCAAATCATCTTATGATGCACACAGAACAGTCTCCTCCCCCACTCCCCACCCCCCAAAAGAAGAATTATTTAGCACAAAAATGTTAGTAGAGCTGAGACTAAGAAAGTGAGTTAATTCTATTGTTCCAATGTTGAGTTTTTGTTCTTGATATTATAGTATTGGTATATAAGATGTTGTACTGGGGAAAACGGAGAAATGAGTGCACAAGAACACTGAACTATGTTTCAAGTCTTGTTGCCGCCTGCAACTATCGCTGCCTGCAGCAACGATACCGCGAGAAAGAATTCGGAAACAGACTGGAAAATGAATAGGCTCTTTATTCTTGCTTCTTCTAACTGCTCTCTCCGGCTCCAACAACCTCTCCAACTCCAACCACCCCCTCTAGCCAACCTCACCCAGTAAAATACTTTTTGCCTTAACAAGTATACACGTGTCAACAGCTCAAACTTACAGGTGCGTCACATAGTTTTCACGGGCATAGAAAGATTCTTAGATAAATGCATGACTATCAGGTGAAAATACTGAAACACCTCTTATGGCTCTCAGCTAGCCGCCATCTTAGCTATCTCCTTATTAGGGCTCTTACATTTCCCCCCTTTTATTTTAAAAGAGGGATAGCTCTAGGGCATCTACATGTGCAACCAACATTCTTACCCGTCATTGGATAATCAAGGCTGTGCCCTTGACTCCTGTCTCAGGTTGATATGTCGGCCACATGAGACTTTCCCATGGATGGGTGACGACCCTCACCACATCCGGATCGACTGTGCCTGTCTTAGGTTGTCCCCCTCTGGGGATCTTACCTGTCATTGACTACCAGCCCTCCAATCGAGCCAACCAAACATGAGGAAATGCTTTGGTTCTAAGGCTGCAAGCTTTGCGCTGACGAGCCAAGTTCCATAGCGTATCAAGTTTTTTAAACAAATCAGCTGCCCTAAGTTCCATTAAGTAACTCACTGAGTTCTCTAGACAAATACCCTCAAGGCATTGTCCTGTGCAATGTCCCAAACATAGAAAGATTTATCAAAATGTCCATTTGTTAACACGTTGATCTAGGAGGCCTCATGCATGCAGAGCAGAAGCCACACTGCTGGTGAAGTTGTTTGATGCTTGAGCAGCAGGGATGCTTGTAGCGATTGTGATCCCTGCAGCTGTAGCAGCAACCATCTTTTTTATGTCTAGACAATGCCACTGGCAAATCTTCAGGGCCCGCTACCTAGAAACTCAAGCATCAATCATTAGAGGAAAGGCAGTGCCATTCCAGCACTGAGTCAAGAAGTGAGTTGTCAAACTAAAAAATAGAATTATTAGATCAGGTAATTGAAGTTGATTTCTGCTCACACACATTGCTGCTTGAGCTCCCACAAACATAAGCTGGCAAAATATCACATTCAGAACAGATTAAAGAAAGACCGAGGGTATTTAGTTGACAAAATATTATATTTAAGATAAATTAAAGAAAATCAAAGAGCATTTTAGAAAAATAATTTGTTAGCTGGAACCCTTGAGCCTCTGTATACACAGCAATCTTCCATGAATATACCTGATCTGATGAAACAATTTAAATTAATCAGCTATTTAACAAATAAAGTTAATTACAAATAAACAATCATGTCAAATACCAAAATATCAGCTTATATAGTATTAGTCATATTCTTTGCTGAAGAGAAGTCCTAGAGACACCTATAAATTAAGATTGAAGGTACCTTCACTTTTGAATTGTTTATCCAATTTGAATACTCTTAAATGAATTAAAGTTATTTAGATCCATATATATATATTTTTTATATTATTAATTTTCATGAGCACTCGGTTTTTGTTATTTGTGACGTCACATTGGACAGATGCACAAACATAAAGACATATATTTGTGACGTCATATTTACATGAAATCTAGACAAGCGCACAGACATAAAGACATATATAAAAAAGAAAAAATACAATTGTGTGCACACTAAAGAGAGATCTTCTCGTCCCGGCCGGGAGGAATGAGACTTAAGTTGTGAATTTATTGAAGGAGTCTTTTAAGGGAATCATTCCACAACAACTTCATCTTGGTCCTTTTGATTTGGTACCTGTTTTATTAATCTTGATGGTATATATACTGGGGAGGATTCATGCTGTGGAAAAACACAAACAGATCCTCTCCCCCAAATTAATACTGGATCTGGGCCCTTCCATGTGCCTGAAAGAACATCCTTCCAGTAAACCAAAGGTTTATGTTGTTGGTGTGGATTCCAGTGTCTGTCTCCAGCAGAAAATCCTTTAGAATCCAAAGTTAAAAAATTTAAAGTAAAAAGGGCAAAGGCCAATCTGTCCCTAGGATTTGTCCAATTTCCTTCTTTTTGTTTCAAAAGCATAATTTTGAGTGTGCGATTAGCTCGTTCAATTATACCTTGGCCTTGAGGATTATATGGAATACCTGTCTTATGGAGTATACTGAATTTTGCACAAAACTGTTTGAAAGATGAGGACGTATATGCAGGGCCATTGTCTGTTTTAAGCATTTTGGGAATGCCCAATGCAGCAAAAGCTTGTAGACAATGAGATATAACATCTGTAACTTTTTCTTCAATATGTAAGGAAGCAAAAATCATGCCTGAGGATGTGTCTATGGTCACATGAATAAATCGCAATTTTCCAAAACTTGGCTCATGAGTGACATCCATCTGCCACAAATGATTGGGCATTAATCCTCTTGGGTTAACCCCATAATGTGGATTGGGCAAATGTGTCACACAGGATTAACAAGCCTTCACAATTGTTCGAGCTTGATCTTTAGTTATTTTGAAACTTTGTTGTAAAGTAGTACTATTAGCATGAAATTGAGAATGGAACAAGGTAGCTTGTTGGACTGCTGAAAATATAAAGATTGTTTGAGTGAGGGCATCGGCCTTTTGATTACCTTCATGGAGAGGACCAGGCAAATTAGTATGAGCTCTGATATGTCCAATAAACAAAGGTTCTTTACGTTCCCATAGAAGGTTTTGAATTTGAAAAAACAATTTAAAGGCTAGAGTATAAGGTGCTATTGGACCTGCTAGCTCCAATTTAGGGACAGCATGTACAATATAGTGGTTATCTGAAAAAATATTTTGGGCTGTTCTTTAAAACTTTTAAGAGCTATAATAATAGTTTCTATTTCTACTAATTGGGCTGATTTGTGGGCAGTAATATGAATCATATTTTCTTTTTGAGTGACTACTGCAGTAGTACCATTAGAGGACCCATCTGTAAATACATTTAATGCCTTAGGAATAGGTTGATTTTTTATTACGTGTGGAAATATAATGGGATGATTGATACAAAACGATAGTATAGGAGACTTAGGAAGATGATTATCAAAATGTGCAGAAGTAGAGCATCTAGCTATAGCCCAATAATTATCATTGAAGCATAAATATTCAACCTGTGATGATGAATAGGGAGTAATAATGGTAGTGGGGTGAATTCCAAATATTTTAGTAGAAGTCTTGAGTCCTTGAAGAATAAGTTTAGCCACCATAGAGTTGTAAGACTCAATTGTACTTTTAGGAGAGACGGGCAAATGTATCCATAATAAAGGCCCCTGTTGCCAAAATAATCCTGTGGGTGTATATTGTGAAGAAATAATAATCAATATCAGCGGTTGAGCAAAATCAATTCTATCACAATGGGATCCTTCAATGGCCTTTTCTACCAACTTTAAAGCTTCCCTAGCATCAGGAGTCAATGTTTGTGGTGAAGATGGATCAAGGTTCCCGTGAAGGATATCAAATAAGGGTTTTAATTGGCCAGTGGTGAGGCTTAGTGTAGGGCAAAGCCAATTAATGTCTCCCAGCAATTTTTGGAAATCGTTAAGAGTGGCCAAATGTTCCTTATTTATTAAAATTTTTTGAGGCCTAATAAAAGTATCCATAATTTAGAATCCTAGATATAATATTGGAGATCTAGTTTGAACCTTTTCTTCAGCAATGTTTACTCCATATCGTTTCAAGTTTTCTGATATGTCACTAAATGTGGTAAATAAGACTTCTTGAATAGGATGAGCAAGCAAAACATCATCCATATAATGGATGCACATAAGCTTTGGGTATTTGTTCTTGATAGGCTGAATAACTTTATCTACATAGATTTTACATATAATGGGGCTATTAGCCATTCCCTGGGGTAAAACTTTCCACTGTAATCTTTGATCAGGGCCATTATTATTGATAGAAAGAACTGAATAAGCAAACCTGGGGGCATCCAGAGAATGTAGAAGAATAGAAAAGAAACAGTCCTTTATATCAAGAGTTATAAGATGGAAATTTTTAGGAATAGCTACAGGATTAGGAAGTCCAGGTTGGGTAGGGCCCATAATTTGCATGGTTTTATTGATTTCTCTAAGATCATGTAACAATCCCCATTTTCCTGATTTTTTTCTTGATTACGAATATGGGGGAATTCCAGGGAGAGGTGGAAGGTTCTATATGTCCTGCTTCTAGTTGTTCTTGGATTAATAGGTGGGCCGCTTGTAATTTCTCTCTAGATAGGAGCCACTGAGGGACCCAAACTGGCTTATCAGAAAGCCATGGTATTTTCAAAATTGTTTTTCTCAGTGGCCCCTTAGAAAAATATCCTTGACTTTTTGATGATAATTTTTTTAAGCTTAATAGGGTTAGGATTACCCTATAGATTTTTATTTTTAACACCTGCGGGCTTGGTTGCAAGGTATACTCCCATTTGTTGCAAAATATCTCTTCCCCATAAGGTAACTGACAAGCTGGACAAAACATAAGGCTGAAATGTTCCTTTATGCCCTTCCTCATCTTCCCATTTTAAAACTGTTGCACTTTGTACTGGGCTGTTAGTATATCCCAAGCCTCTTAAACTGGTTGAAGCCTTCTGCAGAGGCCAGTGCTTGGGCCATTGTTGTAGATTGATGATGGAAGAGTCAGCCCCAGTATCAATCAATCCCTCCATCTCTATACCTTTAATTTTTAATTTGCACATAGGTCTCTGTGAACAATCCTGAATCCAGCAAGCCATAGGTCCCGAGCCAGTGGAACCAAATCCCCTATTTTTCCTATTTTGAGGCATACTCTTAAATGAGTCATGTAAACTGGGAAGGAGAAGCAGCTGAGCAATTCTATCTCCTTGGTTAATAGAGCAAATGCCTCAAGTTGAACTAAGCATAATCTTAATTTCTCCTTGGTAGTCTGAGTCTTTTACACCAGGAGTCACTTGAAAACCTGATAAGCTTTTAGAGCTTCACCTGAGGATAAGTCCTACAGTTACTGAGGGAAGAGGTCCCCTGACTCCCGTGGGAATCAGTTGAACCCCCATTTCAGGTGTTAGCACTATTCGGGCGGTGGAACAGAGGTCTAGTCCTGCACTTTCTCTTGTCCCTCTGACAAGGGAGTCAATGGGTAAGAGGGATTGTGTCGAGGAATCATCTGGATGGATGTTTGAGGATATTCCTCCTCTAATGCCTCGTACATTTGTGGGCCCCGTGTCCTGTTTTTTGAATTCCTGGACAAAATGTTTCCATAAATATTGAATTTCGATCTGCACATATTTGCCCAATTGTTTCCTTTTTTACACCTGGGGCAGTGGCCTGGGGCACAATATGAGCTTGGTCTTATTTCTCTTTGGGGATATTGTCTAGAATAACTTGATTGATTATAATAATTTTTAGGTTGAGCCCTTTTTGTGAAATTTTGAGGGGAAGCACCTCTCTTTGCTGCTGCAATCACATTTCCTGTGACAAAGGTGTCATTTATGTCTTTACATAATCTTATATGTACTGAAAGGTTCCTATTAGATTTCCATGGTCTGATAGTGTCTTGACAATATTTGTTGTCATTTTCATATGCCAGCTGAACGACTAATGGCATAGCTTGATCAACGTCTCCAAATACTCTACCTGTAGTTCACAAAAGCCTATCAGCAAAGTCAGCATATGACTCATTAGGTCCCTGAATTACTTTAGACAAGCTACCCTGTAAGTCACCAGTTCCTTGTAAAGTTTTCCATGCCTTAACAGCTGCGACGTATATTTGAGCGTAAACTCTAGGATCATACTGAATTTGAATCTGTACGTCAGCAAACTGCCCTTCTCCAGTTAACATCTCTACATTACGGTCTGGAAATCCTGCAGTTGCATTTCTTCTAGCTGTTTCCACACAAAACTCCTGGATCTGTGACCTCCAAATCAAGTATTGTCCCCGCTCAATACTGCCTTACATAAGCCTTTCCAGTCTGAGGGGGTTAAAGTTAAAGTGTTAAGGGACTCCAACATGCTCAATGTGAAAGGAGCTTGGGGCCCATAGGTCATTATTGCTTCTTTGAAATTTTTTATTGTTTTGAAATCTAGGGATTGGTGGTACCTCTGCCCATTTTCATTTTCAAATACTGGCAGATCCCAATGTCCCTGCGGGTTTTGACATTCAAAGGCATGTAAGTGCTCAGAAAGGCCATTAATCTCTGCCTCAAGGGCATGCAAATGCTCAGAAATACCCCTCATGGTTTCTGTAATTGATTCAACCCATGAGGGAACAGAGGGCACAAGTGGTTCCTCTACTTTACGGTCCTTTCTGGTCTTAACTGACTCAGCAGAGAAGGCTGTGCTTTCATGGTTATTTGACTCCTCCTCACTACTATTACTTTCATTAGTAGTAACATCCTGAGTCCCAGGTTCAATTGAGTGCACATATTCCTCGGCTATCTCTAATAAATCTTGGATAGCTTTAGCAGCTCAGATATTTGTCATTTTTGAGTTCACACCCATACTATCCTTACTGTTCCTATCTGACTTAGCGGAGGCTATGCTTTCATGATCACTTTCCTCCTCACTATCAGCTATATCAAAGAATTTTTCCATAGCCTTTATCACTAGGGTCTTGGTTATTTTCGAACCCATCTTTAGAGACTTCTTATTTCTTACCTGCCGATTCTGAATGCCCTGTACTGGCCACCACTTGTTGCTGCCTGTAGCTATCGCCACCTGCAGCAATGATACTGAGGGAAAGAATTCAGAAGCAGACTGGAAAATGAATAGGCTATTTATTCTTGCTTCTTCTAACTTCTGTCTCCGGCTCCAACAACCTCTCCAACTCCAACCACCCCCTCTAGCCAACCTCACCCAGTAAAATACTTTTTGCCTTAACAAGTATACGTGTGTGAACAGCTCAAACTTACAGGTGCATCACATAGTTTTTCACGGGCATAGAAAGATTCTTATATAAATGCATGAATATCAGGTGAAAATACTGAAACACCTCTTATGGCTCTCAGCTAGCCGCCATCTTAGCTATCTCCTTATTAGGGCTCTTACAAAGTCTTTGTTGTGTTAAATTATTTCAAGATAAAAATTTAAAGCAAAAACAAATAAATTAATTTGCCCCTCCTATGACACACCATTGCACCCAAAATAAAACCCAAACTCCTATTCAAAATGAAGAGCCTGCAAAAGGGAAGCCATTGCTTTGGCTTTCAGGGCTCTGTCCCTGTTTCTGCCTCTCTTCAGTGGCCAGATAGAGCAGTAGCCCAGTTCAGTGGTTAGAAGATAGTCTCCAGCAAGGGAGTCCCAGCTCCATTTTGGAGTACCAGGCAAGTACCCTTACCTTGTTGAGACTTCTCTGCTCATTTATAAAAGGGGGATAAAGCTCCTACCTTTTGGATGGATGTGAGGGTTAATGAGATGGTCCATGGGGAGTATTCCAAATGGAGTCTAGAAGCATCTGAGCATCTAATGGCTGCTGCAGCTATAATAATCAGACCTGTAGGTGTGAGCCCCACTCAGCTATGGAGAAAGTTTCACAGTGGGGTGGGACTGAGTGCAGCACTGGGTACCCGAAGAGTCTTCAGGTGATATGGAGACAAATTGCATAAGGCAGGGCAGAGGAGCATGCACAGCTGCCAACAGAAGAAGTCAGGCCACCCTCGGGTGTGAGTTAATTGCCATGAACACTATCAACTTAATCATGGTATAAAGCCAGACCTTGTGTGTTTTATTCCTTCTACTTAGGTCAACAGGCTTAAAAACAAACAACCAAAAAAAAAAAAAAAAAAAAAAAAAAAAAGAAAGAAAGAAAGAAAAAAAACCATCTTGGTGGAAATTCTGCTCTCTCTCAAATATCCAACTACAAAATCAAGCTATTTTTTAAAGAAATTACCTTTAATTTTAACAGGAAATAAAAACAAGATGACATTGTCTAATTTCACTATAGATATTTTAGAATTCATCAGTAGTAGTGACTTATGTTTTTAATACAACTTTAATATCACCATATCTTATATTATTTAATATTCAATCCCCTTTTAAGTCTCCTAGATCATGCCCAAAATTTATTTTATCATTGTTTTGTTCAAATAAGAATCCAAACAAGATCTACATAGTGTATATTACTCTTGGGTTACTTTTCATCTACAATATTACCCTTTATTTCATTCCATTCATTTGTTAAAGAACCCAGTTTATTTGCTCTGTAGTATCACCCAATAAGATTTCCAAGAAAACAACCAAATGAATGCTTACATAGGTACATTATAGGAAAAGTAAAGACATAAATCATTTAAAAGCAATCAAAAAACAAAAATTACATGTTACATGAAAAGGGGAAATAATAAGACCAAATTGATTTCAACAGAAATAATGGAAACCAGAAGACAACAAATGTCTTAAAACTAGAAAAGGATGTCTGCAAACCTAGAATTTTATATTTGTAAATACATCTTTAAAAGTATTAAAAGAGCCAAGCGCAGTAGAACACACCTGAAATCCCAGCTGCTCAGGAGGCGGAGGCAGGAGGACCACGAGTTCAAAGCCATTCTCAGCAAAAGTGAGGCAGTAAGCAATTCAGTGAGACCCTGTCTCTAAATAAAATACAAAATAGGCCTGGGGATATAGCTCAGTGGTTGAGTGCCCCTGAGTTCAATCCCTAGTTCCAAATAAATAAATAAAAGTATAAAATATATGAAGAAACTTTCAAATAAGCAGGAACCCATGGTTATATAACCAATACCATATATATATATATATATATATATATATATATATATATGAAATATTAAAATGTATTTTTCAAATATAAGACAAACTATTCTCAATTTAAGAAAATTTATACAAGAAGAAATAAAGAAAAAACAAATAGCCAATGAACATTGACTGTGTTAAACAACAATAATAAAATACCTTATGGAGTTTAATATATAGAATCAAATTACATACAATAATAGCATATAAGCTGATGGGTAGGAATTAAACAATTCTTTGACCCTTGCATTTTTTGGAAGACAAAAAATTGCTCATTTAGTGGAAAGGAACTGAACAAAAACATCACAGAAGAAGAAATATGAATAGTCAAAAATATATGGAAAATGTTCAACATCTCTAGCAATTCAAGAAATATAAATTGAAACTACACTGAGATTCCATCTCACTCCAGTCAGAATGGCAATAAAAGAATACAAGTACCAATAAATGTTGGCGAGGATGTGAGGGGAAAGGTACTCTCACATTTTTGGTGGGACTGCAAATTGATGCAACCACTATGGAAAGCAGTAGGGAGATTCCTTAGAAAACTTGGAATGGACCCGTTATCTCACTTCTTGGTCTACACCCAAAGGATGTAAAAATACCATACTATAGTGAGGCAGCCACATCCATGTTTATAGGAGCTCAGCTCACAATAGCTAAGCTATGTAAACAACCTAAGTGTCCTGTAGTGGATGAATGGATTAAAAAAAATGTGGCATATATACACAGTGGAATAATACTCAGCCATAAAGAAGAATGAAATTATGGCATTTGCAGGTAATAAAAGGATGGAACTGAAGACTATCATGCTAAGTAAAGTAGGCCAAACCCAAAAAACTGAAGGCCAAATGTTCTTTCTGATATGTGGATGGTAACACAAAACGAGGGAGGTTGGGGAGTGGAATAATAGAAATCCACTGAATTAGACAAAAGGAAATGAAGGCAAGGAGAGTAGGAAAGACAGTAGAATTAATCAGACATAACTTTCCTAGCCTTGTAATTGAATACATGACCAGGGTAACTCTGCATGATGTACAAACACAAGAGTGGGATCCTAAATAGAATAAGTTATACTCTATGTATGGATAATTTGTCAAAATATATTCTACAGTCATGTATAACTAAAAAGAACAAATTAAAAAAATACAAAAAAATTTGCTCATTTTACAAAAATCTTAATAAATCAAGAACATATGTCATAATCTCCATGGAAACCAATAAATGAATAGTAAAAAAAATGTATAGTAAGCTAAGAATCTAATAGAAACAAAAAATATAAAATAAAACAAATAAAGAAAAATAAGAGAATGCATAAGACAGGAGAAATAAATAAAAAATTCTAACATGATATACCTATATGGAATAAATACTACAATTACAGAACAAAGATTATCCCAAGAAGAAAGTCTACACATGCCCAGTATATGTGTTTTATTTCCAATATTTTACATCCATAGTTGGTCGAATCCACAGATGCACATGGCCACGGAAAGCCGACACTATATATTTTCTACAACTTACACAGTGGTGCAAAGTAAGCCAACCTACATTTCTGATTGTGACTGTCTTGAGGACATTGTGGATGATGACTATGGGGAAATGAACAATTGCAAAGTAATTTCTGAGCATACAGCATTTGAGGTGGCAGAAGTGTGAGTGTCTGGCCAACATAGTGTCACGCATCCCAACACTACCCATGGATGCATCTCTATGGCTTTAACTAACTTGCAAAAATGCAGGAATGGTTGTGATCCATGAAAGAAATGGGGGACAGCAACCACCAAGAGCCAAGGAGCTAACATCGGATCATCTGTGAGCATGAACTTGTTTAAGTGGAGCCCTTGGAGATGGATATTGCTACCTTCACTTTTCAGACAAGAAATTTAGATTCAGAAAAAAAAAAAAAAAAAAAAAAAAACACAGATTTGTACAATGTCATAAAACTACTACATTATTGAACTGGAATTCAAACCTGTCCATCTGTACAATGCTGTATGTAGTGTAAAAGAAAGACCTTTTGCCATTTTTATTGTACTCCATTCCCCACCCACCCATAAATCTTACTAACACTTTATTTTAATGTTTTACTATAATAACAACATTAATGGATCCTGATTGTAAAATATTATCAGAATTCAGGAGTAAGTAGTAAAAATGTATAAAAATGTACATTGTGTGCATGTACATATATGTATATATACATATAAAATGCATAGTTTATAATAAATATATAAAATCTAAAAATAAGTATTGCCAAGTTAAATAAAAGGAAACAAACATGTTTCTTAAAAGACACATATTTTATAAGAATACACTAAGACTCAAAAGAAAAACACAAAAATTAAGCAAATAAAAGTTGCTGAAGCTACACAGATCTAACAAATTTATTTTAAAGTCATAAGTAGTATTAGAGATAAAAATAATATTTGATAATAAAAGGCAAAATGCCAGGAGGACAGATAAATTTTAAAAATTTGGATGCAAGGACTTGGCTTCAATATATAAGAAACAAAAATTGACAGAAAAGAAAAAATAGACAAATAAAAAATCACTACATAATTTTTTAAAATTTCTCTTAGTAATAGGTAGCACAAGCAGGTCAAAACAGAAGTAAGGATAGTAATTTGCCAAATTCTTTAAAACTTTATCTAATTAACATTTAAACATTGTATAACACAAAGAATGCACATGCTTTTCAAGTTTATAGAGAATTACCAAGGTTGACCACATTTGGGACCATAAAGTAAGTCTCAGTAAATTTCAAAGGAGTCAAATGATACCGAACCACACAGATGTTGGTAAAATAATCTCTGAATACAGTAAAGTTAAGCTAAGAGTAAATAACAAGAGATAGTTGGAAAATTCCAAAATAGTTGAAAATTATTCAATGCTTCTTTTAATAACCATTTGGTCAAGGAAGAACTTACATTGTCAAAAGTGTTTGAATTTATAATAATGAAAATGCCAGCTACCAAAATGTGTGTAATGCAACTAAGAACATATATAGAGGGACAGTTTTAGCCATAAATACATGTCATATAATCTAAGGATGGCTAAAAATCAGCCATTTGTAAAATTTTTAGAATTTCGAAAAATTAGATTTTATTTATTTAGAAAATAAATTAAACCCAGAGAGAATAAACAAAAGTAAATAATAAAGATTAAGAGTAGGAATTAGAAAAATGCTTAAAAATTATAAAATAGAAAATGAATAAAGCTAAAATTGTACCTTTAAAAATTAGACTAATAAGATTGACAAATTCCTGGCAAGGCTGACCAAGAACAAAGAGAGAATTCATAAATAACCAGTTCGGGAATGATAAAGAGAATATTGCAACAGCTCATGAAAACACTGCAAAGATAGTAGGAGGAACAGTTAGACAATTTGTGCTAATTTGAAAATATAGATAAAATGAAAACAAAAAGAAGCAAAATATTTGATTTATCCTGTATCTGTTAAAGGACTTGAATCTCTTACAAAATACAACCTCCTCTTGAAGAAAACATCCTGCAGAAATAACTCTGCTGGTAGATTCTAGTAAATAGTTATGGAAGAAATAACATAATATTGTCCAGACTTTTCCAGAAAATACAAAAATAGACAGTACTTCCCAACTTATCCTATGACACCAGCACCCTTAACCCCTAGAAAACTAGTGTAATATTTGTGTAATTAAGATTATTAAAAGTCTATAATATACACTTTCTTATATACATATTTATGCTTGTGGGATAGAGAATATTTCCAGAAGCAGACACAAAAAATTACTAATAAGACGTTCTCGTCAAAAAGGAAAGCTGGGGGCACTGATGTGGGAAGATATTTTATTCATTATTAGATTATTTTTTGCAGGATTTAAATACAAATGCATAGACATATAGGTTGTATGTGCAATAGAAACATTTACACTATCAAAAATAAGCATGTAAAATAATGAATAAAAAGACTTCTTTGTCATTTTTATTTGACTTTATGAATATGAAATGTTGAGCTGTTGATTTACTATGGACTATGCTGCAAGCTCCAGGACACAGGAAAAAAGATAGGTTTAACTAATTGGTTGGTGGCCTCACTGCAATCTTAAGACTGGAAAAGGTCAATGAAGCATAAATTATTCACCAACCTCAAGGTCAGACTGGAAAATCTAGACATCTAGACGTGTTGTACATTATGGTTGCTTCTTTGGTACTGCTGGGTCTCTAGCTGCATAACAAAGCCTCTAAACACTTTCAGTTACTGTAAATTCTGGACTATTGAAATTCAGACTATTGAAGCTTTTCTCATATTATTATATGATAAAGCTGGCTTCTTATTTCTCTGATAAATGCTATGGTGTGTTAATTTTCCCATGACTCATGGGAGAAAAACAGAAATTGAGATCAATGGATTGTTTTTAATAAACACAATGCTGAATGCAATAGTTTTCTGTCCCAGGATGATTCCTTACACTGAATAACTCACAAAGCTACTCTAATCATTTCTCCTTCTCCCATTCCTAATGCTGTTTTTGGCAACTGACCAATTGTTTAACACTCAACTGTTTTGACAGCTGATAAGAGAGCAGGAAAAAAATATGGTTGCCAGAGTGATAACTTGACTTGCCATATTTAGATTTTTAAATATAAAAATAGATAAGGTAATAGTCTGGAAGTGGGGAATATGAAGAGCGGAACAACTGCACAGGACATACAAATGACTGACACACTGGGTACTAACTTTGAGAAGAAGGAGACAGACTGTCACACGTTTGACATAGGCAAGTATTGAGAATTTACAGAACTTGGGAAATTAAGGGGTGGAGGAGGGAAGAGTTTTAGAAGTCCAAATGGACACCCATAATGTTCATTTATTTAAATGTTTATTTTGTTCATAGGAGACCTTTGGGTTTATCATCTCATATTTGACATATAATTCTAAGTCATTACCCTGTATAAAAACATTTAACAAATTTAAATAGAGTAAATAGACTCTCTTCAGCAAGCATCCTGCACGATAAATAAATAAGCTAATAGATTAAAAATAAGAGTTACGTTTTTAAAAAGTGGGGAAAAGTAAAGACATGAGTTTAAAAATAAAGAAACTTGGAGTTATTTAGTATAGGGACAAAAGATACAAACAATTAGGGCCTGAAGGCATCATGGCATTGAAGCTGCCAGAAATATTGATTCTGAGTCCATGAAGAAAAATATGTATTATCTACACCATTGTCTAGTCAGGAAAACAAAAGCATATGGGATTCATTTTAGAAATGTTTCCACTTCCAGAAAAAATTAAAATATAAAAGTTTTTTTTCATTACATACAGACTCTTTAAAAAAAAAAGCAAAAGCTGTATTTATTGAACTGTACTTGTTTAGAGTTATACATTGATTCTCCTGTCTTAATAATATTGCAAAACATTTCTTATTCTCCCCTTGCAAGTTGAACAAGCTGAGTTTCAGAAGGTAAATTTTATATAGCTTCAGAATGTCAAGCTAGAATTCAACCTCAAGATCGTTTGATGCCCTCCCACCCAGCTCACTTGTGTGACCTGCAACTAAAATATCCCTAAGGAATTTATGATGGCTAAAATGTTATTATTGCAAAAAGACACCATCCCCCCCCAAAAAAAATTGTGGACAAAGAGATTTTTTGTTTTGTTTTGTTTTTCATCTAAGTTCAAGATGTCATAGAGTAATTATAAGAGCAGGCACTCGTGTCTCTGCACCTGTGTGGGGGCTACCTGCCCTGCTACGTACCAGCACACACGACCATCCCAAACCCCAGTATCTCTGTTGGTACAATTTGTGCATCACCGACATCTATCTTACATAGAATAGAAGACATTCCCATGGGTCATACTAACTGAAAACACAAGATCCCAATAGATATTGGCTAATATTACATTACCACTGAATTCAAATGAGCACCTACTTCCTTCTAGACAATATCCTTAGTCAAACAAAGATTAAATCTTCCAAAATTCAAGCAACTGATAGTCTAGAAGAAAAGACAATACCAAAAAAAAAAAAAAAAAAAAAAAAAAAAAAAAGAAAGAAAGAAAGAAAGAAAAACAAAAGGTGGGGGTTGTGGCTCAGTAGCAGAGCACTTGCCTTCAATTCTCAGCACCACATATAAATATATAAATAAAAGTAAATGTTCATCCATATATATATCAAATTTAAAAATAAATAAAAAATTTAAAAAGATGATACAACAAAATACAATAACTTAACAAAATAGATATGATCCAGTGTGCACGCACAATAGAAAGAATCAAAACATATTTAGTTTTTGTATTTACCCAAGAAGACTTTCCAGAGTACCTTTCCATCTTGAAAAGTGACATGTGTAATCTAAATACAGCAATCCTTTTGGGGCATATGTGCTGTTGCCTGCTTCAAATATATTTTCTTGGAATGGTTCACATATGGATATAGTCACTGCTTGTACTTAAATCCCTCAAAGTCCTTTTCCTATTGTCAGGTAGCATTCAAATACATTTTTACTATTTATTTGGCTTCTTATTTGGTTGGGAGCAAATATTTTTAGTTGTAACTCCTGGATTTCCCAGACACAGTTCTTGGGAACCTAGCAATAAAAGCAGGATCTAGTATTATTTCCTTGTCATACAGAGACAAGGGTGATGGTGGAAACGGATTCCCCATAACCAAGGCCTCCACTCTGATGGAGACAGATGGTGCTTGTTCACAGTCACTCTGAAGTAGTAGGAACTAGCCTTTGAGAAGAGAAGTCAGCTGCCTCAACCTAAAGGCCATGTAGCTACATGGCACAAAGACAAATGCCAGTCCCCCAGGGACAAGCTAGAGAGGGGGCCATGTGGTCTTTCACACCTGTGCTACATCACCCTGGGCAGCCCTGGCCTAAGTTCTAGTTGGAAAGGTTTGATGAATGGGCCAATCCTAGCCCTTGAGCAAATCATTTGCCCTGAATCATCTACTCTGGCTTTCTAAATTGATCCAAGTCACTTACTGTTGGCCCATCTTCATTGCCTTTTGTGCTAACCCACTGTTCGAGCCAAATCTCAAATGAAGGAAGAGGAGTCACTACAGGACAGTGGAACTGGGGACCAGAAGGAAGCAGTACCTCCCATATCTACATGTTTAGTTTTAAGAACAACATCATAATGTGAGGCTGATTCCACATGGGAGATCATCAGGATCATGTTACCAACAAGCCACCGCCACTCATATTTGAAAGGAAAAATTTTAAAAAGAAGCCAAACTGCAGGATCAACTTAATAAATATTATCAGTATTTATAACCTATACCCTGAGCCTATAGGAAGGGGTTTTCTTTGCTCTTAAAGGATTCTGGAGTTGGGGAAGGAATATATATAATTGTGCAAAATATCTTTTCTGATTAAAATAATAGCAAATGTTCACTGTAGAAAATTTGAAAAAAACAAAAGTACAGAGTAGAAAACTAATGCCATTATGATTCTACTTCTCAGAATCATACTTAAGAATTACAGCCTTAAAATTATTTAAAAACAAACAAAAAGTCAATTTATCTAAAGAAATCATGTTATGGGTTTGATTTTCTGCTTTGTGGCCACTGGAATAAAAAGTCAAATAAGAGCTGCCAATTGCTCATAACATTTTGGAAAAGGATGGAACTCACATTTTAAGAAAGTAAAAAACTAAAAAGTAACCAAACTTTATTAAGCCTCTGAAAAATTCCAATTCATTTTTTCGTCTATTTTTCCTCCATTAGGAGGCCCAAATGTCTTCTGATTGGTTATCAGCATTGCTGGGCAAGCAGAGGATCAGTGGCCAGTATCTGATCTGTAGACACATTTCTTTCCTTGGCAAAGATTATCTTCCTTCTTTAAAAGGTTGTGTTTTAATGTATAGCTGTTGTAGGAGCTGCACCAACTGAAATAAAGAAATACGCCTTTTTGACCTCCCACTAACTAACTAAACCCAGCAGGCATGATGTGGGTAGATTTTTTATGATATGAGAAATAGCTTCAGGGAAGCTGATATTCTTCCTTTCTTAGGAATAGGCCATGTTTCTACATAACTGCATGGAATTACAACTACTTGGCTTGTATATTTTTTAAAGTATAGCTATAGAAAGTCTCTTAAGTTATAACAATGGAAAAACATAACTCTAAAACATAATAAAGACTAATCAAAATTCTAGATATAAAACCTAAATGTTTCAGCTCTGTTTTCTGAGGTAGATGTATATCTGAAGAGGTCTATCAATTCTTAAAGAGATTCTTGATTGTGAAATTACACAGACATGTACCTAGTTTGAGGTGTAAAAATAGCACCGTGAAAAAAAATCCTAGTAGATCTGAATTCATTTTGGCCTTTTATTTTATTCAAAATAATTCAGAAAATTATTTTAAAACTCTCTTTCCTCAGACATAAAACAGAATACCTATTTTACAGGATTGTGGTGAGAATTCAAAATAATAATGTAGACACAATGACTAACATGTAGACATTCAATAATGAGAAAATATATTAACATCATTTACATAGGGCATTTATGATCAAAGAAAAACTAACCATTGTCTATGGAGAAAAGGAAGTCACTCTAGCAGGAAATCTCTACCAACGCAAACTAAATTTTCCTCCAACTCTTTTCTTAACTCCCATAATCCTGAAGCCACTAGTGAGGTCTGGGCTGGGCCATGGAGAAGCTCATTGACCAGAGCAGGATGCCAGAGTCCAGAAAAGAGGACAAAAGGAGGATGTCCATGTGGAGGAAGATGGCCTGGCCTGCAGAAGCACAGCCTGGGAGAGGTGAGGGGAGCAGGCACAGAGGAGACCAGCCTGGCAGGGATGTCAGAAACCAAGAGTGAGGAGCATTCATAGGGAGTTGGTGTTGATAAATGTTATAGGGAAAATAAAAATCTCCATGGCCCATGTGTCTGGGAAATGCTAACTCCTGCATTGTTTACTGCATGACCTTTCAGACAGTGGCCCCCGTTATCTGTGGGACTATGTTCCAAGACACCCTGTGACCCCTGAGGTTACCCATGGTCCTCTACTATATAACTCTACATATACTATGATTTTTTTTCCTTTAGCTATTTATGATAAAGTTGAATTTATCATAAATTAGGCACAGTAAAATATTAGCATAACTAATACAATAATTAAAATTATATACTTCAAGAAAAGTTATTTAACTATATGAACTCTTTATTCTGGACATTTCTGTGTTGTATTTTGAACTGGGGTTAACCACTGGTAACTGAAACTATAGAAAGCAGAATGGTAGACAAGGGAGCTACCACATACTCATTTATATTTTGACTTTCCAATAAGGAACGTCTTGGCTTTGGAATTCTAACTTTATAAAAATTCTCTTAGGATCACTTATATGTGATAAAAGGGCAGTTTTTGGTTTTGAGTTCCTTATGAACTGATACTTTTGTAAAGGACAATAAAAATGAATTAGAAAGATGAAATAACAAAGTCTTCAAAATATTTATGAGATTGTAGAATTATAGAATCACTCAGTCGAATTGAGGTGACCATTTCTAAATGTCCACTCTCAAGTCCCACACTAAATTTGTTATGGTCCAAACTGAGCTGTCCACACAGTAGCACTGAACCGACCTTGAGGAAAACTGATAGGTCACATACCCAGTCCCCTTGTTTCACAGATGGGAAAACTGTGGCACCAAGTCCAAGGACACACAGTATGGAGAGGAGCAGCCATTACTAACACCCAGCACTCTGAACTAAAATAAGAATTTTCCATAATATTCTTTGTGTGTTGATGTGGGAAACCTAAGGTCGAAAGTATCTCATCATTCTCTCAATGCTTGTTAGCATGATTCTTGACTATAGTAGATCCTCAAGTATTAAATAAATGTGTGAATAATTGAATCACCATTGCTATTAACTGCTTGTCTTTAAGTGACTATTTTCATGTAACATTTTTCCCATACTAGCGAATCTGTCTACATTAAGTCTCTGATGTCAGGGCCTTTGGAACAGTGTCTTGCTTCATAATTTTTATACACGTATTAAGACAGTTTTTAACTAGAGAAAAGTGTCAAGCTGAAATCCAGAACATGAAAACCTAACAAAACGTCTGGAAGGGAGGTGGTTTGGAGTGCATAAGAGCGAGACAAAAAGATCACAGCCTCGACTGTTGTGTTCATGTTCTTTAAGTCTTTGGAGTTAAATCAGTATTAACGAAATTTAATTAAACTCTTTCCCCTCCAACCAGGTGGCTGCTTTGAGATAGCAGCAATAGCTGTTCCTCAAGAATTAGAGGTCTTGTCAAAGGACGACTCAACACTTTGTAAGCTCAAAGGGGAATTTCTCACTCCTCCTCAAAATTAGTGCACTTGAGGGAATGGCTGGCCAAGGTGTCTGATATAAAGACAAATATTTCTGTGAGATTTATCACTCAAGTCAGGAAAAAGAGGGAACTTTGTGTTAAAGAACAAAAGAAATTCTTCATTCTTCTAAATCACATGCTTCCTCCTGTTTGTAGCGCCAATAACCCAAGGGACACCGTCCAAGTTTCCTGCTAGACCATAGCCCCTCTTAGGCCACCACCTCTTTTCCAAATCAGTGCAGAGTTCTGCTGCTGCAATGTATTCACCACGGACCAGAAACCAGCCATGCAAATCGTCCTGAATTAAGGAATCCACAACAGGTCAGCAAGGAAATAACTGCTTTGCTCAGCCCCACAGTTTATAGAATGGTGTAGAAGAGATTTTCTCTCTGCACATGTATGTTTAGTCATCATTGAAGACAGATGTTATCTTCTGGACTTGCTACCAGATTGATGCTTGAAATCAAGCTTTCTCTAGCACATCTTCCCTCTCTCCTGGCTTTTCTCTTCCCCAGCCTTCTTGTCTCTATTCCAGCCACTAGCCTGAAGCCCAAGGCTCCAGGAATCATATTAAGGTGATAGCTAATAATCCCAAAGTGACTGCTAAAAGCTAAGTGATGATCCACTCTTGGAGAACCCACTGTAAACAAAGTTACTGTAAGAAATAAATCTTCCTTCTGGTATTTTCAACCATAAAAATAAATGTTTTAGTTTCAATGATTTCCAAAGTCCCCTCCTAGCTCTAAAATATTTCAACTCAACAGGGTACAGAGTATCTCCCCAAATTTATAAGTCAAGCTTTCTGGAACACAGTATGAAACAAAATCATTGGGAGAGACCAGCTCTAAGCACCAAAATATTGTCATTTGCACAGATCCTATTTTAAATCTAAGCATTTTAGTCTCTTCAGTCTTTTTCCTCCATTAACATAAAATTCCTAAAAAGAAGACTAATATTTTTTAATCACCCTGCATGTGCCAGACGTTCCATTTAGTTTATTTAATTTAATTTTCTCCATTCTATGAAGGAGATATTTTACAAGTGAAGGAATTGATGCCCAGAGAATTGTTTTAACCAAGGTCATTTTGAAGTAATTTAATCAAGAGAACATCTAACCTCTACTGGCAGAGCTCAGATTCAAAACTAATAAAGTAGATTATAATATTAAATCAAAATATTTGTGTTTTTATTATAAGACAAACACATAGTCATTGCAGAAAATTTGGGAAAATACTAAAACAATATACAAAATTAAAATTACTTTCATAATCTGTAGATAGCTATTGCTTACATTTGGATCTATTTCCTTCTAGATATAAGCATATAAATAAAGGTAGTTTTTTTTTTTCCATAAAAGTACAGCTCCACATATTTCCCTTTCACAACAATAGTTCCTGAGCTTGTTTTTTAAAGTGGATAAAAATGTGGGGATGGACAAATTAATAGAATAAGTGATACCTATCCTCATGAAATGAAAAAAAGGATAAAGAAAAAGAATAAAAAGCAGAAATGATTGGGTCACTGCACAAAAAAAGCCATTCTCATGTGCATTGATGTCCCAGAGGCATCCAGGAAAAGATTAAACTAAATTGTGTTCTTTTTCAGAAGGCAGGAAAATATATAACTTTAGGAAATTTATTTCAGAAGAGGTAATATTCAGAAGTGAAATCATTACTTAAAAGTGTCAGTGATATAGTCTGGAGCAGTCTTCCCCCTTTTCATTTTTTGGTACCAGGAATTGACCCCAGGAGTGCTTAACCACTAAGCCATATCCTCAGCCTTTTGTTTTGTTTTGAGACAGTGTCTCACTAAGTTACTGAGGCTGACTTTGAACTTGAGATCCTCCTGCATCCGCCTCCTGAGCTGCTGGAATTACAGGTGTGCATCATCATGGATGGCCTAGAATACTCTTCCTTACAGTCTACCTCACCCTCCAATATAAGTTACAATTTTCCTAATGGCCTTGCACAGAGTCTTCATCTTGGTAAAATTTTCTCTTGTCCTTTGCCACCTGAAATCCTACTCACCTGCATATAGTCTACCCTACATCAGCGGTTAGGGAGGAAATTACCAAAGAGCATCTTAGGAAAACAGAAACCATTCTTGTAGGAAGCAGTGAAGGTGAGAAGTTATGCTATAACCAGTGTCTGAACCTTTTAATTTATCCCAACAGTCAGTTAGACTATCTTTTTAAATTTGTGCACCAAGAAAATAAAATCTACCATTATAAAACTCTTGGAAATCAGTAGACATTTACATCCTATATCCCAGGCCCCCAGATTCTTTTTCAACAACAGTCAATGCCTGACATCTCCATTTAGAGAATCAAGCTATTCATCTTGGTAAATACTAATATATTAAGGTTGATTGAAGCATCAGAATTGCAGCACTGAAATTGAAATTTCCTCCACAACAAATCAAATACTCTGACCTCAAAGACCCTTATGTAGGCATTATATATGGTCTTTCCAGAAGTTCCAAAGCCCTAAAGAAAAGTACAAATCTGCCACTTAGCTCATAAATGCCTTAGAGAGATAGATACACTTCACTTTTCACAAGACATAGTCTTAAAACTTACGCCTAACTTGAAATTTTTAAAAAAATTATATATAAGATTTGCAAAAGGCAAATCACATATCAGTGGTAAGTGATTGTTATACTAACAAGAACTGTTTTACGAGAATTACAAATCTTTTTATAATGCAAATAATCACTCCTGTTCTTTTAATTTATCCTTTAAAAATAGATTCAAATTTTTATAGCCTGGGTGTAGTTAGAGGACACTTGACTTTGATATGAATCACATTTTATATCATTTCTAGAAAACAGTGGCTTTCCAATAACTCTTACTAAAACTTCTTTGCTTTTTAAAATCCAAGTAACTCACTTCATCACCTACAACTTCAGAAAGGCTGACTAGAGGAATATCTGGGTCACAGGGAATATCCAGAAAAGAGCCTCCCACTGGTCCCTGGTTTTCTGTTTTGATTTGTGAATGTTTCTCTCCTTAAGCAAAACCTTACATTGGTAAGTTACCAAAGCGTTCAAGGAGCAGCACTTTTTTTTTTTTTTTTTAATGCTGGAGATATCATTAATTTATGATCTTTTTTCACTGTACATTATTCTTTTCCTTTATTTATCTGTTCTATTTAGTTATACATGACAGAAGACTGCATTTTGTTTCATTGTACACAAATGGAGCACAACTTTTCATTTCTCTGGTTGTACAAGGAATAGCACTTTTAAATCACTGTCTATGAGTATCAAAGTGGAAAGAAGCCCTAGAATTGGGGGTGTCCCACTCTTGAGTTCCAGAGATGTTAAGATTCAATGTCCCTCTGCACAGGGAGTTTTCAGAAGAGTCATGTGTCAAACCTTGGTCTTCAGATACTGAACTGTGCTATTTCTTCTTTCCTTCCTTCCTTCCTTTCCTTCCTGCCCTCCTTCCTTCCTTCCTTCCTTCCCTCCTTCTTTCCTTCCTTCCTTCCATCCATCAAACCCAGGGCCTTGTGCATGTAAGGCAAGCACTCTACCAACTGAGCTATATCTCCAGCCCTGTGCTATTTCTAATGTAAGTGTCTTCTGTGGCAACTCAACTTCTGTAATTATCCTTTTCTATGTCTACAGCCATAGGTCACAAACAAGACTAGAAAAAGTCATGACAAAGGAAAACACCAACTCCTTTTTCTTTTGTTTCAGTGTATTTTCTAGGTTCATCTAAAATAAAAGAATATTTGTAAAAACTCCATGTTTCTGTTCATAAAAGTAAAGGTTTATACATTTTTTAATTTATTTTTATTCTAATTTGTTATACATGTTTGCAGAGTGCAATTCGTTTCATATTACATATAAAGAGCACAATTTTTCAAATTGCTGGTTTTACATAAAGAATTTTCATAACAATGTGTTTTCATACATGTATTTAGGGTAATCATGGATAACTCAGTCTGCCATTATTCCTATCCCCTTGCCCCATCTCCTCCCTCCCCCCATTTTGTTCTATTTAAAGCTGTTTCATTCCCCTCTTCCCCACTCTCTTACTTTTATAAGTTAGTATCTTCAAAGAGATCATTCGACCTTTGGTTTTTGGGGATTGGCTAACTTCACTTAGCATTATTTTCTCCAACTCCATCCATTTACATGCAAATGCCATGATTTTATTCTCTTTTAGTGCTGAGTAGTGATTGTGTATATATACCAAAATTTCCCTATCCATTCATCTGCTGATGGGCATTGGGGTTGGTTCCACAATCTAGCTATTGTGAATTGTGCTGCTATAAACATTGATGTGGCTGTGTCCCTGTAGTAAGCTGTTTTTAAGTCCTTTGGGTATAGACCAAGGAGCTAGGTCAAATGGTGGTTCCATTCCAAGTTTTCCTAGGAATCTCCACACTACTTTCAGATTGGCTTCACCAATTTGCAGTCCCACCAGCAATGTAAGAGTGTGCCTTTTCCCCCACATCCTCACCAGCATTTATTGTTTTTTTTGTTTTGTTTTGTTTTGTTGTTTGTTTGTTTGTTTGTTTGTTTTGATAGCTTCCATTCTGACTGGAGTAAGATGAACTCTTAGAGTTGTTTTGATTTGCATTTCTCTTATTGCTAGAGATGTTGAAAATTTTTTCATATATTTGTTGATTGTTTGTATATCATCTTCTGAGAAGTGTCTATTTAATTCCTTGGCCCATTTATTGATTGGGTTATTTGTTTGTTTGGTGTAAAGGTTTTTGAGAACTTTATATATCCTTGAGGTTAGTGTTTTATCTGATGTGCTTGTGGTAAAGATTTGCTCCCATTCTGTAGGTTCTCTGTTCACCTCACTGTTTCTTTTGCTGAGAAGAAGCTTTTTAGTTTGAATCCATCCCATTTATTAATTCTTGGTTTTAATTCTTGTGCTATAGGGGTCTTATTGAGGAAGCTGGGGCCTAATCCAATATGATGGAGATTTGGGCCTACTTTTTCTTCTATTAGGTGCAAGGTCTCTGGTTTAATTCCTAGGTCCTTGATCCACTTTGAGTTGAGTTTTATGCATGGTGAGAGAAAGAGATTTAATTTCATTTTATTACATGAGGATTTCCAGTTTTCCCAAAACCATTTGTTGAAGAGGCTGTCTTTTCTCTAATGAACGTTTTTGGAACCTTTGTCTAATATAAGATAACTGTAGGTGTGTGGGTTAGTCTCTGTGTCTTCTATTCTGTACCATTGGTCAACTGGTCTATTTTGGTGCCAATACCATGCTGTTTTTGTTACTTTGCTTTGTAATACAATTTAAGGTCTGGAATAGTAATGCCATCAGGTTCACTCTTCTTGCTAAGAATTGCTTTGACTATTCTGGGTCTCTTATTTTTCCAGATGAATTTCATGATTGCTTTTTCTATTTCTATGAGGAATGATATTGGGATTTTGATTGGTATTGCATTGTGAAGAAAAGGAGAGAGAAAACTCAAATTACCAATATCTATGATGGAAAAGGAAATATCACAATGGACACTACAGAAATACAGAAGATAATTAGAAATTATTTTGAAAATTTATACTCCAATAAAATAGAAAATATCGAAGGCATCAACAACTTTCTAGAGACATACGATATGCCCAAACTAAATCGGGATGATATACACAATTTAAATCAATCAATTTCAAGCAAAGAAATAGAGGATGCCATCAAAAACCTACCAACCAAGAAAAGCTCAGGACCGGATGGATACACAGCTAAGTTCTACAAGACCTTTAAAGAAGAACTAACACCAATACTTCTCAAACTATTTCATGAAATAGGAAAAGAGCGAACACTTTCAGACTCATTCTATGAGGCCAAAATCACCCTGATTCCAAAACCAGACAGAGACAAATCACAGAAATTAAACTTCAGACCAATATCACTAATGAATATAGTTGCAAAAATTCTCAATAAAATTCTGGCAAATCGAATACAAAAACATGTCAAAAAGATAATGCACCATGATCAAGTGGGGTTCATTCCAGGGATGTAAGGTTGGTTCAACATAAGGAAATCAATAAATGTAATTCATCACATCAATAGACTCAAAGATAAAAATCATATGATCATCTCAATAGACGCAGAGAAAGCATTTGACAAAATACAACATTCCTTCATGTTCAAAATGCTAGAAAAAAAATAGGGATAACAGGAAAATGCCTTCTCTGTCTCAGATTATTTGCTTTGGAGAAGCCAATTTCCTTGTCAAGAGAGGCCTCAGGAAGCGATCCATATGGCAAGCTTGGAGGCTTCTTATCAAGAGCCTTGTAAGTGAGCTTGCAAACAGATTCTCTAGCCTGACTGATGACTCCACCTCTGTTATTAAACATGATTACAACCTCTTCGGAGATCCTCAGAATCATCCTGTTAAGCTGATCCCCACTTTCTGGTCTTCGGAAATTCTCTGAGAAAACAATTTTTTTTTTCTAAAATTTATTTGCTTTAGTTGTACACAATGTGTTTTATTCAATACACTTTATTTGTACGTGGTGCTGAGGATCGAACCCGGGTCACCCACGTACTAGGCAAGCGCTCTACCGCTGAGCCACAATCCCAGCCCGAGAAAACAGAATTTAAGGTGCTGTGTTCTAGAGTTATGTGTCCCACATCCAGAGCTATGGGGAGCTATGCCCTCCCCATATAATTTAAATTAGCAGCCAGGAAAAACACTGAGGTTTCTAAATATATTGTTTATATTACATCCCATTTAATGCTGTTATAAGAATAAAATACTGTGGTATGTACTAGGTTTCCAGATCACTTATTCTTTTGGTATCGAATTTAATCACATTATGAGATTATAGTGTGTAATACACTGCCCAGCAAAGTATCTTGTTGAAATTGTCGTGTACATTTGCAAAGAATATCTATTTTGTATTTATTGTGTGAATTGTACTATAAATGTAAATTAGGTTTTGTTGGTTGATAATATTTTTCAGATCTTATATTTTTATTCTTCTTCCATCTAATCTGAGATGAGGATTGTTAAAATAGCCAGTTATGATAATAGGTTTGTCTATTGTTTCCCTTAATTCTTCCAATTTTTTTTCATATATTTTTTAAGCTCTGTTGTTAGATGCATTGGTGTTTATGCTTATTATGTCTTACAGATGAATTCACCATTTTTCCTTATGAAATGTTCAGTTATCACCCAAGACTCTTTATAGAGTTCACACCATTTTGATGTCCTTCTTTTGATATCCTTCACTTCCTTATGCTATTTATTTACATGGCATATCTATTCCTATCATTTTTACACTGTCAGTGTTATCTGCCTTTATAGTTATAACATATCTCTCATAGAATGCATATACTTTGCTCTTTTTAATCTATTTTGATTGCCTCTGAGCATTAAAGTGCTCATTAAAAATAATATAATTATTGATATATGTGAATTGAAAATCATTAAGTCTAAAATTTTACTATTTTTTATTTTATTTTTTTTGTATTATCAGGGTTTTCTCCCTGTTTGTTCTTTCCTGCATTATTATTATAATTATTTTTTTAGATCTTGGACATTTTAAAACATCTACTAACTCTGTCTGGTGACTTGTTAACCACACATCTTTATATATTTTTAGTAGTTATTAATTACAATATTTATGTTTGACCTTTTATAGCTCATTTTATGTCAACACTGTGTTCCTCCTGAAAAAAATAAGAAATATATTTATATTTATGTTAATTTGCCTATCATTTTATGCAATAGTTTTTTCACATATTATATTTGCATTATAAACCACATGATGGCAAATTTTTACTTTAAACCATCATATTTTTTAAATGAAAAGGAAAAAATATTTTATACTTACTCAGATATTTAACGTTTCTGATGTTTTGATTCTTTCCTAAAGACCTGAGTCTTCCTTTCTTTTTATTTTCTCAGTCCCAGAACTTCCTTTACTGTTTCCTGTACTGTAGTACAGGTCAGCTGGCAATAGATTTTTTTTCTTTCTTTTATTTTTTTATTTGCATTTATTCAAACTGTCTTTATTTCACCTACACTTTCACTTTGTAACTCTTAACTAGTTATAGATTTCTGGGTTTTATGAGTTTTTACTCTTTTATAATTTAATAATTATTCCCAATCTTCTGTCTCCCATTGATTCCCATGAGAAGCCAACAGTCATTTCTACTCATGTTCCCTGCCTGCAAGGAGGTATTTTTCTCTAGCGGATCTCAAGATCTTTAATTTTTTTTTTTTTTTTTTTTTTTTTTTGCATTTTAACTATGAGGAGCTTACGTGAGATTTTCTTTGTATTAATATCCTTTGGGCTTTGCTGATCTTCCTGAACTTAAAAATTTGTCTTTAACCTAATTTGAAGAATATTTAACCACTGTTTCCTCAAATATTGTTTCTGCTTAATTCCTTCCCTCCTCTGTTTGAAACCTGCTGAATAAATCTTTCTCCTACATTATTTTTAATCCTGAGTTTTTAAGAATCCTTATTAGTAACCTGGTATTTCTGTGCTTATAGAGGCCAATTCAGGGAAGGAATCCTTTTCAGAAGATTTTGTCTAAGCAAAGACTATTTCCCTCACAATACATAGTGTCGCACATTACATAGAAAAGTGGGGCTCTTTCTTTCATGAGCTTGAATACAATAGCTACTTAAGCACTGGGTTGGTCATGCTACCATCAGTCAGTTCAATTGTGAAGATATACTAGTAAACTCCATCGCAGAAAAGACAATCTGTTTTGTTTTTCTTTTGAAATTATGGTGAAGTATATATAACAAGAAACATGAAACTTACCTTTTTTTTTTTTTTTTTCTTCTGGTACTGGGGACTGAACCCAAGGGTACTCTACCACTGAGCTTCATTCCCAGCCTTTTTAATTTTTTTTTTTTTTTAATTTTGAGACAAGTTCTCGCTAAGTTGCCAGGTTGACCTTAAACTTGCAGTCTTTCTGCCTCAGATTCCCAAGTTACTGGGTTACAGGCAAGCACCATGTTGCCTGGCTGCTGTTTTATCCATTTTTAAGTTTAAGACTCAATGGCAGGAAGTACTTTGACATAGTGGTGCACCACCACCGTCTACCTTCAGAACTTTTCATCTTCCCAAACTGAATCACCTCACTCTTTCAACAGTGACTCCCCATTCCTCCCTGTCCTAGTCCCTGGAAACCACCACTGTACCCTATGAACCTATTCGGGGTACCTTATATAACTGGAATCTTATAATATATATCCTTTTGTGGGCAATTTATTTCACTTAACATATATCTTCCAGGTTTATCCATGGTACAACATGTATCAGAATTTCTACTTTTATATTGTAGTTAAAAACACATAACATAAAATTACCCTCTAAATCATTTAAGTCTATATTAATGTATTGTGAACTACATGCATATTGTACAACAGCTCTCTAGAACATTTTTGGCCTTGCTCCACTGAAACTCTGTATCCATTGAACAATTTCTCATTTCCCCTTCTTCCCATTCCTTTGCAACCACCATTCTTTCTGGTTTTATAAGATTTATTCCTTGAGATACCTCATATAAGTGGAAAGATGATGCAGAATTTACTTTTTGTGATAGACCTATTTAACTCCACAGAATGTCCCAAAAGTTCATAAGCCTGAATTATATTAGGCAGCCTGCTCTGAGTTTCAAAAGAAAAGGTTGACCCATTGAGAACAGGAAGATCACTACAGTGGGTTTTTTGTTGTTGTTGTTGTTTTGTTTTGCTTTGCTTTGCTTTTTTATGGAGCCCATGATGAAAGGAAAAAAAATGATTTCACATTTTTATCTATTTCCCACATATTGCTTGTTTCTTGGTATGAACTTTTCTTGAAAAAAGTAAATCATACTACTAATAATCATTAAATTTATCAGGAGGTTGCACATGTGAACCAGCATCCTTGTTGCTTCACAAACAGTCTCAGTCAAGCTTCATGATCATCTAGCATGGGAGGCATTGCTGCTATTATTTCTGTCTTGAAATGTGGATGTTGGGGTCGAAAGACAGTATTAAGCTTTCCTGAGGCTGAAGTCCCACAGCTGGCAAGTGGGGAGTGGAGATGCTCACCATCCTCCATGCTCCATACACAAACGCTCCCTGTGTTTTGATCTCTACGGTGTAGTTATTTAACATTCTGCAGATAGAGCACATCCTAATCACTGTATCTGCAGCTCTTCTCTCTGAACACCATACCTATTTTTCACATCCTTTTCCTGGCTGTCACGGTAGCCTCCTCCTTCTTAGCAAATAGATACACACGACTCTTCATAAATCTTCCCTCTGCCTTTTATTTCTTTCATTGCCCCTCTTCCTTTCCTTTTGTGGAATGAATATAAAAAATTGACATTACAAACATAGTTCACTTTGAGCTATAAGAACTAAATCATAAAAAAAAACAAATACAGCCCCCTGAGAAATACCCTTTGGGGTTAGTAACAGCTGGTCTAACAAAGAAGCAGCTGCACTGAAGGAAAAAAAAAAAAAAAAAGGTTGTCTAAAGAAAATATTTTTAGTTCCTTAGGATTTTCATCTTCTTTTTGGAATCTTTGCATTAGTTGTACTCCATACCATATGTTATGAAAGTTTGCATTTTGTAGTTAAGTTCCCAACATAACATAATTATAAAATGTCCTAGAGTCCTTGATGAAAAGTGGTCAATAAAACCAATGGTTGCTGCAGGAGAAAAGATCTAACACCATCCCCATTTGTTGGAATGTATGGTTTTATTCAGTACCCTCAAAACCTTGTAAACTCAGATTCCCCTTTTTACATACTAGCAAATTGAGCCTTGGGAAGGTAGAATATCCTACCTACATTTGCTAAGTTAATACATAACAAACCTTGGATTTTAAATTAATGCTTTCTGCTTAAAATTTTTTTTCTCTTTACTATGCTGTCTATTAAGATGTTTCTGTAAGTACCTTCACTCTCAAAAGGAAAGAAAGATATTTCTTGGTGCTAGAGACTTCCAATTTCTCCTCAATACTAATTTTCCTCTTATCCTTTGTTAATACATCTCTAATTTATAACTAAAAATATTTTTATATTGCTGTAAGATCATGTTTCATAGATTCTATTGCTATAAATGTGGCACCACAATTTAGTTCTATGCAATAAGATTTACATGGTAATTTTGAAAGTCTTCCAGGAAGTCCCCTTAAAGACAGGATTACACGTGTTTTCTTCCTTCCTTATTGCATTTTACTTCTTAGGATGTGAATAAAATACATGTAACTTGCCAGCATGGTGGGACACACCTACAGTCCCAGTGACTTGTGAGGCTGAAGCAGGAAGATCACAAGTTGGAGGCCATCCTTTACAACTTAGCAAGACCCTGTCCTTTTTTCATTTTTACATTTTTATTGTTTCTTTTTGACTATACATAACAATAGGACTCATATTGACATAATTTTTTAAAAGCATGGACTATAATTTGCTCAAGTTCAGTCCCAAGTATTTCCCTTTTCTCTTTCCTCCTTCATCTCCCTGTTCCCTTCCTTTTACTGTACTGATATTTGTGCTATTTAATTTTAGATTTTTTTTCTCTTTGGTTACTGCCTTGTGGATATACATGATGGTGAGATTCACTGTGGTATATTCATGTATGTACAAAGAAAAGTTAGGTAGATTCTTTCTACCATTCTTCCCTTATTCTGTTTCTTCTCCCTGTCCCTCAGTCTACTTTATCAAGTCCACTGAAGTATGCCAGGGTCCAACCCCCAGTACTGTACAACAAAACAAAAAGTCATATTTGTCTCTGAGGAAGGGCTGCCAGAGATAATGGGGTAGAGAGTTGAAAGGAACCTGTCTCACAAATGCAAGGAAACCCCATAGCCACCATGAACTGCTTAGCTCCACAGGTCTTTTTACACAAAAAGAAATAAATATCTATCTTAAATTCATTTTTATTCAGGTTATTTTAGTTATTGATATTAAATCTATTCCTGACTCATATATTCTTCTCTCCATAATTTTTTTTGTGTATAAAATATTTATTTATTTGCTTTAGTTGTACACAATGCATTTGTGTTTACGTGGTGCTGAGGATCAAACCCAGGTCGCGCACATGCTAGGCGAGCGCTGTACCGCTGAGCCATAACCCCAGCCCCCGCATAAAATTTTTCATGCTTACAGTTTGCAGACTATAACTGAAGTAGCCATTTTGCAACCATGAGATAAAAGCAACAATGAAGGATAACAACAACAACAAAAAAATCAGGTGTGAAATACATGAGTTTTGAAGGATATTATTGAGCGGTAAATTAACTGTTTCTAGAACTACCCTACTCTGCAATTTATTATGTAAGATAAAAAGTCTTCATCATTTATGTGCCAGTTAACACAACAACATTCAATTCACAACAAATAAACAAATAATGTTTCCCTAACGTGAGCATTTTGACAGAGGTTTTCTGTACTGGCCTCAATCACTGCTCTTTTGCAGCACATGAACCTTTAAATTTGGAAGCATCAATCCTAACCTTTTATTAAAATTATTCACATCTTATTTCTGTACTCCCCTGCACTCTCTCTCCTCTGTCCCTTCAATTTTCCTGTCATTGTCAAACATAGAGATTGGTCATATCCATCTACTGAGCTTGGGGCTTTAATATGCAACTGGTAAAGTTAGATGAGAACTATTTTAAATGCTCCTCAGGCCTGCAGTTAAAACACTATTCCCAAATGAAATTCATAACCACAGAGAATACCTTCCTTTGTGCAGGAATTCTGTTCCTGTCTGTGTGAAACCAATAAGCAATCAGTGTCTGTGGCTTTGAAAACAGAGATAGTTTCCTTTGCTCTCCATCCTTCCCGTCTGGTAAAGCAAGGGTCACGATTCAGACTTCTCAGACACTATTTTATGTATCAAATGCCTCCTTTTTGCTTGTCTTGAGATCACAAAATTGCCTCATTGATTTTAGAAGCTCTGATAAACAAATCAAACCCTACACAAGTTTCTCTGAGCCATGGTCACTGCTGCTAAGGAAGCACTTTGTCATGCTCTAGGGCTGAGGACTATCAGCCTAAGGAAGGTCTGCTTCCACCCTGTTTACTATCCCCTGTGCCTTTGGGAGCCAAATCCACCATTCTTCCCAACTCTAGTCCACAGATGCTGTGCACGAACAGATACATTGTATTGAAACCCTTCAGAAATAATAGTGTCGGATGCATATAATGAATTTTCATAGTGTTAATGCCCTTCTTTGACAGAACACTCTTTTGCAAATATGTATTGCCAGGTTACCTAAGCTTTTAGGAGTTATTACTTCTCATTCAATTACATTATATCCAAAACAAAACATAAACAGGCAATTTTGTTCTTCTGCCTCACCAAGAGGTTGTTATTACTACTAATTATGCATAGTTTTTTTTTTTTCCCTCTGTCCCTCCAGATTTATTCTTCTCCCTCTCCATGCCATTTTGTGCCTTGGGAGGCTGATGCCTGTAGACTCTATTGACAGGCTTTATACCTTCTGTTGTCCTGTTGAATTTGACCAACAGGAGACCTGGAAGGAGATTAGAGGGTGGTAAGAAAGAGAAGTTGGAGTATCGTTTCCTGCTAGGAAGTGATTGTTATGTCCATCCACAATCTAGGTGATATTTGGCTAGTGGCAGAGCTAGGCTGATAAACAAATCTGTCTAATTGCAAATCTGTGAGCTTGTCAGAAGGCATGATTTCCTTCCTACTTCATTTGTTCTTCCTGTGCTAGGTGACCACATTGTGTCCCATCATGAGAAGAGTTTAATGCCACACTTTCTTAGAAACAGTGTGTTCCAGTCTTAGACTCGGTGATGACTATGCTGTGTTCATCATGAGGTGCTGCTCTGATAGCACCCCTTCCACGTCCCAGCCTAAGGAATAACTGTGACCATCTGTACAGCCATGCATCGTGATGGACGTAAGCAGTGGATTTGGTGTCAGGACGTCTGCATTCTAGTTCTAGGCTTGTCTTTTTACATCTGCAGGTCACTAAAATCTAGCATTCAGTTCTTTTTATCCATACAGAAATCCGGATTATATTATTAAGTTCTCCCTAACTTGTAGAGGTTCTGTAAGGTAAAATTCTATCAGAAGTGTGATAATAGAAGGAGGAAAAGGACTAATTGAATATATAGTTAATTCTGGCTAAAGAACACCTGAGTGAGAAAAATTGTCTTTGTTTAGCTAAACAACCTCTGATTCTTTTTTTAAATTTTTATTTATAGTAGTATGTATTACAGTTCATACTATACATATATAGCATCTTTTTACACAAAACAGTTTGTATACAAAGTATATTCACAGCATTCAAGTCTTCAATCATACATTTAGAATAATGATATCCATCTTATTCAACCACTTTTTCCCCCCTTCCCCCCTTGCTCCCTCCCTTCCCCTCCCTTCCCTTTGACCATTATAGTGTTCCTCTAATCCTCTTATGTACCCCAACCCAACAATACTGTGAGCTGGCTTCCTTATATCAGAGGAAACATTCGGTATTTGGATTTTTGAGATTGACTGATTTCACTTAGCATTATGTTCTCCAACTTCATCCATTTGCCTGCAAATGTCATTATTTTATTCTCTTTTATTGCTGAGTAAAATTCCATTGTGTATATATACCACATTTTCTTTATCCATTCATCTACCGAAGGACATCTAGGTTGGTTCCACAACCTAGCTATTGTGAATTGTGCTGCTATAAACATTGAAGTAGCTGTGTCACTGTAATATGCTGTTTTTAAGTCCTTTGGGAATAGACCCAGGAGTGGGATGGCTGGGTCATAGGGTGGTTCCATTCCCATTTTCCCAAGAAATCTCCATACTGCTTTCCATAACGGTTGTACCATTTTGCAGTCCCACCAGCAATGTATGAGTGTGCCATTTTCCCCACATCCTCTCCAACATTTATTGTTGTTTTTGTTCTTGATAGCTGCCATTCTGACTGGAGTGAAATGAAATCTTAGAGTAGTTTTTATTTGCATTTCTCTAATTGCCAGCGATGTTGAGCATTTTTTCATGTATTTGTTGATTAATTGTGTATCTTCTTCTGAGAAGTGTCTTTTCAATTCCTTAGCCCATTTATCGATTGGATTATTTGTTTTTTTTGGTGTCAAGTTTTTTGTGTTCTTTATATATTCTAGAAATTAGTGCTCTATCCGATGTGCATGTATTAAATATTTGTTCCCAGTTACTTGGCTCTCTATTCACCTCACTGATTGTTTCTTTTGCTGAGAAGAAGCTTTTTAGCTTAAATCTATCCCATTCATTAATTCTTGGTATTAATTCTTGCGCTACCGGATTCTTGTTAAGGAACTTGGAGCCTAATCCAACATGTTGGAAATTGTAGCTTACTTTTTCTTCTATTAGTTGTATTGTCTCTGGTCTAATTCCTAAGTCCTTGATCCACTTTGAATTGAATTTTGTGCATGGTGAGAGATACAGGTTTAATTTCATTTTGTTGCATATGGCTTTTCAGTTTTCCCAGCACCATTTGAACAACCTCTGATTCTAAAGTGACTACCTTCATGCTACAGTCAGAATGGGCAGAGAATGAGGAAGAAAGAGTTAAATTTCTCTGTGTAATAAAATGGGAGAATTTTAAGCTTGGAAAGACTGAGTGAACTAGGAGATGAAACAGGAGATGAGAGCAGGTAAAGAGGGAAGAAGTCAAGCTACACAGCAATGAGCCAAAGCCCTTCCTAGAAGAGCAACCTAGATGAAGAATGTAGTGGGAGAGAGAGGAACATGACTTTGTTTAATGTTCCCTCCAATCATTTGTGTTTTGTGATGTAAATCATCTGATGCCCCCAAACTTCAGGAAAAGTCATCATACTTTGGAAACCAAAGGAATGGGTGGTATCCATTGGGAATAGCCTGATGCAGAAAAGAATATACCTGCAAGGAATTCTGTCAGGGTTGCAGTTACATGAAAGGAGAGGATTAGGGTTTTATGGGATATCACCTGACCTAGTAATGGTATGAAAGGGGAAAGACTGTCTGTCATTCTCACCTGCTTTTTAATAAACAATTAGTGAAATGAGACCAAGGACTATTTCCCTACATGCAGATTCATGTTCAATCCTTGCAAAGTACCTGTTTCCATTTCTGAATCTGTTGGGAGAATTTTGTATTCCATATGTTGATCAATCCATAAAAATAAGGAAGTATGCATTCTTAATGTCCTCAGCAAAAGGCAGCAATCAGATTACGTATTTTTCTTTTCTTAGTGTAAGTTTGAAACTGCATTTGATGGATAAAGCTCTGCCCTGCTGAGAAAGTGAACAGTTAGAATCCATTTCTGGTGTTTGTATTGCAGCATTGATTTGTTACACAATGGGAAAGAAAGAAGAAAAGGAAGGAAAAGAGAAAGGGAAGGAGGGGGAAGGGAGAGAGAAAGAGAAAGAGGAAGAGGAAGAAAGGGAGGGAGGGTGAGAGGAGGAAAGGAGGAGAGAGAGTGCGAGGCCTGGAGGGTCTTAGGGCATCACTGTGAAGAACAAGAGATGTCTTAATGATATTAAAAGGAGTATGGCTAACCTAACCATTTCCAGAAATATATGTTTGAAGCACAAAAGAACAGCTATAAACTCATTAGCTGAAGAAATTAATTGAGTCTTAATTTTAAAATTTCTAAAATTGTTTAACACTCATTACCTACTGGTCTTAATAATGTTATGGAATTACTCATGAAACTTGATAGCAGGCACTCACCCATTTCCTATTTTTATTTCCATTTTTCAGTTAAACTACATTGCATGTAAGCTCTATAAATAACAGAGACTGTATAATTTAGGTACCAGAAATGGATGCTTAATGTTCCATTAAATTAGAAACTGAAGCAGTGTGTTATTTGGGTTGTGCCTTGCTAGCCAGAAATAATCAGAATCCAGGGAGATTACAGACATGTTTTGCTAGGTGACAAACGATTTGCACATAGTTCTGAGAGGAAATAACAATGTATATCATCTGAAAATGTATTAAATGTTAAATTAAACCTGTGTGACTACATGTGACTTCATATCAGCATAACAATGACTCCAATAGAATGCATTTTGCAGAATTGGGTCCCAGATAGTAACAGAGAACTTATGCTGAGATTTTGGAGGAACAATATGGTGGAAATCAAGAAAGCAAGCATTTGGGGCCGTGGAATCTTTCAGGGGATCTGAATTCTATACCAAACAGTTTGATACCTTTAAGCTGCATCTCTTTGGGCAGATTCCAAATTCTCTGAGCTTCAGATTCTTTATCTGTGAGATGGTCGTATTAATTTCAACCTCAAGGGTTGATTAGTAGCATTGTATGAACATAAGGCACTTAGCACAGATCCTTAACAAACCAAGCTCAGTCACTACTAGTTTATTTCTTGCTTTTAAGTTTATTTATTTATTTATTTGCTTTAATATTGTTTGACCCAAGTGTCAGCAACCTGGAATGTAAAGAAGTTCAGCCCATCAAGAACTAACCTTGTTCTATGTTCCTTTTTTCTTCTTCTCCCATGTAGTCATATTTACCTATTTGCCATAATCATTGAACTCAATTCTCATGCTTTGGGAGAAGTTCTTATCCTAGGAAGAATGCACTGACTGAACAACTGACTCAGAAAGAAGTGT
This sequence comes from Tamias sibiricus, assembly GCA_025594165.1. Lineage (NCBI taxonomy): Eukaryota > Metazoa > Chordata > Mammalia > Rodentia > Sciuridae > Tamias > Tamias sibiricus. Next base: position 134,022,885 of record CM046663.1, on the reverse strand, counting down.
CCAGGCAAGCCTCATTCCCGCTCTGTTACCCACTCACTGCCTACTACTTGGACCTTCGTGTAGATAACCAGATACCCTGTCTTGATCTTCTGTACAGAACCACTTCTTGTATCCTGAACCTTCTAATTCCAAGATTCTTATCTCTCTTTCAGTGCTTACCACCCATTCAAGTAGATGGTAGGCTCTGCAACCAAAGCATCTGGTGACCAAAACAACTACTCAGGAAGAAGGAAGGAAAAATTTTTCTAGGGCTTTGTGTCTAAGAACCAAAACTCATCTAGGTGATTCTAAGAGATCATTCAGTCAGAAAGAAATGAATATTTTACTCATTCTGCATAGTAGAGAAAAAGAGAGAGAAAATTAAGGTCAATAAAGGGGAAATTCTCCTTAAAAACGTAACTTGAAGGGACAGTGAAAACTAGAATGAAGAACTGATGGTAAGAAGCCACATAGGGGTGTTGTCTGAGCACCAAGACAGAAGTTGGGGCTGAATCCTTCATAGTAGATGACTACACTTCACTCTAGGGAGCCCAGTCCATCACATCCAGCAAGAACAATACTAGCTATCCTGCCCAGAGGCCCCTTCATCCTGCTCATTCCCTTCTACACCTTGCCATGAATCTTCCCAGTAACAGTGACAATTGTCTCTGCGAAGGCTTTTATTATTCCCCCAGTGAGTTGGAACAAAATCAGTTCTCTAAATTATCCATGACTGCTGTGACAAATTACAACAAACTCAGCAACTTTAAACAACACACATGTATTATCCTCCAGTTGTAGAGGTCAGCAGTCATAAAATCAAGGTGCTAGCAGGGCTCTATTCACTCTGGAGGCCCCAGGACAGAATCCGTTTCCTTGTCTCTTCCACCTCCCTAGGGGCTGTCCACTCCCCTTGATTCATGGTGCCACCTCACTTTAGCCTCTACTTTTGTCATCACCTCTTTGTCTCTAACTCTGACCCTCTCACCTCCTTCTTATAAAGGCCCTTGTCATTACACTGACCCCTACTTGGATAATTCAGGATAAATTTCCCATCTCAAAGTCTTGGACTTGGGCTGGGGCTATAGCTCAGTGACAGGGTGATTTCCTAGCAGTCTGAGGCACTGGGTTCGATCCTCAGCACCACATAAAAATAAACAAATAAAATGAAGGCATTCTTTCCATCTACAACTACAAAAGAAAAACTCCTTAACTTAATCACATCAGTGAAATTTTTTTTTCGATTTGTTTTATTTTTACAATGTGTGGTAACATAGTCACATGTTCCAGGCATTAGGACCTGCACAGCTTTGGGAGAGCCATTAATTCAGCCCACCACATCCATATTCTAAGATCCTGAGACACCAGAGTCTTGCTTCTCTACTGCTTTCCTGGTTCCATCTTCACCTTTCTTGGGGTTTGGGGCACCTGGTTTATACTTCAATTCTACCTCCTGCTGAAAACAACCATCCTGGGGAACCAGGTGGAAAATCCAGCACCAAGACCACTCCTTTCACCAGCACCATATCTGCACTTCACTTTAATCATCCCCATAGTTGATCATACCACAGGCTTTGTCAGCATCCTGCCAGATGTCTGTACATCAAATTCATCTGTAGTAACCTCCAATCTGTTTGGCTGCTTTGTATCACTACTCCTGAGATTCTGTTATTTTACATTACAGATACCACCAAAATAGTTTATCTTTTCTCTTTTACTGCCTTCTCTAGGCTCTGTAGGGCCTTGTTTACTTCTCTAGTTGGCCAGAGACTCATGATCATTCCATCCACAACTCTCTCACCAGTACCCTCAGCTACACGGTGCCCTGTGCTGCTGCACCATTTACTGCAACACGGCCATTAGGAATCAGCGTTGCAACACACCTTCTCCATCCTACTCAGGCTGCAAGGGAAAGTTGTACACCTGGATAGAACCCATTCAATATTTCATTTTCTGCTCCTTTAAAAAGATAACTTTTTACCTTTCACCTCTCTTCTCAAACCCCCCCCCCCCCATATAACCTAACACTCGTCACTCTCAAAAGAAGACAGTACAGCTTTCCTGAAAATTTCCAAACACATCTCAACAACCTACAACAAAATCTCATCCATTGACAACACCACCTTTCTTTCTCCAGATTCAGAGAATAGGGATTCTCTTCATCTGATGCTGGACAAACTGGAGAGTGATCATGTCACTGGTCTCTCCAGCACCTTTTAGAATAGTTCTCTACTAGTTATCTCCTCTCTTCCCTCAATTTTCAACATTATCATCCTGCTGTCTTCTTTCCCTCATCCTATAGAATAACATCCCATAAAATCAACTGGGAAAAGATGAGTTCAGGTTTGAACATATGATCGTGCTATGCCTGTGTAGCATCTAACTTGAGACGTATAGCATGCTATAGTTTAGTCAATTTAAAAATATGTGACTTTTCAATTTAAGTTCCATTCTAGCCACTGCTTTTCTTACATACTGTCTGATTTTATTCATGCTGGCTGCCGAAGAAGAAAGAAGAAAGAAGAATCTCTCTCTCTCTCTCTCTCTCTCTCTCTCTCTCTCTCTCTCTCTCTTTCTCTCTCTCTCTCTAAGCTCTAAGAAAGTAAAAGTAAAAGAAAGTAAAGTAAAGAAGTAAAGTAAAGAAGAGTCAGTAGTCAGAAGAAGTAAAGAGTCAGAGAGGTTGCTGAAAAAGCCAGTGTTAGAGTTTTGAGAGATTGCTAAAGCTGAAGAATAAAAAAAAACATTCTTTCATCTTCATTCTGCCTCCGAGTTTTTCTCCCGCAGCGTTGTTGCTCCAAGTCAGGAAGCAACACATGCTCCCATTCTTTCTTTAAACTATTGCAACCTAGTGGCTTGCAAAATTCATAAACGAGAGGACACTCTCCAGACATAATCCTAGTGGACCTTTTTCCTCCCTTTGTTTTCTTCTACCTTATGCAAAGCTCTTTACTTCTTGAAAACTCTTTTCCTGTACTTAACTCTAGTTCTTACCTCAAACTTTGGATTGTACTTTTGCAATCTTCCTAGTAGTTATTCCTTCTAAATGCCACATAAATCTTTGTGCTCCAGAATGTGCCACTGACCCACAAATCAATATGTCCAAGCCCTCCCTTGGTTTCAGGTCTCTAAACAAATACTTCTTGACTTCCATAGCTAGATGTCTCATTGACACATATGCAGCTCATCATCCCAAACTTGAGCTGCTCATCTTGCCTTCCAATTTTGTTCTTCCTAATGTATTTTTTGTCTCTATTATAGGCATTAGCACTTTCCTGTTATCTAAGACAGAACTTTAGTGATGTCTTGATTTCTTGGATATACTTTATTTTCCTTCTTGACTTATAATTAACCACAAACTCACTAATTTTATTATGTTATACATATATATGATATCATATATATATATAGATATACATATATGTGATATACATATATGTGTATATATTATATATATATATATATATAATCTCAACTTCATTTCCAGCCCTTCACTTCTACCATTTACTTGCCAAGGCTCACCATTTTATGTGTCCCTAACACAACCTCCTAATTTTAACACTTGGCTGTTATTTTGACGCCTCCAATCCATTTACCACATTACAGAGAGAGTCATCTATTTAAAACACAAATCTGTCCTTGTGATTACAAATTCAACGATTTTTCTTGTCAAGGTAACTTTTCAAAAACTATCCATCACTTCATAAATTTTGAGCTCCTTGGCTTCTTCAGAAGGTTATCCATGCCATGACTAAGCCCTACCTCAACAGGCTCTTCCCCACAACTCTTTGCTTTAGATGAAATTTCTTGTAGTTACCCTAAAACACTGTTTTATATCTTGTGTCACATCTTTCCTTGCTCTATTCCTTCTAAGATTCCCTTGACCTTTTACCATAGCTAACTCCTAAAATGACAATAATATGCACATTGAAAAACAAATTTTAACTACTACTCTATACTGGGCCCTGTGTCACTTCCTTTACAAGGCCCAGATCTTGTAATTTGCTATTATTAGGCTCATTTCTCAAATGAGGACACTGAGGTGTACAAAAGTTAAGGAAATTGTCCAAGCTCAATAACAGAAAGAGCTAAGTTTCAAATCCAAATTTGGCTGATGCCAGAATCCATGTCATCCAGCCCTGCACCAAGCTGCCTCTCCTCAGTTTTGTATAGCTCAGAATCTTGTCCAGAGCTCATACTCAATACACCTGGCACTGAATGGTTGATGAATGGAATATGATCTTTGCGATGACCGATAAGTGCTAGATGGTTCTCATAGGTAGCATCAAGCTGCAGCTACACTACTATCCTTGTCCTGATTGGAGAGAAAGGGTAGAATCAGGACCATGCAATGGCCTACACACATTTCTCTCCCAAAGTTTGCATCCTACTGTCATTATCACCAAGGCTTCTTGAAACTAGAAGGTGGCAAAGTGGCTTATAGAGCATCCAGGCTAGGCTATGGATGAGTGGACATTACGTGGTCATTAGTCATTTACATGTGTTTCAAATACATTAGCACAAGGAATATTTGTATAACAACCATTATAGCATCTTCTGGGAAAATGTATTCGATTTTTTTTTTTTCTTTCTTAGTTTGTTTTGTTTTTGTGCTTGGAGGTATACAATCAGGCTCCCACTTACCATAGTTGGGCTGAATCGTTTTTTATTTTACTGTGGTGCAAAAGTAATAAATATTTAGTAGAAACCATGCATCAAATTTTGAATTTTGATTCTCCCCCCCTAGGATTTGATAGGCTGTACAAGATGCTAGGAAGTGACAGATAACCTCAGCTCCCAGTCAGCCATGTGATCATGTAAGCTGCCTGTCATGGCCAGCCACAAACCGCCGCGGGAGGAAAACTCTCGGAGGCAGAGTAAAGCTATTACTACTTTTACTTCTACTTTCTTAGAGAGAGCTTAGAGAGAGAAAGAAAGATTTTTAGAGAGAAAGATTAGAGAAAGCTTTTCTTCTTGTCTTCTTATTTTTTAGAGCTTCTTTCTTCTTTCTTCTTTCTTCCTCGGGAGCCTCAGCCTAACTCTGACCAGCCCTCGGGAGCCTCGGCCTAACTCTGACCAGCAATTACTTCTTCTATCTGGTTTCTCTTCTGTAACCGCTCTGCCTACGTTCTGGCCGCTCTGATTCTTTTCTTCTCTGACCCGAACTCTTCTTCTGACCAACCGAGCAACTGCACGACTGACTGAATGAATTCGTTCTCCTAACTTGGACCGCTTTCACCCGGTTATATATCTTTAGCTTTGCGGGTGCCTACAGGTGCGTCACATACATATCAGGTGGAACTTATGGCTTCCAGCTAGCTGCAATAGCCCTTCCTAATTAGGGCTCCTTCATGATCAGGTGAATAAACAGTTGATATTTCACTTAACAGACTGCACTATATTGCTAAGCTATTATTTTCAATAGGTAAAGTATATAAATGCATTTTGCCTTTATGGTTATTTTAAAATTATGGTATGCTTATCATAACCAATGATAAACCAATCCTAAATCAAAAGCATCTGTACATTACTATTTCCCAAGAGACCTAATATTTTATGTACTTTTGTAAAAATTTCCCAGCTATTGAAATAAAATTATTTCTTTCAGGAGTACAAAACTGATGTATTACTAGGCAGATATAATAGATCAAGCTTCTATTTTGTGTTATTCAAATTGTCTATACCACCACCATCAAATAAAAATAGGGTTTGAGCCACTTATGTATGTGTAAAATTTCTAGTAGCCACATTAGAAAAGAGAAACAGATTAAATCAATTTTAATAATGTTTTATTTGACCCAATATATACACAATACTATTGTACCAATATTTAATCAATATTACTAGATGTTTTACATTCTTTTACTTTTGTACTGACTTTAATAATCCAGTGTATGTTTTTATATGTACAGCACATCTCAATTTGAATTAACCACATATTAAATGCTCAATAGCCAGATATATTTAGTAGTTATTATATTAGACAGTATAGTCCTATGATATTTTTATACATATTTTGTTGTTCTAATCAATTTATTGGTTTCTGAGAAAGACCTGTAAAATTTTCCATTATGTTTGTGAACATTTGGAAATTTTTATAACATTTTTCCTACTGTTCAATGTATTTTGAAACCACACTATGAAATGAATAAAAACTTTTATTTTGGAAATTATGTTTCTAATTTCAAAAAAAATGCTATCTTGGTCTTTGATAGCTTCTTTTGCATGGCAGTACACTATTGCTTTATGGCTAGAATTTGTTTTCACTCTAAGAAGTAACTAGAATTATTTTTAAGTTCCTTTGTATTTGCTAAATTATGTCTATTTCTTTTGGTATTAGTTCCATCAAAATCTTCCCTTTTATTCTGTTTTTAACTCCCTTCAATTATCTCATGATTTTTCTAGTCTATGTACATTAATTAATTTAGCACCTAGTTGATATGAAGACCATGGGAGATTTCTTCAGTGTTTTTGTAGGTCTGTTTCCCTAACAGTTATACCACCACCCTGTATAAAACTATATGGGAAAGGCTTTTATAAATTGGCAGAAAGCCTGGCTTCATTCAAGAGAGGTCGAGTTTTGAGCACAAGGTCAAGTTTTGAATTTGTCCAATTTTGTATGTAAGCATTTGCTCTCTAGAGAATTCTGGAATATCTGCCTCTTCTTTGCATAATTGTTGTATTTGGTGATAGGGAATTACTTCAAGCTCTTCCATACTTTTTTGCCCAGTTCCTAATATTGCAGAAAATATTTTCTCCAGACCATGTGGGTCTCTCACTCTAAATGGGCTGAAAATGCTTATTCAAGTATTTAGAAGGGTGATTAGAATGAATGCTAACTCAGAAGGGGTCCAGCTTCCTCTTTGTTTGAAACTACAGTTAATCAAATAACTAAGTTTCCAGGACCCATGGCTCTTATATGTATTATTCACTCTTAGAGTTTACTTTGTTCTTTTACAAAGCGTTGTTCATATCCTGTATCCTCATTTAGTCTTTTAAACATCCCAGAAGTATGAGTAGACCAAGGATTACTATTCCAATTTTATCTATAAGAATTGAAATTCAGAGAGGTAAATAATTCACCCAAAGCTGATGTGGTAGAAAAGAGCCAGTTTTCAAATTCCTCAGCCAGATATTTTTTCACCCCCAAAATTCAAGAGAATCTAGAAAGAGCAGTTCCTTGCTTAAAGTGTGGTACAATATAAACAGTTCTGACACTCTGAATTAGCTCAAAGGAAGGAAATTAAATCTGAGTGATCTCTTTGAAACTTTTCTTTATACGATAAAGCTTGCTTTAGAACAAGGTTGGAATACTAAGGAAGATGAAAGAAAGAAAAATGAGCTGCTAAATTGGGATTCCTCTGATTTCCAGAAATATGCATGATGTCAATTTGCAAAGAACATAAAATTGCAAGCAGTATGTGTAGTTGCAATTTTAACTTCCAAGCATTTGTCAATTTTAAAATATAGTAACTTCAATGAGATCCAAAGGACTGTCAGTACTCATACATAAATTGATAAACAGCTTTGATCTGGTTAAAGGTTTTCAAGATAGTAAAATTGTTTCCAATTATACAGTTGAGTGAATTAGATCAGATCCTCTGATCTTTGGTTATGTTTCTGAAGTATTTGGTCCATGACAAACTAGATGGACCATTGAGGAAAAAGGAACAGAGTATGTCTAGATAAACTAACCATAAATTGAAAATATCATAAGTAAAAACACATTAAATACATCTAATAACAAACATCCTATCCTAACCTAACAAAATTATACACTTGAGTTTAAGATTTTGATCACGTGGCTGAGCTGCAGTTCATTGCCCCTGCCCACCATCATAAGAGAGTACCATAATACATAGCATTAGCTTAGGAAAAGATCTAAATTCAAAATTTTGAAGTATAGTTTCTCCTATACAACTCTTGCATATAACTTCCATACCACTGTATAGTTGAAAAATCCTAGGTTGAACCATCGGAAGTCAGGGTCCATCTGTAACTCAAATCATATTCTACTAGCAGATGGTAAGAATGATTCATGAATTTATCTTTGGTTTCTTCCTTCTTCAGAGCCAGTGTTATAGTTGAGCATCACTGTGATATTCACAACCTCCCTCTACAGTTCCTGAGAAAGCATACTTGTGACTACTGTGCCAGTTTGAAACACACATAGAACCATTCCTGGTGGGAGAGCCTGTTAATTAGGACTAGGTTCATTCCTGTTGACAGAGTCAACCAAGTAAAACCAAAGTGAGAAGACAACTGTATCATAATATGTCCCATGTAAACACTCTCAAAGGACCTGCTCAGCCTACACAGGCACAGGCAAAAGCACTGTCTCTGAAATTTGTCCATTTACTTCCTGTTTGGTTGGCTATGTCTTGTTTTTCTCTCACTTCTTTTTTACTCTGGGCTTTAACTCTCAATTTCTGTCTCATAAATAGCTGCTTTGAATATCTCCCTTGCATTTATTACCCTGTTCCCATCTTTCTCTCCCCCTTCTATCATACATCAACACTCCTAGGTACTCTTAGTACCTTTTCTCCACCATTTTAACCCAGAACAGACAAACCAGACTCACCACCTCTCCTGAAACCTTTATGTATATGCTGTGCATCCTGAGTCCTGATAAATTCTCTCAAAGACTTCCCATATCCTATCAGATAGCCTGGTATGGGATTGCCCATGCAATTTCAAAAGTTTTAGAGAAAGCAGAGACCCTTTTTTAGCCTAGTCCCAATCCTTGATGGAAAGAGGTTTCTGGCACAGTAAAATGTATATTTTCAATTTTTTCTAACAAGTAATAGAGGAGTAAAGTTGGAATAAAAATCAAGAGACAAGTCTGGTTCTGCCAAAGACAGTTCTGGGACTCTAACTGTACATACTGCTATACACTCCACTGAGCTGGAAATATCCCTTCCTGTCTACAAGTGCAGATTCTGCTCTTCAGACACGAGGGCCACCACATCAGCATCTTGTCCAAAATGTCCAGCAGGCAGCAAGTTTTACTTGAATGAATGGATAAGATGAACTGAAATCAACTTCTCTGGGTTTGATTTTGCTTCCTTACTTTTTCATTTCATTTATTTAATTAACTTGGTTGATTAATTAGTTTATTAATTAACATTTTTGTCCTTTTTTTGTTAATTAACTAGATTTTCTTTTTTTTCTTTCTTTTTTTATTTATAATAGTAGTATGTATTACAATTCATAATGCACATATATAGCATCTTTTTACATACAACTGTTTGTATACAAAGTATATAAGTACTATTCAGATCTTTAATCATGCATTTAGGATAATGATATCAATCTCATTCAACCACCAATTTTTTTTCTTTCCCCCCCCTCCCTCCCCCTTGCTCCCTCCCTTCCCCTCCCTTCCTTTGACCATTCTAGTGTTCCTCTAATCCTCTTATGTACCCCCATCAAACAACACTGTGAACTAGCCTCCTTATATCAGAGAAAACATTCGGTATTTAGATTTTTGGGATTGGCTAACTTCACTTAGCATTATATTCTCAAACTTCATCCATTTACCTGCAAATGCCATTATTTTATTCTCTTTTATTGCTGAGTAAAATTCTATTTTGTATATATACCACATTTTCTTCATCAACTCATCTACTGAGGGACATCGAGGTTGGTTCCACAACCTAGCTATTGTGAATTGTGCTGCTATAAACATTGAAGTGGCTGTGTCACTGTAATATGCTGTTTTTAAGTCCTTTGGAAATAGACCCAGGAGTGGGATAGCTGGTGGTAGGACTGCAAAATGGTGCAACCGCTATGGAAAGCAGTATGGAGATTTCTTGGAAAACTGGGAATGGAACTTTTTTGTCCTTAAGTATTTAAACTTTTTTTAAAAAAAAAGAATGGAAGTCAGATGGGACCTCCTCCTCTCTGGAGAAGCATCTTTCTCTCCCTCCCCCCTGCCCCCCCCTGCTTTTCCCCCTCCGTCCCTTCCCCCGCCTTTCTCTGTTTCTATTCTGTCCTTTAAATAAAACTTGTTTTCTTTCAAAAAGAATGGAAGTTGGATGGTGGTACCTGCCTGTAATTCCAGCAATTTAGGAGGCTGAGGTAGGAGGATCACAAGTTTGAGGCCAGCTTCAGCAAAATATGTGTAAAGTGGTATCCCATGTGATTTCATTTTGCATTTCCCTACTCACCAATGAAATTAAGCATCTTTTCATGTGTTTATCGGTCATTTGTGCTTTCCACGTGCCTATTAACTATTAAGCCTTCTTTGGAGAAATGTCTAAACACATAGTCATTTTCCCATTTTTTTTTTTTTTTTTTTACCTGTATTGTCTTCTTCTCATTGTGTTTCAGAGGTTCTTCATTTATTTTGGATAACCTTTATTAAGTAAATGATTTGCAAATACCACCTCCCATTATGTAGGTTATTTTTATTTCCCTGATGATGACACTTGATTCACAAAACTTTTAATTTTTATGAAGTCTAGTTTATCTAGTTATTCGTTTATTGTCATATAAAAAATTATCAAACCCAAGGTCATAAGGTTTAATCCTATGTTTTCTTTTAGTCGTTTTATGGTTTTGGTTCCTATATTTAGGTCACTGATCATTGTGAGTTAATTTTTGTGTATGATAAGAAGTAGGGTTCACCTTCATCTTTTATGCCTGAAAATTCAGTTGTGCCAAAACCATTTGTTAAAAGAGATTCTTCTTTGCCTAATTGAATTACTTAACCTTTGCCAAAAATCAACCAGCCATAGATATTGAGGTTTATTTCGGGTCTTTCAATTTTATTTCATTGGTTCGTATGTCCGTCCTTGTTCCAATACCATACTTTTGAACATTTCTTATTGCAATAATAGAATCCCAATTAAAGCCATTAGATTGAACCAAATGAAATTGCTACATTTATAGGCCCCCGTTATTGAATATAGGTAGGTTCATTGATTCAACTAAATTGCTAAAGCAGAGAAAGAGAGAGAGAGAGAGAGAGAGAGAGAGAGAGATATTAATTTCTATCACTGAGTATTTGTATGTACAATTGAATGAGAGTCTCAAATGACCTGGGATTTTATTATTCAAGCCTCAAGGGTATGTACTAGACATAACTACAGACACTCGAATTTGTGTCATTTTAGTTTGACAGCCCAAAAAGAGTTGGAAAGTTATCTCTCACTTCCATAGAATAATTAAGATTGGTCTGCTTAAGTCCTACTCTGTCATATTAATCAATCCTTGTGGCCAGGAAGATAGACCCCAGGGTTTTTAAAGACTAAGTTTATGCAGTCAAATCTGTGACTAGTGGGTCAAGGTAGGATATGCTTTTAAAAATCTCCAGAATCAGGTAGAATGGGAAAAGTTCTCCTAAAAAAAATGAGAGGAAGAAACTATCAGAAAAAAATGAGGAAAAAGATTCCTGGCAGAAAAAGGAAAAAAAAAAAAAAAGTTGCTAAGGTTCATTACAAGCTGTCCTTGGACTCCCTGAGATAATATAGTGCAGCTCTGGAGCTGGAAAACAGCAGGAAGCAACTGCTGACATTTTCTAGGGATTCAGATGGCATTTATTTGCTGACTGCAATCTATAATTCAATTAAACAGTGATATTTAACTCCAGGTTAAGTCATTGGAGGTGATTTTCTTCTTCACTCAGTGGAGGAAAGAGGCACAATTTTATCCTGAGAGGCCCACAATTTCATGGGATATTTGACTGACCAAAACCAACTGTTCTATCACAAAATAAGGTAGTATTGAGATATCCTCAGGAAATATGAGACTTGGAGGAGTGTGGGTGTTCAGAAAACCTAGAATAGTTTGCCAGAAAGGTATATAGCTGAGGAAGAAGCTGACTCAAAACAATACTTGAAATACCTATGTATATATTACTCCTAAAACTCCCTTCTACAACATCTATATAAATCAAAGCAGAATCTTCCTATACACTCAGTTTCTTTATTTGGTACCATGAATTCCTAGTGTAACCCCTTTCTTCCTCTTCCTAAAAAGATACACGGATCCCACAGAAAGCCAATTGATGCTCTTATCTGAACAAAGGGAGAACCAGAAAAAAAAAACATGATAGATGTACATTTTGGTATTTGTTGTTTTCATTGTGTATGACACAACTCAGTCACATACAGAGTATTAAAGAGCCTGTTGATACTAAATACAACCTGAGGATCTGTTATTCCTAAAGGCTTGGACAAAAACAACTAAAAAGAAAAATAATCATACTTTCTTCGGTACAGGCTTATGCTGTTTTTCCTTTGAGATGATTCAGTATTTATGAGTTTAGAAAGAATAAACTTGCTGAATGCCCATTAAATTAGTTATGACCCATCTTTAAGAATAGAAAACAAAGAGGAAAAATTTATAACTTCTACCACAGGGTATTCTTAAGTTCAACTAAATATTCAGACTCACAAGATTCCTTCAGATCACACTTTTTACCAATCAAAAGGAAATAGTTTAGAAACCATAAATTACCAATAAGGCAGCATCAGATATTCTCCTCCATGGGACCCCCGAATTCTATATAAAATTTATCCAAATCTGTCTGATCTTTTAGGAAGATTTTAAACACTTGAACTGAAATTTAAGCTAATATACAAGAGCTATTGATAGTTTTTGTTTTAGTCAGTGTTTCTCCAGAGAAACAGAACCAATATTGTATATAAGGATATATAAGAGGAGATTTTATTATGGGAATTAGTTCATGCAGTTATGAAAGCTGAGAAGTCCTGTGTTTCATCTGTAAGCTGGAAGTCTAGGAAAACCACTAATATGATTTAGGCCAGGCCTAAAGGCCTGAGAACCAGAGGAACCAAGTCTAATTTTCAGTCCAAGAGGAAGGGCCTAAGCATGGAGAGGGGTGTGGTATGGTCTAAGGCCTAGAGTGTGAATGCCCCAAAACCACAAGATCTGATATAAAAATGAATGTCTTAGCTCAAAAAGAAGGAAAGGAGAAGAGAAAAATGGTGGATGAATAACAGTCATTGCATACTGTGTGCTCCTGGATTGAATTGAATCAACAGTTGTTGAACCATTGAAAGAAGAGTTGGATCCAAACTCAGAGAACAAGTGATCAGCAGAAGCACAGAAATAGCCTGCCTGCCTTCTTCTCCTCCTCCTCCTCCTCCTCCTCCTTTTTCTTTAAGAAAAATAAGAAAGTTTTGAGAAAGAAAAAGATCAGTATTCTATAACAATGTTGGGCATGTGACTTTTCACTGGAGAAGGGAAAATCTTCTTCCAGAGTGCAGGGGGCAGGGAAAGAGGAATCATAAAGATGTCAAGGACTTTTGACTTCACCATCAGACAAGATATGCAGTTTGAGCAGAAAGGAGATTTAAATACAGCTCAATGAATTGGCATGGCTCAAGACCCAACTGCACTTCCCAGCAGAGATTTATTTGCAATTACAGGTGATCATCAGCTCCCCTTAAAGGAGTGTAAGTGATTGATTAAAACACTAAAAACACATTTCCTGGACCCTTTAACACAAAGACATTTCCCTGACTTGGGACACATAGTAAAGTGAAAGCAGCCTACTAAATAATCCTCTGGTTAACAATGGGAGAGGATCCATTCCATTGGTTTAGCAAATTTCAACATACAAATAGAAGAAACATGAAAAAGCAAGGACATAAAATGCCTCTAATGTCATTAATCTACCAACAAGTAAATCCTCAGATAGCAAAGTTAACAAAATGCCAAAGAATTTTAAAATATTGATGGTAAAAATGATCAAGAAACTAAAATAAGTTCTAATAAATGAACTAGTATAGATGGTGAAAGATCATTTCAATAAAGAGATACTGAAAAAGATCAAACAGATATCCTGGAAATAAAAGGATCAATAAATCCAAATAGAAGTTTAGTATAATTAATAGATTAGACCATTCAGAAGACAGATTTTCAGGCCTTCAAGACAAGGCATATAATCTTAAAACTTAGTGATAAAGTAAAGACAATAAGAGACCATGACCAAAATGTTCAGGAAATCTTGAACAATACAAAGATACCAAATGACTGTCATTGGGGAAGGAAATGATATATAAACCAAGGGCATGTCTAACATTTTAAGTGAAATAATGTAGGAAATATTTCCAAACCTGGGGAATGAGGAGATGCTTATCCAAATATAGGAGGCATTCATAACTACAAAGAGGCAAGATAAAAAATATCCACTCTAAAATACATTATAATCATAAGGTCTAATCTACAGACAAGGATAGAATTTTAAAAACTGCAAGTGAAAAGTGAAAGGCCACAGTTAGAGGCAAACCAATCTGAATCACCACTGATCTCTCAGCCCAGAATTTAAAAGCCAGGAGGGCTTGAAATAATATGTACCACAATCTGAAAGATAATGATTTACAACATAGATTGCTTTATCCAGCAAAGCTTCAAAATAAAAAGAAAAAGAAAAACTTTCTATGGTAAGCATAAACTAAAAGAACTTATGACTACTTAACTGGAACTGCAGCCAAAATTCAAAGAAATACTTCATGCAGAGGAAGTGCAAAACAAAAGTTCAGTGCCAGAAAGTACATTAATATCACTAGAAGAGTAGCTTAGTAAAGAAAAGCTGAGTCTTGATAAAACATTATAAATAAATATGAATGACAAGAAGTAATAATCATCTCCCTATAATAACATTAAATGTAAATGGTCTCAACTTTCCAACTAAAGACATAGATAGAATATAATAAAAAACAGGACCCAACCATATGTTGTTTACAAGAGATTCATCCTATAGACAAAGACATTGATAGACTGAAGATGAAAGGTTAAAAAAGCAGAGATAAAGACAAAATATTGAGAGCAACCAAACTAAAACAACAACATATATATAGGGGGGGAACAACTATTGGAATTACCATGGGCTTCTTAGTATTTACAAAGGCCACAAACTAATGAAACAACATCTTTAAAATGCAGAAAGAAAATATTGTGAACACAGAATTACAGTATCCATCAAAATTATCTTTTAAGATTAAAGGTAAAAGAAAGTCATTTTAAGATTAAAGAAGTCCTAGAGGTTTTACCATACCAATAATTCATGAAGTGTTAGTGGAGTAAACACTCCCAACTAAAACACAGTGATAATTAGAGAAATAAGAAAGCAAGAATCAACCATATATTGTGTATAATACACTTTGAATATAAAGAATCCATTGAAAGTAAAAAGCACATACCACAAAAATATTAAACATAGAAAGACTGGGGTACATGAAACAAAAATTGTAAGATTGAAAAGAAAAAGACAATTCTATTACCATAGCTAGAGATTTTAACTCTCTCTGGTAAAGCAAGTAGACAAAAAACGTCAGTAAAGAGATGATTTAAACAACACTATTAACTACCTTGATCTAACAGTTATTAGACTCATCATCTCCATAAAATATATTAATTTCAAAATTTAATGGTATGTTCACCAAGAGAAATCATATGCTGGGAATTTTTTTTTTTTAAAGTCCCCATATGAATGGTTGGTGGAAATACCTAGATGAACACATTTATTCAGGTAGACCCGTTTTCTGAAAATCTACTGTGACTTGATCTCTCTCTACAAAATTACAAAGGAAGCTGTATTCATATGTTTTCTGTTAGTATAACAAAATATCTAAGGCTAGGTAGTTTAAAAGAAAGGGAGTTTATTCATCTGGAAATTCAATGCCATGGTACTAGCATTAGCCTGGCTCTGGTGAAGACCTCATGGGAACTGGTATGTGTGAAAGGGAGATGTCACCATGTGAGACAGGAAGTGAGAGGGAGACTGAGGTCCCTCTAAAACTATGTTAATTCCTGAGAGAATATGCCCCCAATCGCACAGCAACCTCTTATTAGGCCCCATCTCTTAAAGGTCCTACCAGACCTCTCAACACTGGGAACCAAGCTCCTAACACATGGTCCCTTGGAGGACACACTCATCCATATTCAAATCCTAGCTGAAGGTGAAGACAGTCTTCCTTTAAAGTCATCACAACATAATGGATTGGCCTAACATAAAGGTGGAAACATGGTGCCAATGACCAAAAAGGGAATCTGCCCGCTCCACAAGAGCTTTGTTCAAGGCTGCAATGCAGTATGTATGGAAAAACTTTTGAAAACACATTACAATTTATCATCAAGCCGTTTTTAAAGTCAGAAATTGTAGACAGATTTGTTTACTCTGCCAGAAAAATAGAAAGAGCTTAATACCATTTATTGTAAAGGCTCAAGGTCTAAGTCTGGGTAAATTATGAGAACTGGCTTCCCTTTTCTTAATACCCTCTACCCTCTAGGACATAGTGATCCAAGAGAAATATAATGAAAGCCATAAGTGCAGATCACACATGTAATTTTAATTTTGTAGTAGTTACACTGAAATTTTAAAAATAATATATTTATTTACTTTAGTTGTACACAATGCAATGCATTTATGTTTACGTGGTGCTGAGGATCAAACCCGGGCCGCGCACGTGCGAGGCAAGCGCTCTGCCGCTGAGCCACAACCCCTGCCACATTGAAAGGTTTTTAAAGAGCAGGAGAAATTAATTTTAGCAATACGTAACATTTAACCTAGTATATAAAAGATGTTCTAACATATAATATAGTTCATAATTGATAATTTTTTTACATTCAGGCTTAATGACATGTATGTTTTACATAGACAATGTGTCTCAATTTGGACTAACCACATTCAAGCGCTCAAAGCCCACATGTGGCCAGCGGCTGCCATATTAGCACAACCATAGTAAGTAGGAGAAACAAAACACTTTTTCCTGTTCAACTCTGACCTCTTCCCTTCCAGAAACTACCTTTGAGAAAACCCAAACCCTGTCTATCCCCCTATAGTACAGATGTTGATTATCCCAAGAAGTGCAGGTAAGGAGCATAGTCTTGGATCAAGCCAGAGTTATGCGGAGTCTTCACATTGCCTTCACAGAGCCTCTCCTTGATCATTGCTGTCTTATCACCCTGTCAAGAACCCTGTGTCCAAATTGCAGGAAAAGGAAAATCAAAAATATACTGTATAAAATTTTTTATAAAGCAATGTAGTTATTAAGAACACAGCTTTTATGCTAACAAACCTGGGTTTGGATACTGGATATGCCACTCACTAGCTTTAGGACCTTGAACAAGGGATCTTATCACTCCGAGTCTTGTTTCTTCATGTGTAAAATGGGACTAAAATGATTATTTTGTAGGATTATTGTGAAAAGAAAATTTAATTATGCATACAAAATTGCACAAATTTTACCATACACAGTTATACAATTACATTTCTTTCTCACATCAATCTTAAAAAATCCTACTATATATCATGCTTCCATAAAATGCCTGGTGGCAAGCACAGCATACAGTCACCCCCTGATTGCTGTTGTTGTTGCTGCTGCTGTTTTCAGTGCTCAGAAAGGAGAATTCATTAACCAAGAACACTCCATAAAAATGCATAACCTGAGGAATTTTTCATAAACATTTTCTGACAGTGATACTAGTATAGCTGCCATGGAAAGAAAATTTAGCAGAATAACATTTCCAATGATGATTTAAAAAATCATGTTCCTAATAAAAACAAATGTATATGCTTAGACACAGCTTATGTTAAAAATCTACCATTTTAAACGCAGTGTCAGACAGTTCTTTCAATTATGCAAAACTTTTAATTTCTCTTTTTAATTTTAAAAGTAGTTGTCATAGTAACTTTCAAGCACTGCTCCAAATGGTACTAAAGAGACATGCAAACATTTCCAAAGAATTTTCAATATGTTGCAAAAACATTATGCAATATTTAGCAGAAATGCTGTAAGTGATACTGAAGGAAAATCCTCCATAGAGAAATAAAATTGTACTTAGCCAGGAATTTTAAATAGGAAGGAGATAGATAGATACACACCCCCCCCATACCCACACCTATGTCCACACATACACATACTTACATACACACATATTCATATTCTTGGAAGTGTGGGGGGAGAAGTCATTGCTAATAAATCATTCTTAAAAAAATAAATGAATTATTGAATCAAGCAATAATCAACTAAATAAACCAGAGAAAAACGATGAAATGGAACCAACAGAATGAGACTAGGAACAATTTCTTCTGTGTTGTATGATTAGTACTTGCTCAGCTATTTCCATCTGGTGATTATAACACTGAGTTCTTTTTTTTTTTTTTTTTTTTTTTTTTTTTTTAAAATAACAAAACATTTGCTCTGGGGAAAGGTTGAACCCCTGCAGCCTGGGTGCTGAGGCAGGGTTGAATAGACTAGAAGCAACTGTTCACAAGTTAGGTTCAGACTTCTCTAAGGAGCAGGCCAGAATTTCAGTACTTTGTTGGTCAGAGTGATTGATGATTTGGTGGGATATTTAATCTATTAAAGCTTGTCTTAGTCCATTTTTGTGCTGCCAAAACAGAATACCTGACTCTGGCAGGGCAAGGTGGTATATTCCTATAATCCCAGCAACTCAACTTGGGAGGCTGAAGCAGGAGTATTGCAAGTTCAAGACCAGCCTCAACAACTTAGCAAGACCCTGTCTCAAGATAAAAAAAAAAAAAAAAAATAAAATAAAATGGCTGGGGAATGTAGGATGTAGCTCAGTAGCAGAATACCTCTGAGTTTAATCCCCAATACAAAACAAAAACAAAAGCAAAAACCAACAAAACAAAAACCCTGAGTCTGGGTAATTTGTGAAGAAGATAAATTTATTTCTTATAGTTATAGAGGCTAGGAATTCCAAGATCAAGATGCCAGCATCTGCTAAGTTGCTTCTTGCTGCATCTTCACATGACAGAAGGTAGAGGGGCAAGAGAGAGCCAGCCCACTGCTGCAAACCTTTTTTATAGCAGCATTAATCCCTCCACAGGTCAGAGCCCTCATGACCTAAACTTCTCCCTGAAAGCCCTAATACCCAACAGTGTTGGTACTGGGGATTAAGTTTCCATCACCTGAATTTCGGGGGCCATGTTCAGACTATAACAGAGCTATTAACCTATGAGAAGCCTTGGCATCTCTGATATTTCTATAGCCTGTACCATACTATGTTCATTGTGATTCTCCAGGAGTGAAAGAAAGTATTGTTGTTTCCCAAACTTATGAGATCACAGTGCCCACATTTCTCAGAGCAATTTAAAAAGGTGACTGGTGTTCAATAGATCCATCTTGAGATTCATGGCTATAGTCAGAAAAACAGATACAGCCTAGGGTCTGTCTGCTAAAACTGCTTCCCACTTCTCCCTCCAGCACCTTCTCCATCAATACACATCAGATAAAGCACTAAGGTGAATTACATATAAATTTATTATATAAATTTATGAGATGGTTTCCATAAAAAAAGGAAGAAAATGTTTTCTTTTTCTCAAATCCAGCTACTATGCTTATTATGACATACTTGTCATCTAATGTCATATAAAAATTACCTTAAAGCTTAGCAGCTTAAAATAATAATCATTTACTCTCTCACAGTTTTGTGGGTTGGAAATCTGGGTACAGCTTAGTTGGGTGTTTCTGAATCAATTTATTTCATGAGGAGCTGTTAAAGTATCAGTCAAATTTGCAGTCTCATCTGAATGCTCATTTGGAGAGAGGCAATCTATGTCCAAACTGATTTGTTCTGTTTTGGGTAAACTTTGGTCAATCACCATATGGACCCCTCCACAGGGATATCTCAACATAGCAGCCGGCTTCCCCCACTGCAAGTAACTGAAGAGACTTTGAAAGAGAGAAAGCTTCTGCTATATTCTATTCACTAGAACTGGCAATAAGTCTAGCCACAATCAAGGAGGTGAAGATCACACCTGGAGGTGAAGATCACTGGGGCCCCCTCAGAGTGCCTAACATATGTGTGCTAGAATTTCAGCTTTTTTTTTTTTTTTTTTTTTTTTGGTCAAAATAACCCATGATTTGGTGGGATACCTATCCTATTAAAATTTGTCTTAGTTTGTGCTGACAAAACAGAATACTTGTGTCTGGGCAATTTATAAGGGACAGAAAATTATTTCTTACAGTTATAGAGGCAATGTTCCAATGCTTTTATATAAATGCCACCTTTTAGTCAGTATCTAATTGTCTCAAGCTCCCTATTTCCACTGTGTGCATTATCCAGAAATCTCATGATGATTATACATATCAAAATTCTTATCTCTGCTTCTTAGAAAAGGAAAATGAAGACCTGAGAATTTAAGTAACTCTAATGGTCTCATAACTCACAAGTAATGAACAAAATTTGAAATAACCTCTCATTAGTCCAATGACTCTTTCAACGATGTCACCACAACTTGGGCTATCTGCATCACTGAATGTTTTACTGTAAAGATATATTAGAATCTGTACTTGTCAAGTGCTGCAGTGCCAATCAAATTATAAAACTGAAAGTAAAATGTTAAAAAAAGAAAAAGTATTTCTATTATTCTGTTCACTGAAAATCTTGCCTTGAGAAGAAAATTCATTATTGATGGTATTTTAATGAGGAGGGATTTAAATTCTTATTCCTGAACTTAAGAAAAGGTAAATCAGGATTTTTGAAGTAATAATGGTCTAAGTAGAGAAAATTTTAATTATTAGAACATGATATGATAGGTGGAGGGAAATGGTTCTGCAATGAATGCATGTGTGGCGCCTTACCAAGCATAGAGCACATAGAACAAACAGCGCATGGTCAGAATTCCTATCAAATATTCTTTGTCATCAGCCAAGAGTTCAATTTTCACTGGCATCAGTGTATAGCAGAAAAGTAGTATGTTTGTCCTATTAGTTTTTCTCTGTACTATGTCTGATTGAAAAAAAAAAAAAAAGGATAAAACAAATACTCTCCATGAACAGAGAGTGAGTTGAAAACACCAGAGAAATGTGTTGTTCTATCATCACAATTGGATTTCACCAGGGCTGAAATCACATTCCAGAATGATGAGATCAGTGATGGCAGAGAAATAACTTGTCTCTTAACTTTCCAGTTGCAGGTATGCTCTACAAATCCAAATTAGCTCAGAATGTTCTAAAATAAACAAAAGTTTGGGTGTCAGAAGATGAATAGACAGAGCACATAGGATCTTTAGGGCATTGAAAATTCTGTTTACTGTAATGGTGAAAGCATGCCAATAAACATTTGTCCAAACCCATAGAATGCAAAACACAGGCAATGAATCATATTGTAACCTTTGAGTGATGATTTTATGTAAACTCATCACTTGTAACAAGTGCTCCACTTTGGGGAATGTGGAGAATGTCGAGAGTGGGGGAGATTATGCATGTGTTAGAGCAGAGTGAGTATGGATAATCTTTGTACCTTCCTGTCAGTTTTGCTGTGAATATAAAACAGCTCTGAAAAAAAAGTTTTTAATGGTGCTGGCAAAACTGGAAATCCATATGTAGCAAAGTGAAATTAAACCTCTATCTCTCACCCTGCACAAAACTCAAAGTAGATCAAAGACTTAGGCACTAGAACAGAGACCCTGCGCCAAATAGAAGAAAAAAATAGGTCCAAATCTTCACCATGCCAGCCTAGGATCTGACTTCTTTGACAAGACTCCTAAAGCACAAGAAGTAAAATCAAGAATCAATAAATGGAATGGATTCAAATTAAAAAGCTTCTTCTCAACAAAGGAAACAATTAATAATGTGAGAAGAGAGCCTACAGATTGGGAGAAAAACTTTACCACAGGCACCTCCGATAAAGCATTAATTTCTGGGATATATAAAGAACTCAAACAACTTAATGCCAAGAAAACAAATAACCCAATCAGTAAATGGGCTAAGGAACTGAACAGACACTTCACAGAAGAAGAAATACAGTCGATCAACAAATATATGAAAAAGTGTTCAACATTTCTAGCAATTAGAGAAATGCAAATAAAAACTGCTCTAAGATTTCATCTCACTCCTGTCAGAATGGCAATCATCAGGAATACAGGCAACAGTAAATGTTGGCAAGTATGTGGTGAAAAAGGTACACTCATACATTGCTGGTGGGACTGCAAATTGGTGTAGACAGTATGGAAAGCAGTATGGAGATTCCTCAGAAAACTGGGAATGGAACCACTATTTGACCCAGCAATCCCACTCCTTGGTTTATACCCAAAGGACTTAAAATCAGCATACTACAGTAAGGCAGCCACATCAAAGTTTATAGCAGCTCAATTCACAATAGCTAGACTAAGAAACTAACCTAGGTGTCCCTCAATAGATGAATGGATAAAGAAAACGTGGTATATATACGCAATGGAATATTATTCAGCTTTAAAGAAAAGTGAAATTATGGCATTTGCAAGTAAATGGTTGGAGTTGGACAATATCATGCTAAGTGAAATAATCCAATCCCACAAAACAAAAGGCTGAATGTTTTCTCTAATATGCAGATGCTAATTCACAATAAGGTGTGGGGCACTAAGGAAGAGTAATGTTACTTTAGATTAGGTAGAGGCAAGTGATGGGAGGGGAGGGGAGGTGATTTGGGGATAGGCAGGATAGTAGAATGAAACAGACATTATTACTTTATGTATATATATGTATATATGTGACTACACGGCCAATATGATTTTGCAACATGTACACTCAGAAAAATGAGAAATTATATCCCATCTATGTATTATATATCAAAGTGCATAAATGCATCCTACTGTCATGTATAACTAATTAAAACAAATGAGAAAAATTATAAAAAAATAATAATGATGCTAATAAAGAAGACAATGTATCAGGAGCTTTTTGTTTGACTCCCCTCTCCACCTCTTCGACCCTTTTTAATCTACATTCATTTTTAAAAAGTCTAAATCTGATATAATTGATTTTCTTGTCTCAATTGATTTTAATTCATTGTTGTAAAACCTGCTGCAGCTCCAACAATAGCCTCCTAGCCTGCCAACCGGCTGCTCCCCTACCATCCCCCCCTCCTTTCTTGATTTACTAAGTGCTATAATAGACAAATCTGTCACTTCTCATCACCTCAGGGCGAATTCATTTTTTTGGTGCCAACCTCCTAGGAATCTTTTCACCCTCAAGCCTGACCTCGCCCTGTCTTATCATATCCCCCCCATAACACCCCACGTCACCCCGTTTCAGCAGGAAGTAGCCAGACTGACATACGACGTCCCTCTTCCTAAGAAAACAAAAAGGGGGGAATGATAGATATGTTACCCTCCCCCGCCCTCAGAGTTTTCCACACCCTAAGAGAAGCAACCTTGTTTCAAGATGTTCCAGACAGGATGTTCCTTCCCCAGGCAGAATGCTTCTTTTCCCCAGGCAAGAGCCAATAGGCTTAAAGGGCATCTGTTCTAGCCAATGGTGTTGGGGTTGCTCTAGTGCACCCCCCACCAGAAATCCCTATATAAGGCCTGTTTGAGAGACTCAGACAGCCAGACAGCCAGAGAGAGACACACGGACACAACATCGGATCGTCGCTGCTGAGAGGAGGAAGACAGATACATCGGCTCGTCGCTGCAGAGAGGAGGAAGCCACTGCAACAGCTCAATGGCAGCTGCCCCAGCCAGCAGCTCCAGACCCATCGCCTCAAGCGATGGCAGCTGCCCCAGCCAACAGCTCCAGACCCATCGCCTCCAGCCGAAGTGCTACCTTCAGCCGATAGCTGCTCCACTGACAACTCAGGGTTTGGGAGAGGCCTAGTTTTTCTTACTAGGAATCAGGTTAATTTGGACTTTCAGGTTAATTTTTACGCATATTCCCATCACTCCTGCTCTTGCCCTTCACCCACACACTCTTTTTCTTTTTCTTTTTTAATTGAATTGCTTCATTTTGTTTATTTAATTTTTAAAATTTTTCATATTTGTTCTTTTTTGATATACATGACAGTAGAGTGTATTTTGACATAATATGCAAACATGGAGTATAACTTGTTCCAATTAGGATCCTATTCTTATGGTTGAACATGATGGGGAGTTTCACTGGTTGTGTATTCATATATGAACATAGGAAAGTTATGTCTGATTCATTCCATTGTCTTTCCTACTCCCATCCTTCCTCCCTTCCCTTCATTCCCCTTTATATAATCCTATGAACTTCTATTCTTCCCTCAAACCGCCCCTGAATATAGTGTGTAAGCATCTGCATATCAGAGATTACAAACAACACCCCCAGGAGATTATGTTATGTTCTTAGCTTCTTTTTGCATTCAGAAAAGACTGACTATACTGAAATCCATTCTCTCAGACTTACTCTCACCTAGGTCGTTATGAAGCACTGTAAAACAAAGAAGTTCTCAGTTGATAATAGCAAAATGTTTCTCTTCTTTTAGTGCCAACATGACTTCTTATAGATAGACCTCAGTAACTTTATAATTGACTAACAAAAGTATATTGGTAAATCAGAGTAACCTACCCAAAATACTCTATCCAAAGTACTTGGAAAGAAGCCAATAACTGATTCTAAAATTTGTGTCTGAGATTGAGGTGCTCAGGCAGGGCAGTAAAAGGGAAAGAGGAGAAGGTTGCTGGAGTCAAGCTTATGATTAGAATTTAAAATCAGTCTTCGTATTGCCTGCACTGCTACAATGTAAATTTTTGCTCATAGATATTACCTAGGCAGTATCACATGTGTTAAGAATTATTAAATAATTGTTTCATTGGGGGAAAAGAACTAAGAAGGAAATATTAATTTTCATTAATAATGTGATTTTTTTTTCCTGGAAGGGCTTTTTAAAATGATGTTTTTGAGAATATAAAGCTATATTGTTATTTCAAGTGAGGGCTAATAATATTTGATGAAATTTGACTAGAATAAACCAAATTAACAAAAAAATCTGAAATAGTATATAAGGTTGGAAAAAATGTACTGATATTTTTAAGTTATCAAAATAAACTGCATCACAGAATTCAACATTTGATACCAACTAAACATTATCAAGAGAGTATAGACACTCAGGACAAAGCAGCTCTCCAATGTCACATGCAGGCATCACCGAGCCTCCACAAAGCATTCAGCTGAGATTTAAAAAAAAAAAAAAAAAAAAAAAAAAAAAAACCTGCCTTCTCTGCTTGTTTGAGAGAGGGCCTAGAAAATCCCATGTCTTCCTGGGTAATGATTTCTCTCGTGGAGACAAGAGGTTCCTTCCTTCCTGAAGTGGTGAGAATTTAAGAACTCTATAAAGCTTAATGGGGCAATAAAAGTGAGAGATTTTGGTGACCTAGGGTCTCAATGAAACAAGCTTCCCAGGCTGAGGTTATGTCTCAGTGGCAGAGTGTTCGCCTAGCATGTGTGAGGCACTGGGTTCAATTCTCAGCACCGCATATAAATAAATTTTTAAAAATTTTCTCTAATATGTGGATGCTAATTCACAATAAGGCAGAGGGCACTAAGGAAGAATAATGTTACCTTAGATTAGGTAAAGGGAAGGGATGGGAGAGGAGGGAGGGTATGTGGGGATAGGCAAGATAGAATGAAACAGACATTATTATTGTATGAATATATGTGGCTGTATGACCAATATGATTCTGCAACATGTACACTCAGAAAAATGAGAAATGATATCCCATCTACGTATGATATATCAAAGTGCATAAATGCATTCTATTGTCATGTATAACTAATTAAAACAAATTAAAAATTTACAAAATGAAGGTCCATCAACAACTAAAAAAAATTTGAAAAAAAACACAAGCTTCCCTACCCTTAACAGCCAGTACCAAGGTAGAAGGGCTGTGGCTGGGATGGGAAGACCCGAGAATTAACAGCCATGACCTCAAAAACCAAAAAAAGTCATGTTCTTGACACTGCAGGGAGCTGAGGGGTTTGAATTATCTTGCCTCAAAGATCTCTGACCTCCTGACCTGATAGGATACTCTGGACCTGGAAACCTTGGAGATGCAGAAGAATGTCAACATCCAGATGAAGAGATTTCAGAGCTTCTCCCTCCCATCCCACAATTAGGTGTGGAAATTTGGCAAATCAAACCTCATGGATTTAGTAAGCTTTTTAGGTGTTTTTACTATTGGAAGGTGGTGGTATATACACAAAAATAGAGAGACACTAGATCTGATGCCAAATTGTTGTTATCAAAGTTTGAGTTTAATTTCATTTGTAAAATAAGAGAGATGACTGCATTTGAATCTCTTATATGTATAGCATTTGATACTTTTATAGATACAATCATTGTTTATACCTGTATTTTTCTACCTGCAATATATTTTCCACTGCAGTCATTTGATAGGTTGATAGATTCCATATGCAAAGCATGTTTCCTAATTTGACTATCACATTTGAGCTCATATGCATTATTAAAATGCCTGCCAATGTCCTCCAGTCAAATACCATCAAGAACACACTTGTCATTAAACAAGTCGGGTTTATTGCTTGTTGCAGTGAGAGAAACTTATACTTTTGAATAATGGAGCATCTCGGGAAAAGTTTGTTATACAATTTGGGGTTATGTGACTTAGGGAAGATTTAAAGAAGTAGTACTTTAGATTACTGCTCTCAGGAAGTGGTGATAATTTTAATCACTCCATCTTATCTAGAAGCAGGGAGGATTAGACCAAGGTAAAACTGTAAAGTTTGAAAAAAAAGAAGTCTCTGTCCCTTCATTTAGTCAAGATAAAGGGGTGTTTGGTCCTTTCTGTGGTTTGGATAATGTATGTATTTTGCTCTGTGTTCAAACATGATTATAGAGTGGTCTTGTCTTGATTCATCATGTTCCTGGTAGCTTTGTCTAATGTTGATATTCTGTGAAACTGTTCATGTTTAACAGAATAACAAAGCCCAGCTGTAAGTGCCGGGTGGCTCACAGCAACACCTAGGCCTAGATAATAGTACCTGGCCAGCTCAATGGGTGTTGGGAGCTGCTTTTCTTTTTCCTCACATTTTTAAAATATTTATTTATTTGCTTTGGTTGTACACAAAGCCTTTATTTTTATGTGGTGCTGAGGATCAAACTTGGCCTGCGCACATGCTAGGCGAGCACTCTACCACCGAGCCACAACCCCAGCCCTCACGTTTGTATAAATAATATATCAACATATAATTCAAAATACAAGGGGTAGATCACATACAGTAGAAATATCAGAGTCAGAATGAGCAATGAGATGGACACAGACATGGAAGAGGAATTGGTCAAAAATAAGAGAAGGGTGTTATGGCTTGAATTATGTCCACCCCAAAAGATAGGTTGAAGTTCTAATATCGGGGAGCTTAGTATGTGACTTTCTATGAATATAGAGCCATTGAAGATGTAATTGAATTAAAATGAGATCAGGCTAGAGTAGGATGGGCCCTCATCCAACAGGACTAGTATCTCATAAGAAGACAACATGTGAAGATTTCAAATTTCTAGCCTCCAGAACTATGAGAACAACAACAACAACAAAATTCTGATATCTTAAATCATGCTATCTATGGCACATTGGTACAGTATCCATGAGAAACTAATACAGATGAACTGGATTAACTCCTGACAATAATATGGTGTGTCATTGGATGAGACACTATAGAGTAAGAGTGAGTCTCATTGGTCTAAAGAATGAGAAAATATGACATGCTATTGGCATGGAAAATAACTTACTGGCTATACAATCATCATCCAAAATAAACATATTTGTACCCTAAAAAAATAAATAAATAAGAGGGGCTGGGGTTGTGGCTCAGTGGTAGAGCATTTGCCTAGCATGCATAAGGCACTGTGTTTGATCTTTAGCACCACATATAAATAAATAAAGGTATAAAAAATACAACATTTTTTTTTAAGAAGAGAAAAGAAAACGAAAGATATTTAAAAATACAAACTTTGCAAAAATAATATAAAGACACAGGCAGGTTTTTTTTTTTTTTTTTTTTTTTTTTTAAACAATTCTTTGGTCATCCTGTACTTTGGTTTCTACAGATGCTTCTCCACTCATCAAGAGATTTTGCCTCACTCCTATCTACAGACCACTTAGATTTTTGGGTAAATAAAATTTTCCTTTATTTATCATTGTTACCTAATATCTCCCTTTAAAACCATTTTTTTTTGAAAATATTTTACCATTGCAAATTTTTATTTTTTTGAAACAGTGAATAAAATATTTCCTCATTTAAAAAAAAAAGAATGAGAATTAGTAGTGATTCTAAAATTTTGGAAACAGTTATCATTTGGGTACTATTGTAAAGACAATCTTAGGTGGAGATTCCTTTCCTAGGTTCTTGTGAATCATTGTCTTTAAGGGAGGTTTACATACTTGGATGACCTGAGAAAGAAAACAGGCAGAGCGGATTTGTAACTTTTCAGCCTCTCTTGTCTCCCACAGGTCCCCCTCCCCCTCCTTCTCTCCTCTGTTGGCTCTCTAACCTCCTTTACCTGCAGGCAGTATTTACATCTAAATCCCCCAACTCTCCCAGGCACTGACAGAGGAAACATCAGGAAACCTACCTGATTTAAATGCCTCTACTTCAACTTAATCTCACCACAGGTCCCCTACTTACTATTCCCTGGTTCCTGTGTCTTTTTTTGTTGTTGTTGTTGTTGTAATTTGTAAATCTCAAAGTTATTATTAGCAAATTGAGTCTCAAAAAGTTATATCTGTTTAATTCCACTTACATTACATTCTTCAAAAGATAAACCATGAGGACAAAGGACAAATCAGTGATTAGGGGACTGGTTTTAACTATAAAGTAGCAGGAGTAAATTTGGTGGGTGGGAGCAGGCTAAAGGGACTGTTCCACACCTTGATTGTATTAGTGGTTACATACCTCAATGCATAATTTATCAAAGCTTATAAAACTGTAACCCAGAATAAATTTTCCGTTTTTTTTTTTTTTTTTTTTTTTTTTTTTTTTGCAGTAATTGAGATGGAACTCAGGGCACTCTATCAATGAGCTACATCCCAGTACTCTTCATTTTTCATTTTAAGACAGTCTTGCTAAATTGCCCAGGCTGTCCTCAAATGTACAACTGTCCCACCTCTGCCTCCAGAGTAACTGGGACCACAGGCAAATGCTACCATACCTGGTTCTAATGTAAATTTTAAGAATACAAATTTAAAACTTGATGGTATAAAATAAGCCTAAATACTGTATGATTCTATTTGTATACATTCGTGCTAAAGCAAAACCATAAGGACAGAAAACAGATCAGTTGTTGCCAGGAACCGAAGATGAGGGGTAAGAGTTGACAACAAATTGCCTGAGGAGCTTGGGGGGAGATAACAAAATGTTCTGTGTCTCGTTTGTGGTGGTGGTTCACTCCTGTATCCATGTGTCCAAACGCACAGAACTTAAACTAGAAAAGGGTGAACTTTATGAAAATTTATTTAATTTTTTAAAAAAGAAGAGGGAAAAGACTCAATAAGTAGCTCTAAGTCAGGAACAGTGGTACACACCTGTAATCCCAGGTACTCAGGAGATCTTTAAAAACTGAAGATATGCTATAGATAGAATATCTAGAATCTAAAATCCTTATCCCAACATGACTACTTTAGTTCTTCCATTTAATTTTGGCCAAATTATGTTCCCATGTTTCTTACTCATCTAGATATTTCTATTTCTCATTCTTGCTTACCAGAACCACTCAGGAATAAATACATATTTTAAATTTTAAAGTATGAAATTCCAACTGGACATGGTGGCACATGCCTGTGATCCCAGTACTCAGGATTCTGAGTCCTGCCTTTTTTCTCAATTTATATTTTGCCTTTGTATGCCAGAGCCAGTGTCTTTTTTATGACTGAAATGACTAAAGTACATTGGAACCCAGTAAAATAGCTAGTACGTATAAGACCTCTATAATAGCAGCTTTTACAAAGAGCAGGTTTTATGATCAACATATACATTGATAGTGTAAAAATGACACCCACATAATAAGTGACATGGTTAAAGTAATAAAATTAAGAAGTATAATTTAGACTTGTTTCCTGACCAAGCTACTGTCCAACAGGCTGAGAGTCCCAAATGGACTTTTCTGTTGCTTACAGTTGAGTCTGATTCAGGAACTACCCCTTTTTGGGTGGTATTCTAGTTTCCAGGCTTTGGTTTCCCTACACTGTCCTTCCTCACAGCTGACTAATTCCTGAATTTCCTATACTGAAAACAAGATGGTGAAACAAAAATAAATTTAACTCATCTGTCATGATGTCAACATTTCAACAGAAAGATAATAAATTCATATTTTGGAAAGTCAGAACTCCAAGAATAACTTAAATTCCATAGATTTAGAGATTAATTATGTGGCATAACTGTCTGTATGGGTTTGAGTTGAACTCCTTATTGACTTTATTCCCCCTGTCTTGGTCTACCTTGAGAATACCTATTGATCTTTCAAGAACCTTCTCAACCTCCTTTCCTCTGTTTATACTTTCCCTGGCTTCTCCAGATAGAAAGAATATTCCACTTATCTTATTCAACTCATCTTACAATATTTGTATTCTGTATATTCAATTAAAACTATTTCTTTATCACTATAACTCTGTTAGGGACCTAAAATTGTTTGTAGGCAGAAACTATGAATTGTATATTACTGGATCTTCAACATTTGGCATGGAAGAATTATTTTGGTCCTTAATAATATTTGTTGAATAGATAAATTTTCTTTGGTGTGGTACCTCTTTTAATGACTTTAAGGCTAGCAGTTTTCTCACCTGATGAAAAAAAATATATATATATAGCTGTAATATTAGACATGAGATTTGCAAATATTTTGTTTTGCCACAATAAATATTTTATACATTAAACAACCATTTTCCCCTGAAGATTTTGCCTTAGTGAACAATAAGATTAGTCTTACGTTGGTGACTGTTACTGATCAAATGACAACTGGCTAATCTAATTCAGTGTTTTAATTGATTAAAATAACTAGAGGGTGTGCAGGGTTTCTAAGGTAACAGCATCAGGCCACTGGGTGATCAATTCTTATTTAGTAATTAACCACTGTGGTGACTGACAAAACCAAATTGACAAACATAGAAATCAATTGATTATGTTGAGGGGCAGGAATGAAGTTATGAGATAAAGGTCATCTCTTTTCTATGCTTGTCTCAATTCTGAAAGAACAAAATGTTCCACAATGGAAGCAACATAAGTACATTCACATACAAATGCAAATGGACAAGTGGGTCCTGGACCTGTGAGGCTAAAGCCAAAATAAGTCCTTTACTAAAGAAGAGAAATTCCCAGAAACATGGCAGACAAATACTAGCTGTTGGTAATTTGTGTGATAAATTGAAATTAGCTTAACACAATTCATCAAGATAAATAAGTGGAATAAATATTGTAATTTCAAGTATACTTAAAAAAAAAAAGGAAAGTCTATTTCGATCATTTATGGTGGACATCCTCCTTAGTGTTGACTTCAACAATTCAGAATACTAGCTGCAGGGCTATAAAATTTGGATCTGTTGTAACAGAATGAATGATGTTGTAAGGGCAACTTCTGAAAAATAGCATCTCCTTGAGGATCTAACACACAGTGATCTGTCATGCCACCAACAAATGAGCCTCTGCCTTTTGGATGATTTATATTGCAGGAGTATTCTGGGTGAAAAATATAATATCTATTTTATTGGGTGGCAAAAGTATCTCATTCTGGGAAAAGCTGCCCAAGAGCATCTAATTGTCTTTGGCTGCAAACTGTCTCATGTGCCTGGGAACCCTTCCCAAAGCCTGAAACCATAGAACTATTTCTCCTGGTGCACAGATGTGGACAGAATGGCCTTCAGTGATTATCTAAGAGTCTTAGAAAATCAATTTAGGTATGCCTTTCCCCAACTAATTCTTGTAAGGCCAAATCATAACTGTTTTATCTTTGAAGAATATAAGAGCCCATTGTTTAAACAGTATAGTCATTCTTTATGAAAAAATTAGTTGAGGTGGAAGCAACAGGAAAGAAAAATATTCAGTCATTATCTTATCTTAAAAATCAAAGTAGGGGTGGGAGTTGTGGTGCATGCCTGAAATTTTAGCAACTGAGGAGGCTAAGGCAAGAGAATCACAAATTCAAAGTCAGCCTGGCAAATTTAGTGAAATCCTGCCTCAAAATAAAAAATGAACAAGACTGAGAAGTACCTCAGTGTTATTGTACCTCAGGTACTATTCCCAGTAACAAAACAAATAAAGCAAAACAAAACAAAAAAACAATGTAGGGTGGGAGTGTATAGATCTTGGTCAGACAATTTCTCCAGTCTTTAACGAGTCTAGACATTCTAATACTTGTATATACGGCACCATATTTAATCTTCCATTGCACATAGCCCAGTAGAAATGCTAATTGATCAAAGAATGAGACATTCCAGTTAAAATTATGAATAAACACAAATGCCATGTTGAACTACTCCAATAATGCCATTCATAATGTAGTAATCTATGTTACTTCTTACATTATACAGCTCACAACCTGTACAGCTGACCTGGTGTTTAAGGAAATACACTACAATGTTGTTTGAAATATGAAAACACTACAATCTAAGTAAGCTTCAAATGAAAGACCACCAATAGAATCCACATACAGATATAGACATCATCACCTTGTTCCTACCATCTATTAGCTGTGTATCCTTGGGCAGTGTTTAAAATTTCTCTATGCCTTCAAATGTAAAATAGGAAGATAATAATATTCAACTCATATTAATCATTTTCACAGTCATCTGCAAGGATTAATTTAATTAATATTAGTAAATGATGAAGTAGAATTATATGCTTACATTCACATTCCTGATTATCTATAGAGAAGAACTCAGGAAGAAATACTCAAGAAGCTGGTATTGATATTTACTTCTGGGGAAGGGAATAGTAAATAGGATAAAGGCTAAGGGGGGAACATATTTTCATTGTACACTCATTTGTACTATTTGAATAAGAGAGGAACATGTTTTTCATTGTATATTCTTTGGTACCATTGGGTTTTTTTCTCAAATTTCTTCAAACTTTTTTTTTCAAACATTGGCAAAACTAAGTAAAAAATAAATAAGGTGTGCTTTTGGTATTTCCCCTTAAATGTAGTCCTCTGTCTCCCATTTGGCAATCTCTCATCCATCCAACATATTAAATTATTATGTTACTACCAACCATTGAAAATCCCCTGTCCTGTATCTTAGCCCTTCCAAACCTAAGTGTCAGCTAGTTAATGTAATAAACTGATCTACACTGAGGCTTCCAAGGGAGGAAATTAGAGAGCTGTCCCAAGGTTTAATACAGACATTTCAATTAACGTTTCCTGGAAACTATGCCCCTAATTTTTCCATCTGACCCATTAGTGTCTCAAATGGTGAAGATTTCAAGACAATAGTTCAGTGAACAGAATCATTTGGCACTATGAGCAAATGTTAGCAAATTACTATTAACTGTGCTAGAGAGTCATTTGATACTATCTAATATGTTTTAAATGTTCAGGACAGAAAAAAAATTAGTTTCCTTTCTGAATAAGTTACAGAGAAGCAGTTTTGCCAGAAGCAGCTTAGAAAATGACAGGACTTCAGTTTTTCTTTTAAAAATCATCTATATGGTAAAAACTCATAGAAAAGAAAAGACAGATAAGAATTGTGAGTAACTGACTGACTACAAAGTCTCCAAGCAAGACTTCGGAAGAATATGATCCTGATTGGAAAGTGTGCACATTTCAAAAGGCTGTTGATAAGTTCTTCACTGGTATGCTATAGACTTTGAGATAAAAATAATAGGAACAAAAATAGTACTAATCAACATATAATTTATGTTATATTTAGTTATCATAATTATATATATATATACATATATATATATGTATATATATATCCCATTTTGTAGTTGGGGAAACTGAAATTTCAGGGAGTTACATAAGTTTTTTTAAGTCACACATCTTGTAAGTGGTATGGTTCTGAACACAGCCCACACTCTATACACCTGATACTATAGCCCACACTCTATACACCAGTGAATGACTTTAAGCTTGTGATGGACCTGTAGATGTATCACTCACTTCCTCCTTAGGGGAAATCTCCTTAAAGAGAGGACTTATACTCAGTTGCTGACAATGCTGTAGGTAGATTACCTTCAACATCAGCTTCTCAGGGATTACACTAGCTAAAGTGAGCTACCTGGCCCAAGGTTGCACCCTTTGTGGGTAAATCCACTCCAAGGCCCAGCCATTTCTTTCCCCAAAAGGAAAACTCTGATGAGCCCTCAGCTGTAAAACATAATGTGGGGCCTGCATTGTGGCCCAGCCTCTTCCTATGTCCTATCAATCCTGCTTCTCCTACACCACTCTCTGTCTTCACATGGTGGAAGGCAGACAGGAAAGAACAATGAAAGTTACATACTACCCAAAATAGTGTCATTTGACAGACATCTGGGGCAGGAATTATTCTAGTGTGGTAAGCCACTTTACTCTGGGTAATTATGTGTTAAAGCAGCTGGCATTACCTTAATACATGAAGCAACTTATTTCTAGCCCATAATTAAGTTACCTCTTGTCACCTACCTTACTACAAGTATGTATTAGTAGTCACAAAACATTGTATGGAATCCCGAGAAAGTTCTATGGAACACTATTTCTACAAATGCTTTGATAAGCAGGGGGGTTCTATATACAAATAAATTTAGAGAATGCTGTATACCACATTAGGAATTCACCACTTTGAGAAACTACAGATTAAGTTTATTTAATATGGAACTCCAATACACCAGAACTACTTATAAAAATTCCAAATTAGATTTTTAAACCCAAGGGTTTCAAACTAGTCTTTTGCAGTGACGTCCACATAACAGATTTCTGAAAAACAACAAGATTTTCTTCTTGACCTTAAGGGTATATTAAATCAAAATTTTGTTGTTTACTGATTTCCAAATATATAAAACTTTTATATTTGAAGTATTGCTGACTATAAGAAATGTCGTATGTATTGAATAGTAGAGTTATAGTATAATGAACTCTAGTTTGAACAATTGCAAATCTTGGACAGTGTTATTTTTATATATACTTCTCTCCAAACCATGTGATTATCTTGAAGAAAACATCAAATATTACATCATTTTACCTACAAAAGTTTTAGCAAGAATCTCTGAAACTTTTTGTCATATTTATTGAAGTTTAATTCATATATAGTAAATTTACTCTTTTAAATATATACTTCTATCTTTTGACCCATGTAAACACCATTAAAATTAAGATAATATTTTCATTTGTCTCTAAAATTCCCTAATATTTCCTTATAGTTAATCTTCTTCCCCTTTCAGCACCACTGATCTGTTCTCTGTCTCTTTGGTTTTGCCTTGTCCAAAATGTCATGTAAATGGAATCAAAACAATCTTCTGAGCCTGGCTTCTTCACCTAGCATAATGCTTGTGATATTCATCCACCTTGCTGCTTATATTAGCAATTTGTTCCCTTCAGTTGCTGAATAGCATTTTGTCTTATAGATATATCACAGTTTATCTTATTCACCAGCTGAAGAATTAGGTTGTTTTCAGTTTTGAGTATTTACCAAAAAAAAAAAAAAAAAAAAAGGCATTATAAAAATCAGCATTCAATTTTCTTTATGGGAACATCATTATCATTTTATTTGGGGTAAATGCTAAAGAGCAGAATCAAAGGGACTTATTATAAGCATATGCTTAACTTTCTAAGAAACTACCTCTTTTCCCAAGTGACAAGATCATTTTTTTGCCTTCTCCCAGTGATACATAGATAATTCAAGGAAGCCATTTAAATACATCACTGCAATGCCATTATAAATATAAAAATAATTGATATCAATATGTATTTTTATTTATTAGTTCTGTTTTTCTATTTTCTGAATCATTACCTTTCCTTTCTTCTTTAACATTTCTCTTACTTTATCTTGGATCTTCAATTTTATCATTTTTATGGTGACCCTTCAGTTGTTTCCTTCTTTTCTTTTACCTCTAAGCCACCCAGAGGCACCTCAAGGATCCATTGTTTCTTCTTTTCTTGCAGAAGCTCTTCTCCATGGCAGCTACCTCTGGCCCTGCTCAATTCTATGCCCCTTTTTTCGATTCCCCAGCAGTCAGGCCTCTCACCTGCCAGGTGTCTGAAATAATAGTTCATGTTTCTCCACTCAGGGTGCAACCCAGTCTTTTAGTGCACGAATTTTGATTGAGGAAATCAGTATCATACTGGCACAAACTCCATTATCCTCTCTTCAATTCCACCTAGCTCCCTTCTGATTTGAGATCATTTGGATCCTTAAGCCAAGTCTTCTTGTCTCAGGTATGTTCTTCCACCTACATGTAAATTGAAGTTTTTTGGTATTCTCTCTAATTAAAGCTTTTGATGTGCTCTTGCTAAAGCTGAAGTTATGAACTATGAGATATTTTTACTTTCTATCCTTGTATTCTATATGCATTTTAGGAAGCGAGGTAAACAGATGCACATTGGACAGTCTCAATTATCCCCTTCTAAGCCCAAAAGATTCCCCCCCACACACCGATAGTGTTAAATTCCATGAAAAGTCAGAGCTTACTTTACTCATTAAAATATGCTTTGTGCCTAGAACAGTGCCTGACTTACAGTCACTACAGTTGAAATAATACAACTCACATGAGAGGAGTTCAGGTCAAATTGGCTTACCCCATTTCACACAGCTGCTAGTAGGTGACTGAAATTCACAGGCAGGCAGAATTGCTTCCCTAGGCTGTCAACAACCTGTGTCCTGGTGCATTTGAAATCCTGGAATC
Organism: Tamias sibiricus; assembly: GCA_025594165.1. Classification (NCBI taxonomy): domain Eukaryota; kingdom Metazoa; phylum Chordata; class Mammalia; order Rodentia; family Sciuridae; genus Tamias; species Tamias sibiricus. Next base: position 133,986,370 of record CM046663.1, on the reverse strand, counting down.
TAAAATCTTTGAGATCTTCTAAACATAAGCATAGGTGAGGGTTGAAAGATGACAATGGTCCAAAAAGAATCCACAGTGTGAGGAAGCCACATTTGACCTTGGGATAGCTTCCTAACACTATGACATTTGGAAATTTGACTATGGTAGAAAAGTAGGGTGAACAAAAACCATTCCCAGGAGCTCAACTGACAACGTGGACCACAGTCTGCACATTTCTTTAGTGCTTTTCACCAGGACAACAATGTTAAGCAAAAGCACCTTCCAAGGAGGTTTCTGAGAAAACATTCCCAATGCCTAGTGCTGTATTCTGTTAAGAGGTACTACAAAATATCTAAAGTACAAACAGCAATGTGAAATGTGGTTCCAAACAGAAAGTTCTATGAAAATACCAATTATAGTCAGTCCTCTGTATCTGTGGGTTCTGCATCCGTGGACTCAACCAACTGTAGATTGAAAATATTCAGAAAAAAAAATTACATCTGGACTGAATATGAAAAGACTCATTTTCTTACCCTTATTCCCTAAACAGTACAGTGTAAATACTACTTATAGCATTTATATCACTGTGTTAGCACTGTCCCACCATAATATTAGGTATTATGTGTGTGTGTATGTGTGTGTGTGTGTGTGTGTGTGTGTGTGTAACCTAGAGATGATTTAAAGTATACCAAGGATGTGCATAGATTATATGCAAACATTATGCCATTTTATATTAAAAAATTGAACATCTGCAGATTTGCGTATCCATGGGGTGGGGGATTGTCCTGGAGCCAATCCTCTAAAGATACTGATGGATGACTGCATTTCTTACATTTAGTTGATACAGAAACTTGGCCACAGTTTGGTCCCCTTCTGACAGTTCCAAAGTTGTCTTGGAAGGAATTTTTTCCCTATACACAGAGGGACTTAGAAATTAGATAAAATTCTAAAACTATGCTATTTTTTGAAGAAGTATAAATGCATATTAACTATAGTTACTAAAAAAATGAAAAAGTCTGTGCCTGAACCTAACTTCATGGAAAGTTGGAAACTAGTAAACTTGAGAGTTCACTCAAAAGGAAGACTTTAATTATGGTCCATGGAAAATTCAGTTATGAAAATATATGAGAGGGTAAAAATTTCAACTGTTCAGTTGAAAGTAAGTTAAGAAAAGCAGAGAAGTCAGCTACTATTTCTCCAGATAATAAGGAATAGGATATGTTAAAAAGACTAAATGTCTAATATCTGTAGTACAAAAAACACTCATGCAAATTAATAAGAATGTTATTAGATAAATTGACAACATATATAATGAGACAATTAAAAATCATATACTATAATAAGTGAAACAGATTATTAAAATTTGTGTAATTAATTAAATGCAAAATAAAATAGCTATATATTTATATCTATATGCATAGATTGGTATTCTCTATTAGAAAATATTTTTAAGCTGGGTGCAGAGGTACATGCCTGTAATCCCAAAGGCCTGGGAGACTGAGGAGGATGGCAAGTTCAAAGCAGGAGGATGGCAAGTTCAAAGCCAGCCTCAGCAAAAGTGAGGGGCTAAGGAGCTCAGAGAGACCCTGCCTCTAAATAAAATACAAAATAGGGCTGAGGATGTGGCTCAGTGGTTAAGTGCCCCTGAGTTCAATCCCCAGTATCCCCCCAAAAAAGAAAATATTTTAAAAATATTACCAAATTTTGTTAAAAAATAAAACCTATGGTAGACCATATTAACCATTTTTATATGTTGCTTAGGGTATCAATTTGGTAAATATATAATATTTCTTGCGAAATTTCTTCTCTCTGACCTAGTGATTCCAATTTTTTAAATTTGTTTTAAATAAATAGAACACAGATATACATTACAAAGATATCAAATGGGGCATTATTCATAATAGCAAAAAACTAAAAATAAATTAATGTCGCAAGACAAAAAAATGGTTAAGTAGATTGAGGTACATAACTTAATGCCATTAAGTTAAAATCATTTCATAAATAGTTTTCACAGTCTATGAAAACAATATTTTTGAAATGAATTTAATACATTGAATAATGCAGCTATTTTAAATTAACAAAACTAACACATAGAAAAAAGATAATATAAATACAGAAAAATTATTAATTACCTGTTGGATTAGAACTGTGTGTTTTTCCTTCTGCCAAAATTTCCATCCATCCAACTTCCTATGAAAAAATTACATTACTACCATATTAGAAAGAAAATTAAAATTAAATTTTAATGCTACATCTCCTATTGCACTAAACTCACTGAGAAAAGAAATACAAACTCAACACAAAGAAGAAATGGTATATGTTGCTTTCGCAGATCCTATATTCTTGTCTTTTTTCCTTGTCCTCAACAGCAAAATCAGTACTCATAGATTTTTCTATAATTTGGTCTCTGCTTTTATGTATGAAGACAGTTTTATTTGTAGCTGGGCTGTGACTGGTCAGTTCAATTGAAGAGATCAAAATCATGGTTCAGTCTCTACATAAGCTTATCACCTTAGCTTTCCCCCCCTGATATTATTGCATTGTAAGTTCACCACTTCATGAATTGGATGCTATTTTTATTGCCATTTCATAGATAAAGAAATCAAGGCATGAAGAAATTTTTTAAAAAATTTAAGCACCAGGGGTTGAACTCAGGGACACTTAACCACTTAGCTACACCCCTGCCCCTTTTTTTGTATTTTATTTAGAGACAGGATCTCACTGAGTTGCTTAGTTCCTCACTGTTGTTGAGGCTGGCTTTGAACTCAAGATCCTCCTGCCTCAGCCTCCCGAACTGCTGGGATTACAGATGTGCATCACCTCATGTTCTTAACTTACATAATTAGTAATAGAAATGTCACATGAACTAAATTCATTGATACTAAAGAACTTATCTTTAATCACTACATGAATACTACCTTCAAATAAATTGTACCTAGAAATCAGAACAGAAACTATACAACTCCTAGAAGAAAACATAGTGTCAAATACACCAGCATATAGACATAGGTGATTACTTTTTTGATAGGATCCCTGAAGATCAGTAAATAATACCAAGAATCAATAAGTGGTATGGCATCAAACAAAAAAGCTTCTGTACAGCAAAAGAAACAATAAGGAATTGAAGAAAGAAACTACAGAATGGGAGAAAAATCTTTGCTAGCTACTCTTGGGACAGAGGATTAATACCTAGAATATACAAAGAACTAAAAAAAAAAAACCAAAAAAGTCAAATAACACAGTTAATCAATGGGAAAATGAATTGAACACACACTTCTCAAAAGAAGAAATATAAGTGGTCAATAAATATATGAAAAATGTTCAACATCATTAGCAATTTGGAAAAGCAAGTCAAAACTACATTGTAAAGTTTTCATCTCACACTAGTCAGAATAGCAGTGTTGACAAGGATGTGGGGAAAAAGGTACACTCATACATTGCTGGTGGGACTGCAAATTGGAATAACTGCTATGGATAACAGTATGGAGATTCCTCAAAAAACTAGGAATGGAACCACTCTTTGATCCAGTTATCCCACTCCTCAATATATATCCAAAGGAGTTAAAATCAGCATACTACAATAATGTAGCCATGTCAATGTTTATAGCAGCTAAATTCACAAGAGCTAAGCTATGGAACCAATCTAGGTGCCCTTCAACAGACAAATGGATGAGGAAAATGTGGTATATATGCACAATGGAATATTACTCAGCCATAAAAAAAGAATGTCTTTACGGCATTTGCCAGTAAATGGATGGATCAGGAGACTATCATGCTAAGTGAAATAAGCCAATCCCCAAAAAACAAATATCAAATGTTCTCTCTAATATGTGGATGCTAACACACAACAAGGGGGCGGGGGCAGAAAAGAAGTTCAGTGGCTTAGACAAGGGGAATGAAAGGAAGGGAGGGAGTACAGGAATAGGAAAGACAGAGAAATGAATCTCACGTACCTTTCTTATATACACATATGAAGACACCACAGTGAATCTCAACATCATGTACATCCACAGACTGCGATCCTAATTAGAATAAATATATTACATGATTGTATAAATATATCAAAATGGATTCTACTGCCATATAGACATCTGAATCTAAAATCTAAGTCTAAAATCAAAAAAGAACAAATAAAAATAAAAAACAAAATGAATGCAAATAATAAAAAATGCTGGAGAGGGTGTGGAGAGAAAGGAATACTTTTACACTGTTAGTGGGATTGTAAATTAGTATGACCACTATGGAGATCAGTGTGGGGGTTCCTCAGAAGACTAAGCATGGAACCACCATATAACCCAGTTATACCACTCCTCTGTATTTATCCTGAAGAATTAAAGTCGTCATACTATGGTGATACATGCCCATCCATGCTTACAGCAGCACAGTTCACAATAGCCAAACTATAGAACCAGCCTAGGTATCCATCAAGGGATGAATGGATGAAGAAAATGTGGTATATATACACAATGAGTTTTATTCAGCCATAAAGGAAAATGAAATTCTGTTGTTATCGTTTGGATGTGAGACCATGCAAGAAGGTTCAGAGGAGAAATGATTGGGTTGTAAGAGTCTTTACCTAATCAGTGAATTAATCCCTGATGGGATTAACTAAGTGGTAACTGGAGGCAGGTGGCATGTGGCTGGAGGAAGTAGTTAATCGGGGACGTGGCTATGGAGTATATATTTTGTATCTGGAGAGTGAAGTCTCTGTCTGCTTCTTGATCACCGTGATGTGAGCAGCTGCAGTTTGCCACCCCCTCCCTCCCTGATGCTCAGCCTCACCTCAAGCCCTGAGGAATACAACCAGCCTTCTATGGACTAAGATCTTTGAAAACCATGAGCCCTCTATAAACCTTTTCTCCTCTATAGTTGTTCTGGTCAGATCCTTTTAGTCACAGCAGCAAAACAAAAAACAAAAAACCAAAACCAAAACAAAACAAAACGCTGACTAAACCATATGTCATTTGCAGGAACATGGGTGGAACTAGAGACCATTATGTTAAGCAAAATAAGCCAAACTCAGAAGGTCAAGGGTTGTGTGTTTTCTCTCATATATGGAAGATAGAGAGGAAAAAGGAAAAGAAAGATTGGGGGTGGATCCCATGAAAATCAAAGAGAAACTAAGAGAGGAAAGAGATTAGGGGGTGAAAGGAGGGGATGGAAAGGAAGTGCTGGAGATTAATATGGGCCAAATTATATTGTTATGATGTATGCATGCACAATCATACGACAGCAAATCCCATCATTATGTATAACTATAATGCACCAATAAAAATGGTGGAAAGAGAAATAATAGGTGCTACATAATTGAGTTTTTATTGTGGAGACATTATCCTGTGCTTTACATAAATTATCTCAATTAATTTGGAAAAACCCTAGAGATACTCCTTATCCTGTTCTATAGATTAATGTTGGGTGACACTGCAAAAACAAAACATACTGAAATTTCATAGCCTTACTGAACTGAATCTGTTACCTAGTCTGGTGTGGAGCTGGTGTGGGTTTGGTAGTCTCCTTTGCCGATCTTCTCCAGGAGTCGCTTTGGGAATCCACATTCTTCCACCTAGCAACCCCAGTACTGCAGAGAAAAGAAATCCTGCCCAACATCTCAGGGCAGATTAGAAAAGCCATGCCCAGAAGTGTTCACAGCACATTAACCAGAAGCTCTTACCTGGCCTCACCCCAACATGAATAAATATGGAGAAGCATGTAGATGTTTCTTTTGATATTTAGTGAGCAGAAAACAAACTCGGCCAGAAGTACTGAAATTTGGAGAACTGAAATGACTCTCCAGGTCACAAAGCAAATAAATATAAGGGTGCCAATGCTCACCTGCCTGAGACCTGTGTGCCTCGTCCTTAACCTGTAGCCACTCAGCTTCTTAGATGACGGACTAGACATGGGTTTCAGAAATACCATCCCACAAAGATCTTTTTCAAACTAATTCCAGATTTCTGCCAAGACTCTCATGTTAAGCGTGTCCTCTCCATTTCCCAATTTAGACTGTGGCACGTGGTATTGCTCTTCCCCCAAACCCACCTCTCTTCACATAATAAGAGGGTGTAACACTTCCCCACCCTGCACATCATCTGTGAAACTTCTGTTGGTGGCAGGTACTTTACACTAATATAAGACTCAGTCATATGGCTTGCTTTGGCGAAGGAAGTATAAGCATTTGTGACATGTGCCACGTCTAAGGAGAATCTTCAAAAGTGTTATTGTTGTTGTATTGTTTTGTTTTGTTTTTTAACACTGCCTATTGTGTATCCTTTCTCACAAAAATGTCTTGTGCTAAATAGGAGCTTCTTTCTCAGCCTGGATCTTGGAGTAAAATCATGTTGAAACAGAGCTGTAGTTGATCCATAACTGACCTGACATATGTATTGAAAATAATTTTTTTTATGGCTAGAAACCACTGAGATTTGTTTCATTAGTTGCCCCAGTAAATTGCTTCTCATTTACCCACAGGTGATAGCTCTCTCTGGGGCATCCTGTCATTCAAGTCTTGGGCTGTATCTTGCAGGATGTGAACTACCAATTCTTTGCCAGTTCTTTATGAGGAGGCTTTCTTGGATGATGACATCATCCAAGTTTGATTAGTCCTTAACAAACCTGAAATCCTGTTGATTGCCTCTTAATTAAATACTTTTCTTATATGTAATTGCTTGATTAAATTCTCAGAATTTTATCATGGATTACTATGTTTAGTTTTCAATTTCTCAAGACTTGAAATTCTATTTAAGTGCCTTCCATGGTTCCTTGTTCATATTTTCTGCCATTCTCATTTTAGAAATATTTGTTTTGAGGGTATAGTTCACAATTCATCCTCTCTTGTAATCATCAAAGCATGTAACTAAGTACAGTTTTAATATTCATTTTTATGAAAGGAAAACAGATCACTTTGGTTTAGCCAGCTCTGCATTTGCCTAATTTGCAACTCAATCATATGAAAAGAAGATAAGAGAGCAGGAAACATGTTATATTGGGTATTAATTTTAGAAAGCATCATCTGGCGCACAAACTCTGGTTACTAAGACTCAATGTAAATAGCTTTCTGCTACCTTAATTCTATTGCATAGAGAAAACTGACATTTAAATTGATTAGATTTTATGCTTCTGATATCAAGAAAAATAATACAGTACTTTCATTTAATAAAAATGCAGAGTAACTTCAATGTCTGTTATTATTGTGGGATGGGGGTTGTAAAAGTGAGAAAGACCTACCACCATGAAGAAGGCCCTTAGAGACTTGGGGACATAAGTAGGTAAACAGGAAATCAGAGACTGAAATGCAAGTTCTAGGATGAAGAATGTGTAGGCGGCTATGAGATCCCAAAGCAGATGTTTTCAACTGGATTAGAGTTCAGAAAGGTGCAAAAGGAGGAGGCAGGGCTCCTGTTTGAACCCATGGTGATGTTGTGACCTAAAGGATAATTATGAGTTAGTCATATGATGGGTAGAAAGGTAGAACAGAAGACAGTAATTCAGGCAATGGGCAGCAGATACAGAGAACTGGAGACAGGGAAATACATGGGAGCTTCTGGGATCATTATTCTCATTGGAGAATAAATTAAATGGGTAGAAATGTGTTTTTAGATGTGGATTTGGGATATAGAGAGGACTGATGATAGACGATACTGAAAAATAAGTATGTCCAGACAATATTGAGAATTTTGTTTTATCCTGCAGTAAATAAAAAGTCATTGGTATATTTTAAACAGAAGAGTAAATGTATCACTTTTTTGTTTTAAATAAGCATTCAGATTTCAGAAGAAGGATGAATTAAAAAGGGGCAATTCTGGTGACTGGGCAGAAAGATGACACATTTAGTCCAACGAAAACCGTGACTTGAATTGGGGTAATGACATTGAGAGTGGATTCCACCTATACCCCAAAGATAAATGTTGACAAGCCTTGGTGCTCAAATATTGTGACTAAATGAGCATTCATTTTATATGTGTGGGCTGAGCAATATACACATTTAATGCAGATTCAGGTAGTAAAATTGTCATGAGCAATTACTTTCAGATGAATTAGAAATTCATTGTATGATTGATGATAAATAGTAACCATGGGGGAAGGGCTAAGTAGAAAAAAATTAATTAAATAACTAAATACTTAGTCAATAATGTACCAGAATCCATGAACTAATTTCACAAATATATACCATAAAATGTGTAAAATGCCCAGTAAGTGGTCAATAGGCATGGCATTCAAGTAAATTTGATTAATATCATAAACGAAGTCATATGCTATTAAAGCTTTGCAAATACAACTGATTTCAGCACTTTTCAACCTTTAAGGTGCACACTTTGAGTAGCAAGTACCAAAAGGTATGTTAGCAGATTCATCTCTTTTTGTCATATCCATGGGCAGAAAAGTCTGTATTGCCAACATTTTTTTCTGTATACTCTATCTTACTGGACCCTAAATTTGCAGCAAAGCTGAACAAGTTTATTCTGTTTTATACTCGACATCCCACTTCATGGGTCTGGGCTCATTTAACAGATGGGGAAAATGATTTTGGAAGTTAAAGGCTTTTTTCTTGCCATTCATTTCTAGTCTTTCCATATGTATGCATTTATACCTATGCAGAAGCAATCACTCTTCACTCAATTGTACTTTGAAGAAGGTAATAAGCAAAATTCATTGTGAGAATAAGAATAAAATATCAATTACTTTCTTTGTTCACTCCTTAATAGCATCATTTTGTAGACAGAATTACAGGCCCCATACAACATTCAGAAACTAAAGAAGATGAAATTCATGCATCTTTGAATTGATCTTGATCATTTCTTCACAATTCACCAATCAAGGAAAGTATGAAAAGATGGCTGGCTTTGTGGGTCTGCAATTTGCTAGCTGTTTTAGAATGCTTGATTTTCCAATTCAAAGTGCTCCTATCTTTTCAAGATTATTTTTAAAAGAAATAATGCCTCTGGCCTGCAGCATATGGTAAGGTATTATACTGTTAGGGATGACAAACATATAGTGAAGGTTTATTACTGTATTCAAGGAAGGAAAAGTTCTTGTTCTTTGCATAGAGTTGCTCTTTAAAGCCTCTTCAGAGGTGAATAAAAAATTCCAAACAGTAGCAGTGCCCACATAGTGGATTATTTCTATGAGATTCAAACATTTTAAAGTCATCAACATGAGGTTGCACACATAAGACACTGTGTGACATAGAATTTATTAAAATTAAGCCTGTCTCCCTCTCTGGCCATGCACTTACCATGCACTTACTTCGAGCCTTATAATAACTTTGAGTAAAAAGTTTTCTTATTGATTTTATTTTCTAGTTAAGACACTGCAAGGAAACAGCCATACACCTACCTACATTGCTTCCATGTCTCAAACAGAGCTAAATTTTCATTTTTCAAATATCTGATGAGTCCTGGATCCTTGGCTACAACTTTTTACTTAGCACTGGGGGTAGACTGTGACTGGTTTGTCTATTAGGCAAAACCAAACTCCCCAAGGAGACTGGCTCTATCTCCCTTTATGAACCCTAAATTTGGAAGGATTTGTGTTCCTCTGGTAAGGGACTCACATAATTCACCTTTCAAACACAGACACTTCTGAGCATGATAAGGGAAGGAAGGGCTGCTAACATTTATACCAGAAAAACAGACATAAAACAGCAATCAAGAACAAACCAGAACATTTCATCATCCAATCATCACCTCTTAACCTCATTTGGGACACCAAAGGATAAATTCTCTTCTATGTTCTTTAACTAAATACAGAAGAAAAATAAGTGTTGTAATAGATTACATCTTGATGTAAAGACAAACTCATTATAATTATTTCTTATAATTTTGCTCAATAAATAATGTGCAGCTCACACAGGCATTCTTCCATGTGCTTTGTGTAATTGGTGAGGGGTAAAAACTCAAGCATTGGGAAACATCAGTTTATTCTTCTGAAAAATGTGCAGAGTGAAGCAGTTGTGTATTGTCAATTCTAGACAATTCCTCTGCCTTAAGACCATTTGGTGATTAAAAAAAAGAAGAAGGAAGAGGTTGATATCATCTGGAAATGAAGGTACTCCATCCAGGCCTCTGTGAGTATGGAGACCACGCCACCTTCCCAGGGTTGTGGGAGTTACTGAGATAGGAGTGTCACCCAATTCAGTGAAGAGTCACCAATAACTGACTGTATAAGGCTCCTCACAGGGTACAGTCACGATGATTATGGCCCAGGCAATTTTAATATGAGAATCACCAATCTTCCTTAGAATCACTATACGAAAAGCTTAATGATGAACACATACACTAAATGAAATACACTACGCAGCCCATATTAGAGAGTTGGAAGTATGATTCAGTGATACCCTCAAGGATATATAACAGAAATGCTAATTTCAGGTTTGACTAATAAATCCCACATAATTCTGCCTGTTGACCTTCTTTAGATAATAGGGTGAAGCATTTGTTATGTTCTTGGGTAAAAATATATTATTAGAGGAAACAAATATTTCTTTTTAATATGAAATAAGTATCCATTTTTGTCATCCCTAGTGATTTTAAATTATTAAGAAACAAGTTAAAAAGAAGGAAGTCCTGAATAATAGCTGCCTTCCCTTTCTTAAAATTATTAGCTCATTTGTCAGGGGACAGTTTCTGATGGCTGTCTTTTTTTTTTTTTTAATACCACATTAAGATTCATTCAAAACAAATGGGCTTGTCTAGATTAGCTGTCAGCTCCACATTTACTTGCATTATCTGCAGAAAACAAGCTGCTATTTGGTTGATTCACTCAAACAATGAATTATTTCAAGATAGAAAGAAAACCAGCCAACCTGGTTAAGGGAAGTGAATAATTGTTCAAAATGACCAGGAAACAGAGTGGTAATGAATAATCCAGGAGTTCTACATGCAGTGGGCCTCCATATTTAATAGCTTCATGAATAAAATGAGCCTAGTGTCTATGAATACCAAGAAATAACAACTTAAAAATAACTCCAACTCTGTAAATGGTTAGAAACTTGTTTTTATGTGATAAATATTTTATGTGAGTTAGAGACACCATATTTGATTTTTGTTTTCATCTCAGGGAGTGTTTACCATTATAAATTCTCAGTGCTATTTATCTCTATATAACATATATAACTTTTCTTGTATGAATGGTTAGGAGAAAAAGAGGCAATGTGACACAGAATTCAGCAGAAACTTCTCAGGAAATGAGAATTCAGAGACTTTGGGGAAAATATTCCTTTAAAAAAAAATGGTTGGTTGTTACTCAGTATGGGAAATTAATTTATAGGGTGGATATCACCTTACCTAAAAAGTGGGATACAGTGGAAAGTATCCATTTTACATGTAGTAAGGCTAATAAAGGTAAGTGACTTTTTTTCAGCCTATATAAAGGCAAAGTGCATGGACATTGCTTTGTAATCTCAAGTGTACTTCTATGCAATACATTAAATGATGTTTGAATGGACTAGGGGTACAGCTCAGTGGTAGAGTGCTTGCCTAATATGCAAGGACCTGGATTTGATCTCTGTCACCACACACACACACTACCCTAATTCAGAGAAGCACCTGGTATGGTGGATATAAAGGAAACCAATGAGGTCCTTCCCCACAAATCCTTTGTTATCTGGATGGCTCAGATAGCCATCAGAGTGACTTTTGTCAGTAGGATCTCAAGTACAAATTTGGTAAAATTCTAATAAGATACCATAGGAAGAGTCAGATGTCATATTATAGAAATAAGAAGCCTGGGCATGTAACACTCTAAATGGTTGAATGTTGATAAAAGAAAATAAACAAATCCATAATCAATCTATTCTTTCTTTTTTTTTTTTTTTTTTTTTTGGTACCAGGGATTGAACTCAGGGGCACTCGACCACTGGGCCACATCTCTAGTTCTTCTTTGTATTTTATTAGAGACAGAGTCTCACTGAGTTGCTAAGTGCCTCGCCATGGGTGAGGCTGGCTTTGAACTTGCAATCCTCCTGCCTCAGCATCCCAAGTGCTGGGATTACAGATGTGTACCACCGTGCCCAGCTGTTTATTTTCATTTCATAAAAATTTAGTGCAGCTACTTACTGGAACTCAAATGCTATATTAGCTTTTTAGGACTCTACGCAAAGTACTACAAACAGGGCAGCCTAAGACAATATGAATTAATCATCTCATGGTTCTGGAATCGAGAAGTCTGAAATCAAGTTTTAAAAGGGCCAGGCTTCCTCTGAAACATTCACAGTACAATCATTCCTCTTCTAGCTTCTGGTGTTTCCTGGAAGCCCTTGGAGTTCTTTGGCATGTGTCACTCCAGTTTCTGCCTCCATCTTCACATGACCATCTTCCCTCTATGTGACTTTCTTCATGTGGCATTCTCTTCTAAGGATATGAATCACATTGGATTAAGGGCCTCTGCTACTCCAATATAACCTCAGCTTAACTAATTACATCAACAATGACCCTATTTCCAAGTAAAGTTATACTCTGCCATACTGGGGCCAGGTTGCCAATGTATGTTCTAGGAGGACGCAGTTCTGCCCATAATACATGTTAATACCAAAGATGTTATAATTACCAGCAATTATCTGCTCCTCTTCCATTTTTCCTAGGGAATCCTGTTTTAGTCAGCGTTTTTGCTGCTATGACTAAAAGACCTGACAAGAACAATTTTAGGGGAGGAAAAGTTTACTTAGGGGATCATGGTTTCAGAAGTCTAAATTCATGGACAGCTGTCTCCATTTCTCCAGGCTCGAGGTGAGGCTGAACATTATGGCAGAAATGTGTAGCAAAGGGAATCGGCTCACATGATGATCAGATAGCAGAGGTTAACGCTCTCATAACCCAATCATTTCTCTTCTAAGCCTTCTTGCATTGTCTCACATATTGGAGGGACACCCCACATCCAAATCATAGTATCCCCAGTACCAGAACACAGGGTACTTGCTTTGATTTGTTCTCCCCCCAAACAAATTATTTTTTATTAACTTACCTGTCACTCTCAGATATAAATTTTTTCTGACCTTGACTGAAATCACCTCTGATCCAAATGGTCATTCTAACCAAACTTCATTTGAATGTAGATGTGAACCTAAGAAGAGAAGCTGGAACTTACTCTAGTAGTGTTCCTCAGAGTATGGTCCATGGCCCACTGGTGGGACAGATTCACCTGAGAGCAAATTCCACTGATAGGACATTAGATGTTTATTTCTCCATGAGCCTCAAGTTCTCTTTCTACCAGATAATAAGTCAAGATAGTTATTCCACAAGAGCTGTAATTTTACCCAAGTTTGTTATGAAAGTCTAGATTCAAGTTAAGTGCTACAAATTTCCAGGTTGACCTTGCATCTAAGCCATGCTTTCTTATCCAGGATAACAAGATACTTGCATGGGGATACATGCATTTTCCCATATCAATAAATCTCAGTTCTCCGATGTTTTTGTATGTATCCTTTTTTGGTCAGGGCAACAGAGTAAAGAGACTTTAATATTAAAAATGGAGGGGGTCAGAGGGATGCCAGTACTTAGAACAAAATGCATGTGAACATCTAGTATGAACCAATTATTTATAAAATAACTAATATGTATTCCTCAGTTTTGTCCACTGAAAGAGGCTGGAAGAAATGCCTCCCAATACCAATGAGCACAACTAAGCATAACACCAGAGTTTGGTTTCTAAATATGATTTTCGACTAAATAGAACCAAAGATCATTAAAGAAATGGCTGTGGGAAGGATGAGATGGGGAAAATACAGGTAATCCGGGAACATTGTGCCATGCCAAAATATGACTTATTTTTTTAAAATCTACTGTAACTACTAAAAAAATAACTTCCTACAAAATAATGGGATCAAGTCAAAAGGACCCCAGGAATCAACTTGAAAATTTTTCTACTGACTAAGCTGGAGACAACTTGAACATTAAAATGAGAAGTGATCATAGTGGGATATAACACATTAAATTTAAAAGAATCTCTGAGTTTACACTAATAGTAAAAAATATAGTATGCGATCACAGAAAGCCTAAAGAGAAAGGGAAAAGAGGGAAAGCTCTTCTTTTTAAGGCAGAACTATATAATATGTGCAAAAGAAATGAGTTATAAAACTACCATTTTCAACCACTAAAATATGAATTGACTCAAACAAGAATCACTAGTGAATCTTAAAACAGTTGGATAAAGTCTTGGTTAAGGAACAAAATATTTCCATTGTCTGAAAGTATGTCCTCCCCTATTTCTATAAGATAAAATAAGGTACTTGTCACATAGAGGTTTTGTTCTCATTTTTAACCATATAATCAAAGCAAGCATTATCAAAAATGGAACAAAATAACATCACAAACTTCCAGATGTATTGTGCTCAGAAGGTACCATTACTCATGTAGAATTTCTGCCAAAAAGTCATTGCCTGGAACACAAAGAATTCATCATACAGACTAAGATAATTTATACAAAATGGACAATACTCTCCAGAAATGTCTGATTTAATTCAAAGAAAGGCTGAAAACTTATCTAGATTTAAGGAGACTGGAAAGAGATGTCTGTTAAATGTCATGTGTAATCCTGTATTAGGTACTGGATCACAAAAGTTAATTTGCTACAAAGGCCATTATTGGGACAAATGAAGCTTGAAGGTGGCCTTCATATTTGAGAATGGTGTCCTATAAATGTTAAATTTCTTTATTTGATTATTGTATTGAAATCCTGTAAGAGAATGTCCTTATTTCCAGGGTCAGAGGGTTATAATATCTCCAATACCACAATATTCTCTCCAATGATCCACAGTGTGTATGTGTGTGTGTGCGCACATGTGCAAATTTTTCTGTAGGTTCTCCAATTTTTTTAAAAAAATAAGAAATACTTTGGGGCATTTTCCTCCCTTGTTTTTTCATGATGTCTATGTATTTTCCTTTCTTGCAAGGTAAGCCTGAGGTATTATAGCTTCTAATCTCTTTCTCTCAGCATGCACAAAACTTAACTCAAAGTGGATCAAGGACCTAGAAATTAAACCGGAGACCTTGCACCTAATAGAAGAAAAAGTAGGCCCAAATCTCCATCATGTTGGATTAGGATCCAACTTCCTCAATAAGACCCCTATAGCACAAGAACTAAAACCAAGAATCAATAAATGGGATGGATTCAAACTAAAAAGCTACTTCTTAGCAAAAGAAGCAATCAGTGAGGTGAATAGAGGACCTACAGAATGGGAGCAAATCTTTACCACAAGCACATCGGATAGAACACTAACTTCAAGGATTTATAAAGCTCTTAAAAGCCTTAACACAAAAATAAATAAATAAATAACCCAATCAATAAATGGGCAAAGGAACTAAACAGACACTTCTCAAAAGATGATATACAAACAATCAACAAATATATGAAAAAATGTTCAACATCTCTAGCAAATAAAGAAATGCAAATCAAAACAACTCTAAGATTTCATCTTACTCCAGTCAGAATGGAAGCTATCAAAAAAACAAACAACAATAAATGCTGGCTAGGATGTGGGGGAAAAGACACACTCTTACATTGCTGGTGGAACTGCAAATTGGTGAAGCCAATCTGGAAAGTAGTATGAAGATTCCTAGGAAAACTTGGAATGGAACCACCATTTGACCCAGCTATTCCACTCCTTGCCCTATTCCCAAAGGACTTAAAAACAGCTTACTACAGGGACACAGCCACATCAATGTTTATAGCAGCACAATTCACAATAGCTAGATTGTGGAACCAACCCCAATGCCCATCAGCAGATGAATGGATAGGGAAACTTTGGTATATATACACAATGGAACACTACTCAGCACTAAAAGAGAATAAAATCATGGCATTTGCAGGTAAATGAATGGAATGGAGAAAATAATGCTAAGTGAAGTTAGCCAATCCCAAAAAACCAAAGGTCGAATGATCTCTTTGATATGAAGATAGTAACTTAAGAAGGCAAGAGAGTGGGGATGAGAGGAATGAAAGAGCTTTAAATAGAACAAAGAGGGGGGAGGGAGGAAAGGGGGAAAGGGGATTGCAATAATGGCAGAATGAGTTATCCAGGATTACCCTAAATACATGTATGAAGACACAATTGTTGTAAAAATACTTTATATAAAACCAGCAATTTGAAAAATTGTGCTCTTTATATGTAATATGAAATGAAATGTACTCTGCAAACATGTATAACAAATTATAATAATGAAAAAATTAAAAACAAGAAATACTTTGCAAACCTTGGCCAGTTATGAGCAATTTTAAAGTTGGTATCCTCTTATTCACTTCTTTGATAACACCGTTTTTACACTGTAAATTAATCGACTTTTTTCATCCTCAACTACCCTCCCTGAGTGTGTGCGGTGAAATAACCTGTCACTCATTTGATTTTCACAGTATTAAATCAAGGAAGATTTCAGGCATCATGGCTTAAGCAATGAGAGAACCCAAGCTCAGGAGAAGAGGGTCAGGCAAGGTCTAGATACTCAGTTCATGAAGAACCAAGAAGTTGCTTCTATCCCAAACCTAAAACCAGAGAGTTTGCTTCTAAGGGAGAGAACACTGATATCCAAGCTTTGTGCTTGCACCTTGAACTGAGTATAACCCCAGGCATCTGAGGAGTGAATTCTGCAGGTGAATTTTCCTTCTGCCTTAGGTACGGGCAAAGAAGTATGAACGAACTTCCACTGAGCAAATGCCTTTCCCCTGATGCTATCTCGACTTCTTTTTCTTAGATCTGTCACTTCTAAATAAAGAAATCTTGAGATGACTATGAAGTCCTATAGCTCTTGTATTTGAGACCTTCTTACCATTGTCTTTCCTGGCCGGGTTAATGGTCATCTCTAGAGACACAGAACCACCAGAGAAGGAAGCAGATGAGCAAATGCCACTTCAGCACCAGGCAGAGTGACTGGGCATAGTCAACCTGTGCTATCTGCTGTGAGCCTGTCCTCTCCCGCCATCTGCCTCCTACTTGAGAACCAATGACCAGGCCTCTGTCACTTAGTCCTTTCAGGTGTGGCTTTGTGCCCTTGTTCCCTCAACATAGGTTTTCCCAGGATCTATCCTGGTGACTTATAGGGGAAGCACTGTGCCATTTGGTAATAAATTTTAAAATTCAGTTCTGTGAGCCACTTTTAAATAGCACACAAAATGATAAATATATTTTCTAGAAAGACAAATTTTTAAAAATTTAGCTGACAAAGTGTGTTTCAGTCTTGAATTTTTAAAAGATTTCTTAATATAAATTGAATATCTACAAAACAATTCATAAAGAAAAATGCAAAAGGAACTTGAAGAAAATGCATATTTTATTCATTTTTATTTTTATTGTACCCATTGATGGCTAGAGTGTCATAATTAGAAAACTATATACAGTGTGTAATGATCAAATCAAGGCAATTAACATTTTTTTCCTTAAACATTTTTACAATTTTTGATGAACATAATTGTACATATTTATTCATCACAGTGCAAAACTTTAATAGATGTATAAAATATGTACTGATCCAATCAGGTTTGAAATTGTTTTCTTTTGAAAGAAATGAGACTGACAGCATGCCAAAATAAATATATCTGCTGAATAAGTTGCAGTGGCAGGCATTCTGTGAGATGTCTTATTGGAAAAAATAAGCAAAACAGATAATGATGTGTATAAGAAATATTAAGTCAACAAGCAAATGAAGGACAAGAAGAAAAGTTTCAGGAAAAGAAATGCTCGCTCTCTCACTCTTGCTCTCTTCATCTCTCACTCTGTTTCTCTTCCCAACTACTCTCTCTCTCGCTCAGCAAATATATCTATGTGGTGTCCCCTATAAACATATGCATGTGCAGGTTTCTGTAACACACACCTGGCCCTTGGCTCCCAATAGCACAACACTTTCAGTGCTGTCCCATCCACCCATACCCTGACAATTTCTGGTATTCTACAGAAAGCATTAAATAGGTAGTACCAAAGCATTCTGCTTCTATTGGCCTCATTGTCCATACTCTAGAATCACTTTAGCTCTAAGAAGGAAAATAGATTCCTTGTTGAATGTAGTTAAAAAAAAAATCTTTTTCAAAATATAAATTCTGACTCTCATGTAATATGAACACATGCCAAAAATATTGACATATTAATGAAGGAACAAGTAAAGTGTTAGAACTGGTACAAATGAGAAATACAGAGATTTATATTTTCAACTGCACAGGAATCATTGGCACAGGTGAAAGAAAAACAGGAATGTTCCTATTCCCATTAATTTTCTACTAGGTAATGTTTGTCTCCTGAGAGTGGTTTCATAGCTTGGTCAAAAACAAAAGTGCTTATCTCTATGGGACAGATAATCCTGAGACTCTACTTCAGAGTAGGTGCCTTAGAAAGGAGATCCAGGAATGTTTTTTCCCATTCTAAAGTCTTAAATTTTTCCTTACAGAATAATAGAGATAAACATCAATGTTTCTAGCAGCTCAATCCACAATAGTTAAACTATGGAGCCAACCTAGGTGCCCTTCAACAGATGGATTGTTAAAAATATGTGGTGTATATATATGATGGAACACTACTCAGCCTTAAAGAAGAATGAGATTATGGCATTTTCCAGTAAATGGATGGAGCTAGAGAATATTATGCTAAGCAAAACAAGACAATCCCCAAAAACCAAAAGCCAAATGTTTTCTCTGATATTTGGATGCTAATTCACAACGGGGGCAGTGCTAGGGAAGAATAGAGTTACTTTAAATTAGGTAGAGGGGAGTGAAGGGAGGGGAGGGCATATGGGAATAAGGACAGCAGAACGAATTAGACATTATTACCCTTTGTACATATATAACTATACAATGGGTGTGATTCTACATCATGTACAACCAGAAGAATGAGAAATTATGCTCATTATATATGATGTATCAAAGTGCATTCTACTGTCATGTATAACTAATTAAAATAAATTAAAAAGACTAGATAGAAAGATAAATAATAGATGACAGGTAGTATTTTTTATTTTGTTTTTGTTTGTTTGTTTACTTAGAGGCTGCTAATTTGTTTTCAACTGTTAATTAGAGAAAATTCACTTTTGGTAGTCAGGTCTCAAATATCTGTGCAAACACTAAGAACTCTCTAAGAACTCTACATAGATCTTACCCCTGACCAAGGCTCAGTCCTGTCCACGATGCCCTCCCCTGCCAACTTGCACACCCATCCAAATCAATACTGCATCTAATGGATTATTAATATTTACTGGAGGAATGGAGGTATAATTTTTTACTAAGTTGTTCTGCTTTGTTTGGGAACAGCTTGACTAGTCTAAAAACACTAAGTATTCTGTGGTTAGTTCTCAAATCACTTCAAGGTACATCTAATTCACTTACTCTAATAAAACATTTTAAATCAAAGTGTGTTGATTTTTCAGTCTTCTTTTTCTCAGGGAAATCAAAGTCATTTCCCTATCCTGTAGGAAGTTTGTCATATCCTCATTCTTTTCATTCATCTTAATTACCTGAGATATCTGTGTCCTCATTGAGTTAACACAGGTAGATAGTCTATTTTTGGTTTGGTTTTATCTATAATTACAGATTGTGAAACAAGTCATATTTTGGGAATATTATAATTAATCTAGGAAAGAGAGGGTGAATCCTAGTGGGTACTGGAAATGAAAAGTGTGATAATGACCAGAAATTCATCTAAAGCTTGAATAATGGGGAAAGTACAAATGGTATGAATCAGCTATAAAAAGGGCAAACTCTGCCTGGCAATAGTTTATTTCTGATCATGATTGTATTCCAGATGGATGGCAGTGGCCACTAGAGTTCTTTAATCCTTTTCATCAGTATCCATTTAATAATATCTTCAGGAAAATATATTAGTATTGGATCTGTCTTTTGTGTGGACTGCTTCCAAACTTTAAGGTGAATAATTGTAGATGCTTATTAAAACACAATGGAATCAGTTTTACTGTCATACCTCCTTTTTATTGAATTTTCTTTGAATTACAAATTATCCCTATGCGAAGGAATACTACCTCTATATTTTATTTAATGCAGCTAACCTGAATCTTCTTTGAAAGTCCTGTGGTGAATTTTGGTCAAAGCAATAGATAGCCTGGGGATATGCCTGTGGAATTGGTCTACATTCCAAGAAATACGAAGACATAATTACAGAGAGTGCAAAGGGAATTGATACAAGAGTAAGATGTCAATTCTCATCAAGTTCAAAATAGAAAAGGTATCTGCAAAATTGTAGCATCTTTTAAAAAGTACTTACAAAATATTTCTTCCCTTTGTCAGATTTTGGCTTCTTCAATAAAATGGAAGTGATCAGTATTATTTGATAGAAAATTGCATTTGCGATGACAAATGTCTTTTCAGATGCCTAACATTTCTTAGCTTCTCTCCAGTTACTAATTTGTCTCAATTTATTTCTTCATATGACTTAAAATAAAGTGAAGTGTGATGTTAATGTGTCTTCATTTTTCAATCTTGTGTTTGATCTATGAAATGTCACTTATATTTTTGAAACTGATTGCAAATTTCTCCTCCTCATCTTTTCTGGACTCATAGAAGCTTTGGAATTCTCATGTTTGTGGTGAGTGGCAAGTTATAGTTCACTAATAATACTGACTTTTAAAGGAATCAATCTATTTATCTCCTTTAATCTACATTTCCAATGGAGGGATGATTCAAGTAGATATGCACAGGTACACTCTGAACCTCGGTCCCTCCCCGTGAAGACACCCCTACGAAACCCACATGGGGTGGCCACATAAGCATCAGCAATGGGGTGCTTTCTGATGCACAACTGTCACAGAGAATGAACACTTTCCACATGGAAAGGGAGCTATTTCAGGCCACTAAACCTAGTACTTGTTCTATCCTTTATCGAAGTGTGGGAATTCTGGACACATACATTAACAACAGAGAGCAGAAGCCGGAGAATGTCAGCCTTAAAGAAGAATGAAATTATGGCATTTGCAGATAAATGGATAGAGAGGAGAACATCATACTAAGCCAATCCCCCCAAAAATCTGATAAATAGATGCTGATCCATAATGGGGGTGGGGGAAGCAAGAGAAGAATGGAGGAACTCTGTAGTGGGCAAAGGGAAGGGTGGAGAGGAGAAGGGGTTTAGGGATGGGAAAGGTAGTGGAATAAGACGGACCCTATGTACGGGTACAATTGCATGAATGGTGTGCCTCTACATTGTGTATAATCAGAGAAATGAAAAGTTGTGCTCCATTTGTGTACAACAATGAGTCAAAATGCATTTTGCTGTCATGTATAACTAACTATAACAAATAATAAATAAATAAATAAATAAATATCAGAGAATGTACAGGTCAGGAGAAGGGGAGCTATTTCTGGCATAATTGATGGTTTCAGTTAGCTTGTTACAGAGCATGTGTTGAAAGAGGATCAATCTTCCCGTTGTATAAACCAACCTTTATACCAAAGAATGGTGTAAGAAGGGTGAATTTTAAAGATCCAGTTGAGAACTTCTACTAAAGTCATATCCTTTGAGCAAATATAGTAGAAAATTTTCTATAGAATAACTCGTACTCAAAATGAAGTACTCCTTTTGACAAAGTATGGGAAATGGAATCAGCTGAGGAAATGATCAATGAATAATAAAGCCCATGGATGACATGATGAGGAGGACCCCAAGAGACAAGGTCAGAGGCATTACTCCAATGCTTGGGGAAGAGGGACAGAAAGTTAATGTTATAATCACATTATACTTTATATGTAATT
The DNA here is from genome assembly GCA_025594165.1 of Tamias sibiricus. Lineage (NCBI taxonomy): Eukaryota > Metazoa > Chordata > Mammalia > Rodentia > Sciuridae > Tamias > Tamias sibiricus. The sequence goes on along the minus strand of CM046663.1, from coordinate 133,964,722 downwards.
TGTTGGATTACCCAATTGGAACCCTGCATATAGCTCAGACCACAATAGGAAGTGTCTTTCATTCTTAGAAAACTATATTGCTATTGAGCTATAACTGACTGCAGTCAAGCTCTGGTTCCCAGTGTAGAGCATTCATGGTGTTAACATTGCCGGGCTGTGTTCTGCCTGGGGTGGCACACAAGTTCAGAGCCCACAATTGCACCTGAGATGATGATAAACAAGGTAGAGATGACCTCTGTCCTGATTATAAGTGGGGTCTTGGAGTATGTATGTTCCCATGGGAAAAGTGGTGGTCAATGCTTAAGAGTAATGACATCACTTATTCAAATAATCATTGTTTCAACTATTTGATCAGAAAAATTGGCCCAGTAGAAGTAAAGATGAAAAGAACTTATGGAAAGAAAATAAACATGGGAAAAACTTTTTAAAAATAAAATTTAACTGATGTATTAATATTTTTTACTAAAAAATAGTAGATTGGTTCTTTTTAACTTATTATAACAACAAATTATTTTTTGTGCTTCTAAATATACAAAAATATGAAATTAGGAGGCAAGAGCAAACAAAACAAAAGAAAAAAAAAAAAAATATCTCCTTTGCCCTTCAATCCTGGGAAAGCTCAAGGAAAATGGCATATCACCCAAACTCTGAAGCTACATGCCAGAGGCAGACGTGTTGTTGTTGTTGTTATAACTAAAGGAATTCCTTAACTGAAATCTTCAAAGATACTCTTTGGGATATCAGTCCCTCCACTTTATTTATCTTGTACTAGTTTCCTTGTTTTACATTACATTTTTGTTTTCATGATGTCGGGAATATTCTTATTCTAAAGTTATACTAAAATACCAAAAACATAGCAAGAAGTTCAGGTCCTGGAATCTACAGTGGATACTAATGGTACCCTTTGGTCTGCTCTCTGCACCCATCTTCAGCTTGCTCCTATTTACTTTGCTGCTAAATGCCCTACCTAAGACAATTACTTTTGAGAGAGGGAAGTGCCTGGGCCAGCCATGAGGTGGTAGCACAAAAATCTTAGCTTCCTTGCTGCAATGCAGAATCTAAATCTGAGGCTTTGTCTAAAGTCATGCTTGCCAGGTTTCTTGCTACTCTGTCTCACTTCCCTACTCCCTTGCCAATTTCTCCTGGGGTTTTCCTTCTTAATCCCATACGCTCAAATCCTTGGTTTAGGATCTGCTTCTGCGAGAACACTAACTAGAGCAGAGTTAGGAAACTCTGATTTGAAACCTGGTTATACTCAACAGCTGCGAAGTCTTGAAACCTATCAACCCCTATGCCTGTCATTGTCCTCCTCTCTACAAAATTCATCTCTTCTTGGTTTACAGAACCAATCACTAAGGAGCTGATGTATGTGAAGTACTTAGCTCAGGCCTCAGCGTGCTGCAAGTCTCAATAAATGTTAGTTGGATGTGAATATTTATTGGCATGGCCTGACTTTCATTATTTAAAATCGACAGTATTATTTTTAGTTTTTCCCCCGTTCCTCGCCAGCTGGTGTGCTAGATTCATATTTATTACATAGAATTTGTATGTCTTTTTCCTGAGTTATTTGGCTCTTATTCCCTTGTATTCTCATATTTAGCAGATTTGAGCACTGAGTAGAGAAGACAAGATTCTGTGGTCACAGTCCAGCAACAATGACCATCCCACATGGGACTGGATTACATGAATATCTCTCATCATTCAGCTCATGAAAATATATAAAATGAATTAACAGATGAACTAAAGAGGCCAAAAACATGTTTGTGTTTCAACAAAATGATGCCTTTCCCCTAATGCAAAGTACAAGGAAAATTTGGACAATTAGTTGGGATATTCAGGATCCACAATATGGCTCTTCACTTTGTTCTGAGGGATAGCAAAAAGAAAAAAAAAAAAAATCTTTATTTCTGAACTTGGCTTGGGTTCCGAATTCAGAGCCCTAAGAGCTGAAATACACTCTGAACTTTCTTTAGAGAAAATTAAATCCATTTTCCACTCTTGGAAGAGATGCATCTACCATAAAATATGGGCACCTGGACAGCACTCAGTGATTTATGATCCTTTAGCAAGTCACCCAGGCTCATCTGCATAATTATCTTTCCCTGTATCCTAGAGAAGCTGGAGACAAAAAAAAAAAAGAAAAAAAAACATTTAATATTCTGAGGTCATATGATTTGAAAGGGCTTAAGAAATCCTAGCAGCTTTCAAATGCCACAGTCCTTGAAGTAATAATGTGTTATGAGCATGGGTTTTTTAAATATGTAGGATTTGATGGCATTGATTTTTCATTTCTATTATAAACACTCTTCCCTTTATGAATTTTATTAGCATGCATTATTTGAATGTTATTTTTATTTACTTTCAGCTGTTGACAAAGAACTAAAAAAGAAAAGTTTTATGAACATAAAATTGCATTTAAATTGTTATACTAACAGTATGGAATAATGTTGCCCTTCGAAAAGATAAAAGCATTACACTTTGAAAAAAATCATCACAAGGCCAAGTTACAATGCCTAAGTGGTCTTGCCTTCAGTGATGGAACCCACAACAATGGTAGAAAACAAACATTTGGTGTTGCTATTATTTTTCTGGATTACTTCAATCTTATGCACAACACAAAATTGATGGGGTTCTGATTTGACCATTTTTCTCTACTGTCCAGCCAAACTTCAACATTTTCTCATAAGGCCAGAAGTATCCTGGTGTGACCTAAGCTGTGCCTATTCCAACTTCATCACCCTGGCTTTGATCATTTTCGCCTTTCCCAGATCTTGTAAAGACTCAGCAGAGTTGAGTGATGACCTAGGAGCTGGAGACATCATCCAGAGTCAGGATAGACATGTGGACAAAGTAGCAGGATCAGATTTAGGAAGAACTATGGTTCAGAACCTTCAGGTTGAACTCCAAGAATCTGTGGCCACTTAGGAGACCAATTGCTATTGCCATTTTGATGGGACTTGAGAAGAAATAACCATGTCAATGGAGAGTGAAATCATGAGTCTTTCCTTCTACTTGGCTTTGTTTGGTGTAGTAAGAATCATGTTATTCTGTAGAAGGGGCATAGTCTTCAGAATATAAACACACCAGCATTCAGATTACACCTAACCCATCTCAATTACATGACTGTGAGAAAATTGCTTGAGTTCCTTGAGGGTTTCTGTAGCAATCAACTGAGAAAAACATGAAGATTTTAGCAGTGTAAGTGTTTTGGATTTAGAAAATACTCACATCCATGTAGTTGATTTTCCTTGTTTGGCCATCAATAATGGATGGGTGTTGCAATGTTGCTATGGAAAATGAAGAAGTTATTCAGAATCAAGTCCTAGATATAGCTCATTTTAACTTTTTCATGTATATAATGGACAGACTCTGGGTATAATAGGTGCTTTCACACATTTGACCTTCTTAAACTTTGGAGAAAGTGATGACAAGAAAATGATAGTGGCACTGTTTAGTACAGTAATTTGAAACTAGCAACATTTATTGAGCAACAACTCTGCCACACACTAAGCACACATTCTATTTTATTTTCTCTGTATTCCAAAAACACACACACACACACACACACACACACAGAGAGAGAGAGAGAGAGAGAGAGAGAGAGAGAGAGAGAGAGAGAGCAGGTACTATTATCTAAAGAATAGAAAGTTGAGGATTCCAAGGCAATACAAATAATAAGCTCAAGAACAGGTATTCAGAAAGAATATATAAATTAATCTGTGCCCAGAATATGTGCTGCCCACCCACTTAAATGAGTGATGACCACTAGCCTTGTCTGAAGGTGATGATTATGATGTGGACCTAGCCAGAGTTTCTATGTCTAGTTGCTTCACCATCAGAATTTCCTACCAGTAAATGTGCCAAGCAAAACTGGGTCCATGTTATATGGAAGACTGGAACACATTTCACAGGATGATCTTCACATATCAAGAGGCTGCCAGCTCAGGTTAACAACTTATACGAGTTTCTAAGGTTGTAATATTGTTAGGTGTTATAGTGACAAGAAGACTACAACCATGGGAAGGGGTTGGTAGCAAACTTGTGAGGAGGCAGTGACACATGGGCCAGGAATGGTCAGATTAATGAGGTATATGACTCTCAAAATTTATTGTCAATCCATTATCAAAGAGCTTAGTTGCCATGGAAGGAAATATTAATATTTTCGTCCAAAGTGAATGTTCAATTGTTTATAAGGTCCTATTTCATATCCCATTTTATAGTAAATTTTGCAGAAATATTTTCAGAACTGACATTGATATAATATCTGTTATAAAATCCTGAGCCCCATCATGATACATGGTCAATCAAAGAAAAATCACCAGCTAATAGAAGTAGTACTCAAGGCCAGAAAATCTGGGCCTCCCTTTACCTCTTACATGAGCAAACTTCCTAACCCTGAGAAAATTTCTTGTCATATCTTATCTTTAATTATCTGATTTGTCAAGGAGTAGATGGGTAAGTTAGATGACCTCTAATGTACTTTCCAATTTTTGTACTCTGTGGATCTCTGGTATTTCTTTATTAGAATTGTCCTCATCAAAGTAGAAGCTCATTGAAAGGCTCAAAAATTGGTATTTCATAGGTATTATTCTTTGCAACTATGGCCAGTGGAAACATAACTGGTTTGCAATGGAGTTAATTTCATATGCTGAAATCCTGACTGCCAATTGATATTAGGTGGTGGAGACCTGGGAATTTAATGAGGTCCACCAGTAGAGCCATCAAGATTAAGATTAGTGCCCTTGAAAAGGAACCCCAGAGATCTCGCTCCCATCTCTCCACTATATGAGGCCACAATGAGGACATGGCTGACTGCAAGCCAGAAGATAGCCCTCACCAGAACCTGGCCATTTTGATACCCTAATCTTGGACTTCCAGCCTCCAGAACTCTGAGAAATAAACTCTTATTCTTCATAATCCACCTAGTCTATGGTACTTTTTATAGCAGCCTGAACCAAGACATGGATCATTCTCTTAGGAGACTGCAGAGAGCTTTTGAAAATTGCAGTTCTGATGTAGAACTAGGATATTTCAGTAACTGAAACACCAAGCAGAAGTGGGAGGGTGAAAATCAAGATGAAGTTGAAGAGGAAAAGCCCGGGAAGTGAGAGGCCAAACAGGAATAAAATGGGAAGGGTAAATGGCATAAGCAGAAGAAGGAGGAAGAAAAGATCAGGAGGTAAATTGATAGAAAAAAGTAGATAAAGAGGAAGAAAAAAATAGGTCCAGGAGGATGTGTCCATAATTAAAGCCCTGGAGCCCTGGAAAATTCAAGTGGAATTCCAGGAAACCACTGGTACCTGGTAGCTCCTAGCCGAACCTCCAATGGTTAGCTCTCCCTTGAAGGTAAAGCCATCACTCCCTAGCCAAGCCCTGAGAGCAAAGCACCTGGCAACACACACACACACACACACACACACACACACACACACAATTATAGGCATGAAATGAATGTCTCATGAGTGCTATAAACTATGTGTACAAGGAATAAATTTTATCACACTCACAAATTAATTGTAGACTCAGCAAATGTTCATGATAATTTCCTATGGGCCAGCTGCTGTGCTAGGGAGTCTCACATGCATTATCTACTTTAAGCAGAGAGTGTTCTTTATCCCATGAGCTGCGGGAGAAATGGTTAGTAGAAAGGATTCATCTCTTTCCTCCTCTGGCTCCCTCATTAATGGCTGCCTCCCAAGCTGACTTTTATAGGGACTTATTTCAATCTAGACAGTTTTGCAATACTTGTATTCTAAATTCAATAGATTCCCCTTATAATTTAAGATAGCTCAAGTTGCTGTGAGATAAACACCAGAACCTCAGTTGGTTAACACAATGTCAGAGTATTTGCTTCTTGTGCAATAGCCCAATACTGGTGTTGGGTGGGCACCTTCCATGCAGTGACTCCTGAATGCTGGCTCAGTCTGCCTGCCAGCTCTGCCATCTTCAGCACCAGGTTTTCAAGCATGCTATCAAAGGGGAAGGACAAAACTAGGAAGGCACAGTTGCTTCTTAATAATAATGTTCCAGAGAATGCGAAGCACTTACTCTACTCACATTTCACTGACAAGAACAAGTCACGTATCCATGCCTAGATGTAGGCCTAACGGGTGGATATGGGGGTGATTGGTGAAAACTGAGTATCAGCACCTTCCCAATGATTATTCCACATGGTGGAAGAGGGGCTTGAATCTTGGTGGATGGCAACCCATATCTTTCACTTGCCCAGTGTCATCCTTGGAGAAAAAGGAGGACAGTAAAACAGCATGTTGCCAGTTACAGTGGTACATGCCTATAATCACAGCAATTTGGGAGACTAAGGCAAGAGGATGGCAAGTTCAAGACCAGCCTTGGCAATTTAGCAAGACCTCTTCTCAAAAATTTAAAAAAGTATAAAAGGGACTGGGGATGGGGATGTAGCTCAGTGTTAAAGTGCCACTGGATTCAAGTACAAAAAACAAAAAGGAAAAAACACTATGTCCCCAAAGCACTCCCTCTCTAGTCCCAAGCAAGAACCTAGACAAGTAAAGAGTACAATGAGAATGAGTATGGATTGGAGTGTTCAGATACATATTATCTCAAAGGATGCTGCCTTTCTCTCTTGTATGCTGGGAATAAGGGCAGCTTAGTATTATCTGTAGAAAGTTGCTTACTTGCATCCATGCCAAGTTCTTTGGGATGCCAGTCACACAATGGGACAAAGAAGGCTGAGCAGGTAATGTCTTTGCTTCTGAGGCTAAACTTATAAAACCCCTCTCACTGTGGTAACTTGTTCAGAATTAAAGACACTGGGAAAGGACAAGTGCCACTCATCCAGCCAGCTGCCATTGGACAGAGGGTGGTAAGGGCTGGAGTTGGTATTTTCTGGGGTAACCTCATGATAGATGGAGGTATTACTTTTTTATTATTAACAAGATTTATTTAGCTCACAGTTTTTTTATAATAGTAGTATGCATTATAATTCATAATAAACACATAGAGCATCTTTTTACATAACACTGTTTGTATACGATGTATATTCGTACCATTCAAATCTTCAATCATGCATTTAGGATAATGACATCCATCTTATTCAACCACCTTTTCTTTTTTTCCCCTCCATCCCTTGCTCCCTTCTTCCCCTCCCTCACCTTTGACCTTTCTAGTGTTCCTCTAATCCTCCTGTGTACCCCAACCCAACACCACTGTGAATCAGCCTCCTTATATCAGAGAAAACATTCGGTATTTGGATTTTTGAGTTTGACTAACTTCACTTAGCATTATATTCTCCAACTTTATCCATTTACCTGTGAATGCCATTATTTTATTTTCTTTTATTGCTGAGTAAAATTCCATTGTGTATATGTACCAAATTTTCTTTAGGTGAAGAACTGTGAGGTCCTATCTGTCCTGTCACCACTAGACCTTCCCCATAAGCATTTTTCAGTAAGCCTTATACCTTGCATACCATCTCTGAGTACTTTATTTGGACTATCAGCAACCTATCCTATTTCCTAGCATAACTAGGCTGTGGTAGGAATGTGCTATCTTCAGTAAAAAGAGTAAGTCAATGATTTTCAATCTGGATTCAGGTACTACCAAAAGATATACATAGAAAATTAATTTTACTTGCAAGGTTTTTTTTTTTCCTATTAAAACAAAGATACATTCTAGATTGCTTGTAAGAGTCACATGCCCTTTGAAACTAAAACACGAGGTTTCAAGGGAAGGACATATTTCCATCATCACACACACATACATAGAGCATCTATCCTCCTATGCTGTGCATGGAAAAGTTTGCAAAATACTTTAAAAAAGGAGGGGGGGGGCTCAAGAGTATCTGTGGAGTTCCTGCCTCAAAAGATATTTATTTGACTATAAAACTTGGAATAGACAACATTAGTCCTAAAAACAAAATTTTTCCCAAGAGAGAAAAATATTCATCAAAGTTGGCCTAATTCATGTTTGCAGATCACAAGAGAAAGTTTTGCTATAATCTGTAATATGAAGAGGCACCAAGGAGAAACAGGTGAAAAAATTTTCTGTTTCTGGAAAGTGGGGAAGCCCCCTCTATCCCTTCTTCTTCCTAGACCCCTTGAAAGAGAAGATCTGATATAACAAGCCCAGATGTATTGTAGGTAGAGGAAAAATATGACCAAAAGGGACTTGATCCCCTGTTCCTGAGAGGAAGCAGCTTCAGTAGAAGCAGCTACAACAGAGTCATGGTGTTGGTGGGGTGGGTGGGGAGTGGTTATGGCAGATAGAGCACTACAGAGAGGACACCAGAAGCTTCCATGGCCACATGGGAGACATCCAGGTATCTGGTCATTCTGAGGCAATAAATATGCCCAAGGAAGAGTCACCAAAATAGGGCAGTGAGGGCCTCAAGGTCAATGTGCCTGATCAAAGCCTTAACAACAGGAGCTGCTTGAGTTTCCAGGGAATGTTGCCAGTGTCAAAAGAATAGAATATGATTTTCACCAGCCACACACATCAGATAGAAGCTGGTGACACAGTGACACTGAAGGACAAGGACATCTCAGCCAGAGATCAGTAAGAACTACAGAGCAACACAAGGACCCATGCACCCAAAAGCTGCCCGTGTCTTCCCAGGGTTTGCTGTTCCTCCAGATTCTGTTTTGGAGAGGAAGAGTATTGGGGTGAACATTTGAAAGGCAAACCTGGTGATGAGATGAACTTTGAAACCATTTAATCCTAGCAGAGACTGAGATACATTGAATTATCAGGATCATGTTTCTTCCCACAACTCCCAACCCTTTCTGAAGGAAATACTTCTGGCTAAGGTAACTACAATATGTGTATGTGGGTATGTATGTGTATGTGTGCATTTTCTCAGTTCTCCATTTTGTTACTAATAATTGATAAACCTTTAGACAATTTTCAGCTTCTGCATTTCTTATAAACAATGAAATAAAAACAATTCTATGGGAAAACAGAGGACAAAGGTTCTGTGGTTGGAATGATGTTGGTACCCCAAAGATTCACATGCTTGGAATTTGTTTGCCAGTCTGACCATGTGGGAGCTGACAGAAGCTTTAAAATGTAAGGCCTTCAAACAGTTGTATGTAAAAAGATGCTCTATACATGCACTATGAATTATACATATTAAAAATTATAAAAATAAAATTTAAAAAATATGAAAAAAGGGAAAAAATGTAAGGCCTTGTCAAGAGCCATCTTTCCGCTGTGTGTGGACAATATCACACATTGCAGCCTAATGGATAGAAGAATCTGGTGTTTGGGAACTTCCAGTGGACATTTCCTCTGGTTGACTGCCCAAACACATTGTGAGCCCTAGTCAGCTCTGCCAGGTCCCACACAGCACCTGACATGGGGTGACCTGTTGCAGCTGCAGAGCCCCTCTGAGATGGGTGTGACCTGCCAAGATGCCAATCAACCTGCTGACTGCAAGACATCACAAGGCAAGACTCCACCCCTGAAGCCTTATCCCTGTCTTTGATATACCCCCTTTAAACAAACCATGGGAGCCATTTTCTAATTGTCTAGCTCCAGCTGCTGTGTGGACTGGACCTATCAGGGGCTCCACCTTATGAAACTGTCTTTTTTACTTTGTTTTTTGTTCTTCACTAATTATTCTAGAATTTAATTTCTTAGGTGGCTTCCATCCTCCTTGGCAGGAAGAAGAATCCCCTAATGAGGCACTGGCTGCCTCCCCATAAGGCCTAGTGCAGGTCATTTGGGGCGCTGTCCTTAGATGAGAGTGTGGGTCCCATGGAATACATTTTGTGAGAGCAAGTTGTTATAAAAGCCTGGGCCTGACCCCCGAGTCTCTCTCTGGCATCCCATCTGGCTGTATGAGCTCCTCCTCACACAGACACTCCTGCAATAGTGTGATGCAGCCAAAAGGGCCCTCTCCAGCGCTGAGCCAATGCCATTTCCTTTAATCCTCCTAAGCTGTGAGCTAAATAAACCTCATTTCTTATAGTCTATATCAGGTATTTCATTTTAGTTACAACAGATGGATGAATACAAGTGGATATGGTAAAATGGAGAAAGAAACAACTTTCATATTTAATACATTAACTGTAATCAACTGACTCCTCCAATTTCTTTGCAAAAAGGAATAAAATCCATGCAAGAACAACCCAAGCCTTGTAAGACTTTAAAAAGAAGCTTATAGCAATTGTCTTTATGAAGGTTATATTGACCATAAAATGTCCAATAGAAAATTTTATATTACAAAAAAATTCTTACAGATAAACACACACACACACACACACACACACACACACACACACACGGTGGCTGATGATCACTTTCAAAACAAAACAACTTAAATAAGCTAAAGGAAATTCCAATTCTAGCAATGGATTTCCATCTTGCCCCATTAGATTGCAAGAACAAGGTTAAATAAAATGAGGCTTACATATGGCACATTAATCTTAAATTTGTTGTTAGTTTGGATTGTGTATTTATTTTGGCAAAATGTTATTTTTTTCCTCATGCACTGAATAGGATATCAGTTCCAAACTACAACCAGGCCAGTACTGATGATGCAAAGAGGGACAATTTTGAGTTACCACATCCATAAAATTGCCCCAATTCTTTCATTTTTCTGAGGGGCTTAATTTTACTTGACTAGATTATCATTAATCTTCCTGCTCTAGGAATCTACTTTATTAGGATTCACATATTATAGTGAACCTTTTCTAAGGAGGAAACTGCTTCTCTTTACATATTTCAACCTTATCAGCTTGTTTGAAGGGTAATTTAGTTTCTTCCCTGTCTAAAGTGATCCATCAGATATGAACTGTTGACACTAGGTGCTGTCAAGTTATTCAAACCAGATTAGTCATGGGGTCAGCTTGCCAATGTGGAAGCATCAATTGACTGCTTGACAATTTTCCTCAACACCTCCCCCCCAAATGATCAATGCCCTATCATGCTGAAAAAAAAAATCTATAAAAATGTCTTGTGGACTGGGATTGTGGCTCAGCGGTAGAGTGCTCGCCTAGCGCGTGGGCGACCCTGGTTCGATCTTCAGCACCACGTACAAATAAAACACATTGAATAAAACGCATTGTGTACAACTAAAGCAAATAAATAAAAATATTTTTTTAAAAAAGTCTTGTCAGTTGTATAATGCTATTGGGGCCATATGGACTAGTGGGAAGGATGGAGAGCATAGCTTTGCACTCAAAATTCCTTGCATCTTATTGCACAGATTTTAGGCAATCATCCAGGATCCTAAAAGCAACTGTGCAATTAAGTTCCCATAAGATCTATAAGCCTACATATTTTTTCCAAAGATGCCTCTTGTGCTTTTCTGTTGTCACCCTGTCCTTGTGTTCCCCTACATTCGTGACTAATAAAATAAGAACTTATGGCTGAAGTGATAAAGATATGCAGCCACATAACACAGAGTGCAACTGCTGTTGCTTTAATCCTATTACACTGCTTTGAAGATTCCCTATTGCTCTTTAGCGGGAAATATTCTTAAAGAAGGAGGTTGACCTTTTCCAAATATTTTTGAGAATTCTGCCAAGTACTTCCTATAATCCAAATGTTTACTAGTTCCAGAAGCTGTAGGTCCTAGACAAGATCACTTAATCTTTAGAAGCCCTCAGGTCGATGATGTCACACCGATAAACCAAACTACTGCAAATACTCCCCTTTTGTTTCCAGTATCTCCTGGAATCTCTGCTGACCTCACTACACTTTTGAGCTCTGTGTCTGGTAAGAAGGCGCAGGACTTTGTGTCTTGGGGGGGTGCCTCTTTCAGAGGAGTTTCCTCCAACAGATCTATGGAGATTTTACTGAAATAGCTCTCTCTGGTCTGGGTCCCATAAGAACCCAGAGGCAGGAAGGCTGGCTGTTAGTTTTGTCAAGCACTGGGAGAAACTAGCAGGAACTTATTTCTGACATAACTACAAGGGAATCCATACAGATTGTGGAAGGACTTTTGATGGACACCATGGAATGCAAATATATATGTAGTATGTATTACATCACCCTGTTACTTATTCAAGATGTGCCAGGAAAATGTTTACACAAAGTTGCATAGTGTGAAAGATGAGGCTGCAGATTTGTGGAACAGTTGAATCACTGGAGGATGATATCCCCGGCCATCCATGAAAATGAGTGCATCTGGGACTTATGTGATCAGCTGTGAATGACAAGGAAGTTTTGGATCATCTCTGGCTCTAAGGCAGTCTGTTCCTGGTGCTTGGTTGGACAAAACCCAAATTCTTTTTCTGCACATAACTCACATCACAGAGGGACAGTGTGGGCCTGGGGAAGTTAAAACTGAGGTGGACTTCCACCCTGTACCTGTAATGAGAACATTCTGATCTAGGTGCTGCTGCTCACTCCACCCAACCTGATGTGCCTATGTCCATGTGTGTGTGTGTTGTGTGTGTTGTGTGTACATTCTTCTAATTTTTTCTTCTAGGAATAGATTTCCAGTCCCCTCCTCGTTTTGACCTTTCTGCAAACCTTTCTCTAGTATATCCAATTTTTCCTCCTGACGTGACCAGAGTCTATTTGTGACTGTTGAAGAGATTATGAATTAGGCAAGTAAGGCTCTCTTCTTGTCCATAAGATTCTGTTATGTTAATATCTAATCAGTCAATAAGTATTTCTTTGACATCATTTATACTGTCCATGTGGTAAACCTCATTGGCAAAACCAAGGAATAGAAGGTGTGGTCCCTGCCCTTGAAAAATCTATAGCCTACTTGAATGTTTTAGAACCAATACAAGGGAACACTTGATTAAATCTCTAGGATTGTTAGAAATAAGCCCCAAACAGGGTTTTTTTTTTTTTTAATTTTTTTATTATTTATTTACTTATTCATCATGCACAAGTATAGTATCTTTTTACATACAACTGCTTTGTATACAAAGTATATAAGTACCATTCAGATCTTCAATCATGCATTTAGGATAATGATATCCATCTCATTCAACCACCAATTTTTTTCCAACCCCCCCCCTTACTCCCTCCCTCCCCTCCCTTTCCGTTGACCATTCTAGTGTTCCTCTGATCCTATGTACCCCCTTCCAACAACTCTGTGAACCAGCCTCCTTATATCAGAGAAAACATTCGGTACTTGGATTTTTGAGATTGACTAATTTCACTTAGCATTATATTCTCCAACTTCATCCATTTACCTGCAAATGCCATTATTTTATTCTCTCTTATTGCTGAATAAAATTCCATTTTGTATATATACCATATTTTCTTTATCCACTCATCTACTGAGGGGCATCTAGGTTGGTTCCATAACCTAGCTATTGTGAATTGTGCTGCTATAAACATTGAAGTGGCTGTGTCACTGTAATATGCTGTTTTTAAGTCTTTTGGGAATAGACCCAGGAGTGGGATGGCTGGGTCATAGGGTGGTTCCATTCCCATTTTCCCAAGAAATCTCCATACTGCTTTCCATAGCGGTTGCACCATTTTGCAGTCCCACCAGCAATGTATGAGTGTGCCTTTTTCCCCACATCCTCTCCAACATTTATTGTTGTTTGTGTTCTTGATAGCTGCCATTCTGACTGGAGTGAAATGAAATCTTAGAGTAGTTTTGATTTGCATTTCTCTAATTGCCAGTGATGTTGAGCATTTTTTCATGTATTTGTTGATTAATCGTGTATCTTCTTCTGAGAAGTGTCTTTTCAATTCCTTAGCCCATTTATTGATTGGGTTATTTGCTTTTTTGGTGTTAAGTTTTTTTAGTTCTATATACATTCTAGAAATTAGTGCTCTATCTGATGTGCATGTATTAAATATTTGTTCCCAATTAGTTGGCTCTCTATTCACCTCACTGATTGTTTCTTTTGCTGAGAAGAAGCTTTTCAGTTTAAATCTATCCCATTCATTAATTCTTGGTAATAGTTCTTGTGCTACAGGATTCTTATTAAGGAACTTGGGGCCTAATCCGACATGTTGGAAATTGGAGCTTACTTTTTCTTCTATTAGGCGTATTGTCTCTGGTCTAATTCCTAGGTCCTTGATCCACTTTGAATTGAATTTTGTGCATGGTGAGAATTGAAAGCATTCCCTCTAAAAACTGGAACAAGACAGGGATGCCCCCTCTCACCACTGCTATTTAACATAGTACTGGAAACTCTGGAAAGAGCAATTAGACAGACGAAAGAAATTAAAGGGATCCAGATAGGAAAAGAAGAGCTCAAATTAGCACTATTTGCTGATGACATGATAATCTACCTAGAAGACCCAAAAAACTCTACCAGAAAACTTTTACAACTAGTAAATGAATTTGGCAAAGTAGCAGGATACAAAATCAATACCCATAAGTCAAAGGCATTTTTGTACATCAGTGACAAAGCCTCTGAAAGGGAAATGATAAAAACTACGCCATTTACAATAGCATCAAAAAAAATAAAATACCTGGGAATCAACTTAACGAAAGAGGTGAAAGAGCTCTATAAGGAAAATTATAGAACACTAAAGAAAGAAATCATAGAAGAACTCAGAAGATGGAAAGACCTACCTTGCTCTTGGATAGGTAGAATCAATATTGTCAAAATGTCCATACTACCAAAAACATTATACAGATTTAATGCAATTCCAATCAAAATCCCAATGTCATTCTTCAAAGAAATAGAAAAAGCAGTCATGAAATTCATCTGGAGAAATAAGAGACCCAGAATAGCCAAAGCAATCCTGAGCAAGAAAAGTGAAGCAGGGGGCATCACCATACCGGACTTTAAATTATACTATAGAGCAATAGTAACAAAAACAGCATGGTATTGGCACCAAAACAGACTGGTGGACCAATGGTACAGAATTGAGGACACAGAGACTAATACATATAATTTCAGCTATCTTATATTAGACAAAGGTGCCAAAAATGTACAGTGGAGAAAGGATAGCCTCTTCAACAAATGGTGCTGGGAAAACTGGAAATCCATATGCAACAAAATGAAATTAAACCAAACAGGGTTTTAAAGAAGTAGAGTTTACTGTGATTATTATTTTTTGGAGTGATCAAAAAATATTTTCAAAAAAAGGAAGAGACTTGAGTTTATCCATTAAAATCAGGTATTGGTTTGATGTATACTGAATCATGTAGAAGAATGCAACTTGAGGAATGCATTAGTTTGGGAAGTGGCGGAACTCAATGAGATGTTGTCCTGCTTAATGATGTGTAAAGAACCAGTGTGGTGGCAAAAAGAAGAGAAGAGCAGCAATCCTGGTCCCTTCTCCTTACTCCTTGCCCTTCCTCCACTCTGCACTGTGGAAGGACTGGCAAGAAATTAAAAGGTAGTATTAAAACAAACAAACAAACAAAAGAACCCAAGTTAATTTTCCCTCTACTTCACTGTCTTGGCCATTGTCTCTTCTATGTCTCTGTCTTTTGCCACATAGGCCTACTGTGGGCTCCAACTTTCTTGCGGGTGGTCTATCCCCTATGCAGTAGCAAGCCTAACTTCTTTCTTTGCCCAACCCCACCTCTATCTCAGGTTGGTAGAATCTTCTTAGTGGTGTGAATTTCTGAGTGGTTTTACTGCTCCTTATATAGATTTTTGGCTTCATCACTAGTGATATCAATTTCACTTGTTTAATTTTAAATACAGTATTTTGTTGATTTATGTAGAGGGTAATGGATAGAAAACTTCCTGCAAAAAAGTCAATAGAATTTGTGATTTGATTGTATATAGGAATTAAAGATGAAAGCTAGTAAGATATGACTCCAATCTCTTTATAGTCAATCATTTTCAGTGATAGAAAACCAACTTAGAACAGTAAGAAATTAAGACTCCTATAGGCTTTTCACCAAGAAGCTAGCAAGAGTTGTTGTATCTATGGAAGTCATCAGACCCATACTTTGAGCAGATTGCTTTTTTGGAATGTTGTAGTTGTTGCTATTCTCAATGGTTTAAACAATGTAGCAAAATGTCTGGTTTCCCAAGATTAACACAAACAAAACCAAAAGAGCAAGGATGAAGAGAAATGGTGTAAGACACAAGAGACAATAAGAAGAAACTTGGCAGTGCTGGAAAGAATTACCTCCAGACCAGGGTTGCCAAATCATGGCCAGCAGGCCAAATCTCCTGGCTTACTGATTTTATTAATAAAGTTTAGTGGAGGCAAAGCCACACTATTTGTGTATGCATAGCCTGTCGCTACTTTTAAGCTATGTGGCAAGAAAGTTGAATTCTTGTGAAAAGACCATCTCTCTCTCAAAGCCCAAGATAGGTGTCCTCTTACCCTTTATAAAAGTTGGCTGATCCCTATTTAGTAGGAACTCCAATCCCCATTTTTCAAAGCAGAATTGATCCAACTCACATCTACACTCTTGTGGCTCTTTTTATAGAGGGTTTTATGACACTGATGATAACACAGCCCTCTTCATTCCTGAGATTGTCCCCATGATCACAGTCTCCCCTCTGGATAATAGCAAAAACCACCTTACAGACACATTATCTAGCCCCATGCATAAACTGCCAGAGCAATCTTTTAAAAACATGAATCTGGCTACTTTATCACTCAACACTCCCCATCAGCTCCTGCCACACTTAGGATAAAATTCTAACACTTTTTCATGATCTTGAGGCCCCTGCCTACACCATCTCCTGTGTCTTCCTGCTCCAGCCAGGCAGGCCTGATTAAGGTGCTTCTAACAGGTCAAACTTGTTCTTCTCTGAGGGCTTTCATAATCGTTGCACTTTAAAAAAAAAAAAATCCTTATTCAGATCCTCACAGCTGGCCATTTCCTGATGCTCAGATCTCAGCACAGATGTCACCCACTCCAAGAAGTCATCCATGCTAATCCCAGCTTTAGTACTGCCCACTGGAATAATCCCTGCTCTTTAGCTCTGCCCTCTCTCCTCACTTTGTATCAAATCACCCTAATATATTTTTTTAGGTACCATCATAGTACCATCGGCCATCTGCAATTGTGTCTTTTCATATTCACTGTTTTCCACATTACAACGCAAACTTCACCAAAGCAAGGACCTTGTCTCTTGGATTTATGGTTGCACTCCCAAAGTCTAGACTCATTTCTTACACTTCAGTTGTTGTTATGGATTTATTGAATAAACACATTAATGAATTGTATAAGTATTCATTTATTTGTATTTTACCCCAACCAAACTTTAAGTTCTTAGAAGCCAAGGATCATGCAATTGTGAAACACTTTGCATACCATATGGTACTGGAAATCTAATTAATGTATTCAATAAATGTCTATCAAGCAAATAATTTTTTCTTAAGGAAGTTATTGAATAAAGACAATGAAAACTCATATAATCACAAAAAAACTGGTGTTTTTATCCTAGAAACAGGCAATTGAATTAGTTTAAACATGAAGGTATTCTTATGAGATTACAGATAATGATAGTACTGAGCTTCACAAGTATCAAAAGAGTTCAGATAATGATCATGGTTCCAATTTACCTTATGGGCCAATTAGTTTTGTCTTCTAACTACAACAAACATCAGCAAATATCGCTGGTTTGTTTGTGCTGGTATATACTCATCAGGGTAAAACCTACAGAGCTGTCATCTGCATGAGTAGTGCCTTTCAGACACAGTCATGGACTTAAATATCTGACAGTATTACGATGAATCAAAATATAAAAAATAAATGTCAACGTCTTCCAAGTTCTTTTTTTTTATTTTTGATAACACTAATCATGTGCTTTTGTTAATGCAGATTTGGCTCAAGATAAAGAATAGACAGATGAGTGTCATAGTCTTTTCCTTTCTAAGGAAATTTACATCTTGAATAAAGAAAGAAATCCATCTTTGCAGGTGCAAATTCACTCAAAATCAGCTCTCCAAAATCAAAGTTTTTACAGGTTTGAATGCTCTGCCTCAAGATCGATTTCCAGCTATTGAAAAGCTAACCACAAATGGAGGCCAAATGGATCCTGATTCTATAAGAAATGGAAACTTTGAAAGAGCTGATTACACACTGCCCCCACACACATGTCCAGATCTGGTGCAGTTTTGTGCCAGTGCTTGGAGTTAGGCAGTGGGCAAATGTGTCACTTGGGGAGGCAGCTGTCAGGCCTGGCAGGGCACAGTCATGTTGCAGGTCACAGCACTCCAGCATCTGCTCCTCAGCTTTGCAGATCCAGGAAATAGAATGTGTCAGTGTACTTGTAGTTGATTAATCCCTG
The DNA here is from genome assembly GCA_025594165.1 of Tamias sibiricus. Classification (NCBI taxonomy): domain Eukaryota; kingdom Metazoa; phylum Chordata; class Mammalia; order Rodentia; family Sciuridae; genus Tamias; species Tamias sibiricus. The sequence goes on along the minus strand of CM046663.1, from coordinate 133,946,606 downwards.
GGAATTTACAAAAGACTCATGTAAAAAGCAGAGTGCCAATTTAGCAATTTACACTAAGAAATGTAACTGCCATGTGGTCCAGAATGTTTATGTCAGCAGGAGAATGCAGCCCCGTAATGACACGAGGAGGTAAATCATGAGCAGAAGTTTGCTGGGTGAGCACAGAAGGAGCAGGAGGAGGAAGCTGGATGACCTTAAACACCAGTGTCATTTAGGCCTGGAACATCCATCTCCAAATTGAAATTTACTTGCCAACAAGGCAGGACACTTGAATTTGCTGGTCAGTGCTGGAAACACAATTCTTGCTCACTGGGCTTCCTTTTTCTAGATTTTTTTTTCTTTTTGCCAAACACCCACACACTCTCTTTTCACATATATTAATGTCATCAAATAGAATACATCTGTCTTCTTTTTTTTTCATCTGTCTTTATATTCAATTGGATCTCATTATAAATAGCAAGGAGCTGATATTTATTGAGTGGTAAAAAGGACTAGAGAAATGGTAGCAATGCTATAGTCAATTCTGTTACAACGTTCGTTTTGAAAACATAAATTTGTTCCAAAATGATTGACACATTAAGCAACAATTTGAACATCATGCAAATTTCATTTGCTTATATGCAACTTTTTTTTTTCTGCAAGAAATGTTAGGCAAATACAGAAAATTGCATTCAGCCAAAACAAACTGCTAAGGAGTACGTGAAGTGCACCACGCATGCACCACGCATACACCACACATACACCATGCTTACAATTCAAATATCTACCTGCTGCCTCAGTTCTTCACATTTGGTTTGAGTCACCTTCATCCATATCCGACATTAGAACATTTTAGCCAATAATCCTCCTTCTACCACTCCACAGTAACACACAAACTGCAACCCTTCTGACACCTAGCTCCACAAGCTAACTCTAGTCATGTTTACCATGGGTTTATGTGTTTCCTAACCACTCGCATATGTGAAACAGCACTACCATTTTCATGAGGATCCTATTCCCCTCTCCTTTTAAAAATGCTATCACTGATGTTTTCACATTGTTCTTCTAGCCCCCATTTTTCTCATAAATCTTGTGGCTTTATTATTATGTGATTTGGCATAGCACAGTGATTTTTAGAAGGCGTGTGTTATGCTATAGCATAAATGACTGTACCTCTTTATCTTACTTAATTCTTATGAAAACTAATCTTTCTTCATATAGAAATTCAAGGAGTTGGAGTAATGTACCCAGGAAGAAATACCTGTAAGTGGTTTAGCAAAGACTCAAGCTGTCTGCTATGACATCCTGTGAAAGCCCAGGGTGCCTGACTGATGTAGAAGCCAGCTTGTCTTTGAAGGTGGTTTTCACTGTGAGCTAACAATAGCCATCACCCACTCAGAGGCATTGTAATGTGGGAGCCTCCCTGCCAGGGTTCAGATCCTGACTGTCATTTATGACCTGTGTGACAATGGCAAGTTACTAATGTGGCCTATTTTTACAATATGACCCCAAGAATCTCTTTCCTTGCACCCTTGGCTTTTGCAGTGGGATTCACCCCTTAAATCTGGTCTGGCCTTGTGACTTGCTCTGATGAACAAAATAAGGCAGAAGTGACATTGTACCATACCCAAAGTTAGGCCTCAGGAATACTCAATGCTTTGTTCATGTTCCTTGAATGCTGCCAAAGCCCAAATCAGCCTGCTAGAAAATGAGGGAAGACATAAGCAAGTCACCCCACTACCCCCAGATGAGGAGTTAATGGCTGGGAATGTGAATGTGGCCATCACAGACTCCCCAGCCTTCAGTGGGCCACAGGTGATTGCATGAGCATGAAGGCAGCCAGCCAAGATCAGCTAAGCCAGGTTCAGATCTGCAGAATTATGACTTTACACTATTAGATTTGAGGGATTTTTGTTTAACAGGGGGAAAAAAAGAGCCAGGTGATACTTTTAACTTCTGTGTACATTAACCATCCAACATGTAGAATGGGACAAGTAATACAGTTATAAGGATTAAATGGATTCGATATATGACATATTAAGAATAAGACTTGGGTGTTGAGCTCTGTTCTGGGTGTCTTTTGCTCTTTAAATAAAAATGGTGGCTTAATATATCATTATTATCTTGAGGTTCTCAGGGTAGACTGAGCTCAGTGAGGTGGTTCATGCTTAGGATTCCTCACACAGTTGCAGGCAGACAATAGCTAGGGCTGGGTGCAACTTTCACACCTCTTCACTCATGAGATCCCTGGGATAGAAGACTCAAAAATTGGAGGCTTGTCCAGCTGAGGCCCAAGCATTCTGTTTTCTCTTAGATATCTCCAAATTGGGTCCTTTAGTTAAACTTGGTACTTAATAGTTAAATCATTCCCAAAGTGGGTGACCCAGGAGAAACAAACAGAAGTTGTGTAGCCTTTCCAGTCTCACAAACCTCCCAGTGTCACTTTGCCACAGTCTGTTCATCAAGACAGTCACAAAGTCCTGCCCAAATTCAAGGGGAAGGAACTTAATACTTTGTCTTGATGGGAGCTATGTCAGATCATTTGCAGATGTGTTTTAAAAACACCATAATCTCTTCACATACATCCACAATTACATCATACTCAGACCAAGAATTAGGTTAGTAAGGATTTTCAACATGAATAAACTTTGCCTCAGGGAAATTAAATAATTTGCTAAAAGGTCACAAAACTGGTCATCTTCAGCGCCTTCATCACCCAGGATGTGCTGAGCCAAAAGTCTAATTTTAGCTGGTATGTGATACTACTAATCTCATTGATCACAGGTAGGCCCATCACATTAGAGGGCATAATAACCTCTGAGTTGGGAGATATCCAGTTATCACTCCTACGTGTCACACTGTACTAGCTCACCTACACATAAACAACCCTGTTGTTCTGAACCCCTGTCACAAGCCTGTTTACACTCTACTGCTATAAAAATTACTTGTTTATTGGAAAGATAAAGAAGAATGATGTGAGGAATCAAAACCAAGAATTCTCTCTCCCTTAAAACACAGAAGCTCACATACCTCTTAACTGCATAGTCTGATTCCGCTTGGACTCTCAACCACGATTGTGCCCTGTGAGTGTGGTGTAGGGAAAGATCTGCCAGGGAGTCAGAATTGCAAGACTATTAGCTTAGTCCATATAGGGAGGCATCAAACACTAGGACAATGAAAAAATTAGAGGCAAAGGAAATTAAGAGACAGGTCAAAAGTAAAAAATATTTTTTAAAAAAAATTTAAAAAGGCAGCCTGGTCGCCGGGCACGGTGGTGCACACCTGTAATCCCAGCACTTTGGGAGGCTGAGTCAGGAGGATCACGAGTTCAAAGCCAGCCTCAGCAATGGCGAGGCATTTAGCAACTCAGTGAGATCCTGTCTCTAATAAAATACAAAAAAGGGCTGGGGATGTGGCCCAGTGGTCTAGTGCTGCTGAGTTCAATCCCCAGTACCTAAAAAAAAAAAAAAAAAAAAAAAAAAAAAAAAGGCAGCCTGGTATAGATAAAATAATCAATCTAATTCTAAAAGAACTTAGGAGTTCAAAAATCAAGTTTATCCAGGCGCGGTGGTGCACGCCTGTAATCCCAGAGGCTCAGGAGGCTGAGGCAGCAGGATCACGAGTTTAAAGCCAGCCTCAGCAAAATTGAGGCACTAAACAACTCAGTGAGACCCTGTTTCTAAGTAAAATACAAAATAGGGCTGGGGATGTGGCTCAGTAGTTAAGTGCCCCCGAGTTCAATCCCTAATACCCCCGCCACCAAAATCAAGTTTATATGCATTATTACGCTTAGCAGCACAAAGGAGAGGGTTTAATTCAACATCTGTGAATGGAAGAGAAGAAATCTTTGTCTTATGGGCACACAGTCAGGAACCACACAGCTGGCCAATAACTTGGGTGTTGGCCCTGCCCACCACACACAGGATGGGGTTGGCCTTGCTCACTCTAGTTGTGTCAGGTTTGCCTTTTGACTTCTTAGCGCCTAAATTTCCAGATACCCTGAGGAAGTTGTTTCAAATGACTTTCAAGGTCTCTTCTCTGGCTGATATTGTTTAATATGTCATGGTAAAAATATAGTAGCTTGCATGAAGAAGAAGCTCTGATGTCAGCCAGTCAAAAGAATTACACTTCAGGTTCTTTAAGGAGGATACCAGGTTGAAAATAGATATGCATCACTCCTTAAGAAGAGTTTTCCTCTTGGTTTTCTTTGGTTGAGCTTCAGATTAAGGCAATGACTTTGGTTAAGGTTTCCATTGAATTACGTTCAGCTTAGAACTATGCTCAGCCTGGAATGTGAGATCATCCAAAGGGACAATTGATTCATTCTTCCACCTGACCGTCACAGCCTTAGTAGAAAGGCTGCCTGATGAAACTACAGCATGATTGCTATTGAATATTGTGTTGCAATTTTGTTTCTTGATTTGTTGTCTTGCTTCCATTTGTCAGCTTCATGATCCTCCCTCCTCTTCCTCTCCCCACTCTTCTCTTGGAAGGGTTCTAGGCTCATAGGGATCAGTTTACAAAGCATTATTTGGCACTATTGTTTAGTAAATGGTTTGGATCTGAAATGTTCACATGTTGAAGGCTTGGTCCCTAATTTGGCAATTTTCAAAGATGAGACTCTTGGGAAGTAATTGGATTTTAAGGGCTCTGACCTCATTAGTGGATTATTAATCCACTGATGGATTAATAATTTGATGACATTGTTGGAAGGTGATGGAACCTGTAGATGGAAGGGCCTAGTTGGAAGAAGCAGGTACTGGAGGCACATCCTGGAAAGGTATATATTGTGCCTTCCTTCCTTGGCTCACCCCTGTTCTCTCTTGCTCTCTACTTCCCAGCCGCTCTGAGCTGAGCAGCTTCACTCTGCTATGTCTTCTCCCATGAGTCTTGGCCTCTCTTCAGGCCCAAAGCAATGGCGCCAAGTGATGATGGACCGAAACCATGAGCCAAAATCAATCTTATCTTTTAAATTAATTAATATCAAGTATTTTGTTCATGGCGATGAAAAGCTGACTAAAAATTCCTCAAGAGCTCATATGTTGAAGATTTGGTTCCTAGCCCATGACACTATTGAGAAGTAGTGAAAACTTTGGGAGGTGGTGCCTAGTAGGAGGAGATGACTCACTGGGGGTGTTATGTTGAAGGGTATATTGTGTCCCCAGGTCCTTTCTCCCTATCTCTTTGCTTCCCAGCTACAGTGAAGTGAGCAGCTTTGTTCCCCACCATGATGTCCGGCCTCACCACAGACCCAGAAACAATAGAGCCAATTGACAGGGACTGAAAATTCTGAAACCATGAGCCAAAATAAATATTTCTTCCTTTTAAGTTGATTATCTCAGGTATTTTTGTCATAGCAATTGAAAGCTGAAAATACAGAAAGAAAAAGAATTTTGAGCTACAGTTGATTAAAACAAGAAAAGTCACAAAACTATGTATAGAATAGAGCATCTTCACAGAGTCAGAAAATCTTTATTTAAAATCAGACTTTTCTCAATATTTGGTAATCTTAGAATTGATTTCTATAAAACTGAAACAATAGGATCTACCTCATGGGGTTATACAGAGGATTAAGTGAAATAATATGTAAAAAGTACTTTAACAGAATCTTGCATACAGTAAGCTTTCAAAAGTGTTACTTACAATAATAGATTTCTGTATTATCATCAAATGGATAGAATTTCAGCAGAAAGACATGGCATAGTCCCAAAGAATAACATGGAAATCATAAACAAAGTCTACAAACATACAAAACTGTGTTTCCTCTCAAGAGATATTTTATTCTTTTTATTGTCAGTTGGAGAGAGCAAAGGTTTCTGTACATTTCTTATACATGTGCATGTGTTGCTGACATCTTTTCCTTTCCAAGTCCTATTTTGAATTATCTACAAAGAAAATAACAATCAGAATGGGCATCCAGAAATAACTCAGAGATCATAAACAGCAGTCTACCACAAAGTTAAAGATGATAATAGAACTTTACTACTACTGCATTAGGTGGGAGACAGTTTGTCACATGGAGAGGCCTAGAGCAAGCATTTGTGTTTGAGATGGGTGGTGGGGGTATTGGAGAAAGTTTTTTTTTAATTATTGTTGTTGTTGTTGTTGTTTGTTGTTGTTTGTCTTATCCCTAGGGAACTCTAAGGGTTAGGGGAAGCCTCACATTTAAGTCAAACTGTCCCAAACCTAACATTAAGGAAAAGCAAGTCTTACAGAAACTCTTTCCTAGTGCTTCAACAGAAGGCAAAAATCATGCAAATTATTTTGACTACTTAAAAGGTGGCAAGGAACGCTGTCTGTCCACTACTTCAGGGTTTTGTGCAGGGGTAAGATCTCAGTTTCTCGATTTTTCCACCTCTCATAACACAACTTCAAATATTATTATGCCAATAGATTCTCAATCATTTTTCTTACTTTTATTCAAAATCTCATTCAGGGAAGGAGAGAGATGGATAAGAAAAATGGAGAGGGAAAAGGAAAGAAATCTGTGCTCCCTTTTTCAGACTGAACGACTTACTAGGAACTACTCTGTGGAATAGCGCGTTCATCTGGGTCAAGAAAATCAGGTCACAAAGGCAACAGGTATAGGAGGGAATTCATCATAAAAAAAAGAGCAATGTCAGTATAAATAAGGCTGAGATAAAAAATAAATCCCTCTTCCATTTATTCCTGCGAAAAAATAAGAGAATCTAAATTCTTGAGTCCAAAGGATGCCCCCTGATTCTGAGATAAAAGATTATAGCAATATCTCATTGGGAGTAAAAACCACCTTCTAATACATGGGACCCTGCTGAGAATTAAGGCTCCCAAGTTGGGTATGGGGTCAGTGACTCATAAAAGTAACAATTCACCAAGGTGTGGTGGCACATAATACCACCAACTCAGGAGGCTGAGGCAGGAGTATCACAAGTTGGAGGCTAGCCTGGGCAACTTAGTGAGACACTGTCTCAAAATAAAAAATAAAAACAAGTAAAAAGGGTTAGGGATGTAACTCAGTGGTGAAATGCCCCTTGATTCAATCCCCATGACAGCAAAATTAATTGATTTAATTAAATAACCACTTAATATTACAAGCTCTTGCACTATTCACACACATTAAGTGTCACTAAATGTCCTTTGATACAGGTGGAAGGCAATGGATAGTCACTATTCTGCAACCAGGTGTAAGCATGGCTCTTCGTATCTTTTCCAAGGTTAGATATGGTCTCATGACTTGCTTTTCTCAATAAATTGTAAAGAGAATTAATATATATGTCACACTCTGGCTTAAACTTTAAGAATCAGAGTGTGATTTACTACATCTTTCCTCCTGGTGATTATAGAAATAGGTAATAAGATGGAGCGCTATCATCCTGAGTCCCTAAGTAGTTGTAATGAGCAAGATACACCTGTCGACTTGAGAAGGATATATAAGGTGAATGACAAATAAATATTTATTATGATGGGCCATAAAACTTGAATGATGTCTTTTCTTTTTAATCACATTATGTTTTTGGATTAATATACCTAACAGTTATGATTTAGATGGGAGGTACCCCCCAAAACTTCATATGTAAGAAAATGCAAAGTTTAGAGGTGAAATGATTGGGTTCTGAGAGACTTAACCCAATCAGTGAATTAATCCCATGACTGGAATTAACTGGGCGGTAACTCAAGGCAAATAGAGTGTCGTTGAAAGAGGTGGGCATTGGGCCTGTGCCTTTGGAGTATATATTTTGTCCTTGGCGAGTGGATTCTCTCTCTACTTCCTGGTGCCATATCCTAAGCCACTTTACTCCACCACACTCTTCCACCGTGATGTTATGCCTTGCCTGGGGTCCAGAGCAATGGAGTTGGATATCTGTGGACTGAGACCCTTGAAACTATAAGCCTCAAAAGAAACCTTTCCTCCTTTAATGGTTCTTGTCAGGTCTTTTGGTAACAGGAGCAAAACCACAGTGACTAAAACACTAACCTAACTCAAAAATTGGTACTAAAAGGGAGGTGGTCCCTGACAAAGCCCTAAAATGTGGAAGGAAACTCACATTGTAAAAAAATGCCACTAGTCTGGGTTCTGAATGGCCAAGATGACAGAACACACAGCACAAGAAAAAAAGAAATCATTGTTTTTAGGTGAAACTGCTAGGTTTCTGGGGTTGCTGGCTAACATAGCATGGCCTAGACTAGATTTATCAATATGCTGTGCTTTGAAATGTTAAAAAAGAGAACTGTGCCCATTCTTGGGGTAAATTAATATGATGAGAGGGAGTCACATTAGTGATCTATAGGTGTGTAATAAACTACTTTCTTAGCAGGATGGGCCACACAGGAGCCCTCTGGAATGCTGGAACTGATCTATAACTTGATCAGGGAGATATTTACATAAGTATATATGTATCTGCAAAAAGTACACGTATAAAAGTGCATCAAAAACACTTTAGACTTACTGTGTATGTTATTTCCTCAAAGAAAAAAGAAAAAAATCTAAAATTGAGTCTACAGGAGATCTCAGCATGGAAGGAATCCAAAGTGAGAGAGAATAAGGAAGTAAAGGTAGGCTTGTTCTGAGAAATTGTTAAGATCCCTAGGGAAAAAAAATGTGATTAAGGATATTCATTTACAATGTAAGGATACAATATCTTCATGTTTTGGTGCAAGCAAAGATTTCATAAATCAAACACAAAAGGGGCTAATCCTAAAGGAAGAGTTAAATTGAGTTGAGTAAAAATTAAATACTTCTGCTCATCAAATACACAAAACTGAGAGAATGTATTTATTATATGTATACCCATATGTGATTCACATCTAGGAAATATAAATAGCTACATGAGGCAATACTCAAAACAGGCATATGCAATAGGAAAAATTAGCAAAGACTTTACCTGAGAGGATGTCTAAATATCCAGTAAACATTTAAAATACTCAATTTCATAGTCATAAAGGAAGTGCAAATTAAAACCATAATGAACATTATTATTCCCTCTCCAGAATGACTCAAATGGAAAAAGATAGAAACAAAACATTGGCAAAGAAGTAGAACAACCAAAACTCATGTACTGCTAGCAGTGTAAATAGGGTAAAACCACGTGGAAAACTGGCAGTAACACAATTCTATTAAATCTACTAAAAATTTATTAAATCTGAATGTACGCAGACTCTGACACTTGTAATTTCCTTCTTAGATGGGAATACTCAACTGAAATGTTCATTAACTTAAAGAGAGAGATACAGAGGTTCAAAGCATCATTACTCATAGCAACAAAAGACAACCCAAATGGATCCTCAGTCATTATCACTAAAATGGATAACTAAATGGATAATATTCAAACAATGACATACTATAGGCTGTTTAGCAATGAGAAGGAATAAACTATTGCTGTATGAAACAATGTGGTCAGCATGGTAGCACTCGCCCATAATCCCAGTAACTCAGGAGGATCAAGAGTTAAAGACCAGCCTGGACAAGTTAGTAAGATCCTCAACAACTTATCAAGACCCTTTCCCAAAATTTGAACAATAAAAGGGTCTGGGGATGTAGGTCAGAGGTAAAGTGCCCCTTGGGCTCAATACCCAATACTAAAAAATAAATAAATAAATAAAAAGTAAGCAAAGGAATCCAAATACAAAATACAATTAGAATATAATTGACTTTATAGGAAGTTCATGAATAAACAAATCTGATCTAGTGTTAGATGTAAGGGCAACAGTTTCGGTGGTGACTGGGAGGGAACAGACAGAAGGCTTCTGGGTTGCTGAAGGAGCCCTAATTAGGAAGGGCTGTTGCAGCTAGCTGGAAGCCATAAGTTCCACCTGATATGTATGTGACGCACCTGTAGGCACCCGAAAAGCTGATAACCGGGTGAAAGCGGTCCGAGTTAGGAGAACGGAGAAATTCATTCAGTCAGTCGTGCAGTCGCTTGGTCGGTCAGAAGAAGAGTTTGGGTCGGAGAAGAAGAAAAGAATCAGAGCGGCCAGAATGTAGGCAGAGCGGTTACAGAAGAGAAACCAGATAGAAGAAGTAATGACTGGTCAGAGTTAGGCCGAGGCTCCCGAGGAAGAAAGAAGCTCTAAAAAATAATCTTTCTCTAAGCTAAGCTCTATCTTTCTTTCTCTCTAAGCTAAGAAGAAAAGAAGAAAGTAGAAAAATCTTTCTTTCTCTCTCTAAGCTCTCTCTAAGAAAGTAGAAGTAAAAGTAGTAATAGCTTTACTCTGCCTCCGAGAGTTTTTCTCCCGCGGCACAATGGCTGGCCGTGACAGGCAGCTTACAGGTTGCTGTTAATTTTTCATGTTTTAATCCTGGTTCCTGTTACATATGGGCATTCAAATTATGAAAATTATCTCTACACTTTTCTGCTTCTGTGTTACAGTTGACACAAGTTTTGCTTAAAAATAAAAAATAAATGCTGTAGTATATTTAAAAATGTAAAGGCAATCAATGAAGAAATAGGAGATGATTTCCAAACCACTAAGGGGAAAAATGATCAAAGAAAGAACAATCAATCAAATAAAAAAGCAGAGAACTGGGAGAAACAAGAAACAAGAAAACATGGCAACAAGACAACAAAAACTTAGATGCTGAAATTAATTTCAAATGTAGTAGAAATAATAATAAATGTGATTGGATAAAAACTGTTATCCAATCACATTTATCATAAATTTCTTTATAAAAACTTTATAACAACTTCATCATAGTTTTATTTACTATAATTTACTTATAATATTACTGAAAGAGAAAACTTCTCAAAGAATTTATGAAATTAAAAGTATCTCTCAGTATGCTATCCGCAAGAGCTACAGCTAGCACAATGACACAGAAACCTTGAAATAAAGAGGAAATGTCATTGCATGTTAACACCACCAGAAGGAAAACAAGTACAGCAAATTTAACTTCTGACAAAATTAATTGTGAGACAAAAAGCATTTCAAAAGAAAGCATTTCTTATTGACCATAAGATGTTATCCTACCAAAAGTTAACAGTTATGAGCCTTCATATGCATAAGATCATAGCTTTAGACATATAAAGCAAAACTGATGGAGGTACAAGGAAAACATGACACACCCACAATAACTGCAGGAGATTTTAAAAATAAGTCAAACTGACAATAAATAAATAAATAAATAAAGCTCTCAATATTTGTTTAATACAAATATTAACAAAGTGCAATCACCAATCTTGATTAGAGAAAGCTGTGCCCAACAGAAACTAGAGATTATTCTCAAATACTTATGGCAACTTGACACACATACAAAATAACCACTTATTAGTCCAGAAAGAAAATCTCAATTCATTCTAAATCTACAGTCATACAGGACATATTTTTTTACAATAATGCAATCAACATAATCAACAAGAAATGGAATTTTCAAAAAGCCCATCTAATTAGAGTGCATATATTTGACATTTAAGATATTTAAGATATTTATGAATCCCTGACATTATACTATCTATTGAAATCCACTTCATGGATAAGCACACTTGCTTCTGCTCATTATCTAAATTAGATAGGGTAGATATTCTCCCTCTTTCATGGTGGTGAGATTGCACTTCAGATCCTCAACTTGTACAAATCACAGTGTGCATTGTAAGTGGAATTAAAACTTAAATATTTTTATTCCAGTTCAATAAATCTCTCTTCCTCCCATGAAGCCTACAAGATGTGTCAGAGCTGCCACAGTGCTGTGAGTTTATGGTGACTATACTTCAAAAACATTGTCTTTGTTGTCTAAATTTAGATGTCAACTTATATTTTTTCCATGGTTAAAGAAGCCTCAAAATTGCAAAGTAGCTGAATTACTAGATAACCAAGTACAGCTGTCTAAACCTTTTCCACAGATTCTTTTCCAACTTGACTTCCATTATGCCTTCAGTAAAATCTTGTTCATGTGGATGCCTAGGTAACATCTATGCAATAATACTATTTTCAGTATTATGTCTTTCCTCCGTTTCCCTCATTTTCAAATTCAATGCTAGTGCCAATGCCAAGTTTCTATTTCTCTGGAGGTGCAGGATGATTCCCAGCCCTTCAGACCTCTTAAGGAAATCCCCTTCATTCTTCTTGCTTTCCAGAGCTTTCAGAGTCTGAATAGATAGCTTTAAAGCTTTGCAAGAAGCTGGTGCCTGTGACCTTTTCCATTTAGTTTGCCTTAATCCTCAAGTCCTGCACTAGTCTATCTTTAGACAAAAAGAAATGCTTTGTCTCTAAGGCTTTTGTTTCTTATTTTTATTTCATTTTATTTCTACCTCTCAGTATTTTTTTAATCTTCTGTAAGATTTTTTTTTCAGTATGCTTCTCCCTCTATCTTATATCCATAAGATATAGTGGTTTAACTAGAGAAAAGAAGGATGAGGAGAAAAAGTAAAAGAAGAAGAATGGAGGAAGGTTATTACTGTGATGAACTATTTAGAGAAAACAGGTAATATGAGAACAGTGGAGAATGGATTTTATTGGATGGAATGGGAGGAGATTATAACAAAAGAAAAATAAAGAATCAAAGTGAGAGTAAATAGAGCAGAATAAAAAGAGTAAGATGAAGTTAGGATCTATTGGGCAGAAAGATTGTCAGTTAAGTTTATAAGTGGTTACTACTGAACAAACCATTGTGCTTGGGAAATATTGCCAATGGAAAATGCTTATACATACAGCATGTAATACTTGTAAATCTCATCACGTTATTTCGTGAAAGTGAAATGTATCATTATATGAAATTAAATTTTTATAAAGATATTCTTCTGTGAAGTGTCTATTCAATTCTTTTGCCCATTTATTTATTGGGTTAGTTGGTTTTTTGGTGGTCATTTTTTTGGAGGTTTTTTTTATATATCCTGGAGATTAATGCTCTATCTGAGGTGCAGGTGGCAAAGATTTTCTCTCATTCTCTCTCCTCACGTTCTTGATTGTTTCCTTTGCTGTGAAGAAGCTTGTTAGTTTGATATCATTCCATTTATTGATTCTTTATTTTATTTCTTGTGCTTTATGAGTCTTGTTGAGGAAGTTGGTTCCTAAGCTGACATGATGGAGAGTTGGGCCTACTTTTTCTTCTAGTAGGCAAAAGGTCTCTGGTCTAAAGCCTAGGTCTTTGATCCACTTTGAGTTTTGTGCAGGTGAGAGGGAGTTTCTATTTTGCTACATATGGATTTCCAGTTTTCTCAGTACTATTTGTTGAACAGGCTATCTTTTCTCCAATGTGTGTTTTTGGCACCTTTGTCTAGTATGAGATAACTATTTGTGTGGGTTTGTCTCTGTGTCTTCTATTCTGTACCATTGGTCTTCACGTCTGTTTGGGGGCCAATACCATGCCATTTTTGTTACTATAGCTCTGGAGTATAACCTAATTGTGATGCCTCCTGCTTCACTTTTCTCACTGAGGATTGCTTTGCCTATTCTGGGCCTCATTTTTTTCCCCCACACAACCCAATCAATAAATGGGAAAAGGAACTGAACAGACACTTCACAGAAGAAGAAATATGATTAGTCAACAAATATATGAAAAAATGTCAACATCTCTTGAAATTACAGAAATGTTAATTAAAACTATACTGAGATTTCATCTCACTCAAGTCAGAATGGCAATTATCAAGAATATAAGTAACAATAAATGTTGGTGAAGATGTGGGGAAAAGGGCACACTCATACATAGCTGGTAGGACTGCAAATTGGTTCAACCACTATGGAAAGCAGTATGGTAATTCCTGAGAAAATTTGGAATGGAACCACCATTTCACCCAGTTATCCCACTCCTTAGCATATACCCAAAGGACTTAAAATCAGCATACTATAGTGAAGCAGCCACATCAATGTTTATAGCAGTTCAATTCAATAGCTAAGCTATGGAACCAACCTAGGTTCCCATCAACAGATGAATGGATAAAGAAAATGTGATCTACACAATGAAATATTACTCAGCCATAAATAAAAATGAAAATTTGGCATTTGCCGGTAAATGGATGGAACTAGAAAGTGAACTAAGCCAATCTCAAAAAGACAAAGGCCAAAAGTTATCTCTGATATACAGATGCTAACACATAATAAGGTGGGGGGAGAAGAATATAAGTTCATTGAATTAGACAAAAGGAAATGAAGGGAAAGGAGGGAGGATGGGAATAGGAAAGACAGCAGAATGATCTGGACATAACTTTCCTATGTTTATATATGAATACATGACCAGTGAAACTCCACATCATGTACAACCATAAGAATGGAAGGTTATATTCCATGTATTATAATATGTCAAAACACATTCTACTATCATGTATAACTAAAAAGAACAAATAAAAAATTAAAAGCAGCTTTGACATAAATGAGCAGTGCAATCGATTGGGACAACAACCAAAACAATGATTTGCTATCTTCTCATGTACAAACCTAAGGACTTAACTGAAAAAAGTATACTCTCTATGATTACGTTTGAATCTAATGCAGCATACATTTGGAATAGGATTCTTTGACGCATATCAAAGCAATTGTTTCATGCAAGAAAATGCCTGCTTACCCACGTTCTTTTCTTTGCTTCTGATATTTATTAAGTGACTAGTACATTCATATGACTCAGAAATAAAGCCAAGTCAAACAGCCTTATTGCTTATACCCCTGCTTAAATTTTAATGTCTGAGAAAACAAATAAAAAACAATGTAACCTGGCATATAACTGCAGTGGGTCTACGCTGTTTTTTCCTGCCTGGTATCTTTTCTTCTATTTTGTGGTAACAATGCTTCCCCTCACCTGGAAGAACTGTCCCTCTTATTTCACCTGGTTGTGACAGGGATGCCAGAACACTTGTCCCCTTCCTTTGCCTCTATTCTTTCTTAAGTGTAAGGCACTGACACAAATGTCACCGATTTTGTCCTCTCTTCAACAGACACACACTTGACATGTTACAAGAAAATGGATAGATTTAATTTTGTTATTCAAAATCCCATGCTTAACTTGATTTTCTACCCTAAACATCATCACTTTGGTTAAATTATTTGACAACATTCAGCCTTCATATTTTTAAAGCAAACAACCATCTGAGAAATCACAAAAGCAGAAAGTTAATCTACTTTTGCCTAATGTTTATATATGCGGTGTAGCTTGAAGACCCCTGCTCCTGATGAAGAGAAGACAATTTTGCACATTCCCACCTTAGTCTGCTTAGGAAGGAAGACATGTATGAATTAGTATTCAAAAATAACAGATATTACTAATAGGAATGAGAACAGAAATAATTAACTAGCTTGATTTAATCATTTTGCAAAGTAAACATACATAAATCAAAACATCACATTGTATGCTGTAAATATATGTGACATTTATTTGCCAATTAAGGAAAATGTACAGAAATAACAGGTGAACTCTTGATTCCTGTTCTGCTAAATCAAAGTAGCAAAATAGTTACACTTCAAAGTATGGTTTTCAAAACAGTCCTTCAAAATCCACAAAAACACTAGAGCATTCTGTTCCAGTACATTTTTTTTCACATGTAATTCATAGTCATGAATAGGTAGTTTTTTTTTAACATCATTATCTATTCACTCAGAAAATTGCCTACCAGTCATGAATGGACTTTGATAACCAAAGAAGTTATCAAATTCTGATTGTGCACCAAAGTTATCTGTGGAATTTTTTTTTTCAATTTCAACTTTCACATCCATCCCCCCTTTATTTTTGTTCTCTGTGTGATTGTGGTATGCATTCAGAGATGAGAACCAGTGGCTTAGTCCATCTTTTGCCAAATTGTTCATCTTTGATCTGTAGAAAAAGAAACTCTAAAAATGTGAATGCCAACAGTGACAGCCACCTTCTTAGCATCATTTCAGTATTTCAGCTTAAGATAACAAAGGATCTCCCTGACAATTGAAACCATCTTAGGGAGGTGAAGTACATTGCTAAATCTGTTGTGCATAGACTGTTTTGTGTGATGATAAAACTATGAATCAGATACACTAAGGGAGGGTTAAAACTGTTGTGTACATTTAAATTTTTAAAATTATATCAATCTCCATGATCACTTAATAACATGCCATCTAATAAAATTTAGCATCCATTGTCAGGATCACACATGTAATGCTTTCATACTGGGGGGGGGGGGGGCTTTTAAACAAATGGTGTTGGGAAAACTGGATATCTACATGCAGAAGAATGAAACTAGATCCCTCTCTCTCACCCTGCACAAAAGTTAACTCAGAATGGACCAAAACCTAGGAATTAGACCAGAAACTTTACAACTTCTAGAAGAAAACATAGGGTCAATACTCCAACTTAGGTGCAGGCAGTATCTTCCTCAATTGGACTCCTAAAGCTAAGGAATTATACCAAAAATCAATAAGTGGGATGGCATCAAATTAAAAAGCTTTTACACAGCAAAGGAACCAAGAGCATAAACTAGAGAGCCTACAGAATGAGAGAACATCTTTGCCAGCTGCTCTTCTGACAGAGGATTAATATAAAAAATATACAAAGAATGTAAAAAACTTACCACCAAAATAGCAACCCAGTTAATAAATGGACAAATGAACTAAACAGACACTTCTCAAAATAAGAAATGCAAATGGTTAATGTAAGCTGCCTATCATAGCCAGCCACAAACCGCCGCGGGAGGAAAACTCTCAGAGGCAGAGTAAAGCTATTACTACTTTTACTTCTACTTTCTTAGAGCTTAGAGAGGGGAAAGAAAGAATTTTAGAGAGAAAGATTAGAGAGAGCTTTTCTTCTTGTCTTCTTAGCTTAGAGAGAGAGAAAGATAGATAGAGAGAGCTTAGCTTAGAGAAAGGTTATTTTTTAGAGCTTCTTTCTTCTTTCTTCCTTGGGAGCCTCGGCTTGACTCTGACCAGGAATTACTTCTTCTATCTGGTTTCTCTTCTGTAACCGCTCTGCCTACATTCTGACTGCTCTGATTCTTTTCTTCTTCTCTGACCCGAACTCTTCTTCCGACCGAGCGACTGCATGACTGACTGAATGAATTCATTCTTCTCCTGACTCCGTCCGCTTTCACCCGGTTATATACCTTTAGCTTTGCGGGTGCCTCACGTGCATTTACAGGTGCCTCACATACATACTTATTATCAGGTGGAACTTATGGCTTCCAGCTGACCGCAATAGCCATCTCCCTAATTGGGGCTCCTTCAGGTTAACAAATATGTGAAAAATATTTAACATCTTTAGGAAGCACGGAAATGCAAATCAAAACTACACTGAGATTTCATCGTTACTCCATTTAGAACAGCAGATATCTGTGGGGAGCCACCCATGAGCTACTTGAGGGGTCTTTACTAGGTACTGAGCCATGGAGACTTAGGTTTTTTCCTTGGGAACTATCCCAGCTTTCCCGTGAGTATCAGATCACCAAAGGTATGAGATCTCTCTGTCTTCACTCTGCTAGTGAGACAGCTCTCATAGCTCTGGAGTTGGGCGTAACCCATGGGGAACTCGACAGCCCACCTCCTACCTTATTTGGCAAAGAACATTCCGTTGAAAACCTGTGATGTTCTCCCACAGAAATAAAGCAAGCAGGGACTCTCTTTCCTGTGTGGAACCTTGATCCCCAAGATCCAAGAGTTGTCCTGCCCCCACTTTCTAAAATTACTTCCCATGTACTGGGTTTTTTTTTCTTTTTGCCATTTTATCTTTTTAGTTTTTAATCAGCAGCCAGCTCACTCCATGAAGAGGGACCCAAGGGACACAATTCTGTCCCATGGGACGCAGGCGAGAGTGATCAATAATACAAATAATAATAAATGCTGCAGAGAATTGGGGAAAAGGAAATACTTTCATGTTGTGGTGGAATTGTAAATTAGTACAACCACTATGGAAATCAGTGTGGAGGCACCTCAAAAGATTAAGAACACAAACATATAACCCAGCTATACCACTCTTCCATATTTACCCAAAAGAATTAAAGTCAGGTTGCTATAGCAAAACATGCATACATGTTTATAGCAGCACAACTCACGATAGCCAAGTTGTGGAACCAGCCTAGGTGTCCATCAACCAATGAATGGATAAAGAAAGTGCGGTGTATATATACACAATGGAGTTCTACTCACCCATAAAAAAGAATGAAATTATGTCATTTGCAGAAAAAATGGATGGAACTTGAGAGCAGTAGGTTGAGTGAAATAAGCCAGCCTCAGAAAACTGAGAGGTCTCATGTTTTCTGTCATATGTGGAAGATAGAGAGGGGAAAAATAGTGGGAGGTCTCATGAATAGAGAAGGGAGACCAGTAGCGAAGAGGAAGAGGACAAGGGGCAGGGAGGAGGGGGGTTAAGAGGAGAGGTGGTAGAGAATGACGTTGACCAGAGTGTATGATGTGCATGTACAAATACATAACTATAGCCCACTATTGTGTATAATTATAATGTACTTTAAAAGTTTTTAACTTAAAACGTAATTCCCCCCCCCCCAAAAAAAATGCTGAACTTTACTTTTTGAGAACAGTGACTTATTAAAACTGGCCCCTTGCCAGGAACAGAGGAAGGAGAGATTCCTCCCCAGTAAGGAGAGGAGAAACATACCAGAAATGCACCCATTCATTCATATCTCAAGCAAAACCTGCTAAGGCCCTGGACCCTCTCACCTCCCTGCTTCCTGCACTAAAGCCGTTGT
Organism: Tamias sibiricus; assembly: GCA_025594165.1. Taxonomy (NCBI): domain Eukaryota; kingdom Metazoa; phylum Chordata; class Mammalia; order Rodentia; family Sciuridae; genus Tamias; species Tamias sibiricus. Next base: position 133,928,064 of record CM046663.1, on the reverse strand, counting down.
GCAATCGGGCATTCTTTCCAACTATAATGCCTTTTAACAGGCTCCTTCCTACTCCTGATGAAGCACTTGTATTTTAAGACCTCAGTACATTTCTTTTAAGACCGGGTCTTAAAAGTGGACTGTTACCTCTTCTGTGAGGCTTCCTTCTCTCTGGTCCTTTCTCTGTTCTCCCAGTGTCTCCATGTATCTCATATGACAATGCAGTGTAGCTATTTGGTTTCATGTGAGGCTTCTCACCTGGGTATAAATTACCTGAGAGCATATTCATATTTCCAGTTCCTAGCATGGTGTCTGGCACACAGAAGGTGCTAAATAAGTGCTTGTCAAATAAATAAGAAGTGGCTCTGTTTCATCATGTGTGACACTATGGGTTAAGGCTGGCCTTGAACTTGTGATCCTCCTGTCTCAGCATCTCTCTCTCCCCTGAGTCATTGGGATGACAAGCACAAGCCACTGTGCCCAGCAAGAAATCATTTTCTTAATTAAATTTTTATTGCACTAGAATTAATTTGTTCTAATTGCCTTAAAAAGCGGCAACCAGAGGGGGGAGAGCTAGGTGTTGCCTCAGGGTCCAAGATGCCACAATAAATCTGCTGAACTTTTGAGAAGATAGATCTCCAAGTCCCTGCTTGGCACCTGTATTCAGCAACTTGCCAACAGAAATCTGTGATGGGGTTGCTGCAGTTTGGATCCAGAGACAGAGAGAAAGCCTGCATTGCAGGTATTGGTGTGAAAAATGAACAGTTTCAAAATCCAGAAATGTCCACCATAGCCTGGTAGCAAGTTTTGACTCTGCTTCGAGACCAAGAGGAGGACTGAAGTCAAAGTTCAGAGACATGTGTGTTGACTAGAGAGCCATAGGTTATGGAAATTAGCAGATATGTATAGAACAGGAGACAAAACACAGGCTCTACTTTTTCTTGGTGATAATACATTCAAGCAGTGTTTTATGCAGTACATAAGAAAGTAAAAGCTTATTCACTTATCCTGCAGTTTTGAAATAAAACCAACTGCTGTACTGACTGCACATTGCCCCAGACAAGCCTGGGTGTGCTCCCTGGTATGTAGTACAGAAACTCTGATACAGTGTAAGATTTCTGAGTTCAGAATGCTATCGGCTGTTTGCAGAAGTTAGCTTCACTTTTATTGAAAACAAAAAGTTATCTGGTGAGATGAAGCAGTAACTGAATATGCATAAAAATGCCCCAACAATCAAAGAGCTGTAAAGTATCCACTTTATCAAATTGACTTCCACAATGGAGAGGAAAAATGCCTGCTTTTCTTCCAGCTTTATATTCATTAAATGAGCACTATAAAAAATATCACTACTTTCCTTTCTTGCTTTTTTATCACTACCAGTCCAGACATAAGGTTATTCTTCACTGTAAATCATCCCATCCTACAGCATTTCTTCACAGAGAGAATATCAAATTCTTACAGTTATTTTCTCATTCATTTCACATGTTTTATACATTGATTTCAATTTTATGGTGGAGACTGGAATGGAAAGATGAATAAGTTATACTCCTGGCCTTCAAGGAACTCAAAATATATTAAAGAGAAATGAGACAAAACAAACAGTTACCATATAATATTATGAGTACTATGATAAAGATTTTACAAGGTAATGTAGTATCATGCAGAAAGAAACCTCTAATTTTTCCTGGTTGGAGAGATTGGCATTTGGAAGGGCAGGGCACTTTCAGAAGAATGGAAAATTTACCTGTGGTATATTGGAAATTTTGGAGGTGCTCTCTCTTCGGGGTCTCCTAAAATTATGATGTTTCCATTTAAGCAATAAATTAGTATAATAGTTGGTTGTTGAATACAAAATCTGCTTTATTTTGGGTGAAATGATGATATTGAATTTGGTGATTTAACATCAACTATACCCACAGTCTCCATGAACCAAGGTGAACAAATCAATTTCTAATGTAATTCACACAAAAGCAAGGTACTTTCATTCAATCACCATAGAAAGCACTTCTCTAGACCTTGATCACCTTAATTATATGTCACTACCTTCTAAGGAGCTAGCCAAAAAGGCAGTGAAAGTTTAGTGACAGGAGTATGAGCCTTGATGGGATTAAAGTTGGAAAACATTTGGAGCTAATGACAATAGGAAACCTGGATACACTGCTTGGGACATCAGGCACAGTAATTAATAAGAACAAAGCTCTTTGGGAAATTATCAAGCAATCAAAGAGCTATAAAGGATCCACTTTATCAAATTGACTTATACAATAGAGAAGTATGAAAGACGGATAATATGGTTTGTTTTCCATTATGGCCCAAAGTACGTGGCTGTTTGCTCTTTGATCCAAATCATTACAATTGGATTGCATGTATAAAAGTGGTAGGGAGAGTGTTTGCTGGCCCCATTTACAAGAACTTAAGGATATTTTGGTTATTGAGGATACTAGTTCAGGCATGAAGATGAAGAAGCTATTTCCTTAGTGATGTTCCCTTGGTTTTCTTCTCTCACTAGAGTTTGGTTTTCTGTTCCAACTTGCAAAAGAGAATTCTAAGTATTCCTTCAAAGTATCCATAACCTACAGTACTTTGAGAAAGTGTATACTTAAAAGACATGGAAGAAGATATTGTGAAATCAGAAAATATTAAGATGTCAACAATTGCAAAATATTTAGATTCTAAGGAGATCCCAGTCCCAAGTTCAAGGATAAAGATTTTTTTTTAAGATTCTTAGTTATGTTCAGTCTGGTTACAGTGGCTTACACCTTGGGTAAACTCAGAAGTTTCGAACCATCCCAAAGTGGAAGTGTGTGGACCAATGGACAATTTTATTATACAGGCAAAACATGTTCATCGTAGAAAAAATAGAGAATATTAGGAAGATATATCAAGAAGATAATAATTAAATACTTATAATTGCATGAGTCATTATATAGCTATTATGGTTTAAATATGAGATGTCCCCCCAAAGCTCACATGTGAGACAATGCAAGAGGGTTCAGAGGTAAAATCATTAGATTATGAAATCTTTAACTGATGTGATTAACTAAGTGTAACTATTGGCAGGTAGGGTGTGACTGGGGGATACAGGTCACTAGAAATGTGTCTTTGGGGGTTATATTTTGTCCCTAGTGAGCAGAGGTCTCTCTATGCTTCCTGATTGCTGTGTCCTTAGCTGCTTCCTCCTCTATATTCTCTACCTCATGTTGGGTCCAGAGCAATTGAGCTGGCTATCTATGGACTGAGACCTCTGAAACCATGAGCCCCAAACAAAGTTTTCCTCCTCTGAGATTTCTTTGTCAGGCCTTTTGGTCACAGTGACAAAAAGCTGACTAAAACAATAACCATTAGTAATCTTTTAAAGCATATTTTGTAGATGTTTTCATATGCTTGAATTGCCCATAAAAATGAATTATATTCTATGTCTTTTTATAATCACTTTCCATTCACTTAACAGTATGTTTTAAGGTAAATCACAAAACATTAAAGAAATTTATATTTTGATTTATTTAACCAGTTCCTTATTGCTTAATATTTAGATTTTTGTTTTTCTGTATCACAAATAATTCCACAAAGAATGTACTTATGGATGAATCTTTGTACATATCCTAAATTTAATTATGATAGATTTTTTGAAATGGATTTGAGGGGTAAAGGAATAGTTTTGTTGTTGTTGTTGTTATTTGTTTGTTTTCATTACTGGAATTGAACCCAGGGGCATTCTATCCCTGAGCTACATCCCCGGACCTTTATATTGTTATTTTATTTGAGAGAGAGTCTCACTAGATGGATCAGGTTGGCCTTGAACTTGTGATCCTCCTGCCTCAGCCTTCCCAGTCAATAGGATTACAGATGTGCAACAGTGTGACTGTCTGGAACAGGAATATATTTTAAACCTTTCAAAATAATGCCAGTTTTTCTTGAAATTTGGTATCAGCAACGTCTGAGGCTATTCATATCCATAGTGTGGTTATTTGAGTCCAAGGACACTATTTTCTCGTCCTATCCTGTGCCATTCATACTGCCACAATATCCCATTAGCCTCAAAAGGATTCTTGGGTGGTTCAAAGCTCACCACAGTGCTTGAAAATAAAGCTCATTTTCTTAGAAACCTTTCTTTTTCTCTGGTAGTAACTATGACTATCATGCAGTCCTTTTCAAATTTTCCCCAATCAGCTTAAAAGATTTTAATACAATTGGGAGTATTTCATTTATGGACTGTTCTCACAATGGGTTACAAATTTATATTAAATCATGTATAAAATTTCTTGATGAAAAAACTTTACAGTAAGAACATATTTTGAGTGAAATGATATTTAAACACAAGTACTTGACACTGCACCATTCAGATTAGGCAAGAATTTGGTTCAGGGGAGAAATGTTTCAAAACACTTTTGTCTTTCTTTGAAGCTAGAAGTTGTGCCTGTTTAAATGTTCATTTTATTAAAATCAATTAAATTGTTAATTTACCAGCCACAGAGGAAAATGTGGAGAGGAAAAGTCAATTTTCAATCTGTGGAGAAAATGACAGCTGTGCCATTTTTAAGGACCAGTTGTGGTGGTTGTCATCTGTACACCTGAGCTGCAGATTCTAGCTAGATTCCTTCTGCATTTTTCTTCTTTTATTCTTTTCTATTTTTTTTTTTTAAGTAAAAGAGGAGAAATAACAAGAGGCAATTCTGCCTAAGAAAAGAAAAGGATTAAAAAAGAAAGGACTTTGTTTTGAAGCATTCACAGGACACCATGGAAAATTCCCAAGCACTTGAGAAGATCTCACTCCACCAACACAAATAAAGATAAATCCCCTTGGGATACTCCAAGATAGGGTGCTGGGGTAGGGGGATATGAGAAAATTACAATAGTTTTTTTAAAGCATGGCTTTTGCAAGCTGTATATCCTCAAAGAAATAACTTTCATGATTTGAGGTAAATCATCAGGCACAGTTTTTTATTATTTATTATTTTTATTATTTTTTAATTATGATAAGATCCAGTGCCTGACCACAATATGGCATGTCCTACCATCTTTGCTGTTGGATGAGACATTTCTTCATCCAAGTATATTCCAACCCAACACCTAAGGAAGCATCTAATTTGATGTAGGACTTAACTGAACAGAGAAGGCTAAGTAGCCATGAGTAACCAGTCAACCTAACTTAGACTTGGTCTTCTGAGGCCACTGTCCTCAAATCATTCTGTAAACAACTTTCCAAACCACAAATGTATTTATAGTGTTTTCTTTTTACCCCAAAGTTCTTTCATCTTAGTTTTTGGTTGCTATAACTGAATATCAAAGACTGAATGGTAAATTTATAAAGAATCAAGGTTTATTCAGTTCATGGATTTGAAGACTGGGAAGTTCAAGATAAGGCAGCTGTATCAGATGAGGTCCTTCTTACTGGTGGGAACTACATAGAAACCAAAGGTAGCAGTAGGCAAGACAGAACAAGCTAGCAGCTAACAAATCCACAACTTGATAACCTATTAATCCATTAATCCATGGGCCAATTAACCCATTCACGAAAGCAAAGCCCTGCATGACCCAGTCAACTCTTAAGGACCCTACCTGGTCCCACCTCTTGTGAAATACCTACCAAGAGGGATTATGTTTCATCATGAGTTTTGTCAGGGACATTCAAACCATAGCATTTCTCTCAAACTAAAGTTATTTCTTGAATTATATTGTACAAAATTAAGCTTTAATTTATAAATCTTCCAAAAAAAAAAGTACCTAAAAGCAATCAGATGAATAACAATTCAGGATCATTATGAAACATCTTTTTCAATCTAGTATAAAAACAACTAGTACATAAAATAAGCCCTTTTTCGTTTCCAATTTGTCCATAAAAGTAATTTATAAAAATAAATCACAAATGCAAACAATCATTTTCCTTCAATGAATCAAATCACTTTTCACCTGCAAAATTATCTTTACTTCCTTGGTAGCTAAATCAAGGTGATACTAAAACAAAAACAAAAGACAAAGAACTGTGTTGTTTTGAGTTCACAAGCTACCAAAGCATGAACTACTTGATTTACTTGCTAATGTTGCTGACTGTGATAATCCAATACCACTTAAAAGAAAAAGAGATTTATCACAGAGATAGTCCTAGCAATCATCCCTTATGTGTACATTAAAATGTGTAAAGTTATTTCTGTTTAAGCTAATAACAGTTCTGTAAAGCAGTATTTTTATTTATTTATTTATTTTTTAGTTAATAAACTCAGAGATGTTAAATTATTTGCCAGGGTGTGACAGTGTCAGATGAACTCAAGTATGGCTCCAACAGGTTATGGTTAATGAGTCACAGTACCTTTGCCACTGAGCTTTCTGTCATGTTACAATTTGTGCATAGTCACCTCCACATTCCTCTAAAAATGGAGATGCAATTTAGAATACATCCCAGTCCTTCCTTTACATCTACTTGTCTATTTTTACATATACTTTTTTGGTAAATACTTAATATGATTACTGCATTTGGTACCAGAGAATCAAGAAGACATTGTATAAACCTGACCTCCAGAATCTCAATTTCATGAGAAAAATACATAGATTAAAAAAATAATAAAGAGCTCAAGATAAATATATGGGATTTCAGAAGGTATATATACTGTGGGAGGCCAAAGGAGAGGATAACTAAATTAAAAAGAAGAGAACATCTTCACCAGGAGACACAATTTTGCTGGGTTTTGGAATATGAGTAAGAGTTCACCACTATTATTACCTCCTACTTCTTGCTTTTTCTATTATTATTATTATTATTATTATTATTATTATTATTATTATTTGGTACTGGGGATTAAACTCAGGGACACTCAACCACTGAGCCATATCCCCAGCCCTATTTTGTATTTTATTTAGAGGCAGGGTCTCACTGAGTTGCTTAGTGCCTGGCTCTTACTGAGGCTGGCTTTGAACCCTTGATCTTCCTGCCTCCACCTCTTGAGCCACTGGTATTATAGGCATTTGCCACTGCACCCAGCCTACTTCTTGCTTTTTAATAATTGTACAAGTAATTAAACATGTTGGAAAGACCTTACATGGGTTGTATCTTCTGTTTTATCTTCTTCATATAAGCTTAAGATTATAAATAGAAAAAGATGGTCTATACGTGTATTATAAATTGTAATGCATACTACTATTACAAATACAACAACTTTGAATAAAAAAATTAAAAAATAATATTTTGTTAGTTGTAGATGGACACACAATATCTTTATTTATTTTTATTTGGTTCTGAGGATTAAACCCAGTGCCTCACACGTTAGGCAAGCACTTTACCACTGAGCTACAGCCCCAGCTGCAAGGATGTACATTCTTACATGGTTTATAAAATATTAGCAAAACTCAGAATACTAAAGTAAATGATATGACCACACCTATGAAATATAATTCTACACAACTAGCTAAAAAATAGTATAAATATACTAGTAATAACTTTCATTTTAAGACTTTCATAATATGTTTAAAATATTTTCAGCTAGAACCTGAATGTATTATGCAAAGTAAGTACTAAATTACTTATTGAAGTACATATATGTATGAAAAAATATACACATACTGTGTGTGTGTGTGTGTGTGTGTGTGTGTGTGTGTGTTGCTGGGCATCAAACCAAGGGCCAAGCACTCTATTCCGGGGCCATACCCCAACCTCACAATTCATATACATATATATTTTTTGTGGCAGATATTTATGCAGCAAAAATGGCATTTGGGTTTTTGCTACTAAAACAGTGATACACTCAGATTTTTAAAAATGAGGGAATAGGACATCATCTTAGCTTTATAATCTATGATATAGTGAATGATATAAAAATAATTTGAGTACAAATGGTTCTGTGTAGTTTCTACTCAAGAAAAATGTCAATTATCAGAAACAAATAATTAGTGCTTTGTGGAATTCACACGATCTGACTAAATTTATGTGCACTGTCTTTTTACTCACATTTAATTTTTAATAATAAAGCATTAGTTATAATAAAAAAAGATTATAAATAGTTTGAATGGGTCTCTTTTACTTATTCAAAGAAAGGGATAAAGTATATGTTCTATAGAAAATGTCTTAGAGTTATTCACATGGTATCAGTTGATGGTCAAGAAAAGAGAAAAGGATTTCTTTCCTTGAAAAAAGATTGAAGGCTCTGAGTTTGAGCCAGAGTTTTTTGCTTGTTTGTCTGTCTGTTTGGGGTCGGGGGGGGGGGGGGGGGTGTGGTTTATTATGTTTTGTTTGTCTGTTTGTGGCTCATCATAAGCAAATTCTGGTTTCCTTAATGTCAGAATTATCTAGAGTTAGGACTAAGGAGCACATTAAAGCAAGAAAGCAAAAGAATTGTAGAGTTTCTTTAACTGGTTGTATTCTGTGCTATGCTCCGTTTGCTCTACTAACCATTCTGCATATGTTTCTTGTTCTAAAAGGTCAAAGTCTTTTTATGGATATGGGAGCTCCCAAACAGCCAGGTCTAGTTTAAATTTGTCATGTACTGCAGTGAACTTCACAATGTAAATACATAATGAATGTAAGTTGATTAAACAGGACATCCCAACCCAAGATCCATACTGAATTTACAAACTTAGATTTACCTACTCTTCATTTTTTGTCACAAGAAATATCCTCTGGGTGTGCTCACCCTAAACATTCAAACTTAAATTCAGATGAAGTTTATCCACCAGGAAACTGGTATCGCCATACATAATGTTCTTCACTATATGTTTTAGAGGTTAGAAGAAAATATTGGCAACTATTCACTTGTGACAAAGCTGGGCTGGTAACAAAGGTTAAACTATGGCAAAGGTGAGTTCTGCATTTGGGAAATTAACATAGACTTCTCTATACATCACATTTCTGGTACTAGTCTGAGCATCATGACCCCAAGTTTTCTTCCAGTAAGTAGTTCAGCCTCTAGAAACCTTAGTTTTCTTCTAGATCAAAAAGAAACAAGGATACCTTCCCTATTCAACTCTCCTCGGTGAGTTTGGAAGACACAGCGATGGGACTTACTCTAGTAAAATAGCAAATGGGAAGGTGTTAAGTATAGACACTGGACAAATCTCCAGAGACTGAAAGCAATGGGCTTTGTGTGTCTGGGACCAATCACAGCAAATATGATGACCTATGCTAGACAGTGATCACGACTATCTCTCATCTGGGTAAATTTAAGCAACAGATTTGTATTTGTAAGACTAGCAATGTGTTGAAACAGTGAAAGTGTTTTACTGCAGCATATTTTTACAGGAAAAACAATTTCAAGGATATTTTCACTCAATAACCATATCACATGAATTTTTAAAAATGTGAATTTATCATATATATAATTCTAGTGACCACTCAGGGACTCTTAGTTAGCTTTATTTCTGAAAATAGCCTATAATAATGCACTCATGAAGGAAAACCAAAACTGATAACATTTTATTGGCAGTGGGACAAATGTACTGTTAATGATAATTTAAGGATCAGTTTGGTCATGGTTTATACATCTCTTTGAACACAACTTACAACATTAAATAAGGCAATAAATAGCATTGTGCTAAATACTTCATGCCTCATTTAATCATCACAACAACTTTTATAGTTGCTTTGTATTGCAGATGAGGAACCCAAGGTTCAGAGGGGTCAAGGGACTCACCTGGGAACATATAGGTGGTACATTTGGTTCAGACAAGCATAGAACTCAAACAAACTGTTGAGTCTCTGCCCTTAACCGATAGTCTATCAAATCCAGCCTTAAGTTTCTGTTACAAATGCACTTGACTTATCCCTTCCTCTAGACTGCAAGGTCTTGGTAACCATGAATCAATTCTCACTTTATTTCTTCAAAATTATTTGTTACAATGCCCTGTAGGAATGTATTCCACTGAGGTTTAGCAGAAAAGAAAGTGGGGCAGGGAGAACAGAGCAGGATGGAAGAAGGAAGAAAGAAAGGAGAGAAATTACAATTATTGGAGGAAGGCACAAAGGGAGGGAGAGGACCAGCAGACTAGCAGAGAGAAGGAAAAAAAGAGACACTTTAAATTTAATACTTGAGTTCTAACTTATTTCAGCCAACTCTGGTAATAAGATGCGTCCTTGCACAGAAATGGCTAACATCTCTCCTGATTTACACATAAAAGGATTTATTGCTATTCTCGCCTCTGTAAAGCAATGTAAGATCAACAGGATTAGTGGCATTATATTATGCTCTCCACAGAGTATAATGCCATTTCAGGCTGTTAAAAATTTATAGAAACAAATAAGAGAGTCCAATATCAGCCGAAGCTCTAATCCCCTCCAAGTGAAGAATAGCTCCTGGGTTGCCATTTCCTTTGAAATATAAACCCAGGTGATTGCAGTTAGCCTTCCCCTTGAGCCACAGCTATAGAAGGGCTGGCTGGGCTGGTGTGGAGGAGTGTCTGAAGACGGTAGGTTATATAGGTCAGCCCCAGCTCTTCATTAAGTCTGTAAGCATATAGGGAAAGAAGTACAGAGGTGACAGAGAGCTGGCTTGTCCTCTCCGAGAGTGAAAGGATCTTGGAGACAAAGAAAGTGAAATCGTTCTATGAATATTAAAGTACAAACTCATCCCATGAGAGTGGATAGGCGAAGTCTGTGGAGGAGGTACAATAGCTTCTAGACCATGAATATTTATTCATTCACCCTTTCATTTGTGCATTCCTAAGTTTAAAAAAAAATGTACATCTATTAGAAAGGAAATTCATTAGCAGTGGAAGCCCAGAAAACCAAGGTTTTCTCAGATATTCACAGTATTCTACTATATTTCCAATTCTAGGAAGCAGGAACTCTGTTCCCAAAACTCTGAACCAGCAGCAATTTCATCTTGTCATAGAAAGAGATACATCAGGCCCCCTCCAATATGCAATTCTTTTCATGCTGTCTCCCAATCATTCATTGTTGGATCTATGGCTCAGAGAATCCATTCAAAGATGAACATATTTTATATACCATTAAAGAAGAAAAAGCAAGCTGAAAATTTACTATGATATGTTTTTCTTATAATAGAGACATTTTTGGGGTTTTATTTTAACGTGCTGGTTTGGGCTTTACTTTGTGTATCTTCTTTTTACCCACCACTTCCCCCTAATCTACTCCCTGTATTTCCCCATACTGCTTTCTGCTTCAGAACGGTAACCTGAATGGGCTGTCTCAGCAGCTCTGAAAGTGTCTTCCTCTGACCTTTGGTGCTCCATGAGATTTTCAGGATGCACACAAAGTCACCACCTTTTACATGCAACAGTAAAACATCCCTATTCCCCGTGTTGCCATTTACACTGATGTGCAGAAGCAAAGTTGGGTAATACAGCTGTTGCCCTAGCAGATATCAAGTCAGTGGCACTTGGCTAGACTAATAGTTGTCGTTTTCTTCACCGACCAAGACTCTCATTAAAATTGAAAATAAATAAATAAATAAAAGCTATCTTCATTTAAGAATATTCATGATTATTTAAGCATCAAAAAATCTCATGAAAATAGAAGGGAGATCAGTGGAGAAGGGGACCAAGGAGAGGGAAGAGGAAGGATAGAGGGAGGTTGTGGAGAATGCAATTCACCAAATTTTGTTATGTACATGTTCAAGTATGTAACAACAAATCCCACTCTTCTGGATGAATATAATGCACCAATAAAAATTACCGTAACCTGGATTGACTTTATTCCATCTCAACCCATGAATCCATGTCCTTTCAACTTTCCAGGTAATGCCATGGGAGGATGCAGAAAGCACTTCTGCCACATGCCACACAGATGGTTGCCTCCAAAAGAAAGCACTTATAGGATTGTTCAAGCTGCGAGCTGAGCTACCTGTTTTTCTCATCAAACACCTTTTTGGAAAGAAGACTAACAGACAAATTACAGTTATGCAGAATTAGGTTTTTGGCAGATATTTTATCAAAAATAATGCAAGTCTGTCACTTCAAGGAAGACAACTGACAGTATTTTTGTTGCCAATAATAAATTTATGCTTTCAAGCAATCATTTGAATTCTTGAAAACTTATATTAACAAATGTGATTTTTTTATATTACCAAATGTGTCAATAACTGGCAGATCTGCATAATTCATTAAACAGTATCTTCCAAAGGACCTAAACATAAAGCTAGAAAATCAAGCATGCACTAAAAATACAAGGTAGATCAAATGTCAAATGGATTTTAATGTAATCAGGGATGATAGTTTGGATCTTTTTCTTTTTAAATATTTATTTATTTTAGTTGTACACATGCCTTTATTTATTTTTATATGGTGCTGAGGATCGAACCCGGGCAGCGCACGTGCTAGGCGAGCGCTCTACCACTGAGCCACAACCCCAGCCCCGATAGTTTGGATCTTGAATGTTGCTCCAAGGCCCATGTGTTGAAGGCTTGGTCCCCTGCCTGTGGCACTATTAGAGGTGGTGGAACCTTTAGGAGGTGGAGCTTAGTGGAAGGAAGTTAGGTCATTTGGAGAGTGCCCCTGAAGGGGATATTAGGACCTTGGCCCTTCCTCTTCTTTTCGCTTTGCTTCCTGACTGCCATGAGATAAGCCCTTTCCTTCATCTTATACTCTCACCATAATATACCATGCTGCCACAGGCCCAAAGCTAACAGGGCCAAGTGACCATAGCATGAAACATCAGAGACCAAGAGCCAAAATAAACCTCTCCTCTCCTTAAGTTGATTTATCTCAGGTATTATCACATCAACAGAAAACCAACTAACATACCAAATACAAAACATGCATTGATATAGTTTCAGATTCCATATTACACTAACCTTTAAGAAAGTACCCATCAAGCATTAGTGTATTAAAAAAAAAAAAACACCTAACTATTTGAAGAGGTACATAAAATACCCCTGTTTTCCAACTGTTTATCTCCATGAAGCCAGATTTTGTTCCTCCACTTCAACCAAAACAGTATATCACAATATTTTTAATTAAGAAGCCAATATAAGATCCACTTGTCTTTTATTAAACCAAACATTAAAGAGATTCTCAAACACATAAAACAATGCCACTCTACCCAAATATGTACTTTTCATTAAGAGTTGTCATTTTTATTAACATGCTATGGCTTTTTAATTATCTTTACTTGAATTAATAACTTTTTTTTAGTTTCTTAGGCTTCATTTCCAATATGGTACATATCAGTAAAGATAAACCTCAAAAACAAAAGTTCTTTGGCGTCTTCAGTAAATTTTAAAAGTGTAAAAGAATCCTGAGACCAAGAAGTTTGATGCATTATACTAAAGGACTCTCACTTCTTGCTTCTATCAGGGTTTGGTCAGTAGGAAACTCAGAAAGAGATAAAAGAGAAAGAAAAGTAGGTGGGACTGTTTATTCATTTGAGTGGTTTTTTTATCCCTTCTCCTCTTATAGTTACAGCCTGCCCTAGGCCTTCCTTGCTTCAAAACTCTCTCCCTCTGGCTTCTAGTAGCATCCTGATCCCTACCTTCTGCGTGGAAGTTGAAGAAGGCCTTGCTGTTATCATTCTTGAGGCAGAGCCCAATCTCACTATTCCTATGTTTCCTTATTGCATGTTTAGTTTCCTGTTGGGTCTTAGCTGCTAGAGACTGATTTAAGCATTTTATTTTTTATCTTGAAAACACATACACTGAAAAATAGAAATCATTTCTAAAATTCCTTCACAGTACAAACCTGCTTCTTCCCCATCACTCTGTCTGAGAATCACTGATGTTCTTTTCTGTCCTTGCCAGCATGATCATAGTGAGTTGGCATTTCTTAAGAGTGATTCATGTCTCTGGGATTTTTCTCCCAAAGTGCTGATTCATTTTATAAGTTTTAATACTGGTGCTTTTGCTTTTATGTATATGCAAGCTTAAATAAGTTACATCTCTGTTATAGTCTAACCAATAGCATAGATAGGACACCATTATCCAACATATGTCACAATTCTGAAGGTGATAAAGTGCGATAATATGTATGCCTTAGAAACAATGAAATGTAGTAGTTAACTCCCATGCTCCACAAGTACCTCCTATTTAGTTTGTCATGAAGCTTCATCCACTCCCAAATCCTTCCATTATTGAATCCCCTGTCCCAGGCACAGCTCAAAGCCACCAACCCTGAGGCATTTATACATAGGAACTGTCTGTTCAGTCTCCACCCCATAAACCCTAGTCCTGGGACAGACTGCAGAATAAGATTCTCCTTTAGATTGTTGTCAGGTTTTTGCTTAGTCTCTTTCTCTCTCGTTCCCTCTTTGAAAAACAGATGTCAGCCATGCATGGTGGTGCACACCTGTAATCCCAGTGGCTTGGGAGGCTGAGGCAGGAAGATCTCGAGTTCAAAGCCAGCCTCAGCAAAGATGCTAAGCAATTTAGTGAGACCCTGTCTCTAAATAAAATACAAAATAGGGCTGGGGATGTGGCTCAGTTGTCAAAGTTTAATTCCCAGTACCCCCAAACAAACAAACAACAACAACAAAAAAAAAATGTCATTCAGGACAGCCAGTACAACTGCTCTTCTTCATTAAGTTCATTCTGTTTACCTCAAGTCCTATAATCATAGTTTGCTACTGCAGCTTTCCAACATCAGTCACCTTCTCTTCCAAAGCCCTGTAATTCTAAAATGCCAAATCCTTGCTTCCAATTTTTGTCAGTATGCCCCTGCTCCATCATAAAGCCATCATCCCCAAAGCCCTCTTTGGTATCAACATATCTAAACTCATTTTCACACAGGGAAGGAAGGAACGTAGATACATGTGAATTACATGTGTATGTATAATTCAACACAAAGCAATGTTGTTTCTAACATTTAGTCAATGCTTACCAGGCACTATTTTTTATCATGCTGAGAACTGATATATGATGTTATCACATAATCCTATAGAGAAAAAATAACTAATAATAAACTCTGAGGTCAAGAGAGGTCAGTGATTCATTCAAAATCCCATAGTTAATAGATCCAGCAGGTGGGATTGAGCCTGTGTTTCTGGCTGCAGAGGGTAAACTGAAGGGCCTTTACCTTTTGTACTGAATATTTACTAACACCTACGTTGGACAAGACACTGTCTAGGCACTGAGAAGGAAATACAAAACAGAAAAGATGTAGCTTCGTTGTCCTCTCAAACAGCTTATATACCAGCAGGGAAAAACAGATCTGTATACACAATAATACTAGCACCTGGTAGAATGCAATCTGCACTCAATGAGCTCCAAATAAAACACTGATAGAGCACAGAGGACAATGCCAACTGAAGGGAATAGGGCTTCAAGGAGGAACTGGCATTTGAACTGCGCTTGAGTGATGGGTAGACTATAATGAGAAAGCTGTAAAAGAAGCAGAAAGTAGGCTGAATGCCTAGCGGTCTCAGGGAGGGAAGAAGACGACGCCAAGAAAGAAAGAGCTATTCATTACCACCTGTCACTATTTGTGATTCTGCTTCTCAGATTCATGGGCAGCCCAAAGTCAGAACTCAGAAAGGGCAGCCCCTTCCTTGCAGCAGTGCACCCGGTTAGACTGTTAGGGGCTGATATTCCTCAGCGACCTGCAGCTATGCCCCAGCACCTGGAGGCTGTCAATGAATTCTTAAAAGGTTTCTCCTGTCTCTTTGCTTGCAATCCCCCACTTCAGCTCGCACTCTGGCTGTCATTTCATTCTTCACACTTGCCCGGTCCGAAAGAAGTGAACTGCACTGAACAATGCAGTTATCACCACAGACTGTCAGAACAGCCAGGGCCCTGCAGGATCCCTGGGACCAAGGGGTAAAAAGTCTTTAAAAAAGAAAAAAGCCACAGTGAATTTTACCTTCATACATACACACACACACACACACACACACACACACACACACACACAGAGAGAGAGAGAGAGAGAACAAGAACATGCACCAGTTAAAAAAATAAACAAATGGAAGGAAGACCAATAGAGTAGGGGAAGAGGAATAGGGGGAGGAAGGAGGGGAGGGAAATAGAAAGCACAAGGTATTGAAGTGGTGCAAATTATATTCTATGCATGTATGACTATGTCAAAATGATCCCACTATTATGATAACTATAATGCACTAATAAAAATATTTATTTAAAAAAAGAAAGTAAGAAAAAGTAAAAAATCTGGAAGCCTATGGGCAACTTTGACCCACTCTGCTCAGCAGGCATGGAGCTCTGGAGACAGGAATGCAGCCCAAAGTCATTATCCACTCACCTTGTCTTATACACAGAGCTTTATGCACTCACTTCCTCACAGAGATCTTTAGGCCCCTGAAGGAACTGAATTTTTATTCCTGAACTGATCAGCCCTTGGCATTTAAAATCAGGAAACCAAAGTGCAAAAGCCTTGACCAAGGGAACACAGCTGGCTAATAACAAAGTGAAATTAGAGTCCAGAATCCACTCTCATTCAGGTGATTTTCCCAGCTAATCCATACCTCCTTTCAGCCTTGCAAACAAAGCAGGAGCTTATAGGATTTGCAGAGAAACCCTAACAACAATATTCAAATGGCTATAGATTTTATGAGAGAAATCAACTAATCTATATGTCTCTCCTTGTGCCTATGTCAGCTTTTCATCCTATTGACATTAGTCATTTAACTTTGTTTACTGATATCCAGTTGTATTAAAAAAAGATTTAAATTATCTTTCAAAGACATCTAAAATACATCAAGATAACATTAGAAGTAGGTGAGTAAGAGAAAGCAAGGGAATAACATCATAAGGAAATAAGCTGGGCATGGTGGCACTAGCCTGCAACCCAGCTCTTCTGGAGGCTCCTCAGGAGGGTTATAAACCGAAGGCCAATTGTGGCAATTAGAGAGACTCTATCTCAAAGTAAATTTTTAAAAAGGGTTGAGAGTATAGCTGAGTGGTAGAGTTTTCCTAGCATGCCTGGGGCCTTGGATTCAATCCCTAGTGCCCCACATACCCACACACACAAGAAAAAAAAAAAAAAAAAAAGAGGAAGAGAGAGAAAGCAGGCAGGCAAGAAAAATAGTAAAGAAATAAAATCAAGCTGGGGATGAGGCTGTTACAAAACACATATCATCATGAAGTACTATTTGCTTGCCATAGGCAGGTGACATATCTGCCCCCAATTTTCCAACAGTCAATGTTATTTCTAGTTCGTTATATAATTCTGCTTCCCAAAGATAAAATCAAAGTATTTGTCAAGAAGAAAAACCATGCTTTTCATGATGAAGCCACAAGTTGAACTCAGGCGCCTGGCATTGGATAATGTAATGAGCCAGGCCCGCAGAACTCTCCAAGAGACGTTTTTTTGATTTTCATTTGGTGACTGCACTGCAGAATTTACTTAAGTTATTCCATGACTCCTAACCTGTGCACACAAATCCCTGAGGAAGCTTGAAGTTTTTGCAAAGATTTCAGATGCAGTGCCCATAAATTAATTTCTTGAATAATTGTCTGACTCTCTGAAGTTACGAAAAATGTTAAAATGTGTAGATGCTGTTGTGTTTATAAAATATACTTAATTTAAATTTGATAGAGGGCTGATGGAGTTTTATTTTCTCATTCTGTATTTGACAATAGACACTAAAAGCATAATTATTGCCATAGGGTGATGGTGGGGTGACAGGCTCCTTCACTTATGATGTGGGAAAAAACCTCACTTCCAAAGGCTAGACCCACATGAGCAAGTGGCTATTTGCAGGCACCATCCATTCTGAAATGGTTATTTTCCATAAGTACTAATTTTATTATCTGCCTGTTATAAGAAATCCAGAAGCACTTATCTGGAAAGCTTAATAGATTAGATAGTCTATCCTATGGGCCCTTCTATATAAATATTTCTCTCTTAAAGAGTTCAAATAGAGCAAAAGAATTCAGATTGGTAACCCTTGACGATTACCTGGCTTGGGGCACTTTCCTCTTGCTACTTAAATCTGAAACTGTGTGTCTCAACCAGAGGCTAAGCTCGAGCATCAGTTTAGTTTTTTGTGTGTAAAATTTGAGAAGCCTAGCATAGATATATATCTCACTCTATTCTAAAGAAGGACTTAGGCAGTATGTGGAAATAAAACTGATTCTTCTTCATCTTTCTACCTGTTTTCTCCTAACTTACCCCAACAGAATAAAAAGCAATTCATATTCCACAAGGATCCAAATAGCATGGTCAAAATCAAAATTTCTTTAACCCAGCCAAATGAATTCAGATGCCTTCTCAATCATTTAAAAACGTTATTCAGAGCAATCCTAATTTTAAGGTATATTATTTTCTGCTACTCATTCCATTGGGGGGTGAGGGGGGGGGGGCGGACTGTGTCAAGACCACTAAGTGAGGTGACTTGGTATGTGAAATTATTAAATAAGAACTAATTAAAATTAGAAGCTCTCTACAAAACTGTTTTCCATTTTGGTGTACTAAATCTGTAGTCTTTTTCTTCTGCAATAATTAGATGACATGTCAGGTTGTCTGCTAAGATATCTCCTAGATCATGTTATTGAAATCGTAAGAGCTTTATATAAAAGAAGAATCATCCCAATGTGTTATCAAATGATAAGAAACTAATTAAAATGAAGAAAAATCAGGACATAGCCATGCTTTATCTCACTGGAAAAGCTTGCCTCTTTGATGAAGGGGCACCTCTATTCTGAGTCTTACAGAAGATTATGTTTCAGATTCTACAAAAGCATCAGTAGATGAGGCATGGGCAGGAAGGAAAGTAAGGGGTTTTGAAATGATTTAACCAAAATTTTGTTCACAAACCAAAAGCTAATGCAAGACCAATAAAGAGAAATAATTTCATATTTTTCCTGATATCTTCCTGCACAAAATAAATACATCTCTATATAATGGTTAAATTCTACTGCCTCTTTATCTAAGAAACTCAAACTTATTTCTGGTCAAGAAATAAATTGGTAATTATTTTGAATGGAATGTCTTTTAAGCAACAGGTTTTAGGTAGGGACTGAAATGTTTATCTTTTCAAAAAAATTTTAGTCTATTTACACTCTGGGCCTCATGGAATCGTGCCATATCTATAATTTGCTCAAGCTGAATAAGTCAGCAAAGAGCATGACCCACCATTCTGCAAGTGTGCTGAACAATTTAGGCAGGTACAGCAGTATTTTGTGGGTGATTAATTTGAGCATCAGGTCACATATATTGGGGAAGAAGAGCCAATTGGAAGTTACATAACTTGCTTCAGAAGGACTTTCGAACTGTGAGGCGGAACTTCCATCCTCTGGAGTACAGTCAAGGGTTACTATTTCCAACATGAGTATTATTTCCTACCCCTTGATTCCCTTGCTCTATCAAAAATACAGCACTACTACAGTGAGGTACCGCTTCAGGCCACGAGGATGACTATCGAACAGAAAATAATGAGAGTTGGTGAGGGCATGGGAAAATTGGAACCCTTGCGCATTGCTTATGGGAAGGTAAAATAGGATAGATACTATGGAAGACAGTTTCTACTTAAGTTAAACACTGAACTATCTCATGGCCAGCAATTCTACTTCTGAGCATATGCTGCAAAGAACCAAAAACATGGACTTGAACAAACACTTTGTACACCTACAAAATGGATGAACCTTGAAAACATGCTAAGTGAAATAAATCAGACTCAAAAGGACACATATTGCATGACCCCAGTTATGTGAATTACCTACAGTAGGAAATTTCTTAGAGATTGAGAGTAGAATAGAAAGTACTAGGATCTGAGGGAAAAAGGGAATGGGGAGTTATGTCTAATGGGTACAGAGCTCCTGTTTGAAATGATGATAAATTTCTAGAAATGGAAGGTGATGATAATTTAACAATTGTGTGAATGTACTGAATGCCATTGAGTTGTATGTTTAAAATGGCAAATTTTGTGTTATGTATATTTTACTATAATTCAGTGGAAGCACCCCAAAATTCCCTGGAGAAAATCCTGGAAACCCTGGCAAATCTGTGAGGACAGGCATATCCCTGACAGGGAACTCTGTGAGATTTCCTGGGTGATGGCTTTAGGAAGATACTGGCAGGCTCAGTAGTCATAAGTAAGTTATTTTGAATAAATGGCTTGAATTTCATATCAGTGAAAATTGGTGGGGAGATGGGCTCCTTATGGTGGAATGTGGGGAAAAAAAAAAACACCTCACTTTCAAAAGTGAGCACCACATGAGCAAGTGGCTATCCATTGGTTAGGGGTTTGATTGAGTTATAAAAGAATTATGATAGGAGAGTATGCACCACTTAGAATAACTTAAGTTCCTAAAACACTTGAACATTATTGACTAAAATCATGGGAATTTGGAACAGTGGGAATGGGTTATCTCTGAATAGCACCTAAACGTCCCAACCCCAATCCCAAGAAAATTTGACCCTAAATAAAAAGTTATAATATTGGGGCTCAGCAGTAGAGCACTTGCCTAGCAAGTGTGAGATGCTGGGTTCAATCCTCAGCACCACATAAAAATAAATAAATAAAATTAAGGTATTGTGTCCAACTACAACTAAAAAAATATATTTTTTAAAAAAGTTATAATGTCAATTGACAAAAGCCTTTATCAAGGAGCTACTTTGGCCAAAGCAAACAAGGACTTTGGTTATTTCTGAAGGTACTAGTAGCAAGTGTCTGGATCTACAGGGAAATTCTCTGCTACCATCCAATCCTATGCCCAGGAGAGATCACCCCAGCCCTCAGACCAGTGGCCACCCCATTACATCCCTGCCATAGATAAAAGAGCTGTATTCTCTCTGACTTCCTTACTTCTCTGTCCCATTTTGGGGTTGGGGGACAGAGTAGAAACCCAGAAGTGGTGACAAGAAAGCATGCAAAAATGCAACTAAAGTCCTGACTACTGTGCTTTCCTTTGCCATGACAAAAACATGCTTCCTGGTAAGACACTAGACAAGTAAGAACCCAGTGACTCCTTCCAGGGCATACAAGCATCCTGGTGCTAGTGAATGTTAAAAGATTTGCCACCCGTGTGATTACTCTGTTTCTCCTACCTCTCTTGGCCACAGTGGGAGTCAAACCAGGACCAGATCCACCCACCTGTTCTGCCATGTTCTGTGGTGTGTCACTTGGTGTCCTAGTCTCCCTCAGTGGGTGAAAAAATATGTATAACCAATGACAACATAAGGAATGGAATAAGATGACTCTAAATCAACAATTATTATTATTATAACCAAAAAAGACCTCCACAACTGTGGAGTTCAACTCTTATTTTATAAATGAAGAAACTGAGGCAAAGAGAACCAAAGGACCTGCCTGAGGTCACCCTTCTCATTAGTGGTAGATAAGGGCCTGCCCTTTGGGGTCCCTGCTCTTGGTTTGGTGGCCTTTCCTCACAGAAAATGCTTCAACCTTCTGCAGTGGCTTTCTTTTATTTGAATGAGGGCCCCAAGTAGAGAAAAAATGTGTGTTTTTCTTTCTTTAAGCTGTTTACTCTGAGTCATTGTTCAAGACAGTGGCCTCCATTTAAATGATTCATGTCATGACAGCCATTTACAGACTTGAAACTTTTAAAATGTCAGTGGGTCTTTGATGTATTGGATTTTACTTAAAACGAGGAAAATGCAAATTTTTTCAAAATAATATCTTTCTATCCTTTTGTGGCTTGGATTTGACAGATAGTACCATAAGAAATTCCAAATGGCAACAGTCAGTTCTTTTTTAAATATGCAAGTTGGACTGGCGATGCACACTCGACCGCCTGGTTTCTTTTGGAAATCCAGTAAAATGTGGTCACGGTTGAGTTTGTTGCTGAACTCCTCCCAATTTCTCAAATGCCCTATGCTTTGTTCCTCATCTCAATGGGCAGTCTTCTCTCCAGAGTCTCAAGAACTGCCAAGAAGGAAAAGATTGGGCTCTAGTCCAGGCTTCACCTTTTCCACTTCTGTGGCCTTAGAGGAACCCTCAGTTTTTTTGTGCATACCTTGGTTCTTTCGTCTGTGAATTTTGACACTAATTCCTCTTCTGGCCTGTCTCGTAAAAGATGTTATGTAGATGAGCTGAGATTGATTAGCTTGTTCAAAAATGCATTAAAACAAAAAAGTGCTATACACATCAAGATAGTAGATCTCTAAATCTCCTTCCCCTATACATATACAGAAAACTTGACAAAATTATTCAGGCAGGTCATAAAAGTTCAACCTCTGTGTGAGGTAGTTTTCTCGGATGAAGAGCCAAAAGGAAATATGGCAATCTTTCTAATTAAATCACCCTGTACTGCCAGGTGTGGTGGTGCCCATCTGTAATCCCAGTGACTCAAGAGGCTGAGGCAGGAGAATCCCAAATTCAACTTAGCAAGAACCAGTCTCAACAAAACACAAAAAGCTTGGAATGTAGTTTAGTTGTAGAGAAACCCTAGGTTCGATCTCCAGTACCACCACCACAAAAAAAAAAAAAAAAAAAAAAAAAAAAACAGCTGTGTATAAGCATCTATGGAAGATGAGTGTGGACTTAAACTGATGTTTGGGGATGGAAAAGCAGCAAGGTGCAGAGGCAAAACACCAACTTCAGCTCATACCAATCTTACCTAAATGCTTATACACAGGGTAGACACTAGGAGAATCGGGATAGGTACACAGATATCTTCTCATGCAGGCTTCCTTTCTTTGGCACTTTTTGTTTTTTATACCTATGTGAATGAGTAATTCAGTCAGTGAATATTTTTAGGAAGCACCTGCTGCATGCCAATTTCCCTTGTAGAACTTGAAGAAATTAATTAATGAATAAAACAATAAAACACAAAATCTCTGAGCACATGGAGCTTACATTTTAATAGCAGGAAGGGTGTGGAGGAGAAGGAAATGAGCTAAAAGCACATAGAAAATTAGACAGGGAAAGGTAATTTCAAAGATCAATAGATGTTCTAAAGCATAAAATAAGGCAATAAGATACAAAATGGCAAGTGGCAGAAAGAGGGGACTAAACTGGCTACAGTGGTCAAAGAAGAACTCTTCAAGGAGCAAAGTTCATAACTCTTATAGTTGAAAGCAATGAAACTTGGAAGTGAAGGTGCCCGAAGATGGATGTAACGTCTTCCAGAGAAGAAGATATACAATCAATCAATAAATACACAAAAAATGTTCAACATCCCTGGCAATTAGAGAAATGCAAATCAAAACTACTCTAAGATTTCATTTCACTCCAGTCAGAATGGCAGCTATTAATAAGACAAACAAGCTAAACTGTGGAACCAACCTAGATGCCCTTCAGTAGATGAATGGATAAAGAA
Organism: Tamias sibiricus; assembly: GCA_025594165.1. Lineage (NCBI taxonomy): Eukaryota > Metazoa > Chordata > Mammalia > Rodentia > Sciuridae > Tamias > Tamias sibiricus. The sequence continues at coordinate 133,904,977 of CM046663.1, read as the reverse complement.
AATGTGGTATATATACACAATGGAGTATTACTCAGCAATAAAAGAATTTTAAAAAATGGCATTCACAGGTAAATGGATAAAGTTGGAGAATATAATGCTAAGTGAAGTTAGCTAATCCCAAAAATTCAAATGCTGAATGTTTTCTCTGACGTAAGGAGGCTGATTCACAGTGGGATTGGGACAGGGAGTATAGGAGGATTAGAGGAACACTAGAAAGGCCAATGGGGAGGGAGGAAAAGAGGGGGAAAAAGGGTAAAAAAAAAAGATGATAGAATTACATGGATATCATTGCCCTGGGTGCATGTATGAAGACATGAATGGTGTGAATATACTTTGTATACAACCAGAGATATATAAAAATGTGCTCTATATGTGTAATATGAATTTTAATGCATTCTGCTGTCACATATAACAACTTAGAATAAAAGAAAATGAAAAAAAGCAAAAAAACCCAAATACATTAAGCAGAATAGATTTTATTGATCAAAGAAAGTAGATTGAATACTGGAATAGCCTTAAGATTCAATAGGTAATTGCAGGGTTCCAAGCCTTGGAACCTCCGAGATGGAAAATCAAACCCAGAGAATACAACCTTTCTTTCTACCTTGCATCCTTTCTAGTCTCAGTAGTCCCAGATTCACATCCCCCCATTTAGGCAAACCCAGTGGAAAATACATTGTCTCCCCCTCCACCCCAGAGAAGTTCTCTCAGTACCAGGAAACAACGCCAGCCAAAGATAAGTTACAAGGCCACCCCCATGGCTGGGACAGTGGTGGTGGTGGTAAGTGTTATAGGGAATAGAGATAAGAGCATGTCACCACAGAAAAGCACAGATGTTCTCTGTGCACAACCATTAGCTACTGCTGTTCACAGTGCACCCTTGACTTCCCAGCAGACTCAAAGCACCCTTCTCCCCTGACATTACATTCCAAGATGCTCATTTACCAACCTGCCAGTATCCCGATACATCAGAAAACACATCCCTTTCCAAAGGGACTGCCCAAATCACATCATTTGCTGTATCTAATCTCAAGTTTTTTCATAGTCTTGCCAAATAGTAAATTTAACCACCACCCTACCATAACCAAAGAAAAATATGGCAGAGCACAAAATGTCCATAACAGAAACTCCCATTTGGAAAGCACAGAAAGGATAAGCAACACCAGTTCTCTCCCACCCATACTGTACACAGGATATGCTTGGACCAGAGAATTAAGGACTTACCCCCTCCATTGTAGAATAAGTCTTAGGATGAGCTTCTTTGCTACCTGATCAAATCCACTGGCCTCCTTGGATAAGCCTGAGACAGAATTAGGAATTATTCTTGGGGTTACAGTGCTTTATCCACATCATGTTGGTATAATTGTAGATAAGGTAAGGGCTTTAGAGGATAGAGAGATTGTAGGATATCCTTTGTTGGGTTTGGGGCTTTTGTTAGTACAATTTTATTAAAATTTCAGTTGAGTGCTGTTCTGTTAGATTCTTATACCCTCCATTACTTAGCCACTAATGCCAGACATGTCAAAACATGACTCTTACATCTGCCTTGTAACAGCTTCTTCATTAGGACTATGGTTTTTAAGAATCAGAAGACCAGTTTAAACATGAAAACTACAGATATGGCTGCCTTTCCCCTGATACCAGCTGATTCTTCCTATCACTCTAAAAGATTGTTTTAGTTAGCTTTTTTGCTACCATGACTAAAGGATTTGACCAGCACAACTATAGGGGAGGAAAAGTTTATTTGAGGACTCACGGTTGCAGAGGTCATAGTCCAGAGAAAGCCGACTCCATTTCCCGGGACTTGAGGGGAGGCAGAACACCATGGTGAAAGAGGGAAGCAGCTCACATCATGGTGATCAAGAAGCAGAGAGAGCAAGACTCCAGCTCCAGATACAAAATATATACCCCATAGCCACACCCCCAAGTAATCACTTCCTCCAGCCACACCACCTGCCCCTAGTTACCACTCAGTTAACCCACCAGGTATTAATTCACTGATTGGGTTAAGACTCTCACAATCCAGGTGTTTCTCCTCTGAATCTTCTTGCATTGTCTCACATGTGAGCTTTTGGGAGACACCTCATATCTAAACCATAACAAAGATAAATGCACTTTGATCACTAAATTAGACATATCTGATTCCATTGCAAGGAATAGAAATCAAGTTCATATTTACTTAAGGAAAAATGTTCTATTGGCTTCCTAACTGTACTGTATCCTGGGTGAGGCCATGGAGGCAAAGAAAGAGACACTTCTGTTCAGTCCAATTGGCTTTACCTGTAGTCTCTCTGAGATACAAATATGTTGGCTATCTGTGGTCCACGATTCAAATCCCCTAACTCAATAACCTTGCAACAAAGGAGAATGCTTTCTTCCCAAAATAATCCCGAGGAAGAGCCATGATTGGCCATGCCCAGGTCCTGTCCCTCATAGTGGATATGGGTGAAGGAGAGGAGGAGACAAAGTAAGTTAGCAGGAAAAAAATTAAGACAATGTTTAAGGGGAAAATACTATAGCCACTTTTGTCAGAGCACTCGTCAATCTATTTGATATTATCATACACCAGAAAAGATATTGTTGTGCTCTACAATTAGAATTAGATATTACCATAAAGTTAGGTGAATCCTTCTGGGTTTCAATGAGACATTAAGGGCCAAATTCAAGCTTGAGCTCCCATCAAAATATTCTTTCATTCATTTATTCATTTGACAAGTACTTATTCTTCAGCTACCATTTCCCAAGAATTGAGTTAGGTGCTGGCTGTGTAACAATAAAGTGTAGACATGGTCTTCACCTTTATAGATGGAGGAGTCATAAATTAAACAAGTGAAATAAATAGCAAGTAATGTAACTGATTCTATAAAAAGACATGCTAGAGTTTTCTAATCTATTCTAGGGGTAAGATTGAAGGGGAATTGTTTAGGGAAGACTTCTTAGGAGGAGTAATATTTAAACTAATAATAATAGGATGGTTCCAGAGTGAAGTCCAGTTAGAGTATGCAATAATTGCAATAAGATCACATCACATGTGGGAAAATAGAAGGTGTTAAAGATAGCTAGCCTTTCTATAGCTGATCAATAGTATTATTTTCATTTAATTTCTTCTGAGAGGAGCAAAAACACTATAGCTTCTCTCTTTCCACTTGCCTCTACTGCTTTCCCTTCCAAGCATCTTTTTATTATCCTTAAAACTAGAAGTGTCAACTGGGAACATGTTGCAGTTTAGAAATCAGTGGAGTAGCTAAACAAGCTTCTTTTCCATCTACCTCCAAACCACAATTCCATGTAAATGTCCTATCTGCCTCTAAATGTCAGGCCTCCTCCAGTCCTATAAAATGGGCTCTAAATCTGGGGACAGCAGATAGGCAACAATAGTTGGCACTTTCCCTAGAAATAGTCAGCCTTGCTTCAAATGTGACTTTCCCTGAAGCAGCTTGATGCCCATCAGAGCAGTTGCCCTGCATCAAAATTGTGTCCTCTCCTATGTCTCCTTGCTTGCTATGAGACGAGCTGTTACTGAGCTTGTCCAAGTCATCAGGGGCATGCATAAAAAATAAATAATTGTGCATGACTAAAATGAATAATCTATTATCAGATGCATTTGCATAATTAAGCTTGCTTCTAAAAATTGGCAGAGCACAAACTGGCAAAGTGGCATTGCATAATATCGACCACAAAGCCCTGGAATGTGATTCTAGCAAAACACAATGAAGTCAGAGCTCTGTGTATACAGATTAGATAAATGCATCAGCTCAGTGACTGAAGAACAAGCTACATGCTTAGAATTTTTAAAATTTAGCATCTTCTTTTTTTACAGAATAATATGGCTTCCGACCTAAGAGCTTGGGAGAGGCAGCACACAACAGTAGAAGCCAGGATGGTTGTCAGAAGATCCAGGGCCTAAGCTAACTTGCATCTCTAATGTTTCACATGGCTTCTAGACAAACATAATTATGCTTTACTTCTGTTTCTTCATTTGCAAAATGGTCTAAAAGTGGTTTCTCTATACTGTAATGTGTTATAAAAAGCAAAGGAAAAAAATCCCACTGCTGAATACAAGCAGCCTCCACATGTCAACCTCTTGACTCTGAGGTCAGTGGTAGCCACAGGTTTGCTGAATGTCCTACAGGAATTCATCTCAAGCTAGAAGAGTTATTCTCTGACCTTCCCTATGAATGTTTCTCATATCACAAAGAAACATCAGAGCAGCATCAGAGACTGTCTCTGGTTCAGGATCCCTTGTAAAAGAGCCTCCAAGAACTAGATGGTTGTGCAGACCTATGTGGTTGCTTCTTAGGCATGTACCCTGGAAAACTAGAAAGCTGGAAATGAAAATGTGTTAGTAATGAGGGGGAAACTGCCAGCACAAAGAAAATCCAAGATTTCTATATTCTATTTTCCATTTGAGCCTTTCTACAATACCCACAGGAAAAAGAGACAGCAGAGCAAGATTGATATTACCACTGTGCCTGTTGGATTTTATAAGGAGAATTTCTACAGATGAGAGTGTGATCTATCTGTGACATCTGTCACCCATCAGTTACATGGGAGATCAGAGCTAATTTAGTTTCCTTTTCCTCTCTCATGCTTCACACTGAAGCTGCCTTCCAGGTCAAAGAAGATAACCTTCTCAAATACTAAGATCACTTTTTTATGGATGCTGTACAGTACTGGCACATCACTAATTCAAAGAGCACCATTTTGTTCACTATTGTTAACTAAGCAGGCCTCAAACTGGTGCAAATGGCTTCATGAGAAATACGTTGAAAGGCTTATTTCCCTCAAACTCTATCAAATTTAATTAAACAAATCAAGTTTTGGCCTTCTGAGGTGGAAATGTGCGTACTTCTGCAGAGTGAGTGAGTAATTGCTGAGGACTTGGAAGAAGACCTCAGGAAAGAACAAGAAATGAGGGAGTGGAGGGTAACAATGGTGGTGAGCACAGAGGTCTGGTTCAGCCAGGCAGAACTTGGTGGGGAAAGGCAAGATGGGGAAACCCCAACTCTGGAGTTGGGGGGGGGGTCTAAATTCTGTGCTTCGAGCCCTTCATAACAAGTCTGTCTCATTCTCAAGAGGCTTTTCTGTGTCAGCTCCTGACAATGAACAGAAACTTTAAAAAGTGACCAGCAAAAGCACCTGAAGAATTGGAATGGGAGAAATAAGGTAGAAGAAAAGTAGAGGTAAATGGGAAGAAGATGGAAACAAGAAAAACAAGGACTGGTTTCTCCACTGTGTATTTTCTACCAGTGATAGCACCTAAGTAGGAAAGGGTAAGAAAAGGAGACTCCCAACAGAGAAAGGTAAAAGGGCATCGTAATGTAAAGGTTTGCTGTGATGACCTAAATAAAAAAGGGATGCAAAATACTTCCTAGCAAGGTACTTTGTGGTAGGAATGCCAATTATCGATTCCAGTGGGTGGGACTCTAGTGACCTGTATGCTGTAATTCAAAATCCTAGAAATAAGTCATTCAGTCTGAGCCATAGAGCATCAGAAAAATTGAATTTTGACAAGAGTATTACGAGGAAAAGGACTGAACCAATAAGAGACCATAGTTTGAAAGGTAAGGTTGAAAATATAGTTTTTTTCTCTCCAGGGAGCAAACGATTGCCACAGAAGGCTTTGTGACTGTTTTCAAAGGCATTGTGATAGACTGGCAGTCTCAATAAAAAGGGTGACAGACTTAGAATCTGAATTTGGAATGAAAAACTAGAAGAAAACAATGGAAAATATTCACTAGTTACTTTCCACTTAAGAGTCCAAGATTAAGATTGATATTAGGAAAGCAAATATGTACTAGAGGTGGGGCTTGAAGACAGATTTCTGAGAGCTTTGTATGGACAAAAGAAAATGTTTCTGGTATAAAAATGTTTGAGAAAAAACTTGATCTTGGTGTATGAGAACAAGGTGCACAGGCAGAAGGTATTAAAAGACTGAAGAAAGAGGCCAGCAAACCCAGGATTGCACAAAGTGCAATTTATTAGAGACTTACAGACAGATGTGAGTGACTAGCATAGTGGTTGGCATGAGGTAGCTATTCAACAGGTATTTGCAAAATGAGTAAGTAAATGATGATAAAAGTCATATTATCAATGTGACTGGGGAAGAAGCAAAACATGAATATCCCCACACTCCAAGGCTGGAGGAAGAGGTTTATATACTAAGCCAGACGAAGGTGCACTATAACTGGGCTTTCTCAAAAACTATTAACATGTCAAACATCAGTTAAGAAATACTCTGGGCATGAATGGCCAACACAAAATGTTTGGCTAACTATCTTAATGATGGTTTGTTTATCCTATAGTTTATAACATGTCCCAGGGTCACCAGGCAAGCAAGATGGTGGTTATAACCAAGGTAACCCTAGTCATATCAAGTTGGCTCCCTACTAAAAAAGTGCGTGTGTGTCGATTTTTTCCTCCTTTGATGCTAACACATCTGATTGTTGCACCTTCTACTCTTTTTTAATGATATTCTGTTGACTTCCTGCTCCCTTGTCCTTGTTCACTAAAGGTCTTGGCTTGTGGCTCATGGTCTTTCCATCCACCTCATGACTACCAAGCTCAACAACTTCAGTTCTTCCCAGACTCCTGCAAGGTACACAAGTCCTTGCCCTTCTTGATTCTGCTAACATTCAACTCCACTTCCATTTTGCCAGACAGACCCATATTGATAATGTGACTGTTATCATCATTGCAATTTACTGTGAAATTTCAGCCATCTTACTTATTCATTTTGCAAATAACTGTTGAATATCTACCTCATGCCAACCACTATGCTAGTCACTGCAAAAGTTGTTATAGTTAAAAACAGAAAACATTTCCCCTGTAGTGCTTATAAACCACTGGAGGAAACACAGACACTAATAGGCAATTACAATACAACATCATACATGCTGTGCTGGTAAATACTGGAAAGCCTACAAGAAGAGCATCTAAATTGGATGCAGGTTGTCATATCAGTCCTTTTACCATGTGATGTGTAAGCTAAGGCTTTAAGAAGGAGTACAAGTTGGCCAGGTAAAAATGGGTGATGTGTGGGAAGAGACCCATGTTCCAGAAAGAGGAAATAAACTTTACAAGTGTTCATAGGCAAAAGGAGGCATGTGGTATTTTGGAGACTGAAAGTTGTTTAGATTGGTGAGATTGGTGACTGATTGACTGTCTATGTGTAAGGATTTATAACGATGATGCCCAAGTTTGGGCTTGAGCAACTAGGTAAGTGCTGGTATTGTCTACTAAGTGAGAATGTCAGAGAAAAAGCAAAACTGGAGGAAAGGGAAGAGTTTAATTTGGATGTATTGAGTTCTGATTAGCACAGAGACATCCTCATAGAGATAATGAATCTTCCCCACCATCACAGACAACCTCTCTCTGCTGTACACGAACACACACAAATGTGTCATTACCTAAAACCTCTTATTCACTAAGACTTGGACTAAGGGGTACATTTCTATGATGACCAGCACCTATTTGGGCTAAATTTTGCCAATCCCCCCTTACTTCTATTGCATCACATGGAGCTAACATTTCCTCTGTCACCTGCTATAAACTCCCTTAAGAAAGAAAAATTTGTTTCATTTTAAGTAGCTCAACAGACATGTGATTATTTATTATATTATTGACATTTTGATTTTCTTTTCAGCCCTTACAAAAGCTAGGATTTCTAAAGTTATGAGACAATACATTTCTTTCTTGTTCTAAATCTTCTTCCTTAATATAATAAATACCAAATCATGGCACAACATTCTAATAGTATCACTTAAAACACTGCTATGATACGTCTTATGCCCTTTTTTTTATCTCTGTGTTTAACAAATGCTAAGTAGGTGCTAATTAAAGTTTAATGGATGGATGGTTACTTACATGAGTTAGCAAAGCAGAGTGAATACACTATCATTTTAATAGCTTTTCAGGAGCAAGCTGTCTTTGAGTGGGAAAAATGCATCTACATTTACAGTTTGGAAGGATGCACTGCTACAGAGAATTAGCTAAACTGATGTCCATATAAACAACCAGGGAGTTTTGGATTTCAGGATAGAAGGGAAGCAGAATGAAGAAGACAGATAGCTGATCTATGTGTTGAGCAAGTAGTAGCCTCTGAGAAAATCCTGAAATCAGGGTGACATTATGTATTTTTTAGAATACAATCATGGACCATATGATTTCAATTGACAGCACTGATGCAGCAGACACATGCCTGTCTCCCTAACCCTTCTGTGGTTCTGATCACCCTCAGATACCACATAAGGACACTTTTTATGCAAATCCATTCTTCCTCCTCTGGATCAAAGAGAGCAAATAGCCATGGGAAATGTGTGAGGAAAGCAAGGTTCTCACTGAGAACAGGAGCTCCTGTCCCTAACTGACAAAGCAGAGGCCAATCCAGAGGGATGCATCAGGACTCGGGAGCCCACAGGATACAGATGGGCAGTTGAAGTAACTCTAATTCTCTGTGATGGTTAATTTTTTTGTTTTGTTTTACAGAAAGGTTAAAAATAATTTATTGGGTCCAAATATGCCAGTTGAATTCAAACCAAAGAATAATAGTGTTCATTCTGAATAGCATAGCATTTGAAAGATTCACAAGTGCATAAAGTAAAACTGTAATAATGTGTGGGAAATGAAACACAAACATGTTTGTGTGGGAGAATGAAACTTACTATTATCAATCTATTACAGACCTGAATTCACAGAAATTAAATGAGGGCATAGAAAAAAAATGTACGATGCAATAAATTTTGTACATCTGATATACTTTAACCAAACCTTATAACCCACAAATATGTTTTTTTTTTCTTTTGAAGTATGTGTACTTGGTCTATAAGCAAAAAATGATCATTGACTGAACCATAAGGAAATACATGAGTAGGAATTTATAGATAATATTTTGAGATCATAATGCAATAATATAAATATTCATAATGCATTCTAAAAAGAAAAAAAGTTCTGATTGTTAATTTTATGTGTTCATCTGATGGGGCTCCAGATGCTCAGATATTTGATTAAACATAATCTGGGTGTGTCTGTGAGGGTGTTTCTGGATGACATCAACACTGAAATCAGTAAACTAAGTAACTCAGATTATCCTCCCTAATATGGATGGGCTTCACCCAATCTTTCAAAGGCCTGAATAGAAGTAATAAGTTGAGTAAGTGAGAATTTACTCTCTGCCTGTCTTTAAGCTGGGACATTGTTCTTCCCTAGGGCTAGAACTTACACCATTTGCTCTGCCGGATCTCCATCTTGCTAAATGAAGATCTTGGGCTGCTCAGCCTCTGTAATTGAATGAGTCACTTCCTTAGAATCTCTCTCTCATTCTCTCTCTTCTTTTTTTTCCTTTCTGTTTGTCATTCAATTTATATATATTCAATACATAGTATATATAACATGTACAATTATTATATTATGTTCTATATTATTTTACATATTCATTACTATATAAAATCCTGTATCCCTAAGTGATTTGATTATTTTGCCAGCATCCTAGAGTGTACTTTACACAGACCTAGATGATATATAGCCCACCTCACACCTAGGAAACACGGAATAGCCCTTTGCTCCTACAGCCATGATGAACAAAATCACATGAGATTAATTAAGCACAAGATAAAATGGTGCAATCCAGATATGGTAAACATGAGATTTTGAGGCTGCTACAGGTGTAATATGGCACAATGTTTTACACCAATTTTTCATATAAACAAAAGGAGCACGTTCTATAATAATAATTTAAAAGATGGCATAGTACATGAGCCAGTAACAGTCACTTATTATCACTATCAAGTATTATGGATTCTATAAAATTATGTTACATTTTTATGACTGGCAGAGTCACCACAAAGCAGGAGTTACATTACTCAATGATGGATGGGATGTCACTAGATGATAGAAATTTTTTAATGTTTATTTTGCTTTTAATTGACATAATAATTGTACATATTTATGGGGATGATAAGAGTTTTTCAGCTCTCATATAATCTTACATGTCATACATGCTGTGCATAGATGACTAAAACCCTGTTATGTAACTTGCAATTGTATAAATTCACATATAATAATATATATTGAACATAGAAGAACAAGGGGGAAGAGAGAGAAGGAAACCTAGACACATGTATGCATATATAGTTATTTATGTATAAATACATATTTATAGTTACATATGTAAGCACATTTACATATATAAAATATTTAGGTGGATGTAGATATATTTCTTGTTGGTTCTGCTTCTCTAGAGAATCCAGACTAAAACATTGTCTTCCTGTTTAATCTCTTTGCCTACAAAGGTCACACACAAATTTCCAAAGAGCCACCATAAAGGAGGCTGGCCAGAGCACATGAGTGAACTCAGAACTCATTCTCTCAACCCAAATGTATGCAGGAAATACACATGGCCAATAAGGAATGAGCAGGATAAGGCTTCAGGAACAGTTGAAGAACTATAATGAAGAAACTGGGGCCGGGGTTCTGACTCAGTGACAGAGCACTTGCCTAGCATGCGTGAGGCATTGGGTTTTATCCCCAGCACCACATAAACATAAAAACAAATAAAATACAGGTACTATGTCCATCTATAACTAAAAAAATATTTAGAAAAAGAAGAAGAAGAAACTGTAGGCTTTTTAAAAAAATACTTATTTATTTGCTTTTAGTTGTACACAATGCTTTTTACATGGTGCTGAGGATTGAACCCGGGCCGTGCACGTGCTAGGTAAGGGCTCTACCGCTGAGTCACAACCCCAGCCCGAAACTGCAGGTTTGAAGGAGGAAATGAATAAAAGAAAAAGAGAAAGAGTATAGGGGTAAATAAGAGCTACCAAAATAAAACAGTAAGTCTTAGATTGTTCTTAGAGAACAAAGTAGACAAAATACTTACATCAGTAGTTGTAGCTTTGCCAAAACCCAGAAAGAAAGAAAGGAAGAAGGGAGAAAAGATGTAGAAGTATTAATGTAGGGAGAGACCAAAGCCAAGGAGAACAATAGAGCTATTTCAGGTGGAACTCCAAGTTCAAAGGCATGTGGGCTATTGGGACTGAAGGAGGTAGGGGAGCAGAGGCACAGCAAGAAACCAAGAGAGAAAAGTGTTCAGAGGACAAGCATAATTCAAAATAGAAACATGTAACACAAATGACAAAGAAATTCAAGAGGCACAATATGTTGCCTAAGAGGCTCTGAGAGAAGAAAGTACTAATGTAATTTTTGTGGGAGAAACAAGGTGGAACGTGACAAGGGGAATTTACTGCTCCCAAAGGGCTATATTGGAGGCTTTTCAGTTGTTAATAACATGGCTTAGCTTTAGTTCTCATAATGGTAACAGAAAGCAAGCAATTCAAGCTGGCTTAAGAAAGAGGAAAAACATCTATTAAGAGGATATTAAGTAATGCACTGAGCCCAAGGATAACCAGACTCAAGAGGCATTTGAAACAGTAAATAGTTACCAAGAAATCCAGCCATGCTTTCTGTCCATCCCTGCTTCTCTCTGAATAGTCACTCTTTTCCCTGCACAGAAGGTGGACAGAAGATGGCTGTTGCATAGCTTTGTGAGTGGCATCAGCTCATTTCAAAACTCCCACACAGGCTGACTCATAGGGAGAAAATAAGACCAGACGTCTAGAGCAGGTACTTTGGCAAAAGGACAGAGTCACACAATATGAAATTGTCTGCAAAGCCCCCTCTCTACAGGTGGTAATGATTCTGAGAGAAATTAAGTTGCTATGAGCTAAACATTACCTAAAGGTCACTACTGCAATGAAAAAAAATCAAAATAATAAAGTCAAAAGAAATATTTTTAAAGCATCTATAAATGATACAACAGCAAAATCATTAGAAGGGATGCTGGCAATTAAAATACAGAAAGAAAAGTAAGTATGTAAGACAACATTGTGTGATGAGAATAAAATCTAACTAATAGTAAACAGGCACAATTATGTTTTTCTTCTTCTGCTGCCAAGTTAACTGTGGATCTTCCTCTCTAAAATGATTCTCCTTGGTGAAATGAAAGCTATAATTAGTAAACAAAAAAAGAGATGAGTACTTTCTGATGCCAACTCATTCTCATTGTGATCCTAGCTGCAAAGATAATAGGTGAACAAATGGACACCACCCTCAACAGCACCCTCTTCAGCACACCTGACAGAACATTCTGCAGGCTCTTTCTTAATGAACCTCAATGGATGAGCTCATGGTGTCACTCCAAAGTCTAGATTCTAAAAGGGGCCAATCCAAAATAATCCAATATCATAGCACTTTGCTCCTATATAGGGAGAGATGTAAAATTACCTAGAGGGTTACATGGACAATAAATTTTCAGGCCATCCATAATAATCAGCCAAAATTTCTACTGATGTCACAAGGCTATATATAGTTTTAGACACCTATGTTTTCCCATATGCTTTGGTTACAAGGCAGCATTGAAACCCTGCCCCACCAGCTTAAGCTCAAAGAGACAATTTGTCAGTTCACTTAAAACACAGGAAAGGTGGAGCCATCCTCAAAAAAAAAAAAAAGGGATCCAAGGGCTGGGGTTTTGGCTCAGCAGTGGAGCACTTGTCTAGCATGTGCGTGGCCCGGGTTCGATCCTCAGCACCACATAAAAATAAATACATTATGTACAACTAAAAGCAAATAAATAAATATTTTTTTTAAAAAAAAAAGGGATCCAAGAGTTAGTGTGCTGTCAAGATATGGTCTCCTCTTCTCTGACTCATATCTCTGCATTTCATTCCATGTTGATTGTACACTGTCTTCCTACTTTCTTCACATGATGAAGATTTGGACTCATGTATCAGCTATTCCACCTGCAAAGAAGGAAGTTCTTTTTTTTTTTTTTTTTTTTTTGGATGTATCTATATAATGGTATTCCATATAAACACTAAATAGCATGCAGTACATGTTTATATATTTCTATGGAAAGTTCTGGAAAGGCTAGAGATTACATATATTGTGATCCTATCTATGTCATTTTTTTCTTTTCTTTTATTCTAAGTTGTTATATATGACAGCAGAATGCATTACAATTCATATTTCACTTATAGAGCACATTTTTACATATCTCCGGTTGTATAGAAAGTCTATTCACACCATTCGTGTCTTCATACACGCACCTAGGGCAATGATATCCATGTCATTCTATTTTTTTTTTTTTTACCTTTTTGCCCCCTCCCTTCCCCTCCCTCCCCATTGGACTTTCTAGTGTTTCTCTAGTCCTCCTATGCTCCCGTCCCAACCCCACTGTGAATCAGCCTCCTTATATCAGAGAAAACATTTGGCATTTGGCTTTTTGGGATTAGCTAACTTCACTTAGCATTATATTCTCCAACTTTATCCATTTACCTGCGAATGCCATGATTTTATTTTATTGCTGAGTAATATTCCATTGTGTATATATACCACATTTTCTTTATCCATTCATCTACTGAAGGGCATCTAGGTTGGTTCCACAGTTTAGTTATTGTGAATTGTGCTGCTATAAACATTGATGTGGCTGTGTCCCTGTAGTATGCTGTTTTTAAGTCCTTTGGGTATAGACCAAGGAGTGGGATAGCTGGGTCATAAGGTGGTTCCATTTCCAGTTTTCCAAGGAATCTCCATACTGCTTTCCATATTGGCTGCACCATTTTTCAATCCCACCAGCAATGTATGAGTGTGCCTTTTTCCCCACATCTTCTCCAACATTTATTGTTGTTTGTTTTCTTAATAGCTGCCATTCTGACTGGAGTGAAATGAAATCTTAGAGTAGGTTTGATTTGCATTTCTCTAATTGCCAGAGATGTTGAACATCTTTTCATGTATGTGTTGATTGATTGTACATCTTCTTCTGAGAAGTGTCTGTTCAGTTCCTTGGCCCATTTATTGATTGGGTTATTTGTTTTTTTTTTTTTTTTTTTTGTTTGTTTTGTTTTGTTTTGTTTTTGGTGTTAAGATTTTTGAGTTCTTTATGTATTCTAGAGATTAGTGCTCTATCTGACATGCATGTGATAAAAATTTGTTCCCAATTAGTAGACTCTCTATTCACCTCACTGATTGTTTCTTTTGCTGAGAAGAAGCTTTTTAGTTTGAATCTATCCCATTTATTATTTTTGATGTTAATTCTTGTGCTATAGGAGTCTTCTCAAGGAAGTTGGGGCCTAATCCCACATGTTGGAGATTAGGGCCTACTTTTTCTTCTAATAAGTGCAGTGTGTCTGGTCTAATTCCTAGGTCCTTGATCCACTTTGAGTTGAGTTTTGTGCATGGTGAGAGATAGGGGTTTAATTTCATTTTGTTGCATATGGATTTCCAGTTTTCCCAGCACCATTTGTTGAAAAAAGATTATCTTTTCTCCGATGTACATTTTTGGCGCCTTTGTCTAATATAAGATAACTGTAATTATGTACATTAGTCTCTGTGTCCTCTATTCTGTACCATTGGTCTACAAGTCTATTTTTGTGCCAATACCATGCTGTCTTGTTATTATTGCTCTGTAGTATAATTTAAGGTCTGGTATAATAATGACACCTTCTTCACTCTTCTTGCTAAGGATTGCTTTAGCTATTCTGGGTCTCTTATTTTTCCAGATGAATTTCATGACTGCTTTTTCTATTTCTATGAGGAATGTCATTGGGATTTGGAATGGAATTGCATTAAATCTGTATATTGCTTTTGGTAATATGGTCATTTTGACAATATTAATTCTGCCTATCCAAGAACAAGGTAGATCTTTCCATCTTCTAAGGTCTTCCTTAATTTCTTTCTTTAGTGTTCTGTAGTTTTCATTATAGAGGTCTTTCACATCTTTCATTAATTTGATTCCCAAAGTTATTTTTTGTTGTTTTGATGCTATTGTAAATGGGGTGGTTTTCCTTGTTTCCCTTTCAGAGGATTTGTCACTGATATATAGAAATGCCTTTGATTTATGGGTGTTGATTTTGTATCCTGCTACTTTGCTGAATTCATTTATGAGTTCTAAAAGCTTTCTGGTGGAATTTTTGGGTCTTCTAGGTATAGAATCATATTCGTCAGCGAATAGTGATAATTTGAGTTCTACTTTACCTATCTGTATCCCTTTAATTCCTTTTGTCTGTCTTATTGTTCTGGTCACTGTTTCAAGAACTATGTTAAATAGAAGTGGTGAAAGAGGGCATTCCTGTCTTGTTCCAGTTTTTAGAGGGAATGCTTTCAATTTTTCTCCATTGAGAATGATGTTGGCCTGGGGCTTAGCATAGATAGCTTTTATGATGTTGAGATATGTTCCTGTTATCCCTAGTTTTTCTAGTGTTTTGAACATGAAACAGTGCTGTATTTTGTCAAATGCTTTCTCTGCATCTATTGAGATAATAATATGGTTCTTATCGTTAAGTCAATTAATGTGATGAATTACATTTATTGATTTCCGTACATTGAACCAACCTTGCATCCCTGGAATGAACCCCACTTGATTGTGGTATCTTTTTGATATGTTTTTGTATTCGATTTGCCATAATTTTATTGAAAATTTTTGCAAGAAGGAAGTTCTTTCTGGCCAGCAATCATCATAAATATTCCAGAGGAGGACTGAATTAGCTGGCTTGGGTTATGTTTGCAACTCTAAACCAATCACTGGACCAGAATGATAACAAATGGATAATCTGATGGACATTCAGTATGGATCACTAGATGGTCACTCATAACATTTTTAAGGAATAGAGGCATAGATATTGTCCGTGATAAAATGTAAAAAAAAAAGCAAATTTCAATATAAGTACATACTACAGAAACCTAATATGCATGTATTTCTTGTGTACTTCTTACTCAATAATGTATGTGTACATATTAGGTACTCTAAAAGTTGGAGAATTTCACAGCTTATGTCTGACGGTCAGTAATTTATACTTTCTTCATCATACTTATGTTTTTCAAATTCTCTATGATAAATATGTACTTTTGTTATAGTTATTTATATGACAGAATATTATTGTGGACATTTTGATAGTAATTTAAATTTACACTGATGAAAAGACAAATGAACAACTTAATTTCCAAAATCGTACTCTACCAAGGACAAATTTAGAAAATTTACCATAAACTTCAAGACAAGCTAATTCTTAACATACCCAATTATCATAATAAATTTGGCCAAATATTTATACAAAGCTAACTAAATGAGATCATTTGCTATGAAGACAATTGTCTACTTATTCAGCTTGTGTTTGTCAAGCATTTTCCATGTGTCAGACTCTGAGCTAAGTCATAAAGATGCAATAAGAGACAATTCAAACATATGTCCAGTCTCATGAAATTTATATTGTAGTATAGTGAACAAAAGCAAGATCAAAAATCACATTAACAAATTGTAGTAAGTACTGGAGGAAGTTCATGATAAAGTATGAGAAGTTAATATGTTTGGATGGTGAAGGCCTCTCTTAGAAGGTGACATGAAAGCTAATGGGAAAAGACAAGAAGGAGACAACAATATGTGTAAAAGCTCAACAGCAAGCAATGTTTGGAACAATTATGGAATTGAAAGAGGACTGGTGATGAGAGAGCAAC
The DNA here is from genome assembly GCA_025594165.1 of Tamias sibiricus. Lineage (NCBI taxonomy): Eukaryota > Metazoa > Chordata > Mammalia > Rodentia > Sciuridae > Tamias > Tamias sibiricus. Next base: position 133,888,468 of record CM046663.1, on the reverse strand, counting down.
AGCACACAGGATGGGATAAAACGGGGGGGAGCTTATCTACAGCAATCCAGGAAACCTTGTCATTAAAATCTGAGTAGAGCTACCAGACACAATCAAATCAAGGACTGGCAAAACTTGGAATTTGTTTAGAGTAGTTGATCTCTGACCCATTTTCTCCAAAGTAGGGAAATAGAGGCTCTAAAGAGGCCAAATGCCCTTGAAGCCATCCCTGGTTTTGACAATGAAACACACATTCTACCTTGAAACTTCAGATATTTGTCAGTATCTTGAGGAAGGGGAGAGAGTTTCAAGCCAAAGGAATGAGACAGGGTGCAGAATCCCAGGAATATGGGGGTAGTTCAAAGCATGGAGAAAGAAACACCCATAAGAAAAGCTAAAACAACTTATCTATAAAATCTATATAGCTACCAGAGGATACTTGGTGTTTAGAGTAGTTGATCTCTGATATCGGGCCAAATACGTTTTATATTCTACCCTTATATGTATCTTGAGAGAGAGTCTATAGGTAGGGTGCAGAATATGTGTATGGAGAAAGAAACACCCAGAGAAGCAAACAATATATATATATATATATATGTATATATATATGTATATATATATGTGTATATATATATATGTGTGTATATATATATATATATATATATATATATATCCACACACATATTATTTTTTAAAGGAGGGAACAACAAATAATGGAATGAAACTTTTCCAAAAAGAGTACATGAGAAATAAAAGGGGAACACATTGAAGCTAAATGGTGTGCACACTTTATTAACCATAAATTTTGTCATATAATGCTCTCTTCTATTATTTAATGTCTCTATAATATATGTGTTCTAGTATAAGGGGAGAGGCAAAACATTAATATTAAATGCATGATATAAAATGTTTAGGTTTTTCACTGTCTGGTGCTGCAGAGCAAATTTAAAGTATATTGTATGTAAACGTCTTTTCTTTTATCCTCTAATAATCTGCAATGGTCAAATGGAAATTAAGACAAAAAGGAAGGAAATAAAGTAACAAATTTCTTAACAACTCCCCACCCCCAACCACCACAAATCCTCTCAGGGGCCTGAGAGAAGAACACAGCTCATTCCATCCAAATGCAAGTAACGTGTACAAAATTCTGAAACAGACACCCAGAGGCTTGTTGGGCATTATAGGAAAATCTTCCTGAGCTGTGCAAATTGTTGTTCTGTGTCTGGTATCCTCTCTCGGTCTGTTTTTTCTTTTCTTTTTTTTTTTTTTAAGGGAGATGAAATAATCGAGTTAATAAATTATATCAAAAGAGCTCATCTATTCATTGAGATCAAAAAGGCTAATTAGGTGAAAAATACTGGAAGACAATGAAATTTATCTTTATTGGTGCTGCCAGAAAAAAATTAGCATAAGCTCTTAAGTCCTGGGCCAAAAAGAATTCTGAATTGGTTGGAAAGGAAATGAGACACAGATCTAAGTCTTCTTTAGAATATTTTATTGCTCCTTTATGAAATGTGTAAGACTCCATTTGCAATGAAAGCTGCCTGAGGACTTCTCCCAAAGAAAACAGAAAGAATGTGACTTTGCATTTACTGCCATGAACTGAAAACTTTTAAATGGAATAAAGAATCATTATTAAGGAATAATATTAAAAATCCCACAGAGGCCTGCTATTAATTATGAGAGAGCCAAATAGCTCAGAGAGCAGAGAACTTTCAGATGTGCCTCTTCCCTGCTTTCTACCAAGATTCCAGAAGGCATGTATACAATGCTCTTCCTATTGCCCTAAATGATTGCTTTAAAACTGCCTATCATATCTGCTCTCTGATGAAAATTAATCATGCTGTTATGTGGGAACTGTTGGTGATTTTTCAAATTATAGAAAAGTCTCAGGATGCAACAAGATTTCTGTAAAGAATCTGAACTCACCTCTTTTCTATTTTTATTATATGGATTGCCATGGTACGGACAGACAGAACTGACAGAAGGTCTTGGAGCACAGGAACATGATTGGGATATTTTAATATGCTGTCCTGGATATGGGCATCATCCAGCCTGCTCTGCACAGTAAAAGATTAGGCAAATTAAATCTTCTGAGAATCTTTTATTTTGTTCACCACAGGACCCCAAGTGGCCACAGATACTCAAATAGCAAAAAGAGAAACTACTATGTAAAAGAACTCTTATTGCCATAGGTTTATTTCACCTGACAGGCAATTTGCAAAATTCAGATCAGACACTTTTGGTTGCTTCTAATCAATTAGTGGGGGCCTTTGCCATATGGATAGTTATTCCAACCCCTCACTTTCCAACCTTGGCATATCTCAAATGGAATTGCCACAGGCCTAGACTTGAGAGTGGGAATTCAGGTAACTTGGATGAGGGGAGAAACACATAGGAAACCAGGAACAGGCCTGTGTCAGCTCTACAGCCAGATGATAACTCCTATAGCCTGAAAGATTTCTAATCTCTTTCTTATTTTCCTTTATATAACCAACAAAAATGTTCTACATAACATTAGGATTCATTTTGACATGATTATAAAAGCATGAAATATAACCTTTTCTAATGCAGTCCTCAGTACTTGCCCTTTCCCTCCCCATCCCTGTTCCCTTCCTTCTACTGATCTTTCTATTATAGTTTTTTTAAATTAGTCTCCTATTGATATACATGATGGTGAAATTCACTGTGGTATATTCATGTGTGTACATAGGAAAGTTAGATCAGATTGATTTCAATGTTCTTTCCTTATTCCATCCCTCCTCCCTCCTCTTCAATCACCTTCCTCTACTCCACTGATCTTTCTTCCACTGTTTTTACCTCCCCCTACTTCTTTAGGATTAGCTTCTACATACTAGAGAAACACTGGACCTTTGACTTTTGGAGACTGGCTTATTTCACTTAGCATAATAGTCTCCAGGTCTATTTGCCAGCAAATGCCACAATGTCATTCTTCTTTATGGCTGAGTAATTCTCCATTGTGTATATATACCACATTTTCTTTATCCATTCATCTGTTGAAAGGCACCTCAGTTTGTTCCATAGCTTGTCTATTGCACATTGTGCTGCTATAAACATCCATGTGTAGATGTGTAGATCCATTCCTAGTATTTTTAGGAATCTCCATACTGATTTCCAGAGTGGTTGCACTAATTTGCAGTCCCACCAACAATGTATGAGTGTTACCTTTTCCCCCCACATCCTCACCAACATTTATTGTTACTTGTATTCTTGATAATTGCCATTCTGACCAGAGCTTGATGAAATCTTAGTGTAGTTTTAATTTGCATTTCACTAATTGCTAGAGATATTGAACGTTTTTTTTCATATATTTGTTGACCATTTGTATTTCTTCTTGAGAAGCATATGTTTAGTTCCTTTGTCCATGTATTGATTGGGTTATTTGGGTTTGGGGTATTAAGTTTTTAAATATCTCTTTATAGGCTCTTATGGGAGCAATACTTATTAATGCCTCCATACCGAAATGCCACTTGGAAAACTGGTATATATGGTGTTGATACCCTTGGATTCCTTGAAATAACAGGTTTCTGCTATGCATTGAGAATAGAATTCCACATTTTAGTGACATTTTTGAAAAATGATCTATTTAACGAAACAGATAATCACTGTCCTACTCATCAACCGCCTTTAGGTATGTTTGATGTTTGCTTGTTGAACATTTCATTACAAGTGATGTACAAGTATATTTTTTGTACAAATATGCCACAATGAAACCCATTGTTCTATATAATTAAAATGCACTAACAAAAGGTATGTTCAAAGCAAAACACATGGGATTAAACAAAATTGTATAATTACTTAAGTTTTGATGACTTTTAGAAATGGCTAATATGCCCACTCTGCAACTTCTATAGCAACAAGAGATTTTGGTCTAGATCAAGACTTTGAAGGACTTAGTTTATTCTTAGGTACACCCAGTGACATGGTTGTCAAATGGTGGGTTTGTTTAGTTTGGGTTTTATTGTTTAAAAAAAAATAAGTCCATTGAGGATCACAATACAAAAATCCTTAAAATTATTACATGAAGCCCAAAACTGGGACTCTGAAAACTCATTCCATTGAAGGCAGAGACCCTTCTCGGTAGAGCAGAGACAGGACCATCCCCAAGTTTTGGAAGATTAGCAAATAGTGACATTTAATGCATTTATGACAGCATCAGAATAGAATCAGTCTTGTTCTTGTCTTTACTGTCCCAGAGTCTCATAGTATCAGTGCCCGAGGGGTAGTCACTTTCATTCAAATTCCAAGTCCTATCTAGATTCTCAGCTGGACATACAAATTTATCAAGGGAAAGATAACCAGTTTCTTCTAGATAGATAGTTACTCCCTGATAATTTCATAGCTGCCTGTACAGAAAAAAAAAAATCCCTGTTGTTTCTAGATTACAGGAGGATTATGATTATAGCTGTTATTTCATTGCAACCTTTACTACTGATCACATCAGACACCATGAAAAATATCTGAATGCATGAAAAACTTCTGATAAGAGAATCTCTTCAAGATTTTATAAATTATAATAGAATTTTTTCTGAGAGAAAATATTTCAAACCATTGGGTTTCATAATGCTAAAAGAACTTCATTCTATAGTTGAATCACCTAAATAAATATATAAATTTTTTTAAAAAGAAATTGAATTGTTAAAGCATGTGAAGTAGGTCCTAAGTGCTTGATGGGTCTCTTCAAAAGCATTGTTCCTCTGCTTTAGATTAATATTCTTTTGTCAGGCCTTGGGTCCTTGGATTTGACCAAAGAAAATTAATTGGAAGATGCTGCTCAGAGCTCTGTGTAATTCCTCTCCATTTGTGGGAAGATTCCACCATGTATGTACATGGTAAGAAGATACCATCTAAAGTCAGGAAGGGGGTTGTCACCAGATACCAAATCTGCTAGTGCCATGATCTTGGACTTCTTGGCCTTCAGAACTCTGAGAAATAAAATTATATTGTTTATAGGCTGCCCACTCTGACACTTTGTTATAGCAGCCCTAACAGATGAAGAAATTAAACTCAGAAGATCCCACACACGAAAATACCTTCACTCTCTTTCCAGGTGAACACTCACTCTATTTCCAAGGGTAAATTCATTTATGAAGGCAAATGGTATTGACTGAAGTTCCCAGTGTGGAAAGCAGTAGAGGAAGGAAATCTTCCCACCAGCCCATCATCTGTAGGACATAGCCAAGCCAACAGAGAGCTATAGATGGCATTTTGTGTGTGTTTAGTTTCTCTGTGCCTCATGTTTATAGTTTATAGCTACTGCGCCCTGTGAGATACACCCTGCCAAGTTATCAGGCAGAGTTTAGCCTGATATTTGTTAAATTCGTTTTCTCTACTAGCCTGAAGCTAAATGTAAATAAATGTAATAGGATGCATTTATTTATGAAATGGAAAAATGCCAAAGAAACTAGTGTCAAAATGACTTCCAGGGGGTTGAGATTAATTTGCATCTGCTCATCCTGTGCCTGCTACACATTAGGAATGTCTGTGTGTTATTGAAAGCTAAAAATATCTAAAGATTATATTACAGTTTTTGACATATGATTCTCCTGAACTCTCATGAGAGATTTTTGTCACTTTTTTAACCACTACATCTACATGATCAAATGATTCTTAACTTTTTTAAAGTATCTTATGCAATAGGTTAAGATCTCACCGCTGAGAACTATGGCTTCAAGAACAACACAATCTCAATAAATTAAAAAGCACTGCAGAAATAAATTATTCAAGTTAGTTTCTCTTGCCAAAGTATATATTGATGTTAATATACCAACATTAACTTGGTATTTAAATTGGTTTTTCTGTTCTTTTCTTGAGACAATATCTTGCTTTTACCTCTGTACTCAAACGTGTCTTTTCCCCAAAGTACATAGTTTAATTATGCATCAGCACTGTTGATGGAAAAGGCAAAGATAGAAAGTAAATTGCTTTATAATCACAGCCTTGTAGCTCTTAAAATGGCAGTGGATTGAAGAAAATTAATAGCAATTTCACAAATGCAATAGACTCTGTAGAAAATACCCTACTAATTCTTATATCCAAATGCATTCTTTTCTAGGCAGTATCGGAGTAGAAGGGGCAAATATTCTCTTAGACTCCCCTGAGTATAAACAACCCTGAATCCACCTGAGGATTTAGTGAAAACTTCAATGGAGAGTTGAATAAAGAACAGAGATACATTGGAACATGCTTTTCATTCATTCAGGGGATATCTATGTTCCACTTAATTATACCAGGCTCTATTTCATGAAGGTTCAAGCACTAACTTGTAGTCAAATTTGAAAACTACAATGGAATCTGTTTCCTGTTGTCAGTTGATTTTATCAAAGAAGATTAGGCATAGTCTGCAGGTATAGTGTAAAACTTGGAGGTGGAATTCCAACAGAGTGAAATGACTTAGAGATTAATAGTGTGGACATAGAGTTAGACCATCCGGATTCAAATCATTTCTCTATCTCTCATCAGCTGAGTGACCTTGGGCAACTTACAGAAACTTTCTGTGTTTCAATTTTCTCATTTGTGTTATTAAAAAAAAAAAAAAAAAAAAAAAAAAAAAAAAAACCTCCTCTTCAGGTTCCTGAGCATTAAAATGACAGCATCCATTCTAAGATTCCGTGGCTTTCATTTCAGAATGCTTAATGGAATCTGGCTGCCCTCTGGATCCATGCAGCTGACTGAGCCTCTGAAGCTCTTATTCTTATGGTGGGTATGTGCTTAGGGACAATTCAGACATAGTCAATGATGTATGTCACATGGTCCTCCAGATTCTAACTTTAAACCCCTCTGGCAGATTGGGGGACAGGGCTGAAGGCAGCCTATTAACCTCAGTCATTTGACAATGGGAAAGGCCTGAGCTGATGGGTAAGTGTAGAAAATGAAGAGGTGCTCTATTATTTCAGCCCCTGAGCAGTCTTCTGCACAGATTCTTTCAGTTTTTAATCTTCAAAGCGTTCTGATTGTAAAAAAATGTTAAAAGAGCGAAACACACATATGCTGTAACAAAAAAGTGAAGCCCCGTGAGTTCAGTCACATTTCTCCATGTAATTTTCCACAAAAAAAGACATTTCGTTGTCTTAACAAAGTCGTTCCATATAAAAGTTCAAAATTATTTCCATAAATCCTAGATATCAGAACACAGTAGGTTGTAACAAAGAGATATAACAGATAATAGGTAAATTCAAGGTCAGTGCATCTGATCACTTGACTTTTCAACCATCTGAAACAAAGCTGGTGGTAGGGTGACTCTGGTGGTGGTGCTTGTCATGAAGAAGATACAAATGACTGACACAGTCAATTTCAAGCTGATGAAGTGAACACGCTGTTCATGAAATGCAGAGTATTTGCTAAGAAGCAAATAAGCCAAGCATCAGAAAGATGAATAACAAATTCATGAAAGTCAGAGAAAAGGGAAGTAATGAAATTACTACTAATCTTTCCTCATATTCAAAGACCATTAAAAACTGATTGATCATTCATACAAATAAAAAATGACCATAATAAGAGATTTGAAACCATACCTATTGGAAATTCTTTAAAATACATTTTTTTCATGAAACAGATGACAAACCTTTTTACAAATAAGCAGAAATACAGTGCTTTTTTAAAATGATGCTGTTAACTTGGATTTCTTTTATATGTGTGTATATATATGTGTATATATGGATATGTGTGTATATAATATTAATACAATCATCTGATGTTTACCTTCCTTAATAAAGCTGTCAATTTATTCATAAACACAAAGTGATGTGATATAGACCACAGACTCTCCATACACATACAAAAATTAAAGATTTAATAATTTTAGTCATTTCACTTAATATGTTTTTATTAAATTCTGGTATTAAATGCTGGGAAGAATTAAAATAACACACTCTGTCTGTCCTCAAGGAGTTTACAAGCAGAGAAATGGAGCACCTGTGTAAATATACGCAGTTCTAGGTATGTGGTTCATGCAAAATACTCAGCATGAATTAAAAAGAAAAACAAGGAAAGAACTTTTGCTGAGTTGCTCATATAAGGTTCAGATAGGATAGTAACATTAACTGAGCTGTAAAGGATGAATGGAGGTTTTCATAGAATATAACAGGCTTTAAATAGTGCTTGTTAAAAATATTCATTCACTTCTTTTTATGAACCAAGATACAGTGTGGCCATTCTAAGCAGAGAAACTGGTACAAGTCAAGGCTTATAGAAAATCATACCCATCTTTGAAGACCCAACACAACACAGTTTCCCCTCCAAAGATTTCTCTGTTTCCCCAATGCTACTTATAACTGATTCATTCTATTTTATGGTCTAGTTAGTATGACAAAAATTCCTATGCTTGTTTTATCCTCCATCATTTGGCATGTATTAAAGTCCTTTTAAAAAGTGAAATTTTTATCTCATCCATCTTTATCCATAAACATTCCCTTGGCATCAGCAATTATTTGTTTAAAGATTGAATGAACCCAGAAACATTCTTCAAAGAGTGGTGACTGATCTAAAATAATCCAAGCCTTCCACTCTATGCTATGATGTTGTTGGTTATGGAAGTGTACAAAATCAAATTGGAGCCCACTATAAGAAAATCTTAGACAGTGGATCTGTTGATTCTCAAGCTTTCTACAGGAAGGTGCAATTTCTGAATTGAGTCAATTAATTGAACAGCTTAAACTACTTGTTCCTGACTTATCTTTAGGACTCTTGGTTCCATTGATACCAAAGAACAGAAAAACTGGGCAAAGACTAAATAGGTTGAATCAATATCAAGAATCAATTTTTAACACCATTTTCTTCTCCTTCAGTAGCAGATTATTTTTATTTTTTCCTGAACAGTACAAATGATAAAGTAAAGTTTTTATTTTATTTCTCTTGTGGACATGCAACTTAAACACTAAAGCTAAATGTTTGCTACATGTACACACATTCACCAGAATTTCAAGGTTCAAAAACATGTCTCCAGGGCTGGGGCTGTAGCTCAGTGCAGAGAGCACTTGCTTCACATGTGTGAGGCACTGTGTTCAATCCTTAGCACCACATAAAAATAAACAGATAAAATAAAGGCATTCTGTCCATCTACAACTACAAAAAATTTAAAAAAAAAAAAAAAACCATGCCCCCACAAGAAACAAAATAAGAACTACTGGTAAAAATGCAGGTCACGCAGACCAAGAATCTGAATTATTCGAATCAAAAATACTGTTTACATCATCTGAAGAGAATAAAGTTTGAGGACCAGGGTTTTGTTCTTACATTCCCACTTTCCACAGTCTGTTGGACTTGGGACAGCATAAACATACTTCCTCACTCGGTCTACCTATTAATAAAATTTATTTAATCTATTTCCCTTCCAATGCTGATACTTTACAGCATTAAAGTTGAAATCTCTCCCTATAGATGTTGAAATTGGAGCCAAGAACTGGTTTATGACATTATGGTCTGGCCCAATACAGCATTTCCTGTTTTCCCCTGCATTTTTAATATCTCCCATATGAGGTTTTATTTGGTAAGTAGAAATGCACTTCACTATCCAGCCTTTCCATCTAGAAGGTTTTTAGCAACCAGTCAACAATTTGCATATTTTTCTTTATTTGAAATTCTTTTAAGATTTGGCTGAATTAAACAGGATTCTACAACAATTCTATGTGGGAGATAGAAGAAATAGCTCTGTGTGGTCCTTGGCAAATCTATTAAGTAGGCTAAATTAATTTCACCTGGCTTTTATCTTTCACTCATTTTTGCAGATCCAGCTCTCAAAATATTATTTCTCCTAGACTGCATTATTTTTTCACTTAACTCCTTTAGTAAATCTCAAATATCTGCCTGAGCCAAGAAGGCAAATGGGGTGAAATTCAGAGTATATACAATGCCTAAAGACATAAACATAATAAATTTTCAAACAAGACAACTGAATAAAACAAGTCCTCCTGTCCAATTTAGCCATGGTTTATAATCTTTGCTAAAAACTTTTTAAATTTAGGGACTACGTTACTCATCTTTATAGCTCCAGCATCATCTCAGAGAGTGAGTGCTTAATAAGTTATTTATTGAATTATCTCAGAGAAACAACTCTGGAAATTTAGATATGCTGACACCTGGTGATGGGAAGAGGGACTGTTTATGACTACAAAATGGAAGCCATCAAAAATATGCCAAGAACTTAGATGCCAGATGTGCTTCACATAGAGGATCTTGTGTAATTCTCACAAAACTCCAAAAATTAAGTGCCATCATCACCCCATTTAAAATTAATGAAACCAGGTTTTCAGTTAAGAAATTGACCAAGGTCATAAAAAGGAGGACTACAAATTGGTTGGGATTCTCTTTGAACCCTGAACTATAGACTTAAAGAAAAATAAAAAGCATGAATATGTGTATGTGTATAAATATGTATGCATTCACATCTATTGCATAGATGTATGTGTGTGTATATATATATACATATATGTATATATATATGTTTATATGTATATATATCCTGCTTCTTGTGTCACTATTTTGCATTACATTGAAAATGTTCGTTGAACACCTTTGTTTTTGAAACTTTCATGTAATACTCAAAACAAATACTTCTCTGATTACTTTTCTAGATAAAAATTATCTATTTTTTATAACTGGCTACTTGATCCTATAACACTCTCTAACACTTATCACAGAATCAAAAATCCTTCAAGAAGTTGGTTTTAAACTCTCAATCAGATTTATTTCATGCCACAGTGAAAAGTAGGGAATGAAGGTAAGGGAGGTAGAGCATTTCATTACTTGTTTGATTTTTTCTTCTAGACTAAAATTAAAATGTTGGTCCTCCAGACACCTCCTTCCTGCTAAGCATCTGTTTGGTCATGGTCCAGGTGCCTTTCCTTGAGTCTCTCTCCTGTAGACTCTTAATAGAAGAGTTATTTTTATTCCAGAGTTCACATTCCATTTGTGGACTTCTGTCACTCTCCATTTTCCTCCTCCTTGCTGCTACTTAATGAACAGACAATGGCTATAGGCAATTTAACAAGTCTTCTTACTTTCAGTTCCCCAGATATCAGAAAGGGAGGCCATATAACATCACAGGCATGAATATAGACTTTTGAGTCAGGCAGAACTGATATTTAACTCCAATTCTCATTATTTTCTAATTGTGCAACCTTGGATAACTCAGTTTCCTCATCTATAAAATGAGATGATACTGTCTCGTGCAACTGTTGTAAAGATCAAACAAAATTAGATAATTGTAGTAAAGCTCTCAACAGAACACCTGTCCTATATGTTTAAAGAACTGTAGGCTTTTTTAAATAAGCAGAAACAGTAATTTTACAATAAGAAAAAACAACTTTTTGTAATGAATGCTACTGTTACAAATACAACTTTGGAGAAAAATAAATACATAAATAAATAAACCTACTTTTGAGCTTTGACCAAAATACTTAGCTTTTTATATGTTTTGCCTTGGCCATGAAGGTACAAAATGCCTCCTGTCATTGAAACCACCCTGATCTTACTCTTAGCTGGTCACGAAGATCTCAGGAGGCCAAATGATGGTGCAAACAGTTCTTGACTGCTACCTGTAGCATGTCTTCATTTGTATAATCATCATTTTCCCTTATCCCACAAATACCCTTCTACCTATCCTGCAGCTGCTCCTACTGTGGAAGTTGGCATTTATGCCTTCATAGGCCTGTCCCCTAATTCGTACATTTATCTCAAGTCTTCATGCTCTTGGGTGTGGAGCAAAGACAAGATATATCCCTTCCTTGCTAAGATACTCACTCATAACATCTAAGTCATAGTATGCTTTAAATGTCCCTTGCCCACCATGACAGAGAAGTTCATTTTTTCCCAACTGTATTTTGGAAGCATGAACCTTCTTTAGTTTCCTAAGCTTTTTCAGGATCTGCCTCTCCACTATCCACATAAACAATTTTGATTCCTATTTGGCATTCTGGAAAACAGCACAAGAATGTAGTTAAGTGTATGATTCAAGTAATAAACAGACATGGATTTATGTTTTGCCTATACCCCAGATGTCTCAACTATAAAAAATAACACATCTGAAACCAACCCATGAGAAACCATTTTGAATTAGGGTAAGACCCTCAAAGTTTTGGGTGGGCACAAGCTTGGGGACAAACTGGATTTTACTGCCATTTACCTCCTTGTGCAATTGTGTGCAATCACCTTGGAAATAATACAGTATTTACTTTTTAAATAAGATAATATTACCTAGTACCTGGCACATATAGAAAGCATTCACATAGAGTGATTTATTTTACAATTTTTAATCATAAGACAAAACACTGCCAGGATCTTATTCTCTAATCTCTAATCTTGTTCCTCCGTTTCATTAACAAACAAATATTGAAGAATTTCATGTAGTTGGTATATAAATTGAGGTTCTTCAGACAGACATGAGCAATGGGGTGGGGGGTAAAGAGATGTTTTATTAGAGGAATTAGCTTATATGACTGCAGAGATTGGGAAGTTCATGATAGGCCTCCTGCAATCTGGGGAGCTGGTAGTGTGACTCAGCCCAAGTCCACAGGCCTCAGAACTAGGGAAGCTAATAATGCAACTTTCATCCAGAGGCCAAAGGCCTGAGAACTCAGAATGCTAACTGATGGAAGTCCTAGACTTTGAAGGCCAGAGTACATAGGGTTTTGATCTCAAAAGGCAGGAAAAGAAGACTTGCCAGTTGTGGAAGAAGAGAGAGAATTCCCTTTTACTCCACATGTTTGTTCTATCCAAGCCCTCAGTAGATTGGATGGTGTCTGCCCACCTCGGGTGAGTGCAGATCTTCCTACTCAGTCCAATAATTTAAATGCCAGACTCTTCCAAAACACCCTCATGGACATATCCAAAAATAATGCTTTACTAGTTCTCTATCCTTTAATCCAGCCAAGTTCACACATAAACATTAATCATCACAGATGGAATGTTCTATTTATCAACTCATTTGAAAAACTCATTGAAAATATCCTTAATGTTATGAATGAATTATGGAATGGATTACAGAAAATCTTCAGTGGAGAATGGAGAATGTCACTTTCTGGACAGCACCAAATAACTTGACATTTTGAAAAGAAAATCATCTAGAGATTATTCGATGATTTATGAAAACTGTGTTGAACAAAAGGTTTTTAGTATGAGTTAAATATTATATGATGTTGAAAAATTACTATTGCTTTTTAGGTGTCATTGTGATTATTCAGGAAAATATTTTTGGGATATTCATGTTGAAATTTTAAGGATGAAGTGTCATAATACCATTAATTTACTTTAACATAGTTCAGAAATAATGTATATGTCAATAAAAATTTATATAAATTTATAAAAAATAATTCAGCTGAGAGATGGGGTAACTATGGGGAAAAAGTTAATATTTGTTGTGATGATTAATTTTATGTGTCAATTTGGTGGGACTAAGTCATGCCCAGATAGCCAGAAATACATTATTTCTTAGTGTGTTTGTGAAGATGTTTCTGGAAGAGATGAGAGACTGAGGGAAGAACACCAGCCCTCACTGATGTGAGCACATAATCCACTCTGCTGAGGAAGGATGAATGTGCTCTCCTTGAGCTGGGACATCCATTTTCTCCTACCATTGGACCCAAGGATTTACACCAACACTCTGCACCCACCTCCACTTCCACCAAGTTCTCAGGAGAACCACACCATTGGCTCCCTGGTTCTCAGGTCCTCAGATTAAATTGAATTGCACTGTCAGCATTCCTGGTTCTTCTCATTTTGCAGACGGTGGATGGTATATCGTGGGAATTCTTGGCTTCCATAATTGTATAAGCCCATTGTCATAACAAAGCTTCTTTTACAGCTCTCTCTATGCAGTATTGGCTCTGGAGAACCTTGACTAATATGTTTGTTGACTAGGTGATGAATATGTGCCTGTTGCCTGTAGTAGCTTTTCTATGTTTGAAGATTCTCATTACACAGGAAAAAGTAGAAAATTAGGGAACGAATAACTAACAAAAAGAAAAAAGAAAAAAAAAAAGAAACCAGTTCTTAGTATCCACCCTTGCTTAGGAAGTGTTTAATAAATTTTGGTCAGTTTGATTATGTACACAGAGAAATCAAATTCCGTATCAGCCAAAAAAACAAAATATTTTTACCGATGAATTTTCATAAATGTCCAATATAGACAACACTGACCAGATTGCTCCTATTATTGCTTGGTTATTACTGACTTCTCAAAAGGAATTTACTCTCAGGCATTTTTTTTAAATAAATCAATTTGATGTAGTATTATCTACATTACACTATTTGGTTAGTTTATTTTTCTATTTAATTCTTAGACAACATTGCTACTTGATTTCATAAGTTCTATTTATTGATGTGACTTTCCTTTTCCATTTATAGTAGTTTCCTTCTCAAATTTATTTACATCAAAAACAGCAAGTGGACTTAAAAATACTGGCAAGAATTATGAAGGTGGTATTTGAGTGGTTGAAAATGGGAAAATACTGTGTTTTAAAAGAGGAAAGAAAAAAATTAAAATTAAAATGAGTTTTAGCAAGTCATGGTCCATTAAACATTAGTTCCAAAACATGCTCACAGAAAAAAAAAATGATTGCAGTAAAATGAGTCTGGGAAAATATACTGCATAGCCTCTAAGTGATTCACAATGCACATTAGCAAATTAAAAGCTTGGAGCCACTCTGCAATAAAGAAACTTATTTAATTCTAAGTCAGCAGTTCCCAAATGTATTAGATCAGAAAAAAAAAAAAAAACAGATATTTTTCCTTAAGAATAACTATTCACATTGAAACCCATTTTGAAAAACACTGGTGGCAAAATGTCCTATTTAGGGTGGAGAGCTTGTTGGCATTGATAGATACCACTGTGGGTCGGCTTTCCTCCCTCTCTCCCTCCTGGGTCCTTTGAAAACTCAGGGAGCAGTTAAACTGACAGAACACTAGGAGCAGCTGATGCAGAAGAGAGAAGAACCAAATAAGAATGAGATGTTGACTAGCACTCAGCAGGAATCTGGGGAATTCAGTGGTCAACTCTGTCTAAGCAGCTGGGAGGGGAAACTTTAAAGTACAAAAGTAGCTCAGAAAAATTCTGGTTCAAGTTTTAGGAGTTCTGTTTGCTTTTATAATGTATTCTAGAGATTAACCTTCAAATGGGGATTATCATTTTAGTTTCTGACATCTGCTTGCTTCTCTGCTGTGTGCTCAACAATACTCTAGGTAATGACAGCTCCTGGCCAAAAGCTGAAAAGGTGCTTCATGAAATTAAAAAGGCATTTTAAAGCATACTCTTTAATATCTGTTGAAAGTTTGTTCAAATCTGCCTATTTTTAAAAGATATGCTTTTAATATCAAAAAGCTCAAAATTCAGAAAGGAAATACATGAGTGAAATGAGGAAAACTGCTATCTTATCTGGGAATGTGTTCATTTTATAGGCACAAAATGCAAAATGCAAAGGAAGGCATGGAAAAGAGTTTCACCTATGAAATCTGAAATGGCAAAGATAATGGCTTTGGGCTAGGGACCTGGAGCCTCTCTGGACTGACTAATAGCATTAAACTACAAAGAACTTAACAAATCTCTTCAATAAAAAAGCTGAATAACTACAGAGGCAAGTTTTGTGTTGAAGATCCAAGGGGCAACACTTATGCACTAACATGTAATACGCAATTACATATATCAGCCATTAATTCTGTCACAGATAATTTTGTCCATTTCCCCCCAATATTTCTCAATATGATACTCCTGAAAGATCTTATATTTTTCTGTTGTGTTGGCAGGAAAAAGGAAATACTATCATTTGAGAGATTCAAGCTGATTCACTGTAGTAGACAATAGCTAAAGAAATGGGGAAGAAAGACAATAGTTATTTTTCCCAACCACAGAAATTTTAAAAACCTGAAGGATAGAAGAGGAAAAAAAAATCTAGGTTTCTCTTGGTTTTCTAAATATGAATGTTCTAGAGAAGACCATACTATGAATCAGTGATAATGTGAAACCCAGAAATGTCAATAATTTTCAGGAATCAGGAGTCCTGTGGGATGCCTTCTCACCCCATAAAATTGAATTGGCTCTTCCAGTAACCAACTGGACCTGTCTCCTCCTGGAGGGAGCACAAAGGCAGGAATGGCTGCAGTGAACTTGGTTGCAGCAGTGGCGTGGCATATGACAGTCTGGCTTCAGGGCCCACAGACGCCATCATCCATGCCCAACTTCACCTGGGAGTGAACTCAAGTAAAGAAAGCACAGTTCAGTTCAAAGGAAGTTGAACAATCCTACAGATCTTTCGGAATGAACTGGGTCTATGAGGCAAAGTCTCAGTCACATCTTTGAAAATAGTTCACCCTCTCTCACAGGGTGGGGGAGGCATTCTCCCTTCATTTTCCCACCTAGCTAATGAAAATAGTGGATGGAAGAAAACCCTCAGGCATCTCTGGGTTTTGAATTCTATAGATATTTCTTTCTCCACTTTCATTTCATTTTATGAGGACTCCTAAATTTGGGCAGACTTTTCTTCCCTGTCACTGTCTTTTGGAAGCGCCACCAGCCAAATGACTTAATCCTTTCTGCTTTACTTAATGGCAGAGAGAAAGCAGTTAATGCACAGCTGAGAAAATGCTAAATCCCAAATGCAATTGCTCTGACATGACCTATCCATGATTGTTCCTGCATTCTACAAGCCCTGAATACCAGAGACAGAGGACGTGAACACAGAGCTTCTCTGTAGGGCAGGAAATAATCTACCTGTCTCCACTATTCTACTGTAGACATTAACAGCTTTCTGGGTATAATGTGCTTTACAGTGAATGTTGAACTGTGTGAACCTACAAGGAACATTTGATCTTCATCTTGGAGTCTTTTATTCTAACCCCTTGGGTTATGGTAACACCTTCAAGCACTTGCCTAGAGTCTGAGTGCTCAGAGCCAGGGAAAGAAGAGGTTTCACTCTTTGGATAATACCTTGGGGAGCTTTCAGCCAAAGATTTAAAACAGGAGTCTTTATCACAGACTGAATCTGGGGTCAGAAAAATCTGGTCAACTGAGGGAACTGAAGTCATGAGGGCTTTTTCAACAAGCCCATCTCTCCAAAACCATCAAATCACACACTCTGATTAGGAAAACAGAGGGTTTTTGTTTTGTTTTGTTTGTGCTTTTATTTCCAGAATCAACTGTCTCTATCTAATACCTTAAGAACAAATGCAAATTAAATGTCAGAAGCTTAATTCTGCCTGTTGAAAATAAAAAGAAGAGACTTCTCCCACCACTCCTTTCTTGGTACATTTACTTTATGGAAAAAAAATACAAGTTCTTTCTCTGTCTCCTTGAAATATAGATGTAAATCTTTCCGGAAACAAAATAAGGTTTTTACTTGCTTCATGGTGTGGGAGGCCCTGGGAGTATATTTTTAGAGTGTTAATATGAAGGTGGAATCCATCTCCCAGGTTGCATCAGACGGTGGGATGTAAACTACCCCGAGCCATAAAGATATGAGACTGTTCTCAGGATAAAGTCAGTTAATAATGCAGGTGGTTACCCAATTACCCAGTGAATTTATGATAAACTATGCCTGGTAAATGGGGCTGTGCAGTTGCCTAACTGAAGGATTGTGATTATTTATCTTGTAAACATGTCTGTAATGGGTAGTATCAGCCTGGCCATATAAAAGTTTGAGATTTCATTCAGTCTGTACAATCTCTGAGCAGATTGCCCACGGTGTATGTCACATTCTGGTTTAAAGCTCATTCAATTATAAAACTGTTAATCTGTTTACTCTGTTACATTGGTGGAGGGCTGTCTGGTTTCGAATATTTTGTTCTTAATTTTTTCAACACTGTATGTTCAAGATCAGGAGTTCTTATACAGTGTTCTCTAGATATGTCTGGCAGATTTTCAGGAGAGAGGAAAGGACAGAGGGGACTTCAAAGGGAGTGACCTGTAAACATTGTCCCTAAGACTACCAGAGAGTTTTCTCCTTGATATGTGTTGACATGTTGGTGTTTTAGAAAATTTTTGCCTAACAGCAGAGTTCCTCTAGTAAATAATAATAACATTTGAAAATCAATTATATATTCTGTACCAGACTTTTCATTATTTATTTCCCTCCAGGGATATAAATCCTTGAGGCTAATACTTTGTCTATTTGTCCTCTGCTAATTTTCTAAAAACTTGGAAGAGTCCCTGAAACATAGTAGGTTGCACAATTAGCATGTGTTGGATTAATAAATGACCATAGATCATGCATAGTATGTGTCAGAAGAGGATCAGAGAATAGCACATGGTTTTATAGTAGAACTGTCTGGGAAATACACATTTCACTTGTGTCTGTGGCCTCCTGAGGTTGCCCGTGGCCCAACAGATGCATGTGCACAGGTATATACAGGATGGCAATAGCAGCACAGAGAGGCATACAGGAGCACTGTGGAGTAGTTGAAAGCAGGCCCTCTGGACAAAACAGCCTGGATTCAAACCTTGTCTCTAATTGGCTAGCTGCATCACCGAGAGCAAGTCTTTATGTTATGTGGCTCAACTCTTTATGTGCAGAGTAGGAATAATATTATTGCTTAGTTCTAGTACCATCCCTATACCTGAGTAAGAGGAGCCCCTGCCCTGTGTCCTATGTTTGAAAGGACCCTACAGGTTACAAACACAATATTTATCTTTTTTTTTTTAATAAAACACATAGACACCTCTCTTATTGGGAGATCCTGTGCTCAGCCTGGGCACAGTATGATGCATACTTCTAAACATCCTCAACTATCTGATTAAAATCAGGAAAACTCTGCTTCACACCCTATGCTCCTAAAACAAGAGGTTTAAGAAATTATTCAAGATGCCTGCAATAGTGCTTGACCCTTGTCAGTTATTATGGTCATTTTCCTTGAAGCCAGCAGCTCTTGCTTTGCTGTACTCAGACTTTTCACTCTGAGAGACCTGTTAGAAAATTTAAATTCTGGATCTGCACAGTTGAAGACCAGACCCTGAACTCCAGTGACCTCTTCCAAGCCCCGGGAACCCCAGTAGACCCAAAGAAATGAATCATTCACATCCACAGGCTTTATGCTCATCTCCCCAATTTTAAAATGTTGAAATTAAGAGAAACAGACTTGAAACTCAATCGATCGAATTAATCAGGCCATGCTTAGAAAGGTACATTTTACATACTTAATGAAATCACGGGAAAACTCCAAGTAAGAAAAAAATAATAGCTAATACTTATAGAGTGTTTACTTTGGAACAGGCATAGTGCCAGATACTTTGTAAACATTATCTCAACTAAGTCTCTCGGCAATATTTTCCAGCTGAGGAAGAGCATATGCCCCTTTGCCCAGGGTCACATGGCTTGTAAATGTCAGGACTTGGATGTGCATTATTGTAGAGAAAGCAGTTGTGTTCTCCAATGAAAATTTCCAATTTGGTTATCTTCATGCTCTTCTAAATCTTCTTTTTATTTTCTTGAGGTGAGCAAATCTATCATGACTTAATTAAACAATAAATTGGCATTTTACCTCTTTCACTAACACTAGGGATGCTGGGACCTCAGAACTTCTAGAAATTGTCAATGATCTTTGTTAATTCCTACATGATCAATAATGAAGTGCCTCAAACAAATGGGAGAAGAAATAAATTCCAATTGAAAAACAAAATTTAAATTGTATAAACTATCTCTTGGTTCTGAAAAGCCCTCAAATTGCTTTGCCAAAGTTAAGAGCAACTCAGAAATATGTACACTCAATTTTAAAACTTTGTATGATGTAAATCATATTCTTCCTTTTTTGTTTTCCTAAAATCCAATCATTTTGTTGATGTTCACAACCTCAAAAAAAAATGGTGAATTTGCAGATTGTATGATTTTCCCTAGAACATGACCTAATTCATTGACAGTGCTAAAGAATGAAAGTTGTTAACATGAAATTGGAAGGATGGAATAGCAAATGAAAGGTTAAAAGCATAAACAAACCATCTTTCTTTCTATCAGAGCATCAGACAGTCTCATCAGAGATGTACAGAGTCCTCAAGATCTGTCCTACCTGTCAGAAAAAAAATGATATAGTTTTTTCAAATCCCAATCTTCCACAATCAAAGTGTCGCTTCCTCTATAAATACCCCTGATCTCTAATAACTTTCAATCCCACTCCCAGTACCTGGTAAGGTCAAAGTGGTTGCTTCTTCCTCAACCTCCAGGAGAGCTTAATCTACATCCCAGATGTGCAATAGCCTTCTTACAAATATCATTGAGTTATTGGGGAATTGATTTTGGTCCAGTTTAATCCTCTTTTATCTCAACCCAATTTAATCAAATTGAGCATTTTTAAAAGAGAAAAATAGATAGAGAAAAAGGCAACCCCAATTCATCATCTCTCCCATTCTTCTCTAGTCTCAGGACAGGATCTGCCAATGATCCAGTTTTACTGTTCCTTGAGATGAAGATGGGGGGCTATATGGCCTCCCTAAATGTGATCAGGCCAGGTTGAGTGCACCAGACAAAACACTTGGTTAGAGGAAAGTTGGAAGAATGAGGTCAGGTCTCAGGAGATGGGAAGACACATTTGGTTCACCTCTCGAGGCCATGATGTGCCTTTAACCCCACTTTGGAGGTGTACTGGCAATACATTCTGACATTATCCTTTCATAGTTGTCCCACGCCCTGCCACATTGGCTCTTCCCATCAGAGCAGGCCTAATGCCCTTGTTCATCCACACTAATGTGTGAGAAGAAGGTTTATTTCTCCCTGTCTTAATTATCCAATGACTATTCAAAGAAGGGCCAGTGGTGCCAAGAATCTCATTTTACCTTTCCTTGAGGTGTGATAAGATCAACAACTTGACAGAAATATCCTCCCTGTGAGACATTTAGGATCTTCTGCTTCATCCTAAAGCTTAAACCAGGCATACGTGTACTCAGTGTGTCTTGAACAGACAAAACTGAAAAACTGTATCAATGTTTATTTTTTTCCTCATTCACTGGCAATAGCTTCCATTCCCAGATGTCACTGTGTTGAATGAGCAAGGTGTTCAGGTGAGAAGGGACTTTGGCTGCTTTTTGGGAGTTCTGAAAGCTGGTCTCACCTGTACCAAACTCCCGCTGTAACTGCAGACCTGTCATGTCTCTTCCCTGCCCTGCCAGGGTATTGTGAGAAGGCACTATACTGATTCATATGAAAGGTTTTTGATTCTAAGAATGGAGGAAACAAGGAGTTCAGTTCTGCCACTGTTTGTTCTGAGCCTTAGTCACTCCATTAGTGAGTGAGGCAGACACACTGTGTAACAGCCAGTGTTCACTGAGTACTCTATGTGTCATGTCCTGATCTAAATTCTCATTCGTATTGTCTCAGTTAAGCCTTATAAACAACTCTATGAGACTGCTCTTATTATAAATCCATCCTACAATGACAACAATAAAGAACAAAGAATTAAACGACTCATCCTAGGTCATACAACCACTTAGCGAGAGAACTAGAATTGGAGCCCTGGGGATCTGGCTCTGCAGGTGGCCTTTGGAACTCTACACTGTGTGGGTGGTTCCTTCTAGAAAAGGCAACTTGAAAGTATAAAAAATGATGTCCTCTGCTGTGGTTGGAGATCTTGCAACGATTTCCTCCGTATCTTCTATCATCATCACCAGGCATCTATGGTTTGCCTGTTGATGTTAGTCTGTGCTTTGACCGGCTGACTTTTCCCCACCTTGGTCCATTCCTGCTCACTGACTGCATCTGTGGTTGTCATTGTTAGCCTCAGATAATCTGCAAACACACATCCATTAGAATTCAATACTATCTCAGAGTACTTGCCTAAAGAAACCTATTGGCCACCAGGAAGTTGCTATATTCCAAAAGGACAAAGACCTTCCAGGGCCATTTTATTTGGAGAATAAGCTTCTTGCCCTAGATCTGAAAAAGTCCACTAACACCTGAACTTTTTCCCATATGGTTCAAATATTTGCAACTGCTTTGCAACCCAAATTGCCTCTTACCCCAAGGCAAAAGCAAGATTAGTCAAAGAGCTAATTATGCAGATTTCTCTATTAGATTTCTTCAGCCTAACAGATTCTGAAAGCACTTGTCTATCTACTGTAGAGAAAACATTGATTTCCATGGTTAGGAACCCACTGGGCAGAAATTTCAGATCAGGCCCCACTGTGTTACACGTGGAATTGAATAACAATGCTGGCTGGAGCGACCATCTCAAAGTTCTAATCCAAAGCTGTCTATTGCTGTTTTATTATAGCCTTGCAGCTATCTTCCCCCTTAGCCACTGGCCCACCAGCAGAATCAGAGTATGCCAGTAACAGAACAGAGTACTCACGGGTTTAATTGGCTTCCTCTCCGCGTGCTGGTGGGAAGATGGGCTGGTAAAACATTCGCGTGGGTTGGAATGCTTTTATGCATAATTATAAAGCAGCAACAACCCTAGGGTCTGTTTCTTTCCAATGTTAAGAAACAGATTTTAAAATCTCAGTATGTGTTTTAAAGTTAATGGACACAGATTTGAAAGACCCCTTTGTACTCAAAATCTAAATTGTGCAAATAAAAGGGTAACATGAAAAGAGAGGTGGGGGAAAGCTTAAGACCAGCAACACAGCCAAGGTCACTATGAATATACTTTTGGCTTATCACCTGAATCTTCACCTCTCATGCCAGCTGATTAAAAATGCGTGATTGTAGCTCAAGCTCCACCATAAACTAGTTATATGATTATGAAAATATCACCTAACGGCTTGACATTTATTTACCAAAAATGAAGGAGGTGACACAAATAATCTCAAAGATGCCATTCACCTAAAAACAGGAAATTGGATCCATATATAACTACTATTGAATCCTGATTTCAACAGATTAGCTATGTGACTATGATTGAGTATAACATCTCCAAGCCTCAGTGTTTTCATCTGTGGAATAGGCACTAACATATCTGTCTTACAGATTATGACAAAGAATGAATTAGATGATACACATATATGGATTCATACAGTGGTTCTCACTAGGAGCACTTTTGTACCCATTCCTTGCTCAGCAGTGTCTGGGAATATATTTGTAGTTGTTACGATTAGATGGTACTAGCATTTAGTCAATAGAGGCAAGGAAACTGCTCAGCATCCCACATACACAGAATTAGGCTCCACAACAAAATGCCAATCTTGCAGAGCTTGGGAATCCTGGACATAACATGTGGCTCACTGTAAGTACTCAGTAAACCACAGTGATAGTAGTTACAGTTGGCCCCAGAGACCACCATATTAAAAAATCTTGGGACTTGTAAACATTATATACAGATACATTTTTTCCTGGGGTTTGTGGGGGACTTGGTTCTTCTTCAAGGCTCTCCCCTGATCAGATCAGAAAGTTTGTAAGCCTGGCATGAGGCCTATGTCTTTATACCCAAATCTTGAGGACTCCAAAAGAAGGTTGATCTCATATCCCAAATCCAAATTCAGCCAAATAATACAAGGTTCTGGAATTTTCCACTATTCTATCAACCTAATCAAAAGGGTTCCAAACTTAATTAATTTGCATTAAAATTTCCTCCCTTTTCCAAATTTATAATCTACTGTAGGTCAACCATAAATCATTTACTCTAAAAAGTTCTATGCAGTAATTACTCCTTTCCAATCCAGTGCACTAAATTAGATTATAATTATTAGTCACACTTGCAGCTTTTGTTTAGACTCCAACTCCAGCCAACACAAAACAAATGTTTGGAATGATTATAAGTACTTTCTTTCTCTTTAACTTGACAGGATTTTTTTTTTTTTTTGGCATTCAATAGATATCATTATATAAAAGTTGGTTTTGCATGACATGATGCAGATTATAAGAATGAACAACCTGGAAAATATCAACCCACACAGGCGAGTAATCCCCATGGACCCAGCAGGTCAAGAGAAGCTGATGTCATATGAAGGACAGTAAGAGGTCCACAGGACCTAGATTACCTTTCCCATGTGCCTGAAAGACCATCTGAAAAGCTCATGTGTTTCTTTGTGTTCTGCTGTCCTCATGGCCCACTAGACTTTAATCTCCAAAAAGAAGCATAGCATAGCGAATAAACTTTAAAGTCCAATTTTATAGGTTCATCTTCCAGCTCTAAATTAGCGCATCTACAAGACCTCAAGAAGGCCCTTCTCTAAAATTCAACTTCTCATCTGAAAATTGCATTTTATGATAATACTATGTATATCACATAGTTGTGCTGAGAGTGAAATATAATTGTGGACCTAGGAAGGGTTTAATGAATATTGTCCATTACTTTGTTACTATTATGGCAAGGCCTGTGCCTGTTCTGTTCACCACTGTAGACTTAGTGGCCAGCACATCTCTTCTTTGCAGGGATTTGGATCTCAATAAACTGTTGCTGGTAGAGATGACTGACCAACAGATGACCTCAGGCAAAATTCAACCACTCTGAACCTCGACATACTAATGTACTGAGAGAGAGGGTTGCTAAGACAACTAAATGACATCATGTTGTGCCAATACTTGACACAAAAAATTTTTTTAATGAATGTTTGTTGTTATCATCAAAATTACTACCATTATTCATAGTGTATACCTTCAACACAACTCTTCATTCTAAACTTTAGTTTCCTTATCTAAAAAAATTAGACATTGTCTATTAGATTTTCGTTGCTGTGACAACAGCCTGAAAGGGGGGGGGGGGGGAACAACTGACAAGAATAGTGCTGCTTTGTTGTCATCCATTCAATAAATACTTATTGTGGACCTACTATGCACAGTAATTGTTTCATATTCTTGGAAGATGGCACTCTGCTAGAAATTTCACTTTAAGTAGTTCAACTTAAGTTTTGTTAACTGAACAAAGATCTTTGCTGTAGAGCTCACTTCTTAATGGAAAGATACATCATAGAAATAAAAATAAGTAAATTATATTATGTAGAAAGGATAAGAGTTGGGGCTGGAGTTGTGGCTCAGCAGTAGAGCACTTGCCTAGCATGTGCAAGGCACTGGGTTGGATCCTCAGCACCACACAAAAATAAATAAATAAAATGAAGGTATTTTGTCCAACTACAACTACAAATATTTTTTTTAAAAAAAGAAAGGATAAGAGTTATGGAAAAGGTAAAGTATAGCAGGCAGAAGAAAATCAAGAGTGCCTGTGGGCCCAATTTTAAATAGGATAGTCAGGGCAACTTTCATTGAGATAACTTTTAAGGAGTCGCTGAAGGAACAATTCAACGCTGTGCTTTCTTGGGAACAAACCCCCTTTGCCATTGTGTCTGAGTGTCTGACTGTTCAAGGCATCCTTCTCAATCTCTGCATCCAAGCAGCCCAGAGCATCACCATCTGCTCTCACATGTCTAGACATGATTTTCCCTCCATCAAGATAAGATCACCATCCTGAAGTTGTTCCATACAAAAAGCATTATATAAACCCCAATGCTGCTGAAGAGTCATGTCCTCCAATTTGTCAGGATAAAGTGAGCCCTTCAGATCATCAATTCTCCTTCTCAGACTCCTGGGATGGGACCATGTACTGTTCACAATGCAAAACTAGCACTGGCATTACCAGCTGAATACTAATAGTGCATTTCTCTTCTGAAAACCACCAGGAAATATCCAGCTCCTATAATAAGATGGCTGGGTGGTAGAATGCCCTGATGTACAAGTTTACCTTTCAGAATGAGGCCTGAGTCTATTCCCCTCCAACCGTATCAGCCACTGAGTAGACCTAAACCAGGTGATCATTATCCCAAAAACCTCCCCTGGGCCTCTGCAAGAATAAATGCAGATGATTCTCTGGGGGATCAACAAGAGAAAGATCCTCTATTCCTCACCCAAAGGGGATGTCAGCCACTGCTATTGCTTTAATGAAACAAGGAATTCAAGAAAAAGAGCATGTGAAGGCAAAAATAGAGAGCAGCAAAGCCAGATATACACCCCAACCTACAACCCTCCCTGCTGAATTGATACTGTTTCATGACTGCCCAATTTGATACCAGAAAGATAACAGGCAGAAGCTTCCACACCGAGCTCCTTGATCACAGCCTAAGAAATGAAAAAATTAGATGTCAAAAAAGAAATATTTCTCCACCCTACTAATGTTGCTTATATGTAAATGTTTCAAAGAAACATCTATAAAAATACATATGTGTGGGTCATTGCCACAGAGGAATAGGTAGAGATCAAACATCTAGCCATTGAATTAATTTAATCAGGACCAAAAAAAAAAAAAAAAAAAACTAACAAGTCAAGTCCCTAAAGAATTAATCATGCTTGCCTAGTGGGTAATTAAGACAGTGTTTAAACAATTTAAACTCAATCTTACATATTTACATAATTGCTTTAATCCTCTGTTTTTCAGTCACACTATGGCTGGAGAGTTTTCTTTTTTTAAGTTGGTAAGATTCTTCACTCATTCAACTCAATATTTTTCATAAACAAGACCTAAAATGAAATTGGTTAAAAATTCAAAGATAGAATTACTTTCCAAGTATTTTCAATGCAATCTCAATTCCAATTTGAGAATTCCAGATCCATTCTGCATATATTTAAATAATTGAGCTTTGGATTTCCTGTTACTCTATAATTCATAACAAATCTATTGGGAATTTTTCAGTTTGAAGAAGATACATTTTAGCTTTTATTTTAGTCTTTTAAAGAAAATAAGATATTTTCTTTCAATTGAACTATTCATTTAAACTAACGCAAACACATGGTTTTAACATTAACTAATAGAATAATGACTATATTAGTCAGTTTTCCATTACTACAATGAAATAACTGAAGCAGGACTATAAAGTGTTAAAGACTGAAATCCATACAGCATTGCATAGGCTTAGCCACCACCCTTTGGCAATATCATCTCATACAGTCATTTATTGCATGAGTAGCAATGGTGGCTGAAAGCAGGAGCAAGCAATTATGTCTTGAACCAGTAGCAGAAAGAGACTGGAGTCTCCTATCATCTCCTAAAACCACCCCCCTGGGGACCAGACCTTTGCATACAGACCTTCAGGTAAAACTCAATATTCAAATGATAGCAATGACCATAGCATTTTTCTTTTTTGAAATGTTACTAAATTAACATTCATCTGGGATTGGCTTGGAAATAATCTAGTCTAAAAGTTCTTATCTTCTTTTGGGTCAAATACCACTTTTAAGAATATTGTAGATGTTATGGATCCTGTCCCAAGAAAATCTATATACAAATAATTTCAGGGTATTCACAGATGAGGAGCTCTGAAAAATCTACATTTAAAAACATGTATTTCAGATCAAAATTTTTATTTTATCTTAGGTGCTAGGATTAAACCCAGGTCCTAGTGAATGCTATATGTGTACTATACCTCCGAGTTACATACCCAACATCTTTCCCTTTTTTTAAATAAAACATCTGTGGCTCAGAAAAAAGAAGGAATATTCAAAGCCAAACAAGTAATTAAAATGGGAAAGCAAGATTAGCCTCAGCTAATTCCCAAAATCTGTAGACTTTCTACTATGCCACATTGTCTCTCTGAGGAGAAATAGCAAAGCATGATTTCTCATAATTCTCTTGCATACTCACAAGTTTTACTCCAATCTAGAAGCACATAGAACAGTATTTTCCATGTTGACATACCACAGGACAGTTCATGTATGAGGGAGGGGGCGGAAGGAGCTTATTGATTAATTTCCATTTCTTAGAGAGTTATAAAGAATCTCAACATAGAAAAGGCTCTGAAGTGGCCCTGCAGGAAACAAACTGTATTCCACATTGATTAACACGGTGTTGCTTAAACTCATTTGGACACGGAACAATTTTTTTTCAAGCTATGATTATTTATATTCTACATACAAAGTTCCAAGGGAAATAACTGGAGAAACACAGTAACTGCTGCACAGGCCCATGTTCTCAGTTCCTTCATCATCCTTTACAGACGCATAAGTTAATGGCAAACCTGGATCACATTTTTGAAGTCTCAAGGAGGAAGTGCTACCACACACATCTCCTGGGAATCTGCCCTCATTCTTCCCACACAGGCCTAGAATAAGTGCCACTCCACTTCACAGCCGCTTTATTTATTTATTGCTATATAATAAATCATCATAAAATTTAGCAGGTGAAAACAATGTTTCATCAACTATGGTTCTACAGAGTGACAGGGTTCAGTTGGGTAGAATTTTCTTGGGACTTGTCATACTCCTGCAGTCAGATAGCAGCTAGGGCTGGAGTCATCTGAAGATTTGAATGGGGCTGGAGGTCCAAAATTATACACTTAGTTGGCCTGAAGTTTATGTTCATTGTCAGCTGGAAGCTAATCCAGAGCTGTCAACCAGGGTACCTAGTTGCAGTTTCTCTAATTAACTTAAATTTTTTTATAAGACAGTGGCTGAGATCTTAGAATATCCCAAGAGTCAGAATTCCAAGAGATCTAGAAGGAAACTGCAAGGTTTCTTAAGATCTAGTTTTAGAAATCCCGGAACGTCACTTCCACTACATTCTATGGTCAAACAAGTCACTAAGGCAGCCTATATCCAGGTGGAGGGGAATGAGACTTGTAACTTTTGATTTGATACTTGTCAAAACATTTTTTGGGACTGGGGTTTTAGCTCAGTGGTAGCACACTTTCCTAGCATGTGTGAGGTACTGGGTTCAATTCTCAGCACCACATACTAATAAATGAATAAAATAAAGAGGCCCATCAACAACTAAATATATATATATATATATATATATATATATATATATACACATACATGTGTGTATATATATACATATATATATATAAATTTGTTATTTTGTATTATACCACCTGTTTACTAGAATGCCTCTCTTCTTAAATTATAATTTCAGTGGGGGTAGTATCAGTGTCTTATTGTAATATCCTAGTAGGAAACAGTCAGTTTGTGAGTGCATGAATGAAGTAAGAAGTGAGAGGATGGGACTGAGTGGATGAGAGAGTAGGACTATCTTTCAGAAGTTCAATTATGAAAGGACTATAGATTTACGAGGTTTTTTAAAAAAAAATAAATTATATTCATCAATGAAATATACTTGAGCATGTTCACATACAGAAAGAAAAGAGCTTCTAGAAAGCAGACAAGGAGAACAGATGGCGAATAGGATCAAGTTCCTTATGAGATCAAAAGAACATGATCCACGGCAAGGCAGAGGGATTGGCATCTCCACCAACACTCCAAGAGGATAGAAAGGCTGTGCATGGTAGAGAGAAGCTTGTGGGCAGAGAGATGGGCACAGGGGAGTTTTGCCTAAAGCCTGATCCCCTCGGACCCAGTAAAAGAGTGAAAGGAAAGTAAAACTGCATTCCAGCTTTAAAAGTCCTTATTTCATTCAATTATCTAGTCATTCGATCAAGATGTCAAGTGCTACAGCATTGTGCTTATAGGCTAGTGATTTCTGTAAGAGCGGAGTAAGCTCATCAATTCCTAAATGTTCTGAGGAGCTCTTCGATCTTGATTGTTGAGATAAAAATTTTTGAAAACTGATTATTTAAGTGCACATTATTTAGAAGCAAGACAGATTTGGAAAGCTCTCACTATACCTCACTACTACCTGCCATTCACCCTCCCCATAACTCCCATATATTACCATGAAACTACAAAGAAATTCACAGTTGAAATTAATTTCAGAAAGGACATAGTAGGTTAGGTTAGGAGATTTGTTAAACTTGATTACTATTCAATGACACTTTGTAAGTAAAATGCATACACTAAATCCTTCCAACCTATGTCTGAAGACCCTTTTCATTCCCTAATGAACTCACATTTTATTTTGCCCTTAATTTCTTAATTAAATAATGTCCCTTTCATTTTCAAATATCAGTAATATCATTTGTTAACTTAGTACACAATTAAGATAACTACCTCATCCTGAGTACTAATACACACATCCCTCTTCTTTTTCTATGTGGTTTCTGGCATTTTATAACTTAGTTATCCCATTCCTTGGTATATACCCAAAGGATTTAAAATCAGCATACTATAGTGATGCAACCACATCAATATTTATAGCTGCTTAATTCACAATGTCTATGCTATGGAACCAACCTAGGTGGTTCAACAGATGAATGGATAAAGAAAATGTGGTATATATGCACAATGGAATATTACTCAGCCATAAAGAATAATGAAATTATGGCATTTACTGGTAAATGAAACTGAAGACTATCATGCCAAGTGAAATAAACCAATCCCCCAAAACCAAAGAACAAATGTTTTCTCTGATATGCTGATGCTAACACACAATAAGGGGGGCAGGAAAGAATAGAGTTCATTGGATTAGACAAAGGGGGGTGAAGGGAAGGGAGGGGGATGGGAATAGGAAAGACAGTGGAATGAATCTGACATAACTTTCCTATGTCTACATATGAATACACGACCAGTGAAACTCCACATCATGTACAACCACAAGAATGGGATCCTAATTAGAATAAGTTATACTCTAGGAGTGTATATGTCAAAATACACTCTACTGTCATGTGTATTGAAAAAGAAAAAATCTGAAAAATCAAGTAGAAAAATTGTTATATATATATACATATATGTGTGTATATATATATTACTGCCTTGTTAAGTATGAAAATGGTAACGAAATTATATTTGAAGTAAGAAGGATATACATTAATTTTTAAAGAATTACTGAATACAAGTATTATAGTGAGCTGGCCACTAAGAGTCTATGAGCCTGGAAGGTGCTTGTCATACACCTCCGTGGAGCTAGACATACACCAAGAATGATGACAACTGGAATCCAAATATTGCTATAGGTTATATAAAAAGTTAGCCCTTGAGAGTTCTCAGGTGTGCTAAAGTAAAGACAGGCTTGCAGAATTCCAGAAAACACAAAGCAGTTCAGGAAGAGTTGCCCCCTGATTCATATCTTTATACAAATGCTGGTCTGATCCCTTAGAATGTATGTTACCCCATTAAACTATAGATAGAACATATCATTTGAAACTAAAGCATCAAATGATCTCTAAAACATTAAAAAAAACCTAAACATAGAGATTCAGTTACCAGATTTTACTGCATAATCATCACCACTAGATTAATGTCTCTTCACTAGTATTCCATGCTTCTTAATCTTGCTGCAAATCAGTGTAGTAATAGATGAATTTTACTAATATTAGCACAATTTAAAAATATTTTCACATAATGGCCACAACCCACTTTTTTGCAAAAAAAAAAAATTGGCATAGAATCTGTGACAGTTATGTGGTAAAACACGGTACATACAATTTATGAATTTATCTATTCAATGACTATTAACTGCAGTTGTCCCTTGGTATCCACAAGTGATTGACTCTAAGACCCCTATGGATACCCAAACCTGCAGATGCTCAAGTCCCCTTTATATAAAAAGGATAATATTTGCATAAAACCTGACTATGTCTTTCCACATACTTTAAATCATCTCTAGGATAGTTATAATTCCTAATACAATGTAAATGCTATGTAAGTCCTCATTATATTATTTAGGGAATAATGAAGAGAAAAAGTCCACACATATTCAGTAAAAACTCCATTTTTCTCAAATGTTTTTTATATGTAGTTGGTCAAATTTGAGGATGCAGTACTATGAATTGGGTACTGGACAGATTACTTGAGATACATCAGGAGAGAAAAGGACAGGATTTTGACCTTACGAGGCCAGATATTAGGAGGGAATGACTCACGTATTGGGTTAAGTGGTGGCTCCTAAAATACACCCATGTCCAAATCCCCAGAAACTGTGAATATTAAATTTTATGGCAAAAAAGATGTGATTAAGTTAAGGATCTCTAGAGGTGGTGCTTATCCTGAATTATCTGGGTTGATCCTAAATTCAGTCACATGCACGATTATAAGAGAAACAGAAAGAGGTGAGATGGACACCAGAAGACAAGGTGATGTAAGGATGGAGGCAGAGGGTGGAGTGACACAGACACCAGCCACAGAACATGAGGACACCTGCAGCCACAGGAACTAGAGGGACAAAAACACGTGTCCCTTTGGGTATAGACTGAGGAGTGGGATAGCTGGGTCAAATGGTGGTTCCATTCTAAGTTTTCCTAGGAATCTCCATACTGCTTTCCAGATTGGCTGCACCAATTTGCAGTCCCACCAGCAATGAGTGGGACTCCCACTTATGAGTGTGCCTTTTCCCCACATCCTCGCCAGCATTTATTGTTGTTTGTGTTTTTGATAGCTGCCATTCTGACTGGAGTGACATGAAAGAGTAGTTTTGATTCGCATTTCTCTAATTGCTAGAGATGTTGAACATTTTTTCATATATTTGTTGATTGATTGTATATCATCTTCTGAGAAATGTCTGTTCAGTTCCTTGGCCCATTTATTGACTGAGTTGTTTGGTGGGTTTTTTGTTTGTTTGTTTTTGTTTTGTTTTGTTTTTGTTTTTGTGTAAATGTTTTTGAGAGCTTTATAATATCCTTGAAGTTAATGTTCTGTCTGATGTGCTTGTAAAGATTTGCTCCCATTCTGTAGGTTCTCTGTTCACTTCACTGATTGTTTCTTTTGCTGTGAAGAAGCTTTTTAGTTTGAATCCATCCCATTTATTAATTCTTGGTAGGGACACAGTCACATCAATGTTTATAGCAGCACAATTCACATTAGCTAGATTGTGGAAACAATCCCATGCCCATCAATAGATGAATGGATAGGGAAACTTTAGTATATATACACAATGGAACACTACTCAGCACTAAAAGAGAATAAAATCATGGCATTTGCAAGTAAATGGATGGAGTTGGAGAAAATAATGCTAAGTGAAGTTAGCCAAACCCAAAAAACCAAAGGTTGAATGATTCCTTTGCTATGATGATACTGAATTATAATGGCAAGGGAGGAAGGATGAGAGAGGAATGAAGGATGTTAAATAGAACAAAGAGGAGGGAGTGGAGGGGAGGGGCAAGGGGATAGGAATAATGGCAGAATGACTTAGACATCAATACACTAAGAACATATGTAAAATTACAAATGGTGTGAAAATACTTTATGTAAAACCAGTGACTTGAAAAACTGTGCTCTTTACATGTAATATGAAATGAATTTCACTCTGCAAACATGTATAACAAATTAGAATAAATAAATAATTTTAAAAAAAGAATATGTGTTCCCATGCAGTCTCCAGCGGGAGTGTGGCCCCAAGGACACTTTGATTTCAGACTTCTGGCCTGCAGAACTTCTAAAGAATGAGTTTAAGTCACCAAGTTTGCAGGTTTGCAGTTATTTGTTACAGCAGCCCTAGGAAACCAATTCAACACACAAATTACTATATAACCAGAATTATAATTATGATTACAATTGTAATTACTATGTAATTACAAATTGTGATAACTGTCAAAAATGAATGCTGTAAGAGTACAACATGAAAAAAAGTGTAAGTATTTTTTCTTAGTGTAATGGAGTGGAGAACATGGAGTGCAATATAATTACAAACTCTCTCTGTCCCTATCTGTCCTCTTGCATTCTATGTCCCTCTTCAAACAGAGAATTCAACTAGGAAAATTTCCTCCTGAAGGGCTGGTGGACACTCAAAAGCGTGATATTTTGAGTCCTTTTGACTGCATTGCACCAATGACTAAACAAAGATAAACCTTCCTGTAAGCTGGGAACGCTTCATCCTGAGGATGGCCTATGCCCAGCTAACTTTGAACAATGTCTAGTTGTTTGGGGGTTCCTGCTACTTGCTCACAAAAGGTTTGGAAAAACTGTAAGTTGCTTTCCTGGAATGGTCATATCTGTGCCATAGAGATTCCACCCTCAACCTCTCTTGTATCCAGTTTCTGAGTGTGCACATGGCACACCCGCTTCAGGTAACAAAGGTGGACACATGGCCCAGGGTAGGCCAATCATAGAACCTCAATTCCTGATCACACTGATTGGTCCAAGAAGAGAGGGTCTGGCCAAGTCCATAGTCCTTCCCCAAAATTTTTCAGGTAGAATCTGACAGAGATATGCTATTTCCTCACTGATTTCCAAGTATTGGGCTATAGCCCTGGAAGCTTCCAGTAGCCATGATTTATGTTGAAAGGAAAAGATCACTGATAACAGAATAAAATGGGGCCAAAAAGCAGAGATGAGAGATAGGCAGAGATGTGCCTAGGGATTTTCAAGAACACAGTATCATTTACTGACATAAATTATTTTTTATTAGAACATTATAGTTATAGATAATAATTGGATTCATTTTGACAACATTTTATACATGCATGGAATTTCATTTACTCCACTTTAGTCCTCACTGCCCCCTCCTTGCCTTCCCCTCCTCCCTCTCCCTATTCTCCTTCCTCTACTCTACTGGTCTTCCTTTTACTCGTTTATTTATTTTCAATTGGTGCTTTATATATACACATAAAAAGGGAATTCTCTGTGGTATATTTATATATGAACATAGTATGATTTTGTTAAGCTCACTCTACATTTCCTCCCCTTTCCTCTCCTTCTCCCTCCCTTTGGAACTCTTTCTTCTGCACTGATATTCTCTATATCCTTATGATATCAGATCCCCTCCCTTTTTGTTCCCCTTATTTTGCTCTAGCTTCCACATATGAAAGAAAGCACTTGACCCTTGATTTTCCAAGTTGGGCGTCTTTCATTTAGTGTGACAGTCTCCACTTCCATTCATTTACCAGCAAATGCCATAACTTTATTCTTCTTTATGGCTGAGTAAAACTCCATGTGTATTTGTACCACATTTTCTTAATCCATTCATCTATTGATGGGCATCTGGGATGGTTCCATAAATTGGCTATTGTGAATTATGCTGTAGCTGTAATCACTGTAGTATGTTGATTTTAGTTCTTTTGGATAAATATCAAGGAGTGGGATAGCTGGGTCATGTAGTTGTTTCATTCCTAGTTTTTGAGAGGAATCTCCATATTGCTTTCCAGAATGGTTGTACTAATTTGCAGTCCCACTAACAATGTATGAGTGTGCCTTTTTCCCACATCCTTGCCATCACTTATTATTATTTATATTGTTGATAATTGCCATTCTGACTAGAGCAAGATGAAATCTTAGTGTGGTTTTGATTTGCATTTTTCCCTGATCATTTGAGATGTTGAACATTTTTTTCATATATATGTTGGCCATTTATATTTCTTCTTTTTAGAGATGTTGGTTTAATTCTTTTGCCCATTTATTGATTGTTATTTGTTTTGGGGATGTTAATCTTTTTGAGTATTTTATATATTCTGGATATTAGTCCCCCATTAAAGGAGCAATTGGCAAAGATTTTCTCCCATTTTGTAGGCGCTTTCTTCATGCTCTTAATAATTTCCTTTGCTGTGAAAAAGCTTCTTAATTTAATGCTGTCTCACTTATTGATTTTTGGTTTTATTTTGCTTTGGGGGTCTCGTTAAGGAAGTTGGTGCCCACAAAATATGGAGTGTTGGCCCTGTGGTTCCTTCTAGCAGTTACAAAGTTTCTGGTATAATTCCTCTATAATCTTTGGTCTACTTTAACTTGACTTTTGTGCAGAATGAGAGATGGGGATCTACTTTCATTCTTCTACATATGAATATGCAATTTTCCCAGAACCATTTATTTAAAAGGCTCCAGCATATATTTTTGGCACCTTTGCCAAGAATGAGATGACTGAAACAGGTGGGTTTATCTGTGTCTTATCTATTTCATTGGTCCTTGTGTCTATTTGGATGCTCCTTTGTTACCACAACTCTGTCATATAACTTGAGATCAGATACTGTGATGCCTCCTGCATTGCTCTTCTTTCTTGGGATTGCTTTGGCTATTCTGGCTCTGCTATTCTTCCAAATGAATTTTAGGACTGTTTTTTTTTTTTTTTTTCTAGTTCTGTGAAGAATGTCATTGGTATTTTATAAAAATTGCATTGAATCTGTATATTGTTTTTGGTAGGATGGCCATTTTGACAATATTAATCCTGCCTGTAGGACTTCAGTTCTACAAGTTACCCATACCTCTTCCAATAAATCCCATTTTTGTTATAGGTAGATTAAATTGAAGTTCTATCACTTTCAACCAAAGGAATTCTGATAGATATACATGTTATTCTTTAGTGATGTGACTGCATCTAGACCTCTGGAGAACTGAGAGTAAATTCTCACTCTTCTTCATTGTGAAGTATTTTCTCTATTCACGCTCCTGGAGTTAAAGGCAGAAGTCAATAATAAGATTATTACTAATAACCACCATCATTTGTGGAGAACTTAAGGACTTTACAAATTAGCTCCTTTAGATCCTCACAGCTCTATGAAGTAGGTAATACTACTTATGTATTAGAGAAAAGTAGACTGAGGCTTGAAGAGATTCTGTAACTTACTAATATTCAGAGAGCTCATAAGCAGTAGAGAATTAGCACATAAATCTTTCCTATTCCAAAACCTGGGTGTTAAGCTACTACTTTGACCTGTGTTCGTGTTACTTACATAAGGCAGATAAAATGTCTCCATCATCCTGTGTTTCAAACTGTGGTGTGAAAAAGATTCAGCAGTTTCTATAGGCATTTCATAAGCCCCCAGGAAATGGAAACTTAGTGAACTAACTCTAGCTGCTTTCTTTCTCTTTAATTTCTACCAGAAAAAAAAAGAAAGAGAGAAGGGGGGGGGGGGGGAGAGAAAGAAGGAGGAAGGAAGAAAGAAAGTCTCTTACTTTGCCCAGAGAATGTTCCAAGTTTTTGCAGGTTGATATAAATTCAGGTAAAATAGAAAGAAAGAAAATTCAAAGAGCCATTGTTGTTCTCAGGCCAAATTCTTTCCTCATTTAGAGAAACTTTTAAAATTAAATATTAAAATCCTGAAATATCATTATATTGTTCAAAGTCAATTTTTTTATATCATCTACTTTTAGAAAGATGAATCTTAAGAGAATGGAGAACATTTGGCTAAGTGTTTTGTTGGTTTTTTTCCCCCCTGGAAGTATTGGGAGTAATTGGAGTGATTTTAAGCCAAAAAGACAGCATTGCTGTGAGGTGAGTGTTCTGAAATGATTCAATTGATTTACTGCATTTTAAGTCCTACATCCTAACACCAAGTTAAATTAAAGGAATGAGATGAAATGGAGGCATCTATCTATATATTCAGGGTGCAGTGCCTCTGTTTGTACGTAATATATATTATGCTGCTATATCACTTTACCATCTTAGCTACAGCCAATAACTCAACAATACCTTTATGCCAGCCAAGGGGACAATAAATGGCAGATCTCAGTATGTTTTATACTACATTAGTGCATTGCTGCAGCCAGCTAACAATCCTGACTTTCCAACCTAGCTCCTTTATTAGTGAATTTGAATTTATAGGCAACCTCTTTCTCTTAGTGCACAGAGCAGCTCCAAAGCCCATACGGTATGTTAGAGTTTCACAACCAAATGAGTCACAGGTACAGGACTTTCAAAATTTAGAAACTAATCTGTTTAACTTTTTCAGTATCAAAAACAGCTTTCTCGGGCTGGGGTTGTGGCTCATTGGCAGAGCACTTGCTTCACACATGTGAGGCACTGGGTTCGATCCTCAGCACCACATAAAAATAAACAAAATAAAGATATTGTATCCATGTATAACTAAAAAAAAGAAATTAAAAAAACACAGCTTTCTCCTTTCTGAGAAATGAGCTAGTTCATTACAGACTACTGTTTTCTACCTCTTTCCTAAAAACTCACTTCTATTCTAATTAATTGTCTAAAAATCTGTTTTCCTCATTAGACTCTAAAACACAAGATAGTAACCAATCTTGGTCACAAACTCTAGCCCAATGCCTGGTACAAGAGATAATTAATAAAAATCTGATGTAGTTTTTCCCATTATGTAATCATAAAAATAAAAGTCATGCTGGATCACATCAGCAGTCCATTCAGATAAAATCTGTGGCCTGATATTCTACCAACAGCCATTTATTTAGAGTCTGTCATGTAGCAGGTATCATGCTGATGAGACAATGAATGGTAAGACCATCTCTGCTCTCAAGTCTCTTACACGTGGAGAAGGAACAATGAGACAATTGTGACAGCTATGATCCAAGATTACTCATGTGGGTGCTATGAAAAGAAATACCCCCAAAATGCTAAATGAATTCAAAAGAGCTACGTAGATGTTAAATATTATTGTAACAGTCTGGAAAGGAGAGGGTAGCTTTCAAAGAGAATGAGGAGAATAATTGGAAATTTGAAGATGAGAAGAAAAAAGGAAGAAACCACCCTGAGTAGACAGCAGGATAAAAGCCATAGGGCCAGAAAGTGCAGGATCTTTTATGAAAAGTCTAGTAATGACTCCAGTTTGCAGGTATTTCACATTGGATGTAGGGGTCAGTGGAAAGGGTATAGGGGATTAGCCAGACTTTGCATATCAGGACAAGGAGCAAGGAGCTGGGGCTTAATTCATATGCATGTAGCGTCCTTCATGACATTGGCCTGGAAGGAGACCACAGCCATCTTGGATGCTTTCTTACACCTAGAAGACTCTGATTTCCTTCACTCACTCCCTT
Source organism: Tamias sibiricus (assembly GCA_025594165.1). NCBI lineage: Eukaryota > Metazoa > Chordata > Mammalia > Rodentia > Sciuridae > Tamias > Tamias sibiricus. Next base: position 133,850,099 of record CM046663.1, on the reverse strand, counting down.
TAATAACACCATTTTTTCATAAAGCCAGACACTTCTACTTCTGATGCTGTCCCCAATCTTGTCTCTATTGTCTTCATTTCTGTTTTCAAAATTATCAGTAATTTCCTAATACCAAATGCCTCAGATGAACCGTGGAATGATCCTATCTTTTCTTGAATTTCTATGGTAGTTCTTTCTTTGAGGATGAGAAGAGGGTCTCACTGTGGATCTAGTATAGAGTTTCAAGCCTTAGATTCTCCATCCGTTTCATTTACTTTTCTAAACAATTCTAAGCAAGCCATCACTCAGATACTATTACTCCTATTTTAGAGACTTGAAAAGAATCAGAGATGGGCTCAAAATCAGGAGTGTCTGGTTCTGAAGCCAACTCTCAGCCACTATGTTGTACTGACTCTCATGATGAGTCTGTCCCTCACTGCATACTGTCAAAATGTGGTTCTTTATCATTGGATTTTGATATCCTCACAATTGCCTCCGCATATGACTGAGATTTATTTGGCTACCTAAAGAGAGAAAATCTAACTACAAATAAACTGGCTTATTCTGCCTATACACAAAGGACGCCACGTTGGCCCTGCTCATCACTGTCAAATATTATTTTTTAGTCTGGGATATTTTCCAAATCTGAAATGCTGCCTTTATTTTTCCCAAACCAAATAATAACTGCCTTGCTGCCAACAAAAATAGAATAACAGAATTGTGTTTGCTTCTGGTTTTTTATTTTTCCAGATTATATCAGAAAACACAGAGGGAAACAATATTCACAAAGTATATTAGGCAACAGTGCTAGATAATACATTTCTGAATAGTAGTGAAAACAAAGCCCTGGTAAATAAATATGTATTGATTTGGTTGATTTATTCATCTCTTATGCTCTAGAAATAGCTATCTATAAAATGTTATAACTGATGTGAACATAATATCTGGGTTTGATGTCTTCTCTCAGTCACTGAAATTATAGTGAAGACCAATGCTGACATAAAGTTTTTCTTTTGGAAACCAAATGCTTTTTTTTTTTAATTAATAGGCTGCTCCCAGTTGAAAAAGCTGATGCTACTCAGTTTGAATTGTAATATAAAACCCACATATTTAGTATGTAAAAAGCAGTAGACACATCAAACAATAGCTTTGTGAATCGAGAATTCTAAATGCCGAGGATAGTTCAAGACTCAGGTGACAGAATATACAAGGGCATCCACTTAGCCTGACAGCTTGAGTTCATGTTAGATTGGTCAGGGACATGTGGTTATAAAGAAAAAGGTAATGGTGAATTTTCTGAACAAATTATTGTGAGAAGAAAAAAACAGGTTATTATACCAGAGTCCAGAGTCAAGACACCCGAGAGAAACAGTAATGAATGGTCAATGCACTGGCAAGCTAGCAGAGGGGTGAGAAGCAAGACCCTGTGAGGCTCTGATCTAGATATGGTGCCCAAGTTTAAAATCCTACCTGAAGATCTGGGGAATAAGCTTTAGTGCCTTTGACTCTCCATTGTAATCAAAAAGTCCCATATCTAGTCAGCATAGGAGATGTCTCTGTAGAGATATTTTGTTCTTAAATAAAACAGATGTTCCCTGGAATATACATCCTTACCTATCAGTTTGGCTAAACATGACTGAGCCCCATCTTTACCTCTGAAGTTAGCCCCAAATCCTCCACATTTCTGCAAGCTTCATCTCATGCTTTCCTACTCCTCTTGCTTTCTTTCAGGATATTTTATAGTTATTCCCAGGCTTCTGGAGTTACATGCTTAATTCGTTAATTTTTAATATTTCTTGTTTCCAAATATATGTTTTTAAACCTATAAATTTTCCCCCAAATACCCTCTTAGCTACATTTTCATTTGAGCTGTGTTCTCATTTCCAGTCTATGCTAAATATTTCATAATTCCATTAAGCTTTCTTCTTTAACCCATTAAGTATTTAGAATTTTGTTCCTCAGTTTCCAATTGTATTGGAGACAGAAAAAAGTTATTACCTTTGTTATTTTAAAATATTTATTTCTGATTTATTACATTGTGGTTTTTTAAAAAATGTCATTAGTAAAATATTCTTTGAAATTTGTTGAGACTCCCTTTCTTACCTAAAATCCGATCAATTTTTAAAGTAGTTTCATGTTTGCTGAAAAATAATATGAATTTTCTATATGTAGGGTGCAAGGCTGTGCATGTACCTATTAAATAAAACTTGTAAATTGTTATTCAAAGTTCGTATATCTTAAGTCTTCTTGGCCCTTCAATTTCTCAGATTTTCTACTTATTAACTACATTAATTTCTCCTTGTAGTTGTATTACGGACTGCTTTGTATATTTTAATATGTATTCTTCAATGAATACAAAATCATTATTGTTATATAAACCATGTAATATTTTCTAGTTCTGCTTTTAATTTTAAAAAATGATTATTATTTATTACTAATACCAACTCAAATTGATTAACATGTTTTAATGTCTTCTTACCTGGTCATTAGATTCTTTTATGCGTGGCTCTTTATTTTGAAATATTACTGACTAACAGAAAAGTTGCAATTGGAGCTAAGAATTCACACACCCACCCCAATTGTTAACTTGTAATCACCCTTGCTTTATGTGTATTATTTTTCTAAACACTTTAAGAGTAATGCCTGTTAGAAGAAAAAGTAAGCTCTAATCTCAAACATGTCAGATTAGGCCCCAACTTCCTTAAGAAGACTCCTGTAGTGCAAGAATTAATATCAAGAATCAATAAATGGGATAGATTCAAACTAAAAAGCTTCTTCTCAGCAAAAGAAACAATCAGTGAGGTGAATAGAGAGCCTACTAATTGAGAACAAATTTTTACCACATGCACGTCAGAGCACTAATCTCTAGAATATATAAAGAACTCAAAAATCTTAACACCAAAAAAACAAGTAACCCAATCAATAAATGGGCCAAGGAACTGAACAGACACTTCTCAGAAGAAGGTATACAGTCAATCAACAAATACATGAAAAAATGTTCAACATCTCTGGCAATTAGAGAAATGCAAATCAAACCTACTCTAAGATTTCATCTCACACCAGTCAGAATGGCAGCTATTAAGAATACAAATAAAAATAAATGTTTGGAGAGAATGTGGGGGAAAAGGCATACTCATACATCGCTGGTGGGACTGCAAAATGGTGCAGTCAATATGGAAAGCAGTATGGAGATTCCTTGGAAAACTGGGAATGGAACCACCTTATGACCCAGCTATCCCACTCCTCAGTCTATATCCAAAGGACTTAAAAACAGCATACTACAGGGACACAGCCACATCAATGTTTATAGCAGCACAATTCACAATAGCTAAACTGTGGAACCAACCTGGATGCTCTTCAGTAGATGAATGGATAAAGAAAATGTGGTATATATACACAATGGAGTATTACTCAGCAATAAAAGAGAATAAAATCATGGCATTTGCAGGTAAATGGATGAAGTTGGAGAATATAATGCTAAGTGAAGTTAGCCAATACCAAAAAGTCAAATGCCAAATGTTTTCTCTGATATAAGGAGGCCTATTCACAGTGGGGTTGGGATGGGGAGCATAGGAGGATTAGAGGAACACTAGAATGGCCAATGGGGAGGGAGGGGAAGGAAGGGGGCAAAAGGGTGGGAAAAAAAAAGATTAGAATGAGATGGATATCATTACCCTAAGAGCATGTATGAAGACACAAATGTTGTGAATATACTTTGTAATTAGAGATATGTAAAAATGTGTTCTATAAGTGTAATATGAAATTTAATGCATTCTTCTGTCATTTATAACAACTTAGAATTTAAAAAAATCAAAAAAAGATCTATAAAAAATTTAATGTCTAATAATTTGTTCTTAGTATTAAAATATAACAATTTCTTTCATATATACCCTGTTTCTATCCATAGAAATTTTAGATTTTCTATATACATATATAATCCCATTATCTGAAAAAAAAAAATATTCCCCCTCCATCTTCAATCCTTATGCCTTCTATTTTTGGTGTTGATAAGGACCTCCAGTAAAATGTTGAGTAAAAATGATGATAACTGATATCACTATGTCTTTCCAAAACTCAAGGTAAAAATGTTCAATAGAATTCAAACTTTAGTTGATTAAAAAAAAAAAAAACACTTTATGAGTAAGCTGCAGAAATTGTGTTCCTCTACCTCTAAATACTTCAGTGTATGTTTCCTGAGAACAAGATCATTCTTTCATAAATTTGTTAATATCTTAACAAAAGCAGGTATTAATATTGGTGGAATTACCAAACCTATGGTTCATATTCATATTTCACTAATCTTCTCAAGAATGTTTTTTGTTGCAAAAGTTTTTTATTTATTTTTTTTTTTTTTTTGGTTGTTGATGTTGTTCAGAATCACACATTGCACTTAGTAGATGTATTGTTTTAATTCAGAATCCAGATTGTGTGTCCTTTTCAGATCATTCTGCCAGGGCACATGATGTTAATATGTCTCATTACTATGTTAACTTTGATTGCATGGTTAAGGTTGTATGTGCCAATATTCTCCACTGTAAAGTTGCTATTTTTCCTTCTTCTGTTACTAAGTAATTTTTAGGGAGATACCTAGGTGTGGGAGGAGGGTTGTTAATAATTTATTCTTCAACAAATTTTCACCTACTTGTTTTAGCATCTTTTGATGATTCTTATCTGAATCATTGGTTCCTCTGGTGGCTGTCAAATGGTGATTTCCTAACTTCACCTTTCTGTCCTCATTTATTAGTTGGCCTACCATTCCAAAGAAGAGCTTGTTCTGTCTTTGTCTGGACACCAGTTGTCACATTACACAACGCCCCAAACTGAGTGGCATAAGACAAAAAACATATTATTATGCTTGTGCGTATTTATGGCTCAGGAACCCAGAAAATGTATAATGGAGAGTGGTCTTCTCTACTTCATGGTGTTGGAAGCTCCAAATAGGAAGGCTCATATTTTTAGTTGTGACCTAAACAAGGGGATTCTAGAACAGCTGGGACTAAACAATCCATTTTTCACTTACTTGTCTGGTGTCTGGGCCAGGGGATTAACAGTGGGCTCAGCTGTCACTGCCAACTGAGAAACATGTGTGGCCTCTGCTTTTGGCTTGGGCTGCTCCTAGCCTCTGAGAGGGAGTGTCCACAGTGAAGGTTCCATAGAGCAAGATCTCCAAGCAAGTCAGGCAGAGACTGCATGGACTTTCAATCTAGCATCAGAGGTTGTGCAGCATCATTTCCATGGTTTTTAGAGACAAGTGAACCATGATGCACCTCGAACTCAAGAGGAGGAAATGAGACAATACCTCTTAACAAGAATGTCAAAGAACTTCAATTTTAAAATAGCCACATACCTATTTATTTTTTCTTTATTCTATATGAACATATGCACATATACATATATACATACACACAAATGATGGAGAAATGAGGTTGAATGCAGAAAGGTAGGAAACAGAATAAGACATTTAATGTGGTAACATTTATACAAGTTAAATAGCACAAGAGATTGTCCTTATGATTGGACAAGATTGAATTGAGAACCAAGACTGATTAATAAAAGAAAAAGTAAATAAAAAGAGAGACATGCATTGATGAATGATAGCTTTTTACAAACTCAGAATTATAAGTAATTCAATTTTGTGAAACTGAAGTTCAATTAAAAAAAAAACAATTAAGTGTGACCACTTAAAGAATATCAATTCAAAAGCATTTCCTGAGAATATGCTGGTGACAGTCCCCATGAGGACAAGACTTGCCATAAGTGATCAAGAAACATGGCCAGCACTTCCCTGCTCCTGTCCTCCATGCCAGCTCACTTCATTACAGCATTTACCGTTTTTATTCAAGACATGATAAAAGAGAGCTGTTCTCAATTCCCGAACCATGTACTTGAACTGAAAAGATGATCTGGCAACAGTCATGATATAAATACCACAGCCAAGCACTCTGCAAAAATGAACCCAGGATAAACATCAAGGAAAAGATGAATCAAATCTGTTTGTCCCTCTCATTGTTATTGAATCCTCCAACTGAGGAAGAAATATTCAAAATGTCAACCTCAGAATCACTAATTCAAACATTTATTTTCTACCAAAACTTTGGAGTTTTCAAGTAGATGGAATGCCAGCCAATTTTATGATTACAATGGAAAAAATTGGACAAATAAAGTGTCAGTCTTTAGTAGCCAAAAAGAAGGCTTAAATAAGACTAGTAAGTCTTCCTCTCTGATTTTTAGCACACACCTGCCAGCACATATCTACCTGCACGCAGCAGGACATATATAAACAGAACAGGAAGCAGGAAACCTGGACTTTCTTTTTTTATCTTACATGTCCCTGCTCACCTACACTGATTTCAGGGAAATTTTCCTGACCTCCTCCTGCCCAAAACCTGCTTTCTGGGTTCAAGTTTTTTGTTTGTTTGGTTTTTCATTTGTTTGGAGGTTTGGGTATAGTTGTTGCTGTTTTGGTTTTGGCTTTTTGTCTTAGTCAAAAATCTATTTCTAGCCTTTTCTTAATCATAGTCATATAGGAATATTATACCCTGAAGTTGGCCCATATCTCATTGCCCCACATATCCCTAAAGCAGATGGTTCAATTCATGAGGACTTTGCAAACGTTACACACCAGCCACACTCAACTCCTAATCCTGACTTTATTCTCAACTATCCATCACCTGGCCTTTACAGATTGACCAGCAATTTTATTTTCCCTTGTCCATGCTATGTGTCAAAGTTACTTCCTTAATTATCAAACCATGGAGTTAGTGTTTCAGGATGCATTTGTGACTGTGTGTGCAAAGTTTCCTCTTATAAATGAGATAGGAAGAAAAGAAAGAATCCAAGGATGTACTTTTATTCCAAGTTTAGACAGTGATAATTTGGGCACAAAACACATCATGAATGAAAGTAAGTAGACATTTTTCTCTGTCTGTGTCTTAAGAGGAGATAAACCAGAGAAAATTAAACCCATGCCCACATAATACATTCGTACCTACTCATCTCTTCCAATGTACAAGAGAGTTGGGGAAAGGCTGGAGCCACAGCAGGTGGACAGGGGAATATTCATTCTATCAGAATTACACCCTGGCACCAACCCTCCTCTCCCATGATTGGAAAGATGAGCACCCACTTTTCCAGGGGACCCACTGGCACTGTAACTACTGTAACTACCTCATTTGCATGAGAACATGTGCTCAGGCCTGTCAGGGCCTTCTATGTTGGGCCCAAAGGTGGGAGACAATTCCTATCTTTACTTTTATAGGTTTCTGATAAATGGAATTCTTTTGGTTTGTAAGTACATGAGGCTAAAGATCTTTGGAAAATTGAACCACAAAGATGAACTAAAGAGAAATAAAATAATCTGTGAATTATTGACCTTAACTCACAGAAGTTAATTACTCAGCATAAGAAGTCACAGCCTCAATCAACTCAGTTTTCTCTTTATGGTCCCTCCTCTCCTGGGTCCTTCACTACCTGTTGGATGGTTCTCTAATGGGACAATCTTTCAGATCCACTCTAGGAAACATAAACTGATCTTCAGCTCTTGGGCAGTACCCTGTTTACTTGGAGACTTGTCTCAATGTTAGACCATGTAAAAGATACATCCTAACCCCTTGGGCATGTTTTCCTTTCTCCTCTCTTTTATAAGAGACTCTATTGAAAATGTGGTGTTTTTTCATGAGAATGTGCACACATGTGTTTGCTAGGGGTGTAATCTGTAGCAATGGGCTCCTCCTCCCATCTCCCTGTAAGTCTGAGCAAGAGAGGAGAATTCATAGCATTCATTCATTCAACACCATTTATCAACCTAATATATAACTATATAACTGGTTTTTTTTTTTTTTGTTTTGTTTTTTTTTTTTTTTTTGCTTAGTTTCTGGATGTGCAGAAAGGAAAAAAAAAACACATATAATGCTGTGGCCATGTGATATCTCTGTTAATAGTCCATCTGCTGACAGGAGGAAAAACAATTTGTTTCTGATTATAGTTTAATACCCTGCTAGATTACGGTGCTCTATTTGTAAGCCCAATTCAGAGAACTTTGCATTAATGCTGTTTGAGAGGAATTGTATGCATGTGTTAAGGGGATTCCAGTGGCTTTTTGATAGAGTAAACCAAAGAACAAAATACATCCTGGAGCAATCTTGATGGTATGAGAGCCCTCAATACCCAGTCAGCCTTCTTTGTTTGGTAGACCAGGTTCTAAAGCTAAGAGGCTAGGATCTCCCTAAAGGAGAGATGTATGTTTATTTTCCTGTCACAGGACTATGAAAATAAATGCTTTGTGTGTTCACACTGTTCTGTGGCTTCAAAGAAATTTGGAAAGCCAGAGTTAGCAGGGTCAGTTTTTAAATTGCAGTTTGGGGATAATATTTTAAAGGAACTATACATGAAAGCAAAAGCAAACTTTTGGAAATATTGTGAAAATGTGTTTTTTGCCTTATGAACTAATTACCTCCCACTCAAAGGAGCCCAGGAAGACAGCTCTGAGTAAATGTTTACTGGAGTGGATGCCTGACAGTGCCTGATCTGAGCATTTCAGATTGCTAAATTAGAAATGGAAGTAGATTTCTTCACAAGGTGTATGGTTTTGTGTTTGATTTTTATGCAATATCTAATGAAGCTTAAGCCATGTGCATATATGCACAACAGACCTACCACTCTCAGGAGTTGGTACTCACACTGGCTTCACATCAATCCAATCAATCAATCATTAGCCAAACGCACACCGAGTGTTTCTTTGCATTGGGGTTTGAGCTAGAACTGTATTGGTCAATGTAGTAGCCCTCAGCCACATGTGCCCAAGGAACATGTGGACTGTGGCCACTCCTATGAAAACACATACTGAGTTTCAAAGGCTCAGGCCAAATGAATGAAAGCACAATACCTCATGAATAATTTTTATATTTATTATGTATTGAGGTGATGGTATTTTTTAATATCTTGAGTTAAACAAAATATACTGTTAAGATTTATTTTACCTGTTTCATTTTACTTTTTTTTTTATTGTGGCCTCTAGAAAATTTAAGATAACATGTCACTCAAATTATACTGATGTTGGATAGGCCTATTCCACACTCGGGGAACTCAGGAGCAAAGAAGATACATGCTTGCCTTTAGGGGCACCATATCTTATTCACATGGGAGACAAGTCAAAGGCAATAGGGACAGCATCTATGGGCACTCACAGGAGGAACACCTAACACCATTTTGGATTAGGAAATGCTTCTCAGATAGCAACAACACCTCCCACCCAAGATAGCTACTTCCTAATTCATGGAATCTGATGACTATGTTACTTTACATGAAAAAAAGGAATTTTGCCTATGTAATTAAATTTGAGATCTGGAAATATATGTCCATCAGATACCCCAGCGCTTTCCTTCTCCTCCCAGCCACTGATGCCACATAGGTTTGTGACTGTTCCTATTATTTGTCTATGGGGCTTATGAAGATACCTTGCCACCATTTTGTTGTAAATGCTGTTTATGGTTGGGTTTTTGTTTTGTTTTGTTGTCTAGTTGCTGTCTCTGCTGATGTGGAATGGGGGGGTAATCAGGAAAGATTATAAAACTATAAACTCCTGCTCTTGCCCTCTTGTTTCAGAATCAGTCAAGGAAGTTGGAGCTTAAAAGTGAAGTAACTGTGTTCACAACAGAAGTAAATGGCAAAGTTGTGATGGAACTCTACTTCTATCCGACTCCAAATACCATATTCTTTCTATTAAATTCATACCAAAAATCATCTAGTTCTGACTTGTCTCTTTTAAGATGGATATTGACAAAGCAAAGAATGATCAGAAGAGAGCTGTCATGACCATTCTTTATTTTCTAAAGACTTAGTGAGTAACTTCTATGTGACTGGTTCTCCAACAGGTGCTGGGAATCCAACAATGACAAGGCAGATCAGCCTCTGCCTGCATGAAGACCATGTTTTACTGGAAAATAAGGAAGAGTTCAATGACGTTACTAAGCCTGATGCCCCAGTCTAGGCTCAGGTACTAGTGAGTACTCATCAATACAGCTATTATTACTATGTTTTGTTTTACACTACAAGTCCTAGTCAGTGGCCTGCTAAGTGCATTTATCAAAAAGTTCATCAAATTGCCCACATATGCCTGTAATTCTGGCGACTTGGAAGGCTGAGGCAGGAGGATCACAAATTCAAAGCCTGCCTGGGCAATTTAGTGAGACTATGTCTCAAAAAAAATAAAAATAAAAAGGGCCAAGGATATAGCTCATCCTTGGATTTAACTCCCACTACTGTAGGAAAAATAAATAAAACCTTTAAGAAATGACTTCAGAAAGATGACAAAATGGGAAATTCTGGACTCTTTTTCCCTTCAGACACTCCAACTCAACAGTAACACACAGATCAATTTTTCCAAGCTTTGCTTACATGCCATGAAAATCCACCCAAGAAATATAGATGTCCCTCACAGTGGCATTACATCCCAGCAAAATTATTGTAAGTTGAAAATACGATAAATCAATAACATATCAAATGCATCTTACCTACCAAACATCATCACACAGAAGCATAGTGCTGTGCTCCGTAGAGTCACCAGTCTCTCCTGGTGGTCAGTGGCTGCTCTCAGGAGCTGCACTCACTGCCGCTGTCCAGCATGTCCTAGCATGTATAGCTAGGAAAAGATAAAAATTTGAAGAAGATTTTCTACCAAATGCGTATCATTTTCATACTATCAAAAAGCCGAAAAATCACAAGTTGACAGGTTGGGGACCATCTGTATCCTACAATCAAAAATATGTTAAGATCTCATGTTAAGTGTTCTTACTACAATTAAAAAAAATCACAATTAAAGGAAGCTTAAAAAAGATAAATTAAAAAAAAAAAAAAAAAAGACAATGGATTCCCACTCCTTAAACAGAAGGGAGCAATACACCCAAAGAAAGGAAAAGACTCGGCATGGGCTTCCACTGGAGCCTCTCCCAGGAGGCTGCAGACTCATTCAAAGTGGGAAATCCACCCTGTTATTCAGCTCTATTGTCCCTGGAACCTTATTGAGCACTGGAAACAAATTACTACTGTGTGTTGACTATTCAGTCTTCTAGTATTTTGATTCTTGTAATGACAACAACTTTAGACACTGTGACAAGTAATGAAGAGAGTTTGGGGGTCAAATACACTTTTATGCCCTAAATCTCCTTTATCTATAGCAAAAAGCATGCCACCCTTTGAATGCTTAATATGTACTTTCCTAGTTGTAATACTGTAGACAACTTACTGTTTCCACACATGTAATAGAAGGCACAAGAGAAAAATTATAGCACCTTCCTCCTAGTACAGACACAATTAAATTAGGTAACATATGAAAAACACCTGGGATCTAGGCATACAAGATGCAATGATTATTAACTATTATTTTACTTATTATATTATTATTATTATTACTACTACAAAAACCAGTCTAAAGGAACTATTCCCATCCCTAGAGTGACATCTTTTTGTGTGTGTGTGACTCTAGAGTCCATTATTATTATTAATATTATTAGGCACTACCACACAAGAACCCTTCCTCTGTAGCCTCCAGCTTTACTTACTTTTGGTAGGGCTGACACATGTGTGCATCTTAAGTTACATTAAAAATAAACAAATAAATAAAATATTGTTTTTCCTTTTAGGGAAACATGTCCATGTAGGAATGTGCTAAGGCTATAGTCTCCTGCTGGGTGTTTAAGATGGAGTTGGTAAAAATTGACCTTGTTTCTCAGAGGTCACTCTTTGGGACATGTGCAAAGCCTCTTGGCTTCTTTAGCTTTCCACTACCAGTGGTGCCATCTGCCAGGATGGGCCAGAGTCCTGCTGACCATACATGGCTTCTCTTGGAAGCATCAGGGACATTTCCCTGTCCAATGGCCCTCCTCTTTGCAGAATGTGCACTGGTTGGCTTCCTGTTCTCTAGGGTCCTCTCGATCTCCCCGATCAGCAGATTGGGTGACTGACTGACACCTTTGTAAACAAAATCTCAGAGCTTGGATTTTTACAATTAGAATGTTGTTTACTACAAATCTGTGAATTATAGTTTATTCTTAAAATGTTGTAGTGCTCTCTAATCTACTGTAATCTTTCATCAACCATTGAGTGGACTCTGCTAATTACTATGGTAGGAAATTATATTAGTACCTATTAAAGTCCACCTTCTAGAGAACTGACTCTTAAAAGCAGATTCTCTGAGGTCTCTGTGATGGAGAATTCTATGTGTTCACTTGGAGCACATTGTAGGATGAGATTTAAATCAGCGAAATCTACCCAAGTAGATGAGATTGCCTTCCATAACATGAGTGGGCCTTACGCAGTCAGTTGAAGGCCTCAATAGAACAAAAAGACCAACATCCGTGAACAAGAAGAAATTCTCCAGCAGACTGCTTTCAGGTTTTATTTGCACCATGGGCAATCCTGGGTCTCTAGCCTGTCAGCCCACACTGCAGATTTATAAATTGCCAGCCTCCATATTTGTGTGAGCTATGACTTACAAAAAAATCTCTTCCTATGAATGTATGTGCATCCTATTGGCTTTTTTCCCCCTGTAGAACCTTAAGTAATACAGTCTTCTAAGAAACTTTGTTATCCATGTTCCTTTTAAAGCTTCAGAATTTAGGCTTCCCAGAGCTTTGCCTGGGGGCAGGATGATACAAGAGATAGACTCAGGCTTTAAAGATAGACATGGGTTCAAATTCAGGCTCTGTCATCAGGTTTGGGCAAGTCATTTAATCTCTCCCAGCCTCAGCTCTCTCATCTGGAGAATTTGAATCATAATAACTGTAAGGATTAGCCAATATTGGGAAAGATCCTGGCACATGGTAGACAATAAATTATACTTAATATTACTAGCTAATAAAGTCAATATTTTCTAATGTCCAAAATGTTCACTAACTTGCCTGAGTCTCATCTGAGCTAGTAAAAATTGTACACTTCTGGAATCTCAGAGAAAATCCCAGCTTTCATTCACTAATCAATATTCAGCCAAAGACTCTGCCCTATTTTTATCATTTCTCTGCATGCTGTAAACCTCAGGTAATCAACTTCATTGTTTAGCTGCATTTCTCTCTACAAAGTTATTCATAACAAGATCACAATTAGGTGCAATTATCTCCAGAGACTGAATTGTAATCACAACATAATGGAATTAAATTTCCATATTATAAAGGAATTTAGGAAGTAAGGTATCGTGCCGCCTTTGGCAAACTATTCATTTGTTTGTCTTTTTGCACAAAACTATAATTTAGAAAACTTTTTTTCCCACCAAAATCCAGTGGGGAAACTGGCAGATTTTTCCCTTCAAAGCTGGTATTTCCCCAGATATGACTCCCGGGGAAGGGGTGGGGGGCGGGAAATTTAGCTTTCTTGAGCACATGTTAAATGACAGACACTATGGTTGATTTGTCATCATTTTTGTCTGGTTTCATCCAAACAGACCTTCATAAAAGTGGCACTAAGAATCCTACTTCAGTAATTAAAAATTTGGGCTTAAATGGTGACATAAATTACCCAGTATTATCAGCATTGAAATCCGGTCTTAACTTACTCTAAAGTCTGCTGACCTCAACACCACACTACCTCCTTCAGATCAACAGCAACATATTTTTTCCAGAAGCACATCAGTCCCTGAATCAAAAGAAGATTCTATAATATGAGAAAATAGTTCTTTCTCATTTCCCAGTATATTTTGTGAGTATGACATTTGGCTATTTTCCTCAAGTTAATATATATAACAAATGTAAAATAATTAACATAATATAAGATAATGTAATATAATACAAAACAACTCTGGGTCAATTTTTTCTTCCCCAAACCAAAACCTTCCACAATGCTCATCAACTCTCATATTTGTTTGTACAACCTAATCACTCTTATTCCTTAACCTCTTCATCATCTCTAATCAATTTTCTCAAATCTCAGCCACTTGGTCTCATGACCATGAGATTTTTTTTATCATAAAAATTATTTGATCATTAACCATTTTATATACTTCTCTTTTGCTTTACCTATTCCCTCTTCTTTGACCTTCATGTGACCTTCGGTCCTGATAACCCTCAGTTGATTCATCTAATTTCCCCTAATTGGTTATCCCATTCCTTTCCCCCATCTCATGTCATTAAAATCAATGGTTTATTGTTTTTATTTACACTCTTACCAATACCTAATCCTTTGTTCTCTCTGTTCTCTTTGGACCAAATATTTAATACTTGATAGATCGAAGTCTCTGTTTACTCCAAACCTACACTTCAGCAGTTAAACCTTACTGGAAAAATATCATATAATGGGTCTTACTGGTTTCACTAATAAATGTGTGATGACCACCTTTAAACTGGCTTAAAGTACTTTCCTACAAATCTTCCTTACCTCATTTTCCTGTCCTCCCTCTTTTTAATTTAGGTATTTGTGGTGCTGGGGATTGAACCCAGGGTCTCACACATACTAGGCAAGTGCTATGCAATCAAATATTTCCCCAGCACCCTGTCCCCACTCTCAAGAAGGTTATATCTCTTATTTCACAGAGAAAATTAAGGCCATCATACAGGGCCTCCACTAAGCTCATGCTATCCACCCTGCATACCATACATTTGTCCTCCCCTGGATTCCAGCAAAAGTGACCACCTCCCATGGCCAACTTCCCATGGGTGTTGACTTTCACTCTTCCAACCCTTTTCTGGAATTTAACCTGAATGATTACAACATCTTTTTTAAAAATTTTTAATTCTATTTATTCTAATTAGTTATATATGACAGCAGAATGCAATTCAATTCATATTACACAAATAAAGCACAATTTTTCATGTCTCTGGTTGAAGACAAAGTAGAGTCACACCATTCATTTTTTCATACATGTACTTAGGGTAATGACGTCCATCTCATAGCATCTTTTTCTTATACCTCCAAACTCTACAGACAGAGCTGAATTTCTCTTCTCTTTATTGTCAAATTACTCAAAATAGTTTATACACTATCCTCCCCTTCCTTGATGCCTAATCCACTACAAAGTGGCTTCTGTCTCTATCATCATTCTATCACATGGACAGAGCAAAATTTGTTTCTCTTGCTTTCTGGGTCCCTACACTGGTTTTCCTTCCACATCTCTGGGTGTTTTTTTCTCAGTACTAACTCAATCCCCCATATCATCCTCAATTACAGGAATTTCTCAGCTCTCTATCCTAGCTGTTACATTGTGCATATATAAAAAAAATTCAAAAGTACATTCATCTGAATATAAACCAAGATTATTTAAGGGATTTACAGACAAACTATATTTGACTCTCTTTATAATGAACAGGTATGTGTTAGTCAGCTTTCCATTACTGTAACAAATACCTGAGATAATCAAGTTTATTTTGGCTCACATTGAAGATTTCAATTCTTGATCAGTTGACCCCATTCCTTGAAAATGTTGTGGCTCACCTGATATGAGCACATGGTAGAGCAAATCACTCACCTCATGGCCAAGGAGAGACAGAGGAGAAGACTATGGGGCTGGCATCCCATTCTCTCCTTCAAGGGCACTCCCTCAATGACCTGACTTCCTCCCACTAGGTCCCACTTCTTAAAGATTCCACCACTTTCCATTATTGCCATGGACAAGGTACCAAGGCTTAACATGTGCACCTTTAACAGACATTACAGGTCTAAACTATAGCAATGTATCATTCATAATATAGGGAAGATATTCTGGTTTTTATTGAAACTTTTAAAATTAAAAAATATGGAGAAATGTTTTGGCACCTCTTTTCCCAGCTGGGAATTCAGAGAATGCTCTCGTTAGAATGGTTGTTGACCAAACAGGCAGGATTCCAAGAGGGGTCTCACCCTGAGCTGTGGCTGTTGGGCAGACAGATGGGACACTGTCAGTGTTCCTACAAGGGGTGGTGCTCTAACTTGACAAGGGAGGTGGCTGAGGCTCCTGCCATCTGTTGCTCAATGATCCATTCAGGACTGCCTTGCTGATCTCCGTGAAGAGCCTTTTAGTTTCTTTAATTCAACCCACCCCTGGGAACACTTCTGCCAAAAGAGTATCATTTGATAGGAAAAAAAATTAGACATTTCTAGCTCCTTTAAAACAAGTTCCTTTTTTTTCTCTCAAATCAGTACTACATCCATAAACACAACCAAACTTATAAGCATCAAGGACCAGGAATAAAATCTGTCCATTTGACTATGAAAAAATACAAACCAATTCTGGTTTCAAATAATAAGAACAAGTCAAAGGCTCAAAGGATAATTTATCCCTTAACTAACATAAGAAGAGAGTCTGTGACAGAAGCTCTACCATATTGGGTATTTCTTTTATTAGTATAGAATAATGAAAAGACAATAAGATTTGGACTCAGATGGGCCTGCATTTAAATTCTAACTCTTCCATGGATCAGTTGTATGAACGTGCTAACACATCTACATATTTTCTCTGAGTGTCAGTTCCTTCATCTATAAAGTGACTCTGACAACACTCACTTTAGAAGCCTTTTATCAAAATTAAAAGAAATAATAATGTGGGCTCCGGACATATAGCTCAATTGGTAGAGGGCTTGCCACGTGGGCACAAGTTCAATCCCTGGCATGACCAAATAATAAAATAAAATAAAAAGAAAGAGCAATAATATAAAACTCCTTTCAATTCCAGGCAAACTGCAAGTGCTAAGTTTGTTAGTCCCACATCATTTTCTGTTCAGTCACTTTTCTTCTTCCAAAAAGGACTTATGAGAAAGCTTCTATGGCAACATGCAACAGGTATCATTCTGGATAAAGATGAAGATATTCGTATTGGGGGTAAAAATAGCTAATCTTGACCCCAACGTAACATCACATGCAAAACTAAATTTCAGGTCAGTTGTACATATAATATTGTACATACTAATATTGTTAATATTAAGGCTCTGAGAGGTCAACTAGGAAAATACATTCATGACCTTGGGATTGAAAAAAATTTCTTAACAAGGCATAAAATGCACTAACCATAAATTAAAATTCTGATAATCTGGACTACATTTAAATCATTAACTTATCTTCATCAAAAGAAATTTCCTCTGGGCCCAGTGGGGCATGCCTGTAATCCCAGTGGCTCAGGAGGCTGAGACAGGAGGATCTTGAGTTCAAAGCCAGCCTCAGCAACTTAGCAAGGCCCAAAGCAAATCAGTGAGACCCTGTCTCTAAATAACCCAAAACAAGGGCTGGGATGTGGCTCAGTAGCTAAGTGCCCATGGGTTCAATACCTGGTACCAAATACACATACACACATACACACACACACACACACACACACAATTAAATATTTAATATATGTAAATATATATATTTCCAAGATGGTGAAAACATATGCCACAGAGTTAGAGAAGATATTTATACTACAGACATATAACAAGATCACATATGCAGAAGAACTCATACAAATCAATCAGAAAAGACAATCCAGTAGGAAAGAAATAAGCAAAAGACTTAAAATATATTTTCTAAAATGAGATTCTCAAGTGGTTAATAGATATAGGATACTGTATCCTATTTCATTAGTCATTAGAGGAATCCAGATAAGACACTACAACAACACTACCAGAAACAACTGCAGCATAAAAAAACTTGTACTGACAAAGATAAAGAACAACTGGAACTTCCATCATTAACTGCTGGTGGAAGTGTTAATTGGTATAACTATTTTGTAAAGCTTGTTGCCCATGATTATTAAGGCTGCTTGTGTCTCACAGCTCCACACCCATCAAAACTTAGTGTACAAGAATGTATGTATTAGCATAACTTGTGCCTCTAGACACAAAATGGAAACAATGAAAAAAATATTTCATTAGTGGAATGGTTAGATAAATCATGGTGTATTCATAGGCAGGAATATTCTATAGCAATGAATATGAATATCCTGCTATAGCAGTAAGCATCTCATATATATGAGATCTTATATATATCTCACATGAATATCATATATCCTTATAATTCTAGCTTGATAAAATTCAAAGAAGGCAAAATTAATCTACAATAGAAGTCAGATAATTGTTATCTTTGGAAAGAGGTTTGACACAGGGATTGGTCACGAGAAGGCTCATAAAGAGCTTATATTGTGCTGTTCTTGGTCTCCAAGATGGTTACATGTATGTGTTTATTTTGTAAACATTCACTGAGGTGTACACTTTCTGCATATATTTTATAGTTTTCTATCTTTTTAAAATGAGCTATGAAAGACACTTTTACGCAAAGCACCAGTTTCTCTTAGATGCATACCATAAAGCCATACAATGCTAGCATCCTAAGCATGACCTTATCCCTTCAACCTACATTATCCAATATGGCAGACACTGGCTATATGTAGATTTTGAATTACGGTCAACCAAAACTCTATTGATCAATTTTTAAAATTTTAATTTTATAACTAATATTTGATTTTTTAAAAAGTGTGTTTCAACCAACTTGAGTATGTAAACTTGCTTTTTCAATTATAAATTTTTAAAAATCAAACTACAAAGCAAGAATTACTAATTCAGTATCTGAACTGAAATACACTGCAAGTGTAAGACATACACTAGGATTTGAAGATTTAGTGTGAAAAAAGAATGTAAAATATCTCATTAATAATTTTCATAAGGATAACATATTGAAGCAATAGTATTTTAGATGTAATGGGTTAAATAGCACATTATTAAAATAAAGTATATGTTTCATTTTTAATATGGCTACAAGAAAGTTTAAAATTGTACATATTTTTTGCATTCTTTTTCTGTTGGCAGAACTGATCTAGATGAAATAGATACAAGAAAGTGCTCTTTCTAGTCTTTGCTTATAAAACACATTGGCCTAGTGTAAAAAGAGAAAAAGTCTGTAAATATTCATCAGTTTGGATGCAACCCATAAGGTCAAATTTTTTCTCAAAAACTTCAAGAAGTATTTCTTAAGTGTAAAAAAAAAAAGGTTTTATATATTTTCCAAACTGCCACACAATTTCTGTTTTCATTTTGAATATATTGCTATGTCCTTAGCTATACAGCAAGCTCCTTGAGATGTGAGGCTAAGGCATTCACCTCTTTCAATTCCAAAACTACTTGACTGAACATATTAGACAAAACACTCAATGAACACTCACTGGTTAATTTCCAGAAGCCCTTCTAGGTAAAACTTGAAGAGAAGCCAGTCTGTGAAAAGTGTTTTATTTGAAAAGCTGGGCTTTTATTCTTCAGAGCTGCTAGATAGACTCGGAATCAACATGTCGGTATTTTCTGTTCTTGTCTAGAAGTTTATCTCTTGCTGCTTTGGAGTCTTGTGGACTACAAAGCTGCTATTGAAAACAAAGTCAAAGTATAAATGTAGATAATTGGAAGTAAATGAAACCAAGGACATATTTGTTTCATGAAGAGTTTCCTCAGGGATAACTTCAAAGATTGAAAATTTTCACTTGTATATATTGAAAAAGAAGCAGAATTCTGTATTGCTCAAGAAAACAATTTTATTTTATTTATTTCAGTTTAGAATGTAAACAAGCTTTTTAGCAATATGAACTGCCCTACAAGTGACAGGCATCCTTTAAAGATGATGAGCTCCTAATTGAAAGGATTCATACGGACTCTGCATAGTACCTTCCATGTATACATTGGCTATTTTATATATTCTTTGAAAAAAAATATCTATTCGGGTTTTTGTTCATTATTTAATTGGATTATTTGGATTTTTTTTTTGCTACTGAGTCACATGAGTTCCTATATTTTAGATAGCAGCCTTTTATCAGAAATACAGTTTGCAAATATTTTCTACCATTCCAAAGGTTGCCTTTTCACTTTTTGATTATTTACTTTTCTGTACAGCTTTTTAGTTTGATTTAACTCTACTTCTTTTTATTTTTGTTGTCAATGCTTTTGGAGTCATAGCCAAAACACCATGGCCAGAGCAGTGTCAAGGTGCTTTTTCATGTTTCCTTCTAGGAGTTTTAAGGTTTCAAGTCTTACATTTAAGTCTTCAATTTATTTTAAAGTTAATTTTTATAGGTGGTGTTAGGATCCAGTTTTGTTTAGTTTTCATGTGGGAATCCATTTTCCCCAGCACTGTATGTTGAAGAGACTATTGTTTCCTCATTGTGGGTTTATCTCTGGGTTCTCCATTCTGTTCCATTGGTCTCTATGCCTGCCTTTATGAAAATACCATTGTTTTGATTACTCTAGTTTGTGATGTTTTTCAAAATCAGGAGGTGTGATGCCTCCAGCTTTGTTCTTCTTTCTAAAGACTATTTTGACTCTAGGCTATTTTGTAGTTCTATATGAATTCTAGGATTGTTTTTTATGTTTGTGTGGAAAACACCATTGGAATTTTGAATCTGTATGTTGCTTAGGGTAGAATAAGCACTTTGACAATATTAATTCTAATTCAAGTACACAGATATATATCTACTCATTTTTATATTCTTCAGTTTATTTAATCAATAATTTATAGTTTAAAATATCAACAAATTTCATCCTCTTGGTTAAATTTATTACTTAAGTATGCCATTCTTTTTTATGCTGTTGTAAATAGGTTTATTTTCTTATTTTCTCCTTCATTTCATTGTTAGTATATAGAAATATAACTGATTTTAATATGGTGATTTTTTTTTTTTTTTTGTACCAGGAATTGAACTCAGGGGCACTCGACCACTGGGCCTCATCCCCAGCCCTTTTTTGTATTTTATTAGAGACAGGGTCTCACTCAGTTGCTAAGTGCCTCGCCATGGCTGAGGCTGGCTTGAACTCGTGATCCTCCTGCCTCAGCCTCCCAAGTGCTGGGATTATAACTTTACTGAATTCATTTATTAGTTTTACAATAATAATTGAAAATAATACCATACAACAATTTAACTACTTCTTTTCCAATTTGGATGCCTTTCTTGTTTTGTGCAATTGCTTTAGCAGAAATTCCTGTCCTATATTAAATAGAAGTTGCAAGAGTGGGCATCCTTGCCTTGTTCCTGATCTTAAAGAAAAAGCTTTTAGCTTTTATCCATTGAGTATGATGCTCATTCATTTTAAAGTGTGTGAGTGTGTATTCTAGTGTGTGTTCAATAGAGTTTTTCTAAATAATGTCCATATTTCTAGAAGTTAATTCTATTATTCTTTATATTATTTTTGAATGTCTTAAATATTTCATCATAAGACTTCTAGAATACCTCTCCTAACCTATCAACCAGACAACCAGCCACATCTCCTCCATTTATAAAAGATTTGGAATCGCTCTCCTGGAGCAAATGAGAGACATAAGGTTCAGGTGAGGAAGTGGGTAATCTTCCAAAAAGTTGCAGGGAATCTGACTTAGTGGAGAAATCCTAAGTACCTTTCCCATAGGTGGTCACAGAATGCTGGCAGCCATGCTTATACCTCCAAGCCTGAACAGGAGGAGCCCTCTGTATGACCTGCTTGAGAAAAGAACTGTAGATGCTAAAATTTGAGGATCCCCAACAAAACAGCAAATCTTTGCTTGACAACCCTATGGTAAAGCCAAGCACTCACCAGCCCCACGCACTTGCACACAAGCACACTCCCATGCACTGCTTGTATGGCTTTGCAGACCAACCTTAAATGTAAGGGGACAAAAATCAGAAGACATTTAAGAAGCTCCTCTGCATGAAAGTTAGATAATAACATAAATAGAAAAAGCCTAAGAAAGAGACAAAACATGAAATGAAAAAAAAAAAAAAACTTACCCAAACACACTTATAAGCAATATGTAAAAGATAAAAAAATTTGTCTCCATAAAATAAGAATAGAAGATGATACAAGGGAACAACCAGATCTTTAAAAAGTTCATAACTTTAGGGTAAAGAGCAGATTCTTAGATCTTTCAGAGAATAAAAAATAGTCATATGAAAGGATTAGCAACCAGAACTTCACTAGGTTTCCCAGTCACAATTTAAGAAGCTAGAATGTAGACTAACAATGGAAAAGACAATTAGAGCAATGATTTCAAAGTCTTTGAGAACAAGGTACACACCAGATTTCTATATGCAGCCTAACTATTAACTGATGGTAAAGGTTAAAAAGGAAAATTTGTACATATGCAAGTTTTCAGATAATTTACTTCTCAAGGACCCCCTTTTTTTTTTAATTAGTACAAGATAGGCAACACAAAAATGAAGGTGCAATCCAAGGTGTGGGACATGGGACCCAGAAAACAGGGTCTCTACCTAGCTGAGTACAGATTTCCAGGCCAATGGAAAAAAAAAATATGTATAAGGATGAATGTTATGTAGCAGTCCAAGTTCAAAAGGGAAACAGAACTTTAGGAGGAAAAGACGGCACTGAGGTAGCTGAGAGTTGTTTTAACCTATGGAGAGGAGATTTACAGTTCCAGCAAAAGGTTTGGTATGAATTATTGATAGGTACATTTAAAACTCAGGGGGGAAATGTCAGTTGTTAACTTCAGTCAAAACAAAATTTAATCATCACAGGAACTACATGACTCAGCTCTGAGTAATAAGACTAATGGTGAATAAAGACTGACCAGAATGGTGCTACAACTGTATATGTAACAAGGAAGGATATGTGTCGTGGGAGGCACAGCGTAGGACAGCAAACATTCTCCCTAGTGGGTTTTCAATAGATGCTAAGTAGTAATAGTGGTTTTTCAATAAAGGCTAAGATTGAAAAATAAGTAGACACGAGTAGATATCTAATATTGCTATCAGGAGATATCAATAGAAACATGTTATTTCGAACTCAGGAAATTAATTTCTGAAGATATAATACTTCCAAAATATTTTGTAGTTATTGCTTCAGAGGAGTCAATCCTGAGAACTGAGGGAAATATGGAGGATAAGGAACTATTGATTTCATTATATATATACCTTATAGAACTCTGTCTCTCAGCTATGCGTATGCATTGATTAAAAACAAACTAAAATTTAATTTCTAAAAAGCAAAAATATATACATACTATTATACAAAAGCTTTGGAGTCACATGTGAATCTCATTTGAATGCAACTCCACACTTTGTCTTCTTGAGCCCCAGTGTCATTCAGTTGATGAGCATTCTCCAGGCTCCAGGTACCAGGTTTACTGTATCCTCACAAGGACCACATGAGGGAGTTCATTGCATATATCTCCTTAGATAAGGAAACAGAGCATCTGAAACAGAAACGAAGGAACAATGTCCCTTCATTCCTTGGAGCTAAGGGTAGGTCTGTGTTTCAGTCAGCTTTTTCACCCTTGTGACCAAAAGATCTGACAAGAGCATCATAGAGCAGGAAAAGTTTATTTGGTGCTCATGGTTTCAAAGGTCTCAGTTCATAGATGGCCATCTCCATTGCTCTGGGCCCAAGGTGAGGCAGAGCATCATGGTAGAAGGGTGTGGAGGAGGAAAGCAACTTAGGACTTAACAACCAGGAAGCAGAGAGAATGTTCCCCTTTCCAAAGAGAAAAATACACCCCAAATGCACACCCCCAATGACCCACCTCCTCCAACCACACCCTACAGCTACTACCTAATTAATCCATTCAAGCAAATTAATGCACTGATTATATTAAGGCTCTCATAACCCAATGATTTTACCTTCAAATTTGTTCTGTATTGTATCACACATGAGCTTTTGGGGGACACCTCATCAAAACTATAATGTTCTGTGACACAGTTGTGGGCAAGAAGATAAGTTTAATTCTGTAGGCAGCTCACCTTTCTGCCAGGAACATGAGCATGCAGCATTTTCTCTGGGGCAAGGAGCACACACACCACACACTAGATAATAGGGCTAGAAAAAGCCTAGATCACTGATCTTCTCAGTGAACCACTCAGCCACAAGGGACAATCTACCTTCACATTTCTTGTTAAGTGAGGAAAATAAAAGTGTTTCGAAATATATAAGCCACTCTAGTAAGATTTACTATTACACACATCTGAACACAACTCCACTGATATAGGTTTCAGAGCCTCTTCTCTCCAGATCCTGCTGCTTCTCAGATGCCAATTAAAGCTATCAGAAAAGCAGAGGATAGTTCCCAGGACAGATTCCTACTTCTCAATGTTCTTACATTTCTCTCTGAAGGTGCACAGAGTGGGAGTCTCCAGAGGAAGTGTTGATGGATTGCAATGTCACAGAAGCAACCAACTTCCTGAAATATGAGTCATAATTTCTCTGGCTTAGTGGGTTAATCAATAGAACCTTTCCTTTTGAAGCCTGTTGATGGAATTGCCTAAAATGGCAGAATTGCCTGAGGACAATAAGAGCCCAAAGCAAGGCAGAAATTACACTGGACTTATTTAACTGTTTTTGTTATTTTTAAATCAACTTATTTCAGTATAAAAAAAAAAAGTAACAGTATCTTTTAGGCTGAATGGTGGAATCTCCCCCAAAATTCATATGTTCAAACCTAATGCCTAATGTGATGGTATTTGGAGGTGGTGTATTTGGGGAGGTGTGATAGGTCATATGTGAGGACCTCTTAGGAATGGGTTAGTGCTCTTTTCTGAGGGACTCCAGAGAGTTCTCTCACTCCTTCCAAAATGTGAGGATATAGTAAAAATATGTTCATCTACAAACCAGCAAGCAGGTCCTTGCCAGACACCAAATCTGCCAGTACATTGATTTTTAGACTTCCAAGCCTCCAAAACTATGAAAAATGAATAAATTTTTGTTTATAAACCACCTAGTCTATGGTATTTTATTACAGTAGCTCAGACTAAGGCACAATATTAAAGGGTAAAAAAGATTACATACTCCCTACTACACCACATCTATTCACAGTTTTTAGTTTTAAGTAGAGTCCATATGCTCATATATTCTTTATATAACTATAATCATATATATGAAATTCACTTTCCCTTTCACTTAACATTATCACAATAAATCATAAAAGGTTTTCCATGCACAGTCTTCATCATTTTCACTTTAACAATTTTTTAATAAAACCCTACTATGTTACAGGAACTAATGTGAAAGCTACAGATTAAATGACATTTCATCAAGACACTTATCATGCCAGGCATAGTGACACATGCCTGTAATTCCAGCAACTGGGGAGGTTGAGACAAGAGTATCGCAAGTTCAAAGTGAGCCTCAGTAACTTAGCAAGACCCTGTCTCAAAATTAAAAATAAAAAATTGACAGGGGATGTGACTCAGGGGTTAAATGCATCTGGGTTCAATCCCTAGTAGCTCTCCCGCAAAAAAGAAAGCTGTATCATGTTTTACTTGTCCATTCCACTAAGGATGAGTATTTAGTTCATTTTAAATTTTTTCCTCTTGTGGATAATGCTTTACTGATTATCTTCATAAGTATATCTTTTCTGTATCTGTTAATTATTTCTGTTTTGTAGTTATATGTCTGGATCAACAATACAAATATCTTATGGCTCATAAGATGTGGGATGGTCAACATTTTCAACGGGGGACTCAGCACCTTTGCCAGAGTTGCCCTGTGCTTCCTTCTTCAGGTAAGTGTCTTCTGAATGAAAATCTCCAAAGGGTGCCTCTGATCGGAAGAGCCCTAATTGCATGTCTGTGCTCTAGTAGCAAAGAGTATGGAGGGAGGAATGTCTACTTTCTACCTTGAGACACCAAGATGTAGGGGGAGATTTCCCAAACATAGAACTTTGTTTAAAAAAAAAATTAGAAATCTAAAGCCCATGTTATCTTTTTACACAAGTGAGTACTCAGCCATTTTCCCCAGTTGACCCTATAGTTATCATTCCAGCTCATATGACTTTACTGTAGCTATTCTTTCTCAGGTCACAATGTTAGCTTTTTATTGCTAGGACCAAAATACCTGACAACAACAATTTAAAGGAGGAAAAGTTTGTTTTGGGCTCATGGTTTCAAAGGTCTCAGTCCATGGTTGGCCAACTCCATCACTCTGGGCCTGAGGTGAGGCAAAGCATCATAGCAGAAGGGCATAGTGGAAGAAAGCGCTCAGCTCATGTAGCCAGGAAGCAAAGAGAGAGCAAGGAGCCAGGGACAAGATATAATGCCTAAGGGCATGTGCCCAGCGACCTGTTTCCTCCAGCTACACCCTACCTGTCCAAAGTTACCACCTACTAGTTTCAAATTGTTAATCCATCAAGTAGATTAACCCACTGATTAGGTTACAGCTCTAATGATCTAATCATTTCATCTCTGAACATTTTTGCATTGTTTAACATGAGATTTGCGTGGGGGGGACACCTCATGTCCAAACCATAGCAGATACACTTGACCTTATATTACCCCAAACTTCTAGCTACTCTTTAGCTCCTATCTTGCAAGCTCCACTTACTTTACTTGGGTAATTCTTCCTTTGCCTTGAAATTTTTAATGCTTCAGATTCTATGATATTATATTCTAATGGTTTTCTCTATTTGCTTTCTTTCTCCTGGTCTCCCTCAAACATTAGTGTTCTTTGAGATTTTATACATAACCCACATCTCCTCCAAATTTTTGACAATTTCCTCAAGGAATATCTATCTCCCTCATGGATTTAACTACCTTGAGCTGTCAGACTTTGGTTAGAAAAAAAGAAATAATTTTATATATGCCAAAATATAAAGGGTTTAAGCATAGGGAACAACAAAGTTTGGGACTGGTAAAGGTGAGATATTCAGGGAAGCCACCATTGATGTCCTCAATGGCCATTTTGACTGTTTTGATCTAAGTGGGAAGTTCTCAAGAGGTCAAATGGAAGCTGCTTTGAACCTCACATCTGCCCATGCATGTGCCTGCAATTGAATCTGGAAAATAATGGCCTCTTCTTTCTTGCTTTCCAAATCTCCAGTAAGTCTCATTGCATATCTGTGCACTAAACTTTCCTGAACAAGAAAGAAAGGATGTAGTCACAAAATCCCCAGAAAATATGACATTTGCCATTATTGGACTCCTTTAAGTAACATGTTCATCTCTAAACTAGTCCAAGTTCTAAGAAGCATGTGGCTTGGTCTGTAATCAGTACACCCCATCCTCCAAAACCCAATGTAAGTGGCTTGGCCTAAGTCATGGCTGTACCTTGTAGGACGACAGGTGAAACTGGCTTCCTCAGAACCACATAGATCTCTGTTGAAATCAAAAGCACACAGTGCTCTAGTAAAATCTCTTGGAAAAGAAGAAGAGAGGAATCCTTAGGTGTACACTGTCCATCTCTATTTCTTTTGCATCTGTTTTCTCCTGAAAGGCATTATACTCTCATCATAACTAGTAACCCTTCCACTAATCCATTTTCCACATTACAGCCAAAGTCACTTATGAAGCATGTAATTCTGCCCACGTCACACTCTGTTTAAAACCACCACTGGCTCCCCTTCACCTATTCTATACCATCTCTGCAACTCATCTTCACTTACCTTAAGCTCATCTCTTTCTAATTTTTGCCTCTCAATTTATGCTCCGGTCCCATCCAATCACTATATGCCCAGCATAGTGCCCAGCATGAGTGTGCCTTCAACCAATGGTGACAGAGTAAATTAATGAATGAATAAGTGAGATGAGATGATTTATTTTCATTCTAAAGTAAAACTAAGGTAGTCTCTGGTTCTTCTGTATCCCATTTCCCTCCCCATCCTGTGGGCTTGCCCCACAGTGGGTGTTCAAAAATGCTTGTTAACTAACAAAATTAGCACATTCATTTTACCACCCAAGAAAGAGCTCGAATGAATTTTGATTCCTAGCAATTTAAAAAGATTTTCTGGGTGTTATAATTATTGGCCCGTTGTAGGATAAGGAGTGGGTGAAAGAATTCATTAGCTCATTAAAATACAATGAAAGGAACATAATTAAAACATTTAGGCAATTTCTGGATCGTAGAAAATGAATAATCCGAGGTGCAAAACAAACTCTCAGCCAGTTGGTTGGCTATAGCATTCCTGCACTTCCTGCTTTCTCAGAACACTGTCAACTGGATGGGTTCAAACCCTTCTCTCCTACCCTTTCCTCTACCTTCTCCTTACAAAAGAATTTGCTTTAATGAGCTCTATTCTTAGCACAGAGAATGGAAGTAAGATAAATCATGGCAGGGAAGTCCTCTGAAAACGCCAAGAGAGGAATTGGTGTTCCTCTCCCCTGTTCTTGCTTCTAGTAGTTGGTTTTGGACATAACAGCTCTACCTGCCACTGTGCTCAGTGAATAACACACATATCTCATTTAATTCCCACAAGTAAGGGATATAGAATTACCCTCCTTTCATGGATGAAGCTGCAATCTAGTGATGTGTCTAAGGTCACACAGCCGATTACTAGTTCAGACTGAAAATAAGTGATTTCAATCAGGCTCTCAAAAGTCTTGGATTTTCATCACTTTACAAACCTGCATAGTCAAAGGATTCTCCCTGTGTGATTTTAGTAGCATTTAGTCCTGACAGGATTGGAATGGGAAAACTCAACCTCCCTATCCATCCCCGTGCTCAGACACAGCAGCCTGCTTGGTATGCTTGATGGGTAGCTAATGTCCATTCCTGTTCTCCCTTCTCTCCTCTTTGCAACCTTTTACCATCACACCTGCTATAGCCCCTTTGTTCCTTAATTCTCAAATATCTCCTTTCCTTCCCCAAAGATTATCACGTGTCTTTGAGTCCCCCCCTCTCCAGTGACATATGAAATCCCTACATAGCATCAATTGGAGATCATGTGGCAAGTTAGGGCTCAACAGAGGAATTAGGGACAGGGTGCAATTTAGTCCATATCATAGGTAGACATTTTTCAAACTCTTCCCTCAACATGGTTCCAAAGCCCTCAGCAGGTATTTGTAGGGAAGAGAATAGATAGAATAGATCTAAAGAGAATAGGTGGAAACCAAGGCTGGAATCTGAAGACAAGTTCCATCAATCATCAAAAAGGCCAGAGTCAATACTGCAGCTGCCTGAATTTCTGCCTGAAGGCTTAGGGAAAAATTGCATCTGAAGAAATAACAGAGATAATATCATAGATGTTCAGTGAAGAGAGACATGCAGAAATGGCAGAAAGAAAAATCTATCAAAGTGAGAAGTGAGCAAGGTTCTATTCTGCTAGCAGCACTAAAAAAAGGCAAATTGCCGAGGGAACTCCTGCACTCCAGGAAGGAGACCTTCAGCTCAGTCAGCTCAGGGAGCCCCTGTGCCTCTTGCTACTCCATTTTGTGTCCCCATCCCCACTACACAGAGCCTTTGACTGCTCAGTGACTTCTTCACAAAAAAAAGGGCAAGGAAAGGAGAGAGGATGAGAGACATGTTGAAATCTAAGCCTTTCATGATGGCTCTGGGCATGAACCTAAATGTACATTTCACTACTTTCTGTTGCTAGCAAAAACACAAAAGCTAAACGAAAAAGGTTTCCTTCTTCTGCTTAGTGGAGCCCAGAACGGGATTCACAGTGGGTCTTTGACCCAGTTGAGCCTCTCTAGGGCTCTAATGGCCATGCTACAAAGTGTCTGTTTCTCTAGGAATCATCTGCTTGTTTGGCATCTTGGCTTATGGGCCTTTTTCCACTCCTTTTTGGTAACTTAGTGCCCTGGGAAGATTGGCCCCACCCAGAGTACTTTTTTCTTTAATTTTTTTTAAATGAGGGGTACATGCATATAATAAAAGAATTCACCTATCCTTTCAAAATCTTTCTAGATTCTCTCCCTAGAAATAACCACAGCAACTGTGCATCTATGCAGAGAAGCTTTATACTTTACTTAATTTTCAAAACAAATGACTGTAAATTATTGACCATGATACAGCAATCTGTGCCCATTGCTGATGGTTGCATGTAGACATATAATCATCCATTACAGAGTAGCAGCAATCTGTTTTCTGACTATAAGCAGATACCACCAAGGTGAATTACAGTAAGGGCAAAGCTATCAACTAATTTAACATTTTCCAAGTGCCAGACAAATACATATGCTCCTCAATGTATGACGGAGTAAAACCATCAAAAATTGAAAATATTGCTGGGTACTGTGTCACATGCCTGTAATTCCAGCATCTCAGGAGGCTGAGGCAGGACGATCATGAGTTCAAAACCAGCCTCAGCAAAAGTGAGGTGAGAAGCACTCGGTGAGACCCTGTCTCTAAATAAAATACAAAATAGGGCTGGGGATGTGGCTCAGTGGTTGAGTGCCCCTGAGTTCAATTCCTAGTACCTTCCCCCCCAAAGTTGAAAATGTTATAAATTATTATAATTATAATAAATGAATATATGTTAGAAATCAGAAATGCACTTAATATATCTAAACTACCAAATATTGTAACTGCCGGCGGGCAATCTGCCGTTTAGAACAGCGGGGCTGCGGGAGAAGACTCCGAGACAGGATAGAAAAGAAAAGGTTATTTATTTTTCTCTCTCTGGCTTTAGCAACTCACAGTCTTACAATCACACACACACACACACACACACACACACACACACACACACACACAACGGCGTTTACGCTGCACGCTCTCTCCCGGGCACGGTCTCAAGCGCTTAAGCAAGAATGGCGCCTGCGAGAGATTTCTCCCGGCGCAAGTCCATTTAGATCTTGTGCCAAGTCCCGTGAGATTTTGGGCTAAGTCCCACGGGCGAGATTCTGGGTCAAGTCTCGCGAGCAATTAGGGCTTCTGCATTTCCCCCTTTTTCATTTTAAAAGAGGGGATGTTGTTAAGGCGATAAGCCTTTTGTTGATGAGCTAAATTATATAGTATATTAATTTTTTTAAACAAATCAGCTGTCCTGAGTTCCATCAAGCAACACATTGAGTCTTGTAGGCAAATATCAGCAAGGCATTGTCCCGCAAAGTCACAAACAAATGAAAGACCAAAATGTCCACTCGTCACAACACGTTGATCCAGGAGGCCCCATGGATGTAGAGGAGAGGCCACACTGTTGGTGAAGTTGTCCGATGTCTGAGCAGCAGGGATGTTTGGAGCGACTGGATCTCTGTAGTTGTAGTAGTAGCCGTGTTTTTCATGTCTAGACAATACTGTTGGCAGATCTTCAGGGCCCGCTACCTAGAAACTTAAGCTTTTATTATTGAAGGAAAGGTAGTGTTATTTTTGTACTGAGTCAAGAGGCGAGTTGTCAAGCTAAAAAACAGAACTATTAAATTAAAATGTTAAAGTTGATTTGTGTTCACACACATTGCTGTTTGAACTCACGCAGGCATAAGTTGGCAAAAATATCATATTTAGAACAAAACAAAGAAAGACTGAGGGTATTTATTGCATTAAAGATAGAGTAAAGAAAAGTTAAAGGCACTTTGGAAAAATAATTTGTTAGCTGGAACCCTCAAGTCTCTGTGATCTTGTATGAGATTATCTGTTGAAATAACTTAAATTAATCAGCTATAAAACAAATTAAGTTAATTACAAGTAAACATCTGTATGTCAAAACACCAAAACATCAGGCTACACAGCAATGGTCATATTTTCATTAAAAAGAAATCTCTGGGACACCCATAAATCAAAATTGAAGGTACCTTTACTTATTAAATTATTTACCTAAACTAAATACTCTTAAACTTAAATGAATTAAAGTTATTTGGATCTATAGATATATATTTTTTATAAGCGCTTAGTTATCTGAGACGTCACGCTGGACAGACACACAAGTTTACAAACATATATTTGTGACATCACAATTACATGAAATTTAGACAAATGTACAGACATAAAGACATATATATAAAAAGAGAAAAATACAATTGTGTACACACTAAAAAGAGATTTCTTTTTCTCGGCCGGGAGGAATGACACTTAAGTTGTGAAATATTTTGAAGGACACTTATAAGGGAATCATTCTATGTCTTCATCTTGGTCCTCTTGATTTTGTGTCTTTTTTATTAATCTTGATTGTTTAACAACTTCATATTTGTCCTTTTGATTTTGTACCTGTTTTATTAATCTAGATGGTATCCATATTGGAGAAAATTCGTGTTTTGTAAAAACACAAACAGATCCTCTCCCCCAAATTAATACTGGATCTGGACCCTTCCATGCACCTGAAAAACATCTTTCCAGTAAACCAAAGGCTTATGTTGTTGATGTGGGTTCCAATGTCTGTCTCCAGCAAAATAACCATCAGAGTCTAAAGTTAAAAAATTTAAAGTAAACAGGGCAACTGCCAATCTGTCCTTAGGATTTTTCCAGTTTCCTTCTTTCTGTTTTAATAACATAACTTTTAGTGTGTGGTTTGCTCTTTCAATAATACCCTGACCCTGAGGATTGTATGGGATGCCTGTTTTATGGGAAATATTGAATTTTGCGCAAAACTGTTTGAAAGATGAGGACATATATGCAGGGCCATTATCTGTTTTAAGCATTTTGTGGATGCCCAATGCAGCAAAAGCTTGTAAACAATGAGATGTAACATCTTTTTCTCCAGAATGTAAGGAAGCAAAAACCATGCCTGAGCATGTATCTATGGTCACAAGAATAAATCGCAATTTTCCAAAACTTGGCTCATGAGTAACATCCATCTGCCACAAATGATTGGGCATTAATCCTCTAGGGTTAACACCAAAATGGGGATTGGGCAAATGTGTCATACAAGATTTACAATCTTTTACAATTTTTCTGGCTTGCTCCTTTGTGATTTTAAACCTACGCTGTAAGGTGGTGCTGTTGATGTGAAACTGGGAGTGAAATAAAGTAGCTTGTTGGAGCGCTGAAAGTATAAATATTGTTTTTGTAAGGTCATCAGCCTTTTGATTACCTTCATGAAGGAGACCAGGCAAGTTAGTATGTGCTCTGATATGGCCTACGAATAGAGGTTCTTTTCTTGCCCACAAAAGTTTTTGTATTTGATAAAACAATTTAAAGGCTGGAGTATGAGGTGCCATTGGTCCTGCTACTCTAATTTTGGGACGGCATGTACAATATAGTGGCTATCTGAAAAAATGTTTATGGGCTGGTCTCTAAAATTTTCCAGAACTCTTACCACAGCTTCCAATTCCACTAGTTGAGCTGATTTGTGTGCAGTTATGTAAGTCATATTTTCTTTTGTAGTGACTATTGCAGCAGTACCATTAGAGGACCCATCTGTAAATACATTAAATGCCTTAGGAATAGGTTGATTTTTTATTACCTGTGAAAATATAATAGGATGATTAATACAAAAAGATAATATAGGAGACTTAGGAAGATGATTATCAAAATTTGGAGAAGTAGAGCATCTAGCTATAGCCCAATCATTATCATTGCAGCATAAATATTCAATCTGTGATGATGAATAAGGAGTAATAATAGTAGCAGGGTGAATGCCAAATATTTTAGTAGAAGTCTTAAGTCCTTGAAGAATAAGTTTAGCCACCATGGAGGTATAAGACTCAATTATACTTTTAGGAGAGATGGGCAAATGTATCCATAATAAAGGCCGTTGTTGCCGAAATACTCCTGTCGGTGTATATTGTGAAGAAATAATAATATCAGCGGTAGAGTTAAATCAAATCTGTCACAATGAGCTCCTTCGATGGCTTTTTCTACTAACTTTAAAGCTTTCCTAGCATCAGGAGTCAGTGTTTGCGGTGAGGATGGATCAGGGTCCTCATGAAGGATGTCAAATAAAGGTTTTAGTTGGCCAGTAGCGTGGTTTAGTGTAGGGCAAAGCCAATTAATGTCTCCCAGTAGTTTTTTGGAAATCATTGAGGGTGGTCAAATGTTCTTTATTTATTAAAATTTTGGGGGGTCTAACAAAGGTATCCATAATTTTAAATCCTAAATATAATATGGGAGATCTGGTTTGAACTTTTTCTTCTGCTATATATAATCCAAACTCTTTTAAATTTTCTACCACATCACTGAATATATTAAATAAGATTTTTTTATTAGGGTGGGCCAGTAAAACATCATCCATGTAATGTAGACACATGAGGTTTGGATATTTATTTTTAATGGGTTGGATAGCCTTGTCCACATATATTTGGCATATGGTGGGGCTATTAGCCATTCCCTGCGGCAAAACCTTCCATTGATATCTCTGATCAGGGCCATTATTGTTAATAGAAGGAACTGAAAAGGCAAACCTGGGGGCATCCAGAGGATGTAGGGGAATAGAAAAGAAGCAATCCTTTATATCAAGAGTAATAAGATAGAAATTTTTTGGAATAGCTACAGGATTTGGAAGTCCAGGTTGAGTAGGGCCCATGATTTGCATGGTTTTATTAATTTGTCTAAGATCATGTAACAATCGCCATTTTCCTGATTTTTTTCTTGATAACAAATATGGGGGAATTCCAGGGAGAGGTGGAAGGTTCTATATGTCCTGCTTCTAATTGTTCCTGAACTAGTAGGTGGGCTGCTTGTAATTTTTCTTTAGATAGGATCCACTGAGGGACCCACACTGGCTTATCAGAAAGCCATGGTATTTTCAAAATTATTTTCTCAGTGGCCCCGAGGAAAAATATCTTTTTCCTTTATGATAATGATTTCTTTTAGGGTTAAGCTTACCCTGTACTTTTTGATAGTGATTTCTTTTAGGGTTAAGATTACTCTGTAGATTTTCACATTTAACTCCTGCAGGCTTGGTTGCAAGGTGTACTCCCATTTGTTGTAAAATATCTCTTCCCCATAAGGTAACCGGTAGGTTAGGTAAAATATAAGGCTGAAATGTTCCTTTATGTCCTTCATCATCCTCCCATTTTAAAATTACCGCACTTTTTTCTGGGAGGTTATTATATCCCAAGCCTCTTAAACTGGTTGAAGCTTTTTGCAGAGGCCAATGCTTGGGCCATTGACGTAAATTAATGATGGAAGAATCAGCTCCAGTATCTATAAGTCCCTCCATTTCTATTCCTTGGATTCTTATTTTACACATAGGCCTCCTTGTACAGTCTCAAACCCAGCAAGCCCTGGGTCTCAAGTCAGTGGAACAAAATCCTCTATTGTTCCTTATTTGAGGCATACTCATTTTAAATGAATTATGTAAATTTGGAAGGAGAAGCAGCTGAGCAATTCTATCTCCTTGATTAACAGAACTTATACTTTGGGATGAGCTAAGCATTATTTTTATTTCCCCTTTGTAATCTGAGTTTATTGCACCTGGGGTCACTTGTAAACCTAATAAGCTTTCAGGACTTCGCCCGATAATAAGTCCTATAGTCCCCGAGGGAAGAGGTCCCCTGACTCCTATGGGAATCAGTTGAACCCCCATTTCAGGTGTTAACACTATTCAGGCGGTGGAACAGAGGTCTAATCCTGCATTTCCTCCTGTTCCTCTGGTGAGGGAGTTGATGGATAGTAGGGATTGTGTCGGGGAAGCATCTGAGTGGATGCTTGAGGATACTCTTTTTCCAATGCCTCGTACATTTGTGGGACCCGGGGCATTGGACCCCGTGGCCCGTTTTTTGAATTCCTGGACAAATGATTTCCATGGATGTCAAATTTTGAATAGCATTCACTGGCCCAATGATTTCCCTTTTTACACCTGGGGCAGCAGCCTGGGGCACGGTATGAGCTTGGTCTTATTTCTCTTTGGGGATTTTTCCTAGAATAGCCTGATTGATTATGATAATTTTGCCTGGAATATCCTGATTGATTATAATGTCTAGGTTGAGCCCTTGTGAAATTTTGAGGGGCAACATCTCTCATAGCTGCTGCAATCATATTTCCTGTAACAAAGGCATCATTTATATCTTTACATAGTTGTATATATATGGAAAGATCTTTTTTATTTTTCCATGGCCTGATGGCTTCCTGGCAATATTTATTAGCATTTTCATATGCTAATTGAACAACTAATGGCATAACTTGATCAACGTCTCCAAACACTCTACCTGCAGTTCTCAAAAGTCGATCAGCAAATTCAGCATACGCTTCATTAGGTCCTTGAATTATTTTTGACCTTGCAGATCACCAGGGCCTTGTAAAGTTTTCCATGCCTGTAATGCAGCTGCATAGATCTGAGCATATACACCTGGCATATAATATTTTTGAGCCTGTGAGTCTGCGAATTGCCCTTCTCCTGTGAGCATTTCTACATTCTGATCTCCAAACCCTGCAGCTGCGTTTCTTTTAGCTGTTTCTATACACAGCTCTTGGAATTGCGATCGCCAAACCAAGTATTGTCCGCCACTTAAAACAGCTTTGCATAGACTTTTCCAGTCTGAGGGGGTTAAATTAAAGGTGTTAAGGGCCTCTAGCATACTCAGCGTAAAAGGAGCTTGTGGTCCATATGTCATTACTGCCTCTTTGAGATTTTTTATTGTTTTGAAATCTATTGAGAGATGGGCCCTCTGTCCATCAATTTCAAATACTGGCAGTTCCCAATTTATCTGTGAGTTACCCTCGAGAGCACATAAGCGCTCAGAAAGACCTTTTATTTCTGTTTCTAGGGTTTGCAAACGCCTAGTAATTCCCTTCATATTTTCTGTAATGGATTCCACCCATGGGGGAGTAGAGGACACAGGTGGTTCCTCTCCTTGATGGTTTTTTCTCTTTTTAAATTTCTTTTTGTTGTTTTTATTGGAGATTGTGCTCCCAGAATCACTAGATTCCCCTTCACTATTATAACCTTTACTGGTATCCTGAACTTCAGCTTCTAAGGAGAGTACATATTCTTCAGCTAAATTTTAACAAGTTTCTGATGGCTTTTGCAGATCTCACTTTTGGATTTACACCACTGCTCTTCTCACTGGTGTTAACTGACTCAGAGGCTATGCTTTCCTGATCGCTTTGCTCACTATCCACTAAATCCACAATATCAAAAAACTCATCCATGGCTTTTATCATCCGACTTTTGGTTATTTTAGCTCCCATATTCAGTCAGTTCTTACCTGCCGAGGACACCTAATTGCAGAAGCAATTAGGGCTTCTGCAAAATATCATGGCTTAGCAACATAGACACTGTATAATATTGTTTATGCTCCTGATCACATAGCTGACTGGAAGCTACAGCTTGCTGCCACTGTCCAGTATCACAAGAGTATCATACCATATATTATGCCAGGAAAGGATCAAAATTCAAAATACAACTTCTGTAGAATGCATATCACATTGACACCATCATGAAATTCAAAAATTGTAAGTCAAGCTATCATAGTTTGGTGCCCATTTGTATGCTTTTATTATTGTTGTTGTTGTTTAATTAGTGGGATCGATTTTTTTTTTCCAATTTCCATAGAGAGTTCTTCACAAAAATGAATGAACTTACTCTGCCAACTCTTGTGTAGTGACACTAAGTTAACTAGAGGAATCATGGTGGGAACAGCTTACCATGAATCCTTTTAATTCAAGCCAGGCAGCTTACAAATAATAATTTTCTCATTTGTTGTATAAATAGACAAAGAAGGAAGTGGTACTAACTTCCCACACTCAACATAACCCCACCCCAGTTGGAGGAAAGGGATACCTATGTAGCCATAGCATCTCTTCCTTCAGATAAGACGGGGCTGCTGCTGATTAATACATCCCTGAACCTTGACTCAGCTTCTCTGAAAGACTCCCACCTAAGAAGGGGAATCAAAGGAATAGGATGGGGACTTGGGGCACTAAGAAAACAAAATGCCTGGACTTTGGCATGTATCTTTCCTATAGAAATTAGTTCTAAGGTCTATGCACAGGATAAAATTGCATAGAGCAAAATTATCCTTGGAAAAGCACCCCCTTGTACAAGCTCTTAGAAAGTCCAAAAGAATAAATCACTGCTCCTATAGTTGAGATCCAGTAGAAAAGGTTGGTTTGTGTTTAGGGGCCATGCTGCATGAGGAATGCAAGTCCCGGGTCACTAGAATCACCTCCACACAGTGACACACTCATGCTATGAAGTATTTGGGAAATGAAAGGAAAGCAGATGTACATCTCCCAGCCATTCTTTCTCCTAGACAGGCACTCACTGAGTGTGGTGGACAGCAAAATCACCAGCACTACAAAATTATGTTTCCCCTGTGATTCACTTCCACCCCATTTCATTTTATGTGCTGAGTTAGTTGAGTACCTAAAGGTTATAAGCTTAAAATATGTGACCGCATTCAGTCAGAACCAACAACCCCAACTTGTGAATATGTCTCAGACATTTTAGAGCAGTCTTCTTCTACCCTGCATAATAATGTGCCCATTGGACCCTCCAAGAATCTCTTTCCCCTTCAGATTACAATATGAGGGACGGTGCCTACTTTTCACTGGCTTTTAATCACCAGCTGTTAGAAGTGGAGATCTAATTATTACTGGTATCTTCCTTCATGACAAATTCACTAATTTTAAGAATCAACATTGCTATGAGTATGACCAGGTCGTGTTAACCAATACACAGTTGTTTCTACTTTATCGTGCATTTCTAATTAAAACATATTCAATAAATGTTTTACTGCTTATTTCTCAAGATGAAATCATCTTTGAATAATATCCTGGGGGAAAATTATCTTACGTTGGTACTTGTTTTCATTTTTGTCTTCTCCCAATGTAAGGTAACCACAGGTAGAATTTTAATAATTCTCCTACACAAATGCAAGAGGAATGTTCTGAGTCATGGAGATGCAATATCAATAGGAAGCATTCACTTGCAAAGTACAATTTATTTTAAGCTAGGCATGATGACCATCAATAAATCTCACTTGGCCTAACAACCAAATGTCTAACTCAAGCTATGATCTGTGACAGCATTTCTCCAAGTTTGTTCTCTGGAACACTATTCTACAGCATTGGTATTAGTATTAGACCATGGCACTTTGGCAAATATTTTTGTTTTTTAATGTTTTGAATAGTTTTATTGACTGCAGGACTTCCTGAGCCCTTAGTAGGATAATATTTATGGTACCTCTCCAAGACCAAAAAAATATCATATGCCACTCACCAAAAGTATGTGGCTATATAACCCTTTTCACAGAACATCTCATGAAACTAGTGTTCCATGGAGAATACACTAGAAAATGCTTCTCTGTCAAATATATTTTGGATAATCCAAGATAGGAATGGTCCAAGGACAATGGAACTGTCCAAAAGTACAATTATCAACAACTCCTACCTTTCCCAAGGCCCTTTGCAAAATTGGGCCCTGCCTGTTGGGCCTGAGAAAGCAATAAATGTTTGTGGGAGTTCTAGATCCCACATCCAATAGGACTGGTTTATGACGATATCTTTCCAGAGGAAAGAGAAGATGTTAGAAATCAAAGTTCAAAAGCCAAAAAGGATCCTG
The DNA here is from genome assembly GCA_025594165.1 of Tamias sibiricus. Classification (NCBI taxonomy): domain Eukaryota; kingdom Metazoa; phylum Chordata; class Mammalia; order Rodentia; family Sciuridae; genus Tamias; species Tamias sibiricus. The sequence goes on along the minus strand of CM046663.1, from coordinate 133,811,138 downwards.
GGAAAGGAAAGAGGAAGAAACAAAATTAGAAAGGTGATGAGATTGAAAATAAAAAAATAAAAGACAGGATAGGGTACCAGCAGGGAAAGTGGAACAACTCCACAACATATTCTCTGAACATCCACTAGACACTCCTCAGAGGGTAAATTGATTGATTTTGCTGGGCTAAGAATCCTCTAGCTAGGACAATATTGTCCTTCATAGAGCTCAAGCCAGCCTCCACCCTATTGCTTTGTGCCTCCTCCTCACCTCAGGCTGAATCCAGCTTTATCCAATGGTAGATCTTCCTAAAATTGTACCGTGTTCCAGCCTTTGACAACACAAATCTCACAGCCAAACTATATCCACACGCACAACTTAACAGTACATATTTCCCTAAGATGCAAGATCAGTGTGCCACAGATTAAAACTATGACCCAAGTCCCCTTTTTCCAGCCCAAACAATTTCAGCACCAGGAACAAATAGCCATTACCTATGTCATTCTCATACTGATGAACCTCAAATCACCCTCATATCCCAGTTCCTGCCACTGGCTCAGCTGAGGCTCTCATCTTGACCCGTGTAGTCAAATTCCAACTCAATACTCTACCAGTAATTAACCCCATCTTCCCTGGGCGCTTAGCACTTTGACCTTGAATCCTCAACCTCTAGCTGGATCAACTGAACAGGTGTCATCTACCTGAAAACAGTTTAGAAAATAGTCCACCTTGAATGGATTATTACTATGCTGTACCCACTCAGTGGAATTTAACTACTTCATCTTGGATGCGCTCTTCCCATCATGGTTCTGACATTGACTTCATCCCAGCTAAGAAAACCCCCTTTCACTTGAGTCAGATCCCCCAGGGTTTAAAAGCTTTCTGTTATTTTTTTTCTCCTATATTATTTTGTTTAAAGGAGTTGTCAAGGCTTCTATTTCTTTCCTAAGATGACACAAGTTTTCATTAATTCAAGTTCACTGGCATCACTTTTATATTGGGACTCTCAATCTTTCTTCCAGGATATTGTGGTATTACTATTCTCTGTTCCAGGTCTACACGGAGGTTTCGTAACTATCCTGCTATGGTATGAACATCGATGTCCCTCCAAAATTCATAATTTAGAATCTAATGTGTAATGTGATGATATTAAGAGGTGGGGCCTTTGAGAAGCAAGTCATGAAGGCTCCACCCCCACGAATAGGATCCCTTTTAAAAGAGGCTCAAGGAAGCTGTTTTGTGAACTTCTGTACAGGAGCACACAGCATTTGCCCCTTCTGCAGTGTGAGGACACACTCAACAAGTGCCATCTTTGAAGCACTGAGGGAACCCTCACCAAACACTGAACCTGCTTGGCACATTGATCTTAGACTTCCCAGCCTCCAGAACTACGAACAACAAATTTCCGTTGTTTCTAAAATTACCCAGTCTGGGACATTTTGTTATAACAGCCGGAACAGACTAAGGCATTTGCCAACATACCCTGTATCTTCATATCTGAGATCAATACCTTCAGTTTCGGCATTTCCAATTACTTAGCAAGGTTTTCCTGGAAGATCTGAGCCTCAGTGTTATTGTCTGGTCACCACCACCTAATTTACACTCACACAAAAGAATGCATTACATCCTTTGATCTCTTCCAGCTTCTGAATTCTATAAAAAAAAAAAAAAATACACAGAATCAATAGTACATCTCATAGCTCATTAAAATCCTTCCATTATAGGAAACAAATCTATTATTGACATACTACTGTTTTGACACTTATTTGCAATATTTGACTTTTCTGAGTCTATTTCTTTTCCTACTAAATGGAGAAAAAGGCTATCTCACCAAATTGTTGAAAGAGTCCATTAGTTAAGGCAGACACGGTATTTATCGTATTATTTTGCACATAGCTAATGTTTCTTTAGTTCTTTCCATGGAGATCTGTAACCTTACATTATAAATTTCATAATTTGGAGACTTTGTTTAAACTTTAAAGGCAAATAAAGTAAAAATTACAATAAAGGAAGGTCCTGTGTTTTACAAAGTCAAATTTAAAGGTCACTTTCTGTATCACCTGTTCTACTATTCCCCTGGTTTTTCCTTACTTCAAGATTTCCTTTCAGCAAAACAAGAACAAGGAAAGCAGAAGACAAAAACTCAAACCAGAAAATCAGATATATTAGTAATACATCATGAATTGGAAGGAGGCGAGGATCAAAGTCCTACAAAGGCAGTATGCAGAAGTTTGCTACAAAGCAGCAATTAAGATGGCTTGAAGAAGTCCCTGGCCAGATTAAAGGCAAATGCAGTTAAAAATTGGAAAATATGAGTCACAAGTATAATAATGTTCTCTAAACATTTTGGCCATGATGGAGAAATTAAACCATTTAGGAGAAATTACAGAGTTGTAATGCTGCATTGGAGTATGAAATTAATATCAATATATTCCTGCTATTTTTCAAGGACAGCTTGTTCCCAAAGTCAGTTAAAGGATTGCTGCCATAGCAATCAAAACTTAGTATCCATCTCCTTTTTAAAAATCCATTTGCCCATATGGATTTTCCCACCCCCTTCCACATCACACCTAAGAATAAATCCTGGAGGCAAAGAGATGACTAGGCACCCTGTGTCTCACAGCTGCTCAGTTCTCAACTCCCAGGATGGAGCCAGACACCACTCCAGAGCGAACAGACTGAAGGCACTGGGCTTCAGCATCATTATCCCTGCAGCTGTTGCCCAGCAAGCTGGGGCAAACGGCACACACAAGCAGGACTCCCCACAGCAAGTCAAAGGAACTTCTCCCCTCTCCTCCTATTGTTTCAATTTACCAGTGGTGTTTGGGCAAAGATTTTAAAGATGAAAATAGAGCCCAGAAGAACAAATCTAGGGTCTTGCATCTGGGGTCCAGATGTACCTTCCACCATCACTGAAGAGGTGAAAGGAATGAACTGAAACACTTACACAATCTTTTCAGCAATTGTTACCAATTGCACACTTTATGTTTTGTTGCTCTGGGCAAAGTGTCCATTCACTACCTTATGGTAAAATGTCTACGTTTACAGCTACTTTGGCCCTTTGCAATTCCCCAGAGCTGGATCCAAACACTTTTTTTACATGCAGTGAAGAGAAACTCAAAACTCCCTAGAGGTACTGTTGCTGGTTTTCTGTTCTGATGGCTGTCACCTTAATGCAAGTTCTAATAAGCCCAGACCTAGAGTTTGCCAGCTGCCACCTAATAAGCATGCCAGCCTCTAGGCTGCTATGGAGAAAGCCACAGTAATCATCTTCCCAACCACTGACTTTAGGGGACCCCCTCACATACCCTCTCAGACTTCCTTGGCTAACTCTTCTTACCTCTCAGCCTTCAAATCCCACCCTCTTCTTCACTTTTGTAAATGTCCTTCCTGACCACACTCACTTCCCCTTCCAACCTCTACATTATTGCGCCTGCCACCCCCTACCTGTGACAAGATTCTACCTTCCATGGCCATCAAACCACAATCCTTCTGTCTTTGGAATGTTGCCTGGGACTCGACTTTAATCACAAGTGAATTCCCTCTTTTCTGTACCTAACACTGGAGTCCAAAGAGCCTCTGAGTACTCTGAGAGCCCTGGAAGATCATACATTTGCTCTAGTAGTTCTCATGGTGTCATTGCAAACACTGCATGGGAATAACCTGGGGAAATTCTCTAAAAATACAAATCCTTGGATCTCAACTTCAGATCTATTGCACCAAGCATCTTTAGGATAATAATCTCAAAAGTATACCTCCTTAAATCTTCTTAGATTATATGCACATTTGATTTGAGACCCATAGACTACTCTAGCATCCTCATATGATAACAGTTATTTACATTCGCCAAACATGGACCATCTGCCAGGTATATATCATTCACTTGTTTAATCTTTCCAACATTTTTATGAGATAGGTGCTATGGTTTACCATTATTTTCTCCAAAATAAGGAAGGAAATGGAGTATTCTAGGAGTTCAGTAATTTACCTAAGGTCCCACAGAAAGTGACAAAAATAGGACTTAAACCCAGGTATGACTGAGACCCGCAGAAATGCTCTGATGGATTTGGAGGCCACAGAGCAAATGGCATATCACTACTAGCAAGCCACGCTCAGAGGTTTACGTTCCTTTGTAATTCTGTGCTACAAGAGGGGCATGGACAGGCTGGCCTTCAACCAAGGAAGCAAGAGGCTGAGCACTCAGTGGGTCCATGTAGATATTGAGCCTGAGTCACTTAGAAAAAAAAATGTCAACATTCCTTCAGCAACAGAACCTTTTGGTCCTGCTCATTTCAAATTCTTGCCTCTACTCTCCACTTCTCTGACTGGTAGGAACAGCCTCAAAAGGACTAAAAAACAAAACACCATGCCGAGACCAATGAAGTGCTTCCCTAAGGGTTTTCATGCCTGGTGGAAAGTGTTTTTGTGATGATGAACAGTTTCATTGCCTCTTCAATAGGGCCCCTTATTAGTAATTGCTTTTGAGAAAATTGCAGACTTGGGTTCAACTCAAGCACCACTCAGAGATAGGATCCAGGCCTCCCAAGTATGATTCAGATAGTTCTAAGGAAAGCAACCCTTCTGATGACACTAAACCCCTCCAAAATTTAACACACATTGTCTCCAATGGCAAGTTTCCCTCTCAGTCCACCCAGGCCTTGTGTCTTACAAATGTTTGATTGAAAAGCAGACAAAAGAGACGCAATTCAATTGCTGTTTCATTATATTAATGGGTGAATACAAAAATTCTAAATAACTGAATTAAAAATTAACTTACACAAATGGCTCAATCTGAAATGCTTAAAGATTTTAAGCATCTTGCTTACAATGAGTTAAAACCTGAAAACTAGTGAAGATTAGCTGAGAAAAGATTCGGTGGGCAGGAAGTCTTTTTATGGAGTTCTCCTTTTCCTACAAAGACTAGGAGAGTGACACACCTGCACACTTTACTCAAGTACTACCACCACAGATGCACGGAGTAGGGTAGGGCACAGGCTTTGGCCTGGAGGAGAATTTAGATTTGGGGAAGAGTGCCCTCATTATGGTAATTCATTCCAGCTTGGCATTTCAACTGTGCTGACTTTTTATCTTCACATTTTAATGACCTCGTGTGAATTTACTTCTCTGCCTCTCTCTTAAAATTCAGTGGGTTTTGACCTTCTTTTTCCTATATCTTGGCCTCCTGGACATTAATTTTTTTCTATGCCTATGCTAGGAGGTTCTACACTTAGAACATTAACTACTCCAAGTTGATAGTGCCCAAATTCTTATTTGAAGACCAGACCTGTCCTCTGAGCTTCAGATCAAAAATCCAAATGCTTCATGAGGTATCCTTCCTGAACATACCACATGCCTTCAGAGAAAATCTTATGCTTTTCTTTGGTCTTCACTATCACTGTAAGCACCAAAGCCAGGAATCTAGGCATTATAGTAAGGCCCTCCCTTTCTTACCAACCACATTCCCCCCAACCAGGCACATGCTGTCCCTTAAATATTTTTCAAATTAGCTATCATCTCCTTCCTGGCTCCTGAGCTCTACCTCAGCTCTGGGCTCCAACCTTCCCCCTGATCGCTCTGACTCTAGTCTCACCCTGCAGACCATCCTCCATCTGGCCCTAGCCCTCAGAGAAATCTTTCTTTTGCAACAAAAATCGTTAAATAAGCAATATGCGTATTAAATAATGGGGGATTCAGATTATACCATAATACATGGATTCAGAAGTGTGGCAAACTGAATTATTTTTCTGAACTGTCCTTCCTGAGGAGAAAGTATCATCTCCAGTCTGACTTTCAGCTCAACCACAAGGACCTGTCCAAGTAAGTGAGGGTGGAGGTGACAATGTGGCCATGCAGAGCCTAGCCTGAAAAAGTCTTTCGTGCCTCCTCTTACCTTCTTGCATCTGTCATCCTACAACAAAAACTAGCTCCTGTCTAAGCAGGATGAGGCATGTGGAGTATAGACACCAATCAATCATGGGACTGCCCACAGATATGTGAATGAAGTTAATGCTTATTATCCACACCACTGAGGTTTTATGGTTAGCAGCAACAGAAAACTGAACTTCACCTTCTTTGTCCATCTCTTCATATATTTACATAGATATGTATTGTTAGTGTGATCTTTCTGTTTCTTTTTCATTTATTTTTGATATCTTTCTATTTTTGCAAAAAAAAATTAGAAATAAATAAAAGGGGGCTTCATGGCTATCATGTGTGATAACAAAAACCAGGCCTTGCTATGGGTCCAAATGAAAGAAACCTTTTTCTCTGTCAGTTCAACATACTTTTGTACAAAACTAACAAAACATGGAATTGAACTGGCTTATTGTTGTTCATCACAACAGTATTTTTCATCTTGTTATTGTCATTTTAGTTTCTTAAATGAGTACATAGTTTAAAAATAAAAATAAAAAAAGGAAACAAAGAGACCATAGTTAATGCCAATGAATTAATGATTAATGATAGAAACTAAGCATCAAAAGGAATTTCCCCCTGGTGTTTTCGTAGCTTTAACTATTCACCAAGTTGATCATACAGAAATTATATGGATCCATCTTGAAAACCAGATCGCTTCCTATGCCTTAGATTAATGGAGGGGAGGAAAATACTGGTGAAGAGAGGTGAGCAGTTGAGGAGTAGAAAGAAGGAAAACTCTAGCAAGTTCACAGAAGAATATAACCAAAAGAACAACAGGAAATAGTCATTCTTTATACCACCCAGAAAGAATTGGCACAAAAGATCCTTTGGGATTCCAGATAAAGACACTAAAACTTCACTTCAAAAAAAAAAAAAAATCTAACAGCTCCTCCTTGATCAAATAAAAAGACTAAATAAATAATAAATAAATAAATAGATGGAAAGAAAAAGACCAATATTCAAAATTATCTCCATCACATGCCAGCATTCAGAAGTGTGCCCTCACTCACCACTGCTATACTCAGGTCTATGGGTGATAGAAGTACAGCCTAAGGAAGGAAAAGCAGCTGAAATTTTCAGTGAATCAAAGGCCTAGATTTAACATAGGGTCTTGCTTTTAACCAGCTGTGTGACATTGAACAAGTCAGCTATTACCTCTGAAACTCAGCTTCCTTTTAGGTAAAATTAGGGAAATTGCAATATCACAGTTAAGTTTGACTTTGTAAAAATCAATAAGCCAACATATGTGGAAGTTTCTTATCATAACTAGCTGGCTGTTTTTATTAGGTAGCAGGCTCAGAGAAAGCCACACAGACTTGCTTCTATTCTGAGCCAACAGTATGGTGGTAATTAATGCCCAGGGCTCTTCCCTGCCTCGGAGACACCATCTGCTCTGCAGAGTTGTGCCCCACTAGACCTCTGTGGCACCAGCACATCCATGTGCACAGATATTGAGCCTGGTTCACACCTGGGGAAATCTCTTCGTATCACCATATGGGAAGTCCCCATGGTCATTTGTTTCAGGAGGCACTGGAGCACAGTGACAGTCTGGAAGAAAGCAGTGAGATTTTATGTTGTTTACAAAAGAATAGAATGACCCTGACTCTTCATAACTCAGCACAGATTGAAATCTTTATTGCAGGCTACCACTGTCTCCAAACTCATCTCAAGTAATCTCAAAAAGTTGATCTTAAAAGGCCAGTTACTCTACATTCTTCCTCACAATGATATAAAAACTGCAGAGAAACCACCATATGTTCTAACAGGTAAACATTAAGTTTATGCATATCCATATCATAATGGCCAGTTTCTCCTTATCTCTAATACCAGAGCTAGACTGAATTACAGGAAGACTAAATTAGCTACCACAGAACACTATTTGGGTATTGACACCATCTATCAACATTCCTCACACTGCCTTGAATGACCAAAAACAATGTCAGAGCATCTTTACCAACTCAGATAATATCTAAAAGATGGCATTGGCTTTCCTTATTTCTATAGCTCCCAATGTAACAGATCCAGAAGACTCTTCTCATGATGTTTGTTATGTCATGAATTTGGTTTTACAGAACCAATATATTACAACTTCTTTACTCTGAAGGGCTAGTTTTGCAGTTCGGGGTTTTGGGGGTCACGAACATGATCCATGTCTGGCCATTATCGTGGTTCACTGAATCATGGAAGACAGAGCAAATGGTCTTCTTCAACAATACCTTTAAAAAGTTTTTATTAACTAATGTAAAAGTGATTTTCTGAAGTGTTCCACCTCCTTGAAGTATATACATGACAAGATTTAAGTTTTCCCCCAATGATTTAAATCATTTCCTATTCAGCAATGTCATTTCCATTTCCTATCCAGTAATATCATTTCAGGAAGAATTCATAAGTCTCTAGTCCATTTTAATTTTATATTCCATTCAAATCTCCCTTTTTGCAAGTTAAAGTTATAGACTGAGAGGCTCAAAAAGCCTCACCTTTTATGTACCTTCCCTTCCTCCCTCTTCCAAGCTCTACCTCCTCCAGAATTAAGGCAAGGAAGAAGGATGCCTGCATGACAAATTATCCCCAAATCAATGATTTTTTAAAAAATAATAATTATATGTTATCTTTCCTAGTTTCTGTAGGACAAGAATTCAAGAGCCATTCAGCTGAGGGTTTCTGGTTCAATATCGCTACAAGGTTGCAGTTAAGATGTTGGCCAGGACTGTGATCATCTGAAGGCTAGACTGGGTCTGGAGGATCTGCTTTCCAGGTGGCTCACTCACATGATGTGTTAGTCAACTATTCCTTACTGTGACCAAAATACCTGACAAGAACAACTTAGAGGAGGAAAAGTTTATTTGGGTTCACAGTTTCAGAGATTCGGTCCATGGTTGGTCAACTCCATTGCTCAGGACCTGAGGGGAGGCAGAACATCATGGTAGAAGGGCATGGCAAAGGAAAGCTTCCCATCTCATGGTAGCCAGGAAGGAAAGAGAAGAGTCAAGGACAAGGGGACAAGATCTAGTCCCTAAGGGCATGCACCCAGTTATGCACCCCGCCCCCAGCCATGCCCCACCTGCCTATTATCATTCAGTAGTCCACTCAAGTTATTAACCCATCAAATAGATTAATCCACTAATGAGGTTACAGATCTTCATTTCTCTTTACATGGGCCTTTCTACAGGACTATTTGAGTGTCCTCACAGTGGTGTCTGACTTACCCCCAGGTTAAGCAATCTAAGAAACCAAGGTGGAAACAGTAATACATTTTATGACATAGTCTAGCAGGTCTTGTATAGTTTCTTCCACAATCTTTTACTGGTCACACAGATCATCTCTGTTTCCGTGTGTGAAGGAACAACACAAGACAGTGATTACCAAGAGGTAAGAATTATTGTGGATTATCCTGTAGGCCAGCTACCATGGTTGGAAATGGCAAATGTCTCCTTTCTTATCTGAGAAAGTTTTCATTTTTCTTTTTGTTAATTTTTTTTCTTCTTATGCCAGCACTCTATCTTTGGGAGACACTTAAGATCTAAACTGGAGCAACATCCTAATGATGAATTCCTTATGGACTTTATGTGAGAGTCATTTAGAAGGCCCCGTGAGGCCTCCCTGCTGCAGAAATTTCTAACATTGGGAGATTTAACTCTGTCTCAACCTCTGTTGTCATGTACCCAGCATTTTCCACCAGGAGTCAATGCCACAACCTTTTTCGGTGGAGGTTCCTCCAAGAAGTCATCCCTCCCAGGTGGGGAGAGGATAACTGAACTAGCCTACCTTTTGTTCTGTGCCCCAACCCTTGGAAAACCTGTGTTTAAGACATGACAAGTGTCAGCGTCTAGGCTATCCACTGTTTTCCCATGTCTCTGACCCACCCTCTCTGTCCAGTTCTTTTTTCCCTGCTCAGAGAAGCACAGAGGCATAAAAGCAAGTTGTCAGGCAGAAAACAAAACCAATCCAGTCTTACCTTCTCGAAAACACCTTCTATTTTCACAGATGATTCTGTTGACACCCCATCTTTTATCTTGTGGGAGGAAGAAGGATAATTGCCCAGAGGATAGTGATGACACTCTCCCTCTCTCTAGCCTTCTTTCAGAAACCAGGACAGCAGGAGTAATTTGTGGTAATGGGACTGATTTTACCATCTATTAATGAATAAATCCGATAAGGATTCTGACCCCAACACTGGGCTGTTCATTTGCAGGGAAAATGTGGAGGTTTAGCAACCTTGTTTTTCAGGTTTGCCTGGCCACAATTTAATGACTAGAGAAGTTCCACCTGAGTTAAGCATAAAAATATTCAATCAGCCATGTAAGAGAGTCACATTCAATTTAAAGTAAGATTTGCTTTGTACCAGATCTTCTCTCTCTTCCTATGACATTTTAGCATGCTTCTCTGATCTTAAACTAAGCATCTTTCTTTGCCAAAAGGACTTATTAGATATCTTAAACTAAAACAATGAGAGAAAGTAGGCTGAATTTTCAGGTCCAGTGTAAAATTGAGTCTCCACCAATTAGCAATGTCTGCCCAAGGTACAGGTGGAGAGGAATATGCTAATCATTCTGAAAATTTTCTAGCTGTAATCTACACTCCTATTATATTCCAATGGAATTTCTTTATTTAGTTCATATTTTTCTTCTGTAAGGATAACATTTCTAAGATTTATGAATCAACATATGTATGGATTATTCATTTTCAAACAATCCTTATGTCTGTGCTCACTAATATATCCAATGACCAGAGATTTTTACTTTCATATTTTTATCCCAAATTCCTATAGCTTTTATTTTAGACTGTATTATACATTCTGTATACCTTTAGCCTGAGTGCTGAAACCCAACTTAAACTCAATCAAGTCACAACAAGTTTCTAAAATGATGTTCCAATTATCTTGCACAAGATAGTCAATTATGAAGCCTATGAATAATTCCTCCTAAACCAAACCTTTATTTCACCTTGACATTAGTCTGGAGTTTATTTCAATGTATCACTAAATTTCTCTTAAAGGGCAAGTTTCTATAAATTTGAACGCCAGAAAATTTAATGAGATTTTTGATTAAATAATTAAAGAAGAAACAAATTTCACTATAGTAAGTACCCTGTGTGTGTGTATATATATACACTGATGATTTAACCCAGGGGAGCTTTACCACTGAGCTACATCCCCAGTCCTTTATATTTTTTATTTTGAGGCAGTGTCTTACTAAGTTGCTTAAGGCCTCACTAAATTGCTGAGGCTGGCCTTAAACTTGTGATCCTCTTAACTCAGCCTCCAGAGTTGCTAGGATTATAGGTGTGCACCACTACAGTAAGTTCTAAGCAATCCAATAAAAGAGCTGACTGGCTAACATATCAGAACCCTTCCAAGATGAAGCCTGGATAATAGAGTGTAGAAGTATAAAAAGAAAATGGAAAATGCAGAAAGAGACCGACAAAAGATAAGAACCAGCAAAAGAAGGGACTCCCTGGCATGCAGCAGTTGCAGATTCTGTAAGAAGTTTCTAGCAACTTCACAGTAACCACACTTGTGTGCATGCACATGCACACACAAACACACATATTTTGCACCATTCCTTGAAGTGTTACTATGTTGTCCACCAGTTGAAAATGATCTTTTCTTTTAGTTAATCACCTACACCTGTTTGCTTTTCTGGCTATCACAAGCATAACTGAGGGATTACACAAGGAACTAGCATGCTAGGTTCCCAGGGGCCTGAAGTTGACTTTGAAAGTATACCTTGAATGGGTCCAGTTGGCTGTAAACTCCACTTTCCTTAGAAACAGCCCAAACCCCTCAACCTCCATCACCCACTCACTCACGGGTGAGGTCATACAAGGTCTTCTAGTCTTTCTTCATCACACACCCTTGCTCTGTCATCTTCTTCTGATCTTAATCTCTTGAATCTCCTACTTCACTCTTGCCTGGTGCAAGTGTTAATCCTCTTTAGATCACATCCAGCTTCATTATTGAAACTTCTAGATTCAATGCTGAAGTACATCCTTTGGGTCTCAGCCATGGCTTGGCTTTCTTGACTCAATTTCCCTTCCCTCTGCCTTCAGATGAGGGCCAGCCCCACAATTAGTATTCCCCAGTCAGCACAGAGTTCAAGGATCCCTTTTTGGCAAGAAGGCAAGTACAGACACACTCGTGAAATATCATCAATTTCTTCATTTCTACATCTTATAGGCCAACATTTTGAGTTAAAAGAAAAAAGAGGGGGAAAAAATCAGTCAACTCCTTGTTATCCCTCCCTCTACCTACACAGGGCATGCTGAAGTAAATGAGTAGCTGTGGGACTTACCTTTCTTTCCCTACATCATTATCTTTTGAGGGTCATTCTTCTGAACAGTCAGACTGTTTGTCAAAGATGATGGCTATACAGCAACAAATTAACAAGTTGTAAAATGAAACCATCTGTGGAAGTCTGGTCTATGTCTGTTCATATCCCGTTTATTGTTTTCCAGTAAGTTGGTTGAGCTGGCTCCTTTTGACAAGAACACACAACTTGAAAATGTGTTGGCTTCATTCAGTGATGTGAGGAGTTGATTAGAAGATGAGCTCTAGTTAGTATCTTCATATCAAAGAGATCATTTGACCTTTGGTTTTTGGGGATTAGCTAACTTCACTTAGCATTATTTTCTCCAACTCCATCCATTTACTTGCAAATGCCATGATTTTATTCTCTTTTAGTGCTGAGTAGTGTTCCATTGTGTATATAAAGGCAAGGGAATGGGGATGAGAGGAATGAAAGAACTTTAAATAGAACAAAGAGGGGGAAAAGAGGGGAGGGGGAAATAGGATAGGAATAATGGTAGACTGAGTTAGTCATCATTACCCTAATTACATGTATGAAGACACAATTGTTGTAAAAATACTCTATATAAACCAGCAGCTTGAAAAATTGTGCTCTTTATATGTAATGTGAAATGAAACGTACTCTGCAAACATGTATAACAAATTAGAATAATAAAATTTAAAAAAAAAAAAAGAAGATGAGCTCTAAAAGGCAAGAAAAGCAGCATGGATTTCAAACCTCTCTTTCCCCACCAAATTATCCCCTTACGCCCCATGTAGGAATGGGATGCCATCTCAGTGTTCAGATAGAACATGGAGAGTTTTTCCATGCAATGTAAGAAAACTGTAATGTCACGTGATGAGACAAAGATGGTGACAGAACGATATCCCTCATTACTCCACCTTGGTTGGATTGCTGCCTGCGGGTCTGAGAGGCTGTGCATATGAGTTTTATCAATCCAGAATACAGAAGGTAAAGGTCCAGGTTTGTGAGGCACCCCCAAAAAATTTCATATTAATCTGTCAATATTATATTAGAAGGAAATGAAGGGGAAAGAATTCCAGAGCCTGCTAATGAACAAACAAGTTTAAAATATCATTGAAAAGCTAATTTGCTGAGAACTAGAATTCCACTTCAGTTTTCTCAATGCCCTATCTCACTAAGTTTGGGGAAGACCACGCCAATCAGGGCCATTAGATAGCCTAACACCCTACCAAGGACACAAGAATAGGAGAAAAATTACACCTAACGTATCAAACCTTACAAACTTTTCCTGATTCTGCCACCAAGAGGAGACTTTTTTTCCTAATTAACATTAAGAATCAGCATTAATATATAATAGACGTCAGAGCAGAGCTTTCAAACTTCAAGAATCAGCTGAAGATGGCATTGAAATACAGATTCCAACTCAGCAAGGCTGGACCCTGAGCATCTACATTTCTCACCTGCTCCTGGGTGATGCTGATGCTGAGGGAAGCCTGACCATACTCTGAGTTGCAAGTTGCTAAATTAAACCAGGATATTGTTTGAGATGAGAAATGGCCTCTCCTATGTAATTAAGGCAATGCAAAAATCAGAAAGCACCAATCAGAATGAAAACCAAAGTTTCTTGGGGAGGGGGGACTCCTTTACATGTTGGTTTGCTGAAAATGTGCAGTCAGGTGGGGTGTGTCTCTGTTCCTGACCGGTAGAAAAGGCTCTAGGGGATTTAAAACAAAACAAAACAAAAAATCAAGGCAGTTTTCCTGAAATGGCAAGCAGGGAGAAATAAGCATCCTGAATACCAATTGATATCCATGCTGCAGCACTTGGTTTTCCTAGATCCACGCCATGAATAATTATCATAGAATGGACACAGGGTGGTCGCGATGAGAATTCTATCCCTGTACAACTGGGAAATGAGGGACCAGGCACCAGCATGGACTTGGGAAATAAAATGTCCTCCGAGCATTAACTCTAACTGAAGTGAAACAGAGATGTGCTGAGTCACCTTGAGAAGACAGACAGCCTCTGAGCCAAAAGCACTTGATTTTAATCTAATTGGAAAAATTATTACATCCAAGGAAAGAAGGTGCTGATTTATGGGAGGATGGCCAGCACCGATGCATACCAAAAAGGCTAATCACAGAGACTGCTCAACTAAGGGAGAGAGAGCCCCAATTAGAGACCCCGAGGAGGCTCCCATAGACAGGTAGCATCTAACATTGCCAAGGAGATGTCAGATATGCAGGACCTGAGGCCTCCAAACTGGTTGGTGGACTATAGCCCGTGGGCAAAACTTGCTTTGGAAATAAGTCTTTCCTGAACCACAGTCACATTCATTTGTTTTCACATTGTCTGGGGCAGCTTTTGCACAACAATATCAGTGTTGAACAATTTTCACAAAGGCCTTTTACAAAGGCTCTCAAAGCCTAAAATATTTACTATCTGCCTCCTTATAGAAGTTTACAAAACTTCCTAAAACTTTCCTATCATAAAATTGATCTCCCCTGCTCTGATTCTATGCAAATTTCTGATTATGGTTTTCTTTTCAAGGTAGTTTACCAACAAAGGAGAGAGGGCCTCCCTTACTTGTTGGTTATTTCTAGCTATCTTTGCATTGTAGGTTTGGGGTGGGTTTTTTGTTGTTGTTTTGTTCTACATGAGAGCTTGCCTTATCTGAATCATATGCATGAGTAATAGTTTCTTTCTAAAATTGCTTTCTTAAAAAAATCCCTTCCTAAGCCTGTAAGACAAACGACTAGACATTTAGATTGTGGCGGGTTCGCTTTTCTTCTTGTTAAAGTGTATTTTTAAATCATTCTTCTGATGAAGAATTTGGGGAGTTAAAAGCAAGCAGCAAGCCTGAGCCCCATTCTGCATTTCACTGGGACTGCAGTCTTTTGAAATCCACAAGAGCCAATCGATCAGCTCTACTGCTCTTCTTCCACGTGGGGAACAAAACTTTCTATATCTTCAGCCTCACTCACTGCTCTGTGAATATGTTGCCTTTCTAATTCATATGGGCATTGGCCTTAGTTTTTAACTTGACTTTTCCTTTTTGCCCCTTTTCTTTTTTTTTTTTTTCTTTCTTTCTTTCTTTTTTTTTTTTTTTTTTTTTTGTATTGTATATTCTCTACGTTTGGAACCAAAGGGCAGTATCTCATTAAAATAGGCTGTGAGAGGGGTACTGGGGTTGCGGCTCAGTGGTAGAGCTCTTGCCTCACACATGTGAGGCACTGGGTTCAATCCTCAGCACCACATAAAAATAAATAAACAAAATAAAGTTATTAAAAAAAAAAAAAAAACATGGGCACCGTGGCACACGCCTATAATCCCAGCACTTGGGAGGCTGACACAGGAGGATCACGAGTTCAAAGCCAGACTCAGCAATGGCGAGGCACTTAGCAACTCAGTGAGTCCCTGTCTCTATATAAAATATAAAATAGGGCTGTGGATGTGGTCCAGTGGTGGAGAGCCCCTGAGTTCAATCCCTGGTACCAAAACAAACAAACAAAAAAACAAATAGGCTGTGACATCTTGACCTGAAACTTCTTTTTATTACCTCTGACAGGATATTTTTTCATTTGATCTAATTGACTGGATATTTCAGCATTCATTGTACAACGTACATTTATTGAGCACCTACTGTGTTGTAGGTTCAGTGTTCTGCTTTGGTGATTCACTGCCTTTATGGAGTTCACAGTTGCAAGTGAACTGAACTTCTTGACAATCTACCTGAAGGACTGAATAAGATGACCAAATTAACGATTCTCCAGCTCACATCCATTGCCATCATGATAAAATTAATCTTTCCACTTCAGTAAAAGTTCCCGGTATCTCTTTGCCTGTTGCAAGCCACCCAACCCATCAAATTTTACTTGTCATCTAAGTTATTCTTTTGTAACAGCATCCTAAATATATAGACCTTCTGCATCCTAAATATATAGATATTCTACACCAACTTTGATAATATAGTCACAAATTAGTGCTTTGACAATCAACAGGAAACTCAGTAAGACTGTTTTAGAGCCCATCGCAATGTCTTTGAGGATATTTATATTTGCACTTTGTTGCTCATGCATTATGTTCTACAAATTTTAAAAAACAGACACCTTCCTCCTGTCACAGCACCCACGAGCAGGGTATATCACTCTCCTGTTCTCCTCGGCATCCACAGAGCCCTCCCTCCCTCCAGGTCACCATCCAATTTGGCACATTGCTGACCCTGGTACATTAGACCGCAAGTACAAGACAGTAATTTTGCTTTCAGTGTTTTTCATGCTTTGAATAGCCTCAGTGGCCATTAGCTTCACAGCATAATCCAGAACAATCAATAACGTTACTATTTCAAAAGGAAGGAAAGAGGAAGGAAGGAAGGAGAGGGGGAGAAAGAAAAGCATCAGCAGCATGGTGAACGCTTAAAGGAAATATATTTTGAATCAAATATGATCTCTTTTAGGATTTTCTACATGAAATCATGTAAAAAGCCTTAGTTGTTAAATCATAACTTAAAGCAAAATGTATGAAATTACTTTTCACCACATTTTTACTGATAGGAATAAAGGACCATTCTGTGTATATTTTCAATTAAACTTAATGCCATCTAGTGGTCATCAAGGAAATGTATGCCTCAAAATTGGTAACAACTTTAGATATTGAGAAATTATTACTAATAACTCTATAACTGTTGTTAAGGCTTATTGAACACCCACAATATTTTGGAACTCTGTTCTCAGCACTTTCCATGCATTTTCTATTTTTTTACAACAATCTTAATATGCATTATAGCCCAGTTACATGATGGGAAGCCCAAGGCATAGTGATACAAGTTGCATGACATATACAGAGTTAGTAAATATCTAGCTGGGATTCAAATTCAAGTGGTCTATTGCCTTCACACTCTACCAGAATGCTGTACTGCTGCTAAACCTCAGCTTTGACTAAAAGAATATGGCTAATAGACTAAAACACACATTCACACACAAATGCTAATGTGTTTGAAGGAAGGTGCAACCCTCACTTTTCCACTCCACAACCAACTCTCGTCGTGTTCCAAGTCCCAGACTTCTCCTTCAAGTAGGATTTCGATTGCGTGGGGATTTTTTACACATTTGAAATTCACAGCTGGCATCTCTGAAATGTGATAGTTGCATTCATTCAGACAACAAATAGTTGCAGAAGTCCTATGCTTAGCCTCTGCGCGAGGTGCTGGGTGTGCAATAGGGAACACAACAGACACAATCCCTTCCTTTGTGGAGCTCAAAATACAGTAGGGATACAGATAAACATAAATTACATAGATTATGATACAATCACATTGTGGAAGCTAAGTGCTGAGTGAAGAGTGGGGGAAGACTTCTCGAAAGGAAGGACCTCTCGGAAGCAGAGTGCTGAATGAGTAGGAGGGTGCAGGGATGAGCAGGGTGCAGCCGGAGACAAAGGACAGAAGGATACTTTCCAAAACCACACTCCCCAGCACACTCAATTCTTGTGCCATAAATGGAATTTGATTAAAAGGCCATTATTAGCTGGGCGCGGTGGCGCACGCCTGTAATCCCAGCACTTTGGGAGGCTGAGGCAGGAGGATCGCGAGTTCAAAGCCAGCCTCAGCAATGGCGAGGCACTTAGCAACTCAGTGAAACCCTGTCTCTAAATAAAATACAAAAAAGGGCTGGGGATGTGGCCCAGTGGTCGAATGCCCCTGAGTTTAATCCCTGGTATAAAAAAAAAAAAAAAAAAAGGCTATTATTCAGCCCTAATTCTTTCATACTTTGAACAAATCACTTTTACTGAAAATACTAAAATTTCATGATATTGGAACTGTTTTGAATATCCAAGTGTCATGGTGACTGCTAATTCAAGTTTCCATTAGTATTTATGAATAATTCAAATGTCTCTTAAATAAGATTTTTAGTTTGGATTGCAATAACAAAAATATTGTGATGATTATGACAGATAATATGAATAACACAAAAAGAACAGAGATAAAAGGAATTAAAAAAAAAAAAAGAAAACTAATGCCCATATGTCATAACCCAGAGACAAACCATATGAACTCTGGAATGTTTCCATCTAATATTTTTCTGTGGATATTTTTAAAAATTAGATTGTATGAACAATTTTGTAATTTAGTTTATTTACTTAATATAATAAGTGTTACACTTGTTATAAATTCTCTTTAATATCATTTTGTCGCTAGATGATATTTCATTATGTGGATATTTTCCACTTTGCTCATTTTGCATTTTTGAGCATGCAGATTGTTTCCACTGCTTAATATATAACAACATATGAATAATAAATAACAGAAAAATAACATACACACAGGGCACAGTGGTGCACACCAATAATCCCAGGGCCTTGTGAGGCTGAGACAGGAGAATTGCAAGTTCAAAGCCAGCCTCAGCAATTTAGCAAGGCCCTAAGCAATGAGACCCAGTATCAAAACAAAAAATTTTTAAAAAGCTGGGGATATGGCTCATTGGTTAAGTGACCTGGGTTTAAATCCTCTGGTACCAAAAAATAAAAAGAATGACATATGATAAGTAATATAGCACATTAAACAACTTAGCAGAGAAACAGAAAGGAATCAGGCTGCATGCAGAAGGCCAACTGTGTGAGGTGGTCTTGCTGGATAACAGCCCTCTCTCAAGAGAACTCCAAATAACTCATTCCACAAGATCACCTTAATCCCTTATTAGAGTGATCCACCAGAATAGGACTCAGGGTAAATAGGTGATTAAGTAATCGAGATTGCTTATTTGCACGTCTGAAGAGAATTTAGAAAAGTAGCAAAGTAAATTGCAAAAGTCACTGCTCAAGAACATTGACTTCTGTCCATTGCCTTCCCATTCTTCCTTGAACTATTAGCTAATTTCTGCCTCAATCTTAAACCAAGCTGCAATAAAAGTTAATGGGTATTTTCGTCATGTTGAGGAATCCCGGCAAGCCATTCTAAAATCCTATTTGTGAAATGTTGTGTCACATTAACACATTTTATGGCCTTAATCTTGTGCTGCTTAATTGAATAATTTAATATTTGTGACATCAGCTTCACACACACACACACACACACACACACACACACACACACACACACACATACAAACACACAGGTTGTAAGCTGTCACCTCTCTGCTCTTCTTTGTTTTGAACATGGCTTGGTGTTTTTTAAACTGAAATTTTGTGCATAGAAATTTATGAGCATCTTCCATCTCCTTCAACAGAGGTATTTACTTGATATGAAAGCAAATTGGAATTGTGATTTTCTTCTAATCAAGTACTCTTTAATAGGTATATGCCCAGTCCAGATGCTTGGACTCTTCAGCGGTTTCCACAGAGAGACGCTGACAAGAGATAGGGATTGCATCCACAATGCCAGGGGAAGGACAGAGCTAGATGATTCACTGAAGAGTGGTACTGGACTTTGCAGGGCTTTCAGTAGCTCCTTCACTTCACAGCCAGCAGCAAAAGTAGGTGGCTGTGTGGACTAGTCCATCGAGACTACATGAACACACGAATGCTACTTAGGCTGAATCTGGTGGAAATGGGGAATGTTCAATAACCAACATTTTTATTTTTTATTTTTTTGGTACCAGGGGTTGAACTCAGGGACACTTGGACACTGAGCTACATCCCCAGCTCTATTTTGTATTTATTTAGAGACAGGGTCTCACTGAGTTGCTTAGCACCTCATTTTTACTGAGGCTGGCTTTGAACACATGATCCTCCTGCCTCAGCCTCCAAAGGTGCTGGAATTACAGGTGTGCACCACCACACTTGGCAACAAATGGTAGGGTGTTAGGGTGTTTTCCTAGTATACACAAGGCCCTGGGTTCAATCCCCAATACCACCAAAGCAAAAAAAAAAAAAAAAATATATATATATATATATATATATATATGTATATGTATATGTATATGTATATATATATGTATATAAAACAACCAGCATTTTAAAGTAAAGCTCACTAGGTTTGATTCTTGACTCACTTATACACTATAAACATCCTAGGGAAAGTAATTTACTTCACCATGTTATAAGTCACTTTGCAAGAAACAGACATCACAATTTTGTCTACCTTGTAGGATTATTGGGAGAATGAAATGACGGTTTATGTGGATCTCCTAGCAGAGTTACTGACACATGGAAAGTATTCAAGGAATTATTATTATCATTGTAAATGATTCACTTACATCAATGAACTAATGGTTTGCTTCCATTAGATTAATGTGATGAGGAATGCACTCTTCACCCATTCCTATGCCTCTTCCAAAAGCTATCCTGGATACCAGTCTATATTTGAGACATATCACTTATTGGAAGGTCAAAAGAATTCAGTGATGGAGGCCTTAGAATTACCTCCAATGAAAGAGGTATTTCCTTTGATTGATCTCTAAGTTCCATGAAGGCAGGAACCATATCTTGTTGACCAGCAATGAGTACAGTGGCTAGCACATAATAGGAGCATTGATAATATGTATTTAAGTGAGTAAATAAATGGTCTTAAAACAATTCCCCTTGGGCTGAGGATATAGCTCAGTTGGTAGAGTGCTTGCCTCACATGTGTTAGGTCCTTGTTTCAATCCCTATCACCACACATATACCAAAAAAAAAAAAAAAAAAAAAAAAAAATTCCCCCAATGCTTATTACTGAGCTCAATTCAAGTGAACACAGTTTCTCCTTTTTTTTTATAGATGTGACCAGAATGGAGCCTTTTGTCAAGCATTTTCTTAACCTCAGAAACATCACTAACCTTTATGAGCACAAAGTTGTCATGGCTTTCTCAAGAAAGCATCATGTGCCAACCTCAGAGAACCTCCTGGGTTCCATACAAAGTCCAAAATATCTCTAACTGTTCAAAATAACTTAATAAGCAACTCTCACTCTGTGCAAACTCAAGACTGAATCTGAAAGTTGAAATTTCATTAAATCTGCCATTTTCTGAGCCTTCCTCCAACTGGGATATTTGTCTGTAGCACCAAGAAGGCATAAAATCCCCACATTGTGGTTGGATTTCTATTCAAACCATTACAAGATGAATTCATGGCATTTTACTTCTAACCAAACCAAATCTATTTTCGTGTCTATATCCTCTCCTCCTCTAGCCAAATGACTCTCCTCTCCTCTTACATGTCCTTTATCCTTGTTGTATGGTTTTGTCTTGTTTTGTTTTTAGAACACCAGGCCAGAGCAATTTAAAACAACATCCAATGCAAAATTTAGGACATTACCCTCCTTCAGAAATTCTGAAACAGATATTTTTGTGAGAATCTTAATGATGCCTTACGTCCAGGGAGGCCATACAGACTAGTTTGCTTAAAATGGTCTCACTTCATGAGACTTGATGGATGTCTTGGAACTTCATAATAACTAGCTTGGAACTCCATCCCTCTTATCATTTACTCTTCTCATTTTTTTCATGCGTAATGAAGTATTATTGGTAGCAATAATTTCTTGGAAATAAGCTTGGGTAGGGTTGGTTGACCTTCATTTTGCTCCCACCTTCTGTCAGGTTCTCTGTAGCTTGTGGGATGCATTCACATGAAACAGTTTTCTCATTTTAACTTGTGGTTAAATCTGGAAGATAATCAGCAATCCTCTTCTCTTTTACCCCGCCCATTTCAGACCTTTTCAAAGACAGCATACTGGATAATAAAATGACATGACGTGTGTTTAGTCCCACTAGATTTAAGAGGTGGTATTTCATATCCTAAATGCCAAAAAAGCTTTTGAAAATTTTGGCAAATGGCAATGATTGAAAACAAAGCTTGTGAACAAAAAGACATTAAGATTTATCCTTATAAAGGAAAATAATAGAACAATTTAAGCAAGGGGTCAAGTGGTATAGAAGATTTAATTTTGAAAATGTATACACTAATTGCTTCTTTGGAATAGCTTGACTTAGGGGAAGAAATTTGATAGAGCCCTGGGGAGGAAAGAGAAAACAACTCACATACCAAACACAGCTAACTGAATAGTGAGGGATTCCTCAAGAGTTATATAATTCTGAGCAGAAATAATTTTCAACCTAAAATTTTAAACACAGGTGTTTAGATATGGCTGGAGTGTGCCCTCCAACAGTTCATATGCTAGAAGCTTGGTCTCTGTTGTGGTAGTGTTGAGGTGGTGGAACCTTTGAGTGGTGGAGCCTAATGCATGGTAATTTGGTCTCTGGAGGCATCACTCTAATAAGGGATTAAGGTGATCTTGTGGAATGAGTTATTTGGAGTTCTCGTGAGAGAGGGCTGTTATCCAGCAAGACCACCTCACACAGTTGGCCTTCTGCATGCAGCCTGTTTCCTTTTTGTTTCTCTGCTATGTTGTGACACAGCCTGGGGAATCCTCACCAAAGGCCAAACACATGGGGCCACCGAGTCTTGACATTCAGCCTCCAAAACTATGAGTTCAATCCATTTTTCTTCTCTATAAAGTACTGAGCTTCAAGCATTTTGTGATAGTAACAGAAAACAAACTAGTACATCCAGTAAAACTATCAAGTAAATCAGAGATAGAATAATGACACTTTAAGACTAATAAGCTCTTAAGAAATTTATCTCCTATGTATCTTCCTCAGGAGGCTACTGGAAGGTGTCCCCTCACCAAAATGAGGGGAAACCCAAGAAAAAGGAATCCAGAAAATAGGGAATCTCACATCAGAGGGAGCAAAGGAAATTCCTAAAATGACAGTGAATATAGACCCAGCATAGTACTGTGTGGCTGACTTCAGCAGCTTCAGTCCAGATTGTACGATGCTGGTGGCTCCAGAGGTTTGTCCCCAAGAAAGAAAAAAAGGTAGCTAACAGATGACTTGACTGGTTGCCTACATTGTGAAATATTCTTTTGGGAAGTTTAAGGCTAATTTAGTTGGTGAATTAAAAGTGAGCATTTTTGAATGAGGCATTTATTAATTTGGACCAGAACAAAATAGGAAAAACCATGTGTGACTGAGCTACAGTATTTTTATAATAGTGAAATATTATTATACTGACTATTTTTGAAATACTATTTTGCCCACCCCCAATTATGATGTAACCATTTTAGGGGTGTGTATGTGGGGGCAGGGGGGTTCTAAAGTTTACTAAATTAAATAAAATAGAAAACAATAACTGTTATTTAAAGTCAAGAAGCAAAAATAAAAGGAGTATAAGATATCTATACATGTGGAAGTAAATTCTGGAAGAAACTGATGAAAGTTGAAAGTGGTTGTGTCTGGTGGCATAAGTAGGTGAGGAAGGTGGAGAGGTAGGTGAGGGAAAAAGGAGACAAGTGATGACTTATGTCATTGAGCTTAGAATATAATTTTAAAAAAATAATGTGCACATATTATTTTGATTAAAAATTAGCATCTTTTCAATATCTCCTCCCCATATACGTAACCCTTTTTTAGCTATTAAGGGGAAGGGCTTCTCTTGTAGGTGTGAACACAAGGCCAGGTGAGGGGTTGGATACCAGGGAACTTTAGGCAGCCCTGAGGATAGAGGGAGAAAAAAGACAATAGACTCCACAGTCAGCCTGTGGCCAGCCCTGCAGGGAACAGTGCCAGAGAATTCCTATTCTGAATCCCAGGCCTGGCATAGTCATCAGTCATGCCTTTCATAATGACAGCTAAGACACAAGTTGCAATCTGTCATCAGAGCCCCTCCTGCAAGTGATCTGGAAGAATGAACAAATACCTTATCAGGCTCTGGCAGCAGATATTTGTTCTAACTAAGGTTGTCAGTGTGGTCAGGTTCTCTCTCTCTCTCTCTCTCTCTCTCTCTCTCTCTCTCTCTTACGATGGTAAGTTCTTTCTATGTAACTGTAACTTTCTTTGGTTTCTATGTCTCATAAATTGGAGGACAGGTAAAGGGTTAGCTAAAGGACTAGTGCATGTGAGTGTGCACCTGTGTCTCTAGCCAGAATGTCATCCTTCTTAAGTTATTAGCTATGCTTTATCCATTTTTAATTTTTCCAGTGATTCTTTGCTTGTCCAAGTGGTTCTTTATTTGTGTTTACTTGCAAGTAACAAAGGGGAAAATGGCTCAAAAATGCTTTAAGCAAAAATCAATCTGATCATTGTGTACCCCAGTACCTAGGAGACTCCATGCCATTTAATTAAAGGGTAGTTGTGAGGGATTTTTTAAAATGAGAGTCAGACACAGACTCAGCTCTCTAGGGACTCACCACCTAACTGTAGAAACAGACGTGTACAGCAATATCTCTGTCTACTTAAGACCCTCACAAGCCAAATGAGAACAGGTAATTGTCAAGTGAAAGTGATTCTGTCCCAAGGCTCTGGATGAGAATTGACCTGGACCTTGAGGAATGAGTTTGATTTCTCAGTGGAGATGGGTTGCATGGAAACCAAGCTGAGAGAATAGTGTGGAGGGAAAAATATAGAATGCAGAGTGCATTTGGAGAATGAGATGTGAACCATGATTGTTAGACAATATTATATGCAGGGACCCAGGGAAGTACATAGAAGACACCAAAAAGCTGAAAGCAGAAACTTACTTGGAGGAAAGATAATGACTTCAGTTGTCTATATATTAAATTTTCCTTTTGTATTGAAGTCATGTTGCCTGAGAGAGTGAAATAATGTCCAAAATAGAAATGAAATGATTGGGAAGGGTAAGTGGTCCAGATTTCAATTTTAGCTATGTTCACTTTGACAGCATGTGACACTTCAAGTGCAAGTGCTTCCAGTAAGAAATTAGAAATGTGACAGAGGAGCAAGTGAGAGGGTAGTGTTGAGCTTGGAGATTAGGCAGCCAGTACAATAGAAAAACCATAAGAGAAAAACATTACAGGAAGTGTTTGAATTGGTGAGTGGTCAGCTGTTAAAAATCCTTCAAGCTCAACTAGGCAAAGACTGGAAAAACCTATTTAGTCTGGCAATTAAAAGGTCACTAGTAAATTTGAAAGTAAATCTGATTGGAAGCAAGAGTAAAGCATCAAAGAAAGGACAGAAGGAGAGAGAAAGAGAAGGGGAAGCAGTACAAGTTGTCTTGTTTAAGAAAAGATGAAGTTGATGGAAACAACTAGATAATTATCCCCTTGGTAACTGGGGTTAATTTCAGTAAGCCTGTGGATCTACCAACACCTGTCAGCAAACAGACCAACAGATGCATCTTCCTGTGGTGATACATGAATGTATCTGTTCAGTGTCTGTATCTTCACTTTATTGCATTCTCTTTGATTTCACTTGAACCTGTCAATTTTTTAGATAAAAAGAGGCTATACAGTTTGGGTGACTAATTTCTTCCTTTTTAAAATATGTATTGCTGTTATTTGGCAATTTCATGTGGATAAAACCCATTAAGGGGGAGTAAAAAATAATCATTTTATTACCAGTAATTAGTACAGTAGTACAAGCACATTAAGAACAGTGGGAAATGGAAAACTGTTTTCTGGTTTTGTGGTCTAAACCACGCATTTTGAGTGTGGTGAGCGGAGTGTGCCCAGTGAGTTTGAATGGCAACCAAAATGAGAAGAGGGAAGTTTGGCTGGGTAGAGCCAGCAACGAGAGAGGTCAGGAGTGAAGTTTCCAGAGAAAGGGAGGAGGGTCTTTAGGAGCATCTCAGAATCCACTCTAAGGACTTTGGCTTTTATTCTGAGTAAAATAATACATAATCACAAGTTATCCAGTTTCTTAGCCATGTCTGTCTTTCCTGTCACGTCTCTGTTAGTTTTCTAAATATTTTAAATATAATTTTATTATTTTTAAGTTCCTGTTAAATTTCCTGCAGTGTTCTGAAAAGTTGCATTTTTTTATATGAAAAGATGTTTAATATCATTAGTTATCAGGGAAATATAAACGTACAGATAACATATCATCTTAGTGTGACTATTATTATAAACATAACATATCATCTTAGTGTGACTATTATTATAAACACAAAAGATAACTTTAGGCAAGCATATAGAGAAACTGGAAGAATTGTACACTGATGTTGGTTATGTAAACTTTTGCAGCCAATGTAGTAAATAGTATAGAAGTTCCTCAGCATTTGAAAATACAACTAGCATATTATTCATCAATTGCATTTCTGGTATATACATGAAAGAATGAACTGAGAATCTCAGAGGAAGAGATAAGGGTTGTGGGAGGGAGCGAGGGAGGGAGAGAGATATCTGCACTTCCATGTTCCTTGTAGTGTTATTCACAATAGGTGTCCCTATTGCTTGTAGTGTTATTCACAATAGGTGTCCCTATATTGTCTGTCCCTGGACAGACAAATGCGCCAAAAATGTGCCATAAACATACAATGTAACATTAATTGTCCTTAAAATGTGAAAAAAGTCCTACCATGTGATGAGTGGATAAAGAAAATGTGGTATATATACAAAATGGAATTTTACTCAGCAATAAGAGAGAATAAAATAATGGCATTTGCAGGTAAATGGATGAAGTTGGAGAATATAATGCTAAGTGAAATTAGTCAATCTCAAAAATCCAAATACCAAATGTTTTCTCTGATATAAGGAGGTTAGTTCACAGTGTGATTGGATGGGGGTACATAGGATTAGAGGAACACTAGAATGGTCAAAGGAAAGGGAGGGCAAGGGAGGGAGCAGGGGGGGAAAAGGGGGGAAAAATGGTGGTTGAATGAGATGGATATCACTATCCTAAATGCATGATTAAAGATCTGAATGGTACTTATATACTTTGTATACAAGCAGTTGTATGTAAAAAGATGATATACTTGTGCATTATGAATAAGTAAATAAATAATCTAAAAAAAATTAAAAAATAAATTAAAAAACCATTTGCTTTGTAAAACATGTTCCAATAGAATCTGACCCAATATACAACCTTAAAGTAATTTATACTGCTTGTAATGAATGACAGAAGCATGAGATATTCTCCTATAAATTTCATACATATCTTCAAGAAATGAAACATTCTTGCTATTTTTAATATTTCTATTACAAAATAAAGAAAGTCTAAGCATCATTATCCCAACCAGAGGGGAGTTATACTTCATGTCACTGGGAAAATTTACCTTAACAACTCAGGTAGTGAAGCATTTAGATTCAGACATGTGATGAGTAGGAAATAATATTGCATATGTTGGCATGATCTTGCAAGATAATTGCCTTGATGTCTATTAACAATGTTGATCTTTATCTGACCTGAAAAAGTGAAGTGGTTAGGAAATTCTCCTACTCATTTGTATTTCAGGTTACCCTCAAAATTTTCTCCCTCACAACTTGCATGCTCTGAGATAAAACCCACTTTCATCTTTCTTCTTATCCTGAATTATTCCCCTTAACATATTGTCTTCATTGTCAATTCATATTTTGTCACATGGTAGGACTTTCTTCACATTTTAAGGAAAAGTTACATTTTATGATTAATGAATTAAATGTTGTTGACATCTTCAGTTGACTTTTTCTGTAGAAAGAACTGTATGAGGTTTAAATGAGAACCTGCTCTCTCTATTGGTGGTACTGCTGGAATACCTGATAAGAGTAAATTCCACTGAATAGTGATGTTTACAATTCTTATTTTCTTCATAATGTGCTTTAAAATATTTTAGCCTAGATATTTTCAGCAGGTTCATTTTTTGGCTTCATTCATAATGCCATTCTTTGAAAAAATGTTTCGTAAGACAAGACATCTTAAATAACTTGTCTCTATTTATGATTCTTTTGGATGTGTTGACATAATATTTAGATGGTGAAAATTGTAGATGTTTTTCCATTTCAATTCATTCTGGTGTAAAATATAACTGTGTCCTATTTAACTGGAAGTATTTCTACTAATATTTTTGAACAATAATTCTGTACTAACCATATTATTTAGTAGTTCCCAATTATTTTTAGCATTGCATTTGATTTCTGATGCAAACCACCTGAAGTTATGTCAAACTTCACAGATTAAGGTCATAGTTCCCCACTAGACTGTCCTCACTTCAGATATCAGCCACAAGCTCAGGGGTTCTCAGGCCACTGCACTTCTAACCAACTAGTTTCAAATTCAAAGATTTCCATTGCCCCTCCAGTCCAATAATTTGTCATAATGACACACAGAACTCAGGAAAGTACTGTACTTACAATTACAGGGTTTTTTGTTTAGGGGGAAAAAAAAAAAAGAATACAAATCGGAACCAATCAAAACAGGAGACACAAAGGGCAAGATCTGGGAGCAACCCAAATGCAGAGTTCCTGAGTTCTCTCCCTGGAGAGTGAGGATATATTATCCTCCCTGCACATCAATGTATATCACCAACCAGGAAGCTGGCCTAGCTCCAAGTAGCCAGAGTTTTTATTGATGTTTCAATGTGTAGGCATGATGGATTGAGTCACTGGCCACAGGACTAAAGTCAATCTCCAGCCCCGTGGAGATTGAGAAATCATGCTGATAACACAAGGCTTAAATCCCAAAGCCTCTAATCTCTAATCACAGGGTTGGTCTTCTGAGATAGCCAGCCCTTATTGTGAAACTATGTAGGGGCCTACCATGAGTCACCTCCAGAGCATAAACTCAGGTGTGGTTGGAGGGTTCCACCGTAAATAACAAAAGATATTCTTAACTCTGGTAAAATTCCAGAGTTTAGAAGATCCCTCCCAGAATGAGGCCAAAGACCAACCAATTTATTTATACAACAAATAAAAAAAGCTTCATGAAATGAAACATTGAGAGTATCTCCTTTAATTAGGAAAGTTAACTAAAAGCACAACACCTAAAATTAAAGCCTGTGGCTACTATTTTCATTATTAAATGAGTGAAAAATGAAATGTCCCATGCAAATAAACAAATAGAATTAAAGTATCAGATATTAGAAAGTGGAGGCCACCCATATTCCTAAACACTAATGACAAGCTTTTTGTAAAAATCTTAATGTACAAACAAGAACATCCTTTTAAAGGAATGGAAAAGAGCTGAGGAAGTAGAAAATTTAAGAGAACAAAAGGACAGAGGTGAGAAAAGTATTTCTTATATTTGGATCCACAAATAGCTTGTGATTTAAAAATACTCCTTTTCACATCATTTGGGTAAAGACCATGATAGTGAAGTTGTTATGTTAAACAACACAGTAGTCTGTTCAGCATTTGTTCCCACCCTCCTGGGACTCAGGTGGGTTGAAAGAGATTCAGGTCCCCGAGGAAGCATGACAAGGCTGGCTTACAGCCCTTATCTGAAAGATGCCTATGGATCTGCCAATAGTCATAAGCATATTTTTATCCTAGCATCATGACATTAAGATTGTATCCAACCAAGGCATAGGTAGGAGGCATCATATAGATAAAAACTCAAGATTGGAAGGAACCTTTAAAATACACCAAGAGTGGTTCAGAGAAGCTGAGTAAGCCTCCACAAGCATGCAGAGCCACAAAAATGAGAAGAAAGAAAAATAAATTCAGTATGCCAACATGAACCTTCAGCTCATCAGAATACTTACACATGCATAGAAAACTGGAAATTAAGGGCAGAAAAGGCAGTGATCATGTGAATAGTTGGAAAATAGTGTGATTCTTGTTAAAAGATGGCAGCGCCAATCACTTATATATGAGTTGTTCATTGCCAAGACATCTGTTTCTGATACAAGCCTTAGAGACATGGGTAGGAAATATGGTAGCTTAAGTCTAGATTTAAAAAAAATGTGCACATTGTAACCAAGATTTATGTAAATCTCAAAGACCCTTTCCTTCACCACACCTTTTTGCTGTTTTCTCCTAGTTCCATGTCCTCTTTTCCACATTTGAATAATCTAGATCTTCTGCTTGAGTGATAAAAAAGAGCATTATCCAGAGAGATACCTGGATAACCCTTTATTCCCAGAGGAACGGACTCATTGACTCTCTAGCTCTTTATATGTTTAGTGTCTACTTAGCATCTCTAGATTAGGAAGAAAATACCAGACTTTGTGGATGACAGAGACAGAAGAGTTTGTATGGAGATGATGGATAAATGCAAGAATGTATCCAGGTTGTCTGTTACAAAATAAAAGTGAGCACAGGCTGCACTAAAATAAAGTGCCCATTGGAGCACTACCATCTCCAAATCCCCGGTGCTTGACTGGGAAGGCTGAAGGGTCTCCCAACTCTATGGACATGATCATAACATTAGCTACCTAATCTGCCTTCCATAAAGTGCTCTGCTGATGAAGTTCTAAGCCAGAATTGTGCACTACAATGAAGTCACCATATATATAGGTTCAAGAAGCTGATGCTGAAAGGAAAAGAGCCTCTTCATCTCTCATACTTCATGTCCTGCAGGTTAATGTCTTAAAGCTTCAGAACTCTAGAAGACCGGTAGAAAACCACCCCAATTGCAAAGTCTCAATGCCTACTCCCTATCCCCACCCTACCACTGTACTGTTAAAAAGACCAAAGGTAAAGACCTCTCTGGAAAGGGGTGTTAGGGTAGACGTGGTGGCATATTTCTATAGCAAAATACATTTTTTCTTTAAGAGGAAGAAAGTAATGTAGAACATGAAAGATCAGAGTGACAGTTATCAAGGAAATATCTAAAGAAAGTTGGCTTTCACTTTGACATTAACTTTTAAAATTGAGAATATGTGTGGTCTTCTGAATGCTGCCATTTCTGAACATCTTTTTGGTAATTTTTCTCTTGAGGAGTCAATTTCTAAGATCCATCACATTTCTGAGTCATGCTGCCAATTTTTTACCTGACATCAATCACAAAGGACTCTGACATAAACTTTACTTTTAATGGGTCCAGAAAACGATCAGATTCTGTGAAAGAATTGTTGAAAGTTAAAACATCAGAGCTCAGATATATGTCATTTCTGAACATTTTTCCTTTGTTAATTCAAAGGGAAAATCCTTGTTTTGGGTAAAGACCTACTCATTAGATATATGTATAATATATCTCATAGTATTTTCCTTAGAAATTCTCAGTCATTAGACTGAACCCACATTACCCAGATAAACTGTAGAAAGGAAGTGAAACCACTTTTTTCCAATAACCCCACACTAAGGCAGAAAAAGCAACAAAAATACATTTAAGGAAAAAGAACATATACTGGACTTTAAATTTTCTGTGAACAAATTCTTTAGATCATGCCACATTTCAACTTACCTGTACAAACAAAGCCAAAAGGTGATAATGGTGTTTTTTAAAAATGCATTTATTTGCCCTTAAAAATTTATCATTTTATAATAAGAAACTAGAGAAGCTCCTTCAGTAAAGCTGCCAGTCTGGCAGCTATCAAGCTCATAAACACACATACAAATGCCAAATCCATCCAGTTGTCCAGACTGCTTAAAAGTTTAAAAGTGACTTAGCAAATCTTCATATAAAGATTAATCCTAAAAAAGTAATCAAAATGGGAAAAAGATGTATAATAGAGGATATTCAAAAAACATTTTCTTAAATGACAACGAAGTTAGAAGCTTCCTAAATGTCAAAAAATAAGGGATTATTAAATAGAGTATAAAATAACCATACAATGGAATATGATTCAGAGATGTACTTACTCATATAAAAAGCATGTCCAAGTGAACAAAAGCAAGCTAACTTTCATCATGCTTAGGACGATCCTACTTTTTTGTGTGTGTTTATATACTCATTCATATAAAACACACCTGAAGAATGTACCTGAAATTAATAGAATTATATATACAAGGTGGGAAGATGGTGCTTTATTCAATTCAGATTTCTATAACCAAGCATTGTAGATTACGTAGCTTATAAACAAGAGAAGTTTATTTCTTATAATTATGGAGGTTAGAAGTTCAAAATCAGGGTGCAGTATGGTTGGGTTTTAGTTGTAGATTGCCATCTTGCTGTTTCCTCACATAGTAGAAAGAATGTGAGATATCTTTCTGGGATCCCTTTTTTTTAATCTTTTGTTTATTTTTATAATAGTACTATGCATTATAATTCATAATAAACATATAGAGCATCTTTTTACAAAACACTGTTTGTATACAATGTATATTTCTACCATTCAAATCTTCAATCATGCATTTAGGATAATGACAGATCCTTTTTTAATATATTTATGTTTTAGTTGTAGTTGGACACAATACTTTTATTTTATTTATTTATTTTTACGTGGTGCTGAGGATTGAACCCAGGTCCAGGCACTACTAGGTGAGCACTCTACCACCGTTGAGCCACAACCCCAGCCCCAGGGATCCTTTTGATAAAGTCACCAATCCATTGATAAGGACCTCACCTTCATGACCTAGTTATTTCCCCAAAACCCTACCATTTTAATGCCATCATACTGGAGGTTAAGATTTCAACCTAAGAGACAAAAACAGTCCATAACATCCATCCTCAGCCTTTCAAACTCCATGTCCTTCTCACATGCAAACTACATTCATCCCTTCCCAATGACCCCAAAAGTCTTAGCTTGCTCCAAAATAAATTCAAAAGTCCAATATCATATGTAAATATCACCAAAGACAGATATGGCTCAGGTTCAATGTTTGATTTATCTTGAGACAATATTCCTCTCTAGCTATAAAACCAAACAAGCTGTGTTTCCAAAATGCAATGGAAGGACAGTCCTAGGATAGATCTCTCTCCAAGAGAAAAACAGGAAAGAAAGAAAGATTGACAGGTCCCAAACAGGCCCAAACTAGCAAGGCAAACTGTATGAGATCTTAAGGCTTAAGATCCTCTTTGATGCCACACCCTGCCTTCCAAGCCAGCAGTCCCACCATCCAGGCAACCTGGGTGACAACTTCTGAGGAAGCATTGCCCACAGCTAGACTGTCCCCTGGTAGCCCCACCCATGTCAGGGCAAGGGTTGTACCCCCAGGGCTCTGCCTAGACTTCCACCCCCAGCTCAACTGGGTGTTGGTACTGTCCTTTGTAATTAAAGTAGAAGCAGCCTGCCATCTGGCACATCAAGTACTTTTTTGTTCCTTTTACTGTTCTATATTTGTCAATTTTTCTTCAGAGCTTATAGATTTTTATACAATAAAAAATTAACAATTTTAAAAATACTGCAAAAATTAATTGAGAGAATAACTGGTTTCTTCAGAGAAGTTGTAAGAAAGAACTCCTTTCATCACTAAATGGATTCTTATCAGGAAAAATCTTTTCTTTTGCAATTTCCCCTGAAAAACAGAAAGCTTTATGGAAAATGCTGATGTATCTAGCGAGGATTGATGACCACTTTGTCCACTGTTCGGCCATTTATTAAACCACTTGTTCATTGACTTACTCAACCACTGATCTGACAGCAGTTGAGAGATGACAGCTGAGGCTGAAGCTGGGTGGTTGGTGGTGGTGTCTTCTGGGGATGCCACCAGTCAGTGGGGCAGATCTGTTTCGGATAATGCCCACATCAGGTCAGCATGTTCCAGGGACTACTTCCATCATGACAAATCCCAAAGTTTGGTTTTTATGACATCTAAAAATGATCCAACCCTGGGAAGACTTCTATTTATCCCAAACTGCAAAAGATGCTGACAGCTAATTGATTTATAACAGGAAAACCAGCCAAGCAAAGCAGAATGCTGTAGTAATTAGAATGGTAGTACGTGGTTTCCCCTTAGACACACTATAAGGGAGAACTAATGACAGGGTCAGAGAAGAGTTTTAGAAAGCAAACTCTGACAGCTGTGCATATAAATTAGAGAAGGCTCCATATGTCCCATTTTGCCTGGGACGGCCCTTGTTGATGCCTGCATTCTGAATGTTTAGTGTTTAGTAACACTCCTGTTTTGCTCTCAATGGAGTCCTAGTTTGGTTGACAAACTGTATGTCAGCCTAATTGGAGAAGACAGTAGTGGAACCGGAGAAATGAGTTGTTAGAATGCCATGGAAGTCTCCACTAAAGACACCATGAGAGCCTAACCCTCCACTGCATACTTGGAATAGAGAGAGACAGATGGATTGAGGTGAAAAACAAATCTAGGTGGTAGGACAGGTGATTGCTGTCTGCCAAAGAACTGCACTCTGACCAAGGTCAGAACCCTGTCTGTGGGGTCAGCTTGCATACAAAGACTAGTCAATGAAGGAATTCCAAAGCCTAGAGCTGAAGTCTTTGCTATGACTGCACAAATTCTCCCTCTGACCCACTCAATCTAAGATGTTGATTCTAAGAGCAAGCCCTGAATAATCTCCTCTACACACCTCCATCTTGGAGTCTGCTTCCCCAGGAACCTGACCTACAATAGCTGCCATCACATTTATTACAGAACAAAAATATGACATAATTTGAGCTCTTTTCATTATGAAAATGAATTACTAAAGGTAAGTGCTTAGAAGAGTGCCTGGTGACAGGAAATGTTTGGCAAATGTTAAGAACAATAATCATAATGATATTGTCACTTCCAGGGCTGGATGTAGCATCTGACTGCCAACTGGATAAATCAGAGTGAGCTAAGCAATGAAAAAGGAGAGGTGACCACATTTATTTTCTCCTCTGATACTGAAAAATCTTGAGACCACATAACCGCATAAAAATGATCCAAAGCAAACTACACTTAGAAATTGTGACTCCAGCAACTGCATTTCTTTAAAGGACCCAGAATGTTGTGTCCCACTCCCTCATCTTTACAGTTTCAAGACCCATATCAAGTGCCACTGTTGGAAATACAGAGGAAATAATACCAAAATCAAGGCACTGCCCTAATTAACTGAAATAACCTGTTCTACGAACTTGACATGGAATTGTAGTCACATCACTGTTACTTTTCCAATTAACCACTGAAGCCCCATCCTTATTACCATCTCCACTGCCTTATCTCCCCATCTCCTTTATTAAGAACTAAAAACATAAGGATTCTCTCTTCCCTTGAATTATCTAAGACCTTGCAAATTTAAGTCTAATAACCTAGCATTCAGCCCACCCATCTCACCTACCCTACCAAGGTAAGATGAGGCTGCTGCTTCTGCTTGTCTTTTCCACAGCATTATTGATGGAGACAGATCCTAAATCAGCCTGACAGAAGCACATCAAAGTGTAACAGAAATATGACCCATGCAAATAAAGAAAAATGTCAAGCCTCATTCAACTCCTTAATGAGAAAGCTGGTTTTAAGATGGTTTGGGGAATTTGGGGTGTTTGGGATTTGATGACATTTTTTAGTGTTAGAATGAGAGACTAGGTTAAATACAAAACCGCAACATCATAGAGTGCAGGAAAACATAACTTTTTTTTAGTTATCTTCTCTACGAGGCAGACCCATGGAGACAGACCCATGTGCATCTGTACCAGACCAAATGCACCTGTTAAAACATGAAATTTCACAGAATCTGAAATTAGTTGGTTCCTTAATTGATATAGGATCCCAAATCAAAACAAAGGTTCACTTCCCTAGATAATTAAGTTA
The DNA here is from genome assembly GCA_025594165.1 of Tamias sibiricus. Lineage (NCBI taxonomy): Eukaryota > Metazoa > Chordata > Mammalia > Rodentia > Sciuridae > Tamias > Tamias sibiricus. The sequence goes on along the minus strand of CM046663.1, from coordinate 133,775,726 downwards.
AATAAGGGTTAAGCATTGCTTAACAGATGAAATATGAATGAGAAAAGAATAAAAACTGCTTCTATTAAATATAAAGCTTTAAAAGTCAAGTACAGAAAAGGAAAATGCTATAAAATTAAATACATATAAGTAAAACCTGATGTGAGGATAAAATAATAAAAATCTAAAAATATTCTACCTTTGGATTACTTCATAAGTGTGTCCTTAACTAATGCACATAATTCCTAGGAATCATAAAAACTATATAATGGTTATAAGTTTACATAATTGAAACTAAGAGTCAAAGAAAATGTGACATGATGGCCCTTACATTAGGATACTAGTGGATGGATTTATACTGATACCTATTAATTCCAAAAACTTTAAGTATATATGCATCATTTTTAGCAATTCTTTAGTTTCACCAATTTTGCTATTTAATTCACTATCCTCAATGTCTAACCTCTCTGGAGAGGAGAGGATAGACTGGGACAGTCCAAGGAGGAGCAGAAGATCTTTGATCATCTGTGGAAATACATAAAAAAGTGTCAGAGCCCACCATGGGTTGTGCTGGTCTAACAATGTCCAGGGAAAATATTCCATCACAGCCGTAGGATGCATCTGATGGGTCCTGTTACCAAGGTTTCCTTCACTTAGGAAACAGACACAACAAATGATTAGGCCTGATGCTATTTTGAAATCTGATAACTAACCCTCCCTCTGGATTCTTATTCCACAGCTCCTGGTAAACATCTGATGATACAGGCCTGTAAGGAAAAATGTGCTCTGACTGGGGCTGACATGAACATCCTCTCTGAGGGGGGGTTCTAATTCCTCTTGTGAATTGATAAGAGTTGGCATTCTGCTGTTGTCGTTCTTTAGATATACATGAAAGTAGAATGTATTTTGACATATTATACATACATGGAGCATAACATTCTAATTAGGATCCCATTCATGTGTTTATGCATGATGTGGAGTTTCACTGGTTGTGTACTCATGTATGAACATAGGAAAGTTAATAGGAAAGACAGTAGAATAAATCAGATAATTTGGTATTCTTGATTTGTACATTAAATTCCTGTAAGCATTGCTAAACTGAGCCAATACCATGGAATCATATCAACTTTGGTGACACTGAGAAGTTAGTTTTTGGCACTGAAACACTGAGACCCTGTGACACGAGAGAATTCACCAAAGTAAAAATCATATTGTGAAGACCCACTGGGGCAGCCCACCAGCCCTCCTGTTCTAAACTTCCAAGTGGAGCAGCGTTCTTTCATTGGAAAAGCATCTAAGTTTCATTAGAAACATCTATAGTGGTCATTCGATAGTCATATTCTCTCTCTCTCTCTCTCTCTCTCTCTCTCTCTCTCTCACACACACACACACACACACCTACATCTAAAAGCACCTCGTTTTTAACCCAGATCACAGTTTGAGTTTTACCCTGGGCCTTGTATTGCCCTCCTATCTACCCTGACACATTTCCCCTCACCTCCTCTATAATCCTAGGCTACTTGAGGACACAGCTAGGTTTCACGCATCCTTTTTATTCTGAGTTCCATCTAGCACCATGTCCTAAACACAAAGATATGAATGCAGCAAATTTGGTTCTCCGAATTGTTTGTTTTTCTCCTCTAAGCTTACAATTTCAGTTAACAATGAAATTTAGGAGGAAAATTATATATTTGAAATATGTTTTCACATATCCATTTTATAAATCTAGAAAGTCTGGTGCTTTTCTGTCATGCTCTAGAAAGGAATGTGTTCTTTAAAAGTGCAATTTTCAGTTCATTTTCCTCCAAGTAACACCAAGATAGCTTAATTTCTTGCTTGGAAAAACAGAAGGTTTGATTTTTCCATCCATCTCCCATATCATTTCTGCCTAAATTGTGTCAACATAATTTTCTCCAGATAATAACACTCCTCATCTTAGCAAAGACATAAAATTACTTGTACCCAACACAGGACCCTTAAGGTAAACTTTCATTTATTTGTACCTGAAAGAAATGGTCCAAAGGGACAGTGGCCCTTTAAAACCTATTGTTTTTAAAGAGTCCGCTGTTGCAAGAGAACAGTGGGTCTTAGGTCAGTTTTATGGGCCTAGCACCTCAGCTATTTATTGTAATGCAATTACCATATCAACTCAACCATTACATGATGCAAGGTCTGCTTCTCATTAGAATGAGAACATTTAAAAATAGCAGAGAACTTTGCAAAACCTGAAATCTTTTCAGGAAAGCAAAAATTCACAGGAAACAAATGTGTCTTCATCTCCCCCTCTACCCTCCCTGCTACCGTTCCCAGGTTGCAAGTTAATTATTCTGGCAAAGAGGCTCAGCAAGAAGCAATGAGAACTTCTAAGAACACCAGCAGAATTACATGCCATCCGCAGATTCTTTTCCCAGGACAACATCCTTGGTTTGATTAGGAATGGAATAACAAACTACCCACAATGTGCAGGTCTTTTCCAGAATCTTCTTTATGTTCAACCAGCAAATTGAATTGAATTCTTCATCCTACACCATTTAGTACCACACCATTCAGTAAATCTTGATGGGGATATAATAAAAGGCCAACAGACAAAATTATCTTAACCAATCTAGGCCACCAAACTGCTGCAGAGAAAAAAAAGAAAGAAACTTAATAACTAGATGCAAGTTAACACTAAAAGGACTATGTGTAAAAATGAAGTGCTAAGAAGTATGCACATTTTTTGGCAAATGATATAACTAAAAAAAAAAAGTAATGAAGATTATGTATTAGTCTGTTTTCATTACTATGAAATTACTGATTATTATTTCATTGCTATGAAATTTTTTTACTATTTCATTATTATTAAATTTCATTACTGTGAAACACCTGATGCAGGCTAACTTTATAAAGAAAAGAGGTTTGCAGCCAGGAACAGTGGCGCATGCCTGTAATCCCAGCACTTGGGAGGCTGAGGCAGGAAGATCGCGAGTTCAAAGCCAGCCTCAGCAATGGCGAGGCACTTAGAAACTCAGTGAGACCCAGTCTCTAATAAAATACCAAAAAAAGGGCTGTGGATGTGGCCCAGTGGTCAAGTGCCCCTGAGTTCAATCCCAGGTACAAAAAAAAAAAAAAAAAAATAGAAAAGAGGTTTGCTTAGCTCATAGTTTTGGATGTTCAAGGACAAGTTCCCTTATTGGTTTGGTTCTGATGAGGACCTTGTGGTAGATGGAATCACAATGCTGGGGGCACATGTGGGAGGAAGGATCACATCTCAAAACAGGAAGCCAGCGAGCTGAAAGGGGCTAGTCTTCCCCTTTTTCTAAGAACTCTCTCTGGAAAACTACCACCAGGTCCCATGAGAACTACCTAATCTCTTCTAGGGCATCACCCTCAATGACTGACGGACCTCCCATTAGGCACCACCTCATAAGGGTTCCAACTACCTCTCAACATTGCCACACTAGGGACCTCTGACACATGAACCTCTGGAGACAACTCAAACCACACTTAAACCATATCAGACTATGAAAACTTTACTTTGGTCTATCCTTCCTGTCTGTTCCTTCTAGGTATATATATATTTTAACTTTCATTTGTAGGCTTATGCTTAAGTTTAGAACCTGAGTTAACATGTAGTTCCCATTTATAAATGCTACTTGGTGGGAATTTGGGGATTTTTAAGTGTCTACTTGGGATAATGGTTCATTTTCAGGCCAAGGCACAAGAAGTACAAGATGGGCCTGGAGCATCTTTGTGTGTGTGTGTGTGTGTGTGTGTGTGTGTGTGTGTGTGTGTGTGTGCGTGCATGCTTAAAAATAAGAAAACAGTAGTTGAATGATGAGAACATGCCATGAAGGGTCCCCACTGTTCACACTGTAGAAAAATTAGGCATCAAATAAATAACAAAAGCAACAAATTACAACCCACTAAATAATAGAGTAATTCATAATTCCATATTATTAAATTCTGCTTTATAGTAAAATGGCAACTAATAAATATAGAAAAAAATTATAGAAGTGGAGAATCACTATGTGGCAGCAATCACTGGAGGGAAAGGATATTGGTGTGATCTTGGAATACCTTCCACAAAACTTTAAGGGCAAAAGAAAAGCTGGTGGAGAAACTTGGCAAACACCAACATGACCAGGTGATCAAGGTTCACATCATCCATGGCAGGAAAGGTGGAGAGTGTGGCCCTTGATGTGATGCCCTGTGAAGTGTGTCAATTCTGTAGTATGTGTGACATGAGCCTGGTCATGAGGGAATATCAGGAAGGTGAGAATCATCCTCCAAAATGAAGGACCTGCGTTCTTTAAAACTATCAAGAACATAGAAGACAGGGAAACCCCAAGGTACTCTTCCAGACTGGAAGAAACTGGAGAGACCTAAAAATAACATAAGCATACTGCATGTGCTCCAATGAGATCCTGGACCAGAATGGAAAAGAAGATAAAGACAGAGGCAGAGAGCAGGGAGAGGGAGAAGAACACAGGCAACAGAGCAAATACAATCAAGTATTATCAGGTGGGGAATCTGAAGAGTGAGGATATAATTCTATGTTCTATTCTGGCAACTATTCTGTGAGTTTAAAACTATTTCAAAACAAATTAGTCTTAGAAAAAGGATAAGGAAACACTGCTTGCTTCATGCACAACCCTAAATATTACTTGCAAGCATGTATATGAATAAGGAAAGAGGAACAATCACAGTAAGCATCCCCAAGCTCTGATTCCAACATGCACTCCATTTCATTTTATGGTTTCTTGGTGTAGGTCAGTGGTTTATCAGCAGTTGACCCTCAAAATGTTGAGTAACTTGAAGGTTCTACCTAGAAGAAGGAATTTAGTTGAAACCAGTTATTAAGCTCATGACCTATGAACCTTTAGCCCTAGAAATATCACTGTGCTGGCATCCCTTGTTGAAAGGGATTTATACACTCTATAAATGGGTAAGAGACTACCTCACACTGTTTTTATTTACTCCAGCAGGCTTGAGACAGACTTTTGTGTAGCAGCTAGTCTGATAAAATGAATACAAATTCCTAGCTCTAATGCCAGCAAGCCAGGACGAGGGTGAGGTAGGTGAGGTTCCCAGGGTGCAAATCTTAAGGAAGCACTCATACTCAGGCTGCCTTATGCACCTCGCTGGGTCCTGCCCAGACTACCAGATTCTGATGCATTTAGAATCAGACCAGCAGCAGCAGCAGCAGCACTTGAGAAATGTATAGACTTGCAAATTCTTGACTCCTTTCCAGTTCTACTGAATCAAAAACCCTGGTACTGGGACCAGCAATCTTTTCGAATAAACCCTTTAGGCGACTCTGATGCTCCCTGTGTTAGCTTTTCTCCTGCAGCAACTAAAAGACCTGACCAGAACAACTGTAGAGGAGGAAAAGTTTATTTTAGGGCTCATGGTTTCAGAAGTCTTAGTCCATAGAAGGCCGGTGCCATTCCTTAGGGCTCAAGGTGAGGCAGGACATTATGGTGGAAAAGTGTGGCAGAGGAAAGCTGCTCACAGGGTGGTCAGGAAGCAGAGGTCTCCACTTGCCAGACACAAATACATACCCCAAAGCCACGCCCCCAATTACCACCTCCTCCAGCCACACCCTACCACTTCAGTTACTACTGAGTTAATCCCTATCAGGGGATTAATTCACTGATTGGGTTAGGATTCTTACAACCCAATCATTTCTCCTCCATATCTTCTTGCATTATCTCACATGTGAGCTTTTGAGAGACTCCTCACATCTAAATCAAACATCCCCTAAGGTCTAAGAAACATAGATTTGGTTTAAATTTAACACAAAAATATGGCGAAGCCCAGAGAAGGTAAAAAACTTGCTCAAGGTAAATTTGATTGTGACCTACAAGGTATAAGGGGAATGGAGATCTTTCAAAATGAAGTGAGGATAATCTCAACAAAGAGTTGAGCAGAATTTCTTGGAACTCAAAGCTATTTCAGTGGAGAACTTCTGAAAAATCAGAGTGAATATTAAAGTGAAAGTCCAGTTTGATGATAAAATGTGTCCAAGTATATTTAGTATGGTCAACACATCATTTTTTTCCCTTGAAAGAAGCACATTCATTCACACATCCTTTCCTGTCCAGAGATAGTATCATCTGTCACCAGCTACTCTGTTGCAGCCAACTCTGGATTATAGATAAACAAGTCATCCAATAGATGTTATTGATTCTCTCAATCACTCTTACAAACCAGTCTTCTTCAATAGGAGTAACCATGGAGTGGAATGATATACATAGTTGTGGGTAAATATCTGATGAACCTTGATGTAATGGTTACATAGAAGATGCATTTATCAGACAGCTCTTGTGCATCACAAGAATCGTCTCAACCCTACCTCTTATTCCAGGCATTGCTGTATTGACCTACCCCTCCACCCCCATCCTCCCATCCCCACCCCCAAGCTTCAACCAGCTCTGTGCCAGTGCAGCCTGAGAGCACTTGGAATCAGGCATCTGGAAATGCAGAAGGTTTATTGCCATGAGGTCACCTATGGCCAAAGAAAGATGGAACACAATGTTCAGTTCACATGTGGCATTGAAATAGCACCATGGTCTCTTCACTTTATAGTCACATAAAAACCTATTAAGCCCCCACAAAAATATTTTTTTAGAAAACTAAATAGTTTCAATCAGAAGTGAGAAAATATTTTATAGAGATTTTAAGTAGTCAGGAGTTTATACAATTTGGAAAATAAGGGGTTTTTAACACGACCAGCACAAAATTACAAACATGAGAAAATATTTGTTTAAAATGACATAAGAAGTCACAACACATTACAGGCATCTTGGAGATCCAGGGGCCTTTCTTGTGATATGTTCTTAAGCAATTTGCCAAAAATGCTTACACAGAAGCTTCCTGAGGAAACCTAGCTTTCCCCCTTCCATTCTATAGCTCCCAATATCTCCCAGTACTCACAAGGTTTTCTGCAAGAAAAGTACTCTAAAGTTCAAGTTTAAACTCACTTTGTCTCTGATTGGAAGAGATTTCCAGCATAGCCACACATATTACAGTGCAGAGGAAGGTGTTACTGCAGGTGGAAGACGTCCAGGCAAGGTCAGGCTGGAGGCACGTCTGTGCAGGAGAACAGGAGTACTTGTCCCCAGTCTTCTACTCCCAGGTGCTCTGGAGAATGCTCTGCAACTTTCACAAGTGAGTTGTGATTTAAAAAAAAAAAAAAAAAAAAAAAAAAAAACCTGCCCCTTTTGCCATGGCCTCAACAGGGGCATTATGGTGTCCAAGAAAGGACAGTTCTTTATTGTGCAGAAATATCCTCTGTAAGGCCAAACATTTGCATCTCTGGACTCGCCAGTCATTGTTGTAACAACAAAACTTGTATTCCAAATGCCAAAGGGAGGTTAATAACTCCCACAATTGAGCACAGCTGCTAAGCTAGGAGCTCAAACTGCCAGAACAAAATTACCCTTGGTGTTGATCTTAGATATGGATTCATGCGAATTCAGGAGAGTAGACATCTTGGAAGATCAAAAAAGCCATTCCACACCTGCTTATCAATGCCTGAGACACAATCCCGAATTCTCTCACCCTACTGTCTTAGTTAACACAAGAAAATAGGCCAAAATATAAATACAACTCAGAAAGGTAACACAATGATTTCACCTCTGTCACCTTTAGGTATTATCTCAGTAACTCTCAAAGTTTAATATGCATAAGAATCATCTGGAGAACTTGTTAAAAAAATTCAGATTCCTCAGTCTCACTCCTAGAGTTGGAAGCTTTGCAGTAAGACCCAAAGCTTCCAACTCTAGGAGTGAGGCTCAGGAATCAATAAGAACTCCAGGTGATTCTAATGAAAGTTATCCTATGGGCACATATCAAGAACCATTACATTGGTATTCAAATTAAACAAATTGGTTTCAATAATAATTATCAATAATTCTCATTTATTGAGTAATTTGTTCTCATAAGGGAGATCGATGTTATTACCTCTTTGGTGCTGAAATTGAAATTCAGATATATCTGACTGTAAAGCCACTCTCAGCAATTATACTGACTGAAATATTCATAAAATTGGGGATGGCAAGAGGACAGGAGTTTGAGTGTGTAAGGGCTCCAAGAGGCTTCAGAGAAGAGAAACAAGCAGTACCAGAAACAAATTTGGCTCAACTTAAACTCTTACAATTAGCTTTCTTTACCTCAAACTGTGAAAAACTAAAGAGGAGCTATGAGCAGGGAAGATTTTATGACCTTTTTTTGGTTGAATATAAATGCAACTTCAGGGCAACCTTGGCTTGTTATATAATTAGTTTCTTTGGATAGATGCAGTAATTAAACCCCCTGGAAAGGGTCTGTGGGATTCCAAAATGAAGTGAGGCATAATATAGCAAGACCACTGCATGGTTTCAGAAGGTTTTTTTTTTTTTTTTTTTTTTTTTGCATATTTTCCAAGAGGAGTAAGAGAAAGCAAGACTGTCAAATTATGTCGCAAGCAGAAATTCAATCATAATCTTCTTTTATCTGGTTCGGGACTCTTCTGAGGCACCAAAGCATTGTCTATGCATTTATCTATACCAGGATTAGAATAACTCTGTGCATCTTTAAAGTTGACCTCTTCCATTGCATACCAGTTAAGTAGGCAAAACATTCCTTTCCTACTTGTTAGACTTGGTTTATATTAAAATAATCACTAATATTTACTGAGCATTTATGTGTCAGGTGCTCTGCCCAATGCCCAATATGTAATATCTCCCTTAATCCTAACAATATCCAATAAAGCTTCCATTTTTATGGGTGAGAAAAATAAGTTTGATAGAAGTGAGTAATTAGTACAAGGCCTCATGGCTACCCCTAATCTTTAGAATTGGGACCCTGACCTGTCAGACTCTGGAGCTCTGGTGGTTAACTACCGCATGATACTGCCTCCTGGTAGGAGGCTCTGGAAATACCAATGGGAGGGGATGGACTGGGAGCTGCAGCGTAGCATTGAAGTTGCAAAGGCAGGTGTCAAATACAGCCTCAGTATCTGAGCCTAATTTGTGGCCTCCTAAGATTCTCTACAAAATATTTCCCAGTGGGAAAGCTCCCAAAGCAGTAAGCCAACAAATGTTATATTCTGTTCCATACCCAGCTGGCAAATTAGCAGGTTTCTTCTATCCATATGATATGGCCTGCTCTCACGAGGATTCTTAGTTGAAGGAGGCAAAATCTCACCTTGATACAGCCTAAAACAAAAGGAATTTATTTAAAGAACGTTGATTGCTAGAGTTTGATATTGAATATCCCCCAAAGGCCCATGTGTTCAAGCTTTGGTCCCTACAGTGGTAAAATCTTCACAATGTAGAGCCTTGTGGGCCATCTTTAAGTCATTGGGTGTGTGCCCCTGAAGGAGATTGTGGAACCTCAGCCCCCTCCTCTACCCTCTTTGCTTCCTGGCCACAAGGTGACCAGTTTTGGTGCACCATGTGCTCCTGCCATGGTGTGCTGCTTCACCACAGCCTCAAAGGAATGGGGCCAACCAATCCTGGATTTGAACCTCCAAAATTAAGAATCGATATAAACTTTCCTCTTCATAAGTTGATTATTGCAGATATTTGACTATAAGAATGGAATGCTGGCTAACAATTTGATCTTTCTCACATAACCAAACTCTAGCACAGGCACAGAAACAATTGGGTCTCAAGCACTGTGGTAACCAGAGACATGAATATCATTAAAATATTAAAACTCCTCTAGTATCCACCAATGAGGGAGATTGATTCATCATCTTTCTTGCCCCAGCTCAAGAATCCCTAATATGACATTATATCATTCATTCAACTTAGGCCACATATCCAGCCCTTGATCAGCTGCCTGTGGCCAGCATATAAGTACAGTCACTGCAGACCACTGCCCGTGTGGAGGCTGTCTCAAGGAAGAAAAAAATACCCTGAACCAGGTAATCACAGCTTTTCTTTCACTACACAGATTATTATAATTGATTCTTTAACATTAAGGAGCTCAGATTTCATTTAGAAAAGTTTTATCATTTATACTGGGGCCTCACTCCGATTATTATTAAACAAAAAAAATTAATAAACATTATAGGTTCTCAAGGGAGGGCCACTTTCCTGGCTGCTCTGTGGTATAAAACTAATAAAGCAGACAGGCAGCTTCTCAACAAAGTGGGGGGGGGGGTGAAGGAAAGGTGGGGAGCTTTACCACAATTTAAAACTGGACATTCAAAGCAGATCATGGACTCAGGAGATTGGATATAACAAAATAAGGAAGAAATCCCCAGTGCCACAGCCACTACTGCACCTGGAGTCACCAGCCAGAATGGTCCATCCACAAGCAAAGTAGAGGAATGAGGGAATTAAAGGAACCCACATTTTTAGGAGGCCAAGGGTGTCTGGGTATGGAGAGTTTAGAGATCAAAGACATTGCCCGACTAAGCTGAAAGGTGCAGTGCACAATATCCTTACGTGGGCAAGAAGCTGCATCTCTCCCAGCAGCATGTGGAGGACAGAGAAAGAAACCATTTTTGTAGCTGTGGCATGGGGGCCAGCAGCTGAGGGAACTGCCTGGAAAACATGAGTTTGGTCCAAAATACAGGCCTGGCAAACCCACACTGCTCAACATAGAGTGTGCCTAAGTGACCAGGGAAAATCAAACGTGGAGAGAGGTTTACAGAAGGGAATATTGGTTGTAGAACTCCCCCGCCCAGTTTTCCCTCTCTCCCTCCAATCTGGCTGCTTTCAGGATGGCTAGGGGAGATAAGGCTGGCCAGGAATTTAGAAAGTGGGGAGCAGGAGAGATTGAGTTTGTGGACTGAACCTGAGAACAGGAAATGTGGGGTCTGCAGGTGATGTATTGGACTAAGAATTGGCTCCTCCATCACACAAGTAGAAGCCAGAGGTGATCCCTGAGGTGCAGTTTTCCAGTGCAAACCAGCAATTACTGGGCCCTGGAGGTGTGCTGATTTTTAATCTTTAGACCAGTTGACCTTCAACAAAGAGCCTAGAGCACACCCAAGCCTAAACCCTATCTCCAGGAATTTGACCTATAAGATTACCTCTCTCACTTCAGCAATCCAGAGGGTGGAGCATCACGCTCCAGATGACCCCAAGTAACACTGCTGAGAAGAGAAGCTGAGAATCTTTTAACTCTGATGGAAACAGTTCTTTTACTTCTCATGGAGGTTCTCTCTCTCTCTCTCTCTCTCTCTCTCTCTCTCTCTCTCTCTCTCTGTTTGTGACCATAATGGTTTGTGGACATTTATACATACTCATATTTTTTGTCTCATTTTTGAAGGCAGTTATTTTTCATAGATCAGTTTTTTGAGTACTAGGATGTTTGATTATTATGTTTTGATTTTGTTTTGTATTCTTTTGTTTATATTTTTAATTTTTAAAAATTTTTATTTTTATTTATTTTTTCTCTCACCTATATGTTTCCCTTGATGCTCTTTCTCTCTTCTGCTAATGGCTAATCTCTATTGTTCCCTCTTTCACTCTTCATTTAATTTTTTACTTCTATCTTCTCTCCTTCTCCCTCATAATCATCACATTTTATATCACTTCTGTTCTCTCCCTATTCACCATTCAAAATTGTAAACACTTTTTCAAACTTACTGTTTTTATTGTAGGAAATAACTGATCTTATCATTTCTGTTTATTGTGAAAATTAACATTGTAGATGTCACAGCAGTAACTATTTGTTTTAATGGTGTATATTTTTTGCATTGGTTGTTATTATTTGTCTCCCCCTAAATTGTGAGCCACTAGAACCTTTAGAGACACAATAAGTCCACAGGGTAGAAATTCTACTGCCTCAGATCCATACTGTTAGATGGATAAACACACAAACCACATGAAAAAGTGAGGGAACAAATCACCCCCAAACAAACCAAGGTACTCCAGTCACAGAATCCATTGATACCACAGTGGAAGAAATATCAGAAAAGGAGTTTAGAAGATACATAGTTAAACTGATCTGTGAGGTAAAGGACAATATAAGGAGTGAAATCAGAGAGAAAATACAGGAAGTGAAAGAACACTTCAGTAAAGAAATAGAGGTTCTGAAAAGAAATCAAGTACAAATCCTCAAAATGAAGGAAAAATTCAATTGAAAGCATCACCAATAGACTAGATCACTTAGAAGAGTTTCAGGCAAGAAAGACAAAATATACAATCTTGAAGACAAATTGACCATGGAGAAAAGATGTTATGAGACCATGAACAGAACTTCCAAGAAATATTGGCTAACCTGAAAAGACCAAATTTAAGATTTATCAGGATAGATGAAGGTTTGGAGATACAAACCAGAGGTATGCACAAACTTTTCAATAAAATAAAATCAGAAAATTTCCCAAACCTAAAGAATTATGTGGAAAATAAAATACAGGAGGCTTAGGCTTACAGGACCCCAAATATAAAAAATTACAGTAGACCCATATCAAGACACATTATTACAAAAATGCCTAATGTACAGAATAAGGAGAGAATTTCAAGGACTTCCAGAGAAAAACAACAGGTCACATTTAGAGAGAAATCAATCTGGATCTCAGCTGACTTCTCAACCCAGACCCTCAAAGCTAGGAAGCCTTGGAATAATATATACCAAGCTCTGAAAGAAAATGGATGCCAGCCAAGAATACTATGCCCAACAAAATTAAGCTTCAGAATTGATGATTAAATAAAAACCTTCCTTGATAAACAAGTTAAAAGAATTCACAACTAGAAAGCCTGCACTACAAAACACACTCAGTAAGATATTTCGTAAAGAAGACGTGAGAAATAAAAGTGAACACCAGCAAAGGGAGGGACTCTAGAGGAATAGTCCTGCAAAGGAGAAACTAATTCAAATTCAAAACCAGAAATAAATCAAAATGACAGGGAATAAAAATCATATCTTAATAATAACATTGAATGTAAATGGCCTAAACTCATCAATCAAAAGACATAGACTGGCAGATTGCATTAAAAAACAAGACCCAGGCTATGGCCCATCCTGCAGCCCTACAGACCTGCCATAGCCACCAGCTTCCTTTAACCCAATATCCTCACTGCAGGCTCTGAGCTCCACCATGGCTGATATGGAAGAGGGTGATGAGTCCTGCACCTTGTCATGCCACTCTAGGAGTGCAGGCTCCAAGTCAGGGGGCAACAAAATGTTCTTGCTCAAGAAGTGGAATGCAGTGGCCATGTGGAGCTGGGACATGGAGTGTGATATGTGAGCCATCTGCAGGGTCCAGGTGATGGATGCCTGTCTTCAAAGTCAAACTGAAAACAAACAAGAGGATTGTGTTGTGGTCTGGGGAGAGTGTAATCATTCCTTCCACCACTGCTGCACATCCCTGTGGGTGAAACAGAACAATCACTGCCCTCTCTGCCAGCAGGACTGCCTGGTCCAAAGAAACAGCAAGGGTAAAAGGCTTTCTTGGTGCAGCTGTTCACAGCCCTGGTAGATCATGCTGCCAAGTACCTAGAAAAGGCTAGAATGCTCCAGAGAACTGATTCTTCAGATACGAGTCACCGGATCTGTGGTCCTTTGGGACTCATCAAAGGCATGGTTTAGCATTTTGACAGTATTAACTTTTAAAATTCTCTACAATTAAGAAGATAATCTATTAAAGATGGTCTTTCCTACCTCTGTGGTATGTGACACACATGTTTCTTAAAAGTGCTGAAAAGGAGAGAATTCCAGGTGGGATGAAATTTATAATTTACCTATCTATATACAAGGGACTATGGAAACAGTTCCATTCACAGCAGAGATTTTTGCATGCTTCTGCTTGACCAGTTAAAAAAAGAGAGTGCAATTTAAAACTCAACTCTTATCCTCAATTTGTTGCTAATTTTTTTTTGTAGAAAGCAGGAACAATTCATGACATCCTTATTTGATATAATGATAATTTTTATTTTGGACCAGTGAACAGGGTAAATAAAATCTAGCTTTCAGACAAATGGAATTTTGATTGCCTTTGAAGTTATTCTCTTATCTTTGACTCATGAAGAAAACCAGAATCTATACTTATCTCCCACTTAAATAATTGAGTGTTAAAGGACAGAGATATTTTCTAGTTCAGGTCAGATTATGTTGTTATTGTATGTTTTAGGCAAAATACTAATGAAGGGAAACTGTTTACCAGTGTAGCATTGGATTAAAAAGTTAGTCACACAGAGTTTTAATAAATTACTTAACTCTGTTTTAAAAAAAAAAAAAAAAAAAAACAAGACCAACAATATGCTGTCTCCAAGAGATTCACCTCATAGGCAAAGACATCCACAGACTGAAGGTAAAAGGATCAGGAAAAAACATATCATTCACATGTATCTTGTAAACAAGCAGAGGTTTCTATCCTCATATTAGATAAAGTGAACTTCAAGCCAAAGTTAATAATAAGGGGAAAAGGAGGACATTTCATACTGCTTAAGGGAATTATACATCAAGACATAAGAATCATAAATATTTATTCCCCAAACAATGGAAGATCTATGCACATCAAACAAACCCTTCTCAGTATCAAGAAGCAAATAGGCCAAAACACAATAATACTGGGTGACTTTAACACACCTCCCTCACCACTGGAAAGATCCTCCAAACAAAAACTAAGTAAAGAAGCTATAGAACTAAAAACTACAATTAATAATTTACACTATCCTAAATGCATGATTAAAGATCTGAATGGTACTTATATACTTTGTATACAAGCAGTTGTATGTAAAAAGATGATATACTTGTGCATTATGAATAAGTAAATAAATAATCTAAAAAAAATTAAAAAAAATTTTAGACTTAACAGACATATGTAGAATATTTCATCTATCGGTGACTGAACACACTTTCTTCTCAGCAGCACATGGATTCTTCTCTAAAACAGACTACATCTTAGATCACAATGCAACTCTAAGCAAATACAAAAAAAATAGAGATAATACCTTGCATTCTATCAGATCAAAATGGAATGAAATTAGAAATAAACAATAAAATAAAAATAGAAGCTATTCTAACACCTGGAGACAAATAATACACTATTGAATGACCAATAGATAGCTAAAGAAATCAGGGATGAAATAAAAAATATACTTAGCGGTAAATGAGAATAATGAGACAATGTATCAAAATCAGTGGGACACTATGAAGGCAGTGCTAACAGGAAAGTTCATTGCATTGAGCTCATTCATTAAAAGAATAAAAAGTCAACAAATAAATGACCTAACATTACATCTCATAGCTCTAGAAAAAGAAGAACAAAGCAATACCAAAAGTAGTAGAAACAGGAAATAATTAAAATCAGAGCTAAAATCAATGACATTGAAACAAAAATATCAAAAAAAAATCCAACAAAACAAAAAGTTGGTTCTTTGAAAAAAATAAATAAAATTAATAAACCCTTAGCCATGCTAAGGAAAAGAAATAGAAAGCTCAAATTACTAAAATTCACAATGTAAGGAAATATCACAATGGACACTACTGAAATGCAGATGATAATCAGAAACTACTTTGAATAATAAAAACTATTATTATTAATAGAAACTATTTTTATGCACCTCAGGCAGAGCATTAATCTCCAAGATATACAAAGAACTCAAAAAAACAACACCAAAAAACAAAAACAAATAACCCAATCAATAAATGGGCAAAGGAACTGAACACACACTTCATATTAAGAAATATGATTAGTCAGCAAATATATGAAAAACGTGCAACATCACTCACAATTAGATAAATGCAAATTAAAACTATGCTGAGATTTCATCTCACTCTAGTCAGAATGGCAATTATGAAGAATACAAGCAACATTGTTGGCAAGGATGTGGGGAAAAGGTTCACTCATACACTGCTGGTGGGACTACAAATTGGTGCAACCACTCTGGAAAGCAGTATGGAGATTCCTCAGAAAACTTGAAATGAAAAATCCATTTGGCCCAGTTATTCCTCTCCTTGGTATATACCCAAAGGACTTAAAATTAGCATATTATAGTGACACAGCCACATCAATGTTTATAGCAGCTCAATTCACAATAGATAAGTTATGGAACCAACCTAGGTGCCCTTCAACAGATGAATGGATAAAGAAAATATGGTACATATACAAAATGGAATATTACTCAGCCATAAAGAAGAATGAAATTATGGCACTTACCAGTAAATGGATGGAACTGGAGATTATCATGCTAAGTGAAATAAGCCAATCCCCCCAAAAAATCCAAGGCCAAATGTTTGTCCCTGATATGCAAATGCTGACTCACAATAGTGAGGGTCCGGGGTGGGGAGTTGAGGGAGGAGTAAAGGTTCACCAGATTAGACAAGGAGGAGTGGGGGGAAGTGAGGACAGATGGAAATGGAAACAACAGTAGAATTAATCAGACATAACGTTCATATGTTCATATATGAATGCACATCAGTGTAACTCCTTATCATGTACAACCACAAAAATGGGAAGTTATACTCCATGTATGTATGATATGTCAAAATACATTCTACTGTCATGTATAACTAAAAATAACAAGTAAAAATATTTTTTTAAAAAGAACACAAAACAGCAAAAAAATAAAAATAAAAAAATAAAAACTCTAATGGTGTACCAATGCCAGAAAAGCCACCATGTGCTTCCTGTCTGGCCTTCAATTCTCTCTAGTTGAAGTGACAGAGTCTCTCTTCTCTATAACTCAAAAGTACATTAACATGTGGGCTTCCTGGATGTTTTATCAACACAGTGATTCAAGACAAAGTTTATCTTGGCATATGATCATTTGCATTATTCATGTTATAATTATTAACATAGTCAATTTAATCTATGGTAACCATACCTGGAAACTTCCTTCAGTCCCAAGCAAGTGTTGGTTATATTATGGACCTAACCATTCTAAAACAAAATAAAAAGTTATAAATGGGAGAGGAAAGCTGAATGGGTTAGGTAACAACATCTATTTCCAAAATAAGAGATATTTGGACCAAGTATGTGGCCAAAGAAGGAATTAACAATAATTGATAATGCTTATTCATCTTTCGTGGATCACTTACGCATCAAATGATCTGAAGAGCTTTCCCTAACCTTGACTCTGGGTCAGGTCCATTTCTCATATGGTGTTTTATGGCTCATCCCTTACTACATTACAATTGCTTCTTGAATTGTCTGTATACCCCACTGGACCATAGGCCATGTATTTAGGCCTTGGTTTAGCAAGGGTCATATATATAAATAATTCACCAATATATCCCAGTGCTTAACAAAATTCCTGGCACATACAAATCATTTATAAATATCCATTAAGTAAGTAAACCATATAAAGTTAATGTAACTCAACTCAGGCAAGAAATAACATAATCCTGGTGACAGCAGGAGTCCCATTTCCAAGCTTCTGCTCTCCTAGGAAACCTTCCCTTATCCATGAATATTATAGGATAATTGAGCAACAGTGAAATGAGTCTGCTGTTCATCCCATGTTATGAAAGACAGCAGATTGACAAGGTAGACCTGAGAAGCCTTGGGTGAGCTGGCATCTTTGTAACATCTTTGGGGCCTCTAATTAATTGGGCTCATAGCTTTCTCCTTTCAAACTGCCACATCAAGGAATTAATATATTCTAATCTTTTACTTAATTAAAATGTCTCGTCCCTCCTTTGCCCCATGACCTCACAGTACCTGAGAGACACAACAGTCCTAAGAAGATGTCCTAATGTAATAATAACTTTTCAGAGCAAGTGGATTGCCATAATCCCATGGGCAGAGAGGGGGCAAAAGACTGCTTGTTAATGTCAAACAGGAAAGTCATCAAAATTCCTTTTTTTTTTTTTCTGTCTTCCATAGAAATAGCCCACTGCTAACCACAAAGTTTTGCAAGATATTCTTTAGTTTCTTGAAAATGTGTTATCCACCCCCGCACCCCCCCACACTGGCAGCTCTAGCTAAAATAATCCCAATTCTCTTAACCTTTCTTTAGAAGGTCTGTTTAATCAATTTTTATTGCCTTCCTCTGGGCACTCTCTGAGTTTGTTAGATTTCATTCAATCCTGAATTGGACAAAGTACTTTAATAAGTGTGGCCTCCCACTGCTCCAGGCGCGGGCAGGGGCAAGATCCTGATGGGGCACCGGCATGAGGTGGTGTGAGTGAAAGCACTTTATGAACTCTTGTGCAGCACCTAAAGGAAAGAGATGATGACAAGGCTGCACATCTTGATCTGAGCTCCGGAAAAAATCGCTCTATCATTTATTCACCTGTGCCTTCAACAGAAATGCATTGTGCAATCACCTCATGTCAGGTACAGTACTTGGCACTAAGGATACAATGGTAAATAAAATATGCCACTATTCTCTAGGGGGAAAAAATGGCATTGGTATGCCCCCTCCAAAAAAAAATTGTTCGTTGTGTGTCCAAAAGTATTTCAGATGTTTTTGGATGTATCATGTCATTCAAGCTTGTCATACAGCAAGCCCATAGGCAGATATTTAGTATATAGAAGAAGAAACTGAAGCACACTTCCCTAGAAGTGTGCTAAACTAACAAATGCATATGAATTTGGTCAAGTCAGAGTTTCATACCTCGAGTTGATGGC
The DNA here is from genome assembly GCA_025594165.1 of Tamias sibiricus. Classification (NCBI taxonomy): domain Eukaryota; kingdom Metazoa; phylum Chordata; class Mammalia; order Rodentia; family Sciuridae; genus Tamias; species Tamias sibiricus. Next base: position 133,757,245 of record CM046663.1, on the reverse strand, counting down.
TTCCTACCTGCTCAACCAGAATGATGTCTGTGCCTCAAGCATCCAGAGCCCACATGCTACTCCCAGTGGGGAAGTGCCTTCTAGACCCTCGTTCCATCTCTACTAGGAGGCATGTCAGGAATTCTCCCATACCACCACACTGAACACTCCCAGTGGATATCAGTCCCTGCCTTCAACAACCACAGTAACCTGCTTACAGGTCTTGTGTCCAACTCTGGAGAAATACACATTTAAGTTAAAAAGCTGGACTCTAACTTGCAGAGGTATTTGTGAGTCTCTGAACATGCTGCCAGACCTCCCTGTGTCTAATTTTCCCCATTTGGAAATGGAGATAATTGTACCTACCTCACTTGCAATATTCAGATCTTGAGTGGTGAACAAAGGCCATGTATTAAGGTGGCACTATTAAAAGTTGGTGGAACCCTCAGGCAGTGGGGGCCCAGTGGGAGGTCCTTAGGTCACTGAGGGTGTCCCCCTAAAAGGAATTGTTAGGCCCTGGCCCCTTTCTCCTCTTTGCCTCCTGGCCATGAGGTGGGTGGCTTTGTTGTACTACACATTCCCCCGATGATGTGCTGCCTCACCACAGGCTCAAATCCGTGGGACAAATCAATCCTGATCTGAAATCTCCAAAACTGTGAGCCAAAGCAGTTAATTATCTCAGGTATTTTGTTATAGTGACAGAAAGCTGACTAACACATCACTCTGCCATTGTGATGACTAATAAAAATGTTTCATGCAATGCCTCAGTGTTCAGTAAGTGTTTAGCTGTCAGTAGTGGTATTGCTGCTGCTGCTGCTACTACTACTACTGTTATGACAGCACTAGTAAATCAGACAAACTAAAACCTCTTAATATTTTTCTGAGTAACTCCAGAGATATTTGGCATCACTCTCTAAGAGAGGCTATTTCAAAGGCTTATTTCCTTTAAGGATTTTGTCTGAATTTGGGTAAGCAGACACTGGAGCCTCATGGTCCAGACACCCACACGTAAATTCACTGAATGTGGCAGACTAGCCAGCTGTTGATTATTGCTTCCTTCTACACAACTAGTCTCTATTTCCCAGCTTCTTCCAAAGTTAGCTTGTTAGTTGTAACCATGTGACTCAGCTCTTCAGTAGAATGGGGTAGGCAGTAAGTTTATGATTCTTACAGTACCAGCATTATAAAACCCTCCCACACACCATTCTTAATTCTCTATATTAGTTATTTATTGCTGTAAAACAAATTATTCTGACACTCACCAGCTTAAAATAGCAAACACTTATTCTCACCTAGAATTTCTAGGGGTCAGGAATTTGGGAATGATTTTCCCGGGTGATTTAGGCTCCGAGTCCATTGTGGGGTTGTGGTTAGGCCGTTAACTGGTGCTGCAGTCATCTGAAGGCTTTGCTGAGACTGGAGGTTCCCCTTCTGAGCTGCAGCATTCATGTGGCTGTCAGCCAGAGGCCTCATTCCCTTACTGGCAATTAACAAAGACTTCCGCTCCTCACCACAGAGCCCTCTCTCTCCACATGGCCACCTGAGTGTCCTTGTGACGTGGCTGCTGGCTTCCCCCAAAGTAAGAAACCTGAGAGAGAGAGAGAGAATAAGAGCAAGCAAGAGAGAAAGAGAGAGAACTGAAGCAAGAATCTTTTATGATCTGGTCTCCAAAGGTCATACTTCCATTTTTATCTGTTCATTAGAAGCAAGTACAGTCTCCCTCAAAGGAAGGGACTAAGGTTCACCTCCTTGAGCACCTATGAAGTATGCATACATAAAAAGAACACAGATCATAGTGGGGATTTTTAAGCCATTGTGTTCTCTTTCATCATCTTCCAGATGAATGAAGAGAACTACAAGGGGCTATAATAGGGTGGAACTACAAGACAAAAGGAGCCCGAGTTCTTGAATGACCTTCTGGAGCAGAGTCTTCCTGCCCTCCACTTATCCTGTGATGGGAGAGAGAAATCAACTTGTTAAAGCTCTGAGCTTAGGGGAGTTTTACTACAGCAATTAGCCTTCCCTGACTAATTCCCTACATTATAAAGCATGAATCCCATTTGCTTTTCAGTAATATTTTGACAAAAATATTTCAAGGTACACAAGCATTAGCTAATTACTGTGTGTGTGAAATTAAAATGCAGAGCAAGATTTTTCAAAATACAAATATCTAGGTTATATTTATTGCCCTTCTTGCTATTGGGAAACCAGCCTTTCCTTTCTTGTTCACAAAGAACCAGAGGATAGAGCTTTCAACTTGCATTCTTTCACTCATGATACCCAAGTTCCCAGGTCTTAAGGTCATATTGGTCTGCAGCTTTTCCCACCGTGTCCAATTTCTGCATTCTCAACCTGGGTCTTACTGAGAAATAGCCCCAAAGGTTTCAGTTCAAATGACTTCAAAGCTCTATATGTTCTTTACATGAGCTTTAGAAGAAAGACACATATTGGTTCCTAGAGTGACTTTCCCAATAAAGAGAAGATTTTCCTGCATTGAGCTACTCTGCTCTGTTCTCTACCTACCCTTTGAAGTGAAAGCTTGTAGAAATCTTAGTTGCTTCAAACCTGGATTTGCAACTTTCAAACTATGGCTCCCTTAATTTACTGATTTTTGCGGACTTAAAAACCTGCCTTTGATTTTTTCAGAAAGATAGTTGTACACTTTTATCAAAGCATTTTTTTAATGTGTGACGAGAAAATAACACCATTATCCAACAGACAAATGAAAGTGGTTTTTGCATAATTCCAAAGTAAAAAGTCTTTATCTTTGGGATAGATCATATTAATGGCAGTCCCACACCCTTCTCTATCCATTCCTTTAGCCACATGGATCAGAGCCATCTATTACTAAAATGTAATAATTGATTATTATTTGAAACCATCAAGTTTAGGAATAGTTCGTTACCATGATAGCTATGAAATATAGAAATTAGTTTTGAGAAGCAGATTCTGCTATAACAAAAGCCTAAATTATTGGCTTTTGATCTAGACGGATCATGGAGGCTGGGACAATGGCAAGACGTCATTAAAGAAAGCTAGAAAGATGGTTAGAAAACTTTTAAGAGGCTAGAGACATGGTAGCATATATTATGTAGACATGAAACATTTGGTGAAACTGTCACTTCTGGTGAATGAGAAGATAGGAGGTATGTCTAATTAAACTTTTAAGCCTGTCCAAGTCGATCTCCAGACAGAACCATAAAAGCAGCAGCTGGTTGCTTTTACCTGTTTTTGATCGGGTACTACAGACAGAGATGAACTCAAGCAAGAACTAGCAAATTTGTAAACAGAACTAAGAGGGAACCTTGTCCAGAAACCCAAGGATCTGCTAATCTTAAAAAAAAATAAAATGTTTTCTCATATCTAGACTTTGCAAGTAGAAAGAGACTCTGAAATTAAGACAAATCCTGACAGCAAAGATCAACAGCACTGTCCTCAAGGTAAATATCAAATTAAAAGTTTGTTTGCACATCTCTTGATAAAACCTCTGGAAGAAATAAAGCATCTTAGCTGCACAAAAGGGCTTCTCCAAAGCCAAAGGGGGAGGTCCTCAGCAACCAGCTATGTTGAGAATAGAAATAATTAAGTGTAGGGAGGAAAACCTAACTCAAGAAAGAATTGTTGGTGTAGTCTTTGGCACACAGAGTGAACTCAAATATATAGAAAACACACAAATATACTGAGGGCTGTTGGTGGAAGCATTGCTGGCCTGAGCTCTAAGAGACTGTCCCCCGCTGGAGTTGTGAAAACGTCTGTGTGTCCCCACATTTCTTTGGACAGGAAGAGGCACAAATTTAGCAGAAGGATATATTCCAATTCCATTTTGGAAAGTGGCAAACAGGTTTGTGGAAAATGAAAGGTACCTGTGAAGGGGAAGCCAAGAGCTACAGAGAGCAAAAGAACTGGAGCCACACTGAGGGAGCAGAAGCAAGCGAGATCTAGGAATATCACACATACACACACTCTGAGAGTGGGAAGACCTGCAACATTTGCCAGTAACTTCTGTGTGCCCCCATTCTTTCCCTTTGGGGATGGGTGAATTTATTGCACACTCAGTGTATTCACTCTTGTGTGTTACATGTTAAAGGATCCATAGATCTTTGAATTAAGAGGACTCTCATCTAGATCTGAGGTAGACCATAATATCCAGAGATTTGAGCTTGTTGATGTGACTGAATAAGACTTTTTGTAGGTCCTGGGATGAGTGGGGGGAGCATCACATTTTATACAGAGTAGGGACATTAGTAATTGTGTTAGATTACAATAATAACCCCAAGGCTGATTCACTCTACCTTCTATACCCACCCTTTACCATTGTGACTTTAAAGTTCCTCCTTGAAGTTTCCCATGTCCTGCTTTGGCCAATATAATGAAGTATAAAAGATCCATGCCAGTTCCAAGCAACCTCAAAAAACTGCAAATTCCTACTTGCTCCCTTGTGTCTCTGGCACTACCAGGAGAGAATCATGCCTAGGCTGATCTGAAGGTCCAAGGAGAAAATGAAAAACATGTTGAATAAAGCAGCCTTCCCCCTTCCTCTAAGCCCAGGCTAAATCATACAGCTCCCAGTTGACCTGAAGATTCATGAAAAATAATTATTGTTTTAGGTCACTGAGCATTGGGGCAGTTTTTTTCATATCAATAGCTACCTGATACAAACTTTAAGGCAATAGTTCTCAAATTTTAATGTGGATAAAAATTATCATGCATGCTTTCCTGGGTCAAGATCTCCAGACACATACCCCGAAACAAGAATCATATGCAAGTGGTGAATAAGAAATACTCCCAGGACAAACCAGTAAGGGAATAGAGGAAGTAGGATTGAGGGAAGGTAGTATAATAGATGCTGTTGGTAACTGTATTACTCAGAGTTCTCCAATAGAAACAAAAATAAAAAATATGTGTGTGTGCATGCACACACATGTGTTTGTCTATACACAAAAGTGGGGATTTGTTTTAAGGACTCAGCTCATGAGATTATGGGCTGGGCAAGTCCAAAATTTGCAGCACAGACATCAGGCTGGATACCCACCCACAAAAATGCTGATTTTTCATCTATTGTCTGGAAGCAGTCCAGAGGCAGAATTTTTTCTTCCTCAGAGGTTCTTGGTCTGTCCTCTTCAGCCCTACAACTGACTGGAGAGACCCACCCTCATTAAAAAAGGTAGTCTGCTTTATTCAAAATCTACTGATTTTAAAATTAATTGAATCTTAAATAAAAAAAATCACAGACTGATTTTTTTAAATTTATTTTTATTCTAATTTGTTATACATGTTAGCAGAGTACATTTCATTCCATATTACATATAAAGAGCACAATTCTTCAAGTTGCTGGTTTTACACACAGTGTTTTTTTACAACAATCGTGTCTTCATACATGTATTCTCCTCTCCCGGTAACCAATGAGCAATGGCTGAGTGAGACTCTGTTGTGGCATTCATCTGTCACAGGTCCCTGGTAAAACCAGGCTGAAGCAAATCTACAACCACACCACTTCCTCAGAGAACTTCCTCATTAAATCAGTTGAACAAGAATCTCTGTATTCACCTTTGTTGCCAAGAAATCTTACAAGCAAGGATGTGATTGGGGCAGTGATATGGGGATGTCTCCAGTCTGAGCCTTCAGGAAACATCTGGAATATAGGTTACATCTCGGATCTTCTCTCCCACTTAGGCCATGGCTTTCATCCTCCATTACCAGTCTGCATTGGTAAGGGGGAAGAGAGCTTTGTAAACCCGTAAGTATCCCTCCTATTCCCCACCCCACACTGAAAGCAAGTTGCAGATGGAATCAATTGGAAGTAAAAACACAGCACAAAGTCAAAGGCAGGACTCGGAGGCAGTAAAAAGGATTGATGAGGATGTGGCTGCAGGCCAGCCAGAGCACTGACAGCTGCTACACAGGCTTACTTCAAATGCATATTCCTGGGCTTTGTCCCTATAACTCAAAGTCAGGATTTCCAAAACAGTGCCAAGAATCTCCTTTAGTAACAAGTATCCCAAGGATTCTGATATAATTGTCCCAATACTTTGGAGATTATTGTTTTTAGGATTAGGGCAAATGGTTGTGGTGTCCAGTTGCCAGCCACAAAACCAGGTGATTAAAATACAGTAAAGATACAGAAATAGCAGTGATTTTTGGAAATTCTTGCCTGTCTTCTATATTTTCATACTTACCACGTCTTACTGTCTCCCTTAACAATAGATGTCTAACTATAATAAGCTACTTGGAAGCCAGTAATTGTCACTGATTGTCAACATCCAAACTGATGGTTGCTATGACAAAATACCTGAGATAATGAAAAGAAAATTATCAAACAGAAAGATTTCTCTTGGCTCACAGTGTCAGAAATTTCTTTCCATGGTCTCTTGGCCCTGTTGGTTTGGGCCTGTGGCAGCACAGTACATCATGACTAGAACACATGGCAGAGGAGGAATATTCACCTCATGATGATCTGTAAGCAAAGAGAAAAAGAAAGGGGCCAATATCTCCTTCAAGGACACACCCCCATGACATAACTTCCTTCTACTAAGCCCTATCTCCTAAAAGTTCCACCACCTCCCAATAGTGCCACAGAATAGGAGCCAAACCTCAAATCTTGAATTCCTTTGGGGGACATTCAAAGATCCAAACTACAGTAATGGCAAAGGAAATTTCTTGTTATATAAAGTACTAAACTAATGCTATATTGACTTCATCCCAAACAACTCAAAAATAGATGCTGTTTTTTATACAAGCCTCTTCACCTTTCTGAGAGCTGTTTTAAAAAGAAAACAAAATGTTGGAGCTGTGCTGCACTTAACTTCTTACCATAGGCAATTACAGCACTATGTTCCAAATACAAGCTGATCTTCCTGCTTAAGAGGAGGAACCTCCATCTATACTTGGAGTGATAGAGAGATAAAAAGAAAACCAAGGACATAACATGTAAAAAAGAGAGAGAGAGAAAAAAAAAACTGTTCACTCGTTCACTTATTCACTTATTGCTTCATTCAATGCACTTTTTACCAGGTACTGTGCTGGGGGCTGGAGATAAAGTTATAGAGGAAAGAGGCATAACCTCTGTCCTCGCAGAGCAATGCAGGGACCAGCAGTGCCACTACAAGACCACCACTTCTACAGTCAGAGGACAGAGGGCTGTGGGAGGACCTAGAGGCACTGCTACTCAGGAAGACTTCTTGAAGGACAAGTTATCTAAGCGGAGACCTAAAATAACCAAGAAGTTGATGATGACAAGATCCTGAGGAGAAGCTGGTGTGTGGAAGAACGCAGCCAAGAAGATGGTCAGAGAAGACTGAAGCAATAACACTCTCAACTGTCTAAGGCAGTTTCTTCACAAAAAGAATTGACACTCATTGGTGAAGAATCAATGGGTGCTTCCTATGACACAAAGGCTGGTTCTAGAAGGCTCTGAGAAACCTGTATCTTGGACTATTGTAAGAAGTACTCAGTCTCCAATGACAGCCTCCTTGGAGCAACAGAGATTTGTTTCTCACAAACCTGACACATTCCCCTGGTGGCAGCCTCTCCTATGGAGAATATGGAGGCCATGACATCCCTTTCTCCTCCTTCTACTGATCCATGTAGAGGTTGCTCATTCTGCCACAGAGGCCTGCAAAACATCTTATAAGTCTTGAGGAAGGAAGTAGGAGGACTTGCAAACTTGGGTGGAATTTATATATATTCCAACTTAGAGTTGAGAGTGGAGAATTTGGATGAGAAAGGAAAAATAATTTTTAGGGATAGGTTCACGCTCATCTACTTTTTTGCCATGTGAGGACCAGCATTCCTCCCCTCCGGAGGACTCAAGATTCAAAGTACCATCTTGGAAGTGGAGAGTGAGCCCTCACTGGATACCAAATCTGCTACTGATCTTGGATTTCCTGTTTTCCAGAACTATGAGGAAATAAATTTCTATTCTGCATAAATTATCCAGTCCATGGCATTTTGTTACAACACCACAAATGAACTAAGGTGAGTACTGAGTGATCAGCAGGACAAAGTAAGCTGAATAGGAGTTAGGGAAAAGTTTAAGCCATGATATTAGTAAATATTTAACAACCAGCCCTTTGAGACAAAATTATTAATATAATATGTATTCATAAAAGTTTATATAAATTTTACTGATATAAATGATATACAGCTCTCAATTTACAAATAATGATAAAATATACACTTATTGTAAATTCCATATTGCCAATTCATTCTCACAGAATGTTTTGGTTAAATTTTGCTGAACTATGTACTTATATATTCAACCTATAGTTGCAAATGACAAATGACCAATTCTGACATGAGTTTTGGATGATATTTTCATTACATTAACAAGTAAGAGCAAAAGCCAAATAAAAGAGACATGTTGGAACGTTATTCATTTGTCAGTGACATGAGTGATTTCTTTGCTGAATTGGAAAATAGTTTTCAAATGCTATAAGGATACTCTCTCAATTTTTTATGCTATTCAAACTGTAATGGCTACAGACATGACACACTTTTGTCTGCATTATTTACATTTGTTCTATCACTTTCTTAAGTCTAGACATTCAACAAAATGAAAAAAATCAAACTCTGGCTTTTGTTGATTTTCATGTTGTAAATATTCCCACCATGGCCAATTTCTAGCTACCAATTTGATATAATGAACACAGAGTGGAGAAATACCCTTACAGGGTATTTACACCACAGAGGAACACAGAAATAAATAACCTTAAAAGTACAGATACTGAATACTACAGTGCAATAAAATGTAATAAAATAAAAATGGAATGTGGAAAGTGATGTTTTGAGTATTCATTATCTTTTGTTCACTTAATTAATTGCATGTTTGTATAATTTAATCTGTATTAATAGCTGTGTTTAACAATCAACCTACAAAATTCTTAGAAATTTAAGTCAATACAAGCTAACTCCAGTTTTTTTTTTTTTTTTTTTTTTTATCTATGGAAAACAAATAAAGGAAATCTAAGATTTTAGCTCAAAAAAGTAAATGTGACACTAGAGTAATTACTGATAGTTGGTGTGGTAGGACTGAGAACAACAAGGCCACCCAGTTCCTTGGTTGAGTTTAATCAGACTTTATAAGACTCACCAAGATCTGACCTGAGACTCACTTTCCAGTCTCATTTATTGACACTCCCTGTCTTGAACTTCATGCTCCTTCAACAACAAAGGGCTTGGATTTCTCAGCCCACATGATGTTTCTACCTCTCTCCCCTTATTCACTGCTTCCCCACTGTCAGAATAGCTTTCCCCCACCTCCAGACTCCATCCTCCACTTTTATGTAGCTAATACCTACTCAGAGTTATATGTACTCAAGTTTGAAGGCTCAGCTTAAATGTGACAACTCCTAGGAAACTTCTATCCTACCCCACCTCCCAAGCAAGGTCAGAACTGCCCCTAAGTATTTTTATGAAGTCTGTACCTCTGCTCTACACTTTCTTAGGACACTATATTGAAAACATCCCCTTTGAGTGAGTATGTATCCTTCTGAAAAATCATGGTGCTCCCAAGGAACACAGAAGGTACCCTAATTCATTTTCATATCATATAGTAGGACTCAATAAATATTTGTTGAACGAATTAGTGAATAAATGACAAGACAAACAGGCCCTTTTAAAGGGAAGAAAAAAGTAGCCCTGTATAAAAACAAGTCATATCTAAACCAGATGATGTACCCTTAGTAAATTCTATCAACATAAAGTAATAGCTGAATGTGGCCAACTACAAGCTTCATAGACATACCAAGGAAACAAAAGATGTATGTCAGTGGTGTGACCCATACCTCTGGCACAGAGACAAGATACAGGATATGGGAGTTCCATTCTGCAGAAAGTAGAGATTTTTTTCAATATTGGATCTCTGTGCTGTTGTTGGTACCATCCCTTTGAAGATAAGAGAATGAAAGAGCACAAGTAATGCAACAGCTAATTTTATCCAATTAAGAGAAGCTGAAAGAAAATGAGATTTTAATGGAGCCCTGGGGAAAAGCAACTCGTTATGTGTAAGAGGAGAGCAGTGAGTAGAGTTAGGCGGGTTTTGTCTTCAATAAGCAGAGAATAGATAGATATATAAACGCTAAGTAAGATATCACCAGAATGAGAAAAAGGAGAAGAGACTCGCAACTCCTATCTTAAGAGAACAGTGAAAAGTCACGTTTAACATTGATGGGAATTTGAGAAGTCTTCACTGAAACATTAATTGAATTGCATCTTGATGGATGAATAAATGTTCACTAGGCAAAAATAGAAAGAAAGGGTATTCCAAGCTCCAAAAATGGCAGAAGAGAATGTTCATCCAGGAAACAAAATCTGATGAGGGACCTGTTAATAAAGTGATTAGAAAACAATACTAGTTTAATAACAAAGCATATTGTGCACAAACCCTTGAAAAATCTTAAAGATTACAGTTTTCTTTCCTAAATGTTCAGTGATTATCTCTCAAGAATTTGAGTCTTCCTTCCCAACAGTAGTAGTCCCAAGGGCTCTTTGATTTTCAGACTCCATCCTCTTCTCTATTTTTGTGAAAGAATCAGATTTGCCCAGAAATTTGTTCCAATGCTTTGTTATCTCTTCCATTTTCAATAATTCCTCAAAGATTAAAAATATTTTACTAAATATTTCTAGCAAAGTCATCTCTGGTTTCTGCAAAAATCCTAGATACAAAATCAAAGCTAATGAGTTGGTGAACAACTAGCACTTTTGCCAAAAACAAACATGAACATATCCTACTCCTTCTCATTCTTTTGGAGAAGGAGAAGAAAGAAAAGGAGAAGGAGGAGAGACTGAGAGATATAGAGAAACAGAAATATGACTTTAGTTTTAAACCCCAATATCCATATTCCAAAAATATACAAGAAAATAAGGTTCTATGTAATTCACAGTTGAATTAATATATAAAAGCAAATACACAACTATGGTCTTTTTAAGGGAAAACTCTGCAGAAAGACATACCCTTTATTTAATTCAAGATTGATACAGAAATAAGTACCTCATCTTTTTAAATGATAGAATCCCTGGTAATTAGTATGAATATATTTTTCTAGCATAATAATAAAAAAAGCAGTTAGGGCCAGTCAACAGCTTTTGAAATGAAAAGGAGCCATTTTGCATTAATAGCTAGGTCATTTGAACAGCCACATGAGCAATACACTTTAGCAATTATATTCCACACAATGCTCACTTTATTCTTTTGGAAGAAAATAAGTTCTTTTCACTCTCCTCAAAAGAAGTTGGCCAGGTCTTAAAATAAAAATAAATATAAATGAAAATAATAAGATTCCCTATCAGAATGAGTAAATAAACATTCACAAATGAACACAGTCAAAAATTAAGTGCATATTAACCTCATGTTTCTCAATGAATGATGCATTGAATTGAGGATAGAGAATTCCTACAGGTTGACTTCTATTCAAGCTGTTCTAAGAGTGCCACAGCATGGTCAATGGATGCTTTCTTGGACTTGTTGGAGACATTAATCACAATAAGTAGGAGGAAATGTGGGAGAACATAGGAGCCTGACCACAGTGCCAGGAAGCTGAAGACCATGTCATTGCCCCAATCAGTCCAACAAATCTCTACTCATCCCCACATGGTGACAGAAAGCCAGGACTAAAAGTTTAATGAGATATGATTCCTGCTCATGGGGATTTTACAGTTGAGTATTTTAAATAATCTGAATTTTAAAAGATGACTAGACGAGTTCTATCAGACCTTCAAAGAAGAGCTAACACCAGTCTTCCTCAAATTACTTCATGAAATTAAAAGGGAGGGGACACTCCCAGATACATTCTAGGAAGCCAGAATAGCTCAGATACCAAAACCAGACAAAGACTCATCAAGAAAAGAAAACCAAAGACCAATATTCCTAATGAACATATATGAAAAAATCCTCAATAAAATATTACAAACTGCATTCAAAAACATCAATCTACCATGATCAAGTGAGTTTCATCCCAGGGATGCAAATTTGGTTCAACACAGGCAAATCAACAAATGTAATTCACCACATAAGTAGAATTAAGAACAAGAATCATATGATCATCTCAATAGATGCAGAAAAGGCCTTTGATAAAATCCAGCACCCATTCATATTAGAAACAGTAGAGAAACTAAGAATAGAAGAAACTTACCTCAACACTATAAAGACTATATATGACAAACCCAAAGCCAACATCATACTGAATGGTGAAAAGCTGAAAGCATTTTGTCTAAAATCAGAAACAAGACAAGGATATCTACTCTCACCACTTCTATTCAATATAGTTCTTGAAATTCTAGCCACAGCAAAAAAGCAAGAGAAGGAAATTAAAGAGATAAAAATAGGGGAAAAAATAAGTCATATTATCTCTGTTTGCTGATGACATGATCCTATATCTAGAAGATCCAAAAAACTCCACCAGAAGACTCTTAAAGCTGATAAAGAATTTAACAAAGTAGCAGGATACAAGATCTACATTCATAAATCAATAGCTTTCCTATACTCCATCCGTGATTCTGCTGAGAAAGAAATCCAGGGAAACTATCCAATTCATAATAACCTAAAAAATAAAGTAAGGGGCTGTGGTTGTGGCTCAGTGGTAGAGTGCTTGCCTAACATGTAAGAGGCACTGGGTTCAATCCTTGGCACCACATAAAAATGAATACATAAAATAAAGGTATAAAAAATGTTGTATCTTGTTAAAAAATAAAATAAAATACTTTGGAATTAACCAACCCAAGGAGGTAAAAGACCTCTGCAATGAAAAATATACAACACTGAACAAAAAAATTACAGAAGACTTTAGATGATGAAAAGACCTCCCCTGTTCTTGAAGGTAGAATTAATATTGTCCAAATGTCTACACTATCAAAAGCATTATACAGATTCAATGCAGTGTTCTTCAAAATACCAATGATATTCTTCATATAACTAGAAAAATCATTCCTAAAATTCATTTGGAAAAATAGGAGACCCAGAATAGTCAAAGCAATCCTGAGCAAAAAGAATGATGCTGGAGATATCACAATACCTGATCTCAAATTGTACCACAAAAGTATAGTAACAAAAACAGCATGGTATTGGCATCAAAATAGACATGAAGACCAATGGAATAGAATGGAAGACACAGAAACAAGCCCACATACTTAGTCATTTGATGCTTGACAAATTTGCCAAAAATACATGTTGGAGAAAAGATTGCTTTTTTAATAAATGGTGCTAGGAAAACTGTAAAACCATATGTAGAAGAAAGAAACTAGATCCTTATCTCTCACCCTCTTAAAAGTCAAATCAAAGTATATCAAAGACTTTGGTATTAGACCAGAAAACTCTGCACCTGCTAGACAAAAACATAGGGTCAACCCTCCAACATAATGGTGCACACACCAATTTCCTTACCCAGACACCTAAAGCTCAAGAAGTAAAACCAAGAATCAATAAATTGGATGGCATCAAATTAAAAAACTTCTGTGTTTGCCGCCTGCAGCAACGATACTGCGGGAAAGAATTCAGAGGCAGACTGGAAATGAATAGGTTCTTTATTCTTCCTTCTTCTAACTTCTCTCTCTGGCTTCAACAACCTCTCCAACTCCAACCACACCCTCTAGCCAACCTCACCCGGTTAAATACTTTTTGCCTTAACAAGTATACACGTGTTAACAGCTGAAACTTACAGGTGCATCATATAGTGTTCACGGGCATAGAAAGATTCTTAGATAAATGCATGAATACCAGGTGAAAATACTTAAACACCTCTTATGGCTCTCAGCTAGCCACCATCTTAGCTATCTCCTTATTAGGGCTCTTACATTTCCCCCCCTTTCGTTTTAAAAGAGGGAAAAATAGATGGGTGAGCTCTCACCACATCAGGATTGACTGTGCCTGTCGTAGGCGTCCACATGTGCAACCGGCATTCTTACCCATCATGGGATAATCAAGGCTGTGCCCTTGACTCCTGTCTTAGGTTGATATGTCGGCCACATGAGACTGCCCCATTATTGACTACCAGCCGTCCAATCATGAGGAGATGCTCCGGTTCTGAGGCAGCAAGCTTTTTGCTGACGAGCCAAGTTCCATAGCGTATCAAGTTCTTTAAACAAATCAGCTGCCCTAAGTTCCATTAAGTAAGAACTGAGTTCTCTAGACAAATACCCACAAGGCATTGTCCCATGCAATGTCCCAAACATCTTATAGTAGAAAGATTTATCAAACTGTCCACTTGCTAACACGTTGGTCTAGGAGGCCTCGTGCATGCAGAGCAGAGGCCACACTGCTGGTGAAGTTGTTTGATGCTTGAGCAGCAGGGATGCTTGTAGCAATTGCAATCCCTGCAGCTGTAGCAGCAACCATCTTTTTTATGTCTAGACAATGCCACCGACAAATCTTCAGGGCCCGCTACCTAGAAACTCAAGGATCAATCATTAGAGGAAAGGCAGTGCTATTCCAGCACTGAGTCAAGAAGCAAGTTGTCAAACTAAAAAAATAGAATTATTAGATCAGGTAACTGAAGTTGATCTCTGTTCACACACATTGCTGCTTGAGCTCCCATGAACATAAGCTGGCAAAATATCACATTCAGAACAGATTAAAGACTGAATATTTTTTCATGTATTTGTTGATTAATCGTGTATCTTCTTCTGAGAGGTGTCTTCTCAATTCCTTAGCCCATTTATTGATTGGGTTATTTGTTTTTTTTGGTGTAAAGTTTTTTGAGTTCTTTATATATTCTAGAAATTAGTGCTCTATCTGATGTGCATGTATTAAATATTTGTTCCCAATTAGTTGGCTCTCTATTCACCTCACTGATTGTTTCTTTTGCTGAGAAGAAGCTTTTTAGTTTAAATCTATCCCATTCATTAATTCTTGGTAGTAATTCTTGTGCTACAGGATTCTTATTAAGGAACTTGGGGCCTAATCCGACATGTTGGAAATTGGAGCTTACTTTTTCTTCTATTAGGTGTATTGTCTCTGGTCTAATTCCTAGGTCCTTGATTTACTTTGAATTGAGTTTTGTGCATGGTGAGAGATAAGGATTTAATTTCAATTTGTTGCATATGGATTTCCAGTTTTCTCAGCATCATTTGTTGAAGAGGCTATCCTTTCTCCACTGTACATTTTTGGCGCCTTTGTCTAATATAAGATAGCTGAAATTATATGTATTAGTCTCTGTGTCCTCAATTCTGTACCATTGGTACCATTGGTCCACCAGTCTGTTTTGGTGCCAATACCATGCTGTTTTTGTTACTATTACTCTATAGTATAATTTAAAGTCCGGTATGGTGATGCCCCCTGCTTCACTTTTCTTGCTCAGGATTGCTTTGGCTGTTCTGGGTCTCTTATTTTTCCAGATGAATTTCATGACTGCTATTTCTATTTCTTTGAAGAATGACATTGAAAAAAATGTTCAACATCGCTGGCAATTAGAGAAATGCAAATCAAAACTACTCTAAGATTTCATTTCACTTCAGTCAGAATGGCAGCTATCAAGAACACAAGCAACAATAAATGTTGGAGAGTATGTGGGGAAAAAGGCACACTCATACATTGCTGGTGGGACTGCAAAATGGTGCAACCATTATGGAAAGCAGTATGGAGATTTCTTGGAAAACTGGGAATGGAACCACCCTATGACCCAGCCAACCCACTCCTGGGTCTATTCCCAAAGGACATAAAACCAGCATATTACAGTGACACAGCTATCTCAATGTTTGTAGCTGCGCAATTCACAATAGCTAGGTTGTGGAACCAAGCTAGATGTCCCTCAGGAAATGAGTGGATTAAGAAAATGTGATATATAGGCACAATGGAATTTTACTCAGCAATAAAAGAAAATAAAATAATGGCATTTGCAGGTAAATGGATGAAGTTGGAAGACATAATGCCAAGTGAAGTTAGTCAGTCTCAAAAATCCAAGTACCAAATGTTTTCTCTGATATAAGGAGGCTAGTTCATAGTATTGTTGGATGGGGGTACATAGGAGGATTAGAGGAACACTAGAATCGTCAAAGGGAAGGGAGGGAGTAAGGGGGGAGGTAGGGGGACAAAAGAAGGAAAAAAAAAAAGGTGGTTAAATGAGATGGATATCATTTTCCTAAATGCATGATTGAAGACCTGAATTGTACGAATATACTTAGTATACAAACAGTTGTATGTAAAAAGATGCTAAATACATGCACTATGAGTTGTACATATTAAAAATTATAAAAATTTTAAAAAATGTAAACTAAAAAAAAAGAAAGACTGAGGGTATTTAGCTGACAAAATATTACATTTAAGATAAATTAAAGAAAAGCTAAGAGCATTTTAGAAAAATAATTTGTTAGCTGGAACTTTTGAGCCTCTGCATACACAGCAACCTTCCATAAATATACCTGTTGAAACAATTTAAATTAATCAGCTATTTAACAAATAAAGTTAATTACAAATAAACAATCCTATGACAAATACCAAAATATCAGGTTGAACAGTATTAGTCATATTCCTTGCTGAAGAGAAGTCCTAGAGATACTTAAAAATTAAGATTGAAGGTACCTTCATTTTTTAATTGTTTACCCAATTTGAATACTTTTTAAGTTAAATGAATTAAAGTTATTTGGATCCTTTTTTTTTAATAATATGAATTTTCATGAGCGCTTGGTTTTTGTTATTTGTGATGTCACATTGGACAGACACACAAACATAAAGTCATATATTTGTGACATCACATTTACATGAAATCTAGACAAGCGCACAGACATAAAGACCTATATAAAAAAAAAAAAAAATACAATTGTGTGCACACTAAAGAGAGATCTTCTCGTCCTGGCTGGGAATGAGACTTAAGTTGTGAATTTATTGAAGGAAAAAGTGTGCAGCTTAAAAGTTTCTTAGCTGAAAAAGCGAAGATTTACCCATCGTCTGAAAAGAGACAAACTCGCACAGGTGCATGGATTGATAACTCTTTTAAGGGAATCATTACACAACAACTTCGTCTTGGCCCTTTTGATTTGGCACTTGTTTTATTAATCTTGGTTCCACAACAACTTCATCTTGGTCCTTTTGATTTGGTACCTGTTTTATTAATCTTGATGGTATCCATACTGGGGAGGACTTGTGCTGTGGAAAAAACACAAACAGATCCTCTCCCCTAAATTAATACTGGATCTAGGCCCTTCCATGTGCCTGAAAGAACATCCTTCCAGTAAACCAAAGGTTTATGTTGTTGGTGTGGATTCCAGTGTCTGTCTCCAGCCGAATATCCTTTGGAATCCAAAGTTTAAAAATTTAAAGTAAAAAGGGCAACGGCCAATCTGTCTCTAGGAATTGTCCAATTTCCTTATTTTTGTTTCAAAAGCATAATTTTGAGTGTGCAATTAGCTCGTTCAATTACACATTGGCCTTGAAGATTATACGGAATACCAGTTTTATGGAGTATACTGAATTTTGCGCAAAACTGTTTGAAAGATGAGGACGTATATGCAGGGCCATTGTCTGCTTTAAGCATTTTGGGAATGCTCAATGTAGCAAAAGCTTGTAGACAATGAGATGATGTAACATCTTTAACTTTTTCTCCAGCATGTAAGGAAGCAAAAATCATGCCTGAGGTTGTATCTATGGTCACATGAATAAATCGCAATTTTCCAAAACTTGGCTCATGAGTGACATCCATCTGCCACAAATGATTGGGCATTAATCCTCTTGGGTTAACCCCATAATGTGGATTGGGCAAATGTGTCACACAAGATTGACAAGCCTTCACAATTGTTTGGGCTTGATCTTTAGTTATTTTGAACTTTTGTTGTAAAGTAGTACTATTAACATGAAATTGAGAATGGAACGAGGTAGCCTGTTGGACTGCTGAAAATATAAAGATTGTTTGAGTGAGGGCATCGGCCTTTTGATTACCTTCATGGAGAGGACCAGGCAAATTAGTATGAGCTCTGATATGTCCAATAAACAAAGGTTCTTTACGTTCCCATAGAAGGTTTTGAATTTGAAAAAACAATTTAAAGCCTGGAGTATGAGGTGCTATTGGACCTGGTAGCTCCAGTTTAGGGACAGCATGTACAATATAGTGGCTGTCTGAAAAAATATTTATGGGCTGTTCTTTAAAACTTTCAAGAGCTATAATAATAGCTTCTAGCTCAACTAATTGAGCTGATTTATGGGCAGTAATATGAATCATATTTTCTTTTTGAGTGACTACTGCAGCAGTACCATTAGAGGACCCATCTGTAAATACATTTAATGCTTTAGGAATAGGTTGATATCTTATTACCCGTGGAAATATAAAATGGGATGATTGATACAAAAAGATAGTATAGGAGACTTAGGAAGATGGTTATCAAAATTTGCAGAAGTAGAGCATCTAGCTATAGCCCAATCATTATCATTGAAGCATAAATATTCAACCTGTGATGATGAATAGGGAGTAATAATAGTAGCGGGGTGAATTCCAAATATTTTAGTAGAAGTCTTGAGTCCTTGAAGAATAAGTTTAGCCACCATGCAGGTGTAAGACTCAATTGTACTTTTAGGAGAGATGGGCAAATGTATCCATAATAAAGGCTCCTGTTGCCAAAATACTCCTGTGGGTGTATATTGTGAAGAAATAATGATCAATTGATCAATATCAGCAAAATCAATTCTATCACAATGGGATCCTTCAATGGCCTTTTCTACCAACTTTAAAGCTTCCCTAGCATCAGGAGTCAATGTTTGCGGTGAAGATAGATCAGGGTTCCCATGAAGGATATCAAATAAGGGTTTTAATTGGCCAGTAGTGAGGCTTAGTGTAGGGCAAAGCCAATTAATGTCTCCCAGTAATTTTTGAAAATCATTAAGAGTGGCCAAATGTTCCTTATTTATTAAAAATTTTTGAGGCCTAATAAAAGTATCCATAATTTGGAATCCTAGATATAATATTGGAGATCTAGTTTGAACCTTTTCTTCAGCAATGTTTAGTCCATATCATTTCAGGTTTTTTGATATATCACTAAATATGGTGAATAAGACTTCTTGAATAGGATGAGCAAGCAAAACATTATCCATATAATGGAGGCACATAAACTCTGGGTATTTGTTCTTGATAGGCTGGATAACTTTATCTACATAGATTTGACATATAGTGGGGCTATTAGCCATTCCCTGGAGTAAAACTTTCCACTGAAATCTTTGATCAGGGCCATTATTATTAATAGAAGGAACTGAAAAAGCAAACCTGGAGGCATCCAGAGGATGTAGAGGAATAGAAAAGAAACAATCCTTTATATCATGAGTTATAAGATGGAAATTTTTAGGAATAGCTACAGGATTAGGAAGTCCAGGTTGGGTAGGGCCCATAATTTGCATGGTTTTATTGATTTCTCTAAGATCATGTAACAATCGCCATTTTCCTGATTTTTTCCTGATCACAAATATGGGGGAATTCCAGGGAGAGGTGGAAGGTTCTGTATGTTCTGCTTCTAATTGTTCTTGGATTAGTAGGTGGGCCGCTTGTAATTTCTCTCTAGATAGGGGCCACTGAGGGACCCAAACTGTCTTATCAGAAAGCCATGGTATTTTCAAAATTGTTTTCTCAGTGGCCCCTAAAAAAAATCCTTTACCTTTTTGATTATGATTTCCTTTAAGCTTAATAGGGTTAGGATTACCCTATAGATTTTTATTTTTAATACCTGCAGGTTTGGTTGCGAGGTGTACTCCCATTTGTTGCAAAATATCTCTTCTTCCCCATAAATATCTCTTATCTGGCAAGCTGGACAAAACATAAGGCTGAAATGTTCCTTTATGCCCTTCATCATCCTCCCATTTTAAAACTGTTGCACTTTGTTCTGGGCTGTTAGTATATCCCAAGCCTCTTAAACTGGTTGAAGCCTTCTGCAGAGGCCAGTGCTTGGGCCATTGTTGTAGATTGATGATGGAAGAGTCAGCCCCAGTATCAATCAATCCCTCCATCTCTATTCCTTGAATTTTTATTTTGCACATAGGCCTCTGTGAACAATCCTGAACCCAGCAAGCAATAGGTCCTGAGCCAGTGGAACCAAATCCCCTATTTTTCCTATTTTGAGGCATACTCTTAAATGAGTCATGTAAACTGGGAAGGAGAAGCAGCTGAGCAATTCTGTCTCCTTGGTTAACAGAGCAAATGCCTTGAGGTGAACTAAGCATAATCTTAATTTCTCTTTGGTAGTCTGAGTCTATTACACCAGAAGTCAATTGAAAACCTGATAAGCTTTTAGAGCTTCGTCTGAGGATAAGTCCTACAGTTCCTGAGGGAAGAGGTTCCCTGACTCCCGTGGGAATCAGTTGAACCCCCATATCAGGTGTTAGCACTATTTGGGCGGTGGAACAGAGGTCTAGTCCTGCACTTCCTCTTGTCCCTCTGACAAGGGAGTCAATGGGTAAGAGGGATTGTGTTGAGGAATCATATGGATGAATGTTTGAGGATATTCCTCCTCTAATGCCTCGTACATTTGTGGGCCCCGGGGCATTGGGCCCTGTGCCCCGTTTTTTGAATTCCTAGACAAAATGTTCCCAAAAATATCTGTTTTAGATCTGCACTTATTGGCCCAATGTTTTCCTTTTTTACTCCTGGGGCAGTGGCCTGGGGCACGATATGAGCTTGGTCTTATTTCTCTTTGGGGATATTGCCTAGAATAACCTGATTGACTATAATAATTTTTAGGTTGAGCCCTTTTTGTGAAATTTTGAGGGGAAGCACCTCTCATTGCTGCTGCAATCACATTTTCCTGTGACAAAGGCATCATTTATATCTTTGCATAATCTTATATATACAGAAAGATCCCTTTTAGATTTCCAAGGTCTGATAGCGTCTTGACAATATTTGTTGGCATTTTCATATGTCAGCTGAACGACTAATGGCATGGCTTGATCAACGTCTCCAAACACTCTACCTGCAGTTGGTAAAAGCCGATCAGCAAAGTCAGCATATGGCTCATTAGGTCCCTGAATTACTTTAGACAAACTACCCTGTAAGTCACCAGTTCCTTGTAAAGTTTTCCATGCCTTAACAGCTGTGGTGTATATTTAAGCATAAACTCCAGGATCATACTGAATCTGAACCTGTAAATCAGCAAACTGCCCTTCTCCAGTTAACATGTCTACATTACGGTCTGGAAATCCTGCAGTCGCATTTCTTCTAGCTGTTTCTACACAAAACTCCTGGAATTGTCACCTCCAAATCAAGTATTGTCCCCCACTCAATACTGCCTTACATAAGCCTTTCCAGTCTGAGGGGGTTAAAGTTAAAGTGTTAAGGGACTTCAACATGCTCAACGTGAAAGGAGCTTGGGGCCCATATGTCATTATTGCTTCTTTGAAAATTTTTTATAGTTTTGAAATCTAATGATTGGTGGTACCTCTGTCCATTTTCATTTTCAAATACTGGCAGACCCCAATGTCCCTGTGAGTTTTGACATTTGAGGGCTCAGAAAAGACTCAAGCGCTCAGAAAGACCGTTAATCTCTGCTTCAAGGGCACGCAAGTGCTCAGAAATACCCTTTGTTGCTGCCTGAAGCGATGGCCGCTTGGAGCAACGAAGCCGTGGGAAGAAGTTCAGAGGCAAACTGGAGACAAACAGCTTTTTATTCTGATAACTTTTCTCTCTGGCTCTAACAACGACTAACACGCGCTGCGCACACCACCAAAATGGCCCTGACCCGATCAGCAATCTCGGCCAAGTCACTCGAGATCCCGGGCCAAGTCCCATGAGACTACGGAAGGCGACAATGCCCAAATCTCCGTGGCCCATAGTCAACCGCAATTCAAGCCATCTCCCCAAACAGGGCTCTTGCAACCCTTCATAGTTTCTGTAATTGATTCAACCCATGAGGGAGCAGAGGGCACAATCGTTCCTCCACTTGAGGGTCCTTTCTGGTCCTAACTGACTCAGCGGAGAAGGCTGTGCTTTCATGGTTATTTGACTCCTCTTCACTACTACTACTTTCACTGGTAGTAACATCCTGAGTCCCAGGTTCAATTGAGAGCACGTATTCTTCAGCTATCTCTAATAAATTTCGGATAGCTTTAGCAGCTTGGATCTTTGTCTTTTTTGAGCCCACACTAATACTATCCTTACTGGTCCTAACTGACTCAGCGGAGGCTATGCTTTCATGATCACTTTCCTCCTCACTATCAACTGAGTCAGCTATATCAAAGAATTCTTCCATAGCCTTTATCACTCAGGTCTTAGTTATTTTTTAACCCATTTTAATTGCTCTGACGAGACTCCTACGAGGCTCCTCAATTTTCTTACTGTGCCGATTCTGAACTCCCCGTACGGGCCACCACTTGTTGCCGCCTGCAGCTATTGCCACCTGTAGCAACGATACTGCGGGAAAGAATTCAGAGGCAGACTGGAAATGAATAGGTTCTTTATTCTTCCTTCTTCTAACTTCTCTCTCCGGCTCCAACAACCTCTTCAACTCCAACCACACCCTCTAGCCAACCTCATCCGGTTAAATATTTTTTGCCTTAACAAGTATACACATGTTAACAGCACAAACTTACAGGTGTGTCACATAGTGTTTACAGGCATAGAAAGATTCTTAGATTAATGTGTGAATACCAGGTGAAAATACTTAAAAACCTTTTATGGCTCTCAGCTAGCCGCCATCTTAGCTATCTCCTTATTAGGGCTCTTACACTTCTGCACAGCAAAGGAGACAAGAACCTGAAGTCAGAGCCTACAGAATGAGAGAAAAATCTTTTCTGGCCACTCCTCTGACAGGAGATTAATATTCAGAATATGTAAAGAATTTTAAAAAACCAAATAACCCAATCAATTAATGGGCAAAACAATTAAACAGATGTTTCTCAAAAGAAGAAATACAAATGCTCAAGAAATATATAAAAGTTCAACATTCCAAACAATCAAGGAAATGCAAATCAAAACTACATTGAGATTTCATCTCACTGTAGTCAGAATGGCAAGAATACAAATAATAATAAATGCTGGCAAGGATGCGGGGAGAAATGTACACTCATATATTTTTGGTGGGACTGTGAATTAGTGCAACCACTCTGGAAAGCAGTGTAGAGAGTCCTCAAAACACTAGGAATGGAAACCACCAGTTATCCCACTCCTTAGTATTTATCCAAAAGAACTAAAATCAGCATAGTATAGTGACACAGCCACTTCAATGTTTATAACAGCAAAAGTCACAATAGTCAAATTATGGAACCAGCCCAAGTGCCTGGCAACAGATGAATGGATTTTAAAAATGTGGTATATAAACATAATGGAGTATTACTTAGCCGTAAAGGAGAATTAAATTATGGCATTTGCTTGCAAATGGATGAAATTGGACAGTATCATGCCAAATGAAATAAGCCAGACTCAGAAAATCAAGGGAAGTTAGAGCAAATTAAAGGGAAAAAATCAGGGGGGATGAATCAGATACCATAAAGACAGAGGGAAGATCAGTGGAGCAGAAGAAGGAGACTGAATGGGAGGTGAGGGGGATGGGGGTGAGCAGAAAAGGCAAGAAAATGCAGAAGGAATTTGACAAAATTACACTATGTGTATGCATACCATGCTGAATTCCACCTTTATGTATATCTATAAAGCATTCATAATAAATAAATAAATAAATAAATAAATAAAAATAAATACCTGTAGAGTAGAAGAAGGGGAGGAAGGAGGGAAGGGAAAGGGAAACACTGGAGACTGAAATGGAACAAATTAAATTCCATGCATGTATGATTATATCAAAACGAACCCAACTACTACACATAACTCTAATGCACTAATAAAAGCATTTAAAATAAAAGCTTGCTAGAACACAGGATGCAGTGTGATAAGCACTTTACAAATACAAACAACTGAGGAAGTAGGGATCAAGGCCTCAGAAAAGACGGCCTTCAGAGATGGAGGGTCATTTTCTGTTGGGAGGACAAGGAGAAGACACAGGAGGCAGAGAACAGGGAAAGCAAAGACACAAGGTTCAGAAACCCCAGGGAGTGTTTGGAAGAGAGTGTTGGCAGAGGGCATCATAAGGACAAAGAAAATGCCTATTCTGGTGCACAACACAGTGCCTGAACCATGTCAGGGAGCCCAAGAAATAGTCACTGAAGGAATGAGTCCAGATTGTCTGAGACCTAAGGGGTACAAAAGAACAAACAGAAAGTAATAAAGGGGCTTTCCAAGGAGGAACTGTGATTGGGCAAAGGGGAGGGTAGGGGAAGGAAGGGGTATAGGGGCAGAAAAAATGGTGGAATGAGACAGACATCATTACCCTAGGTACATGTATGACTGCACATATGATGTGACGCTACATCGTGTACAACCAGAGAAATGAAAAGTTGTGCTGCAATTGTGAGCGATGAATCAAAATGCATTCTGCTGTCACGTATACCTAATTAGAATAAATAAATTAATTCATTAAAAATTAAAAAAAATAAAGGGGCTTTTCAAATCAAGGCAATAGGTTTGGACATTGCTCTATAAGCACCAAAGATTCTCTAACAGAGGTGTTTGTTTTCATCTATAAAATATAATGATGTTGTTGATGATTATTTACTTCAAGATAATTGTTAAAAACCAAAAACGATAAGCTGTCAACAAACACATGCTCAGTGCCACTGAAAAGTATTTGGGGGAGGTTGGATGTCAGACAATTGTGTGACCATTGTGGTCACCTTTCTGAACTGGGCTCTCTACTCTCCCAGGATTACAATGTTGTCCCAGAGTACTAAGCTGAGCTTGCCAGTAAACAGAAGCTGGACAGACTTTATACAAATGTGCTTTCATTTCCTTCTTCTTTGGAGGAATACCTTGCAACAATGTTTTCTTTCAGAGACCCCTCAAGCAGCATCCCTTGCTTAGAGGAGTGACATGATAACTAAATGACGCAGCATCCCCACACAGTAGAGTGAGCAGTCACTTAAAATCACCATTGTACTAAATCAGGTTTGTTGACCCAGCTACACAAACTGGGCTATGTGTGACTATGAGCCAACAACAGCCCCATGAGCAGATATTCAGGGTAATCTGCATACAGACACCTGCTGCTTGATTCAAGCTTGGGGCATTTTCACTGCAGTCTTTGAGAAATGAGGCAGGGAAAGATCTCTCTCATAACCTTGAACAAATAAAATTCAGCTTTAACAAACTCCAGCTATGTGTTCGGTTCAGTTGTGTTATAAAACGGGACGTGCTTGTTTATAGGAACATTCAGCCAGCAACACAGCATATTAGGGAACTTGGTTCTACTTCTGACTCCTCAGCCACCCAACTATCGGCATGACCTTAAGCAAGTCCCTGAACTTCTCTGATCCTGTTTCCAAAGAGGGAATACAGTGAGGCTCCTTTATTGCTTAGTCTATGGTTTGCTGCGTCTGCATTTTGAGCATATGTTGGTAAAGGAGAAAAAAAGTGATGTGATCCTTTTTTTTTTTCCAACCTCAAAGCTAGTTATTTCCAACTCTGTGTATGTTAAAAATACAAAAAGACTTTCTTTAAAAAAAAATGTTCTGAGAACAATAACAGAGCTAAATGCACTCATGTGTCATATTGAGGGGGCTAGGGGACACTTTCAATTAGCTCTTACCTCCATAAGGCGGGAGAGGTAACATAAGTAGCTGTATTGTCTTCAGGGACATGCTGGTATCCCCTTTGCCAGGAATAAACACTCATTGCCTCAACTTCTCTGTTTGCTGGGCAATAAGCATTGGCAACACCACTCAGCAGTTTTGCAAAAGTGGAGAACCAGGTAGTTCTCTCTGAAGGCATTACCATCCTGCAACCCAGGATGGTCCCTTGAAAAGGCTTCTGTTTGGGTCAAGTTAGTGTGTGTGTGTGTGTGTGTGTGTGTGTGTGTGTGTGTGTGTGTGCGCGCGCGCGCACATGCTGTTTTGACCCTGTTTTGAGGCCTGGGCTTCTTCACTAGCTAATTATGTCCACACCCCCAACCACATCCAATATAGGAATCTTATTCTCCAGGCCAGTATACACCCACCCCAGGGCCACAGACAGCCCTTATGCCACCAGAGCCTGCTGAAGTGGTTCAAATAGACAACTCTAATTCTACTTTCCCTGCCTGACTCATTCTTTTCCACAGAAACCTCAATGAAGGTGCTGACTCACAGTTTCCCTCTCTTTCTCTGCCTCTGGGACAACTTGGTACTTCCCCTTGTGGCCCTGCATAGCATGCTGTGTTTTCCCCAGGGAGCTGTATGTATAATGAAACTGTAAAACTCTTTCCAGTTTCCCTTTCTGGACTCATCATACCTCGCCCAAGGTGATATGGCGGAGTCATGTCTGCTTCAACATGGCTGAAACAAGCTCGGGTTTTCTGAAACTTGGACAATTGTCCAAAGTCTAACACATAGGGGCATACTTCATCAACTCTTTGCTTCCAGGTGGAATTAATCTGTGCCACCATTTGCACTCCAGAACTTTCCTCACAAATTAAACTAACACTACAACTGAGGTGGCAATCTTGCTAGTTTTCTTCCTCTGCCCTTTCCTTCCTCTCTCACCTGACTTCTCCTGAGAGCACCCCCTCAATAAATCAAATGAACAGGAATTCCTGTCTCAGGCTCTGGTTCTTGGGGATATGACCAAAGAAGGAAAGTTTGGGGATGCTTGTCTACATGAATCATTTTTCTCTTGTAATCTTCACCACAGCCCTGTGAAATAGGTCTCATATTTTCAATGTCCCACACAGGAAAACTGAGGATCAGGAAGATAAGAGACTTGCCAATATCATGTAAAGAACTGTGATTCATGCCAGGTATGTCCAGAGCCTGTAGTCTCTCTTTTTTTTTTTTTTTTTTTAGCACACAGAACAATAAACACCTTTATTACATGAGCTAAGACAGAAGGGAGGAGGACTCATTTGCCCTTCTGGGCTTTGATTTTCCTCAGATAGAACTCCAACTCCTTGCCTTCTAGCACATAGCCATCTGCTCGGCCACACTGTCCTGGTCTTGATGCAATGCAGGCAAGAAGCTTGCCCTGTTGGAACTGCTTCTCCAGAAGAGTGCTGATTTTAGCATTCTTCTTCCTTTCATCATACTTCTTCTGAATTTTCTTTGATCGCTTTTTGTTTTAAATTTCTTCCTCCTCAGGAGTCAGCTTGGCCCCCCTTCTTGTGGCCTAGGGGCAATGCATAGTGGGACTCGTACCACTGTCGGTACGGTGTGCTATCAATAAGCACGATGCAGTTCTTCACCAGGGTCTTGGTGCGGACTAGCTCATTATTGGACGCATTGTAGACAACATCAATGATCCTTGTTTTGCGAGTACAACACTCAGAGCCCCAGGAGAAGTTCCCCACATCCAGCCTCAAAGCCTGGTACTTCTTGTTGCCTCCTCGCACCCTGACAGTGTGTATGCAGTGGGGGCCCATCTTAGTGTTGGCAGCAGGGCGTCCCAACTCATACTTCCGCTTCTTGTGGTAGGGCTTTCTCTTGGCCCCAGTCTTGCGGCGCTTGTGCCAGTTATCCCGAGAGATGCCCATCGCTCATCGCCGGCTGGAAAGAGCCAGAGCCTGTAGTCTTAACCCTACACCTCATTTCATTATTTAACTTGAGTTCTAGTAACATGTATATATGCTTCAAACCAATTTCATTCATTTACCTGCAAATGCCATTATTTTATTCTCTTTTATTGCAGAGTAATATTCCATTGTGTATATGTCAGGTCACTTCCCAGCTCACAAATCCTTCAGTGGTTCCAATTATTGAATAAAGTTCCAATATCTCACTCTGCTTCTCAATCCAGCCAGTGTGGTACAACTTGGGCTTTGTAATCTCATTCCTCTCTTCAGAGCTCAGTCCAACACTCCTCGGTACACGAACTCTGTTTGTTTTCTCTTCCACACAGGGGATCTTATTTCACATTCTTCTTGAAATATATCCTCACATCTCTTCTTGTCTAACTTAAACTGCCAAGTGTCATCTGAGATAAACACTTCCCTGATCCCTAGAGTCAGAGTTGCTCCTCCTTTTGAATCTCAAGAAATTTCCCTAGGCTACTTCACTTGACAAGAAAAACTTTGAGGCATCTTATAGAAACCCCATTCAAAAAAAAAAAAAAAAAAAACTGGATCAGTGTTATAGTTTAGACATGAAGTATTCCCTGAAAGCTCTGGTGTGACACAATGCAGGAATGTTCAGAGGTGAAATGCTTAGATTATGAGAACTGTAACCTAACTAGTAGATTAATTTATTAATTTATTTTATTTATTAACTTATTTAATGAATTAGTAATTTGAATGAATTAATGGGTGATAACTATAGGTAGGTAGGATGTGGCTAGAGGAAGTAGGTCACTGGGAGCGTGCCCTTGGGGACTTTATTATCCCTGGCTCCTTGACTCAGTCTCTCTCGGCTTCCTGGCTTCCATGAACTGAACAGCCCTCCTACCATGATGTTCTGCCTCACCTTGGGCCCAGAGCATTGGAGTCCGTTGACCATGGACTGAACCTTTGAAATAATGAGACAAAATAAATTTTTCCTCCTCTAAGTTGTTCTTTTTTTTTAATTGATTTTTTATTTAGTTTTTTTTTTTTTTTGTTGTTGTTGTTGTTGTTGTTTTTTAATGAGGTGCTGGGGATCAAACCCAGTGCCTCATGCATGCTAGGCAAGCGCTGTACAACTGAGCCACAGCCCCAGCCGTCTAAGTTGTTCTTATCAGGTCTTTTGGTCACAGCTGACTAACAAAATCGGGTTTACTTGAGAAAGAAATTTCCGGGAGAATATGCATTAGATAGGAGGAGGGAGCATCATGGAAAAGGAACAGAGCACACATAAACTAGCTCTAAGATGCTACTGTACACTCAGCATGCTCAAGGAGGAAATTTGCTCTGAATTTCCAAATAGTCAAATAAAAAAGGAAAAGGAAATATAGCTGAGTATGTAATGCTCCTTGTCCATAACATATTTATTTTTCATTGTCTCATTGATAAGAATTTCTTATCACTTGGCTTTACATGCATTATTAAACTGTAAGTGCCTTTAGGCGAAGGTGTGTCTTACACATCTTTAATCTCCAACAACACCTGAGTCCCATGCCACTAGCAGATAATTATCACATGTATACCCAACTGAATTGAACTCCTTTTATTCATTCATTCAACAAATGTATATCATATATCTACCACATGCTGGACACAGAGCTGGCTTTACAACAGCAAACAAAAAGCCCTTCTTCTCACACAGCTTACCTTCCTTATTCACTGGATAGACCATTATAAATTAGCCCTGCTAAAAATGCCCCTTGGCATTTAAAAATTGGAAGATTTCAGAAAAGAAACCATATTTCTAGCCTACAGTAGACAGCGCCCAACTTCAGAGAAAAAAAAAAATGACTTCAAGTCTTAGAAACACAGGGGACTCAGCGGAGGTAATTGGTTATGGAGGTGATGGGAGAGCTGATAAGCCGATAGGGAATTAATTATCAGGGAACGCGGAGATCTGCAGTGACAGGAAGCCACTGCCACATGGAAACTGGAGAAGGGGGGGGACAAGGAAAGGGCTAGGGTCACCAATTAGAAGATGGAGTTATAGTGGGTCTGCCTCACAGAAACTGGTGTCCTTGGGGAGAGATTTCTGCTCTGGGAGGCATTGTCCACGGTTGAGAGGCAGGATTAGAACACCAGACCCAGCTCCCCACCACCATCTCCAAGTAGTATGTCCCACAGCAAGATCCAGGTGGAAGCCAATTGACATGGAGTCTGCAAACTGCAGCCTGAACAATTCAAAGCAGAGCAGAGCAGAGTGGAGAAACAGATCTGAGGGTAAAAGGACTGACTGCCGGGCAGCCTTAACTGAAAAATCAGAGTTTGCACACAGCCTCGCAATCTTGGCAGCGTCTGTGGGCTTGGGCTGAGAGTAGCAGTTGTGTCTCTTCGCCTGGACACACTCTTCTCCATTTACATTTGCCCATCTTCTCTCATTTAAGTTACCTGCTTAGACCGTACAGGTATGGATCCTAGAACCGGGAATCACAGAATGCCAAGGCTGAATGGGGTACCACAGTCAGAATATTTGTGTTCTCCACCCCCCAAAATTCCTATGTTGAGAACATAGTTGCCAGTGTGATGATATTTGGAAGTAATTAGGTCACGATGGCAGCACCTTCACAAATAGGATTAGTGCCATTATAAGAGACAGGATCTCTTCTCTCATATCAGCATGAAAGCAGTCATCTGTAACCAGGAAAAGAACTCCCACCAGAAAATGAATCTGGCAGCACCTTGATCTTGGACTTCCCAGCTTCCAGAATTGTGCAAAATAAATGTCATTTCAGCCACCCCGTCTATGGTACTGAATATAGCAACCCAAACTGACTCAGATAAGCAGACTACAAAGACCATTTCATCCAACCTTGCCATTGCGGGGAAGGGTGAGGACAGGGTGTGCAGACTTGTCTCAGGGGCAGATAGCAGCACCACACTGCTTTTCCAGTTTGCTGAGCGTTCCTCCACTCTGCTATCTGTGGCAGGAATTTAAAATGCTCCCTCTAATCACACAAACAGCAGCCTGGGGATTGACTCTATTTTAAAATGCAAAACAACAACCCAGACTTTTGAAGAACACAATGCTTGGTTTAAATCAGGTGGAAAACCCATTTACAAAATGGGTTTAATAATAATAAAAAAAAAACCTCCCGCATGATTGAAGACCTGAATTGTACGAATATACTCTGTATGCAAGCAATTGTATGTAAAAAAATGCTAAATACATGCACTATGAGTTGTACATATTAAAAATTATAAAAAAAAAAAAAAAACCTCCCAAACCTAATCTAAAGCAATTTTGTTGTCATTTTTAACTATGTCTGAACAACATGTTCTTTTTCCTTTTAAGTGACTTTAGAATGAACACGTAATGATGAAAACTATTACAATGAAGCTTTTTTTATGAATTAAAATAGTTGTTTAGTTTTTTTGGATGGCTATACTGGTTCTCAGTATTTTATTCTATTTGGCCTGCTGGCTTTTACCTTCCACATAAGAAAAATGAGAAAGAGGAGTCTTATCCTGATACCATATTCATTTGTGTCTTTTTCTATCTTTTTGATATTCTGCCACACAATTTTGGTAGTTCAGTAAATTGAATAGCAAGAGTTCTGAAACTTCAGACTTCACTAAAGAAGTGTGAATTGGGTTTAATTGAAACTTGTTTGCTTAAGTTAGTTGAAGAGTTAACAGTTGTCACAATTCCTCATCATCTGTTTTCTGCAGGGTTTCTAAACCTCTTCTCTAAATTGGCCACTCCTGCCTCTAAGCAGCAATTTGCCAGTGGAAATTTCTGGGCATTCATTGCCAGGTGGCAATACAGCTAAGGCCTATCCTTATCAGAGCTGAGTAACCCCACAGCTTCCTCTCTTCTCATTTTAACTGCAGACTATTTGTGTAGGAAAATTATGCTGGTAAATATGATAATCACCATCAGCTTTTATTAGTTTTAGTTTGCTCTGCTATCTCAACAATAAAATATTAACAACAATTTGGGTCCATTAACTCTTGATTTCCAAAGAGTGATTCTTAGAATTTTAACAACAAAATATTAGGCCAACAGCAAGATTCCATAGTAGAATAAAAGGAAGAGATTCTGTTTGGAGAAAAGACCCTTGTTTTCCTTGTCTTTCCAGCACATCTCTCTCAGGCTGAAAGGCCTGTGTTATTTATAGAAATGAGGTTACAAATGAGCTCATTCTTTCTCATCAGTAGCATATTAGTCTGAATCTTTTTCATAATCTTAACTGCTCTTTCTCAAAAGCTCATAGCAAACTGAAGAGCACCTTGAAAGACCATTGGCTTTAGTTTTTAGGAATCTTTAAAAGAAAAACTCACACAGTATCAAACACCACAGTCCCATGATCCTGTTGCCAGATTAAGACCACTTAAACTAGAGTATATTGCTACCAGAACAAATACGAACCTCTGAGATAAAACTGGTATCTAGTCTCAGCCCATCAATTTTATTTGGGCCTCTGGATATTAGTGATGGCTGGCCAAAATGACAATAGCAATCCTATTCCTCATATCCTAGCCTCCTTACCACTAAACATAATCCTTGTCTAGAAGATATACTACAGAGCTATAGTAACAAAAATATCATGGTATTGGCACAAAATAGGCAAGAGGACCAATGGAACAGAATAGAAGACACAGAGAAAAACCCAAATAAATGCAGTTACCTCATACTAGATAAAGGTACCAAAAACACACTGGAAGAAAGGTGGCCTCTTCAACAAATGGTTCTGGGAAAATTGGAAATCCGTATGTAATGGAGTGAGAGTTAATCCTTATCTCTCACCCCTTTTCTCTCATCCAACTCTAAGTGGATCAAAGACCTAAGAATGAGACCAGAAACCCTGCACATATTAGAAGAAAATGTAGGCCCAATACTTCAACATATTGGCTTAGGAGCTGACTTCCTTAACAAGACTCCTAAAGCACAAGAAATAAAATTAAAAAATCAATAAATGGGATGGCATCAAACTAAAAGGCTTCTTCACAGCCAAGGAAACAATCAAGAGTATGAAGAGAAAGGCTACAGAATGGGAGAAAATCTTTGCCACCAACCCCTCCTACTGAGCATTAATTTCCAGAATATACAAAGAACTCAAAGAGCTTTAACACACACACACACAAAAAGCAAATAACTCAGTCAATAAATGGGCAAAGGAACTGAAGAGACCCTTCTCAAAAGAATAAATACAAATGGTCAACAAATACATGAAAAAATGTTCAACATCTCTAGCAATTAGAGAAATGCAAATTAAAACTTCACTGAGATTTTATCTCACTCCAGCCAGAATGGCAACTATCAAGAACACGAGTAAGAACATGGTTGGTGAAAATCTGGGGGAAAGAGAACATTCATACATTGTTGATGGGACTGCAAATTGGTGCAACCATTCTAGAAAACAGTATGGAGACTCCTCAAAAAGCTAAAAATGGAACCACCATTTGACCCAGTTATTCCACTCCTCAGTACATATCCAAAGGATTTAAAATCAGCATGCAAAAGTGACACAAACACATCAACATTTATAGCAGCACAATTCACAATAGCCAAGCTATAGAACCAACCTAGATGCTCATCAACAGATGAATGGATAAATTGTACATGTACACAATGGCATATTACTCAGCCATAAAAAAGACTGGCCTATGACATTTACTGGTAAATGGATAGATCTGGTGATTTTCATGCTCAGTGAAATAAGCCAATCCCAGAAAACCAAAGGTTGAATGTTTTCACTGATATATGGAAGCTAAATCACAATAAAGTGGGGGAGGGGAGGAACATAAATTCACTAGATTAGACAAAGGGGAATGAAAGGAAGGGAAGGCAATAGGAATAGATAAGAAAGACAGTAGAATAGATCTAACATAATTTTCTTATGTATACATATGAAAATACCTAAGTGAATC
Organism: Tamias sibiricus; assembly: GCA_025594165.1. Lineage (NCBI taxonomy): Eukaryota > Metazoa > Chordata > Mammalia > Rodentia > Sciuridae > Tamias > Tamias sibiricus. The sequence continues at coordinate 133,723,897 of CM046663.1, read as the reverse complement.
CCACTACGATGCCCACCCACAAGAATGAGGTCCTAGTTAGAATAAGATATATAGTCCATGCTGTATAATTTTATTATTAACTAAGAAAAACCAATAAAATTTTTTGATTAAAAAATAAAAGTAAAAAAAATAAATTATTAAGAATATGAAAAAAGACATATATGGCAGTCATCTGACAAAGGATCATAGATGTTGGTATGTTTTCCCCTTTTTTGATGGTTGGAACTATGGAGCCCTCTTGGAACCATGAGGCAATGAGCAAGAGAATGAAAACTAACTTGAATGACGGCATAGAAGTATCTTCTATAGCATAAGTTTAAAGGATACCAATTGTGCAGAAAAAATAGACCATTAGCTTAAGCTACTGATGGCATTTCTTACTTTGTAACTTCATTTTCCTAGAAAAACCCTATAAATTCTGTCTGTGGAAGCATTCTGTTTACTCTCTTGCAAATAAAAGAAAGAAAACATCTTGTTATCCATGTTACCAAAACCTTAAGACAATACACAGGGTTGGACTTTCCATCAGTTTGACAAATCTGCTGGAGTGTTAATTTATTACTATGCCAAAAAAAAATCTTGTAGCTGTATCAAAACTCATTATTTGTAACATGAACTAGTATTTGGATAACAGTGTATGTATTTCCCAATTACATTTTGTGTGTGTGACAATAAAACTTTATTGACAGAAACAGGTACCTCACCAGATTTGATCTGTGAGTTATAATTTGTTGATCCCTGTTTTATTTACTTTTATTTTGTTCATATTTTTGGTGCATTATAGTTGCATAAAATGTTATGATTCATTGTTACCTATTTGTAAACGCACATAATATAACAATATGATTTGGCCAATATCACTCCCCAGGACTTCCCCACTCCTTCCCAACCTTCTACCCATTGGTCCTTTTCCTCTACTGATCTCCTTTTGATTTTCATGAAATCCCACCCCTACCTTACTTTTCCTGTTTTCTTCTCTAGCTTGCCCATATGAGAGAAAACATGTGACCCTTCACCTCTGAGTTTGGCTTATTTTGCTTAACATAATAGTTCCAAGTTCCATCCAATTTCTGGCCAATGATACAGCTGAACTACATTGTGTACATATACCACAATTTCTTCATCTATTCATGCATCCATGGACACCTAGGCTGGTTCCATAGTTCAGCTATTGTTAATTGTGCTGCTATAAATGTGGGTATGCACGTGTCACTATAGTATGATGAATGTAATTCTTCAGGATAAATGCTGAGGAGTGGTACTGCTAGCTCATACGTGGGGGTTCCATGCCTAGTCTTTGAGGAACTTCCTCAGTGGTTGTACTAAATCACAATCCCACCAACAGTGTAAAAGTGTTCCTTTTTCTCTGCATCCTCTCCAGAATTTATTATTATTTCCCAATTATATTTTAATAGGTAAAATACCCACGTAAAGATCTCCTGCTGCTATTAAGGTGTTATATTATCAAATATAAATATTATCAAATATAAAGATCCTTTCATTTATTTGCACATAATCCATTACAGTTTACAGTCTGGATGAACTGGTGTCATATAATAACAAATTTTTTGATGTTCAAGAAAAAACAATAGATTGTAGAAGCATATTTAATATCAGCCTGAAGCTTCAGATAAGTTCTGTTTTATTCACCTCAAACAGGTAAACCACAAGTGATCAGAAGTTAATAAAACCTTTGTGTACTATGAAGATGATGCTAAACAAGGTTAATGGCTCAGGTTAACATGCAAGTATTGTGGTACCTTTCACTGAAGCTGCCAGGATGGATGAAGCACTCTAACTGGCACAGGGTAACACAGCTCTGGATCTTAGTATGAGGTTATTGATCTGGCAGATGTGTTCCTCTCAATCCCCATTTGCAAAGAGATCAAAAGTAGTCTGCTTCTTTGTGGGATGAACAACACAGCCACTATCTTGTTCCAAGGCAAATTACTTATTTTTGGTCACAATAAAGCCCCAGAGAACTGGATTATCTTTGTACAGAATGTCATATGAGTGCACAATATCAATGACATCGTGTTAACTGGCCCTGGTCACAGATTACTAGAAGTTCAAAGAAATTGAACGTTGATATCAGAACTGTTGTCACGTATCATTCTTTTATAGTAGGGGAAAATCTTTGTGACTTTAGCCAATTTATTTTAACTTCGTTGAAATTATATTTATTTAACTTCATCGAGTATTCAATTTTTTCATCTCCAAAATGCAAGCAATAATACCTATCTTAAAGAGAATGAAATGAGGTAATATATATGAATATACTTCTTTAAGGCCTAGCATACATTAGATGCCTTTAAAAAGTCCATCTAGTTAAAGAAATGCAGCTACTTATACTGATAAATCTTTTAAGAGGCTTAATCCATTTATTCATTTGTGTGTGTGTGTGTGTGTGTGTGTGTGTGTGTGTGTGTATCCCTTCCAAAGTTTTGTGTGTTTTTAATTCATGTTTTCCTTATGGGTTTTACTACATTAAAACCAGAATTTTGTTTAAGAAAAAAGCTTGAAGTAATAACAAATATAGGTCCCAATCATAACCTTCAGGCATTGTTGAAGGTTAATCTCTAATCATTTTTATTTCAATTTAAACTTCTCTGAAAAATCCAGTCAGGTTATATCCATAGAAGAAAAAACAATGTTTTTAAACAGTCTTTGAATATCAAAGATTTCTCTGCCTAGGGCACCAGCTACTTAAAATTAACAGACCCTCTTCTGACATGTGAAGTAGAATAATTTTAAAACCTAAGTAATTCCTCCATACACATTCAAAATTTTCAGAATATCATAAAACATTAATCTTGTAGCTCAAAAATAAACTTTTGCGTTTAAAAACAAAAGGTGTCATTTTCTCAGGAGCCAATATTCCAACAGCATATTATTTCTAGAAAGATAGGCCTCTAATTATCATTTCAGAAACTGGTAAAAACTGGTTATTTACTCCCAAATCACAAGGTAAGTGGCCAGCTAGGTAAGACAAAAATATATAAATAATTTGTATCAAATTAACACATCCATACAAGAGCATAGTCTGAGATTTCTTTAAAAATTTTTATTTCTAAAGAAACAGAAAAGAAAAAAACCCAAAAGCCAACATTTCAATGAATTTTGAAATGACTAAAGAAAACCTACAATGGGGTGCTTTCAGGGAAGGGAAATGGTGGAAGTAAATTCAAAACCATCCTGCCTGCAACCAGTGAAGAGGCAGAGAAAAAAGGATATCTCCACTTCAAAACTGGTTTCGGGTATGGGGCTATTTGAAAAAAAGAATGAAAATTAGAAAAAATAATATTAAATATGCTTCAATGGAACAAAATGTTACTACTAAAACTCTGGATTATAATGCAAATTAATCTTGGAGTTTTGATATTTTTAAGTTATAACTTGTGGCTCATGTATCTGAGCAATGGTACTCAAATAATTTTTTCATCTCGAAAACCTAAGGATGCCCCCCCATCCCCCCAGAGTAAGAGGAATGTCAAGCAAGGACTCACTGCCTGGTGTCCACAAAAGCCAACACCAGGGCACAGCAATTATTTATTTTTTTTTTAATTTTTATTTTTAAAGCAATGGGTTTATTATTAAACTATATATGAACAATTAACTTTTTTATTTGAAGTTGTATATATAACAGTAGCATGCATTACAATTCATAATACATATATAGAGCACCTTTTTACATAACACTGTTTGTATATAAAGTATATTCATACTATTCATGTCTTCAATCATGCATTTAGGATACTGATATCCATCTCATCCTACCATCTTCTTCTCTTTTTTCCCTTCATACCCCCTTGTACCCTCCCTTCCCCTCCCTCCCCATTGACCTTTCTAGAGTTCCTCTAATTCACCTATGTTCCCCAACCCAACCCCACTGTGAATCAACCTACTTATATCAGAGAAAACATTCGGCATTTGGATTTTTGAGATTGGCTAACTTCACTTAGCAATATATTCTCCAACTTCATCCATTTACCTGTGAATGCCATTATTTTATTCTCTTTAATTGCTGAGTAATATTCCATTGTGTATATATACCACATTTTCTTTATCCACTCATCTACGAGGGGCATCTTTTTGCAAAAAGGAAGAGTGTTATTGCAAGGTTGACCAGCAGAGAGAGAGCACAAGAGCTGAAGAAGCTTAAATCTGCATCTCCCATCATTGGTAGTAGGGGAAGTTATAAAAGGGAAAGGGGAGACAGTACTTGCTGATTGGATGACAAGAAGGAGGGTTTTAGGGTTCTTTTACACAGATATAGGTAGTCATCATGCCTCTTCATAAGATGCAGTTTTCTTTTTAGGGGGAGATGTCATGTTCTGCATTGGAGAGTTTGAGCTTGTGGTATCAAAAGGTCATTGACTGGGCTGGGGCTGGGACTCAGTGGTAGAGCACTTGCCTGGCATGTGTGAGGCATGGGGTTCAATTCTCAGCACCACACATAAATAAATAAAATAAAGGTCTATTAACAACTAAAAATATTTTTTTTTTTAAAAAAAGGTTATTGACTGACTTAGCTGCCTTTTTCTGTACATGTCCATTCCTTGAAAATTTAAGTGAATTTTCCTGAAAACAACATTAGCAATTTGTTATTGAAGAAATTTATTTTGGGGTATGTCCAGACCATAGCCAATTTCAAGAGTGAATTTCAAAAGTATTGAAACCTATCAGAATATTTAGAACAATAAAATCCCTCCAGTTGGCCTATTCTCACATTCCACTCACCATTGACAATCACTGATGGAAATGCTGCAAAAATCTACATTTAGACACTAAAATATTTTGCAGCAAGATTTACAGAATTTTTTTTTTAAATCTGAGAATCCTATCTTTAAATACACAAACTACAAGGTGGAAATTGTCACAGACCTGGTTGCTGGTTAGGAAGCCCTCGTTGTTAAAAGTTTTTCATTTTAATGAGCTAGAGAGTCTGCCTAGTTCATCTTCCTAATGTAGCACCCAGGTATACTCATTATTCTACACACAGAAGCTGCAAATTCTTGAACATAATAATATTAATTTTAAAAAATGTGGACTCTAGAGTCAGATTCACGAATTCAATTAAGATTCACATTCTAGTTATTAGTTCTATGACTTTGGGAACATGACTCACCTTCACCAAACTCAATTATCTAACCTTTAAAAATGGGTCAAAAAATACCAAATTATAATCATTTAGCACTTAAATAATGATATTATATAAATGTAGGATTGTAACAGAATTAAACAAGATAATATAAGGAACACATCCATCACAAATACCTTTGACCATGCTTCATCTGCTGTAATTTTCAGATCCTCATTTCTTCCTCCTCATTCCATTAGTGATTGGACGCCTCTTGCCTCATCACATATCTGAGTCAGAACAGCAATCACCTGACATGTTGACAAGTATACAAAGGAGTATCAATGGCTGGTGGAGGGCTTTGGGATCAGGACCCTTTCATCTTAGAGGTAAGCAAACTTTCTGACATGCCAAATAGGAAATATTTTAGGCATTGAAGGCAAACTATATTCTCTATTACATATGTATGCATTTTGTTTGGTTGGCTTTGTGCTTTTTTTTTCTTCCCTGTGATGCTAGGGATAAAACCCAGGGCTTTGCACCATGCCAGGCAAGTGCTCTATCACTGAGCTTTACTCCAAGCCCCATTTGCTTTTGCTTTTTAATAATCTTACACCAAAACCAAAATGAATCAGACAATTAAGGTGATAATAATATTCAGGCTATTTTAATAGGGTCAACATTAATTAAAATTCAAGGAAAACTCAAGAAAAGGGAAGGGGATCTGGAGTAGACAAGGGAGTCCTCCTTGAGTTTTATGGAACTTAAAAAGAAAAGTGATCTTGTCTTGAAATATGCTAGGGTGGGGCGGTCATCTGTAATTAGCCCCAGAAAACAAAAGAGTAAAAAGACCCCCCAACCCAGGGGAACAGGGCTCTGGTGAAGTTCATTCAACATTGTTACCATAAAACATCTAAAGATCATTCTTGGAGTGGGGCCAGAGAGAGCCATACTATCACTAGTAGTAGCTTTTAAGAGTATCCTATACCTAATTCAGTTCCAGAGGACTATTAAATTAATAGGAGATCATTCAACCTTGCTTACCCTTCTCAGTAGACTTCATCTGGACACCAAATACAAATAAGCACTGTGACATGTCCATAGCCCAGTTGTGCTGAAGAAGTGGGATAGGTGGTGGAGAGGCCAAAGAAGTGCCTAGAGATGGCATGCAAGACGTGGTTTATTGTGGAACACTTACAAGAGACCGGTGACTGCCTCTCTCCCTCATGGTGTTTTGTCCTGAGGTGGTCAGCTGGAAGAGTGACACGTGTCCTTTCCACAGTTCCTCCACGATGCCCTCAGTTACACCCCAATCATCACTGAGGGAGGAGTTTCATATGATAGGCTGTAGAAGCAGTGGCATTTACTTTGCTTGGCTGACCTGCATTCCAAAAAGTGATTGTCCTGACATGCATGCAAGAAAGTAGTTTTCTATAGACAACACTAACTTGCTCTAGTTCCCAGTGTCCATAAAAGAAAGCCACTGTCCTCCAAGATGATATGTATCTGGAGATTCCTACCCAGGCTTGCTCTCATCATTCCCACTAAGGGAACAATTGGCTAGGTTTTGGGGAATGGAAAGGAAGCATACATAAACTTATGTTTTACTGTCCCCCTTTTCTTTAAGAACAGTATAACTATACATTCAATTTGTTTTTACCAGGCCCCATCACTACACTAAGGGCACCATCCCATTTAATTGACACAAAACCTTCTGAAATAGGTGCTATTTCAATCTCACTTTATAGGAAAGAAACCTGAAGTGTAAGAAGGTAACAAAATGTGCTAAAGTCTGCCTGGCTGGATAAGAGCAGGCCTAGGCTCCAACCTTCCTGTCTTTAACTCCAAAGCCAGGTCTCTTAACCACTAAGTAACAGGGCCCTTCTAAGTGTTCTTTATCCATGGTTTGGTCCGTCAGTTTTCTGAACTTTCTGACTTTCTTCTGCTATGGAGACTTAACCCAAATATGGCTAGGTTGTTTTTATTCCCCCATTTTAACAGCTGCAAATTCTTAAAATGACTCCAATTTGAAAACATAGTTCTTTATTTCTTTAAACAAGCAAGAATTTGGTACAGAAAGCATTCACTCAGTTACTAAATTCAGAGAGCAGCATGTGATGAAAGTCCCAAAGTGCTCTGTAATTCTTGCCAAAATATCTTGGGTTCAGAGCTAGATTTATAGGAAATGTAAGATATTTATGAACATTGTTTGTAGAAAAACATTGCCCTCAGCATGTTATAAAATGCTATCAGTGTTCCTGATTCTAATCATGTATCTTAGAGGGACTGAATCCCTCAGAGCTGAGCTGCTATGTTTGGCACAATACCAAGTCAAAGCAGCTTTGGTTCAGAAGGGAACTGGGTACAATTATCTCTAAGCTTTTTTTTTCTGATACTAGCCACAGAATAAAGCTGCATGGTGAGTAATAGCCAAAGTATAGCTGTCCAGAGCCACCACTGAGCTAATTGGACACCGCTTCTGGAAAGCTTCCATATAAATGGCACACCCAAGCCATGCAATAAAAGAGCTATATTCAGGAGTCACACAGGAAAGAAAGCTAGGTCAAAACTTGTATTTTGCCAGGAAGCTAGTAAGTTACATGTTTTACTAAGAGTTTTTGGTTGCAAGTAGCAGAAACCAACTCAACCAGAAAAAAGGGGGGGGAGAGAAAATTTCTAGAAGGATACAATACAACCTCATGAAACTTCATAGCAGCAATGTAACTAGTCTGAAAAAGGAACTGGGTGAGGGACATAGAGTATTAGGACTTGGGGCTGGGGTTGTGGATCAGCAGTAGAGCGTTCGCCTAGCATGTGTGCGGCCCGGGTTCAATCCTCAGCACCATGTAAAAATAAAGGCTTTGTGTACAACTACAACAAATAAACAAATATTTAAAAAAAAAAAAAGAGTATTAGGACTCTTCCATTTCTGTGTTCATCTTTGCATAACCTTCATGACTACCTCTATTCAGTGGGCTTCTGGATTCACAATCCCCATGGTAAAAAATACATCTACTTTGAAGCTTCCAAGGTCCATGTTACAGGTCCAATCACAAACAGCAGCCTCAATTCTAAATTCCCAGGAGAGAATAACATTAATGTATTATGTATTTCAAAAAGCTAGAAGATTTTGAATGTTTTCACCATATAGAAATGATAAATGAGACAGATATATTTAACCTGATGCTAAACATTACACAATGTGTACATGTATCAAAAAATCACATGGTACCCTATTAATAGGTACAATTTTGTGTTTTATGTGTTTTTAATTTAAAAGAGAGAAGTGTAATCATCCTTTATTAAGTTTCTTCCTCTCATTCAATTGACCAGGATCAGGAGCCCTAGGGTCACATGGGCAAAAATTGCAGCTTGGAAATCTGTCCTTATGGAGAAAAGGCTGGTTCCCAGAGGAAGTGATGGTTATTTGCTCCTCTGCTGTACAAATAAGTCCAAAACAATTCCAAGAGGATTTCACACTAGCCTTTTCTAAGGTGTATTAACTGAGCACCTGCTCTCATATAATAGAGCTACCCTGTGAAAATTATCATACCATCTCTAACACTTTCCCCTTCAAATTTCAGGAATATCAGGGTAAGCCAAGCTGAAAACCAGCAGAAACCATGAACTAGATACCAACATAGAACATGAATCAATACACACACATTTTTTCTACAATACTGTACTGACAATTCTGATGTACCAGGATCTGCAGTAGGTCCGAGTTTCAGAGGGTGAATAAGATGGACATGGTCCAAGTCTGCGTGAAGGAACCAGCTGCACAGTAGAGCTCAGAAAATCATCTGAAAAAAGTAAATGCTTAGAAATAATATTCAGAGGCACACCACTCATTGTTACTAGTTCTTGCCTTTAAGAGGCAGGATTGCAGGCGATCTTACATTTTTCTTCTATTATTTAATTCTTTTCCACTTTTCCAATATGAAATGGGTAATTCTTATATAAGTTTAAAAAGAAAGATCCTGAATCGCCAAAAAGCAGTTCCTCCACCTGCTAAAAGATATTGCTTAAGCTAGAGCAAAGACTTTCATTGTCAAATAAGTACATAATGAAAGATTGCTTTGCAAAAGTAACAAGTTGCTTTACATTTACACTCAATGTGAAAATTTTTCACAAGAGCATTTTGCCTGAAATCAACAGTGGAGAGGAATTCTAAAAGTTCATAACATCACTGCCAGAGAAAGACCTGTCTTTACTCCAGCCCTCAAGGTATTTATATTTTGCTATAAACCTGGAAATGAGAAGTACTGGAGACAATGAAAGACTGACCTGGAAAAAGCCCTGTGGCAACAAAGTGCCTGATTGGAAAAAGTTAGGAAAACCAGGTAGGAAGTGCTTCAGTTGTCCTGGGGGGGGGAGGGGGGTGGGCTTGTCTTTTCTAGAAAGTTTTTTATCATCACAAAAAAACATTTATAGCAGTAGTCTTTACCATGTCCCAGAAAAGGAATTAAGGTCAAAATAGAGGCTGTCTTTATCAGGTTTGCAGTTCATATAGTCAATTGGCTCCACTAGATTTCCCCCAAAAGTGCTTTCCCAGGGAAGATGCAGAAGGAAAGATAAGAGCCCAGATGAGAGGTTAATAGTTGGAGTTCCTGATAGCCAGAGTAGAAGAGTCAGCCACTTAAACTTCAATGTTATCCATAAAGCAAAAAGAATGGAACATTGACACGCAGATGTCCAAGCCAAAGCCTTTGGACACCATCTTGAACTCTTCCCTCAGTCCTACATCATATGATTCATTAAGTCCTGCGATATCTACCTCCTGAACTTCTCTTGAATCAGTCACTGCTCTCCATTCCCACTGTCCTCATCCTAATCCAGGCCACCATTCTCTTTCATCTACATTCCAAAAGCTCTCTATCCCTCTCTCCCACCCTGTCCCATCTTTAGTCTGGCCCCCTCCAACATTCTCTCCACTCTTTAACCAGAAGTTATTTTTCTTTAAAAAAAAAAAATAAAGATCAGGTCATTCCTCTGTTTAGAGTTGTTCCTGTTGCATTTAAAGTAAAGACCAAATGCCTTCACATGCCTTAAAGAAGCCCTCTAGAATCTGATTTCTGTGGTCTATCTATTCACTCTGCTATACGGTTCCATTTTCCAGCCATACTGGACTACTGTCTTGTCACCTCCAAGCCTGTATGTGGACTGTTTACCCTGCTTTAAATACTCCCTCCTGCTTTCCCACCCATATATTTTTCATATTCTGCTTAAAAATCTCTTTCTAGAAAACTCCCCAAGTTCCATAAACCTGTTAGAAGTCTCTCAAATGAGCTCCCACAGCGCCTTGCCTTTCCCTTGGCATCATAAGTAATGCGATTGCCCATTTACTCATTTCTCTCCTGCACTAGGTTACAAGCTCCATGAAGGCAAGAACCTTATCTGTGCTCTACAGAATTAAATTGAATGCCCAAGACAGACTAGGTCCTGAATAGGTGTTTATTGCACAAACATGCTGAAATCTGTGTATGTCTCTTTTCCTCAGGCAGAAATCTTTCCAGTCTTCTACCACCCTTTACTCTCCCCCATCCCCAAAAATGTTCCCTGCTTTTTTCAGAATGGCCCCACAATAGCTGGGGGAGCAAAAGGGGAAAGACTTTCAACCTCCTCTGGTGCTTCTTTCTGGAGCCTCCCTGACTGCCCCACATCTCCAAGGCTAGATGTTTCATGCAGCATCTTAGATATTTCCTGGATGAGAAATAGTTCTACACCTAAGGACATAAGATATCTCTGACTTTGTAAACATCTCCCAAACCACTGAAGGCCCCAAAGTCCTGGAAAAGGATTTTGGGGTATCATTTGTATACTCACACAGAGTGTTAGAGCAAAAGAAGGTCTTTGATGACACCCAGTCCAGCTCTTACATTTTCTAGTCAAGGAAACCAAGATATAGGAGGAAGATGTATCTTACCCTAGGTCATAAACCTTCAAAATAAAGAAACTGTGTGATGGGGGAAGAGACAAAGACTATATATAATGCACAACGTCTTACTCTTTCAGCTTCATCAGGACTTCTCCTAAAATAAAATATATCAGTACAAACTCACTACCCACAGAGTTCCCAGAACACCCAAGCCCCACATTTCCAGGTGAGGTACTTTCTCCTTGAGGCACAATACAAATCCCCACTGTTCTTATGACTGGAGAACTCAGTTCTCTTTGACCTCAGCTTTGTCAAGCAGATTAGTCCTAAAAACATTTTTTGACTGACATAAACATTTTGCTGAAAAGTAATATAACTAAGGTACACCCTGGAAATCAATTTAAGGGCTGACTCTACCATATTAACCTTTCTGAACAAATTGACAGGTCACTTCAGGAAAATTCCCACTTAATCTGATTTTTTAAAAAACTGAATCTTCAAAGATAAAATTGGCTGCCTCTTTCACCAAATGTCTTCTTTTGTTTTAATATCATATTCTCTCACTGTCAATAAAAAATGAAGCACTCTGTTTCTCAAATCTCCATGTTCAAATGGTTCATCTTGTGGTCTAGTGGGTAACATTTCCATGTTTTGACATTTTTTTTGAGGAGTTTAAATGGCTTGTATCATTTTGCTTAGGATTTTGTTTTCTCTAGAACTGATGGAGAAGTGAATTCGATTGACCAGTAACAGATTTAAGTATTTCGGGAATGTGCTCAAGTTTGCACATAGTATTTGGCATCAAATCTTGGTGACCCAAATAATTCAGCTGTGTATACGAGTATGTACATATACCTGCCTACACATATAGACAATTAATTTTCCCCAGAAAATAAACAACGAACCCAGATATCCTTTTGTTTGTTCATTTACAAAGCATGTTATTTAGCATCAAATATGTACCCATGACTCTGGGTTAGTGACAAAAATTAAAAGATAAATGAAACAGATTCCTGTCCTCAACTAGCTTACTATCTAGAGAGAAAACAACAGTGGACTAAACAAACACCAAATTCAGTAGGTAGGAAACAGAAGAGTAAGCACATCATTTATTAGTTAAGCCCAAATTGCCCGTTACTCCAGAGTCAGGTGAAACAGGCATCTGTGATTCTCTACTGAAATGTTGGCTCACAGTGAGAGCATGCCAGAGATACTATTATTACAAGGTCCAGCCTGTGACCAAAACCAAAAATAATACTTATAACTTAGATGCTTGTATTTAGTCCTATCTCAAAATTTCCCTCTCCCCATTCCTAGTTCCCACTACAGAATATCCCTCCATTCCCACTTGGCCTTGAGTAGAAATAATAATAGCTATCATTTATTACTGTCTGGCAGGAACTGCACTGTGTTTCTGATATATGGCTGTGCATTACATCCTAATGGCAACTGCTAGATAGTATCATTATCTTCATGTCACGTATAAGGAAGCAGAGAAACAGGAAGGCTAAATAATTTGCACAAAGAATTTGCACCCACATAGTCTACTCAGAACCCTATGTCTCCACCATCATCATGTCCAGGAATTGATACACTAAATCATCTCTCTGGCTGATAGCTAGTTTATGGTGTCCCACTTCTTGCTCCTTTCCCCCAAAGCTATTTCAGCCTAATGAAGGACCTGAATTCTTTGTACTGGAATGTCAGGCATTGTGGAATGATAGCAGAGGGGGAGAGAGGAGCAAACCTGTTAAAAAACACCAGTCATCTGACTTACACTTTTAAGAAAGAGGGAACTGAACAAATCTAGTTTTAGATTAATAAACAAATGGCTTACATAACAATCAATAAGGAGACGTCATAGTCTGTTCCTGCTTCATCCTGTACCCTCTTGAGAGCTGAGTGGTACGCTCCAAACACTCTGGCCTAAGCCCAGTGATCTCAGCAATTACTGTGCACACATAAGTGGCATGAGTCATCCAGCCTTATACAAGATGAAGAGCCTTAGGTAACAACCACATTTTTAAAGCACTTTAACACTCTTTCAAATAGGATTTCTTTCTTATCATTCACTGTATTTCTTCCCAAGTCAGAAGGATAGGTATTATAGAAACCTTTCTAAAGATAAAGAAGTTCAGGACCAAGAAAACATTGCCCTATGTCATAAGACTACCAAGTGATAGAACCTGATTTTCAGTAGAAACTTCTCTTCTCTCCTTTCCCCCATAACTTGCCCTTCTCCTTGTAAACAGTCTCTCATCCTCCAGTCTCAATTTGAATGCCATCTCCTCTAAGAAGAACTGCCCCAGGACAAATTAATCACTTTCATCTTATGTGTACTGTCAATGTTTTATAAGCTACCAAATCTTAATTGTAGCCCTTGTGTAGTGATTCTGGTTGGAGGGATTGGCAAACTACAGCTTGCAGGCCAAATACCCCCCCCCACACACACACACACTGTTTTTTTTAAACTATTATGGTTTAGATATGAGGTATTCCCAAAAAACTCAAGTGTAAGACAATGTAAGAAAGTTTAGAGATGAAATAATCGGGTTATAAGAGCTTTAATGTAATTGGTGTGTTAATCCACTTGAATGGATTAACTGGGTGGTAACTATAGGCTGGTAGGGTGTGGGTGAAGGAGGTAGGTCATGGGGTGTGTCTTTGGCATAGGTATTTTGTCCCTGGTGAGCGGTGCAGAGCATATCTCTCTCTCTCTCTCTCTCTCTCTCTCTCTCTCTCTCTCCTTCCTGGTGGCCATGTTCTGAGCTACTTTCCTCTGCTACACCCTTCTGCCATAATGTTCTGCCTCATCTTGGGCCCAGAGCAACTGAGATGGCCATCTATGGACTGAGACCTCTGAAGCTGTGAACACCAAATAAACTGTTCCTCCTCTAACATTATTCTTGTCAGATCTCTTGGTCACAGCAGTGAAAAAGCAAACTAGAACAACCCTTTTATATATGTAAAGACTTGTTTAAAAAAAAAAGGTAGAAGAACAAAAAAACTATATGACAGAATCTGTATGTGACTAGAAAAACCTAAAAGCTTTCCTATCTGGACCTTTACAAAAAATAATTGTTGAGGTTTACAAAGCAGGGGCCCTAACATGGATCACTACATAAAGTCATCCTTGGCCATGCCCCAACCTGGCCATCTCCTCATGAACCCTTATGCTCCAGACATAGAGAACCAATAGGATTTTCCATATACAACAGACTTCTTCACACCTGTTCCTTGCTCATGGTGGGCCTCTGCTGGAGGCCGCCTCAGCAATTGGCGCCCAACGTGGGGCATTTTCCTCTTCTTCCTACCCCCAAGGACACATGTAAATTATCAGCCCACATGGAGCCAGCGCACTCCACGGGGTCCTTGGCCCGAGGCTCCACTCTGGCCTCCCCAGGCCTGCAGGCGAAGCATGCCGGGTCCAGGCGCCCCGGTAACGTGGGCGGCCCGCTGGCCTCAGCAGGCCTCCATTTTTGTTTGCCTGATTGGGGGGGGGGAGGCGAGTCCCATTTCATTAACTTATTGTTAGTCTGTCTGATTTCATTTTACTTTTATTATTCATATACAGCTTGCATGCAAATAAATGCAATGATCTTAAGTGTACAGTTAAAGAAGAAAATCTGATTTTTAAAAAGCACAGTTCATTAAGATATAGAACTTCTCCAACACCCAAGAAGGTTCCTTCTTGTCCCTTCCCAGTCAGTTTCATCTACTATCCCTAGCCAAGAGATACCAATATTCTGCAATAGATTATTTTTGCCTACTATAGAGATTCATGTCAATTAAATTGAATTGTACTATTCAGTTACTCTTTACCGACTGGCTTCGGTCACTCACTGTTTTTGAGGTTCATCAAGTGATGTTCTAGAACTGGCCCATACCAGTGAAACTGCTTTTTACCCGTGATGAGTTCTTGCTCCCCGAACGCTGAAGAATAACGCTGAAGAAGCACTCCAAGGCAAGCGTAGAGTGGAAAATAGAAAGCTTTATTGAAAGGACAGCTAAAAGGCTTCTCCCAGAAGGAGAAGGGGACCTGGAAACCAGGAATCCAAAGGGAGGAGAGGCTTTCTCTCTTTTATATCTGAAATCTTTCTTTTGTTCTTTTTATGTTCTCTATCTCTGTCTTGCCTGGGACAGGAATGTCAAAAGATGTGACACCGGAGGGCCCATGGTGGGTGTGGGACTTACAGGAAGGGCTTAGGGCTAGTTGATTAGCACTTCCGTTTGCTGGAAGCTGTTTCATTAACATTCCATAAGATGAGCCCTAAACTTGGGAACATTAACCATCTTATCACCCTTAGAGTTGTTCTGTCTTTCCAGGACTCAGACTGACTCCATTTTCCTTATGGACTCCATGTTCTTTATGAAACTCGATGTTAGTCCCGATTTGCCTGACTACACTCACTATCTAGCTTTAAATCTGGCTTCACCAGTTCACAAGAAGCCAACATTAAATTTTTACAAATTTTAAAAGCTGGTCATTATAAACAACTATTATTAAAAATTAAATTGCATAAACTTGCAATTAAATAAGTTATATTAAAAACAAAGGTAATACTCAAAATACAAGAGTTCCTAATTATTTTCCTACATTTCATTATCAATTCTTCTTGACATTACTTATACCCATTGTACCTGCATAATGATGTGCTACTGTGCATCTCTTCTCAATTCCATGTTTATTAATAGCTTAAAATTGGCCATGGTGGGAGTAATTATACCATGGAAATCAGCAAACACTACAAATCAGAACTTTTTGAATTTGTGACTGTAGTGCCAGTTATTAAACATTTACCACTACATCTATCTATGTTGTTGCATGCTTCAATAATTTGTTCGTTTTTATTGCTGAATAGTATTTCAATATATAGTTGTATGGGTCTGATGTCTGTCACTGGAGAAAATACCCAAGATAACCAACTTATAAGGATTTATTCTCATGGTATCAGAGGTTTCAGTCCATGGTCAATGGTTCTTCTGTTTGGGGGCCTGTGGTAAGGCACTTCATCATGGAAGAAGTACACTGCAGAAGAAACTGCTTACCTCTTGATGGCTGGGAAGCAGAGAGGAAGGGGCCAGGGTTCCCAATATCCCCTCCAAGGACACATCCCCAATGACCTAACTTCCCTTGACCAAGCCCCACCTCCTAAATGTTTCACCACCTACCAGTTTCATGACAGGCTGGCAACCAAGCCTCTAACACACAGGCCTTTGGGGGACACTTCCAAACCATAACAGTTATATCACAATTTGTCTTTGTTATTTGATAAATATTTGTATTGATTGCACTTTTCTGCTAGTATGAATAACATTACAATGAACATTTCCTATAAGCTTTTTTGTTGATCTGTTTTTCTACTTATTTTGGTAAATACTTTAAAAACTTGAAGGGTATATGTATGCTTGGAAAGTGGCATGGGAGATGGGGTATTTTGTTTGTTTATTGCTTTTGTCTGTTTTGCTATAGTTTGGTTTGCATTTCTTTGTAGGGAGGGGGTTCTTTTCTACACACTAAAGAAACTTTTCATTATTTTCTGGGTTATATTGTTTATGAAGAAGTGGTATTAGATATTTTTATCTTTGCTCTGCTTTCCTTTTTTTTTTTTTTTTTTTTTTTTTTTTTTTTTTTAATTTCCTGGTACTAGAGATTAAACCCAGGGACATTTTACCACAAAGTTACATCCCAGTCCTTTTTATTTTTAAATTTGAGACAGGGTCTTGCCAAGTTGCCCAGGCAGGCCTCAAATTTGCAATCTTCTTGCCTTAGCCTCCCAAGTTGCTGGGATTATAGGCATGTGTCACAGCACCCAGCTGCTCTGTTTTATCTAATTTGTCTGTCTTTGTTTTTTAAGATTTGGTTTCCAGCAATTTAAGTATGATGTGTCTTTTTTTTTAAATGATGTGTCTCTGTGTATTTGTTTTTCTTAGGATTTATTGAGCTTCTTGATCAGTATATAGCATTTTTCATCAAATTTGGAAAATGTTGCACCATTACCTATTCAAAGCTTTTTCTTTCCCCCTCCTTCTGCAACCACAGTTACATTAGTTGACTTGACATAGGTTACCCGGTGTGTTTAATTTTTAAGGCTTTTCCCCCCTCTTTGTTTTAGTTTGCACTGTTTATGTTGATCCTTCTTCAAGTTCTCCAATCTTTTGCAGTGCCTGCTGTTAACTTTTTCCAATGTACTTTTAATTTTGCATGTTTTTATATCTAGATTTTCTAATTAATTTTTTATAATTTTTTATTTCTTCCCCTAGATTTTAATCTGTTTTTTTATAATGTCCTTCTGCTTCTTTAAGATTTTGTACATATTTATAACAGTGATTTCAAAGTCTTTGCCTCTTACACCCAAGATATCTGCCATTCTGAGTCTGTAATAGCCAGTTTTTCTTCTGATTACACTATTGGGTGTTTTTGTTTTGTTTGTTTTGTTTTGTTTTTGCTGTTGTTGTTATTGTAGTTCCTGTTTTGGGTTTTTTGTTTGTTTGTTTGTTTGTTTGTTTGTTTGTTTCCCAATGTCTACCACTGTTTTTCATGAGGTATATTTTGTGGATACTTCATTACTGGGTGTCTCCACCTTGTATTCCTCGTATTAATTTACTGTCTGGTCATCCTTACTCTATCACAACTGTTATAGGTTTTGCTAAAATATGTCTAAACCAACCTTTTATCTCTGGCAAGAGTCATCTTCAGGTGAGAACTTTCTGGATTCACAATTACATGACTGGGAAGTTCTGTGAGGCCTCCACTGGATTTTTAGAACTTCAGTTTCTCCCAGCACCACAAAACTTCTGGTATCTCCAATAAGTTCATAATCATCATTTTAACAGTATCTGTTAAAAATAGTACCTATTTTGTTCCAGGTCTCTGAAATCTTACCTTGTAAAAAAAATTGTCCAAAGACTCAGGAGAATGACCATACAGATTCCTAGAATCTATCTTTATGAGGTTGCCTCCTCTTAGGTACCCTGCCCAGCAAATCCCAGTCATCTCAGTGTTACAAACTCTTCTCTGCTATACCCAGTGAGATTGTAGACCTCTGGATCTAAGTGGATTCTGCTTCTCTGTGCAGTGGCTTAAAAAGTGCCCCCAGGCAGAAAGCTTAAGTGAATGTGAAACTCACCATGATGTATTCCCCTATTCTCAAGAACCTAACCCTATGGTTTGTGTTAGTTGGCTTTCCATCACCATAACAAAATGCCTAAGAGAATCAACTTAAAAAGATAAAAGGTTTATTTTTGCTCAAACTTTTGGAGGTTACAGTTCATAGTCAGTTGGCCCTGTTGTTTTGAGACCTGTGGTGAGGCAGAATATCATGGTGGGAGTGCAAGGTCAGAGGAAGCTACTCACCACATGGACAGGAAGCAAAGAGAAGGCGAAATAGGCTGGGATGCTCCAATCCCCTTTAGAGGACATGCCCCAAATTACATATGGACCTCTCAGTAGGCCCCATCTCTTACAGGTTCCACCACCTCCCAATAGTAATCCCTTAGGGACAAAGCTTTTAACACAGGAACCTATGGGGAACATTCCAGATACCAACTATTGATTGAAACAGTTGATTCATATTATTTTTAGTTTTATATATAGTTTTTCTTCCAGAAAAAAAAAAATGGCCAGAACAGGAAGTTGGTATCTTCTGACTTTTTGAGATTCAGCTCAAGACTTTTCCTGTCCCTCTTCTGGTAAAATCCCCGCTTGTTCCCAACTTCGACACTGTCCACGATACTAGTTTCACATATACACATCTCAGATTCTCCCTCTTAGGTTCTGAGCCCTTTGCGAGTAGAATGAGTATCATGATACAGAACACAGATGACATTCAATAAATGTACTATAATAGTTTTAAAAATTAATTGCATACAGTGCTTCCCAGTTAAATGATTGGCACACCTACCTGTAGAAGTAATCCAAGTCCTATTTATATGAAAACCCATTGAACCACCCTAGAAAATTGTGAGATAAAATTGCAGGCTGGCATCAAACTCGTAACATCCAAATTTCCAGGAATTTTAGAAACCTCACTCAATCTGACAGGTAATGCCCCAGGGGACGGCAAACTTGCCCTTCTGTCTGAGCTGACGAAGTGTAGGTTCTATTCTGGTACCCTAGTAGAGAATGCATGGAGGGAGAGGAAATTCGTTTTTGATTAAAGTAGAGGGAGCTGTCCTTTAAATTGATTTGGCCCAACCCCTGAGAACTTGTTTACCACACTCACTAGGAAATTAACAACTGAAATAACAAGTGACTGTGCTACACAGGAGTCACTGAACATAGGCATTCAGAGCTGAAGACTCTTGAGAGTGATATTGCTCAACTTCTAATGCCATGTCTACCACTTAGAAATCACTAAGAAGTTTGTTATTGCATAAATGAATGAATGAGGGAGAAATGAAGATATGGTTAGAATCTTCTTCCAAAAACCAATAACTCTCTCTGCACAAGGTGTGCAACCAAGCTGTCCTCTTGTCTATGGAAGAGCACTTAAGGATCCACAAAGTGATTTCCCTCACAGCAGCACCTGTAACTCCCCACCAGGGCATTAACAAATGATCTGTCTTAGAACAATGGGAGGCAAGCTTTAAGCTGCTCTGTTCAACTCAGAATCAAACAAAATCTAGAGAACGCAGAGAGAGTCCATAGGAGATCAATTTTAAAAAGGAATGAAACAAACTTTCCAGAAGAGCCTAAAAGAAGGGGGATTGTTTCAATCTGAAGAGCAGAAGGTGACTATAACTTTTCACACAATGAAAGAATATCATACAATGATTGTTAGCCATGAGCCAGTTCCACTGAGAACAGAAAAAGAGGGAGCTGCCAGCTTAAAAAGGAAGAGATTTTCTAAGGAAGAACTTGGAGGACTGTGGTTTGAAACTAATAAAAATAATCAGACATGTATCTATCTAGGGAAGTCTATGTTTACATGGCATATACAATGCACATTGCTCTTTTTTAAGTTAAAAAGATGTTAGTTTTCAGAATGTTTCTCATGCCATAGTTCTACATAAATGGAAACTTCTTTATAACTTAAGGCAGTATTTAGTATTTGCACATAAGACTTCCAAGGCTGAGACTGCCATAGAATGAAATTGGATATTTTTTTTGTAATCCTAACATGAGCACGCTTACAAAAGACTTATCTTATTCCAATTTCTATTTTATCATGAACAATACTATTATGGAGCTGTCAGTACGTTTTTAACCATGAAATTTATGATCATCAGGCTAGTGAGCCCATGGCTGTCTGTTCATTTGTTATGCTCTGAGAAAAAAAAAAATGTTATCTCTATCTTCACACAAAAACATATTCTAATTTTAAAAATGCTTTTAAAATAGTGGCTATGATATAATTTGACTGGGACAAACAAGATTAAGTAATTTCACACTGAAAAACATCAAATTCTATTTGAATATAGAAAAAGGAAAAAAGATACAGACTACGTTAGCACCAAGCAGGCCAACACTGGAAAGACTGATTGACTCTTCATACATTTCATTCAGATGTCCTGGAACCAAAACGTGTTAGCAAAGAAAAACTTTTAAAGCAAATTAAACCTTAAAAGAAAAAATGGTTTTGGGTGGCAAAATACCTTCTAGGGTTCCTTATAAGGTGCAGAGTTGTAAGCATTTAAATGAAAAAGTAATCACATAAAATTCTAGAAGGCATGAATGGTGAGAAGACTTCACTGCAAAGGCAGAGCTTGGATGTTCATCAAAGAATGCTCAGAGTGTAATCAGGGGTGGCAGCACCACTGGAGACTACCAAAGACTTACAGAGTTATACAAAAACAATGAAGTTTTTACTAAAGAGCCAGACAGCATTCCATCTGGTTGAACTTTTTGATGTACAGAATTGCTGGGAGCTAGAGAGAAGTTGGAAGCAGATATTAGAAAAATCCTTGAGTCACCCATCAAAGGCAGTATAAGAGAAACACCTACATACAGCAGGTAGTATGTCTAAGACACACTCGCCATCAAAAGAGACTGCTCTGGGGCTGGGGTTGTGGCTCAGTGGTAGAGCACTTGCCTAGCACATGTGAGGTACTGGGTTCAATCCCTAGCACCACATTAAAAAAATAGTAAATAAAGGAATTGTGTCCATATACAACTATATATATGTCCATATACAACTATATATATGTTCCTCTCTGGTATATATATATATATATACATACATATATCTATATATGTGTGTGTGTATGTGTGTACACACACATATAAATGCATGTATATATATATGTTATCATATCATAATATATGATACATCTTATGATATGATAACATATAACATGTATATATAAAAAAGAACTGCTCTGGCACATGCACCAGGACTCGTATTTTCTTAACAAAAGCTACTGGATCTTATTTTCTAAACAAAGTCTGTGCTGGTTCTGTAAGATGGTTCTCAGCTAACACTAGAAAGAAGCTTATCTTTCAGTTAACAGCTTGATTCTACAAGTATCAGAAACGTTAGAAATGATAAAGCAACAAACGCCAGGACTAGGTGAAATTGTGTAGAGGAATGTCTTTCATTTGAATTCAAAATAGACATAGGTTTTTGTTCTCCCAATTTTTCTCTAGTAACATTAAGTTCTTTCCAGATCTTTAAAACATATACCCATGTAAAGTAAAACTGATAATAGGATATCAAGGCATGCTAATGAAAACTTTCAGTTTGTTTCTTCATTCTCCTCCCATCTCCCCCACACCCCATACTCATTTTCAGCTTCAAAAAACAGAACAATGGGGAATTGTAAGCTACCTGGTACCGAAAACCGGGAGGAAAACTCGGAGGCAGAGTATAGCTTTTACTACTTTTACTTCTACTTTCTTAGAGCTTAGAGAGGGAAAGAAAGATTTTTAGAGAGAAAGATTAAAGCGAGCTTTTCTTCTTGTCTTCTTAGCTTAGAGTCTTAGAGAGAAAGAAAGATAGCTTAGCTTAGAGAAAGACTAGAGCTTCTTTCTTCTCTCTTCTTTCTTCCTTCTTCTGTCTTCTGTCTTCTGTCTTCCTTGGGAGCCTCGGCCTAACTGACCAGTCATTACTTCTTCTATCTGGTTTCTCTTCTGTAACCGCTCTGCCTACGTTCTGGCCGCTCTGATTCTTCTGACCGACCGAGTGACTGCCCGACTGACTGAATTCTCCGTTCTCCTAACTCGGACCGCTTTCACCCGGTTATATACCTTCAGCTTTGCGGGTGCCTACAGGTGCGTCACATACATATCAGGTGGAACTTATGGCTTCCAGCTAGCTGCAACAGCCCTTCCTAATTAGGGCTCCTTCAGGGAATACTAAGTATTCTTGGAAAAAAAACAAGAAAAGAATCTATGTAACACAGATGAATTATGGCCACCCACCTCCCTAGAGCTCCCCTAAGCACTGTGGGGTGCAGATTTAACTGTTGGCTTCCAATTCTGCAATACCAGAGAGGAAGAAGCTTAATAGGAGGTTGTGTCTGCTGCTGACTCAAAATCTGATATTTATTTTTAAAATGTACTGAACCAATACAGTCTGATTGACATGGTGCTCTGAAGAAGAAACACGAGGTGTCCTGAGTCCCAGGAGCTTCCAGTGAAAAGGAGGAAATAGAAATGTAACTACAACAGCCTAGTGCAGTGTGTGAACAGTCAGCACTTGACCTGGGTACTTCTGGAGTTGGAAAGGCCAGAGCTGTAGTTTTTTTGGAAATGAATGAATGTTTGGCCACTTTAACTCAAAATCAGGCAATCTTTAATAATTGCTGCCTTAGAAACATCCAAGACATCCAAATCTAGGAGTCAGCATTCCATCTAAATGATGAAATATCATACATAGTATTTAAATATTTTTAATTGCATAGGTATTCTATGCCCCCACACAATATATGTATATATGGTTTTCAAGAATATAAAAATTTATACTCCATATATCCAGATACATTTAGACATATTTACTACCAGTATGATTCAAAAGATATATTTCTAGCATGAATACTTACAACCAGGAGATGTATTCCCTCCCCCCAAATTCCACCACAGCCTGTGGAGGTCCAAATCTCAGCCAGGTGATTTCAGGAGATTCCCATGGGTTTCAGGCTCATGCATACTGAGTCCCTATTTCTTTGACACCACGTTTATACTGTTTGCCTTGACCTAGACACAAAATTAACACTTCTTCATAGCACCCCAGAATATCCACTCACACAAAGCCACAGAGACTTCCCCGTGTCATCCAGCAAACCCATCTCTGAATTCCTTTTTCAATAGACACCCACCCTCTCCACCCCTTATCTCTCTCCTTCCCATACCAAGAGACAAAATGTTGTCCCACCCCAAATCCAGAAAATGTTGTCAGTTTAATTTTCTCAAAAAGAAGGAAAGAGAAAAAGGATTTTCATCCCAAAGAGGAATTTTGATATCAGCCATTACTTTAATGCAATGAACTTTTAAATACAACTCATTACACACTAACATGCTAACTAATAAGGAAGATACAGGAGGTGAAGCACCCATGCCCTAGTGCCCAGAGTTCAGGGACTATGGGCAGTGTTTGGGGTTTTGTGTATTGGGGGGCAGTTTGTTTTGTTTTTCCTTTATATTTTCTGTACCGTCCCAGTTTTCTGTGTGTTCCTTTTTTAAATATTTGTCCTAATTAGGTATGTATGACAGCAGAATGCATTTCAATTCATTGTGCACAAGTGGAGCACGACTTTTCATTTCTCTGGTTGTACACAATGTAATGCTGCACCATATATACTTGTACCTAGGGTAATGATGTCCAGCTCATTCCACCATCTTTCCTGCCCCCATGTGCCCTCCCCTCCCCTCTCTCCCCTTTGCACAAATTTCCTCCATTCTTTCCATGTGCCCCCCTCATTATGGATCAGCATTCACTTACCACAGAGAACATTTGGCCTTTGGTTTTTTGGTATTGATATTCTTCAGCTCGATCTATTTACCTGCAAATGCCATAATTTTTATTCTTTTTTAATGCTGAGTAATATTCCATTGTGTATATATACTACAATTTTTTAATCCATTCATCTATTGAAGGGCATGTAGGTTGGTTCCACAGTATAGCTATTGTGAATTGAGCTGCTATAAACTGATGTGGCTGCATCACTATAGTATGTTGTTTTTAAGTCCTTTGGGTATAGACTGAGGACTGGGATAGCTGGGTCAAACGGTGGTTCCATTCCAAGTTTTCTGAGGAATCTCCACACTGCTTTCCAAAATGGTTGCACCAATTTCCAGTGCCACCAGCAATGTATGAGTGTAGCTTTTCCCCCACATCCTCGCCAACACTTATTATTGCTTGTAGTCTTGATAATTGCCATTCTGACTGGAGTGAGATAAAATCTTAGAGTAGATTTGATTTGCATTTCTCTAATTACTAGAGAAGGTGAACATTTTTTCATATACTTGTTGATTGATTGTATATCTTCTGAGAAGTGTCTGTGCAGTACCTTAGCGTGTGTTCCTTTTTAAATAAGAAAATTGAGGTTGTTTAGAGGCCTAGCCTCCGGGAAAGGGGTGGGGGTCCTGAGGAGGGAGACACAGCAACCTGAGTCCAGTCGCCCCCTAGTGGGAGGCCCTTGGGCAACCCCGCCTAAGCCTTCCCTGAAGCCATGGCAGAAGTCACCTGGATCCCCTGCCTACTAAGGACAATGACCTTTTCTCAGCCTCTTCCTGCAGTGCCCCTGCCTACAGGGCAGAGGGCAGACCATGAGGTCTGAGGACTTGCCTCTGCGGCTTCAGCCTGTCCTTCGCTGCTGGTAAAGGGCCCCAGGGCCTCAAGGGAGCAGAGCCCAGGGCGGGACTGAACCCTGTCCAGAGAGGCTGCTCCCAGCCCTGGTGGGGGCGGGCACGTCACAGGTCACAGCCATGGTAACTGGTGCAGCCTCTGTGCACTGCTGCTCCTTATCACAGCTGATCTGTTGCTGGAGCAGGCAGCTTACCTAGTTGGGGTGACAGTCTTGTTTCACTTTGTATTTTCTACACTTTAATTTGTAGCATTAGTCCTTTTAAGATTCCCTAGCACAGACTCCCACTGTCCCCTAAAGTGAGCAGCACATCACCAGGCCTCCTCCGCAGCCTAGAGTGTTGGGGTGGCGGGCAGATTCAGGCACTTAGGCAGGGAGTTTGTGTCTACTCCAATAGGGAGGCCAGGGGAAATACTGCTCCTGGGGAGCCCTGCTTTAGGGAGACACCACACACCCCATCGCCACCATCCAGGGGGCTTTTCTCTGGTTCCTACCGTTGGTCTCCAAGGGGTTTTCTTGCCTTCCACTGTTAGCTCTTCTTCGGACTCCCCTAAAACTGCTGTCTTCAATTTGACAGTCTGCATCAAACCTTCTGTCCAATTCATCTCTCTACTGTGACTCAGGGTTGGAGGGAATTTTCAACCATTCCTTGAACACACCAGCCTCTGGGGCCTTGCACTTACTTCATCCTTCCTTTGCACCCAGTACCCTGAAGATGCCCTCGGCTCTCCAGGTTCCCTCTCATTGTTTCACAGCTGGTGGTTTGGTGACGTCCTGATGACACCCTCCAGGTCATCTCACGTTCAACTGCCCAGTACCAGCTTCTCCAATCTCCCTGACCCCAGTGGCCTCTGACCCCCTAAATCTCCTCCCTCTAGTAAATCCCTGCAGGAATTATTGTGCAAATTCAGGAGTCTGGACCGCATTGCTATTGTCCATTTCTGAGAGCCTACTAAGTGCTAGTAGCTGTGCTAATTATCTGGATGCTTTTTGTATAAACTAGCCATTTCCATCTTCACAACAACCTAGCAGCAGGTGCAGGAGGTAAAGGGCTCATGCCCCAGTGCCATAACCTCAGGGGACTGTACTTTCCTGAAGTTCTTTCCTCCAGCTTTTCCAGGTCCCCACAGTGCCTGGACCTGCTGGGCTAGCAATGCCTTCATACAAGGGTGGGGTAGATGGTGTCAGGGAGCTCCAACACTCATACCTGTGAGGTCATCCCAGGGCCACTGGCCTGGCCCTGATTCTGGAAGGGTGGCCTAGTGAACAAATCCTTCTCACTGCCCAGAGCTCTATTTCTTTTGCAAGATGTCATGAGATTTGGCTGTGGGCATGCTCACTTAGGGAATCCCATATTGTTTATCTAGATGAGGACCCACAAAAATATATGCCTGGGGCCTGTACACCCTAGGGACAACCGTACCTCTGAGGCAGGTACTATTTTATAGATGAGAAAACCGAGACTTATTGGAAGCTTAAAAAATACCTCCATCAAAGTCCTCCAGACAGCTAAGATTTGAATACAATTGTCTTTGAACTCAGAGCCCAATCTCTTGGTCATCACATGACACTGTCCAACAAGAGTTTGCTTTCTTCTAATTTCAATGTATGATCCTTACTCCTAAAGTTGGAGGTAACATGTTGGAGCCCACAGATTGCCCCCACTCCATCCAGCACAATGCAGTGCACAGGGAAGCTCAGTATCCACAGGACTGGATTGAAAATGTGGGATATATTATCACAATTAAAGGTAACCTGGAAGTAGTCCCTGATCTCTAGGATTCACAGCTACTCCAGAAAGGAGCAGCTGTGGAAGGGAGATGCTGAAATGCTCCCAGATACTGGAAACCTCTAATAGGTCTAAGATGGATGAAAGAAACAGAGGGGATAGAAGAAGGCCACAGAGGTTCACCTTTCCTGGAAGCTCTGTGGAGCATTACCTTGATTCAGAGAACTAGGAAAGAGCCTAATCTGAGTCTAGCTGCAGCTCAGGAGCATTATACAACTTTATCTCTGAGCTCTTCCAGGGAGTGTAGAATTTGAAGGAGCAAGACTAAAGCTGCCTTTTCACTACAGATGCAGCTTTTGGCCATATGATTGCAAGTTTATGATGGGAATAGAAGAAAGGTTATGATGGCCTTATGGGTTTTAACCCTGGAGATTTATTCTGTAATTCAAGTTTATTATCCACATCTATGCAAAGTAAATTATGTCTATTGATCAATTTCAGTAAATTGCAACAAGTCTCATAAGTTCTTTTCATTGGATTTTTAAACTGAGCTTATAGTTTTTCAATGTGCTTCAGCAATGACAGTTTTTTCAGTAAATGTGACAGGTTTATAACTCTTAATATAAACTGTGTTTTTTCAGGTCACTCCACCATGAAGACAAAATCAAGGTCACCACTAAGAGAAACATAACAAAAACAAAACCTGTTTCTCTGGCTCTGCTTCCCACCCACAATCACAGAGTCTACCCCTGCCCTATCCTCCTCCCTCTCCCAAGTATTTGTCTGGGCAGTTCATGATGTTCTCACAGGATTCCACCTCCCTGCTCCAGGTATCCCTGGGGAGCATGGTCCTGCCTCTGCTCCACAGTGTCTGCAGCTCTGGTCCTTGGCCAGGCCATTCAGCTCCCCAGCGAACTGGGATGGAGACTTGGCATTAACCTTCATGTAGCTAAGTCATTACATAAGGAACTGTAGGGACAGAAAGCTTCAGTACTCTCTTCTTGAGACTCTGGCTCAAGTTCCTAGAAACAGTAGGAAAGGAGCACAAAATGCTCACGAAGACTCCCCTTCTTTTGCACACCGAGCATTTTCCGTGGTCCAAGTTGAGATTCTCCCCTTCTCTCTGCCTGTACTTTAATTATTTTTTCCTAAGAAACTCACAGTTGTTATTGTAAATGGTCCCCAGAAGGACACAACACTGCAAAGTGATAAAACCGATAAACATGCCCTCCATGGGAAACCCTCCTCTCGTGTACTCCTGTGTAATAAAGTTCTCTCTTTCTCCTGCCAGCAGAGGGGAAATATCTGGATATAAGAAAGGATGAGATTATTGGGGATGGGAGGTGGAGTAATTTCCAAGGAAAAAGCAGAGGGTCTCCATTGAGTCTCTTCTTTCCAAAGAAAGTCAGTCTATATCTGGTAATGACCCACCACAAAACCACAAAAGAAACAGTAGAGACAAAACCACATAAGTTTATGTCAAAGGCCTGTTACTGATCTTGGGGCATGGCCACCACAGTCTGGGTACACTGACAGGGCCTGGAGATATATTGTTGGGGTACCTGCAGGTCTGGTTGTACCTGAGGTCTTTCTGCTGGGTGTGCTAGTGGCTGCCATCTGGCTGCCTCTTTGCAGGGTGGCTCCTTTGTGTGAGCACATCCCTGGTGGTCTCTCTGCAAGTTGAAAGTGCATTGAGATCTTGGGACTACAGCAAGGCAGAGCCTGGAGAAGCAGAATCCCAGGTATGTCACATTGCAGCTGGGTTTGCATGGGCCAGTCTGGGTCTGGCAAAACCTGTGGATATCCAGTTCCCTGGGGTGAGCACAGGTTAGAGAAACTGGAGAAAACCATGCTCTCTCCAGCTCAGTGATCCCTGAACTGCGCGGGGATGGAAGGGGCTGGCTACAACAGGTGGGAAGCCTGGGAGAGGGTGTGAGGGCATCTTGCTATCAGCTTGTCCAGCCAACTGGTCCAGCACCCACTGGACGGAAGTTAACATCAAACTTCAGACAACCCCCACTTATTAGCAGAGAAGAGAAACAGAAAAGTTTTGAAAGCCCATAGAAGCAATTGTTCATTTTTCCATTGAGACTTCCCTTTTTTATTTTTATTTATTAATTTTTTTTTAAAAAATTGCCCTCTTTCTCACATTTCTACCATCTTTGAATCCAAATATTTTTTCACACATCAATTTATTGAGGAATGGGATGTCTGAATAATATATTATAGTTTTGTTGAATAATATATTATAGTTTTGTTGTATATTCTTATTTTTATTTTTTTCAAATTTGTATATATGTTTTTTCTCTCACTTATCTGTCTCTCTGAATTCTCTTTCTCATTTCTCTTATCCTAACAGTCAACCTCTATTAATTCCTCCCTCACTCTTACCATAAATTTTTACCTCTATCTTCTCTCCTTCTCCCTCATAAACATCACATCTTACACTACTTCTGTGCCCTCATTGTCCATCATTTGAAATGGTAAATGTTTTTAGCAAACTTACTATTTATGTTGTAGACAATAATTGAACACATCATTTCTGTTTATTGTGACAAAACTTCAGACAGCTTAATAGGAGCTATTTGGTTTAAGGTTGTATATTGTTTGCATTGGGTGCTGTTAATATAGGTCTCTCCCTTAAAGGGGAGGTACTGGAAGCCTTTAGAGACACTATATGACTACAGGGTAGAAACTACTACCTCAGATCCATACTACTAGGTAACAAGACACACAAACAACATGAAAAAACAAGGGAACAAAGCACCTCAAACAAACCAAGATGTTCCAACAATAGAATACATAGACAACACAGTATAAGATAAGGAGTTTCAAAAATACATAGAGTGATCTTTGAAATAAAGAATGGTATTGGAGATAAAATACAGGAAGTAAAAGATCACTTCAATAAAAAGGCAGAGATTATAAAAAGGAATCAAGCAGAAATCCTTGAAATGAAGGAACCAAATTAAAAATTCAACAGAAAGTATCACCAACAGACTAGACCACTCAGAAGATAGAACCTCAGATAATGAAGAAAAATACATATTCTTGAAATAAAGTCGACTGCACAGAGAAGATGGTAAGAAACCATGAAGAGAACTTCCAAGAAGCATGGGATAACATGAAAGACCAAATTTAAAATTTACTGGAATAGACGAAGATATGGAGATACATACCAAAGGACTGCACAATCTTTTCAATGACATAATTCCCCAAGTCTAAAGAATGAAATGAAAAATCAACTACAAGAATCTTATGAAACTCCAAATGTATGAAATTACAGCAGACCCACAACAAGGCAATTATAATGAGAATGACTAACATACAGAATAAGGATAGAATTTTAAAGACTGCAAGAGAAAGAAATCAAATTATATATAGGGGGAACCAATCGGATTTCAGTTAATTTCTCAACCAAGACCCACAACAACAGGAAGTCCTGGAATAAATATGTCAAGCTCTAAAAGAAAATGGATCCAAACCGAGAATTTTATATCCAGCAAAATTAAGCTTCAGATTTGAAGATGAGATAAAAACCTTCCATGATAACCAAAAACTAAAAGAACTCAAAACTAGAAAGCCTGCACTACAGAATATTATCTTTTTCTTTCTTTTTTTATTTATAATAGTAGTATGTATTACAATTCATAATGCACATATATAGCATCTTTTTACATACAACTGTTTGTATACAAAGTATATAAGTACCATTCAGATCTTCAATCATGCATTTAGGATAATGATATCCATCTCATTCAACCACCAATTTTTTTTCCTTTTTTCTCCCCTCCCTCCCTCCTTGCTCCCTCCCTTCCCCTCCCTTTCCTTTGACCCTTCTAGTGTTCCTCTAATCCTCCTATGTACCCCCATCCAACAACACTGTGAACTAGCCTCCTTATATCAGAGAAAACATTCGGTATTTGGATTTTTGAGATTGACTAATTTCACTTAGCATTATATTCTCCAACTTCATCCATTTACCTGCAAATGCCATTATTTTATTCTCTCTTATTGCTGAGTAAAATTCCATTTTGTATATATACCACATTTTCTTTATCCACTCATCTACTGAGGGACATCTAGGTTGGTTCCACAACCTACCTATTGTGAATTGTGCTGCTATAAACATTGAAGTGGCTGTGTCACTGTAATCTGCTGTTTTTAAGTCCTTTGGGAATAGACCCAGGAGTGGGATAGCTGGGTCATAGGGTGGTTCCATTCCCGGTTTTCCAAGAAATCTCCATATTGCCTTCCATAGCGGTTCTACCATTTTGCAGTCCCACCAGCAATGTATGAGTGTGCCTTTTTCCCCACATCCTCTCCAACATTTATTGTTGTTTGTATTCTTTATAGCTGCCATTCTGACTGGAGTGAAATGAAATCTTAGAGTACTTTTGATTTGCATTTCTCTAATTGCCAGTGATGTTGAACATTTTTTCATGTATTTGTTGATCAATTGTGTATCTTCTTCTGAGAAGTGTCTTTTCAATTCCTTAGCCCATTTATTGACTGGGTTATTTGTTTTTTTGGTGTTAAGTTTTTTTAGTTCTTTATATATTCTAGAAATTAGTACTCTATCTGATGTGCACGTATTAAATATTTGTTCCCAATTAGTTGGCTCTCTATTCACCTCACTGATTGTTTCTTTTGCTGAGAAGAAGCTTTTTAGTTTAAATCTATCCCATTCATTAATTCAGAACATTCTTAGCAAAATATTCCATGAAAGAAAATTTTTTAAAAAAAAAAAATGGGGCTGGGGATATAGCTCAGTTGGTAGAGTGCTTGCCTTGCATGCACAAGGCCCTGGGTTCAATCCCCAGCACCACAAACACACAAGAAAAAAAAAAATCAATGAAGATCAGCAAAGAAAGGAACTACACTAAAGGAAGGTCCAATGAATGGAGAAATTAAGTCAAGTTAAAAACCAAAAATAAACCAAAAGGGCTGGGGTTGTGGCTCAATGGTAGAGTGCTTGCCTAGCACGTCTGCAGCCCAGGTTCGATCCTCAGCACCACGTAAAAATAAATGCATTGTGTACAACTAAAGCAAATAAATAAATAAAATAAATAAACCAAAAAACCATGATTACAAATCATATCTCAGTAATAACCCTGAATGTTAATGGCCTAAACTCGCCAATCAAAAGACACAGATTATCAGAATGGATTAAAAGAAATGACCCAACAATTTGCTGTCTCCAAGAAACACACCTCATAGAAAAAGACATCAACAGACTGAAAGTGAAAGGCTGGGAAAAGTCTTATCACTCAAATGGCCGGTGGAAGCAAGCAGGAGTTTCCATTCTCATATCAAATAAGGTAGACTTCAAACCAAAACTAATCAAGAGGGACAAAGATGGATATTTCTTATTACTTAAGGGAACCATCCATCAACAGGATATAACAATCATAAATCTGTATGCCCCAAATAATGGAGCACCTACATTCATCAAACAAACGTTTCTTAAGTTCAAGAGTAAAATAGACCACAACACAGTTATTCTAGGGGACTTCAACACACCTCTCTCACCAATGGATAGATCATCCAAACAAAAACTAAACAAAGAAACTTTAAGCCTCCTCAAAACAATTAACAATTTAGACCTAACGGACATATATAGAATATTTCATCCCTCAGTAAACGAATACACATTTTTCTCAGCAGCACATGGCTCCTTCTCCAAAATAGACCATATTTTATGTCACAAGGCAACTCTCAGCAAATATAAAAAAATAGAGATACTACCCTGCATGCTATCGGACCATAAAGGGATGAAATTGGAAATCAACGACAAAACAAGGAATAAGAAAAACTACTCCATCAACTGGAAGCTAAACAACACGCTACTGAATGAACAAGGGGTTGAAGAAGACATCAAAGAGGAGATCAAAAAATTCCTAGAGGTAAATGAGAACACAGATACATCATATAGAAATCTCTGGACACTATGAAGGCAGTAGTAAGAGGAAAATTCATTGCACTGAGTTCATTCCTTAAGAGGAAAAAAACCCAACAAATAAATGACTTAACATCACACCTCAAAGCATTAGAAAAAGAAGAACAGACCAACACCAAGAGCAGTAGAAGACAGGAAATAATTAAAATCAGAGCAGAAATTAATGAAATTGAGACTAAGGAAACCATTCAAAGAATTGACAAAACTAAAAGTTGGTTCTTTGAAAAAATAAACAAAATTGACAGACCCTTAGCGATGCTAATGAAAAGAAGAAGAGAAAAAACTCAAATTACTAACATTCGTGATGAAAAAGGGAATATCACAACAAACACCTCAGATATACAGAATATAATTAGAAATTACTTTGAAAACTTGTACTCTAATAAAATAGAAAATACTGAATGCATTGACAGATTTCTAGAGTCATATGATTTGCCTAAACTGGATGTGAGGCTATACACAATTTAAACAGATCAATTACAAGCGAAGAAATAGAAGATGTCATCAAAAAGCTACCAACAAGGAAAAGTCCAGGACCTGATGGGTTTACAGCCGAGTTCTATAAGACTTTCAAAGAAGAACTAATACCAATGCTCTTCAAACTATTTCAAGAAATAGAAAAAGAGGGAGCTCTTCCAGACTCTTTCTATGAGGCCAATATTACATTAATTCCAAAGCCAAGCAAAGACACATCCAAAAAAGAAAACTTCAGGCCCATATCTTTAATGAACATAGATGCAAAAATCCTCAACAAAATCCTGGCAAATCGGATACAAAAACATATCAAAAAGATAGTGCACCACGATCAAGTGGGGTTTATCCCAGGGATGCAAGGCTGGTTCAACATTCGGAAATCAATAAACATAATCCATCACATCAATAGACTTAAAGACAAAAATCATATGATCATCTCAATTGACGCAGAAAAAAGCATTTGACAAAATACAACACCCCTTTATGTTCAAAACACTGGAAAAACTAGGAATATCAGGAACATATCTTAACATTATAAAAGCTATTTATGCAAGGCCCCGAGCTAACATTATCTTAAATGGAGAAAAATTGAAGCATTCCCTCTAAAAACTGGAACAAGACAGGGATGCCCCCTTTCACCACTGCTATTTAACATAGTACTGGAAACTCTGGCCAGAGCAATTAGACAGACGAAAGAAATTAAAGGGATCAAGATAGGAAAAGAAGAGCTCAAATTAGCACTATTTGCTGATGACATGATAATCTACCTAGAAGACCCAAAAAAAACTCTACCAGAAAACTTTTACAACTAATAAACGAATTTGGCAAAGTTGCAGGATACAAAATCAATACACATAAGTCAAAGGCATTTGTGTACATCAGCGACAAAGACTCTGAAAGGGAAATGTTGAAAAATACCCCATTTGCAATAGCATCAAAAAAAATAAAATACCTGGGAATCAACCTAACGAAAGAGGTGAAAGACCTCTATAACGAAAATTATAGAACACTAAAGAAAGAAATTATAGATGAACTCAGAAGATGGAAAGACCTACCTTGCTCTTGGATAGGTAGAATTAATATTGTCAAAATGTCCATACTACCAAAAGCATTATACAGATTTAATGCAATTCCAATCAAAATCCCAATGTCATTCTTTAAAGAAATTGAAATAGCAGTCATGAAATTCATCTGGAAAAATAAGAGACCCAGAATAGCCAAAGCAATCCTGAGCAAGAAAAGTGAAGCAGGGGGCATCACCATACCAGACTTTAAATTATACTATAGAGCAATAGTAACAAAAACAGCATGGTATTGGCACCAAAATAGACTGGTGGACCAATGGTACAGAATTGAGGATACAGAGACTAATACATATAATTACAGCTATCTTATATTAGACAAAGGTGCCAAAAATGTACAATGGAGAAAGGATAGCCTCTTCAACAAATGGTGCTGGGAAAACTGGAAATCCATATGCAACAAAATGAAATTAAACCTTTATCTCTCACCATGCACAAAACTCAATTCAAAGTGGATCAAGGACCTAGGAATTAGACCAGAGACAATACACCTAATAGAAGAAAAAGTAAGCTCCAATTTCCAACATGTTGGATTAGGCCCCAAGTTCCTTAATAAGAATCCTGTAGCGCAAGAATTACTACCAAGAATTAATGAATGGGATAGATTTAAACTAAAAAGCTTCTTTTCAGCAAAAGAAACAATAAGTGAGGTGAATAGAGAGCCAACTAATTGGGAACAAATATTTAATACATGCACATCAGATAGAGCACTAATCTCTAGAATATATAAAGAACTCAAAAAACTTTACACTAAAAAAAAAATAACCCAATCAATAAATGGGCTAAGGAATTGAGCAGACACCTCTCAGAAGAAGATACACGATTAATCAACAAATACATGAAAAAATGTTCAACATCGCTGGCAATTAGAGAAATGCAAATCAAAATTACTCTAAGATTTCACTTCACTCCAGTCAGAATGGCAGCCATCAAGACCGGCCATCCCACTCCTGGGTCTATTCCCAAAGGACCTAAAAACAGCATATTACAGTGACACAGCTATCTCAATGTTTGTAGCTGCACAATTCACAATAGCTAGGTTGTGGAACCAACCTAGATGTCCCTCAGTAAATGAGTGGATTAAGAAAATGTGGTATATACGCACAATGGAATTTTACTCAGCAATAAAAGAAAACAAATTAATGGCATTTGCAGGTAAATGGATGAAGTTGGAAGACATAATGCTAAGTGAAGTTAGTCAGTCTCAAAAATCCAAGTACCAAATGTTCTCTCTTATATAAGGAGGCTATTTCAAAGTATAGTTGGATGGGGGTACATAGGAGGTTTAGAGGAACACTAGAATGGTCAAGGGAAGGGAGGGTAAGGGAGGGAGCAAGAGGGGAGGGAGGGGGAGAAAAAAAAAAAGGTGGTTGAATGAGACGGATATCATTTTCCTTAATGCATGATTGAAGACCTGAATTGTACGAATATACTTTGTATACAAACAGTTGTATGTAAAAAGATACTAAATATATGCACTATGAGTTGTACATATTAAAAATTATAAAAATAAATTTTTTTTAAAAAATCAATTAAAAAAAAAAAAATAAACCAAAAGGGCTGGGGTTGTGGCTCAATGGTAGAGTGCTTGCCTAGCACGTCTGCAGCCCAGGTTCAATCCTCAGCACCATGTAAAAATAAATGCATTGTGTACAACTAAAGCAAATAAATAAATAAAATAAATAAACCAAAAAACCAGGATTACAAATCATATCTCAGTAATAACCCTGAATGTTAATGGCCTAAACTCATCAATCAAAAAAGACAAAGACTAGGAGATTGGATTAAAAAAAAAAAAAAAAGACCCAACAATATGCTGTCTTTAAGAGACTCACCTCCTAGGAAAAGACATCCACAGACTGAAGGTAAAAGGTTGCAAAAAAAACTACCACTCACATGGACTGCATAAACAGCAGGGGTTTCCATCCTCATATCAGACAAAGTGTACTGCAAACCAAAGTTAGTCAGAAGAGATAAAGAAGGACATTTCATACTGCTTAAGGGAATCATACATCAACAAGACATAATAATCATAAATATATATGTCCCAAACAATGGAGCATCTATGAACATCAAACAAACCCTTCTCAATTTCAAGAATCAAATAGACCACAACACAATAATACTAGGTGACTTTAACACATCTCTCACCACTGGATAGATCTTCCAAACAAACACTAAACACAAAAACTACGGAACTAAGTAATACAATCAATAATTTAGAATTAACGGACATATATAGAGTATTTCATCCATCATCGAGCGAATACACCTTCTTCTCAGTAGCACATGGATCCTTCTCTGAAATAGACCTTATGTTACGCCAGAAAGAAACTCTCAGCAAATGCAAAAAAAAAAAAAAAAAAATAGAAATCTACCCTGCATTCTATCAGATTACAACAGAATGAAACAAGAAATCAATGATAAAATAAAAAAATAGAAGCTACTCCAACACTGGAGACTAAATAGCATGCTATTGAATGATGAATGGATAGGAGAAGAAATCAGGGATAAAATTTAAAAATACATGGAGGTAAATGAGAACACCAAAACAACATGCAAATATCTCTGGGATGCTATAAAGGAGTGCTAAGATAAAAGTTCATTGCATTGAACTCATACATTAAAATAATAAAAAGTCAACAAATAAATGACCCAATATTACATCTCAAAGCCCTAGAAAAAAGAAGAACAAATCAACACCCAAAGCAGTAGAAGACAGGAAATAATTAAAATCAGAGCTGAAATGAATGAACTTGAAACAAAAGAAAAAAATGACAAAACAAGAAATTGGTTCTTTGAAAAAATAAATAAAAGTGATAAACCCAAAACTCAAAATACTAAAATTCATTATGGAAAAGGAAATATCACCATGGACAATACTGAGATACAGAAGATAATTAGAAACTATTTCGAAAATTATGCTCAAATAAAATAGAAAATCTCAAAGACATCAACAAATTTCTAGAGTGTATGATCTACCCAAACTGAATCAGGAGGACATACACAATTTAGAAAGATCAATTCCAAGCAATGAAATAGAAGACGCCATCAAAAGCCTGCCAAAAAAGAAAAGTCCAGAACCAGATGGATTCTCAGTCAAATTCTACAAGATCTTCAAAGAAGAGTTAACACCAATACTCCTCAAATTATTCCATGAAATAGAAAAGGAGGGAACCCTTCCAAACTCATTTCATGAAGCTGTTATCATCCTGATACCAAAACCAGACAAAGACACATCAAGGAAAGAAAACGTCATACAAAAATCCCTGATGAACATAGATGAAAAAAATTTTAATAAAATTCTGGCAAATCTCATACAAAAACATATTAAAAAGATAGTGCACCATGATCAAGTAAGTTCATCCCAAGGATGCAAGATTGGTTCAACAATAAACATAATACATCACATCAATAGACTTAAAGATAAAAATCATATGATTATCCCAATAGATGCAGAAAAAGCATTTGACAAAATACAGCACCTCTCCATGTTCAAAACACTAGAAAACTAGGGATAGTATGAACATACCTCAACATCATAAAAGCTATCTATGCTAAGCCCCAGGCCAACATCATTCTCAATGGAGAAAAATTGAAAGCATTCCCTCTAAAAACTGGAATAAGACAGGGATGCACTCTTTCACCACTTCTATTC
Source organism: Tamias sibiricus (assembly GCA_025594165.1). Lineage (NCBI taxonomy): Eukaryota > Metazoa > Chordata > Mammalia > Rodentia > Sciuridae > Tamias > Tamias sibiricus. The sequence continues at coordinate 133,686,291 of CM046663.1, read as the reverse complement.
AACATAGTCCTTGAAGTCTAGCCAGAGTAATTAGACAAAAGAAAATAAAGGGATATTAATAGGAAAAGAAGAACTCAAATTATCACTATTTGCCCACAACATGATTCTATATTTAGAAGATCCAAAAAATTCTACCAGAAAACTTCTAGAGCTAATAAATGAATTCAGCAAAGTAGCAGGATATAAAATCAATACCCATATGTCAAATGCATTTCTATACATAAATGATGAAGCACTATAAGAGAAATTAGGAAAACTACCCAATTCACAATAGCCTCAAAAAAAATAAAATACTTGGGAATAAATCTAACAACAGAGGTGAAAGACCACTACAATGAAAACTACAGAACACTAAAGAAAGAATTTGAAGAAGATCCTATAAGATGGAAAGTTATTCCATGCTCTTGGATAGGCAGAATTAATATTGTCAAAATGGACAACACTACCAAAACTCTCATACAGATTTGATGCAATTCCTACTAAAATCCCAGTAACATTCTTCATAGAAATATAAAAAACAATCATGAAATTTATTTAGAAAAATAAGAGACCCGGAATAGCCAAAGCAATCTTCAGCAAGAAGAGTGAAGCAGGAAGCATCACAATATGAGACCTAAAACTATACTACAGAGCAATAGTAACAAAAACAGTGTGGTATTGGCACCAAAATAGAAATATAGACCAAAGGTAGAAAATAGAAGTCACAGAGACAAACTCACATATATATGGTTATCTCATATTAGAAAAGGGTGCCAAAAACATATTGGAGAAAATACAGCCTATTCAACAAATAGTGCTGGGAAAACTAGAAATCCACATGCAGCAAAATGAAATTAAACCTCTATCTCTTACCCTTTACAAAAATCAACTCAAAGTGGATCAAAGATTTAGGCACTAGAACAGAGATCCTGCGCCTAAATAGAACAAAAAGTAGGCCCAAATCTTCATCATGTTGGCTTAGGACCTGACTTCCTTAACAAGATTCCTAAAGCATAAGAAGTAAAATTAAGAATCAATAAGTGAAGACTGGGGTTGTGGCTCAGCGGTAGAGCACTCACCTAGCACATGCGCGGCCCGAGTTCGATCCTCAGCACCACGTAAACATAAATGCATTGCATTGTGTACAACTAAAGCAAATAAATAAATATTACCAAAAAAAGAATCAATAAGTGGATAGATTCAAACTAAAAAGTTTCTTTTCAGCAAAGGAAACAATCAATAACATGAAGAGAGAGCCTACAGAATGGGAGAAAATCTTTACCACATGCACCTCAGATAAAGCACTAATCTCCTGGATATATAACAAACTCCAAAAACTTCACACCAAATAAATAAATAAATAAATAACCCAATCAATGAATGGACTAAGGAACTGAACAGACACTTCACAGAAGAAGAAATACAATCCATCAACAAACATATGAAAAAATGTTCCTCCTTTCTAGCAATTAGAGAAATGCAAATCAAAACTACTCTAAGATTTCATCTCGCTTCAGTCAGAATGGCAGTTATCAAGAATACAAGCAGTAATAAGTGTTGGTGAGGATGTAGGGGTAAAGGTATACTATACATTGCTGGTAGAACTATAATTGGTGCAATCACCCTGGAAAGCAGTACGGAGATTCCTCAGAAAACTTGGAATGGAACCACCATTTGACCCAGCTATCCTACCCCTAGGTTTTATACACAAAGGACTTAAAAATCAGCATACTACAGTGTTGCAGCCACATCAAGGTTTATAACAGTTCATTCACCATAGCTAAACTACAGAACCAACCTAGATGCCCTTCACCAGATGAAGGGATAAATAAAATGTGGTACATATACACGATGGAATATTAGCCTTAAAGAATAAAGAAATTATAGTATTGCAGGTAAATGGATGGAGCTGGAGAACATCATGCTAAGTGAAATAAGCCAAACCCAAAAAACCAAAGGCCAGATGTTTTCTCTGATAAGTAAATGCTGATCCATGGGAAGGGGGGCAGGTAGGGAAGAATGAAGGAACTTTGGATTGTGCAGAGGGGAGTGAGTGGTGGGGTGAAGCAATGGGGATGGGAAGGACAATAGAATGAGAAAGACATTATTACTCTCTATATATGTAAGATTACACTACTAGTGTGACTCAGCACCATGTACAGCCAGAGGAATGAGAAGTTGTGCCCCATTTGTGTATAATGTGTCAAAATGCATTCTACTGTCATGTATAACTAATTAGAACAATTTTTTAAAAATGGGTTGGGGGGAGCCTGTTAACTTCAAACATTGTCCCTGCGGGCCAGGGACCCCAATGATACACACTAGTTTCTTTAGCTTAGGTTGGCTAAATACTGAACAAATACCCAGTTAACAGAAAAGGATTGTTTAAATTCTCAACTTAATTCTTTCCTGAAAATGAGATTCTCTTTTCTGACATGAAAAATTCTGTAGTATTCACAAAATCAAATTAAGAGGCTCATATGAGCAAAGTCCTTGAATATCCCCACTGTCTGCTGGAATCAGAGACTCAGAATAGCACAGTTTAGATTCTGAAGCAAAGATCCTCCTGCTTCTTTTGTGCACATGTGCACACACACTTGCACACACACACACATAGTGCATGCATACATGCACAAATACACACAAGTGCACACATGCACTACCTTTTCTTCTACCTGAGATATTTCTGCCTCTGATGCCTCTTGACTTGACATCCCACAGGTTCTCACAAGTTCCCAGCAGGTTCCCAGCAGGAGAGAAGCCTGCATGTATGACATCATATCAGATGGGGATAGTCACTCCTGTGGAGTTGGCCCAAGGTCATGATCCCTGAATGCACCAGGAAAAAAATCATCAGATATTCTAAAGCCTTTGATTCTACTAGAAAAGTAGAAAAAGAAAGAGAATGGCTACAGGAAAATAGATAAATAAAGATCAAAACAAATTTGGGCTCAACTCTGAAAATTGGTGAAGCTGCTTCAGAATGTACGTTAGTCACTCAAGCCACGGGATTGACTGAGCAATGGCTGTATTCGAGTGGAGAAAATGTATTAACTTCCTAAATTATTTTGTGGCTTAACATAACAGCAATTCATTCTCTCAAAATTCTGGAGGTCAGAAGTCCAAAACCAGGGCATCAACAGGACCACACTCCCCTCAGAAGCTCTACAGGAGAATTCATTCTCATCTTTTCCAGATTCTGGTGGTTCCTGGTGTTCCTTGGCTTGTGGCTACATTACTCCAATCGCCACCTTTTCTTCCTATGAACTTTTCCCGTGTGTCCTTTGCCTTCTACTTTTCTGTCACTCATAAGGACACTGTCTCGTCTCAAGATCTTTAACTTAATTACATGTACAAAGACTTTCAAGATAGGGTCAAATTCAAAGCCAAGGTTAGGACCTGACCATACCTTTTAGGGCCGATGTTCAACCCTACAGAATGTATTCTGTCCTGACCACATCTTCCATCTTCTCTTTACAGCAATACAAGTAGGATTACACACACACACACTCAAAAAAAAAAAAAAAAAAAAAAAAAAAAGAATGAATCACCAGGTAACCTGCAAGAGGGTGTACTTCAGTCTCTAGAAGGAACCCTGTGAAAGGAATACTGTAAACATAAAAACTGTTGTTTTTCAGCTGGTCGAGTGGCCCAAGGCACAGAGAAGAGAGCTAAAAACAGATGGTAGCATTTTCCTTGAATTTTCTGGAGTAAATAGGAGAAATGAAGTTGAACAAACAGATTATAAAGATTTATTCCTATTTGCTGCCTTCCCTGCTATCATCTACCATCCAACCATAAAACTATCACCAGAACAGACAGACCAAGTTAGAGTAACTAACAGGTAGATATTTGGCAGGCAAATACATAAATGAGTTGATATTTCTGGGTTCAATGTGCTAACCTAGAGTTGAGGATTTTCACAATACTTATGAAAGGTATTGACTAGTAATTTTCTTCTCTTATAACATTTCTGTTATGTTTTGGTATTAATGTTCGTTCTTGCCTTATAAATCAGTTGGGAAATATTCTCCAGAATGTATGGAATTTTTATCTTATTTCTTCTTTCAATATTGAAAATAATTAACCAGTGAAATCATTTGGGAATGATGTACAGTTTTTTTTAATCACATATTTTGTTCTTTAAATAAATTCAGAACTATTCTGAAAAATAATTAATTAATTAATTAATGGCACTTCTAAAGCTCTGAAATTTTCTAATACGAAACCATACCCAAAAGTAATGACAAGGCTGATAATTCTATCTAATTTGACCAGTATTCTACTCTGGAATTGAAGTGCAATACAAAACAAATAGGAGAGCTTAGTCCAGTGATGGTGGTGACAATATCAGTTAACATGTATTAAAGCTGTATGATGGGCCAGGCCATGTGCTTAATGCATAGTCATTGTCAAAGACATTTTGGTAAATATGTGCTTCTTTATTAATGATCACCTATAATTTCACCTAATAGTTACCATAATTTCAAAGCAAGAAGCATAAAGATATTTGGAGAAACTGTGACATAATGTGAAAACATCTGTGATTTCTATTGTTGACAAAGCCACAGGTTCCACTCAAACTCCTGGGGTCTGTTGCTGCATTGGTAACTAAAGGAAATGCTAAATTTCAGTCAGAGGTTAATGAAAATAAAGATATGAATTTCTTTCCCATCCAAGTTCATAAACTGCCTGAATTTTCTCCAGCGATCCATTGTCCTTGGACCCTGATCTGAACACATGCTGAGCCATGCTTTCCCTTCAGCTGCCCCACAGATAATGCTTTACTGAATGACTTGTTCTTCTCTCAGAAATGTCAAGAGTACTGGAGAACTGCTGGTAGTCAGAACATTTTCTTCCCTTTCTTACTATTGGTCCCAGGGACAAGAGTGATGGCCATCCACCCATATGTGCTCAGCTATCCTGTCCCCAGAATACCCTGGGAGAGACTTTTCCAGTGACACGCTCCACTCTGTGGTCATGTGAGTTTAAGAACTGCTTCCTCAACTCTCTCCCTTTTAGAAATTCACCATGTGGTGCTGAGAGGTCCTACGGAGGGGTTTGCCTAGCCCAAACCTCTTGGCAAGTGCGTGAACCTTTTGCCTGAACCCCCCTCCTGCTTTCTTTCCATGGTCCAACTACCAGTTTCATAGAACACACAATGCAGTGTCTACCTTAGAAGACACTGGTTTATATAGTATTAAAAGTACCATAAACAACTCCTCAACCAACCAAAATCAACCAGCTCCAAATTAAACTCATGGACTTTTCCTAGAACAAATGCAGAACAAGCTCTAGGCAGAAAGAAACCACATGCCACGTTACATGCAATGATGCAAGTGCTCAATTTAATGAGAACCATGCTTCTTGCAATTTGCCAAGAAAGAGTTCCAAGGTCAACCTCTGCCTAGTGAGTAAAGTCCTCTCTCATCATCAACACAAAACCATGATAATCATAATGATTTTAATACAATTTTAGTGATCCAATTTATTAATTAGAAGTCCTGTTTTAAGCAACAGTATTCACAGCAGTGACCCTGAGCATAAGAGCAACCCATCAGAAAGTAAAAGGGTACCTCACAAAACCCAAAGACAGGAATGCAACCAAACTGTTTAGAAGGCAGGATGTGGGGACTGGACCACTGTTGGGGTGTGCACACACTCATGCTCACCTCCCCTCGCTCACCTCTCTCCTTCTCGCTCTCTCCCCACTCTGGATTTCTGTGTCTTTTTGTTCTTCACGCTCATTCTATATGCTCTTGAACACAAGTGTTCACACTCTGCCTCCTTTCATCCCTGAATTGCTGCTTCACTGAATTCCATAGAATTGACTGGCTTCTTATTTTCCAAAACACATGGGAAAAAAAAAAAAAAAAAAAAACACGGTTACTGCACAAATATAACCACAAGAGACACTGTTCTCTGATCCAGTTTGGGTCAGGGCCCTCCCCTGCAGGAGTGATCCCTAGGATGGTGTGAAGAGTGGAAGGGCGTAGGGTGTGATGGCAAACCCTACAACTATAATCCCAGCTACTCAGAAGGCTGAGCCAAGAAGACAGCAGGTTTGATGACCTCCTGGGCAACTTAGCAAGACCATGTCTCAAAATAAAATTTAAAAAGTGCCAGGGATATAGCTCAGAAGTACAGCATTTGCCTAGCATGCATAAGACCCTGGGTTTAATCTCTGGTACAGAAGGAAAAAAAAAAAAAAAAGAGTATATGGGGAGAGGGGGCGGGAACCATTTACACAAATGGGGGAGAAAAAGAGGGGAACAAAGATATATGATCTATACAATCTATGTCTTTTACATCTGGAAAATAGCTTAAGCAGAGCACAGATTCACTTGGTTAATCACACATATTATTCATTCCATGACTATTAACGACCTAAATTCCAGCTTCATGTTGGAATGTAATAAGAAATCAGCATATGTTTGAAAAATGTGTTCATTCCCTCTTCTCGACTAAAGACTAGAAGACATCTTAGAAACAACTGAAATCAGGAGGATAGAAGATGAGAATTACATTAATAACCATTAATAATTAATAATCATTCCACCCACACTAGGGGGGGGGGGGGGGGGGGGGGGGGGGGGGGGGGGGGGGGATTCTAACTCTATTGTTAATAAGTTAAGGGCTCAAGGGTTAACATATTTTTGGTGTGTGTTTTTCTAATTTCTTCTTAAGCATTCTATAATTATTCTCAAATTAGCCTTTGATATGAGCAAGTCTCCAAGGGAGATACTTATTTTCTCCTAAGCTCTCACAACATGATCCCAGCACACCCCCAGACTCACCTCTGTCATTTCCCCACGCCCACCTATGTTCCAGCCACCTAGAACATCTTACCTCTCAAGGATTTATAGGAAATACTTACACTCAAAATTATTCAGTATTTATCTGAAATTCAAATTTAACTTGGTGGCCTCTATTTTTATTTACTGAATCTGACAACCCTACCCAGATCACACTGTAGTTTCAAAATCCCTTGACCTTGTCACACTGTGACCTTCACTGAAGATACACTGCACAAGTCCCCTCACCTCAGCTAACTCATCCACCAAGAACCACTTCCAACGCCTTTTCTCTGAAAATCTTCCCTCTTTTCCTCAGGTCATTAGATCATCCTGTAATATTTTTTCAACTCTCCATTAAAGGATTTCAATAGTGAATAGCCTGTTTCTTCTGCTGACCACCAGTTCTTCAAGACACAATTGAACCTGAGGGTTTTTGTACCTTCATGCTTAGAATGTAGGATATACATAATAAATGTTTGTCAAAGGAATAAATTATAGAATTTCTTTGTAAATGAACTATTACTGGCATCTATCAGCCATCTTACTCTTATTTTCACCTTGCTTCTCTGATTCATTCCCTTAAAGCAGTAATTTTCAAATTTCAGGACATTCCTTAGTAGACAGAAAATTTATTTGGTAAAAAAAAAAAAAAGAATCATGAAATAGAGTGAGACAGAGTAGAGAGGGGTGGAGTATAGTGGAATGGAATGGAATGGAAAATAGAGCATAGTATTCACAGCAAGATTAAGTCTTATTCTGTTAACTACACATGCAGTGTGTACTGTGTGTGTTGAATATTAACTAAAGTGTATTTCTTGTAGACAAAATGAAAGTTATGGTCAAATAGAATAAAATTTACTGCTAATAGGAACATCAGGATTGCTGTGATTCTCCTGTTACTTTTTCTTGTGATCTCCTAAAACTCCCTTCATAATCCTTCAATAGCTTCATATTTCATACATGCCAGATCATCCACAATGTGGCCCCAACCTATCATTTAGCCCTTTGCCCACAACTAACTCCATTGCACAATCCACCACAGACAAATGGCCTACTCCTCACCCATCCCACACCCCAAACTTATGGGATCAGACTCTTTGCTTCATGAATTGTCATCCCATAACCCTTGCTTCCCATAATGACCTCTCTCTTTTCTGCTTTCCTAAGGCTCACACTTATTTAAAGCCCAACTTATGTTTATATGACTTATTTGTCAGTTCTTCATTACTACAATGAAATACCTGAAGCAGACCACTTATCAAAGAAGGAAGTTTATTTAGCTCACAGTTTTTGGAGGTTCATGGGCATGATGCTGACCTCAGCTCAGCGCTGGTGAGGGCTTCTTGGTGACATCACAACATGGCAGAAGCATGTATGTGAGGAAGAGTTCACATCCACAAACAGGAACCAATGAGAGACTCAGGGATCAGACCCAAGCTTTTATAACATCTTGTTCTCTATCGAACTGACTCCAAGAGAATGGTATTCCATTTTAAAGGTGGTGTCCCCAGTGACCTAAGGACCTTTCTTCTAGGTGAAAGGTGGACCTAGGCTCCACCTTTAAAGCTTGAACACCATATGAACACCACCATCCTGGAGACCAAGCCTCCAACACATGAACCTCTGCAGGGACATCCAAGATCTAAATGCTAGCAGTGACTTTGGACAATCATTTCCCATCTGAACACTGGGAAGAAAATTCACTTCCCAAGTGAACACTGGGAGAACTTTACTGACAGAAAAAGGGATTGGTTGAAAATCTCTGTAAGATATCTACCTAGCTCTGACAGAGCATCTTTCAGTGATTACAAGTTCCATTGTCCCAAGGCAGCCCGTAAAAGAATTTGCATCTTCCTGCCAACCTCCCTAACACTTAGCTGTCCTAACTCCCACCAACACTAGTCTATAAATACCTTTCCATTTACACATTTTTCTCCCCAGCCATATTATAAATTCTCTATGGAACTTACACTGCATGGTCATAGCCCCTGGTCCACCCTATGAGAAGGAACACCAACATGATTCTATCAGGAAGGTCCCAGTATTGCCACAAACTGTCCTGGCAACCAGGTACTCATGGTTAGTTTCTCCAGCTGGCCATAAATAATTTTGTAGAGCATTTGTTGTTTAAGAAAAGACTATTCTGTGACCATGATAAATCAAAGCAAAAACAAAACTACCCTGTAATTAAGCAGGGTGAATATGAACATACTTCAAGATACAAAATTGCAAACTCCAACCTCTCTGTCACCGAGCTAATATGAGTAACTGCTTCTTTACAAATTATAGGTCTAGCCTTGGTCCAGTTTACTGATTGAGAATGCCCATTCTGGAATTACCTCTGCTTCCTGACAGCGTCCAACCCAAAGCAAACCCCTGCTTCCTTCAATCCTCCACAGAATCACCTGAACTGAGTCAAAAGCTGTAATTAAGTTATTGCTGAGAAGCTTCTTGGTCCTTATCTTGGTCGATTTGCCATTATCATAATGAAATACCTGACACAACTAACTTATTAAGAAAAATGTTTATTTTAACACACAGTCCTGGAGGTTCTAACCAAACTAGGTGGTTCCTTTGCTTGGGCCTGTGGCAAGGGCAGCACATCATGACTTGAGCATGTGGCAGAGAAAATACTCACCTCAGTAACCCGGAAACAAAAGACAGGAAGAGGCTGGAGTCCCATAATTCCCTTTGAGGCAGCACACCCACCCCTCTAGGCCCCACCTCCTAAAGGTCCACAGTACCCACCCCCCATCATCCCACACCGGGGACCAAGTCTTTAACACATGGACCTTTGGGAGACATTCAGCACCCAATCTATGGCAGTTCCTCTAATTCCTTAGTGTGCCCTTTCCTCACTGCAATGAATAACACGCTCAATGTGTTTAATGATAGATGATTTCCTGGTGGCCTCTGACCACAAAGCATTGACACTGACTTGTGGTAAATACATATCTTATGTTGGCTATGAAATAGCACTAAGATTTTTGTACTACCAGATAATTTCTTGCTTTTCACATGGTAAAAATTATCTGAATTGTGTGGTGAGTGTTGTTTGGAAACACAGAGTAAGAAATTGGCTAAATACACAGTCTAGGGTATAAGTATCATATTTGCATAAAGAGTGCTGGGCCAACTGCAACCTAACAAAGTTATTTTAATTAGCTGTAGTTTCTTCTCACAGTCACACAATTGACAAGTATCTCAAAATACTGGTTTCACTGCTCTGTGACTGATGTGAATAAATAACAGACAACTAAAACAACCAATGCATGTTTTTGTTTGTTTTGTTTGTTTTGGAAACTGCATTGAAGCTTTTTGGAAAAAGATACAGTGTATAAATGTGTGTCAAAATAAAGACTGTTATATATTTTGTGTTATACTTCCTAGATTTTATAGCTCTCTGACAATTCCTTTCTGACCATGTCCAATCCCACAAGTTATGGCTAAAAGAGGCTTACTTGGCTTTGGTGTTCATTGTGAAAAGAATTCGTATAAACCCTGGAATCAAATGTGTTCTTTTTCTAAAAGCTCCTTTATGTTCTTCATAAAGGCTGAAAATCAACTTATAAGTGAAGGAGTTCAAAATATGCCACCTCAGCATGGGAATTATTATGAGCTGAAGGTAATTGAAAAGAAGCAGATATAGGAAAAAAAAATTCTGCTCCCTCACCCCCCACCCAGCTTTCAAGAATCATTTAGTGTGTATAACAAACCCCACTAGCTAGCCCTTATCTGGAGTTGGGGCCTTTTAAGTAGAGAAATAAGGATAAATGAGATCATAAGGTAGAACCCTTATCCAATAGGATTGTGACGTCCTTAAAAGAAGAAGAGACACCAGAGATTTCTATTTCTCTCCACATGTACAAGGAGGAAAGCCATGTTAGAACAGTGAGAAAGCAACCCACCTAAAAGCCAGGTAGAGAGGCCTCTCCAGAAACCAATTCTTAATTTCAAGTGTTCCACCACCAGAACTATGAGAGAACTAATTTCTGTTGTTTAATAAGCCCTCTCAATATGTATTACTCTGTTTGGCAGGCTAAGAAGACTAATATAATTTTCAAAGTCAAAAAATAACAGTAAATAGCAAAGATGGGGTTTGGAATCGGATCTCTGGACACCAAGTCTGAGGTGCTTTCCAGTATACCATGCAAAATGGTTTACTAATTGTCATTTTGGATGTGACTGTAGACAAAGTTTTCTGCATTTTTCAGAAACCCAGAAACTTTTTCTGTTTACATGCAACTCACATACAAAAGTTTTCTATCTATAATTTCGACAAAACTTTTCCCACTGGAAGTGGCTGCAATTGACATCGCTGCTTCAACTGGTTGGGATTAAAGTTGTCCAGCATTATGATATGTCACAATACATTTCCTTTTAACTTTTCTTTGAACTTCACCAAGTGATAGTGACTTAAAGCAGGAGATGGAAACTCAGACCAGGCAAAAGTTAAGCATGGTCATCAGGATCCACCCTCACATTTCAGTACTGACATTTTAGCTATTGTAGATAATAACCAAAGGACTGTAATTCTTCTTTCTTCTTGTTACTTTGAATTTCTTTATGCATCCTGTGAGCCAACTTCCAGAGAGTTGAATCCATCATTCCTTAATTCCACTGGTAATTTTTATTTTAATTAATTGATTTATAGCACAGCTATTGATCCATACCACAGATGACCTCATGGCCATCCAATAATCAAGGGTTTTTACATTCTGCCCTCACATCCTTCCTCTCCCTGAACCATTTGCTTCATGGTAGGACTATAAAATCTTACTTCTGACACCAACTACTTAGAATTGACTCAAATGTGAGGCACTCTCATCTGAATGTGTTCCCCTCAAATTCACATGCTGAAACCTAATTCCTAATGTGATAGTATTGAGAAGAGGTGGAGCCTTTGAGAATCGGAGTATGTCCCTTTAAAAAGAAACCTCATCTGCCTTGCCCTTTCTATATGAGAAATCAGTGAGAAAATGGAATACATGAACGAGAATTACTAAATTCTAAATCTGCTGGCAACTTGATCTAGGATTCCCCAATCTCTATAACTGTGAAAAATAAACTTTTTGTTGTTTATAAACACTCAGTTTATGGTATTTTGTTATAGCAGCCTGAATAGATTAAGACATGAGATTTGAGTTCTTCAGAGTCCCAACTCTTCCCAAAACTTCTAGCACTACCTGCAAAATATTAGGGTATGACTACAAAGTTAGAAGGTCTACAGTTAGGACCGTCCTCATTTATTACACCAACTGCAAGTTCTGGGAGTTCCCAAGATTACTCTTAGTTTTGATAATTCACTTGAAGCACTCAGAGAATTTACTGAAACTATCATACTCCCAGTTATGATTTATCACAGAGAAAGGATACAGATCAAAATAAGTCAAAAGAAGGGCAGAGTATGGGAGTGTTACAAAAGCAAAGCTACCACTACTCTCAGAATATATTGCCCTTCTATACAATGTGTATGACAATATGCATATAGGATGCATGGCAATTTGCATGAAATATGGCCAACCAGGGAGGCTCACCTGCATAGAGTTCTTATGAAGGCCTCATAGGAGGTCATAATTGATTAATTGATTGACTACCTATGTGGTTGAACTCAGCATTCATCTCTCCCTTTACCTCGGAGGGAGGATTGATATCATATGGCTCAAGGGGCCTACACAGAGTCACCTCATTTGTACATACTATCAAGTGTGGCCCAAGAGGGCCTGTAAATAATGAAGACATTCCTATCACTCAGAAAATTCCAAGTTTGGACATTACTTCCAAGGAACCAAGAGAAAAAGTTACATTTCTCTTTGGGCAAAGATGATTCTTTACTACATACATACATATATGCCTAATGTGTGATTTGCAAATGCAGTTGCAATAAAAATTAAAAAACAGTAGGTACATTGAGAGAGTATTAAATCTCAGGCACTATACACATATTTTGTCTAATTCTCAAAACAGCCTTGAGTAAGTTAGCATTGGTCCTTCTTTACAGATGAGAAAAATTGAGAATCAGAAAAGTTGCCCAAAGCTTTAAAGAGAGAAAGCAATAGATTTGACCATGTTGACACAGCATACCCTTTGGGCTGTTAGAGCCATGTTTCCAACTACATTTCTTCATTCTTTTCACATTTATTTTATGTTTTCTCTATACCTTAAACTGTTCTCAGTGCTAGAGATACAGCAAGGAACAGACAAAACTTGTTGTTCGCATGAATGAAGTAAATATTTTAAAGGAAAAAAAAATACCAAAAAACAAAAAAAAGTCAAATATGTAGTATTTTGAATGGTGGTATTACTATGGGTAAATAAAAAAGGAACACATACACATTATTTGGGCTTTTATTCAAACATATCAACAGTAAGACATCTTTGAGGCAGCTTAGAAATGTGAATATGAATTGGAATTATATTACACTAATAATTTGTTATATCTCATGATGGTGTGGTGTCTGCTTCCACCAAAAGGGTATTAATCTGTAAAATATGTGGGTTGAAGTATTTATGGATAAAACAAGATTGCAAACGTTGATAATTACTGATGCTGAATGATAAATGAAACATGAGAAAGGGCCTTTACACAAATATTTTTTATTTTGTATGTATAAAATTTGACATAATATAAAAAAAATTTAAAGAAAACAATGGGTGAGGATGGCAGATAGAATGTGTAAGGGGGTGTTATGGGACCAAATTAGCATATCTGGGAAGGACTCATTAAGATGGTGATGCTGAACACAAAAATTTGAAAAAGTGAGGGGGTATGGGAGGGCAGGCAATGTGGATCTCAGGGAAAGAACATTCCAGGGAGAAACAGGAACTAATGCAGAGCCCTGTAGTAACAGTGAACTTGGAATGCTCAAGGAACAAGAAATCCAATGACTTGAAAAATGATCAAAGGGTAAAGTAGTAGGAATCATGGTCAGAAAGTTATCAAAAATGGGTAGAAAGGAGAGGCAATACATATGAAACAGAGAATTCACATCCAAGATATTCAAACAACACCCACAAGCCAATAAGAAAAATACAGGCAACCTAAAAGAAAAATGAACATAAGACCTTCATGGGTATGTCACAAAAAAGAAAATGTTCAATAAGCACATGAGAAGGTACTTTATCTCATTATGTATCTGGGAAATGCAAATTAAAACCATAATGTTACACCACTATATCCCATAGAAAAGTTAAAATTAAAAGGCAGGCAATTCTAGGTATTCATATTGGTAGGTGCATAAATTGGTGAAAACTACAGTATCTACTAAAACTAAAACTATGCACACCTTAGCCCAGCAATTCTATTTCTAGAATCGTGTTCAACAGAAAACCATGTATATGCTCACCAAAGATTTGAACAAGGATGTTTATAACGGTATTATTTTTAACAGCCAAAAACTTAGAACTACCCAAAAACCCAGGAAAAAGTAAAATGAATAAATTAATCATGCAATAGTTATACAATAAGCATATAGAATAATACACAATATAAAGGAACCTCATGAAAATATTGTGCAAAAGACACAAAAGATTCAAACTGTATGCTTCCATTTATGTAAAGTTCAAAAACAAGCAAAACTAATCCATGCTGTCAGAAGAAAGAATATCAATTACCACTGTGAAGAAAGTGATCTGAAAGAATTGAAGGGATCTAGAAGAGCAATAGTGTCCTGTTTCTTGATCTGAATGCTAGTTAAATAGATGAGTTTAATTTGAGAACAGTCAACAAGTCACATGCTACAATGTGTACACTTTCTGTATATAGGTTATACTTGAAAAATGATCAAAGGGGCATCTTGGCTTCCTCCTCTGAGGTGCCACACATCCAATACCTGAATGCACCATCCCTTTCTATATCAGAGGACCATGGAACACAATGGATTATTGGCTTAAAAAAGAGCTGATGACAGTTTCTCAACTTATAGCTGCAACCTCTACATTTAGAGACTGCAACTGAAACAGAAAGTTCTCCACTCCAAAGAAACTGGGCAAAACTATAAAAAAGAAATAAAAATATGATGACAACTTTTTCCTCTCAGCACTGTAAATGCTAATGACGTACCTGTGTTGGTCAGCTTTCCATCACTGTGAGCAAAATACCTGACAAGAACAACTTAGCAGTGAAAAGATTTATTTGAGCTTATTATTTCAGAGGTCTTAGTTCATGGTTAGCTGACTCCATTACAGAAACGTCATGGTGGAAGTGCACCACAGAAGAAAGCTACTCACCATGGAAGCAGAGAGAGACAGGGGCCAGAGACAGATATCATTGAAGGCCACACCTTCAGTAACCTACTTCCTCTAGCCACAACCTTCCTACCTACAGTTACCACCCAGTAGTCCATTCAAATTATTTACCCATCAAGTGGATTAATCTATGATGAGGTTATAACATTCATAATCCAGTCTTCACCCCTGAATGCTGCTGTATTTCCTAACAGTGACACATCAGCTTTGTAGGGGACATTGCTAGATCCAAACCATAACAGTACTTTATAGTGTCTTAGGCAACAGAACGCTTTTCTATAGTATCATAATGCCATCTAAATTGAAGCATCATTTCGAGAGCAGTCATTCAGAGTTTAAAGAAGAAGCAATTGAATGTTTTATGTGTTTGCATTGTGAGCTCATTAAAAACCAAAACTCTTACTGCTTTTCAGTAGACAGAAAGAGGCCACTAAAGCACTGAACAAGTTTTAAATTCTAATAAGATAAAACCCACATGAATAAAAAAAGAAAAAGAAGAAGAAAAACTTCAATAGTAAAAGTCTTCAGACCAAAACATGGGGAAAAGGAAGGACTGTGACTTATTCCTAGCCATGACAGGTCCATTTCTTCTTGTGAGCTCATATGGAGACTGTGCTCATGTCAGCTTTCAGACACTGACAAAATACCTGAGAAACTCAACTTAAAGGAGGAAAGGCACGCTTGTTTGGGCTCACAGTTTTACAGGTTTCGGTGCATGGCTGGTTGATTCCATTGCTTTGGGGCCTATGACTAGGCACAACATCATGGCAGAAAGCCAGTTGCAGAAGAGCTCCTCACCTTATGGAGACTGGGAAGCAAAGGGATGAAGGGGCCAAGGTCCCAATATCCCTCCAAGGACAGGCCCCCCGTGGCCTAACTTCCTTCCCTAAGACCCATCTCCTAAAGGTCCCACTACCTCCCAACAGCACCATCAGCTGGGGATCAAGCTTTCAATACACGAAGCTTTCAGGGACATTAAAGATCCAAACCATAGTAGAGCCCTTGCTTTGAAATTCCAAGACCTGTGTAATTCCTGATTGAGCCAAGGTTATTGGTCCTTTTAGCTTAGAAAGCTGCTATTCATTACCTGGAGGACTTTGAGCAAAGTTATCTTATTTTCAGCTTGGCATTGAGAGTTTTCTGTCTATTTTCTTTGTTACTAGTTTTATCTTTTTCTCTCTACCCTTTTTGTTATTTTTCTCTGCTTCTCCTCCCCTCCCCCTTCTTTTTCTTTCTTTCTTTGGGGGGGGGGAGAGGGCACCAAAGATTGAACCCAGGGGGCTTACCCACTGAGCCACATCCCCAGACCATTTTATTATTTATTTATTTATTTATTATTTTAACCTGAAACTACTTTAATCAATGTTACTTTGTGATACTTAGGAGGTTGTCTTATACATTCAATTTTTTAAATTTATTTTTAATTCTAATTTGTTATCTCTAACAGCAGAATGCATCACAATACATATTACACATATAGAGCACAATTTTTCATATCTCTGGTTGTACACAAAGTGGAGTCACACCATTCATGTCTTCATACATGTACTTAGGGTAGTGATGTCCATCTCATTCCACTGTCTTTCCTACCCTGGTGCCCCCTCTCTTCCCCTCCCTCCCCTTTGCCCTATCTATAGTTCATCTAATCCTCCCATGTCCCCCACCCACTACCCCATTATGAATCAGCATCCTTAAATCAGAGAAAACATTTGGCATTTTGGTTTTTTTGGGATTAGCTAACTTCACTTACCATTATATTCTCCAACTCCATCCATTTATCTGCAAATGCCATGATTTTATTCTCTTTTAATGCTGAATAATATTCCATTGTATACAGTGTTTATAGTAGCACAATTCACAATAGCTAGACTGTGGAACCAACCTAGATGCCCTTCAGTAGATCAAACATCTACTTACTTTGCCCTAAGGGTTCTGGAATACTAGATTAAACTTAAATAGTGTATAAAAATGTATAAAAGAATTTTATGAGCTTCTTCTCACTAATTACCAAAAAAAATTAACAAGGCTATTTATCTCCACTCCCCCCATAACTCCACTAAGATGATGGTAAAAAGATTCATTCTAAAGGTGAAACCACAGAAGAAATAGAAGTGTCAAGAAGACACAGCGATATGATTTTGGAAGCAAGAATGGACGTAAATCTTTGCTTTTTAGCAAACATCAGAAAACCCAAACCTCAGCCAGCGGGGGCAGAAGTGTGGACACCTCATTCCTGCTGCAGATCCCTCAAAAACTCTGAACAGGAGGCGTCAGGTAGCCTATGTGTGAGGTGAGAACACAGGGAGACTCATGGGAAGTCTGAACTCAGAACGGTTAGAAGCGTATGTCCTCTCCACACTGGCAGACAACTGGAGATTTACTCTTACGTTTACTCTCTGGAAATATTGACTCAGCAAAGTTCTGGACTTTAGGTCCCAAGCCACCCCAGCAGGGAATGAAGCCATACTGAAAATAAGGGAACAAGGAAGAGTCTACAGAGCAGAATGACACCCTCTGACCCCCTTGTTTGATGATATTGGAGTTTAATTTAGCATGCATCTTTCAAGCTACCTTTAATATCTTCTTTCTGTTTATTTTTTGAATTCTTTACAATGAGCATGTAGTATGCACATAATTAAACAAAAATAATTCAGGAGGTGAATAATTTCCAAGCTATAATTCCGTATCTATCCAAATAAGTGCGGGAGACCAGAATATGCTACACCAAAATATGAAGCATTATGAACTGCAGACAAGAAGCAGAAGCAAAAAAAGTATTCATTGCTTCATGTTAAACTTCTCCAGCAATCTAGAAAAAAAATGACATGACATACCAAAAGTAGGAGATTTAATATATGGGAGATTAAATATACGGGAGACAAATGGAATTGTCAGGATGAAGGTAAAGGGGGATCTCAGGTCTAGAAAATAAGTAGAATAGATTGGAACATGAGAAAAGTGAGCTCTCAGTGTGATGGATGCCTCCAGCAGGACTTGTATATTCATTAGACATAGTATACAAAATGCCTAAAACCCAGGACACTTTCAGAGACTTTCAAAAATGTTTCCATTTTAGTGTCCTTTAAAACCAATAAGAAATATCAACATAATATAATAATGGATCCTGCATGGATTGTATTCATCTTTATATCAATGCCACTATAAAATAATTTTTATTGTCTTTTATGTAGGAAGAACACAAAGACAAAGTGAGGACAACCCATAAAACTCAGAATGGGGCTTTCTTTCTGCCCTCCAGAAAGAAAATTAAAGAAGCTGGATAGTTTGTTTTATTTGAACATATCAAAAGGGGATTTAGACTTGTCAGAATTTAGCAGAATTCCGGGTGTGGTAACACATGCCTGTAATCCCAGCTGCTTGGGAGGCTGAGGCAGGAGGATCACGAGTTCAAAGCCAGCCTCAGCAACTTAGTGAGGCACTGAGCAACTCAGCAAGACCCTGTCTTTAGATTAAAAAAAAAAAATTTTTTTTTAAAGCCAGGGGGTGTCTGAGAATGTGGCTCAGTGGTTAAATGCCCCCAAGTTCAATCCCTGGTACCAAAAAAAAAAAAAAAAAAAAAAGAATTTTTCAGAATGGATAAGAAATAAGTACTTAGAAAATTAACCAAAGAAATATCAAGTATCAAGGGATTATACATAGTCAAGGGACTATACACAGTCAAAGCACAAAAAAAATATAAGAAAGGGGATGTGATCATGATACCTGATCCTATGAATAATACTTGCATTGTCAAAATACACACTGGACCCTGATGTAATAAAAAATGTGATATTGCAGGCTGGGGATGTGGCTCTGTAGTAGAGTATTTTCCTGGCATGTGCAAGGCCCTGGGTTCAGTCCCCAGCACACACACATACACACACACACACACACACACACACACACAGATATTGCTAGATCAGGAAGATGAAAGAAGGGACATGTGCCTGGTTGTAAAATAACTGATTCCTCATCTTCTACAATAGGAAGGCAATTATAAGAATTAAAATTAAAATCAAGAAATATTGAGAGTCTTGTGACAGAAATATGAAGGTAAGTAATAGAAGAAAGAGTTAAAGGAACTGAAAGTTGTTGCCTTTGGCGAGTGAAAATCTGGTAGAGAAGAGGGATCTTGGTGCTGATTTTCATTATATGACATAACTCTGACTTTATAAACAAGAATGTAGGTTACCTTAATGAAATTTAAATTAATTAAAGGAACTATAAGAATTGCTGAGAGTTAATATACTTTCTTGAAGAATTTTCTATTTTTTCTAAATGTTTATATGTTAAATTTTTAAAGTTTAAAGTATGGAAAAGACTGTATTGATTGTTGGGAAACAATCCATGAAAGATGTATTCATGGGACATTAAAGAGATTGAGTAGGCTGAGGGTCAAAGTGAAAAATTTGACTGAGATGAAGTGGGAAATACTTCAAAAAAGAAAAGAATGGGCCAGGTGTGGTGGCGCACGCCTGTAATCCCAGCACTTGGGAGGCTGAGGCAGGAGGATCACGAGTTCAAAGCCAGCCTCAGCAATGGCGAGGCACTTAGCAACTCAGTGAGACCCTGTCTCTAATAAAATACAAAAAAGGGGGGGGAGCTGGGGATGTGGCCCAGTGGTTGAGTGCCCCTGAGTTCAATCCCCAGTACCAAAAAAAAGAAAGAAAGAAAGAAAAGAATGACTAAAAAATAGGAAAGTAAAAAATGGCAAAACCTAATTAAGCTCAAGTGTCCCTAATAGTTACTATGGTACAGTCAGTATAAAATAACAGGATATAAAATAGGTTATTGCTGTGGTTTAGACATGAGGTGTCACCCAAAAGATCATGTGTGAGACAATGCAAGAAAGTTTAGAGGTGAAATTATTGGATTACAAGAGCCTTAACCTAATCAGTTCATCAATCTCCTGACAGAGATTAACTGAGCAGTAACTGTAGACAGGTAGGGTATGGCTTGAGGAGGTGGGTCCCTGAGGGCATTCCATTTGGGTATATATTTTGTCCTTGTTGAGCATAACCCTCGTTCTCCCCCACTACTCCCTCTGTCCTTCCCTCCGTCCCTCTCCCCTTTCTGGGTCCATGTCCTCTACCACACTCTTCTGCCATGATGTTCTGCTACTCCTCAGGCACAGAGCAATGGAGTCAACCATCTATTGACTGAGATCTCTGAGACCAATATCCCCAAACAAACTTTTCCTCCTCTAAAATTTATCTTGTCAGGTCTTTTGTTCACAGTGATGAAAAAATCTAAAACAGTTATAAATAAGAGCATCAAGACAATGAGGAAAAGTTTAAACAATACAATAAAAATATAATATTAATAATTATTTTTATTTGCTAAAATGGCATATATTAAATAAGGCATATATATATACCATAAAATAGCATATATTACATTTTAAAATCTATCCCCAGAAAAATCAGAATATATCTTTCATAATTCTTTTAAATCCTCTCTCCAACAACAGCATGTCCACCCCACAGTGATTCACACTGATCCTGGATGATTGGTTTTGAAAAGGGAAAAAAAAAAAAAAAAAAAAAAACAGAAATGATGCTATTTGGTAAAACAAAATCAAAGGAAATAATTTTCTCAGACATGAATCAAAAAGTTATATGTAAAATAATTAGACATGTTTTAAAAGTTCATGTAACTTCACAGAAGTAAGAAAATAAAATTTACTGATCACAGCATAATGAAAAAAATAAAAATTTGCAAGGCAGAGAAGAACTATGATGACGGCATCAGTTAGTGAAGCAGGAAGTATAAGTCACATTTTTCAGACCACTGAAGTGCCCCACATACAGAATTCGGAGCAATATAAGACTTCCAGGGACCGGCATAGGTTTGGGGGTCCAGGAAACCACATATGCTTCCTAAAATATACAAAAAGAATTTCCCCCAATAAACCTTTTAAGTCAGATAGTGAAAACAAGTTTCTCCTCTTTCTTAGACTGTACCCTCATGTTTGGAAATCTAAGTGCTGGATAAATAAGAGCTATAAATTATTGTGAGATTATTATAAGTTTATTATTAGGTCCTTTAATAATCCATCAAATACTTAATGATTTCTAGGTGCCAGGCACTGGGGCAATAGCTGTGAAGAAAACAGTACCATGAGGCCTACCTTCACAGAGTTTATAGTCTAGCTAAGTTTAAGAAGGAATCGTTATAAAATATGAGGAAATGATAAGGTCCAGGCTGAGGAGATACAGCATCCAAGGAGAGCCCTAAGTGATGTGAGGGAAAAGTCAGAGTTTGCAGGGAAATCTGGGGAAATGGACACATTCATCTGCAAGAACGGGGCCACAGTCAGGAGCTGATAAAGAAGTGCAAGGAAGGCTGTTGCCTCTGCATGGATGGAGGGCTGCGGGTTGCTATTGTCAGCAGGGCACAGAGATGGAAAAGTGAGAGTGGCAGACCAGAGGCAAAGCCAAGGTGTGACCCACCAGCACATCTGCCTCTGTCTCATTGCAACTAACTGCAGAGAGTAATGGCTGTTCTTCCACTTCCACCTTCCAAATCTTGCACAGATTTCTCTTTTGGCCAACTCTAAGACAGATCCTTAAAGGAAATGTAGTCCCAGCAGAGGCCAGTTGGCACAAAAGAAAACCAGCACTGTCTGCCCCTTGTTGAATTCACATCCTCCTCACCTCTTTTAACCATATTTAACTTCCAATAACAAAATCCTACTTCCACCTAACATGAGGAAACTAATCCTTGTATAAACAATAATACCCTAATCTTCTCCCCCTCCACCCACCACCCCCCCCACACACACACACACGAAAGGATAGTTCAAATTGTTAACTTTCTAGATGGTAATTTGGTGAAGAATCAGAATCTTTAAGGGTGGCAGCTGGGGCTTGGAGCTCCAGTACCTGAAGGTCCTCACACCACTCCAAAGCAGTCCCAGCTGAGAACTCTGGGCAGGAAAGTTTGGCAGAGCTGGTGTTAAAATGCCAGGAGAGATTTGTACAACAACCTACAAGTGTTACATGGGGAACTTAATCCTGTCTAAATTACCATGATTATATGGCTTACATTGGTTTTAAAAATGGAAAGCCTAAACACACAATAATAAGGGAGTTAAGTAAATTATTTGTTGTACAAATAATATAGGCAACCATTAAGAATGATTTTAAAGAAATATTGAATAGTGTAGAAAGATTTCCATTATTTAATGGGACTAAAAGCATATACCTAAATAATATGCACAGCAGGAATTCATTTCTGTAAAATTACAGAAGAAAAATAAATTTGGAAGTATATATGTATACCATTGTGGTAACTATATTGAACTTATATAACAAGAAGTCATGAATAATAAATAAACTGAATTTACAGAAAAAAACTTTAAGGAAACAATAAAAAGAATAAACAGAGGAAACATTTGCAAACATAACAGAAAGATAATCTCTTCAATACATAAGCAGTTCTTTCAAATCAAGAAGAAATGGATTGACAATCCGATAGCAAAAATGAAGACATTTTAGAAAAGAAAGTGAAAGTAAGTTTTAAGCATGGAAAGTGTTCAATCTCATTCATAGCAAGAAAAAAGCAAATTAAAACCAAAATCAATTGCCTTTAGTTTTTTAAACTGTGAATTGGCAAAATCAGATAGTTTGACACATTGATTTGGCAAAATATAGGAAAAGCAGGTACTCTGGTATATTGCCTGAGTATAATTTGCTGAAATTTCTGTGAAGGAAAATAAAAAACTCAACATTTTAAATTAGGGCCTTTGAACCCAACAATACTACTTAAAAGAATTTATCCCACCATTGTATTAAGTCACGTGTGTGTAATGACATGTGTATAAGACATTTCATGCAGAATTTTTCATAACCAGAAAGGACCCAAAACAACATAAATCAAATACATGATGGCAAAGCCATATGATGGGATAATCTCTGATAGCTAAAAATAGTAAGGCACCTCTTCATGCACTTATGTGCATGAAGATATGTTAAGTGAACTATTTGATAAGTAATGGTGTGATATAATACTGCCATGTTTATAAAAATAAAACTCTGTGTGTGTGTGTGTGTGTGTGTGTGTGTGTACCCAAAGAGCCTATGCACACGTGCATGTACACATGCCCACATGGGCATTGAACATCTCTCGAAGGGTACAAAACAAAAACTGATAAATTGCTTCCCCTATAATTTTGATGGCTTGGTGAACAGCTAATTAATTCTTATTCTTCATCTCAAACCTACTTTTCTTTTTCTTCTTCCTTTTCCAAACAGACACATTGTCTCTTAGCCCATTGATTATGTCAGAAAAATTGAGAATCAGATTAATTCCTTCTTTAGTCCTCTCCCACTCCCATTAAATTCAATCAACAAATCCTGCTAATTTTGCCACCAAAACATATCCCAACTTTGTCTACTTCTATAGTAAAAGACGCTGATCATTAGCTATGAAACTCCTGTTTTTATTTCCCAACACTCGTTGCAATCAGATGCAGCCACGTGGCTAATGTCTCTCCAATGAGCTGTTAAGTAAAAGCATAGCACGTTCTTTCTAGAAATGCCCTTAAAGGGTGGGGCTACCCTTTTTCTCCCTTCCTCACTCACTTTGGTAGAATATAAAAACACCATGGCTCGAATTAAAGCAGCCATATTGGACCAGGAGGTGAATCACATGTTGAGAAACAAGATGGAGAAGTGTGGTCCCTGGTGCTCATGAAGCCACCAATCTAGTTCTACACTGGCTTTGGGCAAACTTCAATTTATGAAAGAGGAATAAAAATCTGTCCACCCCAAGTCCCTGCAATGCAGAGTTCTCTATCGCAGCTACTCCTAATTCCAAATGATCCCAAATGACAAAATTTGTTTCCATTGCAGCCATCAACCACAGAGTCCAAGCCCAACCCATCTCACCTGAACTACTGCAGCAGCCTTCTCACTGTTTTTGCCACATCCAATCTTGACCTTTCTCTTTATTTAATTCTCCACACTTTAACCAGAGCATTCTCATAAACGTAGAAACATGATCAAATCATCCCTTTGTTTATAATACTCTCCTGAACTCCCATTGGTTTTAGAATAAGTTCAAAGTTCTGAAGATGACTTATCCGATCTTACCTTGGCCCCCATAAGTTCAGCTCATCCCTTGCTATTTTCCCACCACCGTCTCTGGGTTCCAATTACATTAAAGGTTTAAATATCCTATGCCCTCTACCATTGGGTTCATCTTAAATTTCTTTCCAATCTCCACTGCCTATCCCTACTAATCTTTCAGACCTCTGACAAAATAGCTTCCTTAGGAATTATAGTAAGAGGCCATTAATATACATCCTCATAACATCTTGGACTATTCTTTAGAATCCTTATCTTGTTTCCACCTACATAATTATTTGTGCAATTGCTCCTTTAATGTAGAGGTTTCAAGTAATGTATAGGATTAACATGCCTATAGTATTTTATTAGTGTGCCTGCAACAGTATTTTTCTTTTTAATTAAACTTGAAGAACTTTAGTTGGTATATCTCTTTTTGGTTTGTCAGAGGACCCATCAACTATGCCATTTCACATTGGGGACCCCCTTCCTGTCTTCTGCCAGTCTTTGCATCTCTGATCTGTCCCCACCAACTACCAATAAAAATAAAGTATCTGTGTTGTACATCCCTGACCTCTATCTTAATGTATTTGTATATCAAGGTAGATGCCATGGAAATATTTGTCTACCAAATGAATTTGATGAATGGACTGCCCTTGCCACTATTATTAACAGCCTTTTTCTTCCTTTGGTTTTACTTTTCACTTTAGATACTATAGAGGTAGGTACATGTGGGGAAGTATCCCTTTGGTAGATATAGTACATCAAATATTGATCAAACAAGATTCTGAACTTTCACCTTTTTTACTACTGGACTGAATAGAAAATCATATTTATGCTTTAGAAAGTTTTAAGAAGTTTACACAAATATGTCATCTGGGACATTTTAATCTGTAGGAGTTAGACACCTTGCTGACATGTCCCCAGCTCCCCAAAGATAAACTTAAAGTGCTCCAAAATGTATCTTTAAAAAAAATAGTCTATTCTCACTGATGATAACCCCCCAAAACAAGTCCAGAGCACACGACCATGGAAAAACAGGAAATTTTAATTTGTATCAATAATTTAAAATGAAGATACAAAGCAAAATATTCCTGTACTTTCCAGATATTTTTACATTCCCTTATCATTTGAAATGGCAGATGTTTAAGAGTTTGTGTTTATTTTCTTACTCTTGAGGTCATGAAAATCTGAAATCTTCTGAAGTCCTTGGTCCCCCATGATTTCACAATAGAATATGGAGGGTAATTTATTTCTAAAAATTAAATTCCAGGTTTATCCACCCCTACACAGCACAGCACATTTAGATTGATGTGAAAATTTCTTATCACACTTTCAAATACATACATATTTGTTAACTTTTCCTCACTTGGTGAAGACTGCAATCTTGCTAATCCCTCTAAGCATTTCACATTTCAGAGTAACCTAAATTCTGGATGAAAATACGATAATCCTTTTAAATTTTTTACCTGGAGATACAGGAGGGAGGGAGAGATCAGTTCAAATTTTAAATGTAATGTTAAAAAATAAAATTTGAAATGGACTACAAATAATTTCTCAAAAGAAGATCTAAATGGAAAATGTATCCTTAAGCAAAACAGTAAGAACTTTTGTTTGCTGCCATTAAACAATAAATCCACTAATGTTAATGAGAATGATTATAAATTTAACAGAAATGATATCATTGGTTGTTGCTGTATTTTTTTCATCAGTAGATAATATCTCAACAAGTATGAAAAACTAAGCAGCATCATACTGCTATTTTTTTCTGTTTGTTCAAATAGCTACATGGCTTGATGCAACATTAGATATTTTCCTGATTTTTTCCTCTCCCTTCTCTTATCACACTTTGTTAAATTGATTTGAAGACCAAAAGCAATAACCTCCTACAAATTCAGCTCTCCATTTTAAAATTATCTTTGCTGGCCTTTCCTTCAACTCATTGGAAAGACAAATCACATAGTCTAAAAGTTATAAATTATGTGCTACTGTGGATGTTACTTTTTTTCTGAGAGCAATCTATCCAACAGCCCTGTGCCCTTCAAAATTGAATTTTCACAAGTTCAAAATTTTCTAAATTATCTTCAGAATGGTTTTCAATGATAAGTTGTTTGGTGTTTCCATTAGGTATCTCAGAAAATCCAAAACCATTTGACTCTGTCATTGATGCAACTACTGATAATAATAATAATAGTAGTAGCTATTATTTATTGAGCACTTGCTCTCCTCCAGGTGCTGTGTTGAGCTTTTTATATGTGTAGTCTCATTTTATCTTCCTAATAACCCACCATTACTCAAGAACTTTTGGTTGCAAGTGGCAAAAATTCAGCTCAAAAATGTTTCAACAAAAGAAAACAAATAGGCTCAAGTACTTAGAAGTCTTGATGTATAGTTGGTTGAAGACATGGCTGAACCTAGAGCCTTGATAATGATATCAGGATTCTGTTTTTCTCTCTCATCTCTACTCCCCCTAAATGGCTCAGTTCTAGAACTATCCATATGTTATTAGGAAACGAAATGTACTAGCTCCATGCTTACATCCTATTAACATAACAAACTGTTATGTACTGCATTGTGTCCCCCCAAAAATCATATGTTAAGCCCTAGCCCCACAATGTGACTCAATTTGAAAAGACAGCTTTAAATGGTTAAGGTAAAATAAGGTCATAACAGTGTGGCCCAAATCAAATGAGATGCACATCCTTATAGGAAGACGAGATATAAGAGAGTCCTGCACCGTGTAAGGAGACATTGAGAAGGCAGCCATCTACAATCCAGAGAGTCCTCATCAGAAACCAACCATACTGGCATCTTGATCTTGAACTTCTCAACCTCCAAGACTATGAGAAATATTTTTTTTTGTTTAAGCCACCCAGCCTATAATATTTTGTTATATAAAATACATAGCCTGAGGTGACTAAGACACAACCCTACAGGGATTTTCCCCAACAACCTCAGCAAAAGTCTAGGCATTGATTCCAATTGGCCTTGTTCAAGTCACATGCCCACCATTGAACCAGTGTCTGTAACAAAGGTTAACAGGCATGGGTCACCTGTTGATCCATTGAGCTGGAGCCAGAAGATAGCCTTATTTAATCTATTTGAACCAAAGTTAAGAAGAGATTATTCCTCAAAAGAAAATTATTTCCAAAAGAAGGAGGAAGTGATACAAAGGAAAATAAAATAGAATTGGATAACCTTGGAACCCTGTGGACAAGGTACTGTTACTTCTCCCACTGATATAAGAAGAAACTGAGGCTGAGGGATGTTAAGTAACCTGCTGAAAAGCTCGTGTCTGGCACATGGAATACCTCAGTGGGACTCAGGCTTTCAGGTCTGAATTCAGCTGCTGCACTATTCAACTTTCTGGATGAGGAAGACCTTCCGTGTGGAGGGTAGGCCTCTTTATGGTCACCCTGCCCACATTCCCTTTATCATAATAAATTTAGCAAAATGATAAATAAGTAATATGTTCTTTCTCTGTAAATGTTATTCAAAATATTTAAAACAAAACCCTCCAGCCAAAACAAAAGGAAATATTAACTTTTCTAGATTGAATCAATGGTTCGTTCAGCCCCATAGTGTCCTCATCAATTCATTTGGGATATGATTTGGCCCTCATTACAGTCTTAACAAGCATTTCCCCATGCATGTCAGGGTCCCTTAATCATGACTCTTTTATCCATGAATATAGCAAAACATTTTAAAACTCATTCTATTTTTCTTGGCTTACTATCTACCACAGGAAGTAGTATTTCTTCTTTTCTGTCCTAAGCATCATTAAGCTGCCAGGGAGACAGCTCTCTCTTGTGTTCCAGGATTAAGTAAAACATTCTCAACTGATTTTCAGATGAGACTAATAATGACCTTTTAGATTAGTGAGGCGTTTATCTCCCTATACATCTCTCTTCTTTCCAGGATAAGTGTTGGACATTTAAGCTGATCTTCTTGAGGCATCCCTCCCATGACATCTTTCCTGAAAATTTTAGTGTTTACAAACACTTAAGGATAAATGTAAGCTACCTGGTACCAAAACCCGGGAGGAAATCTCGGAGGCAGAGTAAAGCTTTTACTACTTTTACTTCTACTTTAGCTTAGAGAGAAAGAAAGATAGAGCTTAGCTTAGAGAAAGATTAGAGCTTCTTTCTTCTCTCTTCTTTCTTCCTTCTTCTTTCTTCTGTCTTCTGTCTTCCTCAGGAGCCTCGGCCTAACTCTGACCAGTCATTACTTCTTCTATCTGGTTTCTCTTCTGTCTTCTATCTGGTTTCTCTTCTGTAACCGCTCTGCCTACGTTCTGGCCGCTCTGATTCTTCTGACCGACCGAGTGACTGCCTGGCTGACTGAATTCTCCGTTCTCCTAACTCGGACCGCTTTCACCCGGTTATATACCTTCAGGTTTGCGGGTGCCTACAGGTGCGTCACATACATATCAGGTGGAACTTATGGCTTCCAGCTAGCTGCAACAGCCCTTCCTAATTAGGGCTCCTTCAGATAAAGATGCTTCAAAACAAGGTTCAAGTAGTGTGGCACTGGGTCAGATCTGCAGTCCAGATCAGTTAGGGACAGAAATCACTGAGAGTTGGAAGAAACAGTGGAGAAGCTGAGAGGACTTTGATAAGCAGTAGGAAGGTAAAGGGATCCAATCTACTATATTTATAATAAAGCTAAATTCCACAGCAGAGATGGCAGTTAGAGCGCTCAGGAAAACATGTCAGACAATTTAGTCATGAGCACAGTCAAGGATCATTGCAATCTTGCTGCAAGGGCATAAAACCCTAGTCAGCCAATCAAAAAGGCATTCTTTGTAGGAACATTTGATGGGAAAATACAAAACAGGAAAGAACAATTGTTAAAAGTCACTAGATTGCTGAGTGTCAGTCAACAGGGTGGTTAGGTGACTGATTTCCCAGAATAAGGCTTTGTTCCATTAATGTTTACCAGAAAGTGACGCAAGCATTTTATTAGGAATATTAATTTCTTTCCAGAAGGAGGTCACGAATTGCAACATGTAAAAAAAATTCCCTTTCACAACAGGTATGGGGTGACTTCCTTTTTATAGTAGTCAATTGAAAGGTAATGGCCATGGAATTTAGATGGCAATGTTAAGAACTGGAAAGGTACAGCTTCTGAGCAAGGGTTTTGCAGCCAAAAAGATCTGGGTGGTCAACTGTAGACCTTGGTTTTTCATGTGTGAAATAAGGAGAGGATATTAATACATACTACTTCATTCTTGCCATTTTCTCTGAATTACAATTGATCATTTTTATGTTGACCACTTCTATTATCATAAATGATAATATGTATTATTACACAAAAATCTATAAGGACTTCCCATTGCTATTTCAATCCACTAAACAAAATAAGACCAAAGAAAACATTTCTAATGCTCTGTTGTTCAGAGTTCTTGGCTTCCCCACTTGTCTTCTAAATG
Organism: Tamias sibiricus; assembly: GCA_025594165.1. Classification (NCBI taxonomy): domain Eukaryota; kingdom Metazoa; phylum Chordata; class Mammalia; order Rodentia; family Sciuridae; genus Tamias; species Tamias sibiricus. Next base: position 133,656,769 of record CM046663.1, on the reverse strand, counting down.
GACTGTGAGCAAGTTCCCAGTACCTTATCCTAACCATTGAAAATCCATATCAACTCAGGTTTAAATGTCTCAAATGAAAATATACCTTCTTCTTCCTCTTTTCCACCTACAAACTTATGTCTGAAGACCTGAGCAAACTGAGGCCTGGTAGCGGCCTGCTTGTTCAATAGTGGAGTCCTCTTCAGTATGAAGGCACAAAGGGAATCCATATGGTCATTGTCCAGCCATTTGGGGAGTGCTCTGAGCAGACAGGACAGAAGCATTGCCAGAGACCTCCACACTTGTTGTCAGGCCTCGGTATGATTAACCCTATGGCTTCTCAACAAAAGCAATTTCCATATCTTAAAATGTAAGTTAAAGAAATGTTGAATGAAAATGTAAACATTGCATATTGTGTCCTCAGTTAAATATTTTTCTGTTTTATCATCAATGATACACACCTCGCCTCTCTCAACACTTGATCTACTTTATTGTAATTCCTGTTTTTAGTCAACTGATGTTCCTACTAGATTTGAGCTGGGGTTTCTGGAAAAGACTACGTCTGCCTTGCTGCATGCTGTACATCTAGGGCCCAGCATAGCACCTGATGAGCAAAAGCAGAGTACAGAGGTGACCACATGAATATTTGACCATAATTGATTATTTGAAATTGTGAAGGACAAAGTGTACCAGACAATTAAGGAGCTCTCCCTCAGAGTCTTGTCCAGTATCCAGTACATGCCACATTGGAATGCTCATTTAGTGCTCAACACATCCCACATAATAGGTGTTCCATAGACATATAAATTAAATGAATGCGTGGCCCAAAGCCTGTGCTTTAGAAAATACTAAAGTCAGACTCATGGTGACACTCTCATTGTTTGGCCTCTTGATAATGAACATACTGTAGATCTCCATGGCTGCCGTTTGTTATTATTCCAGGTTCTTTTTCCCGGTTTTATTTAGGTTGTTGCAAGAGGAGTTCAATATTCTCAAAATAAAGTATATAAAGCCATTAACACAGAGAATAAGAGCACATGGTAGGCACTTGTTAAGGGACAATAATTGTTTAGGATAAGGTGGAGAACAAAAGGAACCTGTCATGGGGCCTCATCACTAGGACCTTCCTTGTTGGCAGCTGTTCCTACCAGTGCCTCTGGTTCTTGGCTGCTTCTCATTCTAAGCTGGTTACTAGGCTCCTAATAATTTCAAGGACACTTATTGTCCTTCCTATCACTCTCACTGCTTATTTATCATGCCACGTCCCTCAGAGTCTTGTCCAGTATCCAGTACATGCCACATTGGAATGCTCATTTAGTGCTCAGCACATCCCACATAATAGGTGTTCCATAGACATATAAATTAAATGAATGTGTGGCCCAAAGCCTGTGCATTAGAAAATCCTAAAGTCAGACTCATGGTGACACTGTCATTGTTTTCCTTCTCGATAATAAACATACTGTGGATCTCCTTGGTTGCCATTTGTTATTATCCCAGGTTCTTTTTCCTGGGCCATATTTTAGAATCACCTTTCTAAAATAGTTTTAATTTTTCTGTACTATATGCAACGCATGTATGTGTCCGCACTTAGACTCATATACCAACTTCCTACCTATTGGCACAGCTCCTAAATTTTCTCTGCAGTTGATACCCACCAGTTGAGCTTTTCCCAGTCCACAGTACTTTAGCAGTAGCTACAGATGTGGGAGATTTCACTGTGCAAGCCCTTCCCTGGAACATTTATACAGTTTTAAATAAGATTGACCCAGACCAATCCCTGAGGAACCCAACTGTGTTTAACCTTTTCCTTCCAAACAAATGCACATTTCTACTCTATTTCCTGTCTCTAAGCCAGCTCTACATCTGTGGGAAAATACTGTTACCCATCCTATGGTGACAATACCTCCAATTAAACTGTACTTTGGAGGTTTTACAAAGCACAAAATATCACTGGAGGGACAGAGGCAATTCATAGTATGTTGATATGACACTACCCTTCCTGTACTGTTAGAATTATTTAACTCTAGCCTGGTATGGTGGGGCACACCTGTAATTCCAGTAACTCAGGAGGCTGAGGCAGGAGGATTACAAGTTCAAAGCCAGCCTCAGCAACTTAACAAGTCCCTATGCAACTTAGTGAGATCCCGTCTCAAGAAAAAATAAAATGGACTGGTGATGTAGCTCAGTGGTAAAGCATCCCTGGGTTCAATTCCCAATACCAAGAAGAAAATAAAACTACTTAACCCAAAGTTTAAATACTGCACCCATAGAATTTTAGGCACAATAGTTTGCCAGCAGATATGAGTTACAAAGTAATATTCGAAACTCAAATTTTATCAAGAACTTTTATTTTCAATAATGTCACCCTTTAGTAGAAGCAGTTTTAGAATTGTCAGGACTCCAGCATGAAGATGTGTCCAATTAGGAGTGTTACTTCTTGTGCAGCAAAGCTTGTGCACTATTTTATAGAAACCTAGAAGATTCTATGTGAACTTGAAATTCCACATATACATGAACCAAAATAATACTCTTTGACTCAATTTGCACCTGGGCTAAATTTAGCATTTGTTAATTCTTCACTATGCACCAGGCATACTCAAGAGCTCCCCTGGTACAAAGCCTTCTCTGGTATCCCCCCCACTGCAGGTGAAGCACCTATCATTCTCTCATTATAATGCAACTGTATGCTTATGGATTTCTCCACTGCCAGGATATGTTTATTTGTGGTACAGAATACATTGTATCCATCTCTATATCATTAGGGCTGGAGAAGTAGCTGATACTTAGTACCTATTTGATGAATTAGTGAATGAATTAACAAATGAATGAGCAAACAAACCACAAGGCATTCTTCCCCTCCCCCAGGGTCATCACCCCACTTGACATGGGAGCAGTTTTCCTTTTTCTGAAGGGTAAGGAGGAGGAGGGATAAAAAATTTCAGCTTTGGACATAGCATGTCTGACATGTCACTTTAGGTATCTGAGAGGAGATGTGCACAAGGCAATTGGATATTTAAAGGAATGAAGTGGACAAACTGAGATCCCCAAATAAGTAAACAAGTGAGAAAAGGACCAAGGACCAAGGATGGAGCCCAGAGCACTCCAGCAAGAGTATGAGGAGAAGAGGAGGAATGAGCAAGCCAACCAAGAAGTGACAGTAAAGGAAGTAAATACCAGGAGAGCGCAGGGTATGATAAAGGAAGTATTAAGAAAAGGAAGCCATCTACTGTTTAATATGCAAATGAGCCAAATAAGATCATTGGCAATTGGATTTAGCAACATAGAAGTAATTCCACACTGAATGGAGACTAACAGGCCCTCTGAGGCTCCCTTCTTCCTCTGGGTATTTGCACATCAATGTGGCCAAATTACTAATTAGCAACAATTTAGGTATTTGCTGCATGCCTCTTGTGCTGTCCAGGTAGCATGCTAACTCCTGGAGGGTCAAAGATGATGGACACGGGGCTGGGATGTAGCTCAGTGGCAAAGCGTCTGCCTTGCGTTCGCAAAGCCCTGGGTTCGACCCCCAGTTCCAAAAAGACAAAAAAAAAAGAACCCCACCAAAAAAAATAAGATTAAAAAAAAAAAGATGATGGACATAGTCTCCGACTACAGGTATTTATCCTAGTATTGACTATAAATACTTTATTACAGTGCAGAGTGATATAGAAGTCTCTGCGAATCTATGTGAAATAGCAGAAAAAAACATTATCTGGAATCAGATTAGCCTGGATTTGAATCCTAGTTCCATTACTTACTAGGTAGGTGACCTCAGACGACCTGGTCTTCCTGAGGCTGTCTTCTCACCAGAAAAAAATTACATCCCCTCAGAACATTGTGGAGACAATTTAAAAAGATCCTGCATTTAAAGCACCCAGGAAGTGACAGACACAGAGGATGTGCTCCAAAACAACCACCAGCTCTATTATAGAGAAAGAACTAAGAAGGCCCAGAGGAGGGAAAACAACTTTGCTAACCTTCTAACCCTGCCTTTGGGAATGACAAAAAAATGTCAGAGTGGGTAACATCTGAATTGGGTATGCTGGATTAAGTAAGAGTTTTCTAGGTGGAGAAAAACAGGATGCTCTAAAAATGATTTCTTGAACAATAGAGGTCCTTTCTTCTAATCTTGCCCAGTCTAGCCCATGGAAGTTTTTGACAGTCCCTCTGGTGTGCAGTAAGAGCATCCCTACCTCAGGGACCAGAGGTCTAGACAGCACAAGCCTCCCCTCCCCACATAACTTGCAGGAAATACACCCACTGGCCAAAGAGGAGGGAGAGGATGAAACAGCCTTTGAAAAGGGAAAGAAAGGCTGCACGCTTGACCCTGAACAACTCCAGTGGTCACTGTTGCCTCTGACCTCCACGGGCACAATAGTGGGAATGACCCCGGGGTTTGAGCAGTATAGCTGCCCTGCTGAGGACCACATAGCCACCAACTCCCAGAAAAGCCAACCCATGGGTTCCTTCTACCCAAGAAGTGATAAGATCCAGACCCTAGAATTTGCTGAACAATAGACCCAGGGAACTTGAAATAGCTTTGGGACAGCTATTGATTCCACTGCTGGTTGCTGAGCATGGTATGGCAGCCTGTGGGTACAAAGGTAAATACAAGGGAGTTGCATCTGGGAGAGGGAAGGCATACTAAATAGGACACAGGTGTGCAAACATGAAATGTTCTAAATTCTCTAAGTTGAAGGTAAATTTTCAGTAAGATAATACTCCAAGTCTTTGAAAACTACCTTCCCTTACCCTCTTCCAACATTTCTCCTCCCAGCTGCCCTGAGGTAACCAGATTTATGGGACTTTTTCTCCACCTTGTCTTCAGCTCATTCATGTCTTCATTTTAAAGGTGGACTGTGCCGGGATGGTACAGCTATACCAGAAGTAATCACCTTCAGTGGGTCTTCAGGTGTTGGTGGCTTCCCTGTAGTGAAAATTCTTAAACAGGGACTTGTCCCTTTATAACCTAAATCATCTCGGTTGACACACCTCCACCTGTGTGCTTCCAGGTCTCAAATTCCTGACCAAGATAGCCTTAAGGTTCCCCTCAGCTTTGAAATTTTAGAAAGGTCAATTCCTGACTACAGCCCCCAGTCTACCTTTTTGTAGAGTATTCACTTTAGAAAATCTGCTGTATATTCTTTCTCTACCCCTTTAAGATATAAAGCCCCTACAATTCAGGGACATTTCTCAAGGACTTGGGAGCCAGCTCTTTGGACTGTAATCATCAAGAAATATCTCCCAGACTCTGTGAAAAGGTAGAGCCCAACACAGATTAACAAACACAGACGGTCCAATCACATTGACTTCCCCTCTAAAGTCCTTCAAGAATTTTCCCTTAGCTCACCCAGAGCTGAAAAACCCTCTTGCCTATTTTTTTAAGGGTCTTGAGTCCAGTTTCCCTCCTTTTGCGGTATCTGGACTCCTATTGCAATAGTCTTGAGTAGTCTTCTTTGTCTGGAAAGAAGTGGGGGGGAGGTTAATCAGTCAACAACTATTTCACATTTCTGAATACATGTTAAAACCTTAACTCAAGTCCCACCATGATCCCTTAGGGGCCACTGCATTTTCCCAACCAATCCAGAAGGAACAATTACTTTCCCTTATGAAATGATCCTATTCTGAAGCTTCCTCCAATTATGTTATCCTGCCTGACTTATCTAAAGCCAAGGTAGATTCAATGTAAACAATTTATTTTCTCCTTCCTCATATTTTTTTTATGAAAATGTTCTTAACCAGGTGTAGTAGTGTACACCTGTAATCCTAGCAACTTGGGAGGCTGAGGCAGGAGGATTAAAAGTTTGAGGCCAGCCTCTGCAACTTAGCAAGGCCCTAAGCAACTTAGTGAGAACGTGTCTCAAAATTTTAGAAAATAAAATAAAAAGGGGTGGGGATGTAGCTCAGTGGTAAAGTGCCCCTGGGTTCAATCCCCAGTACCAAAGAAAAGAAAAGAAAAATGGTTTTAGCTCTCAGTCCAGCAGACATTTTCCAACTGCTGCTTAACCTTGCTCCTGGAAGCTGCAGTCCCTTGTCCCAGGACGTGATCCTTTTTCTGGCTAGCATCTGCAGTGGCTCAATAAATCCTTTTATGTCAGAGAACTCTCAGTCTCCAGAGTTTGGGTTTGTTCTGCTTAGCTCTGTTCAGGGTAATTTTTTCTTGCCACTCCCTTCTCTTCCCTTTAGAGTGGATCTCCTCTTCTTGAGGCTTTAGGCAATGCCCAGCCTGCTCTCAGCAGGCCTAGGGATGTCCCCCATCATGACAACATTTCCCAGCTGCTACTGTGCAGCTTGACTAACAGCAACAGCCTAGGAGATGAACCAGAGTTCCCTCTTTATGAGCAGAAAAGCTGGAAAACAGATGCCACATTGCATTATGTTACATTATGCTACATTATGCTCTTCCTTTATTTCTTTCCACCCAAAATTTACCAGTTACCTGGAACTCAATTCTGTTTATGTGTAAAACTGTCATTCCATTCCTGAGGTCTTATATTCTACTCAGAAAAAAAAAATCATTTTGGCCAGCCAAAATCTTGCAAAGAGAAAGAATGAAAGAGAGGTCCTCCTCTGATTCTGCCACGAAGCAGCTGATTAAATCTTAGGAAAACTATCACAATTCTCTGGACACTCTAGTCTTTAACAAAGTAATGAAAAAGCAGAGATTCTACATCTTTTATTCTTATATTCCACTAATTACTAGGTCAAATAACCTGACTGCCACTGTGAGATGGACCAAAGCCAACCTTCTCTGAGGAAGGTATTTACATAGTCATGGGTCCCCTGTGGCTCTATTGATCATTTTCTATGTATTTAAACATTGAAGGGGTAGACTAGAGATTATATTTTATTGCAATCATTTCCAAGCACAAGAAAAAAAATAGTAATTCCATTAGTGGTTGAAATTTGCATTAATTCCATTGGCATGTATTTTATTGCTATAGTAACTCCAAAATAAAAATATTTTTAATTGTAGAGGGATAATTGTGCATTAATGGGAAGCCTAATTAAGATAAATAAGAAATCAGAAATGAATAATCCATAGCCAGAGATCAGAAACCTGGGGTTTTGCCAAAACAAGAAAATTAATAAATATTCATACTCTCTTCCCCTCTTCCCATAATTGTGGCATAGGCTCCGCCATCTTCCCTAACGGCCCACCCACCCTTCCTTTCTGTGCTCTAACATGCAGATGATGAAAATGGTGAGAAACCAGCAGGAAAGCCTGGATTTCCAAAGAAAAGAGTAATTAGGAGAGAAAAGAAAATAGTGTGTATGGGTGAGAGAGACAGACGAACAGACAGACCAAGAAAGTAATTTGGGTTTGGAAGAATATTTGGAGCTGGGAGTTGAGAGAAGATGAAAGCTTTGGGGAACAACTTCTGTCCATGAGTACTATTTTGAAGGGACAAAGATCAGGACAAATATTAATGTTCTGCTATACATAAGGAATATTCTTGCTGCCTTTGACATATTCTCAGGCTGAGTTTTTTTGTTTTGTTTTGTTTTACTTACTCCTTTTTTGTTGGTTATGGGTCTGTGCACTATGCAAGAAAGAAGTGCCAAAATGCTTGTTTTATTCAGGTTGTAGTTATAAAATTTATTCTTTAAAAAATGCTAAGTTCCACCATTCTGTGGCCTAAGACTTTGGCATTGACTAGTTCTAATCTCCACTCCTGCAGCGATCCATGAGTTTAAGAACACCACTCCACTCCTCGTGCTTGCAAGATTGCAACAGAAAGCCACAATGCTCTGGAGGTGGCTCCTACAACGTCTCAACCGTCTCTATCAACCCTAGAAAATGACACCAAGCCTGATGAACATCAGCAATGGTTTTTCATAATCGAGATAATGTTTTTTCAAGACATGTGCCTTCCCTCACTCACGGTGCCAAGGATGTCCTAACCACCTGAAACTGGGATGATGTTACATTGCATAGCAAAGGGGGAATTAGCAGTGCAAATGGAATTAAGCTCTTTAGCCAGATGACTTCAAAATAAATTATTTTGGATTATCAAGTAAGTCCAGCATAATAACAAGGCTTCTTAACTGTGGGAGAGGTAGCTAAAATACCAGATCTCATGATCTGGGTAAATGAGAAAATAAGTCAATCCTCACTGCTAACTTTGGAAATGGATAAAGGAACCACAAGTCAAGGAATGCAGGTGGCCTCTAGAAGTTAAATGAGCAAGATTCTCTCCTAGAGACACCAGACACATTGATTTTAGCCCAATAAAATCCACTTTGGATTTCAGATATCTAGAACTTTAAGATTAATAAATGTATGTTCAATTTTTTAACAAAGATATGTGCCTTGGATGAAAGTGTTGTAAAGTCTCCTCCTGTTCTCGCACAAATGAGTTTTTAAAAAATCTAGTAAGAGCAGTGATTTGTATCTTTTGGAATATACTCCAGGCTTTGTTTCTGACAGAATAGCTACTGATTTGGGGACATTCTTGTCATTTATATCCAACTGTAAAGTTACAGGGATTAGACGTACCAGGGTGATTTGTCACTGAGCTACATCCCCAGTCATTTCTTTCTTTCTTTTTTTTTGACTAGGTATTGTCAAGTTGCTGAGGATGGCCTAAACTTGCAACCCTCCTGCCTCAGCATTTGAAATCACTGGGATGTACCTGGCTCAATCAATTGATCTTTGATAAAAGTGCCAAGAACATATAATAAAGAAAAGACAGTCTTTTCAAAACATGATGTTGGCACAACTGGATATCCACATGCTGAAGAATGAAATCAGACCCTTATCTCATACCATATACAAAAATCAGCTCAAAATGGATTAAGACCTTAAACACAGTACCTGAAACTGTAAAACTGATGGAAGAAAACCTAAAGGAAAACCTCCATATACTTGTCTGAGCAATGATTTGGGAGATATGACTCAAAGAGCACACAAGAACAAAAATAGACCAATGGGATTGTGTCTAACTAAAATGATTCTGCATAGACAAGGAAACAACAGCATGAACAGGCAACTTAAGAATGGGAGAAATATTTGTAAATCATGTATCTGATAGAGTCAATATTGAAAATATATAAGGAAGTCAAACAATGCAACAGAAAGAAAATAAATAATTCAATTTTAAAAAATGGCAAAGAACCTGAAGACCTTTATCAAAAGAAAATATACAAATGGCCAACAGGTTTATAAAAAGATATTTAACATCACCAGCCTATCAGATATTTCCATATTAAAACCACTGTCAGAATGGCTATTATCAAAAAGATAAAAGACAAGGGCTGGCTAGGATGTGGAGAAGGGGAACCTTTGCACAATAATGGTAGGAATGTAAATTAGTAGAGACAGTGTGGAAAACAGTATGGAAGTTCCTTACAGAATTAAAAATGGAACTATCATATGATCCTACAATCCCACCACTGAGTACATACGTCCAAAGGAAATAAAATCAGTATGTTGAAGAGATATCTGCCCCTAATGTTTATTGCAGTATATTCACAATAGTCCAAATATGGAATCAAACTTAAGTGTCCATCAACAGATAAATCCACAAAGAAAATATGGTATGCATATCCACAGTAGAATACTATTCAGTCTTTTTTATGTCCTTTTAAAATTTTTTATAATAGTAGTATGCATTATAATTCATAATAAACATATAGAGCATCTTTTCACAAAACACTGTATACAATGTATATTCGTCCCATTCAAATCTTCAATCATCCATTTAGGATAATAACATCCATCTTATTCAACCACCTTTTCTTTTTTCCCCTCCATCCCTCCTTGCTCCCTTCCTTCCCCTCCCTCCCCTTTGATCTTTCTAGCATTCCTCTAATCCTCCTATGTACCCCAACCTGACACCACTGTGAATCAGCCTCCTTATATCAGAGAAAACATTCGATATTTGGATTTTTGAGATTGACTAACTTCACTGAGCATTATATTCTCCAACTTCATCCATTTACCTGCAAATGCCATTATTTTATTTTCTTTTATTGCTGAGTAAAATTCCATTGTGTATATATACCACATTTTCTTTATCCAGTCATCAACTGAGGGACATCTAGGTTGGTTCCACAATCTAGCTATTGTGAATTGTGCTGCTATAAACATTGAGATAGCTGTGTCACTGTAATATGCTGTTTTTAAGTCCTTTGGGAATAGACCCAGGAGTGGGATGGCTGGGTCATAGGGTGGTTCCATTCCCATTTTCCCAAGAAATCTCCAAACTGCTTTCCATAACGGTTGTACCATATTGCAGTCCCACCAGCAATGTATGAGTGTGCCTTTTTCCCCACATCCTCTCCAACATTTATTGTTGTTTGTGTTCTTGATAGCTGCCATTCTGACTGGAGTGAAATGAAATCTTAGAGTAGTTTTGATTTGCATTTCTCTAATTGCCAGAGATGTTGAGCATTTTTTCATGTATTTGTTGATTAATCGTGTATCTTCTTCTGAGAAGTGTCTTTTCAATTCCTTAGCCCATTTGTTGTTGATTGGGTTATTTGGTATTTTTGGAATTAAGTTTTTTGAGTTCTTTATATATTCTAGAAATTAGTGCTCTACTATTCAGTCTTTAAAAAGAAGAAAATACTGTCATTTGTGACAATATGGATGAGCCTGGAGGACCATATGCTAAATGAAATAAAGCAGGCACAGAAAGACAAATACTGCATGGTCTTACTTATATGTGGAATCTTAAAAAGGAAGAGAGTAGAATAGTAGATACCAAGAGCCATAAAGGAAGGGGTGAATTAGAGAAATATTGGTCAAAGGACACAGATTTTCAATTGGATAGGAAGAATGAGTTCAAGAGATAGATTGGACAACATGGGCTGTATTTCTGAAGATTGCTGAGAAAGTAGATTTATGTGTTCTCACTATAAAAATGCAAAGTATGTGAGGCAATGCACATGTTAATTAGCTTGACTTAACCATTTTATAATGTATACATATTTCAAAGCATCATGTTGTATACTATAAGTATATATGATTTATTTGTCAATAAAGATAACAAAAACTGTGAGAATCACAAATAAATATAAAATAAAATAAATATTTTAAAAATAATGTTAGCTGAATTCAGCTTTCAGGATATTGCCACATTGCCAAATTTGATCAGAGGACCTCAAATGTCAGAGCTGATATCAGTCTGTATGTCAGATTTAGTAAAACCTTGCTTCCATCATAATCTAGAAGGAATTTGTGAGCAGGAAACTTACATGCCTTACCAGTTTTTAATCCTGGGGGACTACTGACATTTACCCAAAGAACCCAATGTTGTACAAGAGCAAATTAGTTTGGGGTCATTTTGCAATGCCCACCAGTTAAGCAGATTGAGCTTCACCATCTCAAAGATCTCTTCAGCTACAACATTCCACAATTTTACAATTTAGCTAAAACATGCACAGCTTCTACCTCCCAAGCCTGGAAGCAGTTCTATAACCATGAAAAAGCTGCCTATCTTTCAATCTTCATTTTAGTGTTGGTCTCTTCCATCAACAGTAGATAAAGAAACTGACTAGGTTTTTCCAAAGCCAGCACTCCCTATTTTCAAAGGTGCTATTAAGTAGTGATGCCTTAATTGATGTCAACAATCACTGGAATTCAACATAAAGGCCCCTGGGAGAAGTGAAGTGGATTTGTTCTCTTGCCTCCCCATCCAAGGAGGCTTCCCCCTGAATCATGCCACCTGAGGAGCAGTATTATTTGATGAATGAAGCTGTTCCACTCCCTTCCTCCTTACTTGTCCAGAGTAAAAGCCTCTGAAGGTGGCTCCTGCTGCTCTTTCCATGGAAGGTCCTTTTTCTTGCGGCAGGAGTTTTGCAGCTACAGGAGAGGGCCAGCTGGAGACAAGGAAATGGGATTTTAAACTCTTTGGGTACCTGGCACTGACAGGTAGATGTGCCTACATGAACTGCTGGTTATGTTTCCATGGGAACATGAAGCTGTTTGGACAAGCAATTCTAGTGTTAACCAGCATTGTTCCACAGGATAAGCAGGCTCTCTCTCCTTTTTAAGGAGGACTCTCAAATTTAATTCAAGCCAGTATTTTATTGAGTACTTACTATGGACCAATATTGTGTTGCTGTGAATCCAAAGGTGAAAAACAAATAGATACAGTCCTTGCCTTCATGAAACTCCAGTCTAGCAAAAGAGAGTGTGTTCTGGAAAGAAAGATCCAAAGTACAACCAGGACATAAAACAAACAGATTTAACTGTGCCTCAGAGGTGTTGAGTGGGAAACTTAAAAGTTGAGTAGGAGTAATGTATTTATATGCAGAAAGATAAATTTTAAATAAGGGCATAAACATATGTTAAAGATACATATTTTTAAAATAAAAATGTGTAGGAGCAAGCTAAAAAATTACTAGAAGTGAGCCATGAAAAAATGTTTGAAGATCACCACCCTAGAGTAAATGATTCCCAAACTGCATTTCACAATGGAATAACCCAAGGTGCTTATTAAAAGGACAAATCCCTAGTCCCTACCTCTAGTAGTCATGTTTGGGAGATTGGGGTGTGTTCCAGGAAACTGTTTATTGAGCACTGCAGGTGATTCTGATGAGTTCTGCTCTGTAGCCCAGTTCCTTAGAAGGCTAAATCATTGACTCTGCCACCAGTCCCAAAGGAGGTCTTTGAGGCTAGTCCTCATTTGAATTTAGGGTTAAGAGTGAATTTTATTTGATTGTTTCTGTGATCTTGTGGTGTTTGAACATTTTGCTTATTGGTTATCCAAAGTTATCCTAAGCGACTCCTCCACCTTCTGGGCTTTCCAATAATTGAAGAATTCTACTTTGTGGCTTGATGGATCCACCTATATTGTGTTAGTTGCCCTTTGCCCTGTCCCTACCCTATAACTGCAGAATTCACTGAGGTTGTCTCTTCCTCAACAATTTGTCTTGTCCCTTTCCAGAAGGGCAGCCAACCGTTGTGATTGGTCTGGGACAGAGAGATTTACCACAATACAGGCTTTTTAGTGCTAAATCCAGGAAAAGCCCAGGTAGGCCAAGATGAGATTGTCATCCTAGCAAAAAGCTTAGCTTTCAACAAACAATTGCACATTTGAAGTACTAGAGTGATGGAACAGGACCAAAAAAAAAAATAAAAAAATAAAAAGTGAACGCTTCCATAGCAGGGCTAGTTTCTACTACCCAACCATTTCTAAGCCTTCTTTGTTTTCAATCTAGTTTCCACCCAGATCCATGGAAACAGGAATGAGAAAAAGCTATTAACTAGAATTTAAACTCTTGTCAATTCTCACTGTTGGCTACCTGCAGAGTTGTGGAAAAGCTAAGCTCTACATGCTGTCTAGAGGAGAGAATAATTAATAGAAGTGTCCACGTTCATGAGTGCTGTCAGTCAAGCCATCAGATCCGTCTCTCACTAGCTCCCAATGTTCAGGAGTAATGGCCTTTAGTCCTATGGCTTGAAGGGTTGTGACTGATCCAAACAATAGGTCTCCTGCAGAGATCTGCTCTGCTCCTTGTGACAGCAAGAATTAGGAAGAGGTTATTTTGTGAAATCCCTTTCCCTCCAAGTTAAGTCCAGTTCCTACAACCCCATACTTGCTTAGGAAAGTGTCACTTTCTCAGGGGGGAAGAAATGAACCAATATTCATTGAGAATCATCTACATGTGAGGACCCATCATATCTATTTTTAAAGTCCAATTTCTCTTCATGTTAGTCAACTTTTGTTGCTGTGACCAATGTGCCTGGTAAGAACAACTTGGAGGAGGAAATGTTTATTTTGTCCCATGGTTTCAGAGGCTCAGTCCACAGTCTGCAGACCCCATTGCTCTGGACCTGAGGAGAGGCAGAACATCATGGCAGAAGGGCCTGGTGGAAGAAAGCTACTCAGTTCATGACAGCCAGGAAGCAGAAAGTCTGAGTGCCAGGATCGAAGGATAATGTAAGTCCCAAGGGCAAGTGCCCAGTGACCTACTTCCTCCAGCCATACCCTACCAGCCAAGAGTTACTACTCATTAATCCATTCAAATTAGTAATCCAGGGCTGGGGTTGTGGCTCAGCGGCAGAGCGCTCGCCTAGCATGTGTGAGGCCCGGGTTCGATCCTCAGCACCATGTAAACATAAATGCATTGCATTGTGTACAACTAAAGCAAATAAATAAATATTTTTAAAAAATTAGTAATCCATCAAATGGATTAATCCACGGGTTAGGTTACAGCTCTTGTAACCTCTGAACGTTCCTTCATTGTCTCACACATGAGCTTTCAGGGGACGCCTCATCTACAAACCATAACACCCTTCATCCTCAAACCAACCCTAGGAAGAAGATACTCATATCCCTTTAAAAATGAGGTATTTGAAAGAGAATTGTTACAATCTGTTGTCTCTTCTGCAGGTTTATGGCTTTGTCTTGAGTCATTGTATGCCCCTCCAAGCTCATTTAGGTCCCCTAAAATTATTTGCTATTTCCCTAAACATTATCTACATTCTGCATTCTTCTTCTCCCCAACGGAAAGGGGTATACAGATTCTGAATCATAATGGCTAATTAAACTTTGTGATTGCCTCCATGCACATAATAAACTTGTGTGTCTCTTCTGAAAAAAAAAAAAAAAGGATTTGATATGAGGGAGATCAAAATATGCTACTTCAAATATACTTCTTTGGCATATTCCAGGCTGCTTATTCAGAGAAACTGCAGACCTCTGCTAACATAGGAACGGCTCTAAATGCTGTCCTTTCTGTAAAAAGAAAATTTCATGTATCTCTGCTAGTAAATCATATAGTAGATGCAGGCAGAGGCTTTTCTATCTGATATGTCCCTATCTTTTCACAGGAAGAGATTTGGAGTCTGATGCCTGACGCCAGGTCCAGACAGAGATTACTGCAGCTGGCCGTCTGATGACTGTTACCTGGGAGACTTTATCCGCAATAATGGACAAATTTGTTCACCATGTGCCTTCTTCTCCTCAACCTGCCAGAGCTTGCTGCCACCTATCCCTCAGCAGCCTCAAGTCCCTATTACTCTGGGTAGCTCAAAATGCTCTTTTAGCCTCAACTATATAGCCCTTCTTTGAGTCTCATACTCTGTGTGTGTGTGGCTCCCATATTTTGAAATGTAATAAAATTTGTTATGGTTTTTCCTCCTGCTAATATGTTTATTGTCAGTTGTTGAAATTTCAGGGGAAAGAGAGAAATGTAACACTTTCCTACAGGTGCACAAAGAATTAGGTAGTGGGCTTAGTCAAGTCTTCAAAGCTGGAAGGTATGAAGTCCCTGAGGTCAAACTAGCAGGAATGGACTGCAATCTCTGGGAGCACTCTATGTTCCCCCACAGGATCCCTGCTCCTTTCCTGGGTTCCTTCTAATTAATGTGGAGCAGGCAAAGGGGAGGCCTTTTAAAACCCACATCTCAGCAATGGGAACTCCCAGGACCTCTTACTTCCTCTAATGGCAACTTGGAGGTGGTGGGAAATTAAGTGTTGATTATAACCAGGATCATAATAAAATTAAATGAATAAGCCCTTTATTTCAACAGTCTCTATGCTATCCAGGTTACATCTTGGACTTTTCACACTGAATTATATATAATGTATCTTGGTGTACATCTGTTTACATTCAATCTATTGGGATCCTCTGGGATTCATGAATTAGGTGTTTATTTCCCTCCCCAGTTTTTAGTCATTTCTTAGAGTACAATTTCTACCCTTTTCTTTCTCTCTTCTCCTTCTAGGACTCTCATAATATCCATATTGGTTCACCTGTTGACATCCGTAACTCCCTTAGGTTTCTTATTCTTTTTTTTTTTTTTTTTGGTCTTTTTGCTCCTCTGATTGGATGATTATTTCACATGGTGTGTCTTTGATTCAATGATTCTTTCTCCTGCTTGATCAAGTCTACTTGTGGACCTCACTAGCAGATGTTTCAGCTTGGTAATTGTGTTCTTCAGCTCAAGAATTTCTGTTTGGTTTTCTTTTAATAATTTTTCTTTGTTGAACTTCTTGGTTTCTTCATGTGTTATATTCCTAATTTCATTTAGCCATCTGTGTTCTCTTGTAACTCACCTTGCTTCCCTAGAATTAGTATTTCAAATTCTTCATTAGTGGCTGGGGTTGTGGCTCAGTGGCAGAGCGCTCACCTCGCACGTGTGCGGCCTGGGTTCGAGCCTTAGCACCACGTAAACATAAATGCATTGCATTGTGTAAAAGTAAATAAATAAATGTTTTTTTAAAAATTCTTCATTAGGTAATTCATAGACCTCCATTTCTTTGGGTTGCAAAGAGATTTTCTTCCTTTAATTTGGTTTGTTTTGATTCTTCTTTTAATCATTTTTCTTTGTTGAGCTTCTTGTTTTGTTCATGTATTATATTCCTGATTTCACTTAGCCATCTCTGTTATCTTGTAATTCATCTTGCTCACACTTTTCTTATGCAAAGGATAAAAGAGGGGGTAAGTGGTCTTATCCTTGAATATTAGTATTTCAAATTCTTCATTAGGTAATTCACTGATAAGGTGAAATTGCTCTTCTTATTCATATAAGTGCAATTCCTCTCAGTTTATGTCCTCTAGCATGCTTCTACTTCTTAACTGCATTCTGAATTTCTCTTCAATGTATTTTTGTACCAATATCATTACTTGATTGGTGCTTCTGTGGAGAAATAAGAGGCTAGGTTTCCTACTCCACTTCCTTGTTGACATCTTCACAAAAATAAAAAGGTTTTAAACCAAAAGAATGAAAAATAACTGGCTTTTGAAGGATGTCAAAATGTTGACATTTGTTCAAATGTGTACCTGAGAATTGTCAGTAGCAGAAACACAAGGACAAAACACCTGGTTCAAATAGGTTTAAGTGAGTCTAGGAGGCTCTAAGAAGAACTTTTACTAAGCCTTATGAAATAGGAAGGAAAGTGGGAAAGAGACTTGATTAAAAAAATATATCAATGATGGGGTTGTGAAATAACCTGATCTTCAGTGATAAGTTAGGCACAGCAGAAAAAGAAGAAAGGAAAAGGTGGAGAGATTCTGCAAAGAAGAAATGGGAAGATTTGGTGCCAGCTTCAGCATATGGATAAGTGAAAATGAGAATAATGTCCAAAATGACCTGTTAGACTTCAGACCTACAGACACATCACACTGTTGGAGGTTTGCTCTCGGAATGTTTATTTTTATTTTCATTTTTCGAACAAAATATTTTGTGAGTTAACCATGCTAACATTGAGCAAATCCAGGGCTTATATTAAAGAAAAACACCCTAAATCACCTAGATAGACCCAGAGATTTTTTTAAAAAGCAAGAGGTAGAAGAATTATATGCTTGTAAGTTTTAGAAGAAACTTTGAAATAAAATAAGGCTGCAGTGAATGCAGGTGGAAAGGAACAAGAATTGTGAGTTAGACCAATGTTCACACATTTTTTTAAAGTTCTAAGCAATAAAATGCCTAATACATAGTTAGTCTAAATAAAGAGCAGATATCATTACATGTACACAAAATTTAGCTCACTCACTAAATTTAGAAGTTCTAGTGCTATTTCCCTTAGTATTCCCCCTCCAAAGTACATAGTATACTGCCCCGTACTTAATAAGTGCTCAACAAATATGTGTTAAAGAAATAAGTGAAGGTAGTTAATAATTCCATTTTATCCTTCCTAAATACCACCTTTATTGATAATAATACTTTTCTTCCCTTATCTCTCAGCTTTTTCAACTATAAAAAGAAAAGGACAGGTGATGATTAATCACAGACTTGATGATTACTTCCTGTAAAATGAATTCACTTGAACTCACAGACTGTTGCAGGCAAAAAGAATTTTAGAAAACACCAAGTCTAGGAGTTTTCAAATTGTGCTTCATTCTTCTACCTGGAGATGGGAAGTGATCCATACTCAGTCTCAATCAGAGTAATTCGGCTCTTATCTGTTTTGCATATTGAGTTTTATAGTAAAATGTTATTTTCACAAAGCTTTTGAAGTTAAGAAAGATCTGAAAACCATTTAATCTAAAGCCCTTTCATTTCACAGATAAAGAGACAGCAACTAAGAGAAGTGGAGCTGTGGATAGAACACAGTTTTTCTGATACTTTTCCCAAAGATTGTTCTGCCACATCAATCAGCCTCTAATTCGGGGTATTTTTTAAATCATTTCCAGATAGATTTGCCAGATAAAATACTGGATGTCCAATTTAATTTTAATTTCATATAAAGAATGATAAACATTTAGTATAGGTATGTCTCAAATATAGCTGCACCGGTCCCACTGTCCAAACACCTTGGTCCATAAACATTCTTAGAATCTGCTGTAGCAACTGTGTTTTCAGTACATTGCTATCAAGATATCACTCCTCAACACTCAGTTTGAACTGTAAAAACCCAGCCCATAAATCATACTCCCAAGTGTGCTATCATGGACTAAGGATCACACAGCCTTTACCACAGTTATCCTGATCACCCATTAGAGTAAAATGAGGGATTTCCTTTTGAATGTGGTCAGTGTTTCCTTAAATATAATAGCCTACACATGTTCACAATTTAATGGTTCAAGTGGATGTGCCCATTTGGAACTGATGAGAAGATGTGCCTGTTTCAGTTGTAACATCTGTGCTCCTGACCTGTGGGGCCAATTGGACAATTAGAGCATAACTCATCAATTGTTTCCTTGTCTTAAGCATCAAACTACTCTTTTTCCCAGGTACTCTAGTATCTCCTCACTTCTATTTCCATTCAGTGATAAGATCCATTGCAAATTCCATTTGCCAAGTATTTTAGTCAGCTTTTTTGCTGCTGTGACTTAAAGACCTGACTGGAACAACTGCAGAAGAGGAAAAGTTTATTTGGGGGCTCACAGTTTTAGAGGTCTCAATCCACAGACAGCTGGCTCCATTCCTCAGAGCTCAAGGTGAGGCTGAACATGATGGCAGAAGTATGTGGCAGAAGGAAGTAGCTCATATGATGATCAGAAAGCAGAGAGAGACTCCACTCTCCAGGTACGTATACCCTAAAGCCACACCTCCAATGCCCCACCTCCTCCAGCCACATCCCACCTGCTTTCAGTTACCATTCAGTTAATCCCATGGGGGATTAACTGATTGGGTTAAGGTTCTCATAACCCAATCACTTCTCCTTTGAACCTTCTTGCATTGTCTAATATGTGAGCTTTGGAGGACACCTCACATCCAAACCATAACATCAAGCATAGAGATGCATAAACTAAGGTCCTCTTCTTGAAGTGCCCACATTCAGAAAGAGGGGTAAATACAAAAAAAAAAAAAAAAAAAAAAAAAATATATATATATATATATATATATATATATATATATATATGATGCAGTATACTGAATTGCAGTCCTGGTGAACATAGGAGCCACTATGAACTTAGGAGGGGCATGTGAGGCAGAAGTAAAATGGGAGTTAGACAAAGAGAAAGTGAAGTGGGTCTGCAGGAACAAGACAGCATGATTAAATGCTCAGAGTCATAAGCCATCACAGATCTATGAACAGGTTGGAACTATTCTGGCATAAAGTTCAAGAGGAAGAAGAAAATAACCATTAAGTTCAAACCCTGGGTTGACTTTATAATACAAAATAGGAAACACCGTAGAAAAGCATTAGGTAGGAAAGCATCATGATCAGATCCAGGTTTGGGATAAAACGGTCTGGAGGCAGCATGGAAAAAGATGGTGTGGAATGGAATTTAGGAAAGGAGAAAATGTAAAAAGCCTAGCATGACACCGGGCATAGTGGCACATACCTGTAATCCCAGCGGCTCAAGAGGCTGAGGCAGGAGGATCACAAGTTCAAAGCCAGCCTCAGCAAATGTGAGGCACTAAGCAACTCAGTGAGGCCCTGTCTGGAAATAAAATACAAAATAGGGCTGGGGATATGGCTCAGTGGTTGAGTGCTCCTTGACTTCAATCCCCTTCCAAAACTAAAAAACCCTAGCATGAAAGAGTAATGCCTGATCCACATAGAAGATGATGGTAGATTCAACTAAGAAAGGAAAAGAAGAGTTGGGAAAGATTTAGGTCAAACAGACAAGTCAAGGTGGTCAGTTCTATATGAATGACAAGAAAGAGGGAAAGGAAAGGACAATGCCCAGTGTCTAATGTGGATGATTAGGTGGGTAAAAATACTGCCAAATTAGACATGAAGTTCTGTCAGCACTCAGGTAACACCTCATACCCATTCTTTTAACATCACAAATTTAAATACCTGAATATTTGAGTGAGTAGACCATGTAGCATTCTACTCTAAACAGAAAACAGGGGGTAGAAACAGGTCTGGTTTTGCTCTTTCTCCTATTTCTATCCCTAGTACAGTGAGTGGCACAAGGTAGGCATGCAATAAAGAGCAATAAAAAAAAAATTACAGCATGGTAAAGGAATATACAGGAGGAAAAGATACTTTAGTGAGCTCCTTTTGGGACACGGTGGGATGGAAATAATGCCAGAATCCAGGTGGAGATAATAAGGCAGCTGACAATGAGTCTGAACTCAGGGGAGAGATTAGGTTTGAATATAAATATCTGAAAGCTAGGCATCATGAAATAAAAGCATGGAAATAAAAGTCAGGAGTAGACTCTAATGAAGTTCAACATTTAATGGGATTTTATTCCTCCCACTTCTGAGTCAATTGCTTTTGCCCTCTCCAAGTACAGCATCACTGTCCCATGGGCTGCTCAAAAGGCTGGCATGACACAACCCCAGAAGAAAACATTTCTATGTTGTGTCCCAGGGAGGGCCCACTTTTGCCTTTACAACCCTTCCAAGGGAACATCATATGCCTATCATATCTTTCCCGTTTGCTAACTAATTCTTTCCAGTTCTTAAAATAGCTCGCAAGTTCAGTGAAGTCCTCTTCAATAAAATCCTTCTGAGATGGATCAGAGAATAATAATTACCCTCAATATCCTGAACATTAAATAGAAAATACCATTCTGCTTAATCAAAGTGAGGCCATCTTACTCTTTCCCAGTTCTTTATCCAATTAGATGTCTTTGGTCTTTGTCGTCTATCCTTAAAATAAATCAGGACTGTTTTAGGGTTGAGGATATAATATAGTTCAATGGTGGACATCTGCCTAATGTTTGTGAAACCCTGGGTTTGATCCCTAGCACTACAAAATGAATGAATAATTGGGCTGGTCTTAACGTAAATGCCTCATTACCTGTTGCTATCTGGCTTATTGTTTGTGTCCCATTGTCTGATTTGACCACAGCAGTGATTCTGTGTACCTTGACTTTGTGTCTACTCTGAAGAAATCACAGGCTGTGCTAGGGAAGACGATGGGACAGCCTGGGTTTTCTGGCATAGTTCTGTCAAAAATGATCACTCTATGATCAGGTGATATGTCAAACTATGCATTTCAGCTCAGAAAATGTCATTAGGGCAGGAACTCTTGGCAAATTGCCTGGTATTCATAATTAATCACTTAATATGTGCTTTTTTTTTTTAGGAATAACAACAACCAAATAAAAGGAACTTGAGGGCTAAAAAGTAGAACGTCTAAGGATGATATTATAAACATATTTGTAGCTTGTTTTAGTCGGCTCTTTTGTTGCTGTGACTAAAAGATCTGACCAGAACAATTATAGGAGGGGAAAAATTTATTCAGGGGCTCACAGTTTTAGAGGTCTCAGTCCATGGACAGTAGGCTCCATTCCCCAGGGTTCAAGGTGAGGCTGAATATCATGGTGGACTGTGCAGCAGAGGGGAGCAGCTCACATGATCATCAGAAAGCAGAAAGAAAGAGACTCCACTCTCCAGATACAAAATATATACCCCATAGCCACGCCCCCAATGAAACACCTCCTCCAGCCACACCTCACCTGCCTCCAGTTACCACTCAGATAATCCCATCAGGGATTAATTCACTGATTAGATTAAGGCTATAACCCGACCACTTTTCCTCCAAACCCTCTTCCGTTGTCTCATACATGAGCTTTTGGGGAAACCACATCTAAACCATAACATAGTCTATATGCCAGTATAGTAACTTTTCAGTGATAGATCAGCTAGGAATAAATTTGTATGCCAATAACAGGAAGATTGATCAACCATGGCTTTCTTACCTCATAACAAGTTTAGAGGCAGTTCCTGACTATCATAGCAGCTGCTCAGGGTGGACATCAATGGAGGACCTGGGAGCCTCCTGCCTGTCCTCTCTGCCATCCTTAGTTACAATGGCTTTTGTCCTCATGCTTGCCACCATGGTGAAGGCTGCTCCACTTTCAAGTTTGGGGTCCATAGAAAGATAGAGGAGGAAGGCAAGAGAAATGGGAGACCAGAGAGATATGAAAGTCCCTGCAGTAAGTCTTTGCCACTTTATCCAGGAAGAGGAACATCCCCAGTGATTTCCACCTGCATCTCATTGGCCATCTCCACCTACAAGGGGCAGAGATGGAGTCTGCAGCTTTTATAGCTTCTATGATAGAGGTGGGCAAGAGATGGAATAAATAAAGTGAAACTGACAACCAAGTACTTCAGACATAAGAACAAATCTAAGCCACATTATTACTCCTGCCTGTCCTCTCTGCCATCCTTAGTTACAATTTCCTCCTATGAAATCAAGTTTGGGGTCCATAGAAAGAAAGCAACATCCCTATTTGCCACTTTAAGGTCCCCAATTTATTTTTTGTATAGATGTGGGCAAGAGTTGATAAATTTCAAGTACTTTTGCATAAGTTTTGGAGTGTAATTTATGTAGATGTTGAGTTGATTTCTATTTCATAAGTTTTGGAAATCAAAATCGTCCACCGTATATGAACATTGTTATCCTTCACTGGTCCATTTTATCAAAATCAGCTAGGAAAAACACTGAAGATATTTCTATATACAAATTCAGGTAATTTGGGTGAATAAGACATATTTTTAGCCACATATGGTTCTTTAAATTAGTTCCTGGAATTTTTTCCAGTGATGACAGGAATTCCTTTGGCTGGCAAACAACAATACCAAAGATAATTTTGCCTACCTTTCCACATTTTTGCCCTGCTTGGTATATTACATAAGCTGGAGTTGGTGCAGATGTAGTCAGAGAATGAGGTTTAGTGTGTGGAGCCTTTTCGGTAAGAAGTGCTTTGTCTCCATCTGGTGGGCGATCTTGACTTTGCAATGTCAGCTGTACTGCAACCTGACTGTGCATTAGGATCACCAGGGTGCTTGTAAACAATCCAACAGCCCAGCCTCTCCACAGCCCAATGCAAGCAGAAGGGCTGGGATAGAACCCAGGATCAGCATTTTTAAAGATTCATAGGCAAATTTATTGTGAAGTCACTCACTGCTATAAACCAGTGAGTTACAAGAATCTCTAAGCCCTGCAGGGTGGTGCATGCCTAGAATCCCAGCTGTTCAGGAGGCTGAGTCAGGAGGATAGCAAGTTTGAGACCAGGAAGACTTTATCTCAAAATAAAAAAAGGCTATGGGGGTAAGTCAGTTGTCCATCCCCAGTAGCATTTAAGAAAAAAAAAAAAAAAGAAGAAGAAAACTAAATCCGTTTTGAATGCTGAGCAACCATTCCTCCTATAAGACTGCCATAAAGTGAAAAAAGGATCTATGTAGGCAAATTATGTTATTTCCTAAAGGCCCTTTTAACCCTTCCAGAGTGGAAATCATCAAGGAGTTGCTGGCAAAACTAGAAAAACCAAATCTAAATCTAAATCGCTTCCTGTGTGACTCTCCCTACATGAGGCAGAATGTTGAACAAAGAGATGCAAACACACACAGACACATACAATCAGACTTGTCCCTAGGCAAAACTGTCAAGCAGTCAAGTAGTATCAGTATGACTTTGATACCTTATGTGTTTACAGACAACTTTGTTGCATATTTTCAGATTTAATTCTCTTCCCATGCCTACCATGAAGGCACAGAGCCCTGTAGAGACCCATGGGCCCAGAGACCCACATGCTCACTCAGATGCTGCTTTTTCCTCTATGTCACAGTTCGTGAAAGCTTATTTCTGGGAT
Organism: Tamias sibiricus; assembly: GCA_025594165.1. Classification (NCBI taxonomy): domain Eukaryota; kingdom Metazoa; phylum Chordata; class Mammalia; order Rodentia; family Sciuridae; genus Tamias; species Tamias sibiricus. The sequence goes on along the minus strand of CM046663.1, from coordinate 133,632,883 downwards.
GTGTTTCTCAGTTTTTAGTTTCAACCAATTAGAGATTTATTTAATATTCATTTGTCAAACATAGTTGATAATCTTGAAGGGGAAATGTGTCTAAGGCATATAAATAATTATGAAAGTTCTTTTACATGTAGCATGAAAGATTCATTTTCTTGCTTTTTATATATTCTGAAAGACACTCAAATGAAGATTCATACTAGTTGCTATCGTCTTAAGTTTCTCAAACCAATTTTCATTGATGATGGCTCATTCTTCATCATGGTACATGCATTAACTGGTATAAAACTGTGTGTGTGTTAAAAAGGAAACCAAAAACGGGCGCGGTGGTGCACACCTGTAATCCTAGCACTTGGGTGAGTGAGGCAGGAGGATCGCAATTTCAAAGCCAGCCTCAGCAATGGCAAGGCACTTAGCAACTCAGTGAGACCCTGTCTCTAATAAAATACAAAAAAAAGGGCTGGGGATGTGGGATGTGGCCCTCTGGTCGAGTGCCCCTGAGTTCAATCCCCAGTACCAAAAAGAAAAAGGGGAAACCAAGTTATACTTGTGGCATTATTAGACTAGATGGTTCTGAACCCTGTCACTGAAAACAACCTGAAATGTTATACAAACTATATACCATAAAACAGTTAAAAGACAAATCAGAGTGATAAATATTTGCAACACATAAATGAAAAAGAGTCCTTACCCAGAATATATGAATTTCCTACTAATCAATAAGACAAAGACTGGCAACACAATTTTTAAATGGGCAATGGGCTTATAAAAGGATGTCCTTTTATACATGTTCAAATAACCAGTAAACATAAGAAAAGGCTCTTTCACTAATAATCAAAGAAATGCACATTAATTCCATAAATCATCCACCTAGAACACCTTTCAGAATAGCTAACATTTAAAAAAAAAAAAAAAACTAACAATACCAAGTTAGGGTGAACAACTGCAACTCTTGTATCCTGCTGGTGACAGTGTAATTTGGTACAATCAGTTTGGAAAATTGGTGGTATTTTCTAAAGTTGAGCATCATACGTATGCTATGACTTAGCAATTTCAAGTCCTAGGTACACCCATAAATATGCTTAGAATGTTTATGTGGCAGTGTTTTTTGTAGATAGTCAAAAGCTAGAAACTTAAATATCCATTAATATTATAATGGATAATGTGATATACAATAGAATACTATATAACAATAACATTGAAAAAGCATAGCTACACATACAACACAGATAAATCTCATAAGTATAATTTTACACAAATGAAGCCAGACAATGAATGCATAGTTTTTGTATTCCATGTTGTTAGAAATCAAGATAATGATTACCTTCAGGTATTACAGAGAAGTAGTAACAAGAGAAGGGATGAATAATGACACAATTTTTGCTTTGAGTTAACATTAGATGTATTCACTTTGTGATAATCCATTGAGCTGTATTAATTTGTGTACTAAAAAGTTTTAAAAAGCAGTATATTCAGAGATAGTAAAACTAAAATTGTCTTTGTGCTTTTCACCTTATACAGGGAAGTTTAATTGATGAGCACTAGCAGTGCACCTCAATGTTTACTGTACAAATTACTCACCAAAGGATCTTGTTTAAAATCACATTTTCATTCAATAGTCTAAGTAAGAGTCCACATTTCTTGAAAGATCCCAGGTGATACCAATGCTGACACCACACTTTGAGTAGCAAGATCCTAAGTAAGAGTTTTTCAAATTCTGTTTCTTAAACCATGAGATTTTACAAATTCTTAATAATGTGTGTATGTGTGGGGGGTGTTTTACTGGGATTTAATGCAGAGGTACTCTGCCACTGCACTACATCCCCAATTCCTTTTTTTCAACAGATCTCTAAGTGGTTTCCTTCTTTTATTAATTTTTATTGGTTCTTTTTAGTTATACATGACAATAGAATTCATTCTAACATAATTACAAAAGCATGGAATATAATTTGTTCTAATTCAATCCCCAGTACTTCCCCTTCCCCTCTTTTCTTTCCACCCCCTATTCTCTTTCCTCTATTCTATTGATCTTTCTACTCTTTATAGGTTTTTTTTTTTTTGTTGTTGTTGTTGTTGTTTTTTAATTAGTGTCTGTGGATGCACATGATGATGAGATTCACTGTGGTATATTCATATATGTACATAGGAAAGTTAGGTCAGATTAATTCCACTGTCTTTCTCCAACCCATCCCCCTGCCTTCCCTTTATTCCCCTTTGTCTATTCCACTGATCTTTATTCTATTCTTTTTATTTTGTACCCCCCCCTCCTTATTTTGGATTAGCTTCAGCATATCAGAGAAAACAACCTTTGACTTTTGGAGATTGGCTTATTTCACTTAGCCTTGTAGTCTCCAGTTCTAACCATTTACCAGCAATGCCATAACATCATTCTTCTTTATAGCTAAGTAGTATTCCATTGTATATGTATCACATTTTCTTTATCATCCATCTGTTGAAGGGCACCTAGGTTTGTTCCATACCTCAGCTACTGTGAATTGTGCTGCTATAAACATTGACGTGGCTGTGTCACTGTAGTATGCAGATTTTAAATCCTTTTGATATATACTGAGGAGTGGGATCACTGGGTCAAATGGTGGTTTATTTCCAAATTTTCTGAGGAATCTCCATAGTGCTTTCCAGGGTGGTTGTACCAATTTGCAGCCCCACAAGCAATGTACGAGTATACCCTTTCCCTGACATCCTCACCAGTAATTGGTACATGTATTCTTGGTAATTTCCCTTTTTTGAGACAGGGTCTCCCTAATTTGCTGAGGCTGGCCTTGAACTTGTGATCCTCCTGCCTCAGCCTCCCAAGTTGCTGGGATTATAGGCATGCACCACAGCATGCAGCTACTAAAATTTTAATCAAAATTTACTTTTAAAATAATACTGTTAAACCTTTCCTCATTTATGAGAATTTGTTACTTTTAAAACTAATACTGTGGGGCTGGAGTTGTGGCTCAGCAGTAGAGCGCTCGCCTAGCATGTGCGCGACCCAGTTTCGATCCTCAGCACCACGTAAAGACCAATGCGTTGTGTACAACTAAAGCAAATAAATAAATATTGAAGAAAAAACTAATACTGTTAGAACTTTCCTCACTTTGTGAGAATTTGTTTTTAAAAGTAAGTGTATGACACTTATTTTTTAAAAAAAAAGCAAATAAAAATAGTAAATGCTCAATAAACATAGCTATATCCCAGGAACTGTTAACATTACCTCTTTTAATTTAGAATAGGCCAGAAAGTGGCAGGAAGGATTGCATGATGATGAACACAAGATGTTTGGCACTGTCCTCAGCAGCTGGTATCTCTATTGGATTGTCTATTGCAGGGGCTGGCAAACTTTCTGTGTGGGGCCAGATGGTAAATATTTTAGGCCTTGCAGACCATAGGGTTTCTATCACAACTGCTCAATGCTGTCAGTATAGTAGAGATAATATGTAAATGAATGGGCATGGCTGTAGCCTAATACATCCCCAGTCTACTGGATCATTAGTCAACATATGTAGTTTGTTGTAAAATTTCCACACTTGATTTTAAGAAAACATTCTAAAGCTTCTCGTTTTTTAATTAAAATTTCAAAAATGAGTTTTAATTTTGACCAATAATCTATGTATACATTATACCTCAAAAATGACTTTTTGGTGTTTTGAATGACCATTCATGGTTATTCATTGTCAAACAACTGTTTTAAATTAAATAGTCATCTAAGGACAAGTATTCCAAAATAAATGATATACAGAGTGATAACACAGGGAGCTTTTTAAACATATAATTTTCATTCTTTGAACCACACTGCTAGGACCCAGGCTTAACTATGCTATAGTTTCACAGAAGTAGCAATTATCAACCTTCATATTGCTAAGTTAGTATACAAACTGCACAGAAATTATGTATCTGAATGTAGATTCCATATAGAACTGAGTCATGCTGAGTTCATAGCACAAGATCCATGGTTTATTTTACATGGATTTAAATTCTTAATACACATGGAAGGTATAAACGAAGAAAATGTAAAATGTATTTTAAAAACAAGACACACTGATCAAACTTTTAGCTGACTACTGTCAAAAAACAGTAATTTTTATTCTGAACACAAATTTATTATGTATACTAAAAGAATATATAAGTTTCAGGTTCAGAAAGTCAAAATAAAAGTTCCTATTTATGGAAGCTTAGCCTACCTCGCCATCTTAATTTCCTTGATATGTTCCATTTTTGGGGAAACTAGGGACTTCATTGAGTGTGAAACTCTGAAACAGAGCTCAGATATTGGCTCAATATCTGAACTTGCTGGTCACCAAGGGCTTTGAAGAATCTAATTAGCCAGTAAGAAAAATTCTAGTCTAGTGCCCAGTCTGACTTCTGTTTGAGATTTGATCAAAGCAGATGTATGACAGCTGCTGTACTTGACAAAATACATAGAGAAGTAGGAAAGTGTCCATCCTGATTTAACTACAACCACTACAATTACAGCTATGGTGATTGTTAGAAGTAGAGATCAAGTAATAGCTAAATGGTTTCTTTCTAACTTGCTCCAAAGTAGTGATGGAAGCAAGATCAGAATTAGGGAGGCGGGCACTAGAAAGGTGAAATGAACTTTCATATGGTAGATAAGGGTCACCATTCACTGTTTCCTCCTGGCTGAGATTAAAGGAGACTCAGGTAAGCAAGAACATTTAGTATACTGGAATGCAACTTTATAACAACCAAGGGGACCAAGTGATAAACATACTGAACTTGTTTAACATGCCCACCAATAAATGTTTTTTCCTGAATTTCTTTGGAGTTGTTCCCTTGACTTTAATATTCTTAACCTCTCTTGAAAGCTAAAGACAAAATACTGAAGACTAAAAACAAATCATAAAGCAAAGTATATCTTCTTTCCATTTTTAAGTAACCCACTCTTGGCTTTCTTCTCTTGTGCTTTTAAGTACTTAATCACCACCATAGTTTTTGATAAGCATTTGTTAAATGCCTTGTAATCCTATATAGGTGTAACTTTCTGTAAGAAAAATAAATAAATTTTTAAACTCATAAAATAGGAAGTGATTATCTAAGTATTCAAACTTATTTCCAGGGGAGCATGGGGAGAATAGGGCAAAGGGGATGGAGGGGAGGGGAGGGAACATGGGGGTAGAAAAGATCGTGGAATGAGATGGACATCATTACCCTAAGTACATGTATGAAGAAGGAATGGTGTGACTCTATTTTGGGTACAACCAGAGATATGAAAAATTGTTCTCTATATGTATACTCTGAGTTGAAATGCATTCTGCTGTCATGCATAACAAATTAGAATAAATAAATAAATTTTTAAAAAATAGAAGAAAAACTTATTTCCTTGACAAAAAGCATCACAATGTTCCTATGAGTAATAATCTCCCTTAGGACATTTAGAATTAATTGAATTTACCTTACAGACCACCTTGAATACCATCCATAGAATTTCAGACTGTCTCCATAATCTGTTCCTATCGACCATTTCTGCAAGACAATTGGCACTTGTATTATAAAGTGACTTTCCCTGCCAAGATGACACACCTGTAATACCAGCAACTAAGGAGGCTGAGGCAGGAGGATCAAAAGTTAGGGGTCAGCCTCAGAAACTTATTGAGGCCCTAAGTATCTTTGTAAGATCCTGTCTCAAAAAATAAAAATAAAAAGGGCTGGGGATGTAGTTTAGTGACCCTGGGTGCAATTCCCAGCACCAGAAAATAAAAATAAATTGTGTTTTAACAAAGTGTGATCACACACACATGTAGACTGAGCCACTTCGGAAGATTCACATAAGCTCAGGAGTTTGAGACCAGTCTGGGCAACATAGCAAGACTTCATCTCAGAATGAATAAAATCATAAAGTAACCCATGTCCATTATTTAAAAATTCGTTTTAACCAAATGCCTCAATTATTACCTCTATACTCCTTTATTTCCATATATCTTAAAATTAGATCAAAAGGTACTTCAAAAATATACACTTTGATTTATTTACCTTAAAGTTATGCCATATACACACAGGATCAACCAGTGAGAAGGTAAAAATACCTCAATTGAAATAATGAAAAGCTTCATGGAATTGATCTCCTTCAGAAATATGATGCAGTTAAACTTGGATCCTTTCCAGTGAATCAGAGTCAAGATTATTATCAAAACTGGTGCGGTGGTACACACCTGTAATCCCAGCAGCTCAGGAAGCTGAGGCAGGAAAATTGCAACTTCAAAGACAGCCTCAGCAACTTAGTTGAGACTCTGTCTCTAAATAAAATATAAAAAAGGGCTGGTTGAGCATCCCTGGGTTCAATCCTGGTTAAATTAAGACAATTTTGCATTTTAAAATTTGTTTTAGCTGGGCAGACACAACCTTGGCTAAATGATAATGGTTAACATTAACAGTACAAATTGGTTAGCAGTACAAATTGATAACGTGTACTTTTTTTTTGGTACCAGGGATTGAACTCAGGGGCACTTGAACACTGGGCCACATCCTCAGCCCTTTTTTGTATTTTGTTAGCGACAGGGTCTCACTGAGTTGCTAACTGCCTCTCCATTGCTGAGGCTGGCTTTGAACTCGCGATCCTCCTGCTTCAGCCTCCCAAGTGCTGGAATTACAGGTGTGCGCCACCGCGCCCGGCTGATAATGTGTACTCTCGTAGTGCTAAGGAAGGGCACTTCACTCCTCCTCATTCTTCACTCTTCCTAAAAACCTGTATCTCTGGCCATAGAGAAACATTCAACAAACTCAAACTGAATAGACATTGCACAAAATACCTTGTTGTTACCCCCAAAATTGTCCAGGTCATGAAATGCTAAGAAATCTGAGAAATTATCACAAATAGAGGCAACTAAAGAGACAAGATGACTAGTTATAATGGGTTATCCCAGATGGGATCCTAGAACAAAAAAGATCATCACTGGAAAAACTAATAAAATATAAGTTAATAGTGACATGCAATTGATAACGTGAAATGTTAAAAAAGAGGAAACTGGGCGGAGAGGTAGAGGGGAACTATTTTTCCAACTTTTCTGAAAATTAAAACTAACAATTCTTTTTAAATTTTTAAAAAAGTTCCAACCAAAAGTAAATGCCTCAAAATCTTTGTTTCCAAAATACAATCTTGTTACAATAAAGAAAAAATGCACTTAACTCTATAGCAAGGAAAATGATTTTTTTAAAAAAGTATGCACTAGAGTCGGGCGCGGTGGCGCACGCCTGTAATCCCAGCACTTTGGGAGGCTGAGGCAGGAGGATCGCGAGTTCAAAGCCAGCCTCAGCAATGGCGAGGCACTTAGCAACTCAGTGAGACCCTGTCTCTCATAAAATACAAAAAAAGGGCTGGGGATGTGCCCCAGTGGTCAAGTGCCCCTGAGTTCAATCCCCGGTACCACAAAAAAAAAAAAAAAAAAAAAAAGTATGCACTAGAAGCAGTTTTCACTTGGTATTGTCAGATTTTGCAATTTTAGTCATCATAATCTTCATGATCCATGAATGTGTGTGAGTTTTTTCATTGTTGTTGTTTGTTTGCTTAGTTTTGTTGTTGTTGTTGTTTTGATTTTTTTTGGTGGGGTGGATACCAGGGATTGAACTCAGGGGCACTCAACCACATCCCCAGTCCTACTTTTTTTTTTTTTTATTTAGAGACAGGGTCTCACTGAGTTGCTTAGTACCTCGTTATTGCTGAGGCTGGTTTTGAACTCCTGATCCTCCTGTCTCAGCCTCCTAAATTGCTGGGATTGTACAGGTGTGCACCACTGTGTCCAGCCTGTGTGTAAGTAAGTTCTTAACATTTCTTTCCTGCAGCTCATCCCTACAATCCCAGACTCAAAGAGGCTGAAGTGAAGGATTGCAAGTTCAAGTCCAGGATTGCAATTTAGTGAGACTCTGTCTCAAAATAATTTTTTGAACTATCACTATTTGCTGACGACATGATTCTATACTTAAGAGGATCCAAAAAATACCACCAGAAAACTTCTAGAATAAATGAATTCAGCAAAATAGGATATAAAATCAACACCCATAAATAAAATGTATTTCTACACATCAGTGATGAACCCTCAGAAAGAGAAATGAAGAAAACTACCCCCATTCACAATAGCCTCAAAAATAAACAAATAAAATACTTGGGAATCAATCTAACACAAGAGGTCAAAGACCTCTACAATGAAAACTACAGAACACTAAAGAAAGACATTGAAAAAGACCTTAGAAGAAGGAAAGATCTCCCATGTTCTTGGATAGGAAGAATTAATATTGTCAAAATTAACATACTACCAAAAGCATTACACAGATTTAATGCAATTCCAATTAAATCCCAACAACATTCCTCATAGAAATAGGAAAAACAGTCATGAAATTCATTTTGAAAAATAAGAGACCCAGAATAGTCAAAGCAATCTTTAGCAAGAAGAGCGAAACAGGAGGCATCACAATACCAGACCTTAAACTATACTACACAGCGATAGTAACAAAAACAGCACGGTATTGGCACCAAAACAAACTTGTAGACCAATTTAATAAAGAACTCAAAAAACTTAACACCAAAAACAAAACAAACAAACAAACAAAAAAACAAAACAAATAACCCAATCAATAGATGGGCTAAGGAACTGGACAGACACTTCTCAGAAGATATACAATTGATCAACAAATATATGAAAAAATGTTCGCCTTCTCTAGTAATTAGAGAAATGCAAATCAAAATAATTTCATCTCAGTCCAGTCAGAATGGCAATTATCAAGAATACAAACAATAATAAGTGTTGGTGAGGATGTGGGGGAAAAGATACACTTATACATTGCTGATGGCACTGCAAATTGGTACAACCAATATGGAAAGCAGTATGGAGATTCCTTAGAAAACTTGGAATGGAACCACCATTGACCCAGCTATCCCACTCCTCAGTCTATACCCAAAGGACTTAGGTCAGCATACTATAGTGATGCAGCCACATCAGTTTATAGCAGCTCAATTCACAATAGCTATACTGTGGAACCAATCTACATGCCCTTCAACAGATGAATGGATAAAGAAATTGTGGTATATATACACAATGGAATATTACTCAGCAATAAAAGAGAATAAAATTATGGCATTTGCAGGTAAATGGATGTAGTTGGAGAATATCATACTAAGCTTGTTATTAAAATTTCATGCAATAAAATCATTTCAAATGGACAATTTGACTTTTAATAATTGTATACAGAATATACAACAATCAAGACATAAAATATATCCATTTCTCTAATTTCTTCATCTTTTGATCTCATTTCCCAGCCCCAGCCTCCAGCCAAACACTGATCTTCCTTGTTCTACTGTAGTTTTGCCTTTGACTTTGCCTTTCTCTGATAACCAATGAACTTATCTTTTCGTACTTATATACTCAAGTCTTTTATCAGAATTTTATTGGGTTGTTTGTTTATTGCATTACAATTCTAAAAGTGTCTTACATATTTTTACATAGTCATGAGTCACATGTTTCAGTAACAGGCCACATATATGATGGTGGCCCTAAAAAATTATAAGAAAGCTGAAAAATGCCCATTGCCTGTAAGGTTTTAGCTGTTAATGTCATAGCACAATTCATTACTCATAAGGTTTGTGATAATAATGTTGATATAAACAAACCTACTATGCTGCTGCCAGTCATATAAAAGTATAGCACATAAAATTATACATATTACTTAATGTTTGATAGTGATAAAAAACAACTATATTACTGATCTATGTACTTACTTTACTTTTTATTGAGTATACTTAAATATATTTTTAAAAGGTTTAAGACAGTGTGCCATGTTATGCCAGCAGCAGCCTCATGTGTCTCTGGACTATATTGAGGCCATGTCAAATGATTGACCTGTGCCGTGTAGGTTTAAATCAGTATTCTTTATGATGTTCATACAGTAACAAAATGGCATAATGAGGCATTTCTGAGTGGATCCTGAGTTAAGCTATGTATCTTTTGCTTATATGCAATGTGTTGATTTTTGTCATGTTGTTTTCAAGATTTTCTCTTTATGGTTGATTTTCAGCAGTGTAACAATGATCTTCTTATGTGTGACTTTATTTGGACTTATCACAGTTGGAATCTGCAGAGCTTCTAAGTGATTATTTCTGCATAACAGTTGAAATATTGGGGGCCATTGTTTCTTCAAATGTATTTTTTTTTCCTGCTCTATTTTCATGCTTTCATCCTTCTGGATCTCAAACTATATCTGTTATTTACCCTTTTGGCCTTGTTCCACAGGACAGAGAGGCTCTGGTTATTGGGTCCTTCCGCCCTTCAAATTTTATATTTAAATTGATCTGTCTTCAAGTTTACTGACACTTTCTTCTGACATCTCTTATCTGTTATAAATGTGTCCAGTGGACTTTCATTTCAGCTATTGGACCCTTCTGTAGTAACAATTCCATTTATTTTTCTCCTCATACTTTCCATTTCTCTGCTGAGATTCTTTGTTAAGGTGACACTTCCTTTAAATCCTCCAACATATGCATAATATCTGCTTTAATATTTTTGCAAAATTCAACATTTAAGTCATGTCAAGTATTGTTTCCATGAGACTCATTTCCCTTTTTCTTTTCATATTTAGTAATTTTTTACCACATAACATGGATCATAAAAGATATGTTGCAGAGAATCTGCACTATGTCTTGCAGTTCTTGTTTTGGTTTTGTTTTGTTTTGATCCCAATAAGCATTCTGATTACCAGCTGGTTACAATTTATGCAGGCTTGGTTTTATGCTGTTAGTGTGCATCTGTAGAAAGCCCAAGGTGTTTCCTGAGCCCTTCTGCCAGGACTCCACCTCCAAACTCTTAACTCTCTAGATGATTGTTAAGGCTTGATTTTAATCTACATTCTGGATATAGAATGGACATTCATTTACAGTATGAGGGCTGAGACAAGAAGGCAGAGTGCTGCTTTGTTCAATTTTAGTTGCAAATGTGCATGTTGGTTAACTCAAAATTTTTGCCACTCTGAAGATTTCCACAAATGACCCCACGTGTGCTATGAATACCGCTTTTGAGGTTATAAGTAAAGTTTAGTAAGCAAATGCACAAATATGAAATGAATAATGAATATTTAACTATTTTTTCTATTGCATAATGAAAACATTTTGATGCCTAAGAGGTTAAGTTTTAATATAACTATTTCGATGGAAATATGATGTGCCACATAAACAAAACACCAAATAACTTTTCTCACTAAGTGTCATCAAGTAAGCAATGCTAAAATTTAATGAAACCTTTAAGATTCTAGATGAATGTATGCTTTTAGATTAAAAGCCTCAATTGGCAAAAAATCTTGAGCTTAGTTCTAGCTACTGTTTTGTGCCCCATTTTGTGTGTTTTTAATTATTAGGTCACTAAATCTTGCTATATGATCTAGCTAACATAAGTAAACTTCATGTGGCTTGGTTTTCTCATCTGTCAAATGAAGACTATTTCTAAGGTCTAGGTCTAAAATTCTTTTTTTTGGTCCCCCAACTGTCACTGTTTTGGCTCCTAGATGCTATCTTTTCTTCCTTTCTAATTTTTACTTGTAATTTTCTGTGTCCTGAAAAAATCAGGAAGCCAACATTATTAGATTTTTTTAAAATTAAAAATAATTTCTCTAATTAAAGACTTGAGATATTTTCTTTTGGCAAAGAAAAAACTCCTAATTATAATCCAAACAAATATATATAACCAGCTGTCCATCCCAACACAGTAAAAACAAACTCACAAAACACTAAAAACACAAGTAAGCTCAAAACCTGACTTATTTCATCACATGCAGAAAAATAAACATGAGCAGGGCGCAGTGACACACGCCTATAATCCCAGAGGCTCGGAAGGCTGAGACAGGAGAATCCAGCCTCAGCAAGAGTGAGGCGCTGAACAACTCAGTGAGACCCTGTCTCTAAATAAAATACAAAATAGGGCTGGGGATGTGGCTCAGTGGTTAAGCACCTCTCAGTTCAATCCCCAGTATCCCCCTGCAAAAAAAAAAAAAAAAAAAAAACACAAAACCTTGAATAATAGCTGCTTTCCTAGGATCTAATGCCTGAGATAACAGGGAACATGTAGAGTAAAAAGAAGCTGTTTAAAAAGTACACAGGTGAACTAATTATTTATTGAATTAAAAATCATGGACTATATAAAACAGAAATCTCTATACAGAGATTTAATGCATCATAATATATACAATATTTTTAAAAGTCAAGATGCAAGTTACAATGATTATGAATATAAAATTTACATTAAAACACTCTCCAAAGTGATTTATTTGGCTGTTCTTGTTCGAAGTCGTCGTTTGATAATCTGGTGATCACTTTCCTTTATGTTCTGGTCCATCAAAATCTGAAATTAACAATTTCAGTTTTTTTAAAAATTATAAGCAAAAATAAAAATATATGTGCTTATGTGCTTAATTACTGATATAATAAGAACATGAGTCTTTCTGTCCTCTTAGACTACAGGTATTCCATCTTCTATAAAAACACATGCAGAAGAAAATAGATTGTGTAAAAGATTCATTCAATGCTAGCTAATTCTAGAATTAAAATAACCTACAATGTGTATTAAATTTAGAGATAACTGTCTCAGTGTTATCAATAACTATAATCATGAAAACAAATGATAGAGTCTAATGAAACCTTTTAAGATTTTAGATTAAAAACTCTAGTTGTAAATAATTCTTTTTCTACTTGGATTTGTGCCTCTTGAAATAATTATCATATTAGAGATAAAAGTCTTAAATCAATTTTATAAAACGAACTTTCACAGCAATACATAACTTAAAAAAAAGTAGAAAGCACATAATACTGTAAGAAAAGAAATAATATTCAGCCAAGGAAGGAAATTATGTACTAAATAAGACAGATGGAAAAAAGTGACTAAGAGAATAGTACTTTCAATAGCATGTCTTAATTAACCCTAATTCTTTATCATTTGTTTCTGAGTGTCAATCCCATATCTGATAGCTACTATTGCAAAAAACATCTCTCTAAATTTTTCTTGGCCATTTCCTGTTGAAGTCTTTTCCCTTAATTATTTTTCAACCTTCACTTTCATCCACTAATCACATGTAAGCATGACAGAAAATTAGAACCTTCCCTGTAATAGCACAGACTGTTCTGAGTGAGGAGAATGAGTCACAGAGTCAGGGTGACAACTACCATCTCTTCTTAATAAAGCCTGGAAGGCTTAGAAGAAGGTGGGAGGAAATGGCTAAATGTCAATTCTATATTTTTACCAGGCATACTTGGACCCAGATTTGTGCAATTCTGGTGATAAACATAACAAAGAAAAATAGATGTTAAAGGCAAATACATAACTAAATAGTGATAATTCTATTGATGAAATACATTTCTTGGATGAGGTTTCGAGTGCAAATGAATGGCACTTACATACAGTAATATAGCATTTATATTTCATTTCTATAAGGTTAACAAATCTGATTAAAAGCAAAATGTTCTAAGTGATCTGGGGTCTAAAGAATAGAATTCAACTCGATCAAAAATTCAAATTGTAATGAATACTTCAAAATTGAAATTAACATGAACAGTTTTACATTGACAAAAATTGAAATGCTAGCTTACCACTTGGCCAGATATATCAATAGGAGATGAAATTTCACTTGTGTACAATTTCCGTTTGGCTTTTTTTGGTTGAGACACATTTTCTTTACTTGCTTCTACATTTGAGACCTTTGAAGAGCTCATTGTTTCAATCATCTTCTTTGCTATACAAATTAAAAAGAAAAACAATGCAAAATGTAAATGATGAAAGGACATGAAGAGACTATTGAAAAAAGTTAAATGCTTCAGAAACAAATAATGATCATCAGTGGTGGGGGGAGCAAATAAATAAATAACATTTGAATGATGTTCAAGTGGAAAGGTCTGTAAATTATAATATAACCAGTAAAACTCATCTTTTTCCATCAATGACTTGGAAAAGGTTTATGCCCTGTTAAACCAGAAAACAGGATCATATGTAGTAGACCATGTATATTAAGACTAGAAAACTTCTAGAATCCATAAATGAATTTAGCAAAGTAGCAGGATATAAAATTAACATCCATAAACCAATTGCATTCCTCTAGGTCAGTGATGGATCAACGGAAAGAGAAATTAGGAAAACTATCCTATTCATAATAGCCTCAAAGAAAATAAAGTGTTTGAGAGCCAATCTAACAAAAGAGATAAAAGATCTCTACAATGAAAACTACAGAACACTAAAGAAAGAAATTGAAGAAGACCTTAGAGATGGAAAGATCTCCCATGTTCTTGGATAGGCAGAATTAATATTATCAAAATGGCCATACTACCAAAAGTGCCATACAGACTTAATGCAATTCTTACTAAGGTTCCAATGACATTCTTCATAAAAACAGAAAAAGCAGTCATGAAATTCATTTGGAAAATAAGAGGCCCAGAAGAGCCAAAGCAATCTTCAGTGAGAAAGGTGAAGCAGGAGGCCTCAAAATACCAGAACTTAAATTTTACAACGAAGCTAAAGTAACAAAAACGGCATAGTATTGGCACCAAAACAGACATGAAGACCAATAGAACAGAAGAAAAGACACAGACAAACTCTCAAAGGTAACATAAACATACATTGGAAAAAAGATAGCCTCTTCAACAAATAGTGCTAGGAAAACTGGAAATCCATATGTAGTCAGTAGAATGAAATTAAACCCCTATCTCTCACCCTGCACAAAACTCAACTCTAAATGAATCAAGGACCTAGGCATTAGACCACAGACCCTGTGCCTACTAGAAGAAAATGTAGGCCCAAATCTCTACCATGTCAGCTTAGGAACTAAATTCCTCAACAAGACTACTAAAGCACAAGCAGTAAAATCAAGAATCAACAAACAGGATAGCATCAAACTATAAAGTTTCTTTACAGCAAAGGAAATAATCAAGAACATGAAGAGAGAACTTACAGAATGGGAGAAAATCTTTGGGACCTGCACTTCAGATACATCATTAATCTCCAGGATATACAAGAATTCTAAAAACTCAACACTAATTAAACAAATAACCTAATAAATAAATGGGCAAAGAAACTGAACAGGCACTTCACAGAAGAAGAAATGAGAATGGTCAATAAATATATGAAAAATGTTTAACATCTTTATCAATTAGAGAAATGCAAATTAAAATTACCCTGAGATTTCATCTCACTTTAGTCATAATGGCAATTATCAAGAATACAAGTAACAATAAATGCTGGTGAAGAGGTAGGGTAAAGGTATACTCTTACATTGCTGGTGGAACTGTAAATTAGTACAACCACCCTGGAAAGTAGAATTGAGATTCCTCAGAAAACCTGGAATGGAACCACCACTTAACCCAGTTATCCCACTCCTTGGTATATACCCAAACAACTTAAAATCAGCATTTTATAATGATGCAGCCACATCAGTGTTTATAGCAGATCAATTCACAATAGCTAAGCTATGGAACCAACCCTAGGTCCCCTTCAATAAATGAATGGGTAAAGACAATGTGGTACATATATGCAATGGAATATTACTCAGCCATAAAGAAGAATGAAATTATGGCATTTACCAGTAAATGGGTGGAACTGGAGGCTATCATGCTAAGTGAAATAAGCCAGTCCCAAAAACCAAAGGCCGAATGTTGTCTCTGATATGTAAATGCTGACTCAAGATAAACGGGAGAGGAGAGAGGAGTGGAGGTTCACTGGATTGGACAGGGGAAACAAGATGGCGGAAGGGAGGGAGAATAGGAATGGGAAAGAAAGTAGAATGAATCAGATATAACCTTCCTATGTTCATATATGAATACATGACCAGTCTAACTCCACATCATCACAACCACAAGAACGGAAAGTTATACTCTATGTATGTATGATATGTCAAAATGCAGTCTATTGTCATTTATAACTAAAAAGAACAAATAAAAAAAGTAAAGTGGTGGATATAGTTCAAAAGATATGCATATAGATGTCCACAATGAACACTCAGTACAAATAATGTACAACTGTGAAACCTTAACTTAAACACACACACACACACACACACACACACACACACACACAGAATAAAGGATAGAAACACAACTGTTAACAGCTAATTCCTTCTAGGAAGTAAAAGAGGGACTTCTAAATTTTCCACTTGATAAACTGGCTTTGTTTTTTAAGAGACAAATACTGATTTCATTAGAAATCATATTTCCATGTGGGAGAATTTCCAAAAAGAAAATATGTACACATATATCACATATATATATTTTTTTTTATATAGGTATATCTATATATATAAATAAAATGTTTAAGGAAATACACTTAATTAAGAGTCTGTTTATCAGAGGCCAAGCTGCGCTTAAGAGGGTTGAGATAAGCTTGAAAGAACTGAGTTTCAGGTATCAGAGTAGCCATTAAGACAAGAAGTTAACATGATCCAAGCCTTTAACCAATTGTTGCAATAATATAAGCAAGAGACTAGGCCTCAGAAAGCACCATCCCCTATCTATCCCCTGGTCAGATGGAGCAGCACAGAAGTAGAGGGTCATTGAACTGCCCAGAGAGCCCCAAACAAAAGGCACTTGCAGTTCCATGTACCTTAGGGCTGGAAGCTAGTGATAGGGAGATCTAAGTAAAGAAGTACTAACACAATGCAGAAAAGTTTCAAGTTGCCATCCCTTCTCCCTCCATACGAAGTTGTTTGGCAGAGGCACCTTAAGAAGCCCCAGGTAAAAGGCTCTATAAGGAGGCACTCAGGCTAAGAATGCAGGTGTACATAAGAGCATGGCTAGCCAGGGTTCCTGAGTTCTTGACAGTCACTCTCTTCTGAGACTATAATGCACTGAATGTACACCAGTTCTGGTACAGGAAAGGAAGTTTTCTCCCATAAGATCTACCAGGTCTTTGTGATTGCACCTGATTAGGCATGGAAAAAAAAAATGTGCATATGATTTTGGCCTGGAGCCAAACTCCTATTATGTGCAAGCCACTATGCCAAGTGCTGATGTTATAACTTAGATATTTTGTCCTTGTGGAGCTTACACTCTAGAGGAAAATGTAATAAGAAAATAAGTGCTAAGACAGAATAAAATAGGATTGAGTAATGAAGACTGAATAAAGCCAGTGATGGTGAGGTTTAGTGAAATGTACCTTCCTTCCTTCTCATAGCATCAGCTATGAGTTAAAGGATGAGAAAGCAGTTATGGTGAGAGCAGTTATGGTGTATGCCAGATAAAAGCAAACACAAGAAGATGCAATGATCATAAAGCAAGAGAAGAAACTGGCATATTCTAAGAAGCCAGAAGTTGATATGATTGAAGGTGGCTAGTCATCAACCATAGAATAACAAGAGATAAGTTGGACAGAGAGTCATAAATCAGGTCATGCAGAGGAATTGGGAAATCAAAGAAGTAACATAAAATATAACAGTGACATAATTCAATTTGCACTTTGAAAAGATCACTCTGGCTATTGTGTACTGAATGGAAAGGAGATGGGCTAGACAAAAACTAGGAGACCAGAGATTCTGATTAATGAATTAGTAGAGGTTATCAGAGAAATCGGAATTTTTTCTTTTTTTCTATATTTCCAAGTGACCCACCACAACAGTTATGTATTGTAGTTATAATCCAAATAGGAATATCTTATATTCTTAGAAATAATTTTTTTTAAAAAATCCATGCCAGGTATATTAGTAAGAAAACTGTGGAAGAACCAAGTCAATCAAGTACTCTCCTGAAAACATATTTCTTTTTAATATAAGATAGTCAATATAACTTAAATAAAATACAATCTTCTAAAATAAGAAGTCCCTCCTCTCTAAATTTAAATGTTTAACAGTTTGCTGTTTATCCCTCCAGATATTTTCTATGCTCAAATTGTACATTTTGATAAAACATTTTTTAAAAGTCTGAAAGTTCAAAATTCAAAACTGTGCACTAAAGCATGCTTCAGCAAATTATAAAAAGCACCTTATAATATTTTCAATCTTTAAGGAAAGCAATGATCTTCAATAGTTTTAAGGTGATTCAAGGTTTCAAAATGGTATCACATCATATTTATTTTGATGATGATATATCTGAGCAACCTAGATTTTCAGAAGCCGAATTTTTAGTGGTTTTTGGCCTTAAGACTACTGGATAAGGATATTAGGTATTCTTTGGGTATGGGAACAAAATGAAAATAATTACTGAGATACTTAGGGCACAGAACCAAGAAAATTTAGAAACCTCTGGAGCAAAATTTTCACAGAAAGTATTTTCACACAACCTATTCAACTCAACTCAGTTGTCCTCTACTTTTGGTCCCTTTACCTCCCCCACATCTTCATTTCTGGTCTCTAATTCATCCGACTACTGCTACTCAGGTGATCACACAAAAACCCACACCCCTAGCCATTTACCAATGGTCCCTCCACATTCTACATGCAGATACAGATTGCTTCCTGAAATTGCAAGAACATTCTCTATACGTTTCTACCTGTGGAAAAACTGTTCTCTCTGATTGATGTGCATATGTACATGTGTGCATGTGTGTGTATATGCAGTATATGATCTTAATATATACATAGGTATTAACGTGTTCACATTATACTATAAAGAAAAAAGCATTATGTGTGTGATTTTTGTGAATTCAACAGATATTAAAAGAAATGTTCCTGGTATATTACATTTAGACAAGTAATGTTTACATATGATGTATAGGCCACACACACAAAGGATATACACAATAATAGTAATTATCTCTGAGGGGTGTTATCCTGCTAACATTTCAATACCCATCTCCTCCATAAAAATCTTCCCAAACCCCCTAATCAGAATAGCTTTCTCTCCTCCAATACCATCACACCACTTTGCTTGGACCACTATTATATTAAGCAGCCTGCTATATCCAGATCAACTAGTTATATATGACCCTTTCTCTTCCAACACATAGTAAACACCTAGATACATCATCCTTTTATGTTTCTTCCCACATTGTCTATCTGTTTAAAGCATAATATTCACTGAACAAAATAGGTTTTGAGTCAATATACCAATAAGATATCAGATAGCACTGCATCTAATAGGAAGGGTCATTTATTTTTTACACACCTTTTGATTGAAGAATTGCTGGAGAATGTTGTAAAAAGTCTCCAAATTTCTGTAGTGTACCTTCTTTTTTCTTAGTGGACACATTTACACTAGTTATGGATGCGTGACTCCGTAAAGAATATGTCTTCTTAGATGATGGACGTGTGGAAACCTAATAAACAAACATTTTTTTGTTATTGTTGATAAGAAACGTTAGAAGAAAACAGTTATAGCAACAATTAAATTAGAGACCAATAATAAGTTATGAATTCTGGGATAAGGAACTTGGGATTAAATACACAGGAAGAGGGATAAAAGGGCCAAAGAAGAGAAAAATGAGTTTGATAGCTAGAGAGTCGGAGTCAGAAGTAAAGCATTGAAGTATTGCCTACTAATGGCCAATGCTAAAGGTTATATTCCAAGCTGAAGATAAATGAGTTATAATTGGACATACTGGATCTCTGGATAATTACTAATCAGAACTTGACATCTTAATCTCTAGCTTCTATTTTCTAAATGCAAATGACAGAAATGGTCAATTTTATACAAATTAAAAGACAAACCTCTTGTTCCTTTTTGACAGAAGAATTTCTATGTTCTGAAATAGGGAACTTAGAATTAGTTCTGGGCGTAGAATTTTTCTTATTCTCAGATTTCACCAACTCCTAAAAATAATATATTTCAGCATCAGTTAATTTCTTGACAGTAGTTTCTTTGTCTAGCTCAAAAAAGAAAATCTATAAAATGCCATATTATCACTTAAAACTGTGGTTCTTATCTGGGGTCAGTTTTGACCTCAGGGGACACCAGCTAAATATGAAGATATTTTTGGTTGTCTTTGCAAGGGAGGAAGATGATGATAATGACAACTAGTGGGCAGAGGCCAAGAACACTGCTAAACACCCTGCAATTTTAAGGACATCCCCACACCAAATAAGTATCCAGTCCAAAATGTTAATTGTGCTAAGGCTGACAAACTCTGACTGCAAATAGGAATTTTTCATATACATCATAAATGATGAAGTTACCCAAGCTAAAACATAAACCTAGAAGAGATGTTTCATTTAAATCTCATTTTAAAAATAAAGTACAGCCAAGTTATACCTAGCTTTTCCCCATTCCCAAATCACACAAGCATCTATGCTTAAGACCTCTCACTGAAATCTGTCAACATCAAAAGCAAAACAAATTTCACACAGGTAAAATATGGACATTAAGAACTACTACAGCCGGGCATGGTGGCGCACGCCTGTAATCCCAGCACTTTGGGAGGCTGAGGCAGGAGGATCGCGAGTTCAAAGCCAACCTCAGCAATGGCGAGGCACTTAGCAACTCAGTGAGACCCTGTCTCTAATAAAATACAAAAAAAAGGGCTGGGGATGTGGCCCAGTGGTCTAGTGCCACTGAGGTCAATCCCCGGTACCAAAAAAAAAAAAAAGAACTACTACAATCTTTCTTCTTTACTAAATAGACATGGAATCTTACCATTTGTTTCTCCTACACTACTTCACACAGGACAAAGTTCTTTTATAGGTATTTCACTGAATTTAACTGTTTTACATCTTAGTTGTACCAAAGAATTTGAGCAGGAGGGTGGAGGGTAGAAGGAAGCAGAGAAAAAAGTCATGACTAAGCATCAGAACCCAAGTTACAAAGTAGGAGGCATAAGAGTCATAAGAAACTGTTTTCATAAAAGGAGACAGACAAAAAGTAATCATGGGAAACAAACAAAGACTAAAAGGCTAGGCCATCACATTCAGAGTATTTGATAAAGAGCTCTTTGCAATCTTTATGGATTGAAATACTGCATTGTACAAATGATTTTTCACAAGGATCCATATAGTCACTTTATTACAGCAGTGAAGATACAGCATCATCAGTTCAAAAATTTAAGTTTCTACATGATGTATCTAAAACAATCTGCAAATCTTTTCTGAAATAAATGTAAAGGATATATACCAACAACAAAGTGAAGAGACTTATATTTTAACCCTCAAATACTACACTCAATTTTTCCTTTTCCCTTGAGGGGGGGAGCCGGATGGATCCAAGAAAAATCAACTTAACACAGATAATCATGCTACACAAACACTAAAGGTATTGTATGTGTAGCAGGAAAACTACACTAAATAATATAAACTGGCCAAATTTATTACCTAACAGAGAGCCTCAATAATATGGTTAATACTATCTTCTCTTTCACCAGCTTGAAAATATACTATTTTTTAATGGAGTTAAATAAAGCCAGCAAAAAGTAATGTTGCTAGAGTTTATAATTAGTTTAAATGTAAAACAAAATTACTTTAAAAGAAAATGTTACCCTTTATTATATATCTACCAAATGCAGAGAAAATGCTAAGCATTTTAAATTCATTAATACATTATTTCAAAAGGAGGAAATTGAGGATAAGAAAGTTTATGTGACACCAGATCTACATGATAAAGATGTAAAAAAAAAGTTTTGACAGCCATACCATTCAGAAGCTGCAGTAAGAAAAAGTAAGTAGTTTTAACCTATCACTACAATGATACCCAGATTTTAATACTAGTTGATTGAAAACAAATTTCTCTTACAAAACTTGCTAAGACCATGGAGACCTAACATTTTAGTTAAATGACAAAAGACTATACACTCAAGCAAGTTCAGTTTCTCTAATTTCATTATCATTCTTTTCCTCTTCCTCTGGAGGGAAAGTAATAAGTTTGAAAGAGACTAGTATATGAAAACTGGTCTCCAGTAAAACCCACCATCTTGTGACCTATTACAGTGTAAATGAAAACAAGAAGCAAGTTTTGTATTTCACTCTTAAAGGGTATAAAATATGCCTTAAAATTATGATTCTGATCTCTTTACAAACAGAAAGGCAGTATAGCAGAACTTAACTATATATGAAAAACACTTCATAATAATAAGATTTGCTGTTAAGTTTACTCATCAATTAAATATTTACCTCCTCCATTTCATTACTCTTCCTTTTCCGGGCCTTGGAAATCTTAACTGTCACTGGTGTGGTACAACCTGGGTGTTTTACTGCGATTTTGTTTGGCTGTAAAGGTGTAAATTGAATCTCTAACTCGGGTTTTGGAAATCGAGTACTCTGTTCATTTTCTGTTGACACTTCACAAGAGTCAAGAACTACAGATCCATCCTACAATAAAATTAAGAAGGAAAAAATAATCTATTTATAGAATATGTATTTACAAACCACAAAATTCTCTCAAATGCCTATGAAAGACAAAAAATTGGGGAAAACAAAAAGTTATGTTGGGACACAGAAAGGACAGCAAGACTGAGTTATCAACACTATTAGGTTTATACATGGAATGGTAAAATTGGAATAAAGTGGAGCTGGGGGTCTAGCTCAGTGGTAGAGTGGATGCTTAGCATGCATGAGGCCCTGGATTCAACTCCTAGAATCAATAGAAAATTGGGGGCAACCCAGAAATCAACTTAGAAATCAGCATTCTCCAAACTTGTATGATTATAAGAATTACCTGGACACTTCATTTTAAAGATTATAGGACCTTATCACAAACCTACGTAGTCAAAAATCTCTGAGGGAAGAGTCTGGAATTTTTAATAAGCACCCCAATAATGGAAGACTTAAAGCTGGTTACAAATTCTTTGCTACTGTTCTCATTGAGAAAGGGAATCTCTCATTCTCCTCTTGAATGTGTGCTGTCCTTGATGCTCTCTGTAGCCAATAAGATAGGGTAGAAATAACATACAGTTGTCTAAAGGTCAATGATAAAAAGAATTTTAACCTCCATTCCGTCCTCTTGGATCACTAACTTTCAGGACATTTTTCCCTCCACAAAATCCAAACTAGAATATAGCCACTGTGTTGTGAAAGCTCAGGCTATAGGCAGAGTTCAGCAGAACTCCCAGAATAAACTGCCAGCTATGCATGTTTGGGCTTTCAGCCTAACTGAGCATGTTGATTTCATGAAGGCAAGAAAAGTACACAAAAGAATATGACAATAGGATTCCCCTAAAATAGTGAAATATACAATAACTGATGGAATAATAAATAGGAAATCAGAACCAGGAGATTTAGGATAACACATATAAATTTATGGAGAAAAAAAATGTTTTATTATGTTTGCCCATGTAATCAAGAATTAAACCTTATTTCTGGATCACATTTAAATTTTTGCACAAACTTTTTGATTTGTATTAATCCCTAAGAGCAATACAAATTATTTGAAACCTACCAAGAACTATCAAGGAAAGAATGGCTCATGCTATTTTCCTAGATTAAAACAAAATGCCTTTCTCTTCCCATTTGCTTAGCAAGCCCCTACTCACCATTTAGGTCTCTAACCCACTTCCACAATCCCCCAGGCAAATATACTGCATCTTCTTCAGAGTTACTTGCAGCATTCACTTCATGTTTCTATTAGAACACTTGGCCCATTTTGTGCATAGCCACAGTGCTTAGCAAACTTCCAAACACTGAATGCTCTGAATAAATTTCTTTAAAAATACACTTAAAAAGTAATTTTATCTTCAACAATAAAATGACAAGGAATTTTTATCTATTTCATATCCAATCTGAGAATCTCTGTATTATTCAGTTATTCATTTTTAGACGCCTCAACCCATTAAGGAAAGTTAATGTGCATATTAAAGGCTGGTAAAAAAGTTATTATGTGGACACAATTCCCCAAATCATACTATTTAATACAATGCTTACTAAAGGAACCTCTGATGAGAGCAAATAATCAAACCTATTTTATCAGTTGTGGGATTTTCTATTTCTGTCCATTAAGTTTGTATTAACAGATCTACTATTTTTAAGGAGATTAGCATTATCTGGGGATCTAATCTACCAAAAGATAAACCTCTAGTTTTCCTTCACACAGCCCCATACACATACAGGTAATTATGAAGCAAGGTACCTGCAAGTATTGATTACATTACACTTAGAAGTGTTATAAAGTGACTAATGGTAGATAAAGCGAACAAAAAGCAAACTGTGTTACTGAATACTCACCTCTGCTGCATTCCTGGACATTTCAAAACTTGTTGACTGAGGTTCATTTGCAACTTTGTCAGTATCCACTGAAGTAATATGTCTGGGTTTGATATCCATGCTTTGTTTTTCCTAAAACAAGGAAATATTAAAGAAGGCATTATACTCCATACAGGTAAAATATGTCAAAAGACATTCTACTGTCATGTATAACTAAAAAGACCAAATAAAAATTTAAAAAAAAAAAAAGGTTGTTTTAACCTGAAAATACATAAAACAGATCACATTAAGAATATAAAATCTGATGGACATGGTGGCACAAGCCTTAATCCCAGCTTCTCAGAGACCAAGGCTGAAGGATCCAAAGTTCTTGATCAGCATGGGCAACTTAATGAGACCCCATTTCAAACAAAAAAATAAAAAGGGTTGGGGACGTAGGTCAGTGGTAGAGCACTTGTCTAGCATAAAGGAGGCCCTGGATTTAATTCCCAGCCAAAAAAATAATAATCCACCCCCAAGAAATAAAAATATATATAACATTAAGATTTGCATGGACCAAACAGTAAAAAAAAAGTAAAGATTTCAATGACCACCGAACCCTCTTTCCACCTCTTTCACCCTCAGAGATTCAGGAAAAGCTCAGTAACTCTCTAGCCATTTCTGAGTCTAGTCTAAGGAAAAATTTGTAAGATTACTTTCACCTTCCAAACTGTTTCATGGGCACTCTTCTCTCATCTTACTTTCATGGCACCTTTCTAGTTAGGTATGGTAAGAATCATTATTCCTACTTTCTGTATGAAGAAACAAAGATCTAGACGTGTTAAATGACATGACTAAGGTCTGTACTGAATTGTAATTTAAAGACCTTAATTACTTTTGATAACACAATTTTTAAAAACGAGAGTCTTTGGGGGAATGTGATCACTTAAGAAGAGTTTAGGAATAGAGCCTATCTTATGGGAAAATGAGATGGAGAGTGTTCAACAAGAAAAGACTTAGTTATCATTATGGCTTTCAGGCTTTAAGGCCATAGTGACAACCTAAAACCATAATGATAATTAAGGTTTTCAGGCCATAACAATACCTAGATCTTTCTTGCAGGACACTTCTCATCCCATTTTCCCATAAATGAGGCTCAATTCCTAAACCTTATTTAAGTGATCTATAAAAAAAAAAATCAGATTACATTTTTAAACTTCGTAAGTTCCAATGTATATGTTATTATCACAGCCATCAAAGCTTTAAAAAAAATCAAATACATCTTTTATGTCAACTATCCACTACTACCAAGTAATAAAGACGCTCTTTAATTCATAATTGGAGAAAGCAACCAGCATGTATTAGCTTCCACTGTAGCAAGAACTGTGATAAATTTTATAATGCTCTCAATTATTTCATAACTCTATTAGGGAGACATTATTATAAGCTGTTTTAGATAAGGTTTAGACTGTATTAAATAGTTTTCCCCAAAGATACCAAAACAATAGTGATAGCAGTGATACCTAGTAGTTTTTTACTTTCAAGTCTGTGTTATTTATACAATATGATACCATTACTTTTTAGAGGGACAGTATTTCTCTCAGAATCATTTAAGTCTTTTGACATCTCTCTCTTCTCTCTCTCAAAACACACACACACACACATTTCCCCCTTATTGCTTAAGGCTTTAGAGCAGAAGATATTTAAATGCAGATTATTTATTCCAGAAAGACTAGCTTCAGATGTACCCTGATTCCATTTACTGGGACATAGCACTGCAAAACAGTTATCAGAGTTCTTACTACAGTGGAAGCCAATGCATGCTAGTTGCTGTCCCCATTATGAAAGGCAATCCTCTTTATTTCAGGATTCCTATCTCCAACATATTATTACAAGTAACTGCTTGAAAAACTCATAATGTGCTACTACCATCATTGTGCTTACTTTCAAAATAATTTGTATTGTGGATAGGCCCAAGTATTCATGGTAAATCATATTCCCATATTTTAAAGATAAATTAGTGACAAAATCATAAATTGTTGATTTTCTAATTATTCTACATGGGAAATATGAACAAAACTTTAGAGAAAGTGCCACACTTCAAGCCTTGACAAATCAATCATACTAATAAATTCTGAAAACTCAAAATTCATAAGAAATATCCAGATTTTTCAAACTCTGATTTTTCTCTGGTCTGCTGCATTAATTAACAGAGAGCTAATCAATTAATTTAATTTTTTTTCTATGTTCAATAAAACATGTAGAGGAAAAAGAGAAGAAAGAACAAGATTCTACTGACTATTTCAGAAACTACTGATGTGATCTTTTTTTAACTGTTCAATTTCATTATCTTTCTGTATGTTACTGGAGATCAGTGCTTTCAGCTGTATTTCTAAAGCTGCAACCAGTTGATCCCGTTCTTCTCTCCACTTTTGAAGGTCACTATTTTTCTCTGCCAGCTGTGCTGTCAGTATTTCCTAAACAATAAATAGAGAAAATATTGAACTAAACCACATGATGACTCTAAGAATGTTTAGAAATTTTTAGTATAAATAACACTATAAATACAACTACAAACAAGACAGATAACAAAATATGTAGTCAAGTGTAGATAAAATATTACCTAGAAAACAAAATACACAGTACTATTATATACATTTAATGTCCACATTATAATTATCCTTCTTCCATCCTCATTCAAAGAAATTTGTTTACTGGATATTTCTTTCAATAAACCATTGTAGATATAGCCTTTAATCTAATACCAGTATTTCTACCAATATTTGGGAAATAGAGGATAAAAGTACAGTAAAACAAATGATAAGCCCAATAGCAACAAACAATAGAAAAGTGAAAAAATTAAAAATGCTTCATTTACAATACGTTCAAAAATCATGAAATACTTACTAATAAATTCAGGAAATATGCACAAAACTTCAACATGAAAAACTATAAAGCATTGCTAAAAGAGATCAAAGAGTATCTAAATAAATGGAAAGTAAATCTGTGTTTAAGGATCAAAACACTCTATATTGTTAAGATGTCATTTCTCTCCCCAAATAAGTACGAAGAGTGAAGGTAATTTCAATCAAAACCAGCTGGATGCACATGTGTGCAGAAATAAAAGAGCTGATTCTAAAAGTTAAATGAAAATACTCATCTAGAACAGTCAAAATTACTTTGAAAAGGAAGAACAAAGAGGAAGCAATCAACAGTCATTTCAAGCCTACTACAATAAAGACAGTCTGATGATGACACAGGATAGACAGAGAAATCAATGAAACAGAAGAGAGGGTCCACAAACATAAGGTCAACTAATATTCTACTTAAATGTCAATGAAAGTCAACACTGAAACAATGGTCTTTTACCAAATGGTGCAGGAAGATCTGAATAATCAAATAAAATTTAACCAATACCAATCTTATATACAATATACAAAAATCAATCCTTGGACAAAAGACTTATGGCAAAAGTAGAAGAGCAATAGGAAACAGTTGTTCGGTACTACCAGGTCAATTGGTAATCCACATTAAAATGAGATGACTCCTATCTCACACAAGTA
Organism: Tamias sibiricus; assembly: GCA_025594165.1. NCBI lineage: Eukaryota > Metazoa > Chordata > Mammalia > Rodentia > Sciuridae > Tamias > Tamias sibiricus. Next base: position 133,605,320 of record CM046663.1, on the reverse strand, counting down.
CAAAAACCAATTGCAAGACCTAAGTACGACAGGTAAAATCCCAAAGCTTTTGAGAAATAATAAAAGAGAACACCTTCTTGTCCTTGAGGTTGAAAAATTTAAACATTGGGGAAATTAACTACAATGAATTCTAGAACTTCTATTGATAAAAAGGCAGCAAGAGCATGAAAAAGCAAAGGAAATATTAAAAGAAGGCTCTTGCAACACATTACATAGACTTCTATCCAGAAAAATATAAAGAACTCCTACAAATCAACAAGGAAAAAATAGGCAATTCAACAGAAAACCAGACAAGGGGACTTGTATAAGCAAAGTCAATAAACAAACGAAATAATTTTAACCTTACTACTACTAATCAGGGAAAAGCATATTAAAACCATAAAAAAAAAAAAAAAAAAAAGACTGACAGTATTTTGTGTTGGTGGGAATATATAGCAACTGCAATACTAATTTGGAGTGCAAATGGGTACAAATATATTGAAAATCAGACCAGAAATCCACTAGTTTCACATCTATACATACATTCTATCATCCAGCAATTCTATTTTATATACATATGCAACAGAAATATATGCATATGTGCTCCAAGATACTAATAATGCCAAAATCAGAAAGCAACATAAATATCTTCAACATTAAAACAAATAAATGGTGGTATATTCATACAGTGAAACAATCAGTGGTAAAAATGCAACATAAATGATTCACTCAAATGTCATTCCAAATGAAAAAATCAGACACAAACAAATGTATTCATATCTGACCATTCATATAAAATTCAAAACGAACAGAACTGAAGTACAACATTAAAAGACAGATAGTTATTTTCACTGGCAAGAAGGCAGAAGAGACAGATTCTGAGATGTTGGCTTCTTGATATAAGTATTAGTTAAATGGCTGCTGACTTTACAATAATTCACTGAATTATATGCATGTTTTGTTTACTTTGTCTTATATGTTACAATCAAAAAGCCTTAAAAACCAAAAAAGTAAACCTAAATATGGTTATAAAGAAAATGGGAGAAAGAAGCAAACCAGCTTTCCCTAGGCCCAAAAACCCAAAGAGCTAGGCAAAGTGGAGGGCTTACAGTTTCCAGCTTCAGGAGATGAAGGAGCCCTAATTAGGAAGGGCTGTTGTAGCTAGCTGGAAGCCATGGGTTCCACCTGATATGTATGTGACGCACCTGTAGGCACCCGCAAACCTGAAGGTATATAACCGGGTGAAAGTGGTCCGAGTTAGGAGAACGAAGAATTCAGTCAGCCGGGCAGTCACTCGGTCGGTCAGAAGAATCAGAGCGGCCAGAACGTAGGCAGAGCGGTTACAGAAGAGAAACCAGATAGAAGAAGTAATGACTGGCCAGAGTTAGGCCGAGGCTCCAGAGGACTGATCAGAGTAAGGCCGAGGCTCCCGAGGAAGACAGAAGACAGAAGACAGAAGAAGGAAGAAAGAAGAGAGAAGAAAGAAGCTCTAGTCTTTCTCTAAGCTAAGCTCTATCTTTCTTTACTCTACTCTAAGCTAAGAAGAAAAGCTAAGCTCTATCTTTCTTTACTCTAAGCTACTCTACTCTAAGCTAAGAAGAAAAATCTTTCTTTCCCTCTCTAAGCACTAAGAAAGTAGAAGTAAGACAGAAGAAGGAAGAAAGAAGAGAGAAGAAAGAAGCTCTAGTCTTTCTCTAAGCTAAGCTCTATCTTTCTTTAAGCTACTCTAAGCTAAGAACTCTAAGCTCTAAGCTAAGCTCTATCTTTCTAACTCTAACTCTAAGCTAAGAAGACAAGAAGAAAAGCTCGCTTTAATCTTTCTCTCTAAAAATCTTTCTTTCCCTCTCTAAGCTCTAAGAAAGTAGAAGTAAAAGTAGCAAAAGCTTAACTCTGCCTCCGAGAGTTTTTATCCCGGTTTACGGTACCAGGCAGCTTACAAGGAGACTAAGGCAGAACTGCTTAAACTCAAAGAAACTGAGGCCAGCCCAGGCAACATAATGAGACCCTGTCTCAAGAAAAAGAAAACTCAAAATGGGTTTTCCTGTGTACATTATTGTCCAAGGTATCATTTGCTAGGAAAAGTAGCCTTTGACAGCCTATAGTTTTGATTTTACTTCTTGTCACTTATTAATGGCAAGTTTCACTGAGCTGTAGGACAGCAACAAGAGTCAAAAGAAACTTCTATGCATCAGAATTCTGTTCAACCCGATATTTCTTTGGTATAGTTTGGTTCTAAAATGTCCATCAAAGGGCCATGGGTTGAAAGCATGGTCTCCACATTCACACTGTTGGGAAGTGGTGGAACCTTCAAGAGGTAGAGCCTAGTGGGAGATTATAGGTCATTAGAATAAGCCCTTGAAGAGGATTGTGAGACCATGGTCTCTTCCTCCTTCTTTTGCTTCCGCACCATTAGGTGAAAGGATTTACTGTCACATGTTCCCTCCCATTCTTGATGTTATACCACAGACCAAAGAAACAAGCCAACAGATCATAGACTGAAAGCTCTCAACTAAGAGCAGAAAATAAACCTGTTCTCTTTATAAGCTGATTATCTCAAATATTTGTTACAGTACAGGAAGTTGCCCAACAGATTCCTAGAAGTGCTTCCAATCACATGGATTTGGTACATGAAATGAAACATATGACCATCTCAGAGATGGTAATGATAAGCATTAGTCTCACAGGATTTCTCATATGACAAAAATAAAAAAGTTGATATTCTACAGAAATATGACAATTAAATATAATGTAGTAGTCTGGATTATTAGATCCTGGACCCAAAAAGATAGTAATCAGAAAACCAGTAAATTTCAAATATGGCCTATGATTTAGCTAAAAGTATTATAAAGATTAATTTCTTGGTTCTGATGATTGTATTGTTACGTAAGGTATCAGAAATTCTTTTTACTATTTTGTTAACTTTTCTGCAAATAGGGATTTCAAAATAAAAATGTAATGTTAATAGGACCAAATGAAGTTTATTTTCACCAAAAAACACAAAAGCAGAAAACTCAAGAAGAGGCCCTGTGCCTTCAGAAAGGACAGATACTTCAAGCAAGTGCTTTCTGAAATATGGCTTCTGCTTTTTGAAGACTATATATGGTACACAATTAAATGTAGTCTGTCCACAAATCTACCACTGAGAGCTTGAGGGAAGCTGCTGCACTTTTGCTTTGCTTTTCTACCTATGTAGTCGGGCCCAGGGACAGAGCCAAAGCACTGCTTTGTGTTCCCTTTCTACTTGAGCCGAGTCAAATGAAGTATTCTTTTCATAGAAAAGTTTAGCCCTCAGTCAAGTTTTTTTTTTTTTTGTACCAGGGATTGAACCCAGGGACATTTGACCACTGGGCCACATCCTCAGCCCTTTATTGTATTTTATTAGAGACAGGGTCTCACTGAGTTGCTAAGTGCCTCGCCATTGCTGAGGCTGGCTTTGAACTCACAATCCTCCTGCCTCAGTCTCCCAGGTGCTGGGATTACAGGCGTGCACCACCACGCCCACCACGCTCTCAGTCAAGTTTTACTATAAGCAAAGCAAAGACCAACAATATGATACTGCCAAGTTACTATTATGATAATCAGAACTACTTTCTTATTTAAATATGATTACTTGTTGCTCAACAGTCTTAGAATCATAAGAGCTACAATTAGCCAATGAAAAATTAAGCATCATTTCTATCTGTGTAGTATTCTAGAAACTATTTAGTTGACTTTTTACAAAGCTCTGTTAAAATTGGCTTCTGAAGTAAAATGCACACACATTAGAATTGGCGGTTCAAATGCTCAAAGTTTAAAATACTATAGGGAAAAAAACTGCAGCAGTCCAAAAGGAAGAGATTTTTAAGTTCAGTATCTATGTATCAAGAGACAATTCATTTGTTAAGTAGACTGAGAATAGTTAGAACAAGAACATAAGTGAAGCCAGGCATGGTGGTACAGGCCCATAGTCCCAACAACTCAGGAGGATGAGGCAGGAGAATCCCTAGTTTGAGACCAGGTTGGGCAACTTAGACTGTCTCAAAATAAAAATAAAATGGGCTGGGAATGTATCTCAGTGGTAGAGCACCTCTGGGTTCAACAACTAGTACCAAAGAGGGTTTTGGGAGAGAAACATAAGTGAATGTCAGGATAAACTGACAAGTTATCTTACAAAACCTGCCTTAAGGAAAAAAAAAAAAAAAAAAATCTGCCTTAATAAAAAATAAAAAAAAGTCACCATAGAGAGACTACTAAAAAATCCCAGGAATAAATATAACAAACCAAATCAAAGAAAGCTAATGAAATACATCAACAATATAATTGTTACTGACCACTTCCTTTTGTTGCTTTAAACAACGCTCCCTATCCTCAGCGTATTTTTTCATGTCTTTGTTTCGTAGATTCTCAGCTTCTTTGGCTTGAGTGATAAGCATCATTTTTTCTTCTAACCATTTCTTTCTATCATCTTTATATTTCTGCTCAGATTCCTGTAAATATAATTGGTACAGGTTATTATCACATGCCTGAGTTGTCAGTAAATGTGATTTTATAACATTTTCCTGCAACCCATCACTTTGTACCCTTTTTAAAAGCTATAAAACAAGTATTTTTATTTAATGACAAAATCAGAACTATTGTAGATTATAAAAAGAAATATTAGCTAATTTGTTTTCCTTTATAAAATTTATTTTGCTATAAACTCCACTTATAGACTTTATCAGTGAACTTAATAAGAAATCATTTAAATTTCTGAAAGAATTATAATGACTCAAGTCATCCTAAATTCAAGGGGGAAAGGACATGTTTTGTGGTGGTCACGTCTAATTGTATAGTTCTGAAAATAAAATATTACTGGTATAGGATGCCAAATAAAGAATATCTTGTGTAACAGGACTTTCATAAAAGGAACATTCAGAACAGCTGGACAGAGACTACAGATCAGTAATTCTCAAACTGGTTTCAACAGATCATCTGGGTTCTCAGGCATCTAATACTTTATATTCAAACTCTATAAGTAAACTCCACTTGAAACAACAACAACAAAATCATCACTTTAGAAGCACCTAAAACCATAGTACTAGCCAAACTATGGCAGTCCATTCCAAGATTAGAAAGTTTATAAACTAAGATATGTGCTTTCATCTCAGAATGATGCAAAATACACCAACACTTTTCAATATAAATATCTTAATATGGTAAATGTACTATTTTTCACAATAGTATACACACTTCATTAAATCCCATGGGAAAAAAATTGTCCCCTCATGTTGTCTTCTACATAGAAGATGTTAAGGCTGAACAAGAAAACTATACATAAATACTAAATAGAATATCCACTATTTAATATGGTTTCATATGTATTCCAGTGTTCAGATACACAACTCTATTCTGGCATAATAATTAAACTTTGAAAAGATTAGTAGTATTCAAAACAATTCTGCTGATCATCTTTTCCATAGCAGTATTTGCTGAGTAAGAAATTTAAGAAGAAGAAAAATAGAAACAAAAATATTATAAATGATGACCTAAAAATTAAATGCATAAAATATAAAACTGAGGATCTAATAACTGCCTTTTAACTAATGCGCTTAATGGTTTGTATCTTGGAATTATTTCCGCCATGTCATTTTAACATGCACTGAAAATTTATATATACACACACACACACACATATATAATTACAAAATATAAAATACTGAATTCCTCTCTCATTGAAAATATAAATGAAGAGACAGATAGAAATCATACCTGTAACTCATCTTGAAGCTTACTGAGCTTTTTATTAAGTATGTCTGGTTTATCCTCAAATTCTTTATTTGACTTTTTATTACTTTTGGTTTCCAGATCTTTGCACTTTTCCTTCCATTTTTCCAATTCTGATTTGAAGACATAAAATTATTTTTTTAAAAAATATTTATTTATTTACTTTAGTTGTACACAATGCAATGCATTTATGTTTACGTGGTGCTGAGGATCGAACCCAGGCCGCGCACGTGTGAGGTGAGCGCTCTGCTGCTGAGCCACAACCCCAGCCCATAAAATTATTTTTAAAAATATAAAAAAGATACACCATGTAGAGATAATATATGGCATGGGGTATAGACAAAAATCAGCAGGGCCCAAAAATATACACCAAGATGAAACTGAGACTATTTTTTCTGGTTTTATTGGTACATTATAATTTATAATACATAACAGTTGGATTCATTGTGACATTCAAACATGTACATAACATAGTTTGATCAACTCATTTGCCAGTACTTCCTCCTTTATCCCCTGGTCCCTTTCATCTACTGAGAAACAGACTATTTCTAACAGTTGAACTTTTTTTTTTAATCTTAAAGTATTTTTTAAATTTTCAATTTACCTTTATTTTATTTATTTATATGTGGTGCTGAGTATCAAACCCAGTGCCTCACACATGCTAGGCAAGCACTCTGTCACTGAGCCAAAACCCCACCTCCTCTAACAGTTGATCTTTCAAGAGTTCTTTCCGAAATCTTAGTGAAAAGAAACTACAGGGACCTTTCAGGAATTAAATGATTGATGTTCAGTGTACATAGTATAAATACATTTTATGTTTTATGCAGTTCTCAAAAAAAAAGCTATGCTATGGCTCTGAAAGTGGCTATGAAATTATGAAGTAGAATGTAATCATCATCATCATCATCATCACTTCATCCACAAATGTACTGTTTTAGGGTTGACAAAGTGCTTGTACATTGATCATCTCCTCTAATCATATAAGTGTATATATTGCATATCTCAGCAGCAGCAGCATTTTACAGAGGAGGGCAATTAGACTCAATCAGCATAAGTATCTTGCCAAGGTCATACATAAAATGGCATAGGTTTTTTCCTCATTTTAAGTTTCTTGAGGGCTGAGGTGTAGCTCAGTGGAAGAACATATGCCTAGCATGTACAAGGGCCTAGATTTGATCTCTAGCACCATGGAGTACATAAAAACAAAATAATTAAGTTTCTTGCTTTATCCAAGAATCATACATAGCTTAATTATTGGTAAGTGCTATATTTTTCTACATACTTATGTTATCCTGAAAGCACAAATATTCTGAGTATTAATGAGATACATAAGATAACACTAAAAGCTTGACAGATGTGAAATTCAGTTGAAAGCCTAGTCTTACTCTTAACATCTAGGGACAATGCAAGTTACTTGCAACTTAAAACTCCTAAATTATTATATTGTCATTATTCTTTCTTCACTGTATGCAATTTTACTTAGATAAAATGATTTTTAAAAGCAAAGGGACTGATAAGCAATAGAGCATTCAAAGAACACACCATTTCCCATTATGAATTATTATAAATTCCATATTACTTTAAAATGGGAAGAAATCTAAGAAAATAAAGATAACTCAAAGACTGTTTTGAGCTATGAAAGCAATATTGTTTTACCTGTGGCCAGCCATTCAACTTCCTTTGATTTAGCCTCCAGCACTTGATCTTGTTCTACCTGAGTCTGTTCTTGTTCTTCTAGTGTCATTCTCATGTCTTTAATCATTTTCTCTTTAACATTTAAATCTATATATTTAAGAAACATATATTACAAATTAACATTTTCTAAAATTAAAATACTTTCATCAACTATAATAGAATTAAAGTTCCATATAGTCAGAAGCTTTATTTTGTTCACAGCAATATTCTCTGCCTAGAACACTATAGGCATCTGTGATCACTAAATATACCTGATTTGCAGACCAATGCTTGAATGATTGCACAATAGATAAATGGAAAAGAAATCTTTTCAGATAAAATTAGCAATTGCAAAATAAGATATTATTAATAACCACAAATCACAAAAATTTAGCATTAATGTTCAAGCCCAAAACTAAAATCTTTACCTTCTAAAATTTAAAAAAGCTCAATCCCAAATTGACCTTTTTTGCCCCTAATCTCAAGTAGTTACTTTTTCTAGAAAACTATTCAAAATCAAAGGTTTATGTCTAGTATTTTTAAAACCATCTTCTCAGAAATGAAAGTGCTCTTAGCCTTGCCAAACATTGTTTGTGACCTTGAAAAACTATTACAGTAATGACTTGTAAAGAATTCTATTTTAAGCCACTGGCTCAAGTGACGCATGCCTGTATTCCCAGCAGCTTGGGAGGCTGTGGCAAGAGGATCCCAAGTTCAAAGCCAGCCTCAGCAACTTAGCAAGGCCCTATCTCAAAATAAAAAGGGCTGGAGATATGGCTCAGTGGTTAAGTGCCCTGTGATCTATCCCTAGTACCAAAAAGAGAAAAGAAAAAGAATTCAATCTTAACCCTATCTGCAAGAAACAGAGAAAGGGGAAAGATCAGTTTGTTGCCTCTGGTGATGGCAGGACTCATTTCAAAGAATTTGTGCTGATGTCAGACATGATAAAGCTAGAAATGCACAATTCAATCTCAGGCTGTTTTAAATGATATAAACCCAAGGAATAGCTCCCACAAAGTGCACATAAAGCAAACTTAAAACAATAAAAGTTGCAAGAAATGCCAATAAATTCTTCCTAGGACTAAAAGTGTCTCTGTGTTATCATATTAGTCCTTTCTTTCAAAAAGCACAATGTAGAGGCGAAACATCTCTACAATGAAAACTACAGAACACTTAAAGAAAGAAATTGAAGAAGACCTTAGAAGATGGAAAGATCTCCCATGTTCTTGGATAGGCAGAATTAATATTATCAAAATGACCATACTACCTACCAAAACTGCTATACAGATTTAATGCAATTCTTACTAAGGTTCCAATGACATTCTTCATAGAAAACAGAAAAAGCAGTCATGAAATTCATTTGGAAAAATAAGAGGCCCATAAGAGCCAAAGCAACCCACAGCAAGAAAAGTGAAGTAGGAAGCAAGCATCACAATACCAGACCTCAAATTTTACAACAAAGCTGAAGTAACAAAAACAGCATGGTATTGTCACCAAAACAGACATGAAGACCAATAACACAGAAGAGGAGACATAGAGACAAACCCACATAAATACAGTTATCTCATACTAGACGAAGGTGACATAAATATACACTGGGGAAAAAAAAATACCTTCTTCAACAAATGGTGCTGGGAAAACTGGAAATCCATAGGTAGTAGAATGAAATTAAACCCCTATCTCTCACCCTGCACAAAACTCAACTCTAAATGAATCAAGGACCTAGGCATTAGATCACAGACCCCATGCCTACTAGAAAAAAATGTAGGCCCAAATCTCTACCATGTCGGCTTAGGAACTAAATTCCTCAACAAGACTCTTAAAAGTACTAGCAGTAAAATCAAGAATCAATAAATGATGGCATCAAACTATAAAGCTTTTTCACAGCAAACGAAATAATCAAGAACATGAAGAGAGAACTTACAGAGTGGGAGAAAATCTTTGCCACCTGCACTTCAGATAGAGCATTAATCTCCAGGATATACAGAGAATTCTAAAAAGTTAATACCAATCAAACAAATAATCAATAAATGGGCAAAGAAACTAAACAGGCATTTCACAGAAGAAGAAATACAAAATGGTCAACAAATGCATGAAAAAAATGTTTAACATCTCTAGCAATTAGAGAAATGCAAATTAAAATTACACTGAAATTTCATCTCACTTTAGTCATAATGGCAATTATCAAGAATAAAATAACAATAAATGTTGGTGAAGATGTGGGGAAAAAGGTATACTCATACATTGCTGCAAGTTGGTGCAAACACCCTGGAAAGAGTATGGAGATTCCTCAAAAAGCTTGGAGTGGAACCACCATTTGACCCAGTTATCCAGTTACACCACTCCTTGGTATATACCCAAAGGACTTAAAATAGTATAGTGATGCAATCACATCAGTGTTTATAGCAGCTCAATTCACAATAGCAAATCTACAGAACCAATCTAAGTGCCCTTCAACAGATGAATCGATAACAAAATGTGGTATATATATACAATGGAATATTACTCAGCCATAAAGAAGAATGAAATTATGGCATTTGCCAGTAAATGGATAGAATTGGAGACTATCATGCTAAGTGAAATAAGCCAGTCCCCAAAAAACCAAAGGCCAAATGTTCTCTTTGATATGTGGATGCTAATACACAATAAGTGTGGGGTAAGGACAGAAGTTCAATGGATTAGACAAAGGGGAATGAAGGGAAGGGAGGCCTGGCAGGATTAGGAAAGACAGTAGAATGAATCGGACATAACTTTCCTATGTTCATATATGAATTCATCACCAGTGAAACTCTACATCATGAACAATCACAAGAATGGGATCCTAATTAGGATAAGTTATACTCCATGTATGTATGACATGTCAAAATATACTCTACTGTCATGTATATCCAAAAATAAATTTAAAAAAATTTAAAGCATAATGTACAAATATATTGAGATTATATCATTAATTTTTATTTTATTCAAAGACTTCTTCTCTCTTACACTCTGTACCTTGACTTGTAAGCTACAGAACTAGGAAGAATGAATTTATATAACTATGTATCAATTAAGAAAATCTCAGAACACCCATGATGACCTTACTAAAAACTACCTATTACTCAAAAGGTAAGCACACTAGATCAGTAAAGGAAAACAGAGAATTACTATCTCAATCACTGACTCTAAAAATTTATATTTTATTTCAGGGAAGATTTCAAAAATACAGAACAAATAAAATGGAAAATAAAGCAATGAAAGCAGAGATAGATATATATCTTCATAGCTATTGAAAGATACATCTAAACATAGCTATCCTAGTGAAATAAACTAATATCAAATTAACAAGAATCAAGATTTTAACATTCAGAAGAAAGGAATCCTGAGAACTATAATACCCTCAGAAGGCTTCAAGCAGAAAATGCTTATTAAGTATGACATTTGAGAATAGGTAGGAAGTGAAAAGGAAATTGTACAAGCTAAGAATGAAAATGACATGATATTCTGTATGAGAGATGCTCAGTTAGTAATAGTTCCAATTTATTTTACAATATCAGTTTACCAGAAATATAAACCAAATACAAAAGCTTAAAACCATGTGATACATCATACTTCACTTAATCTACTGGTAATATGTTTAGAGTCTGATAACAACTAATTTTGGCAAAAATGTAGAGAAATGAGTACCAGGTACATTACTGCTTTGACTATACACTAGCATAACCGTTTTAGGGAGCAGTTCACTATTTATCAAAATCATAAATACATATAATTTGGACCAATAAAAATTACTGACAGGAATATCCCTTACAAATATATATACAATGTGTACACCAAGACTTTTGTACAAAAATATTTATGGTCATGTCTGTAATTAAAACCTCATGTCTGAAATTACCAAAATATATATTTTAACAAAGAAAGTCATGTTAAATAAATTATAATGTTGATAAAATGAAACATTATGAAGAAAGGAATTAAAAAGGAATTAAAAAGAATGTGGTTTAGAGCTGGGCACTGTGGCACACGCCTGTAATCCCAGCACTTGAGAGGCTGAGGCAGGAGGATCGAGAGTTCAAAGCCAGCCTTAGCAATGGCGAGGCACTTGGCAATTCAGTGAGATCCTGTCTCTAATAAAATACAAAAAAGGGCTGGGGGGTGTGGCCCAGTGGTTGAGTGTCCCTGAGTTCAATCCCGGGTACCACAAAAAAAAAAAAAAGAATGTGGTTTAGGGGCTGGAGTTGTAGCTCATCTGTAGAGTGCTCACCTAGCTCGTGCAGGGCGCTAGGTTCGATCCTCAGCACCACATAAAAATAAATAGATAAAATAAAGGTATTGTGTCCAACTACAACTTGGAAAAAAAATGTGGTTTAAAAGAGGTGATTAAAAAAAAAAAAAAAGAATAAAATAGATCTGTGTGTGATTTTATGGAAAAATTTCTCTAAAGGTCCCTGCACTCCTGGCGTCTTTTGCTTGAGATCAAAAATTTCCAAAGGAGATATGATCTTTTATTTTCTTTCTTTCTCACAGGAATGAAAGCAAAATGAACACAGCAAGGTGTAAAACAAAACAAATTAGTCTGGATAGAACAGAAGGATTATACAATATTAGGCTAGAAAAAGGTACAATGAAATGCCAGGCTAGAGGGTGAAAATTTACTGTGTGAACAATGTGAACTGAATGAAGGCATTTAATAGAAACATGACACATGAAAGCAGAATTTTAGAAAAATTTAACCTAGCTGTATGGTTATATGAGAGAGTACATTTGATATAAGACATGGCAATGGGCTAGAACAAATCTGAGAAGCCACTGGGAGACAGTAACAGAATTTAGATAGTGTTATCTGAGTGTAAGAGTAAACAATAAGATTATTTAAATGAGTGGGTAAAACAATTTTCTGTGAAGATTCAAATAATAACCATTTTAAAGACTGTCCCAACTATTTACCTCTATTCACAGCCAATCTAAAGAAAAATGTGTGTTCCTATATTCCAATAAAACTTTATATTCAAACTTAGGCAGAAAGAATTTGATTAGAGAATTACCCTAAACAATGGAAACAGGAGAGTCAGTAGTAACTGATATTTAGAAGGTTAAAAAACTACAAGCAGAATTTAATTTTTGGATTCTAAAACCAGACTCAGCATAAGAAAAGAAAGCTATCAGCCAATATCCTTTATGAATACTGATGCAAAAATTCTCAACAGAATAATAGCAAACTGAATCTAGCAAGATACAAAACCATTATATACCATAATCTCATAGGATTTATCCCAGGAATTTAAGCTTAGTTCAATATATTAAACTAATCAATACAATATATTGGTCAAGAACAAAACTATACAATCATCTAAACAAACAAACAAAAACCTCTGACAAAATCCAACAATCCTTCATGATAAAAACACTCAACAAAGTAAGAATAGAAGAAAATTCTCTTAACCTGATAAAAGAAATCTACAAGAACTCATACATAACATTATTATAACAGAAAGAATGTAAACTCTCCCCTAATATCCGGAACAAGACAAGCATGTCTGTTCTTTCCACTTCTAGTCAACAGTGTTCTAGACGGTTTAGCCAGGGAAAGTAGGCAAGAAAAAGAAATAAGGCAAATAGATTAGAAATTAAGAAATAAAACTATTTCTATTTGCAGATGACATGATCTACAGATAGAAAACCCAAAGAAATACACACAAACACACAAATAACACAAATATACATACATTTTGTTAGCACCCATAAACCAGTTCAGCAAAGTCACAGAATATAAGATTGATATAATTAAATACATTTTATGCACTGGCAGTGAATAATTCAAAACTGGCATTAACAATTCCAGTTTTTTTTTTTAAATGAGAGAATGTATAGTTTTTTAAAAAATCTATTCTCAATAGATAGATATAAAAAATTTATATACTAGAAACTAAAGACCATCATCAAAAGAAATTATACCTTAAATGAAAAGACATCCCATATTCATGATTAATGTGGTTAAATACTAATCTCTCCAATTAGATCTATAGACAGCATAATCCGTACTAAAATTCTAAATGGCTTTTTTATAAATTGACAGGCAGACCTACAATTCATGTGGAAATGCAATACACCCCAAATAACCAAAGAAATCTTATAAAAGTGGGAGAATTCCTAATTTTAAAATTTACTACAAAACTACTGTAACAATAAGGTAAAACACAGCATAAGGACAGACATATGGATCAGTGGAATAGTAATGAAAGCCTGGAAATAGCTGGGCACAGTGGCACACGCCTATAATCCCAGTGGCTCAGGAGGCTGAAGCAGGAGGTTCACAAGTTCAAAGCCAGCCTCAGCAAAAGCAAGGCCCACCAAGCAACTCAGTGAGACCCTGTCTCTAAATAAAATAGAAAATAGGTCTGGGGATGTGTTTATTTTTGAAGGCCTGGAAATAAACATTTATATACAACTTATTTTTCACAAAGTAGCAAAGATAATGTAACTGGGAAAGAACAGTTTTTTCAATAAATGATGCTGGAACAACTGACTATCCATACACAAAAATAATGAGGATGGAAACCTACCTCACATAATATACAACATTACACTCAATTGCATTAACTCTAAATGGGCCAAAGACTTAAATATGACAGTTAAAAGTATAAAAGAAAGGGGCTGGGGTTGTGGCTCAGCGGTGGAACGCTCGCCTAGCATGTGCGCAGCCTGGGTTCAATCCTCAGCACCATGTAAAAATAAAGGCATTTGTGTACAACTGAAAAAAAAAAACAAATAAGTATAAAAGAAAGAATATTTTTTTCTATAAAGGAATTCTTTCTATAAAAGAGTACACAGAAGACTGGTTTCTTGGACATGATACCATTTTGACTGCACAAGTAAGTAAAAAAAAAAAAAAAAGTAGATAAAATGATGGACTTCATCAAAATTTTGAAAAACATTTGTGCACTGAAGAACACTACCAAAAAGGGGAGCAGGTGGAACTCAGTGGTAAAGCATTTGCCTAGCATGTATAAAGACCTGGGTCTATTCCCTTTCCAACCCTAAAAGAGTTACTATTGAGGAAGTAAATAAACACTCTGGAGAATAGGATAAACATTAGCATATCATTTATCTGATAAAGGTCTAGCATTCAAAATACACAAAGAATTCTTACAACTCCATAACAAAGACACAAATAATCCATTTTGTTGTTGTTGTTGTTACCAAATGAACTCAGGGACCCTGATGACTGAGCCATACCCCCGGCCCTAATTTGTATTGTATTTAGAGACAAGGTCTCACTGAGTTGCTTAGCGCCTCGCTTTTGCTGAGGTTGGCTTTGAACTCAATCCTCCTGCCTCAGCCTCCTGAGCCTCTGGGATTACAGGTGTGTGCTACCATGCCTGGCCAAATAACCCAATTTAAAAATAGGAATTACTCTAAAAATATAAAAATTAGTCAATAGATAGGATGTTTTACCTACTAGGACAACAGGCTAAATAGTATCCCCAAAATTTATGTCCACCATTATGAATATATGAATATGATCATATTTGGAAATAGGAATTTTGCAAATGCAATCAAATAAAGAATGAGCTCATAGTGGATTTGGATGGGCCCTAAATCCAACATGACTGGTGTGCTTATAAGAAGAGGAACATTTGGAATAAAACCAATAGAGAGAAGACACAGATATACACAGAGGGAAGATACCATGTGAAAAAAAGAGGCAGAGATTGGAATCATGCTGCCACAAGTCAAAGAATACCCACAATTGCCACCAACTATTAAAAGCTGGAAGAGACAAGGAAGGAGTCCTTCCTAGACTCCTCAGACAGAACATAGTCCTATCAATACACATATTTCTGGCTTGTAACTGAGAAAAAACAAATTTCTATTTTAAGCCATCCAGTTTGTGGTACTTTGTTAGAGAAGCTTATTAAACTAATATAATTGGCAATAATTTTTGAAAAATAAAAAAGTTCTCGTGATTATAAGTAACTGGAACCCTCACTTATTGCTGGTAGGAATGTAAAATGGTGCAGCTTGTTACAAAAAAGCAGTGTGGTGGGCTGGGGTTGTAGCTCAGCGGTAGAGCGCTTGCCAAGCACATGTTAGACACTGGGTTCGATCCTCAGCACCACAATAAAAATAAACAAATAAAATAAAGGTATTGCGTCTATCTACAACTGGGAAAAAAAAAAAAAGGAGTTTGGCAATTCCTCAAAGTTATCATGTGACCCAGGAGTTACCCTTGTAGGCATACACCATCCTGAAGAAAATCGAAAACATGCTCACTCTAAAACTTGCACATAAATGTTCATAAAAAGTTAAAGTAGAAACAATCTAAATGTCCATCATCTGATGTATGAATAAAACATGGCATATCTATACAAAGGAATATTATTCATCCAAAAAAAGGGATGACACATGATATGAATGAAACTTGGAAACATTATGTTAAAGAAGTCAGACACAAAAAGACATATATTATATGAATCCCCTTAACACACAATGTCTATGACAGGCAAATTCAAAAAAATGAAAAGTAGATTTGTAACTGCCAGGGGTTAGCAGGAAGGTATCTATTATGAATGATAAGTGATAGATACAGAGTTTGTGTTTGGAACAAAATGTTCTGGAGTAAGTGGTACTACTAGCTGTACAACCTTGTGAATACACTATGGTCCATTAAACTTTTTAAAGGGCATATAATTTTAAAGAGTAAATTCATGCCATATGTACTATATCTTAACTTAAAAAAAAAGAATTTAAGAAGATAGCAAAATAAAAGGCATTCAGAATTTAAATAGAAATTTAGAAGGTAGGGAAAGCCTTATAATCTAAAGATGCCATTTTTTTCCCACTGCTTGTAGGATAATGTCTTCTATATACCAAAGTCATAGGAGTAAATCAAGAGAGAAAATAAAGAGAAGAAAGAAGATGATATGGGCTGGGGATGCAGCTCAGTGTTAGTGCATTAGCCTGGCATATGTGATGCCCTGGGTTAGATTCCCAGCACTGCACAAAAATATAAAATAAATTTTAAAAAAAGATGATGCATTTATCAGGAAAGTTACCAGAATAGCTGTGACTCATTCTGAGACAGAAGTAGCTATCTAGCAAAGAACAGATCACAAAAGGTAAAGCTAGAGATTTTCAAAAGAGGGTGAGCTACATAGTACCTTTATATTATACTCACATACCATAAATGCTACTTAAAAGTGAAAATGAGGAAAAGGAAGGTGGACAAATAACATCAAAATAACATAAGAAGCCAAGTAGGGATTGCAAAAAGCCAACAGATTTGAAAGTATGTAGGTTACAAGTGACTTGGGAGCAAGCTACAAGAACTTGGAAAAGATGACAAGTCACATAGTAGTCACAGTGGGTCTGTGACACAATTCTCAATATTTAACAGAAAGGAAAAATTTAAATACAATAAAATTATAGGCACCCTGGTCCAAGGAACATTTTCAGTATAGCTAAGATCTATCCACAATTGCTAACAATGACAAGGAGCTAAAGTAAAAGGGAATCCTAAAATGTGGAAATATGCTGCACGTGGTGGCACATGCCTACAATCTGAGCAACTCAGGAGGCTAACACAGGCCAGCCTTGGCAACATAGCATGACCCTCAGCAACTTCAGAAGACCCTGTGTTAAAATAAAAATTAAAAGGAATGGGGATGTGGGGGTGTAGTTTGGTGGTATAGTGACCCCCAGGTTTAGTCCACAATATTCCCTACCCTCCCCCAAAAAACAAACAATTTTTTTTTTTTTTACACAAAAATGGGGTATATTTAGGGACAAAGACCTAGGAAAGACAGAAGAAAACAGAATTGTGTGCAGATATATTTTCAGGACCATCAATGGACATCTCATCTAAATAGATAATAATCTGGTTGTCTCACTCCTTCTATTTTGTTGAAGTATAAATAGCATGGACTAATGAAAAGAGTCTTGAGACTTAAAAGCGAAGCCAATCTACCTTTAAATTCCAGTTCTATCACTCATACAACTAAGAAGTTATGGAATGAGTGATGTAAGTAAGCAAAGAGAAATCTGTGTAATTTTAAATCAGAAATGTTTATATAATCTATAAAATTTTATACTTCAAAAAACAAAGCAATTCAATCAGAAAGGAAAATATAATTCAGAATCTATGATTTGAATCTAAAATGGTGTCATTTTTAAAACGCTTTACAATTACAGATTTTAATTTTAAAGGTATTTTATCTGATGTGTATTCTTTCTACAATTTTGTCTAAAGATCTATTACAATCATTATAAACTATGTAACTTTGACTGATTTTATTTTTCACAAAATACCACTCATTACCAAGAATAAACTTGTTTTCTTTTTCTAGCAATCGAACCCAGGGCCTCACACATGCTAAGCCAGCGCTCTACTGGCTGAGCTACATCCTCAGACCACTAAGAATAAACCCATCAGAATCAATGCTTTTCTCTTTTAATAATGGTACAACTTATGTTGTCTTTACTTCAATTTAGGATTTTCAAAGGAAAATCACTGTTAGTTAGTCACTGCTATTGCAACTATCTATTTTGCAATTACTTTAGTGTTGGAAATAGAAATTTATTCATGACCTTTGCACACTCTCTCATATTGTTGTAGAGCTTCTTCCACCTTCTGGTTATTTAACTGCTCCTACAAAATGAAAGAATATCAACTAAATGCAAACGTAACTTCAATCCTTAACAATATTTAATAGTGGATCTTGAAAACAGGGATCAAAATTAAGTCTGAAATCAGTCTCCTATACAGCTAAATACCAATCTCAAAAAAAGGTAGGGTGAAAAGGATAATTGGAAAACAAACAAAAATTCTATACACTTTTAATTTATGACCCAGTCAACTTCTAGGTAAATATTCTCTCACATACCACAAAATGCAGAAACAAGCAAATAGACAGCTACTATGTACTTAAGAAACAAGGAAAACCATTATAAAAATCATTATAAATAAAGTTCACAGGCAGTAAGCTCAAAATGAAGGAAAAAGCACTTTACACCCTCTATCTAGGTACAAGATTTGAAAAAAGTAATAGGAGCCTTAAGAGGAAAGATTATAAACTATGGAAACTGGAATCCTACAATCTAGTCTATCAGGTAATCCAAACTTCATTCCAGTTTCATCTAATTTTATCATTATCTCCTAACTTTATAAAGTCTTAGGCAGAATCATTATAAAATCTGCAGATCTTAGTGCTATTATGAAAGAACAAACAGCTATATCAAGATTATATTAAGAATTAAAAACATATGTTTACACCTGACTATTCATTAGGATGCTTCACTTAAAAGCAAAAATATAACAATACAACAAATCTCTGTTTTTTTAATTGCTGCCTATCTTAATTGATACCAAGCAAAATATAACCATTTACAATAAAAGAATTTTGCTTTGTTCACGTGTCTTTTTAAAAGAATTTGTTATAATACCTCTGTTTTATCTTTAATTATTTTTAGATTTCCAAAAAATTTACAGGTACCAGGGAAATTTGTTGTATGACCTTAACGCAGCTTTTCCTAATGTTATGACACCTGATGCATTTATCAAAAAAATCAAGAAATTTACATTGGTATAACACTATTAATTATACTACAACCTTCACCACAATTCACCAATTTTTTACTGCTATCATTTTTCTGTCATAGGACCCCCTCAAGATATAACACTGTATACAGTCATCACATCTCCTTGGTCTCCTTCAATCTATGACAGTTTCTCATCTTTCCTTGGTTTTAATGACCTTTATACTTTATACTAGGCAGGTATTATGTAGAACATCTTTGACTTGGGTATGTAAGATGTTTTCTCCTGAATAAATAGACAGAGGTTATCGTTTGGGAGGAAGAATGCAACAGAGGGGATGTGCCCTCTCATCACATCATTATTAGGAAGCATATTCATCAATATGACTTACTACTAATGCTTGTTATACTTGAACACTTGGTTTGAGGTGGTATCTTCTAGGTTTCTCCACTATAAAGTTGCTACTTTTTCTTTTCCACATTCTATTTGTTAGAAGCAAGTTACTATTGACTTATATAAGGTTAAAAAATTTTTTTTTTTTATTTTAGAAAAAAATCTGGGCTGAGACTATAGCTCAGTGGTAGGACACTTGCCTAGCATGTGCAAAGAACTGAATCTAATCCTCATTATTTAAAAAAAAAAAAAAAAAAAGACAGAATTTGTTATTAAAAATGAACTTACATATTTTATTAGGCAATAAAATATACCAACAGAATGCACTTAAATCATCATTAAAAATAAAACTGTTACCTGGAGTTGCTGAATGGTTCGCTGTTTCAGATCTATTTGCTGAGAACACTCATTTTTCTTTTTCTCCAGTTCATTAAGTTTACTCCTCAGTAATTTTTCCTCATCACGCATTATAGACACCTACAAAGTAATGTTTACAAAGCAAACAAAATATTTTTTCAACTGTTGATTTTTGTTAAATTCATAGCCACTTGTTCAAAATTGATGTCCTTAAAAATGCATTAGAAAAATGTACAGATAATATTAAAATAATGTATATTAATTTTTTTTAAGGTACCAGGGATTGAACTCAATGGCACTTAACCACTGAGTCACATCCTCAGCCCTTTCAGAGGCAGGGTCTCACTGAATAAGGGCCTCACTAAGTTGCTGAAGATGGCTTAGAAATCGTGATCCTACTGCCTCGGCCTCCTGAGCTACTGGGATTACAGGCATGCACCACCACATCTGGCAAAATAACATATACTATTAAGTGGAAAAAGCATTTATATGTTTCCATTTTTTAAGGAGAAGATAAAAATGACAAAGGGAGGAAGGGAGAAACACAGAGAAAGAAGTAATTAGCAACATTCAATATCTTGGAGGGAAACAATGGTTGGGAAAAGTGGGAAAGATTTTTTTCTCACTAAATATATCTTTGTACATTTTGAATTTAGGATAATTAAACTTTAATAAAAAACTTGCTATTATAAAAGTCACACTACATACTTTGCTAAATATCATCTATAAAGAAAAGCTACTTCTTAATTTTTTGGAGGAATTTGATTTTAGCAGTACTTAAAAGGAAAAAAAATACTCTGATACTACATAAGGCACAAACTTTTCTTAATTTTGGCCTTCTCTAGTTTGTTTAAGTTGGCTAAATTTTCTTTTATGAAAATAACTGTTCTCAACATTTAAAGAAAAATTAAAGTTGACAAATGTTCTGTTAAATCCTAAAATTAGTGTCTATACTTTCTAGGTAAGGGAAATGATCTTTATCATTGGCCACACAACTTTTCAAATAACCTACCTCTTTCTGTACTTGCTCAATCTGCTTTTTGGCATCAGTAAGTTTATCTTTCAGCTCAGTATGATCTTCTTCCTTCCTCTGAAGATCTGCTTTGAGATTCTGGGTAAGAGCAGAGCTTGCACAGAGCTCCTCTTTCAATCTAAAAAATACAAACCACTTTTCTATAGTTATACACTATTAACCACCTAGGATCATTATTTGAACTGGTAATAATCTTTACAAAATTACATATCTTCACAAATTTAGAATATACAAATTATGAATCAGAGGATTTCGTTATTTCACCACTTCTGTTTAACATAGTTCTTGAAAAACTGGCCAGAGCAATAAGAAAGATGAAAGAAATTAAAGGGATACAGATAGGCAAGGTAGAACTCAAATTATCACTATTCACTGACGATATGATTCTATACCTAGAAGATCCAAAATAATTCCACCAGAAAATTTCTAGAACTCAAATGAATTCAGAAAGGTAACAGGATACAAAATCACCCATAAATCAAAAGCATTTCTATATATCAGTGGCAAATCCTCTGAAAGAGAAAAAAGGAAAACTACCCCATTTACAATAGCATCAAAAATAAAATAAAATACTTGGGAATCAACAAAAGACATGAAAGACTCTATAACAAAAACTACAGAACACTAAAGAAAGAAATTAAAGAAGATCTTAGAAAATGAAAAGATCTACCTTGTTCTTGGATAGAGAGAATTAATATTGTCAAAATGACCATACTACCAAAAGCATTATACAGATTTAATGCAATTCCAATCAAAATCCAATGACATTCCTCATAGAAATAGAAAAAGCAGTCACGAACTTCATCTGAAAAAATAAGAGACCCAGAATAGCTAAAGAAATCCTTAGTAAGAAGAGTAACGCAGGTAGCATCACTATACCAGACCTTAAATTATACTACACAGCAATAGTAACAAAAACAGCATGGTATTGGCACCAAAATAGACTTGTAGAGCAATGGTACAGTATAGAGGACACAGAGACTAACATATATTATTACAATTATCTTATATTAGACAAAGGTGCCAAAAACGTACACTGGAGAAAAGACAGCCTCTCCAACAAATGGTGCTCGGAAAACTGGAAATTCATATTATTTTTTTAATAGGCTGATGTTTACAGATAACTTTTACTTCTGAAGAGTTACAAGAACAGAGTTCAAGTCCTTCATTCATCATACACACTATATTTGACCAGATTAAATTATGCCCATCTAATACAAAATAAATGCTTTGCAAAATTTTCAACAGTTTAAGTAGGATTTACTTACTTTTCTGTTTCTTGCCTGATGATTTCTTTTTCTTCTTCCTTTAAAACTGAAGTGAGTGCTTCATATCTTGCAAATTACTTGTTAATTGTGTGATTTCTTCTTTCAATTTGACTTCCTTTGCACTTAAATCTTTGGTGTTTTTGATAGAATCTTGAAGATTTGCTTGAAATTCCTCCAGATTTCTTTCTAGCTTTAAGATGATAGATTCTTTTTCTAAAATGTCTTGCTCTAACTTGGCTGAATGCCTACATTCATCTTTCTGAGTCTCTATGATTGTTTCAAGTTCTTTTATTTTGGCTTCACAGCAAGCAACATCTTGTGTAAGTTCTGAGAGTGCTCTCTTTCCTTCCACTACAAGCTGTACCTGAACATCAAGACTAACACTTTTTTCTTGCAGTTCTTCTTTCAGCTTCTTTATAAGACTTTCTCTTTCGTTTAGTAGGTCATCTTGATTCTTCTCTTTCCTCTCCTTCATTTTCAGTTCAGTGTTTTCATCCTTACAGCCTTTTATTTCTGCCTGTAATTCTTTAATTTGTTTTTCAAGCTCCTGAATCTGATGGCTTTTTTTGGAGGAGGTCTTCACTATTTCCTTACATTCTTCCCAAATGGCTTCAATACTGGAGTGAAAAGAGCTTTCCCTATTGAGTTCCTGAATATGACATTCTTTAGCTGGTTTACCTACCAAAAACTCATTATCTAAAAGATGTAACTCTGTGTTTGCCAAATTATGTTCCTGAGAACCATTTGAAAGATCCCTGAGATTGAGTAAATCTATATTTGAGATCTGGGAAATGGAATCAAGTGAACGTAGTTCATCTATTTTTGTTTGCATTAATTTTATTTGTGAAACATTGTTTGTGATGTTCCTTGTTGCGGTTTCTATCTCCTTCGACAACTGCATGATCTTTTCCTCCTGTTCTTGATTTATGTCTTTCTGCATATGTAATTCAGCAACTGCATTTTCATAATTTGACTGAATTTGCTGAACTTCTACACTTAAAGTTAAACTCTTTTTTTCAGAAAAAGAAAGTTCTTGCTGCAAACTAACAATCTGTTTATTTAATTCTGCTTTTTCCTCCTTTTCATTTTTAAGTTCATTCTGAACAGTAAGTAAAAGCGTTTTCAGCTCTTCATTATTTTCTTGTAACACTCTAATACCTTCCCCATCTCCTGAAATGGTCTGTTGCATTTCTTCACTTTTATTTTGGTCTTCAGTGATAACTGAAGCAATAAGCATAGGTCCTTTAAAAATAAGAAAATTATTATTAATCTAGCAAACTTTAATAAAATTAAAATATTACCATATAAGCCAATATTCAAACATGAAACTTATGAAAGTTAACTTTTAATGAAAAACCAAACTAAGCTATTAAAAAAAAGGTTAAATACTATAAACCCATTTATATAAAAATTATACTTACACAAGTTAATGCAGACTTCACAAAATAGGGACAGCAAACTTATGATAGCTACCTGAGTAATATTATTAGTTTTTTCAACTTACTCACCTTATATAAATTTCATTATTATTTAAAGTTTATACCACAAATTATGTTATCATTATGACACAGAGAAGAGGGGATCACAATGAGACACCCTAGGCAGACATCCACATCCAACAGCTTTAAAGTTATAAAGTACAATTATATCATGGAATCTGTAATATTAGTGATTTACAAATTGAGTACCTTAAATTTTCATAGATAAAAGCAGTGGAGGAACAGCTGAAATTATCAGAAGTCATTTAACATAGGCATATCTTTCACAAGCTCATCAATAAAGCACTTAATCCTATGACCATTTCCTCAAATATAAAATGGAAGTAGTAATACCACTACCTATCCCAGAGTTGTTATGAAGAACAAGAAAACAAATGAGATTATAACACTGTGCTCTAGATATAGTTAGCTATTAACAGAACCTGAAAATCTGTAAAGAAGGGTTTGGCTATTTAAAAATGAAAAGTTTTTCAGGCTCACAATCTACATTTCTAGAATAAGGATATCTCTGTTTGCTCTACTTACTCTAAAAATGTGCTAAGAGTTTCAAATGAATTAATATACAATGTATGCTAAACCTTTTTGTAAATGTTATATAAATACAACAAGTTCAACATTTATAGTTGGCATAGATTAAACTTTGCCCTTAGTAAATGCACAATTGGCTAAAGTTTAATTCATTACACTCATTTGGACAAATAAACTTACCTCACACAACTGCCCAATTATATTCCTTTAAAGTTTTCTCATAGATTCTATGATAAAATCTTGAAAGATAATACTCAATCCTCTTAGACATATAATTTTTAGACATAAAAATTTATATCTGTATATTTTAATGCTTCCATATAATAAGGGTCAGATGAATGTGTCACATCCAAGGAATTTTTATTTCAAAACAGACAAGAATTTAACTCTTCCTTTTTATTTTTTTCATGTTGCTTCACTTCATGGTTTGAAGTAAACTTTCTTTACAATATGGCTCTGTCAGTCAACTCTGTATTGTACTTTTGACCTTCATTCACACCTTCTCTGACCATTTACCTGTGGAATTCACCTATATATTTATATGGTATCCTCAATAAGTAACTAGGAGTCAAATTCCTCATGCATAAAGGTCCCAGCTATGACAGTAAGCACAGAGGTACTTATAGATAAGGGCAAAAGGCAGTTATAAAGCAGGCATGGCTTGAAATCCTCCTTGTTAAGAAACCTTTTACTTTCACTTGGTAGCTGCTCACTGATTTGAAGGAGGGTATTTTTCATCTATTTTCTTTATAATGAGCTCCCTCCACCCCATTATCCTATGCATCTCAGCTCCTTAGACTTTACTGAAATGTGTTTGTCTCTTAGCTACTAGACTCCAAAATCCCCTGATGGCAGACTATCTGTGTCTGATTAATCCTAAATAATAAATATAACTATTTTTGAAACTTAACTACGGCACGTATATTCTCCTCTTCTATCTCTAAGACATATCACTCTGCCAAGATAATCTTTATAGATGTTTATATATCCTTATAAATATATGTATATAACTGTATAAACATGTTTAAGTATATTTACAAATATACATATAAATATATTTTCACAATGAGTAACCTATTCTGATTATAGATATATGCAAAAATTCATAAATCTGACATTCCCCAGTTATAGTAACTTACTCTCTTGTAACTGCATGTTTTAAAATGTAGGGTCCTCTCTTTAAACACTTATATACAATAGTGATTTCTAGTTTGGGAAGAATCACACAGGGTGTTCATTAAATGCAGATTTCTGGGATCACATCCCAGAGATGCTGATTTGATAAGTCTGGGGTATATTTTATATGAAATACTATGAGAATCGATATGCTAGGCATTATTTCTGGAAATTCTTGATAATCACAGATAAATCTAGATCTAAACATCAGTTGTTTCATTACAAAGGACCTATCTGGTAGCCCTGCTACATGTCACTGTCCCTTAAGAGCCAAATATGAAATTTCAGGTAATTATGAGATTCAAAACTCTTAAGTTTACCTTGTGTCTAGCAGGGTCTTGTGCACCCTACCTGAGAGATGACATCAACCTATAGATGCAAAAATCTGTTCAATAGAGGCAGCAGCACTTTTGAGATCATAAAATGCTTTTTAAATCGAAATCTGCCATACTACCTGCAAATAAGGTTCTATCTTCCTATACACTAACCACAGTTGAAGCTGAGAGCAAAATAAAGGAAACATAACCATTTGAGGACTTTCAAATAATATTATAAAAGTGGGGGGAAAGCAATCTAAGTAATTATTCTTAAGATTTTTTTAATCCTACAACTCTTTTTGATATATTAAAATTCCCTACCCCTCTAAATATACAGAATTATAACTAGGCCCAGTGGCACACACCTGCAATCACAGCAACATGGAAGACTGAGGAAAGAGGGTGGAAAACTCAAAGCCAGCCTCAGCAACTTAGCCTGGCCCTAAGCAACTTAGCAAGACCCTGTCTCAAGAAATAAAAAGGGCTAATGATGTGACTCAGTAGTTAAGTACCTCTGGGTTCAATCCCCAGTACCAAAAAAAAAACAGGGAAGACACTAATTTGGCCCCAGTGAGAGTATGCCCTCAGCTAAGAATCACTGCATAATGTAGAAATTTCACCTCCCTATCATACCCAAGAATTTATCCAGTTTCACTTTCAGCAGTGTATCCACCAAAAATAACTTTAATTTTTCATTTTTCAAATATAACTCACATTTTTTTTTGTTTACCCAATTGTCTCAATGTTCTTTGGCAGCTATAATCACATAATCCCACTATGGGATTCCAAGATTCTTTTTCTTTCTTTTTTTTTAAGAATTTATTTATTTTTAGTTGTACACAATGCCTTTATTTTTATGTGGTGCTGAGGATTGAACCCAGGCTGCGCACATGCAAGGTGAGTGCTCTACCGCTGAGCCACAACCCCAGTCCCCCTTTTCTTTAATATAGATTAATTTTAAAAGTTCATTGGAAGCTGGGCTCGGTGGCGCACGCCTGTAATCCCAACACT
Organism: Tamias sibiricus; assembly: GCA_025594165.1. NCBI lineage: Eukaryota > Metazoa > Chordata > Mammalia > Rodentia > Sciuridae > Tamias > Tamias sibiricus. The sequence continues at coordinate 133,578,825 of CM046663.1, read as the reverse complement.
TTGGGAGGGGCTGAGGCAGGAGGATCGCGAGTTCAAAGCCAGCCTCAGCAATGGCGAGGCACTTAGCAACTCAGTGAGACCCTGTCTCTAAATAAAATACAAAAAAAGGGCTGGGGGATGTGACCCAGTGGTCGAGTGCCCCTGAGTTCAATCCCTGGTACCACACACACACACACACACACACACACACACAAAAAAAAAAAAGTTTATTGGAAAAAGTTTTATTATAACATTTACATTGTCTCTATAGCCTCAAAGAGGAAGGGGAAAAAATTTTGCATTACCCTCAGCTGAGATACACAAGATAACAGAAGGGGGCTGATTATAAAGAAAACAAATGAGGGACTGGGGCTGTAGCTCAGTGGCAGAGCATTTGCCTCACACATGTGAGGGACTGGGTTCAATCCTCAGCACCACATATAAACAAGTTTAAAAAAAAAAAAGGTCCATTGACAACTAAAAAAATATTTAAAAAAAAATAAAATCATTGAGAAGCTACCAACTGCAAGTAAAAATTTTCTTAAGAGGAGGATTTCAAGTCAAGCCTCCCTTATAACTGTCTTTTGTCATGAATAAGCACTTCTGGAGTACTTGTCCATAAAAGAACTGAAAATTATCTACCAAAATTCAATCACAACTATGTAGTATACCTCACTTTCTTAAAACAACTGTTCACTATTTTTCATCAGACTGTCTCCTAGCATATTAGTAAAGTACATTTGTTTGGCAATGTTCAGCTCAAAGTTTTACCATCAAATATCATCTTTTTCCAAATGAATAAAGAATGCAAAGAAAAAACAATGTGAAGAGATTTGCGGAGAAATAAGTACTATATTTATGAAAGTAATTTTTGATATTATAAACAGTAAAAAAGAAAAAAAAGTAATTACAGGTATGCAAAACAAAGTGATAAAAACCCAGTATCTAAAAACATTTATTTAAAGAAAAGATAGCTTTATATATACCTATCCATGTTAACATAAAAATTCACAATATTTAGATTTTTTTTCTTTAGACAAGTAAATTTCCTATTTGTAACTTGTCTATTTACTGATTTAGGAATTAGCTTTCTTAAAAGCCTCCTGCTGACATTTAAAGTAGCAGTACCTTTCTTTGCTGGTGGTTCATCTTGTTGAAGTTGATTTTCATTTAGTCTTTTTCTTTGTACATAGGTTTTAGCCATGTTGTCCTTAGGCATTTCAACTGCTTCATTACAAGTAGATTGATTGTTTACTAAAAAAGATGTACCAGCCTCATCCTAAAGCAAAATTAATTAAAATTAATTCACACATAGAAAGCTATAATAAATATTAAAACTATATAACTTACATCTAAAGAGTGTGCCATAAAAATTTTATTTTCAATTTAATTGAAACATTTTTTAAATTATTTCTTGTTACACACCCTAAGATAACTAATGGCTCTGGCAATTGAGTAACATTTGGGGAAGACTGGAGAACCCTAAGAACACTCATCCCTAAAGTCACATTTAAAATGTACTGTGAAAAGAAAAAGATAAAAGAACTGAAAAAGTTGTTTCTTTTTTTTTTTTTTAAATATTTATTTATTTGCTTGCTTTAGTTGTACACAATCCATTTATTTGTACGTGGTGCTGAGGATTGAACCCGGCCGTGCACGTGCTAGGCAAGCGCTCTGCCGCTGAGCCACAATTCCAGCCCGAAAAAGTTGTTTCTTATACTTTAATTCAAACCTCAAGGTTTCACTCTAGAAAACTTAAACATTATTATATTTTATAACACAAAACCTCTTAAGTAGTATTGTCCTAACTTGAAGAACTCCCAGAAAAATAGTTTTAACTCAAGCTTTTAGCCCATGTATACTGATAAGATACAGTCTACATTTAAAACTGTATTTCTATATCACTTTTTTTTATGTATTTTTGGCAAATAATATATTTCCCTAAAAAGGCTGACAGAAAAAGAGTACAATATGGATTCATCCAGAAAAAGGAAGAATATCTCAGCAGTGTTGAACAAGTCTAAAAAGTAATCAAAGGTATAATAATGGCAAAGAGTCGTACCAATATACTTTGAAAAAGTGTGATAAAACAAAAAAAAATACATGAAGAACCATATTTTTATCTACCTACCTACCTATTTATTTATTTATTTATTTATTTACTTATTTATTCACTGCAGTACTGGGGATTGAACCCAAGGTATCAGACATGCTGGGCAAGTGCTTTACCACTGAGCTACATTCCTAGCCCTCAGAAAATGATCATTTAAAACAAATTAACCTTTTCATTAATGAAGTCTGCTTCATAACAAGGTTGGAATAGACCTCAGATCAACAGTTCATTAGTACAGTCAGGTAAGTTTCAAATTACTTTGCATTTGCTTACATATTTATGTAAAAACTGAGCACACTGGGGGCTTCTTATCCTTCATGGCTACCAATCACCCACTTTCTCTACTTTGAACTGGCTAAATTTTACTCACCCTTTAAGGATCAACTTAATCATTTTTCATCTCCAAAAAGTATTTCCTAAACACTTACCCATTCTCAGTTTCCTACACTTAATTGACTACCACTATACATAGCACTATTGTGTTTATACTGCATCTCTCTTTTGGGAGGGCATCATTAAGAGGACTAGTTTTCATTAATCTGTATACTTCCCATAATTTAGCACAGTACTAGACAAACAGTAAATAATGAGTATTTCTTGCCTGAAATAAATAATTTTTTCTCATCCCTATTCCTCTGCCTTATTAAAAGGGCTATTTTTCCCAGTTCACATTCAGAAAAGTTAAAACACACTGAATAATGTATCTAGATACCAATAGAAAGAGATAGAGATAAGACAGGGGTGAGGTATTCATCCAAAATGATCCTGATTTGCCAGGTATGCCTATAATTCCAGTGAACCAGGAGGCTAGGGCAGGAGGATGATAAATTGTATGCAAGCCTCAATAACTCAGTGAGACCCTCAGCAACTTAGTAGGACCCTGTTTCAAAATAAAAAATGAAAAGGACTAGGGGTGTAGCTCAGTGATAATTGGGCCACTAGGTTTAACCCCCAGTATGAAACAAAGTAAGAAAGAAAGAGAGAAAGAAAGGGGGAAGAAGAGGAAAGAATAGAACAAAAAGAAAGGAGAATGCTCCCATTTATCCCTGCAATATCAAAAATCATCTGGACTGGGAGTGCAGTTCAGTAGTACAGCACTTACTTATCTAGCATGCATGGCTCTGGGTTCAATCCCCAGCACCACAAAAAAGAAAACAAAAACTTTTTTAAAGCCCATTTAATTTTCCAATGGTTCAGAGAAGGTCAGTGTGTGTTTAGGAGTCTGACAGGTTACAAAGGAGCCTCAACTGTTACATTTTACAAACTACCACTCTTACCTCTTTTGGTCACAGAACAAACATACAAAATCAGATTTAAACAAAGAGGAAATGTGTGGCTATTAATTTACTCAACCACCCGGGGTGATATGTGATCTGAAACCAGAAAGATAATAGTCCCTCCAGAAGTATCTTTTGTTCACATGCTATACACTCGTTGATTCATTGACCATATTTTAAAAGATTTAATAATTTCTGCTAAAATAAACTCTTACATGGTATGATTATTACATATATCTTACCATTTCTACATCAAAAAATAATTTGAAGGACTTTATAAGAAGGAAGGAAGAAAACAGGAGAGAAGGAAAGAGAGAAAAAGCCAAAAGTCATATTTCTTTTTTTTTTTAATATTTATTTATTTGCTTTAGTTGTACACAATGTGTTTATTTGTACGTGGTGCTGAGGATCAAACCCAGGCCGTGCACGTGTTAGGCAAGCGCTCTACTGGCTGAGCCACAATCCCAGCCCCTCCTATTTCTTAAAAAACAAAAAAATTAATGGAGAGGCTAATTATCCTAGATTGAATCAACTGAACATGAAATTATCTAAATTCCTATTTATGAAAGGCTAAAAACGTTATTTAAAGGCTTTATTTACATGTCACAGTAGATAATGTAACTTTTTAAAGAAAATATTCTGGCTATGAAGTATATGAAAAAAATGCATATTAAAACAAGCTTTTAAGAAAAAAAAAACACCTAATTCTACTGAATTTCATGTTATAGTTCCCTGGATCATTATAATCTGTTATTATCTAAGTACATTCAAGTTCCTTCTGCCAGAGTTCCCCTTCCGACTATCTGAGGTTTAAATTTCCAAGGGCTACATATTCTTTGCCCTTTTTGGTACAAAACATTATTAGCAGTTTGTGAGATGTTATGTTCAAAAATGTCACATGTCCTCCTCTAAATTCTCAAAAATTCAAATTTGCACAATAGTAAATCAATTTCAATCTCACTATAAGCAATTCAAGATTTTTAGTAAATGTGTCTGGCTTGCATAAGCTATTTTAAATCACTTCACCTTGAACAAAAACTTTAAGATTTTTTTTTTTTTTTTTTGGTGGTACTGGGGATTGAACTCAGGGACACTTGACCAACTGGGCCGCATCCCCAGCCCTTTTTTTGTATTTTATTAGAGACAGGGTCTCACTGAGTTGCTAAGTGCCTCGCCATTGCTGAGGCTGGCTTTGAACTCGCAATCCTCCAGCCTCAGCCTCCCAAGTGCTGGAATTATAGGCGTGCACCACCGCGCCCGGCAAAAACAAGATTTTAAATCTAATTAATAACACCTATTTTCATAAAGCAAAGATAAATTCTTAACACTGCCTTTAAATATATTTTCCTTATAAGACATTAAGTTCTGAAATTTGTTGGTAGTATCCACTTTTTTTTTTTTTTTTTTGTGGTACCAGTGATTGAACTCAGGGGCACTCGACCACTGGGCCACATCCCTGGCCTTTTTTGTATTTTATTTAGAGACAGGGTCTCACTGAGTTGCTAAGTGCCTCGCCATGCTGAGGCTGGCTTTGAACTCGCGATCCTCCTGCCTCAGCCTCCCAAAGTGCTGGGATTACAGGCGTGCGCCACCGTGCCCGGCTTAGTATCCACTTCTTGATTAATTTTATACACCAATACTTGACTTCTTTGATTCTGCATAATTTTTTTTTTGTTTGGAAAGAAGAAAAATAGCAATGTTTAGTAAATAAATTTTAGGATACCTAGAATGAAACATAATAGTTTTAGAATTCCTTGAACTTATAAGATTAAATAAAAATAATCAATAGCAACACACTATACATGATGAATTATAATTATGATCTTATTTTTACCTTAAAAAACCTTATGTTCATGTAAACAAAGGAAAGAGAAGCAATATGGCATGTTAGGTAAGAGGAATCTGAAACCAGACTGCCTGGGTTTGAATCCTAGATTCTTCACCTTCAGTTTGATCACCCTAGACAGGTCATTTACCCTCTCTATAAAAATAAGTAATAATGGCCAGGTGCTATAATCCCAGGGGCTCAGGAAGCTGAGGCAGAAAAGCATCACAAATTCAAAGCCAGCTTCAGCAACTTAGCAATGCCCTAAGCAACTCAGTGAGACCCTATCTCAAAATAAAAAATAAAAAGGACTGGGGATATGACTTAGTGATTAAGTGCCCCTGGGTTAAATTCTTAGTACCAAAATATATATATACACATATATATATATACACATATATATAAAGATAATTTATATATATAACACATTTGCCCCATAGAATTCTGAGATTTAAATGAGTTAATATTTACAAAACACTTTTAAAAAGATGTCCCAGAAAATATTAAGTACTTTATAAATTTAAATATATATAAAACAAAAAAGTTTGCAAGAGCTACCAACCTACTTGCTCATTTTGTCTGTTTTAATTTATAAGGAAGTTTATGGGAACTTATTTTCTATTTTACATACTTTAATATGATTTAACATGTACAACTAGTATCTACTATTTTCATAACTAGAAAAAATAAAGAAAGAGAATTGTCTAGACAGCTATAATGTCTTCTAAGCACATTATTTTAGTTACTTATTTAAAATTTAAATGTTGAATCATTTATATCCAATATCTTAAAATATTCAGCTTCTTAAAAGGATAAATATAAATTAAAATAAGAAGACCCGTGCCAAAGAATAGAAGTAACAGGTTTAGAGTTCTAAATTCATATCACCTCCATAGATACCTTTAATTTCATTTTTAGATATACAAGTCAAATCCACCCTAAAACACCTGGGGTGACTATGTGATCTGTAGTCACTAAGGTGCAGAGGACCCTCCAGAAGTAACCTTAATTCACATTCTGTACACTGGTCAGGCTTTATCCTATATCTTAAAATGCTTAGTAATTTTAGAAAAAATAAACATAATTTAAATATGTCTAATCAATACCATATGCATAATGAAAGAATGATATCTATATGTGCAATACAGAATTATTTCAAATTATCTTTTAAGGGAAGAAACCAAGATACAGAACTATAATCCCATTTGCGTAAATTTTTTAAAAGGAATAAATTTGTGTGTATGGGTGTATTCTACATGTGTATAAATCTCCTAGAATATTTGAAATAACTTTGTACTGACCATTACTGAAAAGAGGCAGAAAGGTGAAGGCACCTATGCTTTTCACTTTTTTCCTCACCTACATTTACTACTTTTTAAAAATTATTTTTAAAATAAACATACAGGTCCTAATTCATGGTCTTTCATTTACTTTATTAAGTTCTTATCAAGACAAAGATTAAAATATTACCTTATTAGACGTTTCAAGTTCTTGAACCAATTCTGAAAAAAATAAAGAATATTGAAACATCTAAGAATTAAAAAAAACTAGATTACTGAACAACTGTGAAACATGAGCTGCTATAATGTACTATATTCAGGAAAAAGGAATTTTTAAGAGCAATAAAAAGGCATAATACTCATCGGCTAATTCAACCACAAGAGTATAATATATCAAAAAAGCCACTTTCAAAACTCTGTGCAGTAGGTGCAATGGTGCACACCAGTAATCCCAGCAACTTGGGAAGCTAAGACAAGAGGATTGAAAATTCAAGGCTAGCCTTTGCAACTTAGCAAGAACTGTGTCAAAACAAAAAAGAGCTGGGGATGTAGCTCAGTGGTAGAGAATCCCTGAGTTCAATTTCCGTATCACAAAAAGAAAAACAAAACAAACAAACAAAAAACCTGGGTGCAAAATTGAGTGACATGTGCTAATGAGTAAAGAAATAGCAAAACAATAGAGAAAAGGAGCAAGTTCCTTTCTGGTCCATGTCAAAATGCAGAGGCACCACTGATCTGCTATCTCCTATCTATCTTGTTTCACACCAAAAAAAGGTGGAGTATTTGATCTCTAGTAAAATTCAGATGGCAGCAACAATCATACATATATAGTAAATACATGTAATCCTTCAAAGATGAAATAAAGCATCAATCTAACAGACTATGTTGATCCACTCCACAGCAGTTATTCTTTCCCAAACTTTGCAGAATCTTCTACACTATCACACCATCAGAGTTCATAAAGACTACAGAAGAACAAAAAATTTACACCTTCACAATTTCCTAAGGGATTTCTTAATGTATTTATAAAGCTAGCATTTGGTTTGTGGGGATTTTTGTTTGTTTAAGGGTTTTTTTAATTTATTTTTGAGAAGTCTTTTCTAATAATATCAGTGTAAAAATAAATGAAGGCAAAACACATGTTTTAACCACAGTAGTACAAATGGTAAAAATATGCTACTTTCATCAAATAATTTTCTGTTTGTTATGGTAAATAAGCTGCAGAAATAGCATACTAATCAACTATACTTGTTTATAATGTCTAAATAGGGGTAAAATACATCCACTTACCATTTCCCCTTTTTATTAGCTCTTCTTTGGTTTTGATTAATTCTTCCTTGGTTTCAGCTAATTCAGCTTTAACTTGATTAAACTTTAGCTGCAAACAAGCAATAGCTTCCTGGGGATCAGCAAGAGATGCAATGTATAAGTGAGCGATTTCAGCCTGTTTCTTAATATCAGTGACATCATCTTGAAGAGAATCAATAATATCTTCAAGTCCTACATAATTATGTGCTTCCTAAAAACAGCAAAAACCACGTCTAACATTAACAGCGGGTTTCACCTTTACATGTGGTAGCATTTGACTTAGTTTAAAAAAATAGCAAAAAATTCACAACTTGAAATTCTTTTAAAATAAATTACATGAAAGCATCCCCAATTATAAAAATTTTGAGTTCCATAATTCATTTTCTATCATATAGAATATGAGGCATATTTCCTCATAAAAATGTCATTAACTGCATTAAGACAAAGAACAATTATGACTACCTAGCTCAGGTAATTTCTTTCTTATTTTTTTAAATATTTATTTATTGCTTTAGTTGTACACAATGCGGTTTTTTTTTTTTTTTTTTAACATTTATTTATTTGCTTTGGTCGTACACATGCGTTTTTTTTTACGTGGTGCTGAGGATCGAAACCCGGGGTCACGCACATACTAGATGAGCGCTCTAGCGCTGAGCCACAATCCCAGCCCCAAATGTGTTTATTTTTACGTGGTGCTGAGGATTGAACCTGGGCTGTGCACATGCTAGGTGAATGCTCTACCGCTGAGCCACAACCTCAGTCCCTCAGGTAATTTTCATTTACAAAATCAATCGTTTTCAAAATGTTGTTTTAGAATAACCCAGGAAACAAATCCTCCTTTTCACAACTCACCCCACCTGCAATCCCACCATGTCTAATATAGTGGTTTGATAATACAGCGGTTTGAAAACAAGACCCTGACATCATTGTCCTAGGCCCTTGAACTGGAGGTGGGGTGGGAGGGTGGGGGGTGTTCAATCAATTTCAGTTTTAGAGAAGCTGAAGAAAAGGATAAATTTTCCTTAAAACTAGAGGATGGTGGTTACTTAAGAAAGACAACATATATTTTTTTAATCAGAGCAATGAATAAATGATCCCTCAGTGCTTCTCTTACACCTTCCTGAGGAGTATTCCATAATCAAATGACAAAAAGACTCTTATCTGCTTACAATCATACAATGACTCAAGTAATAAAATGAAACATTGATTTAACAGATACAAAAGCTATATTTAAAGTACTGTGCTTATATTCCTAATAAAACATGCCTAATTACAATAAGACTATATTATAGTAAATATTGTTTTAATTCTAAATTATATTAATAGTTCTCATCACTGATGTGGTTTACTAAATCTCGGCACCAAAACCTCAGTAGATTTTTAAAATAATTCAAGTAACATACTTCAGTTTTAACTTTCATGACACAAACTCCATTCATTGGTTCAAAAAAGAGCTGGGGATGTAGCTCAGTGGTAGAGAATCCCTGAGTTCAATTTCCGTATCACAAAAAGAAAAACAAAACAAACAAACAAAAAACCTGGGTGCAAAATTGAGTGACATGTGCTAATGAGTAAAGAAATAGCAAAACAATAGAGAAAAGGAGCAAGTTCCTTTCTGGTCCATGTCAAAATGCAGAGGCACCACTGATCTGCTATCTCCTATCTATCTTGTTTCACACAAAAAAAGGTGGAGTATTTGATCTCTAGTAAAATTCAGATGGCAGCAACAATCATACATATATAGTAAATACATGTAATCCTTCAAAGATGAAATAAAGCATCAATCTAACAGACTATGTTGATCCACTCCACAGCAGTTATTCTTTCCCAAACTTTGCAGAATCTTCTACACTATCACACCATCAGAGTTCATAAAGACTACAGAAGAACAAAATTTACACCTTCACAATTTCCTAAGGGATTTCTTAATGTATTTATAAAGCTAGCATTTGGTTTGTGGGGATTTTTGTTTGTTTAAGGGTTTTTTTAATTTATTTTTGAGAAGTCTTTTCTAATAATATCAGTGTAAAAATAAATGAAGGCAAAACACATGTTTTAACCACAGTAGTACAAATGGTAAAAATATGCTACTTTCATCAAATAATTTTCTGTTTGTTATGGTAAATAAGCTGCAGAAATAGCATACTAATCAACTATACTTGTTTATAATGTCTAAATAGGGGTAAAATACATCCACTTACCATTTCCCCTTTTTATTAGCTCTTCTTTGGTTTTGATTAATTCTTCCTTGGTTTCAGCTAATTCAGCTTTAACTTGATTAAACTTTAGCTGCAAACAAGCAATAGCTTCCTGGGGATCAGCAAGAGATGCAATGTATAAGTGAGCGATTTCAGCCTGTTTCTTAATATCAGTGACATCATCTTGAAGAGAATCAATAATATCTTCAAGTCCTACATAATTATGTGCTTCCTAAAAACAGCAAAAACCACGTCTAACATTAACAGCGGGTTTCACCTTTACATGTGGTAGCATTTGACTTAGTTTAAAAAAATAGCAAAAAATTCACAACTTGAAATTCTTTAAAATAAATTACATGAAAGCATCCCCAATTATAAAAATTTTGAGTTCCATAATTCATTTTCTATCATATAGAATATGAGGCATATTTCCTCATAAAAATGTCATTAACTGCATTAAGACAAAGAACAATTATGACTACCTAGCTCAGGTAATTTCTTTCTTTATTTTTTTAAATATTTATTTATTTGCTTTAGTTGTACACAATGCGGTTTTTTTTTTTTTTTTTTAACATTTATTTATTTGCTTTGGTCGTACACATGCGTTTTTTTTACGTGGTGCTGAGGATCGAACCCGGGTCACGCACATACTAGATGAGCGCTCTAGCGCTGAGCCACAATCCCAGCCCCAAATGTGTTTATTTTTACGTGGTGCTGAGGATTGAACCTGGGCTGTGCACATGCTAGGTGAATGCTCTACCGCTGAGCCACAACCTCAGTCCCTCAGGTAATTTCATTTACAAAATCAATCGTTTTCAAAATGTTGTTTTAGAATAACCCAGGAAACAAATCCTCCATTTTCACAACTCACCCCACCTGCAATCCCACCATGTCTAATATAGTGGTTTGATAATACAGCGGTTTGAAAACAAGACCCTGACATCATTGTCCTAGGCCCTTGAACTGGAGGTGGGGTGGGAGGGTGGGGGGTGTTCAATCAATTTCAGTTTTAGAGAAGCTGAAGAAAAGGATAAATTTTCCTTAAAACTAGAGGATGGTGGTTACTTAAGAAAGACAACATATATTTTTTTAATCAGAGCAATGAATAAATGATCCCTCAGTGCTTCTCTTACACCTTCCTGAGGAGTATTCCATAATCAAATGACAAAAGACTCTTATCTGCTTACAATCAATACAATGACTCAAGTAATAAAATGAAACATTGATTTAACAGATACAAAAGCTATATTTAAAGTACTGTGCTTATATTCCTAATAAAACATGCCTAATTACAATAAGACTATATTATAGTAAATATTGTTTTAATTCTAAATTATATTAATAGTTCTCATCACTGATGTGGTTTACTAAATCTCGGCACCAAAACCTCAGTAGATTTTTAAAATAATTCAAGTAACATACTTCAGTTTTAACTTTCATGACACAAACTCCATTCATTGGTTCATCTTGGGTATCGCATTTAGCAATCAAATCCTTGAAGATAGCCAAACGACATTCAGCATTTTCTTCTAATCTCTCTCTTTCCTGAAGGAGTGTTTCCCTTCATAACACAAATTAATCCCATTAAAAAACAAAAAGGCAATACTTTGTGTGCTTTAAACTTCCAAGGTAAAGTATATTACACATTAAAGGCAAATTTAAATGATCATTTGGGAATTAGTAACACCAATTTTGGAAACTTGTATAAAGAAAACTAAGGTATTTTTACATACTTAGTATATTTTTACATCTATTCCTATGAGAAAAACTGGTCTATGATTTTACATTCTTATAACTCTTATAACTGCTTTGCCATTTTTAAAAAAACAATATTTTGTGGCAGGCCACAGTGACACAATCCTGTAATCCCAGTGAATTGGGAGGCTGAGGTAGAAGGATCAAAAGTTCTAGTCCAGCCTCAGCAATATAGCAAGACCCTCATGAATTTAGCAAGACCCTATCTCAAAATTAGAAAAAAAAATAATAATATATATATAAAGGGCTGGGGATGTAGCTTAGTGGTAACCCCCCCCCCACACACACACACACCCTCCAGCCCCCGTGATTCCATCTCATGAACAACAATAAAATAAAATCACTATTCTGTGTTTATACTATGAACCAAGAACACATCTTCTACATACTGGAAAAGTTTCCATAAACATCAGTATTTATTATTCCTGGAATGATTAGTAGATTCACTAGCAAAGGGAAGGTTTGCATTTATAGGTTTATATTCTTTATAGGCCTAGAACTGTTCAGATGTTCTATTTCATTATCTTTCTGTGGGTTATATTTTCTGAGGAATTTGTGCAATTTGTCTAAATTTTCAAATTGACAAAGTTGCACTGTTCTCTTAATGTCTATAACATCTCTAATAGTGCTTATTTTAAATTCCTCACATTGATCATTTTTCTACCTTTTTTATCTCTTGATCGATCTTGTCAAAAATTACCAATGTCATTAGCCTTTTAAAAGACCAACTTTTAACTTTATTGATGCTATAATGTAATTTGTTTTCCAACTCATTAATTTATAAGTTAATAGAGTCTTCCTCATATTTTGGGCTTAACATGACCTTTTACTCTAACTTCCATGAGATTTATTATTAGTTCCTTGATTTGAGGCCTTTTTATTGTCTAATACATACGTTTAAGTTTCACAGCATAACGGGATGAGTTTAAATATCCACTGAAAGTTCCTCTGTTTGCAGCTAATCTAAATCTAATCTAGTTATCTATTCATCATGAAGTTCTATCTTTGAACATTAAAAGCAAAACAAATTTCTACATTATCTCTGTACTTTGGAGTTCACTGATATTTACTTTGGTGCAGCTAAGAGTGTGTATTATGCAGTGATTTGTCCTATGTTGTATATAAGTCAAATAACGTTTACTAGCCAGGCACAATGGCACATGCCTATAATCCCAGCAGCTGGGGAGGCTGAGGCAAGAGGATCTCAAGTTCAAAGCCAGCCTCAGCAACTTAGTGAGGCCCTGAGCAACTTAGTGAGAACTTATTTCAAAATAAAAAATAAAAAGGGGTAGGGAATGTGGCGCAGTGGCTATAAGCACCCCTGGGTTCAATTCCCCATACTAAAAATAAATAAATAAATAAATAAATAAAGTTTACTAATCATTGTGTTCAAACCAAAAAAGAAAAAAAAAAAATTCAGAAACCACACACTATAAAACAAGAAATCAAGTTTAAAAAAACTGAACAAGTAAATAAAATCTTCAACTTTATGCCAAGTCATGAAAGAAATAACTTACTTAAAATCAGCTTCCCTTTGAGCCCAATATTGAGTAAACTCCTGGGTAACTTCTTCTCGAATTTTAAATTCCAATGTCAGCTTTTCTTTTTTTTTTCATTTATTAGTCTTTTTTTCAAGTCTTCTATTAAATCCAAAAGTTTCTAAAACATTTCAATATTAAAATTTTAGAAAAGAATAAGCATATCAAAAGAAATACTTTCAAATGTTTAAAGATAAAACTATTCTTATTTAGTCAATTATAAATATACATCCTTCTAATAGTGCTAATATTCTCACTGAAAACTGTACATTTGCAGGAATTCATTAGTCTGAAAAATCAAGCGGACCTGTCTGCATTTCAAAAAACAGACATATGGAAAAAAGAAAGAAACTTATGATAACTCAAACAACTGTATGCTAACATAAGGTAAAATCTGAGTATTTATCATCCTTCACGAACTATGTTGGAGAGTTCCATATTTGATTTCATTTAATCAACATGACCTTCTGTGAGCTTGGTAGCATCCACATTTCACAGGTGGGGAAATGACTAGATCTATAATAAATGCTAAAAGTTGGTTTGTTATATTGTGTGAACATACAAATATGTAACAATTAATTGCACCATTACATATGATTATAATGTACCAATTAAAAATTTAAATAAAGGAACAAGTTTTTAAATAAAAAATGAAAGTGTCCTGTCAAAGTCCAAATGCTATATAGCCCAAGTACTATATAGAACAAAGAAATTGCTAAAAAAATACTCACTTTCCAAACACAAAAGATGTTACAAAAAATTATCTTCCTAGGTTTTTAAACTATCCAGATGTAAGTAACAACTCTGTAGCCTTCAAAAACACATATAATCATGTAATATGGACAGTGAACAAATAAAGTAGTTATTATTTAACCTAGCAAGTATGGATTAATAAAATAAGTTACAGAATTTTAAAAAACACCTGATACTTTTTTAAGGTTTCTGATTAAATTCTCAGTAACAAATTAATCAATAAATTCTTAGAGCTTATAGATCTTTCATTGTCTCAACCATATATTTGAAAATACTTCTACAGACATACTGACTTTGAAATTCTACTGCTAATCACTTATAATGAGCAAATAATGATATAGCCCAGGTGTTTTAGCTGTAAGAACATTTATCCCACTGGTAGTGTTTGCATTAATTTAGTTTTGTTTAAAACAGTGAAACCCAATTCAAGAGCCAAACTTGAAGGATTAATTCAATTTTGCTACTGTCATACAGAAATACTATGATTATGGCCTATATTAGTAATTCATACTTTTCAATTTTTATTTTTGGTACTGGGATTGAACACAGGGGTGCTCTATTTATTACTGAGCTATATCCCAGTCCCCACCTTTTTTTTTGGAGACAGGGTCTTGGCAAGTTGCCCAGGCTGGCCACAAACTTGGGATCCTCCTGCCTCAACTTCCTGAGTTACTGGGATTACAGGTGTGACCACCACCTTTAGCCACTTTTTTGTTTCTGAGAATCAAACTCAGGGCCTAGACATGTTAGATAAACATTCCACCACTGATATACATACCCAGCCCAGTCACAACTTACTTTTAAAAAAAAAAAAAATTTAGTTGTAATGGACACAATACCTTTATTTTTATTTATCTATTTTTATGTGGTGCTGGCTGAGGACCGAACCAAGTGCCTCATACATGATAGGCAAGTACTCTCCCACTGAGCTACAACCTCATCCCCACAACTTTCTTTGGTTTTTGGTGGTGCTGGGGATTAAACCCAGGGGCTTGTGCATGAAAGGCAAGCACTCTACCAACTGAGCTATAACCCCAGGCCCCCACAACTTATTTTTAAATGAAGAAAAGTCTATATGCTATATAGCCCAAGTACTATATAGAACAAAGAAATTGCTAAAGAATACTCACTTTCCAAACACAAAATATGTTTCAAAAAATTATCTTCCTACTATTCATATGAATAGCAGATTAGAGATCTTTATACATAATTTTCTTTTATCACATTCTGCCACAAATATAATTACTTTAAAATGTCTAACCACACACTGTCCCACTATTTAAAACAATAAATAATATCTCTGAAGAAAAAATGTGAAGAATTAGAGAAAGCTGCACGAATGTGGATATAGAGAAATTGTTTCAATAATTTCCAACAATTGTCAATGCTAGATTAGAAATGACTAAAGAAAAATAATACTCAAAAGTTATGTTCTAACTTAAGTTATAGATAAAAACAAAGGAGCTATAAAGGACACATTCATACTACTGGAAAAATGTCAAGATGGATGGTCTGATAGATTATTTTACTACCTCAATGCTAAATTTCTTGGGTATGAAAATGGTCGTGTCATCATGAGGGAAATGTCTATGTTCTCAGGAAATACATACTGAAATATTTAGTTGTTAGTTATCTTTATGGATGTATCTTATTTTCAACCACAAGTCAACAAAAAATGTTCTTACATACTCAAAACAAATGGCAAATCCAGGTAAAAGGTAATAAGTATTCATTACATCAGTGTTTCTATGGGTTTGAAGTTTGTCAAAAAATAAAATTGAGATACAAAAATTTTAGTGTATTCCAGGAAAAAAAACAAAAACAAAAAACTGAAGATTGCACACACCTATAAACCAGATACATGTATGATTGAGGCAGAAGGATCACTTGAATCCAGGCGTTCACAGCAAGCCTGGGCAACATAGAGACCTCATCTCAAGAAAAAAAAAAAAAAAAGCCCAGCATGGTGGTTCACACCTATAATCCCAGATATTGAGGAAGCTTAGGCAGGAGCATCACAATTTCAAGGCCTTTAGGGCAATTTAGAGAGACACTCAAAATTCCTCCCTTCCCCCACCCGACCCCATCTCAAAATTAAAAATTAAAAACTGGACTGAGGATATAGCTCAATGGTAAAGCACTCCTGGGGTTCAATACCCAGTACCAAATTTAAAAAAAAAAAAAAAAAAAAAAAAAAAAAGAAAGAAAGAAAGAAAAGAAAAGAAACTATAATAAATAAAGGGAAGAGAGATTTAAGAATTGTTAACACTAACTTCAGAAAAACAAGTCAAGCATAGAAATAAGTTCTTAATACATACTCGTTTCTCCTCATGGCTAATGAGAGCCTTGTCTTCCTCTAATGTTTTATCTAGATCTTCATCAATAAGTTCAATTTCAACATTTTGTTTTTCTTCAGTTTTTTCTAGATCCTCAAGTAAGTCTTCATCTTCAACCAGATCTTCTAGACTATTGTCCCAGGAAATGGTGGTTCTTTTTATATTTGATATTTTATTATCCATATTTTTGTCTGATGATTCATCTTGAGAAGATTTGATGGGTCCAAAAGATTTCTCTTGAGAAGAATTCAAAACATCTGGAACACAAACCTGTTAAAATATCCAATGTGACTTTAAAAAAAAAGCAATAACTATCCACTAAAAATTAATTTTATACATTAAGTCAAATGACAATTTAAATGTTATAGCTCTGCAAACATGAAAAGAAATCAGCATCCTTAGATGATGATTCTTTTTAGAAAAACCTACTTGAACATGAAAACTACAGGTAAATCTACTTTTCTAAGTTCTGAGCAATATTTCTAGCAAAAACCTTTCTGATTACCTAGCACTAAGTGAACCTGATGAATGGCAGAATAGACAATTAATTCCAAGAATACTCATTAATTTTATGCTTATAATTAACACTTATTACTAAAGGTCAATTTGGTTCTTATAGGGACAACTTTAAATCTTTGCTATGTCTTCATACTGGTTCAAATACTTACATTTTTATTTGCAAGTATTTCCTAGGCTTAGAGTAATAAGTGCAAAACATTTATTACAAAGAAAATTGCTTATATTCCAATAGTAAGAGATAGCTTCATAAATATTGCAAAAATCTGAATATATTTACCTTTTGTGCAATGGCTGAGAACTTCAATACATTGAGTGTTTCATCATAGGCAAAACAACACTGGCTGATATTGACAATCATACATATTTTCCCTTTACCATTAAAAAAACTTTGAAAATAATGGGTCAGTTTACTTTCACGGAAAGGCACATGCTGCTGAAACCTATGGAAAATTTTTTTCAAAACACCATAAATTAAATTAATAAATAAATTGTAAATAAATAATAAAATAATAAAATAAATATAAATTATAAATAAATTAATAAATCTCTTGAAGTTAGGATTCTGATAAATTTTACAAGGAAATATAACTGAGCTACCTACCATGGATATAAACTTTAGGTCATGACTAGTTCTATCACTGTTATAGATGGAACTGTAATAGTTCTTCTGTGTTTTCTTTAAATACTACTACTAATACGAATACTAACAATAGCCGACTAGTCAAAAAGTAAATAAAATCACATTTAATTGAGTTAAGTTCCCCAATATAGACCTGCAACGGATGTCATAAAACATTTTTCGAGAAATGGTGAAGGCTTATTTACCATTTACTCATCTTAAAATGCTAATTAAAGCAAAAATCTATCATATCTTGTAGAATACAAATAATGTACTAGTAAGATCAAAGTGGTAATTTGATGCCAAATCAGCATCATGAAAAACTTATTATCTAAAAAGAATCTGCTAGTTACTATTTGCTATGGAAAATACTGCATTTACTTGATGAGTCCCTGGCAGCAACTAACATTTTTTTTTTTAATTTCTATCATTTTTTTAAATCCAAGATCTCTAAGTACTTTAATCATAAAGCATACATAAAAAGCAATCTTAAAAATAGCACTTTCTTAAAAACAACTAAGTTGACTTTAAATATAATACTTAATATGCTCTTTCAACACCACTTACTTAGATTTTTCACTGTTCTTCAAAACATTAATACACTTTCCCAGAGTCAATAAAGAAGTATTTATGTTCCCAGTCTCTCTTAACCTTTCACCTTCATTCTGTGTCTTTATGCTTCTTTCTGAACCAGCAAGATCACACAAAGACAATCTGAATTGACCAAAGAAAAAAAAGAGATTACTTTAAAATTTTGTAAAACAATTAAAAATAATTGCAATTTAAAGAATGTTCAACTTACTCACTAACTCGAATAACATGAGACATTTCCGGGTCTTCGATCTGTAATATTCTAATAGTAAATATGCTGTGACTAAAAGAAATATACAAAGATCAAATATTATTTTTCCATTTTTAAAAATCAAATATCTTTCCAGTATTATCTTTCCATTTCTGCAGTCTAAATAAAAGAGATAAGAATCACAAACGGACCTCTATTTAATATACTCTAGTATTAGCGATAGTCCAACCAGGGCATTTTCCAAATAGTTACTATTTATGTCAATCCAGTGTTCCACAGATACCTATATATCCATAAATATCATCTTATCTTTTGCCTAGCTTCAAATCCCTCAAATCTTCTCCTTTTGACATTCCAACTTCCACTACGGAAATCATTTATAATACTCAATTTTCTTGCAAAGATCAGATTAATTAAAATATTATGTACATTTTACAGCTAATATTCTTACAAATACACAGCTAAAGCCAAACATACATTTGAATTTATACAGATTTATCTGAATAATATAACCCCTGCAGAACTGAGTGTGAGACTAAGGCTCCTAAGAGAAAGTCTTTACCCTTAAGAGAAAAATCTGTTTTAAGTAACTTACTTCTGAAACGTCTTTACTTTGTCTCCCATTCCCCATCCCTTTCATCAAAAACATCCTTCTTTAACTCTTTGAAATATAGCCTAATATAGTATACGTATAGTATCCATGGGTTAAGTGGGAAAGACAGAAACCACCATTCTAAGTTACTCCAAAAATGAGCTAGGGTACTGACATAAAGAAAGAGTAAAAAGACTCGGAAGGCTGAGGCAGGAGAATTGCAAGTTCAAGGCCAGCCTCAATAAATTAGCAAGACCTTCAGCAAGACACTGTCTCAAAATTTAAAGAGAACTGAGAATGTAGTTCAATGATAAAGAAACCCTGTGTTCAACCACTAGTTGAAGTAAAAATGTTTGAGACTTCCTTCAAATTAGTGAACCTAAAGTTAAGACAATAATACTGATAATATTGTGTTTAGTGCTCTTCATTCTACATAAGTCTTTTATGCCTATAAATTAGTTTAACATGTCAGAGAATTATTACCCAATTTAATCTAAAATTAGATGTATTTAAATTAGCACAGAATACTATAAGTAATTCAGGATTACTCAATAGGTTTTATTCCTCACCTTCTACTGGAAGCATTGTTCAGTTTTGTGAAGGCAACACTCTGATGCTTTATCCCCAGTTTTAAAAGTCTATATGCTTCTTTGGAATCAGATACTTGAATCCATTGTAGATCTTTAAGAAATAAAGAGGACACATAGCAATTTATGAAAACATAGGACCTGTCCTATAATATGCTCTCTTTGAAGGTATTTTCCCAGTGATAAATAATGAAATATTTCTTCTAATAATATATTATAGTAGGACTCAACTCAGTTATTCCATATTCCTCAAGATAAATGTTTCAGAAGAAAGGATTATAATGTTACAGCATTTAAATTATACAAACATACAAAGTAAATGATCTTCAATAGAGTCTGCCAAAGGGAAATTCCTTAAAATATGGCACTCAAGAGGGGAAAAAATGACAAAGCAGTACAGATGAAACCTACAAATTATGTAGCCATGAGACATTACAGATTATAATTCATTAGTGAATAATGCAGTCAAAATTTCTTGTCATAACCAGAATTTTATAAAAATGAAACAGAACACAGAAAACATCATAGGGCATACCTGCAGTAAGATTAAGCATAACTAATGAAACTTCTGAATTCTGTGTGTGTGTGTGTGTGTGTGTGTGTAATATGTATGTACTGGGTTATGACGTCATTAATATGACTTTCTTACTGTAATGGTTTTAAAAGATGTGAAAAATGCCACTATGGTATTAGTTACAAAATTTGGTTAGTGTTATAAGTAGCAGAATAACATAAATAACAAACACACCCAACTTTTCCCATCACCAAGAACCCAATTAATGATACTCAAGCAAACACAATATTAATCTAGACCTTTTAACATTCAAGTAACAAATACACCAAAACATACTTCCAAAACACAAAATTCTTCCTATTTTCTTAGTGGTAATAATGAGTATAAAAATTCCTAATTTTGTTTGCTTTCCTGTAGCTATCACAGAGCCTAAGAGACAACTGTGGAGCAATAAAATAAAAATACTCATTAATATACCTTTTATAAAAGAATAGCCCTTTACATCTTGGGAAAGTCGTAACATCTTTCTCTTTTGGAACTTTGATGACACAGGAACAAACAAGTCAAAAATACACTCATTGTAAATTTCAAAAAAAGAAACCCACACAGAAAATTTTGTATTATTATCCATATTCAAACTAGCTTGTTCACAATCTTTCATAGATTCTTCAAACTCTGGGACATTCGAAGAGTTTGCTAAACTTCCTATAAAATAACAAAGAATAAAAAAATAAGCACATAATTAATCAATTGACTAAAACTGAAAGAAAGAACATATATCATGACTCTTGGACTTGAAAAAAATAAGTATCCTTAATCTTTTGATCATCTACTTTCAATATTTTTTGGAGCAGAATTAGGAATAAATAACATTTGGAATAACTGGTTTCTTATCCTTCGTTTTTGAAAATACGCTAATGAAGCAAATACAAATTAAATGCAGCCAGTATGGTAACACACCTGTAATCTCAGTGATTCAAGAAGCTGAGACAGAGGATCTCAAGTTCAAGGGCCAGCCTTAGCAACTTGGCAAGCCCATTAGCAACTCAAAGAGACCTTAATTCAATATTAAAAAGCTGGGGCTAGAGACATAATTCACTGAAAAAGTACCCCTAGGTCCAATCCCCAGTAACACCCTTGCCCGCAAAAAAGGGAGAAATTAAATGCAAAAACAAAGAAAACCCAGAGCATCTCTTGAATTAAATATTAAAGTTATAGCCAGTGAAAGGAATATCTGTGAGAATTAATCCAAATCAAACTTTATAGTCACTGATAACACTGTCATCATTTTTCAGGTATTGCTATGTCAACAATTAAATTACTGGGAGTGTTAAAAATTAAAACCTTTCAAATGTATTTCATATAATCAAAAATTAAAAGGTAAGAAAGGATATCTTACCATGCAAAGTATTATAACTGTCATTATGCACAGCAACCTAAAAAAGAAAGATTGAAGAGTTAAAAAATATTTTTAGTTAAGATTAAATAACCTGTGCTCGCTTCGGCAGCACGTATACTAAAATTGGAATGACACAGAGAAGATTAGCATGGCCCCTGCGCAAGGATGACACACAAATTCGTGAAGCATTCCATATTTTGCACCTTTCATGGGGATTTCTTTATATATATTTCTAGACAATAAATACTTGTTTTTGTTTTCAAAAAAAAAAAAAAAAAAAGATTAAATAACCAAGATATCAGTTACCTACCCAAAAAGTCACTGACCAAACCACAACCTTTCATCCACTCTGTTCAGTGACTTGTTTTATTTTTTTCCCTAGTTTAAATAATACAGTCATATAATACATTTAAGAAACTAAAGAAAAGTATTTAAAAGAATATCATAATGTATAATCCCTGTCGGCCAGAGATAATCACTACTGTTAATATTTAAATGTATTCCTCCTTCTACTTTTTCCCCCATACTTAAGTTATATGGTAACCTTTTTCTCACTATAACTAAAAATTACTTATAAACATTTGATGACTGTATAACTAAAGATATAAACTAATTATCATTTATTATTAAACATTTGGATTTAGACTTTTTACAAAATTTTGCCAGTAAAATACTATAATAAACATATTTAGAGCCGGGCGCGTTGGCGCACGCCTGTAATCCCAGCACTTTGGGAGGCTGAGGCAGGAGGATCGCGAGTTCAAAGCCAGCCTCAGCAATGGCGAGGCACTTAGCAACTCAGTGAGACCCTGTCTCTAAATAAAATACAAAAAGGGCCAGGGATGTGGCCCAGTGGTCGAGTGCCCCTGAGTTCAATCCCTGGTACCAAAAAAAAAAAAAAAAAAACATATTTAGTTATATTCTAATAAGGATTCTAATTATTATCTTAGAATATACAGCTAAATGAAGTTGTATAAAGTTCTGCTCCTAATTATCAGTTCTTTTTAGTTATATATCAGTAGAATTCATTTTGATATAATTATACAAATATGGAATCCCATGTACATCCAAATTGCTGCTGGGTTTTTTTTTTTTTTTTTTTCCGGTACTGGGGATTGAACTTAGGGGCACTTGACCACTGAGCCACATCCCCAGCCCTATGTTATATTTTATTTAGAAACAGGGTCTCACTGAGTTGTTTAGTGCTTCACCATTGCTGAGGCTAGTTTTGAACTTGCAATCCTCCTGTCACAGCCTCCTGAGCTACTGGCTCCCATGCCCAGATCCAAATTGCTTTTTATAAACATTTTACAATTAATGTATAAAAATACATATCTCATTCAACATTTTAATCATTTCATGGACAAAATAATAATTTGCTTTAACTGGATAACTTTTTAGAGGAATATTTTTTCATTATTATTGATTTTAATTTTCTCTAATTACCCATGCATTATATACCAACCTCCATAATTTACTAAAATACTCACTATTTTACTTTCAGAGACATATTCATGGACAAT
Organism: Tamias sibiricus; assembly: GCA_025594165.1. NCBI lineage: Eukaryota > Metazoa > Chordata > Mammalia > Rodentia > Sciuridae > Tamias > Tamias sibiricus. The sequence goes on along the minus strand of CM046663.1, from coordinate 133,555,908 downwards.
GAACTCTGAACTCCACTGAGCAAAACATTTTTTTATTACCTCAAAATAAATTTAATTTCTTTTTTTTTTTAACCTTTATTTTTATTTATATGGTGCTGAGGATCAAACCCAGGGCCTCACACATGGGAGACGCACCGTGCGCTCTACCACTGAGCCATAACCCTAGCCGCACCTAATTTCTAAATGTAATTTTTTTTTTTCTTTTTTCTTATGGTGCCTCAGGCACTCTAAAAGCAAACACTCTACTGCTGAGCTATATCCCCAAACCAACTTTTTGTAATTTTATATTTTATCTTTTTATTTAAGACATTCAGGCTGCTCCCAAACTTCTGGACTCCGGTGATCACTCTGCTTCAGCCTCCCTAGTAGCTGGGACTACAGGCATGTGCCATGGCCACTGTCTGACTTTTCTCACTGTTTGTATTTGCAGTGCTGAGTATTAAACCCAGGGCTTCACACATGCTACGCAAGTGCTCTACCACTAAGCTACATTACCAGCCCTCCTCTCAATGTTTTAAAGAACAAAATTTCAGCTGGGCATGATGGCACACACCTACAATTCCAGCAGCTTGAGAGGCTGAGGAAGGAGAATCTCAAGTTCAAAGCCAGCCTCAGCAACTTAGCAAGGCCCCAATAACTTAGCAAGACCCAGTGTCAAAATAAAACATTTATAAAAGGACTGGGGTGTGACTCAGTGGTTAAGCACCACTGAGTTCAATTCCAGGTTTAAAAAAAAAAGGTAGAAAAAGAAAATTCCTATTAATATTTTGAAAATGTTTATAAACACTGCTAATATCTCTTAACCATGAACAGGATAAATGTCTGTAAACATAACAAAACCCAGAAGGCACAAGTATAATAAATAGACCAGTATAATTTCATTAAAAAAATTTTTAAGTTTCTGTGTTACCTCCTTATATAAAATAACATCTCATGGCACATTGTATCTTTATTTTTCTTTTAATTTATTGTCAAGTCTCTGCTATGGTCTGAAATGTTCCCACTAAAATTCTTGTTGAAATTCAATCCCCATTCTGAGGTACAAAGAGGTAGGACCTTTAACAGGTAATTAGGCCATGACAACTAATATGGACTAATCCTTTCGTGGATCAATAAATTAACAGGTTTTCTTAAGACTGGATCTATCATAAAAGCCAGTTTAGCTCTGCCCTGTGGACACCCCCTCTTGCCATGTGATGTCCTAAATCACCTCCCGACTCTGCAGAGTCTCCACCAATAAGAAGGCTCTCACCAGATACAGCCCCTTGACCTTCAATCTTCCATTCTACAAAACTATGGACTGACTAAGCCTTTATTCTTTATAAATGACCCAATATGTGGTATGTAGTTATAACAACTAAAATAGTCTCTATGATGGAAATACTATTTGTCCTCAACAGTTGAGATGGGTGCAGTGGTGCACACCTGTAATCCCAGCAGTGTGGGAGGCTGAGGCAGGAAGATCGAAAGTTCAAAGCCAGCCTCAGCAACTTAGAGAGGCCCTAAGCAACTTAGTGAGACCCTGTCTCTAAATAAAATACAAAATAGGGCTGAGGATGTGGATCAGTAGTTGAGAGTCACCGAGTTCAATCCCAGGTACTGCTCCCCCCCCCCAAAAAAGGGAAAACCCACCATGATCACAAAAAAGCTGCAAAAGAGTTTTTGAGTCATCATTTATGTATTTTGCCTACTAAAATAATTCCATACCTCTTTAATTTGTCGAAGTAATGCACTTTTGATAGCAGCTTCTTCTTTCTCTTGGTCTGGTGATAAACGTAAGTATTCTCTGGATCTATGTGGCTTAATGTTCATCTTGGTATATAGTCTTTCCTGAAGACTATCAAATAATATATTCAAAGTTCGAGGCAAAAAGCCAATATTTTCTTCTGTGCCTGTAAAAGAATGTTTGTGTTATTTTCTCTCAAACTAGTAGGAAAGAAGAAATTTTCCTAGACTACTAAGACTCCTTTTATGTTACAATAAGCAAGAGAAAGGAATTAAAACAAAAGTGAGAAAAGTTGAGGGATTATTCTGTTTTCTATCACTTTGGTCTTCACTGTATTAACAGCATTTTATTGACTACTATTCTGATGCAAAACCTGAAATTTTATATTCAGACCAAGATTTGCAATCACTCATAAAGTATAAAAGCAAAATGAAACATTAAACTAAGTGTCTCATTGGTCATTCATACTTGATTCTCTAAATCCTATCAGTCCTTTTCTATGAATTTTTACCATCGCCTTATTCTCTACCATATAAATAAAGCAGATTTACAAGTGATTAAATAAACCTGAATTAAAAGCCATCAGCAATACATGGTCAATATGCTGTTACTATTAAAAACGGAGGGCTGGGATGTAGCTCAATAGTAGAATGCCTGCTTAGCACACCAGAGGCCCTGGGTTCAATCCCCAGCAGTGCAAAAACTAAAATGCATGGAGCAAACATGTACTAGATGATAAAAACATTAACTCCTTACAGTTATGAAAATAGTGAATGTTATTACTTCTTCCCTTTTAGCCAAAATAAGCAGTACTTACCTTGAAATGTATATGTTTTTCCTGAATTGGTTAGCCCATAAGTAAAAATCAGCCGACTCTGTCCTTTCAAAAGGTCTTGTACTGGCTGCATAATGCAACCCTGAAAGAATTCTTTCTGTGAAGTTTCAGGGCCAAAAACCTAAGAGAGCATTTTTAAGAAAGTCTTTTTTAGAAAATTCAAGTTAATATTCACTACAGGTTCTTCACTATCTCTCATGTTTAAAAAATTATAAAGATTGGTTTTATAAAGTTTATTCTCAAAACAGATGCCATATTTCCACTATAAAATATACACTCAATAGATCATTTAACTACTATCAGCAAATTTAAGATAAAAATCTGGCGCACTCAGCCAGTCTTGTTTTCACCTTAGTTTTATAAAGAACATTGTTGTAAATTAACTAAAACAAAATAAAAATAAAAAAATAAGCCAAACAGTGTTGCATGCCTGTAATCCCATCTGCTTGGGAGGCTAAGGTAGGAGGATCGAAAATTTGAGGGCAGCTTCAACATGCAAGGCCCTAAGCAACTTGGTGAGAACATGTCTTAAAATAAAAAGGGCTAGATATGAGCTCAGTGGTAAAGTACCTCTGGGTTCAATCTCCAATACCCCACCCACCCAAAAAAAGTTCGTTAAGAATATTAGAGAATATTAGTGATTTAGTCACTTCCAATTATATATTTACAGACCTTAAATTTGAGACCTACTCTTAAGAAAAATTATTAGTACCAAATATTTAAGTTCCATGAGCACAAAACACATAGTTTATCGTATATGATGTTATAGCAACTTAACCTAAGTTAAAGTTTCTCTTTAAGGAAAAAAGAGCAGGGGGTGGGAGCTGAGGATATAGCTAAGGGATAGAGAGCATGCTTTGTATGAACAAGGCCCTGGGTTTAATCCCCACTATGCTCCTATACTCCATCCCACCCCCCCCTAAGAAAACCTTCATTCTCACAGGGTATTTACCTTGGAAAAACTGAATTTCTGTGCCATCTGCCCAGAGCTTTTCTCACTTAACCGGCCAAGGATGCTTTGAGGATCTTTAAATAGGATGGTCTGTGAATCCAGAACATGGACACAGCCCTACAACACATACCCACAAGAAATCAGAGCAATGGCATTTTGCTTTTTTAATGAAAGTAAAATCCAATTAAATTCAATACAAACCTCAGACTCATGTTCTTTTTCTGACTGTGTGAATGGTCTTATTCGAAGACAAACCTGAAGATTACCTTTAGATTCCAAACTGTTTGCCTAAAGGAAAACAAAATAACTGTATTTTTAAAGTATTCCAAACTGCCTAAAGGAGAACAAATAACTATTTTAAAAGTAGGGAACATAGCTTTTCTGAGATCATCTTTTTTTTTTTTTTAGCATATTGATAGTTACATAATAATCTGAGGTTATACAGTTTCCAAGCAAATAGTCACTATTTTGCTTTTAACATTTTTATATTAAATGTTATTACTTTTTATTTATATAAGACACAACGAATCTATGGGGGGTGGGTGCTGGGGAATCAAACCCAGTGCCTTGTGCATGCAAGGCAAGCACTCCAACTGAGCTATATCCCCAGCCCTCAACAAATCTATTTTTAAGAAAACAAATATATCACAAAAGATTCACTCTCTTCTACCTCCTTTAGTATTGTTTGCAAAAGATCTTTTCTTCATAAAACCCTAATCTTTATGTCTAATAAAAAGACTCTAAGTCATTGAAAATAGAACCCTAGAATAATCACAAGTAATCAGAATATTCTATTAACATAAATGCTGAATTCCATCACACATTCAGAATTTTTTTACTATGTAATATTCCTTTTGTTTTCCTTAAGGAAGAAATGAGCTTACTTCATTTTCAAAAATAATTTAAAAGAAATGTCTTTAAAAGGACATTTAAAATTTAAAAATGACATCCTTTTTAAAAAAGAAAAATAATCACTTGAAAAACAAAACTTACCAAAATAGATACAAAAACTAGAAAATCAAAATAACCCTAAATGTATTGAAGAAATGTATCCATTATCAAACAAAATAATTGTCCCCCCGCCACACACACAAATCTCTAGACCTTAATAGTTAACTGATAAATTATCTCAAACATTAAGGAAATAATCATACAAATTATACATAAACTTTCTAAGAAAATACAGGAAAAAAACCTCACCTAATTTTGAGTTTGACATATCCTGATACCATAATCTGATAAGGATATCTTCAGAAAAAAATTACAGAATGTACCATATTAAGATAGATGCAGCCAAGCGCAGTGGCTTGTAATCCCACCGACTTGGGAGGCTGAGGCAGGAGGATCATGAGTTCAAAGCCAGCCTCAGGAAACGTGAGGTTCTAAGCAACTCAGTGAGACCCTATCTCTAAATAAAATACAAAAAAGGGTTGGGGATGTGGCTCAATGGTCAAATGCAAAATTTCCCTAACAAGATGTTAGCCAGTACATAAAACATGATAATACATTATATCCAAGAATAGTTTATCTTAGGAATATAATGTCAGTTTAAGCATTTAAAAATCAATTAGGACAATTTACCATGTTAAGAAAATGAGAAATTTTATAGATATAAAAAGCACATGAAAAAATTCAACATCCAAGAAGCATATAAGTCTCAACAAAGTGGAAGAGAAGGAAACTTACCCTAATAAAGGGCACTTAGAAAAAATCTACAGCTATCATACTTGTAAAAGACTGAATCTAAGATGAGTAATAAGACAAAGGATTTCTACTTCATCACTTCCATTTCACACTGTACTAGAATAGTTCTAGCTAGTGTTACCAGTGAAAATAAATAAGAAAGAAAACACACCCAACCTGGGAGACAAGAAATAAAATTGTTTACTCATAGACATGAACATCTGCCTACAAAATCTGACAAATAAAAAGCTACTAGAACAATTAAATGAGTTTAACAATGCAGCAAGACACAAATCAATATGCAAAATCAAATGTTTTTCTATCTAAACTGGGTAGAATTAGAAATTGATATTAAGAAAGCAACACCATTCACAATAGTATCAAAAGTTCCAAAATACTTATGGATAAATTGGAACAAGAAAGTAAAAGACCTGTACACTAAAAACTGCAAAACAATGATGAGAGAAATAAAGGAGACCAAACTAAATGAAGATACACCTTGCTCATTGTTTGGTTGACTCAATGTTGTTAAGATAGTTTCCTCGAAAAGTGATATACAGATTCAATGCAATCTCAATTAAGCTTTCTTTTGTTCAGCAAGCTTTTTTGAAGAAATAGACAAATTCGTCATTTTAAAATATAGAAATGAAAAGTATAGAGAAGAGCCCAAGAACTCTGATATATTAGAAATTTGGGGGCTAACCGTACCTGATTTCAAGATTTATTTCAAAACAATACTAATTAATTGACAGTTTCTTACAGGCAGAAAGAATTACTAGTAATATAGAAATACCTCAGAGACATTGCAGGTTCAGTTCCAGACCACCAAAATAAAGTAAATATCACAATAAAGTGACACAAATTTCCCATTTGTAAGTGTAATTATCAAAAAAATTAAATTTTAAAAATATTTTTTCCAATTTAATTTTTTTCCAAATGGTAACCAGGTTAGGGCGAGAGGGTACTTATTAGGTTGTTGAGACTTAACTTGAAAAGAAACTTTTATGTATTTCTTTTGGACTAAGTCTCCATGAAAAAGTTACTAACATACAAGGTTGCTTTAAACCTAGAAAGTCTGGTAATTTCTGTTCTAGTCACGCACACACATTTCCCCTGAATAATGATAATCAACATAATATTTATTTATTTGTACTTACCTCAGTGTTTGAAGCAACTAAGGAAAATTCATGAGAGAGATCAAGCTTAATGCCATCAAAATTTATTTCCGAAGGCCTTGTAACTGGGTCAGCACTAAAAACATAAGACGGTCTAGGCACTCCATCTTGATTCAAATTAGATTCCATTCTGCAAGAATACCAGTATCTTCTTTAGACAACTTTAGTAAATCAGCAAAAGTGTACAATACAACCAATTACTTCCCCACAAAAAGCTACATTTTACAGAAGGAAAACATTAAACTGTTTCATTTCTAGCAAGATAACCTATGGGAAAGACAAAGGACCAAATTATATCTTCAGATTCTGAATCAAATAATATTGAACACAGCAAACAACCCAGCCTATAGATAGATCCATCCAAAGAGATTTCTTGAATAATCTGTAGAATGAGAATATCAAAGTTTACTCTCTACCTAAAATCCTCTCCGAAATCAAATAGCAAAGAGATCATACAGTGAATTAAAATCTTTTGTTATTTTAAGTTATTTAGTGTCTTCTGTAGAATGTTACATATTTTTATTTTAGCACTTAAGAGTTAAACTCTGTTATCTGGAAATTTTATTTTCAGTCTAATTCTTGTAAGTGCACACAAAAAGTGAAATAATGTATGCCAATGTATTTAAAACAGTACCTGGCTTTGGGTTGTAGCTCAACCACACAGCACTTGCCTAACCAGCATGTGGTTCTGGGTTCCATCCCCAGGACCCAATAAATAAATAAATAAATAAATACATGCATACATACATATCAGGTATACCACAGGTCTTAAGCTGAATATGCATCAGTAAAGTATTACAACCGAATTAAATGTCAAATCACTAAAGTTAAAGGTAAACTTAAGGGAAACCTTAACTGAAAAAAATATCAACATTCAAATATTTACTAATATATACTAGTTGCGTTAATACCAAGGAGAAGGTGAGGCCTCTGTTCTGTGATAAGATTATAAAACATCCAGAACAGTGAATCACAAACTAGGGTTCCTAGCCGAAAAGGATAGTAATGGGCATCCACAGCTGTTTACTTCTACTTAGAACACTGGAGCCTTAGTTTTAAAGCCCTTCAGGGAGCACACACTGCTCCATCCGTGGCTGAAGTAGCCCGGAAGCAGAATCACTTCAGAGCGCAGGCAGGCACAACTTCACTGGGAAGCACTCTCGCTGCTGGCAGGAAATTACCAGTTTACCGGCATTTCTGCCAAAAGTTTTCAGGAGCCCAACTCAAATTTGTACTCATCCATTTACTTTAAATAAAGCCCAAATAAGCATTTTTTTTTTTTTTTAAGCTACGTACACCCATCTGGTATGGCACCGTCAGCTAACTCCAGAGAGATCCTGTCACCTGCATAACAAATTACTCACTTCAGGGATTCGGGAAAGTTGGTTTGACAAGAGGCCTGTTCCTCAACAACAGAAACAACTACAATAACAAAACAAAACAAAACAAATACTAATTGCAAAGAAGTAGTATCAATTTACTATGTGCCAGCAACGTTTCTAACAACTTTACACACAATCATTCAATCTTAACAACGGCCCTAAGTAGACACTTTAATTACCTCCTCTTAACAGATTAGGAAAGTGGCCTTGCACCGCTCAGCTGAGACTAGGTCTAAACCCTAACCCACAAAGCGTGGCTCAGCCCTCGCCGCGCCCCACAGCTCCGCAACCAGTGCCTGACTTAGGGGCGTCACGAGCCCCATCAGAAAAACTAAAAATGCTACAGCCGTTTCCCCGCAGCTACGCTTACAGTCGCCCACCGCCTCCTCGGCTCCCCCACCAGGGTCACCTTCTCACCTAGAACAGAGCCCAGACGCCCGAACCACGAGCAGCACAGCGATGTTTTGGTTTTCAAATTCAAACAATGGCGGCCAGAGCACCGCACGGAACGCTGGGAGTGGGCGGGACCTCCGCAACTCACTCGGGCGTGCAGCTGGCCGCGCTGAGGGTTTTCCAGAGGCTCCCGGAAGAAGCTTTCAAATCTGGAGGCGGGACTTGGAACTCGAGGCGACCAATGGGCAGAGACCGGCTGGTGGGCGGCCTGGTACCCAGGATCTGACTTCCCCCGGGGCTCCTTGCGGCCGCGATAGGTTTCACTATCTCTTGGCTGGGATTTCATCCTTGAGACCAGAAAGACGTGGCGAAGGCCCGGAGGTGAGGCCTCTGTCGCCGCACTAATTACTTGCGTCTCCCCCAGGACGGGCCGAAGAATGGCGGGCTAGTTACCTCCGGGTCCTGTCCCCTCGGGGCCGGAAAAGACTCCTCTGGTCGGAATCAGGGGTCACTTCCCTAAGCGCACTAGCCTACCTGTAGACAGCGGCCCTGACGGACCAAACACATTTTATCCAGAACAGATTTTTATGAGCATTTTCTTTCTTTTATTTTTTAAATATATTTTTTGGCCTTTCTGAGAGTATAAATCAGCTACCGCTTCAAGGCGTTGTGCTGTTAGTCTTATCATAGGCATGGTCTTGGCAGTGTCCAAAATCTAAGTGCCAGTGCATCCTTATCTGCTTCTGTTAAAGTGATCCTCTTTATTTGAGCGTGGAGCTCTTTACTATTACAATTATATGACAACTATTTACTACTTAGGCTGTCTTCTAACTCTACTTGATTTTAAAGAAAAATAACTGCTAACATAAATTCAGCACTTTCTTGTCCCATCATGGTGCTAAGCTTATAAAATGGATTGTCTCACTGATCCTGAGAACCCTTCGAGGTAGGTACTGTTATCATCCCATTTTATAAATTCTGAGGAAACTTAAGTTCACAATGTTAAAGTAACGGGCTTAAAGGCAGACGGAGGGAAATTTAAAATTAAGCAGAAGGATTTCAGGACACAGACACATCCTTATATATGGTCTTATTTTCAACTATTTTACTTGCTTAAAAGCATTTAAAATAGTTTAATGAGCTTGCCATTTTCCTTCCATTATCATATTGTATTTACGTCTCCCATCACCTACCTTTTCCTTCACTTCCCATTGTCCTATTCAGTTTTCCTTCTTTCCCCACAAAATAGTCAAATTTGAGTTAAACCAGTTGAGCTTAAAGTAGAGAAGAGGATGCAGAACCAGGATGAAATATGAACAAATAAATGTAGATGTAAAATGGAAGAAAACAATGGAGATAAAGTAGAAACTTTTTTTCTGTCCACGCTGGAACTTAATTCTTTAATGGGCTCTACCTCTTATTTTCTATTGCTCCTTCAAGCAAGTCTATCTCTTGAATCCCTGCTTTCTGTTATATCACACAAGGCTTTTTGCTGGTTGTCACTGATTCCCAGCTCTTAAGCCCTCCTGTTGCTACATTTATTATTTGGGAAATATTTGTTTAAAATCTGCTCTATGCTAGAGGGTAGAGACAGTGGAGAAGGGAAACAGACAGTAACCCTCAAGGGACCTACATTCTAATGGGAGAAACAATCAAATCTGAATACAAATAATTGAGAAATTAACAGCTGTTTTGATTGATTAGAAGGAATGTTCTTAAAGCTATATGATTGTCACAGGGAAACCTGAGCAAATATTTCATCTGGATCTCCAAGGAACATTAGCAGTTAACTAAGTAAGAAAAAGAAATAAACATTCCAGGCACAGGGAAGGGAGGAACTGAAAATTCAGTGGATTTTCTGTCATCATATTCCAGATCCCAGCAGTGTTCCACAGTTGAATGTTTCATCCACACAATTAAATGTTTCAGCCTTAAAACACTCTTCATTTGGTGTTGAGTCACTACTCTCCTTTTGTGTTACTAACCTCACTAGCCATCTAAGTCTTCTTTTCAATCTCTTCTACCCAACCTTTAAATTACATGAATCCTCAGAACCTGAGGCCCTCTTTTGCTCTTCCACAGTTTTCCTCTTAGCAACCCTGTCAACCCAGGGATTTAAATAGCATCTCTATAGTGCTGACAGCTAAATTCCGTATCCTCCCCAGACCTCTCCTCAGAGATCCAACCAGACAGAAATACTCTAGGACTCACTTAGCATCTTTAATGGAATGTGCAACATATCCCTAACTTAACATGTTCAATGTGAGACTCTCAATTTTTTCACTACCAACTCCAAACCCTCTCCTCCCTAATCTCCATCTCAGTAAATGACAGCACCATGTATCTACCCAGTTACACAAAAACAAAAGAATTATCTTTGAGTCCTCATACTCATTTATCTTCCCATTGTGCAGAAGACCTCAGCCTATCACTGGACCCTCTGCTTTAGGTACTACACCTCCCCACATTACACAGTGCTACCAGACTAATCTCAAAATGCAAATGATCATATCACCCCCTTGCTTAAAGTGCTTCAATGACTTTTTAGAAATAAACATTATTTATATTGATAAGTGACAAAAAGAAAAAAAGACAAGCTATAAAAGAGTACAGTAGTCCCCTTTTTCCAGTTTTACAGAGTTAATTTCAGTCAAGAGACACAACATCAGAATGTCAGTAGTAACCTAGACATGAGGCCTGTCATTCACCTTACTTCATCTCTTCATGTAAGCATCGTATCATCTTGCATCATTACAAAAAGTGTGAGAATAGCACAATGTATTTTTTTGTGTGTGTGGTGCTGGGGATTAAACCCAGGGCCTTATGCACGCAAGGCAAGCACTCTACCAACTGAGCTATATTCCCAGCCCAGTACAATGTATTTTGAGAGAACAAACCACATTCACATAACTTTTATTACAGTATATTTTTATAATTGTCCTATTATTAGTTATTATTAAGCTCTTACTGTACCTAATTTATAAATTCAACCATATCTGGTATGTATGCATTATAGTACAAATGTATATATTTTGGTTTTCATCCATGGTTCCTGACTTATAACTCCCTCCCCGAGGCAAGCCATAAAAACTAGAATTTCTTTTCCCAACGTGGGTCTTAGACACCGTAATTTTCCATACCTTTCTGTCTTGGTGCTGGCCATAAAGAAATTCTCTGATTTACCCTGTCTGATGATAAGTCTTAAGACCTGTATTTCAGCAGGAGGAATGCCCAAAAGGAAGGAATGTTGGTCAGAGAAGCCAAGAAGAATTGGGACAGACCAACCTTGCTGGATTTTCCCTACTCTGTCTATTAGCATTAGATCATAATACCCTTTTTGTACAATCACATTTCTACACGGTTGTCCATGTTTTATGCCTACACAATGAAGACTTCATAAACACCTATAAGGAAAGGATTCAGACAGCTTCTAGACTACTGAACACATGGAAGCTTTCAGGAAGATGAATGAGATCTCATCTACCTGCCAGGAGGGTGGCACACCCCAATTCATGGAGTCAGAACTTCCTGAGTTTGGGAACCTTCCAGATCTCACCCAATGTTTCTTTTCATCTGGCTGGTTATTCATATACTTTAATATGTTCTTAATGATAAACTGGTAAATGTAAATACAATGTTTCCCTAAATTCTGTGAACTGCTTTAGCAAAATTCATCAAATCTGAGGAGGGAGTTGTGGAAATCCCAATTGTAAATGGTCAGTCAGAAGTTTCAGAAACCTAGACTTGTAACTGAATGAAATAGGGGGAGGTTTGTGGGACTGAGCCCTCAGCCTGTGGGATCTGATGCTATTCCTGTTTGATCATGTCAGAAATGAATTAGAGATTGTCCAGCTTGTGTCCATGGCAGTTATTTGCTTGCTTACTGGTGGTGAGAAATCCCTACACACTTTGGGATCACAGAAGTGGTCAATGTTTTGAGCACAAAGTAGAAGAAAAAGTTTGAGTTTATTTTTTCTACTTGGTATAAACAACAACAAATAATACATATTGGCTGAAGGGTTGATGGGAAACAAGACATTAACACTATTGCCAAAGAATGACCCTACAGATTATTTCTTAGTTATAAGTGGAAAAAACAGTTTTGCAATGAAGAGATTTATTAGATATAACTTAACCAAGTGAGGATATTTGTACAAGTAATGTTTAGCATGAATTTAATAAGGAAGCAATAAGAAAAAAAAAAGAAAGAAAGAAAAAACAATGTAGACCATCATATACACAACAATTATAGGCTCTTCAAAATGTCATGACATGAAGAACAAGGTGGAAGATTGCTTCAGTTAGGAGAAATCTAACTGAAACTTGTGACTCTGGATTGGTTCACATATCTTTTAAAAAAGTAATTGCAAAATGTATTTCATGGACAATTGGGGAAATTTAAATATGGACTACATATTACATGGTATTGGATCAGTTTTAATTTATGTGTGACAATGAATTTGGAATTATGTGGAAGAATGGCTTTTTTTTTTTTTTTAATGTACTTGTTGATTTATTTAGCAACAAAGAGTCATAGTATCTACAGCTTGCTTTCAAAAGATCTGACAAAAGCCAGGGTAAGTGATGCTCATCTATTAGTGACTCAGGAGGCCAAGGCAGTAGGATTGTAAATTAAAGGCCAGCTTTAGCAACTTGATGAGACCCTGTCTCAAAATTTAAAAATAAAGCCAGGCGTGGTGGCACACGCCTATAATCCCAGCACTTGGGAGTCTGAGGCAGGAGGATCACTAGTTCAAAGCCAGCCTCAGCAATGGTGAGGCACTTAGCAACTCAGTGAGATCATGTCTCTAATAAAATACAAAAAAGGGCTGGGGACGTGGCCCAGTGGTCAAGTGCCCCTGAGTTCAATCCCCAGTACCAAAAAATAAATAAATAAATAAAATAAAAGCTGGTGAGGTACCTTAATTGGAAAGTGCCCCTAGGTTCAATCCCCAACACCAAAAATAAAGAAGAAAAAAAGAAAAAAGATTTGACAAAAAAATTAACACAAAAACAAAATAGAAAGCAAATGTGGCAAAATATTAACTGATAAAAAATATTAATTGATGAATCTAGGTGAAAAGTATAATACTGAAGATTGTGTCGATCTTTTAACTTTAACTTTGAGATTTTCAAATAAGAAAAGAAGGGGATAAAATTCTAATCTTTACATGGCCTACCAAGCCCTGCACAGACATCTACCACCTTCACTCCCTTCTTACTTTATGTAGCAAATTGATTTTCTCTGTGTACTTCAAAGACTGTTCTTTCCAGCATGCAGAACCTTTGCAAGTGTTGTTCTCTGTACCTGAATTCTCTCTTCCCCATTCATTAGACGGCTCACTTCTCTTCCTCCTTTGGATTGCATGTAAAATACTACCTTCTTAGAGAAGACTTTCCTGACTGCTTTATCTCAAGAGGGCCTTTTTTGTTGTTTGCAGGTTTTTACCTATTACAACTAACAGTTACTGTATTCACTTATTGTTACTATTCTATCTCCTTCACCTAAAGTGTAAGTTCTGTGAATATAAGAACTGCATTTCTCTCAGCCACTGGTGTATCCTTAGTGACTCTGTAAATACATACCAAGCAAATATTTGTTAATCAGTGAGTGAAGGCTAATGTGGACACTAAGAAGAATGGTAAGGAGTGAATTTGAAGGGGTAAGCTAAGAATAGATCCAGTCAGCCAACTTACTCTTTGGATTTTATAAAATGCTACTGAACTATGTAATGATGAGCACAGTACAATCCAGTCTGCATCTCTCTTTTTAAAAAAGGTTAATCTCCCAGATGAGAATAGAGGCAGTCAAGGAGGATGCTGTTGAACCAGTTAGACGGCTTTTGCTGTCATCCCAGCAAGAGATGATGATAATGATGATAATATGGACGTGGGAAATGGCAGAGAAGATGCAAAACAGAGGACAGATTTCAGAGGTATTCTTTGCTGCATTTTCCATTTCAGCACCAACCACTAGTTTTTGCCTTACAGAAACAAAGCGCATGTGGCCAAAAAGTTTTGTTTTTTTTTTTTTTTTTTTTTTTTTTTTTGACAAAAATAAAACACAAAAAAACAAAATAGAAAACAAATGTGGTAGCCAGGAATGTTGACTCACATCTATAATCCCAGTGATTAGGGAGACTGAGGCAGGAAAATCTCAAGTTCAAAGCCAGCCTCAGCAACTTGGTGAGACCCTATCTCAAAAAATTTTTTTAAAAAAGGACTGGAATATATCTCAGTGGTAGAGTACCCCTAGTTTCAATCCCCAATACTGCCTTAAAGGAATAAAATAAAATAAATGTGGCAAAATATTAATAATTGGTGAATCAAAGTGAAATGAATAATGGTGTATATTATGTCAATCTTTCAACTTTTTAAAATAACTTTGATATATCTTCTAAAACAAGAAGAGAAGATTCCTATTCCAGAGAATTCTTTTTGTGGCCTTGAAGTAAACATTAGCATAAAAAGAAAATATTAGTAAATTACGTCAAGCTGATTTTCTAGCCTGGTCATAGCTTCTTCTGGTAATAAAGGCATACCTTGGTGATATTGTGGGTTCAGTTCCAGATGATCACAATTAAGTGAATTTTACCTTAAAGCAAGTCACAAGTCTTTTGGTTTCCCAATGCATATAAAAGTTATGTTTAGGGGCTGGTGTTGTGGCTCAGTGGTAGAGCACTCACCTAGCATGTGTGAGGTACTGGGTTCAATACTCAGCACCACATAAAAATAAATAAAGGTATTGTGTCCACCTGAAAAACTAAAATATATATTTTAAAAAAATTATGTTTAGGTCAGGCACCATGGCCCACACCTAGCAAATTAGTGAGGCCCTAAGCAATTTAGTGAGACCCTGTCTCAAAATATATACAAACAGGACTAGGATGTAGTTCAGTGGTAAAGTACCCCTGGGTTCAATCCTCATTACAGAAAGGAAAAAAAGTTATGTTTTTACGGTTGTGTAGTGTAGTAAGTATGCAATAGCATTTTATCTTTTTTAAAATGTACATGCCTTAATTTAAAAATACATTATTTTAAAAAATGCCAACAATCATCTGAGCATTCAACCAATTGTAATTTTTTTGCTGGTGGAGGATCTTGGAGTTGATGACTGCTGATTAATCAGGGTGGTGGTTGCTAAATGGAGTGGTTGTGGCAATTTGTTAAAATAAAACATCAATGAATTTTGCCACATCAATTGACTCTTCCTTTCACAAAAGATTTCTTTAAAGCATGAAATGTTTAGTAGCATTTTACCCATAGCAGAACTTCTTTTAAAACTAAATTTATGTAATATTCTAATTCCTTTGTTGTCATTTCAACAATGTTCACAGCTTCTGTACCAGGAGCAAATTTCATCTCAAGAATGAAATTGTTTGCGCATCCATAAGAAAAAATTTCTCGTCTCTTAAAGTTTTATTGTAGCCAGGCACAGTGGTGCACTCCTGTAATCCCAGCAATTCAGGAGGATATGGCAGGAGGATCACAGGTATATAAGGCCAGCCTCAGCACTGTAGCAAGTGCCTGTCTCAAATTTAAAAATAAAAGCACTAGGAATGTAGCTCAGTGGTAAAGCATCTCTGAATTCAATCCCCAGTACCAAAAAAAATAAAATAAAGTTTTATCATAGGATTATAACAATTCAACCACATCCTCAGGCTCCACTTCTGTTTCTCTTGCTATTTCTACTACATCTGTAAGTCACTTCCTCCACTGAAGTCTTGAACCCTTCAAAGTCATTCATAAAGTTTGGAGTCTACTCCTTCCAAGTTAAGGTTGATATTTGGACCTCCCATGAATCAGAAATGTTCCTTTTTTACTTTTTCCAGCCCTGAGTTTTGGACCAAGACCTTGCATATGCTAGCCAAGTGCTCTGCTATTGAGCTTCATTCCCAGCCCTTTTTTATTTTATTTTGAGTTAGGGTATTGCTAAGTTACCCAGACTGGTCTCAAACTCGCAATCCTCTTACCGCAGTCTCCCAAGTAGCTGGGATTTTAAGCATGTGCCACCATGCCCAACATGGATGTTCTTAATGGTAACTAGAATAATTAATCCTTTCCCGAAGGTTTTCAATTTATTTTGCCCATATCATCAGAGAAATCTCTATCTATGGCAACTGTAGCCTTACAAAATACATTTCTTAAGTAGTAAGACTTCACATATGAGATATTCTTTCATCCATGGGCTGCAGAATGAATGTTGTATAAGCAGACATGAAAACAATAATCCCGTATATCTCCAATAGAGCTCTTGAGTGATCAGGTACTGTGGAAAGGGACTTTAAAATTTTTTTTTTTAATCTCTTCCTTCCTTTCTGGAAAGGTGTTTTTTAGTTGGTTGGTTGGTTGGTTGATATTGGGAGATGGGTATGTATGTATATGTGTGTTGTTGTTTTTGCTGTAAGTCTCAACAGTGGGCTTAAAATACTTAGTAAACCAGGTTGTAAATGGATGTACTATCATCTAGACTTTATTATTCTATTAATAGCAACCAGGCAGAGTAGACTTAGTCTAATTCTTAAGGTCACTAGGATTCTTAGAATGACAGTTGAGTATTGGCTTCAACTTAAATTAAGCAGCTGCATTAGTCCCTAACAAGTGAGCCAGCATGTCCTTTGAAGCCTTGAAGCAAGTCATTGACGTCTCTTTAGCTATAAAAGTCCTAGATGGCATCTTCCAAGGTAAAGGCTATGTTTACATTGAGAATTTTATCATTTAGTGTAATTCCCTTCAGCTATGATCTTCGCTAGATTTTCTGGATAACTTGCTACAGCTTTAACATCAGCACTTGCTATTTTACTTTGCACTTTTACTTTGTGGATACAGCATCTTTCCTTAAACCTCACAAGCCAGCTTCTGCTAGCTTTAAACTCCCCTGCAGCTTCCTTGACTCCCTAAGACTTCATAGAATTGGAAAGAGGGCCTGGCTCTGGATTAGGCTTCGATTTTAAGGGAATGTTATAGTTGGTTGATCTTCTATCCATACCATTAAACCTTTCTTAATATCTGCAATGAGACTGTTTCACTTTCTTATCATTTGTATGTTATTGAGAAGGCTGAGACAGGAAGGTCAAGACCAGCCTCAGCAACTTATTTTTTTAAAAAAATTGTGTGTTGGGGGGAGTTAGAAACGCACCTTGGTCACAGAATGCTTACCTAGCATGTTAGTATGTGTGAGGCCCTTAGCTTAATACCAGGATTAAAAAAAATTGCATCTCTATTTTAATTTTCTCAGGATGGTGCAGAACTAGTACTATTCACATGCACAGGAAAGAAGTTAATACATTAACTTCTCAAGACTGAGTGTTATCATTGGTTGATCTTCTATCCATACCACTAAACCTTTTCTCATATCCGCAATGAGGCTATTTCACTTTCTTATCATTTGTATGTTCACTAGAGTAACACTAATAATTTCCTTCAAGAACTTTTCCTTTGCATTTCACAAGTTAGCTAACTGGAGGAGGAGGCTGTTGCTGCCTGAAGCGCTTGAAGCAACGGAGCCGCGGGAAGAACTTCAGAAGCAAACTGGAGACAAACAGCTTTTTATTCTGATAACTTTTCTCTCTGGTTCTAATAACGACTAACACACGCCAAAAACACACCCTAAAATGGCGCTGACTCGATCAGCAATTTCGGCCAAGTCACTCGAGATCACGCAACAATCCCGTGAGACTACGGGTGGCGACAAAGGCCAAATCTCCACGGCTCATAGTCAACCGCAATTCAAGCCAATCCCCAAACAGGGCTCCTGCATTTCCCCCTTTTTGTTTTAAAAGAGGTAATGCTCTAGGACGTCTATGTGCAACCAACATTCTTACCCGTCATCGGATAATCAAGGCTGTGCCCTTGACTCCTGTCTTAGGTTGATATGTCGGCCACATGAGACTGTCCCGTGCGACTGTGCCTGTCTTAGGTTGTCCCCCTCTGGGGATCTTACCCGTCATTGGCTAACCAGCCATCCAATGGAGCCCTTTAGGATCGACTATATATGATGACTAACAGCCGTCCAAATTGTGAGGAGATGTTGCGGCTTTAAGGCAACAAGCCTTTTGGTGATGAGCCAAATTGCATAGCATATCAAATTGTTTAAACAAATCAGCTGCCCTAAGTTCCATCAAGTAACACACTGAATTCTCTAGACAAATACCCGCAAGGCATTGTCCCGTAAAGTCCCAAACAATGAAAGATCAAAATGTCCATTTGTTATAACATGTTGATGTAGGAGGCCCCATGCATGTAGAGCAGAGGCCACACTGTTGGTGAGGTTGTTTGATGTTTGAGCAGCAGACGTCTTTTTTATGTTTAGACAATGCCACCGGCAAATCTTCAGGGCCCGCTACCTAGAAACTCAAGCATCAATTATTAAAGGAAAGGCAGTGCTATTGCAGCACTGAGTCAAGAGGCGAGTTGTCAAACTACAAAATAGAATAATTAGATTAGAAAATTAAAGTTGATTTTTGTTCACATACATCGCTGGTTGAGCTTTTACAAACATAAGTTGGAAAAATGTCATATTTAGAACAAAACAAAGAAAGACTGAGGGTAATTACTGCATTAAAGATAGATTAAAGAAAAGGTAAAGGCACTTGAGAGAAATAATTTGTTAGCTGGAACCCTTGAGTCTCTGTATACAGAGCAATTTTTTACCTGTTGAGATAATTGAAATTAATGAGCTATTAAACAAATGAAGTTAATAACAAATAAACAATCTTAAGTCAAAACACCAAAATATCAGGTTATATAGCACTAGTCATATTTGTTTGCTAAAGAGAAGTCCCAGGGACACCTATAAATCAAAATTGAAAGTACCTTCATTTATAAAATTATTTACCTAAAATGAATACTCTTAACCTAAAATGAATTAAAGTTATTTGGATCCATATATATATATATTTTCTTTTTCATAAGCCCTTTGTTCTTTGTGACGTCACACTGGACAGACGAACAAGCATACAAACATATATTTGTGACGTCACATTAACATGAAATGTAGACAAAGGTACAGACATAAAGACATGTATAAAAAGAAAAAAGAAAAAAAAAAAAACAATTGTGTGCACACTAAAGAGAGATCTCCTTGTCCCGGCCGGGGAGAAATGACACTTAAGTTGTGAAATATTTTGAAAGACTCTTTTGAGGGAATCATTCTGTACCTTCATCTTGGTCCTCTTGATTTTGTACCTTTTTTATTAATCTTGATTCTTCAATAACTTCATCTTGATCATTTTGATGTGGTACCTGTTTTATTAATCTAGATGGTATCCATATTTGGAGAGGATTCGTCTTTTGGAAAAACACAAACAGATCCTCTTCCCCAAATTAATACTGGATCTGGACCCTTCCATGTACCTGAAAGAACATCCTTCCAGTAAACCAAAGGTTTATGTTGTTGGTGTGGATTCCAATGTCTGTCTCCAGCAGAATAACCATTAGAGTCTAAAGTTAGAAAATTTAAGGTAAACAGGGCAACTGCCAATCTGTCCTTAGGACTTTTCCAATTTCCTTCTTTTTGTTTTAATAACATAATTTTCAGTGTTCGGTTTGCTCTTTCAATAATGCCCTGACCCTGAGGATTGTATGGGATGCCTGTTTTTATGGGATATATTGAATTTTGCGCAAAACTGCTTGAAAGATGAGGACGTATATGCGGGGCCATTATCTGTTTTAAGCATTTTGGGGATGCCCAATGCAGCAAAAGCTTGCAAACAATGAGATGTAACATCTTTAACTTTTTCTCCAGAATGTAAGGAAGCAAAAATCATGCCTGAGCATGTATCTATAGTCACATGAATAAATCGCAATTTTCCAAAACTTGGCTCATGAGTAACATCCATCTGCCACAAATGATTGGGCATTAATCCTCTAGGGTTAACTCCGAAATGAGGATTGGGCAAATGTGTCATACAAGATTTACAATCTTTTACAATTGTTCTGGCTTGCTCCTTTGTGATTTTAAACCTACGTTGCAAGGTGGTGCTGTTGACATGAAACTGGGAATGAAATAAAGTAGCTTGTTGTAGCGCTGAAAGTATAAATACTGTTTTTGTAAGTTCATCAGCCTTTTGATTACCTTCATGGAGGGGACCAGGCAAATTAGTATGTGCTCTAATATGGCCTACAAATAGAGGTTCTTTTCTTGCCCACAAAAGTTTTTGTATTTGATAAAACAATTTAAAGGCTGGAGTATGAGGTGCTATTGGTCCTGCTAACTCTAATTTTGGGACGGCTTGTACAATATAGTGGCTATCTGAAAAAATGTTTACGGGCTGGTCCCTAAAATTTTCCAGAGCTCTTACCACAGCTTCCAGTTCCACTAGTTGAGCTGATTTGTGTGCAGTTATGTAAGTCATATTTTCTTTTTTAGTGACTACTGTAGCAGTACCATTTGAGGACCCATCTGTAAATACATTAAATGCCTTAGGAATAGGTTGATTTTTTATTACCTGTGGAAATATAATAGGATGATTAATACAAAAAGATAATATAGGGGACTTAGGAAGATGATTATCAAAATTTGCAGAAGTAGAGCATTTAGCTATAGCCCAATCATTATCATTGAAGCATAAGTATTCAATCTGTGATGATGAATAGGGAGTAATAATAGTAGCAGGGTGAATGCCAAATATTTTAGTAGAAGTCTTAAGTCCTTGAAGAATAAGTTTAGCCACCATGGAGGTATAAGATTCAATTATACTTTTAGGAGAGACGGGCAAATGTATCCATAATAAAGGCCCTTGTTGCCAAAATACTCCTGTGGGTGTATATTGTGAAGAAATAATAATCAACATCAGCGGTTGAGTTAAATCAAATCTATCACAATGAGCTCCTTCGATGGCTTTTTCTACTAACTTTAAAGCTTTCCTAGCATCAGGAGTCAATGTTCGTGGTGAAGATGGATCAGGATCTCCACGAAGGATGTCAAATAAAGGTTTTAGTTGGCCAGTAGTGAGATTTAGTGTAGGGCGAAGCCAATTAATGTCTCCCAGTAGTTTTTGGAAATCATTGAGGGTGGTCAGATGTTCTTTATTTATTAAAATTTTTTGGGGTCTAACAAAAGTATCCATGATTTTAAATCCTAAATATAATATGGGAGATCTGGTTTGAACTTTTTCTTCTGCTATATATAATCCATATTTTTTTAAATTTTCTACCACATCACTGAATATATTAAATAAGATTTTTTGATTAGGGTGGGCCAATAAAATATCATCCATGTAATGTAGACACATGAGGTTTGGATATTTATTTTTAATGGGTTGGATAGCCTTGTCCACATATATTTGGCATATGGTGGGGCTATTAGCCATTCCCTGTGGTAAAACCTTCCATTGATATCTCTGATCAGGGCCATTATTGTTCATAGAAGGAACGGAAAAAGCAAACCTGGGGGCATCCAGAGGATGTAGGGGAATAGAAAAGAAGCAATCCTTTATATCAAGAGTAATAAGATGGAAATTTTTTGGAATAGCTACGGGACTAGGAAGTCCAGGTTGAGTAGGCCCCATAACTTGCATGGTTTTATTGATTTGTCTAAGATCATGTAACAATCGCCATTTTCCTGACTTTTTCTTGATCACAAATATGGGGGAATTCCAGGGAGAGGTGGAAGGTTCTATATGACCTGCTTCTAATTGTTCCTGAACTAATTGGTGGGCCGCTTGTAATTTCTCTTTAGATAGGGGCCACTGAGGGACCCCACACTGGCTTATCAGAAAGCCATGGTATTTTTAAAATTATTTTCTCAGTGGCCCCAAAGAAAAATGTCTTTTTCCTTTATGACAATGATTACTTTTAGGGTTGAGATTACTCTGTACTTTTTGATAATGAGTTCTTTTATGGTTAAGATTACCCTGTAGGTTTTCACATTTAACATCTGCAGGCTTGGTTGCAAGGTGTACTCCCATTTGTTGCAAAATATCTCTTCCCCATAAAGTAACCGGTAGATTAGGTAAAACATAAGGCTGAAATGTTCCTTTATGGCCTTCATCATCCTCCCATTTTAAAATTACTGCACTTTTATCTGGGAGGTTATTATATCCCAAGCCTCTTAAACTGGTTGAAGCTTTTTGCAGAGGCCAGTGCTTGGGCCATTGGCGTAAATTAATAATGGAAGAGTCAGCTCCAGTATCTATTAATCCCTCCATTTCTATTCCTTGGATTTTTATTTTACACATAGGCCTCCTTGAACAGTCTCGAACCCAGCAAGCCATGGGACTTGAGTCAGTGGAACAAAATCCTCTATTGTTCCCTTCTTGAGGCATACCCATTTTAAATGAATTATGTAAATTGGGAAGGAGAAGCAACTGAGCAATTCTATCTCCTTGATTAACAGAACTTACACTTTGGGGTGAGCTAAGCATTATTTTTTATTTCCCCTTTGTAGTCTGAGTTTATTACACCTGGGGTCACTTGCAAACCTAATAAGCTTTTAGGACTACGCCCGATAATAAGTCCTACAGTCCCTGAGGGAAGAGGTCCCCTGACTCCTGTGGGAATCAGTTGAACCCCCATTTCAGGTGTTAACACTATTCGGGCGGTGGAACAGAGGTCTAATCCTGCATTTCCTCTTGTTCCTCTGGCGAGGGAGTGGATGGGTAGTAGGGATTGTGTCGGGGAAGCATCTGAGTGGATGCTTGAGGATACTCCTTCTGCAATGCCCCGTACATTTGTGGGCCCCGGGGTACTGGGCCCCGTGCCCCGTTTTTTGAATTCCTGAACAAAGGATTTCCATGGATGTCAAATTTGAATAGCATTTATTGGCCCAATGATTTCCCTTTTTACACCTGGGGCAGCGGCCTGGGGCACGGTATGAGCTTGATCTTATTTCTCTTTTGGGATTTTGCCTAGAATTGCCTGATTGATTATGATAATTTTGCCTGGAATATCCTGATTGATTATAATGTCTACGTTTAGCCTTTGTGAAATTTCGAGAGGAAGCACCTCTCATTGAGGCTGCAATCACATTTCCTGTGACAAAAGCGCCATTTATATCTTTACATAGTTGTATATATACGGAAAGATCCTTTTTAGTTCTCCATGGCCTGATGGCTGCTTGGCACCATTTATTTGCATTTTCATAAGCTAATTGAACAACTAAAGGCATAGCTTGGTCAACATCTGCAAACACACTACCTGCAGTTCTCAAAAGTCGATCAGCAAAGTCGGCATACGGCTCATTAGGTCCTTGAATCACTTTTGACAAGCTACCTTGTAGATCCCCAGGTCCTTGTACAGTTTTCCATGCCTCTAAGGCAGCTGCATTTATCTGAGCATATATATCTGAGTCATAATCTGTTTGAGCCTGTAAGTCTGCGAATTGCCCTTCTCCTGTGAGCATGTCTATATTATAGTTTTCAAACCCTGCAGCCGCGTTTCTTTTAGCCGTTTCTATACAAAGTTCTTGGAATTGCGATCGCCAAACCAAGAATTGCCCCCGCTTAATGTTGCTTTACATAGACTTTTCCAGTCTGAGGGGGTTAAGCTAAAGGTGTTAAGGGACTCCAGCATACTCAACGTGAAAGGAGCTTGGGGCCCATAAGTCATTACTGCCTCTTTGAGATTTTTTATAGTTTTGAAATCTACTGACTGATGGACACTCTTTCCATTTTTCTTTTCAAATGCTGGCGGTTCCCAATGTATCTGTGAGTTGTCCTCGAGGGCGCATAAGCGATCAGAAAGACTTTTTATTTCTGTTTCTAGGGTATGCAAATGCCTAGTAATACCCTTCATATTTTCTGTAATGGATTCCACCCATGGGGGAGTAGTCACTTCCACAAGTGACTCCTCTGCCTGACGGACCTTTTTCTCGGTCTTTTTAAATTTCTTTTTCCTCATTTTCTCAGGATCACTTTTACTAGATTCCTCACCACTGCTAATTTCACTGACAGCAATATCCTGAGGCCCAGGTTCCAGTGAGAGCAAGTATCCTTCAGCTTTCGCCAATAACTTCCGAATAGCTTTAATAGCTTGGATTTTTGTCATTTTTGGGTCTCTTCTAATACTCTCTTTACTGGTCTCAGTTGGCCCAGTGGAATCTACACTTTTTTGATCACTTTCACTTTTGTCTATATACTCCTCACTGAGAACAGAGTCAGGTATATCAAGGAGTCTTTGCATAGCCTCTATCACTTGGGATTCAGTTATATTCGAACCCATCTTTAGAGACCTTTCAGTTCTTACCTGTCCGCTCCGAAGTTCCCCGTACGGGCCGCCACCTGTTGCTGCCTGAAGCGCTTGAAGCAACGGAGCCGCGGGGAAGAACTTCAGAAGCAAACTGGAGACAAACAGCTTTTTATTCTGATAACTTTTCTCTCTGGTTCTAATAACGACTAACACACGCCAAAAAACACACCCTAAAATGGCGCTGACTCGATCAGCAATTTCGGCCAAGTCACTCGAGATCACGCAACAATCCCCGTGAGACTACGGGTGGCGACAAAGGCCAAATCTCCACGGCTCATAGTCAACCGCAATTCAAGCCAATCCCCAAACAGGGCTCCTGCAGGAGGCTTAGCTTTTGGTTGAAGGGTGAAAGATGTGTAACTCTTCCTTTCACTTGAACAGTGAGAGGCCATTGTTAGTTGGCCTAACTTCAGTGTTTTTTGTCTCTTAGAGAATGGGGAATCCTGAGGAGAGGGCAAAAGGAAACAACCTGTCAGTGGGGCAGTCAGAATACACACATTTCAGTTAAACTCACCCATTTAGGAAAGACTTGTGGTGTCCAAAACAGTTAAATAGTAACATTAAAGATCACTGATCAGATCACCTTACAACAGATACAATAATAATAAAAATTTTGAAATAGTGGGAAAAGGAAGAAACTGGGGCATAGAGCTATTAAGGAATAGTAAAAAGTATCTTCCTCATAGAGGTGTTGGAAAGATTAAACTAATAAACCTGATTGACACAGCATTGCTATAAACCTTCAATTTGTGAAAATGCAGTGACTGTGAAGAACAATAATGCAGAGCATAATAAAATGATGTATACTTGTAAAAGCTAACTTTCTGTGTGACTAAGCAACTTATACTCGTTTTAATCCTAATAGTAAATGCATGAGAAAATTCATTATTATTATCCCCACTTGACAAAGGAAGAAACTGGGGCATAGAGCTATTAAGGAATAGTAAAAAGTATCTTCCTCATAGAGGTGTTGGAAAGATTAAATCAGGTAATAGAGTACTTATAAAAGTATCTGATACTTATTTAAAAATAATGTGATTAAACTTATTTAAATAGTAAACAGTAGAATTGGAATCCAGGTAGTCTCCAGTGTCTGTAAAATTTACCCCCTCATTCTACTGCCTCTCAAAGTTTGAATCCAATACCCCTGGGATTCTGTCAAGAGAAGACTGAGTACTTCTGCTACAGAGTACCTTCAATAAAGCAATTCATTTTACATCCCTCAAATTACTGAGTATATATTCATCACAAATGTTTGAAGAAATTTATCAAGTATTCACTATTTGCTAGATGTCTTTACCCCTAAGTATCCTTTAGTCTAAAGCAGCCTTTCTCAATCTAGTGTTTCAGGAAAGAACTACTCTGTAATGCCTTAATGAATCCATTGTGTATAGTGTATTAACTTCTTTTCTGTGCATGTAGAATAGTACTAGTTCTGCACCATCTTGAGATAACTAAAAATTAGAGATGCGATTTTTTGATTGTTTGTTTGTTTAATCCTGGGTATTAAACTAAGGGCTTCATGCATACTAACATGCTAGGTAAGCATTCTGTGACCAAGCTACATTCCTAACTGCACACCCCTCCCCGCCCACCTTTTTTTATTTTTTTAATAAGTTGCTGAGGCTGGTCTTGATCTTCATGTCTCAGCCTCCTCAATAATTGGGATTACAAGCATGTGCCACCATATCTAGCTACCACACAGGGTTTTATTATGTCCTGTGGCCATATGATGAAATCTACACACAACTTCAAAATAATATGACAAATGTTATAGAAGTGTATAAGGAGTACTTGGAGCCGAGTGAATATAGCTTAGGAGTAGTGACTCTGTAAAGTCAGACATACGTTTGAATATAAGCTTAACCAGTTACAGGGAGTAGTCCCAGGAAGGATATGAAACTTATTCAAGTCTCATAAAGTTCTTGTGAGTATTAAAATAGAATATGTGAGTTATTCAGTATAATCCTGATACATAATAGGTTTCATAGTGGTGGTTGATTTTACTAAATTACTAAGAATGTAAGCTCAAAAGAGTATCTGTCTTAGATTACTAAAACCCTGACACCTAAAGCAGTGTTATTGCACATGGCAGGCATCAATAAATATTTCTTTATTTAATAAATGACACCTGCCAACCAAGCTCTGTGGCACACACCTGTAATCCCAGAGACTCAAGAGGCTGAGGCAGGAGGATCAGGAGTTCAAACCCAGCCTCAGCAACTTAGCAAGGCCCTAAGCAACTCAGCAAGATCCTATCTATAATAAAAATATGAAAAAGGACTCAGAGATATGGCTCACTGGTTAAGCTCCTCTGAGTTCAATGCCTGGTACCAAAAATAAATTAAATTTTAAAAATGATAGGGAAGATTTTTTAAGTTTTTTGTAGACTAAAATGAATAATAGGACTTCCCAGTGAATTGCAGGGAGAGACCATTCCAAGCAGTGGAAAGACATGAAACAGTGAGAGAAAAGACACGAGCTCACAAAAGCTTCCAAAAACTATAAATACATACACATACATATTTAAATATGACTGTAAGTATAGCTTAAGTGGATAATGGTAAAAGATGAAAAAAGAGCAGGACCAGATTATAAAGATCTCTGTATAAAATTTAAAAAAAGTTGGAGTTAAATTCTGTAAGGCAAAGGAGATAATGCCCACCAGAAGTACAGAGGGAAAGTGGAAGAAGAGAAGCAACAGGAAAGTTTGGGTCTATGATGTCTCAGTCTTACAAAATAAGAGTTAAGAAATGAAGAAACAGGATCTAGATGTTTAAGTACATTACTTAAAGGTGCAAGGATAATTAGTAGAAGAAAAAATATAACTGTCTTGACCTAAATGTTTATCTGTTATTTTGGAAGTTAAATGGATAATGTCTATAACTGACATGTGAAGAAATAACATTAGGAGGTACTACTTAAAGATATATACAATAACCCATAAAATAATTAAAAACAAACTGAAATAGCTGCCTCTGAAAAGCAGGACTAGAGTTGTGAAAGAGTAGGACTTTTTACTATAAGCTCTTTTTAAATTTGTAATGAGTGTGTTTTTAATTTAATGGGTCATAAAAAAGAAGAATTAATTTATTAATCACTTACTGTGTATTGGGCTACTGTATACCAGGCTATGAGACTCCATCACCTCCTTAGTGAAGGAGACTCCTCATTCCTTAGCCTACAGAGATTGCACCATTGGCTGTCTTTCTAGAATACACCAAACTGATACTTACTTGAGAGCTTCTGCACTTCTGTTCCTTCTGTCCTTTGCATGACTAACTCCTTCCCATTACTTAACTACATTGTCTTCAAAGAGGCCATCTTTACCCACTGAACCTGAAGTCATACCTGAAATCATTCCCTTCACCCCACAACCAGTTACTTCCTATCACATTGGCCTATTTCACTTTTTTATAACACTTAAAATACCTGAAATTACCTTATTTATTCTGTGTCTTCCCTACACAATGTAAGCTCACAAGACAAAGTCCTTAATCCATGTTGTTTACTACTAGATCCCTAGCACCTAGAACATAGTAGGTATTCAATAAATATTTATGCAGCGAACAAAGTCTTACAGATGTCATTGCACCCTAACCTTCTATGACCTACTTGAAAACAATGATAGTATCTTTCTCACATATTTATACACACACACACATATACGTATATATATGTATACGTATATATATGTGTGCATATATATATATACCTAGTATACAACACAGGGTCTGGCTTCAAAATAGGAGCTAAAAATGATTATCGTTTTGATCAGGTATTCAATAAAAGTTTATTGTTTGAGTGCATGCCATCTCATTTAGTATTTTCCCAGCAGTTACACACACACTTGCATGTGTGTATAATATATTCGTGTAACTAAGAATGGGTTTTCCACCGTCCAGGTCCTTCTAAGTACCATAGCTGGTGCTTCCATTTCTGTTTAATCTTTGGCATCCTCTGGTGGTAAAGGAATCTACATTGTTTTGAAGAAAATTATGAGTATTAATATGGGTACAAAGAACAGTTCAGGTGTGAATTTACCAAAGTCTTAGGGCACAGGTAGATATTATTCACCTGCATTAGCCAAGTGGGTACATATGGGTGGTTACAGTCGCCTGACAGTGATGATGTTGGCACCTGTGGCTTCTCAACGCAAAGATGGCATGTTCACTCAAATGGGATAGCTTGGCTTCCAAATAGCTCTCCACTGCTAGCCAGCAATCATTTCTTCACAGGGTTTCCTGTCCTACTTTGCCCTTTTAGGAAGTCATTCAATTGAATATTAAATGTTTCTTTGTCTTTGTATCACTCATACAACAATCTCGATTTTCCACAAGTCAACATAGATGCATCTGATTACAAAGATAAGATGAAGAAAGAAAAGCACACCACTAACATTTTATACCTTTCCTCACTGCCCATAATGTTGCAAATATGAAAAATCATATTACCCAGTGGAATGAACATTCCATGGAATTACCAAAGTGAAACTATTTACAATCAAAATGGCACTATTTACACATCATGTGTTATATTGTTTTGGAAATCGCACAAGGTGGTGCTAGTGGACCTCACATACATATTCTTCAACAATCAACACAGACCTGTTGAATCTGTTTATTCCAGAATTTTATGTCAGATGAGCTATTTCAAGATTCTAGCTTTCTCAGAAATAAGAAGATCATGTAAATATGATCTTTTTATTTTAGATAATTTATCTTTAGTATATGCTTTTGAGATTTCAGTTATTAGGTAAAATAATGATGTCATGAATAATTTGATTATTTTTGGTTAAGGAAAGCCATTGAATTAATGTAATTGAAAAACAATGAGACCAATTTCAGTAAATACCTCCAAAAAATACAGTCATTGCTATATGCAAACAGCGCCTTCATAATGTTAAAGAAGGAAGAACAGGAGGACGGGTAGAAGGAAAATGAGAAGGAAAGGGGAAAATGCATTTTTAAATATTTTTTCTTTTCAGTCATCCCTGGAAATATTTTATCAATCTTAAGTTACAGAGGTATAGAATATTAGGGATGTAAAGGAGCTACAAATGATCTTGGTCAGCCTTCTCATTTTATAGGGAAAAAAACCTCCAGATGGTGAAAAACTAATTGACGTGCCAAAGTACTTATTATTAGCTAGTAACAGAGGCAGAACATAAAACATAACCTTCTCCTTTTCTCTGTAGTGGTGCTGGGGTTCAAATCCAGGGCCTCACACATACTAGGAAAGCACTGTACCACTGAAATACACTTCCATCCCTTATGAGATAAATCTTACAAAAATTTTACATATATTCACCAGGGCCCATTTGGTATTCCTAAAACAGTACAATAGAAAAAGGTAATCAGCATTGCTACCACTACTTTTTAGGCTATTTGAGGTGCTTTTCTTTGCAACTAATGACAAATTGTAGGATGAGTATTTTCAAAGTAGCTTTAAAGAATTGCTTTACTTTTAAAAGTTTTTATTTTTTTTAACTATCTTTGTGTTGGTGACATGAAAATCTCTCTCTCCAAAGGACTGTATTCTTTGACACTAGTCCAAGAAAGCAAGAGTCATAGTCATTACCCATTCTAATTCAGAGTACCCAAACACAAGTCAAAAATACCTTAGTTCTAAAGCAAAAATTTACCATTAACAGAAACATATAAGAAAGACAAACATAAGGGGTTTTATGTGCTTTTATTAATTATTCAAGGAAGCTCCCCCAAATCAATGATTCAAGTTGTCCCCTTAATGGGCAACCAGGAGATATTTACTCCTTGATACAGTGCACCTAAGAAGATGCCAGATAAATGAGGATATGCCTTTCTTTCTTAAAGTGGGGGGAATGAGTATAATGAAGGGAGAGGTAGGAGTACAGGACATTTGCTCAAGGAACGTTAAAGTATATTTAAGTAAGAAAAAATAAATAAGATGTTATGGTCATACAGGTGACTTCTAGGCTCTTCCTTAGAAGTTTGTGATGCTGGACAAGAGCAGGTTGACTCTCTGAGTCTGATGCTTCTTAAATGCTAGCCTATGTGCCAACCTGGCAGACAGAAGTTACCAAATAAACAGTAGTCTAATGGAGGCCAATGTAGAAAAGTAAAATGAATGTTCTAGCCCCACCAAATATGATCTCTTCCTTCTCAATGAATTTTATACATTTCTTATATTTGTTTACTGGGTTTTAAACTCTATGGGATTATGGAAACTGCTTGACTTAAATACACCTCCCAGGCCAAAAGACTGCTCTTGCACCTAGTAGGAAAAAGGAGACTTAGGACTGAATCAGTAGTCTTCAGGCTTTTGCATTAGATGAGGATGATGAGGATAAGGAAGAACATCTGGGCTTCCTGTGGGAAATGTTAGTAGTACATGAAATAAACCCAAGCCACAAAAGCTAAGTCATTAAAAATATCCAGTGCATTCTGAAAGGAAACATCTCATTAGAATGTCTGAAATGTGTTTTAATTCTGAACTTGATTAATAATTCTGAGTCATATTTTGGGTGTCCAATTTATGGAACAGTTAAAAACAAGCAAACAAAAACTTTTTAAATGAATGGATATCTAGTGCAAATTTGTTTGAGTGCTGGAGATTTAACTGAAAAGAACTTTACTTTCATTTTTCTTTGTTGCTTGTTGTAGAGCAGTAAGTAACCAAACAGATATGTACCAACCAGATGAGTTGGTCCAAAAAAGACAATCTGTATTCAATGACTAAATTTAAGATCTCTAACATCTTCTTGCCAAGACGTGTCCATGTTATCCAGCATGGGGCTCACCTACTGACTATGTCAGTGACACAGTCAAGAGTGTCAGGTTCCTTTGCTAAAATATACTCCAATTCAAATCTTTTTGACAGACAGTCCCCTCCCCCAAAAAAATTCTTCTGTCCAGTAAAGTGGTCAAATTTTGGGAGACTGAATATAAGCAGAACAGACAAGTAATAGCTGCATAATCTTGAAAAGGTCCTAACTGAGCCTCAGTCTTTTCATCATTAAAATGATATTTTTAATATAGGTCCACAATCTCTATTCTGCAATCCCAAAATAAGACAAAAACAGAAAATACTCTGAAACTCAAAAGTGTTTTGTGTGTTTGGCACAGGGAATCTTTGACAACAGAACAAACCGTGGATAAATATGAAGCCTCCGTTTTCTCAGCACTCATATCCATTCATCACACATGCTTCTGTTATTTGCTGACATTTTGTGACTTGGGAATTAATAGCATTGGAAATGTCCAAAAGAGTTAAAGCTATACCTATGGATAACAGTGAGAAGAAGAAAAGGAAGCATCTGTCTTTATCAATAGCTCAGAAAGTAGAGTTATTACAGAAGCTTGATGCTGGTGTGTCTGTAAGGTGTCTTACTGAAGAGTATGGTGTGGGGACCACCACCATATATGACTTAAAGAAACAGAAAGACAAACTGCTGAAATTTTACAGTGATAGTGATAACCAAGAACTAATGAAAAATAGAAAAAACATTACATAGGGCCAAAAATGAAGATCTTGACCGTGTGTTGATTGAATGGATTCGACAACAAAGAAGCAAAGATATGCCCCTGACTGGTTTATTGGTCATGAAACAAGCTAGAATATACCATGAAGAACTGAACATTGAAAGCGAGTGTGAATATTCAGAAGGGTGGCTGCAAAAATTTAAAAAGCGTCATGGAATCAAATATCTTAAAATGTGTCATGAAAAAGCTTCCGCGGATCACGAAACAGCTGAAAATTACATTGATGAATTTGCTAAGATAATATCTGATGGAAACCTTAGCCCTGAACAAATTTACAATGCTGATGAAACTGCTCTGTACTGGTGCTATGTTCCTAGAAAAACCTTAATTATGGCCGATGAAAAGGTACCAACAGATTTCAAGGATGCCAAGCAAAGGTTAACTGTTCTTGGATGTGCTAATGCTGCAGGTACACATAAGATAAAACTGGCAGTGATTGGAAAAAGCCTATATCCAAAATGTTTAAAAGGTACAGGCAGTTTACCTGTGCATTATTATGCAAACAAAAAAGCATCAGTAACCAGAGAAATCTTTTCTGATTGGTTCAATAAGCACTTTGTGCCAGCAGCACGAGCTCATTGCAAGCAAGCTGGACTAGAAGACAATTGCAAAATTTTACTATTCCTAGACAACTGTTCAGCACATCCCCCTCCAGAACTTCTTGTGAAAAGTAATGTTTTCAGCATCTTCCTTCCCCCCAATGTAACATCTGTAATACAGCCTTGTGACCAAGGAATTTTACGCTCCATGAAGAGCAAATATAAACACTTTTTCTTGAACAGCATGCTTACTTCAGTTAATAGAGGCCTGAAAATCCAGGACTTCCTTAAAGAATTTAGTCTTAAGGATGCCATCTATGCAATTGCTAATGCTTGGAATGATGTTGATAAGTCAACATTAACGAATGCTTGGCACAAACTTTGGGCTACAATGATGTTTGAAAATGACCTTGCCGATGAGGATTTTGAAGGCTTTAGAGATTCTAATGAGAAGATCATGATATCAAAACTTATTACTTATGCCAAAAGTTTATCAGCTGAAAGTGTAAATAAGTTAGAAGAAGCTGACATTGAGGAAATACTGAACATTGATAACAATGCACCCGTTGAGGGGGAACTTGCTGAAATGGGCGTAAATACAGATCAGTATGAAGATAGTAGCAGTAACGATGATGACATGAACACAGGTGAAAAGATCTCTATAGAACACCTGGTGAAAATGTGTGACCAGTTAATTGCTGGTCTTGAACAGTGTGCATTCATCAGTGAGCAAGAGATCATGGCGATTTACTCAATTAAAGAGAAATTGCTTAGACAAAAACCTGTGTTAAAGAGGCAGATGACACTGGAAAAGGCCTTTTAAAAAGCACTCTTCTATGTCACTTGAGAATCCTGTTTCTGGCTCATTATCATATCATATCACTGCCTCCTGGTTTTATAGACAGTGGTAATATTGGTGTAACTTTTTTCTCCAAGATTCTCTAGGAATCAGAAGTGATGAATGTTTATTGCACTTATATGTGTTATGGATTAGTTTTCATCGTATGAATTTAAATTTTTACTTAAAAATTTCCTTTAAAGTGAGAAGTTTTATCAGAAGTAAAAGAAATAAGAAACTTAAAGAATGTATAGTCTATATCCTATTTCATTTACCAATAAGTTTATTTACCAACAAATTTCATTTACTGATATATTCACTAATTTATTTATGTAAATAAATCATATTATTATTTATGATCTTTATTTCACTTAGTATAATTTTGTGTGTCTGTGGGTGGTGCTGGGTATTGAACACAGGGCCTCACACTCACTAGGCAAGCACTCCATCATTGCTACATCCCTAACCCTTCATACATTTCTTTACAGAAATATTAATATGTTTCATTACAAGGTGCAATTTCATACCCACTTGGTGTATTACAAAGTATATAATATATGTATTATATGCCAAAGAATACTAACTTTTTTCATAAGAATTTGAACATAACTAAATAAATAAAATTGGTATTCTATAAATAAGGGTATTCTTAGCCTGATGAATGTGAATTGATTCCATATAGCCTAATGTTTGTTCTGATTTCTTTTTTTTTTTTTTTTTTTTTTTTGGTGGTACCGGGGATTGAACTCAGGGGCACTCGACCACTGGGCCACATCCCCAGCCCTTTTTTGTATTTTTTATTAGAGACAGGGTCTCACTGAGTTGCTAAGTGCCTCGCCATTGCTGAGGCTGGCTTTGAACTCGCGATCCTCCTGCCTCAGCCTCCCAAAGTGCTGGGATTACAGGCATGCACCACCGCGCCCGGCTTGTTCTGATTTCTTTTTAGAATTTGTTCATTTAAAATATAAAATTTATTACTTTTCTTTCATTATAAAAAAATACATAAGAATTCTAGAAAATGGGAAATGTGGTTTTTAAAGAAGGAAATAAATTTATCCCCAATCTTATAACTATCTATATTCATTCTTAGTATTTGTTTACTTGCATAGCTATCTATTGTATTAAACAGTAAGCCTTAGACAGAAACCAGGTCCATTCATTCCTGTTTTCTACTCTGTCCTCACCTCTTCACAGTAGCAGGCATAGTAACATATTTTAAAAATACAAACATTTCCACACTTAGAAATCAAACTGTATTCATGTTTTTGGTTTTTTGTTGTTGCTGTGTGTGTGTGTGTGTGTGTGTGTGTTTGCCAGATTACTTTTTGTTAATACTTCATCATGAGCATCAGACCTATTCGATCTGACAAAAACGGATTTCTACATTCTATCCTCTTTGCTTCTGGGGCTTGCTACTCAGAGACCCTGGAACATTACCCTGATAGCCTCTCTGCCTTCTCTATTTCCCCCACTATTCCCAGTCATAATTTCTCATTAGCTTATGCACCTGCCCTCTACTAGCTACTCCCATAAGGTGTAGGAAACCCTCACCATCACGTGAACTCTTAGGTAACCTGATTGACAGTTGGCTCCCATTATCCACTTAGCACTGTTATTCAGTTGGGGTGAGCTCAAATTATACAGAAAGGAGCAGGACAAGGAAGGGAGAGAGAATCCCAACAGGAAAGGAAATTGCAGCAACTCCACCTTGGTAAACACGGATGTGGAAGCTGGTCCTTGAGTCCTCAATATTCTTTCCAAACTCATAGAATCAGTAATCAAACTGGGTTCCAACTACTGGAAATGCCTAGCATTACTGTGCTTCTCTGGATATCTCAGGCAATGGTTAAAAGACTGACCCATTGATATTTTAGCCAAAGTAAATAAATGACCATGAAGTGATACTAAACTATATAATGAGCTGGACCCTAGGAACTGGTCTTATATAATCAAATTTTTGGACCTCACTTACTACTTTTTTAATATTTATTTATTTACTTTAGTTGTACACAATGCAATGCATTTATGTTTACGTGGTGCTGAGGATTGAACCCGGGCTGCGCACGTGCAAGGCAAGTGCTCTGCCGCTGAGCCACAACCCCAGCCCCTCATTTACTATTTTATGTCAGGCTTTTTCTGTACACTTTACAAATTCTAATGATAGGTAATATTCCTCTCCTAAATAACATGCTTTACTTGAGCTGTTCATTTCTTTACCTAGGGATAAGTGTCATCCATAGTGGGAATTATAATAGAGAAATAGTGGCTGCCTAAAGTACAAGTTTGAGAATGGAACCATGTCCTGGCTCAGTCAGTCAGTGTGTGGTGATCCTCTGTTGAAGTCTGCCATTGGTAAAGAAAGTCAAAGGGAAGAATATGTACCAGGTACCCCTCGTGAGGAACTTACATTTTTCGCACTCCTTTTGATTTGGGACCTGCTACTTCTGCTGAATTCGTTTATAGGTGATCTCATAGTCTTGTATCCTTAATACTTATTCTGTATTATGTTGCTCCAGACATAGACAGGATCTCCTTTCCTTTACATGCATATATGCAGCCCCCAGCCATTTGTATTTCAATCATTATTAAAACACTGGTCATAGAGAGGTTACTCTGACATGAACCAGAGACATTAAAACTTAATGTCTTAAGTCTTTAAGACATTATAGTATTAAAAAATTCAGCTAGAATGAACCCTGTAGTGTTGAATCAAAATCCAATGCATTAAGCCTGCTGGGCGCGGTGGTGCACGCCTGTAATCCTAGCGTCTTGGGAGGCTGAGACAGGAGGAACTCAAGTTCAAAGCCAGCCTCAGCAAAAGCGAGGTGCTAAGCAATCAGTGAGACCCTGCCTCTAAATAAACTACAAAACAGGGCTGGGGATGTGGCTCAGTGGTTAAGTGCCCCTGAGTTCAATTTCCAGTATCCCCCGCAAAAAAAAAAGAAGGGTGATTGGTTCCAACGGTGCCAGGAAAAAAAAAAAAAAGTCTGAAACATCTTGTGAGGGAAAAAAATTATTTTTCTTAATGTGAATCTTGTCTAAGATACACAAGAATCAATATAAAGAAGCTCCTAATGGCCAAAACTGGAACAATTTGAGCAAAAAAATAATGATCATATTGACTTATAATACATAAGGCAAAATAAATATCCCTGAGGTTATATATTTTAAATAAATAATTGACTAGATAAATAAATGTGGTAGGGGCTTCTCTTCCTTAGTGTAAAATTCTAATTCTACTCTAGATGGATAGGAATGGACAGTCATCAGTAAGCAAATAACAGTGATAATTGTTCCAGATATGATATATTGATGGATGCTAAAATTAGTGAATGAAAACTTGAGAAGAAACATACTTTGCATAGTCTCAAATTTTCTCCATCTGCCACCTTTGAAAATTCAGGTGTAACTGTGGATGTCTTGGGTTTTAAATAACACATGTCTAAAATTGTCTTAATTTTATGAATTTTCTTTGAAAATATTGTTACAATGCCTTCAAAGCCTTCATTACTTTGCTAATAATCTGGTTTTGGTTTGTTTTCTTTTGTTTTGGAAATACTAGGATTTTACTCTTCATCTTAATTTTCTGAAATTTTACCTGCCAGTGCCTAGATATATATGATATGGGGTTTTTAGATTTATTTTTCTATTCATTCTAAGTAGCATTCACAGGGCCTTTCATGGAAGTTTTGTGTCTTTTTATTGACAAAGAAATATTTTATTTTGTTATTTGAATATTTCCTCTGGCCCACACCCACTATTCTCTCTTTCTAGAACTTTTAGATTTTCCTAATATTTGGTAGTTCTTAGTTGTGTCCTTAATGTTTGCCTTTCCCTTACTTGCTCAGCTTCCTATTTGTTGGTGAGTGCTTATCTATTTGTTTTCTTTGTCTTCCTGTGGTTACAGGCAGAGTTACTCAGTAGTACACCTGGACATGGGAACTCTTGCTTCATTTGGGGGTACACAAAACTCTTGGGTACTGCCCTGCTTGTAATATCCAAGTGTTACCATTCACTGAAATTGCTTTTGCAGTTTATTTCATAGCACAGTAGAAGAACAAAGAGAGGAACTGCCTGATTATTAAAGAAAAATCACAAGTGAATGTTGATTTGAGATTTCCTTCTGGTCCCCATATCCATTTTCTTCAAGCTTAGAGCAGTACTAAAGCCTGTCTCACAATTTATAGGTGCCCTCTTCACAAGTTTTGGTTGTGGTTCCTTCCTTCATTGTTTCCCCAATTCTATTTTCTGTCTTTCTCATCAATTCCCCTGTATTTTTCTGGTCCGTTTAAAGCAATTCATTTTGTAAATCAGCATGGTTATCAGGCATCTCCTTTGGGTTAGTTTTAGGGTTTGGATCAGGAGAACGTGGCAACTAGATAAACTTGTGTTCATTTATATTGCTGTTTTGATCCAATAACACACTAGTTTTCAGACAAAATGTTATGTAAAGGATTACTGTAGTAAACAGGTAAGAACACAGCAATCTGGCTGAAGCAGAGGAGGCAGACCTGAGCATGAATTGCTTGATCTCTTCTTTGCACTCCACTGCAGCTCCTGAGACCTTCCATGGGATCCTAGAATTCTGCAGAATAGTTTAGAAATCTAGCAGGATTTATAGCTTAGAGCTCAGGAGTACCTGTCCCTAGTAGATTCTTTTATTTTTTATTTTACTTCTTATGTATTTATTTATTTATTGGTAACATGATTGAACCCAGGGGTGCTTAATCACTAAGCCATATCCCCCAGCCCTTTTTATTTTTTATTTTGAGACAGGGTCTTGCTAAGTTGCTTACGGCTTTGCTTGAGTTACTGAGGCTAACCATGTACTTTAATCCTCCTGACTCAGCCTCCCAAATTGCTGGGATTACAGGCATGTGTGTGTGCCACCACATCCTATAATAGGTTTTTCACCCCTATGTCTGTCTCTTCATGTCTCTTTATCTATCTCTATCTCTATCTCCTGCCCTTCCCCTCTCCCTGGATGTAGCTCAAACCTAGGGCCTCACACATGCTAGGCAAGTGCTCTACCCCTGAGGTATATCCTCCCAGCCTCTAAGAGGTTCTTAATAAATAGTAGCTATGCATGTGTATGTATGTGTATTTGAGATAGGGTCTCACTAGGTTGCCTGGGCTGGCCTCAAACTTGTGCTCCTTCTGTTTTAGCCTCCATAATAACTGGCATGACAGGCATGTGCCAATATGCCTGGCTCCAGCAATCATTATTGTTACTATTAAAACACTGCCCCTCAACCTTAGACCTGCCTAAGTCCTGAGACCAACTTTAGCTACTCATTCTTAAGGTCCCATCTTAGAGAATTAAAAAAAAAAAATTAAAGAACAAATGACAACTGAGTAGCTACTAAATATGCTTAAGCACTCTCCCAGACATTTAACATATCACCTTACTTAATCTGCACAATGACCCTATGAGACAAGCGTTTTGATCTCCAGGATGTAATGAGGAAATAGTGGCTCAGAGAAGATTGGCAGGAATGTGCACAAATTAAAATGTGTAAGAAATGTTCAGATAGTCCATTTCCTTAAATTTAATTAAAACCAAGTGATGGCATGATCCCTTTGGAATGGAAGAAATGACAGCCATTCAGGGGCTTTCCTATGAAAACTTGGCTCTGGTTCTAGGGTCTTGCCCAGTATGGAAAGCTTGGGGAGGACTGTCCTGTCATCTCCCTTCCATCTGCACAGCTCTGCTAGATGCCCAGAAAAGCATGCTCTAGATTGCACCATTCAGTGACTTCTGTGTGACCTGTGATGCCAGGAACTTTGAGAGGTTGGAGTCCCAGTATCTTCGGAATCTCAAAATACACCCCACCACACAGCCATACTCTGTGAGTACCAGCTTCCTCCTCCAGCCACTGCACCAAGATACTCAAAATCTCAGGAATCCGTTCTCCCCTGGCACTCACTTTTTAGTGTCTGAGAATTTTTGTCTCTTCTTTCTTGCCCTCAATGTGTTCCCTTTCTCTTCTTCTCAGAATAACTAACAGAATCTAACAGAGTTTAAGCTTTTACAAAATAATTACTGCTTCATAAATGGGCATGGTGGCGCATGCTTATAATCCCAGCAGCTCAGGAGGCTGAGTGAGGCAGGAGGATCATGAGTTCAAAGCCAGCCTCAGCAAAAGCAATGTGCTAAGTAACTCAGTGAGACCCTCTAAATAAAATACAAAATAGGGCAGGGGATGTGGCTCAGTGGTTGAGTGCCGCTGAGTTCAATCCCTGGTACCAAAAATAATAATAATAATAATTACTGCTTCATGGAACTTTCTGCTTTGTTTTGAGGGGGGAAAACAAAAAAAAAAAAAAAACAAAACCCTGAGCCAGTTCCAGTGGTGCATGCCTGTAATCTCAGCAACTCAGGGCTGAAGTAGGAAGATCTCAAATTCAAAGCCAGCCAGCCTCAGCAATTTGGCAAGACCCTAAGCAACTTAACAAGACCCAATTGAGTTTTTTAAGGGTTGGGGATGTCACTCAATGGTTAAATGCACCTGGGTTCAATCCCTGGTACCAAAAAATTTTAAATTAAAAAGAAAAAACCCTTTGGCATGGGAACTAAGGGTGTAGCTCAGTAGAACACATGTTTAGCATGTATGAAGTTCTAGGTTTTATCCCCAGCACCAGAAAAAAGAAAAAGAAACCTACAACAAGAAAATACCAAATCCTCTGTTTAGAAAGGAGGTGGTGAGTACAAAATATGGAGAATATTAATTATCCCAATAAATTTTCCTGCCACAAAATTTCAGTTACTGATCTAAAGCCCTCCTACATTAGTAAGAAACAAGAGTTAGGATTCAAAAACATTCTTCTAATTATGCACACCATCTAAATAGAAATTCATGAAGATCAAGCTCCAGTTGTTGCAAAACAGGTGCTTCTGGGCAAGGGAGAGCAGCAGCTGCAAATTCTAGCTGAGATGCTCTGTGACCACAAATTGAGATGACAAATGGGTGAGACCCAAGGATTTGAGTCTTGTCAGGGTTTGCAATCCAAACCCAGAACTGTCTCACCTATAGCAAGACCCTCCATCATCTTACACTAGGTCCCAAGGACAGAATGTAAATTATTCTCGTCTCACAACTTCCACATGATTTATGCTTATGTAAATCTGTGCTTGCCAGAAGGGAAATGACAGTACTATTAAAGAGCATCAAAATGGAACAAACCCAGTATGTAAGGGAGAGGTAAAATGAAGTGACTTTTCCATATAGATGTACTTTCAGAAGATTTTTAAATTACATTCTTTTCAACAATAATTTCATATTTCCAGGTAGAAGGCTTTCCTTTAAATATTATTTCAAAGAACTCCAATTTGTTCTAAATAAATTTATCCCTTGCAATACCAATATGAACTTGATTATTCAAAATGAAATTTAAGTTACTAAGGAGTTTAGCCACTGAGAAAACTGAGCCACTTAGTTTTGGGCTTACCAAAACTAACTGGCTCAGTTTACCAAAATATTTTTATATTTAACTCAACTGTTAAAAAACACATTAATATTTTTTTAAATAAATGGGGAGGCAGAATTAGTCCTCTGCACAGCCAAAATAACAGATTTTAAAGTTCAGGTTTTCATAAGTTAGGCTTTTGAACCCACAGTATTTTGTTTACCCAGTTCATTTTTTTCTTAATATTTATCTTTTTAGTTATAGGTGGACACAATATCTTTATGTGGTGCTGAGGATCGAACCCCATGCCTCACGCATGCTAGGCGAGAGCTCTTCCTCTGAGCCACAACCCCAGCCCCATACCCAGTTCATTTTTATTTGAATAAATACTTTAGACATGTCATATAGAATGTGAAGAGAAAAACAAGAACAATTGAAAGTAGAAAGAAAAATTCTGAAGATCTACTACCCCAAAACTCCCACTAACATTTTGATCTATTTATTTGGGGAAATTTTTATATATGTGTATGTTCCAATATTTTCACTATTGTTATATTGCTATTTCTTTTCTTTTTTTTTTTTTTTTTTTTTTTTTTTTTGTGGTACAGGTACCAGGGTTTGAACTCAGGGGCACATCCCCAGCCTATATTTTATATAATAAAATAAGAAAAATAGCCCTTTCTTGTTAAGTGTTTTGGCATTATTTTTCTAATTTTTCTTCTCACATTATACAAAGTGAGTTTTATTTCTTTAATATATCTCTTTCTATTCTTATTAGAAACATATTTTATATTTAAAAATGAACTTACAAAGGACTTTTAAAACTCACTTGTTCCAAATTAAAAATATCCATTGTGATTTATAAAAAATATTTATTTATTTGTTTTAGTTGTACACAATGCCTTTATTTTTATGCGGTGCTGATGATCAAACCGGGCCGCTCACGTGCTAGGCGAGCACTCTACTGCTGAGCCACAACCCCAGCCCCCATTGTGATTTTTTTTTATTTGCTTTAGTTGTACACAATGTGTTTATTTCTACGTGGTGCTGAGGATCTAACCTGGGCCGCGAGCTCTCTACCGCTGAGCCACAACCCCAGCACCCCCCATTGTGATTTTAAACATAAATTTTGCCCTTTTAAACATTTTTTAATGTACTGTTCAGTAAAGTATATTCATATTATTGTATAGTAGATCCAGACTTTTTTTTCTTGCAAATCAGAAACAATGTACCCATTAAACCACCCTTCTTTTCTGCTGCCTCCAGTAATCATCATTCTACTTTCTATTTCTATAGATCAACTCCTTTATATTCTGTAGTCCACCCTTATGCATGGTTTCACTTTCTGAGAGTTTAGTTTCCCAAGGTGAGTTCAACTTTTTGTTGCTATGACAAAATACCTGAGGAAAAAAACTTTACAGGAGGAAAGATTTATTTTGGCCTATGACTATAGGCCCCATTGCTGTGGGTTTGTGGTGAGATAGGAAGGGGCTGGGAAGAAAATATACCTTTCCTGGGAATGCCTTCAGTGACCTACTTCCTCCAGTTTGGCCCTACCTCCTACACTTTCCACCACCTCCCAATAGTACATTCAATTATGAACCTATAAGTAGATTATTCCACTGGTGAGATCAGAGACCTCATGATCCAGTCATTTTTCAAAACCTCACCTCTGAACATTACTGCATTGGAGACTGCCTAGGCCTTCAACACATGAACCTTTGAAGGACATTCCAAATCCGAACAAGGTCAACCACTATCCAAAATTATTAAATGGAAAATTCCAGAAATTAACAATGCATAAGTTTTACAATGTGTGCCATTCTGAGAAATATGATGAAAACTTGTGTCATATCTCTCCCTCGTACCCAACACATAGATCATCCCTTTGTCCAGCATGTCCACACTCTGTATGCTATCAGCCATTAGTCACTTAGTAGCTTTCTCAGTTATCAGATTGACTGTTGTGGTATCACAGTGTTTGTGTTCAAGTAACCTTTATTTTATTTAATAATGGCCTCAAAGTGTAAGTGTAGTGATGCTGGTGTTTTTATTTTTTTTTTAATTATTTATTTACTTTAGTTGTACACAATTTAATAGCATTTATGTTTACGTGGTGCTGAGGATCGAACCCCGGCCGCGCACGTGCCAGGCGAGCGCTCTGCCGCTGAGCCACAACCCCAGCCCGATGCTGGTGTTTTTAATATGCCAAAGAAAAGCCAAAAAGTGCTTCCTTCCAGTGAAAAAGTGAAAGTTTTTAATTTAATAAGGAAAGAAAAAATACCATATGCTGAGGTTAAGATCTATGGTAAGAATGAATCATCTGTGTATGAAATTGTAAAAAAGGAAAAAGGCATTCTTGCTAGTTTTGCTTTCACAACTCAAATTGCAAAAGTTACAGCCACAGTACTTGATAAATGCTTAGTTAAAATGGAAAAGGCATTAAATTTGTGCATATATGTATAGAAAAAAAACAGTTTATATAGTATACAGTTTAGTATTGTATCGGTTGCTGTGACAAATTTCTGAGAAAATCAGCTTAAAAGGAGGAAGGATTTATTTTGACACAATTTCAGAGTTTTCTGTCCATGATCACTTGGCTCTGTCACTTTGGTCCTGTAGTAGCCCAGTAAATCATGACAGGAGCACATGGCACAGGAGGGTCTGTTCACCTCATAGCAGCCAGGAAACAGAGAGAGACAAGAAAGGGTCGTCAGGGTCCCAATATTCCTTTCAAGGGCAGGACAGATGCCTAATGACCTAACTTTCTTCTAGTAGACCCCACCTCCTAAAGGTTCTGCCACCGCCCCACCACCACCACCACCACCACAGCACCATAGACTGGTGTCCAAGCTGTTAGCAGATGGGCCTCTGGGAGACATGTAAGATCCAAATATAACAAGTACTATCTGTCATTTCACCTATCCAATGGGAGTCTTGGAAGGTATCCCACACAGATGAGGGACTGGTGTACCTTATATAAGTGCTCCCATGAAGTATTTGTCTTCTGGTAAATGAGTTATTTCACTTAGCACAATGTCTTCAAGGCTCGTCCATGTTGTAGCATGTGAATGGACTTTCTTTTTGTTCTATTCCATTGTGTTTATATTCACATTTTGTTTATCCATTCACCTATTGAGAGACGTTTGTGCTATTTCCAAATCTTTTCTCTTGTGAATAGTGCTATGATGAACAAAGGTGAGCAAATATCTCTTCAAGAACTTGTTCTCTATTATTTTGACATATATTCAGAAGTGGAATTGCTCGATCATATGGTCGTTCTATTTTTAACGTTTTAAGGAATCTACACAGAACTCATTTTAAAGAAGAAAAATGA
Organism: Tamias sibiricus; assembly: GCA_025594165.1. NCBI lineage: Eukaryota > Metazoa > Chordata > Mammalia > Rodentia > Sciuridae > Tamias > Tamias sibiricus. The sequence continues at coordinate 133,511,930 of CM046663.1, read as the reverse complement.
TAAAGATGCCCCCAAATATGTCCTCTTATAGAAGTCATGTTGGACCAACACTCTATATCCAGGGCAGGAATTCACCTCCATCCTCCATTGCCCCAATTCTTTTCCCTGAAAACACCCTGGTTTTATTTAGGTGCTCACTCTTCCTTCAGAAGGCTCCTGACTCAAAGGAATTCAACATCATAACCAGCTTTGTGGGGAATATATCTTGCCCACTTTATAAGCCATTCATGGTAATCCCACCATCTAGCCAGTGAATGGTTTGGAAACTCTGACTTTAGGCATTCAGTTTATGACTTCCTTCTGGGGAGTGTTATCGGTAGAGGGGTGGCCATGTAACCTAAGTTGACCCAATCAGACTAAAGGGAAATGTTTCTATGGTATGATTGGGCGGAAGTTTTCCTATAGAACATGAACAAATAAGTGTGTCCCTGTTTGCTGCTGAAAGCCATTTCTTAATACTGAGTGCCTTAGTCTAAAGATAAAGCTATTAGGTCCATTTCTCCATCTTCCGGGAAGGACGTGGGTGTGGAGGACAGTAACTGCCATGGCTTCCGGCACTTTGGCGAAAACTCAGATGCGGGGTCTTCTGGCCAAGCGTCTGCAGTTTCATATTGTTGGAGCATTCATGGTTGCCTAGGGGGTTGCAGCTCTCTATAAGTTTGGTATGGCTGAACCAAGAAAGAAGGTATATGCAAATTTCTACAGAAATTATGATTCCATGAAGGATTTTGAGGAGATGAGGAGGGCTGGAATCTTTCAGAGTGCAAAGTGATTTGGGAATATAAAGAATTCCTTTGGATTGAGGTCCTTAGAAGTTTGTACTGACTTGTGCTTCTGAACTATAAAACATGAATATGTGGGCTAAGGAATGGTTTTTCTTGGTAAATAAACAATTAACAAATACTGTTTTAAAAAAAAGAAAGATAAAGCTGTTATACAAAGGATGACCACACCACGAGAATATCAAAGAAATGGAATGAAGCCCTTATAACAATGGTCCTGGAGCCCTTCTGAGCTCTAGACAGAATGTTTATAAACTTCATTGTTCAAGATAGTTTCAGTTGAATTTTGTTACTTACATATCAAAGAATCCCACCTGATATAATGTTTTGCTATTCAGGAAACTTTGAGTGAAGTTTGAGAATCATTTATCTTACAACTCTGAGGTCTAACAACAGGCTTCTGATGCATTTTCTCTTTATACATTGTCTGGTCAATATGGTCTTCTCAAAACCAACCTGGGGATGTTACTCCTTAAGACTTGTTTTATTTTGTTTTTATACTGGGGGTGGAACCTGGGGCCTCCTGCATGACAGGCAAACACTCTGCCACTGACTATGTCCTCAGCCCATGAAGAGCTTTTAAAATCTGAGAGAAGATTTCCATTCTGTTGCTGAAAGAGGAATGAGGAAAGCCTTACCAGTAGCCAGGTGCAGTGGCGCACACCTGTAATCCCAGCACTTGGGAGGCTGAGGCAGGAGGATTGCGAATTCAAAGCCAGCCTCAGCAATGGTGAGGCACTTAGCAACTCAGTGAGACCCTGTCTCTAATAAAATACAAAACAAACAAACAAACAAAAAAGGGCTGGGGATGTGGCCCAGTGGTCAAGTGCCCCTAAGTTCAATCCCCGGTATAAAACAAACAAACAAAAAAAAAAAAAAAAAAAAAAAAAAAAACATGAAAGCCTTACCAGGAGATAGTCTGACTAGATCTAGTCTGACTAGATCTAATCTAGAAGAAAAGAGATTGTACCTCATGGTGACCATGGAGAGAAATGCAGGACCACTGCGAGCCTATACAGTTCTTCTATGTGATTTACTTATTTATTTATTTGGTACCAAGGATTAAGCCCAAGGATGCTTAACCACTGAATCATATCCCTAACCCTTTTTATTTTTATTTTGAGACAGGGTCTCACTAAGTTGCTAAGGCTGGCTTTGAACCTGTGGTCCTCTTGCCTCAGGCTCCCGAGCTGCTGAGATTACAGGCATGTGCCACTGTGCCCAGATGTGTGCATTATTTTTAAAAGCCTCTTCCAGACAGTTTACTTCCCCATGATGGTAAACTATCATAACACATTGATTTTGTTACCACAAAACATTTTTATTTGCCTGAAATTTTTTATAATATATATACAAATATATTCTCCCTCTCTCTATCTCTTCCCTGCTCCTCCTCTCTCACCTGGTACCATCTGGACAAAGGAACATCCTTATTACAGAGAGACAGAACACAGAATTCAGAACAGATGAGAAAACTGGTAGAGTTGTACTTAAGAGTCCATTTACTTTTTTTTTCATGATCCCTATAAATTTATTTTTTCTTCTTTTTACATTTTTATTGGTATGTTATAATTATACGTAATGATGCAATTTGTTGTTACATATTTACATGCACACAATATAACTCTATAATTTAGCCAATATCACTCTCCAGCACTCCCCCCTCCCTTCTTCTGACCTGCTGATACCTTTCCTCTACTGATTGCTCTTTGATTTTCATGAGATCTTCCCCACCCTACCCCACTTTCTTTTCCTTTTTCCTCTCTAGCTTCCACATATGAGAAAAAAACATATGACCATTGATCTTCTGAAGAGTATATTTAGTTTTTTTTTATTCTACCTAGTTGTACATGATAGCAGAATGTATTTCAATTCATCGTACATAAATGGAGCACAACATTTCAATTCTCTGGTTGTACACAGTGTAGAGGTACACCATTTGTGCAGTCATACAGGTATCTAGGGTAATGATGTCCGTCTCATTCCACCATCTTTCCTACCCCTATAACAACCCCTCCTACCCTCCCCTTTGCCCAATCCAAAGTTCCTCCATTCTTGCCATGCCCCCCCACCCCATCAAAGATCATCATCCACTGATCAGAGAAAACTTTACTTAGCATAATATTCTCCAACTCCATCCATTTACCTGCAAATGCCATGATGTTATTCTCTTTTAATGCTGAGTAATATTTCATTGTGTATAGATATTACACAGTTTCTTTATCCATTCATCTATTGATGGGCATCTAGGTTGGTTCCACAGTTCAGGTATTACAAATTCAGTTGCTATAAACATTGGTGTGGCTATGTCACTATAGAATGCTGATTTTAAGTCCTTTGGGTATAGACTGAGGAGTGTGATAGCTAGGTCAAATGGTGGTTCCATTCCAAGTTTTCTGAGAAATCTCCACACTGCTTGAGTTCATTTAGTTTTAAATTCAGACATAATTTTAGTTTGTAAGTTAACTTTAACAAACTGGGAAATAAGCTTTTTTAACTTTTATTTGAAATAATTTCAGAATTACAAAAAAGATGCAAAAGAAATCATGACCAAAAAGATACAGTTCTCATATATCCTTCATCCGGCTTCCCAAATATTCACATCTTACATAAAAATAATGCAATTATGGCCAGTTATAGTGACACACACATGTAATCCCAGCTGAGGCAGGAGGATCGCAAGTTTGAGGTCAACCTCAGCAACTTGGTGAGTCCCTAAGCAAGTTAGTGGGACCCAGTCTCAAAATAATAAGAAAGAGCTAGGTATGTAGTCCAGTGATAAAGTGCCCCTGGGTTCAATCCATAGTACAAAAAATAAGTAAATAAAAGTATTTGTGAACCCAGGAAATTAACCTTGCTATCACACTAATTAACTAACATACAGACTTTAGTAAGACTTCACTAATTATCACACTAATATTATTTCTGTGGTCCTGGTTCCAATTCAGGATCTTACATTACATTTAAGACAGTCCCTTAGTTCCTTCTTTGTCTTTTATGACAATGACACTTTTAAAGTACTGGCCAATTTTTTTGTAGAATGTCTTTCAAGTTCTATATATCTGGTTATTCTCATGATTAAATTCAGGCCATGCATTTTTGACAAGAATACCATGGAAATGATGCTGTGCATTATTTCAGGAACCACATAACTTTAATATGTCTCATAACCAGTGATATTAACTTTGATACTCAGCTATGGTGGTATATGCTGGATTTTTCCACCATAAAGTTATGTTTGTACTCTTTGTAATTAATAAGTATCCTGTATAAAGATACTTTGAAAATACACATATATTCTGTTTATCATCACATTTTGTCCCACTAATTTTAACAACCATTGATAATTCTTTCCTACAACAATTATTACTGTGGTATTGGCCAAATGATGAGAATAAAATCTGGAAAGAGTCCCCAGAAGTAGGTGATAGGTTGCAAACTGACAATATAGTATGGTTGCCGAGAGCAGGAGTTTTACAATCAGACAGCTCCAAATGCATATATTGGCTCTCATGTATATTGGTATGTGATCTCAAGTAGATTGACTTCCCTAAGGATCAGTTCCCTTTTTATAGAGCCTACCTTATGGAGTTTATGATGACTATAATGAATATGTGGCACTTTTCAGTGTCTGGAATATAGTAAATACTCAATAAGTTTTAGCTTCCATTATTATTATAATGATAATGAGTGTTGTTATTGTAGCAGTCTTCAACAGAGAGAAGACCTAAGTACTTGTATAGTTATATATGTAAAAAATCCTTTTTCTTCTTCTTCTTCTTCTTCTTTCTTCTTCTTCTTCTTCTTCTTCTTAATTAGCCTTTTATAAAATCTTCCTGGGAAGAATTTTTTTTTTTCAGTACGAAGGAGTGAACCCAGGGTCTCCTACATACTAAACAAGTGCCCCACCACTGAGCTACATCCCCAGCCCTTTTGTTTTGTTTTAAGAGGAGGTCTTACTAAATTGCCCAGGCTGGCCTCAAACTTGTAATCCTTTTACTTCAGCTTCCTGAATAGCTGGAATTACAGGTGTGTGCCCTGACACCTAGCAAGAACATACTTATGCTATACTAGATAAATGGGAAAGAAATCAGATTGAAAATGCACATGTGTGTGTGTGTACACACAAACATAATATGTCCAGTATTTTAGGCCTGATGACAAGGAGAAAGACTAGTTGAGATAAATTCAATATAAAAATAGTATTTAGGAGTTGAAGATGTAGCTCAGTGGTAGGACACTTGCTTAGTATGTGCAAAGCCTGAGTTCAGTCCCCAGCACCACAAAAATAATAATAATAATGATAATAATAATAATAATAATTAGGATTATTGAGAACTGTGGCATATGCTCTGAGTTTTTTGTAAGAATTTTGGCATTTCTTTGTTTTCTTTGTCATTGTTGTTTTACACCATAGCAAACAGGATGAATGGAAATGTGCCTAGTGGAAAAATAATATTTATTTTCCCAAGTTCCCTTTCAACTAGTGGTGACTAATATAGCTAACAAGTTAGTTAATAAATGCAAATTTACTAAGTGTGTCTTCTGGGAAAACTATTGAATTTTGATAAAAGAGACATATTCCCCTGACATGTGACTTTTAGCCTTCACTAGTCTCCCTTCTTCCTGCCTGGAACTCAGACACAATGCTTGTATATGCAACAGTCACCCCTCAACCAAAGGACTGAATGCCCCACAACAACATAATAATTGAAATTTCTTGCTAGTCTTTAAATTGTAGTCCTGAATTCTTAGGTGGCAACAAGGAACTGAGGTTTCCACTTCTCGTTATACCATTCCATTCCATGCCAGAATATCTGTTTTCAAATGCTATTATTTGCATCTTGAACATCCTCCCAAGGTCCATGGGAAAAGGCTTGATCCCCAGGGTGGTGTAACTGGAAAGTGGTAGAAACTTTAAGAGGTAGGACCTTGAAAGAGGTTCTTAGGTTGTTGAGGGACATGACCTTGAAGAAGATTGTGAGACTCCCAGCTCTCCCTTTTCCTTTCTCTTTCACTTCCTAGCCATGAGGTGAGTAGTTTGCTCTGCTCTGTGCTCCCTGCCATTGCTATCCAACATCTCACCAAAGGCCTAAAGGCAATGGGTCTACCCAGTTATGGGCTGAAATCTCTAAAACCATGAACCAAAATAAATCTTTCTCTTTATAAGTTAATTATCTTGGGCATTTTGTTATAGTGACAGAAAGCTGACTAACATACTGGCTATCAACAGGGTTTTTTCCTATTACATTTCTTACAATAGAAAAAATATTTTATTTCTGTTAAGTATTTGATCTCTATCTAAAACAAATACAGATGGATAGAGCTGCATGTTTCTTACATCTGGCCCACCCAGCCATTTTGGTTATACACAAAGAGGCTTAGAATTTGAAAGAACACTGGATATATGCTTCTTTAATCTGTATGCAGAATGATGACCCCACTAGCTTATTCACAGTTTTCATACTTCATGTATGTTATATCAGCAACCCTTTACAATAACTATTAAAATAAGTGTTAGCATTCTCCTTGGGATGCAAGAAGTTAGGTGATTTTTATGAGACTTTGTTATTCTGAATATTGTGTGTTTAAATTTTTGACTACTGTTTGTTGATCTGTAAAACTGTTAGCTCTGTGTTTTCCTTCTGGGAAAAGTGAATGATAGAATAAGCAAATCAATAGACCTTCATCTCCCTTGAACTGGTACCCTAACATAATTACTTCTTCACTGCCCTTTCCTTGTCATTATAAAATGAGCTACCATTATTGAGCACTATGTGCCAGGCACTGTGCTAAGGGCTTGATGTGCATTGATTAGTTTAGTCATCATAATAACACTCTCAGCTATGTTCAAGAATAATTTTTTCAAATGGAATCATGATTCACATGCAAATATAAATAAACATGTCTATGGTTTTATTTAACATATCAACAAATGATGAAATCAGTTAAGATGTTACACCTGTTAAAATGAGAATTCAAAAACCAAATACTTTAACCCATTAGAAATCCTTACTTACTGGGTTAAAAATGGGTACATGGAAGTTAATTGCATTATTATGAACAAAGGAATGAATTAAAAATAAAGTAAAAAATGAAAAATGTATTCCACTAGAAGGGCTGAAGAACTGGACTTTCAGTGGAGTTTCCAGAAATCATTCCCAGAACCCTACAAAGCAAACCATATGGGGAAGGGAAACTCTGTATGTAAGACCAGACAACTGAATCCAAAAATACCTCATTATATTTAAGGTAAGTAGTGCAACTGCCATATTACAACTTTGTGTTAATCAGTTTGCTGTTACTATAACATGCTTGAGATAATCAAATTATAAAGAAAAATGACTTGTTTTGGCTCACAGTTTTAAAAGATTCAGTTCATGACCAGTTATCCCTGTTACTTTTAGTTCTGTGCTGAGGTAGCACATCATGGTGGGACCACATATCAGAATAAAACTATTCACCTCACGGCTGGGAAATAAAAGAAAGGAAGAGGAAGCAGATGCAAATATAAATAAACACATTTATGGTTTTATTTAACATATCAAAAAATGATGAAATCAGTTAAGATGTTATACCAGATGGGGTCCCAGAGTCCATTTCAGGGGCATGGCCCCATTGACTTAGAGACCTCCCACTAAGTCCCACCTCTTAAGTTCCACTACCTCCCAAAAGTACCATGGGCTGAGGACCAAGCCTTAACATATGAACATTTGTGGGATATTTCAAATCCATACTGTAGCAAACTTCTTACCCAGAAATCAGAAGAATGAACACTGGAAGTTGTTGCTGCAGAAAAATCTGCTTTTCATGGTGTGCTTGCCAGTAGAAAGCAGCCACAGTATAGGAAATTTTTGCCTCATTTCCTCTTCCCAGATCTCATTTGGGTATATTGAACTGGCACAGCCAAATTAGTACAACTAAATTAGCACCCAAAACTCTAGTTGCAAGGAAGTCCAACAAATATAAATTTCATCTTCCTAGCCTTGGAAATATAGAAAGACATACCAGAAAGGTAAAATGGAAGTTGAGCAAGCCAGGTAATAGTATCTGTGGCAGAGATAAAGCTGGGTTCTCATTAAACCCATTTCATTTTCTTCTTAGGCATAGAACTAAATTTCCCATTCTCCCCTGAGGTGAGTGGTGCCCTATAATTGACTTCTACTAAATGAAATGTGTGCAGAAGTGATATGCTACTCATAGGCCTGGCTTCTAAAACATGTTCTTCCTCTCCTAGCTGCTGACTGATTGTTGATGCTCAGGGAGTTGAGCATGAAAAATGGTAGAGCCCCTGTTAGCTTAGGCCCTGCTTGGCTACAGGCAGCAGAATTCCCTCTCTCCACCTTCACCCCCACACTAGACTATAGAGTAAGAACTATATTGTTTTTTTTTTTTTTTTGTATTAAGTCACTGAGATTTGGAGGTTGTTTTTAGCAGTAATGCCATAAAACCATAAATGGAATCTTGAAGTAGAGTACTCCTAAAACAAAAACCTTAAATAAGTGGCACTAATTTAGTTGTGAGAAAAAAGGAAACTGATTCCAGAAGCAGAAAAGATGACAGTCAGAACTAGGCAGTGGCAAAACATTTGGCAAAAATCTTCATGTATAATAACTTAATAGGCAGGCCATATGCTTATACTATGTAAACTCCAAGAGAAGCAGTTTGTGAGAGCCAAACTGTTAGTGTATGTTGGCTGCTATTGACTAGCAAGTATTAGCAGTTTAAGAAATGAAAGAAGCCAGGCGCAGTGGCGCACGCCTGTAATCTCAGCACTTTGGGAGGCTGAGGCAGGAGGATCGCAAGTTCAAAGCTAGCCTCAGCAATGGCGAGGCGCTTAGCAACTCAGTGAGACCCTGTCTCTAAATAAAATACAAAACAGGTCTGGGGACGTGACCCAGTGGTCGAGTGCCCCTGAGTTCAATCCCTAGTACCAAAAAAAAAAAAAAAAAAAAAAAAAAAAAAAAAAAAAAAAAAAAAAAAAAAAAAGAAAAAGAAATGAAAGAAAATGGGAAAATTACATAAATGAGCTGTTTTAAAGTAGACTATTCCTAACAAATTTAAAAAGTTAAAAAGTAAAGTATACTATTTCTAGATCTCAAATAGTAGGAAATGAAAATGAGAAAACTGAGCAAAAAACAGACCTGCTAGATCACCACCTTATGGCAAAGATCTCATGAAAGTTGTGACCTTCCCACTCAATCCTAATAGCATCACACTGGCTGCCACTAGCTAGCCCTTGAAGAAGACATAAGAATAAGAAGGGAAAAGACAAAAAAGATTGAGAGCTATGTCAACAAAGAATTTGGGGTGTAGTTTGTAGCAGAGGAACTGTCTATTAGGAAATCAACGAGAAGCCCATTAAGTTTCTGAGGAATTCATATTTCCAAAGAAAACAAAAGTCTGTGGCAGAGAAATAGTAAAGGCATAAAACAACTCTGAACAGTCCAAGACCAGGACGCAGACTTCAAAATCTGCATACCCCAAAAGAAAGCCTCCGCATCACCCTCTTCAGATATCACCATGAAAAATAATGAACAATGAAGAGAATTCCCAAAGAGCAGAACCAGGGTCACAGAAAAATGGACAAAGTAATTTCTGTGATGAACAGAAATGGTCCAATCAAAGAATTTTGTGGTCTAATTGTCTTCTGGTCTGAGAATTTCACAAGGCCTGCTCATCTGCTTTAGGCCAGTGTCGGCTTTGTGTCTTTCTTTCATTTTCCCCTTTCCAAGTGGGACACCAAAGTTGTCTTTACATACTACTGTATATTTAGAGAAGGTAAAGGAGAAGGATATAGAGAGCTCTTCTTTTTAGTTTATAAATTATTCAATCAAAAAGAACCCCATTTATATTAGATACTTGATTGAGTATCACCCAGGGCTTTAAGCTGAATATAATGACTTTGAATAATCAGCTGAGCATTTTGATGGGGGAGTGTATTTTGTATAAGGAAGGAAGAATGAAATGGAATGGAAATGGAAATTTATTGGTGAACTAGCAGAGACTAATCATGTATTTTCCAAGCTCACTTATTTTTCATCCTAGGCACTAAGTTAAACTACATTTTGGATAGGGGTCCATGTAATTGATTTCTGATCAATGAGATATGGGTAAAGTTGATGTAAGATACTTTAGGCCTAGCCCCTAAAAGATGCCACACAATTCTGTATGCTTTCTTTTGCCCTTAATCTACTAGCTGAGTGTCTACACCTAAGGTTCCTAAAGGATTGTGGGGAACAGAAACTCCTAGTTGACCACAAGATGTTTGTGAATAACAAACTTTTCCTGTATTAAGTCACTAAAATTTTGTATTTGATAGAGAACCCAGTGTTTAAAAAAACACATTACCATACAAATTTAATATGCTAAATATTATATGATAAATGCTAACTATGTGAGTTTGCAGATGTATAAATATACTATTTCATCTGTTAGATGATTATATTCCAGCCTAAGACAATTAGGGCACTCCATGAAAAACAGTACCCCTGAAGACTAAGGGATTAAACCTCTAAGAGGGAAATGACATAGCCAAGCTAGCTCTAGTCTTATGGGAGTAAGATACATGCCAGAACATTAGGAGTTAAAAAGTAGACCAGTATTCAAGGTTATAAAATCAAGATGACACAACAGGAAATGGGAGGTTGGGAAGACAAAGACTATGTGGTCAGCAAAGATACCAAGAAGCGAGAGCCAAGAAAAACAAGATCATCAAAATTAAACCCACTAAGACAGGTCAGTGGTCTGTCATGCTCCAAAACCCAATTAGGAACTTTCCCAGATGCTAGCAAAGTCCAGGTGGTAAGGGGCAAAGGTATGTATTAAACAGTCACTAATGTAACCTGCTGTTACCTCTACTTTGTTAGCATTATAAAAATCAAACCATGAGTAAGAGACTTCAGGTGGTAATGAGACATACATCGCATGAAAAGACATGGAGAAAAAGGGCACAGTGCAACTAAGGCCCACCTGCCCATGTGATGACATCAAGGGACTGGGACCGTGTCTACCCTGCAGATTCCATAGCTGTATAAATTTGTCCCTTGTTTGAGTCAGCCTGAGATTTCTGTCCCCAATATACTGTCTCCTTCTTCTGGAGCATAAGAATAGTCTTGTTCCTGTCCCAGTGGTGTTTTTATCTGATTCTTATGGTAGAGAGAACAGGAACAAACCAAGTCAGTGACGAGCTTATTTGATAAGAAAATTTTAATTTTCTAAGGGTTGCGTTTCTGACATGATCATACCCACTCATAATGGAATATTGTATGTCAGATATAAATGTGTGTGAGTGGTAGGCCAGAAAGGGATGCCATTGACATAAGCAGTTCAAGCCTTAACATTGTTTCAGGTCTTAGATATGGTCTTAGGCTCAATCCTCAGTTAACATCACAAACAGTCCAACAAGGTCCAACAAGGAAAAGAAAAGCACCCTGGTATTCAGAAGAGAGAGAATAGGATGCAGGAAAAAGGAAAAGGCAAAAAAATGATCAGAAGATGGTGAAACCCAAACATTAGCGACAGCAGGAAGCCACCACCACCTTTAGGTAGGCAAGACAAAGGGAGAAGGTGGTATAATCAAAGCCCAGGAGTTAGGATGAAAAATCAAGGTGCTTGAGACCCCAGCACAGGGGTAGCAACTGTTGGCGATGTCATCCGAGGCAGTGAGGGAAGGAAAGAAAGTCCCAGTTATTTTCTTACCAGTGCCTCCAATTAGCTAAAGCTACAGCCTGTAGGAGCCAGTCCTCCTTCTTGCACAGAGCAAGGTGAGGGCAAGCAAAGACTCTGAGCACATATAAGTGTAGGACCAGCAGAAACTGTAAAAACAGGAAGCAATATATACTATTCTATCAGGAAAAATCAAAGCTCAAGTGTTGGAGCAACTTAAAATAACATTATAATTAAAGGTGGGATGTTTTTAAATTTTTCTTGTTTTCAGAGTTCTTGTTCTAGTTTGGTGATTTAAGTGATCACTATTTTCATTTTTATTCTAGGCTATAGAAGAACCAGCATGTGGGGGAACATGTTTATTTATTCTTGTGTCCACATATGACATCTATATGTGGGTTTAGTTTCTTTCTCTTTCAACCTTATTAAGCAATTTTGATTAAACATTTGAAACTTCAGAGGGACAAACCTCTGCCACCTAGCAGCCCTTCAAACCACACACAGCAATGCCTTTGTGTTCATTTTCTGGCTTATTTGAATGATCATAGTTTTTGCTTGTTTTAATGAGATAATGTGACAATAACTGGTATATGGAAAAAGATTATATGCTGTTAAATCATCACATGTATTAACAAGTAATTTGCCCCAAATCATCTCACAGCTAGTAACTGAGTGGCAAGACCAGGATTTGAACTCATGCAGTATGACTCTGACTCTGGAGGCCATGTTCCTAATCATTACACTATACCACACACAGAAGGCATTGCTTTACATGGATTACTTATAATCGCTCTCTCTCTCTCTCTCTCTCTCTCTCTCTCTCCCCCACTCCCTTTTTCTCTTTCTCTATTTCTGTCTGCCTCCCTCCATTCTTTTGAATTGGCTTAAGATAAATTCCCATGAGAATTTAAAGATGTACCAGTACAATGTTACTTAACATGATATAGCTTTTCCCAACAAGGTGAAAGTTTCATGGCCATGAGCCATCCTAGGCTGGCCAGATCAAGACTATGAAGATGGCTACAGGACATGTACAAGAAAGTACAGGCTAGCATGATCCCTCCTTGCCCAGCAGTAGACCTAGCTTCTCAATACAGCTTTCGATACAATTTTAGAATGAAAGAATGGAAAGCACCTCTATGGTGCTTCTCCTCAAAAATGCCCCAAATGTTAATAATTTAGTGACTAAACTAGCACTAATTTTCTCAGTGTCATTCTTTTATGCCATAATATAGGTTAATATAAGCAGTAAGAATATTCATTTTTGAAGTGAGCTCTACATAAGTCTACCTGCCTGGAACTGCCATGCTTCAGAACCAAGCTAGCCAAACAAAGATATCATGTGAAGGGAAAATGATAACCATCTAGCCCAAGCTTCCCAAATATTCCAAGCTAGAAACCAGACATGAAAATGAAGAAGCCATCTTGTACAATTCAGCTTCAGCAGACATGATGAGAGAAACCAAGGAACCCAACTGAAAGCCAGACTTAAGGCTTCAACATGGCCCTTGTCCCTTTGGAATGCTATAACAAAAATAATATAGACCAGATGACTTATAAACAATAGGAATTTATTTCTCATAATCTGAGGCTAAAATTTAGATCATGGTGCCAGCATAGTCAAATTCTGCCAAGATCCCTCTTCAGAGTTGCAGACTACCTAACTTTTCACTGTGCTCTCAAGGGTTGAAAGGGGCAAGGATCTCGCTGGTCTTTTTACAAGGGCATTCATCCTCCTAATGGAGTTTCCATGCTTATGCTCTAATTGCCTTCCAAAGACTTCACCATGTTGGAATTAGCCTTTCAACATATGAATTGGGAGGGAGCAGGCACAAATATTCAGACCACAGCAAATATTTGGTCCCAGTTGAGTGCCCCAATATTTATAGCCATTTCAGCCATTGCAGCCATCTCAGTCATTATGGAACAGAAGCTACACTATTACTCCTGAGCCCTGTTCTAGTCCAGATCCACAAAATAGGAACTATAATAATTGTTGTTTAATGCCACTAAAAGAAAAATAATAAATTTTTAAAATAAAAACTTTTTCCACAATACGATTCAGGCTTGTTTGTTTGTTTGTTTTTTCAGTGCTGGGGATAGATGGAACCCAGGGCCTCATATGCTAGGAAGGTGCTGTACCACTGAGCTATATCCCAGTCCACAAAAAGACTATTTGAATGAAAATAAGTCCCATTCTTACTCTTAAATCAAGTTATAGAAGGCCATTTTTTTTTTTTTTTTAATTTTAAACTAAGCTCCTTGCACTAGGCCCCAACCTACCAGGCTAAAAGTCAAAATCAATTGAAAGTTCCAAGTCACCAAGCTAAAACTAAGCTGTTTATCTGACCTTTTGATAGAAATCAAGATTAAAGAGATAATAGCCAAATCCCCCCAACGGACCAGTTTTAATTGGCATGATAATGAAGTTCCTCTGCCTTAGTCCTTGCACAAGAAGAAAGCTAATTGAAGTAACCTGATGTTAACCAGTTATATTTGAAAAGTGAATTTGAAATAATCAATCCACTTTTTTGTTTTTTTAATTTTTGTTTCGTTTTGTTTTTCTGCTTTCTTCATCCATTTTCTGTCTAAAAACCAAACTCTTTAGCTTGGTACATCAGAACACTTGATCTATTTTATGGAATGAAGTGTTGCCCAATTCTGGAACTGAAAATGAACCCTAATATTTTTAAACTAAATTTTTATGATTTTATCCTTTGACAGTACCCTCACAACTGAATTGGCTTCCATATTTTTTGTTTTTGTTTGATGAATTGATTGGTTGGTTTTTTGCTCCCATGTTAAATAGCAGTTGCGCACCATTGGCACTGACTTTGATCCCAAGTCACACGTGTGACCTGCAGAGCAGCAGCAGGGATGGCAGCTGAAGGTTTCTCCTGGAAGAGTCTTCTTCAGCTTCTTTAGCCCAGAGTGATCTGTGAAAGCTGACCTCCAGCTGCCAGAGGGCGTTCTAGCCACTCTGAAGCCTGAAATACAGTTTGACCTTAGCCTGTCTGGTATGATAAAGAAAGCATTGGCTCTAAATTTAGGTTAATCTGGATTCAAATCCCAGCTCTGCCACATAAACTAGTTGGCTGACTCTGGGCAACTCAGTGAACTTGGGGACACTGAATTTTCTTATCTTTAAAGTGAAGGTACCTGGGCATGGTGGCACACACCTATAATGACAACACTCAGAAGACTGAGGCAAGAGGATAGCAAGTTTTGAGGCCAGCCTCAACAATTTAGTGAGGCTCTAAGCAATTTAGTGAAACTGTGTATCAAAATAAAAAATAAAAAGGGCTGGGGATGTGGTTCAGTTGTAAAGCGCCCCTCGGTTCAATCCTCAGTACTAAAATAAATAAATAAAGTGAGGGTAGCAACACTTAACTTTGTAGGCTTCTCTCTTATAGTACCTAGGTAAGTTTAAATAAGCCTTACTTTACCTAGCATTTAATAATAACAATAGCTAATGATTACTAAGCATTTCATAAATGATGTTAAATTCTTTCCTGCCATCCTCTAAAGGTTACTCAAACTCCCTTATAAAAGTAAACTGATAGCCGGGCGCGGTGGCTCACGCCTGTAATCCCAGCACTTTGGGAGGCTGAGGCAGGAGGATCGCGAGTTCAAAGCCAGCCTCAGCAGTGGCGAGGCACTTAGCAACTCAGTGAGACCCTGTCTCTAAATAAAATACAAAAAAGGGCTGGGGATGTGACCCAGTGGACGAGTGCCCCTGAGTTCAATCCCCGGTACCACAAAAAAAAAAAAAAAAAAAAAAAAAAAAAAAGTAAACTGATGTCTAACTACCTCATACCCTTCCTCTTTCCTCAAACCCCACACCCTCTTTCTCCTCACTGTAAGCTGACAATCTCGCCTGTTTATCTTTCAGTCACTAAACTGAGGCTTCCACCTGTATCTGCATATGCTCTTCCTTTCCTCTTTCAACAATGAAAGAAGTATCCCTCCTCCTATTAAAGACTAGTCCTTCCATTTGTGTTCTGAATCCAACACCTTTCACTCTTTGCACTGAATCATTCCATTGGCATTCAAATAGGCTCCCTTCTCTCTCATCTTTGGAAATCTTACCTTGACCCCTAATTAATTGCCTTCCAAGCTGCTGCCCTGTTCTGCTCTCTTTAGTAGCAGTTTCTCAAAAAAAAGTTTTGGTACAAGTCATCTCTATGTCTACACCTATTCATACTTCAGTTCACTCAGATTTGGATTCCAGCTCTACCACTGTTCTGAGATTGTTCTTGTCAAGGTCACCAATGATCTTCTGATTATAAATTGCAGTGTCTCCTTTATTGTTCTCATCTTATTCTGCTGCTCAGCAGCACAAACTCACATGGACTCTGTGAAACACTCAACTTCTGTGACACCATACTACCTGGTTTTCTTCACCTTTATGAGATTTTCCATTCTCAGTCTCCTTTCCTTTCTCACCACCATATGTAAATGAGAATATTTCTCAGGATTGTTTCTGGGTCCTCTTTTCCTTCATACGTATGCATTTTCCTAGATGATTTCATTAATTGCAAGTTTTAAATACAATACTGTATTATTCTGATAGCTTCCAAATGCATACATACAGTTCAGGCCTCTCATCTCCAGGTATACACATCCAAAAGCCCAATTGACATAGACATTGAAATATCCAACTAAGGTTTGAAGCTTAACCTCTTCTGATTCTGTTTTGTTGCTAAAATAAGAAAACTAGAATCATCTTTGACTTTTTCTTTTTCTTACTGAATCTTCCAAATTTGTTTAATATTTTTTGTTGATTTCATTTCCAAAATAGGTCTCAAACCTGTCTCTCTCTGGGGCTGAGAGTGCAGCTCAGTGGTAGAGTGTGTGCTTCGCATTCACAAAACCATGGGTTCAATCCCCATCACCAACAGCAAAATAAAACAAAAAACTGTCCACTCTGGTCATCTCCTATTGAATAGCTACTCTTGTCTGGTGTCTCCATGCTTAACCTGTTGTGCCTGCCCCAGTCCATCCTCTATGTACTAGCCACAGTTATCTTTCTAAACACAAATCAATTGATTCCTATCACCCATCCACTTCACAACTGTCAGCAGTTTCTTGTTATGTTCTGAATAAAATCCAAACTGTTTTCTATGGCCCACTGTGTCCTGAGCCTTTAAGTGCCTGTTTACACCTGCAACCTCATCTCACAGTAAGGTGTAAGCAGGCATGATGTTCTAGTCACATGGGCCTTCTGTGAAGTCCCTGATTCCTTCCTCTGCCAGGCCTTTTGACTGTGGTGCCCTCTGCCTTACTCTTCACCTAGATTGTTCCTTTCCATATTTTGGATTTTAGCTGAATCAGTTATGAACAGCCTTGCTTGCAAATAAAAGAAGCCCCATCCAAGAGTGGCTTAAACACCTGGATGTTTGTTTGAATCTTATAACAAAATTCCCAGAAGTAGCCATCCTAGGGCTGGTTCAGTAGCTCCATGTTTATTGGCTTCCCATGTCTTACTGTCTGAGTCATGACAGGGATGCTGCACTTTACTGCAGAAGGGGAGAAAAGAAGGGCAAAGATCACTTTTTATATTTTTATTATGCTGAATTTCAAATTAAAAAAATAGAATAATACCAACAGCCCTTCATGGATCCATGCAGCTATAGTAATTATCAACTGTAGACACTCCTGTTTTATGTATTACTGCCCCCCAGTCCTCCCTCCCCCCTTATTATTTAGAAGCAAATTCTACACATTCTGTCATTTTTCCTAAAGTGTTTCACCATGTGCCTTTTTTTTTTTTTTTTTTTTTTTTTTTTTTTTTTTTTTTAGATCAGGTCTTGCTATGTTACCCAGGCTGGCTTCAAGCATCTGGGCTCAATCATTGTACTTGTCTCCTAAGTAGCTGGGACTACAGATGCACACAACCACCTCTGGCTCACTATTTCTAAAAGATGACTCTTCCTTTTTAAACACAACTACAATGCTATTATCACAAAAGATAATTCCTTAACATCATCAAATATCCTGTACTCAAATTTCCAATTGATTCCTGAAAGTCTTTATTCATGTATGTATTTTTGTGCTGGGGATCAAATCCAAAAAGTCATATTTTTTGCAGTTTAAATTATCCAAATAAAACAATTGCAACTGATATATCTTTGAAGTCCCTTTTAATCTCCAGGATGTCCTTTTCTTTTTCTTTTCTTTCTTTTTTGGTACCAGGGATTGAACCCAGGGGAGCTTAAACACTGAGCCACATCCCCAGGCTTTTTTTAATATATTTGTAAATTTGAGACAGGGTATTGCTAACTTGTTTAGGGCCTTGCTAAGTTACTGAGGCTGGCTTTGAACTCACAAGCCAATCCTCCTCCCTCAGCCTATTGAGCCACTGGGATTACAGGTGTGTACCACCATGCCCAGCCTCTTTTACTTTTTTCCCTCAATTTATTTAAAAAAATCATTTAGTCTATAATGTTTCTTACAATCTGGATTTTCCTGATGATATCACTATGGTTTCCTGTGCCCTCACTATATCTTGTAAATTAAATAGTTGGATCTACTGGCTTGATTATATTCAGATTTTTTTGTTGTTGTTCCTTTTTTCTTGGCAAGACTACTTTATAGGAGATATTGTATTTTGTTTATTGCACTAGTCAATTTTCCATTGCTATGACAAAATACCTATGGCAATCAACTTATAAGGAGGAAATATTTATTTGGCTAACAGTTTTGGAGGTTTCAGTCCATGGTCACTTGCCCCTGTTGCCTTGGGCCTGTGGCAGCATAGTATATCATGGTGGGAGCATATGAAGGAGGAGATCTGTTTATCTCATGGCAGCCTGAATGCAAAGAGAGAGAGAAAGGGCTAGGTTCCAAATATATCCTTCAAGATCATGCACCCAGGGACCTTCCATTAGGCACCACCTCCTTAAGGTTCCACCATCTCCCAGTAGCACCACATCCTGAAAACCAAGCCTTCTGCATATGGGCCTTTGGAGGACATTTAAAATCCAAACTGTAATAGCTATCTAGATGTACCCAATGAATGGCTATCTCTTTTTGTGACATTAACAGCTTTCAATAATTAATGTCTAAATCCATTAATTCATTATGTTATGTAATAGTGCTGTTTTAATTCTGTCATTTCTACCTCATTAGCTAAACTACTTTTATAAAGAGGAATGTCCTTTCCCTATTACTAGAATAAATAATGGATACAGACAATAAAGGAAAGATAAATGCTTCATACCTTCCCTAGTTTACCAGGTTCCAAAATAGTGAATCCATTCACTAACAATCCCAAATGATAACCAATCAGGAACTTAAAAACATTATCTTGGGGGCTGGGGCTAGAGCTCAGTGGTAGAGCACTTGCCTTGCATGTGTGAGGCACTGGGTTCGATCCTCAGCACCACATAAAAATAAAGGTATTGTGTCCATCTACAACTAAAAATATATGTATATATATTTTAAGAAAAACATTATCTTGGGCTATGGATGTAGCTTAGTATAGAGGGCTTGCCTACCATGCATGAAACCTTGGGTTCAATCACCACACACACACACACACACACACACACACACACACACACAAATCTTGTGGGAAGATGGGGGAGGGAAAGGGTAAATACTGGGGAGGGATATTGGTCAAATTATATGATTATATTGTATGCATGTACAAATATGTAATAATAAATCTCATCATGTACAACTATAATGCATTGATAAAAATATGGAAAAATATAAAAAACTCTTTATGAATTCATGGATTTAAACTTATTTGATGTGCTTCAATACATTGCAGCTATTATCCTTATTGATGTTCAATTGTGCCATCCTTGGCTATTGGGAGCATCCCCACATTGATTCACTACTTCCTATTTTATCAGAAAAATAATATGTGTGTGTGTGTGTGTGTGTGTGTGTGTGTGTGTGTGTGTGTTTTACTGGGGACTGAACCTGGGGTGTTCTACCATTGAGCTATATTCCCAGTCCTTTTTTAAATTTTATTTTATAACAAGGTCTCCATTAATTTGCTCAGGCTGTCTTGAACTTAAGCTCCTCCAGCTTCAGCCTCCCAAGTTTCTGGGATTACAGGAGTGTACCTCCACATGTGGCTAGAAAAATCAAGATTTTTCCAAAACATCACTTGACTAGTTTACACTTTTACGCCCCTGGCCAGAATTCATGATTTAAACTTATCTGATGCATTTTAATATATTGCAGCTATTTTCCAGAGCAGTGGAAGCCTCTCCCCAAAGAGGCTTCTCCTGAAGCCCATATAAAGAATGTTCCATGTGTTATTCTGTAAGACACTGTCCTGTTTAACCATAAACTATAGTTAACTGTGTTTGTTCACTTGAGTATCTGACTGCCTCACTGAACTGTAAGCTTCATGATGTTTTTCCTAGCACAATACCTCTGGGTGCTCATAGAAGATACTCAATAAGTATTTATTGAATAAATAAAACAAATGAGGTAGACAGCATTGTTATCTCTATTGTATACAGCACCATCACCTATTTCAGATGGTAATCACTAGCCACACATTATTTAAATTTAAATGTAAATTAAAATTATATAAAATTTTAAAATCTAGTTCTTTAGTCATATTAGCTACATTTTAAGTGCTCAAAAAGCCATGTGTAACTAGTGACTATCTTATTGCATAGTATAGCTTCAGGCCATATCCCTTATCTCAGAATTTTCCTGAGAAACAGGGTGCAGTGATGCATGCCTCATGCCTGTAGGCCCAGCTACTCAGGAGATGAAAGTGGCTAAAATGGAAATTAACTTAATCAAGGTGACACAGTTACTAGGGTCACATAGCTACTTATTGGAGAAGCTTGGATTTAAACCTCTATCAGAGTGACTTCAGATATAAAACTTTTAATATCCTAACATAGCTATTGAAGTTATTACATGCTTAATTCTTTCATTTCAGTCCCTCTGGAAGAATTCACAGGGGGCTTTAAAACTAATGCTTCACAGGGTAATAACCAACCACCCTGGTTTGCCTGGACTAAGGAAGTTCCCAGAATGCAGAAAAGCCCAGGAACCATACTAATTAATTGTCAAAATTTTCTATTATGGTTTGTGGCAGGTAAATAGGTAGGTTCACTCAACTCCACTTCAACCACTTACAATATTGCTGTATTAAATGCTAGAAGTGAGAAAGTTGATGACTTCATGGCTCCAACTTCCTTGTAGTTTGGGTCATGTACCTGGGCTAGCTTTGTCAAACAGGTGCACTTGGGCAACATCTACAAGATCAGATTGAGGAGGAGAGTGTATTTCTGCTGCTTTATCTGGCATGTAATACAGTAGCACCAGAAGTCTAAGTGTCTGTCAATCATAGATTTGGAGAGACAAACACAGGGCTTGCATTTTGCAGGGCAGTACAACTAAGAGTGCCCGGAAGTTCTTCCACCTTTCCCTTTTCCTGGCTCTGTACTCCATACCTTGCCTATGCATCTTTTTATCAGGCTGCTTATCTAGATCCTTTGTAATATCCTTTATAATAAATGGATAAACATAAGTAAAGTGTTCCCCTGAGTTTTGTGAGCCATTCTAGCAAATAATCAAACCTGAGGAGCAGCTCAAGGGAACTAATTGGTTGGGCACAAGCATATGTAACAAGCTGGGACTTGTGGAATTGAATCCTTAACTTATGGAATCTGACATAACTCCAAGTGGACAGTGTTAGAATTGAATTGACCTGTAGATGTAACATACCCAGTTGATATCTAACAGACAGTTGCTTGGTATCTGTGTATGTTGCTGGGGAAAGGGGGACTCCCACACATTTTGGTCACAGAAGTTGTTCTGTGTTGTGATAAGTATAAAAATAGAAAGGAGAAACAGTTTGTTTTTTCTTTTAAAAATAGTTTTAATTATATGCAGTTGATAAATCCCCACTATCAAGAAGGGACTTTTCCTGGAAAAGGCAATTATAAGATAAATCTAAAACTCCAGAATGCTACAATTATGATATAATAATCTTCCTATCACTTCTAACATTTTTTTACTACCAGGGACTATACCCCAAGGGCAATTAACCACAGAGCTACATCCCCAACCATTTTTATTTTAAATTATTTTTAATATTTATTTTTTTGTTATTGTACACAATACCTTTATTTTATTTATTTTTATGTGGTGCTGAGGATCGAACCCAGGGCCTCGAACATGCTAGGTGAACGTTCTACCACTGAACTACAACCCCAGCCCTTTATTTTGAGACAGGTTCTCACTAAATTGCTTAGGGCCTTTCTAAGTCACTGAGGCTGGCTTTGAACTTGTGATCCGCCTGCCTCAGCCTCCCAAGTTGCTGAGATTACAGTGGTGCACCACTACTCCCAGCCCAGCTCTAT
This sequence comes from Tamias sibiricus, assembly GCA_025594165.1. NCBI lineage: Eukaryota > Metazoa > Chordata > Mammalia > Rodentia > Sciuridae > Tamias > Tamias sibiricus. The sequence continues at coordinate 133,490,134 of CM046663.1, read as the reverse complement.
CATTCTTGAACAAATATTCATATACCCTAATCACCAGCATCCTGAAAAATACTAGAATTTTGATTATGGAGAAATGACTACACACACACACACACACACACACACACACACATTAATGTTGTCTCTCTCTACCTCCCCTTCCCTTCTTTTATAAACTGGATCACTCTTTCAAATCTCCTTAGATGACAGGTCATATATCAACCTCCAGGTACTAACATAAATATGATTACCTATGTACTCCCACTACTCCCCCTTTTCTACTAATTGTCTCTCACATTATTTTATTTAATTGCTATGTCATTTAATACAAACTGCTTTTATTTATTTACTTTTTTATTGCTATCTTTTCCTTCAGTCTCCTGCCCCCTCGAAAGAATGTATGTCCCATGATAGCAGGAATCTTTTTTCCTTTGGTTATCAATTTAAGTCCAGTACTTGAACAGTGACTTGCACATGGTAGCATCAGTTAAAAATATTTGTTGAAAAAATATTTTTTAATATTCAAAATAGAAATCATAGCTAGATTTTTTTTCTTTTTTTGTGTTGGGGATTGGACTGGGAAATTCTTTTAAAAGACAAAAAGACTCTTTTGTAAACAAGAATATAATATGCTGGAGTGCAAAAAAAATTATCAGTGAAAATAAAACACCAAAAATAATTGTTATGAAAGGTAACGCTGTGCAGGCAGTGAAATAGTATATCAGGCATTTGCAATGCACTACCTTCAGCAGAATTATGAACCCTGTAGAAGTAAAAGAAAAAACAAAACTGTTCTCTCTGCTCTCACATTCATAGCCCAGAACCTTATGTGATCAAATGTGTTAGGCAGGATTCCCCACATGCCAGACAATTTTGTAGACACCAATTGAATGTCCTACAATTCCGTTCTGATGCTATCTACCTGGAGATAACATTAGATTTCACAAGTTAAATAAGGCAGAGTCCCACAAAATTGCCCCCACGTCAGGGTCTTGCTAAGTTGCTTAAGGCCTCATGAATTGCCGAGGCTGGTCTCAAACTTGTGATCCTCCTGCCTCAGCCTCCTGAGTTGCTGTGATTACAGGTGTGCACCACCAAGCCCAGCAATCCTTCAATTTGCTTATCACTTGGCTGATTATCACTGGTGATTGGTTCTTGGGACCCCACGGTAAATCACCTCATTAGCATAAATTCAGTTATGATCAGAAAGGGTCTATTATAAATAACAGAAGACAATCCTATCACTCAAGAAATTCCAGGTGTATTAGGAGCTCTGTGACAGGAACTGGGGACAAAGACCCAATATATTTTATATTATACCAAAACAGGTTCTGCGGCTATCCAGACTTAAGTTTGAATGTCAGCGACACCATTTTCTTTGGTGTGAACTTGAATAAGTTAATGAGCTTCTCTAAGTTCCACATTTGAAACATGAGAATAATAATAATACCCAACTGACATGGCTATCTTTATTACAAAGATAACAGAGTGTGCTTACAGTGAATGGTACATGAGTACTCAATAAATGTTAGATAATATAACAATTATGATTTTGCTGAAGCAGGTCCATTCTTGAAATTATGCCCAATACTTGGGGTAGCTTTAATTTTAGCCTATTGTAAAAAATAGAAAGTCAGGTGGTCCATTTTCACAATATAGTATTTAGCCTTAATTGGGATGTAAGATCCAGTGGTGGCCCTTTTAATAATGGCCCTTCCCTTTTCCAGTCCCAATTTTAAAATTAGTCAATCATTTAGATTGTAACCTTGAGCACCTCCTATCAGAGCAAGGGGCAGTGCTACTTAAGGATAAAAACAGGCAAATTGCCCATGCAAGTGTGCCTGCTTGCAAAACTGTGTTCAGGAGGGCATTCTTCTATAGAAGTAAAGTTGGCCTTGCTGACTATTTGCAAGCACATGTTTGACTCTTTGCAGCAGTGCCCTTGTATTTCTAACACTGCATTTTATCCTCCTTTATATCCTAATTAGTAAGTACTTAAAAATTATTAGTGACTGACAGGAAGTTTGTTTGTGGGGGACCGTGTTTTGCTCTTGCACACACAGTTGTTACTGGCAATGTTACCAAAGTTCTAGGCCAGAGGCTTGACTCTGATGATCCAACAAATCAGGTCTGGTAACTCTCCCCAAAAAACAAACAAAAAAGGTAATAGTGAAAAGAATGAAAGGAACTTTAATCAATTGGTGTAACTACACAGGGAAGAAAAGGGGACCCATGTCTTTAGACCTGTTTTCCAGGGACTGACAATGACTTTAAAGTTTTATAGAAAGGGTAATATGAGCAATGGTGGGGGCTCCAGATAGCAAGAGGAATTGCACAGCTACCAAAGCAGATGATCCTGATCAGGCATGGTCTTTCCATTATTATATCAGAATAGGACAGGCAGGGCCTTATCCTCCATTTAAAAAGTTACTCTTCCCTGAGGGGTGGTTTTCACTCATCACAAGTTGTTTATCCCATCACATCTTGGGCTTTTTGTTGTTGTTGTTGTTTTGTATTGGGAAGTAAACCCCTCTTTACCACTGAGCATCATATCCCCAGCCCTTTTTATTTTTTGAGATGGAGTCTCACTAATTCGCTGGGGCTGGCCTTGAACTTGTGATCCTCCTGCCTCAGTGCCCAAGTCACTGGGATTAGAGGTATGCACCACCATACCTGGCCAGACCTTGCTCTTGTAATCATAGGTGACTCAGAATCAAGGAGACAGATGCAAAATGGAGGAAGAGATGCCAAGTCTTTAATCCTGCTTTTAGCCACCTATTGGACATTTATGAGCAAAAGTGAGGAGTCTTAAGCCCTGTTACCATAGTGGCAGCTGCGGATGCTATTTTTATCATCTCTGTTGACCAAAACAAACAGCAACAAAAAAACCGTAAAACTTAAATTAGCAAGAAGATGTTGGGTATAAGTTTTTGCAGAAATTAGTCCATCCACAGAGAGAAAAGCAACCATCAAGGAAAAACAGTTAAAAAGGGGGGGGGGGTTATTCCTGTGTGGTTAATTATTGTGAAAGGTTGATTACAAGGTAAATTGGCCTAAATCCTCTCCAATAGTTCCTTCCAGTGAAAAATTTTCCTTACATTTGATTTGTCCTATTGAGAGGGACAAGGTAAATTCATTCTTCAAATCAGCAAGTAGTCTATAAAATGCCTACCTTATAATAATACAGGACAGACTGCAAAAATCCCTTCTATATCCACATCAACCATAGTTAAATTCTATTCAGTATTCAGAACTCCGTTTAAATATTACTTTCTCTTCTGAAATCTATACTAACCAGGTCACCCAAATATGTATCTTCATAGCACTAGGAACATCATTTCTTTGCACTTTGCAGCATTGCACTGTCAAAGGACAAAATTATAACAACTGAGTTTTAACATCTTTTTTTTTTTTTCTGAGTGGGGAGGGTACCAGGGATTGAACTCAGGGGTACTTGACCACTGAGCCACATTCCCAGCCCTATTTTGTATTTTATTTAGAGTCAGGGTCTGACTGGTTGGTTAGTGCCTTGCTTTTGCTGAGTCTGGCTTAGAACTTGAGATCCTCCTGCCTCAGCCTCCCAAGCTGCTGGGATTACAGGAGTGCACCACTGCACCCAGCTAATTTAAAAATCTTAATTGACTATTTTTTAGAGATGGGGGTGGGGTGGATGTTGGTGGTAGTGTGTTGTCTCACTATGGTGCTAAGATCGGTCTTAAACTCCTAGGCTCAAGCAATCCTTCTCTCTCAGCCTTCCAAATAGTTGGGACTACGTGTTTATGTCACTATGCCCAGCAATTCATTTTTGGTTCTAGAATCAGGCAACACTTCATTCCATAAAATAGAATAGGTGTTCCAATGGATTCAACATAAGTTGCTTTTTGTGGTTTATTTGGTGTTGAGGATTGAACCCAGGGCCTCCCATTTGCTAAGCATATACTCTATAATTGAGTTATACCTCCAACACTAAGAAGCTGGTTTTATAGACCAAGAAGGGCTGAAAGAAGTAGAAACAACAAAAAGCAGATTGGTTATTTCGAAGTTACTTTACTTATAAAGCAGGAATAGGGAAATTAAAGAATAGAGAAATAACTGTTGGTTAACATCAGGTTATTTCAGGTTGGCTTTCTTGTGTAAGCATTAAGGCAGAAGGAACTTCATTATCTTGCAATGGAAACTGGCCTGTTTCCATTGGAAATTTGGCTTTATTTCTTAGGATTTCTGGGAAAGTCAAATAATAACTTAGTTTCTGTTTGGTGGTGTGGAACTTTAGCCTGGGTGAGTGCATTTTTATTTTTAGTCTGGATTATTGAGGGTTAGTGTAAGATTTTAGTCCAAAATAATGGCCTCCTGTAATTTTTATTTAATGACATTTGCTGCTTTGCTTTTTTATGATAGTATACTTAAGACCTGTCTTTCTGTTATCTAGATGAGGGCTTGGACTTGTTTTTTTCTTGTGATTATAATCTACTACATAGTAGTTGCTCAATAAGAAAGGAAAATTGAGAAGCTCTGATGGGTAGGTGGTTCATCAGAACATCACTAAAACATTGCTGATTCACCACTGAAAGCATAGGTGATTGCCCCTAAAAGCACCTGCCTAGCAGCTAACAAACATAGACAACTTATGCTTTCCCTCCCTAAATTTTCATTATAAAAATACTCTTAGCTCTAGGACTAGTGGATATATTTCCAACTGCTGTGTAGGTTTGCTGTTATAAGTTGTTGAAACTTGTCTTAGGACCTAGTTATTTTCTGGCTAGCATCTGTACCATTCAGTAAATGCTTTTATTTCTCGATCCCATGGTCTCAAGAGTTTTGATTTAACAAAACTATGTCTTTGTGTGTGTGTGTGTGTGTGTATGTGTGTGTGTGTGTGTGTGTGTGTGTGTGTGTGGTGGTGGTGGTGGGGGGGGGGTACTGGGAATAGAACCCAGGGCTTCACACTTGCTAGGCAAGTCTTTACTATTGAGCTACATTTCCAGGCCTTTACAAAATAAATAAATTTGATTTTTTGGTTTTTTGTTTTTTTAAATTTTAAGACCAGTCTCACTGAGTTTTCCAGGCTCACCTCAAATATGAGCTTCCCCTGCCTCAGCCGCTTAAGTAACTGAGATTATAGGCATGTAGCACTGAGCCTGACCAAAACTGTCTTGAGTGTACGCTCTCTCAGAGCCTCACATTAGAGCTGGTGTAGTTAAGTGAATAAAAACTTCAGCATGATATTGTTATTGGGGGTTGAGAGTCAACTGTGGGGTGTTGGTCCTTGGATGTAATTGTCTAAGATTAGGCAATTACCCCAGTGCCGACACTGAAGTATACAATGAGACAGACATCATTTATGGTAGGTTTATCATAAGGTAAGGGAAAAGCAAAAGAAAGTGAGATTAAACATTGGAAATTGGGATGGGCAGATCCACGAGGGACCTAACTGCCCTGAAATGATTAGACCTTTTGTTTTTGTTAGGATAGGGGACAGAAGCTTTTAGTAGCTTGAAACCTTGGCCACCTTCTTTGGACCAGTGTTTGTGTAGCTGATGCTTGTTTGGGGGAAGTTTTACACTCTTACTATGTGAAAATTGAGGGCATGCACCTTTGTACTTGCATCACTGACCTTTCCGACTTAGCACCACTGGCAGAAGGTCACATTATGGTCAACTGACCCTTGGAACAGCTTCTGGGTCCATGAGTGACTCTGGGAACATGACGTGTGTCTCTAAATCTATAGGAGACAGTGTGGGGCCTCTTTCTGGAATGTGGAAAGAACACTGCTACCTCTGGATCAATTCTGTGTCAGGGACCCTTTTAGATTTGCTTCCCTCCCTGCCTTTTCCTTCTCTCATTCCTACTTATCTCTAGCCAACTACCTGTGCTAATAGTTTGTTTATATTTCTTTTTGTTTTTACTTTTTTGTGGTGCTGGGGATTGAATCTTGTTTTTCTTTCTCTTTTTTTTTCTTTCCACCTAGTTAAGGCTGGACATGTTTGATTTTATTATAATTTATGCAAGTAACTAGAATTTCTAGAGTGATAATGTGTAATGATGACATAGTGGATGGGTTTTTATCTGTGTGTCTTCAGAAAACAACAGTAAATTACAAATTTGGTTTAAAATAATTAAAAACCAGTTTACTGGACTGAGGGTGTAGCTCAGTGTAGCACTGGCCTAGCATTTGGGAGGCCCTGGGTTCATCCCCAGCACTGCAGAAGAATAACAAACAAAACCAAATCCTGATTGCACACTTCTTAATCCAAAGACTTTTCTAAGAACCCCAACCTAGAAGCCTTTCCCTGATAGCTCGTTGGTCAGGCAACTCCTAAGTCAATCATAGACTTGTGCCAATCAGGATTGTGCTTCTGAGTCTGGGAGGCCCACCTCCTCAGAAAGTTTCTCCACCCACACACAACCAAAAAAAAAATGGAGACCCCTGAGCCAAAAAGGAGGAAACTGCTTTCAAGACAATACCTGGTGTCTCTGTGCTGCTGTCACTCTGCAGCCTCAGTTTATTGCTTGTACTAGGAGGGAACTACATCCTTGTTTCCACCCACATTTCTTCAACTCCCATTTTTGTGCCTGGCATATGGTTGAGCCCTGGGGACTGAACAATAGGAGCTCCTACTTCTTAGCTCAAACCCTTAAGAGAAAGACACCTAGCTGACCAAAAAGGACATATGTTGGCTCAAAGGGGGATTTAGTTTTTTGTTTGTTGATCCTTAAGGAAACAAGAAAAGAAGAAAAAAAATATTGCACTGAAATGTGGTAAGTGTTGAATTATACTGAGACAGGCAAAGAGTGATATGGCAAAGAGTGATTTTGTCAAGAAATAAAAATAAGGCTAGGTGTAGTGGCATACCCCTGTAATCCCAGCAGCTTGAAGCAGGAGGATCATAACTTCAAAGCCAGCCTCAGCATTTTAGCAAGGCCCTAAGCAATTTAGCAAGACCCTGTCTCAAAAAATAAAAAGGGCTGGGGATGTAGCTTAGTGGTTGAGTGCTCCTGGGTTCAATCCTTTATACAAAAAAAAAAAAAAAAAGGCAAGTAAAAGAAAAACGGAGACAGGAGGAATTGTTAAATCTGGTCTTAGATCCACAGTGGAAGCTTTGAACTGGGTTGTGGACATACCCACTCCCAGATGCAAGGTGACTTTTGTACTGGGCCAAACCCCAGATATCTGAAACATTGTTTATTAACTCTAGTGACCGTCTGTACAATGGACCCCTGCCTGCAAACTACCCAGAAACTGAGACTACATCCTGTCCATTCCTTATAAAACAGCTTAACTTTTGTTAGCACCAATCATAATTCATGACTAGCAAGTGATGTAATTTCCAACCCAACTGAAAAAAGAGCTGAGGATGTTGTTCAGTGGTAACACTACAAGTTATAACCAACATTTCATAAAACCTCAGAGCACTTATTCTGGGCAACGAGGATACATGCCTCTCCAGGTGGCCTCATTTTGGCTGGAATAAATTCTTTGTTCCCACTTTTGGTGTGCTTCAACTTGAGTTTTAGGTTGACAGCTTATACCAGAGAGACACCCAACCCAGCAGGGGTCTGGGTAACTCTAATGGGATGAGAATCTACCCAGAGAAGGCCTTCCACTGAGTACTTCGGCTGAGTCTTTTTTTTTGGTACCAGGGATTGAACTCAGAGGCACTTGACCACTGGTCCACATCCCCAGCCCTTTTATGTATTTTTATTTAGAGACAGGGTCTCAATGAGTTGCTAAGTTGCTAAGACCCTCACAGGCATGCGCCCCCGTGCCCAGCTTTTGTCTTAGTCTTAATACAAACACAACCACACAGTACCTTTGAGGAACAGTATTTGTGTAGTATCACAGAAGCATAGGGTATGAATGGGATGGCAGGAGATAAAGGCTAAGGCAGGCAGGTCATGAAGAACTCATTGCCTTACTAAAGGGTTTAGATGTATTACGAATTGTGGGGCATCCAAAAAGAATTTATTACAAGAATGCCATGATCAGATCTGCGTTTTTAAAAATTTATTTATTTATTAGTGGCACTAGGATTTGAACCCAGGGTTTCATACAGCTAGGCAAGTATTCTACCACTGAGGCATATGCCCAGCCCTCAAGAAAATATTTATTTATTTATTTATTCATTCATTTATTTATGCTGGGGATTGAACACAGGGGTGATTTGCCACTGAGTCACATCCCCAGTCCCCCTTTTATTTCTAACAAAAATTTTAAAAGAAGGGTTGAAGATGTAGCTTGGTGACCACACTTGCCTAGCATGTGTGAATGCCTGGGTTAAAGCTCCAGAACTGTCAACAATTTTAAAAGGAGCCAGGAGTAGTTCAAACTATTTGGGAGGCTGAGGATCAGGCTGAGGATCACTTGAGCCCTGGGCAACAAAATGAGACCCCATTTCTTTTGAAGAAAATAAGAGAAAGAAAGGCAGAAAGAAAGAAGTAAAGAAAGAAAGAAAAATTAAAAGGAAAAGTGTTATTCTTTTTGGGGGGCAGTACTGGGGATTGAACCCAGGGGGGCTTTAACCCAAAGCTATATCCCTAGTCCTTTTCATATTTTATTTTATTTTTTTGGTACTGGGGATTGAACTCAGGGGCACTCAACCACTGAGCCGCATCCCCAGCCGTTTTTGTATTTTATTTAGAGACAGGGTCTCACTGAGTTGCTTAGCTCTTCACCTTTTTTGCTGAGGCTGGCTTTGAACTTGCAATCCTCCTGCCTCAGTCTCCCCAAACTTCTGGGATTACAGGTGTGTGCCACTGTGCTGGCCACTTCATATTTTATTTTGAGATAGGGTCTTGCTAAAATTCTGAGGCTGGCCTAGAACTTGCAATCCTCCTGGAACTTGCAATCCTCCTGCATCAGCCTCCTGAGTCACTTATAGAAATGCACCACAGTACCTGGCTCCTAAATTTTTCTTCTGTAACATTGATGTTGGAAAATCAATGATATTTTCTGTCTCTCTAGTAAGTTGTAAGCCCCTTGAGGGTAGTGAAGGCATCTACTTTGTCTTTGTGTTCCCAACATGTTTCAGTACCAACAATGTAGTACACACTTAATAGAAAATTGATAGATTAATGAATGAAGGATGGAGGGAAGTGGGTCGGATTTTTCTCTTTCCTTATGCTTTTCCAAACATTATTTATTCCATGCCCCTCCTGAAGCACATGATAGCTCATACCTCAAAGTTACCCTCTTACACATCTCCCGTGAGCAAACCTGTGAGATGCCATCTGGCTTTCTCTCTACCACATTCAGGGTGTAATTGATCCAGGGCACCAGCTTGACAAGGGTGAGAGAAAGGACATGGATGGAAGACATTCTGTTCCCTGTACCAGTACTTCTGCCCTGCCTGGGTCTGAGCCACCTGGCACAAGCCTTCCTCACCATGTCTGGGAATCAAGTTGGAGAGAATATGTCCTTGGAGGTACTGCAGTGCTGAAACTTCTACTTGCATCTCTGGTGTTAAGTTCCTTCTCAAAGGACTCCATTTGATGATGTGGAAATTTGAAAACTATGTATTTAAATATTGACAAGTAGCAATGGTGATCTTTAGCAAATTTACAGTAGAAAGTGAGAGGGAACCTAGGTGGAATACCACCTAATTCACTTACTCAATCACAAATGATTACCAAGAGCTTCCTATTGATTCATTGATGAACAAAAGAATCATCTACCTTAATGGAGCTTATAGGAAGGGGAAACAGCAACAGAATAAAATTCAATTGTTTCATAGCACTTATAATGTGCTAGGCACTTTACATATATTAATTCATTTCATTATTATAACTCACTGTTGTCCTATTATTATTACCATTTACAAATGAGTGAAAGGACATATTTTATAGTTATAAACTGATAAGGAGGCATGCAGGAAATATAGGGGTTAAGGAGAAAGTACAGCAGGAAGACTATATTCCTAAGGGGCAGGGAAGATTGTCTAAATATGAGAGGTAGAAATGGAAATCTAAGGGGTGAATAGGTGTCTAGTAGACAAAAATGTCTGAAGGGAGATAACTGCAGGCAATGGAAACAGCAGATGAAAGATGTTCAAGGAAGTGAAAGGAGGGAGAGCCTGGGATGAGGCAGGAAGGAGCTAGATCTCTTAGGTTTATTTCTGTCTTCAAATAGTATAAGGTCAGGGAAGCAGAGAGAGTTGAGATTAGAGTTGAGTCCTAACTTTGTCCTAAATAACCTCAGCCATTTCTCTGTGGCCATTTCCTTATCTGAAAGCAAAAATGAACAAACAAACACCAAGTGGTTGGACCAGAGCACTATAGTACCCCAATGGTTCTAAAGCTCCGATTCTAGGTCTGCTGGAAGGAACTGCAAGACCCAAGGTGTAAACCCTAGACATTGCTGAATGCACTGAGGTTTATGGGTCCAGACAACCCAGTGGCCAGCCAGTCTTTGCCAGCCTCTGACCCCTCTATAGATTAAGTACAAATGATGGAGAATATTACACACAATGAATATTGCTGTGAGCATAATTTGTCCCCTCACTTGAAAGGAAGTGTGAATTGCTGAAACAAGTGTAACAAAGGTAATATCTATTGTCAAAGGACAAAACCATAACAACAATGATTTATTTTTAATTCCAGAATTGGGCAACACTCCATTCCATAAAGTAGAATAGTGTTCCAATAGGAAGGGCAAAGGAAGTTGGTTATAAGAGGAGTGCTTGAAGAAAGCAGAAACAAAAACCAAAGTAAAGCGCCTTTCAGTTATTTTTCTTGTAAGGGGAGGACAGGGAGAAAAACTACAAAAAGGATTGATAAGTCAACATCAGGTTACTTTAGGCTACTTATTTGGCATAAGGGTTAAGGCAGAGGGAACTTCATTACTGCCAATTAAAACTGGCCTGTTGGGCTGGGGATGTAGCTCAGTGGCAGAGCACTTCCCTAGCATGTGACAGATCTTAGGTTCAATTAAACTAAGAAACAGCCTGGGCCTATACCTATTTAGGATGTTTGACTGTTATCTCTAATCCAGATTCCTAGGAAGGACAGATGAACAGCTTAGTTCCAGCTTGGTGACCTGGAACTTTAACATGAATGACTCCATTTTGATATTCAGCCTGGTCTGTGCAGCAGGTTAGCTTAAAACAATGACCTCCTATAATTTTTATATAACAATTTTTGGAGCATTTATAGTGCTTCAAGATTGTACCAGGAACTTTTAGGCAAATCTCCCCACAAGTGTCCCATGTTATAAATACAAAAGCAGAGGCCTCAAGGAATTACATAATTTTTCTAAGATCCTCTCCATCCAAATTTGTCCTGCCTACTGAGCATTCCCCCTTGGGTTTCCTGTTGCCAGGTGTGTTGAGCAATGAGTCTATCTGGGTTTGCTCAGTGGTTGAGTTGGAACTGGAACCCAGGGCTGACTCCAAAACTCAGGGTGTTGATGACCCTGTGATGCTGCCTTCCCTTCTTAAAACAAGAGGCTATTCCTAATTCTATAAATAACATGACATTGTTTCGTCAAGTCCTTTCTGGGTGAGGAAAGCGCTTTTTATAGCTTGGGATTGCTTCTGTTTACTTGGTCTCTTCCAGCACCAGTTAATCCTGCCCAGTTTTGTCCTTCACTGTCCTTACACTGACTGTATTCCTAGTTTTCCTCCTTGCTAGACAACTAACTCCATGAGACCACATGGTATTGGTGTGTGTGTGTGCCAGCAAAGAAATTTCACTCCTCTCCCTCCCTAAGTCTGCCTACCTTTCTATAAATAATCGTTCTCTTCCCTCAGGCCTTTGAGTAGTTTGGTCACTTAACGCAGGCGCGCGCGCGCGCGCGCGCGCACACACACACACACACACACACACACACACTCATGCGCGGCGGGGGGTTGGGTAGTGGCAACATAAGTGACCTTGCAAAGGTATCTAGCCCACTGGGGACAGAATTAGCAAACCTGAAACCTCTACAAATATTTGGCTTCCTCCCACATTCCTCCTGAAGCTGCTGAATCCCTCGTGTCGACCTCACCCAGTACCCTTTTAGCTCGCTCGCCATACAAAGCCCAATCCGCCCATCTCCTCTTTGCAAACCCAGAGAACTTCATTCCCCATGTTGAAACTCGGCGGTGGCGGTGGCGGGCAGGACTGGGCATGCTCAGTGACAGGGACAGGTCTGGGAGGCGAGGAAGCTGCTTTTGAAGTCTCGCGGCCAGGGGATCAGGGGGAGGTGGGAGGCTGGGGCCCTGGCTGGGGGTGCACAGAGACCCCAGATTCTGTGCCCTGGGCCAGCATGCTCCAAGCAGGCGCGGCAGGGCGGGCGCGCGATGGGGAGGGCACAGAGGAGGTGGGGGAGTCAGCGGGAGGAGGGGAGGAGCGCAGGGCTCGCCATCCCCGGGCGCCGGCTCTGCGGCTGCTGAATCGGAAGCCGCAGGGAGGATCCGAGGAAATAAAGACGACCGAGAATGACCTCCAGGGAGGCCGCTTGAGCCGGGGCCCGCGCGCTGTCCCGCCTGCCCAGAGCATGGGCGACCGTGGCGGGCAGCCGGAGCGCTCAGACTCGCACACCCCCGGGGCCCCCGCGGGCACCAGCGCAGCCCTCGTGAACGGGCTGCTGCACAACGGCTTCCACCCGCCTCCAGTCCAGCCGCCGCTCGTCTGCACCCGGGGCCCCGCGGGCGGCGGCGACGCGGCGCCCCCACGCCTCCCGCTCCTCTCGGAGCTCCAGCCGCAGCCGCTGCTAGCTCAGCATGACTCTCCGGCCAAGAAATGCCGGCTGCGGAGGAGGATGGACTCCGGGAAGAAGAACAGGCCGCGTAAGTCCCGCCCGAGGGGAGCATCAGCGCGAAGTAGGCGCAGCGCGCGGGGACTGGGAACGGCGGGAGCAAGCACCGCGGCGCACTCTGTGCGTCCCAGCTCCTGCGGTCCAGGGACTGCACGGAGGGAACGCTCGGGAATGACTCTTTCCCCAGGGGCGCCAACCATTGATTGAGCCTGCTTCTTGTTTGGTCCTGTCCGCATAATGGGCCGATTGGACACAGATCTTGAGCTGGTCCTTAGGTCACTGCTCTATAAAAGGCGAACGCACTGCCCACCCTTCTAATTGGTCCTTGGGAAATGCACGCCTGTGAGCAATTGGTGGTGTCCAGGAGTGGGGATAGAGCGGGCAGCACAGCCGAGGCTGACATCTCCCTTTTCAAGGCGCATCTTTCTGGGATTGCAGCCCAGGCGACCAGCTAGCCCTTTGAATCACAGAATAACTACCAGTAACTTGGGTCTATTGGCGAGCTCAAGTCTGGAGGCGTGGAGTTGAACAACCCCCTCCCCCCAAAATCACAGCGTATTAAACACTGTTCACAGCCAATAAGAGGGCCTGTTGGGAGGGACACACCCACTGATACCATGTGGGCCGGAACTATGTGGACCAATGAGGATTGCAGGTGGATTTTTTTTTTTCCCCTGGGAAGAAGGTGGGTAGAGTTACGGGTTTGTAATTGTAATGTACAGTGCAGAAAGCCGAAGTGCATTATTTCACAATCGGAAACTTGTATATATAATGGTAGTTTGTAAAGGGTACCCGTCCCACCGGACGTTCTGGGATGTAAATTTGTAGGTCGAGTTTACGACTTTTTTCTTATCTGAGCCGAACCTCATTCAACTTGTTACCTCTTTGTGTCTTTAATGAAGCTTATAAATGGCAAAAAGCAAAGTAAGTAGAATGCATGCTACTATATGATTGCATTCTAACTTTCATCTTTTGCACATGATTATTCTTTCCATGTAGAAAAGTTGTTATATAGATTTTGGATTTCTGTAAAAATTTGATATTTGGTAAACTGCACACAACTTTTTTCTCGGTTTATCTTTTATTGTCTCCTTTTGACTCAACTTTTATGCATTGAATTAAAGTTTCCAAGACTTTGGGAAGTCTTTTAACACGACTTTGGGTGAATCCAATGCTTGTATTTTGTAGATCTGAAATGTTAGAGTTGCAAGTTAAAGTTTTGTGTGAAGCTTTGAACCACACAACAATTGTGGCTTTGGTTGTAAGACATATTGCACCTAGATTTTTAGTTACTTTTGGTTTTGGTCCTTGTTAGAAAATGACTTTCTTTTTATGGACTTAATATCGATTGCTTATGGTTTATTAATCTGTTTTATTTCTTTTGAAACCACATTTTAGTTATTTCTCTGATCTATGTTTACAAATATAGAGATTGTAACAAAAATAGCTAAAATATAATGAAAGAGAACTGTATTTAGTTTTTGTTTAGTGTTATCAACTCTAATTTTTTTTTGTTTTTGGTATGGGGATTGAACCCAAGGGCACTTAACCACTTAGCCACATCCTCACCCCTTTTTATTATTTTGGTCCTTTATTTTTTCATTTTGAGACAGGGTTTAGCTCAATTGCTTAGGGCCTTGCTAAATTTCTGAGGCTGGCTTTGAACTTGCAATCCTCCTGCCTCAGCTTCCCCTGCCGCTGGGATTATAGGTGTGCACACCGTACCTAGCTCAAATGATGTGCTTGAAGATACACCATCTCTTAAAATAATTTTTAAGGAGTTTAAAGTATTATCTCAAACAATAGCTTGTAGACAAAGAAACTAGCCTAAGCCTTAACTTGTGCTTTAAACTAATGGGAATTATTTTAATACAAAAGAAAATATAACTTACTGGCTGTGTGCTTTGTGTCAGAAACTAAAGTGGTGTATTTCTTTCTTTCTTTTTTTTTTTTTTTGTTAAAAAATATTTGTTTATTTGCTTTAGTTGTACACAATTTTTACATGGTTCTGAGGATCGAACCGGGGCCGCACACTTTCCAGGCGAGCACACTTGCCAGGCGAGCGCTCTACCGCTGAGCCACAACCCCAGTCCCTAAAGTGGTGTATTTCTTACAAAAATAAAAATATTAATTCTTTTAAGTAGCCACGAGAGTTATTTATATAAGTTTTAAAAGGATTCATCAGATTGGCTTTTCATTATCCTACCATGTTTTCTTTTCTCAGATTTGAACAAACATTTCTAAAATCATTTTTACAGCATTCAGGGGAGTCATATCTGCACATTTCACTACCAATATTTTTTCATTAATACTGGATTTACATGTTTGTAATCCCAGTGACTCGGAGGCTGAGGCAGGAGGATTGCAAGTTCATGGCTAGTCTTTGCAATTTAGCAAGGCCCTAAGAAACTTAGACCATATTGCAAAATATAAAATAAAAAAAGGCTGGGATGTAGCTCAGTCATAGAGTGCCCCTGGGTTCAACCCCCAGTACTGCAAAAAAAAAAAAAAAAAAAAAAAAAAAAAAAAAAAAAGGATTTAATTTTTTTTTTACCTTGCCTATTAACGTTCATATATCTTTTTATAAAAAAGATGTATGAATGTTAATGTACCAATCAGTTGGTACCTTGGTAAAGAGGAGTCTATTTAGTCTTAAGCATGTTTCTATTTTCAGATAGCTGACAAATTTTACATGAACAATTATTGCAAAAAATAGTTGGGTCCTTTAAATGTGAACTTTAAAAGTATGCTGGTGATAAAGCATCAAGCTGGACAAATAATTAATTTTTTACTTGCTAGTTTACAACATGAAATGCCTACCCCTGTCCAAATTAGAGGCATTAAGATATATTTGTGTGGATAGGTATATTTCTATTTGTAATAGTATGCATTAAAACATTGCATGCATGAAACTGATGAATGGAATAATGAAATAAACAATTCCGCATTTTTAGATTATTTAAAAAATTTAAGCCTGATCTCTCAGTGTGGACTATTCACCATTCTGTAATCTAAAAATCAGATTAGGAAGCTAAAGGTATACCTCAGTGGTAGAGCACAAGTTTAGCATGTAGGAGGTCCTGGGTTCAATCCCCAGCACCCCTCCCAAAAGAAAACAAATTAGAACAGTTGCAGGTTGATTTTGCTAAACCAAGAAAGGAGCCTAATGACCATTGTCCACTATTTTCTTCTAAAATGCCATCACCTTACTCTCCTCATCTTTGGAAAGCTTTCCAAGACTAACTACTTCAATTAGTTACTTTGCCTACCTCTGTTATTTAGTAGGGATATTACCTCAACTGTTACCAGCTGTTATCTTGAAATAGCTGGAGTAGTTTTAAGTTATCTCCAAGTGTTTTTTATTATACCTTCAGAATTCTCTGATACTTCAAAGCTGACAGTTCCTCCTACATGACCTCTACACTTACAGTGTATCCAATCCAGTCTGCCACATAGACTTGACATTTAATTATTATTATTATTTTTTATGCGTATGTGGTGTTGAGGATTGAACCCAGGGCCTCACAGGTGCTAAGCACATGATCTGCACCTGAGCTATCCCCAGCCCACCCCTCCACACACACACACTGATTGTTTGATAGTCCCCACCCAATTACTAGTCTCCCCAATTAAATCGAAATTCTGATTACAGATGATATGGCTTTTTTCTCATATGTTGTACAAAGTGCAAGGTACATGAATATATGCATTTGATGTCACAGAAAAAAATGGTAAAAGTGACATCATCATCTCATTGAAATAACTTTTTCCATTTCTACAGCTGATTTTGGCAAAAGACTTTCCATGAAGTTTCCATAAAGTATCAGTAGGGAGATTCCTTGGTCTACTTCTTGCACTGGTTCTTTGAAGCACACCTAAATAACACCTCATGGGTCAGTTCATGTACCATATATTTTGAAACTATGATTGTCCTGCCAAAGATGCTGTGAATGCCTAATGTGTGGTATAAACCAACCCCAAAAGGCCTTGGATTTGAAACTCAGCTTGATGATCAGAGCCTGTTACTTGACCTTTATGCTTATTTCAATATTAATAAACTGGAGATAATAATATTACCTGTGGAGATGATGTGAGGACAAAACTAGATAATATGTATAAAGAGCTTAGATTCCTGTGTCGAACGTAGCTGTTATTTATACATGTCAGCTGTCATCACCATCACCCTTAATCCACAGAACAAGACAATTGAGCTGGCAGACATAACCTTCAACTGACTTACTTTCTTTTCCTATTTTTTCCCCCATTGGGGATTAAAACCAGGGGTGTTTTACCCCTGAACTACATCCCCAGTCCTTTTTATTTTTATTTTTTAATTTTTTAATGTTTATTTATTTGCTTTAGTTGTACACAATGCAATGCATTTATGTTTACGTGGTGCTGAGGATTGAACCTGGGCCGTGCATGTGCTAGGCGAGCACTCTACTGCTGAGCCACCATCCCAGCCCCTTATTTTTTAATTTTGATGCAGGAGCTCACTAAATTGCTGAGGCTGGCCTCAAACTTGTGATTGTCCTGTCTCAGCCTCCCAAGTTGCTGGGATTACAGGTGTGCGTCACCATGCCTGGTTTTGTACCCAGTTTTTGAATTACTAGTTCAAACATTGTATTTTTGATTCTTGATTAGAACTTGGAATATTTTACTGTGTTAGAAAGCAATTTTGTATATAACTCTAGAAGAATAAATTATTTTCTAAAGTAGGTGAATACATTTGTACATTTGACCCACAGAGTCTGGATCCATGTATTCAACCCACTCTGGATCAAAAATATTTGGAAAAGAAAGTGCATTTACATTAAACATGTACAGATTTTTTTCTTGTCATTTATTCGCTAAACAATGCTGCCTGAAAACTATTCACATAGTATTTGCTTTGTTTTAGGTATTACAAATAATCTAGAGCTGATTTAAAGTATATGAGCCAGATGCACTGGTGTACACCTTTGATCCCCACTACTCTGGAAACCGAGGCAGGAGGATTGGAAGTTCAAGGCCAGTCTCCACAACTTAGTGAGATCCTGTCTCAAAATGTTCAGTGGTACAGTACCTGTGGGTTCAATTCTGAGTACAGCAAAAAATAATAAATAAATAAATAAATGTATACAAGAGGATGTGCATAGTTTATATGCAAATACTGTGCCATTTAAGGGATTGAGTGTTCCAGAATTGTGGTATCTGTGGCGAGTCTTGGAACCAATCCTCCCATGGATACAAAAGAATGATTTTATATACTTTTTTGGGCGTTGGGAGAGGACAGAAATGACACAGTGTGTTTTGAAATTCTGGACATTTTAGACACCAAGGATGCTGTTTTAGATGAAACACAACACTAGTAGAGAGAGATGAAAAACGTGAAGGAAATAGTCAAGTCACTCATTACTTGTCTGCAGAAAGGCAGACCTCTGAGCATCTTCTGAAGGACTGAAGAAGGGACTGGCCTTTTTCTTCCCAGTGCATGGCTACAGGCAGGAGTAAGGGATGGTTTTGTGCTGATGGCTTTCTGGAAGAAGGAGGTTCTGACTTTGAACGTCATCCATATAGAATACCCAGGTAGCAGAAAACAGGTGAGAGTTAATTATGCGCAAATGTATGGGTACAAGATAAAGCATCCCAAGTTGATTACAAATTTGGCCATCATTGTAATATTATTAATTTCCCATTTTTTAACTGGGATTCTAAACTTTGGTGCTTGGACTTTATATTACCCTTGAATCAGGCCAATTACAAGAACCAATTGAAAAGATAATAGGGAGAATTTTCTGATTGTATCTGCATAGAATGTGGATATATATCTGCTTTTATTTTTTTTCTTTTCTCCTTTGACATAATCAAACTACTGGATAGACAAGAAACTGTGAATTTAAGAATAAAATACTAAAATGTAAAATAGGAGCTCACTCTAATATTGCTACCTTCTGGGGTATACTCAAATTTCCAAGTTTGTCAATTACATTATGAATTGTACAATGCACATTTGAAGAAAGGATTAAGAATTTAAGGTCCAGGTGTCCACTGTCTAAGTGTTTAAAGATCAGGATTCTGTTAAACATGTGAATACCACTTTTGCTAGTAAGTGAATTCAACATTAATACAGAAAATATTTTATTTGGCTTGGTAACCAAAGATGGAAATAATGCTGTTAATTTTTAACATGTGGGGTATTTAACAAGCTTGGAGCAAAACAAAGCCCATCCTAGTTTTGGAGACAGAATAAGTAGGGAAAGAAAGAAGTATTGGTTTTTTGACTGACAGGTTTTTGTTTTTGTAACAGACTGACTCTTAATATTTTGTGTGTGGTTCATGGGTGTGTGTGTCTGTGTGTGTGTTAATTACAAATTACCATAAACAGATCAGGGTTTGACTTATATTCCATTACATGTGCTTTAGCTCTAATATGTAAGACAGTATTCACCTTGGTATAATAATATTCTGAGTCAGATATGGAAACTGTTTGGTGTACCCAGTGTGGTGTACAGAATTTTTAAGTAGACCTTCTCTAGATAGTGCAGCTGTCAAGATTGGTATCTCATTACCTAATTTATGGCATCTTTTAGATGCTTAGAGTTGGTTAGTCTCGTGTGTGAATGTGTGCGTTTGTATGTGTATTTTCTCCTTGGGAATGTATTTGAGAGCAGCATATGATTCAAAAGGGTGGGAATGTTATTTTTAGAGGCAGTCACATTAAATTATGATCTCTGTAGTTTGGAAAGGGGGTGGAAACTCATGACAACCGTGGGTCCTTAAAGTAACAGCTTTGATTTAGGGAGCAGTGTGGGTAACTGTTATTGAGCAATGGGCTGTGTGCCCCTTGTTCTGAATGTGCTTTTACAAACACATGTGTATATTCTCATTTATTTATTTATTTATTTATTTATTTATTTGGTGCTGGGGATTGAACCCAGGGGCATCTCACCACTGAGCCACATCCCCAGCCCTTTTTATTTTGAGACAGGGCCTTACTAAGTTGCTAAGGCTGGCCTCAAATTTTTAACTCTCCTGCCTCAGCCTGCCTTGTCATTGGAATTCCAGGCTTGTGTCACTACACACAGCCACATTCTCCATCTTGCAGATGGGGAAAGAGAGGCTCAGAGAAGTGAAGCAACCTGCTGGAAGACCTGTAGACTGTGATTCCTTCCTATGGCCAAAAAATCAATTTTTATGCTGGGGATTGAACCCAGGGATGTCTAACCACTGAGACACATCCCTAGCCCTTTTTATTTTTTTTTTTTTATTTTTATTTTTTGGTACTGGGGATTAAACTCAGGGGCACTCCACCACTGGGCCACATCCCCAGCCCTTTTCTTTTTGTATTTTATTAGAGACAGGGTCTCACTGAATTGCTAAGTGCCTCGCCATTGCTGAGGCTGGCTTTGAACTTGCGATCCTCCTGCCTCAGCCTCCCAGTAACTGGGATTACAGGCTTGCACTACTACACCTGGCCAGTAGGACTAAAATTTAAACTCAAGCCTATTTCCACTGCCAGCTGACTTCCAACACAGTAAGACTATTATTTATGTTGGGAATAGGAAATGTGTTTTGTAAAATTTTCTGAAAAGATAGGTATATGCAATCTGTACAACTTTGGCAATGAGCTCATCTATGTGTCTATGGGAGTAACAACAACCAACATTAATGAGAACTTAACTTGTTAAGTGACAGGCACCAACCACTTTACATGGGTTATTTTATCAAATACTCCCAGCACCCTGTGAGATGAGTACTATTATTTTATAAATGAAGAAACTAAGAGCTCAGGATTTTGACTCTGCTGGTTAGGATCCTCGTGAGTTCCCAGGAAGTAAGCATTCTACAGTGGAAAGATCTTTGGAGCCATCAGAGCTCAATTCAAGTTCTCATTTCAATACTTACTAGCAGTATGGCGTTAGGTAAGATACCTTCTGAAAGGAAGCTTCCCTAATGCCTGTTGATGTTTCTAGAAGCAGGGCACATGGCCTGTGTCATAAGTCTTGATCTTGTTGTCACATTCATGGATTACCTCATTGCAAGTCAACTTAGTCAATAAGAAGACTGTGTAATTTATTTGACTGCTAATTTAGTGTCAGGACAAAGTTATTTTTTTAAAAAAGGAAGTGTCTTCCTTTGATCGTCACTGATATCTTGGCCCTGGAGTAAGGCAAATATGCACAAAGGAGATGAAAAGGATTAGAAAGATGAGCATTTTTCCTTTTTAAGAGCCACATGAATTGAACAAGACTTCAGAATTCAGAACATCTGCATCTAGTTCTTGGGTCATCTTTAAACCTATCTAGGGATTGGAAAAAAAGTGGGCTTGCCATCTTCATTCTGGCCAATGATGAATGAGATGGGTATTTCTGCTTGTTGCCTTTAGTACTAGCAGGTGGGCCTTCCTGATCGATCTCTGAATCTGAGGCTGTAGAAACTTTTTAGATAGGGTGGGTTAAGAACAGATGACCTGCATAAACCTCTGTGAACTGTGGCCAGCCTGGGCAGCGCCAGTTACTTGGAGACCTCTGGAGTTTCTGTACAAACAACTTCTTTACAGCCCCAGGTAGGTTGTCTAGGTGTGAAAGAGGCAGGGATGGATTTAGTTGACATTAAGTCTGATGTGAATCAGCAGTATAGTGAGGGTTGGAGCAAAATGTAAGTACTTCATAAACGTTAGCCATTGTTATTGGTGGCAGCATTAGATGTTCTTCCTTATACTACAGATCTGCCTCGATGTAATTTCTGCCCGGTATATCTGATCCCTCCTTTATAGGACAGCTCATTAAATATTTAACAATAACTGTATTGTCAAAATTCTTCCTCTGGAACCTACCTTCTGAAGAGTCAAGTCCTATACACTTGCCTGCTAGACTTCACTAATGTAATCCACTGTGGGTTGTATTACATGGCTGGCAAGTTTTAAAGCAAGACTGGAAGAGGGCTTTTTGGGATTGTTGTAAAGGAGATCAAGGAAGTATTGACCTAAGTGACCTTGAACTCTGAGATTCAACCATTCATATGGGGTCTATAGGAACTAATGAGATTTTAAATCCAGTTTGATGTGACTCTAAGCTAGAGTGTAACCTGAAGCCAGTTGCCTAATTTGATTTTACTTAGTTCCAGAAGTCACGAAACTGCATGGGAGAGTTAGGGTGTGAGCATTAGTTGAGTCTATTTGCTATTCATACTTACCCAATTCCATATTTTTTAAATTTAAATTTTAATTAATTTATTTTGAGATGAGGTCTTGCTGTGTTGCCCAAACTGGCCTCAAACTAGTGATCCTCTTGCTTAACCTCCACGTAGCTGGGATTACAGACACACACCACCACATCTGTCCACAACTACTACCTATGTTTGATGATAAAAGTGAAATGGATGTTATATATTTAGAATGTTATATCCTAAGAAGGTAGTATAAGTCTGGATGGTCCTTTTCCTTTTGCAGAAAGTTTTCACTATGAGAAAGGGTCCAAATGTGATTTATTCTTTGGGGTCACCACATAATATTTCATTAGCATTTTTTAATAGTAGTAGGGGTACCATAATTAATTATTTCAGGACCACAGGCATACAGTGGGATTATCCTAGGCAAATTAGGAATTCCAGTGATGTGCTAGAGCCAGTTTATCCTGGATCTGGGATCTGATTGTACAAAAGTTTTCCTAACTCTGTGTTCAAGATCTTTGGCCATGGGCTGAGGCTGTAGCTCACTGGCAGAGCATTCGCCTAGCATGTGTGAGGCACTGGGTTCTATCCTTAGTACCATATAAAAATAAACAGCTAAAATAAAGGCATTCTTTCCATCTACAACTACAATAAATAAATAAATAAATAAATAAATAAAAATAAAATAAAAAAATAAAAAATCTTTGGCCATGCCAGACACGGTGCTGCATGCCTGTAATCCCCATGACTCTGGAGGCTGAGGCAGGAGAAGGCTAAGGCAGGAGAATCACAAGTTCAAGGCCAGCCTCAGCAACTTAGCAAGATCCTGTCTCAAAATAAAACAAAAAGGATTGGGGATGTAACTCAGTGGTAAAGCGCTCCTGGATTTGGTCGTCAGTACCAAAATAAATAAATAAATAAACAAGATCTTTGGCTATGATAGGTATATTTACATCATGAAAATTGGCAAACAACTGAAAATCAGAGCTTTATTTTCATTTTTTAACCCCAAAGTCATCGACAGAAGTTTATTTAGGAAAGTAGATACATATGCAATGCAGAAAGGGGATGTCAAGAGAGATGCCTTTGGGGTAAAGCAAGGAATAAACATCATGCAGAGGATCTCCAGAGGTAGAGACAGCCAAGCCAAGGGTTTTATTTTCAGAGATCTAATTGTTAAACAGTGACCAGCACACAGTGACTGGGACACACAGCTCACAGAAAGGCTCAAAGAAAAGTCCTAAAGGGCATCGGTAATACCAATTGAAGTAATGAAGCATTTGAGGTAGAGAATTGGAGGAAAGGTCAACAACAGGCCCTTTGCTAAGTATGACTATCCCAGAAGATGAGAGGTTAGATAAGGTAAACTTTTCTTTTTTTTTTTTTTTTTTTTTTTTTTAAATAGTAGGGACTGAACCCAGGGACACTTAACCACTGAGCAACATCCCAGCCCTTTTCATTTTTTATTTTGAGACAAGGTCTTACCAAGTTACTTAGGGCTTTGCTAAATTGCTGAGGTTGGCCTTGAGTTTGTGATCCTCCTGCCTCAGACTCACTGGTATTATGCGTGCCAACACAACTGGTAGAACCTAATTCTTAAGAAAGTAAATATTCTACAAGTACTTGAGGTCCCACTATGGCATAAAGTTAGAATTTCTTCAGAATCATGTTATCTTAAATTCCTACCCCAGATATAGTTGGGCTCAGTGCTGAATTAACCAGTAGGTAGACCAAACAGGTATTAGTGTGCTATACATGCAACAGTAGTTCCAAAGAAAGATGAAAAAAAAAATTATATATATACATATGTCTTTTTATTTTGTGCTGGGGATTGAAGTCAGGGGTAGTTTGCCACTGAGCTATATCTCCAGTCCTTTTTATTTTTTATTTTGAGACAGGGTCTCACTAAGTTGCTGAGGCTGCCTTTGAACTTGGGATCCTCTAGCCTCAGCCTCCCCAGTCTCTGGGATTACAAGCATGCTTCACCACACTTTCTGTGAATGACTTGAATTATTTTCAGTTACTTGTTTATTGTGGTTTGGGAAAAACCAAAATTTTTCTTTAAATAAATAGATCTAAATCTGGCCCGAATTGGGCCTTGTACCTTTTTAGGGTAATTTGTAATTTATTTATTGCTCCTTAAATGTCAGGGTGCAGTTGCTAGAATATCTTTATTTCATGTTTCTTATTAAGGCAGGCAGGTTAAAATTTGTCCTAGCCAAGCAGGAAAGGAACCAAAGGTCTATTTGGTTCCATAAACAGATTTGGGAGGCAAAATAGGGACTTCCCCAGTTTAGACCTGTTTGAATTTTGCTTCAAAGGTAACTGATTCTGTGCCACTTGTCTTTTCACTGACCTGAATGAGTGTTTGGAGAGTGTTTGGGTTTATAATTTTTTTTTTCATTTAAGTAAACAAAATTAGAGAACATAGTGTAACGAACTGCCAAGTACTCACCACTCGGCTTCTTTAATTATCAAGTCATGTTTGATCTTATTTTATTTCTTCTATTAAATGCCCAACCTTGTGGATTGGGGAGTGCCTCAGTGGTATAGCACTTGCCTAGCACATGCAAGGCCCTGGGTTCAATCCTCAGCACTGAAAAAAGAAAAAAAAAAAAAAAAAAAAAAGCATAAATGCCCAACCTCCTCTCTTTCCAAACTGGATGATATTGAAGTAAATCTCAGCAGTCATCTCACTTCAATATTCAATGTTTTTGTATATATTTCTAAAAAATATGAACCCTTTAACAATATAACCATAATCTATTTGCTAAAACAAATATCTGTATTACATCCGATTGAGATCATAGTATTTAATAATATTTAATAATGCACAATTAGATGAATAAATTCAGTTATCTAACTACAATTAAAGTTGTTACAGCTCACTTGTAGGCAGATAAATGAAAATTTGATGATTGTGTTGTCCCCAGAGAATCCCTTTGTTTGCTAATACCTATTATTGTTTATATATAACTAATTTTTAAGCATTTCTTCATGGTCTGAGATTTCAAATCTCATTCTTGGAATGAAATAGCCCTGTGCCAAATATCTGCTTTGGGATCACCCCAAAATCACTGGACTAGAAATAATATCTTTCAATTGTTAGGGAATATTTAGTTTTTGTCTTGACATTAAGAAAACAGAAACAATATTGCCTGGTGTAGTGGCACATATGTACCTCTGATCCCAGCTTCTCTGGAGGCTGAAACAGGAGGATGGCAAGTTTTAGAGGCCAACCTGGGCAATTTAGTGAGAACTTTTTTCAAAATAAAATAAAAAGGGGTGGTGTTTTAGATCAGTGGTAAGTTTGCTTGCTGAGCATGTGTGAGGCCCTGTATTCAATCTCCAGTACAGGAAGGAAGGAAGGAAAAAAGGAAGGAAAGAAGATTTTAAAAGAGCTCCACCCATCCTTTCCTTTGAAGCCATTACAATGGGGCCAGTGGAGCAGGCAGAGACTATTAGTCTCTTCAAGAGACTACTATTAGGATTCAGGGCTAGGCTCAAGCCGCAGAATCTGGAGTCTCTGGATTTAAAGCTGAACTGGGGTAATAGGAGAGGTAGTGCTGAAATTTGTGAAATTTGCAATACCAGACAATTTTTGGAAATATAACTCTTTTATTTCAAAGCTAAGCACAAGAACAAAGACAAAGATCCTGACTTTATTTGGGATCAGTCTGTTTATCAAGCAATCTTGGGAATCAAACCAATTAAACATCAGTGAATTCTTATCTGTATAAATGCCAGTCTGGGTTTGTCAGTTTTATGAAAATGTGCTTCAAATCCATTTTTATACATTCCTGCCTTTTTTGGCAGAAGGAATATCATTTAATATATTTCAGTAATTTAGAGACATCATTAATGCCAGGTTTTGTTGTTATTTGTTTTGTTCTTGTGGTGCTGAGGATTGAACCCAGGGCTTTGTGCATGCTAGGCAAGCACTCTACCACAGAGTTTCATCCCCAGCCCTGGGTGAGTTCTTTAACCTCTGTGAGTCTCAGTTTTAAATATGCCTTGGAATAAGCTTCTTCTGAATTGCTATGAATAGACCATTCTTTGGCAAATTTGTGGCTCTAAGGTCTTTTTTTGTGGTGCTGGGGATAGAACCTAGGGGCTTAGAAATGGTGGGCAAGTGCTTTAACACTGAACTATACCCCCAGGCCTCTGAAGTCTTATTAGGTACATGGACACAAAATATTGCACAAGCTCCAGTGTACCACTTCAACACACATGTACCAGATTCAATTAAATTTTTTTAAATGTTTATTTATTTGTTTTAGTTGTACACAATGCCTTTATTTTTGTGTGGTGCTGAGGATTGAACCTGGGCCACGCACGTGCTAGACGAGTGCTCTACCGCTGAACCACAAATGCAGCCCTCAATTAGATTTTAGTCAAGGACTAACCATATTTGCTTGGCAACTTCTCTTACTCTGGCTTAGGTCAGTTATGTAATAACAAGTCAATGGGTACCTTGTCAAGCCCTCACTAATGCTCTCTTAGCATTTTAGTACTTATTAAAAGGTTTGGATGGTTTTTGTTTAGTTTTTATATTTATCACAAGCAAAGTGAGGAATTATTAGATATTTAATATCAAGCTTGCATGAAATATTTTCAGCAAAATCTTTCCAAGCTACTGAATCAATTTTGATTCAAGAATTCCTGAGATTGCAAGAAAAGATGTTCAGAAAACAGCCTATGATTTGCATTTGCTCTGTGAATCAAGCTTTTTTTTTTTTTTTTTTTTTGTACCTAGGATTGAACCCCAGGGGCACTTAACCACTGAGCCATGTCCCCAGCCCTTTTTATTTTTTTATTTTATTTTATTTTTTTGGTACTGGGGATTGAACTCAGGGGCACTCGACCACTGGGCCACATCCCCAGCCTTTTTTGTATTTTATTTAGTGACAGGGTCTCACTGAGTTGCTAAGTGCCTTGCCATTGCTGAGGCTGGCTTTGAACTCTTGATCCTCCTGCCTCAGCCTCCCAAGTGCTGGGATTACAGGCATGCGCGACTGCACCCGGCCTTTTTATTTTTTAATTTGAGACAGGGTCTTGCTAAATTGCTAAAAACCTTGCTAAATTGCCGAATCTGGCTTTGAAATGAGAATCCTCCTTCCTCAGCCTCCTGGGTTGCTGCGATTACAGGCATGTGCTCAGCTGAATCAGGCTTTTTTCCAGTATTATGTTTAGTCAAATAAAGCACAAAAATAAATGGGTGCTGAAGTTCATGCAACTGCAGTTTTCAATCATAAATGACGATTTCCAGCCTTTATGTTGATCAAAACAACAATATTGTTCTTATAATTAACTTTACGTGGGTGTGTGATGATTTGTAAAATAAAAGTGCAAAAATGATGTCATTTCTCTCTCTTTCATATGTGGGGTTTAGTGTTAAAAAGTAATTTAAAAAAATTCCAATGCTAAAGAGTCTGAAAAATCTCTCTTAGTGATAGAAAAGGGAGGACACTATGCCCTCAAATTAGATGGTCCTAGATGAGTAAAGTATCTTTTCACTATCAAATATTACATCAAGTTGTACCTTAGTTAAAAGTTGATAAAATAGAGACAGGAGCAGTGGCACATCCCAGTGGTTTGGGAGGCTGAAGCAGGAGGATTGCAAGTTCAGAACCAGCCTCAGCAATTTAGTGAGGCCCCAAGCAATTTAGTGAGACCCTGTCTTTAAATAAAATATTTAAAACATGGCTTGGATGTTGTTCAGTGTTTAACTCCTCCTGGGTTCATTCTCCGGTACCAAAAAAAAGTTGTTCTAGTAGAAAACATTTACTACTAATGACAATGACCATCACATCTGGCAACTTACCAGTGATAATCCAGAAGGCAGCTGAGAGCTAGAAGGAAGCAAACACTTGGACAACCAACGCCAGTGTTGGAAAGTAAATGAAACTGGAGATGCTCAGGCTTCTTACACTTGGGAGTGCTTCCATATTCTCCTTGGGAATCTGCTTACTGTTCACCAAAGTAATTTTTTTTTTTTTTTTAATGGTATTGAGGATCAATTCTAGGGCCTTGTGCCTTTTAAGCAAACTCTACCACTGAGCTATACCTCCAGTTCCCAAAGTCACTTTTTTTTTTTTTTTTTTTTTGTACTGGGGATTCACTGGGCCACATCCCCAGCCCATTTTTGTATTTTATTAGAGACAGGGTCTCACTGAGTTCCTAAGTGCCTCGCCATTGCTGAGGCTGGCTTTGAACTCATGATTCTCCCGCCTCAGCCTCCCAAGTGCTGGGATTACAGGCATGTGCCACTGTGCCAGGCTCTGTTGGTTACTGTTCTTAAGAGGGTGATCTAAGCAGAGCCGCCGTTAGCAAATATCAAAGGATTGTTTTAATTAAGTAGTGTTTGGTTCTGGGGCAATATGAACTTCATTCCTTTCTCGACTATTCTTTTTTCTAAAGTATTATAGTTAAACACAGTAGTAGTTGGATTCATTTTGACAAACTTACACGTGCAATTTGATTTGATTTCCGCCATTTCAGTCCTGTTACCCTGTCTTTCACATTTTCTCTTCTCCTCCCTCCACAATTCTCCTTCCTCTACTCTACTAATCTTCCTTTCTCTCATTTATTTATTTATTTATTTTTGATTGGTGCTTTCTACATATACAAAAAGGTAGATTTCCCTATACTATATTTATATATGATATAACATGATTTTGTTACTTTCTGCATATCCTCCCCTTTCCTGTCCTTCCTCCCTTTCTCTTTATCTCCTTCTATTCCACTGATCTTCCTTACATCTTTATGCATTCCTTACATCTTTACATATGATCCTCCCTTTTTTTCCTCTTATTTTTGCTCTAACTTCTGCATATGAGAGAAAACATTCAACCCTTGATTTTTCTGAGTCTGGCTTATTTCACTTAGTGTGATATTCTCCATTTTCATCCATTTACTGGCAAATGCCATAATTTCATTCTTCTTTATGGCTAAGTAAAACTCCTCTGTGTATATATACCATATTTTTTTTAATCCATTCATCTATTGACAGGCATCTGGACTGGTTTCATAATATGACTATTGTGAATTGTGCTGCTGTAAACATTGATGTGGTTGCCTCCCTATACTATGCTGATTTTAGATCTTTTGGATAAATACTGAGGAGTGGGATAGCTGGGTCATATGGTGGTTCCATTCTTAGTTTTGAGGAATCTCCAGTTTGTTCTTGATTCATGTGGACTAGAACATAAGTGCCAAGCGACAGGTACACTGTTGTATCTCCTCTGTTTACCATGGTGCCTCACATTGTCTAGGAGCAAATAAATACAGTAAATAAATAAGAATGTAGTTGGTCTCAGATAATTTGAGGTGGGTGCTTATGACCTTGTTTCAGCTTGCACTTTCATGTGAGCAGTTGGCATATCTTTCTTCAGTTCCTCTACCACACACCAGCTCCACTTAAAGATTTACCAGTCTTTCATAGTCCAGGCTGAAATAATTGAACAAAGCCATTTCTGGTAGATCTGTTGTTTTGTCTAGTAGTGCCACCTAGCAATGCTATTCTCTTCAAAGCCTCTTTAATTAACTATTCCCTGGCATTAAATTGCCATTAGCATCCCTAGAGAAGGCAAGCATGCTCCGGTGGCTTGTCAAGAAGGAAAACTAAACCTCTTGGTGGTTTAAACTGGGATTTGCTTAAGCAGGTAATGAGATTACCATCTTGAGCCCCAGTGCAGGGTATTAGGAGGCTGGAGGAGTACCTGGGTGGACACTGTGATCAGCTCTGGCTACAAAAATGGTAACATTGGAGATAATCACAAAGGTGCGTAGTTGTCAGGTCCCTTAGCACACCTGGTCAAGAACTATAGAATCTTCTTTTTCATCCAGGGACTGTATTTCTGATCAACAAGATGGTGTGATAAGCTGATGACCATGTGGGTGGTTGATGTTCATCTTCTATTGCCTTTAGATTGGGCAGAACCCCTAGCTTCTTGGTGAGAATTACGGGTGGTGATTATGGCTGTTTGTAATTGTGTTTTCCTTATGCCTCCTCTGGACAGCCTGAAAAATTACTGTGGCATGGGAGCCAAATTTCATCTGTCTGACGTTTCTCCTTCTCAAGACCTGGAGCAGAAGAAACACAGGGCTTGACTACAGGGGTCCTGGGGAGAAGTATTACTGGAATGACACTCCTCTTTCTGTTCCAATTTATCTTGTAAGGGTGGTATGGAAAGGCTTCAGGACCTTGGGAAAGAAGGGTACTCTCTGAGCTGCTCAGGGATATGAGGAAGACACAGAAGGGGAAAAGCTCTTATAACCTCATGAGTTTGACATTTCTTCAGTTTTTTCCCCCCTATTTTTTATTGATGCATGTTATAGTTTGGATGTGAAGTGTCTTCCAAAAGCTCACATGAGGCAATGCACAAAGGTTCAAAGGAGAAATGATTGGGTTATGAGAGTCTTAACCCAATCAGTGAGTTAATCCCCTGATAAGGATTAACTGAGTGGTAACTGAGGTGGTAGGGTGTGGCTGGAGGAGTGGGAATTGGGGGTGTGGCTTTGGGGTATATATTTTGTATCTGGTAGTAGAGTCTTTGTCTCTGTGTCCTGATCACCATGTGAGCTGAGCTGCTTCCCTCTGCCACACTCTTCTACCATGGTGTTCTTCCTCACCACAAGCCCATGGGAATGGAGCTGGCCTTCTATGGACAATAGACCTCTGAAACTGTGAGCCCTCAGACTTTTCCTCCTCTAAAATTGTTCTGGTCAGGTCCTTTTAGTCACAGCAGTGAAAAAAGCTGACTAAAGCAATGCATTGTAATTATACATCATAGTAGGATTTTTTGTTACATATTAATACATGTACACATTATAATTATATAATTTGGTCAGTTATATTCCCCAGAACTTCCCCTTTCTCACCTCTCTTCCCTCCCCTGGTCCCTTTCCTCTAGTCCCCTGGTCTCCCTTCTGTTTTCATGAGACCTAACTTTCTTTTCTTCCCTTTTTCCTCTCTAACTTCTACATATGAGAGTAAACATAGGACCCTTGACTTTCTTGGTTTGGCTTAGTGCTTAACATAATGGTTTCTATAGTTTCATCCATTTTCCTGCAAGTGACATAATTTCATTCTTCTTTATGACTGAATAAAATTCCATTGTGTGTGTGTGTGTGTGTGTGTGTGTGTGTGTGTGTGTATTTTTATTTTTTCCCTCACCATATTGAAGATTGAACCCAGGGGTACTCTAACATTGAGCTACAATCCCAGCCCTTTTTGGTTTTTTTTATTTTGAGACAGGATCTCTCTCAGTTGCTGAGGTTAGTCTTGAATTTGTAGTCCTCTTGCCTAAGTCTTCTAAGTCTCTGGGATTACAGGCATGTATCACCATGCTGGGCCTATATACCACATTCTCTTTATGGCCTATACACCACATTCTCTTTATGGCCTATACACCACATTCTCTTTATCTGTTCATACATTGATATTCACCTAGGCTAGTTCCATAATTTGGTGATTGTGAATTGTGCTGCTATAAACACAGGTGGAATGTATTGTATAATATGCTGATTTTAATTCTTTAGGATAAATCCCAAAGAATGGTATATCTAGGTTATGTGGTGTTTCCATTCCTAGACTTGAGGAACCTCCATACTGATTTCCATAGTGGTTGTACTAATTTATAATCCCACCAGTAATGTAAAAATGTTTCTTTTTCTCCACATCCTCTCCAGCATTTATTATTGTTTGTATTCTTTTTTTTTTTTAAATCTTAGTTAAGACTTCTTTTTAAAAAATTGGAACATTATAGTTATACATACTAGTTGTGTTCATCCTGACACATTCATATACACATGGAATTTGGAATTTGATTTCGGTTCACATTCCCCCCCTTTTCCTTTCCCTCCTCCCTCCACAACCATTCTCCTTCTTCTACTCTCAGATCTTCCTTTAACTCATCTCTTTATTTATTTATTCATTTTTAAGTTTTTTTTTTTTTTTTGTAGTAGTTGTGGATTAACAGCATGCCTTTATTTTATTTGTCCATTTTTATGTGGTGCTGAGGATTGCACCCAGTATTTCACAGGTGCTAGGCAAGTGCTCTGACACTGAGCTACAGCCCCAGCCCTCTTTATTTATTTTTAATTAGTTCTTTCTACTTAGACATAAAGGTGAAATTTCCTGTGGTTTATTTATATATGCATATAGCATGATTTAAAAAAATTATTCCATATTTCCTCTCCCTTCCCATTATTGTTTGTATTCTTGCAGACTGCCATTCTGACTGCAGTGAGATGAAATCTCAGTGTATTTTTGATTTGCATTTCCCTAGTTGCTTAACTACATTGAACATTTTTTTCATATATTTGTTGGCCATTTGTATTAGTTCATTTGCTCATTTTTTGATTAGGTTATTATTTTTTTTCAGTGTTAAGTTTTTTGAGTTTTTAATATATTCTGGGTAGTAATCTTCTGACTGAAGAGTAGCTAGCAAAGATTCTCCATTCTGTAGATTTGCTCTTCACATTCATAATTGTTTCCTTTGCTGTACAGAAGCTTTTTAGTTTGATGTCATCCCACTTGTTGATCCTTGGTATTATTTCCTGAGCTTTAGGGATCCTTTAGAGAAAGCCATTGCCTATGCCTGTATGGAATGTTGACCCTACATTTTCTTCTAGGAGTTGTCAAGTTTCTGGCCTAATTCCTAGGTCTTTGATCCATTCTGAGTTGACTTTTCTGCAGGGTGAGAGATAGGGATCTAGCCTCATTCTTCTACATATGGATAACCAGTTTTCCCAGCAACATTTGTTAAAAGGATGCCTTTCCTCCATTGTATGTTTTTGGTACCATTAGGGTTTGACATTTTTGGGCCCCCTCATCTCTAACTCCATCTTGTCCCTGCTTCCTCCTGGCCCAGATCCAAGCTAAGAATACATTCACTGGTGCTACCAGAATGGCACCTTAGTATGTGGCTTCCTTTGCTCCTATAGGAGTTTTTTTTTTTTTTTTTTTTTTTTTTTTTTTTCTTTTCTTTTCCCCCAATTGTAACTTTAAAACATAGCTTTTATGTTGGTATTTCTGTTTCTTATTTTGATTTATGTGGTTGTCTGTCAAGGTCAGCCATGTGGGTTGCAAAGCAAAGAATGTCTGGCTGCATGACCTAAATACATGAATACTGTTGCCAGAGTTAACTTTAATAATGGAATGCATGCTTACCTTTAAAATGACAGTCACTGGGAGAGAAGAGTGCATTGATGGAGTTTAATTATAAGTGGACCTTCTAAATCACAGCAATGGGGTTTAATTATGCATGGGATGATACCTAGAACTGCAAATGCAGTATTTAAAATTCGAAAATCACCTGTGGCACTTAGGTGTAACTTGTCCATAAATAATTTTATTAATAAGCAGTTAGATACATTCTGGGAACAGGAGTATCTGCTGGGTCATTACCGTGCATTGCCCTCAGCTGTCAGCCAGAGTTCTGCCCTCCCATTTGCAAGCAAGGGCAGCTCAAACTCCCCTTTCTAGATTTTAAGACATGGTCCAGCTATTTATAGCATTCATTTGGATTCAACTATAACAATAGTTCTATAATAGTAGTTCTGAATTCAATCAGTGAGAATCATATTGCCTCTCCCTACCTGCCTCCCCTGGGTCCCTGTTCAAATTTTTTCTGGGCACCATTCCAGTCCCATTGAGTCAGAATCTCTAGGTGACTGGTGATCTGCATTTTTTGTTTTCCCCAGTGCTAGAGCTTGAACACTGATACTTGAACATGCTAGGCAAACGCTGTACCACTGATTATACTCCTGCCCTAAAATTCTAATTGGTGTTGGTGATTGAACCCAGGGGTGCTTTATTACTGAGCTACCTATTTTTTATTTTGAGACAGAGTCTCACCAAGTTGCGTAGTGCCTTGCTGTTGTTGCTGAGGTTGGCCTTGAACTTGCTATCCTCCTGCCTCAGCCTCCCCAGTAACTAGAATTAAAGGCATGCAACACTGCACCTGGGCCATATTGCTACATTTTTTTCAACCTAAAAGTTTATATGTTTTCTTCTGATTTAAAAAGAAATATTTTCATGAGTAGACTATTGCAAGTCCTAGCACTGTGCCTATTGTGGCTGATAGATAAATTGGCCTTGAGTAGTGGAGGTGAAACCCAGACTCTACTTTTTTTTCTTTACTGACGTGATGATACTTCTACTTATATCAGAAGTTCTAAAAAAAAAAAAAAAAAATCTTCCTGTTCTTTTTTTTCCCCTCTAGCATATGAGAAGATGATCAGCTCTTTTGTTCTTATCCTTGTTTGGGTGAGAGGGAGGAAGCTGATTGGGATCTGGGACTGTGACAGTGAAAGAAGAGTTATTATTACACAGGATGTGTAGCCTTTCCCACAAACGTGCCTGTGCCCCTTTAAGTGTGGTTTGAATTGCCAAGTTTAACATATGTTTTTTTTTTTTTTTTTCTCTCACAGTAGTGCGTGTAGGTACCATGGTTTGCATAAGGCTCATGCCCATCAAAACTAATGTTGGAAGTTGATTGTCAGTGTGGTGGTCCTGGAAAGTGGGGCCATAGGAGGTGACTAGGTCATGGGAGCACTGTCCTCATGATTGGATTATTGTCTTTTTCCAGAGACTGGGTTAGTTCTCTTAAGAGTGGATTGGTTCTTATGAGAACTGGTTGTTACAGAGCTAACTTGGCACCTTGCACACTTGGCCATGATGTGATACAGCATGAGGTCCTCACTAGACACTGAGTTTCTAGAACCATGAGCTAAGATAAACCTTTTTTTTTTTTAATATTTATTTATTTGTTTTAGTTGTACACAATGCCTTTACTTTTACGTAGCATTAAAGATCGAACCTGGGCTGCGCACATGCTAGGCAAGCACTCTACCACTGAGCCACAACCCCAGCCCCTAAGATAAACCTTTTTACTTTATAAATTACCCAGTCTCTGGTATTTTGTTACAGCAACAGAAAAAGGACTAAAACAAAGGCAAATCAAGCCTTTCTCAACCCTAAATTTAACCTGAAGGAATCATTGTTTTGTCAAGTGCCTAGCTTGTTGAACAACTTGCTCTTGGCGGTCAGGCCTCCCTACTTTTTTGGGGGGGATGCTAGGGATTGAACCACTGAGCTGTACCCCTAGACCTGCTCCCTACCATTAATTAGTTAATTATATAAGTTTTGGTGGTACTGGGGAGTGAACCCAGGGATGCTATACCACTAAGCTGTATTCGCCAGCCCTTATTCATTTATTTTTATTTTTAACTTTTTTTTTTTTTGCAGCACTGAGGATCAAGACCAGGGCTTCACACATGCTAGGCAAGCATTCTACCACTATAGCCCCAGTTTTTATTTTGAGATAGGATCTTGCTTAGTTGCCCAGGCTGGCTTTGAACTTGCAATCCTCCTGGATCTCATGGATCCCTAAGATTATAGGCGATGTTAGATATGGTAGGGTGTCACAATGGAAGAAACTGGTGAGGTAGGTGTGTTGTTTTTCCTGGGCAAACCACAGATCTGCTTGCTATCTGCTCACTGAAGCAAAGTTAAAAAGGTTTCTTTTTCCTTTGCATTATTAAGAAGAAACTTTTAAATGAAAGTGATCTCAGATTATAAAGCTTCAATGTGTTGATTGTAAAAACTTGAATGAAAAATATCAGAAAAAGCCAAAAGAAGAAAATAATCACTCCCAATCCATGATCCAGAGATAATAGTTGTTAACATTTTGGCCTTAATTTTCTAGTCATATTTTCTGTCCAAATAGCAATTTGGTTTTTAGACAAAACTGTCTTCATATGACATGTACCACTTAATCTGTTCCTTTTTCACATGAACATTCTCATGTGGTGAAATGCTGTCCAACAAAATGATGTTAATGGTGATGTGTTGTTTCATTATGTTAGTGGATAATCACTTGTTTATTCAGCCTTTTATTGTTGGACTGTAAATTAGTTTTATCATTATTATAATAAAACTTCAATTTTTTAAGCTAAATTATATGGACACATGCATAATTCTTTCTTTTTTAAAAAAATGTTTATTTATTTGCATTAGTTGTACA
The DNA here is from genome assembly GCA_025594165.1 of Tamias sibiricus. Lineage (NCBI taxonomy): Eukaryota > Metazoa > Chordata > Mammalia > Rodentia > Sciuridae > Tamias > Tamias sibiricus. Next base: position 133,454,233 of record CM046663.1, on the reverse strand, counting down.
CAATGCAATGCATTTATGTTTACGTGGTGCTGAGGATCGAACCCGGGCTGCGCACGTGCTAGGCGAGCGCTCTACCGCTGAGCCACAACCCCAGCCTCCATAATTATTTCTTTAGGGTAAAGTAGGACCAAGATATCCAGGGGGCTATGCATCTAGAGCTTTTTCGTATGTATTTCCACAGAGCCCCAGGGAAAGATTGTACCAGGTTTCACTCCCATTGGTAGTGTGTGAGTGTTTGGACCTCTGCCAACTCTCGGTTTTACCACATGACTAAAATTCAAACTATGGAAATCTGGTATGCATTAATTTGAAAGAACCATGACTGGTTTCTTTGCATGGCGTATTTAATGTTTAACAGATTGCTCCATGTGCAATAATTATGGGTTTCTTTACAGTGCAACAGAAACCCTGTCATTAAATTTTTTATTCACCATTTTAAGGTCCTTAAATAGTTCCTAGGTTTTCAACTTTTACATTTTCTGCTGTTAAAAGTGTGTTTTTTGAGAGCTTGTGTGTATTTGGGATGATGGGATGTGAGCACCGGACAGAACTTTATAATAGGTTAGTGTAACTACATTTATAGGTTGGTAAATAAGTAAGAAAAGTTCCCACAGTTTCTATCTGTTGGGATACTCTCAGTTGCAAGTGACAGACAGTTCAGCTCAGATTGACTGAACAAAATGGGAAACTCATTGGTTCATGAAACTATAAATTGATTCTGATGTCTGCTGTCACTGACCTTGGACAATTCCTTGATCTTTCTAAGCCTCAGTTTTCATATGTGTAGATAGGATTTTGAACTTGACCTAAGGTTCCTTCTACCTACTAAAGTTAAATGTTTCTGTGTATATACTACAAATAATTATATCATGCTGTTAACCAAATTACACATAGTGAAGGGAACACTGTCCCTCCAAGATAAGAAAAAGAGAAAATTCTTTTTAACTGTTTGGGACTCAAACCCAGGGCCTCACACATGCTAGAAACCGCTGTACCACTGACCTACATCCTCAGCCCAAGATAAGAAATTTTAAAAGAAATATAATTTTATTACACACTTGGATGTAAGCTAACAAGGTCTTTTTAACCTGTAGAAGTCCTTAGGCAATTTGAACATAATTACTATTAACAGTGTAAAAAATATCTTCAAAGTACTTTAAAAATTTTTTTCTGTTGATTATACAATACTCAAATATCTTTTCCTCATGCTAATTTGCTTAATGAATCTTCACAAACAGTAGAGAAAGAAATTTCAATTGTGTTGCTCCTTATTCACAATTATTATAGCTAATTCTAACTTGGTTAATTCTTGAGAGAATTTTTACCTTCTGTGGCAGTAATAGGTTGTTGAGTCAGACCCATGCCCAAAGGAGTAATTGAATACTCAAGTGCCTAATTTACACTCACGAAGAAATATAGTCACCCTTTGGTTAACAATGGGATACTTGCTGGTAAATGTGTCATATGTTGGGCCATTTTATTCTTGTGCCCACCTCATAGAATGCATTCACAAACTAAGATGGCTATGACATCACTAGGCCATATAATTTTTATGGGACCACTGACATACATGTGATCCATTGTTGACTGAAATGTGTTTGTGCTGCACATCACTGTGGGCATTAGGAGATCTTTCCTCCCCAGGAACACTTCTTAACGCTCTGTGGCTGGTTATAGGGAAACTCAGATTTTACACTTAGTCCTCTACACTGTGAAATCAAAAGGATGACAATTTTCTCATGGCAGATTCTCTTAGCTCTTTATAATTGTTTCTGTGAGGTCAGGTATGGTGGCATCTACCTGTATGTAATCCCAGCTACTTGGGAGGCTGAAGCAGGAGGATCACAAGTTCAAAGCCAGGCTTAAGCTATTTAGCAAGACCCTGTCTCAAACTAAAAATAAAAAGAGCTAGGAATGTAGCTCAGAGGTTGATCACCCCTGGGTTCAATCCCTAGTACGGGGGAAGGGGGGGCAGAGAGGGTAGGGGAGATATTTAAAAAAATTGTTTCTGGGGCTGGGGATAGAGCTCAGTTGGAAGAGTGCTTGTCTCATGTGCACAAGGCCCTGGATTCAATCCCCAGAACCATAAAATAAAATAAAATAAAGTTTCTGTGATCTGTAGGAAAAGTTTTCTGGTCCTCCCCTCTTGCCCCACCCCTGTGTCTTTGCTCATTTCTTTATTGTGGAGTTTACTGTGTACCCTTAAGATTTACTGCAGGAAGCATAAATGTCTCTCAGAAACTATTCTGGTATTCTAAAAGGTCTTTAAGAAACAGGCTTTGTTTTAAAGCAATCTAAAGATTATTAAAATATTGTTGCCACAATTTTTGAAATGCAGATTCAATTTTACAATTTTAACTACTACCAGATTGACAGTCTTAGTTTTCTTTTGGAGGATATTTCAGAGAAAAATAAATATAATAGGACCTACATACCTTTTTATTAACACTGAGCTGCCACATGTTTTATCAGCAGTAATAACAGCTCCTGTATCTGGTCCTGTTGGACAGAGAGAATTCTGGGGAAATAAACAGCTAAAGACTTTGATGCAGTATATATTACTCAGGTTAGACAAGTGCTATGATTTGGGTAAGTGTTTTTAACATGTCCATATGTTAAAGTTCTGGTCCCCAGGGTGGCCCAATAGGTGATGAATCATTAGAAGGTAGAGCCTGGGGGTTGGGGGTGATCCTTAAATCACTGGGTGTGAACCCTCAAAGGAGATTGTAAGACCCTAGTGTCTTCCCTATCTCTCCTATTTGTTTTTTGGCTGATGAGGTCAGTGGGTTTGTTCCACCTCATACTCCTACCATGATTTGCTGCTTTGCCACAGATTCAAAACAATGAGGCCACTTGATCTTAGACTAGAATCTATGGAATCATGAGCCAAAATAAACCTTTTCTTTATATAAGTTAATTATTTCAGGTATCCCATTAGAGCAATGCAGTAGCAAATTTTTTCAATAATAACAAATAACCCTGAAATCTTAGTGGCTTAAAACAACGAAGGTTCATATCTCAACACAAGTCCATTGAGGTGCAACCAGGAGCTCCACTATGGCTTATCTTCCTTACTCTGAGACCCAGATAATGGATCAATCATTAGCTTAAATTTTGTTGGTTATGGTAACAAAGATAGAGTTCTAAGGGGTCTCACTCCAGCTGGAAGTGCTCTTGCCTGCAAATGACACACATTCTTTCCATTCATATATCACTAGCTAGATTAGGAATGCTGCCCAGCTCAGTTATTAAATATCCCGGAGTTGCAGCCTGACCCCAAAGGCCTAGAAGGAAGAGACCAGAAATATTGGCCAGTGGCACTAGTGACTATCACAATTTACCCTTCTGATGATCAAATGTTTGGCATCTTCTTCTCTTGTAGATGAGATACTTTCTCCAAAGGAGACTACCCCCAAGATCTCACCTCATCACACCTTCTGGATGATGCCTAATTTAGGTTTTAAATTAAGGGATGATACAAAGTCATTTCTATGTCAACTCTGGGTGTGGTTCCTCTTGATCTAGAGACTTCAGAACAAAAAAGATGAGTTATCTGCTTTTTATCCCCAACCCCTGATACATGCTGTATACTAATATGGCAAAACAAAGATTGGGAATTTGATATACAATGTATATCAGTCAGCTTTTGTCATTGTGACAAAATACCTGAGAAAAACAACTTAAAAATAAGAAAGATTTATTTTGGCTCACAGTTTCAAAGGTTTTAATCCACGGTCAGCTAGCTTCATTGCCATTGGCCTGTGTGGTAAGGCAGAACATCATGGTGGAGAGGGTGTGGTCTAGCAGAGTTACTCACCTCCGGGTGGCCAGAAAGCAATGGGGAGAGAGAGTCTAGGACTCTCTTAGGGGTCCAGGGCAAGATAATATCCTTCTAGGACATGCCCCCAATGACCTACTTGCTCTAAGTAAGCCCTACCTCTTACAGTTTCTACCACCTCCCAATAGTCCATTTAATTATGAATGCATCAATGGATTATTGTTGAAATCAGAGCCCTCGTGATCTAATCATCTCCTCAAAGCCCTATCTCTGAGCATTGCTGCATTGAGGACAAAGACTTCAACATATGAGTCTTTGAGGGACATTCCAGATCCAAACCATAATATACCGCCATTCAGAAAGGGGTGAATGGGAGATACCAAGCAGTCACTGGTCCTCATTCTAAAATGCTAAAGCAGATCTAAAATCCCTCTGTGTTATCTTTTTTGTAGGTAGAGAATGTTGCTTTGGGACCGCAAGTCTCCCTGGGAGGGCCTCCCAGTCCTTTCTTTCTTCAGCCTTTGGCTCCACTCTGGAGAGGTCTGTCCTTTTCCACTTGCCTCCTTGATCAAATCTGTTCAATAAAAATTAGGGGAGGCCATTGTTTTGGACTCAGCTCTGGCACTGGGGCCTAACAGACTTAGCTAACAATCAAAATGGAATTACACAAAACTTTGATGTCACCAAGCTGAAACTAAGCAACTTTGTAAGATATCAAGATTAGAGAGATAACAAACAGCCCAATTTCTCAAATAGGCCAGTTTTAATTGGCACAGTAGTGAAGTTCCTCTGCCTTAGTTTTTATGCAAAAGAAATAACCAAAAGTAACCTGATGTTAAACTGTTATTTTTCTATTGTTCTATCTCCCTGTCCTTGCCTTGCATAAGGAAAGTAACTCTGAAACGCACAATCAACTTTTTGTTCTTACTTTTTTTTTGCCTCTCTATCTATAAATCTAAATTCCTTTACTTAGACCATTGACACACTTTTTTTTTTTTTTTTTTTGGTACTAGGGATTGAACCCAGGGGCACTTCACCACTGAACTGCATCCCCAGCTCTTGAGACAGGGTCTCCTTAAGTTGCTGAGTCTGGCTGTAAACTTGTGATCCTCCTGCCTTAGTCTCTTGAGTCTCTGGGATTACAGGCATGGGCTACTGCACCCAGCTGGGACACTTACTCTATTTTGTGGACAGTGTTGTTCAATTCCAGAATTGAAAATAAAGTCAGGCTGGGAATAGAATGTGTGCTTAGCATGTACAAGGCCCTTGGGTTTGATTCTCAAGGGGTGGGGAAATAGAAAATAAAGTCAAAACCAAATGGTTGTAATTTTGTCTTTAGATGGATGGTAAGTGAATCCAAAGGTGTGCTCTTCCTAGAGATTAAGCAGCTTTCTCATCTGCTTCCTAATTTAGAGAATCGGGGCTCCAGAGTTCTTTTGGGTCTTGAACCGTTCTCCCTGCATTTTTAGACACTGGCTCATGGTTTCCTTGGCAGGGCAAACTTTTCCTGAGGAGGTAGGTTTCTTATCTATTTGGTTCCGGTTTATTTCCATATGCCTATAGTGAAGCCAGGGGTTCTTTTCTAGGCATTCTCCTGGTAGTTGCTGTATGCCTTTGTGTTTTTGCTTCCATGCCTTTCCTTGTTGACCTAATGGTTGATACTTTGTGGGGTAAGCCACACCTTTAGTTTCTCAGACTGAACTGAGAAGCCACAACCTTAACTATATTTTTACTTGAAGACTCCTTAACCCTTTCAGAGGGTTAACAGTGGGTGTGATAGCTGATTCTCTCACCCTTTGAGAATGAAAGTGTAAAAGCTGTGTTGAGTGCCAATTGACTTTCACTCAAAGGCTTTCTCCGTTTTGCTTATTTTTTTTATCTGTTGGGAAAGACAAGTAGCACTTTTTCCTACCTTGCAAGTCTGACTTGATGGATATTATGCCTTTTGCTTTGTGTTTGTAAACCAGTCAGTTATTTCTGAGCTAATTCTCCTTCAACTTTTTGAAATGTAGCCAATAGTGGCCAATAATAGCCGCTAACATTTGACTTTCAAATTCTTTCATTGGATCTGTTAATTCTTTAGGTACACTACCTGCCCTCTAAGTTATCAAAGACGATTGTTTTACCAAATGGTGTAGCAGTCTCCAAAATCTACCCCCCACTCCTTACTGCCTGACCTAAGCCATGGCTACTACACTCCACTTCAAGTCTTCAAGTGTCATAACAGAGAGGTTCTATTGTATTGACAGATGACACCCAAATCTCAGTATTTAAAAAAAAAAAAAAAGGTTTAATTATTTCTGCTGTCAAAGGACAGAATTACGACAGTGTAATTTAAAACAATACTAATTGGCTTTGTTTCTAATTTTAGGATCAAGTAACACTTCATTCTGTAAAACAGAATCAGTTTTCCAATGGGCCGAGCACTCATCAAAAATAATTTGATGAGTTAACATCAGATTACTTATTTTGCTAAGGATTAAGGAAGAGGGAACTTCACTATTTTTGCCAGTTGAGACTGGCCTGTTTGAAAATTCGGCTGTTCTCTCTCCAATCCAGATTTCTCTTGGAGGACTAGATGTGTCAGCTTGGTTTGAGTGACTCCATTTTGTTTTAATCTGGTCTCTTGGGGCCTAGTGCAGGAGCTTACTACAAAACAATGACCTCCTGTAATTTTTGTTCAACACTTGTTTCTGGAAGTCTCGTGAAGTTTCAATCTGGTCTCCTGCTGAACACTGTTGATGAATATTCTGGAAATTAAGAAAAGAAATGACATCTGGTTTAGGAAGGAAGAGTAAGGGGTGATTATCAGCATTCTGTGTTGAGAACCAGCATCCCTTCTGGCAAAAAGAACAGGTGCCTCTTATCAGTAGCTCAGCTGAATTGATCAAAGCATCTGGATATCCTGGGGTCAGTGACAAGCATGAGTCATGGATGGAAGAGCTCAGATGTTCTTCCTTCCCTTTCTCTTCTATCTGCATCCCCAGTGTGTACATAGGAACCTTAGATTTAGGCAGATCATGATATTAGGAAGATGAATAGGACTATACATGTAATGACAGTGACCTGAAAAAGCATCATGATGTGAGTAGAATAGCATTATATTTTTCATGAAAGTAAGAAATGAACATAGGGAGCCAGGCATGATGGCACAAGCCCTTAATCCCAGCTACTCAGAAAGCTAAGGCAGGAGGATCGCAAGTTCAAGGACAGCCTCTGCAACCTAGCAAGACTCTGTCTCAAAAGAAAATAAAAATGACTGGAGATGTAGCTGAGTGATAGTGCACTTGCCTGCCATGTGGGAGGCTCTAGGTTTAATCCCCAGTACTGGGGGTGGAGGGAATGAACATAAGTTGAAAAAAAAAAAAAAAAAAAAAAAAAGCAGTTTTTTTCTTCCTTTATTTTCAGTGCTGGGGATTGAACCTGGGGCCTCACACATGATAGACAAGGGCTTGGTCACTGAGCACTGAGCTATATCCCCCGTCCCCTAAAATTTGTGATTTTTGTTGCCATTTAAACACAAGAATTCCAATCATTATTCCCTCTTACCTTAACTCAGACTGCTGATATACATTGAACTGAATTTTTAAAGTTCCACACCCCTCCCTGCTGCTGTTTAGTTTTGTTGTCAGTAGATGCTTTGAAGTGGCTCAAAAATGATCAGGTGGTGAAGCAGGAAGAAGAAACCAGGTTCTAAATAAGTTATAAAATGTTTAGATGTCCACTGCAATATTTTTAAGAGTGAGACCTCTTTTTAGTTGCCTGTACTTAGCAAGAGCCAACCAAATAAAAGATTATGTAAGGGCTCTTCCTCTTAGAGGAATATGGGGTTTCTGATCTAGAACTAGATTATTTATATATAGATTTTACATAGCTTGGTTTGTCTATACAGTACTGGGATATCTTCTGTTTTACATGATTGCTGATTTTTTAAAAAAATTCCTGCTTGTATTACAGTTCTAAGTATAGAATTTTCCCCATCCCCTCCCCTGGACCTCTAGTTTCCACACTCACAGCCTGCACATCCTGCTATCCCCTGTCCATATTTACAACTTGGGGGCCTTCTGTAGACTTTCTGTAGAGTCATATAATCAACATCTAAGAATCGTCCTTCTTTCTTCCTTTTCCCCCTCCTTCCTTTCTCTCCCTTCCTTTTTTTTTTTTTTTTTTTCTTTTTTATCAAAACAAATGAGAAACAACATATAGACACACATATACCTCTTCCAGGCATCTCTTGCTTTTCTCATTAGTGGAAAATTGGGGAAAATCTTTTCCAGTAATGGAATAGATTTTGCTCATTGTTTTAACAGTTGCCTAATATCCCACAGTTTAGAAGTCATACACTTTATTGATAAAGAGCATGCGTTTTGTTTTGGGTTTATTTTGTCTTTGGTAATTTGACAACTCTTATACTTAATATTTGAACATCCTTGCATTTAGTTCCTGAAAAAAAAAAATTTTTTTTTTAATATGGCCCAGGAAAAGGGGTTAGTTTGATTACAAAAATACATGCACTTTTCATTTTAATAAATATTGCCAGAATTTTTCCAAAATGGTTATCTTTTTTTTTTTTTTTTTTTTTTTTTTTTTTTTTTATTTAGCATTTTTTTACATACAATTGCTTGTATACAGAGTATATTCGTACAATTCAGGTCTTCAATCATGCATTTAGGCAAATGATATCCATCTCATTCAAACACCTTTTCTTTTCTTTTTCCTTTTCTCCCTCTCCCTCCCCCCTTGCTCCCTCCCTTACTCTCCCTTCCCTTTGACCATTCTAGTGTTCTTCTAGTCCTCGTATGTACCCTCCCATCCAACAATACTATGAACTAGCCTCCTTATATAAGAGAGAACATTTGGTACTTGGATTTTTGAGACTGACTAACTTCACTTAGCATTATGTCTTCCAACTTCATCCATTTACCTGCAAATGCCATTAATTTATTTTCTTTTATTGCTGAGTAAAATTCCATTGTGCGTATATACCATATTTTCTTAATCCACTCATCTACTGAGGGACATCTAGGTTGGTTCCACAACCTAGCTATTGTGAATTGTGCAGCTATAAACATTGAGATAGCTGTGTCACTGTAATATGCTGTTTTTAAGTCCTTTGGGAATAGACCCAGGAGTGGGATGGCTGGGTCATAGGGTGGCTCCATTCCCAGTTTTCCAAGAAATCTCCATACTGCTTTCCATAATGGTTGCACCATTTTGCATTCCCACCAGCAATGTATGAGTGTGCCTTTTTCCCCACATCCTCTCCAACATTTATTGTTGCTTGTGTTCTTGATAGCTGCCATTCTGACTGGAGTGAAGTGAAATCTTAGAGTAGTTTTGATTTGCATTTCTCTAATTGCCAGCGATGTTGAACATTTTTTCATGTATTTGTTAATTAATCGTGTATCTTCTTCTGAGAGGTGTCTTCTCAATTCCTTAGCCCATTTATTGATTGGGTTATTTGTTTTTTTGGTGTAAAGTTTTTTGAGTTCTTTATATATTCTAGAGATCAGTGCTTTGTCTGATGTGCATGTACTAAATATTTGTTCCCAATTAGTTGGCTCTCTATTCACCTCACTGATTGTTTCTTTTGCTGAGAAGAAGCTTTTTAGTTTAAATCTATCCCATTCATTAATTCTTGGTAGTAATTCTTGCGCTACAGGATTCTTATGAAGGAACTTGTGGCCTAATCCGACATGTTGGAAATTGGAGCTTACTTTTTCTTCTATTAGGCGTATTGTCTCTGTTCTAATTCCTAGGTCCTTGATCCATTTTGAATTGAGTTTTGTGCATGGTGAGAGATAAGGATTTAATTTCAATTTGGTGCATATGGATTTCCAGTTTTCCCAGCACCATTTGTTGAAGAGGCTATCCTTTCTCCACTGTACATTTTTGGCACCTTTGTCTAATATAAGATAGCTGAAATTATATGTATTAGTTTCTGTGTCCTCAATTCTGTACCATTGGTCCACCAGTCTGTTTTGGTGCCAATACCATGCTGTTTTTGTTACTATTGCTCTATAGTATAATTTAAGGTCCGGTATGGTGATGCCCCCTGCATCACTTTTCTTGCTCAGGATTGCTTTGGCTATTCTGGGTCTCTTATTTTTCCAGATGAATTTCATGACTGCTATTTCTATTTCTTTGAAGAATGACATTGGGATTTTGATTGGAATTGCATTAAATCTGTATAGTGCTTTTGGTAGTATGGACATTTTGACAATATTAATTCTACCTATCCAAGAGCAAGGTAGGTCTTTCCATTTTCTGAGTTCATCTATAATTTCTTTCTTTAGTGTTCTATAATTTTCGTTATACAGGTCTTTCACCTCTTTCGTTAGGTTGATTCCCAGGTATTTTATTTTTTTTGATGCTATTGTAAATGGGGTAGTTTTCATCATTTCCCTTTCAGAGTCTTTTTTGCTGATGTACAAAAATGCCTTTGACTTATGTGTGTTGATTTTGTATCCTGCAACTTTGCCAAATTCATTTACTAGTTGTAAAAGTTTTCTGGTAGAGTTTTTTGGGTCTTCTAGGAAGATTATCATGTCATCAGCAAATAGTGCTAATTTGAGCTCTTCTTTTCCTATCTGGATCCCTTTAATTTCTTTCGTCTGTCTAATTGCTCTGGCCAGAGTTTCCAGTACTATGTTAAATAGCAGTGGTGAAAGGGGGCATCCCTGTCTTGTTCCAGTTTTTAGAGGGAATGCTTTCAATTTTTCACCATTTAAGATAATGTTAGCTCGGGGCCTTGCATATATAGCTTTTATAATGTTGAGATATGTTCCTGATATTCCTAGTTTTTCCAGTGTTTTGAACATAAAGGGGTGTTGTATTTTGTCAAATGCTTTTTCTGCGTCAATTGAGATGATTATATGATTTTTGTCTTTAAGTCTATTGATGTGGTGTATTATGTTTATTGATTTCCGAATGTTGAACCAGCCTTGCATCCCTGGGATAAACCCCACTTGATCATGGTGCACTATCTTTTTGATATGTTTTTGTATCCGATTTGCCAGGATTTTGTTGAGGATTTTTGCATCTATGTTCATTAAAGATATGGGCCTGAAGTTTTCTTTTTTGGATGTGTCTTTGCCTGGCTTTGGAATTAATGTGATATTGGCCTCATAGAAAGAGTCTGGAAGAGCTCCCTCTTTTTCTATTTCTTGGAATAGTTTGAAGAGCATTGGAATTAGTTCTTCTTTGAAAGTCTTATAGAACTCGGCTGTAAACCCATCAGGTCCTGGACTTTTCCTTGTTGGTAGCTTTTTGATGACTTCTTCTATTTCTTTGCTTGTAATTGATCTGTTTAAATTGTGTATAGCCTCCACATCTAGTTTAGGCAAATCATATGACTCTAGAAATCTGTCAATGCATTCAGTATTTTCTATTTTATTAGAGTACAGGTTTTCAAAGTAATTTCTAATTATATTCTGTATATCTGAGGTGTTTGTTGTGATATTCCCTTTTTCATCCCGAATGTTAGTAATTTGAGTTTTTTCTCTTCTTCTTTTCGTTAGCATCGCTAAGGGTCTGTCAATTTTGTTTATTTTTTCAAAGAACCAACTTTTAGTCTTGTCAATTCTTTGAATGGTTTCCTTAGTCTCGATTTCATTAATTTCTGCTCTGATTTTAATTATTTCCTGTCTTCTACTGCTCTTGGTGTTGGTCTGTTCTTCTTTTTCTAATGCTTTGAGGTGTGTTGTTAAGTCATTTATTTGTTGGTTTTTTTTCCTCTTAAGGAATGAACTCAGTGCAATGAATTTTCCTCTTACTACTGCCTTCATAGTGTCCCAGAGATTTCTATATGAAGTATCTGTGTTCTCATTTACCTCTAAGAATTTTTTGATCTCCTCTTTGATGTCTTCTTCAACCCCTTGTTCATTCAGTAACATGTTGTTTAGCTTCCAGTTGATGGAGTAGTTTTTCTTATTCCTTGTTTTGTCGTTGATTTCCAATTTCATCCCTTTATGGTCCGATAGCATGCAGGGTAGTATCTCTATTTTTTTATATTTGCTGAGAGTTGCCTTGTGACATAATATATGGTCTATTTTGGAGAAGGAACCATGTGCTGCTGAGAAAAAAGTGTATTCGTTTACTGAGGGATGAAATATTCTATATATGTCCATTAGATCTAAATTATTAATTGTTTTAATGAGGCTTAAAGTTTCTTTGTTTAGCCTTTGTTTGGATGATCTATCCATTGTTGAGAGAGGTGTGTTGAAGTCCCCTAGAATAACTGTGTTGTGGTCTATTTTACTCTTGAACTTGAGAAGCGTTTGTTTGATGAATGTAGGTGCTCCATTATTTGGGGCATATAGATTTATGATTGTTATATCCTGTTGATGAATGGTTCCCTTAAGTAATAAGAAATATCCATCTTTGTCCCTCTTGATTAGTTTTGGTTTGAAGTCTACCTTATTTGATACGAGAATGGAAACCCCTGCTTGCTTCCGCCGGCCATGTGAGTGATAAGACTTTTCCCAGCCTTTCACTTTCAGTCTGTTGATGTCTTTTTCTATGAGGTGTGTTTCTTGGAGACAGCAAATTGTTGGGTCGTTTCTTTTAATCCATTCTGATAATCTGTGTCTTTTGATTGGCGAGTTTAGGCCATTAACATTCAGGGTTATTATTGAGATATGATTTTTATTCCCATCCATTTTTATTTAAATTATGGTCTTTAGCTTGATTAGTTTTCTCTTCTGGTTGGTATTTCCTTTAGTTTAATATCTCCCTTTGTTCATTTTCATTATCATCTTTCTCTTCTTCTTCATGAAAAATGTTGCCCAGGATGTTCAGAAGTGCTGGCTTTCGAGATGTGAAATCTTTTAACTTTTGCTTGTCGTGGAAGGTTTTTATTTCATCTTCGAATCTAAAGCTCAATTTTGCTGGATATAAGATTCTTGGTTGACATCCCTTTTCTTTCAGAGCTTGAAATATGCTATTCCAGGATCTTCTTGCTTTTAAGGTCTGGGTTGAAAAATCTGAACATAGTCTGATTGGTTTCCCCCTATATGTGATCTGCTTCCTTTCTCTTGTGGCTTTTAGTATTCTCTCCTTGCTCAGTATATTAGGCATTTTCATTATAATGTGTCTTGGTGTGGATCTGTTGAGATTTTGTTTGTTTGGTGTTCGGTATGCCTCTTGAACTTGGTTTTCCCATTCATTCCTCAAGTTTGGAAAATTTTCTGTAATTATTTCGTTAAATAGATTACTCATTCCTTTGGCTTGAAACTCTGCCCCTTCCTCTACGCCAATCACTCTTAAGTTTGGTCTTTTTATGCTGTCCCATAATTCTTGGATGTTATGTTCTTGATTTCCAACGAGTTTTGCTGTACGATCTAAATTCTTCTCTAGGACAAATATTTTGTCTTCATTGTCTGAGGTTCTTTCCTCCAAGTGGTCTACTCTGTTGGAGATGGTTTCAATTGAACTTTTATTTTGGTTTATTGCTTCTTTCATTTCTGGAATTTCTATTTGGTTTCTCTTTAGAGCCTCTATTTCCCTATTGAAGTAATCTTTTACTTCCTGTATTTGTTTTTGGAGTTCTTTGTCAAAATGATCTTTTGCCTCCTGTACTTGCTCCCTCATCTCATTTTTGAGTTCATTCTTAAGTTCCCTAAACATTTGGCATATGTAATTTCTAAATTCCATCTCTGGCATTTGACCAACTGTGTTTGCCATGAAATCTACTGATGATGAATCTTGATTTGATTGTGTCACTTTCTTCCCTTGTTTTTTCATGCTGCTTGTGTGTCTTTTCTTCTTGCTCTGTGGGACCTTGACTGTTTCGATTTTACCTTAATTCCTTATGTTGTTCCTGTAGTACGAAGCTATCAGCTCCCCTTATAATTCCTTTACACTTTAAAACCTAACACTTTCTATTCAGAAAATTCAATTTTGATCACAATGTACAGATTTTGTTAACCGAGATATTATTTCCAGTTTACTCTGTATGCTTCTGATGGGGTTTTATAGCTTCAAGTATTGGATACAGAGGTATTATGTTTAAGAAGAAGGAAGCGTCTTGAATTGTTCTTTCTTGGAAAGTATGAGAGGAGAGTTCTATTGACGTGGTTTACTGGAAGTGGTTTGGTATCAGTAGAAGAGAGAAGATAGAGAATGGAGTAGACACTTAGGTGAAGAGACCAATCTATATATAAAGTAAGATGGAAAAGAAGAAAAAAAAAATGATAAAAGAGTAGAAATTGGTGTAAGAGAGAGGAGATAGAGAATCAAGAAAATGGAGAGTAAACTATATATAGCACCTCTTTTCTATCCAGTTCAATTGCGCTGTTTCTAGAAATCCCAAATTCTGCGTACAGCTTGTTTTTGTCTCTGTCTAGTATGCACTGGCAGGGTGCAAATATGAAAGATGAAGGAGAAAGAAGAGATGCCAAAGTGAGAAGGAAGAAAAGAAGGAACGAGAAAAGGAGCAGAAGCAAACAATCAAACACTCTGACAATCAATGCAAAAAAAGCAGAACAGAACAAAGCCAAAAAAAAAAGAGAAAGAACAATAAACAATCAATAAACAATCTAACAAAAGCCAATAACACAAGCAGACCGACCAACAATAACAGCAAAAAAAAAAAAAAAAAAACGTCGAACCCCAAGTCTCAAACAAAACAAAACGGGCCCTGGGAAGCCCCCCTTCTCTTTTCCCTTTCCAGTTTAAGCCAACTGCATTGGATCACGTCCAGAAAGTCTGCGAGTCAGGTCTGCACCCTATGTCAGCGGCCGCTCAGGGGGAAGATTGGCTCAGGGTGATTGTGTGTCAGCAGATGAATGGCTCCGGGAAGAGGACCCTCCAGAGGCACCCTTTCCCCACGCCCACCCACAGTTGTAGCTTCTTGTGGCCGCTGGGCTGGCCTCAGACACGCCCTCCCCTGCTGGTTACCTGAGTCTCACCCAGGTGTGCGCTGCCTTCTAAGCGATGGGGCTCCCTGGATGTCTGCAGCTGTTGTCTCCTCCGTCTTTTCCCCTTTGTCTGGCTCAGCCACTGCACTTCTCAAAGATGGCGGAGTTCTCCTCCCATTCAGCAGCTGCTCCGCAGACCCTTGTGTCGGTCCAGATCGTGTGGGGGTCGGCTTGGCAAGCGGTGCAAAAGAGCTCCACGTGGACACCGCCCACGCCTCTAGGCCTCTTTTTATCCCTCCTTGCCGGTCAGTTTCAAAGCCGCTGGGTGGATCGTCTCCTTGCCGAGATGGTCTTAGCCCCTGCGCCTGCAGCACGGACAGCGTTGTTTCGGGCTGTGGACCGCTGGGACTCTGTCCCTGATTGTTGTGGCCCTGAGAACTTTGTATTTCGCTGTCCAGAGGTGCAGGAATGTCTCGGCTCCCTTTCAGTCGCAAAAGAACCGCCAGCAAAGCGCTCAAACTTCCCACTCCGCGTCCTTCAGCAACTGCGTCCAGAGAGCACCTCCCTCCTGTCGGCCATCTTCCCCTATCCCTCCCAAAATGGTTATCTTAAAAATATTGGAGAAAACCCTTCTCCCATCCTGTCCAAGTAGCAAGTGTCTTCTCTGCTCTGATAAGAATGGATTACAGTTGCAGTGCTTGGTGCATAGCCTAGGTACCTGTTAACATGTCTTAGAATGTCTCCATGGACCCCACTGAGAAAGACTCTAGTTAAACTTTAATTAATTAATTGATTGCTTAATTTTTAGTATCAGGGATTAAACCCAGGGGCATTTACCCATAGATCCACATCCCCATCCTTTTTAAAACATTTTTTTGCAGCAGGGTCTCAATAACTTGTTTAGGGCCTCCCTAAAGCTGGGATTATAGGCATGCACCACCACATCCAGTCTCTGGTTAGCCTTTATGTGTTGGGAGTGTTTGTGATTTTTCTTTTGTATGTCTGAAAAAATTCACAGAAATTTTGTAGCAGGGAAGAAACTGGAGGCCATTCTAATGCAATGCATTCCCTTCATAGATAAGAAAATTAAGATCCAAAGAGGTGGAAGACATTCTAGTGAGCTGGTTCTGGCTGTTACTCCTGGAGTGCAGTTGTTCTGAATTTTATTTCAAGACTTTACCTATAACATGATGCTGCTCCTATTCTGAGTCACATTGATGATGAATTTTAGAGAATGGAGCAACAAACTTCATCTGTGAGCTGAATTGCCTAATGGGAATGTACTATTTCCAGTTTTCTATTATCTCCTACTAGGACAAGTTTCTTGACCTACCGTGGGCCATGTGGGATTTGCTTTGGAAACTTCTGATAAGATAGTAGGGCATTTGTTAACCTGGTACTGTCAGTGGAATCTGTTGCTCCTAATCTTTTAGGGACTCGGAATTTTGTTTCTCTATAGTATTAGAGTTACTGCTTACCAAGTATGGTGCAGCTGGCGTGGATCATAACTAAAATAGCAACAGTGAGGCCTGGGGAAGATTTTATTTGCATACATACCCTTCCCAAACCTGCTTGAATAGAAAGCTGGGAAGTAGGGAAGCCTAGAAAAAAGACCTTTTGTAGGCCCTATCTTTTTTTTTTTTTTTAATTTTTAATTTTTCATTCTAAGTTGTTATATAAATGACATATTATACTTACAGAGTACATTTTTACATATCTCTGGTTGTATACAAATTATATTCACACCATTCATGTCTATACATGCCCTTGGGGTAATGATATCCATCTCATTTTACCATCTTTATTATTTTTTTTCCTTCTTCACCCTTTTGCCCCCTCCCCATTGGCCATTCTAGTGTTCCTCAAATCCTCTTATGCTCCCCATCCCAACCCCACTGTGAATCAGCCTCCTTATATCAGAGAAAACATTCGGCATTTGGCTTTTTGGAATTGGCTAACTTCACTTAGCATTATGTTTTCCAACTTCATCCATTTACCTGCGAATGCCATGACTTTATTCTCTTTTATTGCTGAGTAATAATCCATTGTGTATATATGCCACATTTTCTTTATTTATTCATCAACTGAAGGGCTTCTATGTTGGTTCCACAGTTTAGCTATTGTGAATTGTGCTGCTATAAACATTGATGTGGCTGTGTCCCTGTAGTATGCTGTTTTTAAGTCCTTTGGGTATAGACCGAGGAGTGGGATAGCTGGGTCATAAGGTGGTTCCATTCCCAGTTTTCCAAGGAATCTCCATACTGCTTTCCATATTGGCTGCACCATTTTGCAGCCCCACCAGCAATGTATGAGTGTGCCTTTTTCCCCACATCCTCTCCAACATTTATTGTTGTTTGTGTTCTTAATAGCTGCCATTCTGACTGGTGTGAGATGAAATCTTTGAGTGGTTTTGATTTGCATTTCTCTAATATGTAGGCCCTATTGCTGACCATGTATTATGTACAATTTGGCAGTTGTAATGTGCACAATTTGACAAGGGCTATATGGATAGATGTTCCCTAGGGTTGAAATCAAGGGAACTTTGAAAGAAGCCTGAGACTCCCTGAGTCTTTAAATTCATGTTCAACATCACAATTCAGGTTTAGCTAATGGAATCTGTTGGGGGACATGAAAAGGGAGACTCCAACATTTGGATTCTCATTTGGGTTTGCTCTGTGTTTACTGCAGAGCTTTTGACAGCAAAGCATTAATTTTCCAGAATGTCTCTAAATAAAATCAGCCTATTCAGGCAGCTCAGCCCTTTTTCTTAACAGCAATAAACATAATTGTGATGGAGATTAATTTACCCTCAGACAAACATCTCAAGTAGATTAAGTCTTCATTCATCTAGAGGCAAGCCTTTCTGTTTGAATCCTGGGCAGGAACTGTGGTTATATATGAACCTGGCTGTCAGTGGCCAAGGTTTTTCTGGTTTAGTAGTTCCCACCTCTGCAACTGGAATGACTGGGGAACTTTAAAAATATTCTTATGCCTGGGACCCATGCCTGAATTAAATTAGCATTTGTGGAAGAGGAGACCAGATATGGAATGTTAAAAGCTTCCCCAGATGATTTGGACACATTTGGCTTAAGAATTTCTGGGCAGATTATTTGGGATGGAGAAAGCATCTCTGCCTAATGCGGAAAGAAATCAAATGTAACATAACATGAGCTGTTCTTAGAATTCTGCCACCC
Organism: Tamias sibiricus; assembly: GCA_025594165.1. Taxonomy (NCBI): domain Eukaryota; kingdom Metazoa; phylum Chordata; class Mammalia; order Rodentia; family Sciuridae; genus Tamias; species Tamias sibiricus. The sequence continues at coordinate 133,436,402 of CM046663.1, read as the reverse complement.
TACAGATGATCTCTGCCCATCATCTCTCATAGTGTACTTTCTCTCCCCCTTCTCCTTCCTGTATATTGTGGAGTCACATCTTACAAGTCAGCTCAGGATGCAAAACATGAATCATTGAAAAGTGCTCTAGGAAGGCACCATATGGGTTAGAGACCAATGTGCCCTCTCTTGATACACCCAGCAAAATCAGTTCCTCTTCTGAGATTGGAATACATCCCTTCTTTGACTAAAATTCTGATAAGATAACATTTGGGAGCCCTGTGCAAAAAGAAAAGAAAAGAAAAGAAATCACTAAATATTGAAATAGCACTCAGTTTGTTGAGATACTCAAGCCCCAAGAAGCCCAACTGAAACTGGCTTAGGGAACTGCAGAATCCTATTTCTCATCTCACTTGATTCTAAAGCCTACTCACTTAGTGGAGTGTGGCCAGTAGTGAATACCACTGCAGTTGTGAATTTCTCTTGATGCCCTTTTTTAGGCACATATAGTCAAATTCAAGAAACTTGAATGTTAAATGCATTCCCCTATTGAATCTTCAAAAACTGAATGTTTTTTGCATGTATAGGATTCAGCAGGACTCTTTCTCTCTGCCTTCTAGCATTCCCATGGTTCGGCATGGATATTGGTGGAACTCTGGTTAAGTTGGTCTACTTTGAACCAAAGGATATTACAGCTGAAGAGGAACAAGAGGAAGTGGAGAACCTGAAGAGCATCCGGAAGTATTTGACTTCTAATACTGCTTATGGGAAAACTGGGATCCGAGATGTCCACCTGGAATTGAAAAACCTGACCATGTGTGGGCGCAAAGGGAACCTGCACTTCATCCGCTTCCCCAGCTGTGCCATGCACAGGTTCATTCAGATGGGCAGTGAGAAGAACTTCTCCAGCCTCCACACCACCCTCTGTGCCACAGGAGGCGGGGCCTTCAAGTTTGAAGAGGACTTTAGAATGGTAGGTGGTGCTTGTCCTTGTTAAAATAACCAAGCTTGTCACATGTCCAGTCATGACATTTTGTGTCTAAGAACTAGACTGCTAACCTTGGGACTTGGACAAATTTACTTCATCTCTGTGCCTCAGTTCCTTCAACTCACAGAGTTGTTACAAGAAGGATTAAATGAGATAATATGTACCTGGCAGTAAGTGCTTAATATATGTTAGTCATCATCATCTCTTCTGTTACAATTACTGTTGTGTGGTAATGGTAAAGACAAGGTGATAGACATTCCCATCTGAAATACGTATGTCAGTTAGAATTTTCCACAGACTCTTACTACATGATCATGATACCAGTGTTACAGATGTATAAACTGAAGCTCACAGGAAGGCTTTCTATAAGTCCTAGTAAAATTATTATATTTTTCTACCCATTTGTTCTTATAAGTGTTTTTTCTTTTGTTATGTGAATGTTATTCAGAAGTTTTGCTCACAAATAAGTGAACTATTTATATTTTTATATTATTTATGAAAATGATATTATATGAGCATTATATAATATATAAATGTTGCTATATTGATATTTTTATAGGTTAATTCCTTCATTGATGAATACCATTTAAAAATTATGGTTCTGTGTCATAGGAACGATGCTGTAGTATCTTGACAGGCAGTACATACCACCTCTGCACCTGTCATCTAAATTTGACAGATGTAGCTAAAAGTAAGCTATGGACAAGAAACATGGAGTCCAAAGTTTTTCTTTATTTAGTAATTCCTTAACATCCACATGTTCCAATTTCCCCATCTTATCGAGTGAAGACAATAATCTCTGTATTGACTAGCCTCATCTCACAGAGTAAAGTGAGAACAAAGTTCAATAGTAGTTTTGGAGATATCTTGGAAAATAAAGGGAACTAGACAAACAAAATGGATTGAACAAAAGGCAAGGATTGGAGAATTTTAGAGTTAATCTTATCACATTGAAAAATCAGTGAGGTAAGTTGTAAAATACTTTCTCAAAACCTGTAGTGCAAACCTCACCATATTTTGTCATGGAACTAATATAATCTAGTCTTGCTATAAAGTCTCATTAGTGAATCATGAAGACATTATTCATAGTATTTAATAAGGCTAAAAATGAAAATTTTATTTATATCTTCAAAAGTAACACTTTTACTTCTTATCCAACAATAAAGTTTGATACCACTGCTTGCTTAAATGACCTATGAAATCTTTCCCACTAAAGGGGATCAATGACTAAACAGTTTGAAAAATTTAAAGGTTAAGGTCCATTGACATGAGAACTAAATTTGAGTCCATTATGGAAAAAGCATTGAACCCAAATTCTATTCCTGTTTCTGCATTTAATCAGCTGGGTGACTTTGGGTGAGACGTGTCCTACCTGTGGGTCTCAGTTTCAACATCTGTAAAAAGGCAGTAAGGTAAAGAGGGTAGGGAGGGTTTCTAGTATGTCAGAATTAGAAAGGACCTCTGGAGTGAAGGAAGTATAGCATTCTTGTTAAGTGACCTGGAGATGAGGGAGACTATGTGGATGAGGAAACTAAAGCTCAATTGGCATTTAAGAAGCTCTAGTAGAGTTGTGCCTTCTAGGTGACATTTGGGGCTTTGGCTCCATTCTGATTCAGAAGTGGGTGGAAATGCTGTGAGCTTCCAGGTCGCTCAAGGACACACCATCTTCCCTCTCCACAAGAGAGACTCAAGTGAACCAAACTGACCTGGTAGACTTATGCAATGCAACCTCTATCAGTGCCTCCCTCCCTCCTTGGGGGTAATATATGTCTTGGGAGAAAGTTACTCAATAAGTACTGGCCATGATCAGGTGTGTTTCTCAAGGTTCTGAGCTGAGAAAGGTCACATCCTCCCTCAGACAGGCTCTTGGAGCCAAATGAATAGACTGGAGCAGGGAGCAAATCTGGAGTATTTGCTAAATAGCATGGCCAGGCTGGAAAAAAAAACCCCATAAAAGAAAATTCCATGTGCTGCCTTCTGTCTCCATGCTCAGTTTTGGCCAAATGAAGACAGAACCAAAAGACAGGTGTCTTCCTGTAGTCTGTCTGACAGTGCACTAAGTGATGTGCCCAGATTCTTCCAAAGTTTATGAGGGCAAATAGATTTTACCATCCTCTTTCCTAAACATCCATTCACTCATTCAACAAATAATTTATCATGCTCCTTTTACATGCCAAGTACTATGGTGAGAAAAACAAAGCTCCTGCCAGCCCCTCTCAAACTTATATTCTGTTAGAGTAGGGAATCAATAATTAAACAAGTGAATATAGAATATATCAAATGGTAGTAAGTGCTATGAAGGGAGAAATAAGGCAGAAGGATATGGAATTCTGGGAAGGTCTCTGTGTGAAGACGTAACAGAAATCTGAAGAAATAATAGAGCAAGGCAGGCAGATGTCTGGGGAAGAGCATTTGGGTCAGATGAAGAAGTGAGTGCTAAGGTATTTAGGTGTCATATTCACCCTCTTTTTTCCTGGATGGAAAACTGAAGATGCTTTTAAATTTTTTATTTTCTTGCAATGCCAGCAATGGAAGCCAGGCCCTCTTGCGTGCTAGTCCAGGGCTCTACCACTGAGCCACATCCCCAGTGTAAACATGCTTGCTAAGTTGGACAGGATCAGTATATACTTCTGTATATATTAAACAATTTGACAAATAAGGCAGTGCATATACATACCTGTAAAGTCCTGTTATAATCATTGTTTAGGGTATAATAAAATTTTGCAGATAGGAGTTTTAAAAATTCGTCTGAGTAATTAGGACTAAGTAAAAGATGTCTGGCAAGGCTGGGGATGTGTAGAATGTTTTTCTAGAATGCACAGAGGCTCTGGGTTCAACCTTTAGTATCCTAGTTCAGCAGACTATGTTTAGCAATTGTCAGGTTTGATGATTGTATCCTTGTTGTATATAGTAGGTATACTTAAATCCTTAGGTAATATAATTATTCTATATACAATTTAAATGTATAAAAAAAGAGTGCTGTGTTGAATATTTTAAATCGCACAAAGCTGCATTTGGTTCTTCCTTTTCTTTCCTTTATTACCTTCCTTTTTTTTTTTTAAACATTTAAAAAGAGTTTCCTTCCTTTTTTAACATTCTAAAATCACTGTCACAAGCAAACTTCTAACTGGCTAAAACTAGTTTTCAAAAGTAATGACTTACCAAAATGGAACACAATAGAAAAGCTTAATCTTAACTTAAAAAGGTCTAAAACATTTGATAATTCAATGAGGAATCCCACTATTTTAAAAAAATGGCCCTCCAGGTAGGGAATCCTGCATGGTTGTGCACCAGGTCATAGAACATTATAGGTTTTGGTTAATTTTGTGTTTATTCCCGCTGTCTGTCTCTGTAGGTTTTGTTTTAAAGAACCCAGAAAAAGCCAGGCATGGTGGCGCATGCCTGTAATCCCAACTACTCAGGAGGCCCACGGCAGGAGGATTCTGTTCATGGCCAGCCTCAGCAATTTAGCAAGACCCTGTCTCAAAATAAAGTAAAAAGGGCTGTGGATGTGGTCAGTGATATAGTGATTTGTTGCCGCCTACAGCAACAATACCATGGGAAAGAAATCGGAGGCAGACTGGGAATGACTGGTTCCTTTATTCTTGCTTCTTCTTCTCTGCTCTCTCTTCTGTAGTCTCCATCCCCCTTGTGTTTCCCCCACAGTCTCTTTAAATACTTTTTACCTTAACAAGTATACACATGTCACAAGCTCAACTTATAGGTGCGTCACACAGTGTTCACGGGCACAGAAAGATTCTTAGTTAATTATATTAAGATCGGGTGTAAACAATTAAACGCCTCCTCTTTGGCTCTCAGCCAGCCGCCATCTTAGCTACTTCCTCATACAAGGCTCTTACAGTGATTGCCTTTTGTTTGCGAGGCCCTGGATTCAATCTCTAGTACCACACACACACACATGCACAGCAAAGTATCCTAATTAATAGAAAATATTTGTAGAAAAAAGTCATCTTTTCTGCTTATGTATCTCTTTATTACAATAGATAATTGTGAGTTTTGTTCAGTCCATGGCTAACATTAATGAGAAGTTGGAAAGAACTCTTTTAGTTGTGTATTTAAACAAAATAAGATCAATCCTTTGAATAAATAAAATATAACAGTTTTATTTAGTTGATGTAAATTTAATATAGAGGAAAGGATTTTCTGATTGCTCTCATAACATGTTTTTCAATTTTTAAAAAATTTAAATTTTGTGGAGGGGGACTGGGGATTGAACAAGGGGCACTTTGCCACTTATCTACATCCCTAGCCCTTTTTATCTTTTATTTTGAGACAGGGTCACGCTGAGTTACTGAGGCTGGCCTGAACTCATGATCCTCCTGCCTCCTGCCTCAGCCTCCCCAGTCACTGGGATTATAGGCAAGTGCCACCATGCCTGGCACATATTTTTCAATTTTAAAAACGTCCTTATGCCAGAAACTCTGAGGGAAAAGTTTTAAAAAGTTAGTAATGGTGCAGAAATTATCAGGAGAAGGTAGACTAACTGTGGATATGTGGAATCTTAAATAGTCCATTCAAGCACATTTATAGTTTGATTCCCATTACTAATCCAGGGACTGATTTGTGATACTGCAAGAGGTTATACCATAAGGTTTGGTAGAAATTCACCACTGCCTTCTCACTTGACCGCTCACAGATGCCCGTTTCATGCTTGAGGTGGGGAAGAAAAGTCATCTTTGAGGTTTTGTTATATTTCTCCCTTTCTGAACTGGTTTGAAATTCATCCCTGCCCCCCATCTTAGGTCTCTGTGTTTGGGGTCTTCTTTATGAAAAGGAACTCTAAGTATAATTCATAATTCAGAATCCACTATTTTATTTATGTACAGATAGTTCTTGGTTTAGTAAGATAACATTTTCTGCCACTTCCAGTGTGATTTATGGAGCCAGTGTCAGCCAAAACACCTTGGGAAGTGTAATGTATCATATAGGTTTGTATTTTACTCATTTCTGAAGCACAATTTGGTCACTCAGTTCCCTACTACAGGGAATGATAAAACTGATTTGGGTATATCCAGACTCTTCCCAGGGAGTAGTTATGAAACCTCTTTTGATCAGATTTATTTATTTGTGTATTTAACTATTTAGTTAGTTAATTTTGACATATGGAGCTAAAGCACATAAGTAGTTCCTGTTGTAAATGTATCTTCAATAAGCCTGTGTTAGCATCAGTGTTTTTTTTCTAATATTAGCATATAGGGAATCCTTGAATGCTTTCCAGAAAATTCTTCAGATTGGAAATGGTGCTTCCAAAAGCATTTCAACTTGAGATAAGAAGACCTGAGTTATTTTACTTCTCATGTGTATAGTAATTATAATTCATGTGTGTAGTACTTTACATTTTCCAAAGCAACTTCACACAACCATCTCATTTGATTCTTAAAAAAATAGCCCTGTGCATCACTAGGGCAGATGCTATCAGGGAGAGTATGTAATTTAGTTAAATACCTATACTGGGGTTGGTAAAGGACTCAGTCTCAGCTCTTCAGCCAAATATGCTCCTTTTCCTATCTCACTGGTTCTCAAATTGTGGTCCCCGCACCAATAGCATCAGTATCACCTAGAATATTGTTAGAAATGCAATTAGAAATTCTAGGGGAGTGGTCCAGCAGCCTGTAAACAAACCCTCCAGTGATTCTGCTGTCCTTAAAGTTTGAGGGCCTGCTGTAACCATACTTGCTTGGGTGACTTTGGTACCAGGCAAAATTAGTTTCTCTTAATCCTAGTTTGGTTTTGTACCTTACCTATTCTACTTGTAAGCTTTGGGATCCTAAGTAGGTCACTTAACCTGCTGGCCCTCGGGGACATTTCATCTGCATAATAGGTGATAAGAGTAGCTTCCTCCATAAAGTTCTACAGATGGGCTCTACACAGTTCTCAATTAGCTTCTGTTCCTTACATAAAATTTGAGTCTTAGGGCTATTCTAGGTTTGCTGTTTTTAAGTTTGTGGATTGTAGTTTAAATTTAACTTAGAAATTTGGGAATTCACAGAACTCTCCAAAATTGCTAAGAAGAGTTACAGGCAGCGGGGAGCTGGAGCCTGCTCCTGCTGGCTTAAAAGAAACCATGTACACATCTCTTCAGAACTCTGTGTTTAGTGACATTCAGGTTAGAAGCTTGAAATTGGCCATGGTAAGGGTGATTGCATTACAGAAATTAGTAATTGCTACAAACCAGGGCTTTTGCTCCCAGAGAGCGGGCCGTTAACATAAATTAGCAAATCTTAGTTACAGGGTTATATTCAAATTAGCAGAAGCTTTACCTGCATGTTCACTGGATCTGATATTTCAGATTTATCATCAGTTAAGGCCCATTATAAAGATCAACATTAGAATATATACAGTTATGACCTCATAAGATCATTTTGTTCAATAGTAGACCACACATATGAAAGTGGTTGTATAGATTATATCATTTAGGGAAGTGGAAGCTATCTTAGTTTATATAAGTTTACTCTATGGTGTTTGCTCGTGATGAAATCACCTAACAAGGTATTTCTCAGAATTCCTGCTCCTCATTAAGCTATGCATGACTTGTATTAGTAAGCTTTTCATTATCATTACAAAATACCTAAGATAGCCTAACTTTATAAAGAAAAGAGGTTTCTTTAGATTGCAGTTTTGGAGGCTGAAAGCTCTGGAGGCCACCACTTGGTGAATGGAAGGGGTCATATTTTGAAACAGGAGAGAGACTCAAGGGTCAGGTTTAGTTTTTTATAACTTGCTCTCATGAGAACTCACCCCAGGAGATTAAGTATTGCCTCCTTAGGATAGCACCCTAAGACCTCTAACTGGGCCTCACTCCTTTTTTTTTTAGTCCCCACCTCTGAAAGGGTCCATCAGCTCCTACATCCCCACACTGGAGACCATGCTTCCAATACATAGACCCCTGGAGGACAAACAACATCCAAGCCATAGCAACTGGGTATAAAATTGGTGATATGGACTAAAAGCAATGTGTTTTGTTGGTCTGCAATAGGTAAACAGAAATTATAAAATTAACCACCAACATTTAAAAATTAAAAGATTTCAGCCGGGCGCAGTGGCGCACACCTGTAATCCCAGCACTTTGGGAGGCTGAGGCAGGAGGATCGCGAGTTCAAAGCCAGCCTCAGCAATGGCGAGGCACTTAGCAACTCAGTGAGACCCTGTCTCTAATAAAAACACAAAAAAGGGCTGGGGATGTGGCCCAGTGGTCAAGTGCCCCTGAGTTCAATCCCCGGTACCACAAAAAAAAAAAAAAAAAAAAATTAAAAGATTTCCACATGAAATCTGAATTTCTGGCTCTTGAAAAATAAGGTCATTTGGCAGCTCTTGGGGCCCATTATCACATAGCAATAATGAGCTGGAAGTGAATTTTAAGTACATGCAGATCATTTTGTTGACACAGTTGCCATTACTCAGGTACTTTCATGTAGACCAGGGCTTCACTCCTTTCTTTTCTTCTTCTTCTTTTTTTTTTTGTACTACAGATTGAACCCAGGGTCACTTAACCACATCCCCAGCACTTTTTATGTTTTGAGACAGGGTCTCACTAAGTTGCTTAGGGCCTAGCTAAATTGCTGAGGCTGGCTTTGAACTTTCAATCCTCCTGCCTCAGCCTCCTGAGCCACTGGGATTACAGGGGTGTCCCACCATGCCCAGCTTCTATTTTCTTACTACCTCCTTTAGGAATTTGAGTTTGTGACTCCTCATATAAAGAAAATTTCCCTAGAAAGAGTTTCTCATTAGATGAAATCTAAATGAAATTAAGTGCCTGTTTTAAGCCTTCCACAAAATTAACTCAGGTTTACCAACAAACTGCAAAGTCTGAGGGTTAATTCCCAACTTGTTTTGAATTTCAGATGGCCTATTTGAAAAACCAAGTTGCAACTTGACTCATTACCTGGAGCTGGGAGCCCATTTTTTTTTTCCTATAGTTCTCCAAGAAAGTGACTAGTTTCTCTGTTTCCTATTTGTCTGGGCTGCGTGACCTCAGGCTCCAGAAATATCTATCCTTCAGTAAAATGTGTAGAAGAGATGTTTATTTGCTACAAGCACTTTATTTGAAAATCATTTTGAGGGGAAAGGTGAGATAATAAAATTTCCTTTCAGATTGAAGTTGTATGTGCTTAGTTTATTTGCCTTGACAGCTTTTTTCTCTTTTTGCCCAACGTAGTTTCAGACTGTCCAGCTGGATGGACTATGTCTCTGTCTGTGTTCATGATGTTCGTTCTGGGCTTGGCTGTCAATATTGTTGATGAACCTCTGATTAATTTTTAAGCAGATTAACCTATGGTCCCTAGACTGGCTGACGAAATAGCTACTTTCCAGCTTGGGGTGATCCATGAGGTGATAACTTTCTCTGATCCATTTAATAAATGTTTATTAAGTAATGATTAGGGACAGGCCTTTGAGCCAAGTGCTGAGGAACCTGGAAAACAGCCAGATTGTGACCAATATTGTAAATACAATGGAATGCTGTGGAATTGAGGAAAGTAGAGGAAATATTATTTACCCTCTGTGTCCCACTGTGCTCTTTCAGGTCTCCAGATAATTCTATATCAATAGCAATGCCCCCTTAAAATATCTGTAATTATATGCATTTCATTCAAGTGTTTCACTTGACTAAAAAAATGAAATGTTTGGAACCATTTATGAGCTATATTTACTTTGTCACCAATGGTCATTTAGAATGTTTATTTCCATGTATCAAGGATACTTCCAGGGGCTCAGTGATAGAATGTTTGCCTAGCATACACAAAGCCCTGGGTTTAATCTCTAGCACTGCAGGAAAAAAAAAAAAAAAAAAAAGAAGAAGAAGAATTCTACCACCTTGCTGGTAACCTATTCTAATTCTTTGCAGGTATAGATTCAGCCAATTTTTGTTAAATAGGAACTTCAAATGAGTGATACAAAGTGAAAAGTTTTCTTCTAACTAACTTTTGTAATGAAAATGATGTCTTTTTTTGGCAAAATATCTAAGTATAGTTCTTGTATAGGTTGTTTCCAGACCCCAGAAACAGTATCCATTATAGCAATGAAATAACAGGGAGTCACTGGTAGGTATTTGCTAGTTGTGTCACTTATGCATCATGGAACTTAACTATGTAATAAGGTTAATAATACCTACTTATAGGGTTTTTGTGAGAATTAAATGACATCTTCTTTCATTGAGTTTCATGTTGGCGATTGTTAATCATTAATTTTTGTTTGTTTTTTTCTGGTCCATGGAAAATGATTATCAACTCAAATCTCTGGGCCAGTGGTATATTCTTAAGGATAATGAGTTAAACTTTTGAGGATGCAAAGTGGCCAATGCTAGCTTCCAATGCTAGTCCACAGTCAGCTCATTGTCCTTTATTTCTCCCTCCCCCCATACCTAAGAGAGTGGGCATTTTTAGCTCATAGGAACATTAAAGGACACTCTGGCCACCCCGGCTGATAAGCCCTTTGTATGTGCCAAGCCCTAGGTAAATACATAACATATATTATTATCATGTAATCTTTATAGCAACACTTTGTAGTAGGCATTTTTATCCCTATTTTATAGGTGAGGAGACTGAGAAGTCAAATAACTTACCTTGCATCCTTTAGTTAAGTCAGTTTTAGAGCAAGAATTCAAAGTCAGATCTGTCTAACTCCAGAGCCCAGGTCTGGGGAAAAGGGTAGCTGAGCTTTGTGAGCTCAGGAGATTTTCACCAGTTCCCAGGCAAGGAAGTGTAGGAGTCTCATTACTTTCTGAATGTTCTTACTTGATGGCATGTATTTTCCATGGCCTTTGTTAACAAATGACCACAAACTTGGTGACTTAAAATATCAGATTTGTTTTTTTGCTCATAGGATTTTTTGGTTTTGTTTTTATTTTGTTTCGGTGGTACTGGGAATTGAACTCAGAGACCCTCTACCACTGAGCTGTACCCTGCCTGTTTTATTTTGAGACAGGGTCTTACTAAATTGCCAAGGCTGACTTTGAACTTGTGATCCTTGTGCCTCAGCCTCCTGAGTTGCTGGGATTACGGGTGCATGCCACTGTATCACAGTCTGCTCATAGTTCTTGAGGCTGCACCTCCTTCAGAGGATCTTGGGGGGATTTCATTCCTTGCTTCTTCCAGTGTCTGGTGGCAGCTCTCAAATCCCTGCCTTTGTCTTCTCATGGCCGTGTCCTGTGTGTCTTTCACATCTTTCCTGTGTGTCCCTTATGAGGACTCTTGTTACTGGCCCACCCAGATGATTTAGGATAATTTCTTCAAGCTCCTTAATCACATCTGGAAAGACTGTTTTCCCAAAACCACATTCACAGATTCATGGACAGGGGCCTCCATTCACCCCACTATACATACTTTTCCAGGCAAGTGCCTGTCCTTTAGCACAGCTGCTTTTCCAGGGGACTGATTGAATATCAACAAGGTTTTCACAACTTGTTTCAAGGATTTTTCCCTGCTTTTAAAGTGAATGACCCAAACTTAAATCCAGCTAAAGCTTCTGAGGCTTCTCCCAAGGTGGTCCATGCATCTTACAAGGTTTTGTTCTATTTCAGATTGCTGACCTGCAGCTCCACAAACTGGATGAACTGGACTGTCTGATTCAGGGCCTGCTTTACGTCGACTCCGTTGGCTTCAACGGCAAGCCAGAATGTTACTATTTTGAAAACCCCACAAATCCTGAATTGTGTCAAAAAAAGCCATACTGCCTTGATAACCCATACCCTATGTTGCTGGTTAACATGGGATCAGGTGTCAGCATTCTAGCAGTGTACTCCAAGGACAACTATAAAAGAGTTACAGGGACCAGGTAAATGTGTTTTCCATTAGGAGAACCTCTCTGTGCTTAAACCCAGACCTCTTCCTCAATGAACAGTGTATAATAAAAAGGTGATTTGTATTGAATCTGTTTTTAAAAGAAATGTCTTGGCCTCCTTGGCCAACCAAAAAGGATTTATTGAGTGACATGTTAAGGGAATGAAAGGGTGATGTTTATAAAGGTTAATAAAACCCAGTCTTTATCTTTCTGGAAATTGTGGTCAGATTGAAGGGAGAGGGCTGTGCCCAGCAGAAGACTGCCAACAAGGTGGTATGTGTTGAATGCTAAAGGAATGGTAAGGATAATAGCCCCAAAGAAGCCAGATAGAAGGGCGCTTGGTATGGTTAGAGAAAGCTTCAGAGAAACCTTCTATTGGACTCATTGGTGCCTAGCACAGGGCAAATTGCTTGAAATAATATGCTGTTCCAACCAGCAAACAAAACAATGTTTACAAAGAATTTTTCTCCCCACTTCAGGTAAATACTCTGGCTGAAAGCTAGAATAGTCAGCATAGCTCATAGGGAATTTTGGAATGCAGTAGACAGGAAAATAGCCCCATAACCACAGTTGGTCAGAGTGCCATGTTTTTTTGCACACCCCCACCCCAAGGCACCACATAAGAGCAAATGAGCTCAGCTTCCTGTTAATGAGGATTCAACACCAGAAATGGATCTCCTGTCAAATATTTTTGAGAAACCCCAACGTAAACAAAATTAAGCATGTTTTCCTTACTGATTTGGTAAGAAGAATTCCTCCAACTTATTGGACAGCAGAACTCATTTTTAAGGAACAATTTATGAAACTAGTGCCTTGTAGAATGTGCTTCAGGGCATGGTGTTGAAACCCTTGTTTTTGATAATTGAAGCTATGTTCTCTGGGTCTCAGTATTCTCACTTCATTTCTGCCATGGAAACTGTTGCTAATTTAGCAGTACTACTCACCTATTAGGAGAAGAGTTCTGCTTTTCCAGTGTATTTTTATAGTCCTGATGGATCATGAATCAGTGGCTTCCCCACTGAAGAGAGGAAGATTTAGCTTGTTCCAGGCAGTGTTAGACAATGTCTGGAGGCATGTTTTAGTTGTCATCACCGGAGGTGGGATGTCACTGGCATCTAGTAGGATTGAGATCAGGGGTATGCTAAATTCTACACTGCTTTGGGCAGCTCCCCCAACAACAAAAAATCATCAAGTCCCAAATGTCAGTACTGCTGCTTCTGAGGAAACTTGCAAGCCTCTTTCCCCAACTGAAGCCTACTTGGGTCTATAGTTTTGACTCTGTTTGTCACTCAGTTGCTACTAGGTATACATTTTTTCATTGAGAATACAGAAGCTTGTTCTGTTACACAAGAATCAAAACTGACCTCATGGCCTCATTAGTACTGTCAGGAGTAACAAAGACAGGGATATTTCAGCTGAGTTGGTTTTACCTTACAGAGTAATCTGATAAAGTTATAATTCTTAAGTGACTACAGACTTCCTCCTATAAGGAGTGACTGAGTCTGTATCTAGTCCAAGGATAAGCTAAATATTTTCCACAATTACGGATACTTACAGTTTAGTTGATGAACACTTAACAGTTTATGAATTATATGTCAGGTACATTCTCAAATGTGGAGACTCTGGGGTTCTGAGTCATCCCAAATAGCTGCTAAGCTGCTAATTGTGGTTAGTTTTTCTTATACATGTAACAGTGCCTATAAATTCTAGTTATTGGTAAATATCCATTAAAGACGAGTGTTCTGCAAATATCAACATACACTGTCTGGATGTTCAAGTTTCCCTATAAGCTGTCTCTTCAATCAGTGTTTTTGGAAGTTTGTTACAGGAACCTGCACAGGGACAGGAGCCCTTTCAGGAGCTGCCACATGTAGTGGAAGGGAATGGAACCTTATGTTTGTGGGGTCTCTGATCCTTGTCTAATCAGAGTTGTTCTGCCAAGGGTTTCTTTTGATCCAAGTCACAAAAACCCCAGACATAAATTATTAGAGTTAACCCTGAATATCAGTATGTGGAACATACTTTTGGGAATCGCTGATCTAAACAAATAGTTTAAGCTTTAAATTTGAATACTCTTCTTAAGAACCGTTAGCTGTAACTTTAAGTTTTTATTATTGTACCATACCATATTTTCCCATTAAGCATTTTTAAGAGACCATGCCATTTATTTTGGGATATCAGTTTTTTAAGTGTAATTATTTTGGTTATGTGTAATTTTTCCAGAGTGAGTAGCAATATTTTTTTCCTAGTGACACAACTTCAAGTGTGAAAGTCAATGGAAAAAAATGGTACTTTACAGCTGATTTTGGTAGAATGTGTAGCCTGTTAAAAGAGGAATGTTAAAAAACTGGCAAAAGTAGCAGTACATCTCATCCAATCATTTGGGAATCTGTTTTAAGGGTAACGCACACTAATGTCCATTAATGACCAGTGTCCTGAAATTATCAACAAATTGGTGACTGGAATGAGTAAAGAGTTCTACTTCTCCCAAAAATCTTTCACTGTTATGAATAATGATAATATTCAGTGGCTTTTCCTAGCAACATATTTTTGTCTCTGATATACTGATGATTTTACTGTGTGTCTGCCAGAACAAACAGGTATATCTGATTGTGAGTGAGGAAATCACTTGATTAAATAATGGTTAGTGGGTTGAGGATATTAATAAAGTGCTAGGAGACTCTTGGCTCTTCTGTGACTGTGCATTTTTCTCTTCTATCTGCAGTGTACCAGCTGTGCCAATGCATGCTTGCTTTTAGTCACCTGCCATTTTCCAGTCGTATTTGCCCTTTTTCACTTTTACCAACACATCCGTTGATGAGTTACCTTCTTTCTAAGTCAGCCAATGTCTTCAGTTGCCAACATTTGGAGGAGGTTGTTCAATGCCTTATTAAGATGGATCCCTAATATTTGAAGAAAGATTCTTAGGGACAAAAAGTAGTGAGAATCTAGAAGTGTGAGCAAAGACTTCTTTTAAAAAATATACAGGAAGAAAACAAAACAAGTCCAGATGACTCACAAACCAAAAAATATTTTATTAAAATACACTCGTGGCCAGACATGGTGGCACACGCCTGTAATCTCTGTGGCTTTGGAGGCTGAGGCCGGAGGATTGCAAGGTCAAAGCCTGTCTCAGCAACTTAGTGAGGACCTGTCTCAAAATGAAAAATAAAAAGGGCTGGGGATGTGGCTCAATGGTTAAGCATCCCTGGGTTCAATCCCTGGTACAGAAAACAAATAAGCAAAAACCAAACCTGTAGCAGGGCTGGGATGTAGCTCAGTGGTAGAGCACTTGCCTGATATGCCTGAGGCCCTGGGTTCACTCCACAGCACCACAAACAAAACAAAAGCAAAGACAAAATACCCACACTAGCTTTGTAGGGTAGGCTGAAACCAACAATTTAGCATGATACGCCATGTTAAATGCAAATGAAGAAAACTCTGTTATAGGAAATCTGAAATTTCTACTGCAACTAGTGGTGCTTAGCTACATCATTCTCCATGGAAAAGAACCCATAATTTCACTAAAGATGCATTTTTTTAAAAAAAGAATCACAGCCGGGCGCGGTGGCGCACGCCTGTAATCCCAGCACTTTGGGAGGCTGAGGCAGGAGGATTGCAAGTTCAAAGCCAGCCTCAGCAATGGCGAGGCACTTAGCAACTCAGTGAGACCCTGTCTCTAATAAAATACAGAAAAGGGCTGGGGATGTGGCCCAGTGGTCGAGTGCCCCTGAGTTCAATCCCCGGTACCACAAAAAAAAAAAAAAAAAAAAAAAAAAAAAAAATCACAATTTAAGAATATTACGCAGTTTTCCTTTAGATGCGATTTAAAGAACTATGTACCTATCCTAAAGTCTTGTACCTCCTTGTTAGTAGTTATTGACAGTGAATGTCATTTACCTTGAATTTTCTTTTTTCAAATTTAAGGTAGAAATAAACTTAATTCCAGCCAGGCCTTTTGGTGCATGCTATAATCCCAGCAATTCAGGAGGCTGAGGAAGGAGGGTCTCAAGTTTGAGGACACCCTCAGCAACTTAATAAAACTCTGTCTCAAAAAATCAAATAAAAAGGGATAGAGATACAGCTCATAGATAGAGCACCTCTGGGTTCAATCCCCAGTGCCAAAAGTAAATAAATAAATAATCTTAATTCCAACTTAATTTTTTTCCCCTTAGAATTAAAAGCGAGTGCAAAAAAATACAAATTAGGTTCCCAGAGCTAGTGGCTTTGGGGCGCTTCTGAACCAATTGATATGAGCAGCTCTCTCATGTTTATTTTTTCACATAGTAAATGAAGAGTAAAACTTATGTGCAACAATTTAGAAATGAGCTCCTTTTCCTGCCAGGAGTTCCCTGATGGTAGCTTTACCCAGAATCTGCTTTTTCTTTCAAGGAGGTAACTTTGATATTAATGCACATTTGAGTTTGTTCTCACCTGCTATAATTAGTGTCTAATTTTGCCGAAGACTATCTTAGAGGTGCGTTTCCCCAAATGATTGAAAGCTTTCAAAACATAATTGAAGCACTGGAACAATTTTGTGACCTTTGTGCATTGTTTTTAGCCTTAGGTAATAAGTAAAATATCAATAACCAAATATCCAAAGTCTACCAGGGAAAACAACTTTAATATCAGATAGATCTATAGATCTAAGAAGGTGTAATGAGATTTTCCTCTGCTAGAGAAGCAATGTCAGATGAAAGAGAGCCTTTGGGCTGGTGGCTCCTGCCTGAGTCCTAGGTCAGTTTTATCATTCAAGAGTTTGGCTCCATAGTTAGTTGGGAATTGTATATATACACTATTTCTTTTTCAAAATATTTGTACTCAGCTGCATATGGTTTTAAAATATCAGTTGTTTCTCTTATTTGTTGCTTTCAGACCACCCAATTAGAAGAGGTCATGATTTGGTCCCATTTCATAGGTGGCAAGACTGAAAGAAGAGCTTAGGTTAGTGGCTGGTTGAAGGTCTCACAACGGAAATCAGTGAGAGTCTTTCTCTAGTTTTGTTCTCAAATTTAGGGGCAAGTTTTCCCTTCTGTTTAATTTTAGCCTCTGCCCTCTTTTCTTACCCAATCTACAAGAGTTCTTTTGCACTCTAGTACTTTAAGTGCCCTTTTTGTTTTCAAATAAAGTGCCCCTTTGATTTTCTTCTGTTTTTCTTAACCCATGTGAATAGTCTTGATGTAGCTGGGGACTCGGATGGGCATAACTTAAAGTAAAATTTAAAAATAAACCTTATTGTTCCTTCAGTCTTGGAGGTGGAACATTCCTAGGCCTATGTTGCTTGCTGACTGGTTGTGAGACCTTTGAAGAAGCTCTGGAAATGGCAGCTAAAGGCGACAGCACCAATGTTGATAAGCTGGTGAAGGACATTTACGGAGGAGACTATGAACGATTTGGCCTTCAAGGATCTGCTGTAGCATCAAGGTAGAGACTAAGTAGCTAGGAGCAGTAGTGACTATACATGAGGCAGCCTCTCCACCCTGGCCATTCATTTATTTTTTCAAATGTCAGCCCACCAGCCTGGTGCAAATATTGATCATGTCAGATCTCAAACTTGATCTCCTGTCCTTAATGAGCACTGAGATGTTTAGCCCTTGATGCTTGTGCTTAAAATAAGGCAACTTTGAAAGAAGGTTCTGGAAAACTGCAACAGTTATCCCTGTTCCATTCTTGTCCAGATATCTAGAGGCATTAAAAAATTTCCCCACATTATAGCCATTCTACTTTGTCCCTATTAAGAAAGGGGCAACCAGCCATTCATACTGTAATCCTGTCTGCTTGTAAACCATGGTAGCAAAATCAGGTAAATTGAGTTTGAACAGAGATTCATAGAGCCTTCCACAGTGCCTTGGTGGAAGCCCAGATCCTGCCTGAGGATGATTTTGAACGCTCTCACTAATATTTCTAACATAGCTTTGGCAACATGATGAGTAAAGAAAAGCGAGATTCCATCAGCAAGGAAGACCTCGCCCGGGCCACCTTGGTCACCATCACCAACAACATTGGCTCCATTGCTCGGATGTGTGCACTCAATGAGGTAAAGCCTTAACCTGGGGAAAGCCATGTGTTTTTATTTATCGTAGTGTGGTAACTGTTGACTCTTAAGAAACTGCATATCCTTGGGAAACCTGCTCTTTATTATATAGTGACACCTTAGAGAACAGGAGGTGTGTGTGTTGGGGGATGGGGAAGAGTGTGTGTTATATTTTTAAAGACACAAGCTGGTAAATGATAAACCATCAAACTGTGGAAACATAGTAAAATTCCAACCCATGTCGCAACCTCTTTAAGCATCATTATTGCCCTGTGTTCACTGGTATGTGAGGAAAAGCTTTGCGCATCCTTGCAAATAATTGCAGATAAAATGTTTCCACTTGCAATGTCCGATATTCTCTTTGCTTTCAGCTTCTTTACAGTGTTGCCTTGTGGCATGGAGTTCAAGCAGCATTGTACAGGGCTATCAAAGCACAGAGAGCTTGCTACAGCAGAGGCTAGCCAGAGCCCCAGGCACAAGAAGGGGTGGAGCTGGTGACAAAGCTTTACTAACATGTCTTGAAACACTGCAAAATGGAACCCTTTTCTGAAATACAAGATTTATAAAGTAGAACAACTCTCTTTCACTGAGGTATGTCAGGAAGACAAGAAAAAGAAGTTGGGGTGTGGAACAGGTAATAGGAGAAATACTAAAGAAAGATAGTAAATCAGTAATGTTGTTTTAAAGTATGTAATTATATGACATACATACAGAAGAGGGCTCAAATTCTAAGTGTACAGCTCGATGAACTTTCAGACAGACACACAGCCTGGATAGCCACAACCCAGATCAAGAAGTAGAATGGTACAGATACTTTGAAACCCCTTCCTGGCCCCCCTCCCTGTTGAATAGTGGAGTGTCAGGATGTGAGGGATTCTTTGTAATGGGTGGGTGGTAACCTTGCCTTTGAGCTTTGGGATTACAAAAGAGACACCTTCTTTTATAACACTTGATAAAGTATTTTGCTGACTTGTACGTCAGGGTCATAATTTTTTGGAAGTCCTCAGTTCGGGGATTAAGTGGGAGGCTGGTAATTAGGTAAAAGTGTATTTCAGAGATATGCCCTTTCAAAGTCCACTTTGGTCATGAGATTTATTCTAAAAGAGGGGTTATTTTTTTGGCACTAACCTTGAAAGGGTGTTTATCCCAGTAACCAAACAAGCCCCACAACTAATATGTGTGTAGCTGGCTGTACTCACAGGCTCCAGAAGGTCAGATACACAGTTACATCCCTTGCCACATAGAGCAATAGCTGCCCTTTCCCCTACTTGCCATGGAGCTGCCTCATCCTTGTACTTCTGGCTGAAGTGAGAGAGCAGGTCTTTTCACAGGTATCATAATCCCTTTAGGAAGGAAAACAGATTTTATTTTTTACCACATGAAAATGTAGTCATGTTGTATACTGGTTTAAGTAACTGGATGTTTCTGTTGGAGTTTAATGAATGAAGGGTACTTGGCCATTACCTAGGGGCCAAGGCTCCATTAGAGGGTGTTCATTCAGTGCTGGCTCCCAGGGGACACACCAGTGACTGGCATTGTTCCATTGCCCTGTGAGACCAGTAACCAAGTCTTCAGTCCTTGCGTTGCTCTTTGGATTCACTGATTTGAGAATCCTTGACTTTAGCCATTGCATGGAGGGGGGCGCCATGTTTACATTTTTGTTGTGATGATTGGAATACTATGAAGTACTTTTCCATCAAATTTAAATTTTCATATTTCTGGTTTTGAATGGATAATATAAACCCATCTGCATTTTGTGCTTATAAGACAGCAGAATAGACATACAAAGAAATGAGTTACCAATTCTACCCTATTACTCCATAAGAACCTCACCAGTTAGAGGCAGCCCTTTGCTTTAGTTTTTGTTTGTTTATATATATATATATATATATTGTATGAAATTTGAATAAATATATACTTCCAAAGGTAGCAAACTCTACATAATATTCTTTTTTAAAATAACAGCTTTGCTAAGATGTAATCACATTCCATACAATTTACTCTCTACATACTATTCTACATCTTGCCTCATTAATCAGCTTTTTATTATGAAAATTGGTAAGCATGCATAAAGGAACGGGAACAGTTCAGAGAACCTCCACATGTCCAACAGCTCAGACTCAGCAGTTATCAAAACTTTGCTACAATGCTTTGTCTATTTTTCTTTCTTTCTCCTTCTATTCCTCTCAAGTCCTTCTTTCTTTTTTGCTATAATATCAGAAAGCAAATTCTAGCCATTGTATCAGTCTACATGTACTTCAGTGTACATCTCTGAAAATATTGCCTCTTGCTTCTTTCCATAATCTATCTTGAGACTGTTCATATCAATATATTTTAAACTTTTATTTTTAATGAACATATAGCACCCTAACATATTGATATGCAATTATTGATTTGGTCATTTTTCTAATGATATTTGTTTTATTTCTAGTCTCTGAAAAGCCTGCACTGTATTTATGTATAGCATGCTTGCATATATGGACACAATACCTTTATTTTATTTGTTCACTTTTTTTTTTTTTTTTTTTTTTTTTGGTGGTACTGGGGATTGAACTCAGGGGCACTTGTCCATTGGGTCACATCCCCAGCCCTTTTTTGTATTTTATTTAGAGACAGGGTCTCACTGAGTTGCTAAGTGCCTCGCCATTGCTGAGGCTGGCTTTGAACTCGGGATCCTCCTGCCTCAGCTTCCCAAAGTGCTGGGATTACAGGCATGCTCCACCGCGCCCGGCGCATGCATATATGTATACACACACAATTTTGCATACATGTCAGTATATCTGGCAGATAAACTCCCAGAAGGGAAAATGCTGAGTCAAAGGATATGTTCACTATAATTTTGACAGATATTACAACGTTCCCTCCATAAAAATGGTTTTAATTTATATTCTCACAAGCAGAGTATAAAAGTACACGTTTCTTTACCCATTTCTATATTAGATTTTGTTGGCTTTTTTCTTATTGAGTCATAGGAACTCTTCATTTGATATAAATACATTTTTAAAAAATATTTGTTTATTTGCTTTAGTTGTACACAATGCATTTATTTGTACATGGTGCTGAGGATCGAACCCAGGCCGCGCACATGCTAGGCAAGTGCTCTACCACTGAGCCACAATCCCAGCCCTATAAATACATTTTATGTGACATATACTGAAAATATTTTCTATTTATTGCTTTCCATTTGGATTTGCTTGAGGTGATGTTTTCCCTTTGAATAAGTGTTTGTTTTTAAAGTAAATATATCAATTTTCAATGAATTCTTACTATTATACCCCTTCTAATTCAATATTATTTTTAGAAAGAATTCATATTTTCTTGTAACGTCTTTTTCTTTTTTTTTTAAACATTTGCAATTTAAAATGTTTTTGTTGTTGTAGATGGGCATAATACCTTTATTTTACTTATTGATTTTTATGTAGTGCTAAAGATTGAACCCAGTGCCTCACACATGCTAGGGAAGTGCTGTACCTCTGAGCCACAACCACAGCCCAAACATTCGCAACTTTTAATCACCTGAAATATATTTGAATCACTGAATGTTTATCAGTTTTCTTTTGTTTTTGTATTTTTGTAAATACTGGAGATTGAACCCAGGGGAACTTCACCACTGAGTTACATCCCCAGCTCCTTTTTAATTTCGAGATAAGGTCTTGCTAAATTGCCTAGACTGGCCTTGAACTTGATCCTCCTTCCTTAGCCCTGCAAGTAGCTGGACTTACCGGTTTATACCACCACACCTGGCACTCAGCTTTTTTTTTTTTTTTTTTTAGTTGTAGATGGACACAATATCTTTATTTTATTTATTTATTTTTATGTGGTGTTGAGGATTGAACCCTGTGCCTTATCCATGCCAGTGAGCCACAATTGCAGCCCCTCTCATCAGCTTTTTTTTTTTTTTTTTTATTAGTTGTTGATGGACCTTTATTTTATTTATTTATTTACATGCGGTGCTGAGAATCGAATTCAGTGCCTCATGCATACTAGGCAAGCGCTGTACCCCTGAGCCACAACCCCAGCCCTCTCATCAGCTTTTAATGCTATCTCTACTCCTTCTGGCTTCTACCAGAGTAATGCAGGACTGGGCTTTGAGCAAGTCCTACTTTGAGCTCTAAATTTAATCAAATTCCTCTTTAAACTGAGTTTCTTACTTTGAGTGTTCCTTGCCACTTCTTAGTCTGGACAGTTTGTGACTACAGTTCTTTTTTTTAATAAAAACTTCCTTAAATTACCCCAACCCCTCCACCCATAGGAAATTTTCAGTGGCTAATGGCTTCATTAACGTGCATTGCTAAAACTTCAGACAGTTAAAAGGTGATGCTCCCAGACCTTGATTACTCCTTATAGACTGAGCAGAAAATAATGTCACTTGTAAACTTTTGATATAAGTGGCCCTAGCAACTGGTGCCGTGCTAAGTGAGTGGTGACCAGCCTCTGCATGGCAGACAGGCTGGGCTTAGTCTTAAGCTTAAGAAGTACCTGGGAAAGTGGGAAGGGCTGCCAGTACAGCTGGAGCTGGAAGCTTGAGGGATTTGAAGCATGTCTGCATGGACAGGATAGGAAAGGAATATTCCTAAGTGTGTGTTTAGAATGCTAATCTACATCCATGGTAACAAAAACTACAAATGGAGTTTTTGTTACCATGTTTTAACCCATATGTGGACCAAACAGCATATTCCACCACCATACTCCTGAGGGCAGAGATGGAGTGTTGTTTCCTTCTTACATCCCCAGTATTCAGCCTAGAGCAAACAGCCAAAGTCATTTGATGAATCCACCATGCCATAGCCATTTCTTCTAGAGTTGGTTGTAATTATATTTTATACTTAGAAGGTTATATATATGGAGCTGAACTACATGTCAGACCTAACACAATCTGATATAACACCTGCAAACAAGCCTGATATCAGTTTCTGCTTTGTGCAACTAAAATCTCCCCCTTCTGTCCTTCTGTCCTTGTGGAGTGCACTGTGAGGTTTGCTCAGCTTCATTTTGGAGATACTAAAATGGTTCACTGTGCAAGGTTCTGTACGATGACATTCAGAACATTGGGGTCTTTGCTAAATGGTATTTTTCTGCCATGGTTCAATTGTTTTTCTTTAATTTTTTTTCCAGAATATTGACAGAGTTGTGTTTGTTGGGAATTTTCTCAGAATCAATATGGTCTCCATGAAGCTGCTAGCATATGCCATGGATTTTTGGTCCAAAGGACAACTGAAGGCTCTGTTTTTGGAACATGAGGTGGGTTGAGCTTCCACAGACTGAATTGTCCTACATGGAGTGTAGGTTGACTAACATGTGAATGGGTCTCCTCGTTTTACAACTGGTCAAGTAGAAATGTTGCCAGTTTAAACTTTTGCATTTATGCAAAGGGCAACAAAGAACTACAGAAAATTTGGGGTGGGACAGGGTACTGGGGATTGAACTCAGAGGCTCTTTACCACTGAGCTGCATTCCCAGTCTTTTTTATTTTTCACTTTGAGACAGGGTCACCTTAAATTATGGGTATTGCTAAATTGCTGAAGTTGGCCTCAAATTTGTGATCCTTTTGTCTCAGGTTCCCAAGTTGCTGGGGTTACAGGCATGTGCCACTGTGCAGGTCTGCCAGAAAATGGAAGCTTTCTTTATCCAAAAATCAGGACTGGTAGTTGGTTAATTTAAAAAAAAAAAAAAAAAAAAAAAAAAAGCCACTGGAAAAGTAAACTAATATAACCATTGTGGAAAACAGTATGGATGTTTCTCAAGAACTAGAACTACCTTAGGACTTAGCAATCCCACTTCTGGGTATTTACCCAAAAAGATTTGAAATCAGAATCTTGAAGAGATGTCTGTCTGCCCATGTTTAATGAAGCATTATTCACAATAACTAAGAAATGAAATCAACCTAAGTGTTCATCATCCTGAGTGTTCAGCAACACATGAATGGATAAAGAAAATATGATATCTAATGGAATACTATTCAGCCTTAAAAATGAAAGAAATTCTATAGTCATTTGCGACAACATGAATAAAATCGGAGAACAAGATGCTAAGTGAAATAAGTCAAACACAGAAAAATAAATACCACATGTTCTCAGTTACATGTGGAATCTTTTTCTTTCTTCTTCTTCTTTTTTTTTTTTTTTTTTTTTTTTTTTTTTTGGTACAAGAATTGAACTCAGGGTTGCTTAACCACTGAGCCATATCCCCAGCTCCTTTTTATATTTTATTTAGAGATGGTGTCTCACTGAATTGCTAAAGGCCTCTCTAAGTTGCTGAGACTGGCCTTGAACTTGCGATCTTCCTACCTCAGCCTCCCGAGTGGCTGGGATTACAAGCATACGCCGCCACACCTGGCACGTGTGGAATCTTAAAGAACTGAACTCATGAAAGCAGAATGGTGGTTATAGAGGCTGGGAGGTTGGCAGGAATGGGTACAAAAAGGGTACAAAAGCTCAGGAGGAGTAAGTCTTTTTTGAGATCTACTGCACAGTGTGGTGAATAGTGTATTGTATATTTCAAATTTGTCTTGAGAGTAAATTTCAGATATTCTCACTGTAAAAAAAAAGGCTAAGTATTTGAGGTAATAGATATGTTGGTTAGTTTGATTTAATCATCCCACATTGTATTGAAAAGTCATAGTATCACTTTTATACCCCATAAATATATACGGTTATTAATTGTCAATCACTAATAAAATTTATTTTTTTTTATTTATTTTTATGGTGGTAGGGATTGAGCCCAAGGGTACTCTACCACTGAGCTCCATCCACAGTCCTTTTCACTTTTGAGACAGGATCTCCATAAGTTGCCAAGGCTGACCTAGAACTTGTGATCCTCCTGCTTCAGCCTCCCAAGTTGCTGGGATTACAGGTGTGCACCAACATGCCCAGTTTACAAAAACTTTAAAGTCAGTTAAAATAGATTATCATTAAAAGCATCTCCCTACTTTAACCATTTTATTTTAATTTTAAAATGTATAAATGTGTATCTACTTACCAGTCTTCCAGTGTAGGACCAAAAGTCCATTTTTGAGAATGGTTTTGTGATTAGAGCACTACTGTTTTCTGTAAATATGTAACTTCTTGGATTTTCAGTTTGTTTCTTTGAAGTGGATCAAGATAATTTTGAAGCAGTTTAGTTGTAGAATCCTTCTAGTTTTTTCCTCTTTTATGTTGTGGCATCCATTTAAGTGAAGAGCAATGACTTGTGACTAACTTTTTCAGCTTTGCTGAATCTTCATAAAACTGATCATCGTTTTGCACTTTATTGGTTTGTATGGTCATAATTAGATTGTTACCTAAACAATGAAACCTTGAAAAACAACTGTGGGGTAAACACAGCTGATTCTTGGTAAGTAAACATCTCCACTGGTGAGAACAGATGTTCTTGGGCTCCTAAGAGGAGCTTACCAGCCTTGAGAGGTCAGCACACCAGGCTGATAGTGACCTTGTTAACAACACTGGTTAATGCAGAACATCTTTGATAAAGGCATTTCTACCATAACATAGATCAAGTGGGGGCCCTCCTTTCTTCTCCCCACTGCTTTTTTTTTTTTTTTTTTTTTTTTTTTTTTTGTGGTACCGGGGATTGAACTCAGGGGCACTCGTCCACTGGGTCACATCCCCAGCCCTTTTTTGTATTTTATTTAGAGACAGGGTCTCACTGAGTTGCTAAGCGCCTCGCCATTGCTGGGGCTGGCTTTGAACTCGTGATCCTTCTGCCTCAGCCTCCCAAAGTGCTGGGATTACAGGCGTGCGCCACCGCACCCGGCTCCCCACTGCTTTTGTCCCTCTTTAAAACCAGTGCTGTATAGAGCTACTATCCATCACAAGCAGTACCAAATCTCTTGTGCATATTGCTGCAGAAAAATTTTGAGAACTAGTATTGTAAATTTCAGTTGTAATGAATGGCTTTTTCTTATCTCCAAACTGAATTATTTATTTGAGAAGCTACTGATAAATTTAGAAGTTATTAAGAGCTCTTTGTGTCCATATTTTGTTTTCTTAATACATATAAAACAATAAGAACTTAAATATAAATAGGTTCCCATGATAAAAATTAATACTGAAAGCCCCTCCCTCCCTCCCTTCCTTCCTTCCTTCCTTTGTCCTTCCTTCCTTCATTCTTTCTTCCAGCAGGATTAAAACACAGAGTTATGTAGTTTGTTTTGGTTAAGGGAGAATAAGATCCCAGAACCTGTATTCCTTCATCCCCCAAACAGAACAACTCTATTATTCTGCTTATTTAATGAAGTTTCCATGATGTAAGGTTTTGTTTGAAAAATAAAAAAGCATCACAGCTTTTAAAAAACATAATTTAAGAGCAAATAAAGAAAACTACTGTTCTGGTCTAATACAGTTGCCATATTTAGCACTAAAAAATGCAGGGTGCCTGATTATTTTATCTGGCATTTAGCTGTATTTTGTTGGGCAACTTTATGTCCAGATCTACTTGGCTTAATGTAGAGAACAAAACCTAGAAGCTGGCAGGGATAAGAAGTAATCTCCAAGGCCAAACGGGTAGTTGGTGGCAAGATAGAAAATAGATCCAACGTTTTAGGAAAACTCAATTCTGTAGGTCAACGTGTAGCCACTTGTATCACTGCATCATCCTAAACCATTGTGGATGGTGGGTTTGGTTTATTACCATTTATCATAATTCAGACTCTCCAGCCAATGAACCGTTTGAAGGTGTCCCTTAGAAAATTCCCTACATTCTTAAGTTCACTCTGGGTTAGACAAGCCTTACTTACAAGAGGCTATTATGGAGGGACAACTTTTGGGAAGCTCTGGTTTGATTGGTGGCTTTCTGGTCACTTGCCTTGCTGTTAGGAGTCCTCACTCAATTTCTCTTTCATTCAACTAATGTTATGGAACATCCTTTAAATAGTATAGCCAGTAGTTCAGAGCACAACTTTTATTGACTGTGAGATCTTAGATTATGATACCTTTCCCTCTGTTTTAGCATTTGTAAAATGAAGCAATAATATTTGTCTCATAGAGTTACTGTGATGATTGAATGAATACATCCACCTAAAGTGCTTAGAATAATTTTTAGCATGTAGTGAGGCCTCAACCAATCTTAGCTAGAAGCAGCAGCAGCAAAGGCCCTGATAATGCCCTGATACGTCCGCACCTATCTCTGCAGTAAATGCAGAGTCTGGCAAATGCCGGAGGGTGGAGTCTGCAGACTTTTGGAAAACAAGCCAAATTGAACATTTGTGTGTTGTCCCTCTCAACCCCAATTCATCTGTTAAAATGTTAATCTTCCAGAGGATGGTATTAGGAGGTGGGCCTTGGGGAATGGTTGGATCAGAGGGTGGAGCTCTCATGAAGAGGATTAGCATCCTTATAAGAGAGGCCCAAGACAGCTGCCTTGCAACCTTTGACCATGTGAGGTTACAGTGAGAAAGACAGCAGTCTATGAAGAGCTGGCCCTCACCACTTGATCATGGACTTCCCAGCTTCCAGAAGTCTAAGAAATAAATTGCAATTGTTTCTAAATTGCCCAGTCTTTGGGACTTTTATATATAGCTGCTCAATACACCAAAATGAAAGTTGCTAAAATTTTTGGGTTTTAGTTCCTTTCATTTTCACAGAACACAGAACATGGGCTTACATTTTAAAGATGGGCAAATTGAGGCTCCACCTGACTTAAGGGCCTTCCTCAGATTTTCTGAGGGAAGTTTAGAGTTTTCTCCCACGAGGTACAGATTTGATGTCAGATAAATCTGGGTGTTGAGCCCTTCCACAAGTCACATCACCCTGGAAGGGTAATTTATTACCTTTCTTTTCTCATCTGAAATAATAATGTGGAATTTGCCGTGGCAAAGGTTAAAATGAAATACAGCTATAATACTAGCAGTATCCAGCACTTAGCATATAACTCGTGCCAGATATCGTTTTAAACACTTTATGTATGTTAACCTGTTTGCTACATATAAGCAAGTAGGCATTCAAATAAATTGTTGCTGTTATTCCACCATGTTTGTTTGTTTGTTTTGCTGTACTAGGGATTGAACCCATGGCCTTACACATGCTAGACACACACTCTGTCTCTGAACTATATCCCCAGCTTAAGAATTCAGTTTTTAAATTTTCTCTTTCCTGTATAAATTTAGGGGGCAGCATATCTAGAATTATGAAAAATAAGAGGTCTTTGGCTAAGGTTCCAAGACATTCCTACAGAAGTTTTCCATTGTTTTTGTAGGGTTATTTTGGAGCTGTTGGGGCACTGTTGGAACTGTTCAAAATGACCGATGACCAGTAGAAATGAGCAGTAGAGGGAACAGCCTCCTGTGAGGACAGAGAGCTGACAGGTACTACTGGAGAAGGAGAAAATCGCTGTGGGATGGAAGCCAAGCCATTATGGCAGAAGAACCTGCTGGATTTGTAAATAATCTAAAATTCTTCTAGCTGATCTTTGACTCTTAGGTTTTGAGCTTATGATTTAAAATGGGGAATATAAGAGTTTTTTCTGTATACGGAATTTTTAAAAAAAAAAAAATTTGTGCAGTGTGGCCAAACCCACCAATTTTATGCATTAACTTTAACAAATTGTATGGTGTCTAAGAAGGACCTGAAATGTAAGTGCTGTTCATTTTTCTTCTGGGGTTTACTGATCGGTGTGGTAATTTTAACTTCATTTAGTAATTACTCTAGGAGATTTTACCTTTACTTATATTTTTCATGACGTTTCATGATTTGCTGTTGGTTTCAAATGAAACTACAAATCTGGCATATTTTACTGTGAACACTTTTTTGTTTGTATGCCTCTTTTTTTTTTTTTTTTTTTTTTTTTTTTTGTCCTTTCTGTTTGAATGTCTTATGAAAAACATGAGTCCCTCCCCCTATTTTTGTTATCAGCTGATCTTCCTCTCCCCTACGCACAATCTTTCTTTAATGTAATTGTTCATATCAATCAAGGTGCTGACCAACTCAATACAAAGTTAAACATACAATCCAAAGCTCTCAAAAGTGCCCATGAGAAGACTCTAAATGTGTTAATGAATTTAATGAGTCTGGCAAATGTTGAAAGTGATGTGCAATTTTATCTTATCCCTTATAAATATAGTGATTCGCTGGATTTATTTTATGCTGTTATATTAAATTGAACTATCCTATGATGAAATGCCTTCTTCCATGTAATCCTTGTGCATGAAGTTTGGAACTTATTGGGGAAAAGCTTTCCAGCAGATGAACTGTCACATGAAGGGGAAGTCATGGGTTGAGGTGTCAGGTAGTAATAACTGTTTTGTACATGTATGTAACTAGAAGCTTTGTAACAAGACATCTTAAATAATAATGTTAATTTTTTTCATTTTTAATATTTTAAATTGAAAACTGTACTTTCATCCCAGTTTCTAAAATTAAAAAATAATTTATAATACTGATCTATATATATATATATATTTTTTTTTTTTTTTTTTTTCTTTTTGAGAGATTCCTTTACGACTGATGGGTAACTTTCGAGTGAAGGTCTTGTACATGGAACACATGAGATCTTATGATCTTTTGGGTTGAGCCTGTCGATGAAAGGGATTTTTGAAGAGCAGTGCAATTGCTCCATGATAATGTCCCCTTTTCTGCCTTCTGAGCACTACCTTTAATTTTGATATCTTCAAATCTTGAGGAAGTTGATGCTAATTGAAAATTTCACTTGTCTGGTTGAAATAAAACCCATTTCTGTCGTGATGTTTTTAGTGTATATGTTATTTTCGTTTCGTGATCCTCATCTTTGTATTATCTACTTTGTATTGTAAAATGACTCTGTGTTGTATTTTTCTGCTCTACATTTCATAATTTGAGGCTTTCGTGAGTGTGGTAAGGTCCAAAAGTGTCTTTAGTTGAAGCTGTAGTCCCTTATGTGACCGACTCCTTAATGCCAAACTATCACTGCTGTATTCAGTAATTCCAAAGGAGTTTGGAATTTGCTCATCACAAATACATTTTATCAGCTCCTGCCTGGCTTACAAAAATTCAAACAACTAAGAGTTGGTGTTCTTGAAAATGATATTATCTAAGATTAGTGCCTTTCCTCATCTCTTATCAGGAAACAGCAGACCTTGGATCTGTAGATCATGGTTCTACAAAAGAAATCAGGGCAAGTTAGTGTAACTGTACATACTTTGGTTTTGTTTTTGGTGCTGGGGGCTGAACCCAGGGACAAAATACCACTGGGCTACCTCTCTAGTCCTTTTTATTTTTTTTTTATTTTGAGGCAGGATCTCATTAAGTTGTTGAGTTTGCTAAGATGTGAGACTGTCTTCCAACTTGGAATCCTCCTGCCTCAGCCTTTCAAGTTGCAGGGAATACAGGCATGGGCCACCATGCCCAGCTGACTATGTGTACTTTTAATTATTTAAAGTCACTTGATCTCTCATTACAAACATTTAAAACATGGTTTATCTGAGGAAATACATTATTTCATTATACAAGTATTAGTTGGCTACATGTAGCCACGTATTTTTACAAGAGCTACTTGTAGCCCATGGATTTTCACATTCACTCAAATTACAGAAACTTTTCTTACAGCCAACACCACAGAGAAATTTGGCAAAACTAAGAATTTTCATCTTGTGCTGTGTGAAGTCAGGTGGATCAGGTGGTCCAGACTGTGGCTTTTTATTGTGAGACAGCTCTTGTACAATATTGTTTGGATCCGGCTTGGCCAGTTCCTCACTGTGCTGGCAAGTTGCTCAACCTCTCTAGTTTCCTCACCTGTAAAATAGGGCAAATAATCATTTTTACATAGACAATGAAGGAAGACGGGAGTTAACACACAATAAATGCTTTACTCATATTAGCAGTAATAAAAATATATAAATGTTTTACACTAATGCATTAAATCAGTGATTTTGGGATGTAGGTAACCCATTTGAGTGTGGAGCCACTTCACAGATCTCCACACGCCAGTACATATCCTTAGTGCTCATTCACAATTCCAAAATCCCAAACTTTAAAATATTTACCTTGATAACCAACTTGGTTGCAAAAGCTGATTTGAGCATTATTTATCCCAAGTAATAGGACTTTTCACATGTTTTGTTGCTGAGCTATTAATGTATTTGATGATGAATGATTCTGACTTTTGAAAACATATCTGGACCTAAGAATTTCAGAGAAAGGGATGTAGCTTCTGCAGTACACATAGATTCAGAGTCCCTTGGTTGGGAATTATTGCAGCTGTATACGTGGAATATTAAGAAGTTACTCTCCACCAGGAAGGAGATGGAAACCAAGAGAAATAGGTTACAACCCCTGCTATTCAGGAGAGGAAGGCAGCAGTCTTAAGCCAAAGCATATAATAATGAGCCACAAGTGCCATTCATTCATTCATTCACAAATATTTATGGCATTAAAGGAAATGAAGACCCACAGTCACAGAACTTATATTTTAAAAGGAAAGATGGACACATTACTCAACATATAATATAATGTTAGGTCAGTACTATGAAAAAAAAAAGTTAAACTAGGATACAGAGATAGGGAGGGGAAAACTACTGAGGAAAATGAGAAAGGGAAAAATTTCTCTGGTTCTTGTGGTTAAACATAACCTCTCAGAGGAGGTGACCTTTGATCAGAGTTGAATCAAGTTGGGAACACACTGTAAATACCTGGGAAAACATTTTTTTCACTCATGGAAAATGGGAATGGGAGTTTGGAGGATCTGCAAGCAGGCCGGTGTCTAGGGTAAAAAATGGGAAGAGTGGTGGGAAATGTTTTAGGAGTAGCCATGGGCCAAGTCTTATGGGAAGTCTGTGAGGGTAGAGAGTGGCACTGGAAGGAGGGCATAAGTCTGAGGATTTCTCCTTGTGAAGGGTGCTAGAAAAGATTTCATAGTGTGTATCCAATGAATATGGGCTATCAGGTGGACCAGGAGGGGAGGGCTTCTCAAGCAGAGGATTCTGGGTAAACAAAGCTTTGAGGGAAGAAACAGCCTGGCTTCTTCAAGAAACTGGGACTAGTTTGCTTCTATTGGAGCCTTGTTCATGAGGGAGAAAGCCAATAATGGGAGAGAGGAAACCAGACCAACAATGGAAGATATTAATCTTTTCTGTGGTCAGTTTGGAACCATCAAAGGGTTTCTAGTAAAGTGAAAATGGAAATACCCTGGCTTCAAAATGATAGAACAAATTGTCCTTTTGAGGCAAATGAGTAAACCAAGCATTGTGATTTTGAACACAACACTGTTCGATGATCAGGTTTATTTCCCCTAATGAGCTATACCTCATGCAGTAGCTGCATTGTGGACCATGTTTTCTTTGTAACTGAGATTATATGAGAATTTCCCAGAGGACAGAGACTGCTCATAACTACAACTCCACTATGAGTATAGTCAGTGAACAGGAAAGTTTCAATACCAGGGATCACCATAAATTCTCATGATTTGCAAGAATGGTTAAAGTGAAGATAATTTTCCTCTCAGTGATCAGAAGATGACTTCCAAATTTGTGAAGAATATTTAATTATTGCATATTGTTTAAGGGGTCTATTAAGTGCTCATTCATTTTCTCTTTTTTTCAATATTTACTGAACGTCTATGACATGGGATCATTGAGTAACATTCAGGAGGCATTTGGTTGTAAAGAAGACAACTGAGCAGGTTCCTATTTTCATTGGGCTTATATTCTGGTGAGAGAGAGAGACTTTAAACATAAACTAAATAAATAAATAAACAAGAAGACACCATGATGCCATTAGTGCTATGAAGAAAAGAAACAGGTTGTATTAGTCAGGTTTTCCATCATTGTGACCCAAATGCCTGATAAGAACAATTTAGAGGAAGAAAAGTTTATTTTGGCTCACAGTTTCAGAGGTTCAGTTTGTGGTTAGCTAGCTGACTCTATTGCTCTGGGCCCAAGGTGAGGCAGAAGAACATTATGGTGGAAAGACCTGGTTGAGGAAAGTTGCTTAGTTCATGACAGCCAGGAAGCAGAAAGAGAGAGGAAAGGGCCACAGGAAAGAGGAACCCTTCCATGGCATGTTCCCAGTGACCCACCTCCTCCAGTCATGCCCACATGCCTGCAGTTACCACCTGGTTAGACCATTCAAAGTAGGATGGACCGATTAGGTTTCACCTCTCATAAAGTAATCAGCCCACCTCAAAATATTCCTGCATTAACACAGGAGCTTTTGGAGAACACCTCATATCAAAGTTATAACACAGGTGAAATGATGGGAAGAGGAGGGACTTCCCCAGGCAGACGGTGCTGGGATGCAGATACGATTAAGTCATGGTCTCAGTTTTTGAGAAATGACAAGTTCACCTTGCTTTCATTCTTGCCACCTCTCCAGTGAAAAGGAAAGCTGTTTTTAGGAAACAGTTTGATAGCTAATTCATTTTCTTTTTATTTTAGTTAGAATATTTTGTTTACATACACATTTATAGTCAAGTATGATATCAATTTAGTAATACATCTATTTTTACTACTCATTTCATGAAACAATATTATTTGAATTGTTCACTTAAATCTTCATTGTTTGATGCCTTTATCATAATCAGAATCACTTAAGAGCACAAATTGAAACGCTTTATGAATCTATATGTCAGCCATTTTTTCCCCAGCAAAGCCACAAACATTTATTCTCATAATGAGCTCAATTATTCCATTTTCCAAAAGGTGTCAGCTGGCGATACAGTATAACATTTATGTAGAGCCCTTTAAAATCAATTTTAAAAGGCTAGTTTACAAGCATTCATCACTTGCAATACAAAAATAAAAATAATTTGCTTTAAATCTTTACTTCTTTTTTATTTACTCTTAGCAGGTACCCACTAAATATTTTAAACTAAGCCGGGCACGGTGGTGCACGCCTGTAATCCCAGCACTTTGGGAGGCTGAGGCAGGAGGATCGCAAGTTCAAAGCCAGCCTCAGCAATGGCGAGGCACTTAGCAACTCAGTGAGACCCTGTCTCTAATAAAATACAAAAAAAAAGGGCTGGGGATGTGACCCAGTGGTTGAGTGCCCCTGAATTCAATCCCCGGTACCACAAAAACAAACAAACAAACAAACAAAAACAAAAAAGAAAAATTTAAACTAGAATCAGTTGAGAAGACTTAGTATTTTCACCAAATAGCTCTCAATCAATCCACAAAAAGAGCTCATTTTCTTTTTAGATTTAAGTTGTTAAAAGGTTTTTTTTTTAAATTATTATTTTTAAGTTTTATTTTTATTGTGGCACTAGGGATTGAATCCAGGGCCTTGTACATGCTGGACAAGCACTCTGTCACTGAGCTATATCTCCAGACCCATATTTCCAATATTTTGTATTTATATTGTTTAAAAAGTCAAATAGTAGTTGAAGACTGAACAACAGGAGCAGCCAATTTTTCTTTTAATTTGTTTCATTTCATTTTGAGCATAATGTCTTCCCAGAAAAGGGTAAAACGATGGAGGAAAAATGTGTTGAAGACTTGCGTGCCAAAAATTTTTAAAAACATTTTTGTTCTACCTTCATACCCAATGGACGGTTTGGCAGGATATAGAATTTTAACTTAGATATTTATTTTCCCTTGTGATTCTGAAAGCATGAACTTATTATTACCAAGCTTCCAGTATTGTTGTAAGAAAGCCTAATGTCATTCTGGTTCCTAATCTTTTTATGGTACTATTTTTCTTCTTTCCCTTGGAAGTTTTTTCAACTTCCCATTTTGGTTTCAACATTTAAAAATGTTGAAATTAATCACTCCCAATTTTACAATAAAAAAGAAGCTCACCAAACTGAAAATCAGTTACTTTTTTTTGACTCTTCAGAGAACTGAGGTAGCAGAGAAATCTACCACCCAGAAATCTGAAGAGATAAAGCAATAAAAAAAAAAAAAAAGAAAGAAAGAAAAAGAAAAAAAGATCACAGCTGAGATCAGTTTACCTACCCAAACTGATAGGACATTTTTTTTTGAGTTTTTTACACACTGATTTATTTTAAAGCATAATATATGATCACAAAGTATTTGATAAAAAAAAAAAGTTTGAAATACAATTTTTTTTTTTTTTTTTTTTTTTTTTTTTTTTTGGTACCAGGGATTGAACTCAGAGGCACTTGACCACTGGGCCACATCCCTTTTTGTATTTTTACTAGAGACAGGGTCTCACTGAGTTGCTAAGTGCCTCGCCATTGCTGAGGCTGACTTTGAACTCGCGATCCTCCTGCCTCAGCCTCCCAAAGTCCAAAAGTATAGTTTTAAAGGCAGATTTCTTAAGCTATATGATGGCTAATACTTAAGGACTTCAAAAATGTACAAATTATGTAACTCAATATTTTAAATTGAGGAAATTTATTAAAATATTTGGTATGTATAAATATCTTGGGTAGAGCATTTACACCATAATTTTGATGAACTGGTGGAGGTTGAGCGTGAGAAACTCATGAAGGTTGTTGTCCTAGGGGAGGGTTCCCCATACTTTCGTGGGATATGCTTCCAGGAACCCCATCAGATTCTTATGGTGAAGAGTCAAGAAAAATCCCCTCAAGTCTCTTGCAGGAAAAAGAAGAAAAAAAAAAAAAGTTTCCTTTTGAAATGGGTCTGAGTGTTCTCCATGAAAACAGGGGAAAAGACTATCAGAAACATCTCCCCTTGTGGGAGGAGCAATTACCCAACTTGGCGCTCTTTATCCTCTCTGACTCATCTAAGGGGGTGGAAGAAATGCTGAGAATCTTTGTGAAGATTGCCTTCCAGGCATTTGCTAGTAAATGCTTGGAACTGGAGAACATCATGCTAAGTGAAACAAGCCAGATTCAGAAAGTCAAGGGTCAAATGTTCTCTCTCATATGTGGGTAAAGGAAAGGAGGGAATCCCATGAAAATAGAAATCAGTGGAGTAGAGAAAGGAGATTGAGGGGGAAGGAAGAGGAATGGGAAAAGTGGGATGAATCTGACCAAACTTTCCTATGTACATATATGAATATACCACAGTGAATTTCACTGTGCTAGTTAAGGAAAAAAAAAAAAAAAACTATAAGTAAATAGAAGAAAGATCTGTAGAGAAAATGGAACAGAGGGAGGGAGAAAGAAAGGGAAAGAGCTAGTATTGGGGAATGAATCAGTAAATTATATTCCATACTTGTGTAATTATGTCAAAATGAACCCCAATATTATGTATAACTATAATGAACTAATTAAAAAAAAAAAAAAGATTGCAACCCCGGGGACACAGGCCCACTGTAAGACTGAGATTTAATCGTAACAGTATAGACTGCTTTCCTTCTCTTCATATTACCACCATATCAACAGGGCTACAGTAAAATAAAAGTGGATTGCAACTGAAGGAACTGCAAGGTGAAGACTATTTAAAAGAAGCTATTGGGGACACCCAAGGCAATAGAGTCAAAACAGTTGAGGAATTTGTCACCTCTGGCATTTACAGCTATAGCAACATTAAACACAGCTCAACTCCTAGCCACCAGGTTAACTCACACTGAAGTCTTTTTACCTCTGTTCCTATTACTTAGTACATCACATCTAGCTTTTTTCTTTGTTTCTTTGTTTCTTTGTTTCTTTCTTTTTTTTTTTTTTTTTTTTTGTATGGGGATTGAATCCAGGAGCACTGAACTACTAAGCCACATCCCTATCCTTTTTATATTTTATTTTGAGACAGGGTCTCACTAAATTGCTTAGGGCCTCATTAAATTGCTGAGACTGGCTTTGAACTCACGGTCCTCCTGCCTCAGCCTCCTGAGCCACTGGGATTACAGGCATGCACCATAGTGCCTGGCGTGTCTAACTTTTAGAAAAGATTACAAGTCTTGCTAAAAGACAAGAAAAAAAAAAAAAAAAAAACAGCTTGAAAAGATATGTAAACATTAGAACCAGACTGAATAACACAGATTTTGAAATTACCAGCTGCTGAATTTAAAATAAGTATGATCACCTGGGTGCAATGGCACACATCTGTAATCCAAACTAGTTAGAAGGCTGAGTGAGGCAGGAGGATCACAGTTTGAGTTCAGCTTGGTCAGCTTAGGGAGACCCTGCTCAAAATAAAAACTAAATAGGGCTGGGGATGTAATTCAGTGGTAGAGTGACCCTGGGTTCAATCCCCAGCACCACAAAATATGTAAAAAAGAAAGAAAATAAAGTAATTATGATTTTATATATTGAGTGCTGATGGAAAAAGAAGACAACATGCACAAACAGCTGGATAAAGTAAGTAGAGAGATGGAAACTCTAATAAGGAATCAAAGGGAAATGTTAACTATAAAACCACTGCAACAAAATGAAGAATGCTTTTGATGGGCCCACTGGTTTGTGGATGTTGGATTTCCTATACTGCTTTTCTAATTTTTGTATCCTTTTTCTTCTCTTTTGCATCCTCAATCTTTTTTGCTTCATTCAACCAGTTTAGTATCATATCAATAAAGACAAAAGCCACATGATCCTGCCGGGCGTGGTGGCGCACGCCTGTAATCCCAGCACTTTGGGAGGCTGAGGCAGGAGGATCACGAGTTCAAAGCCAGCCTCAGCAATGGTGAGGCACTTAGCAACTCAGTGAGACCCTGTCTCTAATAAAATACAAAAAAGGGCTGGGGATGTGGCCCAGTGGTCGAGTGCCCCTGAGTTCAATCCCTGGTACCACAAAAAAAAAAAAAAAAAAAAAAAAAAAAAAAAAAAAAGCCACATGATCCTATCAAAAGATGCAGAAAAGGCATTTGCAAAGATTCACCAAACTTTCATGGTTTAAGGAAAAAAACCCACTCGACAAACTTAGAATAGAAGGAAACATCTCCACCTGATAAAAGGCATCTATGAAAAACTCACATCATCTTCAGTGATGAAAGACTGAATGCTCTCCTGCAAAGATCAGGACTAGGACAAACATATCCATTCTTGTCCCTCTAGTCAGTGTTATGCTGGAGGTTCTAGCTGGAATATTAGGCAAGAAAGTGAAATAAATTCACCCAGATTGAAAAGGAAGTGAAGCTATTTCTATTTTCAAATGGCATGATCTTGCATATAGAAAATTCTAGGGAGTCCACTAAAAAAGAAAAAAAAACAACCTACTAGAATTTTTAAAAAACAAGGTTGCAGTTTACAAGAATAAATTGTATTTATATAAACTAGCAATTAACTATTTGAAAAAAAGCCATAAAACCAATTGCATTTACAATAACAACAAAAATAATAAAATACTTAGGAATTAAAGAAGTACAAACTTATATTCTCTCTTTTATTTAATTATTTAAATTTTTTTGTACTGGAGATTGAACCCAGAAGTGGTGCTTTACCACTAAACTACATCCCCAGCCCTTTTTATTTTTTGAGACAGGATCTCATTAAGTTGTTGAGGTTGGTCTCAAACTTGAGATCCTCCTGCTTCAGCCTCCCCAGTCATTGGGATTACAGGAGTGTACCAACCACACCTGGTCAAATTTATATTCTTGAAAACTACAACACATTATTGTTCAAAAAATAAATGGAAAGACACTCCATGGTCAGAGATCGAAAGATTTAATAGTACATAAAGATAGCAGTACTTCTCCCAAATGATCTACAGATTCATTGCAAGTCTCATCAAAATTCCAGATGCTTTTTTGTTGTTATTTTTATTGCAGAAATTGAGAAGAGGATTCTGAAGTTCATATAGAAACTCAAGAGACCAGAATAGCCAAAACACTCTTGAAAAAAGAACAAAGTTGGAGGACTCATAACTTCCTGATAAAAATATATTACAAAGCCACATTAATCGAGACAGTGGAATTCTGGCATAAGGATAGACACATAAAAGCCAATAAAATAGAATCAAGAGCCTTAAAATAAATGTTTACACTTACAGCAATTGATTTTTCCCACAAGCCTACCAAGACAGTTTGACAGAGAGAGCACAGTTTTGGGAACAAATGAGGTTGGCACAACTGTATATCTAAATGTAAAACAATGAAGTTGGACCCCTTCCTTACACCTTACACAAATGTTAAACGTGTATCATAGATATAAGTGTAAGAATAAAAACTGTAAAATGTTAGAAGAAGACATAGGTTAATCTTCATGACTAGGGTGCAGGCAGTCTTCTTAGTTGTGACACCAAGAATAAAAATGACAAATGAAGAAAAAAAGATCAAATGGGCTTCATCAAAATTAAAAACTTGTGCTTCTGGCCAGCGCAGTGACCCACGCCTGTAATCCCAGTGGCTCAGGAGGCTGAGACAGGAAGATCGTGAGTTCAAAGCCAGCCTCAGCAACTGCAAGGCACTAAGCAACTCAGTGAGACCCTGTCTCTAAATAAAATACAAATTAGGGCCGGGGGTGTGGCTCAGTGGTTGAGTGCCCCTGAGTTTAATCCCTAGTATCCAGCCCACCTCCAAAAAATAAACAAAAAAAAACCCCTAATTTTTCTTAGCGTACCATTGAGAAAGTGAAAAGACTTTCAGAACGGGAGAAAATATTTGCACATCATGTGTTTAATCTGTATCTAGAATCTACAAACAACTCAGTTATAAAAAGACAAATATGATTTTTAAATGGGCAAAGGGCCAGGCATGCTGGCACATGCTTATAATCCTAGCTACTCTGGAAACTAAAGCAGGAGAATTGAAAATTTGAGGCCAATCTGAGCAACTTAGTGAGATTCTATCTCAAAATAAAAAAATAAAATAAAATAAAAAATGCTGGGGATGTAGTTCAGTGGTAAAGTGATACTAGTTCAATCCCCATTCAAAACAAAACAAAACAAAACAAAATGGTGCCAGGGGAGGAGAGTGGCAAAATATCTGAACAGACATTTCTCCAAAGAAAGTTTACAAAGGAGAACTATATGAAAAGATACTTAAGGAGTTGGTGAATGAAATATGGGGGATATATTTTTCAAAGGAGACAAGGTTTTGGTTATGCAGGACGAACAAATTCTGGAGATCTGATGACTAGTCTGGTCTACAGTTAATGATACTGCATTGTATCCTTGGAATCTGCTACAAGAGATCTTACTTGTTGTCATCACACACACAACTAGGAGAAGTGACAGGTTAATTAGCTTTATTGTAATAATCTTTCATAATGTATACATATAACAAAACATCCCATAGTACATTGTAAATTTACACTTTTGTCAATTATACCTTAGTAACACAGGGATAAGGGGTTGGAAAAAGTGCTTGACATCTTGTTTTTTTTTTTTTTTTTTTTTTTTTAATTTGATTTAGTTGTACACAATGCAATGCATTTATGTTTACGTGGTGCTGAGAATCGAACCCGGGCCGTGCATGTGCTAGGCGAGCACTCTACCGCTGAGCCACAATCCCAGCCTCGTGGTTATTAGGGAAATGCAAATCAAAAACCACAGTGACATACCACTTTGCACTCATTAACATGGGTATAATAAAAAATAGGTAATAAGGGTTAACAAAGAAGTGGAGAAATTGGAGCCCTCATGCCTTGCTGATGGGATTTTAAAAGGGTGTAGTTGCTTTGGAAAATAGTTTGGCAGTTAACTATAGAGTTACCACATGATCCAGCAATTCCCCTCTCAGGTATCCATTTAAGGCAAATGGAAACACATCCACACACAACTTATTTGTAAATATTCTTGAAAAAAATATTCATAATAACTAGGAAACAAATTAGTGTCCATCAACTGATGAATATACAAATAAAATGTGCATTTTCATATAATGTAAATTTATTATATTGCCATAAAAAGGAATAAAGTACATGACACATGAAACTTTTTTGGAAAATTTTAATTTTTTTTTCACATTTTAGTCGTGCATTACAGTTGTTCATAACAGTGTGATTTGTTGCAACATATAAGACAAATTAAACTTGAAAGCATTGTGCTAAGAGAAAGGCTAGTCACGAAAGACCACATGCTGCATGATCCCATTTATGTGTCATATGCAGAATAGGCAAGCCTGTAGGGACAGAAAGATTAGTGATCTGCTAGGGCTAGGAGCTTCATAGAACAGAAGAGTAGCTGCTAATGGGGATAAGATTTCTTTCTTTAATATTTATTTATTGGTTTTAGTTGTACACAATGCCTTTATTTTTTAAGTGGTGCTGAGGATCCAACCTGAGCCACGCTCGTGCTAGGCGAGAGTGCTCTACCTCTGAGCCACAACCCCAGCCCTGGGAATAAGATTTCTTTTCATGGTGATGAAAATGCTCTAAAATTGATTGTGGTGATGTTTATATAATTCAATTTAAAGCCATCAAATAGTACACTTGAAATAGATTAATTGAATATTATATAATTATATTTCAATAAAGTTGTTTTTGAAAAGCAACCTAAATTAGAAGACTGAAAAAATCTTTTGAATATGGCACAAAAGTGAAATTATGTATGTTAATTTTGTTTTTCAATCTTACTGGTATCATTTTCAATTTGTAAAGTATTCTACTTGTTGCTTTTGCTCTTCCACCTGTTTCCCCCTGATGTTCCTTGAATTATCACAACATGTTCAATCACTAACTGCATTTTATTAAACTTGTGTGGCCAAAATTTGGTGTGGTTGACAGGACATTGTGATATAAATTCAAATAACCTCAGCCCTAGTTGTATAGTTTCTTTTTCTTTTCTTTCCTTTCTTCTCTCTCTTTTTTTTCCACCTGTACTGGGGATTGACACCAGGGGTACTTCATCACTGAGCTACATCCTCAGCCCTTTTTTTGTTTTTATTTTGAGATGGGTCTCACTGAGTTGCTTAGAGCCTTGCTAGCTTGCCCAGGCTGGCATCAGAACTTGCCAACCCCCTGTCTCAGCCTCCAGAGTCGTTGGGATTACAGGCAGGCACCATTGAGCTTGGCAAGGTTTCTTCGTTTTTGTTTGTTTGTTTGTTTGTTTTAAACATTTATTTTTTAGTTGTAATTGGACACAATATCTTTATTTTATTTATTTATTTTGTGTAGTGCTGAGGATTGAACCTAGGGCCTCTCTAGGTGAGTGCTCTACCGCTGAGCCACAACCCCAGCCCTCTTTGTTTGTTTGTTTGTTTAACAAATGGATTTCCTTTTTAACTTTTGCAGTCATAGGTTAAGAAGAGTTTTAAATTTTCTCTCTAAAATAATTGGGCTTTTTTAAAATTAGGTTTTTCTCTCTTCTCCCACTTGCTT
Source organism: Tamias sibiricus (assembly GCA_025594165.1). Classification (NCBI taxonomy): domain Eukaryota; kingdom Metazoa; phylum Chordata; class Mammalia; order Rodentia; family Sciuridae; genus Tamias; species Tamias sibiricus. The sequence continues at coordinate 133,394,580 of CM046663.1, read as the reverse complement.
GGTTATGAGATGTATTGTTTCTATATTAATCAGGTTTTGGCAGCTAGAGAATTTATGCAATTTGACTACCATGACATGGCTATGAATTATGTGAGGCAGATGATCTGTGTTTTCCTGTGCTTTAAAGAGAATTTAAGTTTTACAATAATTATTCCTAACTACTCAAGTTTGTTTACTCTGACATACTAAAAAGTATATTTCATAGTCTGCTTTTCTAGCATTTATGATGTATTTTGGGGTACATTTGTTTGTGGTATATCCCCCAAAGAGTTAGATCCCAAGTTAATCCTACGAGTAAAGGATGTAGAGTTTATATTAAACTAATTCAGGCAGATCATATTTTTAAAGTTAATACTTGAATAGTTTGTCAAATGTCACATTATTTTAAATGTATGCCAAAAGTATTTTTATATTAAGCTCCTTAAGTGTGTGGGTTGAAATTAGGTAAGTTATATGCTACTGTGAATTTTAAATAGGAACATTTTTAGGCCTTCTCCTTTGGGGTTTGATTACTATTTATGTTGGATTTATAAATTCTAAAGTGAGCAGTCACTCTTCTGACTGGCAGCTCATGTGCCAACATCAATATTGAATTTATCTAGTAGCTATTTATGCAATGTTTAGACAGGCAAAATGAGATAGAGAAGTGAGGCAATTATCTGGAGATCCTACCCACACAACTGTCAGCAACTGCAGAGAAAATGGTTTGGTTGTCCAGAACAATTGAGTTGTGTTGACTGTGCCCTGAACATTGAGTTAATTGCACAATTCTTGATGTCCTTTGTCCTGTGTTTCTGCAGTTCACCTCTGACCTCAGCTGTTCACAGCAGTCTCCTGTGGTTGTTAATTAAACATGAGGATTGTTTCCGTGAAATCAAACTGGGGATCTTTGTCCATTGTAAAACTTGCTCTCAGAAAAATTTTAAGGGTGATTTCATCAGTGGCATAATCTCTTTTAATGGCCATAGGGAGAGAGATTACCAAGATATAGCCTCACTTTGGATATAAGAAATTGACCCTTTAAAAAAGGTAGACGGCATTAAGATTTGAATTTTCTTTATTTTTTTTTTAACCATATGGTGCATACTTTTTGGATACCAAATTCTAAATACACTGCTATGCAAACTTGAAGACATAGAGATTTAGTAACTCATAGACAGGGTTAATTATTGAGTAATTGCTACTCATATTAGTCAGTTTTTCCTCATTGATTCAATCCTGCAAAAGAGACTTTGGAAGCAATAACTGAGTCTTACATTTCAATTCAGGAGAAGTTAATTTTGATCACTGAGGGGTAAATTGCAAAACTCTGCTAAAGGTCTCTCCCAAAGTGAAGCTACCAAGTATGAGAAAGGGAAACGGTGTGTGTGTTTCACTATTGTTCTAATTTTTCATTGTGTGTATATACCACATTTTCTTTATCCATTCATCTACTGAAGGGCATCTAGGTTGGTTCCACAGTTTAGCTATTGTGAATTGTGCTGCTATAAACACTGATGTGGCTGATTCCATTCTAATTTTTACATTCCTAAATAAATGCCGAATGACCATTCTCTAGAGGGTGTAAGTAAAGAAGGTGTCTGTGTTGAATTCTCACAGGTTCTGGCCTGCCACTGGATAGAGAAGTAGGGCTTGAACTAGAGATGACCTTTAATGTCCTTCCCAACCTTGAGCTTCTGCGCTTCCAAGAAGTGGGCATTGAGCCTATCCTTTACAAAGCTACCATATGGGAATAAAAGATGTTCATACCAAAAAGAGTTCACAGTAATGACAGCTCCAATGGATTAAGCCTTTTCTATGCTTGGATCAATGTAAATAACCTCCTTTAATTCACCCCAGTTATGAATGAGGTAGAAATTCTTATCCCAACGCCCCCCCACCTTTCATGCTGGAGATCTAACCCAGTGCCTCATGCATGCGAAGCATGGGCTCTACCTTGAATTACACCCCAACCCCTCATCTTCATTTTACAAGAAAAAGATCAAAAGTTAGAGAGATAAAAGGACATGTCATGATCATGAGCCAATAAGTAGGAATAGCCTGAGAAAAATTAGGGCTTCTATTGTCACTACATAAGAATCCAAGGAAATCCCTTCAAAGAGAATAGGACCTTCACAAGGCCTAGGTGGGTTCTTGACTTTCACTACTGAAAAGAATTCAAGGATGTTGCGAAAGAAAGGCACAAGCCCAGATTTGGGTGTGGGTACCCCTCACTCCTCAGAGAAGAGAAGACAAGTGACATACCCAGGGTTGATGCTCTGACTGTGATATTTATGGGAAGAAAAGTGCAGGTTCTCAGGCAAACATCTTTGAAAATCAAGTCCTATGACAATTGTTCTTTATTTGGGGTTCTGAATGTTTCTTTTTGGTTAAGCAATCTTGTCCTACTCATTGTACATCTTTGTGGGCACATTGTGTAAGCCTTGAAATCTGATGGTGATTAAATTAATTATGTTTTTGTTCTAGTTGATCTGTTATAAGTAAGTGTACACTGGAGGTTTTGGTCCTCTAACTAAAGGAAAAGACATGACAGGTTGTGCTTATAGATCCAGGTCTTGGCCTCTCTTGCATTTTTTTTTCTCATTAAACTTTGTTTTAATGGGTCTTAAAATTCTTCCACAGATTTTTACTCAAGTCGTTTTCCATTAAAGAGTACTGATTTTAGGGGCCAGGGATGTAGCTCAGTGGTAGAGCACTTAGCCTGACATACACAAGGCCTTGGATTCAATCCCTAATATTGCCAAAAAAAAAAAAAAAAAAAAAAAACCCACAAAAACAAAAACAAAAACAAAACAGATTTAAAAAACTAATCACTTAAAAATGCATCCCTGCCCCATGATCCACAAAGCATTCTCCTTTCCTTCTGAAGGTTTTATGATGTGTTGTTATCGTTAACTAATCTTTTACTATGGAACTTAAGTGGCCAATTGAGACAAGCAGTTATGAAACAATTCTTTCACCACTGGGTAAGACTGGGGTGGCAGATGTTAGGATTGATATTCACGTGGCCTTTTGAGCTTTCTGGGCAGACTTGGTGGTCTTATAAGCTCCAGCAGTCTCCTTGTCCACTGCTTTGATGGCACCCACAGGAACTGTCTGTCTCATATCACAAACAGCAAGACAACCTAGGGAAGGATAGTGAGGGAAGCTCTCCCCACATGTGGGGTTGTCTGGAACCATATCAATGATGGCAGCATCACCAGATTTCAAGAATTTAGGGCCATCCTCCAGTTTCTTATCAGAACGGCAACAAATCTTTTCTTTCAACTCAATAAATTTGCAACCAATGTAAGTTGTGTGACAATTTAGTACGGGGCATAGCCAGCATGGATTTATTTAGCCTGGATGGTTCAGGATAATCACCTGAGCACTGACGCCAGCTGTTGCATTGGTGGGTTATTTTTTCAGTCACCATTCCAACCAGAAATCAGCACAAATGCTACTGTGTCAGGGTTGTGGCCAATTTTGTTAATGTGGGTTCTGGTTTCCTTAGTGACTTCCTTGTATCTCTTCTGGCTGTAGGGTGGCTCAGTGGAATACATTTTGTTAATGCCAACGATTAATTGTTTCACACCCAGTGAAGCCAGGGCATGCTCCTGGGTCTGCCCATTCTTAGAGGTGGCACCTTCAAATTCACCAATATAAAGAGTAACAATTAGGACAGCACAGTCAGCCTGAGAGGTGTCTCTCATTATGTTTTTGATAGACGTTCAGTCCTAAATGGTCTCAAATTCAAAGGGAGATCTCAACTGTGATGCCAAGTTCAAGTTCAGTTTTCAGTTTATAAGATCCAGGCAAGGGGCTGGGGTTGCGGCTCAGCGGTAGAGCGCTCGCCTAGCCTGGGTTCGATCCTCAGCACCATGTAGAAATAAATGCATTGTGTACAACTAAAAGCAAATAAATATTAACAAAAAAGACCCAGGCAAAATGACTTTATGCCAACAAATGGATGTATCTGGAGACTATTATTATGCTAAGTGAAATAAGCCAATCCTGAAAAATCAAAGGCTGAATGTTCTTTCTGATACGAGGATACTAACACACAACAAGAGGTAGGGGAGAATAGAAGTTCGTTGGGTTAGATAAAGCAAAATGAAGAGAAGGGAGGGGGTATGGGAATAGGAAAGACAGGTAGAATGAATTCGACATAACTTTCCTATGTCTATATATGAATACACAATCAGTGAAACTCTACATTGTGTACAACCACAAGAATGGGATCCTAACTAGAATAAGTTATATTCCACGTATGTATAATATATAAAAATACACTCTACTGTCATGTATAAAGAGAGAGAGAGAGAGAGAGAGAGAGAGAGAGAGAGAGAGAGAGATCCAGGCACACTCAAAGGATCAACTTCCCATCTCATCAGCCTCTTCACAATTTTCAGTTGTTTCCTTTGTCCATCCTACCACATTTGTAGATGAGATGGCCAGCAGTAGTAGACTTGTCCAAATCTATGTGTCCAAAGATGATGATGTTAATATGAGCCTTTTCCTTTCCCTTTTTTTTTTTTTTTTTTGTACCAGGAATTGAACTCAGGGGCACTCAACCACTGGGCCACATCCCCAGCCCTTTTTGATTTGTATTTTATTAGAGACAGGGTCCCACTGAGTTGCTAAGTGCCTTGCCATTGCTGAGGCTGGCTTTGAACTCGTGATCCTCCTGCCTCAGCCTCCCAAGTGCTGGGATTACAGGCATGCGCCACCGCGCCCTGCTTCCTTTCCCATTTTAGCTTTGATTTAGTGGTGGTTTTCACGATACATTTGTACTAAAGACAAACTGTTATGGAAAAATAAGCATATTAAGGATTCTTTGAACCAAGTGATCCAGAGATTTATCTCCATTCTCCAATAGGGATTGCATATAGGGCCAATAATTTGAATCTATAACAATCACTTCTAGCATTCTTCAAAATTTCTGCATGCACCATGCTCAAAATGTCATGTTGGCTGGTCTTAGCTCAAGTGCCTTCCTCTATTGTTATTCAGTTAATGATAATATTTCTCCATTTGGTTATTTCTCTTTTTTTCCCTTGTCATATTTCCACCACAGTCTACATAAACATTAATGACAGACTTGTGCATGCCAGGGTATTTATAAAATAAACAAAAGACCAATTACTGACTAAACTTCTGTGTGGCTAAAATTATATGCATCCTGTTTCATCCCAGAACAAATACTTGCATTGATTATAAAAACCCATGCCAAAATTATTTTTGAAAAATAGAATAATTGTTGATTGCAAAATCAGTCTTCTCAATTATTATTTGAAATATATATTTCCCATTTCATTCAATAACTTGTCATGTTTATAATTTGTATTATGAAAAACTTGTCTCCTAAATCAATCCTTCCAGATGGTTTAAAAAAGAGTTGTGTTATTCTTATCGCTGTTAATTTTGTTTTTGTACCTAGAGATGACGTAGGTCAAAGATAGTTTTTATTTTTAAATAGAGTTCATAATCTCATTACTTAAGTAAACTCAACATCTCCAATGTCAATGGCTTTTATCTGAGGAGATATTGGTATTATTGAGTATCTTAAAATGTGAATTAGGGTGACATGCCTTTAAATAACCTGGAGAATTTGTATAAAATATCTGTTTGGGAGCCTTTTTCCAGACCTACTGAATCTGAATCTCAGGGAGTGGAGCCTCAGAAAGCTTTGTGTAAACTTCCCCAGATTATATTTAAATACTCAAAATATCAGAATCACTATCTTAAAAGGTTACATTACTATCAGCATTTAAACATATATCCAGGGACTGTGGGTGTAATTCAGTGGTAGAGTCTAGCATGCGAAAGTCCCTAGGTTCTATCCCAGCACCAAAAAATAAATAAATGAAATGAAATGAAATAAATCCATATCCACACTTAAAACTTCCTGGGACTCTGGCAGGTCATACCCAGTTGTAGGAAAATAGGTCTATGTAATAATCCACTACTGAATAACCTAACCCAATTACTAAGTCTGTGTTCAAAATGATTGCACCACATAGGTATCAATCAACCATATCTACTGCATGATGATTAGTCCCCCTTAAAACAATAGAAACAGATGTGCCCCCTGTTTTGTGTTGAAACTAATTTGGCAAACACAGTTTTGTAATCCAGTTTTAGTTTCTAATTCTCCTCCTACATTTTTTCTAATATCTCCTTGGGTATGAGGAGGCAACTTTCTGAATTTGATTTGCAGGGCAGAAGTAATGTCTTGGTGGGACAGTCACTCTGCTTGACACTCTGTCTGATGTTCATCTCAGGTCAGCCACTTCCCTCCCTTCAAACTTGAAGTAACAAAGACAGATTTGCCAGGTCACCTGCCCTTACTGTTGCTGTCATCTCAGATTGCTAAAAAAACAAAACAAAAAAAAAAAACCACTGAATTTTTTTAAGTGCCCTACAACCACTCTGGACACTTTAGGTACTGATATTAGAAAAGAAATATAAAGAATCTCTTTCTTCCAATAGATCATTATACTGAATGGCAACCATACAATTGTATGGAGGTATAGGAAAATAGCAACCTGTCTTGCTATCATGCAACTCTTCTTTATCTAGGGAACTCCAAATTTTCCTAACAACAAGAGAAACAAAATTCTGTGATAAAAATCTCAGCTGTCTAAGTCACGTTTATAAAGTTTAGCTGCACCACATTGTTTGTTAATCTCCATTGCATGAAAAGCCTACTAAATTCAACAAGTATTTATCTGTTTGTAGTCCTAAATTTTGCCAACCCAGGATTCAGGGCCCTCTGATTATCTTAAGAAGTGTTTTTATATTTCCCCCAAATTGTAACATAAAAGTAATAGCAAGTCATGGCTTATTAAAAAAAAGGAAAAAAAGTTGTGCTCTCCATGAGCTGAGAGAGCATGCTTTAAATTCTTCAGGTTCTGGAATGTCAAAATTCCCAGATGAATGAAAATCACTTACTCATCTAGATATTTAGGCAATCTTTACAAAGCTTAGTAGCACATAATACCTAAATCCTGAGACAATGTTACTTTGAAAGACCTGTACATATTGAATATTATGAAAATGAGCACATTGCCCTCAATTTTTACTATGTAATTGTTAAAAATTTCCTCCTTTTGGTGATTTTATTTATCCAGAACTAGAGACACATTTTTTCCCCACTTAATGAGATGAAAATGAAGTTATAAAATATAAGAGCACTATTTTTGGTTTGCTCTGTATAGATTATATTATTCTGAAAGTAGAAGGTCATAAATCTGGAGGCTTAAGCAATATGAATTATTTCATTATAAAAGTATATACATATAGATTTGTGTATATAGTTGTTTCATGGACTTACTTGCAACATGTGTTCATAATATGCTATTTAAATCTTATTGTTAATAAACAAACATTTTATTTAAAATAATCTTTTATTAATTGTAATATTTCATGCAATTGTGACCTCTTATTGCTTCTTTGTTGTACTTAAACAAAGACTCCACAAGAGGTATACAAACTCCCCCAATGATTTTGACATTTGAACTAATTACATCACTTGGATCAAGACTCATTTTTATTGGAAATCACAGCTGGCTGTTCTAAGGACTGGCTACCCACAAGACCCACTGAGCAGAGGTGTTAAGAAATTTAGGGGTACATTTTCTACTTTCAGAGAATCAATATCACCTGGAGATTATAATCATTTTTTGATTTTCTTTTCCCTCATTACTATTTTCAACAATTGTTGCTTTCCTGAGGGTACTGATGTGAGTAATAGGATGGAAGACAGAGACCAATTCTTTCAAAACTTAAAGTTGTAATGGCAAATGCTTGTAATCCTAGCAACTTAGGAGGCCTAGGCAGGAGGATCAAAAGTTCAAGGCCAGCCTCAGCAACTTAGCAAGGCTCTAACCAACTTAGTGAGACCCTGTCTCAAACTAAAAAATAAAAAAGGGCTAGCATCCCCGGGTTCAATTCCTGGTGCCCCTCCTCCCCTCAAAAGTTAAAGTTGGTATTTTAATCAACACAAGGCTGGGAATGCAAAGAACATTCTGATCATATGACCACACCACATGCTTGGTTTTAAATCAAGTCAGGGTTATGGAGGTGATTAATAACACACATTGACGTGAAAGTCAATTGGCATAATTATAAAGGGAAAACTTTTCTGGTTTTGGTGAGGAAACATAATTGATCTTTACATTCCATTCTACTTTAAAAGGCTTTGTAGACTTTTAAAAAATCTTCATACTTGGGTTACATATTAAGCTTGGAATTATGTGGTTTTAAAATGTGCTATTAACACAATTTCATCTTGGCATAAGTATTCTTCAAATATTTATTTAAGAATATACAACAGTTATGGCAGTCAAAATTTAGCACAGATGGCAGGACTACACCAACACCATGTATTAATAGCAGAAGTAGTCGATTTGAATTTTCCTAAAATTTTGATGCTTTGAAATTTGAGGGGACCTAAATCGAATTTACTTTGACTCTTCCCTTTGTGGAACACACAGAAGGTTTGGAATGTTTACTCAGAAGTAAGGACTCCAGGGACATGCACAGCTGTCCAGGACAGTGGGAGTGAACTGCCAAGTGTCCGCCAGGGCTAGAGGGCAGATGTCAGGATTCACGCTTCCGTCCTCTTCTGGTTCACTGATTTGTCCTTTCAGTAGGACACTACTTCATTTTCTGGCTCTTTGGGGACTCAGTGTTGGCACATATTCCCACACCAAGACTATTCATTTTCCTCATCAGAAACGATTAGGGAAAAAAGAGAAAAATGTAGGAAGTCAAAATGTATTTTGCCCATATACCCCTCTCCCACCTTCAGCTAGGAAAGACTGAAGAGTCTATTTCTATGTATTTATTTATTTTAATTAGGTGTATATGACAGCAGAATGCATTTTGATTCATTGTACACAATTGCAGCACAACTTTTCATTTTTCTGGTTGTACACGATGTAGTGTTGCACCATATGTGCAGTCATAAGTGTACCTAGGGTAATGATGTCTGTCTCATTCCACCATCTTTCCTGCTCCCATGTCCCCTTCCCTCCCCTTCCTCCCCTTTGCCCAATCAAAGTTCTTTCATTTTTCCCATCCCTTCCCCCATTAAGGATCAGCATCCACTTATCAGACAGAACATTCCGCCTTTGGTTTTTTGGAATTGGCTTACTTCACTTAGCATGATATTCTCCAACTCCACCCCTTTACCTGCAAATGCCATAATTTGTCTATTTCTTACTGGAAAATTACTGACTCTAGGATATAGTTTAGAGCCTGGTGCACAGTGGGTACTCAGTCTTAAACAAAAGCATGTTTCCTCTAGTCAGACTTTCCTCACCTTGTAGGGACTCACTATTGACATTTTTATTTGTTCCTTTACTTATTGAGCCATCCCCACAATACATACCAATTAAGGACCCACCGAGGACCCACTACAATACCAAAGGCCCGACAAATATTTTACCTGGACACTTGATTTCTGTCCACAAATTGTATTGTAAAAATAAACAGTTTAATTTTTCAAGCACTTTGTTTCTATTTGGTGTTCAGTAGTTTTCTCACAGCACAGGAAACTTATTTGCCATCCACGTCAGGAGCCACTTGATGTTTTCCATTAAATGACAAATCAAGTCTGCCTGAACTTTTGGCCTAGGAGTAGTTATTAGTGAGCAGGAAACACTTGTGGGGTAACACTTGGGGTAAAATGCAGATTTTTTTGGCCCTTTCTGCAAGAGATGCCAATTAATTTGCGGGGTGAGAGGCTAGATCTTCAATATTTTAAACATTTCCCCAAGTGATTATAATGTGCGGTCAAGGATAAGAGCCGCAGGAAGGAATGCAAGCACTTGTAGTATTTCAACATCAGTAAACACTTAGTGAGAGCTTCTAGCTGCTGTTGATCCAAGACGCAAAGAAAAGACCACCAACTCCAATTTAAATTAAAGCAAGCTTATATTGTATACACACAAAGAGAGCTGGCCAGGGCTGCCCCTCCCAAACACTGGGCTTGGGGTCAGCCCCGCTCTCAGGGAAGACAAGGTTTTTATAGTTCAAAGAGTTACAAAAAATCTTGGGAACTTACAGCTAACAAGGTCAGACATGTGTAATTCAAAGCAAGTAGCAAACTAATCACCTACATGGCATTGCATTCTAAGGAAAAGGGGGGTGTAGTCAAACCCCATATCAAAAGTTTATGAGGCACCGTTAGTTTTAGAGAGAGAGAGTTGCTATCTGGTCAAGGAAAGCCAGGCCTGAGGGAGCTCAAGGCCTGGGCATGAATGCCAGACAATAAGCTTAAGCCAAATAAGAATCCTAGCATTTCATAGAAAACTGAAGTGGGCTTTTCATAACCTTTTTGACAGGATGGCTCTCAGTCTTAAGATGAAATTAGGCTGGTTTATCAGCTGCAGGGCTTTGGTGAAGTAAACTATTAGTTTTTCTGAGCAGGATGATGTGATGAAACCATGTTTCTTCTTTTTATTTTTTCAACTTAAAAGTTATAAAAGTAACACAAGAACCTTGTAATTATTTCATAATAACATGTCAAATGAAAGTCACATTTTCTTCTTCCCCTACTTTTTCCTCCCTGAGATAAGCACTCATGTCATTTCAGAATATATTTTTCCAATTTTTTATTATTTTATTTGCATTTTCAGGTATTCATTGAAATATAGCATTTTTTTATATATTTATTTATTTGCTTTAGTTGTACACGATGCGTTTATTTGTACGTGGTGCTGAGGATCGAACCCGGGTTTAATACCATAGATTGGGTATCTGCAGATTAATACATACTTACATACTAGAAATATAAAACCATATATGGAATAATAGGAAATTCAAAATAAGGTTCTGCAAGGAGGAGAAAAGGTAGGAGGTAAATAAGAGGTAGCTTCACTGTTGGAGAAATAAACTGAGTTTCAGGTAGACAAGTGTTCTTTATGTTGAAGGAGCCCCAATTAGGAAGGGCTATTGCGGCTAGCTGGAAGCCATAAGTTCCACCTGATATGTATGTGACGCACCTGTAAATGCACGTGAGGCACCCGCAAAGCTAAAGGTATATAACCGGGTGAAAGCGGTCGGAGTTAGGAGAACGAAGAATGAATTCATTCAGTCAGTTGTGCAGTCGCTCGGTCGGTCAGAAGAAGAGTTCGGGTCGGAGAAGAAGAAAAGAATCAGAGCGGCCAGAACGTAGGCAGAGCGGTTACAGAAGAGAAACCAGATAGAAGAAGTAATTGCTGGTCAGAGTTAGGCCGAGGCTCCTGAGGAAGAAAGAAGAAAGAAGAAAGCTCTCTCTAATCTCTCTCTAATCTTTCTCTCTAAGCTCTTTCTAAGAAGAAGAAAAATCTTTCTTTCTCTCTCTAAGCTCTCTCTAAGAAAGTAGAAGTAAAAGTAGTAATAGCTTTACTCTGCCTCCGAGTTTTTCTCCCACGGCGCTGTGGCTGGCCATGACAGGCAGCCTACATTATGTTATACTTCTCTAAATGCGTGAAGTATAATACAGATTTATGCTTTTATTTTGTGTCAATATACATTTTTTTCCCATTACTGGGAACTAAACCCAGGGTTGCTCTACCACTGAGCTACATTCCCAGCTCTTCTTTAATTTTTTAAATTTTGAGACAGGGCTTCACTAATTTTCACAGGCTGGCCTCAAATTTGTGATTCTCCTGCTTTAGCCTCCGGAGTTCCTGGGTTTACAGGCCTGCGCCATTGTACCTGGTTTATAATACATTTTAAAATATGTTTTTAGTTTAGAACAGTTTTAAATTCAGAGAAAAATATGAACAGACTAGAATTCCTATGTATATACTGCGCTAGTGTTCCCTATCATTAACATTTATATTAGCATGGTACATTTGCTACAATCAATAGACCAGTATTAGTACATTACAATTAATTGAAATCCATATTTTATTTAGATTTCCATGTTTTTTTACCTAGTAACCTTTTTCTGCTCCAGGATTCCACTAGGATATCATATCATGTTTAGTCATTGTGTCTCCTTAGATGTCTTTTGGTTGTGACAGCTTCACAGACTCTTCTTGTTTTTGATGACCTTGGCAGTTTTGAGAAGTCCTGGGCAAGCAGTTTGTACAATGTCTCTCAACTGGGATTTGTCTGATATTTTTTCATGATTGGGTTGAGGTTACAGGTTTGGGGAGAAAGGTCACAGAGGTAAAGTGCCATTCATTTTTTTTGTTGTTGTTGTTTGTTTGTTTGTCCCCCACCACCCCTTTGGTATTGGGGATTGAACCCAGGGGGAAATTAACCACCGGGCCACATCCCCAGTCCTTTTTTGTGTTTTATTTAGAGACAAGGTCTCACTGATTTGCAAAGTGCCTCGTCATTGCTGAGGCTGGCTTTGAACTCACGATTCTCCTGCTTCAGCCTCCCAAGTGCTGGGATTCAGGCATGCACCACTGTGCCCGGCTGCCCTTTTTTTTTTTTTTTTTTTTTTTTAAATTTTTAAAAATTTTGATACAGGGTCTCACCAAGTAGTTTAAGGCCTTGTTAAGTTGCTGAGGCTGGCCTAAAACTTGTGATCCTCCTCTTTCAATCTCCCAAGCATCTGGGATTACAGGCATACAACACCATGCCAGTCTAAAGTGCCATTTTAATCACCTTATGTCAAGGGAACAGACTATCACAACTGGGAAGATGTTGATCTTGATCACCTGGCTGAAGTAGTGTTTGTCAGGTTTCTCCACTGTAGATTTTCTCTCTCTCTCTCTCTCTTTTTTTTTGGTATGGGGATTGAACTCAGGGGCACTTGACCACTGGGCCACACCCCCAGCCCTTGTTTGTATTTTATTAGAGACAGGGTCTCACTGAGTTGCTAAGTGCCTCGCCATCACTGAGGCTGGCTTTGTACTCGCCATCCTCCTGCCTCAGCCTCCCAAGTGCTGGGATTACAGGTGTGCGCCATCGCGCCTGGCTCCTAGATTTTCCCTTTTTTAATGCCTTTTCCATACTGTACTCTTTGGAAGTCTCTTGGTGTGGTCCACGCTTAAAGGAATAAAGAATTATGCTCTACCTTACACGATTTATTTTGAATTCTTATGTATAGAAGGACTCCACAGATGGCCCCTAGCTCTCAAAGCAGCATGATGGGAATTCATTTCTAGATGTTTGCCAAGAGCCCCTAGGGCTCTTGAATATTGATGCCCAGATCTCCCTGCTGGAGCAAACAACAAAATGCATTCCATTGTGCTTGTAGGGCTTTTAAATTTAGGCCAAGGTTCTGTAACTGATGTGTTGGTTCTCATCAAGCTCTAGATCTGAAACCACCTTCTCCACATTATTCCTGAGGGATGACCCTGCCTGGGCCCCTACTGAGAAGTGTTGTAGGCCTTGTCTCCTGTGTGCCTTTAGCACGTTCTAAATTTTAGTATTGTTATTTAATGTATGAAGCTTCATCATTAAACTCTAACTTCTAAGGGAACTGGCTTTCACGTCTTCATCTTTTTGGAGCACCTAGAGCATTCCCCCAGCAGACAAAAGATAGGACAAATATCTTCTATTACATGTTTTGTGTATATGTAGATATTACCAATTAATATGCTCTACACATTTATTGTATTTAAAACTAGCACTTCATTAGCATTTAATATATCCACAACTTTCACAATATCTAGAACATTTGGAACATCTAGTTCCAAAACATTTTCATTACTCAAAGAAAACATCACATCCAACAACATTAACTCCCCCAGGTCCGGGCAAAAATCAATATGTTGTCTCTAGAGATTTACCTATTCTGGATATTTCATGTAAATGGAATCATATGATATGTAAATTTTTGCATCCGTTTTTTTTTTTTCACTTAGCATAACGCTTTCAAGGTTCATCTGTATTTGTAGCAAGTGTCAGTAGTTCATTTATTTTCATGGTTGAATAATTAAGCATTTCTTCTTCTACTGCAGATACATTGCTCTGCCCTGATCTTACCACTAGATGGCATCAATTTCCTGGTTGTTGCCTATGCTATTTAGTGAAACTAACCAAACTAAATTGAAATTTTATCAATTCAAGGAATGCTTTCATTGCAAAGCTGACTCATACCTAATAAACTAGCCATTGTGGGTTCTTTGTGCTCCATCATACAATATGCCATGGGTCTAGTTATTATGTTATAGCAACAGTGGTCTCTAGAAAGTAATGTTTTTCAGATGTGTTTAAAAATATTTCTTTCATATTGAAAGAATTATTATACCATAAACATTTTATTAAACCATCAATAAATAATACTCCTGTCAAGACTGGAATAAAAAAATATATTATAGGGGATTTTGTAATGTCCTTGTGAAATCTATGTGACTTGATTTAGAAAACCTGGTTTTACTCATTAACTAAAGGACCCTAGGCAACTTACTCAACCTTACTGGGTTTACTTAATCCTCTACAAAGGGATGAAAATAAGTAACATTTTTCCTTCTGAGTTTGATGGTATTGAATGACATAATGTTTGTGGAAATGCACTATAATCTGAGAAACATTATGTTAACTTAGAGTATTTAAAAATTCACACTCATGTTGGTATTTATGTATTAAACTATTAAGGTAGTCAGTACAATTTTAAGCCCAGGGCTTATCAAGGATTTGAACAATCTAAAAGGCAATTCCATTTTGAGCATCAGAGAGGGTGGTTTGAGGAGATTCTGTGCAGAAATTCTAGCAATATTACTTGAACTTAGCTAAAATACATTTTGGTATGAGGAAAATTTGTCCTGTCTGGTGACAATAGTTCACAGCCTTTTTGTACTTTTAGTGCCCAACATGGATTTTGACATATAATAAGCCTTTAAAAAGTATTTAATGTGCTGGGCATGGTGGTGCACACCTGTAATTCCAGTGGCTTGGGAGGCTGAGGCAGGAGAATTGCAAATTCAAAGCCAGCCTCAGCAATTTAGTGAGGTCCTAAGCAACTCAGTGAGACCCTGCCTCTAAATAAAATATAAAAAGGGGCTGGGAATATAGCTCACTGGTGAGCATCCCTGTGTTCAATTCCTGGTACCAAATATAAATATATGTATTTATAATGTGAAACAATAAGCAAGTTCCATTTCCTGTATTTCTCCATTAGTTGACCAGGTTTTGCTTTAAGGTAATAACAGTTTCCTTGTTTATTAAATTCTTCTTACCTGGCCCTCAAAAAAAAAAAAAAACAAAAAAAAAACAAAAAACAAGTGTTCATTGAATTCTTAAATGAACAGACAAATATATTACTACTAAAATGTATAATGTTTAGTTTTGAGACAGTTTAACTTTTGATATTATTATCAGCCTGTTTCAAAGTTATGCATTATCTGTTATTGACATAGTTGCTTAATTAAAGTTACCCAAGAGGTAATCATCTTTTGACGGGTGGTATTCATGGCTAAGTTTACAAATAATTCAAGTGACCTGAATTTTCCAAAATGTAAGCAATACAGAGCTCTTTACATGTGTAGGAAGTAGTGGGATCTTGAAAACAGGACAGGCAGAAGCATGGATTAAATGAGATGATCCACACGAAGTCTTCAGCTGGCAACTTTGGGCTAACCAGGTAAAGACCTCTGGGCAGATGGGACCCTGCAGATCCACAGTGTGGCAGCTTGGGTGGGGACTGGATTTCTATCCCCATGCACCTCCTTGGGCAGCAATCTTGCTCAATGAACAACTTGCAGAACTATTTTTGGAGGCTCTAGTGCTAGCTATTGTCATTTACAGATGGTGGACAGAGTGGTCAGACTGCTTCCCCTGTTTATGAGCTGATGCCAAATAAGAGAATTAGCTGGGCCTTGGTTCCTCACTTGAATAAGGAGATAATATTTTTATTGGTGCATTATCATTAACATAATAATGGGATTCATTATGTCACATTTGTACAAGTGCGTAATTGATCAGTGTCATTCCTTAGTGCCTTTCCTTTGCCTCTCTCCTCCCTCCACCATCCTCTTTTTAAAAATATTTTTAGTTGTAGATGGACACAATATCATTATTTTATTTATTTATTTTCATGTGGTGCTAAGGCTCGAACCCAGTGACTCACACATGCTAGGCAAGGGCTCTACCACTGAGCTACAGCCCCAGCCCATCCCCCAATCCTCTTACTCAACTCTGATCTCCCATCTATTATGTTAATTAGTCCTGTGTGTATGTGTGTGTGTGTGTGTGTGTGTGTGTGTGTATGAGTGGGATTCGTTGTGGTATAATCATTCATGGACATAGCTTATTTATTTATTTATGGTGCTGAGGATTGACCACAGACCATCAGGCATGCTAGGTCAGTGCTTTATTTCTGAGCTACAACCCCAGTCCATGATTCCTAGACTTTTGAGGACTCTCCATACTGCTTTCCAAAGTGGTTGTACCAATTTGCAGTCCCATTCATGTGTGTACTTTGTCCCCATATCCTCACCAGCAATTATTATTTGTATCCTAATGGCTGCCATTCTAACTGGGATGAGATGAGATCTTGGTATAGTTTTGATTTGCATTTCCCTGATTGCTAAGGATATTGGACAGTTTGTCATATATTTGTTGTTTATATGTATTTTTTTCTTCTGAAAAATAGCTGTTTAGTTCATTTGCCCTCTTTTTGGCTGGGTTATTTGTTCTTTTGGTGTTAAGTTTTTTGAGTTCTTCATATATTCTGGATATTAATCTGTTGGACGAGTAGCTGGCAAAGATTTTCTCCCATTTTGTAGACTCTTTTTTCATGTTCTTGTTTCATTTTCTGTGCAGAAGTCTTTTAATTTCATGCTATCCCACCTACTGATTTCCAGTTTTGTTGAGCTTTAGGTGTCTTATTAAGGCAATTAATGCCTGTGACAGTATGTTGGAGTGTTGGCCCTATGTTTTCTTCTAGCAGTTGCAGTGTTTCTGATTTAATTCCTAGATCTTTGATCTACTTTGAATTGATTTTTTTCAGGATGAGAGGTAGGGATCTAGTTTCATTCTTCTATTTATGGATATACAGTTTTCCTAGCAGCATTCATTTAAAAGATTATTTTTTTCTCCAATGTTTTTGACATCTTTGTCAAGGATCAAGGTGATTGTATCCATGTGGATTTGAAGACAATAATAGTCACCTTATTAGGTGAATATTAAGCAGACCAAATGAGTGGATACTAGCAAAATGCAGAAAGGTGTTTTGCAAATGTATATATTACAGAAAATCCAAGCTATTATTATCAATATTTTCCAGATAGACTAGTTCTTAAATGATAGACAAGGCAAAATTGCATACACTAATCCTTTGACAGTCATGTGGAATGGGATTCAGGGTGTTGAGTTTTTTAAAAATTTATTTATTTATTTTAATTAGGTATATATGACAGCAGAATGCATTTTGATTCATTGTACACAATTGCAGCACAACTTTTCATTTCTCTGATTGTACATAATGTAGTTTTGCACTATATGTGCAGACATACATGTACCTAGGGTAATAATGTCCACCTCATTCTACCATCTTTCCTGCCCCCATATCCCTACCCATCCCCTCCCTCCCCTTTGCCTCCACATTATGGATCAGCATCCGCCTATCAGAGAGAACATTCAGCCTTTGGTTTTTTGGGATTTGTTTACTTCCCTTAGCATGATATTCTCTAACTCCATCCATTTACCTGCAAATGCCATAGTTTTATTCTCTTTTAATGCTGAGTAATATTCCATTGTAATATATATAATATATAATATATATATATATATATATATATAATATAATATATATAATATATAATATTCCATTGTAATATATATACCACAGTTTCTTTATCCATTCATCTATTGAAGGGCATTTAGGTTGCTTCCACAGTTAAGCTATTGTGAATTGAGCAGCTATAAACATTGATGTGGCTGCATTACTATAGTATGCTGATGTTAAGTCCTTTGGGTATAGACCAAGGAGTGTGATACCTGGGTCAAATGGTGGTTCCAATCCAAGTTTTCCAAGGAATTTCCATACTGCTTTCCATAGTGGTTGCACCACTTCGCAGTGCCACCACCTTTCCCCGCCATCCTCGCCAACATTTACTGTTTTTTGTATTCTTGATAACTGCCATTCTGACTAGCATGAGATGAAATTTTGGAGTAGTTTTGATTTGCATTTCTCTAATTACTAGAGATTTGGAACATTTTTTAATATATTTGTTGATCAATTGTATATCTTCTTCTGAGAAGTGTCTATTCAGTTCCTTAGCCCATTTATTAATTGGATTGTTTTTCTGGTGTTAAGCTTTTTGAGTTCTTTATATATCCTGGAGATTAGTGCTCTGATGGGCGTGTGGCAAAAATTTGCTCCCAAAATGTTGGCTCTCTCTTCACCTCATTGATTGTTTCTTTTGCTGAGAAGAAGCTTTTCAGTTTGAATCCATCCCATGTATTAATTTTTGATTTTATTTCTTGCACTTTAAGAGTCTTGTTAAGGAAGTCAGGGCCTAAGGGTGTTGAGGTTTTGAAAGGAAGATTGTTCTCTGCACAGAGCTCTGATAAGAACACCATGTCCACGTGACCTTGCAGAGAATTATGAGTACTTAAACCCTATTGGAAACATCCAAAGTTAGGGGAGCGTGGAATTCTTCCTTATAACTCCACAATATTATTCACTACCTCCGTTCCAATGCCTTCCATCTGAGTGTTCAGCAAGTATATGTTTGGTGGGCTTATGCAGTCCTGGGAAATGCCTATAATCTTTGCTCTCTGTTCATGCAGACATTTTTTAGGACTGCTAGTTTGTTCTGAAGTCTGAAGTCAAATGAGGCAGTTTTCTCAATCCCTTTTTCAGAAATAATTACGTATTGATACTTTTTTCAAATACTACAGCCTTCTAAAGTATGCGTTTTCTTTTTTTCTTGGATTTTCTGTCACCTGCCTTTTATTATTATGAATATTTATGTTCCCAGGCTGACAAGGAATATGAACAAGGACAAGAATTCTCAGATTGCATTCTGCTGGAATTTGAATACCAGACTTTCTCATCATAGACTTAAAAACAAATCAATAGACTTCATTTTTAAGGCTATTTTAAGTTCACAGTAAAATTAACCAGAAAGTACAGACAGTTCCATATGCTCTCCCCTCCAACATCCTCTCCCACAATCAACATCCTATACCAGAGAGGCACATGAATTACAGTTAAACCAAAATCAGCATGTCCTTATCACCCAAAGTCTGCAGTTTGTATAAGGGTTCATGCTCTGTGTTGTACACTCTGTGGGTTTAAATAAATCAAAATATCATGTACTCACCATTACAGTATCATATGGAACAATTCTTCTTTTCCCAAAAATGCCCTGTGCTCCACCCATTTATCCTTTCCCACCTCCCACACCTATCTGAAGCTCTGGCAATCACTGATCTGATCATTTACAATGTCCACAGCTTTGCTGTCTCTAGAACACCAACATAGTTGGATTTATATAGTAGGTAACATTTTCTTATTGACTAATTTTGCTTAGTAAAAATGCATTTAAGGCTGGGCACTGCAGCACCCTGTTTTTTAAAAAAATAATGAAGTGACTGTGCAGTGGTGTACATCTGTAATCTCAGTGGTTCAGGAGGCTGAGGCAGGAGGATCGCAAGTTCAAAGCCAGCCTCAGCAACTTAGCAAGGCCCCAAGCAACTTAGTGAGATGCTGTCTCTAAATAAAATATAAAAAAGGACTGGGGATGTGCATCAGTGGTTAAGTGCCCCTGGGTTCAATGCCAGTACTGCTAGAGAAAAGGAAAAAAAGCATTTAAGTTTTTTGGGTGTCCTTTCATGGCTCGATAGCTCATTTTATTTTTTATGTTTTTGCAGTCCTGGGGATTAAACCTAAGGCCTTGCACATGCTAAATAAATGTTCTACAAATGAGTCACATCCCCAGCCCTTTTATTATTATTACTGGTTCTTTTTAGTTATACATGACAATATAATTCATTTTGATATCATTATAAAAGTACAGAATGTCATTTTTTTTTTCTAATTCAGTCCCCAGTATTTCACCTTCCCCTCCTTCCTCCCTCCCCATTTCTTTCCCTTTACTAATCTTTCTGCTATTTACTTATAGTTTATTTTTTTAATTAGTGTCTTGTGACTGTACATGAGGTGAGATTCACTGTGGTATATTCATATATGTACATAGGAATGTTGGGTCAGATTCATTCCACTGCTTTTCTCTATCCCATCATTTCCCCTTGTCTACTCCACTGATCTTTCTTCTACTTTTTTAAACAATTTCTTCTCCCCTTATTTTGGACCTTGATTTGTGTAACTTCCCTGCTTTTTTTCAGTTAGTTAAGTGGCTAAAAATATTGGTGTCATAGTCTCCCTCACCAACTGTTAGCTGTGTGATTTTTTTGCAAATTATTTACCTACACATCACCTGCCTGTAGTTTTTGAGAGGATTAGTTGAGGAAGTGCATGAAAAGTGGTTAGCACAGTACCTGGATAGAAGACTCTTGGTAAATGGATCTATATTATGCTAATGACCTTGGGAGGCCAGGGATAGATAGTTCTCACAGCACTGTATGCTTTTCTCCAAAACAGTTACTTCAGTTTGAATTATGTATATACCTGAGTGATTATGTCATTGAAGACAGTTTCTCTTTCGACATGGCAGGACCCTTGTGTGTTTTGCTGTGTTGCATCAAACCTAGTGCCCCTTGCAGGCAGTTAGTTATTGACTGGTTACAGGCCATCAGCAGATAAAGGTGTCTGAAGTTCCAATGGTGAACACAAGAGGGTGATGTTGTCTTATCTTTCCGACCCTGGCTCCGTTTAAATGCGTTTTTAAACCTAGCATTAAAGAAGCAAGTTCTTTATTCCATTAGGTTCCGTCAAATTATTTAAGACAGAGCAACTTAAAATGACTATCCCTCTCTACTGGGTAACATAAGGCATAACGATATTATAATTAAGGGAATGATCTGCGCCCTCTTAAATACTATTTTGCTTTATTAATCACTGTGGCCCCCTTTCAGAGGTAACTGCTAACCCTGAACACTTCATTCCATATTTACTGACTGCTTTAGAGCTGCTGGGAAATTTTCTGGGATCTAAGTGGGGATCTAGGAATTTAGCATGTGGATCTTCCAGCAGGAGAAGGTTGAGGGCAGGATATACCTGCTTGCATAGGTTTGACAGCCTTGAAACTTGATCTTGGGAATTATCTTGGAAATGTTTAGATTTATGAAGATGAAAGGGGATTTGGAAAAATGTAGTGGAAACTTAGATGCATAGAGGGGCCAGATGAGGACTGCCTTTAGGTGAAGAACAGGTGTTCTCCCAATCAGTTCAGGATACAATAGACTACAATTTTCTTCTCCTCCTCGTTTTTTTTTTTTTTTTTTTTTTTAAACAACCAAAAGCAACTCCCCCATTCACAACAAAAACACACACACACACACACACACACACACACACACACACACCCCTTATCCTAGAGTTACCAAACAGGAAGTATTGCTCTGGAAAAGTAAATTCAAAAAACAAGAGTGTTGCTGCCTGCAGCTATCGCCGCCTGCAGCAATGATACCGCGGGAAAGAATTCGGAAGCAGACTGGAAAATGAATAGGCTCTTTATTCTTGCTTCTTCTAACTTCTCTCTCCGGCTCCAACAACCTCTCCAACTCCAACCACCTCTCTAGCCAACCTCACCCAGTTAAATACTTTTTGCCTTAACAAGTATACACGTGTCAACAGCTCAAACTTACAGGTGCATCACATAGTGTTTCACGGGCATAGAAAGATTCTTAGGTAAATGCATGAATATCAGGTGAAAATACTGAAACACCTCTATGGCTCTCAGCTAGCCGCCATCTTAGCTATCTCCTTATTAGGGCTTTTACACAAGAGGAATGAGATGACAATGTAAACCACTTTGTTCTCTTCCACCCACCTTCAACCAACTATTTCTAAAAAACAAACCTCAATGAATATTCACCTTAAATTCTAAAATGGAACAATGGAAGACCACAGCATGAGTGTTAAGCCAAGGTAGGGTATAAGTGGGTTCTCTTGTTTTCCTGTTTCATTACAGAGTTTCCTAGACTAATAAAGGGGTTTCCCTTCCTAGACCTGGTTTTATGTCTCCTGCTTGACTTTTGCCATGACAGAGCATAGGGCATGACCAACCTCAGGTCCTATCACAAGAGAAGTGATGTTGGTAAGTTGTGCCTTCCTCCCTTGACATTTGTGAATAGAAGAATGTGCAACCCAGGCAGGGAGTCTCTGAGACTAGATTTTTCCAGGGAACTCAGATTTTGATTTTTCGAAAGAAGCCAGGAATCCAGACTTTCATAGAAACTCTCCCAATTTAAAAAGGTTATTAATGACCAAGAATTTTTTTAAACGCTTTAAGGGTCAATCCAAGCTCATTGGAGAGCTAAACTTGTGCCATTTTCTAGGAGTTTAACTGCTAACCTAATTCAATCCCTTAATTTTACAGATGAGTTGACAGACTCAGAGAAGTTAATGACTTGCTCAATGTTATCACAAAATCTATATTCGTTTCATTTAGTCATAAAATAACTACAAAAAGTGGAGAATATGTCTGATAACTACTGACACAACTACTGATAACTTTAAATAATTTGGGATTGAGATGAGCCATGATCCTTGGCAATATTCATGCTAAGATGATTTGAAAGTGTGTGATTTATATAAACAATGACTATTACTGTGGTACCTAATGTGGAAAATGATGATTATTGCAGAAAGGCTAATGAGAAGATCAAAGATCTGCCATCCTGGCTGTCCTGTGTTACAAATCAGGCACCAGGATGGTGCTGTCAAATATGAATGGTTACCAACACAACAGTGTGTTGGAAAACAGATACAGGATAATGTCGCAAGAAATCCTGGGCAAGTCAGACATTATCATTTTATGAATCTAATAAAAGAAGTACATACAGATTTTACTATTAAATTAAAAAGAATGGGCCAATATCACATAGGAAACACAATAAATATGTGGATTTGAATGAGTGGATGAAGGAATATTCAAGTGAATCCAGTAGGAACTGCAAATTTGGGGTCCATTTCAAATGTATTCAATGTTCATTTCATGGAACCAGGGACTGAAAGTATTTTTGTTTTTTCAAAGAAAGTGCTGTTTCTTTGAGTGTTTATCTTACCTGGCTAATTTTTGTGTCAAACTGAAATTCAAATAGGAAAGCCAATGGCAGGTTTCACTATCCGATCTTGCTAAGGTTCTAACATGTTTATCTCAGGGACTTCCACATATTAAAAACTTTGGATGCTTTCATTCATTCTTCTAATAATTGAATCCTTAATATACACCAGGCACCATGCTAGGTGCTGGGGAACACAATGGCAAATGTGATGGACACCATTTCAGTTCTCACTGAGCCAGATAGTTTAGAACAAAACATGATAAATGCAAACAGCAACTAAAAAACTCAAGTTGATCTGGGCGTGGTAGTGCATGCCTATAATCCCAGCAGCTCAGGAGGCTGAGGCAGGAGGACTGCAAATTCAAAGCTGGGCCTCAGCAATTTAGCAATACCCTGTCTCAAAATGAAAAATTAAAAAAAAAAAAAAGGGAGGGGGCTGGGGATTTGGCTCAGTTGTAAAGCACACTAGGTTCAATCCCCAGTCCTAAAATAATAGTAATAATAAATAAATAAATAAAATAAAACTTTAAATTGGGCAGAAAACACCCTTAAGCCACTGGTATGCAGTATATGGTTTCTTTTTATGAAAAAGCACACTGGGTTCAATCCCCAGTCCTAAAATAATAGTAATAATAAATAAATAAATAAAATAAAACTTTACATTGGGTAGAAAACACCCTTAAACCACTGGTATGCGGTATATGGTTTCTTTTTATGAACTTTGTAGAAACAAAAACAAGATAGCATTTTTTTCATGTTATGCTTCTGCACTCTTCACATTCTATTAGGATAAAATATAACTAATGATAGTTATTATTTATATTGCTAGAAACTCTTTGATTGCTTCTTCCAGTCGCTTGAATGAATTATGATTTATTAACACATTTGAAAGATTGATGGTACAAGTAGTCACACTGATGATCTGCAGAAAAATATCACAGACCTGGTGACACTAGGCTGGGTGGAAGAACTGGAAGGTGAAAACATGATACCTGCTACACAAAAGAGCTGAAGGTTGGTAATTACACTGGAAAACACCTTTTTTCCAAGCCAAGAGAAGACAGAATGACATTTTTGCAATTAACTACTATGTGTAAACAAGTTTTTATGATATGGTGCATTTTTTTTTTTTTTTATAGTACATTCTTATCACACACTATACTATTAGTTTTTATAGTGATCCCTCTCTCCAAACCTCCAATTTTGGAACTTGGTCAGTTGCGCTCTTTGTTATTAAACACAAAAATTTTGGTGGTTCCTGTGAAGGAAAAAAAAATGAATTAGAAGAAAGAAAGAGACTGTGTGCCCCTTTGCTGGTGCATGCTCTGCCCTTCTCTCTGTGATTATCACACTTATGGAAGTCATGTGGCACTTGTTCCATCCTGTATCTTCCTTATCTCCCTCACTAGACCTTGCAGGCATTCCCCAAAGGCCAGTCCTTGCTCAGCTGCTCTAGCTTCATCTCACCTTTAAAGCACTAAATATTTTCTGGCCCAGTCTTTTCCCCCATGGCCTCTGACCTGAATTTCCAACAACTAGCTGGGTATTTCACTCCCACCCCAAGTTCCATGTGTCCAATATTGAATAGTTCACAAGCTGTTAATGATCCACTTTCTCCTGGCCATGAGACACAGGGGCTTCTCCCAGTCTCTTCCACTCCATATCTAATCAGTCTCTTTGTCCTATTGATTTTCCCTGTTCTCATTGAAATGGCTTATTTACTCACTTCCAAATACACCTTGCACTTTCCCACTGCAAATATTATTGCCTGCAGTTTTCTCTACCAAGACTGCTTTCCTACCTGTTTATTGAAGTGCTCCAAGAAAGGGCACCAGCCCCACCTATGACTTGCCAACTTCTCTCCCAAGCTATCTACTTTTTCTCATTGTCCCAACAAGGGTAGACTTCCTTTATCAAAATGATCAAATACTCTTTCTTATGGTAAGAAATCCTTTATTGTTCTTGAAATCCTTTATTGTTATTCAACCACTCCCATTTACATGGCTATTTATATTTCTGGTTAGGTTATAGATTCCTTGAAGACCGAAGTCCTGTCTTAAAATGCCATTGTAGTTAGGCGGCGCACGCCAATAATCCCAGCGGCTTGGGAGGCTGAGACGGGAGGATCCGCAAGTTCAAAGCCAGCCTCAGCAACAGCGAGGCGCTAAGCAACTCAGTGAGACCCTGTCTCTAAATAAAGTACAAAATAGGACTAGGGATGTGGCTCAGTGTTTGAGTGCCCCTGAGTTCAATCCCCAGTGCAAAAAAAAGAAAAAAAAAATTCTACTGTGCACAGGGCCTCTACAGACTAGATGTTTCAGCATATTGGTTGGTTGGTTGCTGGCTTTGCATTGTATCTATTTAAAAACGGAGAACAACTCACTGTAGTTCAGTTTGCAATTTAGTTACTCATTAAAATTTCTTTCCATATTGATCAAAATAATCACAAGATTAACTCCAATTTAAGGGGTGTGGAAATGGGCCCCACTTCCTGTTGGGAAGAGCTACAACACATTGCAAAGGAAATGGAAACAGGGACAGTGGAGAATCCCAGCTATTTTCACACTCAATCTGCCCCAGAATTAGACAGACCCAGTTTTATACACCAGCACCATTTACTAATTGCAACTGGACAACTGAAACTGGACAATTTCTTTAACCATTCTGAACCACTTTTTCCTCAGTTGGAGAACAGGTATTGTGAGGGTTGAATAAAATAACACGTAAGGCCTGGGACTCGATAGGAACTCAATAAATATCAGTGAATTTCCTCACAACTCTTCCTCCAAGGAATTGCTCTTAACATTAAAGAAATTAATTAATTTTATTTAAAATAAAATTTGGAGAAACAAAATGCTAAAACCAAGTACATATTTCCAGAAAAAAATGACATAAAAGATGGAAAGAGTCTGATACATTAACTAGAAAATAGCCTGATGTTAGTGAACCAAAGAGGAGGAGGAGGAGGAGGAGAAGGAGGAGGAGGAGAAGGAGGAGGAGAAGAAGAAAAAGCCCATGTGCTGATTCAATGAGATCAAGAAAAGGTAGGTCATAAAGTTTGTGGGTCAGACCATGGGGAGTTTATCACTTTTCTTTTTTCATATTCCGCAGCTGGTTGGAGTGAGAGAGAAATTTGGGGATACAGAAAAAGAGAAGTGCTCCTGAGCAGTTGGAATTCAGGAAACACCATGAACCTTTGAAATGCAAAATAAACACTTCTGAGCAACTCAGCACTTATCCTCAGCCTGTGCCCTTGGCTAGCACCCTTGACCCATGCTATTGCCTGCAATAGCAAGCACAGGGAAAACTGGCACAAAATTAAATAACTCCCCTCTGACTCCACCTGTGGTCCAGCCCCTTGCTACTGTCTCTCTATAAATATCAACACCCCAAACCAATGGCTTTCTCTCTTTCTCTCTCTCTCTCTCTCTCTCTGAAGTTGGTCCATTCTCCCTTGAATGTGTGTTGCTTGCTTCATCCCCCAAAGTGTCTCTCCCTTGTGATAACCTGCATTCTCTCTTAAATGTATATCTGCTTTCTTTGATAAATTTGTCTTTATCCCTGACTGGCACATGCTGAAATTCTTTTCTGTCACATATGATAAGGACCTCACTTGTCCTGAATCAAGTCCCCTTCTACTGGAACTCCTTTTGTGACAGAAAAACTAGACTAGTAAATTTTCTCCGTCTCTCTCCACACATTTATTCCTATTCCTATCCTAGACATATCCTCAGAAGGGTTTTAGATTGGTCAGAGAGCACTTCAAACTGCACAGCAGCACCCGGCTAGGACACTATTGATATCAGGAATGAAGTATTGGTTACATGTGGGTTGTGCCAGTGGTTTCTGGCTTTGTTTATGGTGAATGCTTCATAAACACTAAGTGAATAGATCTATTAGAGAAGAACAACAGAAGTGATCAATAAAGGTGACACATGATTGGCATTCACTTATTCTGTGAAGATTTATTACATTTCTATTCTGTGGGCCTTTGGGGAATGGTAAATGGGACAGAAGATTCCTGTCATCAAATAGTTTATTCTTTATGTGTTCAAGGGAGGAATTTTGCATTTTCAGGAAACATTTATTAAGTACTATGCTTCAATTACTGTGCTAAGCACTTTGCAAGTTTAAATCCTATTGAACCTTCACCAAGGTCTTATGAAGAAGGGAAATAAATGAGGTGACTCAAGTTCTGACTTGTTATGTAACTTATTCAAGGGCACCCAGCTAGCAAGAGATAGAGCTGAACTTTGAATTCAGATCTGATGCCTACACTTGGGTTCTTAATGACTATGGCTAGATTTATGGGGGGTGGGGATGGAACTTTGTGGAAAAAATTGGGATGCTTATTTTTTATTTTCTTATTTTAATTTTACTATTTATTTTGATTTTATTATGACAGTTTGAAATAAAAAAAAATTGGAAGAATTACACCATGAATACCTCTGTTTTTACCTAGTTCTAGATCAATGTTTTAGCAAATTTGATTTATTATACAGCTATCCATCTCTCTCTAACCATTAATCATCTAATACTTTCGATGCCTTTTAAAAACAAGTTACAGACACCAACAGAAGTTGAGATTGGAATTGGACCTTGAAGGATGTTGTCAGATCTCTATAGGCAAAAGAGAGGGAGAGAAGTCATGCAGTCATGGGAAATAATGTGGGTAAAACCCAGGCACGGTGATTTCATGAAACAAGAAGGCTGTGAACAAAGGGTGACAATTAGTGTCCAGGAGCATGATAATAAAGAAGGCTGGATGAAAGAGGCCAACCAGCAAATTAGTTCCATTTCAGTGAAGTAAATATGGGAAATAGGAACCACCAGAGTTTCTGGTAGAAAGAATGTTGGGCATAATCAGTGTCAGGAATGTTAGTTGTGGCGATGGATAGGGAGAGACTAAAGTAATGGAACCATGGCTGTTCTAGTGCTCCATGCATGAGGGAATATGAGGCTGCAGTGTTGTGTCAATAGACAGGGAAATAAAACTGTTAAGAAAATGTAATATAAGAAGTGTACTGATGGTTAAATTAAAGAATAATATTTTTTCACAAATGATAATTCAAAGTAATACAATATAATTTTTATTTTCCAAAAAAATGTTCTTCCACCTGTTTTTTTTTTTTTTTTTTTTCCAGAGAACACCTCACATTGACAGAGCTTCATGAACCAGTAGTGGACCTCGGTTATATTTTGGATGTGAGGTTTCCCCCTAAAGCTCTTGTTTGAGACAATGCAAGAAGGTTTAGAGGAGAAATGATTGGGCTATGAGACCCTTAACCCAATCAGTGACTAAATCCCCGATGGGATTAACTGAGTGGTAACTGATGGTAGGAAGGGTCTGGCTGGAGGAGGTGGGGCGTGGCTCTGGGGGTATATGTTTGTATGTGGTGAGTGGAGTCTCTGCTTTCTGTCATCATGTGAGCCACTTCCCTTCTCCACACTCTTCTGCCATGATGTTCAGCCTCACCTTGAACCCGGAGGAATGGAGCCAGCTGTCTATAGACTGAGACCTTAAATAAATAAACTTTTCCTCCTCTAAAGTCGTTCTTATCCGGTCTTTTAATCACAGCAGCAACAAAAGCTGCCTAAAACAACACCCATGTCCTTCCAGTGGTGGTCCAGGTCAAGCTTCAGCCACTTTCCCTTTGTCATCTCTGGGTTCATCCCTGAAGCACCCAGAGAAGGCACTGTGTCTCCCTCCAGTGTTGCTCTCACCCCATGGGGACATTTAGCAGTGTCAGAGGACAATTTTGATTGTCTTAACTATGGAGTTACGATTGGAATCTAATAGGTAGTAATAGGTAGAGACCAGGGATGATGTAGAATCTTCTACAATGTACAAGGCAGCCTCACAGCAAAGGAATCACCACGTCCAAAGTATCAGTAGTGCAGAGGTTGACAGTGACCTAATTAGTACAGAGGCTGAGATAAATTGCTGCTCAATCAAATGTTTTTTTCAATGATAATAATGACCTCATTTTGTAGATGAGAAATCTGAGGGTCAGACGGATTAAGAAATTTCCCGAGTTCATACTGCTAAAAAGTGGTAGAAAGTACTTTTAGTTTGGTTCTCTGAATCTTAAATTCAACATCTTTCAGTCATACCATGATTCTAGGAAGAAGAAAAATAGATTGAAATGATTCCATGACTTCAAGTCATAGTAAATGAGAGAATTTTTTAGCACCAGAGACCAAGACAGTGAAGTTGGAAAGGAAAAACTTGAGAGTTTCTGAAGAGCTAAGAGAACAATGTTGTGATATCTTCAGTTCCTGACATTTTAAAATTTGAAGTGATGTGGTGGTGGGGAAAATGCAAGTGGAAATATCCACTTGGTGTCAGTGATAAGAACTGGAGTTCAGAGGGAGGTCAGAACTGGAAATGCAGTGTTGCTGACAGCAGGTGTTAACCACAGTCATGAGAAGGGGAATTGAGATATGCGTCAAGAAAGGAGAGCAGGGGCTGGGGATGTGGCTCAGTGGTAGAGCACTTGCCTGGCTTGTATGAGGCCCTGGGTTTGATCCTAGCACCACCAAAAATAAATCAACAAATAAATAAAGAGAGAGCCAAGAAATAGGCGCTGACTTATAAGAAAATGCTGATAATTGAAGTGGTAAAGGAGGAAGTCAAAGAAGACTATCAAGAAAGTGGATTTGAAAGGTGTCCAGAGGCCTTATGTAAAGAAGTCAGATGAGCCGGTCGTGGTGGTGCATGCCTGTAATCCCAGCACTTGGGAGGCTGAGGCAGGAGGATTGCGAGTTCAAAGCCAGCCTCAGCAATGGCGAGGCACTTAGCAACTCAGTGAGACCCTGTCTCTAAATAAAAATACAAAAAAGGGCTGCTGGGGATGTGGCCCAGTGGTCGAGTGTCCCTGAGTTCAATCCCTGGTACAAAAAAAAAAAAAGAAAAAAAGAAGTCAGATGAACAGTAGTCCAAGAAGACAGTTATTTAGAAATCTATGTTTCTTGATATCCAGAGAAGAGTTTCATTATGTCCATGAATTGCCCTAGTTTGTGTAGCTGACAGCATAAAATACTTAGGACTTACTTAGGTTGTTTATAGTTATTCTTAAAATCTTTATTAGTCTTAAAAATGAAATTTCAAATTCCATTTAGGCAAAAGCCTTAAGCTTCCATCCCAACCTCCAACCTCTTGGTAGCTTTCATTCTGATGTGAACACTCCAAATTATCCCTTTCTGGAGCCAATGTTCTTTTTTTCTCTCTGCTGAGTTCACACATCCTTGTTTGACCAAATAACAAGAACAAACAATTCCTTTCATAATGGATGTACCGTAAAGTGTCATGCTTCTCAGAATCTTATCTGAAAATTAATTCCACTGAACCACAAATACAATTTTAGTTATGATACTTGTTATTTATTGCCTGCAAATGGTAGGGATTTGACCAAATATGCCTCCAGGCTAGAATAGTACAGGTAGCACTCAACTCTGGGGAGGAAAGGGAAGGAAGGGACTTGGAGCACAGATATTAAGGGCAGCTGAGGTGTCAGATCATCTGACCACATCAGCAAAAGGTTATTTAATTAATAATGATGTGACTATAGTACCATGTCCCCTGTTAAAGAAAAAAAATTATTCAGTGATACTTATTAAACCATGATAAGGAAGACTGTTCAGGATCACTGACAAGTAGAGGGGCCACTACAATGGGATCTTGCAGTAGAGGAGAGTGAGTTCCACTCCAAATACAGCATGGGAATTTACAGCTAAGGAAGAGCTGGAGGGGCAAAAGATGGAGAAGGACTGGAGGAAACATCAGGGGTAAGGCAGACTGTGGCAAAAATGACCTGACAGGATTCTTGCTGAAGGTAGGTCAGAGTAATCAGAAATCACATGGGGGATGATGGAGGATAAGGAACCAGGTCAGATATCCAGGGTGATCAGATATGGGACAAGAGGTCTTGCTAATCCGACTTACCAAAATATTTTGCTAACACTAGATTTTGTAGGGACGTACACAGAAGGCCTAGAGAAGATAAGGAACTAAAGTTGGACCAAGCAAAGAATCTTTGTCACCCCCAACTTTTTCTTTTTTCAATTTAGAAAGACCACTAAGTACTAGAATGGTTTGATAACTTTAACACATTTACTATGTTCAGGGCATTGCATTATCTCATGTGAACTCTCACAAGAGTTCAGAGGTTCAAATTTAATTATTATTCCACTGTCGGCCTTTGAACAGATGACTAGGTCTTGGAACAGCTCCTTATCTGGGCTCACCTCCTCACCAAAATCCTGGCCTGTAAGCATCATTAGCTAGAAATGGTTTATGGGCTGCCCAATACAGTAGATGCCAGCCGCACATTGGTATGGAGCACATTGAAATGTGGCTAGTGCAACTAAATAGCATTAAAAACAACCAAATAAAATACATACACACACACACACACACACACAAAAAAAAAAAAACCCAAAAAACAAAAAACTGAATTTAAAGCTTGGTACAGTGGCACATGCTTATCATCCCAACTGTTGGGAGGCTGAGGCAGGAGGTTCACAAGTTCAAAGCCAGCCTCAGCAACTTAGGGAGGCCCTGAGCAACTTAGTGAGAACCCGTCTCAAAATTTAAAAAATTAAAAAGGGCTGGGGATGGGGCTTAGTGGTCAAGTGCCTTTGGGTCCAATTCCTGATACCAACCAACCAACAAATAAAAACCAAAAAAACCAACAACAACAACAACAACAACAAAAGGCTGAATTTAATTAATTATTTAATTAAAATGTAAAAGTAAAGAGCCACATTTCAGAGCTCTGTTGGACTGTGCAAATGTTTTCATCACTGAAGAAAGCTCTATTGGACAGTGCTGTTTAGAAGAGATGCTGCATCTTTCTTCCTGCCTGGTTGGATTCTAGGGTTCTACCTTTGCTTTTCTCCCAGAGTGTGAGATTAAGGGCTTTTTTCTCCCCTTCCCAGTTCCTCCAGTCCTCCAACCTAAGAGAGAGGAGATTCCTTTCCTCTGCCCACCTCCATAGCAGCAGCTATTTTGACAGCTGTTATGTGGGGGACCCCATAGGAAATGAACTTCTTATATTAGGCTCTGCCTATCTCCTTTACATTACTCGTCTTCCTTCTCCATCCTCCTTCTTCTCCTTCTCCGCTCTTCCTCCTCCCCATCATCATCATCATCATCCACCACCCCAATTATCAAACTCTTAAAGGATGAAACTCTGTTAGAGACAGAGTTAGGCAAAACAAATCTGAACACTCTCAGAATAAAATAACAACCACACAGCACTTAATGGAATAAGCAAAATATTTGCTTTGGGCTTTGTTTGAGGCCCTGCAAATGGTGACTGAGAAAAATACCTGTGAGTTTTCTTTCTATCCACAAAACAAAACAAAGCAAAACAAAACAAAACAAAAACACTGGTGTCCTACATTCTTTAAATGGAAAATGGGACTTATTTACTACTCAAAACATTGTTTAACTGAGACAAGTACTTTATGAAATGCAAAGTTATTCAAAGTTTTAACCTAAAGACCTTGACAACTGAGAGTTCAGGGCTCAAGTCTGCCTTGCTTTAGAATTTCATTTTCAATGCTAATGAACTCTTTCACTAGCTGTATTCTTTCGTTCTTATGTGTATTTCAAACATAAGTTCAATAGTCATCACTTCGATTTAATTTAGAGTTTTTGCAAATGAAAATAGGACTTAAATTCAGATTTATAGTTAAAGGGCAGGAAAGAGAGGGGAAGGGAAGAGGTAAAATGACCAGAAGAAAAAATGAGAAAGAACTTACTAGTCTGTTTAAAAACACCTCAAGTGGGGCTGGGGATGTGGCTCAGTGGTAGAGTGCTTGCCTATAATGCACTGAGCCCTGTGCTCAATCTCCAGTGCAGCAAAAACAAACAAAAAACCCTAAGTGGCAAATAGTGACTTTCTATTTCCCTTCTCGGAGAAAAGTCAAATTTATTTAGAAACTTTGATTACATCTGAACCTCTAGGGAATCTTGTTAAAAATGCAGATTCTGATTTAGAGGATTTGTGGTGGGGCCTGATAGTCTGCATTTTTAACAAGTTCCCAGGTGTTGTTTGTTGGTCAGTGGATCACTCTATGAGTAGCGGGATGTTGATCCCACTAAGTTGGAATCAGACTTTATCAGTTCAGAGGCTTTGATTCTGACAAGGACAGTGCTTTACGGAAAGGTTAGCCTAAAACCTGCCCATGTGGAGTACCTCCTAATGGACTCTGGAACAACTACTTTAGGTTTTAAGTCAATATTTACTGGGCGCATGTTATGACTGGGCTCCTGCACCTCTCTCTCAGCAACCAAGTGAAGTTGGAGCTATTATTTTCCTTTAATGTACAGATGAATAAACTGAGGCTGAGAGTTAAGTGGATCGCCCAAAGTTACGGGCTTGTTAGCAGAGTTGAATTTACGTCCATTTGACATTTTTAACTAACGCTCTGGCGCGATAGTTTTCTGTGCTGTGAAATGGTTAGGGCTGGCTAGCATGATTCAGACCACTACCAGATACACCTAGGAGTACTCGTACCGTTTCCCGATCTTGCTCTTTGACCCCTCAGGGAAAAGTTCCTTTTAAGACTACTGAGCCCCCTCGGCTTGTTTAGGTCAGGGGCACTCACGGTTGTTCCGGGGAGAGTCGGGCAGTCCTGGAGCGAGCTGGCTCGGGACACAGCAAGCTGATGCATTACATAACCACGAGGCGTCCCTCCTCCCCCGCGCCCCTCACCCTTGGCGGAGCCCCAGAACAGAGAGCGGATCCCAGTGATAAATCCCTTTTGCACAGTTCCTGGCGGAGCTGGCGGGTCTGAACCAGGCAGTGCGTTCTGGGCGCTGAGCAGTGGGATTTTCCCCGCGCCGCACTCCTCCCTCGGCGCTGCCCGCACGGCCGGGGGCCCCAGCCCCGCCAGTGCCTCCGCCCTGTCGGTTCCCCGCCCCTCGGAAGCGCAGACCGCGGTGCCTGGGGCCAGGAAAGAAGCCACCGCGCAGGGACGCGGCACGGCGGGTGCGCCCTAGGGGCATGTCGGCGCTCCACTGCCAAGGCTGCAGCGGTCCCCGCGAGGTGAGGCCGCAGCGGGACCGGGCTGCGGGCGGGCGCGGCAGGAGATCGGGTAGGGAGCGGGGCGGTCTGCACGGTTTGAGGGACCCTGGAGTCTGGTCCCACCAGGCTGTCCCGGACTCGGTATTGCGGGCGGATTGGGTGCCCGGGTTCTAGGGAAGCTCCCTGCTGCGCTCACCTCGCCGTTCTTACGACTGAGTCGGCTGTGCCAAGGGCGAGGTGGCTCAGGTGACACGGGTATCCTTTGACACAGGGTTCCGGGACAGTGGGGCGATTGGGATGGGCTTGGAGCTGGCGGAGGACTGGGACGCTCCGTTCTTTCTCTGCTGCCCCAGTGCCCAGCGCGCGCCGTGAGCCTTCGACCCTAACTTGGGTCGCTCCTTAGGCCAGTTGGGTTAGGACCGAGACACGTGCCCACTCTTCCTGTCTGTGCCCAGCCGCGCTTTGGTGTAATTTCTGGGCAGGTGACTGGAGAGGGAGAATCTTTGGTCTCCACATCCCGTGGTTTCCAGATGCATACTTCTCTGTTCAAAAGAGAACGACTTTCTCCTGCATTCTGTGTTCACTGCAATTTTTAATCAACACTCCCTGATACTAGTATTTATTTCCTTTTTTGTGGTGTCTTAAAAGTACATCAGCCTTCAAAATTTCCAATGGATTAAACGTAGTTTCTCCAGTTGCTTCCTATGGGGGAGGGGAATCCGTGATACTTGCTATGAGAACTCACAGCTGAGAATTCTATACCAAACCCTTCCATTTTGAAGGGTCTGTATTTAGTTTCTTTCCCCTACCTGATTCTTCGCTGAGATCTGGGCGCTGCAGCCTCTCAGCCAGTTTACCGCAGAAGGAAGATCTTCAGGCCTGCCAAATCAAGAAACATTGTCTCCAAGTGTCTGCGCTCCCTCGCTTTTAAAATCAACAGCGGCTCCCTACCCCTCGCATAATTTGTCTCCCTGCCAAAATCATGGCAAATTAGAGCTAACGGTGTCTAAGTCTCCTAAGGTGTCCAACCTGTGTCTGTCCAAGGAATGAATGATGGAAAAGAGTTACTTAGTGATCTGGCTTGATCACCTATAATCACAGGATCTTAGAAATCAAGGATTTCAGAGATCATCATCTACTAGATTCAAACCTTTATCTTTCACACCCCCAGGAAACTCAGATCCAGATCTCCAGGATAGGCTAAAGTCACCTTAGCCAGAGAGAAAACCAACACTTGAATCTGGGCCTTCTCCTTTCCTCCTAGTTCTGTTTTCCAGACATATTGCCTGTAGGCATTTGAACACAAAAATGATACGACTAGAATCACCTCATCATATCATTCTCCTGTCCTTGTTTTTTATTTATCTTTTTTTGAAAAGCCAGTAGAATTCTGAAATAGATAAGAGAGATTGATTTAGTTAAACTTCCTTTGTAGCATAATTGAAAAAATAGGCATCCTTACTTTTAAGTAATATTTTCAATTCTTCTTATATGAAGATTAATATGCAGGGCTGGGGATGTGGCTCAGCGGCAGAGCGCTCGCCTAGCACGTGCGCGGCCCGGGTTCGATCCTCAGCACCACGTAAAAACGCATTGTG
The DNA here is from genome assembly GCA_025594165.1 of Tamias sibiricus. Classification (NCBI taxonomy): domain Eukaryota; kingdom Metazoa; phylum Chordata; class Mammalia; order Rodentia; family Sciuridae; genus Tamias; species Tamias sibiricus. Next base: position 133,358,873 of record CM046663.1, on the reverse strand, counting down.
TACAACTAAAGCAAATAAATAAATATTAAAAAAAAGATTAATATGCAAATATATCCCAGGTGAACCCTCACAGGAAGAAAAGTAATCAAAACAGATGAAAATTTACCCCCATCTGTCCTTGGAGTTTCTTCTGATTCAATGCTATGGATGGTGATGTTTGTTTAGAGATAAAGACATGATTTATGGTGTTGGAGCTGACTTGAGAAAAGTGGCTTGTAGGAGGACCATTTATTTGTTATGATTAATACCATGACCTATAACAGAAGTTGTGCTTTAAAATTTCAAGGAATTTAAAACTGACTTTTCTAGTATTTTAGAATTGTAGTCCACTGCATATTTTTCACATTTTTAAATTTAATTCAAATTAACAGATATTTATTGAGTGCCTACTATGTGTACAATACTCTTCTTGACATTTGGGATGTATCAGTGAATAAAACAAAGAACTTTGATCTTGTGAAGCTCACATTATAATTAATTCATCAGAATTTTTCCAGAATTTTGTTAGGCAGATAGAAGAGAATTGCAGTTTCACCTAAAGCAGGGAAATGAACACAAATGTTCTAATCTACCTTCCTCCCAATCCCATGATTCTCTTGATTAATCATGGGAAGTAAAAGCAAAAACAAAACAAATAAAACATTCAGCTGAAGTTGCTTTGACTTTGACAAACTGACTTGCTACTATATATGAATAGCAGTGGTCACCTTTGGTTGTTTAAAATATGTTCATTTGGAGTCTTTTTCCTTTATTTGTAGGGAATCAGTTTGGTGTGAGTGCTTCCACCGGGCGTGGTGGGGCATGCCTGTAATCCCAGCACTTGGGAGGCTGAGGCAGGAGGATCGCGAGTTCAAAGCCAGCCTCAGCAATGGTGAGGTACTTAGCAACTCAGTGAGACCCTGTCTCTAATAAAATACAAAAAAGGGCTGGGGATGTGGCCCAGTGGTTGAGTGCCCCTGAGTTCAATCCCAGGTACAAAAAAAAAAAAAAAAAAAAAAAAAAAAAAAAAGTGTGAGTGCTTCCATGTTACTGTTGGAAACAGTAATTGCATTAGCTTGCAGAATGTATCTGGCTTTTTATTTATTTATGAAGGTGGCATTTCATTTTTATTTTGTCTCACTTTACATTTTGTCCCTCTCTCGCCTCTGAATTCATAGGCAGCACAGTGTTGGCTTATTGGTAAATCTGTTACTGTGGTTCTTTCATTAGACATTCCAGTTTTCAATATTCTCTAATTCTCTCAATTGCATTTTCTTCAAAATGGCATGGTTTGCAAGCTCAGGCATGTTTGTTGTTCTTAACAAAAGCTTATCAAAATGAACTTGGCAATCTTTTCATCATCAGCCAAAAAAAAAAGAAGAAGAAGAAGAAGAAAAGAAAGAAAGAAGCATTCAGTGCAGCATTTGGGGTTGTTTTTGCATCCCTCACCTAACCAATTGCTTTGCTTTTAGAAATTATCGAATCGGAAGTTATTTTCTTATGAGTCCCCTGTTAGTATATTTAAAAAATCACCCATTAAGGTAATATAATTTTACTGAGAAAAACCAAATCCACAGTTGAAGGCATTGGGAGATTTTGAACACAAAGATTCTCTTCGTCTGTTTTAAATTTGCTCTACATCAAAGGACTCTAGAAGTGTTATTAACGAACAGTGTCCTATTTAAAGGTAGTTTCTGTTAAACACACTGAGTCATAATTTCTGATGGCTGCTGGCTACCCATGGAAGTTGATTTTTATCTTCATTTACCCACCACTTTGTCCCATCAAATTCTCTTCCTGCCGCCTTTTTCTGTATTGATAAGGGGGATGAATTGCTGTAGCCAGGTACAAAGTTGCATGTCATTAATTAATTATTTAATAAACTTATTAATTTATTAAACTTCTACCATATTTTGAGCACCTCTTTTCCTGTGCTGGTGGCAGTAAGGGGTTTACAGACACGGAACTTGCCTCTGGAGAAGCTTATAGCCTGATTTTGAAGAAAGAACATTCTGTGACTGACTAGCAGTTATAACTAGCATAAGAGATAGGCAAATACTTTCCAAATTAAAAGGCGGGAGAGAGCATGCAGGCACCATGGGGGAGTTGAGGGTTGGGAAGACTTTATAAAAAATGTGTCTGAGCTGCTTCTTGAAAGACAGTAGCATGGTAAAGCTTTCACAGAGGTGAAAGAATAAACTGTCTTTATGGGAGCACATCCTTGCCTCCTCTGTTTCTTTTTTGTGGTAGGAGGGAAGAACCCAGGGGCTTGTACATGTTAGGCAAGTGCAATACCACTGAGCTACAGCCCCAGCCCCACTTGCTTTTTCTTTGAAGCTAGATAAAAGATTTCTTATTAGGGACCAGTTGAAGTTGTGTTGGGTTGTCTAGTAGACACTTAATCACTTCTATACCCTTCTGCACTCATCCTCCTCAGTCCTGGGTAATGGACCACTGACCAATACCAAAACAACTCATATGTTTAACCAATGTTCTCCTTCCCCTCTGAAAAACATACTGATTGTTGCTCAGAATACAGAGATCATTGTAGCAATAGCAATAATAATAAATTTTCATAGTTTTCTCTTTACTGCTCAGGTACACACTTAGGGTGGTGTTTGGTCACAGTCCTATTTTTGCCAGTTGTATTGCTACTATAATTTTTCAATGTAATTAAATATTGCATCATTTAATTTAGTGTGAATGCCAACAACAAATTTGTTTCTGCGAAAGCTAAGTCAATTGCCATTTGGGCCCATGTGTTTGTTAGTCAGCTTTTGGTTACTATAATGAAATACTTGAGATAATTAGCTTATCTAGAGAAAAGGTTTATTTGGGTTTATTTTGGAGGTTCCAGTTCGATACTGGGCAAACGTGCTGCTTTGCACCTCTGGTGGGAGTGCTGCATAGCAATGGTGGGTTGTGTGTGGTGGAGAAAACTTTCACCTGATGGCCAGAAAGCAAAAAGAAAAAGAAAGGATGGGTGGGGTCTGACAATCTCCTTCAAAGACATGCCCCTCATTACCTAAGGACATCCCATAAGGCCCCACCCACTTCTCAAGGGTCTTATCACCTCCCAATAGCACTACATAGAGGACCAAATCTTTTTTTTTTTTTTAAATATTTTTATTTATTTGCTTTTAGTTGTACACAATGCGTTTTATTCAATGCGTTTTATTTGTACGTGGTGCTGAGGATCGAACCCAGGTCGCCCACATGCTAGGTGAGCGCTCTACCGCTGAGCCACAATCCCAGCCCCAAGGACCAAATCTTTAACACGTGGAAATTTGTGAGACACTCAACATCCAAACTGTAGCAGCCCATGAATGTTAAGCCACATTAAAAAAAAAAAAAAATCAATACATGGTGTGCCATGGATGAACCTTGAAAACATTAAATGAAAGAAGCCAGATACGAAAAGACCACATATGGTACGATTCCATTTCTAGGAAATATCCAGAAGAGGCAAATCCGTAGAGAAAAAATATGAATTAGTGGTTGCCAGGAGATGGAGGGAAGTAGGGGGAACTGGGAATGACAGATAATGGCAAAGCGTTCTTTTCTGTGCATGAGTTGATTATTTTCTGGAACTAGATAGTGGTGATGGTTGCAGAACATTATGAATACACAAAATCACTGAATTGTACACTTTAAAATGATTGAATTGGCAAAGTTTATGTTATTTGAATTTTATCTCAACTGAAAAAGGCTATAAGGCTTTTTAAAAAGCCACATGAACAAACTACTGCTACTTAGGTATAGAATACACAGCTATAAAAGGTTGGGAAAGGACAATAAAAAATCTAGAAAGATTTTTCACTCAGGCTTTTTATAACTATCTTTACAGTCCTGTTTTAAGAAATGGGAGCAAGAAATCATGGGTGTGGTTTAACCAAGAAAGGCAGCTCAGAATTCCAACTGTGACTCAATAGCCAAAGATTAGTTGGTGCATTTATGTTCATTTATGTGACCAAAGTTGAAATGAAATGTTTGGAATATGTTGATCAACGTTCAATTCTATTCTAGTGACTTCAATTGCTTCAGTTTCCAGTATGTCTTGAAAATAGCTCATCTCTCTGCATCTGGCTAGAAATTCCTGTTTATGAGCCTCTCGGGAAATATAGAATTAGTCACTTAAGCTTATAGAGGAGCTTGAACCTAGTTTTCAGGTTTCCAAATCCCTATAAAAATCAGCAACACTTTCCCCTCCAAACTCTGTTACAACTGCCTGGTTTGTATATGTCAACAGAGTAGTGACATAAAATGTTAACTACACCAATACTTCAAATTTATCACCCCAAACATTTGTAGTGTATAATTTTTCAAAATATCCTGAGCATAATTCACCATCTTGTGGTTTGACATATTACAAACTATGAGTGTAATTACTTATTTTGGGGACAAACTGGTATTGTTTTTGTAACTCTGCTATGCTTGATGAAATACTTTCCATGGAAATGAGCTCATATTTATCTATTGAAACCAGCTGTATTTCTTGAAATAGCAATTTCAGTGCTCTGAAATCTGTAACTTCAAAACGGCCACATTATGGCCCATGGAGGATCCACCAAAAAAAAACCAAAAACCCACCTTCACAATCAAGTTAATTCTGCTTTAAGAAAGAACAGAGTGTTGCTTCTTCAGACAGATATGGGTCAGTCAGACAACTATCTTGAACCAGGCTTAACTCCCATTGTTTAATAGCTATGAATAGGGATAGTTCAAACTCAAAGGAATAACTGGTGTCAAAAAGATGTGGTTTGTTCATATGGATACTTGATAACTTGCTAGCCAGAAATCAGCTGAATCAATGGTTCTCAATGCTGGCTACTCCTTAGAATCACCTGGGAAGAAAAAATATACTAGTGCCAAGGCTCACCCTCAAAAATTCTGATTCTTTAGGTTTGAGATAGGATCAGGGCATCTGTATTTTTTTTTTTTTTTTTTTTTTTTTGTGGTACCGGGGATTGAACTCAGGGGCACTCGACCACTGGGCCACATTCCCAGCCCGTTTTTGTATTTTATTTGGAGATAGGGTCTCACTGAGTTGCTAAATGCCTCGCCATTGCTGAGGCTGGCTTTGAACTCGCGATCCTCCTGCCTCAGCCTCCCAAAGTGCTGGGATTACAGGCGTGCGCCACCGCGCCCGGCTGCATCTGTATTTTTAAAAGCTCCCTTGTGAAGCTCATGTATGTCCAGGGTTGAGATCTACTTAATAATTTTATGCTTATTCAGAAAAAAATATTTATTTTTTTATGAAACACATAGTTATACATGTCTTAACATGTCTGATGAAAAAAAAATTAAACATGATACTTTTTCTTATTTTCATTATTTTTTTTCCTCTATGTGGTACCCATTCAGTCTATGGGAAGTTTTTCCCAATGGTTAAATGAATTTTTACTGATTTTTTAGACCCTGTGGAATTTACTAAGTATACAGTGTCAAAACAATCAAATCAACCTTATTGGTCTGTTTCCTATTGCTGTAGCAAAATTTCTGTAGCTGAGAACTTTTTAAAGAAAAGAAGTTCATTCAGTTCATAGTTTTGGAGATCAAAAGTCCAAGATTGGGTAGCATCATCTCTCTGGCTTCTAGTGAGGGCCCCCTTGGCTGCGTCTCATCATGGTGGATAGTATCATAGTGGGAATGTGTACTAGAGGGAAAGATCCTATGGAGAGACAGAAAACCAGAGAAGATTTAGACTTGCCCTTTTTAAACAATCCACTCTTTCAGAAATTAACTCACTCTGTGAGACTAGCCATAATCCCTTCCAAGGGTGATGCCCCCAATGATTTAACCGCCTTTCATTAGGCTCTACCTCTTAAAGATTCCACCACCTCTTCACATTGCCACACCAAGGACAGAGCTTCCAGTGGTGAACCTCTGGGGAACAAACCACATTCAGATCAAATTGGTATAATTAGAATCAACCAACAAATTAATTGACCAACTTTTTTCATGTTCTTGGTGCTATCATATAGGTATATTTTTTGAGGATAATAATTTGACCGTTTGCTCTATAACAACAATCTCTTTCCTTTCAAATAACACAGATATGTTTCCCTAAATTGAATTGTCAACCTTAATGATCAGACTGCTTCTCCTTTTATTTAATTGTATCAAAATGGATTTTCAGAGTATAAGACTTTTATATAGAAAGATACTAAATGGAACTATTATATAAGAAAGAAGCTTAAATCTTGTCCTGTGTGACTTCCATAAAGTCTGCTTGATTTTAGGTTGTTCCCTGTCATTAGTATTTATTGTCTTTGAGAAAATGTGGTAAGGAAAAAACCGATCAAGAAGCGTCTCACTTTTACCAGTTAGCTTTCTCAAATTGTGCTTAGACTGTTAAATTTTGTATTAAAAAGTGGTGTCTTCTAATAAAAAAAAAAAACTATAAGTAAATAGCAGAAAGATCAGTAGAGCAGGGGGAAGGGAACAGGGAGAGGGAGGATGGGAAGGGTAGGGGAAGATCTGGGGATGAATTAGAACAAATTATATTCCATGCTTTTATAATAAAGTGGTGTCTTCATGGATCTTGACTGGTAGGATCAAGGAGTTTCAAGGAGCCTTTCAGGGGCTGTTACAGGGCACAGGGACAATGGGTAGGTGAGGGGCGAGATTCAGCTTCCAGTTTAGGGCTTCTTTCTGGTGGGCCCCCTGCAATGTGAGCATGTGTGCTGTTCTGGATTTCACATCCTGGGTTTCCAAGTAAGATTTTATTGGAACAAAGATTTCTTGGCTGAGACAAATTTGTTACAACTGGACTATGTGTTTCTAAATGTCTGATTCCCTTGGCTTTCTGAATTTGGTTTATGTCATGGCAGCCCCTAATTGTCTGTAGCTACTGTTGTGCCTTTGTACTGAAAAAGCACAGTGAGACTTTGGTCTTGTTTACTGTATAATTTTGGTGCTTGTGGTGGGAGAGAGCCAAGTGAGCAGTTAGATATTCAGAGAAAGAAATATAGATTGGAAATTATCTGTGTAGAGACTCAGCTCAAGTCCTGTATTTTCCTGGAAGGTGTTAATAGAGAGAGATGAAGACAGGTCCAAGACAAAATCTGGACTGTTGGTCCAGATACTCTTCTCTGTACTCACGTGAACCTGACACACATTTTGTCCAATGAAGTTCTGTTTTCATGTTTTAATTTTATATATTTTTTACCACATGCATCTGCATAACTGTCAAAAGAGTGTTTATGTGTGTGGTCAAGGTGGAGGGTAGCCAGGTGGAGTCAGAGCAGAGAGCTAGGACATTTCTCCTTTCTTTGAAAACCCTCTGTCCTACACACATTTGTTGGGCCCCTTCTGTCTGTTATATTGAAATGCAGAACAAGAGGATAAACTTGAATGATTACTTTATGGGTTTGCCATTCAGCCACTGTGGTACTCTTTAACATAAAAATGTTTTGTTAAGAAATATTGTGGCTGGTCTTGGTGGCGCATGCTTAAATCCCAGCCATTCAGGAGGCTGAGGCAGGAGGATCGAAAGTTTGAAGCCAGCCTGGGCAACTTAGTGAGACCCTGTCTCTAAATAAAAAAATTAAAAGGACTGAAGGTGTAACTTGGTGGTAGAGCACTTTTGGGTTCCATCCCCAGTATATAGTTTCCTAACTTTCAAAATACAGACATCACCCCCAGGTTTTATTTCTCCCTTGTGGAACTAGAATGTTGTCTGCTGGTTTCCGGTTATGACCCCACAAGGTCCCAGGGCTAAGTCCTGGTTCCACATGAATCTGTGCTTCATTGACCCATAACCCACCCTCAATGCTGGCCAGCTATCTGGCAAATTTAGTTACAAGGATCACTAGGCAACAGTATATTAACTAAATTTAAAAACTCATAAACACTCTTAGAAAAAGCTAGAGTGCCCAGGTAAATAAATAAATGCTCATAAACATGACACTTGTTAAAAGTATTTTGCTTATTAGAGTGTTCCAATGATAAAGGGATTGATCGTTGTGTCAAAGATAAAGACCTACACATTTGTTGTTTTCTTTTACTTCTTTAGGTTGGCTTCCTTATCTTCAAAATTAATAAAATTTAGTGAACTGTAAATTCTAATTTTATTAGAGATGAAGGTGTTATTAAAATTTCATATGAGGCTGACACAGGAGGATTGCAGGATTGCAAGTTCAAGGCCAGCCGGGGCAACACAGTGAGATCCTGTCTCAAAAAAAAAAAGGGTGGTGGTGGTGGTGGTGGTGGTGGTGGTGGTGGTGGTGGTACTGGTGGCCTGGGATCTAGTTCCATGGCAAAAAATGCTTGCCTAGCATATGCAAGGGTTTGATTTCCAGTACTGAAAACAAAATTCAAACAATGCTAAGGAGCTAATGCTCTCAGAATCTTCTTGTAATAGTCTGCTTTCTTTATAAATTCTTGCATGGTAGAATAGCTAATTGACTACAAATGCAGGCTATGTTATGGTGAAGTTTCAATTAAGTTTTTAATAGTTTTAAGCAGAAGCTGCAGAAGAGACATTTGAATTAAATGAAACACAATTAATTACCTTTAAAGTCTCTAATAGAAATGCTGTGATTAAACAATGTTAAAATAACTCATTGAGTTTACCTCTTCACCAGGCCGGTGTTTATGGTGTGTCACCACATGCTAGGTGCTATGCTAGGTGCTGTGCCAATGCTGAAGCCCTGCAGACAATAGATGGGCTCTTTACTCAGAGGTTTTCCACCTCCCAGAGAGGGCAGGTGTGTGTACAGAGAATCACAGCACTGCGAGAAGTCCTGTACGTGATCACCTGCCATGGAGGTCAGAGCCAGAAGCACCTCAGGCTGCCTAGGTTGATCAGGCCGCTAAAGAAGTGGAGAGATTCCTGAGGTGAGCATTCCAGGCAATAGGAGCGATGTGTACAGGTACGCTGAGGTGGAGAAGTACACTGGGGTTGAAAGCACCTCAGGTTCTTCACAGTGGTGCTCCCCCCTGACAGGCAGGGGACATAGTTCAGGTGCTAGATGACACCAGAGGATAGGCAGGAGCTGGAGCTTTTAGGATCTTGTGTGTTACACTAAGGACTTTCAATTTTGCTTTGGCAGCTTTTAAACAGCAAGAGTTGCTGTGGGAGTTTTGTGATTAAATTAGCTGTTTTTCAAACAGATAACTCTAAAGGAACTTTGAAGAAAGGCCCTAGAAGGGGATGAACTAAGGGTCTGTTGACAGAGTGCAGGTAGGAAATAAAGTTAGTGCCTCCAGGCAAGACTTTTATTTATAGTTATATTCTTGATGCCTGGTATTCTGCAAGGGATATCTGATAGGCAGTTTGATATTCTGGGCAAGAAATCCAAAATTTGAACATCATCTGCTAATAGAATCAGTTGAAATCACATGTCTGCATATAATTACCTGGGGAAAAGTGAAAGAAAGGTATGAAGCAGGTTAAAGAATTAAGGAGAATAACCAGGTTTTTCTCATGCTGTACCCAGGGTATGTCTTGGTACTATGGTTTGGATAAGAGGTGTCCCCTGCAAAGCTCATGTGTTAGAAAATGCAGGAACATTCAGAGGTGAAATGATCAGATTAGCAAAGCTATAACCCAATCAGTAGATTAATCCATTTTATGGATTAATAATTTGAATAGGCGATGAGTGGTAACTGTAGGCAGGTGAGGAGTGGCTGGAACAAGTAGGTCACTGAGGGTGTGCCCTTGGGATTATATTTTGTCTCTGGCTCCTCTTGTTGCTGTGAGCTGAGCAGCTTTCCTCCACCTACCCTTTCACCGTGATGCTCTGCCTCACCTTGGGCCCAGAGGAATGGAGTTGGCCATCCATGGAAAAAGTTGTTCTTGTCAGATATTTTGGTCACAGCAATGGAAATTGACACACTTGGTCATTGCACCTTTCTTTTTATACTCTGATTTTCTAGCAATGTGATGGCCTTTTTCACTGGACCAACTGTAAGGGCAGGGTCTGTGTCTTATTCACAGTGTTATTGCCACTGTGCACCTTCTGAGAATGCCATTTGTAGGTCTGTGTTTGTCTACGCTGTGAACAGTGCCCTCCTGAGTGGCACTTCAGCTGTTCCTGCTTAAGTGATCCCAGCAGCCATCATGGTACCTGCTAAGGTTTGGAGAGGGTTTTTCCACTCTGAAACTCATGTGGAAACTAAATCCCCACTATGAGATATAAAAGAGGTAGGACCACATGGGACCTTTAAAAAAGGCGATTAGGGCTTTGCCCTCAGGAACAGATTAATCCATTCATGCTATTAATTGATTAATGGATGAATGAGTTATCTCAAGAGTGGGTCTGCTCTAAAAGCCAGTTTAGCTAGACCTCTTGCATATTCTGTCTCTCCCATGCGATGCCCTGTGTGGCCCCAGGACTCTGCCAGCAAGAAGGCCATTACCAGATACAGCCCCTTGACTTTGGTCCAGGATCGTGAGCCAAAATAAATCTTTTCTTTATAACTTACCCAGTCTATAGTATTGTATTTTTAGTAACAGAAAACAGACTAAGACAGTGCCTGCTATATGCTAAGTGTTCAGCATGTTTATGGAATAAATGAATAAATGATACATCATAAATAATCAGAGGAAGAGAATCTAGCATAAGGAAGTAAGAATGAGCGGTCCACAGCACTCCCGTCATGGAGATGCAGGGAAGAACACTTCTGATAATGAGAGCGAGGTGAACTTGCCAAGTGCTACAGAAGGGTCAGTTAATGAAGGGTGACAGAGTAACCACAGGAAATGAGGAGTCATTGGTGATAATGTCAAAAACATCTTGAGTGGTGCCTGAGGGAGGCAGGAGGCAAATTCCATTCCACTGAGGTGGAAGGGAGGACCAGGGGTGGGGAAATGGTGTAGACAGGTCCTGAAGAGGCTGGTGGAGAGAAGAAAGAAATTGGTGACAGCCGGAAAGGGTGGTGAGGCTGGGCGGTGGGTGGGGAGGGTTCTCCTCTGCTCCTTTCTTCTCTTCTCTCCCTGCTTTTAAGAAGAGAGACACTTGGATAAATTTATAAGCTAAGGAGGACACAGGGAAAAGACTAGATTCAAGATGTAGAAAAGAGGGGATATTACTGGAGAAACTCAATACAAAAAAGGACGTCTTTTTTTTTTTTTTTTTTTTGAGGCTGGAAGACAAGAAATAAGAATGCAGGTGGATATGAATAAACTGGAGGGATAAACTGAAGGAAAAGAAATGGAGAAGAATCCCAAAGGCCTCAGTTCTGTCTGTAAAATAGTAACTAGTGTGTTTTGAACACTTTCAAAGTCCTATCAATCCTGTGAAGATGGGATTATTAGCAGAAATTAAAGTCAAAGCAACTGAAACACAGATTAAGCAACTTGCCTGAGGTTATACAGCTAGGGAGTGGCAGAACCAGGTCACAGAACCACTGACCATCTTGCTATGCTGCTGAAAATGACAAGTACACAGAGTGCTTAGGACTTCAGATAACCAATGTGCAAGCAGCAGGTACAACATATTGCTGCTGAGTCACACCCAGAGCTTATTTCTGTTGGAATTCATGATCTGCAAGGTCAGGAGGTTTCCTCTAGCAAAACTTGCCTTACCAGTTACAGGAGTGGAAATTTTGGGGTGTTTGGATTCATGTGGAATCAGGGATTGGTAGTTTGGGGTAGAGGTGCAGCGAGGGAGCAATTGAAGCGATGACTGATGAGCTGTCACCTCCAAGAAGAAAAACAAGAAAGCCAGATGACAGGGTTAGAGAAAAGGAGGTTGAAAGCCAGGTGCAATGAGTTAAAGAATTGGAGACTTGCAGAGGAGAGAAAGTTGGGCTTAGAGAGTGGTACTTCATTTTCACAACAACCCTAGGTTTCAGAAGTGAGGATTGGCAAGTGTTGTGATAAGTTGATGGTGTGGTTTGGGGATGACATGGCTGAAATGGGTTGCAGGTGACTTGATGGGCCATGAGATAGATCTCCACTGTGCTCTGCCTGCCATTGCAAGATAGTGCCTGGTGGCCCTAAGGCTGGTCTGAACTTTAGAAAACTCCAACTCAAGTGTGTATGGGTCCAGGGAAAGTTAGGTTAGCTGGTATCTGGCAGTCAGTAAAAAGTGCTTGATGGTCTTAATAAAACATTGTCGAAGAGCAGTTGGTGAGTTTTGCACTGTAATTTTTGAAAAAGAACTTGAAGTATGAACCAGCCAAACAAACAGATTTCACAGGTAACTGGATGCTTGAGACAGATCATCCTTGTTACTTGGGGAGGAAAAGACAGCATGATCAAATGAAATCTCCTCCTTTTCCTTCCTCCCTGCTCTCTTTTCTCCTGATTATGTGCAATATAACCCTCTTTAGGCAGAGAGAGAGGCAGCTGAAGACCATCAGGCCTCCAGATGTGGAGCTTTGTTATGACTTGAGGGGCTCGGGGTCATGGGAGATGAGCCGGAAGCTTGGGTGCAACTGAGTGTGGTGTCCCCTGCTTCTATAGTTAGCCATGCGATGGGAAACCAGCAAATGTGCTGACCCGTACAGCTGCACATGCCATCATCTCCTCTCCTCTGCCCGCGTAGGATTCCAGGAAATTGGAATTAGACCCGACAATCAGCTTAGAAAACCCGGTGTGGGAAGATACAGAGCTACCAAGGAGGGAGAGCGTATGTGTCCCAGGTCTGATGCATAAGTGGCACGAGTGGAAAATGCATCAGTTAGAATATTTGGGATGTCCAAAACAGACCCCTGACCTTGGACTGGCTGCCATAGTAAGTAAGGAAAGTATTTCTGGATATAATAGAAAGTCCAGAAGCAGGATGACTGGACTTTAGCTTTGCTTTTTTGTGATCTCTTGACCTGGTCCCTGCCATTTGTTGATTGGTTTCTCAGCCTGATCCCCCTCGTAGTCCCAAGACGGCTCCCACAGTGTGAAGGGTCACACTGAGCTAGGAGACGTAGAGTGGATGGGGAGAGGCCATTGCTTTATGTCTCCTCTGCAGTGAGGAAGCCTTTCCTGGAAGCTTCCAGGAAGACGACTGTTCCTCAAATCATTGGTAAGAATTGAGCAATTGATCTTTCCTTAAATCAGCCCATTGCCTACAAGGGGACCAAGATTACCTTTTTTTTGTTTTTAATTTTATATTTTTATTTTGGGGGGTATCAGGGATTGAACTCAGGGGCACTCAACCACTGAGCCACATCCCTAGCCCCGTTTTTAATTTTTTTAATTTTTATTTTTTAGAGACAGGGTCTCACTGAGTTGCTTAGTGCCTCGCTGCTGCTGAGGCTGGCTCTGAACTTGCAATCCTCCTGCTTCAGCCTCCCCAGCTGCTGGGATTACAGGCATGTACCACGGCACCCAGCTCCATAATTCTTTATCAATCATTTTGAGTGGACGGGATGTTGCGGATCAACTACAAAGTCCGTGATAGAGGGGGTGAGAGGACATTATTATGACATTCAAGCAGCCTTGTGGAGGGTAATAAGCCTCAGATAGCAGACAATTCCCAGCTTCAGCATTTGTGAGCCACATGAACTTGGATAAATTCCCAGCTTCTGTGACCCTCAGTTTTCTCTTCTGGGATTGTTGCAGAAATTGAAAGTGCTTTATATAAATTCTAAGTGACTATACAAATGTGAATTATTCCTTTAACGACAACAACAACAATAGTAATCATAGCAACACCACTTCCACTTCCTGAGCACTTAGATGTTGTAGGCACTTGGCTACAAGCTTACCTGTAAGCTCTTCATTACTCACTCAGCCATGACCATACTTATGATTCTCTGCTAAATGCTTTATTTCCTATCTCAGTTAAGCTGCGACAGGGATCACTAGGGTAGGGTAGGAGCAGAGAACAGGTGTGAGCTTAGTTTCATCCAGGGGTTCTGTTTTCTTGCCTTATGTGACAGCATAGTGGCATTTGGGCATGTGACCTCAGACAGTTGCTCTTTTTTTCAGCTTCTGATTGTCTCGTTCACCAGTTCAGGGCTTGCTACACAGGGATTTACAAAACTTAAGTGTGTGTTTGCTTTTAAATCACTGAATGCTTTTCTTGCCCCAGTTTTTTGTGTTCTCAAATATGAGATTTTTGCATTTTTCTGCTTTTGAAATAGAAGAAGGATTTTCAAATGCTTATTAATTTCTTGTCTCATTTGAAACTCATGAAGAAGTCAAACCTGAATTTTTATTGTATTGAGGCATCATGACCATGGGACCCACCAGTGAGGTATAAAGTTTGGAATTAGGGGACATAATTTTTTTGATGTTGTAAATTGTCTTGTTTCAAACATCCTTGTGACATGAGCTTCTTCCATATTTTGGTTCATAATTTTATGGTAGCGTCCCTGAAGGAGAACACCTAGATTGCCTGATTCGTCCATGGAAGCTTTTTAAATAGTAAAAAGAACACACTCATAGTGTTAGTTTGGGATTATGCATTTTGTCTTTCCATGATATTTTATACAACTGGGATCATAAAGTATTCCCAGAAAATTTGAATTGTTTTCATATTATATAACCTATTTTTCCCCAGAGGTCCCTTATAACTATAATAAAAATAGCCCTTTTATGGCTTAGTCTGTACTAGATTTTGAAGAGACCCAGCGCATATCAACTCCTCCCCCTTAATCCATCAAACTAAATTTGTGTGTCTTAATTCTTCCTCCCTTTGTGTGAGTTACTTCTTACAAGGCTTCTGATCTGCACATAGACTCCCTGTAGGCCTATCACTGACACATCTGCTTTCCATTCACAGTTCTGGCCCTCACACCAGGACCCCTGCTACACTCTTAAGCAATTTGTGAGTAAATTGGTAGGAAACATGACATGGGAGATACTGGGGTTTTGCTGACACAGTATGAATGTAGGATATTTGTTTTAGAGTTGTGCTGGAGATGAAAAGATTTTCATTCATATGACTTGAGGCCCCAAGGGAATTCTTTAGACAATTCCTAAAATACCAATTCTTTCTATACTTGCCCTACCAAGATATACTGATGATGAAGCTATTGGCAATAGAAAATCAGAGGAATGAACTACCATTATTCTTAAATAGATTTTTTAAAAAATTACAGTTGTGACCATAATATATACAAAGTAACACCTATTAATATTTTAATCACCTTATATGTTAGGTAGGATAATAGAAAAAAGGAAATGAATAGGACCACTCCTGCCCAGGAGGGGCCCAGCCACAGGGGCCACAAAGCAAGACCAGCGGTCTGGGGGAAGGTGGCAGCAACTGTGTCATTTGAGGGAGGGCCCCCAAGTAGCCCTGTGATGTGTAAGCCCAAATTAGAGATCCAGGAGGTCCTCATGTAGGGTCACACAGCATATCAATGGGAAAGCCTGGATTTCAATCTTCCTAGGCATACATTGCAAACTCTTAATTTGCTTTTTTTCTTGGTTTCTTTTTTCGAGATTTGAATTTTTAAAATTACCTCTAAGAAATTCCAGGCTTTAGAGAAGAAAATAAGAGTATTTTGCTTCCCCTACTTTAACTGAGAACAGTTCAGTGGGTGTGCCACCAGGAAATTGTCTCTGCCTGTTCAAATCACCTAAGGAAGCCAGCTGTGCCAGCTTGCAGCCAGGCAGAACAGCTACTGGGGGCAGGAGTGCCTTGTCCTCTGTGGCACCTACCTGGATGAGACTTGTGGCATGCCAGCTCTGGGGACCAGGGAACTCCCAAGTTTAGCAGGAGCAGCAAGGAGCCTGTGTGGCCTGACAGCCCACCCTTTTGGCAGAGGAGAGCTATTTGTACCCTCTGGCTTTCTGCCTTCACTGCTGTGACTTCCCATGCAGAGAACAGGGCCCCTCAGCAGTGGAGAGGTCATGGGGAGGCCCATCATCTTTTCTTAAATGTCTTCCCTTGTTGGTGCCCAGCTACTTTGCACAAAAGGAGTGAAGATACCCTAATTCTGCAGGTAACTTGTTTGCGTGACTTTGGGCAGATTGCTTCAAGGTTAGAAGTCTAGTCTGTTTTCTGTCTAAGGTACTTTTTTTTTTCTTTCTCATTTTAATGTTTCTGAAATAAGATATGATTGGCATTGGTGTGTATCAATAGAGTAGTGTTTCTTAATTTTTCTTTTTTATTGAAAAGTAGTTAAGTCAGTGGAGTAACTTACAATTTAGGTTATTTCAGGACTGTGGGAATATGACAGTTGGTCCATTAAGGAGTCATTTGAACAATGGCCACAGCCCGACAAACTGCTCAGTGAACTGTGAAGTGCTGTATAAATACAAAGGGTCAGAAAGCTGCCAGCCGGGAAGTCACTTCTCAGAGGTGCCCAGACAGGAACTTCTTGACTTTAAAACAAATGACAGTCTTCTAGTCAATGAAGTTGGTATTCTATATTGTAAGAATGTACATTTCTATTTTGCCCTCCACTCTATAAAAGTCAGCCATTTTCCTTTTGAACTAAACAAACAAACAAACATGTCTCCTAAGCATCTGAATTTTTCTTGGACCACTTCCTTACCATGGATTTACTGGATTCCTGGCCTTTGCTGGAAGTATCAAGATGGCCACAAAACTCTTGTTAACTTAATCAGAATATTAATCCAAAAAGAGGTGTTGTAATTCAAATTGAAAACTAGAATGCCATTGAGTGCCTACAATAGGCCAGGCATATTAAAAAGCAATTTCTCAGACACTGCACTCTGTTCTGGTCCAGATGGAGTTCACTGTAGGCAGAGCAAAGAAAGAAACCCAGGCACTGAGCCTGGGTTTTCACTTTTCAGTTAATTCTACCAATTTGCCCTAATAATAGGGGACTCAATTAGATCCAAACAGTGTGCCTTTTTTGCCTGACAGGAAACTAGGTAAAAATAGGGTGTGAATCAAATAACCTATGGAAGCAAGATCACAGAGTGAATATTTACATTTTGCAAAAAATCTGTTATGTGAGCATCCAAGTGCAAGTTAATGGTCTGTTACAGCACTGAAAGCAGGAGATGAAGTCAAACATCCTTGGGGGCTCAAGTGTGAAGTAGCTGAGCTATTGCATGATGCGGGAGGGGTGCTGGACTGTAGCCACATGGGGAGGATTGACCCATTATTTCACCTTTCAGCAGATACATTTTTAAAAGTTATTCAGATTTTATTTCATTTCCTCCAGTTTTGGTAAATTGCATATTTCAAGAATTGTCTGTGTTATCTAGGTTT
Source organism: Tamias sibiricus (assembly GCA_025594165.1). Taxonomy (NCBI): domain Eukaryota; kingdom Metazoa; phylum Chordata; class Mammalia; order Rodentia; family Sciuridae; genus Tamias; species Tamias sibiricus. The sequence continues at coordinate 133,341,810 of CM046663.1, read as the reverse complement.
TCACATTTATTGGCATAAAATAGTTTGTAAATTGTTTCATTTTTTAAAAAAAAATTTGTTCTAATTAGTTATACATGACAGCAGAATGCATTTTGGCACATCATACTAAATGAAGTATAACTTCTCATTCTTCTGGTTCTACATGATGTAGAATCACACCAGTCTGTAGTCATATATGCACAAAGGGTAATAATGTCCGATTCATTCTACTATCTTTCCTATGCCCATACCCCCACCCCTCCCTACACTCCCCTCTGCCTAATCCAAAGTACCTCTCTTTTCCCCTAGCCTCCTCCTTTATTGTGAATTAGCATCCACATATCAGAGAAAACATTCAGCCTTTGGTTTTTGGGGATCAGCTTATTTCGCTTAGCATGATATTCTCCAGCTCCAACACACACTTCACAGAAGATACTTTTGTACTTTCTTGGTGCTAGGAGTTCATCAGTGATCAAAATTCACTAAAATCCCTGTCCCGGAGTTCATAATCTAATCTGCTGCTGCCTTAGAAAACAAGTAAACTAGAATTATCCTTATTATATTAGAATAATTATATTTAACCTATTTGTAGGTAAAAGTAAATATATCAGACACACTGGTGTGTTCCTGATCTGTGAATAAATTGCACAGATTTCAGTTTTGTTGGTGTTGAGATCTTTTCCACACAGAGAATATTTCTAGATAAGTGATTTCTGGATAAACAAGATTACTATCATTATAAGAAGAGGTAGTTTATTTTTGGAAATATACTTGGTCTTCAAGGCAGCACCTGGTTTATTCTAGTTCTGCTGTTCAATGGAAAATAAAAACTCTGTTGTGAAAAATCCCATTTCTCCATCATGGTACTGATTGTGTGACTTAGTGTGGTCAGCTCAGGATGGCCTAGTGTGGTGTAGAGGGTGCAGGCAGTGGATTCCCTGTGGGGGTTGGGTGGGGGCTGGTGAGCATGACCCAGCCCCCAGCTTCCCAGGAGGCTTCGCTCAGGAAGTGCTCCTCAGGCCTGGTTTTCCAGTGAGCTGCTCCAGCAGGGCTTTGTGCAACGTGACTCTGATGAGATCACTACAATAACAAGCCTGAGAGCTGGACCTTGGAAACCATATGCCTTTTCTTTGAGCTTCTTGTGGGAAAACAGGGTAAGAACCATTGGCAGCTGCACTTATCTTCCGTTTCAACAAACGGAACTTCTGCTATGTCTGCAGAGGAAGGCAAAATTGATCACTGGTGTGAGAGAAAGAGCAGGTGGCTGGCAAGGACTGGAGCTTTCTGGTACGGACTCTTTTTCCACCCTCCCAAGCTAATTAGAGGATATTAAGGAGATGAATGCTTGTGGCATGGGTTTTTGTTTCAGGACCTTCTTCAAATGTGTACCTGGAGCTCACTAATTTTGGCAAATCAACATCCCTGATTTGAGGGACTTTCCATTGGAGAGGCTTGAGAGTTCTAACAGTCCTGAGTGGTCTTGGGGAAATCTCTCTTCACTGACCAAGTGCACACATGGAGGAAAGGCACCTGAGCCCCCACTGAGAAGGCAGCCACCCTTCAGCTAGGAGGAAAGCCCTCACCAGGACCTCCCTTTGCTAGTACCCGAATCTCAAATCTCCAGTTTCCAGAACTGTCACAGGGTAAAAGTCTGTTGTTTAAGCCATCAGCCTGTGGTATTTTGGTATAGCAGCGTGAACTGATTATGAGAGGCATAGCACTCCTCTTCTTAAGGTAGTACCTGGTTGGGTTGATGGTATTGTTTCTTTGTCTTTGATGATGCTCTCCTGGACCTCTTTTTACTTTTCTGACAATACTTTCTAAATTTCCTTGAAGTCTTCTATTTTCCTAAAAGAGAAGTCTTCCTTCTTTGACATCAACTCTCAGGGCAACATATTATTCAAATAGTGGTCCCTAGACCAGCACAGGCCTCACTCGTGAGTCTGTCAGAAGTATGAATTTCCAGCTTCATCCAAACTTGCTGAATCTGAATAAGTTCATAGACGTCTGAGACGGCCTACTCTTTTAGGATTTCTGTGGTCAACTGTTTGCCCCCGCATCCAAGTATTTATTTGATGTCTTAGTCCGTTTTATGTTGCTATAACAAAATAGCCGAGACTGGGCGATTATAAAGGAAAATGTTTATTTGCCTCATGATTCTAGGGCTAGAAAGGCCAAACAGCATTGCACTAGGATCTGATTCGCACACCTCTGGCTATGTTACAACATCAGAGAGAAGTGGAAGGGGAAGCAGGGGTGTGCAAAAGAAGCCAAGCCTATGGGGTGGCCTTGACTTATAACAACCTGCCTTCTTGGTAACTGATCCAGTCCCATAAGACTAATTCATGACATGAGCACTAATCCCTTCCAAGGTGTTGCCTCTATCTTCCACTAAGCACCACCTCTTAAAGCATCATCTTCTAGCACCATCACATTGAAGACCCAGCTCCAGCACATGAACCGTTTAGGGGACAAACCATGTTAAAACTATAGCATCTGGACACCAGATCTCTCTCCTGAGCTCTAGTTCAATTTATCCAATAGAGCCTTTGGACTCTCTACTTAGAGGTTTCTCATGGGGATATCACACTTAACCAGTACTGAGTCTGTCTTTGTCTGTTTCCGGTTACTAATAACACAACACTACACTCTGGGTAAGTTATAAGGAAAGGAGTAATATTTTGGCTGATGGTTCTGGTGCAAGGTCAAAGAAATGTAGCTATTGGTGGCCTTGCTGGCACAGTCCTGAGGCAGTGAAGGGCATCATATGGCAAAAGACAGGGATTGCACATGCGTGTTCTGTCCCCCCTCTCTCTCTAATAAAGCCACCATTCAGTCATGGGGGTTGTACCCTGATGACTTACCTAATCCTAAATGTCCCCCAAAGGCCCCCACTTCTAAACAGCATAGTCAGATTAAGTTCCCACCCACTTAATACCTCACAATGGCCATTATATTTTAACATGAGTTTCAGAGGGGACAAATCATATTCCAGCCAATCGGAATCTGCGTTTCCCAAATATGCTTTTCCTCTGTTGGTTAACCAACAAAAGACAGGCCATCTTTGAAAACTTCCTTTAGAATTCCCAATTGACCACATATTCCTGCATTGAACAGTTTCTGTGGTGCTCGTCAGAGCTAATAGCTGGTGTGGTCTGGCCAGCCTGTTGTGCAGCAGGCCTGGCTGAGTGCTCAGGCCTCTGTCAACCTCTTGTTAATTACTTTGAATATTACCCATTGAGTCATGTTAGATTAGGAACACATCTAACTTTTCCTCCTCCACAGTAAGTTTCAAAGTGCACCAGCATTTTATAAATGTTTAATATTCAGTATTAATCATTATGTGTGTTGTTAATTATTAATACATTCCAAATACTAGTGGTTAATAAATATTTTTTAGTGGTGAGGAAATATGGTATTCTCTGATTCAGTGTCAGATTTTCAGAACATTTGTGAATGAGCATAGTGAGTCCAAAGGAAGGACTATCAGGAATGTAGTGTGACCTGATATGTCACACGATTAAATTTTGGGGAGAGAGAAGTCAGAGGAAACCTAGTTGTCCAACAATAGAGGGGTGGTGAAATCAATTATGGTATACTCATACAATCAAATACTATGCAGCTATTAAAATGATCAGACAGTAAAACCATTAATGGAAATACATCTAAGTATCATATTAAATGAGAAGAGCAAATTATGGATAGTACGATCAGATTTTTTTTATTGTAGTAAAATGTAGATTTCAAAATTTCCCATTTTAACCTTTTTTTGGTATTGGGGATTGAACCCAGGGGCACTTCACCACTGAGCCACATCCTCCTGCCTCAGCCTCCTGAGCCGCTGGGATCACAGGCATGCACTACCATGCCCAGCCCATTTCAACCATTTTTAAGTGTACAATTCTGTGCCCTTAAGTACTGAATAGGAAAAAAAAAAAAGTGTATTCCTCTATAGTCTACCCCTAATACTTCACTGACAATGCCAGACGTGTGAAGTTCTCTTTCCACACCAAGCCATTCTCCAATTCTCGTGTACACTGACTGGGTGTCCTACAATTTAACTCAGTTCTGACACTATCTACTTGGAGATATCTGCAGGCTAAGGGTCCAGTCCACAGACTCCCACACTTCAGAGGCTCATAGCAAGTCTATGTTGTCACTTATACTTTGACCTGATTGGCTATAAATCAGAGGTCCCCTACCCCCACCTGTGAGTTCAGTCTGATGCTAGAAAAGCCCACAGAACTCAGGAAAAGTTTCTTTATTATATAGCCAATTTACTGCAAGGGATATATTAAAGGATACACAGCCTCTGAAGAGATACATAGAGTGAGGTTGGAGGGTCCCAAGTGCTGAAGCTTTTCTCTCATGCAGTTTTGGGGTTGCATCACCTCCTGGCCTATGGCTGTATTCTTGCACCACCAACCTGGAAGCTCTCTGAACCCTGTGCTTTTAAGTTTTTTATGAAGGCATAATTACTTAGGCATGATTGATTAAATCATTTCCCATTGGTGATTAAGTCAGTCTTTAGAGTCTTTCCCTTCTTGGGAGGTTAGGGGTGGAGTACTACCTCAAGTTCCAACCCTCTTAAACACCCTCCTGGCAAACAGCTCCCATTCTAAGGGTCTCCAGGAGCCCCTAGCTATCAGTCATCTCATTTGCATGCAAAAAGATACTGATTGTTTTCAAGAGCTTAGGTTTTCTTAAAATTCCAAGGGGTTGAGAAGCAGTGTGCCAGAAAACCAGGGCAGAGATGATGTATATTTTTCTTAATATGTCACATTACATTCACATTGTTGTGCATCAGCATCCATCTCTAGGTCCTTGTCATCTTCCTAGACTGAAACTCTGTACCCACCAAACTCTTAACTCCATATTCTCCTTTTCTCCAGCCCTGGCCACCACCATTTCACTTTCTGCCTGTATGGATTTGACTATTCTAGAAACTTCATGTAACTGGATTCATGCAATGGTTGTCTTTTTGTGGCTAGCTTTCTCTCACTTCACTTATTTGTAGCATGTGTCTGATTTTCCTTCCTTTCTAAGGCTGCATAAGATTCCATTTTGTGTATGTAACACATTTTGTTCATCCGCCAATGCAAGTTTGTATTCTTCAACTTTTTGGCCATCATAAATAATGCTGCTGTGAACTTAGGTGTACAAATAACTGAGTCTATACTTTCGATCATTTTGGATGTATATTTGAAAGTGGAATTGCTGGATCATATGACAATTCTATTCTTTAATATTCTGAGTAACTTCCATACTGTTTTCCATAGAGGCTGCACCATTTAACAATCTCACCAGCAATAAACAAAATTTCCAATTTCTCCGCATCCTTGCCAACACCTATTTTATTTTTATAGTGGCCATTGTAATGCATATGAAGTCACATTTTTATTTTCAAAAGTTGTAATTTAATGCTTCAGGCCCTCAGTTCATTTCCCAGTGCTGCAAACATATATCTTCCAAATAAATTATTTCTTCCAAATAAAAATAGTTCTTGTTTGGGCCAAAGGATGCAGATGATTTTAATTGTCCTTTTGCTCTATTTTCTCCTTTTTCTGCAGTTAGTACATATCATATGCATAATGAAAAGTGTTTGAGACTCAGAATCAAGCTGCATCACATCTGAGGGTGATAGCAACGCCCATGGCTCTGAAAGTGCAGCCTTATACATCTTGATTTGGGACTTAACATCTCTCCATCACCTTCTACATGTTGAGACCATCCTCGGATGCACCAGCCCTCGAGGCCAGGTGCCACACTTTCCTGTGCCAAGTGAGGCAGAAAGAGTTCCTTGGCAGTAGTTTAGACTATGGAAACATGATAGTCAGGCCCCAGCATGTGTCTTTCTTGCTCATCTTCCTCTCCACACGTATTTTTAGTGCAAAGAAATCTCCTTTGGGTTTGTTCATTCACCAAGGTTTTGGCTGGTCCCCTCAATTAATTTCAACTGGAAGGGTAGGGCACGTCCTGCCTGTTCTGTGAAACTGTATATTTTGCAATTTCCCAAAGAGTTTAAGGGTCCTAACAAGTGTTTATCTCAGCTTACAAGGTAGTCAAGATTTCCCATGTACCAATTTGAAAAAAGGTGGGAGAAATCTTTTCATGGAGCTCATTACTACCTTTGTGAAAATAAGAAGTATGTAGTTTATAATAATATAATTTATTCTTTTCTCTCTTCAGTTACTATATTTGATTATGTGCAGGCTCAGAGTGGGGGTTAGAAAGTATTTTCACTTTTTAGTGTTTTTTAGAGAGCTTGATGAACCAGGGGACAACAGGTGATAAGGAAAGACACATTTGTTAAGGGCTTTTTAAAAAAAAAAAAACAAAAAAACAAAAAAAAAAAACAACAACTAATTCCACAAGATTGACTGCTCCAGTCAATTATCAGTGACTTTTTATGGGGACATATTTCTTTTGTTCTTTGCTTTGTTTTGACATGATGATTCTGGCTGCCTAGTTCGAAGGCCAAGTATTTGAAGCAGAAGAAAAGAAACTGTTAGAGCTGCCTGCACTTGAGCTGTTAGGATCCTGCTGAGTTTGTACACATACAGGACAGAGAGGGGAGGTGAGAAGATTAAATTGGGGACCCTTAGTGCTGGAAGGAGTTGAAGCTGAGAATAAATTGTGCATGGTGAGGCACAAGAGTAATTCCATCTCCTCATCACTGGACATCTGAACAAGGCCACAGTTTCTTTCCCTCAACATTTCTTCCCTGTGTTCAGATTTCTCGCCGACTTCTCAAAGGAGAAAAGGTCCAGCCCTTTGGGTTTGGCTTTCTGTCACCTTCCTCCCTAGCTTCCAGTCTTCTGGAATGGAGGCTCATCTTCCTCCATATCCTCTTCTCAGGCTCCTGGTTCCTTTCCCTCAGAGTAGCCCCAGCTAACACAAGCCCTAGTGGTCCAAATTTGGATGGGGACAATTGCAGACTCTACCCACAGCATCTTTCTTCCCCTGTCTCTTCTCAATCTCATTGTGAACTTGTCTTCCCCAATTACAGTGGGTCCCTAATTTGTGACCATGATCAACTTAAGATTTTCAGCTTCACGGTAATATGACAGCCATATGCATTCAGAAGAAATTTTGATCTTTTCCTGGGCTAGCAACGTTGGTTTGATACTCTTGTGATGCTAGGCAGCAAGCCACAGCTCTGAGTTGGTCATGTGATCACCAGAGGGGACAACTCCTGCTCCCCAGTGTATTGTGTTGCCTGTGTTTTGTGGTTTTGCATCCCATCATGTTTGCAAAATGCCCATGTGTGTGTACACACACGCACTTCATTATTTTGAGCGCTTTGTTATAAAATAGGCTTTGCCTAACTGTAGGCTAATATAAGTGTTCTGAGCACATTCAAGTTAGGCTAGGCTAAGCAGCTATGATGTTTCATAGGTTAGGTGTATTATAAATGCATTTTTGTGTTGTGTGTGTGTGTTTGTGGTACTCTCCAGTGTGATACTCCCCAGTGAACCCAGGGGTGCTTTATCACTGAAGTACATCCCAGCCCTTCTAATTTCTTTTTTATTTTGAGACATAATCTTGCTAAGTTGCTGAGGCTGGTCTGGAACTTATGATCCTCCTGCCTCAACCTCCTGAATTGCTGGATTTACAAGCATGTGCCACTATGCCTGGATAAATGCATTTTTTGTTTATGGTCTTTTTTTTTTTTTTTCCTTCTTTCTTCTTTTCCTTTCCTTCCTTCTGTCCTTTTTCTTTTGGTTTTGTTGTGTTGGGGATAGAATCTGGGGTCTTGTGCATGCTAGGCAGGTGCTCTACTCCAACCCTATAATTTATGCTTTCAACTTTCTGTTGAATTTATCTGGATACATGTTGACTTGTGGTAAGTAGAGAAGCATCTATATTGTGAATATGCACACCTGTCTTTATCCACCTGGCCCAGGGTCTTTTTCAGGTCACTGCCTATGATGCACCTGTCTATGTCTCTTTGTTTAGATATATCTAGAAACACTTCCCCTACCATGTTCCATCTTTACTTGATTTTCCCTTTCCACTCTACTCCCACAGTGTGAAATCACTTCCTGTACTGCATCATGCTGTGTGTCCCCACAGAGAAGGCAAAGAGCTATTAAGAGAGAGGGCTTTGGCAAATAAATGGGATTTTGTGGGGACCTTTTATAATTCTGAGTGGGATTGGAATAGCAACTATGGATTAAATGGCATTACACTAATTGTGAGTTTTCTTTTTTATTCCAAAGTGAGTTGCCTCCTAATTTTTCCATTTTTTCCCCCAAATAAAACATGGCTACATTTAAATAGTGATATTAATCAAGGACCTCCCACTTTAGTACTGCATATTTAATGTAAAAGGAATGGCAGAATTTCTTGTGACATGAGAAATCCATCTTTCTGATATAATTTAATAAGATTTGTTATATGCAAAGGGAATATCACTTTATTTTCTTTAATTTCCATTAGTTTTCATGATGTGGGGTTGTTTTTTTTGAGAATATTTACTGGATAGAGATGAACTAAGTGCCTGTTTTGACAAAATACTTATCACCAAACAGAACCATCTGATCCTGATCTCAGACTGTAGTTTTGATAGTGAATAAAACACAGATTTCTTGCAAGCTTTGATGACTATTGTTGCTCATCTTTTCAATCTTTGGTGAAGAGATAAGAGAAAACAGACTGCTAACTTCTTTGGACAGATGGAGGCCTAGTTGATATTAAGTCAGGAAATTCCTGATCCTCTGCCAAGTTAATATTTATAAGAATCCTGTGGCCTCAGTCTGTGGCAATCAATATGATTTGGCAGCTGTAAACTTACATGCACAATCCTTATGGAAGGGCAATAACTTTAGCGACGCCTGGCACGCATGCAGGCAAGATGACTGTTTATTTGCTTCTCTAATCCTAAGAGATCAAGGCACTTGACACATTTTTGATAGCTCTCCAGTGTGTTGCTCTGAAATGCTGCATACTTCTAGGCAAGTTGCTGAGTTCTGCTCAGGAATATTATCCATTAGCTGGAGAGTGCAGGCAGAACTTTATTGGTATTTATTATTTATTATATATTATTATAATATTTATTATACCAATATTTCTCTGGGCCTCACCTTTGCCTGAATTCCAGCATCAAATGGTCACTGTGATATATATCACCCTATACTCCCCTAACTGAGACAAGGGATTTAGGCTGTTGTAAACCTGGGATCTATAAGAAGCCACCGTGTAGATAAATTAAAAGCAATATAGTAGTGTGGTGCAGTGGCACAGGCCTATAATGCCAGCTACTCTAAAGGCTAGGGCAGGTGGATCACAAGTCCAAAGTCAGTCTGGGATACATACTGAGACCCTGCTCAAAAAAAAAAAAATCAAAAGGCTGGGAATGTTGGTCAGCGGTAGAGCACTTGCCTAGCATGCATAAGGCCCCAAGTTATGTCCCTAGTACTGTAAAACAAACATACAAACGACACAGTAAAGATCACATTGTCTTCAATTCATTTTCAGTTTAAATAAACATTTATTGGGGCACTTTTATATGTTGTGCATGTTCTAGGTTCTGGGAATCCCATAACAAATAAGATTGGTGGGAGTCCCTCACTCATGGAGTTTACAAATTCATAGTGAGGATAAACAATGAACAAATTAATGAAACAAATAGAGACAAATGTACTATGAAATAAATAAAAAAGACTAATAGAGAGTTATTAAGGGATGGGGGTGACAGAGTCATTATCAAATTATTATGGTGGGGAAGTATATCTTAGAATAGATATGTGAGGTGAGACCTGAATGACTTGAAGGACCAAGCTTGGTGAACACAGGGTAAAGTATTCCAGGCAGGTAAAAGCAAGTGCAAAAGCCCTGAGACAGAAACAAGTTTAGCATTTTCTGAGAACAGAAAGGTCTGGGAAGTTTGTCCATTATGAGCAAGGGTAATTGTGGTAGCAGGTGAAAATTGAAGATGATAAATTCTTCATGGCATTATAGGCCATACTGAAGTCAGGTGTTTTCAGGTTAATGTGGAAATAAATAGAGGGTTTTAAGCAGTGGAGTGATGTGATCTGATGAATAGTGCTACCTTCTACCCAACTTCATATTTAAAAAGCCCTCCAAAACATGTCAGTGGACCTATTGTAAGTGGACCTATTGTAATATTATGGAAGGTGTTGGTCTACCTCACGTAGGTCTTCAATGAGGAGTTGAGGAGGTAATGCAGTGGTTAAGAGTTACTCCATCTGAATTCCAGCCTTCAGTGGAATTTGTAGGGAACCTGACCCAGCCCTCCAGGCAGGGTTTAAACATCTGTGTGACCTTGAGTGAGCCAGTGACTTCTGGCCTCTGTTTTCCTAATAAAAAAACAATGCATGTTTGAATTACTAATGTTGGGCACCCTTGGGCTTTTCCAGTTTGGGTTTTTCCAAGGGATGCCAGAACAAACATTCTCATACATGAGCTCAGGTGCACTGGTGTGTGCATTTCTGTTGCCACAGACTTAGGAGAGGCCATGCGGAATGCCTGTCTTTAACTATTTTACATGCTAAGAGTTTCCCAAGATAATTATATCAAGTTTCACTTCTGCTAATAGTGTATGAGAGTTCACTTGCCAACATTCTTGCCAACACTTCAAATTACCAATCTTTAATTTTTAAAAAATCAATCTGATGTGTGTATAGTGATATATCATTGTGAGTGTATATATTTAATTAATAGACTGTTTCTTAGAATAGTTTTAAGATTACAAAATAATCAAACCGAGGGCTGGGACTGTAGCTCAGTGGCAAAGCGTTTGCCTAGCTTGTGTGAAGCACTGGGTTCAATCCTTAGCACCATATAAAATAAAAAACAAAATAAAGGCATTCTGTCCATCTACAACTACAAAAAAAAAAAAAAAAATCAAACAAAATGCAGAGTTTCTACCTACTCTCTCTCTGGCCCCTCACAGTTTCCCTTAACATCTTGCAATGGTGTGATACATTAGTTACAACTGATGAACCAAAAATGATATGATACATTATTATTAACTAAAGCCCATAGTTTAGGTTGGGATGTATACTTCTGGTGCTTTTTGTTTGAATTTCTCTGATTACAAATGAAGTTAAGCATCTTTTCATATATTCATTGTGGACTGTCTGTTCAAGTCCTTTTTCTAATGGTTAAAAATGGTTAAGGGCCTTTCACCATTTGCTATGATAAGCCACCTGTTTGGGCCTGGTGCTTCACCTTCCCCCACCAGCACCACCTATATCTCCAAACACAGTATGTAGCATTTCCACAGGGTAAATACAGCATTAGCTTTCTTTCCAAGGGGAAGCCTGATTGTCTGAGGGGTCAGGAGCTTTTAAATACTTACCATCAACTTTATTTTTAACCATTTTTAAACTTTATTTTTTTCATATTGATTATTCTTGATAGGAACCCTTTGTTGGTAATATATATTGAAAGTATTTTCTTCCATTCTTGGTCTTACCTTTTTATTATTTTGATACTGACTTTTGATGGACACAAGTTACCAGTTTTAATGTAGTCAGATGTAACAATGTCTCCTTTATAGTTGGAGCTTTTTGAGCCCCATTTTAAAAATTCTTTCCCTACCTATAAATCATGAAGACACAGTAGTCCCCTTATCTTCAGGGAACACTTCCAAGATCCCAGTAGACATCTGAAACTGAACAGTACTGAAACTTATATATGCTGTTTTTTTTTTTTTCTATATATACATACTCAGGATAAAGTTTAATTTATCAGTTAGGCACAGTAAGAGTTCAACAATGATAACGAATAACAAAATAGAATAATTATAACTTTATACTGCAATAAAAGTTACATGAATGTGGTCTTTCTTTGTCTCAGTTGCCATGGGCCAGGTGGCACAGACAGGTTGGGTAGAGGTCTGACTCATGTCCTGCAAGTGGGGACAGAGAAAGACAGCATAAGGTTATATCATGCTACTCAAAATGGAAATTTGAAACTTGGGAATTGCTTATTTTCCGTTAATATTTTTGAGCCACAGTTGATGGGGGTAACCCAAACTGGCAAAACCAAAACAAGAATGTGGGCAAGGGGAGACTACTGAATTATCTTTTTCAAGTTTAATTATTTTTCCTTACATATTTGGTTGTATAATAAACCTGAAATCGACTTTTGTGTGAATGGTGTGAGATTGGGGGCTGTGGATTTTTACATTAGTTTTATTGAGCCCTCAGATGTGGGATATATTTTTATAGCATTTTCTCATCATTTATTTCCCCTTGTTATTCTTGTGTGTGGGACTCCTATTAATTGAAGGTTGGGTCTCCCAAATTAATATGTAAACATTTTTATTCTTAATATTCTATATCTTTGTGTTCTTATTTACTTTATAGGATATTTCTTTGACCTTATCTTCTAATCCTTCTATTATTATTATATTTCTAATTCCAAGGGCTCATTTTTGGTTCTCGAAATGTTTCTTTCTTTATAGCTTTCTATTCTTGTTTCATTGATGCATTATCTTTTCCTTTTCTCTTTGAAGATATTAACTATAGATTTTCTTTTTCTTGAGTTTTTTTCTCTCAGGACCTTATGTGTCCTCTCTTGCCCTGGATTGTCATTGTTTTCTCTGATTCATTTTTTTTCCTTCCTGAATCTACTATCCCATTTTAATCATAATAATTAATAATTACATGGCAATATATGGTTGTTCATTAGTCTCAGAATGAGACACTAAAGAGCGGCTTGGAAGGGAGGGCTTGAGTAACTTAAGTTGGCAAGTTTACACTGTAGAGTGGGTGGCCCTCCAGACAGCTCTTGGGTGTGGTTCCTGAGTAACACTCCCAAGCCTTAATACCTTTTCTCCTAGCCTGGTCAGTTTCTCCAAAGAAAAATAATTTTTTTTTTTTTTTGTCCAGAAACCAGGAAACTGGTTGCTAGTTTATTTGAATTCAAATAGGATCAGGGAATTTGGACAGGGCCTTTCACCATTTGCTATGATAAGCCACCTGTTTGGGTCTAGTGCTTCACCTTCCCCCACCAGCACCACCTGAATCTCCAAACACAGTATGTAGCATTTCCACAGAGTAAATACAGCATTAGCTTTCTTTCCGAAGGGAAGCTTAATTGTCTAAGGGGGCAGGAGCTTTTAAATGCTTACCATTGACTTTATTTTTAACCTTATCCCATTTTTACTGTCTTTAGAAATTCTTTATTCCTCCATTCCTGGGTCTTTCAGGGGGCTCTGCAAGTTGACTTACTTCTTACTTTTTCTGCTGGATTAGGTTTCAGTGTTCTGTGTTTTGCTAAGTCAGATACCATCTGTTCATTCACTTCCCAGCTTCCAAAATTTGGTTGACATCTTTTGTCTACTGTCAACTTCTCTCCTGTTCTTTTTATCCTTATGGCTTGTTTTCTTTTTATTCCATTACTATTGTGGCATTTAGGAAAGAGCAGAGATAAACACATGTGTTCAATCTGCTATATTAAATCGGAAGCTGAATGTATCACAAGTTATCTAAACAATTCCCTGCTAACAAAGAATTATGCCAATGTTTTGCAGTTACAAATGATGCCAATGCCCTCTTATACAAACATATCTAAACATTTGGGGGAGTGTTACTATCAAATTCCTAAATGTAGTAGCATTGAATCAGAAGTTAAGTACATTTAAAAGTTTTGATGGATACTACCAAATGTCACTCAAAAAAGTTGAATGAATTATGCTCTTACCAACAGCATGTATGAGTAGAACACATCTTTTTATTAATGAATAGCTACATGTCCTCAGTGATGCTGGGCCAATAGATTTCTTTGCTTGATTTAAAACACTTCCTCTGTTTTGTAAGCTCCGTAGGATGTTTTATTAGATAATTGAAAAACTTGATATTAAACATTACTGTATTACAGTCTTCCGGAAAAAAAATGTAGTGTGCAAGTGATTAAATTAGTTTGCCAACAAAAATAGAGCCAATATAATTACTTGGGTTTTCTGTATTTTTGCTGTGTTCTTCTGACTCATGGTCCTCCAATTTCATAGGTTGCTTTCAATTTCAAGTTTTACTAGAACTTTTAACATTAGAGGAACTGATGATTTTGTTATAGTCTGCTGTGACAAGATTACTTTGGGGGAACCCTTTGTTTGCTTTATGGTACAAACTCCTATTGTCAAGCTTCTAATATGGCTAATAGCCCATCTGATTAGTTGAGTGCAAAAAGAGATAAAAATGCATCTGTTCAGATCTGCGAAACATTGGTAGTGTAATTATGTGGAATGGAGAGTCAGCTGAGAAATGGGCAGAGCCAGGGACTGGGAGTTTGACAGCTCAGAGTCTGCATTCTGGCTCAGCCACATATTTTTGCTGAGCTTGGACAATCACAGAATTTCTGAGCTATATTTATAAGACAAAAATAATAATGTCATTAGCAATTAGTCAGGACTTAAAGGCGCAAGTGATAGAAATCAAACTCAGGGTGACAAAAAGCAAAAAGCCACTTCATTTATTCACTTAAAGAGAAACTCAAGGACTGTATTTAGATAGAACAAAGTCCAGATGCTTAAACAATTTCAGAATATGTATTTCTCTACTTCTCACTACTTTTCTTTCCTGGCTTGGCTTAATGAAGACAAAAATGGCCACCAGCAGTTCTGGGCTTGCCTTCTGTGACCTTGGAACCCCATGTGAAGAAGGTATTCCTTCCCAGTTCTTCCAGTAAATGTCCCAGGACTGAGTCTGATTGGTCCAGCTTGGTTCCTAATTATCTGAATGAGTCCTTGTATCTCTAATTGGTCAGGCCTCTTCAGGAGCATATAGATTCAAGGCACATAAAAAAAGAATGGGCAAATTCCCAAAGGAAAGCGGAGATGCTGTTGCTTAAAGGAAACAGGATGATACTGGTCAGACAAAGGCAAGAAATGAACATTAACCTTCTCTGCATTGCTCACTTCATTGTCCTGAACTTTAAATACAGTCATATTTGTGAATATAAACTTCATGGTTCTATATAACAAATGTAAGTTGTCCTTTTTATTTTATTTTATTGGATATTCACTTACAATTTAGTAATGCAACTTAACCAAGTAAATTATTTACAGTTAATTTTTGCAAATCCTTTTGGTCATGAAAGGTCATCCCAATTCTTTTTCTTAAAATTGCTCTGTGTCAAGCCATGAAAAATAGGATAATTTCAAAGAAAGATCAATAATATCTTTTAGTAGATAATTTATATACATTTATCATCACATTTGTAGAGTCTTGTTTAAAATGCTTTGGCCAATGAAATAACCATGGTAGATTACTTTATCTTGGTATGCAATTGTGATGGTCAGTTAAGATACATGTAGCTTTAAAACTTTGAAATTGATCTTTTGTTTGTTTGTAAGTATGACAACACAAAAGAAAACAAAAAGAGGAAACAGATATATGTCAGCCTCAAGGTGTGACATCTTTCAAATATTCCTTCTCTTGGTAACCTATTTTGATATTACCCATGAATTGATCTAAACTTTTCCTGACTATATTTATGCTTAAATTGATATTGCTTCTTTCCTCAGAAAGGCTCCTACCCGAGACTGCACAGTAGCTAGTGCTGTGACTCCACCCAGATACATCAGTTCTCCTGTTGACTCTTGGCACACCAGACTTCCACTTACCATGATAATTGTGCAGAATAACCTCAACCAGATTTCAATATTTTGATGTGAAGCTTATCTCTCACTTCACCTTGAGGTCTTTGCATCCTAGGCCATATTCTTCTCCCAAATTTTTTACAAGAGGAGGGGGTTGTTCTTTGGGAGTCCCTCAAACTTCCCTAAGAGGAGCTTCCATAGGTTTCTAACGCATCATTTGGTAGGTGCTGTCACCATGTTGGTTTGCAGCTGATGCTGCTGTTAACCCAGGCATGGGCATCAGCAAGCCCCAACGTATTAAAGCTACCTTATTTAAAATCTCATGAGCCTCTCACACAGCCCATCAATTCGAAGATGAAGGGCTATGATTCCCAAGTCTTCATTAGCACTCCTATAGGTGCAGAATTAATTCAGAAAGGAAAGGGACATTCTATTATGGGAAGTTGTGGTCCCCTGTTTCAGAGCTGCTGAAAAGCTGGCCTTCTGGTTCTCTTCTCACTATAGTGTGTGTGACTCTGAACATTGGCCACAAAATAGGTGACAAAAAGTCATAGTTGCTGTTACCATAATGTTGACCTACAGAATTAAAACACTGAGTTATCTTTTTTGCCACATCATTCCAGGTATTTCCTTTAAACTCCCAGTTATTCAGTTAGATGTTATTTTGCCTTAGAGGTCTTGTTACTTTGCCCCAGGATGATCTTGCTCATCCAGAGGAATCTGACCCTTTGTACAGACTCTACAGAGCCCAGGGCTTTCTTCCCAGTTGGTTGCGAAAAGGATTCTTGGTAGCCAGTCCCCAACCTTTTGAAGCACTTCCCCTTGGCAGTGAGGGGTCTGTGTTTCATCCTTTAGTTTTATATTTCATCCTTGGGTGTCTTTTAATCTGCAAGAATCGATTCAGTACCAGTAAACCACACGTCTCTCTTTGGAACATTCTCATTTACCGTGTCCTCATCTTTGAAGTGCTAACTACAAACATTTTTTTTTCCTCAAAGAGTTAATGTTATCTTTATTAGGAAACAAAGGAGAGAAAAAGAGAAATAAGGTATCCAGAAGGCCCCTGTTTCTATACTATTCATTTCGGGTTTCTCTTTGTTTTTAGGTTTATTCTTTCACATGCCACAGTCACATACTGATGCATTCAACTTGCTAATTTGTTTCCATTTTATTTTGTATTACATAACATGCATGCTAAATAATATGCTGTATAACCTTCTATTTTATTTTGTATTACATAACATGCATGCTAAATAATATACTGTATAACCTTCCATTTTATTTTGTATTACATAACATGCATGCTAAATAATATACTGTATAACCTTCTCACAGGGGTAGATGACCATAAGTGAGTTAGTGTTTCATCAATCATGAAAATTCTTCTTTAACCCATGTTCTCTGAACTCTTTGACAAATAGTAATAATTAACTCCAGAGATGCACTTTCTATCAAACTCTGCTAATATGGATAATGGAAAATCCTGTTTTTCTTGATTCCACTGGGGAACTTGTGCATGTATGTAGTACTACTCTGGGGTGAGGAAGTAGATTGATGATTTAACAGAGAAGCTGGAGCCTTATCTTGGCAAGGTTACATAGGCCAAAACCTACCTCTAGGCGCCTTATAGGTGATGGGCTTCATCTTGACTCTAAATTTAATGATGTTTTTATGAATCCCAAGTCCCCTTCCCTGACTGAGGTAAGGGAGGAGTCCATTTCTCAGTCTTTGTGGGTCCTTCTTCCCTCCCTCCTCTTTCCTTATTTCCTTCCCTCCTTCCCTTCCATCCTATCTTCCATTCTTCTCTTCTTTTAAACAAGAAAATAAGTAACCCATTAGTCCTAAATTATCTCAGGGAACCTGGGTCAGGAAGAGCCAGTAGACTTCATATAGGATAGTTAGCAGCACCCCTGGCCTCTGCCTACTGGATGCAAACAGCATACCCCAATTATGACAGCCAAAAAACATCTGTAGACTTTGCCAAATATTCCCTGTGGAGCCAAATTGTCCCTGGTTGGGAACCACTAGTGCATATGAAATTGTTTCCTGTTCTGCTCTTGGTTCTTCTGCATACACAGCAGACACTAACTCCCTAAAACCTCCCAGCACAGCCCTACTCTGTTGCTCCATTTCCCAATTCCCAGCTCCAAAGATAGAGAATCGAGATTTGATTCAGTCTTTGGAT
This sequence comes from Tamias sibiricus, assembly GCA_025594165.1. Taxonomy (NCBI): domain Eukaryota; kingdom Metazoa; phylum Chordata; class Mammalia; order Rodentia; family Sciuridae; genus Tamias; species Tamias sibiricus. Next base: position 133,324,072 of record CM046663.1, on the reverse strand, counting down.
TGGTTCTTTGAAATGAGGTGTGGATGCCTGGTCCAAATAGCAGAGCTTGGAGGTGTATATCATGCAGTACAAACATGGTGACGGGTCCTCCAAGGCAAGAATCATCCTGTGGAGCTGACTTTCCCTTGTAGCTCAGTTTGTTCTCCATTAACCACTGAATAGTTTCAATTTATATGGGAAAAATTCTAAAAATATTTTTTAAAAAGCATTGGCTTTTTAAACATCATATTGTACATAAATGGAACATGTATAATTGTGGAGATGGTATAGAGCTGTTGGTTGAATTTGAAGTTTTTGAAGTTTGTTAATTTGAAGTTTTTCCAGAAATCCTTAGGATCAGGTTTTTGAAATGATAGATAGAGCAGGTTTTGTAATCCTGCAGCAGGATCTCAGGGAATGTCCTGTAAACAAGCACCAATGACTCTACCCTAAGACATAAGAATATTCCATGAAGAGAGATGCCTAGAAACTCTAAATAGTAAAGATCTTGCCACCAAATAAGTGCACTGCTAATATTTGAAAAATGTTTGTTTTAAGAACTTTTTTGAATTGTACATTTGCATATTTATTTCATTTTACAGGTTAGGAAAATGGGTTCAGAGAGACTGAGACAATTGACCAAGATTATACAAGGGCAGAAGCTGAGAATTGAATGCAGTCATTTTGATGTCACAAAGGACTGCTCTTGGCCACATGTTACAATTCTTTAATCTTTAGAGGGTCCTTCTGAGGACTGGATGGTATACAAAGCTTACAGAGCAGGGTGGGCACATAGTGAGTGTTATTTAAACTTTAATGGTTGTGATTTTCTACATTCTAAGAGGTCATCATGATTTATTATCATAGAAGTTGGCAGTGCAGTGATGTATTTGGTTCTTTAAGGCAGGGATTCCCAGGATTCCCAATCTCTCTTGGGGAGGCCCCCTCAAAAACCTTCTAAGTCACACTAGAGTTAATCTTGTGGCTGTAACTGGTCATGGCAACTGGGCAATGGCCACCAGGGATTCTGCCCAACTGCCCTGTCCTCTGAGGGGCTCTGTCATAGACTGAATGTCTGTGTCCTCCCAAATTCAAAGGAGGAAACCTTAACCTCCAATGGGACTGTACTTGGAGATGGGGCTGCCGAGGAAATAAATAAGGTTAAACACGAAACCCAATAAATTAAGAGTCATAAGGGTGGTCGATGATTGGATTAGTGTCCTTATGTCTTTGTTTTCTGTTGTTAATAATAATAACACAATGTCACAGACTGGGTATATTATAAAGAAAAAAGGTTCATTTTGGCTTATGGTTCTGGCCCAACGTGGAGGAGCCACATCTGATGATGGCCTTGAGGGCAGAGTCCTCAGGTGGAGACAGGGAGTTTGACAGCAATCTAGTCAAACTGGTTTTTATACCAAACACATTTTAGAGATTAAACCCATTAATCCATTAATTCTATGAATGGATTAAACCATTCCTGAAGGCAGAGCCCTAATCACCCCTTAATGGTCCCAACTGGTCCCACCTCTTAATACCTTATAATGGGGATTAAATTTCAACATGATTTCCAAAGAGGAGAAACCATATCAAAACCGTAGCACCTTATAAAGAGAGACACCAGAAAACTCCAACTTTATCTCTCTCTCCCATGCATATGCACTAACGAATGCCATGTGAACACCTAGCAAGCAGGTGGCCATCCCTAAGCCAGGAAGAGAGCTCTCACCAGAAGCTGAATGTACTGGAACCTTAATCATGGACATCTAGCCTCCAGAACTGTGAGAACCTAAGTTTCTGTTGTTTGGGCCATCCAGTGTGTGGTATTTTGTTACAGCAGCCTGGGTGGACTAATACAGATTCACATCACCCCTGTAGCACAGCTTAGCAGTCAGGAAACCCGTAAGAAAGCATGTAGATGTGTTTCTTTCTGCAAAAAATGATTTTAAGCTGATGAATTTTCAGTTTTTTTCTCTTTTCTTTTCTTTCCCTCCCTCCCTTTCTTCTTTCCTTTCTTCCTTCCTTTCTTTACTGTACTGTTGCTAGACTCTCACCTGTGACTTGTCATACTTGGTGTTACAGATTTGACAGTAATACCCTTTCCTCCCACACTGGGACAAATAACTTTTTTTTTTTTTATCATCATTGGTGGGTCCAAAACCTATAAAATCAAACAGTGTAGAATGCCCAATAAAAATACATTAATTGCACTGACTTTTGGAATGCTCTTAATAGTAAAGTATAGGAATTTTTTAGCGTAGACCATCACCATTCATCAGACTGTGTGTGTGTGTGTGTGTGTGTGTGTGTGTGTGTGTGTTCTTGAGAAATGAGACACCAAATAAAACTGAATGTGACGCCCTTTTCTAATTGAGGAGTGTGCATTTAAGATGTGAATGGTTAAGTACAGCTTAAGTATGTTTTTCAATCTTATAGATGATTATTTGGCATAAATCAAATTGTTTATTTTCTCTGTTCAGACCACTTCATTTTTAAAGATTCCAAAAGAATTCAGTATAATTTAAGTTTTTATTTTATCTTGTAAACTATAACTCATTCTTCTCCTAAGGCCCCCATGAGATTATTTTGTCATTGTCAGTATTTTCTCAAGAAGTTTATCAAAGAAAAGAAAATGACCTCCTCATGTGAGCCTATAAAGCATGAAGAACACTGCATTCTGCTTCTGTCTAGCACAGTTGTGCTAGAATGGACTTTTCCACTCTCTGCTATTTACTCATCAAATATTGCTTCACTTCACTTTGTAAGAGGAAAACAATTTTGAAAATTTTAGTGACAGTCCAGGCTGGAATAAGTTTTTATTTTTTATTTTACACTTATACACTCACATGTATGGAAAACTCTGTCAATTAAATTATAGTCAACTTTCAAATATGATAAAAAGATTTATTCCACAAATAGATCCTTATTTTCAACTATTTGGGCAGACAAGAATTAAGGAGGAAATTTTAGTCCACATATGAAAGAACATCTCAAAGTAAAACCCTCTTAAGGGAGGGTGCAGTCTTGATTATTTTGAAAAACAAAAAGAGGGGAACATAAACATGATAAACTTATAAATGCCCTGTCAGCCTGCCAAATAGAAAAACACGTGTGAATTGAAGTTATATGGGGGAAAGAAGTAAAAGTAAAGCAGATTTCACATACTTAGTTACAATGATTTAAAAGTAGTTTTTACTATTTTTTTCTTCTTTTTATAAAAAGACAGTAAGTGTTCTAAGAAAATCAGAAAAGGCAGGAACAGAACATTCATAAGTTCACTTTCCTCATACAACTGTGTTCTGCTTTTGTGTGTTCACTCTTTTCTCCGTGTGTGTGTGTGTGTGTGTGTGTGTGTGTGTGTGTGTGTATTTCTACAGTTGTGTCCATATCACATACATTGGTGTTCTGATTTTGAGTTAGAAGCTCAACATAGGCATTTCTGTGTGCTGTGACAGTTCTCATGACTGTCATTTGTAAGGATTTATTATAGTCCATGGATTGGACACATCTGTGTGCAACTTAGGACAAATATTTAAAAATGGAAGAGAGTGTAGGCTCACACATTTGTTATCCAGACAATTTGACTGTAAAAATATCAGCATGCGGTTCTAAAGAGAAAATTAACTACAAGCTACAATGAAGAAAAAATTAGTTTAAATGTTCAAGGGACATGATATTTCTTGGATTTATCGTTTTCCCTCTGCTGGTCTCCTTCACTCAATATTTAACTCTTTTGTGTTGTCTCCATATCATAGGGGAAAATTGACATGGAAAGATGAAGACATAGGTCTCTGTTGATAGTTTTTCCTCTTGAACTCTTAAGAAACATATGTGTGCTTTTGGCTATTTTTATTTCCTAGTAATTATTATTAGTAAATAGTATCAAAGATATTTATGTACTAATAATTTTCTAACTATGTCTATGATTTAGTAATGGGTATGAGTTTAACTTAATTAAATATTTTTAACTTAGTTAAGGGTTTTTATGTTTCATTTTTGGGTGGTGCTGGGAATCAAACCCAGGACCTTGCATATGCTAGGCAAGGGCTCTACCATTGAGCTACATCCCTAGTCCCTAGTTGAGCATTTTTTGAGTACCAACTCTGTTACCATATAGCTATCAGAATAAAATATAAAATCTATTGCTTTTTAATTTGGAAAATTATTGCAAGGAGCAAATGAAGATGAAAAGTGTATTTGTTGGTATTATAGGGAATGAAATTGATATTTGTTAATATGTGACTATTTTAATATGTGTCAGATGCTTTTCCTTGTATTTTTCTGTTTAATTGTAATTTAAGCCCATTAAAGAAGAACTGTTTATTCCAAAATACATGGCAGGAGAGATTCAGAAAACCAAGTTGCATGTGAAGATATATACCTAGTTATTGAGTTAGACAGTGCCTCTTGGGCTCCTAGGGCACGGTTCCAATGGGTTTAAAAATGTAATATAGTATTCATGTTTGTAGCAAATTTTTAAAGGCCTCAGTGAGAGTTTTATAACCGAGGGGAAGGAAGTTCTTAGAATTATTTAGAGAGTAAAAGACATGAAAAGATGTCTCGCTGAAGGGGATACACAGATGGCAAATAAGCACATGAGAAGATGCTGAACATTGTTAGCCATTAGGGAAATGCAAATTTAAACCATAATGAGCTATCACTTTGTGTTACAGAATGACCAGTGAGATGTCTTTTGCTCACTTTCTAATAGTGTTTTCTTTTAATGTTGAGTTTTGAAAGTTCTTTATACAGCCTCAATACAAGTCTTTTTATCAGACATGCACTTCGCAAAACTTTCTTCTAATCTTTTCCTCCCTTCTATTTATATAGCCTTTGCCAGAACAAAAATTTTAATTTTGATAAGGTCTAATTAATCAGTTTTTAGGGAATGATCATGTGCTGGAGGCCAAGTCTAAGAATTCTGACTAGCCCAAATAGAGAACCTTTTTTTTCTATTTTATTTTTCTAAATCAAATACAATATTCTCTTGATTAGTATAGTTACATAGTAAGCCTTAATATTGGGTACAGTGATTTCTCTCACTCTTTTATTCTTGGTCAAGGTTGTTTTAGATAGCCTTACAGCATTGCTTCACATATAAATTTTAGAATAAATTTAACTACATCTACAAAAATCTTTATTGGGATTTTTATAGGAATAGCACTAAACCACTAGTTTAATTTGGGAAGAACTGACGTCTTTACTGTGCTAATTCTTATAACCCATGAACAAATATATATTTCCATATATTTATATATACTTTGATTGCTTCTTTTATCAGAATAAATTTTAGCACATTTATGAAAATTCCTATGTAAAATTCCTGAGATATATTTGTTTATAATTTTAGTTTTTTATATTGTCTGTGTCTTCAGAAATAGAATATAATAACTTCATGAAATTAGTTTAAAAGTCTTCTTTCCTTCTTTATATTTAGGAAGAGATTGTACAAAATTGCTGTTAGTTTTTCAAATGTTTGATACATGTCTCCCCTGAAACCATCTGGGCTTGGAAATTTCTTTTTGTGAGCTTTTAATTTATAAATTTAATTTCTTTAATTAAATTAAAATTAAATAAAAAAGAATTATTTAGAGAGGAGTGTCCTGTGAGAGGAATGTGAGTTTCTCTCTCTCTCTTTCTTTCTTTCTTAAAAAAATTTTACCATTAATTTTTTTCTCTCTTTTTTGTATTCAAAGTTGTTGTATTTGTAATAGTAGAATGCATTACAATTCATAATACACATATAGAGCCTCTTTTTACATAACACTGTTTGTATACAAAGTATATTTGTACTATTCAAGTCTTCAATCATGCATTTAGGATAATGATATCCATCTTATTATACCACCTTTTCTTTTTTTTCCCCCTCCATCCCCCCTTGTTCCCTCTGTTCTCCTCCCTCCCCTTTGACTATTCTAGTGTTCCTAAGTACCCAGACACCCAACACCACTCTGAATCTGCCTCCTTATATCAGAGAAAACATTTGGTATTTGGATTTTTGAAATTGACTAACTTCACTTAGCATTATATTCTCCAACTTCATCCATTTACCTACAAATGCCATTATTTTATTCTCTTTTATTGCTGAGTAAAATTCCATTGTGTATATACACCACATTTTCTTAATCCACTCATCTACTGAGAGACATCTAGGTTGGTTCCACAACCTAGCTATTGTGAATTGTGCTGCTATAAACATTGAGATGGCTGTGTCACTGTAATATGGTGTTTTTAAGTCCTTTGGGAATAGACCCAGGAGTGGGATGGCTGGGTCATAGGGTGGTTCCATTCCCAGTTTTCCAAGAAATCTCCATACTGCTTTCCATAACGGTCGTACCATTTTGCAGTCCCACCAACAATGTATGAGTGTGCCCTTTCCCCCCATCCTCTCCAACATTTATTGTTGTTTGTGTTCTTAATAGCTGCCATTCTGACAGGAGTGAAAATCTTAGGGTAGTTTTGATTTGCATCTCTCTAATTGCCAGCGATGTGGAGCATTTTATCATGTATTTGTTGATTGATTGTATATCTTCTCCTGAGAAGTGTCTGTTCAGTTCCTTGGCCCATTTATTTATTGGGATATTTGGTTTTTTGGTGTTGAGTTTTTTGAGTTCTTTATATATTCTAGAAATTGTGCTCTGTCTGATGTGCATGTATTAAATATTTGTTCCCAGTTAGTTGGCTCTGTATTTACCTCACTGATTGTTTCTTTTGCTGAGAAGAAGCTTTTTTAGTTTGAATCTATTCCATTCATTAATTCTTGATACTAATTCTTGTGCTACAGGATTCTTATTAAGGAACTTGGGGCCTAATCCGACATGTTGGAAATTGTAACTTACTTTTTCTTCTATTAGGCATATTGTCTCTGGTCTAATTCTTAGGTCCTTGATCCACTTTGAATTAAATTTTGTGCATGGTGAGAGATAAGGGTTTAATTTCATTTTTTTGCATATGGATTTCCAGTTTTTCCAGCACCATTTGTTGAAGAGGCTGTCCTTTCTCCACTATACATTTTTGGCGCCTTTGTTTAATATAAGATAGCTGAAGTTATATGTATTAGTCTCTGTGTTCCTCAATTCTGTACCATTGGTCTACCCATCTGTTTTGGTGCCAATACCATGCTGTTTTTGTTACTGTTGCTCTATAGTATAATTTAAAGTCTGGTATGGTGGTGCCACCTGCTTCACTTTTCTTGCTAAGGATTGCTTTAGCTATTTTTTCCATATTTTTATTGGTGCATTATAGTTGTACATAATGGTGGAATTCATTCTTATATATTCACACAATATAACAATAATTTGGCCAATATTACTCCCCAGTGTTTCCTTTTACCCTCCCCTCTTCCTTCCCCTTGTTCCCTTTCCTCTACTGTACTGATCTCCCTTTGATTTTCATGAGATCTCCCACTCTTCCCCCACCCCTTTTTCCTCTCTAGTTTCCACATGTGAGAGAAAACATGACCCTTTGCTGTCTGCATTTGGCTTATTTTACTTAACATAATGTACTCAAGTTCCATTCATTTTCCTGCAAATGATGTAATTTCATTCTTCTTTACGACTGAATAAAACTCCTCTCTGTGTGTGTGTGTGTGTGTGTGTGTGTGTGTGTGTGTATATATATATATATATATATATATATATATATATATATTACATTTTCTTTCTTTTTTTCTTCTGGTACCAAGGATTGAACCCAAAGGTGCTTAACCACTGAACCACAACCCCAGCCCTTTCTATATTTTCTTTAGAGACAGGGTCTCGCTAAATTGCCGAGGCTGGCTTTGAACTTGCGATCCTCCTGCATCACACTTCAGAACCACTGGGATTACAGGCATGTGCCACTGTGCCCCACTATTTACTACATTTTCTTTATCCATTCATTCAATGACAGATACCTAGGCTGGTTCCATAGTTTGGCTTTTGTGAATTGTGCTGCTATAAACATGGTTATACACATATTGCTATAGTATGCTGATTTTAATTCTTTAGGATAAATACCAAGGAGTGGTATAGCTAGGTCATATGGAACTTCCATGCCTAGTCTTTTGAGGAACCCCCATACTGATTTACATAGTGGTTGTACTAATATACAATCCCACAAACAGTGTAAAAGTGTTGCTTTTTCTTCACATTGTTTCCAGCATTTGTTATCGTTTATATTCTTGATGGCTGCCATTCTAACTGGAGTAAGATGAAATCTCAGTGTAGTTTTAACCTGCATTTCCCTAATTGCTAACAATGTTGAACCTTTTTTCCCACATATTTGTTGGTCATTTGTATTTCTTTTTTTAAAGAAGTGTCTGTTTAGTTCATTTGCTCATTTATTAGTTGTGTTATTTGTGGGGTTTTGGGTGTTAATTTTTTTTAGTTATTTGTATATTCTGGATATTATCTTCTGACAGAAGAGTAGCTAGCAAAGATTCTCTCCCATTCTGTAGATTCTCTCTTCATGTCCTTAATTGTTTCCTTTGTTGTGCTGAAATTTTTAAATTTGATGCCATTTCATTTATTAACTGGGCATTATTTTCTGAGCTTTTGGGGTCCGATTGAGAAAGTGACTGCCTTCTCCTATATGTTGGAGTATTGACCCTACATTTTCTTCTAGGGGTTACATAATTTCTGATCTAATTCCTATATTTTTGATCCATCTTGAGTTGATTTTTGTGCAGGATGGGAGATAGGGATCTAGTCTCATTCTTCTACATATGAATAACCAATTTTTCCTGCACCTTTTCTTAAAAAGGCTTTTATTCAGTGTATGTTTTTGGCATATTTGACACAGTTCAGATGACTGAATCTGTGTGTTTGTCTCTGGGTCTTTTAGTCTTTTCTATTGGTCTGTGTGTCTGTTATAATGCCAGTATCATGCAGTTTTTGTTACTATAGCTCTGTAGTATAATTTGAAGTCAGGTATTGTGATTCCTTCAGCATTGCCCCCCCCCCTTTTTTTTTTTTTGGCTTAGAATTGCTTTGGCTATCCTGTATCTTTTATTCTTTAAACTGAATTTTAGGTCTATATTTTTCTAGTTCGTGAAGAATGTCATTGGCAATTTGATGGGAATTACATTGAATCTGTATATTGCTTTCAGTAGTATGGCCATGTTAACAGTATTAATTCTGCCCATCCATGAACATGGGAGATCTTTACATCTGAGATCTTAAATTTCTTTCTTCAATGTTTTGAAGTTTTCATTGTGGAAGTCTTTCACTTCTCTGGTTAGATCTAGTAGTAGGTATTTTATTTTTAGGCTATTGTGAATAGGACTGTTTTCTTGATTTCTTTCTCAGTAGATTCATTATTGGTACGTTAGGAAAGCTATTGATTTTTGTATGCTGATTTTATAACCTGCTACTTTGCTGAATTTGTTTATTAGCTCTAGCAGTCTTCTGGTAGAGCTTTTTGGATTGTCTAAGTATAGAATCATTGCATCTGCAGTGATAATTTGACTTCTTTCTTTCCTACTTTTATCTCTTTTATTTCCTTCTCTTGCTTAATTGCTCTGGCTAGAATTTCTAGTACTATATTGAATAGAAGTGGTAAGAGTGGACATCCTTGTCTTGTTCTATATTTTAAAGGAAATGCTTTCAGTTTTTCTTCATTTACTATGATGTTGACTTTGGTTTTATTTTCATGATGTTGAGGTAGGTTTATTCTATCACTAATTTCTTCAGTGTCTTTATCATTAATGGGTGCTGAATTTTGTTGAAGTCTTCTCTGCATCTATTGGGATGTGGATTTCCTTTTCTTTTTAAAAATCTTTCTGAGCCAAGGTATATTGCTATTTGCAATTGTACCACAGCCCAAGGGCCTCTTATAATCCCTTCTCAGAGAAATACTCATTCAGAACATTTTTCACACCCAACTTCAGGACACATGTAAACGCCTTTACATGAAGTCTGTGCATAGGGAAAAGTGACTGATCTTATTTTGCAGTTTATAAAGTTCTAATCAATGTAACTATTATTCTCCAATGCTCTCCTGATTAAAAAAATGTAATAATCATAAAATTTGGAAAATTTAAGTTTTTTATCTCTTCCATCAGACTTCTGGAGGTGATAAATAACAACAGCATTAGTATTATATCTAAAATGTATTTGCACACTTACTATGTGCATGTCCTATGCTTCATGACATGATGTGGGTCACTTCATCTCATTTCCACAAATCCATGAGGTAGGAATTGGGATTAGGAAGGATCAACAAAAGGCATTCACTTTTCTCCTAAGTTCCGAACTAATTTAGAGGTAGAAACAGGTGTCAAAGAGATGAAGAGCAAAATACCACTTTTAAGTGCTAATAATACCAATAATTGGGGAGTGAGTCTTAAAACTACCAGCCAAATAATGTTGTAAGTACTTTGTCCACGAAAAAAGACTTACCGAAGTCTCAATCATGGGCAGCTCATAAACAACTGCAGGCCTCCTTGCAAGAGCATCTGACCCTCTTTCATTTAAGCATGGAACTGCTGAGAAGCATAAATGTTCTCTACTTATAGGAAGATCCTACATGAAAAAAAAGGAGGGGAAGGGTGGAGGTGAGCATGCACAATTGTTTCTCCTAATGAATCCTTGAATTAACTCCTGTTATGGAGAAAAGGAGAAGGTCCAGGAGTGTTAACTCTACTGTGCTCCCTGCCACATGGAATCATGGGAAAGGAGGTCTGTCCCCAGCTGTAGGTACTCTACATGGCCTTATGCTACATATAAGGAAATGGAGGTACCAAGACCCTGAATAGGAGCTCACTTGGTAAATAGCAGAGAAGTCTAAATAAGGTCACTGAATACCCCAGTGCTTTCTTGAACATGTGTTTTTGAGGTAACATATAGTTGACTGGAAATTTGAGTCTGCAACTTGAAAGAAAGATTGGAAACAGAGATTTTCAGATTTTAGTTGTCCATTTCAAGGAGATAGCTGGCTGAATCTAAGGGAGTGCTCAGGTCTGGACAGCTTTATAAATGAGTTTTATATTTGAAATGCCAAAAGATTTGAGTTGGTAACCTTCAGAGATTTGATCTAATTTAAAGGCAAGGCCTGCATCACCCAGGACTTGACCATGACTCTAATGCACTGCAGAGCAAGTTTACAGGTGAGACCAACATACCATTTGTCTCTCCAGGTTCTGTCATGCCATTTCCACCCTGTTTTCTACCCTAGGAAGTGGATATTGATGGATATCATCAACTGGACTCCCATTGAGTCCAATAGTGCCCCCTCTGCCCCTGCTACTTGGAAGGCAGAAAGAGTGTAAGGTTGGTGTTTACATTTCCTTGCCTCTTTTACTGTCAGGGCCGGTGCCTAGACACTTCCCTTCACCCAAGACCTTCTGCAGCAACTCGCCATGGTTCTAGTAACTGCTTTTTCTCCCTTTTCCCCCTCAGTCCTACCAGTGGTAATGGCTTCCAATTGCTACTGTCCAGGGGGACTCTACTTCTTGTGTTGGATTTTGTTAACATTGCTCATTCCTTTAGAAATAATGTCTTTGTTGAAGTGTCTTCCATTTCCAAGTTATTCCTGGGCCTTGTCTAATACACCCTGTAAACGAGAAGAAAATCATGTTTTCTAAGGCACTAGTCTTACCTGTAGTAAACAGAGGGGTTTCTACTGTGGGGGCCTCAGACCTGGGAGAAGATGACAGAATTAGTGCATGTGCAAATTCACATGTACAGGCAGTATTCTCAGTGGCTTGGATAATATCCTACACAATTGCCATGATTTTTAAAAATGCACATAAGTGTCTTAGTGAGTCACAAAATAAAATTTATTTGGAAATATTATGAAGTTCATTTTATCTCTTGTCTTCATATGTGTTTTTAAACAACAGATAACTTATATTAGCAGTACAACTTATTACCAGGTTTGGATAAAAGCATATTTTTAAGCTTATAGATTGTACTCACATGCAAAGATGTTGAGAACTAGTTTCAAGGCCCTTGTTGTTCAAAGTTCACCCAACTTGTTTGGGTCCCTACCTAGAAGGAGGTAGAATGAACTGGTTCAGTCATAACTATTTCCATCAGGATAAGAACAAGGACAACCATCCACATCTAGGGGAATTTTTGTAAAATGATTTCCAACTTTTATTGAGAGGAAGAAAGTCAGGCCCTCTGTCTCTTATGGAAAAAGAGCACACCACATTCTCGGCCTTGGTAACACCTTGTCCTTTGTGTGACCTGCTGTGGCTCAAGCAGTGAGCAGAGTCTACAGAACACAAAAATAAACATCTCTGAGGGCCTGTGGAATTTGATGGCCTGTGTAATGTGGGGCAGACAGTGGGCCGCAGGCCAGGCTCTGTAGGTAAGCCCTCCTGCAGCCCACACTCCTTCTTAGCCACTCTACAAAAGCAAGAAGAGCGAACCTGGCAGTACAGTTCTGTTTCCAGGTTTGGACTGGTCTGGGGTCAGGCCTGGACATGCCACCATGTACCCAGGGAGCCTTATTCACCAAGGGCTCTATGAGCCAAATGCTGGCTAGGCTAGTTATAGTGGATAAAAGGAACAGAGAAAACCCTGTGATTTATTGCCCCCATTCCTAAAGCACTTTGCATCACCTCCCATGTGATTTGAGAAAATCTTTGGAACTAGAGAATCAAGGAAGTTCATTCACAAAATACTGAGCACCTATTCTCTTCCAGGCGCTATCCTGGAGGTAGGCTGAGCGAATGGGAACCACAGGGTCCCCCACTGTTAGGGAGCTCACACTCTCACACAGACGTGTGTTCTTCTGCCTGCATTCTCTTTCAAACACCAGTTTTCTGTGATGCTCCATGATATAAGGGGTTAAATTCTAACCAACTGAAATATTTGACTCCTTTCGCCTCCTGCTTCAACAACATGGCGGAGGGCAGTGATTACAGAGTGAGGCAAATGTTGTGGTATAGACAGGCTGCACTGTTCTTCAATAATAGGTTCTCTGTTGACTAACAAAAAGACTCTGTGAAATGTGCCTCAAATCCCCAGGTTCTCCTCTGCAGCCAAGAAGCTTCAGACATAACATAATCTGACTTAATAATTCCACATTCTGTAAGAGTGCAAAATTAGAATTAAAGAATTCCACAAAGGCCACTGAGTTAGACAGAAAAATTTATTCATTATACCATGTAAATATTGAGGTACCAGATAATTTGCTAGGTGTTCCGTTATTTGGTTGTATGAAATAGTTATATATATATATATATATATATATATATATATATATATATATGTAAAAATATATATATTATACATATGTGTGTATTTTTTATTTCATATGTATATTTTTAAATCATTCACGGCTATGGCTCAGGCCTATCACTTATTTTACTTTCAAATAAGAGAGAAAAGAACTCATGACTGCAGAAAATGGAAATTGGAGGCAAGTTCTTGGTTATAAACTACACTGTCAACAATTTAGAAGTAAGCATTTTTTCTGACATTGCCTAGAATCAGTGGCTCTGTGTATCAGGAGCTGAAAGGGTGGAAAAGAATTTTGCTTTCTACATTCTGCCTCTTAATGTGAATCACGAGTTGTAACTTTTCCTTCCTTTCTGTAGACCAAATACCATATAAATCACTTTGCTGTTTATTCTGGGCCTTATGTAAAGTATTCCTATCCTCAAAATATCACACACAGTGTAGAAACTTTGGCAGCTTTCTTAACAAAGGTCAGTGTTTCAGTTTAGTGCCCAAAGGTCCCTGACAGACATCCAAAAATTTCTGGTTGAAGTCAGTAATTATTTACTCCCCTGTTACCAGGATTTGTTTGAGGACAAAGCAAAGAGAAGCAGAAAAGAAAAAAATAAAAAAGTGAATCATCAGTCTTTCTTCATTTCAGAACCTATGGGCAGTGTCTTTGAGCAACAAAAGTAAATCCATGCGCAGTTGAAGACATCCTAAGACCTAGGCACTCTAAAGTGGATAGAACAGTTTGGTCTCTGGATCAGAGTGTACAAACTTGAGCAGAGAGGGGCTTCCCTAATTTCCTCCTACTTTAGACCCTCCTGGAAACTGAGTTTACACCCAGGATAAGAGTCTGTGAACCTGGAATTCTTTGCTTCTCTGGCTTAAGTGCTTTACAGAAAGGTGCTGAAATTCGCTCACAGCATACTTGGAAAACTGTCCTTCGACATCCTTTACACACGTGGTCCCTCTGTGTTTCTTAGTCATAGATCAGGATGTTAGATGGGGCCATGAGTCCTTGGGGTAGAATCATAATTTAATTCTTGATGAGAGGGTAATAAAATATCAAGAGACTGGGAAGCAAGTTATCCTCCATGCATATCCATAGGGGTTTATAATAACAACATTTAGCAAATATATATGCCAGGCACTGCTCTGTATGATGGGGACACAATGTGGAAAACATAACAGGTATGACCTCCACCATGATGGAGCTCAGAGGCCAGTGGAGAGACAGCAGTGTGCCTTGATGAAGAGCACAAGCTCTGAAGTCAGACCTGAGGTGGAATCTTGGTGTGGGGCATTGCTTGCTTTGTCTGAAATGGAGACTATAATACCTGCCATGGGGTTGGGCTGAAGGCAAATTGGAGTAACATGCATAGCAGTGAATAACTTAAGTTCCCCTAAATAGTAACTGTTGGTATCATTGTTATTTTGTGACTTAGTCTCTGACCCAGGAGTCAGAGGTGAGCTCTAAGAGCTGGCTGATGTCTCTCTGACGAGAATGCTACCCTCCAGCGGGTGCCACTTAGAGACAAGCTAATTATGTTAAGTATTCTTCCTCTTCTAGTTGTAATAGTTGTTTTTCTTGCTTTATGCCTGGAGATTAGTTTATTTTTTATGACTTGAGTTGGGGGGGGTTTCCTCAGTGAAGTCAGAACTCATTTAATTCATTTATTAGGCATTAATTAAGCTCTTACTGTGTACCAGGCTCTTTGTGAGTGTGTGAAAAATAGAGAAAGAGAGAGAAGGAGGGAGGGAGAGAGTTGCAGTTTGTGGGTGGTGAGGAGAATTGGTGGGATATGTCTGAAGACAGTTTCTGTTCAGTGGAGTTAAAGAGTGTAATGCTAGAGATAGATAGAGGTAAATAGATAACAATGACGTACTTGGTAGTGCAAGAAGGGGCATGTGCCAAGAGCTTGGAAAAGGGAGATACCTGCTTTGAGGTGTGGATGCAGTTGAAGCAGGAATGACAGAAAAGTCAGATGGGGAAGTGGAGAAGGAAGGAATTTGAAGGTGTAAAGAACAGCTTGTAAAAGATATAAAGCCTGGGGCTGGGGTTGTGGCTCAGTGGTAGAGCGTGGCCCAGGTTCGATCCTCAGCACCACATGAAAACAAAGGCATTGTGTACAACTAAAACAAATAAATAAATATTAAAAAAAGATATAAAGCCTGACATTTTTAGTGAGTTTCAGGAAATTTACAATATCATAAGTAGGTGAGGGCAGACATGGTGGGCTGGAAATGAGGCTGAGGAGCTAGTCCTTGGCAAAGGAGCTAGTCATGCATGTGGTTGAATATAGTTTCTACTGTGGACTCTGAGGACCAGGCAATGCTCAATAGATGCTGTCTGAGGACACTGAGTTACCATGATTACAAGTAGTGTCTCTGTTTCCCTCTTGCTACTACTGAGACAAGAGTGTCTACATAGATGTGTCTCAAATGGGATACCCTAAGGACTAAAAATGATGTATCCTGAAAGAGTACCTTCCCACTGCAGAGGGTCCTTCCAGCAGGGTCCATTTGGAAATCTCACAATTCCTTGGTTGCTATAATAAATCTAAACTTCTTCATAAGCCTCCATTTTAAATAAAGGCAAAACTGGGGAGTTTATTTTGCAGTTTGTGCCCTAAGGAAATTGTCTATCCACAGATTATGAAGATTTTTCTCCTTTGTTTTCTTCTAGAAGTTTTATAGTTTTTGCTGTTATGTTTATATATATGGCCCACTTTGAGTTAGTTTTTGTGTATGATGAGATACAAGACTAAAAATTTATATTTTCCCATATGAACAAATGCATAGGTCTATATTTGGGCTCTGTTCTGTTCGACTAATCTAAGGTGTCAATATCATACTGTCTTGATTACTTTGGTGTTAGAGCAAGTATTGAAGTCAATTGATATAAGTTTTTATCCTTATTCTTGATCTTAAAGATTACTTTGGCTTTTCTAGGTCTTTTACATTTTCATATGAATTTTAGAATCAGCTTGACATTTTCTATTAAAAAGAGAATGTAGGTTGAGATTTTATCAAAATGTCAGTCAACTTGGGTAGATATGATATTTTCCAAGTTTTCTAATCCATGAACATGGTCTCTGTCCCTTAGTCTCAGTCTCTTTGTCTCTGTTTATTTTCTCTCTCTCCATCTCTCTTTTCTTTATAAGTTTCCCTCATTGTTGTTTTTGCAGTTTTTAGTTTACAAGTAATGTACACAGTATGTTAAATGCATTCCTAGGCATTTCATATTTTTGAAGCTACTACAAAGTGATATTTTAAATTCTAATTTATAATTGTTTACCACTAATATAGAGAAATACAATTGACTATAAGAGGGAAAAATCATAAATTTCATATAATCAAAATTAATAGCTGTGTGTTTCAAAATATATCACTAAGAAATGAATAGACAAGTCACATAATAGGAGAAAATATCTGCAATACATATACCTACAAAGGATTTGTATATAGAATATAATGAATTCTTTAATCTCAACAATAAAAAGATAATCCAATAAAATATGGGCATAATATCTGAATAGACATTCATAAAAGAAGATTTATGAATAATTAATGATTATGTGAAAAATGGTTGACACCATTAGTCATCAGGGAAGTACAAATTAAAATTGTAATGAGAAACCATTATATATCAAGTATTGTTCAGGTTTTGGGGCAACTGGAACTCTAATATGTTACTACTAATATCATACAAACACCTTAAAACAATTTGGCAGGTTCTCCTAAAGTCAGATGTACACTTACCATATGACTCAGTACTTTCATTCCTTGACGTTTACTCAAGAGAATAAACATATGTCCACAAAAAGGCTTGTATATAGATGATCACAGAAGTTTTTTCATAATGGTCTAACTGGAAACAATGATAATGTCCATCAACTGATGAATGAATAAACAAATTGTAATACAGCCATAATACAGACTACTATATTCAGTATTAAAAAATGAATCAACTAGATACAACGAACTGGATGAATCTCAGAACATCATCAGGAGGGGAAAGGATGATAACTCCACGGTAGAACTTGTGTTCAGCACATGGTAGGCTGTGGGTAGCCAATCCCTAGCATGTGCACACACACACACACACACACACACACACACACACACACAATCAGCAAAAGAAGCCAGAAACAAAATAGCCCATATCATGTGATCCCATTTTTATAAAATTCTTGGCAGACAAGACTAATCCATATTGACAGAAAGCAAATCAGTGGTAGCCTGGTCCTGGGATTGGTAAGGACCAATAGCAAGGAAACCTGATGGAGCATTTGTGGGTGATGAAAATGTTCTGTCTTGTTTGTGGTGGTTGTGGTTACAAGAGTGTATACATTTGTCAAATGTATTGAAATGTAATTTTAAAATAGTGTTTTGTTGCATATCAACTATGCCTCAATTTAAAAAAAATTTTAAACAGTCTTTACAAGTTTAATCTTTTTTAAGCTAAGCGCAGTCTTTTCTGCAGATTACTTAATCAAATTCAAGGTTAATCTCCTTATGAGCATTGTTTCTCTCCTCTTGGGTTTCCCCCTTTAGAAGTGTCTGGTCTGGGGACAGCACATGCAGCCCTGTGGCAATGGCAGAGAAGGTAGTTGTCATACCATTGCTGGTTATTCGCTAAGATCTTATGAGCCTGTGCAGAATTTTCCCTCATTGGTCAGTGGGAACCCTGGTTCTCTCTTGGACCTCATAATAAAGTGAAACTCATCTTGCTAGCATCCAGGTGTTGACTTCCATCCTCATGGGGTGCTGTGCTGAATTGTCTGCTGTTGGCACAACCTGTGGTTTGTACTTTCTGTATGACAGTACTTTCTCCAGGGCCTGGAGAAATTCCCCATCTTTCTTGTTAAGTTCTTCTTAAGGACCAGCTGTCATTCCCACTGGGCCCATCTTACTTGCCATAAAGTCACTTTCCCCTTTGCCACAGCCCTCTCAGCTCTTAGTCATCTTCTGTGTCTCCACTGAGAACATGGTGAATGTCTTCATCAGTGACCCAGTGAAGGTGCATCTTCACACGTGACCTCCTTGTGACAGCTTCTCCATCAACAGGCTAGCTTGGGGACACTCTCTTCATCATACCATATACCTACACCTGGTCAGACTCAGGGAGTGAAAGATGTGTCTCTGGGAAACTTGGGCAGGTCATCACTCTTTCTTTAAAACAAAAGCAAAAACAAAACAAAACAACAACGGCAACAAAACCTTTCCCTTTCTTCCCAGAATGGGCTTCTACTTTCCTTTTCTGCATGGTGAGCACTTCCCTCCAACACAATCCATGGTTCCTTGCCTGAAGATGTATTTATTCTGTATAGGACTAACCTTGTTCCCTATAGCTTCAAGTTCCTTGTCTTAGCTTTAATGACAGAAGAGGCAAGAGGCAGTACAGGATTTTTTTTTTTTTTTTAATACAGGAATTTTTAGTAATGCCAGAAAAAAGGAACTGACTGGTAAACTTCACTATTCTTAAGTGATAATAGGCAGCAAAGCCAATTCGATTGGGAGTGCTTATTCTACCAGATGACCTCAATGACAAGGAAGGGACACTGGATTACCAGCCACCTGTTAGGTGGGTGACCCCAGCAATTCAGCAGCCTGGTTTTATGAATCAGGAAAGAGCGGCAGAGAGGAAGTGACTCACACAGCATCATACCAATGAGTAGTGTCACTTGGACCAGCCATCTTGATTTCCACTCTGGGTGTTTTCCTGTCACACCCCTTCACCTCTTTTGTGGCTGCAAACTAATTCATAAAGGAAAAGTACTGCTAAAGGTTAAGAGGCTGGAAATAGAAGGGACTGAGGAAGGAAAGAACAATGGAAAGCCCTTGTTGGGAGCCTTCCAAAACAAGTGGATCCAGGACTACTCTTTCCTTTTACCTAGCTGCTTACTGACTGATGTAAGAAGTTTGTAGGTTTCCTACTGAGAAAGGGGATCACTTTGGAAAACTTCACTGAGGGCAACATGAAAGAGTTTCCCCACAAATGGAGTGTTTTACAGGAGGATTATTGAGTGTTAGCAAGAATTCTTTACAAATGACCAGATATTCTTTAAAGCAAGAGGGTAAAAGTGAAATGAGACTGTATCCCAGTTTGTACTATAACGAATAACCTTAGTAGAGCAACACAGTATATAATTTTGTTGTGGTTTCAGAAAATTTTTCTGAAGCCAAAATAAGAATCAGAATGTAATTACTTTTTAGTGATTGGTGTCAAAATACAATAAATTGGATGCTCATTAGTAAAATGAAGAACTGTTTCATGGTAAATGCCCCCATCATTTGCAATATTAAGCACACTAATAACTCAATAAAAGACTTTCCTAATGTGTTTGTCTAATATCAGGTGGGTTAATTATTTACAAGAATGCCCAGGTTAATGTCGCAGGGGAACTGTCAGGCCACTTCCAAGTCTCTAGGAACTGAGATTCACCTTGTTTAACCGGCACATTTCTTCTGAATACATATAAATCTGCTAGACATGTTTTGAGAGAAACTCACATGGGCTGTTTTGTGAGCAGCAGTCTACCCTTGTGCTCACCCTGCAGGCTGCCCCTTCTTCCTTTTGTCGTGGTTGCTCATATGAATAGGCACTTCAGCTTTAGCATCACTTGGACATCTTGTTGACAGAAATGCTAATAACAATTTTAAAATCTTAAGGGGAGATGGACAAGTGCACCCCTCAAAGCCAGCCAGAGCTACTTGCCGCCTTTTGTACCCAGATTCAGTATAGTCAGGAGAGGCCCTTCCCTTCCTGGAGCTTTGGTTTCACCATTATGAGAATAGCGTGTCTCTCTGAGGGTTGTGAGGATCAAGGGTGAGTACGCACAGGCAACTGTGAGTTCCAGTACAGAACGCACATGTGTTCAGAAAGGATGTTGCCTGCTCTGTGGCTTCACCCAGGTTGATGCTGCCTTACAACAGTCCTTTGTTCATCATGCTGTTGCTATGGCAACACTGGGATTATTACTTAAGATTTTTGTTTGCATTTGTACAATTGTAATTTTTGAGATTTCCTCATAAATCAGTTCTTATAATTGTGGGGATGCCAAAAAAGTGAGCGTTCAATCAAAACAAACGAAAAGAGATGCATTTGGGGTTAGCAGAGGTGGAATATAATGCTTAATATTCTTGTAAAGAAATGAAACGTTATATTTCGTCAGGAGATTGGTGCTCACTGTGTGTTATTTATTGAATAATAATCTTGTTTTCAATGTGAAGTATCACACAATACAGTTTAATACAGTTTTGAAGATTAATGATAACTTAATCATACAGCCCCACTATATTCAAACTATATTGAACAACACATGGTATGGTTATTTTTAGTCTTGAGAAGCCATATAAAAGAGGTTTTTGTGCTCACATTTCATACTATAGTCTATTCAAGAAAATTGGGGGTTACTATACAATTGTATATTTATATAAACACACACACAATACAGTTTAATACAGTTTTGAAGATTAATGATAACTTAATCATACAGCCCCACTATATTCAAACTATATTCATCTTTGCATGTTCTTGTTTTGTTTTGTTTTGGTACTTGGGATTGATGTTTTGAATTGATGATGTGAATGTGCAAATGTGAAAATGATGAAAAATTGATGTTTGATTATTTGAATTATATATGAAAATTTTGATATTTATTGATATGATATGATGAAAAATGAGATTGCAAATAAAATTGTATTGATGAAAAAAAAAAAAATTGTGAATTATAAATATTGATTATAAAAATTATATTATGATTGTATGATGTTGAAATAAATGTAATATATATGTAAAAAAAGTGTGAAATGAATATTGAATTAATATGTTATGTTATTTAAAATGAATATAATTATTTGTATATTTGAATTTAATAAATAATTAAATGATTGAAAATAATTATGATTTGATGAAAAATTATTTGAATGTTTGTTGTTAATATGTAAAATGAATGATGTGTGAATAATGATTGAAATTAATATGAATTGAAATGATATGTTTGATTGATTTGAATATGATTGATAATATTGATAATAATATTTATGTAATGTGATGATGTGAATTTGATTTGATGTTAATTAATGAATATAAATGTAATGTGTGTTTAATTTGTGAATATATGATATGAATATAATTGTGTGTGATGTATGAAATGATATATTAATGTTATATAATGATATAAATGTAATAAAATTATGATATGATGTGATGTTTAATAATAATAATGATATTATGTATGATTAATATATTTGAAATGTGAATTGAATGATCATGATGAAATTGCCATGAATTGTATTTTTTTGAAATGTGATAATATTTTAATAATGATTGATTTATAAATGATATTTAAAAAATGTTATAATTTAATGATATGTGATGTAATGAAAAATGAATTGCATGTATTGTGTAAATTGAAAATATTGATATGTGATGAAAAAAAAATGATGTGTATTGTGAAAATGATATAATATGAATGATAATGATGTTATGATATATTGAAAAAATGGAATTAATATAATGTAAATAATATTAATGAATATTGATGAAATGATTAATGAATGATTTATGATATATGTTGTTATGATGAATATGTTGATATTGTTGAATAAAAATTTTTGAAATAAAATTGTATCAATAATGTGTGTTGTATATTGATGAAATTAATGATGTGATGTATGAACTTTTGTTGATTAAAATTGATGATGATTAAATCAAATGTTGATTAATATAAATGATGATTGCAAAATCTGAATAAAATTATGAAATATATAATGAGATATGATGATTATATTATGATTTATTGAAATGGATAATGATTAAAATAATTAAATGATAATTGTGTAAAAATTGTTATATTATATCTAAATGATGATTGATTTTATATGGAATGATGTGATGAAGAAATATTTGTGTGTAATGAAATTTTTTTTGGGGGTGATATGTAATGATATGAATTTATGATGAATTATGATTGGATTGATATGTATAGATGAGATTATGTTTGTTATGTGATTTTAATTGTGAATTTGAATATGTGTGTTGATGTGAAATGATGAAATGATATATACTTGGGATTGAACCCAGGTGTACTTTACCACTGAACTACATCCCCAGCCCTTTTTAATTTTTGAGACAGGATCTCACTAAGTTGCTTAGGTCCTCACTAAACTACTGACGCTGGCCCTGAACTGGTGATCCTCCTGCCTCAGCCTCTGGAGTCTCTGGGATTACAGGCATGTGCCACCATGCAGAGCTCCTCTTTGCATATTCTTGTGTACAACTTCTACATAAATTTCACCTAGCTTCCCTCAGAAGGTATATACACTTTCAGAGTATTCTTCTTGCTTTTGTGTTGCTTCATAAATGTTTCCCATATTGGAATATTATCTTCTTATTTGTAAGTTTAAAGGATTACATAGTATTTCATTTATTTACTGGATTGTAATTCTCTAAACACTTCCCATTTGTTGAGCATTTAAATTGTTTCTTTGTTATGTATTATTCATAAAACAACTCTAATGTTTTTGCTCTTAGTGTTTGCTTCCCTAAAATTGTTTTCTCAGAATCATTTTGCAGAAATGGGATTGCAGTTCAATGAATATGAATCATTTCCTGATTCTTGATCCACGACACTACACTGTTCTCCAGGACTGTTGCACAGCACTATCTGTTTCAGTGTTTAATAACAATCAGCAGTGCCACTGAAGATGGTCCTCATATAGCACATTTATGGGTAGGTAGATTTATCCTTACACTGGAAAACAGCTTAGTGTGGGGGTTATCTAAATGGGAAAACCTGAGACTAGGACCAAACCAACAGAGAGGTTGCATTCTTTCTCTTTTAAAATATTTTTTTTGTTGTCAATGGACCTTTATTTTATTTATATGAAGTGCTTTTAGAATTGAACCCAGTGCCTCACACATGCTAGGCAAGTGCTCTACCACTGAGCCACAACCCCAGCCCTCAATGCAGAGGTTTCTAATCTTGGACATTTTGACTGTAAAATTGATTCTATCATTTCATGACACATTGAAGCTAACTGTATTCAAATGATTATTTATAATATTATTTGTTTGCACGCAGGTGTAAGCCAAATCTTGAATGCTGACCCTGGTCTTTGAGAAACCATATAAGAGAGATTTTGGTACTCACATTTTATACTATAGTGGACCTGAATTGAGAGAGAGAGAGAGAGAGAGAGAGAGAGAGAGAGAGAGAGAGAGAATGCTAGATGTAAAGTGTAATATAAATGTGACTCACATATGACTGTTTAAAAAGCTTTGATTTATGCCAACATGATACAGGCAGAAGGGGAAAATTGTACTGCCTTCAGGGTCCTGAGGTGTTGTCCATGAGTGAAATAGCATGGGGTTGAACAGTCTGGTTCATGAAGGACAGGTGAAATGGGAGTACAGATCTTATCTGAATGGGGACACTACCACTTGGTCCCAGTTGATGACTTTTATAAAAAGTGTTTAGTTAGTGCATTATAGTTATACATGACAGTGGGGTGGGGTTCATTTGGGCATGTTCATAGTGCATATAATAGAGTTTGCTCCTCAATGCTCCCTCTTTTCCTCCCCTCCTTGCAATGTAGAAACTTTAGTGCTTTCATTTTTTTCAGGAGTATTTGGATGTTTCGATCTTTACGTTTTAGATAAATCTTCTGATATTTATATGTGGAGATTAATATATTCATTGACATCTTTACTAATTAGTAAATGTCATTCCAGATGCAGCAAAAACACCCTGAAGTTCAATTTGGTCATTGCTGCCAGTTTGAGACCACTTTCATTTGACTCTAACTACAACCCGGTGAAGCAGGCAGAGAGTTTATTTTTTTGGTACAAACAAGGAAGCTGAGACCCAGAAATTATTGTCCCACCGATTGTTCACTGCCTGTCTGAGGGTGACATAAGCTTCACGAAGCCATTTCCTTCCCTGCTCACAACTCAGCTCCTGGACTAGTTTCTGGAGCATGTGGATGCTCAATAAATATTTACGGAATGAATGAATGATGAATAAATGAAATGAAGTTAAGTCACATGGCAAACAATATCTACATTTCTATGCCAAATATTCCTCATTCTTTATCTCGTTTTAATTGACAACATTTTGTGAGAGTTAATAATATTATTTCGTAGTAGAATAAGCTGAGGCTCACTCAGTAAGTTGCCCTGAGTTCAAGCATTTTAGAAGTAGAGACTTCAGGGCTGAGACCGTAGCTCAGTGGTAGAGCACTTGCCTCCCATGTGTGAGGCACTGGGTTTGATTTCAGCACCGCATAAAAAATAAAAATAAAAACATAAAAAAGAAGATGTGCTCATGTACAACTTAAAAAAAAAAAAGTAGCGACTTCAGGCCAGAACCCAGATCCTCCTAAGATTGCTGATTCTTTTCACTCTCCTACACGACTTCTCTGCCACATTGTTGTAATACTGATATTGTCCACCCTATTCTTCCAAACTCTTGGGCATTTTATTCTGCAGACCAATGCATCATCACTTCTGTGTTGCATGTGGAGAAATAAAGAGATGATCAAAGTATGATTTTATGAATTACATGGTTTATTGTCATACAAAGAAAATTTTTGCTTTCATAATGCTCAAGGAGGAGGAGGAAGATAATATGAACAGTCCTCATAGGGAGTATACTTAGATGTACATTAAGTGCATAGTGAGTGAGTTCCAAATTTATTAAAGTCCAGTTACTCAGGATGGAAGCAGACCTCTGTGGAAAGGAATATGGAACTAAAGTTCGAGGTATACCTTTATACAAGCAATTCTTTGGAGCAGCTGGCTCCACCATTGCAGCAGAGGTCTGCGATGTCACATGAGGTGCCTTGGTGCTTGAGGGTGGTACCTGTGTTGGTGGGTGAGTGTTCAAAGCTTGGAAGCCAACATGGTGTCACCCTGTTACAGCCTGAGCTCTCAAGTCTTTGGAGAAGCAGCCAGCAGAGTATAGGCCTGCTATGGCCTAAGTTATTAAAGTGTCAGTCAAACCCTTGAAATATATGTATCTTGAAGTTCTGTAATTGCTATAGTTTGGGTCTTGAGTGTTGTGCAAATGTTCATGTGTTAAAGGCTAGGTTCCCAGCTTGTGGTATTATTGCAAGGGGCCTTTAAGAAGTGGGGACTAGTGGAAAGTCTTCAGATTATTGGGAACATACTCTTGAAGGGGACTGTTAGACCCCGGTCTCTTTGTCTTTTTTTTCATGGCCGTGAGGCGAGTGGTTTTGCTCTGCTGCACACTCCTGCCATGAAAGTGCTGCATTGTTTTAGGTCTCCTAGGCCTAATACAATGTATTTGCCCAATCATGAATTGGAATCTCCAAAACTGTGAGCCAGAATAAACCTTTTCTCACTATAAATTGATCATCTCAGGAATTTGTTATAGTGATGAAAATCTGAGAAACATAATAATTGAGGTTGATAACTCACACATGGGGGTCTGATGAGGTTTAATGTGACATTCCTGAAGGGAGAGGGAGTTTGCTCCCACATGTGGGGTCTGATAAGATGTTGTATTCTTAAACAAAACATCAAGACAAAAAAAATGTAACTCCAAAGGAAAATCTTTATATAATAAACTGTATTTGGAATCATTTCAAAGCAAACTAATACCCTAGAACAAGGGTCTACACACACAAGCCAGATAATAAATATTTTAGATTTTGTGAGTCACACATTCTCCATTGCAAGTATTCAAGCTACCCAAGACAAATGTAAGTAAATGGGTATGGCTGGGTTCCAGGAGCCACATTTTTCTTGAGGGCTGTAGTTTGCCAATTTCTTCCCTAGAAGACAGGGAAATTACCCACTCAACTGGGTAACTTCCTAGCTCATAATAGATGTTTAAATTCTTTCTTAGTTCTTTGGTTTTACTATTTGCACCTTATGTTATTCTGAGGTTGCCATGGTGTGCTGGTAAATGCATAACAACTGGTTCTCTGGTAGAATATAAAAGCTTTGGTGAATAGTTTGCCAGTTTATGATTTCCATGGTATAAATATTATTGTTATGGCCATTTTCAAGTCATCAACATGACTGGACACGGCATGGAGATGACATGCAGTTGGGGCTGGCTCTAGAACCTTAGTGTCTGAAGGACTAGCCCAGTTTGGATTCTTTTGGAAGAAGTAACAAATTCCCACTAATTATAACAATAAGTAAAATGTACTGTTACTTAATAATAGGCTAGAGAGAGTGGCTCCAGAATTAGTTAATTCAGTAGCTCGGTGACATCACTGAGGTCCCAGGTTCTTTTCAATTTTCAGCCTTGGCTTATTGACTCTGTCTTCGGCCTAGCTTCCTTCATGGTTAAGAGGTAGCTGTTGTAGTTCCAGGTATCAGGTCTAGATTCAGAACGCTTACAGGATGAAGAAGGGCTTGTTTCTTTCCTGTGTTTGAAGAACAAGGAAACATTTCCTGGAGGATTTCCCCTCAAAACTAATTGGCTAGAATTGCTGAACATCCCATCCCTTGTCACTCACAGAAGGGAGGGAGATCAGCCACAACCCATTCCCAGAAACAATGACTTGGACCAGCATTCCCCGCAGCATGTGGCCACTGGAAAGAGCTAGTAGATACTTGAGCAAAAACACAACACGTTAGGACAGAATGGAGAATGGGGTGAACTATGGATTTTGAGTGGGCAGCCAACTGCCTGCTATAGTGATGGGTGTGTGTGAAAACTATGAATATAGTAGCTCTTTTAGTTATTCTTTCCCTGAGTGTTTAATTTTAGGGAAGAAAGTAGTAGACTAATATTGAAGCTACTTATCTACAACACAGATTTATATTTTGGAGGAATGGATCCTGAAGCTCCGGAGTGTTGGAGACTCCTTTGGAAGACTGTTTTTGCCCTGAATTTGGAGATAAATCCATGGCTGATCAAGCCAGTGATCTATAGACACCTTTCAGGGAAATAGCAATGGTACCAAGCATGGGAAGAATGGAGGAACTTTAGGAAGGCAAAGGGGAGGGAGGGGAAGGGAGGGGGCAGTGGGGTAGAAAAGACAGTGGAATGAGATGGACATCATTACCCTAAGTACATGTATGAAGACATGAATGGTGTGACTCTACTTTGTGTACAACCAGAGCCGTGAAAAAGTGTGCTATGAATTGAAATGCATTCTGCTGTCATATATAAGAAATTAGAATGTATAAATATATTTAAATAAAAAAAGTAATCAGCACCAACAAAAAAAAAGCATTTATAGCTACATCAGCCTGCATTTTACATCATCCTTTGAGTGTGTCATCAGGAAGAGTTATATGTGTAGGATTTGGCAAAAATGTTTATGAATTTCTACCACAGAATAGGGACATGTGATGGAAGCATTGCAGGGCATTGGATAGGAACAGTGGCCTTGCAATCAGACCAAGTTCATATCCCACTTCTGCTGCTTAATAGTGATAATAGTTGTCGCCGCCTGAAGCGATTGCTGCTTGGAGCAACAAAGCCGCGGGAAGAAGTTTAGAGGCAAACTGGAAACCAACAGGCTTTTTATTCTGATAACTTCTCTCTCCGGCTCTAACAACCACTGTAACACGCACCACCAAAAAACCCACCAAACAAAATGGCGCCGACCCGATCTCGGCTCAAGTCTCATGAGATCATGGGCCAAGTCCTGCGAGATCCCGGGCCAAGTCCCGTGAGACCATGGAAGGCGGCAATGTCCGAATATCTCTATGGCCCGCAGCCAACTGCAATCTCAGCCATCTCCCCAATCAGGGCTCCTGCAACTAGTGATCTTGAAAACTAAGCTCTCAAGCCTGAGTTTCTTACCTGCCTTCTTTGGTTGTTATAAGCATTAAATGAGATTCTGTCTCTGATGCTGTTTAATAGTATCTTGGCCTACGGAAAGTATTCTATAAATGGTAGCTCTATATCATTGTTTTCACAAGCACCAACACTGGTATTTTGACCATTAATCCCTAGGACAGTTATTAATATTATTATTTCCAATAATGATTTTTTATTTTCTTTAATTAGTAGGTTTAGTATTTCTATCAATATTGGTCTTCCAATTTTTTTTTTTTTTTTTTTTTTTGGTACCGGGGACTTGAACTCAGGGGCACTGGGCCACATCCCCAGCCCTTTTTTGTATTTTATTAGAGACAGGGTCTTACTGAGTTGCCAAGTGCCTCTCCATTGCTGAGGCTGGCTTTGAACTCGCGATCCTCCTGCCTCAGCCTCCCAAGTGCTGGGATTACAGGCGTGCACCACCACGCCCAGCTTCCAATATTTTTGATGGATCTCTAATACTCTTCAGCTGTCATTTTCTCTCCTTTGTCAGCCTCCCCATATTCACAGGATGGCTAATAACATAAAGAGGAGGCAGCTGGCTTCAGAGTGAGCCATCTTGAGTGGTGTACGTGGAGTCACCACTGCTGCCTCTGCTTTGCTACCTGTGCTCTGTATTTGTTCTTAGAATTCACAGGTAACCACTTTCTTCCCAGTGGCTTCAAAGATGTACTCATGCAAAATTCTGTTGTGAGTCATTTTCTTATATTAACACATAGCTTATCATGCAGTTTGGTTTGCCTATAATTTACCAGGTGGTACATAGTCTACATTCACCTGATAACGCACACTTTGTCACACTTGAAACAATCTGTAGTTTAATTAATGTTAAGATTTCCTCTTGCAATCATAATAAAATTGTATCAACAACTGAGTTATTTGCTCAATCCACTAAAAAAGTACCTGTCAAAACTCTTACTTTGCCTCTTAAAAAAATTGTCCTTAACTATAATTAAGAAGGCTGAAGAGTACTTTAAGGAACTTTTTTTCTTGTATTTTCTATGGGGCAAGAATCCAGGCACAACTTAGTGGGGTCTTTGCCCAAGGGCCTCACAAAGCTGCAGCCAAGGTGTCAGCTAAACTATATTCTTAACTAGGGAAAAAATCAACTTCCAAGTTTGCTTGGGATGTTGGCAAAAATAAAAACAAAAAAAAAAATTCTAAGATTTTCAGTTTTTTGTTATTTCCCTTCTGTTAGCTGACAGTTCCTGCCAAGTGGCTTTCATTGGGCAGTAGGTAACATGGTAGCAGGTTTCTACCAGGCCAGTGGGAAGGCCAGAGTACAAATAGGAAAGTAATCACTTCTTACCAAATGAAAAAAACCCACCTTTGGACAGGGCAATAAAATACAAATATGTCCCCATTTTTGTCTGTAGATGGCCAGTAACCCATGTGCCAGGTAGCATTCTATGCCAACCTTGAACAACAACAGGAAGCCTCTGAGCAGCAAACTCTTCTGAGATCATAACTTGCTGTTGGAATAACTTGGAAAAGAAGAAAAAGGAATTGGAACCATGGCGAAAGTAAATAGACCTGGGTCTACCTCCCCTCCAGACGGAGGATGGGGCTGGATGATTGTGGCTGGCTGTTTCCTTGTTACCATTTGCACCCGGGCTGTCACCAGGTAAGTGGGGATTTTCTTCTTTTTTTTCCTTCCTTCCTTCCTTCCTTCCTTCCTTCCTTCCTTTTTTTTTTTTTTTTTTTGAGATGGGGATCTTGCTTTGCTGCCCAGGCTGGTATTGAACTCCTGGACTCAAGGGATTCTCCTACCTCACCCTCTCAAATACTGGGACAGCAGCTATCATCTCTGACTGGGATTTTATTCGTGGTTTGTTAAAAAGACCTGGTTTGTCTTTTCTTCTAAATATGCTTCATTTTATTTCTGAAACTATCATTGGGAAAGTGTGTGTGTGTGTGTGTGTGTGTGTGTGTGTGTGTATTTCCTTTGCACAGATTTTTTTTTCTTTGCAAGTTCTGATAGTCAAGAGTCCTGGAGAGTGGTCTCTTCTATAATATCTGACATGTATTAGAATATTTAGGAGTGTTAGGATATTTTTAGACCAAAAGTAATGGCTACTCCAGCATTCCTTGTCATCAGCAGCTCTAGAAGATGTGAAAGTATATGGCATATTTCTTTTCGCCCTTTATCTTCCCCATTATTAATATGAAAGATTTAAACCCATCATACATGAAATGACATGGGAAATGTCTAGATTTGCACATTAGAGGAGGAATTTGTTCCATGGTATTTTCAAAATAAAATTACAAATTCACACCCATGAAGCTAAGTTAGCATAAGTTGACATGGTTCCAGAGATGTGTAAGATGATTTCTGCAAGTTCATTTTTCCAGAATTTTCTTATCTGTCATATTAATGATAAATGTTAATTAAGATAAATCTTAATCATTAAGATTTTATAGTGGAAGCTGAAAGCTAATTGGGTGTGTGATTCCTAATTCATAAATCAACAAAGCACTCTGACAAGAGATCATAATGTAGTGACATGTGTCTTTAAATACAGAGATGAGGAAAAAGAATGCCAAGTGACTAAAAGTGTGATTATAATGTTTATAGTAGATTTGTGAGCATATCATATGGAGTTACTCTTATGCAGGGTTAGGGACTATATTCACCCCAGAAAGGTAAAGCATGTAACTTGGGAACCCTTTGGCTCAATAGGTACTGAGCCCTTTGAGGCTCACAACCTAAAATTCCAATTTCTTTATTTCATTTTACATTTTTACTATGGGGATGGAGGCTGAGTTTGAGGTTGAAGAAGAGCAACAACATAAATTCAGGGATTCTCTCATTCTCATTTGCTCCATCCTTTCTCTCTCTCTTTCTCTCTCTCTTTTCTCTAAAGGTGTGTGCGTGTGTGTGCGCGCGTGCGCGCTTGCTTAAGTTAGATGGGTGTACATTGCAACTCATTTCATCTCATTTTTATTTGGAATAAATACTTGAGATCTGCGTATGTTAATTCTTTCCTATCAGGTGCTTCCCCCCTCCCCACCAATAGTACTCTGCTTCTCTTCTCTGGCAACACATTTTTGACAGTATAAGAAAGCCATTTGCGCTAATAACTTTATTTGAAGGCATCATCAATAAAGGCATTAAACCCCATCCCCAAAATGATACCATGCAGGATAGAAACAGGATGATTGCCTTTACTGTAATAGGGGTTTGTTGATTGTGTGTTATAATAAATGGTAAACTTGTTTAAAATAATAACTGATGTTAAGTCTGATTTTTCTTGCACGTATATTATGGATCTTGTGTTCTGGGTGTGAGGAGATGGTAGGGTTAAAAGGAATCTCTTCATGTTGGTCCTTACCTGTGAAATCTGCCATCATTCCCACAAGGGGCTGTTCTGCAAGTGGGCTCAGTGCTTTACAAGGAGGGCTCATGCTGGAATCTTCTGGGTCGTCGAGTCTTCATGATGCAGCTGTACTCTTATGGAGTTGTCTGTAGTGCTTCTGGTTGAGATATGAAGGTGATTCTTTCAGTTACATTGTCTCCTGTAAACCTGTGATTTAGGAAAAATAAGCATATTCACTCCACCCACCCCCATTTAATTGATTAGGAAGGATCCAGGCATGGTGGTGCATGTCTGTAATCCCAGCTGCTTGGGTGGTTGAGGCAGGAGGATCACAAATTCAGCCTGGACAACTTAGTGAGACCCTGTTGCAGCATAAAATAAAAAATGGTGGGGATGTAGCTCCGTGGTAGAGCTCTTGCCTAACAGGTCTGAGCTTTGATCCCCAGTATTGAAAAAGGAAAAAAAAAATTAGGACACTGGTGCTTACACAGGTTAAGTAACTTAGAGTTTTTGGCTAGTAGGACAGAGATGAACTGGAATCCTAATGTCTTTTACTTCTCATCTTGATCTTGTTTATTTGCCAGCCACATATGCACTGATAATCCAGACTCTCTATATTTATTTATTTTTTTGTACAAGGGATTGAACCACAGAGCCACATCCCCAACCCTTTTTATTTTTTTATTCTGAGACAGGGTCTCACTGAGTTGCTTAGGGCCTTGCTAAGTGGCTGAGGCTGGTTTTGAACTCATGATCCTCCTGCCTCAGCCTCCTGAGCCATTGGGATTACAGGTGTGTACCACCATGCCCAGCATAATCCAGACTCTTGAAACACACTCACACACATAGACATTACTATTGATTTTTAAAATATGTAACTAAATCATGCCCTAACCTGTTATTTCTCATACATACACCTACATTCTCATACGTTCTACCTACCCCTTCATACACAATACACATACACACATAAACACACACATGTGCACAGACATAATTTGCAGCTTACCCTCTAGAACAACTACAGTATTACAAGACATATTTTTTTTAAGATAAAATGCCTTGGTTATGGGAAACATTGTCTTAAGGTGGGCTACCTCCTAATACTCAAGGGACTGTCCTGTCAGTGATGAGAAGTCACAGTGCCAAGGGGACAGCTATCTCCAAATTCCTCTTACAGAGACCTTCTACCATGTGTCCTATTGGTAACAAGCCACAGGTAATATTATCCCCAATCCATGTAGAAACAACTACACATTAAGAGATTTTTAGATTATAATTTTGTTTCAACTTCACTTGGTACCAATCCCACCAACATGCACCATGCATTCATTGAGGATGAGGCTCTGTGGTAGGTGCTTCCAGAATTCCAGAGATGTTGGACACCATACGGTAAGCTCAGGCATAAATAACTAAAATCAAAATCAAAATGTGCTTAAGTAAAAAATGAAATGTAAAAAATACTGAAAGATAAGTTCTGAGCTATAAGTTCAGAGCAGGCTTTCTAGAGAAGTTGGCCCTGGAGTTTGGTCTCAAAGAATGAGAAGTACTTGGCCTAGCAGAAATGACAGAGAAAGATGTTTCAAGCCACGTCAGTGCCATGCACTTCACCTGTCACTTACTTGGTGGCCATGGCAAGCAGGCTCCCTTCCTGAACTACCAAGGGTTGAGCCAGAAAGCAGAAAAAAGTTTGTGTCTGGCAAAAAAAAAAAAAAAAAAAAAAAAAAAAAGTTATCAGGAGATGTGGAGAGGAGGATGTCTGAGCTAAATGAGGCTAGATGACAAAAGTGTGACAGTGAGGCCAGCATTGGACTATAAATGTCCTGAACCAAGAAGCAGGCAGGAGAACTGGCAAGGGAAACAAGCAGGTAATCCAAGTGTATGTGATTCATTCAGTCAGATAAGCAGTGCTTATTGGGACAACTCTTAAAAAAAATTAAAAAATTTTCTTAAAACCTAAATATCATGCAAACCAAATTTTAAAAATTTGGAAATATATAAAATAAAATGTCTTTTTCGCCTCACTTCCCAAATCCCAATTTCACTGCCTAAAGTTAAATTCATCAATAGTTTCTTGAGGTTGGTCCAAAAATCAAACAAAACAAATAAAATCTCCCAACCCTATATGAACATGTAATGCATGTTCTTTTCATTTACATCAAATGGGATCATATTATATACACTGTTTTGTGCTCCCCCCAACTCACTTAGTAATATCTTTTAGAAATCTTTTTGTATTAGCACATGTGGCTGTACCTTACTGAAAAATAGCTGCTTACAATCCCACCACATGAATGTATTCATAATTATTTAACACATTTTTTATTGATTGAGCATTTATATTGGTTCCTGGTTTTGCTATTACAAAAAGTGTTGCAAAAATTGACCTGAGCCAATCTGAACAGACACTTAACAGAAGAAGAAATACAACTGATCAACAAACATAGGAAAAAATGTTCAACCTCTCTAGCAATTAGAGAAATGCAAAACAAAACTACACTGAGATTCCATCTCACTCCAGTTAGAATGACAATCATCAAGAATACAAGCAAATATAAATGTCGGTGAGGATGTGGGGAAAGAGATACACTCATACATTGCTGGTGGGACTGCAAATTGGTGCAACCACTATGGAAAGCAGTATGGAGATTTCTTAGAATGGAACCACCATTTGATCTCACTCCTATGTTTATACCCAAAGATTTAAAATCAGCATACTATAGTGACACAGCCATATCAATGTTTATAGCAGCTCAATTCACAATAGCTAAACTATGAAATCAACCTAGGCGCCCTTCAACAGATGAATGGATCAAGAAACTGTGGTATATATACACAATGGAATATTATTGAGCCTTAAAGAAGAATGAAATGATGGCATTTGCCAGTAAGTGGATGGAACTGGAGAATACCATGCTAAGCAAAATAAGCCTATCCCAAAGAACCAAAGGCTAAATGTTTTCTATGATATGTGAATGCTAATTCACAATGGGGGTGGAGGAGAATAGAGGTACTTTGGAGTAGACAAAGGTGAGTGAAGGGAGGGGAGGGAGTATGGGGGTAGGAATGATAGTAGAATGAATCAGACATTATTACCCTAGGTGCATATATGATTACATGACTTGTGTAACTCTACATCATGTACAACCAGATAAATAAGAAGTTGTACTCCACTTATGTATGATGTGTCAAAATGCATTTGATATGTATAACTAATTAGAACAAATAAGAAAATTTGACCTGAGCCATTTTAAAATTCTGTTTCAGCTCTTGCCTTGCACTACACAAAATTTACCTAGGGCTTAAAGTTGTGCAGTCTATTATCACAGTCATTATTATTTATTTACCCCCTCTGTTAGTGATTATCGATTACTTTTTTCTTTGAGACATTATTGAAGTAATTATCTATGGTAAGAATCATATTTAATTTGTAATTGCATGACATTCTATGCATAAATGGTCCTCTTGGGTTGGAGTTGAAAAGCAAATTTTGATTTAAATGTTTCCAAACAAAATCCCCCACAAAACCAAAATAAAACAATATACAGTGTTGAGACAGTTTTTTTTCTAAGTTTTCCTGGTCCAAATTAACTTAGTTGCAATTAATGTCTAGAGTGCTTTGGAATTTTGCAGCTCTTTTAACAATAATTGAATTCTAGAAATAATAGCTAACTTTCACTGAGCATTTGTTTTGTGCTTGTTGGCATACTTTCAAGTATTTTTCATGGAATCATTTAATCCTCATAAAACACAGAGGTTGAGTAACATGTTCCAGATCCCATGGTTAGTAAGTGGTCATGTTCTTAATCATGACCACGAGGCAACACTGCCCAGCGGCCCACACTTGAGCTATCTTAGTGGATAACTTTATCAACCAAAGAAAAGTCATTACCAAATGCCACTCAATAGGAGCCAGGTCAGAATTTTACAGCAGAGTGAGAAGACTGAGACAGCAAGCATGTTGACCCCTGGAGAGGAAGATTCTTCAAGAATGCCATTTCACCATGGATGATGCTGGTGATATTTTGTTTCTGCCTTTCTCTGAACAGAGCCTCTAAACTCTAGAGGATGTGAGGAGTTGTTTGCTACTGCAGCTAAATTTGCTATTAAGTGTTCTCAGCAAAGAAACATGGAAATGTTAAATTGTGAGCATGAATTTTCTATTCATCTTTATGTTATGCCATGCCAATATTAAAAGTACATATGAGCATATATTTTTAGCTTGTTCATGCACACATATTTCGTTTTTACCAAGATGGTGGAAATCCTACACAAAACTAACTCAACTGTTTTTTATTTGACGTCTGAATACTTGCACATCCCACCAACATTCTCTAAGCTTCAGTTTACTGAAAAGTACTGGAGGGCTGAAAGGGAGAGGAACTAGGGGGCGCCCTCTCTTTCTCTTCCTTCTGCATCATCATCTTTAGCAGAAGTAGTTGGCTGATACAGTAGAAAAAGGATGTGATAGGAATGCTTGGTCCTTTATGATTTTGAGGATACCGTTGCCTCTTTCTGCATTTGAGCAAGTTTTGGTTCAGAAGGAAACCGTGGCCCTCTTCGGGATTGTTAGAACTTTCTTTCTTGCTCCCAAAGCTTCCTCAGTTGAGGATGTAACACATTTGGTGCTCTGTTTGAGTCTTATTGAATTCCCTTGGATCATGGATCCACTGAAATTTTGTGCTCACGAGGCACTGCTTATGCTACTCACAAGTGGGACACAAAGGACAGCAGGCACACAAAGTGCAAATATCTCCTCTGCTCTTGTGTAGCCTTCATTGTTCTATTGGGCTTCACTTACGAAACCGAGATTCAAAGATAAAATGATTAAGGATCTGAAATTAGTGATGGCTGAGCATTAAGTCAGGTTTCATGCTTCTGAGTTCCAGGCTCTGCTCTCTTCTTTCTCCTCAAAGCTTTTTACCACCCACCTCCACATCCAGCAGCAACTGCCGAGGAGAGGGAGATATGAATATTACAGGGACTATGGGCTGCTGAAGCATGATAAGTAGGAATTGAGACCAATCCACAGAGATGGAGAAACTTATCTCATCCCCAAGCCACAAGGCCTGAGCTCTTCCAGTGCTATCAACGAGCTCTAAAAAAGTTTCTGGCACTGAATTAGGACACTATATTAATCTGTGACATAAACCATTGCCTCTGCTTCATGCATCTTTTTTCTACCTATGGGAAATTAACTATTTTTCAACATTGCCCCGCCCCACATACCTGATTATATAAGAAATAATTCAAAATAATCTAAAATGCATAATAAAACAAAAATGATGATTTATAATCCTACCAGTCACATACAATGATTGGGTATATTTTGGTGTGTATGCTCTCAGGCCCTTTTTATTTATAGAGATTATGTTTTTTACAAAAACTAAAAACTATGTTCCTACTACATGAACTGTCTTATAACTTTCTTTTTAAAAAAATTTCTTTGCAGTACTAGGAATTGAATCCAGGGGCACCAATCTATATTCCCAGACATTTTATTTTTCCACGTTTTACTTTTAGATAGTATCTCACTAAGTTGCCCAGGCTGTCTTCAAACTTGCTATGTTCCTGCTTCAACCTCCCAAGTAGCTAGGATTGCATGTCTATAACTTACTTTTTTACTTAACAGGATATTGTGGATTTATTTTGAAATCAGTAGATATAGATCAGCACCATCATTTTAATACTTAATAATACAGTATTTTATGTAATTTATATGCCATAATTTGTTTAACCAGTCCTTCATTGATGAATAGTCAGTTTGGTTACAATATTTGGCTATAATAAATAGTTATCAAAAATATATTCTTCTATGTATATCTATTATTATTATCATCATCATAATCTGATTATTACCTTTGTATGAATCCTAGAAGTGAAATTGCTGGGTTTTATTTTTATAAATTGCTTTTTATTTTTAAAATTTGAAGTTGTATAACCACCTTTTAGAAGTTATGGATAACTGGGCATGCTGGCACGCACCTGTGATCCCAGATACTCAAGAGGCTGGGGCAAGAGCATCACAGGTTTGAGGCCAGCCTAGGCAGCTTAGTGAGGCCCTACCTCAAAATTTTAAGAAGTAGGGCTGGGGTTGTCGCTCAGTGGTTAAGCAACCCTTGGGTATAATTCCCTGTACCAAATACAAAAACAAACAAAACGGAGAAGCAGCAGCAGCAGTAGTTGTTATTCTAGATGTTAACAAGTATTAAAATGAATAATGAATATTGTTCTTGACCTGCTGTCTTTTTCATAAATCCTTCTCTAGAGCAGGGGTCTTCACATCTACTTGGCTTCAGAAGCCCCTCTGATGGTTGAATGCTTGTTGTTCTAGTTCTCCAGAATGACCCAAATGATCAATGTCTGAATTCCCATTTGCTATGCCTCAGTAATTAAAACTTGGAAATTGTAAAAGTTGATTGAACCAAACCTTTTAAGTTCTGATTCAGTTCCATGTTTACTTACTTTTTGTATAAAATGCCTGCATTTTATTTTTCAGATGTATCTCAATTTTTTTTGTGGAGTTCCAGACATACTTTGCTCAGGATTATGCACAAACAGCATGGATCCATTCCATTGTAGACTGTGTGACTATGCTTTGTGGTGAGTATCACCTACCAGGATAGACAATTAACTGGGTACCCTTGAACTGTCATGACCATGACCTTTGACAAGATCAGATGATACTTTTTAAAAATATATTTTTAGTTGTAGATGGACACTATACCTTTATTTTATTTGTTTATTTTTATGTGATGCTGAGGATCGAACCCAGTGCCTCACACATGCTAGGCAAGTGCTCTACCACTTAGCTACAAACCCAGCCTAGATGACAATGACTTTGATTACCAGCTTTCCTAAGTGTAAGGATTATGTTAAAAATTGGGCCTGATGTGGTGGTACATAATTGTAATCCCACTAGCTTGGGAGCCTGAGGTAGGAAGATCTGAAGTTCAAAACCAGCCTCAGCAACTTAGGGAGGCCCTTTCTCAAAATAAAAAATAAAAATGGGCTGGGGAGGGACTAGAGTTGTAGCTCAGTGGTAGAGCGCTTGCCTAGCATGTGTGACATGCTGGGTTTGATTCTCAGCACCACATATAAATAAATAAAATAAAGGTCCATCAACAACTAAAAAAATATTTTTTAAAAACTGGGCTGGGGATATGGCTCAGTGGTTAAGTACCCCTGGGTTCAATACCTGGTACTAAAAAAAAAAAAAAAAAAAAAAAAAAAATAGAAAAGAAAAGTTGGCTAAAACTATATTATATTATTAAAAGAAAAGATCCATCCTACCTCTAGCCAACCTAACCAGACTTGCTTTTGAAATTAATGGTTTTGGCTGATGCTAGATGGAAGAAGTCATTTATACACAGAAAAGGACACATATCACTTGGTTCTTCGATATATAGAGGTAGGATGCTGAGCATCATAAAACTTGTCCTGATTTGGAGAGCAGTTTACCACATAGTGCATGCTTGGATTTTGTCTTACAAATGCCATGGCATCCTCATTCTCCAGTCCAGTAGATAGCACCATGAGTCATTTCTACATGCTCTCCTAAGTGAGGGTCAATAGTGTTGCCTTACATCTCAAGTCTTGGTTTGCATCCCATTCCCTTCCCACAGGGTTCAGAATTTGGCTCTAGGATTTCATCTTTTCTTGCATAAATTTTCATGCTCAGTAAGTATCGGGGAAGGATAGGATTGTATAATCAGAAGCTAAATATATTCACTGTGGCTATAATTTCATTCAAGAAACCTCAAAGGTGCTTTTTAGAGGATGTAGAGTGTTATAGAAATTCATGGAAACCAACATTGCATCTGTATAGAAGGAGACAAGAAACTTTGATGATTTTATTTTTATAAATTTCAATCACAGTTAGCAATTGTTAAAGTTTCTAAGATTGGATTAAATTGGAACAATGTGTATACAGCCTAGACCCACTTAATCCTTTCACTTAGAAGAGTTTCAAGTACTTTAGAAAACTTATTTCTTCAGGCCATGTCTCAGTGGCAAAAGAGAGATATTGTTTATTCAATAACTCATAATAACTTCATCTGATTCCATTCTAGTTTCTGACTCATATTTATTTTTAGGAAAAAGTATACATTCTCAGGAATAAGTTGAATTGTGCTGAAATGTATTCTTGGGAAGAAGTTGAGAGCAATTCTAGAATTAAAAACAGATTTCATGAGAAGACCAAGCTGACTTTTTCAACTGATAAAAGGTCTTAGGAGACCCCCAAAATCATATATTTTGGTTTTGGAGCCTGACATTTTTTTCCCTCTTCAACTATCACTTGACTTTGAGGGTCATGTTGTTAGTCACAGCATTTGTATCAGCTCACGAAGAGGCTGTTTGTCTTTCTCAGAGGATATGGGTGACTCATTTCCCTCACTGTTATCTTTTGGAGAATATTTGTAATCCCCCAAAGAGGGGAAAAGGACCTTAAGTGACCAATGACTATGTGAGACTTTGAGGGTCATGTAGGAAGCAATTTAAGCTCTGTGCAAGAACGTGAGAGCTCATATATGAATACACACAGTGTAACTCCACATCATGTATGATCACAAAAATGGGAAGTTATACTTCATGTATATATGATATGTCAAAATACATTCTACTGCCATATGTAAGTAAAAAGAACAAATAAAACTTAAAAAAAACCCAGAATGTCAGAGAGCTGTTATACCCAATTACATATACTTACCTGCTTACTAGGTCAGATAATACTAGAACATCAGAGTTTAGAGTATGGACAAGAGATTGCTGAATCACATCTGGGACACCTGCTGGGCAAAATTTGCCATATGATGTGTGTATGTGCATGTGTGTATAAATTTCGTATAAATTTTGTCACTTTCCAGCAAACATAGTAGGGCAATCTTGAAAATTCCCTATGTTCTTGGGAGATTTGCTCATTCCTGCTCTCCAAGGGTTGTTTATACAGCTGGCCTGGATTCAGCTAGATAAGAGACACTGTGCTGATGTCTGATGGACATTGCAGTCCACCCCCATTTTAAACCTGCTCAATACAGAAATGATCATATTATACAGCTATCCAAAGCATCTGCTCTTCTGATTTTGTTCTTGGAGTACTGGTGTCTGCATGAATTTTTCTTCAGCAAACAATTCACCCAGCTTCCCTACCCACCACTCTTGCCATTGTCTGGGAGACCAAGGAGTTATAAGATGAAATAACCCCACACTCAATGTCAGTTGCCCTAAGCAGTACTTCTTGGTGACCTCAGGTAGCCATATACCTCTCTCTTGGCCACAAACAGCTTTAACTAATATTCAATAAGCCTTGAGGCCAACACAATTCAAATACACTGGCAAATGGCAGATGTAGTGAAGCCAACCAGAATGTTGCCATGCGTGTAAAGCAATTTCCTTAGAATTTTCTGGGTTTTGATCTCTTATCCACAGGATGGCAAACCTGCATGCAGTGCCCAATGGTGGGAGTTATCTCGCATTTTCTCCCTGGTCTTCTGCTGCATGACATTGCTGGTCACACAGGGATGCCCACTTTCTTTCTCCACCAATTAACTATCAACATTGCTGATGATGTGTGACCAATAGTACACCAAAGATCCTTGTTCAAGTGACATGTAATTTAAGTAAAGAGTTGATCCACTGTTTAAAAACACCTATGGTCCTGGGATTATGGCTGTAATAGAATGAAGATGAGGAAGAGGTACTGAAATGCAAGGCGGGCCACTTGCATTTTATACTAGCTCTGCTGCTTATTCTCTGTCTGGTCATGGACAGGTCACTTCTCTCTGGGCCTCAGTTTCAAAAGCTATAAAATCAGTGAGGTGGGCTTGATGCTTTAACAGTTGATTGTTGGGGCTCAGTGGTAGAGTGCTTGCCTAGCATGTGTGAGGTACTGGGTTCAATCCTCAGTACCACATAAAAATAAGTAAAATAAAGGCATGAAAATGTCATATCTGCTTAAAATAAATAAATAAACAAAGGTCGATTGTTCTCTGCCCTGCCAATGCAACACCACAGCCTTCTCACAGGGTCCACAAGACCTTTCTGTTGAACTTCTTTTTTTATTATTTTTGAAGCTCCACTTGGGAGTGTTGTCAGTAACCATTTATCCTGTCAAGTGGGAATTATGCTGGGCGGCTTGCTTGCATCTACTGGTTTCATCCTGGGCTCATTTGCCACCAGCCTGAAGCATCTTTACCTCACTCTGGGAGTTCTTACAGGTAAGGGCACTTTGTACCACTCATCTTAACCCCTCCCAACACCTGAAGTGTTGTCAAGCATACAACAGAGCAGTGATTTATAAAATATTCATTATGTTAGATACACAATTTAGCTGACCTAGCTTATGTCTGCCTACCTAGCAGTTAAACAGAGCTGGAAATGCTATTGCACTACCCTAATGAAAATGTATCACCACCTTAATTCAGCCATAGGATAAAAGTAACTATTACTTTCTCTTCAGCATTAGTATATGGCCAAGTTTCTGTAGACAGGAGAAACGAGATATCACTCAGCACAATATAAGTTTTCAGCAATGGTAATTCTCCTAACTTTTTGCCAAGACATTAAAATGTTTAACCTGAGTTGCCCTTGCTTTATAATGAATATCATTATCCAGTAAGTAGGAATTACCAATTTAAAAAAGAAAGCCCCTTGCAAACATTCCTATGTTACACATTCTCAATGTTATGCAAGCATCCTTTTAGAGAATCATAATGAATTTCATGCAAAGAGAAGCATCATATGTATATTCCATAAATCACACTTAAGGAGACTGTGTCAGATCAAGATGGGGTTGGTTGGTGGAACTGGAATAGCAGTTTGCTCATCATTCAGAGGAGTGTGGAGAATAGTACCCACTCCTGTCTGGGTACTGTGCATGGATCAGGCCAACAAAGGATGTAACCTTCACAGGAGGCTATAAATCAAGCTAAAGAAGATACATCCACCCCTAGTAACCTGAAGGGCCTGACTGCTAAGTGATCAGAAATATCAGTTGACCAGGGCCTACCCTGGTTTTAGCACTGAAAGTCCCACATCCAGAAACCCCTCAGTTCAGGCAACTCTAGATTACTGACCACCCTGCACTGTAGATGGAAACAGATCTGAAGGTATTTCTTCTTTCCCTTCTCTGACATTCTAGATGCTGTGAAATCTAGGCTTAAAGCACTAGTCATTTTCAGGGGCTTCGTTTTAAAACTCTGTTTGTGGTGCCTTGATGCGGCCAATTACTCTTAAAGAGGACCAATCAAATCCAGATCTTCTTAATTTAAAAAGTAATAGAAGCTGAAAACCTTTAGAAAGCTCTCTGGACTGTCAACATTTTGCTGCTGACCTTAAGGGATATTTGCAAATTGCTATGTTCATATATAAAGTTGGCATGATGTTTCCTGACTATATGAAGGAGTCATATATGTTATTTCAATCCAAATTCCAGAGTTGCCCAGATGATCAGTGTTGCATCTTCATAGGCAGCAAAGAGGCAATTATGCAGATAATTTATGGCACCCTCCAGATTTTCTAATAAATTTCAGTTCAGTATGTATAATGATTTTTAACTTCTTCATTTAAAGTTGTTTCAGAAGTTATATTTCCCTATGAGCACTCTTCCTAAGAAGAAAGTCATATATATTCTGTATTTTGAAAATTGTGGGTTACTAGTGAAGGGAGACTCATTTTCAGCTTGGTGTAAAAAACAGCTTTTCAAGGGTTTCACAGAAGGTGCGGTTCTCTTTAATCCAGATCTTCTGAGATGGCGTCTTCGACTGGCCGCTCATTGTGTTCCAGCACTCACGGAGTTCTCTTTTTCCCAGGTCTTGGATTTGCACTTTGTTACTCTCCTGCAATTGCCATGGTTGGCAAGTATTTCAGCAGACGGAAAGCCCTTGCTTATGGGATCGCCATGTCGGGGAGTGGCATTGGCACCTTTGTCCTGGCTCCTGTGGTTCAGCTCCTTATTGAACAGTTTTCCTGGAGGGGAGCATTACTCATTCTCGGGGGCTTCGTTTTGAATCTCTGTGTTTGTGGTGCCTTGATGCGACCAATTACTCTTAAAGAGGACCGTCCAAGTCCAGAGCAGAACCGTGTCTGTCGAACTCAGAAAGAAGACTGTAAGCGAGCATCTCCCTATTCACCTTTGGCCAAAGAATGGGCGCAGACCTGCCTGTGTTGCTCTTTGCAGCAGGAATACAGTTTTTTGCTGATGCCAGACTTTGTTGTGTTAGCCGTCTCTGTTCTGTTTATGGCTTACGGCTGCAGCCCTCTCTTTGTGTACTTGGTGCCTTATGCTTTGAGTGTCGGAGTGAGTCACCAGCAAGCTGCTTTTCTTATGTCCATACTTGGGGTGATTGACATTGTTGGCAATATCACATTTGGATGGCTAACCGACAGAAGGTAAAATCCATGAAAACAATCGGTTCTCCACTAGGGGACATTGAGTCTTAAATTTCCTCTCACCCCCTGACCCTATAGAATACCTAGATCTGAAGAAGTTTAGCAAGTCCTTGGTCTCTGAGGGCCACTCCCTAGATCAGGGGTTAGCAAGGTTTTTATGTAAAGGGACAGATAGTAAACATCTTTTGGGTTTGTGGGCCATGTGGTCTTTAGTACAGCTACCTAAAGGGTGTTGTAGCACAAAAGCAGCCATAGACAACATGGTAACTAATAAGAGTAGCTGTGTTCTGATGAGACTTTATTTATGCACACTGAAATTAGAATTTCTCATAATTTTTACATGTCACCAAATATCATTCTTTTGATTTTTTCCAATTATTTTTAAATGGAAAAAAATCATTCTTGGCTCACAGGTAGTCCAAAAACAGGTGGCAGGCTGGACTTAGCCAAAATTTGCCCACTCTTGGTCTAGATGGTTTAGGATGGTGAATCTAAGTTGCAGAAGCCAAGGGTAACTACAAGTTCTTGCAATTATTTAATTCCATCCCAAGTCAATGCAGTCCTCAAGCAAGACAACTTCTGGCTGGTGTTATGGGTTTAGTTTCTTTTCAAATACCCCAGAGATTGGCTTGCAATGGGAAGAAGAGCAGAATCCAGGCAGGAGGGCCAGATACCATAATAATCCATTATCTATAGCCACATATTTATGTTTGACAGTGAAAATAGTGAGTAGTTCCATCGTATTGTAGACTTAGAAACCAAAATGATAAGAAATCTACCAAGTAGTTTCTTCAGTAAATGCTCATATGTTTGGATTGAAGCATGTAGTTGACTCGTGTCTCCTAAATGAAGGACTCTTCGTACTTAAACTATAATTTGGGAGAGCTACGTCATGAAGCTTCTCACAAGTTATATCTTTGGTAATTAATCAGGTTCTGACTGCCATACTCCAGTGTTATGAATACAATATTTAGAAGTAATTCCAGTTTTTTTCTTTTTATGCTGCTGGAAATCGAACCAAGACCTTGCACATGCTAAGCAAGTGCTCTATCACTGAGCTGCACCTCCAGAGGCTCCACATTTTCAACTAAGGAGGAAGGGGAGGAGCAAGGGAAATCT
Source organism: Tamias sibiricus (assembly GCA_025594165.1). Taxonomy (NCBI): domain Eukaryota; kingdom Metazoa; phylum Chordata; class Mammalia; order Rodentia; family Sciuridae; genus Tamias; species Tamias sibiricus. Next base: position 133,279,297 of record CM046663.1, on the reverse strand, counting down.
ATAATGGAGTAGCTCAGTGAGAAGCAGCAGCCTGATATAGGTCTGCAGGAGGATCTCTAGTCTGAGACATGTAAGACCTAAGTTCTTCTGCCATTTCTGCCCTTTATTAGCCCTGTGACTCAGGGAAAATCACCTAACCCTCAGATCCTCAAGGGTCTTCATATGTCAAATAGACCAGTGCAATATTTACCGGTGAACCTCATACCATTTTGTGAGGCTCAAATAAGGTTGTGGGGAGAAAAATGTTTATAAAGCATGAACTGCTAGATCTGACATTGTAAGAGTCTTTGAAATAACTGGTGTTGTGGATGGGTTTGGAGTTACAGAGGGAAAGTAAAAGGGAAGTCCCACTGGGAAAGTCTTGAAGTAAGATTTAGTCGTAGTACAAGGCCTTCATCATCTCTGGCAATTCATGTTTATGTCTTCATATTTTAATTTCCCCTTTATGTAGCCACTTGAGTTATATATAGATACCAAAGGATAATATATCTAAAGTATCTAATATAGTAGATGGCTAAAAATATTAATCTCCGGACACTCTGCATATTATTTCACAGTTACCTTTAGAGTAACTCTGTGAAATAGGCAGCCTTCTCATTTTACAGTGAAAGAATTTGAGGTTCAAGTTAGGCAGGTAGTAAGTGATAGAACTGGTTTCCATCTTCCACCTTCCTTATTTTATAGCACATATTCTTTCTACCATACTGTGCTTCCTGGGAAGGTAGATTGCTGTATTTGCATATGCCAAAAAAAAAAAAAAAAAAAAAAAGATAGGAACATGTAATGGGGAGCCATCCCTATAAATAACTGCAATGCTTACTGCTGCATGGCCATGGTTCTAAAGCTTCTTTATAGCACCTGTGCACCCTGCATTCATTCTTGTTTTTCATATCCACAGGTGTCTGAAGAATTACCGGTATGTTTGCTACCTCTTTGCTGTGGGCCTAGATGGGCTCTGCTATCTCTGCCTTCCAATGCTTCAAAGTCTCCCCCTCCTGGTGCCTTTCTCTTGTACCTTTGGCTATTTTGATGGAGCCTACGTGACCTTGATCCCAGTAGTGACTGCCGAAATAGTAGGGACCACCTCTTTGTCATCAGCACTGGGTGTGGTGTACTTCCTTCATGCAGTGCCGTACTTGGTGAGCCCACCCATCGCAGGTAAGCGTTCAGAGATCCCCCAACCACTTCTGTTATATTGATTGCAAAGAGTGAACCTCTCTACACAGACACACAGATGAGAAGGATTTTAAGAGAGTTGGGGAAGAGTGAAAGAGAACAAGGATGCAAGAGCCACCCAGAACATCATGATCTTACCCACATTCTTGTTTTATAATCTTTCTTTTTTTTTCCCCCAACCATATGGGAACTTTAGCCTTCCTGGAAAGAAAAAGTCCCAAATTAGCATCTCAGTTCCATTCCATACTAATCATAGGCGCAATGGAATGGAGCAGCTGTTCAGATTTCTAAGTGAGTAGGGCACATTCAGAAGGAAACCTGGCGGGAGGATAGGATTCCAACAGGGGGCAGTGAGGATGAAATGAGAAGTGCTGGTGGCATAGTGGGGTGTTTTGAGTGTCAGGCAAAGAAGTTGGGCTCTAGGTGCTTAAGAGACTGTGCACAGTATTAACGTTTTTGTGCACAGGGCTAATGGTAAAAAGGATATTTTAGAAAAATGTGATCTAGCAATTGATCCAGTGATTTAGGACAGAGGCAGTTTAGATTCCATTTTAATAGTTCAAGAATCAACAGATAAAAGCCTAAACTAGGGTTGCTGCAGGAGAAGTGGAAATGAGCTCTGGGGATAAGGAAGAGATTTTGAAAAAATATGAACTGAATTTAGCATAGGGGGGTGAAGGAGAGAAGGGAGTAAAAGATGACTTAGAAAATAATGTCATCATTGAAAGTCATAGGGAAATTGGAGACAGTGACTTTGCCTGAAAAATAACAAATTTAAAGTTGAGATGTATTGAGATATCTGAAATAAACAGGTGAAAATACTCAAAGGAGTTGTTCAAGGATAAAATATGTACTTCAGAAAGCAAAGAGATTTGGATATACAGATTTGGGAGTCATCAGGTAAAGGATCTAGAATGTTTTGTAAAGCTGTAAAATGCTGGCCAGGTATAGTGGGGCATGGCTGTCGTCCCAGCAGCTTGGGAGACTGAGGCAGGAGGATGGCAAGTTCAATGCCAGCCTCAGCAACTTAGTGAGACCCTAAGCAACTTAGCAAGACCCTGTCTCAAAATGAAAAACAATTTTGAAAAGGGCTGGGGATGTGGCTCAGTGGTTAAGCACCTCTGGGTTTAATCCCTGGTGAAACAACAACAACAACCACCTATGAAATGCTATAGAAACTTGGAGCATGATCAAACAAATAATTCCACAAACTTTTACTGCATGCATTAAACAAGTAATTCAACAAATATTTATTGCTTTTATAACCAGTATGGTGTTTGGCACTGGTGAATCAGTTGTAAAGAGGTCAGAACCTATTTCTTCTTTCTGGAGCATGTGGTATAGACCAGTGATTCTGGGAATGATGTTCTGAGACTCCGGCATCCAAATTCCCTAGTACCCTTGTCAAAATGCAGATTCACCTAAGATGTGAATCTTTGGGGGGTAAATTCCAAGAATCTACATTTCCAACCAGCTTTCTTATAATGTTCATGCACACTAAAGATTGAAAGTAAATGGTCCAGATTATTACCTGTCTAAATTAAAACCAAGAGTGAACAAGATAGGCAAGAAGGAAAGGACCCAAATGCTTGCCTAGGAAGAAAGAAGGGAGTTTCTTGAAGAAGGCAGATTTCTGCTATTGGCTGCTATGATAAATGCACAGTTTAAGATTATTTCCAAACTCCAGCAAGTGCTAAGGCAGTGAGCTAGAAGGAATTGCAGCTGCTTGACTGCCCCAGGTGACAGTTCCTCATCAGTCTAAACTCCACGATGTGGGATTCTGTGTTTAGTGCTTCATTTTTGGAAAATGCCCCCCAAATATTCCAATGTCCTCTCTCCAAAGCTAACTTTAGGGCTTACCAACTTTTAGGAACAGTGTAATTCTGTTACATATCACAAGACACAAATGTAATTGGGATTTCTGGACCTTTTTCCTCAAATTCTGGCAAATCAGATTTTATGCACATCAAAGGAAGTCAAAAGATTAAGATATCAGTTCCTATTATAATACTTTTCTTATTTATTTATCTTTAAGTAAGAACTCTCCACTCAGTATCTTCCATTTGGTGCTACAGAAATACATGTGTAAATCAGGTGATAACTAAACTATTTGAGAATAGTTGAATTGTAGAAAACTTTATAGGACAAAAAAACAATTTCTACATGCCATTTTTGACTAGTAGATTTGAGGTGGGCAAAAGGAAAAACCACAAATACTTCTCTGGTAGAGTTCTTGGCATGTAAGCCAAATTTGGAGGAATTAAAAAAAAACTTTGTTAATCTCAAAATAATTATCTACCACAATTCAATTTTATCACACTTATTCTCTGATCATTGTAGTCCATATTTTGCATACCATACACCTGGTTTTCCTCAAAATTTAAACCAGGATAGATTTTCCTCAAAATTTAAACCAGGATAGATGTTGAGATTAATTTGTTGTAACAAGATAAAGAAAGTAAAACCTGTGCTTACAAGTGTATATCTTCAGAAGTATGCTTTTGCAACATCTATGATGGTCTGAAATTCTGATTTTCAAACTAGATGAGATATAATATAATTTTCAAACTGGATCTAAATTAAGATTTGGATACTGCTCTACAGCCTGTTATATTATTTTAGATAGTTGTTGGAGCTGGGAACACCACTAACACTTAACATGATAATATTTTCTTAACACCCTGATTTATCCCAGCTTCAATAATCTGAATAATGTTGATTGTCACAGGACACACAATTAAAACTAAGTTTTTATCTTTTCTACCAGATTTCCTGGGTTTACTAGTAATTAATTATGTGTGATTACTAAGTACATGGCAGCATTCCAAATACCACACTTAATAACAACAATCAATTCATTTTTAGAAGTTGTCCTAAAAAATAGAACGTATTTCTCAGTTTCTGCACAATATTTTTAGGTGATCTGCCTTTTGTCTCAAAATTATCATGGTGGCGCTAGCGATCTATTGTTATTATTCTTACAGATTATTAGATTTGAGAGTGGGTAAGAGCAGTGATTAAATTTTCAACTTAACGATGTAATTTTGTGGCTGTCTGTTGCAGGATGGCTGGTGGATATGACTGGAAGCTACACTGCAGCATTCCTTCTCTGTGGGTTTTCAATGATCTTTAGTTCTGTGTTGCTTGGCTTTGCTAGACTTGTAAAGAGGATGAAAAGAACCCAGCTGCAGTTCCTCGCCAAAGAATCTGATCCCAAGCTGCAGCTATGGACCAATGGATCTGTGGCTTATTCTGTAGCAAGAGAATTAGATCAGAAAGATGGGAATTCTGTGGCTACAGCAGCGCCTGGTTACAACCTCACATGACCAATGGCCTTCAGCCTAGGAATCTTTGGGGATGATGAAGGAAAGGCCACCAGACTGGGCATATTTCTGAAGCATTTTATTTTGGCAGAAGTATTGCCTTCTAGGGAAATCATTATTCTTGTTTTGTTAACATATTTATAAGGGAAAATAGGAAGAAATAAAGAAAGCTGGACTAGCCTAGAATTTCTTCATTTGGATTTTGGACTCATAATATTGCTCCATGGGGAATGGAAGGACAGTTGAGACAGCAGTGATTAAGGGTAATTCTAAGGCATAGCCAAAGCAAGTGACCTGGCAGAAGCATTATAATCCCCAATACTCGGTTCCCATCTTCCCTCCTCCCTCAGCATCTCCCCTTGGAAGGCAAACAGAAACACTGACACGTGGGGTTGTTCACCCTGTGCAGTTTGCAGAAGGTGGGGGTCATCCTGGGTGTGCTGGCAGAGAGTGAAAATGCCAATCCTTTCCCAAGGTGGAGTTCCTCAGTAGGGATTTAAACAGGGTGGTTAAAGAATACTTGAGATTCTTCCAAGGGTAATGATTAATGTAAAAAGAGACCCCCTCCCCTTGCCCCTTTCTTAGTCTTCCAGCTAGACCTTGCCTCCGCCAATGGGTAGATATCACTTTGAGAATCCAAAGAATCATGAAGTGCCATGATTGGAATGGCATCTTACAGGGTAGCTGGTAAGATCTGTTTGAAATTATCTGCTTGAAATGGAAAGCTCTCTTCTTAAGACTGTGTCCCAGGCACACACACACCTCTATTACTATTGCATATTACATAGATTCAGGAGGACCTATCAAGTGACCTATCAAGTCACAAGGGCAGCCTTTCTATCTTTCCTGAAATATTAATGATGCCAAAACTTCCCACTTTTTTTTTCTTCAGAGGAAACACACACACACACACACACACACACACACACACACACACAAACAAAAAACCCCAAACGTTCATTTAAACTGCAGACACATTTCTGCTAGGAACAGAAAAATGTTGGCAGTATTCCAACTGAGCAGGAATTGAATTCTTGAATCAGCAGGTCTCTGGTGAGCATTTTCTTTGCAGATCAGGCATTAGATTCATCATTACGCAAAAGAGGACTTGGGGGATTTGAACTGAAAAATATTACCCTAGAGATATTCTGAAGGTGAAATCCCTTCCCTCTGTGTTCGTCCTTGGCGCATCACTTAGTGCTTTTGATCTCTTTATGGATAATAACTAGAAACCGAACCCACTGGATTATACTAGTTTATTTATCCCCCAGACACCCCGCTTTTCTGTGTTTGGGGATCATTTCTGAGTGAGTTTTCAGATTGAAAAGGAAGGGTATGGAGAGAGAAGAGAAAGGCCAGTTTCCCCCGGTTTATCTCCAGCTGTTTGAAATTCACAGTTATAATCTCGAATCCTAAGTCATGTCAGATCTATAAACAGCGATGAGTTGTGTAATTACAAGGGAAGGGGGTTAATTATTCAAGAATTTAAAATCAAAATTTCAAGAAAATATTTTGACTCCAAAGACCATTTAGCCCACTGTCCCTCAAAGAGGCCTCTCAAATGACCTGCCAGGGTTACAGGGATTAAAAACAAAACAAGGAGGAAGATTTGAGGTTGGCTGAAGAATCCTTGCTGAGAACTGGATTATTTCATAAAAATTAATTGTTAGTTTATTCTTGCAGAATGAGATATACTGGCTTGATTTAATATTTCATAATTGTTTTCCAAAGAGAAATTTGAATGTTGTCTGTTCTCCCTTTCCACAGCTTGAGAATTGAGTTTCTGAATCCATGTACCTTGTTATTTCAAATTTTAAAAAATGTTTTGAAAAATCTGTAAAAAAAAAAAATCAAAGTTAAAATGAAGTTATATATGTTTGGAATAGCACTTTACCTTAAGTGTCATTTCTTGAATTTTCAAGCCAAATATTTTAAAAAATATAAGTAGCTATAAATACTCTTACGCATATTTTTTCATAGTGATCATAGTAAAGTTTTTGTTTATGTGCTTCTGCAATATAATTTCTTTAAAGTATTTATGAAAAATGAGCATAATGAGAGCTTTTAAAGATTTGTGTAAAAAGATTTGGGATATTGTGACTTTGTACATGCATAAAATTTGCATTATACTTTCTCCCTTGGAGCAGAATTTTCAGAAAGCCAGTAAGAAAAATGTAGATCTTAAAGTCCATAATATTGCCTTTTGCTCAGAATTTTACTGTTAATGTTCCATGTGTTTATATGGTTTGTTTCAAAACTGAAGAATTCATGGGAATGATGTACTTTATGGAATCAAGAATACAATTGTAATAGAATGATTCTACATCTTAAATATTTCTTTATATCATTGTAAGTTTTACTTTGGAATTGACTGCGTAGAAAAGCAGAAGAAATTATCTACTTTTATAATTGTGCTGTACCCCTGGGCCCTTTGTTCATATTATAATTTCACTAATAAATCAGATATGTATGCTAATATTTTCCTATTTCAAATAAAATGAGTTTATAGTCATATGCTTGGAATAATTTTTTCCTTGGACAGAGGGTTTGGACAGGATGGTAAGTGAACCTCTCTTGTAATGCTAAGATGTAGTAGCTAGGTGATCTACAAAATTCAAACCCTTTATTGAGTACTTCTGTGCTAGCTACTATCCTAGGTGCTTCCTATGCATTGTCTCATTAATCCCTACACTAATTTATATCATCACAGTTTTGTAGATATGGTAACTGAAGCACCATATCCCACAGGTTAGTAGCCATTGCACTCCAGTGCCTTGAGTACAAGATCCTGTAACATTGGAGTACTGTCTGATGCTGGAGCGCTTTGTGCCTACTGGGATCATCTTATGTGAGTTCAAGAAGCCATTTTGAAGTAGGTCCTCCCTTGAGTAGATAAAATCCATTGCATTATTCTTCAACTTTCCAATCAGCACAGAAGGGGAGATGTTATTTATTTATTTATTTATTATTTATTTTTATTCTAAGTTGTTACATATGACAGCAGAATGTATTACATTTCATATTACACCTATAGAGCACATTTTTACATGTCTCTAGTTGTATACAAAGTATATTCACACCATTTGTGTCTTTATACATGCACTTAGGATAATGATATCCATCTCATTCTACCATCTTTTTTTTTTTTTTTTTTACCTTTTTCCCCTCTCCTCCTCCCTCCCCATTGGCCATTCTAGTGTTCCTCTAATCCTCCTATGCTCCCCATCCCAACCCCACTGTGAATCGGCCTCCTTATGTCAGAGAAAACATTTGGCATTTGGCTTTTTGGGATTGGCTAACTTCACCTAGCATTATATTCTCCAACTTCATCCATTTACCTGCAAATGCCATGATTTTACTCTCTTTTATTGCTGAGTAATTCTCCATTGTGTATGTATTCCATATACTTTTTTATCCATTTATCTACTGAAAAGCATCTAGGTTGGTTCCACAGTTTAGCTTTTGTGAATTGTGCTGCTATAAACATTGATGTGGCTGTGTCCCTGTAGTATGTTGTTTTTAAGTCCTTTGGGTATAGACCCAGGAGCTGGGTCATAAGGTGGTTCCATTGGAAGGGAAGATTTTAGATTGGAAATTTCCAAAACTTTTCCCAAGAAGTCTCATCAAAAACACTACTTTCAGCTAAGTGGTTTAACTTGCTGGTGACTGACCCAGGTTTTTCTTTGGGAGCACTGAGGGATGGAGATATTGGGGAGCATGCTTTGTCTCCAAAGTGAGTTCCACCTTCCGAGTGACCTAAGGCATGCCTTCCCAGCCAGCAGTGAGTTTTTTCTGAAGTGCCTGCACCATTGCCAGTGTCTGTTTGTCACTCACTTTCCTGGTCCTGATAGATCTAATTCTGAAAGTATTTATTGAAATGAAATAGTATGAATTCAGGGTAGATATCAGAGTTTATCTTCTCACGCTTCAAAGTTTAAGTCTTTTTAATTTTTTTAACTCCACCAAACTATATATTTTTATACCTGTTACCAGAGCAGCTGTCAGTCTATCAGTGATAGTGATTGGGGTTCTGTCCCATAGTACAGAAAAGTATTTGGTGGCAGGAGTGGGTATTAAATAATGATGTAAAGAATGACATTTAAAATAGAATATTTCACTAAGGAACATTCCAGGCATATACAAAAGTAAAAAAAAAATTAAATGAATTCAATGTGCCCATCCCACAGAAACTACAATTTCCTACCCATTATCCTCCCCTTTGAAGAAACAAGATGAAATATATTAACATGTTGGTAGAATATGCCTTCCAGAATAACTGAACTTGCTGCCCAGAATAATGGAACTTGGCAAGAACATCTTGTTCACACCAGCAGAGGGCATGGGTAGTTGGTATACTGTCACCTATTAATGGGCCCCACTGCTTACAAAGCAGACTGGGAACCCTTTCTTGCTATGGACTTGGAATCTGAATTGCAGGTCAGAATTTCTTCCTTCACTCCCTATCCCCTTTGCAGGCTTATATACCTGAAGCCTACAATGACAGTAAGGAGAAAGTGCACTCAAAGTCATTATTTCTCTCATTATTGTTCTTAATTGATTAAGAGTCAAGGATCTCTTTGAGGGGTCTGGGACCTAAGATTGGTTTAAAACGAAAGAAAATTACTCTATTTTCAAGGTTTTGACATTAAAAAGAATTAAAGTGAGCATTATAAATTCAGTCTTTTTAAAGCTTTCCCCTAAAAGTGTTACTTTTGTGATAGTAAGTAAGGTCTTTTCCTACTGAAGGAATCTAATGATGCAAGAGGTAGAGGTCAGAATCCTAGGAAGAAGAAGACTTATTCTCATTCCTGGAGAGTTTGTTATTGCAACTGGATCAGAGCAGGGTCTAAGTGTGGGTCTTGGTGGAGAAAAATCTGGAAATGAGGGGATGGGATATGGGGCAGCCTCTTTGTTCCAGGAGACACCAGAGACCTCTGTGTCTCTAAATGTGCCATTCCCTGCTCACACAGAGATGGAAAAAAATCCAGATACCTAACTTTAGCATCTAAAGCTCAAATAGGGACCAGGTGAGGTGGCACATGCCTGTAATCCCAGCAGCTCGGGAGGCTGAGGCAGGAGGATTGCAAGTTCAAGGCCAGCCTCAGCAAACTAGCAGGGCCCTAAGCAATTAAGTGAGACCCTGTCTCAAAATAAAAACTAAAAAGGGTTGGGGATGTGGCTTAGTGGTTAAGTACTTCTGTATTCCATCCTTGATACTTAAATAAATAAATAAAATTGCAAAAAATAAAGTTCAAACAGGGAAGGGAAAAGCCCTTTTCAAAATAGGTTTGGCCTGACTATTCAATACCCACACTGGAATATGACTGTGTTAGTCAGCTTTTTGTCTCTGTGACAAAAATACCTAGAAGAATGACTTAGAGAGAGGGAGAAGTTTATTTTTAGCTCATAGTTTCAGTCCATAGTCAATTGACTCTATTGCTGGGGACCTGAGGTGACGCAGAACATCGTGGAGGAAAGCTGCTTAGGGAGTGACAGTGAGGAGCCAAGGACAAGATATGAATCCCAAGGGCACACCTCCAGTGACCTCCTTCCTCCAGCCTTGTCCCACCTGCCTACAATAACCACCCTTTAATCTATTTGTTATGGTTCAGATATGAGGTGTCTCCCAAAAGCTCATGTGTGAGACAATGCAGGATTTTCGAAGGGGAAGTAAGGGGAAGTGATTAGATTATGAGAGTGTGATCTAAGCAGTGGATCCATCCATTTATGGATTAACTGGGCTACAACTGTCAGCAGGTAGGACAAGGCTGAAGGAGCCCTAATCCAGGAGATAGCTAAAGATTGCAGTTAGTTGAGAGCCATAAAAGATGTTCTAGTTTCCACCTGATATTCATACATTATTCAAAGAATCTTTGTATGCCCGTGAACACTGTGTGATGCACCTGTAAGCTCGAACTGTAAGCACTTGTCCTTGTTAAAGCAAAATGTATATAACTGGGTGAGGTTGGTTAGAGGTTGTTGGGGAAAGAAGAAAAAGATGGTGGTTGGAGTTAGAGCACAAGAGGTTGCTGAAGCCGGAGAGAGAAGAAGAATAAAAGACATTTTTCATTTTCATCCTGCCTCCAAATTTTCTCCTGCGGTGTCATAGCTGCAAGCAACAGCATCAGGCAGCTACAAGTGGTGGCCCGTATGGGGAATTCAGCCGGCAGGTAAGAAATAAGAAAATTTTAAAAATGGGAGCAAAAATAACAAAAATTTGGTTTATAAAAGCCATGAATGAAATTTTCAATATCGAGAACTCAGAGGATAGTGAGAAAAGTGAACAAGAAAGCATATCCTCTGACTCAGTTGAGACCAGCAAGGAGAGTAGTAATGCAAATTCAAAAGTAAGAACTGCAAAAGCCATCAGAAACTTAATAAAATTAGCTGAGGAGTATGTACTCTCCTTAGAAGCTGAAACTCAGGATACTAGTGAAAGTGATAATAGTAACAAGGAGCCAAACCATGAAAGTACGGTCTCCTCCACTAAGCTGGTTAGGAATTGTGAAACTAGTAGTGAAGAGGAATCAAAAAGCAATTCGGGGAGCACAGTCTCCAATAAAAAGAACAAAAAGAAATTAAAAAGGAGAAAGGACCATCAAGCGGAGGAATATTTTGTGCCCTCATGGGTAGAATCCCTAACAGAAACAATAAGGAGTATTGATCAGAGTGTACGTGCCCTTGAAGTAGAGATTGGCGGCCTTTCTGAGAGCTTATACGCTCTCGAACAACAAAAACCGCAGGAGCACCTAGACCTGCCAGTATTTCAAAATGAAGAGGGACAAAACTACCACCAGTCCCTAGACTTTAAAACAATAAAAAATTTTAAAGAGGCGGTAATGACCTATGGGCCTCAAGCTCCGTTCACATTAAGTATGATAGAGTCACTTAACACCCTAATCTAAGCCCCCTCAGATTGGAAAAGTCTATGCAAAGCGGTACTAAGCGGGGGACAATACCTAATCTGGAAAACTCAATTCCAGGAACTTTGTTCAGAAATAGCAAAGAGAAATGCTGCAGCAGGTTTCCCTCAACGTAATATAGATATGCTCACAGGAGAGGGTCAGTTCACCGAACTACAAAATCAGCTAACATACGATCCCCGTGTGTATGCCCAGATACACTCAGCAGCTGTCAAAGCCTGGTAGACAATATCAGGCACAGGGGATCTGCAAGGCAGCCTATCAAAAGTTATACAGGGGCCTAACAAACCTTACGCTGATTTTGTAGATAGACTCTTAAAAACAACATCTAGAGTTTTCGGTGAAGTCGAGCAAGCTATGCCCCTAGTTATCCAATTAGCGTACGAGAACGCTAATAAATATTGCCAGGATGCAATAAGGCTGTGGAGAAATAAAAAAGACTTATCAATTCATATCAGACTGTGCAAAGACATTAACGAGGCTGTTATCACAGGCAACGTAATTGCTGCAGTGATGAAAGGTTCCTCCACTCAAAATTCCCAAAGGACTCAACCTAGAACAGGATATTCCAGACAAAATTATTATAATCAACCAAGATATGCTAAGCAATATCCCCCAAGGGTAATAAGATCAAACTCATACCGCGCTCCAGGCTGATCTCCCAGGTGCAAAAAGGGTATACATTGGGCCAATCAATGCCATTCCAGATATGATACTTATGGAAATGATTTGTCCAGGATTTCAAAAAAATGGGGCATGGGGCCCAATGCTCCGGGGCCCACAAATGTACGAGGCACTAGAGGATGAATGCCCTCAGATCCAGATGATTCCTCGTCACAATCCCTCCTACCCATCAACTCCCTTGTCAGAGGGACAAGAGGAAGTGCAGGATTAGATCTCTGTTCCACCGCCCGGATAGTCCTAACACCTGAAATGGGGGTTCAGCTGATTCCTGCGGGAATCAGAGGACCTCTTCCCTCAGGAACTATGGGACTAATCCTTGGGCGTAGTTCCAAGAGCTTATTAGGCTTTAATGTACTACCAGGGGTTATTGATTCTGATTATAATGGAGAGATTAAAATAATGCTAAGTACACACAGGGGCATCATCTCCGTAAATCAAGGAGACAGAATCGCACAGCTGCTCCTCATTCCCAGTCTCCATAATTCTTTTAAAAGCATGCCAAAAAATAGAAATAAGAGAGGATTTGGTTCCACTGGCTCAGGACCTATGGCTTGCTGGGTTCAGGATTGTTCACAGAGGCCTATGTGCAAAATAAAATTTCAAGGTATAGAGATGGAGGGGCTGATTGATACAGGAGCTGACTCTTCCATCATAAATCTACAATAATGGCCTAAGCACTGGCCTCTACAGAAAGCCTCAATCAGTTTAAGAGGCTTGGGATATAGTAACACCCCAGCACAAAGTGCTGTAATCTTAAATTGGGAAGATAACAAAGGGCATAAAGGAACATTCCAACCTTATGTTTTAAACAGCTTGCCAGTTACCCTATGGGGAAGAGATATTCTACATCAAATGGGGCTACACCTAGCGACCAAGCCTGCAGGTGTTAAGAATAAAAATCCTAATCATAATAAAAAAGGCAAAGGACATTTTTTCTAGGGGCCACTGAGAAAACAATTTTAAAAATAGCATGGCTTTCTGATAAGCCAGTTTGGGTCCCTCAGTGGCCTCTATCCAAAGAAAAATTGCAAGCGGCCCATCAATTAATTAAAGAACAATTAGAAGCAGGACACATAGAACCTTCCACCTCTCCCTGGAATTCTCCCATATTTGTAATTAAGAAAAAATCTGGAAAATGGAGACTATTACAAGACCTTAGAGAAATTAACAAAATAATGCAAATTATGGGCCCTACTCAACCTGGACTTCCTAATCTGTAGCTATTCCAGAAAACTATTACCTTATAACTCTTGATATAAAGGACTGTTTCTTTTCCATTCCTCTACATCCTCTGGATGCCCCCAGGTTTGATTTTCAATTCCTTCTATCAATAATAATGGCCCTGATAAAAGATATCAATGGAAAGTATTGCCGCAGGGAATGGCAAATAGCCCTACAATATGCCAACTATATGTGGACAGAGCTATACAGCCCATTAAAAACAAATATCAAAACCTCATGTGTCTACACTATATGGATGATGTTTTAATAGCTCACCCTAATCAAAAAATCTTATCTACTATATTTAGTGAAATAACAAAAAATTTTTAAAAAATACGGATTATATATAGCAGAAGAAAAAGTTCAAAGCAGACCACCTATACTATATTTAGGCTTTAAAATCATGGATACTTTTGTTAAACCCCCCAAAATTCTAATAAGTAAAGAACATTTGATCACCCTCAATGATTTCCAAAAACTACTAGGAGACATTAATTGGCTTCGCCCTACACTAAGCCTCACTACTGGACAATTAAAACCTTTATTTGACATCCTTTGCGGAAACCCTGATCCATCCTCACCGTGAACATTAACTCCTGAGGCCAGGAGAACTCTAAAATTAGTAGAACAGGCCATTGAAAGATCCCATTGTGATAGATTTGATTTTGCTCAACCACTAATATTGATTATTATTCCTTCACAATATACTCCCATAGGAGTATTTTGGCAACAGGGACCTATATTATGGATACATTTGCCTGTCTCTCCTAAAAGTACAATTGAGTCTTATACCTCCTGGTGGCTAAACTTATTCTTCAAGGACTTAAGACCTCTACTAAAATATTTGGAAATCATCCTGCTACTATTATTACTCCTTATTCATCGTCACAGGTTGAATATTTGTGCTTCAATGATAATGATTGGGCTATAGCTAGATGCTCTACTTCTGCAAATTTTGATAATCATCTTCCTAAATCTCCTATACTATCCTTTTGTATCAATCATCCTATTATATTTCCACAGGTAATAAAAAATCAGCCCATTCCTAAAGCATTTAATATATTTACAGATGGATCCTCTAACAGTACTGCTGCAGTAGTCACTCAAAATGAAAATATGATTCACATCACTAATCAAAAATCAGCTCAGGGGCTGGGATTGTGGCTCAGCAGTAGAGCGCTCGCCTAGCACGTGCGCGGCCCGGGTTCGATCCTCAGCACCACGTAAAAATAAACGCATTGTGTACAACTAAAGCAAATAAATAAATATTTTTTAAAAATCAGCTCAATTAGTGGAACTCAAAGCTATAATAATAGCTCTGGAAAAATTTTAAAGAACAGCCTATGAATATTTTTTCAGACAGCCACTATATTGTACATGCTGTCCCTAAATTGGAGCTAGCAGGTCCAATAGCACCACATACTCCAGCTTTTAAATTGTTTTCTTGTAGCTGCCTGACATACAGCCACAACGCCACAGGAGAAAAACTTGAAGGCAGAATGAAGATGAAAGAAGGTTTTTTATTCTTTGGCTTTAACTATCTCTCAAAACTCTAACACTGTCTCTTTCACCAACCTCTCTGACTCTTTACTTCTTCTGACTACTGACTCTTTACTTCTTTTTTTTACTTTCTTTTACTTTTACTTTCTTAGAGCTTAGAGAGAGCTTAGAGAGAGAGAGAAAGAGAGAGAGAGATTCTTCTTTCTTCTTTCTTCTTCAGCTTAGAGAGAGAGAAAGAGAGAGAGAGGGAGATTCTTCTTTCTTCTTTCTTCTTCTTCGGCAGCCTCGGCCTGACTCCGACCAGCCTTCTCTTCTGACCGAACTCTTAACCGCTCTGACTCTTATTTCTTCTTCTGACTACATTCTGGCCGCTCTGACTCTTTTCTTCTTCTCCGACCCAAACTCTTCTTCCGACCGACTGAGCGATTGCACGACTGACTGAATGAATGAATTCGTTCTGACCACTTTCACCCGGTTATATACCTTTAGCTTTGCGGGTGCATCACGTGCATTTACAGGTGCATCATGTGTATACTTATTATCAGGTGGAACTTATGGCTTCCAGCTAACCGCAATAGCCATCTCCCTAATTGGGGCTCCTTCATTTTCTCAAATCCAAAATCTCCTATGGCAACGAAAAGAACCTTTATTTATCGGTCACATAAGAGCTCACACTAATCTGCCTGGTCCTCTCCATGAAGGTAATCAAAAAGCTGATGCCCTCACTAAAACAATACTTATATTTACTACAGTACAACAAGCTACTTTATTTTATTCCCAGTTCCACATCAATAGCACTACTTTAAGACAAAAATTTAAAATCACAAAAGAACAAGCTCGTAGAATTGTAAAAGAATGTCCATCTTGTGTAACACATTTGCCCAATCCACATTATGGGGTTAACCCACGAGGTTTGATGCCCAATCATTTGTGGCAGATGGATGTTACTCATGAGCCAAGTTTTGGAAAATTACGATTTATTCATGTCACCATAGATACATGCTCAGGCATGATTTTTGCTTCCTTACATTCCAGAGAAAAAGTTAAATATGTTACATCTCATTGTCTGCAAGCTTTTGCTGCATTGGGCATCCCCAAAATTCTTAAAACAGATAATAGCCCTGCATATACATCCACATCCTTCAAACAATTTTGTACAAAATTCAATATAATCCACAAAACAGGTATAATCCTCAGGGACAAGGAATAATTGAAAGAGCAAATTGGACACTGAAAAATATGTTATTAAAGCAAAAAGATGGAAACTGGAAAAATCCTAAGGACAGATTGGCAGTTGCCTTGTTTACCCTAAATTTCTTAACTTTAGATTCTAATGGATATTCGGCTGGAGATAGACACTGGAACCCACACCAACAACTTAAACCTTTGGTTTACTGGAAGGATGTTCTTTCAGGTACATGGAAGGGTCCAGACCCAGTATTAATTTGGGGGAGAGGATCTGTTTGTGTTTTTCCAAAGCACGAATCCTCTCCAATATGGATACCATCTAGATTAATAAAGCAGGTACAAAGTCAAAAGGATCAAGATGAAGTTATTGAGGAGTCAAGATTGAATAAACAAGTACAAAATCAAGAGGACCAAAATGAAGGTATGGAGTGATTCTTTTGAAAGTATCCTCCAATAAATTCACAACTTAAGTTTCATTCTTCCCAGCCGGGACAAGAAGATCTCTCTTTAGTGTATACAGAATTGTATTTTTTTCTTTTATATATATGTCTTTTTTTTTTTTGATTATTTATTTACTTATTCAAAATGCACAAGTATATCATCTTTTTACATACAACTGCTTGTATACAAAGGATATAAGTACCATTCAGATCTTTAATCATGCATTTAGGATAGTGATATCCATCTCATTCAACCACCATTTTCCCCCCTTTTCCCCCCCTACTCCCTCCCTTGCCCTCCCTTTCCTTTGACCATTCTAGTGTTCCTCTAATCCTATGTACCATGTCCGTGCATTTGTCTAAATTTCATGTTAATATGATGTCACAAATATATGTTTATATGTGCGTCTGACTAGTGTGACGTCACAAATACAAAGCGCTTATGAAAAAGAAAAAAAAATAGATATAGATCCAAAAAACGTTAATTCATTTAAGTTTAGATTATTCTAATTAGATAATCAATATATATATAGATAGATAGATATTCATATAAGTTTAGAATATTCTATTTAGATAATCAATTATAGTGATAATCAATTTTGATTTATAGTTGTCTCCGGGACTTCTCTTCAGCTGTGAATATGACTAATGTTGTATAACCTGATATTTTGGTGTTTTGACATGGGATTGTTTATTTGTTATTAATTTCATTTGTTTAATAGCTGATTAATTTGAATTATTTCAACAGGTATAGGATTGCTGTATATACAGAGACTCGAGGATTCCAGCTAACAAATTATTTTTCCAAAGTGCCTGTAGCTTTTCCTTAATCTATCTTTAATGCAGTAAATACCCTCAGTTTTTCTTTGATTTATTCTGAATGTGATATTTTGCCAGCTTATATTTGTGGGAGCTTAAGCAGCAATGTGTGTGAGCAGAGATCAACTTTTATTTTCTACTCTAATAATTCTTTTTTTAGTTTGACAGCTCACCTTTTGATATCAGTGCTGGAATAGCACTGCCTTTCCCTTAATAATGGATGCTTGAGTTTTTAGGTAGCGGGCCCTGAAGATTTGCAGGTGGCAGTGTCTAGACATAAAAAAGACGGCTGCTGCTACAACTGCAGGGACCGCGGTCACTGCAAGCATCCCTGCTGCTTAAGCATCGAACAACCTAACCAGCAGTGTGGCCTCTGCTCTGCATGCATGGGGCCTCCTGGATCTATGTGTTATAACTTATGGACATTTTGATTTTCCATTATTTTGGGACATTACGGGACAATGCCTTGCGGGTATTTGTCTAAGAGAACTCAGTGCGTTTTTTTTGATGAAACTAAGGGCAGCTGATTTGTTTAAAGAACTTGATATGCTATGGAAACTTGGCTCATCAGCAGTAGGCTTGCCTCCTTAAAGCCGCAGCATCTCCTCAAAATTGGACGGCTGTTAGTCAACACACAGTCGATCCTGAAGGGCTTGATTGGATGGCTGGTTAGCCTATGACGGGTAAGATCCCCAGAGGGGGACAACCTAAGACACAGCACAGTCTCACAGGACAGTCTAATGTGGCCGACATGTCAACCTAAGCCAGGAGTCAAGGGCAGCCTTGATTCCCATGACGGGTAAGAATGTCGGTTGCACATGGACGTCCTAGAACATCCTCTCTTTTAAAACTAAAGGGGGGAAATGAAGGAGCCCTAATCAAGGAGATAGCTAAAGATTGCGGTTAGCTGAGAGCCATAAAAGATGTTCTAGTTTCCACCTGATATTAATGCATTATCCAAAGAATCTTTGTATGCCTGTGAACACTGTGTGACACACCTGTAAGCTCAAGCTGTAAGCACTTGTCCTTGTTAAAGTTAAATGTATATAACCGGGTGAGGTTGGTTAGAGGTTGTTGGGGAAAGAAGAAGAAGGTGGT
This sequence comes from Tamias sibiricus, assembly GCA_025594165.1. Classification (NCBI taxonomy): domain Eukaryota; kingdom Metazoa; phylum Chordata; class Mammalia; order Rodentia; family Sciuridae; genus Tamias; species Tamias sibiricus. The sequence continues at coordinate 133,260,925 of CM046663.1, read as the reverse complement.
GGTGGTTGGAGTTAGAGCGCAAGAGGTTGCTGAAGCCGGAGAGAGAAGAAGAATAAAAGACATTTTTCATTTTCATCCTGCCTCCGAGTTTTCTCCCGCGGCGTCGTAGCTGCAAGCAACAGCATCAGGCAGCTACACAAGGCTGAAGGAAATAGGTCATTGAGGGTGTGACTTTGGGGTTCATATTTTGTCCGTGGTGAGTAAGAGCCCCCTCTGTCTCTGCTTCCTGGCTGCCATGTCCTGAACTGCTCTGCTCTGCCATGTCCTTTTGTCTTGACGCTCTGCCTCATCTTGGGCCCACAGCTATGGAGTTGGCCAACCATGACTGAATCTCTGAAACCATGAGCTAAAACACATGTTTCCTCCTCTACATTGTTCTTGTCAGGTCTTGTTTGTAGTGATGCAAAGTTGACTAAAACACCATTCAAATTATTAATGAGGTCTTCTCCCCAAATCTCATGTGTTAGGGTATGCAGGAATGTTCAGAGGTGAGATGATTAGACATCTCACCTCTGAACATTCCTGCATACCCTAACACATGAGATTTGGGGAGAAGACCTCATATCCAAACCATAACAATTATTTACAAGGTAGCATGGGGTGTGCATCTTCCTGTTGGGATACATCCCTGACCTCTCTGCACACTGCAGCACTCAGTTCACCAGTTCCTCTAAGTACCAAGCTCTGACTGGGGGCATTTTGTATGTTGATCCCTTTGTATGCTCACTTCTCTCTCTCTCTCTCTCTTTTTTTTTTCTCCTTGCAGTACTGGTGGCTGGACCCAGGGATGCTCTACCACTGAGCTCTATCCCTAACCTTTTTTATTTTTTTAATTTTGAGACAGGGTCTAAGGTTGGCCTAGAACTCCCAATCCTCCTTGTCTCAGCCTCCCAAGTCACTGGAATTATAGGCATGTGCCGCCTGGTCCAGCTCACTTCTTATCTTTTGAGCCAGAGCTTCAATGCCACTTCTCTAGAGAATCCATCTTTAATCCCTGCCCATATCTAAGTTACATATCTCCCACCTGCATTATTTTTTTCTCATAGCACACTGTTCTTTTTCTTCAAAGAACATGTTAGTTATAATTATATATTTGTGTGTTTATTTTAAAATTCCATCCTCCACGCTTTCTTGAGATACCCCACAAGCTGTCTGAGGATGGAAAGCATATTGACTTATTCACCACTGAGTCCAGTGCCTGTCACATAGTAGGTACTCAATAAATGCTTAGTTAATGAATAAATGAATTACAAGAATACATGAACAAATGGAAGGAAGAATGAATGAAAAACATGCTCTAGAAAACTGTGACACAAAGGTAGGGCTGAGCAAAAGTCTGGGGTGCGTTTGCAGTTGCTCTTGTACCTGGAACAGGAATGATATAGTAGATGTTCCTAATTCAATGCATAAATAGAATACCTTGTGAGAGGTATCACATAAACAACAGGAGGTCCAGAGCATTGAGCATGGTAGAGCAGGTTTGGGAAAGGGAATAAAGTGGCAAAAAGAAGAGTTGGTAGGAATATACTAAATAACTAAAATTTTTATTGAGACCTTAATGTAAAAATGATACTACAATGTTCAACCCAGATAGATTTAGTTAAATAGCTCTGTTATGCACAAATGAATAGAACCCCTGGGAGGGGGCACTGCTTACAGAGAGCTCCAGAACACTGGGAAAAGTATCACCACACATGCCCCAAACGTGAAAGGATAGGATTTTGTTTATAGGCATTGCACAGGTGTTTTTTTCCCTAGGTTTTTTTAAAAAAATTAATTTGTTATATATGACAACAGAATGTATCACAATTCATATTACACATATAGAGCACAATTTTTCATATCTCTGGTTGTATACAAAGTATATTCACATCATTCGTGTCTTCATACATGTACTTAGGGTAATGATGACCATCTCATTCCACTGTCTTTCTTACCCCATGCCTCTCCCTGCCCCTCCCTCCCCTTTTCCCCTTTACCCTATCTAGAGTTTATCTAATCCTCCCCCTGCCCACTGCCCCCGCCCCCAGCATATTATGAATCAGCATCCTTAAATCAGAGAAATCATTCGGCATTTGGTGTTTTGGGATTGGCTAACTTCACTTAGCATTATATTCTCCAGCTCCATCCATTTGTCTGCAAATGCCATGGTTTTATTCTCTTTTATTGCTGAATAATATTCCATGTGTAAATATACCACATTTTCTTTATCCATTCATCTACTGAAGGGCATCTAGGTTGGTTCCACAGTTTAGCTATTGTGAATTGTGCTGCTATAAACACTGATGTGGTTGTGACCCTGTAGCATGCTGTTTTTAAGTCCTTGGGTATAGACTGAGGAGTGAAATAGCTGGGTCAGATGGTGGTTCTAATTCAAGTTTTCCAAGGAATTCTCCATACTGCTTTCCAAAGTGGTTGCACCAATTTGCAGTCCCACCAGCAATGTATGAGTGTGCCTTTCCCCCCAACATCCTCACCAATACTTATTGTTGTTTGTATTCTTAATTGCTGCCATTCTGATGTTTATGTTTTACATGAAATCTCTATTCTACAATTTGGGTCTGTATAGAAGTAGTCCCTGACTGGAGATTTTTCCCCAGGCCTGTAGCTAGCTGTCCCCTAACTTAATAGGGCATTACTGAAAATTAGCATGCTGGCTGGCATTTTTGAGAGTTGTTGAGTGAAATTAAATAAACCAACAACTATTTATTAAACACTTGTTTGCAGCCTGGTACTATGTTATACACAGTGGGGAATTAAAAATACACAACACCCCCTCCATGAGCCCAAGTTTACTGTCTAATTGGCAAAGTGGAATAAACTCAGTTTCTTAGTTTCTTCTTGGTGTTGGTTATTAATTGCTGAGGGTTTGACACACTTTAGAGATTAGGAGAGGAAAGATTCATTATGGGCTAGAAAAATTTTTAAAAGTTCCCAGGGAATTCTGAAATGCAGGGGTTAGAATCAGCCCCAACTCTTTTCAGGAAGAGGCTGGGAGTGGGGAAATGATGGTGGGCAGGCACTTTGTGTGACAAGCTGAGAGGTTCCAGCAGACATCTGAGGCCAATGAAGAATCAAGAACAAGCTGACATAATGTGCTGGTGAGTGGGTCCACAAAGGTGTCTGGGACTTCTTGTGTTGCTGGGATTGGGGCAATGCATTTGGCTTCTCTAGGGTAAAAGGAGAAAATTTCAAGGCATTGGGTCATACTTCAATATTCATCTTTCTAAGCTAAAAAGGAACCCATTTGTAAGCCCTCTCTCACAGGGTCCAGAACTGCAAAAAGATAGAAAAGCTTTTTAAAACTGAGATGTTACACAGCACTGCCATCTGCTGGATTTAGTGAGAATGCTTTCTAGAAGTTGCAGGTGTGTCTAATTGTTCATCTCAGCAAGGCTGTCCTTAGCACAAACATTTTTATTTCTTTCTCTTCCAGCCCCATCCCCTGCTTGCTATCCACCCAATACAAAGCCTTTTCCTCCTGCGAAGGCACATGCTTGTAATCCCAGGCTATCTGGGAGGCTGAAGCAGCAGGATCACATGTTCAAGACCAGCCTCCCCAATTTAGCAAGTCCTTGCCTCAAAATAAAAATTTTTTTTTTCTTTTTTGGTACCGGGGGTTGAACTCAGGGGCACTCGACCACTGGACCACATCCCCAGCATTTTTTTGGATTTAAAAAAATTTTTAAATATTTATTTATTTACTTTAGTTATACACAATGCAATACATTTATGTTTACGTGGTGCTGAGGATGGAACCTGGGCCGCACACGTGTGAGGCGAGCGCTCTGCCGCTGAGCCACAACCCCAGCCCACCTTTTTTGTATTTTATTAGAGACAGGGTCTCACTGAGTTGCTAAGTGCCTCACCATTGCTGAGGCTGGCTTTGAACTCGTGATCCTCCTGCCTCAGCCTCCCAAGTGCTGGGATTACAGGCGTGTGCCACCACGCCTGGCTTCAAAATAAAAATTTTAAAGGGGCTGGAGATGTAGCTCAGTGGTAGAGCACTTGCCTAGCATGCACAAGGCCCTGGGTTCAATAGCCTACCACAAAGAAAAGCAATGTTGTGATGTAATTTTCAGTATTTTGATTGCCTACGTGAAGCCACAAAGTTAATATGAATGACGAGTTTGGCTTGACTAGGGGTGGCCACTGAATTCTTTCATGTAAATAATTTTTTGGAACCCTTCTGCCCTTCTTGAGAGCCCAATTTCAATCCTGGGTCCCGCTTTTTATTCCCTACGATGAGCCCTACAAATGTGTTAGTGATTTAATGCACATTGATAAAGGATTAAGTTAAAGTGTGAGATGCATATATATTTGAATCTCAAATATATATCAGAAGTTAAATTTCAGAAAATGTTGAAATCAAGTGATATAAGAGAGTAAAATTTGGGTCTATTTGGAAATATAAAACATCAGGCTTATTATACAATACACAGATTATGACAATTTTAGTGGTTGATTTTACTTTAAAGGGTGTAATTCCTACCAAATGGGGAAGGATTCTGCTGTTTATTTGTAGTAACAATTCCATTTAAAAGAAAGTGTATCATGTAAAATGAAAGATCTTTCTGTTGAATGAAACAACTTGCTGGACTTGGTTATGCATGGGTGGGTCTGTGGCTGAGTATAAGATAAGAGAAAAAATGAAATTGCTCTGTTTAAGAAAAATAGGCTTGGGTTATAGCTCAGCAGTAGAGGACTTGCTTTGCACATGTGAGGCACTGGGTTCAATCCTCAGCACCACATAAAAATAAATAAAATAAAGATATTGTGTTCATTTTTTAAAAATCTTTAAAAGAAAAACAGAGAGATGTTTCTTGTTGCTGAGGGGGAAAGAATAGGCATAGGGATCAGGCTAGGCCCAGAGTCATGGAAAGAGGCAGGAATATCAATAAATGGTCAAAAATCTTTACTTCTTCCCCCCTCCTCTCTCCAGCCCTTTTTTATTCATTTCCTTCTTTCTTTCCTATCTTCCTCAATTTCCTCTCCCTCCACCTCTCTTTCTCCTCTAAAAAACAGGGATTATCGAGTGTTAAGTTTTAAGTTGTGGGTTGTCCTGCCTACTGAAACCTTCTCAATAAAGTGTTTTTTATACACAATGGTCTATAAATGTTCTTTAGTTTTGAAGTTTGATTTAGTTTTTATAGTTATTGTTTATTCATTTTGATGAAATTGCTGGAGTTGATATACTGTGCTAAAGGGAAAGCTTGGAGAGGGAGGAAGCCCCTCTCAAGTCAAATTAATATTCAGTGGAATTAGGGTCTCAGAACCACCTTCCAGCGCGGAGTCCTAGAGGTTCAAGGCAGGCCCGGGATGTTAAGGGGCAGGGGGTCCTAGCCAAATTCTGGCTATTGCAGGTCTTACAGCACTCTGCTTCCTTCCTTCCTTCTTCCCTCTCCCCCTTCCTTTCTTCCTTCTTTTTAAGTGAAAAATATGAATTATCTACATTTATCATGTGTAATGTGTTTTGAAGTATGTGTGTATCGTGCAATGGCTACACCCAGGCATCTCCTTGCTTTCTTATCCTGCTCTCCATCCTGGGCGAGGTCTGATACTGGTTGGTGTGTGCACAGGGATGCATCCTTACTCCCTAGGACAAAGGACTAGGTGTCCTGGCTTCTTCCATAGTAGGCTGCTTTTTTTTTTTTTTGGAGGAATTTATTAAAAATCTCTGAATTCCAACATCCAATTCTTGAGACTGCTCTTTACTTAAATCCCTTGATATTTTAGGCCATTTTCTCAGGGGCTTCAGAGCAGATTTGAATTCCAGCCTCACAAACGACTAATTCCATTTCACAGTTCCTTCCAGGAAGTTTTTGGGGCCTTGGGTAAAACAGTGTCTGGTGACCTATGATTGTAGAATGTCAGAGCTCCAAATGGTCCTCTAGAATCACCCATGGTCTCTGAAAATACATGATTCTGTCTACCCTTGTGCTTCATCTCAAAGTTTAAGACTATTTAGCAAGTATTATAGAGTGGTGAAGTACCAGATTCTAGAGCCAGACATCCAGGGTTTAAATCCTTTCCTACTTCTTCTTAGGTATGTGACTTGGGGCTTATTTAATGTCTCTAAATTTCAAAGTACTCATTTGCAAAAGGAAATTATAAATATGCCTATTTTGGTGGCTTCATACGGATTTTATAAGCATAATACCCCTACTGCCCTTTGACAGCACCTACAGAGTTATCTGTGATTTTTCAATGCGTCCCTAGAGTCTAGATCACGTACAGTGTCCTCACAGTCCAATCCCATGCATCAATCCATGCTTGCCTGTGAGGCCCCTGAGTTCTCCCAGGAGTTGTGGCTTTCCCAAAGCTACACTTCTCACCTTACTTATTTCTTTGGTTACCCTGCTTAGGTGTCATCATGAAAAAGAGAATTCTAGTTCATCACTTTGTAGAGGAGCCTCTCAGTTCAGAGAAGATGGGAACATATACATGGCATTTCTATGCACGTTTCTGGCAATTAGATGTTGTTTTGTCTTTGCTTAAAGTGAAATAAACAATATGTTTAATGAACAAATTTGTCTTAGTAAATAGGAAGCTTCCAGAAAAGGAGATGGGTGTAGTTGGGGTAAGATCAGGTGTGTGTGGCTCAATCCCAGGAAAAGAGAAAGTTAAGGAGAGGAAATCACATCTCAGCAATCCAGGGAAGTTTGTTGTCTCCCTGGGAGAGGAGGTGAAAGGGAAGATAGGGATTGTTCAAGTAGAAAGCTTGGTGTTAAAAGGTAAGGCCACTAAATATAAACTTGTATGTTGTTTGTATGCAGGGAAAGGGGAAGACAGTTTAGTTTTGCTGGAGGGGCTCTCCCCACCTGCAGAGGGTGCCCATCGTGTGCTTATGTTATTATGTCTTGCTATGGTTTGAATGTTTTTGTCCTCTGCAAACTCCTGTACTGGAAGCTTGATCACAAAGGTGATCAAGAGGATTAAGATTAAGAGGTGGGGCCTCGAAGGAGGTGCTTAGATCATGAGGATGTGGCCCTTGTGAGGCCCTTGTGAACAGATTGAGCCCTTATAAAAAAAAATGGGCTTGCAGAAAAATTGGAAGCATTCCCCCTAAACATTGGAACAAGACAGGGATGACCTCTTTCACCACTTCTATTCAATGTAGTGCTTGAAATTCTAGCCAGAGCAATCAGACAGAAGAAATTAAAGGGGCATGCGTAGGAAAAGAAGAACTCAAATTATCACTATTAAAATTTTTTTTTTAGTTGTAGGTGGACACAGTATCTTTATTTCATTTTTTAATTTTTTATTCTACTTTGTTATACATGTCTGCAGAGTACATTTCATTTCATATTACATATAAAGAGCACAATTTTTCATGTTGCTGGTTTTATATGAAGTATTTTTACAATTGTGTCTTCATACATGTAATCATGGATAACTTAGTCTGCCATTATTCCTATCCCCTTGTCCCCTCCCCCCTCCCCCCTCTTTGTTCTATTTAAAGCTCTTTCATTCCTCTCATCCCCTCTGTCTTGCCTTTGTAAGTTAGTATCTTCCTATCAAAGAGATCATTCAACCTTTGGTTTTGGGGGATTGGCTAACTTCACTTAGCATTATTTTCTTCAACTCCATCCATTTACCTGCAAATGCCATGATTTTATTTTCTTTTAGTGCTGAGTATTGTTCCATTGTGTATATATACCAAAGTTTCCCTATCCATTCATCTGCTGATGGGCATCGGGGTTGGTTCCACAATCTAGCTATTTTGAATTGTGCTGCTATAAACAATGATGTGGCTGTGTCCCTGTAGTAAGCTGTTTTTAAGTCCTTTGGGAATAAACCAAGGAGTGGGATAGCTGGGTGAAATGGTGGCTCCATTCCAAGTTTTCCTGGGAATCTCCATACTGCTTTCCAGATTGGCTTCACCAATTTGCAGTTCCACCAGCAATGTAAGAGTGTGCCTTTTCCCCCATATCCTCACCAGCATTTATTGTTGTTGTTGTTGTTTTTTTTTTTTTTTTTTTTTTTTTTTTTTTGATAGCTGCCATTCTGACTGGGGTAAGGTGAAATCTTAGAGTTGTTTTGATTTGCATTTCTCTAGTCACTAGAGATGCTGAACATTTTTTCATATATTTGTTGATTGTTTGTATATCATCTTCTGAGAAGTGTCTGTTTAGTTCCTTTGCCCATTGATTGATTGGGTTATTTGTTTTTTTGGTGTTAAGACTTTTAAGGGCTTTATAAATCCTTGAGGTTAGTGTTCTATCTGATGTGCTTGTGGTAAAGATTTCCTCCCATTCTGTAGGTTCACTATTCACCTCACTGATTGTTTCTTTTGCTGAGAAGAAGCTTTTTAGTTTGAATCCATCCCATTTATTGATTTTTGGTTTTAATTCTTGCGCTATAGGGGTCTTATTGAGGAAGTTGGAGCCTAAACCAACATGATGGAGATTTGGGCCTAGTTTTTCTTCTATTAGGTGCAAGGTCTCTGGTTTAATTCCTAGGTTCTTGGTCCACTTTGAGTTAAGTTTCGTGCATGGTGAGAGAAAGAGATTTAATTTCATTTTATTACATGAGGATTTCCAGTTTTCCCAACACCATTTGTTGAAGAGGCTGTCTTTTCTCCAGTGAACGTTTTTGGCACCTTTGTCTAATATAACTGTAGGTGTGTGGGTTCATCTCTGTGTCTTCTATTCTGTACCAATGATCAACTGGTCTATTTTGATGTCAATACCATGATGTTTTTGTTACTATTGCTTTGTAGTACAGTTTAAGGTCTGGAATAGTAATTCCACCCGCTTCATTCTTCTTGCTAAGAATCGCTTTGGCTATTCTGGGTCTCTTATTTTTCCAGATGAATTTCATGATTGCTTTTTCTATTTCTATGAGGAGTGATATTGGGATTTTGATTGGTATTGCATTGAATCTGTATAGTGCTTTTGGGAGAATGGTCATTTTGACAATATTAGTTCTACCTATCCATGAACAAGGTAGATCTTTCCATCTTCTAAGATCTTCATTAATTTCTTTCTTTAGTGTGCTATAGTTTTCATTGTAGAGGTCTTTCACTTCTTTTGTTAAGTTGATTCCCAAATATTATTTTTTTAAGGCTATAATAAATGGGGTGGATTTCCTAGTTTCACTTTATGAGGATTTGTTGCTAATGTACAGAAATGCCTTTGATTTATGTGTATTGATTTTATATCCAGCTACTTTGCTGAATTCATTTATTAGATCTAGAAGATTTCTGGTGGAATATTTTGGATCTTCTATGTATAGAATCATAAGGTCTGCAAATAGTGATAATTTGAGTTCTTCATTTCCTATCCGTATCCCTTTAATTTCTTTTGTCTAATTGCTCTGGCTAGGGCTTCAAGAACTATGTTAAATAAGAGTGGTGAAAGTGGGCATCCCTGTCTTGTTCCAGGTTTTAGAGGGAATACTTTCAATTTTTCTCCATTTAGGATGATGTTGGCCTGGGGCTTAGCATAGATGGCCTTTACGATGTTGAGGTATGTTCCTGTTATCCCTATTTTTTCTAGCATTTTGAACATGAAGGGATGTTGTATTTTGTCAAATGCTTTCTCTGCGTCTATTGAGATGATCATATGATTTTTATCTTTGAGCCTGTTGATGTGATGAATTACATTTATTGATTTTCTTATATTGAACCAACCTTGCATCCCTGGAATGAAGCCCACTTGATCACGGTGTACTATCTTTTTGATGTGTTTTTGTATTGGATTTGCCAGAGTTTTATTGAGAATTTTTGCATCTATATTCATTAGAGATATTGGTCTGAAGTTTTCTTTTTTTCTTTTTTTTTTTTTTTTTTTTTTTTTTGTGGTACCGGGGATTGAACTCAGGGTCACTCAACCACTGGGCCGCATCCCCAGCCCTTTTTTTGTATTTAGAGAGACAGGGTCTCACTCAGTTGCTAAGTGCCTCGCCATTGCTGACGCTGGCTTTGAACTCGTGATCCTCCTGCTTCAGCCTCCCAAGTGCTGGGATTACAGGCATGCGCCACTGTGCCCGGCTTGGTCTGAAGTTTTCTTTCTTTGATTTTACTCTGCCTGGTTTTAGAATCAGGGTGATATTGGCTTCATAGAATGAGTCTGGGAGTGTTCCCTCTTTTTCTATTTCATGAAATACTTTGAGAAGTATTGGTGTTAGTTCTTCTTTAAAGGTCTTGTAGAACTCAGCTGTGTATCCATCCGGTCCTGGGCTTTTCTTGGTTGGTAAGATTTTTATGGCATCTTCTATTTCTTTGCTTGAAATTGACCTATTTAAATTGTGTATATCATCTTGATTTAGTTTGGGCATATCATAGGTCTCTAGAAATTTGTTGATGCCTTCATTATTTTCTATTTTATTGGAGTATAAATTTTCAAAATAATTTCTAATTATCGTCTGTATTTCTGTAGTGTCCGTTGCGATCTTTCCTTTTTCATCGTAGATATTGGTAATTTGTGTTTTCTCTCTTCTTTTGTTAGCATAGATAAAGGTTTATCAATTTTATTTATTTTTTCAAAGAACCAACTTTTTGTTCTGTCAATTTTTTCAATTTTTTTTTTAGTTTCAATTTCATTAATTTCAGCTCTAATTTGAATTATTTCCTGTCTTCTACTTCTCTTGGGGTTGATTTGTTCTTCTTTTTCTAGGGCTTTGAGATGTAATGTTAGTTCATTTATTTGTTGACTTTTTCTTTTTTGAAGGAATGAGCTCCATGCAATGAACTTTCCTCTTAGTACTGCCTTCAGAGTGTCCCAGATTGTTTGGACTCCATGTCTGCCAAGGGGACGGGTTTTGGCTGCTTACCATGCCCTAGTAGGGCCGGGGCTGAGCCAAGGGGTGTGGCTATGACGTAGTGTGAGAGACTGAACTGCTCTGCTGGCTGATTGGCTAGTTCTAGGCCTATTTAAGTCAGCACCTTGCCAATAAATCTGAGTTTCTGGATTCTCGCTTGCTATACAAAACTCCCTGGGTGTGGCGTGGTTTTCTGTTCATCAGACAGAGGTTCACCCAGCTATTTTTGCCCTTATGTCCACCCTCGCCGGGTAAGTTACATTTTTCCTTCTGCGGGCAGAGGAAAAACTCCCTTTTAGGGCCCAAAAGGTGGTGTAGCTTAGAACTCGGCCCCATTCATAACTCAGCAGCCCCAGCACCAGATATTGTGGTATGTTGTATCGTTGTTCTCATTTACCTCTAAGAATTTCTTAATCTCCTTCTTGATGTCTTCTGCAACCCATTGATCATTCAATAGCATACTATTTAGTCTCCAGGTGTTAGAGTGCTTTTCTTTCTTTCTTTATCATTGATTTCTAATTTCATTCCATTATGATCTGATAGAATGCAGGGTAATATCACTACTTTTTTATATTTGCTTAGAGTTGCTTTATGGCATAATACATGGTCTAGTTTTGAGAAGGATCCATGTGCTGCTGAGAAGAAAGTATATTGGCTCATTGATGGATGATATACTCTATATATGTCAGTTAATTCTAAGTTATTAATTGTATTATTGAGTTCTATAGTTTCTTTGTTTAGCTGTTGTTTGGAAGATCTATCCAGTGCTGAAAGAGGTGTGTTAAAATCACCTAGAATTATTGTGTTGTGGTCTATTTGATTCTTGAACTTAAGAAGAGTTTGATTGATGAATGTAGAAGCTCCATTATTTGGGGCATATATATTTATAACTGTTATATCTTGTTGATATATGATTCTCTTAAGCAGTATGAAATGTCCATCTTTATCTCTTTTGACTAACTTTGGCTTGAAGTCTACTTTATTTGATATGAGGATGAAGACTCCTGCTTGCTTACTTAGACCATGTGAGAGATATATTTTATCCCATCCTTTCACCTTCAGTCTATGGGCGTCTTTTCCTATGAGATGTTTCTCTTGAAGGTAACATATTGTTGGGTCTTTTTTTTTTTTTTTTTTTTTTTGGTACTGGGAATTGAACTCAGGGGCACTCGACCACTGGGCCACATCCCCAGCCCTTTTTTGTATTTTATTAGAGACAGGGTCTCACTGAGTTGCTAAGTGCCTCACCATTGCTGAGGCTGGCTTTGAACTCATGATCCTCCTGCCTCAGCCTCCCAAGTGCTGGGATTACAGGTGTGCACCACTGCGCCCAGTTTACAGGTCTGTTTTTTTAATCAAATCTATTAGCCTATGTCTTTTTTTGGTGAGTTTAGGCCATTAACATTCAGGGTTATTATTGAGACATAATCTGTATTACCAGTCATTTTTTTTTTTTTTTTTTTGGTATTTACTTTAACTTGGTTTTTCCTTTGGTTGGTTTTTCCCTTTTTTGTAGTTCTTCCCTTTGCAGATTTTCATTATTATTTTTCATTTCCTCCTCGTGGAATATTTTACTAAGAATGTTCTCTAGAGCAGGCTTTCTTGTTGTAAATTCTTTTAACTTTTGTTTATCATGGAAGGTTTTTATTTCATCCTCAAATCTAAAGCTTAATTTTGCTGGATATAACATTCTTGGTTGGCATCCCTTATCCTTTAGAGCCTTGTATATGTTGTTCCAGGTTCTCCTTGCTTTGAGGGTCTGGATTGAAAAATCTGCTGAGATGCAAATTGGTTTTCCCTTATAGGTAATCTGACTTTTCTCTCTTGCAGCCTTTAAAATTCTATCTTTATTTTGTATGCCAAGCATTTTCATTATAATGTGCCTTGGTGTGGACCTGTTGTAATTTTGTACATTTGGAGTCCTATAGGCCTCTTGTATTTGATTTTCAAATTCATTCTTCCTGCTTGGGAAATTTTCTGATATTATTTCATTGAAGAGATTGTGCATTCTTTTGGTTTGAAGCTCTGCACCTTCCTCTATTCCAATTATATTTGGTCTTTTGATGGTATCCCATAGTTCTTGGATATTCTGTTCATGGTTTCTTACCATCTTCACTGTGAGGTCAACTTTATTTTCAAGATTATATATTTTGTCCTCATTGTCTGAGGTTCTGTCTTCCAAGTCGTCCAATCTGTTGGTGATGCTGTCTATTGAATTTTTTAAGTGGCTTACTGTTTCTTTCATTTTAAGGATTTCTGTTTGTTTTTTTCTCAAACTCTCTATCTCTTTCTTGAACTAATCTTTTGCTACCTGGATTTGTTCTCTTATCTCTTTGTTGGAGAGATCCATTTTTGCCTGTATCTGTTCACTTAGGTCATTTTTTAAATCCCTTATCATTTTAATTATGTAAATCCAAAACTCCTTCTCTGACATTTCACCTACTGTGCTTTCTATGGTTTCTATTGTTGTAGTATCTTGGTTTGTTTGGGGCATTTTCCTCCCTTGTTTCTTCATGATGTCTATGTATTTTCCTCTCTTGCAAGGTAAGCCTGAGGTATTACAGCTTCTGCCCTTTTGTCTTATAAGTTCCCTCCAGTTTACCCAAAACCTCACTTTTTAGGGAAATGTCAATATTAGAGCTTTCAATGTACCCAATATGTGTCCATATATCAATTAGTTTCTATTTTTATATTTACAGTTTTGTCACTATAAACAGAAATGATGAGATCAGTTATCTTATACCATATAGTCTCTATGTTTGCGTGGTGGTTTACAGTATCTAATGGTAGAAGGGGGGACTTAGAGGTTGGCTTAAATGTTTATGAAGTAAGATGTGAGAAAATAGAGGTATTAGATTATTTGACTAGTGAGAGAATAATCATTAGAATTTGGCTGTTAGTAGAAGAAGCAAGAGATCGGCAACCCCGTGTAAGATTCCCTGTTAGTTCACAACAGCATAACTGGTTGCACCTTTTGGTGCATCCTGGTCCCCAGGGAACTTAGTGATGTCTTACCCGGACCTTTTCGTTGTTCCTTGGTAGTAGTGTAGCTAACTCAGTTTTGTGGCAGTGGCAGCCTCAGGCCTATAATTATATTGGTGTTGGGTTGAGTAGCTACTGGATCCCAGTGCGGTGTGTCTCTCTGGACAGATGCAGGTTGCCTCTCCGATTTGCAGGCATGGAATGGGCCTCTCTCTCGAGATCTCCTCCTGGCCACAGTGTGGTGGAGCAGGCAGTCTGGCTTTCTTCTCCCCACTCTCCTCCTCCTGGGTCTCCTCCCAGTCTAGTTGTTTTGGTGGGGGTTGGCCAGGTGGGCAGCAGGGCCCTTCCACAGGGTGAAGCCTGCAGTTCCTGGTCCTGGTGATGGCCTGGGCTGGTGGTCAGGCGAGCTGGTGGCTGGGCCACTTCTTCAGGCGGGTGTCTACCACTTGTTCAGGTCGCAGCTGGGCAAGTCGCAGTTCCCCAGGGAATGGACAGTGCCCTTCCTCTGGTCGGTCCCTCTCTGCAGCAGGGACCTGCTATTCCCAGCCCAGGTGGCGGTGGCTGCATGAGCTGGTGGCCAGGTGGGCTGGTGGCTGGGCCGCTCCTTCAGGAGGGCGTCTACCGCTTGTTCCTGTGGCAGCTTGGCAGGTCGCAGGGAATGGACAGGGCCCTTTCTCTGGTTGGGCCCTCTCTGCAGCGGGGACCTGCTTTTCCCAGCTGAGGAGGCGGTGGCAGCGTGAACCGGCTGCTGGGATGGTCTCTTTATTTCATTGATATGTGGTGCTGAGGATGGAACCCCGTGCCTCACGCGTGCTGGGCGAGCAGTCTACCACTGAGCCACAACCATAACCAGTCCCATGTTTGATGCTGACATGATTCTATATTTAGAAGATTCAGAAAATTCCACCAGAAAACTTATAGAACTAAAAATTGAATTCAGCAAAGTAGCAGGATATAAAATCAATACACATAAATCAAATGCATTTCTATACATAAGTGATGAATCCACTGAAAGAGAAATTAGAAAAACTACCCTATTCAAAATAGCCTCAAAAAATATAAAATACTTGGGAATCAATCTAACAAAAGAGGTGAAAGACCTCTACAATGAAACCTATAGAACACTAAAGAAGGAAATTGAAGAAAACCTTAGAAGATGGAAAAATCTCCCATGCTCTTGGATAGGCAGAGTTAATATTGTCAAAATGGCCATACTACCCAAACTGTTATACAGATTTAATGTGATTCCTATTAAAATCCCAATGTCATTCTTCATAGAACTCAAAAAAGCAATCACAAAATTCATTTGGAAAACTAAATAAGACACCCAGAATAGCCAAAGCAATCCTTAGCAAAAAAAAAAAAAAAAAAAAAAAAAAAAAAAAAAAAAAAAAAAATTGAAGCAGGAGACATCACAATACCACCTTAATCTATATTACAGAGCAACAGTAACAAAAACAGTATGGTATTGGCACCAAAATAGACATGTAGAACAACAGCACAGAATAGAAGACACAGAGACCAACCCATATAAATACAGTTATCTCATACAAGACAAAGGTGCCAAAAACATATATTGGAGAAAAGATAGCCTCTTCAACAAATGGTGCTTGGAAAACAAAATGAAATTAAACTTCTATCTCTCACCATGTACAAAACTCAATTCAAAGTGGATCAAGCACCTGGGAAATAAGATCAGAAAAAGTAGGCCCAAATCTTCATCATGTCAGATTAGGCCCTGACTTCCTTAACAACACTCCTAAAGCACAAGAAATAAAATCAAGAATTAATAGATGAGATGGACTCAAACTAAAAAGCTTCTTCTCAGCAAAGGAAACAATCAATAATGTGAAGAGAGAGCCCACAGAGTGGGAGAACCTCTTTACTACATGCACATCAGATAGAGCACTAATCTCCAGGAGATACAAAGAACTCAAGAATCTTAATACTAAAAAAAAAAAAACAACCCAATCAATAAATGGGCTAAGGAACTGAATAGACACATCACAGAAAAAGATATAAAGCTATCAACAAATATATGAAAACGTGTTCAATGTCTTTAGTAATTAGAAAAATGCAAATCAAAACTACTCTAAGGGGCTGGGGCTATGGCTCAGTGGTAGAGCGCTCATCTTGCACGTGTGAGGCCCTGGGTTCGATCCTCAGCACCACATAAATAAAACAAAGGTATTGTGTCAAACTACAACTTAAAAAAAAAAAAAAAACTACTCTAAGATTTCATGTCATCCAAGTCAGAATGGCAGTTTTTAAGAATACAAGCAATAATAAATGTTGGAGAGGATGTGGGGAAAAAGGTACACTCATACATTGCAGGTGGGACTGAAAATTGGTGCAACCACTTTGAAAAGCAGTGTGGGGATTCCTCAGAAAACTTGGAATGGAACTACCATTTGACCCAGCTATCCCACTCCTTGGTCTATTTTAAGTTCCAGATCAGGACTTAAAATGAGCATACTACAGTGACATAGCCACATCAATGTTTATAGCGGCACAATTCACAACAGCTAGCAGAACCAACCTAGATGCCTATCAATAGATGAATGGATAAAGAAACTGTGGTATATATACACAATGGAATATTACTCAGAATTAAAAGAGAATAAAATTATGCCATTTGCAGGTAAATGGATGGAGCTGGAGAATATTATGCTAAGTGAAGTAAGCCAATCCCCCAAACTAAAGGCTGAATGTTTATTCTGATTAGCAGATGGTGATCTGTGATGGGGGTGGCACATGGAAAGAATGGAGGAACTTTGGATTGGGCAAAGGAGAGGGCAGGGAGGGGCTATGAGGATAGGAAAGATGGTGGAATGAAATGGACATCATTACCCTAAGTACACATATGATTGCATGAATGATGCATCTCCTACAACCAGAGAAGTGAAATGTTGCACTCCATTTGTGTGTGATGAATTGAAATGCATTCTGCTATCATGTACAACTAAGTAGAACAAATTAAAAAAAAAATTTTTAAATGGGCTTACATCATGAGTTCTTTCTCTCTTCTGCTCTCTTATCATGTGAGGAACAGAGAGCTTCTCCTCTGGAGGAGAAGCAGAGACCAGTGTCATTAAGTCTGCCGTGCCTTGATCTTGGACTTCCCAGACTTCAGAACTATGAGAAATAAATTTCTGTTCTTTAGAAATCACCGTCTCAGGTATTCTGTTTTGGTAGCACAAAAGGGACTCAGGCATATATCAGGGGGATGTCAGCCAGTGCCTCATTAAAGGGTCCTTCTTCCTGCCCAGGATAATCTAAGACACCCTAAGACTTACAATCTCAAATAATTAGTAAATAACCAAGCATAAATACTCAGAAATATTTACTGAAAACGAAGCCCCTGATAGGTCTAGTCTACATGAGTTCCGGAACTAGATGAAGGACAAAACAGCTCTGGTGGTTTATTTAAAGGGGTACATCAAAGGCAGGGATAAAGTTTAAAGGGTGGAATCTTGCTTTGTGGTGTCTTTCAGTCAGCAAGTTGATTGACATCTCGGCCGGTCACACCCATCTCAGGTGCTGTGTGGGGTCTTTGGCAGAGTTTGAGGGGCACATTCACCTGTATCAGGTGGTCAATCCCTGTGGGGGGGTGCCACGGAAGGTCCCCAATGCCAGACTTATCCCCTCAGAAGTCCACACACAGCCCAGGGATCGCTCGTGACAGACATATTCCCTTATCTCTTTTCCCTCTTTTGTTTTCCAATTCAAATATTATCAAGGTGAGAGAGATTTGTGTGTGTGTGTGTGTGTGTGTGTGTGTGTGTGTGTGTGTTTAATCACAATCACTGATCTCAAAAGTTGAAATCAGTAAGTGGTGTTTTGACTATGTAAACACGATTTACCCTATAGACAGAACCCCGATTGCATTTCTCTCTAGGAGTGTCAGTTTGATCTAAGATCAGATTGAACATGCAAAAAATTTATTAGGAGAAACACCTGTAAGTTAAAATGGGCCAGGAGCAGAGTGAGACTGGGAGAGTGGTTTGACCATGATGCAGGCCTGTCCCCAAAGTAGGAGATAGAGAAGTAAAAGAAGTTGGAAGCATCTTAGATAACAGTATAGTTTTAAGGAAAAATTGACAAGGCTGAGGGAATCCTGTAGCCCCAGCTGCTTGTCAGAGGAGTCCTGCTTCCCCAGCAAAGGGCCTTAGCATCCCAACCACACTGGGAAGCATAGTCAGAGTGTAAATGTAATGACAGATTCAGTGTGTTGCAGATGAGACTCTTGATTATAATTCCTATATTTGAAGAGCTGAGAGGTGTTTCTCATGACTATTGCATTAGGGTAAAAACATTATTACCTCTGACTATTCAAAGGAGACTGCTCTAATCATCAAGTCCAAATGGATTCTGATTTCTTATAATTCACCAATTATATAAAAGCATGCTACATGTTAATTCATCTTGTATGTGTTATGCTCTTTAACTTCCATGTAAACATTCCACAAAAGAACTATTCTTGAAGAATAGTTCTGTGTTGTCATTAATGTCATGGAGGCATAGTCACTTCATGGCCAGATCAACTGTCAACTAAGTTTTAACCTGGTGTAATAAATATTGTTGATTACAGGTACAAACTCTTGTCAACCAGGGAGGAGTGCTACTGACCCAGGAGCCAAGAGCAGAAATTATAATCTATAAATTAGCTGTGAAGTCTTAATAATAAGTCACATCACCAGTCCAAATCTCAATTTTCATATCCATAAAATTGGTTGGAGCAGGCATTTCCTTAAGGTTCTCTTGGTTGTAATGTTCCGTGGGTCTATGATGTTGTTTTTGAACTGTGAAAATTTTCATCTAACATCAATCTAGAAATAGTAATTGCGTACATTGTCTTTGAAACTGATTCACACGATGCAACTGCTAACACTGGCTCTGCACAGAGGACAGCAAATAACTTCAAGAGCTCCATTAGTTTCATTACTCCATACTCTGAAGCCATTTTCTGCCAGCTGATTTATCATTTGTTGAAAAGGCTTTTCAGCTTTAGTGCTCAAAGAAAGTTTCCAACATCACTTTCACAATTTGGGCAAATTATTTTCCTGAGGGGCAATTGCAGCTACTTCCCTGGGCAGGCTGGTCTAATAGGCAAGGAAAAGAACTTGGGTGCACATCATGGGATTTTATCAGGCTTGACAGGATGAATTTACCCAACTAAGATTTGGACTCAGGGGCTTTGAGTCAATTGGTAAGAGCCGATTTCAGAGGTAGGGCAGTATACTGTGCAATTCGACTCAGAAAGCTTTAAATAGACCTATTGCATACCAGTGCCATGAGGGATTCAAGTGCCAAACAGATACAAGGGATCAAGGAGTATCTCTTTAAGCATATTAGCCCAGTGACTTTTATTATGTTTGTTTCTCACATTGTAGACCTTAGTCTCTCAAACTTTGCTGCACAATAGTGTCACCTCAGAAAGTTAAAAATCATGATGCCTGGATCACTCCCTATGTATATTAAGTCATTCCTGAGGGTAGGGGACCCAGACATGAGTGTTTCATTTTTTGTTTTTCAGCTTCTCAAGTGATTCCAGCATGCAGTTTGAGGAGCGATGTTGTACACTCTTACTATTCAAAATGTAGTCAAAAGACAGCAACACCATCAGTGGGAGCTTGTTTAAAGTACAGAACCTCATTGGGTATATATACACCATATTTTCTTTATGGTATATATACTCAATGGAATGTTACTCAGCTTTAAAGAAGGGTGAAATTAGGGCATTTGCCAGTAAATGGTTAGAGGTGGAGAATATCATGCTAAGCCAAATAAGCCAATCCCACGAAACCAAAGGTTGAATGTTTTCTCTACTATGTGGATGTTAATTCACAATAAGGTGGGGGGCATTAAGGAAAAATAGCGTTAGATTAGGTAGAGGGAAGTGAAGGCAGGGGAGGGAGGGGATGTGGGGATGGGAAACATAGTGGAATGAAACAGACATTATTACTGTACATATTTGACTACATGATCAATATGATTCTGCAACATGTACACTTTGAAAAATGAGAAATTATATCCCATCTATGTATATCATAGTGCATAAATGCATTCTACTGTCATGTATAAATAATTAAAACAAATAAAAAATTAATTTAAAAAAAGTACAGAATCTCAGGACCCTATGAGACCTACTGACTCAGAATCTGTCTTTTAACAAGACTGCCACATGATTTGCAAGAACACCGAAGTTTGAGGATTGCTAAAGTATACAAACCATGTTTCCCAAAGATTTGTTCTGTCTATGAGCATAGCTCATCTGCAGATTTCTAAAAACTAATTAATTGATGAAGCATATCACCTTCTGATTCACTGTCTGAATCTGGCCCTGATCAGTCTTCTGAATTATGTGGATTGCTTTGGAATAATTATGTACTTTAAGGTAAAGGAATAAAGCTGTTGTATAGTCATAAGGCCGCAGAGAAAGGTGTTGTGGAAGAGATGGAGAGAGAAAGGTGTTGTGGGAGAGATGGAGAGTTGAATCTGAAAATGCAATTTTGTAATGTAAAAGACTAAGATGCTGTGTGTGTGTGCACATGTGTTATGAGGGAGTTACTGTTTTTTTAGCAGGAAACTGGTAATTTTTTAAATAAATGATCCCTCCCTGCCCCCATATCCCCCCGTACTGGGGATCAAACCCAGGGGCACTTTAACACTGAGCTACATCCCCAGCCCTTTTTATTTTTTGAGACATGATCTAAGTTGCTTAGGGCCCCACTAAGTTCCTGAGGCTGGCTTCAAACTTGCCATACTCCTGTCTCAGCTGCTGGGATTATGGGTCTGAGCCACTGCCCCTGGAAACTCTGATAAATTAAAAAAAAAAAAAAAAAAGATTTCTCAAAGAACTGATGAGGTAGAATTTTGGGAAGGTAATCCTGGGCTAGCTCATTCTACTTTGGTTATGTGGCTGCAGAGCAGTAAGTCAGGCCTTACTCTGAAGTAAGATCTTCAAGCCTCTGATTCTTCATTGCTATTTTATCTTATTTGGTTCTCTCTCCCTTTTTAATTTTTACTTTGTTCTAATTAATTATGACAGCAGAATGTATTTCAACTCATTGTACACAAATGGAACACAACTTCTCATTTCTCTGGCTATACACAATACAGAGTCACACTGTTCATGCAATCATACATGTACAGAGGGTAATAATGTTCATCTCATTCCACCATCCTTCCCATCCCCACACCCCCAGGAACTACCCTGAGGTTCTGATTTAGGTCTGTGGTGGTAGGACCTAGAAATTTGATTTTGGGGGTTGATGCTGGGAATAGAACCAAGGGTCTAGCAATGCTAAATACATGCCCTACAACAGCTATCCCCTCAGCCCCGGGAATATGATTTTTAAAAAGACTTTAAACAGTGATTCCAATTTAGGGTTACAATGAATCACGGATACAATGAAAAGTGGACTGTAAATTAGGTCAGATCTGATTTTAAATCCTAGTCCAACCACTCAGTAGCTGTGATTTTAAGAATGTTACTTAACCTCTCTCAGCTTTGCTCTATTCATTTGCAGTGTTGAGATAGTTAAATAAGATTAACATTTTAAAGTGCCTAACATTGTAAATGAAAAATGCAAAACATTACCCTATGATGGTATCAGAGTGGGCCTTATTCACATGCTAAATGCTTCTGGTGGTTTCACCCATTAAAAAAAAAAAAAAAAACAGTTAGCAGCCACTACTTACAATGTAAATATAACTGCTTTCCTTGCCCCACCTTCCAGGAACCAACCAGGTCCTACCTTGATGCCTCTATGATGCTGAGGTGTACAGGAATAGGACCTGACTGCGAATACCTGAAATTCCAGCAGAAAGTTTACTGGGGGCTTCAACATTAAGGATTCCAGGTTTTAATTTTTTTTTAAAATTTCTCCAGTGTTAAGAGACTGAACCCAGGGCCTTGTGTATGCTGGGTAAGCTCTCTACCACTGAGCTATAACTCTGGTCCTCCTATTTAAGATACTGGTGTGAGAGAGAAGTGTAGAAGAAGGGAAAAGGCTTTTATTATTTCAGTCTACATGTCGTTGGTATTTTGGGCAGCCAATATCCAACACTAATGTCTTGGTAAGTTCACTTCTGTACCTTGCAGTATGTTTCTAGAGAAGTCAATTTCTAGGCTTTCAGGGTCAGCTGTGTGACTTAGTATGATACTTTCCTTGCCCCACAGGACATGATGGCTGATTTGAGAAGGGACAAGTTATCTAAGACTGTTCTGTCACACCTGTACTTCCCATATGGTTGTGAGAGAAGATATGCTCTTTTCCAATGGAAAGGAACATGAAAGCATATGATATGCCATCTTAGGATCACAAAACCAATTGCTTTCTCAGAATGAAGTCAAATTAGATAAAAAGGCCTTTGAAGTGGAGAGCAATTACATCTTGGTCACAGTTAGATCGTCTTGACTGAAAACAAGATTTACTTTTGTTTATTACTGTTTTAAAAACAGCTAAAGTTTGGTTTTCTGTTTTGTGCAATGAACAGTATTTTATAAACAAGCTTTTTCTTTTTTTTTTTTTTTTTTTTTTTATTTGCCACGTTTTTTTTTTTTTTAATTTTCATCAAAAATGGCTAAACATTTTGGTGCTTTCAGGAGTAAGCTTCATTACTCTGGGAATAAATTTTGCCTAAACCATGGTAGAAACATGAAGCATCCATGTAAGATTGTAGCTAGAATAAATCCCCAATCAGCTCCTGTTCAGGAAACAGGCCAGGAAAAGACTATGCAAAAATGGCCTGAGCTTGGGCTGCAGTAAGAGCAAACTCCTAAAACGGCGGAGTGATCACACTATATCATTTTTGTTTGCTCACTCTCTGCTTGTCCTGTTTTTTCTCGAAAGCAGAGCTGCATGGGGGAAAAAATAAATAAAGCATAGCTGCATGGATAATAATACAGGCTCAGAATCAAATAAACGTTGGCTCAAATCCCAGTTCCACCACCTACACACTGCATGGTTGGAAACAATTGCTATTTACATTTTTCTCATTTGGAAAGTAGGAATGATAGGAGTCCTCATACCCCTAGGCTGTTGTGAGGAACGAATAAGAACATGCATTTAAACCACCAAGCACAGTGTCAGACACCCAATGAGTACTTATGAAAAGTAACTATCATTATTACTAGAATTTAAAACCACATTTCCAACAGTGAGTACAAGCAACCATGGGAGAGTGTGTACAATAATATAATCACAAAATAAAAACTAAAGGAAACAAATAATATTATGTTTTTCTTGAAAAATGTAACTACAATGTTGGCTCAGGAAAATGTACAAAACATGAATAGACCCATATCAGTTGAAGCTAAAGAGAAGATGAATGTTGTTCTTCACTCCCCCCAAAAACAAAAAGAAGTAGAAGACATAGGCTGAGACACTATGTACGGGCAGATTGGGCCAAGCTTCCAACAAATAGATTATCCCCAGGCTATTCAATCAGAGCATCAGAGCACAGAAAAGAAAGTTCCTCAGCATCTTTCTCAAAGCTAGATTTAACTTTTATACCAAATCTGCCCACATATGCACATAAAAAAACAGGTTAACAACACTTTTGAATCTAGAAGCAGAAATCCTCTAATATATACTCTTGTAATTGAATTTGGCAAAGGGGTAAGAAAACAATAAACAATAGGCTCAGCAGATAGCCGAGCTGGAAGACTCAGAAGTGCGCAGCTGGTCTGTCCTAACATTTCCAGTGTCCTGGGCACTGGCTGCTTTGTTTATAGAAGAAATGGCGAGTGTCCATCAATAGAACAAGCTTTTTCTGAACAACTTTTTAGAGCTATGGGGTCATCTTTATTGAAGCCCTGAATGCAACCAAAAGACGAAACATTTTCAAAAAGTCAGGTTCAGGATGTGAGGTTCCTTAAAATGGCATGTGTGGGTCAGGCATGGTGCTGCACACCTATAATCCTATCTACTCAGGAGGTTGAGGTAGGATGATCACAAGTTTGAGTATAGCCTGGGTAATACTGAAAGATCCTGACTCAAAGAGTTGGGGATGTAGCTCAGCAGCAGAGGGCTTGCCTAGCATGTGGGAAGTCCTAAGTTCATTCCCTAGTACTGCTAAAGAATGGGGGGTTGGGAGAGAAAAAAAGGCATGTATGGGAAAAACCTACACAATAGGTACCAAGTGAATATTTTGATTTTGGCTACATTAGTAAAAGTACAGTTCATAGAAAAAAAATGAAGGTTATCAATCTATTATAGTCTTAAAACATCTTTAGGTTTTGAGTTAAACTCTGAGCACAAACCATTAGCAAGGTATACAGATAATTTGGAGAGGATTCATACAGACTATGATAGGGAGGAGATGTGTGTCTCCTTGGGTAGGATGAACAGTAGTGAAGTGTGAAACTTAAAAGAAGTGTCAGGGGACAGAGGGCATGGCTGTCTTCAAATATATTAAGGCACAGAAGTACACATTTGGTTTTTGGCTGCTCAGTGTCACTTGACTTTCAGTATTTTAGTGCCTGATAGGTTTTCTATTACTGCAAGTTAGGGGCCCACCTGTCTCTGCAAATTCATCTGAAATTAGCACTGCTCCTGGACTATTAAATTTCATCAGCCATTACATTCCCATTTCTGTTTGGGTCAGTAATGAGCTAGATTTTTTTTTTCCATTTAAAGCCATGATATCTGATATAGAATGCCACCTTTAAAGGTCTTTAAATAGTTATGTTTTAGAATATTAAGCATAATTACTGACAAAATTTAAAATTATTCCAGACATTCTTTTTTTGATTAACAGAGCTGTTTTTTTTTTTTCATATACTGACTCTATAGTCTTAGTATAACTTCTCAAATAGTTCAATGTTTTAATGGCTAGTGAATTTATAGTCATTTTAACATATTTTAATGTCCACTATTATTTTAAATACAGAGGTTTTGAGTTGTATTTTTATTTTGATATTATAACTGTATTTTATTGTGTGAAGTACCTACTCGAGAATATAACCTTAACTGCATTATTCCCAGTGGAGAAAGAAATGGTCTGCTTTGATAGACAATATCCTGAAATATTTGAAAGGGACAAATGACTTTACTGGGAGATAAGGACTTCATACTGGAAATTTCAAATTCTTGAGTAAACATAATTTCTTTCCTTGTTCTTCCTTCTTAAACAAAATAAACAAACAAAATAAACAAGACAGAAGCAACTTAAAACATTTAACAAACAATTCAAGAGATACATTGCAATACATATGCATATCTGAACATGTATAGAAAACAGATCTGAAAAGACTCATATCAAATTAAGTTTCCCTTCAAGGTGTAGAATTGGGGTAGGGTGAAGGAAATGTTCTTACTTTTACATTAATATACTTCTCAATTATTTGAAAATTTACAATGAGAATTCATTATTTTAAAAACCAAAATCATAACAGAAATTTAAAAATAAAATAAAACAAACAAGAAAACACAAGAATTTTAAGAATTACACTGGAAAAATGGAGAATAAAGCATATGGCATACTTTTCCAGTTATGCAGTGGTAGTAATATAATTGGCCTGTCACCAAAGATACAACATTAGAGAAGCCACACTGTAACATCCCAACTCAAATTTAAGTTTTATCCC
Organism: Tamias sibiricus; assembly: GCA_025594165.1. Taxonomy (NCBI): domain Eukaryota; kingdom Metazoa; phylum Chordata; class Mammalia; order Rodentia; family Sciuridae; genus Tamias; species Tamias sibiricus. The sequence continues at coordinate 133,235,583 of CM046663.1, read as the reverse complement.
TCTTGGATAAAAGCCTTTAGGAAATGACCCCTCAAGGTGAATATTAAAACTGAACACAAAGCTTAACTATCTATTCCTAAGGATCTACAGGAAAATCGTGATACACTGACAATATGAAAATTTTGGACAAAAGAGAGTTGCACAGAAGTCACTCTGAAATACCAAAACAGTTCAACAAAGGCCAGATTGGAGGTGGGAGAACTCTACCCAGTCCAGATCCAACTAATATACTGAAATCTTGGTAGTCTGGGAATATAGCTTAGGGATATCTACTTTATCCATTTGTTTATCAGTTCTCTCAATTTCTCAGCTGGTCTGCTTCTTATCTCAATGATTTTAACCTAAAATACTGCAATTTTAATTGGAAAAATAAGATTAACTCCATCTAGATTCAGTGTAGGTTTTTTTCTAGTTAAAAACCCATAGAAATGAGCTTAATGATATTCCATTATTCATTTTTTTCTTATAATTTCTAGGTTTATAATGAACCTTCAGGAAGATACTTCCAATTTCTTATCAATCCTCTAAGTTCTGTAGTATTTGCAATTTGAGAATATCTTTTTTTTCTCCTATTCTAGTTTCCCTTTTTTATTGAAGGCATCAGAGATTGACAAACTTTTTTTTTTTTTTTTTTTTTTTTTTGTGGTACCGGGGATTGAACTCAGGGGCACTCGACCACTGGGTCATATCCCCAGCCCTTTTTGGTATTTTATTTGGAGACAGGGTCTCACTGAGTTGCTAAGTGCCTCACCATTGCTGAGGCTGGCTTTGAACTCATGATCCTCCTGCCTCAGCCTCCCAAGTGCTGGGATTACAGGCGTGCGCCACCGCGCCTGGCCAAACTTTTTATTATTACTTTTTCCAACTAAAAGAATTCTTCAGGTGACTTTCGGGTTGACAAATATCCTTATTAGACTCAAAACATCTGTAAGTGGAAAGTTCTGTTTTTTGTGAGCTACATAGGTAAGAGTTTAATTAACAAAATTTTGCATATTCCTGACTTAGCTATCAAGTTTATGTAGCATAAGCAATATGGGAAATTTCACAAAATTTAAACATAAAATTATTATAAGTAGCAGAGATAAAGGGTGTCAAATCATAATGGCCATATCATTTAAAAAATTACAACAGCTGGACTCTTGCTGTTTCTTAATGGGTTATGGAATTTTAATTAAAAAAAGAAAAAAGAAAAATAGCAAAATTCATCATAATGAATAGAAAATTTTTAGCACAATGTCTAGTACACAGAACTAAAAAAAATTGGCTATATAATGAAGATGGATTAAAACAATCAAAATACAAGAAACCAAAATGGGGGGGGGGGGAAACTTAGAACACATTTCCTAGAGTATGTATTTAAATGGAAAGCTGGAGCTCACAGAGAGCAGTAAGGAATTCTGCATTTTCAGGATCTATCTTCTGGGCCCTCTGATAGTACTCAGCAGCTTGCCTCTTTTCTCCCTCCAGCTTATAAACAAACCCCAGGGCACTTAAACTCTGCACATCTAAAGCATTGTGACGAAGTCTCTTGGTAGCCAATTTCCTCAGAGCACTTGTCAATTTGGTACGCAAGGATGACCTGTCTTTGACCTTTAAGGCTTCTAAATAATGGTAGATGGCAGTATTTTCTGATTTACAGTGAAATTCCTGAAAGCGGCCATAGTGGTAGTGGATCTGGTGTTTGTGATCATCGGTTATATTCTCCAGACGAAGAGCTTTCTGGAAAATGTCCTCAGCATTGCTATACTGGCCTCCTTCAGCATACATGTTAGCAAGGTCTGTGTAGGCAAATGCAAACATGGAGTCTCGTTCCACAGCTGCTCTGAAATGAAATATAGCAGATGCAATCAACTCATCGACCTTCAGTTTATCTTTTCCTCTAGGCTTGTTGCGTGTGGCCTTCTTGATTTGGATCATTTGTGCCCTGTAGCAAAGTCCCATCTGGTGATGCAGGAAAGAAGAGGTTGGTGTTACCTCCAAAGCCTTTTTTAAAAGTTCAAGAGCTTTGTCCCAGGAATTTTTTCTCCTATAGAATTTAGCTGCATAACGAAGGACATAGGGCTGAGATGATACCTGGTCTAGGATTTCTTCAATATACTTTTCCCCTTCAGCTTCTGCATGAACATCTTGAAGCTTCAGGGCCAGAAAAACCTTAATATAGCTGTTGTCTGGGTTCAGAGTAACAGCCTTCCTCAGAGGTCCCAGAGAAAAGCTCTTTACAGACCCTTCTCTATCAAAATCATCCAGCCGATACACAGTGATGGCATAGCCAATGTTAAATTCAGGGTTGTCAGGTTCTACTTTCAGAGCCTTCTCAAAAGCTGCTTTAGCTTTTTGGTAATACTTTCCTCCAAATTTCAAGAGTGCCCATCCTTTCTCACAGTCAATCTCAGGGCGATCCAACTTGTAATCAGAAGGACTGGAATATTTCCTGCAGACATTCCCTACCTTGTCTATATACTTCTGAACTTCCTCATGCTGATCCATGTGGTAAGACACCCAGGCGTAGTTTCCCCAAGTGACCAGACTTCGTACATCTTTTTCATCTGAGTGTTCTCTCTGGATTATTTCTTCTGCTTGTTCCAAACACTCTAGGGCATCTTTATTTTGACCTTTCAGATGTTTCACATAGGCCAATAAATTATAAAGAACCAGTCTGGATTTTGTGCTAAGAAATTCAAGCTGTTGCCCAATTGTATCTTCTACATCAAACAGATCGATATCTTCCTTAAGTAAATTCCATGTAAAGTGACAGTCCAACTCTAACAGAATGGCTTTCAAGGAGTCCTTAGGAATTTCACTGTAAAAGATAAAATCCTTTTTAATTTTTGAAGAAATAAAGGGAATAATTTCTAAACCGTAATTACTGTTCTTTGCATACCAACAAATTTGATCTTATTTGATCTTGTAACTAAAACACTAGGATCTCATAACTTTATGCTGGTTTCCTTGATTTATAGTTCTATCCCAGAAATATTTCATTTAAATTTTATTTTTCAGTACTGGGGATTTAAACTCAGGGCCTTACATATGCTAGATAAGCACTCTATCTTTGATCTATATTTCTAGTCCTGGAAGGAGATTTTAAAGTAGGGAAATGGTAACTTTTTGTCTGGGTTTTTAAAAATCCCTCTGTCTACTCTATAAACAATGGACAATATGGAGTCAAGAGAAAAAGACAAGGAAGCTATGTATTCATTCAAATATCTAGTGAAAGCTTATTATATGCAGGATGTTATTATAAGTGTTGGAGATACAGGAGTGAACAAAATAAAATCATGACTTGATTAGGGGGGTGGGTATTACATAAAGACAAAAAAAATTGAAAATAAAGAGTATGTGAGATGATAAGTACTAAGATAATAAACAAAGCTGGAAAGGAAACTGGAGGTTGGTAAGGACTCTGCAAGATAGTTTAAATTAGAATGGCCAGAGCAATGGTGTAATGGAAACTGAAGGAAAGAAGTATTTAGTTCAAGGAAGAGAGATGAATATCCAATGTGTAAAATGATTCAAAGAGGTGGAGAAAATGAAGACAGAAAACAGATTATTGTTTTGTCAGGAAAGCTATGGGGCCCTTGATAAAAAGCAGTTAATAGAATGGTAAGGACGAAAACATTACTGGGATGGATCCAGGGCATAATGGGAGGTGGAGATGAGAATATGGGGTGGGGGTACAGACCACTCTTTCCAGAAATTTTAATTATAATGGGAGTAAAGAAGTGCAACCTCAGGTAGAGGGAGATTATATTTTCCTATAATAGTTTAAATCGTAACTATCTTTCCTTTGGGATGGACAAAGACCTGTTATGCCTGCTTCCACTCTTGGCCCACTATGATCCATTCTCCAATCAGCACCAATAAACTATTGAAAAGGCAGAAAACTATGTTTCTTCTGCTTAAATAAGCCTAATTTTTAATCTCCTGAGGGCTTCCCTTAGATATTAATATAGCCCTTGCTATGTTCTACAAGCCCTTAAAGGAGCAGGCTTTATCTATTTGTCCAACCTTCTCCCCCACTATCCTTCCCCTTGTTCACTTTTTTTTTTAAATATAAACTGACCTTCTTCCAGTCTTGGGCACAGAAGTTTTAGGGCTTTATCTATCATCTGTTGTTCTTATTCTGCGTGGTATGTTCTGCTCCCAAATCTTCACATGACCAGCTTTTCAGTAACTCAGCACAAATATTCCCTACCCAAGAGGCTGCCTGTGATAGAGCTATCAAAAAATTGTCCCTTCCAATTGAGTTCACTCTCTATTTTACTGTTTTATTTTCCTTATAGCTCTTACCACTTTTTGAATTGTTATTTACTCACTTATCTGCTATTTGTCTACTTCTTCCACTAAAATATAAATCCCATGAGTGTAAATACCTTGTTGTTTTTTTTTCACCTCTGTGTATACCAGGCACATAACAGAAGCTCAATAAATATTTGTTGAATGATTGAATCCAGTTGTATACTGTCAGCTCCTGGTGTGTCCAGCCCAGATGTACAAGTCTAGCATAAAAAGCACCTAAGTTCAAATGAGGGAATTCTTGCCAGTTCCACCCTTCCAAATGATGGCTCCAAACTCCTCCCACTTCAGTGGTCCCTGTCCCACTTGGTTTATATCCTTGCCTGCTGTCTAGCTCTATGTTTGGGTTTGAGAATAGGTCTTGGACTATTGCCTTTGATCCACAGATCCAGACTGGGAAATCTGGTAAGACTATACCTTGGAAATTGTTCCTTCTCTGGTGTAACTATACTAAAGCAGGACAAGACCACACCATGTCCTTACATCCTACCAAATTCATGATAATGCAGTCTTACTAGTCCTCTGTCCATCACAGAGTCAAATAAACACTTGCCTTTGTTCATAAGGTCTCAATCAGCCCTGTCCAAGGAGAAGATATTAGGAATGCAGCTGTGAGATCTCAAGAGGAACATTCAGACACTGAAGTGCTTTGCCCAGATGGTGAGCAATTTATGCTCAATTGGACACCATAAGAAGTTCTACTGTTTAAACTTCATCTGGTTAATTTTTTGGGGGGTGGGTGCCAGGGGATTAAAATCAGGGGCACTTGACCACTGAGCCACATCCCCAGCCCTATTTTGTATTTTATTTACAGACAGGATCTTACTGAGTTGCTGAGTGCCTCTCTTTGCTGAGGCTGGCTTGAGCTCCCAATCCTCTGGGATTACAGGCGTGTGCCACCCTGAAGGAGCCTATAATCAAGGAGATAGCTAAAGATTGCGGTTAGCTGAGAGCCATAAAAGATGTTCTAGTTTCCACCTGATAGTAATACATTATCCAAAGAATCTTTGTATGCCCGTGAACACTGCGTGAGGTAAGCTCGAGCTGTAAGCACGTGTCCTTGTTAAAGCGATATGTATATAACTGGGTGAGTTGAGTTAGTGTGTGTGGGAAGAAGAAGAAGGTGGTGGTTGGAGTTAGAGCGTTTGGAGTGATTGCTGGAGCCGGAGAGAGAAGAAGAATAAAAGACCTTTTTTCATTTTCATCCTGCCTCCGAATTTTCCTGCGGCTTTCCTTGCTCCAAGCGGTTTCCGCTTCAGGCAGCAACACCACCCTCTGGCTAATTTTTTAACTTTGATTCTGGAAAACTGGTAGACAGGCTATGAGATCTGATAAACCGATTTGCCTTTAGGGGATTTTGTTGTTGGGAGACAGTCCCCAGAGGGGCCAAACCTTCTTCCAGTCCATCACTCACAGAATGCAATGCATCCCACCCTCTTCTCCTGGTTGTTTCTTCAAGCCCTTTCCTAATTCTCTACCTCCTTTCTTACAAATGTTAGAAGTGAGGCACTTAAACTTTTTTTCTAACTTGTTATAACAATAATAATGATAGTAACACTTAACATTTATTGTGCAAATATTATGTGCTAAGCAATTAACCCTTTCCACAGACCCCCAGAGGTGGATGCCATTAATTTTTATAGTTAAAAAAACTCAAGAGCTTAAGACATCCGATTGGGTGGAAACCGAACAATCTATACGTGGTACGAAGATAGTTCCAAGGACGGGTAGAATTCAAGACCCTGATAACGGAAAGGCAAATGGTAGTGGAAGCAATGGTGACGCCTAGAGGCTGCAGCTAAACCGCGCGTGCTGCGCGGAGGGCACGGCAGCTGGAAGAAGGCCTGGGAAGCGGACCAGCGCCACGCAGCCACCGCCAAGCATGGCCCTGGGGGCTTCCGGGGCAGGAAAGGAGGGGTCTGCTGCCGCTGTTGAGCCCAGGCGGCGGCCGCCAGCGCAGCACCGCCACAGTTGCGGCGGTGGCGAAGAGTGCGGCGAGGAAACCGGCCTCGGGGGCGTCGCCTGGCCACGCTCCGCGACGGTCCGGACCGCAGACCCCAGGGAGGGACGGGCTCCCGGAGACCATCGCCCGCCCTCCGCCCTGCCCGGGCCGCTTTCAGAGCCCGCGGGAGGAGGTCGGGACTCCCGAGCAGCGTCCTCTTCGCCATCTCCGCGGCCCGCCGGACTTCGGACGCCGCCGACCCGGACTGGACTCCGGGAAGCGTCCCAAACGCAGACGCCCGGCTGCCGCGCGCGGGGGGCGCGTCCCCTTGAAGGGCCATAGCGCGGCCATGAGAACGAACCCGAGAACGACACCGGTTTCAAGCAAAGGCGGATGCGGGGCTTGAGAGAAGCTAGGCGGGGGAGCCCTTACCTCATGGCGGCGGGGCTCTTCGGGCCGTCCGGGGCGGCGGTGCCCTCGGGCTCGCTCCACAGCACCCAGCACCTCTGCTGTCGCGGCGGGCGGGAGGCGTGTGCGCGTGCGCGCGCTTCCCGCCCGGCGTGGGCAGCGCGGGGACCCGGCCGCGCGCAGGTCTTTGTTAAAGGCGGGACCCGAACAGGAAAAGAAAACTGGAAACCGAATCTGACCCCCCAGGGCCCCGAGACCAGCTCCAGAAACCGAAACTTAACCCGAGCGCGGACAAGCCGCGGCAAAACCTTTGCAGAGAGCAGGGTCGATCTGAGTTGACTTTGCAGCAGGGCCTCTGCTCTTTGGTCTTGAGACTGACCTGCTGAACTCATGTGCCTCTCGGTTAACTGTTGAATTCTTATCTGTTATCATTATTATTATTTCAAACAAAAGCGTCAGGAGATTGTTCAGCGTTGTTTTTGTTGTAATTGTGGTAAGAATGCTCTTTCCGGCTATCTACCACCTAAGTGAATCTGAAATCTCTGCTTCCAGTCCTGTGTTGATTCAGCCAGCAACACTGCAACGCTGTTCACCGGTGTTCTTACTTAGTATATTTAAAACAGAAAAAGTTTGTTGTCAAAATGCATATACATTTTAAGCTTTACAAAGAGGTGTACATTTCCACCCACAGTTGTATGAGTGTTTTACTTCCGTGCTCTTGCTGTGGCGCTTTGTGCAATGAGGTCCCAATAAAGATAAGGGGCAGGGGTTGGGGACAGTGACAGAAAAGCAGAAAGTGACCAATTCCCCTAACATTAAGATTTCTGTGCTCTTTGGATTCAGACGTTCGTTCATTCAACAATTTTTATTGAATAATTGCTAAGAGCCATACTTGGTTCGAAGTACTGTTGCTATAGCAATAAATAAAATAGATGAGGCCCATACCTTCATGGAGTTCATTTCTGATGTGGGGAGATAAGTGGTCATTGCACAAAGATCTGAAGGGGATGAAGGAGTGAACACTGTGGATATGACACTGGAGAAAAGCATTCCAGGTAGAAAAAAAGGTAGGTTGCAAGGGCCCTCAGTGGGGAACATACTTGGCAAACATGAACTTTGTGATCAGAAATTAGGTGGGAGAGAACATGGGTGTGGTGGGCTTGTAAGTTAAAGTAATACTTACTAGAAGTCTGAAACCAAATTTTAGAAAAGGTAATCACAGATTTATTTTGCATTGAAAAATAAACCCCAGAATTTCCATCTTACCAAGATTATAGAAAAAATTTGATAACGCTCTGATGTTTGAAAAGTTTTCCCCATATATCGATCATTTTCTTCTTCTTCTGTGTTCCCACTTCTCCTCCTTCCCTTTTCTTAGCTGTATATGGGCTAAGAAATAATCTTTGTTTATAAAAGTTTAAATGTCAGTAACTAAGCCATCAGTGTTAAAAAAAATCAAGAGGAAAAATTCTCAGTTATCTACTTATATTGTTTAGAAAAACACAAATCATTTTTAAAAAATGTTAAAGGAATATACATTTTCAGGATTGAAAAGAAAGACCTGACTGTTGAGGGAGTATGTTGAACATGCTTAAATTACTACATGGAATTTGAATATCAATCTTTCTTAAACAGATTGTTGAACTGAGAGAATCTTGAAAGAATCAATAATTCATTGTCTTTTGAACATTATACTTATCAACACGTAAAACACAACAACTGGAGAAAAAGGGAACAGAAAATTAAACCCAACTGTTGTAAAACCTGCTTGGAAAACAAACATAATAGGGATTCCCAAAGTAGTCCTTCAGAATAAACAGTGTCGATCACTTCCAAGAAGTAGATGAAGTCAGGCTTTCTCAAACTTGGCACTATTAGGGTTTGGGCTAGATAATTCTTTGTTGTGGGAAGCTGTCCAGTACACTCTAGGCTCTTTAAGCAGCATTCTTGTGTTCATCCACCAGATGGCAGAAGAACCCCACAATTGTGACCCTCTCACCACCGCCCCCTCCCCCCCCCCCCCCCAAAAAAATAAAGCAACAACAAAACCCTTCTGACCTTGTCAAAGCCCCCTGGGAAACAAAATCCTCCCCTCTCACTACCCCTGCCCCACCAGGGTTGAGAATCCATGCAGTAAATAATACCCTCATTTATATTCCTAATTAAAAATAATTACACTGCCTGCAAGTGATCTCAGGCCGATTTCAGGTCTGAGAGGGAAAATGAATACAGATCAGGAGATGTTGGGCATATATTGATATTTAGGAGAAAGAGGCCTGGGTAAAAGTGGAGGTTTCAGGGACTATGTCCTTTAACATGGAACTTCAGGGTGGAAGTGGTTGCCATCACATTCGGTTTAGTTGGAGCAAGGCACATAGCTGTGGCCACAGGCTGATGATGGTGGTTATGGTTTGGATATAGTTTGTGAGTATGTCCCCAGTATGGTGATGTTAACAGGTGGTGGAAACTTTAAGAGGTAATGTCTAGTGAGAGGTTGTAAAAATGACCCCTCTCCTCTCTCTGACTTCCTGCCTAGCCATGCGATTGCTCCCTTATCTGTGTTCTCCATCATATCATACACCATGACATGGCACAGTCAGGGGAGACCTTGTCAGAACCTATGCTATGCTATTTGGACTTTCAGCCTCCAAAACTGTGAACTAAATAAATCTCTTTTCTTTATTACTTACATAGCCTCAAAAATTTCATCATAGTAACAGAAAATGGATGAATAGAGTAGGTAATACAAGTTGGAGCAGGCTATAGGGTAGACATTGATTCCCAAAGCAGTTCATGAGAATGGAAATACACTGGTGGTCCACAGTGGACTGGATCCTACAGTAATAACAATTATCAAAAGCCCAGGCTTGGGCACCTGTAGCAGCAGTGAGTGAGAGAAGCCTAAACTTGGCCTGATTCAGGAGTCAATCTAATTAAGAGTACCAACTGAGAATCTGTCAGTCACTTATATGGAAATAATAAGTTCCTAAAATTCAGTTGCCAATTTAAAGGTACTTCTTGGTAATGCCTAGAGATGCTCATGTATGAGTTTGGCAGTAGTATTTGCAATATAAAAGAGCACCTATGTTTCAGGATTTGTTATGTTTGTTTTCACTGGAAAACATCCAGACTTGGTGAAGGTGTTCTTCCCCCTGCTGTCTTGACAAGGTCACAGTAAGAATGACAAGTGCTGGCAAGGCCCACTTGTGGGAAACCGAAGCCATGAGACCCTTTTATTTGTGATTGGGACTTTTATTATTATGCTCACATTCCTGACAGAAAGCATGAGTATACTTATTGCTAAATCAAATTGAAATCCAGGTGGTTAGAACATAACAGGCAGTTCATACCTTGAAGGCTGTTCTGTGACTCTTCACTTTATCAAAGACAAAATAGAAGACTGTTCTATCTCAGTACATTGAGGACAAAATTGATATCAATGGACTACAATTGTTCTCCAAAAGGTCATGAGAACTTTAGGCACCACATTGATTATATCAACTAAGAACCCAAGCCCATATCTCTAGCCTCTTAAAAAGCCTAATTATTATGCTTATTGCACAAAGTCCACCATTTGTAGCTTATTAGATTAAAGGAAGGTTGTGGTATCTATCCAGGGGAGAAAAGGTTAATAAAATACATCTCTCCATCCAATGGACCCTCTTTTACCTTACATAGGGACTTATGATGAGCATAGTTAATATTGGCGGTAGGTGGATTGATGTTTAGAACTTGCCTTTCAGTTAGAAATTATAAAGATATAAGAGCTAGTGCACTTTGATTAAGAAACTCTTTGAGAAAGCAACTCAACCAGTTTTATGAGAATAAACATAGGCAATAATTAAAATGGGCTTTATAAGAATTATTTCTAGAATAATGTTAGAAATAATAATCTAGAATAATGCAAAATGTTTCCAGATTCTTAAATCATTACCTGTATGGATTTTTTAGATGCTTTAAGAATAAGTTTATAGATTTTGGGTCAACATAAGCTTTAAGACTTAAGGGGACTTTCAGATAAGAATCCTAGATTAGAAATAAAAGTACAGGTGTACTTTCAACTTAAAGGTCAATAATGGGCTAAGAGACTTAGAGTCTGGTTACATAGTTTGGCATCTATAATAAAGAAATATTACATCTTGGAAAAATCAGAAAAATGTAAATTAATGATGATTTTGTACCCATGATAATTATTAAGGAAATGTCACATCCTGGTAAAATGTAAATTGATGACCTATTTTTCTGTATTCATAATGACTAACTTAAATCCTGAGGAAACTTGGAAATTGTTAATCAATGATGTATTTTATTGATGATTCTGAATTCATAATGAGAAAAAAAGCATAATAAAAATGGACACAGAGAAAGCAAACTTAGCTTTCTCTCTGGAGATTGCTTGAAGAAAATGACTCCTTGTCTCATTTATTGCCGATACCACTCCTCCTTCGGGAATCCCTGAACCCTGCAGAGGCTGGACCTCTGCATAGACTGTATCACACTATAGTATTATTCAGCACTGAGAAATGCAAATACCTCTACCAGAGTTGAGAAGAATGGGAAAGAGAGGTGTTGTTGGGGTAACAAAAAGACATTATCTAAGTGTGCTACCTGGAAATGGCCAAACCTACCTTGAACAACATATTATGCAATCCAGAGATTTGTTTTGCATCAATGAGTTCTGCTTTCAAATTGTTTTACATATTTTCATATTTCTTGAGTTAAACCAATAAACTATCAGTAAATAATTTAAATAGAGCTTCAAATAAAATGGTGTAGAAAAAGAGAAACTCCTTGGAACAATTTGATAGTAAATTAAACCTAAAATATGGAGAAAGTCCACCTTTGATTATGTAACTGTTTCTTTGACTATATTATAAGCTGCATGAGGTTCAGGAAAAGAGTTTGCTTGTTCACCTTGGTATTTTTGGTATATAGTACTGTAAACTACTTATTGATAAAATGAATTAATTAAACATGTTGTATATGTAAGTCCAGTGTTTTACTTGCTACCAATCTACTCAGTAAACTTTTATTCTACTATATAGCATTCACATAAATGTTGTCTCTCTCTTTCTCTTTCTCTACACACACACACACACACACACACACACACACAAATATTCTGTTTCACCGTTTTCTGAATACACCTAAGGTTATATTAGGTTTTGAGTAATTGTTCAAAAAATTACATCATTACAATGAATTACATAATATGTTTCTGAAAGCAGCAAACAGAATAGATGATTATAGTACATATGAACCTAAAAGAGAATAAAATGTGAAAATGGCTGATATTTCAGTACCTAAGGACCATGTCCCACAGTTTTCTCAGAATCAGCAGCCAGGCTCAGGGCCCGCTCATAGTACTCCAGGGCTTCATTTATTTTCCCTTTCAATTTGTAGACAAAACCAACAAGGCTCAGGCCTTCCAAGTCAAATGCATTTCTCTGAAGTTTCTTTAAGGCTAATTTCTCCAAAGACTTCATACTTTGATTCCTTGAATGTGATGCTTTTTCTGTTTTTGTCGCTTTTAAGTAATGCCTAATTGCATCATCTTCAGATTTCTTTTGAAACTCCTGAAATTGGCCATAGTAGAAATGTGCATCTATCAGCACTTGATCATCATCTGTTTCCATCAATAACAATTTTTGGTAGCTGTCTTCGGCTTTTCTGTAATCCTTTGCTTCAGCGTACATGCGTGCCAAGTGTAGAAGAGCAAGAGCAAATGTGGGCTTTTGTTGCAGAGCAAATTCAAAATGAAATATGACTAATCTTACTATTCTGTCCACATGTTCTCTATTCTGCATGTTTTTAGCTTGCTTTATTTGGAACAGTTTTGTCCTGTAGCAAAGCCCCATCTGGTGATGCAGGAAGGCAGAGTTGGGTGTTGCCTGCAAGGCCTTTGCCAAGAACTGAATAGCTTTATCCACACAGCCTTTTCTTCGGTAAAACTTGCCTGCATATCGAAAGACATAGGTCTGGGAGGAGGTATTGTTCAGAGCTTCCTCAATGTAATATTCTCCCTTAGTTTCCTGTCCTATATCCTGGAGCTTCAGGGCAAGGAGGACCTTAACATATGTATTATCTGGATTTAGCTGGACAGCCTTCCTCAGGGGGCGTAGAGAAATTGCACTATTGTAATTTAGGCGGTAGACAGTGATGGCGAACCCCGTGTTGAATTCAGGGTTTTCAGGCTCCACTGCCAGAGCCCTTTCAAAGCAGGCCTTGGCCCGCTCATAATTCTTTCTCCCACACTTCACCAAGGCCCATCCTTCCTCACAATCCATCTCAGGAGACTCCAGCCTGTAGCAGAAGGGACTTGCAAACTTCTTGCAAGTGTTCTCCACCTTGTCCAGGTAAGTCTGGGCTTCTGCCAACCTGCCCATGTGGTGATACACCCAGGCATAGTTGCCCCAGGTCACCAGGCTTCTGATGTCTGCCTGGTCTGCGTGCTCCCTCTGGACCAAGTCTTCAGCTTCTCTCAAGCTCTTCAGGGCTTTCTCATCTTGGCCTTTCACATGCTTCACATAGGCCAGGAGGTTGTGAATCCCCACATTGGATTTGGCCTCTAGGAACTCAATCTGTTCCAAGACCCTGCTTTCTAAATTTGGTATTTCACTGTCTTCAAATTGCAGACCCCATGTGAAGTGACACCTCAACTGCCACAGCCTGTCCTGGATCTCATCTGTGTTCTCACTGTGAAACAAAAGAAGATTTTATTTGTTGGGTAAGGAACAGCCATAAGACAAAGCCCCATAAAACATCCTGTTCAATTTTAGTGCTTATTCTGAAAGTGTCACATTTACAGAAATTTTACTTAGAGTCCCTGGATTTTTAAAACATGTATGGACAATGAATGTAATTTGCTTGGCTTTCTAGGGTGTTTCTAGCACTTTCTAGGCAAGTAACAACTCTGTTCTTCAAAGTCACATTTGCAAAATCGTGATAACATTAACACTTGTCATACTAGGCTTCGAGAGGATTAATAAGTCTACATATGGAAACTACTTAAAGCTTATTTTATGCTATGTAAAAATTTCTTATTTCATTGAAAATAACAGAGACCAGTTAGAAAGGCAGAACTCCAGTAAACATTATTATTTTTTTAAATATTTATTTATCTACTTTTTAGTTTTACACAATGCAATGCATTTATGTTTACGTGGTGCTGAGGATCGAACCCGGGTCGCGCACGTGCGAGGCGAGCACTCTGCCGCTGAGCCACAACCCCAGCCCAGTAAACATTATTGAATTAAGGACTACACTGTGCATGGTACACAACCAATGAGAACCACTGAATAAGAAAATATTTGACATTTTTTTCCTTCACCTTTTACTTGGAAATAATTATAGGTTCACAAGAGTTGTGAACATAGTACAGAGATACAATATATCTTTCACCCAGTTTTCTCCCAAAGATAATAAGTTACACAACTATAGTACAAAATCAACACTACAAAATTGACATGGTACAACAATGTGTTTAGGTAACTTGGCTATTTTTTCATGCGAATAAACTTCTAGAACCACCACCTTGATCAAGGTACAGAATTTCCTCATCACCACAACATCACCTCATGATAGCCCTCTACAGTCACACCTGTGGCCTTCCCCCTGGCATACTCCAAAATTCATAGTCCCCAGTAATCATAAATTTATTCTTCATATCTGTAATTATGTCAACTCAACAATATAATGGAAGCTGGGTGTGGTGCTGGTAATTCCAGCTGCTCAAGAGACTGAGGCAGAAAGATAACAAGTTCAAGTCTATCCTGGGCAACTTAGTGAAATCCTGTCTCCAAATAATATAAACAGGTGAGGTGACATAGCTCAATGATCAACACTTGCCTAGATTGTGTCAGGCCCTGGATTTAATACCCAGCATTCCCCAAATGTCATTTAAATGGAGAATGTCATAAAAAGGGGTGGTTCAACACATGAAAATCATTAATGTAATATACTGTTTTAGTCAACTTTTGTGTCACTGTGACTAAAAGACCTGACAAGAACAATGTAGAGAAGAAAAAGTTTATTTGGAGCTGTAGGAAGGCAGAGCTGGGTGTTGCCCACAAGGCCTTTGCCAAGAACTGAATAGCTTTATCTACACAGCCATTTCTTGAGTAAAACATGCTCACATATTTCAATACATTTGAGGTCTCAATACATTTCAGAGGTCTCAGTTCACAGACAGCTGACTCCACTGCTTTGGGCCTGAGGTGAGGCAGAACATCATGGTGGAAGAGTGTGGCAAAGGAAAGCAGCTCAGCACATGGCAAATAGGAAGCAGAGAGAGCTGTGCTCACCAGGGACAAAATATAAACCCCAAAAGCACACCCAGAGTGACCTACCTCCTTCAGCTACACCTTACCTGCCTATAGTTACTACCCAAATTAATACATATCAGTGGATTAATTCATTGATTAATCTCTGAACATTCTTGCATTGTCTCACCACATATGGGGACCCCTCATGTCCAAAACATAACACATACCATAAATGGAATGAAAGAAGAAATCACAACTGTCTAAATTAATGCAGAAAAGCAGCTGAAAAAAACAGAAACCTTTGCATGATTGAAACACTCAACAGAGAGTAACTGAAGGAAACTTTCTTGACACAATAAAGGCTCTTTATGAAAACCCCACAGATAGAGTCATCCTGAATGGTGAAACACTGAAAGCTTTTTCTCCAAAGTTAGGACTAAGTCAAGTATACCTCTTTTCATCTCTTCTATTCAATATAGATCCTATATGTGCAAAACCCTCAGGATTCCACACACAATAAAAATGTTACCACTAATAAGCAAATTAAGCAAAATGGAAGGACATAAAATCAACACGTAAAATTCAGTTGTGTTTCTATATACAATAAAAAATCCAAAAAGAAATGAGGAAAACAACCCCATTTGCGATAACATGGAAAAGAATAAAGTACTTTGGAAAAAAAATAACTAAGGAGGTAAAAGACTTGTACACTGAAAACTACAAAATGAGCCAGATGTGGTGACTTACCCCTGTAATCCCAGCTACTTGGGAAGCTAAGGCAGGCAGGTGGATCACAGGTTCAAGGCCACTTTGGGCAACTGAGTGAGACCTTGTCTCAACATATAAAATAAATAGGGCTGGGGATGTCATTTTGATTTTAAAACTTACTACAAAGCTACATAAATCAAAGCATTATGCTATGGGCATCCAGACCATATGAAAGACAGCAGAGATATATAGACCACTGGAAGATAATGGAAAGTAGAGCAATGTAAGAGAATAGAGTTCCCAGAAATAAATCCTTGAATATATGGTTGTATTAGTCAGCTCAGGCTGCCATAACAAAATATCATCATCAACTACATAGCTTAAAAAACAGAAATTCATTTTCTCACAGTTCTGGAAGCTAGAAGTCCCTCATTGAAGTGCATGCCCTCATGGATCAAAAACCTAAAAGTGAGACTAAAACTATAAGCTTTGTAAAGAAAAGATAAGGAAATAGCTTTGTGACATTGATAATGCATTCTTGGCTTTGATCCCCAAATCACAGGAAACAAGAGAGAAAAGGGGGGGGGGGGGAGGAAGTTGGACTTTTCAAAATGAAGAACTTTTGTTCATCAAAGGACACCATTGACAGAGATAACACAACTCCCAGAATGATAGAAAATATTTGCAATCACTATCTGAAATGGGATGCATATTCAGCATGTGTAACAACCTCCCACAACTTACCAAAAAACCACAAGAAACTGATTTCACAAATGGGCAAAGACTTTGAACAGACATTATCCAAGGAACAGTGACAAAGGGCCAGCAATCACAAGAAAATATGCTCAACCTCCTCAGTCACTAGATGAACACAAATCAAAGCCACAAGGAGATACAACCTCTCACCTGTAACTTGGCAATAATAATAAAAAAGGGGGTAAAATGAACATAGCCAGTGAATTAGTGATTGTGAGGATGTGGAGAAATTGGAAGCTTCATATATTGCTGGTGAGAATGTGAAATGGTAGAGTTGTTATGGAAAAGAGTTTGGCAGCCCCTCAGTAAGCTAAATTTAGAATTGCCTTATGATTCACTACAGAATATAGATTTTTGATTGTATTACACATCAGAATATATGCTAAAAATAATTGAAAACAGGTGTTCAAAAACTTGTATAAGGATATTCATTCTCAGCACTATTCACCATAGCCAAAAGGTGAAAACTATGCCGATGTTTATTAATTGATGAATGGATAAATAAAATGTCATATACCGACAAAACTGAAAAATTGTTAGCTATGAAAGGCAATGAACTGTTCATACCTGATATAACACAGATGAACATTAAAAACATTGGGTTAAATGAAAGAAGCCAACTGTGAGTACAATGTTTTGTTTTTGTTGGTGGGAGGGCGGTGGTTTGAGATGGCTCTCGTGATAGTGTCTACAAACTCTAGCCCTGCTCTGATGAGACATTGGGGCATTTGTTCATGGATATTTGCAGTGTGTCTTCCAGGGGTACATCTCGTGGACAGTCCAATGCCTAAGTGTCTGACCCATGACCATGTGTCCTCTTATAGTAAATCTGTTGATACTGGCAAAACTCATAGTGGCTGTTTTTCTGGCTTTGTCCTGTTCATTCACACTTAAGAGTTCTCTGAGGGAGATCTGACCTGGAAAGACATTAACTGCAGGTTTGTTACCCAGGTGAAACACAAGAGGGCAACTCAAACAACATATGAAATAACATTTAATTTACCACTTCTAAATTCCAGAGAAAGGAGGGCTTTCAGGGACAATAGGAAGTAGGGAGCTTCAGGGACATTGATGCTCAACCAGTGGGTAGGGACCCAGAGAGAAAGAATATCACCATGCTCTCCCCACATGGGCCCAATCCTTTATTAGGGTCTAGGGCATCACTTAGGTGGGAATCCTACAGAGAGTTTTAATTGGTGGGTTTAGAGCAAGTTGGTTCCAGTTCTATGGGGTTGTGGTATCACTGAGAGGTGGTCACTGTGGCATATCTGCCCAGTCTAGGGAGGGCTTAGGGATCAATAGGGTTAATCCACTAAGGCATTAATTATTAACTGGTCCCAAAGAGAGGTCCCAAAAAACTGCTTACCAGGAGGTATTTGCACAAGGCACATGTCTGGATCAATCACACTAAGGAGCTGGGAGGTGATGAAGAACTGGAAGCTGTGTCAAGGGGGACTTAGCTCTGCTTCCTGCATGAGAAAGGCCAACTCCTCTTCAAAATGGAGGCTGAGGCAGCATAAAATTGAAAGAATTCACTCCAGTCACATATTGTACGTGTCCATTCATGTGACAGATCCAAATGGGCAAATGCAGAGACACAGAAAGCAGATGAAAGTTTGGTGGGGCCTGGAGCCAGGGCTGATTAGGAAATGACAATGTGTATGGGGTATCTCCTCACAGTGGTTAGATGTCCTTTAACTACTAAACTACGTGGTGGCAATTCTCGCACAATAAGGTGAAGGTGCTAAATACCACTAAATTTTAGAGTTTGAAAAATTAAAATGGAAAATTTATCTTACATGTTATATTAACATAATAAAAAACTCATGTTGGTAACCAACCTAAGTAGGAATTTTGCAAATTATATGTATATGTATATAATTTACATATTACATATAATATATATAATTTTTTCCAAGTATATGTTGAAATTAACATTAAATCATCAAAACATACCAACATATTAGAATGCCACCTGAAATGATGTCATGCAAACTCACTGTGATTCTATGGGACACCATAGAATCAGTTTAATAAACAGACTTATTCATATCTAAACCCTACCTTTTATTGTCTGTGTAATGATTACATTTCAAGATCTAAGATTCCTTATTACAAAGTCGTAATATAAGTACCTGCCTCATTGTTTTTTGTTTTTTTAAGATTTAAATGTAATAATTTATATTATAGTGTTGGAAGCCAGACTGGCACTTGATAAGCATTCAGGAAGGGATAGTTATTTTTACAATGTTTATGCTAAATTGATTATTTTAGGTAGTGACTAATCTGTTTTTGCAGAAGGAGTGATCATAGACCTGTGGTTGTGTGATTTCTGGAAATTCTTCCCCTCCCCAGTTTTTCCCAGTGGAACTCTGAGGGGACATTTGCAAGATAATATTAACTAATGATTTTTTTTTTTTTTTATCTGCTGATTGCAGGAGTTACTTGATTCAGGATTCAGTTGGGACCATAGAGAAATTCCCATTGGGCCCTTCTGGTAAGGAAGCTGTGGATGTTCCTAAGCACAGACCTCCATCCAACACCATGTACAGGGGGATGCCAAGGACCTGCAGGGGCTGGAAGCCACAGGAAATGTGATGTGCTCATCTTCAATCTAGTCAGAGCTTCATCACAGCTGGCCCCTCAGTAGGTGAGTTGAGGAGTCTCCAAAAGAAGGCCAGAGAGTTTTAATTGGTGGGTTTAGAGCAAGTTGCTTCCAGTTCTATGGGGTCGTGGTGTCACTGAGAGATGGTCACTGTGGTATATATGCCTAGTCTGGGAAGAGCTTAGGGGTCAGTAGGGTTAATCTACTAATGTGTTAATTATTAACTAGTCCCAAAGAGAGGTCCCAAAAAACTGGTTACCAGGAGGTGTTTGCACAAGGCATATGTCTGGATCAGCCACACTGAGGAGCTGTATCTTCCCAACAATTGGGAGGCACCACTGAAGCTCATACTGTTGTGTGGGTCCTTTTACACCAAAAGGAGGAGTGAGAAGTATTAGAAAAATAGCTACGCAGGAACGGCGTTTCAATAAAAGGGGTTTATTAGGTGCCATGTGGAAGGGTAAGGGAAGAACGTCGTGGAGGGGCGGGGGGGGGGACAAGGGAAAAGGGAAGAACAAGGAGAGAGCAGTTTCAGTCCGGAGCAGGCTTAAATAGCGAACTGGTGGTCTGAGGGACCCCTGGAGCAAGTCCCTGTGCCCATAGGCTGCCTGAGGTCAAGAGGTGGGGAGGGCACCTGAGGGCTGGCCAGCCTGAGGCACCTGGGAGGTGTAGTCTTTTCTCAAAGTACCTGGGAGGTGTGGCCTCCCTGCCCAGAATCCAACAAGAAGAAAAAGATTTCTCTAACCAGATAAGTTGATCTCCCTTCCCTAGATGGAAAATAGTGTCATGAAAACAATCTGTGAATATGCGATCATTTTCTCCCTTCCTGCAAAACTCTTACCCTCTTTCCTGCGCTTCTTCAGGCAATTGCATGAAGGAAGCTTCATAAATTCAACAGAACTGAAAATGCCTGCACTAATACAACAGCTTAGCTATGGCTATGAATGCCCTTGCATGTGTACACAAAAACACACACACACACACACACACACACACACGCACACGCACACTTGGTACATGAGTAGATAATTAAATAGAGACGTTAGAAAGCTTGATCTCAGAGAACTAACCCACCGAGATAGTATTAACACTTAGACGTGAGGGCAAAAAAGCAAAGAAATCCTCACCTCATGGTTGTTGTGAACAAGGCTGCAGTTCGGCAGTGGTTTCAGTTCAGTGGGCTTCTCAGATGTCTGGTCATCTGTTTGTAGATAGTCTCATAAATTGAAACCCCAGGACAGGGCTTTATAAGGAAGAAATGATGTAATCTGCAGATGTGTCCTTGCAATTGGAGATTGAAGAGGAAAGTGGAAAGTGAAACTAAACCTGGCAAGTTCCTGCTCATAGAAACTGAAACCTCAGCTGAGCTGGAGATTCCTTCTTTATTTCCTCCTGAGAACTGGTTGAGAGAAGGCTGGTGACAGCAGCAGTCCTGAGGTGTGAATTCCTGTCTCCCAGCCTGGGCAACACATGGGTGCTAGGACGTGGAAGTTACTGCAGAAACCCTGAGTCAGGAGGACCTGTGAAAATGTCTGAGTGCACTTGGAGAAGTCAGGCCTCCCCCTCTGCTCCTGTTTGCCTGTCTGGAACCAGAGATTTTTCAGATATGGCATAAAATTGTGCAATTCTCTGAATGGAAATCTGATCCCAAGCATGTTGCCTTTCTCTGAGAGGTGTGTATTCTAAGTATCCTATCCATTGCTCACCTTCTGGAGAGTGCTCAGTGGCATAAAGCATCTATTAACCTCTTGCTTATTCATAGGAAGACAGAAGCCCTATGTGCCAGCATCCTGAGCCTTCAAACAGAGCACTTGAGGGCTGACAAGGTGTTTCTCAGTGAAGGTGCTTTCTAGTCTAGACACTTAAAGCAATGTGGTTCCCCAGAAATGGTTCTCATAGCCATGCATATGAGAACATTCTTCAGAGCTATGTGAAGTCCTCTTGGCGTCATGAAATAACTGTCCTTGTTCTACCTTTACCTGCCCATGCAATCTTCTTAGTTTTTAGGCAGAGCTCAAGAAGAATACCCCTGTGCTGAGTGTGGGATAGTGGGGACAGGTTTGGTTCTTATTACTGAGTCTGCTGAGCTCTGCTTTTCCTAACTTTTATCTGGAAATTTCTCCCTTTTCCTGGCATGTGTGGTGATGTCATGGCTCTCCAGAATCTTACACAAAGCAAACTCACCCCAGCCTCAGTTAATTTAATAATGGCAAATCCACTTATTGGGAGGAGATGTCAGACTTGATTCTCCAGAAAACTGAATCTGAATGTGCTGGACTGGTCATGTATAATTTGGGTACCACATAATTTTCCTTGTTGTTTTGTGATATTTAGGAACCACCATGAGCACAGAAGACAAAAACCACGAGGCCTTAGCCCTGACCTGTCATTCATTAGAAGAAGGATTGTATTTAGAAAGTATTTAGAAAGGCTGCAGAACATCAGAGGCCTTAATTACCCAACCTGTCATTCCTTATGACAGAGTCAGAACATTGATATCATAAGGTCTCCAAGAAGAAACTAAATATCAACTCATCCATATTTTTCACAAGGAACAAATTTATTTAAAAAGTATAACACTCCTGACAGATAAGAAATACCACGTCCAAGTGTACCCCAGCAACTTGGTCAAAAGCTGCCCTTTCCTTTGAGGAGTAGCTTAGTCCCCCTTGTCAATCAGTGCTGTCTCCCTTCAGCTGAAGGTCAATCCACGCCTTCTCTCTATAGGCTCCCAATACTGGGATCAGTCTCTTATCTATCATTTCCCAGCCCAAAGTTCCCTTCTCTGTTAATGGTCTGAAAACAATAAAAACAGAGGACTCTTGTTTATACACAGAGATGAATATCAAGCAGTTGACCAGAGACAAAGAGAATTGGAGACAAGAGATGGAAATTTCTAAAGGTGCCTTTTGCTCATAGATTTATGGTTAAGAGTCTAGGGGTAAGAACCAAGTACTGTTTTTTTTTTTTTTTTTATTTATTTATTTTTTTTATGTGTGTTGAGTAATGGAAAGCATATTACCAGTAATGTGCACCTGGACCATAGATGTTTCTAGTGCTATAGAAACATAGTCAGTGGTCAGCATTTGTACCCACACCTGCCTCTTTCCCTAAAAGGGAATATATCAACCTGAGTAAAGTTTTTGAGGATACAGAAAAAGAAGGACATAAGAAATCTCAAAAGCACTGAGTCTCAGTGAACCCTTGGGAACAGGAACGGAATTGTAATACATGCTACTGTTGTAAATACAACAATTTTGAATAAAAAAAATAAAACCAGTGCATTTCAAAAAAAAAAAAAAAAAGAAAGAAAGAAAGAAAAGAAATATAAAATGAGAAACTCATGAGCAACCTAGTCCATGTCCTTGGCCTTCTTCTTCAGCCCAGGTGCTAGCCTACCAAAAGCAACAGGATGTGGCAATATGATGAAAGTACAGGGAACAGGGAACACTTGTGAGAAATTGTGTAACTCCACCCTGACTCCTCTGGGTCAGCCCCTTGTTACTGTCCCTCTATACATATTAACACCCCCAAAAAAGGGGCAGCTGTTTTTTCCTCTAGAGATGGCCCATGTTCTCTCTCAAACATGTGTTCCTTGCTTTACCCCCAAAGCCTCTCACCCTTGAGATAGACCACCTGCTCTCTTGAATGTGCATCTGTTTTCCTAAATAAATCTCTTTGTGTCTCTGACTGGTGTGTGTTGAAATTCTTTACCATCACCTATGCCAAAGACCCCCACCTGTCCTAAGTTGAGGATCCCCCTTGGGGAAATTTTCTTGTAACCAGCCCATTGTGGTCTCTCATGGAGGTCAGTGTGTGGAATCTGGATGACTGCACAGAAAAGGGAGAATTGTGGGAGGCAGCTCTGCTTTTGTGTGCAAGTCTTGGGTATAGTCACAGGGCACGGGCCTTCAGTAGGAAGCAATGTTTATTAGTGCCAGCACAGGCCCAGGGGATTTGTATCCAAAGGATGAGCCTGGAGTGAAGTTGGGGCATTGCCTTATACACCCTTTGCTAGTTTCTTTTACATGTTAGCCCCTTTGTCTTGCATATATGGTAACATACAGTTTGGTTAGGTATCCTAGGCTACAGAGTTAAAACAAACTTGCATCAGACACAGGCACATAGAGATACTGACTGTGCCTAGTTGCCTTGTCTTGTCCTTGTGAGAGCCCTCTATTCTGGGAGGGCTCTTACTACACTTTCACTTTACCCTCTGTGTGGGGAAGAATTTGGTATAACACAAAAAGGTGTCCTCCTATTGAAGTAAAGAGCATT